>CM057463.1:150589735-155544735 GCA_030035585.1 Dugong dugon | reverse complement strand
GTCTAAAACAGTGCTGCCGCTTTGGCTAAGTCAGTTTAATTGACTTCAGTAAGACTATTGGTTCATTGAAACCAAAGCCAGAATGATGGCTGTATCTATCTTCAAATAGGTATTTACACTGCAGACCTCACACAGAGCAAAATGTTACCATCCTGCTGGGCCGGAACAGCTTGAAACTTTAAAAAGAATAATATGATACTTGATTCCAGATAATTTATTGAATCCCATTCCTGAAACTTTTGATGAGAGATTTTGTGGCCAGGACACATTCCAAAAATTGTAAAAGACAAAATTCTTTAGGCACTAAAATCACGCGCTTCCTGGAGAGCAGCTGGGAAGGTGTATGGGGATCATTTGGTTTCAGCTCTAAAAAATAGAAGCATGCATATTTCTCCATAAAAGCAAAGGTAGTTACATTCCAGTTTTCCAGCCAGTAATAGAGGTGGCTTCAATATCCTGCAGTTGTTTTGTTCTCAGAGGACTGTTACATGATAAACAAACAGAACCAAGTTGAACACTATTAATATTGAATAGATCTGGTGAGGTCTGCCAGAGTATGAACAATAAAAGACGTTTAAAACATTCTTGGAATGCAAATTCTAAGTGTCTGGGTTATGTTTCCTTTTAGAAAACTTTAACCATTTAAGCAGTTGTCATTTAAATAAACTGATAAAAATTAAAATGCAAATGCGATTGTGATTAGTAACTTTTCTGAATATTGCAGATAGTTACAACACATCGTATAGATGTATATTTTTTTCCAAAATAGAGTAACTTCTTTTGAAATTTTAAATAGTTATATTCAACAATTTTTTAGTTACTTTGCTTTGTCAGACCCAAATTTTGTGATCACCTAGAATATCTTTATCATAAAAAATAGAGGCCATATGATCTATTCAAATTGGAACTTCAACTTATGAATGAAATATTTACTTTGAACAGTGATCTAGAATTCAAAATATTAATTTCAGTTCATAGGTCTAAATAAATAAATATATAGTTGTATGAATTAGGAAAAATATAAAATTCAGTCTTCTTATGGTATGTTTTTAATGTGAAAAATCAATGCTTGATTTTGGAAAACACTATGTTCATGTCTCAAACGTTTTGCTGATACTGTAGTCTACATTTATTAGACGAGCCCCTGAAGTCGGTTTTTTTAAGTTAGTACTAGACACCAAGACCAATTTTATCTACAAATTACTAGCCTCAATGAATCAATAACTCCCAAATTGGTCTTACTGAAATAAAAGATATAACATTTTAAAAATAATGATAAAAGAATGGCTTGTTTCCTTAAAATTCACTGAATATTACACAAGAGCACTTTCATTAAACTCGTGTTTATTCATGCATATAACATACCTGAGGAGCTAGTTAGAAAGTTTTTCCTGGCTAAGATATAATGAATAATAAAAATTGGTCTTAAGTCTGTTTGATTCAGCTTCAGATATTATTTTTATAGACCATGAAAGGCAGATATTTCCTCACTTTAGAAAGCTTTCCCTATGTATACTGTAGATTGAAAATTGATTGAAATAAAAAGAAAAATGTAATTTAGTTACATCTTTGAGAATATCATATTAGGAATTTCAGGAGTGAAACAGTTTTTTACCTAAGATACAAATAAGCTATGTCTTAAAAAATTCTGCTTTGCTTATCAGTTGATAAAGGCATTTATTACTGTTAAAGTTAAATATCAGTCAATATATACTTTGAGGCAGTTAAGTGATAAAGGGTTAAAAGGTCTAAATATAATTGTCTTTTAGTTTGTAAGGGTAAGAAGCACCTTTAAGCATCCTTACCCTTTGATCTTCCATCCTAACCCAAGAGACTGTACTGATATATCCTTCCTTATAAAGGCATTCTGTATTGTGATACAGTACTTTTTTTCCAGTCAGTTGCATTTCCTACTTGCATTATTACAGGAAAAAAAAAAACCATAATTCTACATAACTTAAAAGAAGTTTGTTTCTGATTTATGGCTTTCAGATATTTTCTGTTACCAACAACACAGAATGCAGGAAGTTACTGGAAGAAATCAAATGTGCGCATTGCTCTCCACATTCTCAGAACCTGTTCCACTCACCTGAGAGAGAAGTCTTGGAAAGAGACCTAGTACTTCCCCTGCTTTGCAAAGACTATTGCAAAGAATTTTTTTATACTTGCCGAGGCCACATCCCAGGTAAAATAAAAGTATAAATTAAACAAACTACTGAAGAATATCCTTGCAAGATACCTGTCTTTAAGTGTTTGCTCATGAGAATGTAAAATTTATCTTGCCTTTCAAAATACCTATTTTACCTTATAATTAACCTTTCCAGATTCTTAACCTTTTATTGCTGCTAAAAGGAGTATTGCAATTTCATTCTACAAGTAGTATATGGGTTTTGTTGGAATGTTTTACATTTTTTATTAAACTGATAATATAGTTGATAATCTTTACAGTAGTTGGATTTTCAAAACAAATTTCTTGTTGGTGGCTTCTTTACCCATCAGTATCAATATCAAGGTAGCCTCCTCTTCTACATAGCTGATACATAGTTGGGGATTGCCCACTGACTTCTAAGATACTTCCTTAAATAAAATATGATTAGAAATCCAAATAAGTAATGTCTTACAAAGCACTGTCACATATAATTACTAATTTGCTCCTCAAAAACCCTTTGAGGTAAGTAGGAAAAATGGAGCCATCTCCATTTGACAGATGAGAAACATTGAGCCTCAAGAGTTGTTAAATGTCTTAACCAAAGTTATACAAGGAGAAGATGGACAGGGTCAACGTAGAAGTTCTTATGCTTGGAGTGTCAAACAGACCTAGTCACTGTCATGTGTTGGACCTTAATAATAAACATATAGATTCTTAGGCATTGATTCGTTTTACTATAAAGACAAAGTTTGTAAATTTTCTGTTGTTGTTTTAGTTGGAAGAATCGATGTAGAGGTAGAAAGAATTTAACGAGACAGATTCTGTTTAGTTAAGCAAAGTCACAAACAAATCCACTGAAGTTAACAGTTTATAAATCTAAATGGCATTTTGGTAAAAGATAAGCTTCAAGAACTGTAGGATGCACTTAGGGAATTTTTTGAAACTACTATGTACATTTTACTGTTTTCTCTGACCCAGAAAAGTGTAGATTTTTTATTTTTATAGGAATCTCTTAATATCCTAAGAAAACATTTTGACTAGGGTTGCTTGCTTCCTCTGGTGTGGCATAACATGTATCTAAACCCATTCCATGTGAAAATATTATCCTTGTCTTTATAAACTTTAGCGATGTTTCTAAGACTTTTCTTAAACCAGCTGTTCCTTCCCCTTTATCATGTTCCCCAAAGCAAAGTAGAATAGGTCACAGTTGCCTCCTCAGCCTGTGGAGAAGCGATAACAGATTAGATACCATCAAGCTTTGCTGCAAACTTAAAGTCTTGAAGGTTTGCCTTTATCACTATAAGTTAAAAGTGATATCAGCACTTAGCATTTTTGTTTGCATTTATCTATTTCAGATAAATACAACTATGCTGGATTTGGGGACTCATCTGTGGGGGTCTTTATAGATTTCAAACTCTTTTAGTTTCCAAAACAAAACAAAAACAATAGCCACTGAAAGAGAGAGAGCCCAGCAAACAGCTCAGGAGGCAAGACTGCAAGTAACTCACCCCCCCAGATCAACATATGTGGTGACGAATGACAAATTTATTTTTCTACAAAGTTTGTATATATGTAAAACTGCTGAAGTGCATCAAGATGTCAAGTGCTTTTGGTGGCCACCCAGGCTGCCTTGAAAGATAACCAGATGAAAGCTCCACTCTACTGGTGGATGGCGCAGTGAGGGAGCTTTCCTAGGAAGGGCCGTAGGCTTTAGCAACAAGCAGAGGGGCTTCCCCTGCATCCATCAGATGCTAATAATCACTCTAAATACTTGTCCCCAAAGCATGCTGTAATAACACACTCTTATATTAATCAATTGGTTAGGTAGACTGATCTTTAGCAGTAGGTTACCGTTTCCTAAAGTATGATGAATAATGTGGTAATCTTCCCCTCAGCCTCTGCCCCAACACAGAAGAATCTTTAAAATTCTAGAACACTAATTTTTTAGAAAATATGATGAAAGAAAATTTATGATCTTTTCATCTTTTCAAGTCTATTTAATGTTATGCTTTACTTGTCCCTCAAGTTCCAAACTGTGCAAAACAGCTAGTTTTTCATTCTTTTTATCAGGAACTAGTCAACATATTTTGACTATCCTCATTAACATTGTCTTTTCTTTCTACAAGTCGAAAACTTGAATAGGAAGATGCCCTAAGGGATATATTTTGCTAAGGGAAGGCAAATGCTGGCAAGAATTGGAAGAGAGAGAAAACAATTGTGGAAACATCTTCATTTTCCACCCATTTTCCATACATGAAGAAGTAAATATAGAGATGATCTATCTATCCCTTTGCTTTGCCTTCATAGCTCTAGAATACTCATATACCTGAAAGAAAAAGAACTACTCGCTAAAAAGTTTAATTCAGAAATAGTCATTGCTTGCTTATTATCCCCAAAATGAGAAAAGCAATACAGGAACGGTGTGCACTAGAGATTTATTAAATCATAATATTCTCTAGTTGTAAATGTGTTACTTAGGGAGGTAAATTCTTAAAATTTCTAGAAATGCCAAAATTATATTTAAAAAAAAACCAGATACTTCCTGCTCAACCCCACAGAACTTTTCTTCTGCCTGAATTATGATCAGGAGGGTAGATCGTTTCCTAGTCAATAAATGAGGGAATACTACACTCTGTGGAAAGCATAGAATATATGTCTGTTGGCCTCACTTCTTCCTTTATATCTATTGTCGTAATTATTTTTATCAAAACTCTTAGACTGTCATCTCCTCAGCTGTAGGTTATTGTAATGTGAAATGTCTGCACACAATTAGTTCAGTTGGCTTAATGATGTTGCTGGTGAGGCCAAGGTCAAGGGTTTGATCCCATTGAGATTCTCTGTTCCACAGTCACTCTTAACTCCAGTCAAGTATTTTGCACGTGTGTCTTATTAGTCCCACAGAGAGCAAATCAGAGGGAATTAATGCATACATAAAAATCCACTAGCTCTACTAGAAAATACTCTCCAGGGCAGACCTTAACTGACCCTGAGTCAGTAGCTCTTTTTTTCTTTTCCTTATCATATGAGCAGCATGTATAATGAGAAAAAAATGACTTTTCTCTAGAATGCATGCTGAAAGAAAAGCTACAGCCCAGAATATCCCAGCCAAACCAAACCCACTGCCGTCGAGTTGATTCTGACTCATCATGACCCTATAGGACAGAGAAGAACTGCCCCATAGGGTTTCCAAGGCTGTAAATCTTTACAAAAAGAGACTGACACATCTTTCTTCTGTGGAGCTGCTGATGGATTCGAACTGCCAACCTTTTGGTTAGCAGCTGGATACTTTAACTACTGAGCCACCAGGGCTCCTCAGTATCCCAAAAGGGAGTATTTATTTTACCTGTTGGTAGTTTACAGAGTGCTTTGTGGTTCAGTGGGACTGGGTTCATGATCTAAGAGAATTAATAGTTACAGGTCAAAGGTATTTGATAAATTATTAGGAGTCTCTAGGTGGTGCAAAGGATTAATTGCTGCTAACTGAAAGGTTGGAGGTTCTAGTCCATCCAGAGATGCCTCAGAAGGAAGGCCTGGCGATCTACTTCCCCAAAATCAGCCATTGAATCCCTACGGAGCACGGTTATCCTCTGACACACCTGGGGTCACCATGAGTTGGAATCGACTCCACAGCAGCTTATTTTTTAAAAAGAACATAAGGGTACCATTTGGTAAATTACATTGTCCCTAGCAATAAATGTTACCCCAATATCCTGAAATCAGGTCCTTGTTCTCATGTGAGTAAGCTCTTTACTGAAAAATACATGTTATTCATCATTTTCCACGGCAAAATAATTAAGGTAAATTCTAATAAAGATGTTAGATATTTCAATTCAAATACATGATTTTAAGAAAAATGCCCATATTTTTATGTAAAAGTCTCCTGAACTGGCTCCCTCCTTCGCACTTAAATTATTCAATTTGTCCAGGTTCTGTAAGGAGCTAGGAGTAATTCATTGTTAAATTCTGTATTTTTATTTGTTACGAGAGTGTAGTACCTCTGAAGCCACAGAGTTTATGACTCTGCACTCATTAATCTTCAGATGTTCCATTTGAAAACAATTTCTCATTTCCTCATATTTGTCCCCAGCTGATTATTCCTTATAAAATGGAACAGCCACTAGCATTGTTCATTAATTTTCCCTTTAGTATGGTATTGGTTTCAGACTCTAATGCTGGAATAGTCAAGATTTTTTTTAAAAAGCAAACTCAATTTCTTATGAGTTACACTTCAAAATATTTCTGTGACCCTGCAGGCAAAATTACATTAAAACAAATTTTTGCATTAGTCAATTATATACCAAAAAAACAAATCCGTTGCCATCTAGTCAATTCCAACCCATAGCTACCTTATAGGACAGAGTAGAACTGCCTCATAGAGTTTCCAAGGAGCAACTGGTGGATTCGAACTGCCCACCTTTTGGTTAGCAGCTGAGCTCTTAACCACTGTGCCACCAGGGCTCCAATCAATTATATGGAGCCCTGAAACCCCACACACTGCGGTATAAGTATGTCCATAGTATGTAGTCTTTCTCATGCATGGTATTGGCATGGAGATCTTGCTGCTTGATGGTAAATATGTAAAGCATGGCATATACATGTGTGGGGTGTGTGTGTGTATATGTGTGTGTACCAAAAACCAAAAATGGTTGCCTTCCAATTTATGATGACCCCACGTGTGTCAGAGTAGAACTTCATTCTATAGAGTTTTCAGTGGCTGTGACCTTTCGGAGGGAGCCCTGGTGGCACAGTGGTTAAGTGCTCTCCTGCTAACTGAAAGGTTGGCAATTCGAACCCAGCAGTTGCTTTGCAGGAGAAAGATGTGACAGTTGCTTCCGTGAAGATGCACAGCCTTGGAAACCCTATGGGATCAGTTTTACTCCATCCTAGAGGGTCGACTCAACAGCAGTGGGTTTCGTTTTTGGCTTGGTAACCTTTCAGAAGTAAATCACCAAGGCTTTCTTTCAAGGTGCCTCTAGGTAGACTCGAACCATCACCATCCAAATGCTGAACCATTTGTGCCACTTAGGTAGTGTGTGTACGTATATATATATATATCTCCATGTGATTATCATGCATGCAGAGTATAGATCCAAAATAAGATCTAGCATAAAACTGCAAAAAGTTTGATTTAGCAACTTAGTTTTCCTTTTACCTCTAAGAGACTTGTCTAACTCTACTAGGCAGTTTTCATTTGTATATTTAGTCATTAAAGAACAGAGGAGAAAAGTCCATTGCAAACAGCAAATTGCTGAAGGTGAGTAAATGCTTTGGCCTTCATTCCTCTCCCCAGTTTCTAATCCCTAAATTTTTTCACAAAGAAAGCTAACCTCCTTCCAGCTGCCTTGCCTCTCCTGTGGAGCACCCTGCCCAGCTGCCATGTCTCTTTTTTCCGTCTCCCACCATACGCACACTCCCAAGGACATCTGCTCTTACTTGCCTGGTTCCCAAATATAAGCACTTGCCCCATAGCCTGGTCAGAAATTGGCCTTGAAGAGTCTGTCTCAGAAACTTAGGGATGATCCATTTCACCCAAAACCTTGGCCAGAATGGACATAAAGCTTTTAAGACCCTCAGATTCTAAGATTAGTTTTAGGTTTGTGGGGGACGGAGGTCAAGCTTACAGAAAATAAACTTTCTAGTGTCTTTCAGGCTCCATCAGTAAGTCACACTTGTTCTTACAAACCTTTGCTAAATCTGGATCTGTTTTATAACTTCATAACTTCAACTAGGTTAACAAGTGCCTTTCTCCCAAAACTAATAGGAGTACAATAATCTAACCTGTTAGATAAAAATAAAAACTTTGAGTATAATATAAATTTGAGACCAGAAGCAGGAATTTAGGAATGCATATAAAGCCAGCTCTAGCAATGACATCATCTTTTGAGAGTAGAAGTAATCCAAGTATGTAAGTGAATCTTATTGCTATGCTCTCCTTTCAAAAAAACCAACACTTATATTAACTCAAACTGCAAAAGTAATGTTAAAATTACATTTTTGTCATAAAGTTCTTTCTTATTCAAAGATAGGTATTTGTATTTGATAAAAATTCCTAATATAGCAGAAAAAAAATCTTTGAAACCTATTAAGTCTTTTGCATTTTTGTTTTGGGCCATTTTTTCTTTTAATTTATTTATTATATTTATTTATTTTTGGTGAGTTGATGGTATGTCAGCTTTCCTTAAAAAATTGAGTTTGACCACAAAAGGTTAATTAAAAGTTTAGAGTGTTTCAAAGTGTCTTCCTTATTGACAAGAATCGTTGAACTATTTTTTCTGTTGTTTCATCATTCATTAAACAAATATGAAGTCTCTGCTATGTGTTGGATACTAGTGACCAGAATTTGAGCTCATCCTCTGACTCACTGACTTCATGATACTTCTTGTCTCTGTTTTCTAAATACAAAGTAAGGACAGTAATGGTGGCTGCTTGACAGGAAGGAAGGGATTTTTAAATATAATTTTTGCATATACAAAATAAACCGTTATCTCCTTTAAGTAATATACCAGAGAAAGGCACCTAAATGTCTTAAAATTGTGGCTTTGTTATTAATGAATTAATCAATTAATTGCTTGATCATTGTACATTGAGTCAGTCATTTATTATAGTGTATAATGACCTGAGGATAGTCATTAGATTTATTATTTAATCATATATGGTTAGGAATACAATAAATATTGTAAAATGACCAAAACTGGCATCTGATGGTCTACGTCTTTCTTGATTCTCTTTTTTTTTTCCTTCTTAAAATGTTGTTTAGTATTGTAAGTGAAAAATGCTAACTAGTAATCAGGTAAGCTCACAGGTGCAACATATGCTAAGCAGGGGGAGCTTGGAAGGCAATTCAACAATAAGATTATTACTGGTTTGTATTAATGTGTATTTCTTATGAGCCTTTTAAAATATCCAACACAATATTATTTCACATTTACTGTAGCTCTTAAATGTTGGTTAAAGAAAAGTGGGAATTCCAAGCCAAAACACAAACAACTTTCCTTTTTCCTTTTATTTTAGTCTATATTTTTTCTTATAAGACATTTATATTTTTCATATATAATATCTATTTTTTTTTTTTAATTCTCTTTTTTTAGTTGCTGTTTGGGGTGCTGAAAAAGTTTTGGATGTAGATAGTGATGATGGTTGCATAACACTGTAAATGTAATTAATGCCACTGAAAAAAATGTACACTTAAAAATGGTTGATATGGCAAATTGTGTGTTATATGAAGTTTACCATCAGAAATTTTTTAAAATTCTCTTTTCTCATGTATTTTTCAAATGAAGTGGTTTTACAGTAACATTAAATATTTCTAATGAGCCTTTTTACATTTTTTTAAAGGTTTCCTTCAAACTACTGCTGATGAATTTTGCTTTTACTATGCAAGAAAAGATGGTGGGTTGTGCTTTCCAGATTTCCCAAGAAAACAAGTCAGAGGACCAGCATCTAATTACTTGGACCAGATGGAAGAATATGACAAAGTGGAAGAAATCAGCAGGTTCATAAAGATAAATGCACTTTAATCTTTAAAAAAAAAATCTGACAAATCTTGTGGTTTTAACAGTGAATCAACTGTGCTTATGCTCAGCAGCTATGTCCTCCAGGTGTTCCCTCTCTTTTTGGTAGTTTGCTTCTCTAAAATCATATTAGTTTAAATGTTTTTAGTATTTTTTATATTTAGGCTACTAATATATTATGAGCTTGGCTTTTCAATGATTCATATGAATTTTATGGGTATAGTTTTAAATGTGAATTTTATGATTGTTAGCTTACAGTGCTGAGGAAATACTCAGCACAATTATTATTAGCAAATCAGATTTTTATAAACAGATCTTAGAACTTTCTCTCTGAGTGCCTTTCTATAGGTTTAATTATTGTGAGTAAGCTAATTATAATTATAGTCACTGAAAGATGAGCTAATAAGCTTATAAAATTTTTAAATATGTACATGTTTTAATTCTCTCTTTTACCTTCTGATAGAAGGCTGTTTTGTTTTTTTCCATTTAAAACAATCGTAACATGATCCTTGGGTTAGCAGCACATCATGATTCCCAAAGCCATTGATTCCTATAGGAAACATATTTTGAAAAGGATGCTAAATGCATCCATTTCCACGTTCATCTCAAGAAAGCTTACTGGTTTTCTTTAATTTGTTTAGAAAGCACAAACACAACTGCTTCTGTATTCAGGAGGTTGTGAGTGGACTGCGGCAGCCTGTTGGCGCCCTGCATAGTGGGGATGGCTCGCACCGTCTCTTCATTCTGGAAAAAGAAGGCTATGTCAAGATACTTACCCCTGAAGGAGAAATTTTCAAGGAGCCTTATTTGGACATTCACAAACTTGTTCAAAGTGGAATAAAGGTTGGCTTTTTAAATTTTATTTATCTTTGCTCTGGCTATGTTAATTTTATCGTAGCGTTATCTTTTTCATTGAAGGCATTTCTTTGTAATAAAAGAGAGTATTTAAGGAGACAATAAGGAGATCAAAAAAGGGAACATAATTATGGCAACGGAATCAGGACAATGACATTAAGTTTTCTGTTATTGATAACTATTGGGCAGTGTAGTCAAATTGATATTTTGACACGCTTTCCCTATATAATTTACACATTAACATAATTGTGGCACTATAAAGTGTTTAAGTATTGTTTAGTGGGCATAATACTTAGGATTGTATATCAGCATTTGCTAGTAGTAAAAAAGATCTTTTAGTTATTTTGGCAATTGCAAATCATTCTTTTACTGTATCTGTGTTTGTGTCTGTGTCATAAAAAAAAATGATACTTGTACTGTGCCTTCCTTGTACAGTGTTTTTACAGGTAAGTCAAATCTTTTTGTCTATAATTCGCTATACTATATAATATACAGGAGCCCTGGTGGCGCAGTGGTTAAGCTTTCGGCTGCTAACCAAAAGATAGGCAGTTTGAATCAGCCAGCCACTCCTTGGAGACTCTCTGAAGCAGTTCTGCTCTGTCCTGTAGGATTACTATGAATGTCAGAATCGACTCGATGGCAGTGGGTTTAGTCGTTGGTTTATATAATATATAAGCACATCTATTGCCTTCTTTCCCAGTTTGAAGTTTCATGAGAAGTAATTAAGTAGATATGTAAACAAAATTATTGTCAAGTTTGTTTCACAGGAAAAGTAACAGAGTACAAAATTATTACTAAACTGTAAAGCAAATCGTGGCATATTAAAATTAAGACACATTTAACAGCTCATGACCATTTTAGAATGAAACAATGTAACAGTTTGATTTGGGAAGAACTGGTTGTCGTTTTCATTTCTTAGCTGGAGAAAAAATCAAAGGTTTTCTATTCTTCACGTAGAAAGGTCCCTAGGCAGCACAGTTTCCACTCCACTACTAACCTAAAAGGTTGGTGGTTTGAACCCACCCAGTGACACCAAGGAAGAAAGGCCTGGCAATCTGCTCTGTAAAGATTACAGCCAAGAAGACCCTACAGAGTAGTTCTACTCTGTAACACGTGGGGTTGCCATGAGTCGGAATTGACACAGTGGCAACATGTTTTTGTTCATGTAGAAATGAACTCCTCCTTGCTTTGTTGAACTCTCTTCAGAAGTAAGGATACCAAAACAAGAAGAAACAAGTCAGAAAATATATAGATATATTCAGTACCTAAAATCCACATTCAGTTAGAATACAGGTAATGCCATTCTGTTGGCCTGGGTGGCGCAAATGGTTGGCATTTGGCTACTAACTGAAAGATTGGTGATTCAGATCCACCCAGTGGTGCTAACTAAGGAAGAAAGGCCTGGAGATCTACTTCCATAAGATTATAGCCGCTGAAAACCCTATGGAGTGCAGATCTACTCTGATACACATGTTGTCGCCACGAGTCAGAATCAACTTAATGGCAACGGGAGAGAGAGAGAATGATATACTGTTGGGATCAACTGCCTTCAAGCTCATATTGTAACAGTATCACCAAGACACTCTTCATAAAAGAAGTAAAGCTTTAAAGAAAAGGACTTTGGCACCAAGGCACAGATCACTTAGAAAGTCTGTTTAACTCAGTACTTTCAATTTTTTCCCAAAAAAGCTTTTCATTAGAACTCAGAGCAAATAATCAAAAGTCAGTTTTAAAATGAAGAATTAGTGTTTTGCTTATTTAAGTGTTCAGTAAATATCTTCTGAAGTGAGTCTTGATAATTCACTGCCAGTGGTACCTAATGAGCAAAGAATAAAGATGCAGCTACAAGTTCATTACTTACTAGCAGTGGATTTTTCTTATTGTGAAAGTAAAATATGCTCTCTTTTAAAAAAAAAAAAAGTTGGGAAAAATATTCAAATAATGATAACCTATAATTCCCATGGATCCCTGGTGTTGCACTGATTAAGAGCTATGGCTGCTAACCAAAATGTAAGCAGTTTAAATCTACCAGCTGCTCTTTGGAAACCCTACAGGGGCAGTTCTACTCTGTCCTATAGGGTCAGTATGAGACAGAATTGACTCGATGGCAATGGATTTGTTTACTTTTTTTGGTGTAATCCCTATAATCCTATCACTAAAAGAAAATCACTGTTAATATTTTGATATATTATCTTCCAGTTTATATATTAAAATTAAATTAATTTTTCCTGACTACGAAGGTAATACAGGTCTGTATTAATATATATAGAAATGCATAAAGAAGAAAATGTTTTCTTTTGGCCTTTTTCTAAGCAGCTTTAAAATAAAATTGACATTAAATCATATATACACCTTTATAGCCTTCTTTTCTCACTTAAAAATGTCCCATATTTTCCCAGGTATGGAAACTTTTCCTTAAAATTTTAGTTTTTCTCTCATTTGAATGTTCCATTTCCTTATTCTGAGTCATTTAGAATGACTCCAGTATTTTCTTTATACCATTGTAAGTAATGTTATTTATCATTCTTGTGTACATATATTTAACCTCATCATGATAACTTCCTTAATATTCATATGCAGGAGTATAACCAAGTGGAAGGATATGTACCATGATACATGTTGCTGATTTGCTTTAAAAATATAGTAATGTATTTTCAAATATTTGAGAAAATAATCTACAGTTTTCAAATGTTTGTATTAAAAAGATATGTATGATAAAACATAGAAGTGAGAAATAGGCTCAGAATACTTGAAAATTTTGCTGTAAGAAGTTGAAAAATAATGTTCCTGTTTCTGTTTCAATTTAACTGTCTAAAGAATAACTGCCTTTTAAATTAGGGCAGCTTCACAGTCCTTCTGTTTCGGTTTACTTCAGTTCACTGGGATAGTGAATGAGAGTATATCTGTTCTGAAATTGTACGTGTCAGGACATAACGTTGCCGTGGTTATCAATGTGTGTTCTGCAGGCTTCTAAGAACTCTGCAGAATCCCCTGCAGCGCCTACCCCTGTTTTCCAGAAGAGCTCCATTTTTGTATGCTTTATGAATTGGACTCCTTTGTAAGGTTTTTCTTTTGAATCAAGACTTTTGGGGCTTAAAATAAAGCCCAAAGCCCATTATCCCAGTGAACTAATATGTCATATTTTAAAGTGAAGTATTTTGAATTCCCTTGTGTTTGCCACTCGTGATGTCGATAAGATAGGAACCTATCACGTGGGTATTTGAGTGTGTGTAGTGAGTAAGGAGACCACATCTTTATCACCTCAAGTAGATTATGCTACCACTGGTCTTCATCTCAGTTCCCTGGGGACTGCCGTCACCGGTCACAGACGGAGAGTGTTAGGAGAGGCTACTGCCAGTATTGTGGGGCAGATGCCAACACATCCATGAGCTGATCATGCCACTGATTTTGGTGATATGCTCCTCAGGGACCTTGAAGTTAAAAAAAAAAATTTCACAACTATTTCACAATAATTTATTCAGGCTTCTTTGGTATATGAATGGTTAGTGTGTTCATAACAGTATTCTATGTTTGTCAATAATCATTTTATATAAATAATGTAATTATAAATTTTCAGAAATTATTATGGATATTCACTTCTTTATTCTTTTCATTTGAAAATCTGAAAAGAGGGCATAAAGCTTTTTTAACAGACCAGAGTATTGATTGGAATACTCTGATCACAGAGTTAATAATATGTACTAAACCCAACCTTCATACTTTTAAAATGAAAATGAGACAAGCCATAGTGGAGACCCCTCTGACATTAATTAATGACCATTATAAATATATTAAGGTCCTGGGCGGGGCAAACAGTTAAGCGCTTGGCTATTAACCAAAAGGATGGTGGTATGAGCCCACCGAGGCACCTCAGAAGAAAGGCCTGTCACGGCCTTGAAAACACTATGGAGTAGTTCTACTCTGTACACATGGGGTCACCATGAGTTGGAATTGAGTCAAAGACCACTGGTTTGGTATGGATACATTAAATCAGACATAAAGAAGAATTCCTGCTTGTAAGAGTTTATAAAAGTTAGTACTGGCTATAAGGAACCTGGAATTTCTCCTCCACTAATTGTCAATTAAGAAATGACAGTGATTTCTGTCACATGGCAGAGAACTGGACATAGTTGTTCTCCTTAAACCTTCACCAGCTCTGATTCTTATAGTTGCTTTGGAGAAGCAACATCAGCAAAGAGCTGGTCATTTATGGAACCTGGGCAACGCTTCCCTAAATGGGTCCTGACTGAAGCTAAAAAATGATGTCTTATTTTTAAACACCCAGGTTGTGCTGTCTAAATTGTAGGAGATTTCAGTACCCTGGGGGCTTAACTCTCTACCTTTTACTGAACATAAGTGATATGCAAAAAATGCAAAGCACAAGCTAAAGAATTCTTTTTGCTATAGGGAATAAGTTGTAGAGTTTAGATTTATGGATTAAATTCTATGCCGTATGAATTTTAACCGCCATTTAGTTTAGGGAGAGATGATTCCATGTACAACAGTGCAAATCCTCAAAGACTGAGCTTTGTGACATCACCAAGAGTGTGACAGAAATATACTTTTAAAATGCACAGTGATTTGGTAGTTCTTTGGTGATAGCGTGCTATACAAGCTAGCTGCTAATATTGACACTGTGAAGGATGGCTCAAGGGTAAACAAACAGACAAACTTTAAAATCTTCAGTATGTGTGTGTGTGTATGTCTTTTGCTGTTATTGTTGTTGCTGTTTAATCCCCAACAGGGACATTATAAACATTGTACTATCAATATCCAGGTTAAAAAAAAAAAAACTTCTTCAGGATGCTGGTAATTTGAAATCTTTACTGAGCTTATATCTGAATTCTGAATTCTGAATCAGAACTCACAATTTCTGGCAAGCATTACTAAAAAAATAAATAAGTAAACCTGTTGCCATCGAGTCAATTCTGATTCATAGCGGCCCCATGCATTACAGAAGAGAACTGCTCCATAGTTTTCTTGGCTGTACTCTTTACGGAAGCAGATCGCCAGGCCTTTCTTCCATGGTGCCGCTGGATGGGTTCAGACTACCAACCTTTTGATTAGTAGTCAAGTGCAAACTGGGTCGTGCTGCCCAGGAATCTTGGCAAGCATTAAACCAGATTAATCTGTCTGAAATCCTTGGAAAGGATAGACAAGTGGTTCTGAAGAATGGCTGCGCATTATAATCTCCTGGGACTTTTAAAAACTCCAATGCCCTAATTAAATTAGAACCTCTGGAGTTGGGACCCAGACCTTGATATATTTTTTTAAAGCTTTCCCAGGTGATTTCAACGTGTAGCGAGTTTGATAACCACTGATCTATACTGAATCAAATGCCTAGGTCAGTTACATATTGAATGAGACACATTTTCACGGACTGGTCTACCTCCCAAGCCCTTTTGTTGAAATGACCACAAATATTTGGACACCAGTTGTCATCTGTCCTGTACATTTTGTCACTTACTTGGCCTAAACATACTGTTTGCCCCTTTGGGTGGCAGCAGAAGACTCTTGATACAGAGCTCTGAAAAATTGTATTTAAAAATATCAGCAATTAATTCTCATTGGAAAATTGTTTTACCCATTAAACTGAAACTTTCTTCTGTTTTTTGTTCCTTTTTGGAATCTGGTTCTCAGACAGTTGGCAAAATTGTTAGTGTTCATGCCCCTAAAACACGTAGTTTGCTCTTATCTGTAAACTGCTGTAAAAAACGACACAGACACCAGAAGGTAGTCTAGTGTCATTCCGGCACACCTGCCCTGATTACCAAAGATCAAAAAGGCATCCTTGACTTTGCATGTGTGCAGAAGTAAGGCCGGGCTGCACCTGTCACCTACAAGGTGACCCCTGCAGGAAACTAGCAAGACTGTTCTCTGCCACTCAGTTCTCATGAGCGGTCAGAGGATGGAGAGGCTCACACCCACAGCAGCCCTTCTGGCATGCAGGGACAAAGCTGAAAGACTTGTCTGTCATTGGAACAAGTGTCACTGGACTCCTGTCCCTCTCTATCTACTTGGATCCTCATTTCAAAAGATGCTTTTCGAAGCAGTCCTTTTACTGGGGGAGGAGAGGACGTGAGGCTGAAAGCTACTGATTGTCCGGGTGACTGAGCCCATTGAGGTGGGGACCTTGAGAGACAGCAGCCCGGGTGCCGAAGAGTCACAGGAGCATGTGGAGGAGGGCACGGGGAGCACGGGGCAAGCCCCGCCAGGCCACCTCTGATTTAGCATGCTTGTAAATCACACGCATGAGTATGAGCATCGGCGGTTCAGTGAAATCCAAGTGCTCATCGACCCATGGGGAATGACGTTCTATTTTTCTGAAATTTGTCAGAGAACCTAATCTTTCACGTGTTTCTCTGTCTTTAACTTGCAATCTTATGGCAGCCTGTGAGACGCTAGTGTACTTTTGCTTGAGGGAAATGAGTTAAAGCAGAAGAGTGAGAAGCAATGCACTTTTCAAAAGTAGTATTGGAAACACAGCATGTATGTATACATACGGTAATGATGGGGCCGTATATCAAATGCTGCCTCAGGAAAATTGTTAGAACTTTGTGCTTTTAAGCATGCTTTAAATTGAAAGAAAGCAAAATATATTAGTTGAAATTGTACACCTGAAAAATATTGAATTGGCAAATGTTGTGTTTTATATATATATTTTTTACAACAATTAAAAAAAGATGAAAAAAATTACAATAGAAGAATCACCTTTCTGGAAAGTTTTGTATGTACAAATGACATTTTAAAAGTTTTCAGTGTATCAAATTACTATATTAGAAGTTACATGTTCTTAAACTCCATCTAAAAGAGAATTGCTAAAGTGGTAAAAATGCACTAAATAAATTTATTATAAATTGATAGAAAATTAATTGGATAGTCTTTTCAAATATAAAAACTTTTAAGTGCTTCCTTTTTTCATTGTTTATAATTCTCGCTCCCAACTATTATGTTGAAATGTAAACAAAATGGAGATCTGCAAGTAAAATTTTTGACTGCAGTTATTTTTTTACATCAAGGAAGTAATGACATGGTTTGACTCCAACTATATTTTATTGAGTTTTGCTAACACATTACATCCAGATGCCCTGTACTCTGTGAAAAACATTGTTTTCAATTTTTAAATAGGTTGAATCTTGTTTTAAATCTACTATGAATTCTCACAGAGGGAAATTATTTTTCATAAAGCAAAATGTCCCTTAGTAGTACAAAATAATCTCAGTTTAATTTTCTGTTTGGTTAAGTTAGTTTTTATTTCTGGTATTTTTATTTCATTATTTTGGCACTTGCTATTCTATTGATAAAATCTTTTAGTAAATAAATATAAATGTGTGTATATGTGTGTGTGTGTGTGTGTGTGTGTGTGTGTGTGTGTATGGAAGCCCTGGTGGCACAGTGGTTAACCAAAAAATCAGTAGTTTGAATCCACCAGCTGCTCCTTAGAAACCCTATGGGACAGTTCTACTCTGTTCTATAGGGTCACTATGAGTTGGAATTGACTCAGCAACAGGTTTGGGTTTTTTGGGGCATATATATATATATATATATATATATATTTATATATATATACGTGCACACACATACATATGTGTGTGTGTGTAAGTAAGTGTGTGTATATATATATATATATATATATATATATATATATATATATATATATATATATATAATGCACTCAAACATAACAACAATCGTGAGGATGGCTCTCAAGCATAACAACAATCATGAGGATGGCTCAGGACTGGGCAATGTTTTTGTTCCGTTGTACATCAGGTCGCTATGAGTTGGAACCAACTCAACAGTACCTAACATAACACATAACATATATATAATGGTATATGTCAGGTTAAACCAGTTTAATCTAAGTAATTTTCCATCATGCATCGTATTTCTTACTGAAGCAGAAGCTGGTGTTGTATATGCAGTGTTCCTCCAGTTGAGTAGGGAAAGGCCTGCCTTCTACTATTTAGCTCCCATAAGTCATAGCTGAAGTGAGGAGAGTTTTTACATTAGTGTCTTTATATTATCTAAGATTTGAAGGGCAATGGAAACAGAGCCTATAAATCTGAGAAGTCCTATGTTAGTAATTTAAAACAAGTGAGAAACCAAGAAATCTGGACTCTAGAAAAGTTGTCTACCATCTTTAAAAAGTATCTGTCTGGATGTGGCATCCGCCATCTCCCACAGACACTCTGACTAGAAAGAAAAAGAAGAGAAGATGTATTGGTGATATCAATTGTCATTGGTTTTTCAGTGGCTATATTACTTAATTAAAAGAAAATATCAGACATCACCAAACTCTCTCTCAGTGATAGAGGTTACCACAGCAGTCCCTTCTAGAGACATTTAGTAGCTTTGCTTTTCCAATACCAGTCTTCAGTCAAACCATGTTAGCAGGGATACTCTGGTCTTCTTTTTTATTAATCATAACCACCATCTTTTAAGCACTTCCTTTGCTAATCCATTACATAGATCACCTCTGTAATCCTTAAAATAACCCTGTAAGGTAGGTATTACTATCCCATTTCACAGATGAGGAGACTGAGGCCCAGTGCTTAAACAAACTGCCTAAAATATCAGTACCAGAGCTGGGTTTCAAATGCAGATTGTCTGATGCCATTCTGTTAGCCATGGTGCTACACTACTATACTGCCTTTGATCAGCAACACTGCATAGAATGAAAGACTGAGGAGCGTGTTCAATAAAAAGAGATTGGTGACGATTGGTGTTAGCACTCTAGATGCTGCTGGTTCTGGCTGGCAGCACAGTGAGGAGGCTAAGGGCCAGGGATCTAGAGTCAGGCACACAGACTTGGGTTCTAGAACCTTCATCCATAGCCATTTATTGGTTGTTTGGCCCTAAGCAAGTTGTTTAACCTCACTAGGCTGAGTTTCTTCATCTGTAAAACAGATAATAAAAGGTCGTCCCTAACAAATGATATGCATGATCTCACATGAATGTGAAACGCTTTGTAAATGTCAGCTGTTATTATCATCCATCATCCTAACATGACAAGGAAGGAAAGGAAAGGAAAACAGGCCCATCCCCCAGAATGGCTCACAAGCTATAGTGGCCACTGCTAACTGTGCTCCCTAGTATTTAAACAGTCCCCCCTTAAAGAGGATTTGAGTGATAATTTATGGATTATATGGCAGTCCCGTGAAAACAAAGTTATACTGATGTATATGTGTGGGTTTTCTTATTTTAACTCAAAAAGGGAAACCTAGAATGTATTTTTATTTAAATGTATCCCTAGATAAAACATCAACTTTATTTTTACAACATTGCTATGTAGCATTAGGTGTATGGCATTGCTACCTACCACATTATGCAAAAACACCCTGTTCTGGAGTTTCTCAGAATACATGCCTAATGATGATTAAGCACAAAGCAGCTGACCCGTTAAGTACTGCAGCAATGTTTCATCAGAATTTCCTTGCTTTCATAGTAGTTTTTCTCAACCTGGATATTATAGCAATGTAGGTCTTTTTGTGTGTTTGTTTTGGAACATGGTTTGTGTCAATCTGCCATAGAGTTAATAAATGGTAGGATTTGCAAAGGAAATATACTGAAACTGAAAACTAAGAAGGCACATATTTTTGCCCACTAGCGACTATTACTCAAAGCACAGATTTAGAATCTCAAGAGTAGGAGGGACTAATCGGGTAAATTTGCTATGAAATTAACATGTGATATTATAGTCATGTTACAGATGTATATATATATATGTATATATGTATGTGTATATATATATGTATATATATGTGTATATATATGTATATATATATATATATAGCACGTCAGTAAAATATATCATGAAGTCAGGGAAGAGATAACTCTCTAAAGGACGGTTTTAAAGTTAAACAACAGCAACAGCAAAGTATCAGTAAATATATCAGTGAAATATGCTGGAGATCAGGTATTAAAAGTATGTAAAACTCAACTGCCTCAGCTACCTCCTGCTGACACCCCAGGCCACAATAATCCCTTTACCTATCTCAAAGACTCAATATTTTACAGAAAGTTTCCTTAGTCTGTAAGCATGTTGGCTGTTTGGTTTGTGTCGATCTTTGTATGACCAACTTTGGAAGTTTATTTAAATACCATTTTGCAGTTAACAGACTTCTTTCACTTTTATCTTGTTTTAATGCCCTTAGTGGTAGTATTCGTTAATTGACATTTAGCCAAGTTACTTTTAAGTCTGTAATTATGTTGAACTATCATAATATCAAGAAGGCGATTGGTGATTCAGTGGTAGAATTCTCAGCTTCTATGTAAGAGACCTGGGTTCAATTCCCAGCCAAAGCACCTTATACCCAGCCACCACCCATCTATCAGTGGAGGCTTGCGTGTTGCTATATGATGCTGAACAAGTTTCACTGGAGCTTCCAGACTAAGATGGACTAGGAAAAAAGGCCTGGTGATCAGCTTAGGAAAATCAGCCCCTTAAACTCCTATAGACCACAGCCATTTGATCCACAACCCATCCTGGGGATGGCACAGGACTGGGCAGCATTTCATTCAGTTGTGCATGGGGTCACCATGAGTCATGGGCCAACTTGATGGCAGCTAACAACAACAACATCATAATATCCAAGTGCCCAGAAATGAGGACATATTTAAAGGATTTTTAAAAACTCTGTCTTTGGCTAGAAATTAAAATCATTTTTGGACCTTTCAGTCAAAATATGCTTTGAAAACTAAGATGCTTTTTATCATGGGTATTCTATATGTTACAAATAGATAAAGCTTGAGAAAATCTTTCTAAATATTCTATCCCAGCATGGCTTTGTGGTACCAGGTGACAACAAATATAGTATGTCACATTGGCTATCAGGAATTACCATGAAAAAGGAGGAAAAATTTCAGTCCTTTTTCTAGTGAATTTCCATTTTGCTCTATCTGGGCATACCATATACAATTTAATTTTAAGTTCATCTAATCACTCATTTTAAAATATTGTGTAATTCCTGAGGCCCAAACTTCAGTTCATGGAAAAATCTATAAAGTAAAGTAATTTAAGATAAAATATGTACCAGTTACTCTGTCATACCTGCATGCAATAGGACAAGAACAGCAAAAGAGAACACAGATGAATTTGATCTAAACTAACTTCACTGGTGCTAGTTGAAACTGTTTATTCTGATTGAAGAACTGAACCCAGTAAACTAAGCCTAATACAAAAATAAGACATTGTGAAAAGACTCTTAATGTTTTATAGGTGGCAACAAACTTCTTGAGGAAAAAAAAAATTTTTCTTTCAAACAGCAAATATTCTGGCTTTTTCTTTCAGAATGGATAAATTCTTTTTTTTTTTTTTTTTAAGTTCTATTAAGGTGTTCCTAAACCAACCTCTTATCCTAAAGCACTTTTGATCCAAAAGGATCACAAACTTAAATAAAACTACATATGTCCTCAGGCTATTCTAGATAGGGAAGACACATCTGTTCTAAAAACCCTTAGCTAACACTTTGAAACTGTTCAGAAGAATCTGTTATATTTAAAAAAAAAAAAAAAAACACACAACTGTTTACGGAGCATGAATGGAGGATCCTTGCGCTTAGAAAAAATCTGCAAAGGGCTACTCTGAAGAGGATACAAAAGATAACCAAATGCAATTTCCATTAAATTTGTAGCCTTTCTAATGAAAGATTTGGCAATGAGTCTCCAACAGTGAAAATATCTTTGTGGTTGTGAACACACCTGTTCAGGAAAAGTGAAACAAAACTTGAACCGACTTCCCTTCACACATAGGTCACTGAACATCTGTCATAAGTTTTCAATTACTGTCCTAGACTGGGTTCAAGCCTGTGACCTGAGGTTGAAAAAGGCCACGTCTCTCATTTTCTCTCTTACTCAGCCTCAACTTTTCCCTGTGCCACCATTAAAGCTTCTGTTTAAATTTCCAGGGATTTGGAAGATCATATGGATTCCATGACATTAATAATGTATTTATACTTGTGGTTTCTCTGCACATCACCCTGGAGCTGATCTTAGTTAGGCTTTTGTGACTGGCTAGTTCCACCAAAATGATTTACCCAGTAGTTGGGTTAAGTGGCACTTTAAAGGTGATACCTCCTTGCCCAAGAATTTTTTTTTTTTTTTTGGCATCGATTAGTTGTCAATACATATAAAACTTTTGAACTACACATGAACTTCTGGGTAGGACCAGTTCAGTATCTTCCTTTGCAAATAATTACTAGAGGTACTACTACGTAAAACTCCAGGCGACAGCATCAGTTGTCAACACCTTTGATCCCTATTGTGTCACGTTACCCTAATATCACATCTCCATTGGGTGTGTGTTTCAGACTAATCACAGCTGTGGCCATAGCACTCATCCACTGCCTGTACAACTGCACCAGTTTTCCCACAAAGTGATGGTGTGACTTTGACCTTCTGGGATCTCTGTGTCCTTACCTTTGAAGTCAGAGGGTTGGATTAAATGATCCCTTACGTCTTTTCTAGTTCTAAAGTTCTATAAAATAGAAGGTAGTACAAGTCTCCAACTGTTTTTAAGAGAATCACAGCAAAGACAAGTGGTCAGTGTGACTCCGAGTTTGCCCAGGCTCAGAGAATGTGGGCCTTGCTTTGCTTTACTCTGATTTTTTTTTTTTTCCTTTGCAATGTTATAGAAACCCACCCACTCATCATCCCCCAATGCAGAGCCTACTGTGGGACCTACCACATTGACAAATAGGTAAACCCACCTTTTTGTCTATTCTTCATTGCTCCAGTTAAAAACTTTAATAGGCTGCAGTAACTCAGCATGTAGTGAGACTTCAGGATCTGGTTAGTGGCAAGATGATATCCTGAGTGTATAGGGATAACAGAGCAGTAGGTTTTCAGAGTTCTGGATTTGAAGTTGAAGATATACCGTGAACATGAAGTGGACAGTGCTTGGTGTCCTGGGGGAGGAGACCAGTATGGAGATGAATAAAGGAAGAGGAGAGTAGGAGGAGGAGATGAGAGCACAGAGTTGACTGGCTGTGTTGGTAGGGGTGGGAAGCTTGCATCAGGTGATGTAGGGTCTTCTGAAGTCCTACTAAGTAAAGTCTTTGACTTTTAAAATCCAGTTGCCATCGAGTTGATTCTAACTCATGGCAACCCCATGTATGTCAGAGTAGAACTGTACTCCATAGGGTTACCAATGGCTGATTATTTGGAAGTACAGTGGTGCACTGTATTATGTCCGTTCAGGCAAAGTCCAACTGGGTATACATCCATGGTCCCATAAGATTATAATAGAGTTCAGAAATCCCAATCAGAGAATGAGATATACCGGATTTAAGATTTAGGCATGTCACACTTGGCAATCATGCCGATCCTCAAAAACAAAGAAAAAATTCTCCAAGCTGTTAAAGGATCAGCTCCACTGAAAGCTACAAGGCTAATGAAAATGCCAGAGGGACCTATATCAGATTTGGAGAGATTGCTAATGATGTGGATTGAAGACCAAACACAAAAGTAAATCCCTGTCAGCACGTTGAGGATCACTGCTACAGCACAAACTTGTTCAAGATGCTTAAAGAAAAAAGCAGGACCAGACTATGGTCTCCAGCTTAGTGCTAGCTCTCGGTGGTTCAAGCACTTCAGACACCTTTGCGTAATGTGAAAGTAAGTGGTGAGTCTGTGAGTGCTGATGTGAAGGCAGCAGGAGAATTTGTTGAAATCTTAGATGAACTCATTGTAGAAGGATGTTATTTGCCCCAGCAAAATTTTAATATGGACGAGACTTCCTTATTCTGGAAGCAAATGCCTGAAAGGACTTTCATCTATAAAACAGTGTTCACACAACATCCAAATCACATAACATCCTGTTTCACAGAATGTCTCATGGATGTTAAGTGATGCATGACTGTAAATCTCCAGACCTTTCTTCTGAAGTGCCTGTGGGTGGATTCGAACCTACAACCCTTATCAGTTAGCAGTCAGGTGGGTTAACCGTTTGCACCACCCAGGGACTCCTCTTTGGCTTTTATTCTGAGTGAAGAGGGGAATCATTAGAGGATTTTGAACAGAAAAGTGACACGGTCTGATTTAAATGATTTCAACTTCTTTAAAAAAATATTTTATTGTGTTTTAAGTGAAAGTTTACAGCAAATTCGGTTCTGATTTAACAATTTTTACACAAATTGTTCCATGACATTGGTTACAATTTTCACAAAGTATCAGCATTCTCGTTATTTCCATTCCGTTCTGTTTCCATTGATCTAGGTTCCCTTCCCCGCCTTGCCTTCTCATCTTTACTTTTGGGTAAATATTGACTGTTTGGTCTCATATATTGATTGTTTAAGGGAGTACATTACTAATTGGTGATATTATTTTATAAGCCAATCTATTATTTGGCTGAAAGGTGACCTCCAGGAGTAAGTTCAGTGCCAAATTCAAAAGGTATCTTAGGGCGATAGTCTCGGAGGTTCCTCTAGTCTCTATTGGTCCGGTAGGTCTGCCTTTTTTAGGAATTTGTATTTTTTTCCAACTTTTTTCTTCCATTGTATCTGGGACCTTCTATTGTGTCACTGGTCAGAACGATTGATAGTGGTAGCCGGGCACCATCCAGTTCTTCTGGTCTCAAGTTAGAAGAGGCCGTGGTTCATGTGGGCTTTAGTTCTGTGGACTAACTGACTTCGACTTTTCAAACAGCACCAACAGCAGCTGTGTGAAGAGTAGACTACCAGAGACAAGGGTGAAAGCAGGAATATAGGTAGAATACTGAATCCTGGTTCCAACTCTGCTATGAATGTGCTTTATTCATAGCATTTTACCACTATGGGCCAGTCATTTTACCACTCAAAGCCTCAATTTCTTCATCTGTAAAATGAGAAGGTCAATAATAAGTTTCCTTTCAGTTCCAACTGTCAGTGGGTCAATACTTGGGGGAGTATTTAGAAATTTCCCCTATTAAATGTAAGCATTTTTACACGTGGTGTTTCCAGAATTGACACCTTCTTTCCTGTAGTTTTAAAATGCAAACTCTTGGAACTTGGTACATAGGACTTTTAATGGATTCCATTGAATGATTATAAATTACAGGAAAACATCAATTGTGGTCATATAAATAAGAGGGCTCTCTCTATGCCAGTCGTAAATGGTAATTCATGAAAATGGTAACCACAGCTAAAGACTATTTGAAACACACACACACACACACACACACACACACATTTCTATATGTTATTCCTTGGAAAATGCACTTTTAAAGAGGAAAAAAGGGGATGAGATGACTATTTTTTAAAAAGAGAATTATGCTTGCATTTAGCATATAAGAAGCCAAATTCCAGTTATCCTGAAACTGTCCAGAGAGGATTAAGTGTTGATGGAATACAAAAATATAGACCTCTAATACAGAGGGTATGCAAAGATATTTCTATAATCTCTTTGATTTATATTTGAGATCATAGCCTAAGCAATTTCTAGCTTTTTACATTATGAAATAATGACCTTACTTATAAAGTACCCAAAATCTTTCCCAAAAGTAGAATATTCCCAGATAGCCTCAGTGGATTTCTTTTTTGTTGTTGACCATTGAACAAATAACCTCATTTAGCAAATCAGTATTTCAGGTGTCAGCTGAGCTGGCAAAGAACTGTCTCCTTTTCTACCTGCATCTGAATCTCTAGAAGTTAATTTGGTTGTGGACAGAATAAACTGAATGGGAAAGAGGGTAATGCTTGATCATTTTACTTGCACATGTAAGGATTTCAGTGCTCTGTGTTTCCTCGAGAGAAATCCCATGGTGCCAATTAACCTAACTTATTCCAAAACAATTCTCTGTTTGGAAAGAATAATTTTCATTGTGGGTGTTCCTTGAAATTGTATGCCTCATCCCCTGTTATTACTGAGATGTGTGCTGTGCAATTGAAAGTACCAGCTTCGTTTCCATGCGTTGTATAGATTAGAGCTGTATCCCACACACAGTGTCAGATAATCTGTTTTAATTTTGTCCAGTGCACACATATTTTCACTTTCGGCATTTTTTTTAAATGCAGAAAAAACCATCTCTACCTAATGTTAAAGCCAAGTGTTTCATGCCAGAATTATTAAAGAGGCGAAGATTTGTTTTAATCAGGAAATAGCTTTTTTGGCAAAAATTTTAAAAATCAACTTTCTGGTTTAAATGGCATCTTCATTTTTCCTTGAAATCACGTGAATGCGTTTTTTCTCCAGTGTGAGAAAAAACTGGACTAGACATGATTGAAAAGGATATAACTAACTGGGTAAATTAATTCTCCTTTTTGTTAGGCTGTGTTGTCTGTTTGGTTTTCTGGAGTATTTTTTTAAGACCTCATAAATCAATTAACCAATATTCTTTCTAAGATTTAATTTGGTGAATAGAAAATACGTGCTTTTCATCAGGGCACACATCTTTTTAAAGTCTGAAACCACCACACACAAAGAATTTAATTCTGACGGACATTTGTTCTCAGCATAAATACTTTAGGGCCAATAGTTGTCCCCACTTAATCATGCTTCTTAAAAGTGAATTCCAGAAGACTTGAGGCCCCAAGTGACCCCTGGTAAGGTGAGTTGTCAGTAAATTACTTTTATGATGTGCCCTAGGGAAGCAGGTCTGCCAGAAACTTCGTAGGGAGCTGGCCCCTTCTTGCCTATAGGGGGATGACCTTTAACTTTATCTAACCTTTGCATTTCTAATTCTAAATTTCTGTGAGGCATTTGGTCACGTTGCTAGATATCACATTAAAAGAAAGAACTCTTGAGTGCCCACAGACAGTGTCAACCACACATTTGTTGTTTAAAATGCAGATGAAGCAGGCCAGTAAGCTTTGTATTTCTATAATTTAATTTTAAATACCAAATGTTTAGTGAGTTGAAATAAATATAAATGAGTTCAAAAATGGATTCATTGTTAAATTATGACTGCCTTGGGTGACATTTGGAAAGCACTGTAGAAAATGTAACCCCTGTAATTTTGCTAATTTGAATTTATTGTGGCACTTGAAAATTTATAAGCATCATCAGAGATGAATGAAGATATAGCATCAGAACTTTTTTTTTCCACAAAATATTCAGTTAATGAAAACAAATCTTTTCAAAATTTTTGTTGTCTTCATTCTGAGAAAGCTTTTATGGTGCTTTTTGGGGATAATAATAATGTACATTGAAATATGAAACATAGGAACTTATATTCAGTTTTAGATGAAAAAAATGTAGCCATGTTTGGCTATGTAAGACTGTAAACAATGGGAAATAATACTTTTTTACAGGATATAAAATACAAACTGATCACTAAGTTTCCATTAATATTTCTATGTTAAATGAGCTTTCTTGTCAGGGCATAACTTAGGTAAACTCAGATGTCTATGTTTTAACTCCATGAATGTCTAGTTTTCTTCTTTTCCCATTAGTTTTGCATGACATTGAATGGGAAGCATTTTAAATTTTTTCTAGAGAAAAGTATTCCATAGCTTTGTTTTGTTGTCTGTAAGTGTAATACACACTAAAATATGTATGTATATATAAAAATACATCACTGTGTGGTTGCATGAATATTACTGATGATAAGTTTTTGAAAAAAATTACACACCTCATTTTTAATCAGGCAATGTTTAGGTGTATAAATGCACAGACTAAATGTAGAATACTTCTATAATCTCTTTGATTTATATTTCAGATTGTAGCCTAAGCAAAGCCAAGCAGCCTAAGCTTTGCATTTAAAATACACCCTTTTGAGGAGATCAACAATAAGCAGTCATAGAAGCAATTAGTGTAACTTCAGTGATTTTTCAGTGGGAGAAGGAAAGAGATCAGCAAATTCTTTGCTATAAACTGAAGGTTCTGGCTCGAATGTATATAAACAAGTTGTAAGTTTTAAATATAACTTAAATGCCACCCAGGAGAGGAACCCAATAGTAAAAGCGTTGAAAGCATTGTCAACAGACAGGGAGAAGTCTTTAAATGATGGGGAAAATACTAAATTTGTGAAACTAACGTTGGGAGTACATGGGCATGTGCTTCCCAAAAATGTCATACATTATGTCCCCCCACCCCCCACTTCCTATCCCCAATTGTTTATCTTGGGATCTGGAGAGAGAATAATAGTAAAGCGAAATGCAGACTTGGTGATAACCTTAAGATTTTATTTGAGAAAATGGCTACCAAACTCACTATTTTGAAACAAATTTGGAAACTACAGGTAGAATAAGATAGATTCAGCTCTAAGATACCAAATTCTCTTAGGCTGTTTGTTTATTTTAATTCTACCAAAAGCATTTGTTTGTCATCATGCATGCTCCTGCTTAGATACAACTGGATGTTTTTTTGGTTTGGTTTTGTCAAAAATTCAGAGTCAAAGTATCTTGCTGATTTAACAGCTTACAGCATATGTTCCGCATGATTCTTCTCTGGAGGCCTTCCAGTCCATTATCATTAAACAGGGACCAAGAGACACATTTGCCCATCCATTCACTCATTTAAAACCTTTGTTAAAAATAATATGAAAACTGTACTGAATAGGGGCCATCTCTCAACCCCAACCCAAACTACAGGACCTGAAACATGGAAGGTAGTTCCCCACAGAAAACCAAAATGCTCTTACTAGGAAAACAGAAATGGATGCTGGCTGGGAAATGAGAAACTGTAATGGGGGAGTTCCTCGGTGGTGCAACTAGTTAACACATTCGGCTGCTAACTAAAAGTTTGGAAGTTTGAGTCCACCCAGAGGCACTTAGCAAGAAAGGCCTGGCAATGTACTTCCAAAAATTCAGCCATTGAAAACCCTATGGAGCACAGTTCTACTCTGACACACATAGGGTCACCGTAAGTCTAAATCAACTAGACAGCTACTGATCCATTTGTTTATTTTTTTAATTTAAGGGGAGGAGAGGAAACAGAAGCAGAAAAATGATAAATGACCTGTTCCATGCTATAATCAAAGTGCAAGCAAAGTCTGGGAGATCCCAGAGGAAAGAAGAGGATAGTGGTGCCTCACATAGGAAATGATTCTTAAAGGATGTGTGCAGAAAAGAAGAAGGAGCCTTTCAGGCAGGGGGAAACATGAAGGGATTGAGACCAGGCTGGGGATGTAAGCTGAGGCCAGAAGGTTACCAATAAAGGGTCATATACACTCAGCCAGGGAGTCTTTCTTTCTACAGTAGACAGCAAGGACAAGTATGGCTGACTTCCCAATGATGTGTTAGGCTCCTGTGTATACAGTTGACCCTACTTCTCCTTCTAGATATGAGAGTCCCTCCTTGTGTGGAGGACAAGGAAGCTTAAGAACTAAATCTAAAAGAAATTGAAAAATGATTGCAATGGGAGCAAATCCTAGGAAAAACAGAAACCCTATTCAAACTCAAGCAAAGCAAAACAAAACAACTTCCAGTTTTGCTTTCCCCTGTGTTGGCTTCATTTGGGATCAGGCTTTCTTCCTGGGACACAGGTTGTAGCAGCTCTAGGATTACATCCTACCAGTTTAGCAAATCCAGTGAAATACTGTTTTCCCTTAGACTTTTGGCCTGCAGAAGTATCATAACTGATGTCCCTGGCTTGGGCCCAGGTCCATCCTGGGGCCACTCATGGGTCCCAGAATGTGTGTCACCATAATTGGCAAGGCCTGGGTCATGTACCCTCCTGTATAGCCAAGGGCACTGAATCCTAAGTGTAGAAGAGGTAACTCCCCAAAGTAAAACTGGAGTGTTGTTACCAGAGGAAGAGGGAATGGATGCTGGGCAGTCTAAAAAACAGACATTCACTACTTATTGGAAAAATAAGACCACGCTAAATCAAAATCCCAGGCTCTTAATATTCAACCCTGTCTTCCTTTCTCCTCATCCTTCTTAATGTTGACCTTCACTGTGGACATATTTAGTGACATTCAAGGGTTGTAAAGCAACCCAGCTAATGCTCTCTGTTGGTATAAATACCTAATTAGTGGTGCTTTCTTATAAAATGTTCACGTAATACTAGTTTCTTGCTTATATCTACTTTCTAGTTTAAGGAAAGCATTGCTAAATCACCAGAAACAATGGGGTCAAAAAGACTGGCTTAATAAATTAAGTTGCAGAAAATCATCCATGTCCAGTTGCTGAGGCCCTGTAAGAAATGCATCTGCACACACCACAGCTCCTCTCCTTATTTTGAAAGGTTTTTGTAAAATTTCTCTTTCCATCCTATCCATTAATCATATTTATTGATGAGTCACTGCAGAGTTTGCATCCAAATCTGCAAGAATAACAGAAATATGCAGGAAACTGCCTCTAAAATGTTTAAGTAGGAAACATGAAACATTTAATGATGAGGTTTTATATTTTTCTAACATATCATTTTGGGATGTTTTGTACCCTATGGTTCTAAAGTTCACAATTTTCTTTCAATTATGTTGAGCTTTATTATGCACAATTTAATTAACTTCAGTAACTAAATATGACATGTTTTAATTTGTCTTTAATCATAATAGTGTGATTAATGTACTGTGGACTGCTTAATGAGTAATATTGTCACTATTTTTCTACTCTTTGAAATGTGCAAGAAATTTCTGAATATCCCCCGAGTCTGCTAGTATGCCTTTGCTAGGTACTTAATATGCATATTAAAATCTGTTCTTGTTTATTCACTTAAATGAAGACAAGAGAAAGTTTGAAAAGCACCAGTCTGACTCTATACACAAGAATGGGCTTTTATCGCTAACTGGAAAATCTTTAAAGTACTCATTTGTTTTCTCATTTGAAAGACTTTGCAAATTTAAGCATGTTTTTCAAATTAGTATGAACTATATACAATAAATATGAGTCACTAGGTGGCACAAGCAGTTAAGCGTTTGACTACTAGCTAAAAGACTGGTGGTTTGAACCCACCCAAAGGCATCTCAGAAGACAGGCCTGGCAGTCTGCTTCCGAAAAGTCACAGCCTTGAAAACCCTATGAAACAGTTCTACTCTGCATGCACGGGGTCACCATGAGTCACAAGGGACTCATCAACATCTAGCAACAACAACAATGACATAAAATACACATTTGAAAACAAAAAGTTAATTTATTTTTAATGAAAAAATACTAGTTTGTATCATATACAGACATACTTCGGAGATACTGCACGTTTGGTTCCAGACCACTGCAATAAAGTGAATATCACAATAAAGTAAGTCACATGAATATTTTTGTTTTGCAGTGCATTTAAAAGTTATGTTTACACCATACTGTAGTCTATTAAGTGTGCAATAGCATTATGTCTTAAAGTACCTAACTTAATTAAAAAATACTTTATTGCTAAAAAATGCTAATATCATCTGAGCCTTCAGCGAGTCATAATCTTTTTGCTGGTGGAGGGTCTTGCCTTGATGTTGGTGGCTGCTGACTGATCAGGTTGGTGATTGCTGAAGGTTGAGGTGGCTGTGATAATTTCTTAAAATAAGACAAGAGTGAAGTTTGCCACATCAATTGACTCTTCTTTCACGAAAGATTTCTCTGTAGTATGTGATGCTCTTTGATAGCATTTTACCCCCAGCAGAACTTCCTTCAAAATTGGAGTCAATCCTCTCAAGCCCTGCTGCTGCTTTATCAAATAAGTTTATGTAATATTCTAAATCCTTTGTTGTCATTTCAACAATGTACGTAAAGCATCTTTACCAGGAATAGTTTCCATCTCTAGAAACCACATTCTTTGCTCATCCATAAGAAGCAACTCCTCATCTGTTCAAGTTTTATCATGAGATTGCATCAATTCAGCTGTATCTTCAGGCTCGGTGTCTAATTCTAGTTCTCTTGATATTTCCACCACATCTGCAGTTAAATCCTCTACTGAAGTCTTGAACCCCTCAAAGTCATCCATGAGGGTTGGAATCAAATTCTTAGAAACTCTGGCTGATATTGATATTTTGATCTCCTCCTGTGAATCAAGAATGTTCTTAATGGCATCTGGAATGGTGAATCCTTTCCAGAAAGTTTTCAATTTACTTTGCCCTGATGCATTAAAGGAGTCATTACCTATGGCAGCTATAGCCTTATGAAATGTATTTCTTAAATAACAAGACTTGAAAGTCAAAATTACTCCTTGATCCATGGGCTGCAGAATGGATGTTATGTTAGCAGGCATGAAAACAACATTAATCTCCTTGTACATCTCCATCAGAGCTCTTGGGTGACCAGGTGCATTGTCAATGAGCAGTAATATTTTGAAAGGAGTCTCTTTTCTGACCACTAGATCTCAACAGTGGGCTTAAAATATTCAGTAAACCATGTTGTAAACAGATGTGCTGCCATCCAGGCTTTGTTGTTCCATTTCTAGAGCATAGGCAGAGTAGATTTAGCATAATTCTTAAAGGCCCTCAGATTTTTGGAATGATAAATGAACATTGGCTTCAACTTAAAGTTACCAGCTGCATAAGCCCCCTGTCATGGATTGAATTGTGTCCCCCAAAAATATCTGTCAACTTGGCTAGGCCACGATTCCCAGTATTGTGTGATTGTCCATCATTTTGTCATCTGATGTGATTTGTTGTAAATCCTATCCCTACGATGTTAATCCCTCACGCATCTGTCAGTTTGTCGTCTCTGGGGGCTTGCCTGTTAGTGTGATGCTGGAAGCTATGCCACCAGTATTCAAATACCAGCAGGGTCACTCATGGCTGACAGGTTTCAGCTGAGCTTCAAGACTAAGACAGACAGGAAGAAGGACCTGGCAGTCTATTTCTGGAAAGAATTAGCCAGTGAAAACCTTATGAATAGCAGCAGAACATTCTTTGATATAGTGCTGAAAGATGAGCCCCTCCAGTTGGAAGGCACTCAAAATACGACTAGGGAAGACCTGCCTGCTCAAAGTAGGGTTGACCTTAATGACATGAATGAAATCAAGCTTTCAGGACCTTCATTTGCTGATGTGGCATGACTCAAAATCAGAAGATACAGCTCAAACATCCATTAATAATAGGAACATGGAATGTATGAAGTATGAATCTGGGAAAATTGGATATGTCAAAAATGAAATGGAACGCATGAACATTGATACCCTAGGCATTAGCGAGCTGAAATGGACTGATATTGGCCATTCTCAATCAGATAATTATATGATCTACTATGCCAGGAAGGACAACTTGAAGAGGAATGGCATTGCATTCATTGTCAAAAAGAACATTTCAAGATCTATCCTCAAGTACAGTGCTGTCAGTGATAGGATAATATCCATACGCCTACAAGGAAGACCAGTTAATATGACTATTACTCAAATTTACACACTAACCACTAAGGTCAAGGATGAAGCAATCGAAGATACTTACCAACTTCTGCAGTCTGAAATTGATCAAACATGCAATCAGGATGCATTGATAATTACTGGTGATTGGAGTGTGAAAGTTGGAAATGAAGAAGGATCAGAATTGGAAAATACAGCCTTGGTGGCAGAAATGATACTTGAGATTACGTGATAGAATTTTGCAAGAACAACGACTTTTTCATTGCAAATACCTTTTTTCAACAACATAAACAGTGACTATACACGAGGACCTCACCAGATGGGATACACAGGAATCAAATCGACTGCATCTGTGGAAAGATATGACGGAAAGGCTCAATATCATCAGTCAGAACAAGGCCATTGGCTGACTGCGGAACAGACCATCAATTACTCATATGCAAGTTCAAGTTGAAACTGAAAAAATTTAGAACAAGTCCAAGAGAGCCAAAGTACAACCTTGAGTATATCACACCTGAATTTAGAGACCATCTCAAGAATAGATTTGATGCATTGAACACTAATGACCGAAGACCAGATGAGTTGTGGAATGACATCAAGGACATCATATATGAAGAAAGCAAGAGGTCATTAAAAAGACGGGAAAGAAAGAAAAGACCAAAATGGAAGTCAGAAGAGACTCTGAAACTTGCTCTTGAACATCGAATAGCTAAAGCAAAAGGAAGAAAAGATAAAGTAAAAGAGCTGAACAGAAGATTTCAAAGGGTGGCTCAAGAAGACAAAGTAAAGTATTATGATGACATGTGCAAAGACCTGGAGATAGAAAACCAAAAGGGAAGAACACACTCAGCATTTCTCAAGCTGAAAGAACTGAAGGAAAAATTCAAGTCTCGAGTTGCAATATGGAAGGATTCTACGAGAAAAATATTAAGGGACACAGGAAGCATCAAAAGAAGATGGAAGGAATACACAGAGTCACTATATCAAAAAGAACTGGTCGACGTCCAACCATTTCAGGAGGTAGCATATGATCAGGAACCAATGGTACTGAAGGAAGAGGTCCAAGCTGTACCGAAGGCATTGGCAAAAAACAAGTCTTCAGGAACTGACAGATTAACAATTGAGATGTTTCAACAAATGGATGCAGCACTGGAAGTGCTCACTCATCTATGCCAAGAAATTTGGAATACAGCTACCTGGCCAACCGACTGGAAGAGATCCATATTTATGCCTATTCCCAAGACAGGTGATCATCTAAATGTGGCAATTATCAAACAATATCGTTAATACCACACGCAAGTAAAATTTTCCTGAAGATCATTCAAAAAGCAGCTGCAGCAGTATATCGACAGGGAACTGCCAGAAATTCAAGCTGGATTCAGAAGGGGACATGGTGGATCCTGGCTGAAAGCAGAGAATACCAGAAAGATGTTTACCTGTGTTTTGTTGACTGCAAAGGCATTCGACTGTGTGGATCATAACAAATTATGGATAACATTGCAAAGAATGAGAATTCCAGAACACATAATTGTGCTCATGAAGAACCTATACATAGATCAAGAGGCAGTCATTTGAACAGAACAAGGGGATACTGTGTGGTTTAAAATCAGGAAAGGTTTGCATCAGGGTTGAATCCTTTCACTATACCTGTTCAATCTGTTGAGGAGTAATCCATACTGAAGGCTATGGTCTTTGATCTTCATCAGTAAGTGTTTCAAGTCCTCTTCATTTTCAGTGCAGGACCGGGCAGTGTTTCATTCTTTTGTGCACAGGGTCGCTATGAGTCAGAACCAAATCAACGGCACCTAAGCAGCAACAACAACAACATCCAATCTGTATGCTGAGCAAATAATCCAAGAAGCTACGAAGAAGAACAGAGCATCAGCGTTGGAGGAAGACTCATTAACAACCTGTGTTACGCAGATGACACAACGTTGCTTGTTGAAAATGAAGAGGACTTGAAGCACTTACTGATGAAGATCAAAGACCACAGCCTTCAGTATGGATTACACCTCATCATGAAGAAAACAAAACTCCTCACAACTGGACCAATAAGCAGCATCATGATAAGCAACATTATGATAGACGGAGAAAAGATTAAAGTTGTCAAGGATTTCATTTTACTTGGATCAACAATCAACATCCATGGAAGCAGCAGTCGAGAAATCAAAGACACGTTGCATTGGGAAAATCTGCTGCAAAAGATGTCTTTAAAGTGTTGAAAAGCAAACATGTCACCTTGAAGACTAGGGTGCTCCTGACCCAAGACATGGTATTTTTAATTACCTCATATGCATGCAAAAGTTGGACAATGAGTAAGGAAGACTGAAGAAGATTGATGCCTTTGAATTGTGGTGTTGGTGAAGAATATTGAATATACTATGAGCTGCCAAAAGAACAAACAAATCTGTCTTGGAAGAAGTACAACCAGAATGCTCCTTAGAAGCAAGGGTGGCGAGACTTCATCTCACATACTTTGGACGTGTTATGAGGAGGAACTAGCGTTGGAGAAGAACACCATGCTTGGTAAAGTAGAGGGTCATTGAAAAAGAGGAAGACTCTCAAGGAGATGGATTGACACAGAGACTGCAACAATGGACTCAAGCATAACAAAGATTATGAGTATGGTGCTGGACCAGGCAATGTTTCATTCTGTTGTACATAGAGTCACTATGCGTGGGAACAACGTGATATTAATGAGATGGGATTATAGGCAGTTATGTTAATGAGGCAGGATTCAATCTACAAGATTAAGTTGTGTCTTGAGCCAATATCTCTTGAAATATAAAAGAGAGAAGTTAGTAGAGAGACAGGGGTCCTCATACCACCAAGAAAGCAGCACCAGAAGCAGAGCCCGTCCTTTGGACTTGAGTTTCCTGCTCAGAGGAGCTCCTAGACCAAGGGAAGACTGATGACAAGGATCTTCCTCCAGAGGCAACAGAGAGAGAAAGCCTTTTCCTGGAGCTGGTGCCCTAAATTCGAATTTATAGCCTACTAGACTGTGAGAGAATAAATTTCTGTTTTTTAAAGCTATCCACTTGTGGTATTTCTGCTATAGCGGTGCTAGATAACTAAGGCAGCCCCTAACAAGAGAGTCAGCCTGTCCTTTGAAGCTTTGAAGCCAGGCATTGGCTTCTCCTCTAGCTGTGAAAGTCCTAGATGGCATCTTCTTCCAATTTAAGAGTTTTTCATCTACATTGAAAATGTTTTTAGTGTAGTCACCTTCATCAATTACCTTAGCTAGATCTTCTGGATAACTTGCTACAGCTTCTACATCAGCACTTACTGCTTCACCTTGCACTTTCATGTTATGGAGACAGCTTCTTTCCTTAAACCTCCTAAACTAACCTCTGCTGGCTTCAAACTTTGCTTCTGCAGCTTCCTCATCTCTCTCAGCCTTCACAGAATTGAAGAGAGTTAGGGCCTTGCTCTGGATTAGGCTTTGGCTTAAGGGAATGTTGTGGCTGGTTTGATATTCTATCCAGACCCCTTTCTCTATATCAACAATAAGGCAGTTTCACTCTCTTATCATTCATGTGTTCACTGGAGTAGCACTTTTAATTTCCTTCAAGAATTTTTCCTTTGTATTCACAACCTGGCTAACTGCTTTGTACAAGAGGTCTAGCTTTTGGCCTGCCTTGGCTTTCGACATGCCTTCCTCACTAAGCTTAATCATTTCTAGCTTTTGATTTAAAGTGAGAGACATGTGACCCTTCCTTTCACTTGAACACTTAGATGCCATTGTAGGGTTATTAATTGGCCTAGTTTCAATATTGTCATGTGTCAGAAAATAGGGAGGCCCAAGAAGAGGGAGAGAGATGAGGGAACAGACGATGGGGGGAGCAGTCAGAACACACCCAACATTTATCAGTTAATTTCGCCGTCTTATATGGGCCTGGTTTGTGGCGCCCCAAAACAATTACAATAGTAACATCAAAGTTCACTGATCACAGATCACCATAACAGATATAATAATAATGAAAAAGTTTGAAATATTGTGAGAATTACCAAAATGTGACACAGAGACGCGAAGTGAGCGCATGCTGTTGGAAAAGTGGTGCGGATAGAGTTGCTCAACAAAGAATTGCCACAAACCTTCAATTTGTAAAAAATGCAGTATCTGTGAAGTGCAGTAAAGTGAAGCGCAATAAAATGAAGTATGCCTATATATCTGAGTTTTACATAGAAATCATATTATTTAAGTATATGACCTAGACTTTTCCTTTAGTCTTCTCTTCCTAAAAACACCTATGCGCTCACCACTCCTCACTAAAAAAAAAAAAATTTACTTGTTTTCCTTAGTGTATAATTTACCATTGTTTCTTTGTTATATCCATTTATTGTAAGAACTGTGTTTTATTTGCTCCTGTAAAAAGGTTGAAATGACTTGACCCTTCTGCTCTATTTCAACCCTGACCTCATATCATACTGTTCATTCTTCCACTTACTCGTGTTAATGATGGGAAGACTTTTTTGTTGTTGTTTGAAAATAATTTTTCACCTACGGGAGATCTAGGTGGGATATTGTCTTAGTCATCTAGAGCCGCTGTAACAGGAATACCACAAGTGGTTGGCTTCAATAAACAGAAGTTTATTCTCTCACAGTCTAATAGGCTAGAAGTCCAAACTCAGGGCGTCAGCTTCAAGGGAAGGCTTTCTCTTTCTGTCTGCTGTGGGGGAAGGTCCTTGTCATCAATCTTCTCCAGTGGAGGAGCTTCTCAGCGCAGGGACTCCATGTCCAAAGGCCTCACTATTCTCCTGGCTCTTGTTTCTTGGTGGTATAAGGTCCCCCTGTCTCTCTGCTCACTTCTCTCTTTTATAAATCTCAAAAGAGATTGGCTTTAGACAAAATCTAATCTTGTAGATTGATTCCTGCCTCATTAACATAACTGCTGCTAATCCCACCTCATTAATATCATAGAGGCAGGATTTACAACTCATAGGAAAATCACATCAGATGACAAAATGGTGGACAATTGCACAAGACTGGGAATCATGGCAAAGCCAAATTGACAGATATGTTTGGGGGACACCGTTCAATCCATTACAGGTACCAACCAAGGATTGTTACCGAAGATGGTTATAAAGCTATTTTGTGTTTGATCAAAAAGCTGACAAAGTTGTGGAACTCAGCTCAGAGGAGTAATCTATTTTTAGAAGATCCTTATGTAGGAACTTATTAAATACCTTTTCTGTGCTTTGTAGATCACAAAAATAATAAGACTTGGTTCCGTGTGAGGAAGATGGCTATAGATGTGTCATTCATTCCTTGATGGATTCATTCATTGAGCAAATGTTTATCAGACTTGAATTGAACCCTAGGAACTGGAAAAAAATCTGTGAATTCTGTCTTTACATGTTGATGGTTTAATTGTAAACACTAAGATAGAGATTTATAATATGAAAAAGAGAAAAAATGGCAGGAACGAGGGCTCATGGACTTGTGTTCCAAAGTTAATTTCTAAGCAGCTCCAAGTGTCTCCCCACTTACTTTCTTCAGTTACATGGTGTGGGGCTCTTTCATTTTTCCCAGTGTTGACCTGCAAAATACTAAAATGCATAAAATCTCTGCTTATCCATAACAGGTATTTATAATATCGTGAAAAGCATGAAGCAATAGCAAGCACTATTTAGTCTTAGGTGCAAAATTTGTAATATTATAGTATTCACGTCATCATTAGAAACATATCCAGTTCACCTTTCCTCACTGTCCTTACATGAAACCCTTTGAGACTAGATAAATTTTGGTATTCAGGGATTATGCATTAAGTCAATGTGCTTTATATATTGCAACTAGTTGCCATTAAGTTAATTCCAACTCATGGTGACCCCAAGTCTGTCGTGCTCCACAGTGTTTCAGTGGCTGATTTTTCAGAAATACATTGCTGGGTCTTTCTTACAAGGTGCCTCTGGGGGGACTCAAACCTCCAGCCTTTCAATTAGCAACCAAGTGCGTTAACTGCACCACCCAGAGACTTCAGGGTCTCAATCCCCCCATTGCCATTGAGTCGATTCCGACTCATAACAACCTTATAGAACAGAGTAAAACTGCCCTATAGAGTTTCCAAGGAGCAGCTGGTGGATTCGAACTGCCAAATGTTTGGTTAGCATCTGAGCTCTTAACCACTGCACAACCAGGTCTCCTTCCTCTTAACCACTAGCACCTCCTAATCAAATATATTAATATATCTACAGGAAAGCATCTGAATGTCCAGACTAAGTAGAATAAATTAAGACTACAAATTGCTTCACATCAGTTCAGGTCTAGTTTTGCTGGCAAATACATTTGCACTAAACATAAAAAAAGCTTTTGCTTTTCAAAACTTTTTGGATATCAAATTGCATATGAGATGCATTCTACCCCAGTGTTGTGCTGTAGCATTTCATTTGTCTAGCAGTCAGATTTCAACACTAACTTTTGGGGACAGAGCTGGGAAAGCAAAATTAAACAAAAATGACTTCTGAGCTTCAAAGGAAATTGCTGTCACTAAACACTATGTGCTTTAGTTATAAAATCATAAAACTGTTGGAAGTGGAAGGGACCTTTGGGATCATTTAACCTAACTCATTCATTCTTCAGTTGAGGAAACTAAAGCTGGAGAGACAAAATAACTTGTTTGAGGTTGGTTACTCACTCAGATCCATACTGATGTTGAATTATATGTGAAATTAATCTTCCTAATTTAGCAAGCCTGATGTTTTGCTGTTGTTCACTTTCCCAGCATACTCATGTTTCTGAGTGGCAGTGAATAGCCTGTTAGAAATGTGGGATATGGAGGGCACTCTAGAGACTGATTTGCTAGGAAGTGGAAGATGGTAGTGAGCTAGGAGGAGCAGATTTGGGGGCAGAAAAAAACCATAGCATACTTTGATGGATAGGCAGCATGACTAAGGGATTCATGTCAGAATGGCTGCTCCAGTCCTGGTGGCTCTGGTGTTCTTAACCAAAGGAAGTACATGTTTTTCCATGAAGGTCTACGTGACACCACTTTTTGCTAACCCATTCACCCTGGGTTAGAATTACTTCTTTCAAAGCATCCCCAAATATCAAAGTAAAAAGAGAGAATTGCCTTTTCTTCTTAACGATAGTTTAATTAAATGAGTGTTCTTACGGGACATCTTTGGGCAGAGAAACAGGAAACAGTAGCATTACTACTGTTGATGAGTATATTTGTTTTCAGGAAAACACAATCTCTATGTATAAAAAAAAAATACAAATGAGATCATTAAAAAAAAAGAATGACATTATGACATTAAGAAAAGGTTAAAACTGTATTTGCAAAGGTAAGGATATGTGAAATATATTATTTAAAGATAATCAGTCATATCCTTTTTAGCCTGACCACTCTTAAAAAGCAGATGTCCCTAAAAAGGCTGACTCTTGTCCTTACCAGCCTTTTTACTTTGTTGTTATTGTTGGGTGCCATAAAGTTGATTTCGACTTACAGCAACCCCATGTGACAGAGCAGAACTGTCCCATAGGGTTTTCTTGGCTGTAATGTTTATGGAAGCAGATCACCAGGTCTTCCTCCTGCACAGTGGCTGTGTGGGTTCGAACCCCCAACCTCTCATTTAGTGAGAATTAATTTCAGATCCGTTCTCAAATGCAGATTTTGGTGGAGAGAAAGCTTGAGAGTCTTTGGGAGAGGAAGAAATAGATACCTTTAAGCACAGAGAGAGACAGAAAGACAAAACCTAGAAAGTTTTGGGCACTGAAAACAAATCTCTGGTTTTATATTTTGAGCCACATTAAGGTGGTAACTTCTAGAATCAAGCTTCAAGATCAGGTCATAGACTTTTATGTTCTTGTTCAGGAATTTTAAAACCATATTAATTTATTTACATGGCTCAACTTTTATATTCAGACACTCATACTTGCTTTTTATGTTTTATTTAAAAATGAGACTAGAATAAATAGCTTATCTCTGGTCATCTATCCTAAGCGAGGGCTGCCACTAAGAAGATATTTTTCTGTATTCAATCTGATGCAAATTTCTTTGTTTTAAAAAGGAAATGAAAAGTATTAGATTATACCTGAGTAAAACAAAAAAAAATATTTTTGGGTTAATTACATAATTTTTCTATTGTTTTAGTAATATCAAGGAATTAGCAAAAGATCTTCGTGGTTACAATGGTTGGTTCTTGGAAATTAAATTTAAGATTATAGTTAAATAATTGAATTTAAAGCTTGTAATAAATTATACCAGCTGCTTCCATATATGTGGATACTATATAGCTTTTGGGCTAGAGCAAAGCATACATTAAGGCATATTTTGTGGTAAGGACTTAGATCACCAGTGCAAGTAGCCTTCCACCCAATTCCGACTCAGGGTGACACCATATGTGTCAGGGTAGAACTGTGCTCCATAGGGTTTTAAATGGCTGAGTTTTCAGAAATAGATTGCTAGGCCTTTCTTCTAAGGTTCGTCCGAGCAGATTTGAACCTCCAACCTTTTGGTTAGCGGCAGAGCACGTTAATCATTTGCACCATCCAGAGACTCAGGTCTTAGATTATAGGTCAGAAAACTACAGCCACTGAGCCAAATGCAGCCCAATGTCTATTTTTGTAAATAAACTTTTATTAGAACACAGCCACACCATTCGTTGTGCAGTATCTATGGCTGTTTTGATGCTACAACAGCAGAGTTGTATAGTTGACACGGGAACTATATGTCCCACAAAGCCTTAAATATTTACCGTCTAGCCCATTAAGAAAAAGTTTGCTGTCCCCAGATTTAGATGGTCAATTAATTATTCTCAGTACACTCCTTTTTGAGAAGTTGTGTTGTTTAAATCTTTGAAGACACTAGAATATCATTTGTGCAATGATCTATTAACAAAATCAGAGGTATCCTAAAAAAGTTAGACTATTTTCTTTAAATGCATATTTTGGTCCTGTCTGAAAGAATCCTAATGTTTTTTATGGTTTGTATTTCATTAGGTTGTTGAATTATTTACAATAACGTTATGTTCTGTTATTAGGTGCCGTCGAGTCAGTTCCGACTCATAGCGACCCTATGTACAACAGAGCAAAACATTGCCTGATCCTGCACCATCCTCACAAGTGTTATCTTTTAGCCCTTTGTTGCAGCCAGTGTGTAATCCATCCAGTTAAGGGTCTTCCTTTTTTTCGCTGACCCTCTACTTTACCAAGCATGGTGTCCTTCTCCAGGGACTGGTCCTTCCTGATAACATGTCCAAAGTATGTGAGATTAAGTCTCACCATCCTTGCTTCTAAGGAGCGTTCTGGCTGTACGTCTTCAAGACAGATTACAATAACATTATAAAGAACTACTTTTAAGAGTTCTTTATGTGGAACTGTTGAAAAGAATGTGGCATAGATGCCTGTGTAAAATTTCCCCCAATCATCAGTGGTATGCCTGGGTATTGTATACAGATCTCAAATTCTAATCCTATTATCTTGACTCCTTGAATATACTGCTGCTCTACCATTAACAATGCAACATTGTCTGTAACTGCAACCTTCTGCTGTATACGAAGTAGCTGAAGAAAACTCTTTAAGAGTTGCATGCAGTACTGCAGCACCAACCACACTGTCCTGACCTTGTCCCTCCATGTGGACCATAAGCTCCTGGAGGACAGGGATCATACCTATGCTGTCTTCCTGCAGGCCAGCTTTTGGCACTGTTAGCTGTACTAAACTGAAATTTTTAACTAAAAATGTACATTTAGTATTTTCCTCCACTGCCTAGGCTCAATAGTTGAAGTATCTGTTGGAGTAAGGGTAATCACTTAATTTATCATCTCAACTGTGTAAGGATGTGTAGGGAGATTCTCTTCATAGTTGTGCTAGAACATGGACCAGAACTGTGTGTGCAGGCAAACCAGGACATATGGTCACCCAATTTGGGGTAGATTTTAAAACTACAAAATTTCCTTAATTAAATCTATAGGAAGCCCATGGGTGGTACAGACAGTTAAATGCTTGACTACTGGCCAAAAGGTTGGCAGTTTGAACCCACCCAGAGGTGCCTTGGAAGAAAGACCTGGTGATCTGCTTCCAAAAAGTCACAGCCTTGAAAACCCTAGGGAGCAGTTCTCCTCAGCACACATGGGGTTGCCATGAGTCGGAATTGACTGGTATTACATAACTCTTTGTCATAAAATAGATGGAAAAATGACCTTGAGGAGGACTAAATGACCAAAAACAAAAATGCTTTAAAAATTGAGGGGATTTCAGTTAACTTAATATAGTATCTTGTACGTGATACAAGCAGCACTATACAAGCCTATCTACAAAAGGAGACACCTTTTGCTCTTTCACTTCCACAGTACCTTCTCCAACTTCCTATCATTCAGAAAAAGAGATGACTGCCACTATAGACAATTAACAATAAAGGAAGAAAAAAAAGGCGGGGAGGAGTAAGAAGGGGGCTGATCTTAGGGTTGTATCAGGATTAGGGAGCAAGATCTTTCTTGCACAAACAGTCTTGTTTCATTTCTCTTCCTTTTTAATCACTGCTTTAAAAAAAGCGTAATTGAATATGCATCAATCTGGCAATAAGCTTTACTTATACAGTAAGACTTGAGTACATTTTAAATTACACAGTTCACTATATTAAGCCAGGACTTCCCAGTCCTCCCAAAGTTTCCCGTAAAGTTCTGTTTGACCTTTGTATAAAAGACCACCTTTACTAGGTGACTTATTTTTGCTGCCCTCTTGGGTGGTCGAATGAGGCAGATTTCCCTGTTGAACAACATACAACCTTCTTTTTTGCCGGCTGAACATTACAGTGGGATGTGGCTTGGAGGAGCAGTTTCTCAATACTATAAACAACTGCTTTCTTGAAACAGCTTATTGCTGAAGCATAAAGAGAGGTTACTCTTGGTTTAGCCTTGAGTAGCATATGAATTGGTTAAGGAAGTAAGTGTGGGCAACCCACCAAATTACAGTGGCCATAATATAATTAAGTTCAGTATCCTCCCTGGGGGCTCTAAGAAGTATTATCGTGACACCAAACTTAAAGAAAAGGAATTTTTTAAGAGCCAGGAAATTAGTGAGAAGCAGTCTTTGGGGAAATGTTGCAAAGTTAAAAGAAAAACCAGTAGAAACAGCATAAAAGTTGTTTAAAGAAAAGGCTGCTTTAGATGCAATATTTTATCTGTGACCCTGAGTGCATTAAACCAGTGTTTCTCAAAAGAGTAGGGTGTCTTCGAATAAAAGATGCTACTGGAATTAGGATGGGGCAGTGGGGAAGTGGGGGTGGTGGTGGTAAAGATGTATTAGAAATATTGAAAACAAAACAGGAAATGTTGGTAAAAGAAATTATTGGGAAGACATTTGTTCTCAGCTTTTCCAAATTAAATTGTATTTAAAAACAAATTTTCTGACAAGTTAGACTAAAAAGTTATTAAATGAATAAATAACTCTGGAAAAAAAGGGGACAAGAAAATGAGAATGTGGTATCATTTCCTGGCTCAACCCAAAGGCAAAGCATTCTGGGCAGAGTACTCTTGTGTAGCTGTCAGGGATTCCTGGTATACCCTAGTCTGTGCTCAGTAGCCTTAGGGGCAAAAAGTTTCTGAGAACGTGTATGAAAACATAAGCACTGAAAAGAAAGATGCCTAGCCAGTATTTCTTTCCAAATCATTACTATTCCAAGCATCGTTCTTTATCTCTTGGGCTCCATGACAAATTGGGTTAAATAAATATACAAGTCTTCGGGGCAAGGGTGATTTGTTCTTTGGTAATATACGATGGTTGTCATTGCACTCAATTGTATATTCAGTTTAAATGTTGTTAGTTGCCTCAAGTCAATTCCAACTCATGGTGACCCCATGTGTGCAGAGTAGAACTGCTCCATAGGGTTTTCAAGGCTGTGACCTTTTGGATGCAGATTGCCAGGTCTTTCTTCTGAGGCACCTCTGGGGGGGTTCGAACCACCATCCTTTCGGCTAGTAGTTGGGTGCTTAACTGTTTGAGCCACCCAGGGACTCCTGCTTAAGTGTTAAGCTTATATAACACACACACATATTTCATTTAAATGTTATATATAATTGGTTATAACTTTATAATGTAGCAGGTAATCCTGCTTATGTTTAACTGTCTGTGCATTAGCCACCCATGCAATAACTCTGATGATATCCTAATGATATTCTTTTCATGTGTCCTGCCCAGGAAAGCTATGTCGCAATAAACATTGTTTCCATATACACAGAGTGCTTTGTGATAGGGAAAAGGACTGTCATTCAGTAGAAATTATGGCCCCACAGATGATGCTGGTCAAACAAATCAAGGAGCTGAATATAGTATCTGGCAAACCCACCTCTTATACAGCCAGTCCTCTAAATACCTTTGGTTTAGAGCAGACATTAATACATTAACTGTAGGCCGGTAGGAAGCTTAATGCTGCTTTGCTGCTTAATTTCTGCTAGACTCAAGAAGGATATTCCAGCCTCCTGTGAGAAGTAGGAACCAGGAACGTTTACTAAATATACTCATGGGTGAGTGAGCCATTACATGGGAAAGGGGAAACCAGAATGTTTCAGTTATTTGATTTTATGTAGAGTTGCCCTAGATTAAGCCAGTGCTTCAGTGTTTTCATTCTTCAAGTAATTGCATCACTCCCCCACCAAAAAGCCATAAAGTCATTTGGTCTAATGTGTGCTTTAGATGTTTCAGGTGCCTAATAACATGTTGGCATCTTTTTTATATTGAACTATAGGCCATCTCAGCATTATCAAGGCTAAATCTGACGTCCTAGACTCTATCTGGAGCCCTGGTGGTGCAGTGGTTAAGAGCTCAGCTGCTAACCAAAAGGTCGGCAGTTCAAATCCACTAGCCACTCCTTGGAAACCCTATGGGGCAGCTCTACTCTATCCTATAGGGTTGCTATGAGTTGGAATCGACTCAGTGGCAATGGATTTGGTTTTGGTTTTTTTAGACTCTGTCTGAACATACATTTTAACTTGGTAGGGAAGGAGATCTGCCTTTTTGAGGTTCAGTGACATTCCAGACACTGTACAAGATATACCACATTTAATCCTTGCAATACTCCCTTGTGATTATCCCTATTTTAGAGATGAGGAAATTTACGCTCAGAAGACTTAAATACTCTTCCCAGTGATACACATCTAGGAACTGGCAGGACCAGGGTTCAAATCCATGTCTGTCTGACTGCAGTAATAATGCAAAATCCATCTAATAACCATCCAAAATCCAACCTGTCAAAAAGAATGAAGACATTCTGCTCCAGAATCAACACTAATTTTCAACTCTGCTGTCTTCTGTAAGCATTACATAATAAATTAATAGAAAGTTAGAGCATTTTCCTGCTCCAGTCAGCCTCTGTTCCCAAATGTGGGTCAGCTTTGAAGCAGCTTGTCACTGAAGTGGAAAGAGATGCTACGCTTGATTTGTCCTTGAGTAGCAATATGAACTGGTAAAGGAAATTTAGTGTGGCTTCCTAGAAGAGCCCTACCATGTTTCTATTTGCCAAGGTGTCCTTCTCTAGAATTAATTGGAGGTTCTCTTCATGAAGTCCCAAGTAGCGAACAGGTAAAAATGCATAATCCAAGCAGGTCTTGGGGAAAAGGCTCACCTGTGCTGAGATAAGCCTTTCCCCAGCCTGAAAGAGTGAGAAGCTTGGTTTTCTGCCAAAATAAATGTAGAGTCTAAACAATAGAACTCATGGAGAAGGGTTACGCCTTCTAACGTAGTTGAAGAAAACCGAGGCTCTTTGGTTCCTTTCTCTAGTCTATTTCATACTCCACAGGACACATGTCATGGGAAGCATGTTAAATGTCTAAGAAGCTATGTAAACTGCTATACATTAAGTAAGTCTGCCAGATGAAACAATTGCAGGATGCGATAAATGAGAAAATGCATCATCTAAGAAGTTATATGTGAAAATGGAGAGTGGAGAATTCATCCTCGTACTCAAAAAGCTCATCAATTCTCCTGTGTCTCCCTATTCTGAGCAAGTTGTAATTACTTGTAAATTAAACCAGCAGCTGTCTGATTCTGACTTATGGTGACCCCATGTACTTCAAAGTAGAACTGCCCTCCTTAGGGTTTCAAAAGCATATCACTAAGCCTTTCTTCCAGAGTGCCTTTAGGTGGGTTCAAACTGCCAACCTTTTGGTTAGTAGCCTAGTGCCTAACTGTTTGCCCCACCGGGCATCTCTAATTGTAAATTAGATCTAGATAAAGGCATAGGCTTTTATGAGTTTAAATGGCATCATTGGTGAAATCTATAACTATAAATGTTAATGGAATGCTTATTTCTTCAACAAGTTTGTTGTGTTATAAATATCATCTAGCCAGTAGACAAATATAATTTGGGAGCATGTTTTAGATATGGAAACCATTTCAGTGACAGATAAATATTTTCCCAAGAGTTTGGGTTCCAGAAATGAAAAAGCTTTCATAAATTGCTGGATTAGGTCATACAGTTGTCTCAGCCCATAGTGTTTAAGCTACACCTGCACACACAAGATTTACATAGATAGTTTAACTTCAGAGAGCTTTTATTAACGTATTTTATTTCACCCAGAGATGTTCTTTGTAACAAACAAGAAACTTCACTAAATATAACCCACAGTTTGAGCAATGGAAAGCCACGTAGATGATGTCGAACATTATAAATATTTTTTGTACTTGCTAGTTTATTTCTAAGGAAATTATGAGAATGACATCATAATGATGACTGACTTTTATTAGTGTTTTTGCTCTGAAGCTCTAGACAAGTAGTTATGGAGAAAAACAAATTGTCTAGTGTTACCCTTTAATACTCTTCCTGGTGTTTTCTGGTGACTTTAATCCTGGAAAGTGATTCCAGTCCTACTATACTAGTATTAGTTCTCTTTTACACATTTATCATGAAAAAGAGCATGGCAGTATAACAGAAAATCACTTAAAACTTATAAAATCCTGGGAAATGATTACTTTTTATTTTTTACTTGAACTGCTGCTTGGATTAGTATAAAAAATCAAACAATTTTAGACTAACACTTTATAGATTTGTTGCTGTCAGACTAAAATTTTTCAAAAATGTTTATGATTTTTTTAACAATATACTTCTTTGTCCTACTAATACTAAGTGGAAGTCATAAACATTCTATTTTTACTGAGGCTTTACTCTGGTACCTTTTCTAGATAAATTGTTTTAAATGATTTATTTTATAAAATTATGTTTTAAAAGAAGAGAAGATATAAAGATATATATAACACATAAAATGGAGCTGTACATCATATAGTCTTTCATTCACACACTCAACAAATATTTGAGTGCCTATTAGGTGTCAGAGATCCCTAACCAAAAAAAAAAATGAAAACAAAAACAAACCTGTTGCTGTCCAGTTGATTCCAACTCATAGTGACTGTATAGGACACAGTAGAATGGTCCCATATAGTTTCCAAGGAGCAGCTGGTGGATTCAAACTGCCGACCTATTGGTTAGCAACCAAATTCTTAACCACCGTGCCACCAGAGCCCCCAGAGATCTCTAGGTGGTGCAAATGGTTTGCACTTGACTACTAACTTAAAGATTGGCAGTTTGAACCTATCCACCTGTGTCAGGGAAGAAAAGATTACAGCCCAGAAAACCCTATGGAGCAGTTCTATTCTGTAACATGCGGGGTCTCCATGAGTTAGAATCAACTCAAGGGCAACGGGGTATTAGGTGTCAGCCATTGTGCTAAGTGCTAGGATATAATCAAAGAATAATAAGACTTGATATCTGCTCAAAGATCCAGTCTTTAGGTAGTGGGGAGGCTGGCAGGTACAATAACCAATACAAAATGATTTCGTGTCCTGGCAATATGTAGAAAGTGCTAGGAAGAAGAGAGAGAGAGGAATGCTGAACTCTGGAGTCAGGGAAAATTTGTGGAAGAGGTGACACTGTAACAGGGTCTTAAAAAACTCAATAGATTTTTCTGGAGAAACTAGATGGAGAGGATCTTCCAAGCAGAGGGAGTAGTCAAAGGCAAAAGCAATGAGATGTCAAAGTATACGGAGTGTCATAGTTAAACATAGCTGGAATGACAAGAACGTGAGATAAAGTGGCAGAAGTTGAGGCAGGAAAAAGAGGTTAGGAGCATATTGTGAAGGGTCTTGTGTTCCCTGCTGTCTTAGTTATCTAGTGCTGCTATAACAGAAATACACAAGTGGATGGCTTTAACAAACAGAAGTTTATTCTCTCACAGTTTAGGAGGTTAGAAGTCAAAATTCAGGATACCATCTCCAGGGGAAGGCTTTCTCTCTCTCTAGGTTCTGGGGGAAGGTCCTTGTCATCAATCTTCCCCTGGTCTAGGAGCTTCTCCGCTCAGGGACCCCAGGTCCAAAGGATGTGCTCTACTCCTGGCTCTTCTTTCTTGGTGGTATGAGATCCCTGTCCTCTCTACTCACTTCTCTCTTTTATATTTCAAAAGAGATTGACTCAAGTTACAACCTAATCCTGTAGATTGTGTCCTGCCTCATTAACAAACTGCCTCTAATTCTTCCTTTTAACAATAGCTCTCTTGTTGCCTACTGCCATGTACATCAACAACAAGCCCATATCCACTCCTTCCCAAGAAGAAAAGAGCTAATTAGTAAGCAACTACCACATGCCAGCTGAGTGCTACTTTAAAACTTTTATTTTCTCTATTTTTAATTTAAAAAATTAAAAATCTTGTGAAGTAGAAGTTATTATGCATTTACAGTAGGAAAAAATTGAAGCTAAGGGATATTAAATTATTTCCCCAAAGTCAAATAGCCTATAAGTCACAAAACAAGGACTCAAGCCTAGCTCTCATATTATAGAAGCCACATTCTTTCCACTGTATTAACATGTTCCCTCGGATAACTAAAATTCTCCACAGAGAGCAAGAATAGGATTATGTATGTATTTTTTTTACTATTCCTTTACGTTTCTCTTTTCCCAAAGAATCACACTCCATATGCATAAGGTATCTCTCTGAGAAATGCTGTTCTTTCTTTCCCTGGAACTTTCTTTCCTCCATTCTGGCTCCTTCACATCCTTGAAGTCTCAGCATGAATGTACATCCTCAGAGAAGCCTTCTCTGACCACCTAGTCTAAATTAGATTCCCCCTGATATTCTTTCCCATAACACCCTGTTCTTTTACAACCCTCTTCAAAATTTAATTATGTAGTTATTTGTAAGTTTGCTTTTTAAAGCCTCTTTCCCCAATTAGAATATAATAGCCCAGGCCACAGCATACAGTAACAAAAGTTAACTTTTACTGAGCATCAGCAGTGTGTCAGACCCCGTTCTACATTCTTTCCATGGACTTCTAACAACCTATGAGACTGTAAATGCCCCTGTTTTTCAGGTGATGAAACTGAGACACAGAGAGGTTAAGTAACTTGCCTGAAATCAAACAGCTAGCAAGTGGAGAAACCAGGTTTCAAACCCAGACAGTCAAAACCCTGAGCCTGTACTCTTAAACATTGTGCTATGAATGAATAGGAATTTGATGCACAATGAGAGGGCAGCAACTGGCTTCCCCTAGTTGCCCTCTCATGATTGAGTAGAGTGTTGGAAATGAAGATCAAGAGATGTGCAGTGAGCGAAGATAAATGTTCGTCACATTATAGGTGTTGAATTCAGTGGGTGGTGGCTGTCAGGAAATGGAAGGTTGTAAACACTTTATTTGCCCTGTGATTTAGCACGAGAAGCTTGTCTCCACATGCCAGTTTTGTGAATTAGAATGAAGCATTAATTTGTCATCAGTCTTGTCCAAATTGCTACATGTGGTGAATTATAAACATATTAGGGAATTCGAGTCTTTCACCATTTGATTCCTCCGTGAGTTAACACACAACTAAATCTCACGTCCTTTGAATATCAGAAATTCCCCAAATTCTTGCTGGGTGGAGGGCTGTTGGGACCATGGTCTCAGGGAACATCTAGCTCAATTGGCATAACACAGTTTATAAAGACAATGTTCTCCATTCTACCTTGGTGAGTAGCGTCTGGGGTTTTAAAAGCCTGTGAGCAGCCATCTAAGATACTCCACTGGTCTCATCCCTTCGGGAGCAAGGGAGAATGAAGAGAACAGGATACAAGGAAAAGATTAGTCCGAAGGACTAATGGTCCACAGCTACCAAGGCCTCCACCAGACTGAGTCCAGTACAGCTAGATGGTGCCTGGCTACCACCACTGACTGCTCTGACCAGGATCACAACAGAGGGTTCTAGAAAGAGCTGAAGAAGGATGTAGAACAAAATTCTAACTCACAAAAAAAAAAGACCAGATTTATTGGCCTAAAGGAGACTGGAGAAACCCCGAGAGTATGGCCCCCAGACACACTTTTAGCTCAGTGGTGAAGTCATCTCCGAGGTTCACCGTTCAGCCTGGGAGTGGACAGCCGCATAAAACCAAATGGGACAAATGAGGTATACAGTCCAGGGACAAGTACCAGAAGGCAGAAGGGGACAAGGAAGCTGGTGATAGGGAACCCAAGGTTGAGTAAGGATAGTGTTGATGTGTTGTGAGGTTGTTAACCATTGTCATAGGGCAACATGTGTACTAACTGTTAAATGAGAGACTATTTTGTTCTAAAGTGAGAATAGCAGCACAATTGGAAGAGCATAGACGATGTCACTGAACTGTGCATGTAGAAATTTTTGAAATGGTGTACATTTGGCTATGTATATTTTCACCAAAAAAAAAAAAAAAGGGTCGAGAAGGGAGAGGGTTGACATGTAGGGTTGTTAACCAATGTCATAAAACAATATGTGTACTACTGTTTCACGAGAAACTATTTGTTCTGTAAGCCTTCACCTGAAGTACAATTAAAAAAAAAAAAGGAAAGTCCCCAAATTCTGCCTGTTAGTTCAAAATTATATTATCCCTAGATATTTAAGCAAAATTTCCATTATACTGAGAATTCTAGGGAACAGAACTTCCTTTCCATGGAAAACTGACCTACCGGTTAAACTTCCATGGACAGGGTGCATAGCCAGACACTGTCCTCCTTAAAATGAATCCTTGTGTACTTAAAGAAGGTTATATGTACTCCCTAGATTTTTTTTTCTCTTTTTTGAACTTAAGAAATCCAAGTCCTTTAGTCTTGCTTCATAAAGCCTATTTTGTTTTTGATAATTGTTTTCCTGTCCTTTATGTGGACTTCATCCATATTTTTCAGATATAGTACCTATAATTATCCCATCTTAATAGAATAGCATCATCCTTTCCTGATTATAGAAAACATTAGAACTATTAAATTTTATTTATTTATTACATAATTAAATACTAAAGATGCATTTACTCATAAATATATACATATATAAATTGTTTATTATAAAGAATTAGTATAAATATATAAAATATGTCAAAAAAGTTACGTCATTTGGATATCAGAGGCATAACAAATATTTGTTTTCTTTTTTTTGGAATATTTTATTGTGTTTTAGGTGAAAGTTGACACAGCAAATTAGGTTCTCATTCAACAATTCATACACAAGTTGTTCTGTAACATTGGTTACAATCCCATAATGTGTCAGCACTCTCACTATTTCCACCCCACCTGCCCCATTTCCATCTATCCAGTTTCCCTGCCCCTCCTTGCCTTCTCATCTGTGCTTTTGGGTAGATGTTGACCGTTTGCTCTCATATAGTTGATTGTTTAAAGGAGCACATTCCTCATGGGTGTCATTGTTTATTTTATAGGTCAATCTATTATTTGGCTGAAAGGTGACCTCTTTGAGTGGCTTCAGTTCCAGGTTAAAAGGGTATGTTAGGGTGATAGTCTCGAGGGTTCCTCTAGTCTCTATCAGTCCAGCAAGTCTGATCTTATTTATGAATTTGAGTTTTGTTCTACATTTTTCTTCCATTCTATCCGAAACCTTCTATTGTGTTCCTGGTCAGAACAGTCAGTAGTGGTAGCCAGGCACCATCAAATTCTTCTAGTCTCAGGCTAGAAGAAGCCGTGGTTTGCATGGACCATTAGTCTTGTGGACTTATTTCTTCCTTGAGTCTTTGGTTTTCTTCACTCTCTTTTGCTCCAGATGGGAAGAGACCAATAGTTATATCTTAGATGGCTGCTTGCAAGCTTTTAAGACCCCATCAAACGAGGATGTAGAACATTATCTTTATGAACTAAATTATGCCAGTTGATCTAGTTGTCCCACAAGATTATGGTCCTGAGCCTTCAAACTTAGTAAATAAATCCCACAAGGTGTTTGGTTATGTCTAGGACGTATCTCTAACTGTGCCCCCTATGTGCTTTATTATATATATGTATATATATATATGTAGCACATACAAATGTGTATATACATTTGCCCACAAATTTACCTATATATGCGCATGCATGTACTCCCATGCACCTTCCCACACCCACATAGCATACATATCTACCTATGCAGCCACTCACATTTTTTTTTGCTTGTTATTACTGTTGTTGCAAGATGGTATATGTTATAGTATTTATCAAAGTTATCCCTTATTCTTGCATACCTCTCAATGTCTTCACTTCCCTTGGTCAGGTTGTACTGACTTCCCTCGTATCGTGTATTGCCCTTTCCATCACCAGGATTAAAATGTGTCTACTGTCTAGTAGGAACCCTGCTAGCACAGTGGTTAAGAGCTTGGCTTCTGACTGAAAGGTCGACAGTTCAAATCCACCACCTGCTCCTTGGAAACCTTATGAGGCAGTTCTACTCTGTCCTATGGGGTCGCTATGAATCAGAATCAGACTCGATGGGAACAGATTTGGGTTTTTGTTTTTTGTTTTTTTTTTTTTACTATCTAGTAAGTGATCCTCCCTTTGTCCCATTCCCATCCCTGGTCAAACTTCACTGTATTCTGTGGAACTCTGGAAACCTAAGTAAGACTGTTTCAGAATGGCCTCAGACCATGAGCAATGAGTACTGATGAAGATATATAATACATTTATTGTATCTCCATTTAAGAATATTTGGTGGGGCAGTGCAACATTATTTGCCCTCTAATCACAGATAATCTCTGCTTTGCTACGTTTAGTTGCGCTTTTGAACAAGTTAGTGAAACCCTCTATACATCCATTTTCTCACCCAGAAAATAAGGATGTTAATAAAATAGTATCAACCTCTGGAGTTGTTAGAAAGATTAAACAAAATAATGCTTGCAAAAGTATTTAGCACAGTGTATGCACATACCAAAGGCCCAATACATGTAGCCTTGTATGACAAGGCTTCCACTGTGAGTGAGGTGCTATGTTGTTGTTAGGTGTCGCAGAGTCAGTTCCAACTCATAGCAATTCTATGTAAAACAGAACGAAACACTGCCCGGTCCTATGTAAGACACCAGAAATACCAAGATGAGGTCTCTGCCTTCATAAAGCTTACAGTCTAGTGGAGAATTGTCCCAGTTCCTAATTTACATATCTGACACTGTTATGTGTCTAACAATGTAGCTGTCTAGTTTTACATTTTACAGTTTAGTCCAGAAATGAGTACTTTTTAAAACCTGAGGTCCAAAAGAAGCCCTGGTGGTGCAGTAGTTAAAAGCTCAGCTGCTAACCAAAAGACTGGCAGTTTGAATCCACCAGCCTCTCCTTGGAAACCCTCTGGGCCAGTTCTACTCTGTCCTATAGGGTCGCTATGAGTTGGAATTGACTCCACGGCAACGGGTTTTTTGGTTTTTTTAAGGTTCAAAAAGTGTTCATAATAGAAGAGTTTAGTGAAGCTGCAAAGCTTTTTTTAATTGCCATTTTGATTTGTTTTTGATATCTGAATATTTTTATATTTTTAGTAAACCTGTATTAATTTATATTCAGTTAGCCTAACTACACAGAATAAGAGCTTTGTTTTCTCCAAATGTTGTCAACATTTCTATAAATTTTTCTTCTTCAAAAAAGTGTTTAGTGCAAGGATTTTTTTTGAAGAGTGTTTATATTTTGTGTAGTTTTATCATTTTGTTAATTTATTATTTCAAATAGATATTTCACAGTTTAATTTTATTGAAGTGTTTTATCTTCTAGAGAAGATGTTTTGGAAAACTGAACTACAAGACCAGAGATATTAAAATATTTGACGTATAGTGAACCAGATAGTCCCTAGTGTTCAAGCAATTCCAAATATGTATATATACTAGGGAGCATATATTAAAAGTTTTATGGCAGCTAACCACAGCCTGAAGAAGGTAAAAGGTACAAGTTAATCCACTATTGTAATGCCATAATGCATCAAGTATCAGAGTTCAAATAGGTAAAAGTCTAGGGAGAAAATAGAAATATGAATATACTAGACATAATTATATGTGATAAATATAGTTTATATAAAATAAATCATGTATATATGTACAGAAAACTATCATAACCATAATAGTTTAAGTATATAACTAAATGTGTGTGTGTGTGTGTATATATGTGTGTGAGTCAAACAACAGAATGCAGAAATTATCAAACGATATCATTAATATCACACACAGTAAAATTTTGCTGAGGATAATTCAAAAACAGTTATAGCAGTACATCAACAGGAAACTGCCAGAAATTCAAGCGAGATTCGGAAGAGGACATGAAACCAGGGATATCATTGCTGATGTCAGATGGATCTTGGCAGAAAGCAGAGAATACCAGAAGGATATTTACCTGTGCTTTATTGACTATGCAAAGGCACTTGACTGTGTGGATCATAAGAAATTTTGGATAACGTTGTGAAGAATGGAAATTTCAGAACACTTAATTGTGCTCATGAGGAACCTGTACATAGACCAAGAGTCAGTTGTTCAAACAGAACAAGGAGATACTGCGTGGTTTAAAATCAAGAGAAGTGTGTGACAGGTTTGTATCCTTTCACCATGCTTATTCAATCTGTATGCTGAGCAAACAGTCTGAGAAGTTGGACTATATGAAGAGGAACAGGGCATCAGGATTAGAGGAAGACTCATTAACAACCTACCATATACAGATGACACACAACCTTGCTTGCTGAAAGTGAAGAGGACTTGAAGCACTCACTGATGAAGATCAAAGACTACAGCCTTCAATATGAATTACACCTCACCATCAAGAAAAGAAAAATCCTGGGGACCATGGTCTCGGGGAACATTTAGCTCAATTGGCATAACACAGTTTATAAAGACAATGTTCTACATTCTACCTTGGTGAGTAGCATCTGGGGTTTTAAAAGCCTGTGAGCAGCCATCTAAGATACTCCACTGTTCTCACCACTTCGGGAGCAAGGGAGAATGAAGACAACAGGATACAAGGAAAAGATCAGTCCAAAGGACTAATGGATCACAGCTACCACGGCTTCCACCAGACAGAGTCCAATACAGCTAGGTGGTGCCCGGCTACCACCTCTGACTGCTCTGACTGGGATGACAACAGAGGGTCCTTGGCAGAGCTGAAGAAGGATGTAGAACAAAATTCTAACTCACAAAAGATGACCAGATTTACTTGCCTGACAGACTGGAAAAACCCCGAGAGTATGGCCCCCAGACCCCTGTTTAGCTCAGTGATGAAGTCACTCCCAAGGTTCACTGTTCAGCTGGGGATTGGACAGCCCCATAAAACAAAACAGGACTAATGAGGCACAGCAGTCCAGGGACAAGGACTAGAAGGCAGGAGAGAACAGGAAAGCTTGTGATAGGGAACCCAAGGTTGAGAAGGGACAGTGTTGACATGTCGTGGGGTTGTTAAGCATTGTCATAGGGCAATATGTGTACTAACTGTTCAATGAGAAACTGTTTGTTCTGTAAACCTTCATCTAAGGTACAAAAAAAAAAAAAAAAGAATTATCTATGCGAGAGCAAATTGACAACAGCAACTCAAAAGTTTTGGTGGGAAGCCTAGGGGGCAGTAAGTTGTAGATAATTGTGACAGAATAATTTGGAAAAGGATAGTGAGAATAGCAGCACAACTGGAAGAATGTAATCAATGTCACTGAATTGTACATGTAGAAATTTTTGAAATGGTGTAACTTTGGCTATGTATACATTCACCAAAAAAAAAAGGTCCTCCAAGGTCGAGAAGGGAGAGTGTTGACATGTCATGGGGTCATTAACCAATGTCATAAAACAATATGTGTACTGGCTGTTTAATGAGAAACTATTTGTTCTCTAAACCTTCATCTAAAGTACAATAAAAAAAAAAAAAGGAAAAAAACTCCTCACAACTGGACCAATAAGCAACATCATGTTAAATGGAGAAATATTGAAGTTGTCAAGGATTTCTATTTTACTTGGATCTACAATCAATACCCATGGAAGCAAGAGTCAAGAAATTAAGCAACGCATTGCACTGGGCAAATCTGCTTCAAAAGGAAGAGGTAAAACTATCCCTTTTGGCAGGTGATACGATCCTATACATATAAACCCCCAAAGTATCTACAAGAAAGCTACTAGAACTAATAGGTTTCAACAAAGTAGTAGGATACAATAATAACATACAAAAATCACTGGAGTCCTCTACACTAACAAAAAGAACTTCGAAAAGGAAATCAGAAAATCAATACTATTTACAATAGTCCCCCAAAAGATAAAATACTTAGGAATAACTCTATCCAGGGATGTAGAAAACTTATACAAAGAAAACTACAAAACACTACTGCCACAAACCAAAAGAAACATACATAAATGGAAAAAAATACCATGCTCATGGATAGGAAGACTAGACAATCTGAAAATGTCAATACTTTCCAAAGCAATCTACAGATACTATTCAATTCCAATCCAAATTCCAACAGCATTCTTTAAGATGGAGAAACTACTCACCAGCTTCATATGGAAAGGGAAGAGGCCCCTGATAAGTAAAGCATTATTGAAGAAGAACAAAGTGGGAGGCCTCACACTACCTGATCTTAGAACCCACTATACAGCCATAGTAGTCAAAACAGCCTTGTACTGGTTACAACAGACACATAGACCAATGGAATAGAATTGAGAACCCAGATGTAAATCTATTCATTTATGGGCAACAGATGTTTGACAACAGGCCAGAGTCCATTAAATGTGGAAAAAACAGTCTCTTTAACAAACGATGCTGGTATAACTGGATGTCCACTTGTGAAAAAATGAAACAGGATCCATACCTCACACCATACATAAAACTAACTTAAAATGGATCAAAGACCTAAGTATAAAACCTAAAAGGATAAAAATCATGGAAGAAGAAATAGGGACAACTCTAGGGGCCGTAATATGAGGCATAAATACAATACAAACAATAAGTAACAATGCACAAACACCAGAAGATAAACTTGATAACCGGGAGCTTCTAAAAATTAAACACTTAGGCTTATCGAAAGACTTCACCAAAAGAGTAAAAATACAACCTACAGACTGGGAAAAAATTTTTGGCTACAACATATCCAAACAAGAATCTAATCTCTAAAATATACAAAATAGACTTCAGTACCTCAATACCAAAAAGACAAATAATTCATTAAAAAATGGGCAAAGGATATGAACAGACACTTTACCAAAGAAGACATTCAGGCGGCTAGCAGACACATGAAGAAATGCTCAAAATCATTAGCTATTAGAGAAATGCAAATCAAAACTACCATGAGATACCATCTTACCCAGACAATACTGGCACTAATCAAAAAATCAGAAAATAATAAATGTTGGAGAGGCTACAGGGAGATTGGAATTCTTATGCACTGCTGGGGGAATGCAAATGGTACAACCATTTTGGAAAATGATATGGTGCTTCCTTAAAAGGCTAGAAAAAGAAATACCATAAGATCCAGCAATCCCACTCCTAGGAATATATCCTAGAGAAATAAGAGCCGTTACACGAATAGACATATGCAGTACTATTCACAATAGCAAAAAGATGGAAACAACCTAAGTGCCCATCAACAGAGGAGTGGATAATTTATGGTACATACACATGATGGAATACTATGCAACAGTAAAGAACAATGATGAATCTGTGAAACATCTCACAACATAATAAGTAACTCACAAAAAGGCGTATACTGTAGGAAACCACTTTTATAAAAATCCAAGAAAAAGTTTACACAGAAAAAAAATAGTCTTTGATGGTTACCAGGGAGGGAAGGGGTGAGGAGGAGGAATCACTAACTGCATAGTAGACAAGTGTTAACTTTGGTGAAGGGACAGACAACACACAGTAAAGGGAAAGTTAGCACACTTGACCAAGGCAAAGTCATAAAAGCTTCATAGATACATCCAAACACCTTGAAGGACCGAGTTGCTGGACTGAGGTCTGGGGACTGTAGTCTCAGGGGGCATCTAGGTAAATTGGCATAACATAGTTCATGAAGAAAATATTCTACATCCTCCTTTGGTGAGTAGCATCTGGGGTCTTAAAATTTGTGAGCAGCCATCTAAGATACATCTATTGGTCCCATACTATTTGGCGCAAAGGAGAATGAAGAAAACCAAAGACACAAGGAAAATATTAGACCAAAGGACTAAAGGACCACATGAACTGCAGCCTCCACCAGCCTGAGCCCAGAAGAACTAAATGGTGCCTGGCTACCACCACCGACCCCTCTGACGAGGATCATAATAGAGAATCCTGGACAGAGCAGGAGAAAATTGTAGAACAAAATTCTAATTCACAAAAAAAGACAAGACTTACTGGTCTGACAGAGATTGGAAGAATCTCTGAGACTCTGACCCCCAGATATCCTGCTAACTCAGAGCTGAAACCACTCCCAAAGTTCACTTTTCAGACAAAGATTAGACAGGCCTATAAAACAAACAATAACACACGTGAGGAACATGCTTCTTAGTTCAGTCAAGTGTAGGAGACCAAATGGACAACTCCTTCTCAAAAGCAAGACAAGAAGGCAGGAAGGGAGAAGTAAACTGGATGAATAGACAGATGGAACCTGAGGTGGAAAGGGGAAGGGGGAGAGTTCTGACACGTTGTGAGGATTGCAAACAATGTCACCAAACAATTTGTGTATAAATTTTTGAATGAGAAACTAACTTGCACTGTAAACTTTTACCTAAAGCACAATAAAATTATATATATACATAGTTTTAAAAAATCTGCTTCAAAATACCTCTTTAAAGTGTTAAGAAGCAAAGATGTCACTTTGAGGACTAAGGTGCACCTGACCCAAGCCATGGTATTTTCAATTGCCTCATATGCATGGGCAAGCTAGACTATGAATAAGGAAGACTAAAGAATTGATGCCTTTGAATTATGGTGTTAGTGAAGAATATTGAAAATACCATAGACTGCCAGAAGAACTAACAAATCTGTCTTGAAAGAAGTACAGCCAGAATGCTCCTTAGAAGCAAGGATGGCAAGACTTAGTCTCATGTACTTTGGACATGTTATCAGGAGGAACTGGTCCCTGGAGAAGGACATCATGCTTGGTAGAGGGTCAGCAAAAAAGAGGAAGACCCTCAATGAGATGGGTTGACACAGTGGCTGCAACAATGCACGCAAACATAGCAACTATTGTGAGGATGGTGCAGAACCAGGCAGTGTTTCATTTTCAAATGGCACCTAACAACAACAGATGTGTATATATGTATTACTCCATAGGCATGAGATGCCAAAAGAACATTAATTAGTGGAATAAGAAGGAGCTGTGAAACTGGGAATTCTAGAAAATAAACACTTCAAATATCTTCCCTCTGAGTAGGCCTCAGCTAAAACCTAGTTTGACAGATTTATTTCATTTATGTTTGAAGAGAGTAGAGGAGAGAATTGTGAGGAGAGCTAGTGTGATTTTCAGGTAGCTTGCCTCCATCTAGAATATCTTGTTTTCCTCCCATTTGTACTTTCCTAGTCAGTCTTTGGATTTTCCACCTTCAGAACATAAAATGTACGACCCTAGACACAGATTTGACATTGACCAATTGTTACATCCCATAAATTCTATAGCCCATGTGATACTTCCTGAAAATTCTGAACTCCTTGTAGCAGCTCTCCAACTTCATTTGAAGCAGGACAGATTTCTTTGTCAGGGAAGTGTGATGGAGGCATGCTTGTGTCCTCTCAGCTTTTAAAAACTGTATATACGTCTTGAAGATCTAGGACAGTGGATAAATACTATCAATCAGAAATTACAGTATTTTTATGCAAATAACACACATCCTCTGTGTTTGTTTTCTGGCCGTGCCCTCACCTTGCAAGGCACCCTCACAAGTGCCACCATGCCTATCCTCTACCATGTGGTACTGTAAAAAAAAAAAAAATAGCATAGCAGGCTTATGAAAATACTTCCCAGCAGGAGGGCACAGCTGGCAAACCAATGCAGAAGGCACACATTATTTGTGTAAAAATTTGCTAGGCCTTAAAGAGACAAGCTAAGCTTTAGCATTCAGTTATAGGAAAAGTAAGGGAACAATCAGAATAAGTTAAAGACTTATCCAACAGAAAAGTCAAATCTGGAGAGGTAGAGGAAATTTTTTTTTTTTTTTAGAGGAAAGAATGAGTACTAGAAGTACCAATGGATTTTCAATAGCTAATTTTTCAGAAGTAGATTGCCAGCCTTTCTTCAGACGTACCTCTGGGTGGACCCAAACCTCCAGCCTTTTGGTTAGCAGCCAAGTACGTTAACTGCTTGCACCACCCAGGGACTCCACTAATAAGTGGTTATATAATGGTTGGTTTCATACTCCAAGAACAGTGAAAGTAAGGAAAGCCGAAAGAGTGAATGACAAAATGACACAAGGTGTGTTAAGTCTTTCCAATTTTAAGCTTAGAAAAAAATGTTAAGTTCTAAAATAAGAGCTTTATGAAAGGAAGGCTAACGAGTTATTCCAAGTATTCCTTGAACTTCTTCAGTGGGATTGATCATGATTTCTTTCTCCCTAAAAAGGAGGATGTGCCAGGGAACCAAAGCATGTAGCCCCCTCTCATAAGGTAACTCAGGATCCTCAGCGAATTGACTTCTCTTCTGAGACCAAATTAGACTTTTGGAATTAGTGACAACCAATGTTTCTCATCATTTCTAGGAGTCGTGCAGAAATCAATACCCTACATTGTGTTTCAAAAGTCATGAACAAAGCAAAATAATACAGGTTTAAAAAACCAAAAAAATCCGTTGCTGTCGAGTCAATTCCAACTCATAGCGACCCTACAGCACAGAGTACAACTGTGCAGGGTTTCCAAGGAGCGCCTGGTGGATCCAAACTGCCAACCTTCTAGTTAGCAGCCGTAGCTCTTAACCACTCTTCCACCAGGGTTTCCAGTACAGGTTTAGTGAGCTTAAAATGCAGACGCTCCACAAGTTAGTAGAAATGGTTTGCTCACATTGCATCTTACCTTCTCTGTATCTTGAATACCCAAGTGACTAACACATGGGCTTTGCTCTTAACTAAGTTCATATGTGGAAGTGTCACATGCCCAGATTTTATCAAATGACCTCCTCCTCAATTCTGAAAGTTGCTTCTTTCACTCCATTCTAATGACCGCTGTTGTTCTCGGTCAGTACTAGCAAGAAAAAGAAAACACTGGCTGGGTTAGAACTTTCCTTAGGTATCTCCATGTGAACTTCTTATAGACAAATGTCATTAGTCTGCTCTTTCAGGGTTCTGACATTAGGGTATGACCAAGAATTATAACCATCAAGTCTTAATTGCTTAGGATTCTTCTTTTAAGAAACAGATTAAAATATCCATGTGGTAGGTAAAAAAAAAAATGCCCCCCCAAATATGTCCTTGTCCTAATCTCTGGAATCTGTAAAGATGTTACCATAGATAGCAAAGGGGATTTGAATTGCAGATGGAACTAAGATTGCTAAATAGCACATAGGGAGGTTATCCTGGATTATCTGGGTGGGCTCAGTGTAATCACTAGGGTCTTTAAAAGTATGAGAGGGAGGCAGAGAAGGTGAGAGTGATGCAGTGTGACAAGAACTTGACCCACACTTGCTGGCTTTGAAGATGGAGGAAGGAGACCATGAGTCAAAGTATGCAGGCAATTTCTAGAAGCTGGAAAAGGAAAGGAAACAAAGTCTCCCCTAGGGCCTTCGGAAAGGAGTGCAGCCCTGCTGACATCTTGATCTTAGTCCAGTGAAACCCTTGTGTTGGACTTCTAACCTACAGTCTATAAGATAATAAATTTGTGTTGTTTCAAGCCACTAAGTTTGTGGTAATTCGTTATGGTAGCAATAGAAAACTAATACAATCTAGTATTGAATGTGAACTAACGATATCTCAAAGAAACTAATTTCTCATTTCTGAGCAACAAAGAGTCCCAGTCTCAGAGTAAGTAAAAGGTTTGTATGAGAAGTGGCCCATGTTAATCTCAAATGCCTCTTGTTCCTCTTCCGATGGTGTGTCATCACCATCACATAGACAGGAAAAGTGAAGATGTGCCTGGTAATACAAGTACGTATTCTACAGACAATTCAAATACCACTAGTCTGTTCTTGGGTTAATTCTTAGAAGCTCCTTCAGTATTAAGAGACCAACAGTTATACTAGAGGTCTTCCTCATACTTGTGCACCTGGGTCATGTGCATAAAATAAATTAGAAGATGGTCTTAATGTTTACAGACATTCTGTCTAAGCCTTTGTGTGATTTAGCTTTCATGTGGCCAAACTTTTTTCTTTTCCTTACCAAATTTTAAAGTGAAGCTACCTCAGGTGCTAATACTCTAATTAACTTTGTGTCAAAAGTTACCCAGAATGTTTATTTTCTCTTTGATCTCTGTTCTTTGGGCCACGTACATTCCTAACAGTGTAGCATTGGAACTCCAAAAAAAAAAAAAAAATCAGCGTCATAAAGAAGTATGGTGGAAATGAAATGACTGAAAACTGTACTTTGTCATCTACTTCCATACGTAAGCTCCTTGAGTACAGGGATTGGTTCTTGTTGTCTTATCCATAGCACCAAGCACATTGGCTAGCACATAGTAAATGAAAAATCAAACCAGTTGCCTTGGAGTCATTTCCAACTCATGGCAATCCCGTGTGTTTCAGAGTAGATAGTAGGTGTTTAATAAATGTTTATTGAATGAGTATTAAATATATTTTTTACAAGACAGTAATAAGTAATATCTTGAACATAGCATTGTGTTCTATAATTTATGTTACATTGTTTTCTCATTACCATATGGTCATTTTATGGACTACAGCACTTGAGAGCAGTCACTTGCCAAAGGTCACTCAAAAACTAGGCAAAAATGAGTAATGGCACTTATGGTTCATTGCTGTCCAGTCCTTTTCCTTAAATATGCAAGTCGGCATTTCCTGAAAGAGATTAAGGCAAATCTTAAAAAAAAAAAAAAAAAAAACCAGAAATCAAGAAAATAAAAAAAACAGCAAAAAACAACCTTTAACTACTTTAGCTGCAAGTATGAAAGGAATGTTTTCTTTAAAATAACATCACAATGAAAGACCAGGCCCACAGTTTCTCTTAAAAAGAAAAAAAAAAAAAGAATACTTTCTGTTACAAATGTTTAATGTTTTCCTCTTTTCCTAACAGACACTTCTTTATTCTTCAGAGAAGAAGAATATTTATTCTCAAGCAGTTGGTTAGAACTTTTGTTTATTCACCAGGGAAGCGTTTATGTCCAGAACTATAAGACTAAGGTAGCTCGCACTCATATCTGATCTCGTACTTACATGAAAGTCATCAATATTCTTTGTTGTGGGATTTTGTCTCTTTTCTGTGGACCCTGTGAAATTGCTTCTAATAGCTGAATGACAGTTAGATTGAGCAGACAGTTAACTACTTACTAAAAGTGCCTGAGAAGGGTTTTATGATTTACTCTAAAACATGGGATCAATCTCAAGGTCCTAAAGTATATAGGAGCATTATTTTCAGATCATTCAACTACCTCTTTTTGAGCAGTGATTTGTGCTTGGTGTGGGGCTGCCCAGAAGTTGATGTACTGTTGGGAAGGCTGAGCGAAGGGGAAGCCTCAGGATAGCCCAGTAGGCTTGGGTAAGATATCAGCCAGTGAATTATTTCTTGATTCTTTATTTTGGGATCTTGCTGAAGCCATCATGGTCTGCCTCTTTATGTGATTTGATATTGACTGTTGTCTCTTATTATATTTATTTATGTTTGCTTACTGTGTCCTAGCTTCTTGTTTTGTTTTGTTTTGATATGCCCAAATAGGCTGCTCATGTGAGCTAGTTTGATTATTGGCACCTTTGAAGCTGTAACATCCTGTCACCAGGTGGTTAGAGCTGTTACTAGGTATGTGAGCCAAGGAGTCTGTTTACTTTTGTTGTATGAATTCAGCTCAAGTGTCCAGGTAGTCGGTCACCAGGTGTGTGGTGCAGGCTCTCACCTAGACTCTGAGACAGGCATGGGTGATTGGTGTAAGCACAGGTGTCTGGCTGCAGTAAGGGGGTCACGCACTGAGCAAGGCAGGGGGCTGATGGCTGCCTCTGAGTGTCTGGGAGGAAAGGGTGTCCCTGATCCTAGGGCACATATGTGGGTGGGTTTTGCAGCCAGACTGTGGGCACCCAATGCTGTTGGCTGTAAGGACTGGGGTTGGGGGGCACCACTTATTCTTGGACCCCTTGTCACCCCTGTCACACCAGTCCTCGGGCTCTTAATGTGCATAGGTGAGGGCCCTGCTTAATGGGCAGAGCAGTGTCAAATATCACGAACCTACCACTTCACCATATAGCTCAAACAGTTGAAGTTAGACTTCAGGTATATACCCTGTTGTACTGTGGCAATGAGGGCCTACCCTGTTGAAGTGGGCTCACACAGGTCTATGCAGGGGTGAAAGTCATTCAAAGTCCATGGACCCATTATGCCTGTACCTAGGCAAAGGATCTGTGCGTACCCTGAATTCCCGGCTTAGGGGAGCCAGCAGATTATTTTTCCCCTGTTTGTTAATTTGTTCCCTTTCGAAGGCTGGGAGAATGGCTCAGGGTATGTGACGGGTCCTACTTCCAGCCCAGGGGACTCAGCAGTTGCTAAAGTCAGCTCAGGACCTGGTGCAGAATGAGGAGGGGGGAGGTATATGGGAGAGAGTTTTTTCCCAAAGGGGATGTTTTTTGATCTGTGAGGTAGGCCAGATGCAAGTACTTATCTTTTGCCAATTGAGCGCTGCTTTTCACTGGTTCTGGATGCCAGAGTAGACACTCTGCTGCTGGGTCTGTCCCTGTGTGGAATATGCCTCCCAAGTGCCACTGCTTGGCTCACTGCATACGCGAGCCAATCTAGCCTGAAGGGCACTGTCTCCTGCCGGGTCAGGTCTGGCAACTCCTCGCTGCTTCCAAACCATCTCTCCCTCCCTCTGCTACTCAGTCCAGTTCCTCAATTTTGCCTTTGCTGTTCAGGGCTCCTAGATTGTCATATATAATTGATTCACTTGTTTTTTGGGGTCCTTGTTCTAAGAGGGACCACAGGAAATGTCTGACTACTCTGCCGTCTTGGCCCCGCCTCCAGTGAATTTAAAAAAAAAAAAAAAGCATCAACAAAAGAGAGAAAAACTTAATGTATTATTACTTGTTGCCCATTTGGCTTCTAGTTTGGTTCTAGCAGTGTTACATGTTCCCAGAAGCACAAGATGCACATGATCCAACTTTGAGCATTAACAACCAAGTACAAAGTGTACTGTAAATCTTTGTATAAATCACTACTTTTCACATTGGTGAAGATGAATATTTTGGACATTTGTTGATAGTACTCAAAAGTATAACTTAGAAGTCAATGTCTATTTGAAACTGGTAGCTCCCTGGACAATGAGTCTTCCATTCACCATTCTATTAATATATTTTTCTCCCTTTTTAGCTAGTGTGGCTCAGCTACTCACTAGATGCTCATTCTCCCCAAGTGCTTACTAGAAATTGTTCAATAATTTTATATTTCTGGAAGAAGTGTATGATTATAATTCCACATACTCTGATAAAGGCACATATAACATATAATGAGGGGAAAGGATGAGGAAGAAGTGAGAAGAAAAGTCAGTGTCATCGATACAGAGCTTTGTTGATTCTTTCTGCTGGGTCTGTTACCAGTTACCAGTTGCTGTTGAGTAGATTCTGACTCATGGTGACTACATGTGTGTCAGAGTAGAACTATATTCCATACGGTTTTCAGTAGCTGGTTTTCAGAAGTAGATCACCATGCCTTTCTTCTAAGGCATCTCTGGGTGGCCTCTAACCACCAACCTTTCAGTTAGTAGCTGAGTGTGTTAACCATTTGTACCACTTGAGTCTCTAAGGCTGGGTTAATCAGAGTTTGAAACAGAGTGAAGAGAAGGGAGCTATTGGGATTGGGACTTAAATCAAAATAAGGCTGTGAACATAGTCAGAAATGGCATAAAGGTGACTAAGGTAATAGAAAGGGAGAACTGGAGCCTGGGAGATCTGGTCTGGTGGCCAGCCCAGGCTCAAGGCCCTAACTCAGGTGCTCAGGCTGGAACAATGTCCTGGTGAAGTCTAGAGTTGAAGCAACCTTAGAAGGCCTGGGGATCTTAATGTTTGATGGTGTTTCTGATAGTGTGACTTCCAGCTGACCCTGGTGCAAAGTTGACCTTTCAATGCCCAATCAACATACTTCTCCATATAGACTTTGAAAAATAACCCAGACCTCAAGGATAAGTTTGCATTTATGAGTAAGATAATAATTTTCCAGTAACATACGTCAGTTAAACAGGCAATATGTCTCTGAAGGCTAATTCAAGCTAAATGTGAGCCTACTGATACTTTAATCTCTTGACATAGCTGAAGTATATCCCTCCTTCCTAATCTCTGAACATTTAGGAATCGTGTTGTACTGTATGATGTAAAAATCTTGTTTCCAGAGATACTCTAGGGTGTTTATATAATACATTACATTTTTTTCATCAATACAGTGTGCAAGTGAATAAGTCTCCAAAATACCTTAAGAGGAATTAGTCATGTTTCTAAAGCAACTACAACACTACTTTACACCTAGAAGTTGACTAGAAAAATAATATGAAATCATATGCACTAATTAAATGTAAATCCTATAACCTGGAAAAAGTCAGAATTACTGATATTTTTAATTGCTTTTTTAAATTTCCTCATCATTCAAATGTCTCATTCATTTTCCATATATAACACTTTAGTAGGTGTCCACCATGTCCCAGATTCACCAGTGTGATAGGTGAATCTCTAAAGGAAACAATTGTCTCTATCACTTGTGGATTTGTTTAAATCTCTCTTCCCATCTTTCCACAATGCGTTAATTCTTCATTCCTAATTCCTGAAAATCAATCAGCAGAGTTTTAAATTATGTTTCTGCCCAACTCAAATTGTATTTCAAATTAAAAACTACAAAAGAACTGCTTTTAACAAAAGCTTCTTATAGTAGAACACAAACATTTGTGAAGGGGACATGCAGTACTTAACCTGCACTCAGAACTTCAGAGGGGAATATATTCAGTAGAGGAATTAATCACAAACTAAATCCCACCCCTAGGCCTCCTCTTAAAATTCATCAAGGAAGTTTAAATGTGAAGGCCTCTCTACAATCAAAATCTTAGTTACACATTCCAGCTTCTAACATCTCTAAGAAAGCAAAGGCATGTTTATTTAGTGAAGATATAAGAAGAAAAACAGCAAGTCAATATTTAAATCATCACAATTATGTCCAGAAAAAAGGGCTCATTCATAAATCAGTCATTAGAGTCTTTCCCTTCAATCAGATTTTTTTTTTCATTAAAATTAAATTAAGCATATTGTCTTATGCAAAAGAAGGGGTTGACTGTTTTCACATTCGTTTTACATTTGACTAATGATTTGACTAATGGATGATGCAGGACCGGGCAGTGTTTTGTTCCGTTGTATGTAGGGTCGCTATGAGTCGGAACCAACTCTATGGCACCTAACAACAACAATGATTTGGTAGTTCTGGGATCTTTGCATCTACTTTATCGTTTATACATTCTTAAAGCGTGAATGTTTCCACTTTTTGGTTGTATATATCTGAAAACAGCTTTCCATCCCCAGGAAACTAATCAAACAATGTTTATTAAAAGTGAACTTTATGCCTAAAACTTTAAATTCGCAAATCCATAGGATATTTAGAATACCAACTGCAAACCGTTCTCTAGTAGTGCATGCTGTTCTGGGGATAACAGCTTGAGAGTGCTTTCAGGATTGAGTAGGAGTCTGTGAAAAAGTTGTAGTATTATGGATTTTTCCTTTTTCCTCTAACATGTCAGAAGGCATAACTTCTCTTCTCATGGCTTTTTGCCACAGGGAGTGTGGTAATGTTTAATGACAGAACCTTTATAAGGTGATGTACTAGCGGTGGTTGCAGTGTTCAATTTCTATGTCCTTGTTGTTGATAGCTCGGCAGACTACCCAGAAAGTACTCACAAGCTTGCTAGAATATGAAATGTTAAGTCTCTGATCTAGATCATTTTAGATACTTTGATTTCATTATAGAAATTCCTAGACTACTTGTGGGATAAAACAAATGCTAAGGCCATATTGAATTTCATGAAACTGCAAGCTGAATTAGCAGAAAATAAAGATAAAATGCCTTTCTATTTAAGAACATGATGATGTTTTAATTGTTACAGCATTTGGCATGCCTAGTGTATACAATCCTTGACATTCATATAATAACAAAAGAAAGTTGTTTGGGATTTTTCTTTTATTTCCTAGTGTTCCCTTTCCTGCCTGGTATTTCCCCCACCCCATGCCAGCCCTGGCTTTAACTCTTCTCCGACTTCTCCAGCCCTGTAAGAAAAATCCCGTGCTGGGAGGGATACATGTAAAAATACCTCATTTCTATGTAGATAGGCCAAGGCTGCTTATTACCTAGCTATGATGAACAGACCACCATCGTTGTGACAACTGATGTGGATGCCTCCGGGGTAAAACAAAGGTTTACATATTACACAAGCAATTTAACTGTTTTCTAAACATATTGCCAAGACAGTGGGAGTTGGCAGCCCACACTGTGTTTTAGGTTTGGGATACTTGGATTAGAAGTGACTGTTGATTATGAACCTTTTTATTTGTCTTCTATGAACTACAAGCAACCTGGTAACCCAGGGAAGAATTCTCCACAGCACTTAAGCTTGTCTTCCGAGCCTCCCAAGATTACACACACAAATCACTTGACAAAAGTGGTATAAGAGTCTTGTGCATAGATAACCACACAAGACAATTGTCTTGTTCTAACCCTTAAAGAGTTCCACAAAGTGAAATGTTTTATAATCCTTTTTTGTGCAGTAGGCACGGAAGAAAAGAGTATGGGCAAAGATTATCTAGAAGAAAGAAAGAGACTCTTTTGGGGTTCCAGCTGAAACACAATAAGGAACATAATTAACTTCACAATTCTTTGTGTTTTTCATTTGACCGCAGGGAGGAGATGAAAGAGGACTGCTAAGCCTTGCATTCCATCCCAATTACAAGAAAAATGGAAAGCTGTATGTGTCTTATACCACCAACCAAGAACGGTGGGCCATCGGGCCCCATGACCACATTCTTAGGGTTGTCGAATACACAGTATCCAGGTATCACTAAAATGCAGAGGCATCATTTTTTCAATCTTATTTCTCATCATCTCTTCACAATTTTTTTACTTACGGGTTAGAAATGATTAGCCATAAGGTGGTGGTCATTAAACCATGGTCTCCACCTTGCTTAAAGGCCCATCATGTGTCTTAAGGGAAAACAGAGAGGGAAATGATGGCTTTGGCATTTTGTGGATTTACTTTCAGCTTAAACGCTATTTCCAAAATTTGAAAAATCATATAATTTCTTCTAGTAATTTTTATTAGCTCCACTTAAGTATTTGTTTTGTTCTTTATGTGTCAGGGGTTTTCTTGCCTATTCGTGTGTTATTTACTTCTTGGTGGACTCACCTTACATTTTTAACAATCATGGTATTGTCTCCTCCCCACAATGTAGAAAAAACCCACATCAAGTTGATTTGAGAACAGCCAGAGTGTTTCTTGAAGTCGCAGAACTTCACCGAAAGCACCTGGGAGGACAACTGCTCTTTGGCCCCGATAGCTTTTTGTACATCATTCTTGGAGATGGAATGATCACACTGGACGACATGGAAGAAATGGATGGGTTAAGGTAAAAGATGACAACAACCAGCCTCCTTTTCATGTTAAAAGGTTTGAAGCGCCAGGAAAAAAAGGGTCTGAGCCAGAGAGTTAGAAACAGTCTTTGAATTTTATCATGTTGATAGAATATTTAACTTTGTTTTCAGTTGTAAGATGAAGATCCATCTGTAGAGTGTAAATTTTATACTTATAAAACATAAATTTATAGTTGTAAAATATAAATTTTATATTTATCAAATGAAGAAAAATTCAGTAAGGTGCTGATGTAATATTTTTTAAAGTCACTGTTGAGAGATGTCATAAATGAGTCACTGTTCTGTAGCTCTGTGCTGTCGGGCTCCACTGCCTGCACTCAGCACTGAGATGCTAACAGCACCTCGTGCTTACGTGCAGCAGCTGCTGTTCAGCTGCCAGGTACATCCGCGCTACCTCGCAGTACTTTACATAATGGACTAACATATCTACCTCACAACACTTTACATGATGGACTAACATATCCTACCAAGCTTCTTGGGGGATGTAAAATACATGGATTGGCAAAAGATAAAAGAGGACGATGCACGAGGCATTGTACCACTGACCCCACCATCCTCGGCCTCTATAGGGCAGTGTCTTGGGGCTGCCACTTGTCTGGAACCCACTGCCCCTGGTTTCATTTCCCACAATGTAGAATTTGGAACTTGAATAATTTTGTCTCCAGTAAGGGAATGATTCTTTCACCCGTAGAGCAACCTTACCAAATTTAGTTTGGGTGAAATACAAAATAGAAACAAAAGCACTTCTGTTGTCCCTCAATTTCTCAGTGACTTCACGGGATCTGTGCTACGGCTGGATGTGGACACAGACATGTGCAGTGTGCCTTACTCCATACCAAGGAGCAACCCGCACTTCAACAGCACCAACCAGCCCCCAGAAGTGTTTGCCCACGGGCTCCACAATCCAGGCAGGTGAGAGGCTTTAAGATCAAGCCAGGATTAAGGAACTGGGAAAAGAAAGAGGGTCTCTGGCCCATCAAGCAGGCCAGAGTGGGATCCAAGGTCATGTAGTGGTTCTAGAATTACACCAGGTCATTATCCAAGTAAGTACTTAACACCCTTTCATTAAAGTGTGAACTAGATTAAGAAGGCAAATTGGACAACCAAAAGGACAAATACATGGAGAAAAATTCTCCTTAAAATTATTTTGGGTGATTATTAGATAATGGGGAGCAGTGGTGGTTCAGTGGTAGAATTCTCACGTTCCATACGGGAGACCCAGGTTTGATTCCTGGCCAGTGCACTCATCTGTCTGTGGAAGCTTGTGTGTTGCTATGATGCTGAACAGGTTTCAGCTAAGCTTCCAGACTAAGATGGACTAGGAAGAAATGCCTGATGCTCTACTTCCAAAAATCAGCCAAGAAAAACCCTATGGATCACAATGGTCTGATCACCAATTGATCATGGAGATGACAGCGTTTTGTTCCATTGTGCATAGGGTCACCATGAGTTGAGCCTAGCCTGATGGTAGCTAACAACAACAACAACATCATTAGATTAACACTGTTAGGCCAGTATAATGAATAAGACTTCAGGCTGAACAATTTAGAGAGATAATAAACCTTTTAATTTGTCTCCTTAACTCCCTCTGAATCTTAATTTCCTTATATTTTATATGGGGATGATAATAACTACCTTGCAAGGATGTTGTAATGATTAAATAAAAATATATGTTAAGCAAGAAATGCAGTGTCTGATACCTGGTGGTGTTAAGTCAATTACATTTCTCATCATCCTAGCTCCATGATGGTACAGTATCAATTTGCCAAGGAGGTGGGATAAATGTTACAGATATTTTCCTTGAAAAAAATTACAAGAACTAAAGAATTTATGTTGACTGTCTGCTATACTATAATTAACCATAAAGTAAGGAAAACTAAGAAGAACGTGGAATGAGAAATTTTTGATACATTTACAAAATGCTATGAAGCATAGTATAGAAATTCAGTGATGAATGCTTCATCCTGTCCGTGGTCTGTTATTCATACTAAGGAGCATCTGGCCACATTTATTCATTTACTAGCTAAGTTATTATGGCTATTTAATGTTTATTGAGTGTTCACTATGTGCAAGGTGAGTATTTCTCAAACTTTTTATTTTTGTAATCCCTCATGCCCTTCATCTCCCCTCCATCAAAGTCAAAGTCTACAGTTCATTTCCTCTTTGGCATCTCAGCCGATCTTAAAATCTGTGCGACAGGGAATACTTAAGGTGGGTTCAGGATGTGGAGAAAACTGTCACATTCCATTCATATAGCTCAGAACTCACAGATACCACCACAAAGCAGTACTTTGAAGTCAAGCAGCCTGAGTCACCACAATCCTACTGGGGCTTTCATGAAAACTTCCTGGGGGTCCTGAACCCTCACTGCAAAAACATAGAGTTCAGTGGGCGCTTTACAGACTGTACGTGTGGCAGGATGCCTGTGTCATGAAGTCGGACCTCCTCTGGCGGCAAAGGGCTTCAGGAAAAAGTGGTTGTTATTCCGCCTCCCTCCAAGAGTATTTTAAGCAGAGGAAGATTTAATAAAGCAGAAAGGAAACTGAAATAATTATTGGCTAAAGGCAGAGCTAATTTTTATGCAGCACCTTGATTCTGGGCACTGCGTTAAGTATCCCGCATAAATTATCTTAGTATGCCCCTCAGTGGCACTGAGGTAGCTGGTATTGGCCCCCTTTTATACATAAGAAACTAAAGGTTAAAGGGGTCAAGTAGTTCTCAGTGGACCTGGTATTCAGCCAGAGCTAGAGCTCATGGCCCCCAGCAACATCACCTCATGGAGATCTGGCCTTTTCTTCCAGATGCTGTTTCTAGTTGCTGGAAACAGGTCAAACCTCCTTTTGTCATAGTTTCCCTGGCTTCAAAAGAAAGGTAATACAAAAGATAAGTTCTTACCCTATCATGGATTTTGCAGGGCCCGAAGCCGCAGCATGTCTGTGTCACAGTCCTTGCCAGGCATTGTGCTCTGTGAATCACTGAGTTAACGAAAACAGTAAAGTAACTGTTGCCACGAGAAAAGGAACCCATGTTCGGCAGGCCAGGCTTATAGTTTCTTCATCGTGAATGGGGTAATTGGGAACCAATAATTTTTGTTTCATCGAGTTTTATTTAAATAATTGCTACATATGACTCTTATTTCCCTTAAGACCCAGGACTTACTTTTCTTTTTTTTAAATTTATTTAATGGCCGTAATGGTTGGTTTGATTTGGTTTGGTTTTTAAGTGATGTATTTTGTTGGCCTAAAATAGTGATTCTCAGCGGAGTGATTTTGTCCCCAGGGGGCATGTGGCAATGTCTGGAGACATTTTTGGTTGTCTCAACTCGGGGAGGGGTATTACTGGCATCATCTGCTAAACATCCTGCAATATGCAGAACAGGCCCACAAAACAAGGAAATACTCAGTTTAAGGTGTCATGGTTAAGCTGTTGGCTGCTAGCTGAAAGGTCGGTGGTTCAAACCCACCAGCTGCCTTATGGAGAAAGATGTGGCAGTCTGCTTCCTTAAAGATTACAGCCTTGGAACCCCTATAGGGCAGTTCTACCCTGTTGTATGGGTCACTGTGAGTCAGCATTTACTCAACAGCAATAGGGGTTTGGGTTTTGGCTGAAGTGTGAATCTGAGCCATGGTGGTATGGTGTTTAAGCGCTCAGCTGCTAACTGAAAGGTCAGTGGTCCAGAACCCACCAGGCATTTTGTAGGAGAGAAGACCTGGTGATCTGTGTCCATAAAGATTGTAGTCAAGAAAAGCTTGTGGGGCATTTCTACTCTGTCATGTGGGGTCACTATAAATCGGAACTGACACACAACAACAAAGTGTCAATAATACTGAGATACCGAAAAACAATGCAAGCCTTTTTTCCACATTTGTAACAACTTCAAACGTATTTTTCAACTTTATACTTCCCCAACCCATGCCCCGCCATACCCAGTCCTTCATTAACTTAAACATTCAATAAATATTGAGCCCCTGTTATATTCCCATGGAAACCCTGGTGGCATAGTGGTTAAGAGTTTGGCTGCTAACCAAAATTCAGCAGTTCGAATCCACCAGGCGCTCTGAGGAAACCCTATGGGGCAGTTCTACTCTGTCCTATAGGGGTGCTATGAGTAGGAATCTACTCCACGGCCATGGGTTTGGGTTTTTTTTTGTTATTATATTCCCAGCTTTGAACTAGGACAGGAATACAATGATAAAGAAGTTGGATGTGGTCCCTACCCTCATGGAGTTTAGAGTCAGTGGCTTAAGTTACAGAGATATTTGGCCCCCAGATTAGGGGTGGAGGGAATGAAGACAGAGTCACTGTAAAAGAACTTCAGTGGTTGTGGTGACTAGCTTTGTTTTATTCCCTCAATGGAATGCATGCTTTCCTTTGTTAGTGCAGCAATTCCATATATGAAACACAAAACCAATATTCTGTTGTGTATTACAGATGTGAGTTAGTTATGACACTGATTCTTACTCAAAATACTTTACTAATGAATTATACATGTGATATTCCTTAACGACACACTAGCAAATGTTTCAAGTCAGAGCACACATTCATAGTGGAGGGAGATAGATACCAAGAGAAATTAAGAAATATCCTCCAGAGATCATTACATATCAGCAAAGTAAACACATTAGGTTGTTTCCTTCAGCGCTTTCTAGAGGATCCAACCTGAATAGCCCGTAGGATCCTCACCAGCCCATAAAGGGTTCCTGTGGCAGGAATCTCCAGTCTGAGCTTGGGAGATACCTTGGTAGGAATCATAAAGAAAGATACCCTCTTTTGTTATGCAGATGTGCAGTGGATCGTCATCCCACAGATATAAACATCAACTTAACAATACTTTGTTCAGACTCCAATGGAAAAAACAGATCATCAGCCAGAATCCTACAGATAATAAAGGGGAAAGATTATGGTAAGTAAAGCTTAATTTGATGATTTTGCTTTACTTTGAGGATTGTTTTATTTTAGTATATTAATTGAAAAGGAAAAGATTTCTACAAAATGAGCATTTGGGAAAGCATAAAAACACTGACCTAACAGTGAGGAGGGAGTAAATTGCTCACTTTTAAAAGATCCAATTACTCTTCCAAGCCCTGAGGTTCTATGTGGCCAATTACCTTTCCTGTGGTTTGAATAGGAGCCCTGGTGGCACAGTGGTTAAATGCTTGGCTGCTAACCAAAAGGTCGGGGGTTCAAACCCACCAGCCGCTCTACAGGAGAAAGATGTGGCAATCTGCTTCCATAAAGATTTACAGCCTTGGAAACCTTATGGGGCAGATCTACTCTGTCCTATAGGGTTGCTATGAGTAGGAATTGACTGGATGGCAATGGGTTTGGGTTTAGTTTGGATTATGGATTGATTAAGAGGCCCTGAATGGGACCTGTAGGTACAAAAAATGTAACAGACCTTCGAATGTTATGCTCTGCTAACATGAGAATTAAGATGAATAACCTCTGTTTATTTAATATAGTAAGGGAGAACTTATCTGAACATCTTGTACAGAGAAGAACCAAAAATGTTAAGGGTAAGACAGTTCTCAATACCCAACTTTCAGCAATAAGTTAGGAAAAATATAAGTGGTTTCAAATAAGAATGTAATTTATAAAAAGGCATTTATTCTACATAACACAAAGTAATATACTAGTAAAAAGATGTTATTTACCCAAGTCATGGAAATGGGACATTTAAACATTATTTTTAATAAGTCGATTACTAGGGTATTTAGAGATACATATGAATATGAAGCTGGATCATAATGAAGTCCAAAGTACTTAATATGTTTCAGTGTTTTAATATTTATTCCTTTTAAAGGAATCAGTATAGCAAATACTATTATGATACAGGGAACCTAGTAGATTGAGATTATTAAATAGATCGCTTTTCTGTTTACTCACTCAATACAAATATTTATTTAGCACCAGAAATGAGGCAGTTGTGTTAGTTCATGTGGTATTCAGTTATATTACTTTTTTTTTTTCAGGTATTTGTGTGTGTGTGTGTGTGTTTGTGTGTGTCCGTCTTATAAAAGCCAAACCAAAGAATAATGTGGTTTGAAAAAAAAATCTAATGAGTCACTAGCTCAGTGGAATTTTGGCTGCATCTGTAGATTCAACAAAATTCTACGATCAGATTAACTGAAGTTCAGCTGAAATTTGTTACAATATTAATAGCCCTGCATTTATGTGTTGAACAAACATGTCCCAGGTGCTTATTACATGCCAGACCCTGTAGTAGGCACTTTATAAAACTATACTCATGTCATTCCCAGAACAAACCCATGTGATAGGTACACTTACTGGTCACATTGTACAGATGAGGAAACTGAGGCACAGAAAGGTGCAGCATCACACGACATAAAGTAGCAGGGTCAGGATTTGAACCCAAGTAGTCTGACTCCAGAGTCTGTGCCCTTAATCATTCAATTGTATTGCCCCACAGTGTACTGGTTATTTAAAACATCTCTTATGTTTTCTACTTTTTTATAATATCATATTTACCATAATCACGTGGGGGGGGGGAGGCTTTAAAATGATCCCCTTTCCACAAAAGCATTTGCCTAAAATGCTGCCTGTTGATAGTGACTTATTTGGTATTAAATACGTAAAGCAATTTTCAGATTAATTTGCAACTGGCTTTAGATCTTTTCCATTGCAATTAGCATGCATATATTCAAGTATATGATGACGTGCATGGAAACATTGAGATACATGACCATACACAGAGGGAATTATTGGAGTAGACTTTGTTAAGCACACAACTCTGTAATCAAAAGTATAAAAATATTTTAAATGAAGATAATTCTTGACTAAGTGCTAATATTTGTAAATACGCAATAAATGTGATTTTAAAGATCTTTTATGTATTATGCTTGTATTTTCATTAAAGCATGAACTTTTAAACATTTTCTATAACTTGAGAGAGCTCTGGCTTGATTTACTAATATATGCACAAGCATTTCTGCAAAATGCTTTTTTTTTAAGTATTTTGGTTCTAAAATAAATAACCATGACCTCCAAAATTTTAAGATTCTAATTTAAGTTCATTGAAAATGTGCTATATCTTTGCAATTATAATAACAGTAAACACTTGCAGAGCCTTCTCATTTCATGAAGCTGTGCATGAAGGCCCTTTACGTCCCATACTATTGAAGCAAAGTGAGAAGTTTTCTCTGAATATCTATAGCAACGTTCCACCTCTTGCCTCTTGCAATGCATTTCAGAGTTAAAATCGATAATTAATAAATATTAATAATTGTTACTTGGTTTGTACTTCTACTTTATGAAAATATGTTTCATTTGGTCTAATGCTGTATTTGTGTTTTTTTCTAGAAAGTGAGCCATCACTTTTAGAATTTAAGCCATTCAGTAATGGTCCTTTGGTTGGTGGATTTGTTTACCGAGGGTGCCAGTCCGAGAGACTGTATGGAAGCTACGTGTTTGGAGACCGCAATGGGTATGTTTCCTGATGTCACCGTTTGATATACGAAGTGACTGGTTGCCAAATTACCATAAAATATTCAAATGATTGTCTCCCCTTGGGAGTCAGGTCTGGGACACACATGGAATTATTTACTTTTGGTCTACTATGTATGGTGGTTTATTTGAAGAATTCCCAAAGAGATGCTCTTTTAAAAAAAGGCTTCATGAAGTTAATAAAAGAATTTTTAAGGGCAGAAAAGCCTTCAAATGAATTTTTCATAATTTTTAGGTTTTTCCCTTCATCCTTAACATAAGCTTATTTTGAAATGAGTAATTTGAAAGCTACTGCTTTATATAAGTCAATTAAATAATTTAAAAATTCATCTTGGAAGACTAAGAATTTTTATTTTTGCCATATTTCCAGGACTTTGGGCAACAGAACTTAATTTGTCTCTATAGGTAGGAGTATTACAAAATTAAATTTTAGCCTACATTTTAGAGGTCACACTGTGGAAAATTATAGGAAAATCTGTGTCAAGGCCCAAACGAGAATCTTGTTTCCCAAGTTGCTGGCATTCAGGCATATTGCACAGCTCATATGCTTGGTTGCTAACAAGAACTAGAAAAGCATACTGACCCCATGCTCTTCCCCCTGTCCCTCTCTCTGATTAATAGCACAGCATGGAGTCTAGTCCTGGAGAGGAAGTATCATTCTCTGGATGAAGGGGAGGGCTTTTCTCATACTCAGGTACTTTTAGTGCCCCCCTCCAAACAAACTATTATCTTTAAGTACTTTCTCCCCATCTGGAAATTTTCATAGTGTTCACACACATTACGGACTATGTTATTTCCCCCTAGAACCAGGTCCTATGGCACAACAGTGATTAAATGTGAATTTTAGTTTAAAGATTTTATTGTGGCCTTTAAGCAAAAGCATGTTTTCACTGTAGGTTCGTGGTATGTTTTCATTGTAGGAATTTCTTAACTCTCCAGCAAAGTCCAGGGACCAAGCAGTGGCAAGAAAAACCACTCTGTCTCGGCAACAGTGGTTCGTGTAGAGGCTACTTTTCGGGTCACATTTTGGGATTTGGAGAGGATGAATTAGGTATTGTACAAACTACTTCTATTAAGTCCCATTCTCACTCTCTTGCACAAGAGGCTTTGTTCTGCTGGTATAACAAGCTTATCCTCCATTTTTGTGTAAGTTTACTCTTATAGTGAAGATTGTCCAGTTATGTATTCTCTTCTAGTGTCTTCTCACTGGGGTAGTATCTTCTCACTGCAGGGGTGTGGGGTCTTTAAATCTTGTTTGCATTCCAGAAATACTAAAGTTACAAGGCAGATAAACGTAAGTCAATGGAAAGCAGGAACAAGAGAGAATTTCTGAGTCCTGAAGAGACAGAACTCTTTTCAATATCTACTGATATTTTTGACTGTGTACTTAAACCATTTGTTTATATTCTGTATCAGAAAACCTTTCCTTTTACTCATGTCTTTTAGAGTAAATAAAAGTTTGTTGGAATCTGGATCCCAACTTACCCTGTATTTCCTATTTTTCTTTTCTTTCTTTTTCTTTCTTTTTGCCCCTCAGGCAACAAAATCTGATAATCTGAGTTAAAAAAAAAAAAAAAATCTGATAATCTATTCCAACAAATTAAAAACTAGCAATATATTGATGATAACATACAATATATTTGTTTGCGTATCATCAGTTGTATGTGACTTAACATGCAAAAATATTGAAATAGTGCAATTTAAAATAGTTAAAATTGGAATATAATCAAAGAGTGAAAATGCTATTGATTTTAAGTTAGGGAGATAAATGTAGCTTTCATAATGATTCCCTTTAAAGAACAGTCCCAATGAACCATGGCCTATTATATTCCATTAGCCTCAGAGATGAATTTCCAAGCAATAATAAATAATATATGTTTCCTACAGAAATCAGAATATTTTCTCTGAACATCTAGATGTGGTTTCCCCACAATGAATGGAAAATTCATCAGAAAAAGTTCCAGACCGTTCACTTAGATTAATAAGGGACTCAAACAAGACTCTTGAAATACAACATATTTCAGAGCCACAGAAATATAATGATTTAAAGAAGAGGAGTCCAGTCTACTTCCTTCTTATTCCAGCTTTGGAAGTATTTTACAATTAATTTTCCCTTTACAATCTACTACTCTACTCAAACAAAGCATCAGAAAGATCCCCTTTCTCACTTAAATCTTCTGCAGTGTATTTTTTAATTTAATTGGCAGATCTGATTTTAAATATGTAAATTAGGATTAAATTGTTTGGGTGGAGTTAGAGATGAATGTTAAGATGTTGTAACTGAGCCATTTTAATTTCCCCAGACCTTGCTACAAATGACTCACCATCAATCATCCTATTAGCTCACCACCATCAGTTAAAATATCCCAAATGTGTATGTACACTTAATACAATGTTGGGAGCAGAATCAACAAATAAAACATATACAATCCTTACGCTCCAAAAACTACAACATTTTGTTTACCTCACAATTAAAAGTAGACATGTTTTCGCTGAATTGGGTTTTATTGTGAAACTCCTTGGCTCTAATTGAAGAGCCATATAAGAAAATGAGGAACGTTTTTGCACCTTTTGAAACAGTGTGGAGTGTCTGTTTTTATCTTCGTTATTTTTTAACTGTAAAAGTAGGGTGGATTTATTTTGAGGATTAAATGATATAAGCTATGTAAAGTGGTTGACAAAATAAATATTAATTCTTCTGCTTGCATTTCTTTTCTTTTTAACCTCCTTGTTATTTTTTCTGTTATATCTGTGTTTTTAATGAAAACCGTATAACGTCCTTTTCAGAAGTAGAAAAGTGAGGTGTGCTTAATACATAATAATAGAGTAGAATAGAGAAATATAGACTAACTTAAGGACTATTTTATGAGTGAGAGTCATGAAGTTTTTAAAGCATGTAAGCACATAATCATAAATACAGCTTCTAATTCTCTATTCATATGATCCATTCTATATGTTGAATTATATGGAAGCAGTGGTAATAAACAAGAATGATTCTCTTGTAAAAGGGTACTCCACCTGTTACATTTTTATCATCACGAACACAGTCTAGCTCCAAGAGTTAGAGTTGGGATTGACCATCAGCATCTTTCTCTTTTTTACCCCCTGTATTAATTTCAATGTTTTTCATTAGAAAAAAGCTAAAGATTAAAAAGGATTACCTCAATGTTGTAATGGTTAGCACTCTGGACTTTGAATCCAGGGATCCAAGTTCAAATCTCAGTGGGACCTCACTAGACCTTTATGGGGCCAGTGTTCGGCTGCTAACCAAAAGGTAGGCAGTTTGAATCCACCAGCCACTCCTTGGAAATCCTATGGGGCAGCTCTACTTTGTCCTGTAGGGTCGCTATAAGTCAGAATTGACACAGTGGCAATGGGTTTTGGATTTTGGTACCCCAATTCTTAAATTATCAATTAACAGTAAAAACTTGGTTACCAAAACCATTCAATCTTGGGCAGAAATAAATCAAGATAAAACTTGTCATTCATTCAAAATTCATTCTACAATTATTTGTTGAGTACCTGCTCTGTACAAAGCTCTGTGCTAGGTGTTGGGGACACAGTTGCAGATAAAGAGACAAAAATCTAAACTTCCCTCCTGGACTTTATCTTCTAATGGAGAATAATAAAAATAATTATTTCTTAAGATACGTATACAATATATCAATTGGTCATAACTACTTAGGAGAAAAATCTAGTAGTAAAGGGGGCTAGAGATTGCTGGGGTGTTGAGGAAGGTGCAATTTTAAAGGTCTAGTGAGGTCCCACTGAGATTTGAACTTGGATCCCTGGATTCAAAGTCCAGAGTGCTAACCATTACAACATTGAGGTAATCCTTTTTAATCTTTAGCTTTTTTCTAATGAAAAACATTGAAATTAATACGGGGGGTAAAAAAGAGAAAGATGCTGATGGTCAATCCCAACTCTAACTCTAGTACAGTTAGAGAAGGTGACATTTGAGCACACACAGGAAGAAGGAAAGACTGAACCTAGTGGATAGGTGCCTGGGACAGAGCCTAGAACAGGAGCCTGACTCGTGTGTTCAAACCCAAGAGGCCAATGAGGCTGGAGAGGAGAGAACAAGGGGGAGAGAAGTCCCAGGTGACGTCAGAGCGGTCAGAGTAGACCTCACAGGCCACTGTCAAGACTTGCTTTTACTCTGAAAAGGATGAGAAGCCACTGGAGGGTTTTGAAATAATGGAATGTGACCCAACATGTATGATCTTGCTTCCTTTAAAAGAATCACTGTGCCTGGTATGTTGAGACTAAACGTAAAAGACCAAGGGTAGAAGCAGGGAGGCCAGTTAGGAGGCTGTTGGCACCTGTTGCTGTAATCCAGGTGAGAGATCGTCTCTGCCTGCACTGAAGAAGTGGTGGGATGATGTGGAGAGAAGTGGATGGGATCTGGATGTATTCTGGATGCACTGTGAGGGTTGACTTGTGAAACTTATATAAATCTTTAGGCAAGTGATTCCTGTAAATGAGTATATACATATATATACTCATTTCCATCAAGTCGATTCCAACCCTATAGTACAAGGCAGAACTACCCCCATAGGGTTTCCAAGGAAGCAGACTGCCACATCTTTCTCCCACGGAGCAGCTGGTGAATTCAAACCACCAACCTTTTGGTTAACAGCCAAGTACTTAACCACTGCTCCACTAGAGCTGCTCTCTCTCTCTCTCTCTGTATGTGTGTATATATATATATATATATATATACACATATAGTCTTAGTTTACTGGTGCTGCCATAACAAAATACAAAGTGAGTGGCTTTAAAGAACAGAAATGTACTGTCTCACAATTCAGGAAGCTAAAAGTCCAAATCAGGGCAGCAGCTCAAGGGAAAGGTCCTCTTTTTTGTGTGTGTGTGCTTTAGGTGAAAGTTTATAGCTGAAGTTAATTTCTCATATAAAAATTTATACACATATTGTTCTGTTATATTAGTTACAATGTAACAGTACACTCCCCCTCTCCACCCCAGGTTCCCTGTGTCCATTCGATCAGTTCCTGTCCCTTCCTGCTTTCTCATCCTGCTTTTGGACAGGATCTTCCCATTTGGTCTCGTATGTCTGATTAAACTAAGAAGTACATTCCTCACGTGTATTATTGTTTGTTTTATGGTCCTGTCTAATCTTTGTCTGAAGAGTAGGCTTCAGGAATGATTTCAGTTCTGGCTTAACAGTGCATCCAGGGGCTGTAGTTTCGGGGGTTCCTCCAGTCTCTTTCAGACGTTAAGTCTGGTCTCTTTACGTGAATTTGAATTCTGTTCTACATTTTTCTCCTGCTCTGTCTGGGGCTCTCTGTTGTGTTCCTGTCAGGGAGGTCATGGTGGTAGCCGAGCACCATCTAGTTCTTCTGGTCTCAGGTTGGTGGGGTCTCTGGTTCATGTGGTCGTTTAGTCCTTTAGTCTAATATTTCCTTGTGTCTTTGGGTTTCTTCATTCTCCTTTGCTCCAAGTGGGATGGGACCAATTGATGTATCTTAGATGGCCGCTTGAAAGCTTTTAAGACCCTAGACACCATTCACCAAAGTGGGATGTAGAACATTTTCTTAATAAACTGTGTTATGCCAGTTGACCTAGATGTCCCCTGAAACTATGGTCCCCACGTCCTAGCCCCAGCTACTCTGTCCCTCAAGTGTTTGAATGTGTTCAGGAAACTTCTTAGCTTTTGCTTTGGTCCAGTTGTGTTGACTTCTCCTGTATTGTGTGTTGTCCTTTCCTTCACCGAAGTTGATCTTTGGGAAAGGTCCTTCTTTTTGCCTTCTAGTAGCTGCCGACAATCCTTGGCATTCCTAGGCTTGTAGATGCATCTGTTCCATCGTCACATGGTCTCTTCCTCCTGTGTCTGTCTTCCTTTATTGTAAGACACCACTCAGAAGGGATTAGGTTTAGGACCCACCCTACTCTAGTATGACCTCATTAACATAACAAAAGAAAACATGTTCCCCAACAGGGTCACATTCACAGATTCAGGGGTTAGGAGTTCAATATACCTTTTTGGGGAACACAATTCAATCCATAACATATATATAAATAGAAATATATATAATCTGTTAAGCAATAGGAAGTAAGGCCTTGTGATGCTATGAATTAACTTATATTTCTCTCTTCAACAGGTGAAGTTTACATTTTATCAAGTAGTAAAAGTATGACCCAGACTCACAATGGAAAACTCTACAAAATTGTAGATCCCAAAAGGTGAGATTTATTTATATGTCTTTAAGTCAAGTAATTCTTCTTCTTTAAGTTATTTTAGTGCCTTTGAATTAGTGACGGAAGAACTGCAATTAGAAGAACTGTAAACAAAGATGAACACTTATGTCCTTTCCGTATGTTCAGTGCCGTCCTGAGAGGGTCCTCAGCTCCAGTCTAGTTTACGGGTGCTAGCCTTGATGACACTGACCTTTAAAAGCCTTATCACTACCACACATTCATGTTGCTCTCATTGCCATCAGAGAGCAGCATTGTATTTGTGGAAGTAGCGTCCTCAGTTAAAAGCCAGTGGAGGACCCTGATGTGAGACAGTGGCTCAGGCTCTCCTCTTAGAAGCAATAAACCAACCAGTTGCCACTGATTCGACTCCAACTCATGGCTTCCCCATTGGTGTTGGAGTAGAACTCTGCACCATATGTTTTTAACGGCAGATTTTTCAGAAGTAGATGGCAAGACCTTTCTAGCAGGGTGTCTCTGGGTGGACTTGAACCTCCAGCCTTTCAGTTAGCAGCTGAGCACGTTAACAATTTACACCATCCAGAGACCCCATTAGAAGCTGTAAACCCTCCTTTTTTTGAGAAAACTAGAAACATGCTGACCGGCATTGCATCTGCTCAGCATGAGTTTTGTTAGGTAATCAGGGTAAGTTATCTTGGCAGTTCAACATCTGAGCCTTATTTCAAAACTATCTGCAAGAAAGCTCACGGCACTCTGCTGTGACTAAATGAATGAACACTGAAGAAGCACTTTGTTATTTGCCTCAGTAAGAGGAAGATTGGAACATTTTAATCCTTTAAAGAATATGTTTATCCCACTCCTGCTCCTCCTCACCCACCCACCACAACCTGAACACACACACACACACAACTTTCAGATCTTCTTGAATCATTACAGCCACTGACGAACAAAACATGACAGAATATCTTAACACTAGACTTTTCTAGTCAAGAACTTGGAGCTTGTCTGTCCTAGTAGGACAGGGAGTTAATTGGTCTGGTCCCTTGCCCTTTTTCCATACCACAAAGCACTATCTTTCCTGAGAAAAAAACAGGTCAGCACTGGCTACAGCAGAGCAAAAAGGAATAATCAATTCTAAACGGTCTTTCCACAGGATCACATATTCTCATCTGTCACACACCAATAGCATTCCTTCTCTATTGAACAGTACACCTTTTCTTTCACAACAAGAGAGGTACACATCTGTATACTGTACACTGCAGGGGAATTTTCCCCTTGAGTGTGAAAGCAATGTCCTCGTTCGAATAAATGAAAAAAATAAATAAAAAATAAGACACTTAGGTGATTGTTGAAGTTGGCAATATTAAGAACAAAAATCAAGCTAATGTTAATTCACAAACTAGCATTCTAATGATTCATAATGAAGTCTAGGGATTTTACTCATATCTAATGGAATTGGTTTCAAAACACTCACTGTTATTCCATTATGTTTGTCAAAGTTATGAAACCCTTTTGTAAGCTTCCTGGTAGTATTATCATGAAGTCTCCCTCCTCTCCACAGAAATCATTCTCCCTTCATTTGGATTGTTTAGTCTGTTGGTGGGTGAGTTGAGGTGAATTTTACACCTTCAATCCACTATTAGTATCTAATTACCAGGGTTGCCGTAAGGGACCTTGGCTTTGTGATCTTAGGGCCTCCTCTAGTAGGGTGGTCTCTGAGTGACATACCTGAAAGGCCTGACGTCTCAGTATTCTGGTGAGTCATGTCATGTGTGGGGCCAGGGTTAAGATTTGTGTTTGCTTTTGGGAGGTGGGGGGAGTAACAGAGTCCCAAAGACACCGTCCTTGTACATAGGCATAGGCATAAATTTCAAAATTAAACTGAGTATAAGAAAACAAATGTTTTCATAAACATTTGTTGGGAGCCTCATGCTGTTTCGATTTGGATGGCAACATTTATTATTATAGATTTCTCCCTAGATGAGTTGAATTTCTATATACGCAGATACTTTAGCATGTGAACAGGATTATTTTGGAAACACTAGCTAATTACTAGCATAGTAGTGTTCGGGATGTCTGCTTCAGAGCAAAACTGTTTTTCTAAAACTTGAGGGAGAATTTGAAGAAAGAGCCTCATCAACTAAAAAAAAAATATATATATAGACATTTCTTGTTATATCAAAAATCTAACTCAAATTAAACTCTTAGGTTAATTGTATTTTTGTAGAGAACCCAGAGTTGTTAGAATAATGTTTTCAGAATAACTTTGGAACATCAATTGATTTGTAACCCTGGAAGAGAATAACATTATAAAATTTTATATTCTATATTACATGTCATAGACTTCACATTCGAACTATATGGTTTATGTTCTTCTTTCTATTTTTCCCTGCATACACAAGTATACACACACACAAAATGATGAGAGAGTTTAGAAAATGTATGCAATATCTCTTAAGTCATTCAGGCAAAAGCAGATGATATTCTGGTAGTACCACCTCAGTCTGTCAGGACAATTTGGTCTAAGGCTGTAAGAAATTGGTTTCAAATCATTTTCATAGGGCAACCTTCTCAAAGGATGGCCAAAAAAGCCTGTTATAAAAATCAAATGCCACTATTTATAATGAAAAAAAAATTGAAAATTAAAAAAAAAGAATACAGCCAGGTATCCCTAAGGCTTAACTATCACTCAGGAGTTATTTAAGAAAAAAATATTGCTAGGAAAGCAGAAAAGAAATGAATTTTGCCTCCATGTTAGGACATTGAACACACTTCCAGAATAGCTTCAGGGGTAGAGCGGGCGCAGCTCATGGCAAAGTGGAGTTCAAAGCAATACCCAACACCCAGCTGGCTCAGCCAACTCCAGTTGTTAAAACTAGTTGCCATGTTAAGTTGATTCTGACTCATGGCGGCCCCATATGTGTCAAAATAGAACTATGCTCCACTGGGTTTTCAGTGACTGATTTTTCAGAAGTAGATTGCCAGACCTTTCTTCCAAGGCCCTTCTCTATGTACTTGAACCTCCAACCTTTGGGTTAGCAGCCAAGTGTGTTAATCATTTGCACCACTTAAGGACTCCACAGCCAACTCACAGGGACCCAAAAAACCTCTAGAACTGGGTTCTGCATGACCTGGTCTGGGGAGCTCCTTCAGCCAGCAGTTGCAGACAACAGATTTAGATATACTGAGCACAAAAGCTGGACAGTAAGTTTAGTTTCACTGGGAGTGCATCTAAGACTAGTCAACAACTTGGTATGAGTCTATCCTAGCAGGACATGGAGTCAATTGGTCTGGTCTTGGTCTTCCTTATTGTGGGACCCCGGATAAGTCATTGCACCTTGCTGTTCCTCCTTAGCCCACCTGTAAAGTGCAGATGATCATTCTGTCCCTGCCTAATTTCTACGGAGGACTGTGAAAATCAATTAATACATAAGATATATTTAAAGAATATATTTAAAATGTTAAACTGCATAGTTTTGTTGGTGTTCATTTCATACATTCAAGAATTATTTCTCAACTTTTAAGATGCTCTTAGTACTAAAATTAGGATAAGGGTCTCCATGAAACTTTAAAGAGCCATTAATACCTAGTTTTTAAATACCCGTGTCATGCCTCAGATGCTTGCTCTTTATTAGATTTTTTCAGAAGTAAACAAATGCTCCCAGAGGATAGAAATTAAATTCTAACAGCGTGATGTAACTTCCAAGCTTTATTTTTGTAGAACACAAATATTTCACACTGTTGACAAAGATTCTTTAATTTTTGTTTCAGATGACCTTAAAGCAAATTCTTTTTTTCTTTCTGTTTCCATGATTATTTCTCCAGGAATGTGAAAAAAAAAAACATTATTCTTAATTATGCTGATTTGATTACACTGTGCCCACTCTTTCTGTTTAACATATTGCTTATCTGTTACCCAATCAAATCACAGAGACCATTCCCTGAAGAGGTCTGTAAGTTAATACCTCAAATTCTAGGCTTGAGAATTTTATTTTACAGAAATGTGGTAATGTTGTATCCCCAAACTCCTCTGTGACCAATATCAAAAACTGCCCCTCGTGCCTCCTACCCACCCCCCAACTCACGGACCCACTGACTGCCGTTTGTTTGTTTACTTCTTAATATCTTCATCCTACCGCTTATTATACTGGATGCTAAAGAGTGCTTTTTTTTAGAAAATCACTTCATAAGGGGAAGTCGGTTCTGTTTATCCTCTGCATATGTCTCAGTGAGCCGGCAGGCAGCTCTGCCATCCGAAAGAAAGTCATACATAATAGATCAGCTTTAGCCCAATAAGCCAGTCTAGTCCCAATTCATCAGTCAGAGTTTTATGCAAGTGGCCCCCTAAGTTGATAAATTCCCACAGTGCCTGTTGACCCAGCTGCCAAGTCCTCTTGCAGCAGGTGGTGTTTTCACGGCCACCCTGACAGTGATACAAACTGTTTAGCAGCTCCATTGACCTTTCAGCTATTAACAGGGATACAGGCTCCCCTAGGGACTAGTTTTCAAACATGACAGAATTTCTTAACACTGGAGGTCATGAACAAGTATATGCCCTATAAAAATTCATTCAGCATGGTGGATTTCCAGTCTAAAAGACAAGGAAGCATTTTCCACATTTTTGCTGGTATTATTATTGTTTTGCATATCCAATAACCAAAAGTGGATATACACTCATCTGCTACCTTATAATATCTGTATTTGTTCTTAATATACTATATTATACTTAATATACTGTAAGTACTTTTTTAACTAACAAATCTTTTCTAAGCTGCCATGTAACATCTGAAATTTTAAAGGTATATTATAAGAATGGGACAAGATCAAAGTCAGAACTTCTAATGAATGAATGAGCATGCATACATAATATATGATAATGGTCTGAGTATAACTGGGAATTTTATTCATACTTTAGGAAGATTTGCATAAGTTTATATATACATATGCACACTTAAACACACTCAAGCAATCCATGCACTATTACATAAGACTATCACCTCTATCAAAATAATTGAAAATTTTTAGAAATAATTATGGAAAAAAAAATGTATCTATATGACTGTTATTTTAAATTGCATGTATATATATATATATATACTTTTTTGTGTATATCCAGTTTCCTGGAGATACGGCATGTGACTATAGCATTTAATGAAATTTTCTGCTTTATAATAATTAAAATGTCTCTTTAATTATCACTTTAGAATGTTGGAATATCAGCTCCTATAGTAATTATGGAAACCCTAGTGGCGTAGTGGTTAAGAGCTATGGCTACCAGCCAAAAGGTCGGCAGTTTGAATCCACCAGGTGCTCCTTGGAAACTCTGTGCGGCAGTTCTACTCTGTCCTGTAGGATCACTATGAGTTGGAATCGACTCAAGAGCAACGGCTTTTGGTTTACAGTAATTATAGAGATTGCTATGAAAACTTAATTGATTGCAACTTAAAATTACATTCATTTAAAAAGACACAAAATGGAGAATATGAATTTAATGAAGAATATTTTTCAGAATGAGACTCATTTGTTAAGAGTGAAAACTTGTAAAAGCATGGTTTTTTGTTTGTTTTTGTTTTTCATCCCATGTATTTTTCGTTCTGGGAGGTGGCAAAAGTCTGGTATTATTAGATACTCTTAATACTTTTATTGTAAGGCAGTTTATTATCAGGTATTGCAATACCTGAGATAAAGACAGGTTTAATTTTGTATTAGATGTTTAAAGTAGTCATACACATTGTGAAAAGATGTTTTCTGAAGTGTAGTTTATAAAAAAAAAAAACTACATTTTAGTATCATTTGTTTACTTACTTACTTTAGTTGAGTTAAAATATTCATTCCTTAAATGACCTACTATTGTTAACATTGTCAGGTGAATCCAAGAATAAAAAATACATATCGTACATAACTATTTTCCCAATTACATATCTTCTTTAATATCGTGTTTAACTTTTTTATGTATTATAGTTTCTAAGTTAAAAATTTGATTTTGAACATAATATTCTGAACAGAGTATATTTTCCTCTTTATATTAGGAAGCAGTGGAATTGGCTTTTTGATTATAGCATAATTTCTCAGTTTTTATTTTTTACCATATCAGAGTACAGAGATAATCCAAGATTCCTGATGTAATTAATCTCCATGTATTTTTTGCATGTCTCTGTGTTTAAGACACTGTATTATGTGTTATGGAGGGAGAAAATGAATGATAACTTGGTCTCATCATTTAAGGAGCTTATTTTTACTTTAATTTGGGAGATTGTGTATACTTCTGAAAAATTAAGTAATATTGCCTGAGATACATGGCACTTGGGGACAAAAAATTATGTCAGAACATTATACATTATAGAGGTTATAAGTCCTGAGGTAAGTAAAACTTATGCAATTTGACTTCTCAGTTCAGTCTGTTCTACTGTAGCATAGATTTCTTTAACACCAGTTAGCCCATGTCTGCATGGCATGGGAGTTATGTTAAGCAAGTGTAGCCAGAATAGTGGGTAGAGAATTACAAGGCAAGGAGCAAGCCCTCAGCCCAGCAGTTGCACAGGCAGAAAGCCTTCTGAGCTTAGTGTTAAGAAAATACAAAATTACCGCCTGCACTGGGTTTCCCTACCCTCAAGAGGCACCCCTCCAGTGTGCATGACTCTTTGCAGGTTGCACTTCCTCCTGAATTCAGAGATCCACTTCTATTTTGTTTTGTGTGTTTCTTCTCACCTTCCACGTGGGTGACCCAGATTTGATTCCTGGCCAGTGTACTTCATGCTATGATGCTGAACAGGTTTCAGCAAAGCTTCCAGGCTAGACTAGGAAGAAAGGCCTGGTGATTTACTTCCAAAAATCAGCCAGTGAAAATCCTTTGGGTCACAACGGTCTGCTCTGCAACCGATCATGGGGCTGGCGTAGGACCAAATAGGACCAAACAGTGTTTCGTTGCATGGGGTGGCCATGAGTCAGAGCCTGTCTCCTCCGCAGCTAACAACAATAGCCCCCCTGAGGCAGCCTCCGGCTACAGAGAGATGAGCTGCTTTCTGCGTTGCCCAAACTGTCTCCCAAGGTACCAAGTTTTCTTGGTGTTTGTGCTTTGGTTACAATATATCTTGAGGGGTCTGCCCCACCCCTATTTTTTCCCATTAACCCTGTTATTTTTAGTATGTGGATTTTGTGGAATGCAAGATTTTTCAAGAACATGTGCACTGAATTAAACTAGAAATGACTGTTTTTCTAGATTCACCATTGACAGTTATAGTTGACCATTCTGAAATTAGGAAACTGCAAACACCTGAGGCAATTTAATATAACTAGACTTTTGTCTTTTTATCCAAAAGTAGGTGAAGTTATCATCTAGCTTCATTAATCATTTCTCCTAAATTATCCCTTTAAGAGAATACATAACGTTCATTTCCAGACTTTCCCATGGGAATCAATGCATTGAGTTAAGCTGATAACGTTGAATGAAGGAGATCCACACACCCTTTCAGATATGTGCATGTGTGTGTGTGTATGTGGTGTTTGTATGGCAGGAGAGGGGTATTTAAATAGTGAGATTAATAGACTTGAAGTATGGCTGCATTGCAACCTTCTTCCTAGAGTATGAGGACCAGTTGAGTGGAAAGAACACTGGACTAGAAAAGAGTCCCAGCACTATCTGTCACCAGCTGTGTAAATGCCACTTAATCTCTTCATACGCTTCCCGATCTTCTAAATTTAGGAATAGCAATACCGACCCTGTCTCATAATGATAAAGTTGAGCATGAAAGCTAATGATGTGTATTTCATTATTTTTATTATGGTGGCAGCTTTAACTGTAAAACAAAATTAAGTGGGTATTTGTGCAATTTCTGATAATCTTAATAGTGCTAGGCAGCAAACCCCTGGCTCTGCCTCCTTTGAGTGCCAACTCAATCCCAAGCTTCCTAAATTTTAAAGCTAATCAACACTTTCTGTGAGATTATGCTCATATGTGAGGGACAAGATTTATAAATCCTAGAAGACTTCAAAATGAAGACATCACTGGTCACAGAGAAGACAGGTGAGACCCAGCCCCATTTGCTCAGCATGTTTCAAAACAGACAAATGTAGTACTTCAAAACACTCTCAAGAAATAAGATAGAACACTGGCTTTACCCCATCCAAAATTAGAACTTTAGAAATATTTTGTTGTTGTTAGCTGCCTTGGAGTCAGTCCTTGACTCATGGCAAACCTGTGTACAACAGGAGAAAATTCACCCAGCCCTGCACCACCCCGATGATTGGTTGATGATCAGACCATTGTGATCCAGTGATTTACAGTGGCTGATTTTTGGAAGAAGATTGCCAGGCCATTCTTCCTACTGTCTTAGTCTGGAAGCTTGGCTGAAACTTGTTCAGCATCACAGCAAAATGCAAGCCTCCACTAACAGATGAGTGGTGGCTACATTTAAGGTGCATTAGCTGGGAATTGAACCTGGGTCTTCTGCATGGAAGGCAACAATTCTACCACTGAACCACCACTACCCTCTTAGAAAAATGTTGTTGTTGTGTGCTGCCGAGTCGATTCTAACTTGTAGCAACCCGATACGAGAGACTAGAGCTGCCCCATAGGGTTTCCTAGGCTGAAATATTTATGGAAACAGATGGCTAGGTTTTTTCTCCTGCAGAGCAGCTGGTGGGTTCCAACCACCGACCTTTCGGTTAGCAGTTGAGCACTTAACCATTGCACCACCAGAGCTCCTTATGAAGTACAGCTAAAAAAAATTTAATGCGTTACATAATGTACTAAGTTCAGATATATTCTTGTATTTTAAGTTTTCTTTCCCTTTAGTCCAATATCAGGGTTACTTAAGACATGTAAAAAGATATTTCTGAAGCCTTCATATGGTCTAGTATAAAAGAAGTTACTCCTTAAGAGTAAAATGAAAGCAATAACTCTTAAAAGATTAAATTTCTTGGTATACAAGAGTACTTGAAAAATACTGTTAGGAAATTTCTATTGCAGTCTATACTGTCATGAAGTCCCAACACGATCAATGGTGCATTGTTACACAGGAATGATTCCATTTGCTCTGTTCTCCTGCCTGGGATATAATTGTGTTAAGAATGGGTAGAGCCCTGGTGGCGCAGTGGTTAAGCGCTTGGCTGCTAACCAAAAGGTCAGCAGTTCAAATCCACTAGCCGCTGCTTGGAAACCCTATGGGGCAGTTCTACTCTGTCCTATAGGGTTCTATGGGTTGGAGTTGATTCGACGGCAATGGGTATGAATGTGTAAGATTGCTCACAACCAAATTAAATTTGTGGTGCAAATGCTTGCACTTGACTACTAACCTAAAGATTGGCAGTTCACACCTACCCAGAAGTGCCACAGAGGAAAGGCCTGCCAATCTCCTCCCAGAAAGATTACAACCAAGATAGCCCTATGGAGCTGTCCTACTCTGTAACACATGGGGTTGCCGTGAGTCAGAATCTACTCGATGGCAACAGGTTTTACTATCATTTTACTAGCTGCTACAAAACGGCTGTTGTAGTCACAAAACGTGCTGTAAATCCATCAGACGCCAGATCTCAACTCCTGGGTAAACTGACCCTGAACAGAGAAATGTTCGCATGACCAGGGTAAATTCAGAGAATATCCAAACTAAAGAAAAGTATGAGGAGAAAAAAATCAATTTACATATTGACGCTGGATAAAAGTACAAATGTGAGTTTTTAAAAAGGTGACACAGCATTACGTTAGTGCTTACTCCTATACCTTAAACTATATGGATGGGAAACAGAAAATCTATCCCATCAGGAGACATTTTCCCCTTTCTTACCCTTTTTGTAGGTAAAAGTGCTGAGTACTGGTTTTAGAAATAACGAGCCGTTAGGGATTATTGTTGTGTATCAAACTGCTTGCCGAGTGAGGGAATCCATTAAGCCCTGGGTTGTACGTGGCACGCAGACCGTCTCCTTGTGCGGAGGTGACCCTCCCTTCACCGCTAAGCAATCAGAGCATTCTGTGCTTGGAAGCTCCTGAACAGACTAATCAACGGCCACATTAATTGCTGCTGTTGTTGTTAGGTGCCGTGAAGTCGATTCTAACTCATAGCTACCCCTTGTGACAGAGTAGAACTGCCCCATAGGGTTTTCTAAGCTGTAATCAGATTGCCAGGTATTTCTCCCCTCAAGGCCACTGGGTGGATTCGAACTGCCAACCTTTTGGTTAGCAGCTGAGCACTTAACCATTGCGCCACCAGGGCTCCCACATTGATTGCTACTGGTTGAGAAGTGGCCGTAATTTAGAACAGTGCTGCTTCAACTCAGATATCATGTGAATCCCCTGACAAACGTCTTAAGGTTCAGATTCTGAGTCAGTAGATCTGGGCCTGGGCCTGAGATTCTGCATGTCTAATAAGCTCAGGTCATGCTGGTGCTGCTGGTCTGAGACCACACTATGAGTAATCAGGATATAGAATCACCAGGTTTTTCTAACTCACGAGAATGAGAAGAAGCATGGAGGGAAAATAGTTTTGCAAAGATTACAGTAACAAGGGAACACTTCTCCATGTGACCATGGATAAAGGGGTAAGGCAGTTCTTACATTCCCTTCCTCCCATAAGCAGATTGCTAAGAGAGGCTGTAGAATTATTAAATCTTCTAAAGCCCCCAAGCTAGGATATTGTAAACGAGTATTGTTGTTATTGTTGTTAGGTGCCATCTAGTCGGTTCCAACTCACAGTAACTCTGTGTACAACAGAACAAAACACTGCCCAGTCCTGTGCCATCCTCACAATCGTTATGCTTGAGCCCATTGTTGCAGCCACTGTGTCAATCCATCTTGTTGAGGGTCTTCCTCTTTTTTGCCGACCTTCTACTTTACCAAGCCTGATATCCTTCTCCAGGGACTGGTCCCTCCCTATAACATGTCCAAAGTATGTGCGATGTACTCTCGCCATCTTTGCTTCTAAGGAGCATCCTGATCTATTTCTCTTCTTTACCAATGACATGAATTTAAAATCTGGACCCTCTAACAAAAATCTCAAAATGTGCCCCAGTGTAGCCCATTAACCCATTGCCATCGAGTCGATTCTGACTCATGGTGACTCCATGAGTTACAGAGTAGAATGTGAGCTCCATGGGGTTTTCTTGGCTATGATCTTTCTGGAACAGATTGTCAGGGCTTTCTTCCACACTGTTGCTGGGTGGGTTAGAACCTCCAACCTTTCAGTTAATAGTTAAACGAAAACCACTTGTCTCACCCAGAGATCTTCCCTGTGAAGCACACACATGTAAAAGACAAAATAGATTTGTGCAACACTCGCTCTAAAGGACAGGGTCTGCTGAGACAGGATGTTTCCCTGTGCTTCCATACAAATAAATGGGCAGAAAACTTCTGATTTCCTGATTTATTTGTTCATTCATCAAGTTAAATATCATTAAATTAAAGCCATCCATAATTTCATCACCCAAAGACACCCACTGTTGGCCTTAGCTATTTACAAAAAGTCACCATCTATGATGTGTGTTAAAAATTACTTGTGCTTCTCAACTCCTTCCTTTATTTCAAGAAAGCATTCAAACCTTTATATTACTACATAAAGCCAGCCAAAGTAGGTTTCTAAGAAAATGTCCAACATTTCTGAAAACAATGCTTTTGCATTAAAGAGTATTGGGTAATTTTCTGTACCAGCCTTTTAGTGTTTCATTATTTACCACGTGTGAAAAGATGAGGTTTTTCTGATTTAAATTAAGGCTGAAGGCTGTGGCGATAGCTGTCAACAAATGAGCATGATATATTCTTTATTAAAAGTACAGGCCTACACACCCCCTTGGTTAAGTGTTCTCTTTTAAAAGGTACCTCTGACTTGAGTAGAGCTAAGAGCCCAAAAACTAAAGAAGTAATTGTTGAAAAGAAGAACAAGCCTCTTTAAATGGTTCTTGTTAGACCATACATTAAAACACAGGTATATAATCTATATTTTAGATTCCCATCTAGATGTGCATATGTGGTATTTATGTATACATAAGATCATCTATGTCAAGGTAACAATCATAATTAAGTTCACATTTACTTGTCTCATTCCCTTTCCTTTTCTCATCATTCCACCCACAAGGACCCTATTCTCTTCAACAAAAGGGAGAAATGACACCAGAACAAAGAATGAATAGAGGGAGCTGGTTGGTGTCACCAGAAATCTTTGCCAGACTTTACCAAATCCATGACTAGAAAAAAAAGCGAATTTTGATATGTTGACTTAATTCCCATCTGGAGGAGAAAACAATCATATCTCTTTATTTCATGCTTAGCTTGACTTCTTAGCCTTTTGTTTATTTACTATGGTTATAGTTAGTATAAAAATGCTTCATTTAAAATGAATTTAACCATGCCTTAGAAAAATTTTGAAAGACTTGAGTTAATTTAGGCAATACAGAGAAATACAGCTAGTGAGTGTATTTACTTTTAGGCTTACAATATAGAAGTATAGCAGTTAAATTTTTTTAAATAATATTTTCTTGTGTTTTCAGTGAAAGTTTATATAGCAGATTAGGTTCCCATTCAATGGACATTAGTTACATTTTTTACAATTTGTCTACATTCTCTTTAATTGTATTCTGGTTGTTCCGTTTCCAGTACTGTAGTTTCCCTGGACCCTTATCTTCTCATCTTTGCCTTAGAGTAATTTTTGACCTTTTGGTCTCTTATAGATAGTTTTTTAATGGTGCACCGTACTCAAGAATAATATCCTTTATGTTGTGTTTCAATCTGTTATTTTGCTAAAAGGTGACCTCAAGGGACAGTTTCGGTTCAAGGTTTAAAAAGTATCTCAGGGCGATAGACTCAGGGAGTCCTCCAGTCTCAAATGGTCCAGTAAGTCTGGACTTTTTATGAATTTGAGTTCTGTTCTGTGTTTTCTCCCATCCTGTCTGGTTCCATCTATTGTGGCCCTGATCAGAACGGTCAATAGAGTAGCCGGGCACCATCTAGTTCTTCTGGTTAGCAACTAACCCATTGCCCTCAAGTTGATTCTGACTCATAGCGACCCTATAGGACAGAGTAGAACTGCCCCATAGTGTTTCCAAGGAGGCACAGGTGGATTAGAACTGCCGACCTTTTGTTAGCAGCCAAATGCATAACCACTGCGTCTTTAATGATATCCCTCCCCTAAATAGTCCATACATTCCTAATACCTTTACCCAATAACATAAAAAGGAAACAAACACGCTTTTCATTCATTCTTACATTCAACAGATTTTTATTAAGCATCTTCCATTGCTAGACAGTCTTCTAGGTCCTGGGGAGACATAAAAGAACAAAAGGAAGTATTTGTCCTCGTGAAGTTTATGTTCCAGAAAATGTATTTGAGAAAGTTAATACTATATACATTCAATTCAATTTAATAAACATGTATTGAATGTCTATACAGTATTTCCTTAGCTGCTATGAATAAAGTAGTTTGACAAGATAAAATATTTTGGTGGCCTAAATGTCATCTCCTTCCTATAATGTCCCACAATCCTAAACTAGTTGCTCCCTCATCTGTATTTCTATGATACTTCATACACATCTGTATCATAATAATAAGGATCACACTGAATTACACTTTTGTGTTTGCATGTCTGTCTTCCTCACCATGGTTTCTGTGAGGATCAGGAGCCAGCCTGGTTTATGTCCTAGCCCAGTGAAGAGCTTAGTCCTTACCTGAGTGAATGACTGGACTTGGAGAAGTTTGAATGTGTAGTTTCTACCCTCAGAAAGCTTTCATTTCAATGGAGACAAGAAAGGGAGATAGGATAATCCACTCCCTAAGTGAAGCTTTTTAAGAGACAGGCTCTTTTATGTAATTTTCATGTTAAGCAGTCTCCAACAGAATAATAGTTTTAAAGAGAAGGAGAGGAACTGCTTAACACACTAAGTGAGGAATGTTATTTATCAATTTCATAAAAGGAAAAAAAAAGCTAATTTTCCCAGGTGTTTTAAATAAAAACTTAAGGGAATCATAATGACAGCCTCAAGGTCTTATATAAGCTTAAGTAAACAAGCCCAAGTATGAGATAATTACATTCACAGATAGATAGGCATTTACTGAATCTTAGGCAAAAAAAAAAGCAGCTTAGAATCCCTTCTGTAATCTGAGTTTCCACATATTTGAAAGTTGAGTGAAAAATAGTCCAAGCATCTACTGGAGGATCAGCAGGTAACTAGGATCAGGTACCCTGTCCGGAAGAATTGAACTTCGGTACTGGATCCCTGTTCATCCTTGGCCTCAAACAGGCAACACCTTCTGATTGTTGCTGTTTAACTGGATTTACCTACATCCTTGATCTAAATGGTGTCTGTTTAGATTCATCTGATCAGGCACAGACTATCTTGCGGAGTAGTGTGTGTGCTATGTGCTTGCATATTTGCGTCACGTATAACATGCAATATGTTTTTAACACACTCTACTTCTGAGTCTCTTTCCTTAAAAAAGTCAAAAAGTGGGTAAATGAGTCAGTAATAAACAGAGATAAGGTAAAGATATGCATTAAAATGTTTCAATTTTAGTCACCAGTAAAATTAGCATCATACCTGATTGCTGAATAACCACTAACCACTTGTCATCAAGGTGATTCCAGCTCATATGTGTCAGAGTAGAACTGTGCTCCACAAGGTTTTCAATGGCTAATTTTCTGGAAGTAGATTGCCAGGCCTTTCTTCTCATGCTTCTTGGGTGGGCAGAAACCTCCAAACTTTTGGTTAGCAGGGGAGCGCGTCAACCGTTTGCACCACCCAGTGACCCTACTTACTGAATGATGTGGTAAATGACCATGGACTGTGACTCAGAGGAACTTCCTGATTACTGAAAACTTGCTCTTCTTGTGATCAAAGATGCCACCATTGTCTCACAAATAAAATAAGACTTTTATGTGCGAAAGAGATCAAGCAGACTTGGGTATTCAACAATAACAAAACTAAACAAAAATCCATTGCCATCCAGTCAATTCTAACTCATAGGACAGAGTAGAACTGCCCTATAGGGTTTCCAAGGAGCAGCTGGTGGATTCAAACTGCCAACCTTTTGGTTAGCAGCCAACCTCTTAACCACTGTGCCACCAGGGCTCCTGAACAATAACAAGGCCTAGATAATGTCCTTGCTTACACTGGCATAAAGAAGACTCTCTCAGGGACACATGGGAAATGTTTTTAATGCTTTCTGAATGAAAATATGCTCAGTCCATGGAATGCCTTTAAGGCTCTTTGACATAAATTGATCATTTCTAGATTTAAATGAAAAGGTGAATAGATTTAAGGGAGTTTTCTGAATTGTCATGTTAGCTGCAAAACAAAATCCTTTCAAACATATGGTGGGACTCTGACTGGGGAAGAGAAGCTAGACAAGTGGCTACACATTTAATATGGTTTTAAGTCACTACAGAAGCAGCCTGAAGTCAGGCCCCAAATTACTATCACTGTTCATATTGTCATGGGGACATAACAAGCTAACCTATCTCTAGAAAACTGAGTCTACGGGACTTAATTACTTTGCTTATCTCAGAAAGCGATATAATTTACCCCTTGTGGTAGTTTTGACCTATAATTATCACCTTCTGTGCTATGGTATTTAAGAGGACTCACTACTGGGTCGGCCATCCTGATGGTGGTGATTCGACTGGTGATGAAAACATCTTGTTTACATTCCTTAACTGAAAAGCGCCTTCTCACCACATTGTGGTGGCACAGGGAACACTAACTGATAGAAAAGTGCCACTGCACATTTTTTTCCCCAAAGATTAGATAACGAGCAGTTGTGGCTGATGATTCCAGCCGGACCCAGCTGGAATGACAGCATCTTGTTTCAAAACCAGTAAGAATCATAAAAATCTTGTTCCGTGGTATTTTGGTTTCCTCTATAAATGATGGCAGTTGTAGCGCAATTAACTTTTTTAACATTGCAAACGAGATGTTTCTGTTTGCTACTGTTAGCATTCTTTTTCTTCATAGCAAGACCAAATAAAATTTATATATATACATACATATATTCTCCATAAATATGGATGTTTGTTTGCATGAAGAGTTTAAACTTTTGAACCAATAGTATATACAAATACAAATATATTATGATAACCCTTAAAAAAAAAAAATCGGCCTGAAAAAATTATCTGAAAGGAGATGTAAAACTGAAATAAAAACTTATTCCCAAGCTTTTTAGGCTACAAGTGTTCATTTTGATAAATACCTTCAGCCCTGTGATATTGCTAAGTATGCCCGTAACAAGTGAAACCTTTGTCAGATACTATTCCTAAAAATTTTTGTAGATCTGGAAAAAGCGTTTTAAAATAGCTATACGTATTTTAATTTAAAAATTGCAATTGCTGGAGTTCTTAGTTACCAAATGTCAAATATCAGTATAATTAAACATATTCTTAATGATTTTTGTTCATGATAAAATTTCTTGGAATGTTTAATGTATTCCCTTTGGTTCAAGACTGCTTAGTTTGTTTCATTACTCGAGTGCATTTTCTGTTGTTCTTATTGCTGTTAGTTGCCACTGAATTGATTCTAACTCATGGCGACCCCGTGTGTGCAGAGTAGAACTGCTCTATAGGGTTTTCAAGGTTGTGACCTTTCGGAAGCAGATCGCAGGCCTGATTTTCCAGTTGCGCCTCTGGGTAGATTCAAACCGCCAAAGTTTTGGCTAGTAGTGGAGCGCTTAGCCATGTGCGCCACCCAGGGACTCCTTTTCTATTCTTAGAAAGTTGTAAATCTTTCTGAGTCACTTAAAGTTCTCTTTGAAAAGCAGGAGACATTGCTTTGTAAGATACTACGGGAAAAAAACAAACTAGATTTCTTTCCAATATTGATTTTCAACCAAAATACATGTTTCATTGTTGCCTTTTTATGTAGACCTTTAATGCCCGAGGAATGCAGAGCCATGGTTCATTCTGCGCAGACGCTGACGTCGGAGTGCTCCCGGCTTTGTCGAAACGGCTACTGCACGCCCACGGGAAAGTGCTGCTGCAGCCCAGGCTGGGAGGGAGACTTCTGCAGAATCGGTTAGTATTTCCGTCATCACCGGAAAGACTAGGGATGGGACAGTCCTGTGCACTCAAGAACTTGGCATCAGTTATTTCTTCTAGAATTATCTAGTGTTCAGAAGTATTTAGCCATTTACAGTCATTAATGCTCGGTTTGTTTCTGAACTGGTAAATGTAATCTTGCCCATTTTCTTAATGTGCATTGTTCACTTATGTAAGTTAATCAGAAGCATCATAGATATTGAAATTATTGAGTGCTTTCAAAAAGTGAAATATGAGAACAGCACAATTAGATAGCCTCTCCAGTGCTCTCTGTCGTGAGTTCTGAGATTTCACACCAGCCAATGACTTAGTGTTGGCAAAACCCCTCTCCAAGTGCCAGCATTTTCCAGACACCCCGTAAATGCCATCCCCAGCTTTACTGCTTGCTTGCTACGGTGCACTAAAAACAGGGTTTTTCAGTGGGTGTTATTAAATAAGATGGGAAAACGCACCTATCTAGAGGCATATTATGAGATTTTTTAATTCTTTTTGCCACCCACTTGTGAACCATCAACTAGGTGTACAGCTGCTCGGAGAGCAAAGGAGATTTATTCCAGGGTTGTTATATCCTTAGACTTGCGATTTCCTCAATTACAGGCAATGATGTTTATGTTCCACTCCATATGAAGTAAGAAGAGTTAAATAAATTTAGATATCTAAAGTTTAAGATGCATACGTTAAAAATATGTCAACAACCATCACATACATGTTATTTAGAAAAGATTTTGATCTCTGCTATTGCAAATATTAAAGTGCCTCTTGCCAAAAAAAGGAAGTCTTAATATTTTAATTCATACTTTTTTGTTTATTCTAAAGATGCATTTGTTTCAAAATATATAGTCAAAAATTGTCTGCTTTATTTATTGTCTATAAATGGCCCAAATTTAATGACTCACATATACAGTATACATTTTAAGATTAATTTGCTTCATCACTGATAACATTACATGATTGATTAATACTATGGGATACTTAGGAAAAAGCCATTATAATTGAAACTCAAATTAAGTAATTGCATTATTTAAAAAGAATGCTTACATTATATTGACATCATATTATTTATCTCCCTTTTACTTGCCAAAAAATCGAGAATCAAATTCAGTGTTCCAATGTAGCATTTTAAATTCCTGATAATATATCTTCCCTCTTTTCTCTTTCCTTCCTTCAGGCTTTCTTTGATCCCTGACAATATCTACTTTTTCTGCTGCTTTTATCTAGTGTCCATTTTGTTTTGTCCCTAACCTCTTAAGTCACCTCAAGTCACCAGTTAACAAATATTTATTGAGTCCCTTCTAGTGACAGACTGTGTGTTTGAAACTGAGGGTGAACAAATTATTTTGAATGTAAGTGCAATTATAAGGTAATAATTATATGTGATATAAGCAAAAATAGTTTCTTTGAGTTAGCACGAGGTTTTATTTCAGTAAAATAACCTTTCCACTAAATCAAATTTGAAGTTTGACTGCATAAGACAAATTAGAACCATTTCATAAAAGTAATCTACTCATACTTTTTACTTTATTCATATACCCATGTAGTTTACTTGTCTCACCCAAATTTAAGAGAAAATAGTGTATTTTCTTCTTGTCCTTTCTTTTCTATGAAGTAGCCAAAAACCTCTCTGAATTTTGATTTAATGCATCTGAAAAGGTGAAAATGACCCTGTCCCTTGAAAGTATAAGGAAATGTATTTAAGGAATTTTATTGTCTACAGTGGCTGCACTTTGCAAATTTATCCTATCAGCAAAAGACAATTAATTTATATATCCAATTGTATCCTTCCATCTCATTTTAGCAGTAAATCTTTATATTTCCTACCTGTCTTAGTTAGCTAGTGCTGATATAACACAAATACCACAGAACAGAAACGTATTTTCTCACAGTTCTGGAGACTAAAAGCCCCAGTCAGGGTCACTTCCAAGTGGCTGCCTTCCTTGTCTGAAGCCCTGGGTGTTCCTTGGTTCCTTGGCCATCGTTACCTGGCGTCTGCCTTCCCCAGTACATGCCCTGTCTGTCTCTAATCTGCTCTTTTAATGGCTCAAAAGTGATTAGGTTTAGGACACATGCTACACTGATATGGCCTCATTAACTAACAAGGAAAACCATATTCCCAAACAGGATTATACCCACAGCCATAGGGATTAGGATTCCAACACATATTTTGGGGGAACACAATTCAATCCATAACACCACCTGTATCACAGCAGTAAAAGTTCTTTTATGAAGAGATTCTGTGCTGAGTAGAGTAACCCTGAAAAGAATTGCTCAGAATATCCTTTGCTGGCCAGCTGCACTGACCTCAAACATGGGCTTCCAAGTGTAATCAGAGAGCCAAGCCCACAGCTGTAGGCCCCCTGGAAGCCGGGGGAAGGAGGAATCCAAGGGGGTCCCCATGCTGGGTGTTCCATCTAACTAAAACCTAAAACTCACCATTCCTTTTTGTTGGGCTGGAAATGCTGAAACCACGGGGCCTTCTAGGCCTGCTCCTCCCACATTGAGGACCTGGTTTAGCGCTACGGGAACATGGAGTTGCTTGGAACGCTCTCTGTTGGAAATGCCCATATGAGGCAGAGATTTGAAAGAATTGAAATCCTGATTTTAAACAGAGTCAGTTGTGCAAAATCTTGACATTGTTTTCCATGATCTCTGCTTCTCTAGAAGTATCTTTCATTCTCTGCTGACTGCTGGCCCCTAAATAATTGGGTATCTGAAAACTTTCTCTGCCACCAGCATATATTATCTCTTGGATCGCTGTCTTCTTCCTTCTTTCCCTCTCTTCCTTTATTCATCAAGCACTTGTTGGCCTCAGACTAACTAAGGGCTGTTATCTGACCTACAGAATGAGAGTGTAATTTTATTGCTCTTTTTTTTTTTTTTTTTCTCCCAGCAAAATGTGAGCCTGCCTGTCGTCATGGAGGTGTCTGTGTTAGGCCGAACAAGTGCCTCTGTAAAAAAGGATATCTTGGCCCTCAGTGTGAACAAGTGGACAGAAACATCCGCAGAGTGACCAGGGCAGGTATTCTTGATCAGATCATTGACATGACATCTTATTTGCTGGATCTAACAAGTTACATTGTATAGTTTCTGGGACTGTTTGAATATTCCTTTCCAATGGGCATTTCTTTTTGATCTTGTTCATTAAAAAGAAAGACTGTTATCCTGCTACACACTCCTGTGATTTCATTTTCTTTTATTAATTTAAAGATAATTTCCAGAAATGTGCAGATCCCGTGTGTGTATGTTGGCATGTTTGTTCACATATGCACGTACACACACGCTTGTAACCCCTCTAAGTGCGGTTGTGTAACAGATGGATTTTAAAAATATATATTTCCTTGTGTGGAGTAATTTACACAGAAATTCCATTGTATATTGATAACGGAGTTTTTATGTCACCAGAAAAAATTTATCTGACTTCCCAGGAATTTTCTGTCTGTAATAACTAAAGTCAACTTTAACAGAGTTTTGAAACATTACTGTGCAATCTGATGGATTTAATAAAAATGTCTATATTTTTATATTAAAGGACTATAAATACGAGAAATGTTTCAGAACTCCCCTGATGGGATTTCTAAAATGAACAACTTGATGTAAAATTGTAATCTTCATTTTTATCAATGTATCCAATTACAGAACATTAGGCACTTACCTTCTTACTGGCAGAGAAATCTGGTCACTCCAGCTTAATCTCAAGATTGTTCTCAAGTGTTTTATGATTAAATCATAATGGCATATTTTAAAATCAATCTTCTTAAAAGGTCTGCTTTTATTGTATATTTTATTTAACAATAGGCACTGGGTTTGTGTTACATATTTATATTTTTTATTTTATTTTTATAATATAGACATCACCTAGATGAAACACCTTTACCCTGTCCTGTAAAATACTAAAGTTACATTTTTCACCAACTTAATTGGAAAGAAGGGAAGTGAGAAAGCAAACAGTCTTTAATGTGCTGTGGATCTAATCTAGCAATGTATCCTTGTGCCAACATGTAATCATTAACGACGGATGAAAAAAAGCAAGAAAACAACCGATCCTTATAAAATTCCAGCATTAAACACTCGTAAAGTGCTTTTCACCATAGCAAGACGTCAGAGTCTATGTGATTAGAGTGTTGCAGATTTCACACTGAATAGAACCTCACTGGAGAAGCGCTCATTCGTTTTTAGCAAACCTTGCCTATGTAAGCTATCACCTGTACAAATTTTTTAATATAATAATTCTTGCCAAATATGACTTCTAATGTATATGTTCCTGGAGAACACAATGAAAATCCTTTCTTTGGTCAATGTATCAATAAATTTTCTGTAAATGTTCTGTTCAGGTCTTTAAAGAAATGACATGTTCTAATTTCAAACTGCAAAAAGTGTTAGACATGCTCTTACTGGTTTTCAAGGCCAGCTCTCCATGTTTGAATGGTAACAAAATGATAAGGACTCTGCACTACTGAAAAAAACACATCTTTCCATGACGAGTGCACACCCACTGTGGTTGTCCTTCTATAAACGTCATTCCTCCAGGATCTAATCGTAGCGTTATGTAGATCATGCCGCACAGGCTGATTCCCAAACCTGCTCCTTACCTTTAGGAATATAAGCCTCAGTTTAAAAATGTCGTGTAGCGAGTATTTCTCTGTTGTTTAAAGTGAGAGATTTGTAATTAAAGCACGGTGAACGTTTATGTAGAAAACACAATGCAGAAAGATTGGTTAAGTACACTGCCCCATATATGATTACTTAAGTTTCAAGTGACCTCATGCCAAATGAAAATGGGTTGAGAAATCTTGGTTCAGTGCTTAGTGAACAATAGCCTGCATTAAAAAGTGCATGCATAATTTTGCACAATTTAGATTCAATTGACAGTCTATTCAAAGACGTCTCAGAATTAAATGAGCATGGAGACCAAATTGCCCTCTTACCCCAGAAAAGGAGTGGTCCCTTCTAGTCACACTAACACTTCATTGGCCCAACAGTGTGACAAATCTTGCAATGAACCCTGCAGTAGCCTGCATCTGTAGGTTAATAGCAATCTTTTGTCTCCATTTCTTTCTCTTCGTAGCCCTTTTACTGAATTCCATCACAGAAAGTTTTACAATTAAAAAAAAAAAAAATGTCCTGACAACCATTTTTGTAAATGGACCTTACCATCTAATCATCCCTTATTCAACGTGGGTGACATTAACAAAATGTGAACTTCTTGTGAGGGAGCCAGCTGTCTAAATCTGTCAAATAATGCAGTTTTATTACACATTCTCCCGTCCATAGTTTCACAGAAAACAATAAGGATACTGCTATACATTCAGCAAAATCTGAAAAATCCAACATGCCTTCTTACATCTTTCATCTTTCCGTTTCTTCTTCAAAAGAAAAGGTGTTAGTGTCATTAGTTCTGCTATTCAAAAATAATCTACATTAAATGGACCAGAGCCAGATTTTTTTATACAGCTGTTTCCTAAGTGAAGGACTTTCAAGTGACTTCAGAAAAACATCTGTACCCCAGGTGTCATTGCCTTTCCTATAGTGAGCTTTCAGAATAAAAGACTAAATTCTTCTGAAAAGAAGAGAGCAAGATCCATGGATATTAGACCCAAGCAAAGAAAGTAAAGCCATTGGAGTCATTTTGTTCTGTTACTAGGAGAGAAGTAGATAACAATGGCTAATTAACCGTTAGACAGGTAGGTGTGGGATAAAAAGATGAGTTAGGAGAAAGTAATTCTTTCTTCACATGGAAGGCTCAGAAAGCACACAATCTGAAAATGGAAGAGAAATGGCCTTGGTATGAATGCTGATGTGTGAGGTAAAGATGAAGATAAAGTAATAGTGAAATGCTGTTATTATCCCCTTGTTCATTCTAGAGCTTAAGCGTTGGGTATCAATTTAGAGTGAAATGTTATCGTTGTTATAAAAAAAAAAAATTGGAAATAACCTTCCTACCACTGCTTCGGAAACCCTGGTGGTGTAGTGGTTAACAGCTACAGCTGCTAACCAAAAGGTCAGCAGTTTGAATCCACCAGGTGCTCCTTGGAAACCGTACGGGGCAGTTCTACTCTGTCCTATAGGGTCACTATGAGTCGGAATCCACGCGACAGCAACAGGTTTCAACGGGTTACCACTGCTTCTGCCAAAGTCTTGTCCTGAACTAGTAGAACCTGGTTTTCTTGCTAGTTATTTAAGGTAATGAGAAGAAAACAGAATTGGCAAGTTATGAAAAGGAAAAGAAGGTAATATTTAAGAAACTCAAATGAGGGCAAAAAGTGCTTCCATCCATACCTTTTCTTTTCAGAATTTTGTCTCAATGTGACTATTGTGAAATATATCTTTATCACAAAGAATACTCAAAAGTTTTCTCAGATTAATGGGCTGTCTCAAAAAAAAGCAAAGAAACCTACATATACAATATATACACACAACCTAAGTAGAAAACCATTCTCTTTTCCATTTCTGTTCTTCAGAGTAGTCACTTCTTTCCTATATCTTTCTTTGACAATTTTAAATCCATTATTTTTATACTGTTTTTATCACTGCATTATAAACTATCTGACAAGCCTGCCAGGTGTAAAATATAAAGTTAGATGCTCCCTCTAGGGCCTTTCAAAGTATTCATCAATTTAAATTTTTATTAGCTTTGAAGAATAAAAGAGAAACTAAACCCAATATTTAAGAGGAAGAATAAAGTATACCATAGACATAGAACAAAGAATGTTACCTATGATGATGTCTATCTTCTCTCTCTCCCGCTCTCTCCTTCTCCTTCTCTCTCCCTATTTTTTTTTTTTTCATTTTAACCCCTTCCCTCCTCTCCATTTCTATTGGTTTTGGCAAAATAGACATGTCCTGGGAACACCCATAATGAAGGTGCCCTGGAGTACAATGCTATTGCTGTTGCTAGTTACGATCTTTTCTTCATTTTCCTGAAAAACACCTTCTACTGGTGTCATGTTTGCTCAAATTCTATATCACAAAGAATAGTAGATAGATATCAAATTACTAGACTGATCTATTACAATCTTTGAGGCGCCTAAATGACTAACAGTCCAGATCCTCCAGTTCAACTAGTGTTCCATCGCAGATACACCGTATGGCTAGAGGCAAGACCCAGAGAATATTCCCAGTCAACAGCTGTAGCTAACGGTAGGGAAAGTTGGTAGCTATTCCTATCCAAGCAGCAGCCATCTTTCTGGAATCTATTTTGAAGAAGATTATTCCAAATACATGAGGAAAAATAAGTATTTACTCAATGGAAGCTTCAGAATCTTCTTTCCCCCATCTTTGGAGCAAGACTTGAACTTGCAGAAAACTCAGACCAAAGCTCCATGATGAGAAAATGTACATCTTTATTATTCCCAGGAAGTTTGTGGGCCTATTACTCTGAATGCCGACAACACCATCAGAAAGTTCCTCTTTAGAATATCTGAAAAGAAATATATAAGTTTACTATTTTACCTTCTTTCCCTTCATCACATCAACACAAGACAGTCACACCTCAGTAATTAATATGATGTCAAGGAATGTAGAAACTTAAGCATAGAAGCATTTGATGTTAAAAATATTAAAAATATGATCATGGAAGTTGTCAAAACTAATTCTAGACGACTTAACACTTCTTCATTTTAAATATCTCCTCTGAATAAGTTTTGGAAATTGCCTTACAATGACTATTTAGAAGGATAATGTGTATTCATGGGAGTATGAAGGAGTGTTGTAGTGTTTTTTCTTAGTCATAGTGATGGTGTTCCTAGCTGCTATGGAGAAATTTATTCGGTTATCAGATTAGCACTTAAGTTTCTCATTAAATACGAACCCAAGATACATACATTATTTACCTTACTTTCCTATAACCATTTGTATATGCCGTATATGTCAGTTGAAAAAAAAAAAAAACTGGATCTCTTGCATCAACAGAAAGCCTTAGGCCTGAAACTTGTTACTGCCTTTTAAAGCCAGAGTACATAGTAACTTATTTTGAAAATGGTATCAAGTCAACATGAATTCTAGTGTTCCCCCTCATGTACATCACAAAATCAAGCATCATGTTTGATTCTTGGTTTTTTGCATATGTAAAGATTATTATTTAAATCCAAAATACATGTAGACTATACAGGCAAGTTAACGTAAATGTATGGTGAGTTATCTCAATTGACTTAAGTGACTCAAATCACTTAAATTTAAAAAAGCAATATTTTAGCACATAGTATAGAAAGAACTGAATAACAGTGATGAGAAATTCATAATGGCTTGCATATGTGAATTTTGTTTTCATAGTGAAAAACTGATCCCAGCACATTTCCTTTTGCACTAAAAAAAAAAAAAGAAAAGTCAATAGCTTCCATCCACATGAAGAAAATATGAGAATTTTTAGTATGCCCAAAATGTATGTTGGATATTTCTTTACCTCATATCCTTAAAATCTAAGACATGATTTTCTTAGAGTAAATTAAGATTTCATATACAGTAGAGCCCCCCTCATAATACTAGAATTGAGAAACCAAACTGACCACCTTAGGAGATGTCAGATATTTCCCATCTCTCGTTACATTCATAGGACATGTTTGGACATGCATTTAACCAAAGCCCATGTAATAACAAGATAAATGATACTGAGGTTACTATGGAAATTTGAAGCTTGTTTCCCTAGGACATGCTAAAGTAGACTATTTAAAAAAAAAATCTAATTAAAATGGAAAAATTATCAAATCATTATCAGTTAATAAGCATAAAAGAATCTGAAAAGAAAACCCCATGTCTTTCCTGACTTTATCCGTGATTAATATTGTCCAATTTTGAAGAATGATTGTCATTCTTCTAATACATTTGGTTTCCCTAGTTTGTCATTTTCTTTTTGGTTGTTCACTACTAGAACAGTTTGTCCATAACCTTACTTACGGAAGACACCAGAACGACCCTACGCTTGGACTTCTGTTAATAAAAGGCAGAAGGCTGAAGGAACAAGTAGTAAAAGCAGATACAAGTTTGCGGGAGCAGGCTTAATAAATGTACTTATTGAGATTTCTCAAATGTTCTGAAAAGAAACAGACAAAGCCATTGCCTCGAATAATCCCTCTGAGTTTGAACTAATTTGACTTATTTAACCAAATAAATATAAGATGCAGTTGTCTTCGATTGAGCTTCTCTTATTCAGCCATCCATCCGTTCATTCATTCAACAAATATTTATGGAAGTGCCTAGCATGATTATGTGCTATAGAAAAGGCAAGAAAGTTTACAGTGAGGGGTTGTGAGCCCAATGGGCATGATGAACATGTTAGACACAAAAGACAATAATCACATCCAACCAGTTCCAATTCAACTCAACATTAGAATCCAGCAATAATGGTACAGATGGCCTAAAGTACATCTGTGTGTATCTGTACGTGTGCACACACCCATGTATATATATTTATCTATCTGTACAAACACTACATATGTATACACACTATGTAATATATAATATATGTATAATGCCTATAAATTCTAACAAGTGTATTTGTGTTATCTTTAAAATAGAACAATTGTATCTTGAAGTGGTAAATGCAGAGAATTGGTTTTTACTGTTGATCTGTGGATTTAATGATTTTTAGGTGAAAAGGATGTTTAAGTGTATAATTTCTTTTCTTAATTTAATATATTTATGTAAATGCATGCCTGAAATTTGGTTAGATTGGCTGTGTTTTGGGTCCTTTAACTTGATCAAATGTATTAAACTTTATCTTATGACCAGATGTACATGTGCCATTTTAAAATTCTTTATTTTAGAACTTTTTAAAGTTTTTCCTAAATATGAAATTGAAAATACTTATATATAATCAAACTGATTATATAAACACTAATTTTAAAATATTCTCTATCCAAACTATTTCTTCAAAATGATCTTGGCTTTTGTCTTTTTTCATGTTATCATTTTAAAATTTTACTCCCCAAAAGATATGCCAATGTTAAGGGCCGGTTTCATTTTACATATAAGGGCCGGTTTCATTTTACATATATATATATATATATATATATATATATATATATATATATATATATATTAAGGTGCCACAAAGATATTACACTAATTTAAACTTATTTCCAAGTTGTAAATGACTTTAAATCTGATCCTTTCAAGTTAGTGAAAGAATGTAGAAGAGGAGTCGAGTACTGGGTGCCCACACTGAAGGTAAGAAGCATGTAGAAAGGAGGGGATGTGAGAAAAAGTGGCTGAGGATACCCCAAAACTTTGCTGACCTTGCCATTTTTGCATCCAGCTAACCTTATGCACAGTGGTTAAGAGCTTGTTTGATAACCAAAAGGTCAGCAGTTTGAATCCACCAGCCCTCCTTGGAAATCCTACGGGACAGTTTTACTCTGTCCTGTAGGGTCGCTATGAGTTGGAATCAACTTGACGGCAAGGGGTTTGGTTTGGTTTAACCTTATTAAGAGTGTTTATATAAGGTTGATCTGCTATTTTGAACATGAACTGAAAATCTGTCAACATTCTTTAGAAGAGCAAAATGCTTTTATCTAGATGCCCTTTCTTCCTGGATAGATACATCTCTTTGAATTATTGAAGGGAAAAACTGTTTTCTCTTGAGGGATGATTATTTCTAAGAGAATAAAATGTGTTCAAAGGTGCTTATTCACAGACAGAGTCCCTGAGCTCTCAGGTTCCTCCCTAGAAGTTTTAACTTAGGCCAAGTGGCCCCACGAGAAGTGCCTTGGAGCTAATTCCTACAGTGGCCCAGGAGGCACCAGAGTCATCCTTCATGTACTGCCCTGACAGCTCTTAGAATCTGTCCCCACAATTTACCCTTGGTCATCCTCTTTGTTTCCTTCGTGTGTGGCCTCTCCACCCAGATTATTAGCTTCCTGAGGGCATGTCTTCTACTTTTTGAATCCCTGATAGACCTAGGACAGGCCTGATATATTTCACATAAGAAAAATGACAATACATATACACAGAGCAGGCATGGAAGCGGTTTCTTGCTGTGCTGATCTTTCTGGATTCGCTCCCTGTCCCTTTTTTGACTTCTCAGCTCTCCCCATTACCGTTGTAACAGAGTCCCTGCATTAAATTCTCTCTGTTCTAAATACTTGCAGTGGTTTCTGTTTCTCTTTTTAGATCCTGACTGATACATTTATTAACAAAAGTGACCTGGACACAAATGAGAAGAGAGTTAATGTGATGGAACTAACAAGGGACTGAGGAGTATCCTTTAGGAGAACACATGAAAAAGTCAATGGGCTGACATTACCTTGATCCCCAATGTGCACATAGAAAGATGAGATCAGAGGGATCCTATTTACAAATCTGCTATGTAATCCTGAAATTTCTAGGAAAGCTAACAATGGAAAAAACCATTATTTCCATAGTTGCCACGAAAAATTCTCATTGCCCCCATTTGTACTGTTACAACTATCAGCTGCCAATTTGCTCATTAGTCTGACAGCTAGAATGACAGATACAGTCCTTCTATAAACTTGCTCCTTTACATTCACTTTTTTAAAATAATTTTTGAGACTAACATGTATTGTTTCCAGTGGAAGCACAATTTAAACTAGCAGCCACACTTAGTATCTCCTCAGAGAAAATACAGTTTCTTCTGTTTGGAGTTACAGATCACCTCTGTGGAGATTAAATAATAACATCATTCTAAGAAATGACAGGATAAAAGAAGAAGAAGAAAAACCATTGGGGTAAATATTTCTTCCGTATTTTCATAATTTGATGTATATTTGATTTCTATACAATATTCTCTATGATTAAAACAAACAAACAGAATGTAAAAGGGGAAGAGGTTAGCAGAGAGGGAGAGGGAAAAGCCTGGATAGCTCCTGACTACAAAACTCGTTCTTGGGATTTTGCCAGCATCAGAAACTACTGGAGCTCACTCTTGTAATTTAGTAAGACGTCAGATGCCTTTGACATATTTATAGCCTTATAATTAAAACTACTTGATGCAAAATTCATGTGCTTCATATAAAGTAATTTAGATTATCATAGACATTCTGTTCTATGATCTACAGCTACCAAAAATCACGCATGCCAGGTGTACTGGCAAGAACCCTGGGCTAGGGCTGTGAGATTTGGATCCTAGGCTTGTGTCAACAATTAGGTAGTCTCTCACTAAGAGACAGTAAGTCTCTCTCTGTAATGGGACTCAGTTTCCTTAGGTATAAAATGAAAGACGTAAGTAACTTCCAGGTCCATAAGTTATTACTATTGCTGTTATTGTTGTTGGCTGCTGTCCAGCCAGCCCCTGACTCATGGGGACCCCATGCACAACAGAACAAAATGCTGTCTAGTCCTGCAGTATCCCCATGATCAGTTGTGGATCAGACCATTGCGATCCATAAGGTTTTCATTAGCTGATTTTTGGAAGTAGATTGCCAGGCCTTTCTTCCTAGTCTGTCTTAGGAAGCACCACTGAAACTTGTTCAGCATCATAGCAATGCACAAGTCTCCATTGCTACTAGCTACTACAAATCCCAAAATCCATGTAGATTGCAGATTTGAAAGTACAAATCTCCGATAGGAGAACATTAACTACTTCATTTAATTAATTTGTGGTGGTTAAATAATTATTGAAGACACTTTTGCTCATCTTTCTCCACTCTTCCAGCCTCTTCTGCCTAGTTCTCCCATCCCTCTGTTGTTCTGTTGTTATTTTCTCCAATATATCTTTCGAAGTTTCATTTTCTGCTCCTCTCACCCTGGTATGGCTCATTCTTGAATCCTTCGATGTCTCTTACAGCTCTCACTCTAAATTTCTAAAACACTGATCATTTCTTTTGTGCTGAAGAAGTGCACCATTACATGTTACAAGGAAAAAGAGTCCTGAGTGGCTGGCTTTGCAACTGTCAGGGACATCGTAATTGTCTCTTCTGTAAACCATGCCCTCAAGAAGGCTATTGTAGGTGTCCTACCTGGCAGGTAGATACATATTCTGGGCGAGTACAAGGTCATAAATACAACACAAGGTTGATATCATTAAAAAGGTGGACAATTCATAATACAGAAAAAAGAGGAACCGTATCCCAGAAATGGCATGATCTATCCTTCTCATTATCTGAAGCAGTGCTTTCACACCTCAGTGAGCCTGCAGTCACTGGAGACCTTGCTAAGATGTGGATTCTGATCCAGTAGGTCTGCCATGGGGACTGAGATTCTGTATCTCTAGCAATCTCCCAGAATCCCTGAGTGGTGCAGTTAACATGCTCAGCTGTTAACCAAAAGGTTGGAGGGTAGAGCCCACCCAGAGGCACCTCGGAAGAAAGTCCTGGTGGTCTACTTCCAAAAAATCAGCCATTGAAAACCCTATGGAGCACAGTTCTACTCTGACACATGTGGGGTTGCCATGAGTTGAAATCAACTTGATGGTAAAAGTTTTTCTGTTTGTTTACTTGTTCAACAACTTCCCAGGTGATGCTAATGCTACTGGTCCATGGTCCACACTTCGAGGAACAAGGAACTAAAGCATGGTTTACTGGCTCTTCTAACTTCAAGGACAGAATAGTAATACTGGAAAAGACTTAATGGAAACATGACTTTCTGCTTCCAAAAGAGAAACAATGATATGGCCTAAGTCTTAATTCCAGGCTTGTGCTTAATTGAGTAGAATGTACACAACGGCATTGAATAAATATTTGTGCGTGGTAGTCAGTCATAGTCATAATTGTAGTACTGCTCACTGTTTGCTGTTGTTACTACAGCTGCTGTTCATATTTTCAGTGACAGCGTTATAGTCACCCAAGCATGTACAATATTTCCATATATATTGGAATACTGTCTATCCGCTCAAACTAAACTTAAACTGGGTTGTTAAAACAATATGTACCATAAATAAAACACATATGAGTTTTAAACTATGTAAATTGTGCCAAGATAGTATGTAGCAATAACAGGAAACTGTGAAAGACTCCTGTTAAGAGAAAAAAGACAAAAATATCCCTATGAATAAATGTATTTAAATGAAGATATAGACTCTAAAAAACAGAAAGTGAATTTCTGTGGTGTATGGAATTTTCAAAAATAAAATCTTACAACTTTATCCTAACGACAGTTATAATCATGTTATTTAGTGTTGTAAACATATCTGAAATTATGTGACAGTGTTTTGGAGCAAATTTAGTGCTGTTTGCTAAAGAACAATACTTGCTATCTGGCCCAAACACATATGTACTTTTTAGAACAGGGATGCCCAATAGATCTTCCTCGGTGATCGAAAGGTTCTGTATCTTCTTTGTCCAAAACAGTAGCCACTTGTCACATTTGGCTATTGAACACTTGAAATGGGGATAGTGTGACTGAGGAACAGAAAGTTTCATTTTATTTCATTTTAGTTAAATGTAAATTCAAATAGAGAATATATAAACAGAATATCTTTTCATATTGGCTACGTCACAAACCAGAGCTAAAGGTAATTCAGACAATTCAAACATTTTGATGTGTTTGTGTGATAATTCCTTATATAATAATTCACACTGAAATGTTGCATGTTCCTTTTCACTTTGTTCTCCTTTGATCCTGTAGCTTATTCCAAAGAGTACATTGTACTTACCCTTTGCTCTGAACATTTTTACATTGGCCTTTGACCAAAACCAATAAAATTCTTAATTCTAGGTACCTTTATAGTGCAGTCAAAATCCATTATGCATACATGAACCTATGCACTGTGATCATGTGTGTTCACATCTCAGAGTGTGTACAAGTGAAGAAATTAGCACTATACACATAGAATTGTTGGTGGACAGAAGTGGTGGGCACTGACATTTGTCATGTGCAAAACTCTCCCCAAGTAATTAGAGAAAATACAGAGGTACCAAAGACATGAGACTGACACCATGTGCCTTTATATTTAGTTCTATAAAAGTCTCCTGGAAGAATTTTGTAGCAACTAGACATAATGTTAAGAGAGAGAAAATTCAATCCAATAGGCTGATCTGTAACATTCAACATTAACAGTTTCACCACATGCAAACTGAAGTGACTAGGAGAGATAAGCAACAAGGTAGCAACAAGGTAGAGCCAAGGGGAGTGTCAGAGGTCCAAAGAAAGAGTAAAGAAAAGATCTCTTCTTAAATGGAGGTGGACACACAAAGTGTAGGACAGTAGTGATCCAGCTAAACTAAATGGAAATAAGTGGGGGTAGTAGTAATAATAGCTAATACCTACATGATGCTGTTTGCCAGGTACTTATTCTATAGCACTGTCAAGAACTGAGAAGGGTCTGAAATTTTACTCTATTTGCAAGCTAACAAGTTAGCCTGACACAGTTTCAAGGATGCTGGCAGAAGACACGAGACTCCTGGGTCAGAAACAAAGGACAGTTTATTACTCACAGAAATATCATAACCAGTAACTCATTCTCTGAACTCCAGTTCCCACAGGGCAACATGAAAAGAGCTAGGTGACACCTACACATGCTGTAGATTGAGTTACAGAAGAAGAATGCTGAGCTTGGGGATCCCAAATCTTTTATAATGGACTATAGGCAAACTTACCTGACTTTTCCTTCAGAGGAAGAAGCTGTCTCTGTCTTCCAAGGCTGTTTGGTATACAAACATCCTTGAAAAGATAGTTCAGAACAAAGACAGTCAATGCTTCTTGCAAGACATGCAGAAACAAAAGAGACCCATGGAGAATTGTCTCGCAGCAAGTATTTCACATATACTAACTCATTTAACCTTCTCAACAACCCTGTGAGGTAAGTAATCTTCACTCTTATGCCATTTTACACATGTAGAAAGGGAGACCTGTAGAGTTATCACAACTATTAAGTGGTGGAGTCAGAATTTGAACATAGGCAGTCTGGCTCTGGAACAGCATTGTCTAATAGAAAAATAATTCAAGCCACATATATCATTTTAAATTTTCTAGTAGCCGTATTAAAACTAAAAAGAAACATGTAAAATTAATTTTAATAATATATTTAATATAAGTCAATGCATCCAAAACAGTAGCCACTAATCACATGTGGCTATTAAACACCTGAAATGTGGCTAGGGTGACTGAGGAGCAGAATGTTATCATTTCAACCTGTAATCAATATAGAAAGTATCAGTGAAATATTTTACGTTCTTTTTTTTTTATACCAAGCCTTTCAAAACCAGTGTGTAATTTATACTTAAAGCACATCTCAATTCAGACACAAAATTTTCACCAAAAATATTTGGTCTGTATTTAGTTTTAAAAAAATTTACAGTTTAAAATGTAGATTCATGTACCTGAGCTGTTCCGAAACATACTTAAAAGTTTTCTGATAACTGAATCCAGTATCAGGTTTTAAAATTAAATTAATTAAAATCAAATGTATTAAACATTCAGTTCCTCAGTCACAGTTGCCACATTTCAGGTGCTCAATAGCCGCATATGGACAGTATAGCTCTAGAGCCTGTGGACATAGCCACTAGGCTCATTTGCTTCACAAAGTACATGCATTAAAAATGTATGGAATTTTTCAAACTCACAAAAAAAGACCAGATTTACTGGTCTGACATAGACTGGAGAAACTTCGAGAGTATGGACCCCAGACACCCTTTTAACTCAGTACTGAAGTCACTCCTGAGGTTCACCCTTCAGCCAAAGATTAGACAGGTCCATAAAACAAACAATAATACACGTAGCTCAACAATGTATATGAGACTAAATGGGCACACCAGCCCAGGGACAAGAACAAGAAGCCAGGAGAGGACAGGAAAGCTGCATGAATGGAAATGGGAACCCAAGGTCGAGAAGGGGAGACTGTTGACACATTGTGGGGTTGGCAACCAATGTCACATAACAATTTGCATATTGTTTAATGAGAAACTAATGTGCTCTGTAAATTTTACCCAAAGCACAAAAAAATAAAATAAAATTCTTTCAAATTGAAAAAAAAAAAAGTACAGAATTTTACCTTTAATTAATTCTTTGTTCTTCTATTTGAATTATGTAACAGTCACAGTTGTTGCCTTCATATGCCTGCCCTGGAGGGATGTTGAAAGAATTAAAGAAAAGCCAGTACTGAGATCAGAGTTCAGACTCACAGTCAGACAGACCTGGGCTTATCTGTGCTCTATCACTTTTTGTCACTTCTCAGCTATGTGACAACACATTTCCTGACCTCTCTAAACTCTGATTTCCAAATCATTAAAGTACAGCAAAATAGCACCTTCCTCATAGTTTGAGGATGAATTAAGTGAGATAATTTGTGTAAAAGGCCTGGCATAGTGTTTGGCCCAGAGTTCATGCTGAATGAATGTCAGCCATTATTTGGTAATGAAGAGTAAATTTAGAAGGCAATGCTTGTTCAGTGGTAGAAATCTCACCCTGCATTAGGGAGACCTGGGTTTGATTCCCAGTCAACGCACTTCAGACACAACAACCACCCATCTGTCAGTGAAGGTGTATGTGTTGCTGTATGCTGAGCATGTTTCAGTGGTGCTTCTAGACTAAGACAGACTAGGAAGAAAGGCCTGGTGAGCTACTTCAGAAAATCAGCCAATGAAAATTCTATGGATCACAATAGTCCAATCTCATTGTGCATGGGGTCACCATGAGTTGGGGTCCAACTTAACAGCAGCTAACAACAATAACAAGAGTAAACTTAACATGAAAGACGAAACCAAACCTTTGGTAGCAGATTACTTTAAACTGCCCATTTGCTTCCTAGAGAGAGGCCTTGCTCACTTAGCTGTGCAGCCCAATGTCACCCTCTAGTGCCCAAAACCTCAAACAGCAGACATTACAGAACAACTTTGAGAGTATGTGTTCAACCTCAGATGCTGTATGTGAACCAGGTCCCCAACCCCCAGCCCTATCAATTAGTACTCTGTCTTTTAGGTCAGCGCTTCTCAAACTGGAATATCCTTACTTACCAGTTACCTGGGGATCTTGTTAAAATGCAGATGATGATCTCAGAAGTATGGAGTGGGGCCTCAGAGATTGCATTTCTGATAAGCTCTCAGGTAAGGCTGACGCTACTGTTCCACAGACCCTTCTTGGAATAGCAAAATTTTAGGTAATTCTGTTTATCATTTGATCTCTTTTGAAAGTAACTTTTAAGTTGTTAGAATAAGGAATTACAGAATTAAGCAAAATGTTTCTTGTTTCTCCTACGGTCCTGTTTACAAGTGGAAGAGCCCTAATGGCTACTGAAGCTGCAATTCACATAAAATTCAAGAATGAGAGAGCAACGTACTCTCCATGAAAAGTGACTCAGCAAGAGAATACTGGGGTGGGTGAGTCAATATGGCAATTCTTATATTTCTTTGACCTTAAATATAACTTGAAATTCTGTGCTAAACTAAATAGGTATCTCTGAAGTAATGTTGACTATATAAATTAATCTACGTTCATAGTTCAAGGTCCAGGATAATTTGGACCACATAATGATATGGTGGCAGATCACTGGACCAGCAGTGGAAATTGAATCAGGGTCCCAACAGGCACTAATTAGTGGTCATTCCAAGGTATTATGTTCAAGAGATACCTAGAAGGTTAACATTTGGAAGAAATCATCATCTGTGCCTTATTTCATATTTGATGAAATGAACGTAACTGCCACATCTTTGCAAATATCAAATGAGATGATAGAATGAAAATGATTTGAAAACAGCGCTCCATGGATACAAATGCAGTTCATTAGAAACTGGCTCAGTATCTCATAACAGCATAATAGAAAATATTGACTGTTTCTGGTGAGGAGAAAAGGGAGCACCAAAAAAAGGGGATGGGGGACTCAGACTGTATTTAAACTTGTCCATCCATTAAAGGAACTAATTAATGTCACAGTGACTTAATTACTCCAAATTTTTAGGAATTCATGTTGCCTCCCACAGTGCTGCTGCCAAGTTAGTGATAATATTTATTCTTATCTTGTTTTCAAACATTTATTTCTGATGATGAGTTTAATACACTACAACGCAGTCATGCTTGCCTGTAAGTTTGCTCATTATCTAGCTGGTCTCACTATGTTACCAACTTTGGTAAAAACAAGGGCCATATAGTTTTTCAAAGGCATGCTGACTATTGAACACAGCAACCACATGGACAGCCTGTTGCATTTATATCACAAAGCATTGTGATATCATTCTGAACACGAGCTCACATTTTTCACCCACTTTCAAACGTTCTCATGAATATATGTGAAGATTGACTGCCATATTTCATTGTTTCATTGTAAGAAATTATTTGATTTGTTTCTGTTGGCTTTTTAGAAGTTTGTTTTAAAGTATTTCACTTCTACTTGTTTTGACTTAGGATCTCATATTATCATGCTTCCTGTAATTGATTAACCTCTTTACAGCCTGGTGATCTACTTCCAAAAATCAGTCAATGAAAACCCCATGGATCACAATGGTCCGATCTCATTGTACATGGAATCTAATAAATCTAATTTATTAGATTTCAATAAAAGCATTCATATCAATGTACTATAGCAATGACAAATGTAAAAGAGATAAAGTGAAGTTTGATTACCAGAGCTTGGGAAAAAGCAAAATAACCCCAGTTCTACATGTCTGCACTGAGAGCAAACCAAGAATGGAAGGAGGGAGAGTGAGGACAAGAGAAAGAGAAAGAAGAAAGGAGAAATAGAGGGAGGAAAAGGAGGGAGGGAAGAAATCTGGAGGTATACTTCCTATACGCTTTCTTTCTTTTCATTTACACTGACACCTGACAACAGGACCAGGAAACACTGACAATTACAGGGTAGTATTAAGAACACTTAAAACAATCCACCAGTCAATCAATCAATAATTACTGAAGACTAGTCTAGGCCCTGCTGGGAAGACAAAGATGTATGTGGTAGGTTCTTCATTCTCAAAATGCTTAAAATCTGAAAAGAGAAACTATCCACGCATAGAAAGATAACACTATAAAAAATAGGTAAAGCAAAATTTTCAGCTTAAATCCAGTTCACTTTGGTTATTTACTTAAGGCCTATGCTTGGAGGCTGAGTCAAGAGATAAGGGTGAGATCTTACTGATGTCACAATTACACAATTTCAGGTGAGTTTTTTTTTTTTTTTTTCCACTTAGTCCATTAAAAGAACTCATCATCATTTGTGACCCTGGCCATTGCTAGTGTTCCTGGCTGTTCCCATATCCCATATCCAGTCCTACTGGACTCGAGGACCAGCCAAGCACCACGTCCCCACCACCATTAGTGTTACAAGCTCCTTATTTCAATCTCTCTGGTCAACCAAAACTTCAGTTCAAGATTGTTATTGACCTATTTAACTTCAGTTCAAGATTGCTGCTCTTTTGGCTATTTTGTTTATGAGCTACTTCACTAGAAGTAGAAGCAGCAACAACAGAATACATGCCCAGACTCAGAAAAGTTTATTTGCAAGCAGGGAGCCTTGGGCCAGTAATAGTACAGCATTGCCATACTGCTCCAAACATAGCATGTTTAGTTAACTTTCTCTGGCACATGTTCCTTAATGAAAAGATACAGCCTGAGTATTGCCACAGAAGAGAAGCAGGAATAAGTTGTTTCTCAAGATTAGTACTTCATACTGCCAGACTTAATTGATGATCGAATTTGCATCTATACCCATTATGGAAGAAAAATAACACTGCTAATTTTTGCAAGGAATCCTTATCTGAAAACTGCTATGGAAGATATATCATCATTAATATTCCTTAAAAAGAAAAAGTGCATTGTGTGTACAGAATCCCTACGTTCTGGCTCATGAAATTCCCAACCAAAATTTTAAAAGTCCATTTGGCAAATGTTGTCTAGGCCTATTCAAACTCAATTCCACTTGTCTCCAAATGCCTTTCCAAGCATTTAAACAAAACACTTGAGACATATGTAGTAGAGAGTTGAGCTAAGTAAGGAATAAAACTTAAAAAAAAAAAAACCTATTGCTGTCGAGTTAATTCTGACTTATAGCGACCATACAGGACAGAGTAGAACTACCCCATAGGGCTTCCAAGGAGCAGCTGGTGGATTCAAACTGCTGACCTTTTGGTTAGCAGCCAAGTGCTTAACCACTGTGTCACCAGGGCTCCTGGAATAAAACTTAAAGGGAGCCAAATATGCTCAGCAAATTATTCCTTGCACAGACATGAAACAATATGGAAACCTAATTAGTGGCCAGATGCCTTACTATCTGGCTAGGTACAATGTGGACAATAATCATGTAATTCCCTTGTGTACTTCCTGCATTGAAGAGGATTTGGAGCGCTGCTGAAAAATTAGTGTGTGGAGGAAAGGAAGGTACTTGGTTAGCAGAGGTTGCATCTCTAAGAAGTGAGTATGGGTTATGGGTTCCTGAGGCAAGAAGACTGAGGAATAGAGGAAATGCCTTAGAATGTCTGTGTTTTTCAAGTGAGCACTGGATGGCATGTGGAGAAATGACCACTTACATGGAAAAAAGGGCAGGGTGACTTCTTTCTCTGGCTGTATAGTTATTGCTGTGTCCTTTAGAAAGAGGGTAGATCAAGGGGAAAGGCCATTTCACAAATGATGTGTTTTAGTCAGGACTTCGAACCAATTGGTTCATGTTCAAACCCTTGCTGAGGATTTGCATTTCTGACAAGTTCCCTGCTAAGAATTTACATTTCTAACACGTTCCCAGGAAGTTATACATAAGAATCACCTGAGGCTCTTGTTAAACTGTAGATTCTGATTCAGTATATCTGGGGTGGAAATGCAAATTCTCAGCAAGGAACTTGTTATAAATGCTAATTCTCAGCAGGGGTTCCAACCAGAACGAACTGGTTTGCAGTCCTGGTTTTAGTTCCATTAAAAAATTGAATTGAAGCATAAATTTATCCTGGCATTTGGGCATTCATTCTACATTCAGCTAAATAATGACTGTACCACAACTCTGGGCTAGCAGTACAGGAGATAGAGGGATAACCAAGACAAAAAAGACTCCAGCCTTCAGAAGGCACACATTGTAGGGAGGGAAACATAAGAGAGAAGTAAAGAGAAAGTAGACACTATAATTACATATTGTAATAAGTGGTGTGCTCGAGATTGCATTTCCCAAGGTTGGATACAAAAGATCTTCTATGACACATGCTCTCCTAGAGTCAACCCCTTATCAAGATGTAGAATCTTATTCCCCCACCCTTGAATCTGAGCCAATAAAACGTAGGAATTATGCTGAGTGACTTGCAAAGCTAGGCAATAAAAGCTTCCTGGAACACTTGGTTCTTGAAGCTTTCAGCCACGGTGTAAGCAGTCAGACTACCCTGAGGCCACCATGCTGTGAAGCTAAGACTAGCCCACCTGGAAAGACTACAAGGCAAGACCAAGAGTCTACCCAGAGAAAGACCAAGATGGCCAGCCATCCCCACTCCAGTCACATTCTGAGTGCAATTACATGAGAAGCCCTGAGACAAAGCCACCCAGACAAGCCTTTCCACCATTCCTGTCCCAAAGAATCTGCAAGATATATTAAAATGATTGCTTTTGTTTTACATCGCTGAGTTTTGGAATGAGTTTTCACATAACCGTGGATAAGCAGAACAGTTAAAAAGGAACTGAACAGGGTGATGACACAGAATTTAACTGGGAACAAGAGCTACTTTAAACAGGAAAGCCAAGGAAATTTCATCTCTGGAGAAGGATGTGAAGAGCTTGGGTAAGAATATTTCAGGCAGAAGCAATATCCAAGGCCTGGAGGTTGGAGAAAGCTGGTCATTCTCATGGAGAAGAGAATGGCCGAAGCATTGGAATCAGAAAGAAGAATGAAGTTGGAGACGGAGGCAGAAGGAAATTATGCAAGGTATTGTAGGCACACATAAGGAGTTTAGGTTTTATTTTAAGAACATTGGAAAGCTTTTGGTTGATTTAAAGTCACTAACACCAGTCCAAGCCCATTACTCCAGCTGCTTTGGTTCCAAGGCTTGCTCTCTCCAGTCCAAAACTCAAACTTGGTGTATAGTCATTTATCCAAACAATGGACTTCAGTGCTCATCACAAAGTAAAAAGGAGTGGCATTGACAGACAGCACAGCCACTACGCCCATTACCAGATTCTGTTCACACCACTGTGGCAGATGTCTCCTACCTCTCAGAGGGTGGCATCCTATTCTTGGCAGGGTTTCCTGGTGACCAAAAGGTCTGGTCCTGGACTCTCTCAACCTTGTACTCTGGGTTTTTATCTTCACATGTATTTCTCCCATGAGAAAATTCAGTTTTGTATTCCCCATGGACCCTAGTACTGAGTATATACTTGTTGAATGAATGACTTGCTAGCACAGTGCAAGACAATGAAAGATGTACCAGATGTTTGATTTAGTGGCCAAACCTGCACATTTAGTAAACTGTAATCTTTAAACCCTGTCCTTAACTATATATCTTGATGGGTCCCTCCTCCGTGAAGTCCCTCTTGCCCAGGGCCTTCAGTAAAACTGCCCTGGATTCTGAGGTTTGTAGAGTCCTTTTTACCAGTATTTGCAATTCTAAAGACTCCCCAGAGGAATCTCAGCTCTGTGAGCAAAGACAGGAGGTAGAGAGGGGGGATAAGTAGGGGCGGGGAGGACAGGGTGGTCGACTGGTTCTTATCATAACTGTTTAAGTTTCATTTACATTTTTCTCTCAGTTGCTCAGGTTCAGAGCAGTGTTATTTGATGTTGAACACCTGCCTGCACACACAGAGGGCTGCAGCCAGACCTGCTGAGAGCAGCATTGACGTTTCTGCTCTATACGCATGCATAACCGGGCTATAATGCCAACGCCCATGGGCTCCGTGTGGGTCATGGGATTCTGGCTGAAAAGGAGTCACACCATTCATAATTACAGAAGCAGTAGACTCTTTCATGGCGTATTTGGTTCCTGTGGTAAAAGCAAGCTTGTCAGAGTGCTTAAGCCATTTGAATTTCCGTATTGGTCATTTTTATAGGTCTCCTTTCACTCTTTGATGAGACATGAGTGAGAGATGAGTAAAATCCTTGACTACATTGCACAAAGCCAATTCTCAGTGGGTCCTTGGCCGCATTCAGTCAGAGCAGTATTCAAGCCAAAAGCTACCGGGCACTAGGAACTCTCCATCCTGAGAATCCAGAACTAACTCATAGGTTATTGGATAATAGAGGTGCAAACGGTTAACACACTTGGCTGCTAACCAAAAGGTTGGAGGTTCGAGTCCACCTAGAGGTGCCAATGAAGAAAGGCCTGGTGATCCATTTCTGAAAAATCAGTCATTGAAAACCCTGTGGAGCACAGTTCTACTCTTGACACACATGGGGTCACCAGAGTAGAAACTGACTTGACAGCAACTGGTTTCTTGTTTTTGAATAACAGCAAAGATGGAGTGGGGAGGGGGGGAGTTTAGGGCAGGCTTCTCAAACTTTACTGTGGATACTAATCACTTGGGGATCTAGTTATTTTACAGATCAGATTCAGTAGGTCTAGGGGTAGGGGGGTCTGAGATTCTGCAAGTCTAACAAGCTTCCAGGTGATGTCCATGCCCTGGTCCTGGACCATGCTTTGTGTAGTAGAGTCTAGCCTAGACTCATTTACAGCCTAGCACCCTTGCACAGTGATTCTCTATGTGTTGTCCCCAGACTACAGCATCAGCATCACCTGGGAATTTCTTAAAAAATGCAAATTCTCAGGCCTTGCCCCAGCCTATTGAATCAGAAATTCTGGGGTTAAGGCCCAGTGTACTGGGTTGAATAGTGTTCCCCCCAAATTTATGTCCTTCCCAGAACCTCAGAATGTGACCTTATTTGGAAGCAGTGTCTTTGCAGATGAAATTAGTTAAATTAAGACAAGGTCATACTAGAGGCGGATGGGCTCTAATCCAATATGACCCATGTCCTTTTAAGAAGAGGAGCAGACACACAGACACGGGAAAGACGGCCATGTGAAGACTAAGGCAGAGATTGAAGTTCTGCTGCCACAAGCCAAGGAACACCTGGGACTACCAGAAGCTGGAAGAGGCAAGGAAGGATCCTTACCTGGAGGCTTCAGAGGGAGCCTGACCCTGCCAGCACCCTAAATTCAGACGTCTAGGCTCCAGAACTGAGAGGCAATAAATTTCTGTTGCTTTAAGCCACCCAGTTAGTGATACTTTATTATTATGGCAGCCCTGGGAAGCTAATACATCCAGCAATCTGTGTCTCAGTGAGCCCTGCAGGGGACTCTGATGCGTGCTGAAGTTTGAGAACCAGGCACCAGCAATGTTCATTCACTCAGGGAAACTAAAGGATTTCAGCCACTATCCCCAGACTCTAATCATCGACAGCTCCAGAATCAGAAAGTTTTATTTCTATAATACAAATCTAGAGTTTAAAGTTTTAATCCTTTTCAAAACATTTTATCTTCATCAAGATACAATTTCCTTATAAAATCCTCAGCATTTTTCACATTTAAAAAGATTAGTCCCTTCAACACTCATTTAAAGATCTTCCAGTTGAGTAATATGACCTTTGGGCAAGTCCCAAATCCTGAAAGCCAGGCTCATAATACCTGGCTCTAGACACCAGGTTAGGGGACCCTGAGGGTCTTGAAGTCTAGGCACATCCTTGAGCATGTCAGAAACCTGTGGTTACCCCTGAAGGGAGGTAAGCAGGAAGCTCAGTGTTATCTCAGGCTGAAAAATGGCAGGCTCAAGAGCTAGTTTGCTCTCCTCAAGTGGAGTAAGCCTAATGGATCCACCCCCACCACTAGTTGCCGTCAAGTCGATTCTGACTCGTGGTGACCCCACACGTGTCAGAGTAGAACTGTGCTCCATATAATCTCCTAAAATGATTGGCAGGAGAATAAGTCTAGTAAGAATTAGACTACCTTCCCAACATAGGCTGGAAAAATGTCTCTGACCTCAGACCCTGAGGCAAAATTTCCAGGGCTGCCAAAACCCTGTTAACTGTCTATCACCTGGGAAAGTGCAAAAGGGCAGGTTACCCCACAGGTCACCAGAGAAAGCAGAACCTGGAGCCTGTCCAGGCCACATAACAGCATCTGGGATGCCTGTGAACCAGGCCTAGAACCGTCATACCTACTCTGGTTTCAACTTTCACAACTGGGACCACTTAGCAATTTCAAGTTTAAAAGTAATCTTGGGGAGAAATACATAAACCCCTGACTAATACCTTCTCGACTATAACTCTGCTAGTATAAGACTGTGCAGTAGCTTGAATAACGCTGACTAATAATACGTTAGACTCCCATAGCCCCTTTCATCTGAGGACCTCAAAGCACTCTGCCCGTATGACCTCACTAATACTTGAAACAGCTTCTGTGAAATATATGGGAAATATTATTATCTCCATTTCTCAGAAGGAAGAAAAGAGCACGTCTGTGAATTGCCCAGGTGTCACCCAGAGGTCATAGGTAGGTTCAAGGCTCATAAGAGCAGGCAGAGAGACTTGGGGCATGAAGTGGCCTCAGGAAGAAGGGAGAAAGAGAATGGCAATCCAGACAGGAAACAGCTCTGAATGTAATGTAAGCGACATTAATCAAGGAACCAATAGAATTATGAAGAAACAGAAAGAGGGTTGGCTTTTAATGCAGTCCCCAGGGTTGCATAAAGGGAGTTTTGTTGTTAGCATTTTAGAATACAAATTTTTGTGTCTCTAGTCTTTATTCAGTCAATGCAGACTGGGAGGGACAGGGGTGAAGGAAGGACATTGCTTTATCGTTCCACATTGCTCAAGTTCATCTTGAGAAGTTCCGCCCAGAGGTCAGTGCTAGGCTTATACTTAAGATTTCGGAGCCATAGTTTTTGGATAGCTCTCTTGACTCCCACTCCTTTTTCCCAGTACTGCTTTTGTAATCCACATTTTATTTATGCAAGAAATGCAAAAATTTCCCCAGAGGGTCATTGAAGACATTATCAAAAGTACCTCAGAATTCCTGAACTGATAAGTTAACATTTAAAACTTTTTAGAATGGTGCAATTGCCTTTCTTTCTTTTTCCTTTTTCCTTTTTTTTTTTTTTTCCATTTTAAAATGTCCAAGGCTTCCTGACATGCTTTGGCCATGAAAATGGAACATATTTTCTCATTAGGTTAATTAATGGCTCTGCTTGGGTGGCATAATTTGGTGTAAGTTTCCTTTTAGAATTCTGTCATAACTAAAAAGGATCTTATTTTTGTTATGTTTTGTGGTGTCTTTAAATTTTTATGACTTCTACTTTGTTTAGTCTGTGTGTAATCCTTCTTTTGAAACCTAATGTCCTAGAAAATTTACAGTTTTCTCTCAAAACTGGCACTTTTTACATTTTACGGTGATTCCTGTTTCTTTAGTTCTCACTAGAACTTCATTTAAGTCCTTAAGGTGTAATTCACAGCTCAGGGAATTTATGATTACATCGTCAAAGTAAACTCCTCAAGTGCAATATATTAAGCCTGACAAGATGCTGTTCATTAATCTTTGACATATAGCCAGGTGTGATGTAGTGAAGTGAGGCTTCCAACTAAGACCAGCTGAACACTCTGAACGGCCCCACTGGGGAGGATTCCTTCTCTCACACTGCCAAGGCCACCTGGGTGGGGACCAAGAGGGCCAAAGGCCATTCCTTTGCCAACCATGGCGGTCCCTGTCTCTGCTGGTGTTCCTACAGCTCTGTAGCTTCTCATCTTTTCATGCATTCGTTCATTCAACAAATATTTATCGAGATCCTACTATGGGCCAGGCACCAGCTGGATCTGGAAAGATAGTAGTAGCCAAAACAGACAAAATCACTGGCCTCATAGGCCTTACAGTTTCAGAGTCTAGCTGTGAAACAAATTGCATTGCCAGGATCTGGGCGTTTCTTCTCTGCCCCAGATGCAGCTTTGATGCTAAATGACTCTCACTAAAAGTGCAATTGTAGTACAGCCTGATGAATGCTATGGTAAAAGTTAGCAATGGCAGTCTAGTCTCAAGGAGGGGCAGCCAAATCCACCCTGGGGGCAATCAGTGCTTGGTCAGAAAAGCGGAGTCTAGCCGATCACTGTGCAACACTACCACTAGAGCAACGTGGAAAATCCAGACAATAGGCAGTAAGTCTTAACGGCATGTGTGGGTCTCTCCCCATCTCCGTCACTCTGTATAAAACATAGTAGGCTAAATGCAATGTGGTATCCTGGGTTGGATCCCTGAACAGAAAAAGGACAGTAATGGAAAAATGGGTGAAATATGAACAAAGTCTAGAGTTTAGTTAATAGCAAAATATCAATGTTGGTTGCTTGGTTTTGACAAAGGTACCATAGTAATGTAAGATGTTAAGAGCGGGGAAACAGAGGATTATATAGGAACTCCGTACAGGCAGTCCCAGGGTTGCGAACAAGATCCGTTCCTAACTGTATCCTTAAGTCACATTTGAAGGTAAGTTGGAACAGGTGCATATGGTTCTTATTTGGCCTTACTTTAGTGCAAGAACTATGGCAACGGGTTTTTTGGTTAGTGCAAGAAAAGGCTCGAAGCCTTTTCAATTATTTAAAATCTGCACGTGCAGCAAGTAAAGGTGATTGTGATGAAGAATTCGTTGCAAGCAGGGGTTGGTTCAATCATCTCAAAGTGAGGGCAAATTACATAATATTAAAGGGCAAGTATGAGTTGTCCCTAAGTCAGACATTCGTAACCCGGGGACTCCCTATACTATCTTTGCAACTCATCTGCAATTCTAAAACTACTCCAAAATAAAAAGTATACTTTAAAAAGTTTGCTTACAAAACAGAATCCTTAAAATGAATAATAATAAGCTACTGAAAAAAAAATAGTGATCATGGGAAAAAGACAAGCTCCCAATGACAAACCAAAAATCTTTCTTGAAACTGAGAAGAAATATATCTAGAAACTCAAAACCTAAAAACCGATATCCTTCTAGATAACAATATTCTCACTGGATTCTTCCTTTTCTCTCCCATGTCACTTGATGCTTGCTATCCCTAGTTTTAAGCTCTACTTTTAGGGTGTCTGTAGAAAGAATAAGTGTGTAGAAGAATCATACATCCCAAGTAACAAAGCAAGATTTCTATCATTTCATTTTTGAGCTTTCTGAATTTACACCTCTTGTTCTTGCAGTCACTACCACCTTCCTAACTCACACACACACACACACACACACACACACACAGAGAGAGTCATGTGCATGCTCACATCAGATCATTGGTGAAACACAGCTAACTTGTTCTTTCTTATCTGCACACACGCTCTTTATTTTCCTGTATTTACCTGGCCAAGTAGAAACTTCTTTTTAAGTAGCATAACAAGTATTTATATGTCCACATGGAAGATATTCCTGGCTTAGAATTACATTCAAGAAGACTTGGATTATGGCATCTGATCAGTGATTCTTGTTTTTGTTAGACTTGTTAAACTGAGGGGTAGTTACACAATATGTACAATATACACACCCATTTAAACCTTTTCAGGCAGAATTTTCTGGTTCAAAATAGAAATGTTGGTGATGAAAGCAATATTTTTTTAGGTAGCTGAATGCTTGAAAAATAATGGCTTTGTAAATCAAGTGTAAACCTCTGAACAAATTGTTGGCTGTAATAACGGGCTTCCTCAAAGAGGAGAGTCAGCATTTCAAGTGGTACCTTGTTTAAGATGACAATATATCCCCATCCAAGATAGTGGATCTTTGAATTAGAATATCTGATCTGGGAAGATTCTTAGACATTAGCTAATATAATGCTATCTTATTAAAGATGAGAAAACTAAGGTCCAGTGGATTCAAGGGTCAGAACCAGGTGCCCCAAGACCAGACCCACTGTGTCCTCTTTTGTGCCACAGTGCCCACTGTCCTGGGGCCCAAGTTCTTGGGATTTTAATACTATACTCAAAAAGTTTGCTTTGTTTTCTATACTTTATTTAAATGAGATAATATATGCTAACAAGTCATTTATCAACTGGGAAGTAGCACACACATACAATTTGTAATCATTGCCATTGTTCTTATTATACAACAGGCTATAAAAGGGACATGTGCTAATTCTACAAATTCTACCCTAGAAAGAGAGGCAATTGTTACATGTCAGGGATGGTCTTCTGCTCTGTCCCTTCTGACTCTGCTGCTTTTGCATGGGATGCCCTGTTCTCTGCATTTTTTTTTTTCGGTGAAAATATACACAACAAATCATTCACCCATTCGACAATTTTTACATGTACAGTTCAATGACAATGGTTACATACTTCACATTTTGTCACCATTCTCGATGTCTATACTCGTACTGTTTCCCCACCATTAACTTATACTCTCTGCCCTTTAAAGTTCTCATCTGTGCTTTAAAGTTACTGTTGTCAATTTTGATCTCATATAGGTAATTCTTTAAAAGAACACAATTGTTGTTGTTGTTACGTGCCATCAAGTCGGTTCAGACTCATAGCAACCCTATGTATAACAGAACAAAATGCTACCTAGTCCTGCACCATCCACACAATCCTTGCTATGTTTGGCCCAATTGTGGCAGCCATTGTGTCAATCTATCTTGTTGGTGGTCTTCCTCTTTTTTCTGTCCATCTACTTTACCAAGCATGATGTCCTTCTCCAGAGATTGGTCCCTCCTGATAACATGTCAAAAGAAGTGAGACTTCATCGCTTCTAAGCAGATGAATGGTGTGATGTGGTTTTACTTCCTATTTGCAGAGCCTTTCTAGAAACCTGGGCTGTGTTCTGCAGTGGGTCTTCCTTGTCAGCTCATATATATTAAAAAAGAAAGAGCAGAGTTTCAAAAGAAGGAAAGCAATTTTAAAGAGCAAATTCTTACTTAGCCTTAAAGAAAAATAAGGTCTTGATACATGCTACAACGTGGATGAAGCTTAAAGACATGCTGCATGGAATAAGTAAATCACAATATGTCTCAGTTATATGAAATGACAAGAATAGGTAAATATATAAAAACTTCGCTTCTAAGGAGCATTCTGGCTGTACTTCTTCATGACAAATATTCTTTATTAATTGTGCTAAACTGTTGCTTAAAGATAACTTCATGGGACAGTTTCAGTATAAAGTTTAACAATTGTTTCCAGGAAATAGATTTAGGGGTTCCCTAGTCTCAATGGATCCAGTAAGTATGGTTTCCATAAGAGTTTGAAGTTCCATTCCACAGTTTTCCTCCTTTTGATCAGGGTATGTCTGTTGGGTCCTTGATCAAAATGTTCAGTAATGGTAGCCAGACACCATTCATTTATTCTGGTATCATAGTAATGGAGGCAGTTAGACCTGCAGTCCATTTCTTTCTCTGATTCCTGGGTCTCCTTCTTCCTCTGTTGCTCCAGGTGAATAGAAACCAGTTGTTGCATCTTGGGTGGCCACTCTGAAGGTTTTAAGACCCCAGGTGCTACTCACTGAACTAGGAGGTAGAACAGAAACTTTAAAGACAACATTAGGCCATTTGACTGGATGGATCCCTGAAACCATGACCCTAAACCTCTGAACCAAGAAAATTAATCCTATTAGGTGTTTTGTTGTACCTAAGTAGTATCAACATCTGTAGGCTTTTTTTTTTTTTTCTGACTGCTGTTTTTGTTGTTTTATTATATATAACACTATATTTACCATTTTGCCTTTCTTTTTTCTGGTGTACAGCTTAATGATACCAATTACAATAGTCAAGCTGTATAACCATTACCCTTAGTCAATGGCAATTTTCCCATTACCATAGACAAAAATGTACTACTTCCCAAAGAATAATTCCCCCTCTCCCCACCCCCACCCCTGGTAGCCACTAGTAACCATTGGTTTTTATATATTTACCTATTCTTGTCATTTCATGTAACTGAGACATTTTGTGATTTACTTATTCCTTGCAGCATGTCTTCAAGGTTCATCCACGTTGTAGCATGTATCAAGACCTCATTTTTCTTTAAGGCTAAGTAAGAATGTGCTTTTTAAAATTGCTTTCCTTCTTTTGGAACCCTGCTCTTTCTTTTTTAATATATATGAGCCGACAAGGAGGACCCACTGCAAAACACAGCCCAGGTTTCTAGAAAGGCTCTGCAAATAGGAAGTAAAACCACATCACACCATTCATCTGCCAAAAGTAATAAACTCAGCCAGCCTCAGCACCCTCTTGACTTCGTCAGCAACTAACGCTCCTCATTTCTCCCTTTCCTTGCAAAGAATGCCAGGCAAATCAAACCATGGGAAAAATAACACCTTCAAACTCAGGGCAAAATTCTCGTTTCCAGTCCTTGCTGCAGATGGCCCATCCGGTATGTTTGGCAGCATACGCTGCTCTTGGAACAAGACACAGAACACAGGTTAGAGAGAAGATGTTGGCCAGAGATGGTTTGTTAACTTTTAATTCATGATTGTAAAGCCTGAGGAATCTCTCTACGACTGAGCTTCGTGCAATACTCAAAACAAATCTATTTAAAATATGTTTCCTAATACTGCCTTAAGAAATATATCTTCTCATTTCCCATAAATTATATTAACTAATTGCTCCCCAAATCTGCAAGTCTGTACTTATCATTAATTGGTATAAAAGAACCTCTCAGTATCCTAATATTTACCCCAAGCAGGAACTGCTGTGGGAGTTCCAGCCTCTAACATTGTCAACGTTTGACAATTCAGTGACACCAATTACATCAATCATGTTGTGCAACCACCACCAATATCTGCTGCTACATTTTCCATCACCATAAACAGAAACTCAATGCTTCCTAAACAATGACTCTTCCTTTCCCCCCACCCTGTCCTTCTACTAGTAGCCACTATTAAAGTTTGGTCTCCATACATTTGCCAGTCCTAGGTATTTCATCATATTAGTGAAATCATACAATATTTGTCCTTTTGTGATTGACTTACTTCACTCGGCATATTTTCATGGTTCATCCATGTTGTAGTATGTATCAGGACTTCATTTCTCTTTACGGCAAAGTAATATTCCATTGTATGAATATAGCACATTTTGTTTATCAACAGAGAAGAGACAACCTACAGATTGGGAGAAAATTATGGGGAATCATACATTGAATAACGGTTTAATATCCAGACTATATAAAACCCTGGTGGCACAGTGGTTAAGAGCTCAGCTACTAACCAAAAGGTCAGCAGTTGGAATCCACCACCTGCTCCTTGGAAACTCTATGAGGCAGTTCTACTCTGTCCTATAGGGTCGCTATGGTCAAAATCTACTCAACAGGCAACAGGTTTTTTACAACCTAACAAGAAAAAGACAAACAACCCAATCAAAAAGTGGACAAAGGATCTGAATAGACATTGCACCAAAGAGGATATACGAATGGGCTACAAGCACATAAAAAGATGCTCAGTGCCAATAGTTGTTGTTGTTGTTAGATGCCATTGAGCCAATTCTGACTCATGGCAACCCATTCCCGTACCTAATGCCATAGAGTCGATTCCAACTCATAGTGACCCTATAGGACAGAGTAGAACTCCCCCATAGGGTTTCCAAGGCTGTAAATCTTTACAGAAGCAGACTGCCACATCTTTCTCTCGATGAGAGGCTGACAGGTTCGAACCACCAACACTTCAGTTAGCAGCCAATCACTTTAACCACTGCGCGACCAGGGTTCCTTTGAAAACCAAACCAAATCCATTGTTGTGGAATCGATTCTAACTCATAGCGACCCTATAGGGTTTCCAAGGCTGTAATCTTTATGGAAGCAGACTGCCACTTCTTTCTCCCGCAGAGCGGCTGGTGAGTTCAAACCGAAGAACTTCTGGTTAGCAGACAATCACTTTAACCACTGCACCAGGGCTCCTTAGGGCTCCTTTCCAAAAAAAAGACAAACAAACTCATTGCCATCAAGACAATTCTGACTCATAGCAACCCTATAGGACAGAGCAGAACTGCCCTGTAGGGTTTCCAAGGAGAGCCTGGTGGATTCAAACTGCCGATCTTTTGGTTAGCAGTGGTAGCTCTTAACCACTACAACACCAGGGTTTCCTTTAGGAAGGTGCAAATCAAAACAACAATGAGATATCACTTTACCTCACTAAAATGGCTAAAGGTCATTCTTGATTCTTTCTTTTACTCCAACTTGAATCCACCTGCCTCCTCTCTTCCAAATTAGTAGAACTTCATTTGAGAATGAGTAAGAAGGCCCATCTTCCTAATTTTGACTTTCATCTTTCCAGACAATCAGAGAGTGGCAATCGATAGGAAATAAATAAATAAAACACAACTCATGATGAAACATCCTTTCTGAACTATAGAGCTTTGGACCAGAAGTCAAGAAACCTGAATTTTAATCACAGCTCTGCTGTGGCAAGCTGTGTGTCACTTCTGGATTCTCAAACTTCTTCTGGGTCCTCTAACACTGTCTTTTAATGATAAATTTGGTTTCTTCCAGCTCTTAAACTCTTTATTTTATTATCTCTGAAATTACAGTTCTATTAAATAGGCAGGAGCACATCAATATTTTGAAAAATGGCTATCACTTGCAAAGAGAAAACCACATGCTTCTATCTCCAGAAATAGGTATTCATGTGAGGGGAAAGAAAAGAGGACTATGACAGGAAAAAAACATCTTTTTGGTTAGGATATCACTTGAGTTTCTACTTATTTCCCACTCAATAAACATTATCTTTAACGGCTGCTTTTCATATCCAGAGTTTCTTCCAGGAGAGAGTGATAATAGCAGGAAGCTCAAATGTATCCAGACAAACTTTCTCTACAGCAATTAAATTTGGCCAAGAATATAATATTTTGGAAGCATTGCTTCATGATTAATCTTTGTTTTGAAACAGATGCTACTACAGATTGTTGAAGGAAAGATGTAGCATGCATTGCGTACACATTCTGCATCAGAATGAATGCTACAGGTTTAGCATTCGTTGACTAATCTAATCATCATAACTCCTAAAGAGCGGTATTGATATCCCCATTTTACAGAGTAGGAAACTAAGGCAGAAAGAAGTTTAATAACTTGTCCAAGATCACATATGTAATAAATGCTGTAACAGAAATTTAAACCAAATCTGACTAATTCCAAAGGCTTCACTCTACACATATGAGTGTGTTTACCCAGTGCTTTGAGTTTTTGAAAAGATTTGGCTGCTTAATGGTGTCTAAGTTTCCTTTCTCAAAACAAAGTACATACCACTAAAACCAGCTGCTGTCGAGTCGACTCCAACGCCTGGCGACTCCATGTGTGTCAGAGTAGAACTGTGTTAACAAAGGGTTTTCCAGAAGTAGATACCCACACAGTTTGTTCATAGTAGAGCTGGAATTAAAATTCAGGGTTCTTAACTTCTGGTCCAAAGCTCTATACTTCAGAAAGAATGTTTTTGTTTTCTCAATTGCTACTCTTGGTTGTCTGGAACTCAGGTCTTTCCTATCTTGAATGTGATGCATTGAACAAAGAAGAGTAAAACAACCCATTTTGATTAATGTTCATACTTTATGAAAATCTGTTCTAAAGCTAACGAAATACGATGTTTTCAGGGGAAGTCTTGTTGATCAAAAGACCTGTTTTCCTCACTGAGGCTGGGGGAGGGGAAACAGCTCATGAAACACCCTTTCTGAAATACAAAACTTTGGACTAGGAATCAACTCAAAATGAACCAAAAGCCTAACTGTAAGAGGTAAAGCTATAAAACTATTTGAGAACATAGATGTAAAGCTTCGTGAAAGTAGATTAGGCAATCGTGGACTCCAATCGCCAACCTTTTGGTTAATAGTGGAGCCTGTTAACCATTTGCACCATCCAGAGGCTCCAAAAAAGTACAAAGTCATGTAATTATAACACTTTATTTAAACTGCTAAGCACAAACTATTGGATTTGGTTGAGTACTAACACAAATTAAAAAAAAAAAAAAAGGGGAGAGGGACGGGGAGAGTATTCCTATATTACAGTTGAGTAAACTAATATATGGTCTCCCTTGTGGAAGATCCCACCCAATGTTCCACACGTCACCAAAGGGCTTACTTATCAGATGGAGAAGACCTCCATACTGGTAAGTCTTTTCAAATAACATTTTCATACCCCACCTTGGCTTCAACCCAGGGAGTTTCAAAGGGCAAAAGAGGCAGGAAAGAGAAGCAGGGCTGGTAGGCAGTGGGCCAGAGGAGAAAGGCATGCCTCATAGAGCTTAAGGGCCATTGAAGTGAAAATCAAAGAACCACCCCTGGGAGCTTTGTTTTCAGCCATGAGGGGCTTTTTGAAGTTCACTGGCTGAATTAAATTCTCCCCAAACATCCCCTCATCCCATCCACCCTCCATAAACACACTATTTATTTACTTCCTCCACTCTCCCACATGGGACAAAACTAGGGGCTATTAAGAGGAAGGGTCAGGAGGAGATTCCAGGTGCCCTGCTCCAAGGGATCAGAACAGCTCAAGTTTCAACTCACCACTGGCCCACCCATTTCCTTGTTCATATTGCACTCATCACTCACTCTGACAGGCCCACCTTCCACCTTTTGCTATCTTCATGGGAGGTGTTTATACACAAGGGTACCTGTCTGTGAAAGCCAGACAACCATAGGAACTGCCAAGAAGACAATATCTTACATGTTTCTGGAGTTTCTGTGCATGAACTTTTCCAACAGCTGTATCTGCACTCTATAGGCTTTTGTGAGGTTTTGTGTTGAAAAAGAGAGGGAGAGAGGGAGAGACAGAGAGAGAGAACAGGTTCCTTGTTTTTGTATTGAAAACACATTTGCAAGCCTGTCACATTCTCCAGCAAGTGAAGCAAAGGTAAACATTTAATAGTACTTGGAACTCTACCCCTTCTCCTTTAAGGAAGGTTAAAACATGTTGGTTAAATGAAAAATTTGGCTGAAACTAGATTCTTCTCCAAACACAAAAGGAGGCTGTAATTTCAAGCATTTTCCTTCTTGGATTTAATCATGAATATTAAGTATTGGTACCCAAGTGCCAAAGTAACAAACTAAAGACCACCCATCAACTTAATTCTAAAGGCTTATTTCATGTAACTCAACCTCCAGTTATCTGAGAGTGAGCAGTACTATTCACAACTGCCCATAACAAAAGCCAAAAGGGTTTATGGCAATTTGACCTTTTCATTTTTCACCAGTTTATTTTCAGATAGCTGGGAAAATATTTTCCACTTGTATTTGATGACATGATTTCAAAAGCATCTCGATTAATTTCTCAATTAGCCAAGATCACCCCAAATGCCACTCACATTGACTCAGGAGCCAAAAAGGCCGTTATTCAGTGATGAAAAGTTTAGCAAAACATAATTTGAACCCAATTATCCACAAGATTTTAGTTCATAGACGCAATTGATTCTCTCCTATATTCATAGCATTTGCCACATCTCAATATCATTTCTTTTATTCTCTTTTTATGTATTTTTTATTCTATTCAGGCCCAAACTCGCCAAACCTCTTCCACCAGCAGCAACACCACATCCCCCTTCCTCGCCATGTTATGTGGAAATGAAATATTCCATCCTTTGTCATTTCAGAATATAGAGTGCACCCTCTGTCCTCCAGAAAACAAGAAGCCACAGATGTTTCAGTTCAAAGATCTGTGATTAAAATCATTTCTGCAATTGAGACATGCAGAAAAGCGAAAACACATTCTTAATGCATTGTTTGCCTGGAAAAATAAACTGCATTACAAAGAGGAATGTGGAGCAAGGTAATCAAACGAACCCAGAGGCATAAGCCAGCTAAACTCCTTGACCTGCATCAAATGTTGATAATTCTAACTTCTCTCTCTGTTCCAAGGGGACTTTCTGGGACATGTTTTCCACATTGCTTAAAATCCTGCCACCTAGTGGAAGAAGTAAATAAACTAGCCCTCAGGTAACCTACTGGATGGAGAGATCCTGAGGAAAACAGCTCTTTTGATCAACAAGACTTCCCCTAAAAAAAAATCGTATTGGGCTAGCTTTAGAACTGATTTTCATCAAGAGTGAAGATTACTTAATCAAAATGGGTCCATTTTACTCTTCCATATTCAAATGCATCACATTCAAGACAGGAAAGACTTGAGTTCAAGCCCTTAGTACTAAGGATGGAATCCACAAAAAGCTGATTAAAATCATTCTATTAATCTGCTTTTGTTGACAGTTTTCAAAATGGAGTCCTCAGAGTTAAGAAATAAACCAAATCCACACCGGCTTCCACTTGGTGGAGGACACTCATCCAGGCACTTGGATCCTCCAAAGACTCAGCAGGAGGACTCTTTACAGAAGGAATTTCTTTAGCTGGCTAAGGGGAAATATCCTGCCTGAATAGAAAGGTGGATCATTAGTGGCTGGACCTCACAGATAGTCACTAAATTTTGAAGAAAACTTCTTGATTAAGTCCTGCTGAGACAGAACCCTCCCCCCACCCCGCCCCCTGAGAAAGGCTTTGACTAAAGTACTATTCTTGAGTAAGATCTATAGTGCATGCTTGGTCCCGGAATGGTACAGTCAGATGTGTTATGACAACAATCAGTTCCTCAGTGACCTGAAAAAGTAAACTTCTCCCTACCTACCTGGCAGAGGAAACACATGAGTCTGTAATGGACAAGGTCAGAAATAGCGAGAGTACTGCATACGGTAATGGTCATGTCTCTGTCACTCAAGGCCACTACACACACTTACCATGTGCCAAAGGCTATTTTAGACTCTTTCTTTTCCCTGAGTAAATGCAAATGGTACGGGGCAAATGCCTACTACCTCTTTATGAAAGTCCAGCCCTATTCAAGGGAAATATGGTTTGGTTCTAGTAAAAAAATTATGACTCCAAACACCACTGGTTATATCTTCAATTCCATCTCCTATCTGGGATAAATAATCTACTGCAAACACTTGTGGATAAATGATCTACCAGTGAATACTTGTGAGGTTTGAATTAGTATGTATAAAACACTTTGAAAGGAGTTATGAAAGGCAATCCCACCACTCATTATTCAAGAATTGTGTTCTGTGCCTTTATCAAAACTTTCCATTATTTGTCCAGTTGTTTTCTTTTTTTAACAAGTACTATTGTTTACAGATACAGATTTGATTTCACAAAGAATTTATTTATAATTGAAGACTGAATTGCTTTTTTATAATTTAATTATTAGTAGCGCTACATTCAAGAAGGGTTTTTCTATTGCCCTCACAAAAGAAAAAAATTTTTTTAAGTTTTAAAAATAAGAGAACCTTTAAAACTGATTCAAGATAAAAAAAAACTACAGTACTTCCAAAGAATGTGAAATATTTTTTGTACCAAAGAGTAATTATTGTGTTATCATTCTGACAGTCACTGCTGAAAATTTTCATGGCTGCTCTATCTGGTTGTATGATCTTCTTTCTGAGAGAACTAAATGAGAAACCAACAAATGAACCTGAAAGTGACAATTTTTGAGCTCTTTGTAAGATGCCAGCATTACCTTTCCAAAGTGTTCTAAATACTTTTCCCCACATAAGATTATAAGCAATTATTTCTTGAGATTCATACATGCATATCATTTTGAGGGTTGAGGGTGTGTGTGCGTATGTGGAGGGGGAGAAAGTGATTTGCTTCTTAACTGTCTTGTTATTTTGAAAAAATGTGAAAAATACATTAATTTTATTAAACATCTAAGTAAAAACCAATTTTAAAACACTTCCAGGAAAATTTAAATGTATTAAAAAGACAAAACTCTCACTGAGTTTACTCTTTAAATATATAAAATATAATTTACATTTGCCCCTTTGGTGGTAGTTGGTTATATGGTCAATTAAAACATAATTTTCTCATCTTCATTCTGAAAGGAAAAGGAGGCCTATTTGCTCTATCCCTTCTACATGCAACAGTGAATGGGATCTATGTAAGGACCACACTCTATAACAATATTATGATTATTTCTTGACCTTTTGGCTAAGATCAAGCATATAACAATGTTATGAATGTTTATAGCAACAAATTCATGATTTAATCAGTGTCCATGATTAAATAGTTGTCCATGCTCAGCATAAAGTATTAAACACTAAGCAGGTTGAGGACTATGTCCACACTGTGTCTGCATCATGGCCTGGTGTGTGTTTTCAGAACCTGAACGATGGGAGAGGAGGACATCTGCATGGCCTGGTGAGGAAAGTAAGAGTGAAGTGAGAACATGGTGAGGGTGTTGGCAGTAGTGATGGCCCTGAATAGAGCGAGCTAAATGAGGAAAGTGACTGCACAGCTTAGGGGTGGGGGGCGGGAGGGGGTGATCCAATAGTATAAAGAATAATGAGATCCAGATTTCTCACTGTCAGAAAGGGATTTACAAATACAGAAAGGGAAAAAATTAGAATAAATTCTGTGATGTTGGATTAGAACTGTACGTACTGGTGTAAATATATATAATATATATATATACACATATTTATGTATGTATACTTATATTTATATGTATATATGAGGGTCTGGGCATAATGTCACCCCAATAGCAATGAGCATACCTAGTACCTAGATCTTGGTTTCTAAATAACACTCTCCACTAAAAGGAACTAGGAATGCTTGGAGAAATGATGATTCTAGCATTGGGGCAGGGATAATACAAGATAAGTCTAGAATTTCTTATTGTGCCAAAAAGCAAGGAAGTGCTCAAATACTGAAGACATGTCAAAAGGACATAAAAGTTAGGTAAGAGACTCCCAGTGACAGAACCTGGAACAATTTGAACATCAAAATAAATAATGATTATTGTGGAATATAACCCATTGAATAACATAGGAATCTATGAGTGCTTACCTATATAAAAATAAATGAATAAATAAATAGGGAGAAGAGCAAGCTTTTCCTTACACTAGAAGTAAAGAAATTATAGAATCAGAGTTATTAGCACTTGGTAACCATCATAGTAGTAATTAATTCATCTAAGAAGCATTAATGAGTGCCAAAACAAATGGGTGGCTGTTTGATGAAGAACAGAATATTTACAAAATCTAGAAGAGCCATCCCACAAAATATTAATTACAAAAGGGAAAGGAATAACTTTACAGTACTTTAACTATCTGATCCAGTATCACCAGTAACGAGGCAAATCAAAGCTATATACTACCTAATAGGATGCAATAATAAGGCAGCATTACTTCTATGATATTCTTACAAAAAGTGTATGATTCTGAATTTAATTCCATGGAAAAATCAGACCAGCTCAAGTTGAGAGACCTTCTACAAAATAACTGGCCTGTAATATTCAGTGACAAAACAATGAAAGTCAAGAAAAGACTGAAGAACTATTCCAGAAATGAAGAAGTCTAAGGAAACATGAAAATTACCTGCAACATTTTATCCTGAACTGGATCCTTTTGTTATAAAGGGCAATACTGGAGAAAGTGGCAAAACATTGAATGGGATCTGTGAATTAAATGGAAGTACTGATGTTGATTTTCTAATCTTAATTGTTGTATTGTGGTCATGTAGAATAATGTCCTTTTTTTAGTAAATACATACTAAATTATTTAGGATTGATGAGACATCATGTAGGAAACTTATTCTCAAATAGTTCACAAAGAAGAAGTTCTCTGTACTCTTCTTGCCAGCTTTTCTGTAAGTTTAAAATAATTTCAAACTAAAAATTACCTTTAGAGGTGATGTCAACAAAAATGGCAGAGTAAGAACTTTTAAAAGTTCTCTCCTCCACAAAAGCAAAACCAAATCAGAACAAAACAAAACAAAACAAACTCGTTGTCATCAAGTCGATTCTGACTCATAGCGACCCTACAGGACAGAGTAGAACTGCCCGCTAGGGTTTCCAAGGACCAGTTGGTGGATTCAAACTGCTGACCTTTTGGTTAGCAGATGAGCTCTTAACCAGTACACCACTAGGGCTCCAAAAGCAAGAAAACTAGCTAAAATTGTCAGAGTCAACTTTTTCAGAACTCTGGAAATTAACCAATGGCTTACAGCAATATGGGGAGTGTTTTTTTTGTTTTGTTTTGTTTTTTAATGGCCAACTTGCAGTAAAAACAACAACCTTTGTGGCATTTTTCTAATTGCCATAGTCCCATCCCCTCCTCTCCAGCCCCAGGGTAGTTTGAAGACTATCAGCCCACATTTGTGGTGACAACCAGCAACCTGGCAGCCACTGGAGGGAGCAGAATGGAGCTGGAGCTCCTTCAAACCCTTGTTCCCAGAGAAATATCACTATTTGACCTAGTGGTTTCCTGGAAGACCCCCACTTGCAGGTCTTTCTGTATTTGACCCAACTTGGAGCTTTCCCAGTGTGAAGAGACTTTTCCCCAGGGACATTTGTCAAAACCAATTACAGGTAATTGTATAACTTTGCAGCTGCCTGAGGAGGTAGATAGCAGTAGGAGTAAACAATAAACTAACAAAAAGCTTAAAAAGAAACACTGGACATGAGATGTTCGTAGAGGCTTTGAAAAGCTCTGACATATTCCTGGAAATCTAGAAGAACAGACACGTATATAGATCTGGACACATGGCTAGGGCTATACACATGCTCAGGAATGAGCTGAGAAGACCTGAACTCTCACCTCTGGCTAGTCTCAAGGATTTGTGCAAATGCAAAGTGAAGACAGAGTCAGAGTTGTCAACCACCTGGCTGAATGTCAGAGGAATATCCCAACATGCAGAGCTACTCAGAAAAGACAGGGAGACTTACTGGTTCCAGAAAATTAAGGAAATCTCTGTCCAATTCTTAGCTGACCATCAAACTAATGAAGCAGAGACTTCAGTGACCCCAGAGAATGACAGAGAATACAAACTTTAGATAATTAGCTTAGAACATCACTAAACACACACACACAAAACTACAAGAAATAGCTGTTGTTCTTGGGTGCAGTTGAGTCAATTCCGACTCACAGTCACCCCATGTGACAGAGTAGAACTGTTCCATACAGTTTTCTTGGCTGTAATCTTTACAGAAGGAGACTGTCAGGTCTTTCTCCCACAGAGCCACTGGATGGCTTTGAACTGCAAACCTTTTGGTTATCATCCAAGTGCTTAACCATTGCACCACCAGGGATCCTTACAAGAAATAGCAACAACAACAAATCCTGTGGGGGGGGGGGTCTGATTCCTTGAGCTGCCAAAATATATTAGATTAAAATGTCCAGGATTCAACAAAAAATTATAAGACATGCAAAGAAACAAGAAAGTATGGCCCTTACACAAAAAAAAGGCAATCTACAGAAACCGTCCCTGAGGCAACCCAGGTCTTGGACTTACTAAACAAAGACCTTAAATCATCTGCTTTAAATATATCCAAAGATCCAGAGGAAACCATGTCTAAAACTAAAGGAAAGTGAGAACAATGTCCCATCAAATAGATAATATCAGTAAAGAGATAGAAATATAAAAAAAGAACCAAATAGAAATTCTGGACTCGAAAAGTACAATCACTGAAATGAAAATTAACTACAGGGGCTCAACAGAAAATTTGAGCAAGCGTAAGAAAGAATCAGAAAACTTGCAGGTAGGTTATTTGAGATTATCCAGTCAGAGGAACAAAAAGAAAGAACGAATGAAGAAAATGAATAGACCCTCCGAGACCTGTGGGACACTATTAAGCATATCAATATATCCATAATGGGAGTCCCAGAAAGAGAAAAGAAAGTGAAAGGGAAGAAAGAATATTTGAAGTAATGATGACCAAAAGCTTCCAAAATCTGAAGAGAGGCAAGAATTTACACATCTGAGAAGCTCAACAAATTCCAAGTAGGATAAACTGAAAGACAGCCACATCTAGCCACATCATAATCAAACTAGACTTTAAGATAAAAAATTGTTACTAGAGGCAAAGAGGGGTATTTTATAATGATAAAAGTGTCAAGCCACCAAGAAGGTGTAACAATTATAAATATGTATGCACCTTACAACAGAGGCCCAAAATATATAAAACAACTAACAGAATTGAAGGGAGAAATAGGCCATTCAACAGGAGTAACTGGAGACTTGCGTATCTCGTTTTCAATAATGGATAGAACAACTAGACAAAGGATCAACAAGGAAATAGAAGACTTGAACAACACTACAAACTAAGTAGACCCAACACACATTATAGAACACTCCACACAACAATAGCAGAATACACATTCTTCTCAAGTGCACATGGAAACATTCTTCAACTTAGATCTTATGTTAGGCCATAAAATAATTCTCAATACATTTAAAAGGATTTAAATCATGCAGATATGCTCTCCAACCACAGTGGATTGAAATTAGAGACAAATAACAGAGAAAATTTAGAAAATTCACAAATTTGCAAAAATTAAATCACACGTTCCTAAAAAAACCAATGGGTCAAAGAATATAGAATAAATCACAAGGGAAATTAGAAAATATTTTGAGATGAATAAAAACAAAAGCACAACACACCAAAACTTATGGAGTACAGTTAAAGTAGGCCTTAGAGGGCAATTTATAGCTGTAAATGCCTATATTGCAAAAAAGGGATGATCTCAAGTCAATAATCTAATCTCCCACTCTAATAAAATAGAAACTAAACCCAAAGCAAGCAGAAGGAAGAAAATAACAAAAATGTAGAGTAGAAATAAATGAAATGAAAAAGTAGTAGAGAAATTCAACAAAACTGAAAGTTGATTCTTTGAAAATATTAACAAAATTTAGCTACACTGGTCAAGAAAAAAGAGATTAAAATTGAAAACGAAACAGGGGCATTACTACCAATCTTTTCAAAAGTAAAAAGGATTATCAGGGATTATAATAAACAATTATATACCGACAATGAGTCAGAATCAACTTGACAACAATGGGTTGGTGGGTGGTGCAAATGGTTAAGCACTTGACTACTAGACAAAAGGTTGGCAGTTTGAACCCATCTTGAAGGGCCTTGGAAGACAGGACTGGAAATCTGCTTCTGAATGGTCACAGCCTTGAAAACCCTATGGAGCAGTTCTACTCTGCACACATGGGTTAAACATGAGTTGGAACCAACTCAATGGCAACTAAAAACAACAACAGATGAAATGGGCAAATTCCTAGAAAAATGCAAATTACCAAAACTGACTCAAGAAAAAATAGAAATTCTTCATAGACCTATAGCAAGCAATAAGATTAAATTAGTAATAAAAAAAAACTGAAGGACCAGATGGCTTCACTGGTGATTTCCACCAAATTGCTTAAAGAATCAACACTAATCCTTCACAGATTCTTCCAGAAAATAGAAGACGAGGGAACACTTCCCAACTCATTCCATGAGGCCATTATTACCCTGATAACAAAATCAGACAGACATTACAAGAAGGGAAAAATTACAGACCAATATCCTTTAAGAATATAAAGACAAAAATCCTCAATGAAATGCTATCAAACTGAATTCAGCAATATACAGAAAGGATTATTCCTCATTATGAAGTGGGAGTTATTTCAGGTATGCCAGGTTGATTCAACATACGACTATCAATGCAATACACCATATTAATCAAGTAAAGGAAAAAACCACATAATCATCTCAATAGACACAGAAAAAGCACTTGACAAAATCCAACATCCTTCTACTAGTAAAAAAAACACTCAACAAACTAGAAGTATAACCTGATAAAAGGCATCAGTGAAAAACCTACAGCCAACATGATGTTGTTACTGTTGTTAGGGGCCATCCAGTTGGTTTCGACTCATAGTGACCCTATGTACAACAGAACAAAACACTGCCCGGTCCTGCACCATCCTCACAATCATTGTAATGCTTGAGCCCATTGTTGCAGCCGCTGTGTCAATCCATCTCATTGATGGTCTTTGTCTTTTTCGCTGACCCTCTACTTTACCAAGCATGATGTCCTTCTCCAGGGACTGATCCCTCCCGATAACACATACAAAGTATGTGAGAAAAAGTCTCACCATCCTCACTTCTAAAGAGCATCCTGGCTGTACTTCTTCCAAGACAGATTTGTTCGTTCTTCTGGCAGTCCATGGTATATTCAATATTCTTCACTGACACCACAATTTAAAGGTATCAATTCTTCTTCTTTGGTCTTCCTTATTCATTGTAAAGCTTTCACATGCATATGACGTGATTGAAACACCATGGCTGGGGACAGGCACACCTTAGTCCTGAAGTGACATCTTTGTTTTTTAGCAGCAGGTTTGCCCAATGCAATAGGTTGTTTGATTTCCTGATTGATTGTGAGATCCGAGTAAAATGAAATCCTTTACAATTTCAGTATTTTCTCCGTTTCTCATAATGTTGCTTATTGGTCCACTTGTGAGGATTTTTGTTTTCTTTATGTTGAGGTGTAATCCATACTGAAGGCTGTAGTCTTTGATCTTCCTCAGTAACTGCTTCAAGCCCTCTTCACTTTCAGCAAGCAAGGCTGTGTCATCTGCATATCACATGTTGTTAATGACTCTTCCTCCAATCCTGATGTAGCATTCTTCTTCATACAGTCTAGCTTCTCAGATTGTTTGCTCAGAATACAGGTTGGATAAGTATGGTGAAAGGATACAACCCTTACGCACACCTTCCCTGATTTTAAACCACACAATATCCCCTTGTTCTGTTTGAACGACTGCCTCTCAGTCTAAGTACAGGTTCCTCATGAGAACAATTAAGTGTTCTGGAATTCCCATTCTTCACAATGTTATCCATAATTTGTTATGATCCCACAGTTGAATGCATTTGCATAGTCAATAAAACACAGGGAAACATCTTTCTGGTATTCTCTGCTTTTAACCATGAGCCATCTGACATCAGCAATGATAATCCTTGTTCCAGGTCCTCTTCTGAATCTGGCTTGAATTTCTGGCAGTTCTCTGTCAATGGACAGCTGCAACCACTTTTAAATTGATCTTCAGCAAAATTTTACTTGTGTATAATATTGATGACATTGTTTGATAATTTCTCCATTCTGTTGGATCACTTTTCTTTGGAATGGATACAAATATGGATCTCTCCCTACCTGTTGGCCAGGTAGCTGTCTTCTAAATTTCTTGGCATAGATGAGTGAGCACTTCCAGCAGCACTGCATCTGTTTGTTGAAACATTTCAGTTGGTATTCCATCAATTCCTAGAGCCTTGTTTTTTGCCAATGCTTTCAGTACAGCTTGGACCTCTTCCTTCAGTACCATCGGTTCTTGATCATATGCCACCTCCTGAAACGGTTGAGTGTGGACCAATTCTGTTTGGTACAGTGACTCTGTGTATTCCTCTATCTTCTTCTGATGTTTCCTGAGTTGTTTAATATTTTCCCTATAGAATCCTTCAATATTGCAACTCAGGGCTTCGATTTTTCTTCAGTTCTTTCAGTTTGATAAATACCAAGCATGCTCTTTCCTTTTGGTTTTCTATCTCCAGGTCTTTGCACACTTCATTATAATACTTTACTTGACTTCTCGAGCCACTCTTTGAAATCTTCTGTTCAGCTCTTTTACTTCATCATTTCTTCCTTTTGCTTTAGCTACTCTATGTTCAAGAGCAACTTTCAGAGTCTCTTCTAACATCCATTTTGGTCTTTTTTTTTTTCTTTCCTGTCTTTTTAATGACCTTTTGCTTTCTTCATGTGTGATGTCCTTGATGTCATTCCACAACTCGTCTGGTCTTTGGTCATTAGTGTTCAATGCATCAAATCTCTTCTTGAGATGGTCTCTAAATTCTGGTGGGATATACTCAAGATTGTGCTTTGGCTCTTGAGGACTTGTTCTAATTTTCTTCAACTTCAGCTTCAACTTGCATGTAAGCAATTGATGGTCTGCTCCACAGTTGGCCCCTGGCCTTGTTCTGACTGATCAGATTGAGCTTTTCCATCATCTCTTTCCACAATTGTAGTCAATTTGATTCCTGTGTATTCCATCGGTGAAGTCCATGTGTCTAGTTGCTGTTTACGTTGCTGAGAAAAGGTATTTGCAATGGAGAAATTGTTGGTCTTGCAAATTCTGTCATGCGATCTCCAGCGTTGTTTCTATCACCAAGGCTGTATTTTCCTACTACCAATTCTTCTTCTTTGTTTCCAACTTTCGCATTCCAATCGCCAGTAATTATCAGTGCATCCTGATTGCATGTTTGATCAATTTCAGACTGCAGAAGTTGGTAAAAAGCTTCAATTTCTTCATGTTTGGCCTTAGTGGTTAGTGCACAAATTTGAATAATAGTCATATCAACTGGTCTTCCTTGTAGGCATATGGATATTATTCTATCACTGACCACATTGTACTTCAGGATAGATCTTGAAATGTTCTTTTTGACAGTGAATGCAACACCATTCTTCTTCAATTTGTCATTCCCAGAATAGTAGACCATATGATTGTCTGATTCAAAATGGTCTATACCAGTCCATTTCAGCTCACTAATGCCTAGGGTATCAATGTTTATGTGTCCCATTTCATTTCTGACAATTTCCAATTTTCCTAGATTCATATTTTGTACATTCCACATTCTTATTATTAATGGATGTTGGCAGCTGTTTCTTCCAATTTTGATTCATGCCACATCAGCAAATGAAGGTCCTGAAAGCTTGACTCCATCCATGTCATTAAGGTCGACTCTACTTTGAGGAGGCAGCTCTTCCACAGTCGTCTTTTGAGTGCCTTCCAACCTGGGGGGCTCATCTTCTGGCACTATATCAGAAAATGTTCTGCTGCTGTTCATAAGGTTTTCATTGGCTACTTTTTTTCAGAAATAGATCGCCAGGTCCTTCTTCTTAGTCTGTCTTAGTCTGGATCCTCAGCTGCAACCTGTCTACCATGGGTGACACTGCTGGTATTTGAATACCAGTGGCATCACAGCAACATGCAAGCCCCCACAGTACAACAAACTGACAGATGCGTGGGGGGCTGACGTGATATTTAATGATAAAAGACTGAAAGTTATCCTTAAGATCAAGAGCAAGACAAGTATATCCTGTTCCTGATCTTAGGGATTAATCTACTTAACATTTTACTGGAGATTCTAGTCAGGGAAATTAGGCAAGAAATAAATGGCATCTTATTGGAAAGGAAAAAGTGAAACTATCTCTATTTACAGATGACATGACCTTGTATATAGAAAATATCAAGAAATCCATATACAAAAAAAAAAAAAAACCCTACCAGAGCTAATTAACAAGTTCCACACAGTTGCAGGATACAAGATCAATATAAAAAATATTATTTGTACTTCTATACACTAGCAATGAACACTTTAAAACAATTTTATTTTCAATAGCATCAAGAGAATACATACTTAGCAATAAATATTACAAACAAAGTGCAAGATGTGTACACTACAAAGTACAAAACATCACTGAGAGATATTTTAAAAGACTAAATAATGGAAAGGCTTTCTATGTTCATAGATTGGAAGACTTAATATTGTTAAGATGGCAATATTTTCCAATTTGATTTACAGATTCAATGCAATCTCTATCAAATTTCAGCCACCATCTTTGAAGAAATTAACAATTTGATCCTAAAATTCATATGAAAGTTCAAGAGACAGAGAATAGCCAAAGCAATTTTTAAAAAGAAGAACAAAACTGGAAGACTCTCACTTCCCAATTTCAAAACTTACTATAAAGCAATAGTAATCAAAACTGTGTGGTCCTTGCATCAAGACAGTCATCTAGATCAATGGAATAGAATTGAGAGTCCAGAAGTAAAAGTATATGTTGTTGTTGTTGTTAGATGCCATAGAGTCCGTTCTGACTCATAGTGACCCAATGTGACAGAGTAGAACAGCCCCATAGGATCTCCTAGGCTGTAATCTTTACAAAAGCAGATCACTAGATCTTTCTCCCACAGAGCCACTGAGCAGATTTGAACTGCCAACTTTTCAGTTAGCAGCTGAGTGCTTAACCGTTGCACCACCAGGGCTCCTTTAAACTCATACGTCTATGGTCAATTAATTCAGACAAAGATGCCAAGAAAATTCAATGGGAAAAGAGTAGTCTTTTCACTAAATGGTGCTGCAACAACTGGAAATCCATCTGCAAAAGAATGAGTTTGGATCGCTACCTCACACTACATACAAAAATCAACTGAAAATGGATCAAAGACCCAACTGTAAGGGGTAAAAATATAAAACTCTTTGAAAACAGATGTAAATCTTCATGAATCTGGATTAGGCAATGGTTACTTAGGTATGATGCCAAAATCAAAACTAACCAAAATAAAAATAGATTATCTGGAATTCATCAAAATTAAAAACTTTCATGCTTCAAAGAACACTATCAAGAAAGTGAAAAGACAGCCCACATAATGGGAGAAAATATTTGCAAATTATATATCTGATAAGGGTCTAGTATTCAGAACAGCACTGAACAATAAAGAGGCAAATAAACCAACTTAAAAACCTAGGCAAATGATTTGAATAGATGTTTCTCCAAAGAAGATACACAAATAAAAAATAAGTACATGAAAAGATGTTCAACATTCCTAGTCATCAGAAAAATGCAAATCAAAACCACAATGATACTACTGCACACCTAGTAGGATGACTATAATTCAAAAAATGAACAATAACAAATACTAGAGAGGATATGGAGAAATTGGAACCCTCCTACATTGCTAATAGGAATGTAAAATGGTGCAGCCTCTGGGTAAAACAGTCTGGCAGTTCTCAAAATTCTAATATAGCAATACCATATAACCTAGCAATTCCACTCCTTGGTGTATACCTAAGAGAATTAAAAGCATATGTTCATACAAAAACTTGAACATGAATGTTCATAGCAACACTGTTCAATAATAGCTAATTAAGTGGAAACAATCCATATGTCCGTCAACTGATGAATGGATGGATAAACAAAATGTGGTACATCTATACAATGGTATATTATTTATACATAAAAAAGAATAAAGTGCTGATACATGGCATAACATGGATGACCTTGAAAGCATTACGCTAAGGGAAAAAGGCAGACATAAATGGCCATGTATTATATGATTCCATTCCTATGAAATATCCAGAATAAGAAAATCCATAGAGACAGAAAGTAGTCTGATGGATAATAGGGGCTGGGGTAATGAGAAGTGACTGCTAATGGGCATGGGATTTCTTTTAGGGGTGATAAAGATGGTCTGGAATTAGTTGGTGATGATGTTTGTACAATCTTGTGGATATACTAGAAGGCACTGAATTGAACACTAAATGGGTGAGTTTTGTGTGTGTGAATTATATATTAATGAAATAAATAAATAAATAAAATTACCTTTAGCATTAAAAATAAAAAGATGATCAAAACCATCAAACTGTTGCCCGCATTCCATTTTCTAAGGCTTTGTTCCCACAGTGAGGCCCCTAGGTCTTCAGCAAAGTAATCACCTGGGAGTTTGTAACATGCAACATTCAGGCCTTGCCCCAGACTGAATCAGAATCTGTAGTTTAACAAGATCTCCAGGTGATTCATATGCACATTAAAACTTGAGAAGCACTGCTCTAATCCAAGAGTTTTCATCCTCCCACTTTAGGGTTAAGTGTGAAAAAATAATAATAAAGTGGTGAGTCTAGGATTCTCCTTTCTAGCCACACTCTGATTTCCTTTGGGGACTTACATCTTCCCCACTGTGTGCAGTCTTAGTGGGATGGTAAATTCAGATGCCCTGGATTGGCCTCCAAAAGCTAAAGGGATCCTAAAGGATCTTTTCTCTTACTGCAGGCCCCTCCCTACTTTCTGCCCTGGCCCTTCCCCATTCACCCATACTCTGCCCCCAACCAAGGGACAGAGGGGTATAGGATCAGCTCTGACTGTCACATTCTCTCCTGGGACTTGAAATCTTGAGTGCAATGACCCAAGCAGAGATGAAATAGTTGGGATTCAGTCATTCCAGGGGGAGCCCTCTAACAGTTGTGTATTCCTTTTTCCAAGCTTGTTTACATCAGTTAGGCAAACTCTGTGACAGCTTTCAAATAAACGCCCTTTTTTTCTTTTCCTTTCTTCATATTTTTTTTTTTAAGAACCAAATGGAAGATTTATTGGTTTGTCTTTAATCCGAATATTTTAACTTTTAAACTTTTAAAGAGTAACCAGGAGGCAAGGGTGTTGGAAAAATGATCTTCCAACACTTCTCATGTAAACTCAAAATTTTAAGATTCCTTTTGTGAACTAAACGGTTTAACTGTTTACATGTTTATTTCTGACTCCTCTACCCTTCCCCCTCTTCCATAATTCCTGTTTTCCCCTATTCAGTCTTGGCCACCACAAGCAGACAGACAGAAAGCGCAAGGAACTTTTTTCTTGCATCGTAGTGGAAACCTTAGCAAACAGTATCTTTTCTTCATATTAGCCAGAGGTAGATTCTGTTGCTTGCAAACAAAGAACCCTATTTGACACACTATTCTTTAATATAATAACAGTCAATTTGTATACAAACACAGTTCTCTACTACTTTGTTTCCATGGTGTGAACTGATATTAGCAGTTATTATATTAGATATCATAATTATTGTTAGTAGGTACAATCATGATTGTTAAGTAACTAAAGGTTGAACAGCTAGTAGGTGGCAAGGGCAGGAGTCACACACAGGAAGTCTGGCTCCAGGATTGATTTATACTGTTCATTTTGAAGGGGATAGGGTGGTGGATAGGAATAAGGGAGGGGAAGAAGCTGTGGAAGCAACTTCTGGACTGATCTTATCTCCTAGGAGCGGGATACGTCTTCAGATTAAGAGTTAGATTAAGCATTAACTCAAAAGCCAAACTCATTGCTGTCAAGTCATAGCGACCCTATAGGACAGAGTAGAACTGCCTCATAGGGTTTCCAAGGAGTGCCTGGTGGATTTGAACCGCTAACTTTTTGGTTAACAGCCAAGCTCTTAACCACTGTGCCACCAGGGTTCCAGATTAAGCATTAGTAGACCAAAATCCTAAAATGTGAAGGAGAAAATAAAAAATAGTATGTCATTCACAAATATTTTTTATTGGTAGGTAAGTTCAAAGTGACAGAACCTCAGATCAAATAATTTTACCAAACAAAGAGAATTTATGGATTCATGTAACCAGGAAGCTCAAAGCTGGATCCAGGGACTCAAAGACATTATCCTTCTCCCATGTGCCATCTCTGACTCACCTTTCCTCTGTGATTCCTTCGTCCTCAGGCCGGGTCTCCTCACCTGTGGCTAGAGATAGCTACCAGAATCTTCCACCTTCATCCACTTTGCAGCTAGAAATTCCAGTGACAAGAGATAGCCTCTTTGCTAACAACGTCCTGGAAAGGACTCTGTTGATCTGACTTGGGGGCATGAGAGCCAAATACTGTGGTGGTGGAGGTGAAACAATCTGATTGTCCAAGCCTGAGTCAGGTCCACTCATAGAGCTAGAGGGTGGATCATACCCTGTGAAGCACATGGACTAAGACAGAAGGAAGGTTTTCCCCAAAGAGACGCTAGCATACACACAGCATATGTATAATGGCACTTCAGTGCCCTGCCCAGCTCTCACTGTTCAATGCAAGCCTGAGACTTTACTGATAAAGCTGAAATTCTTATCCTAAGTGCTTTCTATGACTGCTGAAGGCCAGGGCTACCAGGAAGTTGGAATCCCCAGGTACAATTTTCAACCAATGATGAATGGGACTTGGCTGACAAATACTCCAACTGCCACACCCCTCAGGAGGGACAACTCTGAGGCATGTTCTACACCATCTCCTAGAGATCCCCAATAGGATTGAGCCCCAGTTTCCCATATGGGGAGCCCTGGTGGCACAGCTGTTAAGAGCTTGGCTGCTAACCAGAATGTCAGCAGTTCAAATCTATCAGCTGCTCCTTGGAAATCCTATGGGGCGGTTCTACTCTGTCCTATAGGGCCACTACGAGTCAGAATCAACTGGACGGCAACGGGTTTGGTTTTTGGTTTTGCCCATAATGGTAGCCTATTTCCTAACTCCACTTTTCTGTCTCGCTTCTCCAATTCTCTAATACTGCTTCCTGAAATCATCTCCCAAATAACCTATGTACACCCAAACCTTGTCAGAGGGTCTGCTTCTGGGGACCTCAACCTAAGACAAAATGATTATCATGGTCACATACTGGTTCTCTGTCCATTGTGTGTAAAGATTTGTACTGTTTGGGTATTATCTCTTTGTTTTCACCACAATACTTAGTGTAAATGCCAAGACATATATTTGGTGCTAAAAAAGTACTTGTATAATACTCCACTTAAACTTGGAGAAAATATTTATTTATCCAGAAAAATAAGTAAAGGTAGGCGTGGGTGACTGTGTATTCTGTTAATTTTATCTTTAGAAGCAAAATGCTTTACAAATAGATGATTTCTCTGCCATCCTCTTATGCACAGATCCATATGATATGGACTATAAAGTGATGTTCTTTCTTTAAACTTCAAGACTTGGCATTATTGAGTGGGCCAAGGCCCCTCTCCCAAAGGAGCTAAAGGGAAAAGATACTGAAAACAAGGAAGAACCAAAAAACTGTAGAAATCTGTGAGCTTCCTGAGTAACATGACCAGGTTCTCGACAAACAGGTCTACTACAGTCCTAACAGTGAAAGGCTTTCTAACTTGGTTTTGAGTCTCCACAAAAAATACTAGCCAGCAGCCCTGGAGGTCTTTACCTAATCCCCACTGGAGATTTGAGGTGACAGACTCACATTCTGTTTTAAGATCAAATTACACATCCATTCCCCCATGATTTAAATGAGGACACCGAGGGCCAGTGGACAGTGCTAGGGCTCAGTCTTCATCTTGTAGATGGATAGGAAAATTATGATTGGCTCTGAATGATTGGAGAGTGTGTGATAGCATGATTTATGACTAGAGGTGCTGATGTGGCTATTTATTCAGTGCTTTGTATAAATTTGCTGAGAAAGATGTTCTCTTACATCACATCACAAACCAGTGTCATCTGAGCAGTTTGGACAGGCTATGACTCAGGACTCAAAAAAGTATCTCATCCAGTTAGGTGGAATGTGAAGACATGAACCCAGTGATTAAAGAGGCAATGAAATTTGCCTATTTCTGCCTAACAAATGATCTGGCAGTTACGGAGAACTTCTCCAATCAATTCCACACCTTTTTGCTTTTTGCCACAGTAGTGCCATCTTTCCTCGCCATTGGAATTTCTGACTTTTCTGGACCTCTTTCTGCACATATTTCATGGCTTAGAATGCATGCTGAAATATAGATGGAGATTTCTTGGCCAGGACGCTAAGCCACATTTGTTTGCTTACTGGGGCACATCACCATGCTACAAGGTCTTTTAATAGAACTTTTTCAGACTCCTGATCTATCCAGTTCTACAGCAATCTGGGTTCTGCTTTCTCTTCCCCAGATGTACTTTCAGTTGTTGCCTTTTTTCAATCAGCTTCCAGATGTTGTTGCATATTCAACATATTCATTTTATATCCAGCACATTTTATGAACTTCTGTGTAGTCTCCTTCCATGCCACTTTCCCTCTACTCAGCCTTCCCCAATTAGGCAAATTCCTGAAACCTGCTGCACCAACACCCAATTCAGTTGGCTCTTCCGTGCCACAGCTAAGTGTGCCTGGCTCTGAAGGGGCGTGGGTCTGCAGGAGGACTCTTCTCAGTGGGCTCCCAGCCAGGTGCTGTTGAGTTCCCAGCAGACCACTGTGTAAAAGTCTCTGTAGAGAGGAAGAATGTTAACTGGGGCCCTGAAGTTCAAACCGCAGTTTGTTTTTGAAATTTTTTATTTTTAGTAATCTCTTTGTGCAAATATCAAACCAGTAAGCTAGAAATATTTTATAAACTATTGCTGAATGGTATAAAAATTGTAAAGAGGTCTTGTCTTTCTGTAGTACTTCATACACTTGGCACTATTTGGAAATGAGATCTTGCACACCAATTAATTTTTCAGATAATTGAAACTTATGTCCTTAAGCCCCAACTCATTGCAAATCTTAACCATTTTTAGGTAAAATGGTCACCTAAAAGGGTTACCTAAAATGCTCACTTACCTTTCAAAACACATTACATTTCAGAGTGTGCTTATTATTCTAATGTTTTCCTGATGGTTTATGGTCAACGCCATGGATAGTAGCAGCAATGTCCTATGGTCTGTGAGATATTAGTGTGCTTTCCCTTACATCAGGCTCTCTCAGCCTCAGCACTATTGACACTTTGGGTCAGATAGATCTTTGTCGTGTGGGGATGTCCTGCGCCTTGTAGGATGTTTAAAAGCATCCCTGGCCTCTACCTACTAGATGCCAGTAGCACCTTCCCAATAATGTCTCCAGACATTGCCAAATGTCCCCTAGGGCCAAAATCACCACTCCAGGCTGAGAACTACTGCTCTACACAAACTAGGCCTGATCAGTGCAACTAACCCTTCCAGTTCTTTGTATCTACCTTCCATGCCTAATTTTGACTCTTCTCTCAGCATCAAATACTAAACAAACAAACCCACTGCTGTCGAGTCGATTCTGACTCGTAGCGACCTATAGGACAAAGTAGAACGGTCCCATGGGGTTTCCAAGAAGTGGCTGGTGGATTCTAACTGCCAACTTTGGGTTAGCAGCTGAGCTCCTAACCTCTGTGCCACCAGGGCTCCCCAGCATCAAATAGCTGTTATTTCTTGCTGCTATTAGAATATCTAGGGTCTGCATTAAACTTTCTTCTATTGCCTTCTCCTCCAATAACTTTATTTTTGTTTTTCTGTATCTATTTGTAGACAAAAAGAGGAGATTATAATGGATATCAGAACCGAGTGTACAGTAAAAGTAGGTGAGACTTATAAGAGTAACCGATGTTCCTTTCAGAATTGCATTTATTCATTCAATGTAGTACAGGAAAAAGGGTTGGGTTATACAATAAGAGACCTTTCAAGCCAGGCCTAATCTAATTATATGACTTTAAACAGAATCATCTGTTGTGGGCCTGAGTTTCTGTGTTATATCTATAAAATTAGATTCTCTAAAGGATCTTTCATCTGTTCTAAGATTGTATATGCTGTCTGTGGTTAAAAGCTTAGCTACTAATCAAAAGGTCAGCGTTCAAATCCACTAACCACTCCTTAGAATCTCTATGGGGCAGTTCTACTCTGTCCTGTAGGGTTGCTATGAGTCAGAATTGACTCAATGGCAATGGTTTAAAGGACCTTTCATCTGTTCTAAGATTATATACGTTGTCTGTTTAGGAGCTTGTTTTCCTTCCATATTCTTCGTTACTTTCCAGAGAAATGGTTATTCCTGGATCAGAAATATTATTAAATGGTTAAGTGAGGTGTTAGTATACTCCCATTACTTCTTACAATTTAACTCTTAATACTAGGAAACAATGTACCTAACTGCAGCCACTACCTATCTGTCAGTGGAGGCTTGCATGTTGCTATCTTGCTGAACAGGTTTCAGCAGAGCTTCTAGACTAAGACAGACTAGGAAGAAAGGCCTGGTGATCTACTTCTGAAAATCAGCTATTGAGAACCCAGTGGATCTCAGCAGTCCATCCGCAACACATCATAGGGATGGCAAAACACAGGAAAGCATTTCATTCTACTGTGCATAGGGCCACCATGAGCTGGGAGGTCGAGTCAATGGCAGCTAACAATAGCAACAATTAGGAAACAGGAAAAAATATTCAGGTCATTTGAATATAAAACGAATATACAGAAATAAATAATATCCTATTACAAGATCTAATAAAGGGCCCCAGTGGTGCAGTGGATAAGCACCCAGCTGCTAACCAAAAGGTCAGCAGTTCAAATCCACCAGCCATTCCACGGGAGAAAGATGTGGCAGTCTGCTTCAATAAAAGATTACACTCTTGCAGAAAAAGGAGGTGGGGCCAAGATGGCAGACTAGTCAGATGCTTCCTGTGGCACCTCTTACAACAAAGACCAAAGAAAAACAAGTGAATCAATTATATATGACAATCTAGGGACCCTGAACATCAAAGACAAAGTTGAGGAATTGGACTGAGTGGCAGGGGGAGGGAGAGATGGTTCAAAAGCAGTGAGGGGTTGCCAGACTTGAGCTAGCAGGTCCTAGCACCATGCAGGTGGGATTAGCTGGCAAACGAGGGGGGAGGCAAGCAGTGGCACTTGGGATGTGTTTCCTACATCAGGAGAAACCAAGCAGCGAAGAGTCTGCTCAAGCTTCCAGAACCAGTGAGAAATGGCACTCAATCGGCAAAAGATAAACATAAGCATCTAATCTACCACATGGATCAAAAATAATAATAATAACAAGAAGAACTACATGGTGCTGGCTACCACCAATGGCTGCCCTGACAGGGAACACAACAGAGATTTCCTGATGGAGCAGGAGAAAAGCAGGGTGCAGAATTCAAATTCTAGTAAAAAGACCAGACTTAATGGTTTGACTGAGACTGGAGGGACCCTGGAAGACATGGCCCCCAGACTGTATGTTAGCCCAAAACTACAACCATTCCCAAGGCCAACTCTTCAGATAAAGATTAAACTGGACTGTTGGACATAAAATGATACTCGTGAAGAGTTGTGCTTCTTAGCTCAAGCAGATACATGAGACTAAATGGGCAGCTCCTGTCTGGAGGGGAGATGAGAAGGCAGAGAGGGTTAGGAGCCAGTTAAATGGACACGGGAAATCCAGGGTAGAAAGGAGGAGTTTGCTGTCACAGTATAGGGAGAACTAGGGTCACATAACAATGTGTGTATAAATTTCTCTATGAGAAACTAAATTGAATTGTAAACTTTCACTTAAAACACACAAAAAAAAAAAAAAAAAAAAAAAAACCCTGCCTTTTGGGAAATACCTCTCTCCCATTTACCTGCCCCCTCCCTGCTCTGCTCTGGGTCCTGGTCCAGCTTCAGTGATTGCTGAGTTCCCTGGGATGGATGTAGGACTCATTGCACCCTGAGTCATTCTCCCAGCTTTGGAGAAAGAACAAATTAACAAACAGGAAAAAATAATCTGCCAGCTTCCCTAAGCCGGAAACTCAAGGCAGGCACAGCCACTTTGCCTAGGAAGAGGCATAAGGGATCCATGGAATTTGAATGCCTTTCACACCTGCATAGGCCTGTGTGGGCCCATTTCAACAGCGTAGGCCCTCATTAGCACAGTACAACAGGGTATATAACTGAAGCCTATTTTCATCTGTATCAGCTATAAGAGAGAGTGGCAGACTTGTGCTATTTGACTCCACCATACCCATTAAGCAGGGTCCTCACCTACCCAACATCAAGGGCCTGAGGACTGGTGGCTTCATCCACTCCCCCAAGCCACCCACAACAAGGTTCCAAGAATAAGTGGTGACTCCCAGTCCTTAGAGCCAACAGCACTGGGTGCCCATAGTCCAGCTGCAAAATCCACCTACCTACAGCTCTAGGGAACAGGGGCACACCTTCCAACCAGACTCTCAGGGGCAGAAGTCAGCACCCTGCCTTGATCAGCACATGACCCCCTACTGCAGCCAGATACCTGTGCCTACTGCAATCAAACCCGCCCATCTAAGACTGTAGGTGAGAGTCTGCACCACACACTCAGTGACTGATGACCTCGACACCTGAGCTGAATACACATAAGAAAAGTAAATGAGCTCCTGAGCTCACATGCCTAGTAACAGTTCTAGCCACCTGGAGACAGGACGTGAGAGCATTAAAGACACCAATAATCAAACTAGCTCACATTACTGGCCTATTTGGGCATATCAAAACAAAACAAAAGAATAAACTAGGAAACAGTAAGCAAACATAAAATAAGTCAATATTGATGGCTCAGAGACAAGTCAATATCAAATTACATAAAGAGGCAGACCATGATGGCTTCAGTAAGCCACCAAAACAAAGAATCAAGAAACCTTCTGGAGGAAGAGAACTTCTTGGAATCACCAGAGGTAGAATTCAAAAGATTAATATACAAAACTCTTCAAGAGATCAGGAAGGAGAAGGAACACACAGACAAAGCAATAGAGGAACTTAGGAAGGTTATACAAAAGCATAATGACAAATTTAACAGGCTGCAATAATCCATAGAGAGACAGCAAACAGAAATCCAAAAGATTAACAATAAAATTTCAGAACTAGATAACTCAGTAGAAAGTCACAGGAGCAGAATTGAGGCAATGGAAGGCAGAATTAGTGACATTGAAGATAAAGCACTTGACACCAACTTACTTGAGGAAAAATCACAAAGAAGAATTTTTAAAAATGAAGAAACACTAAGAATTATGCGGGATTCTATCAAGAGGAATAACCTACGAGTGATTGGAGTACCAGAACAGGGGTGGATAACAGAAAATACAGAGATAATTGTTTAAGATTTGTTGGCAAAAACTTCCCTTATATCGTGAAAGATAAGACGATATCTATCCAAGAAGCTCATCGAACCCCACACAAAGTAGACCCCAAAGGAAATTCACCAAGATGTATTATAATCAAACTTGCCAAAATCAAAGATAAAGAGAATTTTCAAATTGAATAAGGACACTATCGATGTATTGTGAGATTGTTGACCACTGCTATATGGCAACATTTGTAGTAACTATTAAATGGGAGGCTGTTTTGTCCTGTAAGCCTTCATCTTGGGCGAGAATGGCAGCACAATTGGAAGAGCATAGTCAATATCACTTAAATGTGTAAGTAAAAAGTTTTGAAATGGTGTTAAAATAAAATAAAATAAAACCAAATGAGACTAAAGAGGTACAGTAGTCCAGTGACAAGGGCCAGAAGACAGAAGGGGACAAGGAAGTCCCCTGGTGATAGGGAACACAAGGTGGAGTAAGGATATTCTTGATGTGCTGTGAGATTGTTAACCATTGTCATAGGGCAACATGTGTAGTAACTGTTAAATGAAAAACTATTTTGTTCTGTAAGCCTTCATCTTAAGTGAGAATAATAGCACAGTTGGAAGAGCGTAGTCAAAATCACTGAACTGTGAATGTAGAAATTTTTGAAACAGTGTATCTTTGGCTATCTGTATTTTCATCAAAAAAAAAAAAAAGGTTGAGAATTTAGAGGCTTAATATGTTGTGGGGTTGTTAACCAATGTCATAGAACAACATGTGTACTACTATTTCATGAGAAACTATTTGCTCTGTAAGCTTTCACCTGAAGTACAATAAAAAAAAATTTAAAAAAAAGATAAAGAGAATTTTAAGAGTGGCTAGGGATAAACGAAAAGTCATCTACAAAGGAGAATCAATAAGACTAAGTTCTGACTACTCAGTAGAAACCATGCAGGCAAGAAGGCAATGGGATGACATACACAAAACCTTGAAGGAAAAATATTGCCAGCCAAGAATTATATATCCAGCAAAACTGTCTCTCAAATATGATGGCAAAATTAGGGCATTTCCTAAGAAGATTAGGGAATTTGTAAAAACCAAACCAAAATTACAAGAAACACTAAAGGGAGTCCTTCGGTTAGAAAATCAATACCATCAGATAACAACCCAAGACTAGAACACAGGACAGAACAACCAGATATCAATCCAGCTAGGGAACTCACAAAAATATATCAAAGATAAAACACTGAAAATAGGAAAATAGAGACATCAATATGTAAAAGATAACAACATTAAAACAAAAAAGAGGGAATAAGTAATGTAGTTATAGATCTTTCTTATGGAGAGGAAGTCAAGGCACTATAAAGAGATAAAAGATTGGTTTAAACTTAGAACAATAGGGTTAAATATTACCGTAACCACAAAGGAAACTAACAATCCTAAGCATAAAAATAAAAAACAAGAAAAACGTAAAGATTCAGCAAATACAAAAATCAATAACAATGAAAAAGATGAAAAGAAAATACATAAAGAAAAAGACTCAGCACAGAAAATTAAGTGGAACAAAGAAACTGTCAGCAACACACACAGAAAAAGACATCAAAATGACAGCACTAAATTCATACCTATCAATAATTACGCTGAATCTAAATGGACTAAATACACCAATAAAGAGCCAGAGGGTGACAGATTGGATAAAAAACACAATCCGTCTATCTGCTGCCTAAAAGAGACACACCTTAGACTTAAAGACACAAACAAACTAACTCAAAGTATTGAAAAAAGTATATCAAGCAAACAACAATCAAAAAGTGCAGTAGTGGCATTATTAATCTTTGACAAAATATACTTTAAATAAAAATCTACTATGAAGGATAAGGAAGGACACTGTATAATGATTAAAGGGTCCATACACCAGGAGGACATAACCCTAATAAATATTTATGAACCTAACGATAAAGCTCCAAATACATATAATAAACTCTAACAGCACTGAAAAGAGAAACAGACAGTTCCACAATAATAGTAGACTTCAACACACCACTTTTGGTGAAGGACAGAACATACAGAAAGAAGCTCAGTAAAGATACAGAAGATCTGAATGCCACAATCAACCAACTTGATTTCATAGACATATACAGAGCACTTCACCCAACAGCAGCCAAGTATAATTTCTTTTCCAACGCACATGGAACATTCTCCAGAATAGACTACATATTAGCCACAAAGCAAACCTTAACAGAATCCAAAACATAGAAATATTACATAGCATCTTTTCTGACCATAAAGCCATAAAAGCAGAAATCAATAACAGAAAAAGCAAGGAAAAAAATCAAATACATGGAAACTGAACAACACTTTGCTCAAAAACTACTGGGTAAAAGAAGAAATTAAGGACGGAATAAAGAAATTCACAGAATCAGATGAGAATGAAAACACATCCTACCAGAACCTTTGGGGACACAGCAAAAGTAGTGCTCAGGGGTCAATTTCTAGCAATAAATGCACACATCCAAAAAGAAGAAAAGGCTAAAATCAAAACTTTAACCCTACAACTCAAACAAGTAGAAAGAGAGCAGCAAAAGAAGGCCTCAAGCACCAGAAGAAAGGAAATAATAAAAATTAGAGCAGAATTAAATGAAATAGAGATGAAAAAAACAATTGAAAGAGTTAAAAAGTCCAAAAGCTGGTTCTTTAAAAAGATCAAAGAAATTGATAAACCATTGGCCAAACTGACAAAAGAAAAATAGGAGAGGAAGCAAACAACCTGAATAAGAAATTAGATGGTGATATCACAGCAGACTTAACTGAAATTAAAAGAATAATAATAGAATACTATGAAAAATTGTACTCTAACAAATTTGAAAACCTAGAGGAAATGGACAAATTTCTAGAAACACACTACCTGCCTATACTAACACAAACAGAGGTAGAACAACTAAATAAACCTACAAGAAAAGAGATTGAAAAGGTAATTTAAAAATTCCCAACAAAAAAAGTCCTGGCCCTGATGGCTTTACTGGAGAATTCTACCAAACTTTCAGAGAAGAATTAACATTACTATTACTAAAGTTATTTCAGACCACAAGAAAAGGATGGAATACTCCAAAATTCGTTCAATGAAGCCAGCATAACCCTGATACCAAAACCAGGAAAAGACACCACAAAAAAAGAAAATTACAGACCAATATCCCTCATGAACACTGACACAAAAATCCTCAACAAAATTCTAGCCAATAGAAGTCAGCAACATATCAAAAAAAAATAATTCACCATGATCAAGTGAGATTTATACCAGGTATGCAGAGATGGTTCAACATTAGAAAATCAATGTAATCCATCACATAAATAAAACAAAAGACAAGAACCACATGATCTTATCAATCGATGCAGAAAAGTCATTTGACAAAGTGCAACACCCATTCATAATAAAAACTCTCTACAAAATAGGAATAGAAGGGAAATTCCTCAGTATAATTAAAGGCATTTACACAAAGCCAAAAACCAACATCATCCTAAATGGAGAGACTTTGAAAGCATTCCCCTTGAGAACGGGAAACAGACAAGGATGCCCTTTATCACCACTCTTATTCAACACTGTGCTGGAGGTCTTAGCCAGAGCAATTAGGCTAGAAAAAAGAAATAAAGGGCATCCAAACTGGTAAGGAAAAAGTAAAAGTATCCCTATTTGCAGATGATATGATCTTATACACAGAAAGCACCAAAGAATCTACAAGAAAACTGCTGGAAATAATAGAAGATTTCAGCAAAGTATCAGGATACAAGATAAACATACAAAAATCAGTTGGATTTCTCTACACCAACAGAGAGAACTTCCAAGAGGAAATCACCAAATCATACCATTCACAATAGCCCCTAAGAAGAAAAAATACTTAGGAATAAATCTAACCAGAGATGTAAAAGGCCTATACAAATAAAATCACAAGACACTACTGCAAGAAAAAAACAGAGACCTACATAAGTGGAAAAAACATACCTTGCTCATGGATAGGAAGGCTTAACATTGTGAAAATGTCTGTTCTACCAAAAGCGATCTACAGATACAATGCAATCCCAATCCAAATTCCAACAACATTTTAAAATAAGATGGAGAAACAAATCACCAACTTCATATGGAAAGGGAAGAGGCCCCAGATAAGTAAAGCATAACTGAAGAAGAAGAACAAAATGGGAGGCCTCACACTACCTGATTTTAGAAACTATTATACCACCACGGTAGTCAAAACAGCCTGGTACTTGGTGCAACAACTGATACATAGACCAATGGAACAGAATTGAGAATCCAGACGTAAATTCATCCACCTATGAGCAGCTGATATTTGACAAAGGCCCAAAGTCAGTTAACTGGGGAAAAGACAGTCTCTTTAACAACTGGTGCTGGCATAACTGGATATCCATCTGCAAAAAAATGAAACAAGACCCATACCACACACCATGCACAAAATCTAACTCAAAATGGATCAAAGACCTAAATATAAAATCCAAAATGATAAAGATCATGGAAGAAAAAATAAGGACAATGCTAGGAGCCTTAATACATGGCATAAACAGAATACAAAATATAATTAAAAATGCACAAACATCAGAAGAGAAACTAGATAACTGGAGCACCTAAAAATTCAAAACTTATGCTCATCAAAAGACTTCACCAAAAGAGTCAAAAGACAATCTACAGAGTGGTAAAAAATTTTTGGCTACGACATATCCAATCAGGGTCTAATTCCTAAAATCTACAAGATACAAGATACTGCAAAACTTCTACCACAAAAAGTCAAATAACCCAATTAAAAAATGGGCAAAGGATATGAACAGGCACTTCACCAAAGAAGATGTTCAGGTGGATAACAGATACATGAGGATATGCTCACGATCATTAGCCATGAGAGAAATGCAAATCAAAACTGTAAAGAGATACCATCTCACTCCAACAAGGCTAGCATTAATCCAAAAAACACAAAATAATAAGTGCTGGAGAGACTGGAACACTAATACACTGCTGGTGGGAATGTAAAATGGTACAACCACTTTGGAAATCAATTTGGCAGCTCCTTAAAATGCTAGAAATAGAAGTACCATATGATCCAGCTCTCCCACTCCTTGGAATATATCCCAGAGAAATAAGAGCCATCACACGAATAGATATATGCACACCCATGTTCATTGCAGCACTGTTCACAATAGCAAAAAGATGGAAACAACCTAAGTGCCCATCAACTGATGAATGGATAAACAAATTATGGTATATTCACACAATGGAATACACACAACGATAAAGAACAAGGATGAATCTGTGAAACATCGCATAACATGGATGAATCTGGAAGGCGTTATGCTGAGTGAGACTAGTCAGTTGCTAAGGGACAACTATTGTATAAGACCACTATTATAAGAACTCAAGAAAAGGTTTAAACACAGAAGAAAACATTCTGTAATGGTTATGAAGGTGGGGAGGGAGGGAGAGGTGAATTCACTAACTAGGTAGTAGACAAGAATTATCTTACGTGAAGGGAAGGACAACACATAATACAGGGGAAGTCAGCACAACTGGACTAAACCAAAAGCTAAGAAGTTTCCTGAACACAACCAAACACTACGAGGGACAGTGTAGCAGGGCTGGTGGTCTGAGGACCATGGTTTCAGGGGACATCTAGGTCAATTAGCATAACAAAGTTTATTAAGAAAATGTTCTGCATCCCACTTTGGTGAGTGGTGTCTGGGGTCTTAAAAGCCAGCAAGCAGCCATCTAAAATGCATCAATTGGTCCCAACACACTTGGAGTGAAGGAGAATGAAAAACACCAAAGACACAAGGAAAATATTAGCCCGAGAGACAAAAGGGGCCACATAAACCAGAGACTCAATCAGCCTGAGACCAGAAGAACTAAATGGTACCTGGCTACCATCTGTGCTCGCCCTGACAGGGAACACAACAGAGAGTCCTTGATGGAGCAGGAGAAAAGTGTGGTGCAGAACTCAAATTCATGTAAAAAGACCAGACTTAATGGTCTGACTGAGACTGGAGGAACCCCAGAAGACATGGCCCCCAGACTCTCTGTTAACCCAGAGCTAAAACCATTCCTGAAGCCAACTGTTCAGACAAAGAATTGACTGCATTATAAGACATAAATTGGTACTTTTGAAAAGTGTGCTTCTTAGTTCGCATACACACGTCAGGCTAAATGGGCATCTCCTGTCCAGAAGCGAGATGAGAAGTCAGAAAAGGATAGGAGTTGGTTGAATAGACACAGGAAATTCAGGGTGGAAAGGAGGAGTGTGCTGTCACATTACAGGGATAGCAACTAGGGTCACATAACAATGTGTGTATAAATTTGTGTATGAAAAACTAACCTGAGCTGTAAACTTTCACCTAAAACACAATAAAAAATAATAATAATTAAAAAACTAAAAAAAAATGTGTCAAAGAAATCTGATTTAAAAAAAAAAGATTACAATCTTGCAAAGGCTATGAGGCAGTTCTACTCTGTCTTAGAAGGTTGCCATGAGTCAGAATTGACTTGACAGCAATGGATTCGGTTTTTTGGTTTAGAAGGTATAACGAAGGGGAAAACTTTTCAGAAGAGCAATCAACAATAAAAGTAATTAAAAATAACAAAACAAGAAATGTATAGGACCTTTACAAAAGGTATAAAAAAGACAATAAAGAAGAATTGGAGAAATAGAGAAATATAACATGTTTTCTATTTAAAAGATTTCAGATAAACCTCAAATTATTTTCAGAAAACAAACAAACAAAAAAAAGTTATGTCACTGGAACCTAATAAAATAGTTCTACAATTAATGAGGAAGAATGAATGGGAGACATAGTAAAAATAAAAAGTACAGACATATAAAATATGTTATAAAGCAATGATACCTAAAACAGTATGAAATCGAATGCGGATTTAAAAATCAATAGAAAATAAGAGAAAACTCAGAAACAAACACAATATATACACAGGAATTTGGCATATGACAAAGGTAGCATTTCTTATCAGGGGAAAATAGTATGGCTTATTCCACAGGTAACTAACTGAAATGCTTCCTGGAACCAAGCAGATAATATAAAAGTAAGCAACCATTAGGTTTAAGAGAGGAAGAAAGAGTGGGTTCGCACCTAAAGACAATCAATTTTAATATTTTTACTCATAACACTACTTGATTTGGAGAGAATACGAGCTCCCTGAAGTCAAACACTTTGTCTGCCTTGTTCAGTGCCATAGCCCCTGTTGCTAAAGTGGAATAATATGCAAATAGTAAGTGTGATGGTTTATTTTATAAGTCAAGTTGGATAGGCTATGATGCCCAGTTGTTTGGTCAAACACTAGTGTCATTATAAAGGTATTTTGTAGATCTGATCTACATCTACAATCAGATGACTCTAAGTAAAGGAGGTTACCCTCCATAATGTGGGTGGACCTCATCCAATCAGTTGAAGGCCTTAGGAGAAAAAACTAAAGTTTTTCAAAGAAGGAATTCTGCCTCAAAACTGTAACCTAAAAATCCTGCCTGAGTTTTCAGCCTGTAAGCCTGCCCTCTGGATTTTGGATTCAAGACTGCAATATCAATTCTTGCCTGAGATTCCAACCCACAATCCAGCCCTACCAATTTCAGACTTGCCAGCTCCTACAATAGCGTGAACCAGTTCTTTAAAATAAACCTCATTCTCTGTCTCTCTCTCTACATCTATTTATCTGTCTATTATCTATTTATTTATCGTCTATTTTTTTTTAATCTACATCCATGTCCTTTTTGTTCTGTTTCTGTGGAAAACCGGACTGATAACCCTGACTAATACAGTAAGCATACAATAAATATTTCTTGAATGACTGCATAAATCTAGGAGCTATACTCATCCTTCAAGAACCCAGCTTGAGATCACCCTGGCTTATTCAATAAATAGTTTTTTGTTTTTTTTTTTAATTGATTACCCATTTAGATAGAGTTCTATTTTATACATCAGAAAAGGGATAAACTCCAGCTGGACAAAAGTTTATATGACTAGAAACCTATATACGTTTTAGAAGAAATTAAGTGAATATTTATCCAACACGGGTGAGAGAAACAGCATAGTAAATGAAAGAAAACATAAAGGGTACAATTTATTGATGTGACTTTTGGTAAGTCCAGCACAGACAATATTTCCTCCAGTTTGTAAAAAATGTTCTTTAGTGAGAATAAGATGAAATCACTAGCTTGTATATAGGAGCCAAAATAGATTAAAGTTGTTTAAACACTTGACTGAATCCTACATCATGAGAGGCATCAAGATCTCAGGGCTCCTAAACAGCAAATTCAAATCTCCCATCTCATATACCATACTAAAATCACACACACAAAGAAAGCATAGAAGTGGTTAAAAAATTATATAAAAAAAATTTCCATGTAATACAAATGGAAAAGAATCTCCAAAAGAAGTAAGGAGATGAGCAGGCGTGGTGGTAAAGGAGGAGCCCCCATTAGTCAGGTTAAAGCAAGGTATGAACTAAAGCCAACGCATTCCTGAGGACAGGGCTGATTCTACCCACAGTGAAGCCTCTTTTCGAAGAGGCTGTCATAAAGATCCACAACAGCTCAGCAAAGGAAGAGTTTGCACAAAGAGAATACAGCAAATAGAACAATCTTCAGAGCAATCTTCAAAAGACTCAGAAATAAGTACATTTAATATCCCTAGAGATGTTCCTAGCGATAAAGGAAGAGAAGATATATACTAAAAAAGTATAGATTAACAAATCCAATCAAATCAATGGATATATAAACAGGACAATATATCATTATCCTGTGGGGTTTATTCTAAAAATGCAAGATTGGCTTAACATTTAAAATCAATCACTGTAAGTGACACATCAATAGAATAAAGAGAAAAAAAATATCATTTATCACTTGATAAATTCAACATTCTTCATGATAAAAAAGAAAAAAACTCCAGGAAAACTAGAAAAGAAGTAAATTTCCTTATCTGATAAGAGTATCTACAAAAAAAAAAAAACCTTACATCCAGTAGCATACTTATTGTCACAATATTAAAAACTTTCCACCCAGGAATAAAAAGTTCATATTCTTCAAGTTCAAGGAAGGAAAGACAAATTATTCTTTGGTCCTGCCCCCAACTCTAAGCAAGTAACCATAAGGCCAGTTTTAAATCTGTTCCAATCAATCAGTGATTGCTTTGGTATGCCTGCTTCTGAAGGTCAGCCAATTAAGCACTAATCCTACTCCATGCTTCTGAAAGTCTGGCAATCCCTGCATGCTACACTAAAAATCAGTCAGTCTCTAAACATTCCCACTTCTGAAAGTCAGCCAGCCCCTAATCCCTTGCTTTTTCAAAACCTTAAATAAAATCAGCTTTTTGAAATTTTTAAAAAGAGTGTGCTCTGCAAATACAGTTCTTTCTTGCTTGGCAAGTAATAATACAGCTTTTGTCAAATATATTTGAGTGGTGATCTCCTCCTTTGCTACGCTTTTAAGGTAGGAAACAGGATCAGAACATGCACCATCATCTCATATCCTCAACTTTTTTCTAGAAGCTCTAGTCACTGCAATAGGAAGGAAAAAGAAATAAAAGTTCTAAAGATTGGAAAAGAAGTAAAAAAAAAATACTGTCTTTATTTGTGATAACATAATTATATACATGGAAAAACTAAACTAATATGCAAATAAACAATTAGAATTAATAAGTGAATTTAGAGGGTTGCCAATAACAAAGTCAGTATACAAAAATCAATTGTATTTCTATGACCTAGCAAAAACAATTGGAAAATTATATTAAAAAAATACTATATGCAGTTTCCATGTGAATGCTGGGCAATGAAAAAGAAGATGGAAGAAGAACTGATGTATTTAAATTGTGGTGTTGGCAAAGAATATTGACTATACTGTGGACTGACAGAAAAATGAACAAGTCAGTCTTAGAAGAAATATAACTGGAATGCTCCTTAGAAGCAAGGACAGCGGAACTTCAGCTCACTTACTTTGGACACATAGTCAGAAAAGACCATTCACTAGAAAAGGACATACTGTTTGGTCCTCAATGAGATGGAAAACAAGGGAGACACTCAATGAAATGGATTGACACAATCACCACAAGAATGGACTCAAACACATCAACAATCATGAAAATGGCACAGGACTGGGCAACGTTTTGTTCTGTTATACATAAGGTCTCCATGAGTTGGAACCAACAAAACAAAAACAGCAACTAAAAACAATAATAACATATGCAATCACATTTTAAAAAATCAAATAACTAGAGATAAATCTAACAAAAAATGTGTAAGACCTCTACGTTGAAAACTACAATATGGTAAAGAGATAAATTAAGAAGACTTAAATAAATTGAGAGACACAACATGTTTATGGATTAGAAGAACTCAGTATTATTAAGATTTAAATTCTCTCAAAATTCATCTTATAGATTCAGTGAAATCCAAATCCAAATCTCTGCAAGATTTTGGAAATCAACAAGCTGATTCTAAAATCTATATGAAAACATAAAGGACCTTCTAAGAAGGTCTTTTTAAAGGTCTTCTAAAGACAATGTTGAAGAAAAACAAATCTGAAGGAATAACACTACCAGATTGTAAGACCTATTATAAAGTTATATAATTAAGACAGTGTGATATTGGACCAATGGAACAGAAAAGAGAATCTATATTTAGACTTACGTATATAAAGTCCAATGATTTACAACAAAGTTGCCTCTGAAATTTTGTGGGGGAAAGATGGCAATTTTAGTTAATGCTGCTGGAATATTTAGATATCCACATGGAAAAAAATGAATCTTGATACCTATTTCACCCCATGCCATACACAAAAATTAACAAGCAAATTTATTTGATGATGATAGAAGTCAGAAAAGAGGTTACTATGGGGGAGTGGTACTGATAGGGAAGGAACAAAAAAAAAATCTTTCTACCTTGGTAAGTAGGATCTGGGGTCTTAAAAGCCTGTGAGCAGCCATCTAAGATACTCCACTGGTCTCACTCCTTTGAAAGCAAGGGAGAATGAAGAAAACATACAAGGGAAAGGTTAGTCCAAGGGACTAATGGACCACAACTTCCATGGCCTTCACCAGACTGAGTCCAGTACAACTAGATGGTGCCTGGCTACCACCACTGACTGCTCTGACAGGGATCACAATAGAGGGTCCCGGACAGAGCTGGAAAAAATGTACAAAATTCTAACTCACAAAAAAAGACCAGACTTACTGGCCTGACAGAGACTGGAAAAACCCCAAGAGTATGGCCCCCAGACACCCTTCTAGCTCAGTAATAAAGTCACTTCTGAGGTTCACCCTTCAGCCAAAGATTAGACAGTCCCATAAAACAAAACAAGACTAATGGGGCACAATAGCCCAGGAACAAGGACTAGAAGGCAAGAGTGGACAAGAAAGCTGGTAATAGGGAACCCAAGGTCGAGAAGGGAGAGTGTTGACATGTTGTTGGGTTGTTAACCAATGTCATAAAACAATACATGTACTGACTGTTTAATGTGAAATTATTTGTTCTGTAAACCTTCATCTAAAGTACAATAAAAAAAAAATCTTTCTGAGATGTAAGAAATGTTCTAGATCTTGATTTGCCTAGTGATTACATAGATAGTTACAGATATAGATATAGGTACAGATATAGATATGTTATTGTTGGTTGCCGTCGAGTTGATTCCGATTCAGGTCAACCTCATGCGTTACACAGTAGAACTGCTCCATAGGGTTTTCTTGGCTGTAAACTTCATGGAAGCAGATCAGCATGCCTTTTCTTCTATGGTACTACTGGGTAGGTTCGAATTACCAAGCTTTAGGTTAGCAGTCGAGCGCAAACAGTTTGCACCACCTAGGTAACACAAATACAGATATAGATATGTGTAAAGCTGTATACTTAAGATTAATATGTTTTACATATTTTTCTGAATATATATATATTATACCTCAAATTTTTTAATGCAAGATACTGCTGGATAAACATGGCAAATTGAACACACACGTCTGTTTTTTTATATACATAATAATATTTTATTATATTTTCATTGAAGGTTTACAGAGCAGTTTAGGTTCCCATTCAACAATTTCTACAAAAGTTGTTCAGTGACATTGGTTACATTATTCACAATGTGTGAACATTCTCATTATTTCCATTTCCATTAATCTAGTTTCCCTGCCCCTTACGTTCTCATCTTTGTTTTAAAGTAATTGTTGACAATTTGGTTTCACTTTGGTGATTTTTTTAAAGAAGCACAGTACTTATGGGTGATAGTCATTATTTTTTGGACCAATTTGTTATTTAGCTATAAGTTGACCTCAGGGGTAAGTTTCATTTGGTTCAAGTTTTGAAGAGTATCTCAGGAAAAGTCTTGGTGAGTACTCTGGTCTCAGCCATTCCAGTAGGTCTGGTTTTTGTTGTTTTTAGGAATTTGAAGTTCTGGTCCACATTTTTCTCCTATTCTGTCAGGGTCCATCTATTGTGGCCCTGATTAGAATGGTCAGTAATTGTAGCTGGGCACCATCTAGTTCTTCTGGTACACATATCTATTTTTGATCCATTTTAAACCATAATTAAAGGAGAAGCATTATAAAGGTAAAGTCCTGTAAGAATGAGAATGAGAGAGAAGATGACAAAATTTTTAAAGCTAGAAAGCCACTGGACAAGAGATAAATCACTGGCCTGATAAATACTGAATTCTAAACTGTCAGTGGAGAAAGTCAAAACCAATCCACGTTAAACCATAGAACCCCCAAATAGTTCACGAATTAGTACAGAGGTTACCATTGAAAGCAGAAGCAGAAGAATGGTGGTAAAACAAGGAATATTGGTTGACAGCTTCCAGAGAGGAAGACCCAGGTCAAATATAAAAATTCAGGAATCAGAATGGTCCCGGTGTTTAAAAGCAACACCAAAGTCTAGAAAACAACAGAGAACTGTTTTCAAAATTACTAAGCAAAAGGACTTATAAACTACATGTATATATCCAGAGAAAGTGTCAATCAAGTGTGAGGGTAGAAGAAAGATTTGTTTAGACATGCAGGATCTCAAAAACATTATCTCCTATGGGTAGTTTCTCTGGAAATTATTAGAGTCTGTATTCCACTAAACTCAGGGAGTTAACAAGGAATGAGGAATGCATAATATACTGGGAACAGGAAATTCAGAGTCAAAGGGAATCCTAAACTGTTGGTAAAGGTGATCCTAGAATGACTACTCTGCAATTATAATAGAAGGCATCCTGTCCATACCAGAGTATGTAAAAGGTTGGAGAAAAATTTATTCAAAAGACGAAATTGATAGAGTACCTGAAATGTCTGAACATCTGGAGGTGTTCAATTGACAGTGTTTGGAGCTGGTTAACGATATACCTAGAAAACTAAGAAAATGAGCCCTTCTCCAAAAAAAAAGACAATTATTATCTCCAGGGAATCCAAGTAGTTGTCATAGGTTGTTTCATGGCATTTATAGAATCATAATAATAAAAATAATAAATATTGCTCTAAAAACTAGCTTTACAACTATACTTAGAAATTATGTTGAGGGTAGAAAATGTGTGCAAGCATGTTGAGGACAGAGAGAAAAATCAAAGCCTCAGTCTCCATTAAGGAAATTGAGTATATCATGCCTAAAACTGAGAATCAAACAGGAGCAATACAGCATGTTATTTAGACACACAAAAATTAAACATCAAACTAATTAGCTAGAAACAAATGGTTTCCTATGGTCAGGGAGAATGTGGGACAGGAGGCAGGATACTACTATTCTTTTTCTATAACAACCTTAGTGAAATTATTTGATTATTTAAGTTTTAATTTTGATGGAAATATTAAAAATAAAGAAGATGGAAAGGTTTTAAAAAAGTAATGTGAGCATATGGGATACAAGAGGTAGATTTTTAAAAATTAGAACCTGAAAATTAAAAATACAATCATTGAAATAAACTATAAATTCCCACACACATATGGATAACTAATTTTCAACAAAGGTACAAAGGCAACTGAGTAGAAAAAAGACAATCTTTTTGGCAAACGATGGTGTGTATTAGTTTCCTAGGGTTGTTGTAATAAATTATCACAAACTATGTGACTTAAAACAACAGAAATGTGTTCTCTCACAGTTCTGGAGTCCAAAAGTCTGAATCCAGGTTTTCAGTGGGGCCATGCTCTCTCTCAAGTTTCTAGTGAAAGATCCTTTCTTGTCTCTCCCAGATTCTGGTGGCCCCAGCATGTTGTTGTTGTTGTTAGGTACCATCAAGTCAGGTCCAACTCACAGCAACCCTACATACAACAGAACAAAACACTGCTCAGTCCTGTGCCATCCTCACAATCGTTGTTATGCTTGAGCCCATTGTTGCAGCCACTGTGTCAATCCATCTCGTTGAGGGTCTTCCTCTTTTCGTTGATCTCTTACTTTACCAAGCATGATGGCCTTCTCAAGGGACTGATCCCTCCTGATAAGATGTCCAAAGTATGTGAGACGTAGACATATAGCAGCATAATTCCAATCTCTGCCTCCATCTTCACCTGGCCATCTTCTCTCTGTATCTATCTGTCCCTGTATTTTTATTAAAGACAAGGAAAGACTGAGGAACTGTCACAGTTTGGAGGAGAATAAGGAGTCACGATAACTAAATTCAGTGTAGGATCCTTGATTGGATTCTGGAACACACACGTACGCACAAGAACATTAATGGAAAACTGGTGAAATCAGAATAAAGTCTGTATTCTAGTTAATAGTATCATATCAGTGTTAATTTCTTAGTTTTGATCATTTACTGTGATTATACAAGATGTAACACTAAGGAAAGCTGAGTAAAAGGTATACGGGAACACTTTATTTTTACAACACTTTTATAAATCTGAAATTATTTCAAACTAAAAATTAAAAAAAAAAAAAAAAACCTTATATGAGACAATCCCCAAAGAATAAAGTGAAAGAACTATGAATTAGAAAGTATGGCTAAGGACTTTTCCTAGCATACTTCAAAAATAAATAAAGAGATTTATTTTAAATGGAAAAAAAAGAAGAAGAAGAAAGAAAGACATGGAGAATAGATGCAGAAGTACTGACATTTGTTTAGTTGTACTTTCAAGAGGAAAGACCGTGAGGGAAGAAACAGCTAAAGTAATAATGGCAAAAAATTTCTAAGAAAAACATGAGTCCTCAAATAGAAAAAGTCAACATATTGCCAACCAGGAAAAGGGGTTTTAAAACTTATACTTTGAATCATGTCACTGGAATTCCAGAACATCAAGAATAAATAGAAAATTCTAAAAGTTATCAGAGAGAAAGACAGATAATCTAGAGTGGAAAGAGAATTAGATTTAGATCAAATATTTCAAAAGCAATATTGAAAACAATAAAACAGTGGAGTGACTTCTTTAAAAATCTAAGGGGAAATAATGCAGAAAGTAAAATTCTATATCCAGACAAACTATCATTTAATTAAAAAAAAAAAAAAAACCAAACCCATTGCCCTCGAGTTGATTCCGACTCATAACAACACTATAGAACAGAGTAGAACTTCCCCATGGGGTTTCCAAGGAGCTCCTGGTGGATTCAAACTGCCAACCTTTTGGTTAGCAGCCATACCTCTTAACCACTATGCCACCAGCATTTCTTAGTGAGGGAAAATAAAAATATAATCAGATTATAAAGATCCTGATGTATACCAGCTATAATGTTGCACAACTCCAAATACATAATATATATATTTGGAGGCATGCAGTGCCCGGTCTATGAAGTGTGTGTGGTAATCCTAATCCACAGAGCTTTGCTGAAATCACCCTAAATTCAAGAGTAACCACTAGAAGAATAGAATATTTTCCAAACCAGTATAACAAAATTATGGAATAAAGAAAATTTAATTACTCCAAAAGAAGGAAAGAATAATATAATTTTTAAATATGGTTAATGGAAAACAAAACAAAAATATCATGGAAGGGCTATGAGAATCTCCCTCCCACTGTAAATAACTAGAAAATCAGACAAAATACATGAAATAACTCTTTTCAGACATTGGACAATAAGCAGCATAGCATTGTGAGCCTGAGAAAAAAGGGTAAGGCAAACAAAATGAGTCCTATGATTGTCCTGGATATCTAGATAGCTCAAAAAGAAAATCATACATAACCCAGTGTACTCACTAAGTTGAGAAGACAGAGATTAGAGTTCAGGGTAGTCAAAGTACTAGAATTTATGGAGCACAGTACTAAACATGAGAAAGCTGCAAAGATAAAGCTCTGAAGACCTTCAAAGGGAGTTCTCTAGAGTGTTTGACAGAGTACTGATTTGCACATCCATGGGATAAAGTTCTCTAAGGCTGGGGAAAGAACCACAGGAAAATAGGCTGAACAGTTGCCAGAGCTCAAATGGGACTAGAAATAGTTCAATAGTCAGAGTGGAGAAACTTCACAGTATGCAGAGCATTGGTTAGAGAATTCAGATGGGCCATACCTTAGTAAACCAAAAAATCCATTGTCATTGAGTTGATCTTGACTGATAGCGACCCTATAGGACAGAATAGAACTGCCCCATAGAGTTTCCACGAAGTGCCTGGTGGATTTGAACTGCCAACCTTTTGGTTAGCAACCATAGCTCTTAACCACTACACCACCAGGGTTTCCCATACCTTAGCAGTGGGCCTAAATTAGCACTAGAGTAAAGGCTGCTTTAGACCCATCCTAGCAAATCTTAAAAGCAAACATCAAAAAGACCAAACTAATCATTTGGTAACTTACCTTCTTGCCAAAACAAAGCGCAACACTCTTTAAAGGAATACAACAAAAAATTTAAAGTGTCTGTAATCCAATGAAAATTTATTAAGCATGAAAATAAACATGGACATAACCAGGAGAAAAATCAATAGAAATAGAACAAGAAATTAGAACTATGATAAATTTAGTAAAACAATTATTTTAAATATATCATAAATACATACTATAAATATATGAGATTTAAAGGAAACTATGAATATAATGAGAAAAATGGAAGATATAAAAATTACCCAGCGGGAACTTTTAGATGGGGGAGAGGGGGGACAGAATAAAATTAACTGAAGAAAAGATTAGTGAACATAAAGCTATAGCAAAAGAAACTATCCAAAATAAAGCATAAAGAGAAAAATAATTTTTTTTAATGAACAGAGCCTCAATGACCTGTGGGACAATGCCAAGCAAATTTACAAGTAATTGTAGTCTCAGTAGAAGAAGATGTGGAAGTATGGGAGAGATAGAAAAAGTATTAGAAGAACTATCGTATAATATTTTTCTAAATGTGATAAAAATTATAAACACAAGATTTTGAGCTCAACAAACATCAAGCAAATATTAAAAAAAAAAAAAACCAAAGCACATCATAACAATATTGCTGAAAACTGTGATAAAGAGAAAATCTTTAAAACAGTCAGGAAAAAAGACATTTCAAACAGAGGTACAAAGATAAGAATTACAGCAGAGTTCTTATCAGAAATTATGCAAGTTAGAAAACAGTGGAATGGCATATTTAAAGTACTAGGAAACAAACAAGCAATAAAAACCATCAACCTAGAATTCTACAGCCAGTAAAATATCTTTCAAAAATGAAACCAAAATAATGACATTTCGAACAAACAACACCTTGAAAAATTCTTCATCAACAGACTTGTATTAAAGAAAAATTGCTCTTCAGATAGAAGGAAGTAATACTTGGTGGAAATTGGTAACTACAAAAAGAAGTAATCAGCATCAGAAATGGTAAATAAGTATGTAAATGTGAAAGACATTTTTCTTGATTTGTTAAATTCTCTAAAAGCTCATTGACTACAGCAAAAATAAAAACAATGCATATATACATTATATGTATATGCACACACCCACATATACATACCCACATATAGTCCCATTTAATTTCCACAACAAACCTATGCTATAGGAACTGCTATTACCTTCATTTTATACATGAGGAAACTGAAGCACATGGTAGTTAATTCGTCCAACACTAAAGTCGTAGAGCTTGTATTTGCATATAATCTGCACATTTGACTTCTACATTATACAATAAGTAAAACATTGAATATTTATACAATGAAATATGACAGAGCAATTAAATGAAATGAACATGATCTATATGTATTAACATGGATGGATCTCAATATCATATTGCTGAGTAAAATTAGCAAGTTACAGACAGATCCATACAATCTAATACTATTTATGATTTTTAAAAAAACCTACTGCCATTGAGTCTATTCTGACTCACAGTGACCCTCTATGACAGACTAGAAATGCCCCATAGGGTTTCCAAGGAGCAGCTGGTGGATTCCAACTGCTGACCTTTTGGTTAGCAGCCGAGCTCCTAACCACTGTGCAACCAAAGCATGCAAATGCACAAAAACACTATTTTGAATTTTATGTTGGCATATACATTCATAAAAAAATACTTTTAAAAATATAAAACAGGGATTTCCAGCAACACAGCACTCTAGGCAGAAGCACCACGCCATCCCTCTACAGCAAAGATCCGAAAAACTAAGCCAAACAGAGAAAACAGCAATCCTGAAATCCTAAACATCAAATGAAGAGATAAAGAACTCAGCCATGCACCAAATGGAATTACAAACTGACAGAGGATAGAGAGCAAGGAGACATACATGGAGAGGTCCTCTATCAGCTAATGCAGCACGTATCTGCCATCTTGGGCTCCTATCAGAGACCAGCAAATAGGGGGTATGAGAAAGTAGCTTCACAGAGCTTCCAGGAGGAGACAGAACAACCGACAAACAGCAATATACGATTTCCCACCTCCCACCCTTCTTCACCCCCACTCGGCTGCCTCTGCTTCGTGTGGCCGCAGTCTCTTGGCCGGGAAGCACCAGCTGCTTGGATTCTACCTGCCCACACTGGCCGACTCCCTGAGTGCCATTTGTTGCTGCTGGGGTTGTTTTTTTCTGCTTCTTTTGATTTCTTCCTTACCTCCCACCACCTCCCCCTCCTTTTGCTCAAATACCTGGATCTGTGCGCCATCTTTGCGTCTTCCTGAGGGGCTGTGGAGCACCGTTCAAGTGTGTAACTGCTTCCCAGTCCTTGCTGCCACACTGGTGGGATCCTGGGGCTTTTGTTTGTTTGTTTGTTTTCAACTGTTTGTTTGTTTTCTTTTTCTTTTCTTGAGTTGGAAGCCTGTTCTGGCCGGGTGGTGCTGCGTGGCTTGGGACCTACCCACTCAGTTTGCACAGATGCACAGAGGGATTCCTGAGAGCATTTCTCTTTTTGTGTTTTTTTTTTTTTTTTCTGTTTTGGCGGGGGGATTCTTGTTCTTTGTTTTGTTTTCTTTTCTCTCTATTTCCCCTTTTGTCTTTCTTCATTACTCAGTTTCTTGTCTATACCTTCCTTCTCTTCCTTTCCCCTGGATACCTGGCACTGAATAGCTCTACACCTCCTAGCCAGGCTGTAATTCAACACCTGGGAAAAATTTCCCGAGACCTCGTAGCTGCACCAGTGGGATCCCTGGGAGCTTTGCTGTTCTTTTTTCTTTCTAATTTTCATTTATTCATTTTTTTCTTTTTTTTTTCTTCTTCCCCTTTTTGTTTTTCTCCATTTCATAGTCTCTCATCTCTCCACTCCAACGGCAAGCTCCCCTAGCACTCTTTTTTGTTTGTTTGTATGTTTTTGGCTCCTGTTCCTCTCTCCTCTCTCCCATACCCATCTTAGCTCCACACATCACAATCTCCCCCCTCCATCCTGCCTACCTGCACCATGTGCTTAACATCACACCACCAAGCAGCACAGGCATGGCCTACCAAAACTGCCTGCACTGATTACCGACCTGCCCTGGTGGCTGCAGTAAGTGCCACAAACAACTCATCCCAGCAACTCCTCTTCAGCTTGACCTGCCCTGCTGTACGATATCTGAGGGACTGACCGTGCCAGTTGGAGAAGGAGGTGAAAAGTATTGTGCCCACAGATGAGCAAACAACAAAGAACACACAGTATGCCTGCTCAGACATAGCCAAATAAAAAAAAGGACAAAACAAACAAATCTACAATCAATAAACGAGTAAAATAACTACCGAATGCCCCGAAGACAGCAGAAAATATCAAAACATCCACAAAAACAGGACAGAATGGATGGTTCCAGTAGGCATCCAAAATAAAACACCAGATGACTTTCCAGTAGAATAAAAGGCACTAGAACTACCTGATAGGGAATTCAAATCTCTACTACTCAGAATTATTCAAGAGTTGAAGCAAAAAGCAGACAAAAATGAGGAAAAAATAGACAAATTCATGGAAAAGGCAGACAAATGCATGGAAAACACAGACAAAAAGATGGAAGAATTCAGGAAAATAATGCAGGAACAAAATGCCAAAATAAATTCACAACTAGAAATTATACAAAAACAACAATTAGAAATCCAAAAGATAAACAACAAGATTTCAGAAATAGACAGTGTCATAGAAGGGTTGAGGAGAAGATTTGAAACGGTGGAAGATAGGATCAGCAGAATTGAAGACAAACACTGGTCTACAACTCTGTTTGAGGAAAAATCAGAAAAAAGAACAAAGAAAAATGAAAATACCCTGAGAATTATGTGGGATACAATCAAAAGCAAAAATCTGCGAGTGATCAGAGTTCCAGAACAGGGGGAGAAAACAGAAGACACAGAGAGGATCATTGAAGAATTGCTGACAGAAAACTTCCCCAATATCATGAAAGATGAAAAGCTGACCATCCAAGAAGCTCAACTAACCCTGTATAGGATAGACCCTAAAAGAAAATCACCAAGGCATATCATAATCACACTCGCCAAAACCAAAGACAAACAAAGAATCCTGAGAGCAGCTCAAGAAAAACAAAAAGTCACATACAGAGGAGAAACAATAAGACTAAGCTCAGATTATTCAGCAGAAACCATGCAGGTAAGAAGGCAATATAATGACATATATAAAACCTTGAAAAAAAAATTGCCAGTCAAGAATAATATATCCTGCAAAACTCTCATTCAAATATGATGGTGAAATTAGGTCATTTCCAGATAAGCAGACATTAAGGGACTATGTAAAAACCAAACCAAATTTACAAGACTTATTAAAGGAAGTCCTTCAATCTGAGAACAAACAATATCAGACCACAGGCTGAATAAAGGATATGGGATTGTACTAGTCAGATACCAACCTAGGAAATGAAATCTTAAGGACTATGCAAAACCAAAAGAATTACAAAAGGCAACCAGAGAGGTTAATCTGTAAGTGACAACAGCATCAGAACAATGAAAGAGTGAATAAACGGTGTAGATATAGAACCTTCTAATGGAGAGGAAGTCAAGCGATACCAAGTAATAACAGACTGGTTCAAATCTAGGAAGGTATGGGTAAATTTCAAGGTAACCACAAAGAAAGTTAACAAACCTACTCACCAAAATAAAGAAGAAAAATATAAAGTCTCCGTAAAAACAAAAACTACAAAAACAAAAGAAAAGAAAAAAATTCTGCAAACAAAAGAAACTCAGCACAGGAAAGTAAGAGGAGCAAAACTGGAGGACATTATACTGAGTGAAAAAGTCAATCAAAAAGGACAAATATTGTATGAGACCTCTACTCTATAACTCATGTAAAATTTACTCACAAAAAGAAACAATCTTTATTGGTTACCAGGGGTGGGAAGAGTGGGGGGGAACTAAATAGATAAGTGGTAACTTTGGTGAAGGGTAAAACAGTACACTTTACAGGGGAAGCCAGCACAACTTGTACAAGGAAAGGTCATGGAAGCTCCATAGACACTTCCAAACACCCTGAGGGACTGAATTGCTGGGCAGAGGGCTGTGGGGACCATGGTCTCAGGGAACATCTAGCTCAATTGGCATAACACAGTTTATAAATACAATGTTCTACATTCTACCTTGGTGAGTAGCGTCTGGGGTCTTAAAAGCCTGTGAGCAGCCATCTAAGATACTCCATTGGTCTCACGCCTTCAGGATCAAGGGAGAATGAAGAGAACAAGATACAAGGAAAAGATTAGTCCAAAGGACTAATGGACCACAGCTACCAAGGCCTCCACCAGACTGAGTCCAGTACAGCTAGATGGTGCCCAGCTACCACTACTGACTGCTCTGACCGGGATGACAACAGAGGGTCCTGGACAGAGCTGGAAAAGGATGTAGAACAGAATTCTAACACACACAAAAAGACCAGATTTACTGGCCTGTCAGACTGGAGAAACCCCGAGAATATGGCCCCTGGCCACCTTTTAGCTTAGTGGTGAAGCCCCTCCTGAAGTTCACTGTTCAGCCAGGGATTGGACAGCCTGATAAAACAAAACAGGACTAATGAAGCACAGGAGTCTACGGACAAGGACTAGAGGGCAGGAGAGGACAAGAGAGCCAGTGACAGGGAACCCAAGGTTGAGAAGGGACAGTGTTGACATGTCATGGGGTTGTTAACCATTGTCATAGGGCAATATGTGTACTAACTGTTTAATGCGAAACTATTTGTTCTGCAAACCTTCATCTAAGGTACAAAAAAAAAAAAAAAGAATTATCTATGTGAGATCAAACTGACTGATAGCAACTCAAAAGGTTTGATGGGAAGCCTAGGGGACAGTGAGTTGAAGATAATGGTGATGGAATAATTTGGAAAAGGATAGTGAGAATATCAGCACAACTGGATGAAAGTAATCGATGTCACTGAATTGTACATGTAGAAACTTCCAAAATGGTGTAACTTTGGCTATGTATATTTTCACCACAAAAAAGGTCCTCAAGGTCAAGAAGGGAGAGTGTCGACATGTCGTGGGGTTGTTAACCAATGTCATAAAACAATATGTGTACGGACTGTTTAATGAGAAATGATTTGCTCTGTAAACCTTCATCTAAAGTACAATAAAAAAAATTTTAAAAAAAATAAAACAATTACTGTAATACAAAATGTAACAGAAGTCATTGTTAAGGAAAAGGAAAAGGCCTGAGATTGAGAGTGATGATTAAAGGGAATTTTTGTTTTATCTATAATGTCTTAATTTTTTAAAGGTTAATGCACACGTGTAATACTTACGTAATTAAATTTATTTTTTAATGTAGATAGTGCATATACACAGCAGAAAAACATCATGGGTACCAGTAGTAGCAATAATAAACTCTTAGCTTGATAAATAGACCATAAAGTAGATGAGTTAATCTATTATAGCCATGTGCAAATAATGAAGATATTTTTGTACATGTCTCTTAAAAACATCTTAGGAAAGACTGTTATTTTTTTGTAAATAAACCTAAACCACAGAAAAGATAATAACACCTATCATTTACATATTAGTTCAAAGATGATTATGAGTTTGTGGATTTATTCTATCATTTAAACTGATTTATGAGTGATGGTCATTCATTCAATATTCAACAAAACGATAGCACCGCTTGTGTACCAGGTACTATGGTAAGAACTAGATATATAGCATTTAATAAGAAATACAGAGAACCCCTGCCTTCATAGAGCTTGTAGTCTAAAGTATGAGGCTTTTAATTAGTCATTGAACAAATAGGACAAGGAAGCAGAAGCGAGAGTCCAGAAACAAACCCACACTTGATTTATGACAAAACATAACACATGGTAAGGAAAATATTTTCAGTAAACTGGATATGAAAAAATATACATATATATGTATAAATGTACATATACATACATATGCACTTCACACCATACACAAATATCGCTTCTACATGGATAGTAGATCTAAATGTTAAATGTAAAACACAAAGCTTCTAAAAAAAGAAAAATAGGAGAATATATTTATGACTTTGGATCAGGCAACAATTTCAAATAACACGCAAAATGTACAAAAGAAAATATGATAATTTAGACTATATTAAAGTTAAAAACTTCTACTCTTGGTAAAAAGACACCATCAAAAGAGCAAAAAGACAGGCCAAAGACTGGAAGAAGATATTTTCTATATATATATCCAATAACTAATAAATACACAGAATACTTCTTAAAAAAAAAAAAAACTCTAATATACCAATACGTTTAAAAAAAATAACAAAGTGAGCAAAGACTTGAACAGGAACAACACAAAATAGACAAAGACTTGAACAGGCATTTCACAGAAGAGGATATTCAAATGTCCCATAAAAAGATGCTCAACGTGATTAGCAATTATCAGGGAGATGCAGATTAAAAAACACAATGAATATACCACTATACCCACCAGAATGGCTAAATAAAAAAGACTGACAGTACTAAATATTGGCAAGAATGTAAAGCAGCTAAAATGCTCATACATTCATGGTGGAAATGTAAATTGACACAGTCTCTTTGGAAAACTGACAGTACTTATTAAATCTGAAAATATATCCATTCTATGAGCCTGCAACTTCACTCCTAGGTATAATATCAATAATTATGTAATAAAAAAATGCATAAATATTTCACTGAAAATAAAGGATACCCCAGATGCTACTCACCAGAGAGGGACGTAGAACATTTTCTTTATGAACTATGTTATGCCAATTGACCTAGATGTCCCCCGAGACTATGGTCCCCAGGCCCCAGCCCCAACTAAATGGTCCCTCAAAGTGTTTGGACGTGTTTAGGAAACTTCTATGTTTTTGCTTTGGTCCAATTGTGCTGATTTCCCCTATATTGTGTGTTGGGCTTCCCTTCATGGGAAGTTGACCCTTGTCTTACTATATCTAGTTAGTGATTTCTCCTCTCACTCCCTCATAACCATCAAAGAATGCTTTTTTACGTGTGTAAACCTTTTCTTTAGTTCTTATAATGGGGGTCTCATACAACCCATCTGGAGCAAAGGAGAATGAAGAAAACCAAAGACACGAGAAAGTATTAGCCCAAAGGACTAAAGGACCACATAAACCAAAGACTCTACCAGCCTGAGACCAGAAGAACCAGATGGTACCCAACTACCATCAATGACTGTTCTCACAGAGATCACAACAGAGAGTCTTGGACAGAGCGGGAGAAAACTCAAATTCACAAAAAAAAAGACCAGACTTACTGGTCTGACAGAGACTGGAGGAACCCCCGAAACTATGGCCCCTGGACGTTCTGCTAACCCAGAACTGAAACCATTCCTGAAGCCCACTTTTCAGACAAAGATTAGACAGGCCTATAAAATAAATAACACACGTGAGGAACGTGCTTCTTAGTTCAATCAAATATAGAACACCAAATGGGCAACTCCTGTCCAAAAGCAAGACAAGAAGGTAGGAAGGGATAGGAACTGTACGAATGGACACAGGGAACCCAAGGTGGAAAGGGGAAGCATGCTGTCACATTGTGGGATTGCAATCAATGTCACAAAACAATATGTGTATAAATTTTTGAATGAGAAATTAACTTGAGCTGTAAATTTTCACTTAAAGTACAATAAAAAAATAAAAGATACAAGAATGTTCATAGCAGCAGCATCCATAATAGCTGGAAATTAGAAACAACCCAAATGTCAATAAAAAAGTGGAATGGATAAACATACTGTGGTGTAGTCATTCAAAGGAGTGAGAAGAAAAATGTATCCCCATATACACCATGGATGAATCTCATAAACATAATATCAAGCAAAAGAAAACCCAAAAGGAATATGACTCTATTTATATGAAGTTCAAGAGCATGCAAAACTAATGTATGGTGACATAAGTCAGGATAGTTACTTGAAGGAGATTGTTACTGGAGGGGGACATAAGGAGATTTCTGAGGTGCTAGTAATATTTTTTGAAATGGCTTGCTTGTAGTGTGCAGAGAGTAGAACATGTTCCTCAGGAGACCACACAACTAAAAACAACGAGAATCCACAGCATTTTTTGTTGTTATCTTTCTATTTTTAATTTGCTCAGAAAGAAGGATAAGTGAAGTAAGGCAATCACAAAAGGACAAAATATTGTATGATCTCACTGATGTGAAATACCTAGAATAAGCAATGTATAGAGACCAACGTTGATTAGTGGTTACCAGGGGCGAGAGAGGGGGTGGAAGGGAGAAACATGGTACAGGAAGCAGTGAGTTTCTATTAGTGATAATGGAAATCAATTTGGCAATCAATATCGGTGATGGTTGTACAACATGATTGATGTAATTGGTGCCACCGAATTCTACATGTGAAAAACGTTGAGTTGGCAGATGTTGTGTTATATATATTTTTACAACAATAAAAAAAAGAAAGAAAGATGAGAAGAGCACTGCCCTAGAGAGTACCGCAGGTCAGAAACTGTGCAAAGAGAAGAATGTGTATGTATGGAGAAGGTAGATATTGGAGGTCTGCAATGGATAACCCATTCCAAACTAAAAAGCAGACAGAGAGAAGACATAGGGGAAGCAGAGAGATAAACCAGTAAAGCTGGAGGAAAAAATTAGAGGAAATCTTGGGAGGAACCCTTTCGCCCTAATTTCTGTGGTTTTTCTAATAAAGATGTGGTGTTAATGGTTTCAGAGTTAATCAGAGACCACGTGTCTTAAATCTCAGATAAAAGCCAGATGAAAACTACACACTGAAGTGGTATTTTAGTGACTCAAAGGTTGAAAGGAAAAACAAAAAAAAGATTTGCATAGGAATGACTCTATCATTGCTTTGCTTGAAAGCTGCAGAGCCCATAACAAGCACCAAATCAGGAATTCAAGCAATACCATGGAAAGGCTAGGCAGGAGGGGCTTCCTTTTGCTTAAAAAAAAAAACAAAAAAAACTGAGATTTCTGAGGTCCATTACCCAGGCAGTGAAAATCAAAAGTCTTAACTCCTCTCTAACCACTGGGATATTTGCCATGTGGACCCACACCCATCAAAGATATTGCCAAAACCCCAAGAAAGTGCCATGGCTAAGATCCGTGTCTCTCTCTGGGTACTGTTTCTACAGAAAGATTCATATGTCTCTTCCCTGAAATTTTACAAAATGGAGGGAAAAAAATGCCTGAGAAAGGCCAAGTGTGAAGAATTATATTCTGACATCCCCTCTAAAAGGCTCCACTTACTTCCTCATCTTAAACAAAACAAAAAAAAACAAAACCCAAACCCACTGCCATTGAGTTGATCTGACTCATAGCGACACTATAGAACAGTGTAGAACTGCCCCATAGGGTTTCCAAGGAGTATCTGGTGGATTTGAACTGCTGACCTTTTGGTTAGCAGCCAAACACTTAAACCACTGCACCGTTATGTGAGGCTTATCGTTGAGCTCACACTGTAAAGAGGACACAGCTTCAGCTTCTTTACAAGACTTCATCATAAGATAAAAACACTGATCAGATAAATAATAATAATAATAGCCAATAATGATTGAACTCCTGCTATGATCCAGGCACAGTACTTAGAATTTTACATGTAACAGTTAAACCTTGTAAGAGTTTTGCAGGTGAAAGGGCTGGATGAGGATGGGAGGGACAAGAGAGTGGTTTGAATCCAAAGTGACAGCCTTTGCAAAAGAGGGCACTGAGAGATCGAATTATGAATTATAGGAACATTGGGTTGCTAGATATGGTTACAGCTTAAAGTGCAAGACAGAGAATAATGGGAGGTGAGGCTGGGCAAGTAATGGCCTTTTTTTCCAAACTGGATTTTTATCCTGTGGTGTATGGGAGCCATTGAAGAATTTCCATTTAATCCAATGTGGAAAACAGACTGGAGGAAGGCAAAACTGGAGGCTAGAAAATTAGGTAGGAGATTTTTGCAGAAATTTGGGCATATTTATTAGATTTTACCACAGTAATAAACAATCCAAAATCTTAGTGGCTTACAACAACACTCATTTCCTCCAAAACCTTAGTGGCTTATAACAACAAACATCTATTTCTTACGGGTCTGTGGGTTGGCTCTGGGTTGGTTTTAGCTCAGGTAGGCTGGGCAGGGCAGGGCTTGACTTAGCTCCAGATGATAAGCGGTTCATGTGTGCCTCATGAGTCTTTCATTTCAGGGCCCAGGATGAAGGAGCAATGGCTTCCATGGGGCATTCTTTTCTATTGGTGGATGGCAGGAGTGCAAGAGGAAGGGCAGACACATACAATGTCTGTTGAACCACCTGCTCAGAGCTAGCACACTGTCCCTTCTGCCCACATGTCACTGGCCAAAATTATATGGCCAAGCTCAAAGTCCAGAGGACAAAGTAGAATTCTCTACCCACAGGATGAGGGAAGGAAGAGTAAATATTTGCTGAGCATTAATGCAATCTACTACATTAGGCAAAAGATTATGAGCACCTGAACTAAGGCAGACAGAGTAGAAATGGACAAGAGGGGATTAGGCATGCTGAGGCCATAGCCAGAGTCTGGAATCCCAGCTACTTGGGCTGGGCATTGATGGACTGCCATGTGAGGAAACTAGGAAACTGAACCAGAAGCTTTAACTCAGGGAAGGGCATGATTAGAATTGGGTAATCAATCTAAATCAGTTCAATGATTTGAAAATACTAGTCTAAGATGAGAAATTCATGAACAAAGTCAAGTATGCCCAAGTTGAGAAATTAAAGGACAAAGTCCCGCCAGGGAAGCTAATGACAGAGAAGAATTGAAATGAGTGACAGGGAGTGGGGTCAGTCTTGAGCTTATCCCAGTTCTTGCAGAAATGAGCATCCTAGGACCTCTCAAAAAGTAGCCCCAGAACAGAGAGAGAATGATAGAATTGATGTGGGAGGGAAGGAATAGGAGAGTACTTAAGATGATTCCCAGTTTTCTGGTCTAAGAAACCAGGTAGTTACTGGTGTCATCTGATGAATTATGGAACACAGAAGGAGATAATGGTTCATGGAGAAGATGGTAAGTTCAGTGTGGTTTGCCTTTTAGATTTGGGCTGTCTAGGTGGACATACCTACTGGAGGATTGAATATTAGTCTGTAGGGTTCCTTCCTTTGTGTCTTTCACATTGTTTTCACATCTGAGAATGTCCTCTCTCTCCTCTCTCACTTATCCTAAGTCTTACATGTTCATGATTATTTACACTTCCACTGTTGTCTTCCTCCTCTGAGCTGCTTGCATACCTCACTTAACACTGATTATTTGTATTATATATACACAGACATACACACATACATACAGATATTAATCTTGTGCCCTAAATTAAATTGTAAATGCTGCGTGAGAGTTCCAAAACTGAGGTGCCTGACTTACATCAGAGGGATCAGTCCAGGTATGAGCCTCAACTCCAACTTAGCTTTAGCTTATTTCCCCGGCAACCATCAAAACCTTAGTCAGACTTAAGTACATAATAAAGAATTTCCCCTGCAACCATCAACCCCTTAGACAGACTTAAATATGTATCCTAAGGGACAATCTTGACACAAGATCCTTACCAAGAACCCCCTCAGCAACCCTCAGGAAATGTTTTACTTTGTGATGACCCTGTAAAACTCACCTTAGTCATGTATTTAAACTTACCAATCCAAATAGCCCACATTGGTGTTTCCAACCAATTGCTATAAATCCCTGCTTTGAGTTGTCCCACCTTCCTGCAACTTCCAATCAGAATGTTGTATTTTACCTCATAAAAATGTCCCTGTGACTCAACCATTATGGAGCATTTGGTTTCATTTTGTGAGACCAGACATGTCCCCAGTTTGAACTGTCTTCAACCTTCAATAAATCACTTTGCTTTTATGTTTAACAGAGTATGTGTTCTTACTTACTAACAATTCCATCAGAACAAAGACCTTATACATCTTTAGTATCTCCTATGGAACTTAACACAATGTTAGGTAAAACACTAAATCAAAAAAATTAAAAATGCATTGAAAGATTAGCTACCCCAGTGAAAAAAAATCAATGACTATTTACCAAAGTAATAGAGTGGTATCACTGTAAAGATAATTTTAAAAGATATTTCTATTTATTTTGAAAGTGCTTTCTATAAATTTTCTTTAGGACATTTAAGATCTAGTTTTAACATCTAATTCTTATTCTTTAAGCACTTATCTCCTGGGGTGTACCACCATGATTATAACTTTGTTCAATAAACATTTGTTGAATTTTAACCTAGATGCAAGTTGAGTGGCAGACAAAAGTCAACCTGGTTTTAAAATTAGGCCATAACAATCAAGAGTATCAAGAGTTCAATAATTTTGTGGTTTCCTTCTAAGCAGACACCAATCAAAAGAAATAATACATTACAAATGTAAAAACACTAAGAAATGCAAATTATTTTCTAAAAATGTGGTTATGATTTGTTACACACTTTACTCCATCTTATAAGAAGAGAAGAGGGGTCCAGAGAGTAAATGATAAGCTTAAATTTATCCTGCTTTTTGTTCTGAAGAGAGGAGTGGAAGACAAGTCTCTGAATTCCAGATCAGAACTCTCAGATCAGCCAAGCATAAACTAGTGAGCTTCTTGATCCCAGTAAGGAAAGAATAAGATACAGATGGGGCAGCTAAAATTAAAGGGATTTTTTCTAAATCTTTTAGATCCCTTTTTAAAGGTAGACATTGAAAAACTTCATTTTGTGAGGTATTCAATGGGGACCTGGAAAATTTAGCATTTTAACATAAATTAAAAATCATTTAAGCAGATTTCTATTCAGCTCTTGCCAACTGCACATTTATTTTTCTGGTCAAGGAGACTTTGCTATAGCAAATGAAGGGAAATGAAGGCATTAGAGCTTGGGCATATCACTGAAAAAAAAGAAGAAGAAGAAGAAGTGAATGTGGATGTTGGATTAAGTTGCCCTCATGGCTACAATTTCATTTATCTGGGCAAGGAATTTGCCCCCCACAAGGTACTCTTGAAAACATTCTCTGAAAACTAAAGTTGCTGTGTAGAATGTGGAGTTGCTGCAGGTGCTCTTAAAAGCTCCTTAGCTCTCCAGAGAGCTATAAAAAGAAAGCAGCTCCAGACTCAATGAGAACTCAGCAGGCAAGGTGGTCATTTGAAGAGCTAAGTTAGGAGGGAGCTGTTTCCACTGCACCTGTGTTGAGAGATGGGTGACCTTTAAGGAGCCTGAAGCTTCATTCCATTTTGGATAAGCAACCAAAAGAGTGGGGGAGGGGAAATGGGGAAATGAGGATAAAACATTTCTTGTTAATTCTAAACACATGTAGCCTGCACATTGGTGAGTTGAGGTTGGCAAAGGGTAAAACAAAATCTTGCTGAACTGCTTTCCTCAGTGACAGCTCTATTTGTTGGTTTTTCCACTGGCACCCAGCTTTTCCTAATCCTGAAACAACAGAGGGCAGTCATCTCTCATGTCTGCATACACCACTGACATCCATGTTTTCACACAGAGAAGACCATCCTCTGTGGGCCTGCAAAACATCAGTCTCACTCAGGCCTACAGAGTGGAGAAATTTATATATCCACAGTCTGGTGGATTCCAAGTCACCACAGACCGCACCTCTCCCTTTCCTTCTTGGCTTCCTCCATTTCCCAAAGCACAACCAGCAGCTAAACAGAATATGGCAAAAGAGACTTCTTCGTCTCCAACCATTTTCCATATTAATAGAACATGCAGAGGAAAATCCCTATGAAAGTCAAGCCAACAGCTAACTCAATTCAAGTTGGCCCATCTGAAATCATAATCAAGCAGGAGTCTCTTCCATTAGAAGGAGGAAGGGAGGCTGGTAAGGGATGTCACCAGTTACTATGTCTTGAGAATATCCAGGACTTGAGAATAACATGAACCAGGAAGTTGCTTGCATGGTAGGAACTGAGAAGAGTATAACCTATGATAACTAATGTAATTAAGAACCTTCTTTTTCACAGTACTCTTCTAGGACTGGCTGGAAAATAAAGCAAACTGGTGAATATTTTATTGTTTCTTACAGTTCAAGTACTTCTTATAGCAAAATTTTATTAATTAAAAATAAGCTTTTAAGGAAATAAATTTCCGTATTTATCCCCATACTTCTGAGTCTTGCCTGAGTAGGTTGTAAGAGAATCCCACCCACTAACTGTGGCCCCATTTAAAGAATTATAAACTTTGTCTCCTTTGAAGGTACAGGGCTGACATATTGTCCAATTTGAGCAGTCTGTAGGTTCCCTGAGGGTGGATAACATCCATATGTGTCTCGATATTTAGCATTGTACCTACCAGAAGGTCCATGCACGAGTGCACACATTGTCCAAGACTCTTTATTAATATTACATGGTATATAAAGGTAACTAAGGAATGACCTCTACTCCCCAGGTGTTTGTGTGGTACAAATCGAAATTAGAGATGGACAAATACTACAATAATGCCAGGAGAAATAAGAAAAGTACATAGTGTGATGAGAGTTTAAAGATGGAAGAAAGTACCATTTTGTCATCTGATGTGATTTTCCTATGTGTTGTAAATCCTACCTCTATGATGTTAATGAGATGGGATTATCAGCAGTTATGTTAATGAGGCAGGACTCAATCCACAAGATCAGATTGTGTCTTGAGCCACTCTATTTGAGATATAAAAGAGAGAAGTGAGCAGAGAAACATGGTGACCTCCTACCACCAAGAAAGCAGTGCCAGGAGAAGAGTGTGTCATTTTGACTGGAGGTTCCTGTGCAGAGAAGCTCTTAGACCAAGGGAAGATTGATGACAAGGACCTTCCACCAGAGCCAACAGAGAAGAGAAGATGGAGCTGGAGCTGAAACCCTGAATTTGGACTTGTAGCCTACTAGACTGTGAGAGAATAAACTTTTGTTTGTTGAAGCCATCCACTTGTGATATTTCTGTTACAGCAGCACTAGATGACTAAGAAAAGCAGTATTTCCTCAATATGCAGGATATGAATGTAGTAGATATTGTCTGCTTGCACCTGGTATCTCATTTACAGCCCTTTCTGCTCTATATCCTGCCCGTATGTGCCAAGATCTGTAAAGCTAAGTATTACATTTTCAAGATTCCTTTGCAGCTAAGGTTTTATGTATGATTAGGTTATGGGAATGACAGGTAGAAATCAGCTTTGTGCAGCAATTTCATATGACAGGCTTGAAGATTGAGAGTCCTGACATACTGGTGCAGTTTGTCAGGAGTCCAGTTTTCTGGAGTCATATAGGGATATATCTTCAAAAGAGAAAGATAAGTCACTGTACCTTGAACCCCCTAAAACCAAAAAAAAAAAAAAACACAAACTCATTGCCATCGAGCTGGTTCCAACTCACAATGACCCCATGTGTTGCAGGGTAGAACTGAGCTCTATAGGGTCTTCTTGGCTGTAATCTTTATGGAAGCAGATCGCCAGGCCTTTCTTCTACAGTGTCACTGGGAGGGTTCACATCACCAACCTTTAGGTTAGTAGCTAATCACAAACTGCTTGTGCCACCCAGGGACCTTTGAACCCACTACCATTATGAAAAAAAGACACAGTGGTTGCTAGCCTCTTTCAATTCTGGAGGCAGCATACCTCGCTTGAGTGTGCTGCTACTACCTGTTTTTCAAGTGTATCAGTTCTCTATCACCACAATAATGCTGTGAAACAAAACACCCCAAATTAAGTCGGTTAAAATAAAAGTCATTTATTACTTCTTAGGAGTCAACTGATAGAATAAGGTCTCAGCTGGGAAAACTCAGTCCTTCTCCACAGTCTCCCATTCTCCAGCAGCCTAACACAGGCTTCAAAAGAGGAAGCAGAAATACACAAACACCTTTTTAATCCTCCTTTTAAGTCAAATTATCTGTTATCCCATTAACCAAAGCAAGTCTCATGGCCAAACCCAGAGTCAGAACGGAAAGTGACTACAAAGTTACAAGTCAAAGGATGTAGCTACATGGAGACATTAATTAGGACCATTAATGTAATTATGTACCAAACTTAGTAAAGCTGCCAGTTTTGGGAGGGCGCAGAATAGGAGAAGGCTCTGTAGCTGGTCCAGGCTTCAGTTTAAGTAGCTCTGGCTTTATGGCCCAGTATATCCAATGATTCTTACAGTGTCTGTGGCAGGTACTGTATGGAGCCTCTGGAAAGCCTTGATAGGATAATCCCAGTTTCAGGAGCAAAGAGAGCCTCTCTTCAGTGAACAGGTATTTCAAGGAACACTTTCTGGCTTATTACTAGGTCCTAGTAGTGACTACATGCTAATCATGGAACAATAAGTGACCATGAGACCTAAGCTATCAATCAGAAATGGCATTATCTGATACAAAGAGCCATGAAGTTGCACAACTGGAAAGTCTGTATACAAGATTGGGTACAAGCAGGTCCTGAAGGCTTAAGTAAGTTATACAAGCATGCTCAGGGTACCTACTCCTGCTAAATCGCAGCCTCTTCCCAACCTTACCCTTGGTCATTTGAAGAGTTCCTTATGACCAGTTGACTGCAGAGGGGAAAAAAAAATGTAAGCCTGGTTTATAGCTTTGCAAAATATGTTGGCACCTGCCAAAACTTAACTGCTGCACATTAAAGCCCTAGTTAGAAGTAGCCCAGTAGGACAATCAGAATGAGAAATATTTTCAATGGGCAAAACTTCAAGCAGTGCATCTGGTTCTCCACTTTGCCTAAAAGGAAAGCTGGAGAGAAGTGTAGATCTACAGCAGTTCATGGGCAACAGCTAATGAGTTGGCCAGATTGTGACAGACAGAAAAAGAAACAAGATTAAAGAATTGATTATGAGGAGGTCTGGAGAAAAGGCATGTGGATGGACTCTTCAGATTGGCAAAGAGTTGGAAAATATTTGTGTCCCACTGAATGCTCGCCAAAGGGCAACCATCAACAAGAAGCCTATCTAGTCAGAAGAACAAGACTTGTTCTGCCGATTTCAGTCAGATTCTTTCCTTGGCTACTTAGGGCTTGCTCAACGAGCTTAGAGACATACTGGCCTACTGACCATGATAGCGGAGATTTGTTATGTATGCCTCAGCAATGCGGTCTTTCTGTCATCAAGGCAGATGCAGAAAATCCTACTGCAGAATGTTTCAAGGAACAACAGAGAACATTATATATATGTATATAAACCAAACCTGTTGCCTTGATTCTGACTCATACGATCCTATAGGACAGAGTAGAACTGCCCCATAGGATTTCCAAGGATCAGCTGGTGGATATGAACTGCTGACCTTTTGGTTAGCAGCTGAATTCTTAACCATTGTGCCACGAGTATATACATATAGATATACACACACACACATATATAGGTATATATGTATATATACATGTATATATAAAAACATACACATACATATATACATGCATATATACATACATATACATATACACATATATATACACATATATATTCTGCTGCAAAAGACCTTCTTTAAAGCGTTAAAAAGCAAAGACGTCACCTTGAAGGCTAAGGGGGCCTGACTCAAGCCATAGTGTTTTCAGTCCCCTCATATGCATGTGAAATCTTGACGATGAATAAGGAAGATGGAAGAAGAATTGACACCTTTGAATTGTGGTGTTGGCGAAGAATATTGACTATACCATGGGCTGTCAAAAAAATGAAAAAAATCTGTCTTGGAAGAAGTATAACAATAATGTTCCTTAGAAGCAAGGATGGTGAGATTACATCTCACATAAACTTTCAACATGTTATCAGGAGGGATCAGTCCTTGGAGAAGGACATCATGCTTGGTAAAGTGTCAGTGAAAAAAAGGAAGACCCTCAATGAAATGAACTGACATATATATATATGTATATGTTATATATATACCCATTGCTGTCAAGTCAATTCTGACTCACAGCGACCCTACAGGACAGAGTAGAACTGCCCCATAGAGTTTCCAAGGAGCAGCTGGTAGATTCGAACTGCTGACCTTTTGGTCAGCAGCTGTAGCTCTTAACCACTACACCACCAGGGTACTATATATATGTTATATACATAAATAAATATATTTTAATCATATATAAATTAAATATATGTTAAATTATGTATATTTTAGTTATATATGTATACACATATATATTCTCAGAGAGATTTGTGAGTATTGCATCCATAAAATAGAACAGTATAGAAATAATATGAAATTACTTTAGAAACAATTGGAAATTTAAAATACAACTATTGGCATAAATAATTCAACATATAGGATGAATAGGAGAATGGACATAGATGAATATCAAATACATTAGCTGAAAGATTGAGATGAAAGATTATCTGAGACCACAGTACTATAGTACGAAGAGACGCAAGTAGAAAACTGAAGACATGGAGGATAGGTGTAGGGGTCTAACATATATCCAATAGGAATTCAAGAAGAAATAAACAGAAGATGGAAGTAATCAAGTTATTTTAAAAATAAAAGAATTACCCAAAGTCATGAATTCTCAGACTAAAAAGATTCAGAATTAATGAAGAAAAACTATACCTAAACACAACCTAGGGAAATTTCACAAGCCCAAGAATAAAGACCAATTCCTAAAAATTTCCAGAGTGGAATAAAGATTTGCTCACAAAGAAATGACTATCAGACTGGTATCAGTTTTTTCACCAACAATGGATGCTAGAAGACAATGGCAAGAAAACAGGAAGAAGAAAGAAAAAAATATATACATATAGTAATTGAAATATAAAATATAATAGAAATGATAAATCCAAACATATAATTAATAATATTAAAAAATAGCAATGCTCAGATTATGAAGACAGGAAGGAGGGTACCAGCTATATAATGACCATAAGAGATATTAATACAAGAAAATGACACAGAAAGATTTACTGTAAAGGACTAAGATATACTAGAAAAATTATAACAAAAAGAAAGCTAGGTGTGAATATCAGGAAAAAAGTAGAACTGAGAGGAATTCTGATATTGACATTGACATAAATTACATGGATAAGCTTGCAGAATTTACCAATCATGCAAATGTAAAGCAAAACCTGCATTTATAGGTGGGAATAAACCCTGAAAACAACCCTGAAAAACTCCTGAAAATAAATGGACTAAATGAAAAAGAAAAAAAAATCAAATAAGCCTCAAGAAAGTAGAAGATAATTTAATAAAGATACAATGAGTAGATGATTGATAAAATAAAAAGCTAGTTCTTTGAAAAGAGTTTTTTAGAAAGAGCAATTAAACAGACTTCGGCAAATATGATTAAGATAAAAGAAAGATCACTTAAGTAAATAACATTTAGGAAAAAAAAGATGTGGAATTTTTGTTTTTAATTATAAGCAAATCGAGTACAAATTTATACCAAACAAATGTGAAAATTCATTGAAATAGATGATTTTATAGCAAAAACTGAGTAACCAAAATTGACTTAAGAGGGAACTGAAACCATGAAAAGACCAATAACCATAAAAGAAGTTTAAACGGAAATCAAAACCCTACCCTAAAAAGGGCACAATGCCCAGACAGTCTTATGGGCACATTGTATTAAACCAAACAGATCATTCCTGTATTATTTACACTGTTACCAAACATAGAAAAAGATGGAAAGTTTTCAGCTCATTCTACAAATACAGCATACCAAAAAAACCAAGCCAAGCCCATTGTCGTCAAGTCGATTCTGACTCGTATAGTGATCCTAATTAGGACAGAGTAGAGCTACCCCATAGGGTTTCCAAGGCTGTAAATCTTTACAGAAGCAGACTGCCAGGTCTTCCTCCCCAGGAGCAGCTGCTGGGTTCGAACCGCTGACCTTTCAGTTAGCAGCTAAGTGTTTTAACCACTGCACCACCAGGTCTCCTCAAATATAGCATAACACTAAACAAAAATAGAAAAAAAAAACCATAAACAAAAGACAAACAGGCAAAAATATTAGGAAATTTAACCCAGCAGTATATTAAGAGAATTATATCATCAACTAGTAGACTTTTTTTTTTTTAATTTTTTTACTTGTACAAGTTGTGCTGGCTTCCCCAGTATTGTGTACTGTCTTACCCTTCACCAAAGTCACCATCCATCTATTGTCTATTTAGTGTTTTTCCATCCCCACCCCTTCCCTTCCTCGTAACCATCAAAGATTGTTTCTTTCTGTGTGGAAATCTTTTCATGAGTTTTTATAGTAGTGGTCTCATACAATATTTGTCCTTTTGTGATTGAGTTATTTCACTCAGCATTATGCCCTCCAGATTCATTCATGTTGTGAGATGCTTCACAGATTCATCATTGTTCTTTATCATTGCATAGTACTCCATTGTGTGTATGTACCCTAGTTTGTTTATCCATTCCTCTGTTGATGGGCATCTAGATTCTTTCCATCTTTTGCTATTGTGAACAACGCTGCAATGAACATGGGTGTGCATATGTCTATTTGTGTGACGGCTCTTATTTCTCTAGGATATATTCCTAGGAGTGAGATTGCTGGATCATATGGTATTTCTATTTCTAGCTTTCTAAGGAAGCGCCATATTATTTTCCAAAATTGTTGTACCATTTTGTGTTCCCACCAGCAGTGTATAAGAATTCCAATCTCTCCACAGCCTCTCCAACATTTGTTATTTTCTGGTTTTTTCACTCTTGCCAGTATGCCGGGGTGAGATGGTATCTCATTGTGGTTTTGATTTGCATTTCTCTAATGGCTAGTGATCTCGAGCATTTCCTCATGTGTCTGTTAGCCGCTTGAATGTCTTCTTTGGTGAAGCATCTATTCATTTCCTTTGCCTATTTTTTAACTGGATTATTTGTCTTTTTGTTGTAGAGGTATTGGATTTTCCTGTAAATTTTAGAGATTAGACCTTTGTCAGATTTGTAATAGCCAAAACTTTTTTCCCAGTCTGTAGGTTCTCTTTTTAGTCTTTTGGTGAAGTCTTTTGATGAGCATATTTAATTTTTAGAAGATCCCAGTTATCTAGCTTATCTGCTGGAGTTTATGTGTTGTTAGTTATAGTTTGTATTCTGTTAATACCGTGTATTAGAGCCTCTAGTGTTGATCCTATCTTTTCTTCTATAATCTTTATAGTTTTTGGTTTTATATTTAGGTCTTTGATCCATTTTGAATCTTTGATCCATGTTAATCCTATTTTTTCTTCTATAATCTTTATAGTTTTTGGTTTTATATTTAGGTCTTTGATCCAGTTTGAATTAGTTTTTGTGTATGGTGTGAGTTTCATTTTTTTGCAGATGGACATCCAGTTTTGCCAGCAGCATTTTTAAAAAGACCATCTTTTCCTCCATTTGATGGACTTTGGGCCCTGTTGAAGATCAGGTGACTATAGGTGGATGGATTTACATCTGGGTTCTCAATTCTGTTCCATTGGTCAATGTATCTGTCATTGTACCAGTACTGGGCTGTTTTGACTATCCTAGCTGCATTGTAGGTTCTGAGGTCAGGTAGTGTGAGTCCTCCTACTTTTTTCTTCTTCTTCAATAGTGCTTTACTTATCCGGGGCCTCTTCCCTTTCCATATAAAGTTAATGATTAGTTTTTCCATCTCTTTACAGAATGTTGTTGGTATTTGGATCAGGATTGCATTGTGTTTGTAGATTGCTTTGGATAAAATTGTCATTTTCACAATGTTGAGTCTACCTATCCATGAGCATGGTATGTTTTTCCATTTATTTAGATCCCTTTGGGTTTCTTGCAGTAGTGTTTTTTTATTCCTAAGTATTGTATTTTTTTAGGGGCTAATGGTATAAATGGTATTGTTTTCCTGATTTCCTTTTTGTCATTCTCTTTGTTGGTTTATAGGAATCCAGCTGATTTTTGTATGTTTAGCTTGTATCCTACTATTCTGCTGAATCTTTCTATTAGTTCCGATAGTTTTCTCATGGAGTCTTTTGGGTTTTCTATGCATCATATCGTATCATCCGCAAACAGGGACAGTTTAATGTTTTCATTACCAATTTGGATGCCCTTTCTTTCTTTTTCTTGCCATATTGCTCTAGCTAGGACTTTCAGCACAATGATAAATAGAAGTGGCAATAAAGGGCATCCTTATCTTGTTCCTGTTCTCAAGAGGAATGTTTTCAGCCTCTCTCCATTAAGAATGATGTTGGCCGTTGGTTTTGTATAGATGCCCTTTGTTATGTTGAGGAATTTCCCTTCTATACGTATTTTATGGAGGCTTTTTATCAGGAATGGGTGTTGGACTTTGTCAAATGCTGTTTCTGCATCGATTGAGATGATCAAGTGATTCTTTGATTTATGTGGTGGATTACACTGATTGATTTTCTAATGTTGATCCATCCTTGCATACCTGGTATGAATCCCACTTGGTCATGGTGTATTATTTTTTTTGATATGATGCTGAATTCTATTGGCTAGAATTTTGCTAAGAATTGTTACATCTATACTCATGAGAGATATTGGTCTGTAATTTTCCTTTTTTGTGGTGTCTTTGCCTGCTTTTGGTATCAGGGTTATGCTGGCTTCATAGAATGAATTCGGAAGTACTGCTTCCTTTGCTGTGTTCTGAAATAGTTTGAGTAGAATTGGTGTAAGCTCCTTTCTGAATGTTTGGTAGAATTCTCCAGTGAAGCTATCTGGGCCAGGGCTTTTTTTGTGGTTGTTGTTGGAAGTATTTTTATTACCTTTTCAATCTCTTCTCTTGTTATGGGTCTGTTCAGATTTTCAACATCATTTTGTGTTAGTTTGGGTAGGTAGTGTGTTTCTAGATATTTTCCATTTCCTTTAGGTTTTCAAATTTGTTGGAGTATAGTTTTTCATAATATTCTGTTATGATCCTTTTTATTTCAGTTGGGTCTGTTGTAATGCCCCCCCATTTCATTTCTTATTTGGGTTATCTGCATTCTGTCCTGTTTTTCTTTTGTCAGTTTGGCCAGTGGTTTGTTGATTTTGTTGATCCTTTCAAAGGACCAACTTTCAGTTTTGTTGACTCTTTCTATTGTTTTTCTATTCAACTAGTAGACTTTCTCACAGAAATGCTAGGATAATTTAACATTAGCCTACTTTTTAATTCACTACACTAAGCTTAAAAAAGAAAACTTAAATCATTATCTCAGCAGATACGAAAAAGTATTTGCTAAAATTTAGCAATCATTCCTGGTGAGATAAGTTTTTTTCTTGCAACTTGACAAAAGATATTACCAGAGAACTACATGATGCTTTTGATGACTCAGTAAGAGTATTCACATTAAAGTTGAAAGCTAGAGAAGTGTTTCTGTCACTCCTATAACTCTTTAGCCCTATAGGGTCGCTGTGAGTTGGAATCAACTCAACAGCAATGAGTTTTGTTTTGGCTTTTTTAGGGTTGTAGTTTGGAGACAATGTAAAAACACAGGAAAATAATTGAAAGGAAAAAAGATTAGAAAAGAAAAACATAGCTGTCACTATTCACAGATTTTATGGTTGCTACCTAAAAAATTAAAAATATGAAATGATGAATTTTCATAGTTAATAGTTTTGGTTGCTGTAGTACATCGATAGGGAACTGCCGGAAATTTAAGCCGGATTCAGGAGAGGATGTGGAACGAGGGATATCATTGCTGATGTCAGATGAATCTTGGCTGAAAGCAAAGAATACCAGAAAGATGTTTACCTGTGTTTTATTGACTATGCAAAGGCATTTGACTGTGTGAATCATAACAAATTATGGATAATATTGCAAAGAACGGGAATTCCAGAAGACTTAATTGTGCTCATGAGGAACCTGTACATAGATCAAGAGGCAGTCATTCAAGGAGAAAAAGGGGATACTGCATGGTTTAAAGTCAGGAAAGGTATGTGTCAGGGTTGTATCTTTTCACCACACTTATTCAGTCTGTATGCTGAGCAAACAATCCAAGAAATTGGACTATATGAAGAAGAACACAGTATCAGGATTGGAAAAGACTCATTAACAACCTGTGTTATGCAGATGACACAACCTTGCTTGCTGAAATCAAAGAGGACTTAAAGCACTTACTGATGAAAAGCAAAGACTACGGCCTTCAGTGTGGATTACACCTCAATCTAAAGAAAACAAAAATCCTCACAACTGGACTAATAAACCATATCACAATAAATGGAGAAAATATTGACGTTGTCAAGGATTTCATTTTACTTGGATTCACAATTAACGCCCATAGAAGCAGCAGTGAAAAAATTAAATGATGTAAAAAATTAAATCTGCTGCAAAAGACCTCTTTCAAGTTTTAAAATGCAGAGATGTCATTTTGAGGACTAAATTGCACCTGACCGAAGACATGGTATTTTCAATTGCCTCATATGCATGTGAAAGCTGGACAATGAATAAGGAAGACCGAAGAAAAATTGATGCCTTTGAATCATGGTGTTGGCAAAGAATATTGAATATACCATGGCCTGCCAGAAGAACAAACAAGTCTGTCTTGGAAGAAGTATAGCCAGAATGCTGCTAAGAAGCAAGGATGGTGAGACTTCTTCTTGTGTACTTTGGGCATATTATCAGGCGGGACCAATCAATCCCTGGAGAAGGACATCATGCTTGGTAAAGTAGAGGGTCAGCAAAAAAGAGGAAAACACTTGACGAGATGGATTGACATGGTGGCTGCAACAATGGGCTCAAATATAGCAAACATTGTGAGGATGGCTCAGGATCAAGCAGTGTTTCATTCTGTTGTACGTAGGGTCACTGTGAGTCATAATAGACTCGATGGCACCTAACAACAACTGTTTCTGCGAAGTGGGTGGATGGAAATAAAGGGAGCATATAAAAATCAATAAATTTCTTACAAATCAAGAGTAACTAAAAAGAAACTGTATTTAAAGATCCCATTCATATAAAAAATATCTAGCAATACAACTAACAAGAAATGTACAAGACCTATATGAACAAAAAAACTCATTGCCATCCAGTTGGTTCTGATTCATGGCAACCCTGTGTGCTACACAATAGAAGTCCTTCATAGGTTTCCTTGGAGCCCTGGTGGTGCAACTGTTAAGCGCTCAGCTGCTAACCAAATGTTGGCAGTTTGAACCCACCCACCAGCTCTGCAGGAGAAAGACCTGAAGATCTGCTTCCATAAAGATTACAGCCCAGAAAACTCTATGGGGCATTTCTTCTCTGTCACACTATGAGTCGGAATTGACTCGAGGGCATTGAACAACAATAGTCTTTACAGAAGAAGTTCACTAGCCTTTCTTCTGCAGAGGCACTGCGTGGATTCGAATAACTAATCTTTAGTTTCGCAGCCTATTGCAATCCATCTACGCCACCCAGGCTCCTTATGTGAACAAAAGGCCTGAATAAATAAAAAGCCTTACCATATTCCTGGATGTGAAGAAAGAATGTCAAAAATAATGTTAGCATTCACCAATGTAGAATCTAAATTAAATGCATTCCAATCAAATCCCCCAAAGGAATATTTATGAAGATTTCAAAACTTATTTTCAAGGTAATCTGGAAAAGGCATAATAAATATGATAATAAATGAATTTTTAAAAAGAAGAATGAGATGTAGTTGTCTTACTAGATTTTGAAAGATATTCCAAAACTACAACAGTTAAAAGTATGGTATTACTGCACTCTATTCTATACCTCTGCACAGCACTGGTACAGAATTGAGAGTGCAGACATAAATATATGTATGTATAGCAATATATCTGTTGCTGTCAACTCATAGTGACTCTATAGGACAGAGTAGAACTGCCCCCACAGAGTTTCCAAGGAGCGGCTGGTGGATTCAAACTGCCAAACTTTTGGTTAGCAGCTGAGCTCTTAACTACTGTGCTACTAGGGCTCCATATAGCAATACAGTATCTGATAATGACAGCATTTCAAATCTGTAGGAAAACTATCAAGACAATAGAATATGCATATCAAGTTTAAAAAATAAATTTAGACCCCAACCTCACACTATGACTAAAAATAGACTCCAGATGGATTAAATAAATAATATATAAGTGAAAATTATACATTAAAAAATAAACTAAGGGAAAATATGATCTTGGGGTAGAAATATTTATCTTAAGTAAGATTAAAAAAATGCAGAATTGATAAAGGAAAGCGTCACTAGACATTAATACATGAAATTTTAAAATACTAGAGGAAGACTAGGAGAAAATATTTACATTTATGACATAAAAAAAATTAATATCTAGAAGCAGTCCCTGTGTGATGCAAATGGTTTATGTGCTCAGTATTCACTGCATCATTCTTTAAAATGTTGGAAACACCCTGATAATACATGTAGATCAGTAACAGAGTGACTAAGTACATTATATACTTGCATATGGTGGAACACCTCGGTCTTTTAACATAATGGTACAGAGCAGTGGTTTTCAAGTTGTGCTTTTAGAGGTCCTACAGTTTCTGAGGAGGTGCCTCAAAAATCACTGCAGAGGAGTGGTTGGTCCTGAGCTGGTGGGTTTGGGGTGTTCTTTGACCACTTTAACTGGAGAACTTGCATTTTTTATAAATTAGCATTTTGAGAGTTCATATGAAGGCAGAGTTCCATGACTGTAAAGTGTTAAAAGCACTGAAGCACAGCTGTACTTATTTATGTCCCCAATATATTGCTAAGAAAAGCATGTGAATAATATGTTCCCAGTTCTGTAAAAATACAAAACTCCATATCTTTATTTATAGTTGCCGGGCTTATATTTAGTTTGATATCATTTTTGGTGTGAAATACCCCAAAATGTTCACAGTATTAACAAGGCTTCAGTTTTACAAGTGTCTTTTATGCTTTTCTTCAAACTTTTCTTTGTCTAAAAAAAATTTGCAGTGATGTATCTTTGTAATAATAACTATTTTTTTTAAGGAGAAAAAGAAAGAGGTCACTTAAGACACTAAGTAAATACATGTTGGTGAATTGATCGATATAGTTTTATCGTGCTAGCTTGCCTTACAAGAATTTCAATCTGAGAGAATTTGGACAACTATTCAAGTTCTCCTCTCCAAAGCATCAATCCTTGCCAACCAAACCCTGTGCTTACTCTCCTAATAAAATTGAGTCTGCATACACTTCAAGGAACTGTGTACCTATATAAGATTCATTTTGAATTTCATAAATTCATTAATTTATTATTTTTCATTATGAGGCATTATAATCATAGTTCTCATTTTCATCATCAGATTTGTCTAGGGAACCTATTGAAAGCTTTATCCTAAAAATGGTTTTTCATTTCCTTTATTTATACAAGCAACATAAATATCTTTTGGCGAAAACCATTATGAAGACCGTTGAGAAAGTCCTTACGTGGGACACTTACACGGACTTACCTAAACTCAACATTCCCTTCCCTGACCCAGGGCAACCTCTCCCCAGCCCACCACCCTCCATCTCCCACACCCAAAGAGATTGAACAAGATAATCAGAAACATCACCCAAGCAAAGAAAAAGGGAGAATCAGTTACATATCCCACAAGCCAGGGAACAAGAAAATCGAAATCTGTTCCAGTTCTCTAGTTTCACCTTAAAGGCAAAGACCTACATCTCCTTGTGAGGAGCTCTTCAAAGCCCAAATTCACAGACTCTACTCAGGAAGTTACCAGCATCTGAAGAAAAACAACCACTACCAGAAAAGCTCTTCTTTGTTTTCACTCTTTGCCGTCCTTTAGGAAACTCTTGATAATGTGAAATGTTATTACTGCAAATGTTGGCCCAGGCAAGTTTACTCTAGAGTCTATCACTGGCTGTTCACAAAATAAAATCATTTTTAAAGCCTGTGAGGATAGCCAAGTGCAAACCACAAATCAGAAAACCACTGAGGCGGGCTGGCCTCACTGCCAAAGTTTAATGTGATCTAATGGGAGGACAACAAGATGTGAGAATTTGATTTTACAACTCTCCACGTAACACTTGGCAATACAAAGGGGCTGGGTCCAACTTCCTGATCCTTAAGCAAACATTTGAAGTAATGTTTCACTTTCTCATCAGTTTTAATTCTGTCAACCAGGGTGTTCAGATTTAGTCTACCCTACCTCGCTTAAAAATTGTTGTCTGCTGTGGATGGTTAGAGATATGCTTGATATCAATTTGTATAAGATGAAGAGGCACAGGTGGGGAAGGGACCAGGAAAATAGGATGAAGCACTTTAGTGGCACCATATCAACTGGATCGCAGCTGTCTTCTGCATTTGTGATTTATTCCATGGGTGGGAGGGCAGGGTGCAAGGCTAGCTTAAGTAACATTCTTTCACAAACAAAAACTCACCCCAGCAAGAGAGTCAGATCTTGGCTGGATCAGGTGCCCAGTCTCACACCAAATGGAACTGCAACTCAAGTGCAGACCTATTCCCATCACTCATTTAAAAAAAGAAGGAAAGAAAATGGTAGCAATATGCAAACTCTTTGCACATGACAAATTAACAACCAAGGACCCTATCAAATAAAAAGGGCCAGTCAGGAAATTCCACATAAGGGCATGCAGACAATGGAAAATAAATGAAAATCATGTTTCATACCACTGTTGCCAGAACAATGGGATGAGAATCCGACTTCTTTTCCTCTTCTTACGGAATAACACATTCCTAACAACGCCAACTGTTACTTAAAACTGTCATTTTATAGCAATCACAAAGTTGACCAAATGAAGAAATAGGAAACCCAGAGAGTCAAGTCTCTTAAAGTGATAGTTTGCTAAGTAAAATGGAATATATCCCAGGATTCAGGAAGGAATGATTAGAAATCCTATTCCTGTTTACTTTTTACCAAAAAAATAAGTAAGTCTTACTAATACTTAATCAAGAATGATACCAGGTATCCTCACTTGGTGCAGCTATGTTATTAGTTGCCAGCAAGTTGGCTCCAACTCACCGTGGCCTTATGTAAAACAGAATGACGCACTTCCCAGTCCTGCACCATCCTCACAATCACTGCTGTGTTTGAGCCCATTGTTGCAGCCACTGTGTCAATCCATCTCATTGAGGGCTTACCTCATTTTCTCTGACCCTCTGCTTTACTAAACGTGATGTCCTTTTCTAGCAATTGGTCTTTCCTAATGACTTGTCCAAAGTAAACAAGACAAAATCTCACCATCCTCACTTCTAAGGAGCATTCTGATTTTACTTCCTCCAAGACAGGTTTGTTCTTTCTTCTGGAAGTCCATTAAATATTCTTCACCAACACCACAGTTCCAACGGATCAATCCTCCTTTGATCTTCCTTTCTCATTTTTCAGCTTTCACATCATATGAGGTAATTAAAAAGACCATGGCTTGGGTCAGGCGCATCTTAGTCATCCAAGTGATATCTTTGCTTTTTAACACTTAAAGGAGGTCTTTGCAGCAGTAGGCTGAGAGTTCATCAGTGCCAAGTGTGGGACGTGTGCTGCATCCATTCAGGTAGGCTGCGCTGCAGTAATGAATAGACCACACATGTAATAGTGAAACACAGTAGAAGTTTATTTCTTGCTCGGGAAACAGTTCTGGTGATCATGACAGCAGGACAGCCCACGTTGTTCAGAGAACTAATATGGAAATTTATTACCCAAATTTCAACAAATGTCTTTGCATAATTGAAAGATGGAATTGCAAAATGATTTAGTAAGCCTAGCCAGCGAAGTATTTTTTTAAGATCAGTCAAAAATTCAAAAATTTAGCCAGATCTTAGATTCATGACATGACACAGTTTTAAACCAAGGAGTGGTTGGTGGATTTGAACTGTCCACCTTTCGGTCAGCAGCTGAGCTCTTAACAACTTTGCTACCATCTTATTTAAACCTGCATTAATACCTATTCTACAAATGTTTTACAGTGCGCATGTTGTTGTGTGCCATCCAATCGATTCTGACTCATAGCAATCCCATAGGATATAGTAGAACTTTTTCATAGTGTTTTCTAGGCTGTAATCTTTACAGGGCAGATTGTCAGGTCTTTTCTCCTGTGGAGCCATTGGAGGGTTCAAACCATCAACCTTTGGCTTAGCAGCCAAGCTCTTAACCATCACGCCACCAGGGCTCCTTATAATGTGCCTAATATATCAGTATATTATGAGTAAATAACTCACAATAAAATTAATTTTTCTCAGGCATAAAGTTTTTTTTAGTGATATGAATATAAAATTTAGATGACACTGCTCTAAAAATTGTTAAAACAAGTTAGGAAAAAATTGTTAATCTTGGTTTAAGAAGCAAATGGTCTAAAAGTGCAATATGGAAGACTGAGGTTAGACATGAAAAAGATGTTTCTTTACAGTGAAGTTGTGCTCAACCCATAGAATTGTGAACTAAATACATGGTTATTGTTTTAAACAGTTTTGGGGTGGTTTATTAAGTAGCATTACTGTAACAACAGACAACAACAGCCTATTTAAAAAAATCAAACCAAACTCATTGCTATCGAATTGCTTCTGACTCATAGTGACTCTAAAGGACAGACTAGAACTGCCCTATAGAGTTGCCAAGGAACACCTAGTGGATTTGAACTGCTGACCTTTTGGTTAGCAGCCATAGCTCTTAACCACTGCAGCCTATTTAGACATAACAAAAAGATGGAAAGTATGTGGTTATTCCTGCTGTTGAAGAACTAATTGGGTCGTACAAACTCTTTTAATCTGGGGCCCACTGATGAACTTTACAGAGAACTTGAATTCACTGAAATTATATGTGAGATTTGGCATATATACTCAGGTGTTTTGTTGTTATTGTTGTTTTCTCTAGGGAAATAGGGTTCATAATTTTCATCAGCTTCTCGAAGAAGCTGGTCTGCTACCAAAAGGTAAATACAGTGCAGTCATGGAAGATATTGATGCATTTATTAAAATTCTAGTATAATGCATCAGATCCAATGACAGAAGCATATGCCAGGTACTACAGCAATAGAGAAAATAAAATGTTTAAAGCTCCTGAAGAATTTGGAGGTTTCCTCAAAGAAATTATTATTCCCGAGTATGAGGAGCAGCTCCATAGACAGAAAGAGTCTTTCAGGCAGAGGAACAAGTACAATATGGAAATGTTAAAGTGTCTGGTTTATTGAATGAGAAACAAAATTTGATGTAGCTGCAGAGTAAGATACATAGGAAAGTATGAAAGACAGAACTGAAAAAAACTGAGGTCCAGATGTTAAGGGTTTGTATTCCGTGCTGTTATTTTTGTTAAGTACCATTAAGTCAATTTCCACTCATAGCAACCTCATGTGACAGAGTAGAACTCCCCCATAGGGTTTCCTAGGTTGTAATCTTTACAGAAGTATATTTCCAGATCTTTCTTCCATGGAACTGCTGGGTGGGTTCAAAACGCCAGCCTTTCAGTTTGCAGCCAAGCACTTAACTATTTGTGCGATCATAGCTCCTTATTCCATGCTAGGGAATCTAAAGTTTAATATTGTAAGCATTGTCCACTAAAGGTTTTTTTTTTTTTTTTCTTCAGAGCAAGGAGAAAACATAATAAGAATTGCATTTTTACAAGTTTATGATGGCAGGGACTAGAATGCTTTTTGGGGTGGGGAAAAGGCTAGAGCAAGCTAGTAATAGTAAAAGCAAGAAATGATGGGGGTGTGAATTCAGGTAATGGCCATGGGACATAAAGGAAAAAGGTTTAAAAGTAAAATCATCAGACAATATTGACTGATCATGAGCTCTGGTGGCACAGTGGTTAGGCTCTGGGCTGCTAACCAAAAGGTTGGCTGTTCAAACTCACCAGCTGCTCCATGGGAGAAAGATGTGGCAGTCTGCCCCTTGGAAACTCTAACGGGCAGTTCCCTCTGTTCTGTAGGGTCGCTATGGGTTGGAATTGACTCGACAGCAACAGGCTTTTTTATTGAGTGATTAGGTATAGAGATGAGAAAAAAAAATCCAGGATGACATTTCTTAGTTGCACAAATAAGGATGGTGATAAAACTCACTAAGAAGAGAAAAACAGAGGAGCGTATTTGAAAAAGATTTTTTAAAATCCCTTTTTGGACATGTCCACTTGCAGTGGTGAGCAACAGGCCTAGAGCTCACAAAAATGGTGAAGGCTGAAGATTTGGGATTCATCGACTGTAAATTCAGAAGAATTTGAAGAATCTAGTTTGGAGAGGTGCATCTAACTGACAGAAGAGAAAATTGAGAGTTATACCTATGTTCTAACTGAGAAGACATTGCAGTCATCTTAGGGAACACATGCCTCAGTCAAAGGGCACTTAAAAAATTACCAACGGGAGACTTCCGGCAAAATGGCGCTCTAGGCAGAAGCACCACACTGTCCCTCCGCAGCAAAGATCCAAAAAACTAAGCTGAAAAGAGAAAACAACAATCCTGACACCCTAAAACATCAAATGAAGAGATAAAGAACTCAGCCAAGCACCAAACGGAATGAGAAAACTGACAGAGAATGGAGAGCGAGGAGAGATTCATGCAGAGGTCCCCTACCAGCTAACACAGCACGGACCGCCATCTTGGACTCCTATCGGAGACCAGCAAACAGGGGGTACAAGAAAGCAGCTTCATGGAGCTTCCAGCGGGAGACAAAACAACCAGTAATTTGCAATATACGCTTTCCCACCCCGACCCTTCTTCACCCCCACTCGGCCACCTCTGCTTCCCAAGGCCACAATCTCTTGTCTGGGAAACACCAGCTGCTTGGATTCCACACGCCCGAACAGGCCGACTCTCTGAGTGCCATTTGTTGGCTGCTGGTGTTGCTTTTTTCCGCTTCTTTTGGTTTCTTCCTTACCTCTCACCACCTCCCCCTCCTTTCGCTCAAATACCTGGCTCCATGTGCCATCTTTGCTTCTTGCTGAGGGGTGTGAGGCTCCGTATGAGTGTGGAGCTGCTTCACTGTCTGGGCTGCCACACTGGTGGGATCCCGGGGTTTTTGTTCGTTTGTTTGTTTTGAATTGTTTGTTTGTTATCTTTTCCTTTTCTTGAGTTGGGAGCCCTTTCTGGCCAGGCGGTGCTGCATGGCAAGCAGACTACCCCTTCAGCTTGCACTGACGTGCAGAGGGATCCCTGAGGACATTTCTTTTGTTGTTGTTGTTGTTGTTTTCTGTTTTGGGGGGGGCGTTTCCTTGTGGGGTTTTTTTTTATTTGTTTTCTTTTCCCTCTTTTTCCTTTTTTGTCTTTCTTCATTACTCAGTTTCTCGTGTCTCTATATCTTCCTTCTCTTTCTGTTCCCTGAATACCTGGGGTGGTATACCTCTACGCCTTCTAGCCAGGCTGTACTGCAACACCTGACAGCAACTTCCCCAGACCTCATAGCTGCACTGGTGGGATCCCTGGGAACTTTGCAGTCCTTTAACCTTTCCAATTTTTATCTATTCATTCTTTTTGTTTCTTTTCTTCCTCTTCCCCTTTCTGTTTTTCTCCATTTCATAGTCTCTCGTATCTCCACTCCAACGGTAAGCTCCCCTAGCATTCTTTTTTGTTTCTTTGTATGTTTTTGGCTCCTGTTCCTCTCTCCTCTCTCCCATATTCATCTTAGCTCCACAGATAACAATCCCGCTACATCCTTCCTACCTGCACCATGCACTTAACGTCACACCACCAAGCAGCACAGGCACGGCCAACTGGAACTTGCCCTGCACTGATTACCGACCCGCCCTGGTGGATGCAGTAAGTGCTGCAAGCAACCCGTCCCAGTAACTCCTCTTCAGCTATTCTTCCCTACCATACCATATCAGAGTGACTGACCCTGCCAATTGGAGAAGGAGGTGAAAAGTACTGTGCCCACAGACGAGCAAACAACAAAGAACACACAGTCCGTTTGCTCAGACATAGTCAAATTTCAAAAAATAAATGGAGAAAACAAACAAATCTACAATCAATAAATGAGAAAAATAACTACCGAATGCTCTGAAGACAGCAGACAATATCAAAACATTTACAAAAAAACAGGACAGGATGGTTCCAGTAGGCATCCAAAATAAAACACCAGATGGCTTTCCAGTGGAAGTAAAGGCACTAGAACTACCTGATAGGGAATTCAAATCTCTAATACTCAGAATTCTCCAAGAACTGAGGCAAAAAGCTGACAAAAATGAGGAAAAAATAGACAAATTAATGGAAAATACAGACAAAAAATTGGAAGAATTCAGGAAAATAATGCAGGAACAAAATGCCAAAATAAATTCACAACTAGAAATTATACAAACAATTAGAAATCCAAAAGATAAACAACAAGATTTCAGAAATGGACGATGTCATAGAAGGGCTGAGAAGCAGATTTGAAATGGTGGAAGACAGGATCAGTGGAATTGAAGACAAACACTTGGATACAACTCTGTTTCAGGAACACTCAGAAAAAACAACAAAGAAAAATGAAGAGACCCTGAGAGTTATGTGGAATACAGTCAAAAGCAAAAATCTGTAAGTGATTGGAAATCCAGAACAGGGGGAGAAAACAGAAAACACAGAGAGGATCATTGAAGAACTGCTGAAAGAAAACTTCCCCAATATCATGAAAGATGAAAAGCTGGCCATCCAAGAAGCTCAACGAACCCCATATAGGACAGACCCCAAAAGAAAATCACCAAGGCATATCATAATCACACTTGCCAAAACCAAAGACAAAGAATCCTGAGAGCAGCTCATGAAAAACAAGAAGTCACATACAGAGGAGAAACAATCAGACTAAGCTCAGATTATTCGGCAGAAACCATGCGGCAAGAAGGCAATGGTATGACAGCTATAAAATCTTGAAAGAAAAAAATTGACAGCCAAGAATCATATATCCTGCAAAACTCTCGTTCAAATTTGATGTTCAAATTAGGTCATTACCAGATAAACAGAAATTAAGGGAATATGTAAAAGTCAAACCAAACTTACAAGAATTATCAAAGGGAGTTCTTCGATCTGAGGACAAACAACTTCAGCTCACAGGCAGAATCTAGGATGCAGGATTGTACCAGCCAGATACCAATCTAGGAAATAAACTCTCGAGGGCTATCCAAAACCAGAAGAAATACAACAGGGAATCAGAGCAGTTAATCAGTAAATGACAACAACATCAAAACAATAAAAGAGGGAATAAATGGCATAGGTATAGAACCTTCTAATGGAGAGGAAGGCAAGGCGATACCAAGTAATGGTAGACTGCTTCAAACTTAGAAAGATAAGGGTAAAATTCTTGGTAACCATAAAGAAAGTTAACAAACATAAAAAAAAGGAGGAAGAGCATAAAGTCTCAGCAAAAACAAAACCTACAAAAATAAAAGAAATGAAAAAAAAATCCACAAACAAAAGTAACTCAGCACAAGAGAGTAAAAAGAACAAAGAAAACTTCAGCACCACAAAAAAAGCACTAGAAAATGACAGCAACGAACTCACTTCTATCAATAATTACACTGAAGGTAAATGGACTCAATGCACCCATAAAGAGACGGAGAGTGACAGAATGGATAAGAAAACAGGATCCATCAATATGCTGTCTACAAGAGACACACCTTAGAAACAAAGATGTGAATTTATTGAAAGTCAAAGGTTGGAAAAAAATATATAAAGCTAACAACTACCAAAAAAGAGCAGGAGTGGCAATTCTAATCTCAGATAAAATAGACTTTAAAACAAAATCCACCATAAAAGACAAAGAAGGACACTATATAATGATTAAGGGGATGATCCATTATGAAGACATTACCATAATAAACATCTATGCACCCAATGACGGGGCTCCAAAATACATAAAACAAACTCTAACAACACTGAAAAGAGAAATTGACAGTTCCACAATAATAGCAGGAGACTTCAACACACCACTCTCAGTAAAGGACAGAACAACTAAGAAGAAACTCAGCAAAGATACAGAAGACCTAAAGGGCACAATCAGCCAACTTGACCTCATAGACATATATAGAACACTCCATCCAACTGCTGCAAAGTACACATTCTTTTCCAATGCACATAAAACGCTCTCCAGAACAGACCACATCTTAGGCCACAGAGCAATCCTCAACAAGATCCAAAACGTTTAGATAATTCAAAGTATCTTCTCTGACCACAATGCCATCAGGGTAGAAATTAACAACAGAAAGAGCAAGGAAAAAAAATCAATTACATGGAAACTGAATAATACCATGCTTACACATCACTGGGTAATAGAAGAAATCAGAGATGGAATCAAAAAATTCCTAGAATCAAATGAGAATGAAAGCATATCATACCAAAACCTTTGGGACACAGCAAAGGCAGTCCTCAGAGGACAATTTACAGCAATAGATCCACATATCAAAAAAGAAGAAAGGGACAAAATCAAAACATTAACTACAGAACTCCAAGAAATAGAAAAGAGAACACCAAATAAAGCCCACAACCACAGGAAGAAAGGAAATAGTAAAGATCAGAGCAGAAATAAATGAAATAGAGAACAGAAAAACAATAGAAAGAATCAAGAAAACCAAAAGGTGGTTCTTTGGAAGAATCAACAAAATCGACAAATCACTGGCCTGAATGACAAAAGAAAAACAGGAGAGGACACAAATAACCCAAATAAGAAATGAAATGGGGGACATTAAAACAGACCCAACTGAAATAAAAAGGATTATAACAGAATATTATGAAAAACTATACTCCAACAAATTTGAAAACCTAGAGGAAATGGATAAATTTCTAGAAACACACGGCGTACCCAAACCAACACAAAATGATGTTGAAAATCTGAACAGACCAATAATAAGAGAAGACATTGAAAAGGTAATCAAAAAAACTTCCAACCAAAAAAAGCCCTGGCCCAGATGGCTTCACTGGAGAATTCTACAAAACATTTACAGAAGAGCTTGTACCAGTACTACTCAAGCTATTTCAGAGCATAGAAGAGGAAGCAACACTACCAAATTCATTCCATGAAGCCAGAATAATGCTGATACCAAAACCAGGCAAAAAAGGATTATAACAGAATATTATGAAAAACTATACTCCAACAAATTTGAAAACCTAGAGGAAATGGATAAATTTCTAGAAACACACGGCGTACCCAAACCAACACAAAATGATGTTGAAAATCTGAACAGACCAATAATAAGAGAAGACATTGAAAAGGTAATCAAAAAAACTTCCAACCAAAAAAAGCCCTGGCCCAGATGGCTTCACTGGAGAATTCTACAAAACATTTACAGAAGAGCTTGTACCAGTACTACTCAAGCTATTTCAGAGCATAGAAGAGGAAGCAACACTACCAAATTCATTCCATGAAGCCAGAATAATGCTGATACCAAAACCAGGCAAAGATGTCACAAAAAAAGAAAATTACAGACCAATATCTCTCATGAATATAGATGCAAAAATTCTGAACAAAATTCTAGCCAATAGAATTCAGCATCATATCAAAAGCATAATCCACCACGACCAAGTAGGATTCATACCACATATGCAAGGATGGTTCAACATTAGAAAATCAGTCAACATAATCCACCACATAAATAAAAGGAAAGAAAAGAATCACATGATCATCTCAATTGACGCAGAAAAGGCATTTGACAAAGTCCAACACCCATTCCTGATAAAAACTCCCAATAAAATAGGTATAGAAGGGAAATTTCTCAACATAATAAAGGGCATCTATGCAAAACCAATGGCCAACATCATTCTTAATGGAGAGAGGCTGAAAACATTCCCCTTGAAAACAGGAACAAGACGAGGATGCCCTTTAACACCACTCCTATTTAACATTGTGCTGGAAGATCTAGATAGAGCAATAAGGCAAGAAAAAGAAATGAAGGGCATCCAAATTGGTAATGAAGAAGTTAAACTGTCCCTGTTTGCAGACGATATGATACTATACATAGAAAACCCTAAAGACTCCACAAGAAATCTACTGGAACTAATAGAAAGATTCAGCAGAGTAGCAGAATATGAGATAAACATTCAAAAATCAGTTGGATTCCTATACACCAATAAGGAGAACGATGAAACGGAAACCAGAAAAACAATACCATTTTCAATAGCCCCTAAAAAGATAAGATACTTAGGAATAAATCTGACCAAGTATGTAAAAGACCTATACAAAGAAAACTACAAAACACTACTGCATGAAACCCAAAGGGATCTACATAAATGGAAAAACATACCATGCTCATGGATAGGCAGACTCAACATTGTGAAAATGACAATTCTACCCAAAGCAATTTACAAATACAATGCAATCCCTATCCAAATACCAACAACATTCTTCAAAGAGATGGAAAAACTAATCATTCACTATATGGAAAGGGAAGAAGCCCCGAATAAGGAAAGCACTACTGATGAAGAAGAATAAAGTTGGAGGACTCACACTACCTGACTTCAGAACCTACTATACAGCTACGGTAGTCAGAACAGCCTGGTACTGGTACAACGACAGATACATTGACCAGTGGAACAGAATTGAGAACCCAGATGTAAATCCATCCACCTACGGTCACCTGATCTTCGACAAGGGCCCAAAGCCCATCAAATGGGGAAAAGACAGTCTTTTTAACAAATGGTGCTGGCAAAACTGGATATCCATCTGCAAAAAAAATGAAACAGGACCCATACCGCATGCCGTATACAAAAACTACTTCAAAATGGTTCAAAGACCTGAATATAAATCCTAAAACTATAAAGTTCATAGAAGAAAAAATAGGACCAACACTACAGGCCTTAATACACAGCATTAACAGGATACAAACCATAACCAGCAACGCACAAACCACAATAGATAAGCTAGACAACTGGGATCTTCTAAAAATCAAACACCTATGCTCTTCAAAAGACTTCACCAAAAGAGTCAAAAGAGAACCTACAGACTGGGAAAAAATTTTTGGACAGTGCAAGTCAGACAAAGGTCTAATCTCCATAATCTACAAGAAAATCCAACACCTCTACAACAAAAAGACAAATAGTCCTATTAAAAAATGGGCAAAGAAAATGAACAGACACTTCACCAAAGAAGACATCCAAATGGCCAATAGACACATGAGGAAATGCTCGTGATCACCAGCCATTAGAGAAATGCAAATTAAAACCACAATGAGATACATCTCACCCCGGCATTACTGGCACGAATCAAAAACACTGGAAATAACAAATGTTGGAGGGGCTGCAAGATCAGAACTCTTATGCACTGCTGGTGGGAATGCAAAATGATACAACCATTTTGGAAAATGATATGGCACTTCCTCAGAAAGCTAGAAATAGACATACTGTTCGATCCCGCAATCCCACTCCTAGGAATATATCCTAGAGAAATAAGAGTTGTCACTTGAATAGATATATGTACACCTATGTTCATGGCAGCATTGTTCACAATAGCAAAACGATGGAAACAACCTAGATGCCCATCAACAGATGAATGGATGAACAAACTATGGTACATACACACAATGGAGTACTATGCAATGAGAAAGAACAACAATGAATCTGTGAAGCATTTCATAACATGGATGAAACTGGAGGACATTATGCTGAGTGAAATAAGTCAATCACAAAAGGACAAATATTGTATGAGACCTCTACCGTAAAAACCCATGAAAAAGTTCACACACAAAAGGTAACAATCTTTGTTGGTTACCAGGGATGGGAGGGGTCGGGGGGAAATACTAAATAGGCAATAGATAAGTGGTATCTTGGGTGAATGGTGAGACAGTACACAATACAGGGGAAACTAGCACAACTTGTACAAGGAAAGGTCATGGAAGCCCCATAGACACATCCAAACTCCCTGAGGGACTGAATTGCTGGGCGGAGGGCTCTGGGGACCATGGTCTCGGGGAACATGTAGCTCAACTGGCATGACACAGCTTATAAAGACAATGCTCTGCATTCTACCTTGGTGAGTAGTGTCTGGGGTCTTAAAAGCCTGTGAGCGGCCATCTAGGATACTCCACTGGTCTCATCCCTTCGGGAGCAAGGGAGAATGAAGAGAACAGGATACAAGGAAAAGATTAGTCCGAAAGACTAATGGTCCACAGCTACCAAGGCCTCCACCGGACTGAGTCCAGTACAGCTAGATGGTGCCTGGCTACCACTGCTGACTGCTCTGACCAGGATCACGGCAGAGGGTTCTAGACAGAGCTGGAGAAGGATGTAGAACGTAATTCTAACTCACAAAAAAAAAGACCATATTTACTGGCCTAAAGGAGACTGGAGAAACCCCGAGAGTATGGCCCCCAGACAACCTTTTAGCTAAGTGATGAAGTTATCTCCGAGGTTCACCATTCAGCCTGGGAGTGGACAGCCCCGTAAAACCAAATGGGACTAATGAGGTACAGTATTCCAGTGACAAAGGCCAGATGGCAGAAGGGGACAAGGAAGCTGGTGATAGGGAACCCAAGGTTGAGTAAGCATATTGTTGATGTGTTGTGAGACTGTTAACCATTGTCATAGGGCAACATTTGTAGTAACTGTTAAATGGGAAACTATTTTGTTCTGTAAGCCTTCATCTTAAGTGAGAATAGTAGCACAACCGGAAGAGCATAGTCAATGTCACTGAACTGTGCATGTAGAAATTTTTGAAATGGTGTATCTTTGGCTATGTCTATTTTCACAAAAAAAAAAAAAAAAATGTTGAGAAGTTAGAGGGTTGACATGTTGTGGGGTTGTTAACCAATGTCATAAAACAATATGTATACTACTGTTTCATGAGAAACTATTTGTTCTGTAAGCCTTCACCTGAAGTACAATTAAAAAAAAAAAAAAAATTACCAACAGCGGAGCCATCCCGGCATCCTAGACAGTGGCCATCCTTCTGCAGCAAAGACCTGAAAAACTAGGTAAAACAGATACAAATGTCAAACCTGGAACCCTAAGCACAAATGAAGGGATAAAGAACTAGATCAAATACCGAATGGAAGAAGAAACTACCAGAGAACGGAGAAGGAAGGGAGATACAGAGTGGAGATCCCCTGCCAACTAACATGGCACAACATCGCCATCTTGGAAAACAGCGGGCAACAAACTCAGACAGGCAGTACGGAAAGGCAACTTCACCGAGCTCCCAACAGGAGACAAAACACCTGGTAACCAGAGAAACACACTCTCCTACCCCTCACCCTTCTGGTGAGTAACAGCAAAATACCTCCAGTCCAGCAGCCCCAACCGCTGGGGTCCACAATACAAGCCCTCCCATCCCCAGCCCGCTCGGCCCCCTTCAGCCAGACAGCTTTCCCCGCCTCCGTCTCTCTTTTCTTTCTCTCTGTCACCAATCCCCGACACTATCTCCCTTCTTTCTGAAGGCTCCCTCTGGACTGCTGCAGTGAGAGAGCCACTGGCCCACGGCCACCCCAGGTCTGCCCTGCCCCACCTACCGGCTGCCACCTTGCAGCCATTTTTGTTTGTTTTTCCCTTTTTCCCTTTTCTTTCTCCCTTTCATCTAGCCCCATATACCACCTCTCGCTGAAACCCTGCCATGCCACAGTGGCTAGACAGCCACCAGCCCATTGCCACCCCAGGTTCACCCCACCCCCACCTGTCAGCTCCCCCTGTGCCTTCATATTTTTTCCTTCATTTTTTTTTCCTTTCTCTTTTATCTTTTCTTTCTCCCTTCCACTTAGCCCTGTATCATCTCCCCTCCCTTCCCACAGGCTCCCAGGTCCGCCCCACCCCCACCCACTGGATCCCATTATGTCCACAATTTTTTTGTTTGTTTTTTCCCTTTTTTTCCTTTCTCCCTTTTCTTTCTCCCTCCCAGCTGGCCCCATACGCCACCTCCCCCTTTCCTGCCACCTCCACTGTGCTGTCAAAGATAGAGAGCACACTGGCCCGCTGCTGCCCTGGGTTCAACCCACCCCCACCCACAAGCCACTGCCACACTGCCATTTTTTTAAATTTACTTTTTCTTTTCTTTTTTCTTACTCTTCTATGGAACTTTTCTTTCTCTCACTCACCTAGCCCCATACAGCGCCTCCCCTTCTTTCCCACTAGCTTCAGGTCTGCCCTCCCCCCACTTGCTAGCCCCCACCACATCACCAAGTTTTTTTCCCCTTTTTCCTCGCTTTCTTTTCTCCCTCCACCTATCCCCATATGCCACCTGACCCCTTTTCCTCCAGGCCCTATTGTGTTGTGCTACTGCAGATAGAGGGCCACCTACACACCAGCCTGCGACCACCCAGGTCTGCCCCACCCCTACCCTCTGGTCCCCACTGCGCAGCCATTTATTTATTTTTATTATTACTATTTTTTTCCCTCTCTTTCTTTCTTTCCTTCTTTTCTTCCTCCCACCTAGCCCCATACACCACCTCAGTCCCCTTCCCGCTGGCCCCCATGTCTGCCCAACCCCCCACCCAGCAGCTACCACAGAGCTGCCACTTTTTTCTTTCTCTGTTTTTTCTTTACTTTCTACTTCTTACCTAGCCCCATATGCTACCTCCCCCTCATTCCAATGGCCCCTGTTTTGCAGCCATCACTAGAGCTTCCCTGGCATGCAGGCCTGCTGCCATGCGGGGTTCACAGTACCCCTCCCCTCCCACCACTCAACCAGCTGCTGAATGGTGGGAAGCAAGTCCATACCACTCACTGTCTGATCCCCTGCCCATCTGACAAGGGGCTGTGAACACTCCAACACCATAAAACAAGTATCAGGAGGCAGACAACACTTGCCAGTGGGCCCTCAGCCACCTCATCAAACCAGTGAACAGTGAAGCAGGCTTGCTCCTCCTGCTGCTGCCCTGCCCACCTGGACGAGGTGGTGAGAGCTGTCGTGCCCACAGACAAGCAGGCAGCAAAGCATGCCTGGCGTGCCCTCCCTGATATATCAAAACAAAACAAAAAAGCAGGACAAAAAAAAAAACCACATAAATTCAATAAATAAAGAACATAATATCTTAATGTCTCAGAGACAGCAGACAATATCAATCCATATATAAAAGCAAGACAAGATGGCTCCAGCAAGTGAACAAAACAAAGAAGCAGAAAACCTTCCATTTGAAGAAAAGGCAGTGGAAATACCTGATGTGGAATTCAGAAGACTAGTATTTAGGGCTCTCCAAGAAGTTAGGAAAGAGATCAAGAAAAAACATGGACAAACCAATGAAAAAATAGACAAAATCATGGAAAACACAAATAAAACTATGAAAGCATAGCCAAAATCAAGGAAAACACAGACAAAGCAATAGAAGTTTCAGGAAAATAATGCAAGAACAAAATGTCAAAATAAACAATTAGAAATCATACAAAAGCAAAAACTAGAAATCAAAAAGATAAAGAACAAACTTTCAGAAACGGACAACTCAATAGAAGGTTTTAGGAGTAAATTTGAAACAATGGAAGACAGAATCAGTGAGGTTGAAGACAAAGTCATGGATACCAGTTTGAGGAAAAATCAGAGAGAAGAATGAAGAAAACCTGAGAATTATGTGGGACACAATCAAGAGCAATAATTTGTGCATGATCAGAGTTCCAGAACAGGGGGAGAAAATGGAAAACACAGAAAAGATTGTTGAAAATTTGCTGTCAGAAAACTTCCAAATATGAAAGACGAAAAGCTGACTATCCAAGAAGCTCAACAAATTCCACAGAGGACACACCCCAAAAGAAAGTCACCAAGACATATTGTAATTATACTTGCCAAAACCAAAAACAAAGAATACTGACAGTAGCTCAAGAAAAAAGAGAGTCACATACAAAGGGGAAACAATAAGACTACTCTCTGATTATTTGGCAGAAACTAATCAGGCAAGAAGGCAATGGGATGACATATATAAAACCTTGAAAGAAAAAAAAACTGCCAACCAAAATAATATATCCTGCAAAACTCTCTCTCAAATACAATGGCGAAATTAGGACATTTCCAGATAATGAGAAATCAAGGGCATTCATAAAAAACCAAACTTATAGTAAATATTAAAGGGAATCCTTCAGTTAGAGAACCAACAATATTAGACAATAATCTGAGTGTAGGATACAGGACAGCATCAGCCAGATAGCAACCTAGGTAAGGAACTCTCAATAATAAAACAAAGCTGAAAGACTCAAAATAGGGAAACAGACATCATTCTGTAAATGCCAACAATGTCAAAACAATAAAGGGGGAATACACTGTGTAGGTATAGAACTTGCAAATGGAGAGGGAGTCCAAGCAATATCAAGTAACAAAAACTGGTTCAAACTTAGGACAATAATGGTAAATTTCAAGGTGACCACAAAGTTAACCTACTCATCAAAATAAAAAAGAAGAAAAACAAAGACTTGGAGACACAAAATCTATAATAGCAAAAAAAAAAACCCACAAAAGGAGCTTAGCATAGGAAAGTAAAAGGAACAAAGAAAACCTCAACACCTAGAACAAAATTCAAATTCTCTCACACACACAAACAAAGACCAGGCTTGCTGGTCTGACAGAAACTGGAGAAATCCCAACAGTATGGCCCCTGGACACCCTTTTAACTCAATACTGAAGTTCATGCTTCATCCAAAGATTAGACAGGTCTATAAGGCCAACAATAACACGTGAGGAATGTGCTTCATAGTTCGGTTTATGTATATGAGACTAATGGGCACACCTGCCCAAAAGCAAAGACAAGAAGGCAGGAAGGGACAGGAAAACTGGACAAATGGAAACAAGGAAACCAGGGTGGAAAAGGGAGAGTGTTGACACATCATGGGGTTGGCAATCAATGTCACAAAACAATTTGTGTATTAACTGTTTAATGAGAAACTAATTTGCTCTGTAAACTTTCACCTAAAGGATAAAAAAAGAAAACATCAGCACCACAAAAAAAGCACAACAATATGGCAGCAATTAATTCATAGCTATTGATAATCACCCTGAATGTAACTGGCTTAAATGCATCCATAAAGAGACAGAGAGTGACAGAATGGATAAAAAAGCATGACCCATCAATATGCTGTCTACAAGAGACATAGATTAGACACAAAGACATAAATATATTAAATATCAAAGGATGGAAAAAATGTATCAAGCAAACAGTAACCAAAAAAGAGCAGAAGTGGCAATACTAATCTCAGACAAAATAGAATTTAAGGTAAAATCAACCATAAAAGACAAGAAAGGACATTAATAATGATTAAAACGACAATCCACCAAGCAGACATAAACTTAATAAATATCTATACACCCAATGATAGGGCTCCAAAATACATAAAACAAACTCTAAAAGCACTGAAAATGGAAATAGTTCCACAATAATAGTAGAAGACTTCAACACAACACTGTCAGTAAAGGAGAAAGGCTGAAAGCATTCCCCCTGAGAACAAGAACAAGACAAGGATGCCTTTTATCGCTTCTGTTTAACATTGTGCTTGGAAGTCCTAGGAAGAGAAATAAGGCAAGTAAAAAAATAAAGGGCACCCAAATTTGAAAGGAAGAAGTAAAACTATCCTTAATTTGCAGGTGACATGATCCTATACACAGAGAACCCAAAACATTCCACAAGAAAATTATTGGAGCTAATAGAAAGATTCAGCAGAGTAGCAGGATACAAGATCAACATACAAAAACAGTTGGATTTATATACACCAACAAAGAGTACTTTGAAAAAGAATTCAGGAAAACAATACCATATATAATAGCCCCTAAAAAAATAAAATACTTAGGAATAAATCTAACCAGGGACATAAAAGACCTATACAAAGAAAACTACACAACACTATTGCAAGAAACCAAAAGAGAACTACATAAATGGGAAAATATACCATGTTCGTGGATAGGAAGAGTCAATATGGTGAAAATGCCAATTCTACACAAAGCAATCTACAGATACAATGCAATCCTGATCCAAATACCAACAGCATTCTTTAACTCGATAGAAAAACTAATCACCAACTTCATATGGAAAGGAAAGGGGCCCTAGGTAAGCAAAGCATTACTGAAGAAAAAAAGCAAAGTAGGAGGCCTCACACTACCTAATCTCAGAACCTACTATATGGCCACAGTAGTCAAAACAGCCTGCTACTGGTACAACAACAGACATGATAGACCAATGGAACGGAATCAAGAACCTAGACATAAATCCATCAACCTACCGTCAATTGATCTTTGACAAAGGATAAAAATCCATTAAATGGGGGAAAGACAGTCTTTCTAACAAATGGTGCTGGCAAAACAATGTCAATCTGTAAAAAAATAAAACAGGACCCAAGTCTCACATTATACACAAAAACTGACTCAAAATGGATCAAAGATCTAAATATACAACCTAAAACAATAAAGATCATGGAAGAAAAAATAGGGACAACACTAGGGGCGCTACTACATGGCATGAAGAGGACTCAAACCATAACTAACAATGCACAAACACCAGAAGAGAAACTAGATAACTGGAAGCTCCTAAAAATTAAACGCTTGTGCTCATGAAAAGACTTCATAAAAAGAGAACCTCAGACTGGGAAAAAAAAATTTTGGCTATGACATATCCAACAATGATCTAATCTCTAAACTCTAGAGAATACTTCAACAGCTCAACCACAAAAAGACAAATAATCCAATTAAAAAAGGGACAAAGGATATGAACTGACACTTCACCAAAGAAGACATTTAGGTTGCTAACATACACATGAGGAAATGCTTACATTCATTAGCCATTAGATAACTGCAAATGAAAGCTACAATGAGATGCCATCTCACCCCAATGTTACTGGCACAAATAAAAAATAATAATAATAACAAATGTTGGAGAGGTTGCGGGAAGATTGGGACCCTTACACACTGCTGGTGGGAATGTAAAATGGAACGACCACTATGGAAAACAATATGGAGCTTCCTTAAAAAGCTAGGAATAGAAATACCATACGGTCCAGCAATCCCACTCCTAGAAATATAACCTAGAGAAATAAGAGCCATCATACGAATAGACACATGCACACCCATGTTCATTGCAGCATTATTCACAACAGCAAAAAGATGGGAACAACCTAAGTGCCCATCAACAGATGACTAAACAAATTATTGTACATACACACAATGGAATACTATGCAACAATAAAGAACAATGATGAATCCATGAAACATCTCACAACATGGATGAACCTGGAGGGCATTATGCTGAGTGAAATACGCCAATCACAAAAGGACTAATATTGTATGAGACCTCTATTGTAAAAACCCAAGAAAAGGTTTACACACAGAAAGAAACAATCTTTGATGGTTAGAAGGGAGGAGGGGTAGAGAGGGGAAATCATTAACTAGATAATAGACAAGTGTTAACTTGGGTGAAAGGAAACACAACACACAATATAGGGGAAGTCAGCACAACTTGACCGAGGCAAGGCCGTAGAAGCTTCCTAGACACATCCAAACACCTTGAGGGACCAGGTTACTGGGGCTGAGGGCTGGGGACCAGGTTATCCAGACATCTAGGTAAACCGGCATAACATAGTTCATAAAGAAGATGTTCAACATCTTACTTTGCTAAGTAGTGTCTGAGGTCTTAAAAGCTTGCAAGCAGCCATCTAAGATACATCTATGGGTCCCATAACATTCAGAGCAAAGGAGAATTAAGAAATCCAAAGATACAAGGAAAATATTAGTCCAAAGGACTAATGGACCACAGGAACCACAGCCTCTACCACCCTGAGCCCAGAAGAACTAGATGGTGCCCAGCTACCACCACTGACCGCTCTGATAGGGATCACAATAGAGGGTTCTGGACAGAGCGGGAGAAAAATGTAGAACAAAATTCTGATTCACAAAAAAAGACCACGTCTGACAGAGACTGGAGAAATCCCTGAGACTATGGCCCCCGGACACCCTGCTTACTCAGAACTGAAACCACTCTCAAAGTCCACATTTCAGCCAAAGATTAGACAGGCCTAGAAAACAAATGATAACACATGTGAGGAATGTCCTTCTTAGTTCAATCAAGTATACGAGACCAAATGGGCAACACCTGCCCAAAAGCAAAGACGAGAAGGCAGGAAGGGACTGGAAACCCGGACTAATGAACACAGGGAACCCAGAGTAAAGGGAAAGGGGTGAGTGCTGACATATTACGGGGATTACAACCAATGACACAAAAACATTTCTGTATAAAATTTCTTATGAGAAGCTAATTTGTGCTGTACACTTTCACCTAAAACATAACAAAATTTAAAAAAAAAAAAATCCTAAGATCTGAACTGATCTTAATTTTATTTGACTAGGAGAAAAAAACAGTCTTTAGTATGGCATAGTGGTTAAGAGCTTGGCTGCTAACCAAAAGTTTGGCAGTTTGAATCCACCAGGTGCTCCTTTGAAACTCTATGGGGCAGTTCTGCTCTGTCCTAGTGGGTCGCTATGAGTCAGAATCAACTCGATGGCAACAGGAATGAAATGTTTGAAATAGAATCTATTCTGAAAGGAGAAAATGTGTTGTTTTCAAATATGTTAACATAGAATTAATTATTAATAAAGTATTACCGTGTAATAATTTGGTAAGAATAATTTATATAGCTTCAATTTAAAAGTTTAAGGAAATTAAAAAAAAAATATTCTACATCCTACTTTGGTGAGTAGTGTCTGAGATGTCAAAAGCTTATCAGCAGCCATCTAAGACACATCTATGGGTCCCATCATGTTCTGAGCAAAGGAGAATGAACAACACCAAAGACACAAGGAAAATATTAGTCCAAAGGTCTAAATGGACCACATGAACCACAGTCTCTACCAGCCTGAGCCCAGAAGAACTAGATGGTGCTTGGCTACCACCACTGACCTTTCTGACAGGGATCACAATAGAGGGTCCTGGACAAAGCTGGAGAAAAATGTAGAGCAAAACTCAAATTCATATGCACACACACAAAAAAAGACCAGACTTACATGTCTGACAGAGACTGGAGGAACCCTCTAGACTATGCTAACTCAGAATTGAAGCCACCCGGACACCCCACTAACTCAGAAATGAAACCACTCCCGAAATCTACTTTTCAGCCAAAGATTAGACAGGCATATAAAACAAACACTAACACACAAGAGGAAAACGCCTTTTAGTTCAATCAAGTATATGAGACCAAATGGGCAGAGGCCAAAAGCAAAGGTGAGAAGGCAGGAAGGGATGGGAAAGCCAGATGAACGGACACAGGGAAACCCAAGTGGAAGGGGAAAGGGGGAGAGTGCTGACACAATGTGGAGATTTCAACCAATGTCACCAAACAATTTGGGTATAAACTTTTGAATGAGGAACTATAATTTGCACTGTAAACTTTCACCTAAAACACAATAAAATTAAATTTGAAAAAACTTTTTACCAACCTTTCCCTGGTACCCAGAGCAGCAGTGGTGTTCACGCAGGCCAAGTCCTGTGAGCCAAAGCTAGGGCTGAGGCCAGTGCTGTGCCACTTGAATTGTAAAGACAGAGAAGCCACCATTCCATGCCATCAGACACCCTTCCCACTGACCACCTTCACACAGACCCATGCCACTTGAAACCACACTTCCTGACAGGACAGCAGAAAGCCTAGCAGTGGAAAGACTAAGAGATTTCCTCAAAAGATACCCAGGGGTGTGATGGAAAAGTTTGGAAATGGCTAATGGTGATGGTTGCACAACATGATGAACACAATTAATGTCACTAAATTGAACATATGAAGAATGTCAAAATAGCAAATATTTTGTTATATATATGCATATATATATATATATATATATATATATATATATTTACCACAATTCTTAAAAAGAAGGTAACCAAGGAATATTGTTACATATATATTCACCACAATTGAAAAATATATACATATATCCAAGCTACCCTATGGAGATCAGCTAACACCAATGGCCTCAAGACATACTGAATTTATAAACTATAGGCATAATGCCCATGGGAGTGGCTGAGGTCAACCAGAAGACAGGAAGAAAAGCAGAGGTCATAAATGACAGCCTGTTGGTTGGACTGAACCAACAAATGAGTTTTGTTTGACCTGCACAGTGTTCTCAAAAATCAAGTTATCTGTCAACACTTAAAAAATTGGGAGATTTCACCTCCTAAAAAATACATGTCTAGCCTCTCTTAAAATATTAAAAGAAGTTGCAGCACTGGGCACATGTTGCCACTAGACAATAATCTTGAGGAAGCTGAGAAGTAGCCACTACCTTTGGAATGACCATGTGTCCTCCAATTAACCACCTCTTTCATTGCCTTTGTTAATTTTATTCACCTGCCTTCCCCTCTAGGCATCTGATTATGTCACCCAGAGAAGAGGTCTGATAGAGGAAAACTGAAGGATTTGCCTCCTGCTACAGCTGCTTATAAGCCAGTATCTTCCCCACTAAAAGTAAGCTCTTGGAGATCAGATTCTATACTTTATTCACCTGCTTATTCCCACAGTTCTCTTCCCTGGACTCTGCACCTAATAGGTATCCCGTAAGCATTTTCTGGAGATTTTATTGCTTGGAATAAGTCAGGATTTGTATATAATTTGTATATAATTACATTTTCTAAAATATGAATTCGATGTTAATTTACTCAATGACACATTCACAGTTCATTCCTCTAAAACATCCACTCTGATGAGAGAAATAAAACACTATAGTCTATTCTAGATGTCTGAGTTCACTTACAGTTAGAGTGTCCTATGGAAACTTTGTTACCTCCTGCTGTGAGTACAAGAGTTTGCACATCCAGAGTTCAGTAACATAGGGAGCTCTGTGTCATGCAAACCAGTTGCAGTGGAGTCTATTCTGACTCATGGTGATCCCATGTGTTTCAGAGTAGAACTGCACTCCATAGGGTTTTGAATGGCTGTGATGGTTCAAAAGTAGATCTTTCAGAATCCCTGGGTGGCATAAACGATTAAGTGCTTGGCTACTAACGGAAAGGTTGGCAGTTCAAATCCACTCAGAGGTGCCTCTGAAGAAAGGCCTGGCAATCTGCTTCTGAAAAATCCACTCCAAGGCAACTGGTTTAGGTTTCATTTATTTCTATTTTTATTTTTATTTTATTTTTTGGTGTCATGCAAAGAACATAACAGACCCCAATATATATATATATATATACATATATATATATATATATATATATATATATATGAAAAGAAACATTGTTCTCATAGGAAAAAGTTTTAGGCTGTTGATTACTTGATTGGGCTATTTTTTAATTTTCTCTGCCATTCCTCCACTTAGAAAGATAATAGAGAAGAGGTGAGATCATAACAGTTCGATAATTGGAGCAGTAACAGAGGGAGCAAGAGAAGAAATAACCATTTTCAAAGAGAAGAAAAGACAGAACTTCATGGAGTCTGTCATATCAGAACCTGACAAAGTTTCACTGGCTTTTGGCAATAAGTTCTTGTTGTAGACTAGAAATACAAAAGTACTGTATTATCAATATCATAGAAATGGCAGAACTATCTATCAGCACCAACCCTCAGTCCAAAGGTGTTGTATTTTTATTTTCATTTTCTCACCTTTCTCCCGCTAACTGAAGAAAGCAAGAAATGAGCTTATATTAGAAGTAAGATATGACAAGTCTGATATGAAAGTTAGGAGATCAATAATAAAATTCGCAGTCTAATGTTACCTCCAACTTCTAATAGTTCCCCCAAACCAAAGGTGATAGAATAAATTGCATTTAATCACATTAGATCATTAATCACCTACAGGTCTGGCTGTTTGCCCTTCACCTTTCCCAGTGAGGCTGTGGAAGTCAATAAACTGGTAAAAGAGTCTCTGTCAGAATAAAAAGAACACCTTTCTTTAATGATTAAGAATAACGTACACTTGAGATTCAAGTCAATTTCCTCAAGATTTCATGAAAATAATAATAAAAAAAAAAAAACCAAGAGTGTTAGCTGTACCTAAACAAATGGAATTTTTTTCAGTCTCTTTTTAAAAGTAGGAGAAAGGAGAAAGAGAGAACACAGATTTCTAATGAGCTTCCCTGTTCACCTTGATTAAATCAGAATTTTAGAGAAAGTAACCTAGCAGAACTTTGGAATGTGAAGTTCAACTAATGAAGGGACAAAGACTTTAAATTTCGCTGAATGATCCTCCCATTTCTGTGTCAGCTTGGCACTCCATTAGATCCTCCAGAACAGAAGGCTCAGACCCTCCCACTGGGAAGCTTTAGTTGGAGCCCTGGACACTCTTGTTGATTTTATACTACAGGGCTTGGGAACACATTTTATAAACATGAAAATAGAGAGCAAATAATTGTGAGAAACATTCGGCGAAAGGTCAATGGAAGTGGCTCACATGCTGTCAAAGGCTCACTGGATTTTTTATTAAATGATGTAGGTAAATGCGTTTCTCGTCAGCGTGTTTAGTAAGATAGAGGCCTAAAAGCAATACCTGTTTATGTCTTTCCTTACACGTGAAAATAGTCACAATTTCTCAGGGAAGAATCTCCTGCTGAGTTACCAAGTGCTGGGTCCATCCTCTCATAAACCACATACCTTGTTTCCAGCCTGTGACTCAAGTATGCTTTCTTTGGACAAATCAACATTGGCTTCATGTACGGAAATTCTCCTTACTAGGGCTAACCAATGTGAATGAAACATTGGGCTTTCATGACACCTGCAAACCATTTCTCCTCTTCTGACTGGGTTTGGCACAGCTATGCATGGTACCAGAACTAGAAAGCCAGGGACCTAACAGCCAGATGACTGCTATTTCAGGATGTCTTCGATGTTGTTGTTTTCCTTTCAAATAAAAATGAAATAACGAACCATATGATAACACCACAATGAATTTTGCACATGCTAAACATAAAAGAAAAGACATTATTTCTTCACCTTTCAATATATGTGAAAAACATTTTGTACCAGAACAAACAACTTGAAAATGTATTATATTCACAAACAGCATCTAAGCAGAACAGTTGATTATGTGACTATGGAAAAACAGAAACTACACTCGTTGACAGAGGGCTGCCAAGAAAGGGCTATTAAAAACCCAAAATTTTTTTCGGTTCAAGTCAAGGAATAAAATTAGTCTCCTAAAAATCAAAAGATGAAAATCACCAAGCTTTAGTATTCAGACCTTTCCAACTAACCATGTGACTAATTCAGCCTAAGAAAGCCACTGTTATGTCTGCATGGAGTCTCTAATAAGCAATAGAAAATATTCTCAGGATCTCAGGAAAACTTCAAGATTGAATTTCTCCTGACAAGCGGTGGTTACAGCAAACTAAAATTTTGCCATCAAATATACAATTAACAGTAGACTAGAAAGCTATTCAGTCAACAAGCATTCAATAACTATGAGCCAGTTGGAAAAAAACACATCCAATGTACAATACAAACATCTATCTGCTCAGTCATCTATTTGGTACATATTTATTGAGGGCCTACCATGTGCTCAAGGAGCCCTGGTGGCACAGTGGTTAAGGTATTCGGCTGCTCACCGAAAGGTCAGTGATTCGAACCCACCAACCACTCCGCAGGGGAAAGATGGGGCAGTCCGTTCCCATAAAGATTACAGCTTTGGAAACCCTATGGGATAATTCTATCCTGTCCTATAGGGTCACTATGAGTCAGAACGGATCCAACAGCAACTAGGTTGGTTTTGGGTGGTAGCATGTTCTCAAAGTCCCTGGGTGGTACAATTGTTAGCACAGTCGGCTGCTAACCAAAAGGTTGGAAATTCGAGTCCCCCCAGTATCACCTTTGAAGAAAAGCCTGGTGATCAACTTCTGAAAAATCAGCCATTGAAGATCCTACGGAGCACAGATCTACTCTGGCACATATAGGGTCTCCATGTGTTGGAATCAACTGCATGGCAACTGGTACCACGTGCTCAGCACCGTGCTGGTGGCTGGGATGTGAACAAGATAGACACGACACTCTTCTAATGGAGAATTAAAAGGGCCTCCCTTTCTAATACTTGGTTTGCCAAGCTATGACAGTGAAATCTCCGATTGGAAAAGGTGCTATCACTGCTGGTGTCAGAATAAGAAAATGCTTAGTTCCCATTGTCTCAAGGCCAAACTATTGATAAGGTTGCAAAAGGAAAAAAAAAAAAAAAGCTTAAATCCCTTTTATTAGTAAAAAAATTTACATAGCATTTGTGTGATTTACATGGCATTTGTGTGAATGACACACAGTATCCTATTTTTGTTTTGTTTTGTGGTTGTCTTCCCTCTGTCACCCCTCATCATAGATCAAATTATGGGTGGATTGGAGTCAGAGTAATATTACCAATCACAGAACATTTATTCTCGTTTGGAGCCTTTGGCACCAAGCTCATCCATACAAACATCACCAACATTCATCATCATGTTCATCATCATCATGATGATCAATATCAAGAGGCCTACAATGCCTCCCTGTCAATTCTACTTATTAAATCCGTATAACATGTTTTAATATCACCCAATAGCACCAGGGACTTGGCCAGGGAACATATCTCTATATATATCTGCATATATTGAATAGTTAATAGATTAGGCATTTTCAAATTTGCAACCAGACTGACAAATGCAGACAGGCAGGGGCTGTATGAAAGTGTAATAAAAATCTAATAAAACATTTAAGCAATCTCACACATCTGTGGCCAGATGGGAGGCATTATGTCACACAGGCCGTTGCTACAGCAACCTCTAACCCCCTGGCTGCTGTTGCTGGGCCAAGGTTGAGTGTAAACGACCTCTGTGAGTTTTCCTTCTCTTTCAGCATGCAGAGGAATAATTTTTAATCTCTCTAAAGTGAGCCATTAAAACAGACAGCCTTTGACCCACACCCACGAAAAGGATGTGCACAATTCCCCAAATCTTTGACCCGGGACACAAGGTCTCACCACTTGTATTTGCTTGTTTTTCAAAAACATAATATTTCCATAAATACTCTTTGCTGCTTGCCAGAAGTTTGTGACCCTGCCAAATGCGCTTCATGGTAATGTGTGAGGTGGGCTCCTCAATGCATCTTTGGGGAATAATTTCAGAAGTGGTTAAACAATCAGTTATACAAACCACAAAACAGAATAAGAGACAGAGTTGGAATTTTGAACAGGCTGTGTGAATGATCTGAAATGAATACTCAGAAATCTTCATTTTAAAAGAGAATTTAAATATATGTGTGGGTGTGTATATAAATTTTACTGAATTTCAGAGTAACATAAGAATTTCCTCTTTCCATCTACTAACTAATCTCCAACTTGATATTCTGGAATGATTTTCTTCCCTGAATGGAAATTGTATCTCCTGTGGTATTAAATATTCAAAGTGCATAAATCTTAGGGGACAAGGTGGGTAGTTTTCTGGGGCATCTGAGTGAAAAAGTTGTCAAAGGGAACTTAGGGAAATACCTCTTAGAAACTCATTGGAGTCAGCTATGTTGTTGTTGTTAGCTGCCCTCAGGTCGGCCCCCAATTCATAGTGACCCCATGCACACAGAATAAAATGCTGCCAGACCCTGAGCTATCGCTATGATTTGTTGTAGATCGTACCATTGTGATCCATAAAATTTTCAGCCAAATTTCAGAACTAGATCACCAGGCCTTTCTTCCTAGTCCATCTTAGTCTGGAAGCTCTGCTGAAACCTGTTTAGCATCATAGCAACACACAAGCCCAGACTGACAGACAGGTGGTGTCTGCGTAAGAGGTGCATTGGCCAGGAATGGAGCCCAGGTTTCCCACATGGAAGGCAAGAATTCTACCACTGAACCACCACTGCCTCCTGGAATCAGCTATACTATGATTCAGAACCCAGCCCTGCCGCTTTTTTTGACACGTTCTTTAACTTTTCTTACTCATTTTCCTCACCTGTAAAATGAAATTAATAATAGTACCTACCTCCTAAAATTGTGAGGTTTAAATGAATTATGTATACAAAGCACTTAGAACAGTTTCCAGCACTTAGGAAGAACTCAATAAATGTTAGTAATTATTATTGTTGTTGTGTTTCAGACCAAGGTGCAAAAAAATAAAATCATCTAAAAAAATTGTTGTTCAGCTATCTGAATCCTGAGTCCAAGCAGTAATGCCAGTAAAACTCAATGATCTCAAAATGCTTAGTAAATGTGTCATGAGTCAGTTTTTAAAAATTTTCATTAGATGCTGGATCATTTATCACACGCTTGTGGTCTACTCTCTTAGACTCTTTTGGCCCACCAATGCCAAAAAATTGTTAAAATCAGGACTGTCACTAAAGAAAAGTGTGTGCCTAGTCTTCTATCTATGAATTCTAGTGGTAGAGTTCTAGTATGAGAGCTGAAAAACAAGGGCTACAAAGTAGAGCTTGACTGTCAAATGTATAGGTTTGAGAAAACAGTATTTCCAGATCAGGACACATAGGTATTATGGGCTGAATTGTATGCCCCTAAAATATGTGTTGGAATCCTAACCCCTGTACAAGAGGATGTGATCTCATTTGGGAATAGAGTTTTCTTTGTTATGTTAATGAGATCATCTCAGTATAAGGTGTATCTTAAACCCATCACTTCTGAGATATAAAAGGAGCGGATTAGGCACAGAAGAAAGCAAGCACCAATGGGAGAAATATAGATGCTACATGAAGATCCACAAGGAATGCCAGGAAGAAGTTGAGAAAAGGATGTCCCTTCAGAGCAAACAGAGAGCAGTCCCCTAGAGCTGATGCCCTGAATTTAGATTTCTAGCCTCCTAAACTGTGAGAAAATAAATTTCTGTTCATTAAAGCCACCTACTTGTGGTGTTTCTATTATAGCAGCACTGAGAAACTAAGATGGTAGGATTTCATAGATTGACATTAGAACACTGTATTTTGATTCATAGAAGCTTTACTATAAAACCTTTCATATACATACAAAATTGTAGAAAATATTATAATGAAGAGTGGCATACCCACCACCCAGCTTAAAAAATATGACATTATGAGTACAATCAGGGCTGCCATGTTGAACAATTGCAGAAGGCAGTGTTCTTTCTAGAGCAGAAGGCGGAGGATCCCCCTGGAGCACAACACATTGTATTCTATGTGAATGGTGTCCTCTGGGTTGGAGCTCAGCAGTGAAACTAGATACAATCAACAAAACCCAATGTGATGACAATCACTGAATTGTACACTTAACACTGGTTGAAACAGTAAATTTTTTGTAATCTATATTTTATCTCCAAAAAACAAACAAACCTTCAGTAAATACTTCCTTGTATCAAGAACCACCGTCTTGAATTTGGTGTTTATTATCCCAAGCCTATTTCTATATTTTTACTACATATGTATCTATTTGTATAGCTATCTTCCTTTTTGAACATTATCTGTATAGTGATATTCTTTATGAATCTCAATGCAACTTTCTTTTTATTAACTCAACATTATGCTTATAAAATATATTCCTGCTGATCTCTGTAGCTCTAATTCATTCATTTTAATTGTGAATAGTCTTTCATTATATGAGTAAACACTTTTCTGTTCTCCTTTTGATGAACATTAGAATTTTTTTTACACCACTGTTTTTGGAGGAGAACATTATAAGGTAAGTGCTCAATAAATGTTAGCTATTATTCCTGTCTTGTCTTGCATTCAGTACATTGGTAAGCTTTTTGTACATCAGAATCTAAAAAGCTAAAAACTACATTGATCAGACTCCACATAGCAAGAAATCCAAATATCATTTAGGCTTTGCCAAAGGCAACCATAAAAAGTTTCCAGCATGGAAGTAAGATAGACGTTGCAATTTCTGCTGTTGCTGTTGTTAAGTTTGGTCATAAAGGTATCTGAGTTTTCTGTATAGTTATGGCAGAAGTGCTAATGTCCGGTCACTTTGTGAAGTTTAGAGGCAGGGCACAGTGCATCCATTTTGTCAGTGTGGATCATTGCAGATCTGCTGTGGGTCTGGAATTGGCAGCAGTGGCAACAGCTTCCTGATGGTGTAGTGGTTTACCAACTGTGGCAACTTTCTGCTTATGGTAGTGGGTGATATGGTCCCATGGCTGGCAGCTTCCCGGTCATAAAACAGATGGCTTCAGTGGTCCAGTTCTGTAGCCTACCTTTGGGTGCATTTCCAGAAAGCTCAACCAAGAGTCTTTTTTTTTTTTCATCATTCTAATGGTTTCCTTTAATACTCTAGAAGTTTCCATGGGTGGTGAAAATGGTTAAGTGCTGGACTACTGAATAAAAGGTTGGTGATTCAAACCCACCCAAAGTTTCCTTGGAAGACAGGTGTGGCAATCTGCTTCCAAAAGGCCACAGCCTTGAAAACCATATGGAGCATTCTACTCTGCACACCTGGGGTTGCCGTGAGTCAGAATCACCCCATTGGCAACTAACAACAACACTCTATAATTACATGTGGATTTACTATGAAGACTGAAAAAATTAGTCTTAGAAGAAATACAACCAGAATGTTCTTTAGAAGCAAGGGTGGTGAGACTTCAACACATTTAATTTGGACATGTCACCAGAAAAGATAAATTGCTAGAAAAGGACATCGTGCTTTGTAAAGTAAAGGACCAACGAAAATGAGGGAAACCCTCTATGAGATGGATTGACACAATAGCTGCAACAATGGACTCAAATATGCCAATGATCATGAAGATGGCACGGGACTGGGCAACGTTTCATTCTATTATACATAAAGTCACCATGAATTGGAGCCAACTCAACAGCAACTGACAATAACAGCTGAAGCTTAAGCTTTAGGGACCCTCATTGCCATGGGTCCATGCTTGGTCATATGTTTTTATGAAAATTGCAAAACCAAGATATTCTAACTGCTCTAAGTTAGGGCAATCTTCTCTTTTCACTCAATCTTTCCCTCATTCACATTTTCATCTGTTTTCAGTGTTGTTGGAGTGGTCTCAGGCATTTTTGGGATCCAGTTAAGGAGAAACTGAACTGAGTATATACTTAATTTGTGTTAGCAGACATATTTTGAGTATATATTTATTTTGTGTTAACAGACATATTTTTGTGGTTTATAGTCTTTCCTAATGCCTACTGTGTAGATTCACCTAGCTTCATGACAACAGGGGACAGATTCAGAGGCTATATTGCAGTCTGGAGGTGTCCTATAGTGCCAGTATAAGAGTGGGTAGTGGAGAAGTAACAAAATTTAAAATTGACAGAACTGGAAAGTAGTCTGTGGAAAACTCTTTTAAATCTTACAGTTCATATGAAAAAGAAATTTGACAGTGTCATGGATTGAATTGTGTGCCCCAAAAACATCTATCAACTTGGCTAGGCCATAATTCCCAGTATTGTGTGGTTGTCTACCATTTTGTGATCTGATATAATTGTCTTACCTGTTATAAATCCTAATCTCTGCCTGTGGTTAATGAGACAAGATTAGGTTATGTTAAAGAGGATTAGGATGGGATATATCACCCTTACTCAGGTTATAGTCATGATCCAACATTAGGGGAGTTTTATTGGGGTGTGGCCTGCAACATCTTTTATCTTACAAGAGATGAAACAAAAGAGGGCAGAGAGAGTGGTATCTCTTACTACCAAGAAAGAAGAGCCAGGCACAGAGCACATCCTTTGGACTCAGGATTCCTGCATTGAGAAACTCTAGACCCAGGGGAAGATTGATGACAAGGACCTTCCCCCAGAGCCAACAAAGAGAAAAAGCCTTCCCCTAGAGCCAGCACCCTGAATTCAGACTTCTAGCCTCCTAAACTGTGAGAGACTAAATTTCTGTTTGTTAAAGCCACTCACTTGTGGTATTTCTGTTATAGCAGCACTAGATAACTTAAGACAGACAGATTTTCCCAATTTTGACAATGATTCCAAAAATTTACATGGCATTATCAATAATGAGTTGTGAGGCTGGAACTTTTCTAAACTATAAATAATTTTAAAAAGTCAGTAACTTACACTAAAGGAAAAATTGAATTATCTTTCTATCCTCCCAATAAAAATGACACTACAAAATCATCCTATAAAGAGGTAGTCAAAGTATGTATGCAGCAAAAGTGTAGTAAAAATATTATAGAGGTTTATCAAGCAGTAGATTAATAAAAATTCTGTATTACTTTTCTGAATTTTGTGATGTTTTGGTGAATGTCAAATTTTAAAATTTGTTATGATTTCTTTTGTCATTATAAATAAATTTTGACTGTCCTACCTAAATTTTATTTACAGTTTTGTATTCTTTTTCTTAAAGAAGGACTCAAAATTTGTATTAAATTTATGCCTCCCAAAAATGAGATCCTTCTCTACCTGTAATAGATCAGTTGCTTAAACCAGTTAAAGTGGATTCTGTTCTCTGCAACTGAACCCTAAATAATAAGGTAAGTAGTATCAGGAGCCCTGGTGACACAGTTGTTAAGCACTTAGCTGCTAAATGAAAGCTTGGCGGTTTGAACCCAACAGCCACTCCATGGGAGAAAGCTATGCCAGTCTGTTTCCATAAAAATTACATACACTTGGAAACCCTGCGAGGCAGTTCGCCTCTGTCCTACGGGGTTCCTACGAGTCAGAATTGACTCAACAGTGGGTTTGCGTGTTTTTGGTAGCTGTATGCAACACACTTTCAAGGAAGTGAAACTATGGAATAGTTATCCCACCTGGGTGATATTGAAAACAGTAATAATTCTTTTAGTAATAAATATAACCTATGCTTGCCTGGAATAAAGTACCTATCAATTGGAAGGTTTTGGCTGAACAACTGACTTTTGCACCAAACTCTTAGATGGGGAATGAGCAATAAAACAACTGTGGAGTGAGTTGGCTGGTTCTAACTGCATTGGAGAGTTTTAGAAAGGAACACAGCAAGCTCCATGTCATGGATTGAATTGTGTCCCCCAAAAATGTGTGTCAGCTTGGCTAGTCCATGTTTCCCAGTGTTGTGTAATTGTCCACCATTTTGTTATCTGATGTGATTTTCCTATGTGTTGTAAATCCTGCCTCTATGATGTTAATGAGGTGAGATTAGTGGCAGTTATGTTGATGAGGTAGGATTTAATCTACAAGATTAGGTTGTGTTTTAAGCCAGTCCCTTTTGAGATATAAATGAGAGAAGCAAGAAGAGAGCTATAAGGAGAACTTACAAGAAAGTAGTGCCAGGAGAAAAGCGCGTCCTTTGGACCTGGGGTCCCTGCACTGAGAAGCTCCTTGTCCAGGGAAAGATTGATGACAAGGACCTTCCTTCAGAGCTGACAGAGAGAGAAAGCCTTCCCCTGGAGCTGGCGCCCTGAATCTGGACTTCTAGCCTACTAGACTCTGAGAAAATAAATGTTTCTTTGTTAAAGGTATTTCTGTTATAGCAGCACTAGATAACTAAGACATTCTATATTTTAAATTCTTAGCTTAGTGCACAGTTAGAGGACCCAAGAACTTTTATGATTATCTAAAATAATTGTTCTCAAACTGTAGAATGCATTAGAATTCCTGGAAGGGCTTGTTAAAGTACGGACTGCTGGGCCCTCACTCCCGGAGTTTCTGATTTAATGTATCTAGGATGGAGTCTGAGAATTTACATTTCTACCAGTTTCTGAAGTGATGCTAATGCTGTTGGTCCAGGGACCACATTTTGAGACCTGTGGCCCTAAATGAATGCCTTACCTCTTGTACCTGTAAGGCAGGTATAATTAAAAATCAGATGAAACAGGTTGCTGAAATATAACTTTACAGCCTCACCTGGTCTCTTACGTGAAAGTTAGCATATTGATTGGAAAAAAGTTGAACCCTATGAATTAGAATGGGGACATTTGAATGGATTTAGATGACTCTGAGTACCTGAACCTCCATGCCCCCACTGAGTCCTCCTTTCTAGTAGATATAGCCCCACCCAGTTCTGTCAGATAAATCTGCCATGTTTAAGGTTCCAATGTGATTGCACCTGCAGTAATTTCAAGAAGATGCTAATTCTTCTTATGTTCCACCCTCATTCACATCAGACGTAGAGTCATATCCCAATAGACACTGGAGGGCAAGGACATACTCTGACTGAGGAAGAGAAACCTTACATAATTTTATGATTTTGCTAATTTATATTAGAAAAAACCTGGAGAATTATAGGAATGAATTCTGAGAGTGATAATTCAAGTTGAAATATCAGTATGAGTGCACTTACTAGAGATTCTAGATTCATAGTTCAAAATGGTTTAAAATTCTTGCTAAGTTAGTTAATGAACCTGAGTTCAGTGATCGTTGTTGTTAGTTGCCATTGAGTCAGCTCTGACTCATGGTAACCTTATATATAACAGAATGAAATATTGCCCATCCTACACCATCCTCATGATTTAACACCTCACCCACTAGCCATGTCCCTTGAATGGGCCCAGAAATTCCTCTCTTTACCAAGGCATTGAAAATCACTGTAGCATCAGTCATCTGTAGGCTAGGGATCAAGGTAGTAGCTTTTACCCAGAAATAGACTCCCTGAGTTATAGAAGGATGAGACAATCTCAGAATAGCAAAGACAATGTGGCAGCACTTCACAACTAGAGCTAAGGGAGTAGATTTATTAAATAGGGAGTAGTGCTCCAGTGATAAAATGATTTGATCCATCCTATATTACTGCCCATTCCCCTACAAGTAAACTCTTGATCTGGTAAATGGAGGCCTGACTTGAGGCTGTGTGATAGAGAATCATGGTTAATCACCCAATTCCCACATCTAAGTACCAGAGCCACATGAATGAAGAAGACATGAACACCTGAAGAAGAAACCTAAGACACTGCCACAAGTCTGTACTATAAATCTACATAACCTTCCCCAGTGGGACCTATTGATGTTTACTAGGATAATTGTGCCCTGGGAAAAGGGAACTACCCAGATTTTTATTCAAAGAATTGTTGGACACTGGCTCTGAGTAAGTGCTAATTCCTGGGGTACTCTTATGGATTAAATTGTGTCCCCCAAAATGACTGTCAACTTGGCTAGGCCATGATATCCAGTATTGTGTGGTTGCCTTTCATTTTGTGATCTGATAATTCTATGTGTTGTATATCCTAAACTCTATGGTGTTAATGAGGCAGGATTACAGGCAGTTGTATTAATGAGGCAGGACACAATCTACAGGATTAGGTTGTATCTTGAGTCAATCTCTTTTGAGATGTAAAAAGAGAGAAGTGAGTACATAGGGGAGGGATCTCCTACCACAAAGAGAGAAGTGCCAGGAGCAGAGCATGTACTTTGGACCCAGGGTACCTGCACTGAGAAACTCCTTACCCAGAGGAAGATCCATGACAAAGACCTTCTCCCAGAGCCAAAAGAAAGAGAAAGTCTTCCGCTGGAGCTGGTGCCCTGAATTCGGACTTCTAGCCTCCTAAACTGTGCAACAATAAATTTCTGTTTGTTAAAGTCATCCACTTGTGGTATTTCTGTTATAGCAGGACTAGATAACTAAGACAGGTACTATATTACTATTGTGGTCAACTACTAAGAACAGAAACTTATTGGGGTCAAATGATAAATGGAATTTTGGTCCAGGTCCATCTCACAGTGGGCCCAGTGCATCCTTGCACACATCCTGTGATTATTTCCCTATTCCTGTATGCAAAGTTGGAAAAAAAAAACTGAAAACTAGCAGAAAAATCCAACAATCTTTATAATAGTTCCCTGACCCATGAAATGATGGTTACTATGTATGGAAGGAAGGCTAAGCGGAGGCTTCTGGAACTACCACTCTTTTCCACAATAGCAAACAAAAAAATAATACCACATCTCTGGGAGGAATCAGAGATTAATGCTACCAACAAAAAATTGAAAGATACAAAGGTGGTGATTCTTATCACATCCCCATTTAATCTCTTGTTTGGGTTGTGAAGAAGACATTTTTGGAGAATGACAGTGGATTATCACAAGCTTAATCAGGTGATGACGCTAATAACTATCTGATAAGTAGCTATTGACCTAGCAATCCCTCTACCCCAGTAAGCATGACAGGGATAGGCATGCATTGTTACCATCTTGCCTCAAGGCTAATCAACTCTCCAGCTCTAGTCACAGGATCATCATGCTAGTGATTAAATTGATAACATTGTTCTCGGGACCTGGTGAGCAAAAAGTAGCAGTTAACCTAAGTGTCTTTTTTTTTTTTTGTACTTTAGATGAAGGTTTACAGAACAAACCAGCTTCTCATTAAACAATTAGTACACATATTGTTCTGTGACATTGGTTACCAACCCCAGGACATGTCAACGCTCTCCCCTTCTCGATCTTGGGTTCCCTATTATCAGCTTTCCTGTCCCCTCCTGCTTTCTCGTCCTTGCCCCTGGGCTGGTGTGTCCATTTAGTCTCATTATGTCTTATGGGTCTATCTAATCTTTGGCTGAAAGGTGAACCTCAGGAGTGACTTCATTACTGAGCTAAAAGGGTGTCCGGGGGTCATGTTTTTGGGATTTCTCCAGTCTCTGTCAGACCAGTAAGTCTGGTCTTTTTTTATGAGTTAGAATTTTGTTCTACATTTTTTTCCAGCTCTGTCCAGGACCTTCTATCATGATCCTTGTCAGAGCAGTCGGTGGTGGTAGTAGGGCACTATCTAGTTGTGCTGGACTCAGTCTGGTTGTGGCTGTGGTAGTTGTGGTCCATCAGTCCTTTGGACTACTCTTTCCCTTGAGTCTTTGGTTTTCTTCAGTATCCTTTTCTCCAGACAGGGTGAGACCAGTGGAGTATCTTAGATGGCTGCTCACAAGCTTTTAAGACCCCAGACACCACTCACCAAAGTAGAATGCAGAACATCTTCTTTATAAACTATGTTATGCCAATTGAGCTAGATGTTCCCCGAGATCATGGTTCCCACAGCACTCAGCCCAGTAATTTGGTCCCTTAGGGAGTTTGGATGTGTCTACAGAGCTTCCATGATAACCTAAATGTCTTCATAATACTAGAAGGTGAAAGATAAATATCACAAAAATGTTAAGGACTGCCATCCCAGTCCATAGGTTATTGGATCTCAAGATAGGATTGTGATTGAAATAAATAACTCCCAGAATTAGATGCAAGGATTGATGAGATTTTAGTTTTCCCCTACTAGGATGGAGATAAGTGAATTTTTATTTGTATGAATTATAGATAAAGTAAGTTAAGATTTTGTATTGCTATTGTTGTTGTTGAGAAATCTAAGTAAGGGAAGAAGGCATGTTTGTGTGTAAAAGTGCAATATTGGTATATATGGCAAATTGAGATTCACGTGGTTAGATGACTAGGAAACTAATGATTCCCTTTGTCCTTTACAGCTAGGTTCTGAAAGTGATTTAGATTCTGCCAATCAGATAAATTCAACAAAATTTAGGAAGTGGAAATGAGGCCAAGACTGTACTTGTGCAGCTTCTGTGCTCTCAGTGGGCAAGCATGGTCCTGGAGTCAGTGCTGGTAGTCTTGAGCGTTGGAGGTCTTGAGAGCCAGGATAGGGTATCTGCTTTACTGATGTGGGTCACAGCAGACATGGCAGTGATCTGGATCCAGCAGCAGGAGCAGCAGTGTTCTGATCATGGTAGTTTCCTGATTATGCCAGTTACCTAAGTGTGACAGCTTACTGACCCTGGCAGTGGCAATATGGCTCTGAAGCCAGTGGCTTCCTAATCACAGAGGAGACAGCAGCTCCTTTGTTGGCCCAGATCTATGGTTTTGGGTAGTCATTCCTGGAAGCACAACCTAGTGTATTCAGCCCTCTCAATAATTCTAAACTGTTAAATAACTTCTCATAAATGCTGTCCTCTCGATTAGCAAGAGTAGATTCTTTTCCTTGCAAATGAATTCTGACTTATATAGAGTACATGAGTGAAAGTTTCTCTAGGATGTATACCCAGAAGTATAATTGTTAGGTTTATACATTTTTAACTTTACTAGATACTGCCAAACTATTCTCCAAACTGTTGTGCCAATTGACATTCCATCAATATTTGTTATTTCTACACTCTTAATTTTTGGCAAACTGATGGGTATGAAAAAGGATCTTATTTCAATTTGCAATTCCTTGATAACTGATTTTTCATGTATTGATTGGTTGTATCAGTTTTATTTTATAGCAAATTGTCTGTTCGTATGCTTTGTTCATTTTTCTGTTGAATCGTTTTTCTAAAATGATTTCTTTATATATTTTGGATACTAATTCTTTGCAATTGCAAACATCTATATAGTGGCATGTCTTTTCACTGTACTCATGCTATTTTTGCTATACAAAAATTTTTCACATTAATGTAGTTAAATTTATCAGTCATTTTCTTTACCGTTCATGCTTTCTGTGTCTTATCTAAGAAATTCTTGCTCTCTTATGTGTCATAAAGATATTCTCCTATGGTATCTTTTAAAAGTTTTTAATTTTTTTCATTTTTATTTCTGTAATGACTCTGGCATTTATTTTTGTGAACATGTGAGGCAGCAATGGATATGAATAAGCAAGTGTTCCAGTGGCTGGTGGAGTCAAACTGCCAAACTTTTGGTTAGCAGCTATAGCTCTTAACCACTACACCACCAGGGCTCCACTGTTCCAGCACTGTTTCTTAAGTAGTTCATCTTTACCCCACTGATTTTAATGCTACTTCTGTCCTATGCCAGTCTTCTTTATGTTCAAGATCTTTTTCTGGGTTCTCTAGTACATTTATTGCTCATTTGTCTATACTTGCAGCAGTACCACACTGCCCTAATTTTTATAACTTTATGGTAAGCCTTGATATGTAGTATGGCTTGCTATCTGTCCTACTACGTGCTTTTAAAAATTGTTTTGGCTGTTCTGGTCAGGCAAGAGTCTATATTTGTGGACCAAAAGAAATGAGGTGAGCCAAAACAGATATTTTAGGTGCCATGTGACTCACAATATTAAACATTCTAGACTGTATCAATATGTTTTCCCTTGACTAAATTTATTATTCTAAGTTTTTGACCTTCACCTTCAATAACCTTCTTTTCATACTGGTTAACAAGTAATAATTTATCAAGTGGATCCTGAAACCTCCTTCTTTAAATCATGTTATAATGGTCATATTCTTCAGCCTTAAAGAAGAAACTGTATGACAAAATATTTTCAATATATTTGTCTCTATGAACCTACCAATTTCCTTCAGTAATAAAGAGAGGTGTACATGTACATACTTTTGCATATCCAGCTCATCTTTCAATTTGCTTTACCCCAAGTAACCCTTTTAAGCGTAAGTCCTTTTTTAATTTAAATTGAGGAGTCAGTCCTTTTTGTATAAAACACTCCATGTAACCTGACTTATTTAATCTTCACAAACAACCATATGAAATAGGTACTATTGTATTGTCACCATTTTACAGATGAGGAAAATGAAACATGGATCTTAAGTAACTGGGTCAGGGTCCCTATGTTAATGAATGGCAGAACCTAGGCTTTGAATTTCTGTCAAATGTATTTGATGGTGGGTGACTCTCTTAGTATATAGCAAGCTCTGAATAAATAGCTTGTGTGTGTTCTCATTTGGGTGGTCTTCTTTTTGTGTCCACAGTTTTCTTGGAGGCTCCACTAATACATGATATACACTGTCCACTGCTGCAGATCCCAGCCTTTAACCAAGTACTGTGCCCACGGAGGCCCCGTGTGCTTCGCTACTTACTGCTTGCAGCTTGTGGAGTCCACACTGAGGCAGAAAGTTAGCCCTGGGTCTGAACTCCAGGCTCATTGCTTATGTGAACACTCAGAGTAGTGTTCCCAATAGTGGAAATCATACATATAGAAAAGACTGTAAGAAAATTATCACTAACTTTGACAGAAATGATTGATTATACCACCTCTGTTCTAAATGAAATATAGCCAAAAACCAGCTGCCCTTGAGTTGATTCCAACTCATGGCAACACCATGTGTGTCAGAGTAGAATTGTGCTCCATAGGGTTTTCAATGACTAATTTTTTAGAAGTAGATCACCAGGCCTTTCTTCCAAGGCACCTCGGGGTATACTCAAACTGCCAACATTTCTGTTAGCAGCAGAGCACATTAGCTATTTACATCCCCCAAGGGACACCAGATGGAATATATATCAGTCTTAACTCGTTGGTATGAGTTGCAATGGACAATCTCATTGCTATAGATTTCTTTTTTGCTAGTCATGGTGGCATCTATGCCATTACTAATACTTCTTGCTGTACTTAGATTAATGAAATAGGCAAGGTAGAACAAGCTATACATAGCCTTAAGGGAAAAAACTAGTTTAGTTCTCATGGCTTATGGGATTTGTTCTCTTGGCCTGGTTTGGGCAATTAGGGTACTTGGCTCCAAAACATCTTACAAGGACTATTAATTGTTCCTGATTTTGTCATAGTGGTCATGATTCTGGTCCATTGCATTCTATCTAGAGTCTTAGATGCTTCTGCACAGTCGCTTGTCTGATGATGGCCATGATGATGCAAAACCAAAAAGAGCAAAGAGATCTCCCAATACAATTGACAATGGAGACAACTGGATAATCCTAGAAAAGTGAAGATATGCATCTGTAATCTTTCCTGAATTGGTCAACCTCTTGCAAGTGAGAGAATGACCCAAAGGAGGAAGTGAGAGACTGAATATGGACAATGGACCATCCATAACAACGGAACTCTGACCCACAACCTCTGTAGCGACCAATCCATGAAGCCAAATCATAGACCCTGCAGCAACCAAGACATGAAGCCAGACTATAGCCTCTGAAGCAACTGGCCCAGAACAAGCAGGTCTTGGTGAATAACTGCCAGCTTCTCCATTTTTTGGTCTCACTTCCAACACAGGATAAACCAGACAAAGCCAAATATCCCATAAGATGCCTCACCTCCACTAGCCCACCTCCAGCTCTCCATACTAACAACCTCCAATCAGAGAATACCTAAAGCCTTCGCTTTTTTTTTCCCTTACTATAAAGCTTTCTAACTCCTGTGCCAGCACTTGAATCTCTGCCAAATGAAAGTAATGGTGGCTGACTCCCTCGCTATAGAAAACTCTGACTAAATAGCCTCTATTTGTTCTCATTTGAGTGGTCTTCATTTATTTCCATAAAATATACCCCTCCTATGGTGGCAGTGTTGGGACTGGGGAAGGGTTACTGCCAACATAGAGCAATGGGTGAGGATGAATAATTTCTTTGAGGGAAAGGGAGAATAAATGAAGGGAGACAAGAATACAATCTGCTATAGTGCACCCTCTCAATCATAAAGAGTTGCTTTACCTCCTTTCCACATGCAAAATCCAAACCAAATGAAAGGGTAGGATTATAAGTTCTACCTTTCAAGGACATAAACTTGACAATACTCCTTCAGACACCTCCTACAGTTTATTAACTTTCACCAGCTGACTAAGCTAATTCCTAGGGTGGTGCAAACAGTTAATGCACTCTCTGCTAACTGAAAGATGGGAGGTTCAAGTTCACCCAGAGGCACCTCGAAAGAAAGGCCTGGCGATCTACTTCTGGAAAATCAGCCTTTGAAAACCCTACGGAGCACAGTTCTACTCTGACACACATGGGGTTGTCATGAGTTGGAGTCAACTCACAACAACTGGATAGATACACCCCATCAATAATAAAAGTGCTTGAAATACAAGAGCCATCTGTCCTACAGATCAGTAACTAAGTGCACAATTGCCCTTTCTGTTAACCTTTTCTAATTTGGGGATCAGGGAGTCAATCTTACCTTTTGAACAGAGCAGCTACTAGTTTATATATGCCTTTGTGCCCAAAAAGTAAAAAAGTGTTCCCACAAAGTGGACAAATTAGAAACAGTACCCCAAGCACCGTGGTAAATTAAAAGAGAGAGAGAGAGAGATCCCTCCACCCCTCAGTTAGGTGAATTAGTAAAAATGTCCCCTAGGCAAGAGCACATGGCTTAGCTAAAGAAAGTACCTTTGTGGGAAGAAAAAATGCATCCTGGAAATTGCAGTGCTTAGCCAGGGTTTTGGCTTGGCAAGTGCACTGTGGGTTTGATTGCAGCCCCCACTCACCTCTTTTAACCAGGTGCTTTGTTTGGCGCACAAAAACACAATTATGAGTGACAGTCCTGCATCTAACATTAAGCATGGGACGCAGAAATCTAATGTAGAACTTGTCCAAATGAATAACGTTCCCCAGTACACTTCATTCTCAACTTCTGCAGACCAGTGTTAAGCGGTTTAATTAAACTCCATACTGACGTAAGGCAGTTACCCGCATCCATTCTCTATTGAGAAAGAAGACTTAAGTAATTTAGTGGTTTGAGCGCAATAAGACCTTTCTCTTCCATGTAGGTAATATGTCATGTTTAGCGCCCTCTGATAGTTATTTATGTACTTTCTTAATGCAGAAACAAGTTGGTTAGCTGGGTTTCTCTCTCTCTCTCTCTTTCATTGTCGTTTTGCATTTTATTCTCCTTTCTGGTTCAGTCTTCCACATTCAGATCTTTACCTTTACATGCCAATTGCAAGTAATCGTATACTTGAAAACATTTGTAGGATTTTCTCCAGACACCTGCTGTCAAGTACCACATGGAGGAGACTTGTACAGTAAATGGCCTCTCATTAGACAGATTTGCCATATGCTGTCATAAAGAAGTCTTTCTTCAACTCCTACACTTCCCATAGCATCACACTCACAGCGCAAATGGACAGATTATTTAATGCTTCACAGCATTCACAAATAGGATTTTAACTCCCCCAAAATGATCAATAAAGCAAGACTATTAACTTTTGGAAGAAGCCAATGTCACAGCATTGCAGCAGCCTGCACTGTAACCTGGATTCTAATTTTTCACATTTGTACAGTGTCCACTCTGGTGATGTGTGTGTTCAAAGTGCAAAAAGAGTGACTGGTACCTTGTTTTTCTTAAAATATACCTCCTCACAGCAGAAGCAGTCATGAAATAATCTAGGACCACTCATCAGAAGCTATACAAAGCAACCCAAAATTGTTAATAAAAATCAATTAAATGATGCTTTTGAACAATTTACTTAGTTCTAAGATTTAGCAGTGTAATTGGAAAAATGACTCTTTAATGATAATTTTCTAATAATTGTTAAAAATAAAAGAAATCTATCTATTCATCTAGCAGAGAAAAATCAATGTGGTCATTCAATGTGACCAAACTGAGCTTACATGGCTTTAATAAGATGGTTATAATTTTGAGTAGCTGAGGCTGGGGCCTGGGGACCATAGTTTTAGGGGACATCTAAGTCAATTGGCATAACAAAGTTTATTAAGAAAATGTTCTGCATCCCACTTTGGTGAGTGGTGTCTGGAGCCTTAAAAGCTTGCGAGCAGTCATCTCAGATGCATCAATTGGTCCCATCCCACTTGGAGCAAAGGAGAATGAAGAAAATCAAATACACAAGGAAAACATTAGCCCAAGAGACTGAAAGGCCACATAAACCAGAGGCTCCAGCTTGAGACCAGAAGAACTAGATGGTGCCCAGTTATCACCAATGACTGCCTTGACAGGGAACACAACAGAAAGTCCCAGACAGAGTGGGAGAAAAGTGTGGAGCAGAACTCAAATTCACATACAAAGACCAGACTTAATGGTCTGACAGAGAGTGGAGGAACCCCTAAAACTATGGCCCCCAGACGCTCTGTTAATCCAGAACTGGAGCCATTCCCAAAGCCCACTCTTCAGACAAAGATTAGACAGGACTATAAAACAAAAAACAATACACGTGAGGAGTATGCTTCTTAGTTCAATTAGATACACAAGACCAAATGGGTGGCTCTTGTCTGGAGGCAGGATGAGAAAGCAGGAAATGACAGGAACTAGTTGAATGGACACAGGGATCCCAGGGTGGAAAGGGAGAGTGTGCTTTCACATTGTAGGGATTGTAACTAATGTCACAAAACAATGTGTGTATAAATTTTTGTATGAGAAATTAAAAAAAAAAAAGACAGTTATAGATTCTCACTGCACTGTGTTAATCCAAGGATTTTGACAATTCTAAGAGCATCTAATCCAGGGATGGGTGTTCTCTGTGTCTTGATCTTTTGAAGGTACTTATTAAACCCATTCAGTCTAAAAACAAATTTCATTTTTTAGAGTAGATATTTTGCCTGCTTTAATCACTGGATAGTCACAAACATAAAGATAAAAAAAATGCTGTCCAGTCTATTCCAACTTATGGCAATTCCATTTGTTACAGAGTCGAACTGCTTCATAGGATTTTCTTGGCTGTAATCTTTACAGAAGCAGATCACCAGGCCTTTCTCCTGCAGAGCTGCTGGGTGGGCTCTAACTATCAACCTTTAAGTTAGTAGTAGAGCACAAACCTTTTGTGACACCCTGGGACTAGTGGATAGTGGAGGATAAGTGGATTTATGGTGTTTATGAAGACTTATTGAGAGGCTAAACAAACAAATGTAGATCTTTCCAAAAGATAGGGGAACGTTTCTAGCTCACCATCATCTATTATATTTTCTGATTTTACAGCTACAGATTCACATATTTTTGGACCCTGTGTAAGTATGTTACATGTTTTTTAAGTACTCTAAAACCTTGCTGTTCAAAGAACAGTCTTTGGATCAGCATTATCAGTGTCCACTGAGAGTTTATTAGAAATGCAAAATCTCAGCCCCACCCCAACCTACTCTATCAGAATCTGCATTTTAACAGGATTGCCAGGAGATTCATTACACATTAAAGTTTGAGAAGCACTGCTGTAAGATATGTGTAGTCACTCCCTTGGCTCCATTTGCCAGGAGGAGATATATATATATATATATATATATATATATATATATATATACACAATATGAAATCTAGCAACTGGACCAACCATGCATACCCCACATCATTCTAGCTTGGAACTTGAGGAATCAAGAAGTGAATATCATAGCCTCAGAGAACAAAATTCTTGTTCATCTCTTACTCTGTTCCACTAGTTCAAATATCAAGATTCCATTTAAACTTATTGACTTATATATGAAAGATGCCAGAATAATGTCTGACTCCTTCCTCTGATCACATTAAAATAGTCTGGACATTTGAATATGGGTTTGGTGGTATATGGTGGGAAAACTAAGGATCGGAACTTGCTTGGAGTCGTTTAGATAAATGTTTGCATTATTTCCACCTGATACGGACTTAAGGAGCCCTGGTGATGCAAATGGTTAAGTACTCAACTATTAACCAAAAGGTTGGTGGTTCAAATCAACCCAGCAGCTCTGGCAATCTACTTCTGTAAAGATTACAGCCAAGAAAACTCTATGGGGCAGTTCTACTCTGTCACATGGGGTCAATGTGAGTTGAAATTGACTGGGCAGCACCTAACAACAACAACAATATGGACTTGGGGCTATAATGTGGGTCAACACATGGCTGAAAAAACCAAACCAAAAGCACTGCCATGGAGTCAGTTCCGACTCATAGCAACCCCAGAGGGTTTCCAAGGCTGTAAATCTCTACGGAAGCAGACTGCCACGTTTTTCTCCCTTCAAGCCACTGGTGGTTTTGAACTACCAACCTTTCGGTTAGCAGTTGATCACTTTAACAATGGCGACACAAGGGTTCCTTAAACACATGACTGGTGCTCAATAAATACTCTGTGTTAATTTTTTTTAAGTGATAGGCTAAAGTTACAAACTGAAGTTCGTGCCTATGGCTTGATCATTTGGACAAGTACAGTATGTTCAGAGGCTTATCTGCCCAACATTTAACATACTCCCCCTCTTGGCATTTCTCTCATTTCCTCGAAAAGCCTTTTCTGGAAAAACTTCAGATCAGAAGCCAAAGAAAATTCGGCTGGATTTGCCCTGCTCCCCATGGAGCTCCCAATGACTGAAAGCTTTCATTCTCTTCTCTCCCACATTAATTCTGGGTGTGTATTCGCCACCATCAGCGTTTCCCCAGGTTTTACCATGAGAAAGCAATGCTTTTGCTGGGCTAGTCTAGACGCAGTTAGGAGGCTGTGGTTTTCTCTTCAGGGGTAGTTGTTTTGTTTTGGTTTTTTGTCGTCGTTGGATATTTTTGCACGCTATTAAAGACAAATACAACCGAAGATAATAAAGGTAAAATCTAGAAATGTGAGATCTACAAATACATAGTCTCCAGCACCGTCACTCTCCTTTGCCATTTACCTATTTTTTGTCAACTTCTCTCATACTCACAGCTTTTGTGTAGATTTTCACCTTTTTTCACCTACACTCACCACTGCCTTTCCTCGAAGCAGATGACCTTGCCTCCTGCTTCATAGAGAAATATGAGGCTTCCAGGTGAGATCTCCCTTGGCTCTGACCCACCAGCTCCAATTTCTACACACCCCATCTTAACCGCCTTTCCTTGGTCTCAAGAGGGCCGTATCCTTTCTCCAGTTCCAGACTCATCCCTTTAGTTCTATTCTTGATCCCTTCCTCACCAGAGGAAGACCTTGCTCTATCAGCTGGTTCTTCTTTCTCCTATATTTTCAATCTCTTTCTACTGCCCCTTTTCCCTTAGTCATACATCCTTGCAATTCATCTTAAAAAAATCTTCTTTTAACCAGGTACCCCTTTCTCTTTCTTTTCCAGCTAAGCACCTCAAAAAATAATCTGCAGGTTTTTTTTTTCCTCTCTCAAATTTCAAACTACCACAATCAAACTTCTCTGTGTACCACTCCACTGAAATGCTCTTGCAAAGGCCACCCATGATCTCATAATTTCTAAAGTCAATGGATTCTTTTCAACGTTCGTTTTACTTACTCTCGTTGTTGTATTTGATACTACTGCCAACTCCCTTCTAGAAATGTTTTCTTACCTTGAACTCCAAGGCATAACTTTCTAATTCTCTTCCTTCCCTTTGAACATCCCTTCTTAAAATTCTTCTCTTGCTCCCGTTTTTCTAATCATGTAAATATTGCTAATTCTCAAGCTTCTTTCTATTCGTGGCCTTCTTCTCTTCTCATCTGATATGCTTTTTATGAGTAACCTCATCTTTTTCTATGGCTTTAACCCATACAGATGAAAATATAATCAATTTCTTGATACAAGCCTTTCCCCAGAGCTCTAAGCACATATAGCCAACTGCCTGTTGGATATATGTACCTTACCAGTGGCTGTCCAGGTGACTTCGAATCATGGCAAGCCCACGTGAGTCAGAGTAAAACAGTGCTCCATAGAGTTTTCAGTGGCTGATATTTTGGAAGTAGATGACCAGGCCTTTCTTCTGAGGTGCCTCTGGGTGGACTCCAACCTCCCAACTTTTGGTTAGCAGCGGAGTCTGCTAGGCTTTTGCACCACAAAAGGACTCCATATCTACCTTAACACCCTATTAACATCTCAAATTTTATACTTCCAAAATTAGAAAAATTAATTCTACCATTAGAAATTAGCAAACATGGGATATTGTTGGGAGGCAACTCTCCATGGTATTGCTACCTACATGTTTCAGACTATCTTTTCAAGGATGTTAGTACAGCAAGCAACCTTGGAAGATAGAGATAGTGTCTCCCTCTAGGCTGTTTTTGTTGTTGGATGTTGTTGAGTCAATCCTGACTCATAGCGACTTCATGTGACAGAGTAGAGCTGCCACATAGGGTTTCCTAGGTTGTAATCTTTATGGGAGCAGATCACCAGGCTTTCACCCTCGGAGCCACTGGGTGGGTTCGAACCACCAACCTTTCGGTTAGCAGCCAAGTGCTTAACCATTGCACCACCAGGGCTCTTTTCTCTCTAGGCTAAAGGACAAATTTGTTTCCTGATCATGAAAATAAAGATAATGCCTTACTCAAGAGCAAAAGTTGGCAGCTTTGCCAACAACCTCTTTAAAAGATTGGGAGTTTCCCAAAAGAGACCTGCATAAGTGGAAAAACATAACTTTGCTCATGGATAGGAAGACTCAATGTTATGAAAATGTCAATTCTACCCAAAGTGATCTACAGATACAATGCAATCCCAATCCAAATTCAGGAACAAATCACCAACTTCATATGGAAAGGGAAGAGGTCCCAGGTAAGTAAAGCATTACTCAAGAAGAAGAACAAAGTGGGAGGCCTCACACTACCTGAGTTTAGAACCTATTATACCGCCATGGTAGTCAAAACAGCCTGGTACTGGTACAACAACAGATACATAGACTGATGGAACAGAATTGAGAATGCAGACATAAATTCATCCACCTATGAGCAGTTGATATTTGACAAAGGCCCAAAGTCCATTAATTGGGGAATAGACAGTCTCTTTAACAAATGGTGCTGGCATAACTGGATAGCCATCTGGAAAAAACTGAAACAAGACCCATACCTCACACCATGCACAAAAATGGATCAAAGACCTAAATATAAAATCTAAAACAATAAAGATTATGGAAGAAAAAATAGGGACAACATGGCATAAACAGAATACAAACCATAAGTAACAATGCACAAGCACCAGAAGAGAGACTAGATAACTGGGAGCTCCTAAAAATCAAACACTGATGCTCATCAAAAGACTTCACTGAAAGAGTAAAAAGACAACTTACAGACTGGGAAAAAAATTTTGGCTACGACAAATCTGATCAGCGTGTAATCTCTAAAATCTACAAGATACGGCAAAACCTCAACAACAAAAAGACAAATAACCCAATTAAAAAATGGGCAAAGGATATGAACAGGCACTTCACCGAAGAAGATATTCAGGCAGCTAACAGGCACATGATCACTAGCCATTAGAGAAATGCAGATCAAAACTACAATGAGATACCATCTCACCCCAACAAGGCTAGCATTAATCCAAAAAACACAAAATAATAAATGCTGGAGAAGTTGTGGAGAGACTGGAACACTTCTACACTGTTGGTGGGAATGTAAAATAGTACAATCACTTTGGAAATTGATTTGGTGCTTCCTTAAAAATCTAGAAGTAGAAGTACCATAGGATCCAGCAGTCCCACTCCTTAGAATATATCCTACGGAAATAAGAGCTGTCACATGAATAGATATATGAACACCCATGTTCATTGCAGCACTGTTCACGATAGCAAAAAGATGGAAACAACCTAGGTGCCCATCAATGGTTGAATGGATAAACAAATTATGGTATATTCACACAGTAGAATACTATGCAATGATAAAGAACAATGATGAAGCCATCAAACATAACATGGAGGAATCTGGAGGGCATTATTCTGAGTGAATTTAGTCAGTCACAGAAGGATAAATATTATATAAGACCACTATTATAAGAACTCAAGAAACGGTTTAAACACAGAAGCAAACAGGGAAGATGAGGGTTGTTCACTAACTAGATAGTAGACAAGAATTATCTTAGGTGAAGGGAAGGACAGCACACACTCCGGGGGAAGTCAGCGCAACTGGGCTAAACCAAAGCTAAGAAGTTTCCCGAATACAATCAAAACACTTCAAGAGACAGAGTAGCAGGGGTGGGGGTGTCTGGGGACCATGCTTTCAAGGGACATCTAGGTCAATTGGCATAACAAAGTTTATTAAGAAAATATTCTGCATCCTACTTTGGTGAGTGGCATCTGGGGTCTTAAAAGCTTGCAAGCGGCCATCTAAAATTTATCAATTGGTTCCAACCACCTGGAGTAAAAGAGAATGAAGAACAAAGACACAAGGAAAGTATTAGCCCAAGAGACAGAAAGGGCCACATAAACCAGAGACTTCATCAGCCTGAGACCAGAAGAACTAGATGGTACCTGGCTACCACCAATGACCTCCCTGACAGTGAACACAACAAAGAGTCCCTGAGGAGCAGGAGAAAGGTGGGGTGCAGAACTCAAATTCTAGTAAAAAGACCAAACTTAATGGTCTGGCTGAGACTGGAGGAACCCCAGAAAGCCTGGCCCCCGGATTCTCTATCAGCCCAAAACTAAAACAATTTCCGAGGCCAGCTGTTCAGACAAAGATTGGACTGGGCTGTGGGACATAAAATGATACTTGTGAAGAGTGTGCTTCTTAGCTCAAGCAGATACATAAGACTAAATGGGCAGCTTCTATCAGGAGGTGAGATGAGAAGGCAGAGAGGGTTAGGAGCTGATTGAATGGACATGGGAAATGAGGGGTGGAAAGGAGGAATGTGCTGTCACAGTATAGGGAGAGCAATTAGGGTCACATTACAATGTATATATAAATTTTTGTATAAGAAACTAACTTGAAATGTAAACTTTCACTTAAACTACAACAATAAAGAAAAGGGGGAGGGGAGTCATAGAGTCAAAGTCTGATTCCCTATTAAAAAAAAAAAAGATTGGGTGTTTCCTGCATGTGGGGTCCCTCAGCTCTGACAGATCACTGCATGCTTAGCAGTCACCTGTGTCTGCTTCACATTGTCCATAAGACTTAGGGGGCAAGGGGAACCAACACAAACATGAAGCTCATGCTGCCTGCTGTGCAGAGTAAGAAACTGTTTGCTTCGGCTGATTCCTTATTGACTAAATTTATGGAAGTATAGCCAGCCAGCCTAGCAGCTGCAGTAGTCGCTGCTACTTAGAGGTTGCCTGACCACTTGACACCTATATGCTTGTACAGAGGAGAGAGGAAAATGGCCAGGATATTACATTAAAAGTTTGACACTGAATCAGTAGACAGGAGCTGGAAATGTTTAGACAGAGTAAATGATTTAGGGCTTCAAAACTTCTTCCACTGCTAGTGGGAATGTAAAATGATGTATCCAGTGTGGAAACAGTTTGGCAGTTCCTCAAAAAGTTGAACATAGAACTACCATATGACCTAGCAATACCCATCCTAGCTATATACCCAAAAGAAGTGAAGGCAGAAATGCAAAGAGAAACCTGTATACCAATGCTCATAACAGTACTTTTCACAATAGTCAAAAGTTGGAAACAACCAAAATGTTCATCAGCAGATGAATGGGTAAACAAAATGTGGTATGTACACACAATGGAATGCTATTCAGCCATAAAGAGAAATGAAATCCTTATGCATGCCACAACATGGATGAACTTAGAAAACATTATGCTGAACAAAATAAGTCCGTCACAAAAGGATAAATACTGTATGATCTGACTTACATGGAATAAGCAAATATATAGAAGCTAAAGATTATTAGGGGTTACTAGGGGTGAGAGGGAAGGGGGAAAGGGGAGTTTTTGCCTAGGGAGCATTGAGTTTATGTCAATGGTAGTGGAATAATTTGGAAAAGGATAACAAGAATGGTTGGACAACTTGAAAACTGTAATCAGTGTCACTGAATTGTACATGTAGAAATTGTTGAGATGGTGTATGTTTTGTTATGTGCATTTTAACCACAAGAACAACAAAAACTTAAGGCTTCAACTGGAGGCTGGCCAAGAGCAAAGGCAGGAGACTCTACAGACATTTGGTAACTTCAATCACTGAGGAAGTCATGAGTTCTCCATCTTAAAAGGCAGAGCAGAAATCTGTCTTCAACATGTGAGCCACAGAAGTCTGACTCAACTCCTGCTACCCATGATGGAAACTCTCATTGGCTGACAAGGTGTGCCACTTGTGTTGGGCAAATATCAGCCAGTGAAAACCCTATGGATCACAACAGTCTGATCCCTAACTGATCATGGGAATGGCTCAGGACTGGGCAAACTTTTGTCTGCTGTGCAAGGGGATCACCACGAGTTGGGGGGCAACTTAACAGAAGCTAACAAGAACAACGAATATGTTAATAAGTGAGTAGAGGGAGAGCTCGAGTCCTGCTTGCTGCCTTAGAGTCATGCTGAGTGTCCTAGGGTGGAACAGCATAAAGATGGCACCTCTTTCTACTGCACCAATTTCACACAATGGTAATTTAAAATATTTTAAATTAAAATAAGTGCATTCATTTCCTAGGGCAGCTGTAACAAAACACCACAAACTGAGTGGCTAATGAGAAAGGAAATTTATTGCCTCAAAGCTCTGGAGGCTAGGAGTCCGAATTCAGGGTGTCATCAGGGCCCTGCTTTCTAGGGGAAGGCTTTAGGGGAAGATTCCTTCTTGTTTCCCCCAGCTTCTGGTAGCCCCAGGCATTCCTTGGATGCAGCAATAGCATGATTTCATTGTCACAATGCCATCTTCTTCTGTCTGTCTCTCTGTACCTCTTCCCTTTTACAAGGACACCAGTCAGTTTGGATTAGGACCCACCCTACTGCAGTATGACCTCATGTTAACTTAACCTGTAACATCTTCAAAGACCCTATTTCCAAACAAGTTCACATTCACAGGTATGGGAGTTAGAACTTCAACACAGCTTTTTGGGAGATACAGTTCAACCTATAACAATAAACAAGGATTTATTATAAATGATAGTGTAAATTTTGTTATGTATAATATAAAGAGTTCAAAGAATGTTTGACTTTGATTTCGACCACTTTGGGCTAAGATCCACAGACTTCTCTAGGGCAGATAAATATAGTGTTCTTTACCACTGAGGGTACATTTGTGTAAAGGTTCCAAAAGTAACATTACAGTATTGTTTATTGTAAGTAAGAAATGGAAATCACAGTATAAACATTAGTAGCTAGGAGGCACAAAGTCTCCATAAGAGGTGTATAGTAGTTCTTAGGGCTGCCACAGCAAATTACCACAAACTGAATGGCTTAAAATAACAGAAATTTATTCTCTCATGGTTCGGGAAGGTCAAAAGTCTAAAATCAAACTGTCTGCAGGCTGCACTCTCTCTGGAGGCTCTACAGTAGAATCCTTCCTTGCTTCTTCCAGTTTCCAGTAGCTATCAGCATTCTTTGGCTTCCTTGAGATGGCATCACCCCAGTCTGTCTCTGTGGTCACATTGTCTCCTCTTCTTCTCTCCATGTTTCTTCTCTGAACATCTCTTAAAAGGACATCGCATTGAGGAGTTCTGGCAAAATGGTGCTCTAGGCAGAAGCACCACGCCGTCCCTCCACAGCAAAGATCCGAAAAACTAAGCCGAACAGAGAATACAACAATCCTGAAACCCTAAAACATCAAATGAAGAGATAAAGAACTTAGCCAAGCACCAAATGGAGTAAGAAAACTGACAGAGAACAGAGAGCGAGGAGAGATTCATGCAGAGGTCCCCTACCAGCTAACTCAGCATGGATCTGCCATCTTGGACTCCTATCGGAGACCAGCAAACGGGGTACAAGAAAGCAGACTCACGGAGCTTCCAGCGGGAGAAAAAACAACTGGTAATTTGCAATATACTCTTTCTCACCCACCACCCTTCTTCACCCTGACTCAGCCTCCTTTACTTCCCGCAGCCACAGTCTCTTGACCAGGAAACAGTGGCTGCTTGGATTCCACACACCCGAACGGGTGGCTCTCTGAATGCCATTTGTTGGCTGCTGGTTTTGCTTTTTTTCTGCTTCTTTTTATTTCTTCCTTGCCTCTCACCACCTCCCCCTTCTTTCGCTCAAGTACCTCGCTCCGTGCACCATCTTTGCTTCTTCCTGAGGGGCTGTGGAGCTCCAATCAAGTGTGGAGCTGCTTCCTGGTTTGGGCTGCCACGCTGGTGGGATCCCAGGGCTTTTGTTCATTCGTTTGTTTTGAATTGTTTGTTTTCTTTTCTTTTTCTTGAGTTGGGAGCCCTTTCTGGCCAGGCTGAGCTGCGTGGCAAGGAGACCCCCCTTCAGCTTCCACAGATGTGCAGAGGGATGCCTGAGAGCATTTCTTTTTATGTATTTTTTTTTTTTCTGTTTCTTTGGGGGCCTTTCTTGTTTTTGTTTTTTTAAATTTGTTTTGATTTCTTTTTCCTCTTTTTCCCTTTTTGTCTTTCTTCATTGCTCAGTTTCTCATCTCTCTATATCTTCCTTCTCTTTCTGTTCCCTGAATACCTGGCATTGTATACCTCTACGCCTTCTAGCCAGGCTGTACTGCAACACCTGACAGCGACTTCCCCGACCTCATAGCTGCACCGGTGGGATCCCTGGGAACTTTGCGGTTCTTTAACCTTTCTGATTCTTATGTATTCATTCTTTTCTTATCTTCCTCTTCCCCTTTCTGCTTTGCTCCATTTCATAGTCTCTCATCTCTCCACTCCAACGGCAAGCTCCCCTAGCATTCTTTTTTGTTTGTTTGCATGTTTTTGGCTCCTGTTCCTCTCTCCTCCCTCCGATATCCATCTTAACTCCACACATAACAATCTCCCCACTGCATCCTGCCTACCTGCACCATGTGCTTGACATCACACCACCCAGCAGCACAGGCACGGCCTACTGGAACCTGTTCTGCACTGATCACCTACCTGCTCTGGTGGCTGTAGTAAGTGCCACAAACAACCTGTCCCAGTAACTCCTCTTCAGTTAGACCTGCCCTGCTGTACCATATCTGAGTGACTGACCCAGCCGGTTGAAGCAGGAGGCAAAAAGTATTGTGCCCACAGACGAGCAAACAACAAAGAACACACAGTCCACCTGCTCAGACATAGTCAAATGTTTTTTAAAAAAAGAGATGGAACAAACAAATCTACAATCACTACATGAGAAAAATAACTACTGGATGCTCTGAAGACAACAGATGATACCAAAACATTTACAAAAACAGGACAAGATGGTTCCAGTAGGTGTCCAAAATAAAACACCAGATGACTCTCCTCTGGAAGAAAATGCACTAGAATTATTTGATAGGGAATTCAAATCTCTAATACTCAGAATTCTCCAAGAACTGAGGCAAAAAGCTGACAAACATGAGGAAAAAATAGACAAATTCAAGGAAAATATGGACAAAAAATTGGAAGAATTCAGGAAAACAATGCAGGAACAAAATGCCAAAATAAATTCACAACTAGAAATTATACAAAGACAACAACTAGAAATCCAAAAGATAACAAGATTTCAGAAATGGATGATGTCATAGAAGGACTGTGAAGCAGATTTGAAATGGTGGAAGACAGGATCAGTGGAATTGAAGACAAACACTTGGATACAACTCTGTTTCAGGAAAACTCAGAAAAAAGAACAAAGAATAACGAAGAGACCCTGAGAGTTATGTGGGACACAATCAAAAGCAAAAATCTGTGAGTGATTGGCATTCCAGAACAGGGGGAGAAAACAGAAAACACAGAGAGGATCATTGAGGAACTGCTGACAGAAAACTTCCCCAATATCATGAAAGATGAAAAGCTGGCCATCCAAGAAGCTCAACGAACCCTATATAGAAGAGACCCCAAAAGAAAATCACCAAGGCATATCATATTCACACTCACCAAAACCAAAGACAAACAAAGAATCCTGAGAGCAGCTCGTGAAAAACAAGAAGTCATACACAGAGGAGAAACAATAAGACTAAGCTCAGTTTAATCGGCAGAAACCATGCAGGCAAGAAGGCAACGGGATGACATATATAAAATCTTGAAAGAAAAAAAACTGCAAGCCAAGAATAATATATCCTGCAAAAGTCTCATTCAAATTTGATGGTGAAATTAGGTCATTTCCAGATAAACAGAAATTAAGGGAATTAGTAAAAGTCAAACCAAACTTACAAGAATTATTAAATGGAGTTCTTTGATCTGAGGACAAACAGCTTCAGCTCACAGGCAGGTCCTAGGACGCAGGATCTTATGTGCCAGATACCAATCTAGGAAATGAACTCTCGAGGACATCCAAAACCAAAAGGAATACAACAGGGAATCAGAGCAGTTAATCAGTAAATGACAGCAACATCAAAACAATAAAAGAGGGAATAAACAGCACAGGTATAGAATCTTCTAATGGAGAGGAAGGCAAGGCGATGCCAAGTAATGGTAGACATTTTAAACTTAGAAAGATAAGGGTAAAATTTATGATAACCACAAAGAAAGTTAACAAACATACTCATAAATAAAAGAGGAAAAACATAAAGTCTCAGCAAAAACAAAACCTACAAAAACAAACGAAATGAAAAAAAATCCACAAGAAAAGTAACTCAGCACAAGAGAGTAAGAAAAACAAAGAAAACGTCAGCACCACAAAAAAAAAACTCACTACAAAATGACAGAAACAAACCCACATTTATCAATAATTACACTGAAGGTAAATGGACTCAATGCACCCATAAAGAGACCGGGAGTGATAGAATGGATAAGAAAACAGGATCCATCAATATGCTGTCTACAAGAGACACACCTTAGAAACAAAGATGTGAATTTATTAAAAGTCAAAGGTTGGAAAAAAATATATCGAGCTAACAACTACCAAAAAAGAGCAGGAGTGGCAATTCTAATCTCAGATAAAATAGACTTTAAAACAAATCTACCATAAAAGACAAAGAAGGACACTACATAATGATTAAGGGGACGATCCATCATGAAGACATAACCATAATAAACATCTACACACCCAATGACGGGGCTCCAAAATACATAAAACAAACTCTAACAACACTGAAAAGAGAAACTGACAGTTCCACAATAATAGTAGGAGACTTCAACACACCACTGTCAGTAAAGGACAGAACAACTAAGAAGAAACTCAGCAAAGATACAGAAGACCTAAAGGGCACAATTAGCCAACTTGACCTCATAGACATATATAGAACATTCCATCCAACCACTGCAAAGTACACATTCGTTTCCAATGCACATGGAACGTTCTCCAGAATAGAGCACATCTTAGGCCACAGAGCAATCCTCAACAAGATCCAAAACGTTGAGATAATTCAAAGTATTTTCTCTGACCACAATGCCATCAAGGCAGAAATTAAGAATAGAAAGAGCAAGGAAAAAAAATCAACTACATGGAAACTGAATGATACCCTGCTGACACATCAGTGGGTAATAAAAGAAATCAGAGATGGAATCAAAAAATTCCTAGAATCAAATGAGAATGAAAACACATCATACCAAAACCTTTGGGACACAGCAAAGGCAGTCCTCAGAGGACAATTTATAGCAATAGATGCACATATCAAAGAAGAAGAAAGGGACAAAATCAAAACATTAAATACAGAACTCCAAGAAATAGAAAGAGAACAGCAAAAAAAGCCCACAACCACAGGAAGAAAGGAAATAGTAAAGATTAGAACAGAAATAAATGAAATAGAGAACAGAAAAACAACAGAAAGTATCACCAAAACCAAAAGTTGGTTCTTTGAAAGAATCAACAAAATCGACAAACCACTGGCCAGACTGACAAAAAAAAAAACAGGAGAGGACACAAATAACCCAAATAAGAAATGAAATGGGGGACATTACAACAGACCCAACTGAAATAAAAAGGATTATAACAGAATATTATGAAAAACTATACTCCAACAAATTTGAAAACCTAGAGGAAATGGATAAATTTCTAGAAACACAAGGCCTACCCAAACTAACACAAAATGATGTTGAAAATCTGAACAGACCAATAATAAGAGAAGACATTGAAAAGGTAATCAAAAAAACTCCCAACCAAAAAAAGCCCTGGCCCAGATGGCTTCACTGGAGAATTCTACAAAACATTTACAGAAGAGCTTGTACCAGTACTACTCAAGCTATTTCAGAGCATAGAAAAGGAAGCAACACTTCCAAATTCATTCTATGAAGCCAGAATAATGCTGATACCAAAACCAGGCAAAGATGTCACAAAAAAAGAAAATTACAGACCAATATCTCTCATGAATATAGATGCAAAAATTCTCAACAAAATTCTATCCAATAGAATTCAGCATCATATCAAAAAAATAATCCACCACGACCAAATAGGATTCATACCACGTATGCAAGGATGGTTCAACATTAGAAAATAATCAACGTAATCCACCACATAAATAAAAGGAAAGAAAAGAATCACATGATCATATCAATTGATGCAGAAAAGGCATTTGACAAAGTCCAACACCCATTCCTGATAAAAACTCTCAATAAAATAGGTATAGAAGGGAAATTTCTCAACATAATAAAGTGCATCTATGCAAAACCAACAGCCAACATCATTCTTAATGGAGAGAGGCTGAAAACATTCCCCTTGAAAACAGGAACAAGACAAGGATGCCCTTTATCACCACTCCTATTTAACATTGTGCTGGAAGTCCTAGCTACAGCAATAAGGCAAGGAAAAGAAATAAAGGGCATCCAAATTGGTAATGAAGAAGTTAAACTGTCCCTGTTTGCAGATGATATGATACTATATGTAGAAAACCCTAAAGACTCCACGAGAAATCTGTTGGAACTAGTAGAAAGATTCAGCAGAGTAGCAGGATACAAAATAAATATTCAAAAATCAGTTGGATTCCTATACACCAATAAGGAGAACGATGAAAAGGAAATCAGGAAAACAATACCATTTTCAATAGCCCCTAAAAAGATAAAATACTTAGGAATAAATCTGACCAGGGATGTAAACGACCCATACAAAGAAAACTACAAAACACTACTGCATGAAACCCAAAGGGATCTACATAAATGGAAAAACATACCATGCTCATGGATAGGCAGACTCAACATTGTGAAAATGACAATTCTACCCAAAGCAATTTAAAAATACAACACAATCACGATCCAAATACCAACAACATTCTTCAAAGAGATGGAAAAACTAATCATTCACTTTATATGGAAAGGGAAGCAGCCCCGAATAAGTAAAGCACTACTGAAGAAGAAGAATAAAGTTGGAGGACTCACACTACCTGACTTGAGAACCTACTATACAGCTACAGTAGTCAAAACAGCCTGGTACCGGTACGACAGATACATTGACCAATGGAACAGAATTGAGAACCCAGATGTAAATCCATCCACCTACGGTCACCTGATCTTCGACAAGGGCCCGAAGTCCATCAAATGGGGAAAAGACAGTCTTTTTAACAAATGGTGCTGGCAAAACTGGATATCCATCTACAAAAAAATGAAACAGGACCCATACCTCACACCATATACAAAAACTACTTCAAAATGGATCAAAGACCTGAATATAAAGCCTAAAACTATAAAGTTCATAGAAGAAAAAATAGGACCAACACTTCAGGCCTTAATACATCGCATTAACAGGATACAAACCATAAACATCAACACACAAAACCCAACAGATAAACTAGATAACTGGGATCTTCTAAAAATCAAACACCTATGCTCTTCAAAAGACTTCACCAAAAGAGTCAAAAGAGAACCTACAGACTGGAAAAAATCTTTGGACAGTGCAAGTCAGACAAAGGTCTAATCTCCATAATCTACAAGAAAACCCAACACCTCTACAATGAAAAGACAAATAATCCTATTAAAAACTGGGCAAAGGAAATGAACAGACACTTTATCAAAGAAGACATTCAAATGGCCAACAGACACATGAGGAAATGCTCGTGATCACTAGCCATTAGAGAAATGCAAATTAAAACCACAATGAGATACCATCTCACCCTGGCAATACTGGCATGAATCAAAAACACTGGAAACAACAAATGTTGGAGGGGCTGCAAGGAGATCGGAATTCTTATGCACTGCTGGTGGGAATGCAAAATGACACAACCATTTTGGAAAATGATATGGCACTTCCTCAGAAAGCTAGAAATAGACATACCTTTCGATCCAGCAATCCCACTCCTAGTAATATATCCTAGAGAAATAAGAGTTGTCACTCGAATAGACATATGCACACCTATGTTCATGGCAGCTTTGTTCACAATAGCAAAACGATGGAAACAACCTAGATGCCCATCAACAGATGAATGGATAAACAAACTATGGTACACACACAGTGGAGTACTATGCAACGAGAAAGAACAACAATGAATCTGTGAACCATCTCATAACATGGATGAAACGGGAGGACATTATGCTGAGTGAAATAAGTCAATCACAAAAGGACAAATATTGTATGAGACCTTTACTGTAAAAACCCATGAAAAAGTTCACACACAAAATGTAACCATCTTTGTTGGTTACCAGGGATGGGAGGGGTTGGGGGGAAATACTAAATAGGCAATAGATAAGTGGTATCTTGGGTGAATGGTGAGACAGTACACAATACAGGGGAAACTAGCACAACTTGTACAAGGAAAGGTCATGGAAGCCCCATAGACACATCCAAACTCCCTGAGGGACTGAATTGCTGGGCGGAGGGCTGTGCGGACCATGGTCTCGGGGAACATCTAGCTCAATTGGCATGACACTACTTATAAAGACAATGCTCTACATTCTACCTTGATGAGTAGTGTCTGGGGTCTTAAAAGCCTGTGAGTGGCCATCTAAGATACTCCACTGGTCTCATCTCTTCAGGAGCAAGGGAGAATGAAGAGAACAGGATATAAGGAAAAGATTAGTCTGAAGGACTAATTGTCCACAGCTACCAAGGCCTCCACTGGACTGAGTCCAGTACAGCTAGATGGTGCCCGGCTACCACTGACTGCTCTGACCAGGATCACAACAAAGGATTCTGGACAGAGCTGGAAAAGGATGTAGAGCATAATTCTAACTCACAAAAAAAAAGACCAGATTTACTGGCCTAAAGGAGACTGGAGAAACCCCGAGAGTACGGCCCCCAGACACCCTTTTAGCTCAGTGGTGAAGTTACCTCCGAGATTCACTGTTCAGCCTGGGAGAGGACAGCCCCGTAAAACCAAATGAGACTAACGAGCTACAGGAGTCCAGTGAGAAGTGCCAGAAAGCAGTAGGGGACAAGGAAGCTGGTAATAGGGAACCCAAGGTTGAGTAAGGATATTGTTGATGTGTTGTGAGATTGTTAATCATTGTCATAGGGGAACATTTGTAGTAACTGTTAAATGAGAAACTATTTTGTTGTGTAAGCCTTCATCTTAAGTGAGAATAACAGCACAATTCGAAGAGCGTAGTCATGTCACTGAACTGTGCATGTAGAAATTTTTGAAATGGTGTATCTTTGGCTATGTGTATTCCCCTCCTCCCCCCAAAAAAAGGTTGAGATGTTAGAGGGTTGATATGTTGTAGGGTTGTTAACCAATGTCATAAAACAACATGTGTACTTCTGTTTCATTAGAAACTATTTGTTCTGTAAGCCTTCACCTGAAGTACAATAAAAAAAAAAAAAAAGGACATTGCATTTAGGGACCACTCAAATAAACCAAGATGATCGCCTCATCTCAAAATCCTTAATTACATCTTCTAAGAACTTTTTTCCAAATAAGGTTACACTCAAATTGTTTCTGGGTGTTAGGACATGACATATTACTTTGGGGACCACCATTCAACTCACTACAAGGTGTAGATCACTTAAACCAATCTGTACCCAATATAAGGTAGTCCTGGTAGTACAGTGGTTAAGCACCAGACTGTTAACTGAAAGGTCAGCAGTTTGAACCCACCAGCAGCTCAGCGGGAGAAAGATGTGGCGGTGTGCTTCTGTAGACATTAAGCCTAGGAAGCCCTATAGGGCAGTTCTACCTTTCCCATAGGGTCTCTAGGAGTCGGAATCTTTTCTTTACAAAAGAAAAGATTCACCATAGAATTCTTCTAAATATCAAGTTCCTCTATGGCATTTAAAATACAGTTTAAATTATAAACGTAATCCTTCTGAATTTTCATAGTATGAAAATTCTTATATCCCTGGATTTCAGATCAAGTTTAGAGTCAGAGACGACAATTCAAGGCAAGATCTAAATTTAGACTGGGGACACAACCTTTGATCTGGGCTCTTGTTTCTAATCTATGAATAACTGTCATACCTAACTAGGGAAGAATTTGTGCCCCAAGATGTTTACAAAATTGAATTAAAATAGAGAGAAGGTAAATTTTAGAAATGGTTGACCACATTTTTACAGCTGTCATGGATTAATTGTGTCCCCCCAAAATATGTGTCAACTTGACAGGGCCATGATTTCCAGTATTGTGTGATTGTCCACCATTTTGTTATCTAATGTGATTTTCTTATGTGTTGTAAATCCTGCCTCTATGATGTTAATGAGGGAGGATTAGAGGCAGTTATGCTAATGAGGCAGGACTCAATCTACAAAATTAAGTTTTGTCTTAAATTAATCTCTCTTGAGATATAAAAGAAATAAATGAGCAGAGAGATGAGGGACCTCATTACCATCAAGCAAGAAGACAAGGAGTGAGCACCCTTGGAACCCAGGGTCCCTGCACTGAGAAGCTTCTCCACCAGGGTAAGATTGATAACAAGGACATTCCCCCACAGCCGACAGAAAGAGAAAGCCTTCCCCTGGAGCTGGCACCCTGAATTCAGACGTCTAATCTCCTAAAATTGTGAGAGGATAAACTGCTGTTTGTTAAAGCCATCCACTTGTTGTATTTCTGTTACAGCAGCACTAGATAACTAAGACAACAGCACAAAGTACTTTTAAGAAAAGATCATCATGGTTCATCGACTGCAGAAACTTTAAGTTTTTCTTTCTAAAGGAAGAAACTGTCAAAACAAATTTATCTGCAGTAGACCAACTGTAGATTGTCTTCCTGCCACTGTACAATCCATTTAGAAATATATTTATGTATAAGTGCATATATTTTATGTGTGTTCGTTATTGATTACATACATCTACCAGATAACTTTGCTGCTTTATAGCACTTCTTGAACTATGAGTAAATAGCTAAGTGGCCACCAGAGTTAGAAAGCAAAAGGAATCCAAAAAGAGAGGGTGGAGGCAGCTGAAAAATTATAAATTGCTCAAAATACTATCTTGGGTCAGTGCAAGAGGAAAATCTGAGAACATTTTTCTTAAAAAGAAAAAAATAAAAATAAAAGGAAACAGAGCATGCAACTTCAGAGCTCAACTTGTGCCTAATCTCTTTGTGTGGGATTTTTTTCATTCCAACATGTACCTCCCAGGACAAGCACAAGAGCAATCCCTAAATCATGTTCATCTTCTGAGAATAATATAGTAATAAACAGTCTTCCTTAAGGAGTTATGTGGGCCAGCACAAAACACAGTGTGTATCGACTCATATGCCTGCAAAAGCTGGACAATAAAAAGACCAAAGAATTGATGCCTTGAATTATGGTGTTGGTGAAGAATATTGAATATACCATGCACTGCCAGAAGAACAAACAAATCTGTCTTGGAAGAAGTACAGCCAGAATACTCCTTAGAAGGGAGGATGGTGAGACTTCGTCTTATGTACTTGGACATGTTATCAGGAGAGGCCAGTTCCTGGAAAACGACATCATACTTTGTAAAGTAGAGGGTCAGCAAAAGACAGGAAGACCCCCACTGAGTTGGACTGATGCAGTGGCTGCAATGATGGGCTCAAGATGATAGCAAAGGACTGGGTAGTGTTTCATTCTGTGTACACAGGGTCATTATGAGTCAGAACCAACTCTACGGCACCTAACAACAACAACGTCTCCTATCCTGCAAATGCAAAATGTTTATGCACGTAATATCTAGTGGAAATGAACATTAATGGCCAGCTTGCTAGGAAAAAGAAGGGACGTAGATGGAACAATAAAACAACACGTGGCTTAGGGAATATGGAAGGGGTAAGAGAAGTCTCACAACTGATGGGTCATTGTATGTGCTTTATGTACGAATATTTTTTAAAAAATACCAGGTAGTAGGCACCACTTCCTTTCCCCACTATTATTACCTCATTGAGTAATTTCAGATGCCTACTTCTCACAGCTTAAATATACGAGCCCAGCAAATTATCAAGTCCGCGGCAATGATGGCCCAGCAATAGAACCGTCACTGAGGCAAATACGGCACCTAAAGGACACCTCTGATTTCTATTCCTATTCCATTGTACATCTTTGGGTGGCAAAATCTAATATAATCTGACAGATGCATATAGAGTAGACAATGTTGTCTTCAAAAAAAAGAGCATTCAGCTATCTAGAATTTTGATCTTCTGTAGATTGCCTTTCTTCCTTTTTATATGCATTTCAAAGTAATTTTAGAGATCCTACCCACCCCCCAAAAAATAACAGAAGCAGTGTTATCACTATTATGTCGTACCTTAGAGAAAAAACAAAGAACAAATAGAAACCTCCATACTCAGCCACTAGGTGTTTATACCAGCCATTTTCTAGTCTTTTGGAAACACTCTGCACATGGTATGTATTTGAAGCTGTAAGGTGCAAGTGTTGGAGAAAATCCAGATCTTTTCACAGTGAACTGACCTGTTGTTCTGTGAAAAGAAAGGAGGTGGTTCTCTGGGACCACCATTACACCTGCTATGCTTTACTGAAACTCAACCCCACATACGCACACGCACGTCTCCCCACTACTCACACCTGGGAGCCTGGCTAACACAAATATGGTTGGGTTGGGTGAGGGAGAGGTAGTAAAATTACTTGCATCTTGGTTCCTGCATAAACAACCCTTGCCAATATCTATGGTTTTCTTTGTATAAATTAATTTGGGTTTTACTATACCGTGGAAGTATCCAAACAATTGTGTTCTCACTGACACACACACGAACACAAATAAAAAATTAAAAAAGATACTTGGCAAGGCATTTTGTTTTTCACATCAGTGAAATGCGGCCTAACAGTGTTCTTACTGTAGTCCTGCCCGAAAGTGATCACTTTTCTGTACTTTTCCTATGACAAATTTATTTTCCCTATATGCTTTTGTTGGCTAGTTGCTCTGGCATGGCTTGACTGACAATGAGCCAGAAGAGTTTTGGGAAAATGCATGGCTCTCAAGCTTTGGCACTGTGGTGGATAAGTGCAGGGCAAGAGCCACACGTTCAGGCAGAGTCCCACGTGTTGGCCTCATCAACTCACCAAAGGATACCAGGGACATCAGATGAAAATAACATATCCCATAGCCTCAGGGACAGAAACTGAAAAACAAATTAGCTTTTCAATATTAAAACCATTAAACAATTTCCAAAGCCTCAGTTAGCTTAGTTAGCTCAGTGATGGGCCATATGTTACAAATTCTAGTTCACATAATTACTATGCTATGCAGAAGTTGAGGAAGGTACCCTCTGATGACGTATCTTTCTCTGTGAAGTAGGAGGGAGTCTATCAGTTCCGAGTGAGGATGGAAATGGCAGGATTGAAAGAGATTATCCTAAACCATAGCTTAGGGAGATAGTTTAATAGTAGATTCTTCCTAGACAAACGTATGTAATCTACAGTGGCCTGTTCCACTGTCAGCCTCTGGCCTAGTTCTGACTGGTGATATTGAGCTTCTCCATCATCTCTTTGCACAGAGGTAGTTGATTTGATTCCTGGGTATTCCATCTGGTGAGGTCCACAAAGGCATTCGACTGTGCGGATCATAACAAATTATGGTTAACATTGCAAAGAATGGGAATTCCAGAACCCTTAACTGTGCTTATGCAGAACCTGTACATAGATCAAGAGGCAGTTGTTCTAACAGAAGGGGATACTGCGTGGTTTAAAGTCAGGAAAGGTGTGCATCAGGGTTGTGTCCTTTCGCCATACATATTCAATCTTTTTGCTGAGCAAATAATCTGAGAAACTGGACTATATGAAGAAGAATGTGGCATCAGGATTGGGGGAAGGCTCATTAACAACCTGTGATATGCAGATGACACAACCTTTCTTGCTGAAAGCAAAGAGGACTTGAAGCACTTACTGATGAAGAGCAAAGACCACAGCCTTCAGTATGGATTACACCTCAACATAAAGAAAGCAAAAATCCTCACAACTGGACCAATAAGCAACATCGTGATAAATGGAGAAAAGATTGAAGTTGTCAAGGATTTCATCTTACTTGGATCCACAATCAACAGCCATGGAAGCAGCAGGCAAGAAATCAAACAATGTATTGCATTGTGCAAAACTGCTGCAAAAGACCTCTTTAACGTGTTTAAAAAGCAAAGATGTCACTTTGAGGTACGCCTGACTCAGGTACGCCTGACCTAAACCGGGGTATTTTCTGTCTCCTCATAGGCATGTGAAAGCTGGACAATGTATAAGGAAGACGGAAGAAGAATTGATGCCTTTGAATTATGGTGTTGGTGAAGAATATTGACTATACCATGGACTGCCAGAAGAAAGAAAAAATTTATCTTGAAAGAAGTACAGCCAGGACGCTCCTTAGAAGCAAAGATGGCAAGACTTCATCTCACGTACTTTGGACTTATGTAACCAGGAGGGACCAGTCCCTGGAGAAGGACATCATGCTGGTAAAGTAGACGGTCAGCAATAAAGAGGAAGACCCTCAACGTAATGGACTGACAAAGTGGCTGCAACAATGGACTCAAACATAGCAACGATTGTGAGGATGGAGCAGGACATGGCAGTGTTTCGTTCTGTTGTACATAGGGTCGCTATGAGTCGGAACAGACTCGATGGCACCTAATAACAACATAACTTATTTATAGGTTCCAGAAATTAGGACATGGACATTTTGGGGGGGGGAATTATTTTACCACAAACCCCCAGCCTCACCTGCTTCTTTTCTCAGGCTGCCTTAGACATTGATGCTTAATACTGTGAATCAACTCTTCCCAAGAGAGGCTTTACAGTGCATGCTTATGATATTAAACAGAGTTTCTTTATGAAACAGGCAAATTACTTCTTCCGAATGCAAATTTTAGAAGTATCAAACACATCATCATTGAAATGTAAAAGAATGTATCATGGTTGTGTCAACTATGAGAACGATCATTTGGAAGAATATAGTTGAGATAGTTAATATGTTATTGATAAACTGCACCCAGAGTGAATTCAATGCATCATGCTTGATTATTGACAGGACCTCGATTTACTACAAACTGCCCTCTAGTCCACTGCTTGTTTTTACTCATTTCCATATTTTCACAGTACATGATACTTGCTGCTTATTTGGGGATATTGTTATGGATTAAAGTCCTCCCAAAATTTGTGTTGAAATCCTAACCCCTGTACTTGTGAACAAGACTTTGTTTGGAAATAGGGTCCTTGAAGATGTTATCAGTTAGGTTAATATGAGGTCATATTGAAGTAGGATGGGTATTTTTCTAAAAGAGAAGATACACAGACAGGGAGATAGAGTAAGGATGCCATGTGACCCTGCAGCTGCAAACCAAGGAATGCCTGAAGCTACCAGAAGCTAGAAGAGAGGCATGAAACAGTATCTCATTCAGGGCCCTCAAAAGAACCAACACCACGAATACCCTGATTTGGGCTTCTAGTCTCCAGAACTGTGAGACAATAAATTTCTGTTCTTAAAAACCACCTAATTTGTGGCATTTTGTTACAGCCACCCTAGATAACTAATATAGGTAGCAATCAGTGTCTTAGGTTAATTTTTTTAATTAGTAAATAAACATGAGCAATATTAATCTTTGCTCTCAATTTATAATAAAACTAACACAAAAATAACTCTGCCCAGTGTGAAAATAGATGTGAGGATTATTTAAATTTGGTGATCTAATTCTTTATTCTCTTAGATAACAGCGAGCATGGTCTAGTCCAATATAGGCAAGATATGGCAAATGAAAATGGGTTTTAAAGCAAAAATGAAGAAAGAATTAGAAACTAAGAAATTAGAAAAGAAAGAAAATCTAAGAAAAAAGGAGGGAGTCGTGATTGCAAATAAATGGAAGGGAGCATACATTTCCTTAAGGATTAAACGGTGGTTAAATAGTGACTGCCTTTTGTTTTACTAGTAAGATTTAATTTAAAATATTGGTATGAAATATCACAATGTAGTATTTGAAAGCATAAAGAAACATGAGAATAAATTAATGCAGAATTGGAAGTAAGGTCATTATATGAGGCAGCAGCTATGATACTCCATTTTAAAAAAATTAATGTCTCCATTAAGAAATGTTAACTCAGAAATGATGTGGCAATGTGTAGATATTCCCATTACCGGTAGAAATTTGGGAGGAAGAAATAACTACTCAAGAGCGATGAGCGCTAACTATATTCACATAAATCATGATTAGTCTATATTCAAAGTGGCTACTGCTAGGGCCCATCTGGAAAGAAAGTCTCATAATGTACTGTGTAAACGAACACTGTATCTGCACTTTCTTATGCAGCAGGGACATGGTACATTTTCCTAGGCTCAGAGAGCAGTGAATCATATTGTAGTGTCCAATTTGAGTTAGTTCTGATCAAAGAGGAGAACTTTCCATCCAGACTGAACCGCTTGAGTTTCTCCAGTCATGCTTCACTCCTTCCATTCCTTCACCTGGAATACCTTTCCCATTTTTTCCCTAGAATAATTATTATTGTTCTTAGCTGCCATCAAGTTGCCCCCAATTCATGATCACCCACAATGGAACAAAACACTGCTTGGCCCTGTGCATCTCCATGATCAGTTGTGGATTGGGCCATTGTGCCCATAGGGTTTTCATTGGCTTATTTTTGGAAGTAGATTGCCAGGCCTTTCTTCTTAGGCTGTCTTGGCCTAGAAGCTCCACTAAAACCCATTCAGCATCATAGCAACACAGAAGCCTCCACTAGCAGATGGGTGGTAGGGGCACATGGCCGGGAATCAAACCCAAGTCTCCCATATGGAAGGTACTAATTCTACCACTGAACCACCACTGCCCCCTGAATAACTACTAAAACCAAAAAACCAGTTGCCATCGAGTTGATTCCACAGGGCGTGTCAGAGTAAACCTGTGCTCCATAGGGTTTTCAATGGCTGATATTTTGGAAGTAGATCGCCAGGCCTCTCTTGAACCTCCAACATTTAGGTTAGCAGCCAAGTGTGTTAATCGTTTGTACCACCCAGGGACTCCAATGTTCAGAATAAAAGAATTGAAATATGCAGTTCACTTCCTATGCATATTAAGTTGTTTCTGTTCTGTAAGCTAGAAATGAATTTCAAATGACTGAAAAAATGTCAACTTCCTATAAAATGAATTAAAAATGGAGAGACAAGTAAAAACATGTACATTTAGGAACCAAAATAAATAGTTCATATGCAGAATAAAGTATAATGGGCAAGTAAACCTTAAGTACAAAAGAAAACAACTGGGAGCTAAAGATTAATTTGACCTTTTGCTGAATGGGTTGGCAACATAATACCCAAAACAAGTGGTTTTCAAACCAAGGACAATTTTGCCCCCCAGGAGACATTTAACAATATCTTAAGACATTGTCACAACTGGGAGGGTACTACTGGCATCTAGTGGATAAAGGCCAAGGATACTGCTAAACATCCTACACACAGAAAAGAAGTATCTGGTCCAAATTGTCAATAGGGCTGAGGATGAGAAACAAACGCATCAAAAAGTTATGTGACTTATTTCACTCCCGTAAGTTTTTGATATGTTTGTTCTCACTTACATAAAATAACAAGAATAAGCAAATGTATAGAGATCAAAGTTTATTAGTAGTTACCAGGAGCGGGAGGGAGGGGAAAAGGGGGTCATTATTTAGGAAATAGTGAGTTTCGGTTTATGGTGACAAGAAATTTGGCAACAATTATGGGTGATGGTTGCATAACATGATTAATGTAATTCATATCACTAAATTGTGCACCTAAAAAATGTTTAATTGGCAAATGTTGTATTATATATATTTTTACTACAATAAAAAAGCATGTATGTGATATAGGAATGTATTAAAATAAATAATAATAGGCATTAGGAGTTTCTCCTCAACCATATTCTGTACCAAATCCTTATTAGAATATTGTGTCCCATTTAGGACATTAACCTTAAGATAGGATAGGCTTTGAATATTGGAAATGGATTGTATTCTGATTTCATGTGTCTTACTCTTCTGGTTATGCAAGGAACCTTAGGCTATTGCTGTTTCTCCCATCTATTTAGAAGCTCTGGAAATAATTCATGCCTTTTATGAAACTGAGTTCTGTGTCTTGGCTTAGCATCAAGATTTCTGGATTAAAAAAAAATGCTTCACAAACACACTCCATGTTAAACAAGCTAAAAAAGAAAGCAGAATAAAAGATTAAGTTGAATGTTCTTGAGAATTAAGTGCGTTCTCAATTATGAGCTCAAAGAAAATCTCTAAAAGTTAAAACATGTAGAAAATATCAGATATACTGAACATAGAAATACCACAAAACTCAAAATGCATGAGCCAAAAAGCTTATATTACCAACATCAAACTATCCCAAAGGTTCAACAAGTTTTAATAACATGCATTTTATTATTAAATGTGGTAAAAATGAAGAATGAGGTAAAAATGAAAAATGTGATAAAAATGAAGAATGAGGGATTCCAAAGCAAAATAAACAAATCTTCAAATCTCTTTAGAGTAGACAACGGTTAGAAAAAGGATAAGGTGCTGGAACTGAAGTTAGAAGTGATCATTTTAAAGACTGGGAAATGACAAGCAAGTTTTTGTGGTGAGAAGAGTTTATTTTTGTGAAGCAGCATTGAGAGAAATGACACAGTGGAACCATTTTGTGTGGTCCTGTTCATATTTCCACTGGATAGGCACCGTGCTGAGTCCATCGCCTGCTTTGAAGCCAAATATGACAAACTGTGACTTTAAGCAAAAATATGTATAAAATATTGTTTATTATTTAAATTTCAAAATAATAATTGCATTCAGAATTCAAACCATATACTAGTTAAGTATTATGAAACACACCCTAAGTATGGACATAGCTTCAGTCTAAACATTTTCTAATTGTCTTTGATGAGAATGTTTAATTTATAATAGCTTTTATTTCACTAACCTGCTCTATGTCACAAATGCACTAAATTCTACCTTGATAATATGTCATCCTACAACTAAAAGGGCATGATTTTTGGTATTAGAATATAATATGATTTGGAAATGGAGATAAATGTGGGAAATCTTCAGACAAGACTTTTTATCTCGCAGCCAGTAGTTTCAACCTCTTCTCCCATCAAAATCTTTTTCCAGAAAACCTAATACAAAGTTAAGGAACTTCCTTCAAGTTCCCTTCCCTACTCAGTGGGAAGAAGCAAGACCCACCTGGGTCAATTCTTAAATAATTAGGAATTAACCGTGGTCAGCACGTTTCTAAATCAATGCTTTTCTCACTCTGAAAAAGCCTTGGTCATTTTCTCTTCCAATACAGCAATCACTACTTCTCTCCCTCAAATACCACAATCACCACTGCTTCAGCTGAACAAGTTAGCAACATAATACCCTAAACAAGTAATTTTCAGCTGGGGACAATCTTGCCCCTTAGCTCACCACTTCTCTCCCACTCACCATCTTCTCTTCTGGAACTACACATGAAACAAACGTTACTTCTTCTTTCTGTGTTTTTAACCCTTCTGTCTTTTGTTTTTCTTTCATTTCTTTTTTTCTTTGTGCTACAGTCTGGTTATCCCCTCAGATCTTTCAATTTACTAATTCTTTCTTCAGTTGTATCTAATACACAGTTTAACCTATTCACTGAGTTTTGTATTTCAAATGACTATATTTTTCATTTCTAGAAGTTCTCTTCAGATATTTTTCAAATCTATCTTTTCTTTATTGATAGTATCTTTATGGGTTTTTCATGCCTTTTAAATCCTTAACTATTTCTATTATTTCTATTATTAGAAATTCCTAGAGGTCCAATCCAGCTATTTATTCTTTGTTCTGACTCACAAATTATGGCCTGTTTTCTAGTGTACTTAAAATGTTTTATCAAAAGGTGATGTTTGGACTGTGAGCTGATAATTCATCTGTGGTAATCATGAGTTATGTTTGTTAATTAAATGTTTACTGATTTACGGAGAGTAAAGCCCTTTAAGGAACCTAGCAATTAAGCATTCTCAGTCCAACTCCTTGCTGTGACTGGTCCTAAGATTTTTTAACCTATTCTCGGGTGGTCATTAAAACCCAAGTCCTTGATGATTGAGATCAGCAAAATTCTCCTGTGGGCAGTCAAAATGGCAATGCCTTCTTACTACTCTTTTTTAGCTTTTCCCCAGTTTTTGGAATCCAGGAGTAATGCTTACTTTCTTGTGAGTTCAGCTGAATATTTAAGTTTTGTTCTTTTCACCCAATATTTCTAGATGTTTTCAAATTATTTATGCAGCCGTATAGTTGGAATCAAAAGCCTTCAGATTCCTTCCATGGCAACATTTGGTGAATCTGTCAAGATAATTCCAGGTTCAGCATGCTTTTTATCTGATTTCCTGAAAAGTAAACCATTAAGAAAGGATAATCTTGATGCAGAGCAAAACAGAAAATCAGTATTTGGTTTGACCATTGAACTCAGAACTGATTATTTGACAAAACTGACATTGTTGAAGCAGAATTAAGAATTGTTTCCTTTGATCTCAGCTTATTGCTGTTATTTTGGTTTTTAATCCTTGAAATTTCTGAGGTTCTGCCATCTATCAGTGAAAACATGTAATGATATTACTTATGACAACCCTATAGGGTTATTGTAAGAGTGCAACTGAGATAACATTAAAGAAAGTGTTTTGCACAGTGTAAAGAACTTAAAAATCTAGTGATTATATATTCAAAATAAGAATACTAATTTTTTTATTGCCTTAAGTAACGGAGACAATTAGAAGCTTTAAAAATGCAACTGATTACACTTTGGAAATTTTTATCTCTAACTTTTACATTAATATACATTACATGAAAAAATATCAATATATGTGGATATTTTTTATAATGCCTCTGTAAGTACATGATAATAAATAACTCCAAGACTATATTACTCTCATCTCTACAAAAAAGCTTAACAGTGATCACATTTACAGATCAGAGTCTGAAATTATTGCTAATTTTAAAGAAATGTTAGTTGGTGATTTACTTTTTGTTTATCATTTAAATAGTGGAAGAACAAACTTTCAGCCAGTATTGTGTATCATGCTAACACGGGACTCTGCCCTCTCACTTCAAACACATACCTCTTCTGGAATAAAATATTACAATCAAACAAACTTAAATAGCTGAGTTCTAAATTAAGAACGTTACCAGAATGAAAAGGGAACTCCAATAATAATAAGCCGAAGCCTAAGCCATGGAGCTGTCTAGGTAATCAGGTTCAATGATGAACCTTACTGTCTACAAGTTAAGGCTTTAAACCTGGGAAAAGAGAAGAATTCAGGGATAAACTTTGTGCCCCATGGTGGTAAAATGGAGCTACATGCATAAGGCCAGGGATCTGGAAGGGATTCTTTGTAAGTAAAAAGAGATCAGAGAAATTCTGCTTACTGAGCTAGGGAAATAAGAAGTTTATGTTCCTAGAGCCTTAGGCAGAACAAGAGTCATCTTGGAAAATCGGAATCCCAGACCTGTACCTTTGTAAGGCTAAGGTCTGAATTCACACTTCTGTGTGACATGAAGTTTCCTAGGCTGAGAAATTAATTTAAGAAAATAAAAAAACACACTAAATAGACAATAGATAAGTGCTAACTTTGGTGAACGGCAAGATAATACACAATAAAAAACAAAAACAAAAAACGTGTATACCTAGCTAAACTATCATTAAATCCACAGGTCTTGTTCTGTGAAAAACAAGAGATTATTCTGTAGGATCTTTCCTACAACCCACAGAACGCAGGACTCCCACAGAAAAAAAATAAGCTTATAATATAAAAATACAAATCACATGAAGAAATAAATCATGAACAAATATCAGTTTTTTCAGTTTATTCATAATAAGTTTATTCATTCAGTTTATTCATAATAAGATCATCTAAGACAGAATTTGAAATAAGTATATTTAAAGGGTCCGAACAGGTAAAGAATAGAAACCATAAGGCAAGACTAGGACAACATGACAAAGAGATGGTTTTGAAATAGAATAAAATCAAAATTCTAAAAGTGAAAATGTAATCCTTACAATTAAAACCTCAATGCACGGGTTAAACAATGGGATAATTATAGCTGAAGATAGAATTGATGAATTTGAAGATAGATGTGAAGAAATCACTCAGTAGAGAGATAAAGAGGTAGAAAATAGGGAAGTTAAGAGATTAGAGAACTGGAGAGGAAAAAGTCTGAACAATTCGACTGGCAGTAGACTTCTCAGTAGAAGCCAAAAGATAGCAGGATATCTTCGAACTGCTGAGAGAAAAATTAACTGTTGATGCAGAATTGTATACCAAACTAAACTATCATTCAAGGACAAAAGTGAAATAAAAATCTCTTCAGATTAATAAAGACTAAAATAATTTACCACCGAGAGACTCTCACTAAAGGAACTTCTTGAGGATGTACTTCAGGAATTAGAAAAATAACTTCTAAGGAAAGTTATTTAAGATGGAAGAAGTAATGATTAGCAAAAAAACAAAATTCATTTTAAAAAAGACTGAAACAACAATAATAATATACAACATGTGAAGTTAAAAAAAAACTAGATAACAATAACATGGAAGAGGGAAGACTAGTGTTAAAGACTTCTAAGTTTCTCATATTATTTGGGAGGAAACTAAAGACATCCATTAACTTTAGAATTATTAAATTGTGAATTTTTTTTAAACTTAAAGACAACCACTTAAAATAATACAAATTATGTATACTTTCAAACATGAGAGTGAGGGGATAAAAAAAGAAAAATTATGGAAAATAAAAATAAGATAATACAAATAATTCTAATATACGATTAATCATAATAAATGCAAATGGATTAAACTCATCTGTCATAATACAAAGAAAATCAGACTGGAATCAAAGTAAAACCAGCTATATGCTTCAAACAAAATTATGCAAAAAAGTTAAAATTAAAGGGTTGGAGAACTACTAAATACCAGACACTAGTAACCCAAAGAAAGCTGGAATACCAATATTAATTCTAGACAAGAAATAAAAAGGGTTAATAATGAATAAGTATTATTAAGTGTTATTAAGTATTAATAGAAATAAAGGGGTACATGACTTAGCGGTAAAAGAACTAATCCATCAGGAAGATAAAATAATCATAATCTTTTATGCATTTACCTAACAATATATTTGTTTAACCATTTTTCAAAAGTGACAAAATTACAAATTGATAAATGCATAGTCATAATTAGAGATTTTAATATAGTTCTCTCAGAAATTGATAGCTTAGTCTGTTAAATAAATTAGTGTGGACACAGTTTGTTTGAACAACAAATTTAACAAGTTTGATCAAATACAAATGTATATAGAATTCTGAACCCAACAAAGAGATAACTACGTTCTTCTCGAGCACACGTAGAATATGTACAAAAATTGACCTTATACTATGACACAAAGGATATCCCCCAAAAGATTTAGAGACTCAATATCATACATACCAGATTGTCTGAGCACAATGCCATTAAATTATAAATTCACAATTAAAGATACATTAATGGGAATAAGAACTTTTGCCCAGCTTTCCAGATACGCAAGGATAAATCCAAATTTCCAGCCTAGGGTACTGTGTTAGCTGCCATTTGCGTTTGATATCTAATCATTCACAGCTAGATTTTCTGGTTAACTAGCCTAACTTATTTCAGGTTCCATGCCAGTGGGACTCAATTTGCAGTTCTGATTTACAAAAAAAAAAAAAATCAAAACCAAACCCATTGCCATCAAGTCTACTCCGACTCATAGCAACCTTGTAGGACAAAGTAGAACTGCCCCAAGGAGCGGCTGGTGAATTTGAACTGCCAGCCTTTTGGTTAGCAGCCAGAGCTCTTAACCACTTCGCCACCAGGGCCCCAGTTCTGGCTCTTAAATGCTAATACATCATATCCATTTATACTATATTTAAAGTTAAGAAGATTTAAATTGTCTGAGTATATGGTAGAGTTTTAAGGATTTGTAATACATTGCAAATTTGGATTCAGGACGTGCATTATTTCCATCTGAGGGGTAAAGCTACTAATAAATGCCAGATACTCACATTTTTCAAAGTTTAATAAGACATCTTCAGCATATAGAGTTCTGGTTTTGATCACACCGTCTGTCCTATCAATATGGTGACCTGTGCTTGTACAATTACTACCCGTTTCCCATAGGGATCACTCACACTGTGAATAATCTAGATTCCTGCAACAGAAGTTCCTGGGTTCACTGGTTGACTATGAACGAAGGAGACATGTTATTTTCCTTTTGGGACACAACACTGATAGAAAGTACCAAGATCATCCTCAAATAAAACTGATCATGCTACTGAGATAACAATCAAATGCAGATTGATGACCCTCCTAGGCCATTTGGAATTGGTACAAATCTATTGAAAGGGTGAGTCCTCCAAAAAGTGAGGGTTTTCTAGGTTTCAACAGTGTCCTCGAGACATGTGGCTAATGTGCCTCCAAGGTGGCCACACTTTTTACATTCTGGGCATCATTTGTGTATCTCAAGGTTTTGTTCCCACTCTCCTACTCTTCCAGGATTGCAGAACAGGATTCTTTGTTTTAATTCTGCTCTAGGTTTTTTTTGGCCCTTTGCCTAGCGCCAGTAAAAGGCCCCTCAGTTTTCTTCACCAATTTTCTTTTCTTAGTTTAAAATACCTGCATCCTGTTATTATCATGGAGTCCTGGTGGCAGAGTGGTTAAGAGCTCGGCTGCTAATCAAAAGGTCGGCAGTTCGAATCCACCAATTGCTTCTTAGAAACCCTATGGGGCAGTTCTACTCTGTCCTATAGGGTCGCTATGAGTTGGAATCGACTTGAGAGCAACGGGTTTGGTTTTCTGATTTTTTACTATTTTCACAGGACAATCATAATGAAGGGTTTCTGCTTGCAAACTGGACTAAGCCTTCAAAGGACATTTGCCTATCCTCTTAAAGAAGTGAAATCATTACATCACAAGGCTGGTAAGGAGCTTGAAAAAATATGTTTATCCCTCCTCTTGAATTTTTCCAGCACCATGTGGATGCCACTCTCTTCCAAAAAACAAACCAAAAAAAAAGCAATTGCTGTGGAGTTGGCTATTCCAGCTCATGGTAACAGCATATGCGCCAGAGCAGCACTGTGCTCCATAGGGTTTTCAATGGTTGGTTTTTCAGAAATAGATCACCAGGGCTTTCTTTTGAGTTGCCTCTGGGTAGACTCAAAACTCCAACCTTTCAGTTAGCAGTCGAGCGCATTAACAGTTTGCACCACCCAAGGATTCCAGGTGCCATTCCAATCTGATGAAAATCCACCCTTTTTTGATTATCACGGGAGATGATCACCCAGTTTCCCTTGGTAAGCCAGTCCAATGTCTGGTAAGTATCTCCACTGGGAAATTGTTTCTTACCTCTAAATTCCTGATGTTTTATTGGTACCCATTTCCTCTTTAGTCCGCAGTGGCCACAGAGAACATGAAAGAAACACACACACACACACACACACACAATTGCCATAGAGTTAGTTCTGACCCATGGCAGCCACATGTGTGTCAGAATAGAACTATGCTCCATAGGGTTTTCAATGGCTAATTTTTTGGAAGTAGATGCCCAGGCCTTTCTTCCAAGGCCCCTCCGGGTGGACTCAAACCTCCAGTCTGTCAGTTAGCAGTTGAGTGCATTAATTGTTTACATTACCCAGGGACTCCCACAAAGAATAGAGATGTAGTATTTTAAAGAGAATGGGTTGTAGTAATCCTTATTCTATGTTTTAAGGCCAGATTTGTCTAAACCTGGAGATATTAACACAAATGTTAGGGTAAGTTAATTAAAAGACATTTTCTCCCCCATCCTCTCTACCTCTGCACTTCAAGTCCTCCATCTTCCACATAATTCTTGATAACTTCTTGTTATGGATTGAATTGTGTCACCAAAAAATATATGTTGTAAAATCCTAGCCTCTATGTCTGTGGTTATAAACCCATTTGGGAATGGGTTGTCTTTGTTATGTGAATGAGACAGGATTAGTGCAGAGTGCATCTTGAGTCAATCTCTTTTGAGAATTGAAAGAGATTAAACAAGAAAGCTAGAGAAGCAGAGATGGGGTAAGTGAGACGCCAAGCCACATGAAGATTACCCAAGAGTAGAAGCTCAGAAAAGACAAGGACCTTGCTCCAGAGCCGACAGAGAGAGAAAGCCTTCCCCTAGGACCAGCACTCTGAATCTGGACGTCTATCCTCTTAAACTGTGAGAAAATATATTTCTGTTTGTTAAAGCCATCCACTTGCAGTATTTCTGTTATAGCAGCGCTAGGTGACTAAGACACTTCTCTAACCTACATTAGCTTCCCCATTTCTGACCCTTTATGGCACTTGCTGTCTACATTATTTATTTTGAAACGAAGTCGTATATTGTTTTGCAATGTTCACAACTAGCTAGAGTTCCATTCCCAAAGTGCCAATTACAGTGCCACAGTAGCACATGACAGGCATTCAATGGATATTTATTGAATTAAACTACATGAGGAATGAATTTCCACCCGCAAAAATGCTTAAAATGCATTTTTCTCACTAATGTTTGAAAAAATTCAGATCACTGTAAAGACAGAGTTAATACATCAAGTAAGTTTATATTGAAAAATACCATAAAATAACCCAACAGATGAAAGAGCTTGATAGTCTTCTTGTATGTCTCTTAAAAGCCCTACTATGAACTATAACTGCCACATTGTTTAAGTATTTTTAAGGAATAGAGTCTGCACATATCCAACATTGCTATGAACTGAAGTGTTTTCTTTCCTTTAAAGTTATTTAAAAAAAAAAAAAAGATTAACATAACCACCTGTTTCTACTTGGAAGAAATTCTAGAGTTCAAATGCATTTATATAGGGTGTGTTTCTTGACATCATCAAAAAATCACAGCCTGACCTCACATCATTACTACATCGTACAAATATTATTCCTAATGGTGCCAAGATTTTGTGATTCAAGATGTGGAGTGAAAGGGGAGAGAATGAGATCCTTAGGTAAGAGAAATTTAGATGCATGTGAAATGCAGACTCTGGGAGAGCTGAAGTTCATGCTATACCTTGGAATGCATACGGAATGTAATTTATTCATTCACTCACTCCTTCATTCATCCATTCATTCAACAAATATTTCTTGTGTACCATTATGTCCCAAGCAGTGAACAAAAAGAGAAATCCCTTTCTCACAGAGACAGGTGATAAATAGTAGGCACAAGTAAATTATACACTAGGTTCCAAGGTAATAAGGAGTGACAGGGTAGGGAAAGGTGCTGCTATTTCTTATAGCGTTGTCAGGAAAGTCCTCACTGTGGTAAATAATCTAATGTGTTTGTATCATAGTTAATTCCACCAGTAGTCAAAACTTCCTTTCAATCAGTTAATATGTAATACACAAATTAGCCTAACTTTCTCCACCTAGAGATTCTTTTGATCTTTTTTCCTCACTAAATTAAAGCGTACCAAAATGCTGTACTTGTTGCTTAGTGGGTCAGGCAGTTTAATTTACAGAAACCTGAACAAACACTCCCCGCCCCCACCCTCAGTGCTGTATGCAATTATTAGAGTGATTCTTTAAAGGACTCGTTAAAATGCCAAAATAGTGCCACAGAAAACACGTCAAACGAAGATTTAAGTTTTCCTTATGAAAAAAAAAAGTGTTTAACGAGGGTTTATGGGGTTTTATAAAAACACCTTAACACCTTACAGACCTAAGGGGGAAAAAGCCTTATTTAAGTATCATACACCAACAGCCGACCACCCAATGCTGATGACTAGAAGCCTCAAACAGACCCATCCTTGGGAGCCTATGTGGAGACTCTTAATTTTATGGTTATTTTAATTGTATTTGGGTTATTACCTCATGCCCCAGCAAACACCTACAGTATTTAATAAAAATGAGTGCAGAAAACTATTCTAGTTAAAGTATGTATTAACCAAAATCATAAACTAAGCATGCTTCACCAAAAATTAACTGGACTTGGACTTTAGTGTTTCTTTGCCTTTAAGTTACATTTATCTTAGCATAGCATGATATGCTTCACTACGTACCAAATCAATGTTAACTGACTTAGCATTTAGACACACTCTTCTATCTCTCACTCATACACCCATGAACACACCTGCTCTACCTATTTTAAAGTAATAAGTACAGTCAACCAACTCTCCAGATATGAAGAAGAATGGCTATAAAAGATCACTGGGGCTGCAAAGCATGCAAATCTTGAATAAAAATAAAAGTAATTTTGTATTTGTTGTGCTACTGCTGGCATCAACGTTGGTTCAGATACAGAAAGTCGTGGTCTTCCTCAGCAGAACAAAATGAAATATCTTGGCGGGGTGGGGGGGGACTTTCATGGTGTATTTGTCTAGAGTTTAGGTTCTAAAGAATATATTCTTAATTTTTTTTTACTTCAGTATCCTGCAGAAAAAAATTAATAAAGGAAAACACATAGAATTTAGAATTGATGATGTTTACCACTACCAATGTCTGACTAGATTTTCTAGTATAATCCCTTAATCACTAAATTTCCTGAAAAAGTAGCTGTTTCTGTTTCCTTAACTCTAGTCATTCCATAACCCACTAAATTTAGCATTCGGACAACCCTTCCCCACAACATTACACTGAAAGAGTTTTTGTTTAAGTTATGCGAGATCTCTCAATTGCCAAAAATGCTGGTCTCCTTTCAGTCCTCAATCTGTTTGACTGCTCTGTAACCTGTACCTTATAAACCGTTTATTCCTCCATGAAACTTTCCTCCCTGGCCTTCCACACCATCAATATGCTGGTTCCCTCTTACCCTCTTAGAGCCCCTTCTAGTCTCCTTCACTGACTTCATTTTCTCTGAGGGTGTCTTAGTTATTGTTAACCCTGTATCATCCTTACATTCTTTTTCATGCTGCAGAAAATTTCTGAGTGATTTTATTGATTTTAATCTATATAGGTATACTTTGAAACTGAATGTACGGTGCCCTCCCTCCCTCCTCCGATTTTTCCTATCTTGGTAAAAAGCAATATCACCTACCCAGGTGCTGATGCCAGAAATCCAGATGTAATCAACAATTCTCTCTTTCCTTTATCCTCCCCCACATAGGGTTGTCAGAATTATAGACCTACAGCCTCTTGAATGACAGGAAGGCTGGTTCCACTTGAGGAAAGACCCCACTACATGGCCAAAAATTTATACTTTAACTTTTCTCCCAGCCTTCCCCAAAGGGATCTACAGCTTTTTACCAGGGTGACTGTTCATTATGGAAAAAGAAATAATCAGATTAGGGTGGAGGAATTGCTGGACACTGGCACTGAACTGACACTAATCCCAGAATATCCAAAAGATCACCATGGTCTACTAGTCCAAGTAGGGGCATATGGAGCCCAAGTTAGCACAGATCCATCTCACAGTGGGTTCAGTGTGTTCCCAAGCCCATCCTGTAGTGATTTTCCCAGTTCCAGAAGGCATAGTTGGAATAGGCATACTCAGCAACTAGAGAATCTCCATATTGGTTCCCAGACATGTGAAATAGGGGCTATTATTGTAGGAAAGGCCAAATGAAGGCCACTACAACTGCTTCTGCCTAGGAAAATGGTAAACCAAAAGTAACGCTGTATTCCTGGAGGTATTACGCCACCATTAGGGACTTGAAGAAAGTAGGGGTGGTGATTCTCACCACATCTCCATTTAACTTGCCTATTTGACTTATGCAGAAAGCAGATGGATCTTGGAGAATGACAATGCATTATCATAAACTTAATCAGGTGATGACTCCAATTGCAGCTGTTGTTCCAGATGTGGTTTCCTTGCCTGAGCTAATTGATACATCTCCTGGTACCTGTGGTGCACCTGACCCAGGCCATGTTATTTTCAATCACCTCATATGCATGTGAAAGCTGGGCAATAAATAAGATCAAAGAAGAATTGACGTGTCTGAACTATGGTGTTGGTGAAAAAATATTGAATATACCACAGACTGCCAGAAGAATGAACAAATCTGTTTTGGAAGTACAGCCAGAATGCCCCTTAGAGGGGATGATGAGGAGACTTCATCTTACGTACCTTGAACATGTTATCAGGAGGGACCAGTCCCTAGAGAAGGATATTATGCTTGGTAAAGTAGAGGGTCAGCGAAAAAGAGGAAAATCGTCGATGAGGTGGATTGACACAGTGGGTGCAAAAATGGGCTCAAACACAGCAACGATTGTGAGGATGGTGCAGGACTGGATAGTGTTTTGTTCTGTTATAAATAGGTCACTATGAGTCAGAACTGACTTGACAGCACTTAACAACAACAACCTGGTACCTCGTATGCAGCCATTGACGTACAAATGCTTTTTTCTCAATTTCTGTTAATAAAGACCACTAGAAGTTTGCTTTCAGCTGGCAAGGTTATTAATACATCTTCACTGTCTTACATCAGAGACATATCATCTATCCAGCCCACTGTCATAATTTAGTCCACAGAGAACTTGATTGTCTTTCCCTTCCACAAAACATCACATTGGTCCATTACATTAATGACATCATGCTAACTGGACCTAATGAGCAAGAAGTAGCAACTATGCTGGACTTGTTAGTAAAATACATGTGTACCAGAGAGTGGGAAATGAACCCAACAAAAATTAAGGGGCCTTCTACCTCAGTAATATTTCTAGGGGTCCAGAGGCAAGGGGCATGTTGAGATATTCCTTCTAAGATGAAGGATAAGTTATTGAATCTGGACCATTCTACAATTAAAAAGGAGGCACAACTCCAAGTAGGCCTCTTTGGATTTTGGAGGCAACATATTTGTCATGGTTTGAATTATGTCCCCCCAAAACTGTGTGTATCAATTTGGCTGCGCCGTGATTCCCAGAATTGTGTGGTTTGCCTCCATTTTGTGATTGTAATTTTATGTTAAACAGGATTAGGGTGGGATTGTAACCCCACCTTTACCAGGTCACATCCCTGACATCCCTGATCCAATGTAAAGGGAGTTTCCCTGGGGTGTGGCCTGCACCACCTTTTATCTCTCAAGAGATAAAAGGAAAGGGAAGCAAGCAGAGAGTTGGGGGACCTCATACCATCAAGAAAGCAGTCCTGGGAGCAGAGCGCGTCCTTTGGACCAGGCTTCCTGTGCAAAGAAGCTCCTAGTCTGGGGGAACACCAAAGAGAACAAGGCCAACAGAGAGAAAAAGCCTTCCGCTGGAGCTGACACCCCGAATTCAGACTTTTAGCCTACTTTGACTATGAGGAAATAAACTTCTCTTTGTTAAAACCATCCACTTGTGGTATTTCTGTTATAGCAGCACTAGATAACTAAGACAATATTCCTCATTTGAGTGCGTGGTACCCTAACTCACTTACAAAGTGACCCTAAAAGCTATTAGTTTTGAGTGGGGCCCATAACAAAAAGAGGCTCTGCAACAGGTCCAGGCTGCCATGTAAGCTGTTCTGCCATTTGGGTCATACAATCTGTCTGATCTAACGGTGCTGAAGTGTCAGTGGCAGACAGAGATGCTGTTTGGAGCCATTGGCAGACCACTATTGTGGAATCACAGCATAGACCTTTAAGATTTTAGAGCAAAGCCTCATCATCTCCTGCAGATAACTGCTCTCCTTCAGAGAAATAGCTTTTTGCTTGCTACTGGGTCTTAAGAGACTGAATTCTTAACCATGGGCCACTAAATTACCGTGTGACCTGACCTGCCCATCATAAACTGGGTATTGTCTGACCTACAAATTCATAAAGTTTGACACACACAGCAGCTGTCCATATGGCCTCATGTGGAGTTCCTTATGATTGGTTGACTGAGAAAAATAAAAAGTTAGTTTGATTTACAGATGGTTCTGTGCAATATGTGGGCACCACTAGAAAGTGGAAAACTGCAGCACTGCAGCCCCTTTCCAGGACTTCCCTGAAGGATAGTGATGAAGGGTAATCCTCCCAGTGAGCAAAACTTCAAGCACTACACCTGGTTGTTCATTTTACTTGGAAGGAGAAATGGCCAGATGTGCGTGATTGTATACTGATTCATGGACTATGCCAATGTTTCAGCTGGATGGTCAGGGACTTGGAACATAATTGGAAAGTTGGTGACAATGAGATATGAGGAAGAGGTATGTGGACAGACCTCCCTGAATGGGCCATAGAAGTGAAGATGTTTGTGTCTCATGTGAATGCTCACCAAAGGGTGCCCTCAGCAGAGAAGGATTTTAATAATCAAGTGGATAGGATGATGTATTATATGGGTACTAGTTAGCCTCTTTCCCCAAACACTCCAGTCACTGCCAATGGGCTCATGAACAAAGTGGCCATGGTGGCCAGGATGGAGGCTGTGCATGGGCTCAGCAATATGGACTTCCACTCACCAAGGCTGACTTAACTGCAGCCATGCTGAGAGCCCAATGTGTTCAATCTACCAGCAGCAGAGACCAAAAATGAGTCCCTGATATGGCGCCATTCTCTGAGGTAATCAGTCAGCAACCTAGTGGAAGGTTTATTACATTGGACTGTTTCCATCAGGGAAAGGGCAGTGTTTTATTCTTACTGGTATAGACACTTACTCCGTATATGGATTTGTCTTGACTGCATGCAATGCCTCTGCCGAACTACCATATGTGGACTTACAGAATGCCGTATCCACTGTCATGGTTTTCCACACAACATTGCCTCAGATCAAGGAACTCTCTTCACAGCAAATTAAGTGTGGCATGGTCATGGTCTTACCATGTTCCCCATCATCCTGAAGCAGCTGGCTTGATAGAACGGTGGAATGGCCCTTTTGAAGGCTCAATACAGCACGAAGTAGGCGGCAATACCTTGCAGGGCTGGGGCAGTGTTCTCCAGGAGGCTGTATATGCTATAAATCAACATCCAATATAAGGTGCTGTTTCTCCGATAGCCAGGATTCACAGGTCCAGAAATTAAGGGGCAGAAATGGGAGTGGGGACCACTAACTATTACTCCTAATAATCTATTCAAAAAAATTTTGTTTCCTGTTTTCAAGGCCCCATGCTCTGCTAGTCTAGAGGTCTTCGTGCCAAAGGAAGAAATGGTCCCACCAGGAGACACAACAATGATTTCATCGAATTGGAAATTAAGAAAGTCACGCAGCCACTTTGGGCTCCAAATCTACAGGTAAATAGGGGAATTACTATACTGGCTGGTGTGACTGATTCTGACTACCAGGAGGAAATTGGATTATTATTACCCAGAAGAGCATGTTTGGAATGCAGGAGATCATTTAGGGCATTTCTTAGTACTACCATATATATATATATCTCAAATATCTTTGTTTTCTTCCCTCTTTTATCCCATTATTTATCATAAAACATGAGATGTGTTAACTTGCATTCTCTATGGAAAAGGGTTTAGTGCATTTTTGGTTGTACGCAAGATACTTGTATCATGATAAGTGGAAATATGACTTTACAATTGTCTTTATTTGGAGATTACATATGGTTTAAGGAGATATATATGGATACCAAGTTGATGTAGTACCCATGTAATAGTTAATTTTGTCAATTTTTGTAGATCATGGTGCTTATTTGGTAAAACACTAGTCTAGTGCTGTTATAAGGTAAATACATGTGATTAAATCAGCTGGTTTCAAGTAAAACATATTATTTCCATAATGTGGGTGAACCTCAACCAATCACTTTAAGGCTTTAAGAGCAAAAAGGGAGTTTCCCTAGTACGTTGTCTTAATTTCCTATTGCTGCTGTAACAGAAATACCACAAGGAGACTTCCGGACAATATGGCGCTATTGTCAGAAGCACCGTCCCTCTGCAGCAAAGATCAGAAAAACTAAGTAAAACAGAGTCACATGTCAATCCTGAAACCCTAAGCATCAAAAGAAGAGATAAAGAACACAGCCAAGCACTGAATGGAATAAGAAACTGACTGAGAACAGAGTGCGAGGACAGATACGTGCAGAGGTCCCCTATCAGCTACTGCAGCACGGACCTGCCATCTTCAACTCCTGTCAGAAATCAGCGAACAGGAGGTACGAGAAAGCTGCTTCATGGAGCTTCCAGCAGGAGACAGAACAACTGGTAACCCATGATATAGGCTTTCCCACCACCCACCCTTCTTCACCCCCCACTTAGCCTCCTCTGCTTCTTGCAGCCACAGTCTATTGGCCAGGAAGCACGAGCTTCCCCACAGTGCCACTTGGATTCCACCTGCCTGCACTGGCCAGCTCCCTGAGTGCCTTTTGTTGGTTGCTGGTGTTGCTTTTTTCCACTTCTTTAGATTTTTTTCCTTACCTGTCACCACCTCCCCCTCCTTTCTCTCAAATACCTGGCTCTGTGTACCATCTTTGCTTCTTCCTGAAAGTCTGTGAAACACCACTCAACTGTGAAACTGCTGCCTGGCCCACGCTGCCACACTGGTAGGACCCCTGAGGTTTTTTTATTTCTTTGCTCTGATTTGTTCTGTTTGATTTGTTTGTTTGTTTTCTTTTTCTTTTCTTGGCATGGGAGCCCTGACTAGCCGGGTGGTACCACATGGCTTTGGAAGCTAGTTCTGTACTCTGCACAGACGCACAGGGACATTCCTGGGGGCATTTCTTTTTTCTTGTTTTTTTTTTTTTTTTATTTCTTTGTTTAATTTTCTTCTCTCTCTTATTCCCTTTCTATCTTTCATTTCCAGTTACTCAATTTATTCATTTTTTCTTTTACCCTTTTTCTTTTTTTTTTCATTTTTGTTTTTCCCCATTTCTCAGTCTCTCATCTCTCCACTCCAATAGCAAGCTTGCTTAGCACTCTTTCTTGTTTGTGTGTATGTTTTTGCCTCCTGTTCCTCTCTCCTCTCTCTCATCTTTCCCATACCCATCTTAGCTCCACACATCAAAATCTATCCCCTCCTTCATACCTACCTGCACCATGCACTGAACATCACACTCCCAAGCAGCACTGGAACCTGCCCTGCACTGATTCCCGATCTGCACTGTCAGCCCTGGTACGTGCCACAAACAACTCATCCCAGCAACTCAACTTCCCTTCAGCTGGACCTGCCCTGCTGTACCATACCTGAGTGACTGACCCTGCCCATTGAAGAAGGAGGTGAAAAGTATCGCACCCACAGATGAGCAAACAACAAAGAATGCACAGCTCGCCTGCTCAGACATAACCAAATAAAACAAAAAAGCAGGACTAAACAAACAAATCTACGATCAATAAACAAGGAAAATAACCACTGAATGTCCCAAAGATGGCAGAAAATATCAAAACATTTACAAAAACAGGACAGGATGGTTCCAGTAGGCATCCAAAATAAAACACCAAATGAGACCTTCCAGTAGAAGAAAAGGCACTAGACCTAACTGATAGGGAATTCAAGTCTCTAATGCTCAGAATTATCCAAGAGTTGAAGCAAAAAACAGACAAATATGAGGAAAAAATGGACAAAGTCATGGAAAAGGCATACAAATTCATGGAAAATACAGACAAAAAATGGAAGAATTCAGGAAAATAATACAGGAAGAAAATGCCAAAATAAATTCACAACTAGAAATTATACAAAAACAACAATTAGAAATCCAGAAGATAAACAACAAGATTTCAGAAATGGACGATGTCATAGAAGGGCTAAGGAGCAGGTTTGAAACGATGGAAGATAGGATCAGTGAAATTAAAGTCAAACACTTGGATACAACTCTGTTTGAGGAAAAATCAGAAAAAAGAATGAAGAAAAATGAAGAAACCCTGAGAATTACGTGGGATACAATCAAAAGCAAAAATCTGTGAGTGACTGGAGTTCCAGAACAGGGGGAGAAAACAGAAAACACAAACAGGATCATTGAAGAATTGCTGACAGATAACTTCCCCAATATCATGAAAGATGAAAAGCTGACGATGCAAGAAGTTCAACGAACCCCAAATAGGATAGACCCCAAAAGAAAATCACCAAGGCATATCATAATCACACTCGCCAAAACCAAAGACAAACAAACAATCCTGAGAGCAGCTCAAGAAAAACAAAAAGTCACATACAGAGGAGAAACAATAAGAGTAAGCTCAGATTATTCGGCAGAAACCATGCAAGCAAGAAGACAATGGGATGACACATATAAAACCTTGAAAGAAAAAAACTGCCAGCCAAGAATAATATATCCTGCAAAACTCATGTTCAAATATGATGGTGAAATTAGGTCATTTCCAGATAAACAGAAATTAAGGGACTATGTAAAAACCAAACCAAATTTACAAGACTTATTAAAGGAAGTACTTCAATCTGAGAACAAACAACATCAGACCACAGGCTGAATATCGGACACAGGATTGTACTAGCCAGATACCAACCTAGGAAATGAACTCTTAAGGACTATGCGAAACCAAAAGAATTACAAAAGGGAACCAGATAGGTTAATCTGTACATGACAATAGCATCAGAACAATAAAAGAGGCAATAAATGGTGTAGGGTTAGATCCTTCTAAGGCAGAGGAAAGCAAGGCGATACCAAGTAATAATAGCTTGGTTCAAACCTAGGAAGATAAGGGTAAATTTCAAGGTAACCACAAAGAAAGTTAACAAATCTACTCATCAAAATAAAGAAGAGACACATAAAGTCTCAGTAAAAACAAAACCTACAAAAGCAAAAGGAAATGAAAAAAAAATCCACAAACAAAAGGAACTCAGCACAGGAGAGTAAGATGAACAGAGAAAACGTCAGCACCACAAAAAAAAAACACTACAAAATGCAATCCCACTCCTAGGAATATATCCTAGAGAACTAAGAGCCATCACACGAATAGACATATGCACACCCATATTCATTGAAGCACTGTTCACAATAGCAAAAAAATGGAAACAACCTAGATGCCCATCAACAGATGAATGGATAAACAAACTATGGTACATACACACAATGGAGTATTATACAAAGATAAAGAACAATAATGAATCTGTGAAGCATCTCATAACATGGATGTAACTGGAGGACATTATGCTGAGTGAAATAAATCAATCACAAAAGGACAAATATGGTATGAGACCTCTACTGTATAACTCATGTAAAAGTTTACACACAAAAAGAAACAATCTTTGTTGGTTACGAGGGATGGGAGGGGTGGGGGGGACTAAATAGATAAGTGGTAACTTTGGTGAAGGATAAGACAGTACACATTACTGGGGAAGCCAGCACAACTTGTACAAGGAAAGGTCATGGAAGCTCCATAGATACATCCAAACTCCCTGAGGGACTGAATTGCTAGGCAGGGGGCTGTGGGGACCATGGTCTCGGGGAACATCTAGCTCAGTTGGCATAACAGTTTATAAATACAATGTTCTACATTCTACCTTGGTGAGTAGTGTCTGCAGTCTTAAAAGGCTTTGAGCAGCCATCTAAAATACTCCACTAGTCTCACCTCTTTGGGAGCAAGGGAGAATGAAGAGAACAAGATACAAGGAAAAGATTAGTCCAAAGGACAAATGAACCACAGCTACCATGGCCTCCACCAGACTGAGTCCAGTACAGCTAGACGGTGCCTGGCTACACCACTGACTGCTCTGACCAGGATCACAACAGAGGGTTCTGGACAGAGCTGGAAAAGGATGTAGAACAGAATTCTGACTCACAAAAAAGACCAGATTTACTGGCCTGACAGACTGGAGAAACCCCGAGAGTATGGCTCCCTTTTTGCTCAGTGGTAGAGCCCTTCCCGAAGTTCATCGTTCAGCCGGGGATTGTACAGCCTCATAAAACAAAGCAGGACTGATGAGACACAGCAGTCCAGGGACAAGGACTAGAAGGAAGGAGGGGACAGGAAAGCTGGTGATAGGGAACCCAAAGTTGAGAAGGGACAGTGTTGACATGTCATGGGGTTGTTAACCATTGTCATAGGGTAATATGTGTACTAACTATTTAATGTGAAACTATTTGTTCTGCAAACCTTCATCTAAGGTACAAAAAAAAAAAAAAAAAAGAATTATCTATGTGAGATCAAATTGACAACAGCACCTCAAAAAGTTTGATGTGAAGCCTAGGGGACAGTGAGTGGAAGATAACAGTGATGAAATAATTTGAAAATGGATAGTGAGAATAGCAGCACAACTGGAAGAATGAAATCGATATCACTGAATTGTACGTGTAGAAACTTTTGAAATAGCGAAACTTTGGCTATGTATATTTTCACCCAAAAAAAGGTCCTCAAGGTCAAGAAGGGAGAGTGTTGACATGTCATGGGGTTGTTAACCAATGTCATAAAACAATATGTGTACTGACTGTTTAATGAGAAACTATTTGTTCTGTAGACCTTCATCTAAAGTACAATAAAAAAAAATTAAAAAAAAAAAAAGGAATACCACAAGTAGATGGCTTTAAAGAACAGAAATTTATTTTCTTACAGTTCCAGGGTCTAAAAGTCCAAACCAGGTTCTCAGGTATGTCGATTTCTACACTATAAATTGTTCTGGATGTTCCTTGGCTTGTGTACAATTCTCACATAGCATCAGTCTTCCCTCACGTGCATATGTGTCTCTGTACCTAATCTGCTCTTTTTAGAACTCAGAAGTGGTTAGATTTAGTACTCACCTTACTCAAGTATGATTTAACTAACAAAGAAAACTCTATTTCCAGGCAGAATTCTATCCACAGGTATAGGGGTTAGGATTTCAACACATATTTTGGTGGGACACAAATTAATCCATAACAGGTGTGCTCTGCCGGACTGTAAATAGGCATTTTGTCAGAATAGTTTACACTCTTCTTGTGGCCTGACGTACAGATTTTGGGACACGAACCTGAGGAAGTCTCTGTCCTGTTGTCTGACCTACAGATTTTGAACTTGCCAACCCCCACAATCATGTGAGCCCACTCCTTAAAGTAAATCTCTCTCTCTCTCTCTATTCATACACACACACACACGTGTATATGTATATATCACTGATTTTGTTTCTCTAGAGAACCCTAAGACAGAATTTCAACATATATTGAAACAAACTCCAACTCAGGTCTTTTTCTATCACACTTAAAGATTCCTCATTTAATGAATAAAAAATCCTGTTCATGCCTCCAAGTCTTCGTCTGACATGGCCTATGCACATTCTCTGCCTAGCAACTACTATGTGTCCTCAAAACATGCCCAGATGTTACCCTCTTTGTAAGGACACCCGAATTCTATAGCTAGTTATTCACTTCTTTATGTTTTACAGCACCTTGTAGCTACTTCCTTAATAGCACTTATCCTATTGTATTGCAATCGTTACAGGTCTGGTTCAATGCTAGCCTGTAGACAATCATCTTTTTAGTCTTCTAAAGGCTGTTTGTTGACCTGTCCTTCTGATTTTCTGTTTAGTTACATAGAAGTCAAATTCTAGGTCAATGAGGTTATGAAAAATTAATCAGCACAATTTTTGAAATTTCCTGTATGTTTGGTATTATACTGGGTGCTATGGAATGAGGAAAAGAAACATAGGTATGATCTTTGTTCTTACCATGTAGATTAGTGGAAAAGATGAGGATGAATGAAAAAATTAATGAATAATATAAGACTACAGTATATAATTAAGTACTAAATTATGTAATGACTTAAAGCTATAAATCTGATGGAATTCAGAAATAAACAGATAAGCTTTGTTTATTCAAGAAAATTTTATTGCATACCGTTACTATAACAGGTCTGTGCTAGATACTGCAGATTATAGACATGAGTAAGATTTATTCATCTGTTAGTTAAAAACTCTTTTGAGTATATGAAGAAAATTATGGATCCTTTCTTTACAAAAATGTGCACACATTAAACACACACATATATACACACACAATAATGTTGTAAACAATATTAGGAGATCGTAAATCAATAACCCGTACCTGTTGCCATCAAGTTAATTCCGACTCATAGCAACCCTACAGGATGGAGTAGAACTACCCCATAGGGCTTCCAAGGAGTGGCAGGTGGATTCTAACTGCTGACCTTTGGTTAGCAGTCGTAGCGTTTAATCACTGCACCACCAGAACAGCTGGGCTGAAAAGAGGACAAATTTGTATCATCTCACTTATAAGAAATATCTAGAATAGGCAAATGTATACAGATTGAAGTTTATTAGTGGCGGTAAGGAGCTGGTGGGAGGGGGTAATGAGGATGTATTGCTTAAGGGGCACCAAGTCTCTGTTAAGGGTGATGAAAAAAAATTGGAAACAAATAGTGGCGATGGTCGCTCTACCTGGTAAATGTAATTAATGTAACTAAATTGAACACGTAAAAATGATAGAAATGGCAAATGTTTTGTTACATATATTTTACCACAACAAAATTTTTAAAACAAAGTTGTTTTTTTTTTAAAGGAATAGCTTGTCCTGGAGGAATTCTCCTGGAAAAAGAAAATCATTGAATGTTAGTTTCTCTTGTTTTTTTTTTTTTGTTTTTTGTTTTTTGTGTTTTTGGGGCGGCAGAGCACTTTGCTATAGTCTACATATTTAAAAGTAAAAGAGATTTATGATTGCTCAAATTAATAAAAAAGACTTAAGAGTTACCAAAAAAAAAAAAACCCGTTGCCATTGGGTCACTTCCAACTCATAGTGACCTTATAGGACAGAGTAGAGCTGCCCCATAGGGTTTCCAAGGAGTGGCTGGTGGAGATGACCTGCCGACCCTTTGGTTAGCAGCCATAGCTCTTAACAACTGCACCACCAGGGTTCACAATTTCTACTTTATGGAGAAGACGGGTGTTATGGATTGAATTGTATTCCCCCAAACTGAAGCATATTACTCCAAAAAAAAAGATAGAGGTATGTTTAAAGGACACAGAAGCCAACTTAAAAGAGTACCCAATTATTCCAATTATGTTCTGGAATCCTAACCCCTATGCCTGTGGAAGTAATCCATTTGGGAATAGGGTTTTCTTTGTTATGTTAATGAGGCCATATCAGTGTAGGGTGTGTTCAAAACCTAATCACTTCTGAGTTATAAGGAGCAGAATAGACACAGAGACAGCAAGCACAAAGAGGGGAATACAGATTGCACGCGAAGATCACCAAAGAACTGAGAAATACCAAGGCTACAGAAGCTGAAAGAGACAAGGATCTTCCCCAGGGCCAAAAGAGAGAGACTTCCCCTAGAGCTGGTGCATTCACACTTCTAGAATTCAGACTTCTAGTCTCCTGAACTGTGAGAAAATTTCTGTTCTTTAAAGCCACCCACTTGTGGTATTCCCATCACAGCAGCACTAAGGTTCTACCAAGAGAGGGCAGTTATCCTGAGCTTCAGCTGCTAAGTGCCACACCAGAATATGGAGCTACTATCGCCTGCTTTTGCAATTCTTCAAGAAAGTCATAAATTCAGATTTTCTGTGTGCAAAACCTTCTGAATTTTAAATGTTGGTGCTGTGCGGGGGCTGTTCATTGCCTTCTTAGTATCCATTCTCCCCTTCTTTCTTACTAACAGAACCACAATCTTTTTCCAGCCACAATGTTTTCGCTAAAAGATTACATTTCCTGGCCTTGTTTGCTGGAAGGGGTGACCTATGAAGCACAAGCAGTTGTTAGGTGACTTCTATAAAGGGTTGACTCAGCTGGGAGGGAGGTTCCTGTAGCCCAACTCCTCTTCTACCATCTTCCAGCCTAGTAGGTAGATATGACAAGCAGAGCTCTAACAGACATATTGGACCATGACCTCAGGTGACTTTGAAGATGGAAGCTCTGAGTTAGGGATGGTAGAACACAAACACAGACTGTGGAGCTTCCATACCACCCTGATTTCCTACCTCCAAACTTCTTTTACATAATAGAGAAATAAAAAAAAATACCTTTACCATGTTTCAGATACTGTTTATTTTCGGGGGGGAAGAGAGCGGATTATTTTATGTGACTGAACCAACTCTAACTAACTACTATTTCAGATTTTCTTTTTAAACACAAGGTGAACCAGTGATATGTATCTGTGGGCTGTATCTAGTTCACAAGTCATGTATTTATGACCTCTGGCTGGGGACACAGAAAACATATAAAATTAATAATTCATACAAGTAAATGTATATGTATATGTGTGTATAAATATACATATATTTCCTAGCTCTGACCCCTAAGAGGCCTAGAAGTAATGCCACTGTAGTAGTGATGAACACACCTAGAACTCAGATCTTGGTTTGTAAATGCCATTCTCCAATAAAAGGAACTGGGGCTTTTGGGAGAAATGACTGGTTCTAGGGCTGGGGCAGGGAAAACGCAAGATTAGTCTGGAATATCTTGTGGTACCAAGAAGTAAGAATGTGCTAAAAACAAAAACAAACAACAAAAAAAGGTGGAGGTATGTTGAAAGAATAGAGGAGCCAACTTAAAAGGTATCCAATGGCCAAATCTGAAGAAACTTGAGCAAAAAAAATAATGATAACAATAGATTATAATCCAAAGAATAAAGTAAACATTCATGAGTCCATGTTGTTGTTGTTGTTACATGCCTTCGAGCTGGTTCCGACTCATCGCAACCATATGTACAACAGAACGAAACACTGCCTGGTCCTGCGCCATCCTCACAATCTTTGTTATGCTTGAGCCCACTGTGCAGGCACTTTGTCAATCTATCTCATTGAGGATCTTCCTCTTTTTCGTTATGAGTCCATAGTGATATAAATAATTCATAAATAAATAAATGCAGAAGAAGTGACAACTCTTTCTTACAGTAGAATTCCTATTAATAAATGTAGAAGGAATGATGAAAATGATGAAGGAAGTTACCATTTGGTAAACACCTGAATAATAATTGTTGCATGCTAGAATCAACAGATTGCAAAATTAATGAGCAGGAGTATAGCAAGAAACAGGATATTTGGACAATTTCAACATATCTTCCCACAAAATAGTTATTAATCGAAACCCAAACCAAACCAAACTCGTTGCTGTTGATTCCAACTCATAGTGACCCTGTAGGACAGAGTAGAATCTCCCTATTGGGTTTCCAAGGCTGTAAATCTTTATGGAAGCAGACTGCCGCATCTTTCTCCTGTGGAGATGCTGGAAGATTCGAAACGCCACCCTTTCGATTAGCAGCCGGGTGCTTAACCACTGTGCCACCAGGGCCCCTCACTTACTAATTACCAAGGGGAAAATACCTGTTGCCATAGAGTCAATTCCAACTCATAGCAACCCTATAGGACTGAGTAGAATTGCCCCATTGGGTTTCGAAGGAGAGGCTGGTGGATTCGAACTGCCAAACTTTTGGTTAGCAGCTGTAGTTCTTAACCACTGTGCCACCAGGGATCCATGGGGAACATAGAAACTTTAAATTCAGAAATCCTGGCAGACAGCTTCTTAACCAAGAGACCAAAGTTAACATCACCAGTAATGAGACAGATCGACATCATGTACCTTCTGATATGATGCACTGAGAAGGGCATCACATCACTTTGGTGGTATTGTCAAAACTGCATAACCTGAATTTCAACAATGAGGAATCATCAGACAAATCCAAGTCAAAAGACACTCTATAAAAATAATTGGCCAGAACTCTTCAAAAGTATCAAGGTCATGAGCAACAAAGGAAGTCTGAGAAACTGTCCCAGATTAAAGGAAACTAAAGTGACCCACCAATTAAATACAGTGTGGGATCGTGGACCATAAAAAAGACTTCAGTGGGACAAGTGACAAAATTTGAATGAACTCTGTAAATTAGTTAACAATATTGTGTCAGTGTTAATTTCCTAGTTTTGACAATGCTGACATTTGGGAAGGCTGAGTAAATGGCATATGAAAACTCTACCATCTTTGTAACTTTCCTGAAAGTCTGAAATTATTTCACAATAGAAAGGTAATAGATTAATAGCTGTGCTAACGTGTTGTTCTCTGTATCAACACAGCTATTCATTTCTAATAGAATTGGCTATCTACTTCACAGAATAGTTCTAAAATATATATATTTTTCAAACAAATTTTAAGTAGTTCACCAACAATGGTAACCTCTGAATTAGCTGTGTTATCTTGTAGTAAAAACCTCAAATCTATATGTAAAATGTACTGAAATATAGAATATTTTATGAGATGTACAATGGAATGATTACAAGTGATGTCTAAAGAAGATCTACAAGACATTGTATGAAAGAAAGATTGGAAAGAAGGAGGGGTATGCCAGGTAACAGGACATGCTGATCTAAATGAGGGTAGATTTGGTTGGCAGTAAAAATAAAAGGAAGATATTAAAGAAATTCACATTTTGAAATTCAGGATTTGGAAGCTGCATTTGAAAAACAAAGAAGGATCCACAGATGCTAGCTATCATGGAAGATGGAGGCATCTTGATAGAAACAAGGAAGTTGAAAAGGACAGATGATGAACCCAATTTTGCCCATGTTGAACAGAAAGAACTTTTGGAGATATGAGGCTGGAACTCAGAAAATAGATTCAGACTGGAAGTACATTTGGGTGTCACAATCAAATGTTAATTGCTGAAGTCATTAGAACAGATGATCTCTTTGACAGAGAAATTGCAGGGAAGAAAATCAGAGGGGCAGGGACCACAGAGGGAAAAAGACTGTAAATAGGCTCTTCTCAGACTTCTATGCCCAATTATTGGTTGAAAAGGTAATAAATTTAATTCAAAAAGTACAAACAAGCAACTCCTAGGATGGCTGCCTGCCTGCATCAGGATGATTCTCCATCTCTGATAATGACTCATGGATATAGGGGTAGGGTCCCAGTGGCCATAGCTGCTTCATGACACTTTGGCCATAGTTGATTGATCAAGTGGATATAAATCTGACTCAGGTAAAGCTAATATGATTCTCTCTTTCTCTATTAGGCATTTAACATTTAGAACAGAAAGTCATTGAGAATGAGAGTCACATTAATGGCAGAGCACCATAAACAAGGTCAACGAAGTCCTGTCTCTAAGGTCCCTGAAGCTTAATTCCTAAGATTTGGTATTCAATTCTCCCTGATAAATAGTTCCTTTCCAACAAATGCCACTACTCCTATTTCTGGCTTAAAGTACTTAGAGTCAGTTTCTACTGCTTGCAAACAAAAGACTAAACTAGCAACAAAAAGATTTAATGAGCACTCCCTTGGTGTCGCTCTAATTGCAATGTGAATTTGAAATCACCTACGCATCTATTGCAGATTCTGATTCAGTAGGTCTGGGGTAGGATCTGAGATTCTGCATTTCTAACCAGCTCCCAGGTGACGCCATTGCTGCTGATCTGTGGACAAGACATATAACCAGTTGCCATCAAGTTGATTCTGACTCATGACAACCTCATGTGTGTCAGAGTAGAATTGTGCTCCATAAGGTTTTCAATGGCTGATTTTTTTTTTTTTCCCCTGGAAGTAGCTCTCCAGACATTTCTTCTGAGATGCCTCTAGGTAGACTTGAACTTCAACACCAACTGTTTTCAAGGAACTTCTAATCTGGCAATATAGGCAAGCCAAACACATGTGAAATAAATAATTCAGGTTATCACTATACAACAGAAAAAAATCCTGGATCACTTTTAGGTTTGGGTCTGTTCAAACCTACTGTGTGATCACATGTGAATCACTGAATTAAATTGGACCTCAGTTTCTGTATCTGTAGAAGGAAAGCTGACAGGATGACCTCTCAGGTCCTCTCATCTCTTAAATTCTATCCAGCATTATGGTTAAAATTAAGTACACAAACAGGGCAATATCAACCTACTGTCCACTATATATTTGTAATAAGAAAACAACTTTATCTAATAAAAATATAGACGTAATGATTTCCAAAAAATGTGCACAAAATAGTGAGTGGAAAAAAAGTTTAATAAACAATAGATATAGTATTGTGTTAATTAAATATATATGTATATCTGAAACACCAGACTTACACTCTGCTAGAAAGAAAAACAAAGAGTTTTACTGAATAATAAAAATGTTTCATGAAACAAGAGACACCCAAGCATCCAGGCAAGATGCTGCAGTGTGTTTCATATTACAAGGAGAAAGAAGTTTTTATCAGGTGAAAAAAACAAAGGGCTGTGCTCACAGTCATGGAAGGTACATAGCAAAACTTTACAAGGAATTTGTTAAGCTATACTTTTAGACTTTGTTCTTAACATCAATAAGCCTGTTTGTTACAGTCTGAGATTTGTTCAAGAAAGCATTCTGTCAGAAATTTTCTGTCATAGCTGCATGTCTGCCTCTCCTCTTTAAGTAACAGGCTTATGCTTTTACCTTAGTTACAGATTTACAAAGAGTCAGCAAAAATGGAGTGAAGATCTTAAGAAGTGAAAAAAATGAAGTTTGAATTCAGAGTCAAGAAATTAGAACTGAGAGGCGGGGCCAAGATGGTGGAATAGTCAGCCGCTTCCTGTGGGCCCTCTTACAACGAAGACTCGAAAAAACAAGTAATCGATTACATATGACAATCTAGGAGCCCTGATCATCAAATACAAAGTTGGGTAGTCAACTGAGCAGCAAGAGTAGGGAGAGACAGTTCAGAAGCAGTAAAGAAGTTCCAGTCGTGAGATAGCCAGCATCCTGTGGGGCTAGGTCAGCAGGTGCACATGGGCTGAGGCGAGTAGCAGGGCTCTGGATGGGTTTCAACACATTGGGAGAGACTGGGCAGCAGAGAGTCTGTGCAAGCCTCTGGAGCCAGGGGCAGCAGCACTGGATCATCAAAAGTTAAGTGCAAGAGTCTAACTTACTCTGCAAGGTCAAAATAACCCCTTCCCCTCCAGGGACTTTCACAGCAGAGAAGTGCCACTTTCCCCTCACCCACTGCCCTCCCTACTCCACTCAAACGCCAGTCCGGCAGTATTCAACAATTGCCACCTCCAGTAAGTGGAAACTAAGGGCTATTCACACCAAAACCAGTCTCCTGGCTTTAGGGGGGAAAAGAAAAAACCGCTAAGGCCCCTAGACCAGAACTCAGGACTATCTGCCCCTAAACCAGTCTTTGGCTTCAAAAAATCACCACACTCCCTAAGCCTGGAACTCAGGGCAGGCACTGCCCCTTTGCCTAGGCACTGGCATAAAGGATTCACAAATCCTAACGCCCTTCACCCCTGCCTAGAACTGAGCGGGCCAATTCACAGTGTAGGCCCTCAGTAGCATAGAACAACAGGGTATATACCTGAAGCCTATTTTCAACTACAGCAGCCAAGGGGGAACTGCAGATTCATGACATTTGACACTGCCCTGCCCATTAAGCAGAGTTCTCACCCACCCACATAAGGGGCCTGAGGGCTGACAGTTTCTCCCATTCCACCTAGCCATCCATGACAGGGGTCTGAGAATAAGTGGTGCCTCCCACTCCTTACAGCCAACAGCACTGGGTGCCCAAAGTCTGGCTCAAAATCCACTTGCTTACGTGCTCTAGGGTACAGGAATACGCCTTTCATCCAGGCACTCAGGGACAGCTGTCAGCCCCCTGTCTTGCTCAGAACAGAGCCCCCAACTGCAGCCAGATACCTATGCCTGCTCCAAACACCCCTATGCAGCCCTGCCCATCTAGGACTATTGGTGAGAGTCTGTACCACAGGCTCAGTAACCAGAGACATAGACACCTGTGCCACGTCTACACAAAAAAAGTGAACAGACTCCTGGGTTCACACACCTAGTAGCTGCTCTAACCACCTGGTGACAGGAAGTGAAAGCTTCAAAGACACCAATAACTGAAGCAGCTCACATGCCCAGGCTGCTTAGGCACATCAAACAAAATAAAACAAAAAGCTAGGACACAGTAAACAAACATAAAATAAATAAATATAATAACTTAATGATGGCTCAGAGACAACAGTCAATATCAAATCGCATAAAGAAACAGGTCAAGATGACTCCAGCAAGTGACCAAAACAAAGAACAAGGAAACCTTCCAGAGAAAGAGAAGGTCTTGGAATTACTGGAATTAGAATTCAAAAGATGAATATACAGAGCTCTTCAAAAGATTAGGAAGGAGATCAAACAAAACTCAGACTAAGCCAAGGAACACACAGACAAAGCAACAGAGAAATTCAGGAAAACAATACAGGAACAGAACAAAAAATTTAGCAGGCTGCTAGAAACCATAGAGAGACAGCAAATAGAAATCCAAAAGATTAACAGTAAAATTTCAGAATTAGACAACTCAGTAGAACATCATAGAAGCAGAAATGAGGCAATGGAAGTCAGAATTAGTGAGACTGAAGATAAATCCCTTAACATCAATTTATCTGAGGAAAAATCAGATAAAAGAAATAGACAAAATTTCTAGAAAAATACTACCAACCTAAACTAACAGAATCCGAGGTAGAAAAACTAAATAAACCTATAACAAAAGAAGAGATTGAAGAAGTTAAAAAAAAAAAAAATTCCCAGCAAAAAACATTCCTGGCCCTGATGGCTTCACTGGAGAATTCTATCAAACCTTCAGAGAAGAGTTAACACTACTACTACTAAAGGTATTTCAGAGCATAGAAAAGGAAGGAGTACTCTCAAACTCATTTGATGAAGCCAGCAAAACCCTGATACCAAAACCAGGTAAAGACAGCACAAAAAAAGAAAATTACAGACCAATATCCCTCATGGACATAGACACAAAAATTCTCAACAAAATTCTAGCCAATAGAATTCAACAACATATCAAAAAAATAATTCATCATGACCAAGTAGGATTCATACCAGGTATGCAGAGATGGTTCAACATTAGAAAAAAAATCCATGTAATGCATCACATAAATAAAACAAAAGATAAGAGCCACATGATCTTATCAATTGATGCAGAAAAGGCATTTGACAAAGTCCAACACCCATTCCTGATAAAAACTCTCAGCAAAATAGGAATAGAAGGGAAATTCTTCAACATAGTAAAGGGCATTTATACAAAGGCAAGAGCAAACATCATTCAAATGGAGAGAGACTGAAAGCATTCCCCTGGAGAACAGGAACCAGACAAGAACGCCCTTTATCATCATGCTTATTAACATTCTGCTGGAGGTCCTAGCCAGAGTAATAAGGCAAGAAAAAGAAATAAAGAGCATCAAAATTGGTAAGGAAGAAGTAAAAGTATCCCTATTCACAGATGATATGATCTTATACACAGAAAACCTAAAAGAGTCCACAAGAATGCTCTAAAACTAATAGAAGATTTCAGCAAAGTTTCAGGATACAAGCTAAACATACACAAAACAATTGGATTCCTCTACACCAACAAAGAGAACTTTGAAAAGGAAACCACCAAATCAATACCATTTACAATAGCCCCCAAGAAGATAATAAATCTAACCAGAGATGTAATAGGCCTATACAAAGAAAACTACAAGACACTACTGCAAGAAACAAAAAGAGACCTACATAAGTGGAAAAACATACCATACTTATGGATAAAAAGACTCAACATTGTGAAAATGTCAATTCTACCCAAAGCGATCTACAGGTACAATGCAATCCCAATCCAGAATCCAATGGCATTTTTTAATGAGATGGAGAAATTACACATGGATAGGAAAGAGGCCCTGGATAAGTAAAGCATTAGTGAAGAAGAAAAACAAAGTGGGAGGCCTCACACTACCTGGTTTTAGAACTTATTATACTGCCACAGTAGTCAGAACAGCCTGGTACTGGTACAACAGATACACAGACCAATGGAACAGAATTGAGAACCCAGACATAAATTCATCCACCTATGAGCAGCTAATATTTGACAAACTCCCAAAGTCCTTTGTCAAATGGGGAAAAGACAGTCTCTTGAACAAATGTTGCTGGCATAACTGGACATCCATCTGCAAAAAACTGAAACAAGACCCATACCTCACATCATGCACAAAAACTAACTCAAAATGGATCAAAGACCTAAGTATAAAATTTTAAGTGATAAACATCAGGGAAGAAAAAATAGGGACAATGCTAGGAGCCCTAATACATGGCATAAATAGAATACAAACCACAATTAACAATGCACAAACCCCAGAAGAGAAACTAGATAACTGGGAGCCCCTAAAAATCAAACACACTCAACAAAAGACTTCACCAAAAGAATAAAAAGACAACCTACAGACTGGGAAAAAAAATTTGGATATGACATATCCAATAAGGGTCTAATCTTTAAAATCTACAAGATACTGCAACATTTCAACAACAAAAAGACAAATAACCCAATTTAAAAATGGGCAAATGATATGAACAGACACTTCACCAAAGAAAACATTCAGGCGGCTAACAGATACATGAGGAAATGCTCACAGTCATTAGCCATTAGAGAAATGCAAATCAAAACTACAATAAGATATCATCTTGCCCCAACAAGGGTGGCACTAGTCCAAAAAACACAAAATAATAAATGTTGGAGAGGTTGTAGAGAGACTGGAATACTTATGCACTGCTGGTGAGAATGTAAAATGGTACAACCACTTTGGAAAACAATTTAGCGCTTCCTTAAATAGCTAGAAATAGAAGTACAGTACTATCCAGCAATCCCACTCCTTGTAATACATCCTAGAGAAATAAGAGCCATCACATGAATAGATATATGCACACCCATGTTCATTGCAGCACTGTTCACAGTAGCAAAAAGATGGAAACAACCTAGATGCCCATCAACACACGAATGGATAAACAAATTACGGTACATACACACGATGGAAACCTACACAACAGTTAAGAACAATGATGAATCTGGGAAACATCTGACAACATGGATGAACCTGGAGGGCATTACGCTGAATGAAATTAGTCGCAAAATGACAAATATTGTATAAGACCACTATTATAAGAACTCAAGAAAAGTTTAAACACAGAAGAAAGCATTCTTTGATGGATAGTTGACAGGAATCATCTTCAGTGAAGGGAAGGACAACACACAATACAGGAGAAGTCAGCAGAACTGGACCAAAGCAAAAGCTAAGAAGTTTCCTGAACACAACCAAACACTTTGAGGGACAGCGTAGCTGGGGTTACGGCCTGGGAACCATAGGTTTGGAGGACATCTAGGACAATTGGCATAACAAAGTTTACTAAGGAAATGTTCTGCATCCCACTTTGGTGTGTGGTGTCTGGGGTCTTAACAGCTTGCAAGCAGCCATCGAAGATGCATCAATTGAACCCAACCCACTTGAAGCAAAGGACAATGAAGAACATCAAAGACACAAGGAAAATTTTAGCCCAAGAGACAAAACTTCCACATAAACCAGAGGCTCCATCAGCCTGAAACCAGAAGAACTAGATGGTGCCCAGCTACCACCAAAGACTACCCTGATAGGGAACACAACAGAGAGTTCCAGATGGATCTGGAGAAGGGAGCAGACTTCAAATTCACGTAAAAAGACCAGGCTTAATGGTCTGACAGAGACTGGAGTAACCCCTGACAGTATGGCCCCCAGACGCTCCATAAACCTAGAACTGAAACCATTCTTGAAGCCCACTCTTCAGACAAAGGTTAGACAGGACTATAAAACAAAATATAATACTCATGAGGAGTGTGCTTCTTAGTTCAATCAGATACAGGAGACCAAATGGGTGACTCCTGTCTGGAGGCAGGCTAAGAAGTAAGAAATTAAGAAAGGAGAGGAACTGGTTGAATGGACACAAGAACCTGGAGTAGAAAGGGGGAGTGTGTTGTCACATTGTAGGGATTGCAACTAATACCACATAAGAATATGTGTATAAATTTTTGTATGAGAAATTAACTTGAGCCTTAAACTTTCACCTAAAGCACTATATATATATATATATATATGTATATACATATATATATATATATTCATGAAGAGAGAAATAAAAAATAAATTAGAACTGAGACTTTGTTAATTGGTGTTTGCTTCATTTTGGTTACAGAGTTACAAGATAATTGCAGGGCTTCATCTTTATTTAACATTACCAATATTATTTCCTAACCTCCCATTGACAAAAGTATTTTCTCTAGGGCAAGTTGTGAAAATGTTCTTTTATTTTTATTTTTTTAATTTTATTGCCTTTAGGTGAAAGTTGACAGCGCAAATTAGTTTCTCATTCAAAAATTAATACACGATTGTTTTGTGACATTGGTTGCACTGTCTGCAATATGTCACCACTCTCCCCCTTTCCCTTTACACCCTGGTTTCCCTGTGTCCATTAGTCCAGTATTCCTGTCCCTTCCTGCCTTCTCATCTTTGCTTTCAGGTAGATGTCCATTTGGTGTTATTCTTACAGGCCTGTATAACCTTTGGCTGAAAGGTGGACTTCAGGAGTGGCTTCACTTATAAGTTAGCAAGGTGTCTGGGGGCCATAGTCTTGGGGGTTCCTCCAGTCTCTGTCAGACCAGTAACTCAGGCCTCTTTTTGTGAATTTGAATTTTGTTCTACATTTTTCTCCTGCTCTGTCCAGGAGCCTCTATTGTATCCAAGTCAGAGCAGCCGGTGGTGGTAGCCAGCCACCATCCATTTCTTCTGGGCTCAGGCTGGTGGAGGCTGTGGTTCATGTGGTCCATTAGTCTTTTGGACTAATATTTTCCTTGTGTCTTTGCTTTTCTTCCTTCTCCTTTGCTCTGGAAGGGATGGGACCAATAGATACATCTTAGATGACTTCTCACAAGCTTTTAAGATCCCAGATGCTACTCACCAAAGTAGGATGTAGAACGTTTCTTTTGGGACTATGTTATGCCAATTGACCTAGATGTTCCCCAAGACCATAATCCCCAGCCCTCAGCCTCAGTAACTCGGTCCTTCAAGGCGTCTGGACGTATCTAGCAAGCTTCTATGACTTTGCCTTGGTCAAGTTGTGCTGACATCCTCTATATTATGTGTTGTCTTTCCCTTCACCAGAGTTAACAATTGTCTGTAATCTAATTAGTGATTTCTGTATCCCACCCCTCCTCTCCCTGCTAACCATCAAAGATTGTTTTTTTCTGTGTGTAAACTTTTTCTTGGGTTTTTATAATAGTGTTCTCATACAATATTTTTCTTTTTGTAATTGACTTATTTCACTCAGCATAATGCCCTCCAGATTCATCTGTGTTGTGAGATGTTTCCCAGATTCATCATCGTTTTTAATCATTGTGTAGAATTCCATTGAGTGTATATACCATAATTTGTTTATCTATTCATTGTTGATGGGCACTTAGGTTGTTCCCATCTTTTTGTTACTGTGGATAGCAAAGATGGTGAGACTTCATCTCACATACTTTGGACATATTATCAGGAGGGACTGGTCCCCGGAGAAGAACATTATGCTTGGTAAAGTAGAGGGTCAGTGAAAAAGAGGAAGACCTTCAATGAGATGGATTGACACAGTGGCTGCAACAATAGGCTCAAGCACAACAATGATTATGAGGATGGCACAGGACTGGCTAGCATTTTGTTATGTTGTAGACGGGGTCACTGTGAGTCAGAACCGACTCGACGGCACCTAATAACAACATTGGGGTGAGATGGTTTCTCATTGTAGTTTTGATTTACCTTTCTTTAATGGCGAAAGATCACCAGCATTTCCTCATGTGTGTTAGCCCCCTGAAAGTCTTCACTGGTGAAGTGTCTGTTCATAACCTTTGACTATTTCTAATTGAATTATTTGTCTTTTTGCTCTTGAGTTGTTGAAGTATTCTATAGATTTCAGAGATTAGACCCTTGTCAGATATGTCATAGCCAAAAATTTTTTCCCAATCTGTTGGTTCTCTTTTTACTCTTTTGGTGAAGTCTTTTGATGGGCATAAGTGTTTAATTTTTAGGGGCTCCCAGTTATGTAGTTTATCCTCTAGTATTTGTGCATTGTTAGTTATGGTTTGCATTGTATTTAAGACAATATTAGGGCCCCGGTGTAAATATTCTTGACAAACATCTTTTAACAAACAATTCATAGAGACTTGACCCTGGCTCTCTTCTGTGTTACAAGCACTTAACCTTTACAGTCAAGATGCATTGATAATTACTGGTGATTGGAATGTGAAAGGTGGAAAGAAAGAAGGAGCAGTAGTTGGAAAATGTCAATGATTGAATTATGTCCCTGTCATGGATTGAATTATATCCCCTCAAAAAATGTGTGTATCAATTTGGCTAGGCCATGATTACCAGTATTGTGTGGCTGTCCTCAATTTTGTGATTGTAATTTTATGTTAAAGAGGATTAAGGTGGGCTTGTATAACACTCTCACTAAGATCACATCCCTGATCCAATGTAAAGGGAGTATCCCTAGGTGTGGCCTGCACCACCTTTTATCTTACAAGAGATAAAAGGAAAGGGAAGCAAGCAGAGAACTGGGGGACCTCATACCACCAAGAAAGCAGTGCTAGGAGCAGCGTGTGTCCTTTGGACTTGGGGTCCCCATGCAGAGAAGCTGCTACTCTGGGGAAAGATTGACAAGAAGGCCGACAGAGAGGGAAAGCCTTTCCCTGGAGCTGACACCCTGAATTTGGACTTTTAGCCTACTTTACTGTGAAAAAATAAATTTCTCTTTGTTAAAGCCATCCACTTGTGGTATTTCTGTTATAGCAGTATTAGATGACTAAGACAGTCCCCCAAAAAATGTGTGTATCGATTTGGCTGGGCCATGATTCCCAGTATTTTATGATTGTCCTCCATTTTGTGATTGTAATTTTATGTTAAAGAGGATTAGGGTGGGATTGTAACACCCTTACTAAGGTCACATCCCTGATCCAATGTAAAGGAAATCCTGGGGTGTGGCCTGAACCACCTTTTATCTTACAAGAGATAAAATGAAAAGGAAGCAAGCAGAGAGTTGGGGACCTCATACCACCAAGAAAGCAGTGCCAAGAGCAGAGCGTGTCCTTTAGACCTGAGGTTCCTGCACTGAGATGCTCCCAGATCAAGGGAAGACTGATGACGAGGATCTTCCTTCAGAGCCGACAGAGACAGAAAGCCTTCCCCTGGAGCTGACATCCTGAATTTTAACTTGTATCATACTAGACTGTGAGAGAATAAATTTCTCTTTGTTAAATCCATCCACTTATGGTATTTCTGTTATAGCAGCACTAGATGACTGAGACAGAAAATATGGCCATGGTGACAGAAACAGCTCTGGGGATCACATGATAGAATTTTGCAAGACCAATGACTTATTCATTGCAAATACCTTTTTTCAACAACATAAACGACGGCTATACAGGTGGACCTTGACAGATGGAATATACAGGAAGCAAATCAACTACATCTGTGGAAAGAGATGATGGAGAAGCTCAATATCATCAGTCAGAACAAGGCCAGGAGCCAACTGTGGAACAGACTATCATTTGCTCATATGCAAGTTCAAGTTGAACCTTAAGAAAATTTTAAAAAGTCCATAAGAGCCAAAGAATGACCTTGAGTATGTCCCAACTGAATTTAGAGACCATCTCAAGAACAGATTTGATGCATTGAACACTAATGACTGAAGACCACACGAGTTGTGGATTGACACCAAGTACATCATACATGAAGAAAGAAAAAGGTCATTAAAAAGACAGGAAAGAAAGAAAAGACAAAAATGAAAGAAGACATTCTGAAACTTGCTCTTGAACATAGAGCAGCTAAAGCAAGAAGAAATGATGAAGTAAAAGAGCTGAACAGAAGACTTCAAAGGGTGGCTCGAGAAGACAAAGAAAAGTATTATAAAGAAATGTGCAAAGACTTTGAGTTAAAAAAACAAAGAGAAGAATACACATGACAATTCTCAAGCAGAAAGAACTGAAAAAAAAGTCAAGCCTCAAGCAGCAATATTGAACGATTCTATGAGCAAAACATTGAACAAGGAAGGAAACATCAAAAGAAGATGGGAGAAGTACACTGTACAAAAAGAATTGGTTGATGTTCAACCATTTCAGGAGATAGCATATGATCAAGAACTGATGGTATTAAAGGAAGAAGGCCAAGCTGCACTGAAGTCATTGGCAAAAAACAAGGATCCAGGAATTGACAGGATACAAATTGAGATCATTCAACAAACAGATGCAATGCTGGAGGTGCTCACTTGTCTATGCTAAGAAATTTGGAAGACATCTACCTGGCCCACCGACTGTAAGAGATCCATATTTGTGCCTGTTCCAAAGAAAAGTAATCCAACAGAATGTAGAAATCATTTAACAATATCATTAATACCACATGCAAGTAAAATTTTGCTGAATATAATTAAAAAACAGTTGCAGCAGTATATTGACTGGGAACTGCCAGAAATGCAAGCCAGATTCAGAAGAGAACATGGAACAAGGATATCATTGCTGATGTCAGATGGATCTTAGCTGAAAGCAGAGAATACCAGAAAGATGTATACCTGTGTTTTATTGACTATGCAAAGTCGTTCAACTATGTGTATCATAACAAATTATGGATAACATTTTGAAGAATGGGAATTCATAACACTTAATTACACTGATAAGGAACCTGTGTGCAGTCATTTGAACAGAACAAGGGGGTACTGCATGGTTTAAAATCAGGAAAGGTGGGCATCAGGGTTGTAACCTTTCATCATACCTATTCAATCTGTACGCTGAGAAAATAACCTGAGAAACTGGACTATATGAAGAAGAATGTGGCATCAGGATTGGAGGAAGACTCCTTAACAACCTGCGATATGCAGATGACATAACCTTGCTTGCTGAAAGTGAATAGGGCTTGAAGCGCTTACTGATGAAGATCAAAGACTACAGCCTTCTGTATGGATTACCCCTCAACATAAAGAAAACAAAAATCCTCACAACTGGACCAATAAGTAACATCATGATAAGTGGAGAGAAGATTAAAGTTGTCAAGGATTTCATTTTACTTGGATCCACCATCAACACCTATGGAAGCAGCAGTCAAGAAATTAAATGACGTATTGCATTGGGCAAATCTGCTGCAAAAGACCTCTTTAAAGTATCAAAAAGCAAAGATGTCACTTTAAGGACTGAGGTGTGCCTGACCCAAGCATGGTATTTTCAATCGCCTCACATGTATGCAAAAGCTGGAAAATGAATAAGGAAGACCAAAGAAGAATTGATGATGGTGTTGGCAAAGAATATTGAATACACCATTGACTTCCAGAAAAACAAACAAATCTGTCCTGGAAAAAGTACAGCCAGAATGCTCCCTAGAAGGGAGGATGGCGAGACTTCATGTCTTAGTTGTCTAGTGCTGCTATAACAAATACCACAGATGGATGGCTTTAATAAAGAGATATTTATTCTCTCACAGTCTAGGAGGCTAGAAGTCCAAATTCAGGGCACCAGCATCAGGGGAAGACTTTCTCTCTCTTTTGGCTCTGGGGGGAGGTCCTTGTCATCAATCTTCCCCTGGTCAAGGAGCTTCTCAGCACAGGAACCCCAGGTCTAAAGGATGCACTCTGCTCCCTGCGCTTCTTTCTTGGTGGTATTAGGTCCCCCTGTCCCTCTGCTTGCTTCTCTCTTTTATGTCTCAAAAGATATTGGCTTAAGACACAACATAATCTTGTAGATTGAGTCCTGCCTCATTAACGTAACTGCCACTAGTCCTGCCTCATTAATGTAACTACCACTAATCCTGCCTTATTAACTTCATAAGGCAGGATTTACAACACGTAGGAAAATCACATCAGATGACAAAATGGTGGACAATCACACAGTATTGGGAATCATGGCCTAACCAAGTTGACACACATTTTGGGGGGACAAAATTCAATCCATGACACTTCATTTCACATACTTAGGACACATTATTAGGAGGGACCAGTCCCTGAAGAAGGACATCATGCTTGGCAAAGTAGAGGATCATCAAAAAAGAGGAAGACTATAAGATGGATTGACACAGTGGTTGCAACGATGGGCTCAAACATAGCAATGATTGTGAGGACGGCACAGGACCAGGCATTGTTTCATTCTGTTGTACTTAGTGTCGCTATGAGTTGGAACTGACTGGATGGCACCTAATAACAACAACCTTTAAAAGAGTCTAAATCATCTCTTCAGGATAGCAGAAGTGAAAATTTCAGTTTAATTAAAAATTGAGTTTTAATTGAGGTTTGTGATCAGTCATTTTTAGTCATGCTAAGTGCCCCAGTTTTAAGGACTGCTTACTCTCTCTATATATTGTTGTTAGGCCCATCCAAGAGAGATTTGTTCATTGTTCTGGCAGTCCATAGTATATTCAATATTCTTTGCCAACACCATCATTCAAAGGCATCAATTCTTCTTTGGTCTTCCTTATTCATTTTCCAGCTTTTGCATACATGTGAGGTGATTGAAAATACCATGGCTTGGGTCAGGCACACCTCAGTCCTTAAAGCGACATCTTTGCTTTTTAATACTTTAAAGAGGTCTTTTGCAGCAGATTTGCCCGATGCAATACGTCATTTAATTTCTTGACTGCTGCTTCCATAGGTGTTGATGGTGGATCCAAGTAAAGTGAAATCCTTGACAACTTTAATCTTCTCTCCACTTATCATGATGTTACTTATTGGTCCAGTTGTGAGGATTTTTGTTTTCTTTATGTTGAGGGGTAATCCATACAGAAGGCTGTAGTCTTTGATCTTCATCAGTAAGCGCTTCAAGCCCTATTCACTTTCAGCAAGCAAGGTTATGTCATCTGCATATCGCAGGTTGTTAAGGAGTCTTCCTCCAATCTTCTTCATATAGTCCAGTTTCTCAGATTATTTTCTCAGCGTACAGATTGAATAGGTATGGTGAAAGTATACAACCCTGACACATACCTTTCCTGATTTTAAACCATGAAGTATTCTCTTGTTCTGTTCAAATGACTGCCCCTTTGTCCATATACAGCTTCCTCATGAGCATAATTAAGTGTTCTGGAATTTCCATTCCTTGCAATGTTATCCATAGTTTGTTAATGATCCACATAGTTAAATGACTTTGCATAGTCAATAAAACACAGGTATTCATCTTTCTGGTATTCTCTGCTTTCAGCTAAGATCCATCTGACACCAGCAGTGATATCCCTCATTCCATGTCCTCTTCTGCATCCAGCTTGAACTTCTGGTAGTTCCCTGTTGATGTGCTGCTGCAACCGTTTTTGAGTTATCTTCAGCAAAATTTTACTTGCGTGTGATATTAATGATATTGTTCGATGATTTCCACGTTCTGTTGGATCACCTTTCTTTGGAATGGGCACAGATATGGATCTCTTCCAGTTGTCGGGCCAGGTAGGTATCTTCCAGATTTTTTGGCATAGACAAGTGAACACCTCAAGTGCTGAATCTGTTTGTTGAAACATTTCAGTTGGTATTCTGTCAGTTCCTGGATCCTTGTTTTTCACCAATGCCTTCAGTGCAGGTTGGCCTTCTTCCTTTAATACCATTGGTTTTTGATCATATGCGACCTCCTGAAATGGCTGAAAATTGACCAGTGCTTTTGGTACAGTGACTGTGTGTATTCCTCCTATCTTCTTTTGATGCTTCCTGCATCGTTCAATGTTTTGCTCATAGAATCCTTCAATATTGCAACTCGAGGCTTGAATTTTTTCTTCAGTTCTTTCAGCTTGAGAAAAGCTGAGGGTGTTTTTCCCTTTTGGTTTTCTAACCCCTGGTCTTTCATTATAATACTTTGCTTTGTTTACTCCAGCTGCCCTTTGATATCAGCATTTTTACTTCATCATTTCTTCCGCTTCTTCTTGCTTCAGCTGCTGTATGTTCAAGAGCAAGTTTCAGAGTCTCTTCTGACAACCAGTTTGGTCTTTTCTATCTCTTTAATGACCTTTTGATTTCTTCATGTACATATGTGGCGGCGGGGGGGGATGTGGAAATCTTTGAATTTATGGGTAATTATTTTCCTGTTTTTGCTTTTCTTTATTTTCTACTATTCACAGGTATATCTTTATAAGAAACCCAAATCTATGAAAGATAATATCCATCCTGGTTAATTCCAACCCAATCAACTGTTTCTTACCTCAGGCTTGAGCTAGGAATATCTCATTCTGCTACTATATCCTGTCCCATGCACCTCTCTCCTGTATATATTTCAATCTTCCTTCTCATGAGTGGGCAGAATCTGCAAGTAGTTTCTTCAGTGTTCCTCGAGGTGAGTTGAGACTCTTGGGACTTGAGTTACCATTCACTATGACTGACCTTCTGCCCAGTTTCTGGTTTTCACCATAGCTCCCTACTGGGATAAGAGCCCAGCCCTTTACTCCAGCAGAAAGGCTGGAGCCCTTATTCTGCTTAATTCTTGCCACTCTAGGAGACAGACCCTGCTAATCGTACCACTGTCAGTACCATCTAAAATTCCCACAGTTACTAGATTGTAGATGCATTAGCCCAGGCAGAACTCTCAGCAACTATAGCTCTGATAACCAGCAAAACCAGAGAAATGCCTCCCCCAGGGCCCTAGACATTAGCCTGTCAAAAGCCTTTTGCCAATGACTTTTTTATCTTCACAAGTAGACTATTTCATCTTCACAAGTAGACACAGCAATACATTTTGTAGGTTAATTTACTGTATTGACAAAATAGAAGCTATAGTTCAAGAGAGGAGATATATTTGCTACGCTATAACATCACACACTGTAATATACTGTTAACTGCTAAAAGAATGAACAAATCACTCTTAGAAAAATACAACCAAAAAAGAAAAATACAACCAGATTGTTCCTTAAAAGCAAAGATGACAAGACTTTGACTTGCTTACTTTGGACTTGTCATCAGAAAAGACCAATTGCTAAAAAGGACATCATGTTTGGAAAAGTAGTGGGTCAGTAAAAACGAGGGAAACCCCCAATGAGATGGATTGACATAATGACCGCGATAACAGACTCAACGATCGTGAAGATGGTGAAGGACCAGGTAATGTTTCCTTCTGTTATTCATAAGGTCACCATGAGTCAGAGCCAACTTGAAAGCAGCTAACAACAATGCTTATATTATGGACGAATTGTGATCATATACCATCTTTGGGACTCTACTTCCTCACCTGCAAGGAGATTTGACAACTCTCAAGTCTCTTGCGTTAAAATTCTAGGTAAATCTCTTAGCCAAACAATTACATTCACTTTTTTGGACCAATTCTGTTTTCTCCCATAGTCTTCATGCTGTTAAGTACAGCAATGATCTCACAATATTATATGATTAGTTGTACAGTGTTCCTCCTGTGAGTTCATTGAAAACAGGAATTTTGTTTTACTTGATCTTGTATCTGAGCATCTACTATTGTGATGAGCTCACAGCAGGCCTAAATCGCAAACATGAACAACTAAGTTACAATACAACGTTCAAGGTACTCCACAATTTAGCATAAATTGCAAAATAAATTTTCTTTATACTTCTTAACAGTTCCTTACATCCTGAAAAGTCATTTTTATATAAAATTAGTCATGGTGAACTTCACCAGGGGAACCCTGAGCTCCCTTGGCTATTTGATAATAAAGATATGAAGGAAAAAAGCAACTATTCTATGGATTAATGTAGTCCACCTTTTTTAGAAAGAATTTAGGGCAGCTTACAACGTGCCAAAAGATGCAGGAATAGACAAGCTTCACCTTATTAATGCTCAGAAGCCCTGAAGCCATCTCTCCAGAAAGTTCAGCTCACAGAAATATGGATGACAAGGAGCAGAGGCACCAGAGAAAGTACTAGAACGTCGAGGTATACTATAAAGATGTCAAGCCAGTGGTGGAGCTGGAGCTAGGCTGGAGTCATTTTCTGCGTGACAAATATGCTCAGAGATTCCTTGAGCCACTTGAAGAACACTTTGTAAAATATCTAAATATGAGTTTCTTATGTTACTCCTAGTAGAGAAAAGATGCCTCAAAAGCCTAGAAGAAGAGAGTTGTTCAAAGACAATTTTCAGAAAAAGGTAAAAAACTCTCTGTCATGGATTGAATTATGTCCCCCAAAAAATGTGTGTATCAGTTTGGCTGGGCCATGATTCTGTGTTGTGTGGTTGTCCATTTTGTGATTGTAATATTATGTTAAAGAGGATTAGGGTAGGATTGTAACACCACCCTTACCCAGGTTACATCCCTGATCCAATGTAAAAGGAGTTTCCCTGGGGTATGGCCTGCACCACCTTTTATCTCTTATAAGAGATAAAAGGAAAGGGAAGCAAGCAGAGAGTTGGAGACCTCTACCACCAAGAAAGCAGTGCTGGGAGCAGAGTGTGTCCTTTGAACCTGAGGTTCCTGTGCTGAGATGCTCCCAGACCAAGGGAAGACTGATGCATCACAAGGACCTTCCTCCAGAGCCAACACAGAGAGAAAGCCTTCCCCTGGAGCTGATGCATTGAATTTGGGCTTGTAGCCTACTGGATTGTGAGAGAATAAACTTCTCTTTGTTAAAGCCATCCACTTGTGGTATTTCTGTTATAGCAGCACTAGATGACTAAGACACTCACCTACAGATATAAAAATGAAAACATGTTAAAGATATAGGTTTTTTACTCATATGATATGAGGCAGCTGTTATAACTGGTTCAAAGGAAGTCAGAACGACACAAATTTATATGGAGTGAAGGGACATTGAGATGAGTTGCAAATAAGGACAAAACCGATTTTTCCACAAGTGAGAGGAAACAAATTAAAATCACTACTAGACAGGTCATAATGCACATATCAATCAAATACCTACAACTTAGAGTTGTAAAATCGTTCAAAAATAATGAACAAGGCTAGAATCTGTAAAGCTATGGTATAGACGATGCACAGTTTTCCATTAAAACACAATTTTTTTTCTACAGCTCTAACTTGACCCTTGGACAATCTACTTAACTTAACAGATGTTTCAGCCATGATTTGGCTGGTGAACTGCTGTCATTTCATAACTGAATTATCTAATGCTATTTGGAGGACAGTGGTGGGGACACCCAGGTTTGCTTCCCGGCCAATATACCTCATGTGCAGCCACCAATGTACCTCCTGTGCAGCCCCCACCGGTTGTCAGTGGAGTCTTCTTGTTGCTACGATGCTGAACAGTTTTCAGCAGAGCTTCCAGGCCAAGAAGACCTAGGAGAAAAGGTCTGGTGATCTACTTATGAAAATCAGCCATTGAAAACCCTATGGATCACAACAGTGCAATTCAAAACTGATCACGGGAATGACACAGGACTGGGCAGCGTTTTGCTCAGTTGTTGCCATGAGTTAGGGGTCCACTTGACAGCAGTTAACAACAGCATGGTATCTGAGATGTCAAAATTCCATATTGCTCATTATAAAAGAACTACGTTTTTGCTATCAGATATTTATGTATGGCAGGGCTGACCTAATGTTCTTAAACTTCAGGAACCTAATATTCTCTATTGGACATTCTCTCCTCCGTGCAGAAACAGGACAAAGGGTTTTTCTTATAAACAAGACCAAAATATTTTCTCAAAAAGCAATACAGGTATGCACTGCATACTTGGGCAATGTCCAATCACATATACGTCCGTGGTCCTATAAGGTTATAAAAGAGTTCAGTAATCCTGATTGGAGAACAGGCCGTAGCGGACATACTTTGCTAAGTACTGTAGATCCTATCTGTCTGTCTCTCACTAGCTCTCTGGGTCCCATGTCAGCCCTGGCCCTGGAGCAACAGGGGTAGGGGATCACGGCACCCATCCGCAGCTGCCTGTCCCAACGCGCTCACCTCAGGCAGAGACCATGCAGATGCCGTGGGAGTCACCAAGGGGGATGCCCTGCAAGGCCGCTGCCCCACTTGGCCAGGGTGCCCTGCACATTATGCCCGGCCGGAGACCACAGCTCCTCTCTTGGTGACAGCCACCGAGTGGTCTGGGCTGTGGCGGTGGAGGAAGGAGGAGCAGGAAAGGCAGCTGGGGGAGGAGGTGGGGCAGGCGGAGCTGGAAGTGTTTAAAGCTCATTTGAGAGCGCAAGGAAGGCAGGCTGGGAGGAAGGAAGGGAAGGGAGCCGGCTGCGTGCCTGGAGGCAGTTGGCTGGACAGCGAGTGAGTGATGAGGCGGTGGAGGTGGGGTGGGGTGAGGTCAGGTGAGGCTCTTGAAGACTGGGCTGCGACTACGCAGGAGCAGCAGCAGCGGAGCCAGAACTTTCAGACAGTCCCTCAGCGCAGTGGTGGCAGTGAGGGTCCCGGGACCATCCAGCGACTGTCCTGTACCCTTCTCTCCTTTATATAATATGGTGTTTGCACAATGTTCAGATCACGTAATGTCTTTTTCACGAACGTGTCATGGACATTAAGCAACACATATCTATGCTGACTATCCTCAAACACTTGTGAAGGTATTCCATTGAGACCCTGGAGTTCTGTACCATGAAATGTTGAAGATAATTTGGAACTGAAAAGTATTGTAGGTTGATGTCAGCTGTTATCAGCCTTCATACTTGCAACAATTCCTTCAGGAACAGCACCTCCCCGATATACCCAGAGTGCCTCCACAGCTTTAGAATCACTCTTCGTGGTGTCTCTTTTCTATCAATTGCCCAACTAATAGTAGCAAACTTATATATTCCTGTTAGACCTCAGAAGATACAGAGGCAGATAGTAGGCTATATAGCGGAACCCTTCCTACCTCTGAGCCAGCCTTGCCTGACAATGCAGACACCTCACCCCTTGTCCATCCTCCTCCGCGCACCACTGTGATGGTCTCTCCTTGTTATCTTATCTCAACCCAGACACTAAACCCTCTGTCCACTTACCTTAACTTGCTCTGTGGGTGTATCTATTATTCCCGTGTCATCTACTCAGCTCCCTGCAGGACCTCCACTCCATTCCCACCTACACAAGGCCACTTCTTATTTCCCTGTTTCTGGCAACTGGCAGGTCCCCGGTGGCACTGCGTTAAGCACTCAGCTGCTAACCAAAAAGTCAGTGGTTTGAATCTACCAGGCACTCCTCAGGAGAAAGATATCGCAGTCTGCTTCTGTCAAGATTACAACCTTAGAAATCCTATGGGGGCAATTTTACTCTGTCCCGTAGGGTCGCTATGAGTTGGAATTGACTTGACGGCAGTGGGTTAAAGACTCATGCAAGCCGGGAGACTGCTTCTAAACTGGAGTGGTTCCTTAGAGGGTTAGGAAGTCTAAAAATTACCAGTTGGCTGCCTTGACCATAAAATCAGTTCCCTCTTTCATGAACATCTGATTTTTTTTTTTTTTAAAGTAGAATTGTATCTCAATGGACCCACTCTCATAAGTTAGTTGCAACATATGCGTTCAAATACCTGAATGAGTTGACCTGTTGTATGGGGTAACTTAGTATTGTTCATTTAAATACTGAGAATTTCTGTCAAGTACAATGGTTTTTGTAGTAGCACAGCTGATGTTAAGCTATTCTGACAGTAAGTAGGCAACAGGTTCAGCAGCTTCTAAAGGAAATCCTGGTTTATGTTAATAAACCATGTCATCAGCATAGAGAAGGATGCATACTATACTACTTACTATGCCTTACAGCATCTGTCCCACCTATTTAATAGCTGTATCAAGTTATACATGAGTGAGTTATGATGCCAAACTAGGACATTATCCTGTTTTACACATTTAGAATTGGAATTTTATCCTACCTATAAGAACCTCAAATGCACACCAGGATTATAGAACTGAATGCATGGATTTATTCAATAAATCGTCATTGAATGTCCCATAGTTCTATGAACTGGAAATACAAAGATGAGCAAGACATGGTCTCTGTCCTTGAGGAACTTTAGATATAGTAGAGAAGATGGCACAAATGAGTATTACAATGTTTTCACAAGGTTAGGACATGACCATTACTGCTCTATTCCCAGTGTCTAGGATTCCTGGATATTTATTAACTTGAATAGAAATGACATTCAGTGATGGTATTATGACACATGGTTTTATCAGAGTTCTAGCAAGTGATCTGATCAGAAAATAAAATCATTATAAAGTCTTACATTATCCTGTTTGTACTGATATTTTTCTAAAAATTGAAATAATACTAGTAATACATGCTTATTGTAATAAAAAAAAATCATCCACAATCCCATCCCTTCACTATTCTTAGCCATTTTTTCTCAATAAAGACAATAATAATGACCAGTAGTAGTATACCTAAAACCTGCTCATTCTTCACGTAAAATATGTAAGATATGTTCTTAGAGCTAATTAGGAAAAAGGGTTTGCCTAAGAGCAAGGGCCGTTTTTTGTTTTTTGTTGTTGCTTTAAGTGATAATAAAAGAGTTGCTAGATTCCAATTTAGTGAAAGATTGAATCTATAGACTACAAAGAGATCATCATATGACTCTACAGCTGAGGTCTGCAACTTACACTATTGAAGATTAACACCAGTATGGCTCCTCTTGCAGAAGCCTTTCATGGACAACATTTTTCCTCCATTCATAGTCACTACTGGCTCCATCAATTAAACCTAAAGTCTTTCACTGAAATAAACATAACTATCCCCTTTTCAAGAAGTCCTGGTGGTGTGGTGGTTAAGTGCTTGGCTGCTAACCAAAAGATCAGCAGTTCAAACCCAGAGAAAGATGTGGCGGTCGCTTTTGTAAAGGTTACAGTCTTGGAAACCCTCTGGGGCAGTTCTACTCTGTCCTTTAGGGTCGCTGTCTTAGTCATCCAGTCTACTCTAACAGAAATACCACAAGTGGATGGCGTTAACAAAGAGAAATTTATTTTCTCACAGTCTAGTGGACTAGAAGTCCAAATTCAGGGCATCAGCTCCAGGGGAAGGCTCTCAAGGAAGGTCCTCATCATCATCAGTCTTCCCCCAGACTAGGAGCTTCTCTGCACAGGAGCCTCAGAGTCCAAAGGACGCGCTCTGCTCCCGGTGTTTCTTTCTTGGTGGTATGAGGTCCCCAACTCTCTGCTTGCTTCTTTTTCTTTTCATGTCTTCAGAGAGAAAAGCTGGTGCAGGCTACACCCCAGGGAAACTCCCTTTACATTGGACCAGGGATGTGACCTTAGTAAGGGTGTTACAATCCCACTCTAATCCTCTTTAATGTAAAATTACAATCACGAAACGGAGGACAACCACATAATACTGAAATCATGGCCTAGTCAAATTGATACACACATTTTTGGGGGACATAATTCAATCCATGATAGTCGCTATGAGTCAGAATTGACTCAACAGCAACGGGTGACCCCCACCTTTCTCCCAAAAGAAGTCAAGTGGGTTATAAAGTGATCTGAACTTAATAAGTGTGTCATTCAGATTAACCATCTGAAATATTGTTTTACAAAATTAAAGCATGGTTCTGACTTCTCAGAAATCTTTTCTGAACCAGATGAAATATAAAAGTTCAATGTGAAAAATAAAAATTTTTAATATAATATCTTTTCTTCTTTTTTTTTAAGTATCAAGGGAAGTGAGTGTAAGGCCTCTCCTCAGGGTTTCTCCTCAGGACTGTTGTCATTCGGTGCTGTCGAGTCAATTCTGACTCATAGCAACTCCATGTGACAGAGTAGAACTGCCCAGGGTTCTCTAGGCTGTAATCTTTATGGGAGCAGATTGCCAGGTCTTTTCTCCCTCAGGGCCACTGGGTGGGTTTGAACCGCCCGCCTTTTGGTTAGCAGTCGAGCGCTTAACCATTGTGCCAGTTTGCCTCTACAGTACCCCAATATCTGTACCTAACTTTTCTCATCCAAAACATAATATCAATCACTATAAGGTGACAAAAAACAAATCATAGCTAAGTATTTAAGAGGATAAACGTATTCATGTTTTTAAGAAAAGAATAAGCTACAGATACCACATCCCATTAAAATGACAAAGTCAGCACAAATGACTATCTCTTCACATCTTTAAGCTATAATTTCTTCACCTCTAAAATCAAGGGTTGAGTTTGAATGATCTCGTGGGTCCCATATGGTTTTAAAATTCTATTACCTTGTTATTCTATTACTGTAAGAATTATGTCCAGAAAAGACAAGAAATAAAATAACAGACAGCAATATGAATACTACATCCAAAGTAAACATCTCTAAAACTCTTCCAATTTAGCTTCTTCAAGAAGAAAGGGAAAGTTCAAAGGGGCTTATCTAGCAATGAAAAGGTACTCTGAAACCTCAGTCTGACTAAGGCCCAGGTTCGAGGAATTAACAGAACCATAACAAATGGAAATTATGGTAGAGGGAATCATATGGAGTGGATTGGAGAGGGATTTGCTATTTTTTCCATTCTGATTTTATTTAACTCAATCGGAAAAAAAAAAAATTCAAAGCAACGTTAAAATTCTATTTAATAATGAAATGTCAACATAGAAACAGCAGTAAGTATTTCTCTGGGCCATTCACATTCTTCTTGGGTGGCTGAAGGTCCTCAACTTTCAGTATAATCAAGGTGTATTCATGGCTTAGCACAATGAAGTATCTTAATGTCATATTTACTGAAGCACTTAGTCTACTCCTTGGGGGTGAAGAGATCAAGTGTTTTCCTCTTAAAGCACAGAGGCTTGTGAGAGACAGCATAATGGCTGCTGCATGCTGAAGTCCATAGACTCGCCCTGTGGCTTGTTGATAACCTCAAAATTATAATTTATCACCAAGTATTTTGAATTAGAACCTTAGACATTTTGTCAATACCTGTCAATCCACACCCAGCAAAGAAAGCAATACAGTGTCAAACAAAGGATTTAATTTAACGAGCTGGCCATAAACCTGTCATGGGTTGTTTTTTCTTAGCTTCCATTCTTTCACCACTTCCCAAGTCAAATCCTACCAAATACAATAGGGTTCAGCAGAATCACTCTGAGTTCAGAGAAATCCCAACAGACTTCCCCGTCACCCATCTGTGTAATCTGCTAGAGAAACTAGCTGGCCAATAAGGCCTCAGTTTATTTGCCTATTAAATACAGAAACTAAACTGGATGGTTTTTAAAGCTAACTTTCTCATTTTTTCCTCTGGGTAATTATCAGTTTGCTTCAAGAAAATTTTATTTCTTTTCTCGTTTGTTTTTTTTCCAAAATAATCCCTATAATACAGAAAAGTTGAATGCACCTATTTTAACTGTGGAGCCCTAGTGGCACAGTGGTTAAACATTTGAATCTACCAGCCTCTCCTTGGAAACCCTATGGGGCAGTTCTACTCTGTTCTATAGGGTTGCCATGAGTCAGAATTGACTCAGCGGCAACGGGTTTGGTTTTTTTTTTTTTGGTTGTGTAGGTATAACCACCACTCGTCTGTCAGTTTGTCCTACTGTGATGGTTTGCATGTTGCTATGATGCTGGAAACTATGCCACCAGTATTTCAAATACCAGCAGGGTTACCCATGGTAGACAAATTTCAGCAGAGCTTCCAGACTAACAGATTAGGAAGAAAAGTCTGGCAATTTAATTCTGAAAATTACCCAGTGAATACCCTATGGATCACAAGAGAATATAGTGCTGGGAGATGAGCCCCCTAGGTTCTAAGGCACTCAAAATGCACAGTGGCCCCAACAGTGGACTCAAATATATCAACAATCATGAAATTAGTGCAGGACCAGGCAGTGTTATGTTCTGTTGTACATGAGGTCTCCATGAGTCAAAGCCGACTCTGTGGCAGCTAACAACAACAAAATGTAGATATAAATGCCATGCTGGCATCCCTTTGTTGTAAATGGGCTCACAATGAAGGGGCCCCTTTAAATGAACTGTTTTTATTGTAGTTTACATAAGGGAGAAAATAAGACTAGTTCTGAAAAGGAGCTAGGAATTGAAAATCACTCCTATGCACTACCTACGGGAAAATGTATAAGGATAAAACTGTGTTCAGTTCCATTGTTGGACAGATAATTAGTAATCACATAATTACTAACCATCTTATTACCAGCATTTCCACAAGCAGCAGAAAGATTAAATTTCTTAAATGTTGGCCTATGAAGCTGAAATGAAATACAGTATAAAGGCTGAATATTGATTCTGGCTTTTCTTATAACTAATAGCATAAACAACAACACAATCAATAATTTCTGAGTCAGGCAAAGGAGAGGAAGTATACCAGAAATCCAGTTTTATATCAAGGGCCTAAGGGGTTGAAGGATTGGGATGAAAGAACAAAATCCTTCGACTAAGTCGAGTGATTTAATTTTTAATCTGAAAAGGACAGAATAGAATTGAATGCTTTCTCCATGAAGTGGCCTGCTCTTACACCGCTGTAGAGGATTAAACTAGTTATTTCTAAGTTCCCTCAAGTCCCGTTTTTCAATGATTCCTGGAACTTTCAAGGACTTATCCAAATGAAACACATGCCCAGCTTGAAGGCAAATTCTACACACTAAAAAAAAGCCTCCTTTCACACCCAGTCTATCTAGCCTCAGTCCGTTTATTCCAGATTCAGGCCCCTCAGGTTTCTGAGCCCAAATTTTCATTTCAAATACTCCACCTTTTAGAAATACCTAATGGACTATTAAAGGATTGGCAAAGAGTAAAAGAAATATTTCATAACTGGTATTTTTATTTTGGTTAGAAAAATTCACTGGTTATTTTAATCCACTGCTATAGTTCTTAACCCAGTTTAGAAGAGTGGCTGGGGCTAGAAATTTCTTTATTTAGCTTTTCCCTAGACTACTTGCAAATAATTCAAATGTGTCCCCACCTGGGCCCACTGGTTAATTAACTGTTGTTTGCAAAATCTTTCTGAAAGATTCAGTATAAAGCACATTTTATTTCCCATTTTGCTTGTGATCCTAAGTTATTTGGTGCCTCTGCTTTGACTAATCTCGACCTAATTCTCATAAAAATTAACACAATGGTGCTAAAAATTCAGAACATTTAGATACCACAGTTGCATAACTGGGGCTAACACTGCCCTTGTGCACCAAAGTCCTAGGAAGAAACATCTGAAGTGAGTGCAGCCCCACGTAGCTCCCATTAACGAAGAGTGTGTTTAATTAAATCTTATAGCCCTGAATTAAGAACCTACTTCTATATTCCGCTGAAATGTTCTTTGAAGCCATATTTATTATATACTAACAATCCAAAGCAATATGCTAAGTGTTTGTTTTGTGATTAGGGCTTCACCTACTCCATTCACACTTGATCCTGCATCCTGAGACCTAGAACGTACACAGGGAGAGGAAGCAAAGTTAGTTAACAAATGTAGACAGAATTTATCAACTACTAATTGTCCCCCTGATTAACAGTTACAGTCCTAATGATTCCATAAATTTTCAAAAAGGCAATAACATATATGAAAACTCAAGAATCCATATTAAAATGGAAACTTTTTGGTCAAGGAACAAGAAGAAATATGGAAAGAGCACCACATTAGGAGTCAGAGGACCTGGGTCATTTATTAGCTGTGATTTCAGTTTCATCTGTCCTCTGGGGATGACGACCGCCTTCTCTACCTGAGAGGGTTGTATTAAGCATCTAAATGAGGCAAAGGGCATGAATGTTCTTTGTAAACAATGAAGTACTTTACAAAGTATTTGAATGATTACTTTTCTGTCATGTGTATAGAAAATGGAATAAGAAATAGTCAAGAAATTTTAATTAAAAACTGTCAAAAGGACTGCTAAAACATGACTAATAAAATTATTTTCTGCCATTCTTGTTGGAAACATACGGGAAGAGGGTAGTGAGGGAGTAGCTGCCCAAGGCATCAGACAGCAGAGAACTCAAGTCTGGGGTCAGAGAGCGCACTAGAAATACTGGAATCTTTCTAAGAAAATTTGGAGAAAAAAGATCACAATTTTCCACAGCACGCAGTTTAAATTTAATTAACGCATTTTAAAGTACAAAGCAGCAAATTACTCATGCAAGCAAAGCTATTTATTGGCCACCACAGAGCACTTGTCCTTAGAGTGGCCCCTTGCTTCTTTCCAATGTTTTTGGACACCTGTGAAATTCTGAAGGCAAAAGGAAACATCTGCTCACACTCCTACTTACGCCTGCCTCTGGGTTCTATGAGCCAATGTTATTATTAATGGTGTTATCATAGCGGGATTTAGATTAGACCACGTATAGATTGCAATGGTAAAGTGAATCAATGAACTATTGTTTTAATTGATATCATGCTAATTCATGTATGATTTATTGCTGATTGTATGGCCAAAATAATTAAACACAAGATTCAGGATGAACTAGAAACAATAGTTCAAGATGAAGTTTGTAGATATGTGAATCTAAGAAAGATTAGGGGAAAGAGATCCACAGCTCCTTGCAAAGCTCAGTTTAAATTAAATTACATTGATTTTTTTTTCAAACAAAGGTGTAAAGTTGCAAAATAGTCATGCAAGCATCTTATTTTCTAAGTGAGAGAGAGAAATAAATGAATAGCTTTCTCTCTATTCAATTAATCTTTTCTCCCTTTCATCCCTCCCTCCATCCACCCTTCCTTTCTTCTTTTTTTTCCTGAAAATAAATCTGTTTATCTAAAGAATATGGAATGATATAACTGGACAAACTTTTCATATTTCTTTATTTTTTTGTCCCTATCCTGTACCGCTCCCTGTCCTCTAACAGAAGTGATGTGGGGAGGGAAGCTTTTGCTAGATTAGGTCAAAGGATCCCAGGACAATACTATCCTTTCAGTAGTCTTTGGTATGACATAAAACATAAAACTAGAGGCCACATACCTAACTTATCCACACATACCATCAACATCAATAGGAATTCTACCACAGCCTCGGGCAGCATATTCTGACAAGCATTCTGCCCCACTACTACTCTACCTGATGACCTAGCTTTCTTTTGACTGCTCATCCATTCCCTGTATTTTTGTCTTATCTACTGTACGTAAACAGGAATCGTCTAAATCTGATGTTTCATAACAGCTACATGAATCTTTCTGATGTCTAAGTCATGTTACATTATTGCTATGTAGTATCCAATACTAGTTAATGTGATGTAGAGGGTTTAGATGTATATATAGAGAGATGAAAATTCTTCCAGAGTTATCCAGAAGTAAGTATTCAATTTAGTCATTTAGTAGCTGTGTGACTTAGTCAAATTATATAACTTGTTTCCTCAACTCTAAAAAGGGGATAATGATGATACCTTGTTATGGTTTGAATTGTGTCCCCCCAAAAAATGTGTGTCCATGATTCCTAGTGTTGTGTAATTGTCCACCATTTCGTCATCTGAAGTGATTTTCTTATGTGTTGTGAATCCTATCTCTATGATGTTAATGAGGTAGGATTAGTGGCAGTTATGTTAATGAGGGAGGACTTAATCTACGAGATTAGGTTGTGTTTTAAGTCAACCTCTTTGGAGATATAAAAGAGAAAAGCCAGCAGAGAGACACGGGGACCTCATACCCCCAAGAAAGCAGCGCTGGGAGCAGAGCATGTCCTTTGGACCAGGGATTCCTGCACGGAGGAGCTCCTAGACCAGGAGAAGACTGATGACAGGACCTTCTCCCAAAGCTGACGGAGAGAGAGGGACTTCCCCTGGAGCTGACACCCTGAGTTCAGACTTCTAGCCTACTAGACTGTGAAAGAATAAACTTCTGTTTGCTGAAGCCATCCACTTGTGGTGTTTCTGTCACAGCAGCATTAGATAACTAAGACATATCTATTTGTATAGGATTGTTGTAAGGATTGAATAAGGTAGTACTTAAAGAACACTTTGTCATAACATTGGCTCAAAGAAAGTACTCAGTAAATGTTAGCTAAGTTTAATATTGTTTGAGGATAAAGAGACCAGCTACGCAAGGAGCCAAGCCGAGCACCAGACATAAGTAGACATCCAAAAGAACCTGGGTCACTCTAAATGCCAGGTATTCCTTCCCCCTTCATGTGTCAGTGTTAAAAGATGTGAGTGAACAAGTTCACTAAACAGAACACTTGTAATTAGCACCAGTAAAGAATATCAGAAGAGAATTTGATTACAAAAGAAAACACTTAAAAGGGCCTTTTTAGCACAGAAGGTGATTCAGATTCAATCTGTTACTATATTGGAATTATTCCAGAACTGGAGTATTAGTGGAATGTTGGAATTATTCAGAGTTTGGAATTACTCCTGAGTATGAAATAGGATGATCACCATGGATATATCAGAGTTTGTGGTCAGTTATATGACATTTTCAACAGGCCTGAGAAAATAGAATACAGTATGAAAACCACGAAATAGTAACAGTAGTTGCAATAATTATAACTTACTTCTTCACCTTCCTAAGATGGAAAATTGTCTTTTCATTTGGCAAATGCACAGTATTCTGTGTTGCTTCCCATATATGGCATTAAAGTGGTGGTATTATTTGAATTATGGTGATAATTCCTTTTCAAAATAATTTTTATTATGAAATATTTCAGATATTTTTTTAAATGCAGAGAATATAATGAGCTCCTGGGTATACACTACTCAGTGTAAGAAATCAATCATTACAAATGTAATTGAAGTCCCCTGTACTTCCTAATGATTTAACTTCTCAATTCCCTTTTCCCCTATACTCCAAGGTAATCACCATACTGAACTTGGTGTTATTTATTCACATGGGATGCATTCTTCAAGATTATTTTCTCAGGCCAAGTTAAAAGGGTTAGTCTTCTATCAATCTCCAGAGTTAATTATTCCCCTTGTGCCTTTTAGTGGAATTCATGATGTAAGGTCTAATGATAGCAGAATCAGGTATTACTTTCATTGTTGTTGTTGTTAAATACAAACAGGAAAAAAAATGCAATTTAAAGCTACAACAACTGCAAATTCTAATATCCTTTAAAACAAATCAACTCAAGGGTATTTAGAAATATGAGGAGAAAAAAATGTATAGATGTGGGACAAATTCAAGATTTGAGTTTCAGCAGTATCATCGACTTGACATAACCTCCTGCTACATGACCTGGAAGTGGCAGGGAAAATTATACAAACTTTCAAAAAAAAAAGAGAGAAAAATGCATAGCTTAGCTCATGTCAAAGGAAAACTCCCAGGTTCCAGGAATAATGAAGTAATGGAAAACTGAAGACTGCTAAATGAGTAGGCTATCCTGTGTTTGCCTTGATGGTGGGTGGTAGGTAGAGGTTTCAATCTAGAGGGCCAGTTTTGAAGAGAATGCAAAGGATAGGGAATACAAACTTGATCTTTGCAAGGTGGAGAATTGGAACTAAGATACCACATAAGACTGGAAAGGGCTAAACTCTCAGTTGAGGGAAAAAAAAAATCTGCCCACCAGCAAAAGGAGACAATAGACAATAGCAGACTGATTTGTCTCTGCTTGGGATCTAGATAGGGAAAATAAATCCCTTGAGAATTAATAATACTGGCCTGTACGACATATAGGATTGAATTTATATCACCTACAGCCTAGGAAGCCACAAGTCAAGACATTACAAAAAAATAGTCCCCAAGCCAGGGACCCCCACAGAGTGCACGTAGAAGTAAACCTAAAACTATTCTAGAAGAGCACTGGTAACCTAGTCTACACAGGTGTTTTACAGATAAAGCCCTGGCTGAAGTTAAGCTCACAATCCAAGGTTTAAATTAAAATGGAAAACATTCCACAATGAATGGATTCAGCAGCCAAAACACAGCAGATTGAGACACACGAGAAAGTCACATACAGAAATACAGATAAATATCTGGTAGAGACTACTAAATAATTGACATATTTTAACTGATAAGCCTAAAATTCCCAGAAATTCTGATTACTACATATTTTGTATTCCTTAACATACATAAAAGCAAAAGATGAGTGGAGTAGCTGTTAAGGGAAAGACTAATAAGTGTATTTTGGATGAAGATCAGGGCAAAATCAGAAATAGCATTGAATTATTTGCCACTGACTTACTTTGGCATCATGTAATAATAAACAGTTGTGAACGTACTCAACCGTTAACTTCCGGAGGAAAACACATGAGAATGGCCTACCCTTGGAAATGTGTAAATTGTGGCTCTTGCTTCAGAAGTGCTTGCAAAAACACTGATGTAGAGCAAGCAACTACTTATAGGATCTGGAGGATGGTGGGATGCCTGTCAAAGCAAATGTGGTAGTTTGAAAGTTGGGAGGTGGTGAAGAAAAATGATATTATGGTCATCTTTAAATTTTTTTCCATGTTTAACTATTTGTAATACTTTATAAAATAATGGTCAATATATCATTGTCTCGTTTCTGAATTATTTGCCTGAGGCTCCCATATAATAGACATCGTATAAACAGATCAAGATCTGTTTGTTGATTATCTCTAACCTAAACATAAACCTTCTGCCCACCCCTATGTAGACAATAAATAAGTTCTGTCTATTCTGTGTGTCAGTCTTTTATTGCCACTTACATTCATCCCTCATCACATCACACCTTGATTTTTCATTGATTTATCAAAATATTTTATTCTGAGCTTACTACGCACTACATTAATTAAAATAGTTAAATAGCACAATATTAAAATAGCATCTTAATTAATCTAGGTACTAGATTATGAAAAGTTTCAGAATTTATCTTTATTTCCTCCAGTTTCCTCCTGCTCCAATTAAATCTTAGAGATTTAATCTTCTTAAAACACATAAAACTCCCTGTTCAAAACCCTTCAATGGTTACCTAAGACATGGAAGATTCAGGTCAACTTTTTATTATGATATTAAAAGGCCTACGAAATCTGTCCCCAAACTATCCTTCTAAAGTTGTTTCCCCCCACCACCACCACCACTCTTCTAGAGGTTTGCTTGTAGTGGTTGACATATCAAGTTTTTTGTGTGTGTATAGTTTGATAAGCTGAATTAAAAATGTATATAGTAATTTAAAAGGCCAAGAATAGTGGAGACACATTGTTAAAAAGAACAAACTGGGAGAACTTAATCTACTTGATGTCAAGACTTATTACAAATAAAATGTAATGAAGACAACATTGCTCTGATGCAAGAATAGACAAATTGAATAGATTAGAGAGCTCAAAAACATACCACACATATTTGAATACTTGATTTGAAACAAAGGTGGCACTGCAGGGCAATGGGAAGACATTATCTTTTTAACAAATGGTACTGGGTAAATTGGATACCCTTATGGCAGAAAAAAAAAGAAAAGAAACTTAACTCTTATAATCCAAGGTGGATTACAGACCTAAATCTGCACAATGAAGCAAATAAAGCTTCTAGAAAGTAACACAGGAGAACACCTTCATGATGGTCAGGCTGGAAACAATTTCTTAGGATGCTAAAAGCACTAAACATCATGGAAAAGATTGATAAATTGGATTAAATTAAAAATAAGAATCTCTGTTCACCAAAAGACCCTGTCATTAAAAAATGAAAAGGCAAGCCCAGAGGGGAAGAAGATAATTAGAACACTTGACAAAGGTTTACATCCAGAAGAGGTGAAACACTTTTATAAATTAATAAGAAAAATAAAGATGATATAACTTTTAAAAATGAATAAAAGAGTAGAAAAGACACTTCACAAAAGAAGCTATCCAAATTGCCAACAAATATATGAAAGGTGGGTCAACCTCATTAGTTATCAGGGAAAGGAAAATTAAAACCACAGTAAGATAACACCATGATCACGAAAATGGCTAAAGTTATAAAGACCAACAATACTTAAGATTGGTGAGGATATGGAGCAACAGCAACTCTCATACTCTGCTGTTGAGAATGTGAATAGGTACATCCAATTTGGAAAAATATTTGGCATTATTTACAAAAACTGAACATACATACACCCTTCAAATCAGATATCTGACTCCTAGGTACATATCTAACAGAAATGCACATGCAACATGGGCCAAAAGACAGGTACTAGAATTTCATAGCAGCATTATTTGTAATAGCCTCAAACTTACAAACCAACTCCAACATCCAACAGCAGTAGAATGATAAATAAATAATGATATATTTCTCTAAAAGAATACTACATATATAGCAGTAAAAATGAAGAAACTGCAGCTCCATGCAACAACACAGATATATGTTATAAACAACATAGATATATGTTACAAACAACATGCTGACTAAAAGAAAATAAATTGTGTGATTCCATTAAACATAGGTGAAACTAAGCTACAGTATTTAAGTTAGGAAAGAAGTTAACCTTGGAGAAGAGGAAGGAAGTAGTAATTGGGAGCGGACATGAAGAGAGTTTCTGGGATGCTGAGGTGTTCTGTTCTTTGGCCTGTACATGGGTGTCCACTTTGACTTAATTCATTGAGCTGAGGTTTGGTGCACTTTGCTGTATATACATTATGCTTCACACACACAAACACACACACACACAGTTAAAAGGAAAAAGACAATGTTTGCCAAGGATTGCAGTAGACGGGACCCAGGTCTCACATAATTCCTATGCTACAGAACTACTTGAACTGCCGACCTTTTGGTTAGCAGCTGAGCTCCTAACCACTGCGCCACCAGGGCTCCACTTCTTTTCAGCTTGCTAGTAATGAAGAGAAAATTATTCACATACAAAACTTTCCATTAAAACAATATTTCCTCTCATTATATTCAGCAGCTGCACAAAGAGCATATGCAAATTAGTTAATATTATTTAAAACATGAAACTGTTTACACAATACTCTTGGTTCTTCCCTATCATTTGTACTTTTCATGCTTCAGTTGACGCACTGCTGAAAAGGATTATAGTATGAATAATACTAAGTTTCAAAGACTTACTCAGTTTTAAAAGAAGACTTGCTTATTGTGAAACTAAAAATAATTTAGACTTAAGACAAGCACGAATTGGACCCAAAGGAATCAAATTGTTTTCCTGCTAATAACGGTTTTGTTTCAACACACAACAATGTCATTTTCCAAGAACTCAAGTATCTTTGTAACGGCCACTCAAGAGCCTCATTTGGAGCTGTGTATACTTTCTGATGGTCTTGCAAGTGGACTTTTCTAAGAATTCCATCCATTATCTTAGCATGAAAGAAGGAAGCCTGGCATAATGAATCAAAATTGGGTGGACATTTCCATAATTCCATAAATATCATCCTCTAGGGAATGCCCTTTGGAAAAGCACAGATTTCCACCCACATTTTTACTCCAGGCAAATTTCTGGCAGTTTCTCCATGTTCCAATCATAGATAAGCATATATAACAAATAATAACTAAATATTTTAACTACATAAAACTATCACCTCAAAAAAATACAGTTTTTTTCTGATAGTGGCCTTCACAACTTGTAATGGTGGTGGGTGATAGGCTACCCATACCGTCCCTTTTCTCCTCCCAAGCTTTGCACAGCACATAAATATAAGAAATACGTAAAGGTGTGGGTATAAAAGGAGCCTGGTGGTGCAACGGTTAAGCACTCTGCTACTAACGAAAAAGTTGGTGGCTCAAACCCACCCAGCAGCTCTGTGAGAGAAAAGACCTGGTGCTCTGCTCCTGTAAAGGTCATAGCCTAGAAAACACTACTGGGAAGTTCCAGTCTGTCTCATGGGGTCGCTATGATACAAAAATCGACTTGATGGCACGTGCAGCAACAGCATGGGCATAAAACTACAGCTCCCCTTTACTTAACAGGATATGACTAGACTTTCACCTCACCCTGTCCTACCCTTTCATCCTTGTCTTAAGTCTCTTACTCTGCTAGCACCTGCTGCACTGCAGCCTGTATATAACCTTCTCACTCCTCCACAAGTTTGTTCAGTTTTCCATGCCTAAAATGCCCTCCTGTTTTCTCTCTCTCTACTTAAATCTGCATATTGTTCTGGAACACTTCTTTCCCACTCCTGATTCCCAACTAGAAAGAAGCTCAATTCCTTAACTAAATGAAAATATATGGCTCAACTCTACCTTCTCTTCTAGGGAGCTTCCTGCACCATTCAGTGCAAACAGCTATGGAATGAGTCTCAGTTAAGACTTGGTTAAGATTCAAAAACACATCTGCCAACCTGTCTTCTATCAGGAAGAAAGTGATGCTTTGACTTTCATTTTTGCTGCTTGTTTTATTTCTCAACTTGTAAAGAATGTAGGAAGGGAGCTCCTTCAGATACCCTACGTAGATAAATTTCTATCCCTTCCAAAAGAACTGTACTGACTACACTGGCATTGGTGATACTTATCCTTATTAAAATAATATATTAGTTATTACCTGTTTCACTGAATACTACCTTGCATTAAGTATGTATGAATGTTTCTGTGTGTCCCAACCATCATCAACTAGAATGTAAGTTCTTTCTGATGAGGAATTGTGTTTTCTGCTTATTTGAACAGATGTTGAACACACCTTGTAAGTTTTTTAAGTCATCTCATTCACTCCTTCTTATTTAAGGCACTCAATAATATATGCTGTTTGAAAAAAAGATGCTCTGTTTTCCTTCTGGAAACTATATATAATACAATGGATCACAGAGTTATAGACTAACATTTTGTTTATTTGATAGGGATGAGTAATCAAGTATACTGAATAATTAAAAATTTATCCTTTAACACTCTTTTTTTTAGGGGAAGATTATTCCCTTTTTAAGTAAATCCTTACACCATGTATTGCACATTTTCTAGCTATAGTAATCTTCAAACGCCAAACCACATTTATCTTTCTTCATTGGCATGTTGTTACTATCACAATTAGTTATGTTACCTTATGTTGTTAAAGATGGTCTAGAATAGGGACGTCTCAGCTGATCAAAACAGAGGAAATTTAGCCATGGTAGGTAACATTGAGAGGAGACAAGTTTTGAGATCGAAAAATAGTGCTTATCTTGAAATTCCAAAAAGCAAAGAAAGGATGGAAATAAGAAAAAGTAGCTACCAGCAGCTAAGAAATTCAGATTTAGATTCAGGAGTAAAGAATGGGTTTAGCAAAATGGTTTGGGATTAAAGTTATACCCATAAGAGTATGCTGGTGCTTCACTTTTAGCATGATGCTCAGTGTCTACTTCTGGGAGTGAAGGGGATGACTTAAAGAACTTACAGGGTTGTTCAGTATCTCTTCCAATGTGCAGGTATCTTTTTGGATAAGACTGAAAAACTTTAGAAATAGAGGTTTAATTTTTTGCATGAACTCAAAACAACAATGTAGTCAATCTAGCTAAAAAGGTTGTTGTAATACCCATCCACTGCAACATATGCAGAATTTAGAAATTCTTACTGCTTTAGGCAGTAAGGTCTTATAGAATTGTTACTATAGTGAGGTGACAGTATATACTAGATGATACAGAAGCAAAAAACAGGATCCTAAAGTTACCATACTCGTAGCATTGCAGAGCTAGCAATTAATTATCTTCCCACGTCTGGAAGAACTGATGAGGGAACAGAGAAAGACAGTCATTTTCCTCCTATAGATTTCTTATCAAACAATATGAACTGAAGGCAAAATAACCACAACAGTAGTTGCAGTGACTCACTATTTGCCAGGCACATACTTATATTTATTATTTCATTTAATCCTCTGAGGTTTACTGCTATTATTTCCAGTTTGTAAATGAGGATGTGGGGGCTTAGAAAGGCTGTGTGTGGTAGACAACATCTACCCCAATATCCAATCCTCCTTCTGTCTTGCGTAGGGAATGCTGATTTGTTTTTTTCCTTCAGGAAGGCAATATGTACAGCCCTAGAAAATTGTGATGTGTCCAAGTCAATAATGGCAATCCTGCTCGCCACTTTCCCAGACACGCTTGCCTCCCTTTCAGGTAGAGGTGGCCATGTGACTCAGTTCTGACGAATGAGACATAAGAAGAAGTACGCTGGAGTGTTATGAATTGGATTGTGTGCCCCTTCCCCCCCAAAAAAGGTATGTTGAAGTCCTAACCCCTGTACCTGTCAATGTGCCCTGTTTGGAAACAGGGTTTTTCTCTTGCTGGTAATAAATTGGTACCAGAGTAGGTTGGGTCCTAATCCTAATCTCTTCTGAGTGGTGTCTGATAAAAACAGCAGAATAGACAGAGTGACACACAGAGGAGAACTGCCACGTGATGATGGAGAGAGATGAATCAACAAGCCCAGGAACACTCACCAGCCAAGGACTGCAGACAGCCACCAGAAACCAGGAGAGAGGAACAATTGCTCTCAAAGCCCTTAGAAGGAACTGATATGGCCAATATCCTGAATTCAGACTTCTCGCCTCCAGAAGTGTGAGAAAATAAATTTCCGTTTTTCAAAGCCACTCACTTATGATATTTTATTATGACAGCCCTAGGGAACTAAGACATGGAGATTTCTGGGGGGACTTTTGCTTTATCCGTAAAGGAGTTCTTTAGGCCACGGAAACCAAAAACCCAACCTGTTGCTGTCCAGTTGATTCTGACTCACAGCAAATTCTTAGAAAGCTCCTATGGCATTAAGCTGCTGGACCAATGAAGCAAAGATGGACTTCCAGAGTTTTTAATATATGAGAAATATAAAAACTTATTTAAGTCACTGCAGTAGGGGTTTCTGTTAATTGTAGCTAAATGTGATTTGGAAATAGTGATTTTGTGAAAATGAGATGTAAGATGTGAGGCTATTTATGTCATGCAAGATCTTATGAAAGAAAAGCAATGAGTATTTACTGCATGCCTACTATATGATGAGAATTATAAAAATATATACATAGAATAGAAATAAAGACTAATTCCTTGCCTTCAAGAATTAGTGGTGTACACATTAAAACATTCATGAATTAATCTAGTACCGGCAAATTACAAAGTGCTGAGGGGATTTAGAATAAAAGAAGGAACAAAAATATACTGGATTAAAATCAGGCAACTAAAGGCATTCCAGGGAGTGACGTTTGAGCTGGTTTCTGTTCCGGAAAGTGATATTAATTGCTAGGACAATTACAAGATTACAGGCCATTAGATGAGACATAGAGCAAAAGCGAGACCAAGGGAGTTGTGTTCAAAAAATAAATAAGTGTATTTGCTTGGCTAGAGCAAAAATCTCAGGACAATGAAAGAAGGGTTATAGAGGAGGCAGAGAAGAGGTATGGCTTTGAAGGGAAGCCAGAGCACTTCAAATTTATTGATATAGGTAAAATTATATAGCTATACAGGTAATTACAGAAAGCCATATGATGGCACATTGTTTGAAGAATTTTATCTTAGCATGAACTAAAGGCCAATGGCCCAGCTGGGTGTTTCCGGCAGTTGACCTAGAATGAAGTGAAAGAGGTGAAACTAAAAGTGATAGTTTCTGTGGAGAAAGTCTGCAGGTCTTGGAATTATTGCGTAAGGAAAGATAAAGGAGAGGAGTCAAAATTACATGAGATTACCAGTCTAACAAATTGATAATTTCAAGAAAGAAATGATGAATTTGGTTCTAAATAGCCTGCTACTAAGATGACATAGAAAAAAAAAAGAAAGAAAACTTTTGAAGAATAGGTAACTTGCATCTCCTTTTAGCTACTAAATGTTACTCTTAAAAAATATTCGTTGCCGTTGAGTGGATTCCGAGTCACAGAGACCTTATTGGACGGAGTAGAACTGCCTGAGAGTGTTTCCAAGGCTGTGAATCTTTACAGAAGCCGACTGCCACATCTTTCTTTCATAGAGTGACTGGTAGATTCAAACCGCTGACCTTTAGGTTAGTAGCTGAAGGCTTAACCACTGCGCCACCAGAGCTCCTAACTCTAAAAAATAGATACAATTTTTTTTTTTTTTTAAATAGTGAAATCCCTTCCCTTTGTCTTTGGCAAATACCTGTGTGATCCTCTATTTCACTTCATCACCACATCCATTTAACGTGATTCTTATAAATTCTAACAGTTGAAAAACAGCTGGCTGAACTCTCTCTGCTTCAGTGTTTTGGATACTTTGCTTCTTGGTAATTGATCAGGATTTTGATAATGCTGCAATAACAACAGGAAATGATCTGTTAAAATCTGGATCTCCAGCTATAGATGAATGCGAGTGTAAAGAGAACTAGTCTCAGAATAAAGTCTATATAAACAGTTTGGGAGTTATTTTGGGGTCCACAGGGAGAGAACTATGATTTGCTCTCAATATCAGAAAGAGGATACATAGTACAAGACCATCTTATGGTGATCATTGAGCTGCATCAATGGACAGCTTATGGCCATGAACTTAGTAACTAAAATAACTGAGCTGGTAAATGTCGGCACTTTCAATTATACATCATGTGAAATACCAATGCCTGAAATAAAAATCCACTCAGAAAAAGGTTTCACAAGCAGTCAGATCAATTCTAGATGGGTCCAAATGCAATTTTATTTATGTTTGCAAAACAACTACTTGATTTTATTCACAGAAAGAAGACAAACAAGGAAGGTGGGGTTAGCCATAGAATAAAAGGAGAGTACTTTTGCATAAAACTGAAAGAAATAGATTGGTTAATGGTACCAGAAAATAATTTTAACTTTTCATGTAAAATCGACAAGGATTATAGACATTTTATTAGATTTATAATGTGGGCTTTTCTAGTTAATTAGTCTTAAGATTTGTCCTGTTGATAGAGTAAGTCATTACCACAGACAATTAATGAACTAATCCCTGAGGCTTTCTCCCTCATCATCTTCCTCTCTCTAAGGTTTTCGGGTCACTACTGCTCAAAAACAGACTCAACTAAATGAGAGGCCATGAGCTCTCTGGTAAAAGACCTATCTGATGGAAGGCTGGTAAGCAGCCTTGTACAGCAAAAAATTTCCAAACACCACACTCCAGGGAGTCATAGGAGAAATGGGGAAAGCCAGAATACTGTGGGCAAAAGAAGATAATCTTGTTTTCTTCCTAAAATAATAATAATAAAAATTATACTATAAGAATTTATACTGTAGTGTACTGCTCTGTACTAAATTAAAAATTATGTTAAAAGAAAAAAGTTATGGTGCCTAAAAATTAGCTCTTCAAGATTTGTCTGTGGTTTAGTCACTGAACACTTCCAAATGAGAGCAAGTGTATAAAACATCACTGTATTCTGAACACACAAATCACTTATTTCTAAATGCTGTTACTTATATAAAAGCAATGATAGTCTGGATTCAAGAATAGGCTTGAAAAGTGAATAACTGGTTGATATTGTGAATAGTCTGTCTTCCCAAAATTCTCCTTTTTCCACGAAGTCTTCTATAGCTTTACCTCCATCTCCTGGTCCCACTCACCAGTTAGAGATCTTGTCACTCTCTAGTTTGTGGTTTGGTTGCTCGGAGATGTATTATGTCCCCTACTGGACTGTAAGCAATTGGAAAGCAAGGTCCACATCAGATTTTTTGGTTTTCTTATTGCATTTAATTTAACACCTAACATCTATGTTCAAAAAATATTTGTTGAATAAATCAATCTTTTCAGAGTTATTTATTATTGCTCAGTTGACTGCTGTATTTTAAAATTCCACAACTTTACAGAGTTTCTAGAGACAATATTTCAGTATTTCCTCAGCTAATAAACTGATTTTGAAAGTATCTTATACCTACATTACAGTAAAATTAAAAAATTTTAAATCCTATTACTGCAGTTTGTCAAATAATTTACTGATTGCAAATAAATTAGTGGATTTTCTGTCATTATTTTATTAACTGTTAAAATGGCTTTTCCAGGAGGCAGGGCAAGATGGTGGAAAAGTCAGCTTCCTGTGGTCCTTCTTACAACAAAGATCCAAAAAAAAGAAGTGAATTGATTATATATGACAATCTAGGAGGCCCGAATATCAAAGTTGAGGAGTCAGACTGAGTGGCAGGGGGAATGAGAGACTGTTCTGAAGCAGCAAGGATTTGCCAGACCTGACCTGGCCGGCACCCTGCAGGCTGGATCAGCTGGCACGCATGGGCTGAAGCAAGCAGTAGTGCTCTGGATGCGTTTTCCATGTCAGAGAAACCAAGCAGCAGAGAGTCTGCACAAGCCTCCAGAGCCAGGGGGAAGCGGCGCTGGATCTGCAAAAGTTAAGTGTAAATGTCTAACCTATTGGTTGGGATTAAAATATCCCTTCCCCCTCAGAGAAGTGCCTCTCTTTCCCTCACCCGCCCCTTCCCCACTCTGCTCCAGTCCCAGTCCAGCTTTAGCAATTGCCGAGCTCCCTGGGCTGGAAGTGGGACTGGTCACTCACGTCCAAGCCAGTCTCTCCACTTTGGAGAGGGAATAAAAAAATGAACAAGCAGGAAAAAAAAAATCTGCCAGCTCCCCTAAGCTGGGACCTGCGGGCAGGCCCTGGCCCTTTGCCTAGGCACAGGCATAAGGCATCCACAGACTTTGAATGCCTTTCACCCCTGCCTACACCTGTGTGGGCCCATTTCAACAGTGTAGGCCCCCATTAGCATAGTACAACAGGGTATATACCTGAAGCCTATTTTCAACTGCAACAGTTAGTAGTAGTGGCAGATTTTTGACATTGGATGCCACCCTGCCCACTAAGCAGGGTCCTCATCTATCCACATCAGGGGCCTGAGGACTGGTGGCTCCACCCACTCCACCCAGCCACCCACAACAGGGGTCCAACAATAAATGGTACCTCCCAGTCCTTATAGCCAACAGCACTGGGTGCTCAAAGTCCAGCTGCAAAATCTACCCACCTATGTGGTCTAGGGACACACCTTCCACCCAGGCACTCAGGGACAGTCATCAGCTCCCTACCTTGCTCAGCATATAACCCCCTACTCCAGCCAGATATCTGTGCCTGCTCCACTCACCCCTACATAGCCCTACCTGTCTAGGACTGTAGGTGAGAGGCTGCACCACACACTTTTGACTGACGACCTTGGCACCTGAGCTGAAACCACACAAGAAAAGTAAATGGACTCTTGGGCTCACATACTTAGTAGCATTTCTAACCACCTGGTGACAGGACATGAGATCTTCAGAGACGACAATAATCAAAGTAGTTCACACGACCAGCCTACTTGGGCATATCAGAACAAAACAAGAATCTAGGACATAGTAAGCAAACATAAAGTACATAAATATAGTAACCTATCGATGGCTCAGAGACAACAGTCAATATCAAATTGCATAAAGAGGCAGATCATGATGGCTTCAGCAAGTAACCAAAAAAAAGAACCAGGAAATCTTCTGGAGGAAGAGAAGGTCTTGGAATTCCCAGAGGTAGAATTCAAAAGATAAATATATAGAGCTCTTCAAGATATCAGGAAGGAGATCAGGCAAAATGCATACCAAGTCAAGGAACACACAGATAAAGCAATAGAGGAATTTAGGAAGGTTATATAAGAGCCAAATGACAAATTTAACAGGCTTCAAGAATCCATAAAGAGACAGTAAATGGAAATCCAAAAGATTAACAATAAAATTTCAGAATTAGACAACTCAACAGAAAATAATAGGAGCAGAATTCAGGCAATGGAAGTCAGAATTAGTGAAATTGAAGATAAAGCACTTGACATCAAATTATTTGAGGAAAAATCAGAGAAAAGAATTTTAAAAAATGAAGAAATCCTAAGAATTATGTGGGACTCTATCAAGAGGAATAACCTACGAGTGATTGGAGTACCAGAACAAGGGAGGATAACAGAAAATACAGACAGAATTTGTTGAAGATTTGTTTGCAGAAAACTTCCCTGATATCGAGAAAGATGAGAAGATATCTATCCAAGAAGCTCATTGAACCCCACATAGGATAGATCCCAAAAGAAAGTCACCAAGACGTATTATAGTTAAACTTGCCAAAACCAAAGATAAAGAGAGAATTTTAAGAGCAGCTAGGGATAAATGAAAAGTCACCAACTAAGGAGAGTCAATAAGACTAAGCTCGGACTACTCAGCAGAAACCATGAAGGCAAGAAGGCAATGGGATGACATATATAAAGTCTTGAAGGAAAAAAACTGCCAGCCAAGAATTATATATCCAGCAAAACTGTCTTTCAAATATGAAGGTGAAATTAGGACATTTCCAGATAAACAGAAGGTAAGGGAATTTGTAAAAACCAAACAAAAATTACAAGAAATACTAAAGGGGGTCCTCCGGTTAAAGAATCAATAAAATCAGATAACAACCTGAGACTAGAACACAGGACAGAACAACCAGATACCAACCTAGACATGGAAGTCACAAAAATAAGTCAAAGTAAAAACATTGAAAATAGGAAAACAGAGAGGTCGATATGTAAAAGATAACAAACAATATTAAAACAAAAAAGAGGTACTAAATAGTGTAGTCATAGAACTTTCATATGGAGAGGAAGTTAAGGCGATATTAAGAAATAAAAGATTGCTTTAAACTTAGAAAAACAGAGGTAAATTTTAAGGTAACCACAAAAGCAACTAACAAACCTACACAACAAAATAAAAAAGAAGAAAAACAAAGACTCAGGAAATACAAAATCAACAACAATGAAAAAGATGAAAAGAAAATACATTAAAAAAATGACTCAGCATAGAAAATGGAGTGGAACAAAGAAACCGTCAACAACACAAAAAAATTATATCAAAATGACAGCACTAAACTCATACCTATCAATAATTACACTGAATGTAAATGGACTAAGTGCACCAATAGAGATAGAGAGTGGCAGAATGGATAAAAAGACACTATCCATCTATATGCTGCCTACAAGAGACACATCTTAGACTTAAATACACAAACAAACTAAAACTCAAAAGATGGAAAAAATATATTAAGCAAATAACAATCAGAAAAGAGCAGGACTGGCAATAATAATCTCTGACAAAATAGACTGTAAAGCAAAATCCACCACAAAGGATAAGGAAGGACACGATATAATGATTAAATGGTCAATACACCAGGAGGACATAACCATAATGAATATTTACACACCCAATGAGAGGGATCCAAAATACATAAAACAAACTCTAACAGCATTGAAAAGAGAAATAGCTCCACAAGAGGAGCAGGGGACTTCAACACACCACTTTTGGTGAAGGACGGAACATCTAGAAAGAAGCTTAATAAAGACATAGAAGATCTAAATGTCACAATCAACCAACTTGATCTCATAGACATATACAGAACACTCCACCAAACCGCAGCCAAGTATACTTTCTTTTCCAAGCCACATGGAACATTCTCCAGAATAGACCACATATTAGGCCACGAAGCAAGACTTAACAGAATCCAGAACATTGAAATATTACAAAGCATCTTTTCTGACCATAAAGCTATGACAGTAGAAATCAGTAATAGAAAAAGCAAGCAAAAAAAAAAAAAAAAATCAAATACATGGAAACTGAACAACACCTCGCTCAAAAACTACTGGGTTATAGAAGAAATCAAGGACAGAATAAAGAAATTGATAGAATCAAATAAGAACAAAAACACATCCTATCAGAACCTTTGGGACACAGCAAAAGCAGTGCTCAGAAGTCAATTTATAGCAATAAATGCACACATCCAAAAAGAAGAAAGAGCCAAAATAAAAACATTAACTCTACAACTTGAACAAATAGAAAGAGAGCAGCAAAAGAAACCCTCAGCACTAGAAGAAAGGAAATAATAAAAATTAGAGCAGAAATCAATGAAATAGAGAACAGAAAAACAACTGAAAGAGTTAACAGGACCAAAAACTGGTTCTTTGAAAAGATCAACAAAATCAATAGACCACTGGCCAAATTGACAAAAGAAAAATGGAAGAGGAAGCAAATAACCTGAATAAGACATGAGATGGGCAATATCACACAGACTCAACTGAAATTAAAAGAATCATAGCAGAACCTAGAGGAAATGACAAATTTCTAGAAACACTCTACCTACCTAAACTAACACAAACGGAGGTAGAAAAACTAAATAAGCCTGTAATAAAAGAAGAGATTGAAGAGGTAATTAAAAAAACTCCCAGCAACAACAACAAAAAAACCCTGGCCCTGATGGCTTCACTGGAGAATTCTACAAACTTTCAGAGAAGAGTTAACACCACTACTACTAAAGATATTTCAGAGCACAGAAAAGGATGGAATACTTCTGAACTCATTCTATGAAGCCAGCCTAACCCTGATACCAAAACTAGGTGAAGGCATCACGAAAAAAGAAAATTACAGACCAATATCCCTCATGAACACAGATGCAAAAATTCTCAACAAAATTCTAGCCAATAGAATTCAACAACATATCAAAAAAATAATTCATCATGACCAACTGGGATTCATACCAGGTATGCAAGGATGGTTCAACGTTAGAAAAGCAATCAGCGTAATCCATCACATATCCAAGAAGATAACGTATTTAGGAATAAACCTAATCAGAGATGTAAAAGACCTATACAAAGAAAACTACAAGACACCACTACAAGAAACCAAAAGACACCTACATAACTGGAAAAACATACCTTGCTCATGGATAGGAAGATGCAACATTGTGAAAATGTCAATTCTATCCAAAGCAATCGACACATACAATGCAATCCCGATCCAAATTCCACTGGCATTTTTTAATGAGATGGAGAAACAAATCACCAACTTCATATGGAAGGGGAAGAGGCCCCAGATAAGTAAACAATTACTGAAGAAGAAGAACAAAATGGGAGGCCTCACACTACCTGATTTTAGAACCTATTACACTGTCACAGTAGTCAAAACAGCCTGGTACTGGTACAACAACAGATACACAGACCAATCGAGAATCCAGATGTAAATTCATCCACCTATGAACAGCTGATATTTGGCAAAGGCCCAAAGTCCTTTTTCAAATAGGGAGAAGACAGTCTCTTTAACAAATGGTGCTGTAAAAACTGGATATTCATCCACAAAAAAATGAAACAAGACCCATACCTCACACCATGCACAAAAACTAACTCAAAATGGATCAAAGACCTAAGTATAAAATTTTAAGTGATAAACATCAGGGAAGAAAAAATAGGGACAATGCTAGGAGACCTAATACATGGCATAAATAGAATACAAACCATAACTAACTAACAAATGTACAAACACCAGAAGAGAAACTAGATAACTTGGAGCTCCTAAAAATCAAACACTCATGCTCATCAAAAGACTTCACCAAAAGAATAAAAAGACAACCTACAGACTGGGAAAAAAATTTTTGGCTATGACATATCCAATCAGGGTCTCTAAAATCTACAAGATACTGCAACACCTCAACGACAAAAAGACAAATAATCCAATTAAAAAATGGGGAAAGGATATGAAAAGACACTTCACCAAAGAAAACATTCAAGCAGCTAACAGATACATGAAGAAATGCTCAAGATCATTAGCCACTGGAGAAACGCAAATCAAAACTACAAAGAGATACCATCTCATCCCAACAAGACTAACACTAATCCAAAAAACAAAATAAGAAATGTTGGAGAGGTTGTGGAGAGACTGGAACACTTATATACTGTTGATGGGAATGTAAAACAGTACAACCACTTAGGAAATCAATTTGGCACTTCCTTAAAAAGCTAGAAATAGAAGTACCATATGATCCAGCTATCCTGCTCCTTGGAATATATCCTAGAGAAATAAGAGCCGTCACATGAATAGATATATGCACACCCATGTTCATTGCAGCATTGTTCACAATAGCAAAAAGATGGAAACAACCTAGGTATCCATCAACAGATGAATGGATAAATAAATTATGGTACATACACACAATGGAATACTACACAACGATAAAGAACAATGATGAATCCTCGAAACGTCTCCCAACATAGATGAGTCTGGAAGGCATTATGCTGAGTGAAATTAGTCTCAAAAGGGAAAATATTGTATGAGACCACTATTATAAGAACTCAAGAAAAGGCTGAAACACAGAAGAAACCATTCTTTGATGGTCATGAGGGTGGGGAAGGAGGGAGAGAGGAATTCACTAACTAGATAGTAGACAAGAATCATTTTCCCACAATACAGGGAAAGTCAGCACAACTGGACTAAACCAAAAGCTAAGAAGTTTCCTGGACACAGCCAAACACTTTGAGGGACACAGTAGCTGGGGCTAGGCTCTGGGGACCATGGTTTCAGGGGACATCTAGGTCAATTGGCATAACAAAGTTTATTAAGAAAATGTTCTGTATCCCACTTTGGTGAGTGGTGTCTGGAATCTTAAAAGCTTGCAAGTGGCCATCTAAGATGCATCGATTTGTCCCAACCCACTTGGAGCAAAGAATGAAGAACACCAAAGACACAAGGAAAATATTAGGCCAAGAGATAAAAGGGCCACATAAACCAAAGACTCCATCAGGCTGAGATCAGAAGAACTGGATGGTGTCTGGCTACCACCAATGACCGCCCTGACAGGGAACACAGCAGAAAGTCCCTGACGGAAGCAGAAGAAAAGTGGGATGCAGAACTCAAATTCACATAAAAGGACCAGACTTAATGGTTTGAGACTGGAGGAACCATTGAAGCAAAGGCTCCTGGATGCTCTGTTAATCCAGAACTAAAACCATTCCCGAGGCCCACTCTTGGGACAAAGATGAGACTGGACTATAAAACATCGAATGGCACTCGTGAGGAGTGTGCTTCTTCTTAGTTCAGGCAGATACACGAGGCCAGGTGGGCAGCTCCTGTATGGAGGCAGGATGAGAAGGCAGAGGGGTACAGGAGCTGGTTGGATGGACCCAGGAAACCCAGGGTGGAAAGGGGAAGTGTGCTGTCACATTATAGGGACTGCAACTAGTGTCACATAACAATATGTATATAAATTTTTGTATGGGAAATTAACTTGAACTGTAAAATTTCACCTAAAGCACAATAAAATTCTTTTTAAAGGTTCCTATTAAAAAAAAAAAAAAAAAGGCTTTTCCAATCCTAGTTTTCAATTTTCAGGCTCTATCCAGTCAGAAATATAATAACTTTAAATCTAGCATCTTTTGGGTGATTCCTATTTGAAACTGGTTGAATAAGCTATTTTCCCCCCAGCTTTATTGAGGTATAACTGACATATAATAAACTGCACATATTTAAAGTTTATAATTTGATGTCTTCACACACACACACATGTACAACAATTACAACAATCAAGATTATGTCCATTTCCATCACCCCCCAAGATAACCGAACCCTTTTGACTTCTCCCCTCTCCCGCATCCTAGGCAACCACTGATGTGCCATCACTTTAGTTTGTATTTTCTAGAATTTTATAAAAATGGAACAGACAACATGTACTCTTTTTTGTATGGCTTCTTTCTCCCAGAGTATTTATTTTGGAAATTTATCCATGTTGTTGAGTGTATCAATAGTTCATACCTTTTTATTATTGAGCAATATTCTATTATATGGATATACCACAATTTATACACTTTTCTGTTGATCAACATTTGGGTTGTGTCCAGTTTTAAGGTATTATAAAGCTGCTATTAACATATGTGTACAAGTCTTTGTGTATCTCTTTTTTTTTTTTTCCTCCTGGATAAATACCTAGGGGTGGGATGATCGGGTCATGTAGTAGATATATATTTAACTTTAAAAGAAATTACCTGTTTTCCAAAGTGTTTGCACATTACATCCTCACCAGCAATGTGACTTCCAGTTCCACCACATCTTTGCCAACACTTGGAATCACCTTTAACTGTAGCCATTCTAGTGGATGTGTAGTGGTATCACAGTATAGTTTTAATTTGCATTTCACTAATCTCTCGCATGCGTATTTGCTAATCAAATATCTTCCTTGGTGAAATGACTGTTCGAGTCTTTTGCCTATTTTGTAATTGAGTTGTTTTCTTATTATTGAGTTGTAAGAGTTTGTTATGTATTCTAAATACAAATCCTGTCAGAAATATAATTTGCACTTTTTAAAGTGAAATGCAACTCCTTTAGGTGATTATGCTTTGGAATACATGTTCCATCTGTATTTTAAATTATCCTTATAATAAAAGGCAGTATTATCTCCAAAATCCTCAACTACCAAGTTTCCCATACCTAGTAAGATGGTCAGTCATGGGCATATGAAAAATAGGGAAAGGGAATAATAAAAAACACACCAATTTCCTCAATATTCTTAATCCCTGATTTTAGGAGTCTCTTAGTAAACTATTGGTAGTAGGAGATTACAGAACGGATCATGTAAATGATAATTAGCACCCTTTTTTATTTTCCTTTAAATTTTTAAAAATCAGCCAATATTATTACTAATATGACCTCATGTACTTTTTTTTTTTTTGGCTGATAAACACAGATTTTTTTTTTTTTTTTGTCTCATAGTACCGGAGGCTGTCAGTTCAAGATCAGGGTGTCGGCCATGTTGATTTCATCTTGTTTTTGTTTATTGTGGTAATATATAACAAAACTTTTGCCATTTTAACCATTTTTAAGTGTATGATTCAGTGATATTAATAATATTCACCAGGTTGTGCAACTATCCCCACTATTTTCAAAAGCTTTTCATAAAAATATGAAACGCTTCATGAATTTGCATGTCATCCTTGAGCAGAGGTCATGCTAATCTTCTCTGTATCATTACAATTTGAGTATATGTACTGCTGGAGCAAACACACCTCCTTACTTTTAATTAGACTTCTCTGACTCCACTAAGATCCTCTTCTTTTCTGTTCTCCTTATTAGGCTAAAGCAAAGCATCTAACACAGTGCTTAGTATATATTTCTATTCTTATTTCCTTGATGCTCTCTTTCTCTCTTACTTCAGCTTTTCTTCAGTCCTTTTCTTCCCCAGCATTCCCCACTTATATATATATTGCTTAATTTAGTGATCCTGGTTACAGACTTTCTGGTGGGAAAATGACCCTATAGATGATCACCAACATATTTCTTCAAAACAACAAAAATTAAAATGGCAGCAGTAAAAGTCTTTCTGGAATTCATAGGTTTTTTCTTTTTTTTTAATTGTGGTAAAAATATACATAACAAAACATACACTGACTCAATTTCTACATGTACAATTCACTACCATTGATTACATTCTTCAAGTTGTATACCCATGCTCACTGTCATTTTCCAAATCATTCCACCACCATTAACATAAACTCAATGACCCTCAAGCAAAAACTTCCCTTTTCCCTCCCTCCCACCTCTGGTAACCATTAATAATCTTTGGTTTCTATGTATTTGTTTATTTCATATAAGTTGGATCATACAGTATTTGTTCTTTTGTGACTTATTTTGCTCAGCATGATGTTGTCATGGTTTATCAATGTGGCAGGCATCAGGACTTCATTTCTTTTTACGGCTGAGTAGTATTCCATTGTGTGCATGTACATTTTTATTCATTCATCTCTTGATGGGCATTTCAGTTATTTCCACATTTTGGCTATTATGAAAACTGCCTCAATGGACACTGATGTACAGGTTTTCGTTTGCATTTCTGCCTTCACTTCTTCTGGGTATATACCTAGGATTGGAATTGTTAGGTCATACAGTACTTCTATGTTCAACTTTCTAAGTAACCACCAAACTGTTCCCACCGTGGCTGTACCATTTTACATTCCCACCAGCAATGAATAAGGGTTTCAGTATCTCCACCTCGCCAACACCTACTGTTTTTTTTTGATCAGTCATTCTAATGGGGATGAGGTAATATCTCATTGTGGTTTTGATTTGCATCTCTCTAAAGGCTAATGAGAAGGAGCCCTGGTGGAACAAGTTAAGCAGTTGGCTGCTAACCAAAAGGTGGGTGGTTTCAACCCACCTAGCACTGTGGGAGAAAGACCTGGTGATCTGCTCTTGTAAAGATTACAGCTTAGAAAAAAAACCTTATGGGGCAGTTCTGTCACGTGGGGTTTCTATGAGTCAAAATCAACTCAAGGGCACACAACAATAACAAGTGGCACCAAAGGTTTGTGTTTGACTAACCTAAAAGCAGGTGGTTCAACCCACCCTGCAGTACCTTGGAAGACAGGCTTCACAATCTGCTACTGTTAAGAGTACAGCCAGGCAGACCTTATGGGGTCACCATGAGTTGGAATCAACTTGACGGTAATTACCAACAACGACAATGGCTAACAACAGGGGGCATCTTTTCATGTGCTTGTTGGCCATCTGACTATTCTCTTTGATTAACTGTCTGTTAAAGTCCTTTGGTTGTTTGTGTTGCTTGTTAAGTTGTAGACTTTTTTTTTGGATATTAGACCCTGAAAATTTTCTCTATAGGCTGTTTTTTCACTTTTTTGATAAAGTCCTTTGATGAAAAAAAGTATGTAACTTTTATGAAGTCCCATTTATCTATTTTGTCTTTTACTGTTCCTGTTTTGTTGTCGTATCTGATAATCCATCATTAAAAACTAGGTCCCAAAGCCACACCCCTACATTTATTTTCTTCTAAGAATTTTATGGTTTTAGTTTGCACATTTAGGTCCTTGCAACAATTTAGATTTTGTGTATTGTGTGAGGCATGCATCCTGATTCATTCTTCTGCACATGGAAATCCAATTGTCCCAGTATCATTTAAGAGACTCTTCTTCCCCACTAAATGGACATAGAACCCTTGTCAAAAATCAGTTGACCATAAAAGATGTATGGATTTATTTCTAGATTTTCAATTTTATTTCACTGGCCTATATGTGTATTATTATACCAGTAACAGGCTATTTTAATTACTGTGGCTTTACAGTATGTTTTGAAACCAGGAGTTACGAGTCCTGCCACTTTATTCTTCTTAAAGATTGCTTTAGCTATTCAAGGTTCCTTGCTCTTCCATATAAATTTTTGGATTGGCTTTTCCATTTCTGCAAAGAAGGCTGTTGGAATTTTGATGAGGATTCCATTGAATTTACAGACTGTTTTGGGTAGTGTCATGGATTGAATTATGTCCCCCAAAAATATGTGTATCAATTTGGCTGGGACATGATTCCCAGTATTGTGTGATCGTCTACCATTTTGTCATCTGATGTGATTTTCCTATGATGTTAATGAAGTGGGATAGGTGGCAGTTATGTTAATGAGGCAGGACTCCATCTACAAGATTGGATTGTGTCTTGAGCCAATCTCTTTTGAGATATAAAAGAAAGAAGAAAGCAGAGAGACAGGGGGACCTCATACCACCAAGAAATTAGTGCCAGGAGCATGTCCTTTGGACCTGAGGTTCCTGTGCAGAGATGCTCCTAGACCAGGGGAAGACTGATGACAAGGAACTTCCTCCAGAGCCAACAGAGAAAGCAAGCCTTCTGCTGGAGCTGGCACCCTGAATTTGGACTTCCAGTCTCCTAGACTATAAGAAAATAAATTTCTCTGTTAAAGCCATCCACTTGTAGTATTTCTGTTACAGCAGCAGTAGACGACTAAGATAGGTAGTACTGACATCTTAACTATACTAAGGCTTTTAATCCATGAACATGGAATGTCCTTCCATTTATTTAGGTCTTCTTTAATTTCTTTTTGTAATATTTTATAGTTTTCTGTGTATGAAACTTTCCTAGCTAAACTTATTAGGCACTTTATTATTTTTGATGCTATTGTAAATGCTAATATTTCCTTAATTTCCTTTTCCACTTGCTTATTACTCATGTATAGAAACCTGACCGATTTTTATGTGTTGGCCTTGTATCTTGCCACTCTGCTGAATTCATTTATTAGGTCTAACAGCTTTCTTATAATAGCAGAATTTTTGATGAGTGAAAAAGTGAAGCTTTCTTTTTCATAGTATCCACGTAAATTAATACTCTATGCTACAATAAAGCAAAACCACTATTATTTTTTAAAAGTTTGCTGTTTAAGACTTCAGTCTACTCTACACTCCATGAACTAGTGAGCAATTGTTCCCAAACAAGAGTCAATCTGGGGAAGTTCTGTGGCTAAATAAAAATCCCCCCTAAAAAGTATCAGATATATATATATATAAAAAAAAAGTGTACAGAATCAAATCATGGAAAGCAAACACATTTAAACTCCTTAGAATTTTTTTTTTATATATATAAGGGACAATTTTATGTTTTTAAAAAATTTCCATGAAAATTATTACCTCCCCCCAGGGACTGCTACAGTGCCAGATACAAATTTAAAACTAACTCTTCTATAACACAAACATCACTAGCATTAAGAAAAACTGAAGACTACATTGACAATCTCTGACATACCATCAGAATTAAGCACTAGACTACTGACCAAAAAGTTGACAGTTCAAAACCAGCCAGAGGCACCTTGGAAGCAAGGCCTGGCAATCTGCTTCCAAAAGGTCACATTCTTGAAAACCATACGGAGCAGTTCTACTCTGCACATGTGTGGTTTCCAGGAGTCAGAATTGTCTCAAAGGCAACTAACAACAACAATGGGTTTAAAAGGTTGCTCTTAAGCACAGAGTAGCTAAAGCAAACAGAAGAAATGGTGAAGTAAAAGAGCTGAACAGAAAATTTCAAAGGTTGACTCGATAAGACAAAGTAATATATTCGGATAAAATGTGTAAAGACCTGTAGTTAGAAAGCCAAGTGGAAAGAACACAATCAGCATTTCTCAAGCTGAGAGAACTAAAGAAAAAATTCAAGCCACAAGTTGCAACACTAAAGGATTCTATGGGTAAAAAACTGAACAATGCAGGAAGCATCGAAAGAAGATGAAAGGAATACAGAGTCACTGTACCAAAAAAATTTGGTCAACATTCAGCCACTTCAGGAGGTAACATATGATCAAGAATAGCTGGTACTAAAGTAGGGAGTTCAAGCTACACTGAAGGCATTGGCAAAAAACAAGACTCTAGGAACTGACAGAATAGCAACTGAGATGTTTCAACAAATGGATGCAACACTGGAAGTGCTTGCTCACTCATCTATGCCAATAAATTTGGAAGACAGTTACCTGACCAACTAGCTAGAAGAGATCAATATTTGTGCCCATTCCAAAGAAAGGTGATCCAAAGGAACGTGGAAAGTATCGAATGGTATCATTAACATTACACAAATGTAAAATTATGCTAAAGACAATTCAAAAATGGTTGCAGCAGTACATCAACAGGGAACCGGCAGAAATTCAAGTCGGATTCAGAAGAGGACGTGGAATGTGGCATAGCATTGCTGATGTCAGATAGATATTGGCTGAAAGCAGAGAATACCAGAAAGATATTTGCCTATGTTTTATTGACTATGCAAAGGCATTCGACTGTGTGGATAACAAATTATGGATAATACTACAATGAATGGGAATTCTAGAACACTTAATTGTGCTCATGTGGAATTTGTACATGGATCAAAAGGCAGTCATTTGAACAGAGCAAGGGGATATTGTGTGGTTCCAAACTGGAAAAAGGTGTGCAGCAGGGTTGTATCCTTTCACCTTACTTATTGAATCCGTATGCTGAACAAATAATCCAAGAAGCTAGACTTATAAAGAAGAATATGGCATCGGGCTTGGCAAAAGACTCATTAACAACCTGCATTATGCAAATGACACAACCTTGCTTGTGAAAATGAAGACCACTTGAAGCACTTACTGATGAAGGTAAAAAACCACAGCCTTCACTATGGACTATACCCTAACATGAAGAAAATGAAATTCCTCGTAACTGGACCAATAAATAGCATTATGGAGAAAAAATTGAAGTTGTCAAGAATTTCTTTCTACTTGGATCAACAATTAACGTCCATGGAAGCAGTAGTCAAGATATCAAATGATGTATTACAAAAGATCTCTTTAAAGTCCTAAAAAGTAAAAATGTCACTTTGATGACTAAGGTGTGCCTGACTCAAGCCATGATCTTTTCGATTGCCTCATATGCATGTAAAAGCTGGACAATGAAAAAAGAAAACAGAAGACCAATTGATGCATCTGAATCGTGATGTTGGCGAAGAATACTGAATATATCATGGACTGCCAGAAGAATGAATAAATCAGTCTTGGTAGAAGTACAGACAGAATGCTCTGTAGAAGGGAGGATGCCGAGACTTGCTTACTTTGGACACGTCATCAGGAAAGACCAATCACTAGAAGAGGACATTATATTTGATAGAGGGTCGTGAAAACGAGGAAAACCCTCAATGAGATGGATTGACACAACTGTCTGAACAGTGGACTCAGACATATTAAAGGTCATGGAGATAGCACAGGACCAGGCAACGTTTCATTCTATTATAGGTGACCATAAGTTAGAGAAGACTGGACAGTAACTAACAACTAACAAAATGGTTTAAAAGTATCTAATGGAAGTAAATATGAGACAATTAATTATATTTCTCAAGTCAGCATGGTTTTCATTAGATACATAATGCTAAGCTTATTTTGATAACATTTTAAATAAGTCCTGTATTAAATGTATACAATCCTTCTGGACTGAAAAAATAATTTTTGTCTATTAAAGACTTATCTGCTGAAAAAACACAAAGTTTTGTTTCCAAACATACAGGAAGTCACTAATGTATGACCATTACATGAAATAACTCCACTGCCGTTGAGTCAAATTCCGACTCATAGTGAGCCTATAGGACAGAATAGAACTGCCTCCATAGGGTTTCCAAAACTGCAATCTTTTTGGAAGCAGATTGCCACATCTTTCTCCTGTGGAGCAGCTGGTGGTTTGCACGGTCGACCTTTCGGTTAGCAGTCGAGTGCTTAACCACTGCACCATCATGGCTCCATATTATATGAAAAAAATCACCTGATAAGCAAAATTTTTGTACTTCTTAAAATTTTCAATTCAATTAGTTTACTTTTAATATAAGGAAATAAGTAATGATTGGCTTCAAATCTATTTTTAATAATGTAAAAGATGTGAGCTTTAACCTATGTTAAGGAAAATAGACAGTATGACCCCAAATTCATTTTATTTATTAAAGATACAATAAATTACTTCTAAATGTATACAAAATTGTAAAATAACTGATTTTTTTCTCCATAAAGATACCAGGTATAGTATTTAATGACAAGCCAAAACAAAGATATGTTTAATGTCTTTTGTTCTGTCTTAAAATCACCTTATTGAACGATACATCATGAAATCTATAGTTGTACATCTAGGAAATTTGCCAATGGAACTCTCTTCCACTGGTGTGTATATTTTAATTTGTCTCATGTGGGTGTCTCTTCCATTTTGGTGATTGGCTAGAACAGCAATCTGTATCATGAATGTTCGAGTTGGCTTCTTGTGATTATCAGTTAAGGGAACATGAATCCAGCCACTTGGTTCCACCAATTCAAGTTGCTGTCCAAAAAAAAAAAAAAAAAAGAGAAAAAGACAACAACAACAAAAAAAAGGAGTCAGATTATGCTTTCAACCAATGAACATAATTTATAATAATGAATACAGTCTAAAGCTGAGTGATAATTAACATTTTTCTCAATGAGAAAATGACAATATAATAATAACCACAACCAGTTATTGAGTATTTTTACTATGGTCTACTTTTATAGTTGCTAAGTACTATGTGTGTACCATCTTAGTAGAAAAAATAAAAAATAGGTGTGTGTAGTCTTAGTGTTTAAAGAAATTTATACATCTTATACAGCATTAGAAAGCACATATTCCAACAACCTTTAAAATATACGAAATATTACACAGATTAATATATATGCATACATATACATAATTGGATAAACGGCACACATTTATATAGGCTGTTGCCTTACACAAATAAAAATATCCTATGTGGAAAATAACAGTCAAATCCTGCTACTGCTGCTGACAAAAAACACCTATTTCTAGTTTTCTATGTTAAGAAACACAAAATGCTATAAAGTAAAGGGCACTGTCTTTAGTGTCAACAGAAATGGTTTGAATGCCAGCTCTACATCTTATGAACTATTTGAGCTTGGGAAAATTACCTAATCACTCTGAGCCTGAATTATATAATCTATAAAAATGAAAATAATATCACCTACCTCATAAGGATATTGGAAATATTAAATAAAATAATGTATATAAAGAAGCAAGCACAATGCCTAAGATACAAATATTCAATAATTTTTTTAAACTAAAAGTTATATAAATTGACTTAAATAACCAAAGCAATTGAAATAAAAAAGTACTTTATACAGATTTATTATTCTTTGAAGATGGGATATCCTTAATTTTAAATGCGATAATGCCATTTCTTTGAGGGAGCCACAAATTCTCTGACAGAACCAAATATATCAATTAGTCGTGTTTCTCCAGAATGCAGTTAGTCTTTGGAAATAAATCAGAGTTCTTTGGAAGAAGTATTAATTCTTTCAGCTCATTAAATTATCATTTGGTAAAGTACTGCTTTAGTATACTATATAGTACCAAAAAGATTGGGCTGCTGTAGATAATATTTATAATAAATGAGTCAAATACTACATGAAACAACAATATACCCTTACTTTAAAAGAGAATAGCTCCAAGCAACTAATGGCCTAATGCAGCTGAAAAACTTGATTATACAAAACTGTAAAGTAACAACAATGCCCATGGAAACATTAGACCATTCAACCTCCATATGTGCTAGACAATTTCTTATTTAGGAATATAGTGTCTTGGGATAGTTTTTTACCCTATAACATAGATATATAGCTGCTCTCATCTATAAAAAGTAGTATACACTTACATTAACTCACTCCCTTCTATAAGGAAGAATTAGACATGTATAAATGTATAAAGCCAATGTAAGACCATGCTGATACAAGTAGGAAAAGAGTCTAACATCATGCTTCATTATTTAATCACAGAGTATCAGGCTTTCATTGTATTTTATTTCAAAGACTATACCTAATGTATTCAAATTCATTTAATAATAAATCAGATTCTATATAAATTATAAGAATAATAACAAAACAAAACAAAAATCAGTCATTAAATAAGCATCACGCAAAACATTTTTTCTTAGAAAATGAACCAGTGGCCATCAAGTTGATTCTGACTCATGGAGATCCCATGTGTGCCAGAGTAGAACTGTACTCCACAGGGTTTTCAATGGTTGATTTTTTGAAGTCGATCACCAGAGCTTTCTTCTGAGGTGCCTCTAGGTGGACTTGAACCTCCAACCTTTTGGTTAGCAGCTGAGTGTGTTAACTGTTTGCAACATCCATGGACTCCATGACCACATACATCACAGAAAATAAAGGCTTATTTTATCAACACAACCAAATGGCAATGAGTGTCACAGAATCTAAATCTGAATTCCATGAATTACTCTAGAAAAACAATATAGGGAACACCACTAGATCTTCTTCTTTTCCCTTTCTTTCTCCTTCCCTTCTTTTCCCTTCCATTCTTCTTCCTTCGTTCCTTGGAAAGAGGGTAGGTAGTCAAGGAAGTAGAAACAGTACAAGAGAAAGAAAACCAAAATCTAAAATAAGGTAGTTATTTTTACGATTACATGATTTCCTCCATTAAAACTAAAAAATGTAAAAATGAATCAACCTCTACCTCCTCATGGTATTTTGAATCAGTGGCTTTTTATAAGACTTCATTAGTACTAGCTTTAAGTCAGAGACTAGATATATCTGGTTTCTAGCCCTGAACTTTTATTCCTTTAGGCAATAAATAGTTACTGAGTACTGAAAATGTTCCAAGATATTGTGCTAGGTATAATTAAACATACAAGAATGAATAAGATCTTGTTTCTAACCTTAAAAACATCCGAGAGGCAGACAAACAATCTCTCTGGGCTTCAGTTTCTTCATATATAAAATGAGGCTTCAGTTTCCTCATAAATAAAATAAAGGGATTGGACAAGATGCCATCCAATGTCCTTTCCAGCTCTGACATTCAATAATTCTAAGTAAAAGAAGATGTGGTAGGCAAAATAATGGTTTCTCAAAGATGTCCACCTCCTAATCCCCAAAACCTTTGAATATGTTAACTCACACAGCAAAAGGGACTTTGCAAATATGATAAAATTAAAGATCTTGAAATAGGAAAATTATCCTGTATTATGTAAGTCGACCCAATATAATCACAAGCATCCTTATAAGAGGGAGGCAGTACTGACACAGAGAGAAGGAGATGTGACTACGGAATAAGAAGCTGTAGAGATGTGGCCACACACCAAGGAATGTAGGTAGCCTCTAGAAGCTGGAAAAGGCAAGGAATAGATTCTCTTCTAGAGTCTACAGAGAGAAACATAGCTTGCTGACACCTTGATTTTAGCCTGTCAGACCTATTTTGTACTACTGATCTCCAGAACCATAAGGTAATAAATTTGTGTTGTTTTGCACCACTAGGTTTCTGCTAATTGGTTATTGCTGCAATGGCAAACTAATACAATAGATATAAATGGGAGTTCAGAAGAGGAGGACAGCACCTCTGGTTGGAATAATATCTTTTCCAGGTAAAAGTACTATAACGAATCTCAGTGATGAAAAAAAAAACTAAGATTCTGAATTCAACTCCTTAGTAATAGAATGTTTCTGACAAATTTAACCATAATTTCTGATAGACTCAATATCATTTTCAGAGTATATTGTAAATGTTGTGGTGTGTTGAATGTTATACTAAGGCTTTATAGCATATATGCTTTTGGTATGGTATATACAGAATAATAAGTATAGTAAATTATTAAATATCATTAATAAATGATTTCTTCAGACCACACATAAAATTACTCATCACAATCACTATAAACACATTACAAGAATCTATAGCTTTTAATATCTCTCAACTGGCTTCACAATCAACTATAATCCCTGGAAGTCATAAACATCTATTAAAATGTCTACTTCAGTGCTACCGTGCCCAGGTTAAAATTCCCAGAATCAACTCTAAAAAATTATTATTGTGATATTGCCACATTTCACATTATTTTCTGTATTTAAAAAAATCCTCAAGTACATATAACCCCCCCCCCAAAAAAAAAAAAAAACCATTGCCATCAAGTTGATTCTGACTGACAGGGACCCTATATAGTATATGAAATTTTTATTACTTTTTTGTAACTAAAAATTTATTTAAAATATCTTTTAGGAGTTCCGGTAAAATGGCGCTCTAGGCAGAAGCACCATGCCTTCCCTCCACAGCAAAGATCCGAAAAACTAAGCCGAACAGAGAATACAACAATCCTAAAACCCTAAAACATCAAATGAAGAGATAAAGAACTCAGCCAAGCACCAAATGGAGTGAGAAAACTGACAGAGAACAGAGAGTGAGGACAGATTCATGCAGAGGTCCACTACCAGCTAACGCAACACGGATCCGCCATCTTGGACTCCTATCAGAGACCAGCAAACAGGGGGTATGAGAAAGCAGCCTCATGGAGCATCCAGCGGCAGACAAAACAACCGGTAATTTGCGATATACACTTTCCCACCCCACACCCTTCTTCACCCCGACTCAGCCTCCTCTGCTTCCCGCGGCCACACTCTCTTGACTGGGAAACACCGGCTGCTTGGATTCCACACATCCGAATGTGCCGGTTCTCTGAGTGCCATTTGTTGGCTGATGGTGTTGCTTTTTTCCGCTTCTTCTGATTTCTTCCTTACCTCTCACCACCTCCCCCTCCTTTCGCTCAAATACCCGGCTCTGTACGCCATCTTTGCTTCTTCCTGAGGGGCTGTGGAGCTCCGTTCGAGTATGGAGCTGCTTCCCGGTCTGGGCTGCCACGCGGGTGGGATCCCAGGGCTTTTGTTGGTTTGTCTGTTTTGAATTGTTTGTTTTCGTTTCCTTTTCTTGAGTTGGGAGCCCTTTCTGGCCAGGCGCTGCTGCATGGCAAGTAGACTTCCCCCTCAGCTTGCACAGACATGCAGAGGGATCCCTGAGGGCATTTCTTTTTTTGTTGGTTTTTTTTTTTTCCCTGCTTTTTGGGGGCCTTTCTTGTTCTTTTTTTTTTTTTTATTTAATTTATTATGTTTTCTTTTCCCTCTTTTTCCCTTTTTGTTTTTCTTCATTGCTCTGTTTTTCATATCACTATATCTTCCTTCTCTTTCTGTTCCCTGAATACCTGGCATTGTATACCTCTATGCCTTCTAGCCAGACTGTACTGCAACACCTGAGAGCGACTTCCCCAGACCTCATAGCTGCACCGGTGGGATCGCTGGGAACTTTTTCTTTAACCTTTCCGATTTTTATTTATTCATTATTTTCTTTTCTTCCCCTTCCCACTTCTGTTTTTCTCCATTTCATACTCTCTCATCTCTCCACTCCAACGGCAAGCTCCCCTAGCATTCTTTTTTTGTTTGTTTGTATGTTTTTGGGACTTGTTCCTCTCTCTCTCCCATATCCATCTTAGCTCCACACATAACAATCTCCCCACTGAATCCTGCCTATCTGCACCATGTGCTTGACATCACACCACCAAGCTGCAAAGGCACGAACTACTGGAAACTGGCCTGCACTGATTACCGACCATCTCTGATGGCTGTAGTAAGTGCCACAAACAACCCGTCCCAGTAACTCCTCTGCAGCTAGACCTGCCCTGCTGTCCATATCTGAGTGACTGACACTGCCAACTGGAGAAGGAAGCAAAAAGTATTGTGCCCACAGACGAGCAAACAACAAACACACAGTCTACCTGCTCAGACGTAGTCAAATTTAAAAAAAAAGAGGGCGCGGGACAAAACAAAACAAATCTACAATCAATAAACAAGAAAAATAACTACTGAATGTCCCGAAGACAGCAAACAATATCAAAACATTTACAAAAACAGGACAGGATAGTTCCAGTAGGCGTCCAAAATAAAACACCAGATGACTCTCCAATGGAAGAAAATGCACTAGAACTACCTGATAGGGAATTCAAATCTCTAATACTCAGAATTCTACAAGAACTAAAGCAAAAAGATGACACACATGAGGAAAAAATAGACAAATTCATGGAAAATACAGACAAAAAATAGGAAGATTTCAGGAAAATAATGCAGGAACAAAATGCCAAAATAAATTCACAACTAGAAATTATACAAAGACAAAAATTAGAAATCCAAAAGATAAACAAGATTTCAGAAATGGACGGAGTCACAGAAGGGCTGAGAAGCAGATTTGAAATGGTGGAAGACAGGATCAGTGGAATTGAAGACAAACACTTGGATACAACTCTGTTTCAGGAAAACTCAGAAAAAAGAACAAAGAAAAATGAAGAGACCCTGAGAGTTATGTGGGATACAATCAAAAGCAAAAATCTGTGAGTGATTGGAAATCCAGAACGGGGGAGAAAACAGAAAACACAGAGAGGATCATTGAAGAACTGCTGAAAGAAAACTTCCCCAATATCATGAAAGATGAAAAGCTGGCCATCCAAGAACGTCAACGAACACCATATAGGAGAGACCCCAAAAGAAAATCACCAAGGCATATCATAATCACACTCGCCAAAACCAAAGACAAACAAAGAATCCTGAGAGCAGCTCGTGAAAAACAAGAAGTCACATACAGAGGAGAAACAATCAGACTAAGCTCAGATTATTCGGCAGAAACCGTGCCCGCAAGAAGGCAACGGGATGACATCTATAAAAACTTGAAAGAAAAAAAATTGGAAGCCAAGAATAATATATCCTGCAAAACTCTCGTTCAGATTTGATGTTGAAATTAGGTCATTTCCAAATAAACAAAAATTAAGGGAATATGTAAAAGTCACACCAAACTTACAAGAATTATTAAAGGGAGTTATTTGATCTGAGGACAAACAGCTTCAGCTCACAGGCAGAATCTAGGATGCAGGATCGTACCAGCCAGATACCAATCTAGGAAATTAACTCTCGAGGACTATTCAAAACCAAAAGGAATACAACAGGGAATCAGAGCAGTTAATCAGTAAATGACAACAACATCAAAACAATAAAAAAGGGAATAAACGGCATAGCTATAGAACCTTCTAATGGAGAGGAAGGCAAGGTGATACCAAGTAATGGTAGACTGCTTCAAACTTAGAAAGATAAGGATAAAATTCATGGTAACCACAAAGAAAGTTAATAAACATACTCATGAAAAAAGAGGAAAAACATGAAGTCTCAGCAAAAACAAAACCTACAAAAACAAAAGAAATAAAAAAAAAAAATCCACAAACAAAAGTAACTCAGCACAAGAGAGTAAGAACAAAGAAAACTTCAGCACCACAAAAAAAGCACTAGAAAATGACAGCAACAAACTCACATCTATCAATAATTACACTGAATGTAAATGGACTCAATGCACGCATAAAAAGATGGAGAGTGACAGAATGGATAAGAAAACAGGATCCATCAATATGCTGTCTACAAGAAACACACCTTAGAAACAAAGATGTGAATTAATTAAAAGACAAAGGTTGGAAAAAAAAATATATCATGCTAACTACCAAAAAAGAGCAGGAGTGACAATTCTAATCTCAGATAAAATAGAATTTAAAACAAAATCTACCATAAAAGACAAAGAAGGACACTATATAATGATTAAGGGGACGATCCATCATGAAGACACAACCATAATAAACATCTATGCAACCAATGACAGGGCCCCAAAATACGTAAAACAAACTCTAACAACACTGAAAAGAGAAATTGATAGTTCCACAACAATAGTAGGAGACTTTAACACACCAGTCTCAGTAAAGGGCAGAACAACTAAGAAGAAACTCAGCAAAGATACAGAAGACCTAAAGGGCACAATCAGCCAACTTGACCTCACAGACATATATAGAACACTCCATCCAACTACTGCAAAGTACACACTCTTTTCCAATGCACATGGAACGTTCTCCAGAATAGACCACATCTTAGGCCACAGAGCAATCCTCAACAAGATCCAAAACGTTGAGATAATTCAAAGTATCTTCTCTGACCACAATGCCATCAGGGTAGAAATTAACAACAGAAAGAGCAAGGAAAAAAAATCAATTACATGGAAACTGAATAATACCATGCTTATACATCAGTGGGTAATAGAAGAAATCAGAGATGGAATCAAAAAATTCCTAGAATCAAATAAGAATGAAAACACATCATACTAAAACCTTGGAACACAGGAAAGGCAGTCCTCAGAGGACAATTTACAGCAATAGATGCACATATCAAAAAAGAAAAAAGGGACAAAATCAAAACATTAACTACAGAACTCCAAGAAATAGAAAAGAGAACACCAAATAAAGCCCACAACCACAGGAAGAAAGGAAATAGTAAAGATCAGAGCAGAAATAAATGAAATAGAGAACAGAAAAACAATAGAAAGAATCAAGAAAACCAAAAGGTGGTTCTTTGGAAGAATCAACAAAATCGACAAATCACTGGCCTGAATGACAAAAGAAAAACAGGAGAGGACACAAATAACCCAAATAAGAAATGAAATGGGGGACATTACAACAGACCCAACTGAAATAAAAAGGATTATAACAGAATATTATGAAAAACTATACTCCAACAAATTTGAAAACCTAGAGGAAATGGATAAATTTCTAGAAACACAAGGCCTACCCAAACCAACACAAAATGATGTTGAAAATCTGAACAGACCAATAATAAGAGAAGACATTGAAAAGGTAATCAAAAAAACTTCCAACCAAAAAAAGCCCTGGCCCAGATGGCTTCACTGGAGAATTCTACAAAACATTTACAGAAGAGCTTTTACCAGTACTACTCAAGCTATCTCAGAGCATAGAAGAGGAAGCAACACTTCCAAATTCATTCTATGAAGCCAGAATAATGCTGATACCAAAACCAGGCAAAGATGTCACAAAAAAAGAAAATTACAGACCAATATTTCTCATGAATCTTGATACAAAAATTCTTAACAAAATTCTAGTCAAACGAAGTCAGCAACATATCAAAAAAATAATACACCACGACCAAGTAGGATTCATATCAGGTATGCAAGGATGGTTCAACATTAGAAAATCAATCAACATAATCCACCACAGAAATAAAAGCAAAGAAAAGAATCACATGATCATCTCAGTTGATGCAGAAAGGGCATTTGACAAAGTCCAACACCCATTCCTGATAAAAACTCTCAATAAAATAGCTATAGAAGGGAAATTTCTCAACATAATAAAGGGCATCTATGCAAAACCAATGGCCAACGTCATTCTTAAAGGAGAGAGGCTGAAAACATTCCCCTTGAAAACAGGAACAAGACAAGGATGCCCTTTATCACCACTCCTATTTAACATTGTGCTGGAAGTCGTAGCTACAGCAATAAGGCAAGAAAAAGAAATAAAGGGCATCCAAATTGGTAATGAAGAAGTTAAATTGTCCCTGTTTGCAGATGATATGATTCTATATGTAGAAAACCCTAAAGACTCCACGAGAAATCTACTGGAACTAACAGAAAGATTCAGCAGAGTAGCAGGATACAAGATAAACGTTCAAAAATCAGTTGGATTCCTATACACCAATAAGGAGAACGATGAAAAGGAAATCAGGAAAACAATACCATTTTCAATAGCCCCTAAAAAGATAAAATACTTAGGAATAAATCTGACCAGTGATGTAAACGACCCATACAAAGAAAACTACAAAACACTACTGCATGAAACCCAAAAGGATCTACATAAATGGAAAAACATACCATGCTCATGGATAGGCAGGCTCAACATTGTGAAAATGACAATTCTACCCAAAGCAATTTAAAAATACAACACAATCGCGATCCAAATACCAACAACATTCTTCAAAGAGATGGAAAAACTAATCATTCACTTTATATGGAAAGGGAAGAAGCCCCGAATAAGTAAAGCACTACTGAAGAAGAAGAATAAAGTTGGAGGACTCACACTACCTGACTTGAGAACCTACTACACAGCTACAGTAGTCAAAACAGCCTGGTACCGGTACGACAGATACATTGACCAATGGAACAGAATTGAGAACCCAGATGTAAATCCACCCACCTATGGTCATCTGATCTTCGACAAGGGCCCAAAGTCCATCAAATGGGGAAAAGACAGTCTTTTTAACAAATGCTGCTGGCAAAACTGGGTATCTATCTGCAAAAACTGAAATAAGACCCATACCTCATGCCGTATACAAAAACTACTTCAAAATGGATCAAAGACCTGAATATAAAGCCTAAAACTATAAAGTTCATAGAAGAAAAAATAGGACCAACACTTCAGGCCTTAATACACGGCATTAACAGGACACAAACCATAACCATCAATGCACAAACCACAATAGATAAGCTAGGTAACTGGGATCTCCTAAAAATCAAACACCTATGCTCTTCAAAAGACTTCACCAAAAGAGTAAAAAGAGAACCTACACTGGGAAAAAATTTTTGGACAGTACAAGTCAGACGAAGGTCTAATCTCCATAATCTACAAGAAAATCCAACACCTCTACAACAAAAAGACAAATAATCCTATTAAAAAATGGGCAAAGGAAATGAACAGACACTTCACCAAAGAAGACATACAAACGGCCAACAGACACATGAGGAAATGCTCGCGATCACTAGCCATTAGAGAAATGCAAATTAAAACCACAGTGAGATACCATCTCACCCCGGCATTACTGGCATGAATCAAAAATACTGGAAACAACAAATGTTGGAGGGGCTACAGGGAGATTGGAACTCTTATGCACTGCTGGTGGGAATGCAAAATAATACAACCATTTTGGAAAATGATATGGAGCTTCCTCAGAAAGCTACAAATAGACATACCATTCGATCCAGCAATTCCACTCCTAGGAATATATCCTAGAGAAATAAGAGTTGTCACTTGAATAGACATATGCACACCTATGTTCATGGTAGCATTGTTCACAATAGCAAAATGATGGAAACAACCTAGATGCCCATCAACAGATGAATGGATAAACAAACTATGGTACATACACACAATGGAGTACTACGCAACGAGAAAGAACGATGATGAATCTGTGAACTATCTCATAACATGGATGAAACTGGAGGACATTATGCTGAGTGAAATAAGTCAATCACAAAAGGACAAATATTGTATGAGACCTCTATTGTAAAAACTTATGAAAAAGTTCGTACACAAAATGTAACAATCTTTGTTGGTTACCAGGGATGGTAGGGGTGGGGGGGAAATACTAAATAGACAATAGGTAAGTGGTATCTTGGATGAAGGGTGAGACAGTATACAACACAGGCGAAACTAGCACAACTTGTACAAGGAAAGGTCATGGAAGCCCCATAGACACATCCAAACTCCCTGAGGGACTGAATTGCTGGGCGGAGGGCTGTGGGGACCATGGTCTCGAGGTACATCTAGCTCAATTGTCATGACACAGCTTATAAAGACAACGCTCTATATTCTACCGTGGTGAACAGTGTCTGGGGTCTTAAAAGCCTGTAAGCAGCCATCTAAGATACTCCACTCGTCTCATCCCTTCGGGAGTAAGGGAGAATGAAGAAAACAGGATACAAGGAAAAGATCAGTCCAAAGGACTAATTGTCCACAGCTACCAAGGCCTCCACCGGACTGAGTCCAGTACAGCTAGATGGTGCCCAGCTACAACCGCTGACTGCTCTGACCGGGATCACAGCAGAGGGTTCTAGACAGAGCTAGAGAAGGATGTAGAACATAATCCTAACTCATAAAAAATGACCAGATTTACTGGCCTAAAGGAGACTGGAGAAACCCCGAGAGTATGGCCCCCAGACACCCTTTTAGCTCAGTGGTGAAGTCATCTCTGAGGTTCACCATTCAGCCTGGGAGTGGACAGCCCCGTAAAACCAAATCAGACTAACGAGGTACAGGAAGGAGTCCAGTGACAAGTGCCAGAAGGCAGAAGGGGACAAGGAAACGGGTGATAAGGAACCCAAGGCTGAGTAAGAATATTGTTGATGTGTTGTGAGATTGTTAACCATTGTCATAGGGCAACATTTGTAGTAACTGTTAAATGAGAAACTATTTTGTTCTGTAAGCCTTCATCTTAAGTGAGAATAACAGCACAACTGGAAGATCGTAGTCAATGTCACTGAACTGTGCATGTAGAAATTTTTGAAATGTTGTATGTTTGGCTATGTGTATTTTCACCCAAAAAAAAGGTTGAGAAGTTAGAGGGTTGACATGTTGTGGGGTTGTTAACCAATGTCATAAAAGAATATGTGTACTACTGTTTCATGAGAAACTATTTGTTCTGTAAGCCTTCACCTGAAGTACAATAAAATAAATAAATAAAATATCTTTTAAATTTTAAAGAGAAAATTAATGAAAGGTAAAGTTCTGTCTATTTTATTTTATTTTTTTCCCATTGATAATTTGGACCACAAAATAATAGAATAAAAAGTAGGGGGCCGATTTAAAGATCTCTTGAATTAAAAGTAGGATGCTAGTAGAAAAATAATATATACAGTAAAAGAAGCTTTAAAAAAGGTCATGAAAGGGTGAGCCGAAAATAAGGCAAGAGATCAAAGATAATACATGTACATGAACCAAACACCTCCTCTATAAAACTTAGGTTCTCTGAGTTTAAAAAAAAAAACAAAAAACAAAAACACATGGAAAAACTGGAACCTTAAAACACTGCTGACAGGAATGTAAAATGGTGCAACTAGTTTAGAAAATAGTCAGCAGTTCTTCAAAAGTTTAAACATAAAGTTACAATTTTTGTATTTTGCTGTCATCAAGTTGGCCCTCAACTCACGGTGACCCCATCACAGTGGAATGAAACACTTCCCAGGCCTACACCATCCCCCTTATCGTTTGCATATCCGACTATTGTGATCACAGGGTTTTCACTTGTTAATTTTTGGAAGCAGATTGCCAGGCCTTTCTTCCTAGTCTATTTTAGTCTGGAAGCTCTGCTGAAACCTGTTCAGTATCATAGCAACACACAAGCTTCCACTGACAGACAGTGGGTGGCTGTGCATTAGATGCCTTGGCTAGGAATCAAATCTGGGGTTGTCATATGATCCAGGGATTCTACTGCTAGGTATACAAAAAGAAATAAAAACATATGTCCACACAAAAACTTGTGCATAAATGAACACAGTAGCATTATTCATAATAGCCAAAAAATGAAAACAACCCAAATGGTTACCAATTGGTGAATGAATAAACAAAATGTGGTATAACAATACAATGGAATATTAGTTCGCAGTAAAAAGAAATGAAGTACTGACACATGCTACAACATGGATGGACCTTTGAAACAAGCTAAGTGAAATAAGCCAGTCACAAAGGACCACATTTTATATCATTTTATTTACATAAAATGTCCACAACAGATAAATCCAGAGAGACAGAAAGTAGATTGTTAGTTGTCTTGGGTTGGGAGTGTAGGAGTGTGAGGAATACTGAAAACTGCTAATGGGTATGAGGTTTCTTTTGGGAGTGGTAAAAATGTTCTAAAATTAATGTAGTGATGCTCCACAATTCTGTGAATGAATTAAAAACAACTGAATCACACACTTTAAATAGGTAAATTGTATGACATCTGAATTCATTATATCTCAATAAAACTGTTACGTTAAATCCAAAGTTTAGGTGGAGCCAACATGGCGCTATAGACAGAAGCACCATGCTGTTCCTTCACAGCAAAGACCTGAAAAATGAAGTAAAACAGAGACAAACATCAATCTTGGAACCTTAAGCATCAAATGAAGGGATAAAGAACTCAGCTAAGCACCAAATGGAATAAGGAACTGACAGAGAACAGACAGCAAGGAAAGATATGGAGTGGAGGTTCCCTATCAGCAAAAACAGTACAGATTTGCTATTTTGGACTCCTATCAGAGATCAGTGGACAGGGAGTATGGGAAAGTAGCTTCACGGAGCTCCCAGCAGGAGACAGAGCACCCACCCCTCCCCTTCATCTGGACCTGCTCTGCTGCACCATAGCTAAGCAATCAGCCCTGCCCACTAGACATCATGGTGAGAAGTATCATGTCCACAGACAAGCAAACAACAAAGAATGCACAGCCCACCTGCTCAGACATAACCAAATAAAACAAACAAGCAGGATGAAACAAACAAATCTCCAGTCAATAAATCAAGAAAATAACTACTGAATGTCCTGAAGACAGCAGACGCTATCAAAACACGTAAAAAAAACAGGACAGGATGGCTCCAGTAGGCATCCAAAATAAAACACCAGATGACTTTCCAGTAGAAGGCAAGGCACTGGAACTACCTGATAGGGAATTCAAACCTCTAATTTTCAGAGCTATCCAAGAATTGAAGCAAAAAGTAGACAAAAATGAGGAAAAAAATAGACAAAATTATGGAAAATACAGACAAAACAATAGAAGAATTCAGGAAAATAATACAGGAACAAAATTCACAACTAGAAGTCATACAAAATCAATAATTAGAAATCCAAAAGATAAACAACAAGATTTCAGAAATGGACAGTGTCATTGAAGGTCTGAGCAGCAGATTTGACACAATGGAAGAGAAGATCAGGGAAATTGAAGACAAATCGTTGGCTACCACTCTGAGGAAAAATCAGAAAAAAGAACGAAGAAAAATGGAGAAACCCTGAGAATTATGTGGGATACAATCAAAAGCAATCACTTGTGAGTGATCGGAGTTCCAGTACAGGGGAAGAAAATGGAAAACACAGAGAGGACCATTGAAGAACTGCTGACAGAAAACTTCCCTAATATCATGAAAGATGAAAAGCAGACCATCCAAGAAGCACAACAAACCCTTGTATAGGATAGACCCCAAAAGAAAATCACCAAAGCATATGATAATCCCACTTCCTAAAACCAAAGACAAAGGAAGAATCCTGAAAGCAGCTCAAGAAAAACGAAAAGTCACTTACAGAGGGGAAACAATAAGACTAAACTCTGATTACTCGGCAGAAACCAGGCAGGCGAGAAGGCAATGGGATGACATACAAAATCCTGAAAGAAAAAAAAATTGCCAACCAAGAATATATCCTGCAAATCTCCTGTTCAAATATACTGGTGAAATTAGGACACTTCCAGATAAACAGAAATTAAAGTAATATATAAAAACCAAACCAAACTTACAAGAATTATTAAAGGGAGTCCTTTGGTTTGAGAACAACATCAGATGACACCCTGAATCTAAGACGCAAGACTGCACCAGCCAGCTACCAACCTAGGAAATGAACTCTAATAGACTATTCAAAACCAAAAGATTTACAAGAGGGAACCAGAGAGGTTAATCTGCAAATGACAACAAAGTCAGAACAGTAAAAGAGGAAATAAATGGTGTTGGTATAGAACTTTCTAATGGAGAGGAAGGCAAGGCGATACCACATAATGAAGGACTGGTTGAAACTTAGGAAGATAAGGGTATATTTCAAGGTAACCACAAAGAAAGTTAACAAACTTATAAAAATAAAGAAGAAAAACATAAAGTCTCAGTAAATACAAAATCTACAAAAAGAAAAGAAATGAAAAAAAATCCATGAACAAAAGGAATTCAGTACAGGAGAGTAAGAGGAACAAAGAAAACATCAGCACTACAAAAAAAAGCACTACGAAATGACAAACTCACGCCTATCAATGATTACACTGAATGTAAATGGTCTAAATGCACCCATCAAGAGACAGACAGTGACAGAATGGATAAGAAAACAGGATCCATCAATATGCTGTCTACAAGAGACACACCTTAGAAACAAAGATATAAATTTATTAAAAATCAAAGGATGGAAAAAAATATATCAAGCAAACAGATACCAAAAAAGAGCAGGATTGGCAATACTAATCTCAGATAAAATAGAGTTTAAAATGAAATCCACCATAAAAGACAAAGAAGGGTATTATATAACCATAATACTACTCCCCCAATGACAGGGCTCCAAAATACATAAAACAAACTCTAACACTGAACATAGAAACTGACAGTTCCACAGTACTAGTAGGAAACTTAAACGCACCACTCTCAGTAAAGGACAGAACATCTAGAAAGAAATTCAACAAACATACAGAAGATTTAAAGGCCACAGTCATCCAACTTGACCTCATAGACATATATAGAACACTTCACCCAAGGGCTGCAAAGTACACATTCTTTTCCAATGCACGTGGAACTTTCTCCAGAATAGAACATCTTTTAAGCCACAAAGCAACCATCAACAAAATCCAAAACACTGAGATAATACAAAGGATCTTCTCTGATCACAACGCCATCAAAGTAGAAATTAACAACAGGAAGAACAAGGGAAAAAAATCAATTACATGGAAACTGAATAACACCCTGCTTACACATCAGTGGGTAATAGAAGAAATCAGAGATGGAATCAAAAAATTCCTAGAATCAAACAAGAATGAAAACACATCATACCAAAACCTTTGGGACACAGCTAAGGCACTCCTCAGAGGACAATTTATAGCAATACATGCAAACATCAAAAAAGAAGAAAGGGACAATAAAGAGAACCATGAAAAGGAAATCAGAAAAACAATACCATTTGTAATAGCCCCTAAAAAAATAAAATACTTAGGAATAAATCTAACCAGGCATATAAAAAACCTATACAAAGGAAAACTACAAAATACTACTGGCAAGAAAGCAAAAGAGATCTACATAAGTAGAAAAATATACCATGCTCATGGATAGGTAGACTCAATATTGTGAAAATGGCAATTCTACACAAAGAAATCTACAAGTACAATGCAATCCTGAACCAAATACTAACAAAAATCTTTAAACATTAACTTTATATAGAAAGGGAAGAGGCCCCAGGTACATAAAGCACTGTCGAAGAAGAAGAGTAAAGTAGGAGGACTCGCACTACCTGACCTCAGAACCTGCTATACAGCTATGGTAGTCAAAACAGCCTGTGTACTGGTACAATGACAGTAACACTGACCAATGGAATAGAATTGAGAACCCAGATGTAAATCCATCCACCTACAGTAACCTGATCTTTGACAAGGGCCCAAAGTCCATCAAATGGGGAAAAAAGTCTTCTTAACAAACGGTGCTCGCAAAGTTGGATGTCTATCTGCAAAAAAATGAAACAGGACCCATACCTCACAGCACACACAAAAACTAATTCAAAATGGATGAAAGACCTAAATATAAAACCAAAATCTATAAAGATCATAGAAGAAAAAATAGGATCAACACTAGAAGCCCTAATACACGGCATTAGCAGTATACAAACCATAATTAACACCACACAAACACAGGAAGTTAAGCTAGATAACAGATCTTCTGAAATTAAATACTTATGCTCATCAAAAGGCTTCACCAAAAGAGTAAAAAGAGAACGTACAGATTGGGAAAAAAGTTTTGGCTATGACAAATCTGACAAAGGTTTAATCTCTAAAATCTATAGGAAAATCCAACACCACTACAACAAAAACAGAAATAATTCAATTAAAAAATGGGCAAAGGAAATGAACACTTCACCAGAGATGACATTCAAGGGGCTAACAGACACATGAGGAAATGCTTGTGATCACTAGGCATTAAGAGAAATGCAAATCAAAACCACAATGAGATACCATCTCACCCCAGCATTACTGGCATGAATTAAAAAAACCCAGAAAATCACAATGTTGGAGAGGCTGCAGGGCGACTGGGACTCTTATGCACTGATGGCAGGAATGCAAAATGGTACAACCATTTTGGAAAATTATATGGCGCTTCCTTAGAAAGCTAGAAATATCATATGATCCAGCAATCCCACTCCTAGAAATATATCCTAGAGAAATAAGAGCCGTCACATGAATAGACATATGCACACCCATGTTTTATTGCAGCATTGTTCACGATAGCGAAAAGATGGAAACAACCTAGACGCCCATCAACAGATGAATGGATAAACAAACTATGGTACATACACACAATGGAGTACTATGCAATGATAAACAACAACAATGAATCTGTGAAGCATCACACAAGGATGAATCTGGAGGGCATTATGCTGAATGAAATAAGTCAATCACAAAAGGACAAATACTGTATGAGATTACTACTATAAAAACTCATGAAAAGGCTTCCACACAGAAAGAAACACTCTTTGATGGCTACAAGGGAGAGAAGGGGTGGGGATGGAAAAACACTAAATAGACAATAGATGGGTCGTAACTTTGGTGAAGGGTAAGACAATACACAATACTGGGGAAGCCAGCACAACTTGTACAAGGCAAGGTCATGGAAGCTCCAAAGACACATCCAAACTCCCTGAGGGACCGAATTACTAGGCTGAGGACTGTGGGGACCATGGTCTCGGGGAACATCTAGCTCAGCTGGCATAACATAGTTTATAAAGAAGATGTTCTACATTCTACTTTGGTGAGTAGTGTCTGAGGTCTTAAAAGCTTGTGAGCAGCCATCTAAGATACTCCACTGGTCTCACCCCTTTGGGAGCAAGGGAGAATGAAGGAAACTAAAGACACCAGGGAAAGATTAGTCCAAAGGACTAATGGATCACAACTACCACAGCCTCCACCAGACTGAGTCCAGTACAACTAGATGGTACCCAGCTACCACCACTGACTGCTCTGGCAGGGATCACAATAAAGGGTCCTGGCCAGATCTGGAGAAAAATGCAGAATAAAATTCTAACTCAGAAAAAAAAGACCAGACTTACTGGTCTGACAGAGATTGGAGAAACCCTGGGAGTAAGCCTCCCAGACACCCTTTTAGCTCAGTAATGAAGTCACTCCTGAGGTTCACACTTTAGCCAAAGATTAGACAGGCCCATGAAACAATATGGGCACACCAGTCCAGGGACAACAACTAGAAGGCAGGAGGGAAGAGGCAGGCTGGTAATAGGGAACCCAAGGTTGAGGAGGGAGAGTATTGTTATGTCATGGAGTTGGTAACCAATGCCATAAAACAGTATGAATACTTACTGTTTAATGAGAAGCTAGTTTGTTCTGTAATTTTTCATCTAAAAGTACAATAAAAAAAAAATCCCAAATTTGACTAACTATATGTTATCTAAAAAGGGCAAATCTGTGTTTTAACACAGTGATTAAGAAATACTCTAAATAAAAGCAAATGGTGAACATATATTTGGCAGATGAAACCAAGAGAAAGCTGTGATAGAAATATTAATGTCTAAAGTTGATTCTAAACATTTTTTAGGGGGGAAGAAGAATAAGAAAAGTTAAGAAAATCTGAAGAAAAATGGGGGTAAAGGATGGAGCTTATAGTCTAGATAGTAAAACCTAAAATAAAGCTATATTAAATAAATGGTATGGTACTACATTTTATATCAGTAGGTGTATCTGTTAAGATACATTTGGTTGTAAGTTACGTAAAATGTAAATCAGGGAGGATTAAATAATGAGGAAACTTGTTATCTCACACAATAGAAATGGCTGAGTTAACAGTCACAGGATGGGTTAATTCAGAAGCTCAAGGATGCTATCAAGGACCCAGTTTGTTCCATCTTTTCATTTTCCCAACATTGGTAAGTTAGTATAGTTCCCAGGCTAGCTTGCCTCATAGTCACTAGAAGGCCACAGCATCTCTTCACATCATACCCAGAGGTAGAAATCAAGTACTTCCCCTCTCCCACCCTTGAATTCTTTTTTAAGAACAAGCACACCTTCTCAGAAGCTCTTTTTTAATACCAGACAAACCTACTGCCTTCAAGTCAATTCCCACCCATAGCGACCCTATAGGATACCGTGAAACTGCCCCATAGGGTTTCCAAAGCTATAATCCTCATGGAAGCAGACCACCACATCTTTCTCTCATGCAGCAGCTGGTGGGTTCGAACCGTTGACCTTTTAGTTAGCAGCTGAGCTCTTCACCACTGCGCCACCAGCGCTCCTTTTAAATACCCATCTCTAAATCAGTAATCAGAAGAGAACTGGGATAACCAAGATTATCTGTGTCTATCATGACTCACTCCTTGGGATGGAGGTGGTGGCAGGGTAGAGGAGGGTAGAGAGCTGAATAAAATTGGAATTCTATCAGGAAAAGAGTTAAGGAAATGGATATTGAGGAAAACTAACAACTGCAATGGGAAAAGAACAGACTGATCATAAAATAGTGTTGCAATAATACGTTGTTTAAATAAAAAGTTTAGATCTCAACTTTATACTAAATACGGAAGTAAATTCCTAAAATACTAAGTATATATACAGATAAACAATAGCAACAAAAACTACAAAAGTATTAGAAAGAAAATATACAGGAACATTTTTATAATCTTTTGGTAGGGTTTACCTTACAAAGCAATTCACAAAACCCAAACACGATGAAAGAAAAAACAGATTTGACTACACAAACATCAAAGATTTCTATAAGACAAAAAGCAAAGTAAAATACAGATAATAAACTGGGTAAAACATATGTACATTTTATAATGAAAGATTAATATCTTAAGAAAAAATCAACACTAATAAAATAATGGATATACACTATGTAGTCTGTTTACAATAAGAAACAAAGAGGACTTCCAGTCAACATGGTGCTATAGTCTGAAGCAACACGTCATTCCTCCACAGCAAAGATCAGAAAAACTAAGTCAAACAGCATCACATGTCAATCCTGAAACCCTAGGCATCAAATTAAGAGATAAAGAACTCAGCCAAGCACTGAATGAAATAAGAAACTGACAGAGAACAGAGCACATGGAGAGATACATGCAGAGGTCCCCTATCAGCTACTGCAGCATGGATCCGCCATCTTGGACTCCTATCGGAGATCAGCAAACAAGAGGTATGAGAAAGCCGCTTCAGGGAGCTTCCAGCAGGAGACAGAACAACCAGTAACCCACGATATAGGCTTTCCCACCCTCCACCCTTCTTCACCCCCACTTAGCCTCCTCTGCTTCCTGCAGCCACAGTCCATTGGCCAGGAAGCACGAGCTTCCCCCTAGTGCTGCTTGGATTCCAGCCGCCTGCACTGGACAGCTCCCTGAGTGCTACTTGTTGGTGGCAGATGTTGCTTTTTTCCACTTCTTTAGATTTCTTCCTTACCTCTCACCACCTACCCCTCCTTTCTCTCAAAATACCTGGCTCCGTGAGCCATCTTTGCTTCTTCCTGAGGGGCTGCAAAACACCGCTGGACTGTGAAACTGCTTCTCGGCCCATGCCGCCAAGTGGGTGGGACCCCCCTGGCTTTTTTGTTTGTTTGCTCCGATTTGTTCTGTTTTGATTTGTTTGTTTGTCTTCTTTTTCTTTTCTTGGCCTGGGAGCCCCTTCTAGCCAGGCAGTACCATGAGGCTTGGAAGCTAGTCCCTTACTCTGAGAAGATGCACAGGGACATCCCTAGGGGCATTTCTTTTTTCTTTGGTTGATTTTTTTTTTTTTTTCCATTTCTTTGTTTAGTTTTCATCTCTTATTCCCTTTTTGTCTTTCTTCATTTCCAGGTTCTCAATTTATCCATTTCTTTCTTTTACCCTTTTTCTTTTTTTTTTCATTTTTGTTTTTCCCCATTTCTCAGTCTCTCATCCTTCCACTCCAATAGCAAGCTTGCTTAGCACTCTTTTTTGTTTGTGTGTGTTTTTGCCTCCTGTTCCTCTCTCCTCTCTCTCATCTTTCCCATACCCATCTTAGCTCCACACATCACAATCTACCCCCTCCTTCCTGCCTACCTGAGCCGTGCACTGAACATCACACTCCCAAACAGCATAGGCACGGCCTACTGGAACCTGCCCTGCACTGATTCCCGGTCCGCACTGACAGCCCTGGTACATACCACAAACAACCCATCCCAACAACTCAACTTCCCTTCAGTTGGACCTGCCCTGCTGTACCATACCTGAGTGACTGACCCTGCCCATTGGAGAAGGAGGTGAAAAGTATCACGCCCACAGACAAGCAAACAATGAAGAACGCACAGCTAGCCTGCTCAGACATAACAAAATAAAACAAAAAAGCAGGACTAAACAAACAAATCTCAATCAATAAACAAGGAAAATAACCACTGAATGCCCCAAAGACAGCAGAAAATATCAAAACATTTACAAAAACAGGACAGGATGGTTCCAGTAGGCATCCAAAATAAAACACCAGATGACCTTCCAGTAGAAGAAAAGGCACTAGATCTAACTGACAGGGAATTCAAATCTCTAATATCCAAGAATTATCCAAGAGTTGGAGCAAAAAACAGACAAAAATGGGGAAAAAATAGACAAATTCATGGAAAACACTGACAAAAAATGGAAGAGTTCAAGAAAATAATACAGGAATAAAATGCTAAAATAATGTCACAACTAGAAATAATACAAAAAAAACAATTAGAAATACAAAAGATAAACAACAAGATTTCAGAAATGGCCAATGTCATAGAAGGGCTGAGGTGCAGGTTTGAAATGATGGAAGACAGGATCAGAGAAACTGAAGAAAAACACTTGGATACAACTCTGTTTGAGGAAAAGTCAGAAAAAAGATCAAAGAAAAATGAAGAACCCTGAGAATTGTGTGGGATACAATCAAAAGCAAAAATCTGCGTGTGATCGGAGTTCCAGAACAGGAGGAGAAAACAGAAAACACAGAGAGGATCACTGAAGAACTGCTGACAGAAAACTTCCCCGATATCATGAAAGATGAAAAGCTGACCATCCAAGAAACTCAACAAACCCCATATAGGACAGACCCCAGAAGAAAATCTCCAAGGCATATCATAATCACACTCGCTAAAACCAAAGACAAACAAAGAATCCTGAGAGCAGCTTGAGAAAAACAAAAAGTCACATACAGCGGAGAAACAATAAGTGTAAGCTCGGATAATTCGGCAGAAACCATGCAGGCAAGAAAGCAATGGGATGACATATATAAAACCTTGAAAGAAAAAAATTGCCAGCCAAGAAGAATATATCCTACAAAACTCTCATTCAAATATGATGGTGAAATTAGGTCATTTCCAGATAAACAGAAATTAAGGGACTATGTAAAAACCAAACCAAACTTAAGAGACTTATTAAAGCAAGTCCTTCGATCTGAGAACAAACAACATCAACCACAGGCTGAATATAGGACACGGGATTGTACTAGCCAGATACCAACCTAGGAAATGAACTCTTAAGGACTATGCAAAACCAAAAGAATTACAAAAGGGAACCAGAGAGGTTAAACTGTAAATGATAACAGCACCAGAACAATAAAAGAGGGAATAAATGGTGTAGGTATACAACATTCTAATGGAGAGGAAGTCAAGCAATACCAAGTAATAACAGACTAGTTCAAATCTAGGAAGATAAGGGTAAATTACAAGGTAACCACAAAGAAAGTTAACAAACCTACTTATCAAAATAAAGAAAAGCATGAAGTCTCAGTAAAAACAAAACCTAGAAAAACAAAAGAAATGAAAAAAAAAATCCACATACAAAAGGAATGCAGCACAGGAGAGTAAGAGGAACAAAGAAAACGTCAGCACCACAAAAAAAAAAAAAACACTACAAAATGCAATCCCACTCCTAGGAATATATCCTAGAGAAATAAGAGCCATCACACAAATAGACATATGCACAGCCACATTCATTGAAGCACCGTTCACAAGAGCAAAAAGATGGAAACGACCTAGATGCCCATCAACAGATGAATGGATAAACACACTATGGTACATACACACAATGGAGTATTATACAAAGATAAAGAACAATGATGAATCTGTGAAGCATCTCATAACATGGATGAAACGGGAGGACATTATGCTGAGTGAAATAAGTCAATCACTAAAGGACAAATATTGTATGAGACCTCTACTGTATAACTCATGTAAAAGTTTACACACAAAAAGAAACAATCTTTGTTGGTTACGAGGGAGGGGAGGGGTGGGGGGGAACTAAACAGATAAGTGGTAACTTTGGTGAAGGGTAAGACAGTACACAATACTGGGGAAGCCAGCACAACTTGTACAAGGAAAGGTCATGGAAGCTCCACAGACACTTCCAAACTCCCGGAGGGACTGAATTGCTGGTGGAGGGCTGTGGGGACCATGGTCTCGGGGAACATCTAGCTCAACTGGCATAACACAGTTTATAAAGACAATGTTCTACATTCTACCTTGGTGAGTAGCGTCTGGAGTCTTGAAAGCCTGTGAGCAGCCATCTGAGATACTCCACTGGCCTTACCCCTTTGGGAGCAAGGGAGAATGAAGACAACAGGATACAAGGAAAAGCTTAGTCCAAAGAACTAATGGACCACGGCTACCACGGCCTCCACCAGACTGAGTCCAGTACAGCTAGATGGTGCCTGGCTACCACCACTGACTGGTCTGACTGGGATCACAATAGAGGGTCCTGGACAGAGCTGGAAAAGGATGTAGAACAGAATTCTAACTCATAAAAAATGACCAGATTTACTGGCCTGACAGACTGGAGAAATCCCGAAAGTACGTCCCCTGGACACCGTGTTAGCTCAGTGATAGAGCCCCTCCCGAAGTTCATCGTTCAGCCGGGGTTGGACAGCCTCATAAAACAAAACAGGACTAATGAGGCACAATAGTCCAGGGACAAGGAATAGAAGGCAGGAGGGGACAGAAAAGCTGGTGATAGGGAACCCTAGGTTGAGAAGGGACAGTGTTGTCATGTCATGGGGTTGTTAACCATTGTCATAGGGCAATATGTGTACTGTTTAACGAGAAATTATTTGTTCTGCAAACCTTCATTTAAGGTACAAAAAAAAAAAAAGAATTATCTATGTGAGATCAAATTGACAACAGCAACTCAAAAGGTTTGATGGGAAGCCTAGGGGACAGTGAGTTGAAGATAATGGTGATGGAATAATTTGGAAAAGGATAGTGAGAATATCAGCACATCTAGAAGAATGTAATCGATGTCACTGAATTGTATATGTAGAAACTTTCGAAATGGTGTAACTTTGGCAATGTATATTTTCACCAAAAAAAGGGTTCTCAAGGTCGAGAAGGGAGAGTGTTGACATGTCATGGGGTTGTTAACCAATGTCATAAAACAATATGTGTACTGTTTACTGAGAAACTATTTTTTCTGTAAACCATCTAAAGTAGAATAAAAAAAATTAAAAAAAAAAGAATTGCAATAGGTCAGTAAACAGAAGAAAATTGTTCAACCTCATTACTAATTAAATAGATACAAGTTAAAAAATACACATATTGCTTACTAGATTGGCAAAGATTAAGATAATTGGAAACACTGAGTATTGGTGAGGGTGGGGAAAATGCATATTCTCATAGACTGATATGCAAATTCTTTATAACCTTTGTGGAAGGAAAATTGGTGACACCTATCAGAATTTTAAATGCACTTATCCTTCAATCCAATATCTCTACTTCTGGAACTGTAAATGGAAATAAATGACCACCCATAGGAGGGTGGTTATGTCAGTTAAGGTCCCAAGATGTCCCTGGCAATTCATACCCTTGTCTAGGAGTCCCCTCCCACAATAATTATGGCTGGCCTTGTGTGACCAACAGAATATGGCAGAAGTGATAATGTAAGACAGAATATAGCAGAAGTGATAATATATGACTTGTGCAGACAGATCATAAAAAGCACTGCAGCTTCTGCCTTGGTCTCTTGGATCACACTTTCTGGGGGAAGCCAGCCACTATGATATGAGGACGTTCAGGAAGCCTTGTAGAGAGGCCCACATGAAAAGAAACCACATGTCATGGATTGAATTGTGTCCCCCAAAAAATGTGTGTTTCTATTTGGCTAGGCCATGATTTCCAGTGCTATGTGGTTGTCCTCTATTTTGTGATTGGAATTTTACGTTAAGGAGGATTAGGGCGGGACTGTAACACCACCTTTACCCAGGTCACATCCCTGATCCAATGTAAAGGGAAGTTTCCCTGGGGTGTGGCCTGCATCACCTTTTATCTCTTGAGAGTGGGGGATCTCATACCATCAAGAAAGCAGTGCTGGGAGCAAAGCAAATCCTTTGCACTTGAGGTTCCTACACAGAGAAGCTCCCAGACCAAGGGAAGACTGATGTACCACAAGGACGTTTCTCCAGAGCCGACAGAGAAGACAAAGCCCTCCCCTGGAGCTGATGTCTTGAATTTGGACTTCTAGCCTACTAGACTGTGAGAAAATAAATTTCTCTTTGTGAAAGCCATCCACTTGTGGTATTTCTGTTAGAGCAGAACTAGATGACTAAGACACCATGTGAGGCCCGTAGCCAACAGCCAGAACCAACCTACCAACCATATGAGTGACCCTCTTTTGATGTGGATCCTCCAGTCCCAGTTAGGCCTTCAGAAGAATGCTGTCCTAGCTGACATATGACTGCAACTGTATGAGAGATCCCAAATAAGAACTACCCAGCCAAGCTCTTTCCAAATTCATAAGCAGAAACCATGAAAGATAATAAATGATTACTATTGTTTAATGCCACTTATGGAATGAATCGTATCCCCTCAAAATATGTGTTGAATTCCTACCCCTTGTACCTATGGATGTGATGCTGCATGGAAATAGGCTTTTCATTTGTTATGCTAATAAGGTCATACCACTGTGGGGTGGATCCTAAACTTAATCACTTCTGAGTTATAAGAACAGAGTAGACAGAGATAAACTTGTAGGGGAAGACAGATGCCACGTGAGGATTACCTGCTAGCCAAGGAACACCAAGGAATGCCCGGGCTACTAACAAGGAAGGAATCAACACAACCAAGACCCTCATTTGTACTTGTTGCCTACAGAACTGTGAGAAAATAAAATTTCTATTCTTTAAAGCCACCTACTTGTGGTATCTGTGTTACTGCAGCACTAGGTAACTAAGACAATCACTAAGTTTTGGTGTAATTTGTTATGCAGCAATACTTCATGAATACAGTAGTTAAATACAGTTCATCTTTACCATGGAATATCCTATAGCAATTAAAAAATATGTATCTCTACATATATCTGCAGTTAAAGCTATCTATGGCTGATTTTAAAAAGCAAACTACAAAATAGTATGTGTTGCATGACCTTTCTTTTTTTAAGACTTTTTTGTATGGATAGAGAGAAGTTTTAAAAGAAATTTGCCAAAATGTAAATAGAAAGTATATATATTAGTGAGAATACAGATCATTTTCACTTTTTTCCTTTGTAACTTTATGCATTATCTATTTTTTTAATAAGCATGTGTTTCTTTTATAATTCCGCCCACTCCCCCCACAAAACAAAAAGCTCTTTTTAATTTGTAGTAGTTGGAGGAGAGACTCAAAAGAGGAAGAGTTTCCAGAAAGTTTCAGTACCGGATTTTAATATGTCATTGACAGTATTCCTTTCCACCACTAATGAAATCATCCTTCTTGGTGATTTCAACATCCACAGATAATTCATTAATAATTGGAACCTGGAATGCATGAAGTATGAATCTAGGAAAACTGGAACACATCAAAAATGAATTGGAAAGCATAAAGATCAATATCCTAGTCATTAGTGAGCTGACATGGACTGGTATTGGCCATTTTGAATCAGATAAATCATATGGTCTACTATGCTGGGAATGACAAACTGAAGAAGAATGGCGTTGCATTCATCATCAAAAAGAACATTTCAAGATTTACTCTGAAGTACAATGCTGTCAGTGATAGGATAATATCCATACACCTACAAGGAAGACTAGTTAATATGACTATTACTTATACTTACATATCCACCACTAAGGCCAAAGATGAAGAAATTTAAGATTTTTACCAACTTCTGCAGTCTGAAATTAATCGAACATGAAGTCAGGATGCATTGAAAATTACTGGTGATTGGAATGAGAAAGTTGGAAACGAAGAAGGATTAGTAGTTGGAAAATATGGCCTTGGTGATAGAAACTACGCCAGAGATTGCATAATAAAATTTTGCAAGACCAACAACTTCTTCATTGCAAATACCTTTTTTCAACAACATAAATGGTGACTGTACACATGGACCTCGCCAGACAGAATACACAGGAATCAAATCGACTACATCTGTGGAAAGAGATGATGGAAAAGCTCAACATCATCAATCAGAAAAAGGCCAGGGGTTGACTGCAGAACAGACCATCAATTGCACACATGCAAGTTTAAGGTGAAGCTGAAGAAAATTAGAACAGGTTCACGAGAGCCAAAGTACAACCTTGCGTATATATCCCACTTGAATTTAGAGACCATCTCAAGAATAGATTTGATGTGCTAAACACTAACGACTGAAGAGCAGGCGAGTTGTGGAATGACATCAAGGACATCATACATGAAGAAAGCAAGAGGTCATTAAAAAGCAGGAGAGAAACAAAAGAACAAAATGGATGTCAGAAGAGACTCTGAAACTTGCTCTTGAATGTCGAGTAGCTAAAGCAAACCGAAGAAATGATGAAGTAAAAGAGCTGAACAGAAGATTTCAAAGGGCAGCTCGAGAAGACAAAGTAAAGTATTATAATGACATGTGCAAAGACCTGGAGATAGAAAACCAAAAGAGAAAAACACGCTTGGCATTTCTCAAGCTGAAAGAACTGAAGAAAAAATTCAAGCCTTGAGTTTCAGTACTGAAGGATTCTACAGGGAAAATGTTAAACGACACAGGAAGCATCAAAAGAAGATGAAAGGGATACACACAGTCACTATACCAAAAAGAATTGGTGGACATTCAACCATTTCAGGAGGTAGCATGTGATCAGGAACCAAAGGTACAGAAGGAAGAGGCCCAAGCTACACTGAAGGCATTGGTGAAAAACAAGGCTCCAGGAATTGATGGAATACCAATAGAGATGTTTCAACAAACGCATGCAGCACTGGAAATGCTCACTCATCTGTGCCAAGAAATTTGGTAGCTACATGGCCAATCAACTGGAAGAGATCCATATTTATGCCTATTCCCAAGAAAAGTGATCCAACTGAATGAGGACATTATCCAACAATATCATTAATATCACATGCAAGTAAAATTTCGCTGAGGATCATTCAAAAGTGGCTACAGCAGTATATCAACAGGAAACTGACAGAGGTTCAAATCGGATTCAGAAGAGGACGTGGAACCTGGGATATTATAGCTGATGTCAGATGGATCCTGGCTGAAAACAGAGAATACCAGAAAGATGTTTACCTGTGTTTTACTGACTATGCAAAGTCATTCGACTGTGTGGATCGTAACAAATTACAGATAACTTTGTGAAGAATGGGAATTCTAGAATACTTAATTGTGCTCCAGTGGAATCTGTACATAGATCAAGAGGCAGTTATCCAAACAGAACAAGGGGATACTGCATGGTTTAAAGTCAGGAAAGGTGTGCACCAGGGTTGTATCCTTTCATCATACTTATTCAATCTGTATGCTGAGTAAACAATCCGAGAAGCTGGACTATACGAAGAGGAACATGGCATCATGATTGGAGGAAGACTCATTAACAACCTGCAACATGCAGATGACTAAACCTTGCTTGCTGAAAGTGAAGAGGATGTGAAGGACTTACTGATGAAGATCAAAGACCAAAGCCTTCAACATAAAGAAAACAAAAATCGTCACAACTGGACCAATACGCCACCATGAAAAACGAGAAAAGACTGAAGTTGTCAAGGATTTCGTTTTACTTGGATCCACGATCAACACCAATGGAAGCAGCAGTCAAGAAATCAAAAGATGCACTGCACTGGGAAAATCTGCAGCAAAAGACCTCTTTAAAAAGACTACGGTGCGTGTCATGGATTGAATTATGTCCCCCCAAAAATGTGTGTATCAATTTGGCTGAGCCAAGATTCCCAGTATTGTGTGGTTGTCCTCCATTTTGTAATTGTAATTTTATGTTAAAGAGGATTAGGGTGGGATTGTAACACCCTTACTAAGGTCACATCCCTGATCCAATGTAAAGGGAGTTTCCCTGGAGTGTGGCCTGCCACACCTTTTATCTTACAAGAGATAAAAGGGAAGCAAGCAGAGAATTGGGGACCTCATACCACCAAGAAAGTAGTGCTGGGAGCAGAGTGTGTCCTTTGGACCCAGGGTTCCTGCATGGAGAAGCTCCTAGTCCAGGGGAAGACTGATGAGAAGGCTGACAGAGAGAGCCTTCCCCTGGAGCTGACGCCCTGAATTTGGACTTTAGCTTACTCTACTGTGAGAAAATAAACTTCTCTTTGTTAAAGCCATCCACTTGTGGTATTTCTGTTAAAGCTGCACTAGATGACCAAGACAATGCACCTGACCCAATTCGTGGTATTTTCAATTGCCTCATATGCATGTGAAAGCTGGACAATTAATAAGGAAGACCGAAGAACTGATGGCTTTGAATTATGGTGTTGGCAAAGAATACTGACTATACCATGGACTGCCAGAGGAATGAATAAAATCTGTCTTGGAAGAAGTACAGCCAGAATGTTCCTTAGAAGAGAGGATAGTGAGACTTTGTCTTGCTTACTTTGTACATATTATCAGGAGGGACCAGTCCTTGGAGAAGGACATCATGCTTGGTAAAGTAGAGAGTCGGCAAAAAAAAAAAAAAAAGGGAGACCCTCAATGAGATGGACTGACACAGTGGCTGCAACAGTGCTCTTAAACATAGCAATAATTGTGAGGATGGTGCAGGGCTGGGCAGTGTTTCATTCTGTTGTGCACAGGGTTACCATGAATTGGAATTGACTTGATGGCACCTAACAGCAACAATCTTTAAGGGAGCAGATTGCCAAGTCTTTTCTTCCACGGAGTGGCTGGTGGCTCCCAACCATTGACTTTTTGGTTAATATATGAGCAATTAACTGCTGTGCTTCCAGGGCTTCTTATTCTATCTTTAACCTACTCTAAACTGAATTTTGTCCTCAATCTTGTCAAAATCAGTAGTGATCACTATGATAAGTTAATGTTATGTGTCAACCTGACTAGACCATGATTCTCAGTATTACATAATTATTCTCCATTTTGTGGTCTGAAGTAATTATCCTCCACTTTGTGATATGATGTAATCAACTCCAGGATGTGATCTGATGTGATCAGTCAATAGTTGTAACGGGAGTTTCTTTGGGGGTGTGGCCTGCATTGAATACATACATGGATGTTCTGCCAAAGCTCCCTTGCTTACTGTGGATCCTGTTTTTGGCTCGTCATCACGTGACCTCTAGTTCTTGGAACTTGAGCTAGCAGCCTGTCACCTGATCTGCCAACTTGCATGGCCTGCCAACTTTAGGATTCACCAGTTCCACAGCCCTGTAAGTCAGCAGTGTACCGTCTGATCTGCCAATTCTGGGTTCATCAGCCCTGTAACCACATGAGTCAGGAGAAGCCTACAGCCAACGACTGACCCGTGGACTTTGGAACTTGCCAGCCTCTACAACCGTGTGAGCCATTTCATTGAGTTAAATCTCTCTCTATATATACATATATATAAGCACTTCACTAGTTTTGCTTCTCTAGAAAACCCAGGCTAAGACATTTGGTACCGAGAGTGGCTCTAGAGAAATAAAATCGGAAGGATGAGTTTTCTAAATTGGTTCTCAAGTCTGACTAGTCTTAAAGGCACTAATGACTCTGCCTCTGGTAGTAAAGAGGGTGCTACTGACCCGTGGAATGAGGTGGCAATATTAATACGCAAAATATCACCACCTATAGATGATGTATTGGTGACAAGCAAGGCTCTGGGTGATGGCGTGTTTGATACTTTTCTACAATTTTGTCAGAGTAAGAAGTAAAGGGAAGTTGGTTGGTTGGTCCTACTTTCGCTAGACAAAATGGTGAAAGAAAAAGATGAGGTCAGGGCTTAAGCGTCACAGCCGAAGTGCTGCCTAAAAGATCCCGAAGTTGCCACTTGTGCCATGGAAGAAAGCCTTATTATGGGTAGTAACAGAGCTGATACTGTCAAAAGCCAAACCCAGAGTCTTATCATAAGACTGGCTGAATTACAACGCCAATTAAATTCCCAATCTTGAATGGTGTCTTAAGTGAAAGTGAGGGCACTGATTGGGAAGAAATGGGATTCTGACACTTAAGATGGGGACATACGGTCAGATAATCAGGAAGCCGAGGACACTGAGCCCCTAAATTCTGTTGAATCATGGCTGCCAACAGAACCAGCCCTCCCATCTGAAGAGATTACTCCATTTTTGTCTGCTAAGTCACCTTTCCCAGAAAAACCATTATCCCTTCTACCCCCATCTGATAAGATTACCCAACTGTGCCTGAAGAGTCTTTGAGATATCACCTGGGGGTGCCTAGGGCATTGCCTGGAGCATCACCTGAGGTAGATGCCTTACAAGATATTGCTGAATGTTCCCAGGAGTCACTCACAACACCAATTTTTGCTTCTAGATCTATAACTAAACTTACATCTCAGCGAGCCCCAAAAGGTGAAGTACAAATGTGACCAATGATGAGGTATGCTACACTCTCAAAGAACTGCTTGACTTTTCTAATATGTACAAACAGAAATCTGGGGAGTATGTGTGGGAAAGGTATTAAGGGTGTGAGATAATGGTGCAAGGAACATAAAGATGGATCAGTCTGAGCTTATACATATGGGCCCACTAAGCACAGACCCTTCATTCAATGTTTTAGCTCGAGAGCTCAGAAAAGGATCTAATAGTTTACTTAGTTATTTTGTTGAAGCATGGATTAAGTGGTGGCCTACACTAAATCAAGTTGAAATGCCAGACCTGCCGTGGTATATGGTAGAAGAAGGTATCCAAAGGCTTAGGGAAACTGGCATATTGGAGTGGATTTATCAGGTTAGACCCACAGACCCACACATGGAGTGCCCAGAGGAGACAGCTTTTACCACAATGGTGAGGAACAAATTTGTGAATGAAGCCCCAGCATTCTTGAAAATTGCTGTGATTGCTATTTTATCTAAGTCAGATTTGACAGTGCAAACTGCCCTAACTGAATTAAGACACCTAACTACAATGGGGTTAACAGGACCCCATGGTGGTAGGGGCCAAGTGATGGTACTTAATCAACAAAGACAAGGTGGGCGTAGTTACTGTAACAGAAATATGATTTAAAGGAGTAATTAGAATAGTCTAACTCATATGGACTTATGGCACTGGCTACTCAGTCATAGTTTCCCTAGGAGTGAAACAGATGGGAAACCTACTAAATAGTTACTTGTTATGTATAAGTGGAAGAATTCTAGGTCAACTGAACAGCAGTCTAACCTGAATTGCGAGAATAGAGAGTCATAGCCCTTCAATAGATTCCCAGACATGTGCCAGTTTACAGACTCACAACCGGCTGAATGAAGGGGAAGCCAGGTTCCTTTGAGAAAGGACTCCACTGCACTGTCAAAGAATTACACTGTTGATCTTTCTCCCAGCATTCCCCAAAGGGATCTACGGTCTTAAGAGAGTGACTGTTCACTGGGGAAGAGAAAATAATCAGGGTTCTGGGGGATTACTGGATACTGGCTCTGTACTGACACTAATTCCAGGAGACCCAAAATGTCACGGAGGCCCATTAGTCAGAGTAGAGGCATATGGAGTCCTGGTGGTGCAGGGGTTAAGCAATCCGCTGCTAACCAAAAGGTGGGCGGTTCGAATCCACTAGCTACTCTGTGGGAGAAAGATGTGGCAGTCGGATTCCGTAAAGATTTACAGCCTTGGAAGCCTTATGGAGCAGTTCTACTTTGTCCTATCGGGTTGCTATGAGTCGGAACCAACTCGACGACAGTGGGTTTGGTTTTTTGGTTTTGTATGTACATACCACATTTTCTTTATTCATTCATCTGTTGGACACTTGGGTTGTTTCTTCCTTTTAGCTACTGTAAATAATGTTCTTTAGTGTCTGAGTCTCTGCTTTCAATTCTTTAGCGTATATACCTAGGAGTGGAATTGCTAGGCCACATTTAACTCTATGTTTAACTTTTTGAGGAATCACAAAACTGTATTCCACAGTGGCTACACCACTTTACATTCCCGTGAGCAATGGAAAAGTGTTCCAATTTCTCCACATCTTTGCCAAAACTTATGTCCAATTTTTCTGATAATTATCATCCTAGTGAGAACAAAGTGGTATGTTGCAGCCACCGTGTCAATCCATCTCATTGAGGGTCTTCCTCTTTTTCACTGACCCTCTACTTTACTAAGCACGATATCCTTCTCTAAGGATTGGTCCTTCCTGATAATATGTCCAAAGTACCTAAGACAAAGTCTCGCCATCGTCCCTTCAAAGAAGCATTCTGGCTGTATTCCTTCCAAGACAGATTTGTTCATTCTTCTGGAAGTCCATGGTATATTCAGTATTCTTCACCAACAACATAATTCAAACGCACAGTTTCTTCTTCAGTTTTCCTTATTCACTGTCCAGCTTTCTCATGCATACGAAGTGACTAAAAATACCATGGCTTGGGTCAGGTGCATCTTAGTCCTCCAAGTGACATCTTTGCTTTTTCTTTACAGAGAGGCCTTTTGCTGCAGATTTGCCCAATGCAATATGCTGATTTCTTGACTGCTGCTTCCATGGGAGCTGATTGTGGATCCAAGTGAAATGAAATCCTTTATAATTTCAATATTTTCTCCATTTATCATGATGTTGCTTATTGGTTCAGCTGTGAAGATTTTTGTTTTCTTCATGTTGAAGTGTAATGCATACTGAAGGCTGTGGTCTTTGATTTCATCAGTAAGTGCTTCAAGTCCTCTTCACTTGTAGCAAGTAAGGTTGTGTCATCTGCATATCGCAGATTGTTAATGATTCTTCCTCTAACCCTGATGCCACGTTCTTCTTCATACAGTCCAACTTCTCAGATTATTTGCTCAGCATACAGATTGAATAAGTATGGTGAAAGCATGCAATGCTTACACACGTTTCCTGATTTTAAATCACAAAGTATCCTCTTGTTCTGTTCGAACGACTGCCTCTTAGTCTATGTACAGGTTTCTCATGAGCACAATTAGTGTTCTGGAATCCCCATTCTTTGCAATGTTATCCATAATTTGTTATGATCCACACAGTCGAATGCCTTTGCATAGTCAATAAAACACAGGTAAACATCTTTCTGGTATTCTCTGCTTTTAGCCAGGATCTATCTGACATCAGCTATGATATCCCTGGTTCCATGTGCTCTTCTGAATCCAGCGTGAATTTCTGGCACTTCATTGTTGATGTACTGCTGCAATCGCTTCTGAATGATCTTCAGCAAAATTTTACTTGCATATGATATTATGCATATGATACTGTTCAATAATTTCCCTTCTTTGGAATTTAAACAAGTATGGGTCTCTTCCAGTTGGTTGGCCAGATAGCTGTCTTCCAAATTTCTTGGCATAGACGAGTGAGCACCTTCGGTCCTGCATCCGTTCGTTGAAAGATCTCAATTGGTATTCTGTCAATTCCTGGAGCGAAGCCTTGTTTTTTGCCAGTGCCTTCAGTTCAGTTTGGACATCGTCCCTCAATACCATCAGTTCTTGATCGTATGCTACTTCCTGAAATGGCTGAACACTGACCAATTCTTTTTGGTACAGTGACTGTTCCATCTTGTTTTGAGCTTCCAGACTAATACAGACTGAGAAGAAAGGACCTGGTGGTCTACTTCTGAAAATACTGGCCAGTAAAAACCTTATGAATAGCAACAGAACATTGTCTGATATTGTACCAGAAGATGAGCTCCTCAGGTTGGAAGGCACTCAAACTATGACTGGTGAAGAACTGCCTCCTCAAAGTAGAGTCGACCTTAATGACATGGGTGGAGTAAAGCTTTAGGGATCTTCATTTGGTGATGTGGCACAACTCAAAATGAGAAGAAACAGCTGCAATAATTGGAACATGGAATGTATGCAAGTATGACTCTAGGAAAACTGGAAGCTGTCAAAAACGAAATGGAATGCTTAAAGATGGATATCCTAGGCATTAGTGAGCTGAAATGGACTGGTATTGGCCATTTTGAATCGGACAATCATATGGTCTTCCATGTCGGGAAAGACCAATTGAAGAGGAATGGCACCATACTCATTGTCCAAAAAAAAAAAAAAGTCAAGATCTGTACTGACGTACAATGCTGTCTATGACAGGATAAAACCCATATGCCTGCAAGGAAGATTAATATGACTATTATTCAAATGTAAGTTTTGATTTGCAATTCTGTAATAACTAATGATGTTGAGCATCTTTTCATGTGCTTATTTGTATATCTTCTTTGATGATACGTTTATTCAAGTCCTTTGACATTTTTTGATTGGGTTGTTTGTCTTTTTGTTGCTGAGTTGTAGAAATTCTTTATATATTCTGGATATTAAACCATTATCAGATAAATGGTTCCCATGTATTTTTCACCCATTCTGTCGGTTGTCTCTTCACTTTGTTGATAAAATCCTTTGATGAACAAGTTTTTCATTTCAATGAAGTCCATTTTAACTATTTTGTCTTTTGCTGTTCGTGCTTTTGGTATCATATCTAAGAACGTATTATCACAGACATCTTGATTGCAGCCCTGTGAGATCCTGAGCAGAGGGCGAGGGACTCCCTCACTCACAGAAACTGTGAGATAACAAATGTGTTGTTTTAAGCCGCTAAGTGTGTGGTAATGTGGTATAGACAAATTACAGCAATAGATAGGAATAGAAAACTAATACACAAGGGCAGAAAATGATAAATTTATATAAGACTGATGAGAATTCTGCATGAAAAAAATGTCTACAGCTTTACAAGTTTATAACTAACCAAAAAGGATATGACAAACTGCAAGAATTCCTAGTGTTAATTTGAAATAAATATTTCAACATTTCATTTCATTTTTATTTGACTATAATCTTTCTTGTTCAGTTGAATACAGTTACTTATACATGTTTTAGTGGAAACCTAGGGAGTAGATATACCACCTAGTAGCAGGAGAAGTTATGTAATACTACTCCATATAGTGATACTCCAGTACTACTGCCCACCTAAGCCTACCAGGTCACTTCTAAATAGTATCCACCACCTTTCCCATAATTCAATATTCCTTCTCTGATATCAGTTGCTATGGTGGCAAAGCCTACAATGATGGAAACTATGTAAGTACAACCCATTACAATTTCTCTATGAAGTCATCTCTTGGCCTGGCTCCTGGGTCTTCTATCTCCTACTAGCAACATTTAACTCTACTCCAGTTATGACGTAAGGGCCAGTGTACCTTCCAAGAATACACTGATTAAAAGTATTGACTCGAACATAAACAAAGCTTACATTTAAAAAAAAAAAGAAATCACTTGTCAGTAAAAAACTACATCAAATATTAAATACAAAATGATGAAATCTGTTTGCAGATCTCCTTTCCTATTGCTAATCACATATCTCTGAAAAGTAAATGAGAGGAGTAGTTACTCGATAGTTGCTTCAAGAAAGTTGTCCTCATCTCCCCACTCTGACTACATTCTCTTACTTTGCTAACCATAGCTGAGACTTGATATTCTATAGAATCCTAATATGAGAGTTATAAACACATGAAGCAACAGATTCTAGATTTTAACCATCTTTTTACTAAGAAAAGAACCAAACCAGTTAACAGTAATGATGTCCTTGTTCCAGAGGAAAAAACGTTTACTATGATCCAAAAGAAACTTCAGAAGTCCCAAGTGAATTAAAAGAAAGGACACCACAAAAGCAGCTTAACAAGAAAGACAGAGGCCTACCAAAATGACAATTTTATATGATTCAACCTAGTAGATGGAGAGATAAAGGTCAAAAATAAAATTAAGATTATTTTATTCCTGTATAATTGCTATGCTTTTCCCATAGAAATGTTATAAGGGAAGAAGATAACATAAATTTCATTATTGCTAAGTCCACAGGATCCTTTTCAGTTGTAACCTTCTTGTTCTTTCTATAGTATTTAATTCAACCTCTTTATTGAAATGTTCTCTTCTCTTGGCCTCTGTGATATCACATTCTTTGGGTAATCCTCCTAGCTCTCTTATCTCTTATTTATTTGCTCTGGGGGGACTTCACTGTCTGTTCCCTTAAGTGTTATGTTCCTCATAGATTTTCCTTAAAACTAGTCTCACAATACAGAGTTTAATCTACACAACTATTCTATACAATCTTATCCATAACCATTACTTCAGGTGTCTTCAAGTGGCAATAGGCTGATGATTCAAAAATTTATACAGCCAGTCCCCGACTGTCTTAGTCATCTAGTGCCACCATAACAGAAATACCACAAGTGGATGGTTTTAACAAAGAGAAGTTTACTTCCTCACAGTCAAAGTAGGCTAAAAGTCCAAATTCAGGGTGTCAGCTCCAGGGGAAGGCTTTTTCTCTCTGTTGGCCTTTTTCTCTTCAGTGTTCCCCCAGACTAGGAGCTTCTCTGTGCAGGGACCCCAGTCCAAAGGACACGCTCTGCTCCTGGCACCGCTTTTTTGACGGTATGAGGTCCCCCTGTCTAACTGCTCACTTCTGTCTTTTATATCTCAAGTGATTGCCTCAGGACACAATCCAGTCTTGTAGATCCAGTCCTGCCTTACTAACACAACTGCCACCCATCCTCCCTCATTAACATCATAGAGGCAGGATTTACAACATATAGGAAAATCACACAGTACCAGGAATCATGGCCCAGCCAAACTGATGCACACATTTTTTGAGGGACATAATTCAAACCATGACACCGAGTTACGAACATCTGACTTTGGTACAATCTGCAGTTACACAAACAAACCCCCATAAAGCCTATTATATTAAAAATTCAAGTATGTGCAATGGTTCATATAACAAATGGACACTACTTGCAATGCATATCAAAACATTATTATTATTACTGTATTATTATGTTAAAGATATTTTAGTGTATCTGGAAGTGTTTCTTTAATGTTTTTTATGCATAGAAAGGTACACTATATACTATATACCAAGACACACATTTGACTGACTGACGTTAGATATGAACTGTACCTAACTGTTTTGGCTTACATACGAATTCAACTTAAAGACAGATTTAGGAAGGGAACCGTCTGTACCTCCTTTTTAGAAGGCAACTTCTAAAGGTACCAGCAAAGGACCAGGTGTCTACAGAAGGTAAGGCGAGACAGAAGGATTCCACCAGAGAAGCCACACATTGGACTTTAGAAGTATCTCTCTGAAGATTTAAGAGGATGGAGTAGTTTGTGGCAGATGAGCACTTCTGTTCTCTGTTGAGAACAGCTACAGGTAAAATACAAAAATCATCATGTTAAGAGGTATCAGAGAGCTGTTAAAGCAACAAGGACTAGAGGAGGCTAGAATTCTGGAGAGAGGAGAACCTCCAACAGGTGATTGGTCTTTCTACACCCATGGGGGCATTTATTGATTCTGGACATGGGGCAAGAGGCTGAGAATGATAGCATTGCCTAGGTAGAGAGCTGTCTCTTGAAGTCAGAGAAACATGCAGAGTTTCTGAGAGTGGTCTCTTGGAAAAGACAAAATTTGCGACCTCATAGGCTTCAAACACACAGCCTATTTTCCCCTCAAAATATCTGCCACATTTCAAAGTTGCCTGGAATGGGGGTAGGGAGGGTGAGGCTGAAGGGCTAATCAGGATCCTTGGAGAGGCAGAGCAGTTTTGTACAATCTCTCAGAGTTGAGGAGACAAATACTAGAGTCTAGAACTACCAAGGGGAAGGACCCCAGTGAACATATCAGGCTCCCAGTACAGTGGCTACATCCTAGAAGTATAAAAGAACAGAGGTAGACGGAACCTTACCAAAACTGCAATACAGCCTCAGTTCAACTCAGGGGCTGACAGGAGTAAAGCTCCTCAACCTATCTGCCTAGCAAAATAAAGAGTGAATTCTCCCTAGAGAAAGAAAACATCTACAGCAGCCCTGTCCAAAAGAAATATGACATGAGTCACAAATGTGAGCCATGTATATATATTTAAATTTTCTAGTAGTCATATTATAAAGGTAAAAACAAGCAGGTGAAATTAATTTTAATAATGTATTTTAACTAAATATAACCAAGATTTTATCACTTCAGCATGTCATATAAAAAATTACTTTTGTGCCAAATCTTCAAAATCCAGTATGCGCTTTATACTTACAGCAACATCTCAGTTCGTATTAGCCGCATTTCAAATGCTCAAAAGCCATATGTGGCTAGGCACTACCATACTGAAGAGCATAGATCTAGAACTGCTATAATTTTTAATTTCAATGTTTGGTAGTCAGTCAAAAATTACTATGATTAACATTGTTAAGAAACAGAAGTAAAAATCAAGAAAATAAATAAAAAGATAAAACATTTCATCTGAAATTGGAATGTTCTTAAAAATGGAAATCCTAAAGCTGAAAAATATATGCAATTAAAAATTCAACAGATTGATTTAAGGCAGATTATATACATCAGAAGACAAAATAGACAAATCCCTTGAAAGATACAATTTATCAAAGCTCACAAAAAGAAGAAATAGAAAATTTGAACAGAACTATATCTATAAAGGAAATTGACTCATAGTTTAAAATCTATCACAAAACTCCAGGCCCAGATGGCTTTGCCAGTCAATTCTTAGAAATACTTAAAAAAGAAACGGCATCAACTCTGCACAAATGCTTATCGATAATAGAAAAAGAGAAAACTTTTTTTAAGTATTTTTTATGAGGCCATCATACTTTCATTCAAAAATTTGATAAGCACATAAGGAAGAAAAAATACAGACCAATCTTTCTCATGAACACAAATGAAAAAATCTAGAACAAAATTTTAGCAAATCAAATCTAGCAATGCATAAATAGGATAATACCTCACAGTCAACTGGGGCTTATTCTAGGTATACAAGGTTGGATTAACATTTGAAAATTAATCAATGTAATTGGCTTTACTAATAGAAAAAAGGAGAAAAATCATATAATCATCTTGTTAAATGCAGAAAAAGCATTTGACAAAATTCAATACCTATTTATGATTTAAAAACTGTTAGCAAATTAGGAACAGAATGAAATTTCCTTAATGTGATAAACAATCTCTCTCAAACAAATAACATATAGCACATATCATGCACAATGGGGAAATATGAATAAGATAAGGTTGCCCACTATCACCACTTCTATTTAACCTTGGACTCGAGGTCCTAGGCAGGGCAATAAGGCAAGAAAAAGGGAGGTGTGAACAAAGATTTGAAAGAGAAGAAAAAAAATAACATTTTCAAATGATATGACTGCATATCTAGAAAATTCAAAAGAATCTGCAAATTATTAGAATTAGAGAATTTAACAAGGTCACTTAATGGAAGGACAAAATAGACTTATAATAATTACAACAGTGTGAAATTAGTGCAAAGAGAGTAACAAACCAACGGAACAGATAAGAGTTCAGAAAGAGATCCTTGCTTTTACAGTCATCCAATTTTTATCAAAGATTCCAGTGCAGTGGGGAAAGGATGGTTTCTTCAAGTAACAATACTGGATGATTTGGACTGTCATTTGGGAAAAAACAAAAAATCTTGACCTCTACACTTCTTACCATAAAAAAAATCAGTTCCAGATTAATTTATATCTAAATGTCAAAGGTAAAATAATAAAGTTTCTAGAAGAAAATAAAATACCTTCATGATCTTGGAGTAGGTAAAATTTTCTTAAACGGAGCACAAAAAAAGCACCAATCAACTAACATTGATTAACTACCTTAAAATTAAGAACTTCTATTCATCAAAAAACACCACTATGAAAGTAAAAAGACAAACCTAAGACTGAGAGATATATGCATGTATCCAACAAAAGACACCTGTCTTGAATAGATAAAGAACTCCTATAAATCAAAAAGAAATAGACAACTCAATAGAAACTTGAAAAGATACTTCATAAAAGGATATTTAAACGACAGGCAAAAATATTTTAAAAGTGCTCAACCTCATTAGTCATCAGGGAAATGCAAATTAAAACCACAGAGATACCACTACACCCACTAATCAGAAAGGCTAGAATAAAAAGGACAGAAAATATCATGCATTGTGGACAATGTGGAGCAAGCAGAACTTTCATGCACTGCTGGTACGGGAGTAAATTGGTACAACCCCCAATTGCAGAACTAAGTATATTCCCAAGAGAAATGTGTACATATGTTCAATAATGTGTACTAGAATGTTCACAGGAACATAATTTATAATATCCAAACTATCCAACTACACATCATAGACAGACTGATAGACAGACAGATAGCTTGGACTATATTCACAAAATGAAATACTACACAGTAACGAGAATAAACAATCTGCCATTACCCAGCTATATGGATAACTCTCACGAACATAATGGTGAGCAAAAGAACCCACACATAAAACAGTATATGCACAATATGATTCCATCTGTACAAAGCAAAAAAAAAAAAAAAAAAAGGACAGATTAAAAACAAACAAACAAACAAACAGATGAAACTAATTTATACTGTTAGAGGTTAGAAGCTAGAATAATGCCTTGAAGGAGTATAAGGAAATATAAAGAGGGCTTCTCAGTTTTTATCTGGTTGTTGGTTACGTGAGTGTGTTCAGTTTGTGAAAATTCAGTGAGTAGTTCACTTAGGATATGTGGACTTTTCTTATCAATATTATACTAAAATAAAAAGTTTTTTTAAAAAGACTCAGATGCTTCCGTTTGGTCATCGTCAGTGTCCTTGTGATACGTGCAAACTGCTGCCAGCATCATGTTCACATATGACAACATCCAAAGGGGCTTTCTCATCTTTTAATTACAGAAGGAAATATTTTCCAGAAGTTATTAGATTTCTTACTGGCCATGTGTGGATCACATGTCTATGCAATACCTGAAAAGGAACTTGGAAATGGAGTACCTGGCATTTTCTGTTTTTATGGTGGAAAGGGGTCTCTGCTGCCAAGGAAGGATGGAGGAATGTTATACAGGTAATGAACAATGCCTGCTACCCTGGATTATTAACAGCCTCTTAACTAGTCTTGCTATAGCCACTTCTGTCTTCCTCCAGTCTAAACTGTGATTGACAGAGTCATTTGATAAAAATGTAAATTTGAAGAACTTTTCATTAGCTTCTTATTTCAGTAAGAATAAATCCTCAATCCTTAACATGGTTGACAAGGACTTACATGATCTGGTCTTTGCTTACCTCTTCAGCCTTATCTTGACCACTCCTCTGCCTCACTAACTACATTTTAGCCACATCAAGCTTGTCTCTATTCCTTGAACTTAACAAATTCCTTCCTCATTCATAGCCTTCACACATATTATTCCCTCTGCCTGGAGTACTCTTTTCCCTGGTTTGCCATCATACAATATGCTTCAAGACAGCAGGAACTGTCTGGTGTACTAACTAATATATAATCAGTGCCTAGCCAAGTAACAACACAGTGCACATTCAAAAAACTCTTGGTGAACAAAGGAATGGCAGAGACAGAAATAAAGCTTTGGGAGAGGTAAGGGAATCAAAGTGAACCTGGACTCTAAAATTACACTTCTGCATTCCATGGCAGGAAGGTAGCTAGAAAAATAAAAAAAGACTGATGTCACGCGCTTTAGACCTGCACATCTAGCTGCCTCATGCAATCAAGGAAGGAGGAGGCAACAAACCAGAGTTATAAAATAAACAAGGCAATAAACCTATGGATGGAGAACCCAGTATTTTAAAAAATAAATCTTTGAAAAGGCTTGCCATCTGCAACAATGCAAACAAGTTTACACCATGCAGGAGGCAGACTCTGAAAACAGTCCAAACATTAAGAGATGGCAAACAGATATTAACTGTATGTCATTTAAAATGGGTGAAGTGTCTTGGACACTCGCTTTAGCTCAGTGATTTTTTTTTTATATTTGTAAACACAAGAATAATTATAAGGATTTCTGGTCACAGGAGACTTTGGTCCTTCTAACTCTAATTTTCCTTTAAAGTTTAAAGTTCAACAACTATCCACTCTCTTACCAGGGTTTCATTTGTGTTTTTGTTTGTTTTCATAGTTGATAAAAACAACTATAATCAATTCCTTTGCATCTACTTCCCAATCCTCACTCTCTATGCCTTAAATTCTACCTTTAGATTTGAGTTAGGTTTATGTTTCCAAATCTCTCTTGCCACTAGAAGACAAATACAAAATTTTTGCCATGAATTAAAATTTTTCAAACAATGAATTAAAATTCCACAACATTACAACTCTAACCCAGCAGTAAATCCTATTCATTCAGTCAACAAACTGTACACCTACTACATGCTGGGAACAGGAAACCATGGCAGGTGCAGTAAGAGAAAATAATCATCAATTTACTGGAAATTAATGTACTTTATGTTCAGAAAAAATATATAATCACTTATTAATTCTTATAAAATACTACTTTGAGAAATGTAATTTACAACTGTTTTCAAAAAGTAGTTTAGAAAAACAGTGGACTGAATAAATATCCATTTCTTTGTGCTCCTAAAACTGATAGCTGAGGAATTTGAAAAATGTATTAATCCACAAAAGCATAGGGAATGGGAGAGAAGATGAAAGGAGAGGTGGTAAGTTGAGGGATGAGTGGTACCTAACTCACATTTCAGCTTTCTCCCCTCTGCTTAGTGCCTGAGATGTGGAGAATGTGAGCACGTGGGAGGTCGTGGGGGGAGGGAAGCAACAAGAAGCAAAGTGCACTGCACCCTAATTTCTCAGAAATGAGATGCTCAAGGTAGTTTTGAAAGTAGGAATGCCAAGTTGGGCTAAAACAAACAAACAAACAGGAAAACTGGCTGAAAGTCTGTATTAGGAAGATCCCTAGATTCTCACCCACCCCAGCTTGAGCAGTCCAGTGACGGTCTCTTCCTCACTCCTAAAGAAAAGCGGGGTTTAATATCTGGTCAGGTGAAAGAAGAGAGGCTCTAGATCGAGGTAAAACAAGACTAGATGGCAGCATCTAAGGACTTGACAGCTACGGGGGTTTCTTTTTAATACTTAACAGTGAAACCTCAGTCCCTACATCTTACCCAACTACAAGAATGCCGGCTCCCAGGCATATCAGACGATGGCTCCCACCACATCCCCACTGCTATCCCTTGCCACATGCCTCCAGTCCAGAGAATGAATTATTATCTTCTGGGCAAAATAAGAAGTCTGTGGGAGAAGACCTACAGATAGTGATGTGTATCCCCAATTTAACAAATATTATTTGGTGCTAGGTACTATTCTAGCTGGTTGAACTTATCAATGAAAAAACAAAACAAAACAAAAAAAACAACAGAACAACAAAATCCTGCTCTCATGGAGCTGATATTCTCGTGGGGAAGACAGAAAATAAATAACAAATATAACAAATCAGCGATTACATAGCTAAAGGGAAAAAGTTCTAGGGAGAAAACAGAAGAGGGAAAGACGTATCAGCAGTACCGAGGGACAAATGTGTGAAATTTTAAATAAGGTGGTCAAAAGGCTTCACTGAGAAGGTAATATCTGTACAAAGACTTGAAGGAGGTCAGGGTCCCAGTCTGGCCACGCTACTGTGAGGCCCACTAAGCAATAAACACTACCATGCACAGAAACTGCTTCCAAACTGCTTTTTTGTGCCTCACTCTTAAATATGAGAAAATAGTCAAGGCTCTCCAGGCATCTAAGAAAAACATAACACAAAAAACAGAAATTTAAACAAGCAAGCAAAGCAGTGAAAAACAGAAAACAAACTCCAGAGAGTCGCAGTGACAGGAGTACAAGAAACTTAAAAAATAAAACAAGGCATTATTAATATCCTCAGTGACATAACATATTGCATCCATGAAACAAAAACACAATGCTATTTTTTAAAAAGGCCAAGGAGCAAAAACAGAGGTCTTAGAAATTAAGAAAATATATATGAGAACAAAAATTTTAAAAATTAACCGAAGTTGAAGGAATTGCTCAGAAGACAAGAAAACAAGAAAATCTGTAGCTCAATCCAAGAGGCATCACAGCTAACAAATGCAAATTCTGAAAGAACAGAGAAAACAGAAGGGAAAATATCAAACAGTACCAGAGCACCTCCCAGAACTAAAGGACAGGTGTCTCCATACTGATAGGAACCACTGAGAACTCAGAAAAATAAAGGAAACACATACCTACAATATAACATAGCATCATGAAATTTCTGAACATCAAGAAGATTATATAAGCTTTTAGAGACAAAAATAGGTCACATGCAAAGCATCAGAAATCAAAAGCAGAATTGTATTTCTCAACATTGACACTGAAAACTATGAGGCAATTGAGAATGTGTTTAAAATTCTGAGGGAAAATCATTTACAAACTATAATTCCATACCCAGCCAAATCATCCCTCACAGGTAAGATTAAAATACAGTTTTTAGTCATGCAAGGTTTTGACAATTTTACCTCCCATGTGGGGGATGCATTCTACCAAACAAGGAAGCAAACCAAGAGAGATGAAGACCTGGGATCCAGGAAGCAAATGATTTACCAAAAGGGAGAGGTGAAAGGAATTCCCAGGATGATGTGAAGGGACATCCTAAGAAGATAACTACGTGAGTCCAGGTCCTCCGAGAAGCAGATGGGAAGACAGAATGAGACGTACAAGAAATGTATTAGGGGGAATGTCTGCGAGAAAAAATGGAAAGGGAGCCGGGAGGCTAGAAGTGCCGTCAGACAATGATGCAGGTCTGACCTTAAGGGAAGGAGACAGAGAAGGAAGGAAGGTTAGGTGACACAGGGTTAGACCGCAGTGCACTTCTAAGGCAAGTTTGTCAAGGCTGTCAAGGTGTCCTCGAGCCAAAGCTCCCTGTCTGAGGACCCCGGAGTCTTCCAGGGATGAGCCTGCTTTAGTATCCCTACTGTACTCAGTCACAGGCTGGGAGCACACAGTGGGAAGCATGGCCTCAGCGCAAACAAGGTGGATGTCAAAGAACAGCAGCTAGGGTTGTCAGTCATTACCCCCTACAGTCAGAAATCTGAGAAGCATTCACATGGCCGCCTGTGGTGGCTTTGTAATGTGTCCATTTGGCTAGCCTAAACTGTCTTCCCCAGAATTCCCATCTCTGCATGCTTCTAATTAGGGTGGTCCACAAGAGCTATTTTCTTGCAAAACGTGGAGGGCAGAAGTGAAGCAGCAGCCATTTTGTTTTTACACTCACGTCAAGGTAGGTGCCTTTGTAGACCACATACGTTGTCATGGGGCAGGCAGCAGCAGGCCTGCAACTGCTTCATCTTCCCCTGGATCCTCCTACAGTTTCTCTATTCCTGGGCCAGGTGTGTGTTTAGCTCCATGATGAAGGGTGTCAGCTTCTCTTGCAGGACACTACAAGTTTGGAGGTGGTGAGAACTGACATGGACTCCAGTCCATCTTCATAGGTTCTAGCTCATGCTCACGATTCTAGCTTGTCTTTATTTATATCACTTTACATCCATCCTCACTTCTCGACTGCCTGCCCTGTGGACTTTAAGCTCCAGCATCAGACGTGAAAACTGCCTTACAGAGTCTATTTAACCAAGTTCCACTGTGTAAGGCAAAAATTCTGTAACAAGTCCCTTAATATACACACCCACCCCCCTCCACATATATACATATGCAGATACACACCCACACAAATAAACATATATATACATACAAAAAACCAAACCAAACCTGTTGCCATCGAGTCGATTCTGACTCATAGCGACACTATAGGACAGAGTAGAACTGCCTATAGGGTTTCCAAGGAGCAGCTAGCTGGTGGATTCGAAGAGACAACCTTTTGAGCACTCACCACTATGCAACCAGGCTCCATATACAAACAGATATGTGTATATATGTGTGTGTGTAGAGTGTGTGGCTGAGTGGTTAGGCACTTGGCTGCTAACCAAAAGGATGGTGGTTAGAACTCACCAACCACTCCATGGGAGAAAGATGTGGCAGTCTGATTCCCTAAAGATTACAGCTTTGAAAACCCTATGGAGCAGTAACTACTTTGTCCTTTAGGGTCGCTATGAGTTTGAACTGACTTGACCAATGGGTTTGTTTTTTTGGTTGTAGTTTGCACACACACACAGACAAAACCTAGATGTCTTAGTTTTTTAGGGCTACCATAACAAAATACCACAAAGTGGGTGGCTTTAAAGTACAAAACTCTATTCTCACAGTTCTAGAGGCTAAAAGTCCAAATCAGGGTCTCAGCCATGCTGATTCCTCTGTGCTCCTCTCTCCTAGTTTCTGGTGACTGCTGGCAATCTTTGGCATTCCTTCGCTGCTTCCAGATACATCAGCCTCCATCATCACATGGTGTGCCCCCCATGTCTCTCTCTCTGTCTTTATTCCCCTTTATAAGACATCACTCAGAAGTGATTTAGAACCCACACTACTCTGGTACAACCTCATTAACATAAAAAAAGAAAAACTCTATTATCAAACACGGTCACATTCGCAGGTAGTGAGGTTAGTATTTCAACATATGTTTTTGGGGACACAATCCAATCTATAACACTCCATCCTTTGGCCTCTGTCTTAGTTATCTGTTGTTGTTGTTAGGTGCCATTGAGTTGGTTCCGACTCATAGCAACCCTATAGGACAGAGCAGAACTGGCCCACAGGGTTTCCAAGGAGCGGCTGGTAGATTCAAACTGCTGACCTTTTGGTTGGCAGCCGAGCTCTTAACCACTGCACCACCAGGACTCCTCTTAGTTATCTAGTGCTGCTATAACAGAAATGCCACAGATGGGTGTCTTTAACAAACAGAAATTTATTTTCTTGCAGTTTAGAAAGCTAGAAGTACGAATTCAGGGCGCCAGCTTTAGGGGAAGGCTCTCTCTCTGTCAGCTCTGGGGGAAGGTCCTTTTCTGTTCCTCAGTACCCTGGCAATCTTCATATGGCGTGGTAGCTATCTTCCCTAATCTCTGCTTGCGTCTCTGTGCCTAATCTGCTCTTTTATGTCTCAAAGGTGATTGGCTTAAGACACACCCGACACTGGCATGGCCTCATTAACATAACAAAAAGCATTATGCTCAAATGGGATTACATTCACAAGTATAGTGAACCTATACGACAGAGTAGAACTGCCCCATAGGATTTTCAAGGAGCAGCGGGTGGATTTGAACTGCCGACCTTTTGGTTAGCAGCCAAACTCTTAACCACTGCACCACGAGGGCTCCTCTACAAGTATAGGGGTTAGGATTTACAACACATATTTTGGAAGGACACAATTCAATTCATAACAACCCCCAAAAGTTCAAGTCCTTCTCTGTACAAAATGCATTCATCCCATCCCATCATCCCCAAAAGTCTTAACCCATTCCAGCATCCACTCCAAGTCCAAAATCTCATCTTCTGAATCATCTAAAACAAGTACAGGTGAGACTCTGGGTATTTTCCATCCTCAGTCAAAATTCCTCTCCATCTATAGACCTGCAATACCTGGGACACAAGTTATCTGCCTCCTAAGTACAATGGTAGGACAAGTACAAGATAGGCATTCCCATTCCAAAAGGGATAAATTGGAGGGAAAGAAGGAGTCACAGGTTCCAAGTAAGTCCAAAATCCAGCAGAGGAATTCCATTAGATCTCAAGGCTTGAAAATAATCCTATTTCCAGGCACATTTGGCTAACAGCTCCACCCTCTGGACTCTGGTCATTGGCCACATTCTCCAGATTCTGGGAGGAGGCCCCTCAGCCTTGGACATCAGCCTCATCTTCCAGGCCCAGTGGGATGGTGACCCTGCCTCCTCAACTTTGGGTGGCAGCCCTGTTCTGCTGTCCCACCTGAAAGGCAGCCCCACTGTCTGGAACCAAGGTGACAGCAGTAGCTAGGCACTAGCTGCACTCTTTGAACCCTAGGAGGTGGTAGCTCCACCTTTAGAAATGGAAGACATGGTGGCTCCACGTTCTGTGCTTCTTTTGAAAGTTCTCCTGACCTCTGAACTGCTCCGGGAAGGGTCCGTTCCTTTTCTTGAAAGACAACAGATGTTTAAAACCAAGTAGCTTCACTGGTCCACTTCTTGCCTATAGAATTCCAGGAGACAAACAGCTTTCTTCCATTTCATTCTGACTCTGTCCCTTTATAAACCTATATATGTTTTAAAAAGCTGTGGAACTCTGCAGTGATATGCAGATGACACAACTTGGATTGCTGAAAGTGAAGAGGACTTGAAGCACTTACTGATGAAAGTCAAAGACTACAGCCTTCAGTATGGATTATACCTCAACATAAAGAAAACAAAATTCTCACAACTGGACCAATATGCAACATCATAATAAACAGAGAAAATACTGAAGTTCTCAAGGATTTCCTTTTACTTGGATCCACCATCAACACCCATGGAAGCAGCAGTCAAGAAATCAAATGAAAACAGCAGTCAAGAAATCAAACGACATACTGCACTGGGCAAATCTGCTGCAAAAGATCTCTTTAAAGTGTTAAAAAGCAAAGATGTCACCTTGAGGACTAAGGTGCGTCTGTCCCAAGCCATGGTATTTTCAATCACCTCATATGCATGTGAAAGCTGGACAATGAATAAGGAAGACCAAAGAAGAACTGGTAAATTATGGTGTTGGTAAAGACTACTGAATATACCATGGACTGCCAGAAGAACAAACAAATCTGTCTTGGAAAAGATATGGCCAGAATGTCCCTTATAAGTGAGCATGACAAGATTTCATCTCACTTACTTTGGATATGTTATCAGGAGAAACAAACCCCTCTGGTACCAAATACTGCCTCAGTTACCTAGTGCTGCTGTAACAAAAAATACCACAAGTAGGTGGCTTTAAAAAACAGAAATTTATTTTCTCATAGTTCAGGAGGTAGAAGTCTGAATTCAGGGTGTGGCTGTAGGGGGAGGTTCTTTTTGTCAGTATCCCGAGGAGTTCCTTGGGGTTCCCTGACATCTGCCTTCCCCTTGTGTGTGTCTCTGTGTCTATTCTACTCTTTTTATAATTCAGAAGTGATTAGGTTTAGGACCCAGCCTACTCTGGCATGTCTACATTAACATAACAAGAAAACTCCTACTCAATCCATAACAGTCTTAAAGTATGTCTGTCTGGAATAGCAATAAGACAAAGATATACTCTGAGATGAGTAGCATAAGTGTATAAACATTGGCAATTCAGAAATCAGTATAATTCTATATATGCTTTAAAGAGCTGTGGAACTCTGAAGGGGAATCAGAAGAAAAGATGAAAGTAAACTGTATGAAAATTCCACAATACTCTTTTAATATTAGTTATGCTGTATAGAAATAAAACATAACAATGATAACAAATGAAGTTTTTGTTACAGGCCTAGGTAGAATACAATATACATCTCCAGTTATAGTAATGATTAAAATGAAAATATTCCTCGTATTCTCAGTAACAGTTGAAGTCCCCCTCCCCTTTGCTTCCAAGAACTGTGATTTGCATTGGTCTCCTAATTCATATATATAACAGACTTTGTTTACAAAAGTATAATAAAAAAAGAACCTCTTCATAATTTACTTTCAAATATGTTTAGCCAAATCTAGAACATCTGCTTAGAATAGTTAAGGTGAAATTATACAAAATGAATATTTTATACTGAATATTGGAGAATTTTATTTTACATGAATTTTAAAAGGATAAAACTAACTTCACTACTTATGGATTAGGTATCATGAAGTTTGACTTAATCTTGAGGTGAATTACCATCATTTTGAGAAAAAAATGTTAACTTGTTTCCTAAAATGCAGTCAGTGACAACTTGAGTAGAAAAAAGCAAAGACATTTTTGTTCTATTCACAAGCACCAACAAACAGCCTAGTTGGGAAATGGCAGCGTGCCAGGTTGCCCTGTGAGCAATTAGGTTTCATGGCAATCAGGAGACTCAGGAGCCTCAGGCCCTTAGAAAACTAACAAGTTAAGGACTTGGTGCTTTTAATTCCCCTTGCAGGAGGCATAGGCGAGATACATCTTGTTTAAATGATAATCTCTTCTATCCTCTGGACTGAAAAAAAGGTTAAGACAACTAATAAGCAAATCAAGGAAAACATGTGAGGGATTAGCAAGCATCCTTGTCTACGGGACCTACTGACTTAAGTTTAATAACTGGTCCCGCATATACACTAATCCCATTCTGGTAATCAGAGAAAACAATAATTAAATGCTGCATATAATTTATTATGAAATGTAAAAGTACATTTTTAATTGATCATGAAACTCAAGAGATTACTTACATATGCCAAACCAATCCCTTCTTATTCTAAATTAATAAGTGAAACTGAGAGGAAAACAAGCTGAAATTACCTTCCTATGAAAAATGATTAGAATGGGTAAAAACTCAATTTCGGCAGAGACGTATATACTTATTATTTTATTAACTTCTACATGGAAAGTTTTTAAGAAACAAACAAACAATGTTGTGTGATTCAGATAAACCTTATGAGAGACTGAGGGCAACAACTTCCATTTCACCAAATTTAAACCCCATTATCTGGTAAATAATTTCTCTTTTTGAAGTTTTATGAGTCTAAGTAAAAGGCTGAAACTGCTAACACACTGGACTATATTTTGCAAGTCTGCTGCCTGTGTCTGATGTAGACTCAGCAACATAATAAGAGTAAGAATTAATAAAGCAAATAAGATTAAAAATGAGTAAAATTAATCTGAGTTCATAAACATGTTTTAATACATTGCTTGATTAGAGTTATTATGTAGAGCCACTTGAAAATTTTGACTAACCCAAAACAATATTATCAAAAAACCATCATATTTAACAATCTGTATTTCAAGTGAAATGCAAGACATATTTATGATATTTTTATAAGTATCTGGCCAAGGTACACTTCACTTTATAAATGAAATAGATTTTAAAGGGCAAAAGTCAGTATTTAAATCAACCCTTCTTCATACATACCTTCAACAAAAACTCATTATTTCTCACCTAGAATTTTCATTATTTTATGGTATATAAACATAAAAACCTATTCCCAAGATCTTGATGTATGAGTGACAATCATGTAGTATATATCTATGACAGCTTGTTCTATAAACAGAAACCCTCACAAACTTTAAAATATAAGGACCAACAAATGTTCCACTACACTCAGAAAACACAGAGTCTTTATTCCAACAGGAACTTTGAGTAAAAAAATTATGTGTGAACAGCAGACACTGATGTTCACACAAGCATACTGCAGACAACCCAGCAGGCGGTTTTCTGTTTTTTTTGGATTATGCTCTGGTGGTGCTGGCACAATGGCATTTCAATACCATAGTTGCTTATTTCTCTGTTTATCTTTGAAATAACAGGTAAAGAAAAAAAAATCAACCATAAAAGTAAAATAAAATGCTTTTAATTCTTCTTTTCAAATGATGTAATTTATAACCATTACACAAATAGAGAAGAAGCACAAAAGGAGAAAAAAAAAAAAAAGAAAGTAATGTTCCAAAGGTTCAGTTTACAAGGACCTCACACAAAGTTTTTTTTTTTCTCTGCAACTCTTACTAGAAACAGTATTATTTGCTAAAAATGCACTAGCTGCCAAGAGCTATGGTCCATCTAAAGCAAAATGCTTAAGATGGAAACTGTTAAAACAGGAAAAAGGGCAGGATTCAGTATACAAATTTCTGTAAAACCTATTAAAAAAAAGAATAAAATGAAGTTTTGAGGTTTGATTTTGATGTATCTTTTTGACTGAAAAATGATTACATTAATAGATAAAATACTAAACTATATACATAGCACTGTATTAAAACAATATGAAGTAATCAAATTTCAAACCTTCTAATTAAACTTTTTTTTTGGTAAGTTATTGGGAATTCAACACTAGCCTTGGTTCACATAAAGAACAATGGGAAATTTTTCCAAATGGTTGAACACTAACCCTGACAAGTGTGGAGAGCCAACTACAATACATTATATGGTAGCATAACCTGCCACCCACGTTGCTGAGAGAACAGCTTTCAAACACATGCACTGGGCTGTAAAACCACAAAATCCCTTATTACACGTTGTCTTTCTTACTCTAGGTGAAATATACCATCAATTCTTTCCACTATAAATCTTCCTTTTATTAAGATTTTTGAAGCCCATTTAACAATTGGACTGTCTTTTTCTGATAATGTAAAAGATGCCTTTTTAAAAAAGAAAACACAACAGGAAAACGATCACCCTCCTACAGTGTTACAAAGAAAGCTGATACCTGCTGCACAATTTCCCCTAGCTTCTTTTGGGGAACCATATTATCTAAAATTAATTTTAAGCTAAAATTCCTTTTTTGTTTCCTTTAAAAACCAAACCCTGATACTGGTTCACTAAGTCTCTTAAAGCATTTGAAAACATCTGCTTTCTTTAAGAAAGACTGATACATTACATTGCATTGGGGGTTCTTTAATAAAATACATAATCTTCATCATTATTGAAAAAGATAGAGAAATGAACTGCCAATTTTTATCATAGAGTGAGTGATCCCCCCCACCTACACAAACCCAAACCTATACCAAAAAAACTAGAAAGACAATGTTGATTATTTTAGATTTCAGGATATACTGGTAGCCTAGACTGCATGTGTCTATATTGATAAAATATGCAAATGAGACAAGAACGCAGGATGACAACCACACTTCATCCTCGTTACAGCACTGTACTTGTCAAAGATGTGTTCTTGCCTTTCAGAAAAGACTTCACTGCAATAATGACCAACTATTAAATCTGTAAAAAGGAGCCTGAGATACAGAAAAGAAGGGTGAAAAAGCAAACAACTTACAGACACTGCTTTTTCAGGCTTGGAGATTCACGATGGTTAAAATCACTTCCAAAACTGTGTGCCTCTAACACTTTGCCTGATTAATTTCCCTCCAAAATTCTCCCTCATATCCTTTACATTTTCCTACCCCTAACTCTCGCCACCATGACCCACCTCCACCCCACAATCTGCTAACTAAATCACAGCATTCCAGAGCAGTTACAGGACATAACGGTTTCTTCTGGGTTTTCATTTGCAATGTTGTTGGCAAAGAGAATTTTATTTCTAAGTGTTCCCATTATACTGACAGGTCAGTTAGTCCAGTGAACTATGTCTTTCTGCCTGATGGCTCTGCAGATTATTCAAGTGGGACCGTTCATAACCTATAACCGAATGCAGCCAATTAACCCTGGAAACATGATAATACTGGCTATCTAATGGGATTTTAAGTTTCTTAATAACATACCACATTAATGTCATTTTTCCCAAATTGGTGGTACATTACTTGATAGAAACTCTACATTTTCCCCAAATTGAACTGACTGGTAAATGATGATATATAAATTACAAAAGTAATTTATATTTTATGGAGGTTCATTACACAGTTTTGAAGCTTTTTAATTACGATAATCAGTTATCATGCCAACATTTGTTTGTATGTGTTATATGACTAAATAAAGCTTATAAGAATTCAAATACAACATCCAGTGTTCTTATTAAGATTTCTCCCACGATGCTAAGGTACTACTGATCTCACAGAAGCTAATGTGAAAACAAAGTTATATTTTACTTCAAATAATTCAAAAAACCTTTAAGTTGTCAAACATCATTTATTTAAAAAAAAAAAAAGACACACACACAAAAGTGAATTTGCATTGAGTGTTTAATATATGACAGGCAGTATGAATAATTACTTTGCAAATTTTGTTACTTAATCATCTCAAGAGTCCAATGACGCAGGCATTGTTATCCCTATTCTATGAATAAGAAGGAGGCCCTGGGTGGCATAAACGTTCAACATGATTGGTTGATAACCAAAAGGTTGGAGGTTCAAGTCTAACCAGAGGCACCTTGGAAGAAAGGCCTGGCAATCTACTTCTAAAAAATCAGTCACTGAAAACCCTATGGAGCACAGCTCTACTCTGACACAAATGAGGTCGCAATGAGTCAGAGCTGAATTTATGGCAACTGGTGGTACGTATGAGGAAACTAGTTTCAGGGGACTAAATAGTCCCCAAAGTTCACACAACCAATAAGTGGCAAAACTGGGATTTGAAACCAGATCTAATTCCCAAACTTTGGGGAATTTCACTCAGCCTAAAAGGTCTGAGATAATCTCCCAGTCATCTCCCAATATCATCTTATAACAACTGGACAACAGAATACCGTCAAGTTCGAAGGCCATTCCACGAAAGGAATGATACCCAGTTATTACTGAGCAACAACTAGAAGGAGATGATGAGTCAGAAAGGGTGTTCTGATGTCCACATAATTATATCAGTGTTAAAATGTTATTAATGGTAACACCATCCTCCAGTTTCTTTTTCATATCACTTCCAACCCATATGTAATCGCACGTATGTGAATCTACATGTGATCTTCCAGGTTCCTGCGTAGCACAAATGGTTAAGCGCCTGGCTGCTAACCAAAAGGTTGGCAGTTTGAACCCCCCAGGGGCACCTCAGAAGAGAGGCCCAGCGATCTATTTTAAAAAAATCAGCCACTGAAAACACTATGAAGCACAGTTCTACTCTGATGGACAAGGAGTCACCATGAGTCAGAATTGACTCGATAGTAACTGCTATTTTTTTTTAACGTAATCTTACACACACACGCTCGTACATATACATTACCTCCCCCCCACCATTACCACATATACACACGCTCATCCAAACTGTCACACTTCAATATTCTTAGTTTCTAAGACAAAATCATTGTCCATTGTGCAAGGCCACAAAGAAATGAAAAACTATCTTAATACCAAAGGTGTCAGGTTATTAATTTATTTGCCAAGAAGAATTTTTTAAAAATTTTTTTGATTGTACTTTACATGAAGGTTCACAGAACAAATAGTTTCTCATTAAACAGTTAGCACACATATTGCTTTATGACAAAGGTTAACAACCCCATGACTTATCAACACTCTCTCTTCTTGGCCATAGGTCACCTATTACCAGCTTTCCTGTCCCCTCCTGCCTTCTAGTCCTTGTCCCTGGGCTGTTGTGCCCCCTCAGTCTCGCTTTGTTTTATGGGGCTGTCTAATCTTTGGCTGAATGGTGAACCTCAGGAGTGATTTCATTACTGAGCTACAAGGGTGTCCGGGAGCCACAGCCAAGAAGAATTTTTAAAATAAGTTTAATGACTTTTTCATACAGTAATTTTTTTTAAAAAAATTATCTGATTTAGTGTGCCAACATATGTTCTAGCAAAAACTGTACTGGGATTACCTCTGTTTTTGCTTTACAAATTTTCAAACAGAAGCAACTGTTCAATTGTTAGGCCAAACTGCCCTAAAAGCAAGTGCCTATTAACAGGAGCCTACCACCCATCTGTCAGTTTGTCATACTGCAGTGGCTTGCATGTTGCTGTGATGCTGGAGGCTATGCCAGCAGCATTTCAAATACCAGCAGGGTTACACATTTGGATGGACAGGTTTCAGCAGAGCTTCCAGACTAAGAAAGACTAGGAATAAAAGCCTGGTGATCTACTTCTGAAAATTAGCCAATAAAAACCTTATGGATCACAGCAGAATACTGTTTGACTCACTTGCTTTGGATGTATCGTCAACAGGGAATAATCGCTGGAGGAGGACATCATGTTTGCTGAAGTGGAGGGCCAGCAAGAGTGAAGGAGACCCTCTGGTGAGATGGACTGGCACAATAGCCACAGGACTGATGCAAATATGCAGGTGATCAGTGATTGTGAGGATGATGCAAGACTAGGTAACATTTTGTTCTGTTGTACATAAGATCTCCATGAGTCAGAGTCGGCTCCACAGCAGCTATCTGTATCTATTAACAGGAGAACACCCTGAGCATTTATAGTATCAATTACTACTCCCAATTTCCCTGCCATGGAAGCCTTCAGATGGTGCCTCTCACGCTTCATTCACTGCTTGGTGGAATACTTGTGCAATTAGGACAGGCAGAGATTTTTTGAAAATATCAGCTTGGCTGAAAGTCATGGCAGTTAACATGTGCATCCATAAAGGTTTTTTTAATTCCTACTTATATACCCCCTGTTATGGACTGAATTATGTCCTCCCAAAATTATGTGTTCTAAGGTGTTGTAAAATCACCCTTATACCTTTGGATATAATCCCATTTAAGAATGGGGATTTCTTTGTTATGTTAATGAGGCCATGTCAGTGTAGGGTGTGTTTTAAGCCAATGACTTTTTTTTTTTAATTGTTGTGCTTTAAGTGAAAGTTTACGATTCAAGATAGTCTCTCATACAAAAATTTCCACATACATTGTTATGTGACCCTAGGTGCTCTCCCTATACAGTGACAGCACACTCTTCCTTTCTACCACGGATTTCCCAAGTCCATTCAACCAGCTCCTATCCCTTTCTGCCTTCTCATCTCGCCTCCACACAGAAGCTACCTGTTTAGTCTCATGTATCTACCTGAGCTAAGAAGCACACTCTTTACCAGTATCATTATATGTCTCATACTCCCGTCTAATCTTTGTCTGAAGAGTTGGCCTCAGAAATGGTTTCAGTTTTGGGCTAACAAAGAGTCCGGGGCCATGTCGTCCGGGGTCCCTCCAGTCTCAATCAAACCATTAAGTCTGGTCTTTTTACCAGAATTTTAGTTCTGCACCCCACTTTTCTCCTGCTCCGTCAGGGACTCTCTGCTGTGTTCCCTGTCAGGGTGGTCATTGGTGGTAGCTGGGCACCATCTAGTTCTTCTGGTCTGAGGCTGATGAAGTCTCTGGTCTAGCCAATGACTTTTTGAGATATAGAAGAACAGATTAAGCACAGAAGCAAGCAAGCACTAAAACCAAACCAAACCAAAACCATTGACATCAAGTCTACTCCAACTCATAGTGACCCTATAGGATAGAGTATAACTGTCCCATAGTGTTTCTAAGGCTGCAATCTTTATGGAAGCAGACTGTCATATCTTTCTCCTGTGGAGTGAGCAGCTGGTGGGTTTGAACCACTGACCTTTTGGTTAGCAGCCGGCATCAGAGCTCATTTCTAAAGCAAACACAGATGGGGTAAAATAGATGCCATGTCACATGAACATCATCAAGGACCAAAGAACAGAAGCTAAAAACAGACAAGAACCTTTCCCAAGAGCCAACAGAGAGAGAAAGCCTCCCCCCTAGAGCTAGCAGCGCCCAGAATTAAGACTTCTAGCTTCCTAAACTGTGAGAAAATAAATTTCTGCTTGTTAAAGCCACTTATTTGTGGTCTTTATGTTACAGCAGCACTAACAAACTAGGACACCCTCACCCCTACTCTACAAATGTATTTGTTATTATAAGTATCGTATCAGTTTAATGGAATACATCCTGCAGAGAAAGTATAAGGGCTAAGAAGTAGAATTCAGAGTAATCGATATTAATAAGTCAATTATTACATCAGCCTTGCTTGTTTTTTTAATAAATAAATCAAATCAAAATAAATCCCATAAGAACAAAAATTTTAAGAACAGAGTACAAAATCAAAGGGAGTATCCAAAATAGTAAACTACTTACCTTGGTTAATAAAGCAAGATCTATTATTTTGACACAATGGTTTAACATGTGATTCAAGAGATTTTATGTTATTAACTAGATATATTAGAAAGCTTAAAATTGCTGAACTGTTTGCTACCTTTCCATATGCCATAAAACAATAATGCCGCTGATGCCGTATTTCAAGGGATTAAATCTATATATTTAATGCAACATCAATGGAAATTTCCTTAAAAAAAAAAAGAAAAAACTAATAACCTGAAGAGAATGTACACTGTTGAATTTGTACAGTTGATACTGAAATGCCAAATATCAAAATTAAAACATACACTTCATTCTTAGATCTGGTAGCAGGAATTGAATCCAAGAAAACTGATCTACTGTCTTTTCCTAGAGCAATGACTTTATAAAAACAAGATATATTTATCTAGCACTTTCTGACTTTGTGTAGTCATGTATGAGGAAGGTAAAACAAGCAGTTATTACAAAGTTAAAGGAAAAAGAGGTATGGAAGGACATAAACTTAGACTGGCAGAGAACCTACTTATCAATTAAGTAAAGGGGTAGATGTGTTTTTACACAGCTTATCTCATTTAATCTTTACAACCATCCAAACAAGACAGGCATTGCGATCCTCATTTTTTAAAGACAGGCTTAGAAAGGACAGAGTAAATTGCCCAATAACACAAAACAAAGAAGTGATAGTACCAAGATTCCAACTCTGGTTTGACGGACTCCAAAACTCATGATGAAAGCAGCATGTGGCGAAGACAATCTAGAAACATGTTCCTTCCCCTGGCTTAGGTCTCATCCTTCTGTCCCACTCTGAGCACAATATTTAAAACCCAGATTGCAGATTATGAAACAGATTGGATTTTTCCCCCGTGAGCCAAAGTCTGAGAACTCTGCGTTCAGTGGTGAGTACACTATGACTCTGGGGGAGTATCAGCAAGTTTCAAATGACTATAACCTCAGGTTAAATGGAGTTCATGAGTCATGATAATTCCAGCTACTGATAATCCTAATCTTAGTCAACAGAAAATTTTCAAATTTGAATTCCATATTTGCTTTAGATAATTCCCTCAACACAAAGCTACTCATCATGCAAAATAAGTATTTTAAAGCCAGGAACACTTCTCATTGCCTTTCACTGATTTTCCTCAGAGAAATGATTTAAAAAAATTAAAATTTATAAAGCTAATGTTTAACAACTAGATTTTAGAAACTAGCTAAGAATAATTTTGATTTGATTTTTATCCTCCTATTATCTTAAATGTGAAGTGGCTACCTAAATACTAAAGTAGAAGAATGAAACCTGTGGCTGTTGAGTCGATTCCAACTCACAGTACCCCTATACGACAGAGTAGAACTGCCCCAGAGGGTTTCCAAGGAGCGCCTGGTGGATTCAAACTGCAGACCTTTTGTCAGCAGCTGAGCTCTTAACCACCATGCCACCAGAAGAATGAAGGCAGGCAGATATTTCTTTTCATTCCCCAGTCTGTTCTTATTTTCTAAAGTTGCTTCCTTATCATACTTAACCTGAGCTTATCACCTTTAGACCTTGATAAGAGGCAATGTATAAATCTTCCAGATTCCCCCAAGGTAAATTACATTCCCTTTAGTCATTATCTTCTCTAAAATCACATGCTCTACCAGAAAGTGGGGCTGCTGGAGTAGTATCAATTTAAGAACTAATCTTTAGTACAGCTAAAAGAGATGCCCTTCTACTATCATTAAAATAGATACTGAGGGCCGCTGCAGAAAAATTAATTGTACAAATATTAACTGAGCGTCTATGTACCACACACTCAGGCTTGAGGGTGATCAAGACAGATACTGTCTCTGTGGTAATGGAAGCTATCGAAGATTTGTGGCACCTGACAAAAATATACCATAAAACACAAAATAAATGGCTGGTGAGATTAGTGTGCAGAAATCTATAAAATACGATCCTATACAATTGCCATTAAGCAGACCACAGATTTGGTTCTAAAGTTCTTGGCAGTCAAAGCAAAGTGGGTATCATTATCAGCTCTGACACAATACAGAAGTTCTACTTATAAACAGATTAGTTTCCAAAAGGCTATCATTAAGTTCATTTAATCACATGCCCAAATTCTTAACTACAGAAGCAACTGTTAATATCATCAACTGATGGCTGGCAGAGTTGACATACTTCTCTCCCTGTTCCTCACCCGACCCCATCAACATAAGTAGGTTTTTTTTTCTTTTTAAATCTACCAAATCCCCTAAATTGAAAGTTCTTAAGCAGAGGAACTGTGTGTGTGTGTGTATGTGTGTGAGAGAGACAGATAAAAATGAAACTGCTTTCCTGAATTCACATCTACGGGAAATTTTTACTCTGGATCTGCATGAAAAGGCCACTATGTGATATAATGGACTACATCCTCAACAATATTCCTATCAGAATTATAATAAAACATTTCACAGATTTCTTACATGCTTCAGTGTAAGCCTACAGATTAACATTAAAATTATAAAACAATTCTATAAAATAATGCACCCAAAATATAATTTTACAATAGCTAAAGGACATACATGCCTTTCAAGCAGTTTTCGATTTATTTTTTTATTGTTGTGATTAAATGAAGTTTACATTTCAAGTTAGTCTCCCATACAGAATTTTTTTTTTTCTTTACATACATTGTTATGAGACCCCAACCGCTCACCCCATTCTGCGACAGCACATTCCTCCCCTCCACCCGATTCCCCATAAACATTCAACCAGCTCCTAACTCTCTCTGCCTTCCCATCACACCTCTGGAGAGAAGCCGCCCCTTTGGTCTCTTGTATCTACTTGTCTAAGAGGCACATTCTTCACAAGTATCACTTTATGTCCCACAGTCCAGTTCAATCCCTGTCTGAAGAGCTGGCCTCAGAAACTGTTTTAGTTCTAGGGTGATGGAGAGACCGGGGGCCATGCTTTCTGGGGAGCCTCCAGTCTTTTTGAGTTCTGCATCCCATCGTTCTACTGCTCCATCAGGGACCCTCTGTTGTGTTCCCTGTCAGGACGTTCATTGGTGGTAGCCGGGCACCATCTAGTTCTTCTGGTCTCAGGCTGATGAAGTGTCTGGTTTATGTGGCCCATTCTGTCTCTTGGGCCAATACTTTCCTTGTGTCTTTGGTGTTCTTCATTCTCCTTTACTCCAAGTGGTTGGGAATAATTGATGCATCTTAGATGGCCACTTGCAAGCTTTTAAGGCCCCAGACGCCACTCACCAAAGGAGGATGCAGAACATTTTCTTAATAAGCTTTGTTATGCCAATTGACACAGATGTCCCCCGAAAGCATGGTCCCCAGACCCCGCATCTCTGCTACTCTGTCTCTCAAAGTATTTGATTGTATTGAAGAAACTTCTTAGCTTTGGTTTAGTCCAGTTGTGCTGGCTTCCCATGTAGTGTGTGCTGTCCTTCCCTTCACCTAAGAAGATTATTATCTACTATCTAGTTAGTGAATTCCTCTCTCCCTCCTTCTCCACCCTCATAACCATCAAAGAATGTTTTCTTCTCGGTTTAAACCTTTTCTTGAGTTCTTATAATAGTGGTCTTATACAGTATTTGTCCTTCTGTGACTGACTAAATTCACTCAGCGTAATAAGTTCTAGCTTCCACCAAGTTATACGATGTTTCACAGTTTCATCATCGTTCTTTATCGTTGTGTAATATTCCACTGTGTGGATATACCATAATTTGTTTATCCATTCGTCCATCGATGGGCACTTAGGTTGCTTTCATCTTTTGACTACTGCGAACAGTGCTGCGATGAACATGGGTGTGCATATACCTATTCGTGTGACGGCTCTCGTTTCTCTATGATATATTCCAAGGAGCGGGATAGCTGGATCGTATGGTACTTCTATTTCTAGCTTTTTAAGGAAGTGCAAAATCGATTTCCAAAGTGGTTGTACCATTTTACATTCCCACCAACAATGTATAAGTGTTCCAGACTCTCCACCACCTCTCCAGCATTTGTTATTTTGTGTTTTTTGGATTAATGCTAGCCTTGTTGGGGTGAGATGATACCTCATCATAGTTTTGATCTGCATTTCTCTAATGGCTAATGATTGTGAGCATTTCTTCACATGTCTGTTAGCTGCCTAAATATCTTCTTAGGTGAAGTGCCTGTTCATATCCTTTGCCCATTTTTTAATTGGGTTATTTGTCTTTTTGCTGTTGAGGTTTTGCAGTATCTTATAGATTTTAGAGATTAAACACTGATTGGATTTGTTGTAGCCAAAATTTTTTTCCCAGTCTGTAGGTTGTCTTTTGACTCTTTTGGTGAAGTCTTTGGATGAGCATAAGTGTTTGATTTTTAGGAGCTCCCATTTATCTAGCCTCTCTTCTGGTGCTTGTGCATTGTTACTTATGGTCTGTATTGTGTTTAAGCCATGTATTAGAGCTCCTAGCGTTGTCCCTATTTTTTCTTCCATCATTGTAATCGCTTCCGATTTTATATTTAAGTCTTTGATCCATTTTGAGTTCGTTTTTGTACATGGTGTGAGATATGGGTCTTGTTTCAGTTTTTTGCATATAGATATCCAATTATGCCAGCACCATTTGTTAAAGAGACTGTCTTTTCCCCAATTAATGGACTTTGGGCCTTTGTCAAATATTAGCTGCTCATAGGTGGATGAGCTTGTATCTGGATTCTCAACTCTGTTGCATTGGTCTATGTATCTGCTGTTGTACCAGCACCAGGCTGTCTTGACTATCGTGGGAATATAATAGGTCCTGAAATCAGGTAGTGTAAGGCCTCCCACTTCATTCTTCTTCTTGAGTAGTACTTTATTTATTCGGGGCCTTTTCCCTTTCCATATGAAGTTGGTGATTTGTTTCCATCTCATTAAAAAATGCTGCTGGAATCTGGATCGGGATTGCATTGTATCTGTAGATTGCTTTGGGTAGAACTGACATTTTCACTATGTTGAGTCTACCTATCCACAAGCAAGGTATATTTTTCCACTTATGCAGGTCTCTTTTAGTTTCTTGCAGTAGTGTCTTGTAGTTTTCTATGTAAAGAACTTTTACATCTCTGGTTAGATTTATCCCTAAGTATTTTATCTTCTTGGGGGCTATTGTAAATGGTATTGATTTGGTGACTTCCTCTTCAAGGTTCTCTTTGTTGGTGTAAAGGAATCCAACTGATTTTTGTACATTTATCTTGTATCCTGAAACTTCGCTGAAATCTTCTATTAGTTCCAGTAGTCTTCTTGTGGATTCCTTGGGGTTTTCTGTGTATAAGATCATACCATCTGCGAACAGAGATACTTTGACTTCTTCCCTACCTATTTGTATGCCCTTTATTTCTTCTTCTAGCCTAACTGCTCTGGCTAGGACCTCCAGCACAATGTTGAATAAGAGTGGTGATAAAGGGCATCCTTGTCTGGTTTCTGTTCTCAAGGGGAATGCTTTCAAAGTCTCTCCATTCAGGATGATGTTGGCTATTGGTTTTGTACAAATGCCCTTAATTATACTGAGGAATCTCCCTTCTATTCCTTTTTTTTTTTTTTTTTGAGAGTTTTTATCATGAATGGGTGTTGGACTTTGTCAAATGCCTTTTCTGCGTTGATTGATAAGATCATGTGGTTCTTGTCTTTTGTTTTATTTATGCGATGGATTACGTTAATTGTTTTTCTACTGTTGAACCATCCCTGCATACCTAGCATAAATCCCACTTGGTCATGGTCAATTTTTTTTTTTTTTTTTTTGATATGTTGCTGAATTCTACTTGCTAAAATTTTGTTGAGGATTTTTGCGTCAATGTTCATGAGGGATATCTGTCTGTAATTTTCTATTTTTGTGGTGTCTTTACCTGGTTTTGGTATCAGGGTTATGCTGGCTACACAGAATGAGTTTGGGAGTATTCCATCCTTTTCTATGCTCTGAAATACCTTTAGTAGAAGTGGTGTTATCTCGTCTCTGAAAGTTTGGTAGAATTCTCCAGTGAAGCCATCCGGGCCAGGGCTTTTTTTTGTTGGCAGTTTTTTAATAACCTATTCAATCTCTTCTTTTGTTATGGGTTTATTTAGTTGTTCTGCCTCCGTTTGTGTTAATTTAGGTAGGTAGTGAGTTTCTAGAAATTTGTCCAATTCCTCTAGGTTTTCAAATTTTTCAGAGTACAATTTTTCATAGTATTCTGTTATGATTCTTTTAATTTCCGTTGGGTCTGTTGTGATATCACCCATCTCATTTCTTATATGGGTTATCTGCTTCCTCTCCAGTTTTTTTTTTTTTTTGTCAGTTTGGCCAGTGGTTTATCAATTTTGTTGGTCTTTTCAAAGAACCAGCTTTTGGACTTGTTAACTCTTTCAATTGTTTTTCTAGTCTCTATGTCATTTAATTCTGCTCTAATTCTTATTATTTCCTTCTTTCTGGCACCTGTAGGCTTCTTTTGCTGCTCTCTTTCTACTAGTTCCAGTTGTAGGGTTAATGCTTTGATTATGAGCCTTTCTTGTTTTTGGATGTGTGCATTTATTGCTATAAACTGACCTCTGAGCACTGCTTTTGCTGTGTCCCAAAGGTTCTGGTAGGATGTGTTTTCATTCTCGTTTGAGTCTATGAATTTCTTTATTCCATCCTTAATTTCTTCTATAACCCAGTGGTTTTTGAGCAAGGTGTTGTTCAGTTTCCATGTGTTTGAGGTTTTTTTTCCTTGCTTTTTGTGTTGTTGATTTCCACTTTTATGGCTTTATGGTCAGAAAAGATGCTTTGTAGTATTTTGATGTTTTGGATTTGTTAAGGCTTGCTTTGTGGCCTAATATGTGGTCTATTCTGGAGAATGTTCCATGTGAGTTGGAAAAGAAAGTATACTTGGCTGCTGTTGGGTGCAGAGTTCAGTATACGTCTATGAGATCAAGTTGGTTGATTGTAGCATTTAGCTCTTCTGTGTCTTTGTTGAGCTTCTTTCTGGATGTTCTGTCCTTCACTGAAAGTGGCGTGTTGAAGTCTCCTACTACTATTGTGGAGCTGTCTATCTCTCTCTTCAGAGCTGTTAGAGTTAGTTTTATGTATTTTGGAGCCCTGTTGTTGGGTGTGTAAATATTTATTATAGTTATGTCCTCCTGGTGTATTGACCCTTTAATCATTATATAGTGCCCTTCCTTATCATTTGTGGCGGATTTTACTTTTAAGTCTATTTTGTCAGAGATTAATATTGCCACTCCTGCTCTTTTTTGAGTGTTGTTTGCTTGATATATTTTTTCGCATCCTTTGAGTTTTAGCCTGTTTGTGTCTTTAAGTCTAAGGTGCGTCTCTTGTAGGCAGCATATAGATGGATCATGCTTTTTTCTCCAATCTGTCACTCTCCGTCTCTTTATTGGTGCATTAAGCCCGTTTACATTCAGCGTAATTATTGATAGGTATGAGTTTAGTGCTGTCATCCTGATATCTCTTTTTGTGTGTTGTTCACAGTTTCTTTGTTCTCCTGAATTTTCTGTGCTGAGTCGTTTTTCTTTGTGTATTTGTTTTTCATCTTTTTCTCTGCTGTAGATTTTGTGTTTGCTGGGTCTTTATGTTTTTCTACTTTTTTATTTTGATTTGTAGGATTGTTAGATTCCTTTGAGGTTACCTTAATATTTACCCCTATTTTTCTAAGTTTATACCAATCTTTAATTACTTTATATCGCCTTAACTTCCCCTCCATATAGAAAATCAATGTCTCTATTTTTTGAGTCCCTCTTTGTTTTAATATTATCCTTTTTTTTTTTACATATTGATAATCTGTTTCCCCTATTTTCAATGTTTTAGCTTTGATGTAATTTTGATTTTCGTATCTGAGTCAACATCTGGTTGCTCTGCCCTGTGTTCTAGTCTTGCGTTGTTAGCTTGTGTTATTGTTTATCTAACCGTAGGACTCCTTTTAATATTTCTTGTAATTTTGGTTTGGTTTTTGCAAATTCCCTGAACTTCTGTTTATCTGGAAATGCCCTAATTTCGCCATCATATTTGAGAGCCAGTTTTGCTGGATACATAACTCTTGGCTGACAGTTATTCTCCTTCAAGGCCTTAAATATGTCATCCCATTGTCTTCTAGCCTGCATGGCTTCTGCTGAGTAGTCCGAGCTTATTCTAATTGACTCTCCTTTGTAGATGACTTTTCTTTTATCCCTAGCTGCTCTTAAAATTCTCTCTTTATCTTTGGCTGAGTATCTTGGATAGATATCTTCTCATCTTTCATGATATCAGGGAAGTCTTCTGTCAACAAAGCTTCAACAATTTTCTCTGTATTTTCTGTTATCCCACCCTGTTCTGGTACTCCAATCACTCACAGGTTATTTCTCTTGATAGAGTCCCACATGACTCTTAGAGTTTCTTCATCTTTTTAATTCTTTTATCTGACTTTTCCTCAAATAAGTTGGAATCAAGAGCTTTATCTTCAGTGTCACTAATTCTAATTTCTACTGCCTCAGTTCTGCTCCTATGACTTTCTACTGAGTTGTCTAATTCTGAAATTTTATTGTTAATCTTCTGGATTTCTGATTGCTGTCTCCCTATGGATTCTTGCAGCCTATTAAATTTGCCATTATGTTCTTGAATAACTTTTTTAAGTTTCGCTACTACTGTGTCTATACGTTCCCTGGCTGTTTCTGCTTTCCGTTGAATTTCCTGTCTTATTTCTAGAAGAGTTCTGTATATTAGTCTTTTGTATTCTGCCTCTGGTAATTCCAAGAAGTTCTGTTCCTCCAAAGAATTTATTGATTCTTTATTTTGGGAGCTTGCTGAAGCCATCATGGACTGCCTCTTTATGTGACTTGATATTGAATGTTGTCTCCAAGTCATCAATAATTTACTATAATTTTGTGTTTGCTTAGTGAGACCTAGCTTATTTTGTTTTGTTTTGATATGCCCAAATAGGCTGCTCGTGTGCACTAGTTTGATTTTTGACACCTCTGGATCTTTAATGTCCTGTCACCAGGTAGGTAGTTCTGTAACTAAGTATGTGCACACAGGAGTCCATTGAATTTTCCTATATGGGTTCAGCTAGGGTGTTCAGGCAGTCAGTCACCAAGTGTCTGATGCAGGCTCTCACCCCCAGTCCTAGAGAGGCATGGGTGATTGGTGCAGGCACTGGACTCTGGCTGTGGTAGGGGGTCACGCGCTGAGCCAGGCAGGGGGCTGTCGGCTGCCCCTGAGGGTCTGAAAGGAAAGTGTGTCCCTATTCTCTAGGGTGAGTAGATAGGTGAGTTTTGCAGCCGGACTAAGAGCACCCCACTCTGTTGGCTGTAAAGACTCGAGGGCACCACTTTTTCTTGAACTCCTGTAGCAGTTGACTAGGCACTTTAGGTGTTACCACCAGTCCTCAAGACCCTGCTTCAGATCGATAAAAGTGCCTACTTAAGGGGCAGGGCTGTTTTGAGGGTCACAAATCCTCCTGTTCACAGCTGAAGCAGTTGAAGTTAAACTTCAGATGTTTGCCCTGTTGTACTGTGGCAGTGAGGGCTAACGCTGTTTAGATGGGTCCCCACAAGTCTAAACAGGGGTGTAAGGCAAAGTCTGTCAACCCCTGATAAATGTGGCCAGCAAAGGAGCTGTGCCGACCCTGTGTTCCTGGCCTAGGGAAGCCAGCAGCTTATTTGTTCCCCGTCCAAGGCCAGGAGAATGGGTCAGGGGGCCTTTTGGGATCTATTTCTAGCCCAGCGGACTCCCAGTGCAGAGTGCGGAGGAAGGAGGTAAAAGGCAGAGAGGTTTTTCCCAAATCCGGTGCAGAGCACGGAAGGAGGAGGTAAAAGGGAGAGAGGTTTTTCCCAAATCCGGTGCAGAGTGCAGAGGGAGGAGGTAAAAGGGAAAGAGGTTTTTTCCCAAATGGGCTTTTTTATTTATTTATTTTTAATCCCCGCAAAAGGGTGCACGCATGTACTTATCCTAGCCTCTTGGGAGCTGCTCTTCACTGGTTCGGAGTATACAAGCAGAATCTCTGCTGCCAGGTCTCTCTTGATGGGGCACCTGCTTCCCGAGTGCACGCACAGCACAGCTGTTTGCCTGCTTCACTGCGGACTGGCGTGGCTATGGCTCTGCTGTTTCACCACCGCGGCTCTAGCCCTCCTCACCTTTTCCAAACGGTCTTCCTCTCCAGTATCACTCAGACAGATTTCTTAACCTTGCCTTGTTCAGGGCTGCCAAATGTTCACATAGAATCAAATAACTTGTTTTTCCAGGTCTTTGTTGTAAGAGGGAGATAGGAAGCGTCTAACTACTCCGCCATGTTGACCACGCCCCACAGTTTTCAATTTAAAAAAAAAAAATAGGAAATTCAACTCTTGGAAGAATAGTCTGAAGGTGTAAGAATAAGTCTTTAAGACTATTGCCATCAGAGTCATTTTTTACACAAGTTTTGTGTCTAATACCTCTTTGCTATTATTTATAAAACATAGAAAATTAAGATTTGAGATTTTAGCAATTATATCTAAAATAAGGATAATATTTACTCAGTGGACAATGAAAGTGGATGTAGTATTTTTTAAACAGGCTATTTATTCTTCTCATGAAGCCCAAAGAAACTGCAATTAGAGAAATAAGCCAAAGGCCAAATGGTGATTATTTTGTACAGTTGTTGTAAAAAGAGACAGTTTATGTGAACAACATACATTGATTGGCCAGATCTCACTACAGGCTTGTCTTCGAAGGCACCAGTAGGTGGGTTCAAACCACCAACCTTTTGGCTAGGAGTTGGTGCTTAACTGTTTGTGCCACTCAGGGACTCCTTCAGGTACTATTACTATCCACTATTAAATAATCATGGATTACCTTTTCCTCAATTTTGGAGAAATTTACTGAGTCTAGATACTTAGGTTAACTTACACAAAGCTGTAATTCTGTAAATTAGTGATGGTTAAGGTTGTGTGTCAACTTGGCTGGGCCGTGATCCTCAGTGGTTTGGCAGTTATATAATGATGTGGTTGGACAGTTATGTAATGATGTAGTTTGGCAGTTATGTAAAGTTATCCTCCATTTTGTGATTTAATGCAATCAACTCCATTATGTGATCTGATGTAAACAGCCAATCAGTTGAAAGGGGAATTTTCTCTGGGGTGTGGCCTGCATCCAATATATATGGATGTTCTGGCAAAGCTCACTGGCTTTTGCTCCCTCTGGATTCTGCATCTGGCTCGTCATCATCTGATTTCCAGTTCTTGGGACCTGAGCCAGCAGTCTGCTGCATTATCTGCTGATCTTGGATTCGTCAGCCTCTGCAGCCCGTGAGCCAGCAGCCTGACGTTTGACTCGCTGATCTTGAGTTTGTCAGCCCCTACAGCTATGTGAGTCAGGAGAAGCTTCCTGCCTGATGCCTCACTCACAGATTTGGGACTTGCCAGCCTCTAGAACTGCGTGAGCCACTTCCTTGAGAAAAATCTCTCTCTGTGTATATACATGCTTCACTGGTTTTATTTCTCTAGAGAACCCAGCCTAAGACAGTATGGAATATAACATTTTAACTAGGATTTTAAAAAATTAAAGTAAAAAACCCACTATTTTGTCTAAACATTTTACAGAGTTGCAATCTATTATAGTTTTCAAAGTTGCTCTCTAGATATACTTCATCAAATAAAGTAGATATATTAAATACACTAAAACAGCATTTTAGTAGTTACTGATTATAGTTTCTGTCATAATTAATTTTATTGGTTTTTATTATAACATTGGAGATGTTTTCCTATAGGAAAACAAAACAAAACACTCTGGGGTACTCATTTATGAAATTTTACTTATTTAGCAGGATGTATGTAGTCTCAGGGAAGACGCAGGAAAAACAGAAGTTCCCACGGTATTATAATTGTTGTTTATATGAGCTCAATGTGCTATGCAAACTCTAAGAAAACTTCTTTTGCTGAGGGGTGGGGAGGGGTGGGGAGGGACACAGACAGTAGGTTACATATCCTAAATCTGAGGGATCTGTCACTGTGTGGTAATTTTATTTGGTGGCAAAGAGTAGGAATCTATGGGATATGCAAGACCAAGTAAAAGAATTTAAGGTCTTCATGACTGAAAATAAGTAATTTAAAATGTACACTGTTACTCAGGAAACACCATGTTAATTTGGAACAAGATTAAATCAAGAGGCTTTAGGCTCAATAAGGATTAAATTAAATAGCTAACACATTATCTGAATAATTTCTCTACTCCTATCTCAAAGTTATGCTACTACTTACTATAGATCCAGATGTTCCTTTCTCATCAAACACTCCCTGGGGGTCTCTTCTGCCTACTATCTCTGCCCTATTTAATTAAGCACCAGTTATCATAGGGTCGCTATGAGTTGGAATAAACTCAAAGGCAACGGGTTTGGTTTTGGTTTGGTATCAAGACTAGCTGTGGACCATTCAATTAGCTAATGATCATTCTTCAGCTAAATACAAAGTAGACAATTCATTCTAAAAATAGTGGTGAGACAGCTGGGCTACTGTTTGTGTTTTCTGCCAGTCAACTATAATCCCAAACTAAGAGAAAAGATCCCCTCTACAAACCTTTGTATGATGAATTTTCTTAAGTTCCCTATAAAGGAAAAATGGACACAAAAGTATCAATTGACTTATATCCTCAGAATTTCTGCTCCAATATTCCCATTCCTTTACTCTGAGACTTGTAGATTCATTAATTCTTCATTTACTACATGTAAAATAGGAGACTGAGGAAAAAATAAACAGGTGAGCTCACCTCAATTAAGATATACTTTGAACTTGTGATAAAATCTTCAGCAGTTAGTTTTCACCAAGATTTGCTGCAGCCCAGTAGTAGCAGATAGCTGCTATTAGCCCAGAGTGTCATTCCACCACTAGACTGTCAGTTTGTCATACTGTGGTGGCTTGTGTGTTGCTGTGATGCTGGAAGCTATGCCAGCGATATTTCAAATGCTGAAGGGTCACCCATGGTGGACAGGTTTCAACAGAGCTTCCAGACTAAGACAGACTGGGAAGAAGGACCCGGCGATCTGCTTCTGAAAAAACTGGCCAGTGAAAACCTTATGAATAGTAGTGGAACATCGTCTGATAGCAACATCATGATAAACGGAGAAAAAACTGAAGTTAAGAATTTCATTTTACTTGGATCTACAAGCAACATCCATGGAAGCGGTGGTCACGAAATCAAACGACATATTGCATTGGGCAAATCTACTGCAAAAGACCTCTTTAAAGTGTTACAAAGCAAAAATATCACTTTGAGGACTAAGGTGTGCCTGACCCAAGCCATGATACTTTCAATCCCTAACATGCATGCAAAAGCTGGACAATGAATAAGGAAGACCAAAGAAGAATTGATGCCTTTGTATTACGGTGCTGGTGAAGAATATTGAATATACCATGGAGTGCCAGAAAAATGAACAAATCTATCTTGGAAGAAGAACAGCCAGAATGCTCCTTAGAAGCAAGGATGGTGAGAGTTCATCTCATGTACTTTGGACATGTTATCAGGAAGGACTAGTCTCAGGAGAAAGACATCATGCTTGGTAAAGTAGAGGGTTAGCAAAAAAGAGGAAGACCCCCAATGAGATGGACTGATACAGTGGCTCAACAATGGGCTCAAGCATAGCAATGACTGTGAGGATGGCGTAGGACCAGGCAGTGTTTCATTCTGTTGTACACAGGGTTGCTACGAGTTGCAACAAACTCGACAGCACCTACAATAACAACACTGACAGTTTACTTATCCATGGAAACCCAGGAAAAAATGAACAACCAGGTGTCAGAGAGATCAGTAAACAGAGAATAGTGGGGACACCAGCCACTTGTTCAACTCTTTTTCTCTCTCCTGGTTATCTGTCTCTATCCTTGCATTGCTCTATTCATTCTACATCATGTACTGTTGTTAGGTCCCATGGAGATGATTTTTGACTCAAGTGACCACTGTGATGGAGAAGAATTGTTCCATAGGGTTTTTTTTGGCTGTAATATTTACAAAAGCAGATCACCAGGTCTTTTTCCCACAGAGCCTCTGGGTGGGTTCAAATCACCAACTTTTTGGTTAGCAGCTGAGCTCGTAACCATTGCATCACCAGGGCTCCTTTACACCATACTACCTCTTCCTATATCTCATAGTTTATGTTCTTCTGACTTTAAAACCAGTTTTCATATGGCCTTCACCTTATTCACTCTCTCCATATTACTATCTCTCTGCTTCAAGACCTGCTGCTAACTTACCTCTGTTTCTTATGGATCACGTATATGAGACAGGGAATCTGATTTGCCCAGCTAATCTTTTTGAAATAAGCTATATAAGCATAGGTCACTGGCAGGCCTATGGAGTGACTGCTGGTATATTTATTTGACAACTTTTTATTAGGTGCATACTGTTTCAGAAAAAGAGCCCTGACGGTGCAACAGTTAAGTGCTCGGCTGCTAACCAAAAGGTTGGTGATTCGAACCCACCCAGCAGCTCTGCAGGAGAAAGACCTAGTGACGTGCTTCTGTAAAGATTACACTGAGGAAACCCTATCAGGCAGTTCTACTCTGTCACACGGGTCGCTGTAAGTCGAAAATTGACTCGATGGCAACTAACAACAACAACTGTTTCAGACACTGTGCTAGGTTCTCGCCCAGGTGCCCAACCCTGCCCTGGTCAGCTGGCCATACCCCTCAGTAGGTTCTCCTTATATATAACAGACTGGTAATCTGTATCTTTAAAACCACATCATTTTCACTTTTGAAAGTAAGGTGCATATGTCTGTCATATTATATCCTACAACAGGATTAAACAAAGGAATTGTTTTGTTTTCCTTGCTCTTGGTTGTTACTACTTCCAGTACGCATAAAAGGAACAGTGCAATTCTTCTATAACTGCTGTGAAGGATCACTTGAAAAAGTGACCTCACAGCACAGTGCTCATCAACTTCAAAGTTTACTTTAAGTATGCATCAGTAGTATAAAACTTCCCAATTTCACAGCATTATGACACAGAACAATAACCCCCTCAGAATCTTCTTACCTGGCACAGATACTATGGTAGGAAAAGCTGGAATAATAATTAAATAATTTCATTAGTTTCAAATCTATAAATTTATAAACTAATATGCCAAAGAGTGATTAAACTACTTTTGACAACTGTTTTAGTTGAGAATTACATTAAGTAAATTGTCTATTAAAACACAAAACACAGGTGTATGAAGGGAACTTTTAGTCCCTATCTAACTGGACACTCTTGACCGCTCTCTCTCAGTTTCTATAGTCTCTTGATTTTCTTCTCATCTCTCTGGCAGGTCATCTCAGCTTTCCTCATTGGATAGTCTTTTTCTACTCAATCCTTGAATATTGGTATTTCCATAGTCCCAGTCCTGGCCCTCTTCTACCATACACACTTCCTTGAATGAATTAAAAACTATACCTAAGCTTTTTCTTAGAAACTGATGATTCCCAAATCTCTACCTTTAGCCTAGACTTCTTTCCTCAGGTTTAGACCCATATACCTGACTACCCACCGAAAATCTCTCCATCTGAAGAGATACCAGAAATCAGTGGCCAAAATTAATCTCATGAACTTAATACATTTCCCCCAACTTAATACCACCCCCCCATCCTCCCAAAAAAGAATGTTCCTTAATTCTGTATTCTATTTCAGTTAATGGCAACATCTAACAAGTTGCCCAAGCATTGGAAAAACTCTAGTGCCTCCTTGCACTTGCTCAAACCCTACCCATACTCCCAATATACTTCAGGTGACAATCAGTCACAAGCCCTTTTGATGCTACTTCAAATACATCCCTTCTTCTTGAACCCAACTGCTGCAGCCTTAGTTCAAATCCTCATAATTTTTTGTTGTTGTTGTTGTTTATTGTTGTAGTTTAAGTGAAAGTTTACATCAACTTAGTTTCTCATACAAAAATTTATACACACATTGTTATGTGACCCGAACCCCTCTCCCTATACTAAGACGGCACACTCCTCCTTTCCACCCTGATTTCCTGTGTCCACTGAACCAGCTCCTGACCCTCTCTGCCTTTTCATCTCACCTCCCGACAGAAGCTGCCCATTTAGTTTCATGTATCTACTTGAGCTAAGAAGCACATTCTTCATGAGTATCATTTTATGTCCCACAGTACAGTCTAATCTTTGTCTGAAGAGGTGGCCAAATCCTCATAATATTTACCTGAGTCCTACCTAACTGGTCTTCACAGTGCTTCAGCCCCAGCAATCTTATAATTAAATTCTATCGATGTTTTCTCATTTAAAGTCTAAACTCCCTAGAAGTCTGGCAGTAAGCGCAATCTGACTTTTGCCTATACATTTTTCACTGAAACAATTATGTATCTATTATATTTATTTCCCTTTAAGAATGTAAACTCCTTATGTACAAGGATCATGTTACCATCACAATAAACATATTGAATGAGTAAATACTTCTCCAGTCTTTCTGGCCACTTCCTCACACTTACCCAGTTTCCAAGCACACTGAATTACTTGCCACTCTGCCATGATGCCTTGCTGTCACACTTCTATACCTTTACGTATGCTGTGCCCCCACTCAGAATGCTCTTCATCTTATTCTCCACCTGAGTAGGTTTTATATTTACCCTTAAGATTCAGCTGAACCACACCTCTTTTTAAAGAACTTGTACAAACCATTGTTCCTAATATTGCTTTATGCTCCCATAGCTCACTGTATTTACTAAGCTATAATGTAATTGTTAATTTATTTGCCTGTCTCTTCCACCAGACTATGAAGTCCTTAAAGGCATAAACAGTGACTATCTTTGCTGTATACCCAGTACCTAACACAATGCCTGGCACTTAGCGGGCCCTCAATAAATATTTAGTGAATAAAGCATGATTCTGTCTTGTATAGGGATACTAGACTACATTGCCTAAATAACCTATAGTGCAGTGGTTAAGCGTTTGGCTGCTAACCAAAAGGTCGGCAGTTCAAAACCACCAGCCATTCCTTGAATACTCTATGGGGCAGTTCTACTCTGTCCTATGGGATAGCTATGAAACGGAATTGACTCGACAGCAACAGGTTAGGTTTTTTTCGTGTAAGAACATTCTAACAAAAAACAAAAGATACAAGGTTTCTCTTTTAAAAACACATATGATACTCTACTATGCACCACATTTTAGTTTCAAAAAGAAATATACCCTAAACGCATAGTTACCTCAACCCCATTTTGGAAATAAATAATGTATAAATTTTGTATAATGTATACATTTTTATAATTGAATATATTACTTTTGGAGAAGATATAAAAGAGGATTAAATTTATGCAGTAAAAACTGTGTGTATCACACTAAAATATTCAACTGTCTTCAATGATACCCTAAAGTTAGTTACAAAAATCGATCTTTAAAAATATTTTATTTTAAATTAGCTAAATTCAATCAAAACTATCTGTCTTATCAAACCAATTTATGTTTGTAGATACTACCTAAATCATTCCACTTTATATGAGGTTGTTTAAAATAGGCCCCTCATAAGACAGTAAATATAAACAGATTTTAAGATCAATAGAGAGAGTCAGAGCCTTTGTCTGCATTTTTCTATTTCGACCACACACATTAATGGACCTAAAATTATAATAGTAAATATTATTTTAACAGAAGAACTGACTTATTAATCACATCTGTCAAAGTACCATATATGGACTCATATAGCCATGCTACTGATTTAAGACACAAGGTAGAGAGCCAGAAGGCTTACCCACATGGAAGAAAGGGAAACATCATACAGCTTTCTTAACATAGAAGACTTGTTTCAAGTCTCCTCTCTATTTAAAAAAAAAAATTACTTGGTAACAGCTTTATTATCTGAAGACAAAAACAAGGCTTAAAATTCACTCAAGTGCTTTTTGCCCCATCAATACTTTATCCTTTCATGGCCACACATTTTAGAGGCAAATCAAGAACAATGAGTCAAAAGGAAACTTTCACATATGCTGAAAATATCTGCTTAAGTTAACAAGTTGTTTTTCATATAATAGTACAGAAATAATTCTGAGAGCTGACACAACGTATCTAATAAATCATTTTAATTTCACGTTTAAGTACAAAAAGTTCTATAATAGTTTTTAAAAAGAGAAAAACTAGTAAGCAAATGGATCTATCCTGAAATACAATGCTGTCAATAACAGGATAATATCCATACGTCTACAAAGAAGACCAGTTAATATGACTATTATTCACATTTACACACCAACCACTAATGCCAAAGATGAAGAAATTGAAGATTTTTACCAACTTCTGCAGTCTGAAAATGACGGAACATGCAATCAAGATGCATTGATAATTATTGATGATTGGAATGTGAAAGCTGGAAACAAAGAAGAAAGATTGGTAGTTGGAAAATATGGCGTTGGTGACAGAAATTATGCCAGAGATCCCATGATAGAATTTTGCAAGACCAACAAGTTATTCATTGGAAATACCTTTTTTCAACAATATAAACAGCAACCATACCATGGACCTTGCCAGATGGAATACACAGGAATCAAATAAATTACATCTGTAGAAAGAGCCAATGCAGAAGCTCAATAATATCAGTCAGAACAAGGCCAAGGGCTGACCGCAGAACAGATAATTAACTGCCCATATGCAAGTTCAAATTGAAGCTGAAGAAAATTAAAACAAGTCCACAAAAGCCAAAGTACCACCTTGAGTATATCCCACCTGAATTTGGAGACCACCTCAAGAACAGATTTGACGCATTGAACACTAATGACCGGAAGACCAGATGAGTTGTGGGATGACATCAAGAGCATCATACATGAAGAAAGCAAAAGGTCATTAAAAATACAGAAAAGAAAAATGAGATCAAAATGATGTCAGAAGAGATTCTGAAATTTACTCTTGAATGTAGAGTTAGCTACAGAAAATGGAAGAAACGATGAAGTAAAAGAGCTGAACAGTAAGATTTCAAAGCAAGGCTTGAAAAGACAAAGTAAAGTATTAAAATGAAATGTGCAAAGACCCACAGTTAAAAAACCAAAACGGAAGAAGACACTTGGCATTTCTCAACCTGAAAGAAGTGAAGGAAAAATTCAAGCCTCGAACTGCAATACTGAAGGATTCTATGGGCAAAATATGGAATGACAGGAAGCATCAAAAGAACATGGAAGGAATACATAGAGTCACTGTACCAAAATGAATTGGTCTCAGGTTGAGAGGGTTAAAATATTCATTCTAGAATATTAAAGAAAGATCTTGATCTCTTTGTAGGGATTTTTCAACACAGAAAACAAAGATCTAGAAATAATATCATACCTTATAAATGAACTGAAGATAAATATAGGGTGGAAAAAGAATAATTTGCCATTATTTTTTCTCATCTTAAATTTTTTAAAAAGTTACCACTTCAAATCAGTAGCAAAATTATAGAAAATAGGTCTTTACAGGGTTTCAAGTAAACAAATTCATAATTTCTAGTAAAAAAACAAACAAAAAAAAAGCACTCCAATTGACACTACACCCTCCAGTGGGCAAGCACCCATGGAAAATACAAAAAGATTTAGTTGGATTTTCTACTTAGTTAAATCAGTCCTACATCTAATGAAATGATGGCTCTAAAAACCCTCATAACAGTTCACACTACTTAATATCTAAGTTAAAAGCAACAAGGATTAAAATAATAATTTAAATCTTGTAATGGAATAATGTAAAAAAATAAAATTGTGATCTGCTTCACCTTTCCTTAAAAGACAAAGTGCTATTAGATTCTTATTTCCTTAATTTATAAAAGAATAAAACATAAACAGAATAAATTACATATATAAATGTATAATTAAAAGATAAAGTATCTGTTATATCACAAACTGCAAAGGGCTAGGCACTAATATTTTAAAGCAACATCCAAAAATTATGGTTCCTTAGTGAGAAATGTAGCATAAAAGCAGTATGTTCATTAAGTTTTTCAGGAAAACAACTTACATTATCACCTGGTAATATTTAGTGTTACTGGTCTCATGAGGCTATGTGGTCACTACTCAGAAATATAAACACACTTAGAATAAAATTAAAGGACTACCTAAAAGCAGCCTTTTTCTATATGGCTAATGTTTCAGCATTTAAATGATGTAACAGAAGCGAAGACTAGATTAAAAATATTCCACACTGGTCCAAATATCATTTTAAACTATTCCCATTAGCCGCTCCAAGTCCTTATTTAATAAGCATGTTAGAGAAATTTACAACAGAATACAAAACATATATTTATTACATACATCTAGAAATCATGTTTGAAGGTGCACATTTCCCAAAATGCATCAGAGTTTTTGAAAATATATACTCTAAGAAAAACTAGTACAGCTAAGACTATATAAGGTCTTACATTAGGCTATGAGACTAGCAATTAAAGACAACAGTGACATCTAGTGGGCATATCAAATACATACCACACATATCTTGAAAGGCAACATTGTATTTCTAGCATTTCACAAATCTCAACCAGCTTGAGCACTTATAGGACAAATTTTTAGTTATAAACCTAAACAAGCCAACAATATCCCCAAAAGGCTACTCAATGAGTGATCCAATCATCTGATAAATACAAAATGTTTAAAAATTAAGGTATAAGAAGTATATATCTCAAGTCTTTACAGCACTAAACACTTATCAAATATATGACTAAAAGAAAGGCTATCAATAGGTCTGATGGGCATATGATAAGAAAAGGAATTTAAAAGGCTTTGAATGAAAAAGCACCGGGATAAATACAGAAAGTTAAAAAGAAAACTAGAACTGAGTTATCTGTGAATTTATTCAAGTGTTGAAAGTATAGATTAACCGGTATGTTCTGTCAGACAAAGATAAAAACTAAAAGAAGAAAATCTCATTAATGATAATTTTTTAAAAACTGAAATTAGTTCTCATTCTTTAAATGTTTATCTTGAAAAAGACCAGGTAGTCTACTCAACACAGGGACAAATTCAACCATGGTACACGTAATAAAGCATTTTTTTCATTAAAAAAAAAAATATATATATATATATATATACATCCCCAGGTGGACAATCTCCTTACCTATTCTTATTTGTCAATATGAAAACAAGTTTCACAAGAGAACAACAGTGCACGTAATGAGAAAGCAATGAAGGCATATACGATTTTTGCTATTTTATTGCTAACTTAGGTAAGCAAACACTAAGTCCAGGTCTCAACTTAAGCGGAATATTTCAAAGATCAAAAGTGCTTCTCAGATCTCTCAGAGCCACCAAATTTAAACTATTTTAATGATTATTTGAGCCCGATGCTTTTCCAATAAGAAAAAAATGTTAAGGGCCAGAATTTCACAAGTTGATAATTATTAAAAGTCACTGGAAATATCTCTGAATGTAAATATGTTGTGACTACATAGTATAAAATTAGGTCAATAGTTTCAAAAAGTTATACACAGGATAAATTGTGGTATATTCAAACAATGGAACACAACTCAGGAATAAAAAGGAATGAAGTACTGATACATGCAACAACATGGATGAATAGTAAAAAAAAAAAAAAAATTGTGCTGAGTAAAAGAAGTCTTACATAAAAACGTATATCCTGTGTGATTTTATTTACATGATGTCCTAGAACAGGCAAAAACGAATCTATGGTGGAAAAAAATAAATAAAACCAGAACAATGATTACCTCTGAGGGTAGGATGGATGTGGAGATGACTGGGAAGGGGCACGAAGGAATTTTCTGGAGTCAAAGAAATGCTCTATATCGTAATAGGAGTCTGGGTTACATGGATGTATGTATTTACCAAAATTCACCAAATAATATACTTAAGATTTATACAAAATTCTATGTAAACTTTATCCTTAAAAAAAAATCTTAAGCAAATATTGGTAACTTTAGTTATTACATATCATTTTGAAGTGTTTGGGGTGAAGTGTACTGATGTTTGCAACTTATTCTGAATGCATAAAAAAAATTAGATTGATGGAAGCACAGATGGGCATTTGTAGTTAGAGAATAATACTTTGTACTAAAGCAAATATAGCAAAACATTAACAATTGTAGAATCTAGTTGGTGTATATATTGGAGTTCACTGTATAACTCTCTCAGCTTCTCTGTATGTCTGAAAATTTCCATTACAAAATGTTGGGAAAAAATTAAGATGGCAATCAGAATTCAAAAGAAAATATCATATACAAACATGCTTTCTTAAATATTAACAACTTTCCTTTTATATATAAATATCTTAATCTGTCTAATCAAATGTCAAATGTGACTATCATCTAAAGAACAAAAGTTAAAGGATGACACATTCTTAAAAATTTAAAAGACATACCCGAATTTCTTGAAGATTGTGAAAATTATTTCCTACTCTAACCGAGATCTTGCTTGGTGTATAGCTTTCATCGGATTTGTAGTCTGCATAAATACATAATGTCTTCACTGTTGTTTTTCTTCTAAAAGCAATAAATTAAAAACAACACATCATTTATCATATGGAAAGATTATTTCTAAAGCACCTTACCTTCTGATTTAAAAATCAGTTTGCCAAAATGAATATTTGAATCAATGATTTTCCATTTCCTTTCCTTTTAATAATGATGAAAATGAAGAACATGTAAAAACACAGGTACAGATATAATAATATCTTACTTATATAGACATCTCTTATCTAGAACATGGCCAAGAACCAGACGTGAGCAAAGAAGTAACAGTTCAGTCATAATAGGTACCTTAGAGTACAAACAGAAGGATTTCAGTCTTCATTTTTATTTTAGACAAAGACATTATTCTAACAAGTTTAGTTTTCTTTACTAGTTAATTATTTAATTCCCTATATTACTACTTGAAAATGACTAGCTAAGTGAGAATCTAAATTCAGCAGACAGAAAAAACATTTTTTTTATAAAATAAAAGGCATAATCTATTACTTAATGCAAGAAATCAAACTCTATCTTAACTATATTTGTATACATATATCTTAGGGAAATAAGAAAAGAACCTATAAGAAAATTAAACTCAGAAAGAATACAAGTGGTAAAAAAACATATGAAAAGATATTCAATGTCTAATAATCAAAGAAACAGAAATTAAAACACATATTAGTTTTTATTATCATACTGGCAAATATTAAAATGGTTGATAATACTCAAATTTGTTTAGAAAAAGAAAACTTCATAGCCAGCTAGTGGGTATGTAACATTTGAACCACTAAATCAACTACTCAGAATGCATTAAAAGACAACAGTAATAAGACTATTCAAAAAATAGATGTAAAAAAATATTTATTGTCCTGTGGTTAAATTGCCAAAAAATTATAAACCTATATATCCATCTCAATAGGGAATGGTTAAATAAATTATATCCATTCAATGAAATACTATACAACTATTTTAAGTGATTATGCAGGTATATGGCTACAACAGAAAAAAACAAATCAGAAAATAGTATATATACAAGCATAGCATTTAGGGGGAAGACAAATATAAAAAACGAAAGTATATAAACGTATACAGATGTATAGAAAAAGACCTAGATAGAATCATACAAATACAGTAAAAGTAATTATTTGGATAGGGTGGAACTATGAGAGATCTTCATTTTCTTCTTTATGATCTTCTAGATTTTCTGAACAGTTTTTCACAATAAGCATGTATTATTTTGTTTATCAGGAAAAAAAATTAGACAATTTAAACTATCAACCAAAAAACCCATTAGAAGTCTATTTAAATGTGCTTTAAAAGTTAAGTTCTGGTATAAACTGGCACTAACTTAATAACAATGAGCTCCTTGAACAGAAGGAGTTTGTGTCAAAAGTCAGCCCATAAAAACAGCAGGGGCTCTGTAGCTCTTAGTGAGGGGCCAAGCTATTCATCAGAAAGGAGTGGGGAAGTTAAGGACTTCTCTTTAAATAATAAAGACAGATCAAGATGTAAAATGCTAACTACCCAGAAACTGCTGACAGGATAAATACCATTACTAGGCTTTCAAAAGAGGCCAGAGGTATCAAACTGACATCTTTCTTGGCTGGCCCAGGAAGGAGACAGGAGAGGAAGCAAGGAAGAAATTGGAAATGTTTAAAGGCAAAAATTTCCCTGATGAGCCATAAGCAGGCAGTAGAAGTTCTTTCTTACTACAGACAGATCGAAAGATCATGAAGATTACTCTTAAGAACTTTTTTTAAAATGAAAGTATCAAGCTTAGAATACTTTTATTTCCAGGTTATGAAAGTCAGAGTAACTTAATCACTGGAACCCAGAAAAGAATCGGTGAGATTAATAAGGTAAAGAATAAAAATAATACTACATAATGGTAATAAGAACAACAGCAGCAGCATATAGCAACTTTGCTGTCTGGCCCAGAAGAAATGCTTTATATGTACAGGCAGTCCCCGGGTTACACACGTCCAATTTACGGACAACTCCTACTTGCCCTTTAATGTTATGTAAATTTGCCCTCACTTTGAAACAACTGAACCAACAGGTGTAGTCACAACAAATTCCTCCTCACAATCACCTTCATTTGCTGCTCATGCAGCTTTTAAATCACTGAAAAGGCTCTAAACCTTTTCTTGCACTAAACAAAACAAAACCCATTGACATCAAGTCGATTCCGATTCATAGGGACCCCACAGGACAGAGCAGACTGTCCCAATAGGGCTTCCAAGGAACAGCTGGTGGATTCGAACGGCAACCTTTTAGTTACTGCTGAGCTCTTAACCACTGCACCACCAGGGTTCCTTTCTTGCACTACAGCAAGGCTAAATAAGAACTGTATGCACTTGTTCTGACTTACTTACAATTTCTTACAAATACACTCAGCAACAGATCTCATTTGTAACCCAGGGACTGCCTGTATTATCTCATTTATTCCTCAACCTTATGATATAGGAACTACTATCATCTCCATTTTACTGATTAAAAACAAAAAAACTATTAGTAACACTCAGGTTAATAACTGGCTTAAAGTCAAAAAGCTAATAGGTGGGCACAGTTGGGATTCAAACATGCATCTGTCTGCCTCACCTGATCTTAACCACTATACACTACTGCCTTCCTGTTACTTAATCCTACTTAGTTTACACAACAGTCATTGATATCGGTTTACAGTGATATGAAGAGGTTTGCAGTTCTTTAAATTTTATCTGAACCCTGGGTTCTTATCCTAAGGTCCATGTATCCCCAGAAATTATATGCACAATTTATGCTATGTATATACTTTCATTAGATTTGCAAAGGAAACTGTGATTCACCAAGTTTAAAATTATTACTCTAAAAGTTACCCTTAAAAACTGTAAAAAACATTTATCAGTTTTATCTTATGATTTTTTAAAAATAATATTCATGCTGTTTCTCAAATATGAGAAGATTAAATACACAGATTCTAAGATATAATGGCAGCTACCCAAATTGCTCAAATCATCATACTAATAATCACCATATGCTGAATGCCAGGCATGGTGCTAAACTCTTGGGATGAAGTATTGGGGGAGGAGGAAAAAAGGAGGATAATACTTCTTCACCATTCCTGATGACATGAGTAACACTCCCGACGACTTCCTTCTGTCCCCTCACCCATCTCCTTTCTCATGAGAAAGAGCTGCTGACAGGAAGCAAACATTTGCTCTGTTCCTTCATGCCACAAAATTAACAGGGGCAGGCTCTACCTGGTCTAGCACTTTTATAACTGGATGGGTAAGTCTGTTTAATTCTAGGGTTCAACATTAGAAAATTCACCTGACTGCAGATATACCATAAGCCCCCTTCTCAAGTATCAGCTTTGTCAGTTTCACAAAGGTGTTATTTTGGCCTCTATGTGCTGACTCTTGAATAACTTCCCAACTGGTTTAGAACTCATGAACTTCCAATAGAAGACATCAGTGGAAGATCCTCCTAGTTGCCTGCCTAATATCCTCTTTCCCTTTCTTTCTTCACAGCATCCAGTTAGGTGGAATTTCATTAAATATCTTGGATCACGAGGCAATCCTGAAGACAGAATCGCTAAGAATCGTGGAATGGAAAAAGAGAAGGAATTTGGGTCCATAATCACCTTATGGGGCTGCCATACCACTAGACTGCCAGACTCCTCTTACGTAAGAGAGAAATAAACTTCTACCTTGTTTAAAACATTGTTATTAGAAACTCTGTTACTACCAACAGTCATTTCTAATTAATACAGCATTACTATGCCCACATTACAGATGAGGAAACTGAGGCTCAGGTCAGGTTAAGTAACTAGCCCACATTTATACATCTAGTAAGGTGCAGACCCAGAATTTGAATCCAGGGCTGTATGACTACACTACATGTAAGAGTAACTAATAACTCCTGGAGCACAAGGCTTAAAACCAAAAAACAAAATGATTATAAAATTCTGTTTATCATTTGCTGTTAGCATGCCAGACACGCTACTGCCAGAAGACTGAGACATAAAAAAAACATATTTAATAAAGATTCCACATGTTGTTGTTGCATGCCATCAGGGTGATTCTGACTTACAGCAACCCTATTAACATGTCTAAAACAAAAAGCAAACAAATTATTTACATTTACAAATGACAACATTTTTCTTTGTTCCTGATACAATGGGGGAAATGTCCTTTGTGTAAAAATTTGTTTCTAATCAATGTAACAGGATGCTACATGGAAATTTTCACTGAAAACTAACACAGTGAAGACCATGTTTTAACAGAATATGTGAGACCATAATGCAAAATTTGCAATGGGCGTGATAAAAACAAACAACAAAAAAGAAAAACCAGGAGTGTTTACCCATGAAGAAATAACTGCTACAGGAGTAGCCCTCCTACCATAAGCAACTAGAATTCTGGACAACATACAGGAAACAAGTGTTTTAGACACTGAGCAACAGGCAGAAGCAGCCTGTGAGCCCTAAAAGAAAGGAAACAAATGAGGTGACCCTATGAACAACCTGGTTTTCTGACAGAAGGCAATTTCTGTACTGCAATGCGAGAAAGGATAAGCCAAACAGAATCTGGCAGTCTCGCTGAGCTGAGGAAAAACTCCAGAAGTCTGTATGGGTCCCCTGGAGTCCAGGTGGAAGTTGTATTGTCTTTTATGGCCCTGCCTTAGAAATCACAGTGTCATAACATCCACATTCTATCAGGCAAAACACAGCCACAAAGGCCTGCACACTTGCAAACAAAATCTAACACCTACTCATAATAAGGAGCCCTGGTGGTATAATGGTTAAGAGCTCGGCTGCTAACCAAAAGGTTGGCAGTTTGAATCTACCAGCCACCTCCTTGGAAACCCTGTGGGTGGGTTCTACTCTGTCCTATAGGGTTCCTATGAATTGGAATCAACTTGACGGCAACAGGTACGGGTGTTCATAATAAAAAGTCTCAGCAAATTAGTAATAGAAGGGAACTTCATTAACCTGGTAACGTGAAGGATTATCTTAGTTTCTATGTCAGAAGGATGAACAACCTTAGCAGGAAGCTGGAGGTATCACCACAGACCTAGGATCTTAGGAAGGAGTAAATGATGAGTGCACTCTCATCAAGGGAATTGCAGTTGATTCGTCCATAACATTAAAATACTGTAAAGGCACAATCAACCCACAAAAGCAACCATAAGATAAACAGTCAGCTTTAAACATACAAGCAAGTCCAGAGAGCAACAATGCTAGATAGAATTCGTAATTACGTACTTTCCTTCTCTCTTTAGCTCTTCTCCATTCCCATACTATCAGGCCTGGAGAGTTCAGAAATTAGTTAAGAATATGGGAGAGAAAAAAATAAAAGCTAAGTAAGAAAAGAGAAGCAAACCACATCCATCTTCCCTATTTTCAATAAGCCCAAGTTTAGGAAGAAACATCAACTTTAAAGCAAGATCGAGGCTTTCTCTATTAGCAACGACAGAATGTTTTAATTTCTAGACTATGTTTTCCATTTGAAATTAATAGAGAACTATATATATTACCTAAAAATGACCCAAAAATGTCATATGTCCTCCCCATTGAGTTCTTAACTAAGGTGGGAGAAGAACTTGTCCCTGATTTAAAAGGACAATGAGATACGAGTAATGCTATTTTATGACCATACACTATGAGTCCAACTTGACATATACATACCAATTATTTCTAAAACCTACATGATGAGCTAGCTGAGATACTGCTACAAGAATCAAGAGTTACTTATTTTGTCTATGAAGGAAAGACTATTTAAGCAATCAAATATTTGTTTCATCTTAACAAAATATAAACTACAAACAGAACTCTTTCAAGCTTATTCACAATATAATCTTTTTCAATGCAAGAAAGTCCTTCTTTGGTATATAATATATGCAAAAATGTATGAAAATCAGTGGAAGAAAGTTGAACACTGGACTTACACATTAATGGGGATACAAAGGTTGGTTGCTTGAGAACTAAAAAATGGACCAAATGCTGAATCACATTGGAACCCTGGTGGCATAGTGGTTAACCAGCTGCTAACCAAAAGGTTGGCAGTTTGAATTGACCAGCCACCTCGTTGGAAACCCTATGGGACAGTTCTGCTTTGTCCTATAGGGTCGCTACGAGTCGGAATCAACTTGACGGCAATGGATTTGGTTTGGTTTGAATCACATTTACAAATTTTAGTCATAAACTTTGACAATAAATTTCTAACATATCTTTTAATTTTATTTTTTCATTCATAATTCAATGTGTAGTTGACTGGTAAAGTCCCATGATAAAAATGACAATGAACATCACTTTTTTTTTTTAATTTGCAGAAAGTTTGATGGAGGCAGATCAAGCACAAGCACACACTGTATCTTATTCCTGCTCTGTATAATCTTTCAGTATTTACCCTTTTAAACTGGTGAGAACTTTAAATGATCTATATCAAACTAAACACCATTCCAATTTTTCTTATGCCATCATTAAGAATTTTCAAAAACTCTTTAACAAACAGAAAAGAGTTCACTACATCTTTCATAAGAGCAAACAGCTTCTCTACTTTCCATTTAATTACAATATTATACACTCTAAGGAAATTTTATTTTCTTAGGATATTTGTCCCTTCTTCTTCATTTTAGCACTTTTTCCCCCTAATTACAAAGCTGAGATTATCTCTTTATAGGGGGTAGGTCTTTTCATCTATTTATTTAGTAGGTAAGGGTTTTAAATATATGTTATTCTAATTTTTATGAAGATTATTGCTTTCTAAACTTTCTGCATGGCTGACAGAACATTACACTGCACCGAAGAGAAAACAGAAATATAGGTTTTCCAAATAAAAATGGATATTCAGTGTATGAGCTCTACATGAGACTTCCACTAATAGTGTCTCTATTCTTGAATTAGGAGCTATTTCATCTTTATTTTATATATATATATATATATATATAAAATTGTACTTTAGCTAAAGGTATACAAACCAGTTTCTTATTAAACAGTCAGTACACATATTGTTTTATGACATTGGTTAACAACCCCAAGACATGCCAACACTCTCCCTTCTCCACCTTGGAGGACTTTTTTTTTTTTTTTTTTTGGTAAAACTATACATAGCCAAAGTTACACCATTTCAAAAGTTTCTACATGTACAATTCAGTGACATCAATTACATTCTTCCAGTTGTGCTGTTATTCTTACAATCCTTTTCCAAATTATTCCATCACCATTATCTTCAACTCACTGTCCCCTAGGCTTCCCATCAAACTTTTTGAGGTGCTGTTGTCAATTTGATCTCACGTAGATAATTCTTTTTGTGTGTGTACCTTAGACGAAGGTTTGCAGAACAAATAGTTTCTCATTAAACAGTTAGTACACATATTGCCCTATGACAACGGTTAACAACTTCATGACATGTCGACACTGTCCATACTCAACCTTGGGTTCCCTATCACCAGCTTTCTTGTCCCCTAATGCCTACTAGTCCTTGTCCCTGGACTGCTGTGCCTCATTAGTCCTGTTTTGTTTTATGAGGCTGTCCAATCCCCGGCTGAACGATGAACTTTGGGAGGGGCTCTACCACTGAGCTAAGAGAGTGTCCAGGGGTCATACTCTTGGGGTTTCTCCACTCTGTCAGGCCAGTAAATCTGGTCTTTTTTCTGTGAGTTAGAATTCTGTTCTACATCCTTTTCCAGCTCTGTCCAGGACCCTCTGTTGTGATCCTGGTCAGAGCAGTCAGTGGTGGTAGCCGGGCACCATCTAGCTGTACCGGACTCAGTCTGGCAGAGGCCGTGATAGCTGTGGTCCATTAGTCCTTTGGACTAATCTTTTCCTTGTATCCTGTTCTCTTCATTCTCCCTTGCTCCCGAAGGGGTGAGACCAGCAGAATATCTTAGATAGCTGCTTACAGGTCTTTAAGAGTCCAGATACTACTCAACAAGGTAGAACGTAGAACACTGTCTTTATAAACTGTGTTATGCCAATTGAGCTAGATGTTCCCTGAGACCATGGTCCCCACAGCCCTCCACCCAACAATTCAGTCCTTCAGGGAGTTTGGATGTGTCTATGGAGCTTGCATGACCTTTCCTTGTTCAAGTTCTGGGGCTTCCGCAAATTTACCACTTATCTATTTAGTTCCCCCCTACCCCTCCCAACCCTTGTAACCAACAAAGAATGTTTCTTTTTGTAAGTAAACTTTTATATTTATAAACTTTTATATAGTTTTTACAGTAGAGGTCTCACACAATATTTGTCCTTTTCTGATTGACTCATTTCACTCAGCATAATGTCCTCCAGTTTTGTCCATGTTATGAGATGCTTCACAGATTCATCATTGTTCTTTATTGTTGCATAATACTCCACTGTGTGTATGTACCATAGTTTATTTATCCATTCATCAGTTGATGGGCATCTAGATTGTTTCCATCTTTTTACTATTCTGAACAGTGCTACAATGAATATGGGTGTGCATATGTCTATTCGTGTGACGGCTCTTATTTCTCTAGGATATATACCTAGGAGTGGGATTGCTGGATCGTATGGTATTTCTATTTCTAGCTTTCTAAGGAAGCGACATACCATTTTCCGAAGTGGTTATACCACTTTGCATTCCCACCAGCATTGCATGAAAGTTCCAATCTCCCTGCAGCCTCTCCAACATTTGTCATTTCCAGTGTTTTTGATTTGTGCCAGTAATGCTGGGGTGAGATGATATCTTATTGTGGTTTTAATTTGCATTTCTCTAATGGCTAGTGATCACTAGCATTTCCTCATGAGTCTGTCGGCCACTTGAATGTCTTTTTTGGTGAAGTGTCTGTTCATTTCCTTTACCCATTTTTTAATTGAATTATTTGTCCTTTTGTTGTAGAGGTGTTGGATGTTCTTGTAAATTCTAGAGATAGGACCTTTCTAGACTTGCATTGTCCAAAAATTTTTTACTCGTCGGTAGGTTCTCTTTTTACTCTTTTGGTGAAGTCTTTTGATGAGCGTAAGTGTTTAATTTTTAGAAAATCGCAGTAATCTAGCTTATCTTCTTGGGTTTGTGTGTTGTTATTTATGGTTTTTATCCTGTTAATGCTGTGCATTAGGGCCTCTAGCGTTGATCCTATTTTTTCTTCTATGAATTTTATAGTTTTGGGCTTTATATTTAGGTCTTTGATCCAAATTGACTTAGTTTTTGTGTATGGTGTGAGCTATGGGTCCTGTATCATTTTTTTGCAGATGAACATCCAGTTTTGCCAGCACCATTTGTTAAAAAGACTATCTTTTCCCCATTTGATGGACTTCGGGCCCATGTCAAAGATCAGGTGACTGTAGGTGGATGGATTTACATCTGGGTTCTCAATTCTGTTCCACTGGTCAATGTGTCTTGTCACTGTAGCCGTACCAGGCTGTTCTGACTACCGCAGCTCTATAGCAGGTTCTGAAGTCAGGTAGTGCGAGTCCTCCTACTTTATTCTTCTTCTTCAATAGAGGTTTACTTATCCTGGGCTTCTTCCCTTTCCATATAAAGTTAATGATTAGTTTTTCCATCTCTTTAAAGAATGTTGTTGGTATTTGCATTGGACTTGCACGGTATTTGTAAATTATTTTGGGTAGAATTGTCATTTTCACTATGTTGAGTCTACCTATCCATGAGCATGGTATGTTTTTCCATTTATGTAGATCTCTTTGGGTTTCTGGTAGTAGTGTTTTGTAGATTTCTTTGTATAGGTCTTTTACACCCCTGGTCAGATTTATTCCTAAGTATTTTATCTTTTCAGGGGCTATTGAAAATGGTATTGTTTTCCTGATTTCCTTTTCATCGTTCTCTTTATTGGTGTATAGGAATCCAACTAATTTTTGTATGTTTATCTTGTATCCTGCTACTCTGCTGAATCTTTCTATTAGTTCCAGTAGATTTCTCATGGAGTCTTTAGGGTTTTCTACATATAGAATCATATCATCCACAAACAGGGATAGTTTAACTTCTTCATTACCAACTTGGATGCCCATTTCTTTTTCTTGCCTTACTGCTCTAGCTAGGACTTCCAGCACGATGTTAAATAGGAGTGGAGATAAAGGGTATCCTTGTCTTGTTCCTGTTCTCAAGAGGAATGTTTTCAGCCTCTCTCCATTAGGAATGACGTTGGCTGATTGGTTTTGCATAGCTGCCCTTTGTTATGTTGAGAAATTTCCCTTCTATACCTATTTTATTGAGAGTTTCTATCAGAAATTCATGTTGAACTTTGTCAAATGCCTTTTCTGAGTAATTGAGATGATCATGTGACTCTTTTCTTTCTATTTATGTGGTGGACTATGTTGGTTGATTTTCTAATGTTGAACCATCCTTGCATACCTGGTATGAATCCTACTTGGTTGTGGTGTATTTTTTTTTTTATATGATGCTGAAGTCTATTGGCTAGAATTTTGTTGAGAATTTTTGTGTCTATATTCATGAGAGATACTGGTCTGTAATTTTCTTTTTTTGTGGTGTCTTTGCCTGGTTTTGGTATCAGCATTATGCTGGCTTCATAAAATGAGTTCAGAAGTATCCCTTCCTTTTCTATGTTCTGAAATAGTTTGAGTAGTACTGGTATAAGATCTTCTCTGAATGTTTGGTAGAATTCACCAGTGAAGCCATCTGGGCCACGGCTTTTTTCTGTTGGGAGTTTTTTTTATTACCTTTTCAATCTCTTCTCGTTATGGGTCTGTTCAGATTTTCAACATCACTTTGTGATAGTTTGGGTAAGTAGTGTGTTTCTAGAAATTGATCCATTTCCTCTAGGTTTTCTAATTTGTTGGAGTATAGTTTTTCATAATACTCTGTTATAATCCTTTTTATTTCAGTTGGGTCTGTTGTAATGTCCCCCATTTCATTTCTTATTTGGGTTATTTGCATCCTCTCCTGTTTTTCTTTTGTCAGTCTGGCCAGTGGTTTGTCGATTTTGTTGATCCTTTCAAAGAACCAATTTTTGGTTCTGTTGATTCTTTCTATTGTCTTTCTATTCTCTATTTCGTTTATTTCTGCTCTGATCTTTATTATTTCCTTTCTTCTAGTGGCTGTGGGCTTTTTTTGCTGTTCTCTATTTTTTCAAGTTCTGTAATTAATATTTTGATTTTGTCCCTTTCTTCCTTTTTGATGTGTGCATGTATTGCTATAAATTGTCCTCTGAGGACTGCCTTTCCTGTGTCCCAAAGGTTTTGGTATGATGTGTTTTCATTCTCATTTGATTCTACAAATTTTTTGATTCCATCTCTGATTTCTTCCATTACCCAGTGATGTGTAAGCAGGGTGTTATTCAGTTTCCATGTAATTGATTTTTTTTCCTTGCTCTTTCTACTGTTAATTTCTACCTTGATGGCATGGTGGTCAGAGAAGATACTTTGTATTATCTCAGCGTTTTGGATCCTGCTGAGGGCTGCTCTGTGGCCTAAGATGTGGTGTATTCTGGAGAACGTTCCATGTGCATTGGGAAAGAATGTGTACTTTTCAGCTGTTGGATGTAGTGTTCAATATATGTCTATGAGGTCAAGCTGGCTGATTGTGCCCTTTAGGTCTTCTGTATCCTTGTTGAGTCTCTTTTTAGTTGTTCTGTCCTTTATTGAGAGTGGTGTGTTGAAGTCTCCTACTATTATTGTGGAGCTGTCAATTTCTCTTTTCAGTGCTGGTAGAGTTTGTTTCATGTATTTTGGAACCCTGTCAGTGGGTGCGTAGATGTTTATTATGGTTATGTCTTCATGACGGATCATCCCGTTATCATTGTATAGTGTCCTTCTTTGTCTTTTATGGTGGATTTTGCTTTAAAGTCTATTTTATCTGAGATTAGAATTGCCACTCCTGCTCTTTTTTGGTAGCTGTTTGCTTGATATATTTTATTCCATCCTTTGATTCTTAATAAATTTACATCTTTGTTTCTAAGATGTGTCTCTTGTAGACAGCATATGGATGGATCCTGCTTTTTTATCCATTCTGTCACTCTCCATCTCTTTATGAGTGCATTTAGGCCATTTACATTTAGTGAATTATTGATAAGTCTGAGTTTATTGCTGTCATTTTGTAGTGCTTTTTTTTTGTGGTGCTGATGTTTTCTTTGTTCCTCTTACTCTCCTGTGCTGAGTTCCTTTCGTTTGTGTATTTTTTTGCACTTCTTTTGTTTTGGTAGGTTTTTGTTTTTACTGAGACTTTATGTTTTTCTTCTTTATTCTGATGAATAGGTTTGTTAACTTTCTTTGTGGTTACTTTGAAATTTACCCTTGTCTTCCTAGGTTTGAACCAGGCTATTATTACTTGGTATCGCCTTGCTTTCCTCTCCATTAGAAGGATCTATCTCTACACCGTTTATTCCCTCTTTTATCGTTCTGATGCAGTTGTCATTTACAGATTAACCTCTCTGGTTCCCTGTTGTAATTCTTTTGGTTTTGGATAGTCCTTAAGAGTTCATTTCCTAGGTTGGTATCTGGCTAGTACAATCCTGTGTCCTGTATTCAGCCTATGGTCTGTTGTTGCTTGTTCTCAGATCAAAGACCTCCCTTTAATAAGTCTTATAAGTTTGGTTTGGTTTTTACATAGTCCCTTAATTTCTGCTTATCTGGAAATGACCTAATTTCACCATCATATTTGAACAAGAGTTTTTCAGTATATGTTATTCTTGGCTGGCAATTCTTTTCTTTCAAGGTTTTATATATGTCATCCCATTGCCTTCTTGCCTGCATGGTTTCTGCTGAATAATCTGAGCTCAGTCTTATTGTTTCTCCTCTGTATGTGACTTTTTGTTTTTCTTGAACTACTCTCAGGATTCTTTGTCTTTGATTTCAGCTAGTGTGATTTTGATATGCCTTGGTGATTTTCTTTTGGGGTCTGTTGAGCTTCTTGGTGGTCAGCTTTTCATCTTTTATGATATTGGGGAAGTTTTTTATCAGCAATTCTTCAATGATCCTCTCTGTGTTTTCTGTTTTCTCCCCGTGTTCTGGGACTCCAATCACTCATATGTTTTTGCTTTTGACTGTATCCCACATAATTTTCAGGGTTTATTTTTCTTCATACTTTTTTCTGATTTTTCCCCAAATAGAGCTGTATCCAAGTGTTTGTCTTCAATTTCACTGATCTTATCTTCCATCATTTCAAATCTGCTCCTCAGCCCTTCTACGACACTGTCCATTTCTGAAATCTTGTTGATCTTTTGCATTTCTAATTGTTGTTTTTGTATGATTTCTAGTTGTGAATTTATTTTAGCATTTTGTTCCTGTATTATTTTCTTGAATTCTTCCGTTTTTTGGTCCATATTTTCCATGAATCTGTCTGCCTTTTCCATGATTTTGTCTATTTTTTCCTCATTTTTGTCCGCTTTTTGCTTCAACTCTCAGATAATTCTGAATATTAGAGATTTGAATTCCCTATCAGGTAGTTCTAGTGCCTTTTCTTCTACTGGAATGTCATCTGGTGTTTTATTTTGGATGCCTACTGGAACCATCCTGTCCTGTTTTTGTGTATGTTTTGATATTGTCTGCTGTCTTCAGGGCTTTCAGTAGTTATTTTCCTCATTTACTGACTGTAGATTTGTTTGTTTCGTCCTGCTTTTTAATTTTATTTGGTCATGTCTGAATAGGTGGGCTGTGTGTTCTTTGTTGTTTGCTCATCTGTGGGCACGATACTTTTTACCTCCTTCTACAATGGGCAAGGTCAGTCACTCAGGTATGGCACAGCAGGGCAGGTCCAGCTGAAGGGGAATTGCTAGGATGGGCTGTTCGTGGCATGTACTAGGGCTGACAGTACGGACCGGGAATCAGTGCAGGGCAGGTTTCAGTAGGCCGTGCCTGTACTACTTGGGAGTGTGATGTTCAGCGCACAGTGCAGGTAGGCAGGAAGGAGGGGGGAGATTGTGCTGTGTGGAGCTAAGATGGGTATGAGAAAGATGAGAGAGAGGAGAGAGGAACAGGAGCCAAAAACATAAACAGAAACAAAAAAAGAGTGCTAAGGGAGCTCGCTATTGGAGTAGAGAGGTAATAGACTGAGAAATGGGGAAAAACAAAAATGAACAAAAAAAAAGAAAAAGGGTGAAAGAGAAAAATGATTAAATCAAGAAACTGGAAATGAAGAAAGGCAAAAAGGGAAGAAGAGAGAGAAGAAAACAAAACAAAGAAAAAAAAAAAAACCAAGAAAAAAGAAAATGCCCACAGAGATGTCCCCGTGCATCTGCACAGAGTAAGCAAGTAGCTTCCAAGTCGTGTGGCACTGCCCGGCTAGAAGGGGCTCCCAAGCCGAGAAAAGAAAAAGAAAACAAACAAACCAACAAATCAAAACAGAACAAATCACAGCAAATAAACAAACAAACAATAAGTCCCGGGGGTCCCACCAGTGTGGCGTCATGGGCTGGGAAGCGGTTTTACATGCAAGTGGTGTTTCGCAGTCTTTCAGGAAGAAACAAAGGTGGCATATGGAGCCAGGTATTTGAGAGAAAAGAGGGGAAGGTGGTGAGAGGTAAGGAAGAATTCTAAAGAAGCAGAAAAAAGCAACACCAGCATTCAAAAAATGGTACTCAGGGAGCAGGCCAGTGCAGGTGGGTGGAATACAAGCAACACAGGGGTGAAGCCGGTACTTCCCGGCCAAGAGACTGTGGCTGCAGGAAGCAGAGGAGGCCAAGCGGGGGTGAAGAATGGTGGGGGGTGGGAAAGCATTTATCGCTGGTTACCAGTTGTTCTGTCTCGTGCTGGAAGCTCCATGAAGCTGCTTTCTCGTACCCCCTGTTCGCTGATCTCCGCTAGGAGTCCAAGATGATGGATCCATGCTGCAGTAGCTGATTGGAGACCTCTGCATGTATCTCTCCTCGCTCTCTGTTCTCAGTCAGTTTCTCATTGCATTCGGGGCGTGGCTGAGTTCTTTATCTCTTAATTTGATGCTTAGGGTTTCAGGACTGACGTGTGACTCTGTTTGACTTAGATTTTTTGATCTTTGCTGCGGAGGGACAGTGTGGTGCTTATGACTACAGCGCCATGTTGCTCGGAAGTCGATATTTCATATTTTCAAAATAGTTTCATATGCTAACATTTCCAGCTTGATTTTATCACAAAGAAGCACAATAAAAATTCAGAAGTAAAGAAAATGTATCTTAATTAGACATAATAAGATTCATAGGCCCACAGGGATAAAAAATTCACTATATTATAATGCAGCTAAATTATCTTTGATCAGTTCTAGTTTTAAAATGTTTTCCTTATACTAAGCTATAACTGGGCTCTGTGTAACTCTCATCTTTTGGACCTAGTTTTCTCTTATGAGGTCACACAAAAGAAATCTAATCTCTCCACAAAGTATAAGTCCTTCAAACTAGCTAAAGAAAGCTAGCATGTTCCCCAAAGTATTCAACAGACTACAATGTTTCCAATGTTTTTCTGTTAACATGGTTTGGTTTCAATACCTAACCATTCTATCCACTGTCTCCTATGCACACTCTAGCTTTCTTTATCCGTGTTAGAGGGGATGTCAAAATGGAATATGACATACAGGAAGCGTTCCTAGGCACTCTCTTTCCATTACTGCACCGTAAGACCATATAATCAGCTCTTATGTCAGTCACATCACCCTGTTTAAGTGAGATTAAACTTACTGTAAATTAAAACTACTACATATCTTTCACTTGTCTTGCTTTGTCCTCCTTTCCCATCTTGAGCTTATCGTTTTTTTTTGCAGGGGGGAGCATAGGGAGTAGAATAAGTGTAGAACTACAGCTTAATATTATTGTCCACTAGTAAAGAGTCTAGTATATTGTCTTGATTTTAGAAACCATTTTAAGAAATACAAAAAAAAAAAAAAAAAAAAAAACATTTATTCAAAAAGAACCTCGGCTCTTCCCTTTTCTGAAAACTTTAGTCCTCAAGCCATTAGAAGGTACCAAGCAGGATAGGTATCTGCACATAATTGGGGTATTGAAGCCTGTCCTGGGTGAGGGGTGTGTTCACATGGGGGAGGGGAAGCAGCCTGGTGTTTGTGAAGTAAGTAGAACTTCTCAATAGGAGAGGAGCCAGGGGCAAGTTGTCAGAGCCTGAGTAATGAAGGCATCTACGCCATGAAGTGGCCAGACACAGGGTGAAAGAGCTCATGTAGGGTAAGAAGGCATCCACGCTGCGGGGTAGCCTATCATGGAGTGTCAGAGACCAGAGCAGTAAAGAGGACATCCACACCATGGTGTGAGGTTTTGGAGTCCAAGTGGGGTGAAAAGATATTCTGGCATGGAGCATCAGAGCCCAAGTAGGTTGAGGAGAGCATCCACACAGGTGAGTGGCCTAGTATGAGGTGTCATAGCCCAGCTCGGTGAGGAGGGTATCTATAAGTGGGAGAGGTAGCAAAATGACAGCAGCCCAGGGCAGGTTTGACGTCTAGGAAGGGTGAGGGGGTGTCTGTGCAGGGGAGGGCACATGAGAGCAATGGCAGACTGGTTACATACAGGGGGATCAATCAAAAAAATATATTAAGGAAAAATATGAGAAGCAAGTTCTCACTGCTGAAGAAGGGAGTTACAAATATGGAAAGGGAAAAGACTAGAAAAAACCTTGTTTATTCTGGATTGAAACTGGATGTATTGGTGTGAATTTATGGTCTTCAGTAAGGATGTATGTGCGTGTGTATAGTAGGTAGGTGGTAGGGAGGTAGACAGAGAATTAAATACTGATGTAAAAGTGCATATAGTACTTAGAAACCGTATCTGGTATTAGGTGTGCTCCCTGCTATTGAGATGCTGCTGCTCTTTAGCCTTCTCAGTGGATAGAAACAACCCAATAGAAAAAAGCACACCTAACACCAGATATGGTTTCTAAGTACTATTTTCCACTAAAATAAACCAGATCTCCTTACAGAAATGGCTGATTTCAGGGCTAAGGCAGGGAATTGTGTGCCAGAAACTTTAGAAGTGCTCAAGTAATCACAGAACATATCAAAAAGTCAGAGGATGAAGGGATGACCACTGGCCAAATCTGGGGCAATATGAGCATTAAGGTAAATAACTGTAATAACAGATTATAACCCACTGAGTAAATCAGGAAACTATTTTGAATAAAAAGAAAATTTAATGAAAAACAAAATATTTACGTGGTCTCAAAGTACCTTGCCACAAAATATTTATTAACTTCAAAGGGAAAAGAGTAACTTTCCAGTAGAGAAGGTTGGCAGACACCACATTAATCACGTAATCCAAGTAAACACTGGCTGGTACTATGGGGCAAGATCAAAACCATGTGCCACACCTGATAGGATACAATGAAAATTACACAGTATCACTTCTGTGCTATTCCTCGCAAAAACATATAATATAAAGTTACTCTTGAGGAAATACGAGACAAACTCAAATTGTGGGACATTTTTCAAAATAGCTGGCCTATCATCTTCAGGCACTCAGCTGCTAACTGAAAGGCTGGAGGTTCAAGCCCACCTAGAGGTACCTGGGAAGAAGGACCTGGCAATCTACTTCCAAAAAATTAGCCACTGAAAACCCTATGGAGCACAGTTGTACTCTGATACACATGCAGCTGCCATGAATCAGAATAGACTCAACGGCTACTGGTTTATTTATTTATTTTTTAAAATCATCTTCAAAAGTGCCAAGGTCATGAAAGTTAAGGAAAGACTGAGGAAATGTTCCAGATTAAAGGAGAGTAAAAAGAAGTGATAACTAAATTCAACCTGTGATTCAACTTTATTGAACAGCTGGTAAAACCTGAATGGGGCTGTAGAATTAAATGGTAATAACATTATCAGTGTCAATTTCCTGAGGGTGTTTATAGGAATGACACACTGAAATATTCCAGACAGATGAGACATCACATTGGCAACTTACTGTCAAATGATTCAGAAAAAGGAAAAAAGTTGTACTGTACTTGCAACTTTTCATTAAGTGTGAGATTGTTTCAAAAAAGAAAAGAAAATTGTAATGGCTCTCCCTTTTTCTGTAACAGTTGTTTAAAAATGTGTTCCTGAAAGCCTTGCACTCCCCAGTAAGGGCAAAGGCTGAGTGAAGCTGGAAGGGCCTGTGCTCCTGACTGTTAACATGAACAGCTGTATCTTTGTTGGAAAGCAGCTCAGAGTACTGACTATAAACCCAGCCTTTAAATTCAAACTTGCTGAGGTCAAAACCAGGCTCCATAACTGCATGTTGTGACATGAATAAATTACTTAATCTTTCTAATTTTAGTCTTAGTATCATTCAGAAAAATGACAGTACTTACATCTTACAAGGTTGTTATGAAGATTATGAAAAATAATACATATTAGTAACAATATTCCCATAAACCTATTGCCACCGAGTTAATTCCAACTCATAACGACACTATAGGACAGAACAGAACTGCCCCATAGAGTTTCCAAGGAGCAGCTGGCGGATTTGAACTGCTGACCTTTTGGTAAGCAGCCAAGCTCTTAACCACTGCGCCACCAGGGCTCCAGTAACAATATTAAATGTTAAGTTTAGACAATGAGATAATGTAGTACCTGACAATAAACGCTCAGTAAATGTTACCACTTTTTATTATTATATGTTCAATACATTGGCCTTGTGCATACAATTTTATTTACTAAAAAAAATGCTATTCTAAGATAATGCAACTAAAATTAGGATACTTGTTATAAAAACTTTAAGCTATAACCTTTGTTTTCATGGGGAAGCAGTATGTCCTAGGCAGTAAAATACAATGGTTAAAAGTACAGGCTCTGGAGTCAAACTGCTTGTGTTCAAATCACTACTTTACTACTTACTTGCTGTTTGACATTGGGCAAGTTACTTAATTTTAAGGACAATAAGAGTTGTAAAGCTTAAATGAGATGATGAATGGGTAAGGAGTTTAGCAAAGTATCTGGTTTCTTAAGTTTTCTTTATTTTTTAAAAATTATCTGTCTTTATTACATATTTCTAGTCCACACATATTTAATACCTTATGACAGGAATTGGCACAGCTATGGCCCATGGGTGAAATCTGGCCCACTACTTGTTTTTGTTGATAAAGTTTAATTGGAACACAGATAGATTCATTCATTTATGCATTGCCTGTGGCTGCTTTCATGCTATAATGGCAGAGGTGAGTAGCTGCAACAGAGACCAAATAGTCCACAAAGCCTACAATATTTATCATTGGAAAAAGTTTGCCTATCTCCACCCAAGGATAATAAAAACAAACAGCTAAAACAACAACACAATAGAATGTTAAAATAGATGGCATAACTGGAGCAAGATAACCAAGTTAACTGGTTTCCATCTATGACAGTAAATTCAAAGCAGCTGACAAACATGTGTGTTTCCCTTTTCCCCCAAAAAATAAGCATTTCCAAAACTGAAAATGTCCTTAGAAGCTCTACATTAAAATATTTTTTTTTCCAAATGGAGGCACAAATTTGTGACATTATAAGAACAGTCTATACCTAAGTATCATCACTCCAGATGTACTTAATGCAATGCATTAAGGCATCGCATTGGGCCATAAGTAAAACATATTTTTCTGAAATTACCTTCTATACTGGGTTGAATAGTGTCCCCCCAAAATTCATGTCCTTCCCAGGACCTCAGATTGTGACCTCATTTGAAAATAGGCGTGTTGCAGATGTAATTAATTAAGTTGAGGTCATACTGGATTAGAGTGGACCCTTAGTCCTATCAGACTGGCATCCTTACAAGAAGAGGGAGATAGACACAGAGGAAGACAGCCATATGAAGACAGAGGCAGAAACTGGAGTTATGCTGCCACACGCCAAAGAACATCTGGGACCACCAGAACCTAGAAGCAGCAAGGAAAGATCTGTCCCCTCAAGGTTTCAGAGAAAACATAGCCCTGCCAACACCTGATTTCAGACTTGCAGCCTCCAGAGCTGAGAGAAGAAAATTCTGTTGTTTTAAGCCACTCAGTTTGTGATACTTTGCTCTGGCAGCCCTAGGAAACTAATACATCTCCTAAAAATAAGTCATATTTTAAAGTATATTTGAGAAGACACTGCATAAAAGGAACTGCAAGTGCCATAAGAAATTCATAAAGGAAGAGAGAGTGAACTTGCTTACAAATGAGTTGAGCAAAAAATAATCTCTACAGCTTAAAAAACTGAGGTAAGTGTATTTCACTGTAATTTCTTCAAATTTTATGTAAATAAAATAGATTTCCTTGTCCACTCATCACCTACACAAACTGAAAAATACAAAAATGTATTACCTGAACTGGATGTTCACTAAATGAGGCTGGGAACCATCTGACTGCCAGTAAGTTTCCAGATTGTCATCTCGTAACTGATCCACTCCAAATCCTAGAAACACCAAAGTTGAAAATAAAATAAATTCCTTTCAAAAAGAAGGAATTATATATTGGTATTCAAAATGTAAAATTACCATATGTATTTGTCCAGAAAGTTTAACACATAGGATGGTCAGAACTGTGAAATTTAGATTAACCAGAATTCCTCCACCCTTTTATCAAGACCTCAACTCTTAGAAGAAATATCACTTGCACACACAAAAGCAAATATTCAGACCAAGTGTTTCAGGTTATTGGCTTTAGTTTTTAAAAGAACATCTCCTAGGATATACTCTAAAGTCAGTTTGTATTCAAATCCAGTTTCTTATACTTTCTATAAGCTGATGATAAGAATGATCCTCATTTTTATCCTGAAAATCTCTCAAAAATAAAACAGTTGCTCATAAGTTCAATATATCATATCTAGTGTAACAAGAAAAAAAATTTTCAAAGTCACATATATTTTGAAGTCAGCTGTTTCTAATTAACACTCTGATCAACCAAAAATTAAATTTATCCAGAATCCCACATTCTCCAGCCCTTCCAGATAACTGAAGTTAAACTATACTGTGTTTCTTCCTGATTAAAACCACAATAAATTATACTAATTATAGAAACAAGACTGAATTAGTGGTAAAATATAGAATTTTCCCCAAAAAAAAGTTAAGAAAAATAGTTTTATTAATTTTTTAATTTTTGACTAAGTAATATATTCATTATGGATCAAATTCAAAAAATAGCAAAGAGAATATGGTGAAAAGTCTCTATACCTATCAGTGTCTCAGCCATCCATTTCCCCTCCCCAAACATAATGAACCTATCAGTTTCTTGCATATCCTTTCACACATAATGAATGCACATGCAAGCAACTATACATATATTCTTTTTTCCCCTCACTTTACAAAAATGATGGTATACTGTAAATAGTTCTGCACTTTGATCTTTTTGCCCCCAATGAGCATATCTGGAAGAGTATTCTGTATCAATAAATTAATAATAATAATAGCGAACACTGCTATGACATTTACTATGTGCAAGGCACATTATAAGCATTTTACATATACAATAAAACCTGTGAAAGCTGGAACCTGTGTAAGTCAGAAATCTGTTAGAGAAGTAAAACTCAAATATTTTCCACTACTAGAGAGGGAAAGAAAAGTGGTAAGACTGTACCATGTCAAAGGCAGAAAACTTTTAAAACCTGGAAAAACAAAGCAGTCCTGTCGAGTTCTGGCTCTCATGGGTGTCACTGTATTAAGTTATCTAATATTAACTCATACAACAACTCAATTAGCATAAACAGCTTACACATTTTTTAAAATAAAATTTCAAAATTTTCATTCAGTATTTGGTATGAACATACCATAATTATTTAACCAAACTCCTGTAGGACCTTTAAGTTGTTTCCAATGTTTTGTTATTACAAACAATACTATAATGAACATCTAACTATCTACCTGTCTGTAATCTTTACATACATGTTAGCATTTCTGGAGAACAGATTTCTAAGAATGGATTCCTAAGCCATTAATAGGACAAATATTAACAAATTAGCTTCCAAAATGCCTCCCTCACCAATAATGGACCAGAGCACCTATCCTTCTACATGGTTACCAAAAATTGAAATACTTCAATATTGATACACTAGATCTCAAAGACTAAATACGAATAAAAGAATTTAAAATATCTAATTAATAATTTTGACACTGATTATAAGTTGAAATGATAATTTAGATATACTGAGTTAGATAAATTACTAAAAATAACTTCACCTATTTCTTTTATGTGGCTGCTGTTGTCGTTACATATCGCCAAGTCAATTTCAACTCACAGCAACCCCATGTGACAAAGTAGAACTGGCCCAAAGGGCTTTCTAGGCTGTAATCTTTACGGGAGAAGATTGCCAGGTCTTTCCCCCACAGAGTGGCCAGGTGGGTTGAAATTGCCAAGCTTTAGGTTAGCAGCCAAGTGCTTAACTGCTGCCGCTAGGGCTCCATGTGGCTACTTGATAATTTTAAATGACTTATATGGTTCTCATTATATTTCTATCAGACAGTGCCGCTCTGTACCCATGCTAGAATGCAATCAATTTTTAAAATATTGATTAACCTGATGGATAAAAAACTGTATTTCATTTGCACTTGTATTTCCTTTTCTTAATAAGGTAGAAAATACTTCCATATTTTTATTGAACATTTATATTTCTTCTTATAGAAAATACCTATAAATATCCTATTTTTTCATTAGACTTTGGTCTTTTTTTTTTTTTTAACTATTATAAGTATTAACTATCCGTCTGTTCTGTGCCATCCAAACGTGTTCTCCCCCATCTGAGATTTGTATCTTAAATTTGCATAAACCGCTTTTACTGTACATACTAGTGGATAAGGGGTTTCCCACAGGATATGATTTTTGCACTGAATTCTGAAGTACTAGTTGGAGTTAGCTAGAAAAAAAGAGGTAGAAAAGCAAGGGAAAAGAACATTTCAGCAAAGAGAAAATCATGCAATGGCATGGCTCAAGAAAAATAGAACAAATGGGAACTTACTATAATTCCTTTAAGGAGCTAAGGCTACACACTGGGGTGGAGCGCTAAATGAGCTAGAAGTGCATGAAAGGAGCCAGATTATACAGACTCTTGTGCACGAAGCTAAGGAGTATGATGAAAGATACGGCAACCTCTTAAAGAATTTTTAGTAGGTAAGGCATAGGATCCAGAAATGAAAAGATCAAGCTCTTTAGGAAGATCCTTCAGCACCAGTGAGGGAAAAAGCATCGCAGTAATCCAAGTAACATGTGATGAAGGTCTGAATTAAGGTAGTGACAGAGGGAAATGGTCAAAAAATAGTTTTCTATTTTACCAAAAAAAAAAGTCTTAAAATGTTAAAACTGGGCTCTCCATTACTCACTCCGTAACACTTAAATCTGTGCTGCCTAGAATGGTAGCCACTAGCCACATACAGTTACTGAACACTTGAACAGGCTAGTCCAAATTGAGATGTGCTGTAAGTATAATATGCACACTGGTTTCCAAAGACTTAGTGTGAAAAAAAGAATGTAAAAGATATCATTAATAATAATCATTTGCTTATACTGGATTAAAAATATATTATTGCAATTAATTTCACCCTTTTTAATGTTTACACATGCAGTTTGTACTATATTTCTATTGGACTATGCAGGGCAATGGGTTTCTTTTTACACAGCCTTTCTGGCCATGGTCTTATAACCCCTACAAAATGATTGGGAGTATGCAAATAAGGTGTGTACAACTCTTCCCAGGATTGGCTTGGACTATGCAAATAAGGTGCCTGTGGCCCACCAAGGGAATTGGTCTGTTTTGCCATCCCACTAGACATATAAAGAGCCAATCCCACAGGATGAGGATGGACCTGAATACCACCAAGAATAAACGCTGGGAGCAAGGCATGTCCTTTAGACCCAGGGTCCCTGCACTGAGAACCTCCTAGGCCCAGGAGACAGAGGGAGCTGTAACACTGAAGACAGCAAGACTGTAACACAGCAGTTGCACAGGACTGGCAATGGCACAGGACTGGCAGCAGCATGGCACTGGCTACAGTGGGCTCCATGATGCACGGAGCAAGAGAGCTGAGCATCAGGCAGAAGGCTTCATGGCAAAGTGAGGTGCTTCCGAGCACTTATGGGCAGAGCTAGGGAATTATAACACTTGCCCTGAGCAGGACAGAGGTCAGGCCAGAGCAGCGCCCTGCAGTAGTAGGACTGAGCAGGGCCCAGTGGCAGAGTCCTGTCTTGCAGGCACAGCTGAGAAGAAGCTGTCCTAATTGAAGAACTATATCCTGTTACCTTCAATTGTAACCTGTTACTTCCCTAATAAACCCCATAATCATAAGTATGGTCTGTGAGTCCTGTATGGCCACTGCAACAAATTATCGAACCTAACAGAGAAGTAGAGAGTGCCATGCGAGGGACAGCTGGTGTCAGAATTGGTATAAACAGGTTGGAGAGCGAAGGTATGCCTGAACTCCACTTCACAGGAATCAGCCTTGGGCTGATCTTGATTCTCCCTTCTCCCCCTGAAGTTAGGCAAGGTCTGATACCACCATTTTTCAGACCAGGCTGCCTTAGACCATGCTTTTGTTCTGTCTTTATATAATACCGCTAAGTCCAATCCAGAATATGCAGTTATTCAAAATACAAAATAAAAAGCTGTTTTGCTACCAACATAAAAAGTTTCTAAGTTTTAAATCCCTTTTTCTACTAGTTTATAAATTTCCTAATAAAGGATTAAGAAAATCACGATTCAAGCTCCACAGTTAAATGTTTTATCGATTAAAAGCTTTTTTTTTTTTTTTTTCATTTATTCTATTTTAGCTAGTTCTCAAAGTATGGACTCTGGACCAACAGCAGCATTATTATCCAGAAACTTGTTAGAAATGGAAATTCTGGCCTACGAAAAGCACTCTGGCCTTTGTCCCTGCTCCAGGGGGTAACCTCTAAGCACTTGGAATTTCCCAAGTGACCGGAATATCTTTGTTATTCATGGTGGGCCCCCCACTCACCACACCAGACAGTTTATGCTAACAAGATGACTCAAGGTATGGGATGGCCACACCAGAAAGACTAACCATGTGATTAGAGAGTTGAGGCTTGGGCCACTTAATATCAGCCCAACCTCCAGGGAGTGTAGGGGAGGAGGGGGGATATTGAATTCAACCATTTGGGCAATATAATCAATCAATCACACCTACATAACAAGGCCTCAGTGAAAACTCTGGACATTGAAGCTTGGATGGGCTTCCTGGGTTGGCAATACTTCATGTATAGTGACACACATACATGCAGATAGAGTAATGCATCCCTGAGGACAATGGAAGCTTCACATATGGAATGCTTCCAGACTTCACTCTATGCACTGTTTCTAATTTGTACCCTTTCATTATTAATAAAACTATAATAATAAGCATAGCACTTTCCTATGAGTCGAAATCCAACTCAACGGCAACTTTTTTTTTTTTAATAGCACTTTGCTGAATTCTGCAAGTCATTCTAGTAAATTATTAAACCTGAGGGTGATTTTGAGAAACTCCCAAACTTGAAGTTAGCATCTGAAATGAGGATAGTTAACCTGAACAATCTGTGTTTTAACAAATCCTCTGAGTGATTCTGATGCACATTAAAATTTTAGAACTACTACTCTTAAAGCAAGGTTTCTAAACCTTGGCACTACTGACCAGATAATTCTTTGTTGTAGGGGTTGTCCTGTGTATTGTAGGATGTTTAACAGCATCCCAGATCTCTACGCACTAGATGCCAGTAGCAACCCTCACCCTGCAGTCATGACAATCAAAAATGTCTCCAGACATTGTCCAATGTACCCTGGAAAAGGGGGAAAGCTCATCCCTGGTTGAGAACCACTGTTTTACGGAAAAGAAAACCTGTGGTTATGGCTATTGTTCAGTAAATATTCACTCTCCTCTCCTCACCCTACATGGAAGGAATACGATTCCCTACTCCAGTCATATTGAGGTTTACCTATGACTTGTTTTAGCCAACACAATGTGAGCAAATTTGACTCAGCAGTGAATATAAATGTGCTTTCAAAGTTTAGCTTGGCCTCTTAAATGTCTGCACTCCACTAAGAGAACATGGCTTAGACAACCACTGGCCTCAGGATAAGGGAACACACGGAATAGACTTGAACTAACCCACAACCTAGAACCAAGTCAGAGCTAAGCAAGAAATAATTTTTTTGTTGGTGTTATAAGGCATCGAGACATTAGGATTGTCTGTTATGTGGCATTAGTGTGGCAAGACCAGACTAATACAACACCAATAGACATGATATATTTTAATAGCCCAGCTTAGACTGACTTTAAAAATAAAACAGCCATTTTTATCTCAAGCATATCTACTCACACAACTTCTTTAACATTTGTTAGGGGGTGGTCTTAGGCTGGGTTCTCTAGAGAAGCAAAACCAGTGAAGCATATATATATAAATATATATCTAAAACCAAACCCATTGCTGTCAACTCGGCTGTGACTCATAACAACCCCATAGGACAGAGTGGAACTGCCCCATAGGGTTTCTGAGGCTGTAAATCTTTACGGAAGCAGACTGCAACATCTTTCCCCCGTGGCTGGTGGGTTCAAACTGCCAACCTTTCAGTTAGCAGCCAATCACTTTAACCACTGAGCCACCAGGGCCCCTGCATAAATACATATAGATTTATTTCAAGGAAATGGCTCACGGAGTTGTGGAGGCTGGCAAGTCCCAAATCCATGGGTCAGGCATCAGGCTGGAGGCGTTTGCTGATTCACGTGGCTGCAGGGGCTGACAAACCCAAAATTGGCAGGTCAGACTGATTCATGGGGCTGCAAGAAGTGTGAATCCCAAAATTCGCAGGTCAGGCGGCAGGCTCCTGGCTCACTTCCAAGAACCAGAGGTCAGATGATGACAAGTTAGATGCAGGATGGAGAGACAGCAAGCATTAGCAGAATATCCTAAATCCTGGCAAGGAAACTCCCCTTTCAACTGATTGGCTTCTCATACCAGATCACAAAATGAAGGATAATTCCATAATCATCTGCCAAACCACTGAGAATCATGACCTAGCCAAGCTGACACATAACCTTAACCATCAGAGTGGCTATTATAATTGAGACATATATCTTAAATCTGAAGACCAAAAGATGGATAACATGTGGTCGCTGTGAAAGAGTTTTGTCTATTTCATCCAGTTGACCTATGCTAGAGATATTTACACTTGAATTAAATAAAACTTAAAATTTGGTTTCTGAGTAACACTAGTCACATATGCTAGTGATTACTGTACTGGACAGTACAGTAAGTTATATTGGATAGCACTGATAGACTTCAGCACATATGAGATGAAGAGTTAACTAATTTCTTGTAACACTTCTCTTGGCTTGTATCCATGACATCCCACTCTCCTGGTTTTTCTCCTAGCTCACTGTCCACTTCTTAGCGTTCTTTGTTGATCCTCTAGCTGCTGTTGTGCCAGATCTCTACATCTTGAAATACCCTGAGGCTTTACTCTCTTCTCCAAGCACATTCTCTGTCTACGTGAGTTAATTCAGTTCCCTGGCTTAGAATATCGTCAAGATATTGATGACCCTCAAATCTGTGTCTCCAACCCAAAGCTCTCCCCAGAACTCCAAGCTTCTATAATTCAACTGCCTACTAGAATGTTCTAGTAAAACACTTCCACTAGGATGCAGATTTGGCATCTCATGATTAACATTTCCAAATCAAATTACTTATTTTTCAACCCCAAATCAATTTATCACCCCCACCCCCCACTCACACACTCTTTCGCACCCCAGGAAATAATACTGAGTTGTTAAAGCCAGATGTTCAGGAGTCATTTCTGATTCTTTCCTTTCCTTCAGTAAGTCATGATAATTCTGCCTCCACACTGAATATATCCCAAAGACATCTAGTTCTCTCCATAGAGACAGCTATCAATATAGACCAAGTCAATATCATGTCTGGCATAAATTACTATAATAGCCTTTCCTCTACTAGAAACACCTGCTTCACTACCACCATGCATTATCCACAGTAACCAAACTGTTTTTTTTTTTTTAAATTCTGTACCAGATCTCACTCTCCTGCTTAGCACCTCCCATGGTTTCTCTTTGTACTTAAAATAAAATCCAAACTTTTTTATGGTCTGTAAGGCCTCACATAAACTTGCCATGTCTAATTTTATCTCCAGCTTCATCTTCTATGACTTCTCCTCTTTACTCACTACTCTCTAGTCACACTAGCCTTCCTTCTGAACCTCAAACAGGCCAAACCAACTAACTTAGAGCCTTTGAACTAGCTGTTTCCTGTGTTAGGAAGGTCCTTCTCTGAAATCTTTGCTCAATGGATTCATCTTACCATTGATATCTCTGCATGAAGTTCACTTCCAAAGAGAGGTCTTCCTTGATCCTATAATCTAAACTAGCCTCCCACTTAAAATCACTTTTTATTACATTGCTGTTTTATTTTCTCCAAAGCACATATCACTATTTAACTCAAGATTCTTTAACTCAATGCCCATAACTGTCAGTTACAGCAAGAACTTAAAAAAAAAGAGAGAGAGTTAGTGAGTGTGATGTTAAAGTTGTGTTTTAACTTGGCCAGGCCATGATTCTCAGTGGTTTGGCAATTATGTAATGATACAGTTTGGTAGTTAAGTAATGACGTAGTCTGGCAGTTATGTAATGATGTAATCTGGTAGTTATATAATGATGTAATTATCCTCCATTCTGTGATACAATGTAATCACCTCCATGATGTGATCTGATCTGATATGATCAACCAATCAGTTACAAGGGGAGTTTCCTCAGGGATGTGGGCTGCATCCAATATATACGGATGTTCTGGCAAAGTCTGCTGGCTTTTGCTCGCTCTGGATTCTGCATCCAGCTCATTATCATCTGACCTCTAGTTCTTGAGACTTGAGCCAGTGGCCTGTCGCACTGCCTGCCAATCTTGGGATTCATCAACCTCCATGGCCTGTGAGCCAGCAGCCTGCCATCTTACCTGCTGATCTTGGATTCACCAGGCTCTGCAGCCTATGAGCCACCAGCTGCCATCTGACCTTCCAATCTTGGGATCATCAGCCTCTGTAGCTACGTGAGTCAGAAGAAGCCTCCAGCCTGATGCTTCACCCGTGTACTTGGGACTTGCCATCCTCTATAACCGTGCGAGCCATTTCCTTGAGATAAATCTGTTTCTCTATCTCTCTCTCTATATATATGCTCTACTGGTTTTGCTTCTCTAGAGAATCCAGCCTAAGACAGTGAGTGTTTGTTTAAGAAAAACAATTCTCATATCATTCAATTATGCCTTTCAAAATTAATTCATAAAAGCAATGCCTGGATATTAGTAAAATATATGGATCAAGTAAAGACTATGTCCTATAAGATGTCCACAAAATACAGCCTTATTAAAGCCCTCATTTTTGTTGACTTATGAAGTATCAAATAAAGGGACATAGAAGATGTACCTATTTGTCCCCCTAATTTTGTTTCCCAACATAGTATGAATTTGGTGCTTATGAAATGAAATGATTAAATTACTGTGATAAAATCCTGTTATAATGCTAGCAGTCACCACACTTTTGACCTTTAGTTTTTCCAGTCTCTTGGGCAAAGTCTGACAATTGTGCTGAATTGTGGGATTGTTTTTTGATGCATATTCAACTAAGCTGAGTCTACTAAATACATTCCAACTTCAATCTGAGTGAAATCTGTAGCAGGCAAGTATATTTGTGCCTCCCAAAGTTATTAACATTTTGAAAAGTTACTGAAATTCTTTATATCATTTCTCACCTGAATTACTGCAAGTCTTCCGATTTATTTACCTCTAACATTGTCTCACTTCAATCTAACCTCCACACTTCTCAAATGTGAACAAACACTGATTGTTTTACTCTGTTACTTAAAATTTTTCAATGGCATATACTATCTGTATAATAAAGTGTTAACTGTTTAATAAAGTCCTCTATGATCGGGCCCCTACATATCTAGCTATGTCACTTTCCTGTATTTTAGTCTCACTATTTGTAATTCTTTGAACGAGCCATGTTTTGTCTAAGCTATATACCTTTGCTCATACTCGGCCCCTTGCTTTTATGCCCTTGCTCAGTGAAATCCTACTCTTGTTTCATCATACAGGATAAGCATCATCTCCATGAAGACTTTCCTGATCCTTTTAAGCAGAGTCAATCACTTTCTCCTTTAAGCGACAACCGCACCAAGCCTATACTTACTGGAAAGCAGTATGACATAGCGGAGTCAGGCTGCCTGGAATCCCAATGTTCCCATGTATTATGTGATCTTTGCCAAATACCTTAATCTTTCTGTACTACAGTTTCCTCATTTGGAAAATGGTGAAATGACAGTACATACTTCATATTATTTTGGGAGAATTGAGTAACTGCTTATTTTATGCATGTAAAATGCTTAGAACAAGACCTGTCACTTAGTAAGCACTAAATTAAAACTATTATTTATCACACTCTACAATACTTAGTTTAAAGCTGTATTTCCTCCACTAGATTTTGAACTCCTTGAGAGCAAAGGAGTTTTTTCTCTTTTTTATGTGTCTTTTTATCTTTCCATCTTTAACAGTCTGACAGATTTCAGTAATTGTTTGATGACTTGGACTGAAAAATATCTGGCCACAGAGAAGCAAAGTAAAGGTTAAGCAATTATTTTCTCATGTAGTTTCCCATTTATAAAGAGTAAAGTAATAACCATATAATATTCACTGATGGACCCAAAGCTTAAAATCACATGAAATAAGACATATGACATTGTGTGATGAACTTCATGAATTTCATGCTGAACATATTTTTAAGTGATCCTACTAATTTCTCTGGTAGCAGCAACTATTGTTCTCTTCTGCACCCTTAAGATGTCAGACCAGTGGGGCATCTTCAGGAAACCAGTAACTTTTAAGTGCTGCCCTCTTCAAACCCACAGCATAAAAAGATGTAAGTTGACACTGATTTATAACCCATTACTGACATTGCTTCAGTCTATGTTACTAGGTGTCATGGATTGAATTGTGTCTCCCAAAAATATCTGTCAACTTGGCTGGGTCATGATTCCCAGTACTGTATAACTGTCTACCATTTTATCATCTGATGTGATTTACCCACGTGTAGTAAATCCTATCACTATGATGTAATAAGATAGATTAGCAGCAGTTATACTGATGAGGTCTACAAGATCAGATAGTGTCTTAAGCCAATCTCTTTTGAGATATAAAAGAGAGAAGCGAGTAGAGAGACATGGGAACCTCATACCACCAAGAAAGCAGTGCCGGCAGCGGAGCCCGTCCTTTGGACCTGAGGTTCCTGCGCTGAGATGTTCCCAGACCAAGGGACACTGATGCATCACAAGGACCTTCCTCCAGAGGTGACAGAAAGATAAAGCCTTCTCCTGGAGCTGATGCCCTGACTTTGGACTTGTAGGCTACTGGACTGTGAGAAAATAAACTTCTCTTTGTTAAAGCCATCCACTTGCGGTATTTCTGTTATAGCAGCACGAGATGACTAAGACACTAGGTCAAGCACTGAAAAGATGCTCAATTTGAGCAAATCCACAGGAACATTTGATGCTATAAAGAATATTAAGGAGTTCCACATCAGTGTAGTATATAGAAAGCTAGGAAAGGCATCACTCTCGTCCTAACCAGAAAAGACCAGATAACTACAAATTCATAACTTTTCTTGAACCCATGAGAGCTGAAGTCACAGAACAACCAAACTGCATGAGCTCTCTGCCCCTAGAAGAAAGATGACGTGCAGACTGTCTCACTTGTGATAGTGCATGGGAGAGACAACAATCAAGCAAGAACGTAAGAAATCAGCTATAACTTTGACAAATTACAAATGGGCAAGGGTGGGCTAGCATTTAAATATAGAAGCTGTATTCCAACAAATTTGAAAACCTAGAGGAAATGGATAAATTTCTAGAAACACAAGGCCTACCCAAACTACAACAAAGTAATACTGAAAATCTGAACACACCCATAACAGGAGAAGAGATTGAAAGGGTAATAAAAAAACTCCCAACCAAAAAAAGCCCTGGCCCAGATGGCTTCACTGGAGAATTCTACAAAACATTTACAGAAGAGCTTGTACCAGTTCTACTCAAGCTATTTCAGAGCATAGAAAAGGAAGCAACACTTCCAAATTCATTCTATGAAGCCAGCATAACGCTGATACCAAAACCAGGCAAAGATGCCACAAAAAAAGAAAATTACACATCAATATCTCTCATGAATATAGATGCAAACATTCTGAACAAAATTCTAGCCAATAGAATTCAGCATCATATCAAAAAAATAATCCACCACGACCAAGTAGGATTCATACCACGTATGCAAGGACGGTTCAACATTAGAAAATCAGTCAACATAATCCACCACATAAATAAAAGGAAAGAAAAGAATCACATGATCACATCAATTGATGCAGAAAAGGCATTTGACAAAGTCCAACACCCATTCCTGATAAAAACTCTCAATAAAATAGGTATAGAAGGGAAATTTCTCAACATAATAAAGGGCATCTATGCAAAACCAACGGCCAACATCATTCTTAATGGAGAGAGGCTGAAAACATTCCCCTTGAAAACAGGAACAAGACAAGGATGCCCTTTATCACCACTCCTATTTAACATTGTGCTGGAAGTCCTAGCTAGAGCAATAAGGCAAGGAAAAGAAATAAAGGGCATTCAAATTGGTAATGAAGAAGTTAAACTGTCCCTGTTTGCAGATGATATGATACTATATGTAGAAAACCCTAAAGACTCCACGAGAAATCTGCTGGAACTAGTAGAAAGATTCAGCAGAGTAGCAGGATACAAAATAAATATTCAAAAATCAGTTGGATTCCTATACACCAATAAGGAGAACGATGAAAAGGAAATCAGGAAAGCAATACCAATTTCAATAGCCCCTAAAAAGATAAAATACTTAGGAATAAATCTGACCAGGGATGTAAAAGACCTATACAAAGAAAACTACAAAACACTACTGCAAGAAACCCAAAGGGATCTACATAAATGGAAAAACATACCATGCTCATGGATAGGCAAGACTCAACATTGTGAAAATGGCAATTCTACCCAAAGCAATTTACAAATACAATGCAATCCCGATCCAAATACTAGCAACATTCTTCAAAGAGATGGAAAAACTAATTATTAACTTTATATGGAAAGGGAAGAAGCCCCAAATAAGTAAAGCACTACTGAAGAAGAATAAAGTTGGAGGACTCATACTACCTGACTTGAGAACCTACTATACAGCTACAGTAGTCAAAACAGCCTGGTACTGGTACAACAACAGATACATTGACCAATGGAACAGAAGTGAGAACCCAGATGTAAATCCATCCACCTACGGTCACCTGATTTTCGACAAGGCCCAAAGTCTATCAAATGGGGAAAAGACAGTCTTTTTAACAAATGGTGCTGGCAAAACTGGATATCCATCTACAAAAAAATGAAACAGGACCCATACCTCACACCGTATACAAAAACTACTTCAAAATGGATCAAAGACCTGAATATAAAGCTTAAAACTATAAAGTTCATAGAAGAAAAAAAAGGACCAACACTTCAGGCCTTAATACATGGCATTAACAGGATACAAACCACAACCATCAACACACAAAACCCAACAGATAAACTAGATAACTGGGATCTTCTAAAAATCAAACACCTATGCTCTTCAAAAGACTTCACCAAAAGAGTCAAAAGAGAACCTACAGACTGGGAAAAAATTTTTGGACAGTACAAGTCAGACAAAGGTCTAATCTCCATAATCTACAAGAAAATCCAACACCTCCACAACAAAAAGACAAACAATCCTATCAAAAAATGGGCAAAGGAAATGAACAGACACTTCACCAAAGAAGACATTCAAATGGCCAACAGACACATGAGGAAATGCTCGCGTTCACTAGCCATTAGAGAAATGCAAATTAAAACCACAATGAGATACCATCTCACCCCGGCATTACTGGCATGAATCAAAAATACTGGAAATAACAAATGTTGGAGGGGTTGCGGGGAGATGGGAACTCTTATGCACTGCTGGTAGGAATGCAAAATGATACAACCATGTTGGAAAATGATACGGCGTTTCCTCAGAAAGCTAGAAATAGACATACCATTCGATCCAGCAATCCCACTCCTAGGAATATATCCTAGAGAAATAAGAGTCGTCACTCGAATAGACATATGCACACCTATGTTCACGGCAGCATTGTTCACAATAGCAAAACGATGGAAACAACGTAGGTGTCCATCAACAGATGAATGGATAAACAAACTATGGTACATACACACAATGGAGTACTATGCAACGAGAAAGAACAACAATGAATCTGTGAACCATCTCATAACATGGATGAAACTGGAGGACATTATGCTGAGTGAAATAAGTCAATCACAAAAGACAAATATTGTATGAGACCTCTATTGTAAAAACCCATGAAAAAGTTCACATGCAAAATGTAACAATCCTTGTTGGTTACCAGGGATGGGAGGGGAGGGGGAGGAAATATTAAATAGGCAATAGATAAGTGGTATCTTGGGTGAAAGGTGAGACAGTACACAATACAAGGGAAACTAACACAACCTGCCCAAGGAAAGGTCAGGGAGGCCCCATGGACACATCCAAACTCCTCGAGGGACTGAGTTGCTGGACGGAGGGCTCTGGGGACCATTGTCTCGGGGAACATCTAGCTCAATTGGCATGACACTACTTATAAAGATAATGCTCTACATTCTACCTTGGTGAGTAGTGTCTGGGGTCTTAAAAGCCTGTGAGTGGCCATCTAAGATACTCCACTGGTCTCATCCCTTCGGGAGCAAGGGAGAATGAAGAGAACAGGATACAACGAAAAGATTAGTCCAAAGGACTAATTGTCCACAGCTACCAAGACCTCCACCGGACTGAGTCCAGTACAGCTAGATGGTGCCCGGCTACCACCACTGACTGCTCTGACCAGGATCACAACAGAGGGTTCTGAACAGAGCTGGAGAAGGATGTAGAGCATAATTCTAACTCACAAAAAAAAAGACCAGATTTACTGGCCTAAAGGAGACTGGAGAAACCTCAAGAGTATGGCCCCTAGACACACTTTTAGCTCAGTGGTGAAGTTACCTTCGAGGTTCACTGTTCAGCCTGGGAGTGGACAGCCCAGTAAAACCAAATGAGACTAATGAGGTACACAAGTCCAGTGACAAGAGCCAGAAGGCAGAAGGGGAGTATGAAGCTGATCATAGGGAACACAAGGTTGAGTAAGGATACTGTTGATGTGTTGTGAGACTGTTAACCATTGTCATAGGGCAACATTTGTAGTAACTGTTAAATGGGAGGCTATTTTGTCCTGTAAACCTTCATCTTAAGTGAGAATAACAGCACAATTAGAAGAGCGTAGTCAATGTCACTTAAATGTGTACGTAAAAAGTTTTGAAATGGGGTATCTTCGGCTATGTGTATTTTCACCAAAAAAAAAAAAGCTGAGAATTTAGAGGGTTAAAATGTTGTGGGGTTGTTAACCAAAGTCATAAAACAGCATGTGTACTACTGTTACATGAGAAACTGTTTGTTCTGTAAGCCTTCACCTGAAGTACAATAAAATATTTAAAAAAAAAAGAGAGAGAGAAATAAATAAATAAATATAGAAGCTGTGGGGACTCCAAACACAAGGTGGCTGGAGAACCTATCTCAGTGGTGCAGACACACACGAGGGGACTGACCAGCACTGCTGTAAAGGCACAAAGTCCCACCATCCTTTCCAAACCCTTCTCTCCTACAGAGCAAAGAACTTAAGTTGCTAGGGAAGAAGGATCAAACTGTTTACCCCAGGATACAGATATGGACCCATCATTGCTGCGGGAAGAAGAAAAGACAAGACCCTCTTTACCTGGAGGAGGGGCAGAAAACAGTCCGTCCTCTGAGGGTCAGGCAGAACATAAGACTAGTCACAGATTTAAGACTAGTCACAGATATAAGACAAAGTTTAGCTGTCATGGGAAGGAGAGGCCAAATGCTGGTAAAGTTTCTCACCCTATAAGGCTAGGAACTCTGGAGCTGCCTGAGACTGACGCAGGACCAGGACAACAGAGAACATCCCCTGCCTCCCATCACCTGCACTGAATCACAAGGTACAGTATTCTACTTCTGGAGGCAGGGCAAGAGCATGGAGAAAGACATCCTCTTTATAACAGGTCATATTTCAGGCATAGCTGAATGCTGAGGGTGGAGCAGGAACACTAAGAAAATCCCTGTGGCAAAAGAGCCCCAACCCTAAGCACAGGACATCGTTAGAGAAATCTGAAGACTGTGTGGTACTGAAGCTAACTGTAGCAAAAATAAAACTTAAACCCAAACCCATAATAAAGGCCTAGCAGAAGAAAAGCAGTATCCATTTCCCAAGGGACATTTAATATTCTCCCATACCTTTGGATGCTCTGTTCTTCCCCTCCCCCAACACTTGTCTCTGTGTTTCAATCTGAGTAATTTTTATTGGCCTGTATTCAAATTTACTAATTATTTCTTTAGCTTTATTGAGTCTACTGGGGATTTTTTCTAAGGAATTTTTCATCTCTGATAAAAAATTTACCTCTGATACATCATTTATCTCAGTATCTACTTATCTACACACAAAGTCTGGCATTCAAAAGAAAATTATGGCATACAAAAAAGCAAGAAAAACAAACATTATTAAGAGACAAAATAATCAACAGAACTGGACTCAGAGAGGACACAGATGTTGGAACAACAGGGACTTAAAAAAACTGTGACTTATATGTTACAGAATCTAGGGGAAAAGGTGGATAAAATGCATGAACAGATAAAGAATTTCAACAAAGAGATGAAAGCTCTAAGAGTCAAATGTTAAAAGTTAGAAAGGAAACACTATGATATCAGAGATGAAAAATTCCTTAGAAAGAATCCCCTGTAGATTCAACAAAGCCAAAGAAAGAATTAGTAAATTTGAAGATAGGCCAATAAAATTTACTCAAACTGAAATACAGAAAAAAGAGTGAAAGGAAAAAGAAAAAAAAAAAAGAACAGGGCATCCAAAGGTAGAGGAAAATATTAATGGCCCCTGGGTGGTACAAACAGTTAAGTGCTCAACTACTAACCAAAACAAAAGATAAAATCTCGGAGGCAGCCAGGAAAAAACTCCAAAAGGTTGGCAGTGCAAACCCACCAGAGTTGCCTCAGAAGAAAGGGCCTGGTGATCTGCTTCCAAAAGGTCAGTCTTGAAAATTCTATGGAGCACAGTTCTACTCTGCAACAAATGGGGTCACCCTGAGTCAGAACCGACTGAACAGCAACTGGTTAGGTTTGTTGTTGTTAGGTGCCTTCAAGTCGGTTCCGACTCATAGCAACCCTACGTACAACAGAATGAAATGCTGCCCAGTCCTGCGCCATCCTCATAATCGTTGTTATGCTTGAGTACGTGGTTGCAGCCACTATGCCAAACCATCTCGTTGAGGGTTGTCTTAGTCATCTAGTGTTGCTATAACAGAAATACTGCAAAGTGGATGGGTTTAACACAGAGAAATTTATTCTCTCAGTCTAGTAGGCTACAAGTCCAAATTCAGGGTGTCAGCTCCAGGGGAAGGTTTTCCCTGTAGGCTCTGGAGGAAGGTCCTTGTTATTAGTCTTCCCTTGGTCTGGGAGCATCTCAGCGCAGGAACCTCAGGTCCAAAGGACGCACTCTGCTCCCGGCACTGCTTTCTTGGTGGTATGAGGTCCCGGTGTCTGTCTGCTTACTTCTCTCTTTCATATCTCAAGAGATTGGCTTAAGACACTATTTAATCTTGTAGATCTCATCAATATAATTGCCACTAATCCATCTTATTACATCATAGTGATAGGGATTTACAACACATAGGGAAATCACATCAGATGACAAAATGGTAGACAATCATACGATACTGGGAATCATGACCTAGCCAAGCTGACAGATATTTTAGGGGGACAAAATTCAATCCATGACAAGGGTGTTCATCTTTTTTACTGTCCCTCTACTTTACCAAGCATGACATCCTTCTCCAGGGACTGGTCCCTCCTGATAACATGTCTGAAGTACGTGAGATGAAGTTTTCCCATTCTTGTTTCTAAGGAACACTCTGGCTGTACTTCTTCCGAGACAGACTTGTTTGTTCTTCTGGCAGTCCACAGTATATTCAATATTCTTTGCCAACACCATAATTTGAATGCCTCAATTCTTCAGTCTTCCTTATTCATGGTTCAGCTTTCACAGACATTATGAGGCAATTGAAAATATCATGGCTTGGGTCAGGTGCATCTTAGTCCTCAAAGTGACATTTTTGCTTTTCAACACTTTAAAGACGTCTTTTGCAGCAGATATGCCCAATACAACACATCCTTTGATTTCCTGACCACTGCTCCCAGGGGCATTGATTGTGGATCCAAATAAAATGAAATCCTTGACAACTTCAATCTTTTCTCCCTTTATCATGATATTGCTTATTGGTCCAGCTGTGAGGAATTTTGTTTTCTTTATAGTGAGGTGCAATCCATACTGAAGGCCTTAGTCTTTGATCTTCACCAGTAAGTGCTTCAAGTCCTCTTCATTTTCTGCAAGCAAGATTGTGTCATCTGCATATCGCAGATTGTTAATGAGTATTCCTCCAATCCTGATGCCACGTACTTCTTCATATAGTCCAGTTTCTTGGATTATTTGCCCAGCATACAGATTGAATAAGTATGGTGAAAGAATAAAACCCTGACGCACACCTTTCCTGATTTTAAACCATGTTGAATCCTCTTGTTCTGCTGGAATGACTGCCTCCTGCTCTATGTACAGGTTCCTCATGAGCACAATTAAGTGTTCTGGAATTCCCATTATTCACAGTGTTATGCATAATTTGTCATGATCCACACAAACACCTTTGCATAGTCAATAATAACAATGGTAAACATCTTTCTGGTATTTTCTGCTTTCAGCCAAGATCTACCTGACATCAGCAACGATATCCCTCATTCCATGTCCTCTTCTGAATCTGGTTTGAACTTCTGGCAGTTTCCTGTCAATGTACTGCTGTAACTGCTTTTGAATGATCTTCAGCAAAATTTTCCTTGTGTGTGATATTGATGATATAGTTCAATAATTTCCACATTCTGTTGGATCACCTTTCTTTGGAATGAGCACAAATATGGATCTCTTCCAATTAGCGGATGAGGAAGGTGTCTTCCAAATTTCTTGACATAGATGAGTGAGCACCTCCAGTGCTGCATCTGTTTGCTGAAACATCTCAGTTGGTATTCCGTCATTTCCTGGAGCCTTGTTTGTCTCCATTCCCTTTAATTCAGCTTGGAACTCTTCCTTCAGTACCATCGGTTTTTAATCATATGCTACCTCCTGAAATGAATGGACACTGACCAATGCGTTTTGGTACAGTGACTCTGTATTCCTTTCATCTTCTTTTGATGCTTCCTGTGTCATTTAATACTTTCCCTGTAGAATTGAGTCTTGAATTTTTTCTTCAGTTCTTTCAGCTTAAGGAATGCTGAGCGTGTTCTTCCCTTTTGGTTTTCTAATTTCAGATCTTTGCACATCTCATTATAAGACTGTAATTTGTATTCTCGAGCTGCCATTTGAAATCTTTTCAACTCTTTTAATTCATCGTTTCTTCCTTTTGCTTTAGCTACTCTACATTCAAGAGCAAGTTTCAGAGTCTCTTCTGACATACTTTTTGATCTTTTCTTTCTTCCCTGTCTTTTTAGTGACCTTTTCCTTTCTTCACATATGATATCCTTGATGTCATTCCATAACTCGTCCGGACTTCGATCATTAGCGTTCAATGCATCAAATCTATTCTTGAGATAGTCTCTAAATTCAGGTGGGATATACTCAAGGGTCTACTTCGACTCTCATGGATTTGTTCTAATTATCTGTAGCTTCAACTTGAAGTTGAACTTGCATATGAGCAATTGATGGTCTGTTCCACAGTCAGCCCCTGGCCTTGTTCTGCCTGATGATATTGAGCTTTTCCTTTGGCTCTTTCCACAGTGGTAGTCGATTTGATTCCTGTGCATTCCATCTGGCAAGGTCCATGTGTATAGTCACTGTTTATGTTGTTGAAAAAAGGTATTTACAATGAAGGAGTCCTTGGTCTTGCAAAATTCTATCATGCGATCTCTGGTGTCATTTCTATCACCAAGGTAGTATTTTCCAACTACCAATCCTTTTTCTTTGTTTCCAAGTTTTGCATTCCAATTACCAGTAATTGTCACTGCATCTTGATTGCATGGTTTGATCAATTTCAGACTGCAGAAGTTGGTAAAAATCTTCAATTTCCTCATCTTTGGCATTTGAGATTTGTGTGTAAATTAGAATAACAGTCATATTAAGTGGTCTTCCTTGTAGGAGTATGATTGTTATCCTATCACTGACAGCACTGTACTTCAGGATAAATCTTGAAACATTCTTTTTGATGGTGAATTGGATGCCATTCCTCTTCAATTTATCATTTCTGGCACAGTAGACCATATGATTGTCCAATTCAAAATGGCCAATACCAGTCCGTTTCAGCTTACTAATGCTTAGGATATTGATCTTTATGTGTTCCATTTCACTTCTGATGACTTCAATTTTCCTAGAATCATACTTCCTTCGTACACTCCACATCCGATTATTAAGGGATGTTTACAGCTGTTTCTTCTCATTTTGAGTTGTGCCACCTCAGCAAGTGAAGGTCCTGAAAGCTTGACTCCATCCACATCGTTATGGTTGACTCTACTTTGAGGAGGCAGCTCTTCCCCAGTCATATTTTGAGTACCTTCCAACTTCAGGGGCTCACCTTCCGGCACTATACTAGACAATGTTCCGCTGCTGTTCATAAGGTTTTCACCGGCCAGTTTTTTCAGAAGTAAACCACCAGGTCCTTCTTTCTAGTCTGTTTTAGTCTGGAAGCTCTGCTGAAACCTATTCACCATGGGTGGCCCTGCTGGTATTTGAAATACCGGTAGCATAGCTCCCAGTATCACAGCAACACGCAAGCCCACCACAGTACTGACAGATGCATGCTGGTTAGGTTTAGCGTATGTATTAACTGGATTCCCAAAAGAACAACAAAGAAAGAAAAAGAACAAAATATTTGAAAAAATAATGGTCAAGAATTTTCATAAAATAATGTAAGACATCAAACCAAAGGATCAAAAATCTCAATGAACCCAGATGAATGAATAAATCTGTCTTAGAAGAAGTACAGCCAGGATGCTCCTTAGAAGTAAGGTTGGCAAGACTTCATCTCATGTATTTTGGACATCATATCAGGAGGGACTTGTCTCTGGAGGATGTCATGCTTGGTAAAGTAGAGGGTCAGCGAAAAAGAGGAAGATCCTCATTGAGACAGACTGACGCAGTGGCTGCCACAATGCGCTCAAACACAGCAATGATTTTGAGGTTGGCACAGGGCCCAGTACCGTTACGTTCTGTTATACATACAGTCCCTATGAGCTGGAAACAACCTGATGGCACCTATCAACACAACAACAACACTATCAGCTAACTTACCCTAACTGATCTTCATACAACACTCCATGCATCAGCAGAATTACTCATTCAAGAACATATGGAATATTCATCAAGACAGATCATATTCTGTACCATAAAATAAACCTCACAGACTTTTTTAAAAATAGTATTTTATCGTGTTTTTGGTGAAAGTTTACACAGCAAGTTAGGTTTCCCTTTGACAATTTCCTCACAAACTGATCAATGATATTAGCTGCATTTTTCACGTTGTGTCAACATTCTCATTGTGTTCTGGTTGTTCCATTTCCTGTACTCTAGTTTCCCTGCTCTCTTCTCATCTTTGCTTTGGATTAAATGTTGACCATTTGGACCCATACAGATTTTTTTTTTTTTTAGTAGAGCACCAATCTAATAGGTAATATTCTTTATTTTGTGTGTCACTCTGCTTTTCTGTTAAAAGGTGATCTCAAGGGACAGTTCTGGTTCAAGGTTTAAAGGACATCTCAGGTGATAGTCTCAGGAGTCTTCTGGTCTTACGTGGTCCAGTTTGAGTTTTGTTCTGCATTTTTCTCCCATTCTAACCAGCATCATCTATTGTGCCCTTAGTCAGATCGATCAGTGGTGGTAGTTGGGCAGCATCTAGTTTTTCTGGTCTCAGGGTAGTTGAGGTTGTAGATGGTGCAGGCTATCAGCCTTATAGACTTGTTTCTTCTCGTGATTTTGGTTACCTTCTTACTCTTTTGCTCCTGACGAGTAGAGACCAATAACTGTATCTTAGATGACCACTCTCAAGCTTTTAAGACCCCAGATGCTACTCACTTCACTAGGATGCAGAATATGAATCTGTGAGCTATATTGTGCCAACTGACTGTGTTGTCACATGAAACTATGGTCCTAAGCTTTCAAAGCTAGAAAACTGATCTCAGAAAGTATATGGTTATGTCTGAGGAATATCTGTAGTTGTATCTTCAATGAATATATGTGGCTGCCTACACATATCTGTATTTACACATACATATAGATACTTCTGGGACCCTGGTGGCTGGGTCCCAGTGGTTAAGAGGCTGGTTGCTAACCAAAAGGTCAGCAGTTTGAATCCACCAGCTGCTTCTTGGAAACCCTAGAGGTGACAGATCTACTCTTTCCTATAGGGTTGCTATGAGTTGGAATCAACTTGATGGCAACAGGTCTGGTTTTTTGGTTTTACAGATACTTTCATCTTTTCTCATTTGTGCCTACCCAAATACGTATATATCTATACTCATCCTTATGTGATCCTAGACTTGTTTTTTGTTCTTTGCTGGGTTTGCTACCCACTTATATGTGTTGAATTCTTTGGTACAGGCATCCTTTTCTCATGAACCCTTCTCAGCAGCATCATTTACTTTGGTCATCTGTGCTCACTACATCCATATTCGGTGCTTCTTTTCCCATCACCAAAAATAACAAGTATTTACAATCTAGAGCGTGCTTCCCTCTCCTCACTAACCACCACTGAACACTGGTGTCTTTATATATGTCTATACTTGTCTTTTATACAACAGGGATCATACAATATTTGTCCTTATGTGCTCCACTTCCACTTAGCATTATGCCCTCTAGGTCCATCCATATTATAATGTGTTTCGCAGACTCATCATTGTTCTTTGTGGTTACGCAGTATTCCATAGTATGTATGAGGCATATTTTGCTTATCCATTCGTCCGCTGATAGGCACTTTGGTTGTTTCCTTTTTTTGCTATTGTAAATAAAGGTGCAATGAACATAGGAGTGCAAATACCTGTTCATGCTATGGTAAGCTACAGCTGCTAACCAAAAGCTGGCAGTTTGAATCCACCAGCCGTTCCTTGGAAACTCTGTGGGGCAGTTCTACCTTATCCTATAGGGTAGTTATGAGTCAGAATCGACTTGACGGCAACGGGTTTGGATTTTTTTAGGGTATATCCCTAGGAGTTGGACTGCTGGATCATAGGGTAGTTCTATTTCTAGTTTTTTGAGGAAGCACCATAACATTTTCCACAGGGGTTGTACCATTTTACACTTCTACCAGCAATGGATAAGGGTTCCAGTGTCCCCACATCCTTCTCAAAATTTGTTATCTGTTTTTGGTTGTTACTGTTGTTTTTTAAATCAGTGACATTTTAGCCAGAGCAAGGTGGTATCTCATTGTAGTTTTGATTTGCTTCTCTCTAATGGCCAACGATTATGAGCATCTTTTCATGTGTTTACTGACTGCTTGGATGTCTTTGGTGAAAGTTCTGTTAATGTCCTTTGCCCATTTTATAATTGGGTTGTTTGTCTTTCTGTTGTTGAAATTTTCTATATATTTTAGAGATTAGACCCTTATCTGACATGTCATTTCTGAAGATTTTTTTCCCACTCTGTAGGTTCTCTTTTTACTCTTTTAATAATGTCTTTTGATGAGCATGTTTTTAATTTTTATGAAGTCCCATTTATCTATTTTGTCTTTTCTATTCTTGCATTTGTTGTTAATGTTTGTTATCCTATTTTTAGAAAAGATTAGGTCTCATAGTTTTCTCTATTCTTCTAGGAATTTTATAATTTTAGGTTTAACATTTAGGTCTTTGGTCCATTTTAAGTTGATTTTTGTGTATGGTGTGAGGTATGGGTCCTGTTTCGTTCTTCTGCAAGTAGATATATGGTTTTACCAGCACCATTTATTAAAGACACTGTTTTCTCCCCCATTGAATGGACTTTGACCCCTTGTCGAAAATCAGTTGCCAATAGAGGGCTGGGTTTAATTCTGAGTTCTCAATTACTGTCCACTGGTCTGTGTGTCTTTTGTTGAACCAATACCAGGCTGTTTTGATTACAGCGGCTAGATCGTATGTTTTGATATCAAGGAGTGTGAGGCCTATTTTGTCCTTTTTCTTCAATATTGCTTTGGTTATTTGGGGTTTCTTTCTTTTCCATATGAAGTTTGTTATTAGTATTTTCATTTCAGTAAAGAATGTTCTTAGGATGTGTTTTGGGATTGCATTGTATCTATAGCTCGCTTTTGATAGAATTGACGTTTTCACTATATTAAGTCTTCTAATACATGAGCATGGGATATCTTTCTATTTTTGTAGGTCTCTTGTAGTAGTGTTTTATAATTTTAATTTTCATTGTATAAGTCTTTTATGTCCCTAGTTATGCTAATTCCTAGGTATTTTATTGTTTTGGGTGGGGGAATTATAAATGGTATTGTTTTCTTGATTTCCCATTCTCAAAGGCAAGGCTGTCAGTCCTTCTCCATTGAGTATGATGCTGGCTGTTGATTTTGCATATATGCCCTTGATTATGTTGAGAAATTTCCCTTCTATTCCTATTTTTCTGAGGGTTTTTATCAGGAGAGTGTGTTGAATTTTATCAAATGCCTTTTCTGCATCAATTGACATGATCATATGGTTCTTTTCCTTTGTTTTATTTATGTGGTGGATTATACTGATTATTTCTAATGTTGAGCCACCCTTGTAATTCTGGTATGAATCCCACTTGATCATGGTATGTGATTTTTTTTGATATGTTGCTGAATTATGTTGGCTAGAATTTTGTTGAAAAATTTTTGCATCTATGTTCATGATGGATACAGGTCTGTGATTTTCTTTTTTGTGTGTGATATCTTTTGCCTCTACATCTGTTTGTGTTAGTTTAGGTAGGTGTCTTAGTCATCTAATGCTGCTATAACAGAAATAACACAAGTGGATAACTTTAGCAAACAGAATTGATTCTCTCACAGTCTACAGGCTAGGAGTCTGAATTCAGGGTGCCAGCTCCGGGGGAAGGCTTTCTCTCTCTGTCAGCTCTAGGAGAAAGTCCTTGTCATCAGTCTTCCCCTGGTCTAGGAGCTTCTCAGCGCAGCGACCCTGGGTCCAAAGGATGCTCTCCCCTCCTGGTTCTTCATTCTTGGTGGTAGGAGGTCCCTGTCCTCTCTACTTGCTTTTCTCTTTTATATCTTAAAAGAGACTGACTCAAGATACAATCCAATCTTGTACATTGAGTCCTGTCTCATTAACGTAACTGCCGCTAAACCTGCCTCACTAATATCATAGCGGTAGGACTTACAACACTTAGGAAAATCACATCAGATGACAAAATGGTGGACAATCACACAATACTGGGAATCCTGGCCTAGCCAAGTTGACACACATTTTGCGGGGTACACAATTCAATCCATAACATTAGGTAGTGTATTTCTAGGAATTTGCTTATTACATCTAGGTTTTCAAATTTATTGGGGTAAAATTTTTTCATAATCATCTGTTATGATCCCCTTTATCTCGGTGGATTGGTCGTAATGTCTCCAGTTTCATTTCTTAATTTGGTTATTTCCCTCTTCTGTTTTTTTCTTTTGTCAGTCTAGCCAGTGGTTTGTATATTTTATTGATCCTTTCAAAGAACCAACTTCTGGCTTTGTTGATTCTTTCTATTTTCTATTTCATTTATTTTTGCCCTGATCTTTATTACTTCCTTTTTCTGACAGCTTTTGGCTTCTTTTGCTCTTCCTTTTCTATTTGTTCAGTTTAAATTATTGATTTTGGATCTTTCTTCATTTTTAATGTAGGCATTTACTGCTGTGAATTTCCTCCTGAGTATTGTTTTTGCTGTGTCCCAAAGGTTTTGATATACTGTATTTTTATTTTTGTTTGATTCAAGGAATTTTTTTAATTTGACTTTTGATTTCTTCTATGACCCAACAGTTTTTTAGTAGTGTATTATTTAGCTTCCACGTATTCTTTTTTTTTTTCCTGTATTTCTCCTGTTGTTGATTTCTAGCTTCATATCATTATGGTCCAAGAAGATGCTTTGTATCATTTCAATCTTTTTAAATTTGTTGAAACTTGTTTTGTGTCCTGACAGCACAGTGGTTAAGAGCTCAGCTGCTAACCAAAAGGTCAGCAGTTTGAATCCACCAGCTGCTTCTTGGAAACCCTACAGGGTTACTATGAGTCGGAATCAACTCTAGGGCAACACTTGTTACCTCCTCTATTTTGGGAGCCCTGGCAGTGCAGTGGTTAAGAGCTATGGCTGCTAACCAAAAGGTCGACAGTTCAAATCCATCAGCCACTCCTTGGAAACCCTACTGGGGCAGTTCTACTCTGTCCTATAGGGTCCCTATGAGTCGGAATTGACTTGACGGCAACAGGTTGGGGCATATGATCTAGTCTGGAAAATGATCCATGTGCGCTGGAGAAAAACATGAATTGTTCTGTTGATGGCTGGTGTGTTCTATATATGTCCCTTAAGTCAAACTGGCTTATGATTTTATTTAAGGTCTCAATGTCCTCAGAGATCTTCCTTTTAGATGTTCTGTCTAGAATTAAAAGTGGTACATTGAACTCCCCTACTACTATTGTGGAGTTGTCTATTTCTCCTTTTATATTAGTATTTGTTTCATGTATTTTGAAGCACTGCTGTTGGGTGCATATATAATCGTTATGTCTTCTTGCTGGATTGACCCTTCTATTATTATGTAATGTCCTTCTTTATCTCTTGTAACGGATTTTGATTTAAAGTTTACTTTATCTGATATCAGTACTGCCACCCCTGCTCTTCTTTGTTTTCTGGTTGCATGGAATACTTTTTTTCCATCCATTTTATTTTCAGTCTGTTTATGTCCTTACATCTAAGGCGTCTTTCTTGTAGACAGCAAAAGGATGAATCAGCGTTTTTATTATCCATTCTGCCACTCTCTGCCTTTTGCATGGGATGTTTAGACCATTTACATTTAAAGTTACTACTGAAAATGAAATGTCCACTTCACTCATTTTGTTATTTTTTTTTTTTTTTGAATGTTTCATATCTTTTAAGTTTTTTTATTCTCATTTTTCTGCTTTTTTATTTGGCTGCTTACTTGTGATAAGCCTTTTTGCTTTCTTCTTTTCTTCTGTTTATTTTTTCTTGTTCATTTCTTAGTGGTTACCACACATATTCCATACAAGACTTACAATTGTGATAATACTTAACATATGAACAACAGATAACATAAAACCTTAACATAATAAATCGATTCCTGATATGCTCCTCCCTCCTCCATTTCTGTTGGTGAGCCTCCATTAACATCATTGTACAACCTATATCCAATAGGCTTGCTTTGTACCTATTCCCTGCAATCTTGATGTTGTCTTGTTTGTGGGATTATACTTGAGTTTATTCCCTAAAAATATCATGTATTTGATCATTATGATTGTTCATGTTGGTGCGTTTTTTGGAGATCTCTTTTTTCCACAGTTTATAGAGCCAAGTATTTGTTTAATGTTCTTGTCTTTCCATTTAGAGAACTCCCTTGACTAATACTTGCAAAGCTAGCCTGACTGTGGCAAATCCCAAGAACTTCTGTTTATTTGGGAACGTCTTGATTTCACCCTCATTTTTGAATGACAACTTTGCTGGGTAAATTCTTGGTTGGTAATTGTTTTCGTTCAGTATTTTATATATGTTGCTCTATTGTCTTCTGGCCTCTAGATGTTCTGGGGAGAAATCAGCACTGATTCTTATGAAGGACCCTTGGTAATTTAGATTGTGTTTTTCTCTTGCTGCTTTCAGAATTCTCTCCTTGTCTGCAGTTTTCAGGAATTTTATTAGGATGTGGCATGGAGTTGATCTTTCTGCATTTCTTCTAACTGGGGTTCATGTAGCTTCCTGTATTTGCAGGCTTAGTTCTCTGTCCAGGTCTGGGAAATTCCCTCTGATTATCTATCGGAAAACTCTTTCTTTGCCTTTATTGCTGTCACAGTGCTCTGGAATTCCAACAATTCTAATGTTAGGTTTCTTAATTAAATCTTGTATTTCCAGTTGGCTTTGTTCATTTCTCTTTGTTCTTTTCTCTTGTTTTCTTGAGACTTGATAGGTTGTTATTCTGTCTTCTACTTCACTTAGTCTATCTTCTATTTGACTTTATTGTTGAGTGTTTCTCTTGCTTTCTCTAGTTCAGCTGCTTTATTCTTCAGTTCCAGCAGTTCTTTTTTTTATATTTTCAATTTCCTTATTGAGTCTCTCATTTTGTTCCTCCATTTGTTTCCTGATCTCCATTATTTTGTTTTCTGTGCACTTTTTACTTTCTTTAAACATATTTAGCACCATTATCTAAAAATTTTATATTTTTTGCATTTACCTGGCCTCCATAGGAGAAATTTCCTCTTCTTCATGTTTTCCTTTTGATTAGTCCTCTTCTCTTGTGACTTTGTGTGTTTCACTATTTTTTTTTTGTTGTTGTTGAGTTTGGGTCATTTGGTTTTGTTTGGTTTTTTTAATAGTTTAAATTCTTTCTTCTGATTTTTGTGGGAGACTTTTCTGGGTATACTTGGTTGATTTAGCTCTGTTATATTATCCTGAGAATGTACTCTTATCCTTAGGTTTTTTTTTCAGTGCTGATTCAGGAGTTGTGGATGCCTGGTCTCTGGAGTTCAATACACTCACACAGAGGATTTTAGCCGGCTGCAGACAGTGACTTAAGAGGTGGCATTTGGCTCTCCCATGGCAAAGATGGGTGGCGCTCTATGTCTTTCATGGTGTCCCACTGTGGGCAGAGAGTCAGCTGTTTCCCTTTGTGTTGCCTGTCTGAAGTATCCTCCTTGTGCTGGTGCTTTTTCAGCACCTCCGGTCCCTAGTGCCCATCCATCTGGGGCCTTGGCAAGATTCAATAGCACTCTTTCACAGTGCCACAGTCTCCCTTCATTCCCTCCCAAGTGCGCACCCCACAAACTCCCACAACCAATTTACACAGCCTTAGAAACTGGGCTACAGCTTCCTCAGTTTAGCCTCAGTTCTGTGTTCTTTATTCAGAGTGTTGCCCAACCCAGTTCCAAAATGGCTGTGGTGAGCGAGTATTCTAGATGCTAGTGAGTAGGTTCTCCTAGCTTCTGTGCTGCCCCTGCTCCTCTCCCATTTCTGGACTCACCTCAACACTTCAACACCTCAGCTGCTGTCCAGAGTTCTGACAGCTCATTCTGTGTTTGCTTTTTTCAGTGAGTTAGTTGCTAGGGGATAAACTGGAGCATCTGCTCACTTTGCCATCTTGCCCTGCCCTCCCAAACAGATTTAAAATACCTGAAATCATACAAAGGATGTTCTCTGACAAAAACAGAATTAAAATATACGTATCAGTAACAAAGTTTACCTGGAAAATCTCCAAATATTTGGAAATTAAAGAACACACTTCTAACTAATGCAGGAGTCAAAGATGAAGTCACAGAAAATTTAAAAATATTTTGAATTCAATGAAAATAAAAACATAACATATTAAAATTTGTGGGACACAGCTAAAAGCTTAGGGTGAAACATATACTATTAAATGCTTATATTAGAAGCAAAAATGTTTTAAATCAATGATCCAAATTTCCACCTTAAGAAACTAAAAAAGGAAGAGCAAGTTATACTCAACAGCAAGCAAAAGGAAGGAAATAATAAACAGCATAAATCAATGGAATTAAAAACAGTAAAATGGTAAAGAAAATCAACGAAACCAAAAACTGATTCTTTGAAAGAAATCTGTAAAATTGATAAACTTGTAGTCAGTCTGATCAGGAAAAAAAAAAGAGAGAAATTACCTATATTAAGAATGAAAGACGGATTATCACTACAGATATCCCACTCATCAAAAGGACAATAAAAGAATATAATGAACAACCTTATGCCAAAAATCCAACAATTTACATGAAATAGACAAATTCTTTGACAGATACAAACTATCAAAGCTGATTCAAGAAGAAATAGAGAACCTGAATGGTCCTATTGTGGTGGCTTTGTAATATGTTGTCTTAGTCATCTAGTGCTGCTATAACAGAAATACCATAAGTGGATGGCTTTAACAAACAGAAATTTATTCTACGACAGTCTAGGAAGCTAGAAGTCCGAATTCAGGGTGCCAGCTCCAGGAGAAGGCTTTCTCTCTCTGTTGGCTCTGAGGGAAGGTCCTTGTCATCAATCTTTCCCAGTTGAGAAGCTTCTCAGCATAAGGACCAGGGGTCCAAAGTATGCACTATTCTCCTGGCTCTTTTGTTTCTTGGTGGTATGAGGTCCCCATTCTCTCTGCTCGCTTATGTCTCTTATATCTCAGAAGAGATTGGTTTAAAACACAATCTAATCTTGTAGATTGAGTCCTGCCTCATTAACATAACTGCCACTAATCCCATCACATTAACATCATAGAGACAGGATTTAACAACACATAGGAAAATCACATCAGATGACAAAATGGTGGACAATCAGACAACACTGGGAATCATGACCTAGGCAAATTGATACACATATTTTTGAGGGACACAATTCAATCCATGACATATGTCAACTTGGCTAAGCTAAATTATATTTCCCAGAATTCCTGCCTTTATATATTTCCAGTTAGGGTGGGCCATAAGAGATATTTTCAAGCAAGACTTTGAAGGCAGAAGTGAAGTAGTTCTGAAGAACTTTTTTGTTTTGCAGATCTGCTGGTTTTATGCTCAGAAGGTCAGGAGAGATGTATTTGTAACTCACACACAATGCTGCTTATCTCCTGACTCATCTTATTGGCATGGAACAGCAGATGGGTGTATACTTGCTCCAACTTCTCCTGGATCCTCCTTCATTTTCTCTGACTTCTGGGTCAGGTGTGTCTTTGGCTCCATGATGAAGGGTACCAACTTACTTCATCAAGGGTAGAGGCAGTGAGAATTGACGCTGGCTTCCATTCATCTTCGTACATTCCAGCTCATACTCATGTTCCAGATCTTGATCTTGAGCTGCAGCTTGCCCTTGGTTTCCCTCACTTTACATCCATCTTCCCCTCTTGCCTTATCTTACCCTGAGGGTTTCAAGCTCAAATATTAGATGAGAAGGCAACAGCCTTACATAGAGTTTAACTAACTCCCACAACCTGTGTAAGATCAAATCCCTATAACAAATCGCTTTCTATGCACCTCATGGCTCTGCTTCTCTAATTGAACCCTGACTATTACACCTGTATCTATTTAAAGAATTGAATTTACACTTAAAAACCTTCAAACAAAGAAAACTCCAGGTCAAGGTAGCTTCACTGATGAATTCCTCTAAACATTTAAGGAAGAAATAATTTCAATTCTACACAAACTTTTGCAGAAATAGAAGAGGAAGGAGCACTTCATAATTTATGATGTCAACATTACCTGGACACAAAAACCAGACAATGATAGTACAAGAAAGAAAACTACAGACCAGTATCTCTCATGAATATAAATACAAAAATTCCTAACAAAATAGCAAATCAAATCCAGCAATATATAAAGAGGATAATCCATCATGACCAAGAAGGATTTATCCCAGAAATGCAGGTTGTTTCAATATTTAAAAACCAATAGATCCAGTTTACCACATAAACATATTAACAGACTAACAAAAGAAAGCTATACGACCATATCAATAGATGCAGAAAAAGCATTTGAGAAAATTCGACATCCATTAATAATAAAATCTACAGCTAACGTCATATTTAATGATGAAAGACTGAATGCTTTCTCACTAGAATCAGAAACAAAGCAAGGATGCCTATTCTCACCATTTGTATTCAACACTGTACTGGAGGTCCTACTCTGTACAATAAGGCAAAAAAGAAAGGGGAGAGAAGTAAAAGGGAGGAAAAAATGACACTATCTCTACTCATATACAACATAATCGTTTACACAGAAAATTCTAACAATTCTACAAAAAAGTTTTTAGAACTAAAAAATAAGTGCTAGCAATAAACAACTGGACACCGAAATTTACAAACCAGTATCCTTTAAAATAGCACCAAAAACCATGAAACAGCTATGTATAAATTTAACAAATAAGTACAAGATTTGTATACTAAAAACTATAAAATACTGATGAAAGAATTCAAAGACCCAAATAAATTTAGAGATACAACATGTTTATGGATCAGAAGACTGAATATTGTTAAGATGCTGATTCCCCCCAAATTTATCTACAGATTCAACACAATCCCAATCAAAATCCCAGCAGGTTTTTTGTAGAAATCAACAAGCTGATTCTAAAATTTATATGGAAACTAGCATAGCAATACAATTTTGAAAACAAACAATATTGGAAGTCTCAAATTAACTGATTTCACGACTTAATATGAAACTACAGTTATCAAGGTATGGTACTGATGAACAGATAAGACACATATATCATTGGATAGACTTATAGATCAATGGATAGACATACAGATCAATGGAGCAGAAGACAGTTCAGAAGTAGATCCACACATATATGGTCAACTGACTTTCAACAAAGATGTCAAAACACTATAATGGAGAAAGGACGGGCACTCGTGTAAAAAAATTAAAGTTGACTCATACCTCATACCATATAAAAATAGCTCGAAATGGATCATAGATACAAATGTAAAACTAGATACAAATGTAAAACTTTAAAATGTCTAAAAAGAGACACAGGAGAAAATCTTGTGAACTTGGATTAGGCAAAGACTTTTAGATAGGACACAAAAGCATAAGTGATATTAGCTGATCTTTGACAAAGGACCAAAGTCCATTAAATAAGGAAAAGACAGTCTCTTTAACAAACGGTGCTGGCAAAATGGGATGTCCACATATAAAAAAATGAAACAGGACCCATACCTCACCGAACACAAAAACTAATTCAAAATGGATCAAAGACCTATATAAAACCTAAAATAATAAAGACAGTGGGAGAAAAGATAGGGACAACACTAGGGGCCCTAATACTTGGCATTAAGTGAATATAAACCATAACTAACAATGTACAAACACTAGAAGAGAAACTAGATAACTGGGAACTTCTAACAATTAAACACTTAGGCTCATCAAGAGACTTCACCGAAAGAATAAAAACAGAACCTACAGACTGAGAAAAAAATTTTGGCTACAACACATCCAACAAGGATCTAATCTCTAAAATCTACAAAATACTGCCACAACTCAACCACAAAAAGACAAATGATCTAATTTAAAAATGGGCAAAGGATGAACAGACACTTCACCAAAGAAGACATTCAGGCAGCTAACATACACGTAAGGAAATGCTTGTGATCATTAGCCATTAGAGAAATGCAAATCAAAACTACAATGAGAAACCATCTCACCCTGACATTACTGGCACTAATCAAAAAAACAAAAAATAACAAATGTTGGAGAGGCTGCGGGGAGATTGGAACTCTTATGCATTGCTGGTGGAAATGTAAAATGGTATAACCACTATGGAAAACAATACGGCACCTCCTTAAAAAGCTAGAAATAGAAATACTATATGATCCAGCAATCCCACTACTAGAAATATATCCTAGAAAAATAAAAGCCGCCACACGAATGGCATATGCAAACCCATGTTCACTGTAGCATTATTCACAATAGCAAAATGATGGAAACAACCTAACTGTCCATCAGCAAAAAACCAAACCTGTTGCTGTCAAGTAGGTTGCAACTCATAGTAATCCTACAGGACAGAGTAAAATTGCCCCATAGGGTTTCCAAGGAGCTGCTGGTGGATTTGAACTGCCAACCTTTTGGTTAGCAGCCAAGCTCTCATCCACTTGCCCACAGGACTCCTCCCATCAACACGTGAATGGATAAACAAATTATGGTACATACACACAATGGAACACTACATAACAATAAACAACAATGATGAATCCGTGATACATCTCACAACATGGATGATTCTGGCGGACACCATGCTGAGTGAAATAAGTCAATCACAAAAGGACAAATATTGTATGAGACCACTATTATAAAACCTAAGCAAAGGTTTATATACAGATAAAAACAACCTTCGATGGTTATGAGGGAAGGGAAGAGTTGGTAGGAGAAATCACTAACAAGATAGCAGACAAGTGATAACTTGGATGAAGGGAAAGACAGCAGGCAATATAGGGGAAATCAGCACAACTTGACCAAGACAAAGTTAAAGAAGCTTCCCAGACATACCCAAACACCTTGAGGGACCAAGTTACCAGGGCTGAGGGCTGGGGACCATGGTCTTAGGGGACATCTAGGTCAACTGGTATAACATAGTTCATAAAGAAAATGTTCTACCTCCTACTTTAGTGAGCAGCATCTGGGATCTTAAAAGCTTGCAAGTGGCCATCTAAGGTACATCCATTGGTCCCATCATATCCAGAGCAAAGGAGAATGAAGAAAACCAAAGACACAAGGAAAATATTAGTCCAAAGAAGCAATGAACCACATGACCCATAGCCTCCACCAGCCTGAGCCCAGAACTAGATGGTGCCTGGCTACCACCACTGGCCACTCTGACAGTTATCACAATAGAGAGTCCTGGACAGAGCAGCAGAAAAATATAAACAAAATTCAGATTTACAAACAAAATACCAGACTTACTGTTCTGACAGAGATTAGAGGAATCCCTGAGACTACAGCCGCCGAACATCCCGCTAAGTCAGAACTGACGCTACTCCTGAAGTCTACCTTTCAACCAAAGATTAGACAGGCCAATAAAACAATAATACACATGAGGAATGTGCTTCTTAGTTCAGTCAAGACTATGAGACCAAACGGGCAACACCTGCCCGAAAAACAAAGAAGAGAAGACAAGAATAGATAGGAAAACTGGACAAATGGACACAGTGAACCCAGGGTGGAAAGGGAAAAGGGGAGAGTGTTGAAACAATGCAAGGATTGCAACCAATGTCACAAAAACAATCTGTGTATAAATTTTTCAATGAGAAACTAATTTGCACTGTAAACTTTCACCTAAAGTACTTTTTAAAAAAGCATAAATGATTAAAAAAAAAGACAAATTTGACTTTATCAAAATTAAAGACTTCTGCCCTTTAAAGAACACTTACAAAATGAAATAAAAAACAAGTCAAAGACTGAGAGAAAATATTTGAGAAACATATGTAATAAGGGACTGGTATTCATGATATATACAGATTTCTCACAACTTAACTAAAAAAAAACAGGCAAAGGATTTCAACAGACACTCTGCCAAAAAAGACATAAGGATGGCAAACAAACACAAGAAAACATGCTCCATATCACTAGTCATTGATGTTGTTCTTAGGTGCCATTGAGTTGGTTCTGACTCATAGTGACCCTATGTACACCAGAATGAAACAGTGCCTGGTCCTGCGCCATACTCACAATCGTTGCTATGTTTGAGCACACTGTTGCAGCCACCATGTCAATCCATCTTGTTGAGGGTCTTTCTCTTTTTTGCTGACCCTCTACTTTACCAAGCACGATGTCTTTCTCCAGGGACTGCTCCCTCTTGATTACATACTTCCAAAGTCCATGAGACGAAGTCCCTCCATTCTTGTTTCTAAGGAGCATTCTAGCTGTACTTCTTCCAAGACAGACTTGTTCATTCTTCTGGAAGTCCCGAGGCAGGGCCAAGATGGCAGAGGAGTCAGACGCTTCCGGTGGACCCTCTTACAACAAAGCCCCCAAAAAGACAAGTGATTCAATTATATGTGGCAATCTGGGAGCCCTGAACATCAAAGGCAGAGTTGAGGAACAGGACTGAGCGGGAGGAGGAGGGAGAGGCGGTTTGGAAGCAGTGAGGAGTTGCCAGACCTGACCTGGAGAGAGCCTGAGCCCTTCAGGCCTGATCAGCTCAGGAGTGAGCAGTAAGGCAGGCAAGCAGCCATGCTCTGGAAGCGTGTTTTCCATAGTGGGAGTGACCCAGCACCAGAGACGCTACACTGCCACCCAGAACCAATAAGAAGCAGCCCTCCACAAAAGATAGGTACTTGCGTACAGCTTACCAAGTGGATCAAAAACATTCCCCTTAGGGAAAAACCTCTCTCCCATTTACCTCCCTGCTCCCTGCTCTGCACTGGGTCCCAGACTGGTTTCAGCAATTGCTGAGTTCCCCGGGCTGGAAGCAGGATCCGTGAAATGCCTGGAACCATTCTCCCTGCCTTGGAGAGTGAACAAATTAACAAACATGAAAAAATAAACTGTGGGCTACCCAAGCCAGGAACCCCAGGTAGGCACAGCTCCTTTGCTTAGGCACAGGCATATGGGATCCATGGACTTTGAGTGCCTTTCCCCTTGCATAGACTTGTGTGGGCCCATCTCAACAGCGTAGGCCCTCATTACTGCAGTACAACAGGGTATATACCAGAACTCTAACTTCAACTGTTGAAGCTGTGAAGTGGCAGGTTTTTTACATTTGACACCGCTCTGCCCATTGAGTAGGGTCTTCAACTACCCACATGAGGGGCCTGAAGACCAGTGGCTCCACCCACACTACCTAGCCACCTGCAAGAGGGGACCATGAATAAGAGGTGCCCTGCTATCCTTACAGGCAACAGCATTAGGTGCTCACAGTCTGGCTGCAAAACCCACCCACCTACGCGCTCTAGGGAAGAGGGATACGCCTTCCTCCTGGACACTGAGGGGCGGCCGTCAGCCCCCTGCCTTGCTCAGAGTCTATCCCCTTGCTGCAGCCAGGTGCCTATGCCTACACAAATCACCCATGCCTGTCTAGGACTGTAAGTGAGAGCCTACACCACACACTTGGCGGCTATCTACCTGGGCACCTGAGCTGAATCCATACAGGAGGACTGGACAGACTCCTGAGCTCCCATACCTAGTAACAGATCTAACCAGCTGGTGACAGGACATTAGAGCTTCAAAGGTGCCAATAATCAAACTAGCTCATACGAGCAGCCTATTTGGGCCTATCAAAACAAAACAAGAAGGTAGGACACAGTAAGTAAACATAAAATAAATAAATATAATAACTTATTCACGGCTCAGAGGCAACAGTCAATATCAAATTACATAAAGAGGCAATCCATGACGGCTTCAGCAAGCTCCAAAAATAAAGAATCTAGAAATTTTTCAGAGGAGGAAAATTTCTTGGAATTACTGGAAGCAGAATACAAAAGATTAATATACAGAATTCTTCAGGAAATTAGCAAAGAAATTAAGCAAAACACAGAACACGCAACAGATGAAATTAAAAAGATTAGAGAAGAGCATAATGACAAATTTAACAGGCTGAAAGAATCCACAGAGAGACAGCAATCAGAAATCTTGAAGATTAACAATAAAATTTCAGAATTAGGCAACTCAATAGAAAGTCATAGGAGCAGAACTGAGGCAGTAGAAATTAGAATTAGTGACACTGAAGATAAAGCTCTTGATGCCAACTTATTTGAGGAAAAATCAGATAAAAGGATTTAAAAAAAAGGAAGAAACTCTAAGAATAATGTGGCACTCTATCAAGAGGAATAACCTACAAGTGACTGGAGTACCAGAACAGGGGGAGATAAAAGAAAATACAGAGAGAACTGTTGAAGATCTGTTGGCAGAAAACTTCCTGATAGTGTGCAAAATGACAAGATATCTATCCAAGATGCTCACTGAAACCCACATAAGGTATTTCCCAAAAGAAAGTCACCAAGACATGTTATAAGCAAACTTGCCAAAACCAAAGATAAAGAGAGAATTTTAAGAGCAGCTAGGGATAAATGAAAAGTCATCTACAAAGAAAAGTCAATAAGAATAAGCTCGGACAACCCAGCAGAAACCATGCAGGCAAGAAGGCAATAGGATGACATATATAAAGCCTTGAAGGAAAAAAAAACGCCAGCCAAAAATTATATATCCAGCAAAACTGCCTCTCAAATATGACGGTGAAATTAGAGAATTTCCAGATAAACAAAAGTTTAGGGAATCTGCAAAAACCAAACCAAAATAATAAGAAATACTAAATGGAGTCTTCTGGTTAGAAAATCAGTAACGTCAGAAAACAACCTAAGACTAGAACACAGGACAGAGCAACCAGATATCAACCCAGATAGGGAAATCATAAAAGTAAATCAAAGCTAAAACACTGAAAATAGGGAAACAGATGTCAATATGTAAAAGATGACAACATTAAAGCAAAAAAGAGGGACTTAAAAAATCTAGACATAGATTTTTTTGTATGCAAAGGAAGTCAAGACAATATAAAGAAATAAAAGACTTGTATAAACTTAGAAAAACAGGGATAAATATTAAGTAACCACAAAGGAAACTAACGATCCTACAAGTCAAAATAAAAAACTAGAAAAATATAAAGACTCAGCAAACACAAAATCAACAACAATGAAAAAGAGGAAAAGAAAATACATAAAGAGAAATGACTCAGCACAGAAAATTCAGTGGAACAAAGAAACTGTGAACAACACACAAAAAAAGACATCAAAGTGACAGCACTAAACTCATACCTATCAATAATTACGTTGAATGTAAATGGACTAAATGCACCAATAAACAGTGGCAGATTGGATAAAAAACACGATCCATCTATATGTTGTCTACAAGAGACACACCTTAGACTTAAAGACACAAACAAACTAAAACTCAAAGGATGGAAAAAAATATATCAAGCAAACAACACTCAAAAAAGAGCAAGAGTGGCAATATTAATCTCTGACAAAATAGACTTTAAACTAAAATCCACCACAAAGGTTAAGGAAGGACACTATATAACGATGTCCAGGAGGACATAACTATAATAAATATTTACGCATGCAACGACAGGGCTCCAAAATACATAAAACAAACTCTAACAGCACTGAAAAGAGATAGACAGCTCCACAGCAGGAGACTTCAAAATACTGCTTTCAGTGAAGAACAGAAAATCCAGAGAGAAGCTCAACAAAGTCATCGAAGAGCTACATGCTACAATCAACCAAATTGATCTCATAGACATATACCGAACACTCCACCCAACAGCAGCTAAGTATACTTTCTTTTCCAATGCACATGGAACATTCTCCAGAATAGACCACAAATTAGGCCATAAAGCAAGCCTTAACAAAATCTAAAATATCAAAATATTACAAAGTATCTTTTCTGACCATAAGGCCATTAAAGTAGAAATCAGTAACAGAAAAAGGAAGGAAAAAAAAAAAAAAGCACATGGAAACTGAACAACACCTTGCTCAAAAACTACAGAATTATAGAAAAAATTAACAATGGAATACAGAAATTCATAGAATCAAACAAGAATGAAAACACATCCTACCAGAACCTTTGGGACACAGCAAAAGCAGTACTCAGAGGTCAGTTTAGAGCAATAAATGCACACATCCAGAAACAAGAAAGGCTCATAATCAAAGCATTAACCCTACAACTGGAACAAGTAGAAAGAGAGCAGCAAAAGAAGCCTACAGGTGCCAGAAGGAAGGAAATAATAAGAATTAGAGCAGAATTACATGAAATAGAGAATAGAAAAACAACTGAAAGAGTTAACAAGACCAAAAGTTGGTTCTTTGAAAAGATCAACAAAATTGATAAACCACTGGCCAAACTGACAAAAGAAAAACAGGAGAGGAAGCAGATAACCATAAGAAATGAGACAGGTGGTATCACAGCAGACCCAACTGAAATTAAAAGAATCATTACAGAATACTATGAAAAATTTTACTCTAGCAAATTTGAAAACCTAGAGGAAATGGACAAATTTCTAGAAACTCACTACATACCTAAACTAACGTAAACAGAGGTAGAACAACTAAATAAACCCATAACAAAAGAAATGATTGAAAAAGTAATTAAAAATCTCCCAACAACAAAAAAAAAGCCCTGGCCCAGATGGCTTCACTGGAGAATTCGACCAAACTTTCAGAGAAGCGTTAACACCACCACTACTAAAGGTATTTCAGAGCATAGAAAAGGATGGAATACTCTCATACTCATTCTACGAAGCCAGCATAACCCTGATACCAAAACTGGGTAAAGACACCACAAAAAAAGAAAATTACAGACCAATATCCCTCATGAACATTGACGCAAAAATCCTCAACAAAATTCTAGCCAGTAGAATTTAGCAACATATCAAAAAAATAATTCACCATGATCAAGCAGGATTTACACCAAGTATGCAGAGATAGTTCAACATTAGGAAAACAATTAACGTAACCCATCACATAAATAAAACAAAAGACAAGAACCACATGATCTTATCAATTGATGCAGAAAAGGCATCTGACAAAGTTCAACCCATTCATGATAAAAACTCTGAACAAAATAGGAACAGAAGGGAAATTCCTCAATATAATTAAGGGCATTTATACAAAGCCAACAGCCAACATCATCCTAAATGGAGAGACTTTGAAAGCATTCCCCTTGAGAATGGGAAACAGACAAGGATTCCCTTTACCACCACTCTTATTCAACACTGTGCTAGAGATCCTAGCCACAGCAATTAGGCTAGAAAAAGAAATAAAGGGCATCCAAATTGGTAGGGAAGAAGTCAAATTATCTCTATTTGCAGACGATATGATCTTATACCCAGAAAACCCCAAAGAATCCACAAGAAAACTGTTGGAACTAACAAGATATCAGCAAAGTTTCAGGATACAAGGTAAACATACAAAAATTAGTTGGATTCCTTTACACCAACAAAGTGAACCTTGAAGAGGAAATCACCAAATCAATACCATTTACAGTAGCCCCAAAAACATAAAATACTTAGGAATAAATCTAACCAGAGACATAAAAGGCCTATACAATGAAAACTACAAGACACTACTGCAAGAAACCAAAAGAGACCTGCATAAGTGGAAAAACATACCTTGTTCATGGACAGGTAGACTCAACATTGTGAAAATGTCAATTCTACCCAAAGCAATCTACAGATACAATGCAACTGCAAGCAAAATTCTACTGGCATTTTTTAATGAGATGGAGAAACAAATCACCAACTTCATATGGAAAGGGAAGAGGCCCCAGACAAGTAAAGCATTACTCAAGAAGAAGAACAAAGTGGGAGGCCTCACACTACCTGATTTTAGAACCTATTATACCACCACAGTAGTCAAAACAGCCTGGTACTGGTACAACAACAGATACATAGACCAATGGAACAGAATTGAGAATCCAGACATAAATTCATCCACCCTAGAGCAGCTGATATTTGACAAAGTCCCAAAGTCTGTTAATTGGGGAAAAGACAGTCTCTTTAACAAATGGTGCTGGCATAACTGGATAGCCATCTGCAAAAAACTGAAACAAGACCCATACCTCACATCATGCACAAAAGCTACCTCAACATGGATCAAAGACTTAAACATAAAATCAAAAACAATAAAGATCATGGAAGAAAAAATAGGGACAATGCTAGGAGCACTGATACTTGGCATAAACACAATACAAACCATAAGTAACAATGCACAAGCACCAGAAGAGAGACCGGATAAACAGGAGCTCCTAAAAATCAAACACTTAATGCTCATCAAAAGACTTCACCAAAAGAGTAAAAAGACAACCTATAGACCGGGAAAAAATTTTTGGCTACCACAAATCCGATCAGCATCTAATCTCTAAAATCTACAAGATACTGCAAAACCTCAACAACAAAAAGACAAATAATCCAGTTAAAAAATGGGCAAAGGATATGAACAGGCACTTTGCCAAAGAAGATATTCAGGCGGCTAACAGACACATGAAGAAATGCTCATGATCATCAGCCATTAGGGAAATGCAAATCAAAACTACAATGAGATACTATCTCACCCCAACAAAGCTAGCATTAATCCAAAAAACACAAAATAATAAATGTTGGAGAGGTTGTGGAGAGACTGGAACACTTATACACTGTTGGTGAGAATGTAAAACGGTGCAACTGCTTTGGAAATCGATTTGGCGCTTCCTTAAAAAGCTAGAAACAGAAGCACAATACGATCCAGCTATCCCCTTCCTTGGAATATATCCTAGAGAAATGACAGCCGTCACATGAATAGATATATGCACACCCATGTTCATTGCAGCACTGTTCACAAGAGCAAAAAGATGGAAAACAACCTAGGTGTCCATCAACGGATGAATGGATAAACAAATTATGGTATATCCACACAATGGAATACTATGCAACAATAAAGAACAATGATGAAGCCATGAAACATCTTATAACATGGAAGAAGATGGAGGTCATTATGCTGAGTGAATTTAGTCAGTCACAGATGGACGTCCATGGTATATTCAGTATTCTTCACCAATACCATAATTCAAAGGCATCAATTCTTCTTCCTTTTCCTTATTAATTTTCCAGCTTTTGCATGCATATGAGGCAACTGAAAATACCATGGCTTGGGTCAGGCGCACCTGAGTCCTTAAAGTGACATCTTTGCTTTTTAACCCCTTATAGAGGTCTTTTACAGCAGATTTGCCCACTGCAATACATCATTTGATTTCTTGACGGCTGCTTCCACAGGTGAAGACTGTGGATCCAAGTAAAATGAAATCCTTGACAATCTTTTCTCCATTTATCATGATGTTGTTTATTAGCCCAGTAGTGAGGAATTCTGCATTCCTTATGTTCAGCTGCAATCCATACTGAAGGCTGTAGTCTTTGATCTTCATCAGTAAGTGCTTCAAGTCCTCTTCTCTTTCAGCAAGCAAGGCTGTGTCAACTGCACATCGCAGGTTGTTAATCAGTCTTTCTCCAGTCCTGATGCTGTGTTCTTCTTCAAGACAGTTTGCTCACATGTCTGTTGACAACAGCCCTCATTTCCTCATTCACTATTGGCAGGAAGCCTCAGTTCCTCACCATAGAAACCTCTCCACAGGACTCCTTATTTCCTCATAAAATGGCAGCCAACTTCTCTCAGACTGAGTGATCCAAACAAGAGCAAAGCAGAAGCCACAATGCCTTTTATGACCTGGCCCCAAATGTCATATACCATCACTTCTGCCATATTCTAAGGGTCCTAGGGACCAACCCCAATATAATGTGTGAGGGGTCTACAGAAGGGCATGAATACCAGGAGACAGGGATCACTGGGGATCATTTTGGAACCTGGCTGCCACAAACTCAAATGTCCACTAACTGATGAATAGATATATAAACCGTGGTACATCCATACAGTGGAATAGTAATCAGCCATTAAAAGGAACAAACTATTGATATATGCAACAGCATGAAGAATCACAAATGCATTATGCTAAGTGAAAGAAGCCAGACCCAAAAGGCTATATGAGTCCATTTATATGATATTCTGGAAAAGACAAAAGCAAACGGACACAGAACAGATCACAGGTTACCAAGGCTTGGGGAGGGGGTAGAAGATTCACTACAAAAGACCTGAGGGAACTTTTTGGGATGATGGAAATATTCTGTATTTTCTTATAATAGTGATTATATTACTCTGTTAAAATTCATAGAATGGTACACCTAAAAAGGGTGAGTTTTATTGTATGTAAATTATACCTCAATAAACCTACTCATAGAAAGAGAGCGAAGAAAATCTTGAGGGGGAAGGAAAGAGGTTTGGTTGGGAGGATGGCTGCAGGAGTCTTAATGTGTAAATAGTATAATTTTCTGGAGGTGAGGCAACATTCAAAAATAATAATAAAAGCTACCCAACCTGAAGAAACTTCTCTGATCTTGAGTCTGCAGACTGAAAATGCCCGTCAAATTCTGAGTAAGATAGGTTAAAAAAAAGAGAGAAATAAACATATCCTGGCTGTATTAGTTTCGTAAGGCTGCTATAACAAATTCCCCAAAACTGGGCAGCTTAAAGTTGTTCCTGGGTGGCGCAAATGGTTAAGCACTCAGCTATTAACCAAAAGGTTAGCAGTTTGAATCAACCCAGAGACACCTCAGAAGGAAAGCCTAGCAATCTATTTCCAAAAGGTCACAGCCATTGAAAACTCTGTTGAGCACAGTTCTACTTTGACACACATGGGGTCACCATGAGTCAGAATCAACTCGATAGCAATTGGTTTGGCTTAAAACAAAACAAATATATTCTTTCATTGTTCTAGGGGCTAGAAGTCTGAAATCAAGGTGTCAGAAGTCACACTCCCTCTGAAGGCTCCAGGAAAGAATCCTTCCTGGCCTCTTCTAGCCTTGGCATTCCTTGGCTTTTGGCAGCATAACTCCAATCTCTCCCTCTGTCTTCACATCGCCATCCTCCCTGTCTCCTCTGTGCCTGAGTCTCCAAAGCGCTCTCTCTTTATAAGGGCACCAGTCATTGGTTTAGGGCCACTCCAATCCAGTATGACCTCATCTGAACTTGATTATACCTGCCAAGTAGCTATTTCCAAATAAGGTAACATCTATAGATACCAAGGATTTAGGACTTCATCAGAGCTTTTTAGGGGACACACTCAACCCACAATACTGGCACATCCTGCAGAAAGTCTTGAACTCCAAGAATAAAGATAAAAATCTCAGATGCTTCCAGAATGAACTAACAAGTTACTTAGGAAAAGTAAAAGAGACCGGCATCGGCCTTCTTACCTGCAACATAGCCAAAGAGGAGTTTTCTTTTTTTTTTTTAAACTTTTTGAAATAAAAGAACTGCCATAGAAGAATTCTACACCAATCAAGAGTAAAAGAAAGTTATTTGGGATATGTAATCACTCAAAAAATTATCCTGTCTAGGGAAAATAGCCAACAAAAAGACTGTAAGTTAATCATAGCCGAAATAGGGGAGGATGAAGAGGAAACCTTTTGACGTATGAAGTTAAATCTAAACGGATATTAGTAAAGCAATTGGGCAGAGACATACAATAAATGAAAACCTAATTTATTAGAATTAAATTAAGGAATAAAAACAAACAAAAAGAATATTAAAGTCAGCCTAGAGTACAAAGAAACTGTAAACACTTGTTAGAGTTTTTGTTTTTTTACCTGGTTTGCAAGATGAAAGTGACCAAACAGCTTGTGACCCAATTTCCCGTACTGTCCCAGTCCTTTCTAACTGCTTAGGGTCAGCACCAGGAGGTGTCTTGTTTGGTGTGGTCATTCTCTAAATACTCTATGCAGAAAAAAAGAACACACACATTATACCAAGACTTGACCATCTTTATACAAAAGGTAAAAATAAAAACTTAATACCAAAATGGATCACTTATATGCCCTTGATATCCTTATATCAATCAATTTTTCAATGCAGTTAACATAACTCAATCAATGTAATTTAAAAATCTTGAAATTTAGTTTTTGTTTTTGAAACATAACATACTCTGTATTACATTATGTGCAAAGTACGAAGATACTGTAGTCGAAAGGGCACAGAATTAGCATCAGTCTCTCCTTTAACTTGCCTAGACTTTGGGCAGGTCTGGGCTTCATTTCCTTTCCTGTCAATTATAGATGATCTATAATTCTATGATACTACACATTCTATGAATAAATGTATTAATTCAGAGTAAATGTCTGCCCTAGAAAAATCAAACTTAAATTCTTACTCTAGGAATACGCAAACAGTGGTCTCTGTCTTAAATTTCCATTATGTGTTGAAAGAAAAATCACCTCTCCCCACTGTCAAAAGTTCCCATTTATATGTGCTCTTAACATAGAAGATAGAGTCAGAAAAGTGGCTTCAAGGTCTAAAAGTGAACAATTGCCCTATTCTAAACCAAAAGTTGACTTCATCTTTCACATTTTGTGTTAATCTTAGTAAGTCTATGTAAATGAGAGAGGGGATCTCTTAAATAATGAACAATATGTAAAAACCGCTGTTTAGGTAGTGAAAAGTTACAGCTACAGAACATCATTACACATGCTGTTATCAAACTGTCCCAATACTTTTCTATACCTTATCCTTGACACCTCTCATTAGGCTCAAGTTATTCCCTAATCGTCACACAAGCACTTGATACATATCAAATAATGGCACAACCACTGGACCGTAAACTTTTGAAAAGCCAGAGATGTAAATGCCCAATAAGTATTTACTGGATGAATGCATGGATGAACGAACAATAAGTTCAGCCACAAACTAAAGTATTTGCTACCTGCAAATTAAGTAAGGTCTAGGATGAAACAATTAAACATGTGGGCATCGTCACAAGCTGTAATGTCCTGTCAGCTCAAAGCCCATCTACACACTTGGGCACAATTTAACTGCCGGACGTGGGGCTGGACGCCACCAAGTGGATAAAACACGAAGCCTGGTGAAGACTGGGATCCTAGCCTCACAGAACTGATGACAAAGTTCAGAGGAATATGATGTCAAAGAGAGAACCCCGCCGCGAGCAGCGTCTGGACCAGAGTCTCTTGGTCCTGCTTTACATCTCTGGCGTTCTAGAACGGGCAATGGACAAGGTTCCATCCTATTCGTGGCCCGCCGACCTTCAAGACACCGGAGCATAAACGGAGATTCAGATTAGGGAGGAGAAAGTATTTGATGACGCTAGGGCTATTCTCCCCTCGGGAAAAAGCCCAGTACTTACAGCTTCCAGACCTGGCTTGCAGCAATTCAGGTTTTTTAGGACCTCCTGCAGCTCCGCGCCACTCCCACCACACTTTTCAGAACCGCCTGACTTCCCCAATGACGTTGTGGGCGCAGAGCAATGACGTTATCTTCCCCTACCTATTTCTAGGGCTCCGCCTCACACTCTGCCGCGCGCGCGCGCGCACTACGTCCTCATGCCGGGCGCGAGGCAGCAGCTGGGCATCGCCATTTTGGCCGGTGGCCGTAGGAACACGCTGTGTGGGTCAGAAGTGAAAGCAAGAGCTGACTTGGCCTGTACGCTCCCCTCCGCAAGGGGATCGTTTCCTCCAGGTATGTGAACAGACCGAAATGGTTTAGCCGTTAGCTGTCGTCTCTCACCATGAAAGGCGGTAGGAACGTTCTCCAAGAGACATTGGTTAGGCCTCAACTGGCGGCGGTGGAGACGGCAGCGGCGCGTAGCAGCGGGCTCCGGCGGGACCGCTGGAACCGCCCGAGAGCCGGCGCGGTTGTGTACGTGGGGCGCCTCGCCCTTCCCCTCCAGCAGACCCAGCTCTTGGCCACTGTTGCCCGTCACCTCCGCCACGGGCTACGAGAATGGACCTATATGTCGCGTCAGCGATGCACTCTCTGCCGCCTCCACTCCCCCACCGCCCCCCGCCCCTTTACCCGCTCCCACCCTGAAGCTAGACCTTCTGGCGTGGAAAGTACCTTCAGAACTTAGGGCATCCCGACTTTCCCCACCCTCCCCCTGGCGCAGTGAAATGAATATATTTTCACATGTGCGTATTTTATTGTGGAAAGTTGTGGCCTTTTCTTCCACCTTTTGGTGGAATGAGTTATGGCATCTTGCCGCCATGAAGTCGAATACTCTTTGTCTACTCCCAGTTTTTATAGAAATGATGGCCAAACGTTGCAGGTACTTTTCTCATAGAGTATCGTGTACTGTGCGGTGGCTGTAATTGAGGTTATCCAAAGTAGTCCCCCAGTGAAAAGCCTGTAGCTTTTTTCGTGCGCTATTATGGCACTTGGCACTTTTCCCTATGGTAACTTTCCCGTTTTCTGTCTTAAGTTCTTGAGATCAGGGATGGTATCTTTAGTATTTGTTGTGAATGAATGAGTGCAAAGCCAAATTCCCATGTCCCCTAAACTATATAAGCCTGTTTTTTCTATTTTGATGGGAAAATCGGTAAGAGTGAGGAATAGCTGTCAAAACAACTTGTGTTCGTTTTTTACCCTCTCCTCCACAGGACAGCTATCTACTATGCATTTATGATGATGGCATTTGTTTTGCAGTCATTTGTCCCATATACTGAGAATATTCGTTCTATACCAGCCACCTGACAATAATGCTTGGTCAGTGTTAACCAAGGGATCGTATCTGCATTTGAACCAAAAGCGTTTGTTTTTTAGTTAAAAAGTTTGTTATCCTATAAAAAAAAAATTTCTGCAGAAAGCAATATTGTCTAGTGTCCCTTCTAAATTTAAGACTCTTTGAAATCAGAGTTATGCACCACTCCCAACTTATTATATGTTTTATAAGAATAATAACCTGCACTAACCATAGCTTAGATTATTTTCATGTGATTTCAAGCATCAGTTAACAGCAACTTGTAAAGTGCTTTTACACGGCATTGTAATAATTTTAGTCTTCCACTGCAAATATATGTATGCCTCACTTTTTCCTCTCAGCTGGAAAAAAGACAGTGAGGGTCATTGTTTGAGTACCTGTTTTGAACACAGTTTGTCTTCACACCTGCAATATCTTCACATCTCTCTTTGTTCCTGGGAATCTGTTACTATGATCTTCCCCTCCAGGCTTTACTGTGTTGTATCCTTCTCATTGGAAAAAAAAACAAAATTCCCTCAATTCGTTGAAATAAATAGAGAAAAATGAATTAATAGTGTTAGCACAGATGACTAATAATTCTACAAAGAATCACTTTTCTTAAATGTATTATAATTTATCACTTTTTTTTGGTATAAATCATTTGTTAGCTATCTCTGGTATATTTTTATTCTTCTATAAAAATCATCTACAGTCACTTGATTTTTTAAAATGATTTGAAAAATTAGATGAATTGTTTTGATAGAAATAAAGTTTAAGCAATTTCATGATAAAAGATTCATTCCTTGGAAGAGAATTTATTGTGCTTTCACAGGGTAATTTGTAAAAAAGCATTCACTGTTTAAAAATGTATAATGTGCAGTTTTATTTGTTTCAATAGCTTACTAAAGGATCTTCAGTTTTCTCCGAAGTTGTAATTTCCAGAATGCTAGTTTTTGTTTTGATTGTTTAGTAGGATTCAAAATCATTTAGTTTCTTCCTCTTCTAACCTTTATGAGACTGGACTTTACCAGTTTCTAAAGGGATAAAAGTGAACCTATTTGTTAGCATAATTATGTTTATCACAAGAATATTTAACTAGGTTTTTGGGTCTCTTGGGTCTTGTTTATTTTTTTCAATATATAGTGGACACCTGTCACAATAAAATATTGGAAACTTAGAAGATTTATGAAGTTGTTATAACCTATAGGAAAATTATTTACTATGTTTATTCATTTTCTCATTCAGCAAGTTTTTTGAGCCCCTACTATGTCCTAGGCACTGGTCTAGCCACTGAAATGAACAGGCAAAAATCTACCCTCATGATGGAGTACATTCTACTTGGGAGATCAGGGAACTGTGTGTGTGTGTGTAGCGAATACATATGCAGTAAAACCTGTGTAAGGCGAAAACCTATTGGAGCAGGAAAACGCAAATGTTTTCCACTAATTGAGAGCGATAGAAAAGTGGTAAGACCGCATCCTGTCAAAGGCAGAAAACTTGTGAGACCTGGAAAAAGAAGACAGTCCCGTCGAGTTCCAGCTCTCACAAGTTTCACTGTACATGCATATATTTGAGTATAAACGTGTGTGAATGCATATATGTATATATATATATACATGCATCGTATGTATACATACAGTATGTACTATATTGTATAATAGAAAATGTTAAGGAGAAAAATAAAGCAAGGAAGAGGGATAGAACCGGGAAAAAGAAAACCATTGCTGTCGAGTTGATTTCCACTCATAGCAACACTATAGGACAGTGTAGAACTGCCCCATAGGGTTTCCAAGGCTGTAAATCTTTATGGAAGCAGACTGCCACATCTTTTTCCCACGGAGCTTCTGGTGGGCTCAAACCGCTTACCTTTAAGTTAGCAGCCGAGTGCTTAACCATTGTGCTACCAGGGCTGTAGAAAGGGTGTGTTTTTTAATAGTATGGCTAGAGAAGGCTCACTGAGAATAGAAATTAAAGACCTGAAGGAGTGAGCCATGTAGCTAGCTAGGGAGAATAGCATTATAGGCAGAGGCTGTTCTGTGCTAGGAACAACAGGAAACCAGTGTGGCCGGGGCCAGATGAACAAGGGCTAGAGTAGTTAGAGATGAAATCAGAAAGAACAGTGTCTGATCATGAAGTGCCTCATTGATTATTTTAAGGACTTCGGCTTATATTCAGAGTGAGAAGAGAAGCCATTGTAGAATTTTAAGTAGAGGAATGACTTACACTTCAAAAGAATCGCCCTGGCTGCTATATTAAGAGTATATCTTTGAGCGTTGCAACAGAAGGAGGCAAGGATAGAAGCAGGGAGATCTCATAGGAAGTTATTATAGTAATGTAGATGAGAGATGATGGTGGCTTAGACCAGAGTGGTGAGAAATGGTCAGATTCTGGATATATTTTGAAGGTAGAATTGACAAGATTTGCCATTATGGAATGTAAAAGAAAGATGACTCCAAGTATCTGAGCCTGAGTGGAGTTGCGATTTACAAGAATGGTCAAAGTTTCTAGAGAAGGAAATTATGGTGAGAATTTCAGGAGCTCTGTTTTGAAAATACCTACTAGAATTTCAAGAAGAGATTTTGGTTAGGCAGGTAGATGGATGTACAAGTCTAGAGGTCAGGAGTGGGGTCCTGACTAGATATAGAAATTTAAGAGTTAGCAGCATATAAATGGTATTTAAAGTCATGAAGCCAGAGAAGAACACCCTGGGGCATGAGCGTAGATAGAAAAAAGAATGACCGAGTCAGGGCACTCCTAACATTTAAAAATCTGGGGGATGATGAGGATTGACCAGGAAAGAAGGAGGAAAACCAGTTGAGTGCTGTATCCTAGAAACTGTGTTAAAGAGTTTCTATCTAGTAGTAGTAGTGTTTAGATGTACTAGATTGGTCAGGTAAATTACGGACTGATAATTAACCATTTGATTTAGCCATATGAAGAACAGTGACGGCCTGACAAGCTGTTTTGATGGAATGATGGGTACTAAATCTTGGAATGGATTGCAGAGACAATTTGAGATACTGAGGATAGGCACCTGTTTTGTTTTTGTTTTTTGTTTTTATTGTACTTTAGGTGAAGGTTTACAGAACAAATAGTTTCTCATTAAACAGTCAGTACACATATTGTTTTATGACATTGGTTAACAACTCCACGACATGTCAACACTCCCTTCTCAACGTTTTGTTTTGTTTTGTTTTTTTTTTTGGTGAAAATATACATAGCCAAAGATACACCATTTCAAAAATTTCTACATGCACAGTTCAGTGACATCGATTACGTTCTTCTGTTTGTACTGCTATTCTCACTTTAGATGAAGGTTTACAGAACAAAATAGTTTCTCATTAAACAGTACACATGTTGCCCTTTGACAATGGTTAACAACCCCACTACATGTCAACAGTGTCCTTACTCAACCTTGAGTTCCCTATCACCAGCTTTCCTGTCCCCTTCTGCCTTCTAGTCCTTGTCCCTGGACTGCTGTGCCTCATTAGTCCCATTTTGTTTTATGGGGCTGTCCACTTCCTGGCTGAACGGTGAACCTTGGAAGTGACTTCACCACTGAGCTAAAAGGGTGTCCGGGGGCCATGCTCTCAGGGTTTCTCCAGACTCTTTCAGGCCAGTAAACCTGGTCCTTTTTTGTGTGTTGTAGAATTTTGTTCTACATCCTTCTCCAGCTCTGTCCAGAACCCTCTGTTGTGATCCTGGTCAGAGCAGTCAGTGGTGGTAAGCGGGCACCATCTAGCTGTACTGGACTCAGTCCGGTGGAGGCCTTGGTAGCTGTGGTCCATTAGTCTTTTGGACTGATCTTTTCCTTGTATCCTGTTCTCTTCATTCTCCCTTGCTCCCGAAGGGGTGAGACCGGTGGAGTATCTTAGATGGCTGCTCACAGGCTTTTAAGACCCCAGACGCTACTCATCAAGGTAGAATGTAGAACATTGTCTTTATAAACTGTGTCATGCCAATTAAGCTAGATGTTCCCCAAGACCATGGTCCCCACAGCCCTCTGCCCAGCAATTCATTCCCTCAGGGAGTTTGGATGTATCTGTGGAGTTTCCATGACCTTTCCTTGTACAAGTTGTGCTGGTTTCCCCAGTATTGTGTACTGTCTCACCAGATAGGCACCTGTTTTGAGGAGCCATACTGTAAAAGGAAGAAATATGGCAATAGGGGGTCAGATGATAGAAAGTTTGGATGCTGATAGCAATGAGCCAGTGGAGAGAGAATAATTGATGATGAGGAAGACGAGAGGGAGAATTGTTGGAACACTGTCCTTAGGGAATGTCTTCTAGTGCACATATGGACTTAGCTAGGATCTCAGCCGTCCAGAATAAAAGGAGAGAAAGTGGAGTATGTAAACACAGATGAGTAGATGTGGTAGTGGGGGGTTGTGGAAGTGCTTCTTTGCTTCTGCTTTCTCAGTGAAACAGAAAATGAGTTTATCAGTTGAGGATTAGGATACTGGAAATTTTATATTTTCCTGTGTACCTCTTTGAGTTTGCTGTGGTACCCAGGAGTACCTCAGCCCACAATTTGAGTACTGTGGAGCTGCAGAAATATATATAGCCTGATTACTGGTTGGCATAAGGGTCCACTTGAGATGGTAAATTTAAAAGATGACTAGTTAGCATGGCTTTATTTTTTCCCTCTACCTACTTTCAGCTGTATGTGTGCATGTTGAAGAGTTGGATTTAACCAAGGTTGTGGTTGAGGGTATAAATGATTGACAGTGGAATTCTAGTTGGGTAAGGAAGAAAGTGAAGGTATAAAGGGCTGAGCGACAGTAGAAATGTAGAATTAACGAATAGTAGGTCTGGAGGATAGAGGCGATCAAAAGGTTGTTAGATTGTTGTGTACTAGAGAAATGAGCTGAAAAGATAGGAGTGGTAGTTGGAGAATGAAGTATTTGAAACTGACCTTATGGAAGAATTGCAGATATTGGTAATGGTGAGGTCTGGAGTTTGACCAAGGATCCCTGGGTAGCACAAATGGTTAAGCACTTGACTACTAACTGAAAGATTGATGGTTTGAACCTACCCAGAGGTACCTCAGAAGACAGGCCTGGTGATCTGCTTCCAGAAGGTCACAGCCCTGAAAGCCCCATAGAGCAGTTCTGCTCTGCACATGTGGGGTCACTTTGAGTTGGAATTGTTTCCATGCAACTAACAACGGGTTTGGCCAAGGGAATGAATGGCTGAGGTAGAGTGGGAAGACAAGGTCATTGGAGGAGAAGTTAATGACCTGAGAGGACAGACTACTAGAGGGATCCTATATGAGCTGACTGAAGTCACCAGGAATTATGGCAGGAGTTTTAAGAGAGAGAGTGAAAGTGAGCCAAGGGCTAAAATCTTCAGAGAATGAGAGGATGAGATCTGATAGTCAGCGAATGACTAAAACACTTGGATCCTCTGAGAGGCAGTGCTGGCTGTTTTTAGGGTGGAGGGATAATAGCCTGGGACCAACATTGAGGAGCAAAATCACTTAAGCCCTCCAAGCCTAATGATGAGAAAGACTTGAGAGGTCTACAGGGGGAAGCAGTTTGGGAAGCAGTTTGTCAGAAAAATCAGGGTTGAGGATCACAGTCATAAATGGAAAAAAGCCAACAGAATGACTTTGTAAACGGGTGGTCATTACCTGTCTCCCATCAATCTTGGCTTCATGTTCTTTTACTAAATATTGGAATACATATTGGCCCCTTTTTCAGTTTTTTACTTTAGTCACCATTCTAAGAAAATTAATGTTTATCTGCTAAGCCCAATATGGTAGAAGATTTTTAAGTTCAATTTGATCTAAATGCTATGAAGTAGTTGATTACACTCTTACATATTAAGACCTAAGTAAAAGCTTTAAGAGTGAGCACAGCATATGCATATAGTTACTTGATCTCCTCTTAATTTCACTGCTATTAGCATAAAATCCATTTTGATCTTATTACAAGTTCTCAGAGAAATGCAGTTTTTATGTTTCACAGTTGATCAACATGACGGCCACAACCTTAATAATTATTTGCCATTTCATCTATAATGTCATAATCAGATGGATAAGACATTAAGTAATGCTTAGTTTGGGGAAAGATATCATATAAATTTTCATATCTGGTATTTCTATTCTATTTTATTGGTCTGTATTCATACATTGATACCACTTTTAATTACTGTGGCCTTTTATTTTTTTAACCCGTTAAGTGGATGTTCCCTTGTCCCCCTTGTTCTTTTTCAGTTTTCCTTGATATTGCTTATTTTGCTTTTCCATAAGAGCTTTAGATTTGGTTTTACTGACCTATTTTTTTCCTTGAGATTGGATTAAATGTATAAATTCAGGGAGGGTTGAAATCTCTGATACTGATGATTATCGTAAAAACTGAGAGCATATCATTCTGTTTGTTCAGGTTTTTAATGTCAGTACTGTTTTGAAAGTTTCATTGCTTAATGCATATTATCTTGTTAAGTTTATTCCTATTTTATTTTTTACCATTGTAAATATTGCTTTTTTTTCATTATATAAATCTTCTGATTAATTGTATATGTGAAAAGTATATATGTAAGTTTTGTTTTCCCAAACTTACCAAATTGTTTTATTTGGGTTTATTTTTTATTTGATTCTCTTGTATGTTTTCCAAATAACCATATGATCTGCGTATAGTGGTAATTTATGTCCACTTGCCTAACTTTATGCTTCTGAACTATTTCTCTTAATCACTTGTATTGAATTTGCCAAAATTTTGTTTATTTTTTCTTGTAATAGAAGTCCTGGATAGTCTTTTCTTACAATTATGGCGGACAAATTAACAAGAATTGCTATTGTCAACCACGACAAATGTAAACCTAAGAAATGTCGGCAGGAGTGCAAAAAGAGTTGCCCTGTAGTTCGAATGGGTAAGCTGTTCTGTGGATCATTTAAGATAAAAGCGGGTATTAAAAGAAATGTCTTGGTAGTCCTGTGTTTTTTTTTAGCTTGGACTTTGTTTTCCTTATTAGTTTCTTTAAAATATAAAGATAAGAAAACCAGTTTTTGTTCTCATTTTCTCTTATTACATTGTGATTGAATGATCCTTTTTTTTTTTTAAGAAAACAAATTATGAAATGCTATATTACTACCAGTTTTTTAAAGTTCATTAAATGTGAAATCAAACCAGAGTTTTAGGTACTGAGATTCTTACTATTCTACAAAATTCTGTGGGGACAAGACTGCCTTATCTTTGATAGTATTATCATCTTTAAAAAACAAGAATAAAAAAGCCTAATAGCAATGACTATTCATGACGTTTTACTATATTTTCAAGATTAAATAAATTTCCAGCAATTCAGTGTTGATGAATTGTTTTCTGCATTTATTTTTGGAGCATCACTTACACAGCTAACATTTCATTCCATATTTCATTCATATTTTATTCCATTATCCAAAGCATATTTTGTTTTGTGAATTAAAGATTCAGGTCAGTCAGCTAAAAGTAAGTCTTTCAAGATCTGCCACATTTTTACTAGCATATTTTCTTCCGTAGTAGTAAATTTAAAGAATAGAGTCATCTCTATTGCGTGAAAAGAGGATTCATATATGTAAAAAGCCAGAAATTTGATTCAAAAGTTGTCCTCAAAAAGCAATGATTTAAGACAGTATCACAAATGGGGCTTTGTTTTTGCCATTATTTTTGAAAAATTGCTTATATATGGAAATTTGGAAACAGCATTTCCCAAATAACAATGTTCAGAAGATTAGATCAGGAAAAATTATTTAATTCTGTCTTTTCCTTTACCAGGAAAACTATGCATAGAGGTTACGTCTCAGAGCAAAATATCCTGGATTTCTGAAACTCTTTGTATTGGTTGCGGTATTTGTATTAAGGTAAGTGATGATGTTTTCTTTTATTTATCAGAGCAAATTTGTAGCCTCAATATGATAACTGAAAATTCTGATGCGTAATAACTGTTTTTAAAGAGGCAAAATATAAAACAAAGAAAGAAGAATATAAATTTTCGAAAATGGTATTCTTGTGTCAATTATCGAATGCTGTTGCTTTTGTAATGAATTAAACCACACTATTTAACTTTGTAAAGCCCCATTTCCAGACTCTTCTGAGAAGGGCACTCTCCAACATATCTTTACAGAACCTTTTGGAAGTATATAGATACAAAAAATATAACTGTCCTATTACATGTAACAACCTTTATTTTAAATATTTTACATGTAACATATTTCAGCTTTAATTTTATTTAACTTTAAAAGCGCACTTTTTAAGTACAAATGAACAGAGCCAAAAAATGTTAAATTTAACCTAATCCTTAAGTGCTTACACTGTATTACATGTTCTATTGTTGGGTTAATCCCAATAGGATAATTTTTAGAAATGTCTCAGTTTTTGTTGCATTGAGTAGTTTGGTCCTTTTGATTTAGGAATGACAAATTTCCACCTTTAATTCATTAAAAACATTTAGGAACCGTACATAAAGTAAGTTCTTAACTTAGGTATTTTTATTTGTAGATAATAAATTATGAAAAGGAGCTTCACCAGTGTATGGATACCACATATGTATATTTTATATTGGTTTTTGGTTAAGTATCCCAAAAAGATTTCACAGATACCTGAAAATGTCTTCCCTTGTTTTGAAAATATAAGTAGGAAACATTCCTTCTAGCAGATATTTACTAATTTCTTATTAGATGTCCTAGGTGGTGAGAATATGATTCTGAACGATCTATTTTCTTTCTTTGCTGCTATAGAAAAATGAGATTTCAAAGCTTTGAGTATGCACTTCAGTGGAAGATGCTAATGAGATAAATCTATTGAGGGTGCTGAGGGATAACGTATACTTCCTGAACCCCAAAATACTTATAGTACACCTCATATATGAACAGTGTGGATTTTTTTTTTTTTGTAGATTTAGAAAAGTTTGCAGCCTATAAGCACTTTAGATACATTGATGGAAAGAGGATAATAGAGAATTCTGTAAATGGGTAACTCCACTGGCATTAAAATATAGTTTATGTAAGAATTAAAAGTTACGGTTAGTGGTAGTTATTTTATTAAAAGATAAAACGTTTTTTGTGTGTGTTGTTTTATTTTTTATGTTCTTTTAACTCATGTAATGGGAATTCATTGAAATCTTCATGCACAGAGATTTTGAGTTGGAGCCATGAGCAGACCTCTAATTTAAAGTTACACTCTGTATGAACCTCTGTAGTCATCTGTACTTTTGAAATTTTTTTCTAGACATGTTGTTGTGTGCCATCAAGTAGATTCCAACTCCTGGCGACCCGGTAGGGCAGAGTAGAATTGCCCCCTGGGATTTCCAAGGCTGTAATCTTTACAGAAGCAGACTGCCACATCTTTCTCCCATGAAGCAGCTGGTGGGTTCAAACCACCAACCTTTTGGTTAGCAACGAGCACTTAACCACTGCGCCACCAGGAATCCACATTACCACTCTTAAATGGCCTTCCTATTCTTGCCCTTGGACATTTATCTGACAGTCAAATGTTACAGTTTTCTATGACTGGGGGGTTTTTTTTGTTTTGTTTTTTTGTTTTTAATTTACTCATTCAAACTGGAGTATCCTTTTCATATGGGATGGATAAAAGTCACAGCAGAAAGATATTAACCCTCACTCTGTGCAAACTATCATGCAAGCTGTTGGTGGAACATAAATAGCCAAAAAGATACAATCCATGGCCTTAAAGGACTTTACAAGGTAGAAGAGGTACCATATAAGGAGAGGAATAATTGAAGAAAGTAGAGGGAAAACGTCTGTCATAGGCTGAATATTGGAATCGTATACTCAGTAAAAACCAAACCAGACCCATTGCTGTCGAGTCGATGCCAACTCATAGCAACCCTATAGGACAGAGTAGAATTGCCCCATAGGGTTTCCAAGGAACAGCTGGTGGATTTGAATTGCCAACCTTTTAGTTAGCAGCTGACCACTTAACCAGTGTGCCACCAGGGCTCTGTGTATTCAATAACCATTTTTTATCTTGCCTCTTAGCCTTTTTTTATTCTGTCTTTTAAAAAAACAAAACTCAAGTTCTGCAAGGTTTTTCAACAAGTATTAAATACTTATTAAGTGCATAGGACTATGCCAGTCACTAAGCAGAATATAAAATTAGGCAATATAATTCATACCTTCAGTGAACTTAGTTTTTATTTTTTAAGTTAAGAAAAGGACATGAAACAATATCTCACATCTTTGTGAAACCTCCCATGTTTGGAAGATTACTTATAAAAAACTTTTTAATCTATCCATTTTAGTCGTGTATATTTCTACAAATTAATACAAAATTAATTCTTTACTTTAAATAACAGAAATGCCCCTTTGGCGCCTTATCAATTGTCAATTTACCAAGCAACTTGGAAAAAGAAACAACACATCGATATTGTGCCAATGCCTTCAAACTTCACAGGTATATTTTCAAGTCAAAATTCTGGTTTACTTCAGTAAACTTTAAGAGTAAAATACCTTTGGAATTTTCAGAGAAAAGAAAAATGGAAGGAAATTATTAACCATCCACTAAAGGGTATAATATGATAACATCATGTAGAATCATATTGTATATGTCGGTAGTTACTTCTGGCTAACGTTAGAATTACGTGGGGGATTTCTTAAAACTTCTAATGCCCAGATTTAACCCAAGTGAGTTATCTAAGTATTTCTGGATTGTAGGGCTCGGACCTCAGTAGATTTTAGAAGCTCCCAGGTGTTTCTAATGTACAACCAGAGTTGAGAGTCACTGATGTACCTACTACCTTATTCCCCAAAATGTCTTTTAAGAGAACTTGTTTTTGGTATTATTTATCTATTATCTTATGATCTACAGAAACTATTACTCTAAACTTGGACATACTAAATCACAAACAAGTCCCCTAATTCTTAGAGATTTTTATCTGCTGAATACTAATATTTTGAATCTGGGAGTCTAGTTTTAACTAATAAAAAGGTATTTCTCAACCTGCCAGCTTTAAGGGGCCTACTGCAGCAGGGAGAATGAAGTGGAATATTTCTGGTTGATGAGGCACTTCTCTCCTTGTAAGTAATTGGCAGGCCAGGAAAGAAAAAAAGAAAGTGTGAAGTTGTACCCGCTATGTAATTTTCTACCAAAGCGTTTTGTTATACATTAAAACTGAGTCTTATATGTAAAGAAGAAATCTTACTTTAGAATGGACTTTGAATGGAAATGAAATCAGTAAAATTTGGAGTAGTACTGGTCATGGATGCATTTCTAACAATTAACAGCTTATATTAATCTTGGCTGTTTTTTCCTGATAGCCAGTAATGTCTGGCATATATCTCTTAGCTTATTAATGGATGTGTGTGGAGTGCAAATGCATTAAAATACATCATTCAGATATTACGTAGCTTTTTCTACCCCAGTCTGAGTTATTTTGCTATTTTTGTATACTTGTAACAGGTTGCCTATTCCTCGTCCAGGTGAAGTTTTGGGATTAGTTGGAACTAATGGTATTGGAAAGTCAACTGCTTTAAAAATTTTAGCAGGAAAGCAAAAGCCAAACCTTGGAAAGTATGATGTATGTATTCTACCTTATAAAAATGAGTATTTGGGGTTGGTTTTATGAGACTTAGAAGGGAGGTGTATATGCGATTTTTTTTTTTAAATGTTTTCAAAATTCTTGAAATTAATGCAGAGAAATTATATATAAATGAAGCTATCTTTTTAATTAAAATCTATTAATAGTACTTAGCCAATAATTCAGAGCTGCCTTAAACTGTTAGGTGTTGATAAGCCTTGATTTAAAACGGAATTCACCTCCAATCTTAAGGATAAATTAGAAGCCAAAAGTATTCTATTTGAATATATGTTCTATTTTGTGTTGATGAAAAACTTAGCATATTAGACTCTATTCTTAATGAGAAAGTATCTCTTTTGATATCATAAAATTCATATAATTATATGCTCTTTTCGTAGGATCCCCCTGATTGGCAAGAAATTTTGACTTACTTCCGAGGATCCGAATTGCAAAATTACTTTACCAAGATTCTAGAAGATGACCTAAAAGCTATTATCAAACCTCAATACGTGGACCAGATTCCCAAGGCTGCAAAGGTCAGTTTCTTTTTTAGGAATAATTTTTGTGTTATAGATATTGGTGTTGGCATAAAAGAACATCAAAGTAAACTTGTTTTGCTTTGTGACTCTTAAATATTGGGGAAAAAAAATAGTGGTAACTATTTCTAATATGTCACAATAGGGGACAGTGGGATCTATTTTGGACCGAAAGGATGAAACAAAGACACAGGCAATTGTATGTCAGCAGCTTGGTAAGTGTTTATTTTGTGTATGTGTTTTAATAGGCCCTGAACTTAAGTCACAAAGGTATACATCTTTATGTAGGTTACTGAAATACATCGGAAAGTCTCTATAGTACGTAATTGCCATGTGTACTTTTTATATTATGTGATTCTCAACTGAAATACTCAAACCCATGAATGATATGAAATAGCGTGCAGTATACATTTTGCCTGGAAGAGGTTGAATAAAGCTTACAATATTGAGCACAATGCCTCTATGTTCTTTGTAGATTTAACCCATCTGAAAGAACGAAATGTTGAAGATCTTTCAGGAGGAGAGTTGCAGAGATTTGCTTGTGCTGTCGTTTGCATACAGAAAGCTGATATGTAAGTTATGTTTACCTCTTTTGTAAGTCTTAATCCTTACTTTAGAGTCGTTATTAGTAATGCCGCTAATACAGCATTGGTTTTGAGAAGAATTAATAGAAACAGTATCAAAGGCCCTAATTTCAAGGTAAGATGTTCAAGTATTATGCATCCACCTCCCCTTCTCCCTGATGTTATTCCTGCAGGGGAAAGAACACTAATTTTTTTCAGTAAGTAACTTGCAACTTAGGAATGGGTTCCAAAGGTTTTTTTATATAAAGTCAGTTGTTTAAGTTAAATTCAATTTTTGCATTAAAAAAAAGTTTTAAGAGTTAAGCTCTCCTGACTAGAACACTTATATGCTGTTGGTGGGAATGTAAAATGGTACAACCACTTTGGAAATTGATTTGGCACTTCCTTAAAAAGCTAGAAATAGAAGTACCATACGATCCAGCAATCCGACTCCTTGGAATATATTCTAGAGAAATAAGAGTTTTCATGCGAATAGATATGTGCACACCCATGTTCATTGCAGCACTGTTCACGATAGCAAAAAGATGGAAACAACCTCGGTGCCCCTCAGCGGATGAATGGATAAACAAATTATGGTATATTCACACAGTGGAACACTATGCAATGATAAAGAACAACAATGAATCTGTGAAACATAACATGGAGGAATCTGGAAGGCATTAATGCCGAGGGAGTTTAGCCAGTTGCAAATATTGTATAAGACCACTATTATAAGAACTCAAGAGAAGGTTTAAACACAGAAGAAAACATTCTTTGATGGTTACGAGGGAGGGAGAGGGGTATTCTCTAGCTAGATAATAGACAAGAATTATCTTAGGTGAAGGGAAGGACAACACACACTACTGGGGAAGTCAGCACAACTGGACTAAACCAAAGCTAAATTTCTTGAATACAGCCAAACACTTCGAGGGACAGAGTAGCAAGGGCAGTGGTCTAAGGACCATGGCTTCAGGGGAAATCTAGGTCGTTTGGCATAACAAATTTCATTAAGAAAATGTTCTGCATCCCACTTTGGTGAGTGGCATCTGGAGTCTTAAAAGCTAGCAAGCAGCCATCTAAGATGCATCAGTTGGTCCCAACCCACCTGGAGCAAAGGAGAATGAAGAACACCAAAGACACAAGGAAAGTATTAGCCCAAGAGACAGAAAGGGCCACATAAACCAGAGACCCCATCAGCCTGAGACCAGAAGAACTAGATGGACCCGGCCACCACCAGTGACCACCCAGATGGAACACAACAGAGAGTTCCTGACAGAGCAGGAGAAAAGTGGGGTGCAGAACTCAAATTCTAGTAAAAAGACCAGACTTAATGGTCTGACCGAGACTGGAGGGACCTCAGAAGACATGGCCCCTGGACTGTTTGCCCAAAACTAAAACCATTCTCAAGGCCAACTCTTCAGACAAAGATTAGACTGGACTATGGGACATAAAATGATGCTTGTGAGGAGTGTGTTTTTTGACTCAAGTAGATAAATGAGACTAAATGGGCAGCTTCTGTCCAGAGGTGAGATGAGAAGGCAGAGACGGTCAGGAGCTGGTTGAATGGGCACGGGAAATAAGGGGTGGAAAGGAGGAATGTGCTGTCACAGTATAGGGAGAGCAACTAGGGTCACATAACAATGTATGCATAAATTTTTGTATGAGAGGCTAACCTGAATTGTAAACTTTCACTTAAAGCACAACAATAAAGAAAAATAAAGAGTTAAGCTCTCCAACCAGGCCAGGAAGCTTTTTAAATGTCTCAAGTAGCATACAAAGTCTAAAACCTTGTATAAGGGTGGTGTGCCATGTGAGGGAGAAAAGGGAAGTGAAAAAAGCAACTTTGTTATCTACCTTTTAGTGCCTTCTCCCAGATATTTGTTACTCTCATCTTTCTCCACATTTCTACTCTGGCGTCTAATGCAGGCTAGTTCTGCACAAAGCATTCTATGAATTCTGTGCCATGTCTCCTTTAAAAAGCCCCGGTTGCTTTAATGCAGTTGACTAGCTAGTTAAAAAGAAAAGCTCTCTGAACTACTTCAGACTATTAGAATATTTTCCTTGAGGAGGCTTTAGATTTGCAAGTTGGCCTAATCTTGGAGGTTCTTCTCAGACTTGGCATGCTAATCCTGCTTTTCATAATTTTTTTCTTTCTTCCACTTCTGAGCAGAAACAAGTGTTTTCATTGTTACCGGGTGAACTTTTCATTTGTATATGAGGGAATTTTTATTGTTTAATCAGACTGTGTATATTACAGTCCTTTAAAATAACATACAAGTTACAATTAGGTCATTTATTATTCAAATTTGTTGTATTTTCTTTTGTTTTTTAATATAGTTTCATGTTTGATGAACCTTCTAGTTACCTAGATGTCAAGCAGCGTTTAAAGGCTGCTATTACTATACGATCTCTGATAAATCCAGATAGGTAAGTACTGATCTGATACATGGCTGTGTTGTTTTGTTTGGGAAGTTTTACAGATCTCTGAAGATTAAACACTGGAACCATCAATGTCACGTACACGTTTTCTATTTTGGTTGTAGCTGCTACCTGCATTTTATCTTCTGCCTAGAACAGAGGTTCTTAGTGCACAATTCATTTATTACCACCCATATCCAGCAAGCCTAGGAATACTCTGAAATTACATGCAAACTTTGGCATATGTATGTGGCTTTTGGGGAAACAGATCCGTAGCTTTTACCAGATTTTCAAATGGATATGTAACACCCCTTAAAAAAAAGAAAAAACTGATTTAAACCATTGTAAAACGCACCAGAGTAGTTCTGTTTATTCATGATCTTGCCAAGGAAAAGAGAGTTCTTCATAACCTTTGTTAAGTAATCACAGCATCCTGTATTTATGTGGTGCTGTTATAGTTTGCAGAGTTTGATCCTCCTGGTAATCTTACAAATTAGAATCTTCAGGTGGTATTCCCATTTCATAAATGAAGAAGTTTAAAGTCAGAAAAGCTAGTTGTTTGCTCTCCATTACAAATTTACTGTATGGTAAAACTATGAACAGAACCCAGGGTATTTTTCTGTATGGCATTTTCTATACTATATTGCCTCTCTTTAGTCACTAATTTAATAAACGTAGTTTTAAATACAAGGGTGATCTTACAAGAAAGCAAGAGAAATCCCTAAAAATCGAAAACCAAAGAGGGAGCTATAACTCAGAGAGGAGAGATGAGGGGTCTTGCTGGACTATGTAATGTGTCTTTAACACTAGGGGACACGAAGTAAGGCCTTGTATTGGATTATGATGCATAAAATGCTAGAACACTCCAAAGACTAACTCCTTACTCAGCAAAAAGGAAAATTGAAAACAAAAAACTTGCCTGTCATCACATGAAAACCTTAAGGAAGCCTGTGTCTGTCTCACCAAGCTTGTTGGGATGGAAGGATGACTCCCCTTCAAATCTATGTTCATAGGCCAGCAGCTTGCATGGGTATAGATAGTTGAAATTAAAATAACCCAGTGGAGTGTCAGAACCCTCCAAGCTGAGAAATTAGCATAAAAAGGGGGATCCTAGAATTTCAAATAGAAAACCAGTCTGGAGGGATATCCCTTCAACCATGGTCACATGGGAAATGAAAGTCATAGGGGAAAAAAGGAAAGAAAGTCATAGATAATATATAATTTACCTATACATAATCTTTTAAATGTCAGATAATGTCCTAATTGTAATAAAAAAGAACACTAAAAGGAAAATAATTTACAACCATATGACACGTATTTCAATATGCAAATAAATGCTCAGCCAAATCACACTAGAAAACAATGAAGTCACCAGGTGCTTAGACCCATGTATAATGAATAAATTTCAAATTAAAAGGACATCAGAAGCTATTCTGTATAGGAAGTATAGGGAAATGAAATAAATAGCAGAGTTCTAGATGGACTCCAGAATAAAACTAGTGTGAGAAGTAATACTGCACAAGACCTTTTCCTGTGTTATGAGAGGGCAGTAACCCTAATTGTAATAAGGATAACATGTCAAGACAAATTAGACTGACGGTGGAGAAGATGATGAAGGCAGTTTCGCAAATGCGCTTTGTTCTATAGAGTTTAGGTTCTTCGATAGTCAAAGAGCAGCCTTTGGATAGATAATGTAGTTTCATTTATTCTGTTATTACCAAAGAATAATAAAGGAAATCAGCAAAGCAAAAAATTAATGTTTGGAGGTAGTAGGGAGAAATATTCACCTATTCTATGTTGTGTCCTTTATGTATATTTAGAATCTTCACAGAACCCCATATTCAGTGGCACTCTGGGGTGTTCAGAAAAGGCATTGCTGTAAATTCTTATTCCCCAAACCCTCCAAAAACAATATCTTGCCTAAATGACTTCCAGGCTTCTGCTTAAGTTCCATTTGAAGGTGGGGAAGCAGGCGGTTTGACCTATTTTTCTGTTGTTGTTTTTAAAGGAAATCAAAGGCCACTACATAATACTTTGCTGCCTTACACTGAGTTTTGAAGGGAGCATAGAATTTTAATTATTAAAAAGTAGAGAAGTAGAATACTGACAAAGACACCAAGGCAGGATGAGCACTGGCTCACCTGGCTGATTTGCCATTTTTATTGTGATAGAAAACATTTCTACTTAATTTTTGCTTTCCATATCAGACTTGCCCTCATTTTTTTTTCCATTCTTTTATCACCTCAGACCTGGATTACTGTGATGGCTTCCTAAAAAATAAAATCTACAGATAAAATCTTGCCATATTCTTTCTGAAATGATATTTTTTTCATATTTTCATTCTGGCACTGTGCTGTGTGTAGCCTCTAGCCATATATTGCTTTTTTTTTTAATTTAATTAAATGAAATTAAAAATTCATTTCTTTAGTCATGCTAGCTACGTTTCAGGTGCTTAGTAGCCACTTACGTCTAGTGGCTACCTTATGGGATAGCACAGAGTTAGAACTTTTCCATAATCATAGAAAGTTCTATTGAGCGATGCTGTTTAGAACCCACTGTTTTCCCCTTTGCCAGTGACCTTAAGGCTGTATTCTTCATCTTGTCATTCAACAACTTTATTAAATATCTGTTTGGTACACAGCACAAGACTAAAAATAATAAAAGTGCTAAAGTAAATATCTTACCACTTTCCTTCAAGATATTCATGGGCAAGTTACAGGGCTACTCAAAAATAATAAAGGTTCATTAGTTCAGAAGTATGGTGGTTCAAGAGGGAGTGAAAGTTTATTTGCATATTTGGAAAGATATGGGAGGTAAGATTTGAGATGGACTTTAACGGGTTTAGTGGGATTTCAGTAAGTGAAGATTTGGGCAGGAGACTAGGCAGAAAGAATAGCCCTTAGACACAGAAATGGAGAGGTGGATTATTCAGGAAACATTGATTTTTAGTGCTCCCTTGTCTGTAAGTAAGAGAAAGATAGCAGCTGAAGTTTTAGACGGTCTTGAACAATAACCTAAGGATGTTGTTCATTTATTTGGAATTGAGAGCCTTCAGGGTCTTGGAGAAAATGAGATTTATCAAAAGTCTATAATAATATTGAAAGAAATATAATGAGGACCTGAACTAGAATTTAAGCAGACCAAAAAAAAAAACCAAAATGAACAGAGATTGCTGAGAAAGAGTTCACAAACTTGACAATTTAAACAAGATATCGTTTGGAACAAAAAGTCATTTTCTATGTGGGTAATGACTCCAGGAATACAAATACAGACAATTTTTATTTGTGAAGGAAGGTAATAAATAAGAATTTGAGATGTCCGCAGGACATTTCTTTTGGACATCTCGAACAAAGTTGGAAATAGGAATGAAGTGTTGCATGACCATTTAGGCTTAGTGACTTTTACCTGCCTAATAGCTTCTACTGCAGCAGTAATTTTTTCTTGATCATTTCATTCAAATCTACCCGTTTAAGGCCCATGTCATGTTCCATCTCATTCATAAAGTGCTCCGGTACATACTAACCCATTTCCTTTCTGACCTTCACTGAATTTTATTATCTGTAGAACATATTTTGCCATGTAGTCTTTTTTTTTGTTACGTCTATTCCTTGTCTTCCTGGCTAAATTCAGGTTAAGGATTCTGTCTTCTTTCTCTCTGCATTCCCTACTACAGCTAGCATTGGAGAGAACAAATAAGAAGGTTTAATACGTCAGTCGGATAACATGTTTAAACAGTTTAGGCTATATCTGAATTGAATCCATTGTAATTGTTTCTAGTTTATAAAGTTTACTTAAAACTTTAGCACAGCACATTTATTTCATACATCCATGAATTGTTTAACGTTAGGTTTTTTTTTTCTTTTCAGTTTAGGGAAACAATTTTAAATATGGACATTGATAATGAGCCTCATTCAGAGAAAATGTTTTTCAGCTTTTGCCTAATATGGTCTTTACACTTTATTTTTTTGTGTGTGTTGATTTTCCTAAAATTTACATCTGGAGTAGAAAGAGTTTTAGTTAATTATATATGTCACGTCACATTTTAAAATGCAAAAATCTGTTTCCATTTCCAGGTATATCATTGTGGTGGAGCATGATCTAAGTGTGTTAGACTATCTCTCTGACTTCATCTGCTGTTTATATGGTGTGCCAAGTGCTTACGGTGTTGTCACTATGCCTTTTAGTGTAAGAGAAGGTAACTTGAAAAACTGTTTCCACATATTTTGCATTCTCTTCCACTGTAATGTTTAGAAAATATATTATGGTTGATATTAAGTAGTTTTATATTGCTCTAAAAATTATCCAACACCATGGTCTTCTAGAATTTAATCACTCAACAGAATGTATATATTAGGTTATATACGTCTGTTTATGTAGAATTCCTTTTTGAAGAATTTTCTGTTGGGGTGGGTAGAAGTGCTTTATCAGTGCCACTATTTTTTTTTCTGTGTTAAATTTTTCTTATTTTGGCTTCTACAGCGTCATTATAGTGTTTGTCATCAACTTTTGTATGCAACATGCCAGTTTCAGTAGTAAATTCATTCAGTGCTCATCTTTTTATGTTTCAAATTGATCTATAGTATTTACCCTAAATTTGTGGAACTAAGGCTGTGTCTAAAAGTCAAGTCAGCTAGTTCAGTAAGTAGACTTAAATTTTCATGTATTCCTACCGCTTTCAGGAAAGAGGCACTCTGACCTCTCTACCATGTCTCTCCCTTCCTTGTGCAAGCAAGGCAAAGGTAGAAATAGTGGCTCCTGAAGCAAATATCAGTGCACTCTCTACCTTGGATGCCTTCTTCCTTTTCTCTCACATTTTCTTCCACTGTTTCGTTGTTCCAGTTTTACTTTGTTTCTTCTCTTCAGCTATGTCTTAAGCTGATAAACTAGAACACCTAAAAGGACTACTTAGTCCATTTATCTTAGGAAAAAAATAACCGTATTCTATAAGAAGAATTTATTTAACCTTGTAGTTCCCTAGCTATGTGGTAGCAGGCTCCTTTTTTATTTAGGTATTTATTTTAAGCTATCTCTTCTTCAAAGAGGTAGTTTAAGGAAAAATTTGTGAGGTTGCTATCTGCCAGATTTTCTTGCCAGTAGTCAGAACCAATTATTAATTTTTATTCTATTAAGTTTTTATTAAGTAGCCCTTCTATGCCATATAGTAGTTCTAGAGTCAGGTTGTTGATGATATGGGCACCTGGCAATCATTCTTCCATGTTCTTCCATAATCCTGGTTATAAATGCCTTGTCTAAAGGCTATCCCGTTCAAAAAAATGGTTCCTGGTGAGATTTTCAATGTGCCTCACCTTGAAACAGTTAAAATATGAAACTGCATTTAATCTCTGCTTTCCTTTAATATACTTAAATCAATGCAGTACATGTTAAAAAGCTCTCTGTAAACTACAAGGCCAATTATAGTTTGAACACATTTTTAAATTGACAAAACAAATATTGCCATAGGAAGGTCAAGACTGACTAGCTGTGTTTTTTGAGAAGGGTCTCTTATTTCTCTGAGATTTCCTTTCCTTACCGGATAAATGAGGCACCTAGACTAAATGGACCCTAAGTTTCCTTCGCGTTCTCAGGTTTCTTATTTAATTTTTTACTCTATTAGGAAACCCTGGTGGCACAGTGGTTAAGAGCTATGGCTGCTAACCAAAAGGTTGGCAGTTCGAATCCACCAGGCGCTCCTTGGAAACCCTACAGGGCAGTTCTACTCTGTCCTATAGGGTCATATGAGCCGAAATCAACTCAACAGCAAAGGGTTTGGTTTTTTTGGGTTTTTTTTTCAAATCTATCTTTTGCACCCAGTGTAAAACAATCTCATGCAGAAATTACATATCGTAATGAAAAAATGTAGTGTTTCATGTGTGTATGCGCACATGCAAATTAGTTAAACTTACATTAGTTACATGAAACACTATGCTGTCACTTCATAGTATGCAGACCTGCATGTTATCAGAAATCCACAGATATTTAAAAATCCATGTGTAGATTGTAGATTGCTCCCAAAAGAACCTAGGTTTTGGGCTTTTATATGATGATTTCTTGCTTAGGAAAATTTTTAGTTTGTAATTGATCTTTACTAGTCTATTGATAAGGACTTTCTTTCCAACAGGCATAAACATTTTTTTAGATGGCTATGTTCCAACAGAAAACTTGAGATTCAGAGATGCATCACTTGTTTTTAAAGTGGCTGAGACAGCAAATGAGGAAGAAGTTAAAAAGATGTGTATGTATAAATATCCAGGAATGAAGAAAAAGATGGGAGAGTTTGAGTTAGCAATTGTAGCTGGAGAGTTTACAGATTCTGAAATCATGGTGATGCTGGGGGAAAATGGTAAGTTTTCCTTATTTTGTGATATTTGAAATTCTGTTTATCCAGTCACTTAGTTTTAACTATTTCATAAAATACTATGATTCAGTTATAGGGCTGGGAGCTGGATTGAATCCATAGATTTCTCAGTGTAGCTTCACACTTTTGTGACATTGTATAATTTAACTCATTGTCATTCATTTGAAGTTTATAGTTCTTGTTTTGTTTTATAACCTTCAGTGAAAGTAAAAAGTTTTTTCTTAGTTGGTCTTTCTGTGTATAATTTTTTTTTTTTTTTTTAATTGTGCTTTAGGTGAAAGTTTACACAGCTCAGGTTAATTTCTCGTACAAAAATTTATACACATATTGTTATGTGACCCTAGTTGCAGTCCCTATAATGTGACAGCACACTCCCCCTTTCCACCCCATGTTTCCCATGTCTGTTCAAGCAACTGCTATCCCTTTCTGCCTTCTCATCCTGCCTCCGGACAGGAGTTACCCATTTAGTCTCTTGTATCTATTTGAACTAAGAAGACGCTCTTTATGAGTATTATTTTATGTTTTACGGTCCAGTCTAATCTTTGTCTGAAGAGTTGGCTTCAGGAATGGTTTTAGTTCAGAGTTAACAGAGGGTCCGGGGGCCATGTCTTCTGAGGTTCCTTTAGTCTCAGACCAGTAAGTCTGGTCTTTTTACGTGAATTTGAGTTCTGCACCCCATTTTTCTCCTGCTCCGTTAAGGACTCTCTGTTGTGTTCCCTGTCAGGGTGGTCAGTGGTGGTATCCAGGCACCATCTAGTTCTTCTGGTGTCAGGCTGATGGAGTCTGTCAATGTATAAATTGATAGGGCAGTTATTTATCTTGGATACTGACTAGGAAGGAAAGGATAAGTTAATAGTTCAAAAGCAATCTAGTTTAAATAAAATTTCCATGCTCACCTCCATTTGGAGCTTTCCTTATTTGAAATTTAGGTTAGTCTACCTTTGTAAATAGCTATGTCACCAGCATTTTTAACATTAGGTTGCTATCATAAGTGTGAGATAAATTTGACTACCAAGTATGTGCTGTTACTTTCATGACTTAAAAAAAATATTTGATTTGAATTGTAATCTCTTACAGCTTATAAAACTACTATAGAAAAAATTTTTTTTCTTCTAAATTCTAGGAATTTTGAGTTGGACTGTAGTGAATTTAAACGTTTTAGCAAATGAACTTTAAAATGATGGTAATTATCATAAAACAGTCTATACTATTTTAATAAGTTGTGTGCATTGATATTTCAGTTGAGTAAGTCTTTAATACTAAAGACTTAAATATCATACTTTGTAGACTTAGACCCACAGTTTATTAAAATGGTTATTATAAGCATTAAAAAAAAAAAAAATTGCCATAGTCGATTCTGACTCATAGCAATCCTGTAGGGCAGAGTAGAACTGCTGCCCTGTAGAGTTTCCAAGGAGCACCTGGTGGATTTGAACTGCTGACCTTTTGATTAGCAGCCGAACTCTTAACCACTGTGCCACCAGGGTTTCCATTATAAGTGTTAGCTAGTCTGTATTCCTCCTAATTAGCTTAAATGGATACTTACGAGGTTTAAAACGTAGGGCATAGTGATTTACTCTAAATGCATGTCATTGTGTTGTGTATTGTGTTGCCAGGTACTGGTAAAACAACATTTATCAGAATGCTTGCTGGAAGACTTAAACCTGATGAAGGAGGTACTGTTTTAATGTTGAGACTTTTCACTCTGTTCTACATAGTAAACTTTGAAGATCTGGGCAGTTTTCAGTGTCTTGTTTATTTGCATTATTTTACAGGAGAAGTACCAGTTCTAAACGTCAGTTATAAGCCACAGAAGATCAGTCCCAAATCAACTGTGAGTTGTTATTCTGTTACTTGGTGATTAAAGAAAAAAATCTATATGTAACTATTTCTTTAATCTTTTACTCTATTAAACTTCTCCCAATTAGATTCTGTATAGTTTTATCAAAAGTGGCTAAGGGCGTGACCCTTGATTGATTTCCACTGCTAGGAGGAATGTGCTTAAAATCTGTTTGGCATCTTTTCCCAAAGTAAACCTTTAATAAAACTTGATGGGGTTTCTGCTGCAAATGACATCATCAAGAAAGTGTCAAGGCAAACCACCAAATAGAAAATATTTTCAGATCATATACAGTGAAACCTATGAGAGCCGCAGCTTGCCTGGACTGCCTTGTTTTTCTGGGTCTTGTATGTTTTCCATCTTTGACAGGGTCCAGTCTCAACCACCTTTCTGTCACTCTCAATTGGTGGAAGATGTTTGCATTTCCCTTCTTTGACATTTTCGCCTTATACATGTTCCAGCTTTTGCATATTTTACTGTATCTAATAAGGGACTTGTATCCAAAATATATAAAGAGCTTAATTTAAAAATGGGCAAAGGGTTTGAATAGACATTTTTTCAGATATACAAATGGCTAACAAGCATATGAAAAGATGCTCAGCATCATTAGTCATCAGGGAAATTCAAAACTACAATGGATACCATTTTCACACCCAGTAGGTTGACTAAAATGAAAAAGTTAGACAATAATAAAGTATTGATGAGGATGTAGAGTAATTGGAATCCTCATACATTGCTGGCGAATATAAAATGATAGAGCCACTTTGGAAAACAGTCTGGCAGTTCCTCAGACAAACAGCAGTTCTACTCCTAGGTATGTATGCAAGAGAAAAGACATATCTAAACAAAAACCTGTACACACATGTTCATAGCATTATTCATAGTGGCCAAAAAGTCTAAAACTCAAGTGTCCATCAGCTGATGAATGAATAAACAAAAGGTGGTATATTCATATAAAGGAATACTGTTTGGCTATAAAAAGAAATGAAGCACTGATACATGCTACAAACGGATGAACCTTGAAAATATGATGCTAAAAGTTAACCTCTGATTTCTACAAATGTTATAATGAAGTTACCTTCATTATCGACACTCAGTATTTCAACACTCGCTTTATGTCTGAGAAGGCTTGTTGTTGTTAGGTGCTGTCAGGTTGGTTCCGACTCATAGCAACCCTGTGTGCAACAGAACAAAACACTGGTCCTGCACCATCCTCACAGTTGTTGCAGCCACTGTGTTAATCCGTCTCGTTGAGGGTCGTCCTCTTTTTCGCTGACCCTCTACTTTACCAAGCATGATGTCCTTCTCCAGGGATTGGTCCCTCCTGATAACATGTCCAAAGTATTGTGAGACAGAGTCTCACCATCCTCGCTTCTAAGGAGCATTCTGGCTGTACTTCTTCCAAGACAGATTTATTTATTCGTTCTTCTGGCAGTCCATGGTGTATTCAGTATTCTTTGCCAACACCATAATTCAAAGGCATCAGTTCTTCAGTCTTCCTTATTCACTGTCTAGCTCTCACGTGCATATGAGGCGATTGAAAATACCATGGCTTGGGTCAGGCACACCTTAGTCCTCAAAGTGACATCTTTGCTTTTTAACACTTTAAAGAGGTCTTTTGCAGAAGGCTTAGCTTATAATAAAATTACAAAAAAATTGTATCATTGATACTTTATAAAAGTTTTGTTCTCAGACTCAGCCCTCTCCTGAATGACAAGCAAAAAGCATCTTAAGATTCATCCTTAGCAGTTTAACCTGCACTTTTTTTTTTCCCCCCCCTCTATTACTGATTGCATTAGGTTACCACTTTGGCCTTCAGAATCATTCCTACTTTGTAATGATTTACCTCTGAAGTATTCATCATTTGCTTACTACTTCCAAATTTAAGATTATTATTGTTTTTATATTTGTTGGACATGATGGATTTTGAATAGAAAATCTCAAAACATGCCATAGATAACTTGATGGCTGAGCATAAAACTACTATCAATATCTGTTGGTGGCAAATTATGATAGACTTTTGCTCTGGAGTTTAACTTTATTAAGATTCGTAAGTAAAAGGGGTCTGTACTGAAATTTTATCATTTAAATGTTTTCCATTAAAAACAGGGAAGTGTTCGCCAATTACTACATGAAAAAATAAGAGATGCTTACACTCATCCACAATTTGTGACTGATGTCATGAAGCCTCTACAGATTGAAAACATCATTGATCAAGAGGTACTTTAAAGTAATTATTTTTGCTTTTTAAACTTTGATGTTTCCTCCTGCCTCACTAAACTTCTCCAAATAGGTACAGACATTATCTGGTGGTGAACTGCAGCGAGTAGCCTTAGCTCTTTGTTTGGGCAAACCTGCTGATGTCTATTTAATTGATGAACCATCTGCATATTTGGATTCTGAGCAAAGACTGATGGCAGCGAGAGTCGTTAAACGGTAAATGTCTTGCCCATAAGAGTATTACTTTGAGTATGTGTAGTGGCATACAGGTATGCTTCATATAATATTTGAATGTTTTATGATATAATACTATTTATAAAAAATTTTAAAATTGTTTTATTTTAGTTTTATACTCCATGCCAAAAAAACAGCCTTTGTTGTGGAACATGACTTCATCATGGCTACCTATCTAGCAGATCGGGTCATTGTTTTTGATGGTATTCCATCTAAGAACACAGTTGCAAACAGGTAAAATTATTTTTTTAAACTTTCGAAGCCAATTATAAGTTCTAATAAATAGAAAATTATTACGTTTAATATTGTCATTTTGATTTATAAAATGTGGTTTCAACATGTTTAAGGAGCCCTGGTGGTGCAATGATTAAGCCATTGACTACTAACTGAAAGGTCAGTGGTTCAAACTAACAAACCGCCCTGAGGGAGAAGGATGTGGCAGTCTGCTTCTGTAAAGATCACAGCCTTAGTAACCCCCAAATCAGTACTACTCGCAGACACACACGTGCAGAGCTGTAGGGCACATTCCCAGCTGAGGTAGGGCAAGGCTGCTTCACCATTGGTTAATCAGCCTTCCCCTCAACTATAGAACATAACATCTACAAATAAGGAGAATCAGCTGTACTGGGCTTCTTCCCACATTTCTTTGTTTTCATTTTAAATTTGTATATCAACTACTGAGAATTTCTTAAAGAGTTAGAGAAATTTCTTATATAAAGCTTATTTATTCAAATAATGAGTCTCCCTTTGTATTTGAAAATGTTCCACATGTATCACGTGATTTAGCATGATTTAAGAATTAGCTTGGGAATTAGGAAATAAGTTCTTATTACTAAAGAACCAATGTGAAACCACTGACAGCCATGGTGCAGAAGTACACATTTCCTCTGGTGCCAAATTTATAACATAAATATTGCTTTTTCTGTCAAATTCCTTCTTTAAAAGTGTCAGATGTAGATTCTGTGATACACCTTTAATTAATGATCTTTTGCTTTTCTGAAATAGTACTTCTGTCTTAAATGTTTCTTTTTTCAGATCAAAAACACAGATTAAACTGTTTTACACCAAAAAATTAGAGCCAAGCAAACTATATAGTCTAAACAGAGCCTTTTTGATCATAGGATTTGTAATATGTAGTGATTATGTTATCCAGGTGACTTTGGGGAATCAGAAGGAGCAGGGATTTTTAGTACTCTTCATCTCAAAAGATAGTTAAATTTGGGGAGTAAAATTTAATCTTTTTTTTTTTTATTTTTCCTCTTAGTCCTCAAACCCTTTTGGCTGGCATGAATAAATTTTTGTCTCAGCTTGAAATTACATTCAGAAGAGATCCAAACAACTATAGGCCAAGAATAAACAAACTCAATTCAATTAAGGTATGTACAGAACCTATCTTAAATCATGGATAAGCTCTGTGTCAGTGTAAATGATTGAATCATATTTCTACTTGGAAGGCTGTTTCTTTATCTACTCTCTTTCATTCTGAGGTTCATATTTTTTTCGTGTTTATGTCTGATGGCATATTTTACTCTCACAGGCAGCACTTGTGTAGTTGCCATTGCTGTAAGGACTCGGTTGCAGCTGTTCATGTCTCTGAGTTGCAGCCACGGTTGTACTGCCTCTCTTGAGTCTAATTGCCATTTACAATGTCTTCAAAATGATTACACTAACTCACCATTGAAATGGAGTTTTTAAGAATACCTTAACCAGTTTCTTTCTCTTATATTTTACTTTTTGTGCACACATAAGAGTTATAATTGAAATAAATAAGTTAAAAGTCTAAACAAGCTCTTTCAATGAGATTAAAGTTCTAAACAGTGAGAAAACATCAGTTTAATTGGCAGTGTTTCTTTCTTTCTTTGTGGTACATAAAATAATTGTGCATTCTATACTTGATGTGAAGAGCCCTGGTGGTGCAGTGGTTAAGTGCTCAACTGTTAACCAAAAGGTCAGCAGCTCCGACACACAGGAGAAAGAAGATTACAGCCTTGGAAACCATATGGGACAGTTCTGTTCTGTCTGAAAGGGTCCCTGAGTCAGAACCGACTCGATGGCAATGGGTTTTATGGGTATACTTGATGTAGTCCTTGAAATAGGATTTGGTTTTTAGAAAGCAGAAATCTCTTGGTCACTCAAAAAAAAAATAAAGGTTGGCAGTTGGAAACCACCAGCCATTGCTAGGAAGCCCTGTGGAACATTTTCCTCTGTCCTCTGAGGTCACTATGAGTTGGAATCGACTTGATGGCAACAGGTATGGTACGGTAGTCTATAAGCAGTACTGGGAAACACTGTTTTTAATAGGCAGTTCTCAGGCTGACAGTATGTTGCCTTTTGGGCCAGGTGCTTGAAGTTTAAAATATAAAAATGGAATTTAATAGCTTTCCTAGCAACTGTATTATAATAAATACATAGCAAAATTGTATATGTGTGGTTGTACAGAGGCTTTTGTAAACACCTCCAAGTAATATCTTGTATAAAAGTCTACCTCTGCATATAGAAAATGTTGCTGATTTTTGATTCTCTATTTTTTAGGATGTAGAACAAAAGAAGAGTGGAAACTACTTTTTCTTGGATGACTAGGCTAAATCTGAGAATATCAATAAGCGATTTATTAAAAGAAACTGGGATTTTTGTTGTATAAAACTAATCAGGTTTTATGCCCCACGTACTCTGGAACTTGAAGTATAATTTAATGTAACAGCAAAAAGCCAGTTTTTTTGTAATTTGTAGTCTGAACACAGAAAATGCCACTTTTCTGTTCTTGATGACAAGACCCTTTTTGCGCACAACATTCTAAAATGAAGACATTTCAAGTAATACAAATTGCCTCCAAATTTTCATGATGTATGGGAAGATTTTGAATAGTTGTAGCGTATATATTCATGTTCCAAATGCTGACCGGTGTTGCCATATTTTAAAAATCTTTGAGAACGCTTTCTGTACTTAAATGGTTTGCCAAGTATACCAGTATAACAAAACTGCCCTTATTTTAAAAGCCAGTTGAAGACTCCACTGGTGAAATTTGATAAATAAACATCTATCAGGATTATAGTTTGTTTTAAGTCTTTGTATTGTCAAAATATAGTACAGAATCTTCCCTTGAAGATTATCTACCACAAAACACCAGTGTTGGAAAATGGGTATTTGTTAACTAACTTAAGCATAGTTTGTAGTATTTTTTTGTTGCTTTTGAACATATTTATCAAAAATCATTTCAGTACATCCTCTCCCCAGCAAAAAAACCCTAACAACTTTACTGTTTGAATTACTCAGTTTTACAATTCTATAAGATTCTGTGTTAATTATTCCCAAGGGTAATATTTTTTTAATCATACATTTATGTACTCACTGATCAAGATTTAGGAAAATACATTTCTAAAGAACTTATGTTTTCCTTAAAAACAGTAGTCCTCAATAATACAAGATGAAAGAGTTCCACCCTAGGCCTACAAGGAGCCCTGGTGGCAGTGGTTAAGCGCTCGGCTGCCAACCCAAACGTCAGCACTTCAAACCCACCAGTAGCTCCGCAGAAGAAAAGAGCTGGCGATCTGCTCCTTTAATTATAGCCTAGGAAACCCCATGGGGCAGTTCTACTCTGTCATATAGAGTCACTGTGAGTCGGAATTGACTCGCCAGCACACAACAACCCTAGATCTACAGTCTCAAAATCTTTAGAGTTGGTGTCTAAACATGTATGTGTTTTTAAACTTACAGAGATTTTTCTGACAGGCAGCCAAGGATTGTGAACCACTTCCCTAAAGGGAACATTAATGCAAGAGTCCCAAGAAAGCAGTACAAAGTATCCCTTGGTACCAATATTCAGTCTGAGTTTGAATATAGAGGACTGTATTTTCTAAATCTATTTGTTTTTTAGTTTTGAATAGTATGTAGCAAGAGTTCTAAAAACGTACCCAAATCGGTTTAGTTCCTGAGTTTGAATACCAGGATACTTGTAGAGTGAAACCACTTTAAATTATACTTCTGACTAATGTACTGCACTGGAATTAACTGATACTATGAGTGAAAAAAGCAGGGTTTACTAAATAAATTAATGGGGCAAGCAAAATAGAGGGGAGAATTAGAAATTATTTGAATAAACTTTTAGAGCTCCTTGAAACAACAGAAGCCTTGATTAAAACACAATGGATAAAGTATAGCTTAATTGGGCCCTATTAGGCCTTTTTTTATATAATTTATGAGTACTCCATAAATATGTGTTGTGAAGAATACATATATACAAAACTATGGAATAAAAGATACGCTCTCCCTCTACATTACCCTTCCAAAGATTACCAGTGTTTAATATATATCCTTTCATGCTTTTTTTCTGTGCACTTATGTAAGTGTGAATATGTAAAGGGTTTGTTTTGTACATAAATGGGATTATACTAAAATAAGTAGTGCCTATTTTTAAGGATAGGTTATGTGAATGATTATTTCAATATATTGAATAAAATAAGATAAAAGCTATTTTTATGTACCAATTTCGTATTCTGTCCTAAAGAAATGCTTGTTACAGAGCACAGTTTTCTATGCAATTCTAATGAGAATATGTATTTATAAGGTAGTAATTTTCATGTAAATGGAATTTTAAAACATGGATTTAGATGTTACATAAGTTTTTATATAGTAACAAAAGGCCTACAATTGCTAACATGAAAAACAGGTTTGTAAAATCAGTGTTGCCAACTCAAATACACATCAGTGCAAATATCAGCTATTAAAAATGAGACAGCTCTCTATGTCCTGGTTAGGAAAAAACTAAAATAGTTAGCAAACAAGTAAGGTGCAGCACAGTTTATATAAAACTACCATTTATGTGAGAATATTAAAATACCCAAAAGGATACTCAAGAAAACATTGCTTTTGGGAGGGGTCACTTGGTGATGTAAGAACAGGAAAGGGAAGGAGACATGTCTGCCCACATAGAGAGTACCTTTTGAATTTTATATTGTACATATCGACTGTTTTAAATTTTTGTGTTCCACTAATGAAGTGTAGTCTTAACAGTGTATTGATGCTACAGCTATTATTTCTACAGTGTAACCTAAATTTAGACCATTAGCTACTTGAAGTCAGTCCTGTATCTTATCATTCAGCATATTATGTGGTGCCTCACATGTAGCGGGCCTACTCTACTGAAGGAATGAACCCGCATGCCACAGAAAATAGGAAGAGTGAAAATCTACTCAGTTGTTTATCTCATTCATGTTTATTAACATGTTTAGATATGTGTATATGAGGCCCTTAACACAGTGTCTGGCATATTGTAAACGCTCTGGTTCAAAAGAGGACTAATTCCGGATTGGAGAGTCAGGAAGGGCTATGTGGAGGAAGTAGCTCCCAGGAAAAAGTAACAGCAGGTATTTCACTGGATTGTAAGGATAAATGAGATAGCCCAGAATACTTGTCAGAGGCAGAAATGAGTATGGGGCATTCAAGGTAAGGTTAGTGGTAGGGAAGGATGAATTTAGATTTTGATGGCCTTTCCATACCTCTTAAGATTTGTTCATTTTTTACATGCTTGGAAGTAGGGGTTGAAGAAAAGAGACAAAGCAAGACCAGTTAGGCAGAATTATTGTTCAGGATCTTATACTTTTACTCTTTTGTCTTTTAATTTGGAATGTTTATATTCTGTCCACTCTGCTCATGCAGGTCTGAACTTGTATATTGCAACTGCTGACTCTTGCTTTCGGTGGATTGTTTCCTTGTATTATTTTCGTTTGTGAGCTTATGTTCAGTGAAGTTTTAATCTGAGAATTCTGAGGCTGTGTGGCAGACACCGCCCCTTTCCATCATTCCTTGCAAACTTGTTAGGGTAGGCAGTGTACCCAGCTCCAGATGGTCGGTCATAATTGGTCTAAGATAATCATGATGATCCTCTTCCCTAGCTCCCACAGGCCACCTGACTTAGTCTGGGCCAGTAAGTTGAAAGCAGAAGTCTATTTGGGTTTTTTTGAAAACCTTTTACTACCCTAATAGAAGTACTTACCCGATATTGCTTCTTGCTAATGTGGTTATCTAGAGCATTTTGTGCCCATGAGGTGACACATAAGGGAAATGCCAAGAAAGCCGCAAGGATGCTAGTCCTGATATCAAACACTGCACAACTACCAGCAGCCACTTACTTCCACATTTCTTATGAAATAAAAGTATTTAAGCTACCGAAAATAAGTTGGTTTCTGCTACTTGCCACCAAAAGTATTCCTCCTAGGCTGAGGTCTGTCCCTACAAAGACTTGCCTTTTGCTTCTGCTAGATCACCCAAGTTTATTATCACTTACAGCCACTTTTCATCTTTTTCAGTTTAGGGATTGCTGGACCTTAAACCTAAACAAATGTAACACTCTGGAGATTTTCTTTCTTATAATAAGCTGGAGCCTAGGCCAAAAGAAATTTTTTTTATTATTCACTTCACAGAGGTGATACTTGCTTTAATGCAAATATGTTCTAGCTCCCAACACCTTCCATGTGCCCAGGGCTACTCTCCCATATCTATATTTGTGGTTGTTATCTGCCTTCCAATCAGCCACTAACTCACGGCAACCTGGTGCATAATGGAACGAAATGCTGCTTCGTCTTGTGCCATCCCCATGATCAGTTGCAGTCAGACCATTTTGATCCGTGGAGTTTTCACTAGCTGAAATGAAGTCCTTTCTACCATATATATACATTGTTGTTCGTTAATGAGAGACTGGCAACCATCTTCATCCGTCCCTTCCCATAGAGGGCAGCTTTTGTATCTCTTTAGACCTTCGCCTCTGGTTTCTGGTCTGTATTTTTGGTCCCTAAGCATTTCCCTAAATTTGCTATCTCAACTATGAATTTTGAAGACTTTTTAGATTTTACCTAATCTAGGTATTTTGTAGCAAGACTTTTTCTAATCCACCATATTGCCATCTGGCATCAGTTTTCTCCCCTGTGAAATAAAGATAATGTGATTGGGGGAGAAAATAAATGGCAATTTTTTACAAGTAACTTACAAAGTCGTAAAAGACTTAAATGCTCTTACTCCTAATTTAGAAAGTAATTTGTAGGAAGCACATGATTTACACAGGTAACTAGTATAACCCTAGCTAGGTGCATAGCAGTGGTTTGTCTTCTATGCCATCTGATAGTGGCTAGTGCAAAGGCAAGGTTCTCATTTAAAATAAAACTAGCTCACTACACAGAAGTTTGTTGGCGTTAGTTAACTTGCTAGTTTAGTAAGTAGAATATTCCAAGAAGTAGAGTGCTATAAGAACCACACTCGTGATCTTTTTTGAAATCTTTTCAGATACTTTTTTCTAAATGTGCAAAAATTATTCACAGGAATGCTATGTGTTTAAAAAGTGCTGACTGCGAAGCCTCAAATGTCTCACCCCTAAGTGAAAGCCAAAAACCCATGATGTTTATAGCCATGTCTGTAGCTTATCTTAGAAACTTAACCTAAGAAGTACTATATTATAGTTTCTGGGGTCTTAAAAACTTGTGAGCAGCTATCCAAGATAACAGCAATTGGTCTCTATTCACCTATACCAGCAGGAGACCCAGAAGTCAGAGAAGGAAATGGACTGTTGGTCTAGTTGCCTCTATGAACTACAGCCTTCTTTGCCAGGAGACCAGAACTGATAGTGCCAGGCTACCATCACTGAACGTTTGATCAAGGACTCAAATCAAGTGCTGATCAAAAGGGGGAAATATGTGGAACAGAATTTTAAATTTTTTACAGAATCCTGATTTATTTGGACCCATTCAGGCTGGAAGAACCCTCGAATCTGTTGCCCTGAGAAAATTTTTGAATCTTGAACCAAAACCATCCCCTGAAGTCATCTTCAAACTGTTTAGCTGAATAAAGTGTTTGCCCTGATCACTGCACACTTTAAAGAATTATATATATCAGACCAAACTGACAACTGTAAAGCATAAATGAGTAGTTTATTGGATGGTCTCAGTCAGTGGTGGTGAAATAGTATGGGGAGAACGAGAATGACGACACATGAAGAATGTAACCAGTCATTGAACCATACATATATGCAGAAATTGTTGTGTGTGATCTGCTGTATTTTCACCAAAAATAAATATTTAAAAAAATTATTCTGAGGGCTGTATGATTCATACTTTTGTAAAAGCTTATAGTCAGGGTGCATGTGTCTATGAAGGGAAGCTGTATTAACTTCCTCTTTTATAGCTACTTACACCTCATACTATTACCTAGACCTGGACCTAAAAAGCCTTTCAGTGAGGCCGTAATAAAGTAAAGAGGGTTCTTCTGGTTATAGAGAACTTTCTAGAAACCCTATATTGTGACATCTCTTGTGAACCACAGGCTTCTCTTGGTCTCACCTTTTATCCTATTCACTTCTGGAGTGGCCAATTCAAGGCTCCAACCAACTACACACACAACTCTTGCTTCCCTCCCCACACTGACTTCTACTGACTCCACAGGGAAACCCAGTTAGCATTCACACAGCTGTCAGATAAATGCTTCCCTTTTTTTCTCCTTCCTCTCACTCTACCCGCTGCCAAGGTTCTGACATATTTCATTCAACTCCTCAGGCGGTCTCAACCATACGGTTGGCCAATTCGCTATCATCTTTATATGAACCCTGGAACCAAAGAAATCACAAGCAGAATCAAGAGACAAAATTTAATGTACGCACACAGTTTTATATATAATGCAGCATCACACCATGTAGGGCATTTACTCTTATTTTATACATTCAGATATGTTTGAAACACTTCTTAAGGCTACAAAACAGAACATAGAAAAATAAACAGGAATATATTCAACACTTACAAAAAGTGATATGATAAAGAATATAAAGTACTATTTTCCTTTCAACACTTCAAAAGATATGTATATATACTTTTTTTTACAAGTAACATCACAAATGATCACATCTTCACATGCTTCTAAGTATTATTTGTACTCAGTGTAAGGCTATTATCATTTTTCATACGTAAGTTTTTTCTAACTGTAACAATTTTTAATCCATTCAAGTAAATTCAACCCCATAGTTGCTGTTTCTCAGCATTAAGACATGCACCCACCCCTCTTTTAGGATCTTCCAAAACTTGTACTTTACGGGGGGGGAAAGTGTCTTTAAAAAAAAAAATCCTAATTAGCAGGAAGGTAAATAGCTGACACTAGTAACAAAATCTTAGTTCTCTGAAATTACCATATTGGAACTGAGCCATTATTAAGATTTTGAACAAAAGCACAACAGCTTTTAGGCATAAAATAGGGAGCCAAATGCAGTAAACAGAGTGTAGCCAAACATGCATTCTTCAGCTACACTAGAATGGACCTCGCTTAGTACCCTAAGTGAAAGGCAAAAAGTTTACCTCATCAAAAATGGTTGGTAAAACAAATGAGGCAAAAATAAATATTGCTAGTTTCTAGGATGGGTGAATGTTTTCTAAACCAGAGAAGGTTAGAAAGGAATTTTATTGCACCAAGTCAATCAAAGCAAGTTTGCAGTTCACAGGCATTTTAATTCAACCTGGAGTCACAAACAACAGGATGCAAGAGTACAGGCAGAGTTTGCATCGAGTATCAGCACAGTGCTTTGGGAAAACCTACTCCTGCCAGGTCAAGGGAAGGTCTGATCTTAGGCCGGCCATGCACACGGGCATATGGGTTACCAGCAGCAGCACAAGGACCCCACAGATGTCAGTAACCTGCTGCCAAGGAGCACATGGGGCAAGAGTTATCGATTTCTCTGACAGGAAAGGAACTTGATGAAGAGAAAGACACACACTACTAAAGGGAAAGGGGGCAGGAATCAAGCTCAGCAAAAGCACCTAACTAAAGAAAACGAGCCAGGTGAGCTCTGGTCAGTCTAAATGTTTGCTCTTCAAAAGGTGTATGGATCACCACTGAATCTCCATAATTTCCAACTCAAACTACAAATGATTCTGAAATTGATTCTCAAATTCTATACTTTTATATAGAAACTGTATTATGTCAACATACGGTATTGCTCTTATCAGTTAAAAATGGAGAATAAAGGTTCACTTGTCCTTGTTTGACCTCAGCATAAGGCAAAATCTCCTTGACTAATACACTGAAAAACAAACCAAAGGAAAAAAATAAGAGACCTTCATGCAAACTTACTCTCAAAACTCGAGAGTTCTTTTATTCCAGAGGTCACTGAGTAAAGTACCCTCTCTACTAACATGCTCGTTGGGCACTATTACCATCAAGTCCTTGAGGTGAGATAATGGGAAAAAGGAAGCAAATCAGTGTTTCCTTCAGGAGCTGTACTGTTACTCAAATGAGGTAAAACAGCGTGACAGTAAAGAATCAAACAGTATTCTGTCTCATCCAATTTTTAAACATTTCCAGAAACTGGGAACAAATCCCAGTCAATGAAATGAAGGGTACTGGAAACAGCAATTCTTTTGGACTCCTGAGATCAAACTTATATTGAACTTTTAAATCTAATATTTATATCTAAATGTAATTTTCATTAAAATTATCAAGCTAATCCTACTTACATAAAGCATGGGAGGAACATGAAGAACCCTCTGATCTTATTCTCATTCCTTAATTCAGCCACTGATGTTAACCAACAAATGATGTACCGAGTACCTTCAATAAGGGTTCTAGTTTACCAGGTGACAACAGAAATTCCTTACAATAGGTTCTCTCAAGAACTTTTCTTCTTTCCACGAAACCATCCCAGTCTTTACAAATTTTTACCTAGCACCATAATAAAATGTTATCTTTCAAAGTGCACTCTAAAATTTCTATGTTATAAAACATCCAAATGCTAATCACTACTCAAATCAGCAGTTACACAGACATTAGGTAATTAAAACAGCGCAGAGGTAAATAACCATTATTACAGTACGGTGGAGATTCACTGAGCCTAGCTGGCATCCAAACATTCCTGTAGGTTATCAGAGAACCCAGAAAACTCATCTGCTTCAGTTTGTCAAATTCAAGTGAATTGTATTTGCTTTTAAAGTAATCTGCTTTAAAAAAAAAAAAAAAAAGCCAGCAAATCTATTTTTGGCTTGGTATGTTACACAGGCATGCGAAGAGAAACTACTATTATGTTATTTGCATAGCACTCAAGCTTCCTGATCAAAAGGTAATAACATAAAAAAGGGTAGTTTTTCACACTGATATGTACAAATAAGGAATATAAGCTACAGCAATTTTTACAAAATAACACAGATGAATGAATACTGTGTTAATTCAGTCACATCTCCAAGGAGAACAGAGTGCAACATGCAAAGGGAACCACTAGGAATACTGCAAAGATTGGAGAAAGGAAGCAGATCAGAGGCATGTCACCTAAGGTAACAAGCTATAAAAATGCAAAGCAAAACCAGTTTCTAGCAGCATCCTCTAGAAAAAAACTAGAAGTCACAATCATCTCACTTCTGTACAATAGTTCCATCTGCGACAAGCTGAACATGCAAATGTAAAGTGACACATATAACCAATGGTATAAGGAGGAACACAAAACACAGGAACTCTACAAAAACCTGTCCAACTAAAAATTTTTAACATTTCTTCTCACAAAATATTTAGAATCTGTCAGTGCATTAGTGTTAAAGTGGCATTAAAAAACTTCTGCAGCTTTACCAGATGCAGGTTATTTTCAAAATGCATAGCATCTACGTTTCTTCCGAGTAGGCACCATGATATTTACACCAGTGCTAAGAATTCCTGTGGGAACAGCCATATTTCATTGGATTTCCTATTATTTCTTAAACATCTATCTATTCCTGTGTGCGATCCCAAGGTCAACAAATACTCACCAAAATTCAAAAATATACCCCTATGAATATTAAAAGAACTATATACAACAACTCTAAGACATAGGATAATAGGCTGCCTTATGTGTAATATTAAAGAGAAGAAGTTATTCAAGTTTGACAGATATTGAGATGAAAGGCCTTTGGGTTGGAAGCATTTCAAAAGACAACAGTGTTTTAGGCTGAGAACTGTTCGAGCCCAGTTTATGACTAAGGCATTGAATAATAAAATATACATTTCTATTTGGTGCAATGTTATGTTTTGGAATCTATAGTGTGTCAAATGGTACATTTTCTTGTCACTTCAGTAAACACTATATAAAGCACACATTTCCACATTTGAAGTCAAACATATACAAGGAAAAAAAACCAAACACTAAATCTATGTTTTATATTAAGCTGTTTATAAAAAATACTTTAACAAACTTATTTTCTACTTTCTATGGGGGCAGTCACCTGATAAACATATTGAATGAAGAAAAATGGCAACACCAGGAACTCATCTGCCCCTTTGAACTCATTTCCAAAATCTCATGTTCAGGCTGGGAGTGAGGGGCAAGGGGGAGGGGAGGAAATAGTTTCCATGTGGGTTTTTATTTAAATGTTCTCTTTTACAAAGCCTTCAGGAACACGCCACCTACAGGCATCTGCTCTACAGCACCCAAGCAACAAGCATCAGGTATGCTGTCCCCGGTGGCCATCTCCCATCCCCGACCTCCTCCTGTCTCCCCTGTACGGGCGTCCTCTGACATTGCGGTGGTACTGATAGCCCTCATCCCGGCTTCTGCTCTGCTGCCCTTTCCAGGACTCCTCACCTCTCGCATGCTGAAACCCTCCCCTGCCAGAATAACCCCAATCACTTTTGTACTTCCTGCCCCCGTAAGTCTGATTATAGAACTGCTTGGATCTGCCACTTTTCAGAATATTAGACACTTCGTTTTCGTCTTCTGAACTCTCTTCTTTTGGTCTTTGCACTCTGCTATCCACTGAGATGGCCCCAGGGCTAACCACATCAGGAGCAGTCTTGGGATCTTTCACTTTCTCTGGTTTTTCTTTCAGACTTGGAATGGTCCTTTTAGGCTCAAGTTCAACAACGGCCCCTCTCTCCCTGTTTAGAATCTGAGTGGGAAGATGAGCCTTTCCCTCTGCTACAGGAGGGGTGGACGCCAAGGCTGGTTCTGCCTGAGGTGTCTGGGAGGACTGCTCCACCTGGCCTTCATGCTGACTGCTCAGATCTCCTTCCAGGAGAGGGGGTCCATCTTCACCCCCCACCTCCTGAAACTCATCTACTGCTGACATTGAACCACAGTCCTTGGACAGATCCAGATTTTCCAGGGGCAGATCCAATTCTCCTTTCTCATCAGAGGGCAGGACAATGTTCTGCCGCATTACTGGATTTTCTATGAATCCTTGAAATGGGTACCCATACCACACGTGAGGAAAGAAAGGAGGTGCAATGGGAACTGGGCCTAAGAATGGATTAGGTCCAAAGGACGGCTGTGGGAACATATTCTTGCCACTCAGTGACTCTTCATATTCAGCATGAAGAAGCTGCCCAGGGTTCTCAGATTCAAGGCCAGGCTGGTAAGACAACTGTCCATGACTTTCAGACACCTGAGACGGAGGGATAACCAGAGGTGAAGAAAACGTTGGTGGTCCAATCTCTGCTGGTGGCATTTGACCATTCACACTGGCCTCAGTCTGCATAGGAAAGTGTGCATCTGCACAGGTACAATCATTTTCATTCTGAGTAGAAGGAGCTTCCTGGAACCAAGGACTATGAGGATACACAGGGACAGGAACCTTTGGGTACATCCTGCAGGCTGCCAGGTAGGCCTGGTGCAAAGGGTACAGGTAAGAATGTGGAGCCCACATAGGACAACTATATGCCTAAAAGAGAGACAAAACAACATAAGCAAGGAGGATTTAAAAAAAAAAAAAAAAAAAGGAGGTTCAGGGTGGCTATCTATGTAAAACTACTGGACTCAAGGTAAATTTCTCAGGCCGGCAAAGACCACAGACCATATAATCTGCAGTCCAAATGCTAGATCATGAAAAGGAACTAGTGAAACAGCAGTACAAAATTAAGTCGCTGCTTTAAGACTCTGTTGCTTGTTCCTGTCCTGAAACTAACCCAATCTTCTGGTACAGAAGTTGACAGGAGATAATCCAATAAACCCAGGCACAGATCATTATGGTCAATGTTTTCATCCTGTGGAAATAATTTCAGGTAGTACAGATCTCAAAAACCACTACCATCAAGCACTTTAGCCTGTATCTTTGAAGATCTTCATCACTGGCTGTTTAGAAAGACCTGCATTCGCATTCTGGCTCTGCCACTGACTCACTGTGTGACCCCTCATCAGCCAGTGAACTTGTCTGGACCTGTTCTACTAATAAAATGCTGCAAGTCAGATCAACTCAATGGCAACGGGTTTTTTATAGGAGCACCTAAACCTTCAAGACCTCCAACAATTAAGACTCAATTCTCGGAACTGTCTGAGCACTCCAATAGCAAGAATTAAGTTACACTTCTAGACAAAGAAGAGTAATGCTGAAATACTCCAAATCCTTCTGCCAAGGTGCAGCTAAACACAAAGAAAACATTATCAGCTGCTTGGCCAATTAATCAATTAGCTAAAGCCAACATTAGCTAGATAAATATAAAACTAGCCAATGAATACAGGAGATGGGGAAAGTAGTCAAGTCTCTTTTTATGAAACCAGCTAGTAGGAAAGAGTAGGGCATTTCACTTCATATTTTAACAGTATGAAACCCACAGACTGGTCCAGACAGGAGACAACACAGCACTGACAAGGGCCCAGAGTTCTCCAGCCTCTCATTCCAAGACAAGCTTTTCTTGAGTTGACTACTTCCTGAAAGACACTGCTGTCCTGCAAGTGAACAGCCATACCTCCTCATGCAGGAATAGTTTCATGTTATTTCTTTTGATCCTTTCAATAACTGAAGCAGGTACAAGAATATTATCCTCATTACATAAATAATCTAAGCTCAGATATATGAAACGGCTTGTCCAGAGCTAAACAGTTAAAAGGTGACAAAGCAGAACCTCAAACTCAGATTGTTGACCTAATTCCCCTGTGAGGGCACTTCCACTAAGCTGCCCACAGGCCTGGCCATTTCTTGAATATGCTTACGGGGATGAATCACTGGCATGTAATAGGAAAAGCAAACAAAACTCAGAGCCTCCACTACCACTACACAGTACCGAAAATGCTGGTTCTTAAAAGGATGATTCAGTGAAGCTTCAGTTATGACTGACAGAACAAAGGTAGTCACCGACTTACAACTTCTTCGAATTACGATGAACTGCACTTACAACCACCTGTTTTTTGGTGTTTTTTTTTTGTTTTTTTGCTTACATAACACGCATGTAACTGGAGAAGCAGGAGGCACTTACATGGAAGCTGTAAGTGTATATGTAATGTTTCCAACCTCCAGACATATAAAGATTAGATTTATAAAGATATTGATAATAAAAGGCAATAATAAGGAAAACGGGGAAAAAAAAGAGGTATTCAACTTACATCAGAACAACTTACAACAGAGTCGTTGGAACAGAACCCTGTTGTAAGTTGGGGACTGTAATTTAAAACAGTAATAACTTAATGAAAAATAATTATAAAATATAAATACTTACCTTCACGCCAAGATTGAAGAAGAATCGAAGAATGCTCTTATCTGAAAATAATAATACTCACTCACTAAACTCATACATACATAAAGCTTTTTTCCCCTTACCCTCAAATAATACAAAAATGTCCAAACAGAGGGTGTCTTATAGTTCTAAAGACAATTTTACCTAAGGGAATTGTTTTCTCTAGGGTATAATATAAAATGTACAGTTTAAAACTGTAATATAACCAGTAATACAGCAATAACAACACTCTGTTGTTGTTGTTGTTAGCTGCCATCAAATCAGCTCTGACTCATGGCAGCCCCACGTACAACAGAACTAAATGCTGCCCGGTCCTGTGCCACCTTCGCAGTCGTTGATATGCTTGGGTCCACTGTTGTAGTGATTGTATATCCTGAGTGCCTTCCAACCTAGGGGACTCATCTTCCAACACTATAGTGGACATATTCTGCTGTGATCCATAACGTTTTCATTGGCTAATTTTCACCAGGCCTTTCTTCCTAGTCTGTCCTAGTCTGAAAGCTCTGCTGAAACCTGTCCACCATGGGTGACCCTAGTGGTATTTGAAATACCGCTGGCATGGCTACCAGCATCACAGCAACATGCAAGCCACCATATGACGACCAACTGACAGAAAGGTGGTGGTAGGCTGTTACTACATGGCAATCCCGGGCTCAATACGCTCTGCCTATGTTAACATCTAAATCCCAAAAATGCTTAAATTGAGAATTTCATCTGATTAAAACTGAATCCAGGTGAAGGAAACTCATGTTCATTGTTATTTCTTTTCCAACTTTTCTGTGGGGTTTTAAAAATAATGAAATAAAAATGTTTGGGGGAAAGGAGAAAATCAACATAAACCTAACGAGTAACATGATGAGATCAGCAAGATATTAGCCAATGTTATCTATTTGATACTAGCCAGTTACCCACAGACTCACTTTCTAAACACCAGATCACTGACTAATAAGATAAAATCACCCACATAAATCCAGGAGAAGAGCACCCAGGTAGTCACCACATTCCTCTTTCAGTTTTTCTACAAATAAGAAATTTTACAAACTAAAATCTGGGGCAAGAGGAATAAATTCCTTTAAAAAAAAAAAGTAAATTTAAAAGAATTATTTTTTCTTTTTCTTCTTTTATTGTGCTTTAGGTGAAAATTTACAGCTCAAGTTAATTTCTCATCCAAAACTGTATACATACATTGTTTTGTGACATTGGTTGCAATCCCCATGAAGAGACAGCACACTCCCCCTTTCCACCCCGGGTTCCCTATGTCCATTCGTCCCATTCCTCTCCCTTCCTGCCTTCTCATCCTGCTTTTGGATAGGAGCTGCCTGTTTGGTCTCATGTATCTGAATGAGCTAAGAAGCACATTCCTCACGTGTATTATTTTTTTGTTTTATACTCCTATCTAATCTTTGTCTGAAAAGCCAGCATGGGAAATGGTTTCAGTTCTGGGTTAACAGAGCGTCCAGGGGCCGTAGCTTCGGGGGTTCCTCCAGTCTCTGTCAGACCACTAAGTCTGGTCTTTTTTTTTTTTATTTTTTTTATTGTACTTCAGGTGAAGGCTTACAGAACAAATAGTTTCTCATGGAACAGTAGTACACATGTTGTTTTATGACATTGGTTAACAACCTCACAACATATTAAGCCTCTAAATTCTCAACCTTTTTTTTTTTTTTTTAAAGAATTTTTTTTTAAAAAAAGTATTATTGAGTATAGTACTATAATAGGAGCTACTCTATTATATTCTTTCTTCTCTATAATTTCTCATGGATGACGTAATGAAGTAATTCCAAAATCCAGACCAATGAGGAAAACTCAATAATGTTTAAGTATCTGGTCAGGGAAAATATTAAGATCTTAATTCAAAAAGGTTTTAGTCTATTTTTAGAAAAAAATGACATGAGGGGAGTCAGTTACTAAAAATATAAAAAATACTGTCTGGTCAAAAACCAACTTTGAATAGGAGAGAATAAATGACTTAACAGTCACACCTCTGGTGTACTTCCCAAGCAAGTCCTTCGGCTTACTTAACAATGAGACCTGACCTCTAATGACATCTCTTCATTTCTCACTAAACCTGATTCTACTGGATAAATTCAAACATGGAGGAGGATCTCACCTTTAGGCAGGTCCTCCCCAGTGTGACACAGTGAATAGGGTGGTACAATGGCTCGATCTCCCTTTTCATTATAAGGAAACCCAGGATAGAGTGGGTCCTGGTAAAGGCTCAGTGTCTGAGGCAAAGGCATCAAGGGCTGGTTAACAGCCTGTATTGAAACAGGAACTGGGGAGGGTGTTAACTGAGCTTGTGACACAGGAGAATCAGGTCCAGTGGTCAGAGTCTGTGTCACTGGCAAAACAGGAATCTGGGCAGGAACACCTATAAAAAAGAAGTGAAGGAATTAAAAATGGCAAAAAGTAAAAATAATTCACCTCTACAAATATGTTTCCATCAAGCTAAAAGTAAAGACTGCTGTATAATCAATAGAGCTGATAAAAATGTATATACCTGAGCAATCTAGAAACTACTTTTCGTATCAACCGAGGACCCTCCTGGAATACTGTATGAAACAAGTCCAGGAAAAAAGCTTTGAGTCAATATCTTCTAATAGTAGCCCTTATAAACATGTGTTAAACCATAGGGTCCTGGCGAAGGGTTTAATCAGGGGCCATGAAGAGCTGGCCCACGGGACAAGCGTCAAACTGTGGTGCTGGTTAGTGCTGAACAGTCAAAGCAACCAGGAGATCATCAGCTCAAACATCACACTCCTGGGATTTGGGTGGCACATTTCAAATGAGTGCCACCCAAATGAACTTGGCCCTCCCACACAGGAAGCAGAGCAAAGCCAAGATCAGATAGTTCTGTGAGGCTCCACACACCTAACTCTGCTCTGAGGTCAGTCAACTGCTCACACAAGAATCTGAAGTGTCTAACTTAAAAGGTTTTTTTGTTGGTTGACTGTTTTTTTTTTTTTTTTTTTAATTCTTCTCTAACCTGTTGGTCCACCCAAAGTTGCAGGTTCACTCGGCCAGGCTGGCACAGTGGCTGGTAAAGAAGGCACCGCAGGAGTTAGATGTACCTCTGGAGAAACTAGAAGGGGAGCTGGATTTGATAAAGACACATGTTCTGGCAGCTTCTTCAAGAAGGAGGGAAAAAAGACAAGAATTCATTGTGCTTAAACATTAATTTTGACCTGTCAAATGTAACTTTAGTTGTCTGTTTTTACACAACTGCCATTTCTATATACATTGTCCTTCTGGTCTCAGAAATGAAAGATAAAAACACAGTAGCCAGAAATTCCACACAACAAATATGCTTCTAACCAAGGGCTGCCTTCCAGAAGTCACAGAAGTCCCTGGCAGAGTCAGAAACAAACTCTCAAACAATTTGAACACGATGCTTTTAAAGTAACCAAGCAAAATAAATGAAATCACCATGAAATTCATGAGTTATTTAAAAAAGCTCCTCACGCAAAGTATTTACCCTAAAATGATGTGCTAAGAAGAATGTTAATTAAAAGGCAAGGGCTAAGAAAATTTTCTTCTTCTGTATTAGATTAAAAACCAAAATGTCTGCTACAACTCAGGCTGTAAATCGGTGATTTGCTTTTTAAATGTGTATTTTTCACATTTCTTTAATCATTACATTCCCTCCTTTCTATGAAGTGATTGATTGTTAAGGATCAGACAACTCTAAAAAAGGTTTTGAAATAAAGCAGAAATTCACAGTTTGCCTTATAAAATCTAATTGTCAATCCAACCCACTACAAAGATAACACCAGGTAACAAATATAAAACCCAAAACTCACAGCCACTGAGTCGATTCCGACTCATAGCGACCCTATGACAAATATAAACGTATTCAAAATCAGTTCAGAAGCATGGCTTCTATGTCCAGAAAATGATGATTATAAAATAACATTCCATAAAAGCTGAGAACATCCTGGAATAATATACAGAAAAATCATAACTGCACCCAAATGGTGGCACTAGAATAAATTCTCCCATTTCACATGCAGACGTTTTCTGCTTTTAAATGATCATTCACAGAGCTAAGAAAGCCAGAGAATGGCACATTCAGTGACAAGTACACCACCACACTTACTTGTTCTGCAGGAGATGGGTACTCTAATTTCTTTGACTTTGATGGTGACGAAACTCTTGCACATTTATCACCACCAATATTCTTTGGAATCAAGGGAAAAAAAAGGTTTAATCTTGTATTTCAAAGACCCACATTCCAGGATGACTGTGGTTTCCTTTATAATTCGCCCTACCTGTACCAGACTAAACCCTCTCACAACTGAGCATGCTTCTCAATTTTCTCTAATCTTAAAAAGGTAAATAATTCTGCCTGCACATTTTTGTCATATCAAACTACAGAGCAGTTTTTACTGGAGGCCTGGCTTCAAACAGCATTTTGTTGCTGTTTCCTGTTGAATCAATTCCTCCTCATAGCGACCCTATATGACAGAGAAAAACTGTCCCATAGGGTTTCCCAGGCTGTAATCTCTACAGGAACAGATTACCAGGTCTTTTCTCCCATGGAGCCACTGGCTGGGTTTGAACTACTGACCGGTTAGCAGCCGAGCACTTAACCATTGTGCCACCCAGACTCCTTAAAAAAATCTCAATCTCCTATAGAATAATGAAGAGTAAAGCTACTTTCCAACAATTCAGATAGGGCATCATCATGTACCTTGAATAAATGGTTATAATTTGTCATCTTTTCCCAATTTTCTTCTCTGCTTATCTATTTCCCTAAAACATATTTAAAAAGGTTGAAAGCATCTCCTTCTTCTCCATCCATTTCTTCCTGCTGTACTATCACCGTGTTAAAAGATGCAATTAGTGTTTAAAACTTTTACCTCCAATGTGTTTGGCTCGGATTTCTTATCCGAGTGATCATGTCCATGGATAGGATCTGTAACAAATCAAGATAAAAGGGCAGCATCAGCCACCAGTCAGGTTTGGATACAGAGGAACAAAATCTTACGACAAAGAAAGCTAAAAGTACTATTTGAGCCAAGTTTACTCAGTACAACACATAGTAGTTTTCAAAATAAACATTTAACGTGCTTCTGTCTGAGTCAATGTTTCTCTGCAGCAGTCAGGTAAGTGGCATTAGCTAAACTGCTTTATGATTTCAGAAGAAGGAGTTCCCTCCTCAATGCTTGATCTTAAACCAGACACAGACCTCTAGCACTGACTTTCAAATAACAAAGTAACATACCTTTCTCTTTTCGTTCTTCTGTATCCATCCTCTGCCTGCTTCCTTTCACATGGGATGACTTCTTCTGGACACATGGGTTGCTACTCTGAGAAGCTGGCTGACTGACTGAAGAGCTCTTTAAAATGAACAAAACCCAACATTTTGTGTTAAAGATTTACCCACAAATATATGAACACATATACGAAATACACGTAATTCATCTTACTCTGATTGAAAATCTCAAAATCCACAGCCCTGTTTCTTTAACCCACAAATGGCAGGGCCTAGGATCCATATTTAATTACATACTCTCCAGTTATATTCTTATTACTGAGTCAAAGCAAATAGACAATCTGGTCTAAATTAGTAGTTGTAGACTTCTTCTAGGGAAATGTCATATTTCGGGAAGGCACGCTGACCAAACTTTCATCTCTGCAACTTGCACCTACATTTTCTGTACAAAGAATAGCATCTCCATACTAATCTTCCAAAGAAGCCATTGTAGGACCATAGGCTGCTATGGGGGAGAAAAAGCCTAAGTGCAGACTGGCAGATCCAGCGCACCAGGAGCCAGCACTGAAAGGCACTGACTGTCGGCAAATCACTGAAGCTCTGCACAAGATTCAGCTTTCCCATCTGTGTGACACAGAGGCTGGAGTACATCAGGTGTTTTAACTAAACGATCACGAAGGATCCTTTCCCCTTCCAGTGCTCTATGAATAAATGTTTCTCATGGCCCTATGGGGCAGGAGTTTTCTAGAAGACAAACCTGAGTCACTATCAAATCCAAGATAGGATCAAACTCCCTAATCTAAAAATTATGAGTTGAGGACCCCATTTTAACAATTAAAAAATTCACATAAATTCACATTATGTCCCTACATCATAGAAGTTGTAGTTTTACATTCACTAACTGAAAAAATGACAAAAAGCTATGAACAGTTTAGAAGATTTATCATTTTTTTTAAATATACATAAATAATATGGGAAAACAGCACACATACATGAGAGAGAAATGCACTCAGCACACAATGTCTAATTCACATACAGATTTGAGCACTTCTGATAATAATTCCTAAACTCCACTCCCTGTGCCAGGCTGAACTACAATTCCAGATCATTTGTTTTCAACTGAGTTCCTAAGACCTCTGAGGGATTCTACAGGGGAAAGAGGACAAAAACTGAATGTGTGGGGCTTTAAAGTTTACACACTAGGTAGCCTCCTAGATCCCTGATGGCACAGTGTTTAAGCTCTTGGCTGCTAACCAAAAGCTGGCAGTCCAAATCCACCAGCCGCTCCTTGGAAACCTTATGGGGCAGTTCTACTCTGACCTATAATGTTGTTATGAGTCGGGATCAACTCAACAGCAAAGGGTTTTTTTTTTTTTCGTTGTTTGGGTAGCCTCCAATAACATTCCATTTTGTTTGTTTAATACACTGTTTAGAAAAAGTATCCAGCCACCATTTGGGGACCACTCACCAATACTTAAAAGACCATATGCACAGGGTTCCCAGACCTGCCACACTGAATTAGGTACCCCTCCCTGTGCTGTCAACGAACCCTCACAGAGCATTTACTTCACTTTACATGAGATCGTTTTCCCTGCCCCAAATGACTTAAGAAACATGAAGATAAGGGACATTTCTTTCATCAGAGAAACATTATTCACAGCCCAGTGTCTGACACATTGAGCAAGGGCAAAATTACAGGATTACATGTACTACCAATCTGGTACTCTACCACTACCTAAGACTCTGAACAACAGCTCTCGTTGTATATGTAAGGTCCTATTGTCCAAAAAAAAAAAACTTTCCTGATTTTTATGTATCTTATAAAGGGTTCTGAATCATGACTATAGCAATTATTTTTGCTAGCAAAATAAACACATGTTGGCTCAAAAGAAACTACCAGACTAGAAGTGAGTAAACCCATATACTTGCCTCACCTCTGCCACCAACTAGCACTATCTCTAGGCCTTTTCCTCCTTCTGTAAAATGTGAAAAGGAAGGAGAAACACATGATCTTTAAGGTACCTTTCAGTTTAAAAAGTACTGTCTACCATCAGAAACTATGATTTAAAACAGCAACTATATTAACAGACTTTTAAATAGTAACTTTTAAAATCTTTTTTTATACATACAGAAAGGGCAGGGAAAGCCTGTTCATCTCTGTTCTGAATCTCATAGAGTAAACGAGATTCCTCTATAGCTTGCTTCTCTCTGCGCTCCTCCGGGGAGAGGCCAAAATAGTTAGATTCTCGATTTGTGTGATCAAAATCCTCCACTCTCTCACGATCAGGTTTCCTGTCAAGTAAAATATTTTTGTCAAGAAAAGCAAAATGACAAAACGTACTGAGTACCTAATATAAAATTATCTACTTTGCAATCCAAATATCTGACTAGCCTAACCTCCACTCTAATGTTACAGAACTTCTGGCAGCCTGATAAATAAGTTTTTAGCAAATGGAAGCTCCTTTAGCTTTAGACTACATTACATAGTCAAGAGCCAAACTTACAATGAAAAAAAAAAAAAGAAACTCACTCCCAAGTAACAGAGAAATAACTGAAGTTTTTTCTTTTTTTTTTTCCTTTCTTTTTCATTAGGGCAGAAATTTAAGTACTACATATATTCTTTATGCCATATTCCAATATTTTCATAAGAATTCGCTTTCAAATGAAGGGAAAAGTTATTAGTTTCCGTCTCAAAAGTATTCAAACTTTCTGTTCTAATTAAAGGGCAATGTTAAAGGAGACACCAGGACCATTCTCCTGCTTACTTGCGACACCAACAAGGGAGGTGGAGCTGAAAAGAAAAATTTTAATACGCCAGGCTAGATACTTACTGCACATATAAAACTACTGCCATTTCAATATAATTTTAGTCAAAGAAGGATGACAAGAAATTCAATGAACGGATTTTAGCGGCCTATAACAAAAAGCCTAATGTATGTATATGGTTTATATCTACTAAAGGCAATATGAATACCACCTCCGCCATGTCTAACAGTTTCCAAATAGTAGGGAATCAAAATTCAGATCCTACAGGAAAAAGATGTTATTTGTCACAGTACAAAGAGGTATCACCTCCCTAAAAAAGAGTGGGATATGATAACCATGGTAACTATGATGACCATTTGAATTTTTTACCTCTGAAATAAAGAATAGCCATTTCATGTCCTCTTGCAGTAACTTCTCTAACTCCAACAGGGCAGATGTCAACCCCAATAGTAGTTTATTGGCAAAAAAAAAGGGGGAAGCAAATCTGATCTCAGACCAGCCCTTGTCAAGCCCCAGTGGCAGAAAACTCCAAAGATTCAGCAAGCATCAGGAGTCTCTGGGCCATACCACTAACTCCTAACTTGCAAAAAACCACTGCCACTGTGTGTTTTTCATCTTATCCTCAACCTACCAACCATTCTTTCTTACAGCTAGTTACAGAAGAGATGGTTCAGCAATGATGCTGCTATCATTTTTAGCACTTGCATATCCACATAAATGAAAGCACACAGCGCCATTCTGCTTATTAGTTGTTTTGTATTGTTTTCTCCAAAGGAAAGGACAGCACCAGTGAGGAAGAAATGAAAAGGCGAGGGGCCATAAACGTCTCATGTCCAGCTTTACAGTAAACCCAGGTCTCTTTTACTCTATAACCAGAAAAATTCAAAACTAGTATGTAATGTATTAGAAACACAGTTAAGATAAACTCTAATAGGCTGAAAAAGGAGCCCTGGTGCCACAGTGGTTAAGAATTCTCCGCTGCTAAACAAAAGGTCGGCAGTACGAATCCACCAGGCGCTCCTTGGAAACTCTATGGGGCAGTTCTACTGTGCCCTACAGGGTTGTTACGAGTTGGAATTGACTCGATGGCAACAGGTTTGGTTTCTGGTTTTGGGTTAAACAAAATAAATTTAAATTTACTAAAAAGTGGTTAGAGATAAAATTCTAAACTTTGATTAGGTGAAAAAAAATCTTATCTTAAAAATTCAGTAACTAGCATTTCTAAATTTTTAATATACTAGTAAAATTCATTTTCACATCCACAATGAAGGCATGCTAGTAATCTATATATTCTTTATGCCATATTCCAATATTTTCATAAGAATTCGCTTTCAAATGAAGGGAAAAGTTATTAGTTTCCGTCTCAAAAGTATTCAAACTTTCTGTTCTAATTAAAGGGCAATGTTAAAGGAGACACCAGGACCATGCTCTTGCTTACTTGTGATGCCAGCAAGGGAGATGGAGAGCTGAAAAGTTTAAATGTGCCAGGCTACATACTTACTGCAAGTACCGCTGGACTCCTAGGTAATCAATCACAATACAAATACTGTTGAAAGCTTCATGTCAATACATTAACCACTGTCTTGTCAAATGCCATCAAGTGTTTTTATCAAGCAAGTAATATATCCAAAAAACCAAACCCAAACCCGTTGCCGCTGAGTCCACAGCAACCCTATAAGACAGACTGAAACTGCCCCATAAGGTTTCCAAGGCTGCAAATCTTTATGGAAGCAGACTGTCACATCTTTCTCCCGAAGTTATATATATATATACATGTATATATATAACTATACATATGCATAGAGAGAGAACGCTCATACATACTAATTATTAAAAGATACTAATAAGATAAAGACATTTCACATCTGTCCAAGCAGTCTATCAATTCCTACGAGACTGGAGTCAACACAAGAAATACACCAGATATAACTTCAGTGTGTGGCAAACAAAAATATATTTAAGTTAGCCATCTAGTAATCTATGTATATTTTTTCTTTTTTATTCTTTAATTCGCTAAAGAGTACTCTGGTGTTCAAGGAAAATGCTATTTTTCTAGTCTGTCAAAAAACGAGAACGCTATTAAATAAAAATATCATTTTTGCCTTACGACCTTCGTATCATTACTTTGTATCTTTAGCTTTGCAAGCTAACATTCAAAAGAAGTTAATCCTCTTAGGTACTTTGCCTGCATTGAGTGAGCTGCCACCAGATGCTAATGGAACCTGGTCAATACCCAAACAGATTCAGCCACAACTAGCTGATAAGTGGCACAGATTCTGTCTGCTGGGAGAAGCAATCCGCTGGGCCCTGAGCCTCCCTGGCAATGTTGCTGGGTATGCTAAAAATGCAAGGTCCTGACCAGTCTTTACTCAGGCAGCTTCTCAGGGCTGTCTGCAGTGAGTAACACTGAGGAACAAGGTAACATCTTCCTTGCAACTGGTTTTTAATTATTTGTTCTCATCAGAACTTTTGAAAAAATAGATTATGAACATACATGTATTTCATATACTTGCATAAAAGATCCCTGCAAGAACGCACAAGTGTCTGTTAATGCAGGATGCCTCTGTAGAAGGAAACAAGATACCTAGGAAGATAGAGAGAGGAAGGGAACTGTATACAGAGTAACCTTCTGAATGTTTTGAATTTTGAACAATACGAATTGATTTTCTATCGTAAATAAATTTTAAAGTTAAAAAAAATTTAATGGACTTCAAAGTGTTGATATTGATAACATGCCACCCTAAGAACCTACAACCCTTTCTTGAAGCTTCTAGATAAAATATTTTTAAAAACAAAATTTTAAGTGTATTCCCAAGAAAGAAGATTTCTCAATACTGGAAGTAAAAGAATACAGACCAGATGTGGCAAGCACACAGCTGATGCTACAACTCTTACCCAGCTGTGGAGACGGCCTCTGAACGGGGAAGGAAGTAACCTAAGGGGGCTCCAATATCCACAAAACACACAGCCATATGTCTGCAGGAACAGGGCAGCCTCAACTGAAGACACTCCCTCTCAAATAAAGCTCCTCCAGAGGGCTATAAACTCAGTGGAAGAGTAAATTAGAAACAAAATAAAATCCACACAGCACAGGGAAACTGTGACACTGAAGTCCCTCTGTTTCTAGATATTCAGTGAGAGTATTTATGCTGGTATTTCTGATTTGATTAGCCTAAAACTTGTGGCCCCATACAGTATTAGATATCACCGTAACAATCACAACTTCTCAGAACTAACTAAAATTTTGGCTGATTTAAGTTGTTATACAAAGGGGAATATCTTTACCCTCCAGGGAATTAGGAATGCAAACTGGAATGCAGTATTTAGAAGACACAACCTTGCTTGCCAAAATAAAGACGACTTGAAACATTTACTGATGAAGATAAAAGATTACAGCCTTCGGTATGGATTACATCTGAACGTGAGGAAAACAAAAATCTTCACAACTGGACCAATAAACATCATTGTAAATGGAAAAAAAATGAAGTTGTCAATGGCATCATTCCACCTGGATCCACAATGAACCACCACGGAAGCAGCAGTCAGGAAATCAAATGACATACTGCTTTGGGTAAATCTGCTGCGAGAGTCCTCTTTAAAGCATTAAAAAGCAAAGATGTCACTTTGATGATTAAGGTGTGCCTGACCCAAGCCATGGTAAATTGTGGTGTTGGCAAAGAATATTAAATATACCGTGGACTGACAGAAGAATGGACAAATCTGTCTTAGAAGAAATATAACCAGAATGCTCCTTAGAAGCAAGGATGGCAAGACTTCTGCTCACTTACTTCGGACACGTCACCAGCAAAAACCAATCACTGGTAAAGGACATCCTGGTTGGTAAAGGGTCATCGAAAACAAGGGAAGCCCTCAATGAAATGGACTGGCACAATAGCCACAGTAAGACTCAAACGTAACAATGATCATGAAGCTGACACAGGACCAGGCAACGTTTTGTTCTGTTATACATTAAAGTAACCATGAGTTAGAGCTGAGGCAATGGCAACTAACAACACTGAACATTTTACAAGCCACCTTACGTGCCAGAGTAAGATTTGGCTAGGAGAGGATCTTCCAAATCATTTGAAAAACTAATTAAAAAATAAAGGTCTCTTACCCTACACAAAATTACCTTGATTTGCTTAAAGAAAATTATAAAGAACTGAAATCCTCACTTGGTGTTTTACCAACAATACATACTACTTGCAATACTTATGCTTCAGATAAGTATATGCACAAACAAGTTATAAAAACTATTTAAATGTATGTAATGTGGCAAATACAATGAACGCTTCTAATTTAATTTCCACTTCCCTTGTGCTGAAGGTTACCTTACGATCTGTGAGGGTGTCCTGCTAAGGTTCTTGTGCTCACTGGAGGACTTCTGAGACTGGGACCCCGAAGAATGACCAGCAAATGTGTGCTGTCTCACTCCTGAAGGGTGCTGGAGGCGAGGAGGTAGTGCTGACGGAGCTTTTACTGGCTTGCTTGGATTCTTCGGCCCTCTGTAATCCGTGTCTGTGACAAGAACAAAAAGTTTATCTCAGAATTTTCATATTAAAAACAACCCCAAGTACCATGACCCTTACCCCCAAAGAAACTGTAACTTGATGTGCTCCTACCAGAATGAAAATTCTGTCCTGAAGTAGAAGGTTTTTTCATCTTCTTCCCTGACACGGTGTTCCAGCTTTCTGGGGGAGGAGGCTTGAGGTTCTTCAGTGAGTGTCTTCAAAAGGAAAAAGAGACTTGCAATGACTTAAATTACTCCTATTAAGAACATCTACTTAAACAAGTATTTTATTTTCAACTTACATAAGCTAAGAATTTCCAGTTTTAGCTGTTATATTAAAAACAAAATAGAAGTAGAAGCAGCATTTAGCAATTCAGACATAATTCTAATCAAGTAAGATGATATAAATTAAAAGCACATTTTCTAATTTAAGAAGACAAAAAAACTAAAAGCATAAGATTGACAAACAGGGAATTATTGTTATTCTGTTACATGTGATAATGGTACTGTTGTTAAGGCAGGAGGGCCCTCATTCTGTTAGAGATACATAAAAGCATCTATGGGAGAAATGGTGCAACGTCTGGAATCTGCTTTAAAATATTCCAGTCTCGCTCCAATTAAAAAAAAAAAAAGGTGTCAGAGAGAAAAAATTGTCAAATTCTGTTTCTTGCTGAAACTGTGCGATGGTTATATTGGGGTTCACTGTATTATTCCCCTTACATTTGTGCATGCCTGAAATTTTTCCATAGTAAGTTTTTTAAGGTGTGATTCATCAGCTTTTTCTCTTAAGTAAAGGAGGCAGCAACTGAAACAAAAGGTGCCCTAAGTAACACTATGTAGTAGCAAGAAAACAATAATATTTTACTACTAGATCTGACGAACACTGAATACTGCTGTTGTTAGTTGCTGTCCAGTAGTTTCCAACTCACGGCGACCCTGCGTGTGCAAAGCACAACTGCACCAGAGGGTTTTCAAGGCTGTGTGACCTTTTGGAAGCAGACTGCCAGGCCTGTTTTCCAAGGAACCTCTGGGTGAGTTAGAACTACCAACCTTTCAGTTAGCAGTCAAGTGCTTAACCATTTGTGCCACCCAGGGCCTCCTACTGAATACTAGTTACATGCGATGAAGCACTGAATGAAATTAGAAATAAATGTGGTTCCTGCTCTCCAAAGCTCCCACTGTATATTTACAATCTAGTCAACATCCCAAAGTGCCTCTGTGAAGACCAGCACATTTCAAATTTTAAGCAATAAAATAAGTTATTTTCTTTAATTTGAAATTTGCCAACTTAATCTAGCAATTTAGTTTGAACTCAAATTAATTTGAACTATTTTTCCTAAGGATCTGAACAAATATATTTTCTACACATAGGAAATATCATCCACTGAATTTGCAAATACACAGAAACCAAAATAAAAAACCAAACCCATTGCTGGTGAGTCGATTCCAACTCATAGCGACCCTATAGGACAAAGTAGAACTGGCCCATAAGGTTTCCAAGGAGTGCCTGGTGGATTCAAACTGTCGACTTTTTGGTTAACAGCCATAGTTCTTAACCACTGCACCACCAAGGTTTCCAGCAACCCTACAGGACAGAGTAAAACTGCCCCATAGGGTTTCCAAGGAGCAGCTGGTGGATTCCAACTGCAGACCTTGTGGTTAGCAGCCGAACGCTTAACCACCGTGCCACCAGGGCCCCACACACACACAGGTACATACAGAAATGCTCATGATTACATGAGGCTGAATGGGAAAGCCAGTAAGTTCCTCAGTGGAAGAGTCATACGTACTTCTTTCCAAGTTCTTCGACTAAAACTGCTCCGTTCTCAGAGGGAACCCCTTGAATATCTGCGTTAGAGAACTTTCCATTGTGATCTAACCTAACCTGTAGAACAATTCCAGAAAGAAAATCAGGCACCCACTTCCTCTGCATTAATGTTCAGTTTTTCAATTTTTGTTTTGTTTTCAATTAAAGAGAAGATAAATACGGAGCAGAACAGAACCACATTCAAAAGTGTATACATAATAAAGTCCATCTCCCTGACCTCCCAGACCGCTCCCTAAAAGAAAGTTACTCAACCTGGCGCACTTCAGATTCCTCACATGCAAAACTGGGCTAATAAAAGCATGTGCATCAGAAGACTGATGGAGGTGGAATGCGAATGTATACAAGGAGCATAAAGGACACCAATTTACACATGGCAACCATTCTACAAATGACAACTGTTACTATAATTGCTATTCTTTGTTTTTTCCGAGAAACAAATATTAAAAATGTATAAATGTGACCTTTTTCCTCCCTAAAAATAGATCCATCTTCTGTTCTCTAACATCCAATTGGTATTACCTAAATGCAAACTGTGAAAAAAGAATAAGGCCTTTAGATTTCTTCCTATATTCAAACCAAACACAGTGAATAACACACCTGCCAATCACCACACTAGAAACATAACGTGTGCCATTGCCTTAAACAACTTCAAACTTCCTAAGATTTCATTCATTAATCACAATAGGACACTTTGCCTTCCTCTCTTTAAGACTTTAACAATAAATAGGATTCTTCAGAAATTAATTTTTATCAAAAGTTTAAACTGCATCATACACATACATCTTTACTTGAGTAAACACAAGTCACTTTTGAGTTATCTCAGTTTCCATAATTAAAATTTCAATTAAATTTTATCTAAGTGAAATGGTCAAGCAGTAAATATAGAAACAAAATAAAAAGGAAAAAAAAAATCAAACAGGTATCTGCTTTACCGTCTACTTTATCAAGTCATCTACATTACCAAAAGCAATTTCAATCTCAAAGGAAATATGCTTGATTTAAAATAACGAATAACAATTTTAATGATGCAGTCTAAGATAAGCAATCTTCTCTTCGTTAAAGGGGTGGAGGGCTTTATGCTCTAAATTTATTCTTCTCTTTTGTTCTCTTCCAAGTCTTCCAATTCACTGTAATGAAAGCTTCCACAACTCATTCTATGATTACAGCATATCTGTAATCATCTTAGAAGGAAGCACCCAAATGAATCAAATCCTCTTCTTTCAGACACCCCAAAACTGGGGTATTATTAAAAAGTTCTTAAGATAAAGCCTGTCATTGATGCTTCAGACACAATCCTGGTCAGGTATTTTTCACAAACTAATATTTCACAAAATAAATGAGTATTTCTCTGTAAGTCAAGAAGAAATGTTTGTCAATGATTATTTTAAAGTAGCTTCAATAATACAACACTTTTCAATGAAAACCATTTTTGATGAAAACTATCTTACATTTAATTTTTGTTTTGTTTGTTTTTAAATAATAGCATTTTTCCATAAACAAAGAACAGAATGGGACCTTGGAAATTATCTAATCCAGGGCTTCTCCAACTACCGACAATTTGGACCAGATAATGCTTTGCGGTGGGGGGCTATCCTGTGTACCACAGCATGGTTAGCAGCATCTCTAACCTCTACTCACTAGATGTCAGTACCACCACCCACCCCCAAGTGCAACAACCAAATACGTCTCCAGACACTGCCCAATGCTCCCTGAAGGGCAAAATCACCCCAGGCTTAGACCCACTGCTCTAATCCAACCTTCCCCTTTAACGATCAGCTACTCAGTACAGAGACACAGCTTACTCCAAGTAAATGGCAAAACTCCTCTTAGGATTCACTCTCCTTCCTCAATCCAACAGAAAAAAAAAAAAAAAAAGACATATGGGAAAGGATGACAAAACAAATTGACCTCTGAAGTCAAGTCCGAGTCAATCTGAAGCTGAACCAAGCTGAACTAATTTGCAACCAGTTAAGATGTATACATGATAAATATATTTTCAAACCCCAAAATAACGCCTTCAAACTTGACCTAGTTTCTTGGTTCCTACTAGAAACAAGCAAGATCTCAAGTAAAATCTTTTCTTACTTGGCATTTATCTCCAACTTCATACTGTAAGCCAGCAGCGATGGAATAATCACGTTTCTGTTGAGCTGTAAACAGTATCAGTATAATATCAATTTGACTCAATTATTTTCAGGTGCCACAAAGCAAATTTATGGAAAATGCAGATTTTTAACTCACCCTGTTTAGACTGCAGCCAAATTTCATATTCCACATTTCTATAGACAGCTGGATTGAGTGATTTCAGAACCTTTCTAGACAAAGGAGGGCTGACAGAGTTCCCACTGTTCTTCAGATGCTAAAGAAACAAAGAAAGCCAGGAAGTTCAATCACCACAGAAATGCTTTTAAAACGATTTTTGTTTGACACATATATAGGAACTAAAGTCAAACGAAGGGAAAAAAATAACTTCAAAATATTAGATCACCAGTAAATGTCTTACTAATAGAAGAGCCTGACTTTACTGAAAAAGTACCAGAAAAAGTTAACACTATAAATTCATATGCTTTCATATACTGAAGTACTAATTAAAACTATCTTTAAAAAATACCTGGTCGCCTGACAAAGCTTTCAATCCATTCACATCATTAACAGTGGTAGTTTTACTCCTAAAAAGGAAAAAAATAACCACAATTAGGAATACAAAAAATACATTTGCATAAAAGTCACTTTTAAACTCTGAAACTCTCGAAAGAACTACTCTCCAAAACAATGAGTTGATACAAGACTTAGTGTAAATGTGTTTATAGAGATGTGTGTGTGTGTGTGTGTGTGTGTGTATGTGTGTGTGTGTGTGTGTGTGTACTTACATATGTGTCAAAGACTTTTATTACCAATAACTGTTACTAACTCAGTCATTAAGAAAACAGAAGTAAACCGTGGAATTTGGGTGAGCAGAATAATTGAGTTTATAAAAAATTCAACATAAAAAATTTTCCTTTTAATACTCAGGTGAGGTTCCCATTAAACAAAATATTCCATTACAACAAAATTATCCATCTATAGAGGATTCAACAACCAAGCTTTTTTATTAAAAACACTATATCAAATAATCTTCAATACAACCAAAGAACTGTCATCAGTTGAATTCACTGTAGCACACATAACTACACAAGGAGCCCTGGTGGCACAATGGTTAAGAGCTCAGCGGCTAACTGAAAGGTCAGCAGTTTGAACCCATCAGCTGCTCTCTGGTGATCTGCTCCTGTGAAGACTACAGCCTAGGAAACTCTACGGGGCAGTCTACTCTGTCATATACGGTCACCATGAGTCGGAACTGACTCACAAGCATACAACATACATAACTATACACTGTACATTCATTCATGAAACAAATACTTGAGTGCCTATGGTGTGTCAGGCATTACATTAGGTGCTGGGATCTAGACGTGAACAAAACAGACAAAAACTCTGCCCACGAGAAATGCACAATCTGGTGAAAGTAGACACAAAATAAGTAAGTAATCAGTACGTTAAATTCTAAGTGCTATGGAGGCAAAAGGGAAGAAAGAGTGATAGCACTACTGAGATGTAGGCTGAAATAATAAAAAGAAGTGAGATGAGGAAAGGCCTGAGATGCTTTTCTGAATAAAGAATTAAGTGGCCAGGCAGCAAACCAGCTTATTTAGTATTCCAGGCAGAGGGAACAGCAAGTGCAAAGACCATGAGGTGGGAGAGTCTGGCAAAGAGGCTGTAAGGCCAGAACAGTAACGATGGGTTGAGTGGGAGATGAGCTAAGACAGGCTCTGACTTGCACCTACCTGTGCTCTTCTGTCCTACAATTCCTTTTTAATAAACCAATCTCCAGTCTTCAGCAAAAGAGCCTGGGTGGCGCAAACAGTTTGCGATCGGCTGCTAAGCTGAAGATTGGCAGTCTGAGACCTCCCAGTGGCTCCGCAGAAGAAAGGTTGCCCAACTGCTTCCATTAAGATTATATATAGTCAAGAAAACCTTATGAGGTGGTTCAAGGATTAAATTTACATGGCAGACCCAAATTCTAACCTAACTGATTCAAGCTGTAAAGAAATGGTAGTCAAATCAAATTTTCAATCCAGAACAGACAATTTTAATTCCACAAATACCTGGGAATCACAAATCAATGGAGAGATTTTTTAAGTATTTATTTAATAAAGTATTAGCTATCCTAAGGCTTAAATTCTATTTCTATCTCTAGTTACAGTGTGTAACACCAAACAGAATACCTTCATACAGGGGGAATAATACTTTTCTTTTCACTGGGAATAGTGTTGGTTCTTATAAAGCGTACATACAATAGGTAAGCTTCTTAATAATGATAACAACTACTGTGTGTTGAACACGTCTAGGAACTAGGATATGCACTTTACACGTTATTTCATTCAATTCTCACAAAAACTTCCCTTTGATAGAATACTAACATATCCTTTTATAGCTGTAGAAATGAGGCTTCTTAAACTTAAGTAACTTGCCCCAAGTCTAGTTAGCAGGAAACCAGGACTGAAACTAGGTTTGGATGTCCACAGATCAATCTCTTAGCCACTACCCTCTATTTCTTGTGAGGAAAAGAACATAAGCCTTCTAGACTCTAAGTTAAAAGGTGTTTATTCAGAACTAAGTAGAGGTATTATCCAGAGTTGTTTACATATTTAAACCCCAACTTGATTCATTATCTTAAAAAAAGAAACAAAGAAGCATTATCTAAGAAAAATAACAATAAAAGGAAGTCAAGGAAATCAAAATGACCATTTTATCATCACTGGATGTGTAAATAATTGACAAATTAACTTTAAAATTACAACACACATACACATAAGGTAGGATCAAACCTATCCTACAGATATGCATCCTGATTACCTCAAAAAAACAGATCTTTATCAACCAAAAACAGTGAGTTTCAAAAAAAAAAACTCATAATAAGAATTAGATATTAGTGATAGAGATAAATTTCTACTGAGAGCACTATTATTTTACAAATACCCTAACATCTCAGTACGTGAGACAATTCCATACAGAAAAATTTACTGAAGTGTTATTTTTTGTATACACTAAGAAAGACATTTTAGGATTTAAATTCATCCTTACTTGTAACTGTCATCCTCCGAATCGGATATATCACTGTTGTGTTCGCCAGCCACTTCGGAGGAGTCTAGTCCCATCAGGATTTTACTAACATCAGTTTTAAATACCTTCTCATACAGCAATTCATAAAGGAGGGCTGAAATTGAGAAATTTTATGCAATACTTTTAAAACCATTTGCAATAATTAAAAATGGTGGGTATTTTTTAAAATAGGGATAGAGAATAAAAACGAGATTATCTATTGCTCAGGCTTCTAAAATCCTAACTGGATACCCACAACATCAATAACACAATCTAATCAGAAAGTTGCCTAAAGAGCAGCCAGGATTTCTGGCTGTGCAAAGTTAATTTGCTCAAAATATCACAACTGTAAAGATAAGTACGATGACAGTAAACAGTAAACATGCAGGCTGAGCAATCACTGTATGTCACACACTGCTTTTACAAATCCTCATATTTAATCCTAACACAAGGATGTACTATTATTATGACTATACAGATGAGGAAACCGAGATTCAAAGATGTTACACAACCTGCCCAACCGTAAGGGGCCTGGATAAAAAACATTAAGATTGTTAGAAAAACAACATGGCATAGCATGGAACGCACCAGGTGACCAGTCGTAAGACCTGGATTCTAGTCTCAGCTCTTTCACTATCTGTAATCTTGTGCAAGGCACTTCACTCAGGTTTCTCTAAAACAAGAGGCTGTTTGACTCGATAACCCAGCTCCAGATTTTATGAAATCTTGATAATTTCTTAAGGAGCTAAAAAGAAACTTGGAAAATGTATTCTTAGCCGTCACTGAAGGGAGGAAGCATATTTACAGTTTTTTTTTTTTTTGCATTAAGAAAAACAAAACTCTAGCCTTGAAAACGTGGAAACGTAGTCTATAAAAAATTTAAAACACATGATGCATGGACTTTAGGACTCTCATTTGGCTTTATTTGTTACAATGAGCTCTATGGAAACAGAAGCGCACTAAGAATTCATCAACAGTGGGTGTCCACCCATTAAGGGGTCCCCAAAAAGACCTCCTGTCACAGGATTCTGGTACCAGGAGACACAACCCTGACATCATCCAAACCACAGGCACTGAGAGGTAGAAGAAAAGGCAGGCTCCATGAGCTTTCGCTCCCAAAGTTGAAACGACCAGATCTGGACCTTGAGGGCGGACATATCGCCCACGATACAGACAGCGAGACTGTCACATCTCAAAATGAATTAAGTTAAAAAAAAAAAAATTGCCTTCCATCTATTTTTTTTACCAATCTCCACCAGCTTAAAAACGTAGCAAAAAGCTGTTACACACACAGCACTGCTATTTATATGAATGATCTGTGCTCTGTCAGACAGATGATAAAGGTAGGAAAAGTCATTACTCTTCTATAGCAGTAACTCTCAAACAGAGGTTTATTCTCCAATAACCCCCCAGGAAACATTTGGCAAAGGCTGGAGACATTTTTGATCCTCATAACGGCACGATGCTACTGGCATCTACCGGGTGGAGGTGAGGGATGCTGTTAAACATCCTACAATGCACAGGCCAGCGCTCAGGACAACGAACTAGGCTGGCTCAAAAAGTCAATAGTGCCGAGGTTAAGACACCCTACCCTACAGCCAAATACAAATATTTGATGTGCTCAGTCATTTGGATTTTCAACCTATACAATAACAGCTTTAAAATCACATACAAATCTTTAATGCTGAAATATGTGCAGACAAAAAATAATTGTATTTACAAGTCAAACTCTAACCATTAGCTAGCTCCTTTTATTTTTTTCCCTATTGAAACAACTTTTTATTATGGCAACAGTTTTGGTAACCTAAAGCTCTCAGAAATATCTTTCATGTTACAGCAGAACAGAATATATTTGCCCTGACTCATTTGCAGTAAGGCTGCAGAGCTTCGGGATATAATTTCCTATACAGACACAAGAGTAATACTTACACTGACATATAGCAGAGCTTTCTTTATACTTTATGGGATAGACAATATCATAATGATTTCCGTTTGAAAAACACAGTAATACCTGAAAGGAAAAAAGAAAAACACATTTCAGGTCCTTCATATAATGACATTTACATAGCAACTTATGTCTCCAATGCCTCTGAATTACTATAAAACCTGTTGCCATTGAGTCAATTCCAACTTATAGTGACCCTATACAGGACAGAGTAGAACTGCCCCGTAGGGTTTTCAAGGAGCACCTGGTGGATTCGAATTGCTGACCTTTTGGTTAGTAGCCATAGCTCCTAACCACTACACCACCAGGGTTTCCCTGAATCACCATAATTCCCCAAAATAAAGTTAATATTTTAGAACCAATTTAACGCTCCAACGTGGTCAGCCTATGGTACAATTCTTAGTGACTTGAGAAAATGTTTATGAGCAATCAAGGACCTAAATGTTAAATCTAAAACCATTAAGTTCTTGGAAGAAATAAAGGGGGCAAAGCTATGGGACCCTAGTTTTTTAAAATGACAGCTTATCAAATAAAACAACAACTGCATGAGCAGCAAAAAACAAACTAGATAATCGGAACCTCACGAAAATTAAGTACCTATGTTCATCGAAGGACTTTTTCAAGAGTAAAAAGACAACCTACAAACTGGGGAAAAAAATCTTCAGGAACCATGTATCTGACAAGATCTAATACAGAAAATATATATAAAACTTCTACAACTCAACAACAAAAATAACTCAATCAAAAAATGGGAAAATGACATGAAGAGACACTTCACCAAAGAGGATATTTAAGCAGTCAACAAGCACATAGAAAGATGCTCATCGTTATTACCAATGTTGTTATTTTTGTGTGCTGTCAAGTCAATTCCTACTTATAGCAACCCTACAGGACACAGCAGAACTGCCCCACAGGGTTTCCAAAGAGCGACTGCTGAGCTTTTGGTTAGCAGCCTGAGCTCTTAAGTGACTTTGCCACCAGGGTTCCCATTGGCCATGAGAGTGATGCAGATCAAAACTACAACAAGATAACACCTCACCCCTGCTAGAACGGTAATGACCAAAAAACAGAAAAAAACAAATGTTGTCCAGAATGTGAGGAGATTAGAACCCTTATCCAGTGCTGGTGGGAATGTAAAAGAACAACCATTGTGGATAACAGCATGGTGATTCCTCAACAAATTAAAAACAGAACTATCGTATGATCCAGCAATTCCACTTGTAAGGTATATACCCCAGGAACCTAAAAATAGTGACAAAGAGAGACATACGTACACCTATGTTCACTGTAGCACTATTTACAATAGCAAAAAATGTCCATCAACAGATGAATGGATAAACAAAATGCAGAACCTACATACAAGGGACTACTACTCAGCCAGTAAGAGAAATCTAGTCCTGATACATGCTACAACATGAATGAACCTCGAAGACGTTATTCTGAGTGAAATAAGTTAATCACAAAAGGACAAATACTGTATGATCTCATTTATATGAAATGACAAGAATAGGAAATATATAGAGACCAATGGTTATTAGTGGTTACCAGGAACAGAAGGGGGAAGAGAAAGAGGGAATCATTCTCTGGGAAGTAGTAAAGTTTTGTCTATGGAACGGGAAAATTGACATTGATTAAGGGCAATGTTATACAACTGGTATCACTAAGTTCAGAAAAAGGACAAAATGGCAAATGTTGCGTTACACGTAATTTTACAAAAGCAGCAGCAACAACAAAAAAAGTGCAGTTATTGATACTACTTACATACAACCAAACATCTCATGGGATTAGTTTTCTTGGTTCGATGGCTTAGGGTTATGGTTTCATAGGACAATCCAGTCAGCTGGCCTAATACTGCTTTTAGAGTTTCTGTTCTATCTCCTAGTTGGGTGAGTAGTGCCTGGGGTCTTAACAGCCTGTGAGTGGACATCAAGATACAACAACTGCTCTCTATTTATTCACCTGGACCAGCAGAAGAAGGAGACCCAGGAACTGTAAAAGGAACTGGACTGCAGCTCCATTACTACTGCTTCCTTTGCCATGAGACCAGAACAACTAGGGGGTGCCCAGCTACCATTACTGAATGTTTTCATCAAGGATTCAACAGATGGACCCTGACCAAAACGGGGGACATGTGGAACATAACTTTAAATTCCTATGGAATCTAGACTTACTGGACCCACTGAGGCTGGAAGAACCCCTCAATCTACTGTCCTGAGATAATCTTTAAACCTTGAACTGAAACCATCCCCTGAAGTCATCTTTAAACCAAACAATGGTTTAGCTTAATTAGTAAAAAATGTTTACTTGAGCATGCACTCTTTTAAAGAATTATCTATGCGGTCAAATTGACAACAGTAACTCTAAAGCACAGATGAGAAGTTTAGGGGGCAGTGAGTCTAAGTTAATGGGGTAAAATAACTTGGGTAGAGAGAACCAGTATGATGACACTTTGCAACCAATGTCACAGAACTGTACATGCAGAAATTGTTGAACAGGTATATGTTTTGCTGTATGTTTTTACTAAATAACTAAAATAATAAAAAATGCTTATGGAATCATAAAAAACAGACAATTTATGAAAACAATATAATTTCAACTATTTAAATAACAAGACAGTATACAGCCTAGAAGAATAATGCTTACCACTAGGAGGCAGAATCAAAGATAAATTTTTTCCTGCTTCTTTACAGTTTAATTTCCAAATAGTCAATTATTTAATCAAGAGAAATGCACATTGATTTTGTTTAGAATGTGTTACATTCCAAAAACTGTATTGGAAAGGCCAGATCCAGAGCAAAGCCTCTTGGAAACCCCCAAGGTCTTGTAGAAGTAGCATTTCACTCAATACCCCCTTCACCACAATGGTGATATACAAGTCACTTCGACTTGGCATGCAAAATTTCAAAATAGCCAATTAAAATAAAGCTCTCTTAATGAATTGATGCATTCTTTTTCTATCTAGGATTCACAAAAACTTTCCATTGTTTCTGATTTGTGATTAACACCCTAGTCAGTGAATCATCTTTATGACAGAAAATACATCATGATTACCAAAGTATCCCTTGATGCAATGGTACAATCTATTTTCACAAATTATTTTACCATTTAATGTTTATTATACTCACGCAAAACACTAACAGTCCAGTTTATCATATATACTAGTATCTCGTAAAGTGTTTTCTCTACTGAAATGTTATGTAAAAGTTCAACACAGTGATTTGTAGGAGGGAAAATACAAAATAATATACTTAATTAAAAGAAGATGATTAACAGAAACTTAAAAAACTCAGAATACCACAGCCATCATACAGAGATATTTCAAGTCACTTCAAAATTATAGATTAGGAGGTCAAGATGGCAACTGAGTGGTTCTTGTACTTAAATTCTTTAGAGACACTTAGAAAAATGCTTACCTTTTCAGGAAAATTATTTTCAGTTACTTGTGATGGAGAAACATTTGGTTCCTGATAAATTATAAAATCTTTCCTAAAAATAATATTTAGAAATTATTTCTGATAGAATATACTTCATGAATTTAATCTTTCGTTCATTCATTCATCAAGTGCCTAACACACGCCAGGCAATGTTCTAGGCACTAGAGATATACCAAAAAACCAAACTCAGTGCCAGTGAGTCGATTCCGACTCATAGCAACCCTATAGGACAGAGTAGAACCGTCCCATACAGTCTCCAAGGAGCGCCTGGTGGATTCAAACATGCCAACCTTTTGGTTAGCAGCTGCAGCACTTAACCACTATGCCACCAGGGTTTCCACTACAGATACAGGAGTAGGTAAAAGATAATAATGAAATAACTAAGTTGTAAAACACCTAAGCAAATGAATTTTTGTTTAAAATAAAATAAAAATTCAAGTATAATTTGAATCTATATAACCCAGAAGCACCTCAGAAGACAAGCCTGCAATCTGCTTCTGAAAGGTCACAGCCTTGAAAACTCTATGGAGTAGTTCTACTCTGCACACGTGGGGTCGTCATGAGTCAGAATCGACTCAACGGCAACTAACAGCAACTTCAGATGTAATTCTAAAAGGAGACCTTAGAAATTTCACAGAAATTGTAAAAATAAAATCTACAGACATATTAGGTGGGGAAGTATTCATCTGCTCCTCTACGGTCAAAACTAGGAAAACTGAATAACATAGTGTTTTAGTTCTTATCTAGTGGCCATGCAATGCTACTGACCTGGAGAAAATAAGAAATCATATCTTTATAAGGATGGTTATAAAGTGACACAGGTTATATGACATCATCTGAAAAAATTTCTGTACTCCTTTCCAAAAGTATTTTAAGAATTAAAATGTCTAAATTTTGGCATACCTAAATGTCAAAATCTAATTGATGCAATTAAAAAAAAAAAATAGAAAGATGCTTCACAACTAAGGTATAAAATGGCCTAATTTTAAGGATAATAAAGTACACTAAATTTTCTACTTTTTTTTCTGTTTACTTATGCTATTAGAGTGTTTACCTGTACATATGAGAAAGGGCACTTATTTCCACTTGTCCAACCCATTCCTGTATTGAAGAAAAAAAAGATGGCACATAAGTGTCTCATGCTTTTTACAATATACCTCTACTAGAAAAGCTCATTAGTATCATTATAAAAACACTTAGATAAAACAGATGATAATATATGCTAAAGAGCAGTCCAAGTATCTGACCTAAAGATGCTTAGTAACAGGCTCGAATGATAGTGCCTCTTGGCAAGTCAAGACCACCTGAGTGGCATCTGTGCATTGAGAACTTGTTGAAACAAGGGCTCGGTCCTCCAATTCAGTAACCAAGACAGAGTCCGGCACATAGCATGTGTTCTTATCTTCAGAGAATTAAGGTACAAAATGAGCAATTTTGAAATGAGGCAGAAATTCTATAGTCCTTAAGCCTTTCTAGAAGGCAAAATGTAAATGCCCATATACTCTTTGGCCCGGCAATTCAACTTCTACAAATTTATCCTGGAGAAATATTTCATAGTCTACAAAAGTGTATGTAACAAGGATGTTCACTGTAGCTAATTATAATAGTACAAAAACAAACAAACAAAAAGAAAATCCTAAGATTCTACCAATAGATAAGTGAGGTGCAATGAATTATTTAATATGGCCCTTCTAGCCATGAATGGTCTTGTGACTCCCACAAAATGACTGGGTGTGGCCCACCAAGGGGGACTGGACATCTTGCTAATGATGCAAATAAGGTGCATGAGACCCTTGTGGGGGGATGGGAGGGGAAGGCCATGGAAATAAGGTGTATGGAAGCCTAACGAGGGGATTTGTCAGTTTTGCCATCCCACTAGGCTTAAACGGAGCCAATCCCAGCAGCAGGGAGGGGACCTCCGTACCACCAAGGAAGAAGAGTAGAGACTGGAACCCATTATCTTGACCTGGGGTCCCTGCACTGAGAACCTCCTAGACCCAGGAGACAAAGCTGCAACACCAGAGAAGGCACAAGACAGTAACAACTGGTGTCAAGTGCTGCAGAAAAGGCAGCAGCAGAACCAGACCAACAAGAGATGGTGTGATGGGACGCCCGCCCACTAGTGAGGCCAACCCATGGAGTGAGACAGCGCCTTCAGGAAGGAGGCTTGCTGGCAGAGTGGGGTGCCTCCAGGCACTTGGAAGAGCTAGGCTCACCGAATCATGGAGCAAGAGAGCTGAGTGCTTTGGGCTGAGGCTTACTGGCATAGTGAGGTGCCCCGGGGCACTTATTGGAGAAGCTGAAGAGCTCTGTAACACTTGCCCGAGCAGGGCAGAGGTCAGGCCGAGAAGCAGGGCAGAGGTCAGGCCGAGAAGCCAAGAGGCCTGCCTGTGGGGACGGCTGAGAAGTTATCATCCTGACTGAAGAACTGTATCGAGTTGTTCTTGGTCCTGAATTGTAACCTGTTACTTCCCTAATAAACCTCATAATCGTGAGCATGGTCTGTGAGTTCTGTGTAGCCACTGCAACAAATTATCGAACCCAGCTGAGAAGTAGAGAGTGCCATGGGAGGGACCACTGGTGTCAGAACTGGTAAAAAGGTTAGAGAGTGGAAATATGTTTGATCTCCACCTCTTAGGAATCAGCCCTGGGTTGATGCTGACAGTGATTCTCCCTCCCCCTCGTGAAGTTAGGCAAGGAGGTCTGACACCACACCACCATCTTCCCCCCTCCCTGTTGTCACTGTGTCGATTCCAACTCACAGTGACCCTACAAGACAGAGGAGAACTGCCCCATAGGGTTTCCAACGAGCGACTGGTGGATTCAAACTGCTGACCTTTTGGTCAGCAGCTGTAGCACTTAACCTCTGTTCTACCCGCTCCACCATTTTTACAGTAATAATTAATAATTTATGGTTCGTCCATACTATGGAACACCGGGCAATCACTGAAAACAATGAAGTATACCCATATGAACTGACTTGGAAAGATCTCTCAAGCTATTAAGATAAAAAAGCAACTCATGATAAAATAATCCTATTTGTGTTAAACAAGAAGGTATGCCAATTTGTAAGTGTGTGTGTGTCTGTGTGTGTCTGTGTGTGTGTGTGTGTGTGTAGAAAGGAGATCAGAAGTATGCATCTCAAACTATTGATAGTGAAGAACAGGGGGCTCAAAATAAGGGAAAATGAAGGATCTTCACCCTTCATTCAGTATATATCCATATTTTTAATACTTTTACCATGAGAATGTATTCCTATACTATGTATGAAATTAGTAAAGCCTTAATAACAGAAGTCACTAAAAACATGGAGCTATGATAAGTGAATGCTGCTACTTTTTCCTTGAAAGAAAAAACATATATATTGAGATTTTAGACAATGTTTTGATCTCAGACAAGGGCAATCTTTCCCCAAGAGACTTTTCTTTTTACTAGTTCTTAAAAGTTAGCTCTGGTTTTCAAAATGAAATAAGTGACATATATTAAAATAGATTTCTTAAAATAGGCCTCAGCCTAACAATCGTGCCTCTCGCTAACTGCTCCAACAAGTGACATCTCTGGTGTAGAGGAAATCCTTCACAGCATCAGCTGCTTAGATCACAAATACAAACGAAGTTTCCAGTTTATTGGAAATGTGTCATAGCACTTAAAAAAATGGAAAATCGTCCCCTCAATGTCAAAAAAGTGTGATCTCTCAAACCGTATACCTTTTTATAAGCATTTAAGTTTCAGAACAAATTCTTTAAGGTTAAATTTTTACTTCAGCTAAGAGAATTAAGATGCTTCTCTGAGAACTGGAGGAACTAGTGCAGTTTACACCCTAATATCCAAAGTAAGCATTTTTTATGATGCTTGATATACATCCTTCTTGTGGGTAAGATTAAAGAATTTCTGCAACATCTGTTTTAACTAATGAACCACAACTATAACAGAAATGCATAATTTAAATGTTCTTCAAATTTAAAACTTGTTCCTCAGAAGACATTGTCGGAGAAAACGAAAAGGCAAAATACAAACTGAAAGAAAACACTTGCAAAATATATACCACAACTCATAATTTAATATGAAGGCAAACACAATAAAAAAAAATGGGCAAAAGCTATAAACAGACATGTCACCAACAAAGACATACAGGTAGCAAATAAAAACATGAAAAGATGTTCAACATCATTATTCACTGGAGAAATTAAAGTTAAAATCACAATGAGATACCACCACACAACCACTAAACAGTTACAATTAAGAAGGATGGCAAACTAAGTATTGGCAAAGATGTGGAACAACTGCAACTCTCAACATATTGCAGATGGGAAAGCAAAATGGTACAGCCATTTTGGAAAACATATTGGCAGTTTCTCATTAAATTAAACATACATTTATCATATAACACAGCAATTCCACTCCTAGGTACTAATCCAAGAGAAAAGAAAGCATATGTTCACACAAAGACTTACAAGCAAATGTTCACAGCAGCCTCCTTCATAACACTGCAAAACTGGAAAAACCTGAATATCCATCAACCAGCGAATGGATAAACAAATTGAATAGTACATCCATACAAGGGACTACGACTCAGCAATTAAAAAATAATAACTACTGATACACACAACATGGATGAATCTCAAATGTTTCTATTACACTAAGTGAAAGCCAGATGCATAAGACCACACACTATATTACTCCATTTATGAGTCTACAAAAGGGCAAAACTTAGCCAGAGAAAGCAGATCGGGGTTGCAAAACCAGAGGGTGAAGGGAGGGGATCCTAAGTGCAAAACAACATGAGGGAATTTTGAGGGGTGATGCCCTGTGCGGTATTTCAGGTGGTTGTTACACAACTATATATGTCAAATCGCATCAAATTTTACACTACTATATGTCCATTTTACCTCAAAATATATATATATGTATATATATATGTATATATTCCTGCAGAAGATTGAGGCATTTGTCAAAATGCTTCACTGATACTTTAGCTAAGAGAATAAAGATGCTTCACTGAGAACTGGAGGAAGTAATGGAGTTTACCCTGATATCCAAGTATTAACTGTATTTGTTTCCATTTTACATATCTCTCATATCAGAGAAAAAAAGATTTATAAACATTTGTTGTTAATAACAAAGAACAACTGTTCAGGAGGTACATAAAATATCTGGAGAAATCTGATCAGACTGGGAAGGGGGTATTTTAAGAATAAGAAATCCTGTGTTTTTCAGAAAGAAACCTGGCCGGCCAGCCCCTTAAGAAAGAGGCAGAGACAACCTGTCCCACACATTCAAAACTGCAACTTTCACTCCTTCCTCTCCCAAGGGCCCCCAAATCAATCCAGGCTCAATTCAGTTCACACCACCTCACTTCCTCTGTCTCCTTCTCTCCACTCCCATTATGTCTATCCTGGCTCAGCCCCTCATTACTCCATAGCCTCAACTGCTGCACAAAGATTATTTTAAAATAACACTGTGGGGTTTTTTCTGCCAAAAGTTCCTTGTCATTACCTGTTATTTTCCGTAAAAAAGAAAGTAAAATTCACCTGTAACATTACCACCTAGAGATGACAACAGTTAACAGTCTGGTGTATATCTTGCTTATCTATTACACATAGTGTGACAGAGACTGAGCATTCATTCAGCACACACAAACTGATCATCTACTATGCACCTCATATTGAAAGGTACTATAGGAATTCCAAAAGCAATAAAATATACAATCTTTCCTTCAAAGAGCTCTTATAAACTAAGAGAGAAAAAACATGTAAGCTTCAGAGAAATGAAACTGATCATGGCACCTGGACAAAACTCAGTCTCTGAACCATTTAGATAAAAGTATAGTCGGGGTGGATTTAGAGAAAAAGCCTTGAGAGAGTATTTGTTGCTGAAATTGAGGCAATACTGTACTTCTTTTTACAGCTAATATACTGTGCACATTTGTCCATATATTAAACAAGTAAAAAAGCAAACAAACACTTTAACTGGTCTCTCTGTGTCTGGTCTCATCCCCCTCAAACCATTTTACACATATTCTTACATCCATCCATTCAGGGAGTCAAAAATGTCAGGCACTACTCTTGGCTCTGAGAAGTATTCTTGGCTCTAGGAGCCCTGATGGCACAGTGGTTACTGCAATTAGCTGCAGTTCAAACCCACCAGCCACTCAGTGGGAAAAAGATGTGGCAGTCTGCTTCCATAAAGATTTACAGTCTCAAAACTGTACTGGGACAGTTCTACTCTGTTCTATAGGGTCGCTGTGAGTCAAAATTGACTTGATGGCCATGGGTTTCACTCTTGGCTCAGGGGTCACAGCAGAGAACAAGATATACAGAACCCTGTCCTCAAGAAGCTTATATTCTAGAAGGAAGACAAAATTTATAGCATGTTAAATGGCATAAGCACAAAAGAAAAATAAAGCAGGAAAAGGAAGCAGAAGTGTGTTAGGAGGTGACAGTTGCAATTTTAGATAGGGTAGCCCATTACTTAAAATACAAGTTTGAAATTCTTAACATAAGACTCTGAGAATCTCACTTTTGCCCAGAGACTCTCATTCAGGCCTGCGGGAGGCTGGAAATCTCCATTTTATACATGCATACCAGGTGATTCTGATGCAGATGGTCTGTAGCTCACACTTTGGGAAATGCTGGCCTTCAGGCACAGGCTCCAAACTACTAAACCTAGCTGCAACCTGCCCTCCAACTTACTTCTCACCACTTCCTTCCTCCAACTGAACAACTGTTTTCTGTACCTGTCTTGCTCAGTTTCCACTGCCTAGAATTCCCATCTGTGAAGGTACTTCAATTTTTTAAAACTGTCTAATACATGAAGAAATGTGCACACTATATAAGGTGTTAAACTAAGTACAGTATTGCCTCAATTTCAAAGACAAATATCCTCTATTTCTGAAACAGATTTCAGAATCTATTCATACTTCAAACGCCAACTCACTCTCAAGGTCTTACTTTACCTCCCAAAGGGAAATAAAATGTTGAATGGCTATGGCATCACATCTGTACCTTTTATGCGATACGTACTTCTCCAACTTGAATTAGACAGGCTTCCCTACTGTAGGTAAACACCTTGAGAACAGATTCCAAATCCTCTGCATCCCCATGCTGTTGACTGTGTGCCGCCGAGTTGATTCCGACTCACAGTCACACTATAGGACAGAGTAGAACTGCCCCATAGGGCTTTCTAGGCTGTAATCTTTACAGGAGCAGATTGCCAGGTGTTTTCTCCCGTGAAGCCACTGGTGGGTTTGAAATGCTGACCATTCGGTTCGCTGTCGAGTGCTTTAACCACTGTGCCACCAGGGCATGGTGCCTAGCAATTCTCCGCCCACAACAAGCACTCAAACGAGTGCTAGAGAACTAGACGGAGACACTAATCATTTACCAGACTAACACCCTTTCTCCCGTGGTACACTCCCTTTACACCTTGCCTGACTCTTAGCTTTTTCCTTTGCTGATGTTATTTTTAACTTAACAGTGATTAACTTTCAGGTGATGGAGAACTCTTTAACATTCTACACGGAATTCCATGATGTCTGGATTTTCACAGTGAGAATATTAGTTTTATGAGCAGAAAAAGCAAAGAGAGTTCTTTTAACTGCGACATTACTCAGAAAGTGTGGCAGTGGGGCTTTGTGCAGAAGTGGTAGCCTATTCGTTCTCATCAGCCTCTCCCCTCCTCTGAAGCTGATCATGCGAAACGGAACCTCCATAAAAGAACTGTCTTCTCAGTTGCCTAAGGAAGCAGTTAAACCTTGCCCTCCCACCAAGCCCTCTACACACACTAACACAGCATCTTGAAAACCATCACCAGTGTTATTTTAGATCTTTTATGCTACATTCACATGCCATCATGACAAAGATAAAGACAGCATGACTCTGCCCTGAGTGAGGCAACCTCTAGTACACAGCTCCAAGTGTCATCCAATGAAACACCACATAAAATGTGCACCTAAGATGTCTGTAAGGAATGTTTATAAGAAAACATGGTGTACGGTCACATAGCCCCTCTGTACACTGTAATATTAATCTTTTTTTCTTAATGACTTTTGAATACATTATTTATTTGGATATATAAAAATAGAAATATATTAGAAGATTAATGCATACCTGTGGATTTTCCAAACGTTTTAAATACTCTTCAAATGACCCTTCTATAAACTGCAAAACAAAAAAAGTCAGTTAACCTCTTATGTAATATGTAAATAATGTTCACTTTGAATTACTGAGTGCTTACACAAACCGAGGATACATCAGTTATGGCTAAAAAGGAGAGTATAAACTAATTATAAAAATATATACAAATCATTTAATGTAAAAGAATTTAAAGACAGAAATGTTGCCAGGAAAGGTTTTCTGGGCAAGGAGTGACTCAAGATGAAGGCTGGGCAGGAGAGGGACAATGTGGCATAAGGAGGAAATGACAACATTGTGGGAAGACAGGAGTGGCCTGGCCAGTGGGAGTGGGGCAACATGGGGAAAGTCAAGTGAAAAAGGAACTCAACGGGGGCTGTTACAGACGGCCTTGAGCCTAGGCAGGACTTTCAGATCTGAAGGGGAAAGCAATTCAATGTCACTGCAGGTGACATTCTGAACAGAAAAATTACATGATGAAAGCAATACTTTAGGGAGATTAATTTGGTAGTGACCAGTGTAGTGAAGAGAATAAAGCAAAGACAGATATACCACCTAAGAAATAGTAAAGCTTAACAACAGATACGAGGTCTCATTGTCTCTTAGGTCAGTTGTACTAAAAAGGGAATTGATAACTAATAATGCTAAAGGTATTTTGAAGAATCTACAATTTTAATACAGCTTGCTTTGTTGTTACTTTTACATAAAAATGAGTTTACTCAAGCTATGTGATAGCCTCATCTTTTGCTTCTCATCGCAATAATTTAAGAGAAAGCTCTAAATATTTGTCTGAAATACTAAACCAAATTTTACTTAATTTACTATCCCAGCAAATTTTGCAAAGTTATTTACTTAAAAACATTAAAGTACATTCCTCAGTCTATAAAAATCTTACGAATTCCCAAGGACTTTTTTATAAGACTAATTCTTTTATAGACCATATCCTGTCAAATTTCCAAAAAGTACCTTAAGTTTCAAAACAAATTTATAATAGCCATGTATTTTAAATATAATAAATAAGAGATAACTGGTCTGTATTAGATTATAGACTTAAAAAAAGGAACCACTTGAAGTTGGAAGAGACCTAATATGTATTCTAACACAATCCTGCATCCAATCCAAGATTTTCCTTTCTAATCAGAAAGTGTCTACCTAGGCCCTGAATGAACATTGTTAGTGACAAGGCATATCCTTTCCCATGTCAGCCCTTTCCCATTCTGGCCAATAAAAACTGTTAAGAGGGTTCTTGTTTTAAGAAAGTGAAACTTCCCTCCTTGGAACTTTCAGCCTCTGATCATACCTGATAAAATTATACAGAATAAATATAAGCAAAGCACTGAAAACAATGCCTGGCACAGAATAAGCATGACCAGTATTAGCAATGAGTTGGAATCAACTCCATAGCAACGAACAACAATAACAACATCACAGTTTTACTCTCTGGGGCAAATAATGATAAACTCATTTGTAATTTCTTCAAAAACAAACACCACTTCACCTCCTCTCCTTCACCACTATGCCCTAGTATTCTCTTATCTAGTCTCAACACTACCAACTTTTTTATCAGATAAAGTTCCAAATCTCCTGATCAAGCAGGTAAACTCTCCTTCCTGGAACATATTACCACCTATCTTAAAACATGGCACCCGGGAAAATGTCACCAGTAATAATACCTTGCTTGAACAAATAAGGATAGAAAAACCAACCCGAGAACAGGTCCAAACTAAGAACTCTACCCATTAAGTCTTGGAACTGAGTTATCTGCAAAGTGGCAATCTCCCTTACCAGTTAATAAGGGGAAAATGCCAATGAAGGTTGTCAGGTGACATAATTCTAGGTCACAGTCATAAAACCAGTCACTAGTATGTCCATGGAAACCCTTGTGGCACAGAGGTTAAGAGTTCGGCTGCTAACCAAAAGGTCAGTAGTTTGAATCCAACCCGGTGTTCCTTGGAAACCCTATTGGGCAGTTCTAGTTCTACTCTGTCCTATGGGGTCGCTATGAGTCGGAATCAACTCATGGGCAAGGGGTTAGTATGCCCATGCCAGAGCCCTGCTGATGCAGTCGTTAAGAGCCCAGCTGCTAATCAAAAGGTCACTAGTTCAAATCCACCATGTGCCCCTTGGAAATCCTATGAGGCAGTTCTGCTCTGTCCCATAGGGTCACTATGAGTCAGAATCGACTCGATGGCAACAGGTTTTTATTAAGTCCATAAAGTTTTCAATGTAAAATGAAGAACAGATCACTATGACATGTTATTTCACAGCCTGTCACATACAGCAGGTTGTTACACAACATCTATTAACTATTAATCATCATTTACATAATTATAGTACTCTGATATGTACTTGTACAATACAGCCTGAATTTTTTTTAACAATCTACAAATGCCTTCTGACCAAATTAAGGGTTCAGTATTACTTATGGCCAGTGTAGTTTTTATACCTCATGTCTAAAAACTTTTTAATTATTAGGGGGTCACCAATCACTGAAACCTCTCTTAACCACAACATCCAATTCTTTGACCATGTCAGACAAAGCTCACTTTTAATATGCAAGGACCCTGCTTAGGTCATCCTTCCATCCACAATAGCTCAGTGTCTTATCCTTATCCTTCATAGAAGCTTTCTAAATGTTTGAATAAATGAATCTCTCAAAATAGCAAAAAAATTTTCACAAATATAACCAGATTTAAGTTCAATAAAGCAGTTCTTCCTTATAAGGGTTATTTTCAAAAGCTGCATTAAGATTTAGCCTGCGAAATTCGCATTAGACCACTTCTAAAGGCCACAATGTAAATGCAAGTCAGGATACCATTACGTATTTGAAATTACAAATTACCGCTTCAAACTTCTCTCTATTCTCCCGAAGATAGCGAATACAGGCCATCCTGACTTCAACATGGCGAGACTGGGAGTGCAAGACCTAAAAACAAAAAGCAATACGCTATTAAGCATTTTTGTTAGAAGTGGATTTAGGTTACAATCAAGCTGCCTTCTTTCACACCCAAAATAACCTAACAACCAGTAGATACCAGTCCCTCCCTTTCCCTTTCTATAATTTCTAGTTCTTTTCCAACTCTTCCTCTCATCACAGTAATGATATGACATACACAAACTCATTAGCAGTAGCACTTCTTAAGTCAGATGTCATGCCATAAAGACCCTATTACCATTTTTCCTTCAGGTCATTGAAATCACTCCTTTGAGGAAATCTTTGTAAACTTAAGACAACTTCTTCTCTTGGCCAACCCTCTATTCTAACCTTTCGCCTCACAAAACAGGGCTAACACTATCTCTGCTATGCAGTGCTTAACCTCGTCTTATGCTTGTTGAAAAAGGAGCCCTGGTGGCACAGTGGTTAAGTGCTCGGCCTAACTGAAAGGTTGGTGGTTCGAAGCCATCAGCCACTCTTTGGTAAAAAGATGTAGCGATCTGCTTCCATAAAGGTTACAGCCTTGGAAACCCTATGGGGCAGTTCTACCTCATGACACAGGGTCACTATGAGTCAGGATGGACTCCATGGCACACAACAACATGCTTGCTGAAAAACAGAACAGGCAACTTCAACAGGAATCACCCAAGGCTACAAGCCTATGGGAGACAGAATTCTCTTTCCCAGTAATTTTGAAGGTCCACAGTGACCGTAGGAGCCCTGGTGGCATAGCGGTTAAGAGCTCGGCTGCTAACCAAAAGGTCGGCAGTTTGAATCCACCAGCTGCTCCCTGGAAACCCTATGGGACTATTTTACTCTGTCCTACAGGGTCGCTATGAGTTGGAATCGACTTGATGGCAGTGGGTTGGGTTTGGTTTGGTAGTGACCTTATGTCGAAATTTAAGTCTACTACGATTTCAGAAAAATTAAAGAATTCATTCTCAAACCCTTAATTATTAAGCTTACAAAATCTCTGAATGAACCAAGTGAGCAGCCCACAGGATGCACACAGGCTGCCGTGCGCTGTCATCTCAAAATTCTTCAGATTTGTTTTTATGCCCCAAATCTTAAAGCACCACCTGAAAGAGTCACCCTAAAAAGTGTGACCCAGATCCTCTCATGTTGTAGCCTCTGTATTCTTTTGTTAAACAACTAGTTCAATAAAAGGACAACTTACTGGCATTTTGTCTTTTACTGAAATTCTAAAGCTTTGGTTTGAAACAAACTACTATTTCTTATCAAATATTCAGGAAGCCTTTGACTAGTCCCTGAAATTTCCCGTTCAAAAGATTAAATTCTTTTCTATTACTAGGTGTCTCAAATGAAGGTGCTCCTGGCACCCTCACGGGTCAAAATTAAAAAACAAAAAATCTGACACACTTAAAAGTAACTACATCTCAAACTACTACCAAAATCTCTTGAGAATTTATATTAATAGAAAGTAGCTTTAAGAGTGATTCTCCCTTATGTTCAGAGTGAGCAGAGACTTCAGAAAAAGAGGGGCTCCAGCTGTACATTTCATCTCTCTCTTTGGATAATAGCCAAGGCTCATTTACACTCACAGGAGCACAGGCCCAAAGTATGTCCAAATACACTGAGACACACTGAAGATGCTCTGGCTGATATTAGCAATGAGTCTGTGTTCAGTATACTAGCCACTTTTCAGTTTAACTGAGTGTACTTTCATTGCTGTCTTGAGACACTATTAACACTATATATAAAGATAACCACAGTACTGATTTGACTGCCAATTCAACAAACAACATTAAGCAACATTTCTATCATAGAAGCTATGCTAGACACTATTATGAATCAAGGTATTAATTTGAGTAAACCAGTGTCATCTGATAGGGCTTTCCTGCAGTTAGCAAAGTGAAGCTGGTCTTAAAGCCATTTACCTAGCAACAGGTGGCAGACATAAGTCAGTAAAATTTATTTTCCACCAAAACAATGGCAGGCATATCTCTTGCTTTTTCTCTTCTTTTAACAAAGATTTAGCATATAGAATCTGAACCTGTTACTCAGAAGCAAACCTCTCGGCAACTTCCACAAACGGTGGAGTAGTGGTGATCTATAAAATCATGCACTGCAAAAGAAGTTAAATAACCATTTTTAAAAAGTAAATTATTGTACAAGTTCAAGGTCACTCAGGAGGAATTTAAATGGTTTTACAAATACCTATTTTTGCCAACTACGACATACATGAAAAGAAGCTAGAACTAGGCAGCTTTCCCACCTTGTACGTAATATATAATCTATACAATATAGTGATAAACACTGGGAAAGGCAGAACACACTGCTTTAGCAGATCCTCTAAGGGTGTCCTATTTTTAGCTCCAAGACTGTGGAGCTGATTCAGGTCAGGCCTCCTGCAAGCCCAAGTCTACAAGCGTAAAAAGGGAAGGGGCTATCTAAATCAGGTAATTTGGAGGGAAAGACTACTCAAGTCTCTAAAGACTGCCATTTAGATTACTTACTCTAACTCTTTTTAGAAATGAGGAATATTTATATTGATTTTATAGACGAAATTGTTGGCAAAAAAATAACTCCTCTGTACACATTTTGAAAGGAGAGCCTGAAGTCGGTGTTACTTCCCTTCTCCCACACACACTTGGCCTTTAGGTATGATGGCTACACCCTTAGTCCACATCTACTGAAGAACTCAGCTTCACTACAAAGTTCATGGTATTGAACTTCTCAAGCACAGTATACTAAAAATCACAGTCGCATAATTGGAGGTATTCCCTTATGCCTAACCTAAATCCCATCAGAACAAGATACATTAGATATCTGTTATCGGATGTTAGCAATGAGTACCTACTATAATTAGTTGGTGCCCCTTTCTACTAAAATGTATGCTTATAAGAAGCTACTGGATGATCAAGACTGGCAAATATCTACGGCACATAATATTGTAATCAGACACACCTTTCTGCTTCAATATAAATAAGGGCTTGGATAATCCAACTCCAAATAAGCTCCAAACCTCCTTTTTCTCTATCAGTTTCTACCTCTTTGCTTACCAAATTCTTGCTAGAGCTAACAGTATGTATAAATAAGGGCTTTTTTTCTGTTTCTGGAGGTGCTGAGGGGTCTATGGAGGTTGAGGCAGAGGAAGTAAGACAGATGGAAATCCAGAAAATTCAAAAACAGTACAGTCTGTTTACCTACTAGTAGTAAGCACTGGTGTGTGCATGCGTGTATGCGCGTGTGTGTGTGTCTCTACACACCACAGCAACATTGCAACATCCCACGTTTCTGAAACTGAGAGAAATCTAATAGAACTGAAAAAGAGAGAGCTTGGTTTGGGGAGCTTTAGGAAGAAAGTTTAACTGACAATGCCTGCAACCTAATGTCAAAGGTTCCTACCTGTTAAATCCATTTCTTGTTTAAAAAAAAATTTTTGTAAAAACAAGGGCCTTCAGAAACCAAATGAGACTGGCTTTTTGAAGTCTGAAATAATGATAGACTGGTCTCCAGAAGTTCATTAAGTAAACTATTTACTCACAAATAAACTCTAAACGCTATTTAGCATTCAAAACAGGTGAGAAAAACATCATCATAAAGAGGGTAGGGGGCGACAGGACAGGACGATGGTGGAGGAGGACGAGGATGGCTCTCAAGCCAAAGAAGAGCAAACTGTGAAAGGTAAAAAGATGTACAGCAGGGCAGGAATGAGAACCTTTATTCAACTACTTCAGTAGCTATCTTTCAATATAAGATGGGCTTTGGTTACTACATACCTACTATGACACAGAGTTACATAACAGAATACGCTCTCTCAAAAAATAAGAAATACCTTCCTAAGCAACTACGTTAGAAAGTGGTTTCGATCATTAAGAGTGAAAAATCCGGTCAAGAAGGGCCTAAAGAACCTTCCTACTAATACAACAGACTTCAAAAAATGAGCAAATTCTGACTTGAAGAAAATAATAAGGTGTAGGATCTAGTAAAGGCAATTCTTTAAAAATATCACATATTTTTTAAAAGACTGGCTTTCCTAAACTGCATATTTTGCCGTCTTGATTCAAGTGACATCTGCGTGGCTGACTACCCCACACTCCAAAGTCCAGAAGGAGGAAAAATATGTTCACGACTAAAGTTTGGTGCACCACCTCCTCTAGGAAACACCTGATTTACTGGTGAGGACGCTGTGCTTATGAAACGAAGGAAAAGTGAATGAGGAACAAAATTGAAAAATATCATTTCGCCAAGTCCCTACCAATCAATCAACTACACGCTCAGCGCAGGCCTCTCAAATTGCCTTCAACTCATTCTCTCTTTACCAGGAGGAACACCACCCAGTTACTCTGCATGTTTTTAAAGTTTCGATTTGCACCTTTCAGGGTCCCATTCCGTCGTTACAATGGGCCGCTGTGACGACAGCGGGTCCACGCGCGCCCGGGACGTGGGCCGCCCGGACAACTGCCCCCCGCCGCTTCCCACCCAGACCCGCTGTCCTCCGCGCCGCGGGGCTGAACTCGCTCACCCCACGGTCCCCGCCAAATTACCTGCTCCGCCACGGCCCGGAACAGGCACGATCCGTCCTTGGCGACCAGTTTCCGATACAAGCCCAGTTTCCGCAGATAGGCGTCCATGAGCGTCGCGTCCTCGCAGGGCCCCGTGCCGCCCTGGTCCCCGCCGTCGGGGGCGCCGACGGTCGCCTCCATGTTGCCGGTCCTACTGCAGCCCAGGCGCTGCGCGGGCTAGCCCCACATGGCTGCGCCGCCGGCTCCTCGACGCCCCGGCCTAGGGCAGGCGGCGGCTCCGGCTCTGCGGGCGGCGGCAGGAGGCAGCGGCCCGAGGCACAGGTCCGCGTTCTCCGGGCGCATAGGGGAGGCCTGCCTAATGCATGGCTGTCCGCACGCGGCCGCCTTCCCAGAGGAACCACTCACCGGGAAGAACCAGGGGAAAGAGGAAAAAAAAAAAAACGAGAGTAAGAAGTCACTTCCCCGTGGCCTCGCGGTCCGGCTCAGGCACTGGGCCGGGGGTTCGCCGCCCCTACAAGTTTGCTTGTCCCGACTGCTGTGAGGCGAGGAAACCCCCACTCCCGGCGCGCGTGCGAAGCTGGCGGAGGCGAAGCGAGGCCTGCGTCCCCCACGCGCTACCCACTCTGGAGCGGAGGAAACCAAAAGAGAAAGAAGCGGCCTTTCGTTTCCCCACTTCACGGGAGGGCGCCAGATGGGCGGGGAGTAGGAGGGGGAACCCGGCGCAGGGCAGCACCCTCGCAGCCGAGAATTTGTTTTCGCTTTCGGCCCGACAACAGAGAGGACGGCGGGAGGTGTAGTTTTGACCGCGGCAGGAAGTCGGCTTGCGGAGGGCGGGACGCGCGGGCCGACCTACCCGGGGGCGGTGCCCGGGAGGCAGGCGGACTACAAGTCCCTATACCGGGGGCGCGGCTCGTTTCCCTCCCGTCGGCGCTCGCAGCCCGCCTCCCGGGTACCGCGCCCGCGAGCAGGCCGAGGGTCTCCGCAAGCCGACGCGCGGCGGCGTCCGCGCGCTGCCCGGCGGCGGACCGCGCAGCGAGGCCTCGGCAAGTGCGCGTGGCCTGTGTGCGTGGAGTTGCCTGGGACACAGCGGCGGCAATGTCGGCCCTTTGTGTATTTCCAGAGGGCGCACCTGTCTGCTCCCCTCCCCCCCGCCGGCGCCCCTGGCGTTTCCGTGGAGGTGGTTTTAACGGTTTAGGCAGAAAATAGAGCTAATTGGCTAGGGTTCCTGGAACTGGCACCGTGCCGAACGACACACGCTGTCCATAAATCAGCCATAGGCTGCTGATTACTATTAGAAACTAGAAATACAGCTCACGCACTATAGAAGATGATGACACTGTTGTTCACCCTTTCACTGTAGCTGCGCACTCCAGTACAAAAGTCGCTGGTCAGAAAAAGAATTATCTTATTCTTAAAGATTTCATCTTATAACTGCTTGATATGGGTTCCAGGACTTGCTGTGAGCTCGGAGAGTGTTTGTGCTTTCCTGCTCACCTTCCAACCGGCTCAAGAGAATTGGCCAAACCAGGTTATGCTTTAGAACGCGGGATTTATCCAGCACACTTTTGTGACGCCAGAATTTTATTTTTCTAAAATACAGCAACATCTGGTGTCCTCCTTCAAATACATGGTTAATCATAGGAACTACTCCAGTGTTGAGGTCAGGTGGGAGGAGGGAGAAGAAAGGGAAAATGGAAAGTTGGTGTGGGTTTAGATGGGTGGTCAAATAAGCGCTTTGGAATGGGGGCAAGGCAGGCCTGATGGGGTGAGTCCAGCATAAATTACTGAAATTCTATTTTAGAAATTTATATTCAGTACTTTCGGTACAAGCAATTAGTTGTACATTCACTTTCCTTGGAGCTTTTAATTTGATTTCTTAACCTTTAAAGATTCTATCTCAAATTGTGCTGTTTTCAGTGAATCCTACCGTTATCTGGAACTAAATGATAGAATTTCCTTGTCCCAGTATTAAATTTTTTACATGTTGTAGGGATATAAACACTTTGGAATCACTTTTAGAAAAACCTAGCTTCAGGTCAAACCTGTTGCTTTTCTTTATATATATTTACATTGCCTATATTTCTCATTCCAATCTATTTTTTAAAAATTGTCAAATATTACCACTATTTACAAGACTTGCCCTTTTTTAAAAAAAAAATTTTAAACAGCTTTTCCTTTTAAACCTACAGAGGAATTCAAAATAAATATCTAAACTGTAGAGCTTAAAAACTGAATTTCTAAAATGAGTAGATTTTGTATCATTAATTTTATAAGCAATGCCAAAAGAAAACCATGCCTTTCCTAACATTTTAATATTCCTTCTGAAGATAATCTCATATTCAGTATGTATTCATAGAAAATCTACTGTTTGTATCATGCTGAGGTTGCATTTCTGAATATTGTGGGATATAATAGAAACTTGTATTTCTGGGGATTTCACATTTTAACATTTACCATTTGAAATTAGTATGTGTTCGAAATGTCATGATTACGTTGCTTAAATTTTTAAAAACATTCAAATAAAAAGCTTTTCTCACTGTTATATGACACAATAATTTCATTTCTGAGTGACTGATAGTGTTTGAAGGATATTTTCCATTTTAAGGCTTATCCATATTTTAATCCTATTTAAATGTGCTGACATATATATTGTGTTAATAAAGTAATATCACCATCTTCTAAAGCCCTAGAATTCCTTTGAAAAGAAAAGGAAACCAAGTGCATCATTAATTCTAGAATGTCTTTATTTTCCATTGCAAAAATTTAATCACTGACAACAGGATAATCCAAATAAGAATGGACATGATCATTTAAACAAGCTGTAAGTATTCTAGTATAGAGCCTAGAACTGAGGTCTGCTTTCAATATTTTTTAAAATGAATTATTAAATATGAAGAAAACAGAAGCCCTTATCAGTATTCATCAGACTTCCATGTTATCTTGTAAAAATGTGGTTATCAGAAGTAATAGAAGGATAACATTATTCTAGTCTCTTACACTTGATGTAGTACAAAATTACTTATTATCCTCATTCCTGCTGGATGAGTGCAGAACAGCACCACTAAACTGGCTACTTCTGGTTCCAAAATTAGAAGTGATGCACCTGTTGTATCTGACACTGGGCCTGTTTAAGGAAATACTTTAGGTATTTTGAGACCTAATCCAAGACAGACCCTCTGTATGCCAAATCCCCAAATATAGCTCAGTGTTCAGGCAGTGTTAGAGGATCCTATGACTTAAACTGGACCAAAACTTACAGAAACTCACTTTCAAGGATTCTTGTTAATGTTAACTTCTGAAATTTTAAAGAAACCAGATCTGATTGAAAATGTTCATTCTGAGGAAGCCATTTCCAACCAGCAAAAATGAAGAACTCTTTAAACAGACGTCATTTTAATGAAAGATTTGAGAGGTTCAATGATCCTGAGAACCCAATGGAATTAATCAAACTCACTTTATGCAATGTGTGAACCAACTTTTTTCTTTCCCAGTGCATAGTCAACACCTCAAGTTTGTTTGTTTACCGCGACAAATTTGGGGCTAATAATTATACAGGATTGAATTTTTTACATTCTTTTGAAAAAACAATCGATTTTCTGGAGTTTGTTTTCCAATATAAGGTTAGGTATTGTAGTAGGCAGCTTCTGAGATGGCCTGCAGTGATCCCTGCCTGCTGGCATTCACACTCTTGTGTAATTCCCCCTACCCAGAACCAAAGTTGGTGTATGTGGCCAATACAATAGAGGAAAAGTGATAGTATGTCACCTCTAAGATTAGGTTATAAAAGACACTTTTCAGCATTTTGGTTGCCTTCTTACACTCCCTTTCTCTTTGATCATTCACTCTGGGGGAAGCTGGCTGCTATATGTTGTGAGCAGACTTATAGAGAAGCTCCTGCCAGCAACCTTGTAAAGATCCTTCAGCCCAGTCAAGCTTTCGGATAACTGCAGTCCTGGCAGACACTCAACTGCAACCTCATGAGAAACCCTGAGCCAGAACCATTTAGCTGAGCTCTGAGATTCTTGATTCTGAGATTCTGATATTTTTGACCTCAGAAAATGTGATATAACAAGTATTTGTTGTTTTAATCTCCTAAATTTTGGAGTAATTTGTTACACAGCAATAGATAACTAATACAGATATGATACTCCATTGCTTCTCTTTTCTAGACAGAATGTATTTTAATAATTTATTAAAATAATCACTAGTTTAATATCATTAGTGGTTTTACAAACTATAACATTGTGAAGAATGAGAATTCAGAACACTTAATTGTGCTCATGCAGAACCTAGACCAAGAGTTAGTCTTTCAAACAGAACAAGTGGATATTGCATGTTTTAAAATCAGGAAAAGTGTGTGTCAGGGTTATATCCTTTCACCATATTTATTCAATCTGTATGCTGAGCAAATAATCCAAGAAACTGAACTATATGAAGAAGAACACCGCATCAGAATTGGAGGAAGACTCTCGTTAACAACCTGGATTATGCAGATGACACAGTCTCGCTTGCTGAAAGTGAAGAGGACTTGAAGCACTTACTGATGAAGATCAAAGACCACAGCCTTCAGTATGGGTTACACCTCAACATAAAGAAAACAAAAATCCTCACAACTGAACCAATAAGCAACATCATGATAAATGGAGAAAAGATTGAAATTGTCGAGGATTTCATTTTACCTGGATCCACACTCAATGCCCAGGGAAGCAGCAGTCAGGAAATCAAATGACACATTGCATTGGGCAAATCTGCTGCAAAAGACCTCTTTAAAGTGTTCAAAAGCAAAGAAAGATGTCACTTTGAGGTCTAAGGTGCACCTGACCCAAGCCATGGAATTTTCAGTCACCTCATGTACGTGCAAAAGCTGGACAATGGATAACGAAGACCAAAGAAGAATTGATGCATTTGAATTGCATTGTGGTAGGCTACTGAATATACCATGGACTACCAGAAGAACAGACAAATCTCTTGGAAGAAGTACAGCCAGAATGCTCCTTAGAAGCGAGGATGGCAAGACTTCGTCTTGAGTACTTTGGACATGTTATCAGAAGGGACCATTTCCTGGAGAAGGACATCATGCTTGATAAAGTAGAGGGTCAGTGCAAGAGAGGAAGACCTTCAACAAGATGGATTGACACAGAGGCTGCAACAGTGGGCTCAAACATAGAAAGATTGTGAGGATGGCGCAGAACTGAGTGGTGTTTAGTTCTGTTGTACATAGGGCATAGGGTCACTGTGAGCCTGAACCAACAAGGGAAAGTAGGCTAAAAGTCCAAATTCAGGGCATCAGCTCCATGGGGAGGCTTTCTCTCTTTCTTGGTTCTGGAGGAAGGTCCTTCTCATCAGTCTTCCCCTGGACTAGGGGCTTCTCCGCACAGGAACCCCAGGTCCAAAGGATGTGCTCTGCTACCAGCACTGCTTTCTTGGTGGTATAAGGTCCCTCCGTCTCCCTACTTGCTTCTCTCTTTTATATCCCAAAAGAAACCGGCTCAAGACACAGTCCAATCCTGTAGATTGAGTTCTGCCTCATCAACACAGCTGCTGCCCATCCCCCCTCATTAACATCATAGAGGCAGGATTTATAACACACAGGAAAATCACACCAGATGACACAATGGTGGACAATCACACAATACCGGGAATCATGGCCCAGCCAAACTGATCCACACATTTTTGGGGGACACAATTCTATCTATGACACTAAGAATTTCTGGACTTTATTGCTACATGGCCTTTTGGTTTATTTTCTATAAAAGTTCAAGTAATAGAATCCTACATCCTATTTTATGAAGAGATCTGTTTCTTTCAGATCTTATATGCTAGAGACTGCTAATTGTCCTCCACATCCCATTTTATTTTCCCTTAGTATTCCCCTGAGTTGGACATATGGCTGCCAAGTATATAACCCAACTTACCTTGGAACTAGATGTGAGATGTCACCACCTGACTATGTTTAGACCAAAAAATGTGAGCATAATTGATGAGTTTAACTTCCAGGTCATCTTAGTAAAGATGACGCATCCTGCCCTCTACTCTCGTTCCTACTTCCCCATGAGCTGGTTTGAAAACATGGTTGAAACTGGGGAGCCAGCTTTGACCTTGAAAAGACAACACTGTAAGAGAAAATAGCACAAAGAGATAGAAGGAAATGGGGTTCCTCGTGACCTGTAAGCCTTGGACCACTTACCTGCAGACTGTTTTGTGAGAGAAAACTTATTTAACTCAATTTTTTTGTTCATATTTTTGGTTATAGCTACTTAGTCTCTGTATTCTAGCATATTTTTTTCTCCAATATTAAATAGGTAGTAATATTTGGTGCCAAATAAAATTTATCTAAATAGCTTCTTTCTGAATTGAAGAGAACATGATTTTTTTTTTTCCTGAAAAGTTGGACAATTGTCAAAGACTTAGCTGTAAAATCCCAAATGTCAAAGGACTTCAAAATAGATTTTTTGGTGTTACATCAACCAATGACTTTCTTCATCACCAATTCACATTCTCCTTCAGTTGCTTCATTTGACACTGTTGCCCCTCCACTCATTTTGAAACACTTCTTTGCCTTTATAAGCATGACCATCTCAATATTTTGGTTACAGCTCCTTTGCTGATTCCTTCTTTCCCCCTCCTAAATGTGGGATTCCTAAAGATTCAAGCTTTGACCTTATTTAGCTTGTTCTCTTTTCTAAGCTTTAATTCTCCATCTCAAATCCATGCTGGACATTCCCACTTAAAACATTTCTAAAAATAAACTCATCTTCTTAAAACCATTCCCCTCAAGTGTTCTAGTTTACCTGGTAGGTACTCAAAAAAAAAAAAAAAAAAAAAAAAAGAAAATTAGGATAAACACTTATTGAATGACTTAATGATACATCATTTACTATGGTGGATATCTGGTTATTGCTTGATCACCCATTATCTGCAGAACAGATGAGGGGGAAGAAAGTATATTATAGTCAAAACAAAGTGATAAAAAGCAACTTTTGAGAATGAGATAAGTTAAATGCTCAGGCAAACAAAATTCATTTGTATGATGGGGGTACATTCCCAATTTATTTTGGAGGGGAATTATCACTCAGAAAAAGAGACTTATCTTTAATGATAGAATAAAGTGAGAGGAAAGAAAATATATGTTATAGCTTTTGTGTTTTGTTTGCAAACTCTTCACAAGGGGGAACTAGCTAGTGGTAGTAAAAGACCAGCTAGTAAGCCTCTGATTCTACCCATTGAGATCAGTTCAGAAACTTGAAGGAAGGGAGGGAGAGAGGAAGGGAGGAAGAAAAGAAGCAAAGGAGGGAGTGAGGGAGGGAAGGAAAAGAAAAGGCAAATGGATAGGAACAAGGCCCAGGTGCCAAACCCCAGCCAGGTATGTGGACCTAGAGAAGGACCTTCCAAGAGGCTTAAGCCAGAGAGCCCAAGAGCTCAGGTAGCTGAATCCTTTCCAGCCCACCATCCAGCCTTCACATGAGGGAGCATCTCCCATTGGTTGTTTTAGTTAACTACGCCAGGGCTAAAGCTAGTGTATGCCATGAAACACTTGCCCAGTCCCAATATGAATACCTGGAGGAGTAGAGGAAGGGGAGCACCCATCTGTGCTTCAGGGAGATGAACTGATTAAGTTCCAAACACCAGAGGTAAGATTGTCATCCTGACACCCTATTTGCCAGTATGACTGGAGAAGTGAAACTATGGTTTAGTTTCTTATTGTGGCTATCACATCTTTGTGAGGTAAGCACATTGCTATGCCCAAGCTGGATGGACTAATAAACCTCACAGTAGACTAAGGCTTTTATACAAGCAACTAGTCAGAGCCTGTCATCTCTACAAGTAAAACATCCACTAATTTCCAACCTTTTACCCCTCCTTCCACCAACACGTCCCACTCTGACTAAAACAAACTCAGAAAGACTCATTACAAGGCATTTATTTTAGTTCCCCAGTGGGATTGTAAACTCTCTGTATGCTTGTGGAAATTATTTCTTGTATTTACTTGTATTTATCTTTTTACTTGTATTTCTCAAGTGTCTAATAGTGCATATATTTTTGCATATTCAGGTTAACAATGCAATAAGTATTAAATGATTATTCCCAATGAAACTCTCAGTGAGGAAAATATTTAGAATGAAAGTGTATAATTATGGAACGAACAGTTGAAGCCTAAATATTTGTTATCTCAGAAGAAAGTCCTGGCAATCTACTTCTGAAAGGTCACAGCCATGAAAACTATGGAGCACAGTTCTACTCTGATGCACATGGGGTTGCCATGAGTCAGAATCGGCTCGACAACAACTGGTTATTAATAAAGAGTTGTAAATGGAAGAAAAAGGTTTATCTAAAAGGGAAAGGAATTATATGTATGAGATACATACTAAAGACATATTTTAATACTGAAAAAAGGAAATAGAATCCACAAAAAAAACTATTAGAATTAGTAAACAAGTTCTGTAAGGTTGCAGGATATAAGATCAATACAAACAATCAATTGTATTTCTACACACTAGCAAGGAACAATCTGAGAATCAACTTAAGAAAACAATTCCATTTAAAATAGTACCAAATAGAATATAATTTAGGAATAAAGTAAAGAAGTGCAAGACTTGTACACTGAAAACTACAGAACATAATATATGGAACAACATCTGAATGTTCCTGGATTAGAAGACTTAATATTGTTAAGACAACAATAAATTGGTTTACAGAGTCAATGCAATACCTATCAAAATTCCAACAGCCTTTTGCAGAAATGGAAAAGCTGATCCTCAAATTTATATAGAATTGCAAGGGGCCCTGAAAAAGAAGAAAAAAATTGGCGGATTCATACTTCCCAATCTCAAAACTTACTACAAAGCTACAGTAATCAAGGCAGTGTGGTACTGTCCTAAGGATAGACATATAGACCAATGTAATAGAATTGAGAGTCTAGAGGTAAACCCTTACTTATATGGTCATTGATTTTCAACAAGGTTTCCAAGACAATTCAATGGGGAAAGATGAATCTTTTCAACAAATGGAGCTGTCACAACTGGCTAGCAACATGTGAAAGAATGAAGTCTTAGGCTGGGTTTTCTAGAGGAGCAAAACCAGTATAGCGTATGAATATACATATAGAGAAATTTTTGTCAAGAAAATGGCTCATGTGGTTGTAGAGGCTGACACATCCCAAGTCTGTAGGTCAGGATAGAGGCTTCTTCTGATTCACATAGTCTCAGGGGCTGGCGAACCCAAGATCGACAGGTCAGAGAGCAGGGCTCTTGCTCACAAGCTGCAAAGATTGATGAACCCCAAGATCAGCAGGCAAGACCACAGGTAAGCTGCTAGCTCATGTCCCAAGAACCAGAGGTCAGATGAACAAGAGCCAGCGACAGGATCCAGAGCAAGCAAAAGTCCACCAGCCTACCAGAATGTCCACTTAAATTCAATGCAGGCCACACGCTCAAGGAAACTCCCTTTCAACTGGTTGGCTGCTCACAGCAGATCCCATCATGGAGGTGATCACATTATATCAAATCTCATCATGGAAGTGATCACAGCATAATATGAATGCCAAACCACTTAGAATCATGGCCCAGCCAAGTTAACACACGACCTTAACCATCACAGACCCCTACCTCATACAACATACAAAAATTAAAATGGATCAAAGACCTAAATGTAAGAGCTAAAACTATAAAAATTTTAGAAGGAAACATATGGGCAAATCATTATAACCTTGAATTTAGCAATGGATTCTTAGATGTGACACCAAAAGCATAAGCAACAAAAGAAAAACATAGATGAATTGGATTTCAGAAAAATTAAGAACTTTTGTGCTTCAAAGGACAAAGCATGAGTTTTAATGGTCCATCAAGAAAATGAGAAAAGAATCTGCAGAATAGGAGAGAGTATCTGGAAACCATATATCTGATACCGTTTAACACCCAATAGGATGGCTATTACTAAAACGAGTAAACAGAAAATAACAAGTGCTGGTGAGGATGTGGAGAAATTAGAAGCCTCATGCATTGCCAGATGGATTGTAAAGTGGTGCAGCCACTTTGGAAAACAGTTTGCCAGTTTCTCAAAATGTGAAATATAGAGTTGCTACATAACCTAGCAATTCTATTCCAAGGTATATCTGAAGTATATACCTAAGAGAATTGAAAACATGTGTTCACACAAAAACTTATAAACTAATGTTCAACACCATCATAACCAAAAAGTTGAAACAACCCAGATGTCCAACAACTGATGGATGGGTAAATAAAATATGGTATATCCATATGTCTTAGTTTCTTAGTGCTGCTGTAACAGAAATACCTTAAGTAGGTAGCTTTAAGGAACAAGTATTTATCTTCTCACAGTTCAGGAGCTTAGAAGTTCAAATTCAGGTTACTGGCTCTAGGGGAAGGTTCACTCTCTGTCAGCTCTGGGGAAAGATCCTTGTCTCTTTCAGCCTCTGCAGCCCCGCCATTCCTTGGTTCCTTGGTGATCTTCATGTGCCATCTATCTTCCCTCATTTGTGTTTGCTCGTCTCCCCTCTATGCTGCTCCTTATAATTAAGAAGTGACTAGGTTTAGGATACATCCTACATTGATAGAGCCTTATTAACATATCAAAGAAAACCCCATTTTCCAAACAAGATTACATCCACAGGCATAGGGGTTAGGATTCCAACACATATTTTGGGGGGAGCACAATTCAATCCAAAACACCGTATAATGGAATATTATTCAGCAATAAAAGGGAATGAAGTACTGATAAAACCAATCCCGTTGCTGTTGAGTCAATTCCGACTCACAGCGACCCTATAGGACAGAGTAGAACTGCCCCCATTGGGTTTCCAAGGCTGTAATCTTTATGGAAAGCAGACTGCCATATCTTTCTCCCAAGGAGCGGCTGGTGGGTTTGAACCACCTATCTTTTTGTTAGCAACCAAGTGCTTAAACACTGCACCACCACGGCTCCTTGAAGTACTGATAAACCAAAAATTTCAAACCTGTTGCCATTGAGTCAATTCCAACCCATAGCAACCCATACTACAAAATAAACGAACCTTGAAAACATTATGCTATATGAAAGAAGCTAGTCACAAAAGGCCACATATTGTATGATTCCATTTATATGCAATGTCTAGAACAGGCAAATCCATAGAGACAGAAAGATTCGTGGTTGCTGGGGGTGAATGCAGAGGGAATAGGGAGCGACTCCTAATGGGCACAATTTTGGGGGAAACATGAAAATGTTCTAAAATTAGATAGTGATGATGGTTCAACAACACTATGAATAAACTAAAAAGCACAGAGCTGTGTACTCTAAAACAGTACAGTTTATAGTATGTAAATTATACCTCAGTAGAGCTATAATATAAAATAAATAAAATGGCATATAAATATTTAAGATAAACATTTCAAAAATGAATGCATTTTATTATTTGCCTTCAGGTCTACTAGAAGATTCAGTTTTATAAAAGTAAATAACATTTTCTTGTGCCAAAATTGACTATGTGCCTGATCAATTCAATTGATGTTGATTGTATTTTCCTCAGCTAGCAAAACAGTACAAATGTTTATCCTGATTAGTAATATAATAATCTTATCTTATTAAAAACCAATTTTGGGCAAGTCCATTCTGACTCATGGTGACACTTTGTGTGTCAGAGTAAAACTACTCACAGGATTTTCAATGGCTGATATTTTTGGGGGGATAGATTGCCAGGCCTTTCTTCCGAGGTACCACTGGGTGGGCTTTTGATTAGCAGCAAGCTTATTTACAATTTGCATCACCCGGGGGCTCCACCTAATTATTAGTAAATAATTATTACTAAATAATCATTACTAAAAGGAGCCCTGGTGGAATACTGGTTAAGCATTCAATGCTAACTGAAAGGTCGGTGGTTTGAACCCACCAGCTGCTCCTCGGAAGAAAGATGTGGCAGTCTGCTTCCATGAAGTCTTGGAAACCTTATGGGACAGTTCTACTGTGTCCTGTAGGGTCACTATGAGTCGTAATCAACGTGACGGCATAAAATCATTCCTTAACATTGGACATTGTAAGGACTTTTTTTTTTCTTTAAAAGTGCTTACTCTACCAAAGATGGGATCCTCTTTACTTGCCTGCTTAATGGCGTGCACCACTGGATAAGGACAGTGTAGGAAGATGGTCACATTAGTCTGATTTGCCTTTGATGCTATTTTGCAGTGAAGAGAAGCCCTAGACACAGCCCTGAAATAAAACCAACGACAATTTAAAGCTAGTTTTATTTTTCAGAAAGAAAGAAGAACTAGATACATACAAATGGTACTTGGTCTTGTCTTCATTTTCCCTGACCAAACGGCCTTCTCAGTTTTTTTTTCAATCTAAAACAAGATCATTTCAATTTTTTAAGTCAAGTTAAGCTAATCATACATTGAATAATAAAACATTCACAGAGCAGCATTTTCTCAATAATTATAACATTTCTGGGGGTGGGGTTATCAGATTATAAGTCATATGTCACCATTACTTTTACTTTTTAAGACTTTTGTTCTAGTTTGTTGAACCAACTAATTCCCTTTTTTCCTAAGCTATTTTGGGGAAGTATCCATAAAGATGTACTTGCTGAAGTTTTTATTGGTAGTTTTTTTTTTTTGTAAAGGGGATACTATTGATGTACATAAAATAATTGCAATTCATTTGCTGTTGGTTCACATTTCAGCTCTACATCTGTTCTTGGAGAGAAGCTTGAAAATATTGGTGGGGCTGGATTGACTGCTAGCGGTCAGAACATGTTTCGATAGCTGTGTTTATGCTCTCAAAACAAATAGAAGAAAGCACAACATTTGCTATGTCAGTCAAGTTATTGTTCTCAAGTATGGCAAGTAACTAATCTGAGTTGTTTTCACACAATAGACTCATTTTGCTTTTATTTGTCTCTCTCTTTTAACTGAAATCACAAGTTATCCAGAATTCAAAGGCTAAATTTGGACCAATAAAGAAACAGCAAGGATAACAGTGTTCACTCTGATAAGCCTCCTAAAGCTGGACAAACTAAATCAGGCCTCACTTAATGTTGAAGTTGCGTTTAGAATCAACACTGTGAAAGAGGTGGATTCTAGTGAAAGCACAAAGTCACAAAAGCTTTTTGTTTTAAATATCTTTGATTTGACCCAGTGAAGAAGACCATTCATCTGCAGATATAGGCGCCCATTTACAAATGGGCTACTCAGTCTTATGAACAAAATACATTGGATTCTTTCTGTAAATGGGCACATTTACACATAAGGACCCCAAGTGACAGGAACACATACATACATAATACATACCTCTCTGAAGTTTTTGAAGAAATAAAGGGAGTTTTTTCCTTCAACTAATAACACTAAGGATTGTATGTGTGTGTGTCTACTTTTGCCCTGTGAGATTTTCTAGTAGCTCGATTGGATTCTTTTTTTCTGATTACTACTGAAATGGAAAAAATATAATTGGAAAAGTAGACACATTTTGTCCTTAAAAACAATGTTCATTACAACTTTAACTCTATTAAGAAAAAGAAACTCAAATGCACTTCAGTCATCAAGGGCCACACTTAAAAACAGCCAAGTTCTCTGCTTAAAGTAGGGGGGCCTGAAATTAAAGGGCAAACCCCAAACCACCCATCTCACCCCTCCTGTTCTCCATGATCTGCCAGTAAGGAAAACAAACTATAGTCCCTCTCAAAAGCCAGAAGACAAAACTAAAGACAGTCTCACAGAGCAGAAAAATATACCCCCACATACACACTAAGAACATTCCTAAATTGAACAATCTTCAGGCAGACAAAGCAGTGTGTTCACCATTGCTTTCTATGTGGATTTGTCTTATCTCCCTCCTATTTAAAACATGGAGTAGGCAGTCATAATTTAATCCAGACTTTTGACTGTTGTAACCTAGGAACAATAATTTGAGGCTTCTATGTAGGTAAGTGTCACCATAGAAACTAAAAGAAATCTCTCTGAGATATCCTCCTGCCTGGAGCTTATCACTAAAAAAACGATATGAAGCTCAAAGTCTGTGTAGATGGATTGATGGACTGTTGAGCCAGCTGAACCCTTGGTCTGTTCCTAGCCCTGAGATGGACTTTTAAATGTCCAGATACGTTATTGATGGATGGATAAAATGGTGTAAACTCTATGGAGGACAATTCACAAATAATCATCAAAATTACAACTACACCTACTCAGCAGGTGTACTTTTGGGAATTTATCCCACAGATACACTGAAATACATGCTAAATGATAAATATATGAGGTTATTCATTGTAACATGATTTGTAATAGCAAATACCCAGAAACAATAAATTTCTATTAATAGGGTATGGAATACTAGAGAGCCATATTGATATAGAATGATATACAAGATACATTGTTAGGCAAAAATAGAAAAATGTAGGAAAAAGGAAAATGAATACTGCGTGTTATGGATGAAATTGTGTTCCCCCAAAATATGTGTTGTAAACCCTAACTGCTGTATCTGTGGTTACAATCCCATTTGGGAATGGCTTTTCTTTGTTATGTTAATGAGCCATGATTAGCATAGGATGTGTCTTAAATCAATCTCTTTTGAGATGTAAAAGAGATTAAACTAGCAAGCAAGAGAGGCAGAGATGGAGGAAGAGAGATGCCAAGCCACACAAAGAATGCCCAGGAGCAGAAGCTCAGAAGAGACAAGGACATTCCTCCAGAGCTGACAGAGAGAAAGAGCCTTCTCCTAGAGCCAGCACCCCGAATTCAGACTTCTAGCCTCCTAAATTATGAGCAAATAAATTTCTGTTTGCTAAAGCCACCCACTTGTGGTATTTCTGTTATAGCAGAGCTAGATAACTAAGATACTATGCTACTATATGTGTAAAATGGGGGTAATATTCATATTTATTTATATGCATGAAATATCTTTGGATGGATTCTCCAGAAAGTATTAACATTGGTTTCATCATAACTGGGGCCTTTGGGTACAGGGGTGGGAGGGAGTCTTTTCACTATGTATCTTTTAGAACCTTTTGAATTTTAAATCATATAAATGTATTAACTATAGGAAACATAAATAAAACCAAAATACATCCAGGCGAACAAAACTGTTAACTGACCCGCAAGAGTTTCTTTGGTTCTACCCACACTTAGGAATATCTTCACATCATACCCCTCTTTCATCTCCTACACAAAGATTTTCTAGCATGCAAAAAGTATTTTTTGGAAAATGTGTTACAAGAATAATAGTTCAAGATGGTACAGCCATTGTGGAAAACAGTGTGGCTGTTCCTCAGAAATGAAAAATAGAACTACCATATGATCCAGCAATTCCACTCATAGGTATACACCTAAAAGACTTAAAAGCAGAGACTCAAACAGAGACTTGTACACCAAAGTTCATAACAGCACTATTCACAGTAGCCAAAAGGTGGAAACAACGTAAACGCCCTTTAACAGACCAATAGATAAACAAAATGTGGTACATACATACAATGAAATACTACTTAGCCAGTAAGAGAAATGAAGTCTTGATACATGCTACAATATGGATGGAGCCTGAAGACATTATGCTGAGTGAAATAAGACAATCACAAAAGGACAAATACTGTATGTCCTCACTTATACAAAAAGACCAAAGTTTCTTAGTGGTTCCCAGGGGCAGAAGGGAGGAGGGTAGAGGAAGTTACTGCTTATTGAGTGCTGAGTTTTGTTTAATGGTGATGGAAAAATCACATTGATTAGGGGTAGAGTTGTACAGCCAATTAATGTAACTGCTGTTAATAAGTTGTACACATGTAAAAAATGAATTGGCAAAAGTTGCATGATAGCTATATTAACAACAAGGACAAAAAAAAAAAAAAAAAGAGTAGCTGCTGAGGCTGCTTATGTACAACCAAACACCTTAAATGATTTGGTTCCTTGGTTTGGAGGTTCAGAGTTGTGGTTTCATGGCACATCCCGGTTAACTGGCCTATTAATGTGCTTAGTGCTTCTCTTCTACCTCTTGGTTCATTGTGTAGTGCCTGGGGTCCTAAAAGCTTGCAAGTGGCCATTCAAAGCACAATAATCGGTCTCTGTTTGCCTGGAGCAACAGAGAAAGAGGAGCGTAAGTAACAGGAAGAGGAAATGGAATGTGTGGCTGATTGCTTCCATGAACAACTGCTTCCTTTGCCATGAGACCAGAATAACTGGATGATGCCTGGCTACCGTTACTGATCATTTTGATCAAAGGTTCTATAGAAGAATCCTGATAAAAAGTGGGAAAATGCAGAACACAGTTTCAAATTCTCATAGAATCTAGATTTTCTGAAGTCATGGAGGCTGGATTAACCCCTGAGACTATTGCCCTGAGATGATCATTAAACCTTAAACCAAAAATATCCCCTGAAGTCTTCTTAAAATCAAACAATAGCTTAGCTTAACTAGCAAAGAATGTCTGCCTTGAGCCTTATGCCCTTTTCAGATCTATCTATATGGAATCAAATTGACCACAGAAACTCTGAAGATTAGACAGGAACCTTAGGGGGCAGTGAGTTTATGTTAGTGGTGGAGGAACACTCAGAAAAGAAGGCTGAAAATGGTTGCACAACTAAAAAATGTAATCAATGCCACTGAAATGTACATGCAGCAACTTGAATTGGTGTATGTTTTTGCTGCGTATATTCTCAACAACAACAAAAAGAAGTAATTTTTTTTAAAAAGAATAGCTAACATTTTTTGAACACATGTTATATGCCTGGCAGTATATTCAGCTCTTCACATGTATTTTCTCATTTAATCCTCACAACTCTTGTGACACAGGTACTATTATTAACTTCATGTTATAAAAGAGAACATTGATATAACACAGCCAGGGAGCACACCCTAGTCTTTCCAACTCAAAAGCTTGTGTTTAATCACTTTGCCATACTGTTGGTCTTTTCTTCTTTTGTTATACCTGAATTCTTCAAAGACCTTTGGCCTTATATCAGCACACTAAAACTGAGTAAGCAGAGAAAAAATGTGTCAATTATATTTGCAATAGGTTATCTCATTTGATCAATTAAAAAAAAGTTGTTTCAGAAGAAAGAGGCCAAATATATTAGCTACGTTTTTGCATGCCAGTACAGTGCAATAAGAGCCCTGGTGTCACAGTGGTTAAGAGCTCGGCTACTAACCATAAGGTCAGCAGTTCAAACCTACCAGCCACTCCTTGGAAACCCTACAGGGCACATCTACTCTGTCCCATAAGGTTGCTATAAGTCGGAATCAACTCTACCACAGTGGGTTTGGTTTGGTTTAATAGTGTAATACTGAAGCCATCTGGTCAAAATCACAAGTCATTAAACATAATTTGTGATTAAATAGGAATATTGAATAAGAGCAGAAGTAACCATTAAAAAAAAAAAATTCCCCTCTTCCTTGGTGGAGTGGTATCGAGAGCCAGATGTTAAAATATCAGTTAGCTTTGGGCTTTTGGAATATGAAAATTCTTAGGTTCATTGGACTTGAGCCTCATGTAGTTCAAGTTTCACTTTGCATTGGCAGCGCTTAGCTTTGCTCTTCGAAGGATAAAGACATTTGAAAAGAATTTTAGGCCTTCAAATGCTTTGTACCAAACAATGCCAATTTACTTAAGTATAAACAATTGGTAACATCAGGGTTACTTGCAAATTCACATGCAATTTTAAAAAGAAAAAATAAGATGCTTGCAAGAATATATTTAGGGCTTGGTCAAGTATAAAATTTGGCAAATAGACTTCTTTAATTAGATTTGTGGAACTTCTTCCATTAAAACATTAACTTCAGACTTCTGGGCAACATGGCGCTATAGGCAGAAGCACCACACTGTCCCTCCACAGCAAACATCTGAAAACTAAGCCAAACAGCGAAAACAGCAATCCTGAAACCCTAAGCATCAAATGAAGAGATAAAGAACTCAGCCAAGCACCGAATGGAAAAAGAAACTGACCAAGAACAGAGAGTGAAGAGAGATACATGGAAAGGTCCCCTATCAGCTAACGCAGCACAGATCTGCAATCTTGGACTCCTATCAGAGAGCAGCAAACAGGGGCTACAAGAAAGCAGCTTCACAGAGCTTCCAGCAGGACACAGAAAACCTGGTGACCAGCAATATATGCTTTCCCACCCCCCACCCTTCTTCACCCCCACTTGGCTTCCTCTGCTTCCTGTAGCCACAGTCTCTTGGCCAGGAAGCATTGGCCTCACCCTGGTGTCCCTTGGATTCCACCTGCCTGTACTGTCCGGCCCCCTAAGTGCCGTTTGTTGGCTGCTGGTGTTGCTTTTCTCTGCTCTTTAGATTTCTTCCTTACCTCTCACCACCTCTCCCTCCTTTCTGTCAAACATCTGGCTCCATGCGCCATCTTTGTTTTTCCTTAAAGGCTATGAAATGCTGCTTGAATGTGAGGCTGCTTCCTGGCCTTGGCTGCCATGCTGGTGGGATCCTGGAGCTTTTTTTGTTTGTTATGAATTGTTTGTTTGTTTGATTTCTTTTTCTAGTCTTGAATTGGAAGTCCGTTTTAGCTGGCACTACTGTGCGGCTTGGGACTTACCGCCTCAGTTTGCATAGACACGCAGAAGGATCCCTGAGAGCATTTCTTTTTTCTTGTTTTTTTTGTTTTTTTTTCTGTTTTTTAGGAGGTTTTTCTTGTTCTTTTTTTTCTAATTTCTTTTGTTTTCTTTTCCTTCTTTTTCCCATTTTGTCTTTCTTCATTACTCAGTTTCTCGTCTCTCTATACCTTCCTTCTCTTCCTGTCCCCTGAATACCTGGCACTCAGTGACATCTCAACACCTTCTAGTCAGGCTGTACTTCACTGCCTGGGAGCAACTTCATCAGACATCATAGCCGGACCAGTGGGATCCCTCAGAGTTTTGCTTTTCTTTTTTCTTTCTTCTTTCTAATTTTTATTTATTCATTTTTTTCTTTTCTTTATTTTTTTCTTCTTCTTCTCCTTTTTGTTTTTCTCCATTTCTTAGTCTCTCATCTCTCCATTCCAACAGCAAGATCCCCTAGCACTCTTTTTTGTTCGTTTATATGTTTTTGGCTCCTGTTCCTCTCTCCTCTCTCCCATACCCATCTTAGCTCCACACATCACAATCATTGTTCTTTAACATTGCATAATACTCCATTGTGTGTATGTACCATAATTTGTTTATCCATTCATCTGTTGATGGGCATCTAGGTTGTTTTCATCTTTTTGCTGTTGTGAACAATGCTGCAGTGAACATGGGTGTGCATATGTCTATTCATGTGACCGCTCTTATTTCTCTAGGATATATTCCTAGGAGTAGGATTGCTGGATCGTATGGTATTTCTATTTCTAGCTTTCTAAGGAGGCGCCATATCATTTTCCAAATGGTTGTATCATTTTGCATTCCCACCAGCAGTGCATAAGAGTTTGATCTCCCTGCAGCCTCTCCAACATTTGTTAATTCCAGTGTTTTTGATTCGTGCCAGTAATGCCAGGGTGAGATGGTATCTCATTGTGGTTTTAATTTGTGTTTCTCTAATGGCTAGTGATCACGGGATTTCCTCATGGGTCTGTTGGCCGCTTGAATGTCTTGTTTGGTGAAGTGTCTGTTCCTTTCCTTTGCCCATTTTTTAATTGGATTATTTATCTTTTTGTTGTAGAGGTGTTGGATTTTCTTGTAGATTATGGAGATTAGACCTTTGTCTGACTTGTACTGTCCAAAAATTTTTTCCCAGTCTGTAGGTTCTCTTTCTACTCTTTTGGTGAAGTCTTTTGAAGAGCATAGGTGTTTGATTTTTAGAAGATCCCAGTTATCTAGCTTATCTTCTGGAGTTTGTGTGTTGATGGTTATGTTTTGTATCCTGTTAATGCCATGCATTACGACCTTTAGTGTTGATCCTATTTTTTCTTCTAAGAACTTTATAGTTTTTGGCTTTATATTTAGGTCTTCGATCCATTTTGAATTAGTTTTTGTATAAGGTGTGAGGTACGGGTCCTGTTTCATTTTTTTGTAGATGGACATCCAGTTTTGACAGCACCATTTGTTAAAAAGACTGTCTTTTTCCCATTTGATGGACTTTGGGCCCTTGTCAAAGATCAGGTGACCGTAGATGGATGGATTTACATCTGGGTTCTCAATTCTGTTCCATTGGTCAATGTATCTGTCATTGTACCAGTACCAGGGTGTTTTGACTACTGTAGCTTTATAGTAGGTTCTGAGGTCAGGTAGTGTGAGTTCTCCTACTTTATTCTTCTACTTCAATAGTGCTTTACTTATTTGGGGCTTCTTCCTTTTCCATATAAAGTCAATGATTAGTTTTTCCATCTCTTTAAAGAATGTTGTTGGGATCTTCTAAAAATCAAACACCTATGCTCTTCAGAAGACTTCACCAAAAAAGTAAAAAGAAAACCTACAGACTGGGAAAAAATTTTTGGACATTATAAGTCAGACAAAGTTCTAATCTCCATAATCTACAAGAGAATCCAACACTTCTACAACAAAAAGACAAACAATCCTATTAAAAAATGGGCAAAGGAAATGAACAGACACATCACCAAAGAAGACATTCAAGCTGCCAATAGACACATGAGGAAATGCTCGTGTTCCCAAGCCATTAGAGAAATGCAAATTAAAACCACAATGAGAAAGCATCTCACCCTGGCATTACTGGCATGAATCAAAAACACTGGAATTAACAAATGTTGGAGAAGCTGCAGGGACAAGCATGGACTAATGGACCACAGCTACCAAGGCATCCTCCAGACTGAGTCCAGTGCCCGGCTACCACCACTGACTGCTCTGACCGGGATCACAACAGAGGGTTCTGGACAGAGCTGGAGAAGGATGTAGAACAAAATTCTAACTCACACAAAAAAAGACCAGATTTTCTGGCCTGACAGAGACTGGAGAAACCCCAAGAGTATGGCCCCAAGCTACCCTTCTACCTCAGTGGTGAAGACACTCCCGAGGTTCACCGTTGAGCCGGGGATTGGACAGCCCCATAAAACAAAATAGGACTAGAAGGCAGAAGGGGACAGGAAAGCCAGTGATAGGGAACCCAAGGTTGAGTAAGGACAGTATTGACATGTAGTGGGGTTGTTAACCATTGTCATAGGGCAATACGTATACTGTTTAATGAGAAACTATTTTGTTCTGTAAACCTTCATCTAAAGTGAGAATAGCAGCACAACTGGAAGAATGTAATTGATATCACTGAATTGTACATGTTCAAATTTTTGAAATGGTGTATCTTTGGCTATGTATATTTTCACCAAAAAAAAAAAAAAAAATGTTCCTCCAAGGTCGAGAACGGAGAGTGTTGACATGTCGTGGGGTTGTTAACCAATGTCATAAAACAATACGTGTACTGACTGTTCAGTGAGAAACTATTTGTTTTGTAAACCTTCATCTAAAGTACCATAAAAAAAAATTTTTTTTAATTATCTTCATTAATCATCTAAATAGACTAAGATTTAAAAGGTCAGTCTTTGCTACATTACAAGAAAAGTATTCACAAGTGCAGTATTCATGTAATATTCATATTACAGTGCTTTGTAGTTTACAAAAGGACAAAGTTTTTTTTTTTACATTTTATAAAATTAATTACTGTGACTTTTAAGAGATGATTGTAATAAAATGTCAAGTATTCAGATGACTTTAATATCTTTTATTTTTTAAAACCCCCATCCACTTCCAAAAGAGTTTGAGGTAGTTTGTAATGATATATACATATTATTTCAGTCAGGGTCCAGCTGGGAAACTAGAAACCACTCAGGTCTTTTACAAGAGGGAGTTTTAATACAAAGAATTAAATGTCACACAGAAGTGATGGAGAAGTTGGGAAGCCAAGCAGAGGACACTGAGGCAACCCAGAGACTGGCAACAGCAGGAAGCTACTAACACCGCTAGAGCAGGAAGACAGATGGACGAGGTGATCTTACTAAATCACAGAAAACGAGGCTATTTGGAAGGAGGCAGAACCTTCAGATCTCCATTGAGCTGGAACAGGATGGGTTACCAGGTGGGAACTGAAGCCAAGAATGTGACACAGCCACTGCTGAAGGTGTGCCTGAGGTGGCAGGGGAGGGGGGGGCGGCGGTGAGGTTTGGAAATAATTTACCTTCTCCCCTCCTCCTGAGCTCAAATCTTCTGTCAGAGCCTCCATTGGCTGAATCTACTTGGAAGCCAGAGGAAGAATGAACCTGGGAAATGCAATTCCTTCTGTCATAGAAAGGAGCCCTGGTGGTGCAGTGGCTAAGTGCTGGGCTACTAACTGAAAGGTCAGCGGTTCAAACCCACCAGCAGCTCCTCCAGAGAAAGATGTGGCAGTCCGCTTCCATAAAGATTACCAAAACCAAACCCAAACCTCTTGATTTTGAGTCGATTCAAACTCATAGCGACCCTGTAGGACAGAGTAGAACTGCCCTATAGGGTTTCCAAGGAGTGGGTGGTGGATTCCAACTGTGAACCTTGTGGTTAGCAGCAGAGCTCTTAACCATTGTGCCACAAGGGCTCGGAAACCCTGTGGGGCAGTTCTACACACTGTCCTATAGTGTCGTTATGAGTTGGAATCGACCCTATGGCAACGGGTTTGGTTTGTTATAGAGCAGAGCACAGAAGAGTGGATAACCGATCTGAGAGTCTATCTCTTGCTATTCAGCACACATACTTATACCAGTACAATAGCAATTTAACAATTCTACCTAACATGAAGCAGCTGTCCATCATGCAAATGAAGATACTTTCATCTTTCCATCAAGGGGAGACACAAAGTCCCATCAGCATCTGTCACCTCAAATTCAGGTTCTCCAGGTGATATGCAATCCTCCCTTGTGCCTTATGGCACTTTGTGATCTTGGTGACCTACGAAATAGCTTGTAAAGTTAAGCACTATCATTCCTCATTCAACATAGTAAGGGAACAAAGAAAGGAAAGAATTAGGAAAATTGAATATGCATACACATACACACACAGATATGTATACACACATACACACTCACACATATAAATATAAACCCATTGCCATCAGTCAATTTCTGACTTATAGCGACACTACAGGACAGAGCAGAACTGCCCCATAGTGTTTCCAAGGCTGGAATCTTTACAGAAGCAGACTGCCACATCTTTCTTCTGTGGAGCGGTTGGTGGGTTCGAACCGCCTACCTTTCGGTTAGTAGCCCAGCACTTTAACCACTGGGTCATCAGGGCTCCTACATATAAATAAATAAATGTAAATATATATATGTATATATATTTTAAGGGGTGTAGCTGCTATGATCCTTATTTCTATAACTGACTACAAGGTTAAGGTTAATATATATGACTTCTTTCTTTGACCACCCATTCCATCCATGTTCTTGTCCTTAGCCAGCATCTTGATTGGTTGGCATTCTTTACCTGATTGCGTGACTAGTACCTCTATTTCTGAAGGACCTGAGTCCATAATAGTTCAGTCTTTATTGGGTTGCTTTATACTGGACAAAGAACTAATAAGAGGCATGTGAGAGAATCCCTGACATTCATCCCTCCCCTGGCTGTATACCAGCCACTCAAAATTTCCCTTGGTAATCTGATCAATTTCTCCAAACAATACAGCAACTTCCTTCTTTGCCTGTTGGTGACAGTCTCAGCTTCCAATGTACTGGGACCAGTGTTGAATCCTTTGGTGCCAACATTCCTCCTTTGGGAACCAAGATTTCTAAACTAGCAGAGTCCAAGGGTGAGGATGGAAGCAAAATTTCTAAGAGCGAGTTATTGTGTTTAATAGGGAGAGAGGCCACTCCCATTTTTATTCCTTAGGTTACCCTATATATTATGGCTAGTAGAAGAAACAGCGCATCATACACTGAGAGCTAGTTCAGAATATAGTTTACCTCTGTATCACAGAATGTTGACTTCCAGCTAATGCTGTAGCTGGTTTTCCAGTAAGCTGTTCCTCCATTCTATCAAGCCAGCTGCTCTGGCTAATTATTTATGTAGTAAGAATAGTGAATTCCATGAACATAAGCCATTTTTTTTTTTTTTGTAAAATGGTTTCCTTTGTTAAAAGTAATATTGTATGAAATATCATGTATACAAGGTTGAAGCATTCTCCTAAAATTTATGTCCATCTGGAACCTCAGAATGTGACTGGCTTAGGCTGGGTTTTCTAGAGAAGTAAAACCGGTACAGCATATAAATACATATGTTGTTGTTAGGTGTTGTCGAGTTTGGTTCTGACTCATAGCGACCCTATTACAACAGAATGAAACACGATTTGAGGTCCTGTGCCATTCTCACAATCGCTTGAGCCCATTATTGCAGCCACTGTGTCACTCCATCTAGTTGAGGATCTTCCTCTTTTTCACTGACCCTCTACTTTTTCAAGCCTGATGTCCTTCTCCAGGAACTGATTCCTCCTGATAACATGTCCAAAGTACGTGAGACAAAGACTCACCATTCTTGCTTCTAAGGAGCATTCTAGTTGTACTTCTTCCAAGACAGATTTGTTCATTCTTTTGGCAGTCCATGGTATATTCAATATTCTTCGCCAACACCCCAATTCAAAGGCGTCAGTTCTTCTTCAGTCTTCCTTATTCATCATCCAGCTTTCACACGCATACGAGGCAATTGAAAACACCATGGCTTGGGTCAGGCGCACCTTAGTCTTCAAGGTGACATCTTTGCGTTTTAAGACTTTAAAGAGGTCTTTTGCAGCAGATTTGCCCGATGCAATGCCTCTTTTGATTTCTTGACTGCTGCTTCCATGGGTGCTGATTGTGGATCCAGGTAAAATGAAATCCTTGACAACTTCAATGTTTTCTCCGTTTATTATGATGTTGCTTATTGGTTCAGTTGTGAGGATTTTTATTTTCTTTATGTTGAGGTGTAATCCATACTAGACTGTGATCTTTGATCTTCATCAACAAGTGCTTCAAGTCCTCTTCACTTTCAACAAGCAAGGTTGTGTCATCTGCATATTACAGATTGTTAATGAGTCTTCCTCCAATCCTGACAGCCCGTTCTTCTTCATATAGTTCAGTTTCTTGGATTATTTGCTCAGCATACAGATTGAATAAGTATGGTGAAAGGATACAACTGTGATGCACACCTTTCCTTACTTTAAACCACATAGTATTGCCTTGTTCTGTTTGAACTACTGCCTCTTGATCCATGTACAGGTTCCTCATGAGCACAATTAAGTGGTTTGGAATTCCCATTCTTCACAACGTTGTCCATAATTTGTTATGCGTCACACAATCGAATACCTTTGCATAGTCAACAAAAGACAGGTAGATATCTTTCTGGTATTCTGTGCTTTCAGCCAGGATCCATATGACATCAGCAATGATATTCCTAGTTCCATGTCCTCTTCTAAATCCAGCTTGAATTTCTGGCAGTTCCCTGTCGACATACTGCTGCAGCCGCTTTTGAATGGTCTTCACCAAAATTTTATTTGTGTGTGTTATGAATGATATTGTTTTATAATTTCTGTATTTGGTTGGATCACCTTTCTTGGGAATAGGCATAAATATGGATCTCTTCCAGTCAGTTGACCAGGTAGCTGTCTTCCAGATTTCTTGACATAGATGAGTGAGCACTTCCGCTGCTGCATCCATTTGTTGAAACATCTCAATTGGTATTCTGTCAATTCCTGAAGCCTTATTTTTCTCCAGTGCCTTCAGTGCAGCTTGGACTTCTTTCTTCAGTACCATCAGTTCTTGATCATATGCTACTTCCTGAAATGGCTGAACATTGACCAATTCTTTTTGGTATAGTGATTCTGTGTATTCATTCCATCTTCTTTTGATGATTTCTCTGTTGTTTTATGTTTTCCCCATAGAATAATTTAATATTGCAACTTGAGGCTTGAATTTTTTTCTTTAGTTCTTTCAGCTTGAGAAATGCTGAGCTCGTTCTTCCCTTTTGGTTTTCTATCTCCAGGTCTTTGCACATGCCATTATAATACTTTAGTTTGTCTTCGCGAGCCACCTTTTGAAATCTTCTGTTCAGCTCTTTTACTTCATCATTTCTTCCTTTTGCTTTAGCTACACAATGTTCAAGAACAAGTTTCAGAGTTTCTCTGACATCCGTTTTGGTCTTTTCTTTCTTTCCTGTCTTTTTAAAGACCTATTGCTTTCTTCATGTATGATGTCCTTGATGTAATTCCACACTATATAAATATATACATAAAGAGATTTATATAAAGGAAATGGCTTACATGGTTGTAGAGACTGGAAAGTCCCAAATGACTCACGTAGCTACAGGTGCTGGTGAATCCAAGAGGGGAAGGTCAGATAGCAAGCCTCTAGCTCACAGGCTGTGAAGGCCAATGAATCCCAAGATCGGCAGGTGAATCAGCAGGCAAGCTGCTAGCTCAGTTCCCGAGAATCAGACGTCAGACAAACAGGCGCCAGCTGCAGGACCCAGAGCGAGCAAAAGCCAAAGAGCCTTGCCAGAAAGCCCACCTATATTGGATGCAGGCCACTCCCCCAAGTAATCTTCCTTTCAACTGATTGGCTGCTTACAACAGATTTCATCATGGAGGTCATCACATTATATCAGATTTCATTATGGAGGTGGTTACATCATTAAAAAGCTGCCAGACTACATCATAACTGCCAAACCACTGAGGATCATGGCCCAGCCAAGGTGACACACAACTTTAACCATCAAAGTGACCTTGTCTGTAAATTTAGTGAGGTCATACTGGATTAGTCTGGGCCACCCAATTTGTGGTACTTTGTTATGGGGACTCCAGGAAACTAATACAACACATTGTGAATAAGGTCTCTGTGATTCCATACATGGTGGAGCTGGTAGAAGAATCACATGTGTGGAAGCCAAATCCATATCTGCAATAGGTGTTTAATTTGCTCCTTCTCTGATAAAAGGGGCTCAGTGTAGGCTTCCTGCCACCAGGAGGATGGCTGATCTCCCTGGGGAATCGTACCATATCAGGGGCTCAGTATTGGCCTCTGCTGTTGGCGGGTTGAGCACTTATCAGTGGTTATATACAGATCAGCCTTGTTAGGGAAGTCCACATTATTGAATTCATCATAGACTCCATCCTTTTTGCTATGGTCACTTTGTATGTGAGCCCATTGATCAAGCACCAGCATGGATGAGAGAAAAGACTGTGCTAAATAATCTTCTTTTGGCTCCACTCACCACTCTATTCTGCCTTATAAGTTACATGTCTTTGACTGAGTATGTCTACTCCAACTAGTCAGGGTGGGGCTATAGACCCACTAGACTCACAGTGTGATAGTCTCAGGCAAAAACTCCATGTATAACCTGACCTTCATAAACCCATTCTTAATGAATGGTGGACTACAGTGATTTTTCAAGTCTCCAGGAATTAGCATCAACTCAGAGCAGTTTCTGATAATCCCCCCAAATTTGAGTATTCGTCTTTCCCCAGTCTATAGTCATCTTGATAAATGGCTGCAGGTCGGTTTGGGGAAGGCTTGGAAAATGATTTAGAGTGCGTATATGTGGTGTCAAGTCCTTTCTGATAGAATCCACTCTACCCCTTGATCAACGGGCTTATGGTCTTTGAATTGGCTTAGCTCTGGGAAAAATGTGAGGGGCTATGACTTCCTATTGTGGTGCTCAAGTAAATTTTCTGCTCACTAAACCTAGAGTTTTTCTGACTGTATAGATCAAATATATTAGTATACTGCCTGTCTTAGGCTGGGTTCTCCAGAGAAGCAAATCCAGTAAAGCGTATAAATATATTCACAGAGAGATTTATATCAAGGAAACAGCTCATGCAATTGTAGAGGCTAGAACTTCCCAAGTCCATGGATCAGGGTAGATGCCTTTCCCAATACATGGGGCCGCAGAAGCTGGCGAGCCCAAGATTGGCAGGTTGGAGAGGAGGGCTCCTGCTCACAAGCTGTGAAGGCTGACGAATTCCAAGATCAGCCGGCAAGATCGCAAGGTTTCTCCTGATTCACGTAGCTGCAGGGGTTGATGAATCCAAGATTGGCAGGCCAGAGAGTAGGGCTCCACTCACAGGGTGTGAAGATTGACAAATCCTAAGTTGGGCTGATAAGCTGACAGCTCAAGTCCCAAGAACTGGAGGTGAGACAACAGAAGGCAGCTGCAGGTCCAGAGAGAGTAAACAGCCAGAAAATCTGCTTATATTCAGATGCAGGCCACACCCCCAAGGAAATGCTCTTTCATCTGATTGGCTACTCACAGCATATTCAATCATGGGAGTGATCACATATAACCACTGAGAATCATGACCCAGCCAAGCTGAAACACAATCTTAACCATCACACTGCCCAACTCTTTTATTTCTAAGGATACTGTGTTCAACTAGCCACCTCCATGGATCCCTGGGGTGTCAAAATAATTTCGTTGTCACTCGCACCTGCTGCGGCTCATTGTAAGTGCATCCAGTTTGTCTGTAACAGACAAGAACTTTTACCTAGCCTATGTCATGTCAAATGAACCCTGGTGGCACAGTGGTTAAAGCCATGGATGGCTGACCAAAAGGTCGGCAGTTTGAAACCACCAGCAGCTCCACAGGAGAAAGATGTGGCCATCTGCTTCTGTAGAGATTACAGCTTCGGAAACCCTATGAGGTTGCTATGAGTCAGAATCAACTCAGTGGCAGTGGGCTTATGTCGTGCTAAGATCCCATTATTCCCACTCAGAGTCATGGAGTTGTGGAGTCCATCTCAATGGTTTTATTTCCCGGCATCAAAACCAACCCACAGAATACAGACACCACCAAGTTTTTCAAGGATGCTGGTGCTTCTTTCTCTAACACGTTTTCTCAGTGACTTAGTAAAGACAGTGTCCTCTGATCCTTCATGGGGAACAGAGTCAGGGAGAGAGTGAGTGAGTTGCCTATAGTAAATCTACTCCTATATTTCTATATCCTTTAAGCTTTTGAATTTTTTCTTCCATTTTATGTAGGGAAGTTCTGGCAGAATGACCTCATTGAAGGTAGGCTTCACTGAATACAAGTTTAAGCCAATCAACCATGCACACTGTTAAGTCATTTCACATTTATATATCCAGAATCGTTTTTTTAAAATATATATGTATTTTTTTATTGTACTTTATATGAAGGATTACAGAGCAAACTAGTTTCTCATTAAACTATTAATACATATATTGTTTTGTGACATTGGTTGCCGACTCCACATGTCCACACTCTCCCCTTCAAGACCTTGGGTTCCCCATTGCCAGCTTTTCTGTCCCCTCCTGCCTTCTCGTACTTCCCCCTGGGCTGGTGTGCCCATTTAGTCTCGTTTTGTTTTATGGGCATGTCTAATCTTTGTCTAACGGAAGCGACTTCAGTGCTGCATTAAAAGGGAGTCCTGGGCCATATTCTCAGGGTTTCTCCAGTCTCTGTCAGACAAGTAAGTCTGGTCTTTTTTTTTTTGAGTTAGAATTTTGTTCTACATTTTTCTCCAGCTCTGTCCAGTAGCAGGGCACCATCTAGTTGTGCTGGACTCAGTCTGGTGGAGGCTGTGGTAGTTGTGGTCCATTAGTCCTTTGGATGAATCTTTCCCTTGGTTTTCTTCATTCTTTTTTGCTCCAGGCGGTATACCTAGAATCTTATATATTCATTAAGTATTGTCATATAGATAAATTCAGCTCTATTCAACATTATATTCCATCGTGTTTGGTCTAACCCCCTTACAAGCCATCTACGGACATGTTCATTAGGCTCCTTCCAGTGAAAATTATCAAGATCTCACAACTCTTTTGGTACTCAGGCTATCTCCTGCATCAGACCTTGCAATTCTCCCCCTGAGGTACACTGGGATCTGTTGTGGCTCTGGAGGCAATGATGGGTAAAAGATAAGACAGACTGGTGATCAAGCTACACAGGATGAATCTTCCTTTCTCCAGGAAACATGAGATAAACTGTCATTGGAAGAGACATGGGAGCAATACCCCAGGTCCTGTTTCTCCTTTACTCATCCCTGCACTGCAGCCACAGAAGCTGACCTTGTTTTACTTTCCAGTCTGGAGAATGTGCACTTCTCAAGTTGTTCCCACAAACGACCTCCTCTGTCTGCTTTGAGTACACATGATCTGCACTCTGGGGTTCATACTTGGTTATTCCTACCATCCTCCAGTGTCTCCTACAAAGGCAGTGGCCAGCCTCACTGCCCCTATGTGTTTAAATGATACAAGTCGCCAACAGAGTCGGATATGAAGTATAGAGCCAACCTTTGGGATGAGAATTGCAGAAGGAGGCATAGGGGGTGGGGATTAACTAGTACAAGATTGATCCTCTTGTAGGATGGCCTTCCAGAAAACAGAATTGGCCTCCTGTAAAGTTCCGTGGAAACCAATTATAGCCCAGTACATAAGGCAAATGCTGGGCCCAGGCTCCTCACCCCCTTACTCCAGGAAAGGAGTTGGTGCCCCTCCAACTATGAACATTAAGATTCTGAGTCTTGCAACCTGCTCACCATATCACATAGCCTCAAGGCTTGGACGCAAGCTCCTTTTCATGCCAGATGAGGGTACAATGCTGAATTAACATAACGGAGCTAGAACCAAGGTTCTCTGCTAGGTCATATAGCTATTGTGTCCCAGGATCTGATCATGTGAAAGTGGGGGTTGCAGGTGGGGGACAGAAGGGTGGGCAATGGTGGAATCAGCATACCTGTGATTTCTGTTTCCATGAATCTTCTGTATGGATATAGCTGGTATATGTACTGTATGACCATTTTTCCTAGTTTGATCAACACTCATCTTGAAGCTTGTGTTCTGGTTTACAAATTGTTTCTTCAGAGTCATTTCCCAAGCATTTTCCTCGGATGGAATACCAAACCAAAACCCATTGTCGTCGAGTCGATTCCGACTCATAGTGAGACATGGAATACAGAGGTGATATATTTTCTGGATTCCTGCATATACATACAGTGAAACCTGCGAGAGCTGGAACTCGAAAGGACTGCTTTGTTTTTCGGAGTCTTGCAAGTTTTCCACCCTTGACACAGTGCAGTCTTACCATTTTTTTATTGCTTATTATTAGGGGAAAATATTAGACTTTTCCATCTCTGACAAGTTTCTGCCTTACACAGGTTCCGGCTTTTGCAGGTTTTACTACAGCTTTCTTTCCCAGTTGGCCAACTGTGTTTGTTTTTTTAAAATCTATGTAAAGGATTCTAGAGATTTAGTTCCTTCCTTACAATAATGTATAGATGTTATTCTACTAATTTCTAGCTTCTGCTGTTGCAGATTTGAAGTCAGGTGGAAGTTTGTATTTCTCCCTTTTTAAGTCAATGTTTTTTTCCTGGCTGGAAGCTTTTGTGATTTTCTTGATATCCTTGGAGTTTCAAGTTTACCAGAATATATCTAGGAATGTGTCTTTTCTTATTAAACCATCTGGAAATTCAGTGAGCCCTCTCAGTTTGCAGGTGCATACTTTTCTTCAGTTCACGGAAGTTTTCTTCTGCTATATTTAATTATTCCCTGTTTTCCATGACTTCTTTGTTCCCCTTCTGGATTATCTACTGTTCATATGTTGGGTCTTCTGGATATATCCTGGATCTCTTACCAATTCCCTCATGATTTCCATCTCTTTGTGTTTTTGTTCTATGCTTTGATCTCTTTTACTTGACCAGTTGGTAATTTGAGTCTTAACTTTAACCATCTTCTCTTTGAATTAATATGCTGAATTCTTAGTTCATTTATTTTGTTTGTGAAACTCCTTTAGAGTCCTCAGTATATATATATACATATATATGTGTGTGTGTGTGTGTGTGTGAGGACACTTTATTTTTCAATCATGTTATCCAAAAATGGGAGTAGGGTATTCTTTCTGTTACTCTTGAGATTGTTACAGATTTTTTTTTTAACAGTCAGTACACATATTGTTTCATGACATTGGTTAACAACCCCACCACATGTCAACACTCTCCATTCTCGACCTTGGAAATGAAGGAGCAGAGGCTTGGAGAGAAGCTAAGTAAGTTGACCAAAATTACATGGCTTGTAAATACAGAACCCAAACTATAACACATCCATTTTTGTTTCTCATGGTTGTTAATAAGCATTGTGGAGATTGAAAGTAGTCATTAATGGAATTGCTGTTAGCTTAATAATTACCTTCATCGTTTCTTTGTTTTGACATACAAATCATTTTTATTTTACTTGCCTGTTATTAATATATCTAACAATATCCACAGACCACAAAGTATATTCATTAGTATGTGTGTTGCTGTATGAAGCATAATTTTTATTATACATGAACAGTGGGATCTATTTTATTTTTATTTAATTTTTTAATTGTACTTTAGATGAAGGTTTACAGAATAACTAATTTCTCATTAAACAGTCAGTACACAGATTGTTTTATGACATTGGTTAACAACCCCACCACATGTCAACACTCTCCCTTCTCGACCTGGAGGAACTTTTTTTTGATGAAAATATACATAGCCAAAGTTACACCATTTCGAAAGTTTCTACATGTACAATTCAGTGACATCAATTACATTCTTCCAGTTGTGCTGCTATTCTCACTATCCTTTTCCAAATTATTCCATCACCATTATCTTCAACTCACTGTCCCCTAGGCCTCCCATCAAACCTTTTGAGTTGCGTTGTCAATTAGATCTCACATAGATAATTTTATTTTTTTGTACCTTAAATGAAGGTTTGCAGAACAAATAGTTTCTCATTGAACAGGTAGTACACATATTGCCCTATGACAATGGTTAACAACCCCATAACACATCAACACTGTCCCTTCTCAACCTTGGGTTCCCTATCACCAGCTTTCCTGTCCCCGCCTGCCTTCTAGTCCTTGTCTCAGGACTACTGTGCCTCATTAGTCCTGTTTTATTTTATGAGGCTGTCCAATGCCCAGCTGAACGGTGAATTTCAGGAGGGGCTTTATCACTGGGCTAAAAGAGTGTCCGGGGGCCATATTCTCAGGGTTTCTCCAGTCTGTCAGGCCAGTAAATCTGGTCTTTTTTTGTGAGTTAGAATTCTGTTCTACATCCTTTTCCAGCTCTGTCCAGGACCCTCTATTGTGATCCCGGTCAGAACAGTCCGTAGTGGTAACCCGGCACCATCTAGCTGTACTGGACTCAGTCTGGTTCTGGTGGAGGCCGTGGTAGCTGTGGTCCATTAGTCCGTTGGACTAATCTTTTCCTTGTATCTTGTTCTCCTCATTCTCCCTTGCTCCCTAAGGGGTGAGACCAGTGGAGTATCTTAGATGGCTGCTCACAGGCTTTTAAGACCCCAGACGCTACTCATCAAGGTAGAATGGAGAACATTGTCTTTATAAACTGTGTTATACCAGTTGAGCTAGATGTTCCCCAAGACCATGGTCCCCACAGCCCTCTGACAGCAATTCAGTCCCTCAGGGAGTTTGGAAGTGTCTATGGAGCTTCCATGACCTTTTCTTGTACAAGCTGTGCTGGCTTTCCCAGTAATGTGTACTGTCTTAACCTTCACCAAAGTTACCACTTATCTATTTATTCTCCCCCCCCCCCCACTCCTCGCATCCCTTGTAACCAACAAAGATCGTTTCCTTTTGTGTGTAAACTTTTACATAAGTTATACAGTAGAGGTCTCATACAATATTTGTCCTTTTGTGACTGACTTATTTCACTCAGCATATTGCCTCCAGTTTTGTTCCTCTTACTCCCCTGTGCTGAGTTCCTTTTGTTTGTGGATTTTTTTTCATTTCTTTTGTTTTTGTAGGTTTTGTTTTTACTGAGACTTTGTTTTTCTTCTTTATTTTGATGGGAAGGTTTGTTAACTTTCTTTGTGGCTACCTTGAAATTTACCCTTATCTTCCTAGATATGAACCAGTCTATTATTACTTGGTGTCACTTGACTTCCTCTCCATTAGAAGGTTCTATATCTACACCGTTTATTCCCTCTTTTATTGTTCTGATGCTGTTGTCATTTACAGATTAACCTCTCTGGTTCTGTTTTGTAATTCTTTCAGTTTTGCATAGTCCTTAAGAGTTCATTTCCTAGGTTGGTATCTGGCTAGTACAATCCTGTGTCATAGATTCAGCCTGTGGTCTGATATTGTTTGTTCTCAGATCGAAGGACTTCCTTTAATAAGTCTTGTAAGTTTGGTTTGGTTTTTACATAGTCCCTTAATTTCTGTTTATCTGGAAATGACCTAATCTCACCATCATATTTGAACGAGAGTTTTGCAGGATATATTATTCTTGGCTGGCAATTTTTTTCTTTCAAAGTTTTATATATGTCATCCCATTGCCTTCTTGCCTGCATGGTTTCTGCTGAATAATCCGAGCTTACTCTTATTGTTTCTCCTCTGTATGTGACTTTTTGTTTTTCTCAAGCTGCTCTCAGGATTCTTTGTTTGTCTTTGGTTTTGGTGAGTGTGTTTATGATATGTCTTGGTGATTTTCCTTTGGGGTCTATCCTATATGGGATTCGTTGAGCTTCTTGGATGGTCAGCTTTTCATCTTTCATGATATTGGGGAAGTTTTCTGTCAGCAATTCTTCAATGATCCTCTCTGTGTCTTCTGTTTTCTCCCCCTGTTCTAGCACTCCGATCACACGCTGATCTTTGCTTTTGATTGTATCACACATAATTCTCAGGGTCTCTTCATTTTTCTTCATTCTTTTTTCTGATTTGTCCTCAAACCAAGTTATATCCAAGTGTTTGTCTTCAATTCCACTGATCTTGTCTTCCACCATTTCAAATCTGCTCCTCAGCCCTTCTATGACACTGTCCATTTCTGAAATCTTGTTTATCTTTTGGATTTCTAATCACTGTTTTTGTATAATTTCTAGTTGTGAATTTACTTTGTCATTTTGTTCCTGCATTATTTTCCTGAATTCTTCCATTTTTTTGGTTTGTATTTTCCATGAATTTTTCTGCCTTTTCCATGATTTTGTCTATTTTTTCCTCATTTTTGTCAGCTTTTTGCTTCAACTGTTGGGTAATTCTGAGTATTAGAGATTTTAATTCCCTATCAGGTAGTTCTAGTGTCTTTTCTTCTACTGGAAAGTCATCCAGTATTTTATTTGGGATGCCTATTGGAACCATCCTGTCTTGTTTTTGTGAATGTTTTGATATTGTCTGCTGTCTTCAGGGCATTTAGTAGTTATTTTTCTCGTTTATTGATTGTAGATTTGTTTGTTTCGCCCTTTTTTTCTTTAATTTGGCTACGTCTGAGCAGGCGGGCTGTGTGTTCTTTGTTGTTTGCTTGTCTGTGGGAATGATATTTTTCACCTCCTTCTCCAATTGGCCGGGTCAGTAGCTCAGATATGGTACAGCAGGGCAGGTCTAGCTGAAGAGGAGTTGCTGGGATGGGTTGTTTGTGGCACTTACTACAGCCACCAGGGTGGGTCAGTAATCTGTGCAGGGCAGGTTCCGGTAGGCTGTGCCTGTGCAGCTTGGTAGTGTGATGTTAAGTGCACAGTGCAGGTAGGCAGGATGGAGTGGGGAGATTGTGATGTGTGGAGCTAAGATGGGTATGGGAGAGAGGAGAGAGGAACAGGAGCCAAAAACATACAAACAAACAAAAACGAGTGCTAGGGGTGCTTGCCATTGGAGTGGAGAGATGAGAGACTATGAAATGGAGAAAAACAAAAAGGGGAAGAAGAAGGGAAAAAAAGAAAAGAATGAATAAATAAAAATTAGAAAGAAAAAAGAATGGCAAAGCTCCTAGGGATCCCACTGGTGCAGAACGAGGTCTGGGGAAGCTGTTCCGAGGTGTTGCAGTACAGCCTGGCTAGAAGGCATGGAGGAATTCAGCACCAGGTACTCACGGGACAGGAAGAGAAGGAAGGTATAGAGAGACGAGAAACAGAGTAATGAAGAAAGACAAAAAGGGAAAAAGAGGGGAAAGAAAACAAAACAAATTTAAAAAAAAAGAACAAGAAAAGCCCCCAAAAAACAGAAAGAAAAAAAAAGAAATGCCCTCAGGGATCTCTCTGTGGTCTGCGCAAGCACTACCCAGCCAGAATGGGCTCCCAACTCGAGAAAAGGAAAAGAAAACAAATGAACAACTCAAAACAAACAAACAAACAAAAGCCCCGGGATCCCACCAGCGTGGCAGCCTAGACTGTGAAGCAGTTCCACACTCGAACAGAGCTCCGCAACCCCTCAGGAAGAAGTAAAGATGACGCATGGAGCCAGGTATTTGAGCGAAAGGAGGGGGAGGTAGTGAGAGGTAAGGAAGAAATCAAAAGAAGCTGAAAAAAGCAACACCAGCAGCCAACAAATGGCACTCAGGGAGTTGGTCAGTATGGGCAGGTGGAATCCAAGCAGCCGGTGCTTCCCGGCCAAAAGACTGTGGCTGCGGGAAGCAGAGGAAGCCAAGTGGGGGTGAAGAAGGGTGGAGGGTGGGAAAGCGTCTATCGCCGATTACTGGTTGTTCTGTCTCCTGCTGGAAGCTCCGTGAAGCTGCTTTCTTGTACCCCCTATTTGCTGGTCTCTGATAGGAGTCCAAGATGGCGGATCCGTTCTGTGTTAGCTGATAGGGGACCTCTGCATGAACCTCTCCTCACTTTCTGTTCTCTGTCAGTTTTCTCACTCCATTTGGTGCTTGGCTGAGTTCTTTATCTCTTCATTTGATGTTTTAGGGTTTCAGGATTGCTGTTTTCTCTGTTTGGCTTAGTTTCAGATCTTTGCCATGGAGGGACGGCATGGTGCTTCTGCCTAGAGCGCCATGTTGCCAGAAGTCCTCAGTATATTTTTAATTCTCTTCTAGCAGGTCTCTTTTAATTAGGGATTATTCTGAGGGTTCTGTTTATTCATCTTCTCCCTAGTTGCTGAATCGAGTATATTGACCTTCGTCCCATGGGTCAACTGATCCTTGAGGTCCACACTTTCACAGGAAGTATGGATTTCAAATGCTACCATTTGTATTCTCTAAGTGCAGGTCCTTAGACTCTATCTGGCTCTGAAAGGAGAAGGTCCTACAGCAGCTCCCTCCCAGCAGGTGGGTGGGGCAGGGAATCGTGTTCATTAATGACCCCAATTCTTCATCCTTCACTATATCCATGGTCTTGTAACTTTACGGTACCCTACCATTCTGGAAAGGAGCCCTGGTGGCACAGTAGTTAAGCATTCTGTTACTCACTGAAAGGTTGATGGTTTGAACATACCAGCTGCTCCATAGGAGATAGATGTGGTAACCATAAAGATTTCAGCCTAGGAAACACTATGGAGCCGTTCTACTCTGTCCTATAGGCTCTCTGTGAGTCGGAATGGATTCCAAGACACACAACAACAACAACAATAACAACCATTCTGGGTGGGATTTTCTGCCCCAGGACCTGATTCTAGGCGGGAGCATGTGACTTGATTTGATTAGTAAGATGTTTTCAAGCACAGACTTGTAGAAGTGCTTGCTGTCTTTTTCCTCTGCCTTCACCATGGGAATATCTCCAGGCTAGCCTGAAGAAGGATGAAGCATATGGAGCAGAGGTGTGCCACTGCCACCTAATTTTGTCTCTAAATGACTTCTTATCTCATTGCAGGGTGTCCATAAAGTCTGTAAACATAGGCTACTTACTATACATAAAGTCATCAAGGACATCTTCAATCAGTAAAAAATACAGTAATATTACTAATGTTTCCAGACTTTATGTACTTTTTTGTAGAATAAAAGCCAAAGTCCTTATAATGATCTACAAGGAAGTCCTAAGAAATTCCCCCACCCCACCACTGATCTTATCCCCTAGTCTCCCTCTTACTTATTCTGCTCCAGGCACGCTGGCCTCCTTGCTGTTTTTCTCCAAACACACAATCTCTTGCCTCAGGGCCTTTGCACGTGCTTGGAATGCCCTTCAGCTTTTACCCAGATAATCTGACATGGCATACTCCCTTGATTCCTTCTTGTCTCCTCAAAGGTCACCTTCTCTCATCACTCTGCTTATTCACCTCCAGCACTCTCCATTCTCTTGTTTTGTTTAATTTTTCTGCATATACTGATCATAATCTAACATGCTCTATATTTTACTTACTTATTTTCTTTCTTCCCCAATAGATTGTAAATTCCATGAAGGAGGGAATTTTGTCTGTTTTGTTAGCTATTGTATCTCTAACACTTAGACCAAAAAAACCTAAAGACAGACCCTAATCCCCATAGGGTTTCCAAGGAGCGGCTGGTGGATTTGAACCACTGACCTTTTGGTTAGCAGCCAAGCTCTTAACCACTGTGCCACCAGGGCTCCAATCTTAATACTAAGGGCTTGTTACTCTCAAATTCTCATAGTGGTAGACATGATGTGAATTTTTAATAAATCTGAATGTACAAGTAGTTTTTTCTGTGAAATGAAAGGCTGACTATATCTCAATAAATGCCTTAAAAATTCTTAAATATGCTCAATGACGTCTCATTAAGTTAAAACAAACACAGTTTTGGCCATTTGAATAATGTGACCGTGGGTTATTCTGAGGCTTGGCTTAAATAAAATAACCTCATGATGCATTTCATATAAGTTAATTCAACTTTTTCATTAAAAAACTCACATTTTTCCAATTAACAGTGAGAAATGCTCATTATAAAGTGTTCTTTAAATATACAAACAAAAAAATGAATTAAATAAGAAGCCCCTTTTTTCCATTTAATTATACATGTCATGAAATATTTTGCATCAAATCTGCTGCAAAAGACCACTTTAAAGTGTTAAAAAGCAAAGACGTCACTTTGAGAACTAAGGTGCACCGACCCAAGCCATGGTGTTTTTCTTTGCTTCATATGCATGCGAAAGCTTGACAATGAATAAGGAAGACCGAAGAAGAGTTGATGCCTTTGAATTATGGTCTTAGTGAAGTATATTGAATATATCATGGACTGCTAGAGGAACAAACAAATCTGTCTTGGAAGAAGAACAGCCAGAATGCTCTTTAGAAGCAAGGATGGCAGGACTTTGTCTTGCATACTTTGGACATGTTATCAGGAGGGACAAGTCCCTGGAGAAAGAAATCATGCTTGGTAAAGTAGAGGTTCAGTGGAAAAGAAGAAGACCGTTGACAAGATGGATTGACACAGTGGCTGCAACAATGGGCTGAAACATAGCAACGATTGTGAGGATGGCTCAGGACCTGTCAGTGTTCTGCTGTACATAGGGTCACAATGAGTCAGAACATTTTCCACCATATTTTTGGTCCTTTTGTATTTATTTCTTCCCATGTGAAATGTGTATTCATACACTTTGTCTATTTTTCTATTGGTGTGGTAAGAGTTGTCTTGTAGGAACTCTTTATGTATTAGTAATATAAATCAGTTCTTCTTTGATCTTCCTTATTTGTTGTCCAGCTTTCACATGCATATGAAGTGATGGAAAATACCCCAACTTCGGTCAGATGCACCTTAGTCCTTAAAGTGACATCTTTGATTTTTAGCACTTTAAAGAGGTCCTTTGCAGATTTGCCCACTGCAATACCTCATTTGATTTCTTGACTGCTGCTTCCATGGGGTTTGATTCTGGATCCAAGTAAGGATTACAGCCTAGGAAACCCTATGGGGGCGGTTCTATTCTGTCCTATAGAGTTGCTATGAGTTGGAGTAGACTCAGCAGCACACAACAACAACACTAATATCTAGTAAACAAGATAGAAATAGTCTCTGCCCTTATGGAGCTTAAACACAGCTAACATTTGTATATGTATGTGTGCGTATATATTTATATAGATACATATATGTGTACATATACTTATATGTATTTTTCCTCTCCTGATTGTTTATAATTTTGCTTTTGCTGGATTTTTTTTTTACAAAATCTTCATTAAATTTAATAGGTATTATATGAAATCAACAGAGGAATATAATAAGCTAAGAACATATTTATGTTTGCATCCAAAATGAAACATTTTGATATTTAGTTGTGTATTTTTTTGCAATTTGCCACGGCTGCCTTTAGGTGGCATTAGATCCTTGAGCATGTGTCGTGATTTTTGTATACTGTATTGGTGTGTGAGTTTTGATAGCCTGATAGACGTAAAATCTGGCCCAAATGTTATTTGAAGCCTAGATGCGGGATACACAAATATGGAGGCTGTGTGTCTGGGTCATCTAGTGCTGCTCTAACAGAAATACTACAAGTGGATGCCTTTAACAAAGAGAAATTTATTCTCTCACAGTCTGGTAGGCTACAAGTTCAAATTCAGTGCATCAGCTCCAGGGGAAGGCTTTCTCTGTCGGCTCTGGAGGAAGGTCCTTGTCATCAGTTTTCCCTTGGGCTGGGAGCATCTCAGCACAGGAAGCTTAGGTCCAAAGGACATGCTCTGCTCCTGGCACTGCTTTCCTGGTGGTATGAGGTTCCAATTAATTCTCTGCTTGCTTCCCTTTCCTTTTATTTCTTTTAAGATAAAAGGCCACACCCCAGGGAAACTCCCTTTACATTGGATCAGGGATATGACGTTACTAAGGGTGTTACGATCTCACCCTAATCCTCTTTAACAGAAAATTACTATCACAAAATGCAGGACAACCACACCATACTGGGAATCATGGCCCAGCCAAATTGATAGACACATTTTTTGGGGGACATAATTCAATGCATGACACTGTATATACCAAGACCTCCTTCAGTGTGCAAGTTGTATTCTAAGTTCTGTCCTCTTACTTTTGCCTACAGCAAACATTCTCTGGTTCTTTGCCTTAATTAGATAGTTTTAGAACAAAAATCTTAAAAATGCTTTGAAGTTCTGTGTGAGGTCTCAAGCAAAATAGAGACTATTCTCTAAAACGGTACAAGTTTGGATTGAAAGGGGGCAATGTTTCATCTATGTACGGAATCCTATACGCTCAGTTTTCTCAGTTAACACTTCAGATGTTAGAGTTTACATCTGACGCTCAGTAGACACATCCAAACTCCCTGAGGGGCCAATCTACTGGGCTGAGGGCTGTGGGGACCATGGTTTTGGGGAACGTCTAGTTCAATTGGCATAACATAGTTTATAAAGAAAATGTTCTACATTCTACTTTGGTGACTAGTGTTTGGGGTCTTAAAAGCTTGTGAGAGGCCATTTAAGATACTCCACTGGTCTCACCCTGTCTGAAACAAGGGAGAATGAAGAAAACCAAAGATACAAGGGAAAGATTTGTTCCAGGGACTAATGGACCACAACTACCACAGCCTCCACCAGACTGAGTCCAGCACAACTAGATGGTGCCTGGCTACCACCACTGACTGTTCTGACAGGGATCAAAATACAGGGTCCCCGAAGGAGCTGGAGAAAAATGTAGAACAAAATTCTAACTCACAAAAAAAGAAAAAAACAAAACAAAAACACACCTCACTGGTTTGACAGAGACTGGAGCAACCGCGAGAGTATGGCCCCTGGACACCCTTATAGCTCAGTAATGAAGTCACTCCTGAGGTTCACCTTTCAGCCAAAGATTAGACAGGCCCATAAAACAAAATGAGACTAAAGAGGCACACTAACCTAGGGCCAAGGACGAGAGGCAGGAGGGGACAGTAAAGCTGATAATTGAGAACCCAAGGTCAAGAAGGGGAGAGTGTTGACATGTTGTGGGCTTGGCAACCAATGTCACAAAACAATATGTGTATTAATTGTTTAATGAGAAACTAGTTTGCTCTATAAACCTTCATCTAAAGTAAAAAAAAAAAAAATTACATCTGACATAATGGAATCATAAACCAAATATTTAGCAATGAAGGATGTAGAGAAACTGCCATCTCTGTGATTCCAATATGTGGGTTTTGCTATAAACTACTGACATTTGTATTTTCACTTTTTGGTACGGCACTCATGAGTTCATGTTGCTGAGAAACGCTTTTTATTTATTCTCAAGCTGCTTTGGGCCCTTTAAAAGATTCTTTCAGTGGGAATCAACTCGATGGTAATGGAGGTTTTACTTTCAGGAAAATGGAACTTGACTCTAGAAGATTTTACTTTGTTGAAGATTTTACTTTGTTGACTGGGGCTTGGGGAGATCATGGGATTTACCCAAGGTCTCAGGGTTGGTGACTTTGTGGCTAGCTTCCCCTACACTGCATTGGGATCAGCTGGCTCCAAGGTTTTTGTTCTGTCTAGCCTCTAGACCACATTGTCTTCTAGATGAAACGAAAGTACTGCTGAAAGCCAGAAGAAACCTTTTCAATTCACGTAATTGTTTGTGCAAAGGGGTTGTTTTAGGCAAAACCAAGGAACAACAATAATAGACCTTTTCATAGGCAAGTGGCTTCGACCATCTCTACCTTTTGAACCGTTAAGTTTTTTTTTAAATAAAACCCATTGCTGTCCAGCCGATTTAACTCATAGTGACCCTATAGGACAACAGAGCAGAACAGCCCCATAGGATCTCCAAGGAGCGGTTGGTAGATTCAAACCGCCGACCTTTTTGTTAGCAGATGAGGTCTTAACCACTAGCCACCAAAAACCAAAAAAACCAAATCCGTTGTCGTTGAGTTGATTCCGACTCATAGCTGGACCCTACAGGACAGAGTAGAACTGCCCCACAGAGTTTCCAAAAAGCACCTGGTGGATATGAACTGCTGACCTTTTGGTTAGCTGCCATAGCACTTAACCACTACACCACCAAGGTTTCTTAACCGCTAGCCACCCGGGCTCCATATTCATAATAGCCCACAGTAACTTTATGATAAGCATGCTTATCTCCATTTTATAGGTACAGAACTGGAAGTTTAGAGAGAGAAAAAACTTGCCCAAGTTCCCACAGCTGGTAAATGACAGAACCAAGACCATGATCCATTCCCATTGAATATTTGGTAGAAAAAGCAACAATTTATTTAAGTTTCAAACATATTTATTTGCCTACCCCAAACTGACATCTTTTGAATTTGTGTAAGATTCTCACACATTTCTCTCTTTGATAGTTTCAGATTACAGTAAATAAATTTTACTTGTATTTCACAATGTTTCTTTTCCGTAATTCTATCTGACTCATAATCAGCATCATTTTAGAATTTTCCACTGAATTTTCAATTTGTTTATCTCAAGGCACCAGAAGTATTTAATAGTTCTGGAAGCAGAGAGTAGCTTTCATTCATACAAAAATATCTGATTCAACTAAACTAATAGTTTATGAATTCAATGGCATTGTCTTCTTTGCTGTTTGCCAACACTTGTATACCGAACAAATATTATTTATGTTAAGGTAAGTAAGTACCTCTACCTTCAGATGTAATTTTATCCCAAAGAATCTTATTCAAGTTTCTTGCGATCAATTCTTTATTGCCACATATTTTGTATTACTTTGTTACATATTAAAATATTTTCTGCTTCCATTTAGAACCATCTAAATATTCATGTTCAATTGCTTTTATTCATATATGTATAAACCACGAAAATTTTGATGAAAAATCTGATGAAACCATAAAATCCCCCTCCATCTTGTGGATACATATGCATTTGCTTTTGGTTTGTGGGTCAGTTCCTATTTTAATATAAGAAGTTACTAGATTCATTGCAACTCAAAATATTTACAGTCAAAATGATGAAAATTCCTATCATCACCGAAAGTTTTCTTCTGCCCCTTGGCAATCTCTTTCACCTCTCCTTCCCACCCAGACAATCGCTGATCTGCTTTTGGTCACTATAAATTAGTTTACATTTTCCAGAGTGTTATGTAAATGGAACCATTCAGTATGTACTTTTTTTTTCTATGCTTTTTCCTTTTTCTTTCACTCAACATAATTATTTTGAGATTCATCCATGTTTTTGCATGTATCAATAATTCATTCCTTTTTATTGCTGAGTAATATCCCATTTTATGCGTATACTACAATTGTTTATCCATTCATCTATTAGACATTTGGGTTGCTCTTAGTTTTTGGTTATTAAGAAAAAAAAGCTATTGTGAACATCCATATATAAGTCTTTGTATGGGCATTTGCTTTTTAAAATTATTTTTATTACATATTTTTGAACACGTGCTTTTAATTGTGTTGGGTAAACACCCAAGAGTGGAATGACTGGATCATATGGTAAGTGCATGTTTAATTTTTTAAGGAATTGTCAAACTATTTTCCAAATTGGCTGTAGCATTTTACATGGTGGAAATAACAACAATTTATCTAAGTTTCAAACAGGTTTAATTGCCTATCTCAAATTCCTATTAGCAGTGGATGGAAGTTCCAGTCCTTCAATCCTGGCCAACACTTGGTATAGTCAGTCTTTTTAATTTTAACTATTCTAACATGGTTGCATATCACTATGGTTTTAATTTCTATTTCCCTAATGACTAATGATGTTTAGCATTTTTTCATATGCTTACTTGCCATCCATATCTATCCAAATCTTTTGCCTATTTCTAAAAAAAAAGAAATTTAGTCCCTGAGGTGTGAGTAATTGCTTTTGTGTGTGGCGTTTCTAGCCATGGTCTTGTAACTCCCACCCAGGTGATTTTGTGATAGGGTAATTGTGGTCTACCAAGGGAATTGGCCAGTTTTGCCTTGAAAGAGAGCCAATTCTAGAGCAGAGATGAAGAGCCCACCACCAGGGAAGGAGAGGCCAGCAGGAGAGCCCAGCAGCAGAGATCCGCCGCGGTGGGCTTCCTGGCCCATGGAGGGAGAAAGCTGAGGGCCTTTGGGCAGAGACTGAGGGCCAAGGAGAGACGTGCTTGCAAGCACAGCTGGGGAGAGGCTATCCTGATGGAAGAACTGTATCCTGAGTGTTCTTGAGCCTGAATTGTAACTGTTGCTTCCCCAATATACCCTGTAATTGTGAGTATGGTCTGTGAGTTTTGTGTGGCCATTGCAGTGAATTATCGACCCTAGTAGAGAGTGCTGTGCAAGGGACGGTTGGTGTCAGAATTAGTAAAGATGGCAGAGACAGGAAGCTTGTCTGGCCTGCACCTCATGAAAGCCAACCTTATGCTGTTGATCTTGGTTCTTCTTCCCACTTGTGGGGTTGGAGGAGGTCAGACACCTCCCCAATGCCGTTATCACTGTCCCTAAAATAGTACTGGTTAGTATATTCACAGAGTGGAGTCCCTGGGTTGTGCAAATGGTTAACACACACAGCTGATAACGGAAAGTTTGGAGGTTCAGGTACACCCAGAAGTACCTGAAAAGAGAGGCCTGGTGATCTACCTCAGAAAAATCAGCCATTGAAAACCCTATGGAATACAGTTCCACTCTGACACACAGGGGGTTACCATGAGTCAGAAGGCAAATGGGGATATTCATGGAAAAAGACCTGGAGGAATTTTCCCCAAACTAATCTGTAGATAGCAGAATTAAAGAGAAACTTAAATTTCTAAGTTATACAAGAACTTATGAAATGTTTGAATGCTTTTTCATAATGAGCATGTATTATTTTTATTACTGAAAAAAAACCCACAAGGTTTGTCTTTGCAGAACCTGCATTCAAGATAATCTTTATAGATATGGTGATCTTGGTGAAGAGGGTTCAAAGAACCATTTTGGAATAATGGGAATTGGACTTCCATACAACTACCTTTACCGCATCTCACACTGCATTATAAGGACGCTTCCTGAGGAACAGGACATCTGGTGAGAGGAGAGGTAGTGCTAGAGCTGAGTTTTGACTCGTTTTGGTTTTGCTGTGCAAACATGTGGGGCTGGGGAGAGGTTGAGCCAAGTGTCTGGAGAGACTGAGGTGATTTCTGGAGAAAGAGGAGAGAATGAGAAGAAGGCTGCCATTGGGTAGGAACTTTGGAAAAGAGTAGAGAAGTTGAGAGAGAGAGGTTTAGGAGAGGTTGTTATGTGAAGGAGCCCTGGTGGTGAAGTGGTTAAGAGCTTGGCTGTTAACCAAAGGTCGGCAGTTCAAATCCACCAGCTGCTCCTTGGAAACCTTATGGGGCAGTTCTACTCTGTCCTATAGGGTCATTATGAGTAGGAATCTATTCGATGGCAACAGGTTTGGTGGTGGTGTTGTTGTTATGTGAAAGGGCGATATAATCCTCTTCTTCATCTGCCCAGGAAAACATTGCTTAAATCAATATTATTATTCATTAATGCTTTTTTGGAATTGCATTTTTGATTTCTGGTGATCTCTATGTTGATGTGGGGATAAAGCAGTGGAGACCCAAGAAGGCCTTGTGGCATTCAGGTGACATAAAACTATTAGACTGAGAAGAGGGAATGGTGAAGAAACAGAAAAACATAGAGCAAGTGCAAAATCTAGTCTTAAGTCACTTTTTTTTTTTCCACCCTGTTAAAAAAAATCCACTTGGCTAGGGAAAATGAATGAAGTAAGGCATCCTGTATCAGTCAGGGGCCTGGCAAGAAACACAGTCAAAAGGTAATTTAAAAAAAAATGATAACAAAGAGACTGTTTACAGAGATGTGGTCAAGGTTAAGGAGTCTCTGGGTGGTTCAAACAACAAACATGCTTGGCTGCTAACCAAAAGGATGGAGATTTGAGTTCATCCAGAGGTGCTTTGTAAGAAAGTCCTGGCGATCTACTTCTGAAACGTCAGCCATTAAAAACCCTATGGAGTGCTCAGTTCGGCAGCACATATACTAACATTGGAACAATACAGAGAAGATAAGCATAGCCCCTTCGCAAGGATGACTCGCAAATTCACGAAGCATTCCGTACTATTGGCAGGATGAGAAGGCAGGAAGGGACAGGAACCGGTTAAATAGACACAGGGAACCCAGAGTGTAAAAGGGGAAGTGTGCTGTCACATTGTGGGGATTGCAACTAATGTCAGAAAACAATATGTGTATAAATTTTTGCATAAGAAATGAACATGAGCTGTAAACTTTCACCTAAAGCACAATTTAAAAAAATAAAACACACACACACACACAACACTCTGGTGCACAGTTCTACTCTAGCACACATGGGGTAATGCGTCACCATGAGTAGGAATGGACTCAATGGCAACTGGTCTTGTTTGTTTGTTTTTGGTCAAGGTTAAGGGAAATAAAGCTTGATGACACAGCAGGAAACCATTACACCTAAGCTTATGGGGCAATGGGAGAGATCAGCTACTGGAAATCGAAAAGGGTAGCCTCTGAAGGAGAGGGGTTGCCTGACAAGAATGTGGCTTTAGTTGGAAGCACACAACCACTGCCATACTGTGACCCTGCAGGAAGCGAGCGAGCCAGGCCTCTGCTCCTGTCTGATGATTTCTGGAATCCAACTGGAAGCCAGAAGACAGGGAAGCCTTATGAGGTATTCCACACAGGTCAGTTCCAGAGGCTCAAAGCAGAGCTGGGAAGGATAGATAGTGAATCTGGTCTGGCGATGCAGCAAATGGAAACTATCCAAGAACAGACTTCCAGCAAAATTCTATTTTCCCTCTACCTTAGCCCCTCCAGTTACCCACTTCTCAGCTGCTGTTGTAGTTAATTGCCATAGAGCTGATTCCAACTCATGGAGACTCCATGTGCGCAGAGTTGAACTGCCTAAAGTCGCAAAAGACGGTTTCATCCTAGAGACAGGTTGTTCCAATTTCTTTTGGGTCACAACTCCAAAAACTACACAGATTTGCATAAAATAGTTTTTCTCCTCAGAGACAGAGAACCAATGGTTTATTAAACAAAGAATTGGCTCTTTCTCATTATATCCGTGCAAAAAATAGTGGCTAATGTCTGAAAATTTAAAAAAAAAATCTAAATTGTGAGCCCTGATGGCTCAGTGGTTAAGAGATAGGCTGCTAACCAAAAGGTTGGTAGTTTAAATCCACGAGCCGCTCCTTGAAAACTCTATGGGGCAGTTCTACTCTTTCCTACAGGGTTGCTATGAGCCGGAATTAAATCGACAGCAAAGGGTTTGGTTTTTATTTGGTTTGGTATTTAAAATAAGAAGAAATTCAGAGGGAAATTTCTGCTCAAAAGGAAATTTCCAAAAAATACTTCTTTTTTTCCCCAACATCAATAAAAACTTTAACTTTTGGAGTGGTCACTGGCATGGTAACACTTGTCATCTTTGACATTGCACAGATGTCAGCTCTAACACTGATGACAGTAAGTTACGAAATCCCTGACTTACAACGGTAGGTAATGGCAAATGGAATAAAAATTTCCATTACTTGCTTTTCCAGGTGAGGGTCAGCTTGTGTAAAAAAAAAAAAAAAATAACAGAATTCTCCAGCACTCTTTGAGTTGGATTCCATTTGTAGCATTTCTTTGTCCTCCAATCATTGAGGTCATCTTCATTAAGGTCTGCTAAATTGACGCTGTCTACATGGTATTTTGAGCAGAAGTAACCTGCAAAGAACTCAGCAGCATTTCCAGAGTTTACAGGTTTGTTCCTGCAGAGGGATCGACACTCTAGAGAGTAGCTGGCAGAACTTCCCCCAGATCTGGAAAGTTTCCATCACTGTCTACCTCAAATCTTCATTCCAGAGAGGAAACTTCCTCCAAAGACTAGGTAGTTTTCCAACAACCCCCATAATGGTCAGTATAGGACCTCGAGTTAGGAGTGTGGGCTTTAAGGTTAGACTGGCTGGTTGAAAAGCTTGTCTTACTAACCATGATAACTTAAGCAAGTGACTTACCTCTATATGCCTTGATTGTGCTCATCAGTGGATAATAATAGTATCTATTGGATAAGATTATTGTGAGAATTAACTTTATTCAGATAAAGATTAAAATAGCGCCAGCTACACAGTAGGCATTCAATAAATCTTAACTATTATTGTTATTATTTAAATGCCTCCATATGTCTGCAAAGCTGTGAATAAACTCTTGCCATTCATTCTTCTGTTCATTCATTTGTGTATTTCTGAATATTTGTTGAACATCTACTCTGTATTTAGTACTGTGCTACATGCTAGGGATAGATACAAGGATCAGCTAAAATAGAATTCGTCCCTGGCCTCCTTGAGCCCACAGTCTAGTGGGGAAGACAGATGTTAATTAAACAATCACAAACACAGATGTAAAATTGCAATTGTGGCAAGTGCAATGGAGGAAAGCTACATGGTTCTACATGAACGAATAATGCAGGGATATGACCCTAAAGGGAGTCCCTGGGTGGTGCAAAGGGTTAACGCCACTCGGCTGCTAACCAAAAGGTCTGAGGTTTGAGTCCACCCAAAGGTGCTTGTGAAAAAAGGCCCAGTGATCTACTTTCAAAAAATCAGCCACTGAAAAAACCTATAGAGAAGAGTTCTACTCTGACATACATGGGATCACCTTGAGTCAGGATAGTCTCCATGGCAACTGGAGAGAGAGAGAGAGAGAGAGATGACCTTAAAGAAGTGTTGCTAAATCTGGGATCTTCAGTCTGAGAAGAAGTTATATAGACGTTTTCTACCTCAAGATCAATTAAATGCACTTAGACTTAGGTGGTGCAAATGGTTAAGCACTAGACTACTAGCCGAAAGGCTGGCAGTTCGAACCCACCCCTGCTCCTGGGAAGTCTGGCCTGGAGATCTGCTTCTGAAAGGTCATAGCCTTGACAATCCTATGGAACAGTTCTGCTCTGCACACATGTGGCTACCATGAATCGGAATTGAGTCAACAGCAACTAACAACAGACTCAACTTTCAGACAGTTGGTGGATTTCTGTATAGGAGAGGAAAAGTTCATATTCTACTTTCTTAACAAGACTTCTTGAAAAAGACAGAAATTCAAGGCCCCGATACAGATAAAGTTGTTGACTTTTGTGATGGTATCTTAGTCATCTAGTGCTGCTATAACAGAAATACCACAAGTGGATGGCTTTAACAAAGAGAAGTTTATTCTCTCACAGTCCAGTAGGCTACAAGTCCAAATTCAGGGCATCAGCTCCAAGAGAGGGCTATCTCTCTCTGTCAGCTCTGGAGGAAGGTCCTTGTGATGCATCAGTCTTGCCTTGGTCTGGGAGCATCTCAGCATAGGAACCTCAGGTCCAAAGGATGCACTCTGCTCCCAGCACTGCTTTCTTAGTGGTGTGAGGTTCCCATGTGTCTCTGCTCACTTCTGTCTTTTATATCTCAAAAGAGATTGGCTTAAGACACTATCCAATCTTGTATACCTCATCAGTATAACTGCCACTAATCCATTTATTAGATCATAGTGATTGAACTTACAACACATAAGGAAATCATATCAAATTACAAAATGGTACACAATTATACAATACTGGGAATCATGACCCAGCCAAGTTGACAGATACTTACGGGGGACACAATTCAGTCCATGACAGATTGTAAGCAAAATTTCATTCAGGATTTGTCTTTGACAGTAATGCAAGATAATCTAGAATGGAATGAATCTCAGTGAGATGTGGAGGTTCTTTCTTCACCAAGACAGAAAACCCAGACGTACTGTCAAGCATTTCTTATTCTCCAACCATGAACAGCACCAAGGCTTCTCTGAGTGGAAGTTTTGTTTGGCAAATAAAGTTTCAAAAATTTCAAAACCACAGGAGGCTTCTGAACTTTCCAATAGGGCTCCCAAAATAGGAATCTTCATTTGATGCTGTCCTTGTGCAAATAACAGATGGGAACCTGGAGTTGGCTCTGCTTAGAGACGTCAGTACCTTCATCCCAATGCATGATGAAAGGAAATAGCAATTTCTCCATGATCTGTTTAATACTGGAACAGATTTTAATAATTCTGGACATGGATGAGAACATTGGACAGAGGTGTTTTAGTTTTTAATTTTTTTTCCAAGGCTTAACCATTTTCACTGCATATTGCTTCACCAAGGTCTGGCAATGCAGAAAGCAATCTTGAGGATGGCTCAAGACAACACTCTTTGTGTTGGAGTAAATCCGATTTTGGTAAAGTTTCAATGTTTTCCAGTTGAACCTTTTTTCTCAGGCGAAAGAAGCAGACCATGTGTTTTCAGCACGTAGGGGACCACTTCAGGTAAGGATCTTGCCGCACAAGATGCTTTCTAAATTTACGTTCCTTCATGTTCAATGATACAAGCAGAATCCAAGGATATATATCTATATGGGAGCCCTGGTGGTGCAGTGGTTAAAAGCGCTGGACCGCTAACCAAAAAGTCGGTTGTTTGAAACCACCATCAGTTCCATGGGAGAAAGATGTAGCAATCTGCTTTTGTAGAGATTTACCACCTTGGAAACCCTATGGGGCCTCTGTGAATCATAATCAACTTGAAAGCAGTAGGTTTTTTGGGTATATATATATATGTATATGTTGTCACACATCATTTTTTGTGATATTTCCTTGCCTAAGCTGACATTAAAGAACAAATAGGCAGATGTTCATAATCATAATGATATGTTAAATTTTCAACTCATATCGAAGAATGGCCTGGTAGATACTACAACAGGCTATTGATGACAATTATAGGTTACCAAACTGTACAATGTTTTGATGCTGCCTTTTACTGGTTTAGTATGAAACAATACTTTAATAAAATTTTAAGTTGTACAACATTTTTCCCCCCAGCTATAATTTTAAATACTGGGGAAGACGTAAAAGAAAAAGCATATTTTTGCTCAGGTTTATAGATCCTCTGAAAGCCATTTATGGGTGTCCTGGGTCACAAATTCCACGGTTACAACCCCAGAGACCAAGTTTTAATCTTATAGTACTAACCTCTGTCTGTCTCTCTTTCCCTCTTCTTCTCTCTCTCTCCCTCTTTCCACTTTCACCATTACTTTACATATTAAGTACAACTCTCTGAAGTGAGGCAGAAAATAATTAAAATGACTTGCAGTAGCGATTTGTAAACTCTGGTCCAAGGGGACACTGATGGCCCACTGAAGAAAACACATTACTTTTCCTCAACCTTCCTCATCCTCTGCAGTTATCAGCCCCCTTGCCATCTCCTTCCCTTTCTCTCCCCAGACTTTTCTTCTTTTTACCCTAAGGTTTCTCTGAGATTGTGAGGATTCTCTCAATAATTCTCTGTGTCACCTATTGCAAGAAACCAAAAGAGACTTGCATAAGTGGAAAAACATACCTTGCTCATGGATAGGTAGACTCAACATTGTGAAAATGTCAATCCTACCCAAAACAATCTACAGATACAATGCAATCCCCATCAAAATTCCACTGGCATTTTTTAATGAGTTGGAGAAACAAATCACCAACTTCATATGGAGAGAGAAGAGGCCCCAAATAAGTAAGGCTTTACTGAAGAAGAAGAACAAAGTGGGAGGCCTCACACTACCTGATTTTAGAAACTGTTATACTGCCACGGTAGTCAAAACAACCTGGTACTGGTACAACAACAGATACATAAACCAATGGAACAGAATTGAGAATCCAGACATAAATTCATCCACCCTAGAGCAGCTGATATTTGACAAAGGCCCAAGGTCTGTTAACTGGGGAAAAGACAATCTCTTTAACAAATGGTGCTGGCATAACTGGATATCCATCTGCAAAAAACTGAAACAAGACCCATATCTCTCACCATGCACAAAACTAACTCAAAATGGATCAAAGACTTAAACATAAAATCAAAAGTGATTAAGATCATGGCAGAAAAAATTGGGACAATGCTAGGAGCCCTAATACATGGCATAAACACAATACGAACCATAAGTAACAATGCACAAGCACCAGAAGAGAGACTAGATAACTGGGAGCTCCTAAAAATCAAACACTTATGCTCATCAAAAGACTTCACCAAAAGAGTAAAAAGACAACCTATAGACTGGGAAGAAATGTTTGGCTGCCACAAATCCGATCAGCATCTAATCTCTAAAATCTGCTAGATACTGAAAAACCTCAACAACAAAAAGACAAATAGCCCATTAAAAAATGGGCAAAGGATATGAACAGGCACTTCACCAAAGAAGATATTCAAGCGGCTAACAGACACATGAGGAAATGCTCACGATCATTAGCCATTAGAGAAATGCAGATCAAAACTACAATGAGATATCATTTCACCCCAACAAGGCTAGCATTAATCCAAAAAACACAAAATAATAAATACTGGAGAGGTTGTGGAGAGACTGGAACGCTTATACACTATTGGTGGGAAGGTAAAATGGTACAACCACTTTGGAAATTGATTTGGCACTTCCTTAAAAAGCTAGAAACAGAAGTACCATATGATCCAGCAATCCTGCTCCTTGGAATATATCCTAGAGAAATAAGAGCTGTCACACGAATAGATATATGCACACCCATGTTCATTGCAGCACTGTTTACAATAGCAAAAAGATGGAAATAACCTAGGAGCCCATCAACAGATGAATGGATAAACAAATTATGGTATATCCATGCAATGGAATATTATGCAACAATAAAGAACAATGACAAAGCTGTGAAACATCTTATAACGTGGAAGAAGCTGGAGGTCATTATGCTGAGTGAGTTTAGTCAGTCACAGAAGGACAAATATTGTATAAGACCACTATTATAAGAACTCAAGAAAAGGTTTAAACACAGAAGAAAACATTCTTTGATGGTTATGAGGGAGGGTGAGGGTTATTCACTAACTAGATAGTAGACAAGAATTATCTCTGGAGAAGAGAAAGACAGCGCACACTACAGGGGAAGTCAGCACAACTGGACTAAACCAAAGCTAAGAAGTTTCCTGAATACAATCAAACACTTTCAGGGACAGAGTAGCAGGGGTAGGGGTCTGGGGACCATGCTTTCAGGGGACATCTAGGTCAACTGGCATAAAAAAGCTTATTAAGAAAATGTTCTGCATCCTACTTTGGTGAGTGGCATCTGGGGTCTTAAAAGCTTGCAAGTGGCCATCTAAGATGCATCAATTTGTCTCAACCACCTGGAGTAAAGGAGAATGAAGACCACCAAAGACACAAGGAAAGTAGCAGCCCAAGAGACAGAATGAGTCACATAAACCAGAGACTTCATCAGCCTGAGACCAGAAGAACTAGATGGTGCCCGGCTACCACCAGTGATCACCCTGACAGGGAACACAACAGAGAGTCCCTGATGGAGCAGCAGAAAGATGGGGTGCAGAACTCAAATTCTAGTAAGAAGACCAGACTTAATGGTCTGACTGAGACTGGAGGAACCCCGGAAAGCATGGCCCCTGGATTCTCTATCAGCCCAGAACTAAAACAATTTCCAAGGCCAACTCTTTTGACAGGGATTGGACAGCACTGTGTGACATAAAGTGATACTTGTGAGGAGTGTGCTTCTTAGCTCAGGCAGATACAAGAGACTAAACAGGCAGCTTCTGTCTGGAGGTGAGATGGGAGGGCAGAGTGGGTTAGGAGCTGGTTGAATGGACGTGGGGAGTCAGGGGTGGAAAGGAGGAGTGTGCTGTCACAGTGTGGGGAGAGCAATTAGAGTCATGTGACAATGTATGTATAAATTTTTGTATGGGAAAAAAAAAAAAAGAATTCTTTGTGTCTCAAGATTGACCATTTGCACATTGGAAAGAATATCGTCTGCCCCTGGCAATTTCTTGACCTGTGTAGGGTTTGTAAACTCTTAGGGGGTTCACAGGTCTCCTTTAAGGGAACCTGTAACTAAAGCCTCCATTTACTTTATCCATCTTGAGTGTCATGTACCACCCATTCTTTTCTAGCCGTGACTTTTTTCCTGCTCTTGTGCTTACTTTTCTAGCAGACGAATTACTACAGCCTGTCTATTCAGGATCACTTCATCTTGTATTCTTTTTCTTTCCTCAGTCTAAATCTTCAGTTTTGCAACCTCCCCATTTACCCTGCCTGAACTTGGCTCTCCGTGGAGAACCCTTCACATCATCCTCCCAGCAGGGGTCACCATGTCCCTTCCCAGGGAGCCGTATAGTTCAGATATACACTGTTAGGTTGAAGAACCCACCTTTCGATCTTGATATAGTTCGGTTTCCATGTAACATTATAAACACTTAAGACTCAACATTCACATTGTAGTCATCTCCGTCCTTATCTAATACTAGGTAATTTTATTTTTTTTTTTACTTTAAGCACTTTTGAAGACAGTAATTTTACTTTAAAATTGTACTTGTTTATTTTTGCTATAATTCCTACCAGAAAGACAAGCTCAAAATCATGCCTTTAGATTGCAGATCAAAGTTCCTATGCTCAGATACAAAGGATATCATAAGGTAAAACCACTGTACTTTTCTCTTTTTGGTATTCAATCTGTGGTTTCTACTAATAAATTGGAGATTTATAAATGTTAAAGTCCCATAGGCTCTGGCATGTGATACTCTTCTCTTCTCCATCTTCACTCATTTCCTAGGTGATTTCATCCAGTTCCATGACTTTAAATACAATCAGTTCTCTAACTGTGTTCAACTGCTAATAGCAGAGATCTGATTACAATTGCTTTAACACACAAAGATTCATTCTTTCACATATTAAAAATCAGAAGGAGACAGTCCACAGCTGATATGATAGATCGACAAAGTCATCAGAGACTCAAGCTATTTCTGAGTTCTTGCTCCATCATCCTAGCATGTGGTTCACATTTTCAGGACCACTTTGTAATCTGAGATGACTGCTTTAGCTCTAGACATCCTATACACATTTCATGCAAAGGGAAGGGGAAAACGTGACACCTCCCAGCAGATTAGTTCTTCTATAGACATCTCTTTGAAAGTCCAACCTCCCTGCCCCCACCTGCACACACTTGCTTGTTTATCTCATTTATTCAATGGCTACTTCTAGTCACGTGTTTACATCTAGCTGCAAGGGAGGCCAGTAGTTAAAGCCTTTATCCCAGGCAGCAACGTGTTCAGCTAAAATTGAAGTTCTGATACTAAAGTGAGTGAGGAGAAACAATATTTGGTAAACATTTAACAGTTTCTACTATAACATCAATATATTGAAAGATCCCATATTAAAATCTCCAGCCTTGCACTCTTCTCTGAGCCTCAAGACTTCTTCCTCTTTATCTCTGCTTGGATGCCTACTTGGCAGCTCAAACTTAACATGAGCAAAGCACTACCTTTATAATGGAGCCTCAGGAAAAATGCCTGACTGGAATGAGTTGAGGAAAGAGTGAGGGGTGAGAAAGTGAAGACAGTGAATACAGATAACTTTTTCAATAAGTTTTGTTATAGAGTGGAACAGAAAAATGGGAAGTAGCTGGAGGGGAATATGAGGTTTAAGGAGAGTTTTTTAATAAAAAGGATGACATTTTTGCCTGCTTGTGTGATGATGGGAGTGTGAGAGAAGAAAAAAATAGATTATTCAGGATAGAGGGGGAATAACTGTAGGAGGAAAGTCCTCAAGAAGAAGAAATGAAATGCAATGTGAAAATGAGGAAATTAGCTTTCAGTGGAAACAAGAGAGAAGACAGAGTATGTGGATACATATTCTAGTCATGATGGCTCAGTGAGTTCAAGCTTTGATAACTCATTCTGCTCTAAACCTAAAAAGAGAAAAAAAATACAGACAAATTCAGGTTCAAAAAAAAAAAAAACCCCAAGCATCTCCTGGATGGAAATAAAATATATATCAAAGTGAGTAAGCTGAAGCCACAAAGTTTATGGAAAACACAGAAAGCATGGAGCGCTGGCCAGGATTTCAGCTCCTGAGGGCTAGAGGACACTAAAATCACTCTGTGAGAAATTGAATTCAAACTTAGAGCTTGAAAACTCCTCTGTCTTCATGAGCGAGGCTGAAAAATACTAAAACTCCCAATGACTTCTTGGAGATGTGGCTTTTAGAAAGCTGTGGAACTAGTGAGATGGGAGTACAGTACATGGATGCAACTTCCCAATAAAAAAATTGAGCCAAGCTACCTAATTACTCTGTGACTGGATCTATGGACTCTGCAATATCATCTAAGGTAGGAATTTCAAACTGCTACTATCAGACTTAGCTTTCATTGAAGATCTGCTGATGGAGAGGGGTGTGCTCATGGTTGAAGGCATGGGGGAGAGATAGAAAAACATTAAAGGCTTCCAATCAAAATGAACTTACAAACACAAATTTCAAACCACATGGTTACATCTAATGCTTAGAAAGAAAGACAACACAATCAACAGTTAGAATGTGAATTGATGATAAACGAAAAAAACCCCAAACGCATTGGTTTCCAAATTGATTATAGATGAAATTAATTTTTTATCTCTGGAGCAGTTTGATAAGATTTTAATATAAATATTATAAAGATGTTCAAAGAGATAAAGGCATAACTTTTACTAAAAATAGCAAGAAATTGTGGCATAAAACTAAGCAAAAATGAAACACAAGAGATTAGAAATTTGTAAATAAAAAATACAGTCATTGGAGTATAAATATATTGCCCATACTCATACCATACCCACTGCCATCAAGTCGATTCTGATTCATAGTGACCCCATAGAATTTCCGAGGAGTGACTGGTGGATTTGAACTGCCGACCTTTTGGTTAGCAGCCATACTTCTTAACCACTGTGCCACCTAAAGATTACAACTTTGGGAACCCCATGGGACAATTCTACTTTGTCCAGTAGGGTCACTATGAGTTGAATCAATTTGACGGCAATAGGTTTTAATCTTTACAGAAGCAGACTGTCACCTCTTTCTCCTGACTGACCTTTTGGTTAGCAGCCAAGTGCTTTAACCACTGTGCCACCAGAGCTCCTGATAAATATATTTAAAAAAAATAAACAAGCCTGTTGCTGTCTAGTCAATTTCGACTCATAACGACCCTATTGGACAGAGTAGAACTGCCCCATAGGGTTTCCAAGGAGCAGTTGGTGGATTCGAACTACCGACCTTTTGGTTAGCACTGAGCTCTTAACCACTGTACCACCAGGGCGCCTATAATATATTAGAAGATTTAAATTCTAATATAGTTGAAGAGAGATTTAGTCAATTGTAAGATGATAAAAAGGAATTAATCCACAATACAGCCTAGAGAGCAAAGAGATAGACTACATATGGGTATGGATCCAAGCAGGATGGTGTATTTGGTGGTGAGAAAATTGTATTGCTTGTATTTTGTCAGTAAAATTAAAGGTGAAATCATCAGCTGTGATGGAGGAGTGAGTGTTGGATGTCTGAGGAGAAAAGATAAGGTGTGACAGTTCTTCCAAAGAATAAGAAAATTAATTGATTAAGTAAATATAGAAGGATTGCCAGGAAGTGCTGGTGGCCCACTTCAGTCTAACTAGGATTTAGACGCCCCCTAAAAGTCTTCGTTGCCAATGGAACAAATCCTGAGCAAGGAGCAATAAGGAAACTGAAGGGAAAGCCAAATAAATACTAAGAACATATTCAATCCACTGTGATTATTTACTTTGATGACTGCATAAAATGAATTCTGTCAATAAAAAGCCAGATTTTCAAATGAAATAGGAAGTATAAAGAAAAGAGGAAATGGATAACCTACAGAGAAAAGAGAACAAAGTGAGAGAAAACAGTAGAGATATATCATAGTATCATGTATTAAAAGCAGGGACAGTGAGTAAAAAGGACAATTGAGAAGACAGAAAAACTTAATTCTTGGGGGTGGGCAGAGGGATCAAATAGCCACCCCCACCCCATGGACTCTCAAACTCTCTTTTTAGTATATTTTAGAAAATTTTTAGTATACTTAGAAATTTTTCATCAAAGTAAATGAAAAGTTTATAATCTAGTCTTTTAAGAGTTGTGTCTACTTGGAGAAGTCTTCTCTTGAAAGCTCATTTCTTGATGATGCCCATTATTGGAGTATGAGAACGTTTCTTTTTTCTTTCCTCATTTGGAAAATAATAACATATGCAATAGGAATCTGCCAAGGCTCTGACTACTTGAAACATATCCCGTTGCTGTTGAGTTGATTCTAACTCATAGTGATCCTATGGGACAGAATAGAACTGCCCCATGGGATTTCCAAGGCTGGAATCTTTACAGAAGCAGACTGCCACACCTTTCCCCCGTGGAGTGGTTGGTGGGTTTGAACCACCAACCTTTTGGTTAGCATCTGAGTGCTTAAACCACTGTGCTGCCAGAGCTCTATACGTGTTCATTCACTCAGTCTACACATATTTATTGCCTGTGTACTTGCACTGGTTCAACTACAAGGAATTGTCATGTCAATTCCATCACCTGGATTCAATGTCAAGTTTCTGTTACTTAGTATCATTGTGAACTGAGATTGGGTGGGTTACTTAAACTCTGAGTCCCAGTTTCCTCTTCTGTAAAATGCAGCTGATGATAACACACCTTGCATCATCAGGCTCTTGTGAGCATTAAATAAGGTATTTAAAGTGCTTAGACCAGCTCTTTTTAGTGCTCACTGAAGCAGCCCTGGTGGCACAGTGGTTAAGAGCTGGGCTGCTAACCAAAAGGTTGGCAGTTCAAATCTACCAGCCACTCCTTGGAAACCCTATAGGACAGTTCTACTTTGTCCTGTAGGGTCACTGTGAGTCAGAACTGACTCGATGGCAATGGGTTGTTTTTTTTTTTTTTTTTGTATGTTTGTTTGTTTTTACCATTTGTTGTTGTTAGTTGCCATCAAGTAGATTCTGATTCATAGTGACCCTGTAAGGCAGAGTAGAACTGTCCTATAGGGTTTCCAAGGAGGGGTTGGTGAATTCAAACTGCCTACCTTTCGGTTAGCAGCTGAGCTCTTAACCACTGCACCACCAGAGCTCCCACTAAATGGTAGCTGTTATTTTATCTACTAATTAAAATTCCAAGGAGCATGTTACACTGTCTTAGACAGTGATACTAAAGCTAGATATTTTATTTTAGAGTGTATATAATGCATACATTTTATTAGGTATCCAAAGCACCCAGCACCATCTTGCCAGGCATCCTGTGAATAGACAGTAAATAATATCTACCATTATTCTTATCAGTAATTGTAAAGCACTGGTTTTGGCAGTACTTTATAATTCTCAAAATTCTGGCAATAAGCATCATCTGAACTGATCCTCACTCCACCTGGAGAGGTGGCTTTAGGAAGAATGTTTTCTTCTCAGTTTAACAGATGAAGGAGCAGAGGCTTGGAGAGGAGCTAAGTAAGTTGACCAAAATTACATGGCTTGTAAATACAGAACCCAAACTACAACACATCTGTTTTTGTTTCTCATGGTTGTTAATAAGCATTGTGGAGATTGAAAGCAGTCATTAATGGAATTGCTGTTAGCTTAATAATTACCTTCATCGTTTCTTTGTTTTGACATACAAATCATTTTTATTTTACTTGCCTGTTATGAAAATATCTAACAATATCCACAGACCACAAAGTATATTCATTAGTATGTGTGTTGCTGTATGAAGCATAATTTTTATCATACGTGAACAGTGGGAGCTATTTTATTTTATTTTTTTTAAATTTTTTTATTGTACTTTAGATGAAGATTTACAGAATAACTAATTTCTCATTAAACAGTCAGTACACAGATTGTTTTATGACATTGGTTAACAACCCCACCACATGTCAACACTCTCCCTTCTCGACCTGGAGGACCTTTTTTTTGGTGAAAATATACATAGCCAAAGTTACACCATTTCGAAAGTTTCTACATGTACAACTCAGTGACATCAATTAAATTCTTCCAGCTGTGCTGCTATTCTCACTATCCTTTTCCAAATTATTCCATCACCATTATCTTCAACTCACTGCCCCCTAGGCCTCCCATCAAACCTTTTGAGTTGCTGTTGTCAATCTGATCTCACATAGATAATTCTTTTTTTTTTTTGTACCTTAAATGAAGGTTTGCAGAGCAAATAGTTTCTCATTAAACAGTTAATACACATATTGCCCTATGACAATGGTTAACAACCCCATGACATGTCAACACTGTCCCTTCTCAACCTCGAGTTCCCTATCACCAGCTTTCCTGTCACCTCCTGCCTTCTAGTCCTTGTCCCTGGACTACTGTGCCTCATTAGTCCTGTTTTATTTTATGAGGCTGTCCAATCCCCAGCTGAACAGTGAATTTGAGGGGCTTCACCACTAGGCTAAAAGGGTGTCCAGGGGCCATAGTCTTGGGGTTTCTCCAGTCTGTCAGGCCAGTAAATCTGGTCTTTTTTGTGAGTTAGAATTCTGTTCTACATCCTTTTCCAGCTCTGTCCAGGACCTTCTATTGTGATCCCGGTCAGAGCAGTCAGTAGTGGTAACCGGGCACCATCTAGCTGTACTGGACTCAGTCTGGTGGAGGCCGTGGTAGCTGTGGTCCATTAGTCCTTTGGACTAATCTTTTCCTTGTATCTTGTTTTTTTCATTTTCCCTTGCTCCTGAAGGGGTGAGACCAGTGGAGTATCTTAGATGCTATTTTATTTTTTAACAGAACACATATTTCTTTTATTTGCTAGTTTAAAATTCATATTTTCAATTGTCTCTTTCCAAATACACGTGGTTTGCTAAAGAAAATGCAACTTGCTTTTGCCTTATATTTTTTAGTCATTCTATTCCTCTTTCCCTTCCTCTCTTCTGTTTCACACTGAAGATCTGTGAAATCTGTGACATTTATTATTTTTTGCCATACTGTGCCATGTGAAAATAAATTATTGAGATGTTTTTGTTCCAATAGCTTTATTATTTATTACAGGTAGGAAGTTGCTGGCACTTTCTATGACGCCATATTAAGCACTTGCCTGGAGTTTGGTGTTGTTATGATTTGACCTTTGTCAGTCTTTCTCCCGACAATTTTGTTTAAGAAGGAAGGTCTTTTCCTGCTTAGGAAGATGAACTGAGGCCTTTCATGTACTGGTGGAGAAATGTGAAAATTGTAGACACATAGGAGCCCAGAAAAGATTTTACATAAATAAGACGTAGGGTGTCTCTTCTGGAATAGACAAGAGAGACAGGAAAAAGGTTGTAGGGAGAGTAGCAGACATGTGATGTGGAACTTTGAGAAGAAATCTTATTGTGTGTTAACCAAAAAAACTCTAACCAATTGCTGTTGAGTTGATTCCGACTCATAGTGACCCTATACAACAGAGTAGAATTGTCTCATAGGGTTTCCAAGGAGTGGCTGGTGGATTCAAACTGCCAACTTATTGGTTACCAGCCATAGTTCTTAACCACTGTGCAACCAGGTCTCCTATTGTTATGTAGGATAAATTCTCTCCTAGCCGCCCCTTGAGAAAACGTACACTAGTCTTCAAGATTTATGGAATCAAATTTGTAAGTTTTGGGAATGTGTTACAGTGCGTCCTAAGATCTGAGCTTCACTACATTTGGGTTATATCATGGTTGTTGTTGTTAGGTGCCATTGAGTTGGTTCTAGCTCATAGCCATCTCATGTACAATAGAATGAACATTGCTAGGTCCTGCACCATCCTCACAATCATTGCAATGTTTGAGCCCATTTTTGCAGCCACTATGTCAATCCATCTCATTGAGGGTCTTCCTCTTTTTGGATGACCCTCAGCTTTACCAGACATGATGTCCTTCCCCAGGGATTGGTCCCTCCTGATTTCATGTCCAAAGTAAGTGAGACAAAGCCTCTCCATCCTCACTTCTAAGAACCATTATGGCTGTACTTCTTCCAAGACAGATATGTTCATTCTTCTGGCAGTCCATGGTACATTCAGTATTCTTCACCAATGCTGTAATTCAAATGTATCAATTCTTCTTTGGTCTTTCTTATTCATTGTCCAGCTTTCACATGCATATGAGGCAATTGAAAACACCATGGCTTGGGTCAGATGCACCTTAGTCCTCAAGGTGACATCTTTGCTTTTGAACACTTTAAAGAGGTCTTTTGCAGCACATTTGCCCAATGTAATATGTTGTTTGATTTCTTGACAGCTGATTCCCTGGGCGTTGATTGTGGATCCAAGTAAAATGAAATGCTCGACAACTTTAATATTTTCTCCGTTTATCATGATGTTGCTTATTGGTCCAGTTGTGAACATTATTGTTTTCTTTACGTTGAGAAGTAATCCACACTGAAGGCTATAGTCTTTGATCTTCATCAGTAAGTGCTTCAAGTTCTCTTGACTTTCAGCAAACAAGGTTTTGTCATCTGAATATGGCAGGTTGTTAATGAGTCTTCCTCCAATCCTGACGTTGTATTCTTCTTCATATAGTACAGCTTCTTGGATTATTTGCTTAGCATACAGACTGAATAAGTACGGTGAAAGGATACAACCCTGATGCACGGTCAGGACAAGGCTAGAAGCCAAATGTGGAACAGTCCATCAATTGCTCATATGCAAGTTCAAGTTAGAGCAGAAGAAAATTAAAACAAGTCCAACAGAGCCGAAGTACCACTGTGAGTATACTCCACCTGAATTTAGAGACCATCTCAAGAATAAATTTGACGCATTGAACATTAATCACCAAAGACCAGAAGAGTTGTGGGATGACATCAAGGGTATCATACATGAAGAAAGAAAAAGGTCATTAAAAAGACAGGGGAGAAAGAAAAGACCAAAGTGGATGTCAGAAGAGACACTGAAACTTGTTCTTGAACGTAGAGTAGCTAAAGTGAATGGAAGAAATAATGAAGAAAAAGAGCTGAATAGAAGATTTCAAAGAGAGGCTTGAGAGGACAAAGTATTTATAATGAAATGTGCAAAGACCCGGAGTTAGAAAACCAAAAGGGAAGAATGTGCTCTGCATTTCTCAAGCTGAAAGAACTGAAGAAAAAAATATTAAAGACTCAAATGGTAATACTGAAAGATTTTATGGGCAAAAAATTGAACGACACAGGAAGCATCAAAAGAAGATGGAAGGAATACACAGAGTCACTGTACCAAAAAGAATTGGTTTATGTTCAGCCATTTCAGGAGGTAGCATATGATCAAGAACTAATGGTATTGAAGGAAGAGGTCCAAGCTACACCAAAGGCATTTGTGAAAAACAAGGCTCCAGGAATTGATGGAATACCAGTTGAGATGTTTCAATAAATGGATGCAGTGCTGGAAGCACTCGCTTGTCTACGCCAAGAAATTTGGAAGACAGCTACCTGGCCAACTGACTTGAAGAGATCCACATATGTGCCCATTCCAAAGAAAAGTGATCCAACAGAATGCAGGAATTATCAAATAATATCATTAGTATCACATGCAAGTAAAATTTTGCTGAAGATAATTAAAAAACAGTTGCAGCAGCACATCGACACGGAACTGCCAGAAATTCAAGCCGAATTCAGAAGAGGATGTGGAATGAGGCATATCATTGCTGATGTCAGATGGATTTGGGCTGAAAGCAAATAATACCCGAAAGATGTTTACCTGTGTTTTATGGACTATGCAAAGTCATTCTACTGTGGATCATAACAAATTATGGATAACATCGTGAAGAATGGAATTCTAGAACACTTAGAACACTTGTGCTCATGAGGAAACTGTACATAGACCAAGAGGCAATTGTTGGAACAGAACAAGGGGATACTGCATGGTATAATTATCATACACACAAAAATCATTTAATGAAGCTATGTGTAATTAAATACCCCTTTGTGTATGGCCCTGTTCTAGATGCTTATACAAGAAAAGATGTTTGTGTTTCCTATGATAATGGAAAAGAGTTGAGAAAGACCTGCACACTCAGGGATTCCTTTTGAAGATCTGCTTTAAAAGACTGTGATTTTTTTTTTTTTTTTAATCTAGACAAGTACTAAAACTTTGTTATTAGTCTTTAAAACTAGATAGAAGGGTCCTCCGTAGGTGAATGAGCTTCTCTGGAAAAATAACCAATATTTGTGTTGGTATATATTACGGACTATGGGTTTTAGTTTATAAATTTATTCAGAAAGGCTTTTATTTTTCCTGGAAATGAGATAGCAGCGTTGTTCCAGCGATTTCCCTGAATTGTCTATGTGGTTGGCTTTACTGCCCTCTTTGCTATGAAAATTTGAAAATTCATCATAGTTAGCAGAATCAGTGAAATTTAGTATAAATCGGTCCAGGTAAACAATTTTATCGTCAAGTGGGTTATTCTCTGCTGATTGGCTCTACCACAGATTTATGATTTCCAACCTCAGCTGGATCTTCAGTGCTGTTAAGCAATCATCCCCATGGCAGAGACCATGGACGAGCTTTCCAAAGTAATTCACAATCCCATTCTGACTTATTTTCATCTTCAGCTTGGGCTAGAAAGTGGAAAGTCTCTACCTCCCAGCCTCCTTTGCAGCTAAGGTGGACACATAGCCTATTTCTGGCCAATGAAATAAACAACTTCCCTTTGCAAATAGAAAGGCAACAAGTCTCTAGGAGAACATATCTTCCCCTTATATCATTTGGCCTTTATCCTTTTTCCTGCCTTGAACTTGGATGGGAAGCCTGGAAGTGCAGCAGCCATCTTTTGATCAAGAGGTAACAATCACAAGAAAGGAATCTGGGCTCCTAAGGGCATTACTGAGCCACCATACCAGCGCTTGATTGCCTACCCTTTGTCCCTTTGCTAGGAGAAATAAATAAATACCTATGTGTTTAATTCATGTTAGGTTTCTGTTGTTTGATTACATTTTGGACTGAAAAACTCCTTAGCCCCAATTGATTCCTTCCTTTTTCTTTACTGTGGCAGGTCTTCAATCCTACTTGAGTGCGCATCACTTGATGGCTTCTGTAGCAGTTCTTCAAAGCTCCCAATTTCTGTCGCAGAATCAATATCGATTATGAAAAGCCATTTCAGCCCCATCTTCTGGGGTGAAGCACTTGACTTAGATTAAGCCAATCAATGTATTCCATATCCTAGTTTAGAATGTTACATAATGTTTGGTTCAAAATTGAATATATGACCCAAGACGATACAGTCAAAGTGAGTCTCAGGATTTTTACTAGGAATTCTGAAACATGAGTTCTCTCTTTCTCCAGTCAGTGTGATATGAAGATGTAATGCCAGGAAATGCTGCATCCATTTTGCTACCATGTGGTAAGTCAGCCTGAGTACCCATCTGGCACATTGAGAAGACAGATCTCACAGAATCACAGAAAGCCAGCCTTCTGATTAGATTTTAAATAATATCCAGTAACTCCTCTTTATTGTTTAAACAGTTCAGGTAAGCTGAAATCTTACTGATACATTGTTCTAGTGTGGCCTCTAATCCTTAGTAGAAAACTTCATGTGCAGGATATCTTACATTTGTTTCTCCTGAGGTGCATCAGAAGAAAGGCCTGGTGATCTACATCTGACAGGTCACAGCCATTGAAAACCCTATGCACAGTCTACTCTGAAACACAGAGGGTCGCCATGGCTCAGAATAGATTCCACGGCAACTGGTTACTGGCAAATCCTTCTACTCACATGATCATGTACTCCAATCAACCATCATTTTAGTACAAATCATAATGGCTTTTTATATCCTTTCCTCCACGGGTGGTTATGTGGTCGAAAGAGCATAGGCTTTGGAGTCCTCCAGATTCAGCTTCAAGTTTTTGCTCTGTCATTTACTAGTTCTTAGATACCAGGAAAATCACTTAGCCTCTCTGAACTTCAGTTTTGTTGTCAGTGAAATGGTGATAATTGTGAAGATTGAATGAAATTATGTATATAAAGGGCCTGCACTGATGCCCTTTCCATTTCCTTCCAAGTAACAGGAAGAGATGCCCTGCGATGGTGCAGCACACAGTTCCTGGGCTGGAGCAAGCAGATCATGGCTCATCTTACATGTAAGGGACAGAGGGCTAGAATGCCAAAGACGGACTCCAAGATGACTGTGGCCAAAGGACTGGGAAATGACAGGATGCTCAGGTCAGGGAGGAGACACTCTCTTTGACTGAAGCTTACTGGAAACCACACTGTGGGAGGGACTAACCAGCTACAGAAACCCTTCCCAGAAGTAATTCATGTGATTTGAGGACATTTTGCTGATGAGATTAAGATGCTTAGATGCCCCTGTGAAGCAGCCAACCTAAATGTAATTGATGTACAGCCAGCTATAAACTTGGCAATTGTAACATAATATAGATGTCTATTGAAGTGATGACATTGGAATGAGGGAAATAGTACTTATAGAGCATCTATATTGGACCTGTAAGTTTACACACATTGTCTAATTGAACCCTCATATTAACCCTAGGTGGCACAAATGACAGGCCACAGTCAGTGAAAACCCTATGCACAGTCTACTCTGAAAACATAAGGTCGCCATGAGTCAGAATAGACTCGATGGCAACTGGTTCCTGGCAAATCCTTCTACTCACATGACCTTGTACTCTAATCAACCATCATTTTAGTGCAAATCATAATGGCTTTTTATATCCTTTCCTCCTCTTGACTACTTGACTACTAACCTAAAAGTTGATGGTTTGAACCTACCCAGTGATGCTGCAGAAGAAAGTCCTGGCAATCTGCTTCTGTAAAGATTACAGCCAAGAAAACCCTATGGAGCAGTTCTACTCTGTAACACATGGGGTTGCTATCAGTCAGAATTGACTTGATAGCAACTGGGTTTTTTTTTTTTTTTTTCAGTTTTACAGATTTAAAAATCTTTATTTGATTGATGGAAAAACTGAGACTCCAATGGCACACAGCAGGTAAATAGCTCTGGATCAACTTTTCAAACTCATAGGCAGCTGATGTATAACACATAGAGTGGGCATAAATCTGGAAACCCTGGTGGTGTAGTGGTTAAGGGCTATGGCTGCTAACCAAAATGTTAGCAGTTCTAGTCCACCAGGTGCTCCTTGGAAGCTCTATGGGGCAGTTCTACTCTGTCCTATAGGGTTGCTATTAGTCGAAATCCACTCGACGGCAATGGTTGTGTGTGTGGGTTGGGTGGGGATGGGGGTATGAATCTAAGGCCACAAATTCAAGAGCACAAGAAATATATCAACTTTATTTTTCTGTAACTTAACTAAATTTATATTTTGAGTCCTCATTCCATCAGGGTGGCAGAAACTTAATCTCAGTCAATTTAGATTCTTCTCCCCTCCTTTACATGGGGTTATATTTGACATTATATCTGAGTTTAAATGGTTTATATAAATTTATATGGTTATTTGGTTCCAAAGCATTGGTAGTGGTGATGTGGAGGGGGAACTTTGGTCTTCACTGAGGGGTTCAGGGGGAAATCTGGTCTTCCTCGTTCGTCCATGCAGGTTGTCATGGAGACATCCTTTGTTCCCATCTGCACTCCCTTCAAATCTAGCAGTTTTCTATCAGCTATTTCTGTGCCCCCCTTGGATGCATGAGAATCATTTTGTTGCTGCACCACCATGATAGCTTGAAGGTCAGATGTTGAAGCTGTCTGCCTAGACAATTCACAGAGATATTTCTTCTTTGGTATTATGCTACCTCCTCAGGAGTCTACCCCATTGCTGGTGCATGGGTCTCTTCTGTTACTTGGTCCTGTCTTAGTTATCTAGTGCTGCTAAAACAGAAATACCACAAGTAGATGGCTTTAACAAACTGAAATTTATTCTCTCACAGTCTAGGAGGCTAGAAGTCCAAATTCCGGGTGCTAGCTCCAGGGGAAGGCTTTCTCTCTCTGTCAGCTCTGAGGGAAGGTCCTTGTCATCAGTCTTCCATGGTAGAGGAGCTTCTCGACATAGGGACCCCAGGTCCAAAGGATGCTCTATTCTCCTGGCTCTTGTTTCTTGGTGGTATGAGGTCCCCCTGTTTCTCTGCTCGCTTCTCTTTGTTATATCTCAGAAAAGATTGATTTAAGACACAACCTAATCTTGTAGATTGAGTTCTGCCTCATCAACATAACTGCTTCTAATCCTGCCTCATTAACATCATAGAGGTAGGATTTACAATACGTAGGAAAATCACATCAGATGACAAAATGGTGGAGAATCACACCATAATTGGAATCACGGCCTAGCCAAGTAGACACAAATTTTTGGGAGACACAATTCAATCCATAATGGACCCCATAATTCTCTCTTGGGGTTTGACCTTGGCTCACTTCCCAGTGGTCAGCCTGAAAAGCAGAGTACAGACTCTCTTTCTCGGGGTCACACTGGAGTCATACTCATCACTTCCTTTTCAACTCTTTTCCTTCACCAGGTGTGGAGAGTCCATTTCTAGTTGGTGGATAGGGTGGACAGGGAATGCCTGGTCTTACTGCTCTCAAATCTTGCCATGATCCCTTTTTGTTACTATAAGAATCTAACTTTTGAAACACAAAGCTAAAAAGAGATTTCATGTTTTCCTTTTCTGCTATCACATATCACACAGAGTTTAGCTGTTTAATACTGTGCTGTTGTTGTGTGCCATTGAGTCAGTTTCAGTTCACAGACTACATGGAGGGTAAATCTGCTCCATAAGGTTTCCTAGGTTGTAATCTTTATGAGAGCAGATAGCCAGGTCTTTTCTCCCTCTGAGCTGCTGGTGAGTTCGAACCACCAACCTTTCAGTTAGCACCCAAGCGCTTAGCCACTGTGCCAGCAGGGCTCTTCAGCTGTTTATTAAAGAGAGGGAAATACTAGGAAACACATGATAACTCTTTCAAAAATATTATCTTGCCATATACAAGTCACTTCGTTTTTGATTTGTTCTTATTTATTTGAATACAGTAAAAAATACAACTGCAAGATGGACCGTAACCAACTCCACCCCCATTCCACCTCCCTCCGCTGATTGGGACGTAGTCTCTCTGTGGACAAGATACATAGGAAACCAAATGATAATTAGAAACTTGCTTTCAGAGCTAGCAGAGACAAGTAGGTGATGTCAGCTTGCTAAGATGGTCTGAAATGGCTTCTACGCCTAGGGAAACACCTAACACGGATCAAGAGTTACATTGACCTGGGTACCTGGACCCTGAATGAGTATAAATTCTTAATTTCCAGCTCCCACTCCCCTTGGCTCCATATCATCTATCTGTCTTTCAGTTTTCCCATCACTTTTTTCTTGACTTTCATATTGGCCATCAGGCTTTTTCCAGGCAGGGTATAGTGTAGTCTTTTAAGTCTTAATTTTCTGAAAGTTGTATATACATACATACATACATATATATATCTCCCAGGTCTTGCACCCAAAATGACTTGACTGAACTTGAGTGTCCCCAGACACCAGAGCCTTGCAATTCTGGACAATCTCATGCATTCCTGTTTTGTTTTGAAATGAGAACACATATGAAAATTTTTTTTAAAAAAATCACAGGCCAAAGTATAAAGCAAAAAAAAAAAAAAAGTCTACTCTTCAGACTTGACCTCCCCCATCCACCTGCTTTGTTTTGAAATGAGAATACATACGCACATTGTTTAAAAAAAATCACAGACAAAACTGTGATGCAAAAAAAAAGAAGGCTATTGTTCAGCCTTGACCTCCACCCTCCACCCAGCACCTCCAGTGCCTCTTCTTGAAGGCAACGATTCTTACCAGTTTATTGTGAGCCTTTGCAGAGATGTTTAAAATAATACAAAGTGTGTTACAGTCTGTCCATTGCTCTGCCTCTGCTTTTTTATTTTTACTTAACACTATATCCATCACGCTTTGAGTGCCTCACTCCAGCCCTTGTGTTTCGACCATATTCATCATTACTATACACCTAATTGTTGCTCCTAACCTTACCCTTGGAGCCCTGGTATCGCAGTGGTTAAGTGCTCGGCTGCTAACCAAAAGGTTGATGGTTCAAACCCACCAGCTGATCTGCAGGAGAAAGATGTGGCAGTCCGCTTCCCTAAAGATTACAGCCTTGGAAACCCTATGGGGCAGTTCTACTCTGTCCTATAAGGTCACTATGAGTGGAATTGACTCGATGGCAATGGGCAACCTCCTTAGCCCTCTATTTGTCATTACATTCATCTTCAGAGGAAGTTACCTTCTTCCTTACTTGATGTTAGCATTGTCTGAGGACAAACTTATAGAATTATTAGATATACACCATTAACAGACAACTTGAAAAAACTGAGCAAACTTAACAGAACCACAAGCAAGTGACTATTTGTAAAGCATTTCCTTATGATGGGCAGAGAATAAAGTCACACAAATCTTTTTAAAAGATCTGCCTTGGTACCGTGATTTTTTTTGTCCATGTGATCTATGACCATGTATAACACACTAAGATATATTTTATTCTACTTGTATGACTACAAATTAGACTGTCCCAAGTTCTGAAAATGAACACTTAAGTGGTTTATTCTTCACATTTAAATTGTTTCTACTATAATAGTACAAATTTTAGTATATCTATACTATTGTGTATATAATAGTGTAAGAGTATGAATTGTCTTGTAAATTCGTACATTGAGATGGAAGCCCTTTTTAAAGGTCATTAATGGACCTCTTTGGGAGTAATCTGAGACTAATATCTTGTAAAATTTTCACTCAAGCTAAGAAAGGAAGAAAAGGTTTGAGACTGAACTTTATGGCCTAGGAGGAAAGAGATTTGATAGTTTGAAAAATCCTGTTTAATTCCCAACCTCTCGTGTTAGAGATGCTGTGTGCTGAGAGTGGTCCTCGGGGAGGGGCAGTCTGGAATGGTCACCACACCTCTTTGCTGGCCAAGGGAACCCACACTATGGGTCTTTAGGGTCTTCCTCAAAGGGTTGTGAAAAAAGCCAGGCTTTAAAGATTTTCTGCTGCTTTTGAAAACCTATGCAGATTTTGCATAAGAAGGTCTTATTCTTCAAATCTTACTTTTAAGATTTGGTTTTATTATTATCTCTTCTTTCATGTGCTGCTTGACTCTCTATTCCACTTCAAACTGGCTTTTAGAGTCAGTCAGACAGACTTGGATTTCAATATCAGTCCTGCTACTCATAACTGTATAAACTTGAACATGTAAGTCAAACTTTCTAAGCCTCAATTTCAACATTCACAATAATAGGAATAACAATATTACTTCACAGGACTTTTGTGAGCATTAAATAAGATAGTGTACGTAAAATGATGAACATATATTAGATGCTCCATATTTGGATAGTTATTCATTCAACAGGGTGTCCCTGGGTGGTGCAAATGGTTAACAAACTTGGCTGCTAACCAAAAAGTTGGAGGTTCAAGTCCACCTAGAGGCTCCTCAGAGAAAAGGCCTGTTGATCTTCTTCCAAAAAATCAGCCATTGAAAACCCTATGGAGCACAGTTCTACTCTGACACACACAAGATCACTATGAGTTGGAATCGACTTGACAGCAACTGGTTATTCATTCAACAAATATATATTCAGAGCCTGCTATGTGTCAGAAATATAGACCAGGAGGGAACCAAACCTTAAATTATAAGCAAGAATTAGTCAGAAGAAGGTAGGTGAAAGGGCCTTGGGAGCAAAGGGAAGAATATTCTTCCAAACAGAGGGAACAGCATATGCAAAATTCTAGATAAGAGTGAGCATGTTGTGTTCTAAGAATGGAAAGGGGATTAGGACAGCTGGACCAAGAAATGCAAAATGGGAAATGACGAGGAATGAAGCTGGAGATTAAACAGGAATTTATAGGTCAGGCTAAAGTATTTAAGTTTTATTTTAAAAGCAATGGCTTACCATTATTATTTCTATTTTTCACTTGGAGAAATTGGACCAATGAAGGTAAACACTTTCCTGGTGTCAAATAGCTAATGAGTAGCATAGCACTGAAGGGTTTTAGGTAGAAAAGTGACATGATCAGAGTTTGCCTTAGAAATATCAGTAAGGCAGCAGACTAGAGTATACATGTGTGGAAGGGGAGTGGGGTGGGGATCAAGGCTGGAGGCAAGGGGATGTTGAAGAAATTTATGGGAAGGATCATGAGGCTTTGACTAGGGGAGTGGTAGTGTGGATGGAAAAAGAGGATGTATTTGAAATACACCATATGTGCTTCACTCTCAAATAACTATATTTTTACACATTAACATTTCTGAAATAAAGATGCACCCTACAGTCAATGTGATCATTAAATGTAGCACTATTTCTTTTGTTGCTTCTGATCTGTCATTAAATCAATGGTGACTATTATAATAAATGGCATCCTTGAATCAAAGAGATGAGATACTTAGGAATGAGAACAGCAGGACTTAGTGGATACAGAAGAGGGAAGAGGGACTAGTCAGTGTTCTTTTCTCCCCAGGGAGTTTGGCTGCCCTGGCTCCTTCACTGGTGACGTATCTATCAAAGCCCCAGGCTTTAGGGACATGGCATATGGGTTGATTCAAAGCAAGGGCAGGCGGTGAGAATGGCAAAGTGAGGAGAGGGAAAGACAAAGCTTCAGACATGTGATAGCAGGTCAAGTATCAGGTCAAAATAAAGGACAGACAAAATCAAATTCTAAGAATATGTAGCAATTTTTCCTACTGAACAGGGGGAGTTGGGTAAGTCATTTTCAATGCTTCTGTGTAAATTTTTAGGTCCCTGGGTGGTGTAAATGTTTTACATTTGACTACTGACCTAAAGGTTGGTGTTTGAACCCACCCAGCAATGCCATGGACACCCAAGAAAACCCTATGAGGTAGTTCTGCTCTGTAACACTTGGGGTCGCCACGAGTTGGAGTCGACTCAGTGGCAATGGGTTTGATTTTGGTTGGGTGTACTTATTTAACATAAAGTCATGTAAAAGGAAACTCAACTCTCCAGTACATAAGAAATGCTAAAGAGAGGTCATTTACTCTAGCTATCCTGAATCAGTGATTGAGTAGGCTGTATTTTTGTATGTATCTGATCTTGGCCAAGTTCCTTTATTTCATTGCTCTCAATTTTCTTATCTCCACAATAAGGCTACTGCATCTAACTCTACTGAGTGCCTATTGTATGCCAGACATTTTACATGCATTATCTCATTGATTTTCACAATAGTCCTGAAAGATATTATCTCTATTTTACAAATTTGGAAACAAGTTCAAAGAGGTTAACCAAACCAAACCAATTGCCATCAAGTCGATTCTGACTCAGAGTAGAGCTACTCTCCATAGGGTTTTCAAGGCTGTGATCTTTGGAAGCAGATCACCAGACCTTTCTTTCTGAAGTGCCTCTGGGTGAGTTTGAACCGTCAACTTTTCAGTTAGTTGTCAAGCACTTAACTATTGGCACCACTCAATGACTCAGAGGGGTAGATGATTTTAATATGAATAGTTTATTAAAAGAAGTTCTATTATTGTATTGGGGTTGAAGAAGACATTCCTAAGTAAAAGCCCACAAGATTTTAGGAAAATAATTACAGATTACTCTCCGTAAATATTTTAAACTTGTATGTGGTGAAAGACAGTTAAAAGGCAAATCACAGACTGAGAGAAAATATGTGTCCTATATATAACAGAGCCCTGGTGGCACAGTGTTTAAGAGCTACGGTTGCTAACCAAAAGTAGGCAGTTCAAATCCATCACTCACTCCTTGGAAACCCTACTGGGCAGTTCTACTGTGTCCTACAGGGTTGACTTCAGTTGGAATCGACTCGACAGCAATGGGTTTGTAGCAGGTTTTATATCAATATAAAAGGCAATCTATCAATATGCAGAATATAAAAAGAATACCTAGAAATTAATTAAAAATGCAAATGATCCAAGAAGAAAAAAATGAGTAAAATATATAAACAGACAATTCACAGAAATGGAACTATAAATGGTCAAAAACATTATCTATTCTAATTTAATGGGTGGGATACTGTCTTAATTTCTCTTAGGCTGGCAGTTATATACTTTTAAGATTGTTTTCTGTTTGCTATATTTACCCTATTTTCTCAGAGCTTAATCCAACAAAATGAAATAGTATTGGTTTTATTCCAATTTTTGGCTTTTTTGGTTGTCTCTTCATGTTTATAAAAGAGATCTAAATGGATCAGTATGAATAACTGATGTTTGTTTGAAGACATTTGATCTCCTAGCAGTGAATACAGATTCCTATTATAGGGGTCGGAGCCCTGGTGGTACAGTGGTTAAGAGCTCAGGCAACGAACTAAAAGGTCGGCAGTTCAAATCTACCAGATACTCCTTGGAAACCCTATGGGGCAGTTCTACTCTGTCCTATATAGGGTCGCTATGAGTTGGAAACAACTCGACGATAGTGAGTTTTTTTGTGTGTGTGTATTGTAAGAGTCAGCTCTGGTCATTTGTGATAAGCGGAGGACCAGGGTTACTGAGTGTGACAAATGAGCTCTGTAGGGTAGCTGAGTACTTTGTCTTCTATATGTGAGGGCTTCCTGTCCTTCATGTTAGTTGCCAATTGTAGGGATCACTGCCCATCCTCTTCATTCCCAGTTCTCACACTGGGAGTCTTACTCATCAGAACGCTAATTTTATTTGGCTACTAAAAGCTGTACTCATGACTTTTCCCTCAGAGCTGAGGCCAAGTCAGTGGCTCTGACAAATTCAAGCTGACGCAGCTCTTCCCTAGGCCCTTAATTATGTGCTGGGCCTGCCTCTCAGACTTAGTCTCCTCCTAGCCACAGTTACTTCTGATCAGGGCTTACTCCCATTCTCTAACAGGAAAATTATGATGGCAGTGGTGGTTCAGTGGTAGAATTCTCACCTTCCTTGCTGGGAGCCTGGGTTCAATTTCTGGCCAATGCACTTCATGCGTAGCCACCACCCATCTGTCAATGGAGGCATGCATGTTGCTATGATGTTAAACGTGTTTCAGCAGAGTTTCCAGACTAACACGGACTAGAAAGAAAGTCCTAGTGATCTACTTCTAAAAATCAGCCAATGAAAACCCTATGGATCACAGTGGTCCAATCCCCAACCCATCATGGGGATGGCCCAAGACTGCTGTTATGCGTGAAGCTGCCATGAGCCAGGGCCAACTCAACGGCAGCTAACAACAACAACAACACTGAGAAAATTACTTGTTTAGAAGTCTCTTTCATCTATATGGAATTTTTGGTTCCTTGGCTCAATAAATGTTCTCCTACTGGGATTGAATCTTTTAGAAATTCCTTACTCTTCTAGCCTATTGGAACCCTTCTTGGATTTCCAAGGATGTTATGCATTTATTTGTATTTCTATATTTCTTCCATCAACTCACTGGGACTTTGGGATGGAAGAAAGGTAAATATGTGAGCTTAGTCAGCCATTTTGAACTCAAAGTCCAAATAATTATTTGAGTCCATTTGTGGTAAGTGCTTTGAAAGAGAAATACAAAATGCTGTGAAAGGAACCAGCCAGAGGAACCAAATCTAGTATGGCAGGTGTGGGGTTGGTAGGGAAAAGCTTTATCTAGAGATATGTTTTCAAAATTAGACTTAACTTTTGAAGTCTGGTTTTACTCAGAAGCAGGGAGGTATGCTAGATGGCTTTAAAGATTTCTTTCATATTTTGATTCGCTGGTTTGCCAAGTTTGGGTTCATAGCTGAGGATTTTAAAAAATGGAGGAAAATAATAAATTTCTTTTCAAAATAGAGAAATCTAAAATTGTGGTGCTGAGCTCAGCATTTCAGTGAGTGTCTCCGCAGCACCTCTGTTGTCGCCGCATCAGACTTGCTCTACTTAGGCCTGAATGAGCTCCTCACAGAGTTAGAGCCTTTACAAGAGCCTGGAAGTCTTGTCAAATGAGTCGTACCTTCTTATGTGCAAGAAAACTCACTTCTTGCCTCATCAATAATAATATCCTTTCTTTAACTTTCTAATTTTTTTTAAAATGTCATTTTAGAAACTGCTAGTACAATGTACAATGTTAAATTTACCTTTCCTACAGCATTTAGAGTTAACTAGAATTTGTATTGTCTTTTTTTATTATAATTGATATTTATTTTAGTAACATGAACATACCTTGACACTCAACATTAGGATCAGAATTATTAGTACTCATACAATCTTCAATCTTGCTAATGGGATAAACTAATGGCTGCATATAATAGGACTGAAGAAGAGAGGTTTTTTTTCACACCTGCTAAGTTTGAGTTTTAGAAACTTGCATTAAGAAGGTTTTCTCTAGAATGTAGAAATTTGAATAAATGATTTGATAGTCTCCAAGTTAAGATGACCATAGCAGTCATTTAATAAGACCTAGGGTGTACGGCAGGGTTGTATCTTTTCGCTGTACTTATTCAATCTGTATGCTGAACAAATAATCTGAGAAACTGGGCTATGTGAAAAATGCAACATAAGGATTGGAGGAAGACTCATCAACAGCCCACCATATCAGATGATACAACCTTGCTTGCTGAAAATGAAGATGACTTGAAGCATTTACCGATAAAGAACAACAACTACAGCTTTCAATATGGATTATTCCTGAACGTGAAGAAAACTAAAATCCTCACAACTGGACTGATAAATAGCATCATGATGAATGGAGAAAAAGTTGAAGTTGCCAGCAATTTCATTATACTTGGATCAAAAATCAATGCCTATGGAAGCAGCAGTCAAGAAATCAAACGTGTTCCATTGGGAAAATATGCTGCAAAAGATCTCTTTAAAGTTTTGAAGCAAAGATGTCATTTTGATGACTAAGATGCGTCAGACCAAGCCATGGTCTTTTCAATTGCCTCATATGTATGCAAAGACTGGACAATGAAAAAGGAACACTGAAGAAGAATTGATGAATTTGAATTGCGTTGTTGGCAAAGAATATTGAATATACCATGGACTACCAGAAGAACAAACAAATCAGTCCTAGAAGAAATACAGCCAGAGTGCTCCTGAAATGCAAGCATGGCGAGATTTTCACTCGCTTACTTTGGACACATCGTTGGGAAGACCAATTGCTAGAAAATAACATCATGGTTGGTAAAGTAGAGAAGGTTATCGAAAACAAGGAAACACTTCAGTGAGATGGACTGACACAATAGCCACCAGAATGGACCCAAACATACCAATAATCATGAGGATGACATAGGACTGGGCAACATTTTGTTCTGTTATACATAAGGTCACCATGAGTTGGAGCCGACTTAATAACAACTAACAACAGCAGCTTATCTAGTAAAGAATCTCCAAGTATGAGCATAAAATTCTAGAAAATGTATTTTAAATGTGTTGGGAGTATGGATTTGGTTATCTTCTGGATCAAATTCTACTTCCTGTTTACATAGTTCACCAAATACTAAAATTATAGTCATTTGTCATGTGATTAGCTATAAATTGACTGCTGTGTAGCTATTACTGATACTTCAGTTGAAATTTCTTGGAGAGTAACGGCCAAGGAAAATGTTAGCTGTTCTTTTATTCTGTCTGCCCTGTCCCTGAGAAAAATTATATTCCCAGAAAGAAATATACCTAGATTATGTAATATTAACTACCTATATAAATTGCTTCTTTAAGTTATAATTTAATAACTTTCCCTTCCAAATTTTATAGAAGTTTGATATCTGAAGAACTTTTTGTGTAATTTGTAAAACTTTAAGATAAAGATATAATCCAGTTTTACCCTAATGTCCCTCATAGAGAGATTTCCTTTGGTATTTAGTGAAAGGAAATTTCTCTTCTCTAATTTATATATCTATAATATATATATATATATATAAATTATATATATATAAATTATATATACATATATACACATATGTGTATATATAATTTTATTTATTTTGTTGTTGTTGAGAATATACACAGCAAAACATCCACCAATTCAACAGTTTCTACATGTACCATTTAGTGACATTGATTACATTCTTCAAGTTGTGTAACCATTCTCATCCTCCTTTTCTGAGTTGTTCCTCCCCCATTAACATAAATTTGCTGCCCTCTAAGTTTCCTATCTAGTCTTTTGAGTTGTTATTGTCATATAGATAGTTCTTAAAAGAACATAATGCTCAAGGCAGACATTTTTTTTTTTACTAGTTAGGTTAAACTATTTTTGGTTTTAAAAATACTTCAGGGGATATTTTTGGTTTAAGGTTTAAAGATGATCTCAGAGCGATAGTTTCAGGGGTTCCTCCAAACTTCATGGCTCCAGGAAGTCCAGAGTCCATGAGAATTTGGAATTCTGTTCTGCATTTTCCCCCTTTTGATCAGGATTATTCTACGGAATCTTTGATCAAAATGTTCAGTAACACTAGGCACCATCCAATTCTTCTGGTGTCATGGCAAAGGAGGCAGTTGTTCATGGAGGCAGTTAGCCACATATTCCCTTTCCTCTTCCTATTACTGGTTCACCTTCCTCTGTTGCTCCAGTGAATAGAGACCAATTATTGTTCTTTGAATGGCCACTTGCAAGCTGTTAAGACCCCAAGCACTAGGCATTTAACTAGGAGGTAGAACAGACACACTAAACATGTTATCTCTAACATACTTTTATTCTTTGTTTTATTGGGTAAGAAACCACAATACCCTAACCTGGTTCTCTTTTTACCTCATCTTTCAGGGAACTCAAGTTAAATTTATTCCCATGTGAGATGACTAACTCATCTCAAGGTCTGAGCACATCTTTTTCCTTTTATCTTTTTGAATGGTTTATAATGTGTCCCTTTTGCAAGTTTGATACATGTTTTCTACTGAAAGTTTCATTTCCTAATTCCAAAGGAACTGAACTATTTTTGAAATGATTCTGTTTATAAATCATATATAAATATTATAGTGATAATAGTAACACGTACACATATCTGTCATCATAACTCAAAAAGCTTCTAGCATGGATATTTTCCAAAGTCTGTTGTATAATTAATAAATCATCACTTTGTTTTCAAGTTTGGAAAAAGGCATATTTTAATCATTCTTTAAATGAGCTGATTTTTAAAATAGGCTTTAAGTTTGCTTTTTTTATCTGTCTAATTTCCACTTTAGGTGATAAAGGAAGAAAGGATTCAGTATCAGCCAGGGAATTACAAAGCTAGTGCTATCTGCCTGTACTTCTTTACTGTTCGTTGGAGGGACATTGATGATTACAACATCCCTGAGGTGATGAGCTTCCCCAGCTAGGAAACTGCCTCTCTTAAAAAAAAAAAAAAATTAGTGTAATAAGTTTGGAAAATTAAAGAAAGTAATACATATACACTTCAACTTAATCATTCCACAAAGAATGACTCCTACTTCTTAGAAAGTCAAGATATGCTAAAAAGAATACCATTTCTAGCTACTTACAGTTGAAAGAAATAATATCCCAAATTTGCATTCCTGGCTCACTACTGGATCAAAAGAAAAACTGACCTTAAAAAACAGCTATATCCCAAAACTAGAAGCAACCCAAATGTCCATCAATATGTACAATGAATAAACATATCGTGCTATATAGAGATGATAGAATACTATACAGCAATTAAAACAAATGGACTACAACCACAAGCAGTAGTATGGATGGCATTCACAATGTGAGCGAAAGAAGCCAGAGACAAAAATACTGTATGATTCATTTATACAAAATTCAAAAACAAGCAAAATTAGTTTATCATGTACAAGTCAGGATAATAGTTTCCTTGTAGTGGGAGAGTGATTGGAAGAAGATATAAAGGAATCTGGAGTGCTGGTAATGTTCTCTTTGTTGATTTGAGTGCTGATTATTCGGGTATGCTTACCTGTGAAAATTCATCTAGCTGTACCCTTATGATTCATGCACTTTTTACTATATATGTTATATTTCAAAAATATACAGAAAAGCAGGTGATAACTATTGTCATGGATTGAATTATGTCCCCCCAAAAATATGTATATCAATTTGGCTGGGCTATGATTCCCAGTATTGTGTGATTGTTTTCCATTTTGTGATTGTAATTTTATGTTAAAGAAGATTAGGGTGGGATTATAACACCTTTACTAAGGTCATATTCCTGATCCAATGTAAAGGGAGTTTCCCTGGGGTGTAGCCTGCACCACTTTTTATCTTATAAGAGATAAAAGGAAAGGGAAGCAAGCAGAGTTGGGGACCTGATACCACCAAGAAAGCAGTGCCGGGAGCAGAGCGCGTCCTTTGGACCTGGGGTCCCTGCGCGGAGAAGCTCCTACTTCAGGGAAGATTGATGAGAAGGCTGACGGAGGGAGAAAGCCTTCCCCTGGAGCTGATGCCCTTTCTGAATTTGGACTTCTAGCTTATCAGACTGTGAGAAAATAAATTTCTCTTTATTAAGGCCATCTACTTGTGATATTTCTGTTATAGCAGCACTAGATGACTAAGACAACTATATATGCTGTCTTAGATTCCTAGTGCTGCTGTAACAGAAATACCACAAATGGGTGGCTTTAAGGAACAGAAATTTATTTTCTCACACTTCAGGAGACTAGAAGTCTGAATTCAGGGCACTGGCTCTAGGGGAAGTTTCTCTGTCTCTCTCTGTTGGCTCTGGGGGAAGATCTTTGTTTCTTTCAGCTTCTGTAGCCCTGGCGTTCCTTGGTTCCTATCCTCCATTGTGCTTGCTTATCTCTGAGTCTAGGCTGCTCCTTATAACTTAGAAAGGAGTCCCTGGTTGGCACAAATGGTTGGTGGTTTGAACCTACCCAGAGATGCCTCAGAAATAAGGCCTGGTGATCTGCTTCCAAAAGGTCACAGCCTTGAAAATCCTATGGAGTGCAGTTCTCCTCTACACACATGGGGTCACATTTGGTTGCCATGAGTGGGAATTGACTCCATGGCAACCAACAACATAACTCAGAAGTGACTAGGTTTAGGACACACTTTACACTGACAGGGTCTCGTTAACATGACTATGAAGACCCTGTTTCCAAAAGAGATTAAATTCTCAGGTATAGGAGTTAGGATTACAGCACATATTTTGAGGGGATACAATTCAATCTATAACATATGGTTAGTAAAAACTTATTATGATACAAAGACAAAAGATCCTTTAATGATGATTGTCAGAACTAAAAATGATGTTTCCAATAATAATAATTCCTTAGGGACCCAAAGCCATCTACTCTAGGGGTCTTTTTTGCATAGGACAGTATTTTGTGTATGTCTATGCATGCAGGGGGTGCTGATATAGTTTTGATCCTAGAAAATACGATGATAACACTTGATAATTTAGGCTGAATCTATATATTACCATAATGATTTAGAAGTGAAAAAGTAAGTCAACGAGTTACTTTGCCTTATAGTGCTAAATGATTAGAGTGACAGGTTTTATTGTTTAGAATTATTCAAGCTTTTTCTCCACAAACTGTATGTACTAGCTGCCATGGAGTCAATTCTGACTCACAGTGACTCCATGTGTATCAGAGTAAAACTGTGCTCCACAAGGTTTTCAATGGCTGATTTTTTTTTTAAAGTAGGTTGCCAGGATTTTCTTCTGAAGTGTCTCTAGGCAGACTCAGACCCCAACCCTTTGGTAATAGCCTAGTGCGTTAACTATTTGTCACCAAGTCATTTACAGTAGCAAGCATTTTTAAAATCGGAGAGAATTTATAAGGTAAAGTAGAAGGTGCAAACTGGCAGGCCGCAGGTCAAATCTGGCCTGCAGATTTACTTAATTTGGCCTGCACATTTGTTGGCCCACACAGTGCTGTTTAAACATTTGAATTAGTTGACAACTTTTTTAATGGCAAGATTTCATGCAAAAATCTTGATTTCTAGCTTTTTTGGAAAAATTAGCTGACCTAACAAGACTGGGCTTACATTCCCACATGGCAACAATTGGCCGGAGCTGAGTACAGCTGCCCTTTTAGCCTGAGCTTGTGCTATTCAGTTCTCCACGGTCCCCACCACACCCTGAGATTGGAGTTTGTGGACACCCAGGCAGCAGACTTCTCAGTTTTGCCAGGAGCCACTTATAGCTTCCTGTAAAGTCCAGTAGAATGCAAGGCCTGAAGTGAGCTCTCAGTAATTGCTTGTTTGTTTATGGATTCTGATTCTCCGTGTGCTAAAATTGTTCAGGTCCCTTTGCTTTTGTTTTAACCCTTTTAAGACCCAATTATTTTCTGCTTTGAATTTTCTGTTAATACTGTGTGTTTTCAGTAGTAAAAATGCATGCTGAGTCATTGAGTGTGTTTAAATTTTTGGTTGGTAATATAGATTTTGAGAAATATTATATAAAAATACATGATTTGTGGGAGCCCATCTGGCCCACCAGTCTCAGGTTGTTTTTGTTGTTATGTGCTGTTGAGTCGGTTCCCACTCATAGTGACCCTATAGGACAGAGTAGAACTGCCCCATAAGGTTTCCAGAGAGTGGCTGGTGAATTCGAACTGCTGACCTTTTGGTCAAACTCTTAACCACTGAGTCACCTCTTGGGTAGCAGGCTTTATTGAGGGGCGCTTTCCATTTGGGTACATGGAGCACCTCTGGTTTTGCCTAATACCCCAGCTATTTTGCTTCAACAAACATTTCTTTTTGCCTTTCACCATTACACAAGCCTCCACTGGAGGAAAGCAAATACTTTCAGTGGGAAGTATACTCCCAAAGAACTCCAGAGGCATAAAGTGGATGGGATACCATATGTTCTACGAGTCACGAAAGGGTTAACTTGAGATAATAGTAATGCTTGAGTTATGGTAAGTTCAAAAGCAAATCAAGAGAAGAAGGCCGGAAACATTTAAAGATTTATTATACTCACAGTCCCTGGTGTTCACAGCATGCCTGGCAGTGCAACACAGGAGAAAGACAGGGTGGTCATACAGCAGAGATGGAGCTGGACTGCGGGCAAGCATCTTTATTGTGGTTTTCAGGGGAAACGTGACAGGAAGAGGTCAGAGCACACGGGAGCTTATTGGTCAGCTATATATGAAACTTGTACCTTGGAGCTTGGGGCATTTATCAAAGGGGAAACTGAGGGAGCTTCTTATCTATGTAAGGCAGACACGGGTGGAGAAGGGTTACTTGGTGTGGACTTTAAAACATCATATTACAGAAGCTAGAAAATATGGTTAATATACTTTCTTCCTTAGTGGAAAGGAAGCAGTAAAAACGTGGCCTTAAATAAATGAAATTCAAAAGGAAAATGGTTTAGACAATGCAGAGATACAAGAGCACTTTAAAAGAAATTATGAATGAGAATACAATTTTTTATTAAGAAAGTTAGCCTTGAATTTTTTCTCTCAAATGAGGAAAACTGAAAGCAGCAGCACCCAAGAAATGGTTCTAGCTAAGCCCTCTGTTTAATAAAAGGAGGAAATAGGGGCAAAAGGTTAGAAAGCCGTCTTACAGTGGCAGAATCCTTGAGGTACCATAAAGAGGAATAGATACGGAAAATGAGGACCATAGAGCTGGCCAGGTCAGAGCAAGTGTGTGTGTGTATTTGCAAGGCCATCCACTGAGAAAAATATTCAGCTTATTGTGTCTCAGCATATTAATAGCGCCCTTTTAGTTTCCGGTGGCACAGTGGTTAAGTGCTACAGCTGCTAACCAAAAGGTCAGCAGTTTGAAACCACCAGGCGCTCCTTGGATACTCTATGGGGCAGTTCTATTCTGTCCTATAGAATCGACTCGACGGCAACGGGTTTTGGTTTTGGTTTTCAATTTCTGAGTCACCTGAAGTTCTTTTGCCCTTGCAGGTGACAGCATATAAAAAAGAAAAGTATTAAAGAAAAATACAAACAACTCTCTCGCTTGCAAACTAAGAGAAATGTAAAGTCTTCTAGAAGATGTGTCTTAATTTCCAACCCAAAACATGGTCTCAGGAAAACAGTTATTTAAGCTCTGATTGTAACACCTTTGTTATTATCCCATTGGCCAAAGCAATTCACATGGCCAAGCCCAGAGTTAGCCTGGAAGCGGGTGACCTAAGGGTGTGGGTAGAGTGAGGCATAATCTCTGGACCAAGGAAGCTAGGAGCTGTTCTGGAATGAGTAACTAGAATCAGCCTCTATTTTGGAAAAAATGTAAATGTTTACCCTTATTAATTAAAATTAAATTTCAATATTTTCATCATTTTTATTAAAATTATGCTCATCTTAAAAATGAAAAAAGAAAGTACAAAGAAGAAAGAGAAAAATCACCCCAAAGCCCACTACTCAAAAAAAAGATCCTCAAAATTTGGTGCGTATCATTTCAGAAAACTCTCTGCATATATACTTCTGCACAGGTTCTAATCTCCTTAGAAGGGTCTCCAGAGATGGTAGAGGATAGCAGTCTGAACTGATTGTGAATCACTCCTCTCCTCTCCGAGAGCGGTTTTAATACTATTATTCCTTTGAACCGTGTGTGTTTGTAGTGTGCCTTGACTCATCAGAGACAGACAGCCCAAGAGAACAGGAGAAGAGGTAATCCCTACCCACTGAAAAACTCAGCAAGAAAGGAAGAGAAGAGAGAGAAAAGGAACAAAAACTACAAAAGCTCTCCAACAAAAGCTCTCCAGCAGGGAGGGGAGAGAGTAAGTATGAGGCTCCAGTGGAGATTTTGGGATGCAGTCAGGGCTGACTTCTGCAGCAGGCACAGTAGGTACAGTGCTGAAGGCCCATAATACTCTTACCAGTTGTTGTGGAGTTGATTCCGACTCATGGCAACCCCATGTGTGTTGGAGTAGATCTGGCTCCATAGGGTTTCATGGCTAATTTTTTAGAAGTAGATTGCCAAGCCTGTCTTCCAGGATGCCTCTGGGTGGACTTGAACCTCCAACTTTTCAGTTAGCCACTGAGTGTGTTAAGCGTTTGCACCAGCCAAGGACTCCACAATACTTTTAGGGGCCCACAAAATGTTTTAGTTTCTTTTTAAATCAGAAGGAAAAAGTGAACTTTTAAGTGAAAGAAAATGTTTTAATGCATAGTATGAATATATCTATCCTTATACCAATGCATTAATAAAATATAAATTCCAACATCTTTTTATGGAGGAAAGGGCTTGTCTAGGGTCCATGAAAGTCTTAATGGGGCCCTGGATGCAGTGATATGTCCCAATCTATTCAAATTTATTAAACATGTCTATGTCATGCTTTTCTTTTTTCTTTTGCTGCCTGTAATATTATTATTCAAATTTTTCAAATGAGAACTCTGAAACCTGGAACAAAGTGGGGAGAGAGACAATGGTAGAGTTGGGAACACCCCCAGAGGTCCTGATTTTTAGTTCAATGCTCTTTGAACCTTACCACATAAGGCAGCAGAGATGGGGTAAAGACCGATATGAGAAATAAAATGGTAGAAATTAAAAACATGGAAGTTTTTATGACTGGCCAGAGTATGTCCCCAGGCATCAAACTTTCTTCCTGAGACGACACTTAGGTGCTGAAATGATTCCTTAGGCAGCTCAAGAAAGCATAAGGGCAAGTGTGGAGATGGTGCTCAGTGCTCAGCTAAAGACAAGTTCAGAAAGTTGATTATCATTAGATGCTTCACTTTCCTTCGTAATGATGTTCCATAAAGATGAATAAGACACTATAAAAAATAAGGTCAGTTGAAACTCTTGGCAGAAATGTAAAGCCTTTTTAAAAAATTTAGTAAATTTGCTTTTGCTGAGTGCTACTGTATTTAAAGAAGGCTGTAACAAATGGTCGGCAGTTCAAGTCCACCAGGTGCTCCTTGGAAGCGCTATGGGGCAGTTCTCCTCTGTCCTATAGGGTCACTATGAGTTGGAACTGACTCGATGGCAATGGCTTTGGTTTTGGTAATAAAATTCAGCAAATAAAATTGAGTAATGAGCTAAAGTTCTTAACAGATAAATGTGTGTTATTAAAAAAATTTTCTCACATAAAGATTGCTTTTTATAAAAAATACATACATAAGTACATATCTGTATTTACTATGTATATGTCTTGCCCCTTTTTGCTATCTTATTTATAAATTAATTTTACTCTGAACTTGAACTTGTAGTTTGATAGGTAGCAACAAATGAGTCATTCAAACAAAGAAAACCACCTGATCTCATGAGCATTATTTTAAAAGTTTACTCCATTATTCAGAAGTCTTTATGTTTCTAGAAACAGCAGCATCTGCCTCCCAAACGGCCAACTGAGGAAAAAGAGATAACCCCTGCCAGGGAGCTAAGAGAGGATAGTGTCTCTGGGAGTAAAGTGCTGACAATCACACCTCAAAGAGAAGGAGCCATGTGCTGGAGTCCGAGACAAAAGCCAACCCAATGTCTAACTCTTCAAATGTAAACTATCTGATAAAATATTAAAAATTGATTTAGACTAGAATTACCCATGATTCACTTTGTGTGGATCTCTAGAAGCAAGAACATGAGTTAGCTCACAACTCACACGGCAGCTCATTTTCCTTGTTAGCTGCAGAGGAGAATAATGTACAGGAAAAGGTGACGTAATGATTGTCCCACTTTCATTATTCTCTCCCAAATGAATAACCTTCCACACCAAGGATGAGCTCACTCACTATTAGTGGAATAACATCTGGTGAGCCAGGGCCCCCAGCTGAACATGCTATTGGTTTGGGGCTATATTTAACCAGCCGAGATCCAAGGATTGTTATATGGATCACACATGCAGCCCAGCTAAACTGTGAATACTTTTTTAAGGAGTAAGGGACTATTCCTTAAAGTATTATAACAAGCAAAATTTTTCCTTATGAAGCAAGGCATTAACGTATTCCAAAAGAGATCCTCAGCTATTATTAGAGTGGAATATCTGAAACATGTGACAGATGCCTTGGTCCTCTTTGGCTAAGGCTCAGATGCTTGTCATAGCTATCTAAGTTTAAATTTCAAATCATGGAGAGGAATCTCTCTCCTTCAATTTCCCTTCCCATTCTTAATTTCCTGGCAGGACTGCTATACTGACAATGGTAAATTTTGCAGTGTAATCTATCTAATAGATTTACGGTAAATGATGAATCATCCTAGTATTTAAATCTAATGAGTAATGCTATAAGTCAATCGAGTTTTAAAAATGCAACATATCTAAGGTCATCAGTTAAATGTGCTAATTCAGAGTAATGGAGATGTCCAGAAACACACACACACAGTCAGTACTAATGGTCATGAAGCTTGAATACTCTGGAATCTGCTGTGTGCCAAAGTTTGTAGTGGGGGTTGCTCACTTAAAATCATGGCATTTAGAAAAGGAGATTAGAGCTTCTTTCCGTCAGGACTGGGAAACTCCCTCAAGTTTAGGCTCCTCTCATTGTTCTCCCCATAGGAATGTAGAGAGACAAACAACCTATTACAATTTTTTATTTTAAAAACTGATGATGAAAATAATGCATACCTATTGGGGAAAATATGGGAAATTCAGAGAAGTACAAAGAAGAAAATACAATTCACCTAGAGTCTAGCCAATCAGACCTTTTCATGTATGTTAGTCAGTCATTTTAATTTGTATAGTCAGACTTGCTTTATTTGTATGTAAGCATTTTCCCATGTGTCTTAGTTATCTATTGCTGCTGTAACAGAAATACCACAAACGGATGGCTTTAACAAATAGAAATTTATTCTCTCACAGTCTAGGAGGCTAGAAGTCCAAATTCAGGGCCCCAGCGCCGGGGGAAGGCTTTCTCTTTGTTGGTTCTGGGGGAAGGTCCTTGTCATCAATCTTCCTCTGGTCTAAGAGTTTCTCAGCTCAGGGACCCTGGGTCCAAAGGACGTGCTCTGCTCTCAGCACTCCTTTCTTGGTGGTATGAGGTCCCTCTCTTCTCTGCTCACTTCTCTCTTTTATATCTCAAAAGAAATTGACTCAAGATACAACCTAATCCTATAGATTGAGTCCTCCCTCATTAACATAACTGCCTCTAATCCTACCTCATTAACATCAGAGAGGTTAGGATTTACAACACATAGGATAATCACATCAGATCACAAAATGGTAGACAACTTCACAGTACTGGGAATCATTGCCTAGTCAAGTTGACACACATTTTACGGGGACACAATTCAATCCATAACCCCATGTCATTAACTATTCTTCTATGATACCATTCTAAATGGCCATGTAATATTACATCATATGGCTGCACTATAATTTTATCAAATCAATTCCCCAGTGCTTCTAATTTCTTGCTATGATAAACAAGGCTGTGACAAAAATCTTTGTAGCTAAATCTTTGCACACATAGATGATTATTTACTTAGGATAAGTTTACAGAAAGAAAATTGCTAAGTTAATATGTACATTTTTAAGGATTTTTAACTATTGAGGATGCTTTTATGAGGGAATGAGAAATTTGTTTCCTTTTTGCCGAGGCTATCTCCAAGGCTGGAAGATGCTGCCCTAGTCCCTCCACCTCAGCCCACCTCTAGTTCCACATCTATAAAATAAAACAGCTGAAACAATGGGAAAACAACTATGCTTATCCTGCTAAATGACTTGCATACATTATCTCATTTAATGCTTACAATAATCCCGTGAGGTACGCTAAGTGACTTGGTGAAGTTGAGACAGCTTGTAACTAGAGGAGCTAGAATTTGAACCTAGGATAGCGAACTCAAAAATTCATGCTCTAAACTACCAAGCTACATTGTTTCTTCCAGGGCTGTCATTTATTCATTCTGTGAATATACTACATGAGAGTTACTGTTCTAGACACTGAAATTCAGTGGTAAGCTAACCGAAGTCCCTGGCCTCACCAAGCTTACAGCCTAGTGGGGAGACAGACAATAAGTTTGTAATATGAAGAAAAATAAAGCAAAATATGACAAGGATGCTATTTTAGGGAAGGTGGTCAGAGAAGGTCTTTCTGAGTGAACGAAGTAAGTGAAGCTGCCAGGGGAACAAAGAGAGGACAGATGTCTAGTCAGAGAATCAGCAGTACAAGGGCTCTTGTGTGTTTGGGGGCTGCTCAGAAGTTGGTGGGGCTGAGGTGCAGTGAGGAGTGAGAGCAGGTTTGCACTGAGTCTCTGAGTCCTTCCAAGCATATTCCAGAGGCAGAGGGAGTTAGATATCAGAGACACAGGTGAACACTGAGCAGCTGACTGGTCAGCAATGGACATCGCCTGTGCCATTATGACAGGAAGGATGGTTAACCACACATGCCCTGATTCTCCTACTCTTGAAATGACTTCAGGTGGGCGGAGCTTAGTCCACAGCGTTAAAACTCTAGGCCTCCATGTCCAGGAAAAGCACATGGAAGCATATTTCTGAACTCAAAGGGAAGAATTCAAATCCATGGATTATTTGGCCAAATTAATTCCCCATCCTTTCCAGGGAGGAGCAATGACTGTTCTCTAAGCCACTGCTGATGTCAAAATCAGAAACAAACAATTTCTTTGACTAAAATCATCTTGCAGATTTGGGAGAACAGCCATTTTAAAGTTCAAAATGATGTGGCTATTAATCACTTTAGAGTACCAGCACATCTCTCTGGAGGCCAGCTGTTTCCTGATGTCATTTAAATTCTTAAATCCCATATGTTCTGCTACAGGAAGAAATTGAGCTTCCTATCCATTCTTGTGAATGTGTCTTTTTCAATTAAATTTGAGGCTAAATTAATTTTTCTACATTATTAGGAACTAAAATGTTTTTACAGGCCATTTTCTAAGAGTATAGTGACACATCATTTCTTGGGGAGTTACCTGCAGCATATGAACTGGGTAATATAATGCTCTTCAGAAGAAAGAGATGTGAGGTAAGCTGAGACCTTTTATTGTCCCAGCGTAAGAACCCATGAAATGTAGTGCAAGAAAAAAATAGATTGCTGTATTCATTTCCTAGGGCTGCCATTACAAAGTACCACAAAGTGGGTGGCTTTAAACAACCTAAATTTATTGTCTCACAGCTCTGGAGGCTGGAAGTTCCAATTCAGGGTGTTGGCAGGGCCAACTTCTGGTGGTCCCAGGCATTCCTCGGCTTACAGTTGCAGCATAACTCTATAGTAATATGGCTGTATTCCCTCTCTCTGTGTGTCTCTTCTCCTCTTTATAGGACATCACTCAGTTTAGATAAGGATCCACCCTACTCTGATATGAACTCATGTTAATTTTACTGCTAACGTGCTCAAAGACCCTATTTCCAAACAAGGCCATGCTCACAGGAACTAGGGGGTTAGGACTTCAACATAAATTTTTGAGGGACACAGTTCAATCCATAACAAGTGTTTTAGAATCTTCCAGTTTCAGAATTAAATTCATGGTATGTTGTAGTGCGATAGGTAGCTTTTACATGGCCTTTCTTGCCATGGTTTTATAACTCCCACCAAATGATTGGGTGGGACTATACAAACAAGGTGCTTGTGGGATTAGACAGCTTACTAATAATACACTTAAGGCACATGGCACCCTTGTGGGGGGTGAGACCATGCAAATAAGGTGTATGGAACCCCAGTGAGGGTATTGGTCAGTTTTCCCATCCTGCTAGGCTTAAAATGAGCCATTCCAGAGGTGGAAGGTGGGACCTCATTATCACCAGGAAAGAAGAAATAGGAGTGGAGCATGTCCTTTGGACCCAGGATGCCTGTGCTGAGAGGGTCCTAGACCCAGGAGACAGAAAGAGGAGCTGTAACATGGAGGACAGTGAGAGTTGGCAGTGCAGCAGTAATAAGAGAGATAGCAGTATGAGATGGCAGGAACCAGGAGACTGGTGCAGTGGGCTTCCCAGCTCACAGAGTGAGAAAGCTGAGTGCTTTGGGTAGGAGGCTTGATGGAAGAGTAGGCTGCCATTGGGTACTTGGTGAAGCTGGGCTTGCCAACTCACAGAGCTAGAGAGCTGAGTGCCTTTGGACCTAGACTTCTTGATGGAGTGGGGTGCCTCTGGGCACTTATTAGTGGAGCTAAAGAGCTTTGTAACACTTGCCCAAGCAGGGCAGAGGCTGGGCTGGCCCAAGAAGCTGGAAGGCTGAGAGGCCGAGGGCCAGAGAGAGGCCTGCCTGCAGGCACGGCTGAGAAGAGCCTGTCCTGATCGATGAACCATAATCTGAGTCATTTCTGATCCTGAATTTTAACCTGTTACTTTCCTAATAAACCCCATAATCGCCAGTATCATCTGTGAGCTCTATGTGGCTATTGCAACGAATTATCAAACTCACAGAGAAGTAGAGAGTGCCGTGGGAAGGACAGCTGGTGTCAGAATTGGTATAAATGTTGCAGAGAGGAGGTATGTCTGACATCTGCTTCATAGGAATCAACCTTGGGCTGATACTGATGGCAATTCTCTTTCCCCTTTGTGAAGTTAGAGGAGGCCAGATGCCCCTGCCACCATGCCTTTTTTACATATGCATGTTGTTGTTGTTAGGTGCTATCAAGTCAGTTCTGACTCAACAACCCTACGTGCATACGTGCAGCAGAATGAAACACTGCCTGGTCCTGCGCCATCCTCACAATCATTGCTATATTTGAGCCCATTGTTGCAGCCACTGTGTCAATCCATCTCATTGAGGTTCTTCATCTTTTTTGCTGACCCTCTACCTTACGAAGCATGATATCCTTCCCCAGGAAATGGTCCCTCCTGATAACACGTCCAAAGAATGTGAGACAAAGTCTCGCCATCCTCGATTCCAAGGAACACTCTGGCTGTACTTCTTCCAAGACAGACTTGTTGTTTCTTCTGGCAATCCATGATGTATTCAATATTCTTTGCCAACATCATAATGCAAAGGCATCAATTCTTCTTTAGTCTTCCTTATTCGTTGTCCAGCTTTCACATGCATATGAGGCAATTGAAATCACCATGGCTTGGGTCAAGCACACCTTAGTCCTTAAAGTAACATCCTTGCTTTTCAACACTTTAAAGAGGTCTTTTGCAGCAAACTTGCCCAGTGCAACACATCATTTGATTTCTTGACTGCTGTTTCCATGGGCATTGATTGTAGATCCAAGTAAAATGAAATCCTTGACAACTTCAATCTTTTCTCCATTTGTCATGATGTTCTTATTGGTCCGGTTGTGAGGATTTTTGTTTTCTTTATGTTAAGGTGTAATCCATACTGAAGACTGTAGTCTTTGATCTTCATCAGTGTAAAAATGACGTGAGGGGGGCGTCTGACCTCCTCTAACTTCACAAAGGGGGAGAAGAATCAAGATCAACAGCCCAAGGCTGATTCCTATGAGGCAGAAGTCAGAAACGCCTCCACCCTCCAACATTTTTACCAATTCTGACATCAACCGTCCCTCAGCACTCTCTACTTCTCTGCTGGGTTCGATAATTCATTGCAGTGGCCACCCAGAATTCACAGACAATATGATTATAGGGCTTATTAGGAAGTAACAGGTTACAATTCAGGTTCAAGAACTCTCCAGCAGGATAGCATCTCTTCAGCTGTGCTTGCAGGCACACCTCTCCCTGGCCACTTGGCCTCTGCTGTTTGAGCAAGTGTTACAAAGCTCTTTTAGCTCTGCCAATAAGTGCCCATAAACACCCCACTCCACCAGTAAGCCTCAGCCCAAAGGCACTCAGCTTTCTTAGTCCGTGGGCCAGGAAGCCCACTGCGCTGTCTCTTGCTGATCTCTCCTGTTGCCGTTTCTATGCCATTGCTTCTTGCCATCTTCAGTGTTACAGCTCTCTCTTTCTCTTGTTCTCTTGGTTCCAGGAGCTTCTCAGCTCAGGGATGCTGGGTCCAAAGACATGTTCTGCTCTTGGCTCTCCTTCCTTGGTGGTGGTGGAATCCGCCCTCTCCTGCCTTTGGGATGGCTCACCTCAAGCCCAGTGGGATGACAAAACTGATTAATCTGCTTGGTGGGCCACAATCACCTTATTTGCACAGTCCCACTTAGGTGGGAGTTATAAGACCATGGCAAGAAAGGCCACACAAAAGCAATCCATCACACAGCAATCAGTAAGTGCGTCAAGTCCTTTTCACTTTCAGCAAGCAAGGTTGTGTCTTTTGCATATCACGGTGGTTAAAGAGTATTCCTCCAATCCTGATGCTGTGTTCTTCTTTACACAGTCCAGCTTCTCAGATTATTTGCTCAGCATAGAGACTGAATAAATATGGTGAAAGGATAAATCTCTGAGGCACAGCTTTCCTGATTTTAAACCACAAAGTATCCCCTTGTTCTGTTTGAATGATTTCCTCTTGGTCTATCTACAGGTTCCACACGAGCACAATTAAGTGTTCTGGAATTCCTATTCTTCACAATGTTATCCAAAATTTGTCATGATCCACACAGTCAAATGCCTTCGCATAGTCCATAAAACACAGATAAACATCTTTCTGGTATTCTCTGCTTTCAGCCAATATCCGACATCAGCAATAATGTCCCTCATCCCACATCCTGTTCTGAATCTGGCTTGAATTTTTGGCAGTTCCATGTCGAAGTACTGCTGCAACTGTTTTTAAATTATCTTTAGCAAAATTTTACTTATGTGTGAGTTAATAGTATTGTTCGATAATTTCTGCATTCTGTTGAATCACCTTTCTTTGAAATGGTCACAAATATGAATCCTTCCAGTCGGTTGGCCAGGTAGCTGTCTTCCAAATTTCTTGGTATAGAAGAGTGAGCACCTCCAGCACTACATCCATTTGTTGAAACATCTCAATTGGTATTCTGTCAATTCCTGGAGCCTTGTTTTTCACCAATGCCTTTGGTGCAGCTTGGACTTTTTCCTTCAATACCATCGGTCATTGATCATATGCTACCTCCTGAAATGGTTGAATGTTGACCAATTCTTTTTGATACAGTCACTCTGTATATTCCTTCCATCTTCTTTTAGTGCTTCCTGCATGATTCAATATTTTCCCATAGAATCCTTCAATATTGTAACTTGAGGCTTAGATTTTTTTCTTCAGTTCTTTCAGCTTGAGAAATGCTGAGAGTGTTCTTGCCTTTTGGTTTTCTAACTCCAGGTCTTTGCACATTTCGTTGTAATACTCTCCTTTGTTCTCTTGAACCACCCTGTGAAATCTTCTGTTCAGCTCTTTTCCTTCATCATTCCTTCCATTTGTTTTAGTTACTCTATGTTCAAGAGCAAGTTTCAGAGTCTCTTCTGACATCCATTTTGGTCTTTTCTTTTTTTCCTGTCTTTTTAGTGATCCTTTGCTTTTTTTCTTGCATGATGTCCTTGATGTCATCCCATACTTGCCTGGTGTTGCACAAAGTTTAGTAAAATAAAAAGAAAGTTTTATTCAGCATATATTCAAAAGGACAAAAGTGGGAAGCAGACAACCATGCTGCTAGAGGCATGTCTGCCCGAGTCCAAAGAATATTACAGAATAGGTAAGAATGGGAAAATGGACAAGCATGCTGCCACAACCATGTCTGCTTGAGTCCAAGGAAGGTTACAGAATCATCAGTATACATCAACATCACAAAATGGGTAGAATCATTGAAAGCGTCACTTTTTCACTGATTGGCTAGAAATTGTAATCTTACATTTTGAATCATCTTTCTTAACAATCATTGCTACTGGTTTCAGTTACGAAAGTCAGGAGGGTCTTCATTGGTCCAACAAATTCCTATTCACTAAATGTTAATAGAAAAAGACAAAAGGTGAGAAGTCCTTTGGGTTAGGTTTTATTGCCCTTTTGTGAAAACTTCCTTAAGATAATTTCTGAGATAGTCCCATCTGTTTGTCTTATCTCAGGGCCCAGTTGATGTGTCTTTGTGAGTCTGTAAGGGCTCAGCCCCAGCTGGGTCACAATTTCTCCATGCTCAAGGAGAAGGAATAATAACTCCAATATTATTTACTAAATCACTGGTTTTTGGTCATTAGCATTCAATAGGTCAAATCTATTCTTGAGATGGTCTCCAAATTCAGGTGTTTTACACTCAGCGTTGTACTTTGGTTCTTGTGGACTTGTTTTAATTTCCTTCAGCTTCAACTTCAACTTGCATATGAGCAATTGATGGTCTGTACCTCAGTTAGCTGCTGGCCTTGTTCTGACTGATGATATTAAGCTTTTCCATCGTCTCTTTCCACAGATGTAGTTGATTTGATTCCTGTGTTTTCCATCTGGTGAGGTCCATGTGTATAGTCACCATTTATGTTGTTGAATAAAGGTATTTGCAATGAATAAGTCATTGGTGTTGCAAAATTCTATCGTGCAATTTCTGGCATAATTTCTATCACCAAGGCCATATTTTCCAACTACTGATCCTTCTTCTTTCTTTCCAACTTTTGTATTCCAATCACCAGTAATTATCAATACATCTTCATTGCACATTTGATCAATTTCAGACTGCAGAAGTTAATAAAAATCTTCAATTTCCTCACCTTTGGCATTAGTGATTGGTGCTAAATTTGAGTAACAGTCATATTAACTGGTCTTCCTTATGAATATCTTTTTTTTCTTAAACTTTTTTAAAATTATACTTTAGATGAAGATTTACAGAACAAACTCGCTTCTCATTAAACAGTTAGTACACATATCGTTTTATGATATTGGTTAACAACCCCATGACAAGTCAATACTCTCCCTTCTCAAATTCGAGTTCCCTATTACCAGCTTTCCTGTCCCCTCCTGTAACTGGTCTTCCTTATGGCATATGGATATTTTCCTCTACTGACAGCATTGTATTTCAGGATAGATCTTGAAATGTTCTTTTTGACAATGCATGGGATGTCATTCCTCTTCAGTTTGTCATTCCAGGCATAGTAGTCCGTATTACTGTCCAATTCAAAATGGTTCATGCCAGTCCATTTAAGCTCAGTAATGCCTGGGATATTGATCTTTATGCATTCCACTTCATTTTTGAAAACTTCCAATTTTCCTTGATTCATACTTTATACATTCCATGTTCTGATTATTAATGGATCTTTGCAGTTGTTTCTTCTCATTTTGAGTCATGCCACATCAGCAAATGAAGGTCCCAAAAGCTTTACTCTATCCTCATCATTAAGGTCGACTCTACTTTGAGGAGGCAGCTCTTCCACAGTCGTATTTTCAGTGCCTTCCAACCTAAGGGGGTTCATTTTCCAGCACTATACCAGACAATGTTCTGCTGTTATTTATAAGGTTTTCACTGGCCAATTTTTTCAGAAGTAGACTGTCAGCTCCTTTTTCCTAGTTTGTCTTAGTCTGGAAGCTCCACTGAAACCTGTCCACCATGGGTGACCCTGCTGGTATTTGAAATGAGGGTGGCATAGCTTCCAGTATCACAGCAACATACAAGCCACCAAAGTATGACAAACTGAATGATGCATGGTGGTTACGTATCTATACAAGGAGGAAAAATCTTAACAGCTAGAATCAGAATCTGTGCTAAGGAAATACTCCATAAACTGGTTGGGCAGGAAGAAGTTGTATCCTGAGGGTTTGGGTAGCTGGAAACAAAGAAAGAACAGTGACAGTTAAACTGCTTTACGATAAACACCTGGAGGTAGGGAAAACTGAGAGGAGGAGGAGTGTGGGAGATCAACTGGTGGAACACTATTCTGATGTATCTTTAAGTCTTTTAAGATGGAGACTATACAATATTTAGTTTTATGATTTTTTCATTTCTAGGATGTAAACTCCACCTCCATCATTCCACATCTTTAGTAAAGTTGGTTATACGCATACATGTGTGTGAATGGAGTGCATGTGTGAGTGTGTTACATGTGAGAACTGAGGGGCTGAGTTCTGTTCAGGCTAATGTGATACAGATTAGGAATGTCAGGAGCAACATGACAAGATAACCCATCAATTAAACTATTCTGTGGAAGTAGTATACAGAGCCAGAGATAACAATGAGAATGAAAATGCCTTGGGAATTCCCCAGAATTTGGGGATGGGTGCTGACCTTTCATTGGCGAAATATGAGATGAGAGTTTGAACCATCTTAAGAAGCAAGGAAGGTCATCTGACATCTGGGTTTCATGTTAATAAAAATCCGAAATTGAGTGAGTCCTCTCGTGTTTCCCATTTTGTTTTTGAAGCACATAAGGGTTTAAAGTAGAGGCGTGAGGTTTCTCACTTTCCAATTACAGCGAGGGCCTTGGGCTGAATGTCTAAAAGTTACTCAGCACTCTCAGGCCAGGCCTAGACATTAGTAAAGACTTCACCAGATCCTGAATTTCCCAACATTTTTTGAGTTCCAAGGAAAATAGTCTTACATAGAACTGGGTCAAAGACCTTGTGAATTGGTACATCAGTTCTGTAAAAGCCATAGTTTATTGCGATAGCCCCCCCACCCCCCACCCCCCAAAAAACCAAACAAACAAAAAAACACTCTCAGCAAAGCATCAGGAAATATCAGGCTGGGTGATATTTGTTGAATGAGGCTTCTTGAGTCTCCCCACTTCTTCTTGGGAGTTGGGCCTAGGTGAATGGCAATGGCATTCTGCCTGACCAGAGAAAGTTTTCTGAGATCAAAGGAAGCCCAGGGGTGTGAAACTTATGAAGCCTATCATCAACCATGCTACCCTAAAACTCTATAATAATTTTTATATGAAGTTGGAAGAAAAAAAGCCTTTAACAATTTTTATCATTTAGATCTAAGACCTGATTCTAAGTACAATTTCTTGGTAGGCTCTGCCCCCTTTTTCTTCATTGACCACAGGTTACCTAGCAATTGCTAGACATCACAGATGCACAGATGTATTGTAATTACATTCTGAAGACAAGCCTGTGGCATATGCAATTGATTCAATACTTTGGAGGGCTGTGCCCAGCAGGCTTGACCAGGGCCTGCCACAGAACCCTATTTAACAACTGCTTGATAAGGATGTATAGGATCTGCGACATGCTGTCGTGTTAGAAAATTGTTTTCCTAAGGGTCACATTTGCCTATATAAAGCATAATTCCACAAGTCAGAGAAGGAATTTCCAATTGTGTATGTAGGATTTGCTTATGTTGACTAGAAAAGCAACTTTTCCTATCTTCATCCCCACCCACAGGGAAGGTGGTTTGGTCTGGACAGGGTATAATCTCAGGATCACTTTGTTTGCAAGAAAAAGAAACTCAATCCAGTTTAAGTAAAACTCGAGCTTAATTGAAAGAATACCGGATAGCTCAGAGAATTGAAGGTGGATTCTCAGGAGCTATAGCTATATTGAAGACCTCAATGACTGGAACCAGGGCCTCAGACACTAAATAGCATAACCTCTTCTGAATCTCATTTCTGCTTTCCTCTGCATGTTGGTTTTATTCTCTTTTACTATGGAGGAGAGGCTCTTTCTTCATGGTGCAAAACAGGGTTTTAGTCCGTCTTGGGCTTGCATCCTTCCTAGATGCAATTCATCCAACCTGAGGTTAAAAAACTCTGAGACAGGACTCTGATTGGCCTGGTTCAAATCATGTTTCCAACTCTTGGATGAATTCCTATGGCTAAGAATATGAAATATCATGATTGGCTCAGGTTGATTGATCACATGTCCATTCCTGAGATTAAGGGTGTGGATTCTGATAACCTAGGAAAGAGTATGAGGTCATTGTGAGCCAGGCAGCCATACCTGTTTGTGTCTATTGTCATCCTTACACTGCCTGCCTTGCCCTAACAGAGATCAGTGAGAGAAGGAGAGCTGACCACAAATTCAACCTGACCCAGAGAAAGAAGTAACTTTGAGAGTTTCCTCATCTTAAAGTAACTAAAGTTGACCATCAGGTATATGGTTCCATTGCTTGGCAAGGTAGGTTTTATTTCTGAAACACAGGTAGGCCTCTGGGAATTGCTTGGAAATAGGATAAAGAACCCAAAAGTTCTTGTCACAACATTTACAGTGCTATTTCCGTTGTGGGCTGGGAAATCTAGATAACTTCACGTTCAGAAAAAAGTTTATCTTTTTAAATATAGATTTTGAGTATATTAGGAGTCCCTTGTGCACAGTGGTTAAGAGCTTGGCTGCTAATCAAAAGGTTGGCAGATCGAATCCACCAGCTGCTCCTTGGAAACCCTTTGGGGAAGTTCTACTCTGTCCTACAAGGTCGCTATGAGTTGGGTTTTTAGTTTTTAGGAGTTCCTGGGTGGTGCAAATGGTTAACGCCTTTAGCCACTAACTGAAAGGTTGGAGGTTCAAGTCTACCCAGAGGCACCTCAGAAGAAAGGTCCAGTGATCTACTTCCAAAAAGTCAGCCACTGAAAACTTGATGGAGCACAGTTCTACTCTAACACACATAGGGTTGTCATGAGTTGGGATCAGCTCAACGGCAACTGGTTAGAGTACACTATTTTTGAAAAGTATTGTTTCTCATAGAAAAGGCATGTGGAGATGTGCTTAGTCCACCTGTTACCTACTGGGAAAACTGCAAGAATGATGAGGATGCATAAGTTCATGTTGGGCTGGCACAGAGACTTCAAAAGAGAGATTGAATTTGCAGTGCAAAGTCCACCTTGGCTGTTCCCTGAGTCTCCCCATTACAAAATGTACTGCTGTGGCTACTGTGTTCTTGAATTGTCCAGGAGAGGAGCCAGGGCCAGGAGTGAGGTTTATGCAACAGGAGTAGAGATTTGCATTTGGAGGACTGAAGAACTAAACCATTATCAGAAAAGGCAAGAGGAAGCTGGACTTCAAGCAAGGGAGCAAGATTAGAAACTGGAATGTCTTTGCAACAGGACACCTGTAAAGGACTGACAATTTTTCCTTCCTGGGCTACGAGAACTGTCATATATATCATCCAATTTTAAGATTTCTTTTCCTATGAGTCCCCTTAGTTTTCTCCAATGTTCTAATTAAGTTCATTAGATATGCACATGTTCTATGTTGGCAATGTTGTGGGGAATTAAAGAGACGGAAATGTGATCTGTGTCCTTCCACCGAGACCATCATCATATAGTGAGAAAAGGAATCTCAGATCATCCAGGTGGGGACCAGGCTGAAGAATCAAGACAGAGCTGAAAGCAATAGAAAGGAGCAAGTGACTCATAGAAGCAGCTGCAAAGAGGGTGACTCAGGTGCAAATGTGAGGCAAACATCCTTTTTCTCAAATATCCTAGAGGAAGGTGACTCTTGGGTTGAGGCATGGGAGTGGTGGGGAAAGGTGGAGACTGATTTTATTCTCTGCAGTTAGAGACTCTCCTCTTTTTTCTCTCTCTCTCAAAATTTATTAAATCAATTGTTCCTTCCAAGATGGCTCAATTGCTCTTTGCTTATACAGTAAAACCTGCAAAAGCAGGAAACTGTGTTAAGGCGGAAACCTGTCAGAGAAGGAAAACTCAAATTTTCCACTAATCAAGAGCGATAGAAAAGTGGTAAGACTGCATCCTGTCAAGAGCAAGACCTGGAAAAACGAAGAAGTCCCGTTGAGTTCCAGCTCTCACAGGTTTCACTGTACAAGTGTTATAACCAGGAAAAAACCCGTTGCCATTGTGTCGATTCTGACTCAAAGCAACTGCATAGGACAGAGTAGAACTACCTCATAGCGTTTCCAACGAGTGACTGGTGGATTCAAACTGCCGACCTTCTGGTTAGCAGCCACCAGCGTGCCACCAGGCCTCCGTACAAGTGTTACAGAGCTCATTTTATTCTACCATGAATTTTTTTTTTTTTGGCTAGTTATATGTCTAGTTGTTGTCCTCATTAGATTGCAAGGACAGTAACTATAACCTGGTCCCAGGAGCAAAGGACCACTTGAGACAGTGCTTTGCATAGTATAGGTGCTTAATGAATGCTTGTTTAATTGATTTGAAAATCATTTACTTAGCTGATTTCCTTTTTACAAGAGCCAACCAAGTTCCAGTCTAATCCAGTCTGCACTCCATTTTCTCCCTCATATTATCATAATATTCAGAAAATTTTAATAATTTGTAATATTTTTAAATAATACTAAATTGAGTGAATCTCTTACTAAGCTTCTCAAGGAAGAGCAAAACCACAAATCTTACAGATGTCAGAAAATCAAAAGTACACATTGTTCTCCCGTAAAGGGAAGAACCACAATGGAGCATTTACTCTTCAGAAAAGTTCTTGATGCTTTTTGGATGACCTCAGCTTCCACTTAGGAAGTTAGCCTGTTTTAGGAAAAGAGTAATTGTGGGCAGAGGAAGAGACAGTTTTTCTAGCGGTCCAACTGAAAGGGTCAATTATTTAAAAATTAACACTTTAAAATTTTTCCTTTTGGCAAACAATCCTCAGCTCCAACCTTCTCTAATCACTACACGTGCCTGTGGGATACAACAGCCATCACATAAAGCGAAATTCTCAAAAAATCCAAACTTTTTTGCATTGTACCAATCGTCTCTCAACGATTTCATTGTAATTTCATTTTTTAAGATAAAAAATTGAAGGTCGTTTTGAATCCTGGAACATGTTTGTTACACGAGAATTTAAAATAACAGTACAAAATAATACATACACTGTAGTTGCAGCTATTTAAAATATACCTGTGGAAGTTAATATTACAAATATGAAACAGTTGTGTTGAAGAAGAGCAGGAAAGAGGAAGAAGCTCTATTAGTTTGGGCAAAAGCCAAGCTGCTGTGACAAAGACACCCAACAATACACTTAAGTGGCAGAGACGTTTGTTTTCCTTTATGTAACAGTCCAGAGCATGGAGGCAGGCGGTTCTGCTCCAGATGGCCATCCAGGGACCCAAGCTCCTTCCATTTTATTTCCACGCCACTCCCTGGGCATTGTACTCATCTGCTGGGTTGCAGGCATGCTTGCGTCCAGCTAAAAGAAATGGGGCAGAGGGTGGAGGTGCATGTGCAATATCGTAGGGTCCAGTCCTGGAAGCAGCACTCATCATTTCTGCTCACATTCCTTTGGTGAAAACATTGCCATGTGGCTGCAGTTAACTGCAAAGAAGGCTGGGAAATACAGTCTAGCTGGGCAGCCTTGTGCCCAGAGCAAAACAGAGAATGGAATTTGGTTGACAGTCTCTGCTTTTGTAGCTATCAGTCATTGGGAACTGTGCGTGGTGATTAATAAATACTACCACATTTAATCCACAAAACTCTATGTCAAAGACCCCCAAGCTTGTAATAATCACCAAACTTGTGTTCTTTCCATTGCACCTATTGTCTTTCGGAATAATGATAAAAAACAACAAAAAACCAAACCCATTGCCATTGATTCTGACTCATGGTGACCCCATGTGTGCAGAGTAGAACTGCACTCCATAGGGTCTTCAAGGCTGTCACCTTTTGGAAGCAAATTGTCAGGTCTTTCTTTCACATCATCCACTGGGTGGGTTCAAACCACCAACCTTTCGGCTGGTAGTTGAGTGCATAACCATTTGTGCCACACAGGAACTCCAGAAAATACTGAGTTTTTATTACCTTAAAAATGTTTTTAAAGTTGTTATACAGTAGTCCCAATTTAAAGAAACCATGTTTCGTTATTCCTGAAGCTCTTTTTGGTTCTAAGATATCACTTTTTCATTTCCTACAAAAAGGAAATATTGCCATGCCTTGTATTAGTGGCACAGGGTTATATGTACCATTTACTGAGTTTGAGGTGTGGAAAGGGGTAGAACCGAGCTGTGAGATGAGAATAATTGAGAATTATTGATTCACATGTTAGGATTTATACTCTACCTATTTTTTTCATCATTCATCCCTGTCAATATCTAGTTTCTCGAGTAAAATTGCTTTTCATATTGTAAAAAATTTAACAAGTTATTGTATTAAAAATTTGATTAGAACTAGAATTCAGTTACTTTATTAAATATATGAATAGGGTTTTTTAGTGTCAACGTTACAGAATTAACATTTTTTTCCTAATTTTCAACCTGTGAGAATCCCAACCCCCCCCCCCCCCCGCCCCCGCCACAAACCAGTTAACTAACCATAAATATTAGTGTCATGCTTGGGTGCCTGCTATTCCCACATGTACCCCAAATCTGATCAATCATAAAATGCTGTCAATTCGATTCCCTAAATATATCTCAAATCCATTCTTCCACTCTTAGAGTACCCAGAAGACTACTCACTTGTTTCTACAGGTCTGGACCTGCTCTGTTGTAACCCCTTTCTGTATATTGTAGCCAGAAGGATATTTTCATAAACACACACCTGATCATGTAACTATCTGACTCATGACTCTTTAATGGCTCCCCAACACCTTCCAAATATGGATCACATTTCATTTAGCTTTATTGACATACCTCACCTCGTACTCCACCGTACCAAACTCTTTGCAGGTCTCCAAATATTCCCCCTGCTCTTACTTCTGGGACTTTGCATATGCTATTCGTTCTCCCTTGGCTTACTCCTAGGGTACTCTCAAGTCTCACTTTAGACACAAATTTCAGCAGGAACTTTTCCCTAACTACCTAAAAAGGAGTTGAATGCCTTGTTTGTGTGTTGCCTTAATACTCTCTTCTTCAACCTACCTCAGCACTTATAACATGAATTGTGGTGATCTGTTGACTTGTCTAACTAAACCAGAGGCCTCCTGAAGGTAGGGATTATACCTTAATTGCTCAATTTTCAGTGCCTGGCATTAATCCGGCACAAGGGTAGCACTCAATAAATATCTGTTGGAGGAAGGAAGGATGAAAAGTCTTGATGTCCCACACTAGCGCTCGTCTTTCTTAAGAAAAAGTAATGGTAATATCTATTTACTCTGGTGTCAGCTTTTATAGAGCACGCTGAGCAGTAAAGTGAACAATTCAAGGCTCTCTGACTAACAGAGATGATGGAAATAATTGCTTGTCCCCACTGCTGGAGCCCATAAATAGGTTGAATGAATCATGGTTACTTTCCTGCCATGAATGCCATGAAAACGGTCTAAGGACTCTTGGCAACTCTCCCAAAATTAAGACAAATTTCAGTGTTGGCTACTTAAAGTATTTTCTGGCACATGTATTTTTGAGCTCCACACCTGGCAGAAAGATAGTATCATAAAACTGAACTTGATTGTGTTGGACAAGCGAACTGTGCTTCTGGTAATACAACCACAAAAGGTACATTTATATTCTCATTTATGGCAGTATGTAGCGGTGACTAATGAAGACACAGCTGAGAGGAGTGTGAGTCCAGGGTAGGTTTAAGACCTAAATTTGGCTGCTGAATACGTGTCCACTAATTTTTTGAGAAACTGGCAAGCTTTATTTTGAAAACAGGTTTGTTCTTGAAGTTATGACTAGAAAAATCTTAGTGGAGTAGAAGTATCTCTGTAACCTCCACCCTCCCAAATCAGAAAATAATGGTCCCTGTCTTTAAAAAATGATAAACTATGCTCTGGGTAGGTAGGTCTTACATGAGAGATAATTTTTATATTGCCAGAGTCCTCACTTAGAAGTTTCTGTAACAGGAATTGAGTTCTGCTGTGAAAACAAGAAAAAAAAAAATCCATGAATAATAAATGGAGGCTTATAAGAGACAGAAAGGGCCACATAAACCAGAGATTTCATCAGCCTGAGACCAGAAGAACTAGATAGTGCCCAGCTACCACCAATGACCCCCCTGACAGGGAATACAACAGAGAGTCCTGGATGGAGCAGGAGAAAGGTGAGGTGCAGAACTCAAATTCTAGTAAGAAGACCAGACTTAATGGTCTGACTGAGACTGGAGGAACGCCGGAAAGCACGGCCCTGGATTCTCTATCAGCCCAGAACTAAAACAATTTCCGAGGCCGACTCTTCAGACAGGGATTGGACAGGACTGTGTGACATACAGTGATACTTGTAAGGAGTGTGCTTCTTAGCTCAAGTAGATACAAGAGACTAAATGGGCAGCTTCTGTTCGGAGGTGAGATGTGAAGGCAGAGAGGGTTAGGAGCTGGTTGAATGGACATGGGGAATCAGGGGTGGAAAGGAGGAGTGTGCTGTCACAGTATGGGGAGAGCAATTAGAGTCACATAACAATGTATGTATAAATTTTTGTATGGGGAAAAATAAAAAATAAATAAATGGAGGCTTAAACAAACTGCTTTATTTTTCTCATGCAATGAGAAATTCAAGTTAGAAAACCCAGAGCTGGTAGAGCAGTCTCAGAATGCCAACAGAGGCCCAGGAATCTCACACTTTTCTGCTGAGCTGTGCTTGCTGCTTGGAAGTCACATGATGGCTGCTTCGCTTCTAGCATCTCGTCCAAGTTCCATTCCCGGAGCAGGGAGATGAGAAAGACCAAAGGCCAAACGACACTTGCCAGCAGAATCTACCCTCTTTTAAAGAATTTTACTGAAGGCTTTGTCTTTGTTATCTAGTACTTCTATAACAGAAATACCACAAGTAGATGACCTTAACAAGGAGAAATTTATTCTCTCACAGTTTAGAAGGCTAGAGGTCTAAATTCAGGGTGCCAGCTCCAGAGGAAGGCTTTCTCTCTGTTGGCTTTGGGGGAAGGTCCTTGTCATCAACTTTCCCCCAGTCTAGGAGCTTCTCAGCACAGGGATGGCAGGTCCAAAGGATACACTCTGCTCCTGACTCCTCTTGCTTGGTGGCATGACGTCCCTCTATCTCTCTGCTTGATTCTTTCTTTTATATCTCAAAAGAGATTGACTCAAGATACAACCTAATCCTGTAGATTGAGTCCTGCCTTATTAACATAACTGTCTCTAATCCTGCCTTATTAACATCATGGAGGTTAGGATTTATAACACATCGGATAATCACATCAGATCACAAAACGGAGGACAACCACACAATACTGGGAATCATGGCCTAGCCAAGTTGACACACATTTTTTGGGGATACAATTAAATCTATAACAAGCCTTATCCAGCATCATAGTTTCTTAGGGCTCCCATAACAAAGTACCACAAATTCGGTGGCTTAAGACAACAGGAATTTATTGTCTTAACAGTTCTAGAGGCTAGAAATCCAAATTCAAGGTGTCCAGAAGACCATGTTCTCAGTGAAGATTCTAGGGGAAGATCCTTCCTCACCTCTTTCTAGCTTCTGGTGGTTCCTGGCAATCCTTGGCTTGTAGATGCATCACCCCAGTGTTTGCCTAGGTCTTCACATAACCATTTGCCCTCTGTGTTTCTCTCTGTGTCTCTTCTTTTTATAAGGCCAACACTCATAATGAATCAGGGCCTACCTTTCTCTAGTATGACCTTATGTTAACATCTTCAAAGACCCTATTTCCAGACAAGGTCACAATCACAGATACTGAGGGTTAGGACTTCAACATATCTTTCTGGGGACAAAATTCAACCCATAACATCCAGCAACTTCTGCTTTCCTCTCATGATTGCCTCATCAGCAAGGACATCTGAAAATGTGGTGTTTAGTTAAGTTGGCACAGTGTTGTCACACATTAAATCAGAATTCTCTTAATAAGGAAGAAGGGGGGAATGGATATTAAGTTGACAGCTAATAGTTAACATTGAAATTCCTTTATAAACTTAGAGGATAATTTTAGGCTAGTTAATAATAAATTATTTTAGGATAGGGTAAAACTAAGAGATTCTAAATTAGTAGAATCTCATACGCTTCTCTCTAAAAAATTAAAAATTATAGAATTTAAAAGCTAAAAGGTAAGTTAAAGGCTGTCTGATCATCTCCTCTTATTTTATATCAAAGAATAAATCTCAAAGATGTGTAAACAGTGTAGCCGGAATTTGCAAAGCTAATCATAGCAGAGTCCTTGACTTACACATAAGAACTTTTGCCAGTATACTTGCTTCAATAACTAAAGCAGTTGTGTAGTTCATCTTTAGAAAGTATTGTTGTTAGTTGTTAGTTGCTGTCAAGCTGGCTCCAACTCATGGTGACTGTCTGAGACTGGGTTCTCTAGAGAAGCAAAACCAGTGAGTATCTATATATGTATATAGATAGATAGAGAGACAGAGGGAGATTTCTATCAAGGAAATGATCAAGGAAATATTTAGTAGATTCCTTATCTATTTCACTCCTAGGGATACCGTGACTAAGTAGCCAATGCCGTAAGTCCATATTAGTCAGACTATTCTGATTACTGCTTTGATTCCGCTGTCCATTACAGTAACCATGCCCACCTTGTCTTTGTTGATTGAGTGCCGACACTTGGCCTCTACCACCAAGGGGTCCAGTCAGTCCCACTGTAGGTAGGTGTCTTGATTTAGATAGGGCAGTTCCCACTGTCACATCTGACTTATATAAAACAGCAATCATAGCAGTCTTCAAGGATGCTGGGGCTTCCTTCAGAAATTTGTTCCTCACCATTGGTAAAAGGTGTGTTCTCTGGACACTCCATGTGTGGGTCTGTGGTCTAACCTGATAAATCCACTCTAACATGTCAATTTGCCTAAGCCTTTGGATACCTTCTTCTACAGTATACCAAGGCAGGTCTGGTATTTCACCTTGATTTAATGCAGGCCACCACTTACTCCATGCTTCAGCGACACAACCAAACAAAACTATTAGATCCTTTCATAACCTCTCGAGCTGAAATGTTGAATGAAGAATTTCTGCTTAGTGGGCCCATATCAATAAACTCAGACAGATCCATCTTTATGCTCCTTGCACCATTCTCCCACACCCTCAGTAGCCTTTCCCACACATATTCCCGAAGTTTCTGTTTGTACATATTAGAAAAGTCAAGCAGTTCTTTTGTAGTATAGCGTACCTCCTCCTAGGTCACAGTTTGTACTTCACCTTTTGGGGCTCACTGGGACTTAAGTCTAGTTATAGATCTGGAAACCAAAATGGGTAATGGGGATGTGTTTTGATAATATTCAGTGTTGTACCCATCCCAAGTTTCAGGATCCCATTTCTTCTCAATCAATGCTGTCACTTTAAATTCAGACACCACTTAAGGTTGGGAATTCAGTTGGCGTTGTAATTCAGCCACTCTTACAATAAGACTCTGTTTGGTTTTCAGCAATATCAACTCCGTTACTACAAGAAATAAGGCTTTCTTTCAAGGCACAAGTGGAAATTTTGAGGTCATTCATGTGGCGCTTGAGCTTTGACTCTGAAGTCCTCAGCTCATCTCTTTCACCACTTTATCTAGTGAAAGTAGGACCAGTCAACCAACTTCCTTATACTTCTCATTATGACAAAATTATAAAAAGGTATCAAACATGTGATCACCCAGAGCCTAGCCTCTCACCAATACCTGATCTATTGGTGGTGATATTTTGTGTATTTGTATTGCCACCCCATGCCATGGATTAGCAGTACCCTCCTTACTACTGCAAACAGAGTCATCAACATCTTTAAGACTAACCAGACTTGAGAACCAATTTAGAAAACTCATCCTCACAATTTTGTTTCTCCAGAACAACTCTCAGTACCAAATGTCTTAGACCGGATTATCTAGAGAAGCAAAATTAGTGAAGCATCTATATATATATATATATATATATACATACGTAGGTATGTATATATATACATATCTATCTATCTATATACATACATATCTATACATATCTATCTATATATATATATATATAGAGAGAGAGAGAGATTTTTATCAAGTAAATGGCTCCTCCGGTTGTAGAGGCTGGAAAGTCCCAAGTCTATGGGTCAGGCTGTAGGCTTCTTCCAACTCATGTAGCTGTAGGGTCTGATGAACCCAAGATCGGCAGGCAAGCTGCTAGCTCAAGTCCCAAGAACCAGAAGTCCTATGAACAGAAGTCAGCTGCAGGATCCAGAGCAAGCAAAAGCCTGCAAGCCTTGCCAGAAAGTCCATCTATATTGGATGCAGACCATATCCCCATGGAAACTCCCTTTCATCTGATAGGCTACTCACAACAGATCCCATCATGGAGGTGATCACATTATATCAGATCTCATCATGGAGGTGATTACATCATTATATGACTGCCAAACTACTTCATAACTGCCAAACCACTGAGAATGGTGGCCCAGCCAAACTGACACACAACCTTAATGATCACAGCGGACCTTAAATATAACAGAACAAAATGTATTTTCTTTACCAAGATAAGTGTTAACACTCCATTCAAGGTAAAAAAAACTCTAACTCAAATAGCTAAGTGCTGCATCTATTCACTTTGCTTTTTTTGGCCTATTTCCTAGCTTGAAGCAGAAAATAAAAGGTTTTTAGCCCTGATGATGACCTATATTTGGGTTAAAAAGAATGATAGTCTTCAATGTTCTACATTCTACCTTGGTGAGTAGTGTCTGGGGTCTTAAAAGACTTTGAGCGGCCGTCTAAGATACTCCACTGGTCTCATCCCTTCGGGAACAAGGGAGAATGAAGAGAACAGGATACAAGGAAAAGATTAGTCCGAAGGACTAATTGCCCACAGCTACCAAGGCCTCCACTGGACTGAGTCCAGTACAGCTAGATGGTGCCCGGCCACCACCACTGACTGCTTTGACCAGGATCACAACAGAGGGTTCTGGACAGAGCTGGAGAAGGATGTAGAGCATAATTCTAACCCACAAAAAAAAGACCAGATTTACTGGCCTAAAGGAGACTGGAGAAACCCTGAGAGTATGGCCCCCAAACAACCTTTTAGCTCAGCAGTGAAGTTATCTCCGAGGTTCACCATTCAGCCTGGGAGTGGACAGCCCCATAAAACCAGATGAGACTAACGAGGTACAGTAGTGCAGTGACAAGGGCCAGCAGGCAGAAGGGGACAAGGAAGCTGGTGATAGGGAACCCAAGGCTGAGTAAGGATATTGTTGATGTGTTGTGAGATTGTTAACCATTGTCATAGGGTAACATTTGTAGTAACTGTTAAATGAGAAACTATTTTGTTCTGTAAGGCTTCATCTTAAGTGAGAATAACAGCACAATTGGAAGAGTGTAGTCAATGTCACTGAACTGTGCATGTAGAAATTTTTGAAATGGTATATCTTTGGCTATGTGTATTTTCACCAAAAAAAAAAAGGTTGAGAAGTTAGAGAGTTGGCATGTTGTGGGGTTGTTAACCAATGTCATAAAACAGTACGTGTACTACTGTTTTATTAGAAACTATTTGTTCTGTAAGCCTTCACCTGAAGTAGAATAAAAAAATTTAAAAAAATGATAGTCTTCATGTGAATCAGTCTACCCAACTTTGATTGTTCTATGATTAGAGTCCCAGACCAACAAATTTAAAATGTAAAAATTCAGCTGATTTTAGATCTCAAAAAAGGATAAGGAAAATAATTTACTCACACCTTTCCAAAAAAGCTAGTTGTTGAAGTCTTGAAATTTGTAGCACATCATGAGAAACCTTTTGGATCAATGTGTGTCCTTGAAATTGGTCTCTGAGTTTAGAAACTGAGATGATTTTGTGATTTATGTATAAGAAGTGCACTGCAAATTTAATGGTGCTAGTTGGAATGGCATGAAATTTGATATAAAATAAATTTATCATTCAGGCAAAATAAAATGTGTTAATTTTATTATAAAAGGTACACCCACAAAATACACAGCAGTCACACAATGAAGTATAACCCACTTACCGAGAGTACCAAGACATAAACCTATTGGGCTAGGAAAATAGCCTCCCGTCCAAAGTCAGATGTTAATAGTACTTTATAGTTCCTTGCCATGCAGGCACTGTTTTTGAACTGATCTGATGAAAGTTGCATAGAAAAAATTGCTTTTTAAAAATTTTTTAAAACAATTTTAAACAGACTTTTATTATCTCACACAGTTTCTGAGGATCAGGAATCCAGTAGCGGCTTAGCTGGGTGGTTCTAGCTCAGGGCCACTGTAAAAATGGTGTGGGAGTGGTGTCTGACCTCCTCTAACTTCATAAGGGGGAAGGAATATCGAGATCAACAGCCCAAGGCTGATTCCTATGAGGTGGGGGCAGACATGCCTCCTGTCTCTGCCATCTTTACCAGTTCTGACACCAACTGTCCCTTCCACGGCACTCTCTGCTGGGTTGGATAATTCACTGCCATGGCCACACAGAACTCACAGACAATATTCACGATTATGGGGTTTATTAGGAAGTAACAGGTTACAATTCAGGCTCAGAAATGACTCAGATTACGGTTCATCGATCAGGACAGGCTCTTCTCAGCCATGCTCACAGGCACGCCTCTCCCTGGCCCTAGGCCTCTGCCCAAAGGCACTCAGCTTTCTCTCTCCATGGGCCAGGAGGCCCACTGCACTGTCTCCTGCTGCTGGGTCTCTGCAGCCAGGTCTCTCCTGTCACCGTCTTCAGGGTTACAGCTCATTCTCTCTCTCTCTCTTTCTTGGTCTCCCGCTTCCAGGAGCTTCTCAGCGCAGGAATTCTGGGTCCGAAGGACATGCTGGCTCCTGGCTGTTCTTCCTTGGTGGTGGTGGTGTCTTCTCTTACCTGCCTCTGGGGTTTCTCATTTCAATCCCAGCAGGATGGCAAAATCTACCATTCTCTTTGGTGGGCCACAGTTACCCTATCTCACAGTCCCACCCAATCGCTTGGGTGAGAGTTACAAGACCATGACTGGAAAGGCCACACAAAAGCGGTCCACCACACCACAGTCACTCACAAGGTTGCAGTTGAGTTGTCAGTAGGGCTGCAGTCATTTCAAGGCTTGACTGGGGCTGGAGAATCCACTCCAAAGCTCATTCACATGGTTGTTGGCAGACCTCAGCTCTCCACTGGCTGTTAGTCAGAGGCTTCAATTTTTTTGCCACTCTGGTCCTCTCCATGGGGCTATTCACAAAATGGCAGCTTGAGTAACCTGTTTATTATAACCAGAAAGGATACAAGTGAAGAGATGGCATCAGGCAGGTCTGGGAGAGATCCCAGCATGAGGCTTCCATCATCCCCAAGTGCGTGCTTCACTTTCCCATTTGTGGGTGTTCTCGCCACTCCAGGAGGCCCTCAAGAGCAAAACATTTGCTTTGTAATGACATATACTCTAATGTCCATGGGTAATATTCTCTGAGTTGTTTGAATTTTGGTTTATATGCTTCTGAATCGAGCACTGCCTCAGAATGGTAAGTCATGGGACCAGTATAAGTATATTAAGGAGCCCTGGTTGTACAGTGGTTAAGCACTTGGCTGCTAACCAAAAAGTTGGTGGTTCAAACCCACCAGCCGCTCTGCTGGAGAAAGATGTGGCAGTCTGTTTGCATAAAGATTACAGACTTAGAAACCCTATGAGACAGTTCTACTGTGTCCTATAAGGTTGCTATGAGTCAGAACCAACTGGACAGCAATGGGTTTCGTTAATGAGTTATGAGTATATTGGGTCCCTGGGTGGCATAAGGAAACACTGGTGGCATAGTGGTTAAGAGCTATGTCTGCTAACCAAAGGTCAGCAGTTCGAATCCACCAGGCGCTCCTTGGAAACCCTATAGGGCAGTTCTGCTCTGTCCTATAGGGTCGATATGAGTTGGAATCGACTCGACGGCAAGGGTTTTGGGTTTGGGTGGCATAAACAAGTTGCACTCAGCTGTTAACCTAAAGGTTAGAAGTTCGAATTCACCCAGTGGTGCCTCAAGAGAAAGGCTGTCAATCTGCTTGCATAAAGATTACAGCCAAGAAAATCCTATGGAGCAGTTCTACCCTGTAACATATGGGATTGCTATGAGTCAGAATCGACTCAATGGCAATGGGTTTTTTGGTTTTGGTTTTATTGCACACATATATTTTAATAATTTGCAGTGTGACATTAAAAAAGCATACCGTTTTTGTGGCTAGTAGTTAAAGAGAAATACAGTATATTATTGGTAAGGGATTTGCAAGGATCCTCTAGCAATTTGCATTTAAAAGGTTTATATTAGAAGCTTAAATTGAAGGCAATTCATTTTCCTTTTAAAAGAGATATATTTAGTGCATGAAATAGAATTTACTTTTAAAATTCATTCTCTATCCTCTAAATTATGTCAGACATATGGTAACAGTTGTTTAAGTGCCAACAGACCAGGGTGTTTGTTTGTATTTAGTATAAGCAAATTACACACATCCCCATGAACATGTGAAAAAAATTCTCTTTAGATGAAGTCAATTGTGCTTTGTATGTTTAAGGGACCCTTCTATTAAATGAGTTTCACATGCCTTGACAAAGCAAAGGAGTGAAGAAATTGCTCACAAGGAAAATTGTATTTTAACTTGAGTATAAATTGAGTGGTAGAAGAACACCAAATTATTCCATCTCTCTTAAAAGGGTATAATAAAGAACTGAGCTTATTCATACACCTACCAAGCCCTTATTTTATGTCTCAAGTGAAAAGACGTTTATAATCCTGATCTTCACCTGCATTTATTTTCAATCACAAAACCGCTACAGGCTTCAGCACAACTTGTAATAAATAAAGGACAACCTCTGTCCAAGAGGAAGTACAAGATTGGCATAGAAGCTAAGCTAAGAGCCAGGTATATGTATTACCAGACTGCATGGGGTTTTGCATAATGCTTGACTTGAATTATTGTCACAAGTCATTTCAAAATATATAGTCAAAAATGACTTTGAGACTTTTAGGGGCAATTTAAAGAGTATAGTGGGAATGTGGAGTCCTTGCGCAGTGCAAAAGATTAATGTGCTCTGCTGCTAACCAAAAGGCTGGAGGTTCAAGTCCATCCAGAGGCACCTTGGAAGAAAGGCCTTGTGATCTGAAAAATCAGCCATTGAATCCCTATGGAGTACAGTTTTACTCTGACACGCATGTGGTCTCCATGAGCCAGAATTCACTTGACAACTGGTAGTGGGAATTTGCAATAGTTCTTTAAGATTCCTCAAATTTTGATTCAGTTAAACTGAGTCCAGACCCCAGGGAAGCATTGTTGTGGAGAATGAGTCAGTCCTTTTAGCAGAGAGGTCAGCTTGTCACTCATTTAGTCACCAATATGCTGAAAGAAACTTTGTTGGGGGTATTCTTCTTATCCATGAGATTAAAAAAAAAATTGACCCACGTTCTTTCCTTTTAAATATCTCTTTGACCTGAGGAGAGACAATTCTTATCTGTATAGAGAGCTATCAGAATTGCTCTCATTCTATGGAGTATATTTGGATAGTGCTATTTATATTAGTTCTCTGAAGCAAAGCATTATATATAGCTGCGAAGCCATCTACAAAGTGATGCAGGAAATTTGATTCACAGTGGGGGCAGCTGATCTAACCACTTTTCGTTTCTCATCTTAAAGCGCCCCCATAAAATCCACAAGCTTTTGCCAAGCTCTTCAAATAGTCTTTTAGCCACCACGTGAGTTGAATTCCTGCCTCTCTCTGCCTTGACTAATTGCTCAGGCGGCTGTGTGGGTGACTTTGGTGTTGCACTAAAGGCTTTTATGTGGTTTTTTTTTTTTTTGGCTGATAGGCTATTTCAATTGCCTTGTCCTTATGGGTAGCATCTCATATTTGGCTGGCTGTGATGAGCACATCTTGAGTCATTTGAGAAAAATATTTAATGATAATTCCTTGTGATGTGAATACAAGTTTGTCTTCTTTTTTTCAGCATGGAAAATTTTCCGCCTCAGAAAATTGCAAAAGACTTGTAAGAATTAGATTGTGTCTCTTTTTAATAAATGAAAGTCAACCAAAACATCATCATCTTTGATGCTTTCACATTGCTAACATTTTTATGAATTAGAAGATAAAAGTAAAAAAGGAGAAAAGAAATTTTGTTCGTATCTGCCATGTTCCTTGGCCATGACGAAGCACATAGTTTGACATAGAGTGCAGTAGACAATTCAGCTCTATTTACCAAATATTTATTACCAAATATTTATTGAGGACTATTATTTTCCTGTGGGGGCAGTGGTGGTTCAGTGGCAGAATTCTCACCTGCTATGCAGGGAACCCAGGTTTGAGGCCAATGCACCTCATGTGCAGCCAACACCTGTCTGTCAGTGGAGGCTTGTTTATTGCTATGATGCTGAACAGGCTTGCAGACTAAGATGGACTAGGAATCTACTTCCAAAAATCAGCCACTGAAAACTATGGATCACAAAGATCCACTCTTCATGTGACTTGACCAGGGGGATGGCGCAGGACTGGGCAGTGTTTCATTCTGTTGTGCCTGAGGTTGTCGTGAGTCAGGGCTGACGTGAAGGCAGCCAACAACAACTTTGTGATCCTGGCACTATGCTAGGTAGTCTGGTTACAAAAATGAATAAAACATGCGTCGCAGGTTGGGTTCTTTGGACACTGACATGGAGTTAAGAGTGCAAAAGTATTATTGGGGAGTAACTCCTGTGAAAGAAAAGGGGAAGAAGCAGGATCGAGCAGAGGGAATCATCAGGACACAAAGAAGGCCTGACAATGTTTCTGCCAGCCTGGCAGGAAATTCCAGAGCAAAGATTACCTGTTGGAGGAATCCCTCATGCTCAGAAATGGCTAGCCCTTGTACCATTGCTTTGCTCAGTTACTGGGTGGGGGCCACTCCAAAAAAAGCATGGCCATTGCTGCCATTGCCTTGCTCAGTCCTTAACTAGGGTCTTTTCTGAGAAGAGCATAACTTGTCTTGAATGTTGAGGCGAAGCTTGAAGAAACCAACAGCTAGAGGTTGTCAGGTAACCAATTCCTCCTCTTGGGCAGCAAGTCCTCTCTTTAAGCGGGATTTGAGCAACACATCTCCATGTCTGCTATAGTCCATCCCTTGTGTCACACAGAACCACTTATCTACGCATATTTGAAAACAGCTTCTCAAAGGCTCTGGTGGACCTCTCTTCCTGAAGGGAAATTTACATAGAGGCAGGTTAGTGTGACAAAGTAGAGCCCCACCTCTGCAGTTGATCTCAAGGCCACAACTGGTACTCATCACCTCCCACCTCCACCATACATTCTAAACTCCCTTAACCTTCAGCTACCTCCTATGCTGGCTTTGGCAGTTTTTCTGAAGAGTCTGACTCCTTATTAAACATACACTCCTCTGGCCAGATGTCTTAGTTATCCAGTGCTGCTATAACAGAAATACTACAAATGGGTGGCTTTAACAAACAAATTAATTTTTTCACAGTTTAGGAAGCTAGAAGTCCAAATTCAGGGTGCTGGCTCTAGGGGAAGGCTTTTTTTCTCTGTTGCCTCTGGAGGGAGGTTGTTTGCTGTTTTGAGCTTCTGCTTCTGGGCAATCTTCACATGGCTTGGCATCTCTCTTCCCCTATCTCTGTTTGCTCATCTATGCCTAATCTGCTCTTTTTATATCTCAAAAGAGATAGATTCAAGACACAGTCTATACCAATACTATCTCATTAACATAAAAAGAAAACTCTATTCCCAAATGGGATTATAACCACAGGTATAGTAAGATTTGCAACACATATTTTGGGGGGACACAGTTCAAACCACAGCACCAGGCTTGCTGCATGTTTCCATTCATGTGGGCAGAGTACCCCCCATACTCGATCCATCCCCAACTTCCTGCTTCTCCATTCTGCTTTCTTCTGGTTATAGATGTTAAGGAGCACCCTGGTTGGCTGCCTGTCTGTTTTGGCCCCCCTCACTTTTTTTTTCAGTTGCTGTTGAGTCGATTCTGACTCATAGTGACCCCATGTGTGCAGAACAGAACTGTGCTCCATAGGGTTTTCAAGGCTGTGAACTTCCAGAAGCAGATCACCAGGACTTTCTTCCAAAGTGCATCTGTGTGTGTTCAAACCGCCAACCTTTTGGTTAGTAGTCGAGTGCTTAACAAATTGAGCCACCCAGGAACTCCATATTTTGGGACATCATATTCAGTTAACCATCTCTACAACTCCTTGTGAATCATAGGCCCTGGGCTGCCCCTCCAACTTGGCTTCTGGTGATTAAGTACCACCTCATGGCCTCTATTGCTTCAGGGGCTTTGCCATCCCCATTGCTATTAAAGGTCCAATCTCTGTGGCTGCTGTGATATCTCTCAAATCATCAGCCCTAGGCTGCAGAAGAGAGCCATCACTGAACCTCTTAGTGGTACTGGTTTCTCTCTCACCAGCACATTCCTGACAGCCTTGTCGAGTGGTATGTTCTCTGGGCTATCTTGTGGAACATAGTCCTCTGGTGGGTGTTTTGGCCTCACATTTTCTATCCTTACTCCAGCGTCCACTTCCCTCCGCCTTTTTACTCTTTCTTGTATTGTCTGTAAAGGCAGTTCAGTCATTTCAGCTTGGCTCAGGGTGGGCAACTTCTTTCTCCAGGCTACTAGAGGCCACCCTAGTAGTGAGTTCGTCCCATCCCTGGGGTCCTTTCAAGGGTATTAAATTCCTTATTCTAAGAAAGTACCTACAAACCAATGAACTGTTGCTTGTCTACTCTTCAGATCAATCAGAACAATATTCAAGGAGTTGCATTCAAAGAAAGAAAACTCGAGAGCCTTTAGTGTACCTGGGCCTGATTTAGATGATGGCATCCTGAGGCTGATTCCTAAGGGGATAAAACTTTTGGAAATTCTTGGGAGGGAGTGAATGTATTTTGTAAAACTGGGAGAAATACAAATAATTAGAGGTCAAAGGATTGACTTTGGTTGCTTGGAAACATGCCTGCAAAGTTTTCATGCTCTTCTCATCAAGTGGTGGTATCTATGCCCTCTACTCTTGTGCTCGGGTGGGCTTTTATGGCCGCATTGACTAACAGAGTATGGTAGAAATGATGCTATGTGACAGTCAATGCTTGGTCATAAAAAGTCTTACCACTTCCACGCTGGCCTCTCAGGACCTCATTTTCGGAACCCAGACACCATATTGTGAGAAAGCCCAACTAGCCTATGTGGAGAGAACAGATAGAGAGGCCACGTGTAGGTGTTCTGACTGAAAGCTCAGCTGAGGTCCCAATTAACAGCTGATATCAACTGCTAGACGTGTGAGTGAAGTCGACACCAGATAATTCTAGCTCTCAGCTGTCAGGTCACCTGCAGCCTTTGAATCCTCAGCTGAGGCTCCAGACGTCATAGAACAGAGACAAAACATCCCCACTGTTCCTTGTCTGAATTCCTGACTCACACAGTCCATGAACAAAATAAAATGGTTGGCTTATCCTCTAACTTTGGAGTAATTTGTTTTGTGGGAAAAATGACCAGAGCAAACATCAAACTGGCAAATATAAAGCATGTTCCTGTATGTTAGCAACAACTAAGTTGAAAATATAAAATAAAATATTCAGAATAGCGATAAAAACTAGAAATAACTAGAATCAACCTACCAAAGAATGCACAAGGTATTTATAGAAAAAAATTTGAACTCTATTAAAGGAAGTAAAAATTAGATCCAAATAAATCTGATTTAAAAAGCAAAACTATGCAGTAGAAAATCGTTGGATTTGACAACATAACATTAAGGATTTCTGTTTAAAGAAATACACCCAACAAAGTTAACAGATGGGTAATAGACCTGGGAGACAATGTTTGTGAAGTCCAAAATCGACAAAGGTTTAATATATAGACTATACAGCCAACTTCTGTAAATCACCAGTAAAAAGACAGAAGACACAATTTAAAAAGGACAAACGAGATAAACTGGCAATAACTTAAAGCTTGACTGTAGCTAACTAGTGGTTATACCTTCCACATGGGCTTTATTCATAATTGCCAAAAATTGGAAGCAACCAAGATGTCTTCCAATAGATGACTGTGGTATAGCCATATAATAGAATAGTATTCAGTGATAAAAGGGAATGAGCTATTAAGCAGCAAAAAAACATGGAGGAATCTTAAATGCATGACTAAGTGAAGAAAGCCAGTCTGATAAGACTTCCTACTGTACGATTCCAACTATATGCCATTCTGGAAAAGGTGAAACTATAGGGACAATAAAAAGATCAGTGGTTGACAGGGGTTGGGGGGCAGGAAGGGATGACTAGGAGGAGGATGGGATTTTTAGGGCAGTGAAACTAGTCTGGGTGACACTGTAATGGTGGATACATGATATTATACAATTTGTCGAAACTCATAGAACTGTATACAACACAAAGAATGAACCCTAATGTAAACAAAGGATTTTAGTTAATAGTAATATATCAATATTTGTTCATCAGTTGTAACAAATATACCAATCTAATGCAAGCTGTTAATAATTGGGGAAACCGTATGTGTGTGTGTGTATGTGTGTGTGTGTGTGTGTGTGTGTGTGTGTGTGTGTGTGTGTGTGTGGAGGGGATGGAAAGAGGCATATGGGAACACTCTGTACTTTCCACTCATTTTTTTTGTAAATTTAAAACTGCTGTAAAAAATAAAGTATATTAATTAAAAAAAGAAAAAGAACTTAAAGCTTGAATGACTAACAACTTCATGAAGAGAAACTAAAATTCAGTAGTAATCAGGAAAAAGAAAATTAAGAACAAGATGAAATACCACTTTCTGCCCCCAAGTTAGGAAAGTGGATAATATCAAATATCAATGAGAATGTGAGGGGATGGACCTCTCCTTCACTGATGGAGCAAGTTTAAGTGTTATAGCCATACTGGCAAGGACTTCAGCAGTTTAAAACATATATGTATATGTTTATATATACATATGCATATTTCCTATAAATCAGTGATCTCACTCCTAAGTACAATTTTCCTCTCCTCAAAATGATTGCACAGGAATATAAGTAGATGCATAAATCAGGGTCCAGAAAAGAAAATAAAAATCATACAGCGTATTTCAAATGGGAATATTTAATATGGAGGATGACTGAACCGGTGTTTGAAGAAAGAAAGAGCCAAAAGGAAACCCTGGGGTAACTCAGAGATTAGTGACTGTAGGTAGCAGCTACCACCTGTAGAACTGAGGAAATGAAAGGAAAGATGTGGTGTTACCACAACCCAGGGGCTAGGGACCACTGAAGGGTGCAGCAAGCTGATACTCAGACTGCTGAGGGGACACAGCTCATCTTCTGCTACCGTCTCAGAGGGGGTGTGATGCTGCTGGTGCCGGGAGCTCTAAAAGAAGCTTTGAGATGGAGCTTCAGTTGCCTGTTGCTGATAGCAGAATGCCAGTAGAAGCTGTAAGCAGGAAGAGAGTCCCTTTCCCTGTCTCATATCTTGTTATCCCCTATCAATACCTTCTGTTGGAAGAACATAACAAGAAGTGACAGGGCAAGGGAATCTGGGAAATGCAGTTTGCAGAACTCAACCTTCAGAAGGGTTGGCTAGAGTGTGAGAAACAGTAAGAGATTTACATTACAGTATTATTTATGGTAGTGTCCCTGGTGGTGTAATGGTTAAGCGTTCGGCTGCCAACCGAAAGATTAGCAGTTCGAACTCACCCAGCAGCTCTGAGGGAGAAAGACTTGGCAATCTACTTCTGTAAAGATTACAGCCTAGGAAACCCTATGGGGCAGTTCTACTCTGTCACATTGGGTCGCTGTGAGTCAAAACTCAACTTGATGGCACCTAACTACAATAGCAACATTATTCATGGTAACAGGAGATTTGGAGCCAAACCGGGTTTCCACTGCTAGGAATAACAAACAAAATGTGTGACTGCAGAGTATGAAATACTATAGTATGAAATAGTATGAAATACTAGAAGCAAAAACTACGTGTAAGTAAGCAACACGGATAAATCTCATAGTGTTGAGGGAAAAATAGGAAAAAGCATGAGATTTAAAGCACCACACCACTTACGTACATTTAAAACCATGCACAAAACAGCACTACATATTTAAGAGGTTGCACACATATTTTAAGATATAGATATTACACATCAGAATTGATATCAAGACTTCTGCATACAGCACAATTCCTGGAATTGTGCAACATAGTTGTAGCCCTGGTGTTTGTCTATGCTAAGGAGAGAAACAGAAGTGAGAATTAAAAAGAGGGCAAGAAAATAAGAGAGAGGCCATTGAAAGATGGAAAGAAAAATGTGCTATTAATCAAGAAGTATAACTTGAATCTCTGCACTTGAGGTTTCTTTTCTTTTACTTATTATCTCTTATGAAGTATTTGGCATTCAGAATTTTTTTCTATCATTGTACCTTTTCCTTTCTTATTTCTGCTAGTGGTGGATTAAAGATACCACTCTTCCTGTTGAGAGTTAGTGTCTGTCTTAGTCATCTAGTGCTGCTATAACAGAAATACCACAAGTGGATGGCTTTAACAAACAGAAATTTACTCTCACAGTTTAGGAGGCTAGAAGTCCAAATTCAGGGTGCCAGCTCCAAGGGAAGGCATTCTTTCTCTGTCGGCTCTGGGGGAAAGTCTTTGTTATCAATCTTCCCCTGGGTCTAGGAGTTTCTCAGCACAGGCACCGCAGGTCCAAAGGATGTGCTCTGCTCCAGGCTCTTCTTTGTTGGTGATAGGAGGTCCCTCTCTCTCTCTACTCACTTCTGTCTTTTATATCTCAAAAGAGATTGACTCAAGATACAACCTAATCCTGTAGATTGTGTCCTGCCTCATTAATACAACTGCTGCTAATCCTGGTAACCATTAATAAACTTTTGTCTCTATGCATTTGCCTGACTAGATATTTCATAAAAGTGGGGTCATAACAATATTTGTCCTTTTGTGTCTGACTTATTTCACTCAGCATAATCTTTTCAAGGTTCATCTATGTCATAGCATGTATCAGGACTTCATTTCTCTTTATGGCTGAGTAATATTCCATTGTGCACATACCAGAAACCCTGGTGGTGTAGTGGTTAAGTGCTATGGCTGCTCACCAAAAGGTTGGCAGTTCAAATCCACCAGGCACTCCTTGGACACTCCATGGGGCAGTTCTACTCTATCCCATATGGTTGCTATGAGTTGGAATCGACTCGACGGCAACGGATTTTATGCATATACCATATTTTGTTTAACCATTCATTTTTTGATGGACATTTTGGTATTTCCACCTTTTGGCTATTGTAAATAATGCTGCAGTGAACACTGATGTACACGTATCTGTTTGAATCCCTGCTTTCAAGTCTTTTGGGTATATCTAGGAGCAGAACTCCCAGGTCATATGGTAATTCTATGTTTAACTTTTTGAAGAATCACCAAACTTCTTTTCTACAGCAGCTGCACCATTCTACATTCCTATCAGCAATGCACAAGGGTTCTAATTCTTCACATCCTCACCAACACTTGTTATTTTCTGGGGTTCCCCCAGCCCTACCTGGGTAAGAACCATTCTAGTGGATGTGAAGTGGTATTTCACTGCGGTTTTGATTTGCATTTGCCCAATGACTAATGGTATTGAGCATCTTTTCATGTGCTATTGGCCATTTGCATATTTTCTTTGATGAAATGTCTATTCAAGTCCTTTGCCCATTTTTTGATTAGTTTGTTTGTCTCTTTGTTGTTGAGTTGTAGAATTTCTTTATATATTCTGCATATTAAACACTTATCAAGATATATGATTCCTAAATATTTTCTCCCATTCTGTAGGTTGTCTCTTCACTTTGTTAAGAAAGTTTTTTGATGCACAAATATATATTTTTAAATTTTGATAAAGTCCAATTCATCAATTTTTTTCTTTTGTTGCTCATGCTTTTGGTGTGGAATTTAAGAATCCATTGCCAAATACAAGGTCCTGAAGATTTACCCCTGTTTTCTTCTAAAAGTTTTGTGGTTTTAGCCTTATATTTAGGTCATTGATCCATTTTGACTTAATTTTTGTATATAGTGTGAGATATGGGTCCAACTTTATTCTTTGGCATTTGGAAATCCAGTTGTCCTAGCATCATTTGTTGAAGACACTGTTCTTTTTCCATTGAGTGGACATAGCATCGTTGTCAAAAATCAATTGGCCACCTATGTATGACTTTACTTATGGACTCTCAATTCTACTCCATTGGTCTAGATGTCTATCCTTATAACAGTACCATACTGTGTTGATTAATGTAGTTTTAAAGCACATTTTGAAATTGGAAAGTCTACCGTATTTTTACGCAAATAATGTGTGCCTTCTAAGTTTGTTTGCCAACTGAGCCCTCCCATCGTGAGGTATTTTCATAAGTGCCACTATGCTAATTTTTAGTTTTAATTTTAATATATGGTCATTCTAAAAAATTGAGGGGGAAGGGGGCAGAGTTAGAGTCAGCTACTAATCCCATCACTGCAGTTATAACTACTATTACCATTTTTTTCTACTACTACCATTTTGATGTATTTTCTGTTAAGTTTCTGTGTGTTATTTTCATATAAATGTTATTATCCAATACATTCTACTTCATAACTAAAGAACTCCGCAATACCATGTACATTCTTCAACATGGTATAATTGATAAATGATATAAATGATTCCTTTTAGAGTAATTATTATGAGTTATATTCAGGTGGAGTTATAGTGCAAACAGTTGAAAATATGGGGCTGGATATTTTGCAGAAATGAGTGTTGAGCTTTAGGAAATGAGGCAAAGCTTTAGGAATCATCAGCAAAAAGCAGACAGTTCAAAATATGTGAATGGATGAGGTTACTGAGAAACAATGTATTCTATTTTTAATTTTCATAGTTTGTTTCTGACTAAAAAGAAAATAACACCTAAGATATTCTCAGCATAATGATTAAAAATATTTTCTGTTCATAATGTGCATTCTCAAAGCAGTATTTTAAAATGTCTTAACTGGCTGAGTTTAAGTGCTATAAATTAATGTTTCCTTGTGGTGAATTTAATGAAGTGATCCACACACCTGATTAATGAAATACTTACTATTGGAAGTTTAAGTGAATGCTTTAATAGTATTTCTTTCAGAGTAGAGTTTTTGTTTAACTGAGTGTTATGGATTGCATTATGTCCCCCCAAAATATGTGTTGTAAATCCTAATCTCTATGCCTGTGGCTCACATTTGAGAATAGGTTTTCATTGTTATGTTAATAAGGCAGGATTAGTGTAGGGTTTGTCTTGAGTCAATCTCTTATGAAATATAAAAGGAACAGATTAAGCAAACCGAAATGGGGGAAGATAGATGCCAAGCCACACAGAGACCCAAAGAACCAGGAAACGGAAGCTGAAGAGACAAGCTTTCCCCCAGAGCCAACAGAGAGAAAAAGCACTCCCCTAGAGCTGGCGCCCTGATTTCAGACTTCTAGCCTCCTAAACTGTGAGAAAATAAATTTCTGAAAAAAAATTCACTTGTGGTATTTCTGTTATAGTAGCACTAGATAACTAAGACATGGAGCAACTACAGAGACTGGGAAAGGATAAGGGTCCTCACATTTTCTACGGCCAAGAGAAAATCTGAGCTCAAAATCTCCTGGATTTTTTGGGTGCCCATTAGGTGCAGCAGCAACACTGCATAGCAGCAAACAGGAGAGTGGAGGGAGGGAAAATCCTTAAATTAAAAAGAAAATCTTTTCTTGGAGAATTGCACAGAATCCTGAGACTGGTCTGTCTTTGTGAGTCGGTAATGAAATTCACATTAGACTCACATCAACTTTAAAGGATTTCTTTCCCTCATTTGCAATATTTTTAGAGCTAATTTGCAACATCTGCCTAAGTAAACAAAAGTTACTTGAAAAGTAGAGAAGCAAAACCATGTGCCTGAAAAAATTGCATACAAGTGTCTGATAGATAAATTAAATCAAACCCAGATGGACATGTGGCCCTGTAGAATTGCAGTAGTTTTCTTGCACACCATATGACAAAGGCCACACCATTTAAAGTCAAGTAGAAGCTTCAAGGCCAAGGAATTCCTATTGTTGAATATATGATTAAGAAAATAATAGCTGGTTTCCATTGCACTGGCTGACTCTTAAACGCATTTTCTCAGAGGTTCTGGAAAGAAACTAGCTGTGATACCCTGGCTTCTGGCTAACTTAGAGAAAGTATTGTTACCGTAGAAATGTTCCCTTGCAAATAGTTTTTTTAGTGATCTCATGCAAGAGTCAAGCATTTTAGACCTTTTTTTGGAGCCTGGAATCCATTAAGATTTTATAAAATTGTCAATAATCTCTAAGGAATATATAGTCATAACCACAGATATTTTTATATTTATGAATATATATATATTATATAATATATGTATATATTATGTACAAATGTATATTCTGTACAGTAAATTAGAAAAAATTCTATACAGTATATATACATATAATTTATTATATGTGTGTGTATGTATACAGATATTATGTAAAATATATATTCTGTACAGTAAATTGGGAGAGAAAATAAATCTGGGAATCATGAGAATGACTTCTTCATAGCATATTCTAGGAGGAATTCTTCAAGGTGATTTAAGAGTTCAATCCAAAGAGATCTTGATAGTAGCTAATTAAGATTAGACACATAGTGGAGTTTACTTATCTCCATCTTAGTGGATTATATTGTAATTATTTAATGACGAAACATGTTATTGAAGAGAATTGTGATCTATTGATTAAATAGATTTGAATGCTTAAGCCTGATGATTCTTCCACAAGTGTAAGGTAAAGCAAGTTGCTGAATTAGTGCCTAGATTGAAAAGAAGATATCCAGAAAAGATATCCAGAAAAATCTGAGAAATCACAAAACTGGTACTCTCCCTCTGAAGAAGAGAGAATATCTTACTATTTCTGTACTAGTCCTTTTTTTTTTTTTTTTTTAACTATATTAGGTTCTATCTCTGAAATTGAAAATTTTTAATGAAGGGAAAAGATCAAGTAAATTTATAATAATTCTGGCAGTTGTGTTTTGAAGGAATTGATCAAGAGTTTTTATAGGTGATGGCTTATCTGAAAGTTAGAATGACTTATTGACTATTCCAAACTCAAAATACGTTTCTTATTAAAGTATTTTTCTGTTGCAAAGACTATTCTAAGCATAGGCACTCAATAAATAGTTTTTCGATGATTGTTAGAAATCTATTAAATCTTCAAAATTGAGTAAGGGCAAAGCATTCAGCACTAAGACATTTTCTTGGCTTTCTTTTATAAATCTGTGAAAAATCAAATTAGTTTCCACTTTGGCTAAATACTTCACCATTTGTGGTTGGAAGATGCCAAGCTTCGTTTTAGTTATTTTCATTTAGTGTTCAAAAGATAAATTGACTCTCCGTGAATAGACATATTCTACCCAGTATGGTCTTATTTCAGTCTTTCAAGTTGACATGCGAACTAAGGAGGATGAGAAGATGATCAAGACCCTAGTGATTGGTATTCAGTGCCGGTAAGAGTCTTTTGGAAGCATTTCTTCACTCCCAGTCTATCCCACCCATTCAGTCTTACACTTAGCTATGCTGAGTTGACCCTGTGCATTGCACATACCGTAAAGAACAGAAATCATATGCCTATGTGTCTGTTTCCCTCAGTAGAATATAAGCTCAGGATAAGAACTGCATAGTGGCAGAAAGAGAAAAGTATGGCTCAAATCACTCTTCAGGAAAGGACTCACTGCAGCTAGCGCCTTCAGAATCCAGCTCAGCATACAAGCCAAGGTTAATGCTTTTCTTGAGGCAGCTTCCAGACAATGACTGAGCAAAGCAGGGTGAATGAGCTCACCTTCTTCTTGGGCGGCTCCTAGGTTATGACCAAGTAATTGTTGTTGTTGGACACTGTCGAGTCAATTTTGGACTCATAGTGACCCCATGAGCCCATAGTGTTTTCTAAGCTGTAATCTTTACGAAAGCACATCACCAGGCCTTTCTCCTGCGGAGCCACTGTGTGGTTTCAACCGCCAGCCTGTTGGTTAGCAGTCGAGTGCTTAACCATTGTGCCACCAGGGCTCCCTTTATGACCAAGTAAGGAGGTGGTAAAGTAAAACCAAACCCACTGCTGTCGAGTCAATTCCGACTCATAGTGACCCTATTTGACAGTGTAGAACTGCCCCACAGGGTTTCCAAGGAACGCCTGGTGGATTCGAGTAAAGTAAGGAGGTGGTAAAAGGACCTAGACATTTCTGCCTAATGCAGGACTCCTCTAACAGGTAATCTTTGGTTCTGAGCTTCTGGTGGGCTGGCAGAGATTTTTTTTCACACCTGCGCTGTGGTCTGATACTTTCCCTATCCATTTCAACTTCCTCCCCTTTTTTTTCACAATTGTTCCCTCCCAATAAACTTTTGCACTCCCAAGTACATCTGAGATCTGCGACAGTTGATGCCAGAAGTGATCCAAGAAAGCAGGCAATAAGATGGGTTTCAGAGCCTGTTCACCTACTATCTGGCTGAGAAGCCAAATCCTGCTATTATTTGGTGTACAGACAGCTTCTGGAAAAAGATGGAAGTCAGAGGGCGAGTCAGCCAAAGGGCAGCTGCAATGTCCAGAGGAGGAAAATGCGCTGGTCAATGAGATGATTCAGGCATTTGAAATGGATTGGGAGAACGAGAAACACAATGATAGTGGAATTGGGTGGTCGTTTCTAAATTGCGTTGAAACTCTACAGATGGGTAATGAAAAGCTGAAGGCACTTAACAAATTGAAAATTAAGTGTAAAAACCAAAGATTATCTTCGGTAGCTTCCAAAGAAGCTCTCGTTTCATACTGTGGACTCACAAAATAAAAGTGAAGATCAAGCCCAGGATTTGATATTCGGACTGGCTAAATGTCAAAGATGGTTGAAAACTCAACCAAGGCAGTCATGACACTATCTGGGAAAATCCAAGTCTCTGACAATTGAGGTGAGGACATCTGGGTAGATTCCCTGAAGATTTTTACTGCCTCATATGCATCCGAAAGCTGGGCAATGAATAAGGAAGACCGAAGAAGAATTGATGCCTTTGAATTATGGTGTTGGTGAAGAATATTGAATATACCATGAACTGCCAAAAGAACAAACAAATCTGCCTTGGAAGAAATACAGCCAGAGTGCTCCTTATAGGCAAGTATGGCAAGACTTCGTCTTACGTACTTTGGGCACGTTATCAGGAGAGACCAGTCCCTGGAGGACATCATGCTTGGTAAAGTAGAGGGTCAGCTACAAAGAGGAAGACACTCAATGAGATGAATTGACACAGTGGCTGCAACAATGGACTCAAGCATAACAAGATTGTCAGGATGGTACAGGCAGTGTTTTGTTCTGTTGTGCACAGGGTCGCTATGAGTCAGAACCAACCTGATGGCACCTAGCAATAACAACAACAGGCTATTCTGAACTTTACGAGCTTGCAAGGGAATAGCCAGACATTGTAAGATCTCATTGGACATAGGGCTCAAGTTGATACTGGTATCCAGAGACCCAAAGCATCATCATGACCCCCTGTTAGAGAGAGGGCATGTGGGGAGTCAAGTAATAAATGGAGTCCTGGCCAAAGTCTGGCTTACAGTGGGACCACTGGGTCCATAGACCCACCTGGTGGTCATTTCTCCCATACCCAAATATAAAATTGGTATTGACATACCTGGCAGTTGGAGCAACTCCCACGTTGTGTCCTTGGCCTGGTTCTCCTTTCAGTGGATGAGAGTGCCAAGAGCTAGAGGCCTGTATACACAAGGGTTCAACTGCTCCATTTTCAAGCTTTCAATCTATACTCCTATTTTCAGCCATTCCTCCTCCTTGCCCTCTGTGATACCAAGTATTTCCCAGTCCTTTTGAGCCTTTCAAGAGCTTTTACTTGCTTTTCATCAGTTTTCTCTTCTGTAGGCACTTTAGACTGTAGGTAAGTCAGTCACCACTCCTAGATTTACTTTATGTCTTCCAAAAATTTCTCCAACTCTTTCATCTGCAATAGCTCCCCCTTCGGGTCTGTTTTATTTATATTTGTTCTTGAGTTTCTATAACTTTAAAATGCATTTATTGTCATTGTAGCAGAGTTTGGGAGACAAGATAAACTTCCAATCCACCATATTTCATTAAGCATCCGGACCTGTTCTTCTGTAGAGTTGGCCTCTTTTAGCTTCATCAGTTTGTATTCTCACACATCTTTCTACTGGAACCCACTCACTTAGAAGGCTGGGGTATTTGTATTTAAGAAATAACTTAAATAATTAAGAAATAATATAATACAGTTGCATGTGTTTTATACATATACTCGTCCTCTTTATTTTTTTATTTACAAAAAAAAATTTGGAGAGTTAAGATGTGGCTGGAATGTCGAGGTCTTCACGTTTGAATTGGACCTTGAAAGATGAGTAATAATAAACAACAGTTAACATTTATTGAGAAATTACTATGTGCCAGACACTGCTAACAGCTTTCTATTTACTGTGAAAAAGGAACTACTATTAGCTTCGTTTTGCATTGAGGAGACTGAGGCTCAGATTTGAAGGCAGGGGTCTGTCTCCAAAGCTAATATTTTAATTACCATATTAAGCTACATTAAATGGAGGAAACTGGACGTCCCAGGGCTTGGGAAGCTCCAGTCTATAACATCATAATCACTCATCACATTGTTTCATTGAGTGGTAATTATTTGTGTACTAGTCTTCTTCCTCTACTAGACTTGTGAGCTCCTTAAGGACACACACACATGTGTATATGTACACGTGTGTGTGTGCCCCTGGGCAGTGCAAATGGTTAAGCTCTTGGTTGCTAACTGAAAGTTTGGAGGTTCTAGTCCACCCAGAGGCACTGTGGAGAAAAGATCCGGTAATCTACTTCCGAAAAATCAGCAGTTGAAAACCCTATAGAGCACAGTTCTACTCTGACATGCAGGGGGTTGCCATGAGTCAGAACTGACTCTATGGCAACTGGATCATTCTTTTTTTAGTTTACTCCAATACAATACCCACCATAGAATAAGTATTCAGAAAAATGCACGAAAAGTGAATAGAGGCTTCCTACTACATTAGAAAAAAGAACAACTTGAAGCAAAATATAGTTTGTGGAGATGGGAAATAAGGAACTTCTTAACTTTATTTTAGTACTTATGGGAAAGGGAACAGCAGAATTTTACACTCTTCTGGTGGAGAAATTTAGTCTTAACTTACGGTATTCTTAACTGGTACCTTTAAAAAAATCACCAAAGTCTGGCTGGGTATCAAGAGAGTCTTTCTATAACTAGCTATGAACCATGACCAAAAAAGATAGCCTCTATATTTAAAAACTGTGGTGGTTGATGGGATAGGAGAAGGAGGAGGAAATGGAGGGAAGTGAAGTTTACAGTTTTGTAAATTACAGCTTGTAGTGGGACCATGATGCCTCACCAATCTCAGCCAGAGGGCGAGTCAGCCAAAGGGCAGTTACTGACTCTTATATAATTAAGCTTGCATTTTTGGTGTAATAAAAAGTCTTGCATTTTGGCTTGTATTTCCTTACTAACAGTTATGCCAAGAAGCAATTTCTTCCAGGATAGCGGCCAGTTTCTTCCAGGACAGAGGCCATAATGCAAATATATCATCCAACCCTAAAGTTGGGAGGAAAGAAATGAATAAACAAAAATATAACTTAAGACTAAGAGCTTCTTAGAAGGGAGAAATCCAGAAGTAGACATTGAGATGCAAGACATTCTACCTTTACCCTTGCCATTCAGAATCATTTCTTTACCATTCAGTAGCAAAATTTGTTAGACATCAAGAAATCCTCTCTGATACTTCGAACACAGGGCCCACAACAAAGTGTAAGACTACCCTCTTTGGGGTCTTTTAAAACAACAGTTTATTATCTCTTAGTGAATGTGGAAATATATGGACTTCTCCAACATAAATTTTTCTGACCCACAAAAGCTGAGTAACTGGTTTTTAGTAAGTTACTGACTAAAGGAAACTTAGTGGACTGAGCTTAAAAAAAATAATATGTGTGTACATGTGTGTGTGTGTATATATATATATATATACAGATATATTTCTATTTATATAAATTTATATATTTTACTTATATATGTGTAGCTATAATATACATATAAATATACCTATATAAATACACATATACATATGTACACACATATGTATTTTATACACACTTCCGTCAGTTTGTTGTACTGTGGTGGCTTGTGTGTTGCGGTGATGCTGGAAGCTATGCCACTGGTATCTCAAATACCAACAGGGTTACCTGTGGTGGACAGGCTTCAGCAGAGCTTCCAAATTAAGACAGTCTAGAAGAAAGGCCTGGCCACATACTTCTGAAAATTAGCCAATAAAAACCTTATGGATCACAGTAGAATATTGTTTGACTTGCTCGCTTTGGACACATCATCAGGAAGGATCAACCTCTAGAGAATTACATCATGGCTGGTTAAGTAGAGAGAGACCCTCGGTGAGATGGATAGGCACAATAGCCGCAACATGTCAGCAATCATGAGGATGAAGCAGGAATGCACAATACTTTGTTCTGTTGTCATGAGTCAGTGTCGACTCAATGGCAGCTATCTATCTATCTGGTCTCTATACACACACACACAATCACACACAGACACACACACGTCACTAGGGCCATGGCCATTCCTTGGTCAGTCTGTTGGAACTCTGGCGGTCTCTGGGCTCCCCAGCCTTGAACTGAGTGGCACTTAGGCCCATAGAAATTCCTCTGTGAATTGTCTGAAAGTATGGTCTATGTGTTGCAACCAGTCTAAGGCAATTTGGCCATTTACATTTCTTAGGTTTCTTCTGGAAGATAACTGTAACCATTAAAGAAGATTGAGGTGGGTGAAGGTTATTTACTCTCCAAAGTTACCACTAGGTCATAATGAAAGCAAGTCTCAAACCCAATTCTGCCACATATACAAGCATTTATTAGACAAATATTGATTAACAAGCAGGTCCAAAACTGCTTATGCAGCTTAAAATGATCCCAACTTCCTGTCATTGTAGGTGCTCTGAAAACCAGCTGGCATGACTGGTTCACTTGCCGGCTGACAGCACTCCAGAGGCAGGAATCTTTCAGCCCTGTGGTATTCATCAGGCCACCAGAAGTCCTCATACCCATCAGCTAGCCTCAGACTGTTTAAGGATCAAAGCTTGGGCTCAACCTCTAATGCTCCAGGCTAAGTCTTTGCTTCTTATACCCTTTTCATGCAAGAGTGGAGATAGTCTCTAAAATATTTGTAACTAATCCATGTATCATCAATACTTTTAATTTCCCCAGTGAGATCTGCCAATATTTAACTTTCATCACACCAATCAACACTATCAAACACCAGAGATCTTCTGATGTTTCTGACATTTATGCTGGTTAGTAGGATATAGGTTGTTGATCTCCATATACAGAAAACAAAATAAACTCTAGTTGCCCCCTCTGGAATGCAGGCTTCTATTAGAACACTAGCTGACCATCCCTGAACTGAAACATGATTAAAATGCTATAGCTTAACATTAAAATATTTTAAAGTAAGTTAACTCAAAAAACCAAACCCATTGCCGTAGAATCGATTTCAACTCCTGGTGACCCTATAGGACAGAGTAGAACTGCCCATAGGGTTTCCAAGGAGCGGCTGGTGGATTAGAACTGCTGACCTTTTGGTTAGCAGCTGAGCTGCTCAATCACTGCGGCACCAGGGTTCCTTAAAGTAAGTTACATACCATATTAATACTAGGTTTTGTTCACCAAGCACAGCACCTGGCCCAGAGTTGCTGCTCAAAGTTTGCTGAATTGAATAGGATGGCTAAAAGAGTTTGTGAAGTGGAATATGGTTACATGGATTGGGTTACTTATTCATAGGCAGTTAGGGTGTTGAGATTTGATTATTGTAACTTATGGGGTTTATTTTTATTTTCGAGTTCTCTTGGGGCACTCTAGAGAATGCCCTTGGTTGGCTTCAAACCCCTGATGGGAGATGGATAAAGCTTTGTCATATTTCCTTTGGAGAGGCCATTTGTTGGTAGACATGGTTGACAATTACTTTGAAGTGGTGGTTTAAATTGCATGTTGGTGGGAATTATTCAGATCTTTGCAGATAATATGCTTAATTGTTTATAAAAGAGTGGGAAGTTTTTTTGTTTTGTTTTTGGCTAGGGCAATATCTACACATCCCTGAGAAACAGGCCAAACCATCCTTACTTCCTTATCTTCCTCTGAGTTGGTTTGGGAATCCAGAGCTTGTGACCACAAAGCTAATGATGGTGCAACCACACTGTTGACTACTGCACGTACCATTTTTTGAATACTTCAGGGTGAAAGAAATAAGGAAGAGGCATCCCAAACCTCCCATGACAACTGTAAGTTGATCCATAGAAGATACACAGAGAACTCTCTCAGCTGCAACAAAGAGATACATTCCCCAGTTCTCATTTCTGAGTCTTAAGGCTTAGCATATGGTTCAGAGCTCCAGAAAAAGACAAGGTCATTCTGATATTCTTTTCAAAAATGCCTTCATTTTAAACTCTTTACAAGAAGTTCACAAGGTAATAAATTATTTGCAGTCATCTCTGGCTTCAAAACCCACTTTAGGTTGAAACCTCACTCTTAGGATGGACTATTGTCGTTGTTAGGTGTCGTGGGTCAATTTTAACTCATACTGACCCCATATGACAGAGTATAACCGCCCCACAGAGTTTTCTAGGCTGTAATCTTTGCAGAAGAAGGTCACCAGGTCTTTCTTCCGCAGAGCCACTGGGTGGATTTGAATCGCCAACCTTTCGGTTAGCAGCCGAGCTCTTCACCAGAATGGACTGTAGTATCTTTTTAATTAAACAGGCTGTCTGTGATAAGCATCAATTCCATTTCCCTCCTCTTCACGCTGGAACACATATTTTCCTTCCCACACCCCTGTCCCTGGAGGAAAACTGTGACTGCGCCTGTACTGATATGGATCAGGTGTTCCCAATGAGCGAATGCTCGGTTTGCCAGCTTAGAAAATACCGTTGTTTTGCACCCTCCCTGAAGAGAACGCATGCACTTCTGTACTTGCGCTTTGATTTCTTGCAGTCTGTGGCTTCCTGGAATAACATGTGCTTGCTCAATGTCTTTATTTTGCCAACCAAAACACCCACAAACTCAGTGATATTTTCAACCCCTTGTATCGTATCCTGATGTCTGTTTATATTGACATCTAAACATTTTCAGTCTCAACACTGGCACAGAAATGATGTTTTTGTGACTAATTATTACTGTCATAATGCAATGCAATCTCTGTGCAGACAAAACCCCTTACTGCCAGCCACAGCTCAAAAATTTCCTTCATGAAAGGCTTTTCTGATAATTGTCTTTGGCTTGTAAGAAACCATCCATTTAATATTGTGTGAATTCAGGAGATTTTTAAGAGCAGGGTGCCGCTCATTCCTCCTTGAAGCTAAGTGTTTGTACCAGCCATCAGAAGACGTGATTTATCACTCATGGGATCAACACACTTAACTCATATATTCTTGCCCCTTGTGGGATCATTAGTATTACTTACCCTACAATAATTTAAAAATATTCATTTGCCTCTGCTCTTATGAAGTAGGGGCTTAGGATTATGGTAAGGGAGACACACACAGAGGGCTATAGTAAAGTAAAACCCATGATAACACACCCCAGAATAATGTAAATTTGGATATAATTCAATTAACTCCTATCTTCTGTCCATTCCCCATTCTCAAATGTGAGTGGTTAATGCACTTCTGGATTGGGTCGTGGTCTGGGGCTACAGGGGAGCATGAAATTTGATAGGGAAATGACAGGCAATCCAAACTGGGAAGCAGAGAGGCAGAACGTGGTAGGTCTGCAGTATTCCTTTGGTCCAATCTCCCAGGTTGGGTTGACAGAACAGCTTTCAGCTGAGCAGGAGATTTCTGAGTCACACCTGCTGTCCTGGAAGTTCTAGCAAATCGTGAGACCCAGAATCATCTCCATCAATATTTAGGTTAGGGCTGGAGGGTGTGAGAATACCCACCAGGTGACTCCAAAATGCAGCAGAGACCGGGATGGATTTAAATCACACTAAGAGCTCTCTGGTGGTGCGGTGATTAAGAGCTCAGCTGCTAACCAAAAGGTTGGCAGTTCGAATCCACTAGCCACTCCTTGGAAACTTTATGGGGCAGTTCTACTCTGTCCTATAGGGTTGCTATGTGTTCAAATCAACTCGACGGCACACAACAACAATACACCTGCTAGTGTGTATATTTTATCACCGTTATCATAGCTATAGTTATCATAATTCCAAAGAACTGTGCAAAAGCATAGGTGGCTTTAGCTTTGCAATTAATCTGCGAAATTTGAGATGCTAACAAAAAGAGCACAAGTGCGAAGTAAACCAGTGAAGCATCATAGCATTTGTTGTGGGCTGCCTTCACAAGCTGATGCTCCGCTTGCAACTAAATTCAAGTGTTTCTTTTCCTTTTTTTCTCTTTTTCAAAGACAGAAGTTTGCAGTTGCTTCAGTGTATAACGAGCGTGGGGCAGAAAGTACAGTAAAGCAGATCATTTTTATTTGGGTAAGAATCACTTATGTAAGTATGGTGTGAATTGACTCCATTGTCCGGGTGGACAGCATCACTTTGAAAAGATTTTTCTTGTTCTGGGAAGGGTCACTTAAATGGCTTTGCTTAGTCACTTAATTGTAGGCTGAGCCAGCTGTTATTCTGGGAGAGCAATGTAACCAGACTTTTGGTGTTTTGAGTGCCTTAAAAAAGTTGTAAGTCAGTCACTGGGAGCTTCCCTGATCAAGAACTGCTGGGGCCATGTTGCTCTCTGAGAAGTGATCCTGTATGTGAACTGTGTGTGTGTGTGTGTGTGTGTGTACGCGCGCACTCCCCTTGGCATGTTTTAGTCTCTTGCTCTTTCCATTTTGTCTCAATAAGAGATTTTTGGGGTCAGCACTATCAGGGCATGAAGGCCCTATAATGGGTAAGATGCTGAGGGATGGCCTTTCCCCATAAAGAACTTCAGTGCAAGGGCTGCACTTTGGCACCAGTAGTAGAGGCAAAGGTAGAGAATAGTGCCTCTGCCAGAGAGCTCCAGAACAGACTTGCAGAGGTAGCTTCTAGGGTGTGGGCAGCTCTTCATCTTCTTGGCATTGCCCCAGAAAACTCAACACAAATATTATGAGACATCTCTCACCCTGGATCTATCAGCCTTCAGTGACATGCTCCTCTGGAGCCAGAGCTTATGAAACCTCAGCCCCAGAAAGCAGTAGAGAATTAAAAGAGCTACAGGCACATGGGCACTGGCCCATCCACTAAGAGTAACACCGAGAAGAGGCGGTTTACACCCAGAGGACTGAGGCTTCCAGGCATCTGTCACTACAAGGAGAAATAGGGACTTTCTCCAGCTCTGCCTTTTGGCTGTGACTCTCCAAAATGAGCTTCCATTCAGCAGTTGGGGCCCTTCGCCATGGTCATGGCAGAGACATTGGTGTCAGTTGAACTTGACTTTCCTCCTCAAGCCACTCCTATGCACATGGGACCTTTGAATACCTAATGAAGAGGTTTATTAAAAGAGGAACGATGAATTTCTGGACTGGCTGTTACTTTCATGAGGAAGCTCAAGCATTACACTCAGGGAATAGACTAGGACATTGTACCCTGTACTGCTGGGGTCACTCCAATTAAACATGAGGAGCAGAAGTAACATACAGAGAAAGATCATGGCTCCATGGCACTAAATGGAAAGAGCAAGAGACTAGAAAAAGCTGAGGGACACACATGTATGTTGTTGTTAGCTACCCTCGAGTCGGCCCCCAAAATGGCGACCCCATGATTTGTTGTGGTTGGGATTGTTGTAGTCAATAGTATGTTCATTGGCTGATTTTTGGAAGTAGATCACTTAGTCTGGAAGCTCTGCTGAAACTTTTTCAGCATCATAGCAACACGCAAACCTCCTCTGACAGATGGGTGGTGGTTGTGCATGAGGTGCTTTGGCCGAGAATCAAACCTAGGACTCCAGAATAAAAGGTGAGAATTCTACCACTGAACCACCAAGGCCCCCCCCATACACACAAGTATAGTGCATGTATATACTACTTCTGGTTGCATAAATCTTAGGAATGTAAGCAGTAAATACCCAAATGAAATTAAGATTATTATAAAGAAAAGACCAAAGAATAATTTCTTTCAGGAAGGAGACCAAGAGCAGAGTAAAGCAGTGAGAAGATCAAGCTCATACAAGAGATTTATGCCAAAGGCAGAAAGAGACACTTCTCATTGGCCAAGCCTTCAGGGTTGCCCTGAGTCATACTTTGCTTTGTCATTAAAAGAGGTCAGTTTAAGCTAAGGTAATGGAAAGTCTATGAACTACTGACCTTGTTTTAACATTAGAAAATCAACTTCCAGCCAGAAAATGGCGATGCCTTTCCTTATGATTCATAGATTACCTAGAAGCCTCTGGTTTCCTGGAATTCTTTAAAAATTCCAATTCTTGCAGCAGTAACTATTAAACACCACAATTTTGGGTAACACATTTCCCCTGCAGAGGATGGAACTAATCCTCTCAGTATTAAAAATGAAACAGCTTGTCTTTTAGCATGCCCTGTCCGAAATAGCAGTGGTCCAAGTCATTCCTAAATTGCTTAAAAGATAATAATAGTAATAAATATTTTATGTATTATTATTTTTATTTTACAAAGCTTCATATATTATTATTGTTGCTGCTGTTGTTATAGCTACCATTCATTCAGCAAATATTTATTAAATAGTTACTATGTGTTGGGCACTATTCTAGGAGCTACCACTGACTGAATACTGCAAGTCTCTCTGAACAAGGTGCTTTACAGATATAGCTAATCTTCACCACAATACTGAAAAGGGGGTGTTATGATTTCCATTTTATAGAAGGGAAAAACTGAAGATCATAGAGTTTAAGTAACTTGCCGAAACTCAGCCAATAAATAAATCATGTCAGGACTGTTTAATTGCATAGCACTTTCTGCTAGACCAGAACTATTCATCTTTAAAGCTTTTTTTTTTTCTTCCTGCTAATCTATTAAAATTTTTCATTGTTACTCTGTACTTGTCCTCATTGCTGACAATAGCTGTTCTGCGGGTTAATATTTAACTTTATTCTATTTATTTTATAGCAGAATACTCAACCACTTCACCATCTCTCTTGCTCTGGGAAAGTTTTAGGAAAAGTAAACCAACCTCTGCTGAAAGAGCATGGGATGGAGAACTGGGAAGGATTGATCAAGAAAGTCTGGGAAACAAAGAAGTTTTGGAATCAGACCTTCACTACTATCTTTGAGGTAAATTCCCAGCATATCAGGGAGCTGTATTGCTAAGTGCCATTACAGAAACATATGTTCAAGTTAAACGTACATAATTTTAAACATGCCATTTAAAATTACCCACAGGCCTTCTACATCTAGTGTGATAATCAATGCTTGACTATAACTAGATGAATGTGCACAGTTCCTTGTAACTCACTGATATGCTGGAAAGATAGGAAAGATGGTGTTTTTGTTTTCAAGTACATATTGGAAATCTAAAATTCTGCAAATATAAGATGATATACCACAAATGGGCTACATTCTGTGTTGAGGCAGGAAAAATACTTGCTTGGCCATCGGTTCATAACTGTAGGAATGTCATGGATATGAATGTCATTTGGCATGTGTACAGAAGTAGAAAAAATCACAATATTCATGTTCACGCCAAGCAAAAATACAAGGAAGGCTCTCTTGCCCTCTGTTATTTATGTGCAAAAATAGAAAAATAATTTTGACCTCTTCCTCTGGCTGTGTTTTTTTAATAAAACCTGAGTCTAGTTGGAAAATGGGTGTTCCAAAGTAAAATGGCTCCAATAAATTATTGATGGTTGCTTGGTCCTGGAGGATAGTTTTCCAAGGACACATGGTTATCAGCCCTCTTCCAGATACAAAGGGGATAACTGGGAAGGCCATTCACCTTTACTAAAATGTCCATAATGGTATTCATGTTCATGCCAAGCAAAAATATAAGAAAGGCTCTCTTGTACTCTATTATTTATAAAAGAAGCAGATCTTTGGGATGTAAGAGTCCACTTCTTCCGGATTTCATCTTCTATTCAAGCTATGGGTAATATTGTTTATATATGTGCTTGAGAAGCATAGACAATAGATTGTTGTTGTTATTAGGTGCTGTCAAGCAGGTTCCGACTCATAGTGACCCTATGTACTACAGAACAAAACACTGCCCAGTCCTGCATCAGCCTCATAATTATTGCCATGTTTGAGCCCATTGTTGCAGTCACTGTGTCTATCCATCTTGTTGACGGTCTTCCTCTGTTTTCCATGACCCTCTACTTTACGAAGCATGATGTGCTTCTCCAGGGACTGGTCCCTCCTGATAACATGTCCAATGTACATGAGATGAAGTCTCACCATCTTCACTTCCAAGGAGCACTCTGGCTACATATCTTCCAAGACAGATTCGTTAGTTCTTTTGGCAGACCATGGTATATTTGATATTCTTCACCAATACCATAATTCAAAGGCATCGATTCTTCCTCAGTCTTCCTTATTTATTGTTCTGCTTTCGCATGCATATGAGGCAATTGAAAACACCATGGCTTGGGTCAGGCGCACCTTAGTCTTCAAAGTGATGTCTTTGCTTTTTAACACTTTAAGATCTTTTGCAGCAGATTTGTCCAGTGCAATATTTTGTTTGATTTCTTGACTGCGACTTCCATGGGTGTTGATTGTCAAGCCAAGTAAAATGAAGTCCTTGACAACTTCAATCTTTTCTCTATTTATCATTGGTCCAGTTGTGAGGATTTTTGTTTTCTTTATGTTGAGGTGCAATCCATACTGAAGCCTGTAGTCTTTGATCTTCACCAGTAAGTGTTTCAGGTCCTCTTGAGGGTTGTGTCGTCTGCATATTACAGGTTGTTAATGAGTCTTCCTCCAAACCTGATGCCACATTCTTCTTCATATAGCCCATTTTCTTGGATTATTTGCTCAGCATACAGACTGAACAGAGCCCTGGTGGTGCAGTGATTAAGAGCTATGGCAAGCTATGCCGGTAGTTCAAATCCACCAGCTGCTCCTTGGAAACCCTATAAGGCAGTTCTATGACTCAATGGCAACAGGTTGTTCAGTTGTTGTAAACAGAATAAGGATGGTGAAAGGATACAACCCTCATGCATACCTTTCTTGATTTTAAACCACACAGTATCCCCTTGTTCTGTTTTAACAACTGCCTCTTGGTCTGTGTACAGGTTCTGCATGAGCACAATTAAGTGTTCTTGAATTCCCCTTCTTCACAATGTTATCCATAATTTGTTATGATCCACACAGTCAATTGCCTTTACATAGTCAATAAAACATCATTCCAAAGAAAGGTGATCCAACAGAATGTGGAAATTATTGAACAATACCATTAATATTACACATAACTAAATTTTCCTAAAGATAATTTAAAGATGGTTGTGCCAGGGATGGGAGGGGTGGGGGTGGGAGGGAATACTAAATAGGCAATAGATAAGTGGTATCTTGGGTGAAGGGTGAGACAGTACACAATACAGGGGAAACTAACACAACCTGTACAAGGAAAGGTCATGGAAGCCCCATAGACACATCCAAACTCCCTGAGGGACTGAGTTGCTGGGTGGAGGGCTCTGGGGACCATGGTCTCGGGGAACATCTAGCTCAATTGGCATGACACTACTTATAAAGATAATGCTCTACATTCTACCTTGGTGAGTAGTGTCTGGGGTCTTAAAAGCCTGTGAGGGGCCATCTAAGATACTCCACTGGTCTCATCCCTTCAGGAGCAAGGGAGAATGAAGAGAACAGGATACAAGGAAAAGATTAGTCCAAAGGACTAATTGTCCACAGCTACCAAGGCCTCCACCGGCCTGAGTCCAGTACAGCTAGATGGTGCCCGGCTACCACCACTGACTGCTCTGACCAGGATCACAACAGAGGGTTCTAGACAGAGCTGGAGAAGGATGTAGAGCATGGTTCTAACTCACACACACACACAAAAAAGACCAGATTTACTGGCCTAAAGGAGACTGGAGAAACCCTGAGAGTATGGCCCCCAGACACCCTTTTAGCTCAGTGATGAAGTTACCTCTGAGGTTCACTGTTCAGCCTGGGAGTAGACAGCCCGGTAAAACCAAATGAGACTAACGAGGTACAGGAGTCCATTGACAAGGGCCAGAAGGCAGAAGGGGAGAAGGAAGCTGATGATAGGGAACACAGGGTTGAGTAAGGATGCTGTTGATGTGTTGTGAGATTGTTAACCATTGTCATAGGGCAACATTTGTAGTAACTGTTAAATGAGAAGCTATTTTGTTCTGTAAACCTTCATCTTAAGTGAGAATAACAGCACAATTGGAAGAGCGTAGTCAATGTCACTGAACTGTGCATGCAGAAATTTTTGAAACGGTGTATCTTTGGCTATGTGTATTTTCACCAAAAAAAAAAAAAAAAGGTTGAGAATTTAGAGGGTTAAAATGTTGTGGGGTTGTTAACCAATGTCATAAAACAACATGTGTACTACTGTTTCATGAGAAACTATTTGTTCTGTAAGCCTTCACTTGAAGTACAATAAAATATTTAAAAAAAAAAAAATGGTTGCAACACAATATTGACAGGGAACGGCCAGAAATTCAAAACGGATTCAGCAGAGGATGTGGAATGAGTGATATCATTGTTGATCTCAGATGGATCTTGGTTGAAAGCAGAGAATACCAGAAAGATGTTTACCTGTATTTTATTGACAATGCAAAGGCATTCAACTGTGTGAATCATTACAAATTATGGATAACATTGTGAAAAATGAGAATCCCAGAACACTTAATTGTGCTCATGAGGAACTTGTACACAGACCAAGAGGCAGTTGTTAAAACAGAACAAGGGGATACTGTGTGGTTTAAAGTCAGGAAAGGTGTGTGTCAGGGTTGTATCCTTTCACCATGCTTATTCAATCTGTATGCTGAGCAAATAATCCAAGAAACTGGACTACATGAAGAAGAACGTGGCATCAGGATTAGAGGAAGATACATTAACAACCTGAGATATGCAAATGACACAACCTTGCTTGCTTAAAGAGGACTTGAAACACTTACTGATGAAGATCAAAGGCTATATAGCCTTTAGTATGGATTACACCTCAACATAAAGAAAACAAAAATCCTCACAACTGGACCAATAAGCAACATCGTGATAAATGGAGAAAAAAATTGACGTTGTCAAGGATTTCATTTTACTTGGATCCACAATCAACACCCATGAAAACAGCAGTCAAGAAATCAAATGACGTTTTACATTGGGCAAATCTGCTGCAAAAGATATCTTTAAAGTGTTGAAAAACAAAGATGTCACTTTGAGGACTAAAGTGCACCTGACCCAAGCCATGGTATTTTCAGTAGCCTAATATGCATGTGAAAGCTGGACAATGAATAAGGAAGACCGAAGAAGAATTGATGCCTTTGAATTACGGCGTTGGCAAAGAATACTGAATGTACCATAGACTGCCAGAAGAACAAACAAGTCTGTCTTGGAAGAAGTACAGCCAGAGTGTTCCTTGAAAGTGAGGATGGCAAGACTTCGTCTCATGTACTTTGGACATAGTATCAGGAGGGACCAGTCTCTGGAGAAGGACATCTAGCTTGGTAAGGACAGCAAAAAAGAGGAAGACCGTCGACAAGATGGATTGACACAGTGGCTGCAGAAATGGGCTCAAACAGGTAAGAATGTGAGGATGGCACAGGACCAGGCAGTGTTTTGTTCTGTTGTAAATAGGGTTGTTATGAGTTGGAATCCATTCGACGGCACCTAACAACAATGTTATGGATTGAATTTTGTCCCCTAAAAATGTATGTCAACTTGGCTAAGCCATAATTCCCAAACTGCCAGTATTGCGTGGTTGTCCGCTGTTTTGTGACCTGATGTGATTATCCTATGTGTTGTAAATCCTAACCTCTATAATGTTAATGAGGCAGGATTAGAGGCATTCATGTTAATGAAGCAGGACTCAATCTAATGTGTTTGGTTATATCTTGAGTCCATCTCTTTTGAGATATAAAACAGAGAATCAAGCAGAGAGGAGAGGTACCTTATGCCACCAAGAAAGAAGTGCCTCGAGCAGAGTGTGTCCTTTGGACTTGAGGTCCCTGTGCTGAGAAACTCCTAAGCCAGGGGAAGATTGATGACAAGGATCTTCCCCCAGAGCCAGCAGAGAGAGAAAGCCTTGCCCTGGAGCTGATGCCCTGAGCTTGGAATTCTAGCCTCCTAGACTGTGAGAGAATAAATTTCTGTTCATTAAAGCCATTCACTTGTGGCATTTCTGTTATAGCGGCACTAGATAACTAAGATAAACAACAAACATCTTTCTGGTATTCCCTACTTTTGGCCAAGATCCATCTGATATCAGCAATGATACTCCTTGTTCCATGTCCTCTTCTGAATCTAGTCTGAATTTCTGGCAGTTCCCTGTCAATGTACTGCTGCAACTGTTTTTGAATTATCTTCAGCAAAATTTTACTTGGATGTGGTATTAGTGATATTGTTTGATAACTTCCACATTCTGTTGGATCACCTTTCTTTGGAATGGGCACAAATATGGACCTCTTCCAGTCAGTTGGCCAGGTAGCTGTCTTTCCATTTCTTGCATAGACGAATGAGCGTCTCCAGTGCTGCATGTTTGTTGAAATATCTGAATTGGTATTCCGTCAATTCCTGGAGACTTGTTTTTCAACAGTGCCTTTAGTGCATCTTAGACTTCTTCCTTCAGTATCTTCTGTTCTTGATCATATGCTGCCTTCCTAAATGATTGAACATCGACTAATTCTTTTTGGTACGCTGACTGTGTATTTTTTCCATTTTCTTTTGATGCTTCCTGTTGTTCAATATTTTGCCCATAAAATCCTTCCATATAGCAACTTGAATTCTTTCTTCAGTTCTTTCAGCTTGAGATATGCCAAATGTTTTCTTCCCTTTTGGTTTTCTAACTCCAGGTCTTTGCACATTTCATTATGATACTTTAGTTTGTCTTCTCGAGTTGCCCTTTGAAAATCTTCTGTTCAGCTCTTTTACTTCATCATTTGTTCCATTCGCTTTAGCTACTCTACATTCAAGAGCAAGTTTCAGAGACTCTTCTGACATCCATTTTGGTCTTTTCCTTTTTTCCTGTCTTTTTAATGACCTCTTGCTTTCTTCATGTATGATGTCCTTGATGTCATCCCACTACTTGTCTGTGTTCAATGTATCAAATCTATTTTTGAGATGGTCTCTAAATTCAGGTGTGATATACTCAAGGTCATAGTTTGGATCTCGTGGACTTGTTTTAATTTTCTTCTGCTTCATCTAGAACTTGCATATGAGCAATAGATGGTCTATTCCAAAATTGGCCCCTGACCTTTTCTGACTAATGATATTGAGCTTCTCCATGTCCCTTTCCACAGATGTAGTCAATTTTATTTCTGTGTCCTCCATCCAGTGAGATCCACGTGTATATTGGCCATTTATGTTGTTGAAAAAATGTATTTGCAATGAATAAATTGTTGGTCTTGCAAAATTCTATCATGCAATCTCTGGTGTCATTTCTACCACCAAGGCCATATTTGCCAACTACTGATCCTTCTTTCTCATTCCAATCACCAGTAATTATGAATGCATCTTAACTGCATGTTTGGTCAATTTCACACTGCAAAAGTTGGTAAAAATCTTCAATTTCTTCATCTGTGGCATTAGTGATTGGTGGGTAAATTTGAATAATACTCGTATTAACTGATCTTCCCTGTAGGCGTATGGACATTATCCTATCACTGACAGTGTTGCACTTCAGAACAGATCTTGAAATATTCTTTTTTTTAACATATAAAAAATATTGTGCTTCCCATTATTATCCTAATTTGTGATTATGTACATCTAAGAGGATTAAACCAAAGAAGAGTAGGGTTAGTGGCATTTAGTGCATTTTGGCTTGGAATCCTGTAAACTCCTAGTGCGTAAGCTCCTCCAACCCTGATAAGAGCTATGCTTTATTTATGTTTACATTACTAGCATTTATCATAGGATCTAAGATATAGTAGGTATTTTGGATTAAATTGTGTCCCCCCAAAAAATGTTAAGTTCTGTAAAAGTGACCTTGTTTGGAAATAGGGTCTTTGAAGTTGTTATTAGTTAACGTGAGGTCATACTGGAGTACAGTGAGTCTTAATTTAATCTGAATGGTGTCCTTTTCTAAAAAAAAGGAGAATGAACACAAAGACAGACAGAAGGAAGACTACCATGTGGCAATGGAGTTCTGTTGCTGCAAGCCAAGGAATGCCCAGAGCTACCAGGAGCTGGGAGAGAAAGAAAGAATCTTTCCCTACAGCCTTCAGAGAGAGCATGACCTTACCCACAGGCTGAATTCAGACTATTAGCCTTTAGGACTGTGAGGCAATAAATTTCTGAATTTATAAGCTACTCAGTTTGTGATATTTCTTTGGCAGTCCTGGGAAACTAATGCAGTAGGCTTTCACCAGTGTTGTTAATATTGATAGCAGCAGTGGTATGGGTGCCCTCCTTCCCTTAGAGAGGCTCACTTGCTAACATCTGCACATCCAGCCTATACCTCATCTACAGACTTATCCTCAGAGTTTCCCCTGGTTGCTGTGAGCATACCTGAACTCACGCAACAAACACCCACATTCTCCTCTGTACTTTCTATTCAGGTTTTCTCTCTTTCTCTACCTTTCTCTTCTGTTGGTTGTGAAATTTTAAGAACTTGTTCAGATACTTGTGCTGGTGGGGGAAGTATAAGACTATTTCCTGTGTGAAGGATTTTAACTTCACTCTTGAGTTTTGTCTGGATGCTGTGCAAGGAGGAGGACCATTCTGACTTTGGATCCATGGTCATGGGCGGGGGGTGAGGTGGGATCTTCATCATTGTCTTTGAGGATTAAATGGGAAGAAAATTCAGATCTCCGTTTTTTTGACTTTTTACCAAAGAAGTGATTGGATACTTTTTTTTAAGTGTACAATTTAATAGCTGTAAGTATATTTATAGAGTTGTGCATTTTTACCACCCCAAAAAGAAACTCATTACCCATTAACAATGACTCCCTATTTCCCTCCAAACTCCCAGCTTTAGAAAATCGTTAATCTACTTTCTATCTCTATGAATTTGCCTGGACATTTCATATAAATGGAATCATACAATACGTGGTCTTTTGGGACTGGCTTCTTTCACTTAGCATAATGTTTCCAAGGTTCTTCCATGCTGTAGCATGTATCAGTATTTCGTTCCTTTTTTAAATTTTATTGTGGTGAAATATATACACATCTCAACGATTTCTACATGTACAATTTGGTAACATTGATTATATTCTTCAGTTTGTGCAATCATTCTCATTATCTTTTTCCAAATCATTATCATAAACTCAACGCCACCTAACAATAACTCTCCTTTTCCCTTACCCCCAACCCCTGGTAACCACTAATAATCTTTCATTTCTATGCATTTGCTTATTTTGTATAGAGATCATACAATAAGTATCCTTTCGTGACTGACTTATTTTGCTCAGCATGATGTTTTCAAGATTCTTCCATGTTGCAGCATGCATCAGGACTCCATTTCTCTTTATGGCTGTAGTATTCCGTTGTGTGTATAGGTCACATTTTGTTTATCCATTCATCTGTTGTTGGACACTTTGGTTGTTTCCACCTTTGTGAAAAGTGCTACAATGAGCACTGGTGTACAGGTTTCTGTTTGTGTTCTTGCCTTCACTTCTTGTGGGTATATACTTAGGATTGGGATTGCTAGGTTATATGGTAGTTCTATGTTCAACTTTTTGAGAAGCCACCAAACTGTTTTCTGCAGTGGTTGTACCATTTTAGGAGACCTGGTGGCTCAGTGGTTGAAAGCTCTTGGCTGCTAACTGGGAAGTCAGCAGTTTGAGCCCACCAGCCACTCCGTGGGAGAAAGATGTGGCAGTCTGCTTCCGTAAAGATTTACCCCCTTGGAAACTGTATGGGCAGTTCTACTCTGTCCCGTAGGGTTGCTGTGAGTTGGAATCGACTGGACAGCAGTGGGTGGATGTACCATTTTACATTTCTGCCAGTAATGGACGAGAGTTCCAGTATCTCTACAACCACATCAACATCTGTTGTTTTCCATTTTGTTTTGTTTTTGTGTGATTTAAAAATTTTTTTTTATCATTTGCCATTCTTAAAATGTTGAGGTGGTATCTCATTGAACTTTTGATATGCATCTCCCTAATGGCTAATGATACTGAGCATCTTTTCATGTGTTTGTTGGCCATTTGAATATCCTTTGGTGAAATGTCTGTTCAAGTCTTCGGCCCATTTTTTTAATTGGGTTGTTTGTCTCTTTGTTAAGCTGTTTCATTCTTTTTTATTGACAAATAATATTCTGTTGTACAGATAGAACACATTTGTATTTATCCATTGTTTCTACTTTGGGGCTATTATGAATAGTGCTGCTAAGAACATCAATGTACAAGTCTCCACTCGCTTTAATCAACAAATTTGCAGCTCCATAGCAGGAAAATAAGAAGGAAACAAAACAGGTGAGAGAATGAGCCTTCAAAGGGCTTCTCTGCAGCCAGAAGTTATCATAGTAATAGCTGAGTCCAACATTGGCATAGATTTTCAAAGTGCATGAAGCACAGCCACACAATTTAACTCACGTAATCCAACAACCCGGAGCGAGAGGGAAGTATTGTTATTACTATGGTAAATATGTATGTAAGAAAACATTTTCCATTTCAACATTTTTCACGTGTACAAGTTAGTGACATTAATTGTGTTCATCATGTTGTACAACTATCACCATTAGACTGGATACTTCTAGATGTATAGTTAATTCACTGACTACCAAAGAGGCAAATAAAGAGAGCCTGTCTGCCATTTATTCCCAAGGGTCATTCAGTTTTGGATATGGGGACTTTGCTTGGGGGCTTGCTCCTTCACCTTCTTCAGATTTTTGTTTAAACGCAGTTTACTTGATGAGTCCCTCCTGAAACACCCTATTTAAAGTTACCTTGCCCCAGCACTCCCTACCCCCCTTTCCTCTTTATTTTTTCATCATCTGATCTGCCATAAATTTAACTTATTTACCTTCTTTATGGCCTCTCTTTCTCCACTAGAATGTAAATCCCATGTAGGTGGGATTTTTGTCTCTTGTTCACCCCTGTAGTCACAATGCCTAAAACAGCATCTAGCTCAATAATATCAGTGGAGAGAAAGAAAGAGGGAAAGAAGGTAAGTAGTGAGGAAGAGAGGAAGAAGGGAGGGAGAAGAAAGGAAGGAGAGAAGGGAAGAGGAGACCAAGGCAAGGAGCTGATGGCCTCAGAGAAGCACCGATGGAAGGGAGAATTGTTGTTTTGGCCTCTTCCGAAGGTTTGAGTCACGTTTGAGAGAAATATTAATAGACACGTGCATAAGAACCCAGGGATTTTTAGGATGAATCAAATTATCAAGCCTTCTAAACAGCCACAGAAACTTCTATTATACCCACATGCACTTACACATTTGCACGACCTATATATTTGCTTGTTTGTGTCCTTTAATATATATCTCATCACGGAAAGGTAAGAAATGTGGTAGGTATTTACATGAAAAATTTTACTTGCTAGAATATGACGTTAATGAGGTTATGCTTGCAGATTTAATCCTCAGACAGGTCAATTATGTCGATCTTGTCTGATTGCCCAGAGTGTCCTCCGAAGTCCAGCCATTGTCTCAAAAATGCTGTTAATTAATTGTTTAGCAAAATGGTGCTGGGGCAAATGTGTAAGTGTGGGAATGTGGACGGATCAATGCAAACCCATCACTGCTCCTGGAAAAGCAGCTCAAAATTCCTGACCCACTGCTATTGGGTCAAGAGATCAGTAGCTCTTCACTCCCAAAGGCTAGAGCCTAGTGCTCAACTTTCTTTCCACATTTAGAAATATAACTCGCTTTTCAAAACAGCTTTCTAAGTGCAGAAGTCAATTCAGAATAAATGACAAAATCTTCAATTTCCTTCAGGTAAGTACAAGACGTCTAATTATCAGATTCTTTTCTTCTAATGCTGAGAGACAGGTAGGCAAGCACATGAAAATAGTATCCTTGTGGGAACAGTTCCCACATCTCTTGCATTTTTAGCTAAAAGCAAATAACCTCGGGGCACCCCAGGCTATTTTTTTCCATTATTATTACTCACTTACTTCATAAACATTGTTTTTTTGAGGACAGACTACATGCAAGGCATAGAACTAGCCTTACAGGATGCCAAAAATGAGTTAGATACAGCCCCTACCTTTAAAGAATGTACAGACCAAAAGGGGAGACAAGACAACATCTCATCAACATCCTGTTGTTTTGCAACATTTATGATGTGATTAAAATCAATGACAATGTAAATGCGTCTATCTTTGCCTTCTCACTAGACATTCATAAATATGCCTCAAGTTCTTTGAACAAAACAAAACCATAAATATGCCCCTGCAGATCATTTAAGATTTCCTCAGCCAAATTCAAACATCTCGGTGCAAGTCTAAAACCTTGGAGCACAGAGCTGCAGTTAAAGCTGCGACTCACAAAAAATCATCAAAGGAGCCAGAGTGAAGCATTATGGAGTCCTAGCCCTTAAACTCAGTCTGGCTTTCCTCAATTCAAGATAACATTTCACATACCTGATGTGAAGCAGGGATGTGGACTGCTCTGCTGGAACAAGCTCAGTCTACTGCTGAATTCTTATCAGATACCAAACAGCTGGGTGAGCAGGTGGTGGGACAGGTAAAAGGTGGGGTTGGGTGCCTTTACTTTTAAAAAGCCTCAGAAGTTACTCATTTATAAAGGGGCATGACTGAACTGGTAGAAACAGCTTTCTCCTTGTGAGTTCTGCTGGCTTCTGCAAGGATTGTGGAGATGCCTATCCCTCCTTGTTTTGCAGCAAAGTTGTCTTCTGAAGTGCGGAATTGGGTGTTACAGCTGCTTCCAAGCGCTTATCGGAGATTTGAGAAATAGCAAAGATTCCCTGAGTTCGGATAGCATCCACTCTGGTAGTTCTGGCATACAGGCGTACAGTCAACGTGGAATAATTCTTCAAGGTCTGTCGTAAACAGCACCAGGTCACATTGAATCTGGACTCTGGTTGCAGAGCCTCTGTAAGGCAGTAGCAGGCAGTTTAAGCAGCCACTGGGTGGAACCGGGAGGGGAGGAAGCAAGGGCGGCAACTGTTCCTTGTGAGGAAGGGAACTATATATCTCCTTTGTACCTGTTCCTTTCCATTTAGCTTTCATCTTCAGCCATCTTGACATTTTCCTGGCATCTTTTGGGCCCAAATGATGAGGGTATGGAGAGAATTATTTCTCTCAGTTTTTCTGGAATGAAAACTTCTTTCCCATCATAACCGTTAACATGTCACTTAATGTTTCTGCTGTAGCTTAATATGGTCGTAGCTTGTAAGTGTTATTGTAATGTCTTTTGTTGAATTTAAATACTGTTTGACCTTTCAAATGACTTGAAAATCGTATCAAAATATTGTTATAATGTCTTTTGTAGAAGAAAAAAATAAAGTAACCATAAATGTGATTGGGAAAAATAATTACCTACAGACATCTTGCCACTTGGGTCAGCTTGGAGGACTGCAGTGTTTAGATTTTTCTGAAGACAAAAAATCTTTCTTTTTGAATGTATATGTATATGTATGTGTGTATGCATATGTATATATGCTGTATGTTGTGGGCCATCATGTCAATTCTGACTCATAGCAACCCTTTACGACTGAGTAGAAATACTCTATAGGGTTTTCTAGGCTATAATCTTTACAGGAGCAGATTGCCAGGTGTTTTCTCCCATGGAGCAGCTGGTGGGTTCAAACATTTTAGATAGCAGTTGAGCACTTAACTATTGTGCCACCAGGGCTCCTTATGTATATACAAATATGTTTAAATTTGTAAATACTCTCAACACTTCCCACTTCAACCCAACATGTATATATATATATATTTCAAGTTCTTGAAACTAGTTGAATTCAACACAAGAGCTAGGGACACAAAAAAGACTAAGATGTAGTTAATTCTTAACACTCAATCCTTGAAATTCATGTGTGGTCCTTCTATGTTCACTAAATACCACCTAGTGTTTCATACTTCCATGTCTCTGCTCCTGTGGTTTCCATCTGCTAAGAATACCCTTCCTGCCCTGTGCACCTGGTGAACCTCCACCCCTTCAGGCAGGAAAAAGCCAGCCTCCCCTTACTGAGGTCTTGGCCAAATAGCCCTTGCTAGGTGGCAGGTATGGCCCAAGTGCATTTCCACCGCCACCATGTACACTGATGAAAGACAAGAAGGCAGCAGCTGGGCCTATGAAAACCGTACTACTCAGAAGCACAACAATACTCAATCCCTCCAGCCCTCCAGAGTTTTAGCCTTGCTTAGTCAAACCCACTCTCCCTGCTCAAAACAAAAGAGGTGAAGTACTTTTGTAATTCCCCACTGAGCATAGTCCAGGTTATACAAGAGATATTCAACAAAAATGTGTATTTAGTACCACAAGGTCACAATCAATAATTAACTTAGTTACTACTGGGTGTTGGTATCTTATCTTATGCCTGTCCTGGCCTAGTAGTTGACACTGGTTAGGAGTGAATGGCCAAGTCCACCCGACTGTCTTCGGTAAAGCTGGATGAATAAAGGTATGACTATTGCTAAGACACGACATTCCTAAAAAAGAGTCAACCAATGCATGTTACATACTGTAGATATTCAACAAACAAATACTAAATTTGAATGCAGCTACAATACAGATCTCAAGGTCTTGGGTTTTAAATTTTCTGAATATTATGAAAAACATCTTCATTCCTCTTACAAAATTGTCTCTGCATTTCCTAATAACTATAGAATACTGAATTTAGGAGACTAGACATCAGGGTTTGGAAATTTTCCACATATATAATGCATAGTGCAGTTTTCCCCATAAAGAGCATGTTTTTGTCTGATAATAGATAAGTGATATGTAAAAGATGTAAGATAAGCAAGCAGGTGCAGATCCTGGGGCAAGAAAATAATTAGAGGAATGCATAGCCTACCATGTAAGTACTGCTATATAAAAATTAGGATTCTAGCCTGAAATCTTAAGGCAAGAATTAATAACTAGCAACAAAAATCATGAAGAGTAAGGACAAGAGGGTTCCCTAAGTGGTGCAAACAGTTTGTACTCGGCTGTTACCCTAAAGGTTGGTGGTTCAACGCCCCCCAGCAGTAACATGAAAGAAAAGGCCCAGTGATGTGCTTCAGTTAAGATTATAGCCAAGAAAACCCTCTGGAGCAGTTCTACTCTGTAACACATGGGGTCTTCATGAGTTGGAATTGAGTCTGTACCAACTAACAACAACAACAACAGTTCTATAGCAACATAAATTTATTAAATAATCCATGCTGACAGACCACAGTAAGGTAAATTAGGAATGTTAAAAGTATAGTCCTATTAAGACTGGTAGAAGAATAATAGGATTCTGAATAACTGCTTTGTGGCTGTAAAGAAATAGACAGCAGCAAAATGTCATAGAAAAAGAAACAAAATTATTGCATATTTTTAAACCCTAGGACATAAAACAAAGCTTTATTTAAACATGCAAGACCTAAGAGCATAGGGAATTGGACTCTTTCTTGACTCTTGTTTGCCAGACCCAGCACATGTTCACTGGCCAAGAACTCTGCTCAGAATACTCAGTGCTTCCAGCTGGAGAATTTGTCTGGAGCCTCAGGTGACCCTGAGCTGTACAAAAGGAAGATAGAAAGCTGAGAATATTCTAATCCTGTTTCCACACTTGAGGCCTACGTAAGTCAACGAGCAGGTGCCAAAGCAAATAGAGACATCAGATATTGACTTTGGAAACTTATCTCAGAAAACTGACCTGGGCCAAAGGGAATTTAGTATTATGGATGTGAACAAAGAAGGCAGTAACCTGTCAGAGGGCTGCTGACTGACTGTCCAGCCAGCAGCTCAAGTCAGGGAGACCTCTGACTAGAGAGATTTCCAACTGGTGGAACCAGGCCCGGAGAGCCTGGTAGACAAGAACTCGATCATTAATGAACAGACCTTAAAGAACAAGCAGAAACTGACTTAGATTTCAACAACAACCTTAGTTTTTATACTAAGAAGAAAGGCAGCTTAAGCAAATAAAATTGAGTACCAACTACAGGCTGTGTTCTGTGGGAGAATCTAGGAAGTACTGGCCACCTAACTTTCCACGGCAAAGCATTCTCCTAGAAACATATATAAAAATAGATCATTATACAGCAGACTGTACTTTCCTGTAGGGATGAAACTGTAATTTGGGGTTGAGTTCCTGATCCAAGGTTTTGGAGTGATTAAAGGTATGACCAGCAATAAATTATAAGGCAAAGCTACATATATAAATTTCTATCTTTAAAATAACAAAAGTGTGCTCCAGGTTCCTATAAAATATACTTTATATGTTGATTATATAAAATTCCAATAAACTATAAATTATATATACATAATATATATTGATGCATTCAAACTGTGGTGTTGGTGAAGAATATTCACCCTACTATGGATTGCCAAAAAAATAAACAAATCAGTCTTAAAAGAAATACAATCCAAATGCTTCTTAGAAATGAGGATGGTGAGATTTTGACTCACTTACTTTGGATATGTCACCAGGAAAGGCCAATCACCATAAAAGGACATCATGTTTGGTAAATGAAAAGGAGGGAAACCCTCAATGAGATGGATTGTGACACAATGTGACACAATGGTCACCACAAAGGACTCAAATGTGTCAATGATCATGAAGATGGCACGGGACTGGGCAGCATTTCGTTCTGTTACACATAAGGTCGCCATGATTTGGAGCGAACTTGACGGCAACTAGCAACAACAACATATGTGTGTGTGTGTATTTATAGATAAAAAACACAACTATATCATTTCAAAAATTGGGCTTAAAACTTTTGTTTCAAAAATGCATGCTGCTGTAATATAGATAATTGCCTGCATCTATTGAGCACTTACTAATGGCCACCACATGCTAACAGCTTTACCCGAATTACCTTATTAGATGCTCTCAACAAACCTGTGAGGAAACTGAGGCTTAAACAATGATATCGGTTATCCAAGCTGACTTATTTAATAAGTGGCTGGACTGAAATTTAAACCCAAGGAGTCTAATTCTAGTTGGTGTTCTCACCACTGTGTATACCACCTGAAACATAGTACGTATGAAGCATTTCACATATCCATGGAATCTGAGAACTGGAAGAGACATCAGATAACATTTAGCTGAGTTCCTTTATATTATAAATGATGATCATAAGATCAAGAGAAATGACATTATTTACAAGGGTTTCTTAGTGACAAAGCGAAGGCCAGAATTCTATTGATTTCTAGATCCAAATTCTTTCCACCTCATCCATTTGACTCAACAAGTCTCTTCTCCCTTTAGTCAAATAATTTTAAGACATGTATGATTTCCATATGCAAAATAAATACTCAAGTTTCCTGAAGGAATAACGCATTCATGATTGGTTTCCTACTGTGTTAGTTATCTATTGGTCTATAGCAATTTGCCCCAAAACTTGGTGATTTAAAGCACCAAACATTTATTATCTCATAGTTTTTGTGGATAGGAATTCAGGATAGGCTTAGCTGAGTGGTTCTGGCTTAGGCTCTCTCATTCACCTGCAGTCAGGATGTAGGCAGAGGCTGCAGTCATCTGAAAGCTTGACAGAGGATGGAGGATCTACTTCTAAAATGGCTCCCTCACAGAGCTGCTGGCAGGAGACCTCAGTTCCTCACCAGCTGGGCGTCTCCATAGGCCATTTGAGTGACATGGCACTCAAGTGGAAGGGAGATAGGTTTCACTTCTTAAAGCGGGAAGAGTACCAAAGAATTTGTGGATATATTTTAAAACCATTATAACTACTTAGCAGGCATTTTCTCAGTCTCTCTTTCTCTTTTTGTTCACTGACAGAGCCTTTGTTTTGTTCTGATGTTGTCCTCTTCCTTCCTCCTCCTATATGACTCAGAGCTAAATCCTGATTAGTCTGAGTCAATCATGGTAATCATATTTCTCTTAACAGTGGTTGGTTTAGAAAGGGACATATGACCCAATCTTAGAAAGAAAACATCAGGGTAAGTCTATTGGAGGCTTTATGAAAAACGTTTCCTCACCTTTAAAAACAGGCACATAGCAGGAGATGGTACCTTCGGTTATGGCACCTGTGATGTCCTGATGGGACACTTGGAACTGCTGCAGCAATCTTGTAGCCCTCAAGAGAGCTAGTCTGAGGACAAAGACAATATGCTCAGAGGATGGCAGGGAGGAATACTGGAGAGAACCTAGGTCTTGATGATGTTGTCAAGTCACTGCATTAACCAACCCAGGTGGATATTTCCAACCTCTGTACTTCTTGTTACAGGTGATCATACATGTTCTTTATGGGTTAAGCCATTGTCTTCTGTTATTTATAACTAAAGACCAAGCTACCTGATACTCTGTATTAGGTACTGAATTGTGTCCCCGCAAAAGATGTGTTAATGAGTCATCCCAGAGTAGAATGGCTCCTAAACTTAATCCCTTCTGAGTATCTTATAAAAAGGGAAACAGACATAAAAAGACACACACATAGGGAGAAGAGACTATGTGAGGATCTATCTACAAACCCAGGAATGCCAAGGAATGCCCAGGGCTGCTGACAAGGAAGGACCCTCTCCTAGAGCCAATGCCTTGATTTGGAGGACTAGCCTCTAAAACTGTGAGACAATAAATTTCTAGTTTTTAAAGCCACCCAATTGTGGTATTTTTGTTACAGCAGCACTATTAAACTAAGACACCCTGCATAAGACTTAATTCCCGCTCCAAAATGTGAAGTTAATGCTTTCACTGGCAGAGTTCCAGGCCACAGCTACAAAGCATTTAGTAATTCAGAATCTAGAGTGAGTTAACTCATACCCCTGAGGACTTTCCAGAATACAAGGCCAAAAATGCTTTTTCCCATTCAGCCAGGACAACACCCTTCAACATTTTCCAATTATTTTCCAACATGTTTTGGAAACTTTGAGCTTTGTGTACAGGGAAGGAAAGAAAGGGAGGGAAGAGCTTGACCTACCTGTATTCTTCTGCTCACTCTATACCTCGCCCCTTAAATGCCTTCTCTTCTCCACTCTGCCTATCTCACTCTTATTTCCTTATCAAGGCTTTTCAAGTCAAGTCTTGTTCAAGAAATTTGATAGCACTCCAGTTTATTTCACTTTGATCTATGATTCCTCTGTAGTCCTAGTAACACATTTGCTAACCACCTGGAGACATGTATTGTGTTATGTATTCCATATTGCCTTTTCTTTTGTTTATTTCTTGCCTTCCCTAGTACATTCTAAAACTCCCTGAGGTCACCCAGAGATACACATGGTACCTACCGGCATATGGTAGGTGTTTATAAACAGGTATTGATACACTGATTTAAAAAATAAGTGGAAATGTGGAGATAGAAAGAAGAAAGTAAGAGGAAAACCTAGGAATACACATCATCTTGATAGGTCTGTCTTAGAATTTACAAATAAGTGGTCTGGGTGCAGTGTGAATTGGATGCATATGATTCTTGACACAATCATGTTATTTTCCCCCATCATACCCTCAGCTTGGTGTCAGAAACTGAGGGGGTGGGAGCTGAATTGATCCATGGATATACATTTGCTAGGCTGATAGACCTAGCCTGTGTTCTCCAGTTTTGCACAGTGTCTAAACCTCTTAGTCATGGCCTGCCTCACTCAAATGTGTTCTTGGTTTGGCCCCTGTAAGCACTTGTGTTTTCAACTCCTGCTCCTCAGGGTACAAAATAACAGCAAAAGCAGTTGGTACCATCATAATTTTTGTCAAGGAATTTTTAAGCAGGTTCCCAATGGGCCTTCTAAATTCCAATATTAGTACACAAGGTAATTTCCAGGAACAGTAGCATCTGCTGATATTTCCTCCAGCCCTAGAGAAGTACCCTTTATCTTATAGGCCCCTGCCAAGTGCCACATTGCTCCCTAGTGTAGTGCAAATTGCCTTCAGTGTTGTAGCCAGAGCTATAAATTCTACATTTGCACTCACTTCTTTTCAGTAAACTCAGAAAGGGAAATGTCTCAATAGAAATATACTTAATATATCAAGGGCCCCTTTCTAAAATTCTTCCTTTGTGGCCAAGATTTTCATCTTAAACTATCAGATATACAAGATGCAGGAAGATGCTTGCAATTCAATCAAATGTCTTGGGATTCTGTTACCTTATATACAAAGAAAAAAGTGGACGGAAAATTATTTAATTAAAACATAACATCACAGGTTTGTTTTTTTTTTTTTTGGTTTGTTTGTTTTTCTAGGTAATTTCTAGTAGTGGTACTTCTAAAAAAATAGAAAAGAAATCTCAAAGCAACCAGACTCCTTCTTTGTTCTCTCTCTCATTCTCCTAATTTTCACCCCCATTTGTTTTTCTCAAACATGTTTTCAACTCCTTTGAAAAATTACTTTCTTTACCCTCTCCTTTTGTCCCTGGAGCCCTGGTGGCATAATGGTTAAGTGATAACAGCTGCTAACCAAAAGATCCGTAGCTCAAATCTACCAGCCGCTCGCTCCTTGGAAACTCTATGGGGCAGTTCTTCTGTGTCCTCTAGGGTTGCTATGGGTTGGAATAGACCGGATGGAAACAGGTTTGGTTTTTTTGGTTTTATCCCTAGGTTTATTGCTTCATCAGCAGTATTGCTTCCTCCTGATTACAGCAACAATGAAGAGATGTCTGAATAAATTACATGGTCACTCATTCAGATGCTTGATCACTGTTTAGAAACCATGATGGTAAGAGCATTTTCTGATATTTTTCTTCAGAATATTGTACCTAGACAACTGATTTCATTATCTTTCTTCATAAATGCTTGAATTCTCCCAAATGCCTTCCATGATGAAGATTTTTTATCATAATGTCTCCCATACCCAGCCCTGTTAATTTATGATATTTGGCCTGACTAGGGGAATATCCTTTAGTTCCACAACTTTGGTGTAATTTACATACAAGCAGAAACAACAGACTAAATGCGGCCCAGCTGCTCTGTTGAGGGTAATTTTTCTATGTCCACTTCTCTGATCCCTGGAGAAATGGGTTCCCCATCACCACTAATGTTTATTGGTGCCCAATTGGTCCTCCTCCCAGACAAAAATAAGTGATCTTTCTTTTGAATGGTGTGAATGTAAACTCGTATATAACCAAACCCTAAATCTGAATTCAAAAACAGCTATCATTTTCAAAAGTAACAATTGCTGCTTCTTAATTCTTAGTGGAGATTCTCAGATAATATCAGTCACCTGAGGTTACTTCGTACAATGCAAATTCCTGTGTTCCACCTTGGACCAATGAAACAGATTATTTAATGTATTCAACATATTATTGAATAGGAACTGTCCCATTCAATGTATTATTTTCTGTTCTCTTGATTGTCACTGGGGCATTGCAAGAATGGTATGTCAGAGGCATCTGACCTCCTCGTCTAACTTCACAAGGAGGAAGGAGAATCAAGATCAATAGTTCAAGGCTGATTTTTATGAGACAGAGGTCAGACATGCCTCCTCTTTCCACCATCTTTACCAATTCTGACACCAACCCTTCTCTCCACAATACTCTCTACTTCTGTCCTGGGTTTGATAATTCATTGCAATGACCACACAAAACTCACAGATCATACTCACAGTTATGGGGTGTTTTAGGGAAGTAACAGGATACAACTCAGGATCATGAATGCTCAGGATACAGTTCTTCCATCAGGACAGCCTCTTCTCAGCTGTGCCTGCAAGCACACTTCTCTCCAGACCCTTGGCCCCTGCCCTGCTTGGGCAAGTGTTACAAAGTTCTTTCACCTCTGCCGATAAGTGCCCTGAGGCACTCTACTCTGCCAGTAAGCCTTGGCATAAAGGCACTCAACTCTAGCTCCGTGAGCTGGCAAACTTAGCTCCACTAAGTGTCCAGAGGCACCCTACTCTGCTAGCAAGCCTCTTGCTCTAAGGCACTCAGCTTTCTTGCTCCAAGGACTGGGCCATCTCCTGCCGGTTTCCTGGTCCTGCTGCCTCTGCTGCTGCCATTTCTCTGCCACTGCTTTTCACCATCTTGGTCTCCTGGTTTCAAGAGCTTCTCAACTCAGGGATCACAGGTCCAAAGGATGTGCTACACTCCTGGCTTTTCTATCTTGGTGGTAGTGACAGCCTCTCCTCCAGCCTCTGGAATGGTTCATTTTAAGCCTTGCAGGATGGCAAAACTGACCAATCCCCTTGTTAGGGTTCCATAGATTTTATTAGCATGGTCCCACCCAATCATTTGGTGAGAGTTACGAAGACCATGTCTAGAAGGGCCATATTAAGTAATTCATTGCACTACAGGCATAGGCATCAAACAAGCTTCACAATACTGACCCCACACATACACAATCAATAAGGAAAGCAACAAGAAATCTGTAAAATCAGCTCTGTAAGACCTCTGAAAAGCAAACATAGGGTTGAAGCAATTAACTGTACACTGAAACAAGAACAAAAAATGCAATTTTTAAATGAAAAAAATTTTTTTTCAACAGTCTCCACCTCTTCCCCTCCCAGGTGGGAGTAGCCTCAGTGATGGCTGTAGTGGAAACAGGCCACTGCCTGCATTCTCAGAGAGGGGGCTCAATCTCTGACTCTGGAGTGAGTGGGGCAGACTTTTCTGGTGGACTATTTAGTCCATCTGTTCTGACATGTCTGGGAGCTGGCTTAAGGAGTGAAGTCTTGATCTAGCCTGCTTCAAAATTCATGCAGAGAGGAGCAGAAAGCAAGGAAGCAACAACTAAAGACTGTTCTCACCCTTAATTGCCTGGGACTAAATGGTGTGGCTAAAGCAAGTGGTTAACTCCTAAGAACAGAGGAGGACCCAGTGAGAGTTTCTTGCAGAAATTAGTGTTTCAAAAGCTCTGTATATACAGGTGCACACTCATGTTCAGAGCTAACACTCTGTAAAATTCTAATATGTTGGTTTCAACAATCATAAGGCTTACAGAGAAACTGGAAATAAAGGCCCATTCAAAAGAACAGATGAATTCATCTCTATGGAAACCTGGATAGTGTACAGACTACAAGATTTTAAAACAACAGCATTAAACATTCTCAATGAACAAAAGGAAAACACAGATAAATAACTAAAGGAAATCAGGAAAACGATACATGAACAAAATGAGAATATCAATATCGAGATGGACACTATAAAAAAGAATCAAATAAAATTACTGAGTTTAAAAATAAAATAACTGAAATTAAAAAAAAAAACAAAACTCAGCGGAGAGGATCAACAACAGATTTAAACTGGCAGAAGAAATAATCCATGAACTAGAGGATAAGGCAATCAAAATTATTGAGTCTGAAGAACAAAAAGAAAAAAGCATCAAGAAAGCTGAGCAAAGCCTAATGGATTATGGAACACCATCAAGTGAACCAACATACACATCATGGGAGTCCTAGAAGGAGAAGAAAGAGAAAGGAACAGACAGAATATCTGTAGAAACAATGACAGAAGACTCCCCAAAATTTGTTGAAGGCATAAGGGCACACATCAGAAAAGATCAACAAACATCAAGTAGGATAAACCCACAGAGGCCCACACTGGGACACATTATAATCAATCTCAAAAACCAAAGACAAAGTGAAAATTGAGAAAGCAGCAAGAGAGAAGTAAATCATTACATTCAAGGAATCCTCCATCAAATTAAGCACCAATTTCACCTTAGAAACATGGAGTCCAGAAGGCAGTGGGTTGACATATTTAAAGCACTGAAAGAAAAAAAAAAAACTCAGCCAAGAATTGTTTATCCGGTAAAACTGCCTTTTAGGAATGAGAGTAAAATTAAGACATTCCAAGATAAACAAAAACCAAGGGAGTTTGTGATGACTAGATCTGCACTACAAAAAGTACTAAAGGGAGTTTTTCAGATAGAATGTAAAGGACACTAGACAGTAACTCAAAAACATATGTACAAAAAAAATTTTTTTTTCTAGTAAAATTAATATCATGGGCAAATATAATGGCCAATTTTATTGTATTTTTGGTTTGTAACTTTGGTAGTTACATCCTACAAGAGTTGTAAAAAAACACAAATGCATAAAATATAATTATAAATGTAAGTTATTGGGCACATAATGTATAAAGATGTAATTTATGATAACAACAACATAAAGAGGGGGAGTAATGGTATGGGTATAGAGTTTTTGTATGTTACTGAAGTTAAGGTAGTATCAATTTAAAATAGGTTGTTATAAATTTAAGAAGTTAAATGTAATCCTTATAGTAACCTCTAAGAAAACATCTAAAAATACACACAAAAAGAAAGGAGAAGGGAATCAAAATGGTTCACTATGAGAAATCAACTAAACAAAAATGATGACAGGATTGGAGGAAAAGAGGGACAAAAAAAGGTATAAGACATATTATGGATTGAATTGTGTCCCCCAAAAATATGTGTGTTGTAAATCCTAACCTCTATGCCTGCGGTTATAATCTCATTTGGGAATGGGTTGTCTTTGTTATGTTCATGAGACAGGATTACTGTAGGATGTATCTTGAATCACTGTCTTCTGAGATATAAAACAGATTAAACAAGGAAGTTAGGAAGCAGAGACAGGGGAAGAGATGTCAAGCCACGTGAAGATTGCCCAGGACCAGAATCTCAGAAAAGACAAAGACCTTCCTTCAGAGCTGACGAAGAGAGAAAGTCTTCCCCTAGAGCGAGTGCCCTTAATTTGGAATTCTAGCCTCCTAAAATGTGAGAAAATAAACTTCTGTTTGTTAAAGCCACCCACTTGTGGTACTTCTGTCATAGCAGTACTAGATAACTAAGACAACACACACACAAAAAAAAAAAAACAAATAGCAAAACCACAGAAGTAAGTCCTTTCTTATTGGTATTTACTTTAAATGTAAATAGATTAAAGTCATCACTCAATAGGCAGAGAGTGGCATAATGGATTTTTTTTTAAAGAAAGAAACCATGATCCTTCTATATGCTGTGCATAAGAGACACATCTTAGAACCAAAGACACAAATAAGTTGAAAGTGAAAGGATAAAAACAACATTCCACGCAAATAGTAACTAAAAGAGAACTGGGGTGGTTATATTAATATTGGGCAAATTAGACTTTAAGTCAAAATACATTATAAGAGGCAAATTAGGGTACTATATACTGATAAAAGGATCAATTCATCAAAAATATATAACAATTATACATATTTATACATCTAACATCAGAGACCCAAAATATATAAATTGAAGAGAGAAATAGACTATCTATAACAATAGTTGGAGACTTTAATACACCACTTACAATAATGGATAGAACATCTAGAAAGAAGATCAGTAGCAAAATAGAAGATTTGAACAACACTATATACCAATAGGTCTAACAGACGTGTATAGAAAACTCCACCCAAAAACAGCACAATACACATTCTTCTCCAGTGCTTATGGATCATTCTTCAGTATAGATCACACGCTATGTCACAAAACAAGTCTCAATAAATTTAAAAAGATTGAAATCATATAAAGTATCTTGTCTGACCACAAAGGAAAGAAACTAAAAATTAATAGCATAAGAAAAACTGGAAAATACACAAATATATGGAAATTGAACAACACACTATTAAACAACCAATGGATCAGGAAGAAATCAAGAAAAAAAATCAGAAAATAGTTAGAGCTGGATGAAAATGAAAGCACAATATACCAAAGCTTATGGGATGAAGTGAAGGCAGGGTTCAAAGGAAAATTTACAGCACCAAATGTCTACATTAAAAAAAGAAAAAAGATCCCAAATCAATAATCTAACTTTACAACTTGAAGAACTAGAAAAATAAGGGCAAACTAAGTCCAAAGCTAAAAGAAGGAAGAAAAATAACAAAGATTAGGGTGTAAACAAATGACATAGAGGATAGCAAAACAATAGAGTGAATCAATATAACCAGAAGTCAGTTCTTTGAAAAGATTAATAAAATCAATAAACTTTTAGCCAGACTGATAATGAAGAGGAGAGAGAGAGAGAGAGGATGCAAATAACCAAAATCAGAAATGAAAATGGGGACATTACAACCAACCTTAAGGAAATAAAATAAAAAAAAAAGATCATAAGAGAATACTATGAACAATTGTTCAGCAACACATTAGATGACTTAGATGAAATGGACAATTTCCTAGAAACACGTAAACTGCCTAAATTCATTCAAGAAAAAATAGAAAATCTCCACAGATCTGTAACAATTGAAGAGATTGAATCAGTAATCAAAAAGCTCCCCCCAACTCCCCCCCCAAAAATGTCTGGATCAGGTGGCTTCACTGGAGAATTCTACCAAACATTTAAAGAAGAGTTGACACCAATCCTTCTTAAACTTTTCCGAGGAGGGAACACTTCCTAACACACTCTATGAGATCAGCATTACCCTGATACCAAAGCCACACAAAAACCCACAAGAAAACTACAGACCAATATTCTTTAGGAATATGTATGCAAAAATCCTCAACAAAATACTAGCAAATTGAATCCAACATCATATTAAAAACACTATACACCATGATTAAGTGGAATTTATTCCAGGAATGCAAAGATGGTTGACATCAGAAAATTAATCAATGTAATATACCACATTAATAAAATGAAGTAAAAGAACAACATGATCATCTCAATCAAAGCAGTGAAGGCATTTGACAGAATCCAATACTCTTTCATAATAAAAAACTAGAAATAGGGGGGAAATGTCTCAATTTGATGAAGGGCATTTATGAAAAATCCATAGCTAACATCAGACTCAGTGGAGGAAGACCTTAAGATCAGGAATAAGACAAGGATGCCTGTTCTCATACCACTGCTATTCAATATTGTACTGGAAGTCCTAGCCAAAGCAATTAAGCAAGAAAAAGGAATAAAATCTATCCAAATCATGAAGGGAGAAGAAAAACTATCTCTATTTTCAGATGACATAATCCTATATACACAAATTCTAAAAAAATCCACGAGGAAGTTACTAGAGCTAATAAATAAGTTCAGCAAAGTTTCAGGATATAAGGTCAACACACAAAAATCAATTGGGTTTCTTTACACCAGCAATGAGCAATCTGAAAAGGAAATTAAGAAAACAATTCCATTTACAATAACATCTAAAAGATTAAATGCCTGGGAATAACTTTAACCAGGGTGGTAAAAGATATGTACACTGACAACTATAAAACATCGCTGAAAGAAATTAAAGAAGACGTAAGTAAATGAAAATATACCCCATGTTCATGTAATGGAAGACTTAATATTGTTAAGATGTCAATACCGTCCAAAGCAATCTGTAGGCTCAATACAATCTCTGTCAAAATCTCAACAGCCTTCTTTGCATAAATGGAAGAACCAGTCCTCAGATTTATACAGAATTGCAAGGGGCCTTGAATAGCCAAAGCAGTTTTTGAAAAAGAACAAAATTGGAAGGTTCACACTCCCTGATCTCAAAATATACTGTAAAACTACAATAATCAAATTGATGTGGTGCTGGTATAATGATAGACATATGGACCAATGGAATAGTATTGAGAGTCCAGAAATAAACCCATAAATCTATGGTCAATTGACTTTTGACAAATTACAAATCCATTCAGTGGGGGAAAGAATAGTCTCTTTAACAAATGATGTTGGCACAACTGGATCTCCATATGCAAAAGAATGAAGTTGGACCCATACCTCACACCATACGTGAAAATTAACTCAAAATACAATAGATCAATTACCTAAATGTAAGAACTAAAATAAAATTCTTGAACAAAACATAGGGGTAATGCTTCAGGACCTAGTTTTTGACAATGGGATCTTAGATATGACACCAAACGCACACTCATCAAAAGACAAAGTAAGTAAATTGGACTTTATCAAAATAAAAATCTTTTCTGCATCAATGGGCTTTATCAACAAATGAAGAGACAATCCACAGAATAGGAGAAAATATTTGACAACCATATATCTGATAAGGGTTTAATATCTAAAATATGTAAAGAACTCCTACAACTCAACAACAAAAAGACAACCCAATCAAAAAATGGGCAGAAGATTAGAATAGGTATTTCATCAGAGAAGATATACAAATGACAAATAAGCACATGAAAAGATACTCAATGTCATTAGGGAAATACGATTCAAAACCACAGTGAGATACCCCTTCACACTCACTAGGATGGCTATTATCAGAAAAATGAAAAACAGATGTTAGCAAGGATGTAGAGAAATTGGAACTTTCATGCATTGTTGGAGGGAATGTAAAATAGCAGAGCCACTATGGAAAACAGTTTAGTGATTTCTCAAAAAGTTAGACATATAATTACCATATGACCCAGAAATTCCACTGCTAGGTATATGTCCAAGAGATTTCAAAGCAAGGACTCAAACAGATTCTTGTATACCAATGTTTACTGTAGCATAATTCACAATAGCCAAAAGGTAGAAACAACCCAAGTGACCATCAACAGAGGAATGGATAAACAAAATTCAGCCATAAAAGGAAATGAAGTTCTGATACACACCACAACATAGATGAACCTTGAAAACATTATGCTAAGTGGTAAGTCAGACACAAAAGCACAAAAATCGTATGATCCCACTTGCATAAAATATCTAGAATTGGCAAATGCATAGAGACCAAAGTTTATCAGTGGTGGGTGGGAAGGGGAAACAGGGAATTATTGTTTAAGGGGTACTGAGTTTCTGTTAAGGGTGACAAAAAAAATTTGGAAATGAATAATGGTGATGATTGCACAACACAGTGAATGTAATTTATGTCACTGAATTGTATATGTAAAAATTTTTGAAATGGAAAATGTCTTATTATATATATTTTACCACAATAAAATTAATAATGAAAACATACTGTAATCTACTAGTTTATTTTATTCTGGTAATCTAATAGTTAAGAGCTCAGACTCTAGAACCAAGCAGACCCTAAAATGGCCAATTATTAGATGGTTGTGTAACCTTGAGCAAATCACTCAACCTCTTTGAAACTCAGTTTCCACATCTGGAAATGGGCATATAATTTCTACCTCATAAGGTTGTTGTGAGGATTAAATGAGGTAATGCATGTCAGATGGTTAGCATTGTATTCAGCACAGTGTCTGGAATGTAGTAAGTGCTCAATAAGTGTTAAATAGAAGTGAGGATGACCAATGATAATCATAATCATAATATGGTAGCAATAATAATATAGACTATAAGAAGAATTAACTAGCTCCGTACTCTGAGTCTTACAAGATAAATGTATTTTCTTTCTCATATGAGGAAGGATTACAATTTTTCCTTCGGATACATATGCTGCATTTACTTCAAACCCCACAAAAGAGGCAACTACTAACAAAAAACATGTCTTTTTCAGAGAAAAGTGAAATTTGCCCCTGGGAAGGAGTCACAGGAAGTTATTCTCCCTTGCCCTGGAGACTCACTCATCTTCCAAGCACAAAGAAGAGAAGAAAGGAATAATAAAATATTACACTGACTCCTTGAAACACAAATTGATTTAAATAAAAATTCAGTATGCCTTTACTCCAACGTATGTAGTATGATGGTTAAGGTTGTGCGTCAACATGGCTGGGCCATGATTTTCAGTGGTTTGGCAGTTATGTAATGATGTAGTTATCCTCCATTTTGTAATATAATGTAATCACTTCCATGATGTGATCTGATGTGATCAGCCAATCAGTGGTAAGGCAAGTTTCCTCGGGGGTGTGGCCTGCATCCAATATATATGGACGTTCTAGCAAAGCTCACTGGCTTTTCTTTGCTCTGGCTCCTGCATCCAGCTCTTCATCATCTGACCTCCGGTTCTTTGGACTTGAGCCTGTGGCCTGCTGTATTGCCCGCTGATCTTGGGATTCTTTAGCCTTCTCAATCTGTGAGCCAGCAGCCTGCCGTCTTACCAGCTGATCTTGGATTCATCAGCCTCTGCAGCCCGTAAACCAGCAGCCTGCCACCTGGCCTGCAGATCTCAGGTTTGTCTGCCTGATGCCTGACCCACGGATTTGTAACTCTCTTTCTCTCTCTCTTCCTCCTCCCTCCCTCTCTGTCTCTGTCTCTCTGTCTCTGTCTCTCTCTCTATATATATATATGTGTGTATATATATATACATATGTGTGTATACATATATATATATGTGTGTGTATATATATATATATATATATATGTTTCACTGATTTTGCTTCTCTAGAGAACACAGCCTAAGACATTTGGTACTGAGAGTGTTTCTAGAGAAAGAAAATTGTGAGGATGAGTTTTCCAAATTTGTTCTCAAATCTGGTTAGTCTTAAAGATGTTGATAACTCTGCTTCTGGTAGTAAAGAGGGCACTCTAATCCACGGTGTGAGTTGGCAAGAGAAATACACAAAATATCACCACCAATAGATCATGTATTGATGAGAGGCCAGGCTCTGGGTGATCACATGTTTGATGCTTTTCTCTAATTATGCCAGAATGAAAAGTATATAAGGAAGTTGATTGGTTGGTCATACTTTTGCTAGACAAGGTGGTGAAAGAAAGAGATGAGTTCAGGGCTTCAGAGCCACAGTTCAAGCACTGCATAAACAACCTCAAAGTTGCTACTTCTGCCCTGAAAGGAAACCTTATTTCTTGTAGTATCAGAGTTGATATTGCCAAAAACAAGCACAGAGTCTTATCGTAAGAGTGGCTGAATTACAACGCCAACTGAATACTTAACCTTGAATGGTGTCTAAAGTTAAAGGGAGGGGATTGATTGGGAATAAATGGGATCCTGAAACTTGGGATGGTGACATATGGGCAGATAATCAGGAAGCTGGGAACATGGAGCCCCTAAATTCTGTTGAATCACTCCTCCCAACAGAACCAGCTCTTTCACTCTCATCTGAAGAGTTAGGTCCATCTTTGTCTGCTAAGCCACCCTCCACAGTATAGCCATTAGTTCCTCCATCCCCATTTGGTGAGATTAACCCAGCTGTGTCTGAGGAGGCTTTGTCATATGTCTCCTGGAGAGGCATCTGAGTCATTGCCTGGGGCATCACCTGAGACAGATGCCTTACAAGACATTGCTGAATGTTCTAAGAACACATCCCCACCACCCATTTTGACTTCTAGACCTATAACTAGACTTAAGTCTCAACAAACCCCAAAAGATGAAGTACAAAGTATGACCTAGGAAGAGGTATGCTATATGCCAAAAGAATTGCTTGACTTTTCTAATATATACAAAAAGAAACCTGGGGAATATGTGTGGGTATGACGATAAAGGATGTGAGATAATGGTGCAAGGAACATAAAGATGAATCATTCTGAGTTTGTTGATATGGGCCAGCTAAGCACAGAGTCTTCATTCAATGTTTCAGCTTGAGAAGTTAAGAAAGGATCTAACAGTTTATTTGGTTGAGTCGCTGAAGCATGGATTACATGGTGGCCTACAATAAATTAAGTTGAAGTACCAGACCTGCCTTGGTATATTGTAGAAGAAGGTATCAAAAGACTTAGGGAAATTGGCATGCTAGAGTGGATTTATCAGGTTAGACCCACAGACCCACACATGGAGTGTCCAGAGGACACAGCTTTTACCACAACTGTGAGGAACAGATTTGTGAAGGAAGCCCCAGCAGCCTTGAAGTTTGCTGTGATTGCTATTTTATGTAAGTCAGATTTGACAGTGGGAACTGCCCTAACTGAATTAAGACAGTTACCTATAATGGGGCTGATTGGACCCTGTGGTGGCAGAGGACAAGTGGTGGCACTCAATCGACAAAGACAAGGTGAGCATAGTTACCATAATGGACAGCAGAGTCAAAGGAGTAATCAAACTAGTCTGACTCGTACAGACTTATGGCATTGGCTACTTAGTCATGATGTCCCTAGGAGTGAAATACATGGGAAATCTACTAAATAGTTACCTGATCTGGAGAAGTGTAAGAATTCTAGGTCAAGTAAATGGAGTCTAACTCAAATCGCCAGAATAGAGATGGCCCCTCAATCAATTCCCAGACTTGAGTGAGTTTACAGACCCACTACTCCTTGAATGGAGAGGCCTGGTTCCCTTGAGGAAGGATCCCACTACACTGTCAAAAATGCATACTGTTAATCTTTCTCCAAGCCTTCCCCAAAGTGATCTATGGCCTTTAATGAGAGTGACTGTTTATTGGGAAAAACAAATAATCAGACTTTTCAGAGATTAATGGATACAGCTCTGAACTGACACTAATTCCAGGAGACCCAAAACCTCACTGTGGCCCACCAGTCAGAGTGGGAGCATATGGAGATCAGGATACTAATGGAGTCTTAGCTCAGGTTCATTTCACAGTGGTCCAGTGGGTCCTTGAACCTACCCTGTAGTGATTTTCCCAGCTCCAGAATGCACAATTAGAATAGATATACTTGGCAACTGGCAGAACTCCCACATTTGATCCCTGACAAGTGGAGTAAGGGCTATTATGTTAGGAAAAGCCAAGTGGAAGCCCTTAGAACCTAGAAAAATAGTAAATCAAAAGCAATACCACATTCCTGGAGGGATTGCAGAGATTACTGCCACTATCAAGTACTTCAAGGATGCAGGAATGGTAATTCCCACCACATCCCCATTCAACTCACCTATTTGGCCTGTGCAAAAAACAGATGGATCTTGGCGAATGACTGTGAATTATCATAAACTTAATCAGGTGGTGACTCCAAATGCTGTTCCAGATGTGGTTTCATTACTGAGCAAATTAACCCATCTCCTGGTACCTGCTATAGAACCATTGGTCTGGCCAATGCATTTTTCTCAACTCAGGCTTTGAAGGAACATCAAAAGCAGTTTGCCTTCAGCTGTCAAGGCCAGCAATACACCTTCACTCTCCTACCACAGAGGTGTATCAACTCTTTAGCCCTAAGTCATAATTTAGTCCACAGGGAGCTTGATCACCTTTCTCTTCTACAAGATGTCACACTGGTCCATTACATTGTAGACATTATGCTGATTGGACCTATTAAGGAATAAATGTCAATGACTCTGGACTTACTGGTAAAACATTTGTGTGTTAGAGGGTAGGAAATTAATCTGACAAAAATTCATGTGCCTCCCACTTCAGTGAAATTTCTAGGGGTTCAGTGGTGTGGGACATGTGGAGATATTCCTTCTAAAGTAAAGGATAAGTTATTGCACCTGGACCCTCCCACAACTAAAAAGGAAGCACAATGCCTAGTGGGCCTCTTTGGATTTTAGAAGCAACATGTCCCTCATTTGAGTGTGTTACTCTGGCCTATTTATCAAGTGACTTGAAAAGCTGCTACTTTTGAGTGGGGCCCAATCAAAAGAAGGCTCTACAACAGGTTCAGGTTGCCATACAAGCCACTCTGCCACTTGGTCCGTATGATCCAGCTGATCCAATGGTGCTTCAAGTGTCAGTGACAGATAGAGATGATGTTTGGAGTCTTTGACAGGCCCCTATTGGTGAATTACAGTGCAGACCCTTAGGATTTTGGAGCAAAACCCTGACATCCTCTGAAGATAACTACTCTCCTTTTGAGAAACAGCATTTTACTTGTTACTGAGCCTTAGTAGAGACTGAACACTTAACCATGGGCCACCAAGTCATCATGTGGCCTGATATGCCTGTCATGAACTGGGTGTTGTCTGACCCATAGAGCCATAAAGTTAGATGTGCACAGCAGCACTCTATCATTCAATGGAGCCTGAGTGGGACCTGAAGGCACAAATAAGTTGCATGAGGATGTGACCCAAATATCCATGATCTCCATTCCTGTCAAGTTACCTACCCTCTCTCAGTCTGCACCTATGGCCTCATGGGGAGTTCCTTATTTATCAGTTGACTGAGGAAGAGAGAATCTGTGCCTGATTTACAGATAGTTCTGCGTGATAGGCAGGCACCATTCAAGTGGACAGCGGCAGCGCTATAGCCCCTTTCTGGGACCTCCCTGAAGGACAGTGGTAAAGGGAAATTCTCCCAATGAGTAGAACTTCAAGCAGTGCACCTCATTGTTCACTTTGCTTGGAAGGTGAAATGACGAGATGTGTGATTGTATACTGATTCACAGGCTGTGGCCAATGGTTTGGCTGGATGGCCAGGGACTTGGAAGTAACATGACTGGAAAATTGTAGACACTGAGGTATGGGGAAGAGATATATGGATAGACCTCTCTGAATAGGCCAAAGAAGTGAAGATATTTGTGTCTCATGTGAATGCTTATCAAGGGGTAACCTTAGCAGAGAAAGATTTTAACAATCAAATGTATAGGATAATGGGTTCTATGGAAACCAGTCATCCTCTTTCCCCAGCCACTTCTGTCATTGCCCAATAGGCTCATGAACAATGTGGCCATGGTGGCAGGGATGGAGGTTATGTATGGGCTCAGCAATATGGACTTCCACCCACCAAAGCCAACTTGGCTTTAGCCACTGCTGAATGCCCAGTCTGCCAGCAACAGAGACCAACACTGAGTCCCCAGTATGGCACCATTCCTCAAGACGATCAGTCAGCAACCTGGTGGCAGGTTGATACATTGGACTGCTTGCATTATGGACAGGGCAGCATTTCATTCTTACTGAAATAGATACTCTGGATATGGATTTGCCTTTCCTACATGCAATGCCTCTGCCAAAACCACCACCTGTGGACTCATAGAATGCTTTATCCACCTTCATGGTATCCCACACAGCATTGCCTTAGATCAAGGGACTCACTTCACGCAAATGAAGTGTGGCAATGGGCCTGAGCTCATGGAATTCACTGGTCTTTCCATGTTCCCCGTCTTCCTGAAGCAGATGGCTTGATAGAATGATGGAATGGCCTTCTAAAGACACAATTATGGCACAGCTATGTGGCAGTTCTTTGCAGGATTTGGGCAATGTTCTCCAGGAGACTGTATATATTCTAAACCAGTGCCCAATATATGGTGCTGTTTCTCCCATAGCCAGGATTTTTTGGGTCCCAGAATCAAGGGGTAGAAATGGGAGTGGCACTACTCACTATTACTTCTAGAGACCCACTTGCAAAATTTTTGCTTCCTATCCCTTTGTTCCTATGCTCAGCTGGTTTAAAGGTCTTAGTTCCAAACGAATACTCCCATCAGGAGACACAACAGTGATTCCATTGAACTGAAAGTTAAGAATGCCATCCAGCCATTTTGGTCTCCTCATGCCTCTGGATCAACACGCCAAGAAGGGAGTTACTGTGTTGGCTGGTGTGATTGATTCTGGTTACCCAGAGGAAATCAGATTGATATTACATAATGGAGGTAAATAAGATTATGTCTGGAATAAAGGAGATCCCTTAGGACTCCACTTAGTACTATCATGCCCTGTGATTAAAGTCAATGGAAAACTACAGGAACCTAATTCCAATATGACTACTAATGGCTCAGCTCCTTCAGGAATGAAGGTTTAAGTCACCCCACCAGGAAAAGAGCCACAACCAGCTGAGGTGCTTGCTGACAGCAAAGGGAATACAGAATGAGTGGTGGACGAAGGTAGTTCTAAATACTAGTTATGACCACCTGACCAGTTGCAGAAATGAGGACTGTAATTGTTATGAATTATTCCTTCCTTGTATGTGTGCATCAAATATTTTTGTTTTCTTCACTTATAAAATATAAGATGTAAAGAGGGATAGTGTGTTGTCAGTTGTATGCATGTTAGGTGCAAGTATGACTTTGTAATTGTCTTTATTTAGAGACTGTATATGGTTTAAGGTGATGTGTACAAGTGCCAAGTTGACCAAGGGTGGACTGTGATGGTTAAGGTTGTGTGTCAACTTGGCTGGGCCATGATGCTCAGTGGTTTGGCAGTTACATAATGATGTACTTTGGTAGTTATGTAATGATGTAGTTATCCTCCATTTTGTGATATAATGTAATCACCTCCATGATTTGATATAATGTGATCAGCCAATCAGTTGTAAGGGGAGTTTCCCCAGGGATGTGGCCTGCATCCTATACATATGGACATTCTGGCACAGCTGACTGGCTTTTGCTCGCTCTGGATCCTACATCCAGCTTGTCGTCATCTGATCTCTGGTTCTTGGGACTTGAGCCAGCGGCCTGCTGTATTGCCTGCTGATCTTGGGATTTGTTGGCCTCTTCAGCCTGTGGGCCAGCAGCCTGCCATCTTACCTGCCAACTGGATAATAACAATCCTGGTTTTTAATGATAAATTTAAAAATGCATAATAAAGCAAGACTCCTGGGAGTAAAAAGAAGGAAAGGACATGATAGGCAAGGACGTTTCTGGAAACTGGAAAACGCACTTGAGAAAGGCATCAAAATATGGATAATAAGAGTGGAATGAGAAGAAGATCTACATGTGGGAGGGAGACTCCCTTTCCTAAGGGAAGTAGCAAAAAAAGGAAGGGGGAGGCAGTAGAGCATATCAAGTGAGGGGGATGGAATTTGTCTGGGTGATACAACCAGATTCTCACTTATGCTTATTAGCTGAGACCAAGCACAAAGAGGATGAGGAAGAACATTGACTTCACAAAGGTGATTTCCTCGCAAGGGAGGTTTCTAATCTAAAACTGAGAACCAGATTTCACCAATGTACAGGCTACCTACTAGAAGTTAATTAAGTGACTTTGGAAGTTGTCATGTTTTTATGTACTTTAATTGAACTACCCATGTGTCCTTACTTTATGGAGGGCCTAATGCATATAAATTTAAGTACTAAGACATTCTGTAGATAAAAGCATATTGAGTGAATTTTAAGATTATGCACTTATATCCGTTGTTTACTTTTAATCACGCCCATATCTGTTATATGTCAGATTAACTTTCAATATAATTAATGATCATGTTTATGTACATTCAGATTTCATCAAATGGCAGTTGGTTCTAGCTCCTGAAAATATTAGAGAAATCCAAGTTATGTGTGACCAATTTGCACTGAAAAAAGTAACAATTTACACTAAATATGTTAAAAAATATTTGGCCAAAGGTATTGATTGCAAACATTTCAAAATCTTCACTTCAACATTAATTATGTAATTTGTAGCCAAAAGTAACGTGATGAAAGAATTTAGAGTGGAATATTGAATTGTCAAAAACCTGTACCAGACAATGTAATGATAATGATAATGGTGATGATGATGATGATTGTCTTAGATATCTAGTGCTGCTTTAACAGAAATACCACAAGTGGATGGCTTTAACAAAGAGAAATTTATTCTCTCACAGTCTAGTAGGCTACAAGTCCAAATTCAGGGCATCAGCTCCAGGGGAAGGCTTTCTCTCTCTGTCAGCTCTGGAGGAAAGTCCTTCTCATCAATCTTCCCCTGTACTAGGAGCTTCTCCATGCAGGAACCCCAGGTCCAAAGGACGTGCTCTGCTCCCAGCGATGCTTTCTTGGTGGCATGAGGTGCCTCCCTCTTTGCTTGCTTCCCTTCCCTTTTATCTCTTGTAAGATAAAAGGCTGTGCAGGCCACACCCCAGAGAAACTCCCTTTACATTGGATCAGGGATGTGACCTTAGTAAGGGTGTTATGATCCCACCCTAATCCTCTTTAACATAAAATTACAATCGCAAAATGCAGGACAACCACACAATACTGGGAATCATGGCCTAACCAAGTTGACATATATTTTTGGGGGGCAACTCAATTCAATCCGTGATGATGATAATGGCTAAACTCTTTAGCATTTACTATCTACCTGGAGTGCTTCTTTATCCTGTTAGTAAGTACAACACTACATAAAGACAAATAGCTTCTATTTTTTTTTCAAAATAATAAGAATTTCTACCTTGATAAAATAAGGTAGAATATATAATACATATAATACATACATATATATACAAATATAATACATAAATGTAAGTATGCACTTATGTCCACTAATATCCTCACTGAATTTCTGGTGCTTGTAAGGAGATAAATTGAATGAAAATTGAAGAGAAATGATTTATATATATGTGTGTGTGTGTGAAAATGAAGAAAATAAAAACATTATGACCATACACTTATATTACCTAGTTTACAATTATTTAATATGTTATGTGTAATTATATGTTATATTACAATTCAAAGTGAACGGAAGACATTGACTTTATAATGTGCAGACAATTTTGATTTGAAATATTTACCTGAGTCTTAATTTTGTCATCTGTAATATAAGAGAAAAGCATTGCAAATATAAAGTGATCTAAACATAACTCATCATAATACTCTCTGTACCTACAAATTTTCCATGGCTGTATCTAAATTTGACTAATATTACCAGATGGATCAAGCTAACTTTAATTTACAGTTATGCTCAAAAGAGCAGATGACTGCTGCAGAAACAAACTCTGAAGATCATATATTAACATAATTGGAAAAGTAATAAAAGAAATATTGTAAAAACTTAATTGCATATATTGAAGGAGGGTCATAATTGTCTTCCTATTTAGTCTCAGGCATAAAAGACCAAATATATATATGACACACACATATTTGTTCATTCATTTATTTATAATTGTGTTACTCCTATACTGTCAGTCTTTATAATTTTTTTTTTCTTTTCTCATTTTATTAGTTCCCTGGCATCAAAGACCACAGATTTACTGATACCAGGTGTGGTTTATTTTATCACACAAAAGTCTTCATCAGTTGTTGCAGCGGCGGCGAATGCCGGGATGGTGGAGACAGTAGCCAAACACAACTCTTACAGAGAAGTGGGGCCAGGAGGGTCACTCTGAGGAGTCGACCCCCGGCTTCAGTCCCAGGAGTTTATTTATAGTCAATACAGCAAGCAGTGAAGCAAATAACAGAACAATGGGCTTTGGGTGAGTAACAATAAGTTTCCGGCAAGGGAGAAGGAATTCAGGTAAACAAGCCAATCAGTAACGGGACAATAGGTTTGGGAAAACAAGTCATGACAAGTCTCAACATGTTGGGGACAAGTCTCAACATGCTGTGCAGCCTAGAGGCCTGTGGGAGCTGCAGTTGTCAATAGCACAGCCATGTTTAAATGGCATGTATCCCCACAATCAGTGTCTCTTCCTTGCTTCTTATTTCCCTCTTCATTGCAACCACCTTATCTGAGGTTTGAGGCAAAGTCCCTGAAGTAGAAGCTTCCAGCTGCTTCCAGAAGAGCAGCCACAGTATTCTGTGCACCAAAGACATTTGGGTAGCGATAACCAACTCGTGCAATTGTGATTAGTTTGCTGCTGTGAGGAGGTTCTCTCTCTCTCTCTCTTTTTATTTTTTTGTAGTTTAAATGAAGTTTACTTTTCAAGTTAGTCTCCCATACAAAAATTTATACATACCTTGTTATGTGACTGTAATTGCTCTCCCCATACACTCCTCCTTTCCACCCCTGATTCACCATGTCCATTCAACCAGCTCCTAACCCTCTCTACCTTCCCATCTTACCTCCAGACAGAAGCTGCCTGTTTAGTCTCTTGTATCTACTAGAGCTAAGAGGCACACTCCTCATAAGTATCACTTTATGTCCCACAATCCAGGCCAATCCCTGTCTGAAGAGTTGGCCTCAGAAATTGTTTTAGTTCTTGGCTGACAGAGAATCCAGGGGTCATGCTTTCCTGGGTTCCTCCAGTCTCAGTTAGATCATTAAGTCTGGTCTTCTTACTAGAATCTGAGTTCTGCACCCCACCTTTTGAGGAGGTTCTCTTGACCTTTCTAAGAGTTTATTAAATTAAGCACAGGTGCAGGTGGAGCATAGGAGGGAAAACATAATGAAAGTTCAAAGCACAGGGTAGTCATAGGGCAAGGAGAGAGGGCTTAGAAATAATGAGCTTCTGGGGTTCTTGGTTGCTCATTTAGGGGAGAAAAGGGGAAAGAAAAAACAAAGTTTAGGTTTGAAAAAGGGGTCAAACCTGTGCTGAAAATACAAGGCACAGACAGGAAAGGCAGGGAGAGTGCTGGGGTGCTGAGAGTGGTGACTCCATTCCTTTCACAGCTCACTAAAAGGATTAAAACAAATCTCATGTCTCAAATTCTTTTAACAGAGGTCAAAGCATAAGTAAGGCCATTTGTTGTTGTGTGCCGTCAAGTCCATTCTGACTCATAGCGACCCCACATAACAGAGTAGAACTGCCCCATAGGGTTTCCTAAGCTATAATCTTTATAGAAGCAGATAGCCAGGTCTTTCTTTCATGGAGCCACTAGGTGGGTTCGAACCTCCAACCCTTTGATTAGCAGCCAGGTGCTTAACTGTTGTGCCATCAAGGCTTCTTGAATAGGCTTTAAAATGCCAATATCTACACTGATAGGCTTTCAGAGAAAAATTTTGGGTTCCAGTAAGAAATGGATGGCACACTCAAATTAGGATAAATTGAGAAGGGTTTATCTAAAAATAGACTATTTACAAAGGTGTGGGCAGGGTAGGGGAACTCTTGCAGAAGTTTGCAATTAACAGCATCCCTAGACCTGAGGGGCTGGTAAGAGGGTCCTTACCAGAACCTAGAAGGAGAGAGTTGCGTAGAGGAGGCTGCACAGAGATGAGCAGACACCTTTGGTTGAGGGACACAACCAGCATGAGAGACAGACACTTGCGGCAAAGGAGCCAGGGGAATGAACACCCCATCTCACCTTCCTCTGTCCTTCTGGTGTCTTGCCAGTGCTCCCCATTGGCTCAACTCCACTGAAAAGCAGAAGATAAGGGAACATCTTGATATCATCCATGCAGATCTTTACAGATCTCCATTCCTTCTTCAATGTACTGTATTCATTATTCCTCCCAGGTTCATGTCATGTCTGATTTGATAAACATGTCCTTTATAACATTATACTAGTCATTCATGAGAGCCCAGGTGGTGCAGTGGTTAAGAGCTCAGCTGCTAACCAAAAGGCCAGCAGTTTGAGTCCACTAGCTGCTCCTTGAAAACCCTATGGGGCAGTTCTACTCTATCCTATAGGGTGGCTATGAGTTGCAATCAACTCCACAGCAACCAGCAAAAAACGGATAGTCATTCATAAAAATGTTGACAGGACAGGACTATGGCTGGGTTGCTTGATGACTCTTGGCAGGACCGATAGAAATTATTCCATTCAGTTAAAATATAAGACTTCATTTAAAAAATGAATGCATTGTAAGTTCATTGAATGCTAAGACCATGTCACATATTTCTTTGCATCTCACACAGCTAGTTCATACTCAATTAAAATCGTTGAAGGAAAGCTGTGTTCTGAAATACGAAGCCCTAAGGAAGGTTTGAGAAGGTGTTACATATATTGCTTACCATTTTAGGGTACTATTCAAACAGTTTCTCTGTTACTGATGGGTCTGTCATAATCCCAGCTTTTCTTGATTGATGTGTGTCATGGATTGAATTGTGTCCCCCCAAAATATGTGTATCAATTTGGCTGGGCCAAGATTCTCAGCATTGTGTGATTGTCCACCATTATGTCATCTGATGTGATTTTCCTATGTGTTGTAAATCCTGTCTCTGTGATGTTAACGAGATGAGATTAGTGGCAGTTATGTTAATGAGCTGGGACTGAATCTACAAGATAAGATTGTGTCTTAAGCCAATTTCTTTTGAGATTTAAAAGACAGAAGCGAACAGAGAGATACAGGGACCTCATACCACCAAGAAAGCAGTGCCAGGAGCAGAGAGCATCTTTTGGACCCAGGGTCTCTCCACTGAGAAGCTCCTCAACCAGGGGAAAGTTGATGACAAGAGCCTTCCTCCAGAGCCGATAGAGAGAGAAAGCCTTCACCTGGAGCTGATGCCCTGAATTTGGACTTGTAGCCTACTAGACTGTGAGAGAATAAATTTCTCTTTGTTAAAGCCATCCACTTGTGGTATTTCTGTTATAGCAGCACTAGATGACTAAGACAATATGTTATTCCATGCTTACCACGTGTCAGTAACACTGGTGCACCTATCCCAGCTAAAATGTTGTGGACACTGGGGATCTAATGGGACACTGAGAATTTTAGAAAATGAACACATTTAAGACTGAATTCATCATTATTAAATCAGAAGTAATGTCATTTGTATTAAAAGGTTTCAAGATGAGAAATATCCATCCACCACTGAAGTATAGAAACTAGTGTAAAAATAAAGAGAAATTTGAGTTATATCCCTACCTCTTGGTATACCATCAGGAGCTATTGCTATGCCAGCTCTTAAAACATTGTAATACCACAACATCAAAGGGCAGCCCAAGTCTTTCAAACCACATTAAAAAGCATCTCAGGATGTCATAGATTGCTAATATGGTAGGTCATGTAGGCACTTACAGGAAAAAACATCTCTGGTTTTACCCTGAAAAGCCTTATGCTCTGACACCAATATCATCAGAGGTTCTACTATATTTTATCTGACACCCATCTGTCAGTTTTTGTACGGTGGTGGCTTGTGTGTTGCTGTGATGCTCGAAGCTATGCCACCTGTATTTCAAATACCAGCAGAGTCACCCTTGGTGAATAAGTTTCAGCAGAGCTTCCAGACTAACACAGACTAGGAAGAAAGGCCTGGTGATCTGCTTCCAAAAATTAGCCAATGAAAACCTTATGGATGACAAGAGAATATTGTCTGATATACTGCTGGAAGATAAAACCCCTAGGTTGGAAGGCACTAAAAATATCCAGTGGCTGCAACAGTGGACTCTAGCATACCAATGATTGTAAAGATGGCAAAGGACTGGCAACAATTCATTTTGTTATACAGGGGGTCACCAAGAGCAGAGCCACTGGAGTCACTAGGGGGGTGCGAGGAGTGCGTACCACACCAGACGACACTGTCAGAAGGGGTGACACCAAAATGACTGCCTGTAAAATTTTTGTGCAGTGTTTCAGCAGAAATCTATTATTTTTTAATAAAAACATCCCTATAATTAGTTATAACAACAGAAGTGTTTTTTGTAAGCCCATCTTACATGTAACACTATACCTACAAGGCTAAAACTCTATGCTAATTACTTTTTGAAACTTCTAATGTGCTCTGGTCAGCGCTGTCATTATTACCCAATTACAATGACACTTCAAATCACATGGTTTCGTCTGCACATGCTACAAGCACAGGCTGTTCCTTCCGTTGCTGCCAGTGATTTTGTAGTCACTGATTTTGTCAAATTTCCTGGTGTTTAAGCTACAATATTGTGGTAATTAATATTTATGAACCTATATCAATAACTTCTTTGAGAATGAAGTAGTAACTAAAGGAAAAGGAATGATATACGGGAATTATGATTTATGAGTAACATTACTACAAAAAAATTACTAAAGATTCTGTATGATTTAGTACAGAAGGCGGTCTATAGAGAGGGCATGACACCATGAATTACCACACTGGATGACACCAACCCTAGTGATGCCACTGAGTAGGACCAACTATAAGGCAACTAACAACAAAAACAACTATATTTTATATAGAATGTCTAGAAGTACATTGACATAAAGAACCCTGAAAACAACATTAACTTCAAAAATAATAACAAACAATGAGCACTTATTAAGTGACAGGAATGGCTTAATTGATTTATATGCATTATCTCATTTAATAGTCACAACGTTATAAGAAATATATTAGAATTATTCCCAATTTACTGACAAGTAAACTGAGACGTAGAGAGGTTAATAACGTTGCTTGCAATTAGTCAAGAGCTAAAGCTTGAATCCAGCATTGTATAACACTCTAATTCATTTAGATGCACTGTGTATTTGTCCAGGTCTCATGAGAAACAGAAACTAGGACAGCATTAAACATGCAAGAATTCTTTTAGGGAAAGAGAGAGAAAATGAGGAGAGAGCAGCGAGGCTGGGAGAGCCGTTGGAGTGCAGTGCAGGTTTGACCCTGAGTGAAGGAGAGAGGGGTGGTCAGTTGAAGGTCTTAGACTGCCACACAGTCCCAGGAAGTTTCCACACAGCAATGGGAGTTGTTGTGTCCAACTTTATCTTAGGAATTAATAGAGAGATAATCAGGTTTGTCATGCATAAATTCATTTAGTTTATTGTAAGGTAGTCATGGCAAGGCACACAAGTAAGACCTCCAATATTCATTTACAACCAGAGAATCTGAATTACAGTGTTAGTCAATGGTTAGAGTCCAAATCTTTAGACTCAAGGCTTTTACCTTTTATGAGTGGTCTCAGGAGGAAACCTTGACCACAGCTCTAACTCGGTGGAGGTTCCTCATAGCTGAGGTCTGAAGTTGGCGGTGGCAGGTGGAATCTCAGCAGGTTCTCAGTCTTCAGAGAGAATAAGAGATGAGAGAAAGATCCCTTTGCCTCTGCCTTCCCTCACCGAGTGAGCAGAAATTCAGGGTTTATATGTGAAATTCTCACCTTGGCCTCACATGATAAGGGCCAGTGTGACCTCGAAGACTAGTATGTCATGTCCTCTCTCCAGGGCTAGAGATTAGATGAATGTCACATCTTTTCTTTAAGATTAAAGATTAGGGAGTTTGTTTAGACTTATGTCTCAAGGCTAGTTTGCAAAGATTAACTATGTTGTTTTTTTTTACCAGAGTGTGCTGGGTCAAAGTCAACTTCAAGGTTGTTTACATTATTCACATACTTCTATGTCTAAGTTCAGAAATTTCCTGAATAACTTTCTAATGATTTACAGGTTTCTAATAACTTATAGTTAATGTTAGAAAGCCTCAAGAAGGTAGACATATTTCCATTTCTAAGTTCATATAATGAATGCTTATATAGATGTATTTTTAAATCATGATAGTGGCTTATACTTCATGTGAATTGAGAGCATTATAGAAACATACAGAACAGGAGTCTTCCAGTCAAAGCTGGCAGTCAAAGGAGTCCTGAGCCCCCCAGAAACAAGCTTGCTTTAGTCAGTCATGGACAGGGAGCAGCTGTGGGGAGTGTGGCCTTGGTAGAGAAGCAGCAATGGAGTGGAGAGGGCAGCAGCTAGGCCTGGAGTCACAGTCCACTGGGCACATTCGAAGGCTACCTCACACTGCCTCCCATGTAGCCTCAGAAGAGAGGCATTTAATTTGTTATTTAAGGTGTAAAACGTACATCTTATCAGAAGGATTTTCATTAATCAACAAAGATAATTCAGAAGCCCCAGCCTGAGCTGCCGAACAACTAACTAATTCTGGGATGCTGCTCCATGGACTCAAGGTCCACTTTCCATAAAGAAACTGGAGGTAACCTAGTGCATTGGAGGGTATAGTTTCCTACCAGCATTTGGGATAAAAATCACTTCAGAAATATCATTAAACCTCGAATGAATGTTCTCCCAATGATAGTTTCCTGGATCCTCTGAATAAGATTTGGGAGAGGAGTTTCCCTGGCCATATTCCAGAAAGTTCCCAAAGAGGAATTTCCTATGCCACAGATCTTGTGAAAACAAGTAGAGAAGTTCCAGGAATGCATCTTAGCTGAGCATAATGCTGCTAAAAACATTGTTCTTTTAATCTTCTTTTGCTCATATTTTTCATCTTATCCCAATCAAGCCAAACTATAGTTTCTCACCAAATAAAGAAAACTATGATAGAACCTTTCTTAGTTGAAACCTGAGGAAAGCCAGCTTATTTGTTCACTTTGACCACTGTCCTGCACCGACTCAGGGACTTAGTCTGAACTAAAAGGTGAAACCCTCTTTTTCCCTGGCAGACCTAAGACCACAGTGCAATTCATGTATCCTTTTCCAGCCCTTGACCTCTCTGTGACTACCCGCAGGTTTTAGGACATCACTCCTTCTCCCCTCTCCTCCCCCACACACTTCCAGACAGTAGATTGGAGAAGAGTGGAGAGATGGTGGAAGGGGGCAAACAGATAATATCTAGGAAAATGTCTATTTCTGCTCAACAAGAATGGAGTGGTAGAAGGAGCTCAACAGAAGGGGATACGATTGGGCCCTTGGATCCCAAAGACAAATTGCCCCAAGTTCTCAACTTAGCTAAGAGCCAGCTTGTACAGCTACAGTCCTGAGGCATTAATTCAACTTAAAGGAATTGAGGTAGAAGGCTGATTAGAACTTTAACCAACAATTTAAGCCTTCAAATTAAACACATTTTTGCATTTAGTTCCAATTCTTGAAAGATGAATTATTTGGCCGAATTGTAATCATTTTAAAAATATAATTTTGTTTATTTAAGGACAAGTAATTTATTATTAGTAGTATCTTGAAAGTAGTATTTATTTTTACTACGTCTTTAGAGCCAAAAGGAAACACTGGTGGTAGGAAACTATACCCTCCAATGCACTAGGGTTACCTCCAGTTTCTTTATGGAAAGTGGACTCAACTGGTTAAGAGCTACGGCTGCTAACCAAAAGGTCGGCAGTTCGAATCCACCAGTCACTCCTTGGAAACTCTACGCAGCAGTTCTACTCTGTCCTGTAGGGTCGTTATGAGTCAGAATCTATTCTATGGCAATGGGTTTGGATTTAGTTTTTTATAGAGCCAAAAAGCATTTTCTCTTTCATGGCATGTTACTGTCTTTTGCAAAGGGGAGGGATGAGTATTTTAAAGAGCAGAAATTTCACAACATTTAATGCTTCTGTAAAGCAGTGTTAAACCTTCCAAGTACTGCATAAAAAATAAATTTCAATCCTCCCCCATCATCTCAAATGTATTGGGATTGTGTGTGGGTGGGTGGAAGTGGAGGGGTAAGGGAAGGGTAGTGGCAAGGGAGAGTTTACCAGCTAGGAGGTCTGAGGCTATAAATATTTTGTGCAACAAACCAGAGGTCAAAGCCAATGCTGAAACAGCTGCAGAATTCCAGGTTGAGGGCTGACCTTAGAATGCTTCAAGTTTCTGTTCAGACATGCTTCTTTCCTCTCTTCCTCCTTCCCCTTAATCCCAGCTAGAAATTAGATGCTTCAAACCATTTACACTTAGAATTCAAGAAATTCCACTAGTTCCTGGTTTTGACAAGATTAGAAATAACAGGAAATAAAGAAAAAGAAGAGTCTTAAAGAAATTATAGTTCTAAAGCTGTTGAATAAAATCAAGAAATGTAGAATAATGATGACACTTTAGCTCTTACACAGAGGTTTTCATCTTCAATGGACACAATAAACATTAACTAAATTTCACTGCAGTGCTGTGAAGAAGGTGAGTAAATATTATTATCTCTGTTTTATGGTTGGAGGTCAGTCCTTGGGTGGCACAAACATTAAGTACTCAACTACTAGATGAAAGTTTGGCAGTTTAAACCCTCCCAAGAAGACAGGTTTGGCAATTTGTTTCTAAGAGGTCACAGCCTTCAAAACCCTATGGAGCAGTTCTACTCTGCACACATGGAGTCACCATGAGTTGGAATCTACTCAAGGACAACTAACAACAACAACAAATAGCTTGAGGAACTGAGACCAAGGCAAAGTAACCAGCTCACTGAGGCCAAAATGGAGATTTAGAAGATGGCCTCCATGGACTTTGCTGGGTATGGCTGGTCTTGTCTTATCTCCTATCTTTTTCCTCTAATGCCTAGACATTGCAGTTAGTTTAACTTTCTTTGGAATCCTCAGTTTAACAGCAGGCAGTCTCTGAGGTATATCTGCTCACCATATGGGAAACAGGATGATGTAGTGGATGAAGGGATAGGCTTGGGAATGAGACAGGCCTGGGTTAGAATTTCACTTCTACCAGTTGCATTGTGACCTTGGCTATGACTCATTTCCCTCATCTATAAAATGGTGAACCATTGCAACTTGCCTTCCATCCTAACCACCAAAACTAAGGGTTTCTCTTCCATCTTCTAGCCTCTCCCCAAAGTTTCCAGAATCCTGTCTCCTCCGTTCTTCTTCTTTTCTCATTTTAAAGCCTATTAATTGGTAGATAGACTGTAGAAGTGAGTGACCAGAATTAGTTAGGGAGCTCATTAAATACACAGAGGCCCAGGTCCCACCCCAGGAAAGTTTGATTCAGTAAGGGCCCTAGAATTGTGTTTTATTATCTTTTTCAAAAGCTTCCCAGCTAATTCTGATACAGCCCACATCTGATGCAGCAGCCACATCTCTCAGCAGCCCTAGCTCCAGGACTAAGGAACCTCTAGAAGGGTTTTCAGCACTACACTGACCCCCCTGTCTTCTCACCCATACCCCTACTCCTTCCTACAGAAACTCCTCATGACATCACTAGCTCAGGAGCTAGTGGAGATCTGGCTTTCTTCTGAAATGTAAATAGGTACATCTAAATGAGTCTGGTCATCTCTGAAGTCTAGCTGTTTCTGCCACTGTCCTCAATGTAAACATGGAGGTTACTTTCTGTAGCACATTTAGTTTAATAGTCTGGATAAATCAGGCATTTGGTGTCTTGGCCTGGAAATCTACCACCACCATAACACTTCTATGGCATGTGAATTCTCAGTTTCAAAAATTTCATTTACACATAATCCTTTGGAAGATAAACCTATCCACCAAGGCAGAAATTCTCAAAAGTACAAAAGTAGGTTCACTGCAACTTCAGGGTTATACAGTCTTTTAAGATTTTGACACCTTATTTTAATAAAATTGATTTGTTGGGCTAGCCTCTAGTTAATTCCGTTTTCTTTATTGATAGCAATTTATTCATCAATCTCATCTGAGTTCAATAACCTTATAGTGAAGCCCATCATGTGCCAGATACTTGGAAGGCCCCGACGATAGAGATGAACAAGAAGTAATCTTCCCAGAAAGAACCCTCCATCTCTCAGACCCCATTCGCAATCACCAGTGAACAGCTTGCTCTCCTTCTCTAATCTTTCTCTCCCTCTCTGTCATCAAGAGCCTCTTGGCTCCCACCTCTTTTTTGCTGTCTTGCTTACTGTTTTGTGGTACATTCCATTTGAATCCCTCTACACCGTAGACCAGCCTTTCCAAATCAATGCACCTCACCTCTAGTCTTTAGTGTCTTCCAGAACGTTGAATAGTGGAGAGAAGCAGAGTGATGTTAACTAATAATCCACAGGAGAAAGAGGAAGTTGTAGAGAACAGGGGCACTGCTATTGTAAGGTAAGCAGGCTGCTGTGTCAATCAAAGACTTGCATGCACCTGAAAATAACCTTTACTTCTTTATTTGAATGTAATATGATATATTTTTCATTCAGCAAATAATTTTGAGTGCCTGTCTATGCTGGGCACCATCACAAACACCAGGGAACAAAGTTGAATAAGACAGTGCCTGCTCTCAAGGTGCTCACAGCCTAGGGAAGGAGAGAGACAAAAACCACAAACTAAAACATGATCTTATAAGTATGCTGAAAAAAACTGTGTATACATTGAGAACACACAGGAGGGAAGAATTAGGATAAAGGAAGAAAGAAACCGTGGTGGATAAGATGCCACTTTGAGCAGGGCCATGGAAGTTAAATTCATTAGCATAAAGCCAAGGGAACACATGAGCAGTGATCCAGAAGCACAAAAAGACTTGGATCACTGACATCTGTCTTAAACCATCTGCACACCCAAGAAGGGACTAGGACCAGCCACTAGAATAAAAGAAGCACAGAGCCTCTGAGAATATAAACATATTTAAATATTTTTTTTCAAACTTTTATGTCTTCAAACCAATTTTCAGCATCACACTCAAATTTCAGAGAAGTAATTTCAGTATTTCCACTTAAGGTTCTGCTTTAATAATAATTATTAAATATATGATCCAACCCCAACATTCCTCTGTCAGTTTGTCATACTGTGGTGACTTGTGTGTTGCTGTGATGCTGGAAGCTATGCCACTGGTGTTTCAAATACCAGCAATTACTCATATACAAATTCAAATTGAAGCTGAAGAAAATTAGAGCAAGTCTACAAAAACCAAAATACAACCTTGAGTATATCCCACCTGAATTTAGAGACCACTTCAAGAATAGATTTGATGCATTGAACACTAATGACTGAAGATCAGATGAGTTGTGGAATTACATCAAGAGGTCGTACATGAAGAAAGTAAGAGGTCATTAAAAAAACAGGAAAGAAAAAAAAGACCAAAATGAATGTCAGAAGAGAATCTGAAACTTTCTCTTGAACATAGAATAGTTAAAGCGAACGGAAGAAATGATGAAGTAAAAGAGCTGAACAGAAGCTTTCCAAGGGTGACTCAGGAAGACAAAGCAAAGTATTATAATGAATGACAAGTGCAAAGACTTGGAGATAGAAAACCAAAAGGGAAGAATGCACTCAGCATTTCTCAAGCTGAAAGAACTGAAGAAAAAATTCAGGCTTTGAGATGCAATATCAAAGGATTCTACAGGGAAAATATTGAATGACACAGGAAGCATCAAAAGAGGATGGAAGGAAGACACAGAACCACTGTACCAAAAAGAATTGGTCAGTGTTCAACCATTTCAGGAGGTAGCATATGATCAAGAGCCAGCAGTACTGAGGGAAGAGTCCAAGCTGCACTGAAGGCATTGGTGAAAAACAAACCTCCAGGAGTTGATGGAATACCAATTGAGATGTTTCAACAAATGGATGCAGCACTGGAAGTGCTCAGTCATCTGTGCCGAGAAATTTGGAAGGCAGCTACCTGGCCGACTGAATGGAAGAGATCCAAATTTATGGCCATTCCAAAGAAAGGTGATCCAATAGAATATGGAAATTAGCAAACAATAACATTAATATCACACACAAGTAAAATTTTGCTGAAGATCACTTAAAAGCAGTTGCAGCAGTACATCTACAGGGAACTGCCAGAAATTCAAGTCAGAATCAGAAGAGAACATGGAACAAGGGATATCATTGCTGATGTCAGACGGATCTTGGCTGAAAGCAGAGAATACCAGAAAGATGTTTACCTGTGTTTTATTGACTATGCTAAGGCATGCGACTATGTGGATCATAACAAATTATGGATGATGTCGCAAAGAATGGGAATTCCAGAACACTTAACTGTGCTCATGAGGAACCTGTACAAAGATCAAGAGGCAGTCATTCAAACAGAACAAGGGGATACTGCGTGGTTTAAAGTCAGGAAAGGTGTGAGTCTGGGTTGTATCCTTTCACCATACTTATTCAATCTGTATGCGAAGCAAATAATCTGAGAAGCTGGACTACATGAAGAAGAATGCAGCATCAGGATTGGAGGAAGACTCATTAACAACCTGTGATATGCAGATGACACAACCTTACTTGCTGAAGTGAAGAGGACTTGAAGCACTTACTGAGGAAGATCAAAGACTACAGCCTTCAGTATGGATTGCATCTCAACATAAGAAAAAAACAAAAATCCTTGCAACTGAACCAATGATAAATAGAGAAAAGATCAAAATTGTCAAGGATTTCATTTTACTTGAATCCATAATCAACGCCCATGGAAGCAGCAGTCAAGAAATCAAACGACGTATTGCGTTGGGTAAATCTGCTGCAAAAGACCTCTTAAGCGTTTAAAAGCAAATATGTCACGTTGGGGACTAAGGTGAGCCTGAGCCAAGCTATTGTATTTTCAATTGCCTCATATTCATGCAAAAGCTGGACAATGAATAAGAAAGACCATGGAAGAATTGATGCCTTTGAATTATGCTGTTAGTGAAGAATGTTGTAAATGTCATGGACTGTTAGAAGAATGAACAAATCTATCGTGGAAGAAGTACAACCAGAATGCTTCTTAGAAGCAAGGATGGTGCGATTTCATGTCACGTACTTTGGACATGTTATCAGAAGGAACCAGTCCCTGAACAAGGACACCATACTTGATAAAGTACAGGGTCAGCGAAAAAGAGGAAGACCTTCAAGGGATGGATTGGCACAGTGGCTGCAACAATGGGCTCAAGCATAACAACGATTGTGAGGATGGCACAGGATAGGGCAGTATTTTGTTCTGTTGTACATGGAGTCGCAATGAGTCAGAACCTACTCGATGGCACCTAACAACAGCATGATCCCATCAATAATTTTCTATAGCTTTTCATCTCTTGTGATGTTCTTTGCTGTCATTTTTGTTGGCTATTTCTTACACTCTCCTTAGAAGTTAGTATTTTTACTGGCATTTTATAGCCATGGAAACAGGCATAAAAAGTTTTGGAGAATTTCTAAGTTTACGAAACAAGTATTATATAAGAATCAAACTAGAATTGCTTCATAATACATTCCAATACAGAAATACATTTCTGTATTCCATAACACAGGAAACCTGTATGAATAAGTAGTAAGAGTCAGAAAGTTGGATTTTAATTTTATTACTATTATAATCTCACTGAGAAAAATCTCTTAACCTTTTTGAACTCATCCTTTATATGATGCAGCTAATAGTACCTACTCTTGGTCCTCTTCCCAGACACATTGAAAATATAAGTGAGATATTATCAATGTGATGCTTTGTTTGCAGAAGCAAAGCGAAATATAAATACAAGGCATTATTTTTATCACTAGCAATGTAATAACCCAGCTAGGCCACAGCATCAAGACTACCATAGGCAAACTGAATTTAAAAACAAAAAAAGAAAGTAAGATATGGCTTTAAATATAAATAACAAGCAAGTAAGAATTTGTTTTGTTTTATTTTATTTTAAAGAACAGCTAATCTTACTCGCGGTCCTGGTGGCGCAGCGTTAAGCATTTGGCTGCTAACCAAAAGGTAGGCAGTTCAAATTCACCAGCCGATCCTTGGAAATCCTATGGGGCAGTTCTACTCTGACCTATAAGGTCGCTATGAATTAGAACCGACTCGATGGCAACAGGTTTGGTTTTTAGTTTTTAATCTTACTTATCTTTTAAAAAAAAAAGAAAGAAAGAAAAAAAAAAAAAAGGCCTCTACTGCATTTGAAGCCCAGAGATCTGAAAGTGGGATCAGCTTAATTACCTACAAGTTATATGATCTGGGGTAGAACGCACAGTTTCTCTTCAGTTTTCATCCCTATAATATAAAGACACATGTTGTAAAGATGAAATGTGTGTGAAAACATTCCCTAAACCCAAAAATTCTGTATAATGTAATTATTGTATTGTGCCTCATCAGCTTTGGAAGCAGACAACTTTAGAGACAAAGAAACCAAGGCCCAAAGGCAGGTGGAGAGTGACAGAGCCTGAGCTAGAACCCAGGGCTCCTCTGTCCTAGCCCAGTGATCTAGCACAGCTTGCTGCCTGCCTTTGTCTGGTTATTCTGGGTTCTTAGAAAAGCAGAACAAAGTAAAGCCATCCTCAAGCAGGGTAATGCCACCATCTGACTTAGTAGTCCTTAAACAAGTTCTCAGGTTGGCAGCGCCAGGAGTTTAATGATAAAAAATGGAGAATAACAAATATTTAGTGGGGATACTTGGAAACAACTGTCCTTTCCTTTACCTGGATCTTCTTTCAGTCCATAAATTACTTCTTTCAACCACCCCAGTTGACTTACTTCAGTTCACTTAATTTCTCATCCTAAAGAATGTTCTTACTGTGTTGGCCCTTAAAGAAAAAAGTTCCCTTTGGGGGAAGATTTGATTGCTTCTCAGTGCTGAGTTTGGGAGGAGGGCAGAAATGAGGGTGATCTATCACCTTTACTCTGTGACCAGAATAGGCCCCTGTCAGTCAGCCCAGGACCAGAGAGACTTAGGTGCAGCTCCAAGCCTGCACTGATCTCCTTATCCTCAAGGTAGTCCTAGCCAAGTCATGTTTAATGATCCAATTCCAAGAGCAGCTTTTAATTTCTGTGGGGTGGGAGGTGGAGGGAGGACATTTGGCACAGATGAGACACACATTTGTGTGTGTGTTCAAGTACTCATGAACAGCTGCACCAAGGAGCTGCTAAAAATCTTAACAACAAGATTTACTTAAAAAAAAAAAAAAATCTTTACAAACAGACTCTGAGCCCATTTTGTGGAGTCTCTGGGACTGGACCCACACTAAGGACTTAACTCAATTTTCCCAGTGCTGAGTCTGCATGGGTGAGATCCCAAGCCAGCCTGCCTAGAAACCTTGGAAATAATAAGCCCAGCCAGGAGAGCCAGCCAAACCTGCTGGAAGCTGGCCCTGCCACAAATGGAGCTGGAGGTTGGACTATTTCTGCTGAAATTTTCTTTTTTTGAAACGCTGGAATGCAGCAGTAATTAGAAGTCTTGGAGAACACAGATCACCCATAACCTATGTTACAGTGTTGTTGTTAATTCATCATTTTCATCATCCTTGCAGCAAAATTGTCCTTGGAGATATGAGTATTGGTAATATACTAGGCATTTAAGAGTTGACACTGCTGACCAAAAAGTAAACAAATGCAACAAAATAGATTGCTCCTTTATTGAAATGTCAACAGCCCTTGATGTTTGTTTTTGTGTGTGGTGTGTAAGTGTGGAGCTCAGTAGTAACACTTTCATCCCTGAGGGCCTAACAAGTGCACTGTATAATATTAAATTAATTCTGGACAATACTGCGCAGGAACATAACTGAAGTGTGAAAGAGCTAAAAGAACATAGTTTCATCTTCCCTCAGGATCTCTGAGTTAGATGCCACTTAAGAAAAATGTGAATAAGCAATATTTTAAAAGACTGTTCACATGGTTAGGTAGACAAGTGTGTGTAATAATTCAAGGATGGAAATTAATTTTATACAGTATACTCTATTAAAGTAACACAATCCTAAATCCTGTTAATCCTTATCTTTCCTGTTTTGACTTCCATTTTACCTCATTAATTCTGTTAATTCATTTTGAATCTGTTTTTTTTTTTTTTAATTGAATTGGTGGCTCACAAAGATAGACCACATTCTGAGCCATAGAACACATGAAATAAATTTAAAAGAATAGAAATCATACAATGTATGTTCTCACACCACAATGAAATTAAATTCTATCAATGAAAGAAAAATAATTGGGAAATCCCAAAATGTTTAGAGATTGCACAATATACTTCTAAATAACACATGGGTCAGAGAAGAAGTCTCAAGATAAGTTTTTAAATATTTTAAACCAAATGAAAATGGAAATACAATTTATCAATAAGTGTGAGATGCAGGGAAGGAAGTGCTTAGAGAGGTATTTATAGCACTGAATGAATATATTAGAAAGGAAGAAAGATTTATAATCAAGAATCTAAATTTCCACCTTAGGGAACTAGAGAAAAAAACTAACTGAAGCCTAAGACAAGTAAAAGAAAAGAAATAATAAAAACTAAAATTAAAATCAATGAAATTGAAAATAGGAAATCAATTTAAGAAAAAAAAAGCTGGTTTTTTGGGAAAAAAAATCAACAAAAATAATAAACCTCTAGCCAAGGTAATCAAGAGAAAAAAAAAATAGAGAGACAGCAAGAAAAGACTTTACAATATCAGAAATGAAAGAGGAGTCATCACTACTGATCCCATAGACATTAAAATGATAATTAAGGAATATTTGGGGTATAAGGAGTCCTGGTAGTGCAGTGGTTAACCAAAAGGTCAATGGTTTGAACCTACAGCTGCTCTGTGAGAGAAAATACCTGGAGATTTGCTCCTGTAAAGATTACAGCCTAGGAAACCCTGTGGGGGCAGTTTTACTCTGTCCTATAGGATCACTATGAATTGGAGTTAACTCAACGCCACCCAACAACAACAACATTGTGGGGTATACAATTAACTTTACCCAAAGAATTTGGTCTCTGTCCCTGCTTCCTGGTAGGTAATCACTAAACCCTTGGAATTTCCCCCAAATGATTGGAGTCTTTCTTACTCATGCAGGGGCTCCAGACCATACCTACTTGACAAGTTATGTTCATAAGATCATTCTTTTGTGGGGGCTAATCATGCCAAAAGACACACCATGTGATATCAGTCCAATCTCAATGTATGGGGGCTGGAGTTTGAGTTCAATTAATCATGCTTACCTAATGAAACTGAGTAAAAATGCTGGACCCTGAAGCTCAAATGAGCTTCTTGGTTGGTAAAAGACATTGACGCTTGGAAGGGGAATGCATCCCCTGGACTTGGAAGCTTTGTACTGGGGACCCTCTCAGACCTTGTCCAATGCATCTCTTCATTTGTATCCTATTTGGTACGACAAAATTTTAATAATAAGTTTGTACTTTCCTGATTTACATGAGTTGCTCTAGTGAATTATCAAACCTGAGGGGGTAATAGGAACCCCCAAATTTGCAGCCAGTATGTCAGAAGTGACGGTGTTATGACAATTCCTGAACTTATGGGTGGTGCCCTGAGAGGGTAGTAGGAACCCCCAAATTTATAGCTAGCAGATCAGAAGTGAGGATATTATTGAGACCTCTCAGTTTGTGGCTGGTGTCTGACTTCTTTGGCAGACTTGGAAGTCTGGAGAACTGTGCCATTTAACTTGTGAGATCTGACCTAGCTCCCGTGGTTAGGGTCAGAAGAAGAATTGCATTTGCAGTTGGTGTCAGAGAGGATAGAGTCTGTGTGTCAAAAGAAGACACACAGAGACACAAAAAGATAAATATGAACAACTCTATGCCCACAAATTTGCTCACTTAGATAAAATGGACCAATTTCTTGAAAAGAATCAACAACCAAAACTTAAACCCCAGAACCAAACCCATTGCTGTCAAGTCAATTCCAACTCCTAGCCACCCTATAGGACACAGTAGACCTGCCTGATAGGGTTTCTATAGCTGTAAATCTTTACGGAAGCAAACTGCCATATCTTTCTCCCGTGGAGTGGCTGGCGGGTTCGAACCGCCAACCTTTCAGTTGGCATCCAAGTGCTTTTATAACCATTGCACCACCAGGGCGCCTTAACCAAAACTGACACGAGTAGAAATACATACTCTGAATATGCTGTCCTATCCAGTCCCTGATAGTATGCGTGGTAAGGTAGAAGGTCAGCAAAAAAGAGGAAGACCCTCAAGATGAATTGACACAGTGGCTGCAACAATGGGCTCAAACATAGCAATGATTTTGAGGACGGTGCAGGACAGGACAGTGTACTGTTCTGTTTACACAGGGTCGCTATAAGTCAAAACCAGCTCAACGGCACCTAACAACAACAACAACATTGTAGAAATTGGATCAACAATTAATAACCTTCAAAAAAAGAAGGCAGCTATGTGCTAAAGATTAGCATCTTTGTCACATGACCGCAAGCCAAGAAATACCTGGGGCTAGCAGAGCTGGGAGAGGCAAGAAAACATATTCCCCAGAGCCTTCAGAAAGGATCTACCCTTGCTGACACCCTGAATTTGGAATACTATCCTCCAGAACGGTGAAACAATAAATTTCATTATAAGCCACACAACTTGTGGTAATTTGTTATGGCAGCCCTAGTAACATATATATTAACAGGCTAAAGAAGAAAAATTGTATTAATTATATCTATTGATGCAGAAAAAGTATTTGACAAAATCCAACACTCATTCATGATAAAACTCTCAGCAAACGTAGAGAGAGTGCTTCCTCAACTTGATAAAGAGCATCTACAAAACAACTTACAGCTAACATCATATTTCATAGTGTGAAATGAGATGTTGTCCTGCTCCTAAGACTGGGCACAAGGCAAAGATGCCCCCTCTCACTTCTCCTGTTCAACACCATGATGGAAGTCCTGTAGCTAGTGCAATAAGACAAGAAAAAGAAATAAAAGGTATACATACTGGGAAAGGAGAAATAAAACTATCTTTGTTCCAGATGATATGTAGAAAATTCTAAAGAATAGACAAAAGAACTGGAGTCAATAAGCAATTATTGCAAGATCACAAGATACAAGGTTAATACACAAAAGTCAATTGCTTTTCTATATGCAGCAATGAATAACTGGAATTTAAAAATTAAAATACAGTATTATTTACATTAGCACAAAAAATGCTAAGACATAAATCTAACACAGTATACACAAGATCTACAGGTGAAAAACTATAAAAGTCTGATGAAAGAAAGAATCAAAGAAGATCTAAATAAATGAGGCGGTATTCTTTGTTCATCAACAGGAAAACAGTATTGTTAAGATGTCAATTCTTCTCAACTTGTTCTATATAGCTAATGCAATCCTAATCAAATCAATCAAAAGCCCAGCAAGTTATATTTTGGATACTGACAATCTGATTCTAAAGTTTTTGTGAAAAGACAAACGACTCAGAATAGCCAACACAATACTGAAGAAGATGAACAAAGTTGAACAAATGACACTACCAAATGACAAGTTTTACTATGAAGCTATAGAAATCAAGAATTGGCAAATGAATAGACACGTAAATCAATGGAACAGAAGAGAGGGCCCAGAAATAGACCCACACAAACATAGTAAACTGATTTCGACAAAGGAGTAAGGGCAATTCAATGGCTGTAAAAAAAATGGTGGTTGCTAGGAGTTTGAGGTAAGGGAAAGAGGGATGAAAAGGAACTTTAAGGGCAATGAAGCTATTCTGCATGATACTGCATTTTAGGGGTAGAAGGAGGACAGGATATGAGAATTCTAACATTTCAGGACTCCAAGATTTCTAATAGTTATAACTAAGGAAGTTGAAGCCCACTTTACAAAGCTGCCGTTGTAACGTTTTCCAAGATACTAACATTCTTCATTCATTTGCAGAAATGAAGACAATGACAAGGTCTTTAAATTCAACCCCCAAGTGTACAAAGAACACTGCATTTGGGAAAAAAAAAATCCATCAAATAAGTTCATTTTTGTCTTGTCTGGCAAGCATTTATTTTCCAGACTCTTTAGTTTGATTTTGGAGAGCCTGGAATCCTGTGGGGCTGTTAGGAAATACGCTGTTCCTTTGTACAAAGATGGGAACTAAGGCCAATAGGTTCTTAAATCCTACTTAAGGCTATTGTCCCTGGGCTTTGTAGGATGGAAGATTCTAAAGAAAGAGTAGAAAAGAAAATTAACAAAAGAAAACAAAGCACCTGTAAATTTCTCCATGCTTTACAGAGCTTCAATATTTGTTAGTGAAGGGACCTAAGTCTCCAGTTTCAAACTCACATTTTACAGAACTACAAAGTAAGACTCAAGGAGTGTAAAAATTAGCCCCATTTCACAGAGCTAATTAAGAATATAACCATAATCCTTGGTTCATGACTCAGGGTCACTATTTCTGACACCCAGTTAAAAGGGCTCTTTTCCACTACCGTGCTGTCTCTTGCTGCCCACAGTCAGGACAGGTACTAGATAAACTCATGATTTCCTTGTGTCAACTCCACTAATACTACACTCATAAGAAAAGACTATACAAGGACTCCGCGTGACACCACCGTGAGTGCAAATATATCCTCATGTTCCCGGCTCACGCAGCCCAAGTTGTCTTGGAGATAATTCTAGTTCTAAAGGGAATGTTTCAACAAAGTAGTCATTATCAGGAGTAATTACACCCTACCGCCCAGGGAAATGAGCCTGTTCAACAGAAGATGAAACTTTACTCATGATTCAATTTATCAACATGTCACCCATGTTAAAAAGGTGGTAGGTAAAGTATAGGATGAAATAGCAAGGAGAAGTAAGCCTTCCACTCACATGAAAGAGTGAGGCTGGTTGCTATAAAACCTGTAGAAGAAAAGATTCTGCATATAACAATTCATTTGTGAGTACTTTACAATCTACACATCATTTCCATATCCCTCCTGCCTTCGTGCAGGCCTTTGTACCCTCTTAGCTGTTTTATTGCAGGAGTTTTCTAGCTGGTCTCCCTGCTTTTGCTCTTTTCCCCCACCAATCTATCTGTCATGTTGCCAAATGCGACTTTTCTAAAATACTATTCTTTTTGTTAAATTTTTTTTTTAATTGTACTTTAGGTGAAGGTTTACAGAACAAATAGTTTCTCATTTTACAGTCAGTACACATATTGTCAACATGTCAACATGTCAACACTCTCCCTTCTCTACCTTGGAGGACTTTTTTTTTCTTTTTTGGTGAAAATAGACATAGCCAAAGATACACCATTTCAAAAATTTCTACATGTACAATTCAGTGACATCGATTACGTTCTTCCAGTCGTGCTGCTATTCTCACTATCCTTTTCCAAATTATTCCATTACCATTGTCTTCAACTCACTGTCCCCTAGGCTTCCCATCAAACCTTTTGAGTTGCTGTTAACAATTTGATCTCACATAGATAATTCTTTTTTTTTTTTTTTTTGTACTTTAGATGAAGGTTTACAGAACAAAATAGTTTCTCATTAAACAGTACACATATTGCCCTATGACAACGGTTAACAACCCCACGACATGTCAACATTGTCCTTTCTCAACCTTGGGTTCCCTATCACCAGCTTTCCTGTCCCCTCTTGCTTTCCAGTCCCTGTTCCTGGACTGCTGTGCCTCATTAGTCCCGTTTTGTTTTATGGGGCTGTCTAATCCCCGGCTGAACGGTGAACCTCGGGAGTGACTTCACCACTGAACTAAAGGGGTGTCTGGGGGCCATACTCTGGGGGTTTCTCCAGTCTCCTTTAGGCCAATAAATCTGGTCTTTTTTTTATGAGTTAGAATTCTGTTCTACATCCTTCTCCAGCTCTGTCCAGAACCCTCTGTTGTGATCCCGGTCAGAGCAGTCAGTGGTGGTAGCCGGGCACCATCTAGCTGCGCTGGACTCAGTCTGGTGGAGGCCTTGGTAGCCATGGTCCTAAAATGCAATTCTTAAAGTGGTTCTCCATGGCCTATAGCATGAAATCTAAACTTCTAACCATGGTGTGCTGGATATTCCCCATTTCCCTTCCAGATGCACTTTCACCTTTCTCCACTCTGCTCTGTACCTTGGGAGTCTCATCTCTACAGATTGTGTTACCTTGGCTCCCTCGTTCTCCAGCTTCCATTTGCATTTGGTCAATGGAAGGTGTTATGGATTGAATTGTATCCCCAAAAATATGTGTTGTAAATCCTAACCTCTACGCCTGTGGTTATAATCCAGTTTGGGAATGGATTGTCTTTGTTACATTAATGAGACAGAATTAGTGTAAGGTGTGTCTTGAGTCAATCTCTTTTGAGATATAAAAAGAACAGATTAGGCATACAGAATCAAGCAGAGATGGGAGAGGAAAGATGCAAAGCCACAAGAAAATCGCCCAGGAGCAGAAGATCAAAAGAGACAAGTGCCTTCTTCCAGAGCCAACAGAGAGAAAAAGCCTTCCCCTAAAGCCGGTACCCTGAATTCAGACTTCTAGCCTCCCAATCTGTGAGAAAATAAATTTCTGTTTGTAAAAGCCACTCACTTGTGGTATTTCTGTTATAGCAACACTAGATAACTAAGACAGGAGGCATAAGCAAGAGATGAGAGGATAAGAGAATTGTTGGGTACTTATTCCCCAGTGGCCACCTTCCTCTACTTAAATGCATAGTTCCTATTAGATAACCACTTTCTATGCTAAACCCATTGCCATGGGGTCAATTCCAACTCGTAGCGACCCTATAGGACAGAGTAGAACTGCCCTACAGGGTTTCCAAGGAGCAACTGTTGGATTCAAACTGCTGATCTTTTGGTTAGCAGCTGAGCTCTTAACCACTGCTCCACCAGGCTCCTTTTTACGCTAAGTTTTGATAAATCAGTGGTTCTTAATGGGAGACAATTTTGCCCCCCACCCCAGGGACATTTGGCAATGTCTGGAAACATTTTTATTGTCACATCTGGGGAGGCCAAGGATACTTCTAAACATCCTACATATGATGCATAAGATAGCCTCCTACATAAAGGATTATCCAGTCCAAAACATCAATATTGCCATTGTTGAGAAACTTTGTACTTTGTACCTTGCCCTGGTCCATTTGGTTCTTGGGGTGGTATGGCTACCAACTATAGCTAGACCCAGGGTGCTTTACCATCCTTTTTGGATTCCCTTAACCCTGCCTCTTCAATTAACTTCTTCTGGGTACGCCATCTATTTCCTACAGGGCCCCTGACTAACTACAAATAGCAAACAAAGCCCGCCATGATAAAATCTACTCGGTCCCATCTTTCCTAAAGCCCCAGAATCCTATGCTTCAGTTACATCAAACCACTTACCATTGCCAGAACACATCAGGCTTCTTTCATGGTTACATGCTTTCATTTACCATTAATTAGCTATCTGGCTTTTCTATTACCTAGCTTCCAACCAAACTAGGACAACTCAGCTCAAGCCCATCTACAAAACATTTTCAGAAAATCCCCTGGCCCATGGTATTCTAGATCAAGCTGAACTTTATATTCTTGGGCTCCCAGAGTACCCTAGGTGGATATACATATCACAGCACTCTTAACTTTCCATTGCATGTGTGTTATTGTGTATGTTGTGTTTGTCTTTTTATTTTTTATTTTTACAATACTATCTCTCTACTATATCCCTAGGAGTCCCTTGGTGGCACAGATGGTTTAGTGCTGGACTACAAACTGAAAAGTTGGCGGTCCAAACCCACCCAGAGGCACCTCAGAAGACATGTCTGGCACTCTGCTTCTGAAAAGTCACAAGCTTAAAAACCCTATGGAGCAGTTCTACTCTGTACACATGGGGTCACCATGGGTCATAACTGACAGTGTCAGCAATTATCAACAACACTATATCCCTAGCACCTAACATAGTGCCCAGCACATAAAAGACACTCAGTAAATTTCGGATGTATAAAATCATTCTATCTATTCATTCAACAAATATTTTTTTAGTGCCTAGTGTGTGCCAAAATGTATTCAGAACTGGGGATACAGCAATGAACAAAATAGACAAAAATATCTGCCCTCGTAGGCTTACATTCTAATGGAGGAGACAGACAGTAAACTAGATGAACAAGTAAAATACATAGTAGAAGGGAAAGGGATATAGGAAGAGTTTGGGGGGGTAGGAATAGGTAGGGAAACCTGGTAAATTCTCATAGAGAAAGTGACATTCGTGGAGAAGTACCAATTGAGTTAAGACCTGAAGAGAGCGTGTTATGGATTGAATTGTGTCCCCCCAAAAAATATGTGTCAACCTAGCTAGTCCATGATTCCCAGTATTGTGTGATTGTCCACCATTTAGTCACCTTATGTGATTTTCTTATGTGTTGTAAATCCTACCTCTATGATGTTAATGAGGTGGGATTAGCAACAGTTATGTTAATGAGGCAGGGCTCAATCTACAAGATTAGGTCATGTCTTAAATTAATCTCTTTTGAGATATAAATGAGAGAAGCTAGCAGAGAGGAAGTGGGGATGGGGGGAACCTCATATCACCAAGAAAGTATTGCTGGGAACAGAGTGTGTTCTTTGGAGCCAGGGTCCCTGCACAGAGAAGCTCCTAGACCACAGGAAGATTGATGACAAGGACCTTCCTCCAGAGCCGACAGAGAAAGAGAAAGCCTTCTCTGGAGCTGGCACCCTGAATTCGGACTTCTACCCTACTAGACTGTGAGAGAATAAATGTCTGTTCTTAAAGCCATCTGCTTGCGGTATTTCTGTTATAGCAGCACTAGATAACTAAGACAGAGGGATTAACATCTTTGAGAATTATCCTATTTTATGAATATGAAAATTGAAGCTCAGAGGCTCTAGGTGGAAGAGCCCAATGGTACAGATCTAACACTAATCTAGTGTCCTTACCCGTCACCACAACTGCCTTCTATATGAGCCAAAGAATGGAGAGAATGAATCTGTCATTTTGCCAGTCCCCCAGATGGCTCTCTTGCCCACCTTTAAGTGATTTGTTTCAGACATCATCTATGAGCTCAAAGAGTGTCAGAGGCTAGGGGAAAAAGTGCTCTCTCTGAACAGGAGAAGGCTGGTAGAAGTGTTCTCCTCACTTGAAAGAGAAGAAACAACTAGATAATTATCACATACCATTATGCAGGCTCTGTATTTATTATAGTCATGCCTGGAAGAGTTAAATCTTTCTCTCTTTGATGCAAAAACCCTCCACCTAACTAGACATACTCTTTAGTAGACAAACCAAAGATCAGAAGCCAAAGTATGTGAAGTGTTCTGATTTCTCTTTCTCTCTCTCTCTCTCTCTCTCACACACACACACACACAGAGTACAAAATTACCACACTAGGGCACTAACATTTTGCTTTCTCTTTCCAAGGAATTGGCTCAGCCTTGTTCTGTCTACAAGTTGCAGATCCATTAGCCTCCCTGCAGGATGGGCACCAACAGGCATATTTATTTGCCATTTTTCCTTAAGCATCCCTCAAAAATCTAAAGAAAGACTGCTACTTCTAAAGTCTTTTGAGTCTGCCTGATTGTAGATGTGTTGGGATTGTAGTCCTAGGTTCTTGAGCCTATTACCTGAAAGAAAAATTAAGCTTAAAAAAAAAAGAATTCAGGCAACAGTTGAGAAAATGTATTAACAAAGACCAGTACTCTTGGATGCTGCATTTTACTACCTTTGGCCATATTCTGGGTCAAACTGTGTCAGGGAACATAACTGCTTTAACATGTAGAGTAGACTAGTGGGAATTCTGTAGGCTAATATGATTCACAGGAGTTTACTTTATTCTAATGTAGCAGCAAACATATTTTCAAGCAGTACAAAGATATTAATTAATACATGACACATCTATTTAATGTTTTGTCAAAGATCTTCTCAATACTTAAAAATAAATTTACCAGGCCTTGAATATTCTACGAAGCAGTTCTTACCAGTAGCTTTTGTACATGTAACGGCATGGAAGCAAAAAGATTAGCTAGGGACAAAGAGAGAATGTGAGTCGCAGTGAAATTGAAGTCCTGGATCCACATCCGAGTGTCACATTACCAAACAGGAGAAGATAAAGATGGATACTCTATCCAGGCTGGGCTAGAAGGAGCCATTCCCATGATTTGGGAAGAAATTGAGTTTGCAAAAATGAAAGTAACATAAGAGGCAAGAAACAAGATAGAGGAAACTCAATTTTCATCATGCAGAGAAGGGAACACTTAGAGGGCATTTGAATGTGTTCTGCAATTATATCTAAGGAAACAGAAATCTCAATAAGGTGGTTAAGACCATTAAAGGGTAGAGTGGCTGATCTCAATTTAAGGAAGTCAATATGTGAAGACAAGACAAATCAAGGTTCTTATTTAGCAACCAAAGATTTGTCTTTCTTTGTCAGACAGACGGGGTTCAGATTCCAATTCTGCCATCTGCTAGCTGTGTGACCTTGGGCACATTTCTTAGCCTAAGATTCAGTTATTAAGAGGATCAAATGAGGTGAAGCCTGGAAAGCATTTATCAGTCTGTTTGGCATATGGTATGCAGTCCACTGACAGTAGCTGTTGCTGCTGCTACTATTGTTATTGTTATTATTAGTCCCCCTTAACTACAGCGTCTTTCACTATGAGTCAGAATCGACTCGATGGCAATGGGTTTTTTGACTTGACCATGTCCCTGCTCACCCACTTGTATTTTCATCCCTTGTATTTTGTTTAACTGCATTATAATCTAGAAGGAGAATAGTCAAGTCAGAAAACTGACACACCCAATTAATCCTCAGATCAGAAGTTTCAATTGCCTCAAAACCTGGAGTCCGTATTTTTTAAGTGCTTCTTATGAAAGAATTTTTCCACTGGAAGATGACCTCATCTCTAACTTTTCTAAAATACTGGAGGTCATCCAGACATCTGGTATGACGCTCCAACTATTCCTTAGCATGAATCTGTTTTTTAATCTCTACAATTATCTTTATATCCTTTTATCTCAGAGAAAGAAGTACTCTTCCTTCTCCTCTGAAGCTACCTTTCCCAAATGTTCTAGTGTCCTTGAGAAAATTGCTCCCACATTTTCCCTATTTCCCTTAAAAATATCACATGATGTCTTTAATGTTTTTGTAAAAGGTTGCGCATGCAGAATATCCAAGTAGAAAAAAAAAAAATTCCATCATCTAAATCTCTTCCATTAACATTGTGTGAATATTATTTCAGGCATCTCTTCATGTTTATACACGGAAAGAAAGAACAATAAATATGTATAATTCCTAAGACAAACAAACAAACAAAAAAACCTACTTTTAAATTTAAAATACTAAATTTATTTTTACTTAAAATTCAGAAGTGTTTTAGTTATCTAGAGCTGCTATAACAGAAATACCACAAGTGGGTGGTTTTAACGAACACAAATTTATTTTCTCACAGTTTAGGAGGCTAGAAATCCAAATTCAGGGCACTGGCTCTAGGAGAAGGCTCTCTCTCTCTCTCTCTGTTCATTCTGAGGGAAGGTCCTAGTTTCTCTTCAGCTTCTGTTCCTAGGTTCCTTGGTGATCATGTGACGTGTATCTTCCTCTCCTTTTCTGTTTGTTTGCTTGCTTAATCTGCTGTTTTATATCTCAAAAGAGATTGATTTAAAACACTTCCTACACTAATGCTGCTCATTTACATAACAAAGAAAACTAATTCCCAAATGGGATTATAACCACAGGTATAGGGGTTAGGATTGAGAACACACATTTTTTTGAGGATACAGTTCAGTCCATGACATTAGACAATATAAAAATGAAACCAAAGGAATCAATGATAAATAAATATTTTATCACCAAAATAAATATTATTTCTTAAGAAAAACTTCTAAAGTTTTGAAAAAATGACAAGAAGTTTGAACCATTGGTTTTTCATATGGAACAGTGTTGTTAGATGCCGTCGAGTTGGTTCCGACTCATAGCAACACTATGTGCAACAGAACAAAACACTGCCTGGTCTTGCGCCATCCTCAGGATCGTTGTTATCCTTGAGCCCATTGTTGCGGTCACTGTGTCAATCGATCTCGTTGAGGGTCTTCTTCTTTTTCACTGACCCTCTACTTTATTTTACCAAGCATGACGTCCTTCTCCGGCGACTAGTCCCTCTTGATAACATGTCCAAAGTAAGTGAGACAAAGTCTTGCCATCCTCGCTTCTAAGGAGCATTCTGGCTGTACTTCTTCCAAGACATATGGGATAATAGGAATTGGATTTATCCTCCTACCTTAAACAAATGTTTTAAAAACTGAAATATATAAAACAATGACTTTCAGGCATTGGACAACAAGCAGTGCAGAACAGTGATTCTTGAAAGAAGGAAAACAAATGAGGTAAGCCCTATGATTGCCTCAGCTAACTTCCCAGAGAGAGATTTCAGGCATCAGCAGAGAGAGGGAGCACCCAAACATAAGGCAGAGATGTTAATTCAGAGAGGCCAAGGTGGTTAGTATTCACAGAACAGAGTCTCAGAGAGGGTAAATCTTCTGAGAGAAAAAGCTCCAGAGATCTGCAGAGGGTTCTCTTTGAATCTTTAGCTGAATACTGATCAGTGCATGCACTGAGGAAACTATCAATGGCAGGGAAAGAAAAACTAGAAAGGAGCCGATGGAACAATCCTCAGAAATGACACAAGGTTGGGAATACTGCATCTTTCCACTAGCTAAAGTAGAAAGACCCCTAACTTAAGACAATCAGTTAGAGCTGTCAAAGGAGTATTACCTCAGTAATGGACCAATTTAGCCCTAACTCAAGGCTGTTTCAGACCCACCTACAAAGTAGCAAAGGAAGCCTCTGAAAGATTAAATGGTTTTCAGGAAACTTGCCTGCATCCCAGAACAAAACCTAATGTCCATAGGTCAAAAGGTAAATGGATAGACAAATTATAGTATCCATAAATTGGAATACTAGTGAGTCATAAAAAGGAGTAAACTATTGGCACATGCAACAACATGAATGAATCTCAAAATCCTTACGCTAAGTGAAATTGGAAAGACAAAAAGAGAACATACTGTATGATTTTATTTATATAAATATAAATATAAAATTCAAACTAATATGTAGTGATAGGAAGCAGACTAATGGTTGCCTGAAATTAGGAATGGAAGATGAAGGGGCATGAGGAAACTTTGGTGGGTGATAGAAATTTTTTTTTTTATTGTGGTGATGAGTTCATGGGTGTATTCATATGTCCAGTCTCATCTATCTGATCATGTTTAATGTGTGTACTTTATTGTATATTAATCATGGCTCAGTAAATCTGGAAAAAAGTACTTTGAGTCATTTTACTTTTTAAAAAATGTTTTCATTTCAGACGTAACACTCTCCTGTGAAAGGTAAGGAAATTAGTCCCCATGCCTTTATACTCACCTTCTGATTTTTGTTATTTTTATGTTGTCTAGGTTTATGACATTTACATGATATTCTGTAATCATATGTTCTACTCTTGCTTTATTTTAGTTCTTACTTTAAATGAGTATGATGTTGCCATGACTCTTTTTTAACCATTGCATCACCATTCCCGAATTTTTTATATTGATACTTTTCTTGCTTGATTTATTCAATCTGTATGCTGAGCAAATAAATCAAGAGACTGGACTATATGAAGAATAATGGGGCATCAGGATTGGAGGAAGACTCATTAACAACCTGTGATATGCAGATGACACAACCTTGCTTGCTGCAAGTGAGGAGGACTCAAGCACTTACTGATAAAGATCACAGCCTTCAGTATGGATTACACCTCAATATAAAGAAAACAAAGATTCTCACAACTGGACCAACAAGCAACATCATGATAAACAGAGAAAAGATTGAAGTGGTCAAGGATTTCATTTTCCTTGGATCCACAATCAACATCCATGGAAGCAGCAGTCAAGAAATCAAACGAGGTATTGCACTGAGGCAAATCTGCTGCAAAAGACCTCTTTCAATCTTAAAAAGCAAAGATGTTACTTTGAGGACTAAGGTGCACCTGACCCAAGCCATGGTCTTTTCAATCAACTCATATGCATGCAAAAGCTGGACAATGAAAAAGGAAGATCAAAGAAGAGTTGACACATTTGAATTATGGTGTTGATGAAGAATATTGAATACACCATGGACTGCTAAAAGAATGAACAAATCTGTCTTGGTGGAAGTACAGCCATAATGCTCCTTAGAAACTAGGACGGCAAGACTTTGTCTCACATACTTTGACATGTTATCAGGAGGTACGAATTCCTGGAGAAGGGCATCATGCTTGGTAAAGAAGAGGGTCAGTGAAAAAGAGGAAGACCCTCAGTAAGATGGATTGACACGGCCTCTGCAACTTGGGGTCAAACTAGCAACGATAGTGAGGATGGTGCAGGACCAGACAATGTTTCATTCTGTTATACATAAGGTAGCTATGAGCTGAAGCTAACTGGATGGCACCTAACAGTAACAACTTGTTTGATTTAATTTTATAATCAAGTAATTTCTTTTTTTAAGGATGAATACTAACACTATTATCTGATTTATCAAAATTTTAAGGAAGTTTGACTTGGTTGCATTTTGTTTACTTTATGATTTATTAGACATTACTTTTTTGTCTTCTGGTAATAAATATTTATGTGGAGAAGTCTGAGGCAGCTTATTCCCCTCCCCTCACTTCTAGGTGATTAAGATTTTCTGTCTGAATGTCTGAGAAAATTTTTGGTGTATTTAAATCAACTCAATGTTGATCTTTCTATATCTTCTTTGGCTAAAATGTGGAGTATTCTTTTAATCTGCACATTCATATCTTCTATTTCAGGGAAATTTTTCTGTATTACGTTGTTGTATACCTTCTCTATATGTGGGATTCTCAATTTTAGGAGATACCCTTAAATTGGATCATCTTTGTCTTCCATATCTATTATCTTCTCTATAATTATTCTTTTAAAAAAAAAAAACTTCTCTCTGCATTCATATAATTATCACAAGTCTTTCCTACATTTTTCTATGCCTATACCATTCCTTAAAATTTCTGGTTTATTGCCTCTGAAATAGAATTATTATTTTCTTCAATTTTTTTCCTTAACTTTTCAATCTCTCATTTTTTCTTGTGTTTATCATCTGGACCTTGAATTCTTGTATTATTGTGTTTATGTTCTTATAAACTTCTTCTACACATGAAATACTCAGAAATTATCTTCTGTTTGGTGGATTATATTTTCATCAAGATAGGTTCTTCATCTCTATTTTGAATAATATACGCCTTACTTTCTTTTTTTCCCAGCTGTAGAATATTTTCAGGGTTGTACTGCTATTTTTTGTACTGTTTTGTTTTTTATTTTGTTCTTACATCAGTTGGGAAGCTTTGCCAAGACCGCCTATTTATTCTGGGGCTGAATTTTCCTTTATTCCCTTTGTATTTATTTTGATAATTATTCTGTCTTCTCTTTTGTGTCCATCAAATAAAATTTAGAAAACTCAAGAAGGGAAGAAAAATCTATTGTATTTACCATTACGTTTACTCTTTACAGTGTTATTTCTTCTTTCCAGATGTTCTAAGATTTCTTATTTTTAACTTTCTTTCTATTTTGAAAATTTCCTGTCGCCATTCTTTTAGAGTAGGCCTGCTGGCAACAAATTATCTTAGATTTTCTTCAGCTGAGGATGTCTTGATTTCTCACCTTTATTCCTAAATATATTTTCATGGATATAGAATTCTGGATTGAAAGTTCTTTTATTTAAGCACTTAAAGAATATTTTGCCACTTCCTTCTGGCTTCTATAGTTTCTGATGAGAATACTGAAGTTATTTAAATTGTTTTTCATCTACAGGCAAGGTGTTGATTTTCTTGTGCTGCCTTCAAGATTCTTTCTTTGTCTTTAATTTTCAGAAATTTGACTATGATGTATCTTGGCATTAATTTCTTTCGTTTTATCTTGTTTGAGGTTCTCTCAGTTTCTTGAATCTGTAGGTTTATGTCTTTGTCCAAATTAAAGAAATTTTTCAGCCATTATCTCTTTTAATTTTTTTTATATTGTACTTTAGATGAAAGTTTACAGAACAAACTCGTTTCTCATTAAACAATTAATACGCATATAGTTTTGTGACATTGATTGCCAACCCTGTCACATGTCAACACTCTCACCTTCGTGACCTTGGATTCCACATTGCCAGCTTTTCTGTCCCCTCCTGCCTTCTCGTCCTTGCCCCTGGGCTGGTGTGCCCCTTTAGTCTTGTTTTGTTCTATGGGCCTGTCTAATTTTTGGATAAAAGGGGAACCTCCAGAGTGACGTCATTACTGAGTTAAAAGGGTGTTCAGGGGCCATATTCTTGGGGTTTCTCCAGTCTCTGTCAGGTTAGTAAGTCTGGTCTATTTTTTTTTTTTTTTTTTGAGTTAGAATTTTGTTCTACATTTTTCTCCTGCTCTGTCCTGGACCCTGTATTGTGATCACTGTCAGAGCAGTCAGTGGTGGAAGCCAGGCATCATCTAGTTGTGCTGGATTCAGTCTGATGGAGGTTGTGCTTGTAGTCCATTAGTCTATTGGACTAATCTTTCCCTTGCATTCTTGGTTTTGTTCTTTCTCCCTTGCTCCAGATGGGATGAGACAAGTGGTGTATCTTAGATGGACACTCACAAGCTTTTAAGACCCCAGACGCTACTCCCCAAAGTAGAATGTAGAACATTTTCTTTATAAACTATGTTATGCCAATGAGCTAGATGTCCCCTGAGACCATAGGCCCCACAGCCCTCACCCCAGTAATTTGGGCCCTGAGGGAATTTGGATGTGTCTGTGGGGCTTCCATGACCTTGCCTTGTACAAGTTGTGCTGGCTTTCCTAGTAATTTATCCTGTCTTACCCTTCACAAAAGTTACAACTTATCTATTGTCTTAGTGTTTTTCCCTCCCTCCCTTCCCTTCCCTCATAACCATCAAAGATTGTTTCTTTCTGTGTATAAACCTTTTCATGAATTTTTATAGTAGTGGTTTCATACAATGTTTGTCCTTTTGTGATTGACTTATTTTCCTCAGCAAAATGCCCTCCAGATTCATCCATGTTGTGAGATGCTTCACAGATTCAGCATTGTTCTTTATCATTGTGTAGTATTCCATTGTGTGTATGTACCATAGTTTGTTTAACCGTTCATTTTTGATGGGCATCTAGGTTATTTCCATTTTTTGCTATTGTGAACAATGCTGCCATGAACATGGGTGTGCACATGTCTATTCCTGTGACAGCTCATATTTCTGTAGGATATATTCCTAGGAGTGAGATTGCTGGATCATATGGTATTTCTATTTCTAGCTTTCTAAGGAAGTGCCTTATCATTTTCCAAAATGGTTGTACCATTTTGCATTCCCACCAGAAGTGCGTAAGATTTCCAGCCTCCCCACAGCCTCTCCAACATTTGTTATTTTCTGTTTTTTTGACTCATGCCAGTAATGTCAGGGTGAGATGGTATCTCATTGTGGTTTTGATATGCATTTCTCTAATAGCTAGTGATGGCGGGCATTTCCTCATGTATCTGTTAGCCATTTGAATGTCTTCTTTGGAGAACTGTCTGTTCATATTTTTTGCCTATTTTTTAATTGGATTATTTGTCTTTTTGTTGTAGAGATGTTGGATTTTCCTGTAGATTTTAGAGATTAGATCTTTGTCAGATTTGTCATAGCCAAAATTTTTTTCCCAATCTGTAGGTTCTCTTTTTACTCTTTTGGTGAAGTCATTTGAAGAGCATAAGTGTTTAATTTTTAGAAGATCCCAGTTATCTAGCTTATCTTCTGGAGTTTGTGTATTCTGCTTTATGGTTTGTATCCTGTTTATTCCATGTATTAGGACCTCTAGAGTTGACCTTATTTTTTCTTCTGTGATCTTTGTAGTTTTTGATATTATATTCAGGTTTTTGACCCATTTCAAATTAGTTTTGTGTATGGTGTGAAGTATGGGTCTTGTTTCATTTTTTTGCAGATGTACATCCAGTTTTGCCAGCACCATTTTGTTAAAAAGACTGTCTTTTCCCCATCTGATCGACTTTGGGCCTTTGTCAAAGATCAGGTGACCATAGGTGGATGGATTTACATCTAGCTTCTCAATTTTGTTCCCTTGGTCAATGTGTCTGTTGCTGTACCAGTACCAGGCTGTTTTGACTACCATAGCTGTACAGTAGGTTCATCATCAGGTAGTGCAAGTCCTCCTACTTTATTCTTCTTCAATAGTGCTTTACTTCTCTGGGACCTCTTCCCTTTCTGTATAAAGTCAATTAGTTTTTCCATCTCTTTAAAGAATGCAGTTGGTATTTGGGTCAGAATTGCATTGTATTTGCAGATTACTTTGGGTAGAATCGACATTTTCACAATGTTAAGTCTACCTATCTATTAGCATGGCATATTTTCCATTTATGTAGGTGATCTTTGGTTTCTTGCTGTAGGGTTTGTAGTTGTCTTTATATAGGACTTTTCCATTCTTGGTCAGATTTATTTCTAAGTATTTTATTTTTTTTAGGGGCTGTCATATATAGTATTGTCTTCCTGATTTTCTTTTCATAGTTTTCTCTATTGGTGTATAGGAATCCAACCAATTTTTATATGTTTATCATGTATCCTACTACTCTGCTGAATCTTTCTGTTAGTTCCAGTTGTTTTCTTGTGGAGTCTTTTGGGTTTTCTATGTACAGTATCACATCATCTGCAAATAGGGGCAGTTTTACATCTTCCTTATCAATTTGGATGCCCTTTATTTCTTTTTCTTGCCTTATTGCTTCCAGTGCAATGTTGAATAGGAGTGTTGATAAGGAGAATCCTTGTGTTGTTCCTGTTCTCAAGGGGAATGTTTTCACCTTCTCTCTATTGAGAATAATGTCGGCTGTTTGTTTTGTATAGATGCCCTTTATTATGTTGAGGAATTTTGCTTCTGTATCTATTTTATTGAGAATTTTTATCAGGAATGGGTGTTGGGCTTTGTTGAAAGCCTTTACTGTGTTGATTGAGATTATCAAGTGATTCTTCTCTTTTATTTTATTTATGTGGTGAATTACATTGATTGATTTTCTAATGTTGAACCACCCTTGCATACCTGGTATGAATACCACTAGGTTGTGGTATATTATTTTTTTGATATAATGATGAATTCTCTTGGCTTGAATTTTTTTTGAGAATTTTTGCATCTGTATTCATGAAAGATATTGGTCTGTAATTTTCTTTATTTGTGATGTCTTTGCCTGGTTTTGGTATCAGGGTTATGTTGGCTTCATAGAATGAATTCATAAGTGTCGCTTTCTTTTCTATGTTCTGAAATAGTTTGGGTAGTACTGGTGTAAACTCTTTTCTTAGTGTTTGGTAGAATTCTCCAGTGAAGCCATCTGGGCCAGGGCTTTTTTTTTTTATTACATTTTCAATCTCTTCTCTTGTTATGGGTCTGTTCAGATTTTCAACTTCAGTTTGTGTTAGTTTGGGTAGGTAATGTGTTTCTAGAAATTTGTCCATTTCCTCTAGGTTTTCAAACTTGTTGGAGTATAGTTTATCATAGGACTCTGTTATGATCCTTTTTATATCAGTTGGGTCTGTTGTAATGTCCCCCATTTCAATTCTTATCTGGGTTATTTGCGTCCTTTCCTGTTTTCCTTTTGTCATTTTGGCCAGTGGTTTGTTGATTTTGTTGATCCTTTCAAAGAACCAACTTTTGGTTTTGTTGATTCTTTCTATTGCTTTTCTATTCTCTATTTCATTTATTTCTGCTCTGATCTTTATTTTTTTCCTTTCTTCTGGTGGCAGTGGGCTTCTTTTGCTCTTATTTTTCTGTTTGTTTGAGTTGTGTAGCTAATGTTTTAATTTTGTCCCTTTCTTCTTTTTTGATGTATGCATCTATTGCTATAAACTAACCTCTAAGCATTGCCTTTGCTGTGTCCCAAAGGTTTTGGTACCATGTGTTTTCATTCTCATTTTATTCTAGGAATTTTTTGATTCCATCTCTGATTTCTTCTATTTCCCAGCAGTTTTTAAGCAGGGTGTTATTCAGTTTCCATGTATTTGATTTTTTTTCTTTGTTCTTCCTGTTATTAATTTCTACTTTGATGGCATTGTGATCAGAAAAGATACTTTGTATTATCTCAATGTTTTGTATTTTGTTAAGGGTTGCTTTGTGGCCTAACATGTGGCCTATTCTGTAGAACATTCCCTGTGTGTTGGAAAAGAATGTGTACTTGGCAGCTGTTGGGTGAATTGTTCTATATATGTCTGTGAGGTCAAGTTGGTTGATTGTGGCCTTTAGATCTTCTGTACCTTTGTTGAGTTTCTTTCTAGATGTTCTGTCCTTTACCAAGAGTGCCACCCATGTTGAGTCGAGGCTCCCCATATAACCTTTACTGACACTGTTGGAGGGGCCCTCATTGCTGCTGGTCAAGGGTGGAAGTCTAGGCTTCTCACTCAGCCTTTACTGACGAAGCTGAAGTTTATTCCATGGTGTTCAGTTAGAATGGGGAGAAGTGTGTCAACTCCATATTGTCCTGTTTGTTTTTCATTTAGAGCAACAAGCTGAGAGCTGGATATTGGGTTTAATCCCTTTTCTATGATCTATGGTTAGTGTGGTAGAGGGAGAGCTCTGGGAAACTGTGAGCTGCCTTAATTAGAGAATCTATAGTTTGTACTCTCTTAAGACTTGGTTAAATGTCATATACCAGACTTTTATCCACTCCCTGAATGACGATCACTGGCATTGGAGAATACCCTTGGTTAGTTTCCCTAAGAGGTAGTTTATGTCGAAGAGAGTCTGCCCTGGTTATTTACTTACTTTGTTTTACCTAGCTCTTCCCCATAGCCTTTCCTACATACACCCCAACAAAAAAAAATTTTTTTAAGTAATAGGTGAATTATAAAATCCAATCAATCTTCTCTCTAACTCTTACAATACTAGTGAAGACTTTCAGCATTTTGTTGACTTATCAGTAATGTTTCTGAGGTGTTGACTATGTTAGGCCAGGGTTTCTCAACCTCAACACTATTGGCTTTTTGGTCTAGATAATTCTTTTTGTATGGGGCTGTCCAGTGAATTGTAGGGTGTTTAACAACATCTTTGGGCTGTACCCGCTAGATATCAGTAACACACATGCCCCCCCCCCCTTTGCAAGACTCAAAAGTTTCTCCAGATGTTGTCATATATTCCCTGAGTGGCAAAATCAGTCTCAGTTGAGAACTACTGAGTTGGAAGTAATGCTACACCATTTTCTCCCAAATCCTTTTGCATTTATGCCAGGAGATTGTGTGTTTTCCAATTTGTTTGCTGTCAAATAGCTTTTGTGGTCTTTCTGCTGAATTTTATTCAGTTTATTTGGTACTGATGGAGGGAAATCAAATGATGAGACTTCTGTCTTCTTCACTCCTAGTTTATTCAGATTTTTACTCTTTTAACATTTATTGCCTTGGTATTCTCTAATATGGAGAAGAATACGAATTACTACATATGACCTTACTAGCTCCTCTGTGTCTTCATATTTTTCCAAATACTTCAGGTAAGTTGTTATGTGGCATCTGTTGTTACCTGTCATCTTAAAGCATGTGGCTCCTCTGAGATACTAAGGAATGCATCTGAGATACAGTCTTTAGGAAAAGTTTATTTTTCTAAACAATTTCCTAATCACAGTGAGTTCCTTAATTTTTAGCCTTGTTAATGTTTTTATATCAGTGATCTCTGCCGGGATCATAGTAGTGCCTTAGAGAGCTCATCTACTTTAACAGCTTCAACTCTTACTATAAAGATCACTAAAGGAATATCTCTAAATAGCATCTTACCTGTGCTCTGCTTCAATTACTCTATTTTCACAAAATATCCATATGTATGTTCCAAAACTGACACATTTGAAACAAAACATACTTTTTCTCAAATCAGATTCTATTCTGATTGCTTTATTTCTACAATGAGCCCAGCTATTATTTTTTATTCCCATTTCAACTACTCTAATACTTCCTTCACCAGCTCTTGCCTGGGTATGTGAAATAGCTTCGTACTTGTCTTTCTGTAGTTAGTCTCTTGCATACTATCTGGTAACAGATCAACCTTACTAAAATTCTACTTTTATAATATTATATTTATGCTAAAACCAAAACTAAACTAACAAACAAAAACTTCAATTATTACCTTCTGTCATGGATTAAATTATGTCCCCTAAAAATATCTGTCAACTTGACAGGGCCATGAGTCCCAGTGTTGTGTGATTGTCCACCATTTTGTCATTTGATGTGATTTTCCTACATGTTGTAAATCTTATCTGTATGATGTTGATGAGATGGGATTAGCGGCAGTTATGTTAATGAGGCAGGACTCAATCTACAAGATTGGATTGTGTCTTGAGTCGATCTCTTTTGAGATATAAAAGAGAGAAGCAAGCAGAGAGTCAGGGAGACCTCATACCACCAAGAAAGTAGTGCCAGGAGAAGACAGAGTCCTTTGGACCTGGGGTCCCTGCATTGACAAGCTCCTAGTCCAAGGGAAGATTGATGACAGGACCTTCCTCCAGAACCGACAGAGAGAGAAAGCCTTCCCTTAGAGCTGACTCTCTGAATTTGGACTTCTAGCCTCTCAGACTGTGAGAGAATAAATTTCTCTTTGTTAAAACCATCCACTTGTGATATTTCTGTTATAGCAGCACTAGATGATTAAGACACCTTCTTTTACTCCATTAATTTCAGATTGAAGTCCTGGAAAGGATCAATATATAGACAATAGTATCTAAGATTATACTTCACAGCCAGACTAGATGGTGAATTAAATGTTAGTGTGTAAACTGGAAAAACAATTTTCTCAAGTTATTCCAATTTGATTCTCCATAAAACCACACAAATGGGAATGATCACTTCTACAGTAACTGTTCTGAGTCCAAATAGCATTTTATTATTTGTCCAAATATTTAGTGCTCTGAAATTATTGCTAATATATATTCACAAGGGAACATAGATAAATGAATACAGTTTGATTTGCTGGTATGTATGTGCTTGTGATTGAAGCTTTTTCTTTCTTTCATCTGGAATTCTATTAAGAGTAGCATAGTTTTGTTTTGTTTTTTTAATAAGGAAAAAACTTAAAAATTCAAATGCAAAATATATTTATATTTTCACTTTTAAATTGGATTCAAAAGCTTGTTGTTTTGTGTCATCAAGTTGATTCTAATTTATAGTGACCCTAAATGACAGAGTAGAACTGCCCCCATAGGGTTTCCTGAGCTATAAATCTTTACGAGTGCTGAGCACAAGGTCTTTTCTTCTGCAGTGCCACTGATGGGTTCAAACCACTGACCTTTTGGTTAGCAGGCAGGTGCTTAACTGTAGCATCACCAGGGCTCCTTCCCTCCCTCCCCCCCCACCCCCTGGTTGCTGTTGAGTTGATTCTGACTCAGAGCAACCCTATAGGACAGAATAGAACTGCCCCCATGGAGTTTCCAAGGAGCAGCTGGTGGATTCGAACTGCTGACCTTTTGGTTAGCAGTGGAGCTCTTAACCACTGCCCCACCAGGGTTCCTTCCAGGGCTCCTTAGAAGTATTTTATTCCATGAATGAATATAAAAATGTTTTCAACATAAGCATTGACAGAGACAGTCTAGATTATCATCCAGTAAAATGTCAGTGATCAATCTTTTCTTTAAGGAAAGACACCTGATAACTTAAAAAGTTTGGCCTTGAAATCCAGCTCCAAAGAAACCTCAAGGTCTGTCACAGTCCCTCTCCTATGAGTTCTTTCTTATTCAACCCCAAATTGAAGAGTATAGAACTAACTGTCCTAAGTACCATGGTTAGCTGCTAATAGGGGAGCAGTGTTGCTTAAACTATGTGGAGGTCTGCCTACTAACCAGCCTCATCTTATCCCACTCTCCTTCTCCCTCCTTATACTGTAGCCATATAGTCTTTGCAGTTCTTCAAACCTTACAGCTCCTTTGCATTTTGGAGAAGCCACATGCTTTTCCCATTTCTAGAATGTTCCCCCATCTCACCCTACCTTTATCATTTATCCTCACTCATCCTTCATGTCTTAATTTAAATATCAAGTCCTGATTGATTTGAAGTAAAGACAGAATTCCTCCTCTTTCCTACTATAAATCATTTGAAAACAAAGAGGAAAAAAAACAAACTTCATCTTACACATATCTAGGAGATACACCGCATTTGTACACAAATAACACGCACCTTCTACATTTGTTTGCCAACTGCGCCCTCCCCCTATTAGGTATTTTCATAAGAGTGCTATCTTAATTTTTTTTTACAGCAACATGTAAAAACAAAGTGACTTAGTGGTGCTCACAAAAATTCCTTGTAGGGGAGGGCGTGGTTGGCAGACAAATGTAGAAGGCACTCATTATTTGTGTAAAATTATAGCATGTAACTCTGAACTTCACAAAATGAGGAGGCAATGCCAGATGTAAGAGCAATAAAATGGAAGTGCAGAAAGATACAGAGAGATGACTTTTTAAAAGGTAATATTTATCATGCTCTTACAATGGTGCTGACCCCTGTTCTATGTGTTTTTTCATGTATTAACTCATGTACTAGCCCCCACAGCATTCAATGAGATAAGTGCTATTATTACTACCTTTTTACTCTGGAACCAGAGTCGTGCAGCTATTATGTGGTAGAACTATAATTTGAAGTCAGAGCCACACTACACTGCCTCTGTACTGTGAGTAGCTTGCAAGTACCCAGTTCATGAAGAATTTCCTTTATTCAAATGTAAGTAATAATCACAAAGAAATCACACTGAATCTATGCAATGATACTACAAAGGAAAACTGTTGAAGGAATAGAAAAAACAAACAGCACAAATGACAGATAAATTATATAAACCAGAAGAATATTGCTATGAACCAGAAGAAACTTATGACCAAATACATTGCCATGAATTAAAAACATTTAATGAAGGAACTGCCTAAATTTAAACAAGAGCTCAAAGTAGATATAAAAGAGCTTAGGGAAAAGGTGCCAAGAGAACATTTAAAAAATGAATGGTGAATGGAAGAGAACAGTAAAATCACATTAGAAATAAGGGTCACATTAGAGTAAAGGAGAATGGTCCCTACTGAAAACATGGGATATGAAAGAGAATATTAAGAAAACAAATCAAATAAAATGTATGAAAGAAAAATGATAGCTATGGAGATAAAAATGAAGGTTAAACATCCATAATTGATATACCTGAAAAAGAAACAAAATAATTGAACAGAAACATAGCTATAATTATTTTTATGTTTCTAGAAATAAAATAAGACATGAATCAAAAGATTTAAAAAGGCACATCATGCCTTTGGAAAAATTAACAAAGATGACCAATAATGATAGTTAAGTCTCTAGACTTCAAATGTTGAAAAAGAATTTTTGATTTCCAGGTTAAAGTGTTGTATAGTATATTAGCCCACATCTTCCAAGAAGCAGATGCCAAGGCATGATTCAACATGTGAGAAACTTATTGGAGGAACACCTGTGAAAAAAAATAGGGAGGGAGCCAGAGGAGACTGAAGGAGCCCTCAGTTCATAATGTAGTTGTAATCTTTGTGAAGGAGAGAGGGAAGAAACAAAGGAGGGAAAGAAGGAAGACCTTAGACCGTAGTGCAGTTCTAAGAAATTTTTGGCAAGCGGATGGGCAGCCCTTGAGCCAAAATTGTTTATTAGAGGAGTAGGAATCTACATCTACTAGGAATGGGTCTGCCTTAGTATCCCTGTCACATTCTTTTACTGGCTAGAAGCAGCCAGTAGGAAAGAATGAACTCCTCACAAACACATAGCAGCTGGAGACTTCAGTCAACTACACTCCCTGCAGTAGGAGATCTGAGAAGTGCATTTTCATGACTGCCGCAGATGGAATTATGCATTACTCTCCATTCTTTTCAAAACTTCACTAAAAGAATGGTAAAGAAATGAAAAGGCAAAAATCCACAAAAACAAAGAGAATGGGAGAAAAGGCAATAAAACAGCTGCTTATGTCAACAGTATTTTAGAACTGGTAGTTGACATTACCATCAGAGAACACTGAAACTTAAGTCTGTATATGTGTGAAATTCACAGGAAACAAAATGATTTCTTTCATAGTAACTCAGATATTGAAGATAACAGGCAGCTCTGAAGACAGATATGCGGGACTGATTGTAAGTTTTTACAAAGAGCAGTTAAACCTCTCTATCCTCTTTCCTACCCCAAATAGCCACCTCCTCTCCTGTGCCTCAGCAGAAACTGAGATTTACTTGTTGGAGAAGTTGAACAGACTGGATATGGGGACATCAGGCATACCTTCAAGGTAGAGTGAGACAAGTCTACTTACTGAGAGGTGGAACTGCTACCACTCCAACATTCTCTTATTAAGTCCCAGAATTCTAGGAACCAGGCTTAACCCTTGCCCACTCCTAACTTGCAACTGGAGGATTCTTCTTCAGTGAAGTTGACTGTTACAAGAGAAAGGACTCCTAAAGAATAGGCCAAGTCACTCCTAATTACATGCCAATGAGGCTTACCAAACCCCATCAATGCATATAGAATTTCAATCCACTTTTCAGTCCTTCAAATATGAACTGATAGCCAAGAATCATTATACTTTTGAAGAAAGCTCTAACACGAAAAACAGAGAACAAGACAAACAAACAAACAAAAATATGGGAATATAAAATGAAAGGAGCAGAAGAAAGCTTCCAGAATACATTACATCCATGGGACAAGAACACATACACATACATTTATACATGGAACATTCAGAGAACAAAAAAAGAACTCCTTGAAATTAATCATCAGACAGTAGAAATCAAAGAAAATTTAAGAAACAATATAAGAGAACAGGGGGAGAAAAGATGAAATATGAAAAAGAAAACTAATAGATTGTCTAGGAATTCATGCAAAAATATTTTGATTTCCAGCAAATAAGAATAGAGGAAGTTGAAAGGAATAAATTATTAAATAACAGTAAAATTTTTTCCTCAAAATTGAAGTGTATGGTTTTCTAGATGGCAAGGGCCCTAGAAGACAATGAAGTAATTTCTTCAAAATTATACGTGTTTATTTCCAATCTGGAGTTCCAGAGACAGGCAACTGATAAATTGTGAGGCATGCAAGGTGTCGAGAATTGTCTTCTAAAACATATTTTTCCAGAAAACTAATGGGAGATATGACCTGACAAAATGAGGACCAAGAATGAGGAAGATGTCCAGGACATAAGAGCTCCAGACAGGAAAGGGAATTTCAAGGATGATGATGAGGGAAGTTCTAGGCTGAGAGCCGGGCAGAGCTCCAGAAGCACACAACCCAGGCAGGAAAAGAAAGACACAGGATTACAGGGGAGATGTTTTCAAGAGGAAATGAAGTATACAGGATACCTGATATGTCTGAACATATTTGAAGGAAATTTTCAGTTTTATTAAGAGTTTGGGTCTGCCACATGGAAAATTACATAAACAAAAAAGCAGAAGAAATATTTAACTCTAGAAGACAAAACAAAAACCAAAAGTTATACAAGAGAGAAAATGTAATCCTTGTATACTATATAGCTCAGCTGTGGATAATAGCTACATAGTCATAATAGGACCACTGACTATTGATTTAGCCTCAAATGGTAAGGAAGAGAAGAGGAGGAAAAGTTTATAGTTGTATGTACTTTTTTGTGTGTGTTGGGTTGTAGAAAATCAATGGATAATATCCATAACCGAATAATATCCATAACCGAAAAGTCATAAAATAACATCATTTATTAGTACAGAGATACACACCAAAAGAAACATCTAAGAGAGCTGAATGTTGATGCCTCAGAGTAATGGGAATTGTAAGTGGAAATGGATGGGGCAGGCAAAAATTAATGTATGAAAAATAATGAATACTTTGAAATTTAGTCAAGAATTTAAGTTAGTCATAAGGGGAAATTATCAGATGACTTCAAACCTCTCCATATCAACATTCCATGGAAAGAAGCGGAGCAGTACCCACAAAATGTTTAAGAAAGAAATCGTGATTCAGAGGTGGGGCCAAGATAGCAGAGTAGTCAGATGGCTTCCCATATCCCTCTTACAACAAAGACCTGAAAAAACAAGCGATTTGATTGTATATGAATATCTAGGAGCCCTGAACAAGGCAAAGTTGAGGAATCGGACTGAGTGGCGGGTGGAGAGGGAGATGGCTCTGAAGAAGCGAGAAGTGACAGACCAGACTCGACTGGAGCTGAAGCTCTTCAGCCCCAACTGACTCCTAGCCACTCAGCAAAGCAGGCAAACAGCTCTGCATGTACTTTCAGGAGGCAGTATCCACATCGAGAGAGATCCAGCAGCAGAGATTCTGCTTGGACACTCTGAACCAGTGAAAAGCAGGTTCCAAGTGACTAAAGATAAGTACATGCATGCGGCCTTTTGCGGAGTTTTTTGTAAAAAAAGCCCATTTGGGGGAAAACCTCTCTCCCTTTTACCTCCTCCCTCCCCGCTCTGCTCTGGTCTGGCCTTCCGAAGTCTCTGAGTCCCCTGGGCTGGAAGTAGATCACAAAAGTCCCCCTGACCCATTTTCCTGGCCTTGGAGAGGGAACAAATAAGCTACTGGCTCCCTAAGCCAGGAACACAGGGTCAGCACAGCTCCTTTCGCTAGGCACAGGCATAAGGGGTCCACAGACTTTGAGTGCCTTACACCCCTGTATAGATTTGTGTGGACCCATCTCAACTGTGTAAGCCCTCACCACCACAGTACAACAGGGTAAACATCTGAAGTCTAACTTCAACTCTTTCAGCTGTGAAGTGGCAGATTTGTGACCCTTGACACAGCCCTGGCCTTTGAGCAGGCACATTTACCGACCTGCACGAGGGGCTTGAGGACTGGTGGCTTCACCTATGCCACCTAGTTACCTGCTACAGGTGTCCAAGAATAAGTGGTGCCCTCGAGTCTTTACAGCCAACAGAATGGGGTGCTCATAGTCTGGCTGAAAAACTCATCTACCTAATTGCCCTAGGGAATAGGGACACACCTGCAGACTCTCAGGGACAGCAGTCAGCCCCCTGCCTGGCTCAGTGTGTGACACCCTATTGCAGCCAGATACCTGTGCCTACAACAATCACCCATGCCTCTCTAAGACTGTAGGTGAGAGCCTGCACCACACTTGGTGACCAACTGCCTGGACACCTGAGCTGAACCCTTGTAGGAAAATTTAACGGACTCCTGTGTGCACATACTTAGTTACAGAACTACCTGGTGACAGGACATTAGAGCTTCAAAGGCACCAATAATCAAACTAGCGCACATGAGTAGCCTATTGGGGCATATCAAAACAAAACAAAACAAAACAAGAAGCTAGGACTCACTAAACAAATATAAAATAAAATTATAATAACTTATTGATGGCTCAGAGATAACAGTCAATATCAAATCACATAAACAGGCAGTCCATGATGGCTTCAGCAAGCTCTGAAAATAAAGAATCAATAAAGTCTCTGGAGGAAGAGAATTTCTTGGAATTACCAGAGGCAGAATACAAAAGATTAATATACAGAACTCTTCTTAGAATTTAGAAAGAAAATTTGACAAAATGCAAAAACAGCAAAAGAACACACAGACAAAGTAGTAGCGGAACTTAAAAAAGTTATTCAAGAACATAATGACAAATTTAAAAGGCTGCAAGAATCCATAGAGAGACAGCAATCAGAAAACCAGAAGATTAACAATAAAATTTCAGATTTAGACAACTCAGTAGAAAGTCATAGGAACAGATATGAGGCAGTAGAAGTTAGAATTAGTGACAATGAAGATAAAGCACTTGACGCCAACTTATTTGAGGAAAAAATCAGGTAGAAGAATTAAAAAGAATGAAGAAACTCTAAGAGTTATGTGGGACTCTATAAAGAGAAATAACCTATGAGTGATTGGAGTACCAGAACAGGAGGTGATAACAGAAAATAAGGAGAAAATTGTTGAAGATTTGTTGACAGAAAACTTCCCTGATATCCTGAAAGATGAGAAGATATATCTATCCAAGATGCTCATCAAACTCCACATAAGGTAGATCCCAAAAGAAAGTCACCAAGATATATTATAATCAAACTTACCAAAACCAAAGATAAAGAGAGAATTGTAAGAGTGGCTAGGGATAAAAGAAAGTCATCCACAAAGGAGAGTCAATTAGAATAAGCTCAGACTACTCACCAGAAACCACGCAAGCAAGAAGGCAATGCGATGACATATATAAAGCCTTGAAGGAAAAAAACTACCAGCCAAGAATTATATATCCAGCAAAACTATCTCTCAAATATGACGGTGAAATTAGGGCATTTCCAGATAAACAGAAGTTTAGGGAATTTGCAAAAACCAAATCAAACTTACAAGAAATACTAAAGAGAGTCCTCTGGTTAGATAATCAATAACATCAGATAACAATGCAAGACTAGAACACAGGACAGAGCAACCAGATATTGACTCAGATAGGGAAGTCGAAAATGCATCAAGCTAAAACACTGAAAATAGGGAAACAGAGATATCAATATGTAAAAAAGAACAACATTAAAAAAAAAAAGAGGGACTTAAAAAATGCAGACATTGATTTTTCATATGGAGGGGAAGTCAAGGTGATATAAAGAAATAAAAGACTGGTATAAACTTAGAAAAATAAGGGTAAATATTAAGGTAACCACAAAGGGATCTGACAATCCTACAAATCAAATTAAAAAGTGGAAAAATATAAAGACCCAGCAAACACAAAATCTACAACAATGAAAACAAAATACATAAAGAAAAACAAGTCAGCACAGACAATTAAGGGGAACAAAGAAACTGTCAACAACACACAAAAAGAAACATCAGGATGACAGCACTAAACTCATACCTATCAATAATTACGCTGAATGAAAATGGACTTAATGCACCAATAAAGAGACAGAGAGTGGCCGACTGGATAAAAAAGCATGCTCCATCTATATGCTGCCTACAAGAGATGCACCTTAGACCTAAAGAAATAAACAGGCTAAAACTCAAAGGATGGAAAAAAATATATCAAGCAAGCAACACTCAAAAAAGAACAGGAGTGGCAATATTAATCTCTGACAAAACAGACTTTAAAGTAAAATCCACCACAAAGAATAAGGAAGGGCACTGTGTAATGATTAAAGGGTCAATACACCAGGAGGACATAACTATAATAAATATTTACACACGCAATGACAGGGCTCCAAAATACATAAAACAAACTCTAATATCACTGAAAAGAGAGATAGACAGCTCCACAATAGTAGTAGGAGACTTCAACGTGCCACTTTCAGTGAAGGACAGAACATCCAGAGAGAAACTCAACAAAGACACAGAAGAGCTAAATGCTACAATCAACCAACTTGATCTCATAGACATATACTGAACACTGCACACAACAGCAGCCAAGTATACTTTCTTATTCAACACACATGGAACATTCTCCAGAATAGACCACATATTAGGCCATAAAGCCAGCCTTAACAAAATCCAAAACATCAAAATATTACAAAGCATCTTATCTGACCATAAAGCCATAAAAGTGGAAATCAACAGCACAAAAAGCAAGGGAAAAAAATCATACACATGGAAACTGAACAACACCTTGCTCAGAAACTACTAGGTTATAGAAGAAATTAATGATGGAATAAAGAAATTCATAGAATCAAACGAGAATGAAAACAGTGCTCAGAGGTCAGTTTACAGCAATAAACACACACATCCAAAAAGAAGAAAGGGCCATAATCAAAACATTAACCCTACAACTGGAACAAGTAGAAAGAGAACAGCAAAAGAAGCCCACAGGCCCAAAAGGAAGGAAATAATAAGAATTAGAGCAGAATTAAATGAAATAGAGAATAGAAAAACAATTGAAAAGAGTTAACAAGTCCAAAAGCTGGTTTTTGAAAAGACCAACAAAACTGATAAACCACTGGCCAAACTGACAAAAGAAAAACAGGAGAGGAAGCACATAACCGGTATAAGAAATGAGATGTGTGATATCACAACAAACCCAACTGACACTGAAAGAATCAACAGATTATTATGAAAAATTGTACTCTAATAAATTTGAAAACCTAGAGGAAATGGACAAATTTCTAGAAACTCACTACCTACCTAAATTAACACAAACAGAGGTAGAACAACTAAATAAACCCATTACAAAAGAAGAGATTGAAAAGGTTGTTAAAAAACTCCCAACAAAAATAAATACCTGGCCCGGATGGCTTCACTGGAGAATTCTACCAAACTTCCAGAGAAGAGATAACACCACTTCTACTAAAGGTATTTCAGAGCACAGAAAAGGATGGAATACTTCCAAACTCATTCTATGAAGCCAGTGTAACCCTGATACCAAAACCCCGTAAAGACACCACAAAAAAAGAAAATTACAGACCAGTATCTGTCATGAACATTGATGCAAAAATCCTCAACAAAATTCTAGCCAATAGAATTCAGCAACATATCAAACATATAATTCACCATGACCAAGTGGGATTTATACCAGGTATGCAGGGATGGTTCAACATTAGAAGAATAATCAATGTAATCCATCACATAAATAAAACAAAAGACAAGAACCACATGATCTTATCAATCGATGAAAAAGAGGCATTTGACAAAGTCCAACACCCATTCGTGATAAAAACTCTCAACAAAATAGGAATAGAAGGGAAATTCTTCAATATAATTAAGGGCATTTATACAAAGCCAACAGCCAACATCATCCTAAATGGAGAGACTTTGAAAGCATTCCCCTTGAGAATGCGAACCAGACAAGGATGCCCTTTATCACCATTCTTATTCAACATTGTGCCGGAGGTCCTAGCCAGAGCAATTAGGCTAGAAAAAGAAATAAAGGGCATCCACATTGGTAGGGAAGAAGTCAAAGTATCTCTATTTGCAGATGATATGATCTTATACACAGAAAACCCCAAAGAATCCACAAGAAAACTACTGGAACTAATAGAAGATTTCAGCAAAGTTTCAGGATACAAGATAAACATACAAAAATTAGTTGGATTCCTTTACACCAACAAAGAGAATCTTGAAGAGGAAATTACCAAATCATTTACATATAGCCCCATTACAATAGCCCCCAATAAGATAAAATACTCAGCAATAAACCTAACCAGAGACTATACAGAGAAAACTACAAGACACTACTGCAAGAAACTAAAAGAAACCTGCATAAGTGGAAAAATATTCCTTGCTCATGGATAGGTAGACTCAACATAGTGAAAATGTCAATTCTACCCAAAGCAATCTGCAGATACAATGCAATCCTGATCCAAATTCCACCAGCATTTTTTAATGAGATGGAGAAACAAATCACCAACTATATGGAAAGGGAAGAGGCCTTGAATAAATAAAGCATTACTCAAGAAGAAGAGCAAAGTGGGAGGCCTTATACTACCTGATTTTAGGACCTATTATACTGCCATGGTAGTCAAAACAGCCTGGTACTGGTATACAACAGACGCATAGACCAATGGAACAGAGTTGAGAATCCATATATAAGCTCATCCACCTATGAACAGCTAATATTTGACAAAGGCCCAAAGTCCATTAACTGGGGAAAAGACAGTCTAAAGAGACAAGAACAAATGGTTAAAGAACAAATGGTATTGGCATAACTGGATATCCATCTGCAAAAAACTGAAACAAGACCCATACCTCACACCACGTACAGAAACTAACTCAAAATGGATCAAAGACTTAAATATAAAATTGAGAAAATAAAGATCATGGAAGAAAACATAGGGACAACACTAGGAGCCCTAATACATGGCATAAACACAATACGAACCATAAGTAACAATGCACAAGCACCAGAAGAGAGACTAGATAAATGGGAGCTCCTAAAAATCAAACACTTATGCTCATCAAAAGACTTCACCAAAGACTAAAAAGACAACCTACAGACTGGGAAAAAGTTTTTGGCTACGACAAATCCAATCAGCATCTAATCTCTAAAATCTACAAGATACTGCAAAGCCTCAACAACAAAAAGACAAATAACCCAATTAAAAAATGGGCAAAGGATATGAACAGACACTTCGTCAAAGAAGATATTCAGGCAGCTAACAGACACACGAAGAAATGCTCATGATCATTAGCCATTAGAGAAATGCAGATCAGAACTACAATGAGATATCATCTCACTGCAACAAGGCCAGCCTTAAACCAAAAAACCCAAAATGATAAACGCTGGAGAGTTTGTAGAGAGACTGGAATGTCTATACACTGTTGGTGGGAATGTAAAATGGTACAACCATTTTGGAAATCGATTTGGCACTTCCTTAAAAAGCTAGAAACAGAAGTCCCATATGATCTAGCTATCCTGCTCCTTGGAATGTACCCTAGAGAAATAAGAGCCATCACACGAATAGATATATGCACACCCATGTTCACTGCAGCACTGTTCACAATAGCAAAAAGATGGAAACAACCTAGATGCCCATCAACGGATGAATGGATAAACAAATTATGGTATATCCACACAACGGAATACTGTGCAACAATAAGGAATAACTATGAAGCTGTGAAACATCATATAATATGGTGGAAGCTGGAACTTATTATGCTGAGTGAATTTAGTCAGTCACAGAAGGACAAATACTGTATAAGACCACTATTATAAGAACTCAAGAAAAGTTTTAAACACAGAAGAAAACATTCTTTTATGGTTACGGGGGTGGGGAGGGAGGATGAGTGTTATTTACTAACTAGATAGTAGCTAAAAATCATCTTAGGTGACGGGAAGGACAGCACACATCACAGGGGAAGTCTGCACAACTGGACTAAACCAAAGCTAAGAAGTTTCCTGAATACAATCAAATACTTTGAGGAGACAGAGTAGCAAGGGTAGGGGTCTGGGGACCATGCTTTCAGGGGATATCTAGGTCAACTGGCATAACAAAGATTATTAAGAAAATGTTCTGCATCTTACTTTGGTGAGTGGCGTCTGGGGTCTTAAAAGCTTGCAAGTGGCCATCTAAGATGCATCAATTGGTCCCAACCACCTGGAGTAAAGGAGAACGAAGAACACCAAAGACACAAGGAAAGTATTAGCCCAAAAGACAGAAAGGGCCACATAAACCAGAGGCTTCATCAGCCTGAGACCAGAAGAACTAGATGGTGCCCAGCTACCACCAATGACTGCCCTGACAGGGAACACAACAGAGAGTCCCCGATGGAGCAGCAGAAAGATGGGTGCAGAACTCTAATTCTAGTAAAAAGACCAGACTTAATGGTCTAACTGAGACTGGAGGTACCCCAGAAAGCATGGCCCCTGGACTCTCTATCAGCCCAGAACTAAAACAATTTCCGAGGCCAACTCTTCAGACAGGGATTGGACTGGACTGTGGGACATAAAGTGATACTAGTGAAGAGTGTGCCTCTTAGTCAAGTAGATACAAGAGACCAAAGGGGCAGCTTCTGTCCAGAGGTGAGATGGGAAGGCAGAGAGGGTTAGGAGCTAGTTGAATGGACACAGGGATTCAGGGATTGAAAGGAGGAGTGTGCTGTCGCACAATGGGGTGAGTAATTAGGGTCACATTACAATGTATGTATAAAATTTTGTATGGGAGACTAACTTGAAATGTAAACTTCATTTAAACTACAACAATAAAAAAAAAAGAAATCATGATTCAAAAATTTTATTCCCAGTTAAACCGTCTTTCAAGTATAAAGGCAACAGACCAATATTTTTGAACCTCAAAGAACTCAGAAGCCCTGGTGGTGCAGTAGTTAAGAGCTTGGCTCCTAACCAAAAGGTCAGCAGTTCAAATCCACCATCCGCTCCTTGGAAACTCTATGTGGCAGTTCTAGTCCATCCTGTAGAGTGGCTATGAGTCAGAATTGACTTGACAGCAACAGGTTTGGTTTGTTTGTTTTATTTTAAATAAGGACGCGAGGAATAAAGATCTCAGGAGCACTTTGTAGGGATTAAACTTCAGCCAGTCAAATGATGAGTGAGAAAACTACAGCCAAAAGATTGACGGAGAACCTTTAACCCGCTCAGTGGGTAAAACCAAAGCAAATTGTGAGAATAATGGTCCAGAACAGACTAAATATGTTATAAATTATGACAAAGTAGAAATTAAATAACTAAAAAAAGTTGGAGGGAAGGAGAAGACAAGATTAAAGATAAAATTGCAGACTGGTCCATCTTATGTGACCAGAGGTAAAAATATAAAGATAAATCAGGTAATGCAAGTATATTTTACTTCAAGGTATAAAAATAAACACTAAGAAAAATAGCGCAATCAACCAAAACAGGTGGTAAGGAGAGAGAGGGGAAATATGCTAATTTTGTCATTATAGTGGCTTTAGGCAGATTTTCTAAAAGTCCCTTGGCAAACTGGCCATTCAGTAAATCGGCTTTTGGTGAACTGGCTTCTGCTTGAATGTTACTGTGTGCCGTTGAGTTGATTCTGACTCATAGTGACCCTATAGGACAGAGTAGATCTGCCCAATAGGGTTTCCTAGGCTGTAATCTTTAGGGAGCAGATCTCCAGGTCTTTTCACCCAAAGAGCAGGGTATTAAATATTTTATATAAAATTATAGTTAATAGTAATAACCACTAAAAGACAAAAAAAAAACACCACACAAACCCACTGCCTTCAAGTCAATTCCAACTCATTGCGACCCTATAGGAGTGTAAATCTTTATGGAAGCAGACTGCCACATCTTTCTCGCATAGAGCAGCTTTATTTTGTTTAGAAAGTTTAAAAGACATAAACCTAAATTATCAGATATATCACACACACATATACACACACAAGGAAAGGAAACAGTGAATTTTTTTTTAAACGATAAAACAGAAAGCATAACAAAATATGGCAAAACTAAACACAAATAAATACATCTGCATTCCAGTAAGTATACATGGGTTAAAAGTCACCCATTTCAAAAAAAAAAAAAGGATTAAAAAACGTTCAACTGCATCTGGGACACAGACCCTAACAGAAGAGTTTACTAACAGGGTGGAGTCAGGCTGCCTAGATTTAAATCTATGCATTTAGGGCAATTTACTTAATTTCTCAGTGCTAAATTTCCTTCTTAATAGGACTGTTAACTAAACTTAACTCACAGAATTCTTGGGAAGATTTAGCAAGTTAATATATGTAATCCACTTAGAATGGTACCTGCCACATTAGTAAAAGTGCAATAAACATTAGCTCTTATTATTGTTGCATGAGAAACATCTAAAACAAAATGATTCAGAAAGGCTGAATCAATTGAAAGCCAATCCAAAGAAAGCAAGGGCTTGGATCTTTGTATCAGAAAAGATTGAGATAGGAGGGGAGCTTTGAAAAGACAAATAAGGGCATAATATAATTATAATAAAGGAGGCCTGGTGGTGCAATGGTTAAGCACTCCGCTGCTAACCGAAAGGTCGGTTCGAACCCACCAGCTACTCTGAGGGAGAAAAGTCCTGGTGATTTGCTCCAGTAAAGATTTCAGCCTCGACAGCACACAACACAACAGCATAATGACAATAAGTGCAATATTAATATCCGAAAAGCAAAAAATACAAGCATGTAGGGAGAAATTGGCAGGAACCATTAGGAGTAGGAATACCAGGTCAAGATGGTTTCTACTGAAAAAAAAATTGTTGCTCCCAGAGTATTTGTTTAATGTCTGTCCTACCCACTACCCTGTGAACTCCAGGAGGACGAAGACCACATCTGCCTTTTTATCCCGAACCTAGCAAAGTGTCTGTCACTTAATAGGACTTTAATAAATATTTGTTGGGTGGGTATATATTAATTCATGAATGAGGTCAGTTGGCCAGGATTTCCTCAGATGAAAAGAGCAAGAAAAGTTCACAATCCAATCAATTATGATTTCCAAAAAGAAACAGGTAAGTAATCCTAAAATGCAAAATAACAATGAAAGCATACTAATAAAGACCATTACTCAAAGGAATATACGTGTCTAGCTATAAACTATCCTCATATTGAACTCTATTAAATTACAGCTAAGTCTAGTTCTCTAGCTTTCTTTATGTGAGAAAAAAGTTTCAACTATTTTTCAACTCATGGTGTTAAGATCTCTGGACCATGTTCACAGCGTTTGCCTTTTTACAGCTGTCTGCAGCTTCAGCTGTCAATTGAAAAGGCTTTAATTCACAGGCTCTCCACCGTTTGCTCTCTCTAGCTCACTGTTGTCTGTTTCTTGTAGCTTCTGCTTCCTACTGCAGTTCTGTTTCTTTTCCTTTCACGATCAGGACATCGCAGCTGAGCGACAGGTAGAGAGAGATCACTTTCTCATAGTCTTGATGACCCCATGATTGCCTTTTCCAGTCATGAAAATTGTACCAGGTAAAGCATTGTTCAGAGAACATGACAGTTTGTTCACCAAAGCAGTTTTTCATCTCCTGGGGATACCAGTTAACAGTTACCAGAGTCGATTCCAACTCATGGCCACCCATGTGTGTCAGAGTCAAACTGTGCTCCATCAGGCTTTCAATGGCTGATTTTTTGGAAGTAGATCAATCACCAGGCCTTTCTTCTGAGACGCGTCTGGGTGGACTCAAACCTTCAACCTTTGAGTTAGCAGCCGAGAGAATTAACCCTTAGCACCACCCAGGTACTCCACTGGGCATATAGCTGGGCTATATTTCTTTGCCGTTAGGCGGGGACACGACTAGTTCTGGCCAATGGAATGTGAGCAGAAATAATGTATCTGTCTTATCCATTGTCTGGTGGTTGGATGCAGAGATCTGGTGACTTCTAAGACCCTGGAGGATGGTGAAGCCATGGGATTGAAAGAAGCCTGTGTTCCTGACCTGTCACTTGAAGGAAAGCTACCTAGGAGAGCCTCCAAAGAGGAACACCTGTGTTGGACTGTTTCAGGTTAAAAAAAAAAAAAAATTACTGTTTTAAACTATTGAAATGTTGGTGCCTTTGTTACAATTCAGAAACTAATACCTTGAAGTGGGGTACTGTCGTAACAAGAACCTCAAATATGTGATCTAGGTGGTGGATGTTAACAGAAGTGATGCTATAGGCTGGAATGATGGACACTATGTTCTGCAGTGGCAAGACCCTTTGAAAAATTGTCGCTGCAGTGACTTGAAAGCAGACTATGCACTTACTGAACCAGAAGCTCTAGGGGAAGTGGTTGGAAATAATTTGAGTGCTAGTGTGTGTTGGCTACAATTGCTGTCTTTAGTAATGTTTTATAGGAAAGAAATGAGCTCCGGAGAGAACTGGCTGATTTGCAAGCTGAAAGAAAAGGGAATACCCATTGCCATCGAGTCAGTTCAGACTCATAGTGACCCTATGAAAAAACCAAACCCATTTTTGTCAAGTCTATTCCGACATGGCACAGTGGTTAAGCATTCAGCTGCTGACCAAAAGGTCGGCAGTTTGAATCCACCAGTCACTCCTTGGAAACCCCGTGGGGCAGTTCTACTCTGTCTTATAGGGTCACTAAGAGTCCGATGACTATAACCTTTACAGAAGCAGACTGCCACATCTTTCTCCTGCTGAGTGGCTGGTGAGTTCCAATTCCCAAACTTTCAGTTAGCAGCTGAGCACTTAACCACTGTGCCACCAGGGCTCCTTGGACATAGGATAGAGGCCATTAAGTTAGGCCTCTAGATAGAGGACAAGGGTGAAGAAACCAAAAAAAAAGGTCTTTTTAGAATTATGTCTAAGAACTTTGTGATCACTGGTACAAGGAACTGACAAGAAGTTGAAAGATGAGGTAATTATTCAGTTTTTAAGGACTCTTACCACCAAAGAAACAATGACCATCCAAAAAATGTCTCTATTTGAGCTGTAAAACAGCATCTGAGCCCCAAACTTGCTCCAACAGGAAGCAGTCGACACAGCTGTGAAGGTCCTATGGAGAACATATTCCCCAGTACCCACTTCGGATGTAGCCAAAGGAGACGATGTCAAGACGGAACCTCCAAGGGAATGGAGCCAGGGACCATGAACAATAGTGGACAAGGGAGTTCCCAACAGAGAACTGAATTCAGTTTAATCAAACAGGGTAGAGAACTTTCAAAAGGTCTGCACAGTGGGATTTCAAAAATGCATAGGCCAGTGCCTACTTTGTGGCTTCCATTCTTTACCTTTCCAAATAAACCAGTTGCTGCCCAGTCGATTCCAGTTCGCGACGACCTCGCGTGTGTCAGAGTAGAACTGTGCTCCATAGGTTTTCAGTGTCTGATTTTTGGAAGTAGATCGCCAGGCCATTCTTCTGAGGTGCCTCTGGGAGGACTCAAACCTCCAATCTTTTGGTTAGCAGCCAAGCATTTAACTGTTTGCACCACCGAGGGACTCTAGGACAGGGGTGCCGAATAGTTTACGAGCTTATTGCCTACGCCTGTTTTCATACTACAGAGTTGAGTAGTTGTGACAGAGACCATATGACTCTCAAAGGCTAAAATATTTACTATCTCGTCCTTTACAGAAAATTTTGCCAAGCCCTGCCTTAGGGAATGACAGAACCACTGGATAGTAAGAGCCTGGCTCCCTCAATTACCACCACCGCTTGGAGGAGAGCCAACGGTCAAGGAACACCTGTGTTGAATTGCTGCCTAAGCTAAATTTCTGTCATAATATTCCACTGAGATTTGGGGGGTTACTTGTTAACAACAGTTTGTTCACCCTAATACAATCATGAAGGTAGATATTGCCTTTCTGAGTAAACTTTACCTTGCATTGGAAAGCTAAAAGCTTCTCTTTCATTACGGTACTTTGGAACCTGGCTTCTGCCATGATTCAGTTATACAAACAGGCATCCATCCATTCATTCATTCTCAAACATTTATTGAGTATTTATTATGTGCTAGCGCTGTGCTGAGGATTCAGTGATAAGTAAAAACGCACATGAACTTTGCCTTCGTAGAGCTGAGGGTCTAATACAGAAGACAATGGGCTAGAGTGGGCAGCCTCTACCCTCTTTAGACTGGACATAAGCTTTCCCAGTTGACTGTAGTCCCCTTTGGGCCTGCTTCACTTATTTACCAGTCAGGTTCCCATAGCATTTATGATTTTCACTCCACCCATCATAATCAATGAAAGGACAGTATAGCTGGAGTGTAGCGAATGAAGGGGAAAGTGTGGTTGGAAGTGGCTGTAGAGGTAGTTAAAGGACAAACATAGAAATAATAATAATAATAACAATAATTAACGAGCCCCCGTGGTGCAACAGTTAAGCACTCAGCGGCTAACCGGAAGGTCTGCAGTTCAAACCCATCAGTGGCTCCACAGGAAGAAGCACCTAGTGATCTGCTCCAGGAAAGATTAGAGCCAAGAAAACCCTGTGGGGCATTTCTACCCTGTCCTACTGGGTAACTATGAGTCAGAATTGACTCGGCAGCACACAACAACAACAACAGTAATTAATTCATTAAACAAATGTTTAATGAGCCAGGCAATAAGATCAGCTCTAATGAGCAGAGCTGTGTCTTCAGATCTTAACTTAGGGTCTACTTGGTTTTTACCCGATTGTTTTGTTCCTTAATTTGTATTTAAGAAAGGACCACTGGAGAGGAAGTATGACAGCCCTGGGTTCAAATCTTGACTTTATTTATTAGCTATATGATCCTGGAAATAATTTTCCATCTAATAAATAATGATGGTTGGATGGATGGATGGATTTCCCCATGCTTTTGCCCATCATACTTGACCTAAGAGGCAGTATTTTCTTGCTTCACCTATGGGCTACCAGATCTTGGACTCAACTTACTTACCAAGACTACCGGTGGGTAGTCTTGATAATTCAAACCTACCTACTCCTTATCACAGATTCTGGACTCTGCTTACCAAACTGAATCTGTGGTATTCAATTTCTGTATCAGTTAAACCAAAGCAGAAAGCTCTGGCTTTGACTTTTTTCTTTCTAGACCTGCAGATCTCCTAAATATTTTCTATTTTTTTTTCTTCTTCTTCCCACCTTCACTGCTAGTAACTTAGTCCAGCCAACATCATCTCTCACCTGACTTCCCCGAAACCAATTTTTTCCTCAACATTGTGGTCAGCATAATCTTCTAACAGTGAAGATGTTATCATGTCTTTTTCTGCTTAAGACCTTTCTATGATTTCCTTCGGCTCTTAGGTTAAAGTCTACACTCCCTAACATGGTTTTCAGGATTATGTAGGTGTGAGTAGTTCACACTTACACAGGCGGAGCACACCAGGTATTCAGGAATTTTTAAAATCTTAAGCATTTTAAACATGTGAAAAAGACTGATTTTAAGTATATTTCCTTTTTTAATTGCACAAAAAATGTAGAAATACTAGAAAATTAAAATGAGTAAAAATAAAAATATATATTAAACTAAAACCAACCAAAAATCTAAAACCCCCAGGAAAAAAACTCAACTATTAACGTTTTGGAGCCCTGGTGGTGCAATAGTTAAGAGCTCAGCTGCCAACCAAAAGTTGGGCGGTTTAACTCGACCAGTCCCTCCTTGGAAACCCTATGGGGCAGTTCTGCTGTGTCCTATAGGGTCACTATGAGTTGGAATCAACTCCATGGCAACAGGTTTGGTTTGCTTCATTAACATTTTGGTGCAGATAATTTTATATTTCTACCCAAGTAAATATAGGCATGGAGCCCTGGTGGCTCAGTATTAAGAGCTCGGCTGCTAACCCAAAAGTCAGCAGTTTGACTCTACCAGCCGCTCCTTGGAGACCCTATGGGGCAGTTCTACTCTGTCCTATAGGGTCATTATGAATTGGAATTGACTCATTGGCAATGGGTTTAAATACAGGCATATTTTTAAGAATTAGATTATAGGTTACATATTCTTCTATAACCTTTGTATCATTTAATATATTATGAAAATTCATCAGCATCAATAAGAATTATTATTATTTATTATTATTATTTAATGGCTGTATAGTGTCCCATTGTATGGCTATACTAGAATTTTTTTTAACTAATCCTCCATTGTTGTGTGCAGTCGAGTTGACTCTGACTCAGAGAGACCCTACAGGACAGAGTAGAAATGCCCCACGGGGTTTCCAAGGCTGTAATCTTTACAGGACCAGATTGCCAGGTCTTTTCTGCCTAGGAGCCGCTGGTGGGTTCGAGCTGACGACCTTTTGGTTAGCAGCCAAGCCCTTAACCATTGCACCACCAGTGCTCCTTAAACTAGTCCTCTACTGTCGAGCAATTGGATTATTTCCATGTGTTGTTGTTGCTGCTATTTTAAACAGATACATTGTCTAATCCAAATATTTCTTCGTAACTTGTCTGATTGTTTCTTTCAGATGAATTCCTAGGTTCTAGAATTTCTAGGTCAAAGGACATAGATATTTTTAGGACTTTACGTTGCAAATCAAGCTCCAAAATAGTTGTAAAAAAATGAAGCAACTCTTAGGTAGAGATAAGTAAAAGTGACATCTAAATTCCTGGTGAACGTGTCTCAGACTAAATCTCTTATCCAACTGTTTGGTTTTCTCCAAAATGTGATGTTTTAGGATTGATATCCTGCTTGGCCTGGTGAAAAGATTAGGGGTTCATTAAGGGAAAAGTTCTCCTATCATTCTTCCAGCTTTCTGGCCGGGGAGCAACTCAAGCAGTGCCCAGTTTTTCACTATCTTCGGGGCTCTTGCAACATCACCAGCTTAATTTTGAGTAGTCAGCAATTTCCTTGAAATGGTATGAAGTCAAAGCAGGGCTACTAGCAGGCTGCCAGCACTCTGAGACTGAGAGAAGCGAAATCAATGAAGCTTAGACCTTCGAGTTGGGAGAGAATCCAGTAAACTACTTGGCCCAGCTCTCTGGCTGCTGGCAGCAAGATATTCAGTTTTGCAGAAGAGTTTTAGAGGATCTAGGCCACTTTTGTCAAGTAATGGTTTCTCTCTTTGTGTTAAAATAAAATAGAAAACACTGTATAAGGAAAACAAATTGCAATGAAAATTACAGTGTTATGCCTGTGAAGGAATACCCTGAAGAGCAGTAACCGCATCTATACAAGAACTTTTCCCTGTTCATTATCTTTTTTTCTAAAATTTGCCTCTAGTCTCATATCTTTTCCCCATAAACTGGGATACCTTCACTTAACACAAGGTGTCCCTGACTATTACTAAAGTGTAAAAAAAATTATTCGTTTCTTGTATTTTAATTTTGAAAATAATTTTATTTTCACTATAAAAAGAATGTTTAAAAGATAAATAAGGAAAAGCCACCATCTTAACACATATCCCACTATCTTAAAACAACCACTCTCAGCATTTTGGTACATTTCAGTCTTTTAGCTATATTCCAAAAAAATAGTTTCAATTATAGTATACCTATACTATACTATACAGTATTTTGAAAACCCTGGTGGTGTAGTGTTTAAGAGCTATAGCTGCTAACCAAAAGGTCAGCAGTTCGAATCCACCAGGCGGTCCTTGGAAACCCTATGGGGAAGTTCTGCTCTGTCCTATAGGGTCGCTATGAGTTGGAATCGACTGGACGGCAACAGGTTAAACTGGGTTAACACAGTATTTTAGGTTGCTTATTTCATTTAATATTACTTCATAACAATTGTTATGTGATTACACGATTACATAGTTATACCTTTAAAATTATTATTATATATTTTTTAATGACTGCAGAATGATACACCATTCTATGGTCATACTATAATTTACCTAAACTTTCCCTTTCTAATTATTGTACGTAACATTGTGGTGAATGTTTTTGTGCATGGAACATCCTTTCTCATTTTGGATTATTTTAATAAAATGGATTTCTAGAAATTAAATTTCTTGTTTAGCACACTGTTGTTGTTAGCTAGTGTAGAGTTGGTCCCTGACTCATGGTGAGTCACACAACAGGATCAGACCACTGTGATCCATAGGGTTTATATATATATATACATAATTTATTTTATTTTTGTCGCTGTTGAGAATCTCCATGGCAGGACATATACCAACTGAAGAATTTCTACATGTACAATTCAGTGACATTGATTGGATTCTTTGAGTTGTACAACCATTCTCACCCTCCTTGTCTGAGTTGTTCCTCCCCCATTAACATAAGCTCACTGCCCCCTAAGTTTCCTTTCTAACTTTCCAGTTGCTGTTGTCAATTTGATCCCATATAGATAGATCCTAAAAGAGCATAATTCTTTACTAGTTAAGTTAAACTATTATTTGGTTTTAAGAAGACTTCAGGGATATTTTTGGTTTAAGGTTTAAAGATTATCTTACAACAATAGTTTCAGGGGTTCTTCCAACCTCCATGGCTCCAGAAAGATTGGATTCCTTAAGAATTTGAAATTCTATTCTGGATGAATTAGATGGTATCTGGCTACCATTACTGAACACTTTGATCAACGATTCTACAGAAGAATCCTAATCAAAAGGAGGCAACTGCAGAACAGAATTTCCAGAGGGTTTTCATTGGCTAATTTTTGGAAGTAGATCACCAAGCCTTTCTTCCTAGTCTGTCTTAGTCTGGAAGCTCCACTGAAACCACTTCAGGATCATAGCAACACACAAGCCTTCACTGTGCTTGAGTTGCGCTGGCCAGAAATCAAACCCAGCTCTCCTGCATGGAAGGTGAGCAGTCTACCACTGAACCACTACAGCCTTCATTTAGTGCATATGAACAGTTTAATCATATACAGTGACAATGTCTGTTTCACCCCAAAGTAGAAATTTTTCCAAGTGAATTCATTTTAGGACATCCAGGGCTAAAAATGGATTGAGGCTGTGAAATTATAAAAACAGAGAAATAGATCCATTTTCTGAGTGATATTTTCTATTGGTAAATAGGTCTAGCTACAGATTTCTTTTAAAAAAAAAATTGGTGTAGCTTCTGGAGCTGCCTTAGCTCCCTTCCAGCACTTCCAGTTTGCGTGAGGTAGATTTGGGATGATACCACCACCGTGTCTTCTTAATCTCTTTTTAGGTTATGTGACATAAATAGCATTGTGCCTGGTATTTGGTGAGTGATAAAGGAGCATATATGGGCTTTGAACCTAGTCAGAAGGGGGTTCAAATCCTGTTTCTGCCACTTATTAGCTGTGGAACTTGTTAAACAACTTTTATTGTGTGTCTTGGATAAATTCCAGAAGACAGTGCCAAGTCCTTTTGTAGTTTTCTTATGTGAAACCTTACATTAAATTCTTAAGTAGAAATAGTAATGCCCAAAACATATCTCAACATGAAATCTAAAGGCTATAGTGTGATATACTCAGGGATTCTTCAAGGTAGGAAACTACTCCTTGTCCAGAATGACTTTTTCAAAAATCAGCTTCTATTTTGTTTTTGTTTTTTTTTGTTGCCAGCTCTTACAACTGCTGACCCCTTAAATGCCAACTCACTGAGTGACTTCATCTACTGAGGGGGGTGGTAGGAATTGTAGAATGGACATCATATGGTACTTGGCTTTCGATAAGATGAATTACCTTGGCTGGGCAAATAATTGCTGACCCCTGGCACTTCTTTCTTTCTAATATTTCTCTAGTGTCAGCACTTTCAGGCACCTAACAGGGGTAACAAACAGCCACACCTTAGATCCAACTGCATTTCAATAAGGTGAGTTTTTTTAATGGCATGTATTATAGGGAGCAGGCAAAGGAAACCACAATGACAAGTTATTTTTGGCTTCCACGGTTATCATTAATGGGTCAATGAACTAAAGCTCTGAAGGTCAGTTCGTCTATTGAGAGGAAGAACTTCAAAGGGAAAAAATATTATAGGCATTTTTTGACTTTCAACCAGGAAAACTCATTCTGTGAGAAAAATCATTAATTTTAGGAACATATAGGGGAGTGGTTTTCCATAAGGTTTTCAGTCGCTATGAAAGGACATCATGTTTTGTAAAGCAGAGGGTCAACAAAAATGAGGGAAACCCTCAATGAGAAGAATTGGCACAATAACCACAACAAGGGACTCAAACACACCAACAATCATGAAGATGGCACAGGACAGGCAACATTTCCTTCTGTTGTGTGTAAGGTCACGACAAGTCGGAGCCACCTTGACGGCAACTAACAGCAATAACAGCATAGGGGAGTGGAGTCTGCGGGATGGGGGCTTGGGGAGATAAAGCAGAAAGAGTGTGTACTTCAGGAGTTCCAAACAGTTAAGTTCCAGCCTACTGATTAGTTGGTGGGCTGCTTGACCAATTGTCCCACACATAGTTCTGCAGATGTAGGTTGTGGATGAAGGTGGGTGTCTTAGTCATCTAGTGCTGCTATAACAGAAATACCACAAGTGGATGGCCTTAAAAAAGAGAAATTTACTCTCTCACAGTCCAGTAGGCTACAAGTCCAAATTCAGGGTGTCAGCTCCTGTGGAAGTCTTTCTCTTCTCTGTTGGCTCTGGAGGAAGGTCTTTGTCATCAGTCTTCCCTTGGTCTGGGAGCATCTCAGCACAGGAACCTCAGGTCCAAAGGACACTCTCTGCTCCCAGCACTGCTTTCTTGGTGGTATGAGGTTCCCCTGCTTTCTGCTCCCTTCTCTCTTTTATATCTCAAAAGAGATTGGCTTAAGACACTACCTAATCTTGTAGACCTCATCAATATAACTGCTACTAATCCATCTTATTACATCATAGTGATAGAGTTTACAACACACAGGGAAATTACATCAGATGATAAAATGGTAGACAATCATACAATACTGGGAATCATGGCCCAGCCAAATTGATACCTGTTTTGAGGGACATAATTCAATCCATGACAGTAGGTTCAGAAGATTGGGCAGAGCATGAGAATGATACTTATAGCACCGTCAGACATCATCTCTGTTGGAAAAAAAGGGGTATCTTTGCCCTTCAACCTAAGAATCCTTTTAGCTCTAGTAGAGCAGGGAGCTCACTTAGTCTTGCATCCCTGCCCTCTTCCTCTAAGGCAGGAACATGCAGCCCATCAATGTGGGATGTAGCATTCTTCTCTCCTATGAGAATCACTCTCCAACCTCCACTCCTTCCACCTCCCTTTTGTTAGTATAGGAGGAAAGAAGTTTGTAGGCTGGCATATCTGATTATTTATCTCCTACTGGTTCTGTTTCTCTGGAGAACATACGCATACAAAGGGATTTATTTCAAGGAATTGGCTTAAGTGAGTACGGGGACTAGCAAGTCTGAAATCTGTAGGACAGGCCGGCAGACTGGTAACTCTTGGACAGAAGCTGATCTGCAAAATTTCTTCTCTCTCTAGAAGACCTCCATTTTGCTCTTAAGACCTTTCAATTGATCAGATGAGGCCAATCCAGATGATGAAAATAATTTCCTTTATTTAAAGTTAATTGACTGTGATGTCAACCATATCTACAAAATACCTTTATAGCAACACCTAGGTAACTGTTTAACTGAATAACTGGGTATTATTGCCTAGCCACATCGACACATAAATCTAGCCGTCAGAGATGGTTTTAGGAATATATATACATTTTTAATAGAGCTATGAGATATGTACACTAAGCAGGCTAACACTTAAAGTAGGGTGAAGTTTGTTTACCTTCCTTCTACCTTCTCTCTTCACTCATCTTCTCCTGAGGCCTCTTCATCAGGACTTCTCTCACTTCTGGGAACACAGTAACTTCAGGCCACCCTGATAATCTACAAATATCCATCCATGAGTCTGCTGTTTGTCCCACACCACGCATCAATCCATTGGCAAGACCTGTCAACTCTCCCTCCAAAACATAGCCTGTAGTAGTGTACTCATCTCCTCTCCACTGTCATCCCCTGGTCCAAGCCACCACCTCATCTCTTTCAAACTCTCTTTGGCAGCTCCCTGGTTTCATTCTTTCCTCTTCCAATTCATTCACCACAGAGCAGCCTGAGAAGTCAATTTAAAATTAAATAGGATTGTGTCACTCCACTCTTTAAAGTCCCCAATAACGTTTAGTCAATAAAATTCAAACCCTTTACTATGCCTACAGGGAGGCAGAGGTGGTTCAGTAGTGGAATTGGTTTCCACATGGAAGACCTAGGTTCTATACCCAGCCATTGTACTTCATGCATAGCTACCACCTGTCTGTCAGTGGAGGCTTGTGTGTTGCTGTGATGCTGAACAGGTTTCAGCAGAGCTTCCAGACTAAGACAGAGCAGGAATAAAGGCCTGGCATCTACTTCCAAAAATCAACCAATGAAAACCCTATGGATCACAACGATCTGACCCACAAGTGATCATAGGATGGGGCAGGACAGAGCAACATTTTGTTCTATTGTACATGGGTCACCATGAGTCAAGGACCAACTAACAACAACAACCATGGCCTACAGAGCCCTGAGTGATCTATCCTGTCTACTTCTCCATGCTTCCCTTGCCTCTCCTCAACTCTACAATTCACTCACTCTGCTCAGGCCACCCTGACTTCATTGCTGTTTCTCAAACATGCCAAGTTTGTTCCTTCTTTAGAGCCCTTGTACTAATCTTTTCCTCTGCCTCTGTCTTAGTTATCTAGTGCTACTATAACAGAAATACCACAAGTGGATGGCTTTAACAAACAGAAATGTATTCTCTCACAGTTCAGGAGGCTAGAAGTCCAAATTCAGGGTGCCAGCTTCAGGGGGAAGATTCTCTCTCTGTCAGCTCTAGGGGAAGGTCGTTGTCATCAATCTTGCCCTTCTCAGCACAGGGACCCTGGGTTCAAAGGATGCACTCCACTCTTGGCTCTTCTTGCTTGGGGATAATCTGGTCCCTCTCTTCTTTGATCCTTTCTCTCTTTTATATCTCAAAAGAGATTGACTCAATCACAAAAGGACAAATATTGTATGAGACCTCTATTGTAAAAACCCATGAAGAAGTTCACACACAAAATGGGACAATCTTTGTTGGTTACCAGGGATGGGAGGAGCGGGGTGGTGGGGGGGACACTAAATAGGCTATAGGTAAGTGGTAACTTGGGTGAAGGGTGAGACAGTACACAGTACAGAGGAAACTAGCACAACTTGTACAAGGAAAGGTCATGGAAGCCCCATAGACACATCCAGACTCCCTGAGGGACTGAATTGTTGGGCGGAGGGCTGTGGGGACCATGGTCTCAGGGAACATCTAGCTAAATTGGCATGACACTACTTATAAAGATAATGCTCTACATTCTACCTTGGTGAGTAGTGTCTGGGGACTTAAAAGCCTGTGAGTGGCCATCTAAGATACTCCACTGGTCTCATCCCTTCGGGAGCAAGGGAGAATGAAGAGAACAGGATACAAGGGAAAGATTAGTCCGAAGGAGTCCGCGGCTACCAAGGCCTCCAGTGGACTGAGTCCAGTACAGCTAGATGGTGCCCGGCTACCACCACTGACTCCTCTGACCAGGATCACAACAGAGGGTTCTGGACAGAGCTGGAGAAGGATGTAGAACATAATTCTAACTCACACAAAAAACGACCAGATTTACTGGCCTAAAGGAGACTGGAGAAACCTCAAGAGTATGGCCCCCAGACACCCTTTTAGCTCAGTGGTGAAGTTATCTCTGAGGTTCACCATTCAGCCTGGGAGTGGACAGCCCCGTAAAATCAAATGGGACTAATGAGGTACAATACTCCAGTGACAAGGGCCAGGAGGCAGAAGGGGTCAAGGAAGCTGGTGATAGGGAACCCAAGGATGAGTAAGGATATTGTTGATGTGTTGTGTGATTGTTAACCATTGTCATAGGGTAACATGTGTAGTAACTGTTAAATGAGAAACTATTTTGTTCTGTAAGCCTTCATTTTCAGTGAGAATAGCAGCACAATTGGAAGAGCATAGTCAATGTGACTGAACTGCGCATGTAGAAATTTTTGAAATGGTGTATCTTTGGCTATGTGTATTTTCACCAAAAAAAAGGTTGAGAAGTTAGAGGGTTGACATGTTGTGGGGTTGTTAACCAATGTCATAAAACAATATGTGTATTACTGTTTCATGAGAAATTATTTGTTCTGTAAGCCTTCACCTGAAGTACAATTAAAAAAAAAAAAACTTTAAAAAAAAAAAAGAGATTGACTCAAGATACAAACTAGTCCTGTAGTTTGAGTCCTGCCTCATTAACATAACTGCCTCTAATCCTGTCTCATTAACATCATAGAGGTTAATATTCACAACACAAAGGATAATTACTTCAGATCACAAAATGGAGGACAACCACATAATACTGGGAATCATAGTCTAGCCAAGTAGACACACATTTTTGGGGGACACAATTTGATCCATAACAACCTCCAAAGCTCTTTCCTCAATTCTTTATATGACTGGCTCAGGTCTCAACTCAAACACCACCAAATCACAGAGGCCTTCCTAGGCCATCTAATTGAAAGTAGCCTGTGTACCACCAAGCTCAGCCCAGTCACTGCTATCTAATTCTGCTTTGTTTTCTTCCAAGCGCTTATCATTCTCTGATGTTATATTTTCTTGTAGGTTTTTAATTCTTTGATTGCCCGTCTCCCCATAGTAGTTCCTTGAAAGCAGAAATTTCTCTGCCTTGCTCACTACTAGATTCCCAGTACGCTGAATCTGTTTTATAGTAGGTGCCTAAGTAAACATTTATTTTTACTTACTGAACATGTAAATAATAAATTATTTAATTTATTGGCTAAATAATGAATGAATGAACAAATGTACAAACAAGGCAGAATATCTGGGATGGAGACACAGAAAATGAAGATATCTGATTCACAGTTATGTTCCAGAGTCCTTTCTTCCTTTGTTCCCCATTAAAACTCTTGTTTTCTCAAGTTTTGTTTTTAATCTCACTCTTCTGTTAAAATGAAATAAAATTAGTTTACATTAAAATGTAATTGACTGATATCTCCTCTTGGAATCTACCAGAGAAAGTTAGAAACTGAAAGAGTTAAACTTATTTAGTCAAATGTATACTTTATTATTGAAGAATTTCAAGTAGTGTGATTAACTGTAGGATTTCATCTGTGTCATCCACCTAGGTCTTCCTAAATTATGGAGATTTGGGTTTCTTCCGAGCATCTTCATGCCCCTACAAGTATTGAATACATATGTTCTCTGACTTCCTTGTATCTAAATCAGTTTCTTCAGGTTCAGAGCTAAAACAATGACCCCAAAGGCTGTTCAAATTGCAGAGTCTAGCCCCTCATTCCTAGAGATGCTGAATCAGTAAATCTGAGTGTAGCTAGGAATCTGAATTTTTTATAAACATCCAACCTAGTTGACTCAGCCTTTTCGAAACACTGTTCTAGGCTAAGATACAGATGCTACCTCAAGACCTAACCAAAGGAACATTATTTCCATTCCCCGTTCTGCTGAGGGCTTCCCTGGGAACTGAAGTGGCATCAAAGAAAGACCTGTCAGCTACTCCTTCCTCCAGACATGTCAGGGAGGCTGGGAAATGTATGAGAAGGTAGGCTCGAAGCAGAGAAACAATATGTGAATATTAGATAGACATTCTAATATTTCTTCCAACAGCAATGTTCTGCCTCATTTAGGCATAAATGATAGCCTAAATAACTACTGCTTGCTTCTTTCACTTTTAGGCAACATTTATGGAAAAAGCAAGGGCTATGGGATGCTTGCTAACTAAAAAGGTCGGCAGTTTAAATCTACCACCTGCTTCCTGGAAACCCTATGGGGCAGTTCTACTCTGTCCTATAGGGTCGCTATGAGTTGAAATCGAATTGATGGCAATGAGTTTGGTTTTTGGTTTTATGGCGTAGGTCTGGTTTACCCACCAGTGCACTCTTTGCTACCTGATTTTCATTTCCACATCCTGTACCTGCACCCCCTTCCATCCCATCCATCCCTGCAGGTTGCATTATAGCACTTGATCGTGCAAATATCTGACTTGGTAGGCTCTTGACCTCTTTTCAAGGGCATGGACTGTGACTTATTTACTCTTCTATCCCCAGTGCCTAACACAATGCCAAACATAAAATATATGCTCAAAAATTCCAATATCTTCATAATTTGATGAGGGAGATAATCAAGGAGCTTTTACTTTCTGCCAGAGTAACATCTGGGAAGGCTTCTGATGCAATAGCACATGTCAGACAAGAAGTAGTCATTACATCACATTTCATGCTATAAATCAGTAGAAAGAAATTGGCCTTGTTTTTGCTCTTTCTAGAATAACAAAATTTGGGTTTAATTATTCCTAAATAATCTCAATATGTGGAAAACCTGTATTTATTCAAACTTTCAGATGTGATGGGATTTGCTGTGGACAAAATATAAATAGGCATTCTTTTCAATTATATTCACGAAGAATGTGGAGACAGACGTATAAATCCGTATTTGGTTTAAATGATGCTAGTGCCCCTTACTTAAGTCACAAATGTGGAATTCTGAGACACAGGACTCTAGGAATAAAGACATGTATTTTGCCAACATTTCCCCCAAGTTGGTATTTGAGGGAAGAAAATCGACTCTACAGTTAGGAAATAGGATGTTTTTATATTTAGTAGAAGAGTTGCCTGAGAAAGTTATACATTTCCCAACATGTCCATTTTTCCTTTAGGAAGGAAAATCTTATGGAATAGAACTCAGGCACCTTGATGAAAAGGTGATAAGACATGGTTAGAGTATTCCCTAGGTGACGAAAGGGCTCCCGCGAAACACAGCTGCTCAAGTCAGTATGTGTTCAGGGGACAGTGAGAACATAACTTTTCTTAATAAAAAAAAGATTCGTCCTTTCTCAAATTCCAAGAAATAGTCAAATGTTTGGGCCAATTCCAGCTCCTTTGGGTCAGCCCTCTCCCACCTCTTGTGAATGTTCTTTTAGCAGTAACAAAAAAAACAAAAACGTGGACTAGGAGATGAGCCCTCCAGGAAGAAGAGGGAGTAAGCACACCAACAGTTCCTTGGTTAGGTGCGGAGGCAGCTGAGACTTATGTATTGAATCTCAACTACATAGATGAAGGCAAACTTAAAGATCAAGAACATAGATAGCACTGTAACTCATTTCTCCCAACTGCATCTGATTATCTTTTATCTTTTTCAACATCATTTCATTGCTGTTTCTTAGAAGAAATATAAAATTATCTTGATCTTCATGAATAGACTACCGTATTTTCACCCAAATAATGGGCACCATCTATGTTTGTTTGCCATCCGCTCCCTCCACCCATGAAGTATTTTTGAAAGTGTGCTATGCTAATTTTTTTCTTTTTTTACAGGAAAGCGTAAGAAAAATTGTCATAGCAGCTCATACGAAACTACCTCAAGGGGGAGGAAGTGATTGGCAAAGAAACATAGAAAGCACAAGTTATTTTCGTAAAAATACAGTATTCGTGATGAATATTCAAGAAGAATATTCTACAACAGGTCCCAGTTTTCATCTTTCACATTAATGAAGAAAATAATTTTATTCTTCTTCCAATCTTCAAGCATAAAACTTGAATCTACAGGATCCCCAGGCATGAAAGTTTTGAGTTTCAATAACCAAAACAAAGCTAGGCAAAGTGTATTTTGTTAAGTGGTATGTAATTATAACATGCAGGTGTGTTTTTATATATAAAGAGTGATGCAATACTGGGAACATCTCTTACTAAGTTCCCAATTACAATAAAGAATATTTTTAAATAGTGGACAAAATGATGAATTTTCACAAATCATGCAAAGTCTTCTGGGTATATTGACAGGAGAGACTACAAAGTAAAAATGGGAGCTTTTGTATTAGCAAGTAAGATTCTATCCTGGAGGGACATGAAAGGGGTGAAATTCCATGCTTATCTCAGAACCTCAGGATGCCTGAAGGAGACAGGATCAGAACATACTTAGAGGGAATTGGTGGCTGTGTACCTGATGTGATGATCTGAAGGACACAGAAGGATTGTCACCACAGGCTGTCAAAATACCTGGAGTTCGACCTTCAAAATCACGCTTTGGCCTCCAGAAAAGCCATATTCATCTACAAGTATTTTACCTGAAAGAAGTGTTGCATTAATTCATTAATTCTACACTTGGCATGAATTATAGATTGAATTGTATTCCTTTAAAATATGTATTGAAGTCCTGGTCCCTGTACCTATGGAAGTGACTCTGTTTGGAAATAGGGTTGTTGTTGTTGTTGTTATTATGTTAGTGAGGTCATACCAAAGTATGGTGGGTTCTAAGCCTAGAGCAGAATAGACACAGAGACACACACACACAGGGGGAAGACAAACACCATGTGAGACCCTGCTGACAAGCAAAGGAACTCCAAGGATTGGCAGCAGACACCAGAAACTAGAAGAGGCACACAGAAGGAATCAACACGGCCGAAACCCTGGTTTAGACTTTTAGCCTCCAAAACTGTAAGAAAATAAATTTTTGTTCTTTAAAGCCTCCCACTTATGTTAATTCTTGTTACAGCAGCACTAGGTAACTAACACAGCATGGACAAGATAAGCAAATCATACTGGAACCTGGAGAAACGGCTTAACGGGAAGAGAACTTCGAAGAAGGGAAAGGGAGCTGCAATGGTCCTGAGACAGGTGAGAGGACACTGAACTAGAGCAGGTAGAAGTTAGAGAAGAACAAGGCAGAGTCTTTGGGTGCTGGTCCACTCTGCATCATTTGATGGCAAATTCTACGAAGTGAAGTTGGAGGGTCTTAGATTTTGGAAACTGGGAAGATTGCTTACCATTTGTTTGGGAGAGGCTTAAACAAAATTCCACTTTAGGGAGGAGCGATGTTGTTCTTGGTGAGAAGGTCGTCTCTGGGGGAGTCATTACCATTCTGTCTCTGTTTACAAGCTCAAGAGCAGTATTTCCAAAAGAGTTGAACGTAAGCCACTGTGGAAATGGATGTTTTTATTTTAATAGTTCTATGTATTTTATATCTATTAGAAAAATATAAGTAGCACATCAACTGAGGATTCCATGAATATTACTACTTAAAAAGAAGCTAAAGTAAAGGTTGCATGGGAAGCTTAGGGGGCAGTGAGTTTAAGATAATGGTGGTGGAATAATTTGGAAAAAGATAGTAAGAGTGGTAACACAACTTGAAAAATGTAATCGGTGTCATTGAATTGTACATGTAGAAATTGTTGAAATGGTATATCTTTAGCTGTGTATACTTTCACTAGGATTTTAAAAAAAGGAGTCAATTTAAAGAAAAATAATAAGTAGATAAGGAAAAAATTATGAAGGTATATTAATGACCAACCACTTCACATCTGTCATTTTGTTGTACAATGGTGGCTTGCATGTTGCTATGATGCTAGAAGCTATGCCACTGGTATTTCAAATATCAGCAGGGTCACCCATGGTAGACAGGTTTCAGTGGAGCTCCAGACTAAGAGACTAGGAAGAAAGGCCTGGTGATTTATGTCTGAAAATTAGCCAATAAAAACCCTACGGATCACAACAGAATATTGTCCAATATAGTGGTGGGAGATGAGCCCCCGAGGTTGGAAGATACTACATAATGATCGCAACAATGGACTCAAACATGCCAATGATCATGAAAATGGCACAGGATGGAGTAACATTTTGTTCTGCTGTACATAGGTCACCGTGAGTTAGAGCCAACTTGATGGCAGCAAACAATTAATGACTGAAACATGGAAAACACTACTTTAGAGATATTTAGAAATAAATATCTAAACCCATTGCTGTCGAGTTGATTCCGACTCATAGCAATCCTATAATACAGAGTAGAACTGCCCCATGGGGTTTCCAAGGAGTGGCTGGTGGATTCAAACTGCCAACCTTTTGGTTGGTGGCCAAGTTCTTAACCACTTGCCTCCAGGGCTCCAGAGGTGTCTGGGTGGTACAAACAGATTGCACTCAACTACTAACCTAAAGGTTAGCAGTTCAAACCCACCTAGCAGTGCTGTGGAGAAGCCTGGAGATGTGCTTCTGTGAAAGATTACAGCCAAGAAAACCCTGTGGAGCAGTTAAGCTCCATAACACATCGAGTCACCATGAGTTGGAACTGACTCACCACAACGGGTGTTTTAAGTCTATTTAGGAGTATATACCTAAGAGTTAACAAATGGAGCCATTTATCTTAAAGGCAAAATGACTGGGAAAAAAAAGGAAATGGATCCTCAGGTGATAGCATTCTGATTTCCACAACATTTTTTGGAAAGCAATCAGTAGGCAGTACTTAGGAGCAAGTATTGCAGGGTCATTAAGCAGAGTGGAGTCTTTGGAGTCTGGATTTGAACTTCCACTCCACGAATTACTGTGTGACCTTAAGGCACTGCTTCTCTCTGAGACTCAGTTTGTGCACCTCTGAAATGAAAATAACATCTCCTTCTAAAGATTATTGTAAAGGTTAAAAGAGATGATGAATGTAAGATCTCAAAAATGGTTGTTTTGATATTATTATCCCTTTCTTGATTGGATCTTTTTCCAATCATTTTTCTTTAGTACCTTTAAATGACCTTTGTCACATCTCTACAGACATGACACTCAATGCTGTATGTGTTTGTTTTACACGTCATCATATTAGTGTAAAAGATCAAGGAAAAGTAATGGTTACTCCCAAAGGAATTCCGGATTGCCTCCCTGGGTAATTCAAACTTGCCCATTCTCTGCTTTTAATACACTTTGGTTTTGTTCATAGAGGATTCCCATCATCTACCTCCTTCTATTGCCAAAATTCCAGGAAAGTTTCATGGTGATCCTTCGCTCATTTGCTCCTTCCAAAACAGCAAATCGACCTAGTAACTATGTGACACATTCTTTAACTTGTGGGTCATCTGCCTCTTTTGGAAAGACATTTGAAATGGAGTATTCTCTTTCTTTATCTAGATACGGTGTGCAGATTGCCATGCCCACCTAATACCAGAAGAGGGTCAAAAGGAGACATTCCTGAAACAATACTTTCTAGTGCCAAATTGACTAGCCTTAGCTTTCGAGAGCTAAATCAAAATACTCCTTGTCTAACGTATTAGGCTAACCTAGCAACAGTGGTGTAAGACACCAGATAAGTCAGGCAAAGCTATTTATGCTACTTTGAGACAATCTTCTAAAATTTCCTCAGTGTTTTCATGGTATATTTTATAATAAACACATACATTGTCATTATGATGCTGCTACTGCTAGTCATCACTGTCCTCAGTTTAAGCAGCATTTAGAGCTTCACCCTGAATGGGTTCACGTTGTCCAAAAATACCATATCCAAGTGCCTATGTGATCATGTCATTAGCAATAGCAAGTGACTGAAAATAATGAAGAAGAATGTCTTTCTACCTTTTTATATGTATATGAATGTGTGTATGTCTATTTCAAGGAGCTGTGGTGGCGCAATGGTTAAGCAATCAGCTATTAACCAAAAGGTCGGTGATTCGAACCCACTAGGAGAAAAGAGTTGGAAGTCTGCTTCCTTAAAGATTACAGCCTAGGAAATCCTATAGGGTAGTTCTACTCTGTCCTGTAGGGTAGCCATGAGTTGGAATTGACTGGATGACGCACAACACGTATATTTCAATGTGTGTCTGTGTGCGTATAATCATTGATCGCAACATTAGTATCAGTACACTGTTATCGAGGACCCACCTGGATAATTATTATCAGTGTCCTTGAAATGATTAACAATATGTTCAAGTTCAGGAATCATCATTGGATGTATGACTTGTGATAAGTGTGCTAATATTTGCTTTAAGTTTTAAGAATTTTTCATCAAAATAGCTGTGTTAAGTAAAACGGCAAGGAAAGTCTTATTTTTTTTTTAATTGTTGTAGTTAAATGAAGTTTACATTTCAAGTTAGTCTCCCACACAAAATTTTATACATAGATTGTTATGTGATCTTAATTGCTCACCCCATTCTGCGAAAGCACACTCCTCCTTTCCGCCCCTGATTCCCCATGTCCATTCAACCAGCTCCTAACCCTCTCTGCCTTCCCATCTCACCTCTGGACAGAAGCTGCCCATTTGGTCTCTTGTATCTACTTGACTAAGAGGCACACTCTTCACTAGTATCACTTTATGTCCCACAGTCCAGTCCAATCTCTGTCTGAAGAGTTGACCTGGGAAATTGTTTTAGTTCTGGGCTGATAGAGAATCCAGGGGCCATACTTTACGGGGTACTTCCAGTCTCAGTCAGATCATTAAGTCTGGTCTTCTTACTAGAATTAGAGTTCTGCACCCATCTTTCTGCTGCTCCATCAGGGACTCTCCGTTGTGTTCCCTGTCAGGGCAGTCATTGGTAGTAGCCAGGCACCATCTTTTTCTTCTGGTCTCAGGCTGATGAAGTCTCTGATTTATGTGGCCCTTTCTATCTCTTGGGCTAATACTTTCCTTGTGTCTTTGGTGTTCTTCATTCTCCTTTACTCCAGGTGGTTGGGACCAATTGATGAATCTTAGATGGCCATTTGCAAGCTTTTAAGACCCCAGATGCCACTCACCAAAGTAGGATGCAGAACATTTTCTTAATAAGCTTTGTTATGCCAGTTGACCTAGATGTCCCCTGAAAGCATGGTCCCCAGACCCCTACCCCTGCTACTCTGTCTCCTCAAAGTATTTGATTGTATTCAGGAAACTTCTTAGCTTTGGTTTAGTCCAGTTGTGCTGACTTTCCCTGTAGTGTGTGCTGTCCTTCCCTTTACCTAGCATGATTCTTACCTACCATCTAGTTAGTGAATAACCCTCACCCTTCCTCCCCACCCCCGTAACCACCAAAGAATGTTTTCTTCTGTGTTTAAAACATTTCTTGAGTTCTTATGATAGTGGTCTTATACAGTATTTGTCCTTCTGTGACTGACTAAATTCACTCAGCATAATAAGTTCCAGCTTCCACCATGTTATATGATGTTTCACAGCTTCATCATTGTTCTTTATTGTTGCATAGTATTCCATTGTGTGGATATACCATAATTTGTTTATCCATTCATCCGTTGATGGGCACTTAGGTTGTTTCCATCTTTTTGCTATTGTGAACAGTGCTGCAGTGAACATGGGTGTGCATATATCTATTCGTGTGATGGCTCTTATTTCTCTAGGGTACATTCCAAGGAGCAGGATAGCTAGATCATATGGGACTTCTGTTTCTAGCTTTTTAAGGAAGTGCCAAATCGATTTCCAAAGTGGTTGTACCATTTTACATTCCCACCAACAGTGTATAGACATTCCAGTCTCTCCACAAACTCTCCAGCATTTATCATTTTGGGTTTTTTGGTTTAAGGTTGGCCTTGTTGCAGTGAGATGATATCTCATTGTAGTTCTGATCTGCATTTCTCTAATGGCTAATGATCATGAGCATTTCTTCGTGTGTCTGTTAGCTGCCTGAATATCTTCTTTGACGAAGTGCCTGTTCATATCCTTTGCCCATTTTTTAATTGGGTTATTTGTCTTTTTGTTGTTGAGGCTTTGCAGTATCTTGTAGATTTTAGAGATTAGATGCTGATTGGATTTGTCGTAGCCAAAAACTTTTTCCCAGTCTGTAGGTTGTCTTTTTACTCTTTTGGTGAAGTCTTTTGATGAGCATAAGTGTTTGATTTTTAGGAGCTCCCATTTATCTAGTCTCTCTTCTGGTGCTTGTGCATTGTTACTTATGGTTCGTATTGTGTTTATGCCATGTATTAGGGCTCCTAGTGTTGTCCCTATGTTTTCTTCCATGATCTTTATTTTCTCAATTTTATATTTAAGTCTTTGATCCATTTTGAGTTAGTTTCTGTACGTGGTGTGAGGTATGGGTCTTGTTTCAGTTTTTTGCAGATGGATATCCAGTTATGCCAATACCATTTGTTCTTTAACCATTTGTTCTTGTCTCTTTAGACTGTCTTTTCCCCAGTTAATGGACTTTGGGCCTTTGTCAAATATTAGCTGTTCATAGGTGGATGAGCTTATATATGGATTCTCAACTCTGTTCCATTGGTCTATGCGTCTGTTGTATACCAGTACCAGGCTGTTTTGACTACCATGGCAGTATAATAGGTCCTAAAATCAGGTAGTATAAGGCCTCCCACTTTGCTCTTCTTCTTGAGTAATGCTTTATTTATTCAAGGCCTCTTCCCTTTCCATATAGTTGGTGATTTGTTTCTCCATCTCATTAAAAAATGCTGGTGGAATTTGGATCAGGATTGCATTGTATCTGCAGATTGCTTTGGGTAGAATTGACATTTTCACTATGTTGAGTCTACCTATCCATGAGCAAGGAATATTTTTCCACTTATGCAGGTTTCTTTTAGTTTCTTGCAGTAGTGTCTTGTAGTTTTCTCTGTATAGTCTCTGGTTAGGTTTATTGCTGAGTATTTTATCTTATTGGGGGCTATTGTAATGGGGCTATATGTAAATGATTTGGTAATTTCCTCTTCAAGATTCTCTTTGTTGGTGTAAAGGAATCCAACTAATTTTTGTATGTTTATCTTGTATCCTGAAACTTTGCTGAAATCTTCTATTAGTTCCAGTAGTTTTCTTGTGGATTCTTTGGGGTTTTCTGTGTATAAGATCATATCATCTGCAAATAGAGATACTTTGACTTCTTCCCTACCAATGTGGATGCCCTTTATTTCTTTTTCTAGCCTAATTGCTCTGGCTAGGACCTCCGGCACAATGTTGAATAAGAATGGTGATAAAGGGCATCCTTGTCTGGTTCGCATTCTCAAGGGGAATGCTTTCAAAGTCTCTCCATTTAGGATGATGTTGGCTGTTGGCTTTGTATAAATGCCCTTAATTATATTGAAGAATTTCCCTTCTATTCCTATTTTGTTGAGAGTTTTTATCACGAATGGGTGTTGGACTTTGTCAAATGCCTCTTTTTCATCGATTGATAAGATCATGTGGTTCTTGTCTTTTGTTTTATTTATGTGATGGATTACATTGATTATTCTTCTAATGTTGAACCATCCCTGCATACCTGGTATAAATCCCACTTGGTCATGGTGAATTATATGTTTGATATGTTGCTGAATTCTATTGGCTAGAATTTTGTTGAGGATTTTTGCATCAATGTTCATGACAGATACTGGTCTGTAATTTTCTTTTTTTGTGGTGTCTTTACGGGGTTTTGGTATCAGGGTTACACTGGCTTCATAGAATGAGTTTGGAAGTATTCCATCCTTTTCTGTGCTCTGAAATACCTTTAGTAGAAGTGGTGTTATCTCTTCTCTGAAAGTTTGGTAGAGTTCTCCAGTGAAGCCATCCAGGCCAGGTCTTTTTTTTGTTAGGGGTTTTTTAATAACCTTTTCAATCTCTTCTTTTGTTATGGGTTTACTTAGTTGTTCTACCTCTGTTTGTGTTAATTTAGGTAGGTAGTGAGTTTCTAGAAATTTGTCCATTTCCTCTAGGTTTTCAAATTTGTTAGAGTACTATTTTTCATAGTATTCTGTTATGATTCTTTTAATTTCAGTTGGCTCTGTTGTGATATCACCCATCTCTTTTCTTATACGGGTTATCTGCTTCCTCTCCTGTTTTTCTTCTGTCAGTTTGGCCAGTGGTTTACCAATTTTGTTGATCTTTTCAAAGAACCAGCTTTTAGACTTGTTAACTCTTTCAATTGTTTTTCTATTCTCTATTTCATTTAATTCTGCTCTAATTCTTATTATTTCCTTCCTTCTGGGCCTGTGGACTTTTTTTGCTGCTCTCTTTCTACTTGTTCTAGTTGTAGGGTTAATGTTTTTATTATGGCCCTTTCTTCTTTTTGGATGTGTGCATTTATCTCTATAAACTGACCTCTGAGCACTGCTTTTGCTGTGTCCCAAAGGTTCTAGTAGTATGTGTTTTCATTCTTGTTTGATTCTGTAAATTTCTTTATTCCATCCTTAATTTCTTCTATAACCCAGTAGTTTTTGAGCAAGGTGTTGTTCGGTTTCCATGTGTTTGATTTTTCTCCTTGCTCTTTCTGTTATTGATTTCTACTTTTATGGCTTTATGGTCAGAAAAGATGCTTTGTAATATTTTGATGTTTTGGATTTTGTTAAGGCTGGCTTTATGGCCTAATATGTGGTCTATTCTAGAGAATGTTCCATGTGCATTGGAAAAGAAAGTATACTTGGCTGCCATTGGGTGCAGTGTTCGGTATATGTCTATGAGATCAGGTTGGTTGATTGTAGCATTTAGCTCTTCTGTGTCTTTGTTGAGCTTCTTTCTAGATGTTGTGTCCTTTACTGAAAGTGGCATGTTGAAGTCTCCTACTACTATTGTGGAGTTGTCTATCTCTCTTTTCAGTGATGTTAGAGTTTGTTTTATGTATTTTGGAGCCCTGTCATTGCGTGTGTAAATATTTATTATAGTTATGTCCTCCTGGGGTATTGACCCTTTAATCATTATATAGTGCCCTTCCTTATCCTTTGTGGTGGATTTTACTTTAAAGTCTGTTTTGTCAGAGATTAATATTGCCATTCCTGCTCTTTTTTGGGTGTTGCTTGCTTAATATATTTTTTTCCATCCTTTGAGTTTTAGCCTGTTTATGTCTTTAAGTCTAAGGTGAGTCTCTTGTAGGCAGCATAAAGATGGATTATGCTTTTTTATCCAGTCTGCCACTCTCTGTCTCTTTATTGGTGCATTGAGTCCGTTTACATTCAGCTTAATTATTGATAGGTATGAGTTTAGTGCTGTCATCCTGATGTTTCTTTTTGTGTGTTGTTGACAGTTTCCTTGTTCCCCTTAATTTTCTGTGCTGAGTCATTTTTCTTTAAGTATTTTGTTTTCATCTTTTTCATTGTTGTAGATTTTGTGTTTGCTGGGTCTTTATATTTTTCTACTTTTTTATTTTGATTTGCAGGATTGTTAGATTCCTTTAGGGTTACCTTAGTATTTATCCCTATTTTTCTAAGTTTATACCAGTTTTTTATTTCTTTATATCACCTTGACTTCCCCTCCATATGAAAAATCAATGTCTGCATTTTTTTTTTTTTAATATTTTATTGTACTTCAGGTGAAGGCTTACAGAACAAACAGTTTCTCATGTAACAGTAGTACACATGCTGTTTTATGACTTTGGTTAACAACCCCACAACATTTTAACCCTCTGAATTCTCAGCATTTTTTTTTTTTTTTTTTTTTTTTTTGGTGAAAATACACATAGCCAAAGACACACCATTTCAAAACTTTTTACATACACATTTAAGTGACATTGACTATGCTCTTCCAATTGTGCTGCCATTCTCACCCAAGATGAAGGCTTACAGGACAAAATAGCCTCCCATTTAACAGTTACTACAAATGTTGCCCTATAACAATGGTTAACAATCTCACAACACATCAACAGTATCCTTACTCAACTTGTGTTCCTTATCATCAGCTTCCTACTCCCCCTCTGCCTTCTGGCCCTTGTCACTGTACTCCTGTACCTCGTTAGTCTCATTTAGTTTTACTGGGCTGTCCACTCCCAGGCTAAACAGTGAACCTCGAAGGTAACTTCACCTCTGAGCTGAAAGGGTGTCTGGGGGCCATACTCTTGAGGTTTCTCCAGTCTCCTTTAGGCCAGTAAATCTGGTCTTTTTTTTTTTTTTTTTTTTTTTTTTTTTGTGAGTTAGAATTATGCTCTACATCCTTCTCCAGCTCTGTCCAGAACCCTCTGTTGTGATCCTGGTCAGAGCAGTCAGCGGTGGTAGCCGGGCACCATCTAGCTGTACTGGACTCAGTCCAGTGGAGGTCTTGGTAGCTGTGGACAATTAGTCCTTTGGACTAATCTTTTCGCTGTATCCTGTTCTCTTTGTTCTCCCTTGCTCCCGAAGGGATGAGACCAGTGGAGTATCTTAGATGGCCCCTCACAGGCTTTTAAGACCCCAGACACTACTCACCAAGGTAGAATGTAGAGCATTATCTTTATAAGTAGTGTCATGCCAATTGAGCTAGATGTTCCCCGAGACCATGGTCCCCAGAGCCCTCCGTCCAACAACTCAGTCCCTCGGGGAGTTTGGATGTGTCCATGGGGCCTCCATGACCTTTCCTTGTGCAGGTTGTGTTAGTTTCCCTTGTACTGTGTACTGTCTCACCTCTCACCCAAGATACCACTTATCTATTGCCTATTTAGTATTCCCCCCCCCCACCCCCTCCCATCCCTGGTAACCAACAAGGATTGTTACATTTTGCATGTGAATTTTTTCATGGGTTTTTACAATAGAGGTCTCATACAATATTTGTCCTTTTGTGATTGACTTATTTCACTCAGCATACAATGTCTGCATTTTTTAAGTCCCTCTTTTTTGTTTTAATGTTGTCCCTTTTTTACATATTGATATCTCCGTTTCCCTATTTTCAATATTTTAGCTTTGACATATTTTCGATTTCCCTGTCTGAGTCAATATCTGGTTGCTCTGTCCTGTGTTCTAGTCTTGCATTGTTATCTGATGTTATTGATTATCTAACCAGAGGACTCTCTTTAGTATTTCTTGTAATTTTGGTTTGGTTTTTGCAAATTCCCTAAACTTCTGTTTATCTGGAAATGCCCTAATTTCACCATCATATTTGAGAGACAGTTTTGCTGGATATATAATTCTTGGCTGGCAGTTTTTTTTTGTTCAAGTCTTTATATATGTCATCCCATTGCCTTCTTGCCTGCATGGTTTCTGCCGAATAGTTCTGGCTTATTCTAAGTGACTCTCCTTTGTGGATGACTTTCTTTTATCCCTAGCCACTGTTACAATTCTCTATCTTCGGTTTTGGTAAGTTTGATTATAGTATGTCTTGATGACTTTCTTTTGAGATCTACCTTATGTGGGGTTTGGTGAGCATCTTGGATAGATATCTTCTCATCTTTCAGGATATTAGGGAAGTTTTCTGTCAACAAATCTTCAACAATTTTCTCCTTATTTTCTGTTATCACCCCCTGTTCTGGTACTCCAATCACTCATAGGTTATTTCTCTTTATAGAGTCCCACATAACTCTTAGAGTTTCTTCATTCTTTTTAATTCTTTTACCTGACTTTTTCCTCAAATAAGTTGACATCAAGTGCTTTATCTTCAATGTCACTAATTCTAACTTCTACTGCCTCAAATCTGTTCCTATGACTTTCTATTGAGTTGTCTAAATCTGAAATTTTATTGTTAATCTTCTGGTTTTCTGATTGCTGTCTCTCTATGGATTCTTGCAGCCTATTACATTTGACATTATGTTCTTGAATAACTTTTTTAAGTTCCGCTACTACTTTGTCTGTGTGTTCTTTGGCTGTTTTTGCATTTTGTCAAATTTTCTTTCTAAATTCTAAGGAGAGTTCTGTATATTAATCTTTTGTATTCTGCCTCTGGTAATTCCAAGAAATTCTCTTCCTCCAGAGACTTTATTGATTCTTTATTTTGGGAGCTTGCTGAAGCCATCATGGACTGCCTCTTTATGTGATTTGATATTGACTGTTGTCTCCGAGCCATCAATAAGTTATTACAATTTTATTTTATATTTGTTTAGTGAGTCCTAGCTTCTTGTTTTGTTTTGTTTTGATATGCCCAAATAGGCTGCTTGTGTGCGCTAGTTTGATTATTGGCACCTTTGAAGCTGTAACGTCCTGTCACCAGGAAGTTAGTTCTGTAACTAAGTATGTGCACACAGGAGTCCATTAAATTTTCCTACATGGGTTCAGCTCAGGTGTCCAGGCAGTCGGTCACCAAGTGTGTGGTTCAGGCTCTCACCTACAGTCTTAGAGAGGCATGGGTGATTTGTGTAGGCCCGGGTATCTGGCTGCAGTAGGGGGCACACGCTGAGCCGGGCAGTTGGCTGACGGCTGCCCCTGAGAGTCTGAAAGGAAAGTATGTCCCTTTTCCCTAGGGTGATTAGGTAGGTGAGTTTTTCAGCCAGACTATGAGCACCCCACTCTGTTGGCTGTAAAGACTCAAGGGCAGCACTTATTCTTGGACACCTGTAGCAGGTGACTAGGTGGCATAGGTGAAGCCACCAGTCCTCAAGCCCCTGGTGCAGATCGGTAAAAGTGCCTGCTCAAAGGGCAGGGCTGTGTTGAGGGTCACAAATCTGCCACTTCACAGCTGAAAGAGTTGAAGTTAGACTTCAGATATTTACCTTGTTGTACTGTGGTAGTGAGGGCTAACACTGTTGAGATGGGTCCCCATCTATACAGTCTATACAGGGGTGTAAGGCACTCAAAATCTACAGACCCCTTATGCCTGTGCCTAGCAAAGGAGCTCAGCTGACCCTGAGTTCTTAGATTAAGGGATCCAGTAGCTTATTTTTTGCCTCTCCAAGACCAGGAGAATGGGTTAGGGTGCCTTTTGGGATCTACTTCCAGCCCAGCAGACTCGGACTTTGGAAGGCTAGTCTGGTGCAGAGCTGGGAGGGAGGAGGTAAAAGGGAGAGAGGTTTTTCCCATATGGGCTTTTTTTTTTTTAATTCCCCTCAAATGGCCTCAAGCATGTATTTATCTTTAGCAACTTGGGAGCCGCTTTTTACTGGTTCGGAGTGTCCAAGCAGAATCTCTGCTGCCAGATCTCTCTCGATGTGGAAACTGCCTCCCAAACACACATGTGCAGCTGTTTGCCTGCTTCACTGCATACCTTGGAGCCAGTCGGGGCCGAAGAGCTGGAGCCAAGTCCGGTCCGGCACTTCTCACTTCTTCAGAACTGTCTCCCTCTCCCCCCGCCACTCAGTCTGATTCCTCAACCTTGCTTTGTTCAGGGCTCCTAGGTATTCATATACAATCAAATAACTTGTTTTTCCAGGTCTTTGTTGTAAGAGGGATATAGGAAGCTGTCTGACTACTCTGCCATCTTGGCCCCGCCCTCGGCAAGGAAAGTCTTAATGTTATTTGTGTGTGTGTGTATGTCAATTTTGTTGAGGTATTTACATACAATAAAATGCAATAGTTTTAAGCGTACACAATATGATAAATTTTGACAAATGTACAGTCATGTAACCAGCACAACGATCATGATAAAATACTTCCATCACTCCAGCAAAGTCCTTTGTACCCCTTTACAGTCAATCAATCCCATACCCTGAACTCCCACCCCCTGAGAACCACTGACCTTCTTTTCTGTCACCATTGTTTTGTCTTTTCAAGAATTCCGTGTAAGTGGAATCATGCAGTATGCAGTCATTTGTGTCTGGCTCCTTGTATTAATTTTTTATTGCTGCTGTAACAAATTACTACAAACTTAGCAGCTTAGAACACCACAGATTTATTTCACAGTTCTGTAGGTCTAAAGTCCAAGTCCAGTGCGGCTCAACTGGGTCCTCCGCTTAGACTGTCACTAGGCCAAAATCATGAGCAGGACCAGGTTCCCATACTGGAGGCGCTGGGTAGTAACATGCTTTTAAACTCAATCTAGTTGTTGGCAGAGTTCGGTTCATTGCAGATGTAGGATTGAGGCCCCCGTTTCCTTGCTGGCTGCTATCCAGGGGCCATCCTTAGTTTCTAGAGGACTCTCTTCAACCCCTGCACATGGCCCCCCATATCTCACCCCCAGTGGCAGTGAATCAAACCCTTCTCACACTTGAAACCTCTTGGACGTCTGCTGCTGTTGCATCTCTCTGACTCCAGCTGGAGAAAGTTCTCTGTTTTTAAGGGGTCACTTGATTGGACTGGACCCACCTGGATATTCCAGGAAAATCTCATTATGTTAAAGTTCTTAACCTTAATCACGCCTGTTGTCTAATATTTGAAAGCATTGTATCATATATTTTGTACAGTTTTATATTTGTTTAAGGTAGAGAAGTAATTCTGGCCCTCAGTATTCCATTATGTTTAGAAGCTGAAGTCTTTAATGTTGTTGGGACCACTGTTGAGGAAAACCATTTGTTTTATGCCCTCAGGATATGAACAATAATTAACCAGGAAAATATTAAAACTTACTGTTGGGTGAATTCTAATTTGGTGAAAATTTATGTTCTATATGACTGGGAAAAAAGATAGGATTACAAAACAAAAATTGACTATGTCTTAAAAACTCGAAATTTTTGTCTTAAATACAGTAAAAAATTTTATATCACTATTCTTTTTTCTCATTTTATTCTCCCCCACAGTCACTAAATTCCTATAAAGTGGATAGCATTTCCTACATTTTTACTTCTGCTTGCCTCAAAAATACTCCTGCGCTACTGGAAGACATTTTAGATGGCAGGTGTTCAGCTCTTCATTTGCAAATGCTTAGCCCGGTTTTCTATAGGAACCCTACAGATAGTTTCCTTACTGTAGCTGTTGTTGTTGTTGTTAGCTGTCATCAAGTGATCCACTTCCAACTTATGGTGACCCCATGTGTGCAGAATAAAAGTGCTCCATAGTGTTTTCAAGGCTGTGACCTTTCAGAAGCAGATCACCAGGCCTGTCTCCTCAGGAGCCTTCGGGTGAGTTCAAACTGCCAACCTTTCAGCTACTAGTCAAGCATTTAAGCATTTGCACCACCCAGGGACTCCTGTCTGTGGTAGTTCTTGTTGTTAGGTGCCATAGAGTTGATTCACACTCATAGGGACCCCATGTGACAGAGTAGGACTGCCCCATAGGGTTTTCTTGGATATAATCTTTTCAGATTGCTAGGTCTTTCTCTTGCAGAGCAGCTGGGTGGGTTGGAATCACCCACCATTCTGTTAGCAGCTGAATGCTTAGCTATTTGTACCATCAGTCTCCTCTATCTATGATTACCAACCAAAACCAAACCTGTTGCCATCGAGTCAATTCCAACTCATAGCTACCCTATAGCACAGAGTAGAACTGCCCCATAGGGTTTCCAAGGAGCAGCTAGCTGGTGGATTTGAACGGCCAACATTTTGGTTGGCAGCCAGGCTCTTAACCGCTGCACCACCAGGGCTCCTATCTATGGTTAAACCAAACCCATTGCCACTGAGCCAATTCCAACTCATAGTGACCATATGGTTAGTATGTAATAAACGTTTAACACTTCAAGGCTTATCCCCAAATTGATACTGAAAAGGGAGCTGTAAAAATATCTCCTCCTTTTCCACAAAGCCCTATTATTTGTTTATTTGAGATGAAGATATGTGCTTATTGTTTACTGTATAGTAAACTTCTTTAAGGAAAGGAATGTGTCTTATAGGCATACATTGGAGATATTGTGGGTTTGGTTCCAGACCAACACAATAAAACAAATATCATAATAAAGCGAGTAACACAAATGTTTTTGGCTTCCTAGTGCATACAAAAATTATGTTTACACTATACTATAGTCTATCAGTAAACTGGTGGCGTAGTGGTTAAGAGTTCGGCTGCTAACCAAAAGGTCAGCAGTTAAAATTCAGCAGGCACTCCTTGGAAACCCTATGGAGCAGTTCTACTCTGTCCTATAGGTCACTATGAGTTGGAATCGACTCGATGGCAACAGGTTTGGTTTTTGGTATAGTCTATTAAGTGCGCAATAGCATTATGTCTAAAAAAACAATATACATACCTTAATGTAAAAATACTTCATTGTTAAAAAAAGCTAACCATCATCTGAGCCTTCAGTGAGCCATAATCTTTTAACTAGTGCATGGTCTTGCCTTGGTGTTGATGGCTGCAAACTGATCAGAGTGGTGGTCGCTGAAGGTTGGAAAGGCTGTGGTAATTTCTTAAAATAAGACAACAATGAAGTTTCCCACATCAATTGACTCTTCCTTTCATGAAAGATTTCTCAGTAGCATGTGATGCTGTTTGATAGCATTTTACCCACAGTAGAACTTCTTTCAAAACTGGAGTCAGTCCTCTCAAATCCTGCCACTGCTTTATCAACTAAGTTAATATAATATTCTAAATCCTTTGTTGTCATTTCAACAATGTTCAAAGCATCTGCACCAGGAGTAGATTCTATCTCAAGAAACCACTTTCTTTGCTCATCCATAAGAAGCAACTCCTCATCCATTAAAGTTTTACTATGAGATTGCAGCAACTCAGCCACATCTTCAGGTGCCACATTTAATTTTATTTTTACCACATCTGCAGTTACTTCCTCCACAGAAGTCTTGAACCCCTCAAAGTCATCCATAAGGGATGGAATCAACTTCTTCCAAACTCCTGTTGATGTTGAATTTTGACATCCTCCCATGAATCACAATTGTTCTTAATGGCATCTAGAATGGTGAATCCTTTCCAGAATATTTTCAATTTACTTTGCCCAGATCCATCAGAGGAGTCACTGTCTATGGCAGCTATAGCTTTATGAAATGTATTTCTTACGTAATAAGACTTGAAAGTCAAAATTACTCCTTGATCCTTGGGCTGCAGAATGGATGTTGTGTTAGGCATGAAACAACATAAATCTCCTTGCACAACTCCATCAGGGCTCTTGGGTGACCAAGTGCATTGTCAATGAGCAGTAATGTTTTGAAAGGAACTTTTTTTCTGAGGAGTAGGTCTCATCAGCAGGCTTAATATATTCAGTACACCATGTTGTAACCAGATATGCTGTCATCCAGGCTTTGTCGTTCCATTTAAAGAGCCCAGGCAGAGTAGATTTAGCATAATCCTTAAGGGCTCTAGGATTTTCAGAATGGTAAATGAGCATTGGCTTCAACTTAAAGTCACTAGCTGCGTTAGCCCCTCACAAGAGAGTCAGCCTGTCCTTTGAAGCTTTGAAGCCAGGCATTGACTTCTCTTCTCTAGCTGTGGAAGTCCTAGATGGCATCTCCTTTCAATATAAGGCTGTTTTGTCTACACTGGAAATCTTTGTTTAGTGAAAATCAATTATCTTAGCTAGATCTTCTGGATAACTTACTGCAGCTTCTACATCAGCACTTGCTGCTTCAGCTTGCACTTTTATGTTTTGGAGATGGCTTCTTTCCTTAAACCTCATGAACCAACCTCTGCTGGCTTCAAACTTTTCTTCTGCAGCTTCCTTGCCTCTCTCAGCCTTCATAGAATTGAAGAGAGTTAGGGCCTTGCTCTTGGTTAGTCTTTGGCTTAAGGGAATGTTGTGGCTGGTTTGATCTTCTATCCAGACCACTAGAACTTTCTCCATATCACCAGTAACACTGTTTCACTTTCTTATCATTCGTGTGTTTATTGGAGTAGTGCTTTTAATCTCCTTCAAGAACCTTTCCTTTGCGTTCACAACTTGGCTATTTGGCACAAGAGGCCTAGCTTTCGACCTGTCTCGACTTTTGACATGCCTTCTTTGCTAAGCTTAATCATTTCTAGCTTTTGATTTAAAGTGAGAGGTATACAACTCTTCCTTTCACTTGAACACTTAGAAGCCATTGTAAGGTCATTAACTGGTCTAATTTTAGTATTGTCATGTCTCAGGGAGTAAGGAGGCCCAAGGAGAGGGAGAGAGACAGGGGAATGGCCGGTCGGTGGAGCAATCAGAACACACACAACATTTATTAAGTTTGCCATTTTACATGGGTGCAGTTTGTGGTACCCCAAAACAATTACAATAGTAACATCAAAGATCACTGATCACAAATCACCACAACAGATACAATAATAATGAAAAGATTTGAAATATTGTGAAAAATACCAAAATGCGACACGGAGACACAAAGTGAGCACGTGCTGTTGGAAAAACGGCGCCAATAGATTTGCTCAACGCAGAGTTGCCACAAACCTTCAATTTGTAAAAAATGCAATATCTGCAAAGTGCAATAAAATGAGGTATGTCTGTATTTATAGTTATATCCACAGGGAACATGCTGAGCACGTAGTCAGTGCTACAAATATTTGTAGAAATAAATGAATAGATTGTTGTTTATACTCAAAGATCACAAAAAGTACCGTGGCTAATTTACTTATTTATTTCAGAGTATATGCTCCTGTTAATTCCTACATTTTCAATTGAGCGTCCAGAAAATTGAAAGATAATAAAAATGATAAAGTACAACCCGAGGTGATGAAAATGCTAAAATCTACTTGTCATGGGCCCATCTGCAGTGGCCTATTAAAGTCTGGGCGTGGAATCTAGGAAGACTGTATTACTAGCACAGGACTGAATCCCCAGAGGTGAATTCTTCCCAGTATTACAGATTACCTTGGAGATAAAACTTGCTTCTGAAGTATGTATTTTCATGATATTGTATTAATTTAACCCCCTTAGCTAAGATTACATTCTATAATCAAGAGTCTTTCTTATACATTTTGTGAGTCTGCATTTCACAATTAAATTTTTATGAAAGAAGAAGTAATAAATATTTTGACAACATTTTAAAAAGTTTGCTTAACTTGGCTTATTAGCAGCTTGCCATTGCTGTGTACTCTGTGTCCTTTTAGCCAAGCCCAAATTTGAAAGAAAATAGCAGATGTCCAGTTAATTATTTTTCTGTGTGTGTGCATGTATGTGTTTAGTGTGGCTGTTTTCCAAAGACATCAAGCATAGGCATTGCTTACTGATGGTCATCTTTTTTGGTTGCAGTCTAATCAACTCGCAAAACTAAAATGGATCTTACAGGGAGCTTTTGGATACCCATTGTTTCAGCACTATTTGTTGAAAAAAACTATCCTTTCTCCACTAAATTGCCTTTATATTTTGTCAAAAATCAGTTGTAGTCCTACTCTTCACTTACCAACTATCTCATTATCCAACATTTCGCATTTATGACAATAGTAAAAAATCTACTAACCCGTTATCTTGCACATTAACCACCCACCGACTGGAACACCCTCATCTTGCACATAGGCACTGGAAGCAGGGCATGGGCAGTGCTCACCTTTGCCCCCTGGATGAGGCCCATGAACTACCCAGCCCATGCCCTGCTCCACTTCCTGCACCAAGAGCACCACGGAGCGCTGAGCTGGGACAGCGGGCAACTGAGAATGCCCAGCAAGCAGCCTGCAGCATGGGTTCAGATTCCGGAAGGCAGAGTGAGGGTTAGCCCATGACCACCACAGGTACAGAAGGGCTGAAGCTGCCCAGCTGGGAGGGCTGGAACTGGGGAGGAGGGGAGGCCAGGGCAGGAAATTGAGAGTATTTCCCATAAAGCCAATTTTCAAATAATGACCTGGTCTTCAGAACTGAACCATGCCAATAAGTGAGGATTGGGTGTATATATATATGTATATATATATATATAATGTTGTTAGGTGCCATTGAGACAGTCGTGACTCATAGCAACTCTATGTACAAGCAGAACGAAACACTGCCCAGTCCTGAACCATCCTGAGTCCTTTGTTACAGCCACTATGCTAATCCATCTCACTGAGGGTCTTCCTCTCTTTCGCGGACGCTTTACTATACCAAGCATAATGTCCTTCTCCAGGGACTGATCCCTCCTGATAACATGTCCAAAGTACTTGAGAAGAAGTCTCACCATCCTTGCTTCTAAAGAGGGTTCTGGCTATACCTCTTCCAAGACAGATTTGTTCATTCTTCTGGCAGTCCATGGTATACTCAATATTCTTTGCCAACACCCTAATTTATAGGCATCAATTCTTCTTTAGTCTACCATGTAGTTGTTAGGTGTCGCTGAGTCGCTTCTGACTCATAACGATATATGCCTATCTCTGGACTCTCTCTTCTCTTCCATTGATCTATGTACCTATCATTGTGGCAATACTACACTGTCTTATTTACTAAAGCTTTTAAGTAAGTCTTTAAGACAGTTATTGTTAGTCCTCCAACTTTGACTTTTTTTTTTCAAATTTGTTTGGGCTTTTCTACGACTTTTACATTTTCATATGAATTTTAGGATTAGTTTTTTCAAATTAGTTCTGACTCTTCTGTGACTGTCACATTTTCATATGAATTTTAGAACCAGTTTTTCAATTTCTACAAAAAAGCCTGCTACAATGTTGATTGCATTGTATTGAATCAATAGATAAATTTTAGGAGAATTGATATCTGTTATGGGTTAAATTGTGTCCCTGAAACATCTGTGTCAGCTTGGCTAGGCCATGATTCCCAGTATTTGTGGTTGTCCTCCATTTAGTGATCTGATGTAATTTTCCTATGTGTTTCAAATCCTAACTTCTGTGATGTTAATGAGGTAGGATTAGAGGCAGTTATGTTAATGAGGCAGGACACAATCTACAGGATTGTGTTGTATCTTGAGTCAATCTCCTGAGATATGAAAGAGCGAATCAAGCAGAGAGGATAGGGATCTCTTTAACATCAAGCAAGAAGAGCCTTTGGACCTGGAGTCCCTGCGCTGAGAAGCTCCTAGACCCAGGATAAGACTGATGACAAAAACCTACCCCCAGAGCCAACAAGAGAGAGAAAGCTTTCCCCTGGAGCTAGTGCCCTGAATTCGGATTTCTAGCCTCCTAAACTGTGAGAGAATAAATTTCTGTTTGTTAAAGCCATTCACTTGAGCTATTTCTGTTATAGCAGCACTAGATCACTAAAACAACATCTTAACAATATGGAGCCTTTTGGCCCCTGAGTATGGTATACCTTTCCATTTATTTAGGTCTTTTCTTTTTTTCAGCAATGTTTTATAGTTTTCAGTGTTCGGGACTTGCATATCCTTTGTTAGATTTAACTGAAATATTTCATATTTTTGACGCTATTATAAACAGTATTTTAAAATTTCAATTTCTAATTGTTCATTGTTAGTATATAGAAATAAAATTGATTTATGTATGTTGACCTATTTTGCAACCTTGGTAAACTCACTCATTAGTTCGACATAGATGATGATGTTGTCTCCCAATGTTAAGAGTTGGCTTTTTCTTTTTCCTTTATAATCGGTATGTCTTTTATTCCTTTTTATTGCATTGATGCACTGGATAGAACTTCCAATACAATGTTGAATAGAAATGATGAGAGCAGATATCCTTGACTCATTCTTATTTAAAGGGGAAAGCATTAGTCTTTCACCATTAGGAATGATATTAGCTGTAGATTTTCATAGATTTTCTTTATCAGGCTGAGAAAGTTCACTTCTATTCCTAGTTTGCCACGAGTCTTTTTCAGAAATGGATGTTGGGTTTTTTCTGTGTCCATTGAGATAACCTTATGATTTTTTTCTTTTCTAGTTTTTTAATATGGTGAATTACCTTGACAGATTTTCTAATGTTAAACTAACTTGTCTTACTGGGACAAACATCATTTTGTCATGTTGTATTATCCTTTTCATATATTGTTGGATTTGAATTGCTAAAATTTTGTTTAGAATTTTTGCATTTAGGTTCATGAGGGATGGTAGTCTGTAGTTTTCTTTTCTTGTAAGGCCTTTGTCTGCTTTTGGAATAAATGTAAAGCTGGACTTGTAGAATGAGTTGGGAAGCATTTCTTCCCCTTCAAGTTTTGGACAGTTTGTGTAGAATTGGTACTATTTTCCAGTAAGGTCTGGGGTTTTCTTTAGCAGGGAAGGGGGTTAAAACAAATTCCATTTTTTAATTAGTTATAGGTCCATTTGGGTTATTTATTTCTGACTGAATGACCTTTTTAGTTTTCATCTTTTAAGGAATTTATAAATTTCTTCTGATTTATCAAGTTTATTGGCATAAAATTGTTCATAATATCGCCTTATTATCATTTTAATGTCTGTAGAATCTGAAGTGATGTTAGTATCATTCCTGACATTGATACTTTGTACTTTCATTCTTCTTGATGTGACTTGGTGTAGTTTCCTTCCTGTTTCTTGTGCTTGAGGTTTGTTGAATTTTTTCTAACTATGAGTTCATAGTTTGCAGCAAATTTGAAAAGATTACAGTTATTATTTTTTCAGGAACTCTTACTATACCAATATCAGGCCATTTGAAATTGTCGCACATTCACTGGAGCTCTGTTTATTTTCTTTTTATTCTTTGTTCTCTCTGTGTTTCATTTCTGATGGTTTCTATTGCTATATCTTCAAGTTCACTGATCTTTTCTTCTATAATGTCCAATCCACCATTAATCCTATTTGGTGCATTTTTCGTATCAGATATTGTGGTTTTTGCTTCTAGAAGTTCAATTTTTTTTTTTTTAACATATCTTCCTATCTCCAGTTCTTTTTCTTAAACATATGGAATATAATTATAATAATTGTCTTAATGTCTTTGTTGGTTATTCTAACATCTATGTCAGTTCTGGATTAGTTTTGATTAGCTAATTGTTCTCCTCATTGTGGGTCATATTTTCTAGCTTTTTTGTATGCCTGATAATTTTTTATTTGATGCCAGACCATGTGAATTTTACCTTGTTGGGTGCTGAATATTTTTTAAATTTCTGAAAGTATACCTGATCTTTTTTCTGGGATGCACTCACATTGCTTGGAGACAGTTTGACTTAAGGGTGAGGGCATTGTTTTTAGGGCTTGCTAGGCAGATCCAGAGCAGCGTTTAGTCTAGGGCTTATAATTCTCCACTACTCAGGGAAGCCGCCACGCATCTGTTAGTTTTTCATACTGTGGGGGCTGGCATGTTGCTGCGATGCTGGAAGCTATGCCACTGGTATTCAAATACCAGCAGGATCACCCATGGCGGACAGGTTTCAACTGAGCTTCCAGACTAAGACAGACTAAGAAGGACCTGGCAGTCTACTTCTGAAAAGAATTAGCCAGCAAAAACCTTATGAATAGTGGCGGAACTTTGTCTGATATAGTGCCGGAAGATGAGCTCCTCAGGTTGGAAGACACTCAAAAGGTGACTGGGAAATAGCGGCCTCCTCAAAGTAGAGTTGACCTTAGTGATGTGGATGGAGTCAAGCTTTCAGGACCTTCATTTGTTGATGAGGCAGGTTTCAAATGAGAAAAAACAGCTGCAAAAATCCATTAACTATTGGAACATGGAATATACAAAGTATGAATCTAGAAAAATTGGAAATCATCAAAAATGAAATGGAAACCATAAACATTAATATCCTAGGCATTAGTGGGCTGAAATGGACTGGTATTGGCCATTTTGAATAGGACAATCATATGGTCTACTATGCCAAGAATGACACCTTGAAGAGGAAGGGTATTGCATTCTTCATCAGAAAGAACATTGCAAGATCTATCCTGAAGTACAACACTGTCAATGATAGGATAATATCCATACACCTACAAGGAAGACCAGTTAATACGACTATTATTCAAATTTACAAACCAATCACTAAAGCCAAAGATGAAGAAATTGAAGATTTTTACCAACTTCTGCAGTCTGAAATTGATCAAACATGCAACCAGGATGCATTAATTATTGGTGACGGGAACACTAAAGTTGGAAGCAAAGAAGAAGGATAGGTATTTGGAAAACATGGCCTTGGTTATAGAAATGATGCCAGAGATCGCATGATAGAATTTTGCAAGACCAATGACTTCTTCATTGCAAATACCGTTTTTTCAACAATACAAACAGCGACTATACACGTGGACCTCGGCAGATGGAATACACAGGAATCAGATCAACCACATCTGTGGAAAGAGATGATGGAAAAGCTCAACATCTTCAGTCAGAACAAGGCTAGGGGCTGACTGCAGAACAGACCATCAATTGCTCGTATGCAAGTTCAAGTTGAAACTGAAGACAATTAGAACAAGCCCATGAGACACAAAGTATGACCTTGAATATATCCCAGAGTCCATCTCAAGAAAAGATTTGACGTGTTGAACACTAATGACTGAACACCAGATGAGTTGTGCAAGGACATCACACGTGAAGAAGGCAAAAGGTCATTAAAAAGATAGGAAAGAAAGAAAAGTCCAAAATGGATGTCAGAAGAGACTTTGAAACTTACTCTTGAAAGTCAAGTAACTAAAGCAAAAGGAAGAAATAATGAAGTAAAAGAGCTGAACAGAAGATTTCAAAGGGCAACTTGAGAAGACAAAGAATTATAATGACAGGTGCAAAAACCTAGAATAGAAAACTAAAAGGGAAGAACATACTCGGTATTTCTCAAGCTGAAAGAGTTGAAGAAAAAATTCAAGCCTCAAATTGCAATATTGAAGGATTTTATGGGCAAGATGCTGAACAATGCAAGAAGCATCAAAAGAATATGGAAAGAATACAAACAGTCACTATACCAAAAAGAATTGGTCAATGTTCAAACATTTCAGGAGGTAGCATACCATCAGGAACTGATGGTACTGAAGGAAGAGGTCCAAGCTGCACTGAAGGCGTTGGTGAAAAACAAATCTCCAGGAATTGATGGAATATCAATTGAGATGTTCCAACAAATGGATGCAGCACTGCAAGCGCTCACTAGTCTATGTCAAGAAATTTGGAAGAAAACTACCTGGCCAACTGACTGGAAGAGATCCATATTTATGCCTATTCCCAAGAAAGGTGATCCAACCAAACACAGAAATTATTGAACAATATCATTAATATCACACACAAGTAAAATCTTGCTGAAGATCATTCAAAAGTGGTTACAGCAGTACATTGACAGGGAACTGCCAGAAATTTAAGCGGGATTCAGAAGAGGACATGGAACCAGGTATATCATTGCTGATGTCAGATGGATCCTGGCTGAAAGCAGGGAATACCAGAAAGATGTTTACCTGTATTTATTGACTCTACTGTGTGGATCATAACAAATTATAGATAACATTGTGAAGAATGGGAATTCCAGGACACTTAATTGTGCTCATGAGGAACCTGTACATAGATCAAGAGGCAGTCGTTTGAACAGAACAATGGAGTACTTCGTGGTTTAAAGTCAGGAAAAGTGTGTGGCAGGGTTGTATCCTTTCACCGTACTTATTCAATCTGTATACTGAGCAAATAATCTGAGAAGCTGGACTACGTGAAGAAGAAAAGGGCATCAGAATTGGAGGAAGACTCATTAACAACCTGCACTATGCAGATGACATAACCTTGCTTGCTGAAAGTGAAGAGGACTTCAAGCACTTACCGATGAAGATCTAAGACCACGGCCTTCAGTGCAGATTACACCTCAACATAAAGAAAACAAAAATCCTCACAACTGGACCAATAAGCAACATCATGATAAATGGAGAAAACAACGAAGTTGTCAAGGATTTCATTTTACTTGAATCCACAATCAACATCCATGGATGCAGCAGTCAAGAAATCAAAAGAAGCAGTGCATTGGGCAAATCTGATGCAAAAAAACCTCTTTTAAGTGTAAGAAAGCAAAGACATCACCCTAGAGACTAAGGAGCACCTGACCCAAGCCATGGTGTTTTCAATCACCTCATATGTATATGAAAACTGGACAATGAATAAGGAAGACTGAAGAATTGATGCTTCTGAATTGTGGTGTTAGCAAAGAATATTGAATATGCCACGAAGTGCCAAAAGAACGAACAAATCTTGTCTTGGAAGAAGTATGAAAAGAATGCTCCTTAGAAGCAAAAACGTCTAGAGTTAAGTCTCACATACTTTCGACGTATTATCAGGAGGGATCAGTCTTTCAAGAAAGACATCATGCCTGGTAACGTAGAGGGTCAGAGAAAAAGAGGAAGACCCTCAAGGAGATGGATTGACACAGTGGCTGCAACAATGGGTTCAAGCAGAACAACTGTGTGGATGGCGCAGGACCAGGCAGTGTTTCGTTCTGTTGTACATAGGATTGCTATGAGTTGGAACAGACTCAATGGCACCTAACAACAACACTTAGGGAAGACTCTTTCGCCTCATAAATTATGAAATTTTCAAGTCCGGCTGGTGGGAACAGGTACTTTCGAAGCCCTGTGTGAGCTCTGGGTATTACTTCCTCTAATCCTTTCAAGTGGTTCTTTTTGAGAAAACCAAAACCAAATCCATCGCCGTCAAGTCAATTCCGACTCATAGTTACCCTATAGGACATAGCAGGCCTGCCCCATAGACTTTTCAAGGCTGTAATCTTTACAGAAGCAGACAGCCACATCTTTCTCCTGCAGGGTGGCTAGTGGGTTCCAACTGCCGACCTTTGGGTTAACAGCCGAGTGCTTAACTACTGAGCCCCCAGGCCACCTTGGTTCTTTTCCTAGTCTCAGGTAATTTTCTCACAGGCTTGCAAGCATGTCTTTGGAGTTCTTTCTCTGTGATGTCCTCTCTTCTGTGGTACTCTGTCCTATGAATTCTCGCCATTTTGATCTACAAGGACTCTCAATTTGGCATCCTCAACTGAGAGAGTCCACTGGGCTCCAGCTGAGTTCACCTTTCCTACGCCACAGCCTCTCTCAAGTCAGTAAACTGAGGCAATTGTAGGGCCCATGTTTTAATTTCCCGTGTCTTAAGGATCATCTCCAGTGTCTTAAAAATTATTGTTTCATATATTTTGTCTGCTTTTTTGGTTGTTTGAAGTGGTGGGGTCAATTAGGTCCCCTTTTCTCCAGCTTGACTGAAAGCAGAAATCTGACTTTATTGTGTTTTAAAAGACTGCAATATACACCACTGAAATGTGTATATAAACTTTACTATTCCAATGTAACAAAGAAAAAAAAAAACTCCGTGCCATCGAGTCTATTCCAACTCATAGCGACCCTGTAGGACAGAGTAGAACTGCCCCATGAAGTTTCCAAGCAGTGCCTGGTGGATTTGAGCTACCAACCTTTTGGTTAGCAGCTGTAGCTCTTAACCACTATGCAACCAGAGCTTCAATGTAACAAAGAGGAACCTAAAATAGATATGCAAAACCCAGCTATTATGTCTTATTCACCTTTGCATCCTTAGCATCTACCACAGTTCCTAGCCTGTGGCACATAGTACGTACTTAACACATATTTTAAAAATTAATCATGCGTGAAGTAAAGAGAAAAGCTATTAGAGGGACATTGCCTTCAGATGTTGTCTGAGTGACTTCTGGATTCTCTCTCTCTTTGCGTATGTGTGGTTTTTATTCTTCCTTACAAAGCAGGCTTACTCCACGTATAAAGGAAGATGTTTCAAAGTGGCTGCATGTTCACATCCTTCCAGCTGTATGACTCTAGAGATAAGACTCATTCTCCAGCTGCAAATGGAAAACTCCAAAAGAAGGACTCCAGTCAGCCCAGACTGGGTGATATGCCCACCCATGTGCTCAGGGAGAGCAGGGTACTATATTATTTTTTAACAAAGCATTTTTTCCAATAAAATATATGTCATTTGTACGAATGTGAAAAATTTAGACAGAAAAAGTAAAATACAACCTGTGGTATTTCACCATCCAGAGAAAGCCAGTGTTAACCTTTTGAAACATTTCTTTCTTTTTTATAGATAATTTGTCTTGAAAAAGGGGGAAGGAGGCAGCAGTGTCAGCTGGTTTTCTAACATGTTAATTTCATTCCTACTTGTGAATGTGTGGTTTCATTCTTGCTGAGGAATATTAGATGGAATTGGGGCCCAGTTAGACCATTATCATTTGCCTGTACACATGATAGGTCTATGCTTTAGAGACGCACCAGGGAATACAGAAAGAGAAACAAGTGGTTCTACCTCTCTGCCTGGGCTAAGAAATACTGTCTCTTTAAGAAACCGAGAAACCATTTTGTTCCTATTGCCAGGCTTGACTCACCAGTGTTAAGAAACACCTGTGTACCTCCAGGGTAACTGCTTTTGAACACTTGTATAAATTAAAAACTTGCCTTTAGGGATTTCAAAGTTCTGGGTCAAAAGTTACAATAAAGAAGAGAGTCCCAGGAAAGCAGCTTTCTTAGTTCTGATTATAACAGAGGCCTTACTATACAGGCTTTTAAAACAAACCACCAATTTCATTCTGATGAGACATTTACCGATGTTTATTGAATACAGTAGTCCCCCCTTATCCGTAGGGATACATTCCAAGACCCCTGTGGATGCCTGAAATCTCGGATAAGTACCGAACCCTATGTATACTGTTTTATTGTATACAGACATGCTTATGATAAAGTTTAATTTATAAATTAGGTACAGTAAGAGATTAACAACAATAACTAATAATAAAATAGAACAATTATGACAATGTACTGTAATAAAAGTTATATGAATGTAGTCCCCGGACAAGATGGAGCGGGACGGCGCGAGATTTCATCACGTTACTCCTTTAACATTTCTAACTGAGGTTGACCGCGGTTAACTGAAACCACAGAAAGGGAAACCTCGGATAAGGAGTGGGGTGGCTGCTGTACCTACTTTGGCCTTAACACTATAGGCGCTGCTTTGGGCATCATAAAGGAAGCAGACACGTGATTCCCACTCCCAAAAAGCAAACTATGGATCAAGCTGGGGAGGCAAGAAAAATGGCTCACTTGGATTTATCAGCTTTTGTATGAACATACAGTCGGAGACAGATGCCAGCACTCTAAAATCACAAATCCCAGGTTGACAAACACTCAGTCCAACAAACTTGTATTTTATTACCCATCACGTGTCATTCACTGTGCTTGTCACTGAGGGTTGAAATATGTCAGCACAATGTCCCTGCCCTCAGGGCCACTGCTAGGACATGAAGTGCCTTTTAACAGAGAAGATGGAAATCTCATCCAAACCCCTCTCGCTAGGGCTTTGCAAAAATGTGTCCTCTTTTGGCTGGCCAATTGGAAAAAGGTCTCCTTTCTGGACAGACTAATTAGAAAAATATGGCTCTCAGGGCAGCTGACACAGCCCTGGGCTAAGCAGAAAGGTAGGTGGAATTTGGCTCCCACTTGCACCTATGGAACAATCTGCACCACCTTCCACCCTGCCTGTTCATAAGGAACCTGCAGTTTGTTCTCCTTTGCTCCTTACATTTTCAAATCTAACCAATCCTAGCTCTTTAAACCAGGTGAATAAGGAATGCTGTTACAGATTTGGAACTCTGCTCCCTCAAGTTGTTGCTATGACTTCTTATTAACTTCTTGGATTACCTTCAGATTCCCCAGTCCTAGTGCTATACTTATTATTGCAGGAAGTATAGGTATCTCTCTTTTTCCCCCCATATTGTTAGATATGATGGCAAGACATCTCAAGAGCTTGTCGTAAGAAGCCCTGGGCACCTGGAGCAGTTTTTGCCAATACATGCATTTCAGTGCTATGACTTATGAGCAAAGACAGGAGGGTTAGAGTACCTTTGAGCAAATACACAATCCTCCAGTGACCCCTCTGGCAATACATCAGAGGTTCTGCAATATAGCTCCAGGCAACAAATTGAGGCCAGTCAGAACTGATGGGAGAGCCTCTACTGTGCTTGGCTTTTAAAAAATACCTGCATTACATACAGTACATGCCAACTGGCTTTGGTTTAAGTGCATTTGAGACTCCAAACTGGCCCTGATTGATATTTAGGCTGGACTGTCCTCGGGAGTGCTTTGGGAGATCACTATTGTTTGCAAAACATTCTTTTGAATCAGGGTTGTCTCAAGGGTGTCACTAGGGTGTTCCCATAATTGACGCCAAATAAATGAAAGCTTAATGCTAAGAACTTTCAGCCTTTTGACAAGCCTTGTTATAAATTACCTGAGATTTGTTAGTACTATAAAGTATACTAAATTTAGTATCCTGAAAATAAACATTGTTTTGTAGTGTTATCTTTCATTGGAAAAATGAGTGGATTTATAGCCATCCTTCAGGGCTAGTGTCCAACAGTTATTTTGAAAGCAAGAGATCTGCCCCTCTTTCATCTGTACTTGCTTATTCTACTCAACCTGCAAAAAGTAAATAATAATCTCACCAAATTATAAAGATAATCTAGGCTCCCAGAAAAAGAATCATTCTTTGCTGCTGTATTTGTAGTAGTGGGAAGTTGGAAGTAACTCAGGATCCATTACTGGGTAGTGAATGCATGCCAATGAATATCAAGCAGTGGTTAAGAACAATGACTTAAATGGACACAAGGCAACACAGACGGACCTTAGCCACATAGTGCTTAGTGGGAAAAGTAAGAAACAGAAATATATACACTACAATAACATTTACATAAAATTTAAAATATATGCATACGTGACAATAATACCTATATTGCAGGAATACATACAATTAGAATTGTTAATACATCACAAACATTAAAAAGGATGCCTGTGGAGGGCAAGAGAGGAATGAAAGTGAGGTACAAACATGAGAAAGAATAAATTACATAAGAGCTGGGCCTTGCACGGACAGATAACGAACTCAACTTTCTGCTTCTGGAGGGCAAGGAAAAATAAAAAGACTTCTTCTCCCCCGGAGAGTTTCAAAGTGTCTGGAGGGGTCCCAGAAAGCTGTACCTAACAAGCATCCTTGTTAAGTCTTTTATCAGAAAAGTTTGAGGAACATTGTTCTACAGTCTAGATAAAACACATCCTACAACACCCACTTCTATTAAATTTGCCTCAAAGCAATCATTGGAAGACTTGATAAGAGCCTCTTACCAAGGTGGAAAGCACTCCTTAGGTTCACCCTTCAGCCAAAGATTAGACAGGCCCATAAAACAAAACTAAAGGGGCACACCAGCTCAGGGGCAGGGACTGGAAATCAGGAGGGGAGAGGAAAGCTGGTAACAGGGAACTCAAGATCTAGAATGGAGTGGGTTGACATGTCACGGGTTTGGTAACCAATGTCACAAAACAATATGTGTACTAATTGTTTAATGAGAAGCTAGTTTGTTCTGTAAACCTTCATCTAAAGTACAATAATGTTAAAAATATATAAATAAATAAAAGCAACAAAAACCCTTGTAAACCTAGACTTCTCTGCTCAATGAAAATATTTTTCAAAATTGAAGTTAAAAAATAAAAATATTTTCTTGCATAAATAACTAGTAGAATTTATTGCCAACAGACCACAGTAAGAAAATACTCAAGATAATTTCCCCAAGCAGTGGGAAAATTATCCCACATGGAAGAATGGAATTGCAGGAAGAAATTTTAAAAAAAAAAGGTAAACATGTGAGTAAATCTGAATGAATAGTGACTGTAAAGACAATGTTTTATACAGAGATTTTAAATCCACGGTAAAAAGCAAAAGGGGAAATGGAGTTAAAGTATTACAACATTATTGCATTGCCTGAGAAATGGTAAAAGTATTAAATTATACTACACTTGTATAAATATTACCCTCAAGAGTATATACAAAATGAAGAGAAAAAAAGTTTTTAATTTTAGCTAAGAATATGGAAATGGAATGATACAAAATGTTTGATTAATCAAAAAGAAGATAAAAAGTAAAAAAGAAACTAAAGTGAGAGAATTTCCTGAACAGGTGGGGTAAGAACTTCTGTAAAACTGTTCCTCCATAAAAGCAAAGAAAGTACTGTCAAATATTGTTTAAAAAAAAAAAACAACTTTTTCAGAACTTTAGGAATTAACCAAAGTTTGGCAACCATCTAAAAAGTGTTTATTTATTCAAGAAAACCTGCTAAAACTCATTAAGCACAGAGACAGAGAACATAGCCCTACTGATACCCTGAATTCAGACTACTAGCCTGCAGAAATGTGACAAAATAAATTTCTGTTCTTCAAAGCCAAAAAAAGAAAAGAAAGGTTCTAAGTACAGTGGGGGACTGGGGCACAAAAGAAGATCCAGTCCTTGTCCTCAATGAGCTAAGACCAACACACCCAGAGAAAATATGGAATGAGGATATGGAGACAGTTTGGAGAAAGGAGATTTGGAGTTTACTAGAACATGGGGGAAAGCCTCAGTCAGGTGCTAGAATGGCTGATGTTCTTTGTAGGATGGGTAATACGAAGAGTTAGAAGGAGAAAGTGTTGGCATTCTAGGAAAGAGAATATTGAGCTAAGTCTCATGGCTACGGAATAGTATAGGGTAGGCAGTATAGAATGAGATATTCAACATAAGGGGTGCATTCTGGATTGGAGTGGGGAATGCAATTGAACAGATAGGCTGAGGAAAGATTATGAAGGATTTTGAAACCCAGGGAGAAGGATTAGACAAGCCCAGAATAACAATACATGTTGTTGTTGGTTGCCACTGAGTTGGCTCTGACTTCTGGCAACCCCACGTGTGCAGAGTAGAATTGGGTTTTCAAGGCCATGACCTTTTGGAAGCAGATCATCAGGCCTATCTTCCAAGGCACCTCTGGGTGGGTTTGATCCATCAATGTTTTGTCTAGTAGTCCAGCACTTAATTGTGCCACAGGGACCATGTAAAACAAAGAAAGCTCGGGAAGGAGTCTGGGGAGGGACAGCCAGAAAGATAGGAGGAAAACCCAAAGAAGGGTATTTCCAGAAGACGTGGTCAACTGTTTGGAATGCTGCTGAAATGTTAAGTAAGAGGAGGACTAAAAGGTTTCTGTCAGGTCACTGGGGACCTTTGTCAGAGAAGTCTGGGCGCGGTGGTCAGGACAGAAGCCAGGGTGGAGCAGATGAAGATTAGCGAGGCTTTGCTTTTGGCAGGAGCTCTGAAGATACCTCCTGCTGCAGAATCTCTCTCCTGCTTAGGACATATTCTCCAAGGCATCACTGATCTCAAAAGAAGTAGGTCAGATCTCCAAAGTTCACTCTTACAAAGAAGTGAACTGAGTCAGAGTGACAGGGAACAGGGGCTGGAGAGAGGCTGGCTGGCCCTGATGGCACATGTTGGCAGCAATATAGCCATTAGGGTCCTGAGCCTAGGGCCAGCATGAGGTTAGGAGGTGTGGAGGCTGGACCCCTCCGGAGGAAAATTTCTCCTATTGAGGCCCTGTGGCAGAAACTACTAGCTGTCCTGTGGAAATTCATTCTATCTTTTCTTCCTAGACAAACAACTAAACTACATCCCCCAGCTTCTTTCTGCTAGGTGTGGTCATGTGGTAAAGCCGTTGCCAGTGTGAATGGCAATGCTGTGGAAAACCACTGCTTCATTTTCTTAAGGGATAAGCCCTAGCCCTGAGGTCCACTATTATCCCCTTTGCATTGTCTGGAATGACAATGACTAGACTCACCTTGAAAGCCATGAGTTGAAGATGGCGAGCCACTGTCAGGCTGAGTCTCTGAAGAACTGCATGGAGCAAAGCTGCCAACCAGCTCTAACCATTCTTCTTGAAGTTGTTATGTAGTGGGGATGCTCTTGTAGATGCCTGTCTGTTATAGGAGAGAAATAAAGTTCTTTGTCCTTTAAGACACATTATTGTTGAGTCTCTTGTCACCTCGAGTGTGGTGAGTGTGGTGGCATCAAAACAAAAAGCTAAAATATGTTGCATTGACTTGAGAACATAGATACTGCAGTCTGGAAAGCTGGTGGCCTTTTTTACCTCATGGCAAAGTAAAATTTAGTAAAATTTGCACCAACAATAAGTGTGTATAGCCTTAGATGAAGGGATGGGAAAGACCCAGGATATGAATTTGTATTGGCTTCTTCCCAGAGGTGGATTTACCATGAAGCTATTAAAGCTTAAGCTTTAGGGACCATCTCTTGCATGGACCCCTTTCAATGGGAGGGACTTGAGCAATGTGTTCACGTAGGCATGTGCTTTTGTAAATTTTTTTAAACAATAGATACTATATCCATAATCAATTCAGACAATTCTTTCCTTCTGCTCCAGGTTCCTCTGCATCACAAGCCCCCTCTCTTCAGGTGACGTTGAGTGGCTGCATTTTGGGATCTGGTAAGAGAAAGTTGACTTGCTGATTGTGGTGCAACAGGTTTTCTTTTACGTGGCCTTCCTGACCCTGGGTTTGTAATTCTCCCAAAATTATTTGTCTGGCAGAAAGCTGCTTGCTATTCACATAAGCCGCTTGCAAGCAATTGGTCCGTTTGCTATCCACCTTTACCAGGATTGGCTGAGGGGCCCTGCCCAGTCTGACCTTTACCCAGATTGGCTGGGAGATGCCGTCCAATAGTTGACCTTTACCAGGATTGGGTGGGGGAATCGCCCACTGACTGATTAAAAAACCTTAGAATGCAGAGGCTCAGATGGGGACCTCCTTATCAACAAGAGCCCGGAGAGTAGAGGTCCTTTGGACCTGGGGTCCCTGCGCTGAGAACCTCTTAGTCCCAAGTGTAAGAGCTGTTTTAACACTGAGCTGGTAACACTCACTGAGCTGATAACTCTGAAGATGGAGGGAAATGGTGGCCAGCACAGCAGAGCCAAGCGACAGAGAAACAAGAGGCAGTGGTGGGTGCAGCAGGAACCACAAGACTTACAGACAGCAGTGGTGGGCAGAGTCAGCTCACTGAGTGGAGCTGGACACCTCTGGGCAGGAGGTCGCCAGTGGAGAAGAGGCTTGGGCATACACCATACAGGGGTTGGCCATGAAAGTTTTGCCTTGAGAGCTGTTGTAATGCTAGCCTAAACCTGGCACTGGCCCAGAGTTGTCCCAAAGCTGCTGCTTTAGAGCTGCACCAGCAAGCACAGGGGGCCAGACCTGGCCATGAAAGTCACGGAGAGAGAGAGAGAGAAAGAATGAACAAGCCATGCCACACCTGACCTGAGCTGATGGCAGACTTGCCGGGGGAGAGAGAGAGACACCTGCTGACACCTGATCCACTACAGGACTGCCCAGTGGCACAGAAATGAACATGTGTAATTTGGGAAGGGTCCCCTTTTATATGTAAGTGGATTCCTCTCCTACAATACTAATTTGGGTACTCCTGGGGGTGGAGGGAACCAGCTCACCTCAACTATTTTCCTGTTGTTTACTGTTTACTTTCTCTAAATAGTAATAACAGCTTTCAATTGCTAACACTGTGTGTCTTGTGTGTACAACCCATTGGGACCAATTAGTATAGTCCTCATCCTAGCAGCCTCATAATTGCTTGGCATTTAGAGTACAACCTGTGGGTATATACATGTGTGTGCACATGCATACAGTTCAGTGATACATTCAGTTTGGGTTGGGTAAGATATATTTACATGGTTTGCTGTTACATTCATGTATGGTCAGATTATTGCTAGTCATCCCAGTATAAGAATGACTTCCAAGAATATTTCTACTACCTGCTGGGTCATCTCACCCAGAGTCATGACAGGTAGAGTTTGCATTACTATATGAATGAATCCTATGGCACTCAGCACCATAAGTAACTGAGTAGTGCAGTAAAAAGATTTGAAATGTATGAAGCCAGAAGCTAGTCTATAGAAAATTTTTCTAACCAACAGACATGTAAAATTCTAAGTACAATATAGTCATGTTTGCTGTGGATAATTTAGTGAGTTGTACATTTAAAGTATGTGCATTTTTCTGTAGGTATATTATATGTAGTTAAAATTTAAAATACTTGTGAGCAGAAGATTGCAGGAGAAAGATGTAGCGGTCTGCTTCCATAAAGATTTTCGGCCTTAGAAACCTAATGGGGCAGTTCTACTCTGTCTACAGGATTGCTATGAGTCAAAATTCAACCTGTCTGCAATGGGTTTGGTTGGTTTGGTTAAGCAGAAGATTTGATTCTTAATAATGCCTAGTCAAAACTGGAATTCTCTCCTGTTAGTAGTATTCTTAATAATATAATTTATACAATTTTGAATGCCCCATTCGTTTTGTTGTTGTTGTTGGAAATACCACATGTAGTGGCCATGAAAATGCACTACTCAGATCACCTATTATAGAAAGCATAACTGACTGACAGTTCCAACTGCTATTCTACTGGATCCACCACTACATTCAAGCCAAGGTCATGCTTCTTGTAGCCTGGTCCCAACCAATGAGTGAGCATGACAGGGATACTAGGGCAGGCCCATTCCAGTGAGATATGGAACTCTTCTAATGGGTTACTTTGGTTAAACATTCCCAATGGCTTAACTGACCCTTCCTTGGAACTGTGCAATAGTCTGGGATTCTTTCTATCTTCCTTCCTTCTCTCTCTTCTTCCGCAGATGTCAGAGCTACATTACAATCTAAGGCTCTTCTCACCTTGTCCATCTCCCTCCTTCAATAAATCTCTTTCATGTCTAACCTCATCTTGGTATCTGTTTATCAGCAGGTCTAACAGACACACTGTGCTACAAACAACAAGTCTGATTACCAGAGGCTGTACATTGTATGTATCCCATTGGATTGTCTCTTAGACTTCCTGACACACCTGATTCTGACAAAATCTGGCTGTCCCAGATGAAAGTTTCTGCCAACACAGTGAGATGACCTGAAGACACGAGTATTCTAATAAGTAAAACATCTATCATATTCATAATAGGTCACTTTATATACTGTAAAGATAATTCGATTATGAATTATGTAACTCAACATAGTATAGTGGTAATTTTAAAATGTATTTGAAATGCCCTTGTATATGCCTCAGTTTCTGACTATTTACATTTTTTCAGAATTATTGATCTTTCCAGAATTCAAATATGATGGGAAGTACCTTAGTGAAAACCAGAAACGTAAAACAAACAAAAAAACCAAGAAAAGTTTCAAATATGTCAAGAACTCTCTTACAATATCATAACAAAACTAAAATCTTTTGTAGTCAAAATTATGAAATGAAAGAAAAGAATCACAATAGCCAGGAAAATACAGATAATGAAAAAGACAGAAAAGAGGTAAAATTGACTATGACAATCCAGACACTTCTAAAGAGAACAAAAAACAAGAAGAGATAAAAGTAATAGTAAAAACCTCATAATTTCTAGATCAACAGGGCACACACAAAAGTCAGCAGCAGCTTTATTTAGATTAAATCATCCACTCTGACAAGAACCATGATCTTTCATTATGGTGATACAGTGAGTAATAATTTCACTTAATATTGATTAATAAAAGGCAGTTGGGTTTTTGTTTGTTTTTTTCAAAAATCAAGATCCCAATAACATATACAGTCAATTAAACAGAACGCATAATGGACAAAATGAACTTTTCTCAAACAAAAATTCTGATAAAACTTTAGAAATGGTGAAACTGTTATGAGAGACTGCTTAGCTTACTCCAAAACTAGAAGTTATGCATTTTGTTGTGTTTTTGAACTGTTTTTAAAAACATAGACAGTGCTTACCTCAGATAGATTTTTAGACAGTTTTACACTGTGAACTCTCAAAAGTCATTTGGATACCACAGAGCAAAAGAAAGCAAATACACTTGGATCCCACATCCATTAAAATAAAGCTCTACTAGACAGATGAACAGACAAGCAAGAACATTCAGTATTATTTGAGGTAAAAAGAATAGCTGTAGTCATTAAATTTTAAGTGAAAAATGTTTGCTTTTCAGAGGTTACAAAGAAAAGTGGTGTACTCAAACGATGGAAATTTCACATACTTCACTGAACCAATTGCTGAATTTTATTTTATTTTTTCACAGATGCATGGAAAACTGTCAAAATGAAAAACCAAAGGTGACTTATTTATCCAAAATAGTTTCTGAAGAGTTAATACAAACAATGTAAAAAGATGTATAAAATGACATAGCACATTGAAAAATGAACCAGACAACAAATACTATTTCATTCTTACAGATTCCACACTAGATGCGACAAATACTAGTCAGATGGTAATTGTCGTGTGACACAGTTATGACAGAAAGCCCTTGGAGCTATTTTTAATTTTTTTGCCAGCTGAAAATTGTCTTTCTGTTGCTTTACTTAACGTAGTGAAGTTTGAATGAGTATAATCTGTCATCGAACATCAGTCATTGAGGGTCTTATGAAAACACTGTTGTTGTAAAAGTGAGGACAGAGGGGTACAAGCACGACTTAAAAACATTAATAAGCTAACATATATGCCATATATAGCACATTCATTTGATTTCATCAGTGTTTTGCAAAAGTTATGTGTCTTTCGGGGTTGTCCCATAGATGAACTATTTGAAACATGTATGCTAACTTTGATTTTTCTTCAAAGAAACTAAATGCAATCAGATGGTCTGCCCACTCTAAGGCTGATTATTTTAAAGATTCTAACCAATGTTGTCAAAGATTTGGAAGAGAACCCCACATCCAAAAGAGATGCAAAATCTTTATTTAAAAAATTGATAAAGCCAATTTTGTCACTTTAATCGCAATTTGAATACATGTTTTAGGACACTATAAATGCCTGACTTGGTTTTATATATAAAGGATATTTCAACAACAGAAGGGAAATTCAGTTAAAATTAATGAAGTGTGAAAGTGATAAAAATGATGGGTGAAACCAATAGAAATTATTTTGACATCAGTAAAATCGTGACAAAACATGTTTAAGTCATACCAAAAGCCATAATTCATTAAGAAAAACAGATAAATTTCAAACAGAAGTAATAAATAGACTCTTGAATTATTTGATAATGCAACTAATGAAGAGAAATGATGCATATGAATACATTGAGAAAAATATAAATTCCTTACTGACTTGACAAAATTCTGATATCATCCAAGATAATATTAAATTCATAATGCTCTTCTAAACAAGCACATCTACCTTCCATGACAAATTAGTCATTAAGTGTTGCCCTATCAAAGAAAATTTTGGAATTCAGAAAACTTGGAATACTCTGAAATCTTACAGCCTACACGTGAAAGAAATTTGATCATGTTTTCCCAAATAGGACAACAATCCTAAATATATGTGAGCCATTATTGATAACAAAAAGGTAAATAAAATACACATACATTTAGAAATTTAAAATAGACTAGTAAATCACGGCTGAAAGAGAAAAAGTCCAAATGAAAATTAAAAAACACTTAGAACTGAATGATATTTGTGGGACAAAGAACTAAGTTTGGCTTTCTGTCTCTGGTTTTCAAAAATAGCCTGAGCAATTAAGGTGCTCTTTGTCTTTCTAAAATAGCAGGCTTCACATCCTGCTAACTAACTTCAGGAAGGGAGGAGACATGATGCAGTAATTACGCATATTCATTGAAAGACGTTAAAGAAGAACTAAATAATTTGAGAAAGATCTCATATTCATGAACAGGGAGACTCAAACAATACTCTAAAGATATCAATACTCTTCAAATTGATCTATAATTTTGTCTTAGTTATCTAGTGCTGCTATAACAGAAATACCATGAGTGGGTGGCTTTAACTAACAAAAATTTATTTTCTCACCTTTTAGAAAGCGAGAAGTCTGAATTCTGGGCACTGACTCTAGGGGAAGGCTTTCTCTCTCTGTCAGCTCTGGGGGAAGGTCCTTGTCTCTTCTAAACTTCTGTTACTGGATTCCTTGGTGATCTTCATGTGGTATAGCATCTATCTTCCCCTATGTCTGCTTGTTTGCTTGGCTGCTTGCTCAATCTGCTGTCTTTATGTCTCAAAAAGGATTGATTTAAGACATACCCTATACTAACACTACCTCATTAACATAACAAAGAAAACCCATTCCCAAATAGGATTACAACTACAGGTATAGGGGTTAGGATTTACAACACATATTTTTGAGGGACACAATTCAATCCATAAAAATTTCAATGCAGCACAAGTAAAATCCCAACAGTGTTTTTGGTGGAACTTGACAAAACCATTGAGGCAACTCCGACTCATGGCGACCCCATGTGTGTCAGAGTAGGACTATGCTCCACAGAATTTTCAATGTTGATTTTTCAGAATTAGATAACCAGGGCTTTCTTCCAAGGCACCTCTAGGTGGACTCAAACCTCCAACCTTTTAGTTAGCAGCCTAGCACCTTAATGGTTTGCACCACCCAGAAACTCCAGAACTTGAAAAACTGATTCTAAAATGAGTACGGAACAGCAATGTGCCAAGAATGACCAATATTCCTAACGAAGAGGAATAAGGTAGGGGTATTTGCCCATCAGATATTAAAACTTTATAAAACTCTAATAATTAAGACAGTATAATCTTGGTGCAGGAATAGACAAATTGACCAATGGAACAGAAGCCAAAAATGCTCAGAAACTGGACATTAGATATATGGCAGAGGTTAAACTTCTGCTCTGTGGGGATAAGATGGAGCAGTCAATAAACATGTTAGGATAATTGGTTATTCATAAATGAAGTTGAATTCCAACTACATATCATTAAAAAGAAAAATCTAGTCCAAATAAATCAAGGACTTAAATGTGAAAGACAAAACTTTAAAACTTACTAAAAGTAAACATAAGTACAAAACAACAGATTTCAGACTTTGGACAGCAAGCAGCACAGGACAACAGTCCGTGAGAAAATGCAAATAAAGTTAGCTCTGTAATTGCCTCCAACTTTGTGCCTAAAGAACATTTCCAGGCTGCAGTACAGGATAGAGGACCCCAAACAGAGCCTGGTAGCTCTGAGAGTTAAGAAGACAGAGTTGAGGATTCAGGGAGGCCAATGTGGCTAGAATTTGTAGGTCAGAGTACTAAAAAGAAGATTGCTATACAGAAAGGAGTGAACTGCACCAAGAAAGTACTGGAGATCTTCAGAGAGTTCCCCTTGAATCTTCAGCTGAGTATTGGTCAGTGCACATATGTGCTGGAAGCCTGGGAAAAAATAGCCAAAAAGGAACAGGTGGAATAATCCCCAGAGATCACATAGTGCTTGGAATAATTCAGCAAGACTGTAATACACAGGGCAACAAATAGAGTACTCAGAAAGGTATTGCTTTCAATAATGGGGTCAAATTAGCTCTAGACTAAAGGCTGCTCTTGTCCCACCTAAACAAGCTTAAAAGCAAACTTTGAAAAGATCAAACTGTTTCAGAGTGACTTAACTTCATTCCAGATAAAGGTTCAAGAATATTTAAAGGAATTAAGAAATATCTAGCACGCAACAATGTGAAATTCACAGTGTCTGACATCCAACCAAAAATTGCTAGACATAAAAAGAAGAAGGAAAATGTGATCTATAATGAGAAGAAAAAATTAATCAATAAAAACAGACCCAATAAAATGGACTATAGAATTAGTAGATAAGGATGTTAAAACAACAACTATAAATACACTCCAATATATTCTGTCAGGTAAACGAAAATGTATTAAAGAGAGGCAAGATACAAAAAAAAAAAAAAGCCAAAATGATCTACTAGAGATGAAAAAATACAATGTCTGAGATGTAAATGACACAGATACTGAATGGAGTTGACATGAGATTTGACACTGTGGAAGAAAAAATTAGTAAATTTGAAGACATAGCAATAGAAACTATCCAAAATGAAACACAGAGACTAAAAAAAAAAAAAAAAAAGAGCATCAGTGCCCTGTGTACCAGTGTGTAATTGAGTTCCTGAAGGAGAGAGTAGAAAAAGAAAAAGGGAATAGAAAAAGGGATTGAAGAAATAATGGCCAAAATGTTTTCAAATTTTATGAAAAAAATAAATACCAATTCGAGAAGCTCAATCCACGTCCAGTGGATTCTCTCTTGAGGCCCTTCAAGACAACCATTAGAAACTGCAAACACAGATAACCTGATTTTTTTTTTATGCATCAAAAAACAAAAAAGCAATTTGTGGTTAACTACAAAGAGACAGACAGAGGGAGAAGCATTCATACAACTTATACAAAATATTGGGAATGTTTGAAATGTTTTCCATTTCTTCAGAATAGAGTACAGATGATTTAATTCCAACTCATTGATTATTTTAGATCCTGAATGACTCCCAGAGATCATCTCATCTCATTTCCTCTGCTTATAAATGCAGGAACTGAGAACCAAGAAGTTAAATAACTTGTCCAAGATAACATTAAATGTTACAGAATTGACACTGGATTTAAGCCCTCTGATTCACAATTAGACAAAAATGCTCATTTTTGGTTTTTTTCCTATTAAATCCCTGTACCATGGGCCAGCCATAGGGTACTCCCAATGTATGTGCTGGAAATAAAGTTGTTTGATCAAGATACTTATTTCAGAAAACAGCAATAAAAATGTGACTATGTTTAGGTGATACGTAGTCTGGTTGAATTGTAGTATGGGGTTTGGTTGAGGAGCAATGAGAGAGAAAGGCATAGCATTGGTCTAGGGACCTGACACCCTTTTGAAGGGTCTGTAAGGTCAGGTGATTTCCCTAATAATACTGAGACATTATTTGCCTTTTTATAAGTACATGATGGAGTTTTCCAGAGGCTACGTGACGTGTGATATCATGACAGATTTAATGGAGATGGAGATAAGAGAATACATCTGTCTTCTATTAAGTCAGTCATTAGAAGGAGTTGCAAAAATATAAAATGATGTCACTCTCCTCACTATTTTTTTTGAAAATATAACCATTGTTTAAAAAAATACAGTATTTATGTTGACATATAACAGGCTTATTAAGGAGCCATGGTGGCACAATGGTTAAGCACTCAGCTGCTAACTGAAAAGTTGGTGGTTCAACCCTACCCAGCCACCCTGTCATAGAAAAGACCTGGCAATCTGCTCCTGTAAAGATAGTTACTGTTGTTGTTGTTGTTGAGATTGTTGTTATTGTGTGCCTTTGAGTTGATTCCAACTAATAGTGACCCTATAGAACAGACTAGAACCAGAGGCGTCACTAGAGTCGGTTTCACCCAGTGCGGTAGCCCCTGGTGTCACCCCGCCGCCCCCAATGGACCTCTTCCTGTACCAAACCGTACAGGATCCTTAGTAATGTTTTTTGTACTAATGTTACTTGTAAATTGTGATTTCCATATATCATTCCTTCTTTTCCTTTAATTACTACTTCATTCTCAAAAAAGTTATTAATATAGGTTCACAAATACTAATTACCACAATATTGTAGCTAAAACACCAGAAAATTTGACAAGATCAGTGACCATAAAAACACCGGCCGCAATGAAAACAACAGCATGTGATTGTAGCCTGTGCAGATGAAACCACGTGATTCAAAGTGTCAATGTAATTGGGTAATAATGACAGGTCTGACCAGAGCATGTTAGAAGGTTCAAAAAGTAAATAAGCATAGAGTTTTAGCCTTGTAGGTGTATTGATACACGTAAGCTGGCCTTACAAAAAATGTTTTTGTTGTTATAACTAACTACAGAGATATTTTTATAAAAAATAATAAATTTGCTGAAACACTGCACAAAAATTTTGTAGACAGTCATTTTTTTTTAAATTGTACTTTAGATGCAGGTTTACAGAACAAATAGTTTCTCATTAAGCAGTTAGTACACATATTGCCCTATGACAATGGTTAACAACCCCAAGACATGTTAACACTGTCCCTTCTCAACATTGGGTTCCCTATTACCAGCTTTCCTGTCCCCTTCTGCCTTCTAGTCCTTGTGCCTGGACAGTTGTGCTCCATTAGTCTCGTTTTGTTTTATGGGGCTATCTAATCTTTGGCTGAACTGTGGACCTCGGGAGTGACTTCACTACTGAGCTGAAAGGGTGTCCGGGGGCCATACCCGTGGGGTTTCTCCAGTTTCTGTCAGGTCAGTAATTCTGGTCTTTTTATGTGAGTTAGAATTTTGTTCTACATTTTTCTCCAGCTCTGCCTGGGACCCTCTGTTGTGATCCCGGTCAGAGCAGTCAGTGGTGGTAGCCGGGCACCATCTAGTTGTACTGGACTCAGTCTGGTGGAGGCCGTGGTAGTTGTGGTTCCTTAGTCCTTTGGACTAATCTTTTCCTTGTATCTTGTTTTCTTCATTCTTCCTTGCTCCTGAAGGGGTGAGACCAGTGGAGTATCTTAGACGGCTAGTCACAGATTCTTAAGACCCCAGCAGCTACTTGCCAAGGTAGAATGTAGAACATTTTCTTTATAAACTGTGTTATGTCAGTTGAGCTAGATGTTCCCCAAGACCATGGTCCCCATAGCCCTCTGCCCAGCAATTCAGTCCCTCAGGGAGTTTGGATGTGTCTGTGGAGCTTCCATGACCTTTCCTTGTACAAGCTGTGTTGGCTTCCCAAGTATTGTGTACTGTCTTACCCTTCACCAAAGTTACCACTTGTCTATTGTCTATTTAGTATTTCCCCCTCCAACCCCTCCCATCCCTCATAACCAACAAAGATTGTTTCTTTTTGTGTGTAAACTTTTTCATGAGTTTTTACGGTAAAGGTCTCATACAATATTTGTCCTTTTGTTTGTTTTTTTGTTTGTTTGTTTTAATTGTACTTCAGGTGAAGGTTTACAGAACAAACAGTTTCTCATTAAACAGTAGTACACATAGTGTTTTATGACATTGGTTAACAATCTCATGACAAGTCAACCCTCTCCCTTCTCGACGTTTTATTTATTATTATTATTTTTTTGGTGAAAATATACATAGCCAAAGATACACCATTTCAAAAATTTCTACATGCACAGTTCAGTGACATTGACTATGCTCTTCCAGTTGTGCTGTTATTCTCACTTTAGATGAAGATTTACAGAACAAAATAGTTTCTCATTAAACAGTACACGTTGCCCTATGACAATGGTTAACAACCCCACTACACGTCAACTCTGTCCTTACTCAACCTTGGGTTCCTTATCACCAGCTTTCGTGTCCCCTTCTGCCTTCTAGTCCTTGTCCCTGGACTGCTGAGCCTCATTAGTCCTGTTTTGTTTTATGGGGCTCTCCAATCCACGGCTGAACTGTGAACCTCGGAAGTGACTTCACCACTGAACTAAAAGGGTGTCTGGAGGCCATACTTTCGGGGTTTGTCCAGTCTCTTTTAGGCCAGTAAATCAGGTCTTTTTTTGTGTGTGTTAGAATTTTGTTCTACATCCTTCTCCAGCTCTGTCCAGAACCCTCTGTTGTGATCCTGGTCAGAGCAGTCAGTGGTGGTAGCCAGGCACCATCTAGCTGTACTGGACTCAGTCCAGTGGAGGTCTTAGTAGCTGTGGTCCATTAGTCCTCTGGACTAATCTTTTCCTTGTATCCTGTTCTCTTCATTCTCCCTTGCTCTCGAAGGGGTGAGACCAGTGGAGTATCTTAGATGGCCGCTCACAAGCTTTTAAGACCCCAGACGCTACTCACCAAGGTAGAATGTAGAGCATTGTCTTTATAAACTGTGCTATGCCAATTGAGCTAGATGTTCCCTGAGACCATGGTCCCCACAGCCCTCCACGTAGCATTTCAGTCCCTCAGGGAGTTTGGATGTGTCTATGGAGCTTCCATGACCTTTCCTTGTACAAGTTGTGCTGGTTTCCCCAGTATTGTGTAATGTCTCTCCCTTCACCAAAGATACGACTTATCTATTGCCTATTTGGTATTTCCCCCCCACCCCTCCCATCCCTCATAATCAACAAAGATTGTTACTTTTTGTGTGTAAACTTTTTCATGAGTTTTTACAGTAGAGGTCTCATACAATATTTGTCCTTTTGTGATTGACTTATTTCACTCAACATAATGTCCTCCATTTTCATCCATGTTATGAGATGCTTCACGGATTCATCATTGTTCTTTATCATTACTTAATAGTCCATTGTGTGTATGTACCATTATTTGTTTATCCTTTCATCTGTTGATGGGCATCTAGGCTGTTTCCATCTTTTTGCTTTTGTGAACAATGCTGCGATGAACATGAGTGTGCATATGTCTATTCGTGTGATGGCTCTTATTTCTCTAGGATATATTCCTAGGAGAGGGATTGCTGGATCGTATGGTATTTCTATTTCTAGCTTTCTAAGTAAGTGCCATATCATTTTCCAAAATGGTTGTATAATTTTGCATTCCCACTAGCAGTGCATAAGAGTTCTGATCTCCCCACAGTCTCACCAACATTTGTTATTTCCTGTTTTTTTTTATTCATGCCAGTAATGCCAGGGTGAGATGGTATCTCATTGTGGTTTTAATTTGCATTTCTCTAATGGCTAGTGATCACGAGCATTTCCTCATGTGTCTGTTGGCCACTTGAATGTCTTCTTTGGTGAAGTGTCTGTTCATTTCTTTTGCCCATTTTTTGATTGGATTATTTGTCTTTTTGTTGTAGAGGTGTTGGATTTTCTTGTAGATTTTAGAGATTAGATCTTTGTTTGACTTGTAACATCCAAAAAATTTTTCCCAGTCTGTAGGTTCTCTTTTCACTCTTTTGGTGAAATCTTTTGATGAGCATAAGTGTTTAATTTTTAGAAGATCCCAGTTATCTAGCTTATCTTCTGGAGTTTGTGTGTTGTTGATTATGATTTGTATCCTGTTAATGCTGTGTATTAGGGCCTCTAGCATTGATTCTATTTTTTCTTCTATGAATTTTATAGTTTTTGGCTTTATATTTAGGTCTTTGATCCATTTTGAATTAGTTTTTGTATGTAGTGTGAGGTATGGGTCCTGTTTCATTTTTTTTGCAGATGGACATCCAGTTTTGTATAGACAGTCATTTTTGTGTCATTCCTCCCCCGACAGTGTCACCCAGTGCAGTCCGCACACTCAGCACCCCATTAGTGATGCCTCTGAGTGCAATTGCCTCATAGGGTTTCCTAGGCTGAAATCTTTATGGGAGCAGATCGCCAGGTCTTTTCTCCCACGGAGCAGCTGGTGGGTTGAAACCATCCACTTTTCAGTTAGCAGTCAAGCGCTTAAGCATTGTGCCACCAGGGCTAGTTAGATAAAAGGAGAAGGAGGCAAAAAGATGGCTGTGTAGAATTTACGGGAAAGATGATTGAAGGCACACTGGAGAGGAAATACCAATATGTTATCCAACTGACGAAAAGAGTGGTGGTACCATTGACAGAAAATAAGTAAGTCGGGAGGAGGATATGTTTTTAGGTAGTATGACTTTAAGTTTTGACATGTTAACCTTGAGGTAAAATTGTGAGTATGAGCAGCAGAGAATTGGAAATGTGGAACTGGCATTTGAGAGAGGTCAGCTAGTGCTGAACACATGAAGTTGAGGTGATGTTTGAGGTTGTGGGAAGATAAATTCCCCAGGGAGATACTAGAGAGAGAAAAAGAACAGTAGACCCTGCATGGCAGCAATATGGCAGGAGAGGTGCCAATTCTAAAGTAAAGGAAGAACTAGGATTATTCAAGGTCTCAGACGCCAGGGGAAAGAGTGCTTCTAAAGTAAAGGAGAGTTAACGGTACAGAGAAGTCCATAGGGTAGGAGCTAAGAGAATTTCTGTGATTGAGAGATTCCTCAGGAATCTTCAAATATAATTTTATTAGAGTGGTGAATATGAGCCAGAATGTAATGGGCTGAGGAATGAGTGCGGTTGAGAAAGACTAAAAGAAAGTTTGGCAGCAAGAGAATACAGTGAGAGAACATGGTAGCCTGCCCAGAAAACGGGTAAACTCTCTGAGGATGAAAATGTTCAGAGAAACAACAGAGATCCCAGATACACTCACTGTTTGGAGCCAGAAAGAGTAGACTTGAAAAAGAGGGAAAGGATTAGTTAGTGTCGAGAAACAGAGAATGACTAGAATGTGTGGAAGAAAGACTGGATGACCGTGTCAGATTAGAGAGCTAGGAACACCTGTGGAATATCAGGATCACAGTGCATGTTAGAATTCTATTTCTGCCCAAAACAAACTTATACATATAGAAAACGTCTGCAAGTTTTACAATAACAAGCTTTCAAGAGCAGTTTCCTCTGAAAAGTAGGACTAGAGAGATTTTAGTTTTGTGTTTATTTTACATATAGTTGGAAGGTTTTCAGATTCTTTTATCATGAGTCCGTGTTTCTTTTATAATGAAAAATATTCATAATTTTTAACAATCTGTCAAGGTCCATAATTTTAAACAATCTGTTTCTGGGGAGTAGGAAGTAAAAATTGAAACAGGTATCTTTCACTTCTTACCCTATATCCCTACACTTTAGAATTTCTTAATGTGCCTAACCTTGTTTTACAATTCAAACAATTTAAGAATTCCAAAATATTGTCACAAAGAGAAAAAAATAAGTAGTTGGTAGTTTATCCTACAGTCTTTAAGGTTTGGTGCTGGGCATGAGGGTTACAAAGTCCCTGCCCTCAGAGAGTGAAAAGTCTAGCAGGGAGAAAGGACCAAATACAAGATAACTTTTTAATCCTAACCCAGTGTACAAACTGAAAATGTCCCAGGGCAAATTAAGAGGCAGTCAGAGCTGGTAAGCAAAAAGTAATCGGAAACTTTCAAGAATGGTGTCAATAGGCTACTGGAGACTAAAACAGGTTTTAGAAGTTAAGGAAGACTGGATGGTCCTGAAAAGGAGGCATGGGGTACAGATAACTCATCTGAGATTATTGCTGAGACAAAAGCCTCTCTATAGTCTAGTGGTTAGGAATGTATGCTCTGGAGCCATACTGCTCAGGCATGAATCCTGGCTCTATGTTTTTGTGTAGTTCGAGGCAAATTGTTGTTGTTGTTAGGTGCTTTTTAGTTGCCCCACTCCTCACTTGTGGTAACCCCATGTACAACAGAAGGAAGCACTGTCCGGTCCTGCACCATACCCATGATCAGTTGCAGACTGGACCGTTGTGATTCACAGGGTTTTCACCAGCTGATTTTCATGAGTAGATCATCAGGCCTTTCTTCCTAGTCTGTCTTAGCCTTGAAACTCTGTTGCAACCTGTTCAGCGTCATAGCAACACGCAAGCCTCCGCTAATAGGCTGTGGCTGTGCGTGAGGTGCATTGGCGGGAAGGGATCCAGGTCTCCCACATGGAAGGCGAGAATTCTACCACTGAACAAACAGGGATAACTACAGTACTTGCCATATAAAGTTTCATGAGAAATAGTTAAGATGTTATACGTAAAGCATTTAGCAGGGTGCCAGGCATATGGTAAGTGTTCAATACATATTAGCTATTATTATTACTCATCAGGTTATATTTATATCTATCATGTTACAGAATATAAATGTAGTGCCCCTGGGCCTCTAAGAATTTAATAAATATTTACAGCCTCCTCCCAATTGTTTATGCTAATGGTACATTAACATAATATGAATATATTAATTCATTATCAATAAACATTTATTGAGAACACAATGCCTGCATATAGTAATCATGTGTCAGGGATAAGAAAATGAGTGAGATATTATCCATTCTTTAAAGGTTAATTGGCAAACAAAATATTAAAAGATAAATAGCAATGCGGGTCAGCTTATGCAAAATCCCAAGTATGTGTTCCAGACCAAAGTGGTTTATGAGTTTGAAGATTAGGGCAATCACTGAGGACAGGAGCATTTAGGAAAGACATTGAAGAAATAAGACTTGAATGGACCTTGGAAAACAGGTAGGTGGTCTTAGCACTAAAAGGTAACACAAATGACACACTAACATTTTCTTTAATATTAGTTTTTCTCAGTTATTAAAATACTAAAATGCTAAAGCTCAGTAAACTACCAGGTCATAGGAGGGGAAGCAGACAGTCTAATTAACCCTCCCGCCATGAACAATCATGTCCTGAATAATGATTGCTTGACCTCACTCAGAATCCATAGTTCTGGAAGCAGACCTTTCTTTATGAAAGGTTAGTGTTATAATGAGGTACCACTCCAATTTCTATATGTCAAAAACAGTCTGCTTAAATTTTAGGGAATCATTTAAAACACCCTCCAGGTTATGAAAATTTAGGCCAACCAACAATCCTCACCTGTGAAAGTTTGTATGTATGTATATGTGTATGTGTGAGTGTGTATGTATGCATACATGGCCATGTGTTTGTTGTCTAGCAACATCTGTCTTTCCCCTTTGCATGCAACCAGGAGATCTCTTGGATGTGACAAGGTGGTTCAGTGGCAGGGAAAATAGTACCAAACCAGGAGAGTAGAAGGGGTCTGGATAGGAGGGGGCTAAGACACATTGCAATGGCCAATGGCTTTAAGGGTATTATGGGTTGGATTGTGTTTCCCAAAAAGATATGTAGAAGTCCTAATCCTCAGTGCCTGTGAATGTGACTGTCTTGGTTATCTAGTGCTGCTGTAATAGAAATACCACAAGAAGATGGCTTTGACAAACAGAAGTTTCTTCTCTCACAGTCTAGTAGGCTAAAAGTCCAAATTCAGAGCATCAGCTCCAGGGGAAGCCTTTCTCTTTTGGCTCTGAAGGTAGGTATTTTATCACCAATCTTCCCCTGGACTAGGAACTTCTCTGCCCAGGAACCCCGGGTCCAAAGGACTTGCTCTGCTCACGGTGCTGCTTTCTTGGTGGTATGAGGTCCCCACTCTCTGCTCGCTTCCCTTTCCTTTTATCTCTTATAAGATAAAAGGTGGTGCAGGCCACACCCCAGGGAAACTCCCTTTCTATTGGATCAGGGATATGACCCCAGTAAGGGTGTTACAATCCCACCCTAATCTTCTTTAGCATAATCTAATCTTGCCTCATTAACCACAGGCAGAGATTAGGATTTACAACACATGGGAAAGTTACAATCACAAAATGGAGGACAACCACACAATATTGGGAATCATGGCCTAAACAAGCTGACACAATGCCCTGATGTCAGGATGTGCAGGGTCCATCTTTAACCTCATGTGGCCATGCAGTAGTGGACTGGTTGCACTTTAGGTTTTCTCTCTCTTCCTTGCTTGTTGCGACAGGACTGGTCTCTTTTGAACTGAGGAAGAACCTAGTGTTCTTGCCCAAGTTGGGTACTTGGGAGAGGTCTCAGGAAATAAATAGACTTCCTGTCAGTATGGGCAGGTGAATTCTGTAAAAGTAGAAGTAAAACTTAGCAGGTAATAATGTTTAGCAATTTGTATGTATTTCCTTGTTAGTGAAAAAAAACAAAACCCATTGCCATTGAGTCAATTCACGTAGCAACTCTATAGGACAGAGTAGAACTGCCCCATGTGGTTTCCAAGAAGCAGCTGGTGGATTTGAACTGCCAACCTTTTGGTTAGCAGATATAACTCTTAAACACTAGTGAAAGAACCATTTAAATGTGTGAAAATCTATTTTGCCAAAGGAATATACTAGTAGTGAGATAGTTTTACACAATTGGCATTATTGACATTAAGAAAACTTAGGTAGAATAAAGTCAATTAAATTATTACACACATTTGGCCTACTTTTCTGTTTTTATTCAATGTACTATTATATTAATAAAGTTTTCACCATAAACAATATAATAAGCATTTAACAACATTGACTTAGATTTCCACCCATTCAGATATATTCTCTTTGAATATAAATTAGCACCAGGGGAATTAATTAATTTACAAATATTTACTGAGCACCTGTTCTGTGGCAGATACTGTGCTAGGTGTTTTAAACACAGTTGATGACTAAGACCCAGGCACCTGCCCTTATAAACTAGTGAGGGGGTGCACACACAAAGATAATAAAAATAGGTAAATACTGAGCCTTACCAAGTTCCAGCACTATATTAAGTGTTATACATAATTCTCACAGCTTATCATGTAGGGACTATTAATTCACTTCATAGATGAAGAAGTGAAGAGTATGAGTTTCTTGCACAAATTCACATGGATAATCTGGCTCCAGAGCCTTTGAAACATCCCTCTGTTTATATGTGGTATGTACAATGATGGACACACACAGAGAGAGTATTATAAAAACATAGAGGTAACGCTTCTCACTTGAGTGGAGACACAAAGAGAGAAATCTTCCTAGAAACCAGGCGAGAATTAAACCCTAAAAGAAGAGTGGGCGTTAAGTCCGTGGTTGAGATGAGATAGGCAGAAGCCAAATCATGGAGAGCCGTGTATGCCCTTCCATGGAGCTTGGACTTCTTCCTGTATTCAGGAAGAAGCTACAGAAAAGTTTTAAGTTGGAAAAGGACAAGGCCAGAGTTGCATTTTAGATAGACCTTTCTGATAATTTTTAGAGTAGTGTATCTCAAACTTTATCATGTGCATCAAAATTGCCCTAAGTGCTTTTAAAATAGATTTCTGGGCCACGTTCCCTGAGTTTCTGTTTCAGGAGTTGTCTTAGTTATCTATTGCTGCTGTAACAGAAATCCCACAAGTGGACGGCTTTAACAAATAGAAGTTTTTTCTCTCACAGTCTAGGAAGCTAGAAGTCCGAATGCAGGGTACCAGCTCCTGGGGAAGGCTCTCTCTCTCTGTCAGCTCTGGAGGAAGGTCCTTGTCATCAATGAGGCCTTAGAATTTGTGTTTCTAGCAAGTTCCAGGTGCTTGTGCTGCTTCTGCAGGGACCACACTTTGAGAATCACTGTTGTAGAGGCTGTACTTGAAGGAGGAAAGGCTGGAATCCACTTAGGAATCTCTACCTGTCATTTGTTGTTTTTGTTAGGTGCCATCGAGTCAGTTCTGACTCACAGCAACCCTATTGTACAGGAGAGCGAAACTCTGCTGATCCTGCGCCATCCTCACAATCGTTGTGATGCTCGAGCCCATTGTTGCAGCCAGTAGTTTAGGAGAGAGAAAACGAACATCAAAACTAGAATCTAGAACTAGAATATAAGATATATAAGAGCAGAGATTGTGTGTGTCTTACTTAATTCTGTATTTCCAAAACCTAGATTAGGGCCTGGCACATAGTAGGTGCTCAATAAATATTCACTAAAAGAACAAAAGAAAGGAAGGGATAAATTCAAGAAACACTTAGGAGATAAAATTGACACTACCTGATGATGTGGGAGGTGACAGAGATGAAACATCAAGACTGGCTGCTAAGTTCCTAGCATGTATGACTATGAATGACGCCAAGAATAGCAGCAGATACTACAGGCTGAAGGGCAGGTTTGGGTGGAAGATGATGATCAGTTTTTGATATGCCGCATTTAAAGGAAGTGTGAGATATCCAGGAGACTAAAATTATTAGGTGTGTGGATGTGAGAATCCAAAGCTCGGGAGAGAGGGTGCTCTGGGGCAGAGATAACACTTTGGAAACTACCGGCAAATAGGTAGTAGTTACAGCCTTGAGATTGCTGAATGAGGTGGCTCAAGGGGAGCGTGCCAATGAAAACAGCAGGCTAAGAACGAAACAGCTTTTATGAGACAGGCAAAAGAGAAGGAGAAATTGGAAGGAGGAGAGAGGAAATGATGAGAGAGGTAGGAGAGAGTGGAGAATACAGTGTCATGAAAGCCTAGGGTTTTATTTGTTTATTTTACTTTTTATTATATAAAATTTCAAACGGGAAAAAAGAATAAAGAGAATAGGATAACGACTTCGATAGAACTGTCAACAATGATCAACTCATGGCCTATCTTATTTTATTTATATTTCCACCCACTCCCTCCTGCCAACTAAATTGTATTGTTTCTGAAACAAATAGTAGACAAGATATTGTTTCACTGGTAAAAAATTTAGTATGTATCTCTAAAAGGTAAGAGTTCTTTTGAAAAGACATCACAACAATATCATTATCATGCTCAAGAAAACGAACAATTCCTTAATATAATTAAATTCCCAACTTTCAAACTTTCCCAATTGTCTCCTAATTATATTTTTACAGGTTTTTTTTTTTTAATTGAAGCAGGATCCAAACAAGGTCCATACATTGCAGTTAGTTGTTATCCCTGTTAGGTCTCTTTTAATTTATGTTGTTTCCCCTCTACTTTTTTCTTTGGCTATTTATGAAACAAACAGGGTTCTGTAGAATTTTCCGTATTCTGGATTTTGTTGATTGCATTCCCATGGTGTCATGTAACATGTTCTTCTATCTACTATATTTCCTATGAATTTCAAATTTAGATCTAGAGGCTTGATCAGTTTAGGTCCTATTTTTTTGGCAAGAATACTTCACAAGATGTATTGTGTGAAAGAGAAGTTATCTCTTTTTGTGATATAGCAGCCTTTGATGATCGTTATCTAGATCTATTATTTCATTAAAGATTACAGTATAGTACTATTCTAATTCTATCATTCGTTTTCATTTATTTCTTTTCCATTTATTAATTGGAATACTTTTGTAAAAAGAAGCTTCCCCTCATCAACTATTTGTTTACCCTGAGGTATAGCTTTACAAGAGAAGAAGGATAAATGCTTCACTTTTTATTTACCATTTTCAACATAGTGACTTGGTTCCCTAGCATCTTCAAAATGTGACCAATGAGGGAGGCTTTCAAAGTCTTATTATAAAGTAATTAATTAAAATTTTTTGATGTATTCCACTCCATTGCATTAGTTATTATTATTGATGTTCAAATTGTCCCATCTTTGGCCTGTAGGAGCTTCTTTAAGTTGCTTCCTGAGTCTTTCTAAAATAGCTCCAGTAACATTCCATAACTTCCTTGCTTTCTGGTGTGACAAGATAATCCATGGCTATCTTGGACATATCCTGTTCCAGATCCGGAATAGTTATTTCTCCAAGAAGTCCTGGTTCCTTTTAATTTGAAGATGGCCTTTAAAGACCCAATTTGGGTGCTAAAAGTGTTCATTGCTACTGTGTTGGTCATTGTTTCTAGGACTTTTCCTCCAAGAGAACTAGGGAATATATATACATTTTTTTCTTCTTCTTTTTTTTTTCATTTTATTTTTATTGTGCTTCAGGTGAAGGCTTACAGAAAAAATAGATTCTCATGAAACAGTAGTATACATATTGTTTTAGGACATTGGTTAACAACCCCACAACATGTCAACCCTTTAACTTCTCAACCTTTTTGTTTTTTTGAAAATACACAGAGCCAAAGATACACTATTTCAAAAATCTCTACATGCACAGTTCAGTGACATTGACTACGCTCTTCCAATTGTGCTGTTATTCTCACTTAAGATGCTTACAGAACAAAATAGTTTCTCATTTAACAGTTACTACAAATGTTGCCCTATGACAATGGTTAACAATATCACAACACATCAACAATATCCTTACTCAACCTTGGGTTCCCTATCACCAGCTTCCTTGTCCCCTTCTGCCTTCTGGCCCTTATCACTGGATTCCTGTACCTCGTTAGTCTCATTTGGTTTTACGGGGCTGTCCACTCCCAGGCTGAACAGTGAACCTCAGAGATAACTTCACCACTGAGCTAAAAGGGTGTCTGGGGTCCATACTCTCAGGGTTTCTCCAGTCTCCTTTAGGCCAGTAAATCTGGTCTTTTTTTTTTTTTTTTTTTTGAGTTAGAATTATGTTCTACAACCTTCTCCAGCTCTGTCCAGAAACTTCTGTTGTGACCCTGGTCAGAGCAGTCAGTGGTGGTAGCCAGGCACCATCTAGCTGTACTGGACTCAGTCCAGTGGAGGCCTTAGTAGCTGTGGTCCATTAGTCCTCTGGACTATTCTTTTCCTTGTATCCTGTTCTCTTCATTCTCCCTTGCTCCCGAAGGGATGAGACCAGTGGAGTATCTTAGATGGCCACTCACAGACTTTTAAGACCCCAGACACTACTCACCAAGGGAGAATGTAGAACATTGTCTTTATAAGCTGTGTTATGCCAACTGAGCTAGATATTACCTGAGACCATGGTCCCCACAGCCCTCTGCCCAGCAATTCAGTCCCTCAGGGAGTTTGGATGTGTCTATGGGGCTTCCATGACCTTTTCTTGTACAGGTTGTGCTAGTTTCCCCTGTATTGTGTACTGTCTCACCCTTCACCCAAGATACCACTTATCTATTGCCTATTGAGTATTTCCCCCCCACCCCTCCCATCCCTGGTAACCAACAAAGATTGTTACATTTTGTGTGTGAACTTCTTCATGGGTTTTTACAATAGAGGTCTCATACAATATTTGTCCTTTTGTGACTGACTTATTTCACTCAGCATAATGTCCTCCAATTTCATCCGTGTTATGAGATGCTTCACAGATTCATTGTTGTTCTTTCTCGTTGCATAGTACTCCATTGTGTGTATGTACCACAGTTTGTTTATCCATTCATCTGTTGATGGGCATCTAGGTTGTTTCCATTGTTTTGCTATTGTGAACAATGCTGCCATGAACATAGGTGTGCATATGTCTATTCGAGTGACGACTCTTATTTCTCTAGGATATATTCCTAGGAGTGGAATTGCTGGATCGAATGGTATGTCTATTTCTAGCTTTCTGAGGAAGTGCCATATCATTTTCCAACATAGTTGTATCATTTTGCATTCCCACCAGCAGTGCATAAGAGTTCCCATCTCCCCGCAGCCCCTCCAACATTTGTTATTTCCAGTGTTTTTGATTCGTGCCAGTAATGCCAGGGTGAAATGGTATCTCATTGTGGTTTTAATTTGCATTTCTCTAATGGCTAGTGATCGCGAGCATTTCCTCATGTGTCTGTTGGCCATTTGAATGTCTTCTTTGGTGACGTGTCTGTTCATTTCCTTTGCCCATTTTTTAATAGGATTGTTTGTCTTTTTGTTGTAGAGGTGTTGGATTTTCTTGTAGATTATGGAGATTAGACCTTTGTCTGACTTGCACTGTCCAAAAATTTTTTCCCAGTCTGTAGGTTCTCTTTTTACTCTTTTGGTGAAGTCTTTTGAAGAGCATAGGTGTTTGATTTTTAGAAGATCCCAGTTATCTAGCTTATCTATTGGGGTTTGTGTGTTGATGATTATGGTTTGTATCCTGTTAATGCTGTGTATTAAGGCCTGAAGTGTTGGTCCTATTTTTTCTTCTATGAACTTTATAGTTTTAGGCTTTATACCCAGGTCTTTGATCCATTTTGAAGTAGTTTTTGTATATGGCATGAGGCGGGGGTCCTGTTTCATTTTTTTGCAGATGGATATCCAGTTTTGCCAGCACACTTGTTAAAAAGACTGTCTTTTCCCCATTTGATGGACTTTGGGCCCTTGTCGAAAATCAGGTGACCGTAGGTGGATGGATTTACATCTGGGTTCTCAATTCTGTTCCATTGGTCAGTGTGTCTGTCGTTGTACCAGTACCACGCTGTTTTGACTACTGTAGCTGTATAGTAGGTTCTGAAGTCAGGTAGTGTGAGTCCTCCAACTTTATTCTTCTTCTTCAGTAGTGCTTTACTTATTCGGGGCTTCTTCCCTTTCCATATAAAGTGAATGATTAGTTTTTCCATCTCTTTGAAGAATGTTGTTGGTATTTGGATCGGGATTGCGTTGTATTTGTAAATTGCTTTGGGTAGAATTGTCATTTTCACAATGTTGAGTCTGCCTATCCATGAGCATGGTATGTTTTTCCATTTATGTAGATCCCTTGGGTTTCATGCAGTAGTGTTTTGTAGTTTTCTTTGTATAGGTCTTTTACATCCCTGGTCAGATTTATTCCTAAGTATTTTATCTTTTTAGGGGCTATTGAAAATGGTATTGTTTTCCCGATTTCCTATTCATCATTCTCCTTGTTGGTGTATAGGAATCCAACTGATTTTTGAATGTTTATCTTGTATCCTGCTACTCTGCTGAATCTTTCTATTAGTTCCAGTAGATTTCTTGTGGAGTCTTCAAGGTTTTCTAAGTATAGTATCATATCATCTGCAAACAGGGACAGTTTAACTTCTTCATTACCAATTTGGATGCCCTTTATTTCTTTTTCTTGCCTTATTGCTCTAGCTAGAACTTCCAGCACAGTGTTAAATAGGAGTGGTGATAAAGGGCATCCTTGTCTTGTTCCTGTTTTCAAGGGGAATGTTTTCAGCCTCTCTCCATTAAGAATGATGTTAGCCATTGGTTTTTCATAGATGCCCTTTATTATGTTGAGAAATTTCCCTTCTATACCTATTTTATTGAAAGTTTTGATCAGGAATGGGTGTTGGACTTTGTCAAACACCTTTTCTGTGTCAATTGAGTTGATCATGTGATTCTTTTTTTCCTTTTATTTATGTGGTGTATTACATTGATTGATTTTCTAATGTTGAACCATCCCTGCATACCTGGTATGAATCCTACTTGGTCATGGTGTATTATTTTTTTGATATGATGCTGAATTCTATTGGCTAGAATTTTGTTCAGAATTTTTGCAACTATATTCATTGGAGATATTGGTCTGTAGTTTTCTTCTTTTGTGACATCTTTTCCTGGTTTTGGTATCAGCTTTATGCTGGCTTCATAGAATGAATTTGGAAGTGTTGCTTCCTCTTGTATGCTCTGAAATAGCTTGAGTGGTACTGGTACAACTTCTGTAAATGTTTTGTAGAATTCTCCAGTGAAGTCACCTGGGTCAGGGCTTTTTTTTTGGTTTTTTTTATTACCTTTTCAATCTCTTCTCTTGTTATGGGTCTGTTCAGATTTTCAACATCACTTTGTTGTAGTTTGGGTAGGCCGTGTGTTTCTAGAAATTTATCCATTTCCTCTAGGTTTTCAGATTTGTTGGAGTATAGTTTTTCATAATATTCTGTTGTAATCCTTTTTATTTCAGTTGGGTCGGTTGTAATGTCCCCCATTTCATATCTTATTTGGGTTGTTTGTGTCCTCTCCTGTTTTTCTTTTGTCAGTCTGGCCAGTGGTTTGTCGATTTTGTTGATTCTTTCAAAGAACCAACTTTTGGTCTTGTTGATTCTTTCTATTGTTTTTCTGTTCTCTATTTCATTTATTTCTTCTCTGATGTTTATTATTTCCTTTCTTCCAGTGGCTGTGGGCTTTTTTTGCTGCTCTCTTTCTATTTGTTTGAGTTTTGTAGTTAATGTTTTGATTTTGTCCCTTTCTTCTTTTTTGATATGTGCATCTATTGCTATAAATTGTCCTCTGAGGACTGCCTTTGCTGTGTCCCAAAGGTTTTGGTATGATGTGTTTTCATTCTCATTTGATTTTAGGAATTTTTTTATTCCATCTCTGATTTCTTCTATTACCCAGTGATGTGTAAGCAGGGTATTATTCAGTTTCCATGTAATTGATTTTTTTTCCTTGCTCTTTCTATTGTTAATTTCTACCTTGATGGCATTGTGGTCAGAGAAGATACTTTGAATTATCTCAACTTTTTGGATCTTGTTGAGGATTGTTCTGTGGCCTAAGATGTAGTCTATTCTGGAGAACGTTCCATGTGCATTGGAAAAGAATGTGTACTTTGCAGCAGTTGGATGGAGTGTTCTATATATGTCTATGAGGTCAAGTTGGCTGATTATGCCCTTTAGGTCTTCTGTATCTTTGCTGAGTTTCTTCTTAGTTGTTCTGTCCTTTACTGAGAGTGGTGTGTTGAAGTCTTCTACTGTTATTGTGGAACTGTCAATTTCTCTTTTCAGTGTTGCTAGAGTTTGTTTTATGTATTTTGGAGCCCTGTCATTGGGTGTGTAGATGTTCATTATGGTTATGTCTTCATGATGGATCATCCCCTTAATCAGTATATAGTGTCCTTCTTTGTCTTTTATGGTAGATTTTGTTTTAAAGTCTATTTTATCTGAGATTAGAGTTGCCACTCCTGCTTTTTTTTGGTAGTTGTTAGCTTGATATATTTTTTTCCAACCTTTGACTTTTAATAAATTCACATCTTTGTTTCTAAGGTGTGTCTCTTGTAGACAGCATATTGATGGATCCTGTTTTCTTATCCATTCTGTCACTGTCCGTATCTTTATGGGTGCATCGAGTCCATTTACATTCAGTGTAATTATTGATAGATGTGAGTTTGTTGCTGTCATTTTGTAGAGCTTTTTTCCGTGGTGCTGAAGTTTTCTTTGTTCTTCTTACTCTCTTGTGCTGAGTTACTTTTGTTCGTGGATTTTTTTTTTCATTTCTTTTGTTTTTGCTGAGACTTCATGTTTTTCCTCTTTTTTTTAATGAGTATGTTTGTTAACTTTCTTTGTGGTTACCATGAATTTTACCCTTATCTTTCCAAGTTTGAAGCAGTCTACCATTAGCTGGTATCGCCTTGCCTTCCTCTCCATTAGAAGGTTCTATACCTATGCCGTTTATTCCCTCTTTTATTGTTTTGATGTTGTTGTCATTTACTGATTAACTGCTCTGATTCCCTGTTGTATTTTGGTTTTGGATAGTCCTCAAGAGTTCATTTACTAGATTGGTATCTGGCTCGTACGATCCTGCGTCCTAGATTCTGCCTGTGAGCTGAAGCTGTTTGTCCTCAGATCAAAGAACTCCGTTTAATAATACTTGTAAGTTTGGTTTGACTTTTACATATTCCCTTCATTTCTGTTTATCTGGAAATGACCTAATTTCACCATCAAATTTGAACGAGAGTTTTGCAGGATATATTATTCTTGGCTGGCAATTTCTTTCTTTCAAGATTTTATATATGTCATCCCATTGCCGTCTTGCCTCCATGGTTTCTGCCGAATAATCTCAGCTTAGTCTTACTGTTTCTCCTCTGTATGTGACTTCTTGTTTTTCACAAGCTGCTCTCAGGATTCTTTGTTTGTCTTTGGTTTGGGGAGTGTGATTGTGATATGCCTTGGTGATTTTCTTTTGGGGTCTCTCCTATATGGGGTTCGTTGAGCTTCTTGGATGGCCAGCTTTTCATCTTTCATGATATTGGGGAAGTTTTCTGTCAGCAGTTCTTCAATGATCCTCTCTGTGCTTTCTGTTTTCTCCCCTTGTTCTGGAATTCCAATCACGCACAAATTTTTGCTTTTGATTGTATCCCACATAACTCTTAGGTATCTTCATTTTTCTTTGTTCTTTTTTCTGAGTTTTCCTGAAACAGAGTTGTATCCAAGTGTTTGTCTTCAATTCCACTGATCCTGTCTTCCACCGTTTCAAATCTGCTTCTCAGCCCTTCTGTGACATTGTCCATTTCTGAAATCTTGTTGTTTATCTTTTGGATTTCTAACTGTTGTCTTTGTATAATTTCTAGTTATGAATTTATTTTGGCATTTTGTTCCTGCATTATTTTTCCTGAATTCTTCCAATTTTTTGTCTGTATTTTCCATGAATTTGTCTATTTTTTCCTCATGTTTGTCAGCTTTTTGCCTCAGCTCTTGGAGAATTCTGAGTATTAGAGATTTGAATTCCCTATCAGGTAGTTCTAGTGCATTTTCTTCCACTGGAGAGTCATCTGGTGTTTTATTTTGGATGCCTACTGGAACCACCCTGTCTTTTTTTGTAAATGTTTTGATATTTTTTGTTGTCTTCGGGGCATTCAGTAGTTATTTTTCTCATTTATTGATTGTAGATTTGTTTGTTTCATCCCCTTTTTTAAAAAAAATTTTTGACTATGTCTGAGCAGGTGGACTGTGTGTTCTTTGTTGTGTGCTCGTCTGTGGGCACAATACTTTTTCCTCCTTCTTCAATTGGCAGGATCAGTCACTCAGATATGGTACAGCAGGGTAGGTCTAGCTGAAGAGGAGTTACTGGGACAGGTTGTTTGTGGCACTTACTACAGCCACCAGAGAGGGTCGGTAATCAATGCAGGGCAGGTTCCAGTAGGCCGTGCCTGTGCTGCTTGGTGATATGATGTCAAGCACAGTGCAGGTAGGCAGGATGCAGTGGGGAGATTGTTATGTGTGGAGCTAAGATGGATATGGGAGAGAGCAGAGAGGAACAGGAGCCAAAGACACACAAACAAAAAAGAATGCTAGGGAAGCTTGCCGTTGGAGTGGAGAGATGAGAGACTATGAAATGGAGAAAAAACAGAAAGGGGAAGCAGAAGAAAAGAAAGAAAAAGAATGAATAAATAAAAATTGGGAAGGTTAAAGAACCGCATAGTTCCCAGGGATCCCACTGGTGCAGCTATGAGCTCTGGGGAAATCGCTCTCAGGTGTTGCAGTACAGCCTGGCTAAAAGGTGTAGAGGTATACAGCGCCAGGTGTTCAGGGAACAGAAAGAGAAGGAAGATATAGAGAGACAAGAAATGGTTGTTTGTCTCCCGCTGGACACTCTGTGAGGCTGCTTTCTTGTACCCCATTTGCTGGTCTCCGATAGAAGTCCAAGATGGCAGATCTGCGCTGCGTTAGCTGGTAGGGGACCTCTGCATGAATCTCTCCTCGCTCTCCATTCTCTGTCAGTTTTCTGACTCCATTTGGTGCTTGGCTGAGTTCTTTATCTCTTCATTTGATGTTTTAGGGTTTCAGGACTGTTGTATTCTCTGTTCGGCTTAGTTTTTCGGATCTTTGCTGTGGAGGGACTGTGTGGTGCTTCTGCCTAGAGCGCCATTTTGCCGGAACTCCGGGAACATATATCCTTAAGCAAAATATGTCATGAGTTCATACCAATATTCACAATTCAAAATTAAGATTAAAGTATTTTTAGTTAAATTATTTAAATGTGTATTTGTATTGCTTTTCTCTTACGCTAAAAATGTTGGTTTGTAACAATATTAAAATAATTAAATTTTAAACATATTTTATGACAGTTGCAGAATAAAAATGTTAAATGTTATTACTAACAATATGACTACTAAAAATATTTTAAGAGTTTTTTGTAAAGCTTTTTAGTTGTTTTTGTCGTTATATTATATCCCACTAGGGATGTACAGTCAGATTAGTGTATTTTTAAAGTCATTTTGAAGTACTTACTCTCTGTGTGTTTGTGTCACAGATTTGGTTCACAGTTAAGTTCATTTGTTTCATGTTACTTTTTGTTTTTCAAGTTTTTTTTTAATTACTTTGCTTTATGATTAGGTAAAACAGTTCCATGGTTCCAAAGTTAAATCCAAAAAACATGGTATATTCAGAGAAACAGAGTTTCTATCTCAGTTCTCTATGCCTTATTCTCTCCCTCCCCCATGGAGCCATTTGTTGTAAGTTTTGTTTATTCTTTCATTTTTGTTTTGTTAGTATATATACTCATAACTATATACTCATATATATACATATATGTTGTTATTAGTACCATCAAGTCGGTTCCAACTCATAGCGACCCTATGAATAACAGAACGAAACACTGCCCAGTCCTGCACCATCCTCACAATCGTTGCTATGTTTGAGCCCATTGTGGCAGCTACTGTGTCAGTCCCTCTCTTTGAGGGTCCTCCTCTTTTTTGCTGACCCTCTACTTTACCAAGAATGGTGTCCTTCTTCAGGAACTGGTCCCTTCTGATAACATGTCCAAATACACCAACCCCTCTTCTAAGGAGCATTCTGGTTGTACTTATTCCAAGACAGATTTTTTGTTCTTTTGGCGGTCCATCGTATATTCAGTATTCTTTCAGTGACATAGTTTCCAGCATCGCAGCAACATGCAAGCCACCATAGTATGACAAACTAACAGACAAGTGGTGAATAGATACGCATATCATATATATTCATATACATATATCATATATATGAATATATATTCATATTATACATTTATATTTATATATATGTGAATATGTATGTGTATTCACATCCCTCTACCTTTTTCAGATATATAACATACTATACATACTTTTCTTCACCTTATTTTTTTCTCTTAACAATACTTCCTGAAAATTACTCTGAGTATGTAGACAATAGTCCTGAATCCTTATTACAACTCCAAAGTACTCCATTGTGTGAATATACCATAGTAGTCTTCTAGAGATATATATTTGGGTTGTTTTCAGTCTTTTACAAAGCCAAAGTTTTTGAGAATGAAGGAATGACTAGTATCCAATAAATCTGAACCATCCAATAGAATATAGAAAAGTATTCATTGGATTTGGCCATATGGAGGTCAATAATATCTTCACCAGGGCTAAATTGCATATACATAATCTATCCAGCAGTATGCAGTGACCCTGATTTAGCAAAAAGAGTTTCAATGGCATGATGCAAACAGAAGTCAGATTATAGCAGGTTGTAAGGTGAATGTCAGATAAGAAAATGAAGACAACGGAAAGTATAGACTAGTCTTTCAGGAAGTATGGATGAGAAGGAACAGAATGGCTGTAACTAGAGAAGTATTTGGAAACAAGAGAGGTTTTATTTTTGTGGCTCCATTTTATGTTTGTAAGTGTGTGAATATGTGTTTTTAGGATGGATGATACTAGAGTGTGTGTATTGTTTAGGGAAGGCAGTAGAGGAAGAGTTAAGACTATAGGAACATAAAAGACTACAGGAACATAAAAGGGAGAAACACTGTAATTTTTCATTTTTTAAGAGAAGTCTCCTGAAGCTGTTGTGAATATGACTGAAAACTATAAATCTTCTATCTTTAAAAAAATACATTTCCTGAAATTTACAGGAACTCAAGTCACCATAAAAAGGCAACTTTCACAGGCTTGATCCTTGTCCTCTTGAAGCTTATAGTAAAAGAAGCATGTATCCTGTTGTCTTAGTTATCTAGTGCTCCTATAACAGAAATACCACAAATGGATGGGTTTAACAAACTGAAGTTTATTCTTTCACTGTCTAGTAGACTAGAAGTCCGAATTCAGGGCACCAGCTCCAGGGGAAGCCTTTCCCTCTCTGTTGGCTCTGGGGGAAGGTCCTTGTCATCAATCTTCCCCTGGACTAGGAGCTTCTCAGCACAAGGGCCCCAGGTCCAAAGGATATGCTCTGCTCCTGGCACTACATTCTTGGTGGTATAAGGTCCCCCTGTCTCTCTGGTAGGTTCTCTCTTTTATATCTCAAAAGAGATTGACTCAAGATACAACCTAATCTTATAGATTGAGTCCTGCCTCATTAACACAACTTGGGCTAATCCTACCTCATTAACGTCATAGAGGTAGGATTTACAACAAAGGAAAATCACATCAGATCGCAAAATTGTGGTCAATCACACCATACTGGGAATCATGCCCTAGCCAAGTTGACACACATTTTGGTGAGGAGCGGGGGAGGGACAATTCAATCCATAACACTTAATATAATACTCTCTCCTCTTCAGTCACTATCTTCTTTTATCTTGACCACTGCAGAAGCCTCCTAACTGTCTTGCCTGCTTTTACTCTTGATTCTCTTACAAAACAAAAAACAAAAAACAAAAAAAACCCCAAACCTGCTGCCATCGAGTCAATTCCAGCTCATGGCAACCCCATGTGTTACAGAGTAGAACTGCTCTGTGGGATTTTCTTGGCTGTCTTTAAGAAGCAGATTGCCAGGCCTTTCTTTTGTGATGCTACTGGGTTGTTTTGAACCACCAACCTTTAAGTAGTAGTCGAGCACAAACCATTTGCACCACCCACAGACTTGATCCTTCTTTCGTTGTTTTTATTGTTAGGTGCTGTTGAGTCACTTCTGACTCATAGTGACCCTGTGTACAACAGAATGAAAAACTGCCCGGTCCTGTGCCGTCTTCACATCGTTGTTACATTTGAGCCCATTGTTGCAGCCACTTTTAGTTCTCTCTTTTTCTACAGCAGCCAGGAAAATGTGACCCAGATCATGTCTCTCCCCTGCTTAAAGCCTTTCAATGACTTCCTATTGCACTTAGAATAAAATCCAAAGTCCTTGTGAAGGTCCATAAATGATCTTTCTTCATCTCTTCATTGTCCCCATCTCAGTTCAAAGGTCTCCCTTTACAGAGACCTTCCTTGGCCACCCCATCTAAAACAGAACCCTGCCCACCCTCTAAAGTCACTATCACATTACCCTGTTTTATTGTCCTCATAACTTAAATGATCACATCTTAAACTATCTTCTGTTTCTTTGTTCATTGTCTGTTGCCACAACTAGAATGTATGTGCCAACCTAAAGAGGCAGCTCCTTGTTCAGTGTAGTAACCGGGTGCCTAGAGAACTGTGCCCAGCACAAAGTACTTAAAAAAAAAAAAAAAAAAACCCATTGCAGTCAAGTCAATTCCAACTCACAGCAACCCTACAGGACAGAGTAGGGTTTTCCAAGGAGCGGCTGGTGGATTCAAACTGTCAACCTTTTGATTAGCAGCCAAGCTCTTAACCACTGTGCCACCAGGTACTCAACAAACATTGGCTGATACTGTTTCTTACTTTTACTAGGGTCTTCTATAGTAAATTTTCCATCCTTTTACCTATTATTTTCTTTCCAATGGTCTTCAACAAAGCATTTCAACTTAACAGCCCTGGACTTTGGTGTTGATACAGCTGCAACAATTTTGAAATGGACAGAATTGGACTTTGAGCTTCTTAAAAACAAAATGCAAACTTTAGAGAGCTTGAGGCAAAGTGGAGCATCCCTGGGTTAACTGGGGGAAAAAAACCTGATCACTTTGTCTCAAATGGAAAAGTGAAACATTAGCCTTTCTTCTGAAAGATGAGATAACTCAGGGTATATGCTGATGCAGAGTACAAGAATCCTTCAGGAAAACAGAAGGACATTCTCCGTGGGAGAGTGACCCTTTCCATTTACAGTTATACAAGTAAAAAGCAGACCGTGGCTGTCTTGCTGTGTTAGTGTCTAAGACGGTCTATTTTGGAGGTAAAATACTAGCAAGGCAATTTGGCTCCGGACCTAGGGTCAAATCTTCCAATCTGCTTTATAGATAATGAAGATCATATTTTGACTCGCATCTGTCAGACTTCTGGGTCTGGCTCTTATTTTGGCTTCATACTCAGTAGTGGAAGCAGGTGTTATTTATTTATTGACCATTCTCCCAAGTCCCCAACAGACATGCTTAAATATGTATAATTCAGTTGGATACCCAAGCCTTATAGATGGATCACTATGAATTCCCCTCTGTTTTTATTTTCAAATAAGATTGTCCATCATAACTGCTACAGTTGAATAACATTAACTAAAGTAAGTCATGCAAAACAAGATTTTTTATAAAAGAAACATCTAAAGTATATTTTGCAACTCTAACTTATACACGCCTTTGTTTCCACTGCTCATTTTGAAATACCCTAACAACGGACTCAAACATACCAAGACCGTAAGGATGGCACAGGACTGGGCAACGTTCATTCTGTATACATAAGGTAACCATGATTCAGAGCCAACTAAAGGGGAACTAGCAACAACAACAAATCCTAACTCAGAGGCAAAATTCCTTAGGTCCGTTCATGGTCATGAGTCCCTGAGGCTTTCTTCTCAGTTTCTGGTCCCAGATGCCCAGCTTCAACAATTGTTCTTCTTTTTTGCCTCTTTTCCAACAAAAGAGAAGGTGTGCTTTCTTTTTTTTTTCCTGTCAATGGTATGTTTTTGTTAGGTGGCGTGGAGTCAAGTTTTTATTCATAGTGACCCCATGTGACAGAGTAAGACTGCCCCATAGAGTTCCCTAGCCTGAAATGATGCCTTTGAATTATGGTGTTGGTGAGAATATTGAACATACTACAGAATTCTGGAAGAACAAATACGTCTGTCTTGGAAGAAGTACAGCTAGTGTGCTCCTTGGAAGCAAGGATGGCAAGACTTCATCTCATGTACTTTGGACATGTTATCAAGAGGGACCAGTCCCTGGAGAAGGACATTGTGCTTGGTGTGATAGTTAAGATTGTGTATCAGTTTGGCTGGGCCATGATTCTCAGTGTTTATATGTGATCACTCCCATGATGGAATCTGCTGTGAGTAGCCAATCAGTTGAAAGGGAGTTTCCTTGGGGGTGTGGCCTGCATCTGAATATAAGCAAACGTTCTGGCTTTTTGCTCCCTCTGGATTCTGCTGCTGCCTCCTGTTCATCTGACCTCCAATTCTTGGGACTTGAGCTATCAGCTTATCTGTTGATCTTGGGATTCGTTGATCTTCACAGCCTGTGAGCGGGAGCCCTGCTCTCCGAGCTGCCGATCTTGGGTTCACCAGCCCCAGTAGCTACCTGAATTGACAGAAGCCTCTATTCTGAGCCACAGACTTAGGATGTTCCAGCCTCTACAATGCTGTGAGCCGTTTCCTTGATGTAAATCTCTCTATATATATATTTATGTGTTTTACTTCTCTAGAGAACCCAGCCTAAGACACTTGGTAAGGTAGAGGGCCAGTGAAAACGAGGAAGACCCTCAGGGAGATGGATTGACACAGCAGCTGCAACAATGGGTTCAAACATAGCAATGATTTTGAGGATGGCGCAGGACCGGGCAGTGTTTTGTTCTGTTGTACACAGGGTAGCTTTGAGTTGGAACCAACTTGATGGCACCTAACAACAACCACAATATTTACAAAGCAAACAGCCAGGTCTTTCTCCCGTGGGGCCTGTGGGTAGGTTAGACCTGCCAGTCAACCTTTTGGTTAACAGGCAAGTGCTTAACCATTTCACAACCAGGGCTATGTTCAAAAGAAAAGGGGAAAAGACCTACCTAGGCAGTCTCATCTTTGAGAGTAAATAAACCTTTGACTCTTCCCTATGACCAGGAAGAGACAACATTCTACTATACTCTTTTTCCAGGGATAAATTTTGAAAAAAGAAATTATTTTAATATATTTCTCTCTCTTTCTCTCTCTCTTTTTTTAATCGTGGTGAAAACATACACACCAAAACATCCACCAACACAACAACTTCCACATTTACAACTCTATGACATTGATTACATTTCATGTTGTACTGCCATTATTCTTATTAACAAAACATTCCACCACTATCAACACAAACTCAATGCCCCCAAACAAACCCCCCCCACCCCTAGCAACCATTAAAAATTTTTGGTTTCTATATATGTGTTCAATGTATTTTTATATCTCATTAAATTTTATCTTAACTTAGGAAACTTGATCTGTTTAGCAGCTCCCATAGTAATGGCCAGATATCACAGATTGCCTTGGATACTACATTGAGAGACTATTTCTGATCATATCTGAATCTTACCAGGCCAGGATATTTTTAAACCAAACTTTAAAAAATTTCTTAACAGATACAAGGAAAAGATTAGTCCAAAGGACTAATGGACCACAGCTACCTCAGCCTCCACCAGACTGAGTCCAGCACAGCTAGATGGTGCCCAGCTACCACCACTGACTACTCTGACCAGGATCACAACAGAGGGTTCTGGGCAGAGCTGGAGAAGGATGTAGAACAAAATTCTAACACAAAAAAAGACCAGATTTACTGGCCTGACAGAGACTGGAGAAACCCCAAGAGTACGGCCCCCGGACACCCTTTCTGCTCAGTGGTGAAGTCACTCCCGAGGTTCATGGTTCAGCTGGGGATTGGACAGCCCCATAAAACAAAACGGGACTAATGAGGCACAGCAGTCCAGGGACAAGGACTAGAAGGCAGAAGGGACAGGAAAGCTGGTGATAGGGAACCCAAGGTTGAATAAGGACAGTGTTGACATGTAGTGGGGTTGTTAACCATTGTCATAGGGCAATATTGTACTAACTGTTTAATGAGAAACTATTTTGTTCTGTAAACCTTCATCTGAAGTGAGAATAGCAGCACAACTGGAAGAACGTAATCGACGTAACTGAATTGTACATGTAAAAATTTTTGAAATGGTGTATCTTTGGCTATGTATATTTTCACCAAAAAAAAAAAAAAAAGGGTCCTCCAAGGCCAAGAAGGGAGTGTGTTGACATGTTGTAGGGTTGTTAACCAATGTCATAAAACAATATGTGTACTGACTGTTTAATGAGAAAATATTTGTGCTGTAAACCTTCACCAGAAGTACAATTAAAAAAAAAAAAATTCCTCAACAGAAATTCACTAGTTTTTTTCCCCCTCTAACTTACCAACAAAGAACAATTTGTACATTCTCTAGGGAAAGAGTAAAACTTGTATAAACGGATACCTTGAACACTTTTCTGGAATAAAAGAAAAAGATTAATAATATACCTAGTACTTTAAAGGTTATCTGCCTAAGTCTTAACAAGTCTCAACCATTGTAACAAGGCAAAATGAAAAGCCTTCTGTGGCAGGACCTCATAGTTATCTATCCAGTATTTAGAAGTGTGCTCTCAAAAAAAAAAAAAAAGCCTTATTTTGTAGTGTTTGACAATTTTTCTTGTGTAATACCCCTGCAGTGACCCATTTCAGGCTACAAAATTGTTTTAGCAACCGGCTTTCAAAAAAATCTGGAAATTTGACCACCAGCTCTCACAAGCCGATGTGAGCCATTCAGAAGATACCACCGCATTCGTCCTCCTCTTCTCCCTCACTGGCAGAAACGCTATGTTCGTTATTGTCCTGGAGGACTTTATCTTAAGAAAAAATAAAGAAACGCTCAGGTTTGTCAAGCACAAATTCATCTAGTTTATTGAAAGGTAGTCATGGCAAGGCACACAGGTAAGAACTCAAGGCATTCATTTGGCACTGGAGAATTAGAATTACCAAGGCTCCTAACCCTAGATTAAACCCACTGCAGTCAAGTTGATTCCGACTCATATCGACCCTACAGGACAGAGGAGAACTGCCCCACAGGGTTTCCAAGGAGTGGCTGGTGGATTCAAACTGCTGACCTTTTGGTTAGCAGCTGAGCTGTTAACCACTGTGCCACCACCTGGAATTGAGCCTAACTCTACCATTTATTAGTTTTTTGTCTTTGGGCAAATTACTTAACTTTTCTAGACCTCATTTTCTTCCTTTGTTAAAGTGAGGATTTTGTGCTCAACAAACCCATCCATGCCAACTTTAAAAGGTACTTTTGCTTGGATCTTAAAGAATAGATAGAATTTTGAAAAATGTAGATGCCAGGATCATATACCAAGGATATAACATTTAAGTGCTTTGGGGGAATACCCATGGCAAAATTGCCAGCATTTGTGTGGGAGTGTAAAGTACACCAGGTAGAAAGGTACGTCAGGGTCAAACTTTGGGGGGCCTTGAGAACCAGGACTTGGGGTTAAAAGTCTATTGGAGGCATTGCTAAACCACTGAAGTTTTCTGAGCAGGGGCATGACATGATCAAACCACACCCTTAGAAAGCTTACTTCAGTGATTAGAATGACAATGGGGCACCGAGGCAAGGAGGAGAGTTGGGGGACCACCCTAGTAGTATAGGCATAAGATCACAGTAACTGGGGGCATGTGAATGGAAGGACATAGAGAGTTTGAGAAGGACGTGTGTCTCTTCTGAAAGGAATGAACCAATGGAAACTCTTCCCTCTTGAGACTAAAGTTGTGAGAAAGATGGAATTTCAGCAGTTTAGCTTACGACTGTGCTTAACACAAACAAGGGTTTCAAACATTTCTTGGGTGAATTTGGAAACACCATTTTGAACAATAAGTTGTAAGCTCACAAAGCTAAGGGTCAAATTTTGCTAATATGGTAAAACCTGCAAAAAACGGAACCTGCATAAGGTGGAAACCTGTCAGAAAAGGAAAACTGAAATATTCTTCACTAAAATGAGTGATAGAAAAATGATAAGACTGCACCCTGTCAAAGGCAGAAAACTTGTAAGATCCGGAAAAACAAGGCAGTCTCATGGAGTTCCGGTTCTCAGAGGTTTCACTGTCTAATTGTTGAATTAAAAGAGGTCAGAGAAGCGAAAAGATTGCTGTCGATGTATTACATCAGGAGCTCAGTAGCATTAATATCACTGTGAGGTTATGGGGAAGAAGAACATTGAAGTTTTATGTGGCAGAAAAATGGAGAAAGATATTGTCCTTGAGAGCCTGTGTCTAGATTCTACAAAACAGTGCCTAACTGGAAAAGTGGTTCTAGAGAATAATTCTGTTAAGTGAAGATTATAGAAGACTACAGAAATTTCTGAGTGAAAATTAACATAAAATTCTACTTTGGTCACCATATTTGCCATAATATTTTCACACTGAACATGCAGTGTGCATACTGTTATAAAACTCTTAGAAAAAAGGTTAACAATTCTTTGCAAATTCCTAGAATTAATAATCAGATCTGAAATTCTGACTTGATAGTGAGAGCAATCATGAGAACAATTACTGTGACGTACGCTCCACTTTAAGGAAAAATATCAACTTGAATTTTCACAACAGTTGTATTAGACTTTGATGCCTTTAGTCAGTATTTGAGCACCTACTATGACATGCATGTGCAAACTTTGGGCGTGCAGTGGGGCACAAATTAGATCTCATTCCCACCTTCATATTACTTAAAGGCTGGTGAGGACGTCCCACTGAATATTCAAGAGCATGCGTAAACATATTTAAAAAATTTTTGTATTGAGGTGAAGTGCATATAACATGAAATTAACCATCTTAAAGTGAACAATTCAGTGGCATTAGTACATTCACAGTGTTGCACAACCACTACTTCTATCTCATTCCAAAGCATTTTTATCACCCCAAAAGGAAACCCCATACCCATTAAGTATTTACTTCTCATTCCCCCCAGCCCCACTACCCAGCCAATATGACAACCACCAATTTGCTCTCTATCTCTATGGATTTACCTATTCTTGGATATTTCATCTAAATGGAATCATACAATATGTGACCTTTTGTGTCTAGCTTTTTTCACTTAAAATGTTTTCAGGCTTCTTCCCTATTATAGCATAGACCAGTCCTTTATTCCTTTTTATGGCTGAATAACTTTCCATTGTATGTACATATACTACAATTTGTTTATCCATTCATCCACTGATGGACATTTGGGTGGTTTCCACTTTTTGGTTATTATGAATACTGCTGTTATGAACACACGTGTACATGTATTTAAGTCCCTGCTTTCAATTCTTTTGGATACATACTTAGAAGTGGAATTGCTGGGTCATATGGTAATTCTATGTTCAACTTTTTTTTCTTTTCCATGTGCCCATTTATTGATTGCTGGGAATATAGTCTATCGAGAATATATAACATGCAGTCTGGAGGAGAAACTAACTAAATTTGAAACGAAGTCATTCAATAAGCCTGCTGTGAGTTAATAAGGTAACACCGATTAGATCTGAGGACATGGCGAGGACAATTCAAACAGCCACTTACAGTTGTTATTAGGATTCCTGCTATAATTTCTTTTGAAACTCAATTTATTCTTAATTACTTAGAAACTGCCATGAACAACCAGTCTGTCTCTTTAGCTTAAACTAATGCTAGGAGGGATGCTGTAAATCATTTAACTACCAAAAATAATAATAATATATATACACACACACATATACATGCACATACATATATGAGATGTTACTTCATTATTTACTTCAACAATTATGATCTTATGTCAAATTCTTTAAGACATTTCTACTTTTACAAATCATTCCATATCAATTTGTATGCTTCAGAATCAACAATACAGATTTAGAAAGATTAATAACTGATGCAAAAGTCTGTATTCATTTGATCCCAGTATGTATGGCTGAATTACATCCTGTTCTGAAACTAGCAAATTTGTATGCCATATTGTCAGTTTTTACTCATGAGATTTATTTTAACTCATTGATGGAATAAAATGATATAAATTAAAGAATTCCAGTTACACTTAATAGGACAGAAAAACAAAGTCACTGGAATGTCTTAGAACATAATTAAAAATTATTTAAATATATGGAATATATACACAAAGCTTATGATCTATAATTGGATACCAAAATGCTGAAATATATCCATAATTTACAGTTACATGCCGAGTATTTCGCACAAATTTTATAATGGATTTTTGTTTTCTTAAAATGACAATATCAATGTCACTTGATATTCAAGCAATTTAAACTACTTTTTATGATAGTAGAAATAATAAATAGGAAGGGAAAACAGAAACAGTTGTACTCTAATGAAACAAAAAAAGGGACGATTATGGCTTTTTTAAAAAAGAGGCGGTCTGTTCCTTTCATGAACCATATTCTGTCTTAAAGCTTCAGAAGGAGCTGGTTATGGCTTGCAGTGCTGGACAAATCGAGCGTATAAGCGCACATCTGGGATGTGATACCTACTAAGTATCCAAGTTAAGAGTTGTTCCAAGCCCAAGCCATATCCTCCATGATGACATGTACCGTATTTTCTCTGATAGGTATACCAGAAGCAGGGAGTGGGGTCTATTTCTTTTCTTTTTGTAGCCTGCCAGCATCTCTTCACTATCCCAGATACGCATGGAGCCTCCCACAATTTTACCAACATTAGGCATCAACACTTAACAGACTCAGTAAGGCGGGAATCTTCAGGACATCACTGCATGTAGAAGGATTTGATCTCTACAGGAAATCGATGCAGCAAGATTGGCTCATTAATGGTGTCTGTCATCAGTCTCTCAGGAGCTTCTGGGACATCTTTGCCAAATTCAGAGAAAATTCCATCTTCTTCCTTTATTTTGTGTTCTTTTAGCCACACGACGGCATCTAGATAGTTCATCCGTTCAAAAGGCTGTTTCCGGCACTGGAAGTTCGGGTTGAGGCCATAGGCTATGCTTGCTGCAGGGGATTTTAAGACTCTGTCCACCGCGTCACAAACCAAGCCCTCCAATTGGATCAGGAGCTCCTCAAAGTCTGGGAAAGGGCACTCAGCTTCAACGTGAGTGTACTCTGCCAGGTGTCTTTGCGTTCTGGATTGCTCTGCCCTGCATGACCGTGCAACGCAAAACACATCTCTGAGCGCCGAACTGCAGGTCTCCAGGTACAACTGAGAGGACTGTGTCAGAAACACCTCTTCCCCAAAATAGTCAAGATTGAAGAGTGCGGCAGCACCTTCTACTTGTGTTTGCACTAATGTTGGATGAGTAACCTCATAGTACCCCTGTCAAAGAAGTGATCTCTGAAGCACCTGGTGACCAGTGACCGAGCTTTCAGGATTTTGGACACGTTGTCTCCTTGGATCATCATGTGTCTGTTGTTGAGCTGGACGTCAACATCAGACTATTTGTTGATCAGATTGTCAGCTCCTCCAGCAGGGGCCAACCCAATTAGTTCCCAGAAGTCACAGCTCAGCTCATGGCCCCTGGAGCCTGCTTGCCCTTTGGGGTAAGATGTAGCATTCTATACACTGCCACACTACTCTCGGTGGACAAGACCACTCCATTGTAACACTGACACAGCTTATCCGATGAGACATACTGGAGATAACCTGTACCATGGCGCAACACCAGAAACATTAAATTCTTTCCTTGTCTACGCAGCCTGTGGACCCCATCCATCAAACACCCTTACTCTTTGGCCTCTATGTGTTTCTAATGCATGAATCTTCACACATTTTGGCTTTGGAAGACTTGGATCATTTTTATTGGTAATCTTCTTTGCTTCTTCCAGGTTTTTTTCTCTTCCCAAATTTTCTTTTGCCACTTTCTTTTCCTGGGATTCACTCTTTACTTGTTCCCTGTGCCACATTTTTCTACTGTCCTTCATCTGTGATTTAGAAATAACATCCCACCTCTTGTTTTCTTTTTATGAATCTATGTAAATGGTAGGAAACATTTCTCTTCCTACTGTCATCAAAGCCTTTTTTAAGGTGTTTTAAAAGGTTTCTCCTTGGTTCCATTACCTGTGGCATCATTTCACTCTTGAGCTGAGACATATAGCTCTTTTAGTACTATCCTGGAAACCCTGGTGGTGTAGTGGTTAAGAATTTGGCTACTAACCAAAAGGTCGGCAGTTCAAATCCACCAGGTACTCCTTGGAAACCCTATGGGGCAGTTCTACTCTGTCCTATAGGGTTGCTATGAGTCGGAATCAACTTGACGGCAATGGGTTTGGTTTTTGGGTTTGGAATACAACCCCTGTGGTTGCCCTGGTCACTTCCAAGGACATTGCCTCCAAAACCGCTGCAGCCTTGTCACCCCGATGTGCACTCCAGGCTTCCTCGACTCGGTCGTTGCATCATACAACATGGTTGCATAGGTTGCCCCTCTATGTTTAACTTTCTTGGGATTCGTTAAATGCATTTATAATTACAAACAGCTACAAGTTCTTCGGAGGGAAGAATATGATCAGAGAACAAGGGGATCTTAACAACAAAGATCAATAATTTGCACCTTTTCTCCCACTATAGTTATCACTGAAGCATTCCTCTAACTGGGTGGCTGATAAGAACAGAAATGAATTGTCTCACAGTTCTAGGGGCTGGGAGTCTGAGATCAGGGTGTTGGCCATGTTGATGCCTTCTGAGACTTTGAGGGAGCATCTGTTCCATGCCTCTCTCCTAGCTTCTGGTAGCTCCAGGCATTTCTTGGCTTGCAGCTGCAGCATCATATGGTATCTTTCCTCTCTTCTCTGTTTCTGTGTATCTTCACCAGTCATATAGGATTAGGACTCACTCTACTCCTGTATGACCTCATGTTAACTTAACTGGTAACGTTTTCAAAGACTCTATTTCTAAAGAGGGTCACATTCACAGGTACAGGGGTTAGGACTTCAACTTATCTTTTTCAGGGGGACACAGTTCAACCCATAACACACCCCTTGATCTTGACATTACTTGAAGCTGTCCCAGCTCTGAGATTTCAGTTTCAGGCATCCCCTTCTCGGATGACTCCCTAGCTTTCCAGCCATCCCCTCTTGTACCCCAAGTCCAGCAATTCTTGGACCACATTGGGGCCTTCAATCCATTGATCTTACCACCTTTCCACCATCCGACACCACCTCATTCCCTAATCTCCCTGCTTATCACAGTTTCCCATGGTCACTCCTTTGCCTACACCCTCTTCTCTCTATCTTTCTTCCATCACACTTACATGCAAAACCCCAGCCCTAGTTAAACCCAGCTCTGCCTCATCCAGCTAAAAGGAGACTGGAGACAGATCCACAGTCATGCTGACTGACCTCACTTTAAATTCATGACCACTAACCTCAAATGGGCACTTAATAGCTCTGCCTGGCAATCCTACAACATTTCTGTAGTTCATTTACTCTCACACTCTCCCAGACGATGACTGTTTCATACCAGCTCTTCTCTTCCTACCTCCAGTATCTTGCCCACTCTCCATTCTAAGGAAGCATGGTCTTCGGCTGTTTCACCGAGATCAGAGAAGCAATGAGAAGAGAACTTCCTGTGTTCTGGCCCCCCCAGCCGCGAGCACGTGTGTGCCTATGCCCACACACCCTGCCTTCCCCCCATCACTGACTTCCCTCTGCTCCAGCCAGCACTGTCCCCCTGACTCTTCCTTGAACAGGTGAAGTAGACTCAGCTTCAGTGTCTTTGCATTTGCTCTTCCCTCTGCTTGGAAACTCTCCCCTCAGATGCTGTGGTATGTTCCCTCTCTTCCTTCAGGACTCCTATCTGTGAGGTTTACTCTGCCCCTAAAAAATATCAGAAGGTATTGGTGGTTGAGTGGTAGAATTCTCATCTTCCATGCGGGAAACCTGGGTTCAATTGCTGGCCAATGCACCTCATGCGCAACCACCACCTGTCTGTCAGTGGAGTCTTGTATGTTGCTATGATGCAGAACAGGTTTCAGCAGAGCTTCCAGACTAAAACAGACTAGGAAGAAAGGCTTGGTGATCTAATTCCAAAAATCAGTCAACGAAAACCCTATGGATCACAACAGTCCAATCTCCAACTGATCATGGGGATGGTGCAGGATTGGGCAGTGTTTCATTCCCTTGCGTATGAGTCGGGTGATGATGTGCCAGGGTGACTCAAGGGGGCCAACTCCATACCAGCTAACACCATAGAAATAGTGATTTCCCTATTTTCTATCCTCTTTACCATACTTTTTCCTTTTCCAACACATGTAACACCACCTAACATATTTGTGCATTTATTTGTTGTCTGTCTTCCCTGGATGAAGGCAGGGACTTTTTTTATTTTTTTAATTTTTACTTTTTATTGTGCTTTAGGTGAAACTTTACAGAAGAAGGCAGAGACTTTTACCTGTTTTGTCCACCACCATATCCCCTGTGACTAGAACAATGCTTGGTTCATTCAGTCACTCGTTCATTCATTCAAAAAGTGTTTAAGGGGCCCCTATTAGGTAGGTGAAGGAGACTGCTATAGGCACTGAGACTATAGCAATGAACATCCCTACTGCTGTTGAACTGATTCCCTCTGATGGTGATCCACATGTTACAGACTAAAACTGTTACATAGGGTTTTTTGGCTGTAATCTTTACAAAAGCAGATCACCAGGCCTTTGTTCTGCAGCACTGCTGGGTAGGTTCGAACCACCACCCTTTCGGTTAGCAGCCCAGTGCTTAACCATTGAGCGACCAGGGCTCCTTTAGTAAATAGGTAGTGGTAAGTGAAACACTTCATTTTGTTCAAGTGAAGATATGTTCAAGTGAAACATATCCGCCTCCAAGCATTCAAATGAAATGGAACACTAGAAGATAGGCGTTAGTGAGCTGAAATGGAGTGGTACTGGCCATTTGGAATCAATCATATGGTGTACTATGCCAGAAATGACAAACTGAAGAGGAATGGCACTGCACTGATTGTCAAAAAGAACATTTCAAGTTCTATCCTGAAGTATAAAGCTGTTAGTGATAGGATAATATCCGTATGCCTACAAGGAAGATCAGTTAATACAACTATTATTCAAATTTAGGCACTAGCCACTAATACCACAGATGAAGAAATTGAAGATTTTTACCAACTTTTGCAGTCTGAAATTGAACAAGCATGCGCTCAAGCTGCACTGATAATTAGTGATGATTGGAATGCAAAAGTTGGCAACCAAAGAAGAAGAAACAATAGTTTGAAAACATGACCTTGGCAATAGACACAATGACAGAGATCACATGATAGTATTTTGCAAGACCAATGACCTATTTATTGGAAATACCTTTCCTGAACAACGTGAACAGCAACTACACGTTGGTCTTGCCAGATGGAATACACAGGAATCAAACGGACTACATCTGTGGAAAGAGATGATGAAAAAGCTCAATATCATCAGTCAGAACAAGGCTAGGGGTTGACTGCAGAACACATCATCAATTGCTCTTATGCAAGTTCAAGTTGAAGCTGAAGAAAATTAGAGCAAGTCCATGAGAGCCAAAGTACTACCTTGAATATATCCCACCTGGATTTAGAGACCATCTGTCATGGATTGAATTGTGTGCCCATAAAATGTGGGTAGCAACTTGGCTAGATCATGATCCCCAGTATTGTATGATTGTGTTATCTGATGTGATTTCCTTATGTGTTGTAAACTCTACCACTATGATGAGATTATATGTGATCGCCTCATGTGTTATAAATTCTATCACTGTGATGAGGTTATACCGATGAGGTTGACAAGATTAGTGTCTTAATGCAATCTCCTTTAAGATATAAAAGAGAGAAGCAAGCAGAGACACCTGGGAACCTCATACCATCAAGAAAGCAGTGCCGGGAGCAGAGTGTGTCCTTTGGACCTGAGGTTCCTGCACAGAGAAGCTCCCAGACCAAAGGAGGATTGATGACACAGACCTTCCTCCAGAGCCAATGGAGAAAGTGTTTCCCTGGAGCTGATGCCCTGAATTTGGACTTGTAGCCTACTGGACTGTGAGAGAATAAATTTCTCTTTGTAAAGCCATCCACTTGTGGTATTTCTGTTGGAGCAGCACTAGATGACTGAGACACCATCTCAAGAATAGATTTGACACATTGAATACTAATGACCAAAGACCAGACGAGTTATGGGATGACATCAAGGACATCATACATGAAGAAAGCAAGAGTTCATTAAAAAGACAAGAAAGACAAGACCAAAATGGATGTCAGAAGAGACTCTGAAACTTGCTCTTGAACGTCAAGGAGCTAAAGCAAACGGAAGAAATGATAAAGTAAAAGAGCTGAACAGAAGATTTCAAAGGGTGGCTTGAGAAGACAAACTAAAGTATTATAATGACATGTGCAAAGACCTGGAGATAGAAAAACAAAAGAGAAGAACACTCTTAGAATTTCCCAAGCTGAAAGAACAGAAAAAAAAAGTTCAAACATCGAATTGCAATATTGAAGGATTCTATGGGCAAAATACTGAATGACGCAGGAGGCATCAAAAGAAGATGGAATACACAGTCACTGTACCAAAAAGAATTGGTCGATATTCAACCATTTCAGGAGATAGCGTATGATCAAGAATGGGCGATACTGAAGGAAGAAGTCCAAGTTGCACTGAAGGCATTGGCAAAAAACGAGTCTCCAGGAATCGATGGAATACAAATTGTGATGTTTCAGTTAAGGGATGCAACACTGGAAGTGCTCACTCATGGACGCCGAGAAATTTGGAAGACAGCTACCAGGCCAACCCACTGGAAGAGATCCGTATTTGTGCCATTCCAAAGAAAGGTAATCTAAAAGAATGCAGAAATTATCGAACAATATCAAGAATATCACACGAAAGCAAAATTTTGTTGAAGATCATTCAAAACCAGCTGCAGCAGTACATTGACAGGGAACTGCCAGAAATTGAAGCCGGATTCAGCAGAGAACGTGGAACAAGGGATGTCATTGCTGAGTCAGATGGATCTTGGCTGAAAGCAGAGAATACCAGAAAGATGTTTACCTGTGTTTTATTGAATATGCAAAGGCATTTGACCGTGTAGATCATGACAAATTATAGATAACATTGTGAAGAGTGGGAATTCCAGAGCACTTAACTGTGCTTATGTGGAACCTCTACACAGACCAAGAAGCAGTCGTTTGAATAGAACAAGGGGATAGTGCGTGGTTTAAAGTCAGGAAAGGTGTGTGTCAAGGTTGTATCCTCTCACCATACTTATTCAATCTGTATGCTGAGCAAATAACCCGAGAAGGTGGACTATATAAAGAAGATTGTGGCATCAGGATTTGAGGGAGGATTCATTAACAACCAGCAATATGCGGATGACACAACCTTGCTTGCTGAAAGTAAAGAGGACTTGAAGCACTTACTGATGAAGATCAAAGACCACAGTCTTCAGTATGGATTACACCTCAACATAAAGAAAACACAAATCCTTACAACTGGAACAATTAAGCAACATCATGATAAACAGAGAAAAGATTGAAGTTGTCAAGGATTTCATTTTACTTGGATCCACAGTCAACACCCGTGGAAGCAGCATTCAAGAAATCAAACGTCGTACTGCATTAGGCAAATCTGCTATGAAAGACCGCTTTAAAGTGTTAAAAAGCAAAGATGTCACTTTGAGGACTAAGGTGCGCCTGACCCAAGCCATGGTATTTTCAATCTCCTCACATGCATATGAAAGCTGGACGACAAATAAGGAAGAGTGAAGAAGAATTGATGCTTTTGAATTATGGTGTTGGTGAAGAATATTGAATATACCATGGACTGCCAGAAGAATGAACAAATCCGTCTAGGAAGGAGTATAGCCAGAATGTTCCTTAGAAGGGGGAATGGCAAGACTTCATCTCAGATTCTTTGGACATGTTATCAGGAGGGACCAGTTCGTGGAGAAGGATATCATGTTTGGTAAAGTAAAGGGTCAGTAAAAAAGAGGAAGACCCTCGACGAGATGGATTGATACAGTGGCTGCAACAATGGGCTCAAACATAGCAACAATTGGGAGGATGGTACAGAACAGGGCAGTGTTTCATTTTGTTGTACATACGGTTGGATGGGTTGGAACAAATTCCATGACACCTAACAACAAAAACAACAAGTGAAACATCTATAGTCGAGCAGGGAAAGAGGATGTAAAATGTGTGTGTGAGGGGTTAGGAGGGATGTGTGAAATTTTAGCTGGAGTGGCCAGGGCAAGCGTCATTGAAATGGGAACAGTTGAGAAAAAACTTGAGGTTAGGGAGTGAGCCAAGCAGATGACTCTGGTAAGGACTTTCTAGGGAGGGAACAGATAGCGCAGAGGTACTGAGGTGGGCATGTGCCAAGGTTGTTCCAGGGCTAGTGAGGAGGCCAGACTTGCTTGAGGAACTCATCACAAGTAGGACACAGGTCAGAGAGGTAAAGGGGGATGGGGAGGGTCTCCTACACATTGTGAGAACTTTTACTCTGAATGAAAGAGGAGCCTAGAGAGACAGAGAGAGAAAGATTTTTTTGTTTGTTTTTTGATACAATGATGTTTAATAGACAGTCCATATTCAATTTTTCACAATTGTTCTAATAATGTCCTTTCAAAAAATGTACCTGAATGTTTATTACCATTTAAAGAAATAACTTGCACAATGTGCAAAATCAAATTTCCTAGTATTTGTAGTATTAATAGTTAGTATCTGGAATTACTAGGACTGCACTAAGAAAGGCCGTCTACAGGTTAAAAAAAAACATTAACAGCTTTATAATGTCATTTTATAGCCCCTCCCATCCAACATCCAAGCAAGCACCATATGGTGCATTTAGTTGTTATGTCTTTTTTTTTGAACAGTTTTATTGAGATATAATTCACCCATTTAAAGTATACAATTCAATGTCTTCTAATACAGTAACAAAGTTGTGCAACCATCCCCAGAAACTAATTTGAAAACATTTTCATTACCCCTGAAAGAAACTCTGTACCCTCTAGCTAGCATCCCCCTAAACTCACCTTTCTCCCCAGCCCTCCAACACAACAACCAACCCATTGCTGTCAAGTCGATTCCGACTCATAGCGACCCTACAGGACAGAGTAGAACTGCGCCATTGGGTTTCCAAGGAGCGCCTGGTGGATTTGAACTGCTGATCTTTTGGTTAGCAGCCGTAGCTCTTAACCACTACACCCCTGGGGTTTCCCTCTCTAGCCTTAGGCAACCATTAATCTACTTTCTGTCTCTATGAATTTGCCTATTTGGAACATTTCATATAAATGAAATCTGGAATCATACAATATGTGTCTTTTGTGACAGGCTGCTTTTACTTAGCAAATGTTTTCAAGTCTTATCCATGTTGCAGCATATGTCAATGCTTCATTCCTTTTATGGCTGAATAATATTCCATTGCATGGATATGAAGCCCTGGTGGCACAGTGGCTGCTAACCAAGAGGTCATCAGTTCAAATCCACCATCGGATCCTTGGAAACCCTTCAGGGCAGTTCTACTCTGTCCTGTAGGGTTGCTATGAGTCAGAACCAACTCCAGGGCAACGGGTTTGGTTTTTTTTTTTTTTGTATGGCTATACCACATTTTGTTTATAAGGAAGGATTTTGAGCATAAGAATGACCTGATTGGATGGGCGTTTAACTAGGCTTACTCTGCCTGTAAGGAGCCCTGGTGGCGCAGTGGTTAAAGTGCTCGACTGCTAACCAAAAGTGCACATCGATTTGAACCCACCAGCCACTCTTTGGAAGAAAGATGTGACAGTCTTCTTCCATAAAGATTTACAGCCTTGGAAACCCTGTGGGGCAGTTCTACTCTGTCTTACAGGGTAGCAATGAGTCGGAATAGACTCCAAGGCAGTGAGTTTGGTTAGTTTTTGACTCTGGCTGTTGTTCCAAGGAGCAGAGGGTGATCAATTGTGTCACATGCTGCTGGTAGGGAAAAGAAGAGGCCCAAGAATGGACCAGTAAGTGCTCAAATAGTTTAATGAAGAAAAGAATTTAATTAGCAGAAGTATTCTGCTATTTAAAGGGTATTTCATGAGTTTTATGGGATTTGTTGCATTTCCCTTGAATAATTAAAAATGAAATGAAAAAATAATAATTGATTAATTATTAAGAAGAATTTAAAATGGAATGCCAGATTTTGTAAAGGTATATGAACAATTGGAGAGTATCACTAATTTATGTAAGTCTTTGGTATTTTCTTTAATGTAAAGAATGGTGTAACAATTCTTTTGGTTCATGTGAATACAGAATAATTATTCTTTACACATAACTCAACTTTATGGTAGTTATTCAAGATTTTATGCCGGCTTCTACAGAGCTGACCAAGAGAAAAACTGACTCTTAAGACAAGATATTGCCAATGTCTATGCAGATCAAGTAGATGAGAGCCAGTTTTTTTGTTTTTTGTTTTTGTTTTTTGGAGGGGGGGAGTTGATGTCATCTAAAAGATAGTAGAAATTGGACCAAACAGAATTCTAAACTCCTTTGAGGCAGCTGTCATTATTTGGAGCAAGAAGGTAAGTTATTCAAATCATTGGATCCCAAATTGGCGCAAAACACATCTTTTGATTTAAGGTTTAGCATGAGCCCAGGGCAGTCCGCTTCCCTGAAGATTACAGCCTTGGAAACCCTATGGGGCAGTTCTGCTAGGTCCTACTGAGTAGCTACCAGTTGGAATCAACTCAATGGTAAGGAGTTTGGTTTATAAGCCCATGCAATAGTTTCTTGGCTATCCAATTCTAGATACATGCAACTTCTGGGGCCTGCATATCACTGGGGAGTGAGAGGCAATGAAAACTTGACGTAAGAAGAGGTCTCGAGAGACAATTGTCAAAAATACACTCCACGTTTATAGTACGGTTCGGTGGGCGCGATGGATGTGTTAATGAGTATTTCAGAAAATAAACACGCAGAACACAACTTCACTAGGAGATAATGCACTAAGACAGCCCCAGCGGGACTAAAAGAGGCAGGTTTAGGAAAGCCAGAACGCAGCGCTGTTTTTTCTTCTTGGAATTAATGGGGCGTGGGGCTGGGGGCGGTCGCTCGGGCCGCTCCCCTGCGATGTCCGCGGGCCCGGGCGCCGCAGCGCTTGCGCGGGCCCAGCCGGGAATTTGGAGAGGATCCCTGGTCCCGCGGCGGCGGCGGCGGCGCGCGGGTGCGCGTGTGAGTGAGTGAGTGAGCGAACGAGCGAGCGAGCGGGCGGGCGAGTGCGCCGGGTATTGGCAGCGGTGGAGTGGAGGCTGGGCGGCTCCGACTCCCTGACGCCAGCGCGACCAGATCAATCCAGGCTCCGGGAGCGAGCGGGCGGGAGGAGGAAGGAGAAGCCGAGCGGCTTATCCCGGACCGAGGAGCGGGGAGGGACCCTGCGAGCGGAGCGCGGCGCAGCGCCCGGCCGGCCGGACCGGGGCCGCGGGACCCCGCTCGCCCGGCCTCTCGTGCGCCCGCGTGGATGGGCGCGCCGCCAACCCGGTAAAACGAAACAGAACCGAACCTAACTTTCCCTGTTGCCGTCTCCCCACCATCCCCTCCGCGCCCGAGGCTTCGCAGCGCCGCCGCTTCAGCCGGGACTGGCGGCACGGGCCCGCGGGCCGACTGGGGTGGTGCAGGGTGGGCGGTGCGGCTGCAGACGGGAGGGGGCTCTGTTCCGCGTGGGGTGGACCGGGAAGCGGTCCCCTCCCCCATGATGGCGCCTCCCCGCCGCTCTCTGGAGCGAACCTGCCACCTCCGCCTCCTCCCTTCGCGCCCAGCCGGCCGGGCAGGGCTCGTCTGGGGTTCCCCTCGCGTCTTTGTTGGGTCTGCCGCGGAGAAGCTGCGTTCCTTGGCCTCCGAGCCTCGCCCCCGGCCCTGCCCGCGGCGGGACGTCTCTGGCCGCCCTCTCCCTCCGCCTGCTGCCCGTTTCTCTTTCCCTTTCTGTAGCCGGGCCGCGTCCCGTTTGCGAGGCCCGCAGACCTATTGTGTCCCGCGCTGGCCGGGCGACCCTTGCGGGAGTTGGAGGACCGGCGCCGGCGCTGACCTTTACGGGCTCGGGGAGTGGGTCTCGCAGGAGGAGGACACCGGTGCCCTGGCCCCGCCGCATCCCAGACGGGTTGCCTTCTCTGTCCCAGCGAGCGCCTCTTTGGGGTCGAGGTCAAGGAAAGTTCGTACCGAAATTCCCTCTAATTTATTCGAAGGTTTGGCGGCGCGTCATTTTTGTTTTCTCTTCCGCTAACACCCCCTGCGTCTTCAAGTGTCGTCTCATTCCTTTCCCTTTACCCGATTCGATTGCCTCACTGCATGTGTATTTGTGAGTTCGCTGTGGAACAACTGTTCATTTTGCCTGCTCCCTGTCTTTGTTAGGTGTTCTCGGGGTTGTTTCTGTCGGAAGGTGGGGGTGGTGGGTGTGAGAGAGACAGACGTGGGCTTGTTTTTCTAGTTGCTTAATATAATAAAGGCTTACAGGGAGAGCGTTTCCTTGATGTGCTTTAGGAAGGGAGGAGGAACAAATGCCTGTCGAATCTTAGAACTCAGTAGCTGCGGCTCTTGTTTAGTTGGAGGTACATGCAATTTTTAAATACACTGCACAAGATATCCAGTAAGGCGCTTTCCCTCTGAAAATTGAGGCCCGTCTCAGAACCATCTCCTGAGGAAAGCAGCGTTTTCGTGAGTGCTATGACAACTAGCCTTTTTTTTTTCCACTGGTGTTTTTTTTTTCCTTTAATTTCCATTGTATCTGAAGTTTTCAGAGTATGTGGAATTATAAAGAAGCTGCATGATTTCTGTGTGTCTTCTGTTTCCGAAACTCTTAGTACCTAAATCACAGAATGTCTTTATTTCAGAACATCTCTTCGCTCAAATTGTGTCTTCGTGGATAACGTGCCCACACTTCAGTAACAGTGAGAAAACTGTTCTCTGCTTATGTTGTTTTTTTGCCTTGTTTCTAATTACCACTTTAAATTTTATCGGAAGTAGATGAGCAGTACTGAAACCACTGCTTTAAAAGAACTGAGGCAGAACCAGTGTTCACTGCCCCAGAATTTTCAGTTGGTATACATATTTTTGCACCAGTGTTGTGTGATTCTGATGTAGACGCAAGGCCTGAGTATACTGTTCTGACTAAAGTGTTTGTCCTCCCTTTCTCCTTCCCATTTGCAGTTATTTGATATTTCTGTGCAGGTGGTGTACCATTTGTGTAATACTGCAGTTCTTAAGAAACTGTAACCAGGGTTGTGAGAGATGATTTTCTGGAGATGGGCGATGCTGGAGCCTCTAGAGGATCCAGGGAGGATCCGGTTTCTTCTAAGGGTAGGGATTTGTCCTTGATTTAGTTTTGACCCTTCAAACCATAGGTATGTAACCAAATACATTTTTCCTTTTGTAGTGTCTTTTGGTTTTATACCCTTGAAAAGCTGATGACTTTTGCACTTTAAGAGAAATGACAATTTTTAAGCGATTAAAAATGTTAGCCTCTTGAACCTTTTGGAATTGAAGTAAAAAAAAAAATTTTTTTTTTACTAAGGTCAGATGAAGTGTTAAGAGGAAGTAAAGCTCATTTTCCTAAATATGTTTGTTAGTTGCAAACTGAATTTCAGTTTGTAATTGTGATTTCTAGTAATTCTGGGTTAAAGACAAAATTAATAACTTGGTAGACTGGGAAAAGGATAAACTTGATGCTAATTAGACAAGCATATTTGAGCTACAGTAGCCTACATAATCAAGGCCAAGTTGTGTGTGTATAAAAGATCTCATTTGTGTAGTCTTACAAGGCTTAATGGAGGCATCATTGAGGCTTTATAAATAATGTAAGTTGTGTATAATGTAGAGTCTCAGGAGACAGCAGAGAAAGCATCATTACCAGCCTTTTCAACCTGCTTGAGATCTTAAATTGATTTACAGCACTGAACTGGTGCAAAATGATACATCAGGATGACATGGGGTCAGCCTGTAAAAGTCTATGATGTCAGCCTATTAGTTCAGTCATCATAATTAAACCATATTACGGGGGCAGCTAAGCAGGAGTCTGGCGTTATCCTTCAGATGTGGGTGGTACATGAATTTTGTTTATAGTGCAGAGGCCTAAATGGCCAAGAACACTAGTGTGTCTGAAAGAGGAGAGGCTTATGGAACTCTGAATTTCTGAAAAAATTGAAAGCAAATGCAGAGATGTTCAGTCTGCATTGTATAAGTAGCTTTCTGTTTGGTAGTAGAGAAGTAGGTGGCTTTGAGCGTGCTGATAAGGAAGGATCTCAGCAGCTCTGATCTGTGTACTGAATCATGCTTCATGTGAGCTTGAATTTAACTTGGCCTCAGGGACTTTCTAAAATACCAGAGGACCGCATACCTCTTATCTCTGATCCTTTTATTAGCACCGACTTCTCACTGTATTGATGTATAAGCTGAGATGTTATTTCTTCAGTCATAATTACTACGTCTCCACTGAAATCAAAGATATTTGAATCAAACACATGAACAATTCAGGAAGAGAAAACTCGTGTTTTTGCTTAAATTTTTGGTAATCCATATTCAGTTTGTGGATCCCCCAGGTCTGTGCTGCTCAGCAAGGTAGCCACTAGCTACATTATGGTGTTGGCAAAGAATATTGACTATACCATGGACTGCCAAAAGAACTAACAAATCTGTCTTGGAAGAAGTGCAGCCAGAATGCTCCTTAGAAGTGAGGATGGCGAGACTACGTCTCACAGACTTTGGACATGTTATCAGGAGGGACCAGTATCTGGAGAAGGACATCATGCTTGGTAAAGCAGAGGGTCAGCGAAAAAGAGGAAGACCTTCAACGGGATGGATTGACACAGTGGCTGCAACAGTGGGCTCAAGCATAACAACGATTGTGAGGATGGCGCAGGACGGCGCAGGACGGGGCAGTGTTTCATTCTATTGTATACAGGGTCGCTGTGAGTCAGAACTGACTCGATCGGCACCTAACAACAACAACTACATGTGGCTATTTAAATTTAAATTATTTAGTGCTAGATAAAAATTTATTTTCTCAGTAGCACTAGCCACATTTAAAGTGCTCAGTAGCCATATGCAGCTAGTGGCTGCCCTATCAAATAGCATGTATATTAAAACATACCCATCATCGCAGAAGGTTCTATTGGACAGCGCTGTTCTAGGACCTCTGCCTCTCTTCTCCCTCCCTTTCTGCTCATCTTTCAGCTGCTTCTCTGCTTGCTGCCTCTGCTAATGAATTTGTGGGATCAAAGAGAGAAAGACAAATCAACTAATTTTGTTACTAGTTAGTTGGTTGCTCTTGTGAAAATAAAATGCAGTTTGGAAGTGACAGTTGAAGGTTCTGGATAAAATGAGGTTGACTTTTCTTTGGATCTTATCTATCACTGGTCTCATGGATCCTAATTTAATTGGAGCTTTGGGTAGGAGAAATAATTGTAGCTTTTTTTTTTGGTGTTTACTATGGGCTAGGCATTGTTTTTAATATGCATAATATCTCATTTAAGCCTCAAAATTTCCCTAAGTACTATTGTTAGCACGTTTTATAGGTGAAGAAGCTTTGGCCGGAGTAATTCATAGCTAGTGAGTAAAAATGATTTAGAATCTCAGCTGGGATAGGAGCAAGGCATTCTGACTCTAGAGCCTCACTCTTAACTGTATATTTTTTGTATTTGAGTCTAGAATACCCAAATAGTTGTTGTTTGGCTATGCTTTACTATGTCATTATAGACATGATTTTGCTTTTATTTTTTATACTTTCAGACAGATTTGTCCTCTGTTGTGCTTTTCTGGGCTGCCTTCTGGAATAATGCTAACACTTAACCTAAGCAGAACATGATGAGAAGAATAGATCTGACATAAAAGTAGTGCATTTGAAAGCCAAATTAGTCATATCACCTTCTTTCCTGGATCAGTCTTGCCACTTTCCCCTGGCGTTTTCTTGTATCATCGCAAGCTGATTGTACTGATGAAGAACGTACTAGTAGTTCGGTTTATCACATCAAAATTAGTCTTGCCTGAGCTGTTGAAACTGCATCTTGAGATAAGAATAGGTCATTGTAAATCCCCTGAGGATTTAAAAAAAATTTTTTTTTTTTAACATTTTATGTTTATACTTTTGTGTAATGTCTTATAATTCAGCAGTTTTTAACATTTCTTATTTTTTGGATCAGGGCTGTTTAAGCATCTGATGTAACTATGGACCCTATATCTTGTCCTTACTCCTATCCTCCTACCCCAAAATGCTTATGTGCCCTGGTGAGCTTTTTTGTGCACATACACGCAAATTGCATGGTATGTCAGGTGAATTATATTCATGAACGGCCTTGTCAAGTGCTTTCATAAACATTAAGATTTGTAATTTCCTTTACAGCGAATATAGACATTTAGTATGTTTTAGTGATCTTCTAATCCAGTTGGTTCATATTAAGATGAGAAATCTGAGGCCCAGAGAGGATAATCAGCTTGCCCAAAGTTATCCATCTAGTGATTGAAAGAAGGAAAGCTAGAACCTCCATCACTCTTGTGGTTAAGTATGGAATTCGTTTGTTTGTTTTTTTCTACTACCTTCACTATGTTCCTGAGGCTTTGGTCTGAGCATAGCCAGTGTAATTTGGGGAAAGAAGGAAAGAAGACATTTTTGGCTTGATAGTGACTTTTTCTACCCAACATTGTTTGAGCTGCGTAAGACTCAGGTCTGACAACTGCAGAGAGATGTTTGTTTTTTACGGATTAGTATTGATTTCTGTTTCTTTCTGGCCATAGAAAAGAAAAACCTTACGTCTAACTTAATAAATGGGACGTTACTAGAAAATAGGGGTCCAAGATTGTACAGAATTCAAATTAAGTCGTAATGCAGACATACCCTTTAGGCAGGCAATTCTGATCTACAGAGCAAAACACAAATCTCTCTTGAATCTCAAAAAGAAATCGCATGCCTAACCGAAAGCTGAAGTTTGGGGGATTTAGGGAAGGAGCTAGAGGTTACTGGGGAGAGAGTTGAAAAAGTCTGAGGAGAAAAAGGGATAATTTAATATGAAAGAAGGAGAAAATCGTCATTAAGTCATAAGAGGCTAATGAAATACTCTCTGTAATAGTATTTCTACATGTGGTTTTACTTTTTGGTTCCAAGATTAGTAGGGTGTACCTTGATAACAAATAGGAGCATCTCCTATTTGTCCCAAACTGAAGTCTCGTGACTCTTCGTGTTCCTTTTCTGTCATCTGGTAGTGCAGATATTCAGCCTAATCTAGTGATCTGTATCATCTGATCTGCAGCAAAAAATCCTGAAGTATCTGGAGTAGTTTCCTTTAAAAAAAAAAAAAAAAAAACGGCAGCAGCTGACTAGCATGAATGTAATTATTTCAAATCTACAATGAAATCTTCATTTTGGTGTGTATCATTAAGATGGGGTCAGCTTTAGAGATGCCCTGCTAACCCTGGTGGCTCAGTGGTTAAGAGCTATGGCTGCTAACTAAAATGGTGGGCAGTTCGAATCCACCAGGTGCTCCTTGGAAACCCTGTGGGGCTGTTCTGCTCTGTTCCATAGAATCGCTGTGAGTCAGAATGGACTTAAGGGGAGTGGATTTTTTTTATTTTTATTTTATTTTTTGGTTGGTCCTATAGGCAAAAAAGTAAAATTTACAGCTATTGTTGGCTGACTTGGAGGTTCTGCAGGACATTCATTTGTATAAGGGAAGCCCTCGTTCAGACAAGAAAAGCCAAACTTTATAAATGGTTATACTCCAGTGAATACATTAGAATTTTAGGAAGATAACTAGAAGCTGCAGTGGCTGAACAGTTGAGCATCTTTGTAATTTTGGTGTAAACTGAAATCTTTAGGGAAGATTTTAAAAACTTTAGGGAAGACTCCCTTTTGAAATAAGCATCAAACCCTTAAAGGTTTGAGAGAAGTCCTTACCTGCTGATTCTCCTGAATCTCTTATCTGTTCAGTTCCTAGTGTTTTAATGAGGAGCCTTATCCCTTGTAAGAACCCAGGTCTGTCGTATGGTGAATTGATTTCTAAACTGATTGTTTTAAGACAACAACCCTGAATTAAAAACAAACACATCTACAAAAAAGTTAATTGTGCACGTATATGCTTTTGAGCTCTTAATATAAATAAATATTCCCTATGTCATGTTTGGTTTTCTATCTATTGAGTAGAAAATATATTTTTAAACATAATTTTTTAATGCCTTATTTGTAGTTTTCCCTTAATTTTAGGGCTTCTATAGTATAGATATTTTTTTCATATAGTCTTGGATTGTTTGGGGATAGCTACTCAAACTATTTTGCTCCCCTTGCCTATCTTTTATGGTTTCTTTGTGATGTGCTCATGCAAAGTAGAAGTATTTCAGATCTTTATAGCTTTTTCTTTCAGTTTTAAACACCACGGGGTGGGAAGAGAGAATTATGTTTAAACCGTTGTAATTAAGCATTAAATTAAGTCATTAGCTAAACGCAAGATCTTTTGTTTGTTTAGGCTGAAAGAAAGCATGCCTTTTTAATGGATATTAAATATGCTCTTATTTGATAATTTTGATGTAGTATTATAATAAGCAAGGAGCCCTGGTGGCGCAGTGGTTAAGCATTCAGCTGCTAACGAAAAGGTCTGTGGTTCTAATCTACCAGCTGCTCCATGGGAAAAAGATATGGCAGTCTGCTTCTGTAAAGATTTACAGCTTTGGAAACCCTATGGGGTGGTTCTACTCTGTCCTTTTGGGTTGCTATGAGTTAGAATCGACTCAGCACGAGTTTTTTTTAATTATAATAAGCAGGAGTCCCTGGATGGTGCAGACAGTTCAGCGCTGGATTACTAACTTAAAGGCTGGCGCTTTGAACCTACCCAGAGGTGCCTCAGAAGAAAGTCTTCGCAGTCTGCTTCTGAAAGCTTACAGCCGTGCAGACCCTATGAGGTGCAGTTCTACCCTGAAACACGAGTCACCAGGAGTCAGAATCGATCTGATGGCAGTGGGTTTGGTTTTGGTTTGTTATAATAAGTACATGCTTCATTTATTCAATGAATATTTATTATTTCTAAGTGACTCAGTTCACACAGTAGCTGCAACAGTGGGCTCAAAGATAGCAACAGGATGGTGCAGGACCAGGCAGTGTTTTGTTCTGTTGCACGTAGGGTTTCTATGAGTCGAAACCGACTTGATGGCACCCAACAACAACAACAACAACAACCAAGTGACTCAATAATTAATGAGAAGGTATGCAAAAATGAAAAATGCAGCAACCTTGTAAGAGTTGGCACAAGGTAATATAGAGTAAGTTAAGTTGTACAGACAACTCAGGTGAGGACCACTGTGGTATGTAGAGTTTGGGGAAGGAGCAAGCAGGAACTTGAGATGGAAGGACATGTGATTTGGATAGGTAGAAGGAAGGAGGGGCATTTTAGGGAGAGTAATGACATGGGAACTCAGGAGGTGGCATGAGTGTTGGACAGCACTGTCCAGTATAAAGAGCTTTCTGTAATGATGGAAGGGTTCTCTGTCTGCTCTGTCCAATACAATAGCCACAAGTTGCTATTAAGCATTTAAAATGTGGCTAGTGCAACTGAGGAAGTGCATTTTTAATTTTAATTCGTGTTTGAATAGCCATATGTCGCTATTCAATTGGGCAGCAGAGATCTAGAGGCTGGCAAACAGCTCTGCCTGACCAGAGTGGCTGTTCTTAAGGGCCTAGTATGATGAGGTGGGGGAGATATTCAGAAAGATTAAGTTGTGGTAACAGTCTTGAGGGCCTTAGAATGCCTGAATACCGAAGAATTGGAAAGTCTTGGAAAGTCGCTGAAAATGTTTGAATATGCAGCTTGGATTGGAGGGGGAAGAATCTGGATGTGAAGAGATAAGTAAGAAAACTGTTAGCTGTGTGATGATGTGGTTGTTGTTGGCTTCAACTTGGCCCCTGACTCATGATGACCCCGTGTACAACGGAACAAAATGCTGCCTGGTCCTGCTCCATCCCCATGATTGGTTGTGCATCAGACTTCTGTGATCCATCAGGTTTTTCCTAGGTGATTTTCAGAAGTAGATTGCCAGGCCTTTCTTCCTAGTCTGCTTAGTCTGGAAGTTCCACTGAAACCTGTTGTACATCATAGCAATATGCAAGCCTCCACTGGTGGTGGCTATGCATGAGGTGCATTGGCTGGGAATCAAACCTGGGTCTCCTGCATGGAAGGTGAGAATTCTGCCACTGAACCACCAATGCCCTCAAGTGATGGTCAATTTCTAGTAAAGATAGAAGTGGGAAGATAAGGGTTTTCGTGGATAGAGAAACTGAAGACTTGGTGATGATATGGCTGTAGAGTAACGGGAGAGAGAGATGTCAGAAATTACCCCAAGTTTCAAACCTGAGTGGAAAATTAATAATGTCATTACTTTAGGAAAGAATTGATACAGAAGGACTAAGATTGTGCAAATAATTGAGTTGATGTGTTGAAGTTAAGATGGGGTATCTAAGTAGAAGTATCCTACAGGCAAGTTGGAACTATATAACTAAGCCTTGGAGAAGGGCTCAGAACTTTACATAAAGAGTCCGGCAATCATCTACTGGAAATGATGGTTGAACTTCTAAGAGTGAATTGGTGGTCTGAAACAACCACGGAGAGAGAAACAGAGAGCTGGTGGGTTGAGTCTTCCATTAAAGCCCACAATTAGAAATTAATAGAAGGGAGAAGCAGGTTTGAAGTAGACAAGAGAATGAACTGGAAGAAAGATTGTAGGAGTGGTAAAACTAGGAAGCCAAAGGAAGAGAGATTCCAGAAACAGGTTGGGAAGGGGTTATGTTGTATGGTTCAGGTTGAAAGAGAAACAGTTGGAATAACCAAGTGAATGCCGTTGCAGTGAAGAGACAGGGCATGGTATTAAGCCCAGCTGAAAGGTGTAGCTAGATGTTTACCGTCAAGTAGAAGATAAAAGCAAATATGAAGGTAAGCCTTTGAATCCTTTGTGGAACGAAGCTGGGTATAAAGAAATGAGACATAGGCTCGTATACGCCCTTATCTTTCAGAATAGATGAGACCTCTTCATATTTCAAGGTTGAGGGAAAGAAGTTAATGGAGAGAGAGAGAGCAATTAAAGATGATGGAGTTAGTGATCTGGAGCACAGGTGACAAGATATTAACCATGGTAAGGAGAGAATTGTCTGAGAAGAATGGGGTTCAAGGTAGAAAGGAAAGCAGGTGGCAGAGCTCATGGTAACTTGCACTGATTTTCCCAGTAATACAGCAGGCAGATCCCTTCATTAGGATGCTGAGATGGGATGAGAATCAGTAAATGGTATTGGAAGTTTAAGAATAATGGGGAAATTCTGGAAGATCCATTGTAGGTTGTGTGCCGGGGAGCGTACATTAGAATTCAAAAGAATTACGTTAATAATAAGCCTGAGGTGAAGTTTGATGTGGACGTATAGTAGAATACTCTCTAGAGTAATTTTGTGGCCTGGTAGTAAGATTGGAGAGAAATGATGGTAGAGATGATTTTGGCCTAGGGATAACAAACTGGCTAAGAGATGAGGCTCTAGAGTCAGACTGCCTGGGTTCGCATCGAAGCCCCAACACTTAAACTTCCTTTAAAACCTTGGGAAAGCTACCGTTAACTTTGTACCTCACTTTTCCTCTTCTGAAAAACATAATAAATAGTATCAGCTTCAGGATTGGTATTAGGATGAAGTGAATTGTACTTCTGTATTTCATCTAATTTAAGATGCTCTATCGTAAGACATTATTTCATGTACTACTGAGGAAGAAAACTCAAGCAGGACACACCATTCGATTGTAAAACTTCTGGATTTCAGATGTTAAATGGGGGAGGGGGAACATTTGATAATCCATGAAGTATGGAATATATAAAGGTTTTAGCATAGGACCTGGCACATAATAAACATTCAGAAATTGTTAGCTATTTATAAAAATCCATGTGATTTTAGAGTATAGAATGTTAATGACGGCAGTATGGAATCCAATTTAGATAAGGAGTCACAGGTTACGAGGAGTCTAATGGACTAACAGGTTACAAGGAGTTTAATGGACTAAATGAATTGAGAAGAGTTAATAGGAGTACGGGTAATGAAATTGTGAAATATCAAGTTTGGGAATTTGTAGATGGAGCATTTCCCTGACAATTCTTGATAAGGATTTTTAAGAAAAGTATAGTAATTGAACTAAGAGAAGTATGCCCTTTAATGATTTAAAGAAGTTATTTAAATTGCCAAAAGCTTTTAGAAATAAGTATTCTAAACTTATTCTCTGTTTTTTCTTATAACATTTATTAGTGTTTTAAAAAATTCTTTTTCATTAAAGCTGTATGTGCTCAGTGCAGAAAGATTCCGGCATAGGTTCTTGGCATAGTATCGGAAGGAAAAGGGGAGATTGATTTATGCCATTTCAAGACATGGGGGGTTGTTCCGAGATCATAAAGGAAGATTTCATAGATTTGACCCAAACCATTTATGTGACCCAGCACATACAGATACAACCTCAAAGACAAATAACACATTTGTAACAAGTTGTTCTTTGTAACAAACAATAAGGAACACTACCCCATAGAAATATTGGTAAAGGACCTGACCAAGGAATTAACAAACAAATGAAATGCAAACTACTAATAAACATAAAATGTTCTGCTTCATTAGTAGTTAATAAATGCAAATTAAGGTTGAAACCTTTTTTTTAACCTGTCAGATTAAAATTTAAAAATATCATGCAGTAATTTATTAGTAAGGGTTTAGAAATTGAACACTTGTATACTGCTGGTGGAAAAATATGCTTGTAGAGCATTTCTGGACATACAGTTTGCCAGTAGGTATCACAAAAGTCTAAAATGTGCCTGTCTTTGAACCTGTAATTCCACTTCTATCTGGGAAGATTGCAGGGGTGTATGAACAAGGATTTTTTCAAAGTGTTTTTATACTTTCAAAAAGTTGTCAGTAGTGTGTGTCCAACATAGAGAATATCATGTAACCATATTTAAAATGATAACGTGGATCTGTTTATGGCCGTGTGTATGTGTTTTTTTAAATAAAGCTGTAGTATAGAATAGCAACCAGCATAATCTCATTTTATTAATGTGTCTATCTTTATAACCACCACTCGTCTGTCGGTTTGTCGTACTGCGGTGCTTGGATGTTGCTGTGGTGCTGGAAGCTCTGCCACCAGTATTTCAAATACCAGCAGGGTCACCCAAGGTGGACAGGTTTCAGCAGAGCTTCCAGACTAAGACAGACTAGGAGGAAGGACCTGGTGGTCTACTTTTGAAAAAATTGGCCAGTGAAAACTTTATGAATAGCAGCAGAACATTGATAAAGTGCCGCAAGATGAGCCCCTCAGGTTGGAAGGCACTCAAAAATACGATGCAGTGGGCTGAAACATAGGAACGATTGTGGGGATGGCACAGGAAAGGGCATTGTTTAATTCTGTTGTACATAGGGTCACTGTGAGTCAGAACTGACTTGACTGCACCTAACAACAGCAGTCTTTCTAAACTGTGTGTGTTTAGATGGGAATTGATGTACACATAAACTTTATGCTGCATATATATTACAGTTAGAAAGATTCTGTAGTATCTCTAGCTACTGGGATTATAGATTCTTTTTTTTTTTAAATCCTATTCATTCATCAGCTGTCAGTATTTGGCTGACTTCGAGTTGTTTTTGTAATAAAAATAAATATTTAAAAACTGCATATGCGACCCATACACGATTGAAGAAGTGTGTATAATGGCATGTGTGTAATAACCACTTTGCTGTCAGGAAGAAATAACTAATTCTCAGTAAGCCATTCACATTTGAGGGAAATACGGGTTCTCCCTGCTCTTTGGTCTCTCTGCCTGTGTGGGCTGAGAACAATCACCAGTTACTGGACAGCCCATTCACCACTGAGAAGTGTGATGGGAAGACTCTTTGGGTTGTTGTACCTGAAAGTTCAACATTAATAATGAAATGCCCGTTTGGCTCTAGCTCATGTTATTTCATCATGGTTGGTGGTTTTAAAGAGTTGGCCACTTCAGTAAAGTGCCGTGAAAGTCGGAACTCGGGAGTGCACGTAGACGTTCAGAGCAGCCTTGTCACCTTTGAAAGATGGATGGTGACAGCGACTGGGGAAAGGGAAGGAACTCATTCCTTTAGAATTTTATTGTGAATACTTTGATTTCTGTTCTAATACTTGTGGTGATGAGAGGAAGGGTAATCCTTGTCTTTAAAATGGCAGTGATTACTTTGTTCTAGTGCTTACTAAAATTGTGGGAAGGCATTCCTGGACAGCTCTGACTTGCTTAAAACTAAAATATAATTAATAGAATATTTTTCTCTAAGAGTTTTTTATGTTTCTGTTGATTGAGCCTCTATTCTAATTGGTCCAGAATTGCTAAAGTTTATAGCATCGCGTTACTTGGTATTTTGGGATACCTGGTTTGTAGGTAGTATGGCCCTAAGCTCCGTGAGATGCTGTGTCCTGTATCAGAGTCTTTGCTGGAGCGGGCATGATGTTTCCCTTTTACTTCATTGTGATACTCTGTGGACCATGAAGTCTGAGAAAACTGGGCTTTTCTCATTGAAGAAAAGGAAGTAAAAACTTCCCAGCTGCATAAGAGGAGCTGGAGTTATAAGGAAGTATAAGACATATATGAGCTGGAGTTGTGAGAGGCAGCCTTCTCTATCCTATTCACTTGATATTACCCTGCTACCCTTTGTGATATGATTTTGGGCTAAGAGTCTTCTTATTAGAATGTGAGGTGTTCGTAGCCCTTTCGGGGCTATCAGTTGTACACAGTTTCTCAACCAAATGGCTATGATTGTTGAACCTTAAAGACACCAGTGCATCATAGAGCACGTTAAAATGGGCCTCTTTCTCTCCTACCTGAGTTACAACATTATATTTTATAGTGGCATTAACTTATTCCTAATAGCTTCAGCAATGAGCTCAGACATACTAACAATCATGAAGACGGTTCAGGACTGGGCAATGTTTGGTTCTCTCTTACATAAATAAGGTCGCCGTGAGTTGGAGCCCACTCGACAGCAACTTGAAACAACTTACTCCTGTGACATACAGTGATGGTCTTGGAATATGGTTTTGATTATTGAGATAGAATAGTTTATGAGGTATGAAATAAAGTGAGAAAAGTTTTCCCACATAGTAAAACCTCTTATAAAGTTAAACAGAAAAAAAGTTAGGCATCAGCATTAAATCTTCCAGATTTTCTGTTACGGGTAATAGTTAATCGTCATAGGTTGGAAAAGGCTTTTCATATGCTGCCGATAAGGGAACTTATCTGCTGGTTATTGGCAGTATCCTTATCTAACTGAATTACATTCAGTCCTACTTCAGCATTAAGTGGGTGTTTACCTAGCCACTAGACAGCATTGAAATTTGAGAGCATCTTCTGACTCATCGTGTCCTTGCTTTCAAAGGAAATGCAAATATTTTAAAATTAGCAAAATAATAATAATAAGGCTATTAAATCTCATCTGCAGGCTCACCACTTGGCCTTTTACCATCCTCTCCTCATCTTTAAGTCCTTCCCGAATGATAAGTGCCTGAGAGGAGAGGCCCTGAACGGGTATGCATTGGTCAAACTTTTTAAACCAAGTTTGGGAGGGACGATGAGTGATGAGAAAATCAGTCTTAATTTTATCAGAGACAATAGCTTTTCATGAGGGGAATATTAACGATGCTGTGAATGTTGCTTTAGAAATTAGATCTTTATTTCATATTAAAGCTCAGGAAAGCTGATTGTGTGTAGCTTGCCATCGCATCTGTTACGGCTTCCTGTTTTGCTTTTTGCCCATTGCTGGCTTTGCAATCTGGCATAATTAATAACAACCTCTTTATTTTTCCTGTGTTCATGTTTATGTACTCAGGACTAATGCTTAGCCTGTTAAGCGTGAGGAAATGTTTGATTGGTTTTAAATGTTCGTTAACTGTAAACAAAACTAACTTGATTATCATTTAAATGATTGGCACAAAAACTGTGTTTATAGCATTTATTTGCATTTAAACACTGAAGAGTTTTGTCTTGTGAAGTTGTACAGTGAGATGTTGATCTGTATTTCCAGGAAGGCGGGTGTTCTGCTCTTTGTTAATCAATTCAGCAAGTATTTCATGTATTCCTACTGTGTGTCCAGCATGTGTTCGGAGGAATAGAGAAATGGCTCAGTTTTGCCTTGAAGAAACAGTCTAACTGGTAAGGACAGAATAGAACTGCCTTGTAGGGTTTCCAAGGCTGTAAGTCTTTACGAAACAGACTGCCACATCTTTCTCCCACAGAGCAGCTGGTGCTTTTGGAGCTGCTGGTTAGCAACCGAGTGTTTGACCACTGGGTTCCTTAGAACAGACTATAGTACTATAAAAGCTAAACATCAAGCCATTTTTACTAATATTAGAGTCTTAGTTTGAAAGTATTTTTCTTTCAATTGAGAGTTTTTTAAAATCAAGAGGTCTCGTGATTGGTAGAGCTTTTCCGGCCTTCTATTTTAGTTCATTCTTTCAGCAAGTTTTTGAGTGTCTGTACTTATAATTAATAGTATATCTTATACAACTTTAAAGTTGGGATAAAAAAACCCTTTGCTGTTGAATCAATTCCGACTCATAGCAGCCCTATAGGACAGAGTAGAACTGCCCCATAGAGTTTCCAAGGAGCAGCTGGTGGATTCGAACTGCTGACCTTTTGATTAGCAGCCAAGCTCTTGACTAAAGAGTCATAAATGTAGGACTTTCAGTGAGGATCTTAGAACTTGGAGGAACAATACAAACTTGCTTGTTTAGTCTAGCTTCTGTTTAATAGCTTTTATTACAGTTATTAATTCTTTATGTGTACTGAGTTACTTGAGGTATGAAGGGTGTCTTATGATCTCTGTCCCCAGTGTCTAGCATAGTGGTTCTCACACCCTGTTTGCACGTCAGAATCACATGAATAACAACCACCACAAAAATGCCGGGGCCCTGCCCCTAGTGGATCCTATTTAATAGTTGTGGCCTGGAGCTTTTAAAAAAGTGCCACAGTAAGTCAGATGTTACAAGAGGATCCAGAAGTGTTGGCCTGATACACAGTAGATACTTGATGAATGATTTTTTTCATTTTGATGTTTTTAAAAACACGTTTGGAAATATGATCTATGGTATGTTGTAAGTTTGTTGCACTTAGCATTGTGATGCCTGTTGTAGATGCTCAAGACATACCAGTTAATTTTGAGGACTGTTTTGCTACTCCCCTTTTTTTCTCTGAGACGAAAAGGGATAGGAGTAAAGGATGTGTGTGTTTGCCATTTCTCCCTTTCCCTTGCTTGAAGGGATTAGCAGTTCTTTAGTTATAGAGTCTAAAGTAGGTCTAAATAAAGATATTGAGTCCGGAGGTGCTTAGATTACAAAGAGAAAAGGAGAGGGGAAGTTTGGTAGTATAGATCAGTGGTTCATTTGGGACTGTCTGGAGACATTTTTGGCTTTCACAACTGAGGGGGTGGTTGCTACTGGCGTCTAATGGGTAGAGACCAGGGATGCTGGTAAACATGCTACAATGCACAGGACAGCCTCCTCCCCACACACACACAATGATCCGGCCTCAAATGTCAGCAATGCTGAGGTTGATAAACCCTGGAGTAGAGGATGAGAAAGGACTCAGGAGGCAGGTTGTTGTTGTCTGCCCTTAGGTGAATTCCAACTCATAGCAACCCTGTGTGTCAGATAGAACTGCCCCATGGGTTTCCTAGGTTGTAATCTTTATGGGAGCAGATCCCCAGGTCTTTTCTCCCACTGAGCAGCTGGTGAGTTCCAACTGTCAACCTTTCGATTAGCTGTTGAGAGCTTAACTGTTGCACCCCCTGAAGTGGTGATGCCACTGACCATTGTTTCTGCCACACCAGTACATGGTTTGCTTTATCTTCTCTACTCCTCATCCCCTCATCTAAACTCTCCAGAGTTGAGTACTGTTTTTTGCCATTAAAAAAAAGAAACCACTCTGTAGATAGCGTGGTGACTTCTAGCTGTGTATTAGTCATTAACATGAATATTTTAAGACTTTACCCATATTTAAATATACTTGAAAGAGTCCTTGAGTTAAGTTTTCTTTGTTTCAAGAAAAAAATGAACCCTTAATTTTTTATTCAGTTTTCATTTATGTTTTTAATGAAGAACCTTAAAAATAACCAGTGGAAATGTAAAGAAAACAAATTTCTTAAAAGAAGTTTAACTTTAATGTTGCACAGACTTACTAGAAAAAAAGAATATTAAGAGATGAGCACATACACAGGCTATTGTGTGAAGTACACCGATGGTGCCAATTTCCTCATACCTGGTTGAATTATAGTTTATATCTTTGGATCCTTATTCTAAACTGTCTAGACAAAAATTAGTTTGATTTTGTCATTGCTGCCCTGATCAAGCTTTTGGTTTCTCCATAGGAAAGTGGGAAGATATCAAGAAGAAAAATTAAAAAAAAGAAACTGGGAAAGGAAGGAGTTGGAGGGATTAAAATAAAACTGTAAGCAAATCCTTGTTTGTCAGTCTTCTGTCTTACGTATCAGACAAGGAAGGAGGTTGTTTAGGAGAAGCAGGGAGGTCTAGGGGTTGCCTTGGCAAGTTAGGTAACACTTCTGTGCCTCAGTTTCATCATCTCTAAAATACCGCTTACAGGATTCTTGTAAGGATTGGGAGAGTTAGTATGTGTTAAGTGTTCAGAACACCTGTTGGTGCTTCATTGCTATGATGATGACGATATTGATATAAGAATGATTTTTTCAGGGCTTTGAACTGGTTGTTTTTGGTTCAACCCCAGGTATACTGAATCAGAGTCTACATTTTAACAAGATTCTTAGAATCACCTGGTGATCTTATTAAAATGTAGATTCCGATTCATGTATCTGGGGTCACAATGCAAATTATCAGCAGGAGGTTGAACTGAAAATAACAGATTTGAAGCCCTGGATTTTTTGTGTGTGTTTTGTTTTTTTAATTGTACTTCAGGTGAAGGTTTACAGAACAAACAGTTTCTCACGAAACAGTAGTACACATATTGTTTTATGACATTGGTTAACAACCCCACGACATGTCAACCCTCTCCTTTCTTGACCTTTTTTTTTTTTTTTTTTTTTTTTGGTGAAAATATACATAGCCAAAGGTACACCATTTCAAAAATTTCTACATGCACAGTTCAGTGACATCGACTACGCTCTTCCAATTGTGCTGCTATTCTCACTTTAGATGAAGGTTTACAGAACAAAATAGTTTCTCATTAAACAGTTAGTACACATGTTGCCCTATGACAATGCTTAACAACCTCACAACACATCGACACTATCCTTACTCAACCTTGGGTTCCCTATCACCAGCTTTCCTGTCCCCTTCTGCCTTCTAGTCCTTGTCCCTGGACTGCTGTGCCTCATTACTCCCATTTGGTTTTACAGGGATGTCTACTCCCCGGCTGAACGGTGAACCTCGGAAGTGACTTCACCACTGAGCTAAAACGGTGTCTAGGGGCCATACTCTGGGGGTTTCTCCAGTCTCCTTTAGGCCAATAAATCTGGTCTTTTTTTTGTGAGTTAGAATTCTGTTCTACATCCTTCTCCAGCTCTGTCCAGAACCCTCTGTTGTGATCCCGGTCAGAGCAGTCAGTGGTGGTAGCCGGGCATCATCTAGCTGTGCTGGACTCAGTCTGGTGGAGGCCTTGGTAACTGTGGTCCATTAGTCCTTTAGACTAATTTTTCCCTTGTATCCTGTTCTCTTCACTCTCCCTTGCTCCCAAAGGGATGAGACCAGTGGAATATCTTAGATGGCTGCTCACAGGTGAAGCCCTGGATTTTTTATACTGAATACTTGAGCCATGTTGAAAATTGATAGGAGACCCCTCTTTTACGTGGTATTTCCCGAAGAACTCCCTGAGTGACAACGCTCCCTCTGAAATTGGTGGTGATGGGAGTTTATTGAGTTCTGAAACTGGGATATTTCAGATGTTCTAGAAGGACAATCTCTTGCCTGTAGTCTGAATTTTGAAAAGATAGAGTGATCTATATGATAAAAAGTCTTTGTAGCTTTTTACGGTATAATACAAGTATTCTAGTTAACTGTCAGGCACTTTGGATTTTCTACAGCAATTTTTGAATTTTGAACAGGCATCTCATTAGAATTTACTATGTTCCTAGGGTATATAATAGCTTTATTATTAGTCTAAACAAAATATAACAAAGAGTTAAAAGCTTTTTTTGTTAAAGCACCATAAGCAATGGTTAATTTTTATTAAGGTGGTTTGTATTATCCATTCCGTTGTTCACACCCACTGATGTGACTGACAGTCACTTCAACCTCCATTTGGATTTCCATGGCAAAGTGAAAAACAAACAAACTCGTTGCTGTCGAGTCGATTCCGACGTATAGTGACCCTATAGGACAGAGTAGGAATGCCCCATAGGGTTTCCAAGGAGCAGCTGGTGGATTCGAACTGCCAACCTTTTGATTAGCAGCTGAGCTCTTTAACCACTGTGCCGGCAGGGCAAAACTCAGGATGCGTTGCAGCAAATACAGCACACATTGTTGGCCACTCTCCCTGCAGGTGTGTTTTTCCTGCTTCGATAAACAGCCTGAACATTTTGTTATATGACTTATCACAGTCCACCTTAAACGCCACCCCGCCCCAAACACACACCTTTGTAAGCTTAGTGGTAGTGGGAACTGTGTCATACTCATTTTCTTTCTACAGCACCTTTATGTTGGTGGGAAGCACTCAAAGAATTTGTTAAATAGTGAATTAGTGACAATTAAAGCTCTCTTAGTAGTTGAAGATGTAAAGGAGAACTTTGGTTCTGAAACTTTCTAAGGACAATTTAGGTTTTTTCCTTCTGGTTGGTAAATAAGTCACTGTGGGGAGGTTAAAAGGAGCCCTGGTGGCACAGTGGTTAAGCACGTGGCTGCTGACCGAAAGGTCAGAGGTTTGAACACACCAGATGCTCCATGGGAGAAAGATGTGGAAGTCTGCTTCCATAACGATTACAGCCTTTGAAGCCCTATGGGGCAGTTATGAGTCGTAATCATGACTCGACGGCAGTGGTGGGGAGGTTAATGGTAGGAATGAAAGAGTGATCTGAACCCCAGAACTCAGTTCTGGAGTCACTCCTGAGGTTCACCCTTCAGCCAAAGATTAAGACAGACCCATAAAACAAAACAAGAGTAAATGGGCACACCAGCCCAGGGGCAGGGACGAGAAGGCAGGAGAGGACAGGAAAGTTGGTATAACAGGGAACCCAAGGTCTAGAGGGGGAGAGTGTTGACATATCGTGGGGTTGGCAGCCAGTGTCACAAAACAATATGTGTGTTAATTGTTTAATGAGAAACTAATTTGCTCTGTAAACCTTCATCTAAAGTACAATTTAAAAAAAAAATCTGAGGCAGAAAGATCAGGACTTAGGGCACAGGTCTCACCTGAAGACATAGGTGATGCTTGCTTATATCTAAAGCAGTAGTTCTTCTAAGCCAGTGAGAGACTGCATTTTGCTTCTTCTGGCTCGTACGTGGAAGGATCACCCACGGTTCTGGAAGAAGGCTGCCGCTGTCTTACTTTTCTCCTCTGAGGTGGCCAAGTGAATGTCTGTTAGTCTAGTCTAGTTTTTGGCCGATTGAAAACAGACTCGTTGATCGTCATGTGGAGGAGAGTGAAATCTGGCTGATTTCAGTGGTTATGTAAACTTTGATTTGTGGAAGTTATTTTACTCTTTCCAAATAACATTTATATGCTGGAAAAAGGGACAGAAACAACTTGGTCTGAAAGATACTTGAGTAATAGAAAACATTTTTTTGGTACAAAATTCATGCCTTGAGAAATTCGAAGAATATTTGAATTATTAATTGGAATGGGAAGAAAATTTTTTGTGATGATATGCCCTTTTTTTAATTGAATTTTTGATATTGTGGATGAATTGCTTAATAAAAAGTACATTCCTGTCTATATCATGTTCACTCAGAATTAGATCTGTATTCTAACCCTGTACACGTGAATAAATTTCTCTGCAACATCCCAGTTCAGTAGTATTCCCTTCTGTGCAGAAACACTTTCAATTTTTTTCCTTTATAAAATGATAAATCTTGCTACCTCTTGGTCATAATGTCTTCTGGAGTCATACAAAATAAAATCTCTTACTTACTGTCAGTTGTTAATTTTTTATTATTGGAGCTTTAAAATTGAAAACAGTAATTGGTTAAAAGTAATATGCTCTCCTGGACTCACCCCCTTCCCAGCTCACTCCCAAAAGGTAACCAGTGTTCAGTGGCACACGTCAACAAGATTCTATTCATTTTGGTTTTAAAATGAGTCAGAATAACTATTTGTATGATTTATTATAGTAACTATCAAAATTCATATAATTGTTCTAAAGTATACCTACCTACCAGTTGCCATCTAGTAGATTTTAACTCATGGTGACTCTAGGTGTGTCAGAGTAGAACTGTGCTTACTAGGGTTTTCAACGGCCGATTTTTGGAAGTCAGTTGCCAGGCCTTTCTTTTGAGGTGTCTCTAGGTGGACTTGAACTTTGAGTGTTACATTTAGCAGCCAAGTGCATTAACCATTTATACCAATGAGGGGCTCTCTCTCTATATATATATACATTATACACACAGATACACACATACACAGTTTTTGTTTCTATTTGTTTTTTAAGAAGAGATCGTACTATATATGGAACTCTGGTGGCGCAGTGGTTAAGAGCTCGGCTGCTAACCAAAAGGTTGGCAGTTTGAATCCACCAGCAGCTCCTTGGCAACCCTTTGGGGGCAGTTCTGCTCTGTCCTGTAGGGTCGCTATGAGTCCAAATCAACTTGATGGCAACAGGTTTGGTTTTGGTTTTATACTGTATATATTGTTCTGCAATTTTTTTTAACTGAACAGTTATGCTATATTTTATTTCCATGTCAGTGCATGAAAGTCTCCTTTTTTTTTATATTTCTTTTTTAACATCACTGTCAAATGTATCATAATTTATTCAGTCTGTCCGCCATTGTTAGACATGTAGGTTATTTACAACATGATCATCTTTGAACATACGTCTTCCTGCGCACTCATCTGAGGATGCTGTTTCCCTTGCAGCTTCTCAAGTGGTGGGATTGTCTCTCTTATAACCCTTATATCATGGAACCTGGGGTGGGAAGGGGTCCTCTTCGTTGCCACCTCCAGCCTATTCTTCTAGCGTCCTCCGTAAAAACTGCCAGCCTTGAGTATTGTGACATCAGTTTATCCCACTCACTGTCCTTTTGTGCTAGGTGTTTCCTGCTCTATTCCCTGTCATTCTAATTCCCAGAAGATTTTAGCTTCCAGCTCCCAGTCATTCCTCCCTCCATGCTACTCCCGTCATAGCCCTTGGACCACTTGCCTTCCAGTGACCTTGTCTTTGACCCTCCACCTCAGATACTCCGTCCCACAGTTCCATAATATAGGATTTTGCACTTTCGGAAATGAAATAGATTTCTCCAACTTTATGGCTAGTTAATTATTTACTTACATAAGCAATAAAATTTTATAGCATTTGCTCATGGCTGTACCTTCGGAATATATCCAAGATCTGACGACTTCTGCCACCCTGGGCCAAAGTTGCATCATCTCTTGCCTCAGCAATTGCCTTAGCTTCCTAACTGTTCTCCCTACTCACTCCTTCCATCTTTGCACCCTTTTGGTGTGGTCTCCACCCAGCAAGCCATAGCAATCCTATTGGAATAAAAGCTGAAGTCTCTACAAGCCTGTATGTCTGCCCTGTCACCTCTCTGACCTCATCTCCCCTCACTCTCCCCTGACTCAGTCCATTCCAGCCACACTGAACTCCTGTCTGTTTCTTGAACATTCCAGGTGCATTCCTGTCTCACAGCCTTTGCACTTGCTGTTCCCTCAGCCTGGAATATCCTTCCCCCAGATACCCACATGGCTCAGTCCCTCACCTCTTCAGAGCGCTGCTAGAAAGAAGTAGGCCCCAGAAAGGAAGGAGGTTTTTTATTTTTTTTAATTTTCTTAACTGTATTTTGTTCAGTGCTGTATCCCCAGTACTTAGAATAGTGTCTGACATGTAGCAGGTGTTTGTTGAATGAACTGAACGATGGTAGTGGTTATTGGCTTTTCTCTTTTCTTTTTTATTGCTATAAAGTTAGAACTTCACAAAAAAGACAAACTAGAAGATAAATTTTTTGTGCATATAAAGTATTAAAATTATTTTTCCTATTTGTGATATTGCTTTATTAATAGCATACTTCATGTTTCTTAGCATGTTTCGATTTTCAAATCAGTTGTCCATTTTAACGTTTAATCTTCATAAAAACCCAGTCTGTAGTTGGTGGTATCACAATTTTATGGGAAAACACCATGAGGCTCAGAGAGGTGGTTTTGTTCAAAGTACAGCTACTAAGTGGCTGCAATTCAAACCTACATCTCTCATATCAAGTTAAGGGCTGCTGTTTTCTAACATAAAAACATCTTAAGATGACAAAAGAAAAAATTAGAGGTTTTATTTGAAAGTGTGGAGAATGTGCCCTGATTTCTCATTCGGGATTTGGTGTTTCCATTTTGATAATACGTAAAATAAATGGTTAACTTTAAAATTCCTGACAATGACAAATCAACAAGTTTTATTTCTCTCACCTGTGGAGGAAGTGGCCTCCACCCAGTTCTACTGAATTAGGAGGGAAGTGATTTTTTCAAGTGATAAAAAGAAATAAAATTCCATGCTCTTCCCAGAGGAGGAGTTCAACAATTGGGAGAGTGGCGTGAGACCATATGTTGGTTTGTAAAAGGATATAACTTGTAAAGATGTTTCCTTTGATGCCTGTTGATGAATATGGATGTGTTTCCCTTCGAGAGAGTACTGATTAAATTATGCAATTAAGAGCTGCTCTAAAAGATCTAAATATAGAGAGAGGGTTCAGGCGGTCCTGCCTTTGTGTATGTCATCTCACCCGTGCAGATGTGCGTGTTTGCTGTCACAAACAGCACCTGTGAGATCAGTGGCGAAGAGCACTATGTTCCAAAACATGAGATACAGCAGGATTTTTAAATAAAAGGGAGAGTTGTTTCCTCCTGTAACCTATTCCATTTTCAGCTGTGAATTTTGCATTTGAATTTTTTTTTTTTTTTTTTGACCTGGTTAATGGACTTTATCAGTACTGCATTCAAGTGTGGATCTACCACTTACTAGAATATAGTCTGGAGAAAATTAACCTCAGAGCTTCACATTTTATTGATGATAATGATACGTACCTCAAAGGATTGCTGTGAGTAGTCAGTGAAACAATGTACAAAAAACATACAGTGATTGCTTAAGGTAATAACTTAAAATTAAATTCAGTTAAAAGCAGTTCCCTTCATTTGTTAATGGTGAACCATTCATAACTGGCCACTGGGAAATTTACCACATTTCTCATTGCTTGCAGTCTGTAAAACTGCTATTCTAGGATGAAGTGACTCAAAGAGAGTAGTTTTTTTTTTCCCCTTCCTCTCTATGAGACAACTTCTGAAGACTTTTTCCTCTTGTAGCCAATAAAATTAACTTTAAAATGCCTCTGGTCTTCAGCCTTTCCTGTGTTCAAGTAGAGAGCACTTGCAGGCCAGATGACGCCGCACGTTTTTTGAGTTGAGGTGAACACAGATGAACTTTATAATTGTGAGGTCATTAGTACCTGACTATCTGCAAAGGCTGTCATGTACTGAAGGACATTTTTCCATTATAAGCCTGAATTTGAGGATGGGGATTCAGTGGGATTAAGGAATGTGGTATGACTTTTAGAGGGAGTGGTAAGAAGACTTAGAAACAAGCCAAGTTGAATTGTTGGAGTTGTAGAGAGAAGAGTTTTAGGTGCCTTTTTTCTGCTTTTAAACGAGTAATCAGTCATCTGATGGATGAGACAAAATAGAACTGAAAGCTGCTTTTCTTTTGGGAGTCTCTGTGACTAAGAAAAATTAACCAGTTACCCTGTAAATTTGTCATGATGGAAGGACTTCTGTATGCAGAGCAGAGCAAGAAAGCATTCATGTCTTTAAGAATTCTCTTATACAGTGAAGATATATTGAACAGCATACAAATATATAAAATACAGTTACAGCCTTAGGTACTCATGTAATTGTGACATCCATAAATTTCTTGCTTCCTTTTTCTCAAGGGGAGGCTACTTTTGAAATTATTTGGCTGAAATGTCATAGCTTGCAATAAATTTACAACTACTAAAAAAACCATTACCGTTGAGTTGATTCTGACTCATAGTGACCCTACAGGACAGAGTAGAACTGCCCCATAGGGTTTCCAAGGAGCGGCTGGTGGGTTCCAATTGCTGACCTTTTGGTTAGCAGCCTGAGCTGTTAACCCCTATGCCCCCAGGGCTCCAAGTACTAAATGGTAAGCTGGAAGTTGAAGTCTACATCATCATTCCTTTTCTTTTTGATTCCTACTCAACACTCTGTTGAGAGACCACAGAGACTCTCTTCTGGCCTGTCACTTAAGTTACACCTGAGAGACTGGAAGATGGGCTGTTCATGCCTGTGCTTCAAAGGAAGGCCCTGTATTATTGCATTGCCGTAAATAGACTTTTGAGAGCTTGACCTCTTTCCCACCTCCACCCCACAATTTTTCCAGATTTGGAAAATTAATCTGAAAAATTTTTTTTAAGGAAACAGTGGCAAGCTGGCTATTGTTTGCTTACTCTTAAACTTTGGTTCTTAACTTTTATGCGTCATCAATCTCAACGTTTAGAAAGTTGGACAATGTTTAGAAGTAACCAAGACAAGGCTCAATAATAAGAGACTCGGTAAGGTGAAATTTGACTTCTAGGTGTTTGTGACAGTAGGACTTACCTGCTGCTTTGAACTGAGACCTGCAGAATGGTCTCCAGTGGATCTTCAGGCTTTCTTGTATAGGAATTTTGTTTAAATACATTTTCTGAGGACTCGATTGAAATAAAGTTCATTGTTAGCTCAATTTTCTAGCAGTGGATTAAGGAGTTTAAAAAATGCTTTAGATTTTGTAAAAGATGGAAGAACAGAGTTTTTAACTAGCCTCACTTTTCTTCTTCTAGGATGTTTTTTTCTCTTATTTTGGTTGGTGGTGAGTTTTATCATTATATTTGACCCATTTCAGATCGAGAATGGTTGAAAACTGAGGGCTAACTGCTTTAACACAGGGAAAAGAAACGTAAAGGCACTTTACCTGTTTTTTCCTATAATACAGGTATCACAAAGCCAAGTTGGTTCTTATTTAGAGAAATGTAGGCCAAAAAAAGCATTTGGACAGATGATTTGTTGAAACCAAATCGCAGAGCATTGTTACTTTGGCGTATTTTCTTAGACTGAAACAGAGAAAACCCACCTGTTTTTATATTCATTGTAGTAGCATTATGCTTGTGCAGCAAATTTCAACTTGCCTTTTCCCTGTTTTAAAAGTAAAGATTTATCGTTTTCCTTAAGGAGCTATGTGTGCGATAATCTCTTATACTTTTCATTAGAAACTTTTTAGAGTTGGTACCACTCGTAGTTGTGTTCTGCTTGTTCCAGAATACTGTCTCCACCTGTCTTCATTACTGTTTTCCATGGCTGCTGCTCAAAAGATTGTTTCTCAGTCTGGAAATGTGTGTGTGTACTGTTGCTCCTTCAGCCCTCCTGCTGGCCCAGTCTCTCAGTGGGTTGTCTGCTGTTCCACTTTTAAGTTATAGGTATTTTAGCTTTATCATGAAATTTGCAAGTTCTCATTTCTTCAAGGCTTTTGATTAATTCAGTAGCCTAATTTTATTTAGGCCTAATGATTATAATTATGATTCTTAATTTAAAAAAATTGGGGGGGCGGTGTTTTGAATTCTGCAGCTTACTCGTACCAACAAGGCTCATTGCAATGATGGATTGCTCTTTATGTTTTGAAATATTTACTGGCAGGAAATCTCTGCAGTAGTTTTCTTTGTGGCCTTCATCTTTTTTTAAGCATTTGTAGACACTTTTTAAAACTAGTGTCTAATCTTCTGTGTTGCTGTGGTTTCTATGCATGTCAAGGGTTTTTAGGGTGTCGCTGCTTTATCTTCTTTGGAAGTCGTGATCAGTTTTGATAATTCTGACTTTGTTAGGAGTCTACAGTTGATTTGAGTACCTCAGTGAAATCAGACAGGTTTAAAAAAAAATAGTTCATTGTGGAGTAATGAAAAGTTACATTGCAGCGCCCTTGGCATGTTCACTTTTGACCTTTTTTGATGTTCTAATTTAGCTAAGCACTTAGAGGAGGCAAGAATTAATTTCAGCAGGTCTTGAATCCTATCTAAAATAGGATATTAGGATAAATGACTTGTCTCTTTCCATAATACTAATTAATATCACTGCCGATAATTTAATACTACACATCTCTAAGATGTTTTCCATTTCCGTGGCATTCTAACAAAAAATATGGTGAGAGGGTTCTATATATAAAAACATGCAGAACTATGGGAATCAAACAGTTCGCCTATGATCTCACTGAAGCCCCAATGTGGGTGTAATTTCTCTGTTAATTCATAAGATCAGTCCATCAGTTTTAAGAAGAAAGCTGGTGGGTTGGCGTAAGTCAGGAAATTTGCACAAGGTTGGTTGTGTAGTTACTTGGAAATACTTGTTTCCAAAAAATGATCAAACGATTTTAGAAAGATAATTTTTGTGAAAGTGTCTTTTTTTCTTGAATAACTTATCCAACTGGTAAACAGTTTCAAAGTGAAGTTAATCAATACCCTGTACTTTTAGTTTCTTAATTCTTTTGATCTTTAAGCTGTGATTTTTTACCACTGGAGTTAATACAGAGTAATAAGCCTAAGAACAAGAAGTGGAAAAAAAATGAGTTGCTTGCTTCATTGACAATAGACCATTTATCTCCTGTCAGTTGCCTTTTTTAAGGTACTAAAAGTCTTTGATTTTTTCCCCCCTCGTCAGGTTTTGGAGCCTAAATTTTATGTTTATTTTATTGCATAGTTATTCCCTCAATATTTAATGGGATCATTTATTTTGTCTAGTCCACTGAATTCTGTGTCATACATGAATCATAAAACTGCCTCTAGTCCAAAACTGATACAGAGGGTGTTTGATTATTCTTTGTCTCCCTCCCCTTCATCCTTACATTAAAGGTGCTTGGTTTGTTGTAACACTTGGAGGCTACCTTTTTTTTTTTTAATTGTATCTTCAGATAACAATTGTTTTAAAACTTTCTGTGGGAATCTGGAATCTCTAAGGCATTGAATGTCAGAGTATTTTGTTGATATTCACATGGTTGAATACATGTTTCTGTACTAGCTGAGTCTGAGATGGAGAAAATGCCAATTGTTGTGCAATTGGTTAATTAGGTTTCCTTTAAATATAAAGTAAGTAACAAAGCTGTTGAGGGTATTTTAAAAGTTTTTGCCCTTTTAACATCAGAGAATACCACTAAATTACAAAATTAAATAGCCATGTCAAGAGGAGTATTATAAGAGTATTTTTCTTGTTTGGCCACTGGTAGTCAGGGGTGTAGCAAGGGTAATGAGCGCCCAGGGGCAGTCTCTAAATTGCTCCCCCCACCATTCAAGTGCCCAGATGCAGTTTCTAAGTCCCCGCCCTCCAATTCAAGATGAATAGATATTGATGGCAGCGATGCATCAGGAGAAACACCTTCCGCCCTCTTGTCCAGCTGCCTCAGTCAGGCACCTTTCATATTTACGTCGCCTTGGAATGTCATTCCATGCTTTATCTGGTGCACCCTCGGACTTGCGCCCAGGGCGCGTGCCCCCTCTCTGCATACATGTCCGACCATCCATCTGTCCCCTGACACCCCACACCCCGGCCTCTGCTGATAGTACTAATAGAAATCCTTCCCATGGGTGAGACTCCATGGGAAAAGGGTTTAAATTTGGAACCCTGGAACTGCATTTTTAATACTTCCAGAAACAAATCACACTGTAAGTCCAACCTGACTTCTAAATAGATTTGTCTGTGGCTTGGGCTCATGAATTGATTTAAAAAAAAAAACCATTGCTGTTGAGTTGATTCTGACTCATAGCGACCCTATAGAACAGAGTAGAACTACCCACAGGGTTTCCAAGGAGAAGCTGGTAGATTTGAACTGCCGATCTTTTGGTTAGCAGCTGAGCCTTTAACCACTGCACCACCAGGGCTTCCTGATTAAGAGGCTTTTGTAATTAACAGCAAATATTCGCATGTTGTTGTTAGCTGCATGACGACCCCCAACACAGAGGAAACACTGCCCAGTCTTGTACCATCCCGATGATTGGTTGGAGATCAGATTGTTGTAATCCATAGGATTTTCATTGACTGATTTTCATAAGTAGGTCACTAAACTCTTCTTCCTAGTCTCTCTCAGTCTGGAAGTTCCGCTGACACCTGTTCAGCATCATGTCAACACGCACGCCTCCACAGACAGACGGGTGGCAGCTACACATGAGGTGCTTTGGCCGGTGATTGAACCAAGGTCTCATGCGTGGAAGGCAACAAGGATTCTACCACTGAACCACCCAAAAAAAACCCACTGCCATCTAGTCGATTCTAACACATAGTGACCCTGTAGGGTTTCCAAGGCATATCTTTATGGAAGCAGACTGCCACATCTTTCTCCCGTGGAGCTCCTGGTGGTTTTGAACTGCTGATCTTTCGTTTAGCAGTTGATTGCTTTAACCACTGCACCACTAGTGCTTGCGTATAGAGACTTAAAAAAAAAAAATTGAAGGTTAACAGTTTCTCATTAAAAAGTGTTTGAAAAGTTAGGAAAGTAACAGAGAGATACATTGCCAGTCTTCCCAACCTAGCCACCATTAATTTTGATGTATTTCCTTCACACAGTTGTTCATGCTGTATGCACAGTTTTGTGTTGTGCTTAAGATTTTTTCTCAAGTTATTACATAGTCTTTATGCATACAGTTTTTTAAGGGCTACATCCCATTCATTGAATGATATCCTATAGCTTACTGAAGTATTTTCCTGTTGTTAGGTGGTTTTTTTTCCCTACTATAAATAATGCTTTGATGAAAATTTTTGTGCAAAAATTTTTCTCCCTTTCTAGTTCAGAATATTTCCTTAGAGTAAATTTCTAAACATGAAGTCATTGGAACAAAACTCTCAATGTATTTAAGGCTGTTGGGGTGAGGAGGGGAGTTCTTTAGTAGACGAATGCCTTTTTTTTTTTTTTTCATTTTTGTCAGTGAAATGTTTGTATTTGGAGAAGAGGGAAGGAAATCTCTGTTTGCTGACTCATGTTTTTATTTTGCACTTTAAACTGATAAGGCCACTTAACTTTGGACATAAACTAAGGCAGGAAGTACAAAAAAGGGGCAGAAAAAAAAATTATTTGTCCTGCCAAGGCCACAGTGTCAAGGGCTCATTTGAGTTCCTGATGTGAGATAGGTTACTCGTTTGACTTGTATTTTAAAAAATCTTAGATAAGCAAAATTTATTCATCAGCCTGTAGTTTGTTTCATCTGTGTACATGGTACAGGGTTTGTGATCTTGTCGCTTTAGGTTTTTGAATGGCATGAAGGCGTCTTCAACCACCAAGTGGCCCCTGCAGAACCCTGTATAGAGGCAGCGGTTGTGTTTGCTCCCTGTATGGGGAGGTCTTACTGTATTGTATTGAGAGCATTACCTTAGCTGCCTTTCTGAAACAGATTTGATCACACAGATGCTCTGATTTAAAAATTCCCATTGTCCATAGAATAAGATGTATCATAGGCCCTTCACAGTCTTACCTTGCCCTTGTTATCAGCCTGCTTTGTATTGGCTGTTTGAACCCACCCAGAGACACCTTGGGAGGCTGGGGGACAGGCCTGGCAATCTGCTTCTGAAAGGTCACAGCCTTGAAAACCCAGGGGGCAATTCTACTCTGCACACATGGAGTTGCCATGAATTGGAATTGACTGGACAGCAACTAACAGCAACATCGTCTCCAATCAGATGGAGTCCTAGCATTTCTATTGTGTGTGTATTAGAACTAGCAACCTAGAAAAGTGGCTAAAAAGTACACAATCTAGAGCCAGACAACTTGGATTCAAATCTTGGCTTTGCCACTTACAGCTGGGTTACATAACCTTGGAAAAGTTATTTAACCTTTCTTCATTTTCCTTATCTGTGAAATGGGGAACCAGTTGCCATCGAGTGGACTCCAACTCATGGGGACCCCAGAGGTGCTTAGAACAGTGGAATGAGCACTCAGAATGTTGACTCTATTGTTTTGCAATATTCTACTCATCTTTTAAGGCTTTGGGAAAACTGCCCGAAATCCCTGGAATTAATTGTTCTTCTTTTCTTTTCTGCCCGTATGTATTATTGCTTATACCCGTTTTATAGCTTTTGCCACACTGTATTATAGTTAGTTAATTGTGAGCAAATGCACAATACCTGAGTCTCTTCATATTCCTCTGTCTGTGGTCAGCATTGGTACAGCCACAGCATTTCTTCTGGCTGAGGCCCTGGAGACGGTCCAGTAAAACTCCACACAGTCCTTCATAGTTAGCACGCAGGGAAACCAATTTGGTTTCTCGAAGTTAGTTATTTTTCTGTTAGATTGTGAGCTCCCCAGGGATGCGGACTCTGTATCCCCACATATCCACTGTGTCTAGCACAGTGCCAGGTGCTTAGCAGGCACTCAGCACAGCTTTGCTGGATGAATGTCAGTTTTAATAGTTAAGACAGAGTTCTGGAGTGGTGGTTCTTAATCCTTTTTACCCACCCTAACACACTTGCCTTATGTAACAAACATCCATCAGTGATAGAGCTTGAAATAGCCCAAGTGATGTCATATACACTTACTCCTCTGTTAGAAAATCATTGTTTAAAATATACGGAAGCCATTTCAGAGTACTATACTGGAAACCCTGGTGGCACGGTGGTTAAGAGTTCGGCTACTAACCGAAGGTCGGCAGTTCGAATCCACCAGGTATTCCTTGGAAACCCTATGGGGCAGTTCTACTCTGTCTAGTAGAAGGAGAAATATTATTTCCTCAATGAATTGTGACTAGAGGACCCCAAAGAAGTTGTCTTTCTTGTTCTTTTTGCAAAAACTAACCTTTATTAAAAGTAAATGATCATATCAATAGGTGCACTCTGACCAAATGTAAACCTTGATAATAATACAGTTATTGTTTTTCTTTCCTTTTCTGTTAAATGTATATAAGAACTCCAAAAGAACGGGTAAATTTGGGTAAAATTCTTTATTTAAAAAAAAGAACGTTTCACATATTGTTGTTAGGTGCCATCGAGTCCATTCTGACTCACAGCGACCTCGTGAACAACAGAACAAAACATTGTCCAGTCCTGTGCCATCCTCACAGTCATTGCTATGCTTGAGCCCATTGTTGCAGCCACTGTGTCAGTCCATCTCATTGAGGGTCTTCCTCTTTTTCACTGACCGTCTCCTTTATTAAGCATGATGTCCTTCTCCAAAGATTGGTGTCTCCTGATACCATGTCCAGAGTACGTGAGACAAAGTGTTGCCGTCCTCGCTTCTAAGGAGAATTTTGACTGTACTTCTTTGAAGACAGACTTGTTCGTTCTTCTGGCAGTCCATGGTATATAAAATATTCTTCACCAGCACCATAATTCAAAGGCATCGATTCTTCTTCAGTCTTCCTTACTCATTGTCCAGCTTTCGCACGTGGATGAGGCGATTGAAAATACCATGGCTTGGGTCAGGTGTCCCTTAGTCTTCAAAGTGACGTCTTTGCTTTTTAACACTTTACAGAGGTCTTTTGTAGCAGAATTGCCCAGTGCAATACGTTGTTTGATTTCTTGACTGCTGCTTCCATGGGTGTTGATTGTGGATCCAAGTAAAATGCAATCCTTGACAACTTCAGTTTTTTCTCCATTTATCATGATGTTGCTTATTGGTCCAGTTGTGAGGATTTTTGTTTTCTTTATGCTAAGATGTAATCCATACTGAAGGCCGTAGTCTTTGATCTTCATCAGTACGTGCTTCAAGTTCTCTTCATTGTCGGCAAGCAAGGTTGTGTCACGTGTGTATCGCAGGTTGTTAATGAGTCTTCCTCCAGTTCTTATGCCACGTTCTTCTTCATATAGTTCAGCTTCTCAGCTTATTTGCTCAGTTTACAGATTGAATAAATATGGTAAAAGGATACAACCCTCATGCACACCTTTCCTGATTTTCAACCACGCAGTATCCTCTTTTTCTGTTCCAGTGACCGCCTCTTGGTCTATGTACAGGTTCTGCATGAGCACAATATAGCCTACTGAATAAAGTTGAAACTCCACACGTGGCCTTCTAAGTTCTTCAGTGAGGTCTGTCATTCATCAAACATGATTGAGAGTCTGCTATGTGCCAGATATTATGCTGTGTCCCACAGATAGGAAGATAATATGATAGAGCCCCTCAACCATTTTCCTATAGTGAGGAAGACAGACATGTAGACTATTACAGTGTAGCTGTAAACACACACAGTTTGCTGTGACAGCTCTTCATAATCATTGTCTTTTTAATTTCTGAGGATCACTAATGATATCCACCTTTTATTCTTGTTGTCAGTAATTTATGACTTCTTTTTTACTGATCAGTTTTGCTAGGGGTTTATTGATTTTATTAGTCTTTTCACAGAATCAACTTTTGATTTTATAGATTTTCTCTATTATACATTTGGGTGTTTTTGTTTGTTTTACTCTTCATTTTCTTCTGCTTTTCTTGGGTTTAATATACTGTTCTTTTTTTTTTATTAAGGTGGAAAAATAGAACATCAGTTTTCCATTTTTTTCTTTTTAACGTATGCTTTTGTAAAACTAGTTGCTGTTGAGTCCATTTTGACTCACGATGACACTTTGTGTGTTAGAGTATAAATGTGACTAGAGGACCACAAAGAAGTTGTCTGTCTTGTTCTTTTTGTAACTGTGCATAGGGTTTTCAGTGGCTGATTTTCAGAAGTAGATCACCGGACCTTTCTCCCAAGGCACCTTTAGATGGATTCGAACTTCCAACCTTTTGATTAGCAGCCGAGGAACTCCAATAATGTATTTAAGACTATAAACTTCCCTCTAAGCACGGCTTGAGCTACATCTCACAGGTTTTGATGTGTCATATTCAGTTAAAAATACTTTTTAATTTTTACTGTGATTTCTTTGAGGCATAGGTCATTTAGAAGTGTAGCTATTTTCAATAGCAATACTTTTGTTATTGATTTCTTAGTTATACTGTGATCAAAGGACGTGTTCTGTACAATGTTATTCCTTTGATGTATGTTGAGATTTGCTTTATGTCCCATTATATGGTCAGTTTGGGTAAGTTTTCCATCTATATTTGAAAATATTATGTATTCCACAGTTGTTGGTTCCATAATCTGTGTAGATGAATCAAGTTTGTTAAACATGTTAATCTTTTAGATCTATTGATTTCTGTTTGCTTATTTTATCAGTTACTGTGTTAATCTCTCACGAGGATTGTGGGTTTGTCAAATTGTTGTTTTCTGTCAGCTTTTGCTTTTTGTGTTTTGTTTTGAGACTGTTATTGCATAAAATTTGAGATTGTGATATGTTCATGGCAGATGAGCTCTTTTAACATTATGAATGTTCCTTTTTTATCCCTGGTGATGCTTCTTGCCTTAGAGCTATTAACGTTTGCATATCATTTTCCATCCTTTTCCTTTCAACCTTTCTGTGTCCTTATATGTAATGTGTGTCTCTTCTAAGTACTATATGGTTAGGTAGTGTTCCCCACCTCTGTTTTTTCGTTGGCGTGTTTAGTCTGTTTATATTTAATTAGTTGCTAATACTTTTAGGATTAGTTTTAAATCTTACTATTTTTTATTTGTCCCATTACTTGCTCCTTTTTTCTTTATACTCTTTGGATTATTTACATTTAAAAGTTAATTTCATTTTAACACTTCTATTATCTTGTTACATATTTTTAAAAATTATTCTTTCAGTGGTTACTTAACGACACACATTAGTACTGTATTTTTTGCAAATAATGGGACCTCATAAATAAGGTGCCCACACATATAACATGGAAATTGGCATATAGTTTGCTTGAGAAAGTGACACAGGGTGGGGGGAGTTGTGTGGTTGGCAAAAAATGTGTAACATGCACATTATTTGCGTAAAAATATGGTAACTTCTTACAGTCAATAATAAGTTAATGCTTTTACCACAGCCTGGGTAATGCAAGGACCTTAGAATACTAACTTCATTTCTGCTTTTTCTGCTGTTGTCATGCATTTCGATTCTACATATATTTTAAACACCGTAAGACATTTCTATTATTGTTTTGTAAAGTCAGTATTTATTTAACCTTACCCACATATTTACTCTTACAATGGTCTGCATTCTTTCCTGCAGTTCTGTGCTGCTTTCTGGGATCTTTTTCCTTATGCCTGAAGAATTTTGTTTCTATTATTGACAATCTTCTGGCAACCAGTTCTCTCAGATTTTGTTTGTTAGAAAGCATCTTTATTTTCCAATCATATTTGAATGATTTTTTTTCTCTAAGTAGAAATAGAATTCTGAGTTGCCAGCTGTTTCCATTTGGCATGTTAACCTTTTTGTTACTACATTTTTTCTCATACATATATATACAAGCCACCAGTGAGGCAAGTGGCATTTTGGCACCACTGATCTGTGGTATGACAATATACCAGTTAGAGCTGGTTAGGTAATTTACTGTGGGCGCTTTTTCCATTAGGTTACATGGGGAACCTCTGGTTTTCTGAACATGACACAGAAAAACCGAAACAAACCCATCAGGGCTCCCTAACTACCACACAGCAAAGCCATAATTATGCATACGAGCCTTATCTCAAATAAAGAAAAAAAAGTTTACAAAACTAACACATCCAGGAAGCATCACCTTATAGAATGCTCAACCTACACAACAATAAGGCTCCAACTCTGGTCTGCTGACCTTCACGCGTTTCAAAAGGGGCCCACCTTGACACTAAATGTGTTAGAACCAGAATAACGCCTTACTTCTGAGGTCCAGAGTCATAAAAAGTGGCTGCCATACAGTTTATACCAATGGTAATGAAAGTGTTAAAGATGTTGTTTAATTGTGTTCTTGTATCTATTGTTAAAAAAATCAACTGTCAGCTTTATTGTGCTTATTGGCAGGTAATGTATTGCCTTCTTTTCTGACTGCTTTTAGGATTTTCTTAGATTTTCAGCAATTTTACTGTGATATGACACATCAGAATTTTTAAATTTGCTTGTATTTATCCTTCTTGGGATTCGTAGGGCTTCATAAGTCTGTGACTAAATGTCTGTTGTCCGTTTTGGAAAATCCTTGGCCAGTATATAAATATGGCTGTGCCACAATCTTTCTTTCCCTTCCTCTAGGACTCAAATTACATAATGCTAGTTGCATTTGACCACATTTTATGACTCTTTAGTTTTTTTCTTTATTTTCCATCCTTTTTCTCTCTCTGCTTTAGAATGGATACCCATTACTGATCTGTTTTTCAATTCCCTAATCCTTTCTTTCGCTGTAACTAACTTGCTCTTAAATCCATCTGTTTAAGTCTCCAGGTTACTATATTTTTTGGTTGTGGAATTTCATTTCATTCTTCTTTTGTGGATTCCAGTTTTCTGGTGAAATTTTCTGTCTTCTGTTTCCTTGAACATATTAATCAGTAGTTATTGATATTTTAAAGTCTATATTTAGTAACTCCACTATGTGGATCACATCTTAAGTCTGTTTGTCTTCTTTTTTGTTTTAGTCATTTGTTCCTGCCTTCTGACATGCCTGGTAACTTTTCATTAATTGCTATATATTGTGAATACAAAATTGTAGAGGCTGAGGATGGTGCTGTCTTCCTCTACAGAGGATTGATTTTTCTTCTGGCAAGCTGTTGAGGAACCCTGGTGGCGCAGTGGTTTAAGTGCTTGGCTGCTACCTGTAAGGAAAGATCATGAGTTCAAACTCACTAGCCACTCTGGGAGAAAGATGGGGCAGATCTGCTCTGTCCTACGGGTCACTATGAATTGGAATTGACTTAATGGCAGTGGTTTTTTTTTTTTTTTTGTTTTGTTTTTTTAAGGATGATGCTATCTTCCTCAATAGAGGATCTGTTTTTCTTCTGGCAGGCTGTTAGTGGGAGGGACTCATGACTTTGATCAAATCAAGGATGGAGAGGATTCTAGGCTGGGTTTCAGTGTTTGTAAAGATGAGTCGTTTTCAGGTTTCCTCTTAAACTAGGCATACCGCTTCGGGGTTCTCGACAGAAACCTGGGGTATTTCTTCCTCTTCAGCAGGCCCACACCTCTTTTGTGTGTATGTGTGTGTGTGTCTCGTCAACACTACTGAAAACCCTTCTTAGTTTTTTAGCTGCCACTTTGTTTGGCCACTAGGCCCGTTGACTGCTTATAGCATAAGCGTGGCAAGTACCTTAAAAGGAAAAGCAGTGAAGAATGCTCAGTTGATTGCTTTTCCCTTCTCTCTAGGATCGTGGCCTCTCAAGTCCCGGCTACCTTGTTTGAGCTCTTTGATGTCTTCAAAAAGCTGGGGTTTTAAATTTATATTTTACTCCACTTTTATAGTTACTCTTGGCAGGAGGTTGGTCTGACAGGTGTTACTCTGTCTTAACTGGAGTTTGCATGAAGTTAACCTTTCTCGCTTTTTGTGTTTTCATCGGGGAAGAATAGCTAGGTTTAAATGAGTTAGCTTCACTGAAGAATTTGGTAGATAGTGTGTGTTCGTGTGTCTTGTTCTTTTCATATCAATAAAAAAGTAAATTAAAAAAAAGGGAAGTAAATTTCCCCCCTTACTTGCCTAGCCCAAAGGCTCAGCCTTGTTTACTGAACAGACTCTAAAATGTTGCTACATTTATATAGTAGAAACATAACTACCCTTTATTTTAGCATGAGAAATGGCTTGAAGAATAAACCCTAAACAGAGATGTTAAGACTAATGTATTTTTATCATTTCCTGTTGCTTTCAGTTTTTTTTTGACTGAGGTGTGTTTTGGAATGTATTTTTAGAGGTTATAAATGAATCTAAATATAAACCATTACAATATCTGTTGAGACCTTGGGTTTGTTTGCATAAGGTGTCTTCTAGGAAACCCTGGTGGCGTAGTGGTTAAGAGTTCACCTCCTAACCAAAAGGTCGGCAGTTTGAATCCACCAGGTGCTCCTTGGAAACCATATGGGGCAGTTCTTTTCTGTCCTGTAGGGTCGCCCTGAGTCAGAATCAACTCAACAGCAATGGAAGGTATCTTCTGTTGGTTCTATCCCAGTACTCATGTAAACAGTGACATACTTACTCTTTAAACTGTGCCTCAGTTTATTCATCTGTAAAATGGCGAGTCGTGTTACCAAGTTCAAATAATTGTTACAGGGATTAAAATACCATAATACATAAAAGCACTTAAAATAGTACCTGGCACTTAGCAATTGCTTAATAAATGGAGGTTGTGTGATAGAAATGATTTTTTAAAACATTTTTTTCTTTTGTAGGTGCTGACTTTGTGTTGCTTTTCGAAACGCTGGGAATGGTAGTTTCTACTTTTCAGGACCTCAAAACAAGCTAAAAAGTATCCTGTGTAAATAGTGACGCCTCTTCAGCTGTCCTTTTGCATTTGGAGACCCCTTTGTTTCCTATCCCCGAGGAGTATATAACGAGTACAGTCATTATGAACGTGACAAGTCTATTTTCCTTCACAAGTCCAGCTGTGAAGAGACTTCTTGGGTGGAAACAGGGTGATGAAGAAGAAAAATGGGCAGAGAAAGCTGTTGATGCTTTGGTGAAAAAACTGAAGAAAAAGAAAGGTGCCATGGAGGAACTGGAAAAGGCCTTGAGCTGCCCAGGGCAACCAAGTAACTGTGTCACCATTCCCCGCTCTCTGGATGGCAGGCTGCAAGTGTCCCACCGGAAGGGACTGCCCCATGTCATTTACTGCCGCGTGTGGCGCTGGCCTGACCTTCAGAGCCACCATGAACTGAAGCCACTCGAATGCTGTGAGTTTCCTTTTGGGTCCAAGCAGAAGGAAGTCTGCATCAACCCCTACCACTATAAGAGAGTAGAAAGCCCTGGTGAGTGAGTCCTTTTATATTGATGTGGATTTGTGTGCCAGTAGCAGATTTGTGTTTTTCAAATATTAAAATAACCCTTTTCCATGTTTTTAGTTGTAATTTTAAAATATATGTTGTCAGCCCTTCAGTGTTGCATACATACTAACAGCTAAGTCCATTTGAGTTAATGTTATTTTCTAGGAGCAAGGCTATGAAAATTGTCATTACAACTTTTGTTTTCTTTCTGAATTTATTTTTTATGTTTCCTCTTGGATCTGTTTATTTCTCTAGACAGCATTTGGCAATGAATTTTATTACAAGGGAAGAAGATAGCAAAAAGGAGGGAGCGGGGGTGTTGGCGTCTACATACTTGAGGGAAGTACATCGTGAGGGCAGTTGTCAGTGACTTGTACCACTTTATACCAAAGGGTAGCATGCTTTATCGTCTCCAGTGGAATTTTACCATGACATATTCTTGGTAGAGGATGTGAAGGAGTTATTTTTTCATATAGCATCATTGGATACTGTTACTTTATAAGCTATTCCTAGATTTTGCATGTATGACCTTTTAAGAGGATATAGTAAAGGATATATTTTTAAAATATTATGGTTTTGCCCTCAAATTAGAATCCAGATTCCAGACAGTTGCATCAGTTGGGGAATGATCAGGCCATTTTAAGCATTTAAATATATCATTGTCAGATTGGGACCAATTCTGTCGATGCATTAATGGTTATTAATAGCTAGTGGGTCACCTATCTCTGAGGTAGCTCTTAGAATCGTATGGCTCACCTCTCAGAAATTCTGATGCTGGGACCGAAAAAACCCCGTTGCCATCGAGTTGATGACGACTCGTAGTGATCTTATAGGACAGAGTAAAACTGCCCCTTAGAGTTTCCAAGGAGTGGCTGGCTGGTGGATTCAAACTGCCAACTTTTTGGTTAGCAGCCGAGCTCTTAGCCACTGTGCCACCAGGGCTCAGAGCCTGGTAAATTTGTATTTTTAGCAGGTACTTCAGGTGGTGCTGATGCAGCTATTGGATTGGTGTTTGGGAACTACTGAACTAGATCATGTAATAATGTACAGGTTTTCAAATTAAAAGGTATTCTATTTTTTTGTAGACTATTTAAGACATAACAAAAAAAGTTTAAAGACTCAGGAGTAATATAACAAGCATAAGATTACACATAAAACAGGACCAACTATTTATGCCTCTCTGATGCTGTTCCTTCAGTAACCAGTATTCTGAATTTGATATTTATCTTTCTCATACAGGTCTTTATACTGTTACTACATGTGTATAAATCTGTAACAAATGTATAATACTGTTTTGTGTATTTTTAAGTTTTATGTAATGGTATTAGAGTATGCATCTACACAATTTACTATTTTATTTTCATTCAACATTATGTTTTTGAGATTTCTAGACTACACATTTCAGGATTACCTTGTCAAATTCTGTGTAAAACCCTCTTGGTATTTTATTGGAATTTTATTGATTTCATTTAAGGAGGATTGGCATAGTTATGTAATTGAGCATAGTATTTTTCTTTATTAACTTTCCTTAGTGTAAGTCCTTAAACATCTTTTGTCAGATTTATTTCTAGACAACTTCTCTTTTTGTTTTTTATTGTATCCTTTTAAAGGATATTTTGTTATAGTTGCTCTTGGTTAGGAGAGCAGTTGCTTTATTCCAGCAGCCTTGCTGAACTCTTATTATTAGTTCTAATACATTCTTTACTGCTTATTATACCAGTTATGATGTAGTTTTTTCTTTTTTTTAGAAAAAAGCTCAACACAGAGATTCATGCTCGTATATTATAGCTGGAAATTGAGATGGGGCTAAGAGTTTAGGAGAATAAAAATTAGTGTGTATGTAATATGTAAAAACAAGATTATTTAGGTACATGATTTTTTGATCCCCGTAGTATAGTGACTTTAAGAGATACATAGGGAAGATTTTAATCCTCCTATACAGTTGATAAGGAGCCCTGGTGGCACAGTGTTTAAGAACTCAACTGCTGACCAAAAGTTGGCAGTTTGAATCCGCCAACTACTCCTTGGAAACCCCGTGGGACAGGTCTCCTCTGTCCTATAGGGTTGCTGTGAGTTGGAATCACTCAGTGGCAACAGGTTTGGTTTGGTTTTATACAGGTGATAAGAAGCTGTGGTGGCGCAGTGGTTAAGCGCTCAGCTGCTAACAAAGAGTTTGGCAGTTTGAACTTACCAGCTAACTACTCCAGGGGAGAAAGATGTGGCAGTCTGCTTCTGTAAAGATTTACAGCCTTGGAAACCCTATGGGGCAATCCTGCTCTGTCCTACAGGGTCGCTATGAGTTGGAATCGACTCGAAGTCAGTGAGTTTTTATACAGTTGATGAAACTGAAGCCCATAGAAGCAAAAGTGACTTTTATGTCAGACAACTAGAAAGTAGATGCATTTTGACCTGAGAGGTATTCTGAATTCAAATCAGTGTTCCTGGAGTAAATTTAAGATTCACTATTTAGAAAACACTATGGATATAGTATTTTCTCCATCTCCATCTCCATCCTCCCACCCCCACGCATCTCCACATTTCCACCATCTCATCCTTCCAGCATCAGCTGGCTCCTGACTGGTCACTGTCATCGGTACTGTAGAGAGTGATCAGTTAAGATGCAGATATGATCATATTGTCTTCCGGTTTCCCGCTGCTCCTAGGACGTTGTATGTAGAGCCCTGCATGTTCTGGTGCTTTGCCCACTTTTTGAGCTGCGTTTCCCACTCCTCCGTACTTTGTGTGCGTGAGTCGTATAAACACTGCGTATGTTTCCTCTACCTGGATCTCTTTTTCTCCTCCCTCTTTTCCCGGCTTAGTCTTATTTGTCTTTCCCAGTCTAAGCTTCATGATGGTCAGTTTCACTGGAAAGCCTTTCTTGCTACGCCCTTTCCCACCCCCAGGTAGGTTATGTCTCCATCTTCCATAGCAACCTGAATTTCTTCATACTTAATTGTTGTTATGTCGGTCGTCCCTGTGAGATGTAAATAAGATCCATAAGGGCAGGGACCATGTGTTACACGTCTGTCAGTGGAGGCTTGCGTGTTGCTGTGAGGCTTGCGGAGCAATGAATTACTTAATATGGCCCTTCTAGCTATGATATTTGTGACTCACAACCGTGATCGAGTGGGACTATGCAAATAAGGTATACGGAACCCTAAGAAGGAGATTGGTCAGTTGTGCTATCCTGCTAGGCTTAAAATGTGCCATCCCAGAGGTGAGAGGAGAGGATCTCACTACCACCAAGAAAGAAGAGCCAGGAGTGGAGTGCATCCTTTGGACCCGGCATCCCTGTGCTGAGAAGCTCCTGGAACCAGGAGTCTGAGAGAGAGAGCTGTAACACCAAAGATGGTTAGAAGTGGAGGCAGCAGAGGCAGAAGACTGGCAGGAAGACAGTGCAATGAGCTTCCCACCCCACGGAGCAAGAAAGCTGAGTGCCTTAGGGCAGGAGGCTTGCTGGCAGAGTAAGGTGACTCCAGGTACTTGGTAGAGCTAGGTTTGCCAATGGAGCTAGAGCTGAGGCTTACTGGCTGAGTGAAGTGCCTCTGGGCACTTACGGCAGAGCTAAAAGAGCTTTCTAACACTTGCCCTGAGCAGGGTAGAGGCCTGCGCCATGGCTGCGGCACAGCTGAGAAGAGGCTGTCCTGATCAAACAACTATATTCTGAGTGTTCCTGAGCCTGAATTGTAACCTGTTGCTTCCCTCATAAACCCCATGACAGTGAGTATGGTCTGTGAGTTCTGTGTAGCCATTGCAAGGAATTATCAAACCCAGCAGAGAAGTAGAGAGTGCCATGGGAGGGACAGATGGTGTCAGAATTGGTAAAGATGGCAGAGAGAGAGGTATATCTGACCCCCCACCTCATAGCAATCAGCCCCTTGTGAAGTTAAACAGGGAGGTCAGACGCCTCAGTGTCAGGTTTCAGCGGAGCCTCCCGACAAAGATGGGCTAGAAAGAAGGCCTGGTGATTTACTTCTGAAAATCAGCCAGTGAAAACCATATGGATCGCAGTGGTCTGATCCCCAACCAGTCATGAGGATGGCACAGGACAGGGCAGCATTTGCTTCCATTGTGCATGGGGCTGACTCAGCAACAGCTAGCAACGAGCACAGCATGTTACTATTTTAACCTCAGATCAAGTATTTCAACGAGCAATTCAGCAGTTTAACCATAAGGTAGTAAAGTCTCCCAAACTTGGTGTTTTCTGCTGAAGTCCCAACGTCTTTGGAGAGAAAAATTTAACAAGAATTGGGAGTGTTCTCAAGGTTTAGAGTAGTGACTTTCAGAATGTGGTCCCTGGAATAGCAGCATCATTGTCACTTCGGAACTTGTTAGAAATTCAGATTCTAAGACCCTTTCACAGATTTACTGAATGGAATTCTGGGGGTGGAGCCCAGCAATCTGATTTAACAAGCCCTTCAGGTAATTCTGATGCATGCTTAAGTTGGAGAACTACTGGTTTAAGGTCTTTAGGCAAATCATCAAGTCCAGCTGACTGGGTGAAGTCTTACTGAAAAGAGAGATGTTTAATGAGTTAGTCTTTTAAATAATTCAGCATTTTGAATTTTACACTTTCTGATACATGTAAAATGACCTGCTTCTTCTGGAATTTCCATTTCTGCTGATGTTCATTAAGATCAAAAAAAAAACACAACCAAACCAAACCCGTTGCCATCGAGTTGATTACGACTCATAGTGACCCTGTAGGTCAGGGTAGAACTGTCCCATAGGGTTTCGAAGGAGCGGCTGGTGGATTTGAACTGTGTAGCTGTTAATTGCTGTGCCACCAGGGCGCCTCATTAAGATCAGTACTCCCATAAAATGGGATAAGGTGTCTTTAAGGGGATGGGGAAACGCGGGGAGAAAAGAATGCTTTGTCGTTTGGCCCAGTGCAAGTTTTGTAATTTTTTGTTTACTATCCTTTTTTCTTTGCTCAAAAATAATTTTATGGGTTTAAGGGCTTGTACTTTTTCCTTAACCTATGCCATTTATTGTGTTATAATGTCTAAAAATATTAGTGGAGAAGAAACCAAAGTTACAGAATCACATTGCAACAACTTGTATTTGTTGTAGTTAACAACAGTACAGAGTGTGTGAGAGACAGAACTTCCCATTTATTGAAAGATACTACTTTTTAGACCATTGCTGAAAAATGTCATCCTTGAGAAAGCAGAAATTGCTGTCAGGAATTCTTTCAATGCAAATGTCTGCACAGTTACAGGAAAGAGAAACAAAGTTCAGGTAGCTTCTGAGGACTGTGACCCTGCCAATGATGTAACAGGTAGACTGTTTACTTGGACTTTTACTGGTCTTCATAACCAAGGCTACTTATTAGTGGTTGAATTAAATGTAGGTTTTCTTTTTTCTTTACTGAAGTGAATGCTGACAGTGTTAACGTGGCGTTGAAACGACTCTCTGCTGCTATTAAAATGCCTGAATAGAGACTTCCTGCCATCTGGCCTTATTTATTTATTTTGTTTTTCACGTGGTTCTTGAAAACTATCTTCTTCACTTTGAACTTAATCAGCTTGAAAGGCCATATTAAACCTGAGCTTGAAATTCTGAGATTTCCATTTTGTTGTTTCAAGTAACAACCTGGAGCCTGCTTCCAGGTGCTTTCATTGTCAGCATAATGACTGCCAGCTGTTTAAAATTAAAATACACCTAACATCCTCTTCACCTGTTGTCTGAATGTGAGTTGTGACTCTTCGGCTGCCTCCAGTCGCCATATAATTCGTGGCTTAGTAAATTTTACCTTAAAAAGAAAGTCTTGAAATTATAGAAGTGGGAGAGCAGATTAGGGGCTAGAAGGGACAAAAGGGACTTGGCAATGTGATAAATCCTTGTGGTGACAGAAATGTTCTGTATCCTGACTGTATCCATGTCAGTGTCCTGATGGTGATGTTGTACTATAGTTTTGCAAGATGTTACCATTGGGGGAAGCTGGGTAAAGGGTGCATGGGACTTTTCTGTATATTTCTTAAAACTGCATGTGAATCTACAGTTATCTCAATTTAAAAGCAGTGTTCCAAGGAAAAGCAGCTAGTGCAGCTCACAAGTCGGCTGCGTTCGTGCGTTTCTTCCAGACAACCATTGTACACCAGGATGCAGCAAAGGTGCTATCTATGTACTTCCTGTTTTGTTACCCAGAATAATAAAATGTATACTTAAGGGTCAAGATTTAATAAAATTGGTAATTGCTTTAAAAAAAACCAAAAAAATGAAATTCTTTTATTTGAAAATGTGTTACTTCACTATACTATGAATGTGTTTTTATATGAGCTGGTGATAATAAAAACTTTTAACCTAATTAGAGGTTTTTTCCTTTTTAATCTTTTTATTTGTTGTGGTAAAAGATATATAACATACAATTTGCCGTTTTAACCATTTTCAGGTGTACCATTCAGTAGCATTAATTACATTCACTGTGTTGTGAAACGATCACCACCTAGAATTTTTTTTTTGTTGAGCATCTTTTCATGTGCTTATTGTCATTTGTGTATCTTCCTATGGAGAAATGCCTATTCAGGTCCTTTGCCCATTTTTAAAATTTAAAATTGCCCATTTTAAAATTTGTCTTTTTGTTGTTGAGTTGTAGGAATTCTATATATGTTCTGGAAGTAAAACCCTTACCAGATAGCAAAACCAAACCTATTGCCATCCAGTTGATTCTGACTCATAGCAACCCTACAGGGCAGGTAGAACTGCCCCATAGGTTTTTTTTTTGTTTTTTTTTAAAAGCGTTGCTTTACTGTATGCATTTGGGGGGTGGAAGAGTAAAAGTATTGACTTTTCCTTCAAGTTTATCTGAGTGGTGATATCGTGTGCTTGAGTCTGATAACTGAAGTTGTAAGCCAGATACCAAGGTTATGATCATTGTAAGTGTTATGAAGACTTGGGATTAATCAGCAACAATATTAACTACAAAAACTAAAATAAAACATACCCTGTGTTCATCTACATCTAAATTTCTCTTCATTCAAACATTTATGGCACATATATGACTTCATGAACTGTGCCTGCCCAAGACAGACTGGCATGTAAATAATTATGTAGCACCGTGCACTAAATTGAATGGGGGTGTGGCAGAGGATGTAGCTAACTTTTTTTTTTAATTAATATTTTATTGTGTTTTTGGTGAAAGTTTACGCAGCAAATTAGGTTCCCATTAACAGTTTCTACACAAGTTGTTCAGTGACATTACATTTTTCACGTTGTGTCAACATTCTCAATTGCTGGATGTGATGATTGTGATATAGTTTTGCAAGATGTTAACCATTGAGGGTAGCTGGGTAAAGGGCACATGGGATTTTTCTGGTTCTGGTTGTTCCGTTTCCAGTATTCTAGTTTTCCTGTCCCCTTGTCTTCTCATCTTTGCTTTAATTGTTGACCTTTTGGTATAACATAAATCATTTTTTAATGTAGTCCTGTACTTATGGGTAATATCCTTTATTTTGTGTGCCAATCTGTTATTTCGCTAAAAGGGACACCAGGGAATAGTTCCAGTTCAAGATTTAAAGAGTGTCTCAGGGAGTCCTGCAGTCTTAATTGGCCCAGTAAGTCTGGACATTTTAAGAATTTCAGTTCTGTTCTCCATTTTTCTCCTATTCTACCTGGGTCCATTTATTGTGGCCCTGATCAGAACGGTCTGTTAGTGGTAGCCAGGCACCATTTAGTTCTTCTGGTCTCAGGGTAGATGAGTCTGTAGCTTGTGGAGGCTGTAGCCCTGCAGACTAGTTTCTTCTCTGAGACTTTGGTTTCCTTCTTTGACTTAGGCTTTCCATTTCAAACCCCTGCTGAGAATTTGCATTTCTAACAAGTTCCCAGGTGATGCTAATACTGCTGCTCAAGGACCAGTTCTGAGAACCAGTAGTAGAACAGTGGTTCCCAAAATTTCTTATACATAAGAATTACCTGGGAATCTTATTAAAATGTAGGTTCTGATTCAGTATGTATTCGGTGTAAATGCAAATTCTCAGCAGGGGTTCGAACCTGAATGAACCAGTTTGAAGCCCAGGATGCAGCTAACTTGTAAACCTGAGAGTAGTCTTGAAAAAGCCCACTTAACCGTAACACACCTGGACATTGTATTCCAGCCTATGAGATGGTGCAGATATAGATGCACACACATATACATAGACATATGTGTGTGTATGTATTTGTGTGAAGAATTTAAATCAGTTTGTAAAAAGATATACAGTAAAATAGAAAAGTATTACTAATAAAGTAGACTAGGGAGAACAAACAGAAGGTCAAGACTAGGAGGAAAACTTGCAGGTATGTGTTCCATAGGAGTTACTATAATACAAAAATACCACTGTTTGTATTCCATAGTTTGTGTTACTGTATGTTTGTAATCTTAATCTGGATCTTTAATTCTTTTGGAGAGAGTGAGAGATGTGTATAAAATTTAGATGAGGGAAGAGTGCATCAAAAGCTATAAGGAGGTACAAAGCAAAAACATTTGTGCCTGAATGGTGGGTGGCGGGAAAGAGATGTAGAAGCAGTTTGCAGAGGCTTCTTGCAGGAGGGATGCCTTCGAGGATGTCTCCAGTCTGAGCAGTTGCTGTTCCAGAGTCCACTCGGTTCCATCTTGGTCCACATGAAGTTATTCTGTTTTGAAGAAGCATCGTGGTTGTCACTAGTTCTATCCCTGCTTGACACATAGCCAGGTGGACATGGGGTTTTATCACTGGTATTCAGTGTGTGTTTTATAATTTCATCATATTATAATCTATAGTATTACTAGAACATTAATCTGTAATATTTTATAGCAACCAGAGGAAGTAATAGTCATCAGCTGGATTTTATACCCAGATTTTTTAGTGGATGTTATATTCTTTAAGGCAACATGGGAAGTTCATTATTCTAATTTTTTAACATTTCTTTCCAAGCTGTTTCTAGTGCATTATTTGAGGTTATTTGTTTCGGGTTATTTATTGATGGAGCATCTCAGCAGTTACTGTATGGTATTTTTACATGAATTGTTTTGAAGCATCTAGACAACTACAGTGTGGTTTGTTTCTGGGTGGAATTTTGCTATTGCCAAATCTACCCCAATTGAAATTTTAAGACAGTCGGCTACAGATTTTACGAAGTTTCTTTCTCATACTTTTATTTTCCTGACCTTTGTCTCGCACTTCATTATTTTTCCTCTTTGTCTGTCTCTGCAACATTGGGCAGGCAGAAGTATTTTCAGACCTTCCTGACATTGGTTGTACAGCACTCCTTCATCCTCCACTGCCAGTCCATGGGGCATAAGGTGCACAAGCCAGCTAGCGGCTGTTAAAAGCAAAAACTGAAAAGAAAAAAAAAAAGATGAAGAAAATGTAATTTTAAAAACCACAGAAAAACGTTTGTCATGATAAATGAAAAAATATTATGTATACTGATTGCAGTTTTGTGAAAATAATTTGTACATTAAAAAGAAAAAAGCCTGGCTGAATCTTGCAAGACTAACTTTGGGTGAGAAAATACTGAGACCTCAAGAGTTGTGCTTTTTGGACTATAATCACCAAGAGTGGATCACCCTCAAACAGTGGTTTGGGGATTTTCTGTGTGTTTGAGGACAAGGTTAGAGGTAGTTTGCCTCATTTTGGGAGTGCCCACTGGCCTTGAAGGATACGCACAGAAAAGGGAGAGGCATAGAGGGAAAGGTTGGCTTATGTAAGGCTCTCGGGCTGATTAGGTATCGAAGGAAGTCTGGAGCTTCGTTTTCCTCAGGTCTATACCCCATCCCCTTGTCTTTTCCCACTTCAGAATGTAAATTCTCCTGAAACACTAAGTATCATGACTCATAGTCATGTATTACCCAAATCACCAAACCTCTGTCCTGATAATTAGAAAAATGAGATTTCTGGGGGGAGGAGATTGGGAAGCAGAGGGCCCATTTTAAAGAGCAGAGCTCGGGGGGCTTTGGGCAGCAACAGGATACCATGAACACTAGGTTAAACATCTGGGAGGAACAGAGAAATAGTAGAGCTACAGAACCCAAATTTTGTTAATTTTGTGGTGAAACCCATGTGAAATTGTTTACTACGGATTAGTAAGTAAGCCCATGCGTATCTCACTTACTGGGTAATCCTGCCCTGTTTGTGGGAGAGGAGGAGATTAACGTTTAACTTCCACTTTCCCCATTACTAGTGCTCTCCATACGATTTCTCTGTATCTGTGACCTTTGGCATGGAAGCCTGCCCTGTAATGTTCCGTTGCCAGTCTGCCTTTCATAAAACTGCTACAAACCACATAGTTTTGTCATCTTAGCTTCTCTACTAAGAGACCTAGGGTTTGTAAACAAGTGGTTTAAATTAAAAGATTAGGTTGACAAAGGACTATTGGCAGATTCCCCCCCCCCCCCATTTTTTAAATAGTAATTTTTGTGCTCTGGAGTCTTAGCAGACCTCACAAAGGAAAATGGTTTACGTTATACTACATCACTAACTCAGTCCTAAAACAGCTTTCCAAGAGATGCTGCTAGTCTTGGTTCTTCAGTCTTCTACTAGAATAAAGCCATTTCTTATCTAGGTGATGATGCGGTTCATGTAGCCGCTCATCACCTTCACTCGATTACCTACCTGCTTGCCTGTATGGGATCTTCTGTCAGAAAAGGTATTCAAGGCAGCATTTTTTTAAATTTAATTTTAATTTTTTTGTAAAAGTTTACACAGCAGATTAGGTTCCCGTTTAACAATTTCTGTACATATTGTTCAGAGACATTGGTTACATTTTTTGTAATTTGTCAACATTCCCATTTCCATTCTGGTTATTATGTTTCCATTAATCTAACTTCCCTGTCCTCCCTCCACCACCCCAATCTTCTCATCTTTGCTTTAGGGTAAATATTAACCATTTGGTCTCATGTAGATGATTATTTAAAGGACCACAGTACTCACAGGTGATGCTGTTTCTTTTATGGGCCAATCTGTTATTTGGCTGAAAGGTGACTTCTGGGAGTAACTAGTGCAAAATTTAGAGAGTATCTCAGGGCAGTAGTCTCAGGGGTTCCTCTAGTCTCTACCTGTTCAGTAAATCTGGCTTTTTTTTTTTTTTTAAAGGAATTTGAGGTTTGTTCTATATTTGTCTCCCATTCTATCCAGGATCATCTATGTGACCCTGGTCAGATGGTTGTTAGTGGTAGCTGGGCACCACCTCATTCTTCTGGTTTCAGGCTAGGTGACGAGGCTTCAGGATAGATGATGAAGCCATGGTTCATGTGGGCTATTAGTCCTGTGGACTAGTTTCTTCTTTGAGTCTTCGGTTTCCTTCTTTTTTGCTCCAGACAAGTACAGATCAATAGTTATATCTCAGATGGCAGGTCACAAGCTTTCAAGACAACTAGAATGTAGAACAGTATTTTTATGAACTATGTTATGCCAGTTGACCCTGAGACTATGGACCTAAGCCTTCAAACCCAGTAAACCAATCCTGTGACGTGTTGGTTGTGTCTAGGAAGTATCCATAGCGGTGCCCCCTGTGTGCTTTATTATATATATAAATATATATGGAGTACCCCCAGCATGTACACCTGTACATGCACACTCATATACTCACATTGTGTCTCCCTGTACACATACATGCATACATATCTAACTGTATAACTACACACACATCTTTTGGTTGTCATTACTGTTGTTCCAAAATTGTATACGTTATAGCAGTCATCAAAATTATCCCTTATTTTTGTGTACTTCTTAGTGTTGTCATTTACCTTGGTCAGATTGTGCTGACTTCACCCACATTGGGTATTGCCTTTCCCATCACCAAAAATGTCAAGTGTCTACTGTCTAGTTGGTAGTTTTCCCTCCTTCACCCTTCCATCCCTTGTAACCATCAAATAATGTTAACTTTCTGTGTGTAAACCTTTTTTTAAGTTTTTGTAATAGTCGTCTCATACAATATGTCCTTTTGTGATTGACTTAACTTCACTCAGCAGAATGTCCTCCAGATTTATCCATGTTATAATGTTTCAAGAACTCATTATTCTTTATAGTTACATAATATTCCCTTGTATGTATGTGTACCACCTTTTGTTTTATCCATCCATCTGTTGATGGGCACTTAGGTTGTTTCCATCTTTTTTCTGTTGTGAACAATGCTGCAGTTAACACAGGTGTGCATATGTCTATTCATGTCACTGCTCTTATCTCTCTTGGGTATATACCTAGGAGTGGGATTGCTGGGTCATAAGGTATTTCTATTTCTAGCTTTTAGAGGAAGTGCCATACCGTTTTCCATAGTGATTGTACCATTTTAGAGTCCCACCAGCAGTGTATAAGAGTTCCAACCTCGCCAGCATTTGTTGTTTTCTGTTTTTTTGATTAGTGCCATTTTTGCAGGGGTGAGATGGTATCTCACTATAGTTTTGATTTGCATCTAACAGCTAATGATCATGAACATCTCTTCATGTGTTTGTTAGCCGTGTGAATATTCTCTTTGATAAAATCTGTTTATGTCCTTTGCCCATTTTTTTGATTGGATTGTTTATCTTTTTGTTGTCGAGTTGTTGAAATTTTCTATGTATTTTGAAGATTAGACCCTTATCAGATATGTTGTTCCCAAAGAGTTTTTTCCTAGTCTGTAGGTGCTCTTTTATGAATCAGAATCGACCCGATAGCAACGGGTTTGGTTTGGTTTGGTTTGGTTTTAGGTTCTCTTTCTACTCTTTCAGTAAGAAAGACTTTATTGAAAAGTGTTTAAGTTTACGAGGTCCCAGTTATCTAATTTGTCTTCTGTCGTTCGTGCGTTTGTAGTTGTGTTTGTAACCTAAAAGTAAACAATATGTGATAGCAGAGTAAAATTGCCTTGTATGTTTTTTCCTTTATGTTTCCTTATCAGTTCTGTCTGTATCTATCCTTGTAGCAAATCTAGCAGTATTTTTTTGTGTAATAGTATCTTTCTTTGAGCATCTGAAAAGTTTACTCAGGGACAGTGCTGAGACAGTCACATTAGGAAACAGTTGTGGGTAAATGCTTCTGAAACGTATAAGCTACAGTTTTTAAATAGGAAAAAGACCACCTAATTTAAAAATGAGTCACTCTTAAAACAAAAAACTGATGGGAGCATGTCATAAGAACACAGGGGTCAATAAGAATAGAAATGAATTATAAAACCATGGTGGGGGGGGTAGGATTCCATGACTTCCTACTGAGAAAGAGAATGAGTGAATGAAAGAGACAGACACACAGACATAGGAAGGCAGTTGCTCACAGTAGAATGCTAATTGTCTACAGAGAAATGTGAAGTTGAGTTCTTTAGGAAATAGGACAAATAAGATATTTAAAAACCAAACCTGTTGCCGTCCAGTCAGTTCCAACTCATAGCGACCCTATAGGGCAGTGTAGAATTGCCTCGTAGAGTTTCCAAGGAGCGCCCGGTGGATTTGAACTGCTGACCTTTTGGTTAGCTGCCAAACTCTTAACCACTACGCCACCAGGGTTTCCAAGATACTTAAAGGAGACATTTATTTCCCTTTAGTAGCAAGGTTGAAATATGGTGGAGAGAATCTGGGGTCAGAAAACCTGGACTAAAGTTTTGGCACTTGAATAATTTTGACCTTGGGCCTGTCACTTGTTCTCTTTGACCTCGTGTTTGCCAACCTATGAAATGGGGAATTGTGAGGATTAAATTAAATAAGTACACATTGTATACACTAATGAATTCTAGAAATGTGCCTGAAATGGTCATATAAGGAACATAAATTCGTGTGCATCATCTTTAGAATAAAAATGCCAATTTGTAAAGTAAGCAAGTTTATACTAAGCGAATATTTGGAAAACTAATGATAATAGTCTCAAAAATAATACAGATAGTTACTTTCTATGCTTACTGTGTGCCAGGCACTATGCTCATCACATGTATTCTCATTTAATCCTGACCACAAGTGTTAGAGGTAGGTACCACTGAGCTGCGGAGAGTCTGAGTTGTCACACAGCTTGTAACTGGAGAGCCAGGGTTCAGTTGAAGTCTAACTCCAGACTTAATGCTGCCGACCACCACACTGTACTGCTGCCCAAAAGAAGTGGAGTTTCCCCCCTTTAATCAGTTTTCTCTGTGTAACAAAGAGGGCACTCACTTTTTTTTAGCGGCAGAGTGTATAATCTGGAATACATAGATGCTACAGCTGTATAGATTTGGGGTTGATAATGGTAAATTCAGTGTCCTCCGCACCCGTGCTTCAAGTATTTATGGAGGCTTTATTTGTGTCTATTTCCCATGGTCAGTAATCTTCATTATTTGCTAGCAAGTGCCTCAGTTTTATGAAATAGACCTTTAATGAAATCAAATTTGAACAACTCAGAATGAACACTAATTACATTTAGCTGCAATTACAATTGCTAATTAAGCAAATCTGCCTGACAGGACACCTGGGGATAGTCATTCACATATCAATACCGTTTAATAGGTAATTCAGCACTCGAGGCCTACTGCTCTATGTATAATAATAACTAGTCTTTACTGAGTGCTTACCATAGCCCAGGAACTTTGTTAAAACTAACTCATGTAGGGCTGAGAGAGAGCATAAGACAGTGGTTAAGAGTATAGATTCTGGAGCCAGACTGACTCGGTTTGATTCCTGCCTGCACTGATTACTGGTTATATATTTTTGGGCAAGTTACTTAATCTCTGTATAACTCAGTTTCCACTTCTGTACAAGTGGAGATAATGATAAAAAACCAGTTGCCCTCCAGTTGACGCATGGTGACCCCATGTGTGTCAGAGTAGAACTGTGCTCCATAGGGTTTTCAGTGGCTGATTTTTTGGAAGTAGATTGGCAGGGCTTTCTTCTGAGGTGCTTCTGGGTAGACTTGAACCTCCGACCTTTTGGTTAGCAGCTGAGCACATTCATCACCCTGGAGACTCTGGACTGGGACTCTGGAGATGAAGACAGTGCCTACCTTACAGTTGTTACAGGGATTAAATGAGTTGAACTTGGTGCAGTACTTGGCATATGTAAACACTATGTAAATGTTAAATAAAATCTGAGAAAAATACTGTTATTTCCATTTTACTAATAAGAAAAGTAAGAGGTTTAAAGAGTAAATTGCCCCTGTTTATTGGCTAGTAAAAGGAGCCCTGGTGGTACAGTGGTTAAGCACTCGGCTGCTAACTGAAAAGTTGGTGGTTCAAACCCACCCAGCCGCTTCGCAGGAGAAAGACCTGGCGATCTGCTTCAGTAAGGATTACAGCCTAGAATACCCTATGAGGCAGTTCTACTCTGTCACATGGGTCCGCTATGAGTCGAAAATCGACTTGACAGCACCTCCCAGCAACAACAATTGGGTAGTGTCAAAGAGAACAATTAATAACAGACATCTTACCTTGATTTTAGGGTTTTTCTTTCCCACAGAACCAAATATTAACCACAGAAATTCCTGACCAGTTCCAGCTAGCAGCTTTTTTCACACAAAGTTGCTGATTTTTTCTTTCCTGTTCGAAGCCAGGCTTATTTAATTTAAATTTCAAATAATATTACGGCTGTAGGCAGGTGGAGGGCCAGAGACCACCTTGTGAACTGATACCAGTTGATCTCAGTAAAAGGGGGAGCCCCAAAAAATCCCATTGCTGTTGAGTCAATTCCAACTCAGCGACCCTCTAGGACAGGGCAGAACTGCCCCCATAGGGTTTCCAAGGCTGTAATCTTTATGGAAGCCGACTCCCACATCTTTCTCCCATAGAGCCGCTGGTGGGTTCGAATCACTGACCTTTTGGTTAACAGCCGAGTGCTTAACCACTGTGCCACCAGGGCTCTTAAAAGGAGGAGGGCGGGATTCAGTCAATCATGTTAAGATTATCCAGTAGTTGATCTTCTATTCTTCTCCCTTCTCTTTTTATAAGCTTCATTGTAACTATAGCCAACTGCAAGCCATTTGTGCTTTTTTGTTTGGAATCAGAGTAGTCTCCCTATATGCATATAGAATAATTGCTTGGAACAAACCTTATGTTTCAATTTGAGTTTTGAGTATTTTTAATACTAGTAAATTGTTGAGCAGGGTTTCCAATTTTGGAAATCTGAAATTAAAACCCACCTCTTACTGCTGTCACACTCCATGAAGGATTGTGTGTGTGTGTTGTGTGTGTGTTGTGTGCGTGCGAGCAAGTGCGCTAATATTATTAGCTTGTACCCTTCCGTTTTTTCCACCTCTAACAACCTATGAAGTCTTTAATAACGTAGTCCCCTCCTTCTGCAGAAGCTAAGCACATTAATACTTGGTAAAGGACAGGAAACTAAGGTAAGGGCAGGGAGCTAGCCAGCATTAGAGCCTGCTGTGTGCCAGCGTCTCTCCCACGGTGCCTCGCTTGGTCCTCATGGTGCTGGTGAGGGGCTTGTTTCGTTATTCTTATGTGGAAACTGAAGCAAGAGCTCACTGCCTGAATTCACACAGCTAGGACCCTGTGCTGTTTTGATTCAAAGCCAGCGCTTTTCCCATGGTACCATACTGCCTGCACAGAAAAACGGGACGCTAGGAATTTCCCCGTCAACCTTGTATTAGGCCCTCCGGCCTTCTCAGCGTCATTCTGATTTTCACGTGTATACACCCGAAAGGAGGGGCTGACATTGGATAGGGTTTTAGAGGTGAAAGGAATAGTATCTAGAAATTTGACTTAAGATGGGAAAATTGAAGTTCAGATTTCACAGCTAGTGAGAGGCATAGACAGACAAACCTAGTGCTCTGTCACCAATGTACATAGTAACTAACCCCTTATCTTCCTTCTGCAGGAACCCTGGTGGTGGTAGTGATTAAGAGCTCAGCTATTAACTGAAAGGTTGGCAGTTCGAACCCACCAGCCGCACCTTGGGAGAAAGATGTGGCTATCTTCTTCCGTAAAGATTTACAGCCTTGGAAACCCTATAGGGCAGTTCTCTGTCCTGTAAGGTTGCTATGAGTCAGAACCAAGTCAATGGCAGTGGGTTTAGTTTGGTTTTTGGTATCTTCCTTCTCCTAGGCTATACTAACTGAAACTCAGGTTAAGACTTGGGCTTTTGAATGTTTCAGACAGCTCTTTGTGTGTTGATTTGTGATAACTCCTTGCATCTTTATATGCTGCATCAGTGGTTCACAAACTTCAAGGCACACAGGAATTACCTGGTAGCTTTCTAAAGCACAGATTTCCAGGCCCTGTCCCTTGAGGCTCAGCTTTATTATGTCTGGGAAGAGGTACAAGAGTCTGTCTTTTTAAACACATCTTGCTTATTCAGACACAGGCAATCTGAGGACTACACTTTGAGGAAGACTGGTCTAGCATACAATAAACAGTTCAGCAGGAGGGGACAGGAAAGCTGGTAATAGGGAACCCAAGTGTGAGAAGGGAATTTTGACAGGTAGTGGGGTTGGTAACCAGTGTCACAAAACAATATGTATACTAATTGTTTAATGAGAAGCTAGTTCTGTAAACCTTCATCTAAAAGAAAGAAATAATTCAGGAATAGTAATATAATTTAGCAACATATGTTATTTAAAAAAGAACACTAAGACACTGGATGAAACAAAAGAATTCAAACCCAGTTAATGAAATCCTGCTTTAAATCCTGTTCCTCAGTCTAACAGCTGTGTGACCTCGGCTGTGTTACTTAGCCAGGTCTGCTTCCTCATCTGTAAACCAGAGATTGTTGTGTGAGTTTGGTAAACTCCACGTAGGCAGGGACAGCGTCTGCCCTGTTGACTTCTCTGTCTGCAGTGCCTGGCATAGTGCCTTGCTTGTGGTCAGTGTCTAATGGACATACATAAAGTACACAATGAATGTTAATATCTCACACCCTCCCTACCATCACCTCACCACCAGTTAGCAAACAAACCAAAAGGTGAAGTGCCACCACTCAGGGATTTGGCCATAGTATATTGTCATTGAAATTAATCTCGATGATTAATATTCTGAGGATCTTTTCTTCAGTGTAAAGTTTCCATGACAAATCATGAGGTAAGGAATTTTATTTCACAAATTCGTATACTGTTAACCTTTAAGTGTTCTTACTACCCTCTCCGCCACCTCATACTAAAAATGTTTCTGCACTGCACATGCAGGTAATCTTAAAGGCAGGCCTAGATCCCAAACAGCCACAAGATTTCTAGAATGAGGACCCCAGCCAGTAGCAGTAATTCCTTCACGGGTACTAAGTCCGTCAGGTCCAGTTGAGTCCCGCACGAGGCACTTACAGTGTTTGCAACGTGAAAGCCACTTACTACTTACAGAAAGCAGCTTACTTTCATTTACAGATAACATCGACCTAATTAACCATCCTCAATGCATAGTCATGATTAGTGCCTCATTACATATGCATGATTGATTGCATCATGCCCCCCTCCCTTCCTGAAGTTATTTGCCAGGTGTGGTCTTTGGGGGAGGAGCCTTGGTGGTGCAGTGGTTAAGCACATGGCTGCTAACCAAAAGGTCAGTGGTTCAGACTCACCCCACCAACCCCTCTGTGGGAGAAAGATGTGGCAGTCTGCTTCTGTAAAGATTTACAGCCTTGGAAACCCTATGGGGCATTTCTGCTCTGTCCTATAGGGTTGCTAGGAGTCAGAATTGTCTTGATGGCAGTGGGTGGGTTTTTGGGGCTGCCACTACATTTGCACATGTTTATGTGTTGGCTAGCTGTTTTACATAATAAAGGCACCTTGATTGCTGCCGAATTTCAGGAGTTATTTTCAAAGGAAACCGGAGACAAAGGCCAAAGCAAATTCTTTGTTTCACAGTTTCTATTTAAAAGGTTCTTGTCCACAAAACCTTTCAAGCCTGTCCCATACTTGAGGGACAGCTAGCTAGATACTATATTGGGCACAGCTGCTTTGGCACCTTGACTCCGCCCCCTCCCCACCTGTTTAAGGGAAAATTGCTGCAGCTGGACCTGCTCCTGGGACTCGTTCTTTAACTGGTGTTTCCCTGTTGGACTCCTCCCTGCTCTTAAGTGACTTGGCTGAAATGTCCTGAGACTCATCTGAGATGCTGTTGTGCTTGCATTGTACACGTACCCTGCAAGAGCCCAGATGTCCGTGAAGCAACGTTATTATCAGTCAGAGAACTTGGAAGGAGAAAGGCCCCTTGAAGATCAAGCCCCTGTTCTTTTGAGTGAGGAAATCTGAGACCCTGAGAAGTTAAATCATTTGCTCTGTTAAAACAAAAATCACATTAAGCCAATATAAATTGATTGACGTTTATATAAAGTACGATTTGCAAATTGGGGTAACATTTTCACTGGGGAGTCAAAAAATGTTCCAAAGAGAAAAGAACTTCCAAAGATTCTTAAATACCCCCTCTTACCCACATTGCCATGGAAAACGGCCAGAGAACAGTGTTTTCATAATAATGTTTTACCCTAAAGCTTCCAGTCCGGCCCTGGAGTTTCCATTTCCCAAACCTGTATTAAATTTTTCAAAGGAGCACAATGCCCAAGGCAAAACTGTCTTCACTAATTAATTAGCAACACTACTGTTTGTCTTAAAGGTGACTTACAGGAGACGTGTCTGCTCAAAGTTCAAAAGAAGATCTCAGGGCAGTGGCTTCGGTGGGTCACCCCAACTCCCTAGACCCCAGAAATCTAGATTCCAGGAAATTAAAAAGTTTCTCAACAAACTAGGAGGTAGACAGAAGCACTAGACACGTTATTAGGTCAGTTAACTGGGATGTCCCATGAAACTATGACCCTAAACCTTCAAACAGAGGAACCAAATCCCATGAGGTTTGTGGTTGTACATAACAGCCTCAGCAGATACTTTTTTTTCATTGTTTTAAATATGTCCATTACACAACTTTTGCCAATTCTGCTTTTTACAGGTGTACGACTTACTGACAGCACTTAGAATAATCAGCTCTGCAACCCTACCTTTAATCAGTGCAATGTTTCCATCTCCGTAAACTGATCTCAGTACATACTCCATAAGCAGTAACTCCCTCTTTCCCCTTCTTCCCATCCAGGTAACCACTAATAAACTTTGGTCTCTATACATTTGCCTTTCCTTGTTTTGCTTTGGTGTTTCGTTTTATTGTAATGAGCCATTTTGTTTCCCTTCTCCTTTCCTTTTGCATATGTTTTTTAAGACATTTTCTTAGTGGTTACCATGAATATTACATTTAACAGTGTGTATTTATAACATTCTGTGGTAAATTGGTACCGACAATGTCAGTAACATGCTGTTTTAAGAACCATGTGGTATCAAACTGACAACAGCAACTAGAAAGATTAGATAGGAATCTTAGGGGGTGGGGAGTTTTTGTTAATGGGGAAGGAACAGCTCAGAAAAGGAGGGTGAGAATGGCTGCACAGCTCCAAGAATGTAATCAGTGTCACTGAATGGCACATGTAGATGTAGAAGAACAATGTAGAAACTGTTGAATTGGTATATATTTTGCTGTATATATTGTCAACAACAAATAAAAAAAACTGTCTCTCAGCCCAAAGTCACAAGGTAGTTACTGTCAGAGCCAGTACTGGAATCCAGGCTCTTACCTCTTACCTAAATACCTTCTCCAGCTCTTCAGAGCTGGAAAGCATTTATGTACCTCAGGAATCACCTAGCTTTTTTGCCATTATGTCTATTTGGGCAGACATAAGCAAGGGCCTGGCACCCTTGTTATCAGGACCCCCCACCCCCCTTTTTTTAAAGCTTCCTTTTAAAGCTTCCTTTTCATGAGCACGAGGCTACATTAGATCCAGGTAGGGATTTGTTAGCTGTAGTCTCATGTCTCATGACTAGACTATTTTACCACTGATGATTTGATTATAGAAATTTAAGAGGGCATTTCATTGAAAAGGCTCACAAATCTAATGGAGGGGTATACTGGAACCCTTTCAGGAGCTCATCCCCTCCTTCCAGTTGTAGCTGTTTCTTTTTCATTCCTTTTCCTTCTGCCTTGGCAACTCAGAAAAGCTGAGTCCAATAGCAGAATCACAGATACCTCCCAAAATTCTTGCTTCCTTTTATTTTTGCTTCCCCGTTGACTGGAAAAGGGATTTTATTTTTTAACCAAGTGAGATGCACGAATAGTTCGAAAAGCTGAGATATATCACTGAGAAATGGCAGTGAGCTGAAGTTTCTCCTGAGAGGTCAGGAAAAGAAGGGAAGATAGTTTCTGCTTTTTAAAGACATCTAGCAATTGGTGATTCTAAAAGGGAGATGTGGTGAAATCCCCTAGGAGCTTTTTTCTCCCCACTAGACTACACCTGAGTGGGTGGTAGTGAGGTTGCAGAACTAGCCCAGGGTTTACCAGGGTTAAAACTCCTGGAACATTGATGGGAATGACACAACAGTATGATTTTTAAATGACTCAAATCATAAATTCATGTGAGTAAAAAAAAAAAATGTTCTGACATTGGGCTCCTCTTTCAAAGGAGATTCTTGTATTTCAAAGTAACCAGTAGGAGCAACCTTTAAAGAGAAGCCCAAACTAGTCATTCTTTGAAGTTGCCAAGTTGGAGTGACCTTATCAGTACACCAAAGAAAATGGTTCCCCAGTGGAATCAATACTCCTTTACTTCTGTTTTCCCATAAAATAGAAATAGTCTGAAACACATAGAAAGAGTTAGTAAAGGAAGGCATTCCCCATGCTTTCCTCTTTGCTGTTCTCGGCCTGAGTTAGGCCTAGAGTTTGCAGACCCTAATTCTTTCAGTTGGTTAATCAACCTTTCACCCAAGAGTTAAGAAATGCATATAGAAAGCGTGTTACAGAAATATTTTAAATATATTTCATGGATGCTTATTTTTTCTTGTTCTCCAATAGAAAACAGATATTTTAACTATTCCTTACCTGAAATACTGCTGAGATGGGACTAACAAGGACTGGAGGGAAAAGACATCTAGGAAAGATAACTGCATTGTCCTTCAGGATTCCGCATGGGCAAGAGGCCCCTAGGCCATTTTAGAGCAGCACATGTGAGGGCTCAACCCTGCCTAACTGTCTTCCGTGTGTCTCTTCTCTCACACAGTAACACCTCTTTCTAGGCCTGGCAGCTCTTCCAGACCCATCTCTTTCCTCTCTTAAAGTTAATTATTATTGTAGGTTGCCCTTGATTCTATTCCGACTCACGGTGACCCCTTCTGTGACAGAGTAGAACTGCTTTATAGGGTTTTCTTGGATGTAATCTTAACTGAAGCAGATGGGCAGGCCTTTTCTTCCCTGATAATGCTGGGTAGTTTTGAACCACCAAACTCTAGGTTAGCAGTCAAGCACAAACCATTTGCGTCACATAGCGGTCTTTGAAGTTAATTGGTTATTGCTTGTAGTTAGGATGATCACAAGTAATTGTCCAAACCAGAACACTTTGGAGAGTGAAAAGGATCACTGTTACTAATTACATTGGACAAATACAAATCCAGACTGGCCCAAGCAGGCCAGAACATATAAACACCCTACTTATAAAGTCTTTAAACTATACAAATTTCATTTTTATAAAGATTCATTCACTATACATCATCAGGAAGTTAGGTACTTCTCATAACCAAACTTCCTAATTAGACTGTAATTTTCTCCTTCACGTTGAGAGACCTTAAACTTTAATTGGTCCAGAAACACTTTTGAATTTATTATACTCATCCATGCCTTAAACAGACTTATGTTGTTGTTAGATGCCGTTGAGTCAGTTTCAATTCATAGCGACCTCATGTGACAGAGTAGAACTGCCCTGTAAGGTTTTCTTGGCTAAAATCTTTATGGGAGCAAATTGCCAGGTCTTTCCCCTTTGGAGCTGCTTGGTGGGTTATGTTAAAAAACAGAATTTTCACAGTATTAAATTTGTGTATGAACTCGTAAGCTTTGTGTTAAGGTTCATGAAACAGGGACTGTCTGGTGTGGAAATCAGATGAGTTTCTAAGCGTGGTACAAGTGGAAGGGTTTTGTTAACAGTAGACAAACAGGAACAAGGAGGCTATACTGAGCAATTTTTGGATTGGCTAGTGGGCATTTTCTTTCCTTATTTGAGGTTAAGGGGCAGATTTTGAACCAGATTAAACTGATTGATAAGGCACTGATTGGCTAATTTAGGTTTACATCTTCAGGAGAGTCAATTGGTTGACTTGGATTTTGGCTCGTGGGAAGGTTAAAACCAAAAGCCGGACCTGTTGTTGTCGAGTCCGACTCATAGCAACCCTACAGGACAAAGTAGAACTGCCCCGTAGGGTTCCCAAGAAGCAACTGGTAGATTTGAACTGCCAAGCATTTGGTTAGCATCCGAGCTCTTCACCACTGGGCCACCAGGGCTTTCAGTTTGCTGACATTGGACTCAGCACAAGTGACTCCATTTTGAGGCTGGTGTAGTCAGGTGGTTAGCAGTTCCAACCGTCAACCTTTAGATTAGCAGCCAAGCACTTAACTGTTTGGCCACCAGGGTTCCTTGAATAGACTATATAGACCATAATGTTCTTGGACACTTAGGGTCATTGAGGCAGTAAAAATGTCATAGTTGAGAGTGCTCATTGCCTTCATTTGAATCTCAGCTCTGACACTTTCTACGTGACTTTAGGTGAGTAAGTTACCCCTTGTTAAGGATTGAATTGTATTCCCTCAAAATTTGTGTTTTAAATCCTAACCCCTATATCTGTGGTTAAGGAGTCCTGGTGGTGCAGTGGTTAAGCACTCGGCTGCTAACCAAAAGGTGGGCGATTTCAACCCACCAGCCGCTGCTCGGGAGAAAGATGTGGCAGTCTGCTTCCGTAAAGATTTATAGCCTATGGGGCAATGCTACTCTGTCCTATAGCATCGCTATAAATCAGTATTATACCTATGGTTATAATCCCATTTGGGAATGAGTTTTCTTTGTTACGTTAAGAGGCCATATTGGTGTAGGGTGTGTTTTCAGCCATCATCTTTGAGATATAAAAAGAGCAGATTAGGACAGAGGAACAAGCAGAGATGGGGGAAGATAGATGCCGCACCACATGAAGATCACCAAGGAACCAAGGAGCAAAGACCTTCACCCAGAGAGACAGAGAGAAAGCCTTCCCTAGAACGGACACCCTGAATTTGGATTTCTAACCTACTAAGGAGCCCTAGTAGCACAATAGTTAAGCACTCCGCTGCTAACCAGCAGGTCAGCGGTTCAAACCCACTAGCAACTCTGTGGAAGAAAAGAGCTAGTGATCTGCTCCTGTGAAGATTATAGTCTAGAAAACCCTATGGGGTAGCTCTCCTCTGTCCTAAAGGGTCGCTATGAGTGGGAATTGACTCAGCGGCACACAATAACCACCACCACCGGCTAAACTGACAAAATAAATTTGTTTGTTAAAGCCCCCCACGTGTGGTATTTATGTTATAGCAGCACGAGATAACTAAAACACCCCTCTCAGCACTCCAATCTAAGAGGGTGTAACTACTCAGCATGGTTCCAGGCTCACAGTGAATATTTGTGGTGGTAGTAGTGTTAATGTGAATGTTGCTGTATATTGTGATCACCTAAAAATCAGTTGATGAGTGTCTCCTTGTTTCTACATAAATGACCTGAGTTCTTAATTCTAGATTTTACATCTCATCTCTCTACTTGGTGTTACCACTTATCTTTTACTATAATTTTCTAGGAAATGAAGAACTTGTTAAAATCGTATATGAAACTGAATAAATAGGAAATCTACATTCAAACTGGGGTACTACCCTCCACCGCAGCCCAGTGTGCCATACTGTGTACTTATTCAGAGCTATAGGTAGCATGGCACATCTTCCTAGAGCATCAGTTTTACTTGATTGTACACAGGCAGATAACACACGCCTTCTGTGTTTGTTTGTCAGCCGTGCCCTCCTGCTGCAAGGTATTTTCATGAGCCCTGCTATGCCAATTATTTTTTTATGAATTGCTGTTAAAAAAAAAAAAATAGCATAGCACGCTTACAAAAATAGCTCATGGGGAAAGGGCACGGTTGGCAAACATAAAAAGCGTGCATTATCTGTGTAAAAATACGGTAATTTAAAATATCACATTTACATTTGATAAGTAATAAGGAGTAGAACACAAAATGTATATGAATTTGTAAGACAAAGCAACAGTTTGTAAGAATTCCAGTGGAGCTTCCGGATCTCAGATGCTCCATGGGAATGAGTTTACTGTCCTCTGTCACTAATGTTTACTTTGGTGGAAAATGTTGAGAAATACTATAAAAATGACTCTGAGAGATTCCAAAGGTAATTTAAGTGGATTTGAAGCCGATTGTAGCTACTCATTGAGGGTTAAATTGAACTTTCAGTATATATGACAAAATCTCTTCCATGAGTGTGTTGGATATCTGTTTATTTTTAGCCTTGTAGTTCTGCTTATTAACTTTAATGGCTCGTTGTTATTCCTATTGTTAGCTGCTGTCAAGTTGGCCCCTGACTCATGGAGACCCCACCGCATTATAAGCCTAAATTGTTATCACCACTTTAACATGAGGCTTCCTTGTAGGTCTTCACTTTTGATACTTCATTTGGTTTTTAATGTATGAGCTGATGTATCTGTGATAATACATTGCCGTCGAGTCAGTTCCAACTCATTGCAACCTTATAGGACACAGTAGAACTGCCCCGTAAGATTTCAGAGGCTATAATCTTTATGGAAGCAGACTGCCACATTTTTCTTCCACGGAGCAGCTGGTGGGTTCGAACCACTGACCTTTCAGTTAGCAGCCAAGAGCTTAACCACTGTGCCACCAGAGCTTGGTACCTGTGATAAAAATCCATTGTTGTCGAGTCAATTCCAACTCATAGTGACCTTACAGAACAGAAGTAGAACTGCCCATAGCCTTTCCAAGGAGTGACTGGTGGATTTGAACTGCCAACCTTTTTTGGTTAGCAGCCTGAGCTCTTAACCAGTACGTCACCAGGGCTCCATGTATCTTTGATTTAAAAAAAAAACCCATTGCCGTCAAGTTGATTCTGACTCATAGCAACCCTATAGGACAAAATAGAACTGCCCCATAGAGTTTCCAAGGAGTGACTGGTGAATTGGAACTGCTGATGTTTTGGTTAGCAGCTGAGCTCTTAACCACTGCTTGATAGTCAACTGGAATTTCTTTCCTGGATAGGGATTCTGAATCAGGAGATGCTCCTTTTGTAACCCCTGCAGTAGAGGTAGTAGAAAAAAACTGATTTGGTTGGCAACATATAAGTCAAGAGTTATAGAGCTCAGAATAGTGGTTCCCAAACCTTGAAGGTGAGAGTGGAAAAGGAATGGGTAGTTGAAATTTTTGCCCTTTTTTTTTTAATTGTTGTACTTCAAGTGAAAGTTTTCAGGTTAGTCTCTCATACAGAAATTTATACATGCCTGGTTATGTGACCCTAAGTGATCTCCTTATAATTGTTCTCCTTTCCACCCCTGATTTCCCGTGTCCATTCAACCAGCTCCTGACCCTCTCTGCCTTCTCATCTCACCTCCGGACAGGAGTTGCTGATTTAGTTTCGAGTATCTACTTGAGCTAAGAACCACACTCCTCACGAGTATCATTTTATGTCCCATAGTCCAGTCTAATTTTTGCCCATTTAAAAAAAATTGATAAAGGACAATTTTAAATTGTTTCTTCACACATTTATTTTTTACAGCTTTATTGAAGGATAGTTTGCATAGAATAAACCGTACGTATTTAAAGTGTATCCTTTGGTAAGTTTTGACATATGTGTGAAAGCGTCACCACAGTCATGAAAATGAACATATACTCATCACTCCAAAAAGTTACTCCTGCAGCTTCATAATCCCTCCCTCCAGCCCCTCTCTCATCCCCAGGCAACTTCTGATCTGCTTTCTGATACTATAGATTTGTTTGCATATTCTAGATTTTATAAGCATAGAGTCATATGGTATGCACTCTTTTTTTGGTCTGGACTGATTATTTTGAGATTTATCCTTGTTGTTGCGTGAATCAATACTTCATTCTTTTTATTGCTGAGCAGTAGTGCATTATATGGATATACCATAATTTTTTTTATTCATTCATCTGTTGATAGATTTGGTTTGTTCTTTTTGGCTACCATACATGCAGTGTACAGCTCTTTGTATGGATGTATGTTTTCATTTTGCTTCGGTAAATACTTGGAAGTGGAATGGCTGGGTCATATGGTAGGTAGGTCTATGTTTAACTTTATAAGAAACTGCCAAAATGTTTTCCAAAGTGGTTGTACCATTTTACATTCCCACCAGCAGTGTATGAGAATCCCTGTTGCTCAACATTCTTGTGAACACTTGGCATGGTCAGTCCTTTTAATTTTAAACATTGCTATAGTTACGTATTGGTATATCATTTTGGTTTTAACTTGCATTTATCTAATAGCTAATAATTTTGAACATCTTTTCATGTGTTTATTTGCCATCTGTTTCTAGTCTTTCATGAAGAGTCTATTCACATCTTTCCTGTTTTTCAATTGGATGGTTTTTTACTAATGAATTTTAAGAGCTTCTTATATATAGTTGGAATTGACTGAGTGCCAACTGGTATGTAGTCAGGACATAAATACTTTGTCAGATATGTGATTTGCAAATATTTCCTTCCAGTCCATGGCTTGAATGAGTTAAGTATAAGACAATACTTCAAAACAAATTAAATATTCTCAAACAAGAATTTGGGAAAGGGACAGAAATTCAGAAGCTAAGTTCAGAAATGGGAAGAAAATCAATGAGAGTTGATGGAACTCAAAATAAATTAAAAAGACAAACCCATTTCAGAAATAAAGAATAAATTATAGCATGACAAAGGGGAATAGATTTGTATTAAAATTTAATAAAGTTCATTGAAGAAAAGTAAGAAATGACTAAGAGAATGAAAAGGAGATAAAGAAAAAGGGTCAGAGATAAAGTGATTGGAATGAAAAACAGGCAAAGAATATCCAACATATGTATAATTGGAGCTGCTGGGCTTCCAGCCCAGGGATGGGAGTAGGTGGGGAAAACAGTGAAATAGAATTAATATTTAAAACTATAATCTAAGAAGACTTTCTACAAATAAGTGAAAAACCTAATTCTACATATTGAAATGCCCTGCCATCACCTATAATAATCAACATTGAAACATATCTTTATAAAACTATTAGACTTTAAAGATAAAGAAAAATCCCCAAGACCTCTAGGCAAAAAAAAAAAAAAAAAAAAAAAACACATTTCCTTAACAAAGGTAAGAAAGTAAAATTGGAGTCCGACTTCTCAAAAGCATCATACAGAATTATTCAACGGTGAAAAAAAGTGTTTTCAAGAAACTTAAGCAAGTGCAAGCCAAGCTGTCCTTCAGGTATTCAGGCTACAGAAAAAGTTTTAATTGTGCTGTTCCAGTGTGTTCCTGCTGTTAATCAACTAAGAGATAACTGGGGAAACTTTGGCAAAAGAACTGTGATGAGCATTTTATGTATTTAATAAAAATATAATGGTAAAGACAAGACTAAAAGAAGAGTGGGGACATGGATGAAAGAATAGTATGTAAACCTTACGTGTTCTGACACAGTAGTAAGAGTACAACTTTAAAAATTGGCATCAAAGCAATAAAGAAAAGACAAAGTAGGTTAAAATTATTGATTATTATATCAGTAATAGGTGGAAGTCAAAGGATACCATTTAAAACTGACAAACCAGATAGGTAGTATAATGCTAAGGGAAGAAGGGAATTGAAGACACTAAAAAGTACAGATACAAAAATAGCCTTAAAAGAGAAATGCAAAGCTATATTCAGAGCATCTTTAAAAACAAACCAAAACGGAAGACAGAGAAGTTATATCACAGAGAGAAATTCAGAAAACGTAATATAATACAGTAACTATAATATGTAATAAAATGGCAGAATTGAAACCAAATGTCAGTCATATCAATAAATGTAAATGGGCTTATCTCACCTATTAAAAGGATTTCCAAATTGAGTCTTAAAGCAAAACTATGCTGTATTCAAGAGACTCAAAACCAAAACCAAACCCATTGCCACTGAATTGATTCCAACTCATATCCACCCTGTAGGACAAAGTAGAACTGCCCCATAGGGTTTCCAAGGTAGTAAATCTTTACAGAAGCAGAGTGCCGCATCTTTCTCCTGTGGAGCAGCTGGTGAATTCCAACCACCAACCTTTCGATTAGCAGCCGAGCTCTTAACTACTGTGCCACTAGGGCTTCTGTTCAAGAGATCCACCCCCCAAAAAAGGTCATTTAAAAGACTGGAAATAAAGGAATTAGCAAAGGTACCAGACAAAATGGAAACAAGAAGGTAAAGGTTGCAATTCCTATAGCAAATGAAATACAATTCAGGCCAAAAAGCATTGACTATATACACTTTACAATGAACATCTATGTACCAAATAACACAGCAACCACCTATATAAAGAAGAAACTACAGGATATGTTGGGAAAAACAAATAGAAACACACTGATAACAGGAACCTTTGCACAGCAATCTAAATACAAGACAGATCAGGTAGGAGAAACGTAACTAATGATAGCAGAGATTGGAAAACTATAGTCTGCAGGCCAGATCTAGTTGCCATCTGTTTTTGTAAATAAAGCTTTATTGGAACACAGCTATGCCTATTTGTTTACATATTTTTGTGGCTGCTTTCTCACTACAACAGCAGAGTTGAATGAAAGAGACCATATGGCTTACTTACAGAGTCTAAAATATTTACTCTCTGGTCCTTTATAGAAATAATATGCTGACCCTTGATATCAGATACCTAAGCAACATTATCAATAAGATAGCTCTTAATGGATAAATATTGAACACTGCACCCTGATTAAGTAGAAAATGTGATTTTTTTTCAAGTATACAAAGAACATTCACAAAAATATATCACATAGTAGGTCACAAAGGAAACATTAAAAAGTTTCATAAAGTAGAAATATTACGATCAGCATTCTTATAACAATGCCATGAAAGTAGAAATTGGAAGCAAATAAGCTTTTCCACCTGGAAATTTTTTTAAATTTTCTGTTAAATAACTCATAAATGAGTGGGAAAATATAAGCAAAAACTACAGGATTTCTGGGAAATGATCACAAAAACACCTACATAATAGAATCTGTGGGATACATTTAAACCAGTGATCAGAATAATTTATCATGACCTAGTAGGATTTATGCCAGGAATTCAAGGATAATTCACCATATTAATAGGTCTAAGAAGAAGAATCATAATAGTATCTTCAGAAAGGCTAAGAAAGCTTCTGACAAAAATTCAACACCGGTTTCTAATAAAAACACTCAAATACAGGCATTAATGGATTCTTCTTTAAGATAATACATTTGTACTTAAGCCCTAACGTGGAAGCACTAGAGGCATTTTCACCAGGGTCAGGAATAAGTCAAGGAGTCGGTTATCTCTGCTACTTTTTAACTGCCACCATTAGCCAATGCAGTTAGACAAGAGAAAACAATTGGAAAAGGAAAACTATATCTACTTGTTTGTGACATGATCGTATATCAGGAGAACTCTATAAAGAAGCAGCGATAAAACTAAACGACGAACTCAGCCAAGATAATAGGATATGAAAGTAACATGCAAAAATCAGTAACTTTCATGTTTATCGGTTAGAAGAGACAATGAAGAGAAAATTCCGTTTAAAATATTAACAAAAATGACAATATGTGTAAGAGTAAATTTAACAAGATAAAATAGCTATATGAAGTTATGTGGGAGAAAGATGTGGCAGTCTGTTTCCATAAAGACTATAGCCTCGGAAACCCTATGGGGCAGTTCTACTGTCCCACAGGGTTGCCACGAGTAGGAGCAGTGGCAATAGGAGCCACTAGAACAGGGGCTCTGGTAATAGAATCTGTGTGTATGGTGGTGGGGGTGGGGGGGTCCTCCAGAAGGTTTTGGGAAATGGGAGATTGATTGGTTCACGTTGATGTCTGGCACTACATTTGTGGGGAAGGTTTAGGGGCCAGTGTTGACCCTCTTTTAAGGATAAGAATCAGAATTGAGGCTAGAGCTAGATGACTATAAAAAGGCAGGCTGGAAAATGGTAACTAAAGCTGCAGCAACTAAAAGAAAAAAAGAGTTTATATAGGAAAGTTAAAGGTATTGGACTATTTCGTAGCATGTATTTATTTTGAAATACAGATTCTTATTGGAGTAGGGGGAGTCTTTATGACTTTCAGGGTTTTTTGTTTTCAGCAGAACAAAGTAGGTTACACTTCAGATGACTGTTGAGAGATAGAAGGAGAAGTTATCACGTGTTGAGGTTGTTCTGGACAGACTCCACCACTGAGAAAAAGAAATACATTTGTTATACTAGAAGATTTCTTTCTAAGGGATCAGATAACAGGGAAATCAACAAATCTTATTGATACAGGATTCTGCGGAAATTTCAGATACAGCATACGAGAAATTTCACTATCTTCAAAACTTATTTTTACTTAACAATTTTCATCTCATGAATAAGTGATAATCCAAGTGTTAGGAACACATTCTCCCATAGCAATGATATAAATTATGGATAGATTTTCTGAAAAGCCCTCAAAAGTCTGCTTGATTCCTAATACCACTAAATAATATTTCCTTGGGAAGACACATTCTGGCAACCAAGAATATAACAGATTTTCAGTCTCTTCCTCACTCCTCCCCTGCAGTTTACTAGCTGGTTGTTTTTCTCTTCCTAGCTGGGCCATCAGAGAAGTAGGGATTCCAAAGACCTTTATTATTGGGGAAGAGCATTGTGGCCACCCCAGTGAGAAGCTTAGGATCCAGCCCTGGGTAGGGCTGTGACTATTCCTCTGCCCTTCCCTTTCATGAGCATTGTGTTTTATAGTGGCTTTGCCTCCAGGTCAGATTTCCTGAGGTTTCAAAACATCGGGTTTCTGGAGGTTGATGACCATCCTAATTATTAACTCCTTAGGTTCCTAACATACAGAGTTTTTAGGAACAACATGAGAGTTGGTTTCCTAGCTTCTCAGCAGATTCCTAAGAAAAATGTGATTGCATGACCTGTTTCTTCCTTGGTCTATCAGACTGTCAGAAGTGAGTAAACATTAAGATCCTTAGAGAAAAGATTTTTGTAAGGCATGACTACTAGGACAACATAAATTCTGTCCTACAAAACATTGTATCTTGTCTAATTAACTATCATCATTGGCGTTCAAATTTTATACTGTTGCATTTACCCCCCTCTACAAATAAAGTGGTTAAATGGTTAACCTTATGAGGCAGTTCTACTCTGTCCTGTAGGGTCGTTACACTTTTTTTTCTTTTTTTTTTTTTTGAAGTGTTAATGTGTCAATTTTAAAAGTTTTGTGGTGAATAATTCATATCATTCAATAAATTTTGTTGCTGTTAGTCGCTGTCAAGTCAGCTCCGACTCATGCGACTTTATGTATAACGACAGAATGAAACGCTGCCGGGTCCTGCAGCATCTTCTAGCGTCAGTTCTTCTCATTGAGGGTTTCGCTCCTTTTTGCTGACCCTCTGCCAAACATGACGCCCTTTTCTAGTGATTGGTCTTTCTGATGACATGTCCAAAGTAAGTGAGCCAATGTCTCTATCCTCGCTTCCAAGGAGCATTCCAGTTTTATTTCTTCTAAAACTGATCGATAAATATTAGCTCTTAAATGTAAAATCTCATCAGCCAGAGCTGCAAACTGGAATTGTCAGTGATGGTCTATATCATTAAAACGTGTTTTTGTTTTGTTCTTAGTGAATGAAAAAATTAAGAATGGGAGGACATTAACCTTTTTAACCTAAAAGGATGTATTTTATAAGACCTTCCAGGGGCAGCTTATCAAGGCGGCATATCTCAGGCATGTGTCATTGATGATTCTAAAGGGACTATTTGTTACTGAGTGTAAAATGACTTCTCATCTGAATGGTGCTTTTGAGTTACCAGCAAGGCAGAGTTCAGATAATCTGTTGTCACTTGGAAAACATGTTTCAACTTTATTGTACATAATTATAGATTCTTATCATTCTCATTTTTGTCTCTTTTTTTCTTTCCTTTTTCCCAGTTCTTCCTCCAGTGCTGGTTCCAAGACATAGCGAATATAATCCTCAGCACAGCCTCTTAGCTCAGTTCCGTAACTTAGGACAAAATGAGCCTCACATGCCACTCAATGCCACTTTTCCGGATTCTTTCCAGCAACCCAACAGCCATCCATTTCCTCATTCACCCAACAGCAGTTACCCAAACTCTCCTGGAAGCAGCAGTAGCACCTACCCTCACTCTCCCACCAGCTCAGACCCAGGAAGCCCTTTTCAGATGCCAGGTAGGTGGAAATATTCAGCGCATGCTATGGTTAGATCAGACCAGGTTATCACAGTGTCAGGGAGAAGCGGGGTGATCTGGAAGGGAGAGAGCTAGCCCTGGTGTGTGGCACTGTGCTCTAGTACTCTTACAGTGTGACTTTTGGTGAAAGAAGACCTTGTAGCCAAGTAAGCACACTTCTTGTTTTATTTGTTAGGCACAGGTACTGGAATAAGCTGTATATTTTTCCTTGATTTTAAAAGGTTTTGAAACAGCTCCATCATTCTGGAAGTGGCATAATGGTTATAGTCCTTGCTCTTGATAAAAGAGAGGAAGAGAAAAATAGTGTGTTACACACATTTGCTGTTATGAGAAATACAACCTTGATCGACATCATTTTCATACATAGAAGAAACCCAGTTGTAAGTGCAACCTCAGAAAACTTATTTCCTGAGGGATCACACCCCCCTACTTAATTAAATTCACTTAAATGGTGATATAATCCCAAGAAACATATACTTCAACATCAAAGGAATTGCAACAGAAGCAGTGGAAACCATCTGTTTAATTTAGCAAAGACAAACAATTACCTTCTTTTTAAAGATTGAACTGATGGTTTAATGTTTATCAAAATAAGTGATTAATTAGAACATTATATTTTTCAAGTTATAGGTTAATATGCAAGCATCTCAGACAAAAAAATAATAATTAGTGCCAGATTGCTTGCCAGTAGACCTCAAGAAGGATACTCTAAACGAAGATACACTTCATATCTGTGAGCATTTCAAGAAGGGAAAATGACTAGGCCACCATGTCGACTGGGCCACTTGAAATGTTTTTAAGTAAATTTGAATTCAACATCAATGCTGGTATGTCCTGAAAATTTGAAAAGTGGTTCAGGTTTGATATCGCTTGCTTGCACGTATTGATTGATTGATTGCTTCTTTTAAGCCTGTTTATTTTGCATCGTTTTATTTTATTTTCAATGCAGAGCTGTTTAGGATGAGGCTGGGACGTAGATTAGTTTAAATCCAACTAATATTATCCTATCTACTGATATTTCCTACCTACCCCACTCTCTCCCAAACCCGTTGGATTTGCTGGGTAGGTTAGTAGTGACGAGTTTAGTTTTGGCAAACCCAGGGTGGTCCCAACAGTGGAAAAAATTAAAGATTATCACTTGAATTTACACTTTTGTCTCTAGCAGTCAATGATTAAGCCATAGGCCAAGTAGAGGAAGTATGGAAAAGAGAAAGTTACAAGGAGTGGGAGGAGCTTCTTAGGGAAATAGAGTACTAGCAGTGACAATCTGGTCCCTCTCGGTGGTGCTCCTACCATGCCATCGGTTGCCTATGAAATATCCACCAGCTGGTTTACAGAACTTCATTACATGTGGTCTCAGAGGAGGCTCTTTGTCTTCATTCCTGGCTGGAGGTAAATCAGAGTCAGCATCACAGCTGCAGGGAAGAAGCTGAGTTCAGAGAAGCTGGGGAAAGGGTGAAAACAGCATCCAGATAAGGTTCCTGTAATCCCGTGCTTTGAGTCATTGCTTATTAGCAAGGTTAGCAGCTAGATGGTGGGAGTTATTGAGTTGTGATTCAGCTGAGATTCAGACATGGAAATCACTGAGAAAAACTGAAGCAGCAGTATTAGCTATTTGTATTCAACAGTTAGCCTGAATAGTCTAGAGTACTCACCCCAGTTATTCATGGTTCCCTAAGGTAAAAATTTGTTCCCAAGCTTTGGTCGTGTATGCTAGATGGGCTTTTCTTTGCCAACTGGCTGTGTGCTTTTCAGAAGAAAAAAGAAAAAATCTAAACTCTAAAATAGGAGATAGCTGCGATAAACTGATTTATTTCCTTATTATTCTGTTACGAGGGTTTCCAAAGTTAGTGATTACTGAAGTGGGTGGGGAGATTGCTTGAAGTCATGGAAAGTAACAGTGTAAATCAGTAGGCTGTAATGAAACTCAGTTGGTAGATTCCTAAGAGCCGCAGGTTTCATATAAGAGACCTTGAAGCTGCTTTTCCGAAGAAGCCCCATGCAGCATTCGGAGGTTTTCCGTCTGTCTATAAAATGCAGAGGCCCTCTCAAAGCGGACTGTGTGAAAGTGTGTTTAAATGCTGTTCTGATTGTTTCAAAATGTCACGATCCTGGATAGGTAGACCACTTCTTGGAATTGGCATCTAGTACTTTTCCTCCCACTGAGTTTTCACTATAAAATGTATAAGATTGTAGAATAGCAGTTATTTTCTGGAACTGTATGTCAAGTCTAGTGTCCATAGTAGCCAGTCTTCTGACAGGGAGATCAGTCAAGTTGAAATGATAACTTGATTGCTCTCCAAAGTATTTCAGCACAAAAGAAAATATACGTTTAAGCGTGTGTGTTTAGCAAGGATGAAGAAATCATTTTCTTTTTAAAATTTGTAGCTGACACACCCCCACCTGCTTACCTGCCTCCTGAAGACCCCATGACCCAGGACGGCTCACAGCCGATGGACACAAATATGATGGCGCCTTCACTGCCCTCAGAAATCAACAGAGGAGGTAAAATGAATCGCCACTTATTCCCTTGTTAGAAGCTAAAGTTCACCTTTCCAAATGTTAATTTCTCTCACAAGTTTTTATTAATCTTTAGAAAGGTAGCTGTTTGAGAAAGGTAGAGCACAATGATAAGAAAAGCACAGTAGAAAGAAGTCTTTGGACAACAAATCTTTTATTTAAAAAAAAAAACCACATTTGACTTAATGAGGGCTTGAGTATAACTGTGCAGTCGTTTGTATAGATCTACAATACTTGATAATTTTGAGTTGGTGATAAAAATAGTATTTTTAAGAGAAAGGGATATTATGAAATAATGAGCATAACAATGTTGAAGTTGAGTTTTTACTGGTGATTTCCAGAATCGGAAGTTCATATAGCTGGGCTTTCCAAAGCATTTCTTTTTTTAGTTAGAATAGATACTCATAAACCTCATTTATTTTCTCTGCCCTTCTGTGTATAGCTGCAACTGGAACAGATTGATGGCACTTGTTTCTTTCTTGCTGTATTTATTTATTTCTAACCTTATTGCACAATGGTTAAACACTCGGCTGCTAAGGGAGAGAGGTCCGTGGTTGGAACCCCCCAGCGACTCCATGGGAGAAAAGACCTAGCGATCTGTTTCTGTGAAGATTACAGCCTGGGAAACCCTATTCAGATAATAAAGTTATCTGAATTTCAAATGTCAAAAAAAAAAATAACTGCCTAAGGGGCAGTTCTACTCTGTCATGTAGGATCGCTATGAGTCAGAATCGACTCGGTGGCATACAACAACAACCTTGTTGCCAAAAATGTTCAGAGGCACATGTTTTTCCTGTTCTTATCCTGAAGACTTATCAGCAGAACTGAAAATTTCTTCCCTTGTCTGGTAGGAGGTGGGTCTTTGTTCCCAGCTCATTTTTTCCTCTGGAAGTAACTGAAGGGAGGATGGCATCATTCTTCCAGGTTTGCAGTGGAAAGTTGAGTAGGTTTTAAGTGAGCAGAGAATTCGAGTAAATGAGTTTGGGAGAATCCCTGAGCATCTGTATGATGCCATGACCACACTGCTGGAAAAAGTATGTTAGTGATGAACCTGTAGCGTGGATCATTCAATTTGTATATAGTTTATGCAAATTGACATTAACTACAATTTGAGTACTTAAACCAGTAAACCAATTGCTATGGAGTGGATTCAGATTCACGGTAACCCCACGTATGTCAGAGTAGGAACTATGCTCCATAGGGTTTCAATGGCTGTGACCTTTTAAAAGTAGATCCCCCAGGCTTTTCTTCCAAGATGCCTCTGGGTGAACTTCAACCACCAACCTTTTGGATAGCAGCTGAGCACGTTAACCGACTGTACCACTGAGGGACTCCTAGGTACGTCTTATTTCATTAGGAGATAATTTAGTCTTTGCTAGAATTGGTTATAATTTTTCAGTGTGTAAAATTTGACCATGAACTCAAAAAACCTTAGGTGTGCAGTGTGGTAAAATAGAATGTATACCTTTCTACTTATAAAACTTTATTCTACAGGCTACACTGATACGGTTTGGGGAATTCTCTCCTTGTACTCCCTCCATCAGGGAATGAGCTGAATCTCATGCCAGAGATACACCTCTAGTATGTAATGGCTCCGTAGGCAAAGGCAGTGTTTTTACATCTTTTTTTTTATTGACTCTGTATTTTATGATCCCTGATCATCTCTAGAACACCTTCTCAAACATGTAATTACGAGCCAACAATGAAAGACTTTGGTTGGGGAAAATAACCCCTATCTCACACATCCTTGGAATTTGCATTTGGAAACCAGTAGAGCAAAAGAGGACGCAGCCATTACTGTACAGTTAGGAGCATGTGGACCCTGTAACTGTTGTTTCACTTTATACCAATTTAGTTGTTGTGTCTTAAAATGGCTGATTTCAAGAAATAGCCATGTCCTTTAAATAGCCTTTAAAATTTTCTCCACTAGACACAATAGAGGGTCCCAAACAAAGCAGGAGAAAAATGTGAAATAAAATTCAAATTCCAAAAAAAAAAAAAAGAAACAAAAACCCAGGCTTGCTGGTCTGACAGAGACTGGAGAAACTGTGAGAGTATGGCCCCAGGACACCCTTTTAAGTTAGTACTGAAGTCATTCTTGAGGTTCACCCTTCAGCCAGAGGTTACACAGGTCTATAGGGCCAACAATAACACACGTGAGGGACGTGCTTCTTAGTTCAACCATGTATATGAGACTAATGGGCATACCAGCCCGTAAGCAAAGACGAGAGGCAGGAAGGGACAGGAAAACGGGACAAATGGAAACAGGGAACCTGGGGTGGAGATAGGGAGAGTGTTGACACATCGCAGGGTTGGCAGCCAATGTCACAAAACAATTTGTGTGTTAACTATTTAAATGAGAAACTAATTTGCTCTGTAAACTTTCACCCAAATCATTTAAAAAAAAAATTTTTTTTTTTTCTCCACTAGAAAAAGTTTACAGTTAATATTTTCAGGAGGAAGGAATATTGCCCCCCCCCCTTTTTTTTTTAAAACCTTTAGTGGTTTTCCTAGATGAGAGTTTAGCAAACTATAGCCCACAGGCCAATTCAGCCTGCTGCCTGTTTTTGTAAATAAAATTTTATTGGAACACAGGTTTGTTTATTTATATGTTATCTATGGCTGCTTTTTTGCTACATGAGCAGAGTTGAATAGTTGCAGTAGAGACCATATGGCTCACAAAACCTTTCTGGCTTTTTATAGAAAAAAAGTCTCAGCCCCTGTCCTAGATAAATAGTATTTTGAACAATTCTGGTAGTTAGTAAGAACCTTTTATTAATGATGTTGAAGGCTTCTTCAAGATTTGGCAGTTGTAAATCACTGCAGTTTTGCTCTTTGAAATATATTTTGATATGGAAGAGGTGTTTAGCAAATGGACAATAGTGTGTGTGTGTTTTCAGCTCACTTGTTTAAGCATATCAAACAACTAATGTATCTGTGGATTTTTAAATAATCATTTTCCTTGTCTTGTTTACTGAATTTTAAAGTAAAATGCTTTTTAATATTTGTGGGGTTGATTTAAGAACCCAGTGGTAATTCTCCCTTATCAGTTGTAGTCCATGCTTCTGATGTGGATTTCCTTTCTTTTTTCTTTTTTTTTAATGATTGCACACCCAAGACTTCATACACCTCAGATCATTACATATTGGCACACTGGATATACAATGGGTTGTATTCCTGGAATCTCTAAAGCAATGCTATAAGAGGTTTTACTACAGAAGGAACTTATATTTAAAACCTTTTAGTTGCAAATATTTAGAAGCATGTTCTGTTTGGAGATTTGTTGGTCTTAAGAGATTTGACTTAACAAGCTGCATCCTGTCAGTAAAGTTGGGTAATTTCCATTGTTGGCCCATTCTGGTAATGGAGAGACAAAACACACCTGCTCTGCATGACTTAAAGCAAATATAAGGAAGTTAGCATGAAATCTGGATGAGAGAGATATGATTCATTCTGTAAGAATGGCCAGCTGGCAAGATTTCTTCCTGGGGTTGAGAACTGGAGCAAAGCTGTAGCTGTGATAGTTATAGGCAACTAAATGTGAAGTAATTTTTTATCAATAATTAGAAACTGATTATTGTTGCTTTGAAAAAGCATCAGCTTCCTAAGGCTTTGCCTAGAGGAATCCTGTTTATGCCAGCACCGTTTGAATATTTCCTCTCCTCTATTCTCTTCCCATTAGTTTTTTCACTCTCTGCTGGTTGCATTTCTTTAGATGGTGAGCCAGGGTCTGCGGGAAGGGTAATTTCTGTTTCTGCACGTTACATAGCAAGTGGCATATTGTTGGTATTCAGCAAATACTATTGCTTGCTTAGCTGGCATTTTGGTTACCTGATAGGAATTGGAGAAATTTCCAATTACAGGAATGTCACACTTAGTAAGAAGTGCCTGCGTTAGACATCGTAGATAAACTATCTACATTGTTAGCAATTGATTTTCCATATCTTCATTCCATGGTCCTGAGCCAGTTTTACAACACAGATTGAGTTTTTGAGAGCTGGAGGCGCTAACCCTGATTGACTGCAGCCTTTCTTTCTTACAGATGTTCAGGCAGTTGCTTATGAGGAACCGAAACACTGGTGCTCTATTGTCTACTATGAGCTCAACAATCGTGTGGGTGAAGCGTTCCATGCCTCCTCCACAAGTGTGCTGGTGGACGGTTTCACTGATCCTTCCAACAACAAGAACCGTTTCTGCCTTGGGCTGCTATCCAACGTTAACCGGAATTCCACTATTGAAAACACAAGGCGGCACATTGGAAAAGGTGAGTTTTCCCCTTTGACCTTTTTTGATTGAGTATCTGCTGTGTCCCTGTCCACTCTGATTAGACTTAATCATTCATCATTCCTGTGGCAAACTAATGTAGCAAACACCAGACAATGTTCACTTACTACAGCTGGTAAGTATTTTTTCCCCAGTTTGTATTATCAGGAAGTCCTTCATGTTCCTATCAATGATTTTTGTGATTTTCTACCAGCTCTGACAATAATACTGATATAAATTAACTGAAATAGTGATTTGCTATTTGGGGGCACTATTCTGTAGGGTCTCTATGAGTCAGAATTGACTCAACGGCAATGGGTTTTTTAATTCTATCTTATGTATTCTCTACAGAATAGAATAGCTGTTAAAGAACGAGTTACAACCTAAAAACTAAAGCAAATAAACCAAATTGTATTTCAGATGAATACCATAACTCACTGTAAAGAAAAGAAAGAGCTAACCCAAAATAATTTGTGAATGTAGTATTCGACTGTATACCTTCGGTATGGGCCAGATGGGGTAGGAAGAGGGGGTTGGGTTTTGCAAACAACTCCTAAACCCTTTTTAGTAGACCTGATTATTGTGGAGGTATGACCTTAACAATTCTGAAACTTTAGATTTATTATAAGATTAAGCAAATGAGTAAACGTGTGGCTGTTTTGGGAGCCTAGGTTTTCACTGTGGAAGAAGGAACATACAAATATGGGGGAGGGAGGGAACCCTGTGGAGATGGATGAGGTATCAGTGTGAAATCATGATTTTAATAGTGTATGTGTGACCCAGGTTCGATTCCTGGCCAGTGCACCTCATGCTCAGCCACCACCCGTCAGTGGAAGCTTGCATGTTGCTATAATGCTGAACAGATTTCGGCAGAGCTTCCCAACTAAGACAGACTAGGCAGAAAGGCCTGGTGATACACTTACAAAAATCAGCCAGTAAAAACCCATTGGATCACAGCAGTCACATCTGCAATCAATCCTGGGGATGACACAGGACTGGGCAACATTTTGTTCCATTGTGCACGAGGTTGCCATAAGTTGAGGGCTGACTCAACAGCAACTAACAATAACTGCAACAGCATGTGTATATGCATGTTTATGTTCTCGTGTATATGTACGTGTGTGTTTATATGTACATGTATGTATATGTATACACATGCATATAGTTTCTAGATCTGCCCACTGAAAGAGCCAAGAAGCAAAGATACTTGATAGTAATAAGCAGATCCAGTGCTCAGGTCTTGATCTCTGACATCATTTCCAGTTGAGAGAAACCAGGGCATTTCAGAGAAATGACTGACTGCAAAGCTGGGCAGATGGGCACAAGATGAGCCTGGAACATCTTGTTATGCCAGAAAGTAAAGAAATGCTTCTGAAAATGATGGGGGCATACCACCAGAGCCAACTTGGAAAGGCTCCCACTGGCTACCTCTGGGACAATTTGAACACCAAGTTAATTAAGTACAGTAATGAACTTCAAACCATTGAAAAACAATAGTAATTCATTAGTCCATAGCAGTAATAAATGGATGAATGAATGAATGGGTAAGGCTGATTACTGAATATAGAAGGAGTGCTAGAGTGTGAAAATCATCATTTTGTAACCATCATATGAAGGATCAGGCAGGAGTCATTAAACCAAAAAACAAAACCCATTGCTATCAAGTCAGTTCGGACTCATAGCAACCCTAGAACTGCCCCCCGTAGGGTTTCCGAGGAGCAGCTGGTGGATTCGAACTGCTAACCTTTTGATTAGCAGCTATAGCTCTTAACTACTGCACCATAGAGAGAAGCAGGGTATTTGCATGGTCTTAAGGTGTCTCATCACAGACTACCTATTAGTTACAAGCAAGAATAAAAAGCAGTAATTTATGCAGCAGAGAAATTGGACAGCATCTTGACTGGGGGATCAGAATTAAAAATTACCAATGAGAGACAGATGGACATCGTATGTGCCTCCAGATGTGATTCCTGGAGAAGGATATAACCTCACCTATGCAGTATTCCAGCTGAGACTGCAAATCTGAATGTAATCGTGAGGAAACATCAGACAAATCCCACATGAGGAACATTCCACTTAAAAGGGTGAGGGGGTGCTGTATTTTTCCAAAATGTCAGTGTCAAAAGATAAACATTGTGGAAGTGTTCTAGATTAAAATAGGTTAAAAAGATCTGACTGTGTGCAGTACCTGTGCCTGAACATGGTCCTATACTGGACAAGGAAAAAATACTGTAAAGGACATTATTGGGGTCAGCAGGCAAAATTTGAATATGAATGATAGATTAGATAAAAGTTTTATATCAATGTTAAATTTACTGGCATTGCTAACTGTACTGTGGCTATGTAAGAGAGTATCCCTTAGGAAATGGATGCTTAAAGTATTTAGGGATGAAATAGTTCAGGAAAAATTATGTATATATAAAGATTATCTGTGAAACAATCCTATAGTAGAATCTATATTTAGAAAGAAAGATAGAGGGGTGGTAGAGAGGGGAGGGCAGCAGTGAGAAAGCAGATGGAGTAAATGGTCACAGTGGAGTAATCTGGGTAATGGGTATATGGGTATTCTTTGTTCTGTTTTTCTTTGTTCTTCATTCTATTGCAGACTAACAGCCTTCATCACATTTACTGATGAAGTGCTAGAATTTAGGTTCATAACATGTATAGATATCTTCCCATGGTCTGTAAACCACTGAAGTTGTTTATAACACAATTTTGGATACCTTTGGGGTGGAGGGACATATTTTTCACCAAGTTCTAAGGATAATCATTATCACAAAGTAGTTAAAAACCATTGTACTCTGGGACATTTCTATTAAAAATTAGGGAAAAGTAAGGATTCTAGGAATACTGTTATATAAAATTATTCCAGACACCCTGACTAGTGTTCTCAAATGTAGAATTACAGATAATGGAAATAAGCCAAGGTTAGCATTATTTGCAGATGATATGATTGATTAGTTGATTATATTCTTGGGAAATATTCTTAAAGTGAAATTAGTGGGTCAAAAGCTCTTTATACCTTGCCAAATTACTTTCCAGAAAGCCTTTACTAGTTTATACCCATACCAGAAGTATACGAGTGCCTTTCTTCCTTGTCCATGCCAAGACTGTCTATGAGCATTGTGTCTGTTCAAGTGATACGATTGTTCACCTCGAAACCTCTGAAGAATCTTTTTTTTTTTTTTTTTTTTAAGATTTATGTACGTCAGTTTCCTTTATCTTGCAGTCACCTGTTAGAAAATACAATGAAGGGACAAGTCCCATTCCAAATAAACTCACTGCTGTCAAGTCGATTCCGACTCATAGCTACCCTATAAGACAGGGTAGAACTGCCCCATAGGGTTTCCAAGGCTGTAATCTTTATGGAAGCAGACTGCCAAATCTTTCTCCCACAGAGTGGCTGGTGGCTTTGAACCACCAGCCTTTTGTTTAGCAGCTGAGCACTTAACCCACTGTGCCACCAGGGCTCCTTCCATTCCAAATAGCAACCGAAAACAAATTTCTTAGAAATAATCGAACCAAGGATGTGTGAGAATTATGTACAGAAAACCAAATTTTACTTAGAGAAAGAAAATTTGAACTAATAAACAGAAGGGCCACGTTCTTTAAAGGAAAGACTTGATATTATGAGACCATTTTCAGAGTATTAATTCTTCCTAATTCAATTTATAGTTTTAAAACAATCCTTATCAGAATGTGTTGTTTTTGAAAGTTAGAAAATGTACTCTGAATATTAATCTGGAAGAATAAATGAGAATAGCTAAAATTTTTAATAAAATAAAACAAAAAAATTCTTGACTTTAGGATTGATAAAACATTATAAAACTACAATTAAAAGTATGTAAATAAAACAATAGAATAAATTAAACTCACACTATCATGTATATAAAAATTTAAGTGAAAAATCAGTAGAGAAGAGCTTTCTAATGGTCTAGCAGTAATAAAGTTAGCTTTTAGGTGGAGATAGAGGGAAAAACTCTAACCTCATATTATATATGCAGATAGATTAACAACTTGAATTTTTTTTTTAAAGCAAATGATTAAAAAGCCAGAACAAAATATATTTGATCTCTAGATCTCTATGGACAAAGATTGAGAGGTAGAAGTTTTCCAGGTTTAAAGAGCAGCAGAAAAGATCACATGAGATTTGAATACTTAAAGATTTCAAACTTCTGTAGGTTAAAAAAAAAAATACCACGAACAAAATTAAAAGATAAAGGGCTAACGAGTAAGCAAATAAGAAACAAATTATTCATATCCTTCCTACATGCACCCATACCGATTGCTGTTGAGTTAATTCTAACTCATAGTGACCCTATAGGACAAAGTAGAACTGCCCCATAGGGTTTCGAAGGAGTGGCTAGTGGATTCAAACTGCCAGCCTTTTGGTTAGCAGCCATAGCTCTTAACCACTGCGCCACCAGGGCTCCTCATATATGCCTGGCTCATAATAATAATAAAGATTCTAGGACCCCAGTGGTATAAATAAGAGTCTTGGGTGGCACAAATGTTTAAGTGCTTGGCTACTAACAGAAAGGTTGGTGGTTTAAATCCACACAGAGGCACCTCAGGAAAATGTCCTGAAGATAATCCTTCTGAAAGGTCACAGCCATGAAAACCGTATGAAGGGCAGTTCTGTCTGACACATGTGAGGTCACCATGAGTCAGCATCGACTTGATGGCAACTGATTTGGTTTTAGTGGGATAAATGAGTAACAAGTATGAACTGTGAATTCACAAGAGAAACACAGATGGCTAATAAATATGAGAGCATATCCAGTCTCGCTAGTAACTACGAAAATGAAAATTAAAACTGATACTATTTTTCACCAATAAGTTAGGACATTATGTTTTAAGTTTCAGCACTGACATGGGTGAAATGAGAAAGGCACCCACTCATACACTGTTGGTGAGGGTGTAAATTGATTCAGGCTTTCTGGAAAGTGGCAAAGTGAATCAAGAGCCTTTGATCCAATAAGTTAATTTTCAGGAATCTCTCCTAAGGATATTATAAAAAATTGTCCAAAGATATTTATCATGGCATTGTTACAATATCAGAAATGGTCCAGTAGTGGGAGAATAGTTAAATAAATTGTTATATCCGTGCAATAATGCAGATATTTTAAATGTGTGCAAAGGAATTTTAATGATATCCAAGACTGAATACAGTGTGTCAAACTATTAACAGTCGTTGCCTCTAGGTCACCCAAGGAGTGATAATATGTTCTGCTTCCTTATATTTTACTTTCTAAATTTTCTGAAGTGAAAATTCATCATTTTTATAGTCAGGAAAAAAAATTGTTTTCTCTCCGCCAGGCAGAAAAATGGACTTCTGCCGCAGCAGCTATCTAATTGAGTTACAGAAGTCTTAGCCGTTGTGTGTACATATGAACACAACACATAATATTTTGTATGAGACAGTAGCTTCAGCATTGAGTAAGCCGTGACAGAGTAACCTTTCCCTGCGAGGTGAATCATTTAAAGCCACATGGGATGCGACTGTTTACTGGGTGGCCTATATAATCTCCCTTAATGGTAGAGGCTTTGTCAGGATGTTGGGTGTTTTGGGTCCCCCCCCCCCTTTTTTTTTAAAGGCTGGATAAGATCAGTGTCCTATACTCTTAGTACTTAGCTCTCACAGGAAGAAGTTTGGAGCAGGTGCTAGTTCAGTGAGATCAGATTTCACAGTATGAATTATTTTTCCAGTTTTCTTTTTTTTTTTTAACCAGACCTTACATCTTACAGCTCTGAACCATACTTCCTCCACCTGTGGCTTTCTACTTCCTCTGCTTCCTCTACTTCTCTCTGTCCTCCCTTCTCTCTACCCTAAAATTTCTCAAACAGCCTAACTGCAGAATAAATGCAACAGAGCTTAAAGAACGAATACATATAGGATTCCATAATAAAGGCCCAGGCTTTGTTATGCTGTTTTTTTTTAAAGTGGCACTACTCTTTCAATTCATGGCTAAAGAGAGCATTAAACTCTCATCAAAATGAAACTGCTGTGCTTTGTTATTAATTATTAAGAGTCTTTGTTAAATTATTTCCTGGAGACCTATTAGACATGCACATTGACATTCAGACATTGTATTAACTAATACAGTTAACTAAGATTTTATCAGTTGTGCAGAACTTAGAGAATATTTAACTACAAAAGTTTAAATCCATGTAAATTTGTATTTCTATATTGAAATAGCACAGATGCCCCACCTCATCCGGAGCAAGGGAGAATGAAAAAAACCAAAGACACAAGGAATAGATTAGTCCAAAGGGCTAATGGACCACAGCTACCACAGCCTCCACCACATGGAGTCCAGTACAACTGGATGGTGCCTGGCTACCACCACCAACTGCTCTGACAGGGATCCCAGTAGAGGGTCCTGGACAGAGCTGGACAAAAATGTAGAACAAAATTCTAACTCACAAAAAACGATGAGACTATAAGAGCACAATTGGAAGAGCGTAGTCATGTCACTGAACTGTGCATGTAGACATTTTTGAAATGGTATATCTTTGGCTATGTGTATTTTCACGAAAAAAAAAAAGGTTGAGAAGTTAGAGGGTTGATATGTTGTGGGGTTGTTAACCAGTGTCATAAAATAACATGTGTACTTCTGTTTCATGAGAAACTATTTGTTCTGTAAGCCTTCACCTGAAGTACAATTAAAAAAAAAAAAAAAAGAAGAAGGAATAAAGGGTAGGAAGGAAAAAAAAAAAGATGAGACTTACTGGTCTGACAGAGCCTGGAGAAACCCAGAAAGTATGGCCCCTAGATACCCTTTTAACTCACTCCTGAGGTTCACCTTTCAGCCAAAGATTAGACAGGCCCATAAAACAAAAGGAGACTAAATGGGCACACCAGTCCAGGGGCACAGGGGCAAGGATGAGAAGGCGGGAGGGGACAGGAGAGCTGGTAATATGGAACCCAAGGTCAAAAAGGGGAGAGTGTTGACATGTCATGGGGTTGGCAACTGGTGTCACAAAACAGTATGTGTATTGTTTAATGAGAAACTAATTTGCTGTGTAAACTTGCATCTAAAGTACAGTTAAAAAAAAGAAATAGCACAGGTGTCTTTGATCTTTAAAAATAATTGTAATGACTAAATCATATCGTTTATCTTCCCATAGGCGTTCACCTTTATTATGTTGGAGGGGAGGTATATGCCGAATGCCTCAGTGACAGCAGCATCTTTGTGCAAAGTCGGAACTGCAACTACCATCATGGATTTCATCCCACTACTGTTTGCAAGATCCCTAGTGGGTGTAGTTTGAAAATTTTCAACAACCAAGAATTTGCTCAGTTATTGGCACAGTCTGTGAACCATGGTTTTGAGACCGTCTATGAGCTCACAAAAATGTGCACGATCCGCATGAGCTTTGTGAAGGTAAAGGAGTGCTGATTCTTCTGGTTAGGGTTTAACACACTTGTGCTATGCTTTCTCCCAATACATAAATATGTATCCTCTTGATGTACGTCCATAGAAGCCAACTTATCAAGGCATTTTCAAACTCTAACAAGGATGTCAGTTGTTAGGAGAATAGCATTGGAACATAGGCATGTTTGTGTTAAACGTTAGTAGTAGCAGACTTTCATATCCTTTTTCTTATTATGTTAGCGCTATTTTAGCCATTGTAATACTATTAGGATATGTTATCTATTTAACATATATAACTTAAACACATGGTTGTCTCATGAGGTTGATTCAGTAGACACATTTCTCTTCATTTTTTGTTTTCAGTACTTTAGTGATGGCAAAGCGTGTTTGTTTCAAGAATAAACAAGTGACCTTTATGTAAAAATACAAGTCCATCATCCAGGAAATGGTTTTTGATTGGTCAATTTTTTTTTTTTTTTTTTTTTTGATTCCTGTAAACCTCATGATTTTCTTATAATCCAAAAGGTCCTTGCCCAAAGATTGTATTGTAAGATTTGAAGAGGGGGAAGGTTAAAGACATGGTTCATAATAATTGATCTCTTTGTTGCCTCATCTTTTACCTCTGAGAAATAAAAATTTAAAAGATGCCATTGAGATATCAAATAAATATTTAAATATATGAATAGATGTCACGAATCAGTTACTTAGTCTAGTAACTGACTGACTTGTCTCTGAATTCTCAAAGATAAATATTCATTCTCTGTTACTTGGAAACACAAATCTAATTATGTATTTGGGTGAGGCAGTCAGCTTTTATATTCTGTCTTCTGAAGCTCACCTAACTTGTTTTGAAAGCTGTTTTGTAATTTTTGTAATGTATTTATTACTGAGGATAATTTTGGAACCTTACTTTGTTCATCACCCTTCAAGTTAAAGGTATTTTTCCCTAAACATCGTTTTTCCTTACTTCTTGGAATCATATTAGCAGAGTTTCAGAGGGTTTTCTTAGTGGGGTGTTTTTTTTTGTTTTTTGTTTGTTTGTTTTTTGTTTTTTTTTAGAGATAATTCCACAGTTCTTTGTAGCTGACTATGGTACCTCTTTAGTATTAGAGGCAGCCTTTTAAAGAGGTTGACCTGTATGCTGTGTACATATGAGACTATAAAGACTTTGTCATTCATTATTAACATTTACTCTTTAATACTTGACTAAGCATTTGGCTAAAATGAATTTTAAAATGATGCCAGTGACTTACCAGAAGTATTTTTTTTTGTTTGTTTTGGATAGAGGAAAAATACTGCCCTAGGAGTTAAGAGATCCAGGTTCTAGTTCTGTCTTTACCATTTTAACTGTGTGATTAAGACACAGGGATTCTTCTCTGGGTCTCAAGTTCATCGTCTCTACTGTAGGGATGGAGTGGGGTTGGGAACTGGTAATGATTGCTGAAGTCCCCTGACAAGTCTGTTATTATTGAAAGACACTCTAGAAGAATTTATAACTCAAATGCTCTAATTGGACTTTCTCCACAAACTCATTTTTATTTGGTTACCTGACCAATTTTAATTATTTACTTTATATACAAGTAAAATACGCTAATAAAAAGTATTCATAATACAGGGGTGTACATTCAAAAATTTTTGGTTCCAACTCATAGCAACCCTGTGTACAACAGAACGAAACACTGCCCAGCCTTGGGCCATCCTCACAATCGTTATGCTTGAGCCCATTGTTACAGCCACTGTGTCAGTCCATCTCGTTGAGGGTCTTCCTCTTTTTCGCTGACCCTCTGCTTTACCAAGCCTGATGTCCTTCTCCAGGGACTGGTCCTTCCTGATAACATATCCAAAGTACATTATCCTATCTTCTAATGAGCGTTCTGGCAGTCCGTGGTGTATTCGATATTCTTCGCCAACACCATAATTCAAAGACATCGATTCTTCCTTATTCACTGTCCTGCATATGAGGCAATTGAAATTTTATTAGATTTCATTTATTCAGCAAATGTTTTTAGTACTACCTCAGAGAAGTAATACAAAAATGAAAAGGCACCTAAAGATTCTTGCTTCCAGAGCTTATGGTCTAGTATACGTTTAATTATAATGTAATGTGGTAAGCACTACAGTGGAGGGTTATACCTCATTCGGAGCCCTGGTGATGTAGTGGTTAAGAGCTCGGCTGCTAACCAAAAAGTGGGCAGTTTGAATCCACCAGCTGCTTCTTGGAAACCCTGTGGGGCAATTATACTCTTATCCTGTAGAGTCACTAGGAGTTGGAATCAACTCGACTCTAACGAGTTTTTATTTTTTTTATTTTTTTTTATAATACATGATTTAGTGGATAGAGCTGGGAAGCTGGATTGGAAGAGTTAAGGTTAAACAAATCTTATTACAAACTCTGCTGACATGATAAGGACAGCTGCTTATCATAAACTAGTAACAGAATTTGTATACTTTTTATAATATTGCCCTTTAATATTATAAGGATCACATACTTTACCCTCTTAAACTTAGCATCTTAGAGAAATGATATAGACTGTTAATAGCCAATCTTGTTCTATTTTTAAGGTGATCACTTTTGGACTTTAATATAAAACACATTTTATAAATTATTTGTACCTTATACTCTCCCATATCTGAGAAATCCAAATCAGTTCAGCTGAACAAGTGTGGAGCTCCTGCTCTGTGCTAATCACTATACTAAGTGTTAGAGATCAAAGATAAATAAAATCTGATCACTGCCTTCAAGGAATTTGCAGTCTAGCAGAGGAAATACGCACATAAACAAATCTTTAAATTAAACAGTGGTTTGTTGACGTATGTACAAATGCATGGGTGTATATATACATGTAGTTCATATATCATAACTTTTCCCTGAAAGTTCTGATATTCAGATGTATTTCTTCAAAGTATTGGAGGAGGTAGGTAGCAAAGATGTGTAAAGCCCAATCTTCTCTTAGATTCTTACAAAAGAAAGGTTTATCAGAACTTCACATTCCATTGTCCACCCACATCAATGAATTTTTTGATCCTTTGCAATAACAGATCACTTTTCTCTTGTGCATAATGACTTCCTTCTATGGAACCTTGATGTCTTAATTCAGTAATTCTGAAGATGTCTGGCAAAATGAATGATGGAATCTGTTGATTCTGGGCAATGGTTATGTGTCCATAATAGCTTTTTGGATACTTAATATACTACCAGTTTTGCTTAGAGATTAAAAGATCAAGAGCTTTTTGTTCATAGGAGGACCTTCGTTGCCTGAACAGGGAAGGAACAGAATGTCAGTCTAACATACCTTTTTCTTTATTTTCTTGATGATAAAATGAGGATTTAATAATAGCTTTCAAGAAAAATAAATAACATCACAGGGCATTATCATATCAAGTATAAAGACACATCCAACTTCAGAAAGTTAAAATCTATGATAGTACATACACCTTTGTATTATGAAACCAACTCTGTGGAAAAGGCACTATCAGTAACGTAATGGGCAGTGAAAATGAAAGTTAAAAAGTGTCTTTATTAAAACAACCTTATAATGTATTTTAAAACTTTGATTGCCCAAGTCCAGAAGTTCTTAGTCTGGAATCCACGGATGGACTTGGAGGAGCTATGAACACATAGCCTCCTAAAACTGCCTGCCAGATGGTATGTGTGTGTGTGTGTGTGTGTACACGTCTGTAGTTTTCTGGTGGAAAGGGTTCATAGCTTTAATCAGAGTCTCTGATAATGTGAACTGTTTTTACTTAAGCTTAACCACTAAGTTAAACAAGTTAAATGACCTTCAATGTGTTGTTTCTAGGGCTGGGGAGCAGAATACCACCGCCAGGATGTTACTAGCACCCCCTGCTGGATTGAGATACATCTGCACGGCCCCCTACAGTGGCTCGATAAAGTTCTTACTCAGATGGGTTCGCCTCATAATCCCATTTCATCTGTGTCTTAAATGGCCTCAGGCTTCTGCCTCTTGAAAACTATTGAGCCTTGCATGTACTTGAAGGATGGATGAGTCAGACACAATTAAGAGCTGAAAAAGGAGCCTTGATGATACTTGACCTCGTGACCAACTGTTGGATTCCGAAATCTAAAAAAATTTTTAAAAAACCTTGGTAACATACTGTTGATATCAAGAACCTGTTTAGTTTACATTGTAACATTCTATTGTAAAATCAACTAAAATGCAGACTTTTAGCAGGACTTTGTGTATAGCTAAAGGAGAGATAGCCAAGCCAGAGACAAATTATCTGTTGGAAAAAATGATCTTAAGAGATTCTTTTGTGTTTGGCACTTTAAGGTCATCGTTCGGCAGAGGTTTAGCATTAATGGTTAGTTTTTCTGAAGTGTGTTTTTATCAGGTTTAGAGCCCATGTTGAGTCTTCTTTTCGTGGGTTTTCATAATATTTTAAAACTATTTGTTTAGTAATGGTTTTTGATTATTTGTTTAAGTAAAGGTTAATCTTGATGATATACATAGCAATCTTTCTAAAGTTGTATGCTGACCATACTGCTGTCAGAATAATGTTAGGTGTATGCTCTTTGCTAAATATGTATGTACAGAATATTTGGAAGTTAAGAATTGATTAGACTAGAGGATTTAGGAGTATCCGAGGGGGTGGGGGGAGAGGGAAATGACAACTGCAAATGTAGAATATACTGTAAAATATCAGTTTGTTGCTTTAAAGAAACAAACTGACATCTGAATTTTGCTGTGTTTCAATTTTTTAGAGTTTTTATCCTACTTTTAACTTTTTTTTTCTTTTTTGCATTCTTCTATCCTCTCCAAAAAGCAGTTATGCAGCTGGTTAATTCATAGAACTGTGAGAGCAAATGAATAATTCCTGCTATTCTGAAATTGACTGCCTGTATGTTTCAATACCAATTGTATGGAGTGCTTAAATTTAATAAGCAGTTTTATGGTGTTTACATTACAGAAATAGGCTTTAATTTACAAGTGAATTATTTGCCAAACCTAGTAACTGTTAAATATTTGGAGGATTTAAAGAACATCCCTGTTTAAATCCATTTCAGACTTTTTAAATTTTTTTGTACTATGTTTGGTTTTATTTTTTTTCTGCTCATCTTTTATATTCACTTAAACACTCTAGTACATTCAGTACTTTTATTCCAAAACTAGTGAGTTTTCTCTACTGGAAATTTTAAATAAACCTTTCATTACTGCTTACTTTAATTAAAAATTTGTTGTTTCCTTGCTTCACATACCAGATTTTAGGATCAGTAAGATCTGCTACTCTTTTGAGAGTTTTTTGGTCCAGTATTCGTTGCTAAGCACTTAACAGAATCAATTAGTAGTACAGAGACAGGGAGATGGAATCATGTAGAGAGCAGAGTCACTTTACATCAGAAAAGAAGGGACATGTGGAACTTTAAAAATTAAAAAACCAGCAAAATCTGGAATTCTAGATCTAAGTACAGGGTCGCTATGAGTATCATCAGCTACAGGAAGCTATTAAGTCTCTTGGAATTTTTTAATTAAAGGAATGAAAAAGTCAAAACAACTATTTGTTTAGATTACTAGGGAAAAAATTAAACTAGTTTGAACAACAACAACAAACCCCAGTGTGAATTGTTTCATAGTGGACGTCTTTTCTGCCAGTCAGCATCCAATAGGTGGGAGGGCTAGAGGCGGGGAACCCTAGAGCTACTGCCTCACTCCATCGCTTAATAGCTGTTTGATCGCCGAGTTCCTTAAGTTTTCTACACCTTTTTCCTCGGCTATAAAAAGGGGGTAGTACAGCTACTTCATGGGGTTATCTATCATGAGGATTAAATAAGACAATACATGCAAAACCTATTAAGTGACAGAGTGAGGCAGTAGCTCTAGGGTTCTCCACACCTAGCCGTCCCAGCTATTGGATGCTGATCGGCAGAAAAGATGTCCACTATGAAACAGTTCACATTGGGGTTTTTTTGTTGTTGTTCAAACTAGTTTAACTTAGAACCTCTCAATAAATGTTAATACTCCTAATAAAATTTTCTTGGGAAGTCAACCAGAAAGGAGTTTGATCCAACAGACATTTGATGAAGACTCACCTTTAAAGTATTAGCACAGTGAGAAATCTTGTCCTTTTAACCAAAACAATTCTATGTTCACAGAAGATTTAAAAGGTGTAAGATAAATAAAAAGAACCTGAAAGTCACCTGTATTAATCATGCTAATTAAATTAGTTTGTCCTTGAATTTGACAACCTTAAGCACTGGGCTGCTAACTGAAAGGTTGGTGATTGAAACCCACCAGTGGCTCCACAGGGAAAAAGACCTAGAGATCTGCTCCCGTTAAGGTTACAGACTAGGCAGTCCTATGGGGCAGTTCTACTCTGTCCTAGAGGGTTGCTATGAGTCTGAATCAACTGCATGGTACATAACAGCATAGAAATAGGAGGCAGTGGTGGTTTGGTGGTAGAATTCTTCCATGCAAGAGACCCAGGTTCAATTCTCAACCAGTGCACCTCAAGCATAGCCACCACCCATCTGTCAGAGGAGGCTTGCATGTTGCTATGAAGCTGTACAGATTTTAGTGGAGCTTCCAGACTAAGATGGACTAGAAAGAAAGGCCTGATAATCTATTTCTGAAAAATCAGCCAGTGAAGCTCTATGGATCAGAGCAGTCTGATCCTGTTGTAATTGGGCTTGCCATGAGCTGGGGCCGGCTCAAGGGCAGCTAACAACAATAGCATAGAAGTAGCATGCTGTAAGAAATTCAGATCTAGAGGATCGTGGTGTCATCTCATTAGCATGGAGATGGTGATTGACGCCTTTGTTTTTTAAGCAGTTACTGGGTACCAATCCTGTGCAGTCATTGTGCTAGGTGATAAAAGTGAATAAACCCTAGGCCCTTCCCTCAAGGAGCCTTCACTCAAATGGGGAAGGCAGGCAACTAAATAGACAATGATGACAGTGCAGTGAGAGCAAGGAATACGGAGGGTGTACATACCCCAGACTGAAGAGCAAGTGAAGACTTCTCAGAGGAGATGGTGCCGAAGCAAGTCTTCGTGTGCTAACTAGAAACTGCAGGCAAGGGATAGGTAGAGGGAAATGTGTACCAGGCAGAAGCGGCCGAATATGCAAAGGCATGAATGGTATACCCAGCACACTTGGGAACAGCCAGTGATTCACTACAGAAGGAGTATAGGCCAGTTGGGGGTGATGGTAGATAAGAGAATGGAGAAGAAGGAAAGGGTCAGATCATTAAGGATCTTGTGTATGTCATACTAAGGAATGGGATTTTCCCTGAGGACTTTAGTTCTGAAAATGGTTGAGACCACATAGGGATCAAACAGGGCAGGTTCCAGGAGGGAAACTACAAAGCATACACATTAAAAGCTAACAAGAGTAGGAAAGAATCATAGAAGCTAAGGGGGAGTTTCAACAAAGAGGCTTGATTTACAGTGTGAATAATACAGGATAAAGAAGGGTGAGAACTTAGAAAAGGTTAAGATTTGGGTAATTAAGAAGTCTTTGATGACCTTTGAAGTGCAGTGTGCTGTCAAGTCAATTTTCAACGCATTGACCCCATGTGACGAAGTAGAACTGCCCATAGGTTTTTCTAGGCTGTAATTTTTACAGGAGCAAATCGCCATGGAGCCACTGGGTGGGTTTGAACCACCAACCTTTCAGTTAGCAGCCAACTGCTTAACCATTGCACCACCAGGGCTCCTTAAAAGTGTTGAGGGGAGCATAAAACTAAATTTTAAGAGTTTGGACTGAAAAAGTGAGAGCAGGGAGTATTTTTAATTCTAAATGAGGAGAAGGAGACAATACATATGGCAGCTGGGGAGGTGAGTAGATGTGAAGGAAGGCTGCATTAGAACAAGGAGTTAGACACATGCCTGTAAAATGATGTCTGCCTTTATGGAGAGGTCATCCACCAAAAAGGGACTGGGCTAAAGAAGAATGGAAAGGTCAGAGCAGTTGCTATGAAGAGAAGAGTCGACTAGTAAATAAACTAAAGCATTGTCAAGAAGGATCAATGGCACAGTTGAGGTTGGGTGACATGGCCTTGAAGTGAATCCAATCCACATGGTTATATAAAGACTCAGGAATTGGGGGACTGAATCAGAGAAAAAGAATATAGTGTATTTCTAGAGTTGAGGGCTGACAAAGCAGAACTGAGGAGATTCTAGAGGACTAATGACATTCCTGGGAATGACGGCTCTAAGACCACAGGTGTGGAACATTTGGATATTTTCTTGGCTAATAACAGCTGAATCATTTAGAACAGTAGGTATTTCTTAAAAGAATATTTTATTTGTTGCGTGCATTGGGTCTACACAGGGCTTCAAACCGGTTTGAACCCCTGCTGATAATTTGCATTTCCACCCCCAAATATACTGAATCAGAATCTACATTTTAGCAAGATGGATACATAAGAATCACCCGGTGGTCTCATTAAAATGTGGATTCTGATTCAGTAAATAGCTGGGGTGGAAATGGAAATTCTCGGCAAGGGATCAAACCGGACCGAACAGGTTCCAAACCTCTAGGTCTACAGGTTTTCTTACATTCGCAGGAGTTATTAAAAAGAAATAGTTTACTGAGCGCCTTGCAAACGTACCAGATTTAAATTTAATTATTCTGAGGTTTCACCCAGCACAGAAGATGGCCGTGATGTCAGTTGGTTTCTTTGTTAAATATACATTTCTTTTTCTTCGGGGAGAAATGAGATCGTACAAATTGTAGGCAGTTGGTTGGAAAAAAAAATTCTTTTTTTTAATTGAGTCTGATGACTGTAACAGACAGTTTTATAATTTTTAAGTGAGCTTTAAGGCAGTGGTCCCCAAAGAGCATGCCATAGGGAACCTCATCTGCAGTTGCCACCGCTAGAACTGAAAGGCATGTTCGGGAAGCTCAGTGCTAACAGAAGGTCGTAACCCGTTCCAGTCTAAATGTAGCATGATAATTAAAAGGCAGAGAGACCTATTATATTTTAAAGCTTGGGGGTATCGTCTCTAAGGAATATTATTTTGTGAAAAGCTGACAATTTGTAAGTCCCCACCTTGATCCAAAAACACACACACACACACACACACACACGTCCTTATCCCGGAACATAAAGTTTTAAAAGGGGGAGAAAATATTGAAAAAATGAACTGCTTGTTGCTAATTAGGACTAGTAGATACTGTACGAGAACAAGAGGGAAAAATCATTTACCTTTCCATTGGTTTCGGGTCATTTGGAGACTAGAGAGTCACCTAAACCTTATTTCCATCCCATGGATGGACAATTATTTTGCAGATGTGTGTCTGGGCTCTTGAGTTATATACCAAAAAAAGAAAAAAAAATACCAAACCCACTGCCGTCGAGTCAATTCTGACAGAGTAGAGCTGCCCCATGGAGTTTCCAAGGAGCACCTGGTGGATTTGAACTGGAGACCTTGTGGTTAGTAGCTGTAGCACTTAACCACTACACCACCAGGGTTTCTAAGTTATATAGATTTGGTTTTTAGTCCTAGCTCCACCACTTTCTAGCTATGTCATCTTAGCAAGTGAGAGTCTGAGCTCCAGTCTCATTGTCTGTAAAATGGAAAAGTAACAGTCACTGTCTCATAGATGGTTGTGAGGATGCAGTGGTGTGATGCACATTAAATACTTGGCACAAAGCCAGGTGCATGTGAACATGCTATCAATATGGGCTGCAGTGATGAGCTTCAATCAGTATGGGCTGCAATGATGAGCTCTTTGTGAGCTCCTGGTGGCACAATGGTTAAGCACTCGGCTGCTAACCAAAACGTTGGCAGTTCGAACTCACTCAGCAGCTCTGCAGGAGAAAGACCTGGCAATCTGCTTCCGTAAAGATTACAGCAAAGAAAACCCTATGGGGCAGTTCTACTCTGTCACATGGGGTAGCTGTGAGTTGGAATCAACAGAACCCAAAACAACAAAAAACAGTGAGCTCCTAGCAAGTGGGGGTGGTAGGGTACGCAGAATGCTTGGGATACGGTAGATGATTTAAAACCCAGTGATAATTTAACCGCCCCCCGCCCCATGACAAGCGTTATGGTAAGGAAAAGGGCATGGAGTTCTGCCAAAGCAAAAAAAAAAAGGGTCAGTGCCCAATGCAGACTCATTGCCGTTGAGTTGATTCCCACTTGTTAGGGCATTTCTTGCCCTACCCTTGTGATTTCCAATACTAAAATAATTTCTCCATCTCTGGTTGGCTCCTGGATTGTTCTGCTCTGAATGTATGTCCCACCTGCTCTCAAACCCTTATCTTCCACTTCCACAAAGGATTTAGGCTACTTTTCAGCTCTTACTCTTTCACCCAGATTCTACTTGATCTGGTGAAAGGAAATGCCAGGTAATCCTTTCACCCATTTGGAATTTGTATCTGGTATATGCCTTCACCACAACTTTTGCCATTCTGGATATTTCCACATTCTGAATTTTTATTTTATCCCTTTGCAGGCAAGGATTTATTTTGGTAGTGTGATTTTGTCTCCTTCTGTTCAGGACATTGATGTCTCCTGGTCAGCTTCGGGAGGCGTCTGATTCGTAACTGGGTGAACTGGCAGCCACTTTGCCCTGGGTGTCTGCCTAAATAAACAGATTCTCCCATTACCAGTCACAGTATATTAATAACTCACTTGTATCTAGTAAAATCCATTAACTCGTGTCCCTGTCAATTTTCCTAACCCACCCCCTACACTTACCTATATATATTTAGAAACTTAAATTAACGTAGATCCCTGGGAGAGGATGGGAGATAAGTCAGTCTAACATTTATAGGATATGTAAGTTCATTTAGGCATAAGACATTCAGCATAACAGCACTAAGAAATTTCTCTGAAGTTAATCCCCATGTTCCAGGAAAACCCTTTAAATTTTGAACTAACAAGACACCAATACCAGTAGGCTGTGACATTGATTTATCTTTATAATGGGTGGAGAGTTTCTATATATTCCAGATTCCAGCTTCTATCTTTCAGGAGACTAGGGGCAGGAGAATGTAAGAGAAAGAGAAAAGACTTCGGGTCAGAGAGACCTGAATTCAAATCCTGGCTCCTGTGCGTCTTCACTGGATGTTCTCTGGGAAGTTCTCCAGATCCTTCAGCCCAGGCTTTTTCTCTGTAAAATGAGAGACATACTTTTCAGAGATGTTGTGAAGATTGGGAACAATTACATAAAATGCTATTTGTCATACCTAACACCAGAGGTGGTGCCCGATGAATAGTATTCACTATTATGTTTAGTTAAGCTGGTGGAATGATTTATTTTTTTAATTCATATACGTCCATTTGAAAATTTACCATAACTGCCTTCAAATTAAAAACCATTAAAATTGTATAGTATGCAAATATACCTCAATAAATCTGTTAAAGATTTTAAAAAATTAAGACAACGGAATCTATCAAATTCTCACAGAAAATATGAAAGTAATTTTTAAACTGAGAAAAATCTCAGTGCCTATTTTGTAGGTGACCAGTAAATATTGATTAATAGACTTTATCTGTAATTTTCATATGAGAACATGAGCCCAAGACCTCAGTTAAGTAGCTTGCCCTTAGTCCAAACATTAACTATTACTTTTTTAATTGTAAGATTGTTATGATAATTATGCCATATGCATTGGGAAATAACTTCAAATTCATAAGGAAGTCCATCTTCATGTTTTGATAAATGAGTATAATTAATTCCAAAATTTTTGTTCATAAGCCAGAACTGGTGTCATCAATCATTAAATATTCCCATTAAAGTGTAGACACTTGAGTGTTTCTCTTAATGGACTAATTAATAGAGTAGAATGCTTCATTTATTAGTGTAGGAGGGCCCCTAGGCTCTGTCCTGGCTACTCTTCTCTCCTCCATCTATCCACTCTCCCAGGGTGACCTCATCCAGGCTCCAATCCCATGGGTCTGGACACCTTCAACGGACCTTTGCCTCCCAGATGTGTCTCCAGGCAGGGCATGTATCTAGAACTCAAGGCTCATGCATCTAACAGCCTCCTTGACATCTCCACATGGGCCTCATCTTAAACTTCACGCGGCCAAAACTGAACTCAAGATTCCCATGCTGCTGCCCCCCACCCATGTGCTCTTCCCCTTCTTAGTAAATGCTACCATCATTCACCCAGTTGCTAAAGCCAAAAGTCTTTTCCTTATCCCACATCAATTCCATCAGTAAGTATTTACACTCAAAACACATCCTGAATTTATTCATTTCTTTCCATCCCTGCTCCTTCCACCCTAGCCTAAGGCACCATCATCTGCCGGGACTACTACAATAGCTTCCTGGCTTTAGATAGAAACGCCCTCATCTCTCAATGGGTGAGCATAATTTGTTCCAAAATTTTTGCTTATAAGCCAGAACTGGTATCATCAATCAACCATTCTTGTTAAAAGAAATTTGTAGCAAAATATGTAATTTGTATTTCAATATGTAATGCTTAGGTGGGACTCCTTTAGAAGACATAAGAAGTAATCAGATGATTGCCTGTTGAGTAGAATTACAAGGAGGCAGTGGTGGTTCAGTGGTAGAATTCTCACCTTCCTGGACAATGCACGTCAAGCACAGCCGCCACCCCTCCTCAGAGGAGGCTTGCGTGTTGCTATGATGCTGAACAAGTTTCAGCAGGGCTTCCAGACTAAGACACACTAGGAAGAAAGGCCAATGAAAACCCTATGAATCACGACAGTCCAATCTGAAACCCATCAGGGGGATGGCCACCATAGGGCAGCATTTTGTTCTGTTATGCATGAGGTTGTTATGAGTCAGGGGCTGACTCCACGCCAGCTAACAACAACAAATGTGCGTGTGAACATATGTTGTGTTAATGACTCAAATACAAGCAGTGTATCTTCTACAACTCTTGCTCCCGCAACAATCGATTCTCTACATAGCATCCAGGACAATTTTTTATAAATGCAAATCAGTTTATGTCACTTCCCAGCATAAGATCTTTCAGTGGTTTCCCACAGCACTTAGAATAAAATCCGAACTCCTTCCTGTGGCTCAGGAAGCCCTGCTTTAGTGGTTCTTATTCCTAGGGAGTGCTCGGAATTTTATGGGAACATTTTGATTGTTAGTGATTGGGAGGGAGGGGCTGCTACCAGCATTTAGTGAGCAACGTAAGGAATGCTAGCTATCTGACAGTTGTGGGGATGGTCCTCCATAGCAAAGAATTACCCTACATCGGGCACAACTTTCAAATTCTAGTCACAAAAAACCTGCTGGTAAGTATCTGAGCCTGGATCCTGAGTCAGTTTTATAGATAAATGCAAAGTACTTACATGGAATTTTCCGGGAATGCAACTACCTTGTCAATGTAGAGAAGGATGTACTTGTTTTGCTCTGAACTTTCTCTAGAAATGTTCACCATTTCAGAAAATCATCTCATCTTCAGAGAAGCCACTGCCTGTATCTGAGTCATTAATGCAACATATATTCACATGCACAATGATTCTACTTAAATGGGAAATCATCTGATTACTTCTCATGTCTTCTAGTGAAGTCATGCCTGAGTATTTATATGTTGAAATACAAAGTAATTCATTACAAATTGCTTTTAACAAGAATCAGTAGTTGAATGATGATAGCAGTTTGTGCATAGGTTCAAAAATTTTGGAACAAATTATACTCATGCATCCATTGAGGGGTGAGGGCATTTCTACATGAAGCACAGATGTTTTCCCAATGCTTGGGGTATGGTTGTCATAACAATCTTACAGAACAGTAAACAGTGATTACTGTGGGTGACCCAGGGGAGATCTTACTCTGTTGTCCTCACAAGAAAAATTGCTGATGAGTATCAATTTATTGGCCACCTACAAACTAGATGCTGGAATTTCAGTTTTAATATCAATTTCATGTTTCCTAGGAGAGTTAGATGACTCTCATCTTCTTAGTATGTTTTTAAATTTAAAAACAGTTAAGGTGAAAATAGCATATTATCTATGAATTTCATTTTAATGCACTACAAGTGGCATTACAAATTTTTTTTTTTTTTAAACTGTGTTTGGGTCTGAAAGGGGTATGAGCCAGTACATAGTCCTGTGTACTATGGCTCCTGCTTACCTCCCCAACCTTACCTCATCCCACTTCAATCCAAACCCTCCACACACCAAGTTTGTTCCCAATTTAGGGCCTTTGCACCATCTTATTCATTTTCTTTTCCTACACCCTCCTCTGCTGTTTGTACAGATTGCTCCGTATTAACTGTTACCTCCTGTGATGGTTAATGTTATGTCATCTTGGCTAGGCTATGAGTCTCAGTGGTTTGGCAGATACTATGTATCACCTACCATTTTGTGATCTGATGTGTGTGAGCAGCCAATCAGTTGGAAGAGGAGTTTCCTTGGGGGTGTGGCCTGCATTCATGATATAAACAAGTATTCTAGAAAAGCTCACTCTCTCTTGATTCTGCATTTATCTCATCATCCTCTGACTTCCAGTTCTTGGGATGTGAGAAGTCCCCAGCCTGCTGCCTGAGGTGCAGATTTTGGGTGGGTTCATCAGCCTCTGCAACCACATGAGTCAGGAGAGGCCTCCAGCCTGCCATCTCACCACGGATTTGAGACTTGTCAGCCTCTGGAATTGCATGAACCATTTCCTTGAAATAAATCTCTGTATATATATTTATACATATGCTTCAATGGTTTTGCTCCTCTAGAGAACCCAGCCTAAGACACCTCCTGTTAAGAATTGCATTGTGTCCCAAAAAAAAATATATGTATTGTAAATCCTAATCCCTGTACCTGTGGATGTAATTCCATTTGGGAATAGGATTCTCTTTCTTATGTTAATAGGGCCATATCAGTGTATGGTGTGTCTTAAACCAGTCACCACTGGTTTAAAAAGAGCAGATTAGGTGCAGAGAAGAAAGCACAAACAGAGGGGAAGATACACACCACATGAAGATCACCAAGGAACCGAGGAATAGGAGCTGAAAAAAGACAAGGACCTTCCCCCAGAGCCGACAGAGAGAAAAAGCCTTTCCCTAGAGCCAGTGCCCTGAATTCTGGCTTCTAGCTTCCTAAAATGTAAGAAAATAAACTTCTGTTTGTTAAAGCCAACCACTTGAGTCATTTACCTCCTCAGGTTTTGGCTGACCACTCTAACATCAGTGGTCCTGAGTCACTTATCATTAGCTGATCAAGGTCCTTTTCTGGGATTATACAGCAGTGTATCCTCAGTGCTGCCAACATTACCTGGAATATAGTAGGGGCCCAGTCAATGTGTGTGGAATAAAAGAATGAATAAGGTAAGGTAAGGTCAAGCATCCTGGTGGTAATATAGAAACGTTGTTGCTGTTATTAGCTGCCCCCGAGTTGGCCCGACTCGTGGCAACCTCACAAACAATGGAACAAAATGCTGCCCAGTCCTGCCCATCCCCATAATGGCTTGGGGATTGGACTGTTGCACTCCATAGGGTTTCCACTGACTGATTTTCTAAAGTAGATCACTAGGCCTTTCTTCTAGTCTGTCTTAGTCTGGAAGCTCTGCTGAAATCTATTTAGCATCATAGCATCCATAAATCTGTAATATATAAAACCATATAGTTTTGCATTATGAAATAAAATGTTAGAACATTTGAAGCAATGTGGTGGCATCTATGGCACCAGAAAATCAGCCATTGAAACCCTGTGGAGTACAATTCCACTCTGGCACACATGGGGTCGCCATGAGTCAGAACCAACTCAACGGCAACTGGTTAGCATTGAACAAGAGGCCCACGATCTCAGAAATCATGCAAATTCCTCCTGACTGAAAGTAACGTTCACAATATATTTGCAAGCACTCTTTCTTCAATTAGACAATATTTCTTAGATAAACTACTGTTATTTGTGGGCACATACATGGGATCTAAAAGCTCATATAGGTGATGTGTTGGTCACACTGGGGCTAGAAAGAAAAGCATGATGGACAAACATGAGGTCTGATGCCCCCAAGCAAACCTTGACTACCAATAAAAAAAATATAGTTGTCAGCATGAAAAAATGGCAAATAAGCACAAGGCTAGGCAAGTGGAAACTATTGTCAAGAGAGTATAAAAGTAGACGTGTTTAAGGAGCATTAATTAACCTGCCTTCAGCCTCCCCCCACTCCAATCCATCCTCTATACCATCTTTCTAAAATACCAATTACTGTTTGTCACTCTGTTGTTAGCTGCCATAAAGTTGGCCCCTGGTTCATGGCCACCACCAGCTCATGGCGACTCCTTGACTCATGGTGACCCCACTCAAGGCGACCCCATGCACAATGGAACAGAAGGCTGCCCGTCCTGCGCCACCCCCAGAGGAGTCTGGAAGCGCCACTGAAACTTGTTCAACATCACAGCAATACACAGAGGGGCGAGGTAGCATGTGAGGTACATAGGCTGGAATCAAACCTGGGTATCCCACATCCCTATATCACGCTACTCTGGAGAAAATCCTTTAGTAAGTCCCTATCGCCCATATATGACATGTATAACAATAAGACCGAGCACACCGAGAGCCTCCACAGCCTGGCTCTTCCTGTCTGCTCTTAACACGTGCCCATGTGGGCTTGAGCTCCAGCCACCCTGGACAGCGTGTCATCCTCACCGTGCTTTCTCACAACCACTTGTCCTTACACAGTCCCTTGTCTGAGAGGTCCTGCTGCTGTCTGGAAAGTTCTAACTCATCCTTCAAGAAATATTTCAGGCGTCACCTTTTTGGTGTAGCTTCCCTGACGCCTGTCTCAGGCAGAGGTGGGGTCCCCTCCATTATACCCTCATAGCACTCTCAACATACCCCAGTGTGGTCAGTAAATGTTCCTAGTGTAAATTTCTGGTCATGTTACCCCAAGCTGCTGCTTGGACACAGGATTGTATTGCATTTATCTTAGGACCCCCGGTATTACCCCAGTGCTTGAAATATAATAAGTAGTCAATAAATGTTTGTCTGAATGAAAGAATAAATTCACGTAAAGCATTCTCTTTTTAGCTGAGTAAACTGGTATCCCAGAAACTGCTATTTTAAATATGATTTGTGTCCTTGGCTGTACAGTTAACACGCTTGGCTGCAAATAGAAAGGTTGGAGGTTCAAGTCCACCCAGGGGGCAACTTGGAAGAAAGGCCTGGTGATCTACTTCCAAAAAATCAGCCACTGAAACCTTGTGGAACAGAACACTACTCTGACACACGTGGGGTCACTATGAGTCAGAATCGACTCGATAGCAACTGGTTGGTATTGAACATGATTCACTCTGAGTCTGAATGTGAGACCTGAATTTTTTTTCCTTGGGATTTTTATGTTTCACCTCTTTAGAATACTTGTTGATGTTGTTAGGTGCTGTCAAGTTGATTTTTGACTCATAGCGATCCCATGTGACAGAGTAGAACTGCCTGCCCCATAGGGCTTTCTAGGCTGAAATCTTTATAGGAACAGATCACCAGGTCTTTATCCCACGGAGCCCCTGGGTGGGTTCTAACTGCAACCATTTGGTTAGCAGCCAAGTGATTAATGATTGTGCTGCCCAGGTTCCTTCTTTAGAATACCGTTCAGTAAAAACACAGGTGATGCATGAAGGCAGGTGAATTTATGTACACTAAATTCAACAAGTTTTTATCAAGGATATTTGTGACCATAACGCTATAAGGGAGTTTCCAAAAGAGTGGAGGATGTGACCTAGTCTGGTTCACCATTAAGCTAGGGTTATAGAAGGAAATAGCTTGAGGGACTAGGGTACACGTGATCCATGTGTGAGCTTTAGGGGGAGAAGGGGCATATGCCCCTGAAATTGTGAAATGTTTTGTGTAAGTACCAAAGTGTGTTTTTCCTGCAAGTGTGGGAATGGATGGGCCCATCCATCACTTTCATTAGAGTCTCAAAGACATCTGTGACAAATAAAAGGTTAGATCTAGCTCAATATTCACCCCTCCCCCACCTTTGACATAGAAAACTGAGGCCTGAAGCAGTGAGGCAATTAGTCTGATGCCTCACTGCACCTTGGTGTCAGAGCTGTGTCTAGGATCCAGTCTCCAGGCGTCTTTACACTGCTTGGCCATGTTGCCATCCCATCAGAGAAGCCTAATGCTTCTGGCAATTTCCTTGGAAAGGCTTCATAAATTGACAGAGTATTCCATTTGTCCTCCTCTCTAAGTTAAATATAATACCAAAGGGTACCACTTTAAAACTGAGGCTAAATAATATGCTTATTACATTTGATCTCTGTTTTACCCCAGATTATATAATTGAACTATGATCGAGTGCTATTCGATACTTCCATTTTCCCACAAACACACTTTCGAGACACTTCAAATTCCTTTTAAATTTGTACTGTAGGTCAGAATGCAAATCTCATAATAAAATTACTGAACTGCGTTTGAGCTTTTAAAATTGCAGTTTCATAAGCTCTTGGTTTCTGAAATAATGATGACTTGCTTTGCTTATACATGAGCCAAGTTATTTAACTCTTTTAAAGGCCTATGCGTTTTATTACTTGGTTTTCTCTTTAGGAAATGACAATCAGAAGTTCCCCGGGAAATTTTTGTTTTGACTCCTTTGGAAAAAGAAGCATTACTGCCCTTTGGTTTGGAGTAGGAAAAAAGAAAAAAAAAAGGGTATGCGTTTCTCTTCCTAATGGAAATATGCCCCCTTCAGAGTTAGCACCTTGACGGAATTGCTGATGGAAGCGACCAGAAGGGTGTATCATCCTGTATTCTTGTTCTTGACTTTCAGTAATACTGAAGGAGAACCAGAGGTGCTACCCGGGTTGCACAACTGCCTATGGTGATTCTACTTAAAGCTTGATATTGCTGAGAAGGGGTCCCAGTGGTGCAAATGATTAATGTGCTTGGCTGCTAACAGGAAGGTCGGAGGTTGGAGTCTACTCAGAGGTGCCTGGAAAGGAAGACCTGGTGATCTACTTCCAAAAAATCGGCCATTGAAAACCCTATGGAGCATACAGTTCTACTCTGACACACATGAGGTCACTATGAGGCAGAGTCAACCCCATGGCAACTGGTTTTTGGTTTAATGACGCATAGCAAAAGAAAAGGGAGAAGGAAAATGCCGTTGTCTGCCTTTCATCGTCCCATTTCCCCGAAGTACCCACCTCACGCCCCACCTGCCACCCCCACCTTCAAAAATCCTAGAGGTACCAGCTTACTGACCTGCTCTTTTCCAAGCTCCTCCTTATTCCTCCAGCTTTTAATCGTTCGTTCATGTATGCAAGCATTTATTTACCAAATGTTTATTGAGAATGGCTTCTGGAAAGAGCCAGCATTTCATCTAGCCTTGGAAGCAGGGCTGCCAGGAAACTGCACAGAGGAAGTAAAAGGCGAAACAGTTCCAACTAACCAGGAGCTTGAATCGCCTGCAGAGTGTAGTCACTGGCAAAATGCTTCCTTGTCCCCAGGTTCCTTCCATGGTGATCAAGTTGATGTGTTCTTCGCGCTGACTGTATGTTTTGAATAGGCAAGCTTGGCATGGGGAAAGGCAGATGGCCTGAAAAGCCAGGAAGTGGAGATAATGCCCTTTGATATACTGACTAGGGATCAGATCTACCACCTGTCTGTCAGTTTGTTGTACTGTGGTGGCTTACGCGTTGCTGTGATGCTGCAAGTTATGCCACCAGTATTTCAAACACCAGCAGGGTCACTCGTGGTAGACTGGTTTCAACAGAGCCTCTGCACTGAAACAGAATAGGAAGAAAGGTCTGGTGATCTACTTCTGAAAATTAGTCAGTAAAAACTCTACAGATCACAACAAAATATTGTCCGATACACTGCTGGAAGATGGGTCCCCTAGGTTGGAAGGCATTCAGAATATACAGTGGCTGCAACAACAGTGTCAAGCATAGCAACTATCATGAAGATGATTCACACCTGGGCAACGTTTTGTTCTGTTGTACACGGGGTCACCAAGAGTTGGAGCCTACTGGACGGCAACTAACAGCAACAACAACAAAGGGATCAGTTATTAGGTTATTACCACATTATACTTGACTTGTTCTCAAGTATTCTTCCCCAATCTCCAGGCCACCTGTGTGCGCTACCACACTCAACTGCCAAGGTGCTCTCTAAACATGAATCTTAGTGGGGCTTCATTGCAGACGTAGTTTGGCACTGGAAACCTGGATGGTAATCCTGGATTCCCACTGTAAATAAGGTGATTAGCTACCGTGCTCCGTTGTCTAACTTTCATCTTTTAATATCTCACACTGCTCTTTGTTTTCGTTTGCCGTTTTTTGGTTTTTTCCGAATACAGTTGTTTAAATTTCTTTTTCTTTAAAGATTACAAGCACATGATTAATTGTACAGAAGAATTTATGATTTACAATCCTGGACTCTACTCTCCATTTTCCCAGTTTTGCTGCCCTGAGGCAGCCATTGTTATTATTAAGTTATTGTTTTGCTTTTGGTCGCCATCTCTATAGCTCTAAATAATAAGCTTACAGTGCTTTTTCTTGATTTATCAGCTTCCTGTGATAGAGGGTGTCTCAGTTATCTAGTGCTGCTATAACAGAAATACCACAAGTGGATGGCATTAACAAACATAAATGTATTCTCTCACAGTGTAGGAGGCTAGAAGCCCAAATTCAGGGCGCCAGCTCCAGGGGAAGGCTTTCTCTCTCCTTTGGCTCTGGAGGAAGGTCCTTGTCATCAGTCTTCCCCTGGACTAGGAGCTACTCAGGCCCAGGGACCCTGAGTCCAAAGGATGTGCTCTGCTACCGGCACTACTCTCTTGGTGGTAGAAGGTCCCCTATCTCTCTGCTCAATCCTCTCTTTTATATCTCAAAAGTGATTGGCTTAAGACACAATCTAATCTTGTAGGTTGAGTCCTGCCTCATTAACATAACTGCCTCTAATCCTACCTCATTAACTTCGTAGAGGTAGAATTTACAACACATAGGAAAATCACATCAGGTGACAAAATGGTAGACAATCACGCAATACTGGGAATCACGGCCTAGCCAAGTTGACACACATTTTTGGGGGACACAAATTCAATCCATGACAGAAGGTTTAGCTAATTCATATGGCTCCCATATCCCCTTCCTACCTCCTCCCAGCGTACTATTTCATGAGTCTTGTTTCCTTTTTCATATCTCCAAACCTTAAATCTCCATTTCTCGCTCCATCAATTGGAGACAGCGTCTCATGACCGCTCATGCTGTTGAGATAAAGACGTAAGTTTTCATACCTTGCCTTCAAATTCTCTAGCCATCCTCCTAACCTGAACTTTTATTGTACAATGTCAAGATTGGTGGCATTTACACTGCATGCATAGTGGCGTCTCCTGTGATTTGCCCACAGGTTGATTCTAAGTGTTCCAAGGTAATAAACAGTAAATTGTGTCCATCTGGAGCCAAACAGTAAGCTCTGATTACCCATCTTCCTCCATGGTTCCAAAGTCACAACTCCTGTGAACCTCAGTGGAAAATGTTGCTGGAGTCAAGTTCAAATGGATTTCCCTTTTGTGTTTTCTACTATTTAATCAAAATAACATTTTCATTTTAGGTTGCTTTGTATTACGACCATAAGTTTCTAATGGAATTTTTTGTTTTTCTTGTAGTTTCTAATTCCCTTTCTTTTCTTTTGCCTGCATGTGATGGCTTTTTTGACATGTCACCATGGCTAGGCTACAGTCCTCAGTTATTCAAACACTAATTAATCTAGGTGTTGTTGTTGTTAGGTGTCATCAAGTTGGTTCCAACTCATAGCAACTCTATTTACAACAGAACAAAACACTGCCCAGTCCTGTGCCATCCTCAGAATCATTGCTATGTTTGAGCCATTGTTGCAGCCACTGTGTCAGTCCATCTCACTGAGGGTCTTCCTCATTTTCACTGGCTCTCTACCTTACCAAGCATGATGTCCTTCTCCAGGGACTGGTCCCTTCTGATAACATATCCAAAGTACATGAGATGAACTCTTGCCATCCTTGCTTCTAAGGAGCAATCTGGCTGTACTTCTTCCAAGATATATTGGCTCATTGGTTAGGAGCTCGGCTGCCAGCCAAAGACTGGCAGTTCGAATTCACCAGCTGCTGCTTGGAAATCAAGGGATTTTGCAGATGTGATTAAGTTAAGAATTTTGAGATGGGGAGATTATCCTGGATTATCCTAGTGGACCCAATGTAATCACAAGGGTCCTTATAAAAGAAAGAGGACGTAGGGGAGGCAGAAGCAGAGAAGGAATGAGACAACAGAAGCAGAGATGAGAGAGAGAGATTAGAAGATTCTACACTGTTAGCTTTGAAGATGGTAGAAGGGCCACAAGCCAAGGAACGTGAGTAGTCTCTAGAAGTTGGAAAAGACAAGGAAATAAATTCTTCCCTAGAGCTTTCAGAAGGAACACAGCCCTGCCAACATCTTGATTTCAGCCCAGTAAGACCCATTTTGGAATTATGGCTCCAGAACTGTAAGAGAAGAAATTTGTGTTGTTTAAAGCCACTAAATGTGTAATAACTTGTTACAGCAGTAGTAGGAAACTAATACAGATTTTTGTAAAATTTATTCACCTTTATCATCAAGTTCTTCAACTGAATTTTTATTTCAGATATTATATTTTTAATTTCCAAGAGTTATTGTTCCTTGATTGTTTCTTTTTATAGCATCCACTGGCTGCTCCTTGAAAACCCTATGGAGCAGTTCTACTCTATCCTATAGGATCGCTATGAGTTGGAATCAACTATGAGATGAAATCAACTCAATGGCAACGGGTTTCTTACTTTATGGCTAAACTAATTTCTTGAATCATTACTCTGAGAAATCTGTCTGAAATTTCTTTTACTTCTTTAATTTCTTCTTCCTTCAGTATAGATTTCTTCCTTCAATATCAATTTTTCTGTTGTTGGTTGCTTATTTTTAATCTTGGACTTTGATGTTGCTTTCTTTTCTCAGATATCTCTTGAATGCTTATTATCCATTCATCCTGAAGACTAATGCAATAGAAAGGCCGTCAGAAGCTCTGAGTACAGGAGAGGGGCTTGTTGACCAGCAGGCTTCCTGTCATAGCCATTATGTTAGGGGATTCCTGAGTGTCAAAATCAACAGGGCTTTACTCTTGGGTCCCAAGACTCACAGTAGTTCTTCCTAGAAAGTTTATTGAATAAGAATCTTTCCTTTTTTTTTTTTTTTTTTTCCTTAGAGTAATTGCTGGACTACAGAGGTTCTGCTAGCAGGAGTCAGGAGGGAGATGAGAGGAGTATTCTGTGTATCAGTCCTTCTGTTCTCTGCCTCACCGCTCATTCCTATGCTGTGATGTCCATCACTCAGCCCTTTCCTCCTGTGCTTTAGGCTGCCTCCTCCACTCTGCTCTGTGGTCAGCACTCATAGTCCACTTCATGGATTCCAGAAATGTGTTGAACTTTCTTATCTGCTCATGGTTCCCTTCCGGCTTTCTTTTATTGCTGGGGAATTTTATATCTTTTGGAGCCCTGGTGGTGCAGTGGGAAAGAGCAACAGCTGCTATCCAAAGGTCAACAGTTCGAATCCACCAGCTGCTCCTTGAAAACCCTATGGGGCAGTTCTACTCTGTCCTATAGGGTCACTATGAGTTGGAATCAACTTGATGGCAATGGTTTTGTTTGTTTTTTGTTTTTAATCTTTTAAATTGTGTTACTACAATATTAGCGGGGCCTCAGAGAGAGATGTAGATCATTGTATGTGCATTGGTCTGCCACCTTCTCCTGTGGAATTCTGACTCACCGGAAGCTGGGCCAAGAAGAAAATCTTCAAAAGCTCAACCTGAGGCAAATGGGGTTTGATTGTACCTTGAAGGACAAGAAGCATGGCCATAGTTCCCAAAATTAATGTAAGTTTCCTACAGTCAGATATAGAGTCATTATTAAGAACATCTTTCAGTGGAACGTGAATGACAGAGGCAGTCAGAGGCTTCAGCACTGGCATATATCATCATAGCCATGAATCATGGAACAGTTTTCCTATCCCCACAACATGAAAAAAAATGTTAACTCACTATATTAGTTTCTTGGAGTCCTTGAGTAGTGCAAGCAGTTAACGTGCTCAACTACTAACCAAGTGGTTGGAAGTTCAAGTCCACCCAGAGGCACCTTGGAAGAAAGGCCTAGTGATCTACTTCTGAACAATCAGCCATTGAAAACACTAGGGAGTGCAGTTCCACTCTGACACACATGGGGTCCCCATGAGTTTGGGTTGACTGAATGGCAACCAGATTCATTTCCTAGGGCAGCCATGACAAAATATCATAAATGGGTAGCTTATAAGAGTACAAATTTATTGTTTCACACTTCTGGAGACTAGAAGTTCAAACCAACATGTCAGCAGAGCCATACTCCCTCCAAAGTTTCTGAGGCATGTTCCTGTCTTGTCTCTCCCAGCTCCCAGTAGCCCCAGGCATTCCTTGGCTTGTAGATGCATCTTCACGTGGCCTCCTTCCTCTGTCTGTCTCTCTGTGTCTCTTCTTTTTTATAAGAACACCACTCAGATTGGATTAGAATGCACCCTACTCCAGTACGACCTCATGTTAATGTAACTGATAACATTTTCATACACCCTGTTTCCAAATAAGGTCCTGTTCACAGGTACCAGGAGGTTAGGATTTCAATATATCTTTTTGAGGGACACAATTCAATCCATAACACTCTGCTTAAATTGTTTTTCAATCGCCAGCATACAATGATCACCATTCAGTCAACAAATAGTTAATTAAACATCTATTTTATGTCAGATCCAGGGTGCTTTGGATATAATAGTGAGCAAATACAGATATAATCCCTATTCCACTACTAACCAAAAGGTTGGAGGTTCAAATCCACTCAGCAGCACCACAGAAGAAAGGCCTGGCAATCTACTGCCATAAGATTACAGCCACTGAAAACCCTATGGAGTGCAGTTCTACTCTGAAACACACGGGGTGTTCATAGCAAGGGGTTTGTTTTTTAATTATCTAATTATATATATATATATATATATATATATATATATATATATATATATATATATATATATAGCTATGCCTATATGGTGTGGGGGAGGGCGAGGGAGAGAGAGAAGGGAACAACTAAGCACCTGTGAGTAAGATTATGAGGTCATTTTAAGTGAAAGCCAAAATATACATTCTGTATTGACAAGTAAACTTCTGTTTGCTTGTTTCTGGGAGAAACAAACTGACTGAAGAACAGGGTTTCTATCAACAGTATTTTTTGAGCATTAATTAAATATTCCTTTAGGATCCCTAGTGGCACAGTAGTTAAGAGCTCAGGCTGTGCCATGGATTGAATTGTGTCCCCCCAAAATATGTGTCAACTTGGTTAGCCCATGATTCCCAGTATTGTGTGGTTGACCTCCATTTTATGATTGTGATTTTATGTTAAAGAGGATTAGGGTGGGATTGTAATACCACCCTTACCCAGGTCATACCCCTGATCCAATGTAAAGGGAGTTTCCCTGGGGTGTGGGCTACACCACCTTTTATCTCTCAAGAGATAAAAAGGAAAAGGAAGCGAGCAGATAAGGGGGGCCTCATGCCACCAAGAAACAGTGCCAGGAGCAGAGTGTGTCCTTTGGACCTGGGGTCCCTGCGCAAAGAAGCTCCTAGTCCAGGGGAAGATTGATGAGAAGGCTTACAGAGGAAGACCTCCCCTGGAGCTGACACCCTGAATTTGGACTTTTAGCCTACTTTACTGTGAGAAAATAAATTTCTCTTTGTTAAAGCCATCCACTTATAGTATTTCTGCTATAGCAGCACTAGACAACTAAGACAGGCTGCTAACCAAAAAGGCTGGCAGTTCAAACCCACCAGCCACTCCTTGGAAACCCTGTGGGACGGTTCTACTCTGTCCTATGAGTCGGAATTGACACAACAGCAATGGGTTTTTTAATGCTCTTGAAACTAGACAGAAGCTTATGAGTATGACTGTGTGTGTGTGTGTGTGTTTATTTACTGGCAACAAAAGCACTCTTTGGGGGAAAAACAAGATCTATTTTCTAAGTCTATAGAAATACCCTTAGACATGAAGCATATCTTAGGCTGGCTTGAATGATTTGGCAAATTAGAAGGGGAAACTTACATGTGATCAATAATCCAAAACGGTTTTTAGAACCAGGCCAGACCCATTCTTGAAGAGTGTGATCATTAATTCTTTGTTTATCAATTTATGGTTATTCTTGTACATGATTAGAAATGTGTATGGGTTGGAAGCAATAATATCTTCAAGTGAATTGCACATGTGTTGTTTAAATGAAGAAGTAAATTTCCATCTTTTAATTTATGTACAAAGCCTTCTTGATTACGTTCATAATTTTCATTTCTAATTTGAGTAAACACTCTGCCCTTCAGAACATTGAGTAAGTCTCCACTTGGTCCTCCCATTTACATGAGTTCGTTTTTACACCAGAAGAGGGGTCCCTTTCTCCATGGACAAAGGATCAAAACTCAGGTGCATTTTAGCAAAACTCAACAGAAAATGTTACCCTGCAATGATTTCTTTGGGTGGTATTGAAGCAATAACAAAAAAAAAAAAAGAAAGAGGACTGAAAAGGTGGGGGAGAACCCTCATTCGGGGTCATTTGAAAAGGCTAAAGGGGAAAAGGCTCCATTTCACTAGCGACATTCTTTCCTGCCTGAGAAACAGTGCGTTTGCCAGCCAAGTACAATCCTCAAACCCTTTTGATCTCCGGGGGCCTTTGAAATATGAACATAATTACAACTAGGGTTTTGGGTGGCACATGGTAATACTTAGATAGCATCATCTTTGGGAAAGTTCTGGTGCTCTATGCACATTTTAATTTGAAAGCCAAATTCCTTCCTGGAAAGAAGTCTTGTGTTTTTCCCATTTTCTGTAGTGAACCTCGTGTTTCAGTTGCTAACCACCATTTAAGTTCCAGAGGGCACAAGAAAACAACAATCAATGCAGAAATAAATACATATGAGCTGCTAAGCAGGAGTTTCAGAAATAATAGGCATTTTTCAGTATTCGTTTTAGAATGACCTTATAAACAAACATGTTATTGACACACATAATCTTGATACAACCCTGACATACGTAAATAGTCAAAATGCAGCTATAGAGGGATGTGGAACGGCTGACTGATCATTTACTGAAAGTTGCCTTAAAAGGGCAACACAAAAGAGACAAAATGGAGATAAGAGATACGTATTTCCTAGATCTACGAAATCTGTGCCAATAGTTGCCAATTGCCATTGAGTCGACGTCGATTCATGGAGACCAAGGTGTTGCAGAGGAGAATTGCACTCCCTAGGGTTTTCATGGCTGTGACCTTTCAGAGCAGATTGCCCGGCTTGTCCTCCAAGGCACCTCTGGGTAGGTTTGAACCACCAACCTTTCAATTAGTAGTCAAGCACTTCACCGCCTGTGCCACCCAGGGACTTCTTGCCAATAGTTAGGACCTGCTTTCTAATATTATATCAAAAATACATTTAAAAATAAGGAACGTTTTTAGCCATTAAAAGTTATATTGTGGTGCTGACACATTGTGAGGATTGCAACTAATGTCACAAAACAATTTGTGTATAAAACTTTTGAATGAAAAAAATTATATTGTGAATTAATATGTATTGACATGGGAAGAAGTTTGCAGCAGATTGTTAATTTAAAAATCAGGTTACAAGAAAAAACACACACACAACCAATGTCACAAAACAATATGTGTATTAATTGTTCAATGAGAAACTAATTTGCTCTGTAAACCTTCCTTTAAAGTACAGTAAAAAAATGTGTACTGAATGGTCCCATTGTAAATAAATGGGTAGATATTTATTATAGTAAGAGCTGAACTAATACATAGAAGTTGTTAACAGTGATTGCTCCTAGCTGGTAGGATGTTGGGTGTTTATTTTAATCTTTTCCCTGCTCTGTGGTTTCCATTTTTTTCTTCAATAAAATTGCATTGCTTTTTTAAAATTATTTTTTCATTCAACATTTATTCAATTAATTTTTATTGAGCAAGAGTATATGTAAAGTGCTGGGCTAGGTACTGGAGATACAGTGGTGTCAAGAGACATATAGTCTTTGCACTTAGATTGGTTAGTGGAGGACATTTTCAATTGCTTTTTAATAAGAAAAAAATAAATTAAAGATACTTTATAACAAAAAGAGTTCAGATCACTTGACAGCAATCAGCCACTGATGTTTGCAGTAATCACACAAAACAGACTAGAAGCAAATAAATGCCAACATAAATGACTCATTAGGGTCAATCTTCCCCAAAGTGTGCTCCCCAGAACACACGTCCCATAAAATGCTCTCTGAAAAACAAAAATGAGGTTCATTTTAAGACCTATCACAATGTCAGAAACATTTTAAAAAACCATAACCTCAACTCTAATGCTTTTGTTAATACAATATGCTCTCTGAAAAGTTCTGCAGCATTTTGCAAACTTACTTGACAACAGACCTCTTTTTTTTTCATGGAACACCTACTAACATTCCATGGCTCCCATTTAGGGAATACTGTCTTTGGGTATGGAGGCCTGGTTGTGCAGTGGTTAAGAGCTCGGCTGCCAACCAAAAGCTCAGCAGTTTGAATCCACCAGTGGCTCCTTGGAAACCCTATGGGGTAGTTCTACTTTGTCCTATAGGGTCACTATGGGTCAGAATGACTCTACGGCAATGATTTTTTTTTTTTGGTCTTCAGGTAAATTCTGAGGAGACCCTCTATCTGTAAGTCCCAAAGGCCTCTTATTTTGATTACTTTGCCCAAAGAATGAGCCCTGGTGGCACAGTGGTTAACTGCTCAGCTCATAACTGAAAGGTTGGCAGTTTGAACCCATCAGCCTCTCCCCAGGAGAAGGATGTGGCGGACTGCTCCCATAAAGATTACAGCCTTGGAAATCATATGGGGGCAGTTCTACTCTGTACTATAGGGTCTCTACGAGTCAGAATTGACTCGATGGCAATGGTGTTTTGGTTTTTTCTAAAGAATTAATTCCAGAACCAAGGCTTACACCTTAATATGCCTAATGAATTAATGTACAGAAATAAATACAGAACTATCAAACAAATGGCAACAAACGTGCTTATGTAGCCTGACACTGGAAGTGCCTACCACAGAATTCTTCTAGGTGGGAAAGAAGCTCTTTGGGAAAGAACCTTCCAGTGCAAACCACAAGGAGTTCCAGCTTTCACCTCCTGTCTAAGTTACCTAGTGTAGCTGTAACAGAAATACCACAAGCGGATGGCTTTAAAGTACAGAGATTTATCTTCTGTTTAGGAGACTGGAAGTCTGAATTCAGGACACCGGATGTAGGGGAAGGCTCTCCCTCTGGCTCTGTCAGCACCATTCTGTTATGATCCATAGGATTTTCATTGGCTAATCTTTGGAAGTATTTGACCAGACCTTTTTTCCTATTCTCTCTTAGTCTGGAAGCTCTGCAGAAACCTGTCCACCATAGGTGACACTGTTGGTGTTTGAAATACTGGAGGCATAGCTTCCAGCATCATAACAACGTGCAAGCCACCACAGTACTACAGACTGACAGACAAATGGTAGACTCTATTTCTACTGAAATAGAAGATCCTCATCATAATTATTGGTCATCAGGTTGGCAAAGTTGTTCAGGGTCTCTGTCTGATAATTCCAGATATATGGCTCAAACATTTACCCAGAAAGTATGGTATGATTTCTCATTCAGCGTTAAATCAGGCAGTAAGTTGAAAAACATTGCACTTAATCTCTAGAATGTCCTCTGTCCCAACCTCAGAGATGATGGAAAACGGAGACCTACTCCACTTTGATTTCATTTGGCTTTGGAAAGTGTTTCTCCAGGTTTGGGGTAGCATTTGGATTGCTTTCTTTTTATCTTTTTTTTTTTTTTTTTTGATATGACATAAATACATCCCATAATGTCATTGACTGTTTGATAAATGAAAAACATCAAGTGTTGAGAAAAATCCAACTTGTCGATTAAGCTATTTGTACCACAGTTTGGTATTCTTAAGAAATGCCAATCACCACACTATTAAAAATTATAGTATTTATACTCAATGATAGATTGAGGCTATTAAAAAAATTAGAATATGTCACTGAGATGCCATTTGAACAAATCACTTTTTTTTTTTTAACTGTCTTTACTGGTTTCATGAAGAAATGCTTTTATCTCATCCCTGATTTCAAAAACTTGTGTAAACATTTTTCATCTCAATAAACTGTTTACTTCTGCGTGGAAAAGGAGTCTTATACTTGCTGCCAATTTCTTCACAAAGAATTCTTAAAAGATAAACACTCGGTGGCCACAGTTTGAACATATTAACTACTTTCACCAACTATTTTCCAGGAATAAAGCTATGGGTAAAAGGACAACCCTTTTTTATTGTTGAACACATTAGTATCTTTTCCAGCCTGAAGCTTACAAAATAATTGCTAGCTAAATGAAAAATCTCCTTTAGCATGGTATTGCAGCAACAAACCCACCAATAAGTCACTGATCCCTCTTCTTTCTGCCAAGCGCTGATTGACACTCTGCACATCTGTGATTCCTTTCAAATGTAAACTAAATATCTGCTAGCATATACTCGTGGTAGAAACTGCTCTTCTTTGCTATATGCCATTAATATTGTATGATGTACTACAGTCTACTTTGATTACAAAATTCCAAGGAGCTCATTAGATTTTCTTCCTGAGCATGGTAATTATCATTAAACTTGTAGCTGGCTTTATAACTTTTGAGCAATAGTGTGGCATATACAGTATTTGTTGTTTGGGGTACAACTCTGAATAATGTTTCTTTAGTTTTGGGTCTATTCTCCACTATTCAATGACAAAAATTGTCAATTTCATATTAGAAAGCATCATTTTGTGCTTGTTCAGGAAAAACTCAATTGGTTTATCAGAGAGGTCACTGTACTTTGAAAACAATGCAAAAGCTTCTGTGGCTTCTTGCCATTCTTTAACAAAGTTTCATAACAGAAATGCAATAGAAACTAGAGGCAAATTGATAGCTGGTCCGATAAAATCCAATTTTCACATATTCATCAAGATTCACTTGTTCTAGCAAATACAGCTTCACATTCAACATTCGCATTGGACTCTTGTTCACTGTTTACATTTATAGTGTTGTTCTGTTACATAACATTACATTTGTACACTATTTTTCATAGCTACATTTTACATTACAATTTTTGTGACTACTTTTACACTTTGCTCCTTTTAAGCTATAGGTTTCTTTCTGTGAATTAGCTATCACAACAAATAATAAAAAATGTAAAAATAACAACTGTAAATAGCATTTAAATACATACAATTCAATAGCTAAGACCAAGTGCACCCTTAAGTGAATGTTAACTGAGATGAACAACTTTTAGGGACATAATGATTATTTGAAAGAGCCCTGGTGGCACAGTGGTTAAGCCCTTGGCTGCTAACCAGAAAGTTGGAGGCTTGAACCCACCAGCCACTCCATGGGAGGAAGAGGTGGCAGTCTGCTTCCTTAAAGATTTTCAGCCTTGGAAACCCTATGGGGCAGTTCTACTCTGTCCTATAGGGTTGCTATGTTTTGTTTTTGGTTAACGATTATTTAGTACATAACTAGATTTCTGTAAAATAAAATGCTCTTACATTTCAAATTTACAAAATGAACATGAACTAAATTCTTTCACTCTATAGGCAAATTGGAGCCCTGGTGGTGCAGTGGCTAAGAGCTCGGCTGCTAACCCAAAGGTCAGCAGTTTGAATCCACCAGCAGCTCCTTGGAAACCCTATGGGGCAGTTCTACTCTGTCCTACAGGGTCTCTATGAGTCAGAAATCAACTCGATGCCAATGGGTTTGATTTTTTTGCTTTGTAGACAAACTGGGGAACCAATGATCCAGGGTTCACCTGTGAAGCATCGTTTCATCAATAGCCAAGATCATCATGCAGATAAAGAAATACACTCCTTCCCAGCAATACTTGACTGTAGCCTGATTGAATGTTTTATCATATTTAAAAAAAAAAAAAAAAAGCATGTATCAATCAAAACTGGTGATCAGGAATGCGAGAGATAAAATCCTAAAATGGAACTGGGGGTATTAAAGTATTATAGATTGACGATGCTAGCCATTAATATCTAATGTTAACTAATTAATTCTTCTTCTGATTGAAATTTGGCCTCAAATGGAGATGTGCATGGGTAGAGAGAATTATTGACAAGTGCATGTTATTTTTACAACCAGTCAATAAATTGTCCTTCTGGTCACATATACTAGTCTCTGTGAATGTGGTTAACATGAGTCTCTGCCTATTGTTGTTGTTAGCTGCCATCAAGTTGGCCCCCAACTCTTGGTGACCCCATGTACAACTGGATCAGACTGTTGTGATCTACAGGGTTTTCACTGGCTGATTTTCAGAAGTAGGTTACCAGGCCTTTTTTTCGGAGTCTTTACTGGAGACATTATAAATCAAACTGTGAGTGTGCTAGGCCGAAGAATGGACCCTGGATAAAGTCTGGTGCAGTTGTCAAGATAATGCCCCCAGGCCGGCTGGTGCCCAGCTGGCTTTCCCATTGAGATTACCAGCTTTAGTATAAGTTTCGTTTCTAATCAATAATTTGAGCTGATCAATAACCACAGGGTATTCGGAGGCACAGTCCCTGGCTGGTTCAAACAGTTAACTGGCTCAGCTGCTAACTGGAAGGCTGGAAGTTTGAGTCCACCCAGAGGTAATGCGATATTGCAGTCGCGGGCACTATCAGTAAGAAGACAGGCTAACACAGCCAATGGGTTCATTTTAATTAAATAAACAGACTTCGCTCATTTATCCTGAGAAGCTGAAATAGCGCATAAGATCAAAAATGAAACACTCAACAGTTTAGTCTTTTCTCCCTTTCTTGTAAAATTGAAAAGAAACAAAAGGAGCACATTTAAATTTAGTGTGAAAGGGACTCAGAATATTTGTCATAGACAGTGGAGCATTAGTCAAGGCCAAAGCTACTCTTTCCAAGTTCAGCAAAAATTCACAAAGAATTGGATAAATATTGAATTATGCTTCAGGGTAACTGCTTGTATGTTTTATATGATCTGTTTTCTTTATTAATATTATTTCTTGCCTTCTACTTTGAAATAGAACTTTGTCACCAAAGACAATTTAAAAAATACATTGAATTGCTTTTTCGTCTCAGCTTAAGGAAGAGCTTTTTCTTGCTTTGATACCATAACCTTAAGCAATTTCTTTCTTGAACGGGAAGAAAGGAAGCTTGAACATTTCCAAAGTAATGTAGTACAAAAACAAACAAGCAAAGTAATGGAGTCATGTCAGACATATTGCACATATTACTGTCATGTTATCATGGTGTTGGTGAAGAATATTGAATATATCATGGACTGCCAGAAGAGGAAACAAATCTCCTGGGAAAAGTGCAGCCAGAATGCTCCTTAAAAGTGAGAATGGCGAGGGGAGTGGACAGCCCCATAAAACCAAATGGGACTAATGAGGCACAGCAGTCCAGGGACAAGGGCCAGAAGGCAGTAGGGGGACAGGAAAGCTGCTGATAGGGAACCCAAGGTTGAGTAAGGATAGTGTTGATGTGTTGTGAGGTTGTTAACCATTGTCATAGGGCAACATGTGTATTAACTGTTAAATGAGAAACTATTTTGTTCTGTAAGCCTTCATCTAAAGTGAGAATAGCAGCACAATTGGAAGAGCGTAGTCGATGTCGCTGAACTATGCATGTAGAAATTTTTGAAATGGTGTATCTTTGGCTATGTATATTTTCACCAAAAAAAAAAAAAAAAAAAGGTCGAGAAGGGAGAGTGTTGACATGTTGTGGGGTTGTTAACCAATGTCATAAAACAATATGTGTACTACTGTTTCATGAGAAACTATTTGTTCTGTAAGCCTTCACCTGAAGTACAATAAAAAAAAAAAAAAAGTGAGGATGGCGAGACTCTGTCTCATGTACTTTGGACATGTTATCAGGAGGGACCAGTTCCTGGAGAAGGACATCATACTTGGTACAGTAGAGGGTCAGTGAAAAAGAGGAAGACCTTCAAAAAGATGAGCTGATACAGTGGCTGCAACAGCAGGCTCAAGCATAACAATGATTGTGAGGATGGCGCGGGACAAGTCAGTGTTTCATCCTGTTGTACATAGGGTCACTATGAGTCAGAAGTGACTCAATGGCACCTAACAACTGTGAAGTTAAGACAATGTGTTGAAAGACGTTAAATTAAATGATAGTAATTATTTTGAGAAACTGTATCATTGATTTTATGGAGCTTTGTGTAAAACGGAGACTATTTCAGCACCTGAAAGCATTAATCAGTTTTTCTAAACTTGATTGCACATTAAGGTTACCTGGTTGTGGGAGGAAGAATCAGGAAATTCTTTAAAAACTCCTAATGCCAGGGTCCCACCCCTGAAGTTTTAGCTTCTTAGGTGATTATAATCTGCAGTCAAGGTTAAGAAGCACTGTCTAAAATAATGATTGTGGTAATGTAACCATCAAAGTTCTATAAATTCAAAATGCATGTAGGTTAGGTTTACCAGATAAAATAAAGGGTGCCTAGTTAAATTAGAATTTCAGTTAAATAATGAACATATTTTTAGTATAAGTATGTCCCAAATATTATATGTTGTTGTTGTTAGCTGCCATTGAGTCAGCCCCCTACTCATGGTGACCTCATACACAGCAAAACAAAATAATGCCTGTTCCTGCGCCATCCTCATGATGAGTTATGAATCAGACAGTTGTGATCTATAGAATTTTCACTGACTGATTTTTGGAAGTAGATCACCAGGCCTTTCTTCCTAGTCTATCTTAGTCTGGAAGCTCCACTGAAAGGTGCTCAGCATCATAGCAACACACAACCCTCCACTGGCAGATGGTGGCTGCGAGTGAGGTGCAATTGTCTGGGAATCGAACTCAGGTCTCCCATATGGAAGGCAAGAACTCTACCACCGAACTACTACTGCTTCATGAATATGGTATAGGCAGCCTGTATTTTTACCATGTTTTTAAAATTTTATTGTGATAAAATATACATAACAATTTTGCTACTTTAACAATTTTTAAGTGTAATTCAAGAGGCATTACAGTCACCATGTTGTGCGATCATCACCACTATTTCCAAAAGTTTTTCCTCATCCCCGACAGAAACTAAGTACCCCTTAAACAACAACTTCCCATCCCTCCCTCCCCCAAACCCCTGGAAACCACTCCTTAACTTTGGCCTCTGTAAATTTGCCTATTCTAGACATTTCATGTAAGTGGGAACATGCAATACTTATCCTTTTGTGTGTGGCTTATTTCACTTAGCATGGTGTTTTCAAGGTTCATCCATGTGGTAGTATGTATCAGAATTTCATGTCTCTTTATGGCTGAATAATAATCCATTGTATGTATATGCCACATTTTGATTATCCATTTGTCTGTCGATGGACACTTGGGTTGTTTCCACCTTTTGGCTATTGTGAATAACGCAGCAATGAACATTGGTGTACACACTGTTTCTTTATTTGCTAAATCTGGCAACTGTGGGGAAGAGCCGCCTCCTCAAAGCAGAATCGACTTTAATGACATGGATGGAGTAAAGCTTTCGGGACTTTATTTGCTGATGTGGCATGACTCCAAATGAGAAGAAACAGCTGCAAACATCCATTAATAATTGGAATGTGGCATGTACAAAGTATGAATCTAGGAAAACAGTGGGCTCATACACAGCAACGACTGTGAGGAAGGCGAAGGACGCGGCAGTATTTTGTTCTCTTGTACATATGGTGGCTGTTAAGTCGGAAGTGACTCGACGGCACCTAACAACAACAACAATTTTGGTTCTCTTATTTGCTTGAACATTTTTTGGAAGTAAGCTGTTCACCAACTATTGGAGTTCCTTACAAACAAAGCCTTCCCCGATTAAAAAAAAGAAGATGATGACTTAATAATCCTGTGAGACAAATAACATCACATCCACATTACTATGATAATATGAGTCTTAAATAACTTGGAGTTAACCACAGACAGATACAACGGAGAGGCACCACTCCAGTTCCAATAGGATGTCACCTCTGTGGTACTAAAATGACACACAAAAAAAGGCATTAAAAACAAAACTTAGTTGAGTAACACCCAAATCTGAATGCATCAAAACTACGCTAAGGATTATTAGTGAAACTCAGCATCTGCCCTGTAAGTGTACTCGGATTACACCAACTTTTTTTTTTCTTTTAAGAAAAATTTTAGAAACTTACTGTTATGGATTGAATTGTGTCCCCCCAAAATATGTCTTGGAATCCTAACCCCTGTACTTGTTGATGTAATCCCATTTGGGAGTAGAGTTTTCTTTTGTTATGTTAATGACACCTTATCATTTTAGGGTATCTTAAACCAGTCGCTTCTAAAATACAAAAAGAGCAGATTAGACACAGAAGGAAGAACAAATGGGGGAAGATAGATGCCACACCACATGAAGATCGCCCAGGAACTGAGAAACAGAAGCTGAAAAGAGACAAGGACCTTCCCCCTAGAGCTGACAGAGGGAAAGCCTTACCCTAGAGCAGGTGCCCTAAATTCAGACTTCTAGCCTTCTAACTGTGACAAAATAAATTTCTGTTGGTTAAAGCCACTCACTTCCTACTTGTGATATTTTTGTTACAGCAACATGAAGAAACTAAGACACTTAACCTCCGAAGAGACTGCTTAGTATACATGGAAAGCTAAGCAAGCTGTATGGCAGAAATAGGCTTTGCAATCATACTGGGATTGAGTCCAGATTTGCCATTTACTGGCTGGGTGACTTTGAGAAACCCAATTAATCTTTCTAAGCCTTAGTTTTTGATCTGTAAAATCAGCATAATAATAATACCTACCTTACAATGTTATTATGAGAACTAAATGAGAAAACGCAAGTAGCTGCGTATGTTTTTAGCTGTTGTCATGTCAGCCCCTGACTTATGGCAACATCATGCACAAATGAATGAAATGCTGCCTTATCCTGCACCATCCCTGTGACAGGTTGTGGATCAGACCATTGTGATCCATAGAATTTTCATTGGCTGAGTTTTGGAAGTAGATTGCCGGGCCTTTCTTCTTAGTCTGTCTTAGTCTGGAAGCGCCACTGAAACCTGCTCAGCATCAGAGCAACGTGCAAGCCTCCATGACAGGCGGGTAGCAACTGTGTGTGAGATGTATTGCTTGGGAATCGAACCCGGGTTTCCCACATGGAAGGTGAGAATTCTACCACTGAACAACCTTTGCCCCCACTTGCATATTAAAAAAAAACAAAAAAAAAACCAAACTAGTTGCCGTCAAGTTGATTCTGACTCATAGCACCCCTATAGGACAGAGTAGAATAGCCCCATAGAGTTTCCAAGGAGTAGCTGGTGGATTTGAACTGCCAACCTTTTGGTTAGCAGACATAGCTCTTAACCACTGCGTCACCAGGGTTTCCATAGTAGTGCTCAATCAATGTTATTTATAGTTGTTAATTTTAGCAAAGCTTAAGTATAGAAATAAGGATGCAGGGAAGAAATAGAAATAATATGTAATCTTTAAATATGGTAGTCTTAAAGTGAACCCAGAAGTCTTTTTTGTTTTATTCCACCTGGAGGCAAATGCCCAAGGACTTGATCCTTGCTGCTTACAGTGTCCTCTAAGACATAGCATCAGTACCACCGAGGCTGATTAGAACTTTTTAGAAATACATCATCTCAGGCCCCACTGCAGAAACACTGAATAAAACTCCGTATCTTTGCAAGATTCCCAGGGGTTTTGTGTGCATGTTAAAGCTTGAGAAGGACTGGATGGCCTCTTCACCTCCCAGCCAGTCTCATATTTCCTGCCTGCTAGATTATATACTTTGTGAGGAGAGAGATGATGTCTGTCTTCTTCATAACTTTTGCCCAGTTCTGGGCACATTGCCTAGCACATGCTAAGTATTCAGTAAATATGTTTTAAATTGAGTTTAATTGATTTGAATTGAATGAAGGTCAAAATAAACTTTATATTTTGAGATAATTATAGAGTCACATGCAGTTACAAGAAATAATACAGAGAGAAGCCATGTAGTCTTTACCCAGTTTGCACCAATGGTGGAATCTTGCACAACCAGAGTTCGTCACAACCAGGATAGTGACATTGATACGATCCACTGATCTTGTTCCCATTTCCCCAGTTTAACATGTGCATATGCCCCACCACAAGGAGCCCTGCTGGCTCAACGGGTAAGTGCTTGGCTACTAACAGAAAGACCGGCAGTTTGAACCCACCCAATGGCTCTGTGGGAGAAAGACTTGGCAATCTGCTTCCATAAAGATTACAGCCTAGAATACCCTATAGAGGAGTTCTACTCTGTCGCATGGAGTTGCTATGAGTCAAAATAGACTTGACAGAACCCAACAACGACAACATGCCCCACCGCAGTCAAGATACAGGACAGTTCCATCACCCCAAGGATCCTTCATGTTGTTCTTTTATAACCACACTCACTTTCCTCCTGCATCCTGCACCCCTCATCTCCAGTCCTGGCAACCACTAATCTGTTCTTTATTTCTAAAATTGTGTCCCTTCAAATATGTTACATAAATGGATTCATACAGTGTGCAACTTTTGGGAATGGCTTTTTTCACAAAGCATAATTCCCTGGAGATTCATCTGGGTTTTTGTGTGTGTCAGTGGTCTGTTCCTTTTTATTGCTGAGTAAGGATTCCATGGTATGGATGTACCAGTTTGATCAACCATTCACCTGTTGATGGACATCTGGGTTGTTTCCAGTTTAGGCCTATTAAGAATAAAGCTCTATAAACACTTCTGTATGTTTGTTGTGTGAACAGAAGTTTTTTCATTTCTCTGGGATAAATGCCCAAGAATACAACTGCTGGGTTGTATGTTAATTGCATATTTAGTTTTATAAGAAAATACTAAACTGTTTTCCAGTATTAAAAAAAACAAACAAACAAAAAGCAAACCTGTTGCCATACCCTCAATTCTGACTCAGAGCGTAGGACAGAGTAGAACTACCTCATAGGATTTCCAAGAAGCAGCTGGTAGATTCTAACTGCCAACCTTTTGGTTAGCCGCCAAGCTCTTAACCACTGCTGTCCTATTTTATATTCCCACCAGCACTGTATCTAGTCTCTCAACATCCTTGTCAGCATTTAGTGTTACCATGCATTACTTTAGCCATTCTTACAGGTATGTGGTAATATCTCATTGTGGTTTTAATTTGTTTCCCTAATGTTTAAAGATATTGAACATCTTTTTGTATGCTTATTTGACATCTGTATATCCTATTCAGTGAAATATCTGTTTATGTTCTTACCTATTTTCTAATTGCTTGTTTGTTTTGTTATTGTTGAGTTTTGAGAGTTCTTTATGTATTGTAAATACTAGTCCTTTGTCAGATGTTCAGTTAGCAAATATTTTCTCCCAGGCTGTAGCTTGTCTTTTTGTCCTCTTAACAGAGTCTTTCACAGATCAAAAGTTTTTACTTTTAATGAGGTTCAGTTTACTTTCATCTGTCATGATTTGGGTGTCAAGTCTAAAAACATTTATAGTTTTTTTCTAAAAGTTTTATAGTTTTACATCTAAGTCCGTGATACATTTTGTGTAAAGGGTTAAGTTTGAGAGTCTTTTTTTTTTTGGCCTATTGATGCCCAGTTGCTCCAGCACAATTTGTTAAAAAGGCTATCCTTCCTCCATCGAATTGCTTTTGCACCTTTGTCAAATATCAGTTGGCTTTTCATAAAAATTTTAGAATAAGCTTGTATATTTCTACCAAAAATATAGGAATTACTTTCAAACTATAGTTCAAATTGGGGAGAATTGACATCTTTACTATGTTGAGTCTTCCAATCCATGAAAACAGTATGTGTCTCCAATTATTTAGGTCTTCTTTGATTTCTTTAATCATAATTTTTTTTTTTTTAATTTTCAGCATGCTGATGCAGTATATGTTTTGTTAAATGTAAACCTAAGTATTAATTTTTTGGAACAATTTAAAAATGACATTGTGCCTTTAGTTTCCACATGTTCATTATTAGTATATAGGAATGTGGCTGGTTTTTATGTGTATGTCTTGTATCCTGCTACCTTGCTGTACTCACTGACTAGTTTTAGGAATTTTCTTATAGGTTCCTTGTTTTCACAGACAATCAATTTTGTCATCTGCAAATAAGGTATGTTTTATTTCTTTCTTTGCAGTCTGTATGCTTTTTATTTCTTTTTCTTATTTTACTGCTGTAGCTAGGAATGCCAGTATTATGTTGAATAAGAGTGGCAAAAGTGGACATCTTTGCCTTATTCCCAATTTTAGGGGGAAGCATGATGTTAGCTTAGATTTTTGTAGATACTCTATCAAGCTGAGGTAAGCCAAAAAAATTTGTTGCCATCAAGTTGATTCCAACTCATAGAGACCGTATATGACAGAGTTAGGACAGAGCAGAACTGCTCCATAGGATCTTCAAGAAGTGATTGGTGGATTTAAATTGCTGACCTTTTGGTTAACAGCCAAGCTCCTAATCCACTTGTTGAGAATTTTTATCATTTTTACCGTGAATGAGTGTTGGATTTTATCAAATATTTTTTCTGCTTCAGTTGACATGATCATATAATTTTTCTCTCTCAGCCTGTTGATATGGAAGATTATATTAATTTTTAAATGTTGAACCAGACTTTCACACTTGAAAAAAAATCCTACTTGATTATGATGTATGATTTTTGTTTTAATACATTGCTGGATTTCATTTGCTAATATTGTTTCATGATTTTTGCATCTAAGTTCATTAGAGATATTTGTCTGTAGTTTTATTTGTGTGTGTGTGTGTGTCTTTGTCTGGTTTTGGTATCAGTAATATTGGCCTCATAAAATGAGTTGGAAAGTGTTCTCTTCTACTTTCTAGAAGAGATTGTGTAAAATTGATGTTAACTCATATGTAAATATTTGGCTGTATTTTTTCCCCTATCTTGTGTAGGAGCATTATTGACATAGTGGTAAGATCTGGGGGGAAGGGAAGTATTCTATAATCCTATGATTAGCTCTCATTCTTTTAGTGAGCCATGTCCCTGGGTTGTGACCTTCACATGTGCTTCTCAACTTTTTTTTTGAGAAAGAAAGTCTAGAGAGGACAGAAGTTTGTTATTTCCCTTCCCCCACATTGAAGGTTAGAAGGGGCTGGAGCTGGGTTATTTCCCTTCCCCAAGGTCAGTTATTCTCTGATAAAATAGTTCCCCTTGAGGGCAGACCATTGTTAAGAAGAATAGAGTGTTCTGGACTTATTTCAGGATGGTTACTTTTCTCCTCACCTGCTGGAAGCTCGAGGAGATTTTTCTTTATCTTCACCCTGAGAACCTGATGGGGCTTCTTCTCCCAGGAAGCTGTGATTCTTTATATTTGCCTGTCTCTCCAGTTTTAGAGTGGTGGTTTGCCCTGTGACCTCAATTCTCTGAAAAGAGTTGTTGCTTTTCAGTTTGTTCATCTTTTTTCTTGTTGTCAGGACAGGAGTGATGATTTCCAAGCTCTTTACATGTTGGAGCAGAAAAGCCTGTGTTTACTATTTTACATAGGGTAGACAGGGAAGGTCTCATCAATATTGTGACATTTAAGCAGAGACCCTAAGAAAAGAGGGAGTGAGCCGTATTATGGGGAAGAATATTCCAGGCAGAAGAAACATCAAGTGCAAAATTCCTGAAGTAGGAGCATACTTGGTGTGTTTGAGGAATAGCAATAAGCCCAGTATAGCTGGTGTAGAGTGAGGGAGATGACGGGATGGCATAGGGTGGGGGGGAAGATCATTGTAAGCACTTTAGTTTTTGTTCTTTGAAATGGGAAGATTTGGGCTGGGGCCTGGAAACCATAGTTTCAGGGGATATCTAAGTCAATTGGCATAACAAAGTTTATTAAGAAAATGTTCTGCATCCCACTTTGGTGAGTGGTGTCTGGGGTCTTAAAAGCTTGCAAGCAGACGTCTAAGATGCATCAATTGGTCCCAACCACCTGGAGTAAAGGAGAATGAAGAACACCAAAGACACAAGGAAAGTATTAGCTCAAGAGACACAAAGGGCCACATAAACCAGAGACTTCATCAGCCTGAGACCAGAAGAACTAGATGGTGCCCGGCTACCACCAATGACTGCCCTGACAGGGAACACAACAGAGAGCTCCAGACAGAGTGGGAGAAAAGTGTGAAACAGAACTCAGATTCACATAAAAAGACCAAACTTAATGGTCTGACAGAGACTGGAGGAACCACCAAAATTATTGCCCCTGGACACTGTGTTAACCCAGAACTGAAACCATTCTCAAAGCCCACTCTTCAGACAAAGATTAGACAGGACTATAAAACAAAAAATAATACACATGAGGAGTGTGCTTCTTAGTTCAATCAGATACACAAGACCAAATGGGCGTCTCTTAACCTGAGGCAGGATGAGAAGGCAGGAAGCGACAGGAACTGGCTGAATGGACACAGGGAACCTAGGGTGAAAAAGGGGAGTGTGCTATTACATTGTGGGGATTTCAACTAATGTCACAAAACAATATATGCAGAAATTTTTGTATGAGAAATTAACTTGAGCTGTAAACTTTCACGTGAAGCACAACAACTAAAAGAAAAGAGAAGATATGGGGTGGTTTTGAGCCAGGAATGTCATCTGAGTTACCCTTTATGATTTTACTCTGGCTGCTATGTGGAGTGGACAGACTGAAGGGGGGAAGCTTTGGCAGCTGACTGACCACTTAGAAGGCTGCAATAATGCAGTTGAGAAACGGTGATGGCCTGGACCAGGTAGTAGCAATGGAGATGGTAAGAAGTAGTCAGATTCTGCACATGTTTTGGAGGTAGGACCAACCAGATTTGTGAATGAATTGAATGGAAACTTTGTTTTACTGTGTGATGATCTATTTTTGTCCATTGCCCATCTTTTTTATTGGGCTACTATTACTTTTCTTGGCTCTTCATCATTAAAGAGACATCCCAAATTTCATTTGTCATGTAGTAGCAAATGTTTTTCCTAGGCTGTCATTTATAGTTTAGTTTAATTTTGTTTCACTTTTTATATACAGAAGTATTAATATGGTTTTTATACTAAATCTAGCAGTCTTTTCCTTTGTGACTGCTTACATTGTTTTAATGCTTAGAACATCATTCCCTATCTGAGACCTGATAAATATTTAGTATATTTTCTCAATTTATTCTAGTTTTCTTATAGTTTTATTTAAAAGTTAACTCTGTGAAATCCTCCAGGGAATTATTATTGCACAAAGTTTGAAGTGGAAATCTAACCTTCTCTTCAAAATAATTTATCTATTTTTCTTAGACCATTTATTAAATAATGTTTCCTGTCCATTTATTTGTGGTGCCCCATTTATCATATATAAAATTTTTGTTGGTCCTATGAATCACACATTTTTTGTGATTTATAACTGGGTTTTGCTGTTATGAAGGAAATTTATTAATGCTTATCTATTTTATATTTGGTATCCTTAGTAAACTTTCTATTTAAGGAGTTGTCACCCTGTCTTTGGCTAGGCCTTATTTAGGTTCTAAAATCTGGCCATAGTGAGGTGGAAATTTTAAGACACCAGGAGATAGAGACCAATCAAAAGGTTTGCATTTCCTTTTATTCCTTATCAAATACAACTAAGCAGGGTTTAATGTTCTTTTTGCTTCCAGACATTTTTTCAAATGTCATCATGGAAACCACTGCCCTACCCTGTCTGGGCCCTGTTATTATCTCCTCTAGGTCAGAAACTGAATGCTCAAGTTATCATCAAGTTTCAATACCTTCATCACTGAGAAATTTTTAATGGTGATTTACTTGTGACTCTAATAGTTTTTATCTTATAATTCCTTAATTTTTTACTTTTGTCTTTCCTATTTCTTTTCTCATGAATGTTCTTGAAGGAGTCCTCTTTCAAACTCACTGAGCTGACTGCTTAGTTCATTTACTTTCAGGCCTTCCTTTTTAAATAATAAAAATATTTAAATAACAAATTTTTTTAGCTGTCAGATTTTTTAATGTTTACTTCAAAATAAAAAGATACCCTTACATAGCAAGGGCTGAATCATTCTAGAATCTTTAATGAAAGCATAGAACCTTGAGGTAAAACAGAATACAATACTGGGGAAGCCAGCACAACTTGTCCAAGGCAAGGTCATGGAAGCTCCAGAGACACATCCAAACTCCCTGAGGGACCAAATTGCTAGGCTGAGGGCTGTGTGGACCATGGTCTCGGGGACCATCTACCTCAATTGAAATAACATAGTTTATAAAGAAAATGTTCTACATTCTACTTTTGGTAAGTAGTGTCTGGAGTCTTAAAAGCTTGTGAGCGGCCATCTAAGATACTCCACTGACCTCACCCAGTCTGGAGCAAGGGAGAATGAAGAAAACCAAAGACACAAGGGAAAGATTAGTCCAAAGGACTAATGGACCACAACTACCTCAGCTTCCACCAGACAGAGTCCAGTACAACTAGATGGTGCCTGGCTACCACCACTAGCTGCTCTGACAGGGATCACAATACAGGGTCCTGGACAGAGCTGAAGAAAAGTGTAGAACAAAATTCTAACTCACAAAAAAAGACCAGACTTACTCGCCTGACAGACTGGAGAAACCCCTGAGAGTATGGCCCCTGGACATGCTTATAGCTCAGCAAGGAAGTCACTCTTGAGGTTCACCTTTCAGCCAAAGATTAGACAGCCCCATAAAACAAAGTGAGACTAAATGGACACACCAGCCCAGGGACAAGGATGAGGAGGTAGGAAGCGACAGGAAAGCTGGTAATGGGGAACCCAAGGTGAAGAAGGGGAGAGCATTGACATGTCGTGGGGTTGGCAACCAATGTCACAAAACAATGTGTGTTAATTGTTTAATGAGAAACTAGTTTGCTCTGTAAACCTTCATCTAAAGTACAATAAAAAAAATTAAGAAAGAAAACATAGCACCTTGATATCCTTCATCCCATTTCTTATTCCCACAGAAAAGCTTTTTCATCGCTTGCCACTTCCTTTCTATTTTATTTTAGTTTTCCTGAGGGCTGCTGCCTATATATCTGCTCCTCTGTAGTCTTGTTCTCTTTAGCCTGAGCCTTGGGATCTCTACATCTGTCTCATGTTTGTAGAGGTAACTGCTTCCTTAAGTTCAGTAATTTGCTGCCCAATTTTGATCATCGTTTTCATTCCTTCTAACGGAATGTTTTCTTGGCAGTGTTCTCAGGCAAGTTTTTGTTTCTATCTTTCAACCTGACACATGCTTGGTTTTATGCTTTATGTCTCTTTCTGGGTCTTGATGCAGTTGGTCTCGATGACAGTTGTGACATTTTTCCATGTTGGTGGAAGAATCCACCAATGTTTTTCCACGAACAACAGGAAATAAACCAAACTATGCAGATCTATCTTTCCACTAGAAAGTGAGGTAACTGTCCTTTGTAGCGAATTCAATTTTTATTATAACCACAACTTTCAGAGGTGTATTTCTGGGAGTATTTTGATGTAAAAAAGCTCTAGGATTGGAAAATTGTCTTTCATTTAATGTGAAAGGCAGAGAAAGAAGGGATTTTGAAGAACATGACCCAGCAAGAAATACCAAAACAAGAAAGGGTGTATATAAAAAGCTCTGGTATGAGGGAAGGTGGTTCAAATGGATGAGGTGGGAGTGGACATCCTGTGGTTGATGAGATCATAGGGGTGTTCGTGGGAAAGCCTAGGCCATGAAGTACCAATGTGAACAAGAAGGTTACTTTTCACTCTAGGAGAGCTGGGTATCTATTTTCCATCAGAGGTGTAAATATTTGAGGGCCTGTTCTGAGGAGGATATTTTATTTGAAATATTGGATGATAATTCAAAGGGACTAAATGGGTTCCACCCTCAGGCAAAGGCCCATCAGAAAGAAGGAATACTCATAAAGCACTCATCAAGAGTTGCTGGGTGGTGCAAACGGTTAAGCACTTGACTACTGAAAGGTTGGTGGCTCAAATCCACCCAGAGGTACCTCAGAAGAAAGACCTGGAAATCTGCTTCCAAAAAGTCACAGCCTTGAAAACCCTATGGAGCAGTTCTACTCTGCACACATGGGGTCATCATGAGTTGGAATTGACTCTATGGCATATGGTTTTGTTTTGGTTTTTTTGGTTTCATAATCTCATCACTCCAAGGCAACCACTGTTAACTAGTTTTGCTCATTTCCTCTATTATTTTTTTCTAGAATTGTTTTTACATCATTGAGATCAATTTTATAGTCTGACTTTTTCACTATTGTATCATAGACATTTTCCATTATTAAAAACTTTTCATTAGTAGCATGTTTAAATGTCTTGATAACATTCATTATATTCTTGTAATATTAGAATATAATTTCCAATATCTTTGTATTAAAAATTATGCTTTGAAGAATTTCTTTTCTTTCTTAAGTAACACTGTGGATCTCAAAATCTGGGTGCATCAGAAGCACTTGGAAGCCCCATTCCTAGAGTTTCTGACTCAGTAAATCTGGGGTGGGGCCAAATAATTGGCATTTCTAACAGGTTCTGGTAATGCTGCTGCTGCTGGTCCAAGGACCACACTAAGAATCACGTAGTAACAGAGTGTATTCTTGCTTCAATAAATGTCTAAAACACGATGCTTCTTCCTTCCAAGCTAGTTTTTACCTTTGATATTGAAGAAAAAGTAAAATAATATTACTTACCCTGGTTAGGAAAGGAAGTAGTGAGGTCTAGTAAAAGACTCTCTAAAATTTTCTAGTGACTGGTTTTTGCTGACCCATTTGTATTACTGTGGAATCTTACTGAACAGTTGTCTGTTTGACCCTCCAGCTACAGCATTATACAGCTGGTCTCATTTTTTTTTAAGTCACCTGCTCTCATTTAATTCATTTCCTTTGGTGTTTTCCTTCCTCTGGGGAGTCTTTGACATCTGTCCCACATACTTCTTTATGAATACACAGGCTCATCTTTTATCTTTATTTTTAACTTTTATGAGTCAGTAACTCTTACCCTTTTTGTAGTTGTGAATTTTTTCATTCCTTATGCATCTAAAAGACGATATCCACCCTAGTTCTTTATGACTGCTTTTTTTTTTATTTCTTATTCTGTTGACATTTATATTTAATCTGAGCCTAAAGTTAAATACTAGCAGCACATGACTTCTCACTTCATTGGCACCATCTTGTGGTGAATTTCTGTATCACATTGGAAAATCTGCAGCATACAGTAAAGCACAGTGCCATTATGGCACATTATACAGAGGTAACACTGAAACTGGAGAAGGCATAATAAGTTGGGGAATCAGAAGTAATTCTGTTACTTTATTAACTGCACAGCAAAAATGAGAAGTAGTGAGAACCAATGGTTAAGTACTTGGACTCTGGAGTCAATTACATGAGCTCAAAGCCTGGCTCCACCACTTACTGTCATGTGGCCTTAAGCACATTGATACATCTCCTGAGCCTCAGTTTCCTCATAAGTGAAATGAGGATACCAGTAGCAGCTACCTCACAGGGATGTAGAAGGAAACAATTACTATTATGATAATAGTTAGCACAATGCCCGTTGTCTTAGGCTGGGTTCTCTAGAGAAGCAAAACCAGGAAAGTGTATAAATATATATAGAGAGAGATTTATACCAAGGAAACAGCTCACGCAATTGTAGAGGCTAGAACATCCCAAGTTTGTGGATCAGGATAGAGGCTTCTCCCAATTCACGCAGCCACAGAAGCTGGTGAGCCCAAGATCGGCAGGTTGGAGAGCAGGGCTCTCGCTCACAGGCTGTGAAGGTCAACGAATTCCAAGATCAGAAGGCAAGACCACAAGGTTTCTACTGATTTATGTAGCTGCAGGGGATGGCAAACCCAAGATTGGCAGGTCAGAGAGCAGGGCTCTGCTCGTAGGCTGTGAAGATCGATGAATCCCAAGTTCAGCAGATAAGCTGACAGCTCAAGTCCCAAGAACTGGAGGTCAGACAAACAGGGGGCAGCTGCAGGATTCAGAGCGAGCCAAAAACCAGAACATCTGCTTATATTCAGATGCAGGCCACACCCCCAAGGAAATTCCCCTTCATCTGATTGGCTACTCACAGCATATTCAATCATGGGGGTGATCACATATAAACACTGAGAATCGTGGCCCAGCCAAGTTGACACACAGTCTTAACCATCACACTTGTAATATAGTTCAATAATATTGGCTTTGATTATTTGATGACAAACTATCACATCTGGTTTTCTATTTTAATGTCCAAACCCAGAATAGAAACAGTACCAGGAAAGAAGACTTCTCCTGAAATTTTATATGGATAACTATTCTCAGAATTGTCAGAAGTAGCATGAAGTTAAAACTGCAAAATGTAGTCATTGGAAAAGCATTTATTTATTAATTTTTAAGAGAAGGGAAACTTCTGGGAAGAGAGGTCTTCTAAAGTTGACTTACAAAGCGAAATCTGAAAATGATCTGGTTAAATTTACCAAAATTGACAGTCAAAATAAATAATTATGAGGGGAGCATAGTAGCTTAAAATTATTTTCCTTCAAGGGTGAAAGAAAACTTTTTAATATTAAAAATGATTTATAGTCCCAAATGCCTTCAAAGATCTTGTTGTTGTTAGGTGCCATCGAGTCAGTTCTGACTCATAGCGACCTTACGTACAACAGAACGAAACACTGCTGGGTCCTGTGCTATGCTCACAATCATTGCTATATTTAAACCCATTGTTGCAGCCACTATGTCAATCCATCTCACTGAGTGTCTTCCTCTTTTCCACTGACCCTCTACCAAGTATGATGTCCTTCTCCAGGGACTGGTCTATTAAAGAGACTTTTATAATTTAAACAGTCCTTGAAAGAGCTACTACGTCTCTGACAAATCTGGATGTTGAAAATTTTTCTATTAGAAAATTTAATTTTAATTATTCTTTTGGAATAATGGAGCCCTGGTGCTGCAGTGGTTAAGAGCTATGGCTGCTGACCAAAAGGTTGGCAGTTTGAATCCACCAGCCACTCCCTGGAAACCATATAGGGCAGTTCTACTCTGTCCTATAGGGTCCCCATGAGTCGGGATTGACTGGATGGCAATGAGTTTGGTCTGGGTTTATTGAAATAATAAAATGAAAAAGCTATTTGAAATAAGTGAGAGTAGAAGAATGCATTTAGAGTATTTTTCCTCCCTTTAAGATCATGTGTCATAATTATATACAGTCAATGGGCAATCTTGCCAGCACCAGAATCATGCATTCAGTTTCCCAACTGTTGTTTCCCCTAGATAGTTAGCATTGTTCAGTGAATTTTTGTTATGCCATTATGCAAATGTAGTCTATGTTCATTATCTTTCTGCTTAATAAATTCATCAAAATCTGTCCCGAAACAGATTTTCTGTTTTGTCAACTACACCCACAGTCTTGCTCCCAGATTTTTTTTAATCAGTATTTTCAGACTGTGAGGGAAGGAAAGCAAGATGTGGGAATAATTTCATGAATTTTAAATATGTTGTAATTCTGTTTCAGTACAATCTTCAAGTATATAACAACTGTCTGCAGTTCTACCCAGCATACCCCAATCTCAGGGAAGTGCCAGATTAGTTCAGTTGGTTAGAATATGGCAGTGATGCATCCACAAGCAAGTCCCCTGTGAGTCAACTACTGTGCAGAGAAGAAAAATGTCTTCACTGTCAGACTGAACTTCTGAGGCTGGTAGTCTGGAAAATCTATGATTTTGATGTGTTGAGATTTGGAAATTTTCTAGAGAGCTTTCTAATATTGTTTCTATTTTAATTTCACTGTGGTCAGAGAACATCTTTTTATGACTTCAGTCATTTGAAATTAACTGAGACTTATTTTATAGATTATAATACAGGCTTTCTTGGTAAATGTTCTGTGTGCATATGAAAAGAATGTGTACTCTGCTGTAGTTGGGTGGAGTGTTCTGTAAATGTCAATTAGGTTCAGTTGGTTGATGTCCTGGTTTCTTAGTGCTGCTATGTCTTAGTTATCTAGTGCTGCTATAACAGAAATACCACAAGTGGATGGCTTTAATAAAAAGAAGTTTATTCTCTCACAGTCCAGTAGGCTACAAGTCCAAATTCAGGGTGCTGGCTCCACAGGAAGGCTTTCTCTCTCTGTTGGCTCTGGAGGAAGGTCCTTGTGATGCATCAGTTTTCCCTTGGTCTGGGAGCATCTCAGCACAGGAACCTCAGGTCCAAAGGATGCTCTCTGCTCCCAGCACTGCTTTCTTGGTGGTATGATGTCCCCATGTCTCTCTGCTCACTTCTCTCTATCTCAAAAGAGATTGGCTTAAGACACTATCTGATCTTGTAGATTTCATCAATATAACTGCTGCTAAACCATCTCACTAACATCATAGTGTTAGGATTTACAGGGAAATCACATCAAATGACAAAATGGTAGACAACCATACAATACTGGGAATCATGATCTAGCCAAGTTGACAGGTATTTTGGGGGGACACAATTCAATCCATGACATGCTGTAACAGAAATACTAAAGTGGGTGACTTTAATAAACAGAAATGTATTTTCTCATAGTTTAGAAGGCTAGAAGTCCAAATTCAGGGCACCTATTCTAGGGGAAGCCTCTCTCTGTCTGCTCTTGGGGAAGGTCCTTGTCTCTTTTTAGCTTCTGTTCCTTGGTTCCTTGGAAATTGTTATGTGCCGTGTATCTTCCCCCTTTGTTTGTGCCTCCTTCTCTGTGCCTAATCTGCCCTTTTTGTATCTCAAAGGTGATTGGCTGAAGCCACACCCTATACTGAATTGGTCTCATTAACATAACAAACAGAATCCTCTTCCCAAATGGGATTATATGGGTTTAAGAGTTACAACACATATTTTTGGTAGACACAACTCAATCAATAACAGTTGCTAATACTTCTCACATCTTCCATATCCGTACTGATTTTTCTGTCAAGTTGTTCTGTCAATTATTAAGAGAGAGAGGCATTAAAATCTTCAATTAAAATTGTGGATTTTTATGTCTCCATGCAACCTTATCAGTTTTTGCTTCATGTATTTTCAAGCTCTGTTATTAGGTGCATAAACATTTAGGATTGTTATGTTCTCCTGCTAAACTGACCCCTTTATTTTTATGAAATGACCTTCTTTATCCCTGGTAATATTCTTTGGTCTGAAGTCTACTTTGATAGTATTATAACCACTCCAGCTTCCTTTTGACTAGTGTTAGCATCGTGTAACTTTTTCCATTTTACTTTTAATTTAGTTGTGTCTTGATATTTAAACTGTGTGTGTGTGTGTGTGTGTTTAGGCAGCATATACTTGAGTCTTGCTTTTTTAATCCAATCAGACAATTTTTACCTTTTAATTGGGATATGTAGGCATTTATTTTTAATGTGATTAGTCATATCATTGGGGTTAAATACCATTTGCTTTCTATTTGTCCCATCTGTTCTTTGTTCCCCCTTTCTTGACTTCTTTTGGGTTAATTGGATGTTTTTTATGATTCCATTTTCTCTCTTTTGTTGACTTCTTAGTTATAGCTCTCTGGTTATTTCAGTGGTTGCTTTGGGTTTATAACCAAACCAAAACAAACCTCTTGCCATCGAATCAATTCCGACTCATAGTGACCCCATAGGACAGAGTAGAACTGCCCCATAAGATTTCCAAGAAGTTGCTGGTGGATTCGAATTGCTGACCTTTTGATTAGCAGCCATAGCTCTTAACCACTGCACCACTAGGGCTCCTTGGGTTTATAGTATATATATATTTAACTTATCACAACTTACCTTCAAGTTATATTTATATTTTTATATAAATATAAATATAATTTTTATATTTATCTTATATTTCTCCCCTCACAGCCTTTACTGCTATTATTGCCATCATTTTGCTTGTATGTATGTATGTTATAAACTCAACCAAAAACCAAACTAAACTCATTGCCGTTGAGTCAATTCCAATTCATAGCAACCCTATAGGACAGAGTAGAACTACCCCATAGGGTTTCTAAGAAGCAGCTGGTGGATTCGAACGGCCGATCTTTTGGTTAGCAGCCGAGCTCTTAACCACTGTGCCACCAGGGCTTCAAAAACCCTACAATACATTGTTATTTTTGTTTAAATAATCAATTGTCTTTTATAGGAATTTAAATAAAAAGAAAAAAATCTTTATATTTACACAGTTACCAGTTCTACTGTTCACAATTTTTTTTGGTATAGATTCAATTTTTCATATGGTATCAGTTTCCTTCTGCCTACAGAACTTCATTTAACCCTTCTTATAGTGCAGGTCTGTTGGTGATGCTTTCTTTCAGCTTTTATGTTTATAATTATATTTGCTTTTATATTTTTATATATATCTGAAGAAGTCGCCTTGCTTTTGCAAGATAGATTTCACTGGGTCTAGAATTCTAGTTTGACATTTTGTTGTTGTTGTTGTTGTTTTTCTTTCAGTACTTTAATGAGGTTGCTTTACTCTCTTTTAACTTCCCTTGTTTCTTTCTGATGAGAAATCTGCTGCCAGTCTTTTCTTTGTTCCTCTGTATGTAATATGTCTTTCATTTTTTGACTACTTTTAAAGTTTTCCTTTAACACTGATTTGACAAATTTGATTATGATGTGCCTTGGTGTAGTCAGTTTCCATTGATTAATTTTCCTCCTCATTATGGCTTCAATTTTCCTGTTCTTTGTATACCTTATATTTTTTGTTGGATGACAGATATTGTAAATTTTACGTTACTGACTGCTAGATATTTTTTATTATTTTTGTATTCCTATAAATATTCTTGAACTTTGTTCTGGGACACAGTTTCTTCTTTCCAGTTTAGCCAGGATAAGAGCAGTGCTCACCCTAGAGCTAATAATTGCAAACTACTGAGGCAAGGTTTTCACTGGCCAGTTTTTTTAGAAGTAGATAATCAGGTCCTTCTTCCTAGTCTGTCTTAGTCTGGAAGCTCTGCTGAAATCTGTCCACCATGGGTGACCCTGCTGGTATTTGGAAGATAGTTACCTGGCCAACCAACTGAAAAAGATCCATATTTGTGCCATTCCAAGGAAAAGTGATCCTGAATGTAGAAATTATTGAATGATATCATTAATATCACACACAAGTAAAATTTGCTGAATATAATTCAAAAACGGTTACAGCAGTAGAACGACAGGGAACTGCCAGAAATTCAAGCTGGATTCAGAAGAGGATAAGGAATAAGAGATATCATTGCTGATGTCAGATGGATCATGGCTGTAGAAAGATGCTTACCTGTGTTTTATTGACTATACAAAGGCATTTGACTATGTGGGTCATAACAAATTATGGATAACATTGCAAGGAATGGGAATTCCAGAACACTTAATTGTGCTCATGAGGAACCTGTACGTAGCCCAAGAGGCAATTATTCAAACAGAACAAGGGGTACTGTGTGCTTTAAAATCAGGAAAGGTGTGCATCAGGGTTGTATCCTTTCACCACACCTATTCAATCTGAGCAAATAATCCGAGAAGCTGGACTATATGAAGAAGAATGTGGCATCAGGATTGGAGGAAGACCTGTGTTATGTAGATGATACAACCTTGCTTGCAGAAAGCAAAGAGGACTTGAAGCAGTTACTGATGAATATCGAAGACTACAGCCTTCATTATGGATTACATCTCAACATGAAGAGAACAAAAGTCCTCGCAACTGGACCAATAAGCAACGTTATGATAAATGGAGAAAATATTGAAGTTGTAAAGGATTTCATTTTACTTGGATCCACAATTAACACCCATGGAATCAGCAGTCAAGAAATCAAATGACACATTGCCTTGGGCAAATCTGCTGCAAAAGACATCTTTAAAGTGTTAAAAACAAAGACGTCACTCTAAGGACTAAGGTGCACCTGACCCATGCTATGGTATTTTCAATTGCCTCATAGCTATGTGAAAGCTGGACAATCAATACGGAAGACAGAAGAAGAAATGACACCTTTCAATTATGGTATTGGAAGAATATTGAATATACCATGTATGACTACCAGAAGAATGAGCAAGTCTGTCTTGGAAGAAGTACAGCCAGAGTGCTCCTTGGAAGGAAGGATGGTGAGACTTCGTCTTATGTACTTTGGACATGTTGTCAAGAGAGACCAGTTCCTGGAGAAGGACATCATGCTTGGTAAAGTAGAGGGTCAGCAAAATGAGGAAGGCCCCCGACGAGATGGATTGGAGTGGTTGCAACAATGAGCTCAAATATAGCAAGGATTGTGAGAATGACGAAGGGTCACTAAGAGTCGGAACTGACTCGATGCCACCTAACAACAGCATGTCTGCTTGGTCTCAAAAGATTCAGGAAAAAATTAATGACAATGGTAAATATATAAAGGGAGCAGGAAATAGAGCAAATGTGGTATAAGATTAACAACTGGGGAATTTGGGTGGAGGGCATTTGGGAGTTTTTTAATACTATTCTGGCATTTTTTCTCTAAGTTTAAAATTGTTTTAAAATAGTCTTTTTTAAAAAGTGTTCACTCAGATCTGAGATAAAATATGACTTCATTAAGTGGTGATTGATAAAATACATATCAAAGTGAAGGGTACCTGTTATGGATTGAATTGTGTCCCCCGAAAATGTGTGTTGTAAATCCTAACCTCTATGCCTGTGGTTAGGAGCCCTGAAGGTGCAGTGGTTAAGTGTTTGGCTGCTAACCAAAATATCAGCAGTTCAAATTGACCAGCCACTCCTTGGAAACCCTATGAGGCTGTTCTACTCTGTCCTATAGGGTCACTATGAGTCAGAATCAACTCAACAGCAACTGGTTTTTCTGGTTTATGCCTGTGGTTATACTCCCATTTGGAAATGGGTTGTCTTTGTTATGTTAATGAGACAGAAGTAGTGTAAGGTGTGTCTTAAATCAATGTCTTTTGAGATATAAAAGAGATTAAACAATCAAGTGAGGAAGCAGAGATGCGGGAAGAGAGATGTCAAGCCACATGGAGATCACCCAGGAGTAAGACAGAGGTCCCCAGGCTGCAGAAAATTCCACTGCCTCAAGCAGCTTGCTTGGCACATCCTGTAGCTTTACATTAACATCCTGGTTCCCTTTTCCTTAAGTGCTGCCCAGAACTAGAGGAAATTGGCAGAAACCAGTTTAGGCATGGTGTTGACATTCTGGATAACCTTTTAGCTCATTAAGTACCTCATACATAGTAACTTCCCCGCCTCTAGGTGGAGTTGAACTGCCATCTTCTGAACATGCGATGCATGAAGTTGTATGTAAACCCCATTGTGCCTGTGTAGTATGATTAAGAGTGTTGCTGATGTAACTTGTAAGAACTTCCTACTTATAAACACCATAAAAGTGGGCAGCAGTCTTGGAGGCAGCAGCCCCAACTGTTCCTTCCCTTGTGCAATGAAATAAAGGCACCTTTCTAATATCCCACCTTGGCCTCTTTTTATTGGCTGTAACAAATTGCACAGAGCAGAATCTGGGATTTCCACTTGACAACATTTCTGGCGAGCCCGCCAGGAGTCATCCGCTCACTTCCAGAGGTGGATCGGACAACAGACTGGCCCTGATGTCTGGAGCCACCAGGAGATTTCTCCAGGAGATCTTGGAGCAGCCCCGGAAGCTGATCCACCCCAGACCCAATGGTGACTCCGTGGGAGACATGAAACGCGGCTGCATTATTTTGGTGAGTAGTAAGGTAATTCCTAGATAAGGCCTTAGAATTGTCCCAAGAAGTGGGAGAAATTGACCATTGAGGGCATTAAAGGCTCTAGCTGCCTGTTAAGTTGGTGCACCGAATTGTGTTGTGTGAGTGTGTAAGGTGTGTGTGTGTCTGGAGAATTATGAACATTCAAGGGATCCCCGATTGCAGCCTTTTAGGATGCATCCTTACAAATTGGAAATATTTTGAGCCAAGCCCCATGAAAAGGAAGGAAATGGTTTTCCTTTGCAACACTGCCTGGCCAAAATATAAATTGGCAGATGGAGAGGAATGGCTACAGAATATGTCAGTAAATTATAATACCATCCCTCAGTTAGATCTTTCCTGTACTTGCGAGGAAGAGTAGATGACAAGTATTATGTGGAAGCTTTCATGACTCTGTATCGGGACAATGGATTGCAGAAGAAATGTAAGATTCTAGTCTAGAAATGGGCCAGTGGATCGTGACCACCAGTCCTTCCCTCTGACCTGTGGAAGAATCCTTGCTGCCTTTGCCTTCCGCTTCAGCACCCATGCTGCCCCCTCCCTACACCCTGCCTCTACCCAACGGAGCCACCATGCCAGCTATAGACCCTACTGTTGAGCCCCTTCATCCTTTGTATCCACACCTCCCAAGCCCTTCCACCCTGGCACTGGGTTAGTTGTTCCATATGTGGACTGGAATGGACTTTGGGTGACCCAATTCAGTGACTAGGGAGAAAGAAAGTAACACGAGAGTGACCGATTCTCAGGAGAACCATAGCACAGCCGAGCCCAAGGCCTTGCACCCCCTATCAGCAAGTGATGGTCTGGGGCCACCAACCTCTCTCAACAAGTGATCTTTATTGCCCTGGGTATTGGGAAGGCCCTGAGAGAATGCAGGATCTTTTTGCCTCCATCTTCCTCACTCATAACCCTAATTGGGCAGATTGTCAGGTGCTTGCTGCTAGATGTGCTCCTGACCCCAGAAGAAAGAAGCATGGTCCTAGAAAAGGCTAGGGTTGAGGCCGACAAGTGCCATGAAGTGCAGGCAGTAAATCAGCTGAGGGCAGAGACTTTCCCCATGGGGAAGCCTGGCTGGGATCAGAATATAGCCAAGGGATGGACCAGCCTTGCTTATCATAGGGAGTGCCTTTTAGAAGAGGTGAAGAAAAGGGTACCTAAACAAAAAAACCTTAGTAAAATACATGGGATCAAACAAGAACCAACCGAAGATCCTTCTAAGTTTCTGGGAAGAATTTATAAGGCTTTTAGACAGTTTGCAGACATGGACACTGAGAGTCCAAAAAATGCTGGCATGGTGAATATGATTTTCATCAGGCAGAGTGCTCCACACATACGGAGAAAACTCCAGAAACTTGAGAGAGGTGTGGAGTTGGGAATCTCATGGCTTGTTAAGCTTGCCGACCAGGTATATTCCAATTGGGACTGGGAATAGGAAAAGAGAAAAATCACCAATCAGAAGAGACAGCCCATATTCCTGGCCGGCTCCTTGCAGGGAAATGACCTGTCTCCTGGCAGCCTAGGAAAAGGAGGTTCCCTCAGGAGAGAAGGAAGTGAGAGGCCCCAATCCCCATTAAGCCGAGACCACTATGCCTGGTGCAAGGAGAGAGGACATTGGAAGAGAGAGTGCCCTGAATTCCTACTCAGAGGTAAGAAAGAGCCTGAGGTGCTCAGTGCCCCATGATGCTGATGGAGGAAGACTCGGATTGAGGACTGGAGGCGAATCCACCACCTGAGCCTCTGGTTATAATGAAGGTGTCTGTGTGTGGGGGAACATGTATGGTTTCTAATAGATACCAGAGCAACATACTCTGTCCTGACCCAGAAACAGACAGCCCCGATGAAGCAAACTATGTCAGTTGTGGGAGTCTCCGGTAAAAGGGAGAACTACCCTTCCTCCAGCCTCTACCCTGCTCCATAGAAGGGAAGTCATTAACACATTTTTTTCTCTACATGCCTGACTGTTCCATTCCCTTGCTGTTAAGAGACTTATTGTGCAAACTGCAAGCACAAATTTCTTTTGATAAAGGGACCATGCAGATGCAGGGACCATCAGAGAATGGATGACGACTGCAGACGGCCCTTACTGCTGAGTCACCCACCAATTATAGCATGGAAGGACACTACCAGGGATCAGTAGGGCCAGACATCAAGGACACAGTTGTCTCATGGGTATGGGCCAACAACGTGCCAGAATGCATCAAAAATGTTCCCCTGGTGGTGGTCGAGCTCCTACCTGCCATAGTCCCCCACTGATTTAAGGAATACCCCATCTGGGCAGAGGCCCAACAGGCACTGGGCAAAATCATCACCAGATAACTGAAACATGAACTGCTCAGACAATGTCAGTCACAGTTCAACACTCCCATCCTGCTGGTGGAGAAGAAAAATGGAGAATACTGATTCATTCAGGATCTGTTAGCCATCAACCAGCTAGTAACAGTCACGGTCAACCCTGTAGTTCCCAACCCCTATACCCTGCTGTTGACCTTGTCACCCGTCTTTTCCAGGGTCACTGTGCTAGGCCTGAAGGATGTCTTCTTTTGCATCCAAGTGGAGGAGAAAAGTTGCCTTCGAGTGGGAGGACCCAGGAACAGGACAGAAACAGCAGTTGTGCTGGCAAGTCCTCCCACAGGGCTTTAAAACAATCCTACTCTTTTTGGATCAGTTCTGGCCCAAGAAATTAGACAACTGACCCTAACCAATGGTGTCCCCCTCCAATACTTGGACAACTTACTTATCACCAGTCGCAATGAGTATGATTCAGTCCAGAACACCATAGAAGTTTTGAACTTACTGGGAAACACAGGGTATTGGGTCTTGGAAGAAAAAGCTCAAAAGGAGGTGATTTATCTGGGTTTTAAAATCAGACAGGGAGAGCGAGAACTCCTCCCCACCAGAAAAAAATGCTATTTGTAGATTGGCAGCCCCTACCAACCGGAGACAGCTCTGAGGTTTTTTGGAAATGGGTGGTTTTGCCCCATCTGGATCTCAAATTTTGGATTTATTGCCAAGCCTTTATACCAAGCCTTAGAGGAAAAATACACAGACCCCTTAGAATGGACTGGGACAGAGTAACAAGCATTTGATACCATTAAAACAAAGTTGAAAGAGGCCCTGGCCTTAGGACTCCCCAGTATGAGTAAACTTTTTGACCTGTTTGTCCATACGTCCACTGGAGTGGTGGCTGGGGTGCTTACCCAAACTCTTGGGACTTGGAAGTGGCTGGTGGTGTACTTCTCAAAGCAGATAGACCCAGTCACCAGAGGATGGCCAGTGTGTCTTCGGGCAGTAACAGCTGCAGTATAAATCTTCAAGGAAGCTGAGAAACTCACCCTTGGGCAACCTCTCCAGATGACCATGCTCCACTCAGTTCTGACCAACTTAGAGCAGAGAGAGTCACATTGGATATCCCCAAGGCGAATGGCCCAGCACCAAGCCGTACTATTAGATGACCCAGCCATTACCCTACAAGAAACCGCTGGTTTAAACCCGGCCACCCTACTGCCCACCTTGCCAAAGCAAGAAAAGGAACACGATTGCCTAATGACCATTGACCTGGTATATGTCAGTCAGCCTGATCTCACTGATCAACCCCTCCAAAACCCAGACCTTGAACTGTTCACCAGTAGAAGCAGTTACACGTAACAAGGAGAAAGGAAAGTTGGATATACGGTGGTCACTTTGGAGGAAGTTCTAGAGGCTAACACGCTTCTCTCTGGTAACTCTGCCCAGAAGGCCGAGCTTCTGGGCCATGCTGCAGGCCCTTAGAATCACCAGCGGTAAGCGAGCAACTATTTATACTGATTCTAAGCACATATTTGGTGTATTGCATGCACATGAGGCAATCTGGAAGAAAAAGAGGACTCCTAACAGCAGGAAGCAAGGACATTAAATATTCTCAAGAGATCTTACTACTTTCACAAGCCATTCTCCTACCTACCCAAGTAGCAGTAGTACACTGCAGAGGACATCAGAAAGGGGGCACCACGGTGGCGAAGGGTAATTACAAAGTAGGTGCAGCTGCAAAGAAAGCTTCAATCCAACAGAAACCTATAGTAGTAGCCTCGCTAATTTCCCATTTGGAGTTACCAACACCTGACCTCCACCTGGACTATACCCAACAAAATAAAGACATTGCCAAGACCTGAGGGGCCACTCTAAACTAGGATGGATGGATGTACCCTCCCATGGAAAGATTTTCATTCCATCAAAACCCATGCACCCTATCCTACAGAGAGCCTACCAGTCCACCCATTATGGGTGTGATGGACTACACCATTGGGTTAAGAAACATTTAATTGGACCAAAGGTGCATTGCACTATTTCAGCAGTGGTAAAGAACTGCCCTACCTGCATAAAAAATAATCCCAAGAACACTGCTGAAGTGCCCTCAGGAGTCCAGCAAACTGGGGCAATGCCTGGAGACGACTAGCATGTGGATTTCACTGAGATGCCTCAAGCTCCCAGAAATTACAAATATCTGCTAGTCTTTATCAATACCTTCACAAACTGGGTTGAAGCTTTTCCTTAAAGGACTGAAGAGGCCACCAAGGTTGTAAAGTACCTCTTGAATGAAATCATCCCTTGATTCTGGCTTCCTATCTCCACTGGCAGCGACAGTGGGCCCCATTTTGTGGCCTTGGTGGTGCAATTGGTGGCAACAGCCCTGGACATTAATTGGAACTTACACACAGCTTGGAGACCCCAGTCAAGCAGTAAAGTAGAGCAGGCTAACCAGACTCTGAAGATACACCTAGCAAAGCTGTGCCAAGAGACCAAGTTGGTATGGACAAAGGCACTGCCTATGGCCATCTTGAGAGTTTGGTCTGCCCCTAGAGGCAAACTAAAACTTAGTCCATTTGAGCTATTATACAGGTGCCCTTTATTAAAGAACCTCAATATGACTAACGTAGCTTGCCTTAATAATGACCAACCTCCCTCCCTCCACAAGGTTGGAGATGTTCAAGTTATTAAATACTTGCAGTCTCTTCGGGTGACTCTGTCTTCTCTCCACAGATATGCTCACTTGAGGAGCCCATGTGAGCCAGAGGTGCCCCTCCATCCATTCCAGCCTGGGGATAGGGCCCTTCTCAAGGTGTGGAAGCCAACCCCCTTCAGCAGAAGTGGACCAGTCCCTTTGAAGTCCTCTTGCTACCATGATGGCTGGCAAACTCAATAGGCTCAATGCTTGGATCCACCACACTCGAGTAAAGAAAACCACTCCACCAGACGCCAAGGGACACTGTGAGAAGTGGACTTGTGAGCCAGTCGAGGACCTTAAGTACTTGTTTTCCCAACACCCTCCTGCATGAGTGAGATCCTCTAAAGACTCTTTTTATTAACTTTTTTTATTGTACTTTAGATGAAGGTTTACAGAACAAATAATTTCTCATTAAACAGCTAGTACGCATATTGTTTTATGACAATGGTTAGCAACCCCACGACATGTCAACACTGTCCCTTCTCAACCTTGGGTTCCCTATTACCAGCTTTCCTGTCCCCTCCTGCCTTCTAGTCCTTGTCTCTGGACTGTTGTGCCCCATTAGTCTAGTTTTGTTTTATGGGACTTTCTAATCTGTGGCTGAATGATGAACCTCAGGAGCGACTTCATTACTGAACTAAAAGGGTGTCCAGGAGCCATACTCTCGTGGTTTCTCCATTCTCTGTCAGGCCAGTAAGTCTGGTCGTTTTTTGTTAGTTAGAATTTTGTTCTACATTTTTCTCCAGCTCTGTCCAGAAACCTCTGTTGTGGTCCCAGTCAGAGAAGTCAGTGGTGGTAACCGGGCACCATCTAATTGTACTGGGCTCAATCTGGTGGAGGTGGTGGTAGTTATGGTCCATTAGTTCTTTGGATTAATCTTTCCCTTGTATCTTGTTTTTTTCATTCTCCCTTGCTGCCAAAGGGGTGAGACCAGTGAAGTATGTTAGATGGCTGCTCACAGGCTTTTAAGATCCCAGATGCTACTCACCAATGTAGAATGTAGAACATTTTCTTTATAAACTGTGTTATGACAATTGATCTAGATGTTCCCCAAGACTATGGTCCCCACAGCCCTCCGCCCAGCAATTCAGTCCCTCAGGGAATTTAGATGTGTCTGTGGAGCTTCCATAACCTTTCCTTGTACAAGTTGTGCTGGCTTCCCCAATATTGTGTACTGTCTCAACCTTCATCAAGGTTACCACTTATCTATTGTCTATTTAGTATTTCCACCCTACCCCTCCCATCCCTTGTAACCAACAAAGATTGTTTCTTTTTGTGTGTTTTTCTTCTCTATTTTGATGAGCAGTTTTGTTAACTTTCTTTGTGATTACCTTAAAATTTACCCTTATCTTCCTAAGCTTGAAGCAGTCTATTATTACTTGGTATCGCCTTGTCTTCCTCTCCATTAGAAGGTTCTATACCTACACTGTTTATTCCCTCTTTTATTGTTCTGATGTTGTTGTCCTTTACAGATTAACTTATCTGATTCCCTGTTGTATTTCTTTTGGTTTTGGATAGTCCTTGAGAGTTCATTTCCTAGATTGGTATCTGGCTGGTATGATCCTGCATCCTAGATTCAGCCTGTGAGCTGATGTTGTTTGTTCTCAGATTGAAGGACTCCCTTTAATAATTCTTGTAAGTTTGGTTTGGTTTTTATCTGTTTCCAGATAAAATTTCTGTTTATCTGGAAATGTCCATATATGAATGAGAGTTTTGCAGGATATATTATTCTTGGCTGGCAATTTTTTTCTTTCAGGGTTTTACATATGTCATCCCATTGCCTTCTTGCCTGCATGGTTTCTGCCAAATAATTTGAGCTCAGTTTTATTGTTTCTTTTCTGTATGTGACTTTTTGTTTTTCTCGAGCTGCTCTTAGGATTCTTTGTCTTTGGTTTTGGCAAGTGTGATTATAATATGCCTTGGTGATTTTCTTTTGGGGTCTATCCTATATGGGGATCGTTGAACTTCTTGGATGGCCAGCTTTTCATCTTTCATGATATTGGTGAAGTTTTCTGTCAGCAGTTCTTCAATGATCCTCTCTGTGTTTTCTGTTTTCTCCCCCTGTTCTGGAACTCCAATCACTCACAGATTTTTGCTTTTGTTGTATCCTATATAATTCAAAGGGTGTCTTCATTTTTCTTCATTCTTTTTTTATGATTTTTTTCAAACAGAGTTGTAGGCAAGTGTTTGTCTTCAAGTTCACTGATCCTGTCTTCCACCGTTTCAAATCTCCTCCTCAGCCCTTCTATGAAACCGTCCATTTCTGAAATCTTGTTATCTTTTGGATTTCTAATTGTTGTTTTTGTATGATTTCTAGTTGTGAATTTATTTTGGCATTTTGTTCCTGCATTATTTTCCCGAATTCTTCCATTTTTTTTGTCTGTATTTTCCATGAATTTGTCTGCCTTTTCCATGAATTTGTCTATTTTTTCCTCGTTTTTGTCTGATTTTTCTTCCACTCTTGGATAGCTCTGAATATTAGAGATTTGAATTCCCTATCAGACAGTTCTAGTGAATTTTCTTCTACTGGAAAGTCATCTGGTGTTTTATTTTGGACACCTACTGGAACCATCCTGTCCTGTTTTTGTAAATGTTTTGATATTGTTTGCTGTCTTTGGGGCATTGGGTAGTTATTTTCCTCGTTTATTTATTGTAGATTTGTTTGTTTTGTCCTGCTTTTTTGTTTTATTTGATTATGTCTAAGCATGTGGGCTGTGTGTTCTTTGTTTTTAGCTCATCTGTGGGCACAATACTTTTCATCTCCCTCTCCAATTGGCAGGGTCAGTCACTCAGATATGGTACGGCAGGGCAGGTCTAGCTGAAAAGGAGTTGCTGGGATGGGTTTTTTGTGGCACATACTAGGGCCAACAGAGTGGGCCGGTAATCAGTGCAGGGCAGGTTCCAGTAGGCCATGCCTGTGCTGCTTGGGTGTGTGATGTTCAGCCCATGGTGGAGGTAGGCAGGATGGAGGGGGGAGACTGTGATGTGTGGAGCTGAGATGGGTATGGGAAAGAGGAGAGAGAGGACAGAGGAGCAGGGGCCAAAAACATACAAACAAAAAAGAGTGCTAGGGAAGCTTGCTGTTGGAGTGGAGAGATGAGTGACTGAGAAATGGAGAAAAACAAAAGAGAAGAAAAAGAAAAGAAAAAAGTGAATAAATAAAAATTAGAAAGAAAAACGAAAAGAAAAGCCCCCAGGGATCCGACTGGTGCAGCTACAAGGTCTGGGGACGTTGCTCCCAGGCTGTGAAGTACAGCCTGACAAAAGGGGTAGAGGTGTCACTCAACACCAGGTATTCAGGAGACAGAAAGAGAAGGTAAGTATAGACAGATGAGAAACTGAGTAATGAAGAGAGACAAAAAGGGAAAAAGAGAGAAAATAAAATAAAACAAACCAAAAAAACAAGAAAACCCCCAAAAAACAAGAAAAAAGAAATGCTCTCAGGGATCCCTCTGTGCATCTGCACAAACTGAGGGGGTAGGTCCCAAGTCAAGTAGTACTGCCTGGCTAGAATGGGCTCCCAATTCAAGAAAAGAAAAAGAAAAAAAAAAAAAAAACAATTCAAAACAAACAAACAAACAAAAGCCCTGGGATCCCACCAGTGCAGCAGCATGGGCTGGGAAGCAGTCTTACAGCCTCTCAGGAAGAAGCAAAGATAGCACACCGAGCCAGGTATTTGAGAGAAAGGAGAGGGAGGTGGTGAGAGGTATGGAAGAAATCAAAAGAAGCAGAAAAAAGCAACACCAGCAGCCAACAAACGGCACTCAGGGAGCCAGCCAGTGCAGGCAGGTGGAATCCAAGCAGCACTGGGGTGAAGCCAGTGCTTCCTGGCTAAGAGACTGTGGCTGCAGGAAGCAGAGGAGGCCAAGTGGGGGTAAAGAATGGTGGGGGATGAGAAAGTGTACATTGCTGGTTACCGGTTGTTCTATCTCCTGCTGGAAGCTCCATGAAGCTGCTTTCCCATACCCCCTGTTCACTGATCTCCAATAGGAGTCCAAGATGGTGGATCTGTGCTGTGTTAGATGATAGGGGACCTCTGCATGTATCTTTCCTCACTCTCTGTTCTCTGTCAGTTTCTTATTCTGTTTGGTGATTGGCTGAGTTCTTTATCTCTTCATTTGTTGCTTAGGGTTTCAGGACTGATGTTTTCTCTGTTTGGCTTAGTTTTTCTGATCTTTGCTGTGGAGGGATGACATGGTGATTCTGTTTATAATGCCATGTTCCCCAGAAGTCCTCTAAAGACTCTTAACACTGCTAATAACCTTGGCAATAGTATTCTGTCTCCTACACCTACATGTATACTGTACATGAACAGGTTAGATTGCTGTAGACCTTTGAGTAAGGAGAATCATCCATGAATAGGGTGATGTTGTTATTCCTAGGAGTTGCCCTATGTGTAAATGCTGGATGGGATTTCAATGTTATTAATAGGTTGCACTGGAAACCCCGGCGGTGCGGTGGTTAAGAGCTACAGCTGCTAACTAAAAGGTTGGCAGTTTGACTCCACCAAGTGCTCCTCGGAAACCCTATGGGGCAGTTCTACTCTGTCCTATAGGGTCACTATGAGTCTTTTTTTTTTTTAATAGGTTGCACCAGGAAGTTTTAAACCATACTGGATTTGTTCACATCCCCCTTCACATGTAGGGCAAGGGTTACCCATAATCGCTGTACCTCTCCATCCAACTTACTGGCTAAAAGAAGAGGGGGAGAAATTAATAAATAAAAATAAAACCCTAGGCAGAGTCCGGTACACCACTGCGAGGTCTGACTTTCCAGCAGTTTGGTGTATACAGTGGCATCCTACTCATAATACCTCAACAGTAGGTCAGTGGTCACAGTGCAATACTACCTGGGCCTATGCTAGCCAAACATGGATAAATTCAATACCAACATCTCTTTTGAATGGGACAGCACTAGCACAGTTAAAAATTAGGCCACAATGTAACTGACCAAAGCTTTATAAAAGCAGTCTTTCAATTTCCCCCTACAGCTACACATTAATACACCAAGGACTTTATTGCTTGTGTGGACATTCAGCCTATACAACACAGCCAGCTAATCATACTGGCATTTATACTCTGGGCAGGATATATAGGCAGAAAGCATACATTTATTCCCCTTAGAAGAGGTTTTGTACTCCACCAGAAGCTTCCATAGGTTTAAAAGAGAAACTATAGATATTACTAAGAGTGCTTGGGAAAAGGTACAAAGGGTGCTACTCCCAATGCTTGGGGTTGGGAAAAACTATGATGACATTCATACCTTGTATCTGTTCATTAAGAATGTATCTCTGTCACTTGAGGCAGTAATTAATACCATCAGAGCTTGACCCAGACTTTGCAGTCTGAAGTAGACTCCATTGAAACCATGATTCTACAAAATCGAGTGCCTTGAATCTAATATTAGCTTCTTATGGAGGAGTTTGTATATATATATCAATGCTAGCTGTTGTTCTTTAGTCAATGTATCTGGATAGATTGAACATGACCAAGAAAAGTTGAGTTCAGTAGTTAGACAACTACAACAAGATCGTGCAACTGCCAAATAATTAATGATGCCTTTGGGTCCTGATTTTAGCTGGCTGACATCATGGTTACTGTCTTAGTCATCTAGTGTTGTTACAACAGAAATACCACAAGTAGATGGCTGTCTTGGCTATCTAGGGCTGCTATAACAGAAATACCACAAGTGGATGGCTTTAACAAGCAGAAGTTTATTCTCTCACAGTCTAGTAGGCTACAAGTCTGAATTCAGGGTGCCAACTTCAGGAGAAGGCTTTCTCTCTCTGTTGGCTATGGAGGAAGGTCCTTGTCATCAATCTTCCCATAGTCTAGGAGCTTCTCTGTGCAGGAACCTCAGCTCCAAAGGACGCACTCTGCTCCCAGTGTTGCTTTCTTGGTAGTATGTAGTCCCCCATGTCTCTCTGCTTGCTTCTCTCTTTTATATCTCAAAAGAGATTAGCTTAAGACACTATCTAATCTTCTAGATCTCATCAATATAACTGCCACTAATCCATCTCATTAACATCATAGTGATAGGATTTACAGCACATAAGGAAATCACATCAGATAACCAAATGGTAGACAATCATACAATCCTGGGAATCATAACATAGCCAAGTTGACAGAAATTTTGGGGGGAACACAATTCAATCCATGACATTGGCTTTAACAAAGAGAAATTTATTCTGTCACAGTCTAGGAAGCTAGAAGTCTGAATTCAGGGTGCCAGCTCCATGGGAAGGCTTTCTCTCTCCGTTGACTCTGGGGTCTTTGTCATCAGTCTTCCCTGGTCGAGTTGCTTCTCAGCGTGAGGACCTCAAGTCCAAAGGATGCACTATTCTCCTGGCTTTTGTTTCTTGGTGGTATGAGTTCTCCAAGTCTCTCTGCTTGCTTCTCTCATTTATATCTCAAAAGAGATTGACTTAAGACACAACCGAATCTTGTAGATTGAGTCCTGCCTCATTAACATAACTGCCACTATTCCCACCTCATTAACATCATAGAGGTAGGATTTATAACACATAGGAAAATCACATCAGATGACAAAATGGTGGACAATCACACAATACTGGGAATCATAGACTAGCCAAGTTGACACACATTTTTTGGGGGGACATAATTCAATCCATAACACTTACCCATCCTAGGGTGGTTAAAATCATTGGTTGCTTTTATAGTGTTAATAGAGATCATAGGTATATTCTCTTGCTGTTGTGTGCAATGTATCCCTGCCTGCATGTTCTGGCTAAAAAGGCCAACTGTTCAAACCTATGTCCAATATTTGCCCCCTCCCTGAGAACATGCCAAACAATTTTAAGCTGGGCTATAGTTGAGCATGGACACTGGTCCTGAATGACCAATGTCCAAAAAGAAAAGGAGGGAATCAGACAGAGGTCCGCAGGCTGCAGAAAATTCCACTGCCTCAAGCAGCTTGCTTGGCACACCCTGTAGCTTTACATTAACATCCTGGTTCCCTTGCTTGACACACTCCTAGCTTTACATTGACATCCTGGTTCCCCTTTCCTTAGCTGCTGCCCAGAACTTGAGGAAATCAGCAGAAACTGGGTTAGGCGCCATATTGACATTCTAGATAACCTTTTAGCTCATTAAGTACCTCATACATACTAACATCCCCGTCTCTGGGTGGAGTTTAACTGCCGTTTTCTGAACATGCGATGCATGAAGTTATATATGTAAACCCCATTGCCCCTGCATAGTATGATTAAGAATATTGCTGATGTAACTTGTATGAACTTCCTGCTTGTAAACATCATAAAAGTAACCTTCTCTCTTGCCCTCCTGGAGCAGTATTGGAGGCAGCGGGCCTGAGTTTTCCTTTCTTTGTGCAACGAAATAAAGATGTCTTTCTAATCTCTCACCTTGGCCTCTTGTTTATTGGCTGTAATAAGTCGTGCCAAGGAGAATCTGGGGTTTCCACCCAGCAACAGGAGCAGAAGCTCAAAAGAGACAAGGACCTTTCTCCGGAGGCAACAGAGAGAAAGCCTTCCCCTAGAGCCAACACCCTGAGTTTGGACTTCTGTCCTCTTAAACTGTGAGGAAATAAATTTCTGTTTGAAAAAGCCACCCATTTGTGGTATTTCTGTTATAGCAGCACTAGATAACTAAACCAAACCAAAAACCCGTTGTTGTCAAGTTGATTCCAGCTTATAGTAATCCTGTAGGACAGAGTAGAACTGCCCCCATAGGGTTTCCAAGGAGTGCCTGGTGGATTTGAACTGCTGACCTTTATGGTTAACAGCTGTAGCTGTTAACCACTACACCACCAGGGTTTCCCTAGATAACTAAGATAGTACCAAATTATAGTTTCAGATTCACTTATTTCAACTTTGCTTCATGCTCCACTTGTTTAAAAATATCCACAAAACTCAAGTGGAAGTATATTTATTTTTTTCTTAATCATATCTTTAAGAAACCAAGCTATTCAGACTATGAGGGCATGGTCTTTTAAAAACCAAGCTAAACCAATCTACTTAGACTATGAGGACATAACCAAAGCTGCTCACTTGGAACCAAGCGGCCTTATTTTAGGAAAATTGCTTAGGGAAAAATAACCAGCCTCTTTTGTTCCCAAGGCTTGGCAAACTCAAAAAATAAAAGTGAGGTAAATGTCAAGTTTCCATGTTCTTCACTACATTTCAAACAATGTATTCTAGCAGGAACTGGAAGCAAGACTAACCTTTTTTTGGTTGTTGTTAGTTGCTGTTGAGTCAATTTCAACACATGGAACCTTATGGGTGCAGAGCAGAACTGCCCCATAGGGTTTTCAAGGTTGTGACTTTTCAGAAGCAGATTGCCAGGCCTGTCCTCTAACGTGCCTCTGGGTAGGTTCAAACAACCAACCTTCCAGCTAGTAGTTGACTGCTTAATCATTTGTGCAACCCAGGGATTCCAAGACTGGATCTACCCTACAGCAACCACTTGATGAGATAGTCTGTTTTCATTTGCTGTATGTAGTTGTATCAAATAAAAAAAAAAAGTCCTTTGAAAGCAGCACCCATACCTATTGCCAGAGTGATAGATTACATTAAATTTTAGCGATAATTTACATAAAGTATTTTACTATCGCCAATATTATTATTTTTACTAGTATCTAATTATCTTCCTTCTTTGCTTCTTTGGTTGCAAGACCAACGACTTCTTCATGGCAAATACCTTTTTCAAACAATATAAATGGTGACTTTACATGTGGACCTCGCGTAACGGAATACACAGGAATCAAATCGACTACATCTGTGGAAAGAGATGATAGAAAAGCTCAATATCATCAGCCAGAACAAGGCCAGGGGCTGACTGCAGAACAGACCATCAATTGCTCATACACAAGTTCAATTTGAAGCTGAAGAAAAATAGAACAAGTCCACAACAGCCGAAGTACGACCTTAAGTATATCCCACCTGAATTTAGAGACCATTTCAAGAATAGATTTGACGCATTGAATATTAATGACTGAAGACCAGGCGAGTTGTGGAATGACATTAAGGACATCACACATGAAGAAAGCAAGAGGTCATTAAAAACACAGGAAAGAGAGAAAAGACCAAAGGGATGTCAGAAGAGACTCTAAAACTTGCTCTTGAACGTCGAGTAGCTAAAGTGAACAGAAGAAATGATGAAGTAAAAAGCTAAACAGAAGATTTCAAAGGGCGGCTCAAGAAGACAAAGTATTATAATGACATGTGGGAAGACCTGGAGTTAGGAAAACAAGACAGAAGAACACACTTGACATTTCTCCAGCTGCAAGAATTGAAGAAAAAATTCAAGCCTCTTGTTGCAATATTGAAGGATTCTATGGGCAAAATATTGAACAACACAGGAAGCACCAAATGAAGATGGAAGGAATACAAAATCACTGTACCAAAAAAAATTGGTTGAGATTCAATCATTTCAGGAGGTAGCATATGATCAAGAACTAATGGTACTGAAGGAAGAAGTCCAAGGCGCACTGAAGACAAGGCTTTAGGAATTCAAAGAATATCAATTGAGATGTCTCAACAAACAGATGGAGTGCTGGAAGTGCCCACTCTTCTGTGCCAAGAAATTTCAAAGACAGCTACCTGGCCAACCGACTGGAAGAGATTTCATATTTATGCTTATTCCAAAGAAAGGTGATCCAACCGAATGTGGAAATTATTGAACAATACCATTAATATCACATGCAAGTAAAATTTTGCTAAAGAGGAATGAAAAATGGTTGCAACAGTACATCGACAGAGAACTGCCAGAAATTCAAGGTGGATTTAGAAGAGGACACGGAACGGAGGGTATCATTGCTGATGTCAGATGGATCCTGGCTGAAAGCAGAGAGTACCAGAAAGATGTTTACTTGTGTTTTATTGACTATGCAAAGGCATTCGACTGTGTGAATCATAACAAATTATGGATAACATTTCAAGGAATGGGAATTCCAGAACACTTAATTGTGCTCATGAGGAACCTGTACATAGGTCAAGAGGCAGTCAATTGAACAGAAAAGGGGATAATGGGTGGTTTAAAGTCAGGAAAGGTGTGCATCAGGGTTGTATCCTTCCACCATATTTATTCAATCTGTATGCCGAGCAAATAATCCAAGAAGCAAGACTATATGAAGAAGAATGGGGCATCAGGATTGGATGGAGACTCACTAACAATCTGCATTATGCAGATGACACAGCCTTGCTTGCTGAAAGTGAATAGGATTTGAAGTACTTACTGATGAAGATCAAAGACTGCAGCCTTCAGTATGGATTACAGCTCACCATAAAACAAAAATCCTTACAACTGGACCAATAAGAAACATCATGATAAATGCAGAAAAGATTGAAGTCGTCAAGGATTTCATTTTACTTAGATCCACAATCACCGCCCATGGAAGCAGCAGTCAAGAGATCAGACAAGGCATTGCATTGGGCAAATCTGTTGCAAAAGACCTCTTTAAAGGGTTAAAAAGCAAAGATGTCACTTTGAGGACTAAGATGCACCTGACCCAAGCCACGGTGTTTTCAATCGCCTCATATGCATGTGAAGGCTGGACCATGAATAAGAAAGATTGAAGAAGAATTGACACCTTGGAGTTATGCTGTTGGTGAAGAATGTTGAATATACCATGGACTGTCAAAAGAACAAAAAAATTTGTTTTGGAGCAAGTACAGCCAGAATGCTCCTTAGAAGCGAGGATGGTAAAACTTGGTCTCATATACTTTGGACATGTTATCAGGAGGGACCAGTCCCTGGAGAGGGACATCATGCTTGGTAAAGTGGAGGGTCAGCAAAAGGGAGGAAGACCCTCAACGAGATGGATTGACACAGGGGCTGCAACAATGGCCTCAAGTATAACAATGATCATGAGGGTGGTGCAGGACCAGGCAGTATTTCCGTCTGTTGTACACAGGGTTGCTAAGAGTCAGAATCAACTCTATGGCACCTAACAACAATTATCTTCCTTCTTTACTTTCAGTACCACAAAGAGGTATTTGGTATTAAAAAAAGAAAAGTCTTGAGGAGAGAGTATTGGATATAAGCATAATATTCATCACTTACCTGCACTCAGAAGACATGGCTTGGAAATCTGAAGCTATCAGAAAATGAGCAAAGTGTTAGGTAACCAGGCACAATTTTGTAATTCATTGTTGATGGATATTAACCAATTAGTTGCTATGGAGAGTGTGTATTTATCTACGGAAATAATATGTGAGCGTAATATGTGAGCATAAATAACACGTGAGCAAAATGGCTTTCAAATGGACTTTTGGTCTTGTGAGAGACAAGCAATGAAGAACAATATTAATATGACTACCTAATAAAATCCAGTCCCCAAAATTACACTCTTTGAACTAGTTGATAAATTGATATAAATTCCCACAATCTGGCAGCAATATTTATTCTTTTTGCTCTTCTAGCTAAGCCAACACCCAGGACATTTACAAGGATAAGAAAATTACAGTAATTTTACTGTACCTTATCTAGTATTGATTTACTGCCACCTGCTGGGAGGTGAAATGGGTTTCTAGCGTCCTTAAAGGGCAAGAGTGATAACCTTAGAAGTTGTAACTTTTATCCCATAAAATGATACATAATATAGGTACCTTTGGGCCTGAAAGAAATCAATAATTTTAGAATAATGAACTTCATATAGACATGGGATTGCTTTCTTTCCATCTAAGAGAAATTAGATGACATAGTTGCCATTTCCTGTGAAATGATTTATAATGATTCCTTAAAATGGTGAGCTCCTCAGGTACAGAGCATGTATTTGTGTAAATGTAATTAACCACTTCACTGGGGCTAACTGAGAAACTTAAGAGCTAAAGAACCTCTACTAAATGGATATTAGTAAGACATAATACTAAATCTAATAATAGTAGTAATAATGATCGTGGTAGGCAGAATAACGGCTCCTAGGTGTCCACGCCCTAATTCCTAGTGTACAGACAATGGAGCCAAGCCACAAAGGATTATTCCTAGGCTTTGAAATTGAACGGAGATCGTCCAACTGGATTTTGAAATTGGTTGGACAAGTGACTCCTTTTTTCCTTCCATTTTCTCCCTTTTTGAATGGGAATAACTACATCTGTTATCCTATACCTGACCCACTATTGTATTTGGGGAGCAGATAACTTGCTTTCTAGTTTCACTGGTCCACAGATGGAAAGGAATTTTGTCCCAGGATGGATTATACCCTGAGCCTTACCCATACCAAATTGAATTGATTTAGATGATGAGATTTGGCACTTTTGAGATTTAGACGATATGCTGCAAAGGGTTGAGAATTTGGGGGTATTAGCAGAGAAAGAATGTATTTTGCATATTGATGGACATGAATCTTTGAGGGCCAGAGGGCTGACTGCCGTGGGCTGAATAGTGGTCCTCCAAAGATGTTCGTAGCTAATCACAGGAACCAGGGAATGTGTTATCTTACGTGGCAAAAAGAACTTTGCAGATGTGATTAAAGTTAAGGAATTTGAGATGGGGAGATTATTTTGCATTATCTGAGTAGGCCCAATTTAATCACATAAATCCTTAAAAGCAGGGAACCTTTCTCAATTGTGACCAGAATGATGTGATGTGAAAAGGATCTGACACAATGCCACTGGCTTTGGAGATGGAGGAAGGGGGCCATGAATCAAGAAATGTGCAGCCTCTAGAAGCTGGAAAAGGAAAAGAAACAGATTCTCCCCTGGAGCCTCCAGGAGAGAATTCTGCCAGCTTGCACCTTGATTTTAGCCCAGTGTCTTAGTCATCTAGTGCTGCTATAACACAAATACCACAAGTGGATGGCTTTAACAAAGAGAATTTTATTTCCTCACAGTAAAGTAGGCTAACAGTCCAAATTCAGGGCACCAGCTCCAGGGGAAGGCTTTCTCTGTCAGCCTTCTTCTCATCAGTGTTCCCCCAGACTAGGAGCTTCTCTGCGCAGGGACCCCAGGTCCAAAGGACACGCTGCACTCCTGGCATTGCTTTCTTGGTGATATGAGGTCCCCCCCCCCCCCCCCCACTCTGCTCACTTCTTTTATATTTCAAGAGATTGCCTCAGGATACAATCCAGTCTTGTAGATTGAGTCCTGCCTCACTAACACAACTGCCACCCATCCTCCCTCACTAACATCACAGAGGCAGGATTTACAACATATAGGAAAATCACACAATAGTGGGAATCATGGCCCAGCCAAACTGATACACCCATTTTTGGGGGGACGTAATTCAATCCATGACACCCAGTAAGACCCACGTTGGACTTCGGACCTACAGAACTATAAGAAAATAAATTTGTCTTGTTTTAAGCCACTGAATTTGCGGTAATTTGTCATGGAAACAATTCAACACTAATACAATGATAATATATTATCAGCTAGCAGTTACTATAACACTACTCCAAGTGTTTCTCATATAATTCACTTAAGAAAGGAAGCTAAAGTACCTCTGAAAGCATTCAGCTTTTAGGAGAAAGTATGTCTAAGATTAGTTCTTCCTTGGTCATCTAAACTATCTCCAATTCCTTTTTCCTATGTTATCTCCTAAACCCTTTCACTCAGATTTCTGTCCCTATCACTCTTTGAAACCACTGTGGAACTTCATGTTGCAAAATCTGTGACCTTCTATGACTTTCAACACGACTTTTGAACCACCCCTCTCTTGGTTCTCCTCCTACCTCAGTTGCCATTTTATGCAGTCTTCTTTATTAAATCATCCCCTTACCGACCTCTAAAATGAGAGGTCTCTAGGGCCTTCTTCATCTACTGGCTTCCTTGGTTGGCACAGTTCATGCTTGACTACTAAAGGCTGGCAATTCAAGCCCACCCAGCAGCGCCACAGAAGGCTGGGCGATCCGCTTCCACAGAGCACAGCCAAAAGAACCCTATGGAGCATGTCTACTGTGCAACATATGGGGTCACCATGTGTTGGAATTGAATCGCCGTCAACTGTTTTTTTTTTTTTTTTTAATATGCTGATTGATCACTCCCAAATTTCTCTCCACTGAACCTCAGACTCAAATTCAAGTTCTTTGCTTGAATATCTAATAGGCATTTCAAATTTAACATATCCAACTCCCACAGGCTTCCCCATTGCAGCGTGTTTTTGGTAAGGTAGAGGTTAGTGAAAGAGGAAGACCCTGGATGAGGGGGATTGACACAGTGGCTGCAACAATGGGCTCAAGCATAGCAATGATTGTGAGGATGGCGCAGGACCAGGCAGTGTTTTGTTCTGTCGTACACACGGTTGCTATGAGTCAGAGCCAACCCGATGACGCCTAACAACAAGAAGCCACTCACTAAATATTTGTTGAAATATATGAACATTTTGAAAATAATGTAACATTGACAAATTACAAGAATTCACTAATGTTAAAATTCTAAGACAACATACACAACATAGAGCAGTGATCATCAAATACATGCTGTAAGTTGACATCACTCTGATTGATAAATGGGCCTCAGTGAGCAGATTCAGCATCATGAGCCTTCAAGACTGAGGTCATTTCTCAAGTGACTTCCCACAGTTCTTAAACATGGTACACCATTTCTTAATGTCAGATTATAAGAAAACTACCATATAAATAAATTTTTCCTTATATATAAGTATGTTGTTGTTGTTAGGTGCCATTGGTTCTGAATCATAGTGATCATACAGGTCAGAGTAGAATTGCCCCATACGGTTTCCAAGGAACAGCTGGTGGATTTGAACTGCCAACCTTTTGGTTAGCAGCTGAGTTCTTAACCACTATGCCACCAGGGCTCCATAATTAAGTATAGTCAATATATTTCATTTTAAAAGGTAATTGCTAGCAACAATCTTTTCCCAACTTATTTTGAAAAATTTCAAATCTACAGAAAAGCTGAAAGACCACTCATACACTGTTTCACCTGGATTCAACGACTGCTAACATAGTGCCATATCTTCTCTCAATCTCTCTCATCATACACATGCTTTTTGGTCTGGACTATGAAAGAAATTTGCAAACACTGTGACTTCAAGCCAGATACTTGAGTATACCTCTCCTAAGAATAAAAGCATTCTAATAACTGTAATACCATTATCATACTTGAGAAAATTCACATTAAGTCAACAATGTATGTATTATGTTTCCATGTTCCAATTTTCCCAGTTGTCTTCAAAATGTTCTTTATTTTTAAAAATCCAAAATCCTATCTGGTTCACAGTCTCCTTTAATGTAGATCAGTCCCCCTGCCTATTTTGTCTTTCATGGCATTGACATTATTGAAAAATCTAAATTAATTCTGGATTTCTCTGAGTGTTTCCTCATGATCCCCCAAACCAAACCAAACTCGTTGCCATCGAGTCGATTACCGACTCATAGAGACCCTATAAGACAGAGCAGAACTGCCCCATAGGGTTTCCAAGGAGCAGCTGGTAGATTCGAACTACTGACCTTTTGGTTAGCAGCCAAGCTCTTAACCACTGTGCCACAAGGGCTTCTTCCTCATGATCAGATGCTGGTAAACATTTTTGGTAAGAATGCTACAAAGGTGCACTTCCCACAGCCTCAGTCACAGGCTTATGTTTTACCCAGTATTGGTGATGTTAGCAGTATTTTTTACCTATGGAGCATCTATTGATATTTTTAAAAGGACTTATGTTCCACGGAACACAGTTTAGGGAATACCTGGATAAGAAAAAGAAAAAAGGGAAACGCACTATGAAGTGTCTGAGTTTGTAAAATAAAAAACAGACAAGGATTAAAAACCTGTTTTTTAATTAACAACCATCTTCACTTCCTTAGGTAATACAAACTGTGCTTTCATAAAATTTAACCCTCATCAAAAAAACAAAAAATCATACAGATGAGCAACCCAAGCTCAAAGAAATGAAATAACTTGTCCCAAATCCTATGCTTATTTTGTTCAATAGCTGAGATTTGAAACCAGGTCTGCTTCCATGTTTCTTTCCTCTGGATTCTGCTTTTTGTGTTTAATTTTCTGTTAAGTTACTATTCTTGGGTCTAGAATTACTATTTGGGATAAAAGTGTAGTTTTTTTTGTCGAATAATAATAAAGATGATGAGGGCCAATAATTCATCTTTTTATTGTTCTATGTACAATAAGAATCAACCCATACCAGATACTTGGGGAAGGTCTAAACACTCATCTCTGTAAACCCGTTGTCTTATACATGCAATTAACCATATGTGGGGGTTGGGGTCTTGGTTCCAGGGAGTTAAATATTAACTACCATTTATGACCATTTCTAATCGTCATTATTTGATTCCTGCTATCACCTACCGCTGATGTCTTTATTTAAACATCACACTTGGACAGCCTATAGGGCAGTTCTACTGTCCTACAGGGTCGCTGAGTCGGAATCGACTCCATGTTTTATAGCAAAAAGAAAATATAGTGTGATATTTAAATAAACTAAATTTTATTTAAATAAACTAAGTTTTCCCTAAAACACTAGAATAGTATACAATTCAGATTTACTATTTAGTACATAATCTTTTTTTTTCTTTTGAGTTACCATTCTGCCCCCGCAGTGAGCAGCAAATAATAAGCATGTTCATTTTTCCCTCCAGGTCAGGCGAGAGCCTTCTCCCCTCGGGGGTCTTCTCAACAGCATACCTGCAGCGGTGAGAGTGGCAAGTTAAAAAATATTTATCAGTACGAATGGGTGACTTTTAAGGAAAAAACTGTAGGTACTTGAACCACTTAACAATAACACCCCATAGTTTAAAACCTTAAGCTGATTTCAGCTGAACGCTGAGCAATTTATTCCAATGGGTTACAAGTGGCTTTGCGGAGTTCGAGTCGCCCTTATTGCACCAGTTGGTCAGACGTTACTCTTTTCGTCCACTATCCCACATTTTCAGCGTGCCGGGAGCGGAAGAAGTGGGCCGAGGCTCCGGGCCGCCGCGGGCTCCTGGAAGCTGCACTTGAGTGTTTCACCAGCACCGCGGAAGACCAGGGCCGAGAGGGGACGAACGTTATTCCTGAGCCTTCGAGGTGAAAGATCCAACCTGGACCTGCAGAGAAGCAAAAACTACCCCGAAGACCGTATGCTGCCCTCCCCGCTTCACTTCCCCAAGAACCTCCCGGTGCCCGGCCAACCTCCATAACCGGCCAAACACCAGCCTTTCAAGCTCGCACCCTCTCAGCAGCGTGCCGGGACTGCGGCCACTTTTTCCGGGATCCTAGCCCCGCCCCACGCTGCCACCAGCACCCCCGACCCCCGGCCACACCCCTTACCCCCTGCGCCTGGCTATCCGCGCTGCGCCTGCGCGCCTCCGGGGCGGACCAGGCGGAAGGGGCGGGGTGAGGCTGCACTTCCCCGGTCTCAGGAGGGTGAGTATGAGGGGCGGGAGCTGAGGGCCGCGTGCGGGAGTTGGGGCCGCGCTTCCGCCTGGGTAGCGGGGTTGCGGAGGGGCAGCCCCGGCGTCGGGGGCGCCCCCTGCAGGATTGAGGTGGGGGAGGAATAAACGATATTATATGGATGATGTTAGGGGTGCGGCATAGTAGGGGGACAGGCAGGTGTCGGCAAATGGGTTAAGAGGCAAAGTTCTGGTTTGGCTTTTCCTTAGCAAAGAAATGCCCTGTAAACAATGTTTTAAAATTTTCGTTATTTTGGACAGGTTGGTGAGCTGGGTCCTTTGGTAAGGCGGCTCGTCCCTTGCCGCCCCCAAGCCCGGCGACTGGTTGTTTTTAACCCAAGCTGTCGAGTAGGTTCCGACTCATAGCCACCCTATCGGACAGAGTAGAACTGTCCCACAGGGTTTCCAAGGAGCGGCTAGTGGATTTGAACTGCTGACCTTTTGGTTAGCAGTCGAGCTCTTAACTACTACACCACCAATCTATATCTATATCTATATATATATGCATATAAATAGAATTCAAACTGGAAGCCACAGACGGTACCTCCAGGTTCTGTTAAGTAAACCGTGATTGGGGCAAGAGTTAGGCTGCTTCCGACAGAGAACGATGCTCTCATCAAATAATATGTACTTCCTAATTAGAAAATGAAAAGCAACCTAAGCCAAAGTGATAGGATAGAATTTTCTTCTCATTTTACTACCTTTCTTAAGAGTTGTACCCTAATACATACATTTTGGAAAACAAGAATAAAAATTTTTCTAAGTGAGTAGAAGACTGGAAGTTTCCTGCAGGTTTGTGTGGGATTCTTAATTATTTTTGGGTAGTCCACAATAACTAGAATATATTATTACATAGTAAACACTTCATATAGGTTTGTGTTCAAAGTGTTGCTGTTGTTGTTAGGTGCTGTCAATTCTTTCCGGACTCATCGTGACCCTATGTACAGCAGAATGAAACACTGCCAGGTCCTGTGCCATGCTCACAATCCTTGCTGTGTTTGAGCCCATTGTGGCAGCCACTGTGTCAATTTGTCTCATTGAGGGTCTTCTTCTTTTTCATTGACCCTCTACTTTACAAGTATGATGTCCTTTTCCAGGGACTGGGGCCTCCTGATAACACGTCCAAAGTACATGAGATGAAGTCTCACCATCCTTGCTTCTAAGGGGCATTCTGGCTGTACTTCTTCCAAGAAAGATTTGTTTGTTCTTCTGGCATCCATGGTATATTTAATATTCTTTGCAGACACCGTAATTCAAAGGCATCAGTAGTTCTTCGGTCTTTCTTATGCATTGTCCAGCTTTCACATGCATATGAGGCTATTGAAAATACCGTGGCTTGGGTCAGGTGCACCTTAGTCCCCAAAGTCTTTGCTTTTCAACACTCTAAAGAGGTCTTTTGCAGCAGATTTGCCCATATGGAATATGGCATTTGATTTCTTGACTGCTGCTTGCATGGGTGTTGATTGTGAATCCAAGTAAAATGAAATCCTTGACAACTTCAGTGTTTTCTCCGTTTATCATGATGTTGCTTATTGGTCCAGTTGTGAGGATTTTTGTTTTCTTTATGTTAAGGTGTAAACCATACTGAAGGCTGTAGTGTTCAATCTTCATCAGTAAGTGCTTAATGTCCTTTTTACTTTCAGCAAGCAAGGTTGTGTCATCTGTATATCGCAGGTGGTTCGAGTCTTCCTCCAATCCTGATGCTGCGTTCTTCATACAGTCCAGCTTCTCTGATTATTTTCTCAACATAACATTCCTATGGTGAAAGGATACAACCCTGACACACACCTTTCCTGATTTTAAATCACGCAGTATCCCTTTGTTCTGTTTGAACGAACTGCCTCTTGGTCTGTGTACAGGTTCTTCATGAGCACAGTTAAGTGTCCTGGAATTCTCATTCTTTGCAATGTTATCCATAATTTGTTATGATCCACACAGTCGAATGCCTTTGCATAGCCAGTAAAACACAAGTAAACATCTTTCTAGTATTCTCTGCTTTCAGCCAGGATCCATCTGACATCAGCAATGATATCCCTCATTCCATGTCCTCTTTTGAATCCAGCTTGAATTTCTGGAAGTTCCCTGTTGATGTACTGCTGCAACTGTTTTGGAATTATCTTGAGCATAATTTTACTTGCATGTGATATTTATGCTATTGTTAGATAATTTCCCCATTCCATTGGATCCAAGTTCATCAGTTACATGTTCTGCCTTCTACCAAACATTTGAATATGATTCAGACAAGTTCTTCGCCACTGCATGAAAAGCACCGCCCTTCCTCCATTGTCCAATCACATGTTCATTATTTTCAGTTAAAGCCTTACCAGAAGCACATCTAATGTTCACATTTCTAGCAACATTCTGTTGCTGATGCCGTATGTATTCTCTAAAACGATAGAGACTTTCTCTATAGCTCTCCTTACTTCCTTCAGAGCCTTATGAGAATCACCATTGACATTCATAATTCTACCAACAGTTTCTTCAAGGCAATCTAGGCTTTTACTATTAGGCATCTTAAAACTCTTCCAGCTTCTACCCATTACCCAATTCCAAAACTGCTTCCGCATTTTATTTATCAGTTACAGCAGCACCCCCACTTCTTGGTACCAAATTCTGTCTTAGTCATCTAGTACTGCTGTAACAGAAATACCACAAATGGGTGGCTTTAACAAACAGAACTTTATTTTCTCACAGTTTAGGAGGCTAGAAGTCTGAATTTAGAACACTAGCTCTAGGGGAAGGCTTTCTCTTTCTGTCTGTTCTGGAGGAAGGTCCTTGTCTCTTCAGCTTCTGCTCCTGCTTCCTTGGAGATCTCCATGTGTCTTGGCATCTATCTTACCCCATCTCTCTCTCTCTCCTCCCTTGTTTAATCTCTTACATCTCAAGAGATTGATTCAAGATACACCCTACAGTAAACCTGCCGTATTAATCTAACAAAGACAACCCATTCTCAAATGGGATTATAACCACAGGCATAAAAAAAAAAAAAAACATTGCTGTCGAGTCGATTCCGACTCGGAGAGACCCTATAGGACAGAGTAGAATTGCTCCATAGAGTTTTCAAGGAGCAAGCTGGTGGATTCAAACTGCCCACCTTTTGGTTAGCAACCAAACTCTTAACCACTGTGCCACCAGGGCTCCAACTACAGGCATAGAGGTTAGGATTTACAACCCATATTTTTGGGGAACACAATGCAATCCATAACATAGGTGGGAATTATTGGAGGAGTTTGAGGAGGAGAGTAAGGAGATCACGTTCATGTTTCAAGATGAGTCTTGCTGTGAAGTCTGAGAGGAAGTGTTGAAGAGGAAGAAAGAGATAGAAGAGAAGTGAAAGGTCCCTTACAGTTCATTAGCACCTCGTTCTGTGCCAGGTTGTCTCATATACACTATCTCATTTCATACTCACTGTGACCCTGATGTATAGATCTTAATGTTTCCATTTTGTACTTGAAGAAACTGAATATGAGAGACTGCCCAGGTCTAGGGTGGTAGCAGTGGGAATGAATCAAAATGTCTAAAGATGGTGGGATTTAGAAACATGGATGGAGACTTTCCAAGCAGATGAAAACCTAAAAGCAGAAATTGGAAAATCTGTGTCTTACTGGAAAAATGATAAAAGGCAAAGTAGATAGACAGCATTAGAGAATCCCTGCATGAATTTAGTGTGTGTTCTATGTTACTTTTATATAACAGTGACCTATTTAAAACCTTGGTTAAAAAGCCACCCTGCTCTACAAAAATTTCCTGAGATTATTAATTAAAAGGAGAAAGGAAAGCCTTCTGTAGGGGCAGTGGGAGATGGTAAACAGATGAATGGCATTTGATAGTTTATCATCAAGTCATAGTGATTAGCAGTGAGAAATGGAGACACACTGCAGTGCCTCTCTGAGTCGTGCTGCTCCACAGATACTGACCTAATATATTGATTTTGGAAATCCTGTATGCTTTTTCTTGCCAGAGTAGTTATTGAAATTGAGAATATTCATTGGCTCAATTTCAAGACAAATATCCCAAGTCACACTGGCTGCTGCTGAGCAAAGTTTTAATGAAGGAAAATATCCATATATTGAAATTAGACTTTAAAAAGAAAGCCCTGAAAATAAATATATATTTACTGTAAAATCTAGAAAAATGTACAATTTCAAAACATTGATTAACTTACTAATCAGTGTAGTGGAACTATTGACCCATGCAAAATTATGGCATTTGTTCATTCATTTCTTCTGTGAGCCATCATATACTGTGGATACAAAGATAACTCACTATCTAGAGAAAGACTGACATCTTAAAAAATGATCACAGAACTGTAATCAGTGCTGTAAAAGATGTGGCCAGTGCCTGATGGCAAGAGGAGGGAGAGGTAACTGAAGGGTTGGCGAAAGGAGACCAGTGAACTATTAATAGAGGAGACACTTGGTTCTTGAAGCTGAGGAGGAATTTGTGAGATGATTAAAGGAGAGAAGAGCATTCTAAGCAGAAGGAACATCATGGACAACGGTCAAGGTGTGTAAAAGAGCATTTCTTTTTCTGGGACCCTTGTGCAGATCAGAATAGTTAGAGCAATTTGGTGAAAGTGGAGGAGGAGAATGGATCAAGTTGGAGAGGTAGACAAGGGCACTAATAAAGAGTATGAAATATTTATGTAATGGCTGTCTTCTTAGCTGGGTTGTAAACTTCACCAGTGTGTTCCAAGGCATGGCACAGTGCCTAGGATATAGTAGATTCTCAATAAATATTTGTTGAATGAATGAATGACTGAAATACAGAAAAAAAAGCTTTTTTTTTTTTTTTTTACCATAAGGCAGAGGGAACCTCATAAGTGTGTAAAGCAGAAGAGTAATATCAGCTTTGGATTTACATTTTATGAGGATAAGTGGTGGTATGTAAGATGAATTAATAATGATTATAGAGGTGGCTATAGTAGATCAGAGTTTTTCAAGCTTAAGGTTATACCCATTGGTGGGTTGGAATCATCATTTTGCAAAATGGACTAGAATAGAAAACAATATTAGAGTATATAACATGTAGTAGCGGTAAGTACTTTTTGTGAAACTTTTTTCGGTAATGATGCATGTGTACTGAAGACTGCGATGTAAATGTGTTTCTTCCTAGGGACTTGTGTATGGTTAAGATTGTGTGTCAACTTGGCTGGGCCATGATTTTCCGTGTTTTAATGTAATCACTCCCATGACTGAATATACTGTGAGTAGCCAATCAGATGAAAGGGAGTCTCCTTGGGGGTGGGGCCCGTATCTGTATATAAGCAGACATTCTGGCTTTTTGCTCTCTCTGGATCCTGCGGCTGCTTCCTGTCGTCTCATCTCCCATTCTTGGGACTTGAGCTGTCAGCTTATCTGCTGAACCTGGGATTTGTCGATCTGCACAGCCTGTGAGTGGGAGCCCTGCTCTCCGACCTTCCGATCTTGGACTTGCCAGCTTCTGCAGCTGTGTGACTTGGGAGAGGCCTCTACCCTGATCCACAGACTTGGGACGTTCTAGCCTCTACAATCGCGTGAGCTGTTTCCATGATATAATCTCTCTCTATATATATACGTATTTATACACTTTACTGGTTTTGCTTCTCTAGAGAACCCAGCCTAAGACAGGACTGTAATCAAAGCTTGAGAGCCATTATAGTAGAGCTGTATGGGAATGAAGGTTGAGAGGAGGGAATGGATATAAACTATATTTTGAGGAAATCAAATGATAATCTTAAAATGCTACTGTCCATGTGAACGAACCTTCTTACAGGAGAAAGGATGCACTTACAAACCCACTTAAGTATTTTTGCCTGTTTGTTAGGTTTTTTGTGACATATTAATAAACTGACATCTGGTTTATTAAGAATGGAGTCCTGGTGGCGCAGTGGTTAAGCGTTCTGCTGCTAACCCAAAGGTTGGCAGTTTGAATCCACTAGCTGCTCCTTGGAAACCCCTATTGGGTAGTTCTGCTCTGTCCTGTAGGGTCGCTGTGAGTTGGAATCAACTTGATGGCAATGGGTTTGGTATTTTTCTTGTTTTGTTTTATTAAGAATGGCAGTGCTTTGAGGTAGCTTACCGAATGTAGTAAATGCTACCGATTTTTTCTTGAATTTTGGTAGTGCTCAGTTTACAAATTGTAGGATGAAACCAATACTCTCAGGCATCATGAAAATTAGTTGAAACAGTTTGATTTGATTATTGGCCAAGTTCTCTGATTTCTGTCCTTAAGAAAGCAGGGAAAGATGCTTAGTTCCGTGAGCTGGTGGGAATTCCTTCTCCCCACCTACATGATTTTGCCAGTCTAGCTGACTTAGTCTGTTCTGCCTGTGACATAGATAGAAAGCTAGAAAAGTTACTTAATTAAGACTGAGTTATATTGACTTTTAAAAAATGTATGGGCTTCTTTAAAATCGGGTTGGTTGGATAAATTAATGGGTTTAAGTATATGATGAACTCATAGTCATCAAGTGTGAATTATTCTCTGTGGCATGCAAAACAGATTTTTAATTTGAAACAGTCTTCTCTGTCACCTAATACATTATTGGGATCTCCTACTGATAAGGTTTGCAAGGCAATGTAAACTAAGATTTCATTTTGGCCTATGCAAAAAAAAAAAAAAAAAATTAAAAAGATAAATAGCCTGCCATAATTATGGCATATTCAAATTTAAAGGGGTATTTGGTTTTCCTTTGTTCTGACAAGACACCATTCTTTTTGTATACAGCAATCTAGAGTTGACGTTATGGATTTGGATTTATGAAATCCAAAGTTTTTCCCAAGTGCCGTCACTAGTTATGAGTCCTTAGTCAAGCAACCTAATGATGCTAAACCTCACCTGTAACGGGGTTTCATCTACTGTGGGATTGTTGTGAGGATCCCCTGAGGAAATACACGCGTAATACCTCACACATAATAAGCGTTATTCAGCGCTGCTCTGCCATTCATACAGCCCAGAGGGTTTAGGGGGCACCAAGAAAATTAGCCCCCAGGCACAGTTTTAAACAGGTCAAAACCTAGAATTATATACATCTGTATAGCGTTTTGGTTTTGGCAAAAGAATAGTTTAAAATAGTATCAATTTCCTAGCTCTTTCTTTTCATTTAAAGGCCTTTTAAGATTTGTATTGACATCGAAGGGCAGAGAACTTCACAATCCTACCTAAATTGTGATAAAGCCTGCAGTATGAACCATAAGTTTGTCAGATAGTTGGCATGGATTCCCTGAGAAAGACTGCAATTAAATTTTTGTACGAATTCATTGTTTTACGTGTTAGAGCAATCTACGATACTAGTCATTAGATAATTTTTGTTCCTCTCATTTATTTAGGGAGTGTTATTTGCTTGCATATTATAAATGGATAGATTTCATCTACTGAAGCTTGTGTTACTGGGTTTGGTTCTTTACAAACTTACCTTTCTGTTTTTCTAATTTGGGAGATTGGTTAGGTGTCAAAAAGTGTTTTGATTCAAAACAGAGAACTTAGAAGGCAGAATGTTTTTAGTAGAGGTTCTCAGATCACACAGGTTAAGATTGTTACTCAGACTTTTCATTATAATATATTAGATCGTATAAAGTAGAGAGAGCAGGGAGAGAGAGAGAAATTGATTGATTTTAAGGGATTGGCTCACGCAGTTGTGGGGGCTGGCAAGTCCAAAATCCATAGGTCATGTAATAGGCTGGAAACTCTAGCAGTCTTGTGTCCAGAATTGGTAGGTCAGGTGGTGAGCTGGAAACTCCCACAGAATGTCTGTTTATAGTCTTGAGTTTCTCCCTTAGGAAACCTCAGTTTTTGCTTTTAAGACCTTCAACTGATTGGAGGAGGCTGACCCACAATATAGATAGTAATCTGCTTTACATAAGGTCAACTGATTTAAATGTTAATCACATGTAAATACCTTCACAGCAACATCTAGACTAGTTTTGACCAACTGGGCACCATAGCTCAGCCAAGTTGACACAAAAAATTGGCCATCACAACGTAGCACCCATATGTATCTCCTTAAACCATATTCATCTCCAAATAAAGACAATAACAAAGTCATACTTCATCTAACATGATACAGCTATCCTGCATATAACTGAAAATGCACCAACACTTTCCTCGGAAAAGGATACAAAGTCTTTGGGTCATGTTCACTCATCTCTTGGATATCCTATAACTTAAATACTGTGAAGTAAAGTTAATACATCTTATGTTCTATGATAACGGAATAAGAGAGGGAAGAAAACAAAAATATTTGAGAGTATATAAATATATATATTATATATAGTTGCTGGCTGCTGTCGAGTTGGCCCCAACTCATGGCAACCCCATGTAATATAGAGTAGAACAACTCCATAGGGTTTTTTCCCCTAAATTTTATTTATTTTGTGGTTGTTAAGAAGATACACAGCAAAACATACACCAGTTCAACAGCGTCTCCATGTACAGTTTAGTGACATTGATTACTTTCTCCGGATTGTGCAACTATTCTCATCCTCCTTTTCTGAGTCGTTCCTCCCTCATTAACAGAAACTCTCTGACCCCCAAGTTTCCTATCTAATCTTGCAGACTCCATAGGGTTTTCTTGGCTGTAATCTTTACAGAAGCAGTTCACCAGGTCTTTCTTCCATGGAGCTGCTGGGTGGGTTTGAACTGTCAATTTTTTAGGTTAACAACCAATCACAAACTGCTTACGCCATACACACACATGCACGCACAACACACACATATCTACACCTACACACACACAAACATATAAACATATTCATAAAAAATAAGGAGGAATGAATTGATATAAAATTACACAACTGACCATTTCTCCTTCCAAACAAAATGAACAGCCAGGTGCACTGCTTGAAGTTCTGCGCACTGGGAGGATTTTACTTTGTCTCAAGAGAAGAGTAGTTACCTGCAGAGGATGGCATGCCTTTGCTTCAAAATCCTAAGGGCCTGTACTGTGATTCACCTATAGTGGCCTATCGAAGACTCAAACACATCTCTATCTGCCACTGACACTTCTAGCACCATTGGATCAGCTGGATCATGGCCCAAGTGGCAGAGCAGCTTGCATGGCAGCCTGGACCTGTTGCAGAGTCTTCTCTTGTTCTGGGTCCCACTCAAAACTAACAGCTTTTCAGATCACTTGGTAAGTAGGCTGGAGTAGGAATATAGAATAAGAAATATGTAGCCTCCAAAATCCAAAGAGGCCCACTAAGCATTGACCTCCTTTTTAGTTGTAGGAGGGGCCATATGCAACAGCTTATCCTTGCCCCATACCACTGGACCCCTAGAAATTTCACTGAGGTAGAAGAGCCATGAATTTTTGTCAGATTTATTTCCCACCCTCTGGCATGCAAATGTCATACTAATAAGTCTAGAGTAATTGCTACTTCTTGCTCACTATGTCCAATCAGCATGATGTCGTCAATGTAATGGACCAGTTTGATGTCTTGTGGAAGGCAAGGGCAGTCAAGGTCCCTGCAGACTAAATTATGACATAGGGCTGGAGAGTTGATATACCCCTGAGATAGGACAGTGAAGGTATATTACTGGTCTTGCCAGCTGAAAAATGCTCCTAGTGGTCTTTACTAATAGGAAGTCACTACAGGATGGGTTCAGGGATCCACTGAACCCACTGTGAGATGGACATGAGCTAGAACTCCATTAATAACTTGACTTCCATACGCCCCTAGTCTGACTGGTGGACCGCAGTGATGTTTTGAATCTCCTGGGATTAGTATCTGTTGAGAGCCAGTGTCTAGTAATCCCCGAAAAATCTGATTATTTCGTTTTCCTCAGTGAACAGTTACCCTGGTAAAAGGCCATAGATCCTTTAGGGGAAGGCTGGGAGAAAGATTAACAGTATAAATTTTTGGCAGTGTAGTGGAGTCTTTTCTCAAGGGGACCTGGCCTCCCCTTCATTCAAGGGATTATGGGTTTGTAAACTGGCTCAAGTCTGAGAATTGATTGAGGGGTCATGATTTTCTGTTTTGATGATTCACTGTTCACTTGATGTAGAACTCTTCTGCTTATTCAGATCAAATAAATGTTTAGTGTACTTCCCATCTATTTCATGGGACACCATGACCAGCTAGCCAACACCATAGGTGTCTGCAAGTCACACTATTCTGATTACTGTTTTGACTTTTCTCCCTGTTAAAATAACTATGCCCACCTTGTCTTTGGTGCTTACATGCTGCTACTTGGCCCCTGCCACCTTGGAATCCAATTATCTCCATTGCATTTAGGTTTCCCAATTTGGTGGCAGCAGTTCCCACGGTAATATCTGACCTCCAGAGAGGATTGATCACAGAGCTTTTCAAAGATGCTAGAGCTCCCCTCACAGATTTATTCCTCACAGTCATGGTGAAAAGTGTGTTATCTGGACACTCCAAGGGTGGATGGGCAGGTCTTAACATGATAAATCCACTCTAATATTCCAATCTCCCTAAGCCTTTAGGTATCTTCCTCTATTGTATACAAAGGCAGTTCTGGCATTTCAACTTCATTTAGTGTAAGCCATCTTTTGGTCCATGTTTCAGCCAACCAGCCAAACTGTTAGAGCCCTTCCTAACCCCTTGAGCTAAAACATTGAATCCTGAATCTGCTTAATAGACCCATATCAATAAATTCATAAATTCAACTTGATCTAACTTTATGTTCCTTTCACCATTATCCCAGACCCTTAATATCCATTCCCACACGTATTCCCTGGATTTCTGTCTGTATAAATTTTAAAAATGTTCTTTTGGAGTGCCTCATGGTTCACACTTTGTACCTCACCTTTCGGGGCTTGCTTTATAATTTGTTTTTGTTTTTGTTTTCCTCTTAATATTATCACTTTGCTCTTTTTTGAACATAGCTTGTTTGGTGACAAGAGGTAGTCATAGTAATTAATTAAAGAGCATATTTTAAATAGATCTGATTTTCTCCTTGACTGCATATGTCAACATCTCCCTTATGGGTGAACAGGACTAGATTTAGTAACAGGGATGTTCTGTATCTTTGCCAGCATTTCCTCTTTCTCTTTTCTTTGGCTTCTCCTAATACCACCACCATCACTGTACACTGAAAATATCTCTTACCCTCTTTGAGAGGTGAGGAGAGCTACTAATTCTGTTTCTCTTTTAGCTGAAGGACCTCTCTTTTATTCTAAAATAATTTGTAAAGAAGAAATTCTATAGTCAAAAGACCTGGGTGTGAGTCCTGGCTCTGCCACTGGCTATGACCCTGGTCACCTACCTCTCTCACTCTTGGATTTCTATTCCAAGAGAAAAATAATTACTGTCCTACTGTCCTCATGGAATTGTTTAGGAAAACAAAGTATTTGAAAGTGGTTTATAAACTGTAGAGTGCCAGGCAAGTGGGGAAGGAAAAAAGTTCAGATCTGCAGCTTTTTTTGAGCAATTGCAATGGGCCAGGCTCCTTGTCAAGCTTTGAGTATTCTAACATGGACAGAAATGTCTTGAATCTGGCTCCTTTTTCCCATCCTTTAATGCCTTGCCTAAGTCCAGGTCCTTATTTCTTATTTGGCTCTTTGCTGGGGTTTCCTGAACTGGGGCTTGTGTTAGCAGGGTCTCAATACTCTTGACTTCTTGTACCTGCTTCTTGAGTTATCTCCTAAAAAACAAAGTGGATTATGTCGCTAAAAGTCTCTCTCATTTCCCCACTGCCAACAAGACACACTCTAGCCCCTTGGCTTCATAATGTGGCCTCAGTTTACATCCTGGTCCAGCCTCATCTGCTGTCACTAGTGCCATATACCCCAGGCTTCTCCCTCACTGAATTTCTCGATCTTTTCTGATATGACTGGGAAGAAACAAATCCCAGCCCCACCTTTGCACATTTAAGTCCTCAGCCTGGAAAGCCTGCCTCTTACTTCTTCAACTTATTTATCCATTAAGACCCAGACCTGACATTGACTCTTCCATGTCTTGTCCCTTCCACTCCCCAAGGAGAGTTAGTTCCTGTAATCTTGTGTATTCCTATAGCATTTTGTTCTTTCCTTGGACATGGTATTTATTATTCTTTGAACTCTTGAAGTGCGGGATTATGTTATACAGGATAAAGTAACGAGGCAGTCCACCTAAGAAGGTACAGTGGGTTGAATGAGGGGACAAAAAGGTATGTCCACATTCTAATTCTTAAGACCTGTGAATATCATCTTATCTGGGAAAAGGATCTTTGCAGATGTAATTAAGTTAAAGATCTCAAGAGGAGTTCATCCTGGATTATTCCAGTGAGTTCCAAATCCAATGACAAGTGTCCTTGTAAGAAACACACAGAGGACAAACACATAGAGAAGAGGAAAAGGCCATGTGAAGACGGAGACAGAGACTGGAATTATATAGCTTCAAGTCAAGGAAGGAGCTGGGAGGTGCAAGGAAGGATACTCCTTAGAGCCTTCAGATGGAGCCCTAGCCTGCTAACACCTTGATTTTGGAATTCTGCCCTCCAGAACTGTGAGAGAATAAATTGTTCTTGTTTTAAGCCACCAAGTTTGTGGTAATTTGTCACAGCAGGCCTAGGAGACTACATGGAACAATGACAGTAACCTAATAAAATATCATTGTCATCACCATCAATACAATTACCATCATCACTATTTTGCTTATCACTTAGCATGAGACCTGGAAAGTAGTATGTGCTCAGAAAATAGTGGTTGAATGAAAATACAGTTCTTGCCTACAATCCTCCGGTACAGTGGCGGCGTTGGTGGTGGTGGCGGTGATGAGAGGGGTGTGTTTGCAGTGGTATTAAGAGAGAGCTTCCAAAGTTGAGCCCCTCGTAGTTTTTTTTATTTTGTTTTATTTTAAATGTCTTTTTGGGTTGGCGGTAGGGGGTGTGGATTTTTTAAGTTGTTTTTTTAAAAAAACTTATACCTTTTCAACACATTTCCCTTTTAGCATAAGACTAATTTTGTAAAGTCTTCTAGGACTTTAAAGTCATAAAGTCCAAAAAACAAATAGTAAAAAAAAGTTGTCTTTAGAAAACTGATGAGCAAGTACAGTTTTAACAAAACATCTTAATATATTTCTACTTTTTTCCTATTAGTATATTTATTAGCTAAAATTAATTTCATGCTGATTGGCCTTAAAGTACCATTTAGAGAGGTACCTTGGAGCAGTTATTTTATTGTAGCTATGAAGTACTTGAAAACCAAAATTTACAAATAATCATAAACCCATACTGAGTATATAAAAAAAACCAAACCCATTGCTGTTGAGTTGATTTCAACTCATAGCAAACCTTTAGGACAGAGTAGAACTGCCCTATAAGGTTTCTAAGGAGCGGCTGGTGGATTTGAACTGCTGACCTTTTATATGTATTTTGTCTGTAAATTTTAGTTTGCCATTGGAAGCTAGGTCTGTGACTTAACTATTACTAATGTTTTATAAATTGGTATTATAATAAGAGCTAATGTTTATTGAGGTCTTACTATGTGTTGTGTTAGGTACTATTCCAAGCCTTCCACATAAATTAGTTCATTTAGTTCTCACAATCACCCTGTTAGAAAGGTACTCCTGTTATCTGCCTTTTACTCAGATGGAAACTGAGGCACAGAGTGGTTAAGTAACTTGCCCGAGATCATTGTAGCTAAGTGGCAGAGACTCATCATGGCCATTGCTGACAACCTCTGCACTATCCTGACTCTCGGTGCTCCGTGTCAGCTTTCATTGCCTGATACAATTAGAAATGGAGAATCTCAGTAAATCTAAATAAAGGATCCTCATCTGATTCCACAGTGCTTCAAACTTCAGTGTGCTTACCTACTGAAATTCTGGTGTATGGGACTGGGAATATGCATTTTTAATAAGCACCTAGGTGGTTCTCGGTGATCTAGTAGTGACTGCACAACCCTCACGACTCACTTTACATGAAGGCTTTTTATGGTTGTCATTTGCTTTAGCAAGGCCATCTGTTGCGTGTATCTGGTTGTGTTCCTGGGTGAGTGTTAGTACAGATACGTATCTAAACTTATGCCTCAAGTGCCCACACAACTAATCACATCTTTTATAGAGAATGAGTAAAAGTCAACACCAGAGAAATTTTTCTAAAACCCTTTGAATGAGCTTCAGGATAGGGTATATCTGACCTGAGGAAATTGTTAAGATGAATGTAAGGTCTGTGTACAGAAGAAAATAAGCAAGATGTAAAATTTCTATCCTAATTAAGTTTTTTGTCTAGAAAAACATTGTAATTCAAATTGCACTTTACAGTAGGAGTTCCATGATTTGGGTTACTTTAAATACTAACTGTGGCCAAAAAAGGAGTCTTCTCTCTTTAGTAAAAAAATTTTCTTACTGAACTACCATTAGTCCTACCAAGAACCTGATTACATCTGTTCTGGTATATGGGAAAAATACTATACTTTCGGTTTTACTACTTAAGTATCTTAGTTGCATATTAAACTGGTAAAAATATGTTTTTCTTTCTTCTAGGGAGATCACAAATCACAGTGAGCCAGAAACTCCCAGTGTTTTCTTCAGGTGCAAACAAAATGAATATTCCTGCACTGCTGCAACATTCTCACCAGCTTCTCCGAAAAGGCTTGTTAAGAACACCTTTTCGACGTTATCACTTCATCCTTCCCTCAAGTATTCATCTCAGATCAGGAATCTTGTGTCCTCAGCCATTTAATTCTCTTGAATTCCATTGTACACAGTGGTCACTGCTGTCAGATGGTGTAAAGAGAAAATTATGTGTACAAACAACCTTAAAGGAACACACAGAAGGACTTTCTGATAAAGAGCGAAGATTTGTGGATAAACTTTACACTGGTTTAATCCAGGGACAAAGGGCCTGCTTAGCAGAGGCCATAACTCTTATAGAATCGACTCACAACAGGAAAAAAGAGTTGGCCCAGGTGCTTCTTCAGAAAGTATTGACCTACCACAGAGAACAAGAACAATTAAATAAAGGAAAACCACTAGCATTTCGAGTGGGTCAGTCTCATTTTTATCCCCCAGTCTGTCCAGTAAATATTATTTTAAATTTTCTCTTCTCTTAAAATAATTCTAGTTTGCCATCTAATGGGGAATTTTTTTCATTTTAAAATGTTTGCGTGAATTTTAAATGCATTTTCTTTGTAAAATATTAGTCTTGTTTTGTTTTAAAAAAAAAAAATACCATGTCCATTTGAACCAAGGCTTTGTATTTTAAGAGGCTCATATTTCCATTTGGGTGAGAATCTTGCTATGGTTCCCAGGATGGAAAGATGCATGGGAAGAACTATTAATCAGTTTACTCATTTTTTGTAGTTTCTAATAGTCTAAAGTGAATTTCTTGTTTTTGTGGTTATATCAACTATCACTATCCTTATCACTTTTCAAAATTTAACTCTTACCTATTTCATTAGTCTTGCTATAGGCAAATCTCACTTTTTTCAGATACTTTCTATTAAGTGTAAGAATCTCTTGAGAGTTGCTCTAAACCCAGCCATCTCTATACCAAAATGTATTTTAAGGGAAAGACAATATTCATTTCCTGTCTGTCTAAAAACATGATATGGTCATTTGATTTCTTGAAAAATTGACTGGTTTCTGTAATTGTAAATCAGTTTTTTATATTTTTGGAATCCTGCATTTTAAAACACTTTGTATGTGTTTGACCAGCGGGAATTAAATAAGTCGGTTTGGGATAGAAAGAGCTTTTCATGATGCCCAGCTCAGTGATTTGTACCAACCTTCCTGCTAAAGGCAACTTGAAATAGTAGACAAAGTGCAGAAATTTTATGGGGAATGAGTAAATACATTTAAAAACTGACTGACATTACATTAGACTTTTATATTTTTATCTCAGTTTATTGGTAATACCCGTTGCCCTCGAGTCAATTCTGACTCATAGCAACCCTATAGGACAGAGTAGAACTGCCCCACAGGGTTTCCAAGGAGCAGCTGATGGATTTGAAATTATCTTTCAAGCATTTATACCCTGTCACTCTAAAAGCCATGGGGTTTTTGATGATACAGGGACTAAAACCCTGTAGTTTTTAGGGTGACGGTATAAATGCTTGAAACATAATTTCAAAAATAGCCCATCAACCAGTATTTGTACAGATCCACATTTTTCACATGTATTATTGTTCTGCCTTCACTGATAAGCACTTGAGCTCTTTTTGAGATCATTACATTGGGCAGTATATAAATACACACATACACACACACACGTATTCATTCTTTATCTAGACACACAGGAGCCTGGTGGTGCAGTGATTAAGAGCTACAGCTGCTAACCAAAAGGTTAGCAATTCTAGTCCACCAGCTGCTTCTTGGAAACCCTATGGGGCAGTTCTACTCTGTCCTATAAGGTTGCTATAAGTCGAAATCGAATCGATGGCAATGGGAAAAAGACAGACAAAACGACAAGCTCCCCAAGAGAAATTCTAGTTATTACAAAGTGTTTGTTTATTAGGTATTAGGGACTCTTTGAAATTGCAAATGTCCCAGAAATGTCTGGAATCAGGCGGCCTCTAATTTCTAGATGAGCTTGGGCTCATTGAAAGAGGGAATTCTGTGGGGCAACTCACAAATTTGTGGTATATTCCGGTTCTCCCATGCTGGCCTTATGACGCCAGATGAATCTGTGTCTTTATTCAATTATTTTAGCACCATCGTAAACAACAGCAACAAATGTTTATTCCCATAAGACAGGGACCTGCCCTGGGAATTGTGGTAAGGATTCAAGCAGAACCTTCCCATATACCATACGTACTTGGAATATGATTACAATTAAATGCCTATGGTGTATATGTAAATGAATATAAGCTCTGTATCTCTTACTATATACCAAGCACTGTTCTAAACGCAATGTAAGCATTAAATCATTTAATCCTTACAACAACCTGAAGAGAGATACAAGTATTATATCTATTTTACTGCGGAGGATACTGAGGCCTAGAAAGGTTAAGTGACTTGCCCGAGATTACACAGCTTGTAAGGCAGAACTGGAATGAGAACCAGCCAACTGGCTCCAGGGTTTGTGCTCCTACCTGCCATGCTCTACTAACTCTCCAAGTAGGGAGATTTTCTGCCTTTCTTTAGACAAATTATTTTTTTTTCCAGGATTCAGTTTATATAGTACTCGTTGCGTTATGAGTGGAATTAAGAAAAAAAAACCTTATCCATTATAAATATGAAATTATTTTCTTAATCACTGGCTATTTCTAGAGTCATGAATTGTTTTTCTAATGGGAAGATAAAATGTGCAGAGTTGGGGTAGGTGGAATACTTACTGATCGTTGTCAGAGGTAGGCAGATGTTGTAGAAGTTCAGTGCGTTAACAACATAAGCAATGAAGCCTATCCAGAAAGACCTACACTATAGAAGAAAGGTAAAGCACATTTTATAATTTTTAAAAATAGATTTTGTGAACAGATGGAACTCAGAATTATTTCTTTCCTATATCCCTATTACTCGCAAATAGGTAAATTAATTTCATTTACTACTTTGGGAAGCATTAGAATACCTTAATGGTTTCAATTCAATAAATGAGGAAATACAGAAGGTAGTCTAATAGTTTATTCACTAGAACTCATCATAGTGCTAATCTCATTTGTTTCATTAAGTTAGCTCTTTTTCCATTTTAGGACTGTCGGGGCCCCCTGGTGCTGGAAAATCAACATTTATAGAATATTTTGGAAAAATGCTTACTGAGAGAGGGCACAAAGTATCTGTGCTAGCTGTGGACCCTTCTTCTTGTACTAGTGGTGGTGAGTATTGCTGGTTCTTTTTAAATTGCAGAGCAGGGGGTCCTGGGGGGTCTCTGTCACAGTATAGTGAGAATTGGCTCAGTCAGGGGGCCTCTAATTGCTGGCTGAGCTTCAGCTCACTATAAGAAAGGGAGGTCTGTGGGGCAAGCCGGAGGCTGAGGGAGGGGTCAGGGAGCGCTGGGCTCACTGGAGAGGTCAGGTTATGTGTAGACCAGGAGTAGCCGAACTGGGAGAGCAGGTGCCAGAAGTGGAAGGTAACCTAAAGCAAACCCCAGCCCTTTAGCTATCCTAAGGTCAGGCCTCCTTGCTCCTGTTGTTTTTCCTGGCTGCATCAGCAGCTACTCAGTTCAGAAAATGGGTTCTTACTCCTTATTCTGCTCATATTGTTGTAATATCTCTTTTGTTAAACTTTAAAAAATAAAAAAGTCTTACTGCCATTTATAGCTTGTTATATTAGCTTGTCATACAGCTTGTTTGTATTATATGTTCAGTTAAACAGAAAGGATCGTGTAACGTACTGCTGTTCCCACAGCAGTGCTTAGCATAGTATGTTGCACACAGTGTTTATCAGTTACTTACTGATTTGAGGTCAGGCAATCAATCAAAGTTTAATCTGCGGCACACCAGAGATAAAATGGATATAAACATAGTCCCCCGAAGGACCATTTAAAGGAAACAGAAAGCATACCATATAAATACCCAGGAAAGATTTTTCTTCCATTACCCCCTCTTTATGATTTTAGCTTCTCATGTTCCAGTTGCTCATTTAACAATTGTTTGATTGCCTACTGTAAGTGAGGCATTGTGCAAGGATGATACTGTGTGTATAATGGTATAAGACACAGTCCTCTTGGCTTTATGGGGCTTCGTATCTTAGGAGGGAAGCAGTCAAGTAAACAGGCTATTACAGTATAATGTGTTGTAAAGGGGTAGAGTGCTTGGTAGGAACATTTGGTTTGTATACTGTGGATTTAGTACTTTAAAGATGATATAATCGTATTTCAGGGGCTTTAGGTCATTAGAGATGGAATCCCAGGGTGGTACAAATGCTTAAGCACTCGGCTACTAACTGAAAGGTTGGTGGTTCGAACCCACCTAGAGGTGCCTTAGAAGAAAGGCCTTGGCAGTCTATTTCCAAAAGGTCGCAGCCATTGAAAACCCTATTGTGGACAGTTCTACTCTGAAATACATGGGGTTGCTGTGAATTGGAACCGACTCAACGGCAACTGGTTTAGTTTTTTTGGTTTTAGGTCATTAGAGAGGTGGATATTTCCTGTTACCACCCAGAGAGGAATTGAGCTCAGAACATTCAAAGCTTTGGGTTCACTATAATAAAAAGTTAACTGTAAAATAAAATCTATACTCACACAGTTCAATGTAATGTCTAATTTATCTATCATCTAAGAACTTTGTTAAAGGTAAGTATTTGAACAAGGAATTTTTCTTGTAAGTGGCCCTCATTTTCATATAGGAGAGAAGGCTCTCTCTCTCTCCTTTTTTTTTTTTTTTTTTTTACCTTTATAACATTCTAGAATACCTGCAATAGAAAAAGAAAATAATACTTAGCAGGAATGATGTCATATGATAGTCTGTGATTAAAGTTGTATAGCTGTATGGTTTCTAACCTTTCTCAAACAAAAAATAAGGCCCCCTTTCTCAGGTAAGAAATATGTAGACTTTGAAAGAAGAAAATACATGAGAATAAACAGGACACTATAAATCAATTTCTACCTTATTGCATTAGTACATACATTTGAAAAATAGTAGTACATTAAAATTTAAGAAGTGTTAGTTTTTTGGTTCATAGTCAATCCTTGCTGCGCCTTTGGGTTCACAGACCCCTTGTAATAGCTTTGAGAACTCCCTGAGGGTCTGCAACCAACAGTTTGGAATTCACTGGCAATGACAATTATATGGGAAAGTAACTTTATAATGTTTGGTTTAGTATGCTAGGATCTGTAGGATAATGACTTGAAGTATAGCTTTGGTGGGTTGTTGACTTAAACAGATGATTTCATGCAGAAAATGAGTTTAGAAAGTTTTACATAAAGTAAGTAAGATAATTGAGATATGTGGTAGGTGTATGCTCTAGAATTAGAACCTATGAAACCATAGGAGAACAGGGCTCATCTTTAGGGAGCTTCTCAATGTTTTGCATTAACTTTATGTGGACAAGGTAGCTCTTAAAACCCGTTGCCGTCAACTCAATTCTGACTCATAGCGACCCTGTAGGACAGAGTAGAACTGCCCCATAGGATTTCCAAGGAGTGGCTGGTGGATTCAAACTGCTGCTCTTTTGGTTAGCAGCCTAGCTCTTACCCACTGTGCCACCAGGGCTCCAGTTAGCTCTTAGGCAGAGTGAAAATAAAAATTCAGGCTAGAACAGTACTGCATCTTCAAATACATATGGCTAAAAAAAAGGAATACTCATAGGGTTGCCATAAGTCAAAATCAACTCGACAGCAACTAACAACAATAAAGAAAAGAATAAGAAGTCATCTCAGTAGTTCCAGGACTTTCAGTCTTCTAGGATTTGCAAGTATTGACACTTGCCAAAATATAGCATTAAACCTTAAGACATAATCAGTTCTATTCCACTATTGAGTGCCTACTGTGAACACTTTGATAAGCATTCAATATACAAAATATGTAAGATCTAGTCTTACAAGCAAGGAATTTATGTTATGTTAAAGCAGGGTTTCTCAACCTGGGCACTAATGACGTTTCGGGCTGGATGATTCTTGGTTGTGAGGAGCTACCCTGTGCATTGTAAGAGATTTAGCAGCATCGCTGGCCTCTACCCACTAGATGCCAGCAGCACCCTAACCCCCAATTGTGACAACTACAGATGTTTTAGACATTGCCAAATGTCCCCTAGGGGGCAAAATCACCCCCAGTTGAGAACCACTCTTTTCCTTCCATTCACTCAGCTCATATTTCTGTGGAGGCTCCGGAATGTGGGGGTAGTAAGGCCTTAGAGGAGTCCTGAGTGGCACCAACAATTAAGAGTTTGGCTACTGACTGAAAGACTGATGGTTAGACTCTACCCAAAGGTGCCTCCCAAGACAAGGCCTGGTTGTTCAATTAAACAGAAAGATCACAGCCTTTGAATAGCCTTTGGAGCATAGTTCTAGTCTGAAACACTTTGGGGTTGTCATGGGTCAAAATCAACTCAACAGCAACTGTTAAGGGCTTAGAAGCGACAGACTGGTTGGAAGGGCAACTTGAAGATGTGTTTGCATAGCACTTTGTATAAGGTTGAGAAAGTGTCATTTCTACAAATAAAGGAATAGGGAGCGGAGAGTGCTGGTGGAGATAATAGAAAGGGGAAGGGACTTGAGTGCTCATACACTCCAGGATGCTGGCAGAGTGCAGAGCAGTTGTACTACAGAAATTCACAGAGATGGTCCTGGGGTGGGAAAGTTCCAGAAAGACTTGACGAAGAAGCTAGGACTTTAACTGATCTTTAGAGAGTAGATAAGTTATGTAAGTTTTTGGTGTTAACAGTTTTTGAATGATATTGATATATATAATCTCATTTGATTCTCCCAGTGGCTTATTATCTTTGTTGTGTAGCTGAAGAAAGTGGGGTTTAGGAAGGTGAAGTGACCTGCCCGGAATAGGGTAGTGAGGAATGGTGGAACCAGGGTGCAAGACGCTGGGCTTGACACATTTTAAATTGACAGTGAGAAAAAGGACTAGATGACGGGTCTGGTGTGAGAGTACAAACGAAGGAAAAAGTAAATGTAACCATGTTAAGATGACGGTAAAGAAACCACTCCAGATTGATTTGGGACTAGTGGAAGTTGAAATTGGGAAGGTAAGGTGGGGCTGGGTTCTGAGGGCTTTCGATGCTAGGCTGAAGGATCTAGGTTTGAACCTCTAGTCAGTGGGAAGCCGTTATAGGTTTTGAGGGACTTAACATGATAAAAAGGAGCACTGATGGCTGAGTGGTTAAGTGCTCGGCTGCTAACCAAAAGGTCAGCAGTTCTAACCCACCAGCCACTCGGTGGGGGGGGGGGGGGGGGGGTCTGCTTCTGTAAAGATTACAGCCTTGGAAACTATGGGGCAGTTCTGCTCTGTCCTACAGGGTCACTTTGAGTCAGAATCGACTTGACAGCAGTGGGTTTGTTTCGTTTAGAACTTGACAAAAAGATTAATCTAGCATCATTGTACACTGTGAGTTGGAGGGAAAACTTGATAATATTAAGTACAATTTGAGACTTTGGGAGAAATGTCATAAAGCACTTCCCCTAGGAACTGACTGATTGATATCGGCCTTTATAACTCTTCCACGATTATAAAACATAACTATGTGTTTTAGGATCACTCTTAGGTGATAAAACCCGAATGACTGAGTTGTCAAGAGATATGAATGCATACATCAGGCCATCTCCTACTAGAGGGACTTTAGGAGGTGTGACAAGGACCACAAATGAAGCTATTCTGTTGTGTGAAGGAGGGGGATATGACATCATTCTTATTGAAACTGTAGGTGAGTGTGATTTTCTATTTCATAAAAATACAATACTATTATAATGAAAGTTAAAGGTAACAATTTCATTTTTGTTCATTCAGCTGATATTTATTAAAGGTATAATTAAATACAAGATATTATCCCAGACTCTGGAGGAGATATGAGTATATAGGCTATAATCCCTAACCTCAAAGAGTTTACCATTTAAAATTTGAAAATAAGCCATGTATCTGAGTAACTTATGTATAAGGTGGTATATTATAAGTGATGGAGAACTGTAAGCATTGGGATGACTTATGGAAACAGTGCTTTAATACAACACCTATTTTGTAAGCACATTTTACATATCTACAATATTCACTAAGAAAATTAATGTAGTTGGGTGTCTCTTAAACATGGGACCATGTTTTATTTCATATTTACAGCCCCAGCACATAGCTATATGCAATAAGGATACTAAGATGAAAACCTCAAGAAATTGACATGCTTGTGGAAGACAAAATATTATGTTACATTGTATAAATGTTAATGACAGAGCCTAACCCAGATTTGGGGCGTCAAGGAAGACTTTCTGGAGGAGGTGACAACTGAGCTCCATTTTGAAGAAAAAAATGGAGTTAAGCAAAGTATGGGGTAAAGGGCATTTGCAGAGACACATAGGAGTGAGAGAACATGTCACATTCAGAGAACTCGGGTTTGCTTAGGATACTTAGAACATAGATCGTGAAGGCAGGGAGTGAAGAGAGATGGGGCTGGAGCAGAAGGCCAGGGCCAGGTTGTCAAGGACCTTACATGCCATGCCACAGAGTTTGGACTTCACCCTGAAGTAGTAGGAAGCCATGGCAGGATTATAAGCAGGAGAGTGACAAAACCAGATATGCATTTTGGAAAGATCCCCAGCAGCAGAGTGTAGAATAATTAGAAGAGCTAGAGTAGAGTCAGGGAGGCAGATAGGAGACTGTTTTACTAATCCCAGAAAGAGATACTGGGCCTGTATTGCCAAGTAGTGGCAATGAGAACGGAGAAGATGAGATGGGTTGAGAAAACATTGAGGGTAAATTGGCAGGACTTTATCCATGATTGGAAAGAAGAGATTAGGAAAGAAGAGCAATTAAGGAAAATAGAGAATTCTGGGGGAAAGGGCAGATCTGGAGAGGAGAAAATAATGAGTTCAATGGTGAATATATTAAATTTGAGGTGCTTGTTGGATATCCAAGTGACCATGTGTCTCGAGAGAGGACTAAGTGAGAAATATAGATTTAGCAGTTGTCAGCATAGTTCATAGTTTCACAGTTCAAGCTATGAATTTGGTGAGATCAACAGGGGAAATGTGTATCAAAAACAGAAGATAACCAAGACCGGACCTCAGAAATTCTGATATTTAACAGTGGATGGGGAAGAGCTACCTGAGTGATAGTAGGAGAATCAAGGGACAAGGTTAGTATCATAAAAACAAGGTGTATTACCCGCAAGTTGCATTTGGCTGTTTGTCCCACAGACTTAAAATATCAGTGGCTCAAATAAGAAAGGGGTTTATTTTCTCCTAAATAAAAGAAGCCTGGAGGCAGGCAGTCCAGAGTAGGTGTGGTGGTTCTACAGTGTCCTCAGTGGTCCTAGGCTTCTTCTATCTCTCTGTTCTCCATTCTTAGCTCTTGGTTTCCATCCTCAAGGCTGCTCCTGGTTTAGAAATGACTGATGAAGGTCTAGCTGTCACATCCATGTTCCAGGTAGAATGAAGGAGGAAGGGGGAGTAAGGAAGGCAGCGTAGGCACAAGAGGTATACCTCCCAGCTGGATTGGCCCTGCTTAAAGAACTTTCCTGGAAGCCCCATCTAATGACTTTGCTTTTACTCCTTAATCATCTGGAGGGAGCCTGGTGAATGTGGTCATTCACTTAGTACGTTGATACTCCTGATAACATTGGGATAAGGAAATAGGGAAGAATAGACATTGACTAGGCAGCTAGAAAGAAGTCTCTGCCACAGCATGGAAGGAGAGAGTTTCAAGAGGAGTTTGTTGTGTCCACAGTTTGAGTAGAGCAGTCAGTGTGGAAGCTAGATGTAAGTAGGTTGGGATTCATGTGAAGTGGGGAAGTGGAGACAGTGAGCAGAAATTGCTTTTTTTCCAGAAGCTTGGTTATAAAGGGAGAGTGAGAAATATGGTGAGAGTTAGAGGAGTATGTGAATTTTTGTTTTTTAATCTTGTTTGATTTTAAGATGAGAAAGACCTGAACACAATTTATGTGGTGTGGCAAGGGACGAGAATCTGTAGACAAAGGGAAGGTTAAAGATAAAGAAGAGTGAGGGCCTAAAAGAAGTGGAAAGGAAGGAGAGGTTAATCTTCAGCCAATACTTCCTACACTGAGACAGGAGAGGAGGCAGTAAGGATGAGTCTGTATCCATTTATCTGTGGAGCAAGAGAGGGAGAAGCGGAGGAAGTTCCCACCTTTCTTCTGTGAAGTAGGTGCCCTGTCATCCAGTGGGGAGATTATGGGAGAGCGAATGTCTGTAACAGCCGCTGTGGGAAAGGAGACTGACTGAGGGCCTTCAGGGATTACTTGTACTAGGCAGTGAGGAAGATGGAGTAGATGTTGGAGACCATGACTCTGTAGTGGCACCATTCACAAGGCTGCGTGAGTTCTCCAGCATGCTGTCAGAGGAGACAACACAGCTGGTTGACTGATTTACAGCTGAGGGTTTGCAGGGCTGGTATAAGGATGAGAAGGCACAAAAGCAGAAAGCATTGACAAGAATGGTTTAAGATTAGAATCACAGTGTTCTGGCTGCTCACTGACAAAAGGAAAGCCAAGAAAGTGCTGTGAGAGTGAAGAGAGAATGGAGGTCCCTAGGTCCTCCTCTGGTCAAAGACTAGATCTCTTGGGAGAAGGGGAAGGAGAGAGCTGGGAACAATAGTGGGCTTGCTCCTGTGGAGGCATTTAATAAATTCTTCAGAGCTGACGTGTTTCAAGTGGTAACCAGGTTGAGGGTGTGACCAAGGGTGTGAATGAGTGGAGTGGAATGCAAACAATGGCCAGTGCAGTTGAGAAAGTCAAATAACCGAGTATTTTCGCCTACGGTTGTGATTTAAAATTTCAGGTGTGGGTCAGTCAGAGTTTGCTGTCGCTGACATGGTTGACATGTTTGTTTTACTGCTGCCGCCAGCAGGAGGAGATGAACTGCAGGTAATTATTTTCTGGTTTTAGTTTTCTAAAATGCAGAGTATGGATCTCTGAAAGTACCAATTTCCAGTGTTGTGTTTTTGTAAATTAAGTTAATAAAAGCATAGAGAAAGAAACATCACTGGCTAAAATACCTGAGTCAAAGACAGATTTTCTGTATTTTACAAATATATTAGTAATAGAACTTATAACCTTGAGCTAATCATATAATTTAATTTTCCACCTGAAACGTGGGAGTGAATGGAATACATGGATACCTCCAGCCAAAACAGACCGTTGTTGAATGGCTGTTTGTAGTTGCTGTCACTTCTGACTCATGGTGACCCCATGTGTGTCAGAGTAGAATTGTGCTCCAGAGCGTTTTCAGTGGCTGATTTTTCAAAGTAGATTGCCAGGACTTTCTTCCAGGGTGCCTCTGGTGAACTCACACCTCCAACCTTTCAGTTAGCAGCCAAACCCTTAACTGTTTACTCAGGGACTCCATTTGTAGTATATTTGGATCAAAAGTTTCTCATACGATATTACTGGAATCCTACTATATAAAATAGGATTTTTACTAAAATCTCTTTCATGTGTGTAATTCTAAAATAGTAATAGACAACAGATGCTGTGATTTAGAAGCATTAACCATTGGAATTTAATGATTGAAAGTTGTGTTTTAAAATATTTGAGAACAGTGTTTAATCTTAGTGGGAAAAATCTGTTATCTCCCAAATAAGGTGTGGCCTTTGGATTTCATTCTTTATCTCTAGTATTTTTATGCAACATAGTTTAAGTCAAGAGATTGGAGCACTTTCAGCCATAAGATTATTTTTCCTCAATTTGGAAACTGAAAAAAAAAAAATGCTATGTACCTCGAGAGAAAATTTCAAAGACTATTTTTCAAGAAATGCAAATGTTACTGATATGTGTGTTTTCTTTTTAAGCACCTTAATAATAGATGGTTTTGTATTAGCTCATAAGAAGCGGATCCATCAAGAGACAAAGTGAACTGTCTCCTGCCACTCAATCCTGTTGTGTCTTGATGATATATTTATTCTAATTCTGAATGTATTTCAACATGTTAGCCTCTAAACTTGGAAGAGATATTACAGATGACCTTCATAATCCCAAAAGCCAGTGTTTTTGAGTAATTTCTGTCGAGTAATTATAGTTCTGGCACCCAGGCTTTAAGAAGATGCAGAGAAAAAATTAATGAGATGTATGACTTTCAAAATCCTAGCATTGACTGGTTGTCTCATTCTTATGCTGGATATGATTAAATTAAGTGCTTCTGATAGCTCTACTTCTTCCCTTTTTCTCTTTAGGGTATCAAAAGGGGTATCATTGAGATGGCCGATCTGGTTGCCATAACTAAATGTGATGGAGACTTGATTGTACCAGCTCGAAGGATACAAGCAGAATATATGAGTGCCCTGAAGTTACTCCGCAAACGTTCCAAAGCCTGGAGACCAAAGGTTAGTTTGTATTGTATTCTACATTTTTCACCCTGAGTGGACTGTTTACGTTCTGAGAGAGAATGTAAATCCCAAGCTCAACATATAATCAATCTTTGCTTGTATGTGAAGATTACAAGTTTAAAAATTATGATAAAGTGAGAGTGTGTAGTTATGATTTTAAATATAATCCTTCAGCCACTAGATGTCAAAAACTAGATGTGAGGTGATACATTAGGGTGCTTCATGCTTGACTGGAGCCATTTGGAAGTGATAACAAATCCATTCTGAAAGGAACCATCCTTAAGATGATAGAGCTGTAAGATTATAGAGCAATTAATGATTGGATTCTCTATACTGGAGCTGGAGTAAGAGAGGAAAGAAAGGCTTATGATATGATACTTTCCTTCCTATTATGCTCGTTGGGTGCTGTTTTTAATAAGAAAACCCCCAAAAAATTGTACAACAAGTGATGTGATAATATTAATGTGAGCAGCTTTATCTGCAGGAGGATACTATGTTATTAAAGAATAAGCTGTAATTATTAATGAGAACACTGATGACATACCTTACCTTCAGCTCCCAGTTTTCCCCAATCACATTGTCTTTGTTGAGTTTGGAACCATTTTATACATGCAGATGTTATTTGCTCAGCTCTAACCACTTGCTGAATCAGGAAATTTTGACAGAGAGAATGGGGCTATTTTCTCAACTCTGCTTTGTTTTCTGGCACTCAGGTCTCAGGGAAACCTACCTGGCATTGCCCTTCTCATCTTCAGGACTTTCAGAGTTCCTCCACAATGCCTCCTGAAGACCATACGAGCAATCTTAAAATAAATATGTGGGCTAAAAATTGGACCTTGAATCAGTGTCTTACATTTTCTGTGTACTTTGTAATCTTAGGAAACTTACCTCAGTCTGTATCTCAGTATATTTACTTTGCCACAGTGGTAAAATGTCTCATTTTTGTCACTTGACTATTTCCAAAGGCTGTAAAAATTAATTGGCAAATATCAGAGTTCCTCATAAAAATGCCTTCTCTCATTTTAAGTAAAATGATTCTGGTTCTTCCCTTTTCAATAGGTAATTCGTATTTCTTCCAGAAGTGGAGAGGGGGTCACTGAAATGTGGGATAAAATGCAAGAATTCCAGGAGCTAATGCTTGCCAGTGGGGAGCTGACCACCAGGCGACAGAAGCAGCAGAAGGTCTGGATGTGGAATCTCATCCAGGAAAGTGTGTTAGAACATTTCAGGACCCATCCCACAGTGCAGGAACAGATTCCTCTTCTGGAAAGGAGGGTTCTCACTGGGGCTCTGTCTCCAGGACTAGCAGCAGACTTGCTGTTGAAAGCTTTTAAAGACTGAGACTGACACAATTTATTCTGTACACTAAATTGATGTAAGTTTCATAAGTTATGTTATTACTAAAAATCACTTACAATGCTTATATTTTCAGCCATTCTTTTGTGGTGCCCTTGGCTTCTTTATTTGTGGACCATGCTTGAAAACCTGAAGAAAATAACAAAGCTTAGGGAGTCAGGCAATATTTATAAGGTACTGTTGTATGTTACTGATTTTCTTTCTTTCTCTTATACCCTTGTGTGGTCGCCTGTAGGATCGTTTCCTCCCATGGGTCGGGGGCAGAGAGCTCAGGAGGACAGGAAGATCACGCACTTAGAATGCTTCCTTTGATTCTATATTCTCTAAGATGTCAAAGAAAATGTGAGCAAGAGTGACCACAATTTTGAAGTCTTACTTGAGGCCAGAACAATACACAGTGGACTCCTCTAAGGGCTTAAAATCATGATTGACATTTAGTGTACTAGACTATTCTAGCAATTTCTGAAATGGCCACGTGCATGAGAAGCTGGAATGATGTAGTGATGTGAACAAGACTTTAAAGTCTACTTATCTGGACTTGAGGACCCCCTCCCCAATAAGTGGCAGATCTAAAAGGGAACTGAGGAAATCACAGCAAATCAGGTGGGTCCACTAATCTCCAAGAGGGGAGTAAACCCCCAAGAGGCATAGTTGAGACCAGAATGATTCAGGGGTTATCCAGTTTGAAGATTATCAAAGGCTTTTGCCTCTCTTCTTCCTTGGCTATTTTACTTCAGGCTAGCATCTTAAAAGTCTGTTTTATTCATGGTGGTGACCAATCAGTTTTGTCCTACAGAGGCAGCATGGCAAAGTATTTAAGAGCTTGGGCTCCAGAGTTGGACTGAGTGGGGTTTAAACTTTAAACCCAAATCGATTGCTCATTAGCTATGTAAGCTTGGACAAGTAACCTAACCTCTCTAAGCTTTAGTTTCCTGCCCAATAAAATACAATTAGTACATTAACTTCAGAGGGTTAATGAAGACTAAATGAGATAACTCAGGAAAATCATTTAGTCATTGTTATGGATTGAACTGTGTCCCCCCAAAATATGTATTGAAATCATAACCCCTCTATCTATAAATATGACCCTTTTTGGAAATAGGGGGGGTTCTTTTGTTATGTTAATGAAGTCATACCAGAGTAAGGTAGATTTTAAATCTAATCACTTCTAGTGATAGAAAGACCAGAAACACATACACAGGGGAAAGACAGATGCCATGTGAGGATCGTCTACAAGCCTAGGAATGCCAAGGGACCAAGGAACCCTCAGGGCTATCGACACGGGAGGAATCTGCACATTCAAAACCCTGATTTGGACTTTTAACCTCCAGAACTGTGAGAAAATAAATTTCTGCTCTTTAAAGCCACCCACTTTTGGTATTTGTGTTACAGCAGCACTAGGCAACTAAGACAGCTCATGCTGGTTCATAGGTGTCATGGATTGAATTGTGTCCCCCAAAAATATGTCAACTCGGCTAGGCCATATTCCAAGTATTGTGTGGTTGTCCACCATTTTGAGATCTGATGTGATTATCCTATGTGTTATAAATCCTGCCTCTATGATGTTAATGAGGCATGATTAGAGGCAGTTATGTTAATGAGTTATGTTAATGAGGCAGGACTCAATCTACAGGATTAGGTTGTATCTTGAGTCAATCTCTTTTTGAGATACAAAAATGAAGCGAGCAGAGAGGAGAGGGACCTCATTACTACCAAGCAAGAAGAGCCAGGAGCAGTGTGTCCTTTGGACCCAGGGTCCCAGCACTGAGAAGCTCTTAGACCAGGGGAAGATTAATGACACGGACCTTCCCCCAGAACCAACAGAGAGAGAAAGCCTTCCCCTGGAGCTGGCACCCTGAATTTAGATTTCTAGCCTCCTAAACTGTGAGAGACTAAATTTGTTAAAGCCATCCACTTGTGGTATTTCTGTTATAGCAGCACTAGATAACTAAGACAATAGGAAGTACTCAAAGGCTGGTTGCTATTATTATTATGTTAAAGTTAGGAATACCTGAAGCTCTACAAACTTATGTGTAATTTCAGTTTTCTCCCGTGGTCTTATTACTGGCATCATGCTGCTGTGGTATTTTATGATTGCTTTTAAACACATGCTCTAGTTAATTCTTTGAATATATTTTATACTAGTTTATGGTAGTTATAACTATGTGTGGAGCCCTGGTGGTTCAGTGGTTAAGAGCTACAGCTGCTAACCAAAAGGTTGGCAGTTCGAATCCACCAGCCGCTCCTTGGAAACCCTATTGAGTAGTTAGGAGTCGGAATCAACTTGACAGCAACGGGTTGTTTTTTTTTTTTTTTTTAATAACTGTATGTTTCAATAAGAGGATTTCTAGCCATAAAATTTCTTCATTGTACAAAATGTCTTCCAAGAAATTTCAAACATATTCTATTCTGAACCCTTTAGAATATTTTGCACAGTATCTCAGCTTTCATTGTTACTTTCCTTACTATCTGGAACCTGTTTCCTTAAGTGTTATTTTAACAAACATTCCTTTACATTTTTTAACAAAGCTCTGTGGTATTGGCATACCTATATCATATATGGGAGCCCTGGTGGTACAGTGGTTAAGAGTTCAGCTGCTAACCAAACGGTCAGCAGTTCAAATCCATGAGCCGCTCCTTGGAAACACTATCGGGCAGTTCTGCTGGGTCCTGTAGGGTCACTATGAGTCAGAACCAACCCAACAGCACCTAACAACAACAACAGCATATCATATATGAGGGTTAGGAGAAACTTTGAAAGGTTATACAGTCAATTCTCCCAATTTCTGAAAGGACCACTATCTTAGTCTAGGTTCTCTAAAGGAGCAAAACCAGTGAAATGTATATATAAACATATGGAGAGATTTATTTCAAGGAAATGACTCATAAAATTGGGAGGAGATAATTCACACAATTGTAGGGGCTGGCAAGTCCCAAATCTGTAGGTCAGGTGGCAGGCTAGAGGCCTCTGCAGGCTTATGCCCCAAGAACTGGCAGTCAGGTGATAAAAAATGCAGGGCTGAGAGAGTGAGCTTTGCTAGAACATCCATTTATATATTGGAGGCAGGTCACACCCCCAAAGAAGCTCCCATTTCAGCAGACTGGCTGATCCCATCATGGAAGGTGTACTACATTAGGGAAGAGCACCCAGTCCATTATCTGCAAAATCACTGAGAATCATATCTAGCCAAGTTGACACATGACATTAACCATCACAACCACCATTATACTACCCTGTCAAATAGGAAACTGATTTTCAAAACCTTCCAGAGAAGGCATTTCATAATTTTCCTCGTAAACTGTTACAGGGAAAACAGACATTCTGTCATTATGGTACAAGGTAAGTAGCAAGGAGTATACACCCACATTTCATGGTAAAGAAGGTAGAGAAAGGGTGGCTTTTGTTAGCTCAAAATTTAGCTATGCATTTCTTCTCAGTTCAAAGCTGCTTTTATATGTTATAAATAGAGTCATAAAAAGCATTAGAAAATCCCCTTGTCCTCTTTATTGTTGTTTTTGTACCACTGGCTATGATATATAGACCAATTTCTGAGATATTTTTCACCTTTATTTCTGTTGTTTGTGATACCAGAAGCAGTATAATATAAAGAAATATTTTGGTCTTTTTTTTAAATTCATGATCCCTTTTGTTAAATTAAAAAACGCCATTCACTTTCCCCCATCTGAGATTCTGCTATGCTGGATCCCTAAGCTGGTTAAAAGCATAAGTTTGGGTTACATGGAGGGTCAAATCCCAGCTCTGTCATTAACCAGCTTTTGATTTGGGACAAGTTATTTCTCCTGTGTATGCACCAGTTTCCTTATCTGTAAAATTAGGGTAAAATTGCTACCTTACAGGCTTGTCAGGAGAATTAAATAAGGAATTGTATGTAAAGTGCTTACCACTCAATAGCTGTTAGATGTTGTTATAAATATTACACATAGACACTTAACGACAGTTCTTTGTTCTGCCAGCCATACTAGCATCACTTAATTTCAGATAAGCCAAGTTGCTTAATCTCCCCATGCCTTGGTTTCCTCACTATAAAATGGTGACAATTTTGTCCACCCAGAGTTGTTGAGAGGACCATCTTAACTAATATACATACGGTGCCTGGCATACAATAAGTGCTACATGACTATTTGTTTAATGATAAATAGCACCTATTTCACAGGGTTGTTGTGAGAATTAAATGAGTTACAGTCTCCCTCCATCTTACAAGAATAATTCTTCCCTGAAAAAATTATCATAGGGAGAATTCTCCTTAGTCAAAATCATAATTACCATTAATTTCTCTAGGTAGAAAATATGTGCTTTGTTCCTGAGCTCCAAAACTGACACATATTTATGCTAAAACAATACCAAATCTCATAAAATGACGGGTTACTTCAATAGTTAACATTAGCTATCACAATGCAACCTAACAAGACGTTTTCTCTGCATTTTTCACTCCATAATGTGGCTATTTATCTGCTTTCCCTGAGCTCTTGTAGCCATTACCCAGTACACACTGAGGACAATAGCTAATGTACAGAACATAGCTATGATACTCAAAGTTTATGTAATTCAACCTCTAATGCAAAACCAAAGGGAAACAAAAACAGGGAAAATCCATGAAAACGATTCAAACATCACACTCACTAACAGATCACCATCAGAGAAGTCATGATGTGACTGCTAAAAAACAGTTAACGTCAAGGACTCCGAGAGGAGAAGCAGCTCATGTGATCTACACATTTGTGCAGATGATGGGGCTGTGTTGTTCCTGAAACCCGAGAAACCATATGGATGTTTGTAACGCCAAACCTTATGAAAATCCTCATAAAGTTGAATTCTCATAACCTAAGTGGGCGTATCTTGGGATGCCACTGGAATTCATGTAGTGTGTTAGGATGGTGGCTGGCACCAATAAACACTAGATGTTAGCATTGTCATTCAGGTAACAAGAAAATGATGAGCAAGTCAGACGTTTCCTTGAAAAAGAACAATCAGAAAGAGACTACCATATTTTTATGCAAATAGCATGTACCTTGTACGTTTGTTTACCAGCCACTCCCTCCCCCTACCACGAGGTATTTTCGTAAGTGTCAAGTGTCGCTATGCCAAATCTTTTTTTAACATGTTGCTGTAAGAAAAATTAGCATAGAATGCTTATGCAAATACCTCATAGGGAGAGGGAGTAGAAGGTAGGTGCACGTTATTTGTGTAAAAATACAGTAACCTACTTGGGTTTTGGGTTTTTTTTTTCCCCCACTGTAGTACTATGGTTAGTTATTAAATTCATGGACTTTACATTTTTTTATCCCACTTCAAATGAAAACTTGGTGGTAATTCCTGCCACATGAAGCTTATATAAATTCACTTTTTTTGTAATTATTTGTATGTTTGATAATGAACTGTTAGGGTGGCACAAAAACAGTTATAGAACATTGAATGCTTTTTTTTAAGAAAAAAAATTAAACTTTGAACTATAAAATGTAGCTGGTGCTAATGTCTTAAGTGAGTCAAAGTATATTAGTAATTAGCAGTGACATAAATAGACATATGCATGCCAGTGTTCCCTGCAGCATTATTCACAGTAGCAAAAAGACAGAAACCATCTAAGTGCCCATCAGCGGATGAATGGAATACTACAAAGCTATAAAGAATAATGATGAGTTCGCAAAACATAACATGGATGAATCTGGAGGACACAATGCTGAGTGAAAAAAGTCAATCAAAAAAGGACAAATATTGATCTCACTTTTATAAAAAGACAAAAATCCATATACATACAGAAATCAACGTTATTTGGTGGTTACCAGGGATATGAGAGGGAGGGAGGGAGAGTAACTCTCTAGATAGTAGACACTTGTTATTTTTGGCTATGGGAAAGGCAATACTGAATGGGGGTGAAGTGAAGTGTGCACAGTTTGACCAAGGTTAATGATGACACTAAGAAATATACAAGAATAAGTGACATTACTGGTAAATGGTACAACATATACAAGTCTGCAACAACAGCAGTAACAACCAAAAAATACTTGAGTGGCTACATAGGTAGATATGTATGAACATATGTGTATAGGAAGGTATATGTGTGTATATACATGTGCATGTATATGTAGGCATATACATGTTTGTGCTGCACATGTATTCATATATATATAATAAAGTACATGGGGGGCACAGTCATGGATATTTCCCAGACATAACCAAACACCTCACAGGATTTGTTTGCTGGGTTTGAAGACTTAGAACCATAGTTTTGTGGGACAACTCAGTCAATTGGCACAACATAGTCCATAAAGTTTATGTTCTACATCCTAGTTTGGTAAGTAGTGTCTGGGGTCTTTAAAGCTTGTGAATGGCCATCTAAGATACAATTACTGGTCTATACTCCTCTGAAGCAAAAAAGAAAGAAGGAAACCAAAGACTCAAAGAAGAAATTAGTCTACGGGACTAATTGCCTATGTAAACCATGGCCTCACCTATCCTAAGACCAGAAGACCCTAATAGTGCCCAGTTATCACTACATGCCATTCTGGCCAGGGCTGGCCAGGGACACAATAGATAGTCTCAGATAGAATGGGAGAAAATTGCAGAACAAAACTCAAATTCTTAAAAAAAAAAATGCCAGGCTTACTGAATGGATAGAGACTAGAGGAACGCCTGGAACTATTGCCCTGAGATACCCTTTAAACTTTGAATTGAAACCACTCCCAGCTAAATAACAGATTGGCTCATAAAATAAGCAATATCACCCGTGAGTACTGTGCTCCCTTAAAAAGAAAAATCATCGTTATGAAACCAAATGGTCAACTAGATTAATGGAAAAGGAGCAACCAGAGGGCGGAAATAATGAGAATGTTGATACAGTCTGGAAAATGTAACCAATGTCACTGAACAGTATGTATAGAAATTATTAAATGAGAATTTGCTGTGTAAACTTTCACCAAAAACACAATAAAATATTAAAATACAAAACAAAAACAAAGTATGTTAGTATTTACCTGCAAATTTGATGTATAAGAGGTAACCTGGGGCAATTTATTTTGCTTAGCCACCTTCGCTTTTGTGGAATGAGGTAAGGGAATATGTAAATTAAGAAACTATTCTACTCTTAGGAAGGCTAAACACTCTAAATTAATGCTGTTTTTAACTAAACAGAGGAAATCACATGACCTCACCCTCAAAACTCTGTAAAATCCATCGGGCCAGTCTTGAAGTGTGGATAGAATTCTACAGAGAATTATCTTAAGATGACAATAAAGCCATTTATCGGGCTCATACTTATGTGCCAAATCTTGTTACGTATAGAACCCAAATATTTCAAAAATCAACATTCTCTTCTTATGAGTAAAGTCATGTTAGCATTTATACTCAAATTTCACTGACTCAGGTTTCCATTACATCATACAGGATTTCAGTCCCCTGAAAAGTTCTCTCCCCAAGTATTTTTTGGAAGTCCCAGGGTTTCCTCACTGATTCTCAAATAAGTTCACACTTTCAGGTGTAGCCTACTCTTGCCAGTCTTCTGCTGTACTACTTCAGCTGCTCCCGTTCCTGTAGGAGAATCCTGCCCTGTTTAGATGTTCACAAACTGTAAAACTCTTTAGGTTGCAAACGTAATGCTATGTTCCCAGATCACGGGATCCATGCCTCTCTTCTCATAGGAAGGGGGTAGTCCATTGAGTGGGAATAGAGACCAGCTACCATACCACACCACTGTCTCATTGTTCTTGGCTCTCCTTAGCTTCCCCCAATACCTAAGCACAAAACCTCTGAAGAATGCTTCTCCCACACAAGTCCACTTTTCAGAATGTCAATCAACTCCTGCAAATAGATGCCTGGGTAGTTGGCAGTCCCCCTTTTCTGGTAATATGATCATGACCTTAGGTTGAGTCATGATCTCCTAGTTTCATATATATATATATGATTGCTAATTCTGTCAACAACTCCTCAAAGAAAGTATTTGTTTTAGGCTGGGTTCCCTAGAAAAGCAAAACTAGTAAAGAGTATAAATATACAGAGATTTATATTAAGGAAATGGCTCATGTGGTGTAGCGGCTGGAACGTCCCAAGTCCATGGGTCAGGCTAGAGGCTGATTCATGTAGCCACAGGGGCTGGCAAACTCAAGATTGGCCAAGTCAGACAGCAGGGTTCTGGCTCACAGGCTGCAAAGATCGATGAATCCCAAGATCAGCAGGCAAGCCCACCGGTAAGCTGCTAGCTCAAGTCCAAGAACTGGAGGTCAGACGAACAGGAGCCAGCTGCAGGATCCAGTGCAAGCAAAAGCCCACAAGCCTTGCCAGAAAGTCCGCCTCTATTGTATGCAAGCCACACACCAAGGAAACTCCCTTTCAACTGATTGGCTACTCACAGCAGATCCCATCATGGAGGTGATCACATTATATCAAATCTCATCACGGAGGTGATAACATCATCACGACTGCCAAACTACATCATAACTGCCATAGCAATGAGAATCATGGCCCAGCCAAATTGACACACAACTTTAACAATCACAGTGTTATTATCCCTATTTTACAGAAGAAATTGAGCATCAGGGATATTAAGAAATTTATCTAAGTTCACCATTCCTAAATGTGATACATTATATACATTAGATTCAAACAATATTATTTTCCAAGTTGCTCAAACCTCACTTTATGAATTTTATTTCATTCTCTCCACAAGACAGTTCAGTGATATATATTAACTTCATTTATAGATGCTTCTATGGTATAGAGTAGGTAAGAATTTGTATATAATTCAAGTGTTAAGATCCTGCTCAGTGCTTTAAGGCCTTTCTTCTGTAACTTATTATCTCCTGGAGAATGATGCCTCAAGGTATTTTTCCAGTAGACATTTATGTTTATATTTGAAGATAATCTTTTAGACATTACCCCCCCCCCAAAAAAAAAAAAAACCTTGCCATCAGCTTCTACATTAGCCAGAACTCTTGGTTAAAGATGCCAGAAACCTACTAGCCTGAGCAAAAAGGGGAACTTATTGGCCAACTAATAATACAAAGAGAAGGGTAGGGGTGCTGCCAACCTTCAGGGACACAAATGATGCTAGGATTCTCCATGTTTCATCTCTACCTCTCTGGGTGTTCATTTTCCCAGATTTCCCCCACATCACTGAAGATATGACAACCAGCAGCAGAGGAAAGACTTCTATCTCCATAAATCCAATTCTGAAAATCTTGGGGATGCACTCTGACTGGCCTTCCTGACAGGTCATGAGTCCACCTCCATGGCCAGGGGTAGGGGGTGCTATGGTTGACTCTTTTCACTGGAACCACTTGGAGATGGAGAAAGACCGATTCCCAAAAATAAATGGGTGGCTATTCATAGAAGAAAGTTGAATGCCAGGCAGACAAATATCTACTACATATACTGTATTAGTCATCTAGTGCTGCTATAACAGAAATAGTACAAGTGGATGGCTTTAACAAAGAGAGGTTTATTCTCTCACAGTCCAGCAGGCTACAAGTCCAAATTCAGGGCATCAACTCCAGGGGAATGCTTTCTCTGTCGGGGAAGGTCCTTGTGATGCATCAGTCTTCCCTTGGTCTGGGAGAATCTCAGTGCAGGAACCTCAGGTCCAAAGGATGTGCTCTGCTCCTGGTGCTGCTTTCTTGGTGGTATGAGGTTCCCATGTGTCTCTGCTCACTTCTCTCTTTTATATCTCAAAAGAGATTGGCTTAAGACACTATCTAATCTTGTAGACCTCATCAGTAAAACTGCCGCTAATCCATTTTATTACATCATAGTGATAGAGTTTATAACACATAAGGAAATCACATCAGATTACAAAATGCTACACAATCATACCATACTGGGAATCATGACCCAGCCAAATTGACATATTGGTAATATACCACTGAAACACACAGTGAGGCTCATATATTCCACTATCACTTATATTTAAATTTATCTGGTTATAACACTCTTACTTGTTAGAAACATTTTTCCTTAATCCAATCTTACAAATACAGTATTTTTTTCCCCTATTAAATTACTATTTGCCTTTGATTATAGTGAAGATGCATCCAAAAACAGGAGAGGATCAGTAATTGGAGAGGAATGGTTAAATAAAGCATAGTATCTTTTAGGTACCATTTCTTTTATGTCTAGTTTGATTAAAGGAAGAATTTAGAGTTCTTTTAGCCTAACCACCCCCTTTATACAGTTGAAGATGTCCTTTATACAGCTAATGGCAGGCAACGAATTTTAGTCAGAGGTCTTTTGATTGCATGGTTGACCTACTCAAGCCAACTCAAGAGAAGACGGATTTATTTTAAACATACAGAGAGAGCCCATGAGAATCTAAAGTAAGGAATTGAAGTCCAGCCTTCAAGAACGGAGGCAATGGGGACACCCACTTTAATCTCTGACATAGAAAGAACTTGGAAGCTGTCACTCTTATCCTTACAACAAGAAAAAGCTGGACAAACTGAAAATCAATGTCTTTTCCTGGACCCACAGGAAACAGAGATTACAGGGGAATTCACCAGCCTGAAATCTGGACAGACAGGGGCATCTGGAGAGTCACAGCCAAGATTTGCTTATCTGGAGGAGACATCACTACAGCCATAAACTGGTAGGAGCACTTAAATGGTTATTCTGAAGATTTACTAGAGGCTGAGTGTGGACTAGTGTGAGTGAGATATTCACTCCTGGGGGGTGCAGTTGTAGAGGGCCCTCCACACTTTTGTGGACTTGACCTGCAGGAGCCCCACCAGGTTCTCATGGTGAGATCTGAGAAAGATTCCCTCATGGCTCTGTCAGAGGGAGGGGGAAAGTAATTATTGTGTAATATGTCCAAAGTCTTCTCATAAGGTCTAGTTTACCAGGAGAAAAGATTTTGCCGTAAGCTAACTTAACCACTGCCAACCTTTTGGTTAGCAGCCAAGCTCTTAACCATTGTACCACCAGGGCTCCTAGCTTTACCTAGCCTTAAACTAGCTAAGGGAAGGGTATTATTCCTCTCTCTTCAGTTCTCTCTCATTTTCTTGTCTTACCTGGGGGAGTAGTCAACAGGGGTCATGGCTCCAAAGAAATAGATTGGGAATTGATTGGGAATGTAGTAGCCAGTGAATGGAGTATGGAGCAAGGGGGAAGAGAGGAGCTATAACACTGGAGAATGCCTGTGAAGGTCACAGCCCAGGGACACAGGCCCACTAAAAGACTTAGATTTACTCTTACAGTTACAGATTGCTCCCTCTCTCCCATATCTTACCACCAACAGATGTCCAGTAAAATAGCAATGCATAAATGCTTGTAGATCTTCAAGACATAGACTGTCTCTGAGGAGGGATATTTAGAGACACTCAAGTCTTGAGGGGTGTCACGGATTGAATTGTGTCCCCCCAAAAATGTGGGTAGCCACTTGGCTAGGTCATGATTCCTAGTATTGTATGATTGTGTTATCTGATGTGATGTCCTTATGTATTGTGAACTCTACCACTATGATGAGATTATATGTGATCTCCTCATGTGTTATAAATTCTATCACTGTGATGAGGTTACAGTGATGAGGTTGACAAGATCAGTGTCTTAATGCAATCTCTTTTGAGATATAAAAGAGAGAAGTGAGCAGAGACACATGGGAACCTCATACCACCAAGAAAGCAGCACCAGGAGCAGAGCACATCCTTTGGACCTGAGGTTCCTGCACAGAGAAGCTCCCAGACCAAAGGAAGACTGATGCCATGGACTTTCCTCCAGAGCCAATGAAGAAAGCGTTCCCCTGGAGCTGATGCCCTGAATTTGGACTTGTAGCCTACTGGACTGTGAGAACATAAACTTCTCTTTGCTAGATCCAATCACTTGTGGTATTCCTGTCAGAGCAGCAGTAGATGACTGAGACAATGGGAGATAAAACAAGGACACTGGAGGAATTTCAAGCCTCTAACACTTATGGCTACATATAACATTAAATACAACCCAACTCTTAGCCAGGATAACATACATCTTTGCACTAAAGGCCTATTTACCTCACTTCCTGTTACCCAATACAACGTGCCCAGATTTCAACAAGAAATTACAAGGCAAGAAGAAGCACAGTCTGAATAGACAAAGTAATCATCAGATATGACACAAATGTTCAGATTAGCAGACAGGAAATTTATAATAGCTATGATTAACATGGTAAGGGCTCTAAAGAAAAAAAAACAAACATGCAAAAACAGATGGATAATGTTAAGTCTAGAGATGGGAACTGCGTGAAAGAACCAAAAGGAAATGATAGAAATCAAAAACACTGTTACAGAAATGAAGAATGTCTTTGATGGACTTATAAGTAGACTTGACATGGCCAAGAAAAAAAAAAATCAGTGGGCTTGAAAATAGGCCATTAAAGTCACAAACTGAAATGCAAGAGGAAAAGAATAAAACATAGTAGAACATTCAAGAACTGTGGAACAATTTCAAAAAATGTAACATACGAGTAATTGGAATACTAGAAGGAGAAGAGAGAAAAGAGCAAAGGAAATATTTGAAATGGTAATGAATAAGAACGATCCAAAATAAATGACAGACACCAAACTACAGATCCAGGAAGCTCACAAAACACCAAGCAGGATAAATACAAAAAAAAAAACCAAAAAAACAAAACTCACACATAACCATATCCTATTCACACTGCAGAAAACCAAAGGCAAAAAGAATGGAGGCAACTCTCTAGCATGAACCAGAGTGTCTTAGTCATGGCATTTCTGCTTCTTTTTTCTATCTGCACTATTTTAGACTGTACTTTCTAGTAGCTCTTTTTCACATAGACCATCAAAAGCCTTTCTAGCTCCAGTTTTATTTCATTACCTTACAGCTTTATTCCCACTCTAATACTTCATAGTTTCTTGGCTCCTAATTTCAAATTCCTAATAGAAAGCTGATTGGCCTGTTCCATTTTTGAAGGCAACAGAGGTCACTGGGTGGGAGTCCACAAATGGGTCTCCTAGAATCAGGTGACCCTCTCAATCCAATCACCTGTGGTTTGGGGCATGGTATAAGGTATAAACATGGCTCCTGCTTATTCAGCAAGAACAGTTCATAAGACACCTTTTCTTGGGGTTTGTGGGTAGGGTAGACAGTGATCTATACTTCCACCACAGAATAAATTATTAGGTAGATAAAAGAGTTTCAGAGGCGTGAAATGATTTGCATAAGCAGTCAGTATGACTTAGACTCTAACCTACCTCTCCTAACTCCTTACTCAGTGATCTCTCTATTACCTGGATTAGAAACAAGCTATTAAGAAAAATGCGTTGCCAGTTATCATAATCTTTTAGATTATTCCTGCTCTTCCCTTAGAAAGTTATCAGTCAATTTAATTCTAGAAATATCATTGTTTTCTAGAGATTTGTTCCACACATCTTTATTTAGGATCAAGAATCTGAGAAATCATACTACCTTCTTTTTAAAACAAATGGTGTTGCTTGTTCCTGAAACTTTCTATTAACTCCAAAAATTTGGGGCTCTTGGAATAATGGAGAATACAGAGACCATTTTGCTCAACAATCTCAGAACATTTTATTGCTGTGGGGTAAAAGACTAGTTTTATCCTAAATAAGGTGGCTTTTTTCCTTGGTGCCAGAGAAACAACCCTTGGAGTAATTGAGGTGTCACACCTGAGAATTTGTACTGGTGACTGGGGCTGGCCAGACCAGAAAACACTCACCTGGGAGGCTAATATCAACTAGGCTCAGGAGGAATGATTTAGCCTATCATGCAGGACTGGCCCATAAAAGCCTGGAACATGAAGGCTCGCAGAGCTTCCTGGTTGATGAGAACATCTGCTCTTGGGAGTGTAGTGCATCCCTTGGGACATGGAAGCTCTGCATTGAAAACCCTCCCAGACCACGCCCTATGTGCTTCTTCATTTATATCTTTTTCAGTTATAATAAATCTGTAGTCATAAGTACGGTATACCTTCCCTAAATTCTGTGGGTCGTTCCAGAGAATTATCAAACCCAAAGGGAAAGCAGAAGCCAGCAGGTTAGAAAAGTAAGGGTGTCTTGTGGATTCCTGAGCTTCCAGCTGGCATCTTGAAGGGGTAGTGGGAAACTAGCCCTGAATTTTTGGTCAGCAGGTCATAAGGTTGGAGTGTCATGTGTACTCCCCTAACTTGCAGCTAGTGTCTGCCTACTTGGCAGTCTGAAGGATGGTTTCTTTTTAACTTATGAGCTCTGACCCAGCTCAGATGGCTAGGGCCAGAGAGAGAAAGAGTACTATAGGGGTGGCTGGCGAAGAGGATGGAGAAGTAAAAATGTGAGGCCTGGATGAATCTTCACATTTTTGAGATTAGATTCGTGTTGATCCTTACTGTACAATTACCCATATGGTATCCATCATATACCATCATCACTGACCCCCTGTTCAATCCTGACTCAAAGAAGGAAACTTCTACAAAGATTTTATAGCCCTCCCCGATAAGAATATATTATTTTACCTTCCAAATCTGCCTTCTATCGGCACTTTGAAAACCAATAAAACAAAAGGAACACAAGAGATTCCTTATGTTTCTCTTGTCAAGATAACTTTCCTCTTTTGATAATCCACAATTTATACCATACCTTGGCATTGAACTCAGCGTTGGGTTTTGAATATCCCAAAGGACCTAAATTTTACAAGTCCGTGAGATTGGGTTCCTGTAAGAGGGATTCAGGAAATTACGGTGGCATTCTAAAGCAATTGAAAGCTATGAGCAATAGAAAAGCCATGATGAAATGTATGGCCACACAAGGCTATTCAGCCTTGAGATAATATCTGATACCGACCAGAGAGTAAGGAGGGGATGGAATGCATAAAAAGTCTTCTGACCTTATAAAACTCACTCCAGTTGTGTTTTTTGTAATGAGTAATATATGTTTTAAGTTTTTATAACATGTATTAAGCTTATCTACCATCAAATCTTATTGTATTGTGCAATACAAGTTTTTAGCCAGTAATAATTTGCTCAAAAATTATGCTTAGTGTTTGTATCTCAAAACAACAACAACAACAAATCACTTTGCTGTTCTTCCTTTACCTACTTTCCAAGGAAAGTAGGAACCATACCCAATTAAATTTGTAGCTGTTTATGCTGACTTTTTACACATTTCCCTATTAAACAGCTCTTGGTTGGTGAACTAATTCTAAGCAGGAGGACAGGAAGAAATGCTGTTAAGTATAGCTTATGTCATTCAAATGTATTAGTAGGGAGTAGACCAATACGGTAGGAAATAATAAATGGTGCTGTTCAGTGGCCTGGAGTAGATGCGCCATAAATACTTATTGAACGAATGGATGAATGAACAAATTCTGAGCAAAGCTAATACATAGCTACAGAGACAAAGAGGGAAAGCCACCTATTGAACAGTCCCTACGAAGAATGGCACATTGAAGAGCAGGAATATATCGAATTAATCCAGTTCTTGGGACTACCCTAAAATTGCATTTATCAGGCTGCCCAGATTTCTGTAGAACAAAAACACAGTTCTGTGTCTCTTAGCTCAAAGCATCTCTCAGCATAATACTGGAAATGTAGAAACAGGTATGTAAGTACTTGTGCACATTATAAATTTTCAGTCATTCAGATTAAGTGTCCAGTGGAGGTGGGGTGCTGTATTAACCTTGATCATCCTGGGGTAGCCTGCTCCCAGGTTTTATGCACATTCCTTCCTATGTACCCCTAAACATTTGAGCCAAATCAACACATAGTGATATTTAGTAACAAAGAAAAGGGAGTAGACATGAATATGTCTTGACTTAATCAACAACATCAGCAAATAAACTCGCTTTGGTAAATCGGGGGGCACTGAAGTGTCTGCCAGGTAAATCCTAAGAGGATTTATTCTTTGGCCTCTGTTCACCAACATACATGCAGTAAGTGATCATTTTAGCAGTTTTATTTCATGGCTTTTCCTCATCCTCACCATGACCTTCCAGAGGGGATTCAACTTGTTTTAATCCATGAGTTCACCTACCTATTATTTGTCTTTTAAGCACCTAGAAAATGTAATCTTCTACTAGGTTTAATTTCTTTTTAACAGAGAATTTTTCAGAATCCCAGTTAAGAAAAATGCCATGGGTGATAGCTTCCTAGAACCTCTCCCTTTAGCTTGGACAGTTTCTGGGGTTGTGAGGATTTTATATTTTAATACTTAATTGATAATTATTTGATGTACAGTTCTTAAACTTGGTTGAAGAATCTTTAGAGTTTTTAAATGATGCATGCAACAAGAGACCATACATCTCTTTCCTTATATACAAGTCTGTGGTCCTCAGCTTGGGAACACTAGGTAGTTGTACATTTTAAAAATAACAAAGACCATAATTTTTAGTCTTTCTCTGTAGGGCACATTTATTATGTTATGGTTGGCAGCTCCTTTGAATATGAAAGTCAGCAATGCATAGGTTGGAGATGCTTTTGGACTGAACTAAGGAGAAGGGCAGTAGTCAGAAGGTGTGGGACCAGATAGAGAGGGAGAGGGGGGCATTGGGCTGAGATAGGCAGAAAACAACAGATAAGAGGACTATAGCGAGTTAAAGATGAAGAATTAAGTAGACTAGACAATCCAAACTTTGCAGTCACATTGCTGAGTTTAAACTCCAGTTCTATCACTTCCTAGTGGTGTGATCTTAGGCAAACTTTCTGTGTATCAGTTTCCTCCTCTAAAATGGCAGTAATAATAGTACTTTCTTCAGAGGATTGTTGTGAGAATTAAATGAATTAATGTGTGTAAAGGGCTTAGAGAAGTGCCTGGAACATATATATATTTGCTTCTATCATCATCATCATCAATTAGTATTATATATATGAGACTCTGTTAAGATTCAGGATGTTACTTACAACTCTTTTAAGACCCAATTATTTTCTGCTTTGAATTTTTTATTGATAACATGTGTTTTCATTAATGGAATGCATACGAGTCATTGAGTGTGTTTGAACTTTTGGTAGGTACTATGGATTTTTTTCTTGCTTCATCTCAACAATTCTACCCTCAGATCCCAGATGGACATATATGTCCCACTAATTCTACCTAACCCCCTAGAGTCCAGTGGGACTTATGTGTCCCAAAAAACTTTTTATCAAAATTCGTATTTTTCTTCCCAAGAACACTGATTCAACACCACCTCATACAATACCTTGTAAAAACTAATTTGAGGCACATGGCCATTTTTTCCATTTCAAATTGTCATACATGTCTCCATCTGCATGCAGCATGTGCTATCCATGGGAAAGCAACTTCCCAATAAACCCCAGAGGTGGAAAATATAGGTGGACACCTCTGTATCACAAAGGTCATGTAAAGGTTTAAGCAAAAATAGAACTTTGAGATATTTTTTATATTCTTCTAAATGATTGTTGATTATTTTAATAATGCATTCTATGTAAGACTGAGATTGTTGCCCAAGCAGAACTATACAATGAAGGTGTCAAAACAGCGTGTGGGTGGTGTCTGACCTCCTCTAACTTCATAAGGGGGGAGGAGAATCAAGAACAACAGCCCAAGGCTGACTCCTATAAGGCAGAGTTCAGACATGCCTCCTCTCTCCAACGTCTTTACCAATTCTGATACTAACGTCCCTCCCACAGCACTCTTTACTTCTGTGCTGGGTTTGGTAATTCACTGCAATGGCCACACAGAACTCACAGACAATGCTCATAATTATGGGGCTTATTAGGGAAGTTAACAGGTTACAATTCAAGCTCAGGAAAACTCTGGATACAGTTCTTCCGTCAGGACAGCCTCCTCTCAGCTGTGCCACAGGCATGCCTCTTTTGGGCCCCTTGGCCTCTGCCCTGCTCTGCTAAGTGTTACAAAGCTCTTTCAGCTCTGCTGATAAGTGTTCCAAGGCACCGCCCTCTGCCAGCAAGCCTCGGTCTGAAGGCACTCAGCTCTAGGTTCGTGGGCCAGGAAACCCACTGTGCCATCTCCTGCTGGTCTCTCCTGCCTTGGTGGTGGTGGGACTCTCTCTTTCCCACCTCAGGGATGGCTCATTTCAAGCCCAGCAGGATGGCAAAGCTGACCAATCCCTTTGGTGGGCCACAATTACCCTATTTGCACAGTCCCACCCAACCACTTGGGTGTGAGTTACAAGACCATGGTGAGAAAGGCCACACAAAAGCAATACATTGCACCATAAAGGATTAATTTTATAGTGTGGGAAAGAAGGGCCAACTCTACTTGTGCGTCTAGTTCCCCCACCCTTTCCTGGGTGAACTGAAATCAGCCATCACTATATGCTTTTATCCCAGGAGGCACCACTGTGAAATCCAGGAGGCTTGACTGTTAGTATGAGTCACCTTTTAATTTCATTTATTATGAGTCTGTTTATTTGAGAGTGTTGGGACATAATTCAGAGACTAACTCATTGTGGGTACCTATGAACAGACAGGGTCTCCTTGGAAAACAGGAACCATTCACTCAAGTTTCTTCACTTTAACATCCACGTGTATACCTTGATCCCTTCTTCAGTAGACTCCCATATTCTTCCCATCCTATTTTCCTATCCCCTACTCCCTACCCACCTCCCCACCCCCCGCAAACACACACAAGAGCTATATGCCTTATTCTCTCCTTACCTTTGATTATTGGACCCAGAACTAGAGGGAAAGTTTGAGAAGCATCATATTTGATTGAATTGAGTCCAATCTCTTCAGAGTTTTTTTTTTTTGTTGTTGTTGTTAAGTCTAGACTCTAGAGAAAAATGGAAAAGTGAGAAAAGTAAATGTAAACCAAAAATAGATTCCTTGCAAGATTTGAGATTGATACTATGTGGATGTATTCCATTTGCTTTACTTTTTGTAAAATAATATTTTTAACTCTGAGTGTGTTACATATATTCATTGTAAAAAGTTTAGAAAGTAAAGAATGGAGAATATAAAATCACCTTTAATTCTCCCACTAAGCTATAGTGAGTATTAACAAATTTATATATAGTCCTTTGAGCTTTTTCATATATATATATGTATATATACATACGCCCATACACAAATTTTTTTTTATTTTATTAAACAAAATTGAGATCACAATGTACATACTGTTCGTAATCAATCTCAGTTTTCAAATAGTATATGTAACCAAAAATAAATGTCAGGAAAGAAAAGAAAAAAGATGCTTTCTTTTAGGCTTTTCCTCACTAATTTTATTTTCTGTTCCTATGCACTTTACCCTTTTTTATTTCCATCTAGTCCTGTAGCCACTGTTGCCTGATCTCCTGTACCCTTTAGACCATGTATCACACAGTTTTTGATAAGCATATTACTACACATTTCCAAATCACTGAGTATGCATTAAGAAATTATTCTAAGATCAAGCAGTGAGAAGTATATTATTGTAACTGACAGATGTAAACAGTTATTAATTATAACACACTGTATATACACATTCAGATGTTAGCCACATTCATCCAGGTATTAGGATTTGGCACCTTACGGGGAGGAGACGGGTTCTTGTTGAGATGAAAGGTTCAGCTTCGTATGGGGTCTTTTTCCTCAGAGGAATTCTGCCTTCTCTGGCCTTTACATTCTTGGTTTCTTCCTGGGTTTCATCTTGCAATGGAATTAGTGAGCTTCTGCCTTCACAGGAGACAGCCTGACAGATCTAGTCTATGGTGTTAGAAGTTGAAATAGTGGTTACCTCTGTGTGTGTGTGTGTGTGTGTGTATGTGTATTGGCAGGGAAGGGGCAAGAAGGAGCCTTCTAGAATGCTGGATCTGTGTAGTAGTTACATGAGTATGTACATGTGTAAAAATATATCCAGTAATATATTTTGTGAACTTTACTGTTTGATGTTATATCACAACTAAAAATAAAAAAATACTGCTTGATCCACTTGGCCAGCTGTCGGTGGTTTAGACTGGAGATCTAGTCAAACTCTAACTAACCAGATGCTAGCAAGTTGATTCTGAGTCATGGCGATCCCATGTGTTGCAGAGTAGAACTGCATTCCAAGGTTTTCATGGCTGTCACCTTTAGGAAGTAGATCACCAGACCTTTCTTCCAAGGCACCTCTAGGTCTAGTAAATTCCGGAGGTTACAACCAGTCATTGTCTTAGCTATAGCCTTAGCTAGCCTTTCCAGTTTCTAGACTGTTCCACAGAACAGTAATCCCTACAGATGCTCCTCACAAAAAGAATTTTGTGGTCATAGGAGTTCAGGAAATGCTGCACAATCTAGTGCCCCTTTGAAAAATTCATAATGCCCATTAAAGTATTAAAGGCTCTGAGAAGTACAGGTCCCTGGTGGCACAAGCAGTTTGCCGTAAGCTACTAACCTAGAGGTTTGTGGTTCGAACCCAACCAGCAGCACTGTGAAAGAAAGAACTGACAATCTGCTTCCATAATGATACCAGCCGAGAAAACTCTATGGAGGAGTTCTACTCTGTAACACATGGGGTTGCCAGGAATCAAAACTGACATGACAGCTATGGGTTTTGTTTTCATTTTGGTCTGAGAAGTCCGACAGCAAAGAAACACGTTTACCTCAAATTGTCGTAAACTTACTTAACCATGAAATTCTTTTAATTAATACCTATATGACACAAACCTTGCTTGCTTAAAGCGAAGAGGACTTGAAGCACTTACTGATGAAGATCAAAGACTACAGCCTTCAGTATGGATTACACCTCAACATAAAGAAAACAAAAATCCTCACAACTGGATCTGTAAGCAACATTATGCTAAACAGAAAATATTGACGTTATCAAGGATTTCATTTTACTTGGATCCACAATCAACGCCCACAGAAGCAGCAGTCAAGAAATCAAACAACGTATCTCATTGGGCACATCTGCTGCAAAAGACCTCTTTAAAGTGTTAAAAAGCAAAGATGTCACTTTGACGACTAAGGTGCGCCTGACCCAAAACAGAAACAAAAGCCAAACCCGTGGCTGTCGAGTTGATTCCAACTCGTAGTGACCCCATGGGACAGACTAGAACTGCCTCATAGGGTTTCCAAGGAGCAGCAGTGGATTCAAACTGCTGACCTTTTGGTTAGCACCTGAGCTCTTAACTAGTGTACCACCAGGACTCCAAGTGCCTGACCCAAGCCATGGTATTTTCAATCACCTCAAGGGAAAGCTGGACAATGAATACAGAATACTAAAGAATTGTTGCTGTTGTTAGGTGCCATTGAGCTGATTCTGACTCATAGAGACCCTGTATATAATAGAACAAAACACTGCCCAGTCCTGTGCCATCCTCACAGTCATTTTTGATTCTGCACATTGTTGCAGCCATTGTGTCAATCCATCTTGTCAAGGGTCTTCCTCTTTTTCACTTTTTACCAAGCATAATGTCCTTCTCTGGGACTGGTCCCTCCTGATGACATGTCCAAAGTACATGAGACAAAGCCTCGCCATCCTCACTTTTTTCTTTAAATTGTTGTAGTTTAAGTGAAAGTTTACAATTCAAGTTAATCTCTCATGCAAAAATTTATATGTACATTGTTATGTGACCCTAATTGCTCTCCCTATACTGTGACAGCACACTCCTCCTTTCCACCCCTGATTTCCCATGTCCACTCAACTAGCTCCTGACCCTCTCTGCCTTCTCATTTCACCTCCGGACGGAAGCTGCCCATTTAGTCTCATGTATCTTCTTGAGCTAAGAAGCACACTCTTCATGAGTATCATTTTATGTCCCACAGTCCAGTCCAATCTTTGTCTGAAGAGTTAGCCTTGAGAACTGTTTTAGTTCTGTGTTGACAGAGAGTCCAAGGGCTATGCTTTCTGGGGTTCCTCTAGTCTCAGTCAGACCATTAAGTTTGGTCTTTTTACTAGAATTTGAGTTCTGCATCCCACACTTTCCCTGCTCCATCAGGGACTCTCTGTTGTGTTCCCTGTCAGGGTGATCATTGGTGGTAGCCGGGCACCATCCAGTTCTTCTGGTCTCAGGCTGATGAATTCTCTGGTTTATGTGGCCCTTTGTGTCTCTTCAGCTAATACTTTCCTTCTGTCTTTGGTGTTGTTCATTCTCCTTTACTCCAGGTGGTTGGGACCAATTGATACATCTTAGATGGCCGCTTGCAAGCTTTTAAGACCCCAGATGCCACTCACCAAAGTAGGATGCAGAACATTTTCTTAATAAACTTTGTCAAGCCAATTGACCTAGATGTCCCCTGAAAGCAAGGTCTCCAGACCCCCACCCCTGCTACTCTGTCCCTCAAAGTGTTTCGTTGTATTCAGGGAACTTCTTAGCTTTGGTGCTGACTTCCCCTGTAGTGTGTGCTATCCTTCCCTTCACCTAAGATAATTCTTGTCTGCTATCTAATTAGTGAATAACCCTCACCCTCCCTCCCCACCCTCGTAACCATCAAAGAATGTTTTCTTCTGTGTTTAAACCTTTTCTTGGTTTCTTATAATAGTGGTCTTATACAATGTTTGTCCTTCTGTGACTGACTAAATTCACTTAGCATAATGCCCTCCAGATTTATCCATGTTATGTTTCACAGCTTCATCGTTGTTCTTTATCGTTGTGTAGTATTCCATTGTGTGAATATTTCATAATTTGTTTATCTGTTCTTCCGTTGATGGGCATCTAGGTTGTTTCCATCTTTTTGCTATTGTGAACAATGCTGCAATGAATATGAGTGTGCATATATCTACTCGTGTGATGGCTTTTATTTCTCTAGGATATATTCCAAGGAACATCGCCATCCTCACTTCTAAGGAGCATTCTGGCTGTACTTCTTCCAAGACAGATTTGTTCATTCTTCTGGCAGTCCATGGTGTATTCAATATTCTTCGCCAACACCATAATTCAAAGGCGTCAATTCTTTGGTCTTCCATATTCATTGCCCAGCTTTTGCATACATATATATGAAGTGATTGAAAATACCATGGCTTGGGTCAAGTGCACCTTAGTCCCCAATATGACATCTTTGCTTTTCAACACTTTAAAGAGTTCTGTTGCAGCAGATTTGCCCAGTGTAATATGTCCTTTGATTTCTTGACTGCTGTTTCCATGGGCGTTGATTATAGATCCAAGTAAAATGAAATCCTTGACAACTTCAGTATTTTCTCCGTTCATCTGTTTATCATGATGTTGCTTATTGGTCCAGTTGTAAGGATTTTTGTTTTCTTTATGTTGAGGTGTAATCTATACTGAAGGCCATAGTCTTTGATCTTCATCAGTAAGTGCTTCAAGTCCTTTTCACTTTCAGCAAGCAAGGTTGTGTCATCTGCGTATCACAGGTTGTTAATGAGTCTTCCTCCAATCCTGATGCTGAGTTCTTCTTCATATGGTCCAGCTCCTAGGATTACTTGCTCAGCATACAGATTGAATACGTCACCAAGGGTGACCCTGTTGGTATTTGAAATACTGGTGGCATAGCTTCTAGCATCACAGCAACATGCAAGCCACCACAGTATGCCAAACTGACAGATGTATGGGGGAAGAAAAATTGATGCATTTGAATTATGGTGTTGTCAAAGAATATTGAATGTACCACGGACGGCCAGAAGAAAGAACAAATCTGTCTTGGAAGAACTACAGCCAGAATGCTCTTTATAAGCAAGGATGGTGAGGCTTCATATCATGTACTTTGGACATATTATCAGGAGGGACCAATCCCTGGAGAAGGACATCATGCTTGCTAAAGCAGAAGGTCAGGGAAAAAGGAAGACCCTCTGTGAGATAGACTGACACAGTGGCTGCAAAATGGGCTCAAACATAGTAACAATTGTGAGAATGGCACAGGACTGGGCAGTGTGTTTCGTTCTGTTGTACACAGGGTTGCTGTGAGTCAGAACCAACGCGACCACATCTAACAACATCAACAAAGGGCTTTGTTTGCTCAATGGTTAAGCACTCTGCTGCTAACTGAAAAGTTGGTGGTTTGAACAAAGCCAATGACTCTGTGGGAGAAAGACCTGGCAATCTGCTTCCATAAAGATTGCAGCCAAGAAATCCCTATGGGGCTGTTCTACTCTGTTACACGGGGTAACTATGAGTTGGAATTGACTCAACAGCACACAACAACAACACTTCATTACAACAGTTAGACTCTCTTTAGAGCTGAGTGATATGTACACCTCCTGGTGGTTTTGTTGGGTATAAGGTGACTTACTAGCTAAGCTTCTATTTTCACTAAACTGCCTTCACAATCCAGATTTCACTGTCACAGTGCTCTTGATAAGGTTTTTATCACGTTTCACATACTAGAGCCTGAACAGTACAGCTTGCCATAATTCAGTTACAAAAGGAGTTTGTTAGTGCAGACTCCAGAAGTCAGCCCATACAGGTCGGCACTGGATACCACTGCCCAGGAGAAGTGAAGAACCTGATAAAATGTGAAATGAAAGAATGAGTATGAGGTCTTTTAGAGTTCTAGAATTTTATAGATTAGACACATGGTAATACATCCAATTAGTCTGTTCTATTTATATTCTAATTTGAAGTTCAATTTCTTTTTAATGCTTGTTTAACATCTATTAGATTAATGAAATAAACTATAATTCCAACTAATCCCAATATTAGACATTTTTGCTTAAATTGCTAAATTTTACTACTGTTGGTTCTTGAGGTTATAATTGCTAAAATGATGTCACAATTGATTCTGGGAGAAGAAAACAAATATAAAACAATATCCACCACTACCAGTTGCCTTCAAATCGATTCTGAATCATGGTGACCCCACCTGTGTCAGAGTAGGACTGTGCTCCATAGAGTTTTCAATGGCTGGTTTTGTGGAAGTAGATCACCAGGACTTTCTTCTGATGTGCCTCTGGGTGGATTTGAACCTTCAACCTTTTGGTTAGCAGATGTTTTAGTTATCTAGTGTTGCTATAACAGAAATATCACAAGTGGATGGCTTTAACAAACAGAAATTTATCTTCTCACAGTTTAGGAAGCTAGAAGTCTGACTTCAGAGTGCCAGCTCTAGGGGAAATGTCAGCTCTGGGGAAGGTCCTTTTTCTTTGGCTCCTTGGTTATCTTCATGTGGCTTGGCATGGGTCTTCTCACATCTCTGCTTCTCGAACACTTGTTTAATCTCTTCTATATCTCAAAAGGGAAACCCTGGTGATATAGTGGCTAAGAGCTATAGCTGCTAACCAAAAGGTCAGCGGTTCAAATCCACCAGGCGCTCCTTGGAAACCCTATGGGGCAGTTCTACTCTGCCTATAGAGTCCCTATGAGTCGGAATTGACTCAACAGCAACGGTTTGTTTTTTTTTTTTTTGGTTTTATATCTCAAAAGAGACTGACTCAAGACACACCTATAATAACCCTGTCTCATTTACATAAAAAAGACAACCCATTCCCAGATGGGATTATAACCACAAGCATAAAGGATAGGATTTACAACACAAATTTTGGGGGGACACAATTCAATTCATAACAGCAGACAAGTGCTTAACTATACCACCCAGGGATGTCATAAATATATATATATATATATAAAAAACCGGTTGCCATCAAGTTAATTACGACTCATAGTGACCCTATAGGACAGAGTAGAACTGCTCTATGGGGTTTCCAAGGAGCAGCTGGTGGATTTGAACTGCCGACCTTTTGGTGAGCAGCCATAGGTAGCTCTCAACCACTTCGTCACCAGAGCTCCTAAAACAATATAGGGGACAGGAAACTTATAATAAAGCACTTACACCTAATTTATTTTTAAAAGATCTTATTTTAATACTTGTTTGTAGACTTCCACACAACTTAAAAAGAAAATTTAAAAATGTTTTCTACAAATAATCTTTCACAACCTGTTCTGTTGGTTTTCCTCTTAAAACAACATATTGCCAGAAGAGATTTCTTCAAATGAAACCACCATTTTTTTGCTAGAATGGATAAAGGTTAAAGTAAAGAAGTAGCAGTTACCTGATTCTGGGTGGGTTGAAAAGTGCTGGACAGCCCAGTTTTCTTCCCTCTCCTTCAGTCTCTACAGTCATCGTTTTCTTATCTCACCTGGATTTCTCCAAGGAGCCTTCAACTACATGGCAAAAAGCAGCTCTGTCTGCAAACAACTGCCTCATCCTGCTCCTAGAGCAAAGGTGCTTCTGCTCCAAATCTCAAAGTTTTAAGGAAAAAAAAAACCTTAATCAAAAATATGAACAATTATTTGCAAATGATTTTGTTCTCAGAAAAGCATACCGAGCAGTACATCTACCTTACTTTAAAAGACTGTTTAAATTAAGCTCCCCGAGCAATGTTCCCAGAATCAGTTGCATCAGACTCGCATAACTGATTATAAAAATGAAGATTCCTGGGCTTTGCCTCAGACGGCAATCTCTGAAGGTGGGGTTGAAGGCTCTGCATGTTTAATGTACCCCATACATGCTGATCAAATCATCTATGGAAGATTTTTTTTTTTATGTTGATGATGGATCAACTCCCAGTGATGCTGATCAATAACCCTAAATTGAAGCATAGCATCTGTTATGGATTGAATCATGTTGCCCGCAGATATATGCTGGAATCTCAACCTCTCCACCTATGGATGTAATCCCATTTGGAAACAGGGTTTTCTTTGTTATGTTAATGAGGCCATGTCAGTGTAGCGTGGGTCTTAAACCTAATGATTTTTCAGATATAAGAAGAGCAGATTTGACACAGAGAGACACAAGCAAGCACTAATGGGGAAAGATAGATGCCACATGGAAATGGACAAGGAACGAAAGACTGCCAGTCTAGAGAGCCAGAGACAGGTTGGCTCCCCCAGAGTCGTCAGAGAGAGGGCCTTCGCCTAGACGTGGTGCCCTGAATTTGGACTTCTAGCCTCCTAATCTGTGAAAAAATAAATTTCTGTTTTCATTACAACCACCCACTTGTGGTATCGCTGTTACAGCAGCACTAGGAAGATAAGACAGCGTGTATATTTATAAAGACTTCTACTGGTTGGAGCCCTGGTGGCACAGTGGTTAAGCTTTTGACTGCTAACCAAAAGGCTGGCAGTTGGAATCCTCCAGCAGCTCCTTGGAAAACCAAAACCTATGGGGCAGTTCTATCCTGTCTTACAGGGTCACTATGAGTTGGAATCGACTCAATGGCAGTGGATTTGGTTTTATTTTTGTTTTTCTACTGGTTACTTGAATGAGCACTGAGGTTTAAGAACTCCTGAGAGTTGATAAAAGAAAGGATGATGTTGAAAGACCTGTATTTCATTTCAATTTGCCAATGAATTGTTAATGTAGAGAAGCGAGGGTCATATCAACCGGATGTAGAAGAAAGATTAGTGAAGGGTGGAGGAAATCGTGTGACTAAATGGAAGACTGAATGCTGTGACTTCTCAAATTAAAAAAGGGTCATAGTCACACTTCAATGACTACGATTCTTAACCCTGCTGCTTCCTAGAATACCCTGGGATTAAGCTTTCAGAAAATGCCAATGCCTGGGCCCTGCTCCAGACCAATAAATCAGAATCTCTGGGTCTGAGGCCCAGGTGTCTGCATGCTTTAACAGCCCCCGGGCTGACTTGACGTGCAGCCAGCCAGAGCACCACTGTTCTATGACATACGAGAAGCCTCTTGAGTCACCTGCTATTGTTGACATCACAAGCAGCTCAGGTTTGCTTCCAGACATTTGGAGGCCAGGTCTTCAGGGGAAATGAATGATTGGCACTGTCTTTTTATATCGTTTTCCACTTCTTCAGCCACCATCATTTAGATTCACTTCTTTATTATGATAGCATTAATCTTATAAATAATTTTGTCACCTGATTTCTTGCCGTAATTATGTGGCAGTATATTGCTTAGGGCAAAGACCACAACTTTATATAACTTAAACTTTGTTAGCTAAAATTTGGGGGTGCGGGGAGTGGGGTAGTATTAGTGGAATTTTGTGATCCGTTGCTTGGCAACTATAAAGACAACTAAGCTTTTGCACTCTGGTGAGCCGTTTGAGTTACTAAGTTTGGTGAGCCCAGTCAACGTCTTCCGGCTCCCAGAAGGAAATTACTAATTATCGAGAAGGCTCGGAAAGATCTCCTTCAGAGTGGGCCATTCATAGTGTGGAAATGTCACACTACTTCTACCTGACGCCACAAGTCCTTCTGCCCTTCAGCCCTCTTACTTCCGAAGAGTTTGATCTGATCCGACGCAAGGCTGGAGCATCTTGGCAGAATGAAACGCGATGGTCAGATTCTTCTGTGACCACATACACGGGGAGTTACCGGAAAAAACAACTGGATGTGTCCACGTGCAGCCGATCGTTCAAAGCAGGACCACAAGAACCTGAGTGTGAACAGTAAGAGTTCTTTGTGATTTGCTCCTGGGTGTGTCAGTACAAATAGACAAGAATACTTTTAGAAGGGTAGGGGGGATTGTAGACCTTGAAAGAGGCTTTATCCCTGCAAATTTTCCTGTCTAAATGTTAGTGGGAAGAAGAGCTAAATGTCAGTTACCAGCGGAAATTATGATTGCACTCTCTTCTTAACCCGTTGCGGTCGAGCTATCCTGTAGGACAGATTAGAACCACCCCATAGAGTTTCCAAGGAGCACCTGATGGATTCAAACTGCCAACCTTTCGGTTAGCAGCCGTAGCACTTAACCACTATGCCACCAGGGTTTCCACTCTCTACTTACTACTCATAAAATTACCTATAACGGCCAATTCCTGAACGGATAAGAACAGGAGTATTTGACTAAGCTATGGGCATTTTGTATTCTCCGCTCTGCGAGAGGAGTTCCTGAGAATTTCACTTTGTTTCTTGTCTAGCTTTTCCACTTTCAGGAGTCAGAACATTGGCTCCGAGCAGGAATGAAAGTAGCCTGACTCCTCCACTCCCCACCTGGTGATGCCCGTCGATGCATGCCACAGCGCTGAGGGCTTGACAGACATTTTATGAGTGCTTACTGTACCGTCAGGCCCTGTGATACACCCAGAGTAAAAAAATTAATTTCAGCTTAATATGGTAACTGCAGCTACAGAAATGGGTAATGGGAGATGTTATCAGTGTCTGTGGTGGGGGAGGGATGTGGTGTTTCTGGGAAGATCTCAGTAAAGCAGGTTTCCTTTGAGCTGGTTTGGAAGGCAGAGGAGATGGAGACCAGGAAGGTGTACTACATGGAGGAAGAGTCAACGCAAAGGCAGAAAATAGTCAGTTGCCACAGAGTCATTCCGACTCATGGTGACCCCAAGTGTGTCAGAGCAGAACTGTTCTCCACAGGGTTTTCAATGGCTGAGTTTTTGGAAGTAGATCACCAGGCCTTTCTTTTGACGTGCCTCTAAGTGGACTCGAACTTCCAACCTTTCAGTTAGCAGTGGAGGGTGTTAATCATTTACACCACCCAGGGACTCCACACAAAGGCAAAGGAACATTTGATCCCAAGCACTATCAGGGAACTGCAAGTAGCTCGGTAAGTTTGAGAGATAAAGCCTAAGTGGAAATGTGGAAAATATGAGGACTCATTACGAAATATGTCCCTCTGAAGATTAACTGGCAAATATATTGTTCAAATTCTGGAAACTATTTGAAAACTAATTGGATTATTTTATTGATTTTGACTTCAGATATGACAAATAACCCAAATTCAGTAAACCTGCGAAAGCCAGAAACTGTGTAAGGCAGAAACCTGTCAGAAAAGGAAAATTCAAATATTTTCCACTAACAGAGAGTGATAGAAAAGTGGTAAGACTGTACCCTGTTAAAGGCAGAAAACTTTCGAGACCCAGAAAAACAAGGCAGTCCTGTCAAGTTCCAGTTCTCACAGGTTTCACTGTTTTACGCTAATAAATATTAGTTATATTGTTTTCAGGTCCAAATTATCAAAACAAAGTACTCAAACCTAAAATGTCTTAAGAGTACTTTCCAGTTGGATGTCTTGTTTGGCTTATTCCAACAAACTACAATCTTTGCACTTTTAATAGCTCTGTAGTATGTTGACACTTCAATTAACTTTGGAAGTTCCTTTGCTGAAGTCTTCAAGCACTGCTGGGGTCCTTGAAAGCTGGTATCCAAACAGATTCATTCACCAGAGTAGAAAAAAAAAAAAAGATATTTAATAACTCTGAAAAAAATGCAGAAATATACACCTGGTGAAAATGGACAAAGTCTTGAGTTTGTTTCTGAATGTGATCACTATGTGAATCATTCCAACTAAGGCATCGTGTGACGTTGCAAACCACAAAAAACACAAGTTTTTGAGGTTTATCTGTTTTTTGGAACCTCAGAAATGAAAATACATTCTTTGCACCACTACTGCTTATTCTATTATAGGATAAAAAGAAGCAAGTGTTGTAAAGGAAGATAAAGGACAGGTTCAACTCATTTTGGAAGTACCAATTATATTCTAAATTTGCTTTTGTTTTTAATCTTTTTCTTGGTTAATTTTAGCCCCAAGGACAAATCTCTTTTGAAGTTTTGAGCAAAATCTGTTTGGTAAGGCTATAAAGAGACATTTTCACACTGCTTAAAATCAGAATGGTCCAAGAGGGATTATTGGAATAAACATGAAATGATTAATCATTTTAAAATGTGTTTAGTCAGGAAAATATTGACATAGACCAAACACAGTATTTTTTTTAATTCATCTTATTTAATATACATTGAATACCCATATTATTTGAGACAGAAGGAATTTGGTAGATGTCTCGATCATTTGGTTCTGAATGAGTTTTAGCAGCAAATTTGTAAAATTCATAACCATGCAAAAAGAAGATTCCTGCACTGGGTCAATGGAGATTATTGTGCTATAGAACTTTAAGCTATTATGAATATCAATGTCAATCTCAGTTGTCTACCGAGGTTAAAATAAAGGAAGAATTGCATTTTGGAATTCCTAACACAGGGATATGGCTCAAGTTGATGCTTTGTCTATTCTTTAAATCATTCACTTATTCATCCAGTAATCAAATATTTGTTAAGTGCCTACTATGTGTATAGTCTTAGGCTAGATGCTGGGACTGCATCAGTGATCAAAACATATATAGCTCCTGCCTCCGTGGAGTTTATAGACTGAGGGAGACAATGACCCAGGAAACAATAAACCATTTGTTCTCTGAAGGCATCAAATAAGTACCTTTGTTAAAAACAAAGGTAGTGGTCGTGGCCATTTCTTATAAAAGTAAACAGCGTCTTATATGAGCCAGCAGTCGTGTTCCTAAGTATTTACCTGATTTAAAAACACGTTCATACAAAAACTTGCATGTGAATGTTTATAGTAGCATTATTCATAATTGCCAAAACTAGAAGGAACTGGGACAGATAAGTATACAATGGTACATCCATACAATGGAGTATTATTCAACAATAAAAAGAAATGAGGTATCAAGCCACAAAAAGACATAGTTGTAATCTTAGATCCATATCTGTAAGTAAAAGCAGCCAGTGTGAAAAAGATACATACAATATAATTTCAATTATATGACATTCCAGAAAAGCAAAACTAAGAGACAGTAAACAGATCAGTGGTTGTCAGGGGATAGGAAAGTATTGAACAGACAAAGCACAGGTTTGTTTTTTTTTAAGGTGGTGAAACTATTCTGTATGATACTGTAATGATAAGTACACAAGACATTAAGCATTTGTCAAAACCGATAGAACTTTACAGCACAAACAGTAAACCTTAAAGTATGCAATTTCTAAAAAAAAAAATATAGGAGGTTGGGAGATCCCAGGAGGGAATACAGAATATGACAAAAGAATCTGTGTTACAAAAGTATGAGACAACCTCACTGAAAGGGATGTGGAAATAGGGTAACTTTGGAAAAAAGCCACATCTATAAGTATAAAAGCAAAAGAACTGCACATAAGAATTGTACTCTCATTGATAGAGTTGTTTCCCAGGAGGGTATGGGTTAATAATTCTGAAAGTACTATACATGTATACTGGAATTGAACTATTAAGTAAATGGATGGCAGATGATGGGAGCCAGATTTCTCACTATTAGAGTGAGAGGTTTAAAATAAGCAAGTAGAAGCGGTTAGAATGATCCATGAGGTAATGGATTAGAGTTGGGGACATCAGTAAGAACTTATGTTTAGCTTAATATAGATACAGATAGTTGCATATAGAAATATTTATAGATATGTATGTATACACAGGTTAGTATGTTGTTGTTGTTAGGTTTCGTCAAGTTGCTTCCGACACATAGCGACCCTATGTACCACAGAAGGAAACACTGCCCAGTCCTACACCATCCTCAAAATTGGTGTTATGGTTGAGCCCATTGTTGCAGTGTCAATCCATCTTACTGAGGGCCTTCCTCTTTTTTGCTGACCCTCTCACTTACCAAGCATGATGTCCTTCTCCAGGTACTGATCCCTCCTGATAACATGTCCAAAGTATGTGACATGTAGTCTCGCCATCCTGGTTTTTATGGAACATTCTGGTTGTGCTTCTTCCAAGACAGATTTGTTCATTCTTTTGGCAGTCCATGGTATATTCTGTACTCTTTGCCAAAAATATTCAAAACAAACCTAGAGCATCTTTTAGTACCAGAAAGGAAGAAAGTGAACTAAAAAATAATGATGGGATTGTCAAAGTGACACAGGATCCAACTGAAAGAGCTCCTAATAGCAAAAGCTGGAACAATTTGGGCAACAAAATAAAATATTATTGGATTATGATCCAAAGTATAAAATATGCATGAGTCTGTACTGATGTAATTAAATGGTTGAATAAAACCATAAATGAGGGAGAAAGGACAAATCTCCTATGCAGAAGAGTTTAAAAAAATTTATGTAGTAACTTTATCCTCAAGAAGGTGGAGCACAATTCACCATTCCTTAAATGTGAACTGCACACACTGAATTTAATCCAATGAGTATGGAATGGGGTGGCTGGGAGAGAAGTAACTTTACAGTGGGGAAACCTAAGAAACACTACCTCAAGCCATCTGATCAAGGTTAACATCAACAGTGATAAGTTATATTGATAGTCTGCATCCTTGATATGATGTGATAAGAATGGTACTTCACTTCTGTGGTTTTCCTTCCCAAAACACATTACCCTTGTCTAATCATTAGAAAAACATCAGACAAAGTCATATTGAGGGACATTCTACAAAATTCCTGACCAGTAGTCATCAACATTTCATTATAATACTTTAATTTGTCTTCTCAAGCTGCCCTTTAAATTCTTCTGTTCAGCTCTTTTACTTCATTGTTTCTTCCTTTAGCTACTCTACGTTCAAGAGCAAGTTTCAGAGTATCTTCTGACATCCATTTTGGTCTTTTCTTTCTTTCCTGTCTTTTAAATGATCTTTCACTTTCTGCATGTATGATATCCTTGATGTCATTGCACAACTCATCTGATCTTCGGTCATTAGTGGTCAGTGCATCAAATCTAGTCTTGAGATGGTCTCAAAATTCAAGTGGGATATCCAAGGTCATATTTTGGTTCTTGTAGACTTGTTCTAATTTTCTTCAGCTTCAACTTGGACTTGCATATGAGTAATTTATGGTCTGTTCCCTAGTTGGCCCCTGATCTTGTTCTGACTGATGATATTGAACTTTTCATCATCTCTTTCCACAGAAGTAGTTGATATGATTCCTGTGTTTTCCATCTGATGAGGTCCACATGTATAGTCACTGCTTAAGTCATTGAAAAAGGTGTTTGCAATGAATAATTTGTTGGTCTTGCAAAATTCTGTCATGTGATCTCTGGCATAGTTTCTATCACCAAGGCCATATTTTCCGACTACTGATCTTTCTTCTTTGTTTCAAACTTTCTCATTCCAATCACCAGTAATTATGAATGCATCTTGATTGCATGTTTGATCAATTTCAGACTGCAGAAGTTGGTAAAAATCTTCAATTTCCTCACCTTTGACATTTTTAGTTGGTGAATAAATTTGAATAATAGTCGTATTAACTGGTCTTCCTTGTAGGTGTATGGATATTATCCTATCACTGACAGCGTTGAACTTCAGGATGGATCTTGAAATGTATTTGACAATGAATGAGACCCATTCCTCTTCAATTTTTCATTCCCAGCACAGTAGAACAAAAGGGAAGAACATATTTAGCATTTCTCAAGCTGAAAGAAGAAAAGCTTCAAGCCTCCAGTTGCAATTTTGAAGGACTCTATGGGCAAAATATTGGACGATGCAGGAAGCATCAAAAAAAGATGCAAAGAATACAGAGTCGCTGTACCAAAAAGAATTGGTCAACATTCAACCATTTCAGGAGGTAGCATATGATCAAGAACTGATGGTATTAAAGAAAGAAGCCTGAGCTGCACTGAAGGCACTGGTGAAAAACAAACCTCCAGGAATTGACGGAATACCGGTTGAGATGCTTCACTGGAGGTGCTCACTCAACTATGCCAAAAAATTTGGAAGACAGCTACGGGGCCAGCTGACTGAAAGAGATCCATATTTGTGTTTATTTCAAGGACAGGTGATCCAACAGAATGTGGAAATTATAGAACAATATCATTAATAGCACACACAAGTAAAATTTTACTAAAGATCTTTCAAAAATGGTTACAGCGGTACATCAACAGGGAACTGCTAGACATTCAAACTAGATTCAGAAGAGAATGTGGAACAAGGGATATCATTCCTTTTTTTTTTTGGATGTGTGCATTTATTGCTGTAAATTGACCTCTGAGCACTGCTTTTGCTGTGTCCCAAAGGTTCTGGTAGGATGTGTTTTCATTCTCGTTTGATTCTATGACTTTCTTTATTTCATCCTTAATTTCTTCTATAACCCAGTAGTTTTTGAGCAAGGTGTTGTTCAGTTTCCATGTGTTTGATTTTTTCCCTTGCTTTTTCTGTTATTGATTTCTACTTTTATAGCTTTATGGTCAGAAAAGATGTTTTGTAATATTTTGATGCTTTGGGTTTTGTTAAGGCTTGCTTTAGGGCCTAATATGTGGTCTATTCTGAAGAATGTTCCATGTGCGTTGGAAAAGAAAGTATACTTGGCTGCTGTTGGGTGTAGTGTTCAGTATTTGTCTATGAGATCAAGTTGGTTGATTGTAGCATTTAGATCTTCCGTGTCTTTGTTGAACTTCTTTCTGGATGTTCTGTCCTTCACCAAAAGTGTTGTGTTGAAGTTGCCTACTACTATTGTGGAGCTGTCTCTCTTTTCAGTGCTGTTAGAGTTTGTTTTATGTATTTTGGAACCTTGTCATTGGGTGTGTAAATATTTATTATAGTTATGTCCTCCTGGTATATTGACCCTTTAATCATTATATAGTGTCTTTCCTTATTCTTGTGGTGGATGTTACTTTAAAGTCTATTTTGTCAGAGATTAACATTGCCACTCGTGCTGTTTTTTGAGTGTTGTTTGCTTGATATATTTTTTTCCATCCTTTGAGTTTTAGTTTGTGTCTTTAAGGCTAAGGTGTGTCTCTTGTAGGCAGCATACACACAGATCGTGTTTTTTTATCCAATCTGCCACTCTCTGTCTCTTCATTGGTTCATTTAGTCCATTTACATTCAGTGTAATTATTGATAGGTATGAGTTTAGTGCTGTCATTTTGATGTCTTTTTGTGTGTGTTGTTGACAGTTTCTTTGTTCCATTTAATTTTCTGTGCTGAATCGTTTTTATTTATGTATTCTCTTTTCATGTTTTCATTTTGTTGATTTTGTATTTGCTGAGTCTTTATATTTTTATACTTTTTTATTTTGACTTGTAGGATTGTTAGTTTCCTTTGTGGTTACCTTAATATTTACCCCTATTTTTCTAAGTTTATACTTGACTTCCTCTCCATATGAAAAATCTATGTCTACATTTTTTAGTCCCTCTTTTTTGTTTTAATGTTGTTGTCTTTTACATATTGACATGTTTCCCTATTTTCAGTGTTTCAGCTTTGATTTAGTTTTGTGACTTCCCAATCTGGGCTGATGTTTGGTTGCTCTGTCCTGTGTTCTAGTCTTGGGTTGTTATCTGATTTTCTAACCGGAGGACTCCCTTTAGTATTTCTTGTAATTTTGGTTTGGTTTTTGCAAATTCCCTAAACGTCTGTTTATCTGGAAATGCCCTAATTTTGCCATCATATTTGAGACACAGTTTTGCTGGACATATAATTCTTGGCTTGAAATTTTTTTCCTTCAAGCCTTTGTATATGTCATCCCATCACCTTCTTGCCTGCATGGTTTCTGCAGAGTAGTCCAAGATTATTCTTATTGACTCTCCTTCATAGATGACTTTTAATTTATCTCTAGCCACTCCTAAAGTTCTCTCTTTGGTTTTGGCAAGTTTGATTATAAAATGTCCTGGTGACTTTCTTTTAGGATCTACCTTATGTGGGGCTCGATGAGCATCTTGGATAGATATCTTCTCATCTTTCATGATATCAGGGAAGTTTTCTGCCAACCAATCTTCAACAATTCTCTCTGTATTTTCTATTATCTCCCCCTGTTCTGGTGCTCCAATCACTCATCAGTTATTCCTCTTGATAGAATTCATATAATTCTTAGGGTTTCTTCATTTTTTAAAATTCTTTTATCTGATTGTTTCCTCAGATAAGTTGGTGTCAAGTGCGTTATCTTCAATCTCACTAATTCTGACTTCCATTGCCTCAATTCTGCTCCTGTGACTTTCTACTGAGTTGTCTAATTCTGAAATTTTATTGTTAATCTTCTGGATTTCTGATTGCTGTCTCTCTATGGATTCTTGCAGCCTGTTAAATTTGTCATTATGCTCTTCTCTAATCTTCTTAAGTTCCTCTATTGCATGGTCTGCATTTTGCTTAATTTCCTTCCTGATCTCTTGAAGAGTTCTGTATATTAATCTTTTGTATTCTGCCTCTGGTAATTCCAAGAAATTTTCTTCCTCTTGAAAATTTCTGGATTATTTATTTTGAGAGTTTGCTGAAGCCATCATGGTCTGCCTCTTTGTGTGATTTGATATTGACTGTTGTCTCCGAGCCATCCATAAGTTATTATATTTATTTTATGTTTGCTTACTGTGTCCTATCTTCTTGTTTTGTTTTAATATTCCCAGATAAGCTGCTCGTGTGAGCTGGCCCAATCACCAGCATCCCTGAAGCTCCAATGTCCTGCCACCAGGTGGCCAGACCTGCCACTAAGTATGTGAGCCCAGGAGTCTGCCCATTCCTCCTGTATGGATTCAGCTTAGGTGTCCATGTAGTCGGCCACCAAGTCTGTGGAGCAGGCTCTCACCTACAGTTCTAGACGGGCATGGGTGATTGGTGTAAGCCCAGGCATCTGACTGCAGCTGGGGGACACAGGCTGAGAAAGGCAGAGGGCTGACGGCCACCCCTGAGTGTCCAGGAGGAAAGCGTGTCCCTGTTCCCTACAGCACATAGATGGGTGGATTTTGCAGCCAGACTATGAGCACCCAATGCTGTTGGCTGTAAGTACTGGGGGGTACCTCTTATTCTTGGGCCCCTGTCACGGGTGGCTAGGTGGTGTGGGTGGAGCACCATTCCTCAGGCCCCTGATGTGGTAGGTGAAGACACTGCTGAATGGGAAGAGCAGTGTCAAATGTCATGAACCTGCCATTTCACAGCTGAAACAGTTGAAGTTAGACTTCAGGTATATATCCTGTTGTACTGTGGTAATGAGGGCCTATGCTGTTGAAATGGGCCCACATAAGTCTATGCAGGGAGAAAGGCACTCAAAGTCTGTGGATCTGTTATGCCTGTGGTTAGGCAAAGGAGATGTGCCTACCCTGAATTCCTAGCTTAGGGGAGATGGCAGATTATTTTTCCCCTGTTTGTTAATTTGTTCACTCTCCAAGGCTGGGAGAATGGCTCAGAGCGTGTGACGGGTCCTACTTCCAGCCCAGAGGACTCAGCAATTGCTGAAGCCAGTCCGGGACCCAGTGAAGAGCAGGGAGCAGGGAGGTAAATGGGAGAGAGGTTTTTCCCTAAGGGAGGTGTTTTTGATCTGCGCAGTAGGCCAGACACAAGTATTTATCTTTCGCCAGTCGAGGGCTGCTTCTCACTGGCTCTGGATGGCTGAGTAGACTCTCTACTACTGGGTCTCTCCCAATGTGGAAAACATCTCCCTAGTGCCACTGCTTGCCACAAGCTGATCAGGCTGAAGGGCTCAGGCTCTCACCAGGTCAGGTCTGGCAACTCCTCACTGCTTCTGAACTGTCTCTCCCTCCCCGTGCCATGCAGTCCAATTCCTCAACTTTGTCTTTGATGTTCAGGGCTGCTAGATGGTCATATATAATCAATTCACTTGTTTTTTTGAGTCTCTGTTGTAACAGGGACCACTGGAAGCATCTGACTACTCCACCATCTTGTCCTCGCCTCCCTGGATATCATTCCTGATGTCAGAGGGATCATGGTTGAAAGCAGAGAATACCAGAAAGATGTTTACCTGTGTTTTATTGACTATGCAAAGGCATTCAACTGGGTGGATCATAACAAATTATGGATAACATTGCAAAGAATGGGAATTCCAGAACACTTGATTGTGCTCATGTGGAAACTGTACCTAGACCAAGAGGCAGTTGTTTAAACAGATCGAGGGGATACTGCAGGGGTTTAAAATCAGGAAAGGTGTGAATTAGGGTTGTACCCTTTCACCATACTTATTCATTCTGTATGCTGGACAAATAATCCTAGAAGCTGAACTATATGAAGAAAAACGTGGCATCAGGATTGGTGGAAGACTCATTAATAACTTGCGATATGCAGATGACACAACCTTGCTTGCTGAACGTGAAGAGGACTTGAAGCACTTACTGATGAAAATCAAAGACTACAGCCTTCGGTTTGGATTGCACCTCAACATAAAGAAAACAAAAATCCTCACAACTGGACCGATAAGCAACACCATGATAAACAAAGAAAATATTTACGTTTTCAAGGATTCCATTTTAGTTGGATCCATAATCAACGCCCACGGAAGCAGCAGTCAAGAAATCAAATGATGTATTGCGTTGGGAAAATCTGCTGCAAAAGACCTCTTTAAAGTGTTGAAAAGCAAAGATGTCACTTTGAAGACTAAGGTGCACTTGACCAAAGCCATGGTATTTTCAAACACCTCATATGCATGTGAAAGCTGGACAATGAATAAAGAAGACCAAAAAGAATTGAAGCCTTTGAATTATGCATTTGGGAAGGATATTGACTATACCATGGACTGCCAGAAGAACAAACAAAATTTGTTTTGGAAGAAATACAACCAGAATGTTCCTTGGAAGCAAAGATGGCGAGACTTCCTCTCATGTACTTTGGGCATGTCATCAGGAGGGACCAGTCTCTGGAGAAGGACATTGTGCTTGGTAAGGTAGACGGTCAGCAAAAAAGACGGATACTCTCAACGAGATGGCTGCAACAATGGGCTCAAACATAGCAACAATTGTGAGGATGGCACAGGACTGGCCAGTGTTTTGTTCTGTTGTACATAGGGCCACTATGAGTCGGAACCAACTTGATGGCATCCAACAACAACAACAACAGTCCTCAACACTCTCAAGATCAAAAACAAGAAATGTCTGAGAAACTATCTCTACCACGAGGAGGCTAAGAGGCATGACTGTGGTATCCTAGATGGGGTCCTGGAACAGAAAAAAGACACTAGGGAGAAACTAAGCGAATCTGAATAAAGTATAAGCTCTAGTTAATAATGTATTGATATTAATTCACTAACTGTTACAAATATACCATACTAACCTAAGATGCTAATAATAGGGGAAATTGAGTATGGGGTGTACAGGGCCTCTTTGTACTTCCTTCACAATAATTCTGTAAATATAAAACTGTTCTAAAGAAACATTTTATTTAAAGAAAGAAAGGAAGTGGAGTGATAAGGAAGAGGGCTACCTTAGAAAGGATGGTCAGAAGGCAAGATTATTGGAGTTAGGAGGGACATTTTATAATGACAGAAGGTTTGACCAAGTCGGAAGATATAACCATCTTAAATTTGTCTGCATCTAATAGCATAGTCTAAAAATTTATCGGGTAAAACTGGCAGAGTTAAAAAGAGAAATCAGCAAATCTACAATCATAATTGAAGAGTTTAACACACCTCTCTCAGAAACTGATGGAACAAGCAAATAATCAGTAAGGACACACCAACTTTGGACAACTCAATTAAGATAGTTGTCCTGGTTGGCATCTAGAGTACTGAACCAACCAACTGCAGAATATACATTCTTTTCAAAAGCATATGAGACATTTTCAAAAATTGATCATATGTTAGACCATATTTAAAAAATCATTACATTTCAAAGGATTGAAATCAGAGTAAGTTCTCTGACAAATGTTAGTAAGCTAGAAATCAATGACAAAAAAGAAAACAAGATAATATCTAAACATTTAGAAGTTAAATAATGCACTCCTATATAACCCCTGCAGAGCCCTGGTGGTGCAGTGGTTAACCATTCAGCTGCTGACCAAATGTCGGCAGTTCGAATCCACCAGCTGCTCCTTGGAAACCCTATGGGCAGTTCTACTCTGTCCTATAGGATCGTTATGAATCAGAATTGACTCGATGACAGTAGGCTTTGGTATATAACCCCTGGGTTAAAATTAAATAACAATGAAAATTGAAAATATTTTTAATTGGATGATAAATAAAACAAAACATATCAAAACTTGCAATGGGGAGGACTTCCAGAATGCAGAGTGAGGAACTCTGGGAATCCACCCCTCCATAAAACAAAAAAACAAAAACAAAAAAACACTGGCAAAGATAGTCAAATTCAACTTTTTCAAAACTCTGGAAATTACCAAAGTTGTGCGACAGTCTGAGGAGTAGGTAATCAAGAAATATTGCAAAACCTTCGTAAGAACAGCAACGTTTGTGACACTGGAACTTGACTGCTCCCATACCCTTTTCTCTGTTCCATGGTCGCTGTGAAAACCAGCTATATAGCTACCAGAGGAGCCAGACTGGATTTGGAACTCCTCAAAACTTCCCAGCCCCGTTCTATTTGACTTATAGCACAACTGTCTGGAATAACCCCCTTTCCAGGGAGTTGTCTTGTTTGATCTGACTTGGAGCTTGGGGAAAAGCCGTATCTTTTCAGGGCGTTTGTGAAAAACAATCAATGACAATTGTTTAATATCACAGCTGCCCAATTGAGGCAATCAAAAGCCTGGGCAAAAAACTTCAAAGGAGGATCTGAGAAATGAGATGTTAATAGGGGGCTTTCAAAAGCTCTGCTGGAGATACAGACATCCAAGCACATATGTAGGGCTGTATATATGCTCAGAAAGGAGCTGATAGGACCCCAGTCTCTCATTTTGGGCCAACACTGAGGCTCTGTGAAAGGATTAAGTGAAGGCTAAGAAAGAGTTGTGAACTGAACATTGCAAACAAGCCCCAACATACACAGAGCCCCTTAGCAAAGGATGGAAGACTTATTGTTCAAGGCATTTTTTTTTAAATGGCCAATCATTAACTGACCATTAAGTGAACTGAGCTTAGACTTCAGAGGCTGCACACTACATGGAATATAGACTTAACAGATTAGGCCAGAGAAGTCAATAAACAAACAAGTACAAACAAATAAAAATAGCAACAACAATTCTTTTCCTACCTGCTGTTCACACTTCAATCTATTCTGGTGAAGCTTGTTTCCGTCTGTCCCACAGAACTGCTTTCACAAAAGTCACCGATGACCTCCGTGCTCCCACATCTGTTGGATATAATTCTGTCCTCGTTTACTCATTCTCTCAATAGCTCTCAACCCAGTCAACTACCTCTCCCTTCTGGACACATGCTTCTTTCTTCATAGTATATCTGTTATGGAATGAACTGTGTCCCCCAAAAATATGTGTTGTAAAGCCTAACCTCTATGCCTATGGTTATAATCCCATTTGGGAATGAGTTGTCTTTGTTATGTTAATGAGGCAGCATTAGTGTAGGGTGTGTCATGAGTCAATCTCTTATATAAAAGGAGCATATTAAGCAAGCTGATTCATTGTCATCAAGTTGATTTTGACTCATAGCAACCCTATAGGACAGAGTAGAACTGCTCCATAGGGTTTTCAAGGAGTAGCTGGTGGATATGAACTGCCAGCCTTTTGGTTAGCAGCCTGAGCTCTTAACAACTGTGCCACCAGGGCACCAAAACAGGGGGAAATAGATGCAAAGCCACATGGATATCTCCAAGGAACCAAGAAATAGAAGCTGAAGAGACAAGGACATTCCTCCAGAGCTGACAGAGACAGACAGCTTTCCCCTAGAGCCAGCATCCTGAATTCAGACTTCTAGCTTCCTAAACTGAGAGAAAATAAATTTCTCTTTGTTAGAACCAACTATTTGTGATATTTCTGTTATAGCAGCACTTGATAACTAAGATGATGTCCTTCTGATTTTATCCCTGTATTATTGGCAACTCTTGGGAGGGAGAGGAATCTGATTTCCAGAGTTGCCACGTTATATTACAGAATTTCCAGTTCTCAACAACAACAAAAAAATTACAAAACACACAAAGAAATAGGAGTATGGCCCAAACACAGAGGAAAAAAGTAGTCAATAGAAATTGCCCTTAAGGGGACTCAGATGTTGCACTTACTAGACAAGATTTTAAATCAACTATTGTAAAATATATCAAAACCCATTGCCGAGAGAGGGGCAAGATGGCGCTCTAGGCAGAAACACCACGCCATCCCTCCACAGCAAAGATCCGAAAAACTAAGCCTAACAGAGAATCAACAATCCTGAAACCCTAGAACACCAAATGAAGAGATAAAGAACTCAGCCAAACACCAAACGGAGTGAGAATACTAAAAGAGAACGGAGAGCGAGGAGAGACTCAGGCAGAGATTCCTTACCAGCTAACGCAGCGCGGATCCACCATCTTGGATTCCTATCGGAGACCAGCAAATGGGAGAGCAGCCTTGCAGAGCATCTGGTCGGAGACAGAACGACCGGTAAACTGCGGTGCGCGCTCTCCCACCACCCACCCCTCTCCGCCTCAGCTGGGGATCCCCTGCTTTCCGTGGCCAGGGTCCCTGGGCTGGGGGGTGCTGGTGCTTGGATTCCGCGTGCCTGGGCTGGCGGCTTTCTGGGAGCCGTTTGCTGGCAGCTAGCGAACCTTTCTCTGCCGCCTCCCCGTCCTTTTGCCTGGGTGCCTGGTTCCGAGTGCCGTCTCTGCTCTCTCCTGCGGGGCTGTAGGGCTGCGTGCGGGCGTGTGGCTGTTTCTAGGTCTGGGCTCCCTCGTGGGTGGGATCCCGGGGCCTTTGTTCGTTCGCCCCTCTGCTTTCCGTGGCCGGAGTCCCTGAGCAGGGGGGCGCCGGTGCTTGGATTCCGTGCGCCCGGGCTGGAGGCTTTCTGGGAGCCATTTGCTGGCACCTAGCGAACCTTTTTCTGCCGCCTCCCCCTCCTTTTGCCTGGGTGCCTGGTTCCGAGTGCCGTCTCTGCTCTCTCCTGCGGGGCTGTAGGGCTGCGTGCGGGCGTGTGGCTGTTTCTAGGTCTGGGCTCCCGCGTGGGTGGGATCCTGGGGCCTTTGTTCGTTGGCCCCTCTGCTTCCCGTGGCCACAGTCACTTAACCCCGAGACTACCGGCTTCTTGGAATTCGCGCCCCTGAGTGGGGGCTCTCTGGGTCCCATTTGTAGGCACTGACTGCTGGTGTTGCCCTTTTTTTTTTTTTTTCTCTCAATTTTATTTTTCTTCCTTTTTTGATTAGTTTTGTCATCTTTTACCTCTTTTTCTCTTTTGTCTTTCTTCATTGCTTAATTTCTTGTCTCTCTATCTCTTCCTTCTCTTTCTGATCCCTGAATTCCAGGCGATGTATGCCTCTGTACCTTCTGGCCAGGCTGAGCTGTGAAAATTGAGACCGACTCCCCCAGACCTCATAGCTGCATCGGTGGGATCCCTGGGAACTTTGCAGTTCTTTAACTTTTCTGATTTTTATTTGGTCATTCTTTCCTTTTCTTTCTCTTCCCCCTTCTGGTTTCCTCCATCCCATAGTCTCTCATCTGTACATTCCAACGACAAGCTCCCCTAGCATTCTTTTATGTTTGTACGCTTTTTGCTCCTCCTCCTCTCTCCTCTCTCCCATATCCAGCTTAGCTTCACACATAACCATCTTCCCGCTGCACCCTACCTACCTGCACCGTGCACTAGACATCACATCACCAAGCGGTGCAGGCACGCCCTATTGGAACCTGCCCAGCACTGACTACCGACCGTCCTGGTGGCTGCGGTGAGTGCCACAAGCAACCCATCCCAGTGGCTCCTCCTCAACTAGATCTGCCCAGCTGTACCACAAGAACGAAAAAAAAAAAAAAATCTACAATCAATAAACGAGAGAAATATCTACTGAATGCCCCGAAAACAGCAAACAATATCAAAACATTTACAAAAACAAGACAAGATGGCTCCAATAGGCATCCAAATTAAAACACCAGATAACTCTCCTGTGGAAGAAAATGCACTAGAATTACCTGATACGGAACTCAAATCACTAATACTCGGAATTTTCCAAGAACTGAGGCAAAAAGCTGACAAACATGAGGAAAAAATAGACAAATTTATGGAAAATACAGACAAAAAATTGGAAGAATTCAGGAAGATGATGCAAGAACAAAATGCCAAAATAAATTCACAACTCGAAATTATACAAAAACAACAATTAGAAATCCAAAAGATAAACAACAAGATTTCAGAAATGGACAGTGTCATAGAAGGGCTGAGAAGTAGATTTGAAACCATGGAAGACAGGATCAGTGGAACTGAAGACAAACACTTGGATACAACTCTGTTTCAGGAAAACTCAGAAAAAAGAACAAAGAAAAATGAAGAGACCCTGAGAGTTATGTGGGACACAATTAAAAGCAAAAACTTACGAGTGATTGGCCTACCAGAACAGGGGGAGAAAACAGAAAACACAGAGAGGATCATTGAGGAACTGCTGACAGAAAACTTTCCCAATATCATGAAAGATGAAAAGCTGGTCATCCAAGAAGCTCAACGAACCCCATATAGAAGAGACCCCAAAAGAAAATCACCAAGACATATCATATTCACACTCGCTAAAACTAAAGACAAACAAAGAATCCTGAGAGCAGCTCGTGAAAAACAAGAAGTCACATACAGAGGAGAAACAATAAGACTAAGCTCAGATTATTCAGCAGAAACCATGCAGGCAAGAAGGCAATGGGATGACATATATAAAATCTTGAAAGAAAAAAATTGTCAGCCAAGAATAATATATCCTGCAAAACTCTCATTCAGATTTGATGGTGAAATTAGGTCATTTCCAGATAAACAGAAACTAAAGGAATATGCAAAAGTCAAACCAAACTTACAAGAATTATTAAAGGGAGTTCTTCGATCTGAGGACAAACAGCTTAAGCCCTCAGGCAGGACCTAGGACCTAGGACGCAGGTTAACATGAACCAGATACCATTCTAGGAACTGAACTACAGACGACTTTCCAAAAACAAAAGATATACAACAGGGAATCAGAGAAATCAATCAAAGGATGACAACAACATCAAAACAAAGAAAGAGGGAACAAACGGCATAGGTATAGAACCTTCTAAAGGAGAAGAAGGCAAGGCGATACCAAGTAACGGTAGACTGCTTCAAAATTATAAAGATAAGGGTAAAATTCATGGTAACCACAAAAAAAGTTAACAAACCAACTCATAAAAATAAAGACGAAAAACATAAAGTCTCAACAAAAACAAAACCTACAAAAACAAAAGAAATGAACACAAAATCCACAAACAAAAGGAACTCAGCACAAGAGAGTAAGAAGAACAAAGAAAACTTCAGCATCACAAAAAAAAGCACTACAAAATGACAGCAACAAATTCACATCTATCAATAATTACACTGAACGTAAATGGACTCAATGCACCCATAAAGCGACGGAGAGTGGCAGAATGGATAAGAAAACAGGATCCATCTATTTGCTGTCTACAAGAGACACATCTTAGAAACAAAGATGTGAATTTATTAAAAATCAAAGGTTGGAAAAAAATATATCAAGCTAACAACTATCAAAAAAGAGCAGGAGTGGCAATTCTAATCTCAGATAAAATAGACTTTAAAACAAAATCTACCATAAAAGACAAAGAAGGACACTATATAATGATTAAGGGGATGATCCATCATGAAGACATAACCATAATAAATATCTATGCACCCAATGACAGGGCTCCAAAATACATAAAAAAACTCTAACAGCACTGAAAAGAGAAATTGACAGTTCCACAATAATAGTAGGAGACTTCAACACACCACTCTCAGTAAAGGACAGAACAACTAAAAAGAAACTCAGCAAAGATACAGAAGACCTAAAGGACACAATCAGCCAACTTGACCTCATAGACATATATAGAACAATCCATCCAACCACTGCAAAGTACACATTCTTTTCCAATGCACATGGAACGTTCTCCAGAATAGACCACATCTTAGGCCACAGAGCAATCCTCAACAAGATCCAAAATGCTGAGATAATTCACAGTATCTTCTCTGACCACAATGCCATCAAGGTAGAAATTAACACTAGAAAGAGCAAGGAAAAAAAATCAAACACATGGAAACTGAATAATAATCTGCTTACACATCAATGGGTAATAGAAGAAATCAGAGATGGAATTAAAAAATTCCTAGAATCAAATGAAAATGAAAACACATCATACCAAAACCTTTGGGACACAGCAAAGGCAGTCCTCAGAGGACAATTTATAGCAATAGATGCACATATCAAAAAAGAAGAAAGGGACAAAATCAAAACATTAACTACAGAACTCAAACAAATAGAAAGAGAACAACAAAAAAAGCCTACAACCACCGGAAGAAAGGAAATAGTAAAGATCAGAGCAGAAATCAATGAAATAGAGAACAGAAAAACAATAGAAAGAATCAACAAAACCAAAAGTTGGTTCTTTGAAAGAATCAACAAAATCGACAAACCACTGGCCAGACTGACAAAAGAAAAACAGCAGAGGGCACAAATAACCCAAATAAGAAATGAAATGGGGGACATTACAACAGACCCAACTGAAATAAAAAGGATTATAACAGAATATTATGAAAAACTATATTCCAACAAATTTGAAAACCTAGAGGAAATGGATAAATTTCTAGAAACATACGGCCTACCCAAACTACAACAAAGTGATATTGAAAATCTGAACAGACCCATAACAAGAGAAGAGATTGAAAAGGTAATAAAAAAACTCCCAACCAAAAAAAGCCCTGGCCCAGATGGCTTCACTGGAGAATTCTACAAAACATTTACAGAAGAGCTCGTACCAGTTCTACTCAAGTTATTTCAGAGCATAGAAGAGGAAGCAACACTTCCAAATTCATTCTATGAAGCCAGCATAACGCTGATACCAAAACCAGGCAAAGACGTCACAAAAAAAGAAAATTACAGACCAATATCTCTCATGAATATAGATGCAAAAATTCTGAACAAAATTCTAGCCAATAGAATTCAGTATCATATCAAAAAAATAATACACCACGACCAAGTAGGATTCATACCAGGTATGCAAGGATGGTTTAACATTAGAAAATCCATCAACGTAATCCACCACATAAATAAAAGGAAAGAAAAAAATCACATGATTATCTCAATTGATGCAGAAAAGGCATTTGACAAAGTCCAACACCCATTCCTGATAAAAGCTCTCAATAAAATAGGTATAGAAGGGAAATTTCTCAACATCATAAAGGGCATCTATGCAAAACCAACAGCCAACATCATTCTTAATGGAGAAAGGCTGAAAACATTCCCCTTGAAAACAGGAACAAGACAAGGATGCCCTTTATCACCACTCCTATTTAACATTGTGCTGGAAGTTCTAGCTAGAGCAGTAAGGCAAGAAAAAGAAATAAAGGGCATCCAAATTGGTAATGAAGAAGTTAAACTCTCCCTGTTTGCAGATGATATGATACTATACATAGAAAACCCTAAAGACTCCACGAGAAATTTACTGGAAGTAATAGAAAGATTCAGCAGAGTAGCAGGATACAAGATAAACATTCAAAAATCAGTTGGATTCCTATACACCGGTAAAGAGAACGATGAAAAGGAGATCAGGAAATCAATACCATTTTCAATAGCCCCTAAAAAGATAAAATACTTAGGAATAAATCTGACCAGGAATATAAAAGACCTATACAAAGAAAACTACAAAACACTGCTGCATGAAACCCAAAGGGATCTACATAAATGGAAAAACATACCATGCTCATGGATAGGCAGACTCAACATTGTGAAAATGGCAATTCTACCTAAAGCAATCTACAAATACAATGCAATTCCGATACAAATACCAACAACATTCTTCAAAGAGATGGAAAAACTAATTATTAACTTTATATGGAAAGGGAAGAAACCTCGAATAAGTAAAGCACTACTGAAGAAGAAGAATAAAGTTGGAGGACTCACACTACCTGACTTGAGAACCTACTATACAGCTACAGTACTCAAAACAGCCTGGTACTGGTACAACAACAGAGACATTGACCAATGGAACAGAATTGAGAACTCAGATGTAAATCCATCCACCTACGGTCACCTGATTTTTGACAAGGGCCCAAAATACATCAAATGGGGAAAAGACAGTCTTTTTAACAAATGGTGCTGGCAAAACTGGATATCCATTTGTAGAAAAATGAAACAGGACCCATACCTCACACCATATACAAAAACTACTTCAAAATGGATCAAAGACCTGAATATAAAGCCTCAAACTATAAAATTCATAGAAGAAAAAATAGGACCAACACTTCAGACCTTAATACATGGCATTAACAGGATACAAACCATAAACATCAACACAAAAAACCCAACAGATAAACTAGATAATTGGGATCTTCTAAAAATCAAACATCTATGCTCTTCAAAAGATTTCACCAAAAGAGTTAAAAGAGAACCTACAGACTGGGAAAAAATTTTTGGACAGTACAAGTCAGACAAAGGTCTAATCTCCATAATCTACAAGAAAATCCAACACCTCTACAACAAAAAGACAACCAATCCTATCAAAAAATGGGCAAAGGAAATGAACAGACACTTCACCAAGGAAGACATTCAAATGGCCAACAGACACATGAGGAAATGCTCGCGATCACTAGCCATTAGAGAAATGCAAATTAAAACCACAATGAGATACCATCTCACCCCGGCATTACTGGCACGAATCAAAAACACTGGAAATAACAAATGTTGGAGGGGCTGCGGGGAGACAGGAACTCTTATACACTGCTGGTGGGAATGCAAAATGATACAACCATTTTGGAAAATGATATGGCGTTTCCTCAGAAAGCTAGAAATAGACATACCATTCGATCCAGCAATCCCACTCCTAGGAATATATCCTAGAGAAATAAGAGTCATCACTCGAATAGACATATGCACACCTATGTTCATGGCAGCATTATTCACAATAGCAAAACGATGGAAACAACCTCGATGTCCATCAATAGACGAATGGATACACAAACTATGGTACATACACACAATGGAGTACTATGCAACGAGAAAGAACAATGAATCGGTGAACCATCTCATAACATGGATGAAACTGGAGGACATCATGCTGAGTGAAATAAGTCAATCACAAAAGGACAAATATTGTATGAGACCTCTATTGTAAAAACCCATGAAAAAATTCACATGCAAAATGTAACAATCCTTGTTGGTTACCAGGGATGGGGGGGGGGGATACTAAATAGGTAATAGGTAAGTGGTAACTTGGGTGAGAGATGAGATAGTACATAGTACAGGGGAAACTAACACAACCTGCACAAGGAAAGGTCATGGAGGCCCTATAGACACATCCAAACCCCCCGAGGGACTGAGTTGTTGGACGGAGGGCTCTGGGGACCATGATCTCGGGGAACATCTAGCTCAATTGGCATGACACTACTTATAAAGATAATGCTCTACATTCTACCTTGGTGAGTAGTGTCTGGGGTCTTAAAAGCCTATGAGCGGCCATCTAAGATACTCCACTGATCTCATCCCTTCAGGAACAAGGGAGAACGAAGAGAACAGGATACAAGGAAAAGATTAGTCCAAATGACTAATGGTCCACAGCTACCAAGGCCTCCACGGGACTGAGCCCAGTACAGCTGGATGGTGCCTGGCTACCACCAATGACTCCTCTGACCAGGATCACAACAGAAGGTTCTGGGCAGAGCTGGAGTAGGATGTAGAGCATAATTTTAACTCCCAAAAAAAAAAAAAAAAAAAAAAAGAAGACCAGATATACTGGCCTAAAGAATACTAGAGAAACCTCGAGAGTGTGGCCCCCAGACACCCTTTCAGCTCAGAGGGGAAGTTAACTTCAAGGTTCGATGTTAAGCCTGGGAATGGACACCCCAGTAAAACTAAATGGGACTAACGATGTACAGGAGTCCGGTGACAAGGGCCAGAAGGCAGAGGGAGAGTAGGAAACTGATGATAAGGAACACAAATTGAATAAGGACACTGTCGATGTATTGTGAGATTGTTGACCACTGCTATAGGGCAACATTTGTAGTAACTATTAAATGGGAGGCTGTTTTGTCCTGTAAGCCTTCATCTTGGGCGAGAATGGCAGCACAATTGGAAGAGCATAGTCAATATCACTTAAATGTGTAAGTAAAAAGTTTTGAAATGGTGTTTAAATAAAATAAAAATAAATAAATAAATAAATAAACAAATGAGACTAAAGAGGTACAATAGTCCACTGACAAGGTCCAGAAGACAGAAGGGGACAAGGAAGCCCCCTGGTGATAGGGAACACAAAGTGGAGTAAGGATATTCTTGATGTGCTGTGAGATTGTTAACCATTGTCATAGGGCAACATGTGTAGTAACTGTTAAATGAAAAACTATTTTGTTCTGTAAGCCTTCATCTTAAGTGAGAATAACAGCACAGTTGGAAGAGCGTAGTCAATGTCACTGAACTGTGAATGTAGAAAATTTTGAAACGGTGTATCTTTGGCCATCTGTAATTTTCATCCAAAAAAAAGGGTTGAGAATTTAGAGGCTTAATACATTGTGGGGTTGTTAACCAATGTCAAAAAAAACAACATGTGTACTACTATTTCATGAGAAACTATTTCCTCTGTAAGCTTTCACCTGAAGTACAATAAAATATATATTTAAAAAAAAAAAAAAAAAAACCCATTGCCATTGAGTTGATTCTGACCCATACTAATCTTGATGGCACAGTGGTTGAGAGCTACGGCTGCTAACCAAAAGGTCAGCAATTTGGATCTACCAGTCACTCGTTGGTAACTGTATGGGGCAGTTCTACTCTATCCTATAGGGTCACTAGGTGTTGGAATTCACTGGATGGCAACAGGTTTTATTGTAAAATATGATCAAAGACTAAAGGATAAAACATTAAAAATAAACACCACCAACCTATTCTGCGTTAGTGTTCAAAGGTAATTTTCTTTCTAGCAAATGACACATATTAAGAATGGTTATTATGACCAACTACAAAGAGACATATATATGAATAAAGCTATTTTTAGTCATCAATATGTCTTACTTTATATTCTCTTTGCTCCTCTCTATGGGGGCTAAAATGCTAATTTGCTAACACTACATTCCTCCCTTAATGGAAATAAGATGAGGAAATACAGGAAGTCCCAGGTCTCATGGTACCTTGGTTAATCATTATACACAACTTCCCTTTATTTTCATTACCTGGAGGTTTTCACAACCTGGGGCAATGCATCAGAAAGATTTGGGGTAAACAATATTTTTTTTTGATTAGATTTTTGTTAAAATAGGAGAAGTGCTACTGTGAACTCAAAAATTCTCAGGTAAATCAATTTTAGCAGAGAGTACATACAGAAGTTCACGATCAAATTGGTTTAGAGATGCATTTTCCAAATTATTAGGGTAGAGATGATTTTTGAAGTTATAGAATTGGATGAGATCACCAAAAGAGAGAAACAAAATAGAGAAGAGGGACCCAGGCAGAGCCCTGAGGAATTCCAACGTTTACGGGTTGGATAAAGGAAAAGACAAAAAACAAACGGAGTGGCCAATAATATAAGGATAAAATCAGAAGGATGTACTATAAAGAAAGAAATATGTGACCAGAAGGAACAGGTGATCCACTGGGTTGAGAAATATTGAGAGAATGAGTACATGAGGACAGAAATATGTCCAATGGATGTGGGAGCATGGAGATCATTGGTGACTTTTGTGAAAGCAATTTTAGCAGACAGGTGGATACAATCACTGGAATAGATTGAAGTGTGAACAGCAGGTAGGAAAGAATAGAAGGCCTGTGACAACTTTGGGAGAAGAGTCAATGAGGTTTTGTTTTGTGTTGTTTGTTTGGTTGTAGTTTTCTTTTTTTTTAATTTTTTTAAATTATACTTTAGATGAAAGTTTACAGAACAAATAATTTCTCATTAAAACACTTAGTACATATATTGTTTTATGACATTGGTTAACAACCCCGTGACATGCCAACACTTTCCCTTCTTGACTTTGGGTTCCCTATTACCAGCTTTCCTGTCCCCTCGTGCCTTCTAGTCCTTGTCCTGGGCTGTTGTGCCCCATTACTCTCATTTTGTTTTGTTTTATGGGCCTGTCTAATCTTTGGCTGAAGGGTGAACCTCGGGAGTGACTTCATTACTGAGCTAAAAGGGTGTCCGGGGGCCATACTCTTGGGGTTTCTCCATTTTCTGTCAGGCCAGTAAGTCTGGTCTTTTTTGTGAGTTAAAATTTTGTTCTACATTTTTCTCCAGCTCTGTCCAGGACTTCTCTAGTGATCCCTGTCAGAGCAGTCACAGTGGTAGCCAGGTACCATCTAGTTGTACTGGACGCAGTCTGGTGGAGGCCGTGGCAGTTGTAGTCCATTAGTCCTTTGGACTAATCTTTCCCTTGTATCATATTTTCTTCATTCTCCCTTGCTCTCGAAGGGGTGAGACCAGTGGAGTATCTTAGATGTTTGTCCTTTTGTGATTGACTTATTTCACTCGGCATAATGCCCTCCAGATTCATCCATGTTTTGAGATGCTTCGCAGATTCATCATTGTTCTTTATCATTGCATAATACTCCATTGTGTGTATGTACCATAGTTTGTTTATCCATTCATCTGTTGATGGGCATCTAGGTTGTTTCCATCGTTTTGCTATTGTGAACAATGCTGCAGTGAATATGAGTGTGCATATATCTATTCGAGTGATGACTCTTATTTTTCTAGGATATATTCCTAGGAGTGGGATTGCTGAATCGTATGGTATTTCTATTTCTAGCCTTCTAAGGGGGCGCCATATCGTTTTCCAAAATGGTGGTACTGTTTTGCATTCCCACCAGTACTTAAGAGTTCTGATCTCTCCACAGCCTCTCCAACGTTTGTTATTTCCAGTTTTTTTGATTCATACCAGTAATGCCGGGATGAGATGATATCTCATTGTGGTTTTGATTTCCATTTCTCTAATGGCTAGAGATTATGAGCATTTCCTCATGTGTCTGTTGGCTGCTTGAATGTCTTCTTTGGTGAAGTGTTTGTTCAATTCCTTTGCCAATTTTTTAATTGGATTATTTGTCTTTTTGTTGTAGAGGTGTTGGATTTTCTTTTTTTAAATTGTACTTTAAATAAAGGTTTACAGATCAAATAGTTTCTCAGTAAACAGTCAGTACACATATTGTTTTATGACATTGGTTAACAACCCCACGACATGTCGACACTCTCCTTTCTTGATCTTGAAGGATCTTTTTTCTTTTTTGGTGAAAATATACATAGCGAAAGATACACCATTTCAAAAATTTCTACATGTACAATTCAGTAACATCAATTACATTCTTCCAGTTGTGCTGTTACTCTCACTATCCTTTTTCAAATTATTCCATCACCATTATCTTCAACTCACTGCCCCCTAGGCTCCCCATAAAATCTTTTGAGTTACTGTTGTCAATTTGATCTCACATAGATTATTCTGTTTTTGTTTTTTTTTTTGTACTTTAGATGAAGGTTTACAGAACAGTTTCTCATTAAACAGTTAGTACACATATTGCCCTATGACAATGGTTAACAACCCCACTACACATCAACACTGTTCCTTCTCAACCTTGGGTTCCCTGTCACCAGCTTTCCTGTCCCCTTCTGCCTTCTAGTCCTTGTCCCTGGACTGCTGGGCCTCATTAGTCCTGTTTTGTTTTATGGGGCTGTCCAATCCCTGGCTGAACAGTGAACCTTGGGAGTGACTTCACCACTGAGCAGAAAGGGTGTCCAAGGGCCATACTCTCAGGGTTTCTCCAGTCTCTGTCAGGCGAGTAAATCTGGTCTTTTTGTATGTGTTAGAATTTTGTTCTACATCCTTCTCCAGCTCTGTCCACAATCTTCTTTTGTGATCTCGGTCAGAACAGTCAATAGTGGTAGCTGGGCACCATCTAGCTGTATTGGACTCAGTCCGGTGGAGGCCTTGGTAGCCGTGGTACATAAATCCTTTGGACTAATCTTTTCCTTGTATCCTGTTCTCTTCATTCTCCCTTGCTCCTGTAGGGGTGAGACCAGTGGAGTATCTTAGATGGCTGCCCACAGGCTTTTAAGACCCCAGACGCTACTCACCAAGGTAGAAAGTAAAACATTGTCTTTATAAACTGTGTTATGCCAGTTGAGCTAGATGTTCCCTGAGACCCATGGTCCCCACAGCCCTCCATCCAGCAATTCAGTCTCTCAGGAAGTTTGGAAGTGTCTACAGAGCTTGCATAACCTGTCCTTGTACAAGTTGTACTGGCTTCCCCAGTATTGTGTACTGTCTTACCCTTCACCGAAGTTACTACTTATTTATTGTCTATTTAGTGTCCCCCCGCCCCGTCCCCTCCCTCGTAAACATCAAAGGTTGTTTCTTTTTGTGTGTAAACCTTTTCATGAGTTTTTGCTGTAGTGGTCTCATACAATGTTTGTCCTTTTGTGATTGGCTTATTTCACTCAGCATAATGCCCTCCAGATTCATCCATGTTTTGAGATGCTTCGCAGTTTCATCATTGTCCTTTATCGTCGCATAATACTCCATTGTGTGTATGTACCATAGTTTATCCATTCATCTATTGATGGGCATCTAGGTTGTTTCCATCTTTTTGCTACTGTGAATAATGCTGCAATGAACATGGGTGTGCATATGTCTATTTGTGTGATGGCTCTTATTTCTCTAGGATATATTCCTAGGAGTGGGACTGCTGAACCGTATGGTATTTCTATTTCTAGCTTTCTAAGGAGGCACCATATCATTTTCCAAAATGGTTGTATCATTATGCATTCCCACCAGCAGTGCATAAGAGTTCCGATCTCCCCGCAGCCTCTCCAACATTTGTTAGGTCCAGTGTTTTTGATTCATGCCAGTAATGCCGGGGTGAGATGGTAACTCATTGTGGTGTTAATTTGCATTTCTCTAATAGCTAGTGATCGCGAGCATTTCTTCATATGTATATTGGCTGCTTGATGTCTTCTTTGGTGAAGTGTCTGTTCATTTCCTTTGCCCATTTTTTAATTGAATTATTTGTCTTTTTGTTGTAGAGGTGTTGGATTTTCTTGTAGATTATAAAGATTAGACCTTTGTCTGACTTGTAATGTCCAAAATTTTTCTCCCAGTCTGCAGGTATTCTTTTTACTCTTTTGGCGAAGTCTTTTGATGAACATAAGTGTTTAATTTTTAGAAGATCCCAGTTATCTAGCTTATATTCTGGAGTTTGTGTGTTGTCAGTTATGGTTTGTATCCTGTTAATGATGTGCATTAGGGCCTCTTGTTGATCCTATTTTTTCTTCTATGAATTTTATAGTTTTGGGCTTTATATTTAGGTCTTTGATCCATTTTGAATTAGTTTTTGTGTATGGTGTGAGGTATGGGTCCTGTTTCATTTTTTTGCATATGGACATCCAGTTTTGCCAGCACCATTTGTTAAAAAGACTGTCTTTTCCCCATTTGATGGACTTTGGGCCCTTGTTGAAGATCAGGTGAATGTAGGTGGATGGATTTACATTTGGGTTCTCAATTCTGTTCCATTGGTCAGTGTATCTGTTGTTGTACCAGTAACAGTCTGTTTGGACTACTGTAGCTGTGTAGTTGATTCTACAGTCAGGTAGTAGGAGTCCTCCTACTTTATGCTACTTCTTCAATAGAGCTTTACTTATCGGGGGCTTCTTCTCTTTCCATATAAAGTTAACAATTAGTTTATCCACCTCTTTAAAGAATGTTGTTGGTATTTGAATCAGGATTGCGTTGTATTTGTAAATTGCTTTGGGTAGAATTGTCATTTTCACTATGTTGAGTCTACCTATCCATGAACATGGTATGTTTTTCCATTTATGTAGATCCCTTTGGGTTTCTTGCAGTAGTGTTTTGCAGTTTTCTTTGTATAGGTCTTTTACATCCCTGGTTAGATTTATTCCTAAGTATTTTATTTTTTTAGGTGCTATTATAAATGGTATTGTTTTCCTGATTTCCTTTTCATCAGTCTTTTTATTGGTGTATAGGAATCCAACCGATTTTTGGATGTTTATGTTGTATCCTGCTACTCTGCTGAATCTTTCTATTAGTTTCAGTAGTTGTCTCGTGGAGTCTTTAGGGTTTTCTATGTATAGTATCATATCATCCACAAACAGGGACAATTTAACTTCTTCATTATCAGTTTGGAAGCCCTTTATTTCTTTTTCCTGCCTTATTGTTCTAGCTAGGACTTCCAGCACAATGTTAAATAGGAGTGGAGATAAAGGGCATCCCTGTCTTGTTCCTGTTCTCAAGGGGAATGTTTTCAGCCTCTCTCCATTAAGAATGATGTTGGCCATTGGTTTTGCATAGACGCCCTTTATTACATTAAGAAATTTCCCTTCTATACCTATTTGATTGAGACTTTTTATCAGGAATGGGTGTTGGACTTTGTCAAATGCCTTTTCTTCGTCAATTGAGATGATCATGTAATTCTTTTCTTTCCTTTTATTTATGTGGTGGATTACATTGATTGATTTTCTAATGTTGAATCATTCTTGCATTCCTGGTATGAATCCTACTGGGTCATGGTGTATTATTTTTTTGATATGATGCTGAATTGTATAGGCTAGAATTTTGTTGAGAAATTTTGCATCTATATTCATGAAAGATATTGGTCTGTAATTTTCTGTTTTTGTGACACTTTTGCCTGGTTTTTGGTATCAGGGTTATGCTGGCTTCATAAAATGAATTTGGAAGTATCCTTTCCTTTTCTATGTTCTGAAATAGTTTGAGTAGTACTGGTATAAGCTCTTCTCTGAATGTTTGGTAGAATTCTCCCATGAAGCCACCTGGGCCAGGGCTTTTTTTGGTTGGGAGTTTTTTTTTTATTACCTTTTCAATCTCTTCTCTAGTTATGGGTCTGTTCAGATTTTCAGCATCACTTTGTGGTAGTTTGGGTAGGTAGTGTGTTTCTAGAAACTTATCCATTTCCTCTAGGTTTTCAAATTTGTTGGAATATCTTTTTTCATAATACTCTGTTATAATCCTTTTTATTTCAGTTGGGTCTGTTGCAATGTCCCCCATTTCATTTCTTATTTGGGTTATTTGTGTCCTCTCCTGTTTTTCTTTCGCCAGTCTGGCCAGTGGTTTGTTGATTTTGTTGATCCTTTCAAAGAACAAACTTTTGGTTTTGTTGATTCTTTCTATTGGTTTTCTATTCTCTGTTTCATTTATCTCTGCTCTGATCTTTATTATTTCATTTTTTCTAGTGACTGTGGGCTTTTTTTGTTGTTCTCTTTCTATTTGTTCTAGTTCTGTAGTTAATGCTTTGATTTTGTCCCTTTCTTCTTTTTTGATGTGTGCATCTATTGCTATAAATTGTCCTCTGAGGACTGCCTTTGCTGTATCCCTTAAGTTTTGGTACAATGTGTTTTCATTCTTGTTTGATTCTAGGAATTTTTTGATTCCATCTCTGATTTCTTCTGTTACCCAGTGATGTGTAAGCAGGTTGTTATTCAGTTTCCATGTAACTAATTTTTTTCCTTCCTGTTTCTGTTGTTAATTTCTACCTTGATGGCATTGTGGTCAGAGAAGATACTTTGGATTATCTCACCGTTTCGGATCTTGTTGAGGATTGCTCTGTGGCCTAAGATGTGGTCTATTCTGGAGAACGTCTGTGTATTGGAAAAGAATGTGTACTTTGCAGCTGTAGGGTGGAGTGTTCTATATATGTCTATGAGGTCAAGTTGGCTGATTGTGCCCTTTAGGTCTTCTGTATCTTTGCTGGGTTTCTTTCTAGATGTTCTGTTGTTTACTGAGAATGGTGTGTTGAAGTCTCCTACTATCATTGTGGAGCTGTCAATTTCTCTTTTCAGTGTTGTTAGGGTTTGTTTTATGTATTTTGGAGCCCTGTCATTGGGTATGTAGATGTTTATTATGGTTATGTCTTCATGATGGATCGTCCCCTTAATCATTATATAGTATCCTTCTTTGTCTTTTATGGTGGATTTTGTTTTAAAATCTATTTTATCGAAGATTAGTATTGCCACTCCTGCTCTTTTTTGGTAGGTGTTTGCTTGATATATTTTTTTCCATCTCTTGATTTTTAATAAATTTATATCTTTGTTTCTAAGGTGTGTCTCTTGTAGATAACATATTGATTGATCCTGTTTTTTTAATCCATTGTGTCACTTTCCATCTCTTTATGGGTGCATTTAGGCCATTTACATTATTGTAATTGTTGATAGATGTGAATTTATTGCTGTCATTTTGTAGTGCTTTTTTCTTCTGGGCTGATGTTTTCTTTGTTCCTCCTACTGTCCTGTGCTGAATTCCTTTTGTTTGTGGATTTTTTTTCATTTCTTTTGTTTTTGTAGGTTTTGTTTTTACTGAGACTTTATGTTTTTCTTCCTTATTTTGATGAGTAGGTTTGTTGACTTTCTTTTTGGTTACCTTGCAATTTACCCATATCTTCCTAGGTTTGAATCAGTCTATTATTACTTGGTATTGCCTTGCCTTCCTGTCCATTAGAAGGTTCTATACCTACACCGTTTATTCCCTCTTTTATTGTTCTGATCCTGTTGTCAATTACAGATTAACCTCTCAGGTTCCCTGTTGTAATTCTTTTGGTTTGGGATAGTCCTTAAGAGTTCATTTCCTAGGTTGGTATCTGGCTAGTACAATCCTGTGTCCTGGATTCAGCCTGTGGTCTGAAGTTGTTTGTTCTCAGATCGAAGGACTCCCTTTAATAATTCTTATAAGTTTGGTTTGGTTTTTACATAGTCCCTTAATTTTTGTTTATCTGGAAATGACCTAATTTCACCATCATATCTGAATGACAGTTTTGCAGGATATATTATTCTTTGCTGGCAATTTTTTTCTTTCAATGTTTTATATGTCATCCCATTGCTTTTTTGCCTGCATGGTTTCTGCCTAATAAACCAAGCTTAGTCTTATTGTTTCTCCTCTGTATGTGACTTTTTTGTTTTTCTCTAGCTGCTGTCAGGATTCTTTGTTTGTCTTTGGTTTTGGCAAATGTGATTATGGTAAGCTTTGGTGATTTTCTTTTGGGGCCTATCCTATATGGGGTTTGCTGAGCTTCTTGGATGGTCAGCTTTTCATCTTTCATGATATTGGGGAAGTTTTCTGTCAGCAATTCTTCAATGATCCTCTCTGTGTTTTCTGTTTTCTCCCCCTGTTCTAGAACTCCAATCACTTGCAGATTTTTGCTTTTGAATGTATCTCACATAATTCTCAGGGTTTCTTCATTTTTCTTTGTTCTTTTTTCTGATTTTTCCTCAGAGTTGTATCCAAGTGTTTGTCTTCAATTTCACTGATCCTGTCTCCCACCATTTCAAAACCTGCTCCTCAGCCCTTCTATGATACTGTCCATTTCTGAAATCTTTTTGTTTATCTTTTGGATTCTATTTGTTGTTTTTGTATGATTTCTAACTGTGAATTTATTTTAGCATTTTGTTCCTGTACTATTTTCTTGAATTCTTCCTTTTTTTGTCTGCTTTTTCCATTAATTTTTCTATTTTTTTTCCTTTTTGTCTGCTTTTTGCTTCAACTCTTGGATAATTCTGAATATTAGAGATTTGAATTCCTTATGAGATAGTTCTGGTGTCTTTTCTTCTACTGGAAACTCATCTGGTGTTTTATTTTGGACTCCTTCTGGAGCCATCCTGTTCTGTTTTTGTAAATGTTTTGATATTGTCTGCCATCTGTGGGGTATTCAGTAATTATTTTCCTTGTTTATTGATTGTAGATTTGTTTCTTCCTGCTTTTTTGTTTTATTTGGTTATGTCTGACCAGGTGAGCTGTACCTACTTTGTTGTTTGCTCACCTGTGGGCACGATACTTTTCACCTCCTTCTCCAATGGGCAGGGTCATTCACTCAGGTATGGTACAGCAGAGCAGGTCCAGTTGAAGGGAGTTGCTGGGATGGGTTGTTTGTGGCACGTAGTAAGCCCAACAGGGCAGACCTGGAATCAGTGTAGGGCAGGTTCTGGGTGGCCATGTTTGTGCTGCTTGCGAGTGTGATTTTCAGCACATGGTGGAGGTAGGCAGGAAGGAGGGGGGAGACTGTGATGTATGGAGCTAAGATGGGTATGGGAAAGAGGAGTGAGAGAAGAAAGGAACAGGAGCCAAAAACATACACACGAACAAAAAAGAGTGCTAAGGGAGCTTGCTATTAGAGTGGAGAGATGAGAAACTGAGAAATGGAGAAAAACTAAAATAAAAAAAAGGTAAAAGAAAAAAATGAATGAATAAATATTGGAGAGAAAGAAAGAAAGAAAAGCCCCCAGGGATGCCACTGGTGCAGCTGCTAGGACAGGGGAAGTTGCTCCCAGGCTGTGAAATATAGCCTGGCTAGAAGGGGTAGCAGTAGCACACAGTGCCAGCTATTCAGGAGACAGGAAGAGAAGGTAGGTATAGAGAGACGAGAAACTGGAAATGAAGAAAAACAAAAAGGGGAAAAGAGAGAGAATAAAACAAAACAAAGAACCCCCCCAAAAGAAACAAGACAAGAAAAAACAAATGCCCTCAGGGATTTCACCGTGCATCCACGCAGAGTAAGGGAGTAGCTCCCAAGCTGCATGGTAGTGCCGGGCTAGAGGGACTTCCCAAGCCGAGAAAATAAAAAGAAAACAAACAAATCAAATCAAAACAAACAAACAAACAAGAAAAGCCCTGTGGCGACACAGGCCAGGAAGCAGTTTCACAGTCGAGCGGTGTTTCACAGCCTTTCAGGAAGAAGCAAAAATGGCACACAGAGCCAGGTATTTGAGAGAAAAGAGGGGGAGGTGGTGAGAGGTAAGGAAGAAATCTAATGAAGTAGAAAAAGGCAACACCAGCAGCCAACAAATGGCACTCAGGGAGCCAGCCAAAGAGGGCAGCTGGAATCCAGGCAACACCATGGTGAAGCCAGTGCTTCCTGGCCAAAAGACTGTGGCCGCAGGAAGCAGAGGAGGTTGAGTGGGTGTGAAGAAGTGTGGGGTGTGGGAAAGCGTATATCACTGGTTACCAGTTGTTCTGTCTCCTGCTGGAAGCTCCCTGAAGCTGCTTTCTCGTACCCCCTGTTTGCTGATCTCCAATAAGTGTCCAAGATGGCGGATCCATGCTGCAGTAGCTGATAGGGGACCTCTGCATGTATCTCTCCTTGCTCTCTGTTCTTGGTCAGTTTCTTATTCCATTTGGTGCTTGGCTGAGTTCTTTATCTCTTCATTTGATGCTTAGGGTTTCAGGATTGACATGTGACTCTTTTTAACTTAGTTTTTCGGATATTTGCTGTGGAGGGATGGTGTAGTGCTTCTGTCTATAGCACCATGTTGCCTGGAAGTGAGTTGTTGGATTTTCTTGTAGATTTTATAGTGTTCTTTTGTATTGTTTGCAAGATGATATATATTAGCACACCATAGTTAGTTGATGGGAATGATCCAGCAGAGAGAGAAATTAATGATGCATGAGTGTTGTAACAAGAGGGAAGGCAGAAGAAACGAGCACAGATACAGGTAGGTTTGTTGATTTGCTGAAAGGAGAATGAGCACTTCCCTGTATGGTGATTTCTCTTAAAAGAAAAAGAAAAAAGAAGAGGTCATCTTTTGTGGGGAGAGGGGGTTGGAATTGGTATGGGAGGCTTGAGGAGTGAAGAACCCAGAGATGGTTGAAAATGAAAAAGCCACCTTATTTGGGAAATGTAGTAGGATTACTTGACGGTGTTGAAAGCCCATTTGAGATTTATAATCAGTACTTGACAGCCTCATGTGGAATTTTTCTCCCACAACATTCATCTGTGTGGGGGAAAGGCACAAAGTAGAGAGATGGTGAGAGTTAACTAGCTTTGGGTTTTTACAGGCTAGAGTGAAGGAGGGAGTGAGGAGCAAGGAAGCTGAAGGGATTTTCAAGGGAGTGATTATAGAGATTGCCAAGTTGGAAAGGAAGACAAAAGAGGGGCCTGGTGAGAGTTAGAAATAGTGGAGTTAGAATAAGGGAAATAATTAAACAGTTGGCACACGACAGTCAAATGTTTATTGAGCACCTACTATGTACTGAGTGGTATATCTTGATAACATAACCTCCATAAAAGAAGTGGATTTTGCTGAAGGGAAGAGAAATGGTCTGGAAGCAGAAATGAGGAGTCTCCAGGTCGTGTGCTATGAGAGGTGTGAGGAAAAACAGGCTTTTGCTGAGAGAACTTCAGAGGAGGCTGTGCTCTCAAGGGACAGCTGGTTCCCTTAAGGCAGAGGAAATGGTAAGTTTCTAACGGGGATAGGAGTGAGAGCTGGTGATGTAGAGGAGTTTTTGGATAAAATTGAAAATTCCAAATGTTAACAGTGGATGAGTTGAGAGGAGAGGGGAGCTTGGGGCGTTGGGTCAAGGGGTTGATCAGACCAATGTGAGGATGATCACGGTGCAAATTAATGCCTGGGGAGGCCTGCCTGGTCTTCTGGCAGTGAGTGAGATACACTGGGAAATAAGGCTCGATGGAGTGAGATCTGATGGTCCTTAAGAGCAACGGTTCCTACACTCACTAGATTATGAAAACTGTCAGTTCTTGCTAAAAATTAAAATTCTCAAACCTCTCTTCTAAGAAAGTCTGATTATGAGGCACTGATGTGTCTGTATGTTTAACAAGCGCTCCAGATGATTCTTATGATCAGAAAACATTGGGAAATACTGCTTTGGAAGACAGTGAAAAATCTGTCACAGCAACATGGCCACTTGATACCAAACCTGATGTAGCTTCAGGAGCTTCTAAGCCATCACTCTTTCATGAGGCACTGGATGTTATGGTTTTGTCCTCTAGTTTCCTTTACATGCTAAGGCAAGACTTGCTTCCCCATCTCAACCTTGGACTCCTCCAAGGGGCCTCATTGTCAATCAGGAGAAATACAAACCCAGGAAAGATGAAAAGCTGTGATAAGATGACTGGGTCTTTCAGGATAATCCCATACTATTTGAAAAGCAATGATTTTCCTTTCTGAATTGGTACTTAGACAAAGTCTGAGTGAAAAACAAACAGCATGTTGGGTCATGCTTCTCAAACGTAGTAGCACTGTGTTAGGGCTTACTAGAAGCCACAGGATAAATACCAAAAAATCCAAACCTATTGCCATTGATTCCAACTCACAGCAACCCTACAGGACAGAGTAGAACAGTCCTATAGGGTTTCCAAGGCTGTAATCTTTAAGGCAGCAGACTGCCACATCTTTTTCCTGCAGAGCAGCTGGTGGATTCAAACTGCCAACCTTTCAGTTAGCAACTGAGTGCTTAACCACTACACCACCAGGGCTCCTTAGAGGATAAATAGGGTGTGTTAGCTTGTTACATGGGGGCATTGGTGCTTCAGTGGTAGAATCCTCACCTTCCTTGTGAGAGACCAGGGTTCAATTCCCAGCCAATGTACCTCAAGCACAGCCATCTAAGGGAACCAGCTGTCCCTTGAGAGCACAGCCTCCTCTGAAGTTCTCTCAGCAAAAGCCTCTGTTTTTCCTCACACCTCTCATAGCACACGACCTGGAGACTCCTCATTTCTGCTTCCAGATGATTTCTTTTCCCTTCAGCAAAATCCACTTCTTATGGGAGATTATGTTATCAAGATATACCACTCAGTACATAGTAGGTGCTCAATAAACATTTGACTGTCATATGCCAACCGTTTAATTATTTCCCTTATTCTAACTCCACTATTTCTAACTCTCACCAGGCCCCTCTTTTGTCTTCTTTTCCAACTTGGCAATCTCTATAATCACTCCCTTGAAAATCCCTTCAGCAGAGCTTCTAGACTAAGATGGACTAGGAAGAAAAGCCTAGCAATCTGCTTCTGAAAATAAGCCTATGAAAACCCTATAGATTACAATGGTTTGATCCACAATCAGTCATGGGGATGGCACAGGATTGGGCAGCATTTTGTTCCATTGTGCATGGGGTAGCCATGGGTTGGGGCCCAACTTGATGGCAGCTATCAACAACAACAGCAAGTTTGTTATAGCAGCAATAGAAAAGTAATACAGGTGAAAAAATAGAAACTTTTTATAATAAAGGAAAATATAAATATAGCATGATATAAATGTTCATAAATGTTTAAAGTAGTAAATATATAAGAAAATTAGTGCTTACCTGTAACAGATAAAAATGAAATAAAAAATGCCACTTACAACATTATTAAAATATGTCATCTCTAGGAATAAATATAACAAAAGACGTGCAAGATCTCCATGCAGAAAACTATAAATCTTTAGTGAAAGAAAATAAAGAAGATCTAAGTAATTGGAGAGATAAACCATCTTATGGTGTTGGTGAAGGATACTGACTATTCCATGGACTACCAGAAGAATGACCATATCTTTCTTGGAAGAAGTAGAAGCAAGAACGGTGAGGCTTCATCTCACTTACTTTGGATATGTTATCAGGAAGGACCAATCCCTGGAGAAGGACATCATGTTTGGTAAAAAGTGAAAAAGAGGAAGACCCTCAGCAAGATGAATTGACACAGCAGCTGCAACAATGGACTCAAACATAACGATAATTGTGAAGATGGCACAGAACCGAGCAATGTTTCATTCTGTTATACATAGGGTCACTATGAGTTGGAACTGACTCAACGGCACTTAACAACAACAACCCGTGTTCTTGGATTGGAAGACTGACTATTGTAAAAATGTCAGTTCTCCCAAATTTATTTGTATATTCAATTCAATCCCAATCAAAATTCCAATAGGTGTTTTTGTAGAACTTGACAAAATTATTCTAGTATTTATATGGAAATGCAAAAGGCTAGGAAATAGTCAGCAAGCTCCCAAAAAAGAACAAAGACTTATTATAACAAGATAACAAGACTTACTACAAAGACTCAGCAATTAAGGGCGGTATTACAGAAAAAAGATAGACAAATAAACCAATGGCACAGAATAAAGAGCCCAGAAACAGACCCATGCATGTATGGACACTTGATTTATGACAAAGCTGGCAAAACAGAGTTTTCAATTCCAGGCAGAGTAATCCCTAATTAATGACCTAAGTGTAAAAGGCAAAATAATAAAACCATTAGATGCTAACACAGAGCATATCTTGATGATTTTGAAGTTGGCAATGATTTCTTAAACAGAATACAAAAAGCACTACCCACAAAGAAAAAGATAGATGTCTTAGTTATCTAGTGCTGCTATAACAAAAATACCACAAGTGGGTAGTTTTTAATGAACAGAAATTTGTTTTCTCACAGTTTAGATGACTAGAAGTCTGAATTCAGGGCACCAGCTCTTAGGGAAGGCTTTCTCTCTGTGTTGGCACTGGGGACGATCCATGTCTCTTTTTGTTTTCTGTTCCTTCGTTCCTTGCTGATCTTCATGTGGCATGGCATCTATCGTCCCTCATCTGTGCTTCCTTGCTTCTGTATCTAATCTGCTCTTTTTATGTCTCAAACATGATTGGTTTAAGACGCACCCTACACTGATATGGTCTCATTAACATATCAAGAAAACCCTATTCCAAATGGGATTATATTCACAGCTGTACCAAACACACTGCCTTCAAGTCAGTTTGGACTCATAGTGACCCCATAGGATTTCCAAGGCTGTAAATCTCTACAGAACCAGACTGTCACGTCTTTCTCCTACAGAGCCTCTGGTGGTTTCAAATCTCCAACCTTCTGGTCAGCAGTTGATCACTTTAACCACTGAGCCACCAGGGCCCCTTTCCACAAATATAGGGGGTAGGATTTACAACACATATTTTTTGGGGACACGATTCAATCCATAGCAATAGATAACAGATTGGACTACCTTAAAATTAAGTATAGTAGTTCTGTTCAATTAAGAAAGTGAAAAGACAAACCACAGAGAGGAAGAAGATACTTCCAACTCAGTGACTAACAAAGGCCTCATAACTATGATAAATATAAAGAACTCCTAAATATTAATATGGGAAAGACAACCCACTAAAAAAATGGGAAAGACTTTAATATGAAGCCCAATAAACCAAGATATCCAAACAGCCAATAAATATTCAAAAGATGATCAACCTCATTAGTAGTCGGGAAATGTAAATTAAAACTGCAATGAGCTAACTCTCCACACCCTCCCGGAGAAGTTAAAATTAAAAAGGCCATAAATACTAAGTGTTGGTGAGAATGTGGAACAATGAGATTTCATATTGATAGAAAAACAATTTGGCCTTGTCTTTTAAAGCTGATGCTGTACAAATCCTGACTTAGCAATTTTACTTCCAAGTATATGCCCAACTGAAAAGTATTTTCACTTGTGTACCAAGAGACATGTATGAGAATGTTCATAGCAGCATTTTTTATAATAGACAAAAAACTGAAAACCAAATGTAGAATAAATACTATTCATCTACAGTAGAACGGATGGACAATGGTGTATATTCATACAATGGAATACTATATAGCAGTGAATATGAACAAACTATGGTTATGCTCATTAATGTCACAAACAGGGTAGAATGTTTTGATCCAGACACAATACATCCTATATAATTCCATTTATATATATTTTTAAAAGCCCAAGTCGAACTATAGTGTTTGGATATGTCTGCTTAGGTGATAATAATATAAAGAGAGGCAAAGAAATGATTCCCATAAAAGCAGGAAAATGGCCCACTACGTATATCAGAACCACCTGCTCCAAACCTATTAAAAAATAACTATGAAGGCTGGACTTAGAAATCTGCATTTTAAAATAAATACCCTCAGGTGATTTGATTGTTTCTGTAGGGGAAGAAAAGAAAGATGCAGGGTGGGATGCAGGAAAAGAAAGAATCAAGGATGATTAGGACTTGTTTGTTAAGAGTTGGGCTGCTAACCAAAAGGTTGGCGGTTCAAATCCACCAGACACTCCTTGGAAACCCTCTGGGGCAGTTCTGCTCTGTCCTATAGGGTCACTATGAGTTGGAATTGACTCAATGGCAATGGGTATATGAGGATTTTAGGGCTTTTGGGACTGACATCAATTCCTGTTCTACTACCTCACACATACCGTCTGGAGCTTGGAGACCCTCCTCCCCACATCAAAGCCCATAGGACATGTTGTGTTGCACCCAAGGAAATGATGATTCTGTCCATTCCATACAAAATAACTTATGCTTCCCACCAGCCCCTGCTTGCTTAAAAAGAATGCCATTATCTGCATTCAGGGAAACTGAGATATAGACGTTTCATAGGATAGACACAGTATCTGTGAGTCCCAAGTTGTTCCACAACTATTAAATTCAAAGTTTTATTGGGAAACCAACAATAATTACTATAACTTTTCCTGTTCCTTTCATGTTGTTGTTTTGTGCTGTCAGGTCGATTCTGACTCACAGTGACCCATACGACAGAGTAGATCTGCCCTGTAGGGTTTCCTAGGCTGTAATCCTTACGGGAGCCGATTGCAAGGTCTTTTCTACCGCGGAGATGCTGGTGGCTTTGAACCGCCAGCCATTCAGTTAGCAGCTGAGTGCTTAACCTTTGCACTACCAGGGCATCTTGTTCCTTTCATAGCACTTATCTTATTTTGAAAAGAACTCCCTAGAGAAACATTCATAAATTCTGTTAAAACAATTATGAACTTAATGTTTGAGGCTTTCATGCACAAATGTGGAAAATTTTATGACAAATCAGAGAGCAAACAAATCAGTAAAGACAGAATGAGAATGTCCAGCCAGGATTGATTTAATGACAGTGTGGGGTTATGGGAGGGTGTGAAGAGAAGGAAAGAGAATAAGCAAAAGCTTAAGAAATGAAATGAAAAGATGAGTGAAAATTCCTCTAAGTCCATAGGTGAGGTGTAATTTATAAACCCATAAATTTATAACTTGTTTCTTCTACTTATTTCTTCAGGATGTCATTGCCAAACAGCTCTGCATATAATCCTACACTCTACTGGGCTGGTACCCAAAAGACTACAGATGTTAAAGGTAAATGCAGCATATCAGTTTTTCTGAGCATATCCCTTTTGCAAAGTTGCTGTTTATAATGTTTAGGTTCTTGGTTGTAGTACATATGGTTTCCATTTGTTTCCTAAAGGCAATGGTGCCTTTAGCAAGAAAACAAGCATGACACTATGGAAAACAGTATGGCACTTCCTTAAAAAGCTAGGAATAGAAATACCATATGATCCAGCAATCCCACTTCTAGGTATATACCCTAAAGAAATGAGAGCCATGACAAGAATATACATATGTACATCCATATTCATTGCAACATTATTCACAATAGCAAAAAGATGGAGACAACCTAAGTGCCCATCAAGAGACGAATGGATAAACAAACTGTGCTACATACACACAATGGAATATTGTGCAATGATAAAGAATAACAATGAATCTGCAAAACATCTCACAACGTGGATGAATTTGGAGGACGTGCTGAGTGAAATAAGTCAATCACAAAAGGACAAGTATTGTAAGAGACCACTATTATTAAAAAAAAGGTTTACACACAGGAAAAAAAAATGTTTTCTTTGATGGTTACCAGGAAGGAGCGGGAGGAGGGAAAATTACTAACTAGATAGAAGATGCATGTTAATACTGGTGAAGGGAAAGGCAATACACAATATGGGGGAAGTCAGCACAACATGACCAAGGCAAAGGAAGACACCGAGAAGAACTCAAAAATAAAGGGTAACTATGGTAATTACTATAATATAGACAATCCTGCAACAAAAGTGTTAACAAACAATCTATGAATGGATACGTAGGTAGATAGGTATGCTTAAGAGATGTGGGAGGGTGTAAGGGAGCACACCCACCTGCAGATATAGGTTTGGTTGTGGATATTTCTACCTACATAATTGTAGGTGCTGCATATATATTAATATAGACAATAGAGTACCACAAGGGGCACAGTCATGGAAACTTCTTAGACATAACCAAACACCTTGTGGGATGAACTTCCTAGGCTCAAGGCGAAGGACCATACTCAGGGGACATCTACATCAATTGGCACAACATAGTTCATAAAGATAATGTTCTGCATCCTACTTTGATGAATAGCATCTGTGGTCTTAAAAGACTGTGAGTAGCCATTTTGTGAGTAGCCACTGATCTATTCCCTTCCAGAGAAAAGGGGAGTGAAGAAAACCAAAGACTCAAGGGAGCAATTAGCCCAAAGGACTAATGGACCACTTGAACCAAGCCTACATGACCTCGAAACCAGAAGAACTAGATGGTGCCCAGCTACCACTACCAACCACTCTGACTGGGATCACAACAGAGGGTTCCTGGCAGACTGAAGGAAAAATGTAGAACAAAAAATCAAATTCACAAAAAAGACCAAACTTACTGGTCTGACAGAGACTGGAGGAACCCCTGAAACTATGGCCCTAAGACACTCTACTTATCAGGAAGCCATTCCTGGAGAATACCTTCTAGCCAAACATTAGACAGGCCCATAAAATAAGCAATAACACCCAAGAGGAATGTGTTCCTTAGAACAAGCAATCTTATGAGATTAAAAGGACAATGTTTGCCCAAAAGCAAAGATAAGAAGGCAAGAGGGGGTTAGAAAATCCAGACAAAAGGAAACAGGGTACCCAGGGCAGAAATGGGAAGAGTCCTGACACACTGAGGGAAATACAAACAATGTCATGGAACACTTTATGTACAAACTATTGAATGGGAAACTAATTTGCTCTGTAAACTTTTACTTAAATCACAGTAAAAAAAAAATTTAAAAAGGAAAAGGAGACAAACATGTTCTACTCAATTTATTGCTCTTAAAAATGAGTTATTCTCGGCAAAAAAAAAAGGTTCTCCTCCATATTAGTCTCAGAATGTAGCTTCCACTAGAATTTGGAGCTCTAGGTAATGTAATCGGAGCCCTGGTGGCACAGTGAATTAAGAGCTACGGCTGCCAACAAAAAGGTCATCAGTTCAAATCCACCAGCTGCTCCTTAGAAACCCTATGGGGCAATTCTACTCTGTCCTATAGGGTCACTATCAGTCAGATTCGACTCGATGGCCATGGGTTTTTGTTTTTTGTTTTTTTTAAGTAATGTAATCTGAGTTTTACTGGATACACCAAAGAACGAAGAAGAGAAATCAAAGTTATGAACCATAAGCTAGTAAACTAAATTTACTAATTTATATCTGCCTTTAAGGCTTCTGCCTTCCACTGTTTTAGTTAAATTAGGTTAACACTTGTTGTTTGCTGCCATTGAGTTGGTCCCAACTCATGCACAATGAAACAAAAGCTTCCCAGTCCTGCACTATCCCCATTATAGGACTGTTGTGATCCTTAGGGTTTTCACTGGCTGATTTTTGGAAGCAGATCGCCAGGCCTTTCTGGAAGCTCTGCTGAAACCTATTCAGCATCATAGCAACACACAAACCACCACTGACAGAAGGGTAGTTCCATATGGAAAGTGAGAATTCTACCGCTGAACCACCAATGCCTTATATGTTAACACTAGCTAATATATGTTGTTGTTGTTGGTAGGTGCTGTTGAGTCAGTTCCAACTCATAGCAACCCTATATAAGCCCCCAAAATCCAGTTGTTTTAGTGCAATACACGATTTTTTTTTCTTCATTTAAAGGTCAAGGTGGCTGTCCTGCAGGCAGCCTTCCGTATGGTGGTTTAGGAACACAGGCTTCCTTCATCTTGTGGTTCCACCATCCCTTGGAATCCCCAGTCTTTTGTCTCCAACTGGCAGATGTGAGATGAAGGGTAGGGAAGGTGCACACAGCATGTATGCTTACATTCCAAGGAGAGAAGTAGTTACAAGGCCCCACCTAGATGCCGGAGGGCTCAGAATTAGGTCCCTTGACTGGGCAGCCACTTCCTAGCAACAACTGCACACTACAGAAGGGGAGTTCAAATGGTGGCCAGCTGGCCCTCTCTGCCACACACTCAGATTTTGAGGAGGAGACAGTATGTTTTTCCTATATAATTCCATTTCTCAGGGTTAAATCTTTAAAAGTTTAACAAGACTAATGATTGTAATCTCAAATTAGGATTTTTAGCACTTTGCAAAATATGCTGGTAATGTTTGCCCATTTGTATTTAAAAGTTTAATGTAGGGAGGGCAGTGGAAGGTGGGAAGAGTTATCCTGCAGCCTTATAGTATTTTCCTAAATAATGGAGATAAAGGTTTTTAATGGTTGCCACTACTCTGCTGACTTTCCTAATAAAACTTGATTTTATAAGACTAATACGTTTGAGATGGGTTTTATGTGTCTGTTTTGGATTGCATTATTCTATGTCTCCAAAAAATATGTGTTGTAAATCCTAACCTCTATGCCTGTGATTGGAGCCCTGGTGGCTCAGTGGTTGAGAGTGACGGCTGCTAACCAAAAGGTCAGCAGTTCGAATTCACCAGCCGCTCCTTGAAAACCCTATAGGACAGTTCTACTCTACCTTATAGGTTCGCTGTGAGTCAGAATCGACTCAACTGCAACAGGTTTGGTTTTTGTGGTATTCCTGTGGTTATAATCCCACAGGGGAATGGGTTGTCTTTGTCATGTTAGTGAGGCAGGATTAGTGTAGGGTGTATCTTGAGTAAATTTCTTTTGAGATCAAAAGAAATTAAATAAGCAAGTGAGAGAAGCAGAAAGGAAGAGAGATGCCAAGTCATGTGAAGACTGCCCAGGAGCAGAAGCTCAGAAGAGATAAGGATCTTCCTGCAGAGCTAGCGGAGAGATAAAGCTTCCCCCTAGAGCCAGCAACCTGAATTTGGACTTCTAGCCTCCTAAAGTGTGAGAAAATAAGTTTGTGTTTCTTAAAACCATCCGCTTGCGGTATTTCTGTTATAGCTGTACTAGATAACCAAGACAGGATTTAGTACCAAGAAGTGGGGGTGCTGCTGTAGCAGATACCTAAAATGTGAAAGTGGTTTTGGAGTTGAGTAATGGATGGAGGCTGGAAGAGTTTTAAGGTGCTGAAGCCTGGAAACCTTGATGGTGTAGTGGTTAAGAGCTATGGATGCTAACCAAAAGATTGTCGGTTCAAATCCATCAGGCATTCCTTGGAAACCCTATGGGGCAGTTCTGCTCTGTCCTATAGGGTCGCTATGAGTTGGAATTGACTCGACAGCAACAAGTTTGGTTTTTGTTTTTGTTTTTATAGTAAAAGCCTAGATTGCCTTGAAGAGACTGTTGGTAGAATTATGGATGTCAAAGGAAATTCCAGTAAAGGCTCAGAAGAAGCATACCAACAGAATATTGCTAGAAATGAGGATGTTAAATGTGCTTCTGGTGAGACTTTAAAAGAAAATGATGAATATGTGATTGAATAATGGAGGAATGTTGATGCTTTTTATGCAGTGGCAAAGAACTTGTCTGAATTATGTTCAAATGTTTGGTGGAATTTAGAACTTATAAATGATGAACTTGGATATTTGGCTCAAAAGATTTCTAAGCAAGATTTTAAAGGGGACACATGGTTTTTCCTTGCTGTTTATAGTAAAATATGAGAGGAAATAGATGGACTTAAAAATGAACTGTACAAAATGAAAACAGAACTTAGATCTGGAAAATTCTGTAGTACAAACTAAGGACAGGTGTCTTAGAATGTTCACCAAGGACCTGACTACACAATCTTTTGTTAAAGAGGTTAAGCCTGTGACTGAAGGATGTAACCAACTACCACAGCAAAAAATCCATCAACTTAGACTGAAGGGGACAGAGAAAGAATGAAAGAAAAGAATAATGTCTGCCTCTTGGAATTCTACAGGCAGGAAACAGGCCAAAGGAGCTACATCTGTTGTCCTACAAGAAAAGAAAAGGACCATCCCTGGAGCAACTTGAAGATCAGCAAAACTGTTGGAAAGAGCATGAGAAGCAGGGCCTTCTCGGTTTCAAAGAGTGGGGCCATGGTCTCTTGGATCTCAAAGGGTGGGGCCACAGCCTTCTGGATCTCAAAGGGTAGGGCCATAGCCTCCTAGCTTTCAAAGAGCTGGATCTTTGCCAACTTGTTTCTGGAGTGTGGGGCTGCTGTTAACGTGTGCCAGGGGGATGGCGCCACCACCCAAAGCTGAGGGGGCAGGACAGACCTGCTCAAGGGGCAGAAGAACAGGGCCTGCCAAGGCTGAAGAAGTGGAGTTGCCCCTCGGATGGGCTAGAAGAATGGGGCCACCAAAGCCAAGGGAGCAGAGTTGCCATCCCAGTGAGTCTGGTAGATGGAGCTGAAGCCCAGGGCCGAGAGGCCTCCACCCAGGATCCAGAGGGCGCAGCCAACACCCAGAGTCGGGAGGGCAGGGCCATTGCCCAGCTCATCTCAGAGAACAGAGGATTATTTTGAAGCCTTGAGAACTAATGTAAATTGCTGTGCTGGATTTTGGACTTGCTTGGTGCACATTATCCCTTCTTTCCCTCAAATTTCTCCCATTTATAATGGAAATGTCTACACTGTGCCTGTTCTACCATTGTACTTTGGAAGCAGGTAACTTGTAGTTTAGATTTCACAGGTTCACAGATGAAGAGGAATTTTGCCAGAGGATGGAATATGCTGAAATTTTCTCCCACATTTGATTCAGATGCTTCAGAAGATGAGATTTTGGCCTTGGAGTTGATTTGAGACTTTTGCAATGATGCAGTGGGGTAAATGTGTTTTGCACATGGCAAGGACATAAATTTGGGGGGGCCAGAGGGTGGAATGTTATGGATTGAATTATGTCCCCCCAAAATGTGTTGTAAATCCTAACCTCTATGCTTATGATTATAATCCCATTTGGGAATAGGTTGCCTTTGTTATGTTAATGAGGAAGGATTAGTGTAGAATGTATCTTGAGTCAATCTCTTTAGAGATATAAGAGAGATTAAACATGCAAGCAAGAGAAACAGAGATGGGGGAAGAGAGATGCCAAGCCACATGAAGATTGTCCAGGAACAGAAACTCAGAAGAGATAAAGACCTTCCTCCAGAGCTGGCATAGAGAGAGAAAGCCTTCCCCTAGAGCCAGCACCCTGAACTTGGACTTTGGCCTCCTAAACTGTGAGAACATAAATTTCTATTTGTTAAAGCCATTCACTTGTGGTATTTCTGTTATAGCGCACTAGATGACTAAGACAGTGTCCCTCTATGGTTTCTTGAGACAAGAAGACAGGACAGCTAACCCTTTGTGCTACTGTTAAAATCTGGACAGACTATTCCCCCCGCCCTTTGCAATAATAAACATAAAATTGAAACACAATACATAGCTTGGAAACAACTCTGAGCTAGTGTACGGGAAATAAAACAGCCTGATCACGTCATTCATAGTAAGTTAAGGAAACAGTGCTTCTGATCTGGGTGGCACCAAGTGCAATCCTATTACGTTTATATTAATATGTGTGCCCTTCGCAATTCTGATTAGCCCCGCTAATCACCTAAGGCCTGCTAGAGCTGATAACTGAGCAGCCCAGCAGTTGAATGCGTGGGAGTATTTGAGGGGTGGTAAATGAGCAGCAAAAGAAATAATTTACTACTCTATGATACATGTTACTTTGTTTTCTTATCTTCTCTCCTGTTTTTATAGTACAGTATTGGTAGGAGGAAAGGTAGAAATGACATAAGTGTATACTTCCATAATGATGACTTATTAATGGATTTTCCCCATGTTGCCCTTTTCACTCTTCTCAAATGGTCATTTTAACTGATGGCTATTGTCTTTATTAAGAAGGGACAGTACATCAAGGCAGTATTAGTTAATTTGGTTGGCCAAGTGAGAAATTCTTCTTGTGTTTCTTTTCAATTTCCATGTGTAATTTTTCAGATTATCAACTTTAATTTTGCTAAAAGCCCCTCATGAAGCAAAAAAATTAAAACATGAAGCCAAAAACCAAATGGTCAATACTAGCCAGCTGTATTAATCTGCTCACCATTTTTGGACATTGGTCTGTTGAATATCCCTTTGTGGAAACTTATCCATTCGTAGATGGGCAAATCAGATGAGCTGTGCTGAAGTATGATTCACAATCATCATAGGGAAAAAGAATCTCAAGGTCTGGTTAACAGCTGCCTTTCAAAGACTTCAGTCTATTTGTTCAGCTTTTGTTTTCCTTCTGCATCACTATTAACTTTCTTTCTAAGTGTCTTACTTGGGTTTGGTGGTGACTTCTCTGACCCATTTCCCTCCTATAGTCCATCACATGTTTATCTCTCACACTGAAGAAGTACAAAACAAAAGTTAATAAAAAGTACATAAAGCTGCAATAAAACAAACAAATCATTAAACTGAATTCATCTTTCTCTCCATTTACAAACTCTCCTAAGACAGATTCCAGAAAGTTTTGTTTAATCACTAAGTTTCTCTTGAGCAGAAGTGTTATGAAGAATGTGATGGAATATGGACTGGGGTCTTACTGTGATAGAATGCGACACAGCTAGACCAGCACACAATGGCTGTCCCTGACCTTCCTCTTGTTCTATGCTCCATACCTGTGTCCCACACCTGTGCCTCATTCAGATGAGCCCAAATCAGCCTTGCAAAGGGATGCACGGGCCTCTTTTATTCTTGCTGTTCCAGGAGATGTAATACATGCCAGGAGAAAGCTTTATATGGGATGACAACTCCAAACATAACGGATGTGTCAACAGGTGTAAGATCTCTTTGGGATATTTCTTAACCACAGATGACAAATTACAAGTCCCTGAAGTAGCCACCTGGAACTGCATTTATAGTATACAGCCTTTACCAGGATGACAATGTCTAGGAGAATATTGGCAAGAACCAAGTAATAGTCTGAGAAAAGTGGGCAAGGTGTATATGGATGTAATGTAATTTCAAGAGTGTTTGTGTCAGAGAAGAAGGGGCCACATAAACCAGGGACTCCATCAGCCTGAGACCAGAAGAACTAGATGGTGCCCCGCTACCACCAATGACTGCCCTGACAGGGAACACAACAGAGAGTCCCTGATAGAGCAGGAGAAAAGTGAGGTGCAGAACTCAAATTCTAGTAAAAAGACCAGACTTAATGGTCTGACTGAGACTGAAGGGACCCCAGAAGAAATGACCCCTGGACTCTCTGTTAGCCCAAAACTAAAACCATTCCCAATGTCAGCTCTTCAGACAAAGATTAGACTGGACTATGGGGCATAAAATGAAACTTGTGAAGAGTGTGCTTCTTAGCTCAAGTAGATACATGAGACTCAATGGGCAGCTCCTGTCTAGAGGCAAGATGAGAAGGCAGGGAGGGTCAGGAGCTGGTTGAATGGACACGGGAGATCCGGGGTGGAAAGGAGGAGTGTGCTGTCATAGTATACGGAGAGCAACTAGGGTCACATAACAATGTGTGCATAAATTTTTGTATGAGAAACTAATTTGAACTGTAAACTTTCACTTAAAGTACAATAAAAGAAAGTATGTCCATTTTTAGCAATTTTTAACATCCTCCTTTTTCTCCTACTCCTTTACTCCCACTTTTATTCTTCTGTGAAGTCTTCCCCAAACCTCAAAAGACTTTCTAAAAGCAATAGGTGCTCATCAGACTACCCCATAGGTCATGTCTTGTTAACCCAGTCCATTCTCTGTAAATGAGATGATGTCACGTCTCATTGATATGTGGAATAAAATCCTAATTCTTTGCCAAGGTCTGCAAGGTCTTGCACAAATGTGACTCTGCCTGTCATTCCAGCCTCAGTTCATGCCTCTTCTCACTTTTGCTCACTCTGTTCCTGTTACATTGGCTTCTTTTAGTAACTGGAAAATGCCAAGTCCTGATACATGGTACAACATGGATGAAACTCGCTCTAAGACATAGCTGTTGTTCTTGTTAAGCACCATCAAGTCATCTCTGACTCACAGCCACCCTGTGTAAAACAGAACCGAACACTGCCCAGTCCTTTGCCATCCTTACAATCTTTGTTATGTTTGAGCCCATTGTTGCAGCCACTGTGTCAATCACTTTGAGGGTCTTCCTCTTTTTAGCTGACCTTCTACTTTACCAAGCATGATGTCCTTCCCCAGGGACTGGTCCTGAAAACATGTCCAAAGTATATAAAACAAAGATATCATACTGAGTGAAATAAATCAACAGCAAAAGGTCGAATATTGTATGATCTCACTTACATAAAATAACAAGAATAGATAAATACATAGAGACCAATGGTTATTAGTGGTTACTAGGGGTGGGAATGGGAAGGGAGTGAGGGAATCATTCTCTGGGAAGTAGTGAGTGTCTGTCTACGGTGATAGGAAAATTGACATTGATTAAGGGCTATGGTTACACAATTTGACTAATATACTGGTATCACTAATCAGTACACCAGAAAAAGGGCAAAATGGCAAATGTTGCATTATATGTAATTTTACAAAAACAACAAAACCAAAAAAATAAAGATAAAAGAGTGCAGCTGCTGATACTATTCAGGTATAACCAAATACTACCTGAGATTAATTTTCTTGGTCAGATAGCTTAGGGTCATGGTTTCATGGGACAATCCAGTCAATTGGATTGTTTTTAAAGTTTCTCTTCCACCTCCTAGTTCAGTGAGTAGTGCCTGGGATCTTAAAAAGCTTGTGACTAGCCACCCAAGATACAACAGTTGGTCTCTATTAGCCTGGAGCAGCAGCAGAAGAAAGAGGTCCAGGAATCAGAGAAGGAACTGGACTCTAGATCTACTAATTGTCTTCTTTGCCATGACACCAGAAGAAGTGGATGGTTCCCAGCTACTATTACTGAACATTTTGATCAAGGACTCAATAGTTGGATCCTGATCAAATGGGAGAAAAATGTGGCACATAATTTCATATTCCTATAGAATCCAAACTTACTGGACCCATTGAGACTGGAGGAACCCCCAAATCTATTGCCCTGAGATAATCTTTAAACCTTGAACTGAAACTATCCCCTGAAGTCATCTTTAATCAAACAACTGTTTAGTTCAATTGGTAAAAAATGTTTGCCTTGCACATGATGCTCTTTTAAAGAATTATCTATATGAGATCAAATTGACAACAGTAACTCTAGAGCATAGATGAGAAGTTTAGGGGGCAGTGAGTCTAAGTGAATGGGGATGGAATAATTTGGGTAGAGACAGCAAGAATGATGACACAACTTAAGAATGTAACCAATGTCACTGAATTGTACATGTACAAATTGTTGAATGAGTTTGTTTTGCTGTATTATATTTTCGCCAAAAAATAAAATAAATATTTTTAAAAGCCAAGCCATTTCCTGTTTCAGGACCTTTACACATACTCTTCTCTTTGCTGGAATATACTTCTGCCCCTCTCTGATGAGCTGCACCTTCTGATCCTTCAGGTCTCAATTTAAATGTTACCTCTTCCGAGAAGCCTTCTTTGGTTACCATGTTTAAAGTAAATTCTCCACACTCCCCTCCCTTTTATTTTCTGTCTTGGAGCCTAGTTTGCTTTCTATGAATCATTGTATTTGTTTACTTGCTTATTGTCTCTTTCCCCTTCTAGAATATAAGCTTTATGAAGGCAGGCACTTATCTGTCTTGTTTGTCTTTGTATCCCCAGCACCAGTTACAGGATTGAACACAAAATAGATGCCCTCTAATTGTTCAAAACCACTTTTATGGCTCTTCCATAGTTGACATTTTCTTTCCCACCACATACTTCCCCGTAAAGGCAGGTCGTCATTTACAATTTGTCTTCCAAAAGTTAATTTTATAGATTACTATCATAAATTAGAGCCCTGGTGGCACAGTGGTTAAGAGCTCAGGCTGCTAACCAAAAGGTTGGCAGTTCGAATCCACCAGCCGCTCCTGGGAAACCCTATGGGGCAATTCTACTCTGTCTTATAGGGTCACTATGAGTCAGAATCGATTCCACAGTAAAGGCTTATTCTAAATTAGAAGTGTAGTTTTTATAGAAGCAAGATTTGAACAACTTGTGCTTCAAATACAAAGTTTGCACAACTTTGTGCCTTTTGAATCTTATGCAGTGCCCTGTAGAAGTGCAATACTTTAAAAATAGAATTAACAAATCACACATGGTGCTGTTGCCCATGTACATGATTTTAGTTGCACACAATCCTCCATTCCATACCCCAGGTTCTATAATGGGCTGAAGAAGATACAGCCAGGCAAACCCCAAATCTGAAACATCATGTAAGAAAATATAAATAAGTGATTGCAGATGCAATTTGGAGTTTGAGGGAGAGAGGAAAGAGAGCAGGAGAATCACTGGTACTTGTAGAATTGGGGCTCGAGGCAGGGGAAAGTACCTTCCATTTCTTAGTAATGTGGGTGGGTGTCTTGTGGCAACCAAGCTTTCTTAATCTTGCTTCCATAATGTCTCAGCGATATGTCCCACTTATGCTGTTTTAGAATTATTCCCAAAGCTTATTGTCCCTCAAGGTTGGCGCCCCAAGGTGAAGGTGGGAACAGATGGGTTTGGACATGCCTGAGTGTGGGGGAGGGCTTTTCTCACAGGTTCTCTATTCTGCCCGAGAAAGAGACCATAGGTTGGCCTGGGCTGATTCTAAAGGGGAAAACAGCAGCCAAACCAGGAAACCTGCCCCTAGCTTTCCTAGGAAGGACTCTCTCACACCTTGGCCAGCGGAGGTGTTGCCAGGTGGAAACCCCAGGTTCTGCTCTGTGCAACTCATCTCAGCCAATAAATGAGAGACCAAGGTGGAAGAGTGGAAAGGCGTTTTATTTCATTGTGCAAGGAAAGGAAACAGTCAGGGCTGCTGCCACCAAGACTGGCAGTGAAGGTGAGGGGGAAGGTTACTTTTAAGGGGTTTACAAGTAGGAAGTTCGTACAAGTTACATCAGCAACATTCTTAATCATACTACACAGGGACAATGGGGTTTACATATAACTTCATGCTTTGTGTGTTCAGAAAATGGCAGTTAAACTCCACCCGGAGGTGAGGAAGTTACTATGTATGAAGTCTAAAAGGTTATCCTGAATGTCAACAAGGCGCTTAAACCAGTTTCTGCCAATTTCCTCTAGTTTGAGGTCAGCCGTTAAGGAGAGGGGAACCAGGATTCTTTCTTTCTTTGTTTTTTATTGTACTTTAGATGAAGGTTTACAGAACAAATAATTTCTCATAAACAGTTAGTACACATATTGTTTTATGACAATGGTTAACAACCTCACAACATGTCAACACTGTCTCTTCTCAACCTTGGGGAACCAGGATTCTAATGTAAATTTACGGGGCGTGCCAAGAAAGGAACCAGGATTTTAATGTAAAGCTACTGGACATGCCAAACAAGAAGTGGTGGAATTTTCTGCAGCCTGGGGACCTGTCTTAGAGGCATCAGGGGCATCCCCTCTCCAAGGCATCCTCTGCTCTGAAGTCCAAAAGTGGGACCAACAGACAGGGCTCTCACCTCCCCATCAACTCTACAAGGAGAACCTTTGAATGAAACCCATTTCCCAAAGAAGTGAACTAGTTCTTATTCATCCCTTTCTGTGTGTGAGTCCAGAAAATCCTCTACTCATTACTAACTGAGTCGTTTCTACCCTGAGGTCACACCCTTTTCACTCCCACCATATACACTGGGCATGTTCTCCTAGCCCTTCCTCCACCATCTCCCCACAACTGGTGCCTGAAGGTAACTGACTTTACCACTTCCCTCCTGGTACACTCACAGGTCCATTCTGTCCAAGGCAGGAGAGGACTCAGAAAGGCCTTGTCATGAAAGCCATCAGTGTCTTTTCCTAAGGTCATCCTTGTTTGCTTTCCATTGTTAACCAAGGAAAGTCCCCCTGAGGATATTTGATGGCCAGAGGGTTAGACTGCAGGCTACTCCCCGCCAATAACCACTGCCTTCATCCTTCCTCCTACCCTCACTCTAGGACTTGACAGCCTTAGGCTTCCTTGGATGTGCAGTGAAGGAGACAAGGTGACTTGGAATAAGCTTCCCTTGCCACAGAGTTCCCACCCCCAGTCCTCGCATGGCTGTCACAGTCAAAGAGTCCTCTCATACTGGGGTTTATTTTGTTTGCTGGCTAATTTGTATGCCTTGCTATTGGAAGTGCATGCATTTCTTATAAACTACAGAAAGAACAAGATCAGATTGGTCACCAATAAATCTAGGTGGAGTGACAAGCACTTAGCCTGAGATTGAACCTCACCACGCTAAAAAGTGCAGAAATGCTGAATCATTGCTGGCGCACCCTAAAGAACCCAGGATGGTCCCCAGAATGCAGGAAATACCAATGTCCCTTCCAGGTGTTGAGAATTTCTCTCTCTCTCTATTTTAAATTAGCAAAGGGTCTAATAAATGGTTAAATGTGTTTGCCGGAAAATATTCAACTGTAAGGCAACAGTTTCCAAATTCCCTGCAGAGACTGGACACAAGGGAACATTGGCAGCCAAGCTTGTTATTAAGAAGGTCACAAGATACCATCTGTTACTGTGTGCACTTTACTGTTCAAGCATAACATTAACTAGGAGGTGGCTGCAATTGATTTTCCCTGTGAACCCAAAAGATAGCACTAGAGTGGGCAGGACAATGATTTCAGTGGACTTGTGTGAACACACCATGAGTCTGCCTAAGGCTAAGACATGGGCTGGGGTTATGTGGGGAGAAGATGGGAAGAGAGCTAAGCATGGCTTCTAGGTCTGTCCTTCGTTGTGGCTCAAATGCTGGCTGACTTTCCTAATCTTTTTGTGCCTGGGTGAGCTATCTATAAAGTATGATAATAGCACAGCTTTCTTTACCTAGGTCCAATAAAAATTAAATAATATACAATCTCATACACTCTATAATTTTGAAATTAAGGCAGATAGATGAATGCCTTGTTCTTTTATTCACTTAAAAATTTTTTTTCAATCTATAGAAAAGTTGAAAAAATAGTCAAACAAGACCCACATACTCTTCTCCTAGATTCACCAATTCTTAACATTTTACTAAAATTGTTAACATTTTGCTTTATCATGGTCTCTGCATGTTGGTACCTGTATATAATTCTTTGATGAACTATTGAGAAGAACTTACAGACATCATAACAGTACATCTTTAAATACTTCAGCAGTAGTATTTAAGAGAAGAACATTCACTTACATAACCACAACATTGTCATACTCAAGGAATTTAACATTGATAAACTAATTTTTATCTAATATCTAATAGTCATTTTTTTTTAATTAGTCAGGAAAGAAATTTACTGTGCAATCTATTCGGAGGGGAGTGGTAGTTCTATCATAGAATTCTCACCTTCTGTGCAGAAGATCTGGTTCAATTCCCAGCAAACGCACCTCATGTGTAGCCACCACCTGTCTATCCGTGGAGGCTTGCGTGTTGCTATGATGCTGAACAGGTTTCAGTGGAGCTTCTAGACGAAGACAGACTAGGAAGAAAGACCTGGTGATCTACTTCCAAAAATCAGCCAATGGAAACCCTGTGGATCACAACAGTCTGGTCCTATTTTGTGTGGGGTTGTCACGAGTCAAAGGCTGACTTAACAGCAGCTAACAATAACAACAATCTGTTCTAGCGGTTAACAGTGCTCTTTTTAAAACAGTGGTGCTTCATATTTTGGGGGCACTTTGAAAAATAAAATGAAAGATCTGGGCCCTACCTTCAGAGAAATATTTGTAAATGCACTTATACATGCAAACAATGCAGACGTCTTGGATTCCTCCAGGGTGTCCATGGGCTCCAGGTTAAGAGTAGCTAATGTTTGATGTGTTCAAACAAAAATCATATTAAGTCAATAATAGAAATTGATTGAAGTTCACTGAATATATGATTTGCAAATCAAGGTAACGTTTCCAGTAACAAAAACCCAAACCAAACCTGTTGCCATTGAGTCAATTCCGACTCATAGCAACCCTATAGGACAGAATAGAACTGCCGCATAGAGTTTCCAAGGAGTGACTGGTGAATTCGAACTTGGTTAGCAGCCAAGCTCTTAACCACTGTCACCAGGGCTCCACATGTCCACTAGAATGTCAGAAATGTTTCGAAGGTGAGAAGAACTTCCAAAATTCTTATACCAAATCTTATCGGCATTGCCATGGAAAAAAGAGTGGGAATAGAACTGATAAACAAATTTGTGGTCAAAAACCAAACCAAACTCATTGCTGTCCAGTTGATTCCAACTCATAGCAACCCTACCGAACTGCTCCATAGGGTTTCCAAGGAGTGGCTGGTGGATTCGGATTCAAACTGTTGACCTTTTTGTTAGCAGCTGAGCTCTTAACCGCCAGCGCTCCAATTTGTATTCGGGAAGGATTTTCATACAGTATTGTCTTGAAGAACAGCTAAAATAATTACTGATTTACCTTAAACATTGCTCCCAGTCTGACCTTTGGAGTCTGTTTACTGAAACTAACTGAATTCTTCAAAAGAGCACAACGCCCAAGGCAAAATAGTTTTACTGGTTTATCTAGGCCATCATTTTACTCAAAAGTGACTTTTAGGAACCAATTTCAAGGCTCAAGTTTCAAAAGGACATCTAAGGGCAATGGCCTGGGTGGATTACCTCAACTTTCATGAAAGCCAGAAATCAGAAATCTAGGAGAATTAAAATGGTTTTGCCAGATCTAAATTCTGCTCCTTTGTGTACATACAGTTTAAAACCACAGTACTCAGGTTAAGGCCACAGTACTCCAGAAAGATGGAGAGCTTTTCTTTTTCACTTTCCAACATTATATTTTGTGTTCATGAATCTTCATTTCAAAGAACTCAAAAGTTTCAAGGAACTCAGAGATGGGTAGGTGGGAGATAGAATTATCCCCGATCTATTGAAGGGAAACATAACTACAAATAAGGCTGAGAGTTGTACTATGACAGACACCCAGCAGGTGGACTAAATGATTAGAATAGAAGATCTAGAAGAATACTTCCAAACTTGAGCCTCTGTAATTCTGTAAGAGCTGAAACTCATAAGCCCACACTTGTTTTCTTGATCATTTACTTCTAGAAGCCAAATACCTACAGCATTCTGTCAGAGTTGGCCCAATATTTAAGGACCTAATATCTAAGGGTAATGTCTTAGTTATTTAGTGCTGCTATAACAGAAATACCACAAGTGGCTGATCTTAACAAATAAATTTGTTTTATCACTGTTTAGGCGAGAAGTCCAAATTCAGGGTGCCGGCTCTAGGGGAAGTCTTCTTTCTCTGCCAGTTCTGGAGGAAGTTCCTTGTCTCTTTTCAGCTTCTGCTCCTGGGCGATCTTCATGTGGCTTGGCATCTATCTTCCCCCATCTCTGCTTACTTGCTTAGTTGCTTTCGTACCCGACACTAATACTGCTTATTAACATAACAAAGAAAACCCATTCCCAAATGGGACCATAACTATGGGTATAGAAGTTAGGATTTACAATATATACTTCTGGAGGACACAGTTCCATCCATAACAGGTAGAATGTGTTGGAAGTTGTTCACATTGTTAGTTTCATCAACAAAATCACCCAATTTGGTTAGAATTCTGGGAGGTGGATACATGCTAGCAAATTTGGGTAACATTAATTGTCCTCAATTAAAATCCCAAACTGAAACTGCCATGGCCAGGTTGCATTGTGAGTTCTATTTTGTCAACTGCATTCGTGAGAAGAAAAATCATTAGCTAACCATATTCCAGCACTTGTGAACTTACTGGTGTTCTCCAGAAACAGACTGAGGAAAATGAGGGACATTTTTAGCTCAGAAAAATGACCACTTTTGACTAAAGGAGGGACACAAATGTGTGAATGTCTCATGTTGTGGCCTAGCACAGAGTCCCTGAGTGATGAAAATGGCTGCTAACTGAAAGGTCGGAGATTCAAATCCACCAGAGGTGCCTCAGAAGAAAGGTGATCTACTTCTGAAAAATCAGCCATGGAAAACCCTGTGGAGCACAGAGTTGCCCAAGTTGGAGTACACTCTGTTGTAAGCAAAAAACATCACAAAGTTTAGTAAAGCAAAAAGAAAGTTTTATTCAGCATATATTCAAAAAGGCAGAAGTGAGAAACAGACAACCATGCTGCCAGAGCTAATGTCTGCTCGAATCCAAGGAAATATTACAGAATAGACAAAAGTGGGAAAACAGACAAGCACGCTGCCACAGCCATGTCTGCCCAAGTCTAAGGAAACTACAGAATAAGCAAGAAAGGAAAAACAAACAAGCATGATGCCACAGCCATACCTGCCCGAGTCCAAGGAACGTTACAGAGCCTTCAGTATATATTAACATTATAAAATGGACAAAACCATTGAAAGCTTCACCTTTTCACAGATTGGCTAGAAACTGTGATCCTACACTTTGAATCATTTTTCTTAACAATCATTGGTATAGGTTTCAGTAACGATAGTCAGAAGGGTCTTCCTTGGTCCAACAAATCTTCTATTCACTAAATGCTAATAGAAAAAGAGTGGAAAGTCTTTTGTGCTCTCTTTGATTGGTTTATGTGAAAGGTTCCCTAAAAGATATTTTCCAAGATTGTCCTAGCTATTGTCTTTATATCTCAGGGCCCAGTTGATATGTCCTTGTGAGTCCTTGCGAGGCCAGCTCCAGCTGGGTCACATTCTCTATGCTCAAGGACATAGATTCCAATATTATTTTCTAAATCAAGTCGAGGGCATCTGAAAGGAAAAAATAGTCTAGCACAAATTTTAATGTCTTTTTTTTCCATAATGCATCAAATGACTCAATAAAACTTTCACAAAACTTTAATATTACAGAATTATATAATTGACTAATTAATAATTAGTATAATTCTCAAAAGAATGGGTGACAAAAAGCTAGTCAATGCCTCTGGAAGGACTATGGGATTTATAAAAGTCTTACAGAGTTTTGAAAGGCTAAGAATTCACAACCAATAGAACAATAAGAGTTAATCATACAAGATAAACTTCTTATTCACCTGCTTTTATTGCAGCTATGAAAAAGTGGATTTTTCTTGAATTTAGTTAGATAATTATTAAAATCTTTTTTACTTTTGTTTAAGCTACTTGGTTTTTTTGATTTTTAAAAAAAGTTTATCAGCATAAAATAGCACAAATAATAATGAGTAATTGCCAAAGTCTATTTATGAAAAATCATTCAAGTATACACTTAAAATGGGTGGATTTTACAGTATGTAAATTATACTTCAATAAAATTGTTTAAAAAAATACACCAGAGCTTCTCGAGACCCTGAGAAAAATGCACAGCCTTGGACTTTCCGTATAGTCTTGGTTCCCTCTGATCCTAAGTGAGCAAGCTGTGTATTATAGTAGCACGTCCCAGGCATAAAAATGTTAGCCCCTCCTAGAAGTTCCAGAACGTTTACTCTGAGTTTAACTTTTAGTCACAGTCTGGTCTTACCTGACTGACTGTTGCTCTTTTGTTGGTCAGATTCTAAAGGGAAACAAGGGAAGAATGTACAATTTGTTGGTGATAGCTGAATTGGGAGTGTAAGAAATTTCATTTTAACCTTGCATTTAACCCTGGTCTTCCCTCTTAATTTGCAATTCAGGACTATCCTCTGATAGAATCAGTTCCTTTGGAAAGTCACTTGATATCAAGCATACAGTGGTAAGTCCAACATTTTCTAAGTAACCATTTATACGTAGAGAACTTAAATGATTGCACACTATCTATTACTCATAAAAAACAAAAGGGGTTGGAGTTATTTTTTAATAATATTCATTCATCAAATGTTCATGTCTGAGTGCTTATTGTATGTGTGGCTTTCTGTTAGGTGATGGGGATACAAAGATAGCCAAGGTTACAAATTGTGAACAACAAATGATGCTGTGCTTTTATCACAGTCACCAACTTTTCTTTCAACCCTTTCTCTTTCCCTGTATGACAGTAATTACAGATAACATACTGGCAATTAAAAACAAAACCAGCTTTTCTCTGATTATAAAAAATTCATGATATTTGTTAATTGGAGGGAAAAGAAAATTACCTAAATCTCTCCCCCTACCCCTAGATAATCACCATCAACATTTTAATGAACTTCCTTACAAACATCTTTCTATGTTTATGTGTATATAAACACACACACTCACACATTTTTTTTTTCTGAACCATTGGAAAGTAAGTTGGAGACATCATGCCCCTTTACCTCTAAACATGTCAGTGTGTATTCCCTAAGATCAAAGATATTCTCTAATATAACCACAGGACAGTTATTAAAATCAGGAAGTTTAATATTGACGCAATACTATTGCCAAATCCCAGTCCATATTCAATTTGGTCAACTGTCCCAATAATGCACTGAAGCTATTTTTTTCCTGGTCTAAGATCCAACTCAGGATCATACATTGCATTTAGCTTTCATGTTTCTTAAGTCTCCTGTAATCTGGAACAGTCTTTCAGTGTTTCCTTGTACTGCTTGAGCTTGACATTTTTGAAGAGTAGAGGACAGTTATTTTATAGCATGTCATTCAGTCTGGGTTTGTCTGATGTTCCCTTGTGAATAGATTTAGGTTATGTGTTTCTGGCAGGAATACTACTGAAGTGACATTGTGTTCTTCTCAACTGGATCATATCAGGAGGAAAATTATATCAGCGATAATAACTTTGGTCTTTTGGTTAAGTTGGTGTCTACAAATTTTATTATTTTATCTCACTGTTTTGCCTTTGACTTGCCACATTAAAGATCATCTACTTTTCAACACATTTTCAAAACTGTATAAGATCCTCTACATTTTACCTCTGTAAGCTAAGTATTTAATTTCCTGGCTGAGCCTAATGTTGTCTGAAAGCTCAGAGATGCCATCACTCTCTCCTTACAGATCATTTACCAAAATGTTAAATTCAACTATTGCTAGCATCAGAATCTTGAGAATCTTACCATTGCTATTTCTTCAGTTAGAGAAGTTCCCCCTTAACTCGATCTTTCATTCTACCCTCTAAGCCATGGCAGTATGAGAGATAGTGTCGCCCTCAAAGATTAACTGAAATCTTGCCTATAGACAGAGGAGATGGGTCTGGCTCATCTCTGTGGGATATTGCCAGGTTAAGAAGGTAATGGTTTCCTTTTCAACACTATTCTCAATAAAATACTTCTTGTTTTATGTTGAGTCTTAAGCACTTATGCAGATGTTTGGGGGGCTCTTTTCCTCTGTAGTTTTTTTCTTTCTGTACTCTGCCCCTCAAATTCCAGGTGTTTCAGTCTCCCCGAACTCTGATTTAGGTCTCTTCAACTCATTGAGACCATCATGTTCTGTTGACCACTCCTCATGTTGCCGTGGTGCAGACAGCTGGTGCAATTGTAGGGCTCACTTCATTTATTTTCTTTCTCTCATCATCTCAGTCCTGTGATGCGTATTGTCTAATAGCTCAATAATTTATTTCATATATTTTTTCCAGTTTTTAGTTGCTTATGGTAGAAATGCAAGTTTAATACAAATTAGTCCATCATGGCTAAAAACAGACACTCATTGCCATCAAGTTGATTCCAACTCATAGTGGCCCTATAGGACAGAGTACAACTGCCCATAGGTTTTCCAAGTCTGTAAATCTTTACCGAGGCAGACTGCTGCATCTTTCTGCCGTGGAGTGGCTGGTGGGCTTCAACCCTAACATTTTGGTTAGCAACCGAGCACTTAACTACTGTGGTACCACTGTGTTATAGCAGCACTAGATAACTAAGATAGCAAGCAGAGGTCATAGAGTCAACAACCTTGACTAAATGCTTTCTGGCTGGACAGTGTGGGAAGACACAACAAAACTAGTAAGATTAAATTAGCAGGGACTTCTGTAACTCTCTGACCTATACTAGCTTAGTTATCTAGTGCTGCAATAATAGAAGTACCACAAGTGGGTGGCTTTAATGAACAGAAATGTATTTTCTCACAGTTTAGGAGGCTAGAAGTCAGACTTAAGGGTGCCATCTCTAGGGGAGGGCTTGCTCTCTCTCCTTCTGCTCTGTCTCTTTTCAGCTTCTATTCCTTGGCAATCATGTGGCATGCATCTTTCCCTCTGTTTGTGCTTGCTTGCCTGATCTGCTCTTTTATATCTCCAAGGAGATTGTTTTAGACACACCCTACACTAATAATGCCTTATTAGCATAACAAAGAAAACCTATTCCCAAATGGGATTGTAACTACAGGTATAGAGGGTAGGATTTGCACCACTTACTTTGCGGGGGACACAATTCAATCCATAATGCTAGCCAATATCATGCCTAAGTTTTGGAGTTACTTGCAACTTGCTGAATACAAGCTCCATGAAGTCAGGGGATTTTTTTCTGTTCTGTTAGCTGCTGTATCCCCAGCATATAGAATGCTGCTTGGCATGCAGTAGGTATGCAAACATTTGTTGTTAAATGAACTCCTAGACAAGCAGAACGGTAGGGCAATGGTTGGGGTCGAGCTCGGGATAGCTCTGTTTCCTTCTTCCATTCCCTTTACCCTCAACTTCTACACATGATCAAAAACAGAAGTTAGAGACAGGTTTACACAGTTGCTGATAGGCAAAATTTCTTGGGGGGAACTATTATAAAGAGTATAAACGAATAGTTGGTGATTGATGTATGATTTATTGATAGGAAATAGGAAAATATTTTGTTCTTTTATATGGTTTTAACCTTTCTCTATAATCTTTTTAAAAAATGTTATTTTTTTAATTTGCTTAGGTTATCATTTCCTCATTTGTAGTACAAACGTAAACATCTGCTCATCTCCTGCCAGAGTTATCCTAAAGTTATCTAAGTGAGTGGAATAAAAATTAGTTATGGTTTTTATTTCCATGTTAAATAAGAAATTTCCAATCACCTAAATAAGAAGAAAAATAAAATAGCTTCATTTACATTCAGTTTTGGAAAGCAGCCATATACGTTTCCCATGCATCAATTCTCTGTACCACTTGTAACTTTATGGATAACACTAGCTGCAAAAACAATGGGCTCAAACATACCAGTGATAGTGAGGATGGCCCAGGACCGGGCAACATTTTGTTACACATGGGGTCTCCATGAGTTGGAGCCAACTCGATGGCAACTAACATCAACAACAACAGCTTATCTACTGAGTCACCTGTTAGCTTCCGGGTTCCTGGCCAGGTAAAAGTGCTGGGAAGGTTGAGTCAGATGAGTGAAGGCTGACTGTATTTTGCTCATCTTCAGAGTTGCCTCCTGAAAGAAAGTGCCTACCTGAACAACGGCCAAACCAATGGTTTATTGGGTGAATTCAGACCCCCAGATTATGAATTTGATGACCCTAATGTAACAGCGTGGAGCCTTGGTAGTGCAGTGGTTAGGAGCTTGGCTGCTAACTAAAAGGTCAGCAGTTTGAATCCAGCTTGGAAACCCTGTGGGGCAGTTCTACTCTGTCCTAGAAGGTCACTATGAGTCAGAATAGACTGGACGGCAAAGGGTTTTTGATTAATGTAGCAGCATCAAAAAGCCTTTTGAATGGGGGAGGAGGGAGGAGAGACAACACTGAAAAAGGAATTTTATTAGATTTCTATTGTTGTGGAAGTGGCTGGTTATTTCTCTCTCTCTTTTTTTTGTAGGCACACCAAATTCTCTTTGCTGACTCTATTGCACCTAAAAATTCTGAAAAATCATGTAAGTCCCATCCTAAACTACCACTTTCTACCCAGTTTCTGCCTTTATTTTAATTATGATCTTTAGCTGATATTTTCATACCTTCCAGAGTCTGAGGCCATTTAAGGCTTTTAGCATTTCCTCCTCTTTCTTCCTGTCATCCTCCTTATCACCTCACTATGCCTGTCCTAACAACAAGGATGGTAGGATGGGGAAATAAAAGGAGGAAGAAATCCAGCAGAGACATTTTTGCCACTCCTCAGAAGTGTGTCTACATGAGAAGGTCATGGTGGTGGCAGAGGTGGGGATGTGAGGCTTTGGGGTCTACTTATTAAACAAATATTTTGGAATATGAGTAAATTTCCTTTATTTGTACTACCCTGGACTCTGTTTACTACGGTCATTACACCTTGACCGTCTGTCTCTTCTTCCTAGATGTGAGAATTAAAAAGCCACCATCTGAAAGCCTGATGCGCTTCAGCCTACGAGGGAAAGGCTTCCTGACCCACGTAAGAATCCTTACTTCTTGTCATCAAACAGTGGATCTCTGGGATAGTGTCAGTAAGCATCCTTCTGTGTGTCTCTGTGTGGCAGTGGGTGTTTGCATGTTTAGAGTTGGTGTGATGGTAATCTCTGATTTATCGTTAGGTGAAAAGTAAACCTGGCAAGCAGTCTCTCTTAAAGCCTCATGAAACAGTTTCTTGTGTAAATCTGGCCAGTTATTTTGGAAACAAACCTCAAAGAAGCTTCAAGAGACTGGAATTTCCGTTTTACTGTCAAAATTTACCTTAGTGATACCAGTGATTTGTTGTATTCTGCCCCTTGCAATAGAGTTGCTGTGAGTTGGAATCAACTCAACAGCAATGGGTTTGGTTTTTTTGTTTTGGCCTCTTGTAAAAAAGGCACTAAGTCCTCAGATTGTCCTTCACTGCTGGGGACCCAGCTGTGTGCCCAGTGTCCTGGACCTGCCCTGCCTGCACGGCTCTCTTCATATGTCTGTCCTGCCACCCTGCATCTACCATCCCATCTTGTGCCCCTGTCACGGCCCTCTAGACCAGGGGCTCTCTCTGTCTTGCCTGACTAAGTAATTTTTCATAGGAGGCTAAAGTGGGATTCTTTTTATTACGTCTTAGTGTGTGGCAGAGACTTCCAGAGAGTGATTTGAAAGAAAGAAACTGGTTTCTGCATGCACCCTACTGACTTCAGCTCATTTAACATAAAACTGACGAATATTTTTGCTATACTATTACTTTGGTTTATTAAGATTTCTCTTTAAATTGACTATTTTTTTTTAACTCACCATCACCCTAAGTGATTATAATTTGAGACACAATGGGTTTGGTATGCTAATTATGTGTATTTTGAAAAAACAAAACAAAATGCTGAACACTAAAATGAAAAATGTTGCCGGGCAACATGGCACTATAGGCAGAAGCACCACGCCATCCCTCCACAGCAAAGATCCAAAAAAATTAAGCCAAACAGAGAAAATGGCAATCCTGAAACTCTAAGCATCAAATAAAGAGATAAAGAACTCAGCCAAGCACCGAATGGAATAAGAAACTGACAGAGAACAGAGAGCGAGGAGAGATACATGCAGAGGTCCCCTATCAGCTACCATAGCACGGATCCACTATCTTGGACTCCTATCAGAGATCAGCAAACAGGGGGTATGAGAAAGCAGCTTCACGGAGCTTCCAGCAGGAGACAGAACAACCGGTAACCAGCAATATACGCTTTCCCACCCCCACCATTCTTCACTCCCCTTGGCCTCCTCTGCTTCCTGCAGCCACAGTCTCTTAGCCAGGAAGCACCAGCTTCACCCCAGCGCCGCTTGGATTCCACCCGCCCACACTGGCCAGCTCCCTAAGTAACATTTGTCTGCTGCTGGTGTTGCTTTTTTACGCTTCTTTAGATTTCTTCCTTACCTCTCACCACCTCCACCTCCTAGCTCTCAAATACCTGGCTCCACGTGCCATCTTTGCTTCTTCCTGAAAGACTGTGAAATGCCACTCGAATGTGAAACTGCTTCCTGGCCTGTGCTGCCACACTAGTAGGATCCTGGGGCTTTTTTGTTTGTTTTGAATTGTTTGTTTGTTTTCTTTTTCTTTTCTCAAATTGGGAGCCCATTCTAGCTAGGCAATACTGCGCGGCTTGGGAGCTACCCCCACAGTTTGTGCAGACGTGCATAGGGCTCCCCAAGGGCATTTCTTTTTTCTTTGTGCTTTTTTTTTCTATTTTTCTTGTTCTTTTTTATTATTATTATTTGTTTGTTTTGTTTTATTTTCCCTCTTTTTCCCTTTTTGTCTTTCTTCAGTACTCAGTTTCTCGTCTGTCTATATTTTCCTTCTCTTCCTGTCCCCTGAATACCTGGTGCTGAGTGACACCTCTACGCCTTCTAGCCAGGCTGTAGTTCACAGCAGGAAGCAACTTCCCCAGACCTCACAGCTGCACCGGAGGGATCCCTGGGAGCTTTGCTTTTCTTCTTTCCTTCTAATTTTTATTTATCCATTTTTTTTCTTTTCTTTTCTTCTACTCCATTTTGTTTTTCTCCACTCCAATGGCAAGCTCCCTAGCATTCTTTTTTGTTTGTTTGTACGTTTTTGTCCCCCGTTCCCTTCTCTTCTCTCCCATACCCATCTTAGCTCCAGACATCACAGTCTCCCCCCTCCAACCTGCCTACCTGCACCATGCACTGAACATGACACCACCAAGCAGCACAGGCACAGCCTACCAGAACCTGCCCTGCCCTGCACCTGACCTTCCCTGGTGGCTGTAGTAAGTGCCACAAACAACCCATCCCAGCAACTCCTCTTCAGCTAGACCTGCCCTGCTGCACCATATCTGAGTGACTGACCCTGCCAATTAGAGAAGGAGGTGAAAATTATCATGCCCAAAGACGAGCAAACAACAAAGAACACACAGCCTGCCTGCTCAGACATAGCCAAATAAAACAAAAAAGCAGGATGAAACAAACAAATCTACAATCAATAAACGAGGAAAATAACTACCCAATGTCCCAAAGACAGCAGACAATATCCAAAAATTTCCAAAAACAGGACAGGATTGGTTCCAGTAGATGTCCAAAGTAAAACACCACATGACTTTCCAGTAGAAAAAAAGTCACTAGAACTACATGATAAGGAATTCAAATCTCTAATATTTAGAGCTATCCAAGAGTTGAAGAAAAAGCAGACAAAAATGGGGAAAAAATAGACAAAGTCATGCAAAAGGCAGACAAATTCATGGAAAATACAGACAAAAAAATGGAAGAATTCAGGAAAATAATGCAGGAACAAAATGCCAAAATAAATTCACAACTAGAAATCATACAAAAACAACAATTAGAAATCAAAAAGATAAACAAGAAGATTTCAGAAATGGACAGTGTCATAGAAGGGCTGAGGAGCAGATTTGAAACGGTGGAAGACAGGATCAGTGATATTGAAGACAAATACTTGGATACAACTCTGAGGAAAAATCAGAAAAAAAAATGAAGAAAAATGAAGACACCCTGAGAATTATGTGGGATACAATCAAAAGCAAAAATCTGTGAGTGACCGGAGTTCCAGAACAGGGGGATAAAACAGAAAACACAGAGAGGATCATTGAAGAATTGCTGACAGAAAACTTCCCCAATATCATGAAGATGAAAAGCTGACCATCCAAGAAGCTCAGCGAACCCCATATAGGATAGGCCCCAAAAGAAAATCACCAAGGCATATCATAATCACACTCACCAAAACCAAAGACAAACAAAGAATCCTGAGAGCAGCTCAAGAAAAACAAAAAGTCATATACAGAGGAGAAACAATAAGACTAAGCTTGGATTATTTGGCAGAAACCATGCAGGCAACAAAGCAACGGGATGACATATATAAAACCTTGAAAGAAAAAAATTGCCAGCCAAGAATAATATATCCTGCAAAACTCTTGTTCAAATATGATGGTGAAATTAGGTCATTTCCAGATAAACAGAAATTAAGGGACTATATAAAAACCAAACCAAACTTGCAAGACTTATTAAAGGGAGTCCTTTGATCTGAGAACAAACAACACTAATGAGGCACAGCAGTCCAGGGACAAGGACTAGAAGGCAGGAGGGGACAGGGAAGCTGGTGATAGGGAACCCAAGGTTGAAAAAGTATAGTGTTGACATGTCATGGGGTTGTTAACCATTGTCATAGGGCAATATGCATACTGTTTAATGAGAAACTATTTCTTCTGTAAACCTTCACCTAAAGTACAATTTAAAAATTTTAAAAAAATAATATAATAAAATAAAAAATGTTATTCAAGTACCACATGACATTATCATAAGAACTACCAGTTATATGTACATTTCACTTTGGAAAATGTTAGTCTATTAGGCCCCAACTAGCTAATCCGATAAATTCTGCTAATGGGATAGGATTGGATGATCCACCTTGGTTCCCTGGTATCTTAGTTCCTAGTGTTGCCGTAACAAATACCACAAGTGGGTGGTTTTAAAGAACAGAGTTTTGATTTCTCACAGTTTAGGAGGCTGAAAGTCCAAATTCAGGGCACTGGCACTAGGGGAAGGCTTTCTCTGTTAGCTCTGGGGGAAGCTTCTCATATCCCAGCATTCCTTGGTTCCTTGGCAATCTTCACATGGCATCTGTCTTCCCTCAGTTTGTGTTTGCACATCTGTGTGTCTATGCTGATCCTTATAACTCACAAGTGATTAGGTTTAAGACACATCCTTCAGGGAGATGAGCTCATTAACATAACAAAGTAAACCTAGTCCCAAAGGGGTTACATCCACAGGTACAGGGGTTAGGATTCCAGCACATATTTTGGGGAAGAGGGACACAATTCAATCTATAACACCAGGTAACTAATCTATTTTAACAGTGGCCTTCCAGAAATGGTGACTTTTTCTTGATTTACTGCTTTTGGACCCAATGACTTTCCTGGAGAGCATTGCAAGCAAGGAAAGGCAGTGCTGTGGCAGGCGGTGGAGGAAGTTCTTTGGGGCATTTTAAGCCATGCAGTCCACTGAGAGCTGTATTACATAGGCAGCAGGGACCTCCCTTCAAGATAGGGCTAGTTTGTGCTTCTAGGAAGGGTAGCCGATTTCCTGAAGGTGTCTTTACTGCTGGCTGGCCTCCTGGGAGTTGCTTGGGTGAATCGTTAACTATTGTTAAATACATAAATCCCTCTTGCTACATGGAGTTGTACTGATGCCAAGCAAGTCCATTGCCAATCAGGGTCTGCAGCTGTTCTGTGGAGCAGTTGCCCTTCTCTTTGAGCAGCTCCCTCTGCCCCCTCCCCTAAAGTGAATTTTCTATACTGACAGTAACCTCTTTGAAGTCAGCCATCCCCAACAAATTAGTGACATTACATCTGCCCTTGTTTTTATGATGCAATAACAGGCTAAAAACACACACAGACAATTATCATGGGGCACCTATTTGGGAAACCTGGGGCATAGAGTCCTGATAAAAAAACAAATCATGACAGAACGCTTTGTTAGATAAGGCAAAACATGACATTTTTTGTAGGTGCTATATTTTGGGGAGGGGAACAAGCATTGTGATGTAAAAAATATGGATTCTGCATTAGCAACAAGTAGGGACTGAGTGAAAATTTCAACCATCAACGATATTCTTAAAGTATTTGTTTGATGTCTAATGTCTTTGGTAACCATCCTCCAAATATTTCTATTTCTGGGTTTTCTGGGTCCTAGCTTGAAGAAGGCAATCCTGGTAGTGTAGAGCTACAGCTGCTAACCAACCGAAAGGTCAGCAGTTCGAACCCACCAGGCGCTCTTTGGAAACTCTATGGGGCAGTTCTACTCCATTGTATAGGGTCCCTCTGAGTCAGAATTGACTCAACGGCAATGGTTTGTTTTAGCTTCAGGAAGTTCCCCATGTAAAACTGGAAAGCCGAGACATTTACACCAGAAATGGCAGGACCAAAAGAATGATAGGGAAGACAGTGCTAAAGGCAAGGATATTGAAGAGGCAGTGGGGTGGTTTGGTTAGTGATTCCAAGAGTTCTTGCCTTTTTTTCTCTCCTGCTTATTGATCTGGCCTTCCCGTTAGAGATACAATACATGAAATAGGAAGGTTAAAAGAGATGGAACAATCCCAACTCTTGCACATGAGTGATGTCTGGCTTGGAAAAGGCAATTTCCAATTCTGCAAAAAAGTAAGCCTTACAGATAGGAGTGTTGACAACCAGGTAATTTTTCTCCAGTTTCAGGGACAGTGTGATTCTGAAAGCAAAGTTGGCTCCTCAGATGACTCAGAAGTTGATCAACACTTCGATTATCTGCTGGGAGGACCGTTAACATCCTTTAGCTGAGCTGGAAAACGAAGCCACAAGCTGGAGGCCCAGAGTTTGCTTAATAAACCACTTCGAGGTATGAGAGGGCCTGGGAATATCTGGACTTTGGCAGATTGGCTTCCCTGGGCAATTTCCTGGGCTTCAAACACCTCAATTTTTTTCTTTTTAATTGGGAGATGGGACAAAAGTTATGGTTATAATCATTATTATTTTGTCCCTTAAAATAAATACTTGGAATTACATTTCTCAGCAAGAACCACCGAAGTGGTGTTGTAGCCCCAACAGCTGTGGGCTCTGGCCTCAAAGAGCCAATCTCTCCCATCTGGAGGTTCCCGGGAGGGCACAGGCGTGAGAAAGCCTTTTTTGTAGTCAGAGGAATAGCCTAGAAGAGCCGGGGCCTTCCACCACCAGGTTTTCCTCCGTGCAAGGCGCCGGGGTGAGCAAACACTCCGTCAGTGGTGCGGCCGCCGCCCGGGGCAGGCGGAGTCTGGCCTTTCGCGCCCAGAGTCCCCGGAGACCCCCCCCACCGCCCCCACCCCCACCCCCACCCCACCACTATGCCTCACTCCCCAGCCTGTCTCCCACCACCCCGCCTCCAGTTTGCCTCCCCAGCTCACGGCCCGCCTCCCTCATCCACGTGTGCCCTTCCCTCTCCACGGCGCCGTCTCCACCACCCCCACCTCACCCTCCCTCACTCCCCCTAGCCTGCTCCCCGCACAGCCCGACATCTCCCCCCACACACACCCGGCCCCATGCCCCTTCCACAGTAGGCTCTGCACAGGGTCACAACAGCTGTTGTTCCAACGAGGGCAGACAAAACTGCGTCTGATTTACGAAAGTAGCCGCCTCCTCCTCTTCCTTCCTTCCACTACCGCCCCTCCCCCCATATGTGCTCGTTTATCAAGACTGCCCTTGTCTCTATGATTTTTGTTGAATGGAAAAAGGTAATTAAAAGTTGCACACTCACACACCGCCACCTCCTTCCTAGTGGTTATTTTTGTTCTTTAACCTAGGTTGGCTAAATACATTCCCGGTGAGCCATCTGGTCTGATTCCAGATTCCTTCGTATGGTTTCCATTAAGCTCGCCAAAACCATGCATTGAAAATGCAGCCCCGGAGCCGCTCAGGAACCTCCAGGATTTTTGCCCTGGCCAGCCTTGTTGGAGAATGTCCGGGCCTCTGTTTAAGGTCCTACAGCAACTCCAGTTCAGAGTCGAATACCTAATGATCAGTCTTACGCCGTGGTTAATACGCTTTACTACTCCAAAAATATACAGTTCTCCATATTACTGGTCATCTGTCATTCATTCGTGCATTCATTCAGTATTTATTTTTTACTCTGTGCAAGGCATAACTTATTGAACTTCTATTCTAATTCTAAAAATGTTAAAAGCTGTGCAGATGGTTTTACAAAATAACCTGGTCACAGAAATTCAGTTTTACCAGCAACATTTGTACGGTTGAGTCTACATCTTCTCCCTTGCCTGCCCCCTACCACCCCTACCCTTCAAAGGCAAAAATCACATCCTAGCTTGTGGAAAAATATTCCCTCGCACATGGGTTTGTCGTGCAAGAGAAGGGAGTGGGTTTCCAGAATTATAGAATATTAGAGCTGGAATGTTCCCTAAAGTTTATTTAAAATAAATCTGTCACATTATTGAGGAGACTGAGAAAGTGAAGGGATTCATGGAAGGTCAAGTGACTTACGAGCAAAGTACTAACTCTTTTAGTACTGCGGCCTAATTTGGGCATGTTGGTGGGGAGGAGACCGAAGCATTAGGCTCTTTAAACATCATATACAGCAAAAAGGATTTTGGCCAAACTCAATTCGTTTGTAGCACATCCTCTCTTTCTACTGGCCTGTCCTCTACAGCTCCATCTCTGTGCTGCTCTGGGTCTTGCCTCCTTGGGAAGTCATAGCTCTTTCTTCCTTTCCCTATCCTAGGTTTTGCTCTCCTTTTTCCTTTCAATTTCCTTCTCCTCAATCCTCAACCGTGAGATTTTATTTGAGTTTTTAAAATGAAACCAGGTGCTGCATAAAACAAAAGCAAAGTATTAACAAGGAAAGACTATCCAACGCCTAAGGAATGTGCTGAGTTTTATGACTCAGGCTGTCCTGGCAAAGAAATCTGACTTACTTGAAGAGGTGGGTGGCACAGAACACAGACCATACATGGCAGCCCTGGCCTTACCAGAGAGGCCATGGTCAAGGCCACCTGTGACTCATTTCACAAAACCAGAGATGTTGTGGAACAAGACTTCCCGAAGGCTAAAGCGGAACAAGCAACTTCTCCCTGCTGGGCCAGTTTAGTCTGACATTAACTGGGGCCACCGTAAGGTTTGGAGGGAAAGAGAGACTGGGCAAAAGGCCATCCCTGGGAAAGACGCAGGCCTGATGGTCTTGGGCAAGGATTTTGGTGCATTTAGGAGATTAATAACAAGGAAGTTGCAAAGTGATGTGAAAATTAGCATGTAGTGTTGTGGAGACAATGGCTGGGGAGCTCCAGGTCGAAGGATTGCCACAGTGCCTTGGAGGAGGAGAGTGTAGGAGGGCTGCTGGGCGCAGAAGGGGAGTTTATTCTTTGTAGCAAAAGAAAACGCAGGAGAAGCTTGTCAGATTCTGATGGGGAATCTTGGGTGCCATTCCTAATGAAACCAGGAGGAGTAACTGTGTGCAGGAGGGGTGGGCTTTGCATAAACACCCAGGCAGGCACACATCCTTGCATTCTGAGAATTCTTTTCAAATGAGTATAGTAATGGGGTGAGGTGTACGTTTTTTTGTTACTAAGAGACAGGCTGAGAGAGCCGAGCGTGCTCAGGAGATGCCGCTCCCGGCAGAGGTGGCAGCAGGAGTCAGAACTTGGGTGACGGGGATCTGTTTGCGCCCTTCATTACACAGGCCTGGTTTGAGCAGCACTGGGAGTGCTCCTGCTGGTTTCCGCCACCCCCGAGGAGGCTGTCAGTTTCCGAGTGAGAATGAAGCTTGACTTCCGTAAATGAGATCTCCATACCTTAACCTCCTGGAACGGGGGCTCGTTTGTCCTTGCCTTACTTAGTTCTTTTTCCTTTTCATAGAATGCCTGTTTGAAAAACGACTGTGACGACTCCATAATTGCAGGAAAAGATCTACTTAACTTTTTTGTTGAAGTCTACTTACCTGGAAAAAGAAAGTCTTTTAAGGACCATGACTTCATAAAAATTTACAGTGTGAACAGGCATCTCTTTGGTTCTAGGGGAGAAGGGGCTCATTCACTTTTGTTTATGATGTGACACTCGGGTGAGTGACATCCATCATCTGGGTCGGCCCCACACTCTGTTCCACTGAAGCGTGTTTATAGAGTGATTATGCCAGCAAATATTTGCTATATTTAGTCCTTCTCCTCCCCTAACTCCCTCTTAGCTCTCTGAATCCCCCAAACCAGCCAAAAGCCAAGATTATGGTCTAGGGAAGATTGGAGCCATAATGACCAGGCACAGAGGTTTGAACAAGTGCCGTAGAAGCATTTGACGAGCTGGGAGGCAATTAGCGTGGGGACAGTGACTGTTATTATAGCATTCACGTACTAAGGCAGTTTGGTTGGGCCTGTCTCTAGCAGGTGAGGCCTCTCGCTGCTGGGCAGGAGGGGTTTTTTTTTTTTTTATTTTTTTATTTTTTTATTTTACAATTATGTTTATTTTTTTTTATTTTTTTTATTTTTTTATATATATTTTATTGTACTTCAGGTGAAAGCTTACAGAGCAAATAGTTTCTCATGAAATAGTAGTACACATGTTGTTTTTTTTGACATTGGTTAACAACCCCACAACGTATTAAGCCTCTAAATTCTCACCCTTTTTTTTTGATGAAAATTACAGATGGCCAAAGATACACCGTTTCAAAATTTTCTACATTCACAGTTCAGTGACATTGACTACGCTCTTCCAACTGTGCTGTTATTCTCACTTAAGATGAAGGCTTACAGAACAAAATAGTTTTTCATTTAACAGTTACTACACATGTTGCCCTATGACAATGGTTAACAATCTCACAGCACATCAAGAATATCCTTACTCCACCTTGTGTTCCCTATCACCAGGGGGCTTCCTTGTCCCCTTCTGTCTTCTGGACCTTGTCAGTGGACTATTGTACCTCTTTAGTCTCCTTTGTTTGTTTATTTATTTATTTATTTTTATTTTATTTAAACACCATTTCAAAACTTTTTACTTACACATTTAAGTGATATTGACTATGCTCTTCCAATTGTGCTGCCATTCTCGCCCAAGATGAAGGCTTACAGGACAAAACAGCCTCCCATTTAATAGTTACTACAAATGTTGCCCTATAGCAGTGGTCAACAATCTCACAATACATCGACAGTGTCCTTATTCAATTTGTGTTCCTTATCATCAATTTCCTACTCTCCCTCTGCCTTCTGGCCCTTGTCACCGGACTCCTGTACATCGTTAGTCCCATTTAGTTTTACTGGGGTGTCCATTCCCAGGCTTAACATCGAACCTTGAAGGTAACTTCCCCTCTGAGCTGAAAGGGTGTCTGGGGGCCACACTCTCGAGGTTTCTCTAGTATTCTTTAGGCCAGTATATCTGGTCTTCTTTTTTTTTTTTTTTTTTGGGAGTTAAAATTATGCTCTACATCCTACTCCAGCTCTGCCCAGAACCCTCTGTTGTGATCCTGGTCAAAGGAGTCATTGGTGGTAGCCGGGCACCATCCAGCTGTACTGGGCTCAGTCCCGTGGAGGCCTTGGTAGCTGTGGACCATTAGTCCTTCGGACTAATCTTTTCCTTGTATCCTGTTCTCTTCATTCTCCCTTGTTCCCGAAGGGATGAGATCAGTGGAGTATCTTAGATGGCCGCTCATAGGCTTTTAAGACCCCAGACACTACTCACCAAGGTAGAATGTAGAGCATTATCTTTATAAGTAGTGTCATGCCAATTGAGCTAGATGTTCCCCGAGATCATGGTCCCCAGAGCCCGCAGGAGGGGTTTTGACAAGTGACGGGCACAGGCCTGAGTGATGAATGCAGATGGATGCTTATGAAATGTTTTCCTTCCCAGGGACCGTTCTCTGGACAGGGTCTCACAGGCCCTCGAATCTGTCACTGTGGACCCCAGGGCTCTGGGGGCAGGGCTGGTGAGGGCTCTGTGACCTGGTCTGGGTCAAAGTCTGTAGTGTAACCTGAAGCTTCCCCCTCTCAGCCACACCTGGCTTCTGGCTGTCCAGCTGCACATGCCCTGTCTGAGGTATCCGGACTGGACTCGGGCCTGCTTCAGAGCTCAGTCCTTGCCTCTGGTCAACTTGACCACCTATTATTTACCCTGGGAAGGGCCAGGTCTTGGCACAGGGGCCTGAAGCATTGCCAGTATTTTATTTTTAGAGACAGGAAAATGTCTGTTTTTTGGCAGCTGTTCTTTTTTGGCACACACAGGGATGGGGTAAAAAAGTTCAAGTGAGGGATTCCAAGCCCTAAATTCATGGCATATGACATAGGCGACAGCATCATGAACCTCTCAACGGAAGCTTTTGTAGAGCCTAAAATCTTTCATTAGAACACACCCTAGGCAGAGCTGGGCCCTCCTGCTACAGCCCTGGTGGTAAGAGGCCTCTGGTCCACAGACTTCATAGCTCTGTCATCTAATGAGTATATTTGCAGTGCGTCAGCTCGTCTGAAATATTACCATTTTTAACTCCATTCGTCTCCTCATCTACCAGTCCATTTGATCTAGTACAACTTGTTAGGCACAGTAAGACAAAGAAGCAGTCTGCTAAATTGTATGTTCAAGCGTCCCTCCTCAGGCCCATTGACATTGTCATCATGATAACTGGTGCCAGGTGGCCAGCTTACATGGCAGCAAGGGCATTACCAGACTCAGGGATTGCATTCTCAAGTTTTATTGAAATTATTATCTGTCCCAGAATGGCTGCTCCCCAAACATATTTTTGTAGGTCCTTCGATTGTATAAAGAATTAAATTTTAAGTGTTTCCAAACTTCTTGTCTCCTCAACTTAAAAAAAAAAGATTACTTTTTAATTACCAAAAAAAAGGATACATTCTTCTTTGTTACCTGTACCCCATGATTACCTTTTGGATTCATTTTTCCTCATCCGGAGTACATAATTTGGTAGGTTTCCTTTTGTTCTCCTGTTCTACCTACCATGTCAGAGAGTGTCTGTGGATAATAAATAATTCTGAAGCCTTGTGTGTCTGAGTATTTCCCTCTTGAGTATTAGTTAGGCTTGGTATAGAATCCTTAAGTTCAAATTTCTTTTTTCCTAAGCATTTCTAAGCTAGTCCATTATCTATTTTCTTGAAACCTCTGTGGTTGATGAGCAGCCTCCTGTCGAACTGAATCTCACTCCTTGTAGATCATTTATCTGTATCCCATTGTAGCTTTTAGGATTTTCTTTTTCATCTTGATGTTCAGGAATTTTATTATGGTATCTCGGAATGTGGAGCCCGGGTGCTACGGTGGTTAAGAGCTCAGGCTGTTAACCAAAAGGCTGGCAGTTCGAATCTACGAGCCGCTCCTTGGAAACCCTATGGGGAAGCTCTACTCTGTCCTATAGGGTTTCTTTGAGTTGGAATTGACTTGACGGCAACACGTTTGGGTTTTTTTCTTTTTTTTTTTTGGTTTATACATGGGTTTGTTTTTCAAGTTGATCCTCCTGACAGGATCTTCCAATCTGAGGGATCTGGTCTTTCTCTAGTTCCAGAATGTGGAGTGGGAAGGGAGAAATTAGAAAGGTTAAATTGATCTATATAATAACTTGCTGAGGCAGAGAGGAAAGGGACTATGAGACCTGAGTGCTGGGAGGAATTTTAAAACATTATGGAGAGAGGGAGGGAGAGCCCTTGTGGTGCAAACGGTTAAGCACTTCGCTGCTAACCAAAAGGTTGATGGTTCAAATCCACCCAGCCACTCACCAGACGAAAGACCTGGCGATCTTCTCCCATAAAGATTATAACCAAGAAAACCCTGTGGGGAAGTTCTATTCTGTCACATGAACTCACTATGAGTTGAAAATGACTCAAGGACACACAACAACAACAACAGAGAGGGGAAGAAGAGTAAGGTTTGGAGGTACTCGTTCATCAGGTGAGGAAAATGTCTAAAGGAGATTTTGAGGATCTTTGGATATACATCAAGAAATGTACTCCCCTCTTTGGTGTGTTATGGATAGACTAAAGACTCAAATTGCTGTTAATTTTATTTTTTTCTGCTGGACTACTATTTCTGTGATTTGCTGCTGAGTCTGAACCACAAGACTGGCTTGGGTTAATATGAGTTATATGAACAATTATTATTATTTTTAATGATTAAGGAAATAGTCTTTCTGTCATTCTGTCTTTCTTTAGTCTTTCACATCCCCCACCCTACCCAGGCCACAGCTTCTTTTACATCACAGTGAAATGGAATTAGATGATCTAAAGTTCCACAATTTCTCTATAATTCTCACTCTCTCTCTTCCTCATCTTTCATCTGCCACCTAAATATTCTGTCTCGTGACTAGTAACTTAAAAGAAAAATAGACAGAAAGCTTTTCTTCACACATTTCTGGAACCTAATTTGTCACCAAAAGAGTGGTTGTGAATAGATTACAGATTTGGACGGAGAAGACAAGAGCAGTGACCAAGCTGATAGCTTTTAGCTGGTCAGCACTCTTGGCTTATGGTCTGACGTGTGAAGGTTTGCTGCCCTCCCCAGAAACTTCCTACTCTAGACTGAGGAATTCATTTGGTGGATGTTGTAGGTCCACCCATTGATTGATGTGCGGCATCGAGGGAGGAGATTTGGGAAAGGCTCAAACACGGAACTGATAATCAACAATTGCATTTTTTGAGCAAATGAAGGCAGAAGATGCAAACAAAATTCAGTTATGCTTCTCTTCACTCTTCTCTTGAAAAGTAATCATTGAATTGGTTTCATTTATCATATGCATTATTACCTTTTTTAAAATAAAAAATCAGCTATTAAACTTTTTAAATTTTAGGGAAAATAGAATTAGTCATTGAGGTCCAAATTCTCCTGAGAGTTTTAGATTGCATGAAGGTCTTTCTACTTCCACGCTATGCACTGAAGTGTTTGATACAATGAGACAGTAAACGTATGCAGCCTGCATAATCTAAATTACTCACTCTCCTGACTAAAACGTAATTAGGGATTGAGTAGCTGCAGCCCCAACAACTCAGACAAATGCTGAGCTCCTACTTGTTAATTCTGCTGTTTTCACTAGAATTTGAGAAATGCATAACCTCTGATTAAGTAGAAATGCAGTTTGATTACCAGTTGCATTGAGTTGATTCCGACTCATGGTGACCCTATGTATGCCAGTGTAGAACTGCATTCCATAGGGTTTTCATGGCTGTGAGCTTTCAGAGCAGATCACCGGGTCTTTCTTCCAAGTCACCTCTGGATGGGTTCGAGCTACCAACTTCTTGGTTAGGAGTTGAGTGCTTAACTGTTTGCACCACCCAGGGACTCAAAGAAATGCAGTTGTTGTTGTGTTCCAACTCATAGCAACCCTATAGGACAGAGGAGAACTGCCCCATAGGCTTTCCAAGGAGCGACTGGTGGATTTGAACTGCCAACCTTCTGGTTAGCAGTCGTAGCTCTTAATCACTGTGCCACAAGGGCTCTGTATTTAGGAGAAGCAGTACTAAATTTCATCTGTGCAACCCATTTCCTGCGAATGTTCCTGGCTAACAGAAAGTGGTCCTGGCAGACAACAACTTCAGTGTGGCAAGAGGGACTTGCATACCCTTCAAAGGATGAGTTACACTTAAAAGGATATGGAAAATTCCCGTGGAGTGTGGCTGGATATTGAAATGTCAGCAACTTGTGCCTCATCTCTTTGAAGGAATGTGAAGTAGGGAATAGGAAGAGGTTAGATTTCTCTGAGAGGTAAGGGAAGACTTGGTATCTTTCAGCAAGAGCTAGATATGCTGGGTGGTGCAAATGGTTGAGTTCTCGACTACTAACCAAAAGGCTGGCAGTTGAAACACACGTACGGGCACCTTGAAAGAAAGGCCTGGCAATCTACTTCCAAAAGTTCACAGCCTCAAAAACCTCATGGAGCACAGTTCTACTCTGACACAAATGAAGTCTGACGAGTCAGAATCAACTTGATGGCAACTGGTTAGGTTTATAATATTTTTTCTTTCACTATTGAACTTAATGGTCACCAGCAGCTTACCACCAACTCATTCTTTCACCTCTTGAGATTTGGCTTCCACCCCAACACAGTCACTAAAATTACATTTGTGAAGATCACCAAGGACCATGAAATTGGTAAAGGCTATGAGATCCAATCCTACCCTTCTCGTCCTTCTGTAGAATTTCACACGGAAGTCTCTCCATCCTTGGCTTCTCCAACGATGCTCTGCTTGTATACCACCTCCTCTGATTGCATCTTCTCAGTCTCTTTGTTAACTTCTCTTCCTTCATGAAAGTGGGCATTTTCCAAGGTTCTATTGTTGTTGTCTCTGTTGTTGCCACCATGGGCTTATAACCCTTCCACTGGCTTGACTATCATCTTTGTATCTACAGATCTGGCCATGTCTTTTCTACACTTTAGTGTCCTGGTCAGAAACAAAACTACTGTGATACAATAGATGAGGGAAGCTAAGGACTTGCACCAGGATGCTATGAATGGAAAATACAGGATAGATTCATAAAGTACTTGACAGATAAAATAAGCTGGACTGTTTGTCTTAGTTGTAAAAGGAGAGGGAGGAAGAGAAAGAAAGCAGGGAGATAGAAAGGGATAAATTTGACTCCAAGTTTTATAGCTTGTGTATCTTGGAGGATGCGTCTGCCCTTATTACAGCTAAGGAGTACATGATGATGGGCAGATTGGAGGGAGAAGACGATAATGACCTCAGTTTAGGACACTCTGTACGTACTAGGTGTATTAAGACTGCTATAACAAAGTACCACAAAGTGTATGGCTTAAAACAACAGACATTTATTTTCTCATACTTCTGGAGACTAGAAGTCCAAAATTGGAGTGTCAGAAGGGCCATGCTCTCTCTGAAGTTTCTAGGGGAAGACACTTCCTTATCTCTTCCAGCTTCTAGTAGCTCCTCGTGTTCCTTGGTTTGTGACAGCATAATTCCAATGTCTGCCTCCACCTTCGTATGGCTGTCCTCCCTCTGTGTCTGTGTGCCATCTCTTCTCTTTTTATAAGGACATCGCTTATATCAGATTAGGACCCAACCTACTCCAGTATGACCTCATGCTAACTTAACTGATAACATTTTCAAAGACCCTATTTCAAAATGAGGTCACATTCACAGGTACTGGAGGTTAAGACTTCAACATATATTTTGGGGGGACACAATTCTACCCATAGCACTATGTCTCTCTGCCTCTGGTCTCTTACCTTTCAAGTCTTTCTTTGTTAATGCTGCTAGAATTATCTCATAAAACACAGGTCAGATCATGCCGTTCTCCTCCTCAACTTTTTTTGTTAGCTTTTATTAAATACAGAGTAGTTCTGTCATTTGGCCTCCTTAACAAGGAACTTGAAGCTGTACACAAGCAGGCTTTGTTTGGCTTTGTTGTAATCTCCCAGCATAACAGAACCCACCATGTAGACACCTTCTTGTCTTTGCTCAAGTTATTCTCTCAATCTGGAATGGCATCCCCACTTTTCCTGCCTATGAAAATCCTACTCATCCTTTAGATTACAGGTTGCAAGCTTCATCCTCCATAGAGCCTCTGTTCACTCCCATTAGAATTTGTAGCTCCTTATTCAATAAGACTACAACAATTTATGTGTATTTTACCTGGTATTGTAATGCATTTGGAGCTATGGGTGTTGCAAAGGATTAAGCGCTCAACTAATAGCCAAAAGGTTGGAGGTTCAGACCCACCCACAGGTGCCTCCGAAGATAGTCCTGGAGATCTGCTTCCGAAAGGTCACAGCCTTGAAAACCCTAGTCAGGACACCTGTGGTGGCCATGAGTCAGTATCGACTCATCGTCAACTAACAACATAATGCATTTGCTCCAGCAGGCTTCTTCTATTGGTTGGTAAACTCTGTAAAGGTAGGAAACGTATCTTATTTATCTCCATTTCTTACCAGTTCCTAGCACATGGCTTTCCACATATTTGTTGCTCATGAAATAATGAATGAAAAGGAGAGAGAAAGAAAGAAGTGGGTCAAGGCTAGAATGGAAGGGCAATCCAGGGAGAGAAGTGGTTGGGAGAGTAGGCCTGGACTTGCTTTTGTATATGGGCAACTAGGATGGAAGCTTTGGGTTGTGAAGAACAGGTGTGAAGAATGATGATGATGTAGGCAATGGATTATGGATAATGTGAGGTGCTCATATTTGAAGACAGGATCCTGTGACACAAAATAGTGGATGCACACAACTCAGCCTCTTATCCACAGGCAAACCAGCAAAAAACAAAAAAACAAAACAAAAACAGTTGCCATGGGGTTGATTCTGACTGATGGTGACCCTATGAGTGTCAGAGTAGAACTGTGCTCCACAGGGTTTTCAATGGTTGATTTTTCAGAAGTAGATCACCAAGTCCACCTGTGGATGGACTCAAACCACCAACCTTTCAGTTAGCAGCCAAGAGCATTAACCATTTACACCACCCAGGGAGACAAACCAAATTGTAAAGTCCTTCATCAGCAGGAAATTATTATTCTGCCCATTTAAAAAGATACATGGTCTCTTCCTGTTCCCAAGACTCCTGTATGTTTAGTCACTAGTGCTACTATGTCTATTGTCTGATATCATTAAAGATGGGACCTTGACTGATAGTATGGTTATGACCCATTGCTGTTGTTGTTAGGTGCCGTTGAGTTGGTTCTGACTCATAGTGACCCTATGAATAACAGAACTGAACACTGCCTGGTCCTGCGCCATCCTCACAATTGTTGCTATGCTCGAGCCCATTGTTGCAGCCACTGTGTCAAGCCATCTCATTGAGGGTCTTCTTCTTTTTCACTGACCCTCTACTTTACCCAGCTTGACGTCCTTTTCCAGGGACTGGTCCCTCCTGATAACATGTCCAAAGTACATGAGGTGAAGTCTCACCATCCTTGCTTCTAAAGAGCATTCTGGCTTCTTACAAGACCAATTGGTTTGTTCTTCTGGCAATCCATGGTATATTCAATATTCTTCACCAACACCATAATTCAAAGGCATCAACTATTCTTAGGTCTTCCTTATTCATTGTCCAGCTTCTCATGCATATGAGGCGACTGAAAATACCCTGGCTTGGGTCAGGCCCACCTTAGTCCTCAAAGTGACATCTTTGCTTTCAACACTTTAAAAAGGCCTTTTGCAGCAAATTTGCCCAATACAATACATTGTTTGATTTCTTGACTGCTGCTTCCATGGGCATTGATTGTGGATTCAGGTAAAATGAAATCTTGGACAACTTCAATATTTTCTCCATTTATCATAATGTTGCTTATTGGTTCAGTTACTAGTCCCATTTATTTAAGTGTAGATAAGACAGGCAAGGGGGCATTCTGATTGAGATTTAATGGCCCTTAGTCTTTTCATATGTTAGACTGTTTCAACAACTTGTGTTTATTTTCAGACTCACAAAGGAAAAATGAAAAATATTGTCTTACAATATTGTGGATCCCAGAATAATGAAATTCATGGCATTCCTTTTGGATGTTCATGCACACATACATATTTATTATATTTATATCTGTATTATGTACGTACTCTGTGTACTCTTTATATACATTCCATGTCTGTCTGTAACTACTCAGCCATCAACCCATGCTAAGTCCAATCTCCCATTAGTAAAAGGACTGTTAGCGGTGGAAAAAAGCAGAGACCAAAATTTCAGTTTTCAGTCAGCTGCTTTCCATGAGGGCAGCTACCTCCCCATCAAGCCTGAGGGAGATATACACACAGAGAAAATGCCAGGCAAATGTAAACTTTTTATTCCTAGCTGGGGCTCTGGCCCCTTACCCCTTTGTTGGACCCTCGGTCCTGGTAAGTTGGGAATGTGAGAATCACCAGAAATCCTTTTCCTTGGGCTTGAGGCTCCTATTCCTTGGCCTCATTTGGGCTCTCTTGACTGAGTGACACAAATGGTTACGTGCTTGGCTGTTAATCCAAAAGTTGGTGGTTCGAGTCCACCCAGACATTCCTTGGAAGAAAGACCTGGTGATCTACTTCCAAAAAATCAACCATGAAACCCTAGAGAGCACAGTTCTACTTCACACACATGGGGTCTCCATGAGTCAGAATCGACGCGACAGCGATTTGGTTTTTTTGTGGCTTTCCGAAGCTAAGGAGGCTCTCTGAGGTGGGAGGCTGTTCATGTCCCTGTCAAATAACTCCTCCTACTGGAGTCCTAGAAGAGCTCCAGCATATTAGAGAAATTAAAATGCAAACCCCAAGGAAGAGAGGACTCTAAAGAGATCTCGTGATACAGATGAGAGAGCCTTTATCTGCTTCTCATATGCCAACTCTTCCATTCCTTAGTATCGTGACCAGCACTGTCCTTGACTCTGCCAAACTCTCATCAATCTTTCCTGGGAGTTGGCGGGGGTTGGGGGGCTTAAGAGCTTCAATCTAACCCAGTAGGTCAGGTGCGTAGCCAACATTAATTTAGAGGCTAAAGAGGTGATATTGTGCCACTTACGATCATTTTATCAAACATCAGTTGTTCTCTACCTCACAAACTCATAGCTCAACTTCTTACTCCAGCCTTTGCTACAGCAACCAGCTATGGTCAGGTGTAGCTGACAGCATCTCACCTCAGATTCACCAAGTAGTTCTTGCTTCCTGCCCCAGGACTTCTTTGCCACCTCTGTGGCTGCCTGTGGAGACCTACTTAGCCATTCTAGATCATGAGCAAACCAGGAAATGCAGAGAAGTTAACATCGTCTGAGGAACCCTGGTGGCTTAGTGTTTAAGAGCTTGTCTGCTAACCAAATGTCGGCAGTTACAATCCACCAGCGGCTCCTTGGAAAGCCTATGCGGCAGTTCTACTCTGTCCTATAGGGTCGCTATGAGTCGGAATCAACTCGACGACAATGGTTTGGTTTTGGTTTGGTGGGGCTACCATAGCCTCTTCCTCCTTCTATCTTTTGTCACTCCTGAGATACATTTTACACAGCTCCCCATGAGAGTCCCCAGAAGAATTGCAACCCAGTGCCCACAGCAATGACAAGCTTGCTAATGCACCCTGGAATTGACTTTCCCTTCTTACCCATTTCACTCTTTTTAGTTCCCCACTTTTGTTCTTGGAATCACTCCCCGAAATACATGGCTGCACATAAGCCCTTTTCTGAGGGCTCTGCTTTTGAGGGGAGCCCAGATGGGTAGATATATAGATAGACAGGAAAGAAGAGAGAGATTTGCTATCAGCAAGTACTAATCAATCCTGAAAAATGTTCTAACAGACATTCTGCTTTGAAGTATGTGTGAAGGGGACGGGGGTTGGTAGTCCTTTATAAGATACACTGAAAACTTTGTGGACCATTGATGAGCAATTGCAATTATAAAAAAATAAGAGCTAGAACCTGAAGCCAGGTAATGGTGTCTTCCTATCAAGAAATATTTAAGATCTGAGTGATACTCACCTTTCTAGGATGGTTTGGATGGAGCCCTACCTTCAAGCCCTTGTTGTTGTTATTTGTTGTGGAGTCAGTTCTGGCTCATGGAGATCCCGTGTGTTTGGGGTAGAACGGCTCCACAGGGTTTCCAAGGCTGTGACCTTTTGGAAGATTGCCAGGCTTGCCTTCTGAGGTGTCTCTGGGTGGGTTCGAACTGCCAACATTTCAGCTAGCAGTCGAGAGCTTAACTGTTTGCACTACCCAGGGACTCCTGTTCAAGCGCAAGGATGGCTAAATAACGTTCCCTGCTCCTGGCCTCGTGTATACTCTCTCTGCTTTACTGGTTTTTAAATTTTTTTAAAAATTGTGGTAAATACATAGGTAACAAAACATTTGCCGTTTCTACAATCTTGATAGGACAGTTCACCGCAATTAATTATGCTCATCATGTTGTTCAACCATCACCATTAACTGGTTCCTGAATTTTTCCATCACCCTTAACAGAAGCTCAGTGTCCCCTATCTGCTTTCCTTATGTGATAACAGGGACAAATCAGTTATTGTAAACATGTGGAGCCTTTCCATCAAATGGAACTACCTGGGAGATAACTTTTATAATGTGCTTAGAGTCCTTGGGGTCAGACTCTTTCTAAACAAGTGGTAGAATAAGAATATTCAGTGTATGCATTCATTATACTAAAACTAAAACATCTTTCATTATATCTGTCAAGAGGAGCCATTTGCTCTTCTACAGAAAACGGAACATTTGAAAGGTTGTGGGCAGAAAGCTCTGTGCTTCACAACTGCACTAGTGCCCTGCAGGAGGCTGGGAGCAGGCAGGTGGTGGGAGAAGGAGGGGGCAGTGTTGGCGAGAAGAAGGTGGGCAGGATGAAACCTTTGTACCACCATCTTGCTAACCCCTAACTCGTTTAACCAGATGAGGTACCCACAGTAGGTAAAATATATTTAAGCTTCTCTCAAGATGACTGCAGACAATCCAAGCATCATACTATAGCTTTTAAATGGGAAACTTTCAGGCCTCCCAAACTCTGAAGTGAGAGCAGAAAAATATTTTTAGACTTTTTTTTTTATTTCCTCCCCTGAGCCTGTTGTGGATTGAAAACTTTGAGGCGCCATTTTTGTCATAATGACCTTGTAAGGATTCTGCCTTGCAACCCACATCTGCTTCAAAAGGCTGATGTTTTCTTGTTTAGAAAGAGCATTAGGATCATAGTGTGTTAGATTGGGAAGGGGTCTTAGAGACAACCTGTTTTGTGTGTGTGGGTGGGTGGTAAAATATATATAACAAAATGTTTGCCATTTTAACCATTTTTTAAGTGTACAATTCAGCGACGTTAATTACATTCACCATGTTGTGCAACCATCACCACTATCCATTTTCAAACATTTTTATTCCCCTAAACAGAAACTCAGTATCCCTTAAGTAGTAACTCCCTATCTCCCCTTTCCCCCAGCTGCTGGTAGCCAATAATAAAACTTTTTGGCTCTATGCATCTGCCTATTCTAAGTATTTCATAAAAGCTGGATCATACAGTGTTTGTCTTTTAGTGTCTGACTTATTTTGCTCAGCATAATTTTTCAAGATTCTTCCATGTTGTGGCTTGTATCAGGGCTTCATTTTTCTTTATGACAGAGTAATATTCCATAGTATGAATATACTACATTTTTTAATCCATTCATCTGTTGATGGACACTTGGGTAGTTTTCACCTTTTGGCTATAGTGAATAATGCTGCAATGAACATTGGTGTATAAATATCTGAGTTTCTGCTTTCAAGTCTCTTGGGTATATACTTAGGAGTGAAATTCCTGGGTCATATGGAGTTGATGTTTAACTGTTTGAGGTATTGCCAGACTATTTTCCACAGTGACTGTACCATCATACGTTCCCACCGGCAATGGATGAGAGCTCCAACTTCTCCACATTCTCATCAGCACTTGATATTAGCCATCCTAATGAAGTTGTATCTCATTGTGGTTTTGATTTGCATTTCCCTAATGATAATGATGTGTTCAATCTGTCTTTTTATAAGATGCTTAATGTTGTTAGGTGCTGTCGAGTCGGTTCCGACTCATAGCAACCTCATGCACCATAGAACAAAACACTGTGCAGTCCTGTGCCATTTCCACAATCGTTGCTATGTTTGAGCCCATTATTGCAGCCACTATGCCGATCTATCTCCTTGAGAGTCTTCCTCTTTTTCACTGACCCTCTACTTTACCAAGCATGAGATCCTTCTCCGGGGAGTGGATCCTCCTGATAACATGTGCAAAGTATGAGAGACAAAGATGCTTAATTGTAAGTCATAATCACACCCCTCGTTCATGTCAGAACCAGGCTTCAAACCAGGTAGTCTGTCTCCATGGTTATGTCCCTCGCGGTTGGACAGTACTGTATGTAATCCAGATGTTCTCACTAACCAGGGTAGAAAGCCACCTGTAGGGACTGGCTTAAGGGGAATTTATTTTGAAGTGTGACTTGAGGTAGATTCTCTGTTCCCGGTCTGTGCTATTGAAAACCAAGAATGAACTAATATTTAACTGCATCAAAAAGGAATCTCAAAGGGATACGGCAATCGGTTTTCCTTCTCCCTTTTGCAGCTCCTACCAATGTGAACAGGATTTGCATTTGCCTGTTTTACAGATCCAGCTATCAAGAAAGAATTACGACCCGGAGATCTACCACCTCATATAAAACAAGAGGTCTTGATTAACAACCTGAGACCGTGCAGACCTTTGATGGAATGGGCCTCCCCATCCCCAGAGAGTCACCACCCTTCACTTCTTCCAGAGACTGCTTCATGGGCATTTGCTTGCTTAGTTAAGTGTGGTTGGCCTGCAAAATAAATGCCACTTTGTGTGGGGGCTCTTCTGTTTTGAGTGAGTGCTGTAAGAAAGAATGTTGACTGGGGTATCTTGAACTTCGGTGATCTATGGCTTCTTGGAATGGAGCCTGAATCCCCCAGGGTACTGTATTATCCTGAGATTTTGCCCACAGGTTCTAAGCTGCTTCGAGGAAGGACTGCAGCTTCACATTGTCTTCTGCAAAAATGGATGAAATCACTTAGCTCCCTCCCTACCCTCTTACATGCACAGAGCCCCTCTTGGTTCCTCCCCATGGGCTGAAAGCACCAAGGTGAATTGATTTGTGTTTATGCAGCTAATGAGATGTGCCTTTCCATTCAAATTGTTTCCAAGCCCCATGTGACCTTTGTCAGGCAAGAGTTCTTGAATGATGCTTCTGACTCTGGATGAGGAGACCATCGTCTTGATAGTTCTCTCTGTCCCCCCTTGTGATGGGTGCTGCTTCTCTGTTAAGTGGCCGGGCAGATCTTGGTGGTGGTCACCAGATGCAGCCAATTAGCCACAGACACATTATAGAGAACGTGGCCTTGAGTCTTAGCTTAAAAAATGTTTATGTGGCATGACACAAGGAAAAGTTATCTATGACCTTGGATTACAATTCAAACAGGGTGTGTGCACTACCGGCTGGCAGACACCCACGTCCACATGCAGCATTCTCTAGATAAGTGAGGGGGGCTCTCTTCTAAACCATTTCTCAAAGTTACTGGAAGCCCGTTTCAGGAGAAATTGTTTTCTTTATATTTCTGGCTATTCTCAACCACAGGGAAAATGTGAGGGGGTCTAAGAAAAAAAATGTATACAAAACTAGAAGGCATCACTTCCTGCAGTGCTAGCAAAAAACAAGTTTGATTTGCTTTTAATATTTTCCATAAATACTAGCCACCCCAGAACAAAATTGGTATTTGTAGCAAGTGAAAGAACTTGATTCAATCATGTACAATATAGCTGCTAGATGAAAAAAGGAAGGGGAGAATAGTGTCTGATTACCTGCTGATCATTCTCAAAGTGGCTTCTCCTACATGATCTCATTTTATAAAAAGTAAATTTGATCCTTTTTAATGTTAGAGTGAAGAGGTTCACAATTTCTTGAAATAAGCACAGGACATTATATTCCCAAGCACGCAAGTTGTGAACCAGGCAAAACATTCTCTTCTGTTGCTTTGTATATTTTTTATTAACCATCACAGTTTCATGGGGAAGATTTCAGATGGTTAGAACTTTTAAACCAATTTTTAAAAAAGATGGTTTTATCCGTGTGCTTTTTACCTCCCTTTCTGGCTTGTATTTTTCCCTGGTACCTTCCCCCGAATGGTGAACTACTACTTGCATTTCAATGAATTATTATTTAGCTTGCAAAGTAAACCACTCTCCCCCTTGTCAAAATCTCATCGTTGCCTAATTTCATTAAGATAAATGGAATTTGCCATTTGTCCCCCCCGCCCCTTTGGCTATGGGGCCGATAAAATGATGTCAAGCAGGAGAGGGTAAGGCTGGTGAACACTTAAATGTCACTAAGTAATTTCAGGAAGGAGTCAGCCTGCAATTGTGCTGGATGATGGATATGCTCTCAACCTTATTGGCTATTAATGACTTATACAGTCACAACCTGCATTATGACCATGACTCTCTAAAACTTTCACTTTGTAATAGTTATAACTAAACCGAAACAGTTGCTGTTAAGTCGATTCCGACTCATGGCAACCCCATGTGTGTCAGAATAGAACTACGCTCCCTAGGGCTTTCAGTGGCTGATTTTTTGGAAGTAGATCGCCAGGTCTTTCTTCCAGGGCACCTCTAGGTGGACTCGAACGTCCAACTTTTCCATTAGCAGCGGAGCCCGTGAACTGTTTGCACCACCCGGGGCAGTTATAAACTCATAACATTTCCTCAATCTGATTAAAGTACACTGAAATGTAAAAAAAAAAAAAAAAAAAACAGAACAAGTAAGACAAATAAAACCCTGAGACTAACTAGTAGTCAAGGATGGCAACGAAGAAAGAAAAAGAAACAAGAGTATAGCCAACCTTTTTTCTTTTTTTAATTAGAGTATATTATACTTCCAAACTGGATACACTAGAAATTGGCAATGCAACATAAGATGCAAAGGAATATACCAGTTACTGTCAAAATGACCCTGTACAGCCTTGTAATGCAAAAAGCTTTATACAATACAAATTTTCAGTAATGTACACAAACCTTGACAGTATGATCATCTGAACGTAGTTATGAGGAGTTAAAAAAGGAGAGAAGAGAGAAAGTGCTGAGAACTCTAACTGCACTACTATATGGAAAAATAAGCTAGCTTTCATTGAAGAATGCATAGTGAAAACAGAATTGGAGCTAGTCAGTAGGTGAATTTCTCAAAGACGTTAGTGTTTTACATGGAAAGGATATCTATGGAATACATCCTTCCCTGAGTATCAAACTGCAAACCAAATTCAGGGGTACATATTTATCTAGATGGAGTCTGAAAAATGCTGTATATTTTCTTTATTAATAATAATAATAATAATATAAAAAGTCAAACAAACTCCAAACACACCTTTTCTCACTCAGAAAACCTTTTTTTTTTTATAATTTACCAGAAAGACTGATGACTCTTTCCAAAGTGCTAAAAAAGTTGCCCAATTACATTAAGCATGATGAAGTCATTCAAATACAGGTTCAGTGGCAAGCAGTGAAATGCATGGCATTTGAGCAGTAAACGTCTCCTTCCATCCCTTCTCGCTCTTGAAAGTCTCCACCCTAGGACCTCATATTGCACAAGTGGCACGCTGTGAAACCTACGATCCTGACCGTCAGGGCCACCCTTTCAGGTTTTCAACCTGCTGGTGCATACGCAGGATTCGCCTTTTCTGCCAGCCTCCATGGGATCCCTGTGGCCCTCTTTCCTGTCATCACTGAACTCGTCATTTTGAAAGCACATTATTAGCCAAGTGGCACATTCTCCATTATATGGGGATAAAGACAGTACTTTTAAAAATGCAGCCCACCCATAGGTCCATTATTCTTGGAGTGTATCGTCCGTAACTGTCTATAGTGTCTTTTACTGAGACATTGACGTGGTGAGGTTGAACAGAGCTTCAAACGTGGCCCAGAACAAATGTCCCTGCTGGAGAATGACTGTGGGGGCGGAGGCTTCCAGCCCTACCTGGCTCGGTCTCCCCGCCCCTGGGGACATCTCCTTAGTGTAAACAGGCCTGCCAGGGCACCGAGCAGGCCCCCTCAGTGGCTGGGTGGCAGGCAGAGGGGAGTGTTGCACGGCTAGGGCTGGGGGAAGGGGCCGGGTGCAAAGGACAGAAGGCGGGACAAGGGAGTGGATGCGCAGTACAGTCTCCGGCTTCCGGGGGAACTGTACTAACTTAGAGGGGCTTTCAGTGACGCAAACTGACTACAGGGGGAAAACGAAGGATACCTTTATTTTCCCCTGGTGGAACAGATGGAAAAAAAAAATCCCAACTCTAGGATAACACATGATGGAAAACAGCAACACAGTAAGAAAGCGTTCCTCCTGTACATCAGTTCTTCAACAGATAAATAATAAACTTTTATATTCCAAACTTCCCATTATTATACAAAGCACATTTCTTCCTGCTCTTTCAGCCTGCTTCATACTGGAAATTCTGTTGTCTTAAAAATACAAAGCCATTAACATATTCAGCCCGAGATTCTTCTTTGTTTTCCTTTTTAAATCACCCATTGCCTTTTAAGCTGAGCAAAGGGCCCCGCCACCGATTCACGTCCGCTTCCTGCTGCAATAAAGTGCTGCACGTAAGTTGCCATTTTAATGACCACAAAATAAGAGCTTTAAATAAGTATAAAGTTAGCCTCCTAGCAGGTTACATCTACCAGGCGTGAACAAAATGGAATACAGAATTACTAACACGGAGGACAGACACCGCGATAGCCAGAGGTCTGCAAACATGACGGAAACTTCTCAGGGGCATAAACCACACCGCAGGGGGAAACAGCACCTTTTTGTTGTGTCAAAGAGGTCGGGACTCAATTTTCAAACATACAGTCTACTCATTCCATATAAAAGGTACATTTTCTTCCTTTTATTTTACTTTTTTTTGCTGCAGATGAGAAACAAAAATTAGTGCAAGATCAAAGCACTGTGCAAAACTGCCTTTTTTTTTTTTTTTTTTTTAGTCTGAGCATTTATACCCAGAATTTATCCAAACCCCTTTTAATCTCCTTGGCTGGATATCTCAATCATAAAAGTTCTCACTCATACAATTTTTTTTTCCTGCAAACAAATGGTAACCACTGAATTAATACATCATATATATATATAATCTGCCCTTAAAAAACGATGCATTGTGTGTGTGTGTAACCATACACATTGTATACGTACGGACACACACAGGGTTAGGTTTTGTGATGTTAGCTGCAGTGCTGCGAGGTATTTCTTCTGAGATGGGTCGCTTGGTTCCTCGCATCTTCATAACCAAAGAAGACAGGAGCCCAAGGTCGCCAGCACTCTGTCGGAAATCTCCAGCAGCACTGCACATATCTACCATGCCTTCACCAACTAAGCACCAGGCCCTACTGCTCTACAGCCATAAAGCTGAGAGGGAAAGGTGCTGAAGGAGCTCAGGGAGAGATTGGAGCGCGTGAACCCAGGAGGGCAAAGGATGTTCATCACTGCTAAGTAAGCAGTACTGAGAAGGTGCGGTGGACACGTCATGGCACACAACACATGCACGGCCTTCTCTTTCAGAATCCGCAAACGCCCACACACCCCATTCACCCAACAGAAAACAAAATGCACTGGTAGATAATCTGACAAGTGCTGACTGCTATTAAGGACACTCTCTTGAGGGTTGAACAAGACAAAATTCCTTGAAGAGAAAAGTACGGAGCAGGGGTGAGAGTGGGAGGTGGGGCTGGGAGGCATGCCTCTGAATGTAGAAGTATGCAGTAGGTCACCTCTCTGAAGACTGAATAAAGCAGCTTTCATGTCAATGCAATAGGTATACACACAGAGCCAATTGTCTATTCCTTACTAAAGATATACAGTACACGTGGTTCAGACCCAGGAGGTCTGTGGGTTTTGCAGCAACATACACCTGCTGGGGTTGTGTTTAAGTTTTGTGGGTTTTTTTTTTTTGTCTGTCTCTTGGTTTTTGGTACAGAGCATGGCTGCCCTCAGACAGTCTCCGCTCTTTCTCTTAGTCCGAGATAGGCTAGGAAGGAGTGTTTGGGTGAGGGGATTCTAGGAGGAGCAGTCTGAGGTCTGGGAGGGTGGAATGTGAGATCCAAGTGGTTCTTGGGGTACAGCATTGTCAAGGGAATGAGATGGGCAAAATCCGAGTTCCGATACTTGTCAAAGCGCAAAGGGGAGCCGTTGAAGGCCAGAGCCTTGAGTGCCAGGTTCGGCTCTGAGCTGCTGCCGTGGGCGGCCGACAGGGCCACGGTCTGTAGAGCCTGGGAGGCAGACATGACCGACAAGGGAGACAAGAGATTCCGGGAACTCCCCACGATGAGGAGCGGGGCCCCAGGGCCAGTTGGCTCCTTGGGGGTTGGACACAGGCCCTTCTTGTCCTCCTCAGGGCAGTCCCCACTCTGGTGCTTCTTGATGTGGCGGCTGAAGACGAAAGGGTGTGTGGTCTTGAACAGGCACTCTTCACAGCTGAAGGTCTGGCGTGGGGCGTGCTTCAGCTTCTTGTGCAGGTTGAGATTGTCCTTGCGCTTGCAGCTGTAGCTGCACTGGTCACAGTGGAAGGGCCGCTCCCCAGTGTGGACGCGCACGTGCTCGATGAGCTTGTTGGCGGTCTTGGACAGGTAGCCGCACTGGTCACACTTGTAGTGGTTGCCGAGGCGATGCTCCCGGGTGTGCGTCTCCAGCTCCAGCTGGTTGGCCTTCACCGTCTGGCAGATCCGGCACTTGTACTCCATCTTGTAGTGGGTCTTGAGGTGGCACTCCATGGCGGCGGGGCGGTTGGTGGAATAAATGCAGAATGGGCACCTGCCGGGGGAAGCAATAGAAGCAAGGTTTCAGCCAGTAAGGTTCTGCGGCTGGTATGCTGCTACCCCTCTTCACCAACCTGCCCCCAACCCACCCTCCAAACTCCAACGCCTGGCCTGCCCTGCCCAGCCCAGCCCTGCTGCCTCTCAGGGGCTAAGAGGACCCCCTGTGGCTTCTCCCAGCTAACGAGGAGCTCTGATGAGATGCGCTCAACCTACTCTGGGTCTGCTGGCTCGGACAGCGAACACCAGCCCCTCGGAGAGGGAGCGGAGAAAGTGTGAGGAGTAAATAAGCTGTCACTCCCTTCCACCCCACTCCCGTCCCCTCTGAGCCCTCCCCACGCCCCACCAGACATAGCAGAGGTCTAAACCTCACGACCTCCCCTCTACATGGGAGCAACACAAAGAATCGACTTTTCATGCACCACACCAAGCACACGCAGAAAGGCTAAGAGGTTTTAAAGAACAGCTTATAGGGGGAGAGCTACCTCCAGCAAACAGAAAGTCATAGGGGTCAGAATCGTGCTTATTAAACGGTGGTTAGGATGAGAAGGCCTCTGTGTGTCTCTCTCTGTGTGTGAGCATGAGTGTGTGTACGTGTAAAGCATCCTTGTTCTCTACCAGGAAAGGAGGATACGGACTATGTCAGGGGTAGGGCAGGCAGCCCACCCACTATCCCATCAACTACTAAGGGATAAGGAGGAAGGGAGCTTGAAGACATCAGGACACGATTGTGTCACAGAAATAACAATAATCCAACTGGATCATAAATTCTCAGAGGGCAGGACCATATCTAACATTTCTTTTGTATTCTCTATGGTGCTTGGTAGAGTACTCAGCACATGGGGAGCACCCAGGAAACACTAATTCAGTATTTGAGTCCTCTCGACATAGTTTAGGCAGATTCTGGAAGGGCAGATTTTCGTCCTGGCTCCATCCCCTCGTTAGGCTCTGGCTGGAAGCTCTGGGACAAAAGCCAGGCCTCTCTGTGCCTCAGTTTCTCTATCCCTTGCATCGAGGATACACTACCACCAACCCTCGAGCTGCCCAGAGGGGTTGGGAGGAGCGGTTGGGGCATGTTTACAAAATCTGCTGGGCTTCTCTCTTAGAAGCTGTCGTGCTTGAGTCAGTGGTTATACGATAGCTGTAGTGTTTGCTCTCTTTACAAGAATGCAAATGCGGAAGTGGCTGCCTCGACTCTTCTCTGGCAGCCGCAGGGCAGGGGCCAAGAGTGAATTGTCCTCTGAGGGTCTGGAGAGGTGTTCAGCAGAGCCCAACACAACCAAGTGCACCGTGCACGGCCTCCTCAGCCAGCGCCAAGCTCGCCGTTAGCCTTTGAACCTCAGCTCACAGAAGAGTGCACACAAGAGAAATGTAAAGCCCATTCCCAGGTCAGGTGCACACACAACCCCTACGCCAAGCTGGGCCTTACCTAGAGGAGTGTGACACTCACCACTGTCCTGAGCTACGGCAAAAGAAAAATAATAGTATAATCTTATTTGATCTGCATTATGAACAGGATATAGAGTACAAGCAGTTCCATCACAGAAAAGCAATTGAGACATCTGCAGTCTGTTTCATTTTAAGGACATTTCTGTGACCCACAGCTCCATCTTTCTTTCACTGCTCAGGCAAAGTGCTAAGGGTTTTCCGTGCTCCCGGGATTTATCTTAAAGACATTCTCTCAGGCAAATTAATTCTCAGAAACAGCAAAGGAAAACAAAACAAAACGAAACAAAGACTCACTGTATAGCCAGAAGGCATTATCAATTTTTTCAAAGTATTCTTCTACTTGGTCATCCTAGAACATAAACTATTACACAGGGGACCGTTAGCACCGCGGGAAGTGGCTGGACTGGCAAAAGCATCAGGTTTCACTGTGCATTCTCCCCAACAGGTTCAGAGGCTCGGGATTTCTCAGGGCCCTGAGGAAAGGCTGACTGGCAAAGCCACGACCGGCAGGTGCCGCAAAGTTAACAGGTGTGACTGGGCAATGGGCACTAGTCTGACCACAGGGAAAGAAAAAAAAAAACCTGTTCTTTATTTTTTATTTTTTTAAAGAGTATATAAATATTTAGAAAGGGACGGGGAGAACAAACCAAGTGTCCAAATTAGCTCTGGCCAGGCATTTCCCTTCTACTGTGTTTTTTGAATTATAACCTCCCGCTTCCCTCAGCTTTCTTACACTCCGCCCCTTCTCCCACCTGAGTGTACCCAAGTGAAACAACATGGAAGTCAACAGTAGGTGCTGCTCCCTAACTCTTCTGTTTGGGCAAGTTTTTGGGGAAGGTCCCCCTGGCCAGGCTGGGGAGCTGATCCTGCACTGCCCAACACCGGGCCCTCAGGGTCCTTCTGGGTCTTTCCATCTGTCACCCACTCAGGAGGGTTATGCTACCTCTCTGGCAGGTTGTGAGTTCCAAAGATGAAAGCATTTTAAACCCAAAGTTTTTTTTTTTTTTTGCATTAAATTAAAAGTAATTTTCCATTCTTTTAATTGTATGATCATTTTAACTAAAAATTAATAGTTAAGGCTTGAAAGTAGCATTGTGTAGCTTTCTGTCTGTGACTGACTACATATGCGTCTTTCTCTTTACTAGACCATATGTGCCTAATGAACAGGGATTCTGAATTTAGAATCACTAGGAAGATGATACTCTGATAGTGCTAGGACATAGATTTCCTGAGTGTGGAAATTTTAGTTCATTCTTTGCTTGCCCTTTAGTGCCTATTATCAAGCCAGACACATAGTACGTGTGACAATAACTGATTGGTCTCACTTGGGACCAGCTGGCTTCTTACAAATACTGGTTAATGATGCTACAGGTTGTCTAGGTCTCTGGGCATCTGAGAATAAGGTGTGACTGGCAATGTCAGATCTCATGAAGGGTCAACCAAGGCGATCCCAGTTCTAGTTCCTGGAAAGGTATAAGGAATGCCTTCAGGAAGACATGAGGCACGGGATCTTTGCCTGAGAAACGTTGCCTCCTGCCTATTCAAACTGCCAAGGTTCCCACTTTTAGGGGTGGAGTGGGGATGGGGTGGTTGTCATGCTTATTTAACAGCTATATGGTAAATCATCTAAAACTAGAGATGGTGAACTGCAGTGACAGTGTAATGATTTACACTTGGGGCACTAACCCGAGTCCATTAATAACATCAAGTCTGAACAAAACCCAACGGTACAGGAAGATTCTACCCTTGCAGGCTGAGCTGATCCAACATACCTTCTTCCCTGCCCTGAATTCCAGGATATCTGTGAAATGGATTCTCCTGCTGAGAACTTCTGTTGACCCCCTGGGGGACAGGTCTAAAGGCAGCAGAGGTACCTAACTTCCTGCATACCAAGCTCTCCCTCTCCAAGACCCCAAAACCTTCAGGGAAGAGGATGGGGCAGGGAAGGGGAAGGGGTGTTTAGTAACAACGCAGTAAAAGGTTCTGTACTTGCTTTCCTTACTTGAGCCCACCGGTGGGGACAGTGTGGCATTTCTTATGCTCCAGCAGCTGTTCGGGGGTCTTCATGAACTTGTGGCACACGTCACACTCAAACATCCGGGTGATGAGGTGTATCTGCAGATGGCGCTCAAACATATTCTTCGTCTTGCAGACAAAGTTGCAAAAAACGCATTCGAACCCTGAAAGGACCGAGGCTGGGTGTACAGGTGCAAGGGGCAGAGAGACGGGAGGGCAAGAGTGGGGCCAAGTTTCTCTTCCTCCCACCCCATGTAGCTACACTCCTCCAGCCATTGGTCCCTGCATCTCCGTGTTAAAAGGCATTAAATGCTTCAGAGTAAGTGTTACCCTCTCCATCCTTCCACCCATATTTGGATGCAAATCAAGCCAAAGGAAATTCAAATTTTAGGTGATGTGTATTACACTGTATCCTGGGCCTAATACCGGCTTTCCAACACCACCTGTCTTGTAGGGCTATTGTCACGCCTGGGTCACCCTAGAGTGCGGAGGGCTGAACAGGCACATCCACCTCCTACCTTTCTCTGGCTTCTCCTCACTGTTCAGTGAGGACTGGCTCCCAGGCACGACGGAGATGACCAGCAGGTTGTTCCCGCCCTTGTTCTTCTGAGAACCATCTGAGTCATCTTTGCTGTTGGCCGAATCACTCAGAGCTGAGAGGGAGGATGAAGAGGGGCTGTTTGATTCGCTGGGGGTCTTCCTGTCTTCCCCTGAAAAACAAACATAATCCACGTCTGCTTACTCAGGGGATGAAAGCCCTCAGAATGACAGCGGTGGTGGAGAGGGGGTATATCACTGATGCACTGTGATTTGGGGAGCACAAGACCAAGTTTTCCAACTCCTCGAATTCCAGGTCCCGGTGCACCTATGGTGATAATACCTATGGTACTTGAGGCCGAGAGCAAGCATGCATTTACTCAACAAACGTTCACTGAGGTCTCACAATAATTACAGTAAAATGACAACAGCTAAAATGTACTGAACATGTAACCAAGTTCCAGGAACTGTTATACTTTAACTGCATTATCTCATTTTATTTTAGGGGGCACAATTATTATCACCCCCATTATACAGATGAAAGGAGCCCTGGTGGTGCAGTGGTTAAGCGCTCGGCTGCTAGCCAAAAGGTCGGTGGTTCAAACCCACCAGCCACTCCATGGGAGAAAAATATGGTAGTCTGCTTTTGTAAAGAATACAGCCTCGAAAACCCTATTGGGGTCGGGAGGGGGGGGCAGTTCTACCACATCCTATAGGGTCGCTATGAGTTGGAATCAGCTCGATGGCACACGGCAACAACATCATACAGGTGAGGTAATGGAGGCACAGAGAGGTTAACCTGGCTGAGGAAGTGGTAAAGCAGAGATGTGAGCCCAGGTGGTCTGACTCTGTAACCCATGCTCTTCTGAGTGCACTGGACTACCTCCCTGTACCCTCAAAGTGGAGTAAACATGTCAATGGGCCATTAAAATCTAGTGTCAGGAGACTTCTGCTTCCACTCAAGTGGAGTATCAGGGGCTCAATTTATCCTTCTTACTGAAACAACCAGACAAACTGTATCAGTGTTTTTCACAGCACTGGACAGCAGGCAGTGAAGAAGAGTGACCCCTGAGTGACGGGACAAGAGGTGAGCCTTCTGATGGCCCAGCTTACTGCCCTGAGAGTCTCCAGCCTGCAGTGCAGAGAGGAGCCCGACAGACTCCTTGAGTTGAGGCAACAGCTGAGGGTGTTAGGACTTCCACATGGCTGGACTGTGCAGGACAGAGTGCTGGAGAGGAGACAGCAGCACAGAGAAAGACCTCCAAAGACCCACAGAGGGTCCCTCTACAGTATTTAGCCAAGTATGAATCAGAACATGTGGGTCAAGAAACTATCCAAGGTGAAGAAAAAATTATTTCAAAGGCTTAGACAATAGTGCCTGGCACATATACAGGGCCACAAGGAGTGCCGGTTTCCACTAGCCAGATTGGAAAAACTCACAATTCAGGGGCATTGGATAGAAAACTTAGGAAGGTCTTTTAATAGTGGGTAATAATTAGCCCTAGAGGGAGCACTGTTCCGGACCTGCCCAACAAATTTTAAAAGCAAGACTCAAAAGGACCAAAGTTTCCAAATAACCACATCCTAGAACAAAGATCAAGAATATTTATAGGAATATAAAATATCCAGCACCAAACAAGGTAAAATCACAACGGCTGGCACAAAACAAAAATTATCACCCATGCAAAGAAGCCAGAAAAGCACCCCAAATGAGGAGAATATCAACCAATCAAAACTGACCCAGAACTGACAGAGATGTTAGAATTTGTAGACAGGGACATTAAAAAAGTCATTATAACTGTATTGTCTATGTTCAAAAAGGTAAGCAGAGAAAAGCAAAATATAAAAAAAGATCCAAATCAAAGTTCTAGAGATGTGAACTGCAACGGCTGAGATGAAAAACACACTGGATGGGGTTTTACTGGCAGTTTCGACACGCAAAAGGAGAGATCAGTGCCTCCGAAGATAATAGCAATACAAAGTACCCAAGATGAAACACACAGACAAAAAAGAATTACTGCAAATGAAGAGACTATCAGTGAGCTGTGGGACGCCTTCAGTCAGCTTAATATGAGTTTTACTGGAGCCCTGGCTGGGGGAGGGGGAAAATAGGAAAAAAAAATTGAAATGGCCAAAAATTTTCCAAATTTGAGGAAAATCCTAAACTCACAGATCCAAGAAGCTCAAGGAACACGAAGCAGAAGAGACACGAAGAAAACGGCACCAAGGGATGTCCTAACCGAAATTTCAAAATGCTAATAAAAAGAAAATCTTAAAAGCTGCCAGAGGAAAAAAAGACATTCATGGGCAGAGAAACAAGATATGGATGACAGCAGATTTCTCACTAGAAACAATGTAGGTGAGAAGACAGTGGAGTGACATTTTAAGGCACTGAAAGAAAAAACTGTCAACCTGAAATTCTGTACCCAGTGAAAATACCTCAAACACAAAGGCAAAATTAAAAGAAAAGCTGAAATAAAAAAGCTAAGTATTTATCACCAGCAGGCCCACAATATAAGAAATGTTAAAAGAAACCCTGCAGGCAGAAGGAAAATGACACCAGATATAAAAATGGATATACGAAAAGAATGAAGAACATCAGAAATGATAATTACTACATGGGTAAATATGTGATTTTTTCCTAATGTTTAAATCTCTTTAAAAGGTAATAAAAATAATTTTATTTAAACAAAATTAAGAACAACATATTGTAGGGTTTATAACATATGTATGAGTAAAATGTATGACAACATTTTCTACAGAAAAGAATGAAGAGCATCAGAAATGATAATTACTACATAAGTAAACACGTGATTTCTTCCTAATATTTAAATCTCTTTAAAAGCTAATAAAAATAATTTTATTTAAACAAAATTAAGAACAACATATTGTAGGGTTTATAACATATGTATGAGTAAAATGTATGACAACATTTTCTACAGAAAAGAATGAAGAGCATCAGAAATGATAATTACTACATAAGTAAACACGTGATTTCTTCCTAATATTTAAATCTCTTTAAAAGCTAATAAAAATAAATTTTTTAAACAAAACCAATAATAACATATTGTAAGGTTTATAACATATGTATGAGTAAAATGTATGACAACAGTTTCTACAGAAAAGAAAGACGAGCACAAGAAATGATAATTACTACATAGGTAAATATGTGATTTTTTCCTAATATTTAAATCTCTTTAAAAGCTAATAAAAATAAATTGTTAAACAAAATCAATAATAATGTATTGTAGAGTTTATAACATATGTATAAGTAAAATGTATGACAATATCACCATAAAGGCAGGAAGGGGAGAAATGGAAGTAAGGTTCTTATACTACATGTGAAGTACACCGAAAGTATACTGCAGTACATCAAAGATGTATATTATAAACCTTAAATAACTGGATAGCTATACCTCGTTCACTGGTCAGATGACTCAGTATTGTTAAGATGTTCATTCTCCCCAAACTGACCTATAGATTCAATGTAATCTCATACTATTAGGTTAGAATAAAAAATACAGGGAAAATGTCCTTTCAGTTTCTTTTAAATCAATTAAGCAAGCTAGTGATTGTAAACTCTAGGAACTTCTTACTTTTAGAAGATTAAACAGTAAATCATGTATGTAGGCATAAAATGTCTTTCTGCAAAGTCATAGCCTTGAAAACCGTATGAAGCAGTTCTACTCTGCCCACTTGGCGTTGCCATGAGGCAGAATCAACTAGCTGGAAATCAGTAACAAACGTAACAGTTACAACAGTGAGTTACATCTAGAGTGTGGAATCATTTGCATTATATTTGTCTGTTTTCTTTTACTTGGCTTTCATATTCTCCTACAGTGACCAAGAACTACTTGCGCAATTAAAAGTCGTTTTTAAAAAGAAAAAGGAAAAAGACATATATCTACTTATAAAGTTTTCAAATCTTATTCCCATCAGAAAGATGCTTACATCCAGGGCACGCAACTCTTACTTCACTACATAATTTTTCAAATTTTGTTCCTATCAGAACTGAGCTAGGTTCCTGGACAAACAGCAAGTGACCTCACTTATGGAGATGGAACATGACTTTATAATAGCATAGTCCCCCCTTGATACAAAGCAGCTTTGTTAAAGTTAGTACCACTACTGTCAGCCCCTTATCTAAACATTTAACCAACTGTGGACAAATGGGCCATTTTTAATAGGGCCCTGAATCCCTGATATTGCTTGCTTCCCCAAATCCATCTTCTAAGACTGGTCTCACCAACAGCACATTACAAGTGATTACTTTAGTTTTTAGTATTTAACATATTCGTTTTAATTACTGTCTTTAAAAATAGATTTAAGTGCCCTCAGGCTTAAGGCACTGGGCAGAACTACTAAAATTAATAAATTTATAAATATACAGGGACCCGGGTCAGTCACTTTGTGATACAATATGGGAAAACAGTCCAGCTTGCCTGATGTGTAATCCTGAGCCCAAACAGCCTCCCCTACTTTCAGTCCTCATCTTCTTTGGCTCTATCTGTAGGGAGTGAGCCTGGGGGCTCTTACCAACTAAATCCAAGGCTAACTATAGTCCCAGTGGCCAATTATTTTCAATATCACAAAGATTCTTGGTGAAGGACACCTGTGCATCGGTACAGTCACCTCATGTATCAAGACAGCCAAGTGAAGAAAACCTAAAAGAAAAACTTATATCTATTTTATAATTAAAAAAACAAAACAAAACAAAATCGAGACCACAAAGTATGAGTGATCATCTTGCTGCCTCAATACAAACACTGCTACGTTTTTGGTGTACTTTTTCCCCCATTTTTTAAGAAGCAAGCATCTATCTTTTAATTGTTGCTATTAATTGCAAAGTGGTTAAGAATGAGGACTTTAGATCCAGAATAGCTGGGTCTGAAATCTCACCTGTGCCACTTAGTAGCTATGTAACTTTGGACGAGGCACTTAACTCAGTGCCTCAACTATCTGAACAATAAAATGGGGACAATGTCAGCACCTGCCTCATATGGCCACTGTGTTGACTAAATGAGTTTTTATATGTAAAGCAGTAAGAACAATGCCTGGCACGTGGTAAGCATTCTAATAATACTATTATTACTACCAACGTTTTCCCATGTTGTTTTATATACCATGTGCCTGGCACATAGTTGGCTCTCAAAAAGTATTTATAAAAATATTTATGAATTAATTATAGTAAATGATGGTATTATTTCTGTTGAGTGGGATTTACCATACTCAGATATTTCCTTGAAATTAAAATCTAAGTTAAAATAAGCATTCCACTGGTTGAATCTTTTCCCAACAGATAAACTCCTGGAAGCAGGATTACTGAGTCAAAGGGCATTACATTTTTAAGCCTTTAGGTATATACTGCCTAATTAGTTTCCGAAGAGTTTTTCACCATTTTGCAAGGCCACGGCAACGTATGAGTATCGGTATTACCCCAGCAACAGTGGGTAATACAATAGAACAGTCTCCTAACATAACAGGTGAAACACAAGCCGCTCCTGAGTTTTAATTTGATTGCCAATGAGGTTAAACATCTTTTCCTTATGTTTAGTTTTATTTCTTTTATTGTGAATTGACTGTTATTCTTTGCAAATTCTTCGATTAGAAGCCTAAAGTTGTTCTTACCAGTTGATAAGAATTTTCTATTAAACATTATTAACCTTTTGCCATTTTTACAAAGACATTTCTTCAAACTGTGTTTTTTGTTTAGTTTTCGTCTCTCTTTTTTCTTGTGCGAATAAAAGAATGTGTCAAATTGCTCCATCTTTTCCTTTGTGATTTCTCATCTCACACTTTTACAAATCCTTGTCACTCCATACAGTTAATAAATATTCTATTTTCTTCTAGCTTTTCTAGGGCTGATTTGGTTACAGGGGCTTTTTATTTCATTTGGAACTTCTTTTGGTGTTGGTGTGAGGCGAGGTACTGATGGTTTATTTCCCAAATAGCTATTCAGATTCCTCTCATTCGTTGCAATGCTTCAAAATTGCAGCAAAATTTGCACTGCAGAAGTCACAAGCACCAAAGGGAATATTTTTCCTTTGCTGATGTTCTCTGCAGGGACAAGGAGTCAGGGAGTGGGAGAAAGGGGCCGAAGAGAAATCACTATGAAGAAACACCCCGACAGGGGACAGTTACCAGGCACCTCCTAAGCGCCCCATTCACAAGCAGGCCCTGGGTTAGAGTAACTGGTAAGCAAGTGTGAGAAAGCATCTGAGTTCCATGGGAGGCTAAAGAAAAATTTGCTGTGTTGAATAAAGCTCACTATGTAGATCCCAATGTCACTTAGGTAACAAGAAACTGCATTGCGTATTTCCTAGGGTACTGAGATAAAAGGCTGAAAATAACAATGTGCATTTTCCTGAAACAGATAAATCAAATTAAGAACCAGACTCACTGAATTAAGGAATCTTAGGCCTCTCGGGCATCTCCTGCTTGTTTTTAAAAAACCAGAATGGAGATTCAGAGAAGTTAAAACAGTTCTGACACTTCACAGTGCTATTTATGGTTCACACTGGTTCTGGAACTCAGGTCTAGAACTCAACATATCTTTTCCTCCATACAAAGTAATTTCTTCCAAATGGTTATGTAAATAAGTCAATATACTGTAAGCATTGAGGCTATGACCATGCCTGAGTAATTTTCTTAACCGAGCATGTACACACGTGAGTAGATGAGCTTGTACACATATATTCAGTCACTGAGTGAACATTTGCACCCTAGGGGTTAGGGGCTGTTCTAGGTGCTGGCAGTGTAGTAGTGACTTCGACAGTCAAGCTCCCTATGCTTAGAAATAAACGTTTACGGAGCCCTGGTGGTGCAGTGGTTAAGAGCCACGACTGCTAGCCGAAACGGCAGTTTGAATCCACCAGCCGCTCCTTGGAAACCCTATGGGGCAGTTCTGCTCTGTCCTATAGGGTCGCTATGAGTCGGAATCAACTCAGTGGCAATGGGTTTTTTTTGTTGCTGTTATACGTTGTATAGCCTACTAATTGCTGTTTATATCATAACTTTGAAATGATACAGCTTATTAACTTAGATTGACATAGTTTGTATCAAATTCAAACACCTCAAAATATCAGCTAACTACAGGAAACCCTGGCTTTGAGACCATTAACTTATAACAGGGGTCAGCAAACTACACTCTAGGGCCAATTCTGGCCTTCTATTTTTGTAAATAAAGTTTTATTGGAATATTGGCACACCCATTAATTTACGTATGGCCTGTGGCTACCCAAGGGCAGAGCTGAGTAGTAGTGATAGAGACTGTATGGCCTATAAGCCTAAAATATTTTCTTGCTGTTGTTAGTTGTCATCAAGTCGATTCTGACTCAAGGCGACCCTATGTGTGCAGAGTAGAACTGCTCCGCAGGGTTTTCACGGCTGTGACCTTTTGGAAGCAAATCACCAGGCTTGTCTTCCGAAGTGCCTCTGAGTGGGTTTGAACTGCCAACCTTTCCGCTAGTACTTGACTGTTTAATTGTTTGCACCACCCAGAGACTCCAAAATATTTATTACCTGGCCCTCTTAAAAAGAAATTGCTGCCCCTAAAACTACGGCTCTGAGATAAAGTTTAAACCTTAAACCATAAATATTCCCCAAAATCTTCTTAAAACCAAATAACAGTTTAGCTTAACTAGTAAATGACTGCCTTGAGCCTTGTGCTTTTTTAAGATCTGTCTATATGGGATCAGACGGACAAGAGCAACTTGAAAGATTAGATAGGAACTTTAGGGGGCAGTGAGTTTATGTTAAGGGGGGAGGAACAACTTGGAAAAGGAAAGTGAGAACGGCTGCACAACTTGAAGAACGTAATCAATGTCATTAAATTGTATATGTAGAAACTGCTGAATTGGTGTATGTTCTGCTGTGTATATTCTCAACAACAAAAATAAGTTATTAAAACAAAAAGTCATCTGCCAACCCTTGACTTACAAGGTGAGCTATAAGCTTATTTCCTAGCAGCTGCATCAAAGCCTTTGTCTTAGTCATCTAGTGCTGCTATAACAGAAATATCACAAGAAGAGGCTTTGACAAACAGAAGCTTCTTCTCTCACAGTCTCGTGGGCTAGAAGTTCAGATTCAGGGCGTCAGCTCCAGGCGAAGCCTTTCTCTCCGTGTCAGCTCTTGAGGAAGGTCCTTCTCATCAATCTTCCCCCGTACTAGCAGCTTCCCTGCACAGAACTCCAGATCTAACGGATGGGCTCTGCTCCTGGTGCTTCTTTCTTGGTGGTATGAGGTCCCCACTCTCTGCTCGCTTCCCTTTCCTTGTATCTCTTGTAAGATAAAAGGTGTCGCAGGCCACACCCCAGGGAAACTCCCTTTACACTGGATCAGGGATGTGACCTCAGTAAGGGTGTTACAATCCCACCCTTTAACATAAAATTACAATCACAGAATGGAGAACAACCTCACAATACTGGGAATCATGGCCTAAGCAAGTTGACATATTTTTGGGGGACACAATTCAATCCATGACAGCCTTCTACAGCATTAAAGAAATTTCTTAATGTATTTGACTCTTGACTCTCTACTAACAAATAAGACCATTCTCCCCTGCTCGACAAGGAGCCCCGCCACTTCAGAGGGAGTGATACCTTCACTGTGTTTCCTGTGACAATCAGGAGGTGAATGTATTTGCAATGGTTGGTTGTGAACGTAAAGTTTCCTTGGATGACAATTAAATAATCAAATGATTACAAATCCAAAGTCTTTCCAGTCATTACGGTTTCTATGGCTTCTTTGAGGTGGGGGCATAGGGAGCTGTGGAGCAGGGAGGAAGGAAGGTGTTCTGCTGGGTTCAAGCACCCTTTGGGGCGGAGAAGGTTAGAAAAAGAGGGGTGTAGCAGAAGAGATAAAAGGAGTATCGAAGAGCCAGTGGAAATGGAAGAGAACCTGGCCTTTTCCTCCATTAGCCACCCCACAAATGCTGAATTTAATTTGTCTTCAGTGTGGGCTTCCCAACTCACCTGCTGCCCACAGTGCTAATGTGGTTATGGTCAGACAACCGACTGTAAAAATGGCACCTTCTCACTCAGCAAAACGGCTCTCTGCGGACCTCCAAGTCATATCTGCTCTATTTACTGACTGAAACAAGCTTTTATTGCTGTTGGCACCATGGAGCCAGAGAAGCTCAGATAGATCCTCCTCGGCCTGCACATCATCAGCATTAACTGTCAAAGAAACTCCCCGTCTAGGGGCTTCCAAGTGCCGATGATGTGAGGGGCTGACCCAACACTGAGGGCTGGCCATTAGCGGCATCAGCTCTCAACGTGTACGTCCTGCAAATGCAGGGGAAGCGCATCCTCATTCTCACTTAATGACTCCATGCTGTGTCATTTGTAACCATCACTTGTGAGAGTACAATTGCAACATGAAGTCAAAATGTCAACATCATTAAATGGAAGAAGTTATCCAGAATGGTAAGAGGCTTAAAGGAAAGGGAGCGTTGGCAAAGTCTTGACCATAGCCTACAAAGTGACTGAATTGTTTAAGGAGAATCTTGTTTTTTCTCCCCGACGAGCATACATGGCATGTGTCATTATGGTGAGTGTCAAGGCTGCAGATTTGAGAGAGGGGAACAGAACTTCTAGAAATGGGTGTGCAGAGCCTGGGAAGACCAACACAGGAAGGTTCAAACCTCTGTCAAGTGGTCAGTGTTGCATGAAGCTGTCAGAACAGCAATGACACAGCAAGAAGACTCTGGAATTAAAACAGATCTGGTCTGAGCTTCCGTACTTACGCCCTAGTTGTGTGACCTTGGACAGACTGCCTCACCTGTTAAGCCTCAGTTTCTCCACCTATATAGTGGGATATGGACCAATAAACAGCATCATGACTCATGAAGAAAAGATTGACATTTCAATGATCTCATTCTACTTGGATCAAAAATCGACATCTATGGAAGTAGCAGTCAAGAAATCAAACGACATGTTGCAGGTCACTTGGATGACTAAGGTGCATCTGACCCAAGCCATGGTCTTTTCAACTGCCTCATACGCATGCGAAAGCTCAACAATGAAAAAGGAAGCAGAAGAAGAATGGATGGCAAAGAATACTGAATATATACTGTGGATTGGCAGAAAAACAAACAAATTAGTCATAGAATACAACCAGAATGTTCCTTAGAAGGGAGGATGGTGAGATTTTGGCTCATTTACCTTGGACATGTCATCAAGAAAGACCAATTGCCAGAAAAGAACATCACAGTTGGTGAATCAGAGAGTCAGTGAAAATGAGGGAAACCTTCAATGCGATGGACTGACATAACAGCCACAACAATGGACTCAAAACATATCAACAATCATAAAGACGGTGCAGGACTGGGCAATGTTTTGTTCTGTTATACATAAGGTCGCCATGAGTTGGAGCCCACTTGGCAGCAACTAACAACAACATGGTGTGATAATAATAGTGTTTACCTCAGAAGGTTGTTATGAGGCTTAAATGAGATACATCACGTAAAGGCACAAGCTTAATGGGTGCTACCTATGATGATGAGGAAGTGAACCAGGATGAGGAACAAGCAAACAGCCCAGCACCTCTCAACTGCATGTGAGCCTATGGCCTTTCAGATCAGCGAGGCCCAAGCTGTACCTGACAATGGCACTGTGGCTAAAGGAAAATGTGGTGCTGCTACCCTGGGAAGGTCCTTCCTTCTGCGGAGGGAAACTCTGATGTCTCACAGAGGTCAGGAGGCTTCTGCCAAGGGGGTAGACACTCTAGGATGGCAGGCGATAGAGGAGAGCAAGGTGAGGAGGATGGGCAGGAGGGGTCACCTGTGTGCTTGGTGCTGATGTGAGCCTTTATCTCTGCTTCCTCCATGGTGACGAAGTCACAGGCAGTGCAGCAGATGGAAAACATCCACTGCTCCTTGTCCACGTGGAGCGACATGTGGCTGACAAACTGGACATTGAGTTCAGTTTCAAATCCACACACATGACAACTACAGGAGAGAACGAAAGAAAAGAGGGGGGCAGAGGAGAGTCATATGTACTTCAAACATAGGCTATCCATTTTTGTGCGGGACACTCAGAAAACTGGAGTTGCACAAACATTCTTCTCCTCCCCCAAAAGGCTTCGCACTAGAAAATTCTGCTTGCTGGTACACCTTGGAAGTGGACACCATGCCAAAGAGATTAAGCGCTGGCATAATGTAACAATCCCATACATGCTATAATGATACAAAGTAATCATAAAGTTAATTAAAAACTACAGAATCCAGATGCTGCACATCACCTAACTGATTCCTTTGGGCAAAGAGATGCAGCGCAGCCTTGCCAAGATACTTAGTGGTGCTGGTACACTGATAAACCCAGAGTGCTCCACACACCCCAGGAGCCTCTGTCGAGCTCTGGAATCCTTCCTGTGCAGGAATGGAGACACACAAGGTCATCGAATGGCACTCTGAGCAAGAGCCAGCTGCACTTGTGACTATTCCTGACAGAAGCTACCCTTCTGTAGAGATATTCTGTGCGAAAGCAAGTTTCCACCAATATATGCGGCATATCGCTAGGGCAAGAATCAGAAGAGAAGCTGAAACTTGGGGTTTTCTAACAACAAAATTAAATACTGATTTATAGTTTACTATGGAGTCCCTGGAGCCCTGGTGGCACAATGGTTAAGTGCTCAGCTGCTAACCAAAATATCAGCAGTTCGAATCTACCAGCTGCTTCTTGGAAACCCTGTGGGGCAGTTCTACTCTGTCCTATACAGTTGCTATGAGTCAGAATCAACTCAGCAGCAATGAGTTTGTTTGTTTGTTTTTTAAGGAGCATTGGTGGTGTAATGGTTAAGTGCTCTGCCGCTAACTGAAAGGTCAGTGGTTTGAACCTACCAGAGGAAGAAAGATGTGGCAGTCTGCTCTCATAAAGATTATAGCCTTAGAAACCCTATGGGGGCAGTTCTGCCCTGTCCTACAGAGTTGCTATGAATTGAAGTCAACTTGACGGCAACGGGTTTGGTCTTGTTTGGCTCTGGAGTCCGGGGGTAGCACAAATGGTTAATGTGCACAGTTGCTAACTGAAAGGCTGGATGCTTAAGTTCACCCAGAGGTGTCTTGGAAGAAAAGCCTGGCGATCTACTTCTGAAAGATCAGCCATTGAAAACCCTATGGAGCACAGTTCTACTCTGACATACATGCGGTAGCCATGAGTTGGAGCTGACTTGATGGCAGTTGATAAATGGAAGAAAAACATAAGATTCCAGGCACTAAAGAACAACACAACCAAGGGAAAATATGTAATGTTTTCTGGACTAGTTTGTCAGGGTTCTAAGATTTATTTTTCCTAGCTTCCCATCTCCCCCACCCCCCCAATTCCTAGGAAGCAGATAGGTGCTCAGTTACAATGCTTGGGAGCTTTCCAGGTGCACAGACCTAAAGCTAATCCTCTCCAGAGCCCTGCCACTCCCTGGAGCTCCACCCCAGAGCCACCTACAAGACCATTTCGCTTTCAATTAATTCTACTAGGACACCCAAGCCAAGAGTTGAGTCAGTGCAACTGCAGGGTTCAATGTAAGCAAAGAAAATATTAAAAAGGAAGTTCAGCATTATGATTGAGAAAAGGGCCTTGTTACATATGTCCCTAGCAGACAGGTAGAGAATTTTCAAGCAAGGAGTTTGAGAAATGTGGACCAGAGTGTTCCACAACTCACCTGTAGTAGTAAGGGTGTTTCTTCCCATCACTGCCTTCAGAGGTGACGGCGCTGACAATGTCCTCAGTGTCTGTACTCACCAGCTTCACAGAATGGACCGTTAGGTGCTGGTTCAGATTTGCACGGCACTTAGCAGCATAGGGGCACAAATGGCATTTGTATTTTCTTTCTTCTGGGGAAAAAAAAGAACAGGAAAAAACCCAAACCATTTGTCATGGATTGAATTATGTCCCCCAAAGAATGTGTGTATCAATTTGGCTGGGCCATGATTCCCAGAATTGTGTGGTTGGTCTCCATTTTGTGATTGTAATTTTATGTTAAAGCAGATTAGGGTGGGATTGTAACACCACCCTTACCCAGGTCACATCCCTGATCCAATGTAAAGGGAGTTTCCCTGGGGTGTAGCCTGCACCACCTTTTATCTCGCAAGAGATAAAAGGAAAGGGAAGCAAGCAGAGAGTTGGTGACCTCATACCATCAAGAAAGCAGTAGCGGGAGCAGAGCATGTCCTTTGGACCAGGCTCCCAGCACAAAGAAGTTCCTAGTCCAGGAGAACACTGAAGAGAAGAAGGCCAACAGAGAGAAAAAGCCTTCCCCTGGAGCTGACGCCCTGAACTTGGACTTTTAGCCTACTTTGACTGTGACGAAATAAACTTCTCTTTGTTAAAACCATCCACTTGTGGTACTTCTGTTAGAGCAGTGGTAGATGACTAAGATACCATTCTCAAAAACGAATTCCCAACACCTTGCAAGAGATCGCTTAACAGTATCAAAAGAAAGAATGGTTTCAAGCCTCATTTTGAAAGAGGAAAAAGGTAACCGACGCCTTGGAATTTTAAGTATCTATAAGTCTTTGGGGGCAGTGGTGGTTCAGTGGTAGCACTCTTGCCTTCCATGTGGGAGACCCGGTTTGAGTCCTGGCCAGTGCACCTCATGTACAGTCACCACCCATCTGTCCGTGGAGGCTTGCAGGTTGCTATGATGCTCAACAGGTTTCAGTAGAGCTTCCAGACTAAGATGGACTAGGAAGAAAGGCCTGGTGATCTACTTTTGAACATCAGCCAATGAAAACCTTATGGATCACAACAGAGTCACCATGAGCCAGGGCTGACTAGATGGCAGCTAACAACAATAATAACAACACAAGTCTTTAACCAGCAGGTCACTCCTGTATTAATACTTCCAAAGACAAAAGAAAGGCCTAAGGCAACTACACCATCAGCTTTTTCCTGGACACCTACAGGACCCTCTTCCTGATAAGGTGAACTCCACAGAGATAAAAAGAATATCCTCTGTGTGTGTGTGTGTGTGTGTGTGTGTGTGTGTGTGTGTTTGTGTGCACGTGTCAGTTGTGGTGGTGGGGATCCTGAGCACATGAAGGGGGACTGAAACCTAGCATTCACAGCACTGGAATGTCAGAGAGGGCTCACCATTCTCCCTAAGCTCCAGGCCTAGGTCAGCCAAGAAAATTAAAAACTAATGAAATTAGGGGGGTGGGGGAGGGGGTGGGAAATGACTCATGTGAAATAATTCAATTGAAAATTTTCATTTTAAATAAATAAACTAAAAAATTCCAATTAATTTCTTAATGGAAACCCTCTCGTAAAGCTGATGAATGTTGCAGGACCATTTCCAGAGCAGCATTCTGAATTCATTTGATTAATCAAGCGAATTAAAGTAAAAGGAGTAGGCTTTGCTTTCAATGCACAGATGAAGGATAGCTGTGGTAGATGAAGAAAAAAACAATTTCATTTTCTATCCTTTTTTCTTACTTTGCATTGCTTGGGTTAAAGGAAGTTATCTGTCTTGTCTACTTTACAGGGACATCATGAAGAACACATGAAAGTGTCTCTCTAAGAACATATACGGCATCATTATTATTATAGGTGGTCCCCAGTGTCTGAAGTACCGGGGGTCTGCAGCTCCACGGGGCCAGGGGAGGGGCCCTTACAGTGCAGATAAAACGTAGTAATTTATTTAGAATTTCTGCGTTTGTATTAATAATTGAGGAGCCACTTGGTGGTGCAATCGGTTAAAGTGCTGGGCTACTAACCAGAAGGCTGGAAGTTCAAATTACCCAGACGTGTCTCTGAAGAAAGGACTGGTGATGTACTTCCTAAAAATCAGCCACTGAAAAGCCGTATGGGGCAGTTCTACTCTGACACACACAGGGTCGACAGGAGTCAAAACTGACTCCACGGTAACTGGTGTTTGGTTTACTAATAATTGAGGTGGTGAAGTTTTGGTGTTATGCTTAGGTTCCTTCATAAAGTGAATTGTTGAGCTTTTCATCTTTTTCTATCATTTAGAAAGGTTTAAATAACATTTAAGTTACCTATTCTCAAAAGATCAGAAAGAATTCACCTGGGAAAGTTACTGAACTTAATGTCTTTATTTCTTTCATTATATTCCCAATTTTCCCTTTGTGACATTTATTAAAAAAATTTTTTCCCACTTGGGTCAATTTTGGAAATTTTGTTTAGATTATCTAAATCAGATTTTTTTTTTGCCATAGAGTTGTCCTTACTCTCCTATAATTCTTTAGAGGAGCCCCGGTGGCACAGTCGTTAAGCACTTGGCTGTTAACCGATAAGTTAGTGGTTAGAACCCACCAGCTGTTCTATGGGAGAAAGATGTGGCAGTCTGCTTCCGTAAAGATCACAGCCTTGGAAACCCTATGGGGAAGTTCTACTCTGTCCTATAGGGTCGCTACAAGTCAGAATCGACTCAGTGGCAATGGGTTTGGTTTGGTTTTTTAGTTTATCAATGATTAGGTTCCCTTTCTCATTCCTAATCTGAACATTTTTGCTTCCTTTTCCTCTCTTAATCAGGCTTAAAGGGAGTAGTCTATTTTAAAACCTTCCTTCTTCCTAGATTCTTTTGTTATTCTTTTACTAATTCCTTAAGATGAGTGCTAAGTTCCTTTATTTTAGTCTTTCTTATCTTCTAATTAAAACATCTGAGTGTATACATTTCCCTCTGACTAGAGCGGTAGATGTTTGCTCCACATTTAGGCACGAAGTGGTCTCTTTTTCTTCCTTCCAGATGTTTGTAATTTGAGTTCTGATTTTCTTTTTCCCTTTGATCTTACTAGATCGTCAATGTAAAACTTGGAATATTCGATTTGGATTATTTCCATCTTGCCTTATGTTTACTATCAATTTTCCCTATTTCTTTTCGTCTTCACATACTTCACACACAATGATTAAGTTACTATTTATTTCTCCTTTGTTGTTGTTGTTAGTTACCCTCTAGTCGATTCTGACTCATGGCGACCCCATGTGTGCAGAGTAGAACTGCTCCATAGGGTTTTCAAGGCTGTGACCTTCTGGAAGCAGCTCACCAGGCCTGTCTCCCGAGACACCTCTGGGTGGTTTTGAGCTGCCAACCTTTCGGCCTAGCAGTCGAGTGTTTAACTGTCTGCACCACCCAGAGACTCTATTTCTCCTTTTTACCCCTTTTTAATTGGCTGCCTTCCCTTCCCCAACACTCAGAACCAAACATATTTCTCTACTATCACAAATAAATAAAGATAGCAACGGTTTCTGTGCCAAGGTGCTCCCATACACGACAATAAGATAAACCCTTCAAGATGAGAGCAATAAATTGCTTAGAGTTCTGGGTATATCTTACTGTGTATCTTTTCTCATCCACCCTACTTGGGACTCAATGAGTCCTTTCAATACAAACAAAAAAGTCCTTCCAGGGAGTCATTTGTACATGCCAGGTAAAATGGCTTCAAGAGGCCAGGATAAAAATGTTTCTACCACTTCCTGTTATAATTCTCTTAGAGAAGCTCAGCCTCTTGGTACTAGATGAGTAGGTGATCCAGAGCAAGGAAGGCAGAGCAACTGAGGACCTCACTCACCTGTGTGCAGCGAGAGATGTCGGGACAACGTCTGCTGCCGGCCAAACACTTTCCCACACACATCACAGGGAAAAAGCTGGTCACTGAATTTCCAGGATGGCAATCCATTTCCTGCCTCTAGCACTATTTTTTCTGTTTCTGGGCCAAAAGAACAAAATATCATGAGGAATAAACAAGGCAACATGGACAAATTTCATTCAAGTCAAAATTCAGGACTTTAGCAGAGGCTTCTTTCTGAAGAATGTGGCTAGTAACTAGTACTGCAAATAAGTCCCAGTTACCTCTGGTCTTCATGCTCATTTCCTGTCTCTAAGAAGGCCATTCTTGAAAGTTTGTGGTGGCAAACTGATTGCAATTCTAGTCACATCTCCATTTTTTTTCTCTCTTTCATCATTAAAGATTAGTTGACTCAGCCCTCTGCTAGGCTGATAGTATGGTTTAGCACTGTGCTAAATGGGGTGAATGGTTGAACTGCATATTAAAGTTCCAGAAATGTAGACTCTTGCCACAAGACAGCTGATGAAGAATGGTGAATCTCAGACTCTGATGTGAAGCTAAATGGTTCAAGTCATCAAAGAGAAATATGCTTTCACTACCCTTTGTGAAGAAAAGCTTTGCCCTATGTTTTGGGTCATGCAAAAAGCTTAATGAGGAACTTCTGTTAAGCAAACTCAGTGATGGCCACTGCATACTGCTCCACATAAAAGTCCCAAATGCGACACTGCACAACTAGAATTTTCTCAAAGGTCTTACCATATTTGAGAAAACAGTGAATGCCACAAGTTAAATGTACATAATTCATAGCCATGAATGAAATAAATAGAAGTTAATGCATTCTATTGTCAATTTATAAGATTTCTATTTTCTCATTATCATCAAAAGAGTACCTTTAATTTTCTCATGTGTATTTTTTCTCACTGAAGTGTAATGGGTTACACAAACATTCCTTCTACCATAGTGTAAGTACATAGGTGACAGAGAAAGTACAAACAAGAGAGAAAGGGACTATTTCGGATTGAATTGTGTCCCCCAAAAGCTATGCTGAAGTCCTAAACCCCGGTACTGTGAATGTGACCTTGTTTGAAAATAGGGTCTTTGAAGATGTTGTTAATTTAACACGAGGTCACACTGGCGTAGGATGGGTCCTCATCCAATATGAGTGGTGTCCTTATAAAAGGGAAGAAGAGACACAGGCAAAGACAGAGGGAAGACAGAGGCAGAGATTGGACTGATGATGCATCTACAAGCCAAGAACGTCAAAGATCGCTGGAAACTACCAGAAGCCAGGAAGATACAAGGAAGGATCTTCCCTTAGAGCCTTCAGTGAGAGCATGGCCCCCACTGGCACCTTGAATTTGAACTTCCAGTTTCCAGAACTGTAAGACAATAAACAGCTGTTACTATAAGCCACCCACTTGGTAGTACTTTGTTACAGCAGCCCTAGGGATCTAATACAGGAACACTTCCACAAAGACACGTATCTGGGCCATTAATAAAACTCCAGGACACAATTTAAAGAACAAGACAAATAATTTACTGAGTCCTTTACTGTAGTAAATTATTGTGAATTTTCTTAAAGCATAGTATATTATCAAACTGGACATCATGTGGGATAATTTAATGGTAGAAAGAACTTTTCATAAGATCCAAGCAGATGGAAATGCTCAGGCCACCAAGACATCCTCAGAAGGAAGAATTTTATTACACAATTTGGTTAAAACTGCATGATTAGGCTTCCACCTGTATATAAGAGAACCAACTGGATCAATTTTCATTTGAATAAAGATCTGCCAGGTAGTATAATCTAAGCACTGAAGAAATAAACAGCACGCACATTTAGGGGTGGAGATAACAGTAAAATTGCAATAATGTTTGCTTTGAGGCACCTGCCAGCAATCCCAACATTGATAAAGCACATTTATTGATTTATCTGTTTGTTAAAACATTGCTCTTTGGGTCTCAGGGTAAAGAGACTATCGTCTTATTAAAGTAGGAATGTGTGACCAAAAACCTCTAAAGAGGAAGGGGTGGAGTTGTGGGGAGGGGACTCTGGAAAGGGCAGTACAGACCAGTTGAATTTTTGAGGCTAAGAACAACTCTTAGATGACTGTCCTTGAGTCCAAGCAGTGGGCATTTCAGCCACGCAGAGCCAAAAGGGTATTTTAGTGGTTCCCTATAAGTGTGTCATCAAAACAGTGCTTCAAAGAAGAACGACAGCAATAATTATAAGAGGTTAAGAGAGTATAGGGTCTTCCAACAGATTCACAACAAGAATGGATTAACTGGGTCACATACCAAACAGCAGACGCAATTAAGAGTAAAGAAGTCTCTTAATAATTCAAGTATTACTCATGCACTCGAGAAGCTGAAGAATCATGAAAAGTCCAATTCCCTTCACTAGCGTTAGAAAACTACTTAAAACTACTAAGATTGCCCTGCAGTGGAAGTAGAAAGAACATCCAACAAGCTGTGTGAACGCAGGTCAGAGCCAACGACAAGGATGCCCGCTACAGGTCAGCCATATCCCTGCACAGGTGGCCGCCTGAAACCTCGACCAGGGAGTGGCTCTTCTCACCTCTGTGTCTGCATTTACTACTGCTGTCCGTTTTCATTTTACACACAGGAACAGAGCAGCCACAGGCCATTGTGAGGCTTACCCCAGAAAATGCCCTCCAAATCACAGCTGGGTGAGGCTGGGGAGTGGAGGGGCAGTGGGAAGAGGAGTATTACTTTCAACAAAACTACCGAATAAAAGACCTGCTCCCGCTTTTCACGGAGCTGAAATGAAGCTCAGCAGATGCCATATTCACATTCACCAATAATTTGCTCCTTCTTCTGCACTTTCTGCCCACGGTGCCACCCAAATACCGTGTCAGAAACATCAGTTTTGTTTTGTTTTCTTTTTGCTTTTTGTTAATTCTTCCCTCTCTGTCATTTAACTTATCTAGTCACCAAAAGCTGTTGATCTTACCTCACATATCTTTCTGGAATTCCCCACCAATCTCACTGCCTTCATTGAGTCATTTCTCACCAGGATTGCTGCAAACACCTCTCAGCAGCCTCTCTGCTAGCAGCCTCTCTCCACCCCAGTATCCCTCCTCACAAGCACCAGAATGATCTTTCCGAGGCACAAATCCCATCATGTCGTTCCCTGTATTCCAATGGCTCCCCAAGGCTGAACTCCTTCACATGGCTTCTGAGCTCCTTCACAACCTGGCTCACACCACCTAGCCAACTTCACTTGCCACCACCCAAGAGCTAGGCAGAGTGAGCTTCTCTCTCTCTCTGGCACAAGCTATATTCCTTTTTAAGCTGTCAAAGCTTTTGAATCAACAATTCCTCCACCAGAAGCTCCTGCCCACACCAGCAATGATTTTGCATAGCAAACTCAGACTCAGTTTCAAGACCCATCTCAGATTTCATCTCCTTGTAAAACCTTCCCCACTTCCCCAGGGAAGATCAGTCATTTTTCCTCCTCTGTCCCAATGCACTTCATGAATACTTCTATTACCCCACTTTACCTAGTATATATTATTTGTTTACGTATCTTTTTTTTATGAAGCACCCAGCATGCTCTAACGTGCAGCAGTGCTTAATACATATGATCCTTGGTCTCCCGTCCCTGTTAGAATGTGAATCATTGGGAGGAAGGGGTACTGTATTATTTATTCGTTTATCCTCAGCACTAGCACAGTGCCTGGTACACAGTAGGTACTTAGTACTTATTTGCTGAAAAAATGAATAACTGAATAAAAGCTACCAAGTGACGCAAGGAATAAATATTATTCCATTTTAGGGTGGAAAAGACTGAGGCCTGGAAATAGCATTAGTTAAAGTCTATGGTCCATTAAAAGGAGTTCCTGGGTGGTGCAAATGATTAAGCCCTCCCTCCACTACTAACAGAAAGGTTGCTGGTTCAAATCCACCCAGAGGTGCCCTGGAAGAAAAGCCTAGTGATCTGCTTCTGAAAGGCCACAGCCTTGAAAACCTCATAGGGTGCAGTTCGCCCCTGCAACACATGGCTTTGCCATGAGTTTCAATCTACTCCACTGCAGTTGGTTTACGGCCTATTAGGAGTGAAAAATAAGACTACTTGCCTTCTGCATAGGTGTTTTAACCAAGCAAGAACTTTAATGATTTTATTGGTGGAGATGTCTGCAGCCCTGAGCCATACCCTCAATGGTTCTATAGCCTTACATTTTCCCAACAGCAGCAAGCCACAGATGATTCTCTTTCAAGACACTTCCCAGACAGTGTCCTTCTGGCAGACACTGTTCATCGGTTAACCCAACAATTGTTTTCAACTTTCCTTCTCCCCTGTTCACTCCCACTACAGAGGCAGCTGGGATAGTCATGTGATGAATTTCTGGCCAATGAGAGGCTTTTGCTTTCCTAATAAGAGCAAAGACATGGATGGGTGTTGGCCCTCTTCCATCTTTTTCCTACCTTGATCACAGAGGAAATGCCTGGGAGGATGGCAGCCATTTTGTGAACACGAGGCATCAAGATGAAAGCCAACTTGCTAAGGATGGAGGAGGGAAAGATGGAAAGTCTGGGGTCCTCGATGGCATCTTTTAGTATCTGAATGAATGCCAGCAACCACTTACCTCTGGACTTCCTGTTTTGTGAAGAAAATACAGCTGTTTGTTTCAGCCACTGTTAGTTGGGTTTTCTGTTACTTACAGCTGGAAACTTTCTTAACTGCTAGCCCCTCCTATTTATTACTCTTACTCTTGGTCTTAGGGTTTTAGATCTTAAGTTTTGTTTTTTTGACAAGCTTTATTCTAAAACTCCAGCACCCTGCAAAGGATTCTCCATGTTCACTATCAGCCAGTTGAACACATTTTCATCTTAGTTATTATCTTCTGTTCTGCTTAAAAAATAACTTAAAAGCTTCTTTTAGATTATTAAAGGATTTGCTTTTTAAAACTTTTTGTTTAAACAATAACAGAAAAGTACACACAATAGTAACTACTTATAAATCAGTTCCAAAGCCACAAAACCTGGTATTATTTTTTACTTTTTGGTCGTCTTCATCTCGAGTCCCATATTATTTAGTATTTGTTTCCTTAATTTAAGTAGATATGAATTTATACTTAAGATTTTCTTCATTTCTTTTAGTGCAAATAAAAACCTGTTTAACGATGACCTGTTAAATGAGACTCTCTTTTTTTAATACAAACTCTCAGGATTTTGCCTTCTACAAAGTATTTCATTTCTCTTCATACTCTCACATTCCAATCCCTAGAATATCCATAAAGTCCAGCAATCCATACTCAGTACTATGTGATCATATGCTTTTCTCTCTAATTTCCCACTTATGGTCTTTGCCTTGAATGTCATTTGGGGCTTTTCCTCTTCCTTAAACAGGTGCTTTAATTTTATTATTATTGTTATTTTTTAACAAAGTCAGTAGGTAAGTAGCAACAGGTACTTGTATTCCTATAGTACAACCGAGAAAACAGGAACAGGGTGGAAGAAGAATCACCTAAGCTTGGCAGTCCCAATCCAAGGTTCTTAGCCCTTCTTGTTAATGGTAAATAGAGGATCCTCATTCATAATGATGAGGCCTAAATGTCTCTGACTCAATATGACAAACAAACCATGTTGCTTATGGCCTAGTGATCCAGGGAGACAAGTCTCATTTCATACACAGGCCCTGGGAAGATGAAATCCATCAGTGTCTCTCCAAAATGTTTTCATGAAATAAACACATCAGGTACAATTTGGAAGGAAGCTCTACTGGACGTCACTTGACAGAACACTGGATCAAGGAGAGGCCTCAGATTATCTCTGAATCCAACTCGTTTTCAAGAGGATGAAACTGAGGCAAAAATTCCATGACTTCTCCCACCCCGTGCACCCCACAGCTTACACAGGGTTGAGTAAAAGAATCAAGATTTCCACAGTAACTAAGTCTCCATCCTGCCCCAAAATTTAGTTCAGGAAGGAACCTCAAGGACTATCTTGTTTAACGCTCTCTTCTCACATATAAGGAAACTGAACCCAAAGAACTGAAGTAATGACCCCACGTAACCTGCCTCCTGAGTCTTACAGAGCAGAGAGTAGACTCACAGTCTTATTCAAGCTCTCTCAGCCATATAAAATCAACGCCAAAATCCACAACAAACAAGGAAGCAGTTTGTCTTCTCTTCCTGTTCTCTGGCTCTGAGTTTAACGTTCTTGGTTATAAGTGGACATGTACAGATTTAGCAACAGTTCACACACACTGCAGTTTTGATTCCATCCCTCTTTTTTGAAGGTGTCAGCCTAGAATATTTCTAGCAACAGAGAAGCCAGAAACTGCAGTACATCAAAAATTAGAATAAAGGAGGAGAGAGAAGACAACCAAATGAGATAGTCCCAAAAGCAAATTCCCTCTGAAGTGAACCAGTTATTACTGAAGAATGTTCCCTTAGGCCTTTCATTGCCATCTGGGATCCATTTTGGGTAAATAACTCAAAAAGCAAGGGGGACAAAGGAAAGGACTTTAGTTTTGCTTCTTTTCAAATTTAACACCATTTAGCATCTGACTGGTGTATGGTTCAACTTGGACTTGGTGTATTTTGCAGTGTGAGAATATGCCTGCATCTTCTGCCAAAACAATCCTCTCAAAGAACCATTTCTCAACCTGCCTTTGGCAAGAGAAATGCTGACAGAGAAGGCTTTACTTGGTTAAAGCTGTAAGCAAAGGAGTGGCCAAAATGTGACCACAATGTATAAAGAACCGTCCAGATCTACTAAATCAGCATCGCCCGGTCAGTGAAGATGGGGCTCTTGGGCTGCTTGAGTTTTACATTATGACATACGGTATTTTGATCATTTCTTTCTTTCATCATCAAGCCTGGAAAGTTTCAAAGCATAACTCATCTGAGATTCTGAACTCCTCTGCTTTTGGAGTCTGTACTCCTGGATAGAGTAAAACCTATTAGGTCACTTCCAGCTCTTTCCAGGAAGGGCACGTGATTCTCTGGCTAGATCTTATCCCTACTGGCTCTAGACTTCGATTTCATGGGTTCTGCAGTTAGCTGCTTGTGAAGGTGAGGAGTCAGCTATGGTGTATGACTCTTTAGGGATTAATATATTTGCTTTAGGCCTCCCCAGATGATGCAAATGGTTAAGCACTTGACCACTAGCTGAAAGGTTAGCGGTTGGAACCCACCCATAAGTGCACTGGAAGACAAGTCTGCTTCCAAAAGGTCACAGCCTTGAAAACTCTATGAAGCAGTTCTACTTTGCATACGTAGGGTTGCCATGACTCAGAATCAACTTGCTGGGCTACTAACAACAACAATAATCTTTGCTCTAGTGCTTGTAGTTCTTGTATGCCCCGCCCCTTTTTTTTCCTTTGTAAGGATCATTTCACCTCAACTTGACAACATCCACCTTTCAGTGTTTCCAGCTCAGAGGATCTATCTTGCAGCCAGTACTAGGGCTACCCTAAGACAGCAGACACACTGCAGATGGCTGGCACTGGTGACTTGTCCCACCATCCCATTTATCCCTAGGGACCCTGTACAAGATGCCTGAGATGCTGCTCATGGCAGGTCGTAACAGACTTATTAGGTTCCCTCTACCCACCTCTTTGAAGATCTTGGTGTAACCAAATAACGCTATAAGGACCATTTCCAAACACTCTCCCTAAGGATGAGATTTTCTGTTGGTCAAGATATGAAATTCACTAAACTGCTAAAATAGCAGAATTTAATCATAGTTATTTCTAATCTGTGCCCAATTTAAAACACTGGATGAAGATTCTTACATATAAAAGAGTTTACAGCCTTGATCTTCTTTGGACTCATTTCCAATTGTAATTGTCATCAAACTTATTAGCAAACCATAGTGCATTGCTGCCTTTGGTCAGGTTTGTGGGATTGATTCTTAGTAAGCAGCTGCTTCTGAAGGATGGTCCCGGGAAAGCTGGATGACATTTGTGCCCAATGCTGGGCAAGAGTTGGCCTCAGTAAATACTTACTGATTGACTTGTAACCTGTTGAGCTGGAAACGTGTCCTTTGGAAGCCCAAGTGTCTTCCATGTCTGATTCTTTCCGTAGGCCATTTTAAATAAACAGAAGAAAACTACACCTTGATTCTTATGGCCAGGACCTGGTGCCTCTAATTCCAGTGCGGCTGATCAATCACACAGAACACAAGCATCTCGGGGAAGACTTCTCTGAGCATCCAATTTAGCATCCTAGACTCACTCCAGAATCTAGGCCAACTGGTCTCTGTCATCACTATAAAGCTTAACCATAAAAAACAAAAAAAACTCCATGTATGAAAACTGGGATGTTGCTTCTACATTTTTCCTCTACTTTTATTTCCAAGATCAGTGGATCCTCAGTAAATGCTTATTGAATAAATGAGTGAGACAGTCAAACTACCAAGATCATAATTGTTGTACTAAATGGCAACCTAATATTGCACTGTAACTTTGAAGAAAACTGATATTTGGGAGTCAGGCCTAAGGAACATTGGTTATTATCTTGCCAGGGTCACCTGTGACTGACCGCCTGTCTTCTCAAGGAAGACTGTAGCAAACATCCTCAAATGTCCCAATGTTAAGGACATTTATAGATGTTTGCTGGAAACCCATCAGGCCTGGGAGTTGTGTCACGCTTGTGGCTTTGTGGTCAACATGGCTGACTGATGAGTCCATATATCCACCAGGGTGGCAATGGGCCCAGTGAAGACACGCACCTTCCTTCCCAACTTCCGCTGCCGTGAGGGGCTGGCCAGGAGACACAGTTCCGGCCAACGAGATATAGGGGTAAGTTCCAGGGGTGGGATTCTCTGACCCATTCAACTCCACCAAATAAATAAATAACGACAGAGTCTTGTAAAAAGGCTTCTGTATTTTACTTGGCTCTTCTTCCTTGGGTGCCTGGAGGTAGACAGAGCAGTCCCCTTTCAACCATGAAGATGAAAGCCATGTGATAAGGGTGGTGGGTCCTTGATGTCTTCCTCAAGCAGTGACACCAGCCTTATTCTGCTTATTTCCAAATCCCTTATTATGTGAGAAAAATGAATGCCCACTTGGTTAAGGCACTGTAGTTAAGCTGAACAGAATTCTAACAGATAAAGACTTAAAGTGTAGAATTAGTTGCGCCCCATTTTGGCAGTTTATCTTCATTAGGAGAAACAGTTTCAGAGTTTGTTAAAAGTATACTAAGGAGACAATGTATAATTAAAATTAAAACTATAGCTTACCTTTATGGAGGATTTCAGTACCATGGATTATACATATACTGTATTTATGCAGCAGTGCTTACCATTCTCATTTTACAAAAAAAGGAAAACCAGGCTCAGAGAGGATGACAATGAACTCAAGGTCACACAAGTAGCAAGTGACATCCTATCGCAAACCCACATCTATCTGTTTCCAAGGCCCATACTTTTAACCATTCATGACATTATACTGCCAGATAAAAGAGAACTTCAGGGTTCTAATTTATTTCACCAGAGACAAATCTTCCATCTGTTACAATCTCAATTTGTTCCACTTAAAATTTTCCTGTATTCACGAACCATAAAGAAGCATCTATGATCACATACATTCAAAGGGGCCCAATGGGGGCAAGCCGCATGTTTCCTAGGGGGCTGGGATGGAGGCGTAAATGGGGGAACTTGAGACTCTTCCTCATCTCTGTCACCTGACTCCTCTCTGGCCTCTTCCTGGATCTTCACCTCTGGTATGTTGCTGCATATCGAAAATGTGAGCACCAATTATGTAAATTTTAATTATAAAACTTTTTTTAAGCTAGCTTTTACTTGCCCCAGAATAAAATCCTGTGATGATTGTTCTTTCAACCTTTCACAGTACAGAAAAATAACAAGCATTCCACTAAGGAACTACCCGAAGACTGTACTAGGTGACGGTGAATCTTTAAATGCAAAAGAATTTTCTTCTACAAATTAAAGTACAGGCACATACGAGAACATCTTGAGGAGAAACATTATCATTGTTTGGACAAATAGGATAATCACCTCTATTTTCTCTGGCTTATTGTTGAACTAGGTGCTTAATATATATTTTCTGAACTAGGTGCTTAATATATATTTATCAAATAAATAAGGGAATGAATAAGCTGAAAGAATATAGACCACCATCATTTAAGAAGTCAGCTTTTCTAAAATCCAAAAATATCGACATTCTAAAATACTAAAATTTGAATGTTTACTTATTCTTAAAATTATATGATATGCTATGCATCACACCTCAAGAGTATTTTAACAATATTTAATATGCTCCTTTTCAAATTCAAGTCACAGTCAAGTCCAAATATTATTCAAGTAATAAGCCCCTAGGGATTCTGCAGTTCTCTTCACTAAGATTGGAATCCACTGGTATTCTCAATTATTCTCAGCCTCTTTCTTTACGGACATGCCTTGATCATATCACCCATTCCTTTAAAGATTTCTAAATTTCTTTAAAACCCTTATCAGCTCCCAGACACTGCAATATTCTTGTGTGACCACATCCAGTTTCAAATCTTCAGTCATCTTCTCTCTCTCTGCTCCTCACCTATTGAATTCTATATTAATACAAAATATGACTGCTCTGTTTTGCCTTTCCCCTGACCTTGGGTTTTAACACATTATAAAACTGATGTTGGTTGGTGGCAGACTTAACATTTTTAAGGTAACACTGATCATAAATATTTTTCTTTGACCCAGAAATACTACCTACTGATTAAGCAGAGTTGCATGTTTTCTATGGTGGAGATTTGTTTCTTGGTTTATTTAATTTTTTTTCCCCAGGTGGTGTCATGTGCATAGGACTGGGAAATACCTCATTAGCTGGGAGAGGAGGGAAGGGGTTGTTAGTGTTTTCCTATGGAACACTAGCATTGGTTTTGTGTTACTAACAATAGTTAAATGCCACAGTTGACAAATATTTTACTTTTTGATAAATAGGCCATCTCTGTAACAATATCATTCTCAGTAATTTGAATATCCACATGCTTTCTTTAGGAGTTCCTGGGTGGCACAAAGCGTTAAGCACTTGACTATGAACCAAGAGGTTGGTGGTTTGAATCCACCTAGAGGCACCTTGGAAGAAAGGTCTGGCAACCTACTTCTGAAAGATCATAGCCATTGAAAATCCTATGGAGCACAGTTCTACTCTGACACATAGGGTCGCCGCGAGTCAGAATTAACTCGACTGCCATAGGTTTTTATGCGTTCTTTAAAGGGGAGGAAACAGTGGCTTTAGATGTAGCTGAAAGAGGAATAATACAAATAGCTAAGATTTCCTTAGCAATTATTTTGTTCCAGGCATTGTGCTAAAGTTGAGTCATTTCTATATACTGTTTCATTTAATCCTCACAACAACGCATAAAGGTTGGCCCCATTATTATCTCCATCTTATAGATGAAAGAAATGAAACCTTAGGATGTTTAAGGAATTTGCCTGATGTCACACAGTTGGTAAGGGGTAGAGCCAGGATTTAAACTAGGAAGAGTATGTATGCCATAACTTAGCTTATCCTGTACATAATTCCAGGTGTGTCCATGGGGCGTGCCACCCCGTCTTTGCGAGGGACCTTTAATCTCTGCATCCAGGCCAACAAAAAAAAGAGTGAGAGCTGCTGGCCTTGATATTTTTATACGCTGGCGACCTTGGTTATGGCATGGTACTAAGGGGGCCAAGGTCATGTGTTTAACCTTTCTCTTTCCTAGGGGGCTAGTGCCACTGCATTTCATGGCTCAGATCAAAATACAACTTGACCTGCTGTCTTGAACACAGATGTCCCTGTTGAAGAACGGAATGAAGTTAGAGTATGAGAGGTCTGATACAAATTTAATCTTCCTCTAAACACACATCTTATTAACAAAGGGTCAGAAAAACTGAACTTGTATGGGAAAGTTGTGACATTACCAGTTCTCTCCCAATAGAAATGAATGAAAAATCTAAGCCATTTCTATTTAATCATTTCAGGACTGAAAGAGTAAGGAATGGATTTTTGAGCATATGATCCAGAAATATAAATATACAGCACCCTAGGGATGTTTTTAAGTGACAGATAATACTCCATGATGCAACTCCACAGTAGCTGAGCAAATGCGGACAAAATCTAAAAGGAAATGTGTCTTCTTTCCATTTCACTTTCAAATGGAAAAGGAAATCAAGTAAATTAAGTACAAAAAATGTCGGGAAATATTTTGGCTGCATCAAACTATAGATAATCAAGTAATAAATTTGGAAATATGGAGACTGTATTACTCCATGGAGCCCTGGTGGTGCACTGGTTAAGAGCTATGGCTGCTAACCAAAAGGTCAGCAGTTTGAACCCACCAGGCACTGCTTGGAAACCCTATGGGGCAGTTCTATTCTGGCTATAGGGTCGCTATGAGTCAGAATCGACTGGACAGCAATGGTTTTTTTTTTTTTTTTTTTTTTGTATATTACTCCATAAGGAACCCTGGTGGTGCAGCGGTTAAGCACTTGGCTACTAACCAAAAGGTAAGCAGTTGGAACCCACCAGCCGCTCTGTGGGAGAAGGATGTGGCAGTCTGCTTCCATAAAGATTACAGCCTTGGAAACTCTATGGGGCAGTTCTACTCTGTCCTGTAGACTCGCTATGAGTTGGAACCGACTCAACACCAATGGGTTTGGTTTTTGGTTTGATATTACTCCACAGTGGAAATGCAAAATATTCTAGTTATGTGTCCAGCATTATTATAGATTGTATGCATGTATTTTTCTCTTGCATCTGACTTGGCCATCTTTAAAAGCATCTATTTCCATCCTCTCTCTTTATATCAATCTTAAATGTAACAGACAATAAATATTTGTTGATTGAATTAAAATTTCACTAATTATAAGCTAATGACAGAAAACATGCACTGATGCACATACACGTAAATTATTGTAAGATTTGCGAATAGACAAGACTGAGAAGTCCTAGATTCTCCCTCTGTGTTGCACCACTTCCCACCCCATAAATGAAAGCTACTTCCTCTTTGTTGAGGAAGGTTCAATCTATTCTTTGATGAGTTCACCACAGCATAATCTTTGCCTTACCTTCTGTGAACTAGGGAAAAGGCAGCATTATTGCACCTAATTTATAGAGAACTTCAGGTGTGCATGAGCTAATTGCTGGCCAAAGGTGATTAAGTGAAATCTAGACCGGGAGTGAAACAATCTTAGCTCAGTGGCCTCTTCACGTCATCCCCTGTCTTCCCTCATGCTGAAGTTCAGGTTCCTAATCACAGTACATACCAAGGGCTTTGCATAACTAATCAGTCTCCCAACTGTCCACGGTACTACAGAACATGCCCTTTACTGGAGAACAGATGTCACCATGAGAATCTTATTTCCTGCTACTTCTAGATTTTGGCATGTGAATATTTGTAGCTTCAATGTTGCATGAACAAAGTTTTTTGCATTTAATATTAATACAGGAACTCACAAATACTCCTTCTCGAGTTGGAATGCTGCCAGATTCTGATTTCAACAGCGTATGGCTGCTTTTTCAGTGTATGAATTTTCCTCAAGGTTCTTTTGGTGTCTCCTGGGCTGAAAATGTGGTTACATTCTAAACTTACAGGAGATAATGTCAGCTAAAACTCTTAGAGGTATCTATATTTTTCATTTAAAAAGCACACACACACCCAATACCTATAAAGGCCAACGCACAGAGCTATTTCAACTATGTTAAGGAAAGAGTAACATCTACAGCAGAACAGAGCACTGAATAACACCAAATCCCCAGTACTAGTCTGTCAGGTAACCATGGAACATATGGGTAAAACATGAGTTTTCAAAGGATCGGGCTTTCAAATGGACTGGCACATTTATTTCCTCTTCAAAAACCAAATCTGTTGCCATCAGAGTCGATTCAGACTCACAGCAACCCCATGTGTTACAGAGTAGAACTGAATTCCATAGGGTTTTCTTGGTTGTAATCTTTACCAAAGCAGATTGCCAGGCCTTTCGTCCATGGTGCCATTGGATGGGTTTGAACTGCCAACCTTTTGATTAGCGTCGAGTGCAAGCAACTTGCGCCTCTTCTAAGATGAAGGTTCAATCAAAATGGCAAACTATGATACCTAGCCTAGGTCTATTAACCATGTGTGCCTGCCAAACAATGTTAGAATCATTGTCAGCTATCTACAGAGAGTGACTGAAGTCCTCTTTCCCTGACTGCACTACTGTATTTGTTTATAAAAGAGATATCACCACATTACTACAGTACCATAATAAGTGTGCCCATTTAATCCAATTTTTTTTGTGCTAAATGACATAGGAGCTGAACCACATTTTGATTAGGTTTACATATGTGGAGTAAAGGGTGAATTTAAAGGAGGGGAAGTGGAAGCATTTGCAATTTTTTAAAAATTCTTTGATATAACTGCTGAGCTAGAGTAGGGTCTCTTACCAGTGGCTCCTCAACTAAGGCTCCTAAAACAAACCAAAAAACCCCAAACCCACTGCCGTTGAGTCAATTCTGACTCATAGCGACCCCACAGGACAGGGTAGAACTGCCCCATAGGGTTTCCAAGGAGCGCTGATGGATTCCAACTGCTGACCTTTTGGTTAGCAGCCGAGCTCTTCACCACTGCGCCACCAGGGCTCTGATGCTTCTAATTCCCTTTGAATTTAATTTGGAGACCAAACCCGACAAACTGGATGCTGTCGAGCTGATTCCAACTCATAGCGACCCTACTGGACAGAGTAGAACTGTTCCAATAGGGTTTCCAAGCAGCGGCTGGTGGACTCAAACTGCTGACCCTTTGGTTAGCAGCTGTAGCTCTTAATCACTGTGTGACCAGGGCTCAGTCATTTAATAAATTTTAACCAAAAAACCAAACCCAAACCCACTGCCGTCTAGTCAATTCTGACTCACAGTGACCCTGTAAGACAGAGTAGAACTGCCCCAGAGGGTTTCCAAGTCTATAAATCTTTACGGAAGCAGACTGCCACATCTTTCTTCCGTGAAGTAGCTAGCTGGTGTGTTCAAACTGCCGACCTTTTGGTTAGCAGCTGAGCACTTAACCATGGTGCCACCATGGCTCCTTAATAAATCTTAGTCACATGTAAAAAATATGTAAAAGAGGATTGTTGATTCTGGGTACACATATACATGGCCCAAGTAGTTAAATGACTATGTCTCTAAAATGATACTCATGAAGAGCGTGCTTCTTAGTTCAAGTAGATACATGAGACTAAATGGGCAGCTTCTGTCCGGAGGCAAGATGAGAAGGCAGAGAGGGTTAGGAGCTGGTTAAATGGACATGGGAAATCGGGGTGGAAAGGAGGAGTGTGCTGTCACATTATAGGGAGAGCAATTAGGGTCACATAACAATGTATGTATAAATTTTTGTATAAGAGATTAACTTGAAATATAAATTTTCACTTAAACTACAACAATAAACAAACTAAAAAAAAAAAATGACTGTCTCTACTGAGATAAATGGTCTGTTGAATGTAGTAATAAGCTTCAGTGTGACTCCACTGAACTGCTTCTTTGGGCCTTAGTGTCTACCCTATCAAAAATATACGCATGTCTTCTACAGACTGTTAAGTTGAGAAAGATGTAACCATTTGATTCCACAGGGTAAACAATCTGCCATTTGGAGCCATGGAGGAAAGAGACTCTTATTTCATTCCCCCATTTCAATTCTTGGCTCACAAGGTTCCTCATCTTTTCAGTAGAGTTGTTCAATAATAAAAGCCAGTTGCTGTTGAGTCAACCCCAACTCATGGCAGCCCCATGTATGTCAGAATAGAACTGTACTCCAAAGGGTTTTCAATGGCTGATTTTTGGAAATGGATCACCAGGCCTTTCTTCCAAGGCACCTCTGGGTGGATCTGAACTTCCAACCTTTCAGTTAGCAGCTGAACATATTAACTGTTTGTACCACCCAGGGAACCTAAAATGAAAATATCTCTGTATCTATCTATCTCTCTAATCTATCTATCTACACACACATACATTTTTCATTTGTATGTGCATAAAATATTTCTGGAAGGAAACACATTAAACTGGTAACACTGGCTACATGGGGGAGGGAGGGTGACAGTTTGGGAACTGGGAGAGATGAACTCGGAGTCAGGGAAGAAGGGTGAGAGGGAGACTTTCTTTGGTCACTGGCAAATTGAATTTCTAATCAACTCTGAAAATTTGGTACTATTCCTTTCTACCATCTTCATACTTGTGCAAGAAATACGGAGACAGGAACAATAATAAAATCTCCTGAGAGCTACCTATGCACCAGGCACTCTACTAAGTATCTGACATAAACGACATCATGTTCTCCTCCTCACAGCCATATGTGGTTGGTGCTACCTCATTTCACAGCTACTGAACAGAGGCCCATACGCTGACCAGAGGTGCAGACACTATGGGTTTCCTCTCAAGGGTTGTGCCAGGTCTGAGACAGGATCAGAGGCATTGTGAGATTATATGTTTTATAAAGAATTTTGATCTCCTAGGGCCAGTGGTCCTGAGTTACAAAATTCTGGTGACATTTGCAATTATTAACCAAAATGTTCCCATGATTGTGGTGTGACCAATGAAATCTAGTATAACCTAATATCCCAAAACAAAAAATAGAGGTCTTGAAGAGTTTCCCCTGAACAAACCCTAACTGGCTCAAGTCAGAGCCGGAGTGTCTCTGTGTTGGAGAAAAGAGGCTCTACAGAACAAAGAAGTGCAGATATTGCTCTGAAAGATAAACTCTTTGCTTTTAGGTAAAATTATTTTAGAAAGCTTCATGGTGACCTTTAGAGACACTCCCTCTATTGCTCTCATGTAATAATAGCCAGAGGATTATGTTCCTCTCAAGTCACAACGGTTCACCTGGCCACTCACATGAGTCTTACGCTTCATTCAAGTTAGCCAAGGAAAAGTTTGTGAAGGTTTAAAAATATATATTCTCTGAACTTTAAGAGATTATTCATAGTCCTCCTTCTCATGAATCCTGCCTTACAGGAAAAGGATTTCATTTCCTTCTTCATGGTGAGCTTGCCCACCAGTGTAAGGATATCAGACCCGTTCCCATCTGCTCCTTCTAGGCCTTTCTATTTCCCGTACACATTTATTTTAAAAAGAGAGAGAGAAAAAAAAATGGAATTCTTCTTTTGGCAGCACTAACACTCTAGGGCTTGTTTCTTAAAGGTCCTTGAATAACTTTTAAGAACTATATTGTAATATGTTCAGTTTTAAGAAACTGAATCTTCTGTGGTAAAAATTGAAATGATTTATTTCAGAAATGCTCACTGATTGTTGTTAAACTCACACTCCCTCTGACACAAGTCAGGCTACATAATTTACCATTCATACACGATTCTATAGAATTTTTTCGGTATAACTTTCTGTTGATAAACTACCAGGAATTGCTATAAGAAGTCACTATTATTTTCCCTCACTGAATTTAAAGTTAAGTTGTTGTACATGGACCCTACTAAATGGTATGTTGTGAAGACCAGATGGACTTTGAGACACTTTTTGAGAAGGAAATCAGGACGAAAGTTTGTATATTTGAGTATGGATGCCCCACTAACTCCATTGTCCACGTCAGAGTTATGTGATAATCTACTGAACATACATCCTTCCTTCCATTCAAGCGAGGTACAGGACTTGCATTTCTAACACTTGATAGAAAGGTAAAATAATGACCTACTTTAAAAATTTACACTGGTTAAAAAAGCATGAATTGACCTAACAATGAACATGTGTGTTTTAGGGACCAAACTATAGGATCAACAGCAGTGCCTTTTCTGACCGTAAGTTACACACACAGCATGTATGCATGTATGTAGATCTGCAGCTTTAAAAATGTTCTGACCTTATTTTTAGTAATGTTGCTTATTAGAATGGATGAAGTACAACATCAGGAAAGGGCATCTGTTACGAGATGTTGAAATCTGAAATCTTACAAGAGGTAAGACAATTACTGTCATTTGTAGATCTACTGAGCTGGAATTTTTTTCACTAGAAATTCTTAAACGTCTCTACTGAGGAGTAAAGAAAGAATTATTGTGAGTTTAACGAACTTTGTTGAATCAAGCCAGATATACCTGACATCTGCTGAGAAATAGACAGATGTGAAGCAATGTTATCTAAAGTTGACAAAGCAGCTGGAACAACAGTTGTCTATAATGAATTTCTTGCTTGTTCATGGATAGGGCTTGGATAGGGCTTTGATGTAAGAACCTAGCAATTCACTGGTTCAGGAGTTGGCTCAAGCCCACATCAATCCAACTTTGCCTTATCTTTATAATCCCAAATTAAATTTCATGTTTTGATACTTGATTGAGTGGTAGAGGACTACAACTCAAAATTAGTTCAAATATACAAGTATTTTTTGAGATTTTAAAACCAAATCAAATTAACAGGCATTTATGTGCTTAATAAGTTAAGGCTCAAATTAGCAGATATCAGTTAATCAGGCTCATGACTCTCCAACAATCATAACAATATTTATGGCTCTTAATGGTGCTCACTATGTGTCAGGCATGGTCTGAGTGTTTTACTTGTATTACTTCATTAATCTTCATCACAACCCCGTGAGTTAGGCACTACTGTCATCAGTGATTTACAGTCCGGGAAATCCAGGCCCTCAGAGTTGAAGTAACTTGCTAAACTCGACTCAGCTAGCAGGTGGCGGGGCTAAGAGCTGAACTCTAGCTGTTCAGTTCCCCCGAGCTAGCACAGCCTCTCATGTGATTCACAGTTAGCCTAACACTGAAATAACACGTCTTTGTAGACACTGTCACACTCTATGAACTCTATGCTGACCCAAGGCCATTTGGGGTTATTAAACAATCTTTGAATTCCTCCTGACCTTGGATTAGCTTGAAACAAGGTGTCTGTGTCAGAGACTGCCAGCTGTCTGCCAACGTTCAAGCTTTCCTTCCTCCTTTAGGAAAAGGCACCTCTGAGTTTTAGCTGCGCATAAATACTGCTTTGTTAGCCTTCTTCACAGCTAGGTGAGGTCCCTGTGATCAAGTTCTAGACAACTGGTTATGCGACCTCCAGGACACGCCTTAAAAGGAAGGCCGTGCCCTCTACTTCCTTCTAGCCTTCCTGCTGGTTGTAATGTGCATGCGATGGTGGGAGCTGGAGCAGCCATATTAGACCACGAAATGGAAGTTGCATGGCAAGAATGGCAGAACGAGAGAGGGAAGAAGCCTGGGTTCCCTACACCCTGGAGGCACTATATCAGCCCTGGACTGTTTGTGCTCTGCTGCTGTAGAAGAGGGAAATAAGCTTCTGTTTTACTTAAGCCACTGTTATTTTGGCCTTTATACAGCAGTCAAACCTTTATCCTAACTGTTATGGATTGAATTATGTCCCCTAAAAATGTGTTGTAAATCCTAACCCCTTTGCCTGTGGTTATAATCCCATTTGGGGAGGGATTGTCTTTGTTATGTTAATGAGGCAGGATTAGTGTAGCATGTGTCTTGAGTCAATCTCTTTTGAAATAAAAAAGAGATTAAACAAGCCAGCAGATGAGAGATGGGGTAAGACAGATGCCAAGACACATGGAGATCTCCAAGGAACCAGAAAGCAGAAGCTGAAGAGACAAGGACCTTCCTCCAAAGCTGACAGAAAGAAAGCCTTCCCCTAGAGCCAGCGCCCTGAATACGTACTTCTAGCCTCTTAAACTGTGAGAAAATATATTTCTGTTTGTTAAAGCCATCCACTTGTGGCATTTCTGTTATAGCAGCACTAGATAACTAAGATACTAACTAATACATTATGACACTTTTTTCATTAACCTTTAAAGTTACTTTATAGGGAGTAGGATCCGTACTCTACAGTAATAACGCCTATCCCCTGCTTTTTGAGGTTTTCATAATTCATGAGCAAGATTCTGCCATCTTTGAAGCTTGGTATTCCAAGCCATTGTTACACTGAAACAATTGTGTAATTGTTAATTATGAAACAAGCACAAGTGTTAACAGAGCTATTAATCAAAATAAAACTTAGAAAGTTGAAAATTTTCCAGAAGAACAAGTTTGTACACAATTGTAGCTGTATTATTTTATTTGTATATCTGGTTCATGAGTTTTCAATCTGCCTTTCATGTACATCTGCCAACATGTAATGTGGGGTTTCTCGACCTTGGCACTGTTGACATTTTGGACTAGGTAAGTCTGTACCGGGGGGCATTAGCAGTTCAGTGACAGAATTCTCATCTTCTGTGTGGGAGACCTGGGTTGAGTTCCCCGCCAATGCATCTCATGGGCAACCACCATCTGCTTGTCAGCAGAGGCTCAAGTGTTGCTATAATGTTGAAGAGATTTCAGCAGAGCCTCCAGACCAAGATGGACTAAGAAGAAAGGTCAGGTGATCTACTTCTGAAAATCAGCCAGTAAAAAGCTTATGGATCACAATGGTCAGATCTTCAACCAATCATGGGGATGGGCAGTCTTTTGTTCCATTGTGCACGGGGTCCCAATGATTAGGGCTCCAATTAGATGGCAGCTAACAACAACAATTTCTGTACTGTCGGGGGCTGTCCTGTGCATTGCAGGATGTTTAACAACATCCCTGTCCTCTACCCACTTGAGGCGAGTAGCACCTGCCCCCAATCGTGACAATCAAAACAATCTGTCTCCAGGCACTACCAAATGTTTTCTGGGTGACCAAATCACCCCTAGTTGAGAACCATGCATCTAATGTTGCAGATTTTGTGAATGCAGAGGCTGTGACTATGTTCTAGCAGGGATACAGACAGGTAGGTCCTTAATGTACTTTCGATGATAGTGGTGGCCCTGGTGATTAGCAGGGGCAAGGAGCATCAGCTGATTCTTATTTTTTTAAAGGAAGAAGTTCACTGAGCTTTCAACAAGAAAATTCACAGGGTAGTAAAAAAAAGTCATAGCATAATTCTAAACCCATTTAACTATTAGTCCAGCTTCCTCTATCCAAGGTTAAAATGGAAACAATTCCCTATGTGAAGTTAAAAAAAAAAAATCCACTATGTATGAATAGGATTCTTTTATAGAAACTCCAATGACAGTAGAGAATTTGACCCTTTCAGAATTGAGATCATTGTTCTGTAACACTTCCAGTTCCCTTATCATTTACATATTTTTAGACATTCAGATATTGCATATGTATTTATAAGTGGGAGTTATTTGCACTTATTTCCAAATCTGTAAGCTTTTAGCCTCACAGGTCAAGCTCTTCTACCTTGATATTTCCCCATCCATAATGCTCAACACTGAATCTATTTTGACAAACGGAGCTCTTTCTATATTTCATGGGATCAACTAATTGAAAGCAAATACTATCTTCAAAATTTCTTTCCTATTAGAAAGAGTGGGGAAGAAGTGTCTGTAAAAAGATCTGTCAGGCCCAGGCCCATCACCTGTCCTGAGATGGGCCTCTGGGGGTGAGGTGGGGAAGCTGTCAGCCTGAATGCCTTTCAGATGACTACACTTATCGGGAAGGTCCCCGGCACCTTTGCCATAATTAATGATTGTCAGGGCGTGGGAAGCCAATCAATTTGATGTTCATTTTCATCAACACAGCAGAAGTAATGCACCAAGGGTGGGATGGAAATTACATTATGTTTTAATTGAGAGAGGTCTCACTTTGCTGATTTCTGGAGTGGGTGGAATCCATATCTTCCTTTCCCTTTCAATACACATGCCTTTAAAAGTTCAGCTGATTGCTGCAATTCATCATTTCCAGCAACCAAAAAAAAAAAAAAAATTCATTATTTCAATCTGAGCATTCCGCTACTTGTGGGGGGAGTGACAGGTGGGAAGGACAATCTGCTATTCATAGACTGAGATCATTTCAGAAAATGAAGATCAAAGGCAATAGACTAGGGAGGGGATTCATCTTGGCCCTTATCTAATACAGTGAATACAGAGGAAGGCTGAGCATTGTCACAGTTACCAATATAAAAAAGGTGTATAACCAAAGATTAGTTTCAGGTACTTAAGGCTCCAGAAGTCCCTGGGTGGCACAAATAGTTAAGCACTCTACTACTAGCTGAAAGGTTGGCGGTTCAAACCTACCCAGAGGCACCTCAGAAGACAGTCCTAGTGATCCGCTTTGGAAAGTTCATGGCCTTGAAAACTCTATGAAGCAGTTCAACTCTGCACACATGGGGTCGCCATGAGTAAGAATCGACTAAAGGGCAACCAACAACGACAAGGGCTCCAAGAGTTCAATTAATGGCTAAATGCAGAATTGAAAACATTTCTTCTTTATCCTCTCACTTAAGTTGATTTTACCATTGCTTTAAGATTTTGAAAAGCAATTCAGAGGCACTTGTTCTTCGTTGAGATTCACTCAAATTGTTAAACATCATCACTTTCTCTTCACACTGAGATACAAAGCAGAGCATTATCAAGCCATTCTAGGAAGGGGTTTGCTTCCTTTTGTTTTGCTGGTTTTTAGTACAGATGGGCACAGCTTCAAAGGTCTGGTTCAGGAGTGATCTAATCATCTCAATAAAGATGGGAGTTTGGATCCTCAAGGTGTTTGGCATGGCACAAGCCAGCACATTCAATCAAAAACAAAGTAGTTGGCGTGAAGGGGGTAGTTGGGATGCATGAGGTAGCTCTCTGATTTGCCAAAGGGAACTCAAAGATGGAGACTCCAAGCTTCCTATCTCATTGCTTAGCCCAATGGCGTTCCAACGTTTGGTTGTGACTCACCGGAAGATCATGAAATGAACTTAGTGATTCTCAACCAGCACTTTTTTAAAAAGAAAAAAGATGAAATAAAATAGTATAGATTAGAAAATATCAGACAGAGCACATGTCTGAGGTGAGCGTTGTGTGAAACTTGTTTCAATTGCATCCCCCTCTCTGTGTATCTATCTATCTAACACTGACTACACCAACCTATCGATAGATTTTACATCATGACATAACACACACACACACACAAATTTACTCTGGGCTTTTGTCCAGAAGAGTTTGAAAGCCACCAACTCAGTATATCATTCCACCTACTTTGTTACGATAAAGTCTTTTTGGAGTCTAAGTCTATGAAAAACATGAAACAACAAATATCCTTTTAATGGTGCAGATTTAAAATTCCTTCTTTCAGAAATCTTTTAATTCCCATCTCAACAATTTGGAAAGAAAAAAAAAAAAAAAAAGAAAAAAAGAGCCCAAGCAGGTAACCACCATCGAGAGGATAAGAAAATCACTTCTCTGCTAGCAAACAGTACATCAGTATCACTCCTAGTTCTTCATTTGCACAAATAAAGGCAGTCAGGCTGGAATCCAGCCATTTGCAAAGGGATTAGAAAGCGCCAACGGCTATGGTCTGAGAGGCACCAAGTTATCATCTTGAGCACATCAACTCTACAATCTGACCAGTGAGATACATACTACATACATTCTGAGCAGAGAAGAGCTTTTCCAATTGATCAAAGCATTCCTTATGAATCGGTGTGTATGATTCCCCCAGACCCCGGGAATGCAATAGAGCCAGCAATATCATTAGGTTCAGCCAGTCATGATTTCCCAAAGGTGTAACTGCAGGTCTATCCCAGTTCTCCAATAAAATAAAAATGACTTAAATGCGTTCACAGTGCACTAAGCGCCGAGGAACATCGTGGTTGGGTTATTTATGTATACAAAAATTTAGTTTCTCAAAAGTAGATGCTGGTTTGCTTAAATTCATTTATCTTTGTTATAAACTTATTCTTTGTTTTTTATGCTTTGACAATCCTGAAGAGGGGCCCCGATTGCTAGGGAACAATCTGTTCATTTCAGTCAACCAAGAAATTTCTTTTTGGTAACTGTAAAATGTTTTATGTGGAAACTTCTGTTTAAAATAGCAAACCCCTTTTAGAGATTTTGACCAATCTGCTCTCAGATGCCAAAAGGAAATGAACAATATGTACATAATCGGACCACTTGTAAAAGCTTTCTCCACTCTCCACCCTCTACCCCTCACTCAGTGAAATCTGGAAGCTTGCATCATCCTGGAGGAAACTGCAATTCAGACTCACTGTCTACCTCAACATCAAGTAGTCAGCCTCAAAGCTTGCCAGCAAAGAGTGGACTATTTTATCACTGAAACATATTATCTCATTCCCTATCTCTGCAAACAGCCACTGAATGCTTGAACCACTTGGCTGAAAAACGGTACAGTAACAGGTCTAGACTAGATGACAGCCTACTCTATATTCTGGTGGCAAAAAAAAACAAAACAAAATGAAAACATTTAAAACAAAAATTTAACCAAATGATAATTTATATAATGCAAATATTGAAAACTCTATGAAGAATATGCACTTCCTCAGATACTATGGATAATGAAATATTTTAGAAAAGTGCTTCCAATATCTAGGAATTATTGAAGACAGGAGCGAAGTGGTATATTTAACCAAAAATATTTGAACCTTAGCCCATCAGTAGTTGTGGTTATTTTATTTAATAACTAGTTTTCTGATGATTTGGTATTTGCTGTTTCTAAGTATGCGAGGCAAAGAAATTCCTTTTTAAGTACTATTTTCATGACTGGGACAAAGGCAACTTTCCCATCTTTCCCAAACGATTCACTTATTAGCAAATATGAACTTTTTGATTGTCAGCAGTCCATATATATAACAAATATTTAAGAATTCTGTTGTAAATAACTAATTCTACTATCTCACACAACATAATTTGGTATAACATTTGTAAAATGCCATCATTAGCAGTTTTAGAACTGTAATTCACCTCTTCCGTGGTGGTAATGGCAAAATAAACACAATATACCATAGCCTCTAGGCACATTTTATAAGCATGTTAGAGTAATTTGCAGTTTTATTGGTGACTTCACAGTTCCCTGACAAAGCTCTTTATAAATAATGCCAGAGCTATTCTTGGGTGAAGCCAAATTCACTTTTCTTATGAAGGCATTCTCTTTTCCACAAGAAATTCTAAATAATGGATTTTTCTTTTTTTTATAATTCTCATTTCATATTCTGTAGCTTTCTGAGCCTTTTTGTTATTAGAATGAGATTTGTAGACTTTTTTCCCATAAGTATTCAGTTAAATATTTGGATAGCCATTTTTAACTAATTAAGAAAAAAAAATTCTCAACCAAACAGAATAAAATATAATCCTTTCCTTATAACTTTACAGTAAGAAAAATTAAATAAGATAAATACTAGACAAAATTCATCATCAATAATTAACCAATTATTAAGGAAATACGCACTGACTCCACCCACTATAAAAATAATACTCAGCAAGTTAAATGAACTTCTTTGCCTCTTTTATCTTTACGCAGGGCCTCTCTGTTAACATTAGGCCTTTTAGGAGACTTTCTTAGGGCTTTGGAAACCCTGGCGGTGTAGTGGTTAAGAGCTATGGCTGCTAACCAAAAGGCTGGCGGTTCAAATCCTCCAGGTGTTCCCTGGAAACTCTGTGGGGCAGTTCTACTCAGTCCTATAGGGTCGCTATGAGTCAGAATCAACTCGACAACAATGGGTTTGGTTTTTTGTTTTTTGTTTTTAATTAGGGCTTTAAAGATGAAACAAGAAGGAGTCAGACTAATTTTTTAAAATGGAAGTGAGATCATGTCACTTTTCTGCTTAAAACATTCCAATGGTTCCTGGCATATTTGCAATAAAACTCAAAGTCTCTGCTATTCACTAGCCAGCTGCCATGGAGTGGACTCCGACTCCTGGCAACCCTCTGCATGTCAGAGTGGAACGGAGCTCCCAGCATCTTAACTGCTTACACCACCCAGTTGCTGTTAGTTGCTGTGGAGTCAATTCCGACTCATGGCGGTGCCATGTGTTTGCAGTAGAACTGCTTGCTCTGTAGGGTTTTCAAGGCTGTGGTCTATTTTCTAGGCCTATTTTCTGAGGTGCCTCTGGGTGGGTTTGAACCACCACTCTTTGAGCTAGTAGTGACTGCTTAACCATTTGTGACACCCAGGGACTCCTGCTATTCACTACAAGGCCCTGTAAGCTATGGCCCTGATAATCACTGCTCTTCTCTTCCTCCCCTCCAGCCTCCTCTCCCTACCTGCTATCCCCTCCCCAAGCCAAGCTCATCCCCACCTCAGAGCCTTGCAGTTACCGCTCCCTTTACCTGAGACATTCCCCACACATAATCTCACGGCTTGGTCCACATTTGCTTCAGGTTTCTGTTCAAATTGCATCTTCTTGAGGAGCCGTTTCCGGGACCACTCTACCTTACGTGGACCATTCCCAAGTGTTTTTTGTTCATTGTCTGCCTCCTCCTCTAGGGTGTGAAACCTATGAGGGCAGGGACTTTGTTTTGTTCACTGCTGTTCCTCACGACCGAAAAAGTACCTAGTATACACCAAATTTTTTGCAAATAATGCACCCATGTAAATAACACATCCACACATACAATGCACAGAAATGAAAGTAAAACCGTTCTGGCATAGCGCGCCCATGCACATACCACGCATGTCTCGTGACATTTTCAGGACATTTTCGTCCTCCCATACTACAGGAAAATCATACGTTCTGTTCATTTTCTTTAATCTCCTGCTTATATGTATAAAAATAGTCCAAAAATGTTACTTTTGATCATAATTGTGTAATAATTGTACACATGGTCAAGAAGTCACAGATTGAGTTTGGTAGCCCCCCGGTAATCAGAAAATAAACAATTGAAACTGTGTCTCTGTTTCTATTAATTTGTTGATAATTACAGCACAATAGCTCAACAGTTGAATGTGAAAATCTTACCAGATCGTCTCAACTGAAACCATCAGGTTGTATCAGGCTTGCTTATTTCATAGTTTAATTATGTCTTCTTGGTGTCAACTGAAGTCAGCAACATGTAAAAAAAATTAGCATAGCAAGCTTACAAAGATAATGCGTTAACGTGGGTGGGGGGGGGGGGGGAATGTGCATCTGGCAAAAAATGTAAAATGTGCATGTTATTTGTGAAAAATAAGGTAGTAACTGCTCTATACTTATCATTTGTTGAATGAACTAAATGAACTTTCTTGTCATTCCAGTGGCACATACATCTCACAATAGCTTCTCACATTGCTCATCAAATAATGATGTTCAGATCCTTTCATATTTAATTCTCATTTAATAACATGTCAGTATCCTCTGACACCGATGGAGAAGAATATGAAAAAGTCTAAGGGGAAAAGTCAGTGACCTTGTCTGTAGCCACGGAGACCATTTTTCTAATTGACCTCTTCCATTAGGAAATTAAATAGATGCAACAGAAATGCTTGTTATATTTTTGATATAACTCCTGAAAATACCCTCCACCAGCATCTATTATTTTATTAATTATACCTAAGTCAATGATACTTGTAAGACCAATAGTGCAATGCAACAGTACAACGGACTGTTCCATGAAACACTGTTTTTGATAACCCAGTTAAATAAGACGGTATACAGTTCTTCTGTATCCACCAGTGCCCTAAGATAAATTTAATTCATTAAGCTCCCTTGTAAGGCTAAAAATAAGTAACCATCTTCAAACTTCAATCATTCCCTGAGTGAGTTTAATAAGTACCCAAAGAGAAATACGCATTTAAATGACTGTGGTCATATTTGTATTTCACATGAGGATTTCATGGTTCTTTATTAATAATTTACAGGATGTACAACCTTAACATGTTTTTAAAAAGACTCTGCCAACAACTTGTCACTGCACAAGAAGTTTAGGAGCCTCTGAAAAAGAGCCATCTTGTGTTGTGACCACAATCGTTACTATATTTATGGCCTATAACTCAAAGCATTATGAAGCTTAACTTTGCTCCTTAACATCTTCTTACTCCCTCTAATAAATTCAGTTTTTCTTCATAAAAGCATTCCATGCTTATTATAGAACACTATAACAACATAGACAAGTGGAAAAAAGAAAAACACAACCAGGGTTCCCACCACCCAAAGATCACCCCTATGAACACCTCAGTGAACTTTCATTTTATCCTTTTCTCACGTCCAAATGCCTTTTGAAAACAATACTAATTACTATGAAAGGCATGTAATCCAAGGCAAGTCTTAACATGATACCAATGATGATATTTTTAAAATACCACATTTTTGAGTGATAAAGTAACAGTTGGGAGAGGGCTTTAAAAATTAACATTTTTCAGAAAATGAAAAGCAATTTGGCCAGAAATAGTGTCAAAAATAACTTTCAGATACTGAAAGCATGCCTACATGTTAAAAGCATTTGCAAGGGTATGCTTTTTTTTTTTTTTCCTGAGTAAAAATTTCCCCTGCTTTTCGTTTGGCAAGTACCTACACAGTGCATACAAAATTAGTCAGCAAACAAATCATCTGTATGAGTCAGCATGCCTTTAAGACCAAAATGGTTACCTAAAATCCACATAACCAATTAACTCCTGCCTCCATACTCTAACAAAAACTAACAGCCAGAGTTCTGATCTAATCTTTTTTGCAAATCATTCTACCTCCTGTGTTGGGGTGATCCCAATCCCTAATTATCCAGCTTCCCTCTCTTTCCCATTCCCATAACACAGCTCATTTCCCTGATAACCTCACTATCCCCTTTCCTGGGACCCACCCATTCATGAATCTTTCAACTGAATGCCCCCAAGCCTAGTTCCATTCAAGTTAAAAGAGAAGCAACTGATCTGAGTGACTCATTCCTGGATAACTTACGGTGGGAAACTCAATTCTGCAGTTGGATGAGTCATTTGATTGGAAAGCCCACAATGGGAAAAGGGTACCTGAAGGTGCATGCAGCAGAAGATGGGGAAATCACAAAGGTAGCAGGCCAGTAAACACAAGACATTAAAACAGTATTCCTAGTCTGAGGTTCTTTTAATATAACATCTTAATGACGAATCTCTAAAATAGGTTCTGTTTTTCAAATGGAGTCCCTGGGTGGTGCAAACAGTTAACACACTTAGCTGCTAACCAAAAGGTTGGAGGTTTGAGTCCACCTAGAGGTAGAAGGAAGGACTGGTGATCTACTTCCAAAAAAAACAGCCATCGAAGACTCTATGGAGCACAGTTCCACTCCGACGCACACAGGTTCACCACGAGTCGAAATCAGCTCCACGGCAACTGGGTGTCTTTTTTTCTTAAATTTTTCAAATATTCCTCACAAGTTATTTCTTCCAACATTTTCATCACTTCCAGCTTTTAGGCCTACCATTTGCCGTGTGAAGGAGTCCTGGTGGCGCAGTGGTTAAGCGCTCTGCTGCCAACTGAAAGGTCACTGGCTTCGAGGGAGGAAGATGTGTCAGTCAGTTTCCTTAAAGATGACAGCCTTGGAAACCCTGTGTGGTAGTTCTACTCTGTCCTATAGGGTCGCTATGAGTCACTCGATGGCAACAAGTTTGGTTGGGTTTTGTTTTCTGTGGTCACATAAATGTGATTCTGTCGAAGCTGATCTCCTTTGTCCAAAGCTCCAGGTTCATCACACTCATGATAGCAACTTCCAGAGACTCAAGCATTCAGTTTCAGAATATACTAGTTTCTCCCGTGTACAAAATGGAAATAGCTTTTTGATGTTTTCTGATTATAAAAATAATACAGACTTCCCATCAAAATGGAAATCCACGAAATGTAATTAAAAATCACTTGAAATCCCAACAACACTGAGATGACAGTTATTCCCATCTCTACAGCTATCCTTTCTGGGTTTTGTCCTATGCACACCCATTTTTACAAATCATGGGATCATACCATTCATGCAGATTTGTAAGCTGCTTTATATTCTCTTGAAGTGTATGAAAAACTCATTTAACTTCAGCTTCCAGCCTGGGGAGCTCACTGAAAGAAGATGGCTAAGAATCATTGCTTCATCTATGTTTTTAATAGTTCACTTAATCTAGAGATTACTCATTAAGGTTTCAAATCATTATATGGGCAAATGCCAGATTCTTAAAAAAATAAGTGACTGAAACACATTGGTCTCTCCATTTTACCTTTAAGTTAACTTTTAAAAATTATAAAAGTAATGCAAAATAATGGTTAAAAAAAATAACACAAAAGCTATAAACTGAAAAATACTATTTCTCCGTATCTATCGTTCTTCTCCTAACCCCAAGTCCTTTCCACTCTTCTGTGGTAATTACTCTTAACAGTTTCTTACATATCTGTTGAGAAATTATTTATGCATATTCAAGCATGTTATGTGCACGTAAAATGTACATCCTCTCTTTTAAACATAAATACGGTCGTGTCATGTAAGTTGTCTGCAGCCAGTTGTTTTTTATTTTATTTTTAACCAAACAGTATTTCTTGGACATCTTTTCAAATAAATTCCTATAGGTCTCCTTCATTCTTTTTAATGGCTGTGGAGTTTTCATCATCTATCTGTTCCATGGTTTGTTTCACCAGCTCCCTATCTACGGACGTGGAACTTGTTTTCAGCTCCTTAGGCTGCAAAGCACATCTCTGTCCACTTACCTTAGTGTGCTTGCTCGAGTCTGTAGGTTAAATCAAGTGACATGGTCACTGGAAGTGGACGGTGAAGAAGAGGTAATAATAAAAAACGACACGGCAGATACAGTCAGTTCCTGCCCTTCCTTTGCCCCACATTATAACCTTGCCTTTACTACTTCGATGTCTGACTTCCAACTGCCAGCATCTGCATAGATGTGGTAAGGGCCTTCTCTGGCCACTGAAGCCTGCTTTGCCGACTTGCGTGACAGACGTGAGTGCTGCAGAAGGAACTCTCCTGAGAGCAACCTTAACCAAATGATTGACTGCATAAATACCCCAGCTCTCTCACCCTTCAGATCTCTGGGCGGGGCAAATGGTTACATGCTCAGCTACTAACTGAAATGTTGGTGGTACGAACCCAGTCAGAGGTGCCTTGGAAGAAAGCCCTGGTGATCTGCTTCTGAAAGGTCAAAGCCTTGAAAACCCTATGGAGCAGTTCTACTCTGCACACTTGGGGTTGCCAGGAGTTGAAACTGACTCCATGGCAACTGTTGTTTGTTTGGTTTGTTTCTCACCCTTCAGGTAGGGTAACTCTCAGGTGTGTGTCCTACATTGTTTCCCAGTGAAATTAACCTCCAGATGTCCACAGTGGTAACTTGTTTGATAATGTATCCTTAATTAGCTGCCTTCTTTTTCCTGCTTCACTTCCCCAACCCTCTGCCAGTGTTTTCAGGTCTTGCCTTCTAAAAACACAAAACAAAAACAACCAATTGCACTCAAATCTTCGTCTCAGGATCTGCTTCTGGGAGAACTCAAACAGTGTTGAACTTCTGGTTTGTTCAGTGATGGGAAGATTATGATGATGCTATTCACTAAGGTGGAAAAAACAGGACAGAGAGGAGGGCTTTAATTTATTTTTTGTTTTTATTTTTTTGGAGAGAGGTGTGAGAAAAGTCCACCACCCATCTGGCAGCTTGTTGTACTGTGGTGGTTTGAGTGTTGCTATGATGCTGGAAGCTATGCCACCGACATTGCAAATACCAGTAGGGTCACCCACGGTGAATAAGTTTCAGCAGAGCTTCCAGACTAAGACAGACCAGGAAGAAAGGCATGGCAATCTACTTTCAAAAATTAGCCAATGAAAATCTTATGGATCACAATAGAACAGCATCGAATAAGATGGCACAGGACTGAGCAAGGCGTCACTCTCTTGTGCATGGGGTCGCCATGAATGGGAGTCGACTGGATGGCAACTAGCAACAACACGGGGAAAGTGGGAGGTGGGAAGAAAGAAGAGTTCAGTGTGGGACCTGATGAATTTAAACAGCTCGAGGGACCTTTATGTGGGAATGTCTTAGTAGAACACCTGGAACCTAATATCATTATGTGAATGCAAAGATAGACCACCCTTTTGTGCTGCTAGTCAGTATCTTTCTTTGCTGGATAATACATTGATAACAGAAAAGGCTAAGTGTCTTGCTAAAGGAATCACACTGAGTGAGGGAGAATAACAACAACTAAATGAAGCCTCTATATGTATTCCCACAACTACATCAAAAAAGTGCTAGTGTGTGACGTGGAGGGGTGTCTTTCTTAACGCAGAGAGGCACTCATTTGGCCTACAGACGGGAATACAAATGGATTTGTTTGAATGAAAATAGATGGTCTAGTTTGCGAGCAGAATGACTTTTCTTTTTTTCTACCCTGGTTACCCCAGGGCAGTTGCTGCCCTGAGAAGGAATAAACACAAAGAAGAAATTGCATGAAATGAGAATATGTACTTTTGATAGCAAAGGAACGGCAGAACATATGGTATATATAGAAAAGGCCTTGCAGATTGAATTAGCCAGTGCCAAACTGAAGCTAGGGTCACTCCACTGCAATTTTCAAACAAATACTCTCCATCATCCATTACACATACCCAAGACTTCGGCCTTTTATGGCACCGCTCATTCTCAAGGCATCTAAATAGTCTTTGTAAAAGTAAAAACACAACCACAGGCACTGCTGAGGCCTTAAAAATGGTGTTCAGCATATTTTAAGTGACTCTGTCCACATTTGCTCTTTTCAGAGGGCACCAGTCAGCCCAAGGCCAAAAAAGTGGCCGCAGCCCCAGGGGTAGACTCTGCCTGAGAAAAGAAGTCCTTGAACTGGGTTTTAAAAACGGCTTTTGGATTTTACCATTTCCCCAAAGTACAAACATGAAAGTGCTGATGATTACCTTTAATCCCAAGTGATCCAACCCATGTGTCATACGGACAGATGGGAGGAGCCTGGCCAAAAGCCGTCTACTTTCTCTGTCTTTGTGGTCTTCTATACATGTCTCAGCTGAGGCATCTAAACCGATAAACATTTTTCCCTTGCAAGGGTTGTTGTTGTTGCTGCCGTCGAACTGGCCCCCAACTCATGGTGACCCCACGCACGGCCAGATCAGACTGTTGCAATCCATAGGGATTACATGGGCTGATTTTTGGAAGTAGATAGCCAGGTCTTTCTTCCCCATCTGTCTTAGTTAGGAAGCCCTGCTGAAACCTGTTCAGCATCGCAGCAACAACACCCAAGCCTCCACTGACGGGTGGTGGCTGTGCTTGAGGTGGACTGGCTGGGAATGTAACCTGGGGCTCCCACATGAAGTCAAGAATTCTACCACTGAACCATCATTACCTCCTTGCAAGGGTTACCACTCTTAAAAAAAAGTGTGCCTGGATTTAATTTATAAAGATTTAGCATGTGAACCCCACTTCTACTGTTCTGTAGAGACCCAGTTAGTTGTATTTTCGAGAAGGGCTAAATTGAACACAAAGCTGACAGTGCGTAATGCAAGAACTTTCTTTACAAAGATTTTTTAATGGAGTATACAGCTTCCCTTTGGACTACACCTACACTTAAGGCCAAACTAGGCTGGTGAGGGACAGATGGGGCTAGTTGTCAGTACACAATTTTTAGTCTCAAATAACATGATCTGGATCAGGAAAATCCATAAAGATGAAACGTCTTCTCCCTAGTAATCAGCTGGACAGACTATAACTTACCTACAGCAAGTACATAAAGTAATGCTACGTTTGAAACACAATAGGCAGAAGACACATCAACCTACAGGTCATGCAGCTCAGGGCAAAATGTTTGTGCTACAAATGGAAACATTTCTGCAAACTAGAAGCTGTATACTGAGAGCCTACTGCCATCATCGTCACTGTCACAGTCCAGTGGGAACGTACACTCATGCTGATGGCCTGTAGGTGACCCCTTGGGGGCAAGACCCACTTATTTGTGAATAAGCCAAATAGCCCTGAAAAATGCAGAATACTGTAATAAGTCTACGGCTTGATCAATTTTCAAAAGTTCCATACACATGCAGTCTGCACCCAGATAAAAAAATAGAAAATTCTGGTTTCCTAGAAGCCCCTCTTAATGCCCCTGCCAGTTACTAAAACCAGTTGCTGTGGAGTTGACTCTGACTCACGGTGACCCCATGTGTGTCAGAGGAGACCTGTGCTCCATAGGGTTTTCAGTGGCTGATTTTTCAGAAGTAGACTGCCAGGCCTTTCTTCTGGGTCATCTTTGGACAGGCTCAAATGGGAGGTTAGCAGCAGAGTATGTTAACCATTTGTACTACCCAGGAACTCTGGCCAGTTACTGCCACCTTCTAACACTGTGTCTCTCAAGAATAACATATGGTGATTTGTCCCCTCTTCATCTCATTGGGGCTGACAGGATTTTAGAAGTGTAGCCCCTACACTAGACTCTAATTGCTCCCTGTACCAAAGTACAGGACTGGGTGGTACAAATGATTAATGTGCTCCACTGCTAACCGAAAGGTTGGAGGTTTGATTCCACCCAGAGGCACCTTGGGAAAAAAGGCCTCCCATTCTACTTCTGAAAAATCAACATTGAAAACCCTATGGAGTGCCGTTCCACCCTGACACATACGGGGTTGCCAGGAGCCAGAATCAACCATGCGGCAACTGGTATGATAACTGTTAGCTTCCTCCTCTGTACAGAGTTGAATCTGTTTCATCAAAAAGGAGTTTAACTGAAAAAATGATACATACCAACACCCAATGTTCTATTGTTTATCTATGACTTAGTCTGAGTTTAAAGAGCATCTATTGTGTTTGAGAAAGGATTGACGAAAACACTTTGCTGTAATCCAGGATAGCTTTGTATGTCTCTCTCTCGAGGCATGAGTTGGGAAGTCTTAACATAAATGAAGGTGACATGTACCCATTAGGACATATCTTTTAAGCCAACTGTCTTAAAGACATAATTCATATCTGGGCCCTCAGCATGGCAGGCTAGGAGTTAGTTGCTGGCAGCCCTGTAATGCAGGGTGTCATTTATTTAGATTTCAGAAAAGTATATGACGTGGTACCACTTGTATTAGATTGAAGGGGAGAAACAGAGAGGGGAAAATGGGTCAAGAATTGGCCCAGGGACAAAGCAGACAATTCCAAACCAGTCTTTTTGACACCAAATTCTGATTGTCGTACTGCGTCCTAAAAGGAATTAAATTTTCCCCATGCAGGCCAAAAGGAGCTTGTCTTTGTGAGGAGTGCTGATATGTTTTCCCCTTGTTTATTATAAACAAGAACAAAAAAGAAGAAAAAAAGTTTTTTTTAAAAGCAAGTTAGCAAATAATGAGGGTAGGAATTAACAAATAAAATCGCTAATGGGTTTTATGTCTTCTAACTCCAAGCTCAATCTGAAATAAAACAGAAACGCTGGTGACTCCAAACAATATGGAAGAATTCCATGGAGACCCACATTTTCCTTCACACACGCTCTGGCTGTGTTTTTGTTTTTTGGCTTAATACAGAACAAACATACTGTGACTTCAAAATCATAATAAAACAGAATCGAAGGTCCACATTGTTTATAAGAGGTGCTGAGACATAAATTCTTCTCTTACTAGCCTTTGCTTACAGAAAGACCCCGGGAGAACATGCACACTGCAGGTACAACGGTACTGGTTCTACTCTTAATACAGAATCACCCTACCTGCCCTAAAACACACCCGACCTTAGAGTCTTTCTTCTATTATGGTAAATCTTTTACAAAGTGACAACTATAAATTAAACAAAGCAGGTTAAGTTATACCAGGTCTGTAATTTCTATCTCCTCTATAACAGGAAGGTGTTTGTTATTTTTTTTTGTGAAATCACCACCAGCAACACCACTACCGAGGGTGCACTCACTAATCTATTCATGGTCTTAAGGATACGCTGCCCCCACATCCCTCCAACAGAAGGTGACAGTAGCTTTTAACTCATCATTTTATTAAGGATCCCGAATATTATCCCTAAGACAATAGCAGAAGGTAAAAACGTTAGGTCTTTGCTTGTAAGCATTCTTTGGTTCTCAGAAAAGTCATCTAGAAACACTGGCAACAAGGGAGTCCAGGGCGCCATGAAGCTCTGTGTTGATTCTGTTTCTCTGGGAGGGTGGCAGCTGTGTGTCTCAGACACCATCTGCTGAAAGGCAAATGCCTCGTTAACTGTGCTGTTCTAGATTTCTTCACAGTCCACGTTTCTACTAATCTCTCCCCACTTTGCTATCCCCCTTCCTGTTTGCTTCATTCTCCAACAGGCCTGAAACACAATCTACCACGTTGAAGTCTACCATGGACCCTCTTGGCCCAGGAGCTGTTAGGACTTAACTGGTACTCTCACCTGGCACACCTCCTCTGCCCCGTGGTCTCACTCCAGAGGCATTTGGAAGAAATTTTATCCCATTGATAGAAGATAAGTAAGTAGGTAGACACACACACACACACACACACACACCACACACTCACATACACCTACCTGAAATATTGCAATGGGGTTTTCAACATTTGCAAGGGATTTCTTAGACTGGAACTAGGTACATTAAACTCACTAAATCTGGTCTTTACTAATTGGGAATCTGAGATAATTATCTGGGCCGACATTTATCCTTGCATTATCTGTGGAAAGACAAGGTTTGCTAAATACATAAAAGAGCATGAATGATATTTATTTTGGAGGTAATGTTTAAACTATCTAAAAGAAGATTTCTGAGGCTTTCATTTATATACTAACAACTGTCATACTGACTGCAAATTATTTTTGACCTAGTCACTAAAGCCAGCTGTCACCTTTCCAGCTTCCCCATTCCTGCAGAGGCACTGTTATTCCCTAATACAAACAGCTTATAGCAAAGCTGGAAACCCCAGTGGTGTAGTGGTTAAGAGCTACGGCTGCTAACCAAAGGGTCAGCAGTTCAAATCCACCAGGTGTTCCTTGGAAACCCTATGGGGCAGCTCTACCCTATCCCATAGGGTCACTCTAAGTCGGAATCAACTTGACAGCAATGGGTTTGGTTTTTTCTCAATAGCAAAGCTAGAGTGCCTGGTGGGATACAAAGGGTTAACACACTCGGCTGCTAACCAAAAGGCTGTAGGTTCAAGCCTACCCAGAGGCATTTCGGAAGAAAAGCCTACTGACCTACTTCTGAAAAACCAGCCATTGAAGACCCTATGGAGCATCATTCCATTCTGACTCACGTGGGGTTGCCATGAGTTAGAACTAACTCAACAGCAAATGATTAGGTTAGTTTTATAGCAAAGCTAACCAGTTCCCTCACCCCTAAGCCATTCAACTCACCCTTTGCTTCTCCCAGCCACACCCTCCTTTCCTCGATAACCCAGGCTCTCCTTAACAATGCCACCCCAGAACTAGAGCATCCCTGCTGGGCTCCAGTTCCTCGTCCCAGTCCTCTCCAAGAATTCAGCAATCTGCTTCCAATTTATCTTTCAAAATTTTCTCTAAGAATCCATGACTCTTTTACCCTAGAATGTTGAGATCCTCAACTCTAGCTTCAACTTCCTTGTTCCCACCACAGCTTTTAGCAGAGTCAATAAACCAAACCAAACCCGTTGCCGTCAAGTCGATTCCAACTCATCATAGCAGCCCTATAGGACAGAGCAGAACTGCCCCATAGGGTTTCCAAGGCTGAAATCTTTACGGAAGCAGACTGCCACATCTTTCTCCTGTGGTGCGGCTGGTAGGTTTGAACCACTGACCTTCCGGTTAGTGGCCGAGTGCTTAACCACTGTGCCACCAGGGCTCCTTGAAGAGTCAGTGTAGGTCCACAATATCTATCTGAGACCTGTGGGACAAGATGTGTTTTGGGATTCATAATTTTTCTAATTTTAGAAAGATAATACAGTGCATAAGACATATTTTACTTAACACTTCTAGGGGCCGGGGGCAGCACTTCATAATCAAGCACATTGACATTTCAGCTACAATATGTATGTATTTCACCCTTGGTGTAATAAATAAAGCCTATGAAGAGCTTCCCCATTAGGTTTTGCCACCAAATAATTTATCTTTAAGAATCTAGTTTGTACAGTTTTGTGGATTTCAGAGTTGTGGATAAGGGACTGTAGTAGGTATAAAATAGACATTTATCACTGTCCTACACGTGAAAGAAATAAGTTTTCCTTCAAAGCCTTGAAACTGGAAACTTTTGTTAATTCAGACTGGTCTTCTCTACAATTAGTCCAAATTATTGAGGCTTTCCTTACAGAATGTCTCCTCAGATTACAGGGAACTTCATGATCATAAAATTGTCCCTATCATTTTCCATTTTTCTAATTTTTAACTCCATTTCCAAAGCATTTTCAGCTTGCTTATTTTTCTTACAAGTCTCTGTTTAGCTCTTTACTTTGGTAAAATGTAAACAGAGTCATTTCGCTTATCCTCTGCCTAAAGATAGGCTTTATGGATGTTCAGTAGATTGGTTATCCTTTAGAATGGTGGATTTACATTTTAAAAATCCCAGTTATGCTGACCCCTCAAAAATATAAGGGACTAGAGTTCAAACTCTCATGAGTTTATCTAATTTGTAGTATGAGCCTATCAAGCAAATCAGAAAACTTCCCTATGCACAGTAAAACACATACTGGTATCACTCTTTGTAGTCAAGTTCTAACTTGACCAATAAGCCCTTTCTTTAAACACAGCCAAACCAGACACGAAGCCAGAAACTCAGGGTTTGCACATACATCATGGGATGCTGGCCGTATGGGTCACAACACTCCGACAAGCAATTCCTAGACAGTTATTTTGACATTAGAAAGTCACAATCCATCAACTTAACAGCAGGGCAATAATTTTGGGACTAGGGAGATGGCTATTCAAAATGACACTGTGGGAAGTAAAAGGTAGTTCAAATAGCTCCAGTTTGAGTGAAGACATAAACTAGGCAGAATTTCTTTATACTTCTAGAGCCAGCTATTATGCAATGTGTTTTTGTGTAAGCATGTTATTTCTGATGTTTGAACAGAGGAGCCCTGCAAAGCTGAAAAGCATGCAGGTACCCGGACTCTTGGCCTGGATGTGTGGAGATGAGAAGAGAGGGTTTGCCATCACAGGACTAAAGAACAACAAGAGCTGTATTTTCCCCTCTGCTTGTCACACACCACCTCTAACAACCTGTGGTACCCCAAGACAGTATTTCAGAAAGTGATACTTGACTCTTTCTTAATTGCAAAATAATCAGATCACCAGACATCTGGGATCCAAGGCTCCTTGGGTCCATGGAGGACTCTTGGACTTTATTCTTGAAGGGGCTATGGAGCAACAACCTGGTATGGGCCCCTCCTGCACCATGCAGCCTGGGTCTCTCACTCTGCTCTCCAGGACAAGTGCATGGGTATGGAGGCCACTGAGTGCTTCTGAAATTCGGTCAACAGATGGGAACAAAGGAACAACGAGCAGGAGGTTCCCCAGCTGCTAGATGGAGGTGAGGAAGGGAAGGGAGTGTGGGCTACAGTGCAGTAGTGGTTCTCAAATGTTCTCATTTCACTATAACTCTGAGGGATGCCCATGATGTTGATAAGGGGAGAGCAAGCACATCTTTGCTTTAACCCTAGAAAGGAGAAAGGAAAAGAAGAATGGAGAAGAAATTATGAATTAGTGGTTGAAATGGCAAAAAGGAATGTTAGATGGTTACAAGCAGATACTAAGGATAAGAAGAGAGATGAAATCTGGGTGGCAAGATTGTCCTGATGAGCTGTGTTGCTTCCATGGAAACCAATGTGGTCTCTGTGGTGGCCCACACCCAGCCAGGGTCACCGCCTTCCCTGCTGGGGACTCCTGCTCTCACCACTTCCCTCCCATACCTTCCCAGCTGCCTGCCTGATATACTGACAGTGCATACAGCAAATTATTTCCAGGTTCCGCTTGGTTACTTTAAAGAAAAAGAAATTCACTGTATAGAGGAACTACCAGGAGGTAAAGAACAATAAGCTCCTAAAGCAAAGATGAAGAGGTTTATTACTGTCTACATTTTATTTCCATAAACTTTTGTGGCTGGTTAAAATGAGTTTTCTCCCCCTTTTTTTTTTTTTTTTTTTTAAGCTAGCTTTGCACGAAGAACTACAAAACATAGGCTGCAAGTATCTGAAAATTTGCACATTTCAGAAAAGCAATTTTTAAGCCACTGATAGCAGAAGCAAAGTCAACAATGTTTCCATACCTGGAGCTGATATTCTTCCATGAAGCACAGACTGGACAGGCAGCAGATCTTTTGAATTGGAGGTGAATGGTGATTGTCTAAAGGTATCTTCTGAAAAGAAAGGGCTGGGGGTGGGGGAGGAGGAGCAAGGTTTAGTAAATTAAAGTTATTTAAGATACCCAGAGCATCTGGCCCCAAATATATATACATACACAAATGCTGGATAAGGTATTTTAAGAAAATGGTGTTTAGAGAGTCTAAGATGAGAGCGCTTAAAATGGAGAAAGAAAATATATTATATCAGACAAGTGCCATCTGTACATTTTGCCTATTGGTGTTATATTTAGGGTGAATATATGAAACACCATCTTTGAAACACTGTGAAATCCACAGACCACGGCTGCAGAGCAATACATTTCCCTTTTTCTCTATACTTCCTGTGGATATATGTTGAGCTCAATTGAAGACTGACTGAGGGGTCTGAACCACAAAGGGCCTGCCCATGGGTCTTCCCAGCATGGTGATGGATTTGCCCCAGCTCACCCACATTCTGTCACCTGAGCCCTCAGGGACCCACAGCCCACATCAGAAGGGCAGCTGGCTGGAGACAGGGACCATGAAACTGAAGGAAACAACTCACTGTCCCCACGGAAAGTGAGTTCGAGAATCGTCTCAGTTCTGAAGGAGCTAACGTCAGAAAATGGGGCTACCCGAAAGGACCCTGGGGAGCACCTTAGTTTACATGAAACCGAGGTCCTGACTTCAGTGAGCCTAAGCTCCCCTAGTGACACTCAGCTAGATTAGAACCAGGGACTCTAGCCACCCAGTCGGGGATATCTGCTAGTACCACTGCCACAGGGAACACAAAGGACCCAGATGTTTTTAATCAGAGGATGTGAGGATGTTAACACGATCACAGCATGCATCTTCTGTGCCTCTGAAGTAAACTGTAAATAAGTATTGGGAATTTGAGAATACCTGAGTATCCATCTGAGTCCAACCTGGAATAATGGACAGCCCTATTTACTTACCAGGTGTCCCTGGTGGTGCAAACGGTTAATGTGCTCAGCTGCTAACCAAAAGATTGGAGATTTGGGTCTACCCGGAAGTGCCTCAGAAGAAAGGCCTGGCAATCTATTTCCAAAAAAATCAGTCACTGAAAACCGTACAGATGAGAGTTTTACTCTGACACACATGGGGTTGCCATGAGTTGAGCCAACTCAACAGCAACCGGTTTTATTTATTTACAACAGAAGGAGTTCAATTCCCACCCTGTCTGCAGCAAGGGAGAATAAAAAAAACCAAAGACACAATGGAAAGATTGGTCCAAAGGTCCAAAGGACCAATGGACCACAACTACCGCAGCCTCCACCAGACTGAGTCCAGCACAGCTAGATGGTGCCCAGCTACCACCACGGACTACTCTGACAGGGATCACAACAGCGGGTCCCGGGCAGAGCTGGAGAAAAATGTAGAACAAAATTCAAACTCACACACAAAAAAGATTAGCCTTACTGGTCTGGCAGAGACTGGAGAAACCATACTGGCAGAGTATGGCCCCTGGACATCCTTTTAACTTAGTAATGAAGTCACTCCTGAGGTTCACCCTTCAGCCAAAGATTAGACAGGCCCATAAACAAACAATAACACACGCAGTTGAACCGTGTAAACGAGACTAAATGGGTACACACCAGCCCAGGGGCAAGGATGAGAAGGCAGGAAGGGACAGGAAAGCCGAATGAATGGAAATGGGGAACCCCACGTCCAGAAGGGAAGAGGGTTGACACATCGTGGAGCTGGCAACCAATGTCACAAAACAATATGTGCATTAACTGTTTAACGAGAAACTAATTCGCTCTGTAAACTTTCACCGAAAGCACAATTTAAAAAAAAAAAAGAATTTAATCAAGGGAACTGGGGACACAGACAGTAGAAAGTAGAAGGTCCTTGGGAGCCATAACGCAGCTCAGGAGGAACAGGAAGCCACCACCACCCTGAGGCTGGAGGGACAAATGGAGGCATCAGCAGAGCCCTAGGGGGGATACAGCTGCTGCAAGAGACAGAGAAAAAGGCGGAGAAATACCCTAGCTCCTCCTTCAGCCCCAACCCCTGATTTCCCACCAGGGCCTCTCAGTCACTGGCCGAACCTTCCCCAAAGTCCAGGAAATGCAGGCTGCACAGGTCAGCCCCCTACAAAATGGAGCAGATCAGGGAAAGGAACAGATCTAAAGGCACACAAGCCTAGGGCTCCCACGACTGGTGTTGCTTTTCTAAGTATGCCTTTTCTAAACAGGCTATGGCTACGATTATTAAATATTAAAAGGAATATTAAGGTGAAAATAGAAGATGCATTTATTTCAAAAAAATAAAGTAAAACATATTGATAAACAATATAGTTTTACATAACTATTGGGCTAGATTTAATGCAGCTTCGTATGGCATGTTTTTTATTTATAGCTTAAGCACAAAACAATTTAAATAGGCTTAAACATTGCATTGGTTAGTAGGTGACAGGAGTGGGGAGAATGGAGGGGAGAGACATGTCCTTTAAAGCCAAACATGTCATAACTTGCAAGTGATACAAAACACTTCAAAGGATAAAGCAGTGCAGCGTGGTGGCTAAGAATATGTGCTCCCTCGAGAGTGGGCAGCACTGGGTTTAAATTCTAGCTCCACTACTTAGCAGCTATGTGACCTTGCACACGTTACTTAACATCTCTGAGCCTTCGTTTGTCTATGAAATAGGATGATAACAGTATCCACACCTTACAGAGGAGCTGTGAGGCTGGGATAAGATAGTCCAGTAACGAGCTTTGCAGAGTGCTGGGCACCTAGTAAATGCTCAGTAAATGTGAGCTACTTTTATTTATGTTTTATTTGAATTTCTAACTTAAAGGGGAGCATAAATTAATCAATTTTTCCTCATAGGTTGACAAAAACTGTAGGTTTCTTGTGTGGAATCCACTGCAAAAGGAAGGAAGAAAAGGTCAGCTTTGATTTTGAAGGGCTAGGTGACTGCTGGACTGCTAGGGTTAATCCCAACTCGTTCATTTAAAAACAAAACCAGAAACAACTATTTAGAACTGAAGAACTTTCATGGAGTTAGGAGCCTTGGAGGATTCCCAGCAAAACCCAGAGTGTAAGATTTCTCGACTCCCAGCTCATTAGCTCTGAAGCTTATAAACAAAGTGACAGAGACACCCTGTGTGTCTGAGGTGTGGCTCAGATGGGAAGCACAATGGTTTGCTCGAGGGCACAGGGTGAAGGTCAGACAATGAGCCCTCCTATTACCATGACTCCGGCTAGAGACATTACTCTCAAATCTGAGAGTCCGGGGAGCCCATGGAACAGTTTTGCCTGAAATTTGGAGACTCCCTTTTGGGGACGCCAAGAAGTTAGAAAGAGGAGCCCTAAAGGGTGTCCAGAAATATCACTCTCTTTGTAACAAAGAAAGGTATGCACTACCGTTACTCCCTCATTTCTATAGCAAATGTTTATTGGCCTCCATAAGTATGGAGCATTTCCTGGACTTGGGAAGGTTTGGCCAATGGGAAGCACTGGAAACATAATGGCCAGCAAAGCCAGCTCTGGCTCTGTGATGGTTAATTTTATACGTCAACCTGGCTGGGCTATGGCGCCCAGTTGTTTGGTGAAACACTTGTCTAGATGCTGTTATGAAGTAGCTACACTGATAAAATCAGTTGGCCTTAAGTAAAGAGGCCTCATTCAATCAGCTGGACGCCTAAGAGCAAAAAGAAGTCTTCCCTACTGGGTATTCGGCCTGCAGATTATAGCCATCTTGCCTTCACTCTTCTTCACTCTTCCTGTCATCTGACCTACGGATTTTAGGACGGAAGGAATCTCCAGCCTGTCACCTACAGATTGCAGGCTTGCCAGCTCCCCTACAATTCTGAGTCAGCTCCTTAAGTCTCTTTCTCTATATATACATATGTATATATATGTTGTTGTTGTTGGATGCCATCAAGTTGATTTCAACTCAGACCGACTCCATGTGACAGAGCACAACTGCCCCATAGAGTTTTCTTGGCTGCAGCAGATCGCCAGGTCTTTCTCATGGGGAGCTGCTGGGTAGGTTCACACATATGTATCTATCAATATGTATGTGTGTGTGTCTATCAATCTATTGATCTGTTGATCTTTCTAGGTACCTTCCTACCTACTATTTCTCTCTCTCCCTCTATCTCACTGGTTCTGCTTCTCTAGAGAACCCTCACTAAGACAGGTTCCAAATCTCAGGGTGCTCACAGTCCTGAGTGGGAGGTGTGGATGAACCCACTAATCAGGTCCGTAAAAGGGAACCAGCCACAGTGACAGACGCTGTGGAAGAGATACGTGACATATTACAATGGGGTGTGGGGGAGGCAGCCCTGGCCAGGGAGGCCAGCAGCAGCTTTCCTGTAGAAGCAACAAGTGAGCTTAGACCTCAAGGTTACCAGGGTAGTCAGGGTTCCAAGGACCTGGGGAAAGTGTTCCCAGCACAGAGAGGACACAGCCAGTCTGGGAGCTGCAAGAAAGATCACTGTGGAGGGAGGGCGATGTGGCAGGGAGAGCAGGTGGGGCCACACTGTGCGGGGGCAGGGGGGGGAGGCTGGGGGGTTGGGAGATGGGAGGGGGTCATGGCTTTGTCTGCAAAGCAGTGGGAAGCGCCATGGTGTTTTAAGGACAGATGGCGGAACAGGGCTTCAGTTTTGGGAAGCTCTCCTGGCTGCAGTGGGCAGCAAGGTCTGGAGGCTTGCAGAAGACAAGGCAGGCAGCGAGAGCAGAAGTTGACATGGGGCGTGGCGATGCTGGTGGCACATGCTATAAACCAGGAGCAACAACTACAGATCAGTTGAAGACAGCATAGGAAAAGCCCATAAAACACCATTTTCAAAAAACCACACCTGTTGCCATAGAGTCAATCTCAACTCATGGAGACCCCAGGTGTTACAGTGTAGAACTACTCTGTCAAATTTCCTTGGCTGTAAACTTTACAGAAAAGGAGCCCTCGTGGTGCAATGCTTAAGTACTGAGCTGCTAACCGAAAGGTCGGTGGTTCGAACCCACCAGCCACTCCGTGGGAGAAAGATGTGGCAGTCTGCTTATGTAAAGATTTACAGTCTTGGAAACCCTATGAGGCAGTTTTACTCCATCCTATAGGGTCGCTTTCAGTCAAAATTGACTCGATGGCACATAACACAACCACTTTTACGGAAGCAGGTTGCTAGGCCTTTCTTCCACAGCATTGCTGAGTGTGTTTGAACCACCAACCTTTAGGTTAGAAGTCATGTGAAGCTGTCACCACCGCAGCTCCTATGGTGAAGCCCACTGATACATTTATGACCAACTCTAAGGTTTCTAGGTGAACAAGGCAGAGGCACTCATATTATATTGTGGGAAAAGTCTCCTAGGTTTTACTAAGCGGTGGAAATGAGCTAGCTCTGCATCTTCATATGTTCTCTTCAACAGAAAGATTTACACTGATGTGAGGAGTGAAGCCCTATTATCACCAAGACGTTCAGAATAAATTGAGTTGAAACGGAGACAATCACTGAGGGAAACAACATTCCAAATAATTTTCTACCCTGGATGCCAGCTTTATCCTGTATAAAAAAGAAAAGATTTCTTCAGAGGGAGCAGAGATTTAGAAGGGAGTCATGCTGAATACTAAAATGCACAAAAGACCAGCAATGCTTTTATGGGGCAAAGAATGAATGGAGAAACTTACAGACGTCAAGGCAGCTTAGGCCTGGTGTAAGGTCTTATCTATAAAGAGAAGATATCAGATTAACAGAGCACCAGGCTCAGGCCGGACACACGCTACCATGCTCTGCTTTCATATTCATTCATGCTAGGGGTGGGAGCGCCTCAGCTTGGCAGTCTTGGGGATCAGGGGATCTGACTCTAAATTCCAGATTGGCCACTTCATAGCTAAGTGACCTTTGGCAAGTCAATAATTTCTCTAGCCTCAGTTTCATCATCGGAAAAAAGGTGGAAAGTTAAATGAGACATTTTACGTTAAAGTTCTTAATACACACTGCAGTATATGCTCAACAAAAAACAACAACAAAACTAACACATATATTGCTAACCAGGAATCTGGCACTGTTCTAAAGTGCTTTGTGTGTATTAACTTCATTTAGTCCTTAAGACACCCTTATGGGGAAGCCATCACTATTATTATCTCCATTTTACAGATGCAGAGACTGAAGCATAGAGAAGTTAAGTAACTTGCCCATATCCAGAGAGCTGAGCCAGGATTTGAATCCAGACAGGCAGGTTGGTGTCACAGTCTGCACCCTGCCCCACTAGGCTAAACTGCCTGTCATGGGGAATTCATAGACAATACAAACATAGACATAGAATTCATAGGCAATAGAGGGTCAGCAAAAAACGAGGAAGACCCTCAACGAGATGGACTGACACAGTAGCTGCAACAATGGGCTATGGGCTCAAACACAGCAATGATTGTGAGGATGGTGCAGGACAGCGCAGTGTTTCGTTCTGTTGTACACAGAGTTGCTATGAGTCGGAACCAACTCGAGGGCACCTAACAACAACAATATGAACCCATGAATACGTCTCAGAATGGACACAGCAAAAGGAAGAGATAGAGGATGAAGAGACAAAAGGGTTTGGGAAACAGCCATTTCAGTATGCAGGATCCTGGGAAGCTGAAGGAAGACATTTTCAACGGAGACACAAAGAAAGTGAGAATGATTTTAGTTTTTACTTCTGTCTGAAAGTCAAGGTATACTCCAATTTCCTGAAGCTCCTGTAACTCACGGGCCTGGTCAATTTGCAATCCTAAACTTTGGTGTGAGATCACATTCTCCATTGCCTGTACCCACTGCTTCCGAGGGCAAGCACGTCCCTGTTATTAAACCTAAATGAAGAGGAACGGTGTCATTATGTGTTTGTAAACCTTTCTCTCAGCACAGACAGGAAGCTCACTGTGGCACTATGGCTGCGGAGGCATCCTTCCTTCTACAACCCAATCGACATCTATGTTTCAGGAAGAGAGAGAAGAGGGAAAACCAAATTTGGAACATGCCCTATATAGCATATGCTTGCTTGATGGGACTGGATCTCCAAACACATTGGCCATCTTTCTCTCTGCCCATGTTCTGAGAGGACAAAAGACACTGAACTTATAACTCAGAGGCTGGGCTGGCAGGGCCGAGCAGCGTACGCTTTAGAATGTCGACACAGTGTTCCTGAGCTCTTTTTTCTCCTCCCATGTTTTACAGTGATCTAAGGTACAGAAGCACATTTGATCTCAGCTGATGCCTGGCTTTGCCACAAACAAAGCACTAGGTTAAGTGGTGGTGGGGCCAGCCTCTTGTTCATGCTGAACAGCGGCTGTCATTGTTGGGAGAGGGTGGTGGGGCAGGAAGTCCCAGGAGGTGCCTGATAAGAGGATGGACCGGGTCTGCATCTTCCCAGGGAGGAGAACAAACAAAATAAATCAGACTCAATGATATATGCTTCTTTGAAACAGCGTCCAGGGCCCTTCAACTGGTAACTTAGTTGGGTACTGATTCTTCCAGAAAAGAAGCCATTTGTGAATGCCCCATAGTCCCTGTTTTCTGACTCTCCAGCTGCCTAAATTTTAGTCATCTTACTACGAAAAGGCCTCTCTCCACTAGAAAGTGAGCAAAGGAAGTGGAAAAAGGCAAAAGGTAAACTGTCAAAGAAACGGATTCATTGCTAGTTAATGTTTTTGGCAAAAAGTTGGTACAGGAGGAGGCTGAAACAGCTAAACGGGAGAGGGAATCACCGCTTATTTCCATTTAACAAAATCTCCACCTACCACAAAGTATTCCCTTTGGCCCTGGTTACCTGTAAGACCGAGATAATTCCTATAAATATTCAGTAGCAGAGTCTGGAAGCTACTGGGATAGACTTAGAACTGTCCAATTCCTCCATTACTTTTCCTGTCTTTTCTTACTTAGAATCAATCTTACAAAACTTATCTTTTCGAGTTTCTTTTCTCGATTAAAGTGAAAAAGACACTGAATGGGTATTTTTATTTTTCTCCTATAGAAAATCTAAGGGCTGAAATCTGAAGGGGCAATGCCGTCACCATGACTGGGCAATTCCAGTTATCAGACAGCGCTGACTGGAGGTCAGCAGCACAATGCTGTGAAAAGAAAAGATTTACAATAAATAATAAGTTCAAAAAAGATTATGGCCCTAAACAGTGATACATTTTGCTAAGTGCCAGTTGTGGCACAAACATTTCCACCTTTAACATGTGAGTGCCAACAGGGAGCTGTGCTTCACGCTGAACTGAAGGCCCAGCTATTGGAAAACTACCCCACCCGTGTGCCACCACCAAAACCAAAAAGTTACCGGAATTCGCATTTTGACAGCAAAAAACAAAAGAAAATGAAAATCAAAAAGGATGGGGATATAGCATATAAGAGAAAGTCAAGGAAAAAATAAGTTATGTTTTGTAATGACACAATAGTTTTAAAGGAGCAAAGGAAGAATAATTTATTTTCCCTTCAAAAAGGCAGTAACAATGACTCTCAGGACTAAACTTGGGAATGGCAAATAGAAAGGAAACATAAAAACTAAACAAAGGAAGGAAAGACTCTGCTTTGTAATGAGTTTTTACTCAGAACCCATAAGGATCTTTGTAGACCAGACTTGAATGAAATTCTGTTAAATGTAAGAGTTTCAGGCAAATGAACCTGAAGTGATATTCTGACTTCAATCCAAGCACAGATAAATTTTTCTTTAGTGAATAAAATACATATATATATATGATGAAAGTATCTGACTATCTTATTCAGCTATATATTCATGCAATATAACAAGGCTTCCATATCTTTTCCAAGAGCTGAGTAATACATGTCCAAAAGCTCTTGGATTACTTTTTATTTTATTTTATGGACATTTTAAGAACAAATTATCTGACATAGATATGTATGAGAAGCTAAAGATTGAAAAGAAGAGCAGTCTCGGGTGGAAAAGTTCTGTGGAACTAGTGCTCTCTCTCCTTCTCTGACACCTGCTCCCCAGGAGACCTCAGCATCGGGGCCATGGAACCCTGAAGGCTGTGTTCCCTCGGCTCTACTTAGTCCCAGCTGTCAGTTCAAGTCACTGCAATACTGGTTTTTGGCATTTCAGCATTTCAATACAACATGTTATTTTTTAAGAACTGAAATACCATATATTTCATCGTCTAAAACCAGCATACTGGTATTTTTAAAAATTTGACCTCTGAATCATTTAGACCATGAGACATGACAATAGTTAAAAAAAACTCATTGACAAGAGTTACGCAGTGCATAAACATTCTGAAGTGACGAGACACACTAGTTGAGAAAGCCATCTCCCACGCCTCCAAAACTGTCAAGAAGACAGGTCGATAGAACAAAGTTATTCCAACACCAAATGTTACTCTGGTGAATATATAGAATATGACTGTGACAGAATCGAAATGGATACGGGTAACTTCCATGAGGAATCTCCATGTATACATAATGAAACAAAGGGAAATGAGAACAATATAGAAATGTTGTCTTTGAACAAAAACTAGAGCTTGCTAATAACAGGTTACAGTCGTTACTAAAGACCAAGGTTTTTTTTTAAATCTGTTCAAATATACCAAATAAGAAAGATGGGATTATTTGAAGATTAAGAAATATGGAAAATATTTGGAATAGTTATAACTATCTTAATAATTTCCTCAAGTACTTTTAAGTAAGAAAAAGCTTTTTCAGAAGCTTGCACAAATATATGTTCACAGCTCAACAACAAAAACATTGCCACACTTTATTTTTTAAAGAATCCAGTTTTTAAAAAGATCAAGTAATATCTCATTTTCAATTCTCATGATAAATGCCATTTTCTTAATTTTTATGCAGTGAATATTTTTTCAAATTTTTTATATACTTACATATCTATGTTTTTTAACATACTTATAAATGACTATTACAATATATTAATTACTCAGTTCTGCAGATTTTTGTAAATTAAATTTGAGCACTTTAAAAAATAAATACCAGGATTTGATACAGGCATATCAGTATTATGATGAATACTGAAATAAAGAAGAAAACACTGGTAAGATCAATCAGCTCTAGTATGTTGCTGTTGTTGTGTGCTGTTGAGTCAGTTCCAACTCATAGCGACCCTATGTGACAGAGTAGAGCTGCCCCATAGGGTTTTCTAAGCTGTAACCTCTATGGAAGCAGATCACTAGGGTTTTTCTTTTCTCCTGTGAAGCTACTGGGTGAGTTCCAACCCCCGACCTTTTGGTTCGCAGCCGAGCACTAAAACACTGTGCCACCAGTGTTCCTGGTAGCAATCACTCTAGTTACATACTGACCTTGTACCATGTGTGGTCCTAACTTCTGGCTGGAGCCCTCAATTTCTTTTTGGATGAGAGCTTGTGTAGCTGCTGCTTCTCAAATGTGCCAAGATATTATTAATATTTAAGGTATAAAAATCAGAACCAGTTTTCTTATTAACTGCCTTGTAGTCAGTAAAAAAGTTAATCTAAAAAGTAAGAAAATGCATTTTCAGTGTTACTCATGAATACTATTCTTCCCTCTTCAACATCACAGAAATGAGGACCCCTGTCCTAGATGAGGAGCCCTGGTGGTGCAGTGGTTAAGAGCTCGCCTGCTAACCAAAAGGCCAGCAGTTCAAATCCACCAGCTGCTCCTTGGAAACCCATGGGGGCAGTTCTACTCTGTCCTATAGGGTTGCTATGAGTCAGAATCGACTCAGCAGCATAGGGTTTGCTTTTGGGTTGGTCCTGGACGGTTTTATTTGTTTGTTTTATAAAAGACCCCTCAGTGACTGGTTAGGGCACTTGGGGTGAAGAAGAATGCTCTCGATTAAAAACGATTGCCAGTCCCTGCCCTGAAGACAACCTTAGCCATCTGAAACAGCAAGCTCCTTATTCAAGCTTAAAAACAGCATCACAGAGAAGACCTCCTGTAACCCTGGTGGACTACGCCTGGAAACCTGGTCATTGATCAAGTTGGGCTCAAACATTTTTAAAGAAAGAGGGTCGGTAGTGAATAAAACTTCAATTAATCTTGACACACTGGCAAAGTTCAGCTGAAGTATTCATCTAAAATTTGAGGCTGGCACTGGGGATTCACTGAGTTTCTAAATGGGGCTTGTGGACAAAGGGAGAACCAAGGTCACTCCATCATCCCACTTCCCGTTCAGGCACCAGGTTTCCTTCTTTAATTTTTGTAAATGGCTTGAAAAAAGGGGCAGGAAAGGCAAGCTGTGTTTCCCTCATCTCCTGTTCCCTTGCTATGGCTGTTCACTTGGCTGTTGCCAATCTTCTCAGCAATTAAAAACCGATCAAACATGTTGATTTTTTAAACTCTTCAACGGTACTGTGGAAAACATCCTTATTTTTTTAGAGCTGTATACACCAAAGAAGGGCCCTGGTGGCAAAGGGGTTCAACAGCTCTGCTGCTAACCGAAAAGTCAACAGTTTGAAACCACTTGTCGCTCCTTGGAAATCCTATGGGGCAGTTCTAATCTGCCCTATAGGGTCACTATGAGTTGGAATTGACTAGACGGCAACGGGTTTGGTTCGATTGGTTTGGGATATGCTTTAACTATAGAAAAATTAAAAAAGATTGGTGAAGCAAGTGTAGCAAAATGTTGATAACAGTTCAGTCTGGGTGATAAGGGTAGGGTGATTTATTATATTATTCTTTCTACTTTGTTTTGAAATCTTTCATAATAATAATAAATCAACAGCAACACCTAAGCAAAACTCCAACCCAGACCAACCACCAAACAAAATAATGACAGTAAAAGAAAATACATAAAAGAACAAACACAAATGCCTCCCCATGAACAAAATGCTTAATTCCACTAGGAATCAATAAATGCAAATGTTTTAATTATAAGATGATTTTTAACCCCTTCAATTTTTTTTTTTTTTTTTAATAATAAAGCACGAAGTTCGTCAGACCTTAGAAATATGCCCTTTCTTTCTCTCTCATTAGGAGCCCTGGTGGTGAAGTGGTGAAAGCATTCATCTGCTAACCGAAAGGTCAGGGGTTTGAGCCCACCAGCCACTCCACAGGAGAAAGATATGGCAGTCTGCTTCCATAAAGATCTGCCTTGGAAACCCTATGGGGCAGCTCTACTCTGTCCTATAGGTTCACTACAAATTGGAATCAATCTGATGGCAATGGGTGTTGTTTGTTTGTTTTCTCTCTCACTAGCTTTTGGCAGAATTGTAGATTCAACCTTTTTGGAAATCAATTTAACAATTCATAGCAAAAGTGTGAAAAGTGTGAGTGCTTTTTAGAGTCATCAGTTCCCTTCTAGAATTTATTCTATAGGAAAAGAAAAATCAGAGAAGTATGCAAATATACACGTACAACATTTTCTCCCAGCACTGTTTATGTTAGCAACAACTTGGGGAAAAAACCCCTTTGCTATCCAATAATTTTAATAGGAGACTGATTAGACAAATAATAACATATGCAAACACTGAATACTAAGCAAACCTTAAAAAGAGTAATAGTGGGTTATGTCTACTGACATGAAAAGATGTTCTTAAATATATTGTTAGGTGAGAAGAGAAGATTACAGAACTATATATATAGTAGAATCCAAATTTTTATAGGCATACCTAAATAAATAAAAAAAGAAAAAATTCAACAACGATCCACACTACCACCTTAGCAGTGGCTCTCTCTGAGTAGCAGGATTATGTTGTTGTTAGGTGCCGTGGAGTGGGTTCTGACTCTTAGGAACTTCATAGGATAGAGTGGAACTGCTCTGTATGGTTTCCAAGGAGCAGCTGGTGGATTTGAACCGCTAAGTGTTTGGCAGCCAAGCTGTTAACCACTACGCCACCACGGTTCCACAGCAGGATTATAAATGATTGTTTTTCCTTTCTTTATATTCTCCTCTATTGTCTGGGGGAGGAAACTCTGGTAGCATAGTGGTTAAGAGTTAAGCTGTTAACCAAAAGGTCGGTAGTTTGAATCCAACAGGTGCTCCTTGGAAACCCTATGGGGCAGTTCTACTCTGTCCTTTAAGGTCTCTATGAGTCAGAATCAACTCGACGGCAACAGGTTTGGTTTTTTTGGTTTATATGGTCTGGGGGAGCCCTGGTGGTGAAGTGGTTAGGCATTCAGCTGCTAACCAAAAGATAGGCAGTTCAAATACACCAGCCACTCCTTGGAAACCCTATAAGGAGTTCCACTCTGTCCTATAGGGTTGTTATGGGTTGGAATTGACTCAATGGCAACAGGGTTTTTTTTTTTTTTTTTTTTTAATTGCCTGGAAATAAAAGTTATTTTTGAAACTTAAAGAAAACGATTAAGTTTTACTGTTCAGGATCCTTTACTTTTGAAGAGACTCTTATCTTTTTAAAGAGTAAACTCAGAGGGACTATATAATTGAAGACAGTTGTAAAGACACAGGGTAGGAACAACCATATCTAAATAACGATCCTACCAGTGTTATCTGTCAGCTCCAGCCTCAGAAGGCAGAAAGCTATGAAAGAAAGGAGCTGTTCCAAGTACGGTAAAACAGAAATTGAGCATCTCAGAAAAAGAAAAAAAAAAAAAAAAATATATATATATATGTGTGTCATGTTTTTAATTTTCTCCTTTGAAAAGTACGAGTGCCTTATATCTGAGGTTGCCTTAAAGGCAGGCCAATACGTACAACCTAACACCAGGTTTTCAAGGAACGTGTTCCTGTTGCTGCAGCTCTAGCATTCATCTTTTGTGGAGCACAATGCCAGGCCTTGTTGAGGGCTGCCACGCTGCGGGGGGCAGACCAGGGAGCCCAGGCCAACCTTAGACCAAGGAAGTCAATCCTGCACGTCCAGATACGCAAAATGTCAGCTTGTGCAGGGGCCTGGATCTCCTGGTGGAATCTGGCTTTCTACATAAACAAGGACAATGGGTTTTCTGATGAGGTGAGCAGAGAACAGATTAACTTAGTCTTGCTTTGCAGTGACACAAGAGTCTATGTCACACAGAAGTTGTAGATATTCTAATGCCAGTGAAATGGTGGTGGTCCTTTCTAACATTCCTTTTGCCTGCGGTGTCATCTGGGAGGCTGCCTCCTCCTTAAACAGAGGTCAAGGTGTGAATATTTGATATATTCCTAGTAACAACCATGGAGATACTCTTGAGAGAAAATCCCAGATAAGAACAGGATTGAAGCCAGCACCTTAACCACATATCCCTCCTGGTTATGTTACCTTGTATAATCTGTCAAAGCTGCCTTGGAGAGAATACACGTTCTGGAAGTCTACTTACAGAGACTTACAAATTTACACTTCATTCATGACTACTACAGGTTATACAAACAAGATGGAATACTGTCGCAAGTCAGTAGAAATAAAGGTGGGAGTACCCATGGGAAATGAAGAAAAGGCACAACTCTCTTAAGATTCTGTGAAGGAGATTTAAACTTGCCTCTTCAGAGTAACATGACACTAAACAGTTCTAGTGGAATATTGTTTCAACTATAATGGTTCAGTATAGCTGTCACACTTGGGCAGAAAAATAGCAGAGGATAATACCTACAGGACAATGGAGTACACAGTAGATAAAAGTACTGAGAAAGGCCTGGTGAAACAAGAAGGGGAGAAAAAAAAATAACTTCAAATGGCAACACTGTACAAAGTAGTTTCAGCCTACACATATAAAAAATTATCTACAGGCAACCCCAGGGTTACGAATGTCTAATTTATGTATAAGCTGTAGTTTTGAACCAACTCTCCATAAAGCCTATTATTTTAAAAAATGTGAGATACATACAATGATTCGTAATAACAAAGGGGCACTACTTTGCGACGCGTATCAAAACATTATTATTACCGTATTATTATGTTAAAGATGTTTTAATGTATCTGGAAGTGTTTCTTTAAGGTTTTTTATGTATAGAAAGGTACTTTATATACTAAGTTACCTTATATGCTATATACTATGACAAACATTTGACTAACTGATGTTAGATGTGAACCGTACCTAACTGTTCTGACTTACGTACAAATGCGGCTTAAAGACAGATTTAGGAACAGAATTCGTTCATAAGTTCATACTGTTTTTAAGGATAAGTTTTAATTTCTTTGAAAAATGAAAACTCAAAGATAAGTTGAAAAAGATGCATTTCCAATGAAATTACTCTCAAGTCAACATTTGTGTCAGGGTAGCTGCGGACAGTTGTACAGACTGTGCACTGCACAAAGGCACCATACTTAAAGGGGCATGATTTACATCACAAACATCAAAGATTTATATATTTATTATGACAGTATTCCAGCAGATGGCAGTGTCCTGAAGAAGGGCATCTTTTAAAAATTGGCAACGGCACCATATGGCCCACCAACAAACTTGACTTCACCAAAAAGTAATTGTATGTCCTAACTGAAGGGACTTCTTGAAATAAGTAGCAGCTTCTGTTCTTCAGAAATAGAACTCTCAGTGTGTAAATCTAAAGGGTAAAGAGAATATATGTAAAACTGCTCCAAAATCACCAATTTCATTTGCTCTCCTGTTTCTTTTCTTAATTGCTTCTATCAGAGGTTAAGCACTCGGCTGCTAACTGAAAGGCTGATGGTTCGAACCCACCAGCCACTCCACAGAAGACAGATGTGGCAGTCTGCTATCGTAAAGATCTACAGCCTTAGAAACCCTATGGGGCAGTTCTGCTCTGTTCTATAGGGTCACCGTGAGTCGGAATCGACTGGACGGCAACGGGTTTGATTTGAGTTTAATCCAGTGTTCTTTACTTTTTAAAGTAATAGAGCATTATTATGCCTTCCAAAGAAACATAAAGGGGAAATTGCACGAATTGAGGCAGCACATCACGCTTTTACAATTCGTGCAGTTTCTATTACTGAATCATAAATATTTAAGGACATGCATCCAAACTATCACACAGGAAATATACTGGACACTTCAAAGTGAATATATCCTTTAGTAAACAATGCAAGTGCCATTATCTAAATCACAGAAAAATAGTTTGCATTTTGGATTCTGAAAATTGGGCAAATTAAACGGTGGTCTGCACAGCATGATAGGAGTCTACCTTTCTTGTGTTCTCCCACTTCTGTTTTTTGTCTACTAATGGAGAGAAGGACAATTCAGGCAAACACTTCCTTGCTTTTGGAATAAAGCAAGACAGGTGTGAGAAGCTTTTCTTACAGGCCTGCAATTTTATACCCCTGTGGACACTGAATTATTAATGGGGAAAAGAGAGAACAAATAACCAAGAGAGGGTTCTTGGCAGCCACTGTTTGACGTTCATGGTGTTTCACAACATTGAGCTTGTCCAATTCACCTGCCAGGAGCTATCTGATTCTTACTCTAGGGTTCCATTTTCCTATTTAGATCTTATCGAGCTTCTGGCTGGGTGATGGTCCATGTCAAAAGATGTAGATCTTCTTTTTATTCCATTAAACCTTGGGATCTTGTTATTATATCATGCCTCACATACTTTCATCTACAAATGATCGTATTAGCTGGCTCTCTGCTCCCTACAGAACCTAGGCTTGCATTGGGAAGGAAATCGAAAAAATCAGGATCTTATTAGTCTTGTAAGTGTTCAGTCTTTCCATTCTCATGGGTTTGGCCAGGATTCTCTCTCCATTTCATTTGTCAGACAGAATGGCATTAAGAACGCTCAGTCCACACACTATCTCAAAGGAGACTCACAGCCTTCTTTATACTTAGATTGAATTTTCTAGACGCTAAGGTTAAACAGGCAAAAGAACTGCTGTTTTAGCAATTAAAGTGAAGTTCCACCTGAAGGACTGGTTCAGTGGAGGTGCCCCCTCTGAGGGCACAAACAAGGGTACAAGGGGCGAGGTCTCTGCATTAGTGAGCTGGGACCACATGGTCCAATCATCCCAGCTGCTAAGTAGATTGATTTTTCTGCCTGGCTACATGGTGTACTTTAGTGGACTGTTTTTCTCCTTTACTTTCGGGAAGATGATCCTAATTTAAGCAGCTGAGTCTAAGTTTTCAGGATTAAAAACAGCAACACAGGAATTCTCAAGTCACTTCTTAAAGTGATGTCTGGGATTTGCTTTAAAATTATCTAGGGGGAGGGAGGAAGTGGAACAAAGGAATAGACAAAACAGCATTGGTCATGAATTGATAACTGTTTAAACTAGGTGATGAGTCAACTCTCTCTACATCTGTATATGTTCGAAATTTTCTATTATAAGACCTAAAAAAAAAAAAAAAAAAAAAAAAAGAGGTAGGGAGCCAATGATCCAGAAACTTGCTAGTTATTACTTTCGACCTTTATCTTCACCTAACTCTTTTAAAAAAATTGCTAACAAGGAATTCCGTCTAACATCATTTTCTCTCTCCAGATCTGCCCATCTTCTAACAGATATTAACAAACAGCAGAACTGCCAGCAGACAGATGTGAGGAGGGAGGATTTAATGAAGAGGGAGGTGCGCCCACCAGCCCTTACAGAATGCATCGTTAACTGTACACATTGACGGGTTTCATGTTCTCTTGGTGCCCGAGCATGGAAATTGGTATCCCTACATCTAACAGGAAAGCGCCGAGTATTGGAATGCCAAACTCTATGGTGTTTCATCTTGGGTTGATACATTTTCCTTAGTTCTTGTGGTTGGAATGAGAATGGAGAGCAAAAACAATAACCACCACAACCATGGAGGCAGTCGTGGTTTATAAGGGACGTGGAGAGAATCATCTGTTCTTCAGTCATGCATGTCTCTTCTTCCCCCTCACACCACTGGGTATCAAGGTTCTTGGAGGAGGAGAGCTTCATGAGTGGAAGAACTCAGGGATCGACGTTTGCAAAGGCTTTCAATACTATGCTGAGGCCAGCATTCCAAGGCTAAGCTACCCTTCGTAATGGAACTATCATAAATGTACCTACCAACTCTCAAACAACGAAAATCCTGAACGTAACTCCAGTCGTGAGCCACTGTTCTGAACAGTCAGTTTCTTCTATGAATTCAAGCATATGAAATTTGATAACGAACCAAACATCGTAAGAATCTATACCCATTGCTGTTGAGTGGATTCTGACTCATAGCAACTCTATAGGACACAGTAGAGCTACCCCATGTTGTTGCCGAGGCTGTAAATCTTTACAGAAGCAGACTGCCACATCTTTCTCCCGAGGAGCAGCTGGTGGGTTTGAACTGCCAACCTTTCAGTTAGCAGCTAAGTGCTTAATCACTGTGCTACCAGGGCTCCTGTTAAGAATCCATAGATATGGGAATTTTAAGGCTGGATGTAAATCCTTCCAGAGAGCATGATAAATCATACCTTAAAACATAATCCATGAGCTGATCTTGTACATACAAAATAAGAGTTCCTTCTAAAACAGGAATCAGAAGAGAGTTGGCATTTTTTTCTGTCCCTGATATCAGTTAACTCAGGTGAAAGAGGATTTCTTGGCACAAAGCAGCTTGACTCTATTCCACCTGAAGTGATGAAGTGAGAAGGTAAAAAAGAGATATATTTGGGGATAGGCTAATTGAGCAAGTTGCATACTCAAAAGAAAAAGAAAAATATACAGAGGATTTTTGCAGAAGAACTGTAAACCAAGAATTCTGTAACAGATTTCTGAACACTATACAGTATGCTAGCGGCTTGCAGGAAGCATCTCTTCCTTTGCTTTGGACAAAAGATATGATTTAGATTTCTTCTTACTCATAATCTCCTAGCAAAAAGAGAATTTAAGGATTGCTTCATTTTTGCCACATGGTTAAAAAAAGAAAAAAAAGAAAAATCTCTTCTATCCTATCATCATGCTGTAGCTCTAGCCAAGGCAATATAAGGCATATTTCACTTGTTTAAAGCTAGTTCAAGCCTCTTCTGATCTCTTCCCTGAGAATGCCTACAAAACATAAAGTAACGTGGTCTGGAAGCCTACCTTTCTGGATATAAATATTATCATGTAATATTAAAAAGCCCGCAGAAACCCGCCATAGGAGAAGCTGCTGGGGCTGCCCAGACACCCTCTACTGCACTAATGCAGCCACCCCGAGTTACTGTGAGCACTGGGTGCCAACAGTTGGTGAGAAATGCCCCCACCAACTGCAGTCCCCTTACCTGGGAGGTCATACATCTCCTGCTGGGGGTGACCTGCACCCAGTGACTGATACGGGAGTACAAAAAGCTGGCACCCTTGCCTCAAGGGCAGGATCTACTCTGTGGTGCAGTCTATGCTCTGGAGCTCCCCGTGGGATCAGGCTGAACCCAGATCCAGCTAAAACCATACCCTTGCCAGTTCCTTCTCTCTCCCTCTACTGCCTCCATCAGGAGTCCCTGGGTGGTGCAAATAGTTAAGTCTGGGCTACTAACCGAAAGCTGATGGTTCAAACCCACCCAGAGGTGCCTTGGAAGAAAGGCCTGGCGATCTACTTCTGAAAGGTCACAGCAGTGAAAACCCTACAGAGCACAGTTCTACTCTAACACACATGGGGTCACCACGAATCAGAATCAACTCAAATAGTTTGGTTTTTTTACTGCCTCCATCACCTCCCTGCAGGCTTGGGGAACACTCCCTCAATAAAGCACTTCCACACACATGCCCACCTCAGCCTCTGCTTCTAGGGAACCAGGCCTATGACACTTCTGAATCCTATGGAAGCAAATGAAAATCCACATTTATTATTTTTAGTCTGATGCCCTTAAATGTCTACCAATTTGGCCAATTTCATCAGTGGACCCATGGGCACAAGCATATTTACTAAACAGCCTTAGGATTTACATGTAGAAGGGAATGAGCTACAATTCATGACGGCTTATAGCTCCTACTTGGGTATCCAACTTAATAGTCAAAATAGCTTTTTACCCACCAGACCCACTTTCCAATTCATTTCACAGACCATCTATACAAGACTTGTTTCCATCAATAACACCTGTGAAACCTGGAACCTGTGTAAGGTGGAAACGTGTCAGAGAAGAAAAACTCAAATACTGTCCACTAAAATGAGTGATAGAAAAGTGGTAAGACTGCACCCTGTCAAAGGTAGAAAACTTGTAAGATCCGGAAAAACAAGGTAGTCTCATGGAGTCCAGGCTCTCACAGGTTTCACCGTATCTGAAGACGAGGCTAAGCCCACTCTTCTGTTCTATTAGAGTGGGGTTCCCTTCCCTAATACTATGTAAATCCTATGTGCGGCAAGCTGGATCTGTTTTAATTACTGTTTGACATTTGATATTCCTAAATTCCAATTAATAGAATTAAAAAAAAATAAAACCTGGGTTCAGGCTCAAATGAGGATTAGCTGCTCCGAGGTCAACTCACAATGTATCAAGAAAAGCATCATTTATCTTTTGTTGCAAGAATGAAAAACACAAAACCCATCAACCACTCCCATCAGGAAGAATGTCTCTGTTTGATCAGGAAAGCAAAGTTCCTTGACTCAGACACTTGGTAGCTCACAGCTAGCTCTTCTCTCCTAGGTGCTCATCCTGCAAAGTGATCTCACATCTTACGGAGGGTGGGCTGAGGGTAGAGGATGGTCCTTCAAAGGTGATAGCTGCATCTCCCCTGGGCTTCCTTTCTGCAGTGGTGGGGTGTTCACTCCTGGCTCTTGTTCAGGTTTGGGTGGCCTTCAAGGCTAGATGTGAGCAGCACAGGTGGGTCCTTCTCCCTTCATAATGACTGATTAATGGGCAATCCACCTTGGCTGACCTCCTCAAACTGCCTCTGGCAAATAGAAAACTCCCTTGCTGACAGTTAATGATATTGATTTTCTGGCAATTTTTTAAAAGATTATCTTTCTTCTGCTTTTTTTTTGTTATTGCTCTCCTAACCATGTTGTGGAAGCCCTGGTGGCAGAGTGGTTAAGAGTTCGGCTGCTAACCACACGTTGGCAGTTCGAATCCACAGGCATTCCTTAGAAACCCTATGGGGCAGTTCGACTTAGTCCTATAGGGTTGCTATGAGTCGGAATGGACCCGACCGCAACGGGTTTGGGTTTTTTTGGTTAACCATGCTGTGAGGTGAAAAGGCGGGACATCCTTAGTGCCAAATGATCAGCCCATGGCCGCATAGTTAGTTAGGAGTGCACCTGCTAACCCTGGTTTACTGACTGGGTGGGGCTTTCCTGAGATATGAACCCAGATCCCAACCACAGCAGTGCCACCTACTTAAACTCCTAGGTCAAGACACTCTACAAAGAGGACAGTAATAATAATGTCTACTTCAAAGAATATCGTAAAGAATGCAAAACAATAACATATGGAAAATTCTCCATCAAAAGGACACCTATTAGATGTTTAATTAGTATTTATGGTCTTCCCTCTTGGCGTCCTTGCTTTCTGTATTGTTTCCATCAACCAAAGTTCTAGTACATAGTGGTGGTGAGGGGCATGACCCCTTTGAACCCGGTGTGAGGACACAGTTTCAGAACAATTTTCGACACGTGATGTGGGCCTGATGGCCCACACAGGGCGTGACCTGAGGGGGGCCCCCCAGATAGCCTACCTGGTGGTGGTCCGGATGGTGTTTTCTTTTGTGTGGTTGTGCTCTTTGCTCACTTTTTCTGCAGCAAGAAAGAATAAAACATACACATTTTAGGCAGTGAAGGCATAAGCAGAAACACCAGCCAATACTTCTCTTGTGGGCTGAGGAAAGTCAAGTTTGGGGCCTGAGTGGCAAAAAAAATCACTAACAGCAGGTAGATAGCATCCACAAAAAAAAATATTCTATTACAAACCAATCGAAGGGAAATGGTTAATTACAAACGTCAAGCGTGTTGTCCGATTTTAATCAGGACTTAGTAAGTACGTGTACACACACACACAGAGCTATGTGCCCAAAGACAGCTATTTCTATCTTTCCCCAGCTGAAAATTTCTGCTTTCCTCTGATTCAGCATGAAAACTGCAGTTGTTGCAACTGTTCTGCTTCTGACTTTGATGACAACCTTTAAGTATTCTGTATTGTTAGGCCCCTTGGTGAGAGGGGACATAAAAACGGCTGTAAGACCTCTTGGTATGGCAGTCTCTGAGTGCTTATTCTGATAAATGTCACCAGGGACAAAAAATATCATTAGACAAGAAGAGGTAAACCCTCCCCTTACTCTGTCTGGAGGACTGTGTCTACCAGCTGTCAGAAATTATTTAATTAGCTTTTAAGGACACAAAAGTTGAACTCTGGCCTTCCCAATCCAGTTCAAATGCTAGGGCCTAGCCCTGACCATCTCAGCTCTCAATGGCTTCTTTTAAGTATCTATAGAAAACCTGGCCGACTCTATGAGGGTTTCACGTTTCAACTGCAGCACAAGTAAAAAGCTCCTAATCTTGAGGATTTTTGGAAAAATTTAAACAAAGAGTTACAGCATCTACCCCACACTCTGTAACACTAGTTTGCACCGCTGTATGTATGCTTGTGCATACAATCCCCTTCTGTTGGCTCAACAACGACAATGAGGGTAGATTTGGATTCACAGCCAGTGTTCTCTCAGAGAGCAGGAAATCCAGGCTCAGTGACCTGCCTGAGGTCACCCAGGTAGTTAGTGACAGTGCCAGGGTGAGAACGCTCAGACACACAGTTTTTAGCTGATGGGAGAGCATACCGCTAGAGACCAGGACTGACACGAACCCCAATGGTCTTACTTTTGCAAATCTTAACATTTAAAAAAGTTACATTGTTTTTAGATATGCTTTCAGTCTGTTTTTATTTAACAAAACAAAACAAAAAAACCCATCTTGCATGTTTTGGAGCTTGCAAAGATCTACGTGTCCTATTAATTACTGACTTAACTCTTTCCACTACTGCACTGCTCTGCACAAGCACAGCCCTTGTTTGCAAACACTGACAGCAGCTGCCGTGTCTAACACCATCTGATAGCTACACGGCTATGGTGTGTGCTGCCAGGCCAACGAGAAGGTGAACTATAATAACGGCACACAGATTCCAGCTTCTTATTTTCTCTTTCCTGGTATTTTTCTTAGGAGTCGGGGAGGGGAGGACAAGTGAACATTTAAATAATAAGGCATTTGATGGGTGTTCAAAATTTATTATCCATAACAAAACGGAGTTGATCAAACAATAGTAATAAACTTTACTGATGCATGAACTCCAATATGTAGACCAATGCTTGACTATGGACAAGGGATATGTATTTTTATCTACAACTGAATTGTGTATGTGACTGTATCATCGGTCTCAATCAGATTCAAAGAATAGCAGCATATTAAATGTGTTAGGAACAAACAATTTATGGCTTGAAAGAGTTAACAAAAGGACTAGCTTAGGTATTAGGACCCTCGACTTTTCTAGCAAGACACTTAGCTAGTGATTACTGAACTTTTCGAACTCCAAGTAGAAAAAGTTGGTTCATAGAAAATGTTCTACTAGGCTATAGCTGGCAATATTCCTCATACTTTAGTCTTTTGCTTTTCCTTGTTTTTTTTTTTTTTTTTCCTTTTTTCGTAGCAAGATACAGTAAAATCTCATTAATTCAGACCACAACTAATTTGGAATTCATGGTAATTCACTCACTGTTGGAGTAAACTGAAGTTTATCTTCTGCACATAAGGAAAAAAAAAAGATTGTTAATCAGATCAACTGCCTAAACAAAATTAGAGGTGAGATGTTTAGCCCATTCAACAGGGATCATTTGCACAGAATTGAATATAGTTCTCATTTCAAATGATTCTTAACTATTTATTAAAGTTTGGCAGGGACTCTACCGGCAACACTTTATTAACTGTTAGTTCGGGTGGCAGTATGCATTTTAAAGTGACAAAATTGATTTTTGTCTAAAAAATCCAATAATGTAGTTTTTTTGTTTTTTTTTGTTTTTTGCTTTGTCAGAATGGCTTTCCTTCCAATTGCTTCCAATTACTGCAATTTTCTGCACATAAACTTACCTGACAGTTGAAAGAGAAGCTCGGAAGCCATCTTCACAGATATGTCCTGACTGAAGAGGTTTCTCTCTGGGGGTACTCGGCCCTCTGGCATCTTCTGTAAGGGCTCGGTCTTCTCCCGCCCGATTAAAGTGCTATAGCCGACATTCCGGCTGGGTGATATTGAGACGTGCGGGTCCTGGATGTCAACCTCCATGGGCTCCTCTTTAATCTTTACCATCGGGGTTTCCTTGTAGCTTTCCGCTGCACATGGGTAAAGTAAGAGGAACAAAAACACCACACTTTCTTAATTCTGAACCAAACCCAGCTTGTAATCACAGAAACAACTATGAGGATTGTGTCCGGAAGCAGTTTTTGAAAAGAGCACCTTGCCACATGGAACACAGTTTGAAAAACTACTAATCTAACCCATTTAATTTCCTGAAAATAAAGGAAACTAAACCTAAGGCGGTGGGGGGAGTTAAGAAATTAAGTGACTTACTCAAGGTACAAACGACTAACATGCTTGGCTGCTAACTAAAATGTTAGAAGTTCAAGTCCACCCAGAGGTAACTCAGAAGAAAGGCCTGGCAATCTACCCTCAAAAAATCAGCCACTGGAAACCCTATGGAGCACAGGTCCACTGAGTCAGCTTGACAGCAAACTTTTTTAAGTGCAGTTCACACATATGGCCGCTGAACCAGGCAAAACCTCGGGCATACTGATCTAGAACTCAGGTTTCTTGACCAGTGTCTGCTGACCACTCCTTCTTCTACCACATTGCTTCTAGAACTAACACCAGTTCCAGTTGCCATCCAGTCCATTCCGACTCATGGCGACCACATGTGTCAGACTACAACTCTGCTCCATAGAGTCTTCAATGACTGGTATTTTGAAAGTAGATCTCCAGGTCTTTCTTCTGAGGTACCTCTGGATGTACTCAAACCTCCAACCTTTTGGTTAGCACAGGACATGATAAATCTCTGTCCTCGTTTTTTAACTTACTCAATTTCGGTGAACCAAGTAAGAGCAAACGTACTACTACTACTATTTTCTCCATCTATTTTTAAAGCTCTGATCAATTTTTTTTCTCTCTTCTAGGGCATCTAAATTAAAAAAGGGTAAATAGGGTCAGTTTAACTGAGACCTTCACACCTTGCTGGGAGCTAGTAATACTCAAGACCACCTAGGAAGCAAAATTAATTGTAGCCGAAGGATTAACAGCTAGAAAAACCAGCAATCATACAGGTTATAATAATGATTCAATTACTGACTGTTCTTCCTTCAGGTGTGACTTAGATGTCTGATCTCTAGTCTGAAACATACATTTACTTGGCAAGGCTGGCACGTCTTTATGTCCACACGTTCCTCAGAGTTAAATGATAGAACATCTTTGCAACAAGATGGGACAATTAGCCCAGCCATTGATTTGGACTGTTTTAAAGTAAGGCCACACTTTCAAATCAATAAGCATTTATGGGTAACACTGCTATGTACTCAGCACTCCAGAAGACAAAAAACAAAGAGGACTCCTCCAGACAGATAAAATCAGTTGCTGTCAAGTCAATTTCAGCTCATGGTGACCCCGTGTGTGTCAGAGTAGAACTGTGCTCAACAGGGTTTTCAATGGCTGATTTTTCAGAAGTAGATTACCAGGCCTTTGTTCCTAAGCACCTCTGGGTGGACTCAAACTTCCAACCTTTCAGTTAGCAGCGGAACTATTTGTACCACCCAGGGACTCCTCTAGAGAGACAGATAGGTAAGTAGGTAGACAGACAGCTAGATATAGTGGGTTGAATGAGGGCCTCCAAAAAATATATGTCCACATCCTAACCACTGGAACCTTATTTGGAAAAAGGGTCTTTGTAGATGTAATTAAATTAAGGATCTCAAGATAAGATCATCCTGGATTATGTAGGTAAGCCTTAAATCCAATAAAAAGCGTCTTTATAAAAGACAGACAAGAAGAAGATACAGACGAAGTGGAGAAGGCCATGTGAAAACAGGCAGAGACTGGAGTTATGCACTAATGAGCCAGGCCTCCAAAACGTGGGAGAGGCAAGGAAGGATTCTCCCCTGGAGACCACCGAGGCAGCATGGCTCTCCTGGCACCTTCATTCTGGAGTTCTGCCCCACAGAATCATGAGAGAACAATTTCTGTTGTCGGAAAAAAACAAGCTTATGGTATCTTGTTATAGTAGACCTAGGAAACTGATAGATTAGATAGATGGCTGATAGATAGAAAGATAGACAGACAGACAGATAGAACAATAAGAACCTGTATAAAGCAGATGTTGATCTGTGGGACAGTCAGAAATTCTGAAAGGTGAAACCTCACTGCTGTAAGCTGGGTGGTCAGAGAAAACTACACTTTTCCTTGCAAAGTGTGAGACTGCTGTTGTTGTGTGCTGTCGAGCTGATTCTAACTCACAGTGACCCTACAGGACAGAGAAGAACTGCCCCAGAGGGTTTCCCAGGCTGTAATCTTTCCAGGAACAGATCGTCAGGTCTTTTCCACCATGGAGCAGCCGGTGGGTTCAAATCACCAACCTTTCAGTTAGCAGCCAAGTGCTAAAACGCTGCACCACCAGGCCTCCTTAGTATGAGACTAAAATTAAAAAAAAAAAAAAAAAACCAAACCCATTGCCACTGAGTCAGTTCTGACTCATATGGACCATACAGAGTAGAACTGCCCCATAGAGTTTCCAAGGATCAGGTGAAGGATTCAAACTGCTGACCTTCGGTTAGTAGCCAAGCTCTTAACTACTGCACCAACCACCAGGGCTCCTTAGTATGAGACTTAAAAAACAAACAAACAAACCAAACCCGTTGCTGTCAAGTCGATTCCAACTCACAGCGACCCTACAAGACACAGTAGAACTGCCCCACAGGGTTTGCAAGGAGTGGCTGGTAGATTCTAACTGCAGACCTTCTGGTTAGCAGCCAAGCTCTTCAACCACTGCGAGACTAGTTAAAGTCAAATACATATACAGTTTATAGACTAACAGTAAAGAAGGTAGAGGAGCATTTTAATTAAATGATTAAAATTTATAAAGTGCTGTAAATAAGATCTTATGTAAGAAACATGCTAATTGTTCTTTTTCTTGACATATTACACATGCTTTTGAGGGAAAACCGCTTTTCGTCAGCAACTAAACTGCAGGCAACTGTTGCATCTCACTTAGATCCCGCTATTCTGTTCCCACCAAGCTGTTCTTTCTCTGCTCATCTCTGAAGCAGCTCACACAGATTAAGTTCACTGACTCAGCCACAGCGAAAACACAAAACAAAAGACACCTAAGAAGAATAAAAAGTTTTCCAAGTTACGTGCTTAGCTTCTTTGCCTTTACTTGCAGTCCATCTGATTCTTTCCTGAGCACCGTCTCCCCACCTAGGGACTTTCAGGTGACCTGCCAGCCACCCTGACCTCCAGCTAGATCACCTACAGGTGCAGTCACAACGCATATTTTCCCTCCTCATGTTCTCCTAAAGTACTTCGTATTTGGAAAACAAACAGTGGTCAATGTCATAGGTACACAATGATGCCTCTGAGCCGTACACTGGCAAATCATTCCATAGCCTGAGGACAAGCACAAAGGAATACTAAAAAGGGGCTCATTTAGTTCAAAAAAGAAAAAAAAATCTCATCAACATAAAAAACAAAGATAGAAAAAAGCTCCATTATTTATCTTTTTTCCTCCCCCACTGCCCTAGCTTTGCCCCAGGATTAAAAACCACCTGGTTATTTGCACCACTGAATTGAATGAAATTAGTTTTAAAAAGCTACTTGGGATAATTTCAAGTATGACTTATGACAACTGTTGACCTCTAAAAAAATGCGCAGAACACTGACAAATGTCTTTATCATTCTTAATCTACCTGATAAATTCCATGCTTACAGATAAGCGTTTCCAATTTGACATCTCAATGGGCAAATGAGACCTAAAACAATAAGCATGCTTTTTTATAGTCCTTCCTCTTCCAGGCAAACAGTGTTATCACCAAGTGTTTTCTTGTCTTTTTAAAAAAATAGCAGCGTTTCTGAACAACGGCAATACTGACATTTTGAGTGGGCCAGATAATTCTTTGTTGTGGGGACTGTTAAGCAGGATCCCCAGCATTCACCCACCAGATGCCAGCAGCCCCTTCCCGTTGTTGTTAGGTGCCATCAAGTCGGTTCCGACTCATAGAGACCCCATGTACAACATAACGAAACACTGCCTGGTCCTGCGCCATCCTCACAATCATCGTTCTGCTGGAGCCTACTGCTGCGGCCACTGTGTCAATTCATCTCATTGCATGATGTCCTTCTCCAGGGACTGGTCCCTCCTGATAACATATTCAAAGAACGTGAGATGAAGTCCTGCCATTCTTGCTTCTAAGAAGCATTCTGGCTGTACTTCTTCCAAGACAGACTTGATCGTTCTTTTGGCAGTCCATGGTATATTCAATATTCTTTGCCAACACCATAATTCAAAGGCTTCAATTCTTCTTTGGTATTCCTTATTCGGTACCTTCTTATATGCCCAGAAATGACTCCAAACATTGTCAAATGTCTCCTAGGGGACAAGATCCCCCAGTGGGGAGCCACTTCTTTACTGTCTTTGCCATACTCTTATTTTTACCCAAGGCAAAAAAACAAAACAAAAGCCACTGCCATTGAGTCAAAGGAGAAAAAGCCTCCTCTTATGTTCTAGCCTAGACTCAACCTGCTACCAGTCACCATCTCAGAAGCCCAGGAATCAGAAGTCAGGCTGACCTTGGAACACTGGTTTCTGCTGTGTCCCCCACTTGGTCCCCAGGGCAGCTCTCTCCCTCCTGCCTGGGGCATTGGAACACAACAATGGTAGAATTAATCATTTCCACTCACTCTTAGCTTTGACTCCCACACCCAGGGACATATCTACATAACCAGAATTATACTCTTTCCCATAGCCTTCCCCCTACACATAATTTGAATCCTTTTAGAACCACTTCCTAAAATCACAGGACAAATATTCATTTTATCCCAAGTGGTCTACAGTGTTATTCCAAAGAAGACATGGCACCTGGAAAGAAGAGGACAAAATGTTAACAGATTATGGCTGGGAGGTGGGTTGTGGGTGATTGTTTATTGCAATGCTTATTTGTATCTTCTATTTTTTCTATAATGTGAATATTTTGGCAATTATCTAATATTTTTTAAAATAAAAAACAATTACATGTGCCCATAAAACGATGACAAAATCCGGTTTGTGAAAGAGTGATGTGGAATGATATTTCCTTGTTGGAAGTGTTTAGAATGCTGTGTACACCTAGGAGCCTTGGAAGAATGGGTTTGTGAATCACATGAGCCCTATTCAAACTCTGTTTGGCAACAGAAAAAAAAAAAAAGCAATGAGAATGCAATAATACACATTAGCTATCAAGCTATATTATTTCATTCATCAGTCATTCTACAATTTTCTTTTAATGTCTACTATTAACCACTAGGCCACCAGGGTTTCTGTTAAGTACTGAGAGATGATATGTGGGAAACATAGATAAATAAGAAATGGTTCTTTCCCTCAAGGAGTTTAAATGAATGGTGAGGAAAGTATAAACATCCCTCTAACAGAGGAAATGGAGTTCGTAGGTGGTAGAAACAGTTTATGTGATTGACTGCTAACAGAAAGGTTGGAGGTTTGAGTCCTTCTCAGAAGAAAGGCCTGGTGATCAACTTCCAAAAAAATCAGCCATTGAAAACCCTATGGAGCACAATTCTACTCTGGCACATGTGGGGTCAACATGAGTCAGAGTCGACGTCAAGGCAACTGGTAATACAGGAAGTAAAATTAAAATACAGTGTGGGAAGAGGACTGAAGGGATCCATGAACCAAAGCACAAAGGTGAAATTGTATCCCACCTGGTGTGTTCAGGGAATACCACGTTCTCTAGATGGCTGGAGGGCCAACACTGAGAGGCAGAACTGGTACCTTGAATAAGCACGACTCACAGGGTATAAACATAAAAGCAGATCTATTTTTGTCTTCCACTGTCTGGTGGGGTAGTTCTTTCCCTGCCCCTGGATGAAAACTCAGGCAGGCCCATGACCTCAGATAATTCTCAGATGACACGACACCTTACAGCCACTTCTGAGAACAAAACACAGTCTTGATTCAGAAACCAGAATGGCCAATCCCACATGTTAATCCACAGTTCAAACTTCCTTGGAAGGTGAGCCCTTGCTCCTCCCAGGTAAAGGCTGCTAGTGTCCTGCTGTGTGGAAACAAGGTGTCATGAGTTCCTTCTTCTGCCTGGGGTGCCTTTTCCCCAGCACATTAGCTTTCCTTTCAAACCCCACTAGAAAAGAAGAGGTGAGAGGGAGGAGAGGTGAGGGGATGAGAAAGGTTTTACTCTACTCTCCTGTGGTACAATGGTTTTGTGCCTCTAGGCCAGCAGATATTTCTCTCAGGGGAATTGCTCATGGGGTCTCAGTGATCTCTCCCCTGCAATTCCTTTAACTTGGGTGAACTCACTCTAGCCCGGGGTCACTTCCTTCTTCACTACCCTGGCAATCCAGCTTTCATCTTCCTTTGTGCTGAGGTGCCATTACTTCTCTAGGCATTCTCGTTGGACAGCATTTAGAACAACACCTAGGCCAGCCCTCTTGTGGGAATCTGGTCTGCACCTGGGTTGACGGAATACAGTTACCTCTTTATATGATCAGATAGAGGCCACGTTCAGGCCCAGCAGCAACTCTCTTTCCCTCAGTCACTAAAGCAGCTGCCAGCCCATTTCTCTCTCTAGATTTCCTGGGCAGAAGTCAAAACACCAGGCCAATATGATGCTCCTCAACTGAGGAAAATATAGCATCAAATTTCCCAGATGGTGTTCCTTAAGTTCAGCTCTCTAGACTTAGGGTAAAAGGCCAGTATTCTTCCCTGTCCCCTCTACCCCTGTGAGGGGGAAATTACAACACAGCTCTCTCCAAAGAAATCTCCGAAGTTCTTCTCTCTCCCCAGTCTTCAGTAATCTCTCACTTTTATACTCTCAATTCTTCATGCTGTAACCTTGATGCCCAAACCAAATCTTCTGGTTAATATATTGTTTAACAAAGAATGTCAAGTTATATTCCAGAGATATTAAAACTGGAGAGGTAGATAGGGGCAGAATTCATCTCTGGTCTCAGAAGCCTGTATGGAATGGAGTGTCAACAAGGACCAGCCATTGAGGGTTTTGCACAAGGAAACAGCATAATCAAAGCTATATTTCAGGAGACCACCCTGGCAGTGGCACTTAGAAGGGACACGAAATGGAAATAGGCAGTTGTTAGGAGTTGACTGTAATAATCCAAGCAAGAGACTATGAGGGCCTGAACTAAAGCAGAAGCCATGAGAATAGAAAAGGTTCACTCGATATTCCAGAGCTCCCTAGGCTCAGGTTATGGAGCCCTGGTGGCGCAGTGGTTAAGGGCTGTGGCTGCTAATCTAAAGGTCAGTAGTTCGACTCTTATTCAACATTGTGCTGGAGGTCCTAGCTGGAGCAAGTAGGCTAGGAAAAGAAATAAAGGACATCCAGATTGGTAAGGAAGAAGTAAAAGTATCTATATTTGCAGATGATATGATCTTATACACAGAAAACCCCAAAGAATCCACAAGAAAACTACTGGAACTAATAGAAGACTTCAGCAAAGTATCAGGATACAAGATAAACATACAAAAATACGTTAGATTCCTCTACACCAACAAAGAGAACTTCCAAAAGGCGATCACCAAATCAATTACCATTTATAATAGCCCCCAAGAAGATAAAAAAACTTAGAAATAAATCTAACCAGGGACGTAAAAGACCTATACAAAGAAAACTACAAGATACTACTGCAAGAAACCCAAAAAAACCGACATAAGCGGAAGAACATACCTTGCTCATGGATAGGAAGACTCAACTCTGTGAAAATGTCAATTCTATCTAAAGTGATCTAGAGATACAATGCATTCCCAATACAAATTCTAATGGCATTTTTTAACGAGATGGAGAAAAAAATCACCAACTTCACATGGAAAGGGAAGAGGCCCCAAACAAGTAAAGTATTACTGAAGTGGGAGGCCTCACACTACCTGATTTTAGAACCTATTATACTGCCACCATAGTTAAAATAGCCTGGTATGGGTACAACAACAGATACATAGACCAATGGAACAAAATTGAGAATCCAGACATAAATTCATCCACCTATAAGCGGCTGATATTTGACAAAGGCCCAAAGTCCGTTAAGTGGGGAAAAGACAGTCTCTTTAATAAATGGTGCTGGCACAACTGGATATCCATCTGCAAAAAAAGGAAACAAGACCCGTACCTCCCACCATGCACAAAAACTAACTCTTAATGGATCAAAGATCTAATATAAAATCTAAAATGGTAAAGATCATGGAAGAAAGAATAGGGACAATGCTAGGAGCCCTAATACATGGCATAAACAGAATACAAACCATAAGTAACAATGCACAAATACCAGAAGAGAAACTAGATAACTGGGAGTTCCTAAAAACCAAACACTTATGCTCATCGAAAGACTTCACCAACAGAGTAAAAGGATAACCTACAGACTGGGAAAAAATTTTTAGCTACCACAAATCCGATCAGCATCTAATGTCTATAATCTACAAGATACTGCAAAACCTAAACAACAAAAAGACAAATAACCCAATTAAAAAATGGGCAAAGGATATGAACAGTCACTTCATCAAAGAAGACATCCAGGTGGCTAACAGATACATGAGGAAATGCTCATGATCATTAGCCATTAGAGAAATGCAAATCAAAACTATAATGGCATACCATCTCACCCCAAACAAGGCTAGCATTAATCCAAAAAACACAGAATAAATGTTGGAGAGGTTGTGGAGTGACTGGAACAGTTATACACTGTTGGTGGGAATGTAAAATGGTACAACCACTTTGGAAATCAGTTTGGCGCTTTCTTAAAAAGCTAGAAATAGACGTACCATATGATTCAGCAATCCCACTCCTTGGAATATATCCTAGAGAAATAAGAACCATCACACGAGTACATATATGCACACCCATGTTCACTGCAGCACTGTTCACAATAGCAAAAAGATGGAAACAACCTAGTTGCCTATCAAGGGATGAATGGATAAACAAATTACGGTGTATTCACACAACAGAATACTATGCAACAATAAAGAACAATGATGAATCCACGAAACATAACTTGGAGGAATCTGGAAGGCATTATGCTGAGTGAAATTAGTCAGTGGCAAAAGGACAAATATTATATGAGACCATTATTATAAGAACTCACAAAAAGGTTTAAACACAGAAGAAAACATTCTTTGATGATTACAAGGGTGGGGAGGGAGGGAGAGGGATATTCACTAACTAGATGCTAGATAACAATTATTTTAGATGAAGGGAAGGTCAACACACAATACTGGGGAAGTCAGCACAACTGGACTAAACCAAAAGCTAAGAAGTTTCCTGAATACAACCAAACACTTTGAACGATAGAGTAGCAGAGGCGGGGTATAGGGACAATGGTTTCAGGGGACATCTAGGAGAACTGGCATGACAAAATTTATTAAGAAAATGTTCTGCATCTCATTTTGGTAAGTGGCGTCTGTAGTCTTAAAAGCTAGCAAGCAGCCATCTAAGATGCATCAATTGGTCCCAACCTACCTGGAGCAAAGGAGAATGAAGAACACCAAAGACACGAAGAAAATATTAGCCCAAGAGACAGAAAGGGCCACATAAACCAGAGACTCCATCAGCCTGAGACCAGAAGAACTAGAGGGTGCCCAGCTACCACTAATGATCACCCTGACAGGGAATACAGCAGAGAGTCCCTGACAGAGCAGGAGAAAAGTGGGGTGCAGAACTCAAATTCTAGTAAGAAGACCAGACTTAATGGTCTGACTGAGACTGGAGGGACGCCAGAAGACATGGCCCCCAGAATCTCTGTTAGCCCAGAACTGAAACCGTTCCCGAAGCCAACTCTTCAGACATAGATTAGACTGGACTATAAGACATAAAATGATACTCGTGAAGACAGTGCTTCTTAGTTCAAGGAGATACATGAGACTAAATGCACAGCTCCTGTCCGGAGGCGAGATGAGAAGGCAAAAAGGGACAGGAACTGGTTGAACGGATACGGGAAATCCAGAGTGGAAAGGAGGAGTGTGCTGTCACATTATAGGGAGAGCAACTAGGGTCACATAACAATGTGTGTATAAATTTTTGTATGAGAAACTACCTTGAACTACCTTGATTCCTGTAGGGTTTGGTTTACCACTTTCTGAAAAACAACGCAGACAGAAAGGACAGAGTGAAGAGAAACAAATGACCAGGAATCAGAACTGAAAATCAGTGGGACCGTTCCCATCGCAGTGCTGGCACCCAGCTGGTATCCAATACAAGCAAGCTGTTTCTCCCTTTGCCTTCTCTTACTGCCCTTGCTAAAACCAAAACTGAATGAAGAATTGGGCTGGGTTTCCTTGATCGCACAGAGAACAAGGCTTAAGTCCCAGACCTACACAAGCAGAGGTCAAGGATGGAGGCAGAAGTAGAAATCTTATTTCACAAAAGTATGAAACCATGTGTTATGGATTACATTGTGTCCCCCGAAAAGTTATGCTGAAGTCCTAACCCCTGTACCTGTAAATATGACCCTGTTTATAAATAGGGGTTTTCATTTTTTATGTTAATGAGGCCTACTGAAGTAGGGTGGGTCCAAACTAATCACTTTAGAGTGGGGTCTTATAAAAAGAGCAGAACAGACAGAGACACACAACACGAGGGGAAGGCCATGTCATGGTGGAGACAGACACCTATAAGCCCAGGAACAACTGATAACTGCCAGCAGCTAGCTGACACTGGTGGTGCAATGGCAAAAAGCTTGGCTGCTAACCAAAAGGCTGGCAGCTCAAATCCACCAGCTACTCTTTGGAAACCTATGGGACAGTTCTATTCTGTCCTATAGGGTCGCTGTGAGTTGGAATCGACACGACAGCAATGGGTTTAGTAGACTCTTAAAGAGACAAAGAAGGACCTTCCCCTTTGGCTGATGCTTTGAATTCAGACTTCTAGTCTCCTGACCTGTGAGAAAATAAATTTCTGTTCTTTAGAGTCACGCACTTATGCTATATATATATTTCTTGGTAACTGCAGCACTATGAGACTAAGACACGATGTGTACGACTTTCTTTTTTACGTGGGAGTATTACAGCCTTTGTTCCCTCCCTCAACCTATGACATGGGCTAACTAAACCAGTTAGTCTCCGTGGAGTTGACTCTGACTCATGGCGACCCCATGTGTGCAGAGTAGGACTGCTCCACAGGGTTTCCATGGCTGTGACCTTTCGGAAGCAGATAACTAGGCGTTTCTTCTAAGGCGCCTCTGGGGGCTTCAAACCGCCAACCTTTCAGCTAGCAGCCAAGCACTGTTTGTACCACTAGGGACTCCTATAACTTGAGCTAGGTACACGGAAACCCCCTGATCTCCATTTTTCATTATGAGAATTAAACTGGATGCTCAGATGCTGAATGTTACTGTCTCTTTTCTCTTTTTCACCCTACCCCATCTCTCCCTCTTAAGGAGATACAATATGAAACAGAAACACATGTGTATTGAGACAAGTTTTATGTCCTTTAAAGGACTAAATTATTATACGCTTCTTCTCTGTGGGAAGGTTCATGTGAAATCTCATTTTTCTCTATGTTGTGGTCCTTGATTCATTCCCACAATGCCCAGAGGGCAGTGGCCCTCAATGGGGAAAGTCTCCCCATTCCTGCTCTGAGGCATGAAATCTGAGGCTGGAGGTGTGTCCATGGGTGCTGACACATCCCAGAGAGGTGCAATACAAGCTCCAGTGAGTTTTCTACTTTCCCTGATGGCACAGTGGTTAAGAGCTACAGCTGCTAACCAAAAAGTCAACAATTCGAATCCACCAGCCGCTCCTTGGAAACCCTATGGGGCAGTTCTACCCTGTCATAGACGTTTGCCATGAGTCGCAATCAACCTGACGGCAATGGGTTTGGTTTTTGCTACTAGACAGCTTGTAACCTGTTCCTGGGGGAAAGAGAGGAGACTCTCTCCATGAAAGGAAACAGCAGTGGTACAGCAGATTTTTCTCTAATTCTCCTAATACACAAAATCTTCAAGAACTATACTTTCCAACAGAAGAGCCCAACAATGACCTCCATACACATACACACACAATTGCCATATACTTCATCCTGCTCAGGAGTAACTGAGCAAACTATGAGACCAAGCCAATGTCTGTGAGGAAGATGATCAAAAAGTCCTTTGCAAAATAAATTAGGTAAATGTCTTAGTCATCTAGTGCTGCTATAACAGAAATACCACAAGTGGATGGCTTTAACAAAGGGAAATCTATTCTTTCACAGTCTAGTAGGGTAGAAGTCTGAATTCAGGGTGTCAACTCCAGGGGAAGGCTTTTTCTCTCTGCCAGCTATGAAAGAAGGTCCTTGTCATTAATCTTCCCCTGGTCGAGGAGCTTCTCCAGCGTAGGGACCCCAGGTCCAAGGGATGTACTCTGCTCCAAGTGCTTCTTTCTCGGTGGTATGAGATCCCCAATTCTCTGCTGCTTCCTTATGCTTTTATCTCTATAAGATAAAAGGTGGTACAGGCCACACCCCAGGGAAACTCCCTTTATATCAATCAAGGATGTGACCTTAGTAATGGTGTTACAATCCCACCCTAATCCTCTTTAACATAAAACTACAATCACAAAATGGAAGACAACGACACAATACTGGGAATCATGGCCTAACCAAGTTGACACATATTTTTTGGGGACACAATTCAATCCATGGCAGTAAATAATCTTTTCCAGGTGGTGAAATCAGGCTTCACAGTAATCTAAACATAAGGAGAATTTTTGTTTAAAATGATGGGGCTGGGTTTTTTTAATATGTTCCTTCCCCCCTGTTATGGATTAAATTGTGTCCCCCCAAAACGTGTATCAACTCAGCTAGGCCATGATTCCTAGTATTGTGTGTGGTTGTCCACCGTTTTGTGATATGATGTGATTATCTTATGTGTTGTAAATCCTAACCTCTATGACATTAATGAGGCAGAATTAGAGGCAGTTATGTTAACGAGGCAGGACGGCAATCTGCAAGATTAGGTTGTATCTTGTGTCAGTCTCTTTTGAAATAAAAAACAGAATGGAGCAGAGAGGAGGGGGGACTTCATGCTACCAAGAATGAAGAACCAGGAGCCGAGCACATCTTTGGACCTGGGGTCCCTGCACTGAGAGGCTCCTAGACCAGGGGAAGACTGATGACAAGGACCTTCCCTCAGAGCCAACAGAGAGAGAAAGCCTTCCCCTGGAGCCAACACCCTGAATTCAGACTTCTAGCCTCCTAGACTGTGAGAGAATAAATTGCTGTTTGTTAAAGCCATCACTTGTGGTATTTCTGTTATAGCAGCACTAAATAACTAAGACATCGCCTTAACTAAGACATCCCCTTACACATACACACACACACATACACACACACACACATCCCACTTTGATTCCTAAAACAATTTCAAAGATAACTGATCAGAATTGACCTTTTGAATCCACCATCAAAACCATGAATTACCAGTGTTTAGGAACTATGTCTGAAGGACTAGCTTTGCACATTAGATTTTACAATGAAGTAGACAGAGGTAAGCAAGGGATCAACTGAAAAAGCACGCACACACACACACACACACACACACACTATGAGTAGCACTAGTTGTTGCGGATTTGCAAAGAACAAAAATACCCTGAAAAAGCTTAACTCGAACTTCAAACGTAATGAAGAGTTAGTGAGACCTAGAAGTTCTCTTTCAGGGGTATAAGAAACCTATCATTTCCCCCCAGAGCAATGCACCTGATGTTTTATGTCAATTTTTAAATTAGTCTCCATGTCCCCCATACAAGTAATCAATGCAACAGGTCCTTACCGGAAATCAATCAATTGGGTATTTGCTAATGTTTTCAGACTGGTCACAAAACTGAGTCCACATACTGAAGTCACTCCTGAGGTTCACCCTTCAGCCAAAGATTAGACAGGCCCATAAAACGAAACAAGACTAAATGGGCACACCAGCCCAGGGGCAAGGACAAGAAGGCAGGAGGGGACAGGAAAGCTGGCAATGGGGAACTCAAAGTCAAGGTGAGGTGACTGTTGACATGTTGTGGGGTTGGCAACAAATGTCACAAAACAATATGTATATTAACTGTTTAATGAAAAATTAATTTGCTCTGTAAACCTTCATCTAAAGCACACACACAAAAAAACTGGTCCATAGTCACAGTATGTGTTTTCAACTAGATCCTGGGTATGATCCTGTCTAGTGTTAATCTACAAAGCAGGAGTCCCCCACATCATAAAGGAAGATCGCCTGGTGTGGTGTTTGGGAAGAGTGACCACGAGTCAGAAATTGTCCCTCACACATAAAAAATTGTGCATTTATTTTCACTTTTGTCCAAATAAAAATAAAAATAACGGAAATCCCTCCGTCACTGGGAGCTCGGGGAGATGAGCTTCGCCAGCCCAGCATATACGTGGGGCGGCTTAGTCATTATCAGCTGAACTCTGAGTGTCCTGGTGTGAATGTAAAACCTCTCCCAACCATCTTGTTTTCTTTTCATTTAACAATTTCACTAGAAAAGAGCTAAAGAGGTGCATTTAAACGGCACGTATGCCATTCGGTAACATTCCGAATGATCTCATTTTTTAAAAATTAACCTATTTTTTATTTAATGTCCAGAATATACTTTTCTTGTCTCACATTGAAAAGGGGGCGGGGGGAGGTCAATTAAAGTATCTGATCTAACCTTAAGCTATTAACATAATTATCCTTTGCCATCAAATAAATCTAAACCCTGTCCACTCTCATCTGTTGTGACTAATAGGCCTTTATATATTCTTCCATGAACCTGTACATTGGGTGTGTGTGTGTGTATAGTTTTAAAACAGAATTGCTGACAGAGTCAGCAGAATTCCCGTTGACATAAAAAATTACCAAACAGCAAGGGCCATTATCTCTTGTCAGGTGATGGGCTGGCCAGTGCTTCATGCACACAGATTTAGGAGGAAAACAGAGGGACTCCTTAACACCCAAAGAGAGGGGGGAACACAATGAAGAGTCTTATTTCCATAACTGAGAGTTTTATCAAACTTTTAAGTATTTTCCACTGCCAGGTAATAAAAGGGCTTTACTATACGCAGACAAGTTTAACATGCTTTTCTTAGGCGGTGCTAATATCACTGACCACTGTATCATGTCACAACCTCATCTCTGCTGAGAAGCCCTGATTACTTCACTCCCATTGGCCAATGTATCCATCAGGCAGAGAAGGGCTGGGAAGCATGGTGCAGAGAGCACAACGTCACAGACCAATTAAGAGGAGAGCCCAGGCACTAACAGGGATGAGGTACGCACAGCAACAGAGGGGTGACAAGAGACTGTAGCTCCATGCTGCTGAAGGTATTGTCTTGTTCCCCTTGGTAATCCCTAGTACCCGGGATTACAAAGGACTTGGAACAGGGTAGGAGCTCAATTGGGGGCAGTGGTGGCTCAGTGGTAGAATTCTCACCTTCCACATGGGAGACCTAAGTTAGATTCCCGGCCAGTGCACCTCATGTGCAGTCACCACTCATCTGTCGGTGGAGGTCTGCCATGTTGTTATGATGCTGAACAGGTTTCAGAGGAGCTTCCAGAATAAAACAGACTAGGAAGAAAGGCCTGGTCATCTACCTTCAAAAATCAGCCACCGAAAACCCTATGGATCATAACACATGGATCCCATTGTGCATGGGGTCCCCATGAGTCAGGGGCTGACAAAAGCAGCTAGCAATAACAACAAAAACAGAAGTTCAGGAAGTATTTGTTGAATGAATGAATGAGTGAAATAAAACAAAAAAGCAGGAAGAACTGGGAAGATAGTACAAGAAGTAGAGGAAAGCTAAGTCTAGGGTTCCTTGAGGTCTCAAGAAATCTTTACATACTTTTGCCAAAAGCCAAAGCTCTAACAGCTAATAACAATTGACAGGGCACCATCCCTGGTACCACATCTGTAAGACTTCTTGGACTCTAGGGTGGGGCCTTCTGATGCTGGATAATGAGCTCTCCAACACGGAGTGCATGGATATCCTCACAGTGAATTCTGGCTATGTTTCAACCTTCTTCTCCAAATGTTTTTTAAATCGAAATACTTAAAAGTAGCTTAAGTGACTCACTTAAATTTTGCTTCCTCTCTCTCTTCCTGTATCCTCTCTGATGCAGGCGCTAAAGTGCAATGAGACAATCAACAGGCCGGCAATGGGGAAGGGGAGGCAGCAGCCCCTAACCTGGATGACTAGGCCCTAAGTAACTGAAAACTGTTACACACGGGATTGGTAAATTAGCTCTGGGTGTCTCCAAGACAGCTGAGAAAGAGGGAGGAAGAGCTTTCTAATGTGAACAGATTTAGCAGAAAATATTTTCAACAGCATCAGGATGAGATAAACAGGGTGTAAAAGAAAGTGGGGTAAGCACAGTAACTGGAAGGAGAAAAGCATTTGTCCTGATCAAATTATCCTCATAGTACCCGGCTATCCTCCTTATTCCCCACAGCTCTTTACAAAAAAGTACCCCTTATGTATTTCCTGCTCCTGGGTGGTGCAAATGAATTGAGCTAGACTACTAACTTAAAGATTGGTAGTTCAAACCGACCCAGTAGTTCTGTGGAAGAAAAGCCTGGCAATCTGCTTCGTGAAGATTGTTGCTGTTGTTGTTGTTAGGTGCCTTTGAGTCAGTTCCAGCTCATAGCGACTCTATATACAACAGAACAAAACATTGCCCGGTTCTTCGCCATCCTCACAATCATTGCTATGTTTGAGCCCATTGTTGCAGCCACTGTGTCAGTCCATCTTTGTCTTCCTCTTTTTCACTGACCCTATACCTTATCAAGCATGATGTCCTTCTCCGGGGACTGGTCCCTCCTGACAACATGTGCAAAGTACGTGAGACTTAGTCTCGCCATCTTTGCTTCTAAGAAGCATTCTGGCTGTACTTCTTCCAAGGCAGATTTGTTCATTCTTCTGGCAGTCCATGGTATATTCAACACTCTTTGCCAATATCATAATTCAAAGGTGTCAATTTTTTGGTGTTCCTTATTCTTTGCCTAGCTTTCATATACATATGAGGTGACTGAAAATACCATGGCTTGGGTCTGGTGTACTTTAGTCCTCAAAGTGACATCTTTGCCCAATGTTAACATGTCATTTCATTTCCTGACTGCTGCTTCCGTAGGCATTGATTGTGGATCCAAGGAAAATGAAATCCTTGACAACTTCAATAATTTCTGTTTATCATGATGTTGCTTATTGGTCCAGTTGTGAGGATTTTTATTTTATGTTGAGGTGTAATTCATACTGAAGTGTTTAGTCTTTCATCTTCATCAGTAAGTGCTTTAAGTCCTCTTCACTTTCAGCAAGCAAGGCTATGTCATCTGCATATCTAAAGTTGTTAATGAGTCTTCCTCCAATCCTGATGCCCCATCCTTCTTCATACAGTCCAGCTTCTCGGATTATTTGCTTAGCATACAGACTGAATAAGTATGGTGAAAGAATACAACCCTGACGCACACCTTTCCTGACTTTAAACCATGCAGTATCCCCTTGTTCTGTTCAAATGACTGCCTCTTGGTCTATGTAGAGGTTCCTCATGAGAACAATTAAGCGTTCTGGAATCCCCATTCTTCGCAATGTTATCCATAATTTGTTATGATTCACACAGTCCAATGCCTTTGCATAGTCAATAAGATACAGGTCAACGTCTTTCTGGTATTCTCTGCATTCAGCCAAGATCCATCTGACATCAGCAATGATATCCTTAAAGATTACAGCCAAGAAAACACTATGGAGCAATTCTATTCTGTAACACATGGGGTCGCCATGAGTCAGAATCAACTCAACACCAACGGGCTTGGTTTACATATTTCCCAATCATTGGTTAAATAAGCAATGATGACCAAGTGAAGGCCTTTACTGATATTTAAATGTACAGAGCGAGGCAGGGTGAAAATAAGTTCCACAAATAACTGCAATTTCACCTGGGGTCCTCATTAATCCTTCCACTCTGCTGAGGGCCTCTTTTCTTTTAATTAGGTGAGCTGTTAAGTGTACTTTTTGGCAACATGCATGTGGACCACAGGAAGTCACCAGTAAGGTTGTCCCCATGAATGCCCCCTTTCATTCCAAAATAGCGGGAAGAATTTCTGCTTTTAACAGCGGGGGAAGTGTGTGGTATATGTGAGGGAAGGGTGGGCTCATGGGGATAAGGATGGTAGTGATAAGTAAGGAAACAAATTTACCATTTATTCTTTAAACAGTGACCCTTACCACCTGATTCTGGACCTCAGATAAAATGTAATGGGTCATGCATCTTATTCTCTCACCTTCCCCACTTCTCCAGCTGTGGAGATAAGCTACACGAAGCATATGGCCAGCCACAGGAAACCAGGAAATGTGCTTGAATCCAGCAGCTATCCCGTATTTAGAAAAAAAAAAAGGAATGTAAATCAACTCACAGCAAAAACTCAGGATGGCTTAAATTTGGAAAAATATATACATGGATAGAGTAAACAGAAGAACGATTAGGAGTGAAGACAAATATCCCTTTATGGGTCCTCACACTTTGACAAGGAGAAGACATCACTTTCCAATCATTTGTCTTCCCACAAGAAAAACAGAAGCCAAGAGTAGGAGGGAAGTCATTCAATTCATGAACGTCCTCCATTCTTGGGCTTGCTATAGACACTCCCCTGCCTGGTTGCTCTCAGACTGAGTTTCCTAAAGCTTGTGTGTGTTGAGCTGCCCCCGCCTCTCCACCCAGTTGTGCCTGTGCCCAGGGGGTGCCATGGCCGCTCAGCCGCAGAGAGGCTTCCTAACACTGAGGAACAGATTCCCTTCTCCAGAGGTAGGACTGAGATACCAGCGTGTACCCAGATGGAAGCAGCATCCCTGAGGTTTAATTATACATGCTAATGGTCCCCTTCTTTGACATGACTAAGTTAAAGGGGAAAAGTTAATATGGTGATGAGAAGAAAAAACCACTGCAGAATGAGAACGGTTAAGATCCCTTGTCAAGGAAAATAATAGTATCTCTCTTCCTCATAAGACCATAACTGTGGTAACATATAGCCAAAAAGGCTGGCAAAAGGGAGGAGGAACCATAAAAAACTAGAACAGTGTAAGAAATCCTAATGCAATGATAAAGTACACAGCCTCTACCTGGCAGGGAAATTTGTCCCCCCAGTGAAAAATAGAACAGAATGTTTGACTGGTTACTCAAATATTCGCATCCACACGGCAACTGGATCCCTTGGGGAATAAAGCTTCTTCTTAGAGTTGTCACCATCAAATAGTATTTACTGGAGGTCTCTGTTTGTACTACAGTTTATACTGCAGATAACACTTTACACCCTAAAACAGAAAACAACACAGGAAAATAGGGAGAAGGCATACTATCCCAACCTGCACACACATTTCCTAGGGTAGTGCAGAGGTTAAGAGCTCGGCTGCTAACCAAAAGGTCCGCAGTTCGAATCCACCAGCTGCTCCATGGAAACACCATGGGGCAGTTCTACTCTGTCCTATAGCATCACTATGAATCCTACGAATCCACTGACAGCAACGGGTTTGGCTTTTTTTTTTGGTATTCTTAATTTTTCTGCTCATTATTATAAAGAAGAATCTGGAACCCTTACCCTCCCACCCCAGCCCTACCCCCACCCTGCTGTGCTCAAACCCCTCCCTCCCCCAGTCCTCAGACAGCCACACAGAAAAAGAATCTATAATGAAGATGGGGCATAAATTCCTTTCAGAGTTCTTGCCTGGTTTCTGGGAACACAAGCCAATACAAATTTTCATGGCTATATTAACATATGCAGCTATGCAACAGGGAGATGATAATAAAACAACAGCCCTTTTGAGTGCTGGTCTTTCTGAGGCTCAGGCCTCAGGGCAGGAGGTGGAGGAAGCCTGGTGGAGAAAGCAGAAAGGGTGCTCACAAGGGGTGAGGGTTCTAAGGGGAAGAAGGCAGAGGTGATAGCCCTGGGGGCGTGAGCTGGGAGAGCTCCCACAGGAGGTGGGGGAGTAGCAACAGCCACTCAGGTATACGGGTTCAAGGATTTGTAAACCATGTGTGGAATTGCAAAATAATTCTTTTACTATCCAAAGAGTGTAACACCAGTTACTGTGGTGGTTGTTGGTTCCCATTCATAGTGACCCCATGTGACAGAGTAGAACTGCCTTAGGGTATTCTAGGCTGTAATCTTTATGGAAGGAGCCCTGGTGGCGTGGTAGTTAAGCACTCAGCTGCCAACCGAAAGGTCGGTGGTTGAAAGGTCGGTGGTTCAAACCCACCAGCTGCTCTATGGGAGAAAGATGAGGCAGTGTGCTTTCATAAAGATTTACAGCCTTGGAAACCCTATGGGGCAGTTATATGCTGTCCTATAGGGTCGCGATGAGTCAGAATCGACTCAACAGCAATGGGTTTGGGTTTTGGGGTAACCTTTACAGCAGTAGATCACCAGGTCTTTCTCCCTCGGAGCCACTAGGTGGGTTTGAACTTCCCATCTTCCAGTTAACAGTCAACAGTCAAGCGCTTAACTAATGCACCAGCAGGGCTCCTAGTTACTGTGGAGAAGCCTGTTATGTATAAGCAAGTTCTCTCTCCTGGCTGGGAAAAGGACAGGCCTTCCACAGCTGTACACAGCTATTTCTTACTTTGTCCTGCTTAAAAGTTCAGGTCCATAATACCCCTGTATATCCTCTGAGCTTAACCAGATCAGACTTAAAAAAAATAAAAATACTTTTCTGCATATATAAACATCTGGATTTTTATTTTATTAAAGTGACCTATTCCCTGTTTTGTATATCTGTATAAGATACAGTGTTAGCATGACAAATATCTCCAATTCTCACTGAGTTTTCAAGCGCTAAGTAAATAAGAAGCATAATTTCTTGTTCAGATTAACTCTCCCTAAATTTGCACTAAGGAGCCCCAGTGGGTGGCACAGTGTTTAAGCGCTCAGCTGCTAACCAAAAGTTTAGCGGTTCAAACCCACCAGCTGCTCTTCCGGAGAAAGATGTGGCAGTCTGCTTCCATAAAAATTACAGCCTTAGAAACCCTATGGGGCAGTTCTACTTCACACTATCGGGTCACTATGAGTTGGAATTGACTTAATGGCAATGAATTTGGGTTTGGTTTTGGTAAGTGTGCGCTTGACTACTAACCAAAATGTTGGTGGTTAAAACCCACCCAAGCAGCACCACTGAAGAAAGGCCATCTGCATCCATAAAGATCACAGCCTAGAAAACCCTATGGAGCTCAGTTCTACTCTGTAACACATGAGGTTGCAATGAATCAGAATCAACTTGATGGCAACGGATATGATACGGTATGGTACGTATCTATATAAAACCAAACCCTGTTGCCGTTGATTGCAACTCATAGCGATGCTGTAGGACACAGTAGAACTTTTCCATTGGGTTTCCCAATCTGTAAATCTTTTTTTTTTTTTTTTTGATTGTTGTAGTTTAAATGAAGTTTACATTTCAAGTTAGTCTCCCATACAAATTTATACATACATTGTTATGTGACCCTAACTGCTCTCCCCATACTGTGACAGCACACTCCTCCTTTCCTCCCGATTCCCCATGTCCACTCAACAAGCTCCTAACCCTCTCTGCCTTCCCATCTCACCTCCGGACAGAAGCAGCCCATTTAGTCTCTTGGATCTACTTGAGCTAAGAGGCACACACCTCAGAAGTACCAGTCTGTAAATCTTTACAGAAGCAGACTGCCACATCTTTCTCCCTTGGAGCCACTGGTGGGTTCAAACCGCTGACCTTTCAGTTAGCAGGCCAACACTTAACCACTGTACCTCCAAGACTCCAAAACCAGGACAGTTCTGGCCAAATGGGACGATTGCCACTTAAATTGCCCAGGTGATTCCCGCCCTAGTTCAAGTTGTTGCATGTGTGGAAAATGATCATATTTGTAAAGGAACCTGGGGTCAATGGGTGGCCGGGGGCTGCTGACTCTTCAGCCCTGCAGGGCTGTTGTGAGCACTGAGGGGCCAGTGGATATGAACTGCTGATCTTTTGGTTAGCGGCTGTAGGTCTTAACCACTGCACCCCCAGGACTCCTGTATATCTATACAGGCATACAGATAGTAATCTAGCCAATTAGTTGTTGGCCTGTTGCTTGTCACATTCATTCTGAGTCATTAAAAAAGTTGATATACATCTTTTTTTTGCTATCAGGTGAAGTACAGAATACTGTAGCACAGATTTCCAGAAACCAGAGGGGTCAACTCCACTATGGCAGAGTTATTCTATAAATAAGGTTTCACAGGCTTTATAGCCCAAAAAATTAAATTACACTTTGCTAATACAGGTAAAGACAGGCTTTAGTTTTAATATTAAACACGTCCACATTTTTACTTAACTTTTGGAATCATGGAAAATGTAATGATGCTCACAGGTGGCAAAAGGAAAAAAAACAGATAAATTCGACTACATCTAAACTAAAAACATTGGTGTTGCAAACGATACCATCAAGAAAGTGAAAAGACAACCCTCAGTACGGGAGAAAATATTTACAAATCATATATCTGATAAGAGACTTGTATCCAGAATATATAAAAAACTTTTATAACTTAATAATAAAAAAAGCAAATAAACCAATTAAAAAGCAGGCATTCTCCCTCTGGATGTGAACAGACATTTCTCCAAAGGAGATAGACAAATGGCCAGTAATCATATGAAAAGATGCTCAACATCATTAGTCATTAAAAAGAACTCACTACCATCGAGTTGAATCCGACTCATAGTGACCCTATAAGACAGAGGAGAATTGTCCCATGGGGTTTCCCAGGTTGTAAATCTTTTCAGAAGCACATGGCCACATCTTTCTCCCACGGAGCGGCTGGTGGGTTTAAACCGCCAACCTTTTGGTTAGTGGCTGAGAACTTTAACCAATGGGCTACCACGGCTCCTCTCATTAGTTATTAGAAAAATGCAAATCAAAGCCACAATGAAATACTAGCTCACATCCACTAGGATGATTATAATGAAAAAGAAAAACAATAACAAGTGTTGGCAAGGATGAGGAGAAACTGGAGACCGCGTACACTGCTGGTGGGAATGTAAAATGATGCACCCGCTTTGGGAAACAACTCGGCAGTTCCTCGTAAGTTAAACATAGTTACCATCTGACTCAGCAATTCCACTCTAGGTGTATATCCAAGATAATTAAAAACAGAAGTCTGCACAAAAACCTTTACACAAATGTTCATAGTAGCAAAAACTGGGAAATAACCCAAACGTTCATCAACTGATAAATGAATAATGTATGTGGCATTGTATCCATACAATGGAATGTTATTTGGCAATAAAAAGAAATGAAGTACTGACATGGTACAACATAGATGAACCTTGAAAACATTATGTTAAGTGAAAGAAGCCACTCACAAAAGACCACACAGCATATGATTCCATTTATACAATATGTCCAGGATAGGCAAATCTATAGAAATGGGTAGTTGATTAGTAGTCATCTAGGGCTGGAGTTAGGGGGATAGGGAGTGACTGCTAATGGGTCTAGAGTCTCTTTTGAGGGTGATAAAAATGTTCTGGAATTAGATTGTGGTGATGGTTGCACAGCTCTGTGAATATATTAAAAATTACTGGGCTGTACACTTTAAACGAATATATAGTATGTGAATTATATCTCAATAAATACATTTTTAAAAAATGTGATGGTGCTTAAAAAAACAGTCTAGAAGTCCCTTCTAACACACTGAAATATATAAATTCTTAGAAAATTAGAGTACTGGAATTAATAAATTTCTCCAGACACTCAAAAAAAAAGGTCAAAATGAAAAAAAGTACTGTTCAATTTCAGAATTATTAGACTGTGCCATTTTGACATCTTTATGCTGCCAAATTCTTCAATACCATGTGTCTGACAACATGATAAATAGATCAATATGAGTAAAAATAAATGAACAAAATACTTTTCTAATGATCACTTCTGAATTACTCTTTAATCGCTATTGCTTTGCTAACATGTCCACCTGGTTGTGGTCACTAATGTAGGAAGGAGTTCTACTTTCAGCTGTAGGTAAACAAGGAGAATCACAAGGAACAAGGTACAACCAGACCTGACATCTTCTCTCCTCTGCTTAATTAGATAACCTAGTTTGAAGGAGGCAGATGTAAAACGTTATTAATGTAAAACAAAAACACACATTTTCCATCCTTAAAGATTACTACTGAAGTCACACTGCTTTTCAAGTTTGATAGACTACAATTTTCCAGGGGAGAAATACCCAACAGAATAGTAAATAGCTTTTGCCTGAGGAATTATCTAGCTAAAAACTCTCATTTAGCTCAAGAAATTCTTTAGAATATGTCTCCAGCATGGTATTTTGTTTGCTAGAGGGAAAAAGTTTTTTCTCCTAGAAGACTGCCAACACTGCACAGGAATAATTATGAAACTTAACTGCATAGCCAACGAACACTGAAAAAAGGTGGTATTATCTGAGGCTTATAACCAATGCTATCTGGATTTATTAGGTACGGGCGCCCTTCTTAAAAAGGTTCCCAGATACCATTATTTCATAATAAATTAAAAAGAATCTCCATTGAAGAGAGATGGTTCTTTATAAAAAGTAAAATGTACATTTAACAGAGCTTTGTTCTCTGTCAGCTTCAACCTAAGGCAGCCTTTTCATATGGACAAAACTTATTTCCCCGGTTAATCATTTCCTAGTACCACCACCGCTGGAATCCCTCGGTGGCACAAATGGTTCAGCGCCTGGTTATTGACTGAAAGGTTGGAGGGTCAAATCCACCCACAGGTACCTTGTAAGAAAGGCCTGGTGATCTACTTCTAAAGGGCACAGCCACTGAAAACCCTATGTGCTGTTCTCCTCTGACACACGTACAGTTGCAATGAGTCAGAATCGACTCCTTCGCAACTGGTTTGTTTTTAGTACCACCACCGCCACCACCAGTTGCCATTGAGTCAATTACAACTCATGGCAACTATGTATCAGAGCAGAACTGTGCTCCATAGGGTTTTCAAAGGTTGATTTTTCAGAAGTAGATCGCCAGGGCTTTCTTCCAATGTACCTCTGGGTGGACTCAACCCTCCAGCCTTTCAGCTAGCAGCCCAGCACATTAACAGTTTTCACCACTCACGAATCATATTTCCTGCTACATTGATTCTCAAACCTTAGCTGTCAGAATCTACTTGGAAGTCTTGTTAAAGCACAGGGAGCTGGGCCCCACACACAGAGTTTCAACCAGGTGTGGAGTGAGGCTCAAGAACATCACTTCTAACACTCCCCTCCCCACCATGCTGAGTCTGCATTGTCTCAGCACAGACAGAACAGGGCTGGCTAGGCAAAGTCTTGGCTGGACAGGGCTTCTATGCCACACTCTCCCAGCAATGAAAGGTAGACAGCACCCAAAGGTCAAAACACACTCATTACACTCAATATTTAAATAACAGCAGTTACCATAATCTGCCTGTTGAACTTCTACGGGTCACATATATTGTTATATCTTCCTAGTCTTGTACCACCACCATTTCTGCCTGCCCCAAGATGTGTTTCTGGAGATTCTTCTCCCTCCAAGCAACCCCACCTGGCTACCTCACAGGCCCCTAGCCCTAGATACAGTTGATGCCTCCACTGGTGGTTCCCAAACAGTGCTGGAGCAATCAACTGCAATTTGGAATTAGGACCAAAAAATTTCCGTTTGGCTGCTCCTTTAAATAATATATAAACACAGAAGCTGTTAGCAATTGCCATTTTCCACCATGTGGATGGGGTGACAGAAAAAGTCCATCCGTATCAAGGTAGACTAATGAGGCAGAAGCCTAGAACGAAGCAGGCATGGGTGGAGAGCGAGGACTTCCTGGGTTCCATGTGGCCCTCCTGTGCCTGGTTTCAGTGGGGGCCTGAGGCCTGCTGTATCCCTGCCCTTGGGTTCCATAAACCAACCTACACATTCTATTAAATTCTCCTTTCTTGCTTAAACCAGCTGAAGAGGGTTTCTATTATTTACAACCAAAACCAAACTAAACCCGTTGTAGTCAAGTCAATTCCGACTCATAGAGACCCTACAGGACAGAGTAAACTGACCCATAGGGTTTCCAATGAGCAGCCGGTAGGTTTGAACTGCCGACCTTTAGGTTAGTAGCTGAGCTCTTAACCACTGTACCACCAGGGCTCCTTTACCCAAGTTTACCTGCTTCCAATGTCTCATAGCTGATGCCCTGCGTTACTTAGGTGATACAGTGAACTTTGTGCCACTGTACATTTCAAATCATGGTTCTGCCTGGATTCCTTCCTCTATAAGAGACAATTATAATTTATTTCTTTCCAAGACTAGGCAGGGAGGAATATAAATCCATTCAGTTTCCTTCTTTAAGCACAGAAATTTAAAAAAAAAAAAAAAAGACATTTCATATTAAGGTCTGATAGGAAGTTTTATTTACCATGTTAGATATATTTACATGTTTAATGTTTCATTGTTTCTGAATAACTCCAGCTTTCCAGCTACTTTTGTATGTGTGCGTGTGAAACTCATATTTTTAAATGACATTCTTACCAGCTACTTTGAGGTTGGCCCAAGCATATGCATGGTATATTTTATATATGTGTTCCCATGCAGAAGGATTGCTCCCAAAGGGAGAAGAGGGCGTAGCTTTATTTCTCTCTTTGCTTCTAGCTATTTCTCTTAAAATACAACAGAAACAAAGCAAATAAAATTTTATGTCACTTTCAGCATTACATCACATCTTGTGATAGCACATCTATCCCATAAGTTTGGAAGGTGACTAGACGTTGCAAAACCAGAGTTGTGTGTCATAAGTGCCTTGATTATCTTACGCTGTCTAGCGTCATATATCCTCTGTCTTGAGCTAGCTTCAGGATTTTGGACTCCTTAAATCAAGACTTCTGGAATTATCTTTGGCAACTATATGCTTAGCAGAAAAGTCTGATTATTTTGGCTGCCTTGTGTCATGTAACAACAGGTAGTCACGGACATCCAGTGGTTCCTGAGAATCGGTTGCTTTCTTTATGGCAATCAATTTATTTGCCCAGCTGTCAAGCACTCGACTTCCCAATTAACAACTGGAAATAGAACTTCGGCCACAGGAAGGAAGAAAACTCAGATTTTCCCAAACAAACAATTAATGAAAACATCTAGCCTACTCTGTAACTCATCTGTGTTTTTTTCCATAAAACATACATGTAATTTGGAAAACAATATACCTACAGAGATTGCTCCACAAAGAAAAGTTTCACATGATATTTGACTGGGCCATGTGCCAAACATCCACCCTTAAGATGTTAACACAAATTAATTTGAAACTGGAAATGAAGCAGCCAAAATCGTTGACTAGTTTCCTCTTATTGATTCAATGAAAAGACTGGAAGGACTTAAGCTATTGGCCACATCTTCCAACCTCAGGGAAAGAAGAGAGAGGAAGAATCCTTTTATTCCACATCTTGGCTATTCTTTGGGTCAAAAGTGAAAAAAGGAAAAAAATGTATTATAATGCATGGGACATAATTTTCTCATTCAACTCTTCCTGACCAGAAGAATTCTTCCAAGCATGACAAAAGAATATAAAGGAAAATTAACAAGGCAGGAGGCAACAGGGACTCAAATTTACAAGAATGCTTGCAGCAAGGCTTTGTGAGTAGCAGGTGAGATGAGCAAGGAGCAGCCCTGAGTAACTACATAGACGCTTTGGGAAACAAATTACTACTCTCAAATGTAGAGGGGCAGGAATGGTCCTGGAAAAGGGGGTCTGAGAACACTGACAAGTCTTCTACTTGGATATCTTCTAGGGCATGAACGTTAACATTGCTAAAAATACAACTTGAGGAAAAAGAGCACAGGAAGTTTTTCCCTAATGTCTCCTTCTTGCAAGAACACTGATCTATCAGAAACACTAATATCCACTTTAAACCTAACAAAGAGTGAGTTCTCTTTACTTGTGGCTTAGGAATGAAAAGACCTCTGATCTTTAAGGCGCATGCCTATTCTTAGGACTAACATAGAAACTAGTAGTCCCTTGCAGAGCCCTGGTGGCGTAGTGGTTAAGAGCTCGGCTGCTAACCAAAAGGTTGGCAGTTCGAATCCACCAGGCGCTCCTCGGAAACCCTATGGGGTAGCTCTACCCTGTCCTATAGGGTTACTATGAGTTGGAACAAACTGGACGGCACCTGTCCCTTGCAGTTTATTCGAGCACAGTAAACTAGCATAGCAGGACTAAGTTCCAAGTGCATGCCACTTACTGAGTGGATTCTGTTGCCCTATATTATTTCTGAAAAGACCTAGAGGGCAAGACTGCGATGTATATTTCTTTGTACTACTTGACTTTCTTGCACATAAAATGCTGGGGGAAGTTTTCAAAACAAATAAATAGTTGCCTTAGTCTTCAAACCAGTTTTCATTTCCACATCATGAAGCAGAGGCATTCCATTCCCCCTTTGAAAATACAACCATGTCATCTACTCAACTACTACTGAACCCTACACACTATACATGTGCTCAATAAAAGTCAACATGAAACATTCAGAAGGGCCACTGCTGTCCATGAATGTCATTAAACATGCATGGTTGCAGAACCTTATTCTATTTGAGGGATTTATTACTATCTATGAAATTACTTCATATTTTAGTGTTGCAAATCACACCATCCAAAAGGAGTAAGATAAAATGTTTTCTTTTCTTTTTTTTTAAATATCTTTGCTGTCACCTCATGTTTGGAGTCCCTGGGTAGCGTAAATGGTTAACACACTCAGATGCTAACTAAAAGGTCAGGGGTTCAAATCCACCCAGAGGTACCTCAGAAGAAAGGCCTGGTGATCCACTTCTGAAAAAAACAGCCATTGAAAACTCAATGGAGCACAGCTCTACTCTGACACACAGGCAGTTGCCATGAGTCAGAATTGACTCCACGGCAACTGGTATGCTTCATGTTTGCATATTATGTTTTTGTGGGACACACTCCACCCCGCAATACTGGCTGCACAGTGAATCCTGAAACAGAAATGTTATGCAGTAGAATTTTACCATAAGAAGTTAAAGTCATTGTAACGTGAATGTCTATGCTATGGGAGAAGACTCTGAGAGGCTGTGTGACCCCTTTAGACTGAACAGAAAAACACCAGATGGCATACTCTAGGTTACTGAGACCTATTGTCACAGGAGGGAGGATTCAAACATACTACAGTGTGTTGGCTTGAATAATCTAAGGTATAAGCTTTCAGCAATCCTGCCAGACCTCCCACCTGTAAAGCAGAACTGCACTATTACTGCAAAGTTTAGAAAAATGGGGCTACAATAAGGACTTAATAATTGTATTACATTTTATCTATATCAAATCATGACCCACTGAAGTTCCAGTGTGTTTTGAATTAACACCAAAGAAAAGCATTCTTAACCCCACCCACTGGCAAATACAGGAATTTCAACTGTTTTGATATGATGACTCTAAGTAAATCACTATTAATTTCATACTTTCCAACCTACTGGTCAACCAGAAACACAGTCAGAATTGCTAATGAAATTACAGATCAGAGGGAAGGCGTTTCCCTAATGCATTTCTTGCTCTCATCCTCCAAGCCCGGCAAGTTACAAACTGAGAACAGCTTTTGATTCATATTAGCATTTTAAATATAGTTTCCAATAAGTGCCTTTAAGTAGCAGTGAACTACTGATATGATATGACTTGACGAATACTATTATTGATAAAACTTCATCCCATGTTCTGAAAGTCATACTTTTGCATAAAAAAGACACTATATTTTTACCTGTTCCTTAGAGGAGAGGGGCAGATAGGAGACTAGGTGGATAAGAATCCAATATACATGAATTTCATATTTTAAGCCATTTTTCTTATATTTGATAGCATGGCTGGGATTACAGTTAGATACTAGTAAAGAATTATTCATTCATCTTAAGAACACAGATTAATTATTTTCATATTCTATTATGAAATTTTCTATTCATAAAATGTCTCATTGCTACTCTTGGCAATTCAAGTGTCATCTGAACTGCTTATTAAATTAAGAAAAAATCTTTTCAATGGTCCTTAAGAATATAGTATAAATACATCAAAAACGCAAGGGTCTCTATTAGAAAAGAATAGATATTTTGATCAATTAGCAGAAGTGCTTTGGAATGTCATTAGAACCCATTTAAAACTATGACCTACATCATCTTAGAAAAGAGCAGTGTTTCCTAATAATTTGCAGTATTACCCAGGAAAAGAAGGTTATATTTAATAAGACAGGTACACAGCTAACACACGCAAACAAACACATACCTACAACACAGGGATTTAAGCCAAGTAATATGATCGTTCCTGAATTCACTGCAATAACATGATATCGCTTCCACTGGGTTAATTATATCCCAAGCCGGAAGCAGCAGCCAGGCTGGCTTGCTAGTGAAATTATCAGGATGTGAATATTTCAGAATAAAATCAAGTACCTGATAGTTTCATGAGAAGTTCAGATGCTGCTTTGACTGACATATCCCGCCTTAGCACATTCCCCTTCCCTTCCTGGGGCTGAAGTGTGTCCTCAGGGATGCCTGGGGCTGACACTTGAGATTCTGGGCTGAACACATAGCTGGATGGCGGCAAGGTCGCACTTACGGCTTCCTCTTCCTTAGGCTCCTCTTTCACTTTAAAATTAAGATTCACGGGCTCCTTCTGATTTGCAGCTGTCAAAAGAGAAATGGCATTATAATATATAAAAGGCCACTCCCCCTCTACGCTGCCCCGTATACTTAATGAAGTATGCAATGAACAATGATTTTGTGCTAAACAGCAGGAAGGGACCACAACTGATCACAACAGGCTGAGCACCAGGCACAAAATGTAAATCACTCTGTAAGTGTAGGACTCTCCAAGAGTGTGGGCTTCTGAATCTTTTGAACCTACAATATGTTAAGAAGTGCTGCCTCTACAAAGTCTTTGGGCATTTTTTCTCTTTGGTTTCTCTAAATGTCCTCTTTCCTGTACATGCTGCTGACTCCCTTACCTATTAGTGCTAATAGGCAGGACAGGTCTCCCTACCTAATCCTATTAAAGAAGAATGCTTTCAAGTAATTATTCTCTCATAAAATATTGAATATAAACATGAGTCAAAGGCAATGCCCAAAGCAAAAAAAAACTGGAGTGCGGTGGGTAAGGTGAGGATGGAGAACTGACCAAAGAAAAAAGCTCAGACTAGAGCTATCCCACACTTGCGTTTACTATAAAAGCTGCCACCACTGACCCACAAAAAATGAGGCATGCTTTGCATTGTTTTTCTGATCATAGTGACAGGATCCACTCTAGCCCAAGTCACCTGAGTCCACAATGGGCATTATTTTTTAAAGAAAGCTTATTACTTTGGAACCATTGTAGATTTACAGGAAAGTTGCAAAGACAGTTCAGAGTTTCCGCACACCCATATACATCAGTATCTCCCAATGTTAACATTTTACAAAACCATGGTACATTTGGCAGAACGAAGAAATCCACATTGCTATGAACTAAACTCCAGATTTTATTCACATTTCACCAGTTTTCCCATTAACGTCCTTTTCCCATTTTTAGCACAATTCGTTGGTGTGGAGTGTGTGGTCAGGGCAAATGCTAACTGGCCCATTATGGGATGGATTCCCACTAATTGGAAACAACCAAGAAAGGAGAGACAAGCATCTCCTCTGCCTACCACCTCCCACCTTCACAGGCATCTTGCTCCACCTTTAAAGGTCCATGCAGTAGGAACTTTTTTTTATGGAACTTCAGGTTGGTTATATTGGATGTGTTTATCTTTTGAGAAAGAAGATCTTATCCTAATACAGAGTTTTAGTAATGATAATTAGAATAAGCCTCACACCCAGTTTAGCTTAACAACAACAAAAATCAAGACGAAAATGCCAAGGCAAACCCTTTTCACCTCCTCCCACCACCCACCTCCAAGCCAATAACAAAAAAACCCCACTGCCGTTGAGTCAATTCCAACTCATAGCAACCCTATACACAAGTGCAAAGTCCTTTCTTGTAAGGACTAATAAATTCACACAGACCTAAACGTTTACAAACTAGACCCCAGAGGGCTAAAGTAACATGGGGAAGTTTTACTACCAGCAAGACGCAGAGCTGGGACTAGAACCTACATCCATGAGCGGCCTGCCCTGTGTCTTGACCTGCCTTCACCATACTGCTGCTCCACCTCTGCTCCCCGTGTTGTAACAAAATGTGAATCTAACTTGACCTTCAAGCCTTTGCTCAAACATCACCTTTACCATGCTGCTCAAAATTGCAACCCCCATTCCCCCAGTACTCACAATTTCCCTCACCCTGCTCTAATTTTCCCCAAATAATTATCATCTAACGTTGCTGCTGTTAGGTGCCATCGAGTCGGTTCCGACTCACAGTACAACAGAAGGAAACACTACCCAGTCCCGTGCCATCCTGACAATCGTTGCTATGTTTGAGCCGGTTATTGCAGCCACTGTGTCAATTCATCTCACTGAGGCATAGCTTCTAGCATCACAGCAATATGCAAGCCACCACAGTACGACAAACTGACAGACGAGAGGTGAGTCATCTAATAACAGACTATAATTATTTACTATGTTCACAATTTATGGTCTGTTTCTCCATCTCAAAGGTAGGCTTCATGAAGGTAATGATCTTTTAATGCTGATGTGCCTTGAGTGCTTAGAACAGTGCCTACCAAGTATAGGTGCTCAATATATATTCACTGAATGAATATAATATGTTGGCACACAAATTAGTGATATCTGATGATGCTCCAATAGTATCTGCAGTTAGCAAAAACTTAAAAAAAAAAAAAAACCAGTTGCTGTCAAGTCAATTCTGACACATGGCAACCCTATGCATGTTAGAGTAGAACTGTGCTCCGTAGGGTTTTCAATGACTGAGTTTTTGCAAGTAGATCACCAGGCCTTTCTTCCAAGGGCCTCGTGGTGGACTCGAACCTCTAACCTCTCAGTTAGCAACCGAGCACATTAACCTTTTGCACCACTCAAAAAACCAAACCCAAAACCCACTGCCATCGACTCGATTCTGACTCACAGCAAACCTATAGGACAGAGTAGAACTGCCTCACAGGGTTTCCAAGGCTGTAAATCTTTACGGATGCAGACTGTCGTATCTTTCTCCCACAGAGCAGCTGGTGGGTTTGAACCACTGACCTTTTGGTTAGCAACCAAGCACTTTAACCACTGTACCACCAGGGCTCCTTGTCTGCACCACCCAGGGACTCCGTAACGAGAACTTTGTTGTGTTGTTGGTTATCATCAGTTCAACTGCGCCACCCAGGAACTCAACCTTAACAGAACTAAAAACTCCAAAGTACCCCACCAAAGGCAATCAGAAGAGCTTTCTCTGGATCTAATCATTAGATCGGGGTAAGTCCTTTGAGATAAAGGTAAAAGTTTTGTTACCTAGACCACAGCATTTACTTCTTCTTGTTGTTAGGTGCTCTGAGTCGATTTCAACTCATAGCGACCCCATGCAACAGAATAGAACTGCCCTACAGGACTTTCTTAGCAGTAATCTTTATACCAGGTCTTCTCCCTTGGAGGTGCTGGTTGGGTTTGAACCGTCAACCTTTTGGGTTAGTGGTCGAACGCTCAGCCTTTACTTAGATGTCCTTGAATAATCACTTGGGCTCCTACTAAAGGATATGTACCAGAGAATCTCAAAGAAAGTGCTTAAAATCTAGCCCTTTGGGGACAATGCCATCAGAGTCTAAACCAAAGGGAAGAATGACAGCATCTAGCTCAATCCTCAATATGTATTTCTGACCTCCACCAGGAAGGATGCTCCTAACAGGACTTTGTTTACTTAGCACACTTCTCCCCTGCGCGCCTTTCAACGTCTTCCTGGGGACTTCTGCTGGCCACCTCCTAATGTTTGCCCTCTACCTATGTCTTTCCTCCAGAAATCTTCATAAATCCTTTCCCAGAACATCCTTAGTCACGGAAGAGTAAACAGTGTGCGTTTATGAAGTCTGAGATTGCCACTTCTTTGGGAAGGAAAAATATAAAGCGAAGGGTGTTACATTTTAAAAATGCTTCAGTGCTGCATCTTTTATTTCAAAATTTTATATTCTAAAGTAAGACTAAGAAAGAGATGAGGAAACTATCGAGGCCTTAGAAGCAAGTCCCAATTTCTAGAAAGGGCAACTATTAAGCAGATACTGTCCTGAACATATAAGTGGTTTTTAGAAGCATTAGTCAGAAAAATAGTTCCCTAAGACTTAAAAAGAGAAAAAAAAAAATTTATCATTGTCAGACACAACTTGGATTTGACAGAATTTCATTTCAATAAGACACTAAAAAGTACAGTAAAATAAAGGCAAGCTGCCTGTTGCTGGATTATAAATTATGAAGGCACTGCATACCTGGTTTTCATCCTGATGACGTCAACAATGGCATAAAACTAGTAATGTGCTGGGGAAATGTAAGTATAGCTAATGATGTATCAGAAAAACATGAGGGCAACACGCCTTTGTCCGAATTTTAATTTCCCAAACACTTGGGTCTAAACAGAAAATGTAAAAATAGAAATATGAAGGCTACCCTGCTTTCTCTCAATTACCAGAAATATTTACACTGACAAGAGTACATAAAACTTGTATTTTAAAATTAATATGACTGGATAATTGCTGTCTTTTTTATTATTCTACTTAAAAAAAAACATGCACAGAGAAAGGTGGAATCTAAGATGTTTTCTTTTATCTCTGGGAAAACTGCTAAGAGAAAAGCAACAAATTTATGACTCACTGCAGTCTTCTTTACTTCATTTTTACTACTAACACGAAAAGATTTGGACATATTTGGAACTCAACTTGCAAAGCGCTTGCACAGCACTTGCCTTGATCTTTTTTTATGTATCTTAAAGTTTGTGGACACTCAATTTTTGAAATAGTGAGGAAGTCTCACTAAATCAAGAGGCCTCTTCTCTCACTTACTGTTCCAAACTTTTTTAGGACCCAAGCCACTCTAATTATAAATTGACTGTATCAGTAAGTTCATGATCTTAACAGAGTTGGGCTGCCATTTAAAGGAAATGAATCTGCCTTTTTGAGGATTCAAGACAAAAACTAATGTGGGAAAGAAATGAGAAAACCACTGGGAATAAAATGATCCCATTTTCCATTTCTACTAAACCAAAACCAAACCAAACCTGTTGTTGTCGAGTCGCTTCCAACTCATAGCGACTCTATAGGACTGAGCAGAACTGCTCCACAGGGTTTCTAAGGAGCACCTGGTAGATCTGAACTGCCCGCCTTTTGGTTAGCAGCCGAACTCTTAACCACTACGTCACCAGCGTTTCCTCCATTTTTACTAGGCGGGCATTAATGAGTTATAAAAGAAACCACTCTTTACAGCAAGGTGTCATCAGCTTACATCTAGGTTCCTTCCAAGCTTCCCCCATCCCCAGGAAAATTCTCTATAACTTCCTTAAAGACCATTGTTTGTTTTAATAACACATACAACTAGCATTTGTATAGTGTACACAGAGATTGATTCTTTCATTGCCCACAGGAGACTGGTGTTAGTACTATCTTCATTTTAGAGGTGAGGAAACTAAGGTCCTAAGAGGTTAACAGTCTGACCCCCCCCCCAAACACAGAACTAATACACAAAGACGTTAGACTCCAAGGCTCCTGGCTGCAAAGCCCTGGCTCTTCCTTCTCTCTCCAAGACAGGCCAGGGGCCTTTAAGAAGGACATCAGCACAAGTAGTTGGACCATGGGCTTTGGAACACCTAAGTGACATAGGGAAAACTAAACATTAGTCATGACAAAGGGAAGGGTGGAGTGTGACCTGAAAGTAAGGCAACTCCTACAGTAGGAAGGAACCTTGAGAAAATTTGATCGACAGGGCAAAACAGAAGAAATGACCTGCAACACGACTGTTTCTGTTTCTGTTCAGTCTGCTCCCTCTGGTGAAGGAAAACGACACCTTCCTTGAGATTAGTAAGACAGTGCTCCCTTTCAGTTCAGAGTTTGGCAATTTCATGAATGCTGAACTGCTCTGTGAAAAAGCTAGGCCACTGAGAATTTCATGTACTACTTCATTCTAAACCAGAGCCAAGACTCTTGGACCTGGAAGGGACTCCAGATCAGTAGTTTTCAAACAGTGTTCCAAGGAACCCTAGGATATGCTTTGGAGGTTGTGACAAAAGTTTATTTTAAATTTAACTTTATAAAATTATTTTACAATGTGCACCTAGAGCTGTGTCACATCTAAAATGTGAACTCACTGGAGACTACCAAGATGTTAACTTGTGTTGATAATTCAATTTTGCACTGCCTTAGAACACAGGTTCTCCTGCCATCATAGGAGTGTTGGTGTTCTAGTAATACGTCATTAATAAATAGGAGCCCTGGTGGCGCAGGGGTTAACCGAAAGGTCAGTGGTTCGAACCCATCAGCTGCTCCTAGGGAGAAAGATGTGGCAGTCTGCTTCAGTAAAGATTTATAGCCTTGGAAACCTTATGGGGTAGTTCTACTCTGTCCTACAGGGCTGGTATGTGTCGGAATCAACTCAACGGCAATGGGTTTGGTTTGGTTTTGGCCTTATTAATAATGTATCCATGCAAAACTATATGCTTACAGTACTATCAGAGCTATACACAGGCCTAAATCAGGGTTTCTCAACCGTGACACCAGTGATATTCTGGGCTGGATAATTCTTTATTATTGGGGGCCGTCCTGTGCACCGTAGGATATTTAGCAGCATCCCTGGCCTCTGCCTACTAGATGCTAATAGCACCATCCACTTATGAAACCCAAAAATGTCTCCAGACACTGCCAAATGTCTGCTTGGGGGAGCAGGGTGCAAAATTTCCCCTAGTCGAGACCACTGCCTTAAATTAAATGCTAGCGGAGGTTCAAATGTTTCTGTTTTGGTGCAGCCTTTGATCATAGCTGACAGAGACATGTAAATATACAGACATGCTGGATTTATCATTTACTGAGCACCTAACATGGGCTGCTCAGCTGCTAACAGAAAGGTAGGCAGTTCAAACCCACCAGCTGCTCCTTAGAAACCTTATGGAGCAGTTCTACTCTGTCCTATAGGGTTGCGATCAGTCAGATTCGACTCGATGGCAATAGGTTTTGGTTTTTGCGGTTATGTTCTAGGGAGCGTATTAAGAGTTTTTCTAGATTAATTTATTTGATCCTCACAACAACCCTTTGAGGCAGGTACTAATATTATCTCAGTTTATAGATGAGAAAGATGAGACCTAGAGGGATTGAGTGAATTCCCCAAATAAAAATTAACCGAGTAGTAACCAAGTAGTGTTAATATAGAATTATAAATGGCTTTCATGCAAATTTAAAGTTTTATATATTTCTTGCCTGACATTTATTACTATAAGGGATGAGGGCAGATGCTACATGTTTTCAACTCTGAAGCAAAAACTTTATATTACTGTACTCTTCTTGCAAGCATCTGAAAAAATTTAATTGATGGGATCCAGAGATGACAAGTTGAGCTGTAAAAAATCTGCTCCCATTTGCCACCACTTCCTTGTGTGAACCCGTATTTCTTGAAACTGCATTCACCAAAATAAATTTAGAAATATACCAGATGCTAATACTGCTATAAGACGGCACCCCCTCATAACACTTACTTTCATATTTTATGCTTATCACACAGCAACTTTTTTCTAATTGCTTGACTTTTTGAAAGAAGTAAATGTAATGACTATGAGCTTAAAAATAAAGTTATACTTAAAAAAACACCTTCTATGGGTTTGATGTATTATGTTTGCACATGAGATTTTGTTCGAAAAAATGGATTTACTGTGGAAAAAACAAACAAAAGAAAACCATTCATATTTTCTATTCCCTTATTTTACATTAAGGGAGCATAAGCCCAGAGAATGGTATGACCTTTTGAAAATCACAGCTCATTAATGACAGAACCAGAATCAGAGCTTGACTTTCCCTATTACCAAGCCGGAGCTGTTACGACTACCCAAGTTCCCTTGTAAGCAGTTATGTAAGTATGTATGCACAGGCTGGGGAGCTGAGATTTTCCAACAATTTAATGCACTTTCAGCGAGAAAAAATACATTGCCTTCCGAAATCACCAGGAAAGCCAAGATTTAATTAAATAACAACAAATGAACATTACTTTTAGCTATTAAGTATATTCTATTCAAATAGAATGTTTAAAACATTAGCTAAGTATTTTTAAATCCTGCTCTCCAATTTGCCTTTGTTTTACAATTAGCATTTAGTTACAGTTTAACCATCTCATTTTTCTCATTAATCCCCACCTGAGCTAATTCCTGGCCACACTTGAGGATCTATGTACCCAGGCCAAGACTGCACAGGTCCCCTGTGACAGCTGCTAGGATTAGAGACAGAGTGCCAAAGGGAAGAGACAACAGCCTCTGGAGAAGGGTCAAGGGTAACAACAGTGAGCTGTGCGGCAAGAACTCCAAAACAAATAAATAAGGTTTTCTCTGCAAATGATACTATGAAAACCAACACATAATGCACAAAAAGTAGCTATCTACAGTAATCAGCTTAACGGACAGGATCTCTCCCTTGTCAAAAGCAGGAAGGACAAGCCCCGGAAAACCAACCAAGGCTTGAGTAAATGTGAAAGAAAGCTGTATTTTGAATTCACACTATTAACACAGCCAAAGAGTGAAATATATGAACACTAGCGGAGTGGTTTGCACAGAGACTAGAAAAGGAAAGACTGGGTAGAAGGCGGTGGTGGTTCAGTGGTAGAACTCTTGCCTTCCATGCAGGAGACCCAGATTCGATTCACAGACTCTGCACCTCATGCACAGCCATCACACGTCTGTTAGTGGAGGCTTGTGTGTTGCCATGATGCTGAGCAGGTTTGGGCAGAGCTTCCAGACTAACATGGACCAGGAAGAAAGGCCTGGTGATCTACTTCCAAAAATCAGCCAATGAAAACCTATGGATCACAAGAGTTAGATGTGCAACCAGTCATGGAGATGGCACAGGACCAGGCAGTGTTTTGGTCCACTGTATATAGGGTCGCCATGAGTCGGGGCAACTTGACAGCAGCTAACAACAACAAAAAAGATTGTTGTTGTTGTTGTTAAGTGCTGTCTAGTCAGTTCGGACTCATAGTGACAACAAAGATTCGGTAGCGTATTTCCAACATTCTTCAGGGAAGCACTGTCCCAAATGACATCTCCTCTTGACCGTTACACTTGTCATTTTAACATGCAGGCATTTGGGTTTACAGATCAGTTTTTTATGATCTTTGTCACTGTGGGTCACCCAGAGAGCCTGATGAACTCTAGGTTGTGGCAGTTTGTAAAATAGCTACAATTCCCCTCCCTGAATGTCCACCCCTTTGCAATGTGACTTTGCGGCTTCTCCCATCTAAAGGTAGAGTCTGTTTTTCCACATTTTGAAGGTAGGCTGGCCTTGTGACTTGCTTTGATCAACAGAATGTGGTGGAAGTGATGTTGGACCAGTTCTGAGTTCGTGCATTTCTCTTTTGGAACACTGACCAGCTCCCACGTGAATAAGCTAGCCTGCTGAAGGATGAGAGGCCATGTGGAGCAGAGGCAAGCCATCCCAGATAAGGCCATCCTAGACCAGCCAGTCCCCAGCCAGTCCTCAGCTGACCTGACGGGATGGCAGATGGATGAGTCAGCCCAGGTGAGACCAAAAGAAACATCTTGTTAAGGCATGCCCAAATTGCTAGTCCACAAAATTGTAAGGTAAGTAAATGGTTACTGTTTTGAGCCACTAAGTTGTGGAATGGGTTATCATCTAGCTAACTGTGTGGCAGACTCCAGTTCTTAGACTTGGACCTACAAGCTGAGGTCCTGGAATATGGGACATAGGACAGTGCAAGGTACTCACACCCCTTAAGACTTCATTTGAACAGCCAGCTGGCCTCCACAGACCATAACACTCTTCCATCTTCTCTCTCACAGTATTATTCATATGCAAATATTTTTTAAGTGAAGTAATATTACAACTTTTAAAATCCCGACTTCCAGAATATGACTAGTAGAATACTTTTTTTATAATCCATTAAGGAATGCATCGAGGTGGGCACAAAGACATGATGAAAGAAATGTTATATCCTCCTTCTAACAACCTGTTACACAGCTGAAGAGGCAAGACTAATACTCAAGCAATGGAATGAACTATGCAGTAAGACAAGTGCCAACCTGAGTGGTAAAGACCATAAGAGAATAACAGGAGAGGGATTCACTGAAGAGGTGGGAACTACAGCCTTCCTTGAAGGATGGCTAGCATTTGCATAGGCCAGACAGTAGGGGCAGGGCATCACAGGAATGGGGCACAATGTTGCTAGAATTTCTCCACAGAGGTACAGAAACTCTGGGGGTAAGGGATGTGGGATGCTTTAAAATAGTTATTTTATCTTCAATAACATTTTTTTAGAACGAGTTATTTCCCCCCCCCCCCCTTTACCTAACAGAAGGAAAATACATGTAACTCCCTGGCTAAAGTTGCCAGCCCCCTGGAAACACTCAAGGAACAACATGAGTGAAGACAGGGAAACAGAAAAGAGACCAGTATGTCACTGAGCCAGTGAAGATCACCAATCTCTTTCCTGAGAGGAGTGGAATATGGTGACTGAGTAGAAAGGAGCCAGTCAGGGGCAGAACCTGAGGCAGGAGGTATTGGAAGAAGAAGAGTCTATCAGAACGTGTCGGAGGGCCTGGAGTAGAGAAGGCATTAGGGAGGGAGTGAAAGAGGGCAAGCTGTCTTGGTGTGAGGTGATGGCCAGGACAGACTAGATGAAGGGATGGATCTTAGATACATTTTGAAGACACAAAAATTGAACCAGACTAGTGACAGAAAGATCACGCATTAGAAATAATGTCGTGGTCTGAAGCCAAGGAAAATAAACACTGAAGCAGATGGAGGTCAAAAGACAGTTCGCTCAACTGAGAGAAAAATTAGGTAATAGCTAATTAAGTGGTCATGAGCCAAGGCTTTGCAGTTAGGCAGAGCTGGATCGTTGCTCCAACCCTCAGAGCTGAAACCTTTGGAGCCTCAGCTTCCTCGTCTATGAAATAGGTTTAATATTATTGACCCCATAGGTTAAACAGGGTTAAATGAGGAATTACATGAAGTTGTTGGCACACTCCCTGGCTCACTGTGAACACACTGGATTAATAATAGCTCTGATAACAATAACAGAAGTAGTAACAATAATAATAACCACAGTAAAAACCCACTGCTGTTGAGTCGATTCTGACTCATAGCGACCCTGCAGGACAGAGTAGAACTGCCCCATACGGTTTCCAAGGCTGTAATCTTTACGTAAGCAGACTGCCACATCTTTTTCCTGCGGAGCAGCTGGTGGGTTCAAACTGCCAACCTTTCTGTTAGCAGCCAAGCACTTAACCATTACGCCACCAGGGCTCAGAGAAAATGTACTTCTACGGCGAGGAAGAGAATGACCTGGATTCGGTTTTGTAGTAATACAGCCTTTCATAAATTTTCCCAAGGGTCCGTCAAGATAAAAAATTATCCCGATGGCAATTCTAGAACTAGGCAGACTCCACCTAGCACAGCGAAGAAAGAAAGATCTGGATTCTAGTTGTGGCCTCTGTACAGTTATTTTATCCCAAGTCTTGTTTTCTTCATCTACATAACGGTTATAAGAGAATGTACTCTCTAAAACACTACAGAAATATAAATGGCTTCTATTAGCACTAAATTCCTGAAAAGCCTGAAAGTATTAACACAACTTACAAAGGTGTCTGACAGACAGCAATCAGGCTCCTGTGCTGGGCACTCTGTCTAACTTCTCAATAACAGACAACAAAGGCAGAGAATAGAGCCAAGTTCCTGCTTTGCTGCTTCTTTACTCTGTGATTTGAGGTACAGGCAGCTGGGGGAGGGCATGATGGAGCCAGGCTGCCTGGATCAGAATCCCAGCTCTGCCATTTACTAACTGTGTGAACTTGGGTAGATGTCTTATTCTCTGTTTCTTAGTTTCTTCATTTGCAGAATGAGAATACTAATACCACTTCTATAGGTTTGTTATGAGGTTCAAATAAGTTAAATGACACAGAGTAAGCACTATATGGAGCCCTGGTGGCAGAGTGGTTAAGAGCTTGGCTGCTAACCAAAAAGGTAGGCAGTTCGAACCCACCAGCCACTCCTTGGAAACTCTATGGGGCAGTTCTACTCTGTCCTATAGGGTTGCTACGAGTTGGAATCAACTCAACCGCAATGGGGTATGGGTAAGCACTATATAAGCTTCCTGGGTGGTACAAATGGTCTGTACTCGACTACTAACCTAAAGGTTAACGGTTCAAACCTACCTAGTGTTGCTGCAAAAGAAACTCCTGCCAATCTGCTTCTGTAAAGATTACAGCCAAAAAAAAAAAAAAACCCTACTTTGTAACACATGGGGTTGCCACGAGTCAGAATCAACCTGCAGGGAATGGGTTTGGTTTTGTCTTTGGTTAAGCACCATATAAGCGGTTGATAAGTAAAAATAAGCAATGAGTAAATGTCACAAAGTCTCCATCCATGCAAATTTCAGCACCAGTGTGTGTCACTCCAGGCTCCACTTTCTTGTCATCCCACCTGCCCCCTACCAGGACTCAGATCACTTCTCATCTTATGGAGCAGCGAGTCACTGAAAACCCAGGAAAGAGTCACACGCTCCCTTCTCATATGTATCGCTAAATTCAATACGATCCTGGATTTCAAAAGGGCACTCAGGCTGCCTGCATGGATAAGGTCCCTTAATGCATCTTCTCACACAAGGAATCTTCATCACATGATCAGTGAGTGCCCATCATGAGAAAAGAAAGGCAGGGTTACAAACAAGGGCGAAACTGAGGCTGCAAAGGGAGGCTGTCAGAAATAAGCCAACCGGGGAAAGCTCTCCAGGGTGGGGAATGGGAGAGCCCCCCGGTTATTAGCACTGAAGTCTGAGGGAGTGAATCGCACAAGGAGATCATTTACTTGGAAGAAGGCTCATTTGTTAAGATGTTTTACAGAAAGCCAATCAGAGCAACCAGGCAATGAGGACAACTTGGCTCAATAGGATCGTCCATCTCTCCTTCTCTAGCAGCACAAACAAAGGTAAAACAAGATAGGGGAGCTGCCATTTATAGACACTCTGTACAGTAACCACAGACACATCAAATCCTGTGAAATAGATGGGAGTTGCAGATCAAAGACCTATGGAAAACTGCAAGATTCCTACATGACCCAAACACATTAACCAACACCCCTTCATTTGTAAGTGAAAACCTTTGCCATTTTATGGCTGAGCTACTAATAAATCAGAAACAATTTACTTCGTTCCCATTTGTTCTTAAAATGTCTCTGTGAGGCTAAAAGTGAGTGCTGCCTTAAAAGGTCCGTCTCTCCTAGTTAAAATTATTTTGGTGTCAATTTTATGAAACTAATATAATGTGGAAGACAGTATAAAATTTTTTTTTGCCAGTTTCCAGATTAAAAATAGTTGAAATGACTTCTATCTTTTATTTTGGAAAACCGGGGGACAAAAAGATATTCACAGCCAACAGCTGAGGTGCCAAGTTTCTGCCAACTGCTTGGTTATAATTTGGAGAGTTAGAATAAAATTTTCTATCTTGAAAAGTGTAGTTTTCAGAAAGAGAAATAATGTAAGGCCATCGCAAGCAACTTTTAATCAGGCATCTAATGATCCACCCAGCTCCTCCATGCTTTGGTTGAGTCTGGAGACTTTCTAACAAGAGAACATTAACATGCTTCTTTTAATTCTCCTGTCATGAGGCCCCGGAGGAAAACCACGGGACTCCTTGAATATGACTCACCCAGGCCTCTCCTCCATGTCAACTGTGACCTATGGTGAAATGCCACAGCCCCGTCACACCACCAGGCTCCCTTTCATGGTGTGAGATGGAAAGCAAGGGACGACAGCTGTACTGAAGGAAAACCATAGCTATACTAAAAAAAATGGTACTAGTTACCAAGTTTATATTCCACATCCATGGCCCTCAGTCCTGGCTACACATTAGAAACATTTAAGGATTTTAAAGAAAATACCAATGTCTAGGCCCTATCCCAGACCAATTAAATAAAACTGCAGGGAGCGGGATAGTCTCTGTTGCCGGGAAGTCGATTCTGACTCATAGTGATCCTATAGGACACAGTAGAACTGCCCCATAGGGTTTTCAAGGCTGTAATCTTTAGGGAAGCGGACTACTACATTCTTCTCCCCTGGAGGAGCTGTAGGTTTAAACCGCCAACCTTTCAGTTAGCAGCAAAGTGCTTAGCCACTGTGCCACCAGGGCTCCTTCAGGAGTGGGACAGGCCCCAGCAATGTTTAAACAGCTCCCAGGTAAGTCTGCTGTGCAGCCAAGATGAAGAACTGTCGCTGGACACGGAACAGGAGGTGCAGAATTAGCAGGAACTTAAGCCTACCAATGATTAGCACGCTAGATTGCTAACCAAAAAGTTGGAGTCTCAAATTCACCTATAGGTGTCTTGAGAGAAAGGCCTGGCGATTTACTCCCAAAAAATCAGCCACTGAAAACCCTATGACATACATATGGAGTCACCATGAGTCAGAGGTGACTCAAAGGCAACTGGTTTGGTAAGTGTATCATGGTGGAGGAGCACCCCTCCCCTGGACAGCCCTATCACATGACCATTGGACCACCTGCCCCACATGTAATCATCTGCATACATCTTCTGGCTTCTAAGAGCCACAAAAACAAGAGTGTAGGGTTAGAGCACCCAACGAGGTCCCTATGGAACCGTTCTACTCTGGAAACACATGGGGTGTCCATGCATCAGGATCGACTGGGTGGCCTGGGGTTTTTTTGGTAGCAATCAAAGGTCTGCCTTCTAGGCCCAAACCCTGAAGAAAGTCTACAAAATTCTTTTTCTGCAGGCGCAGAATCTAACAATAGGGGCTGCCCTGTGCTCTTCTCTGAATTGATTATGGTGATGAGCCAAGGAAGCCTTGGTTCTAGGGAGAAACATTAATCTTGAAGGACCAAGGACTGCTAAGTGTGGGTTCAGTCAGAAGAATAGCTGACAGTTTAGAAAAGGGGTTTTATTTCACAATCACATATTTTCCAAAAATCAAACCCGTTGCCGTTGAGTCAATTCTTAACTCATAATGACACACAGGACAGAGCATAACTGCCCCATAGGGTTTCCAAGGAGTGACTGGTACATTCAAACTGCTGACCTTTTGGTTAGCAGTCAAACGTTTAACCATTGTGCCACCAAGACCCCATCACATATGTTAGGTAACCTCAAAAAAGGGGATTCCGAGCCAATTCAGAACCACATTCCATCCACTGATTTTAACCCCGCCGGGTTCCATTTAGTCATTTTACACTTAGTTTTAGTCAAAGGAGCAAGAGAAACTTCCCTTAATAACTCAGTAAGAAAGAATCAAGTGTCTTCTATCTCTTTCTGAAACAAGTACATATCTACACGCTTGAATCTGTCACTGTGCTCTGGGTGTGCAGACAGCGATCTGGCTGGCACAGACACTCACAGACTCGGCAACCACCAACAGCTGCACCCAACAGTACCAGCAGGTGCACTGCAGAGCCCAGCTCAAAATTCGGCTCAAGAACAATGGCGCCGTTATGATGCCAAAGGACAAGGCCCGACGCAAACCACTACTTCACCACCCTTGATGATGGGAAGAGCTAAAACTCAGCGGCGGCTCGGTGGAATTCGGCCTTCTTGTCCATGAATCACATCCACAGAGACAGCCAGGTAGCAAGCAGCTATCAATGCAGAGCCAGCCAACCACAGAGTTGGTGGAATAAGAAGAAATCTCTCCTGAAAATGCATTCTTTTCTTTTTAACACACCTTCTCCTTCCATGGGCTGTGCTGCCACAGCCACCAAGTTTACATTTACATCCAAATACGCACACACAAAAAAATTACCGATGCATCTCACTCCCTGGTGACTTTATAACAGGTTGCTAGGTAACAGTGCATACAAGTCAGGTTTCAGGACCTCTAGTAAGCCACCATAAAATAGCTGCATGGGCCTTTTGCATAAAGAGTGTACATCTGTTATCTGTTTTCATATGCCAATTGATCAGTCAGTAAAAACTGACTGCCAAACCATAAACAACTCCCTCTCAACAGAGAAATGAAAAAAGAGATCACAATAGGAAGCTTGGGTGTACAGTCCTTCACCCCAGCCTACAACCCCTTTCTCCCCTTGTGTTGCTCCTGTTTGCAATCCTGGCTCTCAGCAGCCACAAGCCTGATCCTATGCTCTGGAGTTAATCACAGCCTGATGTGGGGTGCTCAGAACTGGGCTGGGCAGGAGCGGCATGTCCTACACCAGTGTGTGATCCAAAAGCTAAACCTTTCCTCACCTTCCCTCTCACCCTACTCTACCTCAGGTTTAAAAAATTCCGGAAGTCACGGAGTAACGGGAGTAACCTTTACGAAAGGTTATTCATCCTTATTCAGTTTTCTCTGTCTGTTAGGTAAGGAAATGCCCTCTTTTCTAAGCCATGCCAAATGAACGTGTCATTTGCATTCTATCTCTTGGGATTACACCATTAAACAAACAAACAACCCATTGGTGTGGAGTCCACTCTGACTCATGGCAACCTTACAGAGGAGAACTGAGCTCCATAGGGTCTTCTGGGCTTCTTTATGGAAGCAGATCGCCAGGTTTTTCTTCTGGGCGCTGCTGGGTGGGTTCAAACCCCAACCTCCTGCTTAGTAGCCAAGCACAAACCACTTGCACCTCCCAGGTACCATGATTACACTATAACCTTGATTACACTATAACCAAAACCAAACCCGCTGCCATCATGCTGACTCAAAGTGACCCTACAGGACAAAGGAGAACTGCCCCACAGGGTTTCTAAGGAGCAGCTGATGGATTCAAACAGCTGACCTTTTGGTTAGCAGCCAAGCACTTAACCACTGTGCCATCAGGGCTCCTGATTACACTATAGAAGCCCAGAAAAGGAGACCCTTTGCTATAGCATCAGCATGAGAGACCATCAAGGAAGAACTGCGGTTTTCCTGGAGGTGAAATCCTAAAGAATCACAGTAACAAAAAGAAAACTGGAAACATACATTTCCCCTCACACTTTTCAAAGATTTTAAAACATAAAACTCAATAGTTCTAAAATCCTGTTTTCCCCTAGATTGGGATGGAAAGGCGGGAGAAAGGCGAGGGAAGAGGAGTAGAGAACCCCACCGTTCTTCAATGCCACAGATACATTTTAATTCCTGTGACTTAGTCATTTGCTCACTACTGCTACAGGTGGTCTGTGCTTCACTGTATTAGTCCCTGCTCTATTTTCCTCCTCAGTTCATTTCTGTGGCACCTCATTTTCCATCCTTTATCTTTCCTCATTTCTCTCAGCCTAGTTTCTCCCATTCCTAAGGGACAAAGATCTGGGGAGACGAGGATATTCCAAAAGACCCAAATGAAGTGTCACTGAGCAAAGGGACTTCAGAGTGAAGCTGAACCTCTAATTCACCTGGCAATGACATTTAGTGAAATGCGGCTCACAGTCCATTTAAAGGAAGGCGGTGACCAATTATTCTCCATTTAAAAGGGTATTGTCAATCTCTGAAGAGCTGAAATGGCATTTGGAAATCATCGTGGGGACTGCCATCTTCACTGAAAGACAGAACCAATTCTCAACCGACCTTTCCCCACCCTCCGCAACTCCTTTAAAATTTAAAATCATACTTCGAAAAACATAATGAATAGCAACACAATCCTGCAACATGTCTTGTCACTCCAAAAGAGAGTCAGGAAAAACAGCGCATTCCTTCTACAGCTCCCCACCGCCTGCTCAACAGTAAAACTTAAGCACAGAAACCGAAGGAAAAAAAAAAAAGGCATAAGGAAGCAGCACATTTAATTTCATAGCGATAGAAAGAGATGTCAACGAATAAGAATAATTTTTTACAATGTATACTCCATCTTCTTTCCAGAAGGCATTAGGGTAGTTAGAAAAGAATGTTTTTTCTAAAAATGTTCAAAGATTATCTTCATCATTTGCTCGAATTTTAAGTCTACGCTTGCAAACAGTACTCTCTGTATAGACGTCCTTCGTAAATCTTTCCAATTAAGACGGCAAAGAACTTGAATAATGCAACATGACATATTCCACACAAGTACTTGAAAAAAAAAAACCCAGGGCAGAGACAAGTTAAATAGGGTCCAAGGTCACACAGAGCAACTGACAAAAATCTGGCTTACCATGTGACCTTTCCCCCACAACAAGAACCCATAAAGGGGGAAAATCAGAAGGAAACCAACAATCTCTATTGTTTCTAGACCCAACCAAGGCAATGGATTGGGGGGGGGGAAAAAAAGGAAAATCAAGGAGGAAAGTCATGAAAGCACAGATTATTAGAATGTAAAGCAACCTCGAAATCACCTAGTCTTACCAGCTCATTTTATCGATGAGAAAACTGGGAGAGAAAGAGAGAGAGAATACAACCCTATTCAAGTACCTGACAGCTTCATGAGAAAATCAGACGCCATCTTAACAGAGATGTCCTGGCTGAACAATGCTGACGCACTGTTGGCCACATACTCGGAGGGGTCTTTCAGCTTTGTGTGGTTGGTGGGCCTGTCGGCAGCATTCAGGGTAAAGGAGGTGGACAGGCCGTTATCTTCCTTGGGTTCCTCCTTCACCAGCAAAGGCGAGACGCGAGCCCCACCCTGGCTAGTCCTCTCTGGAGTGTTAGACGTCATCATGGTCCCCACTAGCTCTGTCCCTCCTCCTTCCCTTTGCTGCCCCAGGCAGGCACTGTCACTGAGGTGGGGAGATCCCTTGACATCTGTGTCTGGGATCTCCTCCTTCACCTTGGCTTCTGTCCTCAGGAAGTGCTGGTGGCAGCGCATGTGGAGTTTCAGGCTGAAGTGGCGAGAGGAAGTGAAAGGGCATAGCTGGCACTGAAAGGTCTCTCCTCGGTCCTGGTGCTGATGAACCTGACAGAGAAGCAAGAAGAATGAGCTATCCAGTGTGCACTTATGGAAAACGCTTTGTCGCATATCCAGACTATTCATCAATAATATCCTCACAGTACAAAGGGCTGGCCCACGAGGTAACATAACCAGAGGAGCATTTCATTACCGTGTTCCAGGCAATGAGGTTAACCCCTAAACATAAATAGGTCCCCACAGGTTAAGAGCCCATTATTAGAGCCATGCTCACAACCACCAATGGATGCTGTTTTTGGTAGGATCCTCCTAGTAGTCTAGTCACCCAATTTTGGTTGATTTCTTCAGAGGAAATATTACAAACCCAGCACAGTGCAAACTTACAAAATTACAGGTTGGGGGTCAAAAAAGGTAACCTGTCAAGCAATTCCTCTCACAATAATACTTTGCATATGCACAATTATTGTCGCCCAGAGAATGTTATATTTTGCAAACATCATTTCCATTTTCGAGATGCTTCTCTTAGGTAATTAAGAACCTGGAAAATAATGTCTCCAGGAGATTCCCAGTTCACAGGCAGGGAAACAGAGACCCCAGAATAAGTGGCTTGAGCAAAATCACATACAAAGAAAGCCCAGTAGAGCGGGAGAAAAACCAAGCTCTGACCCCCACCAAGGATTCTGAGCAAGATAAAACCAACTTTTCCAAACGTGGTTATTTCACCTTCCAGATTCTGACATCAGCAATGCAAGGAGGCAGATTTTTAAACCCAGTTCCAGTCTTCCATGCACAATACCTGTAAAGATTGCGAGAAACTTTTTCTTCCTGCCACTACCAAATTTAGTGCTTGAAAAAGTGAGGAAATAATTGCATTGGCCTGAGCCCGGCTCCGAGCTGGCAGGTGCTCTTGTAAGCTTTTAACTTCCCCATTCATCTCTGCCAATATACTTCAGTCCTGACCTGTGACACCCCTGCTATTTTAGTACTGGCCCTCCCGGGAGTAGAAACTGCCAATTGTGTCGATTTGGGCCAAATTATCTGGGTAGTTGTGCAATCTGGACAGACAAGCAAGTGATTGGAGTTCAAACCCAAAACAGAACTGACACCTCATCTATTAGTTGTGATTTCAGTGGGATTTGAACCCAGGTCTAACCAAGGTTAAGGGCGCGTTCGTTAACCCACTGTACTACCTGGCCCCCAGGCACAAGTTTCCTTTCCCAGAGAGAAGATTTTTACTACAGCTGTTTATGCACTCTGAATGCAATCCAAAAGCATTATTCGTCAGCCAAAACATACTTTTAAATAATGTTTAGTGACCAACAAAAGCAAAGAAATGAAAAGTTAATGGTGAGATCCTGTCGCTACAGCACCCCACTGTGGCTTTTTGAAAAAAACAACAGAAAATATTGTGGGTCCCCCCAAAGCATGACTTGCTCAACAGAAATAACCATATAAACTTAAATTAAGTTGCAGAAAAGTCTTGCTTGTTAAATGGCTTCCTCTCTGCTGGGATGGGAAGAATTAGGGATAGGGAAACACACCATTTGTCACTAGCTTCTCTGCTCTTTTTACAACAAAGGGATTAACTTGGGAGCTGATCACTGCATTCGCTTTCTCACAGAATCGTGAAGATTCCAAGCTATCTCAGAAGCAGACACCTTGGAGGGCTCAGGTCATAGCCCCATGGGGTGCAGACAGGTGCTGCCAAAAGCGTGCCCCGGAACCAGGTGGTAAAGGTCATGAGGCAGAAAGCTTCCATTCCTCAGAGCAGCGCAGTGGGGCAGATTCCATTTCAGCAGCGTCCTTAATTCTATTAACCCAGGAGAGGAGTTAATCCAAGAACAGAAGCTCCGGAAGCAACTTCTGGAAGAAGGAAAAGGGCAGAGAGAGAAGCCCAAGTTCTAAAATCAAAAGGGAGCCTTGGATTAAAAAGAGACTGTGTGTGCAAATATTTTATGTGGCTTCTTTTCCACCAGATCTTGGTCCGGCTATATTTGGTTACAGAAAAATTAGTGAAAGATGAAAGGAAAAACAGGGGATGTTGTGTTGACTTTTGCACGTTTAATTTCATTTGAGCTACACCTTCCCAAAGGGACTACATATCACTTTTGACCTTCAAGAGAAGTATTACCTCTATCCTCCAGCTGCAGTTTCTTCCCTTCTCTCCTAACAGAAAAACACTTTTCTTTTAAAATTTTTATTCTCTTTAGCCTAACACCTGCTTTAAAACTCATCCCAGTTTGCTAACGTGAAGAAAAATTTGCATAAAGGATTCCATTCTTTCCAGACCAACGTTTAGAGACTCACTTACCTACTGGCCATTTCTGACCAACAGCACATATCAACCCCAAGGGGTGGGAAATAGAAGGCACCCTGGGTGGTGCAAATGGTTACTGCGCTTAGTTGCTAACCAAAGGTTGGAGGCTAGAGTCTACCCAGAAATAGCTAGGAAGAAAGGTCTGGTGATCTGCTTCTGAAATATCAGCCATTGAAAACCCTATAAAGCACAGTTCTACTCTGACATGCATCACCATGCGTCACAGCAACACTCAAATGCCTGGGTCATGGTATTTCAGAAAATCAAGAAACTTTGGGAAACATCTACTCCACCCCAGTTATGTGGAACAGGCCAGGCAGGCTAGAGCTTCTTACATGGCAGAACTAAGACTAGTAGGAGACCTCAGCATCCTGAACTCTTAGTCTAGTTTCTTGCCATTACTTCACCAGTGTTCTTCACCTTCGCAGTCCTCCTTGCCTCTTCTGGTCAATTTTACCTAATGAGCTTCACATGTAATTCCAGGACGCTCAATCATCTAGTGAAGTTGTAAAAGACAATGGAAATCTAAGAAACCCTGAGGAAGCGGGAGGCGTTAACAAGCTCCTTCCAAAGCTGGCCATGAAAACATTTGCACAATATATTAAGGAGGAAAGGGAGGCTTAAAAAAACTGACTGTACCTGACACCTACTAGGAATACAGTAGATCCTGCATTTGTTGAGCATATAAAATATACTCCCATTTTTCTTAAATAAATATATAATACCAGTATGGAGAGATATACATCAAAATAATAATAATGATTATTTCTAGGTGATGGGATTAAGGGTCAACTTTGTATTCTTTTGTTTATCAGTTCTTCTAAAATCGCAACACTAAAGTGGTATCAGAAGAAGAAAAAAGCAATAGAAGTTATTTTACAGTAATCTCTTACACCATTGCATTGGTTTATTTCTAAATATAAATATTAATGTGTATCCAAATGGCTTTCAGACAATAATTACTATATAAGATATACTTACTATTTCTCCATGTTGGGCATTGAATTGTTTTATGTGCATTAACTCATTTAATTCATGTAACTACCCCATAAGAGAGACAGTATGATTATTATCTCCATTAGTGGAAATGGAGGCTGAGAGAGGTTAAATGATTAATTCATTCGTCACCACTAAGCTGTGGAACTGAGAATCTTAATAAAGGTTTTCTGATTATATAGTTTGAGATTGTGATCTATAGGCTATACTGTCCTCACTTCTTAGGCAAACTTCTTTTTAGAAAAATCTATCAATTTTTGTAGCCTACTGGTGAACATTAAGGAACCCCGGTGGCACAGTGGTTAAGCACTCGGCTGCTAGCCAAAAGGTGGGAGGTTAGAAACCACCAGCTCATGCGTAGGAAGATGATGTGGCAGTCTGCTTCAGTAAAGATTTACAGCCTTGGGAACCCTACGGGACAGTTTTACTCTGTCCTATGGGGTTGTTACGAATCAGAATTGACTCAACGGCAATGGATTTAGTTTGGGGTTTTACTGGTGAACATAGCTGAGGATATCTATGGGTAAGACCACACCCATTTTATTTATGTGTAGACAATATTTGTAAAATGAAAGTATCTCTAGTTAGAAAGTAAAATCATAAATTCTTTGATTAAAAAAAAAAATAAAGTCCCACAAATGAGGTAGAGAGCAGGCAGAAGAAAGAGTACCCCATTTGATAAAATTAAACTTGCATGAGCTTGTCTCACACTTCCCTTATCAAAAGCTGGAGTCGTAGCTCAACAGGTTAGGACACCATGAGTTTGAATAAAGTAGTCATTTCACACAACTGCTTTATTGTACTGGTTACTGATTTGTTCTGAAAGCATTCTAAGACCCCACGACCCACAAAGCCCTTGTAGCTCTCATCTGTAACACCGTCATGGCCGCCGTCTGTATCATCAAGGCACCCAACTCATCTCCCTGTAGTTTCGGGGTCAGTAGTTCCTGCTATTGAAAACCCAGCTTTTTTTTCCACAGGTTTATAAATAGATTGTTTTAAGTGACCCTGAGCTGAAACCAAGCTTACAAGGTGTCAGGCTGGATGCAAGTTTTCTGCTCACTGAAGCTTTAAATTCAGTAGACCTGATTTCTAGCCACAGCTCATAAGCTGAACACAGAGGAACTGAAACGAATTTTAGTTTTAAAGGCATTTCTTTTTAAGTCTAATCCTGCTAATGAAATCCACCTTGCAGGTTTTCAATATGGTATTTTACTTTGGGGACTGGTGATGGAAGATGAGGGTTAAAGTAAAGACCTAAAAGTAGGTTCAGTAAAATTCAACCAACCAGACTCCTGGTTAAGCAGATTCCCAAGATGAAGGGCAGGCTACTCTCAGGCAATGGGAAATCTTAGAAAAAGGCAAATGATAGAAAACAAGCTACATCATGGATTTCATTTTTTCTTTTTTTAATCTTCTAAGCTATTTCCTAAAGTCAGCTGAGGTTCTGGCTGACCAGATCTTTTTAGAGCTACTATTCTGAACAGTGATTATGGAAGGATTAGACTAGACTACAAGATTTTTAAATAAGCAAATGTCTTAATTATGTACTATACTTTTTATGGCAGAAAAGGAGACACTTTATAAACAATGTTGACAGCAAAACCATATTTAAAACTTAGTGAGAATGATGGTTGTTAATATTAAGATGTTAATATTAAGATGTTCAACATTTTCTGTATCAGACACTTTGCCGAAATTACCTCCTTAAATACTAAGGACAACTCTTCCAGGCAAACATTATTATTCCCATTTAACAGATGAGAAAATCGAGTGTCTAAAGGTTAACTTGCTCAAGGCCAATTAGCTAGTAAGTTGAACAGTAAGATTTAAAGTCAGGCTTACCAAATTCAAAAGCCTATGCTTTTAACTCATCAGTTTTCTCCTTGAATTCTAGACAAAACCCTTAGTATTAAAGACGTCTGCTAAAAAAGATTTCTATATAACTTAAGAGCTTTTCCTTGCAACCAATGTCACAAAACAATTTGTGTATTAACTGTTTAATGAGAAACTAATTTGCTCTGTAAACTTTCACCTAAAGCACAATTTAAAAAAAACACAAAAGAAGCTATTAAAAAAAAGTTTTCCCACATCTCACAGAGGAATAGCACATAGATTCTAGTGAATTCTCTACATGTGCATTACAGGCACAAACCCCAGGTCATACGTTTTTAATTGAACATTGAAAACAATGTCCTTTGATGTTTGGTAAGTGTAATCCTGGGAATCAGGATAGCTTAAACACTGACAACCTCCAGGACAACTATCAGTCTTGTCAAGAATGGCTCCCAAGCCTCTCATGGGGCTAAGTAAAGTTAAAGACAAAGAGCCTTTCAATGTCTTTACCCTTCCAATAAGGTGAATCTAAGTGTTCTTCTGGGTTTGCAAGCTGAAGAGCAAAGCAATAGCACCACCAACACCAGTTACCATGAAGTCAACTCCAACTCATGGTGACCCATGTGTCACGAGTAGAACTGTGCACCTTAGGGTTTTTCAATGCCTGTGACCCTTTGGAAGTAGATCACCAGGCCTTTCTTCTGAGGCACCTCTGGGTAGACTTGAACTTTCAACCTTTAAGTTAGCAGCTGAACACATAAATTGTTTGCACTGGCCAGGGACTCCACGAAATAGCAGAAGGGGGCAATTTCTCTGGGAAGGGAAGCAGGTCCAAAAGCCTTCTCTTTGGTGCTCAGGTCAAGCAGCTCTCCAGTCCTAATGTACTTTGGTCTATACCTGACTTTTCCTGCTTCTTGCTCTTTGCAAACTGTTCCTTGTGGTGCGCCAGAAAATGCAAGGCAAGGTTAGGCTATTGCTCCTCTACAGGAAATGCTGGCTCTATACTACATATGGAGTCCCTGGGTGGCACAAACTGTTAAGTGTTTGGCTACTAAATGAAAGGTTGGCGGTTTGAATCTACCCAGAGGCACCTCGGAAGAAAGACCCAGTGATCTACTTCTAAAAGGCCACAGCCATTGAAAACACTGAGGAGCACAGTTCTACTCTGAAACGTGGGGTCGCCATGAGTCAAAATCAGCTCAATGGCAACTGGTTTGGTTTCTTTTTTTTTTTTTTGGTTACACTACATATATTATTTAGATATTAAAGATTCTCTCTGCCTTAAAGTTCTTGGTTGCAAAACGGATATTAATACCTTTACAAGGAGACCCATTTCAGCTCTCTTTCCCTGCATCTATTCTCCTTTGTTACATTAAGCAATGCAGTCCACCTGCGCCACCAATGGCCCTCTCTTCCTGCCTGGAAGCCTCCTGCGGGACCCATGTGCAAGAGCTCTGACTATGTCTACCTCTCAGTGAGGTCGTCCACAGATGCCTTACCTTCATGTGGGATTTGAGATTGTCCTTGCGAGCACACCGGAATGGACAGAGCGGACACTGGTGACTTTTTAGACCTGTGTGAATCACCATGTGCCGCTTCCAGTAACTCTTCCTTTTTATAACCAGACCACATATTGGACACTGGAAAGGTTTTCCGCTTTCCTCTTCTGAGGCTTGGAAAAAGGAGAAAGAAAGAAAAATTGAGGAAAACAAAAAGGTACATTGCATTGAGCACTAATTCACACTCATTGCTACATAAACAACACTAAAAATGATTTGCTTTCTTCTTGGCAACTCCAGGATTTTACCCATAAGGAAATTTTATTATGTGTTTCTTCAAGTAAAAACACACATTCGTTTAGTTATTTCCATCTGGTCATCCTGCCTTTGTGAAAGTCTTACTTCAGGAAGCCATGACAGACCTTGCGTGGCCTGTCCTAGCAAAGGTACTGTACAAAGTCAAAGAAGCCTGAGCTCAGCAGCTTTGATTCCTGAAGGAAAGCACCAGACTCGAGTCCAGATCTGAATTCCTGGAACTTGGAAAATGGAGGGAAATACAGACAAATCAAATGAGACAGAAAATAACGCACTGCTCTACACTGAAAACCTACCAGCCATCAATGAACCTCCTAAGCTGAACTCCAACAGAGAAAAATTTCAGAATCCCTAGTGCTGACTTGTTCAGTTATGGCTCCAGCAGATGCTGCTGCCAATTTAGCCGTCAGGGGGTCTTAAGGTCAGGGCTTTTTACCCTCTTATTTCTGTCCCTCTGGTTGCCACTAAAGATACTGCTGCTTTCCTCTGCGCTGTGACTGAGCCTTGTTGCTCACTTTGGGAAGAGCTACGACAAGGCAACCACAAACGCTTCAGTTTTTCAGGAAAGCAAACAGACCAACGATCGCCTCCAACTAAAGCTAAGATCACTCTCTCCTCCACCACTCGCAAAGAGCAGGGTCGCTGTTGTGACACTGTATTGCTAAACTTCTGGTCTACCAACTTACATTGCTCAGTGCCACACTGACCTCTGCCATTTGGGGATATTGGAAATAAAAACAAGCAGAGGTGAGGGCTCAGACTTTCCTTTCTTAATTAGGAGCAATCAGAAACATTTCCAAACTGGGTAAATACACTGTAATGTACTCATTAAACATATGAAGCCATTTTAAAAAACGAGCTAGATCTATAGGTGCTGATATAAAAACGTATTCAACGTATTAGAGTTAGTGGATAAAAGCAACATACAAAACTGTACATCTGGGATGGTTCTATTTTTGCTTTTTAAGAAATGAGAATCAATTGCTGCTAAAACCATTAGGTGGAAGGTTGATGGGGAACTTTATAAAGGATAGATCTAGTTGATAACACCTAAAACCGTTGATCCATCTTAACATCACTAAAAATCGAACAACCAGACGTCATGCACCTCATGCCACGGATTGAATTATGTCCCCCCCAAAATGCATGTATCAATTTGGCTGGGCCATGATTCCCAGTATTGTGTGGCTGTCCTCCATTTTATAATTTTAATTTTATGTTAAAGAGGATTAGGGTGGGACTGCATAACACCCTTACTAGAGTCACATCCTTGATCCAATGTAAAGGGAGTTTCCCTAGGGTGTGGCCTGCACCACCTTTTATCTTACAAGAGATAAAAGGAAAGGGAAGCAAGCAGAGAACTGGAGATCTCATACCACCAAGAAAGCAGTGCCAGGAACAGAGCACATCCTTTGGTCCTGGGATCCCTGCGCAGAGAAGCACCTACTCTGGGGGAGGACTGATGAGAAGGCCCACAGACAGAGAAAGCCTTCCCCTGGAGCTGACACCCTGAATTTGGACTTCTAGCCTACTAGACTGTGAGAAAATAAATTTCTCTTTGTTAAAGCCATCCATTTGTGGTATTTCTGTTATAGCAGCACTAGATGACCAAGACACCTTCCGATATGCCATCTATGAAGTATACTTAGAAAAAAAAATGTAAACCTGAATTTAATCAAGCCTCTATATAACCAGCAGTTTACAGGAAACACAGGTGATAAAGAAACATGTTAAACACACCAAGGGGATGGAATCAGCCAAATCCAGAATGTGGGAAATTCTACAGCACAATGACCCAACTGGCAATGACCCAGTTTCTTCTGCAAGTAAATAGCATTTTAAAAAGGGCAAGGGTTATGGATAAAAAGAGACTTAAGAGACATATAAAAACAAACGCAAGGTGTGAACCTTCTTTGAATCTGAATTTGAAGAAAGCAATGTAAAAAAAATTGTAAAAACACACTTTTGAGATTATTGCGGAATTACTGAGTATAGCCTGGGTGTTTCATAATATTATGGAACAACTGTTAATCCTGTTAGATGTGATAATGACATTGCCGTTTTTTTTTTTGTTTCGTTTTTTTCAAATCCTTATCTGTTGGAGATACATGTGGAAGTATTTACAAGCAATGGATATGCTGTTTGAGATTTGTTTTAAAATGCTTCAGCAAGAAAGAAAAGGGGGGGAGGAGGGAGAGAGGGATGAATAAATGAAACAAAAAATTACACACTTTTATTTGTATGAAATTTTTCTGAACCATACCCAAGAGACCATCGTGGTTACCTTTGAAGGACTGGGGATAAAAAGGGGAGTGGCCAGGAAGGGAAACTTTTACTGATAGCACATACAGTTAACTACTCAGCTGTTAATCAAAAGTTGGTGGTTTGAATCACCCAGAGGTGCCTTGGAAGAAGGTCCAGCAATCTACTTCCAAAAAAGCACAGCCACTTAAAACCCTGGGAAGCACAGTTCTATTCTGAAACACATGGGGTTGCCACAAGTTAGAACTGACACAACAGCAACTCGTCTAGTTTTGTTTGGTACTATTTGAATTTTTCAAGCACACATGTTACTTTTATATTTTTCAAAGGAAATATTCCCAAGTGTATAATTCAAAATAATCTCATTATCTATTCAATGAGTCAACTGAATCTGCACATGTAAAGGCCTACTTAAAATAAGTGGAAACTAGAATGGTTCAGAATAAAGCTGTTGTTGTTGGTTAGTTGTTGTCAAGTTGATTCCAATTTATGGCGACCTCGTGTGTAGAGAGTAGAACTGCTCCACGGTGTCCAAGGCTGTGACCTTTTAGGAAGCAGATCTCCAGGCCTGTCTTCTGAGTTGCTCCTGGGTGTCTTCAAACCACCAACCTTTCAGCTAGCACTCAAGTGCTTAACCATTTGTGCCACCCAAGGACTCTCAGAATAAAGTTAAGGTATTCCAAAATGTAGTTTTACTAATACAGGTATAAGCAGGGATGGATTAAACAGTAAGCACGCCATGCACCAGCTTGGCTTACAGTAAGCAAGGTACACACAGGCTTAATTGTGTTTACTTATTAATCTGCAGTGAACAATTTCACCTGGTTTTCAGGTGCAGTGAAATTAAGTGCATGTATACCTTGCTTACTGGGTAATCCGTCCCTGGGTATAAGTAATCTTGGTTAACTTAACTAAGCAATTTGAGAAAGAATGCTCTATCTAAAAATATACCCTTCAAGTCTGGAATTTCTACTTGTGATGTGTCCCAAGTATTTCTTCTTTTGACTGGGGGTAGGGATTGAGAGTTTCCTTTTACTCTGTGAGTCCTATTAAACAAGCATTTTATTAACTCATTATGGCTTTCCTGTCATCTGGTTTTCTTTGTTGATTGCCTCTGCTAATTTGGAGTCCTGTGCCTAATTTTGCCTTCTATTTTGTATCCTTCACTGTCATTTCTACCACCCTGATACCCTGATCACAAAGACTACAAGCTGAATGTCAGATTTGAGAGAAAGGACTGAATCGGGCCGCTAGATGAGATTACTGTCATAAACTAGAGGGGAAAAATGATAATGGTGTCTACTTGGGGTTGTAAGAACATCGAAGTAATAAGAAAGGGGTACACAAACAGGCTGCCGCTGATCCCCATCTTCAGGATGTATTTTCCACTATCCAAACTCTAAACTACCTAGTTTTACAGAACTGTCTGGGAGAGGAGACAAAGCTGAGACGTCCTCACTGACCTGAGGGTTCATGGCACATTACAGGAAGGCAATAAAAAGGCATTAACCAAAAAAATGAACGTTGCCAGTTTCCCTAGCCCCCTTGCCTTGCTTAATTCAACCAATGTGCTTCCTATTCTTTCAGACACATCCCCATCCTCCACCCTAATCACCTACTCTGTATTTCAAATGCATTACAGAGTACACTACATTAAGCCCTGCACAGTAGTATTTCAATTTCACATAAATCTGTTTTATTTTGGAAGTATGCTTCCTTAGTTTTAATTAGTACCAAAATACATAACTATAGTGTACAAATTAGGGTGTCCCTGGATTGACTGGAGGAGAATTAAAATACTCAAAAGGAAGAGAAACTAATTTCAAGAAATGTGGTCAAATAGCTACACTACTACAGTGATTTGAAATTTGTAACTGATCCTAGCAGGAAAGGAAGGGGACTGAAGCCAAATGACAAAACTCACCAGAATACAATGATCAGTTTTCAAATTCGGCCAGTAATCTTCCCAGGTAGTATATGCATTTTTATTTGTTCAAAAAAAAAATTTCTTGTTTTAGTAGGATCCCCTCTATATGTATGATGTTATTTTTAGCTGCCGTCAGGTTGACACATGACTCATGGTGAACCCTATGGATCAGACTGTCGTGCTCCATTGGACTCTGGTGGTACCATGGTTAGGAGCTACGGCTGCAAACCAAAAGGCTGGCAGTTCGAATCCACCAGCTGCTCCTTGGAAGCCATACGGGACAGTCAGACTCTGTCCTATAGGGTCGCTATGAGTCAGAATCAACTTGACAGCAATGGGTTTGGTTTTTAGTTTTTGTTGTGATCCACAGGGTTTTCACTGACTGATTTTTGGGATTTCCAGGCCTTTCTTCCTAGCCCATGTTAGTCAGGAAGCTCTGCTAAAACCTTTTCAGCATCATAACAACACGCAAGCCTCCACTGAAAGACAAGTCATGGCTGCATTTGAGGTGCACTGGTAGGGAATCAAATCTGGGTCTCCTGCACGGAAGGTGAGAATTCTACCACTGAACCACCACTGCCCTCTCTAAATGTAGAAACCCACTGCTGTCAAGTCAATTCTGACTCACAATGACACTACAGGACAAAGCAGAACTGCCCCATGGGGTTTCCAAGGCTGTAATCTTTAGGGGGAGCCCTGGCGGCACAGTGGTTAAGAGCTCGGCTGCTAACCAAAAGTTGGCAGTTTGAATCCACCAGCCACTCCTTGGAAACCCTATGGGGCAGTTCTACTCTGTCCTATAGGGTCGCTATGAGTTGGAATTGACTCAATGGCAATGGGTAAGAAAGCGCACTGCCACATCTTTCTCCCACGGAGCGGCTGGTGGGTTCGAATAGCCGACCTTGCAGTTAACAGCTGAACACTTAACCACTGCACCACCAGGGCTCCTATTCTAAATGAATAGGATGTTATTAATTAGGTTAGAGTAGGGAGGAAGTATGGATGTATTCTATTTCTTATGCCAAACTATGTTCAGAGAACTGATAGATGTAAATTTCACTCAAATTTAGAACCTAAGGAAATCTGACCACTTCCTTAGAATGAACCACACATTCTTGAGGCAACTGGACTGAGATGTTCATAATTTTACCTTGTTTACAACTGCCTGACAAACAACTTCCCCCAAATGTGTCACTAGCTAGTTAGTATCACTGCAAAGAAAACTAAATTCCACCAACTGCTAACAGACTCGATGGGATGGACAGCTGCTAATTTTCTACTCTGGAGAAAACATGTTCCCTTTACAGGCAATAATATTATTGGAATAAAAGAGATAATAAATGTGTGTGCAATGCTCGGCACACAGGCACACAGCAAATGGAAAGTATCTGGAGTAGTGGTTGTTTTGTAACAGTAGTGACAATAAACTCTAGTCATATCCTCCACACCAGAAAGTTCAATCAGAGCAGATGTAAATTTAAACAACCAATCAAAACAAAAAAGAAAAACCCAAACCAGTTGGGACCAAATTGATTCTGACTAATGGCAACTCCATGTGTGTCAGAGGAGAACTATGCTTCATAGGGTTTTCAAAGGCTATGGTCTTTCAGAAGTAGATCACCAAGCCTTTCCTCCAAGGCACTTCTGGGTGGATTCAAACCCTCAACCTTTCAGTTGGTAACCAAGTGCTTAACTGTCTGCGCCACGCAGGGGGCTCCAAATAACTGACAACACATAATAACACACAGCTCAAGGCTTGGCCCTACACAGTAGTTTGTTGCTGGAGCCAAGGGGAAACGAAGGAGCAGCAGTCCACTGTGCTGCTCAGGTAGGGCCTGGCTCAGCAAGCAAAACAAAAATGTATAAATGACAGAAGGGGAAAGGAAGAAGAAGAAGGTAGAGGAGGATTGGCTGGGTAGGGCCTGGAAATCCTTACCTTTGTGTCTCTAGCACCCAAAACAGTGCCAGGAAAGAAGTACAATTCAATAAATGTGTGTGGACTGTAATGAGATTAAGTGAAAAGGGCTGCATCAGGAGAGCAGCAAAGAGTGAAACCAGTGCTGAGAACGGAAAAGATGCAGGAGGCTCCGGGAAGTCCTAATGGACCAAGTGTATTAGCCCAAGAGGGCACGCCCTTCACGTGGTCCATCAATGCACACGTCTTGAATGAAGGAATGCATAAACAGACAGATGTTCATGGATGTTCACTGTTGTTGCTGGGTGCTCGCGAGTCGGCTCCTACTCGTAGTGACCCTACGTACAACAGAAAGAAACATCGTCCAGTCCTGTGCCATCCTCATAATTGTTGCTATGTTTGAACCCACTGTGTCAATCCATCTCATTAAGGGTCCTCCTCTTTTTCGCTGACCCCTCTACTTTACCAAGCATGATGTCCTTCTCCAGGGACTGGGCCCTCCAGATAACACATCCAAAGTATGTGACACAAAGTTTTGCCATCCTTGCTTCTAAGGAGCATTCTGGCTTTACTGCTTCCAAGACAGATGTGTTCCTTCTTCTGGTAATTCATGGTATAGCTAATATTCTTCTCCAACAACATAATTCTAAAGTCATCAATTCTTCAGTCTTCCTTATTACTGTCCAGCTTTCCCATGCAACTGAATGTGGCAACTGAAAATACCATGGCTTGGGTCAGGCACACCTTAGTCCTCAAAGTGACATCTTTGCTCCTTAACACTTTAAAGAGGTCTTTTGCAGATTTGCCCAATGCAATATGTCATTTCACTGCTGCTTCCATGGGCACTGATTATGGATCCAGGTAAAATGAAATCATTGACAACTTCAATCTTTTCTCCATCTATCATGATGTTGCTTATTGGTCCAGTTGTAAGGATTTTTGTTTTATGTTCAGCTGCCATCCATACTGAAGCTGTGGTCTTTGATCTCATCAGCAAGTGCTTCAAGTCCTCTTCACTTTCAGCAAGCAAGGCTGTGTCATCTGCATATCCCAGGTCGTTAATGAGTCTTACCCCAGTCCTGATGCCTGGTTCTTCCTCATATAGTCCAGCTTCCCGAATTATTTGCTCAGCATACAGATTGAATAAGCATGAAAAAAGGATATAATCCTGACACACACCTTTCTTGATTTTAAATTACTCAGTATCTCCGTTCTGCTCGAATGACTGCCTCTTGGTCTATGTACATGTTCCTCATGTTCCAGAATTCCCATTCTTCCCAATATTATCCATAATTTGCACAATCAATAAAACACAAATAAACATCTTTCTGGTATTCTCTGCTTTCAGTCAAGATCCATCTGACCTCAGCAATGATATCCCTCATACCATGTCCTCTTCTGAATCAAGCTTGAATTTCTGGCAGTTCCCTGTCAGTGTACTGCTGCAACTGTTTTTGAATAATCTTCAGCAAAATTTTACTTGCATATGATACTGATATTTTTCTGTAATTTCTGCATTCTGTTGGATCAACTTTCTTTGGAATGGTCACAAATATGGATCTCTATTAGTCAGTTGGCCAGGTATCTGTCTTCCAAATTTCTTGGCAAAGACGAGTGAGCGCTTCCAGTGTTGCATCCATTTGTTGGAACATCTCAATTGATATTCACAGACTTAGATCTCACCTATTTCCAATAAGGAATCTGCAGCAGCTTATAGTAAAAATGCATACAGTGTGACTACATTATTAATTAAAAAAAAAAAATGATACATGTTGAACTATTTACAATGGACAAGATCTGCTCAAACCGGAGACAATCTTACAATCTTACGGTGGGTATGAAGGGAATTTTTCAAAGCAACGTATTTAATTAAAAAATAGACATTATATTTTAACATTTGTTTCGAGTTAACAGACAAATAAAGGTTTAAGAATACGCAGTTAAGTAAAAGCAAAAAAATATAGAACCAGAAGGAATCTTGGAGATAATCCCCAGCTGGCCTAGTTTGCAGATGAGGAAGTTTGAGGTAGTATGTTTAAAGTCCCACGGCTAGTGGAGGCATTGAGATTAGAACCAACCTCCTAACTCCTGGTTTGGTGCTTTACCCTATTGTATGTACATACATTTGCAAAGGAATAAAACTTCATTGGGTTAAAAAAAAAACAAAAACAAAACCATCATGGAGGATTTTATTAACTGACTTGCTTTAACTGAAGGTCCACTACTACCAGTTGTCCTTGAGTCGATTCCAAATTATGGCAACTCCATGTGTGTCAAAGTAGAACTGTGCTCCGTAGGGTTTTCAATGGCTGATTTTTCATAAGTAGACTGCCAGGCCTTTCTTCCAAGGCACCTCTGGGTGGACTCAAACCTCCAACCTTTCAGTTAGCAGCAGACTGCATTAACCGTCTGCACCAACCAGGGACTCCTTAACGCAAGGTAGTTATTTTAAATATAAATGTAATTGTTTTGCAGGTTTTGAAATCAAGCTTTCTCTTGTTAGATCTTACATGGCAATTTGCAGAAAATTAAGATAATTTGCAAGTAGACAGTTTCTACATACAGACCTCACCATGCACACAGAAGGAATTCAAGATGCCAGACTCCCCTGGATGTGCATACTCCAGGCATCATCACCATCTCCACTACAGACTTCCTAAGACTAATGGTGCATATTTGGTAGAATTATCCATCTTGCCCACTAATAATATACACAGATCTAATATATTTTAATGGAATGTTTGGGCATGTCTCTCAAATGCTACTTCATGACAACAGAAAGCTATATTAGCGATAGATATCATTGGGTTTATCTGCAAGGCTGTTATTGACTCTGACATTATCAATGCATATTTTAACAACTAGCAAGTATCCAATAAAACTAAGAAGTCTGGTATCTGTAGCCAGCCTAAGTTTAAATCATTGGGAAATCATAATTGAGATCAGCACAGATAGTTTTTAATCTTGATTAAAAAGTGAATTTTCCGGGGGCACTATGCTTCTGTTAAGGGTGATAGAAAGATCTGGAAACAGATAGTGGTGATGGATGCATGACATGATGAACATAATGTAATTGAATTGTACATGTAAAAAAATCTTGAAATGACAAATGTTTTGTTTTATATATATGTATGTGTGTATTTATTTACCACAAATTTTTTAAAGAAAATTTTGCAAACAAGTTCATGCATACAATCATTCTCAGATTGTGGTTATAATCACCATGGGCCTACAGCAGTATTAGGAGAGGTTACCTCACTTTCTGGACTTTCAATGCTTTTGCAATAATTTTAATAACACTGCATAAATATGAACGAAAACAGCAGCCATAAAACCCATATTTACCCAGAAAAAAATATTCTTAGCCCTCAGCTGCATGAGAGACCAACTTGCTTTTAAGTAGATTTAAATTTTATTAGTAAAATAAGATGTTTCAGAGATGCTGTCTCTGAAGTGTTCCTTCTTACTTCTTTTAACTAGGAGCCTGGCATCCCGGGAATCTTGCTGGCCTTCTGCAAGGCAGCTGCAACTCTGTCTTTAAAATAAAAATCATTTATTTTATTCTTAGCTTCAACAGAACAGCAGCTTCAAAGAGAATTGAGTCAATGCGTGACATTTATTTTGATTGCAAATGGACATCACCTTCCCTCTACCGTGTCCACGTTTAGAGGACTGTGTAGCACGTGCTGGAGGCACAGGGTCACATGAAAGAAACCTCCTCCTGAAGTGTCACGTCTCTTGTGGGGTGAAAGGCCACGGAGTGGTGGATTCGCTAAGGAATTAAATATACCAGGACCTAGTAACAACTGAATCCTGTTCAAAAAAGGAGGAATAAGACTAGACCTAAAAGATACTTTATTTTTTCACGGTTTGGACTCCCCTTGACCTAAAGAAGGTCAAAGAAATGCTGATGTCTAAATTACTAAATACAGGGTCAGCTTTTCTAGCGCATATCTCTTTGTAACTCTAGAATCAACTTTATAGGCCTTTTTTTTTTTTTTTTTTGGCAACATTTTGAGAAACAGCTTTATAATTTAAGCTGTGCTTGCAATCGCAATGGTGTATAGTTTATCTTTGCGGCTTTTTTGGTTATTCGTTTTTTTAAGCCATTAGGCAACCGAAATTCTTTCCCTACTGAGAGTTGTCTGTCTACCTACCTATTTTGAATTAAACTAAAATTTCTTTCTAAGGTAAAGGAAAAAGTAAGAGTGAGAAATGCCTAGAACTGTGGTGACAGCTCTCACCTCATCCCCAAAATGCTTTTTAGTGAAGCAGAGTTACACCTGAATCCAGGCCCCCAAGTTTCCCTGAAACCAACAGTATAGTGTGTGGAGAGGTGAGAGGAAGGGGCAGATGGAGAAGACCCACCTTCCTTTCCACTCCTCAGATTCAAACACCAGTGATCCTGTGAACCTTGAAAATATTATGCTGAGTGAGATAAGTCAGTTACAAAAAGGACACATATTGTATGGAATATCTAGAATAGGCAAAGGTACAGAGACCAAAGCTAACTGGTGGTCACCAGGGGCAGAAGGGATTGGAAAAGAGGAACTCACTGCTTAGGGGAAACTGAGCTTCTGTTAACAGGGACTGAAAAATTTAGAAACAGATAGTGGTGATGGCTGTACAACATGACCAACATAGTTAATATCACTGAATTCAACATGTAAGAAACACTGAAATGGCAAATGTTTACTATATATAGACTTACCACAATAAAAAAAGTTTAACAAAATTAAAAAAAAAATTCAGTGATCCTAGTAACACGAAATCATCTCTCCATGATATAAAAATACCAAAATTAGATATTATATCAACTACTTCTTAGCCAGTGATCTAGCCAAGATGCTGGGAAGCAACAGCATTCACTTTAACTGAAAAGACCACAAGTCTTCCCACCCCTATTTCCAGTCCATGCGATACAGAACTTGAATTTAGGATGCATCTACATGGGCACGTGGAACATTTTTCAAGCGACAATTTCAAAGCCCTCGTGTTTTTCTTGGCAGCAATCTTTTTCTTGCATGAGTTTTACAAAAAATTACTTTTTCTACAATTGCTCTGCCCATGTAGTTGCTTCACTAAGTCTTAGGTTGTGGGCAGAAGGATGTGCAGCAGCGGCGCAAAAAATACAAGTCAATCGGCAAGAGGTTGTACAGAGTAAACCTAGCAATTCCTTCCCCCCACCCCCTTTCCATTTGAACATTCACTGATTAAAACATTAAGTTTCAGCAATAGAAGAAATTCAGTAAAAAAGGAGAAAAAAAAAAGATTTCTTAAAGATCTTGCACATTAAATTCTGCTGAGAAGCCTGTTGAGATGCTGATATGGCTCACATGTATTTAAACCAAAAAGGGAACAGATCTTTTCCTTCAGGTGTATATCCTAGAGCAAACCACACAAAAAAATCTACCCTACACTGGAAGCACATGACCTCTTTCTCTTCTTTACATGCATCTAGTCATTTGAGTGAAAAAATTATACTTCATCACTGTTGTTGAATATACCCGAGACCATTTTAAAACAGCAAAACTCCAAACAACTTGGCCTTTACGAGACACAGTTTTATTAGCCACAGCTTCCTTCCAAGCCTTCGGTAAACTGAAGTTTATTATTAATTTTGCATGAGCACTTCCAAGTAACTAATGGCCAAACAAATTTATATTATAAACCCCATTTGCACATTTATGCAAGAACCAGATAAAGAAGATATTTATAAAATTACATTCTACATACAGCCAGACCCCTCTCCTTCTGCTGCTACCCCTAAATTGAATTTTTATAAATCAAGACTGATTTATTTCATTGCAAAATTACCAGCTTCCTTTGCTCTTCTCCTTGTTTCTTAATTTTAGCCACTTCTCTCCTTATTTCACCAGATGGCAGGTGAAAAGTGAGGAGAAATGAAACCCAGAATTGATAAACTTTTCAGGATTTTATTACATTTCAAAAACTCTGAACAGTTTGGATCACTTAGAGTCTTAAAAGTCCCAGGTATCCATTTCCTTGGTTCTATTCTGCTGTTAACACAAGTTTTAAAGTAATTATAATTAGTGTATACAGCTCACTCAGCAATTTAAATGGAAATTTCTCGTAAACGCATCAAATCGATGTTAGCTGTGATCGCTCAGTCAATTATTTGCCTTTCCAAGCACTCTCCATCAATGTTGCTGCAAATAAACCAACGCTGGTGAGACACACACAACGGCAGTGTTTACACTGATGAAGACACACAGAGCCTACTTCCTGCTCCAGCCTGGCAGGATATTCTTAAAAGACATTTGAAACTCCATACATACATCCCAGGAACATGAATTTATCATGCACACAGTTTAAAACCAAACCAGCACAAGAAATCATGTTTCCATTCTGAGAACTCAAGTGACTAGATTTCCACCTTGGATGAATAACTGTGAACGCCAAGGCTCTCTATGATACCAACTTCTCCTTTGGAAAGACTGCCCCCACAAGATAAAACTTGTGCTTCAAATTTTCCACATGTCCCTTCAGAATCTGATTGGATTTGAATAAAATAAAGCATTTGGAGAAAATGCTTTGATTATGTTTGATTGACAATATTTTTTTTAGAGTTCTTACATGACAAGAAATTATAGGAGAATGGGATAAGTGAGGAAGGCTTAAATCTCACAAAAAAGTAATAAAAATGCTAACATAAAAGTGTGTGCTGGGATAAATTAGGGCAGAGTAGTTACTGATTATACCCAAGTCCATTTGTGATGGAGGCAGCAGCGGGGTGGGCTCTCCCTTGTCCACTATTTCAAAAGCAGTGTTTTTTCCCCATGTTCAGCGATGCCACGCACTCCCTGACAAAGATTCTTTGATCTTCCCCCATTAAATATATCTTCCATGGACGTAACCTGAACTTGGTAAGAAAAAAAAAATCATTTATATGAAAGGGAAGAGTACTGTATGTCTCTAATATTATTCATTACCTTTCAAAAATGGAGCTATTTGTGAAGTCTTTGTGTGATACATACATGGAAGATGACTACGCTACTTACTTACAGAGTTTTGTTGTGCTTTTGCTTTTTCATTCCTGCCTCAGATCTGATGAGGAACCCAATCAAATAAGGCAATGAATCAGACATCGCAATTTATAGTCAAAAAAAGATTTGACATGATGGTTGAAAATGAAAGATTCCTTACCTGAATTGGAGGGTTTAGAAACTCTTCCTTTAGGAACTGGGAGTAGCAATAATTCCAAGGATTGTGGCGGTGGCGGTGGAGGAGGTGGAGGTGGTGCGGGTGGTGGGGTGACTTTTTCTTGCTTTTTCTCTGAAGGCGGCGGTGGTAGAGGATCTTCAGGCACCAGTGATGATTTCTCAGCCAGAAGACTCCCAGCAGCCCTTGCTGCTACCTCTTTCAGAAGAGCCGCGGAAGAGGTCATAGAAGCCAGGGAGAGAAAGGAGCTGGCTGGAGGTGGGTGTTCCTGACCAGGAGTCAAACTTCTCTCACTGACTTTCTTGGACAAAGCTGCCAAGGTGGAACTGGCAGACTGGGAACTAAAGGGGGAAGAGAAGGACTCAAATCGCATGGTCTCCTCAGTCCTGGTGAGAGATTTGTCCTGAAGAACAGCATTGGCTGCAGCTTTCAGTTTTAGGATGGCTGAATCCGGGGACAAGCCACAGGTGGTGGTTGAGTTTGGCAACCACTTACCTTGATTCCATATAAAACGATTATTTGGAGTGTATTGGTCATTCTGTTCCTGCTTCTCAGCCAACTTCCTGGCAAGAACACTGAGCTGTTGGGCATGGTGGGATGGTGGCGAAAAGGAGAGATTTGAGCCAGTATTTACTGGGGACTCCACTCTGCCATTGGCTGTGGCTGTGGCATCGAGTTTGAGAGAACCAGCCTCCAGCAGCCGTCTTAAGTTGCTACTCAGGGGCTTATTGGAACCTGGGGGGTCATCTTCACAAAATGAAGACACACCAGGGGAAAGGTGATCTTGACACTGCAGTGAATCCCGCAGAACCTCACCGTCCAGTGCGACCAGCTCCAAGGTGTGACTACTGGGAGTCGCACTTCCCAAGGAGGTGTCAGGGGAGGTGGACTGCTCTTGGATCCGGTCCTCCAGAGACAATTTATAGTTCTCCTGGACTTCTCCATAGGATGCTTCTGATGGCGTCTCTGAGGAGTTCCCATACCAGTGTTCTCCTTCACTGAGTTCACCCTCCACTTCTTCCTGCCTACTAACATCTGGGGGAATTAAGAAGATTAGGTTTACTCCCATGTCAGCAACAAGCAAGTCTTAAGATATTTAAATGGAATTAACATGCTTCCTCTTCCCTTCGGCCCAAGAACCAAATGAAAGACAGCAATGTCTAGGAAGAGAAAGTCAGGTGCTGAATCAGTCTTACCATAAGCCAGAAAAAAGTAAAAATGCTAAACAGTCAAAGGTAAAACATACTCGCCCACTATGTATATTAATATTTCTAATAATTTAAGATAAATTGAAATGGGAAAGGAAGAGAGAGAAGAAAATGGATCTGTAAAGGAAGTAACTGGAGGAAGAACCTGCTATTTTCAATGATTGGGGAAATGGAAAGAAGCTGGTATGCACACTTGTAAAGAATCAGCATGATACCCCTAAGTACGTCAGAATCAGAGAGGCAGCCTGGTGTAGTGGGTAAACATTGGCTGTGAGACCCAAGACTGTGGGAATCTGCTTCTCCACTTTCTAACTCCATGACCTTAGGCAAGTCACTTAGCTGGCTTGAGAAGACATTTCCTCCAGTATGAGGTGCAATTAATGAAAACACAAGTTTATAAAAAAACATAAAAAAAAACCTGCCAAACTCACTTCACCCAGTTGTTAAGAAGCTTAAATCAGAATAAGCATGTGATCATGTTTTGAAAACAGTTGAGTATTATATAAAGGTCAGATCTCATTAGCAAACTATCATATCACTGATTTCTTAAAGTGACAATACCTCTTATGCTATTCACATTATTCAGTATCTCCCATAGGACTCCTGATTCCAGTCACCAACATGCCTGCCATCTTACCGCAGGCAGTGATTAGGAATTTTCCCCCACTCCACTAAGAAACCCATTGCCGTTGAGTAGATTCTGACTCATAGCAACCCTATAGGACAGACTAGAACTGCTCCATAAGGTTTCCAAGGAGCGCCTGCTGCATTCAAACTGCCAACCTTTTGGTTAGCAATTGAACTGTTAACCACTACACCACCAGGATTTCCATGCCAATAAGAGTACCCTTTAATTATTCTCTATCCCTGAATTCAGTAACCCACCACTACCACTCCCCCACCCTCAAAACGCCCTCAAAGCAACAGTCAGTCAGGGCTCCTCATCATTCCAGGAACACTTGTGAACTCAGTCACTTTTCTACCCTTGCTCATGATATTCCTTCTGTTTGGGAAGTCTTTCCCCAGAAAACCTGCCTGTCATATCCTATCCATCCTTCAGGACCCAGCTCAAAGTTCTTTTCCTCATGATTCTCCCTAGAACTTGAAGTCAGAACTAATCTCTCCTTGTTCACTCATCTGAAAGAGCCCTGGCGGCGCAGTGGCTAAGCACTTGACTGTTAACCGTAAGGCTGGCAGTTCCACCAGCCGCTCCATGGAAGAAAGATGTGGCAATCTGCTTCTGTAAAGATTACAGCCTTGGGAACGCTATAGGGCAGTTCTACTCTGTCCTATAGGGTCACTATGAGTCGGAATCAACTCAACAGCAACAGGTTTGTTTATTCATTCATTCACTCATTCAACAAATAATTATGGAGTACCTGCTGAATGCAAGGCATTGGTCTAGGTGCTGGGAATAGAAAACCAAAATAAAGATCTCTGCCTTTGTGGAGCTTACATCCCAGAGGAGGAAGAGGTGTTAAACAAATAAACAAAAAGAACAAATTTATAAACATAATATGTAGTATGCCAGAGGAGCCCCAGTGGCACAGTGGTTAAGAAATTGGCTGCTAAACAAAAGGTTGGCAGTTGAAATCCACCAGGCACTCCTTGGAAACCCTATGGGGCAGTTCTATTCTGTCCTATAGGGTTGCTATGAGTTGGAATCGACTGGGTTTGGTTTTGGTTTTGTATGCCAGAGGGTGATAAGTGCTATGGGAAAAAAAAGTAAAACAGGACAAGGAGGATCGTGGGTAATGAGTAGCAGGTGAGTTGCAATTTTAAATAGGATGGTCAGGGTGGACTTCACTGAGGTGGTGACACTTGAGCAAAGACTTGCAAGAAGTGAAGGAGTTGGCCATGCAGCTATCGTGGGAGGTGTTCCCTGCAGAGGGAAAGTCGCTATAATGGCCCAGCTGGTGGGAACATGCCTAGCACGTCTGTGGAACATCAAGGAAGCCAGTGTGGGTGGAATGGTGTGAGTAAGGGTCAGAGCAGTAGGAGAAAAAGTCAGAGAAGTAAAGTGAGTGACTGTGTGTGTGTGTGTGAGTGACTGTGTGTGTGAGTGAGACAGACAGACAGAGAGAGACAGAGGAGGGCTGTGCAGCTCAGTAAGACATGGTAAACTACTGAAAGGCCTTTTGCATCTGGTGAAATGGGGAATGGGACTGGAGGGTTTTGAGCAGGGGAGTGATATGGTGTGGCTTACATTTAAAGGATTATCCTGGCTGCTGAGTGGAAAACAGAGTGCAGACACAAGGGTAGGAGCAGGGAGACCAGCTGCTAGGCTGGAAGCAAGGCGAGGGATGAGGGTGATCACCTTGAGGTGAGCGTAGGGGTTGAGAAGGAGGCACATTCTGTGCATATTATGAATGCAGGACCAACAATCCTATGCTATGTTTATATTGATTTTGTATCACTCTAAATTATGTCCACTGTGGGCTTATCTTCCAAAAGGCTTCTCCTTGTGGGCAGGGATTGTATTTTACTATCTACGTTTCCCATATCGTGCCCAGCAGAGTTTAATAAATGTTTAGGAATTGAGTCATAATTCCCCATTGTGCCAAATTTTGCCATATAACATGCTGCTTCTTTTCTGTATAGCTAGAATTAGCAATGCATGAACTACAAGCTAATACATTGATCTTCTCATGCTATTTAGAGAAATGTCACAAATGGCAAACCCTCTTTCACTAAGCTAAAGTTATACAACTCTTTCCTGAGATTCTTTACTGAGTTACAAAGAAAATGTAAAATATCAAATGGAATTGGCTGAAAAAAAGCAGACAAAATTGAATTTCCTCTGTTTAAAAAAAAAAAAAACTCCGGTTCCTTATGATTTGCCACATTTCCCTCTACCCACTTAATTTGAATATTTTGCATCTTTCCTAAAGTCGGTGGTGACCCTGAGCTACTCATCTCCCCAATGGCTTCTCACAGAGATGTTTTCTCCCAAACACCAAGCAGTCAACATCAATTTCAACATAGGGCTAATTTTATGTTACTTTAACAGACCATCTTTCTTGGTTTCACATTAAATATCTTACTTCTCAGGAGAACCACAAGGGAGCTATCCAAAAATAGTAAGAGAAGTAAAAGATTTCAAAATCATTACAGTAAGAATTAGTCAACTATCTCCTCCAAGAATCTCTTCTTTGACCCTTTATCGACCCTTATTAAATGAATTAACATAGGGAAATACATGATTCAAAACGAAATACTTTTATGCTATTTAGGGTGATGAAAAAGTTTTGGAAATAAATAGTATTTGATGATTGCACAACATTGTGGATGTAATTAATGCCACAGAATTGTACACTTAAAAATGATTAAAATGGCAAATTTTATGTCAAATATTGTTTGCTTTGGGTGCCATCAAGTTGATTCTGACTCATAATGATCCCATGTGACAGAGCAGAACTGCCCCATAGAGTATTCTTGGCTGTAATCTTTACAGGAGTAGATTACCAGGTCTTTCTCCCGCAAAGCTGTTGGGTGGGTTCGAACTGCCAACCTTTCATTTAGCAGTCGAGAATTTAACAGTTGCTCCACCAGGGCTCCTTATGTATTGTTTACAACAATGATTTTTTTTAAAGGACTTTTAGACTATACTTTTGTCATACTAGATGTTATGGATTGAATTGTGCCCTCCCAAAATATATGCTGAAATCCTAATCACTGGACCATATGACCCTGTTTGGAAATAGGGGTTTTCCTTTTATGTTAATCAGGTCATATCAGAGTAGGGTGGGCCTTAAACCTAACCACTTCTGAGTTATAAAAAGAGCAGAACAGACACACACAGGGAGAAGAGGAAGATGAAGGACTGAGACAGGCCCAAGAACCCAAGGATTGATGGCAGCTACTAGAAGCTGAAATAGACAAGGAAGGACCTCTGGTGAGAGCCATGCCTTGAATTCGGACTTCCAGCCTCCTGAATTGTAAGACAATAAATTTCTGTTCTTTAAAGCCACTCACTTATGGAATTCTTTTGTTATGGCAGCACTAACTAACTAAGACACTAGAGTAGCTGTAGATTGTCAAGCTGGGTCCAGAATCAATGCAGAAACAACTAATAAGGTATACAAAATCAGGGTTTTGAGAACCACGAAAAAGTACAGCCAGTTGTCCAGTTTTATTTTATTGAGAATATTAAGTACTCTAAAGGTTACCCGGTTAAATCAAAGACACACAGCCACCTAGTGCTTATGCTGGAACCAGAAGCCAAATCTCTCAACTCCTGTGCTTCTCTGCACAGCCCACTTGCCCAGTCTGCAGAGAGCCCCTGAACGGCTACTTCCACTGAGCTCTGAGCAGCCGCCCCTGGTGGAGGCATCCATCCCTCCACCTTCTTGAATTGAAAATTAGCAAGGGGGTTCTCTCAGATGAGGACAGGATTTACTCTTTATTTTGAGATAAATCATTATGAAGTGAGTATCCATTATTCTTATACTCTAATTTCTCTAGCCCTTCTTCTTTTTTGCAGTCTGGTCAAAAACTGATTCAAACGCCTAAAGAATTTAGCACTTCTACTGGCAAAGCCAAAGCTTAATTTCCTACCCCTTCCTGTGCTCATGGACACAAAGGTTAAGGCTCCACTATTAACTAAAAGACTGGCATAGTTTGAACCCACCCAGAAGTATCCCTGAAGAAAGGCCTGGCCATCTGCTTCAAAAAGGCCACAGCTTAGAAAACCCTGTGGAGCACAATTCTGCTCCAACACACATGGGGTCACCATGAGCCAGAATCAACTCCACCATAACCGGTTTTTGGTTTTGGTTTCCATGCTCATGGAGTCCCTGGGTGGTGCAAACAGTTAATGACTTCAGCTGTTAACCAAAAGGTTGGAGATTCAAGTCTACCCAGAAGCACCTCAGAAGAAAGGCCTGGTGATCTACTTCCAAAAAAATCAGCCATTTAAAACCCTACGGAGCAGAGTTCTACTCTGCACACATGGGGTCACCATGAGCTGGAATAGACTAGAAGCTAACTGGTTTTTATATGCTCATGTGAGTAAGAATAGTGTCCCTCCAAACATGCTGAAGTGAGTATGTCACAAGCTAAAGAAGTTGTCGCTTCAGGTACTAGTCCTATCAAGCAGTGATATGGAGATCCAAATACCCTTGAATAATACAGAAAGCTAATATCTACACCAATCTTGCCAAAAAAGAAGCCCAAAACAAACAAGCAAACAAATCATTTCTTAAACAGACCATGGCTGTCCACTAAAATACCCAGGTATTTCTCAACCATCCATTCCTCATCTCTTTCACAGATGATGCAACCACTGAGTTACATTCTCCTCTGGACTGCAAGGAAACTCAAATACATAAAGACTATTTTTTTTAACTCATAATACTCTACTAATAGCTCTTCCCAAGATGCTGCTACTGAAATTGAGGTTATTCAAATAATAAACCCCCAAATAATTGTAACACATGGCCTACAAAGGGCAAGACTTGGGAAGAAACATACCTGAAATTATTCTGGCATCACCTGAGGGCAAATGAAAGGTGAGGGAAGCTTCAGAGAAATAAATGCAAGATGAGTGGGGGGTGTGCAGAGGTGAGGGGAAAATCGTAAGAGACTCAAGCAAACGTGCTTTCAGTTCACAAAACGGAGGCAACAAGGTTTTTCCACACAAATATCAACTTCTTGCCTGCTGTGCTCCTCTCTATTTCCACATCACATTTCATCAGGGAGGTGTTCCTTAAAGACAGGGGCGCATTCAGGTACCGTAAGCTCACCTTACAGCAACGTCCCTCTGCAGGGCCTTCCAGCACCGTCCCTTGCAAGGAATTCACTTTCACACTACATTATGAGAAAAGGTTTTCTCTTCAGGAAGCTCAAAAAAAAAGCCCTCCTGAAAGCCAGAGGATTCATTTGCTTGACACCACAAACTTTGGAACAAGCAAGGCTTGACTTCTGCCTCTCTTGCACAATTTGAAAAGCCCCCAGGAGGAGTGACACCTCCATTTTCCTGTCTGTCAACCAGCGAGGAATCGGCACGGAGCACGTGAAGCGCCCGGAAACGCTTCCCACCGCACAGCCACCGTGGATTTCACAGCTTTCCTAACGAAGGCTTCCCGGGGAAACCTCGGAATGTAAATGTAAATAACTGCCTTGTAAATACATTATTTGTAACCTCCATAAGAGGAAAAGACTTCCACCGCTAATTTTACAACAACCTATATCGCCTGACTGGCGGGTTCACTCAGCGCTCCTGTCAAATTTTACACAACAGTCTGTTTTGTTTTGTTTTCATGAGAAACTCAAAGAATTAAGAATAGAAATAGTGCAATTACAGAATGAAAATATACTGAATAAATTTTGCTTCAATGTGGCAAAAACTTCTCTTTGGGGAAAACAAAACAAAATTCCACTACCTAACACATTTATTTATAATTCAGTTCTCAAGCAGGAACTCAGTAACTTGATAACCACAACTCTTGCTGCATTCTCAGAAGAGAATGCCTTTTCAACTCCCTTTCTGGTTTGACAGTTTTAATCAGCTGCATGTAATAGGACCGATACTCAATTTAGGCCATTCTCCTTCAGAAAGATCAGGATAGAGAAAAAAATACAAGAAAGAGACACTGTTAGAGGTTGAATTGTGTCCCCCAAAAGGATATGCTGAAGTCCTGCCTGTGCGTATGACCTTGTTTGGAAACAGGGTCTCTGAAGATATAATTAGATTAGCCCTGAGGTCACACTGGAGTAGGGTGGGCCCTACTCCAGTATGACCGATGTCGTTATAGAAGAGAAGACACAGGGAGACACTGGCACGGAGAGCAGAACACCATGTGAAGATGGAGGCAGAGACTGGAGTGATGCATCTACAAACCCAAGAACACTAAGGGTTGCCAGGAGCCTCCAGAAGCTAGGAATATGCAAGAAACAATCTCCCCCCAGTGCCTTCAGAGAGAGCACAGTCCTGCCTACACCGTGATTTCAGGCTTCTAGCCCCCAGAACTGTAAGACAAGAAATTTCTGTTGTTTTAAGCCACCCACTTTGTGGTACTTTGTTACAGCAGCCTAGGAAACTAATACAGACACCCATTAATTTTCATGCCTTTTGGTTGAGATTGAACCAAGTGGAGATGGAATCCTAGTCTCATCTTTAAATTAACCCACAAACCATTCCTACCAGTAGACCCACATGAATCTAGCCAGCAGGATTTGAAGAGAACAGGACTCAAATTCTCGGAATAACCTGGGCTGTGGTTGACTCACGTGGCCAACCCTCCAACAGTCAATGCCTCTAACACCCTCTTCTAGCGACTACTGGTTTGTTCACCTGGTACCTACCAACTAATCTTCTGGTTCATTTTCATCTATAACTCTTCCATGTTTTCCTTTCCGCTTAATGCAAATCTATAACTCTATATACGTACCTATCTTTCAAGGCCACAAATCTTTATCAGTATTATCTGTTATGCCTATAATAAATATCAAAACCCACTGCTGCCATAGAGTCGATTCAGACTCTTAGGAACCCTGTACGACAGAGTAGAACTGCCCCATAGAGTTCCCAAGGCTGCAATCTTTATGGAAGCCGACTGCCACATCTTTCTCCTTCAGAGTGGCTGGTGGGTTCAAACTACCGACCTTCAGTTAGCAGCCAAGCACTTAACCACTATGCCACCAGGGCTCCTTTTATGCCTATAATACCTACCTCGAATCACACCATTAACTTTTTCATGCAATTTTGTAAAGTTTAAGGAGTTGTATATAAAAGATGGAGCCCTGGTGGTGCAGTGGTTAAGAGACATGGTGAGCTATGGCTGCTAACCAAAACGTCAGCAGTTGGAATCCACCAGCCACTCCTTGGAAAACCTATGAGGCAGTTCTATTTTGTCCTGTAGGGTTGCTGTGAGTCCAAATCGACTTGACAGCAACAGTTTTTTTGGTTTGTTTTTTGTTTTTAAATATAAAAGATACTAACAAAGCCAATGCTGATAACTCATTTAATTCAACAAACATTTACTAAGCATTTACTATGTTCAAGGAATGGTTCTCTGCAACAGCGAGACTCAGAGATGGGACAGTCTCTGGCCCCAACAATCTATGATCAACAGAGGAGCTAGAGTTGTAAAAACATACAAAGTACAATGACTGGTGCCACAACAAACGGACAGAGCAAAGGTTATGTGAGCACAAAAGAGGCAATGATTAATTCCAACAGTGGTATGGCTTTTGAAATGGGCCTTGAAGAATAAGGAAGATTTTAACACAAAAACTGGAAATTCATTTATAAGTGGGCTTGTTCCTCTGCAAACTATCAAAAGGAAATCTCTCAAGCACGAAGAAAGCTAATATTCAGGTGATATATATTAGATAAATTAACCCAATAAAAATTTATATTTTTAATCGTTCACAATTTTAAAGCACCCAAAACCAAACAAGTTGCTGTCGAGCTGTTTCCAACTCATAACGACCCTATAGGACAGAGTAGAACTGCCCCATAGGGTTTCCAGGGAGTGGCTGGTAAATTCGAACTGCCAACCTTTTGGTTAGCAGCGGAGCCCTTAACCACTGTGCAACCAGGGCTCCTTTTTAAAACACCCAAACCCAAACCAAACCCACTGCCACTGAGTTAATTCTGACTCACAGCTGCCCCATAGGGTTTCCAAGGCTGTAAATCTCTTCAGAAGCTGACTGCCACATCCTTCTCCCTCGGAGGTGCTGGTGGTTTCGAACCGCTCACCTTTCAGTTAGCAATTGATCGCTTTAACCACTGAGTCATCAGGGCTTCTTTTTAAAACATACTATCTGTTAATTCATTAAAGGTAGATTTTGCCAATTACCTTACTGTGCTCACTAGTTTTTAAATCAAACCATTAGATTATAAATTCCTTGAGGCAGGGTTAGTGATTGTTGTATTCTTGCTCAATGCCTTGCACATAGTAGGGATATTAGTCAGGACTCCGGTAGTTGTAAATAGCAGAAAACCACCAGGACTGCTTAAAGCAATAGGTAATTTTGTCATACCAAACAAAAATGGGCACAATAGAGCCAGAGTCAGATATGAAGTCTAAACCACCATCAAGGCTCATTTGCTTCTAGTCCCGTCTCTCAGAAGTTAGCCTCATCCTCTCAGGCCACCTTCCCCAGGAGTTTGAAAACCTGGCTATAACTAGTTCTCCGTTTTCAGTCTCAATGGAGAAAGAGGAAGAGAAAGAGAGAGGGTGGGGAGAGAGGGAAGGAGAGAGAAAGGGAGAGGGAGAGGGAGGGAGGGAGGGAGGGTGAGAGGGAAGGAAGGGGGGGAAGAGTGAGAGGGAGGGAGGGAAGGAAGGAGGGAAAGAGGGAGAGAGAAGAGAGAGTGAGAGGGAAGGAGGGAGAGGGAGGGAGAAAGGGAAGGATGGAGGGAGAGATGGTAAGAGAGAGAGGGAGGGGGGAGAGAGAGAGGGAGGGAAAGGGGGACAGAGAGGGAAGAAGAGGAAGAGAGACAGGGAGAGAGAGCCCTTTTCCCTGTGATGGGCCTGCTGAAGGTCATGTTCCCCTCCTTGGACCTACCACAGAAGCCAGAGGGTGGTTCTACAGTTGGCTCAGTCTGGATCACAGAAGAAAGGAGAGGGAAGAGGTATCAGGAAGACAAAAGCAATGACCTCTATAATGTTTAATAAAGGTTGGTTATACTGCATATAAGGCTGTTCAGGACCAGTTTTATTCTTTCACACGTAAAACATATCTGGATTTAGGCCAGCTTTACCTGCCAATTTTTAAATTGTCCCTCTGTAGCCTGAAAGCCTAAACACATCCTCCACATCAGCTCTGCCTGAAGTTAAGAGACCTCTCAGGTCTTCAGGGCTCCAAGTCCATGTCTGAAGTAAATGCTTGGGAGCACAATCAACTCCACAGGACAAAACCACGGAGGTTACAGTCATTGAAACATCAATGCCCAGCGCACCCAAGCGCTGTCAGGGTGGCTCATAAGAAAACTGAAGAACTGCTAGTTATTTAAAACTACCAGGGTGGAGAAGACAAGCAGATTCCTGTCATGAGTCTGGCTTGGGAAAGGGTGCCATGAGGGCATGAGGAAGTGAGAGAAGTATGGAGAGGATAAGACTCCACAGACTGAGACAGCAGGAAGGGCTCCTGGGTCAAGACGAGTACTCTGCAGACAGCCGTTATTTTCAAATTATTATTTTAAATGTCCAGCAGTAAAATAAAGGTAACAAAAATTAACACGTCACTTCTTATCTTCCAAATGAGTTCCAAACAGTACTTAAGCCAGATTCAATATTCTCATAGAAGGTGCTTAACCAGATCTTTCAGTGACCAAAGAACTCCCCAAGTGCATCCATTGAAACTTCCCATCTCAACATAAATGGCAACTTCTTCATTCTGCTAGCTGTTTCGATCAAAATCTCCTGTGTGGCACAAATGGTTAAGCGCTCAACTACTAACCAAAAGGTTGGTGGTTCAAACCCACTCAGAGGCGCCTTGGAAGACATGCCTGGAGATCTGCTTCTAAAAGGTCACAGCCTTGAAAATTCTATGCAGCAGTTATACTTTGCACACAGGGGGTCACCTTGAGTCGGAATCACTGAGGGCAACCAACAAAACAAAAAACCTTGACACCTCTTTCTCTCTCACACCCTAGGTCTAATTCACTTGCAAATTCTTTTGGTTCTACTTTCAACATACATCCCAAATCTGACAACTTTTCACCATTTCTACCCCTACCATCCTGGTATACAACACTGCCACCCCTCGCCTGGACTATGGAAGTAGCCTTCTGGCTGGTCTCCTTACTGTTAATTCTTATCCCACTATTCTCAACCAGCAGCCAGCATAAACTTTAAAAAACATGAAGCTTGATTTCACTCCTCCTGTTTCCAAAGCTTCCACAATAGTTTCCCATCTTTCCCAGAATAAAATCCAAAACCTTTACCTAAGACCCTATGTAATCTGTATCCCTCTGACTTCATCTCCTACCACTTTCTCTTGTTAGTAATCTACCTCAGGGCCTTTGCACTTGTTCCCTTTGCCTAGAATCTTTTTCCCCCAAGTAGCCACATGGCTCATTCCCTTACTTCCTCAGATCTCCCCTCAAAGGTTACTGTTTATGGTCCATGTCCCCTTACTAAAATAGAAGCTCCATGAGAGAAGAGACTGTTTTGTTCACTGCTGTATCCTCAGCACCTAGAATGGTACCAAGCACAGAGTGGGCACTCAGTTACTACTTACTGAATGCACGAATGGAAAAGCAGAATCGGCTTAACCATCAAGAAAGGTAACACCTGTCAGTACTGGAAATGAGAACTATTTTCAAAATTATAAATTACAATGCTATTTTTCACGTGTGAGTCAAACATGAAATAGGGGAGAAGAGCCTCCTTCACAAACTTTTTCACCAAAGTTCCCCTAATGGCCAAGGAAAGAGAACAGTACCTTAGGGGAACTTGGGACTGAAGCTGAAGCTCCCTCCAGAAAGCCCCAAATTTCCTTCAGTTTGAGCTTAACATTTCAAGCAAATTCTACATTCTAGTTTATACTGTATCTGTGCTTATCTTTACTTAATAATACAAGGATGTTTCCCACAAATCATTAAACAAAACTTATTCTCCAAGAGGATGCACTGTGTTTCTCTGGATACCCACTAGGTTTGGAGATACACACACCCTAGTTGTAAAAGCAAGAAAGTATGAGAAATACCTAGCACAGTGGCTAGAGTTCAACAAATGGTGGCTATCAGTGTTACTCTTATTACTACCCGTGTGAAATCACAAACCAGTACTAGTCCTGTTACCCTCATCTATGGAAAGAAAAGCTAAAGCACAGAGGATAAAGTAACTTTCCAGGATTATACAATGGATTCGAAGCATATCATGAACTATAACTGTTTGCTGAACTTGAATTTTGTCAATATGAATTATTTTAGAGATGGAAAAGTCTTGGAGATTTAGCCCACACAGTCAGTTTCTAGGCAGAGACCCAGACAGGATGAGTGAATTGCCCGAGGTCCCATAGTCGATTTACAAACATAGGCAGGACTTGAGCTGAGAAGTCCCAATCCCAAGGGCAGTGCCTCTACTAGTAAATCATGTTGCCTTTCAACGATTATTAAGTGAATGAATGAATTCAAGAACAAGGCCTGGCAAATAACAGGCTCCCAAAAGACATATATTGAATGAATGAACAATACACATGGAACTAAAAAATATACCAGGTACTATCAGCAACTAACAACAACATGCTACACGTATAGCATATTCATCAGCGAATTCGATCCTCACAGTAATTTTATGTGGTAGACCGTACTCTCTTCATTTTACAGAACCAAGGTTCTGAAAAGCTAAATGGTACTCAACACACATGCTTACTGAATGACAAAGTCACATCCAAACCCAAATTTTCAGAACATCTAACAGAACATAAGCAGCTAGACAAAAAAAATAATTTCTCAGGTAACCAAAAAGTGCCAAAGTACTATTCAGTGCCCAACATTTAAAATTTTTGTTTTATCCATTTTGATGGGATTTTGTAATGCACACACACTCAAACATGATCTGTTGACTACTGCTGCTGTGCTGTATGTAATACCTAGATATGCCTCAGGAGCTACTGGGACTTCTCAGCAGCTTACACCCACATTAAATGGCCTAAGCAACTGTGCTTTTAAGTTATTATTCCTACTTTAATAGCCCTTCTGAAAGTCTTCTTTGTCTATTACGCCTCAGCAGAAGCCTTTCCTTCTATGTTTGTGGCTTCGTGTCTCCGCAAGTTGAGATAATAACCAGGCTTACTACAACTGTGTGCAAACTAGGAATAAATAAGTACGCTTAAATGAAGGCATAAAAAACTTTTTTCTAGATTGTTTCACCTCTGAATTCTAAACTGTAGAGCTGATGTTTGTGTATAAGCTGGGTATTATTACTGCACAAAACTGACCACACTGCCAGTTAGTGTTAAGGTCCCCTAGATTGGAAAGACTATTAGCAGACGAATAGGTCATTTTTGCCTATCTCTAAACTTTAGCCTGGAGCCCTGGTGGCACAGTGGTTAACAGCTTGGCTGCTAACCAAAAGGTCGGCAGTTCAAATCCACCAGCAGCTCCCTGGAAACCTTCTGGGGCAGTTCTACTCTGTCCTATAAGGTCATTAGGAGTTGGAATCAACTCAATGGCAACCGGTTTTTTTTTTAAACTTTGACCAAATTTCTTTCAAATGAAAGATTCTAAGAAAGACATTAAGCAACAGAGGCCTTCTATTCCTAGAGCTACTTGGAAATCTCATAACAAAAAAATATATTCATCATAGCTGTAGTAAATTAATAAGAAAGGGATGGTTCAAAATAGCACTTGAATCCACTTGCCAAATGCCAATCTAGGTACCAAAAACGTACTGGTTAGTCCACGGATTGATTACCTGCTCCTTCACCCTTTCATGCCCCTCTGTGTTACACAAAGCACAGAGAATCTGTCCCCTCAAGCAATCAGAAGTAAATTTACCATGGCTACCACATCATTATCAGAAAAACTGTCTGCTAAGGCTAATAGATTGGTCGATTATCTGCTTCCTTGACTTTTATTTCCTCTTGTATAAATGTTTTCATCCTAACATTACCAATACCTGTTATAAGATGAACGATAAATTACCAAACTAGTGAAATCAATAGGAAATTGTTAATAGATCAAAAAAGACCTAAAAAAAAAAAAAGCCCTAATAACATAATACTGCACTCTGTAGTCTAAGAAATAGCACAGACAGACAGATGAATGGCTATTTATCCAAATCTTAGCTTACATCAAATGATACATTTCTTTGTGGGGGCATATACCAAATACTGACATCATGCATCTTGAAATGAAACATATTATGGTCATAAGCATTCTGCCTGCCAAAGGAAAATTTCACACAGTAAACCCTTTATTGACTAAAAATACATGTATATCCCAAAAGAAAAGGGCCTGGGGGGATAAGAGATTTAGCAAGGGAGAGGAAACGAAATTGCCTTGTATTTAGTGTTTAAATACATATAAAACAAAAGCTGCAGGAAGGCACCCTCCAGCCCCCATGTACTCACAAAAGCATACTGGAGCTACTGAATTGTGTTTGAGTATCCACTGAGTGTGCACAAGCGTTTATGACACCAAAGGACAACCGATTACAAGGACAACCCTAACTCAAAGTTAACTTTAAACACTGATTTAGTCCAACTATTTTAACCTTTACTCCTACCAGGCTTTGTGCCAGGACTGCTATCAAGTGGTCAAATGTATTCTTTATTTGTTGTTTCCTTTTATTTTCCCCGCCACCTTCTGGCACAGACCTAGAAGTGAATGACAGAAAGCCAAAAGACAATGGTAACAACAAAAAACGGCAACCAACCAACAAACTAAGGCAACTCCAAGGGCCAGGACACCCCACAGCTGGATTAACATCCCCTAACAACTCAGCGTCCGGTCCTGTGTGTATCCACTTAATTCTCTTTGAAGAATCCTGCTGGTGATTTCCTTTCTTCTTGGGCATTCCTTGGGCATTCCACTTGGGGGTTTCAAAAAGGAACATTTGCTAGGTCTTTCACCTGAGAAAAATTTGGCACTGTCTTCTAGCTGTCCGTCCCCATCAGGGAGCCCTAGTGACGCAGTGGTTAACAGTTATGGTTGCTAATCAAAAGTGGCCACGGCCATTCGCTATTACTCATATATCAGTTCCTCTTATTCTTAGCCTTGTAGGAGTCTATAAAATGCCCTTTGTTTGTATTTGAATAAGCACATCAATCCTTTCTCATCTTCTAGAACTATGTGCAGTTCCCCAGCTGCAACATCTTTCGTGTATTGTAAGAACTTAGTTAACTAGCTTAGGAGCCCTGGTGGTGCAACGGTTAAGCAGCTCGGCTGGTAACCAAAAGGCTGGCAACTGGAACCTACCCAGTGGCTCCACTGTAGAAAGACCTGGCCATCTGCTCCCATAAAGACTGCTGTTGTTGTGTGCCACTGAGTTGATTCCAACTCATAGCAACCCTACGGGACAGAGTAGAACTGTCCCATAGGGTTTCCAAGACTGTAATTGTTATGGAAATAGATTGCCACATCTGTCTCCCATGGAGTCACTGGTGGGTTCAAACCACTGACTTTTCAGTTAGCAGCTGAGAGCTTAGCCACTGTGCCACCAGGGCTCCTCCCATAAAGATTACAGCCTAGAAAACCCTGTGGAGCAGTTCTACTCTGTCACATGGGGTCACTATGAGTCGAAATTGATTTGACTGCACCTAACAACAACAGTTAACTAGCTTAGCTTCCACCACAAAAGAGGTATTTGAAAGGAGGGTGAAAATGTATTGAGTAATTTAAAGTTCATCTGAGGAATACAAGTTTAAAAAGATTTTTGATGTGAATATGCCCAACTAGGAAACCCTGGTGATGGAGTGGTTAAGTGCTATGGCTGCTAACCAAAAGGCTGGCAGTTTGAATCCACCAGCTGCTCCTCGGAAACTCTATGGGGCAGTTCTACTCTGTCCTATAGGGTTGCTATGAGTCTGAATCGACTTGATGGCAGTGGGTTTGGTTTTAGTTTTATGCTCAACTAATCAGGCCTTTTTTTTTTTTTTCCTTAAATCTATATATGTTTTTAAGTTTCTTAGAGAAAATCAAATTCTTTTAGTAATTCCATGTTAATATTAGCAGTACTAAATCCTCTAAAGCAAGGGTCAGCAATCTTTTTCTGTAAATGGCCAGATGGTAAATATTTGAGGCTTTGTGGGAAACATACGGTCTCTCTCCCATATTCTTCTTTGCTTTTTGCTGGTTTTTTTTTTTTTTTAAACAACCTTTGAAACTGTAAAAAGCATTCTTAGCTCAAGGGGCTGCACAAAAACAGGCCATGGTTTGCTGACCTCTGCTGTAAAGAACAGGTTCTTTTTCTTTATAATAAAAGCAGAATAATGCTTTAAAGTAGTATTAAAATTCAGATACATGGTGACAAGTTTCATCATCCTCTTTTTAAACTAGCCACTTGTGTGAGTCATTAAGCACCTTTGTGCCTTGGTTTCCTCATCTATAAAATGAGGTGTTAGGATAGATCAGTGACTTACAAACCACACACCTCAGGGGACCCTAGGATTCTAAGGGAGGCATGGTCTTCCACCCATTTCCACCTCCACCCAGCACACATCTAACAAGCACAGCTCTCCTTTCATCTTTTCTACATACCGGAGCTCTCCATAAAAACAAGGGATCCACTGATTTTTTGTTTTGTTTTGTTTTGAAAAACGCTATACTACATGATCTCAGGAATCCTCCATGGTGTTAAAACTCTGTGAATCCATTATTCATAAAAAGGGTCATCAATCCTTTTTCAGTCATTTTACTGGGGTGCAAATGTCAGGCATTGATGGTTGTGGTAGAATTCTCCCCTCCCATTTAGGAGATCCAGGTTCAATTCCCAGCCAATGCACCTCAGGCACAGCCACCACACCTGTCAGTGGAGACTTATTTGCGTGTTGCTTTGATGCTGAACAGAGGAGCTTTCAGACTAAGAAGAACTAGGAAGAAAGGCCTAGCAATCTACTTCTGAAAACCAGCCAAGGAAAACTATGGAGCACAATGGTCCAATCCACAACAAGTCATGAAGCTGGCTCAGGACCAGGTAAAGTTTTGTTCTGCTGCGCATGGGGTCACCATGAATCGGGGCCTACTCAATGGCAGCTAACAACAACAACAGTCAGGCAAACAGGAAATGTTTTAAATCCTATATTAAAGTATTTAAATGGAGGGAAGCAAAAGCAAGAAAGATTTTATTCTGAGATGCTCCCTGTCTTTACTTAGATGTGTGGAAATCCACCAGATAGCCACATCGGAGGATTCCCAGGTCCCATCCATGCCAATACAATAAGACAGTCAAGTCTCACATTGTTTTGCTTAGGGCTCTGGAAAAATGCAGGATGGTTTTGTGGTGGAAGGAGCACTGGGCTGAGACTCAGAGACCTGGGTTCCACTCTGAATTTGGGATATACTAGCTATATAACAAGGTGCCCTGGTAGCGCAGTGGTTAAGACCTCAGCTGCTAATCCAAAGGTTGGCAGTTTGAATTCACCAGCTGCTTCGAGGGAAAAAGATGTGGCAGTCTGCTTCCATAAAGATTATAGCCTTGGAATCCTATGCGGCAGTTCCACTCTGTCCTAGAGGGTCACTATAGTCAGAATCGACTTGACAGCAATGGGTTTGGTTTTTTGGTTTGAGGTATATAACTCCTGATGTTTACTTATCAAAAACTGGAAAACCTACTATGTACTAACCTATAGACTTGTTTTTGGTGATACAGTGATGAACCAAACAGATGTGGTACACTCTGCCCCCCATTACTCAGATCCCTCATCCGTAAAGCAGGGTAACAGCACCTGCTCTCCCTCCCATACAGAGTAGCTATGGCAAAGCATTTGTAAACTGACAACATTAAACTAGAAAACTACAGATTCCCCTCTTTTAAATAAATAAAATATACAGAACTTCAAGAATAAACCAAAACCGAAAAAAAAAGAAAGAAACCACACCCTTTGCCACTGAGTCGATTCCAACTCATAGTGACATTTCTCAGGCTGAAAGAACTGAAGAGACAATTCAAGTCTCAGGTTGCAATATTAAAGGATTCTATGGAGAAAATACTAAATGATGCAGGAGGTATCAAAAGAAGATGGAAGAAATACACAGGGTCACTGCACCAAAAAGAACTGGTTGATGTTCAGTCATTTCAGGAGGTAGCATATGATCAAGAACTGATGTTACTGAAGCAAGAAGTCTAAGCTACACTGACGACACTGACGAAAAACAAGGCTTCAGGAATTGACGGAATACCAGCTGCGACGTTTCAACAAATGGATGCAGCACTGGAAATGCTCACTCATCTATGCCAAGAAATCTGCAAGACAGTTACCTGGCCAACTGACTGGAAGAGATCTACATTTGTACCCATTCCAAAGAAAAGTGATCCAACAGAATGTGGAAATATCAAACAATATCATTAATATCAGACACAAGTAAAATTTTGCTGAAAGATCATTCAAAAGCACCTAACAACAACAAATCTTTACAGGGAGGCCTGATGGCACAGTGGTTAAGAGCTTGGCTGCTAACCAAAAGGTCAACAGCTCGAATCCACCAGCTGCTAATTGGAAACCTATGGGGCAGTTCTACCCTGTCCTATAGGGTCACTATGAGTCGGAATCAACTTGCCAACAATTTTTTTTTTTTTTTTTTAATATTTATGAAAGCAGACAGCCACATCTTTCTCCCCCGGAGTGGCTGGTGGGTTCAAACCGCCGACCTTTCAGTTAGCAGCAAAGCACTTTAACTACTGTACCACCAGGGCTCCTCTCCAAGAATGTACCAAACTGATCAAATAAGGCAACAATTTGGTTTGCATAGCAGGAAACTGTTTATAGAGCATGAGGCAGTACGGCAAAATGAAAACAGATAAGCTCTGGAACAAGACACTCTCACTCAAATCCTGCCCTGCTACATACTGGCAGGACACCTCCAAGCCTATTCTCCCCTTCATAGAACGGGATACTAACACCTGCAACTTCGAAAAGCTATTGTGAGGGTAAATCAGAATTACATAAGTAAAGCGCCTGGCACAGAGTTGGCACTCAGCGAATAAGTTCTCCCTTGTCCTCCCTCCTAAGCATCAAGAAATCTCAGATGGGAAACATTACGTTTTAAATAGTAGGGCTTGCTTCAGGACTGTTGATACTGCTACCCAGCTCTGTGTCATAATCACCTTGATCAAAGAGGACAGAAAACTTCTGCTTGTTAAGACCATGGAATCCAGATACAGAATATGCCCAGTCATCAGGAAAATCTTACAGTCTTGGCAGTTTGAGGACAGAAAGAGAACAACGGCCAATAGCTGAGGGAAGACTCTCCAGTCTGGAATGTGCCACAGACTTCCAACCACAGAAATTCTCTCTTGCTCTTAGACTGTGGTATCCCCCTGTGGTGCAGGCCATGGCCTTCTGCTCTTCTCGGCAAGTCTCCTCAGGAAGCACGATATCTCCGATCAAGCAAAAAAAACCCATTGCCGTCGAGTCGCTCACGACTCATAGCAATCTTACAGGACAGAGTAGAACTGCCCCATAGGGTTTCTAAGGAACAGCCAGTAGACTTGTACTGATGACCTTTTTAGTTAGTAGCTCCCTATAGCTCTTAACCACTGTGCCACCAGGGCTCCATTTGATCAAGAGGACACTGTAATACAGAAAACTCCAACACTGGTGTCCATAAACTGTGTCCAGTCATCCCTAGGTCACGTTGACATGAACGTCCATGGTGCCGCTCATCGCTTCCCACTCCTCCACCCCCAGCTGTATAACTTGGGCAAATTGTTTTCTCAATTCTGAAAGAGCAATATGGCAGATGTTCTCCAAAGTCCTTTCCACCTCTAAAAACCCTTTGATTCTGTGACCCATTCTTAACTTCTTCATTCATTCATTCATTCATTCAGCAATATTATGGAACACCTATCTCTTCTACTCTGTGACCCATTCTTAATTTCATTCATTGATTCATTCATTCATTCAACAATGTTTACAGAACACCTATCACTCTGATTTTGTGACCTGTCCTTAACTTCTCCCTCATTCATTTATACAACAATATTTATTGACCACCTACTATAAATACCAAGGAACCTTCGTGGCACAGTTATTAAGTGCTTGGCTGCTAACCAAAAGGTCAACAGTTGCAACCCACCAGCCGCTCCGCAGGAGAAAGATGTGGCAGTCAGCTTCTATAAAGATTACAGCTTTGGAAACCTGTCCTACAGGGTCACTATGAGTCAGAATAGACTCAATGGCTCACATCGACTATATATACCATGTACTGTTACATACCATGTACTGTACAAAAACAAATGAGATGGCCAATGCCCTTAAAAAGCTCAGTCAATAAGGACAAAGACAAGTAAACAATTATAATACAGTATGGGAGATACAGCCCTAGAGCTGTGCACCAGGTGCTATGGGAACCAGGGGAAAGGAAGCCTAATTCTGCCCAATAGATGGAACAATGGTAGAAGAGGAGGGGACGCAGAAAAGGCTTCTCAGAGAAATGAGGGGTGAAGAATGAGTAGGAGGTTGTCAGGCAATGCGAATGGTTGAAGATATTCCGGAAACAGGGAAACGAATACACGAAGGCAAGCAGTACAGGCACAGTGGCGTGCAGAACAAGTAATTCCATATGAATGAAGCCAAGGAAGCAGGGGTGGGGGTCAGGTGATACACTGCCTTCTATGCTTTGCTAATAGGTACAGTCTAGAAGTCCAAACTTTATCCTTATAGTGAATGCCTAAAAGATTCTAAATAAAGATTTGTTTTTAATCTGGATTACATGAATGTTTTTGAAAGACTACTATAGTAGCAGTGTGAAAACTGGATTAAAGAGGCCGAGGAGGGGTGGGAGTGAGACTGAGACAAAAAAGAAAAGAAAAAAGATGTAGTTTGGCTAGTTAAGAGCTACAGTTGCTAACCAAAAGGTCAGCAGTTTGAATCCACCAGCCACTCCTGGAAACCCTATGAGGCAGTTCTACTCTGTCCTACAGGGTTGCTATGAGTTGGAATCGACTCAATGGCCAACAGGTGTGGTTTTTTGGCATGAGAGAAGATAAGAGTGTAAACTAAGGCAATGGCAAAGGGGTGGGCATGATGAATTTAAGAGATATTTTGAAAGTAGAATCAACAAGACTTAGTGACCATTTCAATGCAGGAGGAAAAAGGGGGTGGCATCTAGCGTTATACCCAGATTTCTGTGTTGGGATAGTGGGTTAATGGGTAGTGAGAATAGCAGCCCAGAAAGTGAACACAAAAAGACCAGAAATGCCCTCAGCTCCCCAGACCCGAAAACCTCAGCATCTCTGCATGCATCTATGCACTCTCCAAGGTGAACCAACCCACTGGAGTTGTTCCTCTCCAACAGGAATGCTGGGGGGACAGGAAGCCACAAGATAAACATGGAGCACCTTCACAAAGCAACAATTTTACACACGTTTGTGGGAAAGGAAATTTAACTGACGAGTTTATTTAAACCATGACTTATATTTTCAAACAAACACATATACATTACAGAATAGAGTGCATATTTTCATCCAAATTTGTAGAAAGAACAAGAGACTTCAAAGGTACCTTAATGAAATGTCACAGAAGCTGTTCTTATTAGTTTGCAAGGTCAGGGATCCCTGTCTTCAGGGTTCTCTGCCTTTTGGGTACTTCAGTGAAAACATATTTCGAAGTGTTCATTATAGCATTATCTAATACAGCTCCAAGACTCAGCATTTCCATGACTACATGCCTACTTCAGAGCAGTGGTTCTCAAAGTGTGTTCCATGGACGCATAGCAGTCTCCGAGACACCTTCAGGAGTCCTCAAGATCAAAGCCATTTTCATAATAATAACAAGATGCTATCTGCCCTTTTCACTGTGCTAACATTTGCACGGATGATGCAAAAGCAATGGTGGGTAAACTGCTGGTGCCTCAACACAATCAAGGCAGTGGCACCAAACTGGACTCGTTGTACTCTGCACTGCCACACACTCACAGTAAAAATAAACAAAACACAGAAACAAACACGGACTGTTTCACTTAAGAATGTCTTTGATGAAGCAGTCAAAATTATTGATTTATTAAGTAATGACGTTTAAGTAAATATCCTTCTAATATTATGTGTCATGAAATGGGAAGTATGCATAAAGGTAGGTACGCATACAGGAAGGTAGCTGTCTCAGAGAAGAGGACGTGTGTGATTGTTTGAGTTGGGAGCTGAACCAGCCACTTTTTTTCATAGAACATCATTTTTATTTGAAAAGTACACAACTTAAACTATAGTCACTCATATCTGGGCATTTGGCAGACTTTTTTTGAAGATGAATGAAGTAAGGTTCATACTTGATGAAAAACTGACAGTATTTGTTGCCAATGACAATAGTTGAGCTTTCAAGAAAGTAATAAAATTTTGGGAAATTGGTATCCTACACTAAACTTGACAGTATTTAAAAAGTTTTCAGATAAGATCAGTGGTGATATTAACAAAAGTTTTTTTTTTAATATTGTACAATGAAATGTGTCAACATTTGAAAGATCTACATAACTCAATGAACTGGTATTTTCCAAGTGACCAATGAGTGATGTTACATGCCCAATGATCTATGCAAGTGAAAGATAAAAAACTGAACCCACAGCCGACTCATACCAATGGATTCTAATGTAACAGAATACGAAAAGTTCACTGAAATGGTTTCAGATTCTACACTGCAACCTTTTTAAGAAGCTAGTTCTTTCGGAGTTTTGGTGTAGTATCAAAGAAGAATATCCACAATTATCTGAAGAGGCTATTACGTATCTGTGTGAGGTCAGATTTTCTTGACTAATTCATCCAAAATAACATATTGCAATAGATTAAAAGCAGAAGTAGATATGAGAATCTAGTTGTCTTCTACTGAGCCTACCATTAAAGAAATTTGCAAAAATATAAAACAATACCACTCTTCTCACTAAATTTTTTTGTAAATATACTTTTCATTAAAAATATGCTATTTATAGTTAACATGCAATGGATTATGATCATGATTCTTAAGAAAATATTTAATTTCTCAGTTTTAGGTTCTAAGATGCTATATCAATACATATAATGTATATACACAAAAGCTTTCTTAAAGTCATCAATAGCTTTTAGGAGTGGTAAAGGAATCCTGAAACCAATATGTTTAAGAACCAGCCAGTTAGAGAAATTTATACTCAAACCAAGGAGCCCCTGGTGGTACAAACAGTTTAGTGCGAGGCTACTAACCAAAAGGCTGGCAGTTCAAACCCACCCAGAGGTACCTCGTAAGAAAGGCCTAGTGATCTGCTTCTGAAAGGTCACAGCCATGAAAACCCTATGGAGCCAGTTCTAGTCTGACACACGTGAGGTCGCCATGAGCTAGACAACTGGTTAAAAAAAAAAAAAAAGACACTCAAACCAAAGTACATGCATGTTCACAGAAACACTGTTCATAACAGCAAAAAGTGGACACAAACCAAACATCCGTTGTGGTCTGTTTCTACAGCGTAATGGTAGAGAGCAGAGAAAATAATGCACCACAGCTACAGGCATCAACGTGGATAAATCTCAGAAAGATAGTGGTACAGTGGAAAACCACGGTGCAGAATGCTGCAGTATGCTATCTCTAAAAATTCCAAAATCAAGCAGAACTAAACAATATGATAAAACTATAAAGAAAAAGCACAGAAAATGATAAACAAAATTTAGGATGATGGGAACCCACAGTACACAGAGAGGTTTAACAGCATTGAAACTTGTTAGATTCGGGGGCTAGGTTTACAGATATTCACTTTATGATTACGCTTCGTTCTATATGTGTACATGTATGTTAAATGTATTGTTGTTGTTTTTTGTAAACAACAGTGATTACAAATGGGAGGCGCTGCAGCAGAGCTTTCCTTGCCATTAGCCAGGAAGCACAGAGGGAAGGAAGGGAAGTAGACAGGGGCAGCCCTGGCTGAGGGCTGCAGCTCCGGCCCAGAGAAGCCGTAAGTGGGTGCATCTCTTCCATCAGCAACTTCAGAGGTCTCATCCCACTGCCAGCCATCTGAATCAGGTTTCTCAACAGGTCTCCCTATCTGAAAAGGACCTTTCTGGACTAATGGACCACAACTATCACAGCCTCCACCAGACTGAATCCAGTACAACTAGATGGGGCCCGGCTACCACCACCGACTGCTCTGACAGGGATCACAATAGAGGGTCCCAGACAGAGCTGGAGAAAAATGTAGAACAAAACTCTAACTCACAAAAAAAGACCAGACTTACTGGCCTGACAGAGACTGGAGAAACCCTGGGAGTAAGGCCCTCCGGACACTCTTTCAGCTCAGTAATGAAGTCACTCCTGATGTTCACCCTTCAACCAAAGATTAGACAGGCCCATAAAACAAAACGAGACTAAAAAGGTACACCAGCCCAGAAGCAAGGACGAGAAGGCAGGAGGGGACAGGAAAGCTGGTAATAGGGAACCCAAAGTTGAGAAGGGAAAGTGTTGACGTGTCATGGGGTTGGTAACCAATATCATAAAACAATATGTGTACCAACTGTTTAATGAGAAGCTAATTTGTTCTGTAAACCTTCATCTAAAGTACAATTTAAAAAAAATCATATTCCTGCCCAAAAAAAAGATCCTTTCTTTCTTCAGGCCATCATCCTCCATCTCCACTATTATCACAGTGAAAGAAACTGTCACATTTCACAGCTGCTTTTTGTGTTATAGCCAAACCACTAAACATAGCAATCATAATCCTCCTGCTATATTTTTCCTACCTCCTATCTCTACACAGGAAACTCTGGTGGCACAGTGGTTAAGTGCTACAGCTGCTAACCAAAAGGTCAGCAGTTTGAATCCACCAGGTGCTCCTTGGAAACCCTACTGCTATGAGTCAGAATCGACTTCGATGGCAACAGGCATCCTTATACAACACCACCTGTCTGTCAGTTTGTCCTACTCTGGTGGCTTATGTGTTGCTATGATACTGGAAGCTATATGCCACCAGTATTCCAAATACCAGCAAGGTCACCCATGGTGGACAGATTTCAGCAGAGCTTCCAGACTAAAAGGGACTAGGAAGAAAGGCCTAGCAATCTACTTCTGAAAATTAGCCAACAAAAACCTTACGGTTCACAACAGAACACTGTTCAAAATAATGCTGGAAGATGAACTCCCCAGGTTGGAAGGCACTCAGAATACAGTGGTGCAACAATGGAGTCGAGCATACAGGACCGGGTAACATTTCATTCTGTTGTACATGGGGTCGCTATGAGTCACAGCCAACTCAATGGCAACTAACAACAACAATCTTTACACCACCAATTTGGCCCCTCCAGTTCAGTGACGTCCCTTCTCTTAGTGTCTCCTGCGTACTTGTAGTTTATTTCAACCTCTTTTGGCTAATGTCACTTCTTTGGCTTGGAATGTTCTCTCCTCTCCTCTCAAGATCTAAATCCATTTCTTCATTTCACCACTGGGGTTCCATTTCTTCCTTTAATCCATTGCCTTTGAGTTGATTCCAACTCATAGCAACCCTATAGGACAGAGTAGAGCTGCCTCATAGGGTTTCCAAGAGTGGCTGGTGGATTCGAACTGCTGACCTTTCAGTTAGCAACCGTAGCAGCTTTTAACCACTGTGCCACCCGGGCTCCATTAGGATGCTTTAAATGTTGCTGACCTCGCACAGCGGTTAAGCGTTTGGCTGCTAACCAAAAGGTCGGCAGTTCCAATCCACCAGCAGCCTCTTGGAAACCCTATGGGGCAGTGCTACTCTGTCCTATAGGGTTGCTATGAGTCAGAATCAACCCAATGGCAACAGGTTCAGGGATCTCCAAGAATCTTTACCCCATCCCTTTTACTTCCCCTTTCCTCAAACATTTACACATCTAATTCATATTATATTGGCTTGCACTTGTTAGCATATTGATTTGTACTTTATCCTCTGTGATTGTTTTGTGTCAACATCTGAAACAACTGTCAGTGGAGACTGCACTCTATACCACTTCTGTGAGCCAGGTGAATGCTCAAAATTTTTTCTTAATGAATAAGCACCAGGTGGGGACAACTCTCAGCTGATCAAATCCTTATTACCTGTCTAACATGATACCATGTATGCTGCCATGTACTTTCTCCTAAAAGGTTTTCAATTCAGTATATTGAAAGATGCTTCTCCCCACTATAGGAACAGATTCCTCATTTTATAACGGAAATCAAGCAAAGCAGTATTTGCTTTACAGAATTCTTTTTCATAATATTGAATGATTTTAGAGTTCAGTCTTTCTCCTCTTCAACCCACCGCACGTTACTTGGAGTCCTTACAAGATTACCCCCTAACATATGGTTGAACTACCTTCTTCATAAATATAAGACATTGTTTCATTTTTGGACAGTTTTAGTTATTCAATAGGTCCTTGAATTAATGAAATCAAAGTTATCTTCCCTGTAACTTCTACCCTATTCGTCCCTGTCTCTGTTTAATGCTCAGCAGTTCATAAATCTTTGAAAATATTTTATCTGTTTGTTTCTCTCTTCCTTCTCTCACTCGGCTCTGAACTTCTTAAAAACAGGGACCATACTCTATTCAGCTCTATATACGCCTAATTGCTGGCACACAAGAACTCTGTTACTTTTTGTTGAATGAATGAATGAATAAAGTATCAGCTTTCAGATAGGAGCTGAGAATTTAGGATGAATGACAATTCAGAGTAACTGTACTCCCTTTAACACTCGACAGACCTTCATAACTTGAATGCAGCTACCATGCATGATTTTCATCCACCCCTACTCCTTTCTTCAAATTAAGCACTCCCAACTGCCTCAATAATTAATTAATTCCTCATGGTTTCAAGAGCCTACAACAGTCTAGGTGCCTCCCTTCTGGTGAGTAGTTTATCAATTTCCCCCCATTAAATTGGGGCACCCAATCCAGGATTCAATATTACAGATGTGATCTAATCAGTTTACAAGAACGATGTTGCTGCCCTTGTTCTGAATGTGGTACTTAAATTAATTCAGCTAACTCTGCTGAAATGCATCCATTTTTCAAATGAAGGCTGAATTATAAATACAGCTTATTGGTTCACAGTGGTTATCTTTGGGGTTACTTCACATTTTCCTTTAAACATTTCTACACGGTCTTAATTATTTATGGTAAGCATGCACCACTTTCGTCATTAAAAACCAACACAGATTTAATAGATAAATTAGTATGTATCTGTAACTCTATGATTCTGCAGTTCTGGCCTTAGGGAGTACACCAAGTCATAATGAAAATACCTGGGCCTTTTCCCCCCACTCTTGTTCTATACATATTTTTCACCTATCAACAAGTATTTGAGTAGCCACTGGTGCATAGCACTTGTCTCTAACTATGATCTACTGGTCTAGTCAACCCAAGCCCTACTTCTGCATTGTGAAATTTCTCTCTTCCTATAAATGTCAGAAAGCAGCTCACTATAACTTGATTTCGCTCCTTCTTAAATTCAGATCAGAACCCAGTAAGTTATTATTTGAGGTTTGCCTTCCCCTAAAAGGGAGAAATCACACTAGCACATTTCAGGAATGTTTCCTGGAGTGTAGGGTCTCCCACACTTTGTTTCCTCCCAAATACAGCTGTGTTTCGTGCTCCACAGAGGACTGTTGGGTTCACAAGTTGGGCCAAACAAGCAGAAATTAAAAAACAACTCATAATTCTAAGCCATACACAAAGGCAGAACCACTACGACACCAGGGTTTCCGTTCTCCATATGGAGAGCATAAAATTCGAACCCCAGAAAATGTCACTGCACATGACTCTATTATCCTCTGCTTGGTCTGAGGTCAAAAATCTGAATCTTAAATCTCTGAGGAAAAAAGATTACTGGCAACAGAAGTTTTCAGGGATCACAGAGCTGACATGGTCCATCAGCACCCAAGGGGTCCTCCTATAGAGGAAGTTGCTGAGAGCAGTTTCAGATGACAAAGGATGTCTTCTAGTTGTGAGATTCCATTATGATTTCACAGACTGCAGCGCAAGAATGGCGGTATCTGATTATGGTGACCTCAAGCAAGCATACTTCTCTCCCTGTGGATCAGTTTCCACTTCTGTCCAATTGGTGGGAGAAGGAGCCCTTCCCTGCCTGCCTCATAAAGCAGATGATATAAGTGAAAGTGCTTTGTAAACAATAAAGCATCATCTAAATAGAAGTTTTGGTTAATGCATTATTATCCATTTTACAAGATGGAGCTATTAAAGCATGGCGAGGTTAAGTGACTTGCCAAGGTCACAAAGCTAGTAAGGAACCCTGGTGACAGCAGTGGGAGAGGGTGACAGACAAGATTGGACTCTGTGTCTCCTGCCCGGTCCCTGATCCTCTGGTTTCCAATCTGGAGGAGTGAGAGTCAAGTCCATAAGCTATATTTAGGGTTTGAGACTCTAACAAATTATCATCAATAAGCTGTCCAGGCTCAGCATCACATGTCTTTGTTTTGGGCTGAAGTGACATCAGCCAAATGTGGGAGTTCTGGTTAGCTCAGGGGTCCTCAATCCTGGCTACACATTAGAACCACCCAGGGAGCTTTTTAAAAATTGTCCATGGCCAGGTTCCACTCTGGGCCAATTAGAATCGCTGAGGGTATTTGTATTTTTTAAATCTCCCAGGTGATTCTAACGTGCAGCCAGGGTTAGAATCACCGGATTGGCTGGCGGTGATCTGAAACTGCTGTGTTTGAAATAGCTATGTTTGCTTAACTACACCATAGAGTTACAACAATCCTACTGGGATCCTTGGTTGCAAATGAATTCAAACCTCAAGCGTACTAACATTAGCGTTTACTGTGCACTTACTATGGGCCAGACTCGGGTCTCAGCAGCTACAGGTATAAAGTCTCTCAGTTCCCATAGAACCTAAAAAGTCTCCCCCATTTTACTCATGAGAAAACGGAGGCAGAGAACCATAGTAACTTGCTGTGATCATGGCTAGAATGTGTGTGTGCTGAGGGGGGGGGGGGGCAGGATATGCAAACTCACGCATCTGGTGCCCCCGTTTGCTGCTTCTTGATCTAAATAAAACCAGTTGCTGTAGAATCACTTCTGATTCATGGCGACCCCACGTGTTGCAGACTAGAACTGACCTCCATAAGGTCCTCATAGCTGTGAACTTTTGGAAACAGATTGCCAGGCCTTTCTTTGGAGATACGACTCTAGGCAGGTTCAAACCATCAGCCTTTGGGTTAGTAGCCAAGCCCTTAACTGTTTATGCCACCCAGGGACTCCTTGCTTCTTGATACTTCCCTAGAATGTGGTTTACAATACCTTCACCTCAGTGATGAATTAAAAGATCAAAGAACACTGGAGAATGTAGAATAATCCATATGCCTGCAGGGGCCGGGAGGTAAGATACATGCAGGAAACGGGCAGGTGTACACGCATATGGGAACATGGCGGCTGAGCGGTAGAACAGTGGCAGACTGACGACCACATGCCCGGAGTAAGGGAGACAGCCGCCAACGACTACAGCAGATTGCTGCCATGTGGGGAGTGGGCCCAGTGCTGCCAGCTCTTCCAAGTTTTAAAAAAAAAGCTAAAAATGTGGACTTCTATGTAAAAGCTCCCTTTTCCAAATGTTATCTCAATTTTTAAAACATACTGCGTGGGTCAAAACATCTCAGTAGGCCACCAGCTTGTAACCTCTGATATGATCTATTTAACACTCACCCTCACTCAATCCTTCACTCGTAGATGGGCCGTGAGCAAGCATTCATCCTTACTGAGCTCTCTAGGACTGGTTCTCTGGGATTAGAAACTGCAGACCCTGTCTTTCCTTCTTGCTATGCAAAATTTGAACTATTAACCTACATAACATATGGAAAGCCCAGTATAAACTTCCCCCAGGTAATTTTAATCAGTGGCCGGCCTACTGAATAAATGAATGAATGAATAAACATTTATTAAACACCTATTCCCTCACTTGAATCTCACTACAAGTCTGTGAAGGAGGATTTACTGTCCTCACTTTATGGTAAAAGCTGGTCATAATTCATAAGATTATTACACAATTCAAACCATATAAACAAAGGAACTCGTTCCTACAATAAAAGTTTAATATAATATCGTTGGCCTATGAAACAAGCATTAGTCAAGCCCTGCAATAACAGCCTTATAAAAGAATTGTACCATATCATATTATTACTCATCACTCTAATGAGATATATGGAAGAGGAAAAAATTAAAAACATAGAAACCAACAAAAAGTTCTAGGTTAGAAATGGTCCAACAGTTAAGCATTTGACTGCTAACCAAAGGGTTGGTGGTTCGAGCCCACCCAGCAGCTCTGCAGGAGAAAAGACCTGGTGATCTGCTTCCATAAAGATTACAGGCTTAGAAAACTCTCTGGGACAGTTCTACTCTGTCACATGGGGTCACCGTGAGTCGAAATCAACTCGGTGGCATGTAACAAGAATAACAATCACAATCTAAGCAAACTGAAACATATGTCATATACTTGTAACAGGTAATACTCACTGAGCTCTTCCTATGCATCAGGCACTAATTAGACGTGTGTGTGTGCATGTGTGTAATACTTCTATTTATATATGCACTCATTTCATCCTGTATAGGGACTATTATCACTATTTACACTATTTAATGATGAGGAATCTGGGGTACAGAGAAGTTAAGTAACTTGCCCAAGGTCACACAGCTAGTTAGTGGCAGAGGTGGGATCTGAACAGCCTGGCACCAGTTTGTACACTTAAAAACTACAATAAAACTTAAAAAGCATGTGAGTTCTCTGTTTTTACGTTAGTCAGACCATATACAATAGACATAGTGAAAAGAGGGCAGTCACAGATGACATTTCCTCCCTGCTATTACAAAACAAAATAAGTAAAAAAAAAAAAAAGAGCTTCTTAAAATACACCACTAGACAACAAAAGATACTAGCACTATATAACTTTAGAAAAATCTATCACTCTCCACAAGTACAGTAGCTGGTTTCAAAAGCTCAGATAAACAAAGTTCTGCTGATCAATCATATAAAAGATCATTTTCCTCTGGCCTTGTCCAGTCCCCTTTGAAGGCCAACTTCTTCAGAGCACTCAAAACAATTCACCCTGAGATCTGCATCTCTCCCTTCCCTTTCCTTTTTCCTCCACACCACAGTCCTAATGGGGTCCACTCACTTTTCTGACCCATCTAGAAATTACCAGCAAGAATGAGAGAGGTTATTTTAAGGTCTGCGTTTTCAGGCCCAAGCCTCAGAGAAGGTCCGTACATTTCTTCCTTGCCAACAGGTAAAACTTCACTGAATTTGGATTTTGTTAAAAACAGAAGCCAAGAGTACCTAAGGCTTCGTCATGTAAGAACTCTAGAGGCAGAACTTCAGTGGCCGTGGTGGTGGAGGCTGTTTTTTAATATGAGGGGAAGAGATGGTGGGAAACAAGATCCTTTTTAGGCACACAGAATATCTGCTGCATTGCACTCAAGCCTGGGTCATTCTGTGGAAAGCAGAGATGCTAAAGGCCAGGTTCTGCTCTCAGGCTGTGGGCGTGTATCATTGTACATTTTATAAAATTAGCTACAATGTAGCCTCCCTCCCCCCCCCCGCCGTGTGTGTGTGTGTGTGTGTGTGTGTGTGTGTGTGTGTGTGTGTGTGTGTGTGTGTGTGTGTGTGTGTGTGTGTGTGTGTGTGTGTGTGTGTGTGTGTGTGTGTGTGTGTGTGTGTGTGTGTGTGTGTGTGTGTGTGCACCTACATACAGTAAGCTGACTTTTATAAAATAAACAGCAATACGCACCCATGCAGCTTAAGATTGGTATCAAGTCAAAGCTTGATTTTAATTTAGGAAATTACCTTGTAACTACAGCAATTCTATCCCAAGGAGCGTCCCTGGGGAATAATAAGAGTCATCCGAGAGGGCCCCTACTTCAGCACCTAGTCACACACTATTCTCTAATGTTATAAAAACGTAATTTACAGACAGAGGATGGAAATAAAAAACTTGCTCCTAACCAGAAGGGGGAAAGCAGCTAGAAAACCTCAGCCCATCGAGTATTATCTATTTCTAAGGTCTGTGCTTCACACATTATTTCCTTATAAAATATGACAGAAGACATTTCGGCTACCATGAACCATAAAAGTGTTCTGTACACTTAGCCCTAGATGGTATGAATTACTGAGCGACACCGTGCAGAGTAGGCAGCCAAGGAGAGTACATCAGAGACAGGACACAGCACCATCACTTATAATCCATACCTCTAAAACAGGATTCTGGGGGTATGTTAACAAAGCCAGAATAGTGATGAAATCTTATACGGCGGAAAAACCACATCTTAATAACTAGGCTTCTTCTGGATTTCCTCTCAATAAGAGAAAACCCAAAACCTATTCCTTCACCACAAAGCCCATGGTCTTGCAAAATCTTACACTAGAAATCCTTTAACGCCCCCAAAGTCCTATTTTGTAGGTCACACTCCCATTATCTTGTTCTAGGATGAGTCTGATTAAATTACAGAAAATTACGAATACATCACTCAGAACAGAGAGATGAGCTCCCTCCTGTTCTGTTTGTTTTTCCTTCCTTCTATCCAGATATTTAAGAAGAAAGAACGGAGGAGGACATGACAACTTCAAATGAGGAAGGCTAAAGAATAAATTAACCTACTCTCAGGAATATGATGCCTTTCAGCCTTCACAGGTGGACATTACTGACCAGTCATAGAAACCCAGGGAACTTTTTACAGAGTGGCAATTCAGGCTCCACCACTGTTAATTGCATACCTTGTCATCTTTGAGTCTGAAGGTACCAATTTGCATATGAGGTGACCAGGGTCAGTAATACTGGCTAAGAGCTTCCTCTTTCATGAAACTAACTCTCCAGATACAAGTTGAACCCAAACTACGATTACTAAGTTAAGCTAGTTTACCAACCTAGACGGGCACAGTGTATTTCTATTCTGGTCTTTTCTACAAAAGCATCTTGACATTAATAGGGCTTCATCTACTTTAAACCAATCTGTGACCCCAGGAGAAGCTTGCCCGGTTACTCTACCAACACAACACTCTCTCTTGGGTGTTGCCGTGGCCTTTGGCCATCTACAAGTCTCACAAGACAGGGGTTTTCCACACCTCCCTAGGAACTCTCCTACTAGATGCCATTCAAAGATTCTAAAATCTCAAGTGTACAGCAAGCTCTAACAACGGGCCAAAAGCTGTCCAATTTATACTTCTCCGGCATGATTTATTAACACTTTGTGCAGAGAGACTTGTCAACTCACACTAGCTGTGGCATCCCCAAAATGAGATGGCAGCATGCAGATAAATTAAAAATCAACTTTTTTTTTAATCAGAAACGATTTTGAAGCGTTACAAGGAATGTGGTTTTGATTATCTTCCTTATTTTAATGTGAAAGCTCACTGGTACCCTACTTACTGTAAGGAACATACACACAATGTTCTTTTAGGAGAATGTTGTTGTTAGGTGTCACTGAGTTGGTTCCGACTCATAGCCACCCTACGTACAACACAACGAAAACATTGCCCTGTCCTGCACCATCCTCACAATCGTTGTTATGTTTGAGCCCACTGTTGCAGCCACTGTGTCAGTTCATCTTAAAGGTCTTCCTCTTTTAGGCTGACCCTCTACTATTTCACTAAGCACAATGTCCTTCTCCAGGGACTGATCCCTCCTGATAACATGTCCAAAGTACGTGAGACGAAGTCTCGCCATCCTCACTTCTAAGGAGCATCCTGGCTATACTTCCTCCAAGACAGATCTGTTCGTTCTTCTGGCAGTCCATAGTATATTCAATATTCTTCACTAACACCGTAATTCAAAGACATCACTTCTTCTTTGGGCTTCCTTATTCACTGTCCAGCTTTCACATGCATATGAGGCAATTGAAAATACCACGGCTTGGGTCAGGCGCACCTTAGTCCACAAAGCGACGTTTTTGCTTTTTAACACTTGAAAGAGGTCTTTTGCAGTAGATTTGTCCAATGCAATGTGTCATTTGATTTCTTGACTGCTACTTCCACGGGCATTGATTGTGGATCCAAGTAAAATGAAATCCTTGACAACTTCAATCTTTTCTCTGTTTATTATGATGTTGCTTGTAAGAATTTTTGTTTTATGTTGAGGTGTAATCCATACTGAAGGTTGCAGTCTTTGATCTTCATCAGTAAGTGCTTTAAGTCCTCTTTGCTTTCAGCAAGCCATGTTGTATCATCTGCATATTGCAAGTTGTTACCGAGTCTTTCTCCAATCCTGATGCCATGTTCTCCTTCATATCTTCCATCTTCCTGGATTATCTGCTCCGCACACAAATTGAATAAGTATGGTGGAAGGATAAAACCCTGACACACACCTTTCCTGATTTTAAACTACACAGTACCTCCTTGTTCTTTTCAAATGACTGCCTCTTGTTCTATGTACAGGTTTCAGATGAGCACAATTAAGTGTTCTGAAATTCCTGTTCTTCATAATCTTATCTGTAATTTGTTACGATCCACACAGTCAAATGCCTTTGCGTAGTCAATAAAACACAGGTAAACATCTTTCTGGTATTCTCTGCTTTCAGCCAAGATCCATCTCACATCAGCAACAATATTCTTCATTCGAAGTCCTCTTCTGAATCCGGCTTGAATTTCTGGCAGTTTCCTGTCAATGTACTTGCTGCAACCATTTCTGAATTATCTTCAGCATAACTTTACTCATGTGTGATATTAATGATATTGTTCAATAATTTCTGCATTCCATTAGATCACCTTTCTTTGGAATGGGCACAAATATGGATCTCTTCCACTCAGTTGGCCAGGTAGCTGTCTTCCAAATTTCTTGGCATAGACAAGTGAGCACTTCTAGCATTGCATCTGTTCACTGAAACATTTCAATTGCTATTCCATTCAACTCCTGGAGCCTTGTTTTCTGCAGCTTGGACTTCTTCCTTCAGTACTATCAGTTCTTGATCATGTGCTACCTCCTGAAATGGCTGAACATCGACCAATTCTTTTTTGTACAGTGACTCTGTTTATTCTTTCCATCTTCTTTTGATGCTTCCTGCTTCATTTACTTTTGCCCACAGACTCCTTCCATATTGCAACTCAAGGCCTGAATTTCTTCTTCAGTTCTTTCAGCTTGAGAAATGCCAAACAAGTTCTTCCTTTTTGGTTTTCTAACATCAAATCTTTGCACGTTTCATTGTAACACTTTGCTTTGTCTTCTCGAGCTGCCCTTTGAAATCTTCTGTTTGCCTCTTTTACTTCATCATTTCCTCCATTCACTTTAGCTACTCTATATTCAAGAGCAAGTTTCAGTATTTGAAATACCAGTAGCACAGCTTACAGCATCACTGCAACATGGAATCCACCACAGTATGACAGACTCACAGACAAGTGGTGGTTTAGGAGAATAGATAGGCATTATTACCAAGTATTAATCCAGACTGCTGCTCAGTACCTCAGAATCAATAGCTCTGGCTGCGCTGAATCCGTTGCCGCCAAGTCGATTACGACTCATAGCGACCCTGTAGGACCAAGTAAAACTGCCCCATGGGGTTTCCTAGGCTGAAATCTCTACGGAAAAGTCTGCCACACCTTTCTCCCACAGAGCGGCTGGTGGGTTCAAACAGCCAACCTTTCAGTTAGCAGATGAGTGCTTTAACCACTGCACCACCAAGGCTCCTCTCTCTGGCTGACAGAACAGTGAAATATTTTGCTATTTCAGACTCGAAATTTTTCCCACATGCTTTCTGCCATGGTTAGTCAGGTAGTGTCTGGTCACTGCAAAAAAATTAGTAAGAATAAGTACGGAGAGATAGTAAAATCTTCTAGTTTCTCTTTCCTCAGACATATGTTGTTGTTACTAGTCACCTTCGAGTTGGCACCCTGACTCACGGTGACCCTATGTGTTACAGAGCAGAGCTGTTCCATAGGGTTTTCTTGACTATAATCTTTACTGAAGCAGTTTGCCAGGCCTTTCTTTCACAAAGCGGTTAGGTGGGTTCGAACCGCCAACCTTTAAGTTAGCAGCTGATCTCAAACCACCTGCGCCATCCAGGCTCCTATCAGATATATGAAGACTGTTGGGATCCTGTTGCTTTTCAGTCATTTTGCTTCTCTATTTTTACTAAACAGAAACAGAATTTTTTAAAGTTTTATTAATGAAGAACATAATAACCTGTTCTGGTCTTGACCCAGAACCGAGTAAACAATGAAAATACTGGAATAGCAAAACAACTGTTTTATTAGCTTCTCCTTTGTGCTCCTTCCTTGGGAATAGACAGCAGGCGTGTTTCCAAAGATAAACATAATAGGATCTAAACTCACACACCTTTATGGGTAAATTGAAGCTAATAAGGAAATCTTACGTTCTGATGGCACCAATGGTAAAAGGAGTTACAAATCCAACAGGCAGAGGAGACAGCCCTTCCTTATCCTATCCCTCTTCAGTTTGTGATCACATATAAAATAATGTTCACAAAGCGCCCGGTCCCATGCCCAGCAAACAGTAGCAGTCTTAGTTTTCCTCTCTTCCTCTTGCTTAGACTGACAAACAATGTTAAGCTATCAAGTTTGGGGTTCTGTTAAAGATAAGTTCATGGTATAGCTTAAAGAGCCTCTAGGACATTTTTTGAACATGTATTTGACCTTGCTAAGGGAAAGAACTTCGTAAAAGAGCCATCAACAGCAGCAGAATCATATTTAAATCCTAAACTGATAATTATTGCACCAGGCCAAGAAATAAAGGCTTTGAGTAATAATTTTTAAAGCCAATCCTCAAAAAGAGCTGGGGATCACCTCCAAAAGCTAATAAAAAAACTTTTTGCTTTGTAGACAGTAGGATCACCATTCAATTGTACAGGACAGGCTATTTTTTCTGCATATGTATTAGGCCCACATAACAAAAACCAAACCAAACAAAATAAAAACTTCACAGGCCCAGGAGGAAATGACTGTGTAGAATTTTAAATCAGAAACCTAAGGTTTAGGTTAGTAGTGTCAGGTTAAAGGCTTGCCCATCCAGAAAGCTAATTCGGTTCTGAACAGTCCCATGGGTGTCTACTTGAACAGAAGGAGCTAGGAAACCTTAGCAGACCAAAGACCAGCCTAGGGAATTGATGGGACACCGTGCCAGGGGCTGAGGCTCACCCCAGACTTGGTATCAGATAATACCAAGTGCTAGACTGGATTTCCAGCACTAATCCACTGTAGGGTGGAACTTCCAGGTTCCTTGGTGTTCTGTGCCATAGAGTGGGAGGGCAGTGGGCTTTGTAGATCCAGTCTGTGACTGGCTAGTTATTACATTTAATAGAAGATAAACAGATTCAACAAACAGAAACAGTACACAGGTAGCAAGCAGTGGTTTATGCTTTAAAAATTTTTAGTCATAATTTCGGAGGGAGGCAGAGGCAAATAAGGAAAAGCATTCCACATTTTCTATAGATTCAGGTTTTACAAGGTTTTTTTTTTTTTGTCTTCTAACTTGCACTTTCTAAATGTGTGTTTACAGGTTCCACAGATTCTCAAAACAATATATTAACAGTGGCTGTCGGCAACTTTTGTACTTAATCAGAAGGGCTTTGTGACTTCAAGAACAATTTACCCAGCTCATTCCACATGCCCCCCCACACCCACATGTTACACACATCACTTCTTTCTTTTAGAGTCAAATTTTAGATCTGCCCCAATATAACTTCTTAAAATCCTGTGATAACTTCCACAGCAATTTTAATCCCAAATTTACTGTATTTTAACTTTGCTACAGAACACTTCTCTAGGGAAAGAAAACTCCTTCCCACATATAAATAAATAAACAAGAATTAGCATTATAACTGGGGCTTAGACCCACAATTATATTCTACATTAAATACAAATTAACACTAATTTTACCAAAGACAGTATCTATTAAGTCTCCACACTACTGAAAATTTCTTCAGGGTTCACCAAGCACTTAGCAAGCTTTGTGCTACTGTGACTGAATTGCAAAATATACCATTTGCCCAGAAGCTGCTCTTAGTCCAAACAAAACTGCCTACAAAACATGCGTAAACCACGGGAAGAAAAGGCAGCACACATCCACAAAAATCCACTCAACGCAAAGGTAAGTGGAAAAGCTTAGCAAATTAAGGCTTCCCTTTAATAACTGGAAGGACATTTACCGTGTTTTCAAGAGGTAACTGTTTCTTACTTCAGTAAAAGTGGCTTTATGTGACTGGAAGAAGGAGGTTTTTTTCGTTTTTTTTAAGTGAGTGGCTACAGTATTAGAGAACAGGGCGGGAGAGCCCACTCTCAAAATATAACTTAACCATCAGGCACCAACGTGCAAGAGAGGCCGATCAAGCACTCGAGCTAAAATGGAGCCTGAATTTCCTCTCAGACAGAGAGGGTAGTCGCACCAGGTCAGGGTCAAGGTCACCAGCAGGGCAGGCTGCAGCTGCCCGAAAGCGCTACACACCACGGGAGGGAAGGCGTTCCATCTCCGTCACAGCCGAAACAGATAAATCCCTTCTCCTCTCCCACCCTCCCTCTAACCACGCCAACAGTTTCTTTTCTCTTTTTTTTTTTTTTTTCAAAGCAGAGGGAGACGAGAAGAAAGGAAAATGACCAAATAACCTCGCCGCCCTGGTTTTCACACACAAGCTCATCAGCTCCCAAAGTTGCCATCTAAGGGCAAGTTCGCAGAGAACACTGAAGCCCATTTTGTCTGAGCAGGGGAAGCCTCCCCCGGCCCCCCCAGAATTCCTGCCTCCTCTCCCTCCTCCCACACACCCCCGAAAAGAGCTGGGAACTGTGGCCGGCCGGCCGGCCATGTGCACGCACACACTCTTCCACCAACTGCTGCGAGTTTTCTGTGAATCGCAGCGCGGAGCCTCCCAACTCGCCCTTCCCAACTCCACCTCCTTCCTCACACAAAATCTCTCTACACACTCAGCCGCCTGAGAGTGATTTTATGTGCATATATATTACATATGTGATATTATCCTCAGAACCTCTAGCGGGCAGACGAAGAAAGGACTGTACAGGGGCTTTTTTTTTTTTAAGGAAGGGAAAAAAAGCACAACCCAAGCCTTGTGCGTCGACTCTTGCGTACCGGGAAGGGTAAAGAAAGAGGAATGTTTGCGGAGCGGGCTGCCTGCAAGTGCCCTTTCTCGCCACTTCGGCCACGGCCCGGTGACACGGAGCCGCGGGGGCGCTCGGCCTGAGCCGCCTGCGCCCCCCTACCAGTACCCCGGGCAGGCACCGCCACGGATATTTCGCGAGAGGTAGATCGATCGCGCTGCCTGTCTGCAGCGGAAACGCACACGCTCACACACAACCCGAGCCAGAGACACCATAACCTTAACCCTTCCCCCACCCTCCGTGAACTTCAGGTGACCGACCACGTCGGCCTGACACGCGGGCTGGCGGGCGGGCGCTCCGACTCCGCTCCCGCCCCCATCCCGGGTTTTGCAGGATCGGGCTCCGACCAGCGCCAAACCGCCGGGAGAGGGGAGCAGTGGGGGGAAAGAGAAGAGAAATTGACCCTCCGTCTCCCCCGACCCCTCCCTCTGGCGCCTCCGGCGTCCCCTCCTCCCCGTCACCCCGCCCCACGCCTTCTCCCCTGCCCCCTCCTCCCCGCATTCAAGGAGCCCGGCGGCCCCTGGGGATATTTTTAGTCGCTTCTTTCTCCTTCACTTTTAGCTTTAGCAGCATCTCGGAACACTCAAAGCGGAGAGAGATTGGGGGGGGGGGGGGGGTGAGTTGGAGAGTGAGTGGGGGGAAAAGTTAAGAGTCTTGCAAAGAAAAGCAGGAGGGAGGGCGGAGAGCGACCGGGGGCGCGGGTGGAGGAGGGGAAGGGGACCGGGCCGTGCCGGCGGGTATGTGTCTCCAGTTGGTGTGTGTGGCTGCAGCGGGGGAGGCTTGTGATGCACTTTAGTCCTGGACTCTGCTCAGGCTCGCCGGCCAGAGAGGTCTGGGAGCCCGAGTCTCGCCCGGCTCAGTCTGATCCGACTGACCCCGCATTTTATTGCGGCCAGGAGCCCTGTTCCTCCCTCCCCTCGGCTCTGCAGGGACCTCGCGCGCCGCGAGCCGCCCTGCCTCCTGCCTCCGCCTCAGTGCAGCTCCCGCACCCCACATCCGCCCGCCGCTGCCCGGCCTCGCCCCCCGCCCGGCCGCCCCGCGCCCCCCGCTCCCGGGCGCGCAGCCTGCCCCGGCGCCGCGGGAGCAGCCGCCCAGCGGCGCGTGTGTGCCCGTGTGTTTGTGTGAGGTTCCCCCACACCCTCCCCAGCCGCTCCCGCCTCGCCCGCCCCCGACTCCCCTCCTCCGCCTCCACCTCCGCCTCCTCCTGCTCCTGCCGCCGCCGCCGCGGGCTCCGGGGCCGACCAACCCCGGCGCAACCTTTAGCCAGAGACGGACCTCTCCCTGGATCCTGTACCCGGCGGGCGGCCGCGCGCCCTCGCCCAGACACCCCCAAACGCCATGTCACGGCCCCCAGCCATCCGCGCGGCCCGACCTCCGCACCCTCTAACGCGGGGAACCGCAAGGAATTTTTTTTTTCAAGATTCCAACCTCTCCCCCCACCCCCGATAAAAATCCCGGCATCCACACTACTCCCCACCTCTCTTCTCGCGCCCCCTACCCCCAGCAACCCGGAGTGCGGAGGGGAGGGGGAAGGAAAAGGGAAAAAAAGCCCGATCCCAAGGAAAAAAGAGGGGGGGTGAGAGAAAGAAAGAAAAAGAGAATAGAAAGGGCACGGGGCTGATCATCACCAACATGGCTGCCTCAGCATAGACCTAAACGAGGAGTAACCCGGGCTGTGTCTTTGTCAGTTTCACCTCTGTAACCCTAAACTAATGCAGAAAACAACGGAGGAGGCTGCGGAGGGGAGAGAGAAGAGGGAGGGCGAGAAAATGGCAAGAGAGGAGGTGGAGAAGGGATGACTTACGTGAGGGAAGGCGCTTGGGCTGCTCCTGCTTCCTCCTGGGCATTTTCCCCCTTTTCTCACATTCTCCTCCTTGGTTAATGTGAGATCAAATAAACCCCCGTGGGGGCAGAGAGGCAGACACTGGCAGGAGCGGGGAGGTAGTTGGGGGGCGGACAGGCGGGCAGGGGGAAACCCCTTCTCTCCGGTGTGTGCAATGGGTTGAAGCTTGTTTCCTGGAGCCAGAAGAGGGGTTTTCTTCTTTTCTTTCCTTTTTTTTTTTTTTTTTTTAATTTTTGGTCGTGCACCTGGCTTGTCCCCGAGCGTAATATTCTTCAATGGAAACGGATCTAATAGGTGTGAGTGTGTGTGTGTCCTATGCTCGCGTGTGTGATGGGAGGTATAAATAAATGAGTGCCGGTGCGGCGGTGTCTATGGCCGCGCTCTGTGTCTCCGAGCCCCTAACACTAATGTCGGGATCAAAGGGCAGCGGCGGCGGCAGCACAGCTCACAGCTCGCTCTCTTGCTCTCTCTCTCTCTCTCTCTCTCTCTCTCTCTCTCTCTCTCGCTTGCTCGCTCTCCTCTCGCTCTCTCTCTGTCACACACACACTCACACACACAGAGGCACAGACTGAGGGAAAGAGCTAGACACACACACATACACAGAGAGCAAAGAGGAAGGTGCCCTAAGGCTCCCAGGGCGGACTCAGCCTCGGATTTGCAACCGCTCAGTCTGGAAAGAATGGGGGGCGCGCGTGCGGGGGTGGGATGGAGTTCTTCGAATTTATCACGCTAGTGGCCAAATCGAGGGGGGAGAAAGTTTTTCCCACTCTTTAAACAACGATTAGTTCATTATTCTTACTGGTTTTTAAAAGTAAACAGATTTTTCTCTTAACTTTGTTTTGTTTATTAAGCTACATTTTGTTCTGTATAAAATTCACCAGGATTTTGTCACCAAAAGAATCGCTCTCTCACCCCATCACCTTAAGTTTCTGGAAGTTGTAGTCTCCCACACACTCTCCAAAAACATTCCAATAAAAATAATGTTAAAAATAAAAAGATAACATATGGTGAAATCAATAACTAGATTGACGGAATAAGTGCCCGGTTTTGGAGTGCCCAATGAAGTTAAAACTGAAAAATACTGCCTAAATGAAAATTACAGCTCCTTGACAAAGGGGGAAAAATAAGATTAGGTCACCCCTGATGGTTGATTTAACTGCTACATGATACTCCTACAGTGTACACAGCAATCTTGACTTCTGAAATTTACTTTTTTTTCCTGCTCCAATGCAGGTATATGACGCTTACCCTGAAGCAATTCCAGTGTGCATTATGAGCCCAATATAGCAGTTTTCATTAACTGATACATACTTTCATTACTTTACAAATCACACATCTTCCTTCAAAGAGAGACATAAAGGGGAAAGATAGAAAAGGACGGGTCTCACTCTAGCACAAAAGGCTTGGTGAAAGAGGACTGTTCTCTTTGTGACTTGCAGTCATTTGGATAAAAGTTCACTCAGAGGTTGTTAATGATTTAAACTCCAAAACCTGCTACTATAATTGAAGCAGAAAATGGTCTGAAGAAGAGTTGTTTCATAAAACTCTCTTTGTAAGAGGAAACTTTGAACTTAGCTGAATACATTATATGTCATGAGTCAGATGTGGCTAAAAAATAAAAAAGGTGCATTATTTAACTACATCTTCCCTTTTTAGCTTTTTAAAAACTGACTCATCATCTTATTATGTTAAATATTTTCCTATCAATTCTAAAATAGAATTTTTTCGCCAAAGTAGGTAAAGGCACAGTGAAGATATAGAACAGTAAATGACACTATATTCACTTACATGGATAACTGATGGTTCTTTGATGTTCTGACTTAATTCTCACAACTCCAATGGTGTGTTAACGAGGGCCATGGGGGTTATGTCCCTACACACCCCTTAAAAAATAACAAGTCTTTATATTGAACACTTTTGTTAGAAAAGCTTAAAGTATGCTGTATCTCCCAAAAGATGTTTTTCACTGATAATGAAATCTCAGGATAAACCCCTCCCTGCCAACTTCCCAAAAGATCTAGTTTACCTGTGACAAGTAATGTTATCTGATTCCAGTCAAAACCCAGAGTGGAGAATAGTCAAGTTGAAAAGGGAACATCATCTAAACCAATTCTTCCTCTAATGTTGGATTAAGAAAATTGATAGTTAAGTTTCCCTGTGTTAGAATTTGAAATAGAACTATCTTTCACATCAGATCAAACTCAATTTGCCAGCCTTTGAATATTCTCCGTCGCTTTGGACTTGAAATTAATGTCATTGTTGTTGTTAGTTGTTATTGAGTCACTTCTGACTAGTGGCCACCTCATGTGCACAGTAGAACTGCTTCATGGCGTTTTCAAGGCTGTGACCCTTCGGAAGCAGATCTCCAGGCCTGTGTTCCGAGGTGCCTCTGGGTGGGTTCCAATCGGAGCCCATTCATTCCAAATAGACTCATTGCCCTGAATGAGCAGGATCTTTAAACCTAACAAGGGGTAAACAGAATGGTCACAGCACTCCACCACTGCTCCCTCGGAATCTTTGCCTAGAATGTTGAGGATTATTATTCTGTATAGACATACCAACACATTTTCCTGAATTGCTATGACTCTTTACAACGCTTAAAAAAAAAAAAACAAACCCATAGCCCATTGCTGTCGAGTCAATTCGAAATCATGGCGACCCTCTAGGACAGAGTAGAACTGCTCCATAGTGTTTCCAAGGCTGTAATCTTTACAGAAGCAGACTGCCACATCTTTCCCTCGTGGAGCGGCTGATGGGTTCAAACTGCCAACCTGCTGACCTTTTGGTTAGCAGCCGAGCGCTTAACTACTGCAACTATAATTGAAAACACACTTTAGGCCTTTCCTCAAAGCAGAGTACAGTTCCTGGGGCCTTTTACCATCATAGGGCAAATGCTATCAGCTTTTAATTGTGTATGTGATCTATCAATAGCAGAGTTTTTTTGTTTTTTTTTAATGAACTTGTTTATACCTCTACCTCTTTCCAAAAATAATTTGAAATAGTATACAGCAATAGAAAATGGAAATAAGGACAGCCTAGTTTCTGTTTAAATCTCAGGTTGGTATCTCTCCACTACAAAGCACTCTTCAAGGGCACATTCTCTCATCGACAAATGCTGAATCCTCAGGAAACACAAGCTAATTTTAATGTTAGACTAATCTAAACTATCAGGAAGAGAAATAGCTAGAGATTACTACAATGGATTTCAAAATCAAATTAATTTCAGGAATGTACACATTTTGGATACACATACACATGAACCATTGGTTTGGATTATTGTTGACCATAGTCATCAGATTGGAATTCTCAATTTGACTCACCCCCATGGACCAAGCTTTTAAAAGCACATTTTATCTTAATAATTATAGTACTCCTTCCGCCCCCATCTCCATCACCTCTCAGATGTGAGATTAAAATAGATTTTCTCAAAAGTGTTCATTCTAAAAAGATGCTTCATAAACACCCACATCCGCAGGAGTAAGTTCTAGCCTCGCCCAAGTATTGCTAAGGGTGGATAGATAGACGGAACTCTTCTCCTAGAATAGCATTCATCCAAGAGTGGTCTGCAGAGGTGTCCACGTAGTGAAAACTGTCTTCATGATAATACTAAGATGTTATTTGCCTTTTTCTCTGTCTTGACTTCTGCACTGATGATGCAAAAGCAATGGTGGGTAAACCTGTTGGTACCTTAGTACAATCAAGGCAGTGGCACCAAAATGTATTGGTAGTCACTCTGTTTTTCACCAAAGTGGTGCAGAAGGAGGTTTATTTAAGAATGTCCTTGATGAAGCAGTAAAAAATTATTAATCTTATTAAATCTCTACGCTTGTATAGAAGACTTTTTAATATTCTTTGTGACCAAATGGTAGGTACATATAAAGTACTTTGCGGCATACCAAAGTACATCAATTGTCTCAAGGAAAATCACTTTTCAGATTGTTTGAAATAGCTGCTTTTTTCATGTGTCTCTCAAAAAATGAATGAAGTAAGTCTGTAATTTCAAGGAAAGCAATGGAGAGTACTTTTTGACAATATTTGCACTTCCAAGTGAAAATTAGAATTTTAGATAACTTATATCCATTACTGTGAGTTTAACAGCTTCCTAATACTCAGAGATTTTTCTGATGATACGGGCAGTAATATTAATAAATGTGGCTTTTTGATACATTTTGGAAGATCTGCATACCTCAGTGAACCAATATTTTCCAAATGACCAATGCATGATGCTGTAAAATCATGGTATAGTAACAGATCCATTTAAAGTACAGGATAGACCAATGGATTTTAATGTAAGAGAGTATGAAAAGCTCATTGATATGATTTCAGATTCCACATTGTAACTAACTTTAAGAAACTACCCATTCATCAAGTTATGGTGTAGTATCAAAGAAGAATATCCACAATTATCTGAAAAGGCTATTAAAATACTACTCCCTCTTCCAATTGCATATCTGGGTGAGGCTGAATTTTCAGCATGTCCATATTCAACCAAAGCAATATGTCACAGGATATTGAATGTGGATGCAGATATGAGAATCCAGCTGTCTTCTATTAAGCCAGACTTTAAAAACATTTGCAGAAATATAAAACAATGCTACTCTTCTCGCTAATTTTTTTTTGTTTTGAAAAATATGGTTATTTTTCATACAATATGTTACTTGTATTGAGTTTATTGATGGATTGACATAATAGTCAAAACAATGGACTCAAACATACCAACGATCATGAAGCGGGTACAGTACCGAGCAATGTCTTGTTCTATTATACATATGGTCACCGTGAGTTGGAGCTGACTCTATGGAAACTAACAACAACATTGAGTTTATTATTGTTACTTATAAATGAATTTTAAAAAATTTTTAATTCCACAGTTTTAATGTCAGTATCAATACAGTCAATATGAATAGACATAGCCCACGTAAGCAAGAGCTCTTTGAAGTCCTCAACAACTTTTAAGAGTGTTAAGGAGTCCTGATTTCAAAAAGTTTGAGAACTACTGCCCTAGAAATTAAGATGCAGTTAAAGAGAAAAAAGAACTTCCAGGGATGTCTTACTAGAGGTCTCAGAATCCAATTGTAAATAAGCTTACCCTTCCCATAAAATGAAGGCCAGTTATCCCTTGGAATTGAGAGTTGGTTCTGTATACCCCCAGCTGGGCTCCCCCAAAGAGATCCCTTATGAGATTCAGGGAGAAATGGGTGTCTATTCAGTTTTGGAAAGGGCTGTTTAGCCACACAGGAAGGCTGGTTACTCTGAACAGAGAGCCCAAGTCTCTTCTGGCCTCCAGTTCTCTAGGAAAGTAAAACCAGAGGATCCCTCCCCTCTCCCCGGGCCTGAGCAATCTGCCTCAAGAGTTAAGGCAGGGACACTCTTTAGCCCAAAGTTGCTCCAAGCCTGACATTTTAAATAACGAGTGCTTGTCCCAAAGCATAGATAGGGGTCTGGCATCTCGCCTGGCCTGGACCTCACGTGTTGTAAATCAGTATCTGGTGACGATGACCAGCCATACTTCCCAGGCGGGGAAGCTTTTGCTCTAATCTGTCCTTGTGTTCTTAGGAAGCTGGAGCCTGGCTGAGATCAGTAAGTTTTGTCACAATTTGGACAAACCATGCTTTCAAGAGCAGTTGATATGCAAACACGTGACCTGACAGAGAACCTGGCAAAGAAAACGCTTCTGGGCATTTTTGTGCTTAAGACTTCTCCCTTAAACATCTCTCAAGTAGTTCTTCTGCTCAGCCACATGTGAACACTCTGAGTACAACATATTATTTAGATTAGGTGAATCCTGGATCTCTGTGGCCTATGCTTCCCTCATCTGGTCTATCTTTCTAGCTCTTATGCTTGGATCACTCAGTCTTTCTTGTTTGCTCCTAACTCCATCACCAATTTGGCATGAAACTCTTATCTCCCAATCATTATTTGCCAGGATTCTTAGCATCTCTCTATCAGTTTCCTTGGGTTTTTATTTATTTATTTAATTTTTTTTGTCTGAGTGGATAAAATCTCCCCTGAGCAGCTGCTCCCCACTTTCATGCATTTTCAAACTGATTAGTCTGATCATTTATTGTACCGCTTTCCTGCCTGACCCAGTCACCCTCTGACCTGCCTCAAATCATACTGCTGTCTCCTTGCCCGTCCCCACGTGCACTGTGGCTTCTTTCAGGCCCTATCTCTGGCTGCAGTCAGCTCTGATTCAGTTTCTCTATGACATGTCTCTTTTCCTTTGTCAATTCTGCTCCCCATCCCTTTCACCCACTGTGGTTCACACACTTGGGGCATCTTGGCAAGGTTGTTTACCCAACCTACATGTCAAGCAACTTCCTTCTTAGAATACAGTGCTATGTGGCATAATGCTATTAGAATAACAAATGACAAAGTCATTGCACACCCAGACTCAGGAGTTTTGTTGTTAGCTGCTGTCCAGTCAGCCCTGATTTGTGGTAACCCTATATGCAACAGGATCGGGCCATTGTGATTTATAGGGTTTTCATTGGCTGATTTTTTTCTAAATTGATTGCCATGACTTCCTAGTCTGTCTTAGTCTGTCAGCTCCACTGAAACCTGTTCAGCATCATAACAACACACAACAAGCTTCCACTGACAGATGGGTGATGACTATACATGAAGTGCATTGGCTGGGAATTGAACCTAGGTTTCCTCATGAAAGGCAAGAATTTTACCACTGAACCGTCAATGCCACCTCATCATTTTTGGTGATTCCCAAATAAAGTGGGAGTAGAAATCAATCAAAAAGCTTCCTGTGGATTTCCCTATTACTCTCCCCTCCATGATACCTGTGTCTGCTGTCTCTAGTCACACTAGTCTACCTCCATCCCTGGAATTCCACATCTGCCTCTGTCCATATTTATGCCAGATTTTACATAGTTGGGTATCTCATGGGAAGTAGGACCAAGTTACCTTGAACTCCAACTGTGTCTTTTTGGTTGTTGGAGGATTGGCTATGCCTTTTAGTGGATTTAAAGTCCTTTCATATAAAACAGCAACTGGTAATGTCTTATACATGGGAGTTAGCTATGTTCCCTCTCTTCATCATTTAATCTTATACTTTAATAGTTTAAATAAGGAGGAAAATTAAAATCACAGAACTTTAAGGCCAGAAGATGTTTTACAGATCACTTTTTTAAACCCTGGTATTTCACAGATGAGAAACCGGAGAGACTGAAATGATGCTGAGTGATGTTCCTGGCTGAGCTCTGACTAGTGAGTCCACCACTATTCGAGAAAATTAAAGCTAAAACAGGGTAATGTGAAGGCATATTTGCACATTCTGATGGATTTAAGCAAACCAGTTTTGCAACCCAGAACTTAGAAGCATTTGACATAGCAACATATAAAATAAAGGAACTGAGTGCTTTTAAATATTATACATGGAAAATTTAGCATGGGTTTAATACTGTTTGGTTACCTTCCGGAAGGTTCTTTTAAATGTGAATGAAGTGTAGCTATCAGGGCTAGAAACTTTCACAAAAAAACAAATAAAAATGCTTATTTCACAAACCATAGAGAGAAACTTTATTGAGAACGTAGATACTCTTGATTAAAAACTGGTAACCCTTAAGAAATTAGGCAGGGGAAGGGAGTGTAACATCCTCTGAGTAGAAACCCTGCAAATAGTTCAAAATAAAATGTTTATGCCTTCATGTAAAAAAGTGCTTATGAAGCCAAGGTCCAGATTCCATTTCAATGTTAACTAGCGGTACACTTAGTCTTGGCCAATTGTCTTGTAACTTCTTTCAGTGGGGTTCCTTGGTAGTCTGGGAAGAGCATCAATGTATCAATGCAGATCCATTAAGCTTAAAGCGCCCAGCCCAGTTCCCCCGACAGCAGTTCAACAGGGGCCTTTGCACAGCAGAAGGACAGACAGCAGCAGCAGGCTTCAGAAGACTCATCCTCCTTCCATGATGTATTTGGGAGTCCGTATCTGAGGGACAACGGGGAAAAAGGGGAAAATTCCCAAAATCTTCGAGACAGAAATGATTCGTATGAATTGCTCAAAAAAACCCAGAAAGGAACAGAATGAACAAAGTACAATACACATACTTGTCCTGGGATCTGAAGCACACCTGGTTCAGCAAGTGTCGTTTCAGTAAACAGACCCTGGTGAATGGATTAACAAGTTAGTGTGGAGTTACACTATGATCGAGGAGTTGCACAATGGAAATTTTACTGTGCAAAAGCCTCACAGATGGAGACTTCTTTGGCTCTTGTCTTTTTCTCATAGAGTTCAGAGGACTGGCTACCATATGTTGTTATTAGGTGCAGTAGAGTCGATTCTGAGTCATAGCTACTCTATGTACAAAAGAATCAAACTTTGCCTTGTCCTAAGCCATCCTCCCAATCCTTGCCAGGTTTGAGCCCATTGTTGCAGCCACTGTGTCAATCTGGTCTTCCTCTTTTTCACTGACCCTCTACTTTACCAAGCATGATGTCCTTCTCTAGGGACTGGTCCCTCCTAATAACATGTCCAAAGTACATGACACGAAATCTCACCATCCTCGTTTCTAAGGAGCATTCTGGCTTTACTTCTTCCAAGACAGATTTGTTCATTCTTCTGGCAGTCCATGGTATATTCAATATTCTTTGCCAACACCATAATTCAAAGACATCAATTCTTCTTTGGGCTTCCTGATTCATTGTTCAGCTTTCACGTGCATATGAGGCAATTGAAAATAACCATGGCTTGGGACAGGTGCACCTTAGTCCTCAAAGTGACATCTTTGCTTTTTAACACTTTAAAGAGGTCTTTTGCAGCAGATTTGCTCAATGCAATACATTGTTTGATTTCTTGACTGCTGCTTATATGGGCATTGATTGTGGATCCAAATAAAATTAAATCCTTGACAACTTCTGTATTTTCTCCATTTATCATGATGTTGCTTATTGGTCCAGGATTTTTATTTTCTTTATGTTGAGGTGTAATCCATACTGAAGGCTGTGATCTTTTATCTTCATCAGCAAGTGCTTCAAGTCCTCTTCACTTTTAACAAGCAAAGTTGTGTTGTCTGCATATCACAGGTTGTTAATGAGTCTTCCTCCAATCCTGATGCCGCGTGATACTTCACTTAGTCCAGCTTCTCTAATTATTTGCTCAGCATACAGACTGAGTAAGTATGATGAAAGGATACAACCCTGATGCACACCTGCCATATAGTTCCTATTAAAAGTGTCCTGAAAAACAGACAAGCATCACTAGAATTATGTAATTTCCAAAGGTCATGCCTCTAGAAATCTGCACCCCAGGAGGTTCAAGCTCCATTTGTGCCAGGTTGTTTGTTGTTTTAGAAAAAGTTTAGGTTGCTGACTGCTTTTTTACATATTCCAACTCCTCTGAGAGTTTGCTTCTCAGTAGTGTCCATAGGAAGCTTTGTTGTGACTTTTGCATAATATAAGTGTGTTTTGTTCAGCAGTATTTGTGTCTGTCAACCTAGTTACACATAGATTAAAAAAAAAAAAAGAATAAAGAACATACTGTATCAGCAAGAACTATCTAATTCATCTTCACATCAGCTCTCTGGACATTTCTTTCTTCATTTTAGGCTAGGGAAACTGAGGCACAGCTCAGGAGAAGAATTCCTCAAGGCCTCATATTCAGGACACCTTTAAATGACTAGTATTTTACATCAGGCCCAGTGATCTCCCTACATCAATCAAGCAGAAGCCTGATGAACAGATGGGCCACACATCATGCACTAGGGGCCAAGACATTCTGGGTTACATCTAATAGGGAAGGCATAAACCTAGGTGCCCAGGTGCTCTTCCCAGGAAATGCTGTTTACAATTCCCTGAAAGACAAGTCTGAGCTCCCACGTCGATATGAATTATTATGTTATTAAAGAGAGCAAAGCAATCTCTGAACGTAATGAGAGTGTAAATATGCAGAAATGGACATTGCATTCCCAAAGCTCTAGGGAGATAGCACTGTGCTGGTTCTTCTACATTTGCCTTCCCAATTCTCCTCCCTACTCTGCCCTGTTCTGTGCCCTAAGAGCTGACCTCGACTGACTGCATCACCCAAGCTCCCTTGCTGTCTTGACCATTCATTTGGGTTCAGCCAATAGCCATTAAGAGATCAAAGGGTGGGAGGGGAGAGAGAGCAGATATTTCTTTCTTTCTCCCTCCCTGCTTTGATGCCTTGTCTGGGGCTGTAATTCTGTCCCTCTGTAACTACAGCTTCTGAGCATGGTCAGACTTCATTGGACCTGAGATACACTATTTCTTCCCTTCATTCCTTCAGCCCAAGTCGTGGCAATGAAATCCCACTCTGCCACGACATAAACCCCCGCCCACTTCCTTTTGTTGGCCACCTTGTAAATCGTGGTCTCTAACCGGGTTTGCTCTGAGCCCGCCACCCTTGCAAATCGCAGCCTCTATCCGTGGTTTGTATTTGGCGCCAAATCTTCGCGCATGTGCGGGCCAGGATCTTGGCGCATGCGCAGAGCTGGAGAATCGTGTCCTTACGTGACCCCGAATCTGAGCATTGTTGGAAGGGAAGCTATATCCTCCCACACACAGCACCACCAGAGCCCCTTTGCAAAGCTGGAGGTTACACAAGGCGGACTTCGTATGAAGAGTGACTCAGCGTGACTCAGCACCTGGATCTCCAGATTTGAGCATGGGAGGGCTTGGGGTGTAGGGTTTGTCTGGTGCCAATCCTTGACCCTGGGGACTCAAGGACATAAAAGGTCCCCAATCCCCTCAAGCGGGGAGCGCGTGGTCTTTCGGCTGCTAGGTCCTACAGTGCTCTTTGTCTTCACAGACAATAAGTTACCACTTTCTTTTTCCCTTGAAATTGGCGTCGGTCCTCTTTGGATTGGCTAATAGGACAGGACAAGAACCCAAGGAAGTCGGTTACGGTAATGGCTTCCCACTGTCCGCTAATCTCTGATACCTCACCATCCTCATATGTTCCCTCAACTTTACCCAAGTCCCTGTAAGTAGTCCCTTTTTTAAATGCTCTTCATTTGAATCATCAAGGGTTAATTCTGTTCCCTCCTGGACCCAGACTAATATAAGCTCTTTCTATTCCTTCATTCACCAAATATTTAATGAGGACCTACTATGTGCCAGGCACTGCACAAGCACTGGGAATACCATGGTAAACAAATAGAGACATTACCTCTGACCCTATAGTTTACAGAACTCCATGGTTTGTTTTAGTTAGCCCTTCTTTATTTCCCATAAAATTGATATACGTATGTTCAGTCTTGAAACAGGTTGTGTAACTATATACATACGCAACCTTGGTGGTGCAATGGTTAAAGCGCTTGGCTGTTAACACAAAGGTCAGTGGTTCAAACTCACTAGCTGCTCCGTGGAAGAAAGATGTGGTGGTCTGCTCTGAGAAGAGGGAATGAGGCTGTGTGAGAGGTTATAATAGGTCACAGCCCAATACTAAACATATAATAAGATTAAAACTTGGTCAAGCAAAATCAGTTGCCCAAAAGAAAGCCTTGGTGCCCCAGGAGGTAGGATCATCTTAGTTCCATGCTCTGAACAAATTAGGGATGACCTAAGCAAAACTGCTAAATAGGCAACGTTCTTCTCCAGGACAGCTTCTTGCCGTCTCTCCTGTCCTTTTTGCTAACCCCATTCCCAGCACGTTTGGTGCTGGTTTGTACCCTCAGCAGCACTGCTCCTTTTAGCATCCAGAAATATCCCACTGCGGTTCCCTACCCAAACTGATCCTCTCCTGATGGATGGGCCCTACACTCTTTCTTAATTCAAAATGTAACTGTTCTTTTTTTTTCATTTCCCTGATCTCCTCATGCTTTTATTCCCCCAAAGAGGTAGCTTATGAAATAATGAGTGTTGTTCATTGTTTCTCTTCTATGTTCCAAGTTTTCAACAGGGACACATGCATTATTGTTACAAAAAAAAAAATTTTAACAATGACAATAAGTAAATTAGTTACTAAATTCAAATGTCTTCAGCAGTACAGACAACTTGCTACCATATTTTTTCCAATAGGGATATGTATAAAATACCAAGAACGTATAAGACATCACAGAATAAAGACGGCTGTCTTTCTGGAATGCTCCTTTCACTCAAATATTGTTGGGGAAAGTTAAATGATTTAACTTTCAAATAATTTAAAACATGCTCTCATTAAGATATGTATGGATGTACCATGTGCCTTGTTGTTTCTCATCTGAAAATGGGGATAATGCCAGTATTGTCCCCACCCCTGAGGCTGGTGTGGAATTTAAATGAATCCTGTAGGTAAAGCCCTCAGCACAATAAGTATTGTGCTGCTTCTCCTGATGGCAGCGTGGAATATGCCAGGAGGGCCAAGCTTTGCATTAGTTTTAAATCAAAATGCAAGGTCTCAAAGAAATTTTGCCCAGAAACTTCCTCAGATTCTATCTCCAGATTCGCAGGGGATACGTTTTCGTTTTCTTTGGCTACTAGAGAAGAGTTTGGGCAACATTAGCTATTTGAATACATTACCTATGCTTTCTGGATTTCCCATGCTTTATCCCAGAGCAGTGACTTTAATAGCAGGAATTTTAGGCATTGTGGCGTTCATTCAGTTATGAAAATTTCAGTTATAAAACATTTTATTGAGGTTTTTGTGATTGGATTTGTTTTAAACCAGCCTATTCTCCTTTCCCTTCCTCTGTTGTTGTGCTTGAAACAAAATAAATGGCCCAGAATTGTTTGGCACTCATTTGACATAAATCATAACTCACATTGGACTACTTTCAAGTCTACGTTATGGTCCTAAGGAAAAGTATAGTTTTGAATGAGAACTACCCATTCCCTTTTAATGCTTCTCTATCACTGTCCAAAACAGAGAGGCAAAAAAGTAAACATAACAACAAACAAAATTTGTTTTATAAATCAGGACTTTCTTTGAATTCAGAAAATGATGTTCACACCAAAATCCAAAGCAGAACAAAACCCATGTTAAAGTCACAAGACAAGTCTAGTTGTCTTTGTTGTGCTTTAAATGAATGGTTTTAATCGCACGCTATTTTGAGTGCCTTTGTCTCCCTGTTAGTTACTGTGTAAGCCATCTGCATTCAATTCACCACAAGATTTACACAACACTTAACAATAATAATAATAACATTACATGCATAGCAATGGCTAATATTATCCTATACCAGCTATGCTTTGGGTCTATGTATGAAAGAAGAACGAAGACCCTTGCTCTCAAGAAATGAATATGATAGCAACAAGTCATGATCATTTTTGTAAAAGGCTCTAATGTGATAATACCTTAGACTTTATCTAATTACTTTTGTTTAATAATGGACAGAACAAAACAATTGAACATGTGAATACCTGAAAAATTATAAATATGGTAACATTCTCCTATTTCAGATACCTTGGTCAAGAGCTTGTATCTTATTGAAAGCTATTTAAATACATAACTCATTTAAATTCACGATTAGTTTATAACTGGTAGCTTGTCTAAATGTACAACATGGGCTGGGGTGCCAAAGGTACAGTACAATGAATTATTTAAAATGGCCCTTCTAGCCATAGTCTTTGTGACTCACATACAATGATTGAGTGGGACTATGCAAATAAAGTATATGGAACCGACTAAGGTGCACCTGACCCAAGCCATGGTGTTTTCAATCACATCATATGTGCGAAAGCTGGAAGATGAATAAGGAAGACGGAAGAAGAATAGACACCTTTGAATTGTGGTGTTGGTAAAGAATACTGAATATACCACGGACTACCAAAAGAATGAACAGGTCTGTCTTGAAAGAAGTGCAACCAAAATGCTCCTTAGAAGCAAGGATGGCGAAACTATGTCTTACATACTTTGGACATGTTGTCAGGAGGGATCAGTCCCTGGAGAAGGACATCATGCTTGGTAAAGTACAGAGTTAGCGAAAAAAAGGAAGACCCTCAACAAGATGGATTGACAGAGTGGCTGCAACAATAGGCTCAAGCATAGCAATGACAGTGAGGATGGCAAAGGACCAGGCGGTGTTTCGCTCTGTTGTATATAGGGTCACTATGAGTTGGAACCGACTCTATGGTACCTAACAACAACAACAGCAATGAAGGGATTGGGCAGTTTTGCTATCCTGCCAGGATTAAAATGAGCCATCCCAGAGGCTGGAGGAGAGGATCTCACCACCACCAAGAAAGAAAAGCTAGAAGTGGAGCATGTCCTTTGGACCTAGGATCCCTGTGCTGAGAAGTTCCTGGAAGTTAAGAGACAGAGAGAGCTGTAATACCGAAGACCGCAAGAAGCAATGGCAGAGTAATGGCAGCAGCAGAGGCAGGAGACTGGCAGAATGCGGTGGGCTTCCTGGCTTACAGAGTGAGAAAGCTGAGTGCCTTTGGGCAGGAGGTTTTCTGGCGGAGTGGGGTGCCTCTGGGCACCTATCGGCAGAATTAAAAGAGCTTTGTAACACTTGCCCAAGCAAGACAGAGGCCAGGCTGATGGGCTGAGGGCCAGAGAGAGACCTGCCTGCAGACACGGCTGAGAAGAGATTGTCCTGAGCCAAGAAGTATATCCCGAGCATTCCTGAACCTGCATTGTAACCTGTTACTTCCTTAATAAATTCCACAACTGTATGGTCTGTGAGTTCGGTGTGGCTATTGCAACCAATTATTGAACCCAGCAGAGAAGAGAGAGTGCCATGGGAGGGTGGTTGGTGTCAGAATTGGTTAAAAGGTTGGAGGGTGGAGGCATGTCTGACCTCCACCTCATAGGAATCAGCCTTGGGCTGTTGATCTTGATTCTCCTCCTCCCTTGTGAAGTTAGATGAGGAGGTCAGATACGCAGCCACTCCATTTTTACAGATAGGTTGGGCACTACTGATACTCCTTTCTTAGAGTCAGTCAAAATGTAACATTTCCAACCTCTGCTCTTTGCTCTGTTCTCTGAAGCCATACAGCATAGGTCTGCTTTTTTATGCACAATATTAAGACCAGGCTAGAGCCATGGAGCCATTTTTTCTTAACCTCAGGATAGCCCCTTATCCAGCCCGTTTCCTGGAGTTGTTTCTTTTCTTCCTCAGAGCCTCCTTGAAGAGAAACATCCATGGGCTGGACAAAACTGACTAAAACAGGTCCTGCCCTCCATCTTGGCACTCCAGATGACCTTTAGCTCATTAACTGCCTCATGCATGGTAAATTCTCTGCCCCTGGGTGGAGAGCTGACATGTTAATGAACAAAAATGGCTAAGCTCCTCCTGCGTTGGGAATTGAACCCAGGCCCTAGAAAATGCTTACTCATTCTGGAACGCTCTGCGTCAGCATGCTCACCATTTTGTATTTTGTAACTGATCTTGCCTATGTAAACCAGCCTCAACAAGCTGCCTGCGAGCAGTCTTGGAAGGCACTTGGCCCCATCTATCTCCTTACTTGGCCAACCAATTAAGTTGCCTTTCATTCTCCCCAACTTGGTCTCTGTCTTTTGGCCCCAACAGAGTTGTGCTGAGCAGTGCTCGGAGTTCCTGGCAGCAGTATTGGCAGAGAGCAGCCAACGGACTTCTCAGTCTTTTCTCCTGCATCCTTCCAGTCTCTGTCTACCCTGCACCCTGGCCAGAACACAATGAGTACAAAGAGAAGCAGAAGGTATACCCCCCTTACACACACACACCCGGATGTAGATACCAGGTTTCTGAGAGGCTCTCAGATGGCCCGACTTAAGTTTTAGGTCTCATCTCATTTTCTTTTGGGACCAGAGAGGTTGTGGTTCTGGCATCATTAATATAGCTCACTTATTCGCAGATAATAGATATCTCAAAGGAAAGAGACAAAGAAAAGGAGACTCTCAGGACTATTATGGAGCCCTCGTGGCAAAGTGGTTAAGAACTCGGCTGCTAACCAAAAGGTCGGCAGTTCCAATCTACCAGCCTCTCCTTGGAAACCCTATGGGGCAGTTCTAATATGTCCTATAGGGCCACTATGAGTCAGAATTGACTTGAAGGCAATGGTTTTTGGGTTTTTTTGGACTATTATTCCCTGATCAGGCATCTTCAAGGCCAATTTATCACCGATGCTTTAAATTCTGAATTCTAGAATCACAGCATGGATAGATTTGAATTTCCACTGAGAATTAACCTGTAGTGGAAAAGGTTCATCCGTGGACTTCTGTCTGAAGGCTGTGTCTATCAAGAATCAGATGAGGCTCAGACAGGGGAGACACTGAAAGATGCTAAAACAATACTTCTTTTATTCTCTACACTTAGGCATCAACTTTTCTGAAAATTTTACTTCTGAAAGGTAAATATAGTCTTATTTATAAATTTGGGATTCCAGGCGTTCCAGTAGGGCCTCTCCTGCCCTTCTTGTTAAACCAAACCTGTTGCTGTCAAGTCCATTTGGACTCATAGCAATCCTACAGCATACAGTAGAGCTGCCCCATAGGGTTTCCAAGGCTCTAATCTTTACAGAAGCAGACTGCCACATCTTCTCCCACGGAGCGGCTGGTGGGTTCAAACTGCCAACCTTTCGGTTAGTAGCTGAGCACTTAACCACTGTGCAACCAGGGCTCCTTCTCCTGCCCTTAGTTATCAGTAAAACCAATTGTCCTTCTTCTTAACAAGTCCTCCCTACCCCTAAAATACAGAGTCCCTTTAATATTATTTCTAATTTAATATTTGCCCATACAGGAACAGGTAATAAAAAGCTACTTCCTAAAGAAGTTCTGTCAAAATCCGTGAGCCCTTTTGGCCTCACAGGCTGTAAGGCATCCCAACTTATTTCCTTCTAAGAAGGGAGGCGGAAAAAAGGCTTCCTTGCTCAAACAGCTCATGTTGCAGAGGACTTTGAAAAGGTCTAGGGGATGCTGGGAGTTTCCAGCTTGCCAGCTCAGGCTCCAGCTTCACTAGGTCATGTTAAATGTGAGTATGCACAATAAAGAATGGGGCGATGACCTCAATTGTCTCAACAGGATGTAGGACAGTAAAGGGGCGGTCCAGCAAGTGGCTCAGGCCCTCACTATTAAGAGCTTTAAATATCACTGGTATTTGCAAATGAGCAGCTACAAGCAGTGTCATAAACTTTATGAGTACACAACACACTGTGACAAACCCTTCTTAAAATATTGGTTGTGGCTGAGAGATTTCTGATTGTGCTGGGTCTGGATACAGGGTAGGCGAGCCATGAAGAAAGGTCATTTGCCTCCAAGCCAAAGTCCATCTGTGGGCTGCAGCATTATTACTTATTATTATTAACCGTAATGATGACAACATACATTTTTATGGCATTTGAATATTGCAAAGTGTTTCAACATCATTCTAAGCTGTTATTCTACCCCACCGTGGAGCAGGGGAGTCTTGGTGGTGCAGTGGTTAAATGTTTAGAGGCTAACCAAAAGGTTGGCAGTTTGAATCCAGCAACCGCTCCTTGGAAACTCTATGGGGCAGTTCTACTCTGTCCTATAGGGTCACTACGAATCAGAATCCACTAGAAAGTAGCAGGTTTGATTTTTTTGGTTTATGGAGCAGGGTAGAAGGTCAGAAGGAAAACATCAAGCTTAGATGCAGTAGAAGCTGAGCTCAAGATTGAGGTGGGAGCTGGTAGTCCACAAAAAGTCATTCATTTATATTGATGAAAAATTAGAAGTCAATATAAGCCTTTTGTTTTAAAGTGGCCGGAAATGTTCAATGTTGCAATCACAGACTTCAGCAACATGTCAAAAATTCGGAGCACTCAGGTTTTTTCTTTTCTCCCTTTTTTTCATCCTTCAGCTACTTACTCCCCAACTTTAAACTCCTTGACAAGATCTGAGGCTGTGACTGCCTGTGTTCTGCCTACCTTTCTGAACTCATCTCTTCCACTCTCCCTCCACTCTGCTCTCATACTCTTGCTCTTTATCCAACGAGTCAACACTTCTCCTGCCTCAGGGTCCAGGGCCACCGGTTGCTGTAAAAAAAAATTAGCATAGTGCGCTTACAAAAATACCTGAGGAGGTGGGTAGGGTGTAATTGGCAAACAAATGCAGAAGGCGTGTGTTATTTGTGTAAAAATATGCCGTTACTCAGCCATAAAGAGAAATGAAGTCCTGATACATGCTACAACATGGATGAACCTTGGAAACATTATGCTGAGAAATAAGTCAGTCACAAAATGACAAATATCACGTGATCCCACTTGTATGAAATATAGGAGCCCTGATGGCACAGTGGTTAAAGCACTCAGCTGCTAACCAAAAGGTCTGCAATTTGAACCCACCCACCAGCCACTCCATGGAAGAAGATGTGGTAGTCTGCTTCCGTAAAGATTTACAGCTTTGGAAACCCTATGGGGCAGTTCTGCTCTGTCTTATAGGGTCACCATGAGTTGGAATGGATTCGATGGCAATGGGTTTGGATTTTTTTTTTTTGTTTTATATGAAAGATCTAGAATAGGCAAATTTACAGAGACCAAAGTTTGTTAGTGGCTACCAGGGTAGGAGGGAGAGGGAAAGGAGGACTCAATGCTTAGGGGGCAGGGAGATTCTGTTAAGAGTGATGGCAAAATTTGGAAACAGATTCTGGTGATGTTTGCACAGCATGATAAGCATAATTAACGTCACTGAGTTGTACACTGAAGAATGTTGAAATGGCAAATGATTTATTATGTATATATTTACCATAATAAAAAAGAAACATATAAATGAATAAATTCCATTTCAGTTTTTAAAAATTATACTGTATGACTGTTGGTATAAAGATGAGTATATTAATATTATGTATTAAAATTTTGGACCTAAAAGTTCATTTTTTCCCTGATTTTAAGAGAAATTAAAACATCTTCGTGGATCCCTAAAAGTATGGTGGGCCCTCGGCACTGTGCCGACTGTGCCTGTTGGAGGAGTTGGCCCTGTCAAGACCTTTGCACCTGCTGTCCCCTCTACTTGAAATGCTTTCCCTTCAGATATTCACACAACATACAACCTCACTGAATTCATGTTTCTGCAAAAATGGCATGTTTTCTTTTTTTTTTTTACCATTTCAACTTTTAAAAATTTTTTTATTGTTGTAGTTTAAGTGAAAGTTTATATTTCAAGTTACTCTCTTATACAAAAATTCATACATACATTGTTATGTGACCCTAGTTGCTCTCCCTATACTGTGACAGCACACTCTTGTCCTTTCCACCCCTGATTTCCTGTGTCCATTCAACCAGCTTCTAACCCTCTCCGCCTTCTCATCGCACCTCCGGATAGAAGTTGTCTGTTTAGTCTCATGTATCTACTTAAGCTAAGAAGCACACCCTTCACCAGTATCATTTTATGTCCCAGAGGCCAGTCCAATCTTTGTCTGAAGAGTTGGCCTCAGAGATTCTTTAGTTCTGGGCTGACACAGAGTCTGGGGGCCATGCTTTCCAGGGTTCCTCCAGTCTCAGTCAGACCATTAAGTCTGGTCTTTTTACTAGAATTTGAGTTCTGCACCCCACCTTTCTTCTGCTCCATCAGGGACTCTCTGTTGTGTTCCCTGTCAGGGTGGTCATTGGTGGTAGCCAGGCACCATCTAGTTCTTCTGGTCTCAGGCTGATGGAGTCTCTGGTTTATGTGTCCCTTTCTGTCCCTTGGGCTAATACTTGCCTTGTGTCTTTGGTGTACTTTATTCTCCTTTACTCCAGGTGGTTGGGACCACTTAATGTATCTTAGATGGCCGCTTGCAAGCTTTTAAGACCCTAGACACCACTCACCAAAGTAGGATGTAGAACATTTTCTTAATAAACTTTGTTATGAAAAATGATGTCTTCTCAGAGAGGCTCTCTCTTACCAACTTGTCTAAAACAGCCTCATACCTCAACTCCAGCCAACCATCTCCATCCCTCTACCCTGCTGCTTGACTTTTTTTTGGTGTGTGTGGTAAAACATATATAAAACATAAAAATTCCTATTATTAACCATTTTTAAATGCACAATTCAGTGGCGTTAGCTATATTCACAATGTTGCACAACCATCACAACTATTTATTTCCAAAACGTTTTCATCACTCGAAACAGAAACTGTACCCATTAAGCAGTCACTCTCCAGTCCCTGGTAACCACTAATCTACTTTCTGTCTCTCTGCCTATTTTAGATAGTTCCTACAAGTGGAATCATACAGTATTTGTCCCTTTGTTTCTGGCTTATTTCATTCAGCATATTTTCAACCACCATCCATTTGTCAGTTGATCGTACTGTAGTGGCTTGCTTGTTGCTATGATGCTGGAAGTTATGTCAGCAGTATTTCAAATACCAGAAAGGTCACCCATAATGGACAGGTTTCAGCAGAGCTTTGAGACTATGACAGACTAGGAAGAAAGGCCTGGCGATTTACTTCTGAAAATTAGCCAGTTGAAAACCCCATGGATCACAACAGAATATTGTCTGACATAGTGCTGGAAGATAAGTTCCCTAGGTTGGAAGGCACTCAAAATACACAGTGACCACAACAGGGGACTCAATCAAACCAACAATCATGAAGATGACATAGGACCAGGCAAGGTTTCCTTTTGTCAACTAACAACAACAACAACAACAGCATTTTCAAGGTTCATTTGTGTCGTAGCATCTGCTCTTCTTTTCTTGCAAGAATCTGATATTATATTATTTATTTGTGTTTCACTTGCTTGTGGTTTAGGAGCCCTGGTGGTGCAGTGGTTAAGAACTTGGCTGCTAACCAGAAGGTTGGCAGTTTGAATCCATCAGCCACTCTTTTTTTTTTATTGTTGTAATTAAATGAAGTTTACATTTCAAGTTAGTCTCCCATACAGAATTTTTTTTTTACATACATTGTTATGAGATCCCAACCACTCACCCCATTCTGTGACCGCACACTCCTCCCCTCGGCCCCTGATTCCCCGTGAACATTCAACCAGCTCCTAACTCTCTCTGCCTTCCCATCTCACCTCTGGACAGAAACCGTCCCTTTGGTCTCTTGTATCTACTTGTCTAAGAGGCACATTCTTCACTTGTCTAAGAGGCACGTATCACTTTACGTCCCACAGTCCAGTCCAATCCCTGTCTGAAGAGTTGGCCTTGGAAATTGTTTTAGTTCTAGGGTGATGGAGAGACCAGGGGCCATGCTTTCCGGGGTGCCTCCAGTCTTAGACCATTAAGTCTGGTCTTCTTACGAGAATTTGAGTTCTGCATCCCATCGTTCTACTGCTGCATCAGGGACCCTCTGTTTTGTTTCCTGTCAGGATGTTCATTGGTGTTAACCGGCCACTATCTAGTTCTTCTGGTCTCAGCCACCAACCACTCTGAAAACCCTATGGGGCAGTTCTACTCTGTCCCATAGGGTCACTATGAGTCAGATTCAACTTGATGGCAAGAGTTTGGTTTTCGTTTTTTGTTTGTGGTCTATCCCTCCCACCAGAATATTAAGTTCTGTGACACCAGATTACTCTGTTGTCAGGGCTCAGAACACTGTCAAGCACACAAGAGGATGCTCATAAATGTTTGTTCAACGTTGAATGCATTTGTGCCTGCAATGTTTCTTCTATATTCCAAAACCTTTATTTTCTAAAATATAAAGAGAATAAGAAGTGACCATGAGGGAAGTAGGAAAATGTTACCTTGCTCAAATATCCCCAACTTACAGAAGAGCTTGAAAAAGTCCGAGACATGTTCTGAGCCCCTAGCTCTTCCACCCGTGCCCTTCCTCTGTGTTCTCCGTTACTTATACGTGCTCCTCTCCTAGGAGTGCTATCCTAGCACACACCACCTTGTTCTGTAATTAGACATGCTTGCTGAGACCGAGGCTTTGCATCCCTCAGGCCTACGTGCACATACTGAGCACTCAATAAATCTTTGCTGTAAATGAATAGGAAGAAAAGAGAGATACGGGTTTCTGTAAAAGTGCGAAGAGCTTGTGCTTCAACATTGGATTGCACAGAATTAATGAGTTGGTCTCAACAAAGTGGGAAGCCCTTGCCACAGACATTTGTTGGAGAGTGTGAGAGGAGAATCATTTCAGCATGCACAGGAGGGAGCTTGTGAGTATAGCAAGCATCTAGAAGAAGTTCTCTAGAATGATGCTTGGTGTAGCAGGTGTGACTCTTTTGGTTGCAAAATTTTCTCTTAAGGAAAAAAGAGACTTATTGACTCCCAGTATTGAAAAATTTAGGGTTAGGCTTCTTCAGACCTTCCAGGATTCAAGGTTCCAACAGTGTCCATCACCAAAAGCAAACAAACAAAACAAAACAAGTCGCCATCTAGTTGACTCCAACTCGTGGCCACCCCATGTGTGTCAGAGTAGGACTGTGTTCCATAGGGTTTTCAATGGCTGATTTTTCAGAAGCAGATCACCTAGCCTTTCTTCTGAGGTGCCTCTGGATAGAATTGAACCTCTAACATTTTGGTTAGCAGCCAAGCACCTTAAACGTTTGCACTCTCCAGGGACTCTGGCTTCCGTCACAGACTCTGCAAAATGAAGGCACAGTTCTAACCTGTTTGCCCTCTCAAATCCAGCAAGGGAAGAGAGAGGGTCATTTCCCAGATGTATCCGCTAAGTCTCCCTGTGACTCATTGGCTCTGATTTGGCCATTCATTTGCCTTTGGCCAAATGACAGTGCCCAGGAAGAGTGTGATGATGCACTGACCATCTTAGGCCTGGGTCACCTCGTGGAGTGGCTCCTGGCATGGGGGAGGGCAGTGGGATGTCCCTAAGCCACAGGGATCAGGAATGGGTGGAGCATACCTCCTTAGCTGCAGTTACAGGAAGTAGGGTGTATGCATGCTGAGTGGCCAAAAAACAAATGTCCACTACTCTTCACTCTAGAAAGAAAGTGTAATGGATTGGTTTGGCATAAAAGGCCTGGATTTTGAACTAAGAAGTTGCAGGGGAAGTATGCTAAGTATTGGATTCCCTGGGGACAATGTGAAAAGATCATTTGCATTTGTGGAGGAAGATTCCCTTCCTCACATAATTCCTGTGTCCTGTTATGTAAGCAGCAATTCCTATGATCTAAGGAATTAAGTTCATTTTGTTGAAACATTAAAAAAAAAGAAAGACGCAGGACATTAATTTGTTTTAACCCAGCTTTGGCCTGAGCAATGGGTGTGGGTGGGAAGTGAATTACCTTCATGAAAGGGAAAGAATCTGTGCTTTGGGGAGGTAGCTCTGTAGGAAGAGTAGGTAGATTTTCTACAGCTGCTTCTGACTGGATTATCTTAAGCAAGTCATTTCTGTGTCTGGAAGAAATTGAGTAAATCCTAGATGACTTTTTGCCAGGGCTTAAATGTTAGGCAAGAGAGCTTGGCAGATATCTTATTTTTGTTGTTTGGTGCTGTTGAGTCGATTTTGACAGAGGAGAATTACCCCACAGAGTTTCCAATGCTGTGATCTTTACGAAAGCAGACTGTACATCTTTCTCCCGAGTAGTGGCTCGTGGGTTTGAACTACCGACCTTTTGGTTAGTAGCCTAGCACTTAACCATTGCACCACCCGGGCTCCTGTCTTATTTAATTTAGGAATTGCTGGGCATTGCTAGGAGCCCTGCGGGTGCAGCGGTTAAGAGCCGCGGCTGCTACCCAAAAGGTCAGCGGTTTGAATTCAGCCGTTCCTTGGAAACCCTATGGGGCAGTTGTACTCTGTCCTATGTGGTTGCTATGGGTTGGAATCAGACTCGATTGCAATTAATTTTTTTTTTTTTTAAGGTGGTGCAAGGAGTCCCTGGGAGGCACAAATGGCTAAGCGCTGGGCTAGTAAATGAAAGGTTGGCAGTTTGAACTCACCCAAAGGCACCGTGTAAGAAAGACCTAACAATCTGCTTCCGAAAGTCACAGCCATAAAAACCCTATGGAGCTCAGTTCTACTCTGCAACACATGGGGTTGCTATGAGTTGGAATCGACTCGGTGGTAACTGGTCTGGTTTTAGTTTTTGGGGGGCGCAAATTGTTAACTCATTCAGCTGTTAATTGAAGGGTTGGAGGTTTGAGTTGCACCTTGTAAGAAAAGCCTGACGATTTACATCTGAAAAATTAGCCATCAAAACCCTGTAGAGCACACTTCTATTCTTACACATGTGGTGTTCCCATTAAGTTGGAGTCCACTCAGCAGCAACTGGTTAATTGGTTTAGTTTATTTAGTAGAGAGAGGAGACAAAATGCTCCTGAGTCTCCCTAGTAGCCACAGCCCACTCACAAGGGCAATCCTGCCTTCCTCCAGGCCTGTGTTGTTGGGGTCAGAGAAGAGAGAATGTTCACGGCACTGAAGTTTTCTGAAAATCTGTCAAATCATAGACTGCATGGAATTGAGAGGTCTGTTCACCTGTTCACCTGCTCTAAGGCAAAATGCTGCTTAGACCAGGTCACACAGATGAACGTTCCCATGTTTTCATCAGCACTATGAATGAGTTGTTCCCATTGAGTAATAAGTTCCACTGAGCTGTAATTAGAGTATTTTGCCTCTTTAGCGAGAAAAGAAAAACACAAGACAAAATAAACAAGAAGATATTTAGTTCAATTCAAGGCACAAACACCCTATTTCATTGCCATCCCCTTTTTTCTCTATTGAAATAAAAAATTGTACTTTCTGTTCCAAACTTAAAATATCATTGTGAAAGCAACAAAAATTAAGAGAGTGAGGGATGCCAGGTTAGGAGCTGTGCTTTCTGCTCAACTGTCTTTTGGAGTATAAAATGCTTTGCAATTCTTTGACTCAAAGTATGTAGTAACAACAAAAAAAAATACCTTTGAAATAATGTTACATCACTTCCGTTTTCTTTGGCCAACTAAAATGCCACATAATGTCTTATTTCTTATTCCCCGTTTCTTTATTTAAAAAGGAGAGTGAGCATGCATCTTTAATTAATTGACTAGATTTATACACTAAATGCTGATTTCTTCTTCTTTGCGGGGCAAATGGAGCCCTGGTGGCACAGTGGTTAAGAGTTTGGCTGCTAACCAAAAGGTAGGCAGTTCAAATCCACCAAGTGCTCCTTGGAAACCCCAGGGGGCAGTTCTACTCTGTCCTACAGGGTGGCTGAGTTGGAACTGACTCGACGGCAACAGGTTTGGATTGGTCTGAGGGAAAAATGGTGCTCAAAACTTTAGACATAGACTTATAGTCTGATAGGTTCCTGGGTGGTGCAAATGGTTTGCTCTCAACTACTAACCTAAAGATAAGTGGTTCAACCCACCCAGCAGTGCTGAGGAAGAAAGGCCTGGGAATCTACATCTGTAAGGATTACAGCCAAGAAAATCCTACGGGGCTCAGTTATCCATAACACATGGGCTCACCATGAGTCAGAATTGACTCCACAGCTATGGAATTGGTTTCTTTGGTGTCATGGCAAGAGCTTCGGTTATTGAGCTCCGTGAGTTTTCTTGGAGGCAAACCTTCCCTGTCTTTCACTTTCCTCCCTGCCCCCTACCCTCCACCTCCACCCTCAACATCAACCAAAAGGATACTGTCTTAGGCTGGGTTCTCTACAGAAAAAAAACCAGTGAAGGGTATACACACATACATATATGTGTGTATATAGAGAGAGAGGGAGAGAGAGAGATTTATCTAAAGGAAACAGCTCATGCAGTTGTAAAGGCTGGCAAGTCCCAAGCTCATGGGTCAGGCATTAGGCTGAAGGTTTCTCCTGACTCACGGAGCCGCAGGGGATGATGAACCCAGATCAGCAGGTCAGACAGAAGGCTGCTGGCTCACAGGCTGTGGAGGTCGACAAATCCCAAGATCATCAGGCAGTATGGCAGGCTGCTGATTCAAGTCCCAAGAACTGGAGGTCAAATAATGACGAGCTGGATGCAGGATTCAGAGAAAGCAAGCAAGCTTTGCCAGAACATCCATATGTATTGGATTCAGGCCACACCCCCAAGGAAACGCCCTTTACAACTGATTGGCTGATCACATCAGATCACATCATGGGGATGACTACATCATTACATAACAGCCACATTACATCATTACATAACTGCCAAACCAGTGAGAATCATGGCCCAGCCAAGTTGCACACAACTTTAACCATTACAGATGCTAAGGAGATGAAGTGATGGCTTCAAATTAAAAAAAAAAAAATGCAAAACTTTGACAACCTGTCTGGATAATTCAGCTAACATCCACCCTATTCTGCCCCCACAAATGATTGAATGCAAGAGTAAGTGACATTCATCCAATCTGCTAATGCTTGACTTCATCCTGATATCCCCCTAATAATGCCCTAAACACAACTCTTCTAGCAAATCTCTAGATCCATTAGCAGGATTTCAATACTACCTTTCCCCCAAATGCATCTTTCTACCATCTGCCTTTTTCCACGGGGGAATCCCTCTATCTCTTTTAAACATTTTTAATTTGGTCCCCTGTTTCAACAACTTAACTGAAACCTGGATATCTGTCATGAAGCAATTCCCTTACCAATCTTTTCCAACAATGTCCCCTCTTCTTGCTCATGGGCTAAGAAACGGGTCCCCTCCCTGTATTCTACTAACTCCAGACAATAGCTCCACCATCTTCTCTTTTCTTCTGAAGTTCACCATCCACTTGTGCCACCCTCTCTCCATCCCTTGCACCATCATCTCTCATTTTGAAGAGCAGGCATCCATCTTCCTCAATGACTTCAGCATCTAGGGCCCATATCATGCCAATATCCCTTGGCATTATGATATTTGCATTAATGATACCACAATTCATTGGTTTCTTGACTTCTTAGGCTCTAAGAACGTTAATTTTCACTCTACATTACTGGTCCATTGGTGCAACCTCACCTTAACCTTGGACTTCACTGTCAATTAGAACTGCTCCTTTCTAAGCCTTCATGGTAGCTAGCTTCCAAAAATGACTCACAATAATTCCGCCTCCATATACACTCATGTGGAAACCCTGGTGGTGTAGCGGTTAAGTGCTATGGCTGCTAACCAAAAGGTCAGCAGTTCAAATCCACCATGCACTGCTTGGAAACCACATGGGACAGTTCTACTCTGTCCTATAGGGTCAGTATGAGTCAGAAATGACTTGATGGCGATGAGTTTTTTAGTACACTCATGCTACCTCACACATCAAGAAGTAGAATTTATTCCCCCTCTCTTGAAATCTAGGCTGACCTTGTGACTTGCTTTGACAAATAGAATGTCACAGAAGTGACATCTGAGACTTCTGAGTACAGGCCTTAAAAGAAATGGCAGCTTTGGCTTCCTCCCTTTGTGAAATCAGATACTATTCTAAGAAATCTGATTACTGTCAGGCCTCCAGGCTATGAGGAGGCCCAAGCTAGCCATGTGAGAGACCAGGTGGAGAAAGAGAGAAGCCTGCCCAGCCTCCAGCTGTTCCAGCCATCCCAGCTGAGGCTTCAGACATGTGAGGGAAGAAACCGTCTTGGATATTCCCCAACACAGATTTCAGAAGTGTGAGAAATAATAAATTTTTGTGGTTTTAAGTCACTAAGTGTGGGTGGTTTATCACAGAGCAATAGACATCCCAAACAACCTAGAACTGTGAAATTTCTCTCTAGCCATAATATTGTAACTTTCCAGCCCTCCCACAACTTTATCCCTACTGATAAAGGATAGGGATAGCTTTTATCCCTCCAATCCTTAGATGGATCTTCAACCTTCAGTCCAACAGCCTGCCACCCTACTCAAGCTAGATCCTTGTAACATGTTAATGTTTTGTATGTCTCCTTTCTTACAAAATACTTTTCCTAAACTCTACTGTATTGTTGTGGTTCTAACTTATTTCTTCTTCTCCATCAACTATGTTGTTTTTGTTAGGTGCCGTTCAGTTGGCTCTGACTCATAGTGACCCTATATACAACAGAAAGGAACACTGCCTGGTCCTGCACCATCCTCACAATTGTTGCTATGTTTGAGCCCATTGTTGCAGCCACTCTGTCAACACATCTACTTGAAGGTCTTTCCCTTTTTTGCTGACCCTCTACCAAGCATGACGTCCTTCTCCAGGGACCGGTCCCTTGTCATAACATAGCTGAAGTCTCACCATCCATGCTTCTAAGGAGCATTCTGGTTTACTTCTTCCAAGACAGATTTGTTCATTCTTCTGGAAGTCCATGGAATATTCAATATTCTTTGCCAACACCATAATTCAAAGGCATTTTTAATTCTTCTTCAGTCTTCCTTATTCATTGTCCTGCTTTCTCATGCATATGAGGCAATTGAAAATACTATGGCTTGGGACAGGCGCATCCTGGTCCTCAAAGTGACATCTTTGCTTTTTAAAACTTTGAAGAGGCCTTTCTCAGAAGGTTTGCCCAATGCATCATTTGATTTCTTGACGCTGCTTCCATGGGCGTTGATTGTGGATCCAAGTAACATGAAATCCTTGACAACTTCAGTCTTTTCTTCATGCTATGGATTGAATTGTATCCCCCCAAAATATGTGTCAAATTCACTGGTACATGATTCCCAGTATTGTGTGATTGTTCATCATTTTGTCATCTGATGTGATTTTCCTATGTGTTGTAAATTCTACCTCTGTTAATGGAAACCCTGGTGGCATGGTGGTTAAGAGTTTGGCTGCTAACCAAACAGTCAGCAGTTCAAATCCACCAGCTACTGCCTGGAAACCCTATGGGGCAATTCTACTCTGTCCTATAGGGTTGCTATGAGTCAAAATCGACTCGACGGCAACAGGTTTGGGTTTTTGGTTATGCTATTAATGAGGTGGGATTAGCAACAGTTATGTTAATGAGGCAAGATTCAATCTACAAGATTAAATTGTCTCTTAAGTCAATCTGTTTTGAGATGCAAAGGAGAGACATGAGCAGAGAAACACGGGGACCTCATACCACCAAGAAAGAAGCACCAGGAGCATAGAGCATCCATTGGACCTGAGGTCCCTGTGCTGAAAAGCCCCTAGACAAGGAGAAGATTGATGACAAGGACCTTCCCCCAGAACCAACAGAGAAAGAAAGCCTTCCCTTGGAGCTGGCACCCTGAATTCAGACTTCTAGCCTCCTACATGTGAGAGAATAAATTTTTCTTTGTTAAAGCCAACCACTGTGGTATTTCTTTTATAGCAGCACTAGATAACAAAGACACCCTGTTTATCATGATGTTGCTTATTGGTCCAGTTGTGAGGATTTTTGTTTTCTTTATGTTAAGATGTTATCTTCCTCAATAAGTGCTGCAAGTCCTCTTCACTTTCAGCAAGCAAAGTTATGTCATCTGTTAATGAGTCTTCCTCCAATCCTGATGCCACATTCTTCTTCATATAGTCCAGCTTCTTGGATTATTTGCTCAGCATACAGACTGAATAAGTAGGGTGAAAGGATACAAATCTGATGCACACCTTTCCTTATTTTAAAACATGCAGTATCCCCTTGTTCTGTTTGAATGACTGCCTCTTGGGCTATGTACAGATTCCTCATAAGCACAATTAATTGTTCTGGAATTCCCATTCTTCGCAATGTTATCCGTAATTTGTTATGATCCACAGAGTCAAATGTCTTTGCATAGTTAATAAAACACAGGTAAGCATCTTTCTGGTATTCTCTGCTTTCGGCCAAGATCCACCTGACATCAGCAATGAAATCCCTCATTCCATAGCCTGTTCTGAATCTGGCTTGAATTTCTGGCAATTCCTTGACAATGTACTGCCGCAATAGTTTTTGAATTATTTTCAGTAAAATTTTACTTGCATATGATATTATTGATATTGTTTGACAGTTCTGTTGATCACCTTTCTTTGTAATGGGCAGAAGTATGGAATTCTTCCAGTCGGTTAGTCGGGTAGCTGTCTTCCAAATTTCTTGGCGTAGATGAGTGAGTGTTTCCAGTCTGCATCTGTTTGTTGAAACATCTCAGTTGATATTCCATCAATTCCTGGAGACTCGTTTTTTGCCAGTGCCTTCAGTGCAGCTTGGACTTTTTCCTTCATTACCATTGGTTTTTGATCATATAACCTTCTAAAATGGTTGAACGTTGACCAGTTTTTTTTGTACAGTGATTCTGTGTATTCCTTCTATCTTTATTTTATTGTGTTTAGGTGAAAGTTTATAGCAAAAGTTAGTTTTTAATTAAAAAATTTATACACAAAGTGTTTTGTGACATTGGTTGCAATCCCCACAATGTGTCAGCACTCTCCTCCTTTCCCATTCCACCCTGGGTTCTCCACGTCCATTAGTCCAGTTTTCCTGTCCATTCCTGCCTTCTCATCTTTGCTTTTGGACAGGTGTTGCCCATTTGGTCTTGTATATTTGATTGAACTAAGAAGCATGTTCCTCATGAATGTTGTTTGCTTTACAACAACACATTTCATTGTCAGGGAATTGCCAGAAATTCAAGGGGGATTCAGAACAGGCTGTAGAATGAGGGATTTCATTGCTAATGTCAGGTGGATCTTGGCTGAAAGCAGAGAATACCAGAAAGATGTTTACCTGTGTTTTATTGACTATGCAAAGGTATTTGACTCTGTGTATCATAACAAATTATGGATAACATTGCAAAGAACGGGAATGCCTAATCTTTGACTCTAAAGTGGACTTTGAGAGCAGCTTCAGTTCTGAGTTAGCAGGGTGTCTGGGGGGCCATAGTCTCGGGATTTGCTCCAGTCTCTGTCAAACAAATAAGACTGGTCTTTTTGTGTGAATTTGAATTTTGTTCTACATTCTTCTCCGGCTCTGCCCAGGACCCTCTTTTGTGATCCTTATCAGAGCAGTCAGTGGTGGTAGTCAGCCACCATCTAGTTCTTCTGGGCTCAGGCTGGTGGAGGCTGTGGTTCATGCGGTCGGTTAGTCCTCTGGACTAAGGTTTTCCTTGTGTCTTTAGTTTACTTCATTCTCCTTTGCTCTGAACTTGATGGGGCCAATAGATGAATCTTAGATCGCTACCTGCAAACTTTTAAGACCCCAGATGCTACTCACCAAAGTAGGATGTAGAACATTTTCTTTATGAACTATGTTATGACAATTGACCTGGAGGTCCCCCAAGACCATGATCCTCAACCCTCGGTCCCAGTAACTCGGTCCCTCAAGGTGCTTGGTTGTGTCTAGGAAGCTTCTATGACTTTGCCTTGGTCAAGTTGTGCTGACTTCTCATATATAACTTCATCAAAGTTAACGTGTGTACTATCTAGTTAGTGATCTCCCTTCCTCACCACGTCCCTCCCTTGTAACCATCAAAGACTGTATTTTTCTGTGTGTAAACCTTTTCTTGGGTTTTTATAATAGTGGTCTCATACAATATTTGTCCTTTTGTGATTGACTTATTTCACTCAGCATGTGCCCTCTAGATTCATCCATGTTGTGAGATGTTTCGCAGATTTATCATTGTTCCATTGTGTGTATGTGCCATAATTTGTTTATTCATTCATCGGTTGATGGGCACTTAGGTTGTTTCCATCTTTTTGCTATTGTGAATAATGCTGCAACGAACATGGGTGGGCATATGTCTATTCGTGTGACAGCTCTTATTTCTCTAGAATATATTCCTAGGAGTGGGATTGCTAGATCGCATGGTATTTTTATTTCTAGCTTTTTAAGGAGGTGCCGTATCGTTTTCCATAGTGGTTGTACCATTTTACATTCCCGCCAGCAGTGTGTGAGAGTTCTAATCTCCCTGCAACCTCTCCAACATTTGTTATTTTCTGTTTTTTTTTTTTTTAAATTAGTATCAGTAATGTTGGGGTGCAATGGTATCTCATTATAGTTTTGATTTGCATTTCTCTAGTAGCTAATGATCGTAAATATTTCTTCATGTGCCTGTTGGCCTTCTACCTTCTTCTGATGCTTGCTGCGTTGTTCAGTATTTTGCCCGTAGAACCCTTCGATACTGCTATTCAAGGCTTGAATTTTTTCTTCAGTTCTTTCACCTTGAGAAATGCCGAGTGTGTTCATCCCTTTTGATTTTCTAACTCCAGGTCTTTGCACATTTCATTATATTACTTTACTTTGCCCTCTCTAACTGCCGTTGGAAATTTTCTTCACTTCTTTTACTTCATCTCTTCTATTCGCTTTAGCTACTCTACGTTCAAGAGCAAGTTTCTGAGTCTCTTCTGACATTCTTTTTTTTTTCTTCTTTCTTCTCTGTCTTTTTAATGACCTTTTGCTTTCTTCATGCATGATGTCCTTGATGTCATTCCTCAACTTGTCTGGTCTTTGGTCATTAGTGTTCAATGCATCAAATCTAGTCCTGAGATGGTCTCTAAATTCAGGTGGGATATACTCAAGGTTGTACTTTGGCTCTTGTGATGGTTAAGGTTGTGTGTCAACTTGGCTGAGCCATGATTCTCAGTGGTTTGTCCATTAAGATATAGTTTGGCAGTTATGTAATTATGCAGTCACCTTCATGATGAGATCTTATATAATGTAATCTCCTCCATGATGAGATCTGCTATGAGCAGCCAATCAGTTGAAAGGAAGTTTCCTTGGGTGTGCAGTCTGCATTCAACATATATGGACATTCTGGCAAAGCTGGCTGGTTTTGCTCTGCTCTGGATCCTGCATTTGGCTTGTCATCATCTGAACTCTGGTTCCTGGGATTTGAGCCTACTGCCTACCATCTTACCTGCCGATCTTGGATTTGTCAGCCCTTGTAGCTATGTGAGTTAGAAGAAGCCTCCACCCTGATGCCTGACCCATGGACTTGGATCTTTCAAGCCTCTACAACCGGTTGAGCCATTTCTTTGACATAAATCTCTCTTTCTCTCATTGGTTTTGCTTCTCTAGAGAACCCAGCCTAAGACACCTCTCATGGACTTCTTTTAATTTTCTTCAGCTTCAACTTGAACTTACATATTAGGAGTTGATGGTTTATTCCACAGTCGGCCTTTGGCCTTGTTCTAACTGATGATATTGAGCTTCTCCATCATCTCTTCCCACAGATATAGTCAATTTGATTCCTTGTATTCCATCCAGCGATGTCCACATGTACAGAAACCATTTATGTTGTTGAAAAAAGGTGTTTGCAATGAATAAGTCGTTGGTCTTACAAAATTCTACCATGTGATCTTTTCTATCACTGTCATCATCAGTGTCATTTCTATCACTGAGGCCATATTTTCAAACTTCTTATTTTTCTTCTTTGTTTCCAACTTTCACAGTCCAATCACAGTAATTATCAGTGCATTTTGATTGCATGCTTGATCAATTTCAGACTGTAGAAGTTGGTAAAAAAAATCTTGCATGGTGCTGTAATGCTGGAAGCTATGCCACAAGTATTTCACACACCATCAGGGTCACCCATGGTGGAGGTTTCTGCTGTGCTTCAGGACTAAGACAGAGTAGGAAGAAGGACCTGTTTGTCTACTTCTGAAAAAATTGGCCAGTGAAAACCTTACGAATCGCAGTGGAACATTGTCTAATGTAGTGCCAGAAGACGAGACCCTTAGGTTGGAAGGCACCCAAAATATGACTGAGAAGAGCTGCCTCTTCAATGAAGAAAACCCCAAACCCATTGCCAGAGAGTAGATTCCAACTCATAGCGACCCTATAGGACAGAGTAGAACTGCCCCATAGGGTTTTCAAGGAATGGCTGATAGATTTGAACTGCCCACCTCTTGGTTAGCAGCCTAATTCTTAACCACTGTGCCACCAGGGAGTTGACCTTAGTGATGCGGATGGAGTAAAGCTTTCGGGACCTTCATTTGCTTATGAGGCATGACTCGAAACAAGAAGAAACAGCTGCAAACATCCATTAATAATCGGAACATGGAATGTATAAAGTATGAATCTAGGGAAATTGGAAGTTGTCAAAAATGAAATAGAATACATAAAGAGTGATATCCCAGGCATTAGTGAGCTGAAATGGACTGGTATTGGCCATTTTGAATTGGACAATCTATGGTCTGCTATGCCAGGAATGACAATTTGAAGAGGAATGGTGACACATCATCATCCAAAAGAACATTTCTAGATCTATCCTGAAGTATTATGCTGTCAGTGATAATACCCATATGCCTACAGAGAAGAGCAGTTGATAACGACTATTATTCATATTTACGCACCCACCACTAAGGCCAAAGATTTTTACCATCACTTATTTCTTGAAATAATTTCTTGAATAATTGTCAAGAAACAGCATATTTCTTGAAATATTTTTCTGCCGTTCTTTCCTCACTACACACTCCTCCTTTGTTTCAATAATTCAAAAATATTTATTGAGTTCCTACTACATACACATCAGGTTCTCAGTGCAAACGGTTAAGTGCTCAACTATTAGCTGAAAGGTTGGTGATTAAAATCCACCCAGGGTCACCTGGGAAGACAGTCCTGGTGACCTGCTTCTGAAAGCTCACAGCCTTGAAAACTCTATGGAGCAGTTCAACTCTGCACACATGAGGTCACCATGAGTTGTAACTGACTGAATGGCAACCAACAACAGCAACCACACACATTGTTTTAGGGATATGGCAGTGAATAAAACAGGTGGCATCTCTGTCCAGCCCTCATGAAGATTACATTCTGGGTTGGGGAGGCATAGGGAGACAGAAAATAACAACACCAATGAAATAAATTTATAGTTGTCAGATGATGATTTATGCTTTGGCAGAGTTAGAGCAGAGGTAGGGAGACACGGACAGAACTCTGATCTTTGTCTCCTCAGCTCAGTATGAGCACTGTTCTTTGCTTGGACTTCTCTCCCTGCACCAGTGTCTGGAAAATGCCTGCAGGCAGAAGGCTGGGGCTCTTATTAGGCTCTCCTTCAGGGATGATAGTTGCCAGCTGTCCACTATCTGATGTTGATCCATCTATTTTGTCTAGTTTTCTGGTTGTTTATGGTGGGAGGGCTAATCTGGTACCAGTTACTCACTCATGATCAAAAGTGGAAGTCCCCTGACTGAAGTTTTAGAGGATGACTCTGGCCGCTATTCTCACTATCCACTAATTTCTGCCCTTGCTACTCAAGTTAAATTGCTGTCTCATCAGTTCTAGGCATCAGACTCAAGGGTTTTTCTTAGTCCTTGTCATTCTAGGTGTTCCTTAGCATTTCATTCTCCTTCCTGAAATTTTTTTCTACTTGACTGTCGTAATATTTAGTTAAAAAAAAAAAAAATCAGGAGCATGGCATTATAGACAAAAGCAGCATGCCATCCCTCCACAGCAAAGACCAGAAAAACTAAGTAAAACAGATACAAGTGTCAATCCTGGAACCCTAAGCATCAAATGAAGGGATAAAGAATTCATCCAAGCACCGAATGGAATAAGAAACCGACAGAGAACAAAAAACGAATAGAGCTATGGACTGGAGGTCCTCTATCAGCTGACGCAGCATGGATCTGCCATCTTGGACCCTTTAGCCACCAAGAACAGTGGACAAGGAGAATGGGAAGGCAGCTTCATAGAGCTCCCAGCAGGAGACGGAGCACCCGGTAACCAGGGATACACGCTTTCTCAGCCCCCACCCTTCTTCCCCCTGGGTGGCCTCCACCGCTTTCCAGCAGGCCGAGGTTCCTCAACTGGAGAGACACCAGCTCCTTGCTGCCCCCACCAGCTGGGTCATTCAGTGTCATTTTTTTGTACTGTTGTTGCTTTTTTGGCTTCTTTTGGTTTCTTCTCTCTCTCTCATTGCCTTCCTTTCCTATCTCAGGAAGAACTGGCACCGTCTGCCATCTCTGCTCTTTCTTCATGGGCTGAGCAGCACCACTCAGCTGGGGAACCACTTCCCTGGTCCACGTCACCAAGTCACTGGGATCCCTTGAGGCTTTTTTCCCCTCTTTTCTCTGTTTCTTGTCTCTATCTTCCTTCCTTTCCATTCTCCCGAACACCTGGCTCTGTGTGCCATCTTCACTCCTTTTTGACTGGCTGTGCAGCCATGCTCAGCTGGGGATCGTTGTCCCTGATCCATGCCACCAAAGCTCCCTCTGGGCTTTTCTTTTCTCAGTTTCTTGTGTCTCTCTACCTTCCTTCCTTTCTTTTCTCCTAAACATCTGGTGCCGTGTACCATATCTGCTCCTTCTTGGTGGGCTGTACAACATTGCTCAGCTGGGAAGCTGCTTCCTGGTCCATGCAGCCATGCTAGTGGGCTTCCTTGGGGCATTTTCCCCCTCTTTTCTCAGTTTCTTATCTCTCTCTACCTTCCTTCCTATCTTTCCTCCTGACCACCTGGCATTTCTTTTTTTTCTCTTTCCTTGTCTCTCTCTGCCTTCCTTCCTTTCCTTTCTCCTGACCACCAGGCCGCTTGTACCTTTCTTTCTCTCTCTCTCTTTTTTTAGTTTCTTATCTTGCTCTCCCTTCCTTCTATTCCTTTCTCCCACCCACCTAGCCATGTGTGCTGACTCTGTCCCTTCTTGATGGGCTGTGCCACATTACCTGACTAGAAAGCTACTGGCACATAGCAGGCTCTCGCAGCACCTTTTTTGTTTTGTTTTGTTTTCAGCTTCTGTTTCTCTCTCTTCTTCCCCACACCCACTTAGTTTCCATACATCACATCCTCCCATTCCCTCCTGCTGTCTGCACTGCACACTGAGCACTGTACCCCTGAGTGACCCAGGCACAAACCACAGGACCCTGCCTTGCACTGCCCCCGGCCCCACCCTGTTGGCCCCAGTATGTGCCACAAAAGACCCATTCTCACACCTCCCCCTCCACTGGACCTGCCCTGCTGCACCATAGCTGAGCAACTGGTTCTGCCCATTGGACAAGGTGGTGAGAAGTATTGTATCTACAGATGAGCAAACAACAAAGAATGCACAGCCTGCCTTCTCAGACATAACAAAATAAAACAAAGAAGCAGGAAAAAACAAACAAATCTACAACCAATAAATGAAGAAAAAATTCCTGAATGTCCTGAATACAGCAGACAATATCAAAATATATGAAAAAAAAAAAAACAGGACAGTATGATTCCAGTAGGTTTCCAAAATAAAACACCAGATGACCTTCTGGTAGAAGAGAAGGCACTGGAATTACCTGATAGGAATTCAACACTCTAATATTCAGGGCTATGCAAGTGATAATGGATAAAGCAGACAGAAGTAAGGAAAAAATAGACAAAATCATGAACAATACAGACAAAATAATGGAAAATATAGATAAAACAATGGAGGAATTCAAGAAAATAATACAGGAACAAAATGTCAAAATAAACAAAAAACAAGAAATTATACAAAAACAGCAATTAGGAATCCAAAAGATAAATAACAAGATTTCAGAAATGGACACTGTCATAGAAGATTTGAGGAGCAAGTTTGATACAATGGAAGACAGGATCTGAGAAATTGAAGACAAGTCCTTGGCTACTACTTTGTTTGAGGAAAAATTAGAGAAAAGAATGAAGACAAATGAAGAAACCCTGAGAACTATGTGAGATACAATCAAAAGCAAAAGTTTGTGAGTGATTAGAGTTCCAGAACACAGGGAGAAAACAGAAAAAAAGGAAAGGATCGTTGAATAATTGCTGAAAGAAAACATCACTAATATCATGAAAGACGAAAAGCTAACCATCCAAGAAGCTCAATGAACCCCACATAGGATAGACTCCAAAAGAAAATCACCAAGACATATCATAACCACACTCGCTAAAACCAAAGACAAAGAAAGAATCCTTAGAGTAGCTAAAAAAAACCCGAAAAGTCACATACAGAGGGGAAACAACAAGACTAAGCTCTGATTACTTGGCAGAAACCCTGAAGGCAAGAAGGCAATGGGATTCCATACACTAAACCTTCAAGGAAAAAAATTGCTAACCAAGAATAATTATCCTGCAAAACTCTCCCTTAAATATGATGGTGAAATTAGGACACTTCCAGATAAACAGAAATTAAGGGAATATGTGAAAACAAAACCAAACTTACAAGAACTGCTAAATGCAGTCCTTCAGTTAGAGAACTAACAACATGAGACAACAACCTGAATCTAGGATGAAAGACTGCATCAGCCAGATACCAACCTAGATAACGAATTCTTAAGGATAAAACAAAACTAAAAGATTTTCAACAGGGAACCAGAGAGGTTAATCTGTAACTGACAACCACATCAGAACAATAAAAGAGGGAATAAATGATGTAGGTATAGATCTTTCAAATGGAGAGGAAGTCAAGGTGATAACAAGTAATAAAAAACTGGTTCAAACTTAGGAATATAGGGATCAATTCAAACTAACAAAAAAGAAAGTTAATAAACATACTCATCAAAATAAAGAAGAAACACATAAAGTATGAGTAAACACAAAATCTACAAAAAAGAAAGAAATGAAAAAAAATCCACAAACAAAAGGAATCCAGCACAGGAGAGTAAGAGGAACAAAGAAAATGTCAGCACCACAAACAGAAGAGCACTACAAAATGACAGCAATAAACTCACACCTAATGATAATGACACTGAAAGTAAATGGACCTATAAAGAGACAGAGAGTGACAGAATAGACCAAAAAAATGGCACCATCAAGATGCTGTCTACAAGAGACGTACTTTAGAAACAAAGACAAAAATTAATTAAAATTCAAAGGATTGGAAAAAATATACCAAGCCAACAGCCACCAAAAAAGAGCAGGAGTGCCAACACTAATCTCAGACAAAATAGACTTTAAAACAAAATCCACCCTAAAAGACAAAGAAGGGCATTATATAATTAAAGGGACAATCCATCATGAAGACACAACCATAATAAATATCTAAACACCCAATGACAGGGCTCCAAAATGCATAAAACAAACTCTAACAGCACTAAAAAGAGAAATAGACAGTTCCACAATAGTAGTAGGAGACTTCAACACACCACGCTCAATAAAGAATAGACCATCTAGAAAGAAACTCAACAAAGATACCGTCTTAGTCATCTAGTGCTGCTGTAACAGAAATACCACAAGTGGATGGTTTTAACGAAGAGAAGTTTATTTCCTCACAGTCAAAGTAGGCTAAAAGTCCAAATTCAGGGTGTCTCCAGGGGAAGTCTTTCCTTCTCTGTCTGCCTTCTCATCAGTGTTCCCCCAGACCAGGAGCTTCTCGGCACAGGGACCCCTGTGCAAAGGACGTGCTCTGCTCCTGGCACTGCTTTCTTCATGGTAAGAGGTCCCCCTGTCTCACCGCTCACTTCCGTCTTTTATATCTCAAAAGATTGCCTCAGGACACAATCCAGTCTTGTAGATCCAGTCCTGCCTTACTAACACAACTGCCACCCATCCTCCCTCATTAACATCATAGAGGCAGGATTTACAATTTATAGGAAAACCACAGAATACCAGGAATCATAGCCCAGCCAAATTGATACACACATTTTTGGGGGGACATAATTCAATCCACAACAGATACAGAAGATCTAAAGGCCACAATCAACAAACTTGACCTCATAGACACATATAGAATGCTCCACCCAACAGCAGCAAAGTGCACATTTTTTCCAATGCACATGGAATGTTCTCCAGAATAGATCACATCTTAGGCCGCAAAACAACCCTTAACTAAATCCAGAATATTGAGATAATACAAAGTATCTTCTCTTATCACAATGCTATCTAAGTAGAAATTAAAAACAAGAAGAGCAAGGGAAAAAAAAATCAAATACATGGGAACTGAATAACACCCTGCTTAAAAACCACTGGATAATAGAAGAAATCAAAGATGGAATCAACAAATTCCTAGGTTCAAATGAGAATGAAAACACATCATACCAAAGCCTTTGGGACACAGCAAAGGCAGTGCTCGGAGGTCAATTTATAACAATAGATGTACACATCGAAAAAGAAGAAGGGGACAAAATTGAAACATTAGCTGCACAACTTGAATAAATAGAAAGAGAACAGCAAAAGAAGCCCACAGACACCAGAAGAAAGGAAATAATAAAGATCAGAGCAGAAATAAATGAAACAGAGACTAGAAAAACAATATAAAGAATCAACAACACCAAAAGTTGGTTCTTTGAAAGGATCAACAAAATCGACAAACCATTGGCCAAAATGACAAAACCAAAAAACTGAAAGAAAAAAAAAAAAAAAACAAGAGAGGATGCAAATAACCCAAATAAGAAATGAAATGGGGGACATTACAATAGACCCAACTGAAATAAAAAGAATCATAACAGAGTACTATGAAAAACTATATGCCAAGAATTTGAAAACCTAGAGGAAATGGACAAATTTCTAGAAACACACTACCTACCCATAATAACACAAACTGAAGTTGAAAATCTGAACAGACCCATAACAAGAAAAGAAACTGAAAGGGTAATAAAAAAAGAACTCCCATCAAAAAAGAAAAAAAAAAAAAAAAAAAAGCCCTGGCTTCACTTGAAAATTCTACCAAAAATAAAATTCTGAGAAGAGTTTACACCAGTACTACTCAAACTATTTCAGAACATAGGAAAAGAAGGCATACTTTCAAATTCGTTCTATTAAGCCAGCAGAACCCTGATAACAAAACCAGGCAAAGGCAGCACAAAAAAAAAAAAAGAATTACAGACCAATATCTCTCATAAATATAGATGCAAAAATTCTTAACAATATTCTGGCCAATAGAAGTCAGCATCATATCAAAAAAATAATACACCACGACCAAATGGGGTTCATACCAGGTATGCGAGGATGGTTAAACATTAGAAAATCAATCAATGTAATCCACCACATAAATAAAATAAAAGAATCACATGATCATCTCAATCGACACAGAAAAGGCATTCAATAAAGTCCAATACCCATTCCTGATAAAAACGCTCAATAAAATAGGTATAGAAGGGAAATTTCTCAACGTAATAAAGGGTATCTATACAAAACCAATGGCCAACATCATTCTAAATGGAGAGAGGCCGAAAACATTCCCCTTGAGAACAGGAGCAAGACAAGGATGCCCTTTATCACCACTGCTATTTAGAGTTGTTCTGGAAGGCCTAGCTAGAGCAATAAGGCAAAATAAATAAACAAATACATACATACATAAATAAAGGGCATCCAAACTGGTAAGAAAGAAGTAAAATTGTCCCTATTTGTGGATGATATGATTCTGTACATAGAAAACCCAAAAGACTCCATGAGAAAACTATTGGAGCTAATAGAAATATTCAGCAGAGTAGTAGGACACAAGAGCAGCATACAAAAATCAGTAGGATTCCTCTACACCAATAAAGAGAACGACAAAAAGGAAATCAGGAAAACAATACCATTTATAATAGCCCCTAAAAAACCAAAAATACTTAGGAATAAATCTAACCAGGGATGTAAAAGACCTATGCAAAGAAAACTACAAGACACTACCGCAAGAAACCAAAAAATATCTACATAAATGGAAAAACATACCATGCTCATGGATAGGTAGATTTAACATTGTGAAAATGTCAATTCTACCCAAAACAAATACAAATACAATGCAATCCCTATCCAAATACCAACAACATTCTTTAAAGAGATGGAAAAACTAATTTTTAACTTTATATGGGAAGGGAAGAAGCCCCAGGTAAGTAAAGCACCATTGAAGAAGAATAAAGTAGGACTCGCACTACCAGAACCTACTATATAGCTAAGGTAGTCAAAACAGCCTGGTAGTGGTACAATGATAGATACATTTACCAATGGAACAGAATTGAGAACCCAGATTTAAATCCATCTACCTACATCACCTGATCTTCAACAAAGACCCAAAGTCCATCAAATGGGGACAAGACAGACTTTTTAACAAATGGTACTGGCAAAACTGGATATCTATCTGTAAAAAAATGAAACAGGACCCATACCTCACACCATACACAAAAACTAATTCAAAATGGATCGAAGACCTAAATATAAAATGAAAAACTATAAAGATCATAGAAGAAAAAAATAGGATCAATGGTAGAGGCCCTAATACATGGCATTAACAGGATACAAACCATAACTAGCAACACACAGACTCCAAAAGATAAGCTAGATAACTGGGATCTCCTAAAAATTAAACACTTATGCTCATCAAAAGAATTCACCAAAAGAGTAAAAAGAGAACCTGCAGACTGGGAAAAAATTTTGGCTATGACAAATCCGACGAAGTTCTAGTCTCTAAAATCTATAGGAATATCCAACACCTCTAAAACAAAAAGACAAATAATCCAATTAAAAAATGGCCAAAGGAAGTGAACAGATACTTCACCAAAGAAGACATTCAAGTGCCCAACAGACACATGAGAGTATGCTGTCTATCACTAGTCTTTAGGGAAATGTAAATCAAAACCACAGTGAGATACCATCTCACCCTGACATTACTGGCACTAATCAAAAAACTGGAAATAACAAATGTTAGACAGGCTGTGGGAAGATTGGAACTCTTGTGCACTGCTGGTGGGAATGCAAAATGGTACTACCATTTTAGAAAATGATATGGCGCTTCCTTAGAAAGCTAGAAATAGAAATACCATATGATCTGGCAATCCCACTCCTAGGACTATCTCCTAGAGAAATAAGAGCTGTCACACGAATAACATATGCACACCCATGTTCAACGCAGCATTGTTCACAATAGCAAAAAGATGGAAACAACCTAAATGCCCATCAACAGATGAATGGATAAACAAATTATGGCACATAGTTGGCCAGGTAGCTGTCTTCCAAATTTCTTGGCATAGATGAGTGAGCACTTCCAGCTCTACATCCATTTGTTGAAACTTCTCAGTTGGTATTCTGTCAATTCCTGGAGCCTTGTTTTTTGCAAATGCTTTCAGTGCAGCTTGGATTTCTTCCTTCAGTACCATCAGTTCCTGGTCATATGCTACCTTCTGAAATGATCAAACATCGACCAATTCTTTTTGGTATAATAACTCTGTGTATTCCTTCCATCTGTTTTGATGCTTCCTGCATCTTTTTCTCCCCCTGTAGAATCCTTCTGTATTGCAACTTGAGGCTTGAATTTTTTCTTCAGTTCTTTCAGCTTGAAAAATGCCAACTGCGTTCTTCCTTTTTGGTTTTCTATCGCCAGGTCTTTGCACATGTCATTATAATACTTTATTTTGTCTTCTTGAGCGCCTTTGAAATCTTCTGTTCAGCTCTTTAACTTCATCATTTCTTCCTTTTGCTGTAGCTACTCAACATTCAAGAGCAAGTTTCAGAGTCTCTTCTGACGTCCCTTTTGGTCTTTTCTTTCTTTCCTGTCTTTTTAATGACCTCTTCCTTTCTTCATGTTTGATGTCCTTGATATCATTCCGCAGCTCATCTGGTCTTCGGTCCTTAGCGTTCAACGTGTCAAATCTATTCTTGAGACGGTCAGTAAATTCAGGTGGCATATACTAAAGTTCGTATTTTGGCTCTCATGGGCTTGTTCTAATTTTCTGCAGTTTCAACTTGAACTCGCATATGAGCAATTGATAGTCTGTTCCACAGTAGGCCCCTGGACTTGTTCTGGCTCCTGGTATTGAGCTTTTCCATCGTTTCTTTCCACAGATGTAGTCCATTTGATTCCTGTGTATTCTATCCTGTGAGGTCCATGTGTACAGTAGCTGTTATGTTGATGAAAAAGTTGTTTGCAATGAAGAAGTTGTTGGTCTTGCAAAATTCTATCATGGGATCTCCAGCATTGTTTCTATCACCGTGGCCATATTTTCCAACTACCAATCCTTCTTCTTTGTTTCCAACTTTTGCATTCCAATCATCAGTAATTATCAATGCATACTGATTGCATGTTTGATCAATTTCAGACCGCAGAAATTGGTAAAAAACTTCAATTTCTTCATCTTTGGCCTTAGTGGTTGGTGTGTATATTTGAATAATAATGTATTAACTGGTCTTCCTTGTAGGCAAATGGATATTATCCTATCACTGACATTGTTGTATTTCAGGACAGATCTTGAAATGTTCTTTCTGACGATGAATACAATGCCATTTCTCTTCAAGTTGTCATTCCCAGCATAGTAGCACATATATATGATTGTCCAATTCAAAATGGCCAATACCAGTCCATTTCAGCTCATTAATGCCTAGGATATTGCTGTTTATGCATTCCATTTCATTTTTGACGATTTCCAATTTTCCTAGATTCATACTTTTTACATTCCACTTTCCGATTATTAATGAATATTTCTAGCTGTTTCTTCTCATTTTGATTCATGCCACATCAGCAAATGAAGGTCCTGAAAAGCTTGACTCCATCCACTTTATTAAGGTCGACTCTACTTTGAGAAGGCAACTCTTCCCTAGTCATATTTTGAGTGCCCTCCAACCTGAGGGGCTCATCTTTCTGCACTATAACAATGTTCCGCTGCTATTCATAAAGTTTTCACTGGCTAATTCTTTTCAGAAGTAGACCACTGGGTCCTTCTTCCTAGTCTGTCTTAGTCTGGAAGCTCAGCTAAAACCTGCCCACCACACGTGACATTGCACGTATTTGAATACTGGTGGCGTAGCTTCCAGCATCACAGCTACGTGCAAGCCCCTACAGTACGACAAACTGTCAGACGCGTGGGGAAATTTAGCCGAATAAGTCTATTCAGCTTAATCCATGAGTCACTATCAAGATTGCATTCTGCAGGAATCTCATTTGATATCAAAATGGATGACTATCAGAAAGTTAGACCAAATATTCCCCATTGTTTTGTATTTAGTCTGACTCATTAAAAAAACAAAACTTTCTCTTATGAATCTGAGGATTCATAAATAAAAAATAAATTCATAAATAAAAACAACATTATGCTGCCACCACTCCTCACCCTCCAGGTGGCTCTCCTGCTTTGGTAGAGCACTTGGAATTCTTGTTTGCTATCTGCCTCTCCATCTCAATTCCTGCTATCAGCCTGGGTTACTTCAGTGTCCATGTGAGGACCCATTAAACACCCTGCCTCTCAGCTCCTTGATTTTTTGTGGGCCAGTGATCTTGGTCTCTCCCTTGCCAAAGCCCTACCGGGACCACACCTGGACTTTGTTATCCTTCAGAATCACTCCACCTCTCAATTGTGACACTCCATTGTTCTCTTCTTGAACTACAACCTCCTTTCCTTTCAGGTCTTCTTCTCTTCCTCTACACCTTACAAAACTCCTTTTTCAGTCCTCTTCACTAATGCCAACATTTCTGTCTATTTCTTCATATACCTTATGTTTTTGACCTTGATTATCTTGTCTCCTTGCTCTAGATTCTTTCTTTGGGTAATCTCATCTTCTCCACTGGCTTCCATTACCGTCTATGTGTTGATGATTCACAAGTTTATTTTCCGTAAACCTTAACTCTCTCCCAAGGTCCAGAACCACATTTTTAGTTGCTTAATAATAATAAAGGAGCCCTGGTGGTGCAATCGCACCGAAAGGTCAACAGCTGGAACCCACTAGCCTCTCCATGGAAGAAAAGACCTGGCGATATGCTCCCATAAAGATTACAGTCTAGGAAACTCTGTGAGGCAGTTCTACCCTGCTCTATAGTGTCGCTATGAGTCAGAATCAACTCAACGATACACAACAACAATAATAATAACTAATATTTAAAGAGTAGTTACTACGGAACATGGAGTGTTTTAAATGCTTAAAGTCTGTTACCTCATTTAATAATCATGACAACTCTATAACAAGGAGTTTTTCTTAAGTACTAAGATACTATTGATGGTAAGACATATCATTATTTTACGAACAACTAGGGAAAATGATACCAATTACACAATAGCATAATTGTTATGGGTTGAATTGTGTCCCTCCAAAATATGTGTTAGAATCCTAACCCCTATACCTGTGAATGTAATGCCATCTGGAAATAGATCTTTCTTTATTATGTTAATGAGCTGTACCAGTGTAGGATGTGTCTTGAGCTAATCACTTTTGGGGTATAAATGGAACAGATTAGGCACAAAAGCAAGGAAGCACAGATAGAGGAAGATAGATGCCATGCCACGTGGAGCTTGCCAAGGGACTGAGGAACAGAAGCTGAAAAGAGACAAGGACCTTTTCCCAAAACTGAAAAAGAGACCCTTTCCCTAGAGCCGGTGCCCTGAATTCGGACTTCTAGCCTCCTATACTGTGAGAAAATAAATTTCTTTTTTTTTAAAAGCCATCCACTTCTGGTATTTCTGTTATAGCAGCACTAAAAAACTAAGACAATGATGATTTCTTATCGTTTTAAATTTTATTTTATACTTATTGAAAGAGTTATTTTAATCTTATTTAGGCCTACTTTTTTTAAAAATTATGTGTGTGTGTGTGTATGTGTATATGTATATATATATATATAAAAGAAAATGTAAACTATAAATTAAGGTGTTCCTAAAACTTTGTCACAATAAGTGTCTGATTTTCTGAATCACTCTTCAAAGCAGAGTCATTGATATCTGTGATTTTTCACACAAAGTTGTCTTCAGTGCTACCCACAGCATTAGTGATATAGCAATTTTCATGAAAGCTCCACTATTGTCTCTGTATTTTCTTCCAGGACACTGATACTCATTCTCCAAGTTTTTATGGTGACACTTTATTGATCTTCCTAGAAAGTATCAATGGAAGGTTTTTTGACAATTCTGAGGTCTTCTATTTCTTCTTCCAATGGTCTTTAAGTGATTTGTTAACTGAAATGTCAAGGGGCTGCTGCTGTCCAGTCATGACACCAGAAATAACAATCATTTCACCACACTTTCTAGCAAGCTTATTTTTAACTGTTACTCTGCAAGTCCATGAAATGCATCAAGAACTAACATACTGGTCGGTTATGTGGGGTTCAGGATGACATTTAGCCATTTCTGCTTCTTTCTCTCTTTCTCTGTGCTCTGGTGAAATCTCTTTCTAGTCCAAGAGAAATCCTTCTTCCTTTAAGTTTTTTTGAGAGGACTTTCTATGTCTGTGAATTCTCTTCCCTAAAAGCTAAGGCTTTGCTCAAAGACTGTACGCAACTAAAAATGACACAATATAAATTAGCTGCTCAATGTGTACATGTAGAGACAAAAAAACAACTATGCTATGACTGAAGCCTGACCAATAGCAATTGAAAGACAGCTCAAAACTTTAAAGAGGTTAAAATTTAGGACTTCTGCTTCCAGAAACACAGAGTACACATAATTTTCCCTATTCCTTCTACTAAGTACAACTATACAGCCTAGACATTATACGTAAAACAAATATAGCTGATCTACCCTGAAAGAGAGGCTAAAGGAATTTCTTGAAACAGAAAGGTGACAATGAAAGAAGGAAACTTGGAACACTAGGAAGGAAGGAGGAGCATAATAAGCAAAAATGTGAGGAAATACAATAAGTATTCCTTCTCCTCTTGAGATTTCTAAGTTATCATTGAGGAATGATGCAAAAATTATAACACTATCTTAAGTGGTTCAAAATATATTTAGAGGAAATATTTAAGACAATTATTCTATAAACAGGGAGGGTAAAGGGATATATAAGGTTTCTATACGTTACTCAAACTGATAAAATGACACCACCAGTGGACTGTGATTAGTTATGTATATATAATTTAATACCTGGATCAGCCACTAAAAAAGCTATACAAAGAGATACAATCTAAATCACTTTAGATAAATCAAAACGGATTACTAAGAAATGTTCAAGTAACTTATAGGAAGGCAAGAAAAGGAAAGATTAGCAGATTCAATTAAAAAACATGACCCAACTATATGCTATCTACAAGAAACTTACTTCAAATATAATGAGACAGAGTAGAACTGCCCCATAGGGTTTCCAAGAAGTGGCTGGTGGGTTCAGACTACTGACCTTTTGATTAGCAGCCGAACTCTTAACCACCGCACCATCAGGGCTCCAAAACACAAATATATATATATAATACAAACATAAATCAAAGGAGAGCAGTGGCTATTTAATATTAGCTTCAGCACAAAGAAAATGACCAGAGACAGAGACATTATGTAATGATAACATGGTCAATACACCAAGAAGAAATAACAATCTTAAGTGTATATGCACCGAACAACAGAGTTGCAAAATATGTGAAGCAAAAACTGATAAAACCAAAAGATAGAAAACCCCACAATTATAGTAAGAATTTAACACCCCTCTCTCAACAAATAGACAGGATATCAGCAAGGAAATAGAAGAACTTAACAACACCATGAAACAACAGGATCTAATAAAGATTTATAAGAACATTCCACTTAACAACAGCAGAATACACATTCTTTTCAAGTACCCGTGGAATATATACCAAGATGGACCATATCCTAGGCCATAATACAGACCTTAACAAATTTAAAAGAACAGAAATTATACAGAGGGTATTCTCTGACCACAATGGAATCAAACTACAACTCAATAACAGAATGTTAACAAGAAAATCTTCAAACATATGGAAACTAAGCAACACACTTCTAGATAACCCATGGTCAAAGAGGAGATGTCAAAAGAAATATATATATATATATATACTTGTGATGTTTGTTTATTTTAATTTTATTGTGGTAAAATAGATGTAAAATATATATAACAAAAAGTTTGCCATTTTAGCCATTTTTAAGTGTACAAGTCAGTGACATTAATTATGTTCACCATGTTATGCTACCATCACCACCATCCATTTCCAAAAGTTTCCCATCACCCCAAACAAAAACTCAGTACCCCATCAGCAATTACTCCCATTCCCTCCTCCCCTCAGCCACTCATAACCAGGGACCAATTAGCCAATAAGCAAGGTATGCATGGGCTTACTTGTGTTCACCCACCAATCTGCCGTGCACAGCCTCACCTGTTTCACATCATCTTTGATGTGGTGAAAACCATGTGAAATTGTTCACCACAGACCAGCAAGCAAACACAAGCCCATGTGTACCTTGCTTACTGTAAGCTCATGCATACCTTGACCACGGTCAAACTGCCCCTGTTGGTAACTGCTAATAAACTTTGGTTTCTAAGCATTTGCCTATTCTAAATATTTCATACAAGTGGGATCATACAGTATTTGTTCTTTTGTGTCTGACTTATTTCACTCAGCATAACGTTTTCAATGTTCATCCTTGTCATAGCATGTATCAGAATTTCATTTCTCTTTATGGCTGAATAATATTCCATTGTGTGTATATACCATGTTTTGTTTATCCATTCATCTGTTGGTTCACACTTGAGTTTTTTCCACCTTTTGACTATTTCAAATAATGCTAATGCTGCAATGAACACTGGTATACAAGAATCTGTTTGAGACCCTGCTTTCAAATATATTAGGTATATACCTAAGAGTGGAATTGCTGGGTCATGCAATAACTTCTTGAGGAACTGCCAAACTCATAGCAGCTGCACTAGTTTACATTACCACCAACAATGCATGAGAATTCAAATGTCTTTACATCCTTACTAATACTTGTTAGTTTCTGTTTTCCTGGTAATAGCTATCCTAATGGGTGTTTTTTTAATTGTGTTTTTTTAAAATTGTGCTTTAGGTGAAAGTTTATAGCTCAAGTTAGTTTCTCATACAAAAGTTTATACACATTGTTATGTGACCCTAGTTGCTATTCTTTTAAAGTGACCTCACATTCCTCCTTCCCACCCCAGATTTCCTGTGTCCATTCAACCGGTTTCTATTGCTTTCTGCCATCTCAACTCGCCTCTGGGCAGGAGATGCCCATTTAGTCTCATGTATCTACTTGAATTAAGAAGCACACTCTTTACGAGAATCATTTTATGTCTTTTAGTCCAGTCTATTCTTTGTCTGAAGAGTTGGCTTCATGAATAGTTTTAGTTCTGGGTTAACAGAAAGTCCAGGGGCCATGCCTTCTGGGGTTTGTCCAGTCTCGTCAGACCATTAAGTCTGGTCTTTTTACTAGAATTTGAATTCTGTACCTGACTTTGCTCCTGCTCCTTCAGGGACCCTCTGTTGTGTATCTTGTCAGGGCTGTCATTGGTGGTAGCTGGGCACCATCTAGTTCTTTTGGTCTCAGGCTGATGGAGTCTCTGGTTTATGCAGCCCCTTTTATCTTTTGGGCTTATATTTTCCTTGTTTCTTTGGTGTTCTTCATTCTCCTTTGCTCCAGGTGGGTTGGGACACATCTTAGATGGCCACTTGCAAGCTTTTAAGACCCCAGATGCCACTCACCAAAGTGGGATGCAGAACATTTTCTTAATAAGCTTTGTTATGATCAATTGACCTAGATGTCCCCTGAAATCATGGTCCCCAGACCCCTGCCCCTGCTACTCTGTCTATCAAAGTGTTTGGTTGTGTTCAGGGAACTTCTCAGCTTTTGGTTTAGTCCAGTGGTGCCGACTTCCCCTGTGTTGTGTGTTGTCATTCCCTTCAACTAAGATAATTCTTGTCTACTATCTAGTTAGTGAATTCCCCTCTTCCTCCCTCCCCACCCTTGTAACAATCAAAGAATGTTGTCATCTCTGTTTAAACCTTTTCTTGAGTTCTTATAATAGTGGTCTCATACAATATTTGTCCTTTTGCGACTGACTAATTTCACTCAGCATGATGCCTTCCAGATTCATCCATGTTATGAGATGTTTTAAGGATTCATCATTGTTCTTTATCGTTGCATAGGGTTACATTGTGTGAATATATCATAATTTGCCTATCCATTTGTCTGTTGATGGGCACCTAGGTTGTTGCCATCTTTTTGCTATTGTGAACAGTGCTGGAGGGAATATGGGTGCGCATATACCTATTCATGTGACAGCTCTTATTTCTCTAGGATATATTCCAAGGAATGGGATTGTTGGATCATATGGGACTTCTATTTCTAACTTTTTAAGGAAGTGCCAAATCGATTTCCAAAGTGGTTATACCATTTTGCATTCTCACCAGCAGTGTATAACTGTTCCAGTCACTCCACAACCTCTCCAACATTTATTATTTTGTGTTTTTTGGATTAATGCTAGCCTTGTTGGGGTGAGATGGTATCTCATTCTAGTTTTGATTTGCAGTTCTCTAATGGCTAATGATCGTGAACATTTCCTCATGTATCTTTTAGCCACCTGAATGTCTTCTTTGCTGAAGTGTCTTAAAAGAAATATTTTTTTTCTCTTTTCTTTTTTATTCTACTTCAGGTGAAGGTTTACAGAACAAATAGTTTCTCATTAAACGGTAGGACACATATTTTTTATGACATTGGTTAACAACTCCATGACATGTCAACCCTCTCCCATCTCGACCTTTTTAATTTTTTTGGTGAAAATATACATAGCCAAAGATACACCATTTCAAAAATTTCTATATGCACAGTTCAGTGAATCGACTACACTCTTCCAGTTGTGCTGCTATTCTCACTTTAGATAAAGATCTACAGAACAAAATAGTTTCTCATTAAATAGTAGGTACACATACTGCCCTACGATAAAAGAAATATTTCTAAAAAATGTCTTGAGCTGAAATAAAATGAAAATAAAACATAACAAATTTGTGGGACACAGTTAAAGCTGTGTTGAGAGGAAAATTTATAGCACTAAATGCATACATTAGAAAATAGGGAAAGTCTCAAATTAATAATCTAAACTCTCACCTCATGAGCCTAGAGTAATTAGAGCAAAATAAATTTAAGCAAACAGAAGGAAGGAAATAATAAAAATAAGAGCAGAAATAATTGAAATTGAAAACAGTAAAACAATAGAGAAAACCAATGTAACAAAAAGCTGTTTTTTTTTTTTTTAAATCAACAAAATTGACAAATCTCTAGCAAGACTGTCAAGAACAAAAAGAGAGATGATACAAATTACCAAAATAAGGAATGAAATGGGATAGCACTACAGACTCTGCAGACACCAAAAGGATAATAAGGGAATACAACAAACAACTCTACACATATAAATTTGATGACCAGACAAAATGGACCACTTCTTCAAAAAATAAAAACTACCACAATTCATCCAAGATGAAATAGATGAAGGTCAACCTAAAAACTGGGAAAAAAATTTTGGCTACGACATATCTGACAAGGGTCTGATCTCTAAATTCTATACAATACTCAACACCTCTACAACAAAAGCACAAGTCACCCCATTAAAAAATGGGCAAAGGATATGAACAGACACTTCACCAAAGAAGACATTCAGGAGGCTAACAGACACCTGAGGAAATGCTCGCAATCATTAGCCATCAGAGAAATGCAAATCAAAACTATAAGGGGGTACCATCTCACCCCAATATTACATGAATTAAAAAAAAAAAGAGGAGGACTTCCGGCAAAATGGCACTCTAGGCAGAAGCACCATGCTGTGCCTCCACAGCAATGATCCAAAAAACTAAGCCAAACAGAAAACAGCAATCCTGAAACCCTAAAACATCAAAGGAAGAGATAAAGAACTCAGCCAAACACCAATGGAGTAAGAAAACTAACAGAGAATGGAGAGCAAGGAGAGAATCGTGCAGAGGTCCCTTATCAGCTAATGCAGTGTGGATCCGCCATCTTGGACTCCTATCAGAGACCAGCAAATACGGGGTATGAGAAAGCAGCTTCATGGAGCTTCCAGCGGGAGACAGAACAACTGGAAATTTGTGATATACGCTTTCCCACCCCCCGCTCTTCTTCACCCGCACTCAGCCTCCTCTGTTTCCCGTGGCCACAGTCTCTTGTCTGGCTGCTTGGATTCCACCCACTGGCACTGGCTGGCTCTCTGAGTGCCATTTGTTGTTGCTTTTTTTCCGCTTCTTTTGATTTCTTCCTTACCTCTCACCACCTCCCCATCCTTTCGCTCAAATACCTGGCTCCATGCGCCATCTTCGCTTCTTCGCTCCGTTCGAGTGTGGAACTACTTCCCAGTCTGGGCTGCCACGCTAGTGGGATCCTGGGGCTTTTGTTTGTTTGTTTGTTTTGAGTGTTTGTTTGTTTTCTTTTTCTTTTCTTGAGTTGGGAGCCCATTCTGGCTGGGCGGTGCTGCGCTTCTTGGAACCTACCCCCTTGGCTTGCACAGACACACAGAGGGATCCCTGAGGACATTTCTTTTTTTGTGGGTTTTTTTTTTCTGTTGTTTTTGGATTTTCTTTTTTTGTTTTAAATTTGTTTTGTTTTCTTTTCCCTCTTTTTCCCTTTTTGTCTTTCTTCATTACTCAGTTTCTTGTCTCTCTATACCTTCCTTCTCCTTCTGTTCCATGAATATCTGGTACTGAATACCTCTACGCCTTCTAGCCAGGCTGTATTGCAACACCTGAGAACAACTTCCCCAGACCTCATAGCTGCAATGGTGGGATCCCTGGGAACTTTGCAGTTCTTTTTCCTTTCTGATTTTTATTTATTCATTCTTTTTTTTTTCCTTTTTCTTCCCCTTTTTGTTTTTCTCCATTTCATAGTCTCTCATCTCTCCACTCCAACAGCAAGCTCCCCTAGCACTCTTTTTTTGTTTGTATGTATGTTTTTGGCTCCTGTTCCTCTCTCCTCTCTCCCATATCCATCTTAGCTCCACACATAACAATCTCCCTCTACATCCTGCCTACCTGCACTGTGTGCTTAACATTATACCACCAAGCAGCACAGGCACGGCCTACTGGAACCAGCCCTGCACTGATTACTGACCCGCCCTGGTGGCTGTAGTAAGTGCCACAAACAACCCATCCCAGTAACTCCTCTTCAGCTACACCTGCCCTGCTGTACCATATCTGAGCAACTGACCCTGCCAATTGGAGAAGGAGGCAAAAAGTATAGTGCCCACAGATGAGCAAACAACAAAGAACACACAGCCTGCCTGCTCAAACATAGCCAAATTAAAAAAAGGACAAAACAAACAAATATACAATCAATAAATGACAAAAATAACTACTGAGTGCCCCAAAGACAGCAGACAATATCAACACATTTACAAAAACAGGACAGGATGGTTCCAATAGGTGTCCAAAATAAAACACCAGATGACTTTCCAGTGGAAGAAAAGTCACTAGAACTACCTGATAGGGAATTCAAATCTCTAATACTGAGAATTCTCCAAGAGTTGAAGCAAAAAGCACACAAAAATGAGGAAAAAATAGACAAATTCATGGGAAATACAGACAAAAAATTGGAAGAATTCAGGAAAATAATGCAGGAACAAAATGCAAAAATAAATTCACAACTAGAAATTATACAAAAACAACAATTAGAAATCCAAAAGATAAACAACAAGATTTCAGAAATGGATGGTGTCATAGAAGGGCTGAGGAGCAGATTTGATATGGTGGAAGACAGGATCAGTGGACTTTAAGACAAACACTTGGATACAACTCTGTTTGAGGAAAACTCAGAAAAAAGAACAAATAAAAATGAAGAGACCCTGAGAATTATGTGGGATACAATCAAAAGCAAAAATTTACGACTGATTGGAGTTCCAGAACAGGGGGAGAAAACAGAAAACACAGAGAGGATCATTGAAGAACTGCTGACAGAAAACTTCCCCAATATCATGAAAGATGAAAAGCTGGCCATCCAAGAAGCTCAACAAACTTGACCCCAAAAGAAAATCACCAAGGAATATCATAATCACACCAAAACCAAAGACAAACAAAGAATCCAGAGAGCAGCTTGTGAAAAACAAGAAGTCACATACAGAGGAGAAACAATGAGAATAAGCTCAGATTATTCGGCAGAAACCATGCAGGCAAGAAGGCAATGGGACGACGTATATAAAACCTTGAAAGAAAAAAATTGTCAGCCAAGAATAATATATCCCGCAAAACTCTCGTTCAAATTTGATGGCAAAATTAGGACATTTCCAGATAAACAGAAATTAAGGGACTAAGTAAAAACCAAACCAAACTTACAAGAATTATTAAAGGGAGTTCTTCGTTCTGAGAACAAACGACTTCAGCTTACAGGCAGAATCTAGGATGCAGGATCGTACCAGCCAGATACCAATTTAGGAAATGAACTCTCAAGGACTATCCACAATCAAAAGAAATACAACAGGGAATCAGAGCAGTTAATCAGTGAATGACAACAACATCAGAACAATAAAAGAGGGAATAAACGGTGTAGGTATAGAACCATCTAATGGCGAGGAAGGCAAGGCGATACCAAGTAATAATAGACTGCTTCAAACTTAGAAAGATAAAGGGAAATTTCGTGGTAACGAAAAAGAAAGTTAATAAACATACTCATAAAAATAAAGAGGAAAAACATAAAGTCTCAGCAAAAACAAAACCTACAAAAACAGAAGAAATTTTAAAAAAAATCCACAAACAAAAGTAACTCAGCACAGGAGAGTAAGAACTAAGAAAATGTCAGCACCACAAAAAAAAAAAAGCACTACAAAATGACAGCAACAAACTCACATCTATCAGTAATTACACTGAACGTAAATGCACTCAATGCACCCATAAAGAGACGGAGAGTGACAGAATGGATAAGAAAACAGGATCCATCAATATGCTGTCTACAAGAGACACACCTTAGAAACAAAGATGTGAATTAAATAAGAGTCGTCACTTGAATAGACGTATGCATACCTATGTTCATGGCAGCGTTGTTCACGATAGCAAAAAGATGGAAACAACCTAGAAGCACATCAACAGATGAATGGATAAACTGTCGTACATAGATATAATCGAGCACTATGCAACAAGAAAGAACTACAATGAATCTGTGAAGCATCTCATAACACGGATGAAACTGGAGGACATTATGCTGAGTGAAATAAGTCAATCACAAAAGGACAAATATTGTATGAGACCTCTATTGTAAAAACCCATGAAAAAGTTTACACAGAAAAAGTAACAATCTTTGTTGGTTACCGAGGGATGGGCGGGATGGGGAGAAATACTAAATAGGCAATAGATAAGTGGTATCTTTGGTGAAGGGTGAGACAGTACACAATACTCAGGAAGCCAGCACAACTTGTACAAGGAAAGGTCACGGAAGCTCCATAGACACTTCCAAACTCCCTGAGGGACTGAATTGCTGGGTGAAGGGCTCTGGGGACCATGGTCTCGGGGAACATCTAGCTCAATTGGCATAACACAGTTTATAAAGACAATGTTCTACATTCTACCTTGGTGAGTAGCATCTGGGTTCTTAAAAGCCTGTGAGCGGCCATCTAAGATACTCCACTGGTCTCATCCCTTCGGGAGCAAGGGAGAGTGAAGAGTACAGGATACAAGGAAAAGATTAGTCCGAAGTACTAATGGACCACAGCTACCAAGGCCTCCACAAGACTGAGTCCAGTACAGCTCAAAGGTGTCTGGCTACCACCACTGAATGCTCTGACTGGGATCACAACAGAGGGTTCTGGACAGAGCTGGAGAAGGATGTAGAACAAAATTCTAACTCACAAAAAGAAGACCAGATCTACTGTCCTAAAGGAGACTGGAGAAACCACAAGAGTATGGCCCCCAGACACCCTTTTAGCTCAGCGGTGAAGTTACCTCCGAGATTCACTGTTCAGCCTGGGAGTGGACAGCCGCATAAAACCAAATGAGACTTACGAGGTACAGGAGTCCAGTGACAAGGGCCAGAAGGCAGAAGGGGATAAGGAAGCTAGTGATAGGGAACCCAAGGTTGAGTAAGGATATTGTTGATGTGTTGTGAGATTGGTAACTATTGTCATAGGGCAACATGTGTAGTAACTGTTAAATGAGAAACTATTTTGTTCTGTAAGCCTTCGTCTTAAGTGAGAATAACAGCACAATTGGAAGAGCGTAGTCAATGTCACTGAACAGTGCATGTAGAAATGTTTGAAATGGTGTATCTTTGGCTATGTGTATTTTCACCAAAAAAAAAAAAAGGTTGAGAAGTTAGAGGGTTGATACGTTGTGGGGTTGTTAACCAATGTTATAAAACAACATGTGTACTACTGTTTCATGAGAAACTATTTGTTCTGTAAGCCTTCACCTGATGTACAATTAAAACAAAATAAAATAAAATAAAAAAAACACACACACACAAAAAAGGAAAAAAAAATAAAGTGAGAATAGCAGCACAATTGTAAGGGTGTAGTCAACGTCACTGAACTGTGCATGTAGAAATTTTTGAAATGGTGTATCATTGGCTATGTATATTTTCACCAAAAAAAAAAAAAAAAAAGGTCGAGAAGGGAGAGGGTTGACATGTTGTGGGGTTGTTAACCAATGTCATAAAACAATATATGTACTACTGTTTCATGAGAATCTATTTGTTCTGAAACCTTCACCTGAAGTACAAGAAAAAAAATTAAGGAAAAAAAAAAGAAAAGAACAAATGTTGGAGAGATTGTTGGGAAACTGAAACTCTAATACACTGCTGGTGGGAATGCAAAATGGTACAACCATTATGGACAATGATATAACGTCTCCTTAAAAAAAAATAGAAATACCATAAGATCCAACAATCCCACTCCTAGGAATATATCCTAGAGAAATAAAAGCCATCACATAAATAGACATATACATACCCATGTTCATTGCAGCATTATTCACAATAGTAAAAAGATGAAAACAGCCTAGGTGCCCATCAACAGATGAATGGATAAACAAATTATGGTACATACACGTGATGGAATACTATGCAACAATAAAAAACAGCCATGAATCTGTGAAACATCTCACAAAATGGATGAATTATGCTGAGTGGAATAAGTCAATCACAAAAGGACAAATATTGTATAAACCACTATTACAAAAACCCAGGAAAAGGTTTATACACTGAAAAAATATCTTTGATGGTTACAAGGCGGGGAGTGGTAAGGAGGGGAAGTCACTAATTAGATAGTAAACAAATGTTAAGTTTGGTATTAACTTTGGTGAAGGGAAAGACAGCACACAGTATGGGGGAAGTCAGCACAACTTGACCAAAGCAAAGTCACAGAAGCTTCCTAGACATATCCAAACATCTTGAGGGACTGAGCTTCTGGGGCTGAGGGTTAGGGACCATAGTCTCAGGGGGCATGTAGGTCAACTGCATAATATAGTTGATAAAGAAAATGTTCTACATCCTACTTTGGTGAGTAGAGTCTGGGGTCTTAAAAGCTTTCAAGTGGACATCTAAGACACATCTATTGGTCCCAGCATTTTCAGAGCAAAAGAGAATGAAGAAAACCAAAGACACAAGTAAAATATTAGTTCAAAGTACTAATGGACCACATGAGCCACAGTCTCCACCAGCCTGAACCCAGAAGAACTAGATGGTGCTTGCCTACCACCAACAACCACTATGACAGTGATCATGATAGAGGGTCCTGGGCAGAGCAAGAGAAAAAAGTAGAACAAAATTCAAATTCACAACAGAAGCCCAGACTTACCGGTCTGACAGTGACTGGAGGAACCCCTGAGACTATGGTCCCTGGACACCCTGCTAACTCAGAACTGAAGCTACTCCTGAAGTCCATCTTTCAGCCAAAGATTACACAGTGTCTTAGTTATATAGTGCTGTTAGAATAGAAATACCACAAGTGGATGCCTTCAACAAAGAGAAATTTACTTTCTCACAGTCTAGGAGGCTAGAAGTCTGAATTCAGGCACTCCAGGGGAAGGCGTTCTCTCTCTGTAAGCTGTGGAGGAAGGTCCTGGTCATCAATCTTCCCTTGGAGTAGGAGCTTCGCAGCACAGGGACCCTGGGTCCAAAGGACTTTCTCTGCTCCTGGTAATACTTTCTTGATGGTATGATGTCCCCATGTCTTTCTGCTTGCTTCTCCCTTTTATATCTCAAAAGAGATTGGTTTAAGACACAACCTAATCTTGTAGATTGAGTCCTGCTCATTAACGTAATTGCCTATAATCCAGCCTTATTAACATCATAGAGAGAGGATTTACAACACATAAGATAATCACATAATGTGACAAAATGGTGGACAATCACACGATATTGGGAATCATGGCCAAGCCAAGTTGACACACATTTTGGGGGAACACAATTCAATCCATAACAGACAGGCCTATAAAACAAACAACATGTGTGAGGAATGTGCTTCTTAGTTCAATCAAGTATAGTAGACAAAATGGGCAATACCTGTCCAAAAGCAAAGAAGAGATGGCAGGAAAGGACAGGAAAACTGGATGGATGGACACTGAGAAACCAGGGTGGTAAGGGAAAGGGAGAGAGTGCTGACACATTGCAGGGATTACAACTAATGTTATAAAACAATTTGTGTTTACAATTTTTCCGTGAAAAACTTATTTTCACTGTAAACTTTCACCTAAAATACACACACACAAAGAAACAGATAAAAGTCAAATATAGTAAAGATGTAAATTTTCCTCCAATTGGTATGCAGGTTCAACGCAAATACTATGAAAATTCCACCAAGATTTTTTGTAAATATAGACAAGATTATTCAAAAACTTATAAGGGAAGGCAAAGGAACAATGATAGCAAAAACTATTTTGAAGAAGAATAATAAAGTGGGAGGAAACAGTCTACCTACCAAATTTCAAGATTTACTATAAAGCTACAGTAATAAAGATAGTGGTATTACAAAAGTATAGACAGATAGACCAATGGAACAGGGTAGAGAACCCAGAAATGAACCATAAAACTATGCCCAACTGATTTTTGACCAAGGTGTGAAAGCAATTCAATGGAAGAAGCATAGCCTTTGTAATAAATGCTGCTGGAGCAACTGAGCACTGATAGGCAAATACTGAGCCTCAAACTCAACCTCACGCCCTATGTAAAAGTTAACTCAAAATGGATCACAGACTTAAATGTAAAACATAAGACTATAAAACTTTTAGAAAGAAACATAGGTAAAATCTTCAGGGTCGAGGGCTAAGCAAAGAGTTCTTAGACTTGACACCAAAAGCACAACCCATAAAAGGAAAGGGCTGATAAATTGGACTTCATGAAACTAAAAGTTTTGCTCTCTGAAAGAACTTGTTAAGAGGATAAAAAGACAAGCTACATAGTGAGAGAAAGTATTTGCAAACCACATATCCTACAAAGGACCGTATCTAGAATATATAAAGACTTCTCAAAACTTAACAGTAAAGAAATACACTACACAATTAGAGCATGGGCAAAAGGCATAAAAAGAGATATTTCACTGAAGAATATATGTAGATGGCAAATAAGCATGTGAAAAGGTGTTCAACACCATTAGCCATTAAAAGAAACAAAAGTCCTGTTGCCGTCAAGTTGAGTCCAACTCATAGTGACCCTATAAGACAGAGTAGAACTGCCCCATAGGGTTGCCAAGGAGCGACTAGTGGATTTGAACTGCTGACCCTTTGGTTAGCAGCCGAGCTCTTAACCACTGCTCCACCAGGGCTCCATTAGCCATCAGGACATGGAAATTATAACCATAGTGAGATACCAATACAAACTTATCAGAATGGCTAAAATAAAAAATAATGACATTACCAAATGCTGGGGAAGATGTAGAGAAACCAAACAACTAAAATATTGCTGGAGTTTAAAATGGTATAGCCAATATGGAAAAGAATTTGGCAGTTTCTTTAAAAACTAAACATGCAATTATCATATGACCCAGTAATTACTCTCCTGAGCATTTGTGCCAGGGAAGTGATTTCTGTTCACACAAAAACTTGTACATGATTGTTTGTAACGGTTTTACTGTGATAACCCCAAACAGGAAACAACTCAGATGTCCTTCAATGGGTAAACAGTTAAACCAGAAGTGGTATATCCATAGATGTACCATGGAATACTAATCAGCAATAGAAAGGAATAAATATTGTTACACACAACAAGTGGATATATCTGCAGAGAATTATGTTGAATGAAAAAAGCCAATCCTAAAAGGTTACATAGTATATGATTCCATTTATATAACATTCTTGAAATGACAAAATTATAGAAACGGAGAACAGGTTAGTGGTTGTCAGGAGTTAAGGGTGGAGTAGGGATGGGAAGGAAGTGGGTGTGGCGGTAAAAGGGCAAAGTGAGGGCCCCTTGTAGTGATGGAAATGTTTTGTATCTTGACTGTATCAATGTCAATATCCTGGTTATGATATTGTACTATGGTTTTGCAAGAACTTATCTTCGGGAAAATGAAGCCCTGGGTGGTGCAAACAGTTATGTGCTCGGCTACTAACCAAAAGGCTGGTGCTTCAAACTCACCCAGAGGCACCTCAGAACAAAGTCCTGGAGATCTACTTCTGACAGATCACAGCCATTAAAAACCCTATGGAGTGCAGTTCTACTCTCAAACACAGGAGGTCACCATAAGTTGGAATTGAATTGACAGCAACTGGTTTGTTTGTTTTTGGGTTTATCATTGGGGGAAGCTGGGTAAAGGGTGTATGGCATTTCTCTATCATTTCTTGAAACTGCATGTGAATTTACAATTATCATAAAACTCCCAGTTGCTGTTGAGTCAACTCTGACTCTGCAACCCCATGTGTAGAACTGTGCTCCATAGAATTTTCAATGGCTATGACCTTTCAGAAGTAGATTGCCAGGCCTTTCCTCCAAGGTATCTCTGAGTGGATTCGAACTTCCAATCATTTGGTTAGCATCTAAGCACATTAACCATTTTCACCACCCAGGGACTCCACCACAAATAAAACATTTAATTTTTTTTTAAAGTGCATCTTATAGCTGATAAAATATAGTATCTTGCTCAAGGTCACATAGAAAACAAGTATTAGAAGCTGTTGGAACCCAGCTTCTGGCTCTGTCTCAACCCCTATGCCACAGTGTTTCTTTATAGATCCATTTAGCATTCTCCTACTTCTTTCTTTTCCTTTCCCTCCCCCTCTGTTCCTTTCTTTTCCCTTCTCTCCTTTTTTCTTCCTGAACTATTCAGTCCTAAAGCTGTTAGGTGGAGCAGAGCTAAGTACGTGTCTGAACCGAAGTGAGGGTCAGTGTCCCAGAATTGGAGTATCAGAGCCTGAGCAGGGTGAGGAGGTTCTCCATAAGAGATGATGGCTCATCAGGAAGTGCCAGAAGCTGAGTAGGGTGAAGAAGGCCACTGTGGGGGAGGGAACAACAGTAAAGATGGGCTATTGGTTACATATGGTGGATTAATCAAGTAAGTAACAAGATCATTCTCTGTTGAAGAATGACCTCACAAATATGGAAAAGGAGAAGACTAGAATGAACCCTGTGATGCTGGACTGGAATTGGTGGTATCATTATGAGTTCATGGTTTTCAAGATATGTAGAGTTAGAAAAAACAAAAAGCTATAAATGTGTGTGTGAATGTGTGTGTTTGTATGTATGGATAAACATACATACATATATCTTCTAGCTCCATCCACTGAGAGGACCTGGGAATAGCGACTCTCCAATAACAATGAGCACATCTAGATCTCAGAATGTGGCTTCTAAATATTATTCTCTACTAAAAGGAACTGAGATTCCTTAGAGAAATGACTGATTTCATGGCTCACAGGAAAAGTACAAGATGAGCCTGGAATATCTTCTTTATGCTGGAAAGCAAGATTGTGTTCAAAGAATAATAATAACATGTCAAAAGGACACAAAAGTCAGCCTGAAGGGGCTGCCACTGGCGAAATCTGGGATAATTTAAGCACATTAAAAAAGAAAAAAGATAGTAACAGATTATAATCAACTCAATAAAAGAAACCATGAATCCATTTTGATATAAATTAATGAATAGATAAAAAATTTGACGAGGAATAACATATTTACTTATTAATTACATAGGAAAAAAGAATAACTTTAATGTGAAGAAAACTGGCAGACACTAATCAAGTGATCAAAGCAAACATCATCAGTAATGCAATAAATTGAAATAGTGTGCCACCTGATAAGATGCAATGAGAAGAACCTAGCATCACTTCTTTGATTTTCCTGCCAAAGATGCATAACCTGAATCTAATCATGAGGAAACATTAGACAAAACCAAATTGAGGGACACGTAACAAAATAACTGCCCTATAATCTTCAAAAGAGTCAAGGACATGAAAGTCAAGGAAAGCCTGTGGAACTATTCCAGACTCAAGGAAGCTAAACAGACATGACAACTGAACACAACCCATGATTCTAAACCGGACCCTTTTGCTAAAAGATATTAATGGACATCTGACAAAACTAAAATGAGGTTTGGGAATTACATGGCAGAAATGTATCATGTTAATTTTCAGATTTTGTTGTTTATATTCTGATTATGTAGGAGAATGTTCACTTGTGTCAGAAATACACCTAAAGAATTAGGTGGTGATAAGGCATCAGGTCAAACACTTGTCTGTCAAGTTGTTGTACTATGGTGGCTTGCGTGTTGCTGGAAGCCATGCCACTGGTATTTCCAATACCAGCAGGGTCATGCATGGTGGACAGGTTTCAACAGTTTCCAGACTAAGACACACTAGGAGGAGGGACCTGGCTGTCTACTTCTAAAAATATAGGCCAATGAAAAACTTATGAATAGCAGTGGAACATTGTCTGATATAGTGCCAGAAGATGAGCCCCTCAGGTTGGAAGGCATTCAAAATACGACTAGGGAGGAGCCGCCTCCTCAAAGTAGAGTCAGCCTTAATGACATGGATGGAATAAAGCTTTTGGGACTTTCATTTGCTGATGAGACATGACTCAAAATGAGAAGGAACAACTGCAAACATCCATTCCATGTATGAAGTACGAATCTAGGAAAATTGGAAGTTGTCAAAAATGAAAATGGAATGCATAAAGATTGATATCCCAGGCATTAGTGAGCTGAAATGGACTGGCATTGGCCATTCTGAATTGAACAATTATATAGTTTACTATGCTGGGAATGACAGCTTGAAGAGGAACGACGTCGCATTCACTTTCAAAAAGAACATTTCAAATCTATCCTGAAATACAATGCCGTCAGTAACAGGAAAGTATCCATATGCTTATAAGGAAGATCAGTTAATTTGGCTATTATTCAAATTTACGCAAGAACTCTAATGTCAAAAATAAAGAAATTGAAGATTTTTACTAACTTATGCAGCCTGAAAGTGATCAAAAGTGCCATCGAGATACATCGATAATTACTGGTGATTGAAATGCAAAAGTTGGAAACAAAGAAGAAGGATCGGTAGTTGGAAAATACGGTTTTGGTGACAGAAACAATGCTGGAGATTGCATGATAGAATTTTGCAAGACCAATCACTTCTTCACTGCAAATACCTTTTTACAACAACATAAACAGTGACTATATGCATGTACCTCACTGGAGAGAAAACACAGGAATTGAATTGACTACATCTGTGGAAAGAGATGATGGAAGAGCTCAGTATCTGTCAGAACAAGGCCAGGTGCTGACTGTGGAACAGACCATCAATTGCTCATACGCACATTCAAGCTGAAGCTGAAGAAAATTAAATAACGTCCACAAGAGTCAAAGTACGACCTTGAGTATATCCCACCTGAATTTAGAGACCATCTCAAGAATATATTTGACACATTGAACACTAATGACCAAAGACCAGACGAGTTGTGGGATAACATTGAGGACATCATACATGAAGAAAACAACAGGTCATTAAAAAGACAGGGAAAAAAGAAAAAAAAAAAGACCAAAATGGATGTCAGAAGAAACTGAAACTTAGCTAAAGCTAATGGAAGAAATGACGGAGTAAAAGAACTGAAGATTTCAAAGGGCAGCTGGAGAAGACAAAGTAAAATATTATAGTGAAATGTGCAAGGACCTGGAGCTAGAAAACTAAAATGGAAGAACACGCTTGGTATTTCTCAAGGTGAAACAACTAGAGAAAAAATTCCAGCCTTGAGTTGTAATATTGAAGGATTTTATAGGAGCCCTGATGGCGCAGTGGTTAAGAGCTTGGCTGCTAACTAACAGGCTGACAGTTCGAATCCACCAGCTGCTCCTTGGAAAATCTATGGGGCAGTACTACTCTGTCCTATAGGGTCGCTATAAGTTGGAATTGACTCGATGGCAACAGGTTTGGTTTTTTGTACTTTATTTTATTTATTCTTTTCTTAATTGTACTTTAGATGAAGGTTTACAGAGCAAATTAGTTTCTATTAACCAATTAATACACATATTGTTTTGTGACATTGGTTGCCAACCCCACAACATGTCAACACTCTTCCCTTCTCGACCTGGGGTTCCCTGTTACCAGCTTTCCTATACTCTCCTGCCTTCTTGTCCCTGTTCCTGAGCTAGTGTGCCCCTTTAGTCTCATTTTGTTTTATGGGCCTGTCTAATCTTTGTCTGAAGGGTGAACCTCAGGAGTGACTTCAGTACTGAGCTAAAAGGGTGTCTGAGAGCCATACTCTCGGGGTTTCTTCAGTCTCTGTCAGACCAGTAAGTCTAGTCTTTTTTTGTGAGTTATAGTTTTGTTCTACATTTTTCTCCTGCTCTTTCCAGGACCTCTATTCTGCTCCCTGTGAGAGCAGCTGGTGGTGGTAGCTGGGCACCATCTAGTTGTGCTGGACTTAGTCTGGTGGAGGCTGTGGTAGTTGTGATCCATTAGTCTTTGGACTAATCTTTCCCTTGTGTCTTTGGTTTTCTTCATTCTCCCTTGCTCCAGATGGGGTAGTTTGGTTTTTCAGATGGGCAAAAATTGAATGACACAGGAAGCATAGAAAGAAAATGGAAGGAATACAGAGAGTCACTGCACCAAAAAGAATTGGTCGACTTTCAACTATTTCTGGAGATAGTATATGATCATGAACCGAGGATACTGAAGGAAGAAGTCCAAGCTGCACTGAAGGCACTGGTGAAAACAAGGCTCCAGGAATACCAGTTGAAATGTTTCAACAAATGGCTGCAGTGCTGGAAGTGCTCACTCTGTATGCCAAGAAATTTGTTAGACAGCTACCTGCCTAACCCACTAGAAGAGAGCCATATTTGTGCCCATTCCAAAGAAAGGTGATCCAACACAATGTGGAAATTATCGAACAATATCATTAATATCACATGCAAATAAAATTATGCTGAAGATAATTAAAAAATGGTTGCAGCAGTACATCAACAGGAAACTGCCAGAAATTCAAACCAGATTCCGAACGAGGGATTTCATTGCTGGTGTCAGGTGCAACTTGGCTGAAAGTAAGACTATCAGAGAGATGTTTACCTGTGTTTTATTGACTATACAAATGCATTTGACTGTGTGGATCACAACAAATTATGGATAACATTGTGAAGAATGGGAATTCCAGAACACTTAATTGTGTTTGTGTGGAACCTGTACATAGACCAAGGGGCAGTTGTTAGAAGAGAACAAGGGGATATCGCATGGTTTAAAATTATGAAAGATGTGCATCAGGGTTGTATCCTCTCACCATACTTATTCAATCTGTGCGCTGAGCAAATAATCAGAGAAGCTGGACCATATGAAGGAGAACATGGCATCAGGATTGATGGAAGACTCATTAACAACCTGTGATATGCAGATGACACAACCTTGTTTGCTGAAAGTGAACAGGACTTGAAACACTTACTGATTAAGATCAAAGACTACAGCCTTCAGTATGGATTGTACCTCAACATAAAAGAAAACAAAAATCCTCACAACTGGACCAATAAGCATCATCATGATAAATGGAGAAAAGATTAAGTTGTCAAGGATTTCATTTTACTTGGATCCACAATCAATGTCCATGGAAGCAGCAGACAAGAAATGAAAGGACGTATTACGCTGGGCAAATCTGCTGCAAAAGATCTTAAAGTGTTAAGAAGCAAAGATGTCACCTTAAAGACTAAGGTACACCTGACCCAAGCCATGATATTTTCAATCACCTCATATGCATGCAAAAGCTGGACAATGGATAAGGAAGACTGAAGAATTGCTGTATTTGAATTACGGTGTTGGTGAAGAATATTGAATATACCATAGACCGTCAGGGGAGCGAACAAATCTGTCTTGGAAGAAGTACAACCTGAATGCGCCTTAGGAGGGAGTATGGCGAGACTTTGTCTCATGTACTTTGGACATGTTATCAGGAGGGACCAGTCCCTGGAGAAGGACATCATGCTTGGTAAAGTAGAGGGTCAGTGAAAAGAGGAAGACTCATTGTGGCTGCAACAATGGGATCAGGCATAGCAATGACCGTGAGGATGGTGCAGGACTGGGCAGTAGTGTTTCGTTATGCTGCACATAGGGTCACTATGAGTCGAAACTGACTCGACAGTATCTAACCATAACAACAACAGGGCATCAGGTCAGCAACATACTTAGAAATGGTTTAGGAAAAGAAAGTTCTTTATACTGTACTTGCAACTTTTTGGGTAAAGTTTAGGATGTTTCAAATTAGAAAAAAAAAAGGAAAATGAAAGGAAAGAATATTGACACCTGGTTAAATCCCAGTTATCTAAAATTGAGCACATCTCTAACAGAAATGACCATTCTTCCAATTTTCTCCTTTACTGATTCTCAGTTTGGATTAATGGTATTTTTTGTGTGGCAAAATATATACAATAGATGTTCGCTATTTTAGCCATTCTTAAGTGTATAATTAAGTGACATTAATTACATCCACCATGCCATGCCACCATCAACACTATCCATTTTCAAATGTTTTGCAATGATTAAGTGCTCAGTTGCTAACTGAAAGGTTGACAGTTCAAACCTACCCAGTGGCTCTGCCAGAGAAAGACCAGGCAATCTGCTTCTGTAAAGATTACTTAGGAAACGCTATAAGGCAGTTCTACTCTGTCACATAGGGTTGCTATAAGTTGAAAATCAACTCCATGTACCTACTAAAAACAACAAACAGAAACTCAGTACCCCTTCAGTAATAACTCCTCAGTTCTATCTTCCTTGAGTCCCTGGTAATCACTAATAAACTTTGGTCTCTATGCATTTGCCTATTCTGGGTATTTCATGTAAGTGGGATCATTCAATATTTGTCTTTTTGTGTCTGGCTTATTTTGCTCAGCAAAATGTTTACAAGGTTCATCCACGTTGTAGCATGTATCAGGACTTCATTTCTCTTTATGACTGAGTAATATTCCATTGTAAGCATATACCACATTTTGTTTATCCATTCATCTGTTGTTAGGCACTTAGGTTGTTTCCACCTTTTGGCGATTGTGAATAATGCTGCAATGAACATTGGTGTGCAGGTATCTATTTGGGTTCCTGCTTTCAGTTCTTTTGGGTATATTCCTAGGAGTGAAGTTGCAGGGTCAATGATTAATGGTATGCTTAATCTAATCACTTATCAAAGCTGGAAACCTTGGGATCATTCTTAACTACACCTTCCTTACTCCCATATCTAAGCATTCTCTATTCTGCTTCAGAAATGTCTCCAAATTTTAAGCCATCTTCTCCATCCCCATCGCCACAGCCTCAACCTCTCATCCTTGACATCACTAACCTGTCTTCCTGTACCCAGCTCCTCTCCTTTACCCTCCTGCTGCCAGTTATCTTACTAAAAGTGGATCTTTTCATGTCATTCTCATACTTAGAGACATCGTCATCATTGCCAGTAAGTTCAGGATAAAGTTCACCATCAGTAGAGTAACTTTCAAAGCCTTCCTCAATCGTAACCAACCCATAGTCATCTTATCTCCTGCCCCTCCTGAAAAACCACAACCAGCTGCCGAAACTTCTCAGCCTTCCCCAGATATACCTGCTGTCTTAGTTTCCTAGGGCTGCTGTACCACAAATACCACAAGTGGGTGGCATTAAAGAAATTTATTTCTCACAGTTCTGGAGGATAAAAGTCCACATCAGGGTCTTGGCCATGTTGATTCCTACCTTGTTGGACTCTGGTGTTTCTTGGTTCCTTGGTGATCCTCACATGGCATCTCTCTTGCACAGTATGTGCTTATCTCTAAGTCTAATCTGCTGTTTTTAATAACTCAAAAGTGATTAGGTTTGGGATAACACTGTACACTGATAAAACCAAAATACTCATTGCCATTGAGTTGATTCTGACTTAGAGCAACCCTGTAGGACAGAGTAGAACTGCCCCATAGGGTTTCCAAGGCTATAATCAGATTACCACATCTCTCTCCTGTGGAGCAGCTGGTTGGGTCGAACCACTGACCTTTTGGTTAGCAGCAGAACGCTTAACCACTGCACCACCAGGGCTCCTTCCACACTGGTTGGGCCTCATTAATATAACAAAAAAAAACCTCTATTTCTAAACAGGATTACATCCACAGGTGCAGGGATTTGGATTCCAATACGTATTTTTGGGGGGATACAATTCAATCTATAACATCTGATCTTCCTTTACTTTGTGTTTTTACACACATGTCCCCATTACCTAAAATGCCTCACAAGTCATCCATAAAGTAAGGGACATAAACTGGAAGGCCCACAAACTGAATCTGGCCTCCAGAATATTTTGTTTGGCCAGCACAGAAGTTTCTAAAATGTTGATGTGTATGCTTTAGGTGGGACCTTCTCTTTGCAGCTCATCACGAAGCCCTCCACATCTCGCAACTTCAAACGTTCCTCTTTCCTGGAAGCATTTGAGTTGGCTCTTTCAACACTTGTCTCCCTTAAAGCCTTTCATGACTTCTCCCTTTTCAATACCCTATCCTTACCCCTAAAATAGCCCTTTCACGTTATCTTGAAGAATATGCTTGCATATTGCTCAAGTTCGAGATTCTCTGCAGGGACTGTCACCCAACCTAAATTTACTAAGGGGATCTGGAGCCCTGGTGGCACAGTGGTTAAGAGCTATGGCTGCTAACCAAAAGGTTGGCAGTTCAAAATCCACTAGCTACTCCTTGGAAACCCTGTGGGACATTTCTACTCTGTCCTATGGTGTCGCCATGAGTCAGAATTGACTTGATGGCAACAGGTTTTTTGTTTTGTTTGGGTTTTTTTTTTTAGAGAGGGATCCAGAAGCGATTCACTCCTTACTTGGAATATTTTTGAGCTTCAGAGGCATAATCGGAGTCCTGGTGGCAAAGTGGTTAAGAGCTTGACTGCTAACCAAAAGGTCGGCAGTTCAAATCCACCAGCAACTCCTTGGAAACCCTATGGGGCAGTTCTACCCTGTCTTATAGAGGCATTATGAGTCAGAATCAACTTGATGGCAACAGGTTTTAGAGGCATAATCTGGAGCACTAATTTTCATATGATCCCTAGTCAAATATCCTTTAGAGGAAAGTTCCAGGGGGTAAAGGGCTTTGGAAGTCCTTCTCTGGGAAGGTGGTAAACCTAAATGTCTGGCCTGAACTGCATATTTTGTCTGATTATGCTTTTTGGTGAGTTGTGGTGAAATGGAATGTGAAGTTTTTCTTCACTTTGGTGCTGACTGATTCCATTTCTGTTCCAGGTCTGCAGGCCTTTAGACAGAGAGCAAGGCAATGCAGAAGCGCTATCACTGTATATGTGATTATCTGTCAACTGGTTTTATCCCTATCCAGTAGGGAAGCAAACATATTTCTGTTACAATAATTAAAAGTCCTTCTGGTTATGTGAGTAAACCTCAAACTTTGGCCCAAATAGAAATGAGCAAAAGGATTTGCATGATTCCACCATTACTGTATGAATGTTTATTTTGATGAGTTTTTGGCTATTTTTTTCAGATTTTAATTATGTTCTCTCAAAACACATTCCTAGAGGAATTTAGAAAGTAAAAAGCACAACAAGCAGACGAAAAGAGATGAAGAAACAACAAATGTTCCCACCAGGTGGATTCCCTGGATGCATTCATAATTCTGTGTGCTCCCATCAGAAATTTGTTGTTGTTAGTTGTTAGGTGCCATTGAGTATGTTCCGACTCATAGTGACCCCATGTACAACAGAACAAAACACTGCCGGTTCCTGCGCCATTCTCATAATCATTGCTATGTCAGTCCATCTTGTTGAGGGTCTTCCTCTTTTTTGCTGACCCTCTACTTTACCAAACATGATGTCCTCCTCCAGGGACTGAAAAAAAAAAAAAAAAAAAAAAAAACCTCCACTACCATCGAGTTGATTCTCATTCATAGCAACTCTATAGGGTTTCCAAGGCTGTAAAACTCTATGGAAGCGGACTGCCACGTCTTTCTCCCTCAGAGCCACTGGTGGTTTTGAACCACTGACTTTTCGGTTAGCAGCTGATCGCTTTAAGCGCTGGGCCACCAGGACTCCTAATAACATGTTCAAAGTATGTGAGACAAACAAAGTCTCCCCATCTTCTCTTCTAAGGAGCTTTCTGGTTATATTTCTTCCAAGACAGATGTGTTAGTTCTGACAGTCTATGCATATTCAATATTCTTCTCCAACACTATAATTCAAATGCATCAATTATTCTTCGGTCTTCCTTATTCGTTGTCCAGCTTTCACATGCATATGAGGTGATTGAAAATACAATGGTTTGGGTCAGGGGCACTTTAGTCCTCAAAATGACATCTTTGCTTTTTAACACTTGAAAGAGGTCTTTTGCAGCAGACGTGCACAATGCAATACATTGTTTCATTTCTTGACTGCTGCTTCCATGGGCGTTGATTGTGGATCCAAGTAAAATGAAGTCCTTGACAACTTCAGTATTTTTTCCATTTATCATGATGTTGCTTATTGGTTCAGCTGTGAAGATTTTTGTTCTCTTCATGTTGAAGTGTAATGCATACTGAACGCCCTAGTCTTTGATCTTCATCAATAAGTGCTTCAAGTTTTCTTCACTTTCAACAAGCAAGATTGTGTCATCTGCATATCATAGGTTGTTAATGAGTTTTCATCCATTAAATTCCTAAGTCAGATACCTTGTTTAGCTATAGGAATGCCACAACTTTTAAGTCAAATTATGATGATAGTTTATAAACTTTACTTTTTTCATTTTACTGTTGTCTATTGGATATAGTTGGTAGAAGTGAAAGATAACAATTTCTCAAAATTTTAGAAAAAGTTTTGTTTTTTTTAGTTTATTATGTTTTTAGGGAAAGTGTTGGTAATACCCACATACATTAATTTCCTAGGGCAGCCATAACAAAGTGCCACAAATTGAGTGACTTATAAGAACAGAAATTTATTGTCTTACATTTCTGAAAGCAATCCCACCCTAATCCTCTTTAACATAAAATTACAGTCACAGAATGGAGAACAACCACACAATACTGGGAATCATGGCCCAGCCAAACTGATACACACATTTTTGGGGGGACATAATTCAATCCATGACACCTTGTGAAAGATGAGTAGCAGAAAGACAGAGTTAGACAGAAGGGAGATGGCCATGTGAGGACCAAGTCATGCTGTTGCTACAAGCCAAGGAATGCTTGGGGCAACAGAAGCTGGGAGAGAGAAGAAAGAACATTCCCCCAGAGCTTTCATCAAATCCAGGTTGTTAGCAGGATTCTCTGTGAAAGCTCTGGGGGAATGTTCTTTCTTCTCTCTCCCAGCTTCTGTTGCCCCAAGCATTCCTTGGCTTGTAGCAACAGCATGACTTGGTCCTCACATAGCCATCTCCCTTCTGTCTAACTCTGTCTTTCTGCTACTCATCTTTCACAAGGTGTCATGGATTGAATTATGTCCCCCCAAAAATGTGTGTATCAGTTTGGCTGGGCCATGATTCCCAGTATTGTGTGGTTGTTCTCCATTCTGTGACTGTAATTTTATGTTAAAGAGGATTAGGGTGGGATTGTAACACCCTTACTAAGGTCACATCCCTGATCCAATGTAAAGGTGCGGCCTGCACCACCTTTTATCTTACAAGAGATAAAAGGAAAGGGAAACAAGCAGAGAGTTGGGGACCTCATACCACCAAGAAAGCAGTGCTGGGAGCAGAGCACGTCCTTTGGACCTGAGGTTCCTGCACAGAGTAGCTCCTAGTCCAGGGAAAGATTGATGATGACAAGGACCTTCCTCCAGAGTCAACAGAGAGTGAAAGCCTTCCCTTGGCATTGATGCCCTAAATTTGGACTTGTAGACTACTAGACTGTAAGAAAATAAATTTCTCTTTGTTAAAGCCATCCACTTGTGGTATTTCTGTTATAGCAGCACTAGATGACTAAGATAAAAGGATACCCCTCAGATTGGTTTAGGACCCACCCTACTCTTGTATGACCTCATGTTCATTTAATTGATAACTTCTTCAAAGACCCTATTTCCAAACAAGATCACGTTCACAGATACCAGGGGTTAGGACTTCAACTCAATCCATGCCACCAATTATGTGTAAAATGGGGGCAATCTGTATAGTTTTTATGGTGACAACTAGATCTAATGAGTTTGAAAAAGTTGAGCTCAAATAAATATAATAAGTCTTGACTCTGCATGTGGTTTTTAAATATTGCCCTGACGATTTGTGATGCTGGCTAACTCTAGGTATTTCTTTTTTCTCCTACAAAAATTTATACATACATTGTTATGTGATTCTAATTGCTCTCCCCATGTAGTGACAGCACACTCCTCCTTTCCACCCCTGATTACCCATGTCCATTCAACCAGCTCTTAACCCTCTCTGATTTCCCATCTCACTTCCAGACAGAAGCTGCCTGTTTAGTCTCTTGTATCTACTTGAGCTAAGAGGCACACTCCTCACATGTATCCCTTTATGTCCCACAGTAAGTCCAATCCCTGTCTGAAGAGTTGGCCTCGGAAATTGTTTTAGTTGTGGGCTGATAGAGAATCCAGGGGCCATGCTTTCTGGCCCTCCTCCAGTCTCAGTCAGACCCTTAAGTCTGGTCTTCCTACTAGAATTTGAGTTCTGCACCCCACCTTTCTCCTGCTCCATCCAGGACTCTCTGTTGTGTTCCCTGTCAGGGCAGTCATTGGTGGTAGCCGGGCACCATCTAGTTCTTCTGGTCTCAGGCTAATGAAGTCTCTGGTTTATGTGCCCCTTCTGTCTCTTGAGCTAATACTTGCCTTGTGTCTTTGTTGTTCCTCATTCTCCTTTACTGCAGGTGGTTGGGACCAACTGATGCATCTTAGATGGCCGCTTGTAAGCTTTTAAGACCCCAGATGCCACTCACCAAAGTAAGATGCAGAACATGTTCTTAATAAGCTTTGTTATGCCAGCTGACCAAGATGTCCCCTGAAAGCATGGTCCCCAGACCCCTACCCCTGCTACTCTGTCCCTCAAAGTGTTTGGTTGTGTTCAGGACACTTCTTAGCTTTCAGTTTAGTCCAGTTATGCTGACTTCCCCTGTAGTGTGTGTTGTCCTTCCCTTCACCTAAGATCATTCTTATCTACTATCTAGTTAGTAAATAACCTTCACCCTCCCTCCCCACCCTCGAAACCATCAAAGAAAGTTTTCTTCTGTGTTTAAACCTTTCTTGAGTTCTTCTGATAGTGGTCTCATACAATATTTGTCCTTCTGTGACTGACTAATTTCAATCAGCATGATGACTACCAGCTTCCTCCACCTTATAAGATGTTTCACAGCTTCATTGCTGTTCTTTATCCTTGCATAGTATTCTGTTGTGTGGATATACCATAATTTGTTTATCCATTCGTTAGTAGATGGGCACCTAGGTTGTTTCCATCTTTTTGCTGTTGCGAACAGTGCGGCAATCAACATGGGTGTGCATATATCTGTTCGTGTGACTGCTCTTATTTCTCTAGGATATATTCCAAGGAGTGGGATTGCTGGATGGTATGGTGCTTCTATTCTAGCTTTTTAAGGAAGCACCAAATCGATTTCCAAAGTGGTTGTACCATTTTACATTCCCACCAACAGTGTATCAGAGTTCCAGTCTCTCCACAAACTCTCCAGCATTTATTATTTCATGTTTTTTTGATTAGTGCTAGCCTTGTTGAGGTGGGATGATATCTCATTGTAGTTTTGATCTGCATTTCTCTAATGGCTAATGATCGTGAGCATTTCTTCATGTGTCTGTTAGCCGCCTGGATATCTTCTTTGGTGAAGTGACTGTTCATGTCCTTTGCCCAGTTTTCAATTGGGTTATTTGTCTTTTTGTTGTTGAGGTTTTGTAGTATCTTGTAGATTTTAGAGATTAGATGCTGATCGGATTTGTCATAGCCAAAATTTTTTTCCCAGTCTGTAGGTTGTCTTTTTAATCTTTTAGTGAAGTCTTCTGATGAGCATAAGTGTTTGATTTTTAGGAGCTCTCATTTATCTAGTCTCTCTTCCGGTGCTTGTGCATTGTCACTTATGGCTCCTATTGTGTTTATGCCATGTATTAGGGCTTTTAGCGTTGTCCCTATTTTTTCTTCTATGATCTTTATTGTTTTCAAGTTTATATTTAAGTCTTTGATCCATTTTGAGTTAGTTTTTGTGCATTGTGTGAGGTATGGGTCTTGTTTCAGTTTTTTGCAGATGGATATCCAGTTATGCCAGCACCATTTGTTAAAGAGACTGCCTTTTCCACGATTAATGGGCGTTGAGACTTTGTCAAGTATCAGCTGCTCATAGGTGGATGGATTTATATCTGGATTCTCAATTCTGTTCCATTGGTCTATGTATCTGTTGTTGTACCAGTACCAGGCTTTTTTGACTACTGTGGCAGTATAATAGGTTCTAAAATCAGGTAGTGTGAGGCCTCCCACTTTGTTCTTCTTCTTGAGTAATGATTTACTTATTCGGGGCCTCTTCCCTTTCCATATGGTGACTTGTTTCTCCATTTCATTAAAAAATGTTGGTGGGATTTGGATCGGGATTGCATTGTATCTGTAGATTGCTTTGGGTAGAACTGACATTTTCACAAATTTGAGTCTACCTATCCATGAGCAAGGTATGTTTTTCCACTTATGCAGGTCTCTTTTGGTTTCTTGCAGTAGTGTCTTGTAGTTTTTGTTATATAGATCTTTTACATCTCTGGTTAGATTTATTCCTAAGTATTTTATCTTCATGAGGGCTACTGTAAATGGTATTGATTTGGTGATTTCCTCTTTGAGGTTCTCTTTGTTGGTTTAAAGGAATCCAACTGATTTTTTGTAGTTTAGCTTGTATTCTGAAACTTTTCTGAAATCTTCTATTAGTTCCTGTAGTTTTCTTGTGGATTCTTTGGTTTTCTGTGTATAAGATCATATCATCTGCAAATAGAGACACTTTGACTTCTTCCCTCCCAATCTGGACACCCTTTATTTCTTTTTTAGCCTAATTGCTCTGGCTAGGACCTCCAGCACAATGTTGAATAAGAGTGGTGATAAAGGGCATCCTTGTCTGGTTCCCAGTCTCAAGGGGAATGCTTTGAAAGTCTCTCCATTTAGGATGATGTTGGCTGTTGGCTTTGTATCAATGTCCTTAATTGTATTGAGGAATTTCCCTTCTATTCCTATTTTGTTGAGAGTTTTTATCATGAATGTGTGTTGGACTTTGTCAAATGCCTTTTCTGCATCAATTGATAAGATCATGTGGTTCTTGTCTTTTGTTTTATTTATGTGATGGATTACATTGATTGTTTTTCTAATGTGGAACCATCCCTGCATACCAGGTATAAATACCACTTGATCATGATGAATTATTTTTTTGATGTGTTGCTGAATTCTGTTGGCTAGAATTTTGTTGAGGATTTTTGCATCAATGTTCATGAAAGATATTGGTCTGTAATTTTCCTTTTTTGTGGTGTATTTACCTGGTTTTGGTATCAGGGTTATGCTGGCTTCATAGAATGAGTTTGGGAGTAGTCCATCCCTTTCTATGCTCTGAAATACCTTTAGTAGAAGTGGTGTTAACTCTTCTGTAAAAGTTTGGTAGAATTCTCCAGTGAGGACATCCGGGTCAGGGCTTTTTTTTGTTGGAAGTTTTTTTAATTACCTTTTCAATCTCTTCTTTTGTTATGGGTTTATTTAGCTGTTCCACCTCTGTTTGTGCTAGTTTAGGTAGGTAGTGAGTTTCTAGAAATTTGTCCATTTCCTCTAGGTTTTGAAATTTGTTAAAGTTTTTCATAGTAATCTTTTATGATTCTTTTAATTTCAGTTGGGTCTGTTGTGATATCACCCATCTCATTTCTTATACAGGTTATCTGCTTCCTCTCCTGTTTTTCTTTTGTCAGTTTGGCCAATGGTTTATCAATTTTGTTGGTCTTTTCAAAGAACCAGCTTTTGGTCTTGTTAACTCTTTCAATTCTTTTTCTATTCTCTATTTCATTTGATTCTGCTCTAATTCTTATTATTTCCTTTATTCTGGCACGTGAGGGCTTCTTTTGCTGCTATCTTTCTACTTGTTCCAGTTGTAGGGTTAAGGTTTTGATTATGGCCCCTTCTTCTTTTTGGATGTGTGCATTTATTGCTATAAACTGACCTCTGAGCACTGCTTTTGCTGTGTCCCAAAGGTACTGATAGGATGTGTTTTTATTCTCATTTGATTCTATGGATTTCTTTATTCCATCCTTAATTTCTTCTATAACCCAGTAGTTTTTGAGCAAGGTGTTGTTCAGTTTCCATGTGTTTGATTTTTTTTCCTTGCTTTTTCTGTTGTTTATTTCCTCTTTTACAGCTTTATGGACAGAAAAGATGCTTTGTAATATTTCGATGCTTTGGATTTTGTTAAGGCTTGCTTTATGGCCTAATGTGTGGTCTATTCTGAAGAATGTTCCATGTGTATTAGAAAAGAAAGTATACTTGGCTGCTGTAGGGTGGAGTGTTCGGTATATGTCTATGAGATCAAGTTGGTTGATTGCAGTATTTAACTCTTCTTTGTCTTTGTTAAGCTTCTTTCTGGATGTTCTGTCCTTCACCGAAAGTGGTGTGTTGAAGTCTCCTACTACTATTGGGGAGCTCTCTATCTCTCTTTTCAGTGCTGTTAGAGTTTGTTTTATGTATTTTGAAGCCCTGTCATTGGGTGCGTAAATATTTATTATAGTTATGTCCTCCTGGTTTATTGACCCTTTAATCATTATATAATGTCCTTCCTTATCCTTTTTGGTGGATTTTACTTTAAAGTCTATTTTGTCAGAGATTAATATTGCCACTCCTGCTCTTTTTTTTGAATGTTGTTTGCTTGATACGTTTTTTTCCATCCTTTGAGTTTTAGTTTGTTTGTGTCTTTAGGTCTATCTCTCGTAGGCAGCACATAGATGGATTGTGTTGTTTTTATCAAATCTGCCACTCTCTGTCTCTTTATTGGTGCATCTAGTCCATTTATATTCAGCGTAATTATTGATAGGTATGAGTTTAGTGCTTTAATTTTGATATTTTTTTTGTTTGCTGTTCACTGTTTCTTTGTTCCACTTAATTTTCTTTGCTGAGTTGTTTTTCTTTGTGTATTTTTTTTCCAGCTTTTTCATTGTTGATTTTGTGTTTGCTGAGGCTTTATATTTTTCTGGTTTTTTATTTTGACTTGTAGGATTGTTAGTTTCTTTTGTGGTTACCTTAATATTTACCCCTATTTTTCTAAGTTTATATCAGTCTTTTATTTCTTTATATCGGCTTGTTTTCCTCTTCATATGAAAAATCTATGTCTATATTTTTTAAGTCCCTGTTTTTTGTTTTAATGTTGTCATCTTTTACATATTAACATCTGTTTCCTTATTTTCAGTGTTTTAGCTTTGATTTACTTTTGTGACTTCCCTGGTTGCTCTGTCCTGTGTTCTAGTCATGGGTTGTTATCTGATGTTACTGATTTTCTAACTGGAAGACTCCCTTTAGTATTTCTTGTAATTTTGGTTTGGTTTTTCCAAATTCCCTAAACTTCTGTTTTTCTGGAAATGCCCTAATTTCACCATCATATTTGAGAGAAAGTTTTGCTGGATAATAATTCTTGGATGGCAGTTTTTTTTCCTTCAAGGCTTTATATATGTCATCTCATTGCCTTCTTGCCTGCATGGTTTCTGCTGACTAGTCTGAGCTTATTGTTACTGACTCTCCTTTGTTGATGACTTTTCATTTATCCCTAGCCACGCTTAAAATTCTCTCTTTATCTTTGGTTTTGGCAAGTTTGATTATAATATGTCTTGGTGACTTTCTTTTGGGATCTACTTTATGTGGGGTTGGATGAGCATCTTGGATAGATATCTTGTCATCTTTCATGATATCAGGGAAGTTTTCTGTTAACAAATCTTCAACAATTCTCTCTGTATTTTCTGTTATCCACCCCCCCCCCCCCCAACTTCAGGTACTCCAGTCACTCATAGGTTATTCCTCTTGATAGAGTCCCACATAATTCTTAGGGTTTCTTCCTTTTTTTTTAATCCTTTTGTCTAATGTTTTCTCAAATAAGTTGGTGTCAAGTGCTTTATCTTCAATCTCACTTATTTTGACTTCCATTGCCTCAATTCTGCTCCTATGACTTTCTGTTGAGTTATCTAATTCTGAGTATTTATTGTTAGTCTTCCAGATTTCTGATTGCTGTCTCTCTACGGATTCTTGCAGCCTGTTAAATTTGTCATTATGCTCTTCTCTAATCTTTTTAATTTCCTCTATTGCTTGTTCTGTGTTTTGATTAATTTCCTTCCTAATTTCCTGAAGAGTTCTGTATATTAATCTTTTGTATTCTGACTCCAGTAGTTCCAAGAAATTTTCCTCCTCTGGAAAATTTCTAGATTCTTTATTTTGGGAGCTTTTTGAAGCCATCATGGATTGCCTCTTTATGTGATTTGATACTGTCTGTTGTCTCTGAGCCATGTTTGCTTACTGTGTCCTAGCTTCTTGTTTTGTTTTGGTATGCCCAAATAGGCTGCTCGTATGAACTAGTTTGATTATTGGCACCTTTGAAGCTCTAATGTCCTGTCACTAGGTGCTTAGATCTGTTACTAGGTATGTGAGCTCAGGAGTTGGCCCACTCCTCCTGTATAGATTCAGCTCCGGTGCCCAGGTAGATAGGCACCAATTGTGTGGTGTAGGCTCTCACAGTCCTAGACAGGCAAGGGTGATTGGTGTAGGCACAGGCATCTGGCAGCTGTAGAGGGACACACTCAGAGCAAGGCAGGGGCTGACAGCTGCCCCTGAGTGTCCAGGAGGAAGGCATGTCCCTGTTCTCTAGAGTGTGTAGGTGGGTGGATTTTGTAGCTAGACTATGAGCACCTAATGGTGTTGGCTGTAAGGACTGGGGGGCACCTCTTATTCATGGGTCTCTATTGCAGGTGGCTAGGTGGTGTGGGTGGAGCCACCAGCCCTCAGGCCCCTGATGTGGGTAGGTGAAGACCCTGCTTAATGGGCAGAACAGTGCCAAATATCAAGAACCTGCCACTTCACAGCTGAAACAGTTGAAGTTAGAGTTCCGGTATATACCCTGTTGTATTGTAGTAATGAGGGCCTATGTTGCTGAGATGGGCCCACACAAGTCTATGCAGGGGGAAAGGCATTCAAAGTCTGTGAATCCCTTATGCCTGTGCCTAGGCAAAGGAGCTGTGCCTACCCTGGGTTCCTGACTTAGGGGAGCCAGCAGTTTATTTTTTCCCTGTTTGTTAATTAGTTTACTCTCCAAGGCAGGGAAAAGGGCTCTGGGTGTGTGACAGATCCTACTTCCAGCCCAGGGGAGTCGGCAATCGCCGAAGCCAGTCTGGGAACCATTGCAGAGCAGGGAGTGGGGAGGTAAATGGGTGAGAGATTTTTCCTAAGGGGGTGTGTTTTTGATCTGCGTGGTAGGCCATACGCAATTACTTATCTTTTGCCAGTGAGGGCTTCTTCTCATTGGTTCTGTGTGGCCGAGTAAACTCTCTGGTGCTGGCTCTCTCCAGGTGCAAAAAAAGTGCCTCCTGAGCACGGCTGCTTGCCTGCTTCACCACTCACCCCCAAGCTGATCAGGCCTGAAGGGCTCAGGCTCTCACTGGGTCAGGTCTGGCAACTCCTGAACCATTTCTCTCTCCCCCTGCCACTCAGTCAGGTTCCTCAACTCTGCCTTTGATGTTCAGGGCTCCCAGATTGCCATATATAATCAAATCACTTGTTTTTTTGGGTTTTTGTAGTAAAAGAGTCTACCGGAAACGTCTGACCACTCCGCCATCTTGGCCCTACCTCCTAACTCTAGATATTCCTGACTGCAAAATCTCTTTTAACCTGATGACATGGGTGCAAATGGCACACAGCCTACCTGCTTGGTTTTCCCTCATTTATGTTATACAGTTTCTGATTCTGAGTTGTCATCACATGTAACAAGCACCATCAATCTAGCTAGTAACTTTTCAAGGGGAAAAAGCCCAGTAGATTTAATACACATATTGATTGTGTGATACACCCTGATTTTAGAAATGTAAAGTGGCAGGGACGATGAGCGAGAAATGCATCTTAAAACTATGGTAGGAAGATGAATACTTGGAGGGACAGTTTGTTCCTATCAAATTGGTCCAACTGAAAAATGGCATTCATTTTAAGGACATAAAGTTCATAGAACCCTCTAGCAGGAAATACAGGAAGATCTCATAAGAACTAGACAGTCACCAGGCAGCAAGTGTCTTAAGGTCTGATGTTGTCTTTTCTCTGCATAGCTCCAGTTCGTCTTTCTGCAGATCTTCCTACTAATGACTCATAGCTTTTGCTTGCCTGTAATCTCAACTTTGACTTCTGCTGGTGCCAAACTTGGACCCAATTTGACTGTTTCCCACTGCTAATGAAGTTATTCTTAAAGTCTTTTTATTTCAGAATCCAGTAGAAAGAATCTGTTTGGCTCAGTTTGAGTCAGGTGCTCACTCTTTGTCCAATCAGCTTTGGTTGTGGAGTTTAGATCTCCTAATGCAAGCATCCACCACCCCTCTGACAGTGTATGGTTCTTGTGTGTTGCTATGATGCTGGAAGCTATGCCACCAGTATTTCAAGTACCAGCAGGGTCACCCATGATGGACAGGTTTCAGTAGAGCTTTCAGACTAAGACAGACTAGGAAGAAAATTCTGGTGATCTACTTCTGAAAATTAGCCAGTGAAGACCTTATGGATCTCAACATAATATTATCCGATATAGTGCTGAAAGATGAGCCCCCTAGATTGGAAGACACTACAAAATAGCCGCAAACAATGGACTTGAACATACCAAGAATCAAGAGGATGGCGCGGGACCAGGCAATGTTTCATTCTGTTAGATCTAAGATCACCTTAAGTTGGAGCCGACCCTGCGGGAACTAACAGCAACAGCAATGTGGCACAAAGACTCACTTCATCAGGGGTGAGTTAGACTCTCTTAATATGGGAGGGGAAGTAGTGATTGTCATTGTATGCAAGCATGGATGTGTGGAGAATTTTTTAAGAACTGTAGATTTTGGAGTTAAGTAAAAGGTGGTCAGATGCACCTTGGCTTATATGCAAAAATGACCAAAATAGTTATGTTTACTGGTCATCTAAATTGTGCCTACTGTTTGCAGCTGTGAGGTTCCATCTTCAATTAACCTATAAGCTACATAGCCTGCCATCCCAGCTACCAGAGATTTAAAGCTACAGGGCATTGGGTTTATGTAATATACAATTTGTCTGACACACTCTTTTTGCTAAAGGTTTTTATTTACTGTAATACATATGGTGAAACAGGAATTTTCTTACATTGCTTGTGGGAGTGCCAATTGTCAAAATCTCTTTAGAAAGCAATTTCTAAATGTGTATCAAGAACCTTAATATGTCCATAACCTCATTTTGAATTTGGTTTGAGGCTTATTTGAGCTAGTTACATAGTTGGTACTCAGTGAAAGCTTGCTGAGAGATTGGTTTACATTTTATTTGCTTTTTACATCATGTATTTTCATACTTTTCTGTTTAACTTGCCTTACTGTGTATGGCATTTCAGGCTTATGTTTGAATGAATAGAACAACATTTTGTGAAAGCTGGTTAAAATGTGTGCTTGTGATTTGTACAAATGAACGGAGATTTCATAAAAATGAAGCTTTGTGTTCAAGTTGGCCTGTGAATACAGGTTTATAACCTGAGCTTTAGGATGTGATGACTGAAGACAAGCTTGGGGAAAGGGCGCTGATAAGCAGTTGACATTTTATTATGTCCACTCTTGAGTAAAATTTCATCATCCCAAAATGTTTTTGGTCTGGCTCAGCTCAACTTCATCTGTAGGCAGAACTCGTCACCTTACCCAATGCACAAAAGACAAGTCTCTCTCCTTCAACACTGACTTTTGTCAGCAGATGGAGAGAAGGCTATGTAGCATGATATGTTTTTAATGCTGAGGACTTCAGAGCTCCTCCCCTCCCCACTTCATCTTGCCCCCCTTCCAGATATTTTATGGTATTTTTCAGAAACCAAGCTGTTCCTCTAGAATTTTAATTTACCTAGTCTTCCAAGAGTGAGATCTTGTGTTGGCTCTTCAGGGGCTGGTATGGTAGGATGCTTCTGCTTCTGGATGTCATTCTACAGAAGTGCACAAAGGTGTTCCTGTTCCCGGATCTTGGAAAATAATTTGTCTTCACACATTTTTGTGGCGTGCATCAAGACATAGATCACTGCTTGTTGACTTGAAGAGTGATGTTCCCAAGGCAGCAGTGGACATTGGAGAATGTCAAGGTTCTGCTCCCTCAATGAAGACGGCTCAGGTAGACTCTCATCTTTGCCTGTGGTTTGTCAGCAACTAGACAAATCCACTTGAAATCTCCATACTTCAAGAGTGTGCAGATACATACGCATCATAGCAGCATTTTAAATCTGAGATGTTGAGTTCGGACATCTTTAACACAATGTGGAAATTCCTCACTGAGTAAAACAAACAAACAAACAAAAAAAACCAAACTCAGCATTTGACTGTGAAATTACACAAAAAACTTTAAAAATTCAATATTAATGGAACTCGGAGTTTTTGTTATGTTTCTTTACCAACATCTGTCCTGAGAAGTGCCAGCTGCATTTGCATGATCCACACTAAAGAATATTGTATTAAAGGCTGCTGCAGATTTCATACATGTACTTTCTCCTCTCATCAAGATTCCCATGCATGGATGCTACAAAAATCAAGTTAGATTAAGTTTTGGCAGCTGGAGAGAATTTGGAAGGAAGGGTGAGGATAAGAGGACGATGAATTTGTCTGTTTTGGTTTTGAAAAAAAGGTTTTAGGTAGGCCCCTGTCAAAAATCAACATATAGGTGAATTGTTGTAATTCTATTGAAACTCAATGTTTAAATTATAATTTTAACTCATTTACCAGGGTTTCCTGTTAACATTTGTATTTTCTAGGAATTGATGACAGAGTAACAAGATGATTCTTCTGGTCTCCAGTTACTTCTAGGCCTTAGTAGCATAAGTCCTTCCCCCCATAGCTAATTATCTCTAGACTTAGCTCCCCAGTCCAGGCTCTTAATGGTTGCAGGAAGCCTGGCCTTGTGTCCCTTTGTCCATGAACTTCCACAGAGCTGCGAAGAGATCTGGCTCCTGGGTCACGATGCACAATGCTAGCATACCAAGATGGCAGCGAGTCTTCTAGTACGCACCTGCTTTATTGTCAGTTCTGAAGTTCAACAACAAAGGGGAACTTTCACTCTGTCCCTGGACCTTATTATTTCTGGAAGTGAGAAAGCTTTTGGCCGTAGTACACACATTCAGCTCAAGAAGAGCCTGTTTTTCTCCAGTTTTGTGACAGCTGAAGGTATAGAAGATAACAACAGAGATTTCCCTGGGAATAACTCTGGGGCAGTGAGGCAGATTTGAAAGTGCTCTAATATTTCTTTCTTGTTCAGGCTCAGGAGAATAAGAGACCAGTGGTGCTAGTGCCACTTACAGATGTAATGTACTGTCAATCCTACTTTCTGCATTGAGAGATATTTGGGGAAAAATCAGAATTTCTCAAAAGCTGTATCTCATACTTATCAATCTTCTTCTTCTTCCTTTTTTTATTGTGCTTTAGATGAAAGTTTACCAAGCAAATTAGTTTCTCATTAAACAATTAATACACATATTGTTTTGTAAAATTGGTTGCCAACCCTATGATTGTCATCACTCTCCCTTTCTCTACCTTGGGTTCCATATTACCAGCTTTCCTGTCCCCTCATGCCTTTTTGTCCTTGGCCCTGGGCTGGTGTACCCCTTTAGTCTCATTTTGTTTTATGGGCCTGTCTAATCTTTGGCTGAAAGGTAAACCTCAGAAGTGACTTCAGTACTGAGTGAAAAGGGTGTCCAGGGGCCATACTCTCAGGGTTTCTTCAGTGTCTGTCAGACCAGTAAGTCTGGTCTTTTACTGTGAGTTAGAATTTTGTTCTACGTTTTTCTCCAGCTTTGTCTGGGACCCTCTACTGTGATCCCTGTCAGAGCAGTCGGTAGTGGTAGCCGGGCACCATCTAGTTGTGCTGGACTCATCTGGTGGAGGTTGTGGTAGCATACTTACTAATCTTGCTCAAGTATGTAGATTTGGAAAAGGTAAAAGTCTTCCTTTTTCCTGGCAAAGGCAAGGTGTCTCAGTTTTTCCTTAGTGGTGAATGCAGGGAGAGACAGAGGAAGTGCCCGTGTTCAGGCTTGACAATTGTTAACATCCAGACTTAATGTCATTACTCTGCCACCATGCAAAATGGTAACATTGGATTTTATCTTGGCTGATTGGTGAGTCACATAAATGACTAAAATTCAAATGAAGATATATTAATGTATAAAGCTACCATTTTTTGTTTTATGTTTATTTTGTTTGATTGATTGATTTTAACCATTGTTCTTATATAACATTTTATATGTGGATACACAAACATCTTATTGTATATAGAATGGTATTTATCCTCTGGAAATTTTTTAATTAACACTTTTCTGAGTTCTATATTTAGCAGAGAAGAGCTCAACAAAGTTTTGCAAGCATTTCTTTAACTTACAATTGGCTCTGATTATTTTTACAATGTCTACTTACTCTTCAGTTAAATGCATCAAACACCATTGTTTCAATGGCTCTTGCTGTGTCAAAGTGTTATTTCTGGCATTTTAATATAAGCATGAGGTCAAGAATAATAGAAAATACTAAATAAATTTCTCAGTAGGAGTTCTAGCTTCTCTCCTGTATGTTCAAACTTCTGATTTCTAGGAAGGAAAAAAAAAAATGTTTAGGCAGATAAAATTGTCTGAATTTTGCTGTCATATCTACTCATGGCTTTTAGAACACTAAATGTATTGCATTCTATATCATAGTGTATAGTTCTGTATAGTAGAATCCTCTTAGCTTACATATACAGAGTAATACCAATATAAAATACATTTGAATTCCTGAGTTTATACTCCCTTTGGGTCCTTCCTTATATAACTCCCTTTGGGTCCTTCCTTATATAATTCTCCTACAGGAAAATAAACCACCACCTCATTTCTGGAGTGTTCATTGTCCGGTGCTTTCTAAACTTGGAAGTCTGAATGTCTTTAAAAATGTTTAAATCATCTTAATGCATAAAACGATGCGGAGCAGTCTGACATTGTTTGTCTTTGTGGTTGAAAAAAATGCAAAAATAAATTGTTTGTACAGTGCTGAAAATGGAGGTTGGGATTAAATTGACCTAAGGTTAATGATAGGATGAAGATCAACTGTCAAGTAGCAAGAAAATGCTATTGCCTTGGCAATAATTAATGTTGAACAATGACTGGAGTTCAGATTATTGCAACGAGAGATGATAGCTGTTCTGACTGTCCAGAGGTCAGTGTTACTTGGTTTCCTAAGGTTAGGGGTAAATAAGTAGGACTTCCTAGTAAAAACAATGTAACTGGATACAACAAGGCTGCAGCGACCCAAGGTTCATGGGAGAAGTTGTTAGTATGTATAAAGAATTTATAAAATATGTAGCAACTGATCTTTTACAGAATTTAGTGCCTGGAGGGAGAAAAAAATCCAGGAGATGTTTATCTAAATGTTGAAACAGACCAAGGTTACAGTTTCCAGAGTCCTAGATATTGGCTATTATCCTATAATTCTAATGAATCTTTTCTTGAATCCTTCATTTTCTCAATGGTACCATTCGTCCTATAATACATCTTCAGTTGTCCTTGCTCTGATAAAGTATCGCATTAATATATCATTAAAGCAACAGATGTATTAGAGTCATATGTTATCAGAACAAAGCACCCTGGTGGTGATGTATTTCTCAAAAGATGGCTCCATCTTAGGCAGAACAGGTCCAGAAGGCATCAGTTCCACAAGACAAAAGGTGAGTCCGTGTACATGCTCTTTTGCACTTAACATTTGGCTTCAGCTGTAGGATGTGACCCTAGTGTAATGCATGTTCCTATTTTTTTTTTTTTTTGGAACATTGAATCTTTGTCAAAATCCTTGGATACAGTGACTCTCATTTCCAAAAAAGAAACAGAGTAAATGAAAGTCTTCTATGAGAGATGATAGTTTGTAGGCAATGCATTGTCCAATGCTATATTGTTTCTGGGAAGGCAAGTTCACCAGGGAGTGCAAATCCAAGTCCCACTGGCCAGGGTGGCACCTGGACCATTCGTGGACACAGAATGGCAGCTGTATTTGCTTTCCTTGCCAATTCACTCCAAGCATTATTTTCCCTCAACACTTTCATAAGTCATTTTACCTGGGACTGGTGCTTTCAAAGTCAAATGTTTTATCTATAAGTAAATAGAAAAGTTCTAAAGATGCTCAATACCTCTAGGAAAAAAAAAAAAAAAGGAAAGAAAAGGTGAAGGGAGAAAATTGGCACTCTTCACCTAAAGATGGGCACATGTTAGTTCTGCCATGACTGGGCCAGAGGAGTGGTGTCCAGGTACAAGCAAAGATGGAATATTTCAGCACTTGCTGAATGGACTTTCAGATGAAGGTGGATTTTTAAAAAATGATTTGTTTATTATCATCTTTATTCTCTCAATAATTGATTTAGGAAACAATTCAGGATATAGGGAGGGTTGGACATGCCAAGGCTTCAGATCACACGTGGATGTGTTGACATGCTGATATGTAGATAGAGCTGTGGCCAGTGGCCTGTAGTCACTGTTGAGATTTTTATGGCAAACCCCAACCACATTATAGCTGTCTCTGTGCAGAAATCAGATTTCTTGTTCCCTGCCACCCTTTGCAGCTACTAGTTTGACCTGTGAAAAGTCCAAGGAAAGGAACAGAATATTTATAATTAACTCAAAGGTAAGCTGGCTAGAAACTGCAATTGATGGGAAGAATTCCACTAAGCGTGATGTTGATGAAGAGGGGGTGAGACTTTCTAGGTAGTGGCCTCTTATGTTTGAATGCGCCTGAGAGAAAGCGTTGTTCATTTAAATTCTCACCCTTTCAGAGTCCCCTCACAGCTGTGAAGTTATTCCCTCCCTCCTGTCCTCTCTCACACCCAGGAAAAAGCAATAATCACCTCCTGGTAAGAGGCTGCAGCAGCAGCCAACACCTTGAAAAAACAGCCCCAATTTAAAGAATGGATCCCATGGGAGTTTTGCATCGGCACTCAAAGGAAGGATTTGGGAGTGTCCCAAAGGAGGAGCATATCTACTTGCTAATGTGATTTTACAGGAATTGTTGTGACTGCTCATCACTTGACTTTTTCCTAGGCTCTTGGTATGAGATGTTTGCTAACTGGCCACTTTCTAAGTCATAGATAACTATTCCTTAATAGAGCATCAGATATCCCAGGAGAGAGAGGTAGACGTGGAGAAGAATTGCTGTTTTCCTACCAGTTCTAGTTCCTTCCCTGGAAGTTTGCCACAGAGCAAAATACACATGAGTTATATGTTTGAAAGGAAAAGAATTTTGAGCGAGACTCATTGCAAAATGGTAAATACCTCAAAGAGAAGACACAGCAACAGGCATGTGAGAAGAGGTAATTATCTTACATATGAACTTGAGGCTCATGTCTGTGTGTTTACCTGTGTTCTTGTCCCTTGCCCTTGGGACTGGATTATATGGGAAATAATCAAGGGCCACATTTTACATTTTGCCTGAATAGACTCAGTCCCCACAAGGCACTGATATATCCAGTCTCTGAGCCATAAATTAATTCATTGATATACATATTTCATGAAAGTGTAGAAGCATATATCCATCAATTAAAACTTAAATAATTAAGGCAAAACAATCCATACATACACACACACACAACACAACCACACCATCCATTACTATGAACTAGCCCGTTAAAAGAAGACCAAGGTAAGGCAAATCACTTACATCAGGTCTGCAAGTAAAATACATTTATCAGCCCCTTAATAAATGCTTTTTTGACATTTAAGAGCTCAGTTCTACATGGCCCAGTACCAAAAGAGATTTACACATGCATGATCTGTGCACTCTCAAAGCTGATAGTCTAAGAAAGACAACTGAGCCAAGTCCTCTGAGGGCTCCCAGCATACTGCACTAATAGGGAAGTTATTTTAAAAATGTAGTAAATGAATATGGGTGTGTTTGGGGGATGTTCTTATATCACAATCTGAATTTGGAAGACAGATCAATTAGAAGACAATTGCTCATTATATTGCGTATACTGTGACTTGCAGATATCACTGAAGAGAGTGCAAATTGTTTCCAACTTCCTAGAGCAATTTGGCAATGCATATCGACAGCCTTGAACGTTTTCATTCCTGTTGGCCCAGAAATTCTACTTGCAGGAATTTATTTTAAAGAAATAGTCATGAAGGTTGCAAGGATTTAGCAACAAGAATATTTATTTCAGCAGTGTTCACAATAGTGCAAATTTGTAAACGGTCTTAATGTCCAAAAATGCAGGATTGTTTCATTTGACTCTGGAACACCCTTATGGTGGAACAAAAATAATGAAGAATAGTTAATGACATGGAAAGATAAAACAAGCATACTGCAGAACAGTATTAATGCAGCATCCATTTTTGGTTTAAAAAAATTACACACATGAGTACCCTTACACATTCTAATTCCTATGTACATATCTATAGCACAAGTCTCAAGGAAACATGCCCAGATGTTAATAATGGATATCTCTGTGGGATGCAATTATGGATGATGTTATTTTAATTTTGCTTCTTTGTGTTATCTTCATTTTCCAAATTGAACTATTAAAACTAACAAAAATGCACTACGGGGGTGAAAACAAGTGTCAGTATGGCTGGGGAGGGGAGTGGCAAGGAGATAAAGCTGGAGAAGAAGGTAGCAGCTGGAAGAGTCTTGAATGTCATGCTAAGAAACAAGACGTTTCCCCCATCGACAGTGCATCTTCCCGGAATTACAGAAAATTGAGCTACTGCAATATAAAATACTGACAGTTTCACTTTATAGTCAAAATTAGAGATAATTTGAATCCCCTTCTCCCCCAATTTAAGAAGCTTCATCAAAATCATAGACAATTCTAGCTGGTAAACTGTTTGCTCGGTTGCCATCTAGCACCATCGCTCCATCTGCCGTCACCCTTTGTAAACGCCGGGTGAACCGCAGTTGTTGAAGTGCGTGGGGATGCCTGTGACCCATCTGAGGGCTTCCGTCTGTTATTTTAACATTCACTGTTCTTATGATTTAAAATCTTCTCTATATCCTATCTATAATGCTGTAACAAGGTCACCCAAGAGTTCATTAAGTGGTAGAGCTGTAAAACACTCAGGAAACTCAGGGACTTTGGAACAGAAGTTCCATGAGCTAAATCTCTATTAAGAAGGCCAAACAACCACCATTGTGCTCTGTACTGTTAATTGATGAGAGAGCACTTGGAAATATTAGAGAAAATACAGGGGAAATAAAGCAGTCTTAAAGGAAATGTACAATACGACGCTTGCAGATTTATGCACTCCAAGATTGCATCCTCCCTCCTGCACACACACTTTATATGCAGTCCTGTGGGAAAAGCAGGCTTGAATTATGTAACTTTTGAATTATATGAGGTCTCCAGGAATGTATTCTTTGCATAAAATACAACCTTCCCATGCAGTGGAGGTGGGGCGGCATGGTGTTGGTAGAATGGCACTAAGAAGGGATTTTGAGGAGTGGGCGACATGAATGCAATGCTTTAGAAGCCTACTCGAGCTTCTACTCAGCTCGGAGGACAAATGGCAGGCAGGGATGAGAAGATGGGGTCTGGGAGACAAGTGGAAGGGACAGGAAGATTTAAAACTAGCTTCTACAAGGCACTGGACGAAGCTATTTACTGGATCTTGTGGCTTAACTTTCACACCCTTCAAGGAGGCTCTATCTCTTCTTGATAGTAAGAAAAAAAAAAAAATCCAGGATCCCAAAGGAACATTCGTGGGAAGACTCCTTTATTTATTCATCAATTTTTTTTCATTCTTTTGATTGGTCCAAAATGAAATTTTTTTATTATAAAAGCAACGCATGCTTTTTTCTTAAAAAGAAGTTAAAATAATGAGGAAGTGTTTAAAATAGAAAGTGGAAGTCCACACCATCCAACAACCTCCCCACAGCTCCCTCTACCAAGCAGTCGATTTCTGCTTTTTAGACATAGCAACGTTAACCACTTGGTTATGAACTTCTAGACATTTTCACACATGTAAATGGATCATTCTATACCTACTGTTCTGTAACGCATCCAATCATATGATACAGATACTGAGCCAGGAGTCACCTTGTTGTTGTTAGTTGCTGTCAAGTCGATTCCGACTTAGAGGTGCCTTGAAAGACAAGCCTGGCGATCTGCTTCCAAAAGGTCACAGCCTTGAAAACCATATGGAGCAGCTCTACTCTGCACACATGGGGTTGCCATGGAATCACCTTATCCTTTTTAAAACAATTGTGTGGTATCTCATTTTATGGCTGCACCATAATTTAACCAGTTGTTACTATGGTGAGTACTTGTTATGCTTTTTTATTTTATTTTCTTGGCCACCTAGTTTCCATTCCTTTTTCTTGATCAGCACCCTGATTTACTTGTAGTTAGTCTTGGTGGCACAGTAAATCCCGTGCCCATTTTTCATGAAGCAAGTCAAAGGGGCCAATCCTTCCTCTCCCTGCTCTAGAGTATAGCCAGAGAATTCAGCTAATCAGATGCTTTCTGCTGGGACTTTGAATCCTGAATGAGTGACACAAGGAAAAATATTGGAATGAACTGCTGGTGGTCCTCACCCCAGGTGGGGACATCCTAATCAAATCAGTCCTATGACTGGTTATCGGCTGTGGTTCCTGCTTCCCCAGCCCTCCAGAACCATCTCTGTTTTGAAACTGGTGCTTCAGGCTCCAGTTGGTCTGTAAGCCTCTGAAGTCTCTCATAAACTGGCCTGAGCTGATAGCTGTTGTTTCTACCTGGGAATCTTAACTTGTGCTTCTGCCATTTGCATGTAATACCACACGTAGAAATTTATGTGAAAACCCATTTTTATGGCACACTGGGGTAAATTGAAGGATCCTGGGTGGTGCATTGGTTAAAGCACTGGGCTGCTAACCTAAAGGTTGGTGATTCAAACCCACCAGCTGCTCCTCAGGAGAAAGATGTGGCTGTCTGCTTCTGTAAAGATTTACAGCCTTGGGGAAAGATTAGTCTGAAGGACTAATGGACCACAAGTACTACAGCCTCCACCAGACTTGAGTCCAGCACAACTAGATGGTGCCTGGCTACCACCGCTTACTGTTCTGACAGGGATCACAGTAGAGGATCCCGGACAGAGCTGGGGAAAAATGTAGAACATAATTCTACCTCACACACACACACACACACACACACACACAAACAGACTTACTGGTCTGACAGAGACTGGAGAAACTCCGAGAGTATGGCCCCCAGACACCCTTTTAACTCAGTAGTGAAGTCACTCTGATTCTCACCCTTCAGCCAAAGATTAGACAGGCCCATAAAACAAAATGAGACTAAAGGGGCACACCAGTCCAGGGGCAAGCACTAGAAAGCAGGAGGGGACAGGAAAACTGGTAATAGGGAACCGAAGGTCGAGAAGGGGAGAATGTTGACAGATCATGGGATTGGCAACCAATGTGACAAAACAATATGTGTACTAATTGTTTAATGAGAAGCTAGTTTGTTCTGTAAACCTTCATCTAAAGTAAAATAAAAAAAAGAAGAAGACGAAAAAGAAAAAAAAGATTTACAGCCTTGGAAACCCTATGGGGCAGTTTCTACTCTGTCCTACAGGGTTGCTATGAGTTGGAATTGACTTGACTGCAGTGGGTTTGGGTTTGGTTTGGTTGTGGTAAGCTGAAGACGCTGCTCCACTACCTTAGATCCCCTCTAGCTGCCCTGACAGCTGAAGGGATCAATCTCAGCTCACCTGCCTCCCATTCTCAGCCCACTGATGGGTCAGGCACAGGAGGTGGGAGTTTTGTCCTACTTTATATACCTGTTCATATATATTTAGATTGTTTCCAATTTCTCACTATACGAAACTATGCTACAATAGGTGTCCTGCAATGTTCCTTTAATGCATTTAAAATATCCCCCAAATTTGATCCACTATCAATTTTTTGGAATGTATTTATTATAAACCATAATGATATCAGTACTTTCTCCCTGGCTCTCAAAGAATATTTCTACTAGCTCTGGGCAGATGACTGCTTCAGGTACCCTACTAGATGAGGTCGATTGCTTTGCTATCCTTCATGGAAAAGGATGGACTCTGTCACATAGGAAACTCAAGCTGCAAGGGTGCTCTTGGTTTAAGTATTAAGATTCTGCATTTTGACTAGAAGTTATGGGTATCTGTCAGATTGTTACAGGCTGCCATGTCTTGCCCTAGTTGTGAGTTTAAAGAACTGCGGCAGAGAAGCAATGGAACAGCTAACGTTTATCAAGGACGCCCTCTGTGTGCCACTGTTCTGTCCTATATGTTCTTTAATGTCTCATTTGATCCTCATCATCCTCATGAGGAAGGTAGTATATTATCAGCTCCATTTTACATATTAAGAAACAAAGACAAGAGAAATTTAGCAATTCTCCCAAGATTACCTGGCTAATCAGTAGTAGAGCTAGACACTGAACGCAGAACAGTCCTGTTCCACAGACCTGAGGAACAAGCAAGTAAAAGACATAGTGCTTTTTAGTTTAACATTTTAGGAAATATTATAACAACTTTTTCTTGTTCAGACATCTAGTATTGGTATCTGTTTTTTTTTTTTTTAATTACAATGTCAGCTTTTATTAACATAGAACAAATTCATTATTTAAAGAATTGAGGAAAAGAACATAGTTAAGTACTAACAGAAAACAAACCAACAAACAGTAAAATCACTGGTAATCTCATTGTCCAAGATAACCACCCTTAACATTTCTTTTAAGTTAATAGGCTTTATTTTTAGAGCAGTTTCAGGTTTACAGAAAACTTAAGCAGTGCAGAGAAAGTACAGAGAGCTCCCATATATCCCCCAACACACACAGTTTCCCATATTATTAATGTCTTGCATTTCTGTGATACATTTGTTACAATTGATGAACCAATATTGATACATTATTATTATTACCTAAAGTCCATAGTTTACATTAGTCCTTGGGTGGCACAAATGGTTAACATATTTGCTGCTAACTGAAAGGTCAGTGGTTCAAGTCCACCTAGAGGCACCTTGGAAGAAAAGCCTAGCAATCTACTTACGAAAAATCAGCCGTTGAAAACCCTGTGGAGCGCTGTTCTACTCTGACGCACATGGAGTTGCCATGAGTTGGAATAGACTTTCACTTAGCAATATGCATTTAAGTTTCTCCCATGCCTTTACATGGCTTGATAGCTTATTTCTTTTTATTGCTGAATTTTCCATTGTGTGAGTGTACCGTAGTTCGTTTATCCATTCACCTATTGAATGACATCTTGGTTGCATCTAGTTCTTTGCAATTATGAATAAAGCTGCTATAAATATTTGTGTGTAGATTTTTGTGTGGGTATAAGTTTTTAACCCACTTGGGTAAAAACCTAGCAGCATGATTGCTCGATTGCATGGTAAGCCTATATTTAGCTTTGTAAGAAACTATCAGATTGTCTTCCAAAGTGGGTGCACCATTTTGCAATCCCACTGGCAAAGAACCAGAGTTCTTGTTGCTCCACATCCTCCACAACATTTGGTGTTGTCATTGTTTTGGATTTAGCCATGTGAGTGATTTTGCATTTTAGTCAAATGCAGTGATATCTCTTTGTTGTTTCAATTTGCAATTTCCTAATGACATAGGATGCTGAACATCTTTTCCTATGGTTATTTGCCATCTGTGTATCTTTTTAGGTGAAGTGTCTGTTCAGATCTTTTGCCGATTTTTTACTTGAGTTGTTTGTTTTCATATTGTTGAGTTTTAAGAGTTCTTTGTACATTTTGAATACAAATTCTCTATCAGATATGTGTTTTGCAAATGTTTTCCCTAGCCTATGGCTTGTCTTTTCATTACCTTAAAGGTCTTTTGCAGAGCATAAGTTTTTAGTTTTAATGAAGCCCAACTTACCAATTTTTTCTTTCATTGATCGTGCTTTTGGAGTTGTATCTAACACATCTTTGCCAAGCCCAAGGTCATCTAGATTTTTCCTATGTTCTCTTCTAGAAGTTTTATAGTTTGGCATTTACTCTTAAAATTTTGATGAATTTCTCTCCAGTCTTCTATATGCATATTAAATATGAATTTCTCTCCAGTCTTCTGTATACATATTAAATATATTAATATCTGTTTTATAGAGTTAGGACATACTATACATATAGTTTTATATCTCACCTTTATTATCTAAAATTATATTGTAAACATTTTACCATATTGTTAAATAATCTTCAAAAGCTTGATTTTTAATGGCTATATGATATCCCTTAGACTTGGATGTACTATATTTATCTAATCGCTTCTTCTTTGTTGGTATTCGGGTCAATCTGGGGTCTTGCTTGTAGTTTCAGTCTTGATTTTCTTGGGACCCTTATCAGCTCTGAGAAAATCCTGAGTGCCTTGTGATCATGCCAGTCTATTCAACGCTGACAGTAAGTTCTTTTTTTTTTTTTTAATTCTCATTTTTATGTTTATTGTTGTAGTTTAAGTGAACGTTTACATTTCAGGTTAGTCTCTTATACAAAAATTTATACATACGTTGTTATATGACCCTAATTGCTCTCCCTATACTGTGACAGCACACTCCTTCTTTCCACCCCTGATTCCTCATGTCCATTCAACCAGGTCCTGACCGTCTCTGCCTTCTCTTCTCACCTCCGGACAGAAGCTGCCCATTTAGTCTCATGTATCTACTTGAGCTAAGAAGCACACTCTTCATGAGCATCATTTTATGTCCCACAGTCCAGTCCAATCTTTGAAGAGTTGGCCTCAGAAATTGTTTTAGTTCTGGGCTGACAGAGAGTCCGGGGGCCATGTTTTCTGGGGTTCCTCCAGTCTCAGTCAGATCATTAGGTCTGGTCTTCTTACTAGAATTTGAGTTCTGAACCCCATCTTTCTCTTGCTCCATCAGGGGCTGAAAGAAAATTCTTCAGTAGGGTAGACATCTCTCTGTCATGGCCATTCCACTTCCTCTCTGACGGAAACAGCCAATGCATTTTCCTTACCACCTTTCTTCAACTGACAGTGGGATTGTTCAGGTAAAGGCAGGTCCAGGGACCATGCAAATCATGCATGAATTTAAAGAAGTGCATCCAGTGTGAATGCAGTTCATAGTCAATTAACATCACATTTTTTATTTCCTTTTTTTACTTTGCTTCACAGTCCATCTTAGAACTTTATCATCATCATCATCATCATTGAATAAGATACTCTCATGTAACTAATCTGACATGCCCCATTTTTGAGGGGGGAAAAAAAAAGAGACATTTAAATTATGTTTTGGAAAAATTTATGATCCATAAGCTTTTGTTTTTGCTTTTTAAATATCATTATTATTATTTTAGGGCTTTAAGAGCTAAAGCTCCCGGATCTTTGTGATTAAAAACTGTATCATTTTCCAGACTAATCATCATATCCGACTCTGTATGGTTTACTTGTTGATCAAAACATTCACTGGGACGTGGTTCACTGATACTGCCTCTGAACTTATCTTGTTCCCTCACAGTAGTTTCTACAAGGGAACATGGAGAACAGCCTCCTCCACCTTCATACACTGTGTCTGTTTATTGATACATTTGTAATATAATTTCCCTAAACCAGTATTTCCCAAAGTGTGTCCATGGGATAAATACTTGTTTTTGAAAAATGAGGTTCCAAAGTGGTAGTGCAGTGTAGTGGTTAGGAGCATGCACGGTCTTTGAAGCTAGACTGCCCTGGTCAGCACATCAGCTCCCCCTCACAAGCTTCCATTTCCACATCTTTAAAGTGGTGATAATTGTACTTACAGTGTTGTTATGAGGACTAAAGTAATAAACGTATGTGCAGAGCTTAACACAGTGACGGGCATGTTGTATGTGCTATATAAACATTAGCTATTCTATTACTGGAGCCCTGGTGGATCAGTGGTTAAGAGCTCAGGAGCTCACCAAAAGGTTGCTAGTTCGAATCCACCAGCAACTATGTGGCAGTTTTATTCTGTCTTACAGCTTCGCTATGAGTCAGAATCGACGCGACAGCAACAGGTTTTTGAAATTATTATTAATGCTGTTATTGTTATCATAGGTAGGTTTGGGAAACTCTGGGTTGAAACCTGTTTGTTTGTAAATTGCAGGACTTCTTGGAGCCTGTAATGGGCCAATATACTTTCTGAATCTCTAGAAAAGTTTCTCACACTTACTTGACAAGGAAACCCCCTTTAGAGGAACATTTTCCAGGATTAAAAAGAAAAACTATTTATGAAATACAACCTCAGACTAAAACACTGTGATGTAAGTTAATACTTTCTTTACTTCTCCTGCATCCACGGTGCTAAGATTTCACCTTGATAACTTAAGATTACCATGTACTCTTACTAAAACTTATCCTATTCAATGTCTTCCTTGCTGCAGCTCACAACTTTGTGTAAGCATGTGGTGATGAAGGAAAAATGATTTTCCCACAAAACAGCTAACAACACAGGTGCCTGTGGCACACATATACATGTGCATACGTAAACACAACTTTATGGGCAGTCCATCTGAATGGGGCTAGTGTCAGTAACAGGAGACAAAGTTTTTTTTTATTTTGCTTTAATCCGTATTACAGGACTGAAAGAGGATCTGTTTGGTAACAAAATAGAAATCCCTCATAAATTTTTTATTGGGACCAGGTTCTCCCAATTATCAGTCATGTCTGCCTCTGTGACCTTGGTAAATATACATGATTCCCCAGACCCCCTTTCCAACTACTGTTTTTCCCCCCACAACATTATTTAGTTATAATTTACATACTATAAAATTCACTCATTTCAAGTGTACAATTCAAGGATTTTTAGTAAATTTACTGAGTTGTCCAACCATCACCTTGATCCAAATTTAGAGTATTTTCATCACCCCAGTATGATCTCTCACGCCTATTTACATGCCCATTTAATACTCATTCCTACCCCCAGCCCTAGGCAACCACTAATCTACTTTCTGCCTTTATGGATTTGCCTTTATGGACATTTCATATAGATGGAATCATAAAATATGTGCTTTTATATATATGTATCTGGCTTCTTTAAATTAACAAAATGTATTTGAGGTTCATTCATGTTGCAGCATGTATCAGTTTTTCATTCCTTTTTACTACAAAATAGTAGCCCATTGTATAAAGATACCACATTTTGTCTATTCATTTGTCAGCTGATGGAACTTTGCTATGTCTCTACTTTTTGGTTATTATGAATAATGCTTCTATAAACATTTGCAAACAAGTCTGTATGTGAATATATATTTTCATTTCTTTTGGGTTGATACCTAAGAGTGGAATTGTTGTTTCTCAATTACTTATTATTTGATTTTGGTAAGTGTATGATGGACAAGGAAGACCAAAGAAGAATTGATGCCTTTAAATTGTGGTGTTGGAGAAGAATATTGAATATACCATGGACTGCCAAAAGAATGAACAAATCTGTCTTGGAAGAAGTACCACCAGAATGCTTCTTAGAAGCAAGGATGGCGAGACTACGTCTCACATACTTTGGACACGTTATCAGGAGGGATCAGTCCCTGGAGAAGGACAACATGCTTGGTAAAGTAGAGAGGCAGCAAAAAAGAGTAAGACCCTCAATGAGATGGACTGACACAGTGGCTGCAACAGTGGGCTTAAGCATAACAATTGTGAGGATGGCACAAGACCAGGCAGTGTTTTGTTCTGTTGTACATGGGGTGGCTATGAATTGGTACCAACTCGACGACACCTAACAACAACAATGATGGATGAAGAAATTCAGTCAAACAAGATCCATGTCCACCTAACCTACCAAATACACAGAAATGTTAATTAGGGCAAGAAAGATAAAATTGTATATGTGGGTAAGCTGATTTTCTTAGGAAATCTATGTTGCTACATGTCACTTCCTGTAAATTCCCTGCCCTTAAAGTTAATATTAAAATCTGACCTTTGAAAAAACCCATACTAGATATGGTGACTTGTCACTCAGAATCCTTTCCCATCTCCTTTTCTTGTGCCTTTATATACGACACAAACCGGAAAACTCAACCTTTGTTAGAGCTAAAAAACTCCTCAGAGTTAGGTTTCTGGATGTGAATTAGGTTCTTCTAATTAGGTCCTCTTCGTTGAGATTTGGAGAGTGGAATGTGTGGTGGGGCCTTATTCTGATTGCTTAGCTGTTGCTCTTGACAAGCACAAGAAGCTATGTTTCTCTGCAGCTGTGTTCCAGCATCCAGTCTCTAGTTTTACACATGTTGAGGAGCAGCCGCAGCAGTGGCAGTGGTTTCCTGTTCTTTAGATCATAGCTACAGTGATGTGTTCTTGCAGTCAACAGCTCCAGTGATGACCCTTGACCCACTCTCCCCCACCCCCCAATCTTAAGGATGATGAGAAGTAGTGCCTCCTGGTAGGCTAGGTTGGAGGTTTTGTTCACAGAGTCATTCCTAGAGATTCAGCCTAGAACCTAATAATTTTATAAGAGCCTAATTCCTGTATTAAATTCCTTTTGCTTAACATACCTGGGGAAATTTCTGATTCTAAAATTTACAAAGCATTACCAGGTAAAAACAGATAATCAGAATGTCTTAGTTCAGATACCCCAGAAACAACTATTTACTGAGACTAGAATTCATGAGCAAGTGATTTATTAAGGAAGCTCTTTTAGGAGAGACTGGAGAGGGCTTGGGAGAAGAAGACAAGTGAGGAGGAGACACCAAACAAGGATGAGATTTCAGGTAAAGCCCTGCAGAGGGTAGCTTCCATCTAACCCCGCATGGGAACACTGGAGAGTAAATGACCCTTCATAGTTGTCCTAATCTAGGGAAAGGAAACTGGGGTCTCTTACTGCTACATCCATCAGTCATTGATTAAGAGATGCCCAAGTGGTAGAAGTTCTCAGGCACTCGCTGCTCTCTGCACTTGTGGGCAATGTGACTCCAGCAGCAACACTTGTCTTCCAAAGGACTGCAGATGCTGACTGTTAGAAGTAACAGCACATCAAAGACAAAAAGAGCTCACAAAAGTGGTAAAAAGGGAACTAAGGTAGTCTGGGCAGTGCTTAGTGATTCACTGGGCTTGTCGCTAGACTGAGCTTAGGTTCTGGAGCACTGCCAGTCCTCTGGCACAGCCATTTCCCTTTTATCTTGGTGCAATATTAGGGTTTAATGATAAAAACAAAGTTGATTCCAAGGAGATAACATTATCCATAAACAGGAAATTTGTCTCAAACTTCATTTTTTAATTAGAGGAATTTTTTCAACAATAGAGGTTTATCTTAACATTTCCCCTTTGTAAGTGACTTTTCATTTTTCTTGAGCTGCTCTCAGGATTCTTTCTTTGTCTTTGGTTTTGGCAAGTGTGATTATGATATGTCTTGGTGACTTTCTTTTGGAATCTATCCTATATGGGGTTCGTTGAATTTCTTGGATGGTCAGTTTTTCATCTTTAATGATATTTGGGAAGTTTTCTTGAGGCAAATCTTCACAATTTTCTCTGTGTTTTCCATTTTCTCCCCGTTCTGGATCTCCGATCATGCACAAATTTTTGCTCTTGATTGTGTCCCACGTAATTCTTAGATTTTCTTCATTCTTTTCTCTGACTTTACCCCAAACAAAGTGACCTCAATGTATTTGTCTTTAATCTCACTGGTTCTATCTACCATTGTTTCAAATTTGCTCCTAAAACTTTCTATTGAGTTGCCCCTTTCTTTAATTTTGTTGTTTATCTTTTGGATTACTGGTTGCTGTTTTTGTATGATTTCTAATTCTTTATCTATTTTGATGTTTTGTTCTTCTATTACTTTCCTGAATTCTTCTATTGCTTTGTGTTTCCTTGATTTTGGCTTTGTTTTTGTTGGCTTTGTCTGTGTTTTCCATGATTTTGTGTATTTCTTGCTTGGTTTTGTCTGTGTTTTCCTTGATCTCTTTCCTAATCTCTTGGGGAGCCCTGAATATTAGTCTTTTGAATTCCACAGCAGGTAGTTCCTCTGCCTTTTCTTCTATCAAAAAGTCATCTAATTCTTTATTTTGGTTACTTGTTAGAGCCATCTTGTCCTGCTTTTTTATATGTTTTGGTATTGCCTGCTGTCTCTGAGACATTAAGATGTTATTTTCTTTATTTATTGATTGCATGTTAACTTGTTTCATCTTGCTTCTTTGTTTTGTTTTGGTATGTCAGGGTGGGTGGGCCAAGCATGCTTTGCTGCTTGCTCATCTGCTGGCATGATAGCTCTCACCACCCTGTCTGGGTGGGCTGGGCGGCAGTAGGCAGAGTGAGCCTGCTTCACTGTACACTGGTTTGGCGAGGTGGCTGAGGGCAGACTGGCCAGGCTCTGTCTGCCTTCTGATGTTGGCCCAACAGTGTGTGAGCATTCACAGCCCCTTGCCAGATAGATGAGGGTATTGGATGGGGAGTGGTACGGGCTCACTTCTCTCTATTCAGCAGCTGGTCAAGTGGCGGGAGGAGAGGGGCAGTGTGGGCCCAGTGCAGCAGCGGGCCTGAGCTGGGGACACTCTAGCAGTGGTGGCACGGTGAGGGCCTGCAGGAAGGGGGGTGGGGATGGGGGCTAGGTGGGGGGAAAAAAGAGATAGAAAAAAAAAAAAGGGAGTAGCTGGTGTGTGGGGGGAGGGTGGGCTGAGAGCTGGTGGGAAGGGGGCTGGAGGTGTATGGGCCTAGCTGGGAGGTAGAAAGTGGCAGGCTGGTGGCTCTTTAACTGTGGCAGTGTGGTGTGGCCTGGTGGGAAGGGAGGAAGGTGGCTTATGGGGCTAGGTGGAAGGGAAAGAAAAATAAATAAATAAAATAAATAATGATGTGGCAGGGGCTGGCAGGTGAAGGTGGGTAGGACCTGGGACGGTGGCGGGCCAGTAGCTGTCTACCCTCGGCAGTGCAGTGAGGCTCATCAGGAAGGGTAGAGGTGGAGTACAGGGCTAGGTGGGAGGGAGAAAGAAAAGGTAGAAAGGGGAAAAAGAACAAAAAGAAAAAAATGACATGGCAGGAGTGGGTGGGTGGGGGTGGGGCTAATCTGGGCTGGTGGCAAGCCAGTAGCTCTCTAACCTAGGTGGCTCTATGTGTCCCATCAGGAAGGGTGGAGGTGGTGTATGGGGCATAAGGGCGAAGGTGTAAAAGCGTGTTTCTCTGGTTACAGTGTGCTCTGTCTCCTGTTGGGAGCGCTGCAAAGTTGCCTTCCCATACTCCTTGTCCAGGGTTGTTGATGGCTATGCTCCAAGATGGCACCTCAGTGCCGTGTTAGTTGACAGGGGACCTCCACTCTGTGTCACTCCTCGTTCTCTGTTTTCCTTCAGTATCTTCTTCAGGTTTTGACCTATTTCTTTAACCTTTCCTTTGATGCATAAGGTTCCAGGATTGACATTTGTATCTGTTTTACATAGTTTTTTGGGTCTTTGCTGCGGAGGGACATTATGATACATCAACAGCAAAGGTTTGCTTGTTTTCTGTTTTGGTCTCGACAACCATTAACACTTACTGGGCCTCTGTTTTTTATCAAGGCACTGTTAGATATTAGGGATACAAAGAGATATAAAGTCCAAACTCACTGGCAAAGCCCACAAAGGTCACCATGTTTCAGTTCTACCTTCTCCTTCTACTGTTTCCCATTTCCCTGCTCACATCCACTGCTCCAGCCATACAGAAGCTTTGTAACAAGTAGAATACACTATTCTGTTTCCCCACTCCATGTCTTCTCACTGGTCATCTCTTTAGCCTGAACGTCCTTCCTTGTCTGTTTGGCAGTCTCTTACTCATTGATTAGGATCTGGCTCATGGCAGACCCTGAGGGATGGACAATCCAATAGCAGTTCTAGCCCCTTCTCCGTTGCTCATTTCCACTGTAAAGGAGGGAGATAGTCACTTTTGCAGCTTCCTTTGCTGAAATGGCTGACCATGCACACAGTTCTAGCCAATAGAGCAAGGGGACTATCTAGTTGAGGCTCCTGGAATAAATTTTTGCTTTCTGATAGAAGGGACAGGCATAAGAGGAGAGCTGCTGGTGTTGCTCCTTCCTCTTTCTTCCTGTCTTGAACATGGAGGGACTTGTTGCTGGAGCTAATAAAATCATCCAATGTCACGAAGAAAGAGCCTGGGATGCACAATGGTTAGGTGCTCGGCTGCTAATCAAAAGGTCGGTGATTTGAACACAAGAGCCCTCCTTGGGAGAAGGATGTGGCAATCCCCTTCCGTAAATATTTACAGCCCTAAACCCTATGTGACAGTTCAACTCTGTCCTATATGGTCACTATGAGTCAGAATCAACTCGACGGCAATGGGTTTTTTGGTGGTTTAATGTCATGAAGAAATGAGCATGAAGGATAGAAGAGCAGACAGCCAGAAAGATGAAAACCATAACGGCAACCAGAAGCTCCTGAACCAGAGCCATAACCACCATCTCTGAGTTTCTTGTTATATGAGAAAAATAGAACTTTATTGGTTTAAAGCAGAGATTGGCAAATGATGGCCCTTGAGCTGACTGTTTATTTTTGTAGTTAAAGTTTTATTGTGACATAGTCATACCAACCCATTTACGTATTTTCTATGATTTCTTTTACACAACAGAGATAAGTGGTTGTAACACTTATGGCCTGAAAAGCTAAAAATATGTACTATTTAGCCCTTTAAGAGAGGGCAGTGGTGGTTCATTGGTAGACCTCTCACCTTCCATGATGGAATCCTAGGTTCAATTCCTGGCCAGTGCACCTCTTGTGCAGCCACCACTCATCTGTCAGTGGAGGTTTGTGTGTTGCTATGATACTGAGCAGGTTTCAGCGAAAATTCCAGACTAAGATGGGCTAGAAAGAAAAGTCTGGAGATCTACTTACAAAAATCAGCCAATGAATACAATGGTCCAATCTGCAAACAGTCATGGGGATGGTGCAGGACAGGGCAGCATTTTGTTCCGTTGTGCCTAAGGTGACCATGGGTTGGGGGCCAACTAGATGGCAGTTAAGAACAACATCAGCTCTTTAAGAAAAAGTTTGCCAACTGCTGGTTTAAACCATTGATCATCAGTTTTTTTCTATTCTTTGTACCCGAAAGCGTATGTAATTGAAACATGACCCAAGTATCACTTTCTCTGGGATCTTCTCTCCACTCCTCCATGCCGTTCAATGTGCCATGTATATTCTTATTGTACTTATTCCACAGAGTTAGAATATCTCCCTTCTGTTTTCTCTACTAGGCTTCGAGCTTGTAAAGGGCAGGGCCCATGCCTTATTAATCCTAAATATTTAACACCAGGCCAGGCCCATACTCAATAACCAAGAGATGAGTGTTGAGTGGAGGAAAGACAGCCTCACCTCTGCAGCAGACACTGATTGTTGCCTCCCCAACAGCCAACTCTTGCAACTGCAGTTTTCTTTCTAGTCTGCTCTATCCCTAGTGTGGTCACTTTTCCTCCTCCTTAATTTCCCAAAGCTACCATAGGGCTGTTGGATCTAATCACTACCATACGGCTGTTGGGTCTAACCACTTTCAGTGAGAATTTAAGAGTCGTGGATGAAGGTTTTAGTACAGCTCAGAACAGGAGTCAAAGTTCAACATTAGACATCATTGTCTGAAGTTCTTCAGTCAGCCATACTGGGGGAAACTCACATTGTCTTTCTTCTCAGGTCCTGACCTGCTTTGCTTTCTCTCTGTCTCTCTTTCTCTCCAGACACCTCCTTTTCTTCTCTCCCTTCCCTCCCCATTCCAGAACAACCAGCTAACTGTATTTCCCCCACCTCATTACATAAATATGTTAGCTAATTTAACTCCCAAGTGCTTCCCAAACTGGATCCTTGGCTTACTTTTGAATAACAATGGTCTTGTTAAACAGGCCATTACCTAGGATGGCACTTGGTAGAAGCTTTGAAATTCATTTTTCTTTTACTCCTGCAGGACCAATTCCTCTAGCAGGGCTTCCTGCACCTTCTAATCTGTGGTCTGTGGGTGGAGCGGTTCTTATTCTCACTACAAATGGAAAAAAATGAGATGATTTATCTTAGAAAAGAGAAAGCTAAGGAACAATTTAATAGTCTTCAAATAAAAATTTTATTAGTATCTTGAGAGAGGAGAGTGGTGACTCTGATAATCCCAAATTTATGAACAACTTTGAAATGCCTATCTTTGCACACTGACTTAGCTAATTTTATAATGAGTTTGCATTTACCTGCTTTATGAGAGTGTATTCCTTGTGTTAGAAAAGGAGGTGATACGATGGCAATGTGTAGGAAAGCAGAGGAACGACCTAGAGTTTAACAAAATGTCATGAAGTGGATAATTAAGAGCTAATTGTCCAAGAAGAGATAACTGTTCTTCAGCCCCAGGAAACGCAGAAGTGGGATGGGGAGGAAGAGAAAAGAGGACCGAGAAAGCAGATGGGATGAGCTAGCTGTTCTGTTTCTTCATGCTTATGATGTTAAACTTTCCTCTTGTCTCTGCTGAGGATCTTTCCTGTCCCTTACACAAGAGGATCACATCACATAGTCTTTCTGCACCAACTTGTGATGATCTTAGTTCACTCTGCTGAAACTGTTGATCCAGGAACTGGTAGTACAGTGTAAATGGAGATGGCCAAATTCAGCCAAGGCCGGTGTTACTTGGAATAGCTGCCACTGAGTTTCTTAGAACTAAACAGAGAGAAGTTACAATGCGCTTGATCCTTCCCTCATCACCACTCATATGTTGCTTTCTTTTTTTTTTAATTGCACATTGGATGAAGTTTACAGAGAAAATAAGATTCCCGTTCTATAGTTCATACATAAAGTGTTTCATAGCCTTGGTTTCATTCCCCACAATGTGTCAGCACTCTCCTCATTTCCACCCTGGGTTCCCTATTCCCTTTCATCCTGATTTTCTACCCCTTCCTGCCTTCTCATCTTTGCTTTTGGTCAGATATTGCCCTTTTGATCTTGTATAATTGATTGTTCTAAGGAGCACGTTCCTCTCGGGTGTTATTGTTTATTTTATGGGCTTGTCGATTGTTTGACTGGAAGCTAATTTCTGGTAATGGCTTCAGTTCCGGGTCAGAAGGGCGTCATTGTCTCAAGGGTTCCTCTAGTCTCTGTCAGACCCGTAAGTCTGGTCTTTTTGTGAATTTGATTTTTTGTTCTACATTTGTTTCCTGCTCTCTCTGGGATCCTCTGTTGTGATCCCAGTCATGTGGTTGGTAGTGGTAGCAGGGCACCATTTAATTCTCCTGATCTTGGGGTTGTGTAGGCTGTGGTTCATGTGGTACCTTAGTCCTTTGGACTAATTGCTCCCTTAAGTCTTTGGTTTTCTTCACTCTCCTTTGCTCTGAATGGGAGGAGACCAATACTTGTATCTTAGATGGCCACTTTTAAGACCCCAGATGCTACTTACCAAAGTAGGATGCAGAACATTGTCTTTATGAACTGTGTTGTGCCAGTTGACATACATGTCCCCTGAGTCTATGATCCTTTGCATTCAAGCCTAGGAACTTCATCCTACAAGGTGTTTGGTTATGTCTAAGCGTTTCCCTGCCTGTACCCCTTGTGTGCTCTATTGTCTACATATAATATATACAGTCAGGTATGTAGAAATATCCACCACCAAACCTGTATCTTCCAGTGGGTGTGCAACCTTACAACTTCCCACACCTCTTGGCATATCTACCTATGTATCCATTTGTAAATTATTGTTCATTAATACAATTGTTGCAGGATTGTCTATGCTATAGTAGTTACTGTAGTTGCCTTTTGTCCTTGCATTCTTCTCATTGTACTCTCTTGCATTGGTCATATTGTGCTAACTTCTCCCGTATTGTGTACTGCCTTTCCCTTCACCAGGATTAACAAACATCTTCTATCTATTTGGTATTTTCCCCTCCCTTTCTCTTACATCCCAGTCGTAATGGCTAAGGCTGTATGTCAACTTGGCTTGGATTCTCAGTGGTTTGTTGGTTATGATATAGTTTGGCAGTTACGTAATGATGTAATTTGGCAGGTATGTAATGATGTAATCAACTCCATGATGGGATCTGCTATGAGCTGCCAATCAGTTGAAAGGGAGTTTCCTTGGAGGTGTGGCCTGCTTCCAGTATATAAATGGATGTTCCAGCAAGGCTCTTACTCTGGATCCTCCATCTGGCTCATCATCATCTGACTTCCAGTTCTTGGGACTTGAGCTGGCAGCTTACCTGTCGATCTTGGGACTGGTCAGATGCTGCAGCTATGTGGGTCAGGAGAAGCCACCAGCCTGATGCTTGATGCATGGACTTGGGGCTTGCCAGCCTCAACAACCACGTGAGCAACTTCCTTGAGATAAATCTCTCTCTGTCTCTCTCTCTCTATATATATACACATTTATATGTTTCACTGGTTTTGCTTCTCTAGAGAACCCAGCCTAAGATATTTGGTACTGAGGGTAGTTCTTGAGAAATACAATTGTAAGAATGAGTTTTCTAAATTGGTTCTCAAGCCTGGTTAGTCTTAAAGATGTTGATGACTCTGCTTCCAGTCATTAAGATGGCATGGCTAATCCATGTTGTAAGGTGGTAATAGAGATACTCAAAATATCACCACCAATAGATTAAGTATTGGTGAGAGGTAAGGCTCTGGATGATCACATGTTTGATATTTTTCTATCATTTGGTCACAGTGAGAAGTATAAGGAAGTTGAATGGATGGTGCCACTTTTGCTAGACAAAGTGGCGAAAAAAAGAGACAAGCTCAGGCCTTCAGAATCACAGATCAAACATTACATAAACAACGTCAAAGTAGCCACTTGTGCCCTGAAAGAAAGCCTTTTTTCTTGTATTAACACAGCTGATATTGTTGAAAAATAAACTACAGAGTCTTATTGTAAGAGTGGCTGAATTACAATGCCAATTGAATATCCAACCTTGAATTGTGTCTGACGTTAAAGTGAGGGCATTGAGCAGGAAGAAATGGAATCATGAAATTTGGGATGGGGACATATGAGCAGATAATCAGAAATCTGGGGACACTGAGCTTCTAAATTCCATTGAATCACTCTTGCCAACAGAACCAGCACTCTCCCATCTGAAGAGATTTCTCCATCTTTGTCTGTTAAGCCACCCTCCCCAGTAAAACCGTTAACCTCTCCACCCCATTGTGATGGGATTAACCCAGCTGTGTCTAAATAGCTTTTGTGTGAGTCATCACCTGGGGAGGCATCTGAGTCATTGCCTGGGACATTACCTGAGGCATATGCCTTACAAGACATTGATGAATGTTCTCAGAACTTATCCCCACTATCCATTTCCCTTCCAGACCTATAACTAGATTTAAGTCCCAGCAAGCCCCAAAAGGTGAAGTACAAAGTGTGACCTAGGAGTTACCCTACACTCTGAAAGAACCGCTCAACTTCTAATATACAAACAGAAACCTGGGGAATATATGTGGGAATGGCTATTGGGGTGTGGGATAATGGTTCAAGCAACATAAAGTTAGATCAGTCTGAGTTTACTGATATGGATCTACTAAGAAAGACTCTTCATTCAGTGTTTCAGCTTGAGGGGTTAGGAAAGGACCTAATAGTTTATTGCTTTGCTGAAGCATGGATTAGGTGGTGGCCTACAATAAATCAAGCTGAAGTGCCAGACTTGCTTTTGTATACTGTAGAAGAAAGTATCCAAAGGCTTTGTCAAATTGACTAGTTAGAGTGGATTTATCAGGTAAGACCCATAGACCCTTACATGAAGTACCCAGATGACACACTTTTTACCACAGTGGTGAGGAACAAATTTGTGAAGGGAACCCCAGCGTCCTTGAAGACTGCTGTGATTGCTATTTATTGTAAGTCAGATTTGACAGTGGGAACTGCCTTAACTGAATTAAGACACCTAACTGCAATGGGGCTGATTGGACCCGGTGATGGTAGGTGCCAAGGGGCAGCACTCAATCGACAGAGATGAGGTAGACATGGACAGCAGAGTCAAAGCAGTAATAAGGATAGTCTGACTCATATGGACTTATGACATTGGCTACTTAGTCATGGTATCCCTAGGAGTGATATAGATGGAAAATCTACTCAGTATTTAACTGATCTTTATAAGCAGAAGAATTCTAGATCAAGTGAATGCAGTCTAACTTGAATAGCCAAAGTAGAGAGTCATAGCCCATAAATCAATTCCCAGACTAGATCTAGTTTACAGATCCACAATCCCTTGATGGAGGGTAGGCCAGGTCTCATTGAGGAAGGACCCCCAAATGCACTTCCAAAAACTGATACTATTAATCTTTCTACCAGCCTTCCCCCAAAGGGATCTATGGCCTTTTATGAGAGTGACTGTTCATTGGGAAAAAAAGAATCAGAATTTTAGAGGATTACTGAACACTGGCTTTGAACTGACACTAATTCCAGGAGACACAAAATGTCACTGTGGACCACCAGTCAGAGTGGGGGCATATGGAAGTCAAGTTATTAATGAAATCTTAGCTCGTGTCTGTCTCACAGTGGTCCAGTGGGTCCCTGAACCCATCCTGTTGTGATTTCCCCAGTTCCAGAATGCATAATTGGAATAGACATACTCAGCAACTGGCAGAACACCCACACTGGATCCCTGACAAGTGGAGTAAGAGCTATTATAGTAGGAAAGGCTAAATGGAAGCCATTAGAACTGCCCTTACCTAGGAAAAGAGTAAACCAAAGGCAATACTTCATTCCTGGAGGAATTTCAGAGATTACTACCACCATCAAGGACTTGAAGGATGCAGGGGTGGTAATTACTACCTCATCACCATTCAACTCATCTATTTGGCTTGTGTGAAAAGCGGATAGATCTTGGAGAATGACAGTGGATTTTTGACCACGTACCCAGTCAGTGACTCCAGTTGCAGCTGCTGTTCCAGATGTGGATTCATTGCTTTAGCAAATTAATATATCCCCCTGGTACCTGGTATGCAGCCATTGATTTAGCTAATGTCTTTTTCTCCATACTGTTTCAAAGGACCACCTAATGCAGTTTGCCTTCAGCTGGCAAGGCCAGCAATACACCCTCACTGTCCTACCTCAGAGGTATATCAACTCTCCAACCTTATGTCATTATTTAGTCCACAAGGAACTTGATCGTCTTTCCCTTCCACAAGATGTTACTCTGATCCATTACATTGATGAAATTATGCTGATTGGACCTAGTAAGGAAGAAGTATAAATGACTCTATACTTTTTGGTAAGACTTTTGTGTGCTAGAGGGTGGGAAACTAATCCAAGAAAAATTCAAGTGACTTCCACCTCAGTGAAATTTCTAGGGGTTCATTGGTGTGGGACATGTTGAGATATTCTTTCTAAAGTGAAGGATAAGTTGTTGCATCTGGCCCCTCCTACAACTAAAAAGGAGGCATAATACCTGCTAAGCCTCTTTGGATTTTGCAGGCAGCATATCCCTCATTTGGGTGTGCTGCTCTGACCTATTTATCAAGTGACTCTAGAAGCTACCTCTTTTGAGTGGAGCTCAGAACAAGAGAAGACTCTGCAACAGATTCAGGCTGCCATGCAAGTCACTCTGCAACTTGGGCCATATGATCCAGCTGATCCAATGGTGCTTGAAGTATCAGTGGCAGAGAGAGATTCTGTTTGGAGTCTTTGGCCAGCACCTATTGATGAATAACAGCTCAGACCCTTAGAATTGTGTAGCAAAGCCCTACCATCCTTGCAGACAACTACTCTCCTTTTGAGAAACAGCTTTTGCCTTGTTACTGGGCCTTAGTAGAGACTGAATGCTTAACCATGGGCTACCAAGTCAACATGTGGCCTAGCTGCCCATGATGAACTGTGTGTTGTCGGACCCACAGAGTTATAAAGTCAGATGTGCACAGTAGCACTCCATCATTAAATGGAAGTGGTATATCCAAGATTGGGCCTGAGCAGGACCTGAAGTCACAAGCAAGTTGCATGAAGATGTGGCCCAAATGACCATGATCTCCACTCCTGTGACATCATCTGCCCTCTACCAGCCTGCACCTATGGACTTATGGTGAGCTCGTTATGATCAGTTGACTGAGGAAGAAAGTACTTATGCTTGGTTTACAGATGGTTCTGCGCACTATGCAGGCATCACTCAAAAGTGGACAGTGGCAGCACTATAGCCCCTTTCTGTGACATCCCTGAAGTACAGTGGTGAAGGGAATTCCTCCCAATAGGCAGGAGTTTGAGCAGTGCACTTGGTTGTTCACTTTGCTTGGAAGGAGAAATGGCCAGATGTGTGATTATATACTGATTCATGGGCTGTGCCCAAATGGTTTGGCTGGATGGTCAGGGAATTGGAAGGAATGTGATGGGAAAACTGGTGACAAGGAGTTATGGGTAAGAAGTATGCGAATAGAGCTCTCTGAATGGGCCAAAGAAGTGAAGATATTTGTGTCTCATGTGAATTATCACCAAAGTGAATAGGATGATGTGTTCTGTGGATACCCGTCAGCTCTTTCTCCAGCCACAACTGTCTTGCCCAATAGGCTCATGAACAAAGTGGCCATGGTGGGAGGGATGGAAGTTATGCATGGGCTCAGCAACATTGACTTCCACTCACTAAGGCTGACTTGGTTACAGCCACTGAAGAGTGCCCAATCTGCCAGCAGCAGAGACCAACACTGAATCTCTGATATGGCACCATTCGTTGAGATGATCAGCTAGCAACCTGGTGGCAGGTTGGTTACACTGGACCGCTTTCATCATGGAAAGGGCAGCATTTTGTTCTTACTGCAGTAGATACTTACTCTAGATACAGATTTGCCTTCCCTGCACAAAATGCATCTGCCAAACCTACCATCTATGGACTTACAGAATGCCTTATCCACCACCTTGGTATCCCACACGGCATCACCTCAGATCACATGACTCACTTCACAGAAAATGAAGTGCAACAATGGGCTCATGCTCATGGAATTCTCCAGTCTTACCATGTTTCCCATCATCCTGAAGCAGCTGGATTGGCAGAAAGATGGAATGACCTTCTGAAGACAAAATTATGACACCATCTAGGAGGCAATATATTGCAGGGTTGGGGCAATGTTCTCCAGGAGGCTGGATATGCTATAAACCAGTGTCTGATACATGGTGCTGCTTCTCCCATTGCCAGGATTCATGGGTCCAGGAATCAAGGGAAGGAAATGGGAGTGGCACCACTCACTATTACCCCTAGTGACCCACTTGCAAAACTTTTGCTGCCTGTCTCCATGACCCTATGCTCTGCTGGTCTAGAGGGCTTAGTTCCAAAGGAAGGAATGCTCTGACATGGAGACATATCACTGATTCCATTAAAATGGAAGTTAAGAACGCTGCCTGGTCACTTTGGGCTCCTCATGCTTCTGAATCAACAGGCAAAGAAGAGAGGTACCATACTGGCTGGTGTATTCATCCTGATTACCACAGGGAAATTGGATTGTTATTACATAATGGAGGTAAAGAGGAGTATGTCTGTAATACAAGAAATCCCTTAGGGTGTCTCTTATTACTACCATGCCCTGTGATTAAAGTCAATGGAAAACTACAGCAACTTAATTTTTACATGACTACTTATGTCCCAGACCCTTTAGGAATGAAGGTTTGGGTCACCCCACCAGGTAAAGAACTACGTTCAGTTGAGGTGTTTGCTGAGGGTGAACGGAATTCGGAATGGGTAGTGGAAGAAGGTAGTTCTAAATACCAGCTATGACCATGTGACCAGTTGCAAAAATGAGGACTGTAATTGTTATGAGTATTTCTTCCTTTTAGTGTGTATCAAATATTTTTGTTTTCTTCACTTATAAAATATAAGATGTAAATGGGTCAGGGCCTGAAGGTCAGAGGTTATAAAAGTATAACTTTTTAATTGTCTTTATTTAGTGATTATGTGTAGTTTAAGAGATGTACAGGCACAAACTTTGCAAGGTGTGGATTGTGATGGTTAAGATTGTGTGTCAGCTTGGCTGGGCCATGATTCTCTATGGTTTGGCAGTTATATAATGATGTAATCAACTCTGTGATGAGATCTGCTATGAGAAAATAATCAGTTGAAAGAGAGTTTCCTTGGAGGTGTGGCCTGCCTCCAGTGTATAAATGGATGTTCCAGCAGGCTCTCACTCTGGATCCTCCATCTGGTTCGTCATCATGTGACCTCCAGTTCTTGGGACTTGAGCTAGCAGCTTACCTGCCGATCTTGGGATTAGTCAACCTTGACAGACTGTGAGCCAGCAGCCTCCCATCTTTATGCTGATCTTGGGATTGGTTGGCCTCCACAGCCTGTGAGCCAGTGGCCTACCTTCTGATCTGTTGATCTTGGGTTCGTCAGCTCCTGCAGCTATGTGAGTCAGCAGAAGCCTCCAGCTTGACACCTGACCCACAGACTTGGGACTTGCCAGCCTCTATAACCATGTGTGCATTTCCTTGAGATAAATCCCTCCTCCCCCCATATATATATGTATGTATGTACATAGGATTCACTAGTTTTGCTTCTCTAGAGAACACAGCCTCAGACACCTGGTAACCATCAAAGAATTTGTTTCTTTTGTCTGTGTGTAAACTTTTTGTTGTTGCTTTATAATAGTGGCCTCATACAATATTTGTCCTTTTGTGATTGACTTATTTCACTCAGCATAATGTCCTCCAAACTAATCCGTGTTGTGAGATGTTTCATAGATCTGTATTATTTTTTATCGTTGAGTAGTATTCCATTGTGTATGTACCACAGTTTGTTAATCCATTCATCTGTTGATATGCACTTAGGTTGTTTCCATCTTTTTGTTATTGTGAATAATGCTGCAATGAACATGGTTGTGCATGTCTATTTGTGTCATGGCTTTTATTTCTTTAGGATATATACCTAGGAGTGGAATTGCTGGCTCATGTGGTATTTCTATTTCTAGCTTTTTGAGGAAGTTCCTTACCATTTTCCATAGTGCTTGTACCATTTTACATTCCCACCAGCAGCGTTCCAATATCCCCATAACTTCGTCAATATTTATTATGTTCTTTTTTTTTTTTTTTTGATTAGTGCCAACAATGTCAGGGTGAGGTGGTATCTCATTGTAGTTTTGATTTGCACCATATGTTCCTTTCTTGAGGATGGCATAGAATGAATGCACAACATGAGGAAGAAGAAAAGGAAGAACCATTCTGTTGCCCTACAAGAAGAATGTTGTTGTTAACTGCTGTTCAGTTGGCCCCTGGTTCATAGTGACCTCATGCACTACAGAATGAAATGCTTCCCAGTCCTGTGCCATCCCCTTGATTGGTTGGGGTTAGGACCATTGTGATCCATAGGGCTTTTATTGACTGATATTTGGAAGTAGATTGCCAGGCCTAGTCTGTCTTAGTCAGGAAGCTCTGCTGAAACGTGTTCAACATCATAGCAACATGCAAACCACCACTGACACGTGGTGGCTGCACATGAGGTGCATTGTCTAGAAATCGGACTTGTGTCTCCCACATGGAAAGCAAGATTCTACCACTAAACAACCACTGCCTTCTGTTGAGTTGATTTTGACTCATTGAGACCCCATAGATTTTCCAAGGCTGTAATCGTCGCACAGTGGTTAAGAGCTTGGCTGCTAACCAAAATGTCGGCAGTTCAAATCCACCAGCTTCCCCTTGGATATGCTATGTGGCAGTTCTACTCCGTCCTATAGAGTCACTATGAGTCAGAATCGACTCAATGGCAATGGGTTTTTTGGAATCTTTATGGAAGCAAACTGCCATATTTTTCTTCCACGGAGTGGCGAGTATGTTCAAAGTGCCGACTTTTTAGTTAATAGCTGAATGCTTAACCACTGTGCCACCAGAGCACCTTACAAGAATGGCAACTATAAAAAATCAAGGTTGCAGGGCCATTCAGGACACTGCTCTCCATAACAACATGCCCCGGGGGAGCTGCTAAGGAAGGAAGAATCAGGCTGAATAGTTAATGAAGTGGTTCAGAGTATATCCAAAGTTTATCTCAGCATGGGCTTGACCTCAACTCCATCCAAACTGGCAGGTTTTCTAGATTCTAGAAGAATTAAAAAGACAAAACGAAGGTTACCTTGGATGGAGAGAGGCAAGGGGGATTAGGTAGGTGGGTGGCCAGTAGGGGGTGGGAGGAATCACATGACTTATTGTAATAAAGGCTGTTGTTAAAGTCCTAGCTTTGGTTAGAGGTGGTACATTCCTAGGTGTTTATTACATTATTCAAACTAACTAACTAAGTAGACAAAAGCAGGCTATGCATGAACCAGTGATGGGGGTGTGTCACAAACCAAGGATTACCATCAATCCAATGCTGAGTTCCTGAATAGCTGAGTTCCAGCAATCCAATGCTGGTTCCATTTGGACCAAGGGAAGAAAGATAGAGACTCATTCTCTCCTATAGCATTACTGAATTCATGGCCCATGTATTCAAATTCAAAATACAGAAGGGAATTTAGAAGAGAACGAAGCTGTATGGATTGCGGCAGGTGATCCTTACGATGAGTCTATGGATATGCATACAATGTAATCTCTTGCCTGTCGAAGAATCAATGCATTTGGTATTATGTCATTTCACAAGTGAGGGGAGTGAATCTTAGAAAGGTTAGATAATGTGCTCATGGTCACAAAGGTAGGAAACGGTGTCATCAGGCTTGCAACCTGGGCCTGACTCCCGAAGCCTGCCACTCTGCCACCTGGCAGGTCAGAGGAACTGAGGAGAGCAAGTGCTGGGCAGACAGCAGGGTTGCCACTCCTCTCCCATGGGTCCCAATTTGGGGCCAGGGTTTGTGGGCAGTATTTCTATTTTTACACTGATTCTTTAATAGAGTGAAGCACAATAATAATAATAATAATAATAATAATAATAAACTCCTGTCCTCATTTTGCGGACATGTTCAACATACCTAACCAAAACCAAACCCATTGTCGTCGAGTCAATTCCAACTCAGAGTGACCCTATAGGGCAGAGTAGAACTGCCCCATAGGGTTTCCAAGGAGTGGCTGGTGGATTCAAACTGCTGACCTTTTTGGTTAGCAGTCAAGCTCTTTACCACTGTGCCACCAGGGCTTCTTAACATACCTAGCCTCCCAGAAATCTCTGTTTTGAATAAGAAAAGTACTTTTCCTAGGAAATGAGTTTTATAACTTTTTATATAAAGCTGTAGTAAAAGCATGCCACATTATTATCTGTTAATCAAAACATCAGACAACAATAACAGTGAACATGAAGCCCCACAATAAGCATAAGGCACTCTAAGGACTTGCAAGAAGGTTTAAAAAAAAAAAAAAAGTAACAAGGCAGAATCCACAAGAGGCCAGGTCATCTGACCTCTGTGTTCAGGCCTCCCAATGGTGTCCTTTAAAATAGTCAGTCTCGAGCCATTAGTGGGTTTTTGAACCAATTTAATAGGTTTCAGCCAGTTTAAAAAAAAAAGAATAGAGTAAAATAGAAAATAGAACTAACCTAGAGAGTAAAGGTTAGTACTGCTTTATAAGGCTTTTGTTTCAGTTATAAAGGTGTATGTGTTTGCATGTGTGTACATGTGCACATGTGTGTACTTCTTAATGTGAGTTGTTGTTAGGTGCTGTCAAGTTGGCTCCGACTCGTAGTGACCTCATGTATAACAAAACAAAATGTTGCCTGATCCTGCGCCATCTTCACAATCACTGCTATGTTTGGGCCCATTGTTGGAGCCACTGTCTCAATCCATCTCATTGAGGATCTTCCTCTTTTTTGCTGACTTTTACCAAGCATGACATCTTCTCCAGGGATTGGTCCCTCCTGATAACATGCTGAAAGTAAGCAAGACAAAGTCTCACAATCCTCACTTCTAAGGAGCATTCTGGCTGTACTCCAAGACTGATTTGTTTGTTCTTCTGGCAGTCCGTGGCGTATTTGATATTCTTCACCAACACAATAATTCGAAGGCATCAACTCTTCTTTTATCTTCTTTTTGCATTGTACATCTTTCACATGCATCTGTGGTGATTGAAAATACCACGGATTGGGTCAGGCACACCTTAGTCATCAAAGATTCATCTTTGCTTTTTAAGATTTTAAAGAAGATGTTTGCTGCAGATCTGCCCAATGCAATATGTTGTTTAATTTCCTGACTGCTGCTTTCATGGGTGTTGATTATTGACCCAAACAGAATGAAATCCTCGACAACTTCAATTTCTTCACGATTTATCATGATGTAGTTTATGGGCCCAGTTGTGAGGGCTTATATGGATTTATGTTGTGAGGATTAGTGAGGGTAATAGTTAGCAAAGTTTGAAGGCCCTGCTGCAAAACCCCTCAGAGCATTAATGAAGCCCTCTGAACTGTTAATGAAAAGGTAGCTGAGATTATATCTGCCCTGTGCATTCACAGAGAACATAAACAGCCTCACATACAGGAGTTAAACCCATGACCTGTGTTTTACAGGGTTAGAATTAGATATTGAGGTAAATCATGAATGCATGCTGCTTTAAAGCAGATGGCACCTGGGTATAATTTGGAAGATGAATGGTCAGCTAGAGAGTCAGGCTGGACATAGCCATTTGGACTAAGTAATTGCATGAGTTATAAGAGGGTAGAGAATTCTAGGCCCTTAGAAATAGTGCCCTAACTGGTACCTCACTGCTTTTAAATACGCTGGGAAAGAAATTCTCCTTTGTGGTGAGCAAGTACTTCTGAGAGTAATTTAAGATATTGTGGTGCTATTAATTATTGTTGTGTGTGGCTTTTCTAGCCATGGTCTTGTAATTCCCACCCATGTTATTGAGCAGGACTATGTGACCGGGTAATTGTAGCCCACCAAGGGGATTGGTCAGTTTTGCCTTAAAAGAGAGCCAATTCCAGAGCAGAGAGGAGGATCCCACCACCACCAAGGAAAAACAGCCAGGAGTGGAGAGTGCGTCCTTTGGATCTGGGATCCCTGCACTGAGAAACTCCTAGAGCCAGGAGACAGAGAGAGAGAGAGACAGACAGAGACAGAGTACAAGCTGTAATCCTGAAGACTGTGATAAGCAGTGGTAGGAAAGACCCAGCAACAGAGACCCAGCAGCAGAAACCTGAGAGCAGAAGATGGCCCTTGGAGAGGGAAAGCTGAGTGCCTTTGGGCAGAGGCCTAGGGCCAGGGAGAAGCACCTGCAAGCACAGCTAGGAAGAGGCTGTCCTGATAGAAGAACTGTATCTTGAGTGTTCCTGAACCTGAACTGTAATCTGTTACTTCCCTAATAAACCCCATAATTGTGAGTATGGTCTGAGTTCTGTATGGCCATTGCAATGCATTTTTGAAGCCAGCAGAGCAGAGAGTGCCCTGGGAGGATGGTTGGTGTCAGAATTGGTAAAGATGGCGGAGAGAGGTTCATGTCTGATCCTGCCTCATAGGAATCAGCCTTGGGCTGTCAATCTTGATTCTCCTTTCCCCTCGTGAGGTCAGAGGAGGTCAGACACTGTCCTCATGCTGTTTTTACAGATATGTATAATTATCTCCAAAATAAAAATAAATGGCTGGTGGAAAAATAACAACAGCAATAATTCCCACATTTATCGTCTACTAGATATCAGGCACCCTGTTGGGTGAACTCCCTGCATGACTTCATCCTCTCAAGGACCATACAAGGTTGGTCTTATAGAAATTTTACATATAAAAGGACAGCAGCCATTGGTAGTTTTGAGTGTTAATAGGAAAGACAAGCTGGTTGTCCACGCACAAGGTTACAGGATGCCATTAACTGGTGACTTTACCATGGTCTTCTTCTCTGCAGGCTCTAATGCCAGCTTTTGTCAGCAAACTGAGGGTCCGTCTCTCAGACACAGGTTATACCATCCAAGCTTACAGTGGGAGTGTGGACACCAGAATGCCTACTGACTAACTTAGTGTGACAAAGGAGAGGTAATGGGAATTAGCTAGCAAGAGTTTATTGTTATCAGGTAAGAGAGGATTGTCAATCTTCATCCTTCACCCAGGTAAGGTTCTCAGTGAGAAAGAGAACAGACCCAGGGAATTGATAGCTATTTAGGGATCATAGTATTAGTATTAGCTTATCTCCCCAGATGCCCAGTACTATAAGCTAGAGAACTTAACTTGAGCCAGAAGCAAAAGTGCTGGCCTCAGATTCCTCACCCAAACTGAAGGTAGGGCAGCATCAACCTGACTTACCTGCCCAGGTACACTCTCAAAAGCTGGAGGAGAGAAAGCAAAAGGTAGCTTACTGATGACTTGAGGCTCAGGTGCACACAGTGTCAGGGAGGCTGATTAAAGAAAGCAAAAAAGCGTGCCATGCATGAGAAGAGAGCTAGACTTCACATGAAGTTCAGTAATGTTGCTGTTGTTAGGTGCCATCAAGTTGATTATGACTCATAAAGACACTATAGGACCGAGCAGAGCTGCCCCATAGGGTCTCCAACACTGTATCTTTTTTTTTTGCTTCAGGCAAAAGTTTGCAGCTCAAGTTAATTTCTCATACAAAAATTTATACACATATTATTATGTGACCCTAGTTGCAATCCCCACAATGTGACAGCACACACCTCCTTTCTACCCCTGGTTTCCGGTGTCCATTCAACCAGCTCCTATCCCTTCCTGCCCTCCCACCCTGCCTCTGGACAGGAGCCACCCATTTAGTCTCAACTTGAGCTAAGAAGCACCCTCCTCACGAGTATTATTTTATATTTTATAGTCCAGTCTATTCTTTGTCAGAAGAGTTGGCTTTGGGAATGGTCTCAGTCCTGGGTTAATGAAGTCCTGGGGCCCTGTCTTCTGGGGTTCCTCTAGTCTCAATCAGACCATTAAGTCTAATCTTTTTATGAGAATTTGAGTTCTGCACCACACTTTTCTCCTGCTTCATCAGGGACTCTCTGTCGTGCTCCCCGTCAGGGCGGTCATTAGTGGTAGCCAGGCACCATCTAGTTCTTCTGGTCTCAGGCTGATGGAGTCTCTGGTTTATGTGGCCCTTTCTGTCTCTTGGGCTAATATTTTCCTTGTGTCTTTGGTGTTCTTCATTCTCCTTTGCTCCAGGTGGATTGAGACCACTTGATGCATCTTAGGTGGCCAGTCGAGAGCTTTTAAGACCACAGATGCCACTCACCAAAGTTGTATGCAGAATATTTTCCTAATAAACTTTGTTATGCCAATTGACCTAGATGTCCCCTGAAACTATGCTCCCCAGACCCCTGCCCTTGCTACTCTGTCCCTTGAAGTGTTTGGTTGTGTTCAAGACACTTCTTAGCTTTTGGTTTAGTCCAGTTGTGCTAACTTCCCCTGTATTGTGTGTTGTCCTTCCCTTCACCCAAGATGATTCTTGTCTACTATCTAGTTAGTGAATACCGCCTCCCTCTCTCCCCACCCTCGTAACCATTGAAGAATGTTTTCTTCTGTGTTTAAAGCTTTTCTTGAGTTCTCATAATAGTGATCTTGTACAATATTTGTCCTTTTGTGACTGACTAGTTTCACTCAGCGTAATGCCTTCCAGATTCATCCATGTTGTGAGATGTTTCGTGGGTTCATCACTGTTCTTTATCGTTGTATAGTATTCCATTGTGTGAACATACCATGATTTATTTATCCATTCATCTGTTGATGGGTACCTAGGCTGCTTCCATCTTTTTGCTATTGTGAACAGTGTGGCAATCAACATGGATGTGCATGTATCTATTCGTGTGACAGCTCTTATTTCTCTAGGATATATTCCAAGGAGTGGGATTGTTGGATGGTATGGTGCTTCTATTCTAGCTTTTTAAGGAAGCACCAAATCAATTTCCAAAGTGGTTGTACCATTTTACATTCCCACCAGCAGTGAATAAGTGTTCCAATCTCTCCACAATCTCTTCAACATTTATTATTTTCTGTATTTTTGATTAGTGCTAGCCTTGTTGAAACAAAATCGTATCTCATTGTAGCTTTGATTTGCATTTCTCTAATGGCTAATGATCCCGAGCATTTCCTCATGTATCTGTTAGCCATCTGAATGTCTTCTTTGGTGAAGTGTCTGTTCATATCCTTTGCCCATTGTTTAATTGTGCTATTTGTCTTTTCGTGGTTGAGGTTTTGAAGTAGCTTGTAGATTTTAGAGATTAGACCCTGATCAGACATGTCGTAGCCAAAATTTTTTTCCCAGTCTGTAGGTTGACTTTTTACTCTTTTAGTGAAGTCTTTTGATAAACATAAGTGTTTGATTTTTAGGAGCTCTCTGTTATCTAGTTTCTCTTGTGGTGTTTGTGCATTGTTAGTTATGTTTTGTATTCTATTTATGCCATATATTAGGACTCCTAGTGTTGTCCCTACTTTTTCTTCCATGATCTTTATCATTTTTGATTTTATATTTAGGTCTTTGATCCATTTTGAGTTTGTTTTTGTGCATGAAAGGGTATGGGTCTTGTTTCAGTTTTTTGCAGCTGGATCTCCAGTTATGCCAGCACCGTTTGTTAAAGAGACTGTTTTTTCCCCATTTAACGGACTCTGGGTCTTTGTCAAATATCAGCTGCTTATAGGTTGATGAATTTACATCTGGATTCTCAATTCTGTTCCATTGGTCTATGTATCTTTTGTTGTACCAGTACCAGGATGTTTTGGCTACTGTAGCGGTATAATAGGTTCTAAAATCAGGTAGTGTGAGGCCTCCCACTTTGTTCTTCTTCTTGAGTAATGCTTTACTTATCCAGGGCCTCTTCCCTTTCCGTATGAAGTTAGTGATTTGTTTCTCCATCTCATTAAAAAATATTGTTGGAATTTGGATCGGGATTGCATTGTAGCTGTAGATCGCTTTGGGTAGATCTGACATTTTCACAATGTTGAGTCTTCCTATCCATGAGCAAGGTATGTTTTTCCACTTATGTAGGTCTCTTTTAGCTTTTGCAGTAGTGTCTTGTAGTTTTCTTTGTATAGGTCTTTTAGGTCTCTGGTTAGATTTATTCCTAAGTATTTTATCTTCTTGGGGGCTATGGTAAATGGTATTGATTTGGCGATTTCCTCTTGGAAGTTCTCTTTGTTGGTGTAGAGAAATCCAATGGATTTTTGTATGTTTATCTTATATCCTGATACTTTGCTCAAATCTTCTATTAGTTCCAGTAGTTTTGTTGTGGATTCTTTGGGGTTTTCTGTGTATAAGATCATATCATCTGCAAATAGAGATACTTTTATTTCTTCCCTACTGATTTGGATGTGCTTTATTTCTTTTTCTTGCCTTATTGCTCTGGCTAGGTCCTCCAGCAGAATGCTGAATAAGAGTGGTGATAAAGGGCATCCTTGTCTGGTTCCTGTTCTCAAGGGAAGTGCTTTCAGACTCTCTCCATTTAGGATGATGTTGGCTGTTGGCTTTGTATGAATGCTTTTAATTATGTTGAGGAATTTCCCTTCTATTCCTATTTTGCTGAGAGTTTTTATCATGAATCAGTGTTGGACTTTGTCAAATGCCTTTTCTGCATCAATTGATAAGATCATATAGTTCTTATCTTTTGTTTTATTTAAGTGATGGATTACATTGATTGTTTTTCTAATGTTGAACCATTCTTGCATACCTGGTATGAATCCCACTTGATCATGGTGAATTATCTTTTTGATATAGTGATACAAAGATATATATTGTATTCTATGGGCTATAATTTTGCTGAGGATTTTTTGCATCTATGTTCATGAAGGCTATTGGTCCGTAATTTTCTTTTTTTGTGGTGTCTTTACTGGGTTTGGTATCAGAGTTATGCTGGCATCATATAATGAGTTTGGGAGTATTCCATCCTTTTCTGTGCTCTGTAAGTATCTTTAGTAGTACTGGTGTTAATTCTTCTCTGAAAATTTGGTGGAATTCTCCAGTGAAGCCATCAGGGTCAGGGCTTTTTTTTTTTTTTTTAATGTTGGGAGTTTTAAAATTATCTCTTCAATCTCTTCTTTTGTTATAGGTTTATTTAGTTGTTCTACTTCTGTTTGTGTTAGTTTAGGTAGGTAGTGAGTTTCTAGAAATTTGTTCATTTCCTCTAGGTTTTCAAATTTGTTGGAGTACAATTTTTCATAGTATTCTGTTATGATTCTTTTAATTTCAGTTGGGTCTGTTGTGATATCACCCATCTTATTTCTTAGTCGGGTTACTTGCTTCCTCTCCTGTTTTTCTTTTGTCAGTTTGGCCGGTGGTTTATTGATTTTGTTAATCTTTTCAAAGAACGAGCTTTTGGTCTTGTTAACTCTTTCAATTGTTTTTCTATTCTCTATGTCTCTATTTCTGCTCTTATTTTTATTATTTCCTTGCTTCTGGTGCCAGTGGGCTTCTTTTGTTGCTCTCTTTCTATTTGTTGGAGTTGTAGGGTTAATGTTTTGATTTTGGCCCTTTCTTATTTTTGGATGTGTGCATTTATTGCTATAAATTGACCTCTGAGCACTGCTTTTGCTGTGCCCCAAAGGTTCTGGTAGGAAGTATTTTCATTCCCATTTGATTCTGTGAGTTTCTTTATTCCATCCTTGATTTCTTCTATAAGCCAGTAATTTTTGAGCAAGGTGCTGTTCAGTTTCCATGTGTTTGATTTTTTCCTTGCTTTTTCTGTTGTTCATTTCTACTTTTATGGCTTTATGATCAGAAAAGATGCTTTGTAATATTTCGATGTTTTAGATTTTGTTAAGGCTTGCTTTATGGCCTAGTATGTGGTCTATTCTGGAGAATGTTCCATGTGTGTTGGAAAAGAAAGTATACTTGGCTGCTGTTGGGTGGAGTGTTCGGTATATGTCTATGAGATCAAGTTGGTTGACTGTAGCATTTAACTCTTCCATGTCTTTGTTGAACTTCTTTCTGGATGTTCTGTCCTTCACCAAAAATGGTGTGTCGAAGTCTCCTAGTACTACTGTGGAGCTGTCTATCTCTCTTTTCAATGCTCTTAGAGTTTGATTTATGTATTTTGGAGCCCTGTTGTTGGGCACATAAATATTTATTATGATTATGTTGTCCTGGTGTATTGACCCTTTAATCATTATATAGTGTCCTTCCTTATCCTTTGTGGTGGATTTTACTTTAAAGTCTATTTTGTCAGAGATTAATATTGCTACTCCTGCTCTTTTTTGAGTGTTGTTTGCTTGATATGTTTTTCCCATCCTTTGAGTTTTAGTTTGTTTGTGTTTTTGAATCTCAGGTGTGTCTCTATAGGTAGTATATAGACGGATTGTGTTTTTTATCCATTCTGCCATGTTCTGTCTCTTTATTTGTGCATTTAGTCTATTTACATTTAGTGTAATTGTTGATTGATATGAGTTTAGTGCTGTCATTTTGTTGTCTTTTTTTGTGTGTTGTTGAGAGTTTCTTTGTTCCACTTAATTTTCTCTGCTGAATCATTTTCCTTTATGAATTTTCTTTTCATCTTTTTCATTGTTGTTGAATTTGTATTTGCTGAGTCTTTCTTTCTTTCTTTTTTTTTTTAATTTTGATGTGTAAGTTTGTTAGTTTCCTTTGTGGTTACTGTAATATTTACCCCTATTTTTCTAAGTGTGAACAAATCTTTTATTTCTTGATATCACCAAGGCTGTAATCTTTACAGAAGCAAGGCTGCCACATCTTTCTCCTGTGGAGTGGCTGGTGGGTTTGAACCACTGACTTTTTTGGTAAGCAGCCAAGCACTTAACCACTGTACCACTAGGGCTCCTCAGTAATTGATATGCTCTCTCAAATCAGATTACCTCCCCTTCCTCCCTTGGGGAAAAGAGGATAAAAGGGTGGAGAAAGAGATTTCAAGTGTCCTCTACAGTGTTCAGCGAGTTGGGTAGAGGAAGGTCCTTTCATCTATGAGTCTGACATAGACTATGGGAAGGGGAAGAGCATTCATCTCCAAAAAGTAAAAGCACTGTCCATGGCCTAGAACATTGCACGTCTTTGGCCAAGTTGCCTTTTTTCTCTGCGCTCTTAAATGGATACATTCAGCTTGGCCTAGAACGTCTTGAAGACAAGGGTATGTCAGATTTGTTCCTGTTGTTAGCACAGTGCTTTGTGGACTCTCAAAACATATATGAAATGCATGAATTTGTTTCTCTGCTCTCTACTTTTCCTTCTCTCAGAGTACCCCACCCAACCCTACTTCAAATAGACTATTGTTCCTTTAGCCCTTAGTGTCTTCAGTGAGATTACTATGTTCAACATGATGACTTTGCACATCTCTACTCCACACAATGTATGTTGATTTCTTTATCTCTTGGAGGACAATCTCATTTTCTTTCATTCTTGGTACTAAGTTCTTTAGGGGGAGTTTCTCCTGTAGCTGTCAAGGGTTTGTCATGTCACTCCCGGTCTACAGTCTCTTTAGAACAGAGCCACAGTTAAGATCCAACTTTATAAGAAAAAAAAATGACTGGAGGTTCTGTTTGAACAACCCCTGTTAGACATTAGTTTTTCAAGGAACTCATCAAAGAAATCTATGTCTTACAAAATCCTATTTTATTTCCACATCTCCCTGCCTTTCTCTTGTCCAAGAGAGGAAATCATTTCTAATTTATACAGGGTAAAGGGCACTTTCTGAAATTATTCCTTTAGGGCCTAGCATTTAATCTTACCACTGGGTTAATACTTTTATTTGGGTGGCTTATTAACCTAAATAAGTGAGCAATACTTCCTCCTACCATGACTTTCATAATTGCTGTGAAAAGAGGCCCTGGTGGGTTTGCTGCTGGGACAGCTGGGGAAATGTGATGGAAGTTATATGCTGTTGCTAATTAAAATCAGAGATACCCAGTTCTACTCATTCTGGCCCCAGTCATCAGATCCAGTCATCAAGGAGATTAGCAGGGCAAAAGCTGATTTCTCTTTTTCATTCTCTCCCATTTCCTGTTCTTCCATCCCTTCCATTGGGTTCTCACAGGCAAGCTGAGATTTCCCCTTCCTTCCTTCTTCTCCTCTTTTCATGTTCTCAAATGACAAAGTAACTTTCAAAGGCTTTCCTTCTTTCCTCACTTCATTCTCATCTCCTCTGCTACTTGAAATGCAGAGTTCACCTCCAGCTAAGGAGACAGTGCATTAACAGCTCAGAGGTCTTCATTAATGCTCTGAGGGGGCAGCAGGGCCTGCAAACTTTTCAGACCACTACCCACAGTAAAAGTATACAATCTGGTGCACACACATGCACATATGTGCAAACACACACACACACACCCCTATATGACTGAAACAAAAACCTTATAAAACAATATTTACCCTTACTCTGTAGATTAATTCTGTTTTCTATTCTAGTCTTTCTTTCTTTTTTTTGATACTGGCTAAGACCCACTGAATCAATTTAAGAATGCAGGCCGTAAAGCCAAACTTCATGGGACTGAATCCCAGCTGTCACTTACAAACTGTGTGCCCTGGGAGAGTTATTTAATCTCTTGATGCCTCAGTTTCCACATCTATCCAGGAGCAGTTGCCATCAAGTTGACTCTGACTCATGGCAACCCTGTGTGTGTCAGAGTAGAGCTATTCTCCATAGAGTTTCCAACGGCCAATGCCTCAGAAGCAGATTGTCAGGCTTTTCTTCTGAGGTGCCTCTGGGTGGACTCAAACCAGTAAACTTTCAGCTAGCAACCAGGAGTGTTAACCGTTTGCAGCACCCCAGGACTCCACATCTGTAATTTAGAGATAATACTAAGAGTAATGATCCCATAGAATACTGACTACACCATGGACTGCTGAAAGAACGAACAAATCTGTCTTGGAAGAAGTACAACCAGAGTGAGCCTTAGAAGGAAGGATGGTGAGACTACATCTTACATAATTTGGACACGTTGTCAGGAGGGATCAGTCCCTGGAGAAGGACATCATGCTTGATAAAGTACAGGGTCAGCGAAAAAGAGGAAGACCCTCAATGAGATGGATTGACACAGAGGCTGCAACGATGGGTTCAAGCATAGCAACGATTGTGATCATGGCACAGGACTGGGCAGTGTTTCGTTCTGTAGTACATAAGGTCGCTATGAGTCAGAACTGACTTGACGGCACCTAACAACAACAACAACAACAATGATGTCATAGGATTGTTATGAGTTAATACATGTAAACTGCTTAGAAATGTTGTTTAACATATACGAGTGATTGTTAGAAAAAATGACAGGTTGCAGGTGGGTCAGAATGAACAGGAAAAAGAAAGAAAGTCTTAGAACCAGATTATATTCCATACTGGATTCCTTTGATTGGGGGTGGGGGCATGGCTATATCCGTGTTTCTTCTCCTAGAATATCCATAAGAACCCCCTGAATGTGCTGTCTTGTGTAAGCCAAACTTATTTTAGAATTACTTGCTCAGCTACCATGTTCCTTTTACGGAGTGTAAAACATGGCCCCCTTTGTGAAGAGATTATATCTGGCCAGTTTCAAAATAGTATTTATATTAATGGCCATTAATCCATGACCATGTGATGTATAAGCTAAACGACTTCCCAGCGTTACAGAATTCAAGTCCCAAGGTGTGGAGAGAATGCTGGGAGGGCATGGGGAAGAAAAAAGTAAACATCACCAACCCACCAGTAAAATGCCTCCTTCTCCTATATTCACTCTTTAATTACAGAGCTGTACTTATGCACACATTTAGACAATTACATGTTTATATGTCTTGTCTCCCCTAGATCATAAGCTAGTGTCTGTTCCGTATTACATACTCTTGGAACTCACAACAGTGCTATACTTACCTAGGGTGTACATGTACAATTTGCTGACACACAAGTTGTTTATGCAAATCAGTATCAAAATACCCATCCCTCCCACTGCACTCTCTACTTCTCTGCTGGGTTCTAATTCTTTGCAATGGCCACACAGAACTCACAGACCATCCTCACAGTTATGGGGTTTATTAGGGAAGTGACAGGTTACAATTCAGGCTCAGGAATGCTCAGGATACAGTTCTTAGATCAGGACAACCTCTTCTGAGCTGTGCCCTCAGGCACACCTCTGTCTGACCCCTCGGACTCTTCCCTGATCTGGCAAATGTTACAAAGCTCTTTTAGCTCGGCAGTGAGTGCCCCAAGCTACCCTACTCTGCCAGTAAGCCTCAGCTGGAAGGCACTCACCTCTAGCTCCATGGATCGGCAAACCTAGCTCCATCAAGTGCTCGGAGGCACACTACTCTGCTGGTAAGTTTCCTGCTCGAAGGCACTCAGCTTTCTCTCTCTGTGGGCCAGAAAGCACACTGCACCATCTCCCGCTGGTCTCCTGGTTCTGCTGTTGCTGTTTCTCTGCCACCGCTTTCTTGCTGTCTTCAGTGTTACAGCTCTCTCTCTCTCGGTCTCCTGGTTCCAGGAACTTCTCTGTGCCAGGATCCTGGGTCCAAAGGACGCACTCCACTCCTGATTCTTCTTTCTTGGTGGTGGTGATATCCTTCCTTCCTGCCTCTGGGATGACTCATTTTAAGCCTAATGGAATGGCAAAACTGACCAATCCCCTTGTTAGGGTTCTGTATACCTTATTTGCATGGTACCACCCCACAAGGCTGCCATGCACCTTATTTATATTATTATCAAGCTATCCAATCCCCTTAGTGGTCCACAAGAACCTCATTTGCATACTCCCACCCAGTGATTTGGTGGGAGTTACAAGACTATGGCTAGAAAGGCCATGTTAAGTAATTCTCTGCACTGCAATACCATATATTAGACTAGCTTTAAAAATAGAGTCAGTCAACTTTAGAAGTTTTAAATGACAAAAATAAAAAGAAAGAATTAAGGAGGCTAAGAGTAGTTTACATTTTTTTTATCACATTTTCTGCACAAAGCTCTGAGAAACTATCTTAAACACAGTTATGTGCCCATGTGCACATGGAAGGTACATATAACATACACATACATGTACGTGTGTGTATACTTATATATAAAAACATATAAATATTGAAACCTCTCTGTGTGTGTGTGTGTGTGTGTGTGTGTGTGTGTGTGTGTGTGTGCTTGAGTATCTGCTGTTTTTAGCTGCTGTCAAGTTGACTTTCACTCATGATGACCTTATGTACAAAACCACGAAACATTGCCTGGTCCTGCATTATCCTCACAATCTCTGAGCATGTTTGAGTCCACTGTTGAGGCTACTGTGACAATTCATCTCACTGAGGGTCTCCCTGGCCCTCATGGCCCTCTACTTCACTAAGCATGATGTTCTCTTCCAGAGATTGATCCCTCCTTATGACGTGTCCAAAGCAAGAGAGTCAGACTACACACACACATACCCCTAATGTATGTTCCTGGGTGGCGCAAATGGTTTGTATTCAACTATTAACCTAAAGGTTGATGGTTCAAACCCACTCAGCAGCACCTCTAAAGAAAGACCTGGCTATCTGCTTCCGTAAAGATAACAACCAAGAAAATCCTAAAGGAGCTCAGTTCTACTCTGTAACACATGGGGTCACCATGGGTTGGAATTGACTCCATGGCAACTGGGTTTTTTTTTTTTTTTTTTTAATGTGTGAATTAAATTAAGTAAGCATGCATTACTTGGGGATCCATGCTTAGAAGCTCAAAAACTGAGGTTTTTTTTATTTTGTTTACAGTCTGTCTGTGGCCTTACTCTCTTTACCACAGTACATGCAATGGGATAAAAAAAGGAATTTTTTTCCTTTTTTATGGTCTTAGATTTATGAAAGCCAAGTGCTTTTAAGGTGAAACTTCACAGTATGTGTGTGTATGTTTATTTACATATTTGTGTGTGTATATGTGTTGGGTATATTATAATCGAAACACTTTAATTTTTTATTTTATTCAAGTTTCCACTTACAGATCAAGAAACTAAAAGACTGAAAATTAAAGTGAATTGCCCACAGCTGGTAGGTGGTAGAGTCCTAGATGAGAACTGGGGAAACAAGCTTATGGTTTGATGTTTATCCACTAACACTACCTTCCCAGAGCTGATCACAAATCATTATAATGAAGGATGATTTTAAACCATGGATCTATAACATCCCTTTTACAATATCATGTCATCATAGGGCTGGAAGGGACCTTAATAAAACCCCTTTCTATTTACAGAGGAAGGGACTAAAGGCCAGAGATGCCAAATGACTTGTTCCAGGTCACACTTTGTTAATGGTGGTACTAAGGGAGCAAGGGAAACTCTGGTAGCGTAGTGGTTAAGTGTTACAGCTTGTAACCAAAAGGTTGGCAGTTCAAATCACCAGGCTCTCCTTTGAAACTCTATCGGGCAGTTCTACTCTGTCTTATAGGGTCTCTATGAGTCAGAAGTGACTTGACAGCAGTGGGTTTGGTTTTTTTGGCTAAGGGAGCAAGCACTGCTCTTAACTCCCAGCCCTTTCTCCAGCCCACCCACTTCTGATCCATCCAAGGGGCTAGATCTCAGAAGGTAATAAAAAACCATTTCCTGATTAATATTAAGACTATAATGACAAGAAAAAATATTAACAGCTCCAAAGGAAAATGGACAAAGAGCATCACAGATAATTTATAGAGGAAGATAAATCTATGTTTTAAAAAAATTTTGATTTACCATGTCACTTACAAAATGTAAATGAAAAGAATAACCAGCCAGCTCAGATTATTTCTTTTTAATGCTAATACTCATTGTTTTGAGGGGTGGGAACTTACATGTGACAGACAAGAGAGTTGGGAGTAAAGCTTTCAAGAAAGCAATTGAGCATTATGTATGTAGAGCCTTAAAATGTTCAAGCCTTTTATCTAGTAATATGGATTCTGGGAATAGTTTCTGAAGATAATTATATATGTGGCCAAGGACAATATTGCAGCATCATGTGTAATAATGAAAAACTGGTAATCACATGTGTTCCCAAGTAGTTCTTGTTGTTAGGTGCTGTTGAGCTGGTTCTGACTCATTGTGACCCTATATACAACAGAATGAAACGCTGCCCAGGCCTAGGCCATCCTCACTGCTGTTGCTATGCTTGAGCCCACTATTGCAGCCACTGTGTCAGTCCATCTTGTTGAAGGTCTTCCCCTCTTTTGCTGACCTCTACTTTACCAAGCATGATGTCCTTCTCCAGGGACTGGCCCCCCGATAACATGCCCAAAGTACTTGAGATGAAGCCTTGCCATCCTTGCTTCTAAGGAGCATTCTGGCTGTACTTCTTCCAAGACAGATTTGTTCGTTCTTCTGGCAGTCCACGGTATACTCAGTATTCTCCACCAACACCATAAAGCAAAGGCATCAATTCTTCTTCAGGCTACCTTAATCATTGTCCAGCTTTCGCGTGCATATAAGGCGGATGAAAATACCCTGGCTTGGGTCAGGTGCACCTTAGTCTTCAAGGGGATGTCTTTGCTTTTTAACATTTTGAAGAGGTCTTTTGCAGCAAATTTGCCAAAGTAATGCATCATTTGATTTCTTGACTGCTGCTTCCATTGGCATTGATTGTGGTGGGTCCAAGTAAAATGAAATCCTTGACAACTTCTCCCAAGTAGAAGAATGGCTTAATAAATTAATGTAAATCCATGTGATCTGATATTACGCAACTATTAAAATAGCAATTTGAATATTATTTGATAACTTGGGAAACAATTTACAATGTATTAAGTGAGAAGGAGAATCCAACCCTGTACATAATCCAATTCCTATTTGATTCTTAAGAATAAGTGCATTGGGAAAAGGGCTGAAAAGGGATCAATTAGAGGCTAACATTTCCGGATCGTGAGTCTTGGAGCATGTCCTGCGCATAGAAAGGTGTGTGATTTTGTATATTTGTTATACTAATAAGCAAATGAATACATAGTGGGATTATAAATAACTCAAATTTTCTTCTGTATAATTTTTGAAGTTTTCCAAATTTTGTACAATGAGGATATATTCTTTTTATTACCATAATTTTTTTTTCCCATTATAGAAAACTGTAGTGTGTTGACACTGATTGAGCCAGGCAGGAAAAACTAGTTCTTTTGTTCAATATCCTTCACTTTGTTTTCTGGAAGTTTAAAATACTGGGACTCAAAGTTGGCTCAGTGCCCTTTTCACAGAGAAGCTAGATGGATACTTTAAAAGAAGAATTTACTCTGCATTCCTACTCAGTGATCCTGGCTGATCAAATTTTCCCACTCATCAAGACCTTCTGCTGAAGAGCGACCTCAAAATTAAAATCACTATAAAAAGTTCTTTCCAATTTCACAGAGAGATTTTTGTTTTGCTACATGACTTTTAGACATGTCCAGAGCTCATATCATTTCCATATGAAAAGAGGCACATGTTTTCCAGAAAGCAGACTGTAGTCAGGGCTGGTGCCTGTGCAATGGTGCCTCTGTATAAATCAACCAGCCTGCAAGGATGGGAGTAGGATTTTTGATCTCAGTCTCATTGGCATTCTGCGTCAGCCAAGTGACTTTATGTGTGCTAGGGGTCACAACGATGAAGCAGCGGTGGTTCCGTGGTGGAATTCTCACTTTCCATGCTGGAAAGCTGGGTTCCATTACCAGCCAAGACACCTGTCTTAGCCATCCAGTGCTGCTCTAACAGAAATACCACAAGTGGACGGCTTTCACAAAGAGAAATTTATTTTCTCACCCTCTAGTAGGCTAGAAGTCCAAATTCATGGCGTCAGCTCCAGGGGAAGGCTTTCTGTCTCTGTCAGCTCTGGAGGAAGGTCCTCGTCATCCTCAGTCTTCCCCTGGACTAGGAGCTTCTCTGCGTAGGAAACTTGGGTCCAAAGGACATGCTCTGCTCCCACTGCTTCTTTCTTGGTGGTATGAGGTCCCCACTCTCTGCTTGCTTCCCTTTCCTTTTATCTCCTGAGAGATAAAAGGTGGTGCAGGCCACACCCCAGGGAAACTCCCTTTACATTGGATCAGGGATGTGATCTGGGTAAAGGTGGTGTTACAATCCCACCCTAATCCTCTTTAACGTAAAATTACAATAACAAAATAGACGACAACCACACAACCCTGGGAATCATGGCCTAGCCAAACTGATACACACATTTTTTTGGGGATACAATTCCTTCCATGACAGCACCTCATGTACAGCCCCCCCACTTCTGTCAGTGGAAGCTTGCATGTTGCTATGATGCTGAACAGGTTTCAACGGGGCTTCCAGACTAAGACAGACCAGGAACAAAGGCCTGGTGATCTACTTCTGAAAATCAGCCAATGAACCCTATGGATCACAACGGTCTGATTCATAACCCATCATGAGGATGGCCCGTGGCTCCGGCAGCATTTGTTTGGTTTCATTGTGCATGATGACCAGCTATGAGTCGGGGGACAGCTAACAACAGCAACAACAGGGGTCACAGTGGAAATTCTCAGTATTAGGCAATGGATGGCACAGCTCAACTCATTTCTTGTTCTGAAAAACAATTCTAAGCTTGCAGCCTATAACTGAAAGGTAATTGGATAATAGTTGTACAAAGCAGCTCGATTTTTCTTCCATGTTATCTTTTCTTTAGAAAATAAGTTGCTATGCATCATTACCAAGCATTGGCAAATTGGTGAAGAAATTATAAGAGAAGAACATATTTTTTTTTTCTTTTAATCAATGAGCCAGTTTCTATTGAAGCAAAAATGAATATTTTAATTCTTTTATCACTGCTGTGTCTCCTATGACCCCAGGTTAGATTGTTACAAATCTTTTCTATGGCAACAGCACTTCTATAGCTTGAGGGTATTCATGGACTGTCTTTGGTTATCATGACCCTGACATAAAGGACTGCTTTAGCTGTTGTGGAATACAGGCAGTCCCCAGGTTATGAATGTCTGACTTACCAGAAAGCCTATTATATTAAAAATTCGGTACATACAAAAGTTTGTAAAAAGAAATGGGTGCTACTTTATGGCACACATCAAAGCATTATTATTACTGTATTATTATGTTAAAGATGTTTTAGTGTATCTGGAAGTGTTTCTTTAATTTTTTATGCACAGACAGTTACACTGTATACTATATACTAACACAAACATTTGACTAACTGACATTATACAAACTGTACTTAAATGTTCTGAATTACGTACACATCCAACTTAAAGATAGATTTAGGAACAGAACTCGTTTGTAATCCAGGGACTGCCTGTAAAGTAAAGTGATGGGGAGGAACAAAGCATGCTAGTTAAAACCACAAATAAAATAGCAGTTTATGCCCCTAAGAAAGTGGCATGATTTTTCTCTGGAGACTTTTAAGAAAATAGTTAGTGGTGCAACCTTGGGAGCTCATGATTATATAATTTGAAAAAGAGACTAACACAGAAGATGGGTGAATTGGCTGCAAGTAAGATGGTTAGAATTGGAGGGTGAGGCGCTTCCCAGAAGTAGTGAGAGGACCAGATGAGGCCTTGCATATAGTGGCCCAAGTAATGAAGACATTCAGTAATAATCCTCCAGAGGTGGGGATGGCTGAGGGACTTTTAAGGATGGAATGCCTAGTATTTAATTTTAAGTGGTTTGTCCCAGAGCTCTGGTAAAGAATGTCACACATGCCCTTTGTGGGGCATGAGTGGATGGGGGTGTTTGCCAACCAAGGGAATCGAGTTTACAGATGGGTTAAAGAAATAGGTGCAGTGTTGAAAGGGCTCAGTGTGGACATGGAGCAGCTTCTCTGTCCCCAAACAGGCCAGAGGAAGGAGAGCCCTGGAGGAGGATGAGGGTGGGCTAGAAGCACATGGGTTTTAACTGTTACTACATAACATAATTGTCCGGAAAGAAATTGACCAGAACGGAGGCCTATCATTCTGGTTGACAAAGCAGAAAGGGAGATACTAGAGCAGTTACAGCAAAGGAAGGACCAGTCTGACAATTAAAAACAGAAAGAACTGAAGCTTCTCCCATTTTATGCTCTGTCTTTCACGATGCTGAAATATGACAGGGCCTATTGCTCCTCAGTAGGTATAGCTCTTCAAGCGTCTAACCAAGTGACATTAGCTTGTTGTGTAGCACCATGTACAATGAGCAGAGCCAACGTATTTTCCTCCAGGAGTATTTGGTCAGTAAATCCAAGAGAATACCCAAACATCTAACAGAAATGTAACTAAGGATCTTTAGAATATAAATTTCTTAGAGGGAATGTTTGTGTAATGGAAATCATTCCCTTATAGATGGTAGAAAGGACATAATCTGACACTTTACATTCATGTTTACGATCCCATAAGTTCTTTTTTTTTAAAAAAAATATTTTATTGTGTTTTAGGTGAAAGTTTAGACAACAAATTAGGTTCTCCTTTAACAATTTTTATACAAATTGTTCCGTGCCATTGGTTACGATTTTTACAGTGTAATTTTGTAAATATTATTATTTCCATTCTGTTTGTTCTGTTTCCATTGATCTAGCTTCCCTTCCCCTCCTTGCCTTCTTATCTTTGCTTTTGGGTAAATGTTGACTGTTTGGTCTTGTATAGTTAATTGTTTAAGGGAACACATCACTCCCGGGGTGAAGTTGTTTATTTTATAAACCAATCTATTATTTGGCTGAAAGGTGACTTACAGAAATAGCTTAAATTCCACGTTTAAAGGTTATTTTAGGGCAATAGTCTTAGGAGTTCCTCTAGTCTCTATAGGTCCAGTAGGTCTCGCCTTTTACAAAAATTTGAGTTTTGTTCTACTTTTTTCTCCCATTCTACCGGGGACCTTCTGTTGTGTCCCTGATCAGAATGGTTGGTAGTGGTTGCTAAGCACCATATAGTTCTTCTGGTCTCAGGTTAGAAGAGGCTGTGGTTTATGTGGGCTGCTAGTCCTGTGGACTAATTTCTTCTCTGAGCTTTTGATTTCCTTCATTCTCTTGCTCCATAGGAGTGGAGACCAATAGTTGTATCTAAGCACACCTCTTTAACAGGACCAGTCTCCCACTTATTTTCATAATTTATCTTTTAGTAGGCCTGAAATTGCCCCCAAGATTACTATCAAATTGTTACTGACTTTCTTGTGACAACAAAAGAAAATTATAAATTTTTACGAGATATGGGGCTACAGAGTAATTACTGAGGAACCAAAGGGAACCTATGTACCTGTTCCAAGCAAAGACTATATTAAAATCATTTTAACACTTAGAAAAAAGAGAATCAGAAACATGGCTGAAGTCCAATGAGACATCCCCTGGCAGCACAAGAGGCAAAATTCCACCTAGTTCCTGCCCTCAAAAAATGGAGAGTCAATTAGAACTTACTGCATATTTTATAAATGATGGAGCTATTAGGAATGTTTTGAACAGTGACATTATCTGCCATTGTAGGTTATTAAAATTATATCTATATTTATATATAAATCATCTAAATACGATACTAAATTTGGTTTCTAGGAACACATATGCAAGAGTCAAACTTGACCCAGTACTATAAGGTGCAAACACATTAGAAAGAGTTAGGTGTCTCCAAGCCACAAATAGTAGCTAAAACTATTACTGTTTTATTTCACAGCAGAGATGAGGGACTTTTTGAATAAACAATGACCTGTGAGATCTAAGGATGAAAAAAAATCACCTCTTATGGAGAGAGCACACACTCTGGGCAAGACGGAGTGATGAGTGGTTTACCTCAATAACTTGCCAAATAATGAAATATTCCCCTCATCAGTTCTAAAGGCCTTCTAGACACATACTCATTTTCTCTTAACTTGCAAATAAATTTTTACTGAACATATCTTAGGTGCTAAGTGCTTTGGGAGATAAATAATTAAGCAGAGGAGACTCAAACTCCAACCCTGCCCTCAGTGAGCTTTAATATTGTGTGGCAATAGGGAGGATCATACGTCTACTCAAGTAATTATAATCCAACAAGAAAATGTTTAAGTGTAATTAGTAGAAGTTACTATATAGTTATCATCCCTTTCAAGACCCAATTATTTTCTGCTTTGAATTTTTGGTTGATACCAAGTGTTTTCAGTAGTAGAATGCATGCTGAGTCATTCAGTGTGTTTACATTTTTGATAGGTAATACAGATTTTGAGAAATATTATGTGAAAATACATGATTTGTGGGAGACCTTCTGGCCCACTGGTCTTGAGTAGCAGGTTTTATAACACGGCACCTTCCATTTGAGTACATGGGGCGCTTCTGGTTTTATCTAACATCCCAGCTATTTTGCTTCAACAACGTTTGTTTCACCTTTCACCGTTACACAAGTCCCCAAATGAAGGGAAGCAAATACTTTTAATTGGAAAAGTCTACTCCCAGAGAACACCAGAGCAATAAAAAGTGAGTGGGATTCTGTATGTTCCATGAGTCACAAAAGGGTTGAGTTATGCTGCTGTGGGAGTTTGGAGGAAAGAGAGATTGTATTTTAATTGGATTAAGGCATTAAATCATCTAGGAGGAATATAAAATTAACAGGGATAAAATTTTTTTTTATGTTTTCAATCAATATCTCCTACCATTATCTTCAGGTGTAGTTTCAAAACATTTTTGACTATACAGGCCAGTGGTAAGTAAAATTTTGAGTAGCAACTCTCACATACATATATTTATTTTTTCTTCTATGCATTTATTGCTGTATTAATATATTATTACATTAACATACCCTAAAATAGGTATTATAAAGGATGAGCTAAATTAAAAATAATATTTTAAAATATTTATTAGTTTTTATTCATGGCATAGATTTTTTTCTTAAAACTGCTATTTTTAATTAATGCAATGTGGCCGAGTATGCTTCATTATTTTTGAAAATTGTAGCTTAACGTTTTGTGATAAAGCATTTCAAAGGTCTGCTTTTAAGTTCAGATTGATTTGTCACTGATTTTCATGGCTGTGATAGCTGAAAAAGACATTTCAAAGACACAATACAAACGTGATATACACACCTACAGTAAATTCATTGTTCATAATAGGAGAGACAAACCCATATTTCTGGTAACTCTTCTTGATATTTTCAGTTTGGTGGGAACAATTGCTTGTTAGGTCTAATTAGATTGCCACTGTTTTTACTGAGTGAAGTAACTGAAAAAAATTCAGGCACCAAGTGTCAGCTCTGCCATTATCTTATTTGATTTTGTTTGCTTTAGTAGGATCTTTAATCAGAAAGATTTTTTTTCCTGTAATCTTTTTAAATCATTTGTGTATTTTATGAGGGTTAATCTGCATAAAATTAGATAATATGATCTACAAATCCACTTAACCTGACATAAATAAATGGCCATATTATTGCAATACATTGAAAGGACTGGAAGGAGTGGGGATGCCCAGCCTTCCCCTCTGGGTTGTGAAAACCCTGCCTTTTTTTCAGGGAAGTCCCCAAAAGTAGGCTGGGACTGACCATCTGACACATGTACCTAAGGATGGCACGCACCACTGTCAATCCATAGATAGAATATATATAATGCATATTTCCCTCTCATTTTTAAGACAATACTTTTTAAAAATGTTCTAATGTTTTCTTCGGTGGCATTGTTGTTTTCAGTGGTAGAATTCTTGCCTTCTTTGCAGAAGACCTGAGTTCAATTCCCATCCAATGCATCTCACATACAGAAATCACCTATCTGTCAGGGGAGGCTTGTGTGTTGCTATGATGCTGAATAGGTTTCAGTGAAGCTCCCAGACTAAGACAGACTAGGAAGAAAGGCCTGACCATCTACTTCCAGACATTAGCCAGTGAAAACCCTATGAATCACCATGGTCTGCTCCTCAACCGACCATGGAAATGACACAGGACCAGGCAGTGTTTCATTCCTTTGTGCAAGGGGTCGCCGTGAGTCAGGGACCTGCTGGACATCAGCTAACAGCAACATTTCCTTCTCACACCCCAGGGATCATATTGAGAACCCGGTGAGGTGCATATTCACACCTCACACTCCCTTAGATAGTGTCTCACATTCTTGGATTTCTATTGGCCTGAGAACATTTGCCTGACAACAAAACCCTCAGTTCAGCTCTGTGTTAAGTCAAATTAGTTGTTTGGCATCTTATAAGTGGGCATAACACTTACACATGTAGTTATTAACCTTTTTTGGGTCACCAACTCCTTTGAGAGTCTAAAAAACCCATTGCTGTAGAGTCAATTTCAACTCATAGTCACCCTATAGGACAAAGTAGAACCACCCCATAGGGTTTCCCAGGCTATAAATCTTTACGGACCCAGACTGCCACATCTTTCTCCTTTGGAGCAGCTGGTGGGTTCAAACTGCCGACTTTTCGGTTAGCAGCCTATTGCTTAACCACTGTGACACTAGGGGTCCTAATTTATGTGTTTGAGCTTTTTTTTCTGATTAGATGTTGCTTTGAGAATCTAAGCAACATCTATTCAGGAAAAAAAAGCTCAAACACATGCATTATGCATACAATTTCAAAGATGGAGGTAGTTTATATCCCTTCTGAAATTCATCTTAAACTGGGTGATTTTTTTAAAACTAAACTCACTGTGTTGGTGTTCTATAAACCAATTCACAGTGGAAGTGATGGTTTTTAGTTTTTATGGCTGTTTCTCTCTCTCTCTCTTTAATGGGTTAACTTTGAACAGTTATAAAATGTTTATGGTATGTCTATTTGTATTGATTTGCACAGTTAAGGACTGTTCATTATGGCATAATGTTTATCTTTAAAGGCATAGTTACAAAACCCCTGCTTTATAATTTGATTGCTGTGCCTGTATACAGGCTGCTAGCTACTTATCCAAAACCAGTTTCTCCCTTTCCCTTACTAAGAGAACCTTGATTTTGTTGGGGGTGGTAATGTCCCCAACTGAAAATCTGCATTTCCTGGCTTCCCTTGTGGACAGAGGTGGCTATGTGGCTAGATGCAAGCCAAAGCCAATTTAAGGAATGCTCCCTAAAAAGTGCTGACTTGGCTGGAAAGTGCTCTTTTGCCTCCCTTGCCCCATTCTTTCTTCTTGCTCAGAAAACTGATGTCATTGCTGGAGCTCCTGTGGCCATCTTGCAGCCATGAGGCAACCGTGAGAATGCAGATAGCAGAACAAGAAGTTGGAAGAAGACTGAGAAACTGAGGATCTTAGGGCCTCTAACCAGTGTCTGGTCTTCAAATTACATGAGAGGAAAATAAATCCTGATCTTGTTTAAATAAATAAATTTGTATGTGCACGGGTGTGTGTATATATACATATATATATACAGCTACACCACACACGTTTCTTAACCAATACAAGTTTACCTTATATGCTTTCTTTTAATCTATGAAAGTTTTTAATCTATAAATTCAGCAAATTCAGCAGTCTTTTGAAAATGAGTTATTAAACAATCTATTTGTAAGATGTCATAAAATATATATATTGGTGTTTAGTATACAAATAACACATTCTTACAAAAATTCCCAGTTCAGAAGTATTAATGTGCCTTCGTCTCTCATCCCACTTCCCTCCCCTGCAAAATTCATTCCCTGAGAGTAACCACTTGCTTTGGTTTTCTATGGCTACTGTAATGAATCACTACAAATTTAGTGGCTTAAAACAACACAAAACTATTATTTTACATTTCTGGAGATCAGAAATCTGACTAGAAGGCTGCATTCCAGAATAAAGGACTGTGTTCCTTTCTGGAGGCTCTAAGGGAGAGTCCATTTTCTTGCCTTCTTCAGCTTCTAGAGACTGCTGCATTCCTTGGCTCATGGTCACCTTCAATCTTCAAAGCTAGCAATGGTGGATCAAGTCTTTCTCACATCACATCTCTCTGACTTATCCAGCTAAACACAGTTGATAAAGAAAATGTTTTACATCTTACTTTGCTGCGTAGCATCTGGGGTCTTAAAAGCTTGTGAGTGGCCATCTAAGATAACCACTGGTCCCATTGCATCTGGAGCAAAGGAGAATGAAGAAAACCAAAGATACAAGGGAAAGATTAGTCCAAAGGACTAACGGACCACAACTACCACAGCCGCCACCAAACTGAGTCCAGCACAACTAGATGGTGCCTGGCTACCACACCGACTGCTCTGACAGGGATCACAATAGAGGGTCCCAGACAGAGCTGGAGAAAATTGTAGAACAAAATTCTAACTCACAAAAAAAAGACCAGACTTCCTGGTCTGACAGAGACTGGAAAAACCCCGAGAGTATGGCCCCTGGACACCCTTATAGCTTAGCAATGAAGTCACTCCTGAGATATATCCTTCAACCAAAGATTAGACAGGACCATAAAGCAAAATGAGACTAAATGGGCACATCAGTCCAGGAGCAAGGGCAAGAAGGCAGGAGGAAAGCTGGTAATAGGGAACCCGGGATTGAGAAGGGAGAGTGTTGACATGTTGTGATGTTGGCAACCAATGTCACAAAACAATATGTGTATTAACTGTTTAATAAGAAACTAATGTTCTATGTAAACATTCATCTAAAGTACAATAGAAATAAATAAATAAAAGCAGCCAGCTAATCCACGATAATCTCAAGACTCTTAATTTAATCACATCTGTCAAGTTCCTTTTGCCAGGTAATGTAACATAGTCACAGGTTCTGGAGATTAGGACATGGACATCTTTGAGGGACCATTATTCTGCCTACCATGCCACAATTAGAAGTTTAGTGAGTATCCATGCAGACTTTTTTTTGGTATGTATTCAGATATATTTGCATTTTAAAATATTTTATCAACATGAGGTTTTATATAGTTACGCAACTTTCTGTTTTCACTTAACAACATATAAGGCATACTTTTTTATATCAGCATAGATAGAGCCAGTAAAGTAATATTTTAAAGGAAGGCTTTCTTCTCAAAATTTTAAGAAAACGTGTTTTTTGCTGTTATGTTGTTGTTGGTAGTTGCCATTGAGTCAGCTCTGACTTGTGGAGACCCCACGTATAACAGAACAAAATGTTGCCTGGTCCTGTGCCATCTTCACAATTGTTGTTAAGTTCAAGTTCATTGTTGCAGCCACTGTGTATTTTGAGTGCCTTCCAACCTAGGGGCTCATCTTCCAGCACTACACTGGACAATATTTTGTTGTGATCCATAGGGTTTTCACTGGTTAATTTTCAGAAGTAGATCATTAAGCCTTTCTTCCTAGTCTGTTATAGTCCTGAAGGTCCACTGAAACCTGTCCACCATAGGGGACCCTGTTGGTATTTGAAATTCTGGTGGCATAGCTTCCAGCATCATAGCAACATGCAAGCCACTACAGTATGACAAACTGATGGGTGGTAGATTTTCTGCTGTAGAGGCAGTGAAAAGAAGAAAAACAAAAAATTCTAGGAATCCTTCCTAAGCCTAAGTGAGGTGAAAAATGAAAGTGAGAAGTTCAAGAGGAATAGTTTCATCTGTCTGTATATTGCAGATGAATGTGATATTTCAGGAAGCAGTTAATAGCTAATTGCATTCAGCTTTTCTCTTTTGAAAACACTAAAAGTTCTCTGTAGTGGGCATTTGTGGTTATTTCTCCACTTAGTGTCCATTCCCCTTACCAACGACATCTACTTTCTCTTGGAGAATTACCACTTTCCAATAGCTAAAGTTTGTTGGGACTAAAATAAGTGCTCCTCTTACCCAAGGGTAGTCACGTGATCCAAGCTACGCCAATCAGATGTTTCTTCCTTAAAATCTAAATTTTGAACAAAGTGACAATTAAACCAAAAATGGCTGGAGTTCTTGCATTTTTGTAGTAGCTCTAAAAGATTAAAAACAGGAAAAGTACTCAGTGAAACATAGAATCAAATCTCTAAAAACAACATTGAAGAAAGATTCCAGAATTGAATTAAAAAATAGTTTTAAGAATTGTCAGTCTTGCAATGTAATAGATAAGAGCTGTCTACCAAGATCTCCTATTTTTATTATCGGGGTAAAAAGGTCAAGTTCTTGAGTGGTGCAAACGGTTAACTAGCTTGGCTGCTAACCTGAGGTTCAAGTCTACCCAGAGGTGCCTCTGGCGATCTGTTTCCAGAAAATGAGCCATCGTAAACCTTATGGAGCACAGTTCTACTCGTACAACTATGGGGTTGCTATGAGTAGGAATCGACTTTATGGCAACTGGTTTTCAAAGAGGTCAGGGAAGTCCTAGGAATTTCTTAGACACTCCTGAGAACATTGATAACATTTCAGCTTTAGTAAACTGATGTTTCATTTTAGGAAGATCCATTCATTATGGCACCCCAGTGGTGGTGCCCACCTACTCTGTGATGCATAGCCACGCCAGCATCCTTTAGCAGCTTTAATTAGAACACTCAATATCTGAGCTAGGTGGGGACTAGGGGAAAGAGATCAGAGGAGAAAACAATCCCAGTAAGGAACCATATATTCCTTAGAAATTAATTACTGAGAAATAAAAAAGGAAAAGCTGTAGAATCCTTTGCCTAACTAAGCAGGTGATTTTATAACTATTTGATAAACCAACAAAAAAGTAAATGCATGACATTAATCAGAGCTCTTGGTTATAAGTACCAGAAACCCAACTTGACTTATCCTGAGCAAGAGGGGAATAAAGAGATAATTAAGGTGATAAATAAAGACACTAGAGGAGTTTCTAGAATAGAGGGAAGAGGGGAACATGAAGCCCCAGAAGGCAGTGGAAGGCAGAATAAGGCAGCTTGGGAACCTCAAACACTAGAACCAAGGATTAGATACTTTGTATCGCTTATCTCTCCAATTTGGCTTTATTCTTTCAGACCAACTTTCTCTATGTGGTGGAGTTACATGGCTGTTTCAGGCTCACATCTTCCCATTGTAATCAGTAGAAAAGAAAGGGCCCTCCCTCCACCCCTAGCTCTACTTCAAAATTCTGGAGAAGGGCTCTAGTTGTTTCAGCTTCCATAGCTTCTTGGAGCAGCCACTGAAGACGGTCCACGATACATCACGATTAACCACAGTTCTGCCTCCATGATAGGAACAGAGAGGTCAGGTGCTATAATTAGAAGTTCACACTAGAACCACATGGGTAAAACAGAGAAAGAACAGTTCCCTCCAAAAAGCAAGGGAGCTGTTCTGAGAAGAAGGGATAAACAGCACTAGGTAAACAAAAACAACAGGGTTTCAACAAAGCCTCTGTGCAGGGGCAAATACGCTAAGGAGTTATTTGGGTGTTCAGTAGGCTTACCGGGAAGAAAGAATCTGGCCATCATTTGGTTTCAGAAACTAGAATTTCATCTAAAGTAAAGACAAAACAGGATTTACTGAACAAATATTTATATTGCTTAAAATGAGTAAGCATGCTTATTCCTGAATTTGACCACTCTCTGGCTTTGTCAGGACACTGCAAACATTTTCTCCCTCTCTGTGAATACGCAGGCCCTTCTAAATTTGGTTTAGCAATATCAATTCAGAAGCATTTCCTAATGTGTGCAGGAGAAGTTTTAAAGGAAGAAGTACTGTATACTTGCCCCTGACGTGGATTTTTTTGTAAGCTGCATTCCAGAGGAAGTACTGCACACGTCACCAAAGTGAAAATACAGGAGTCTGCAGAGCTATGCTTAGAAAATATTTAAAATATAAACAGGTGAGTGTGTGTGTGTGTGCACGCATGGGCTCTTCTGTAAAATGAAAGATAAAGAAGGGCTGAGTAACCTAGACAGCTTGACAACTTTTAAGGGAAAAGAGTATACCTATTAAAATCGACTTATGCCGTTTATTTCTTCTGCATTATGAAAATGTTGATTTCATTAATCATAGTAGGTGGCCAATAACAGCACTTTCAAAATAATCCCTGGCTAGTAGACAGTTCTGCTAACTATTTCTATAGTTATTGAAATATTCCTGTTCTTATGGCATGAATATGTATTGCTGAATTTTTTCCAAAGTTCTTTTTCCTCATTCATCACAAACTAGTGAAAATAACTGGTTTTTTGATTCTTCACATTTTTACTGCTACTACAAACATGTATTTCTTATGCCTATAAACTGAAATTTTATTTTTTTCTCAGCAAAATGTTTGGAAATAGAAATAAATAATTGTAGCAAATAACAAATAAGTATAGATGGACGAATCTATAATGAAAACTTATACCATCTTCGTTTGGATTCTCCAAAATGCAGACCCTGAGATAAAGTAGAGAAGTTGAGTACAGGTAGTTAATTTGATGATCCCAAGAAGCTCAAGGGTTGGAGTGTGGAAAGAGAGAGAAAGAAATGCAAAAAGTTAAGAAAGTGTGTATTAACAAACATTGCTATCCACAAGGTTAGAAGCCAGGATGGTGAGACTTCAGCTGGCTTGCTTTGGACACATCATCAGGAAAAACCAATTGCTAGAAAAGGATACTGTGTTTGGTAGGGGGTCATTGAAAATGAAGGAAACCCTTGAAGAGATGGATTGACACAATAGCCAAGGCAATAAATGCAAACGTACATGACCATAACGATGACACAGGACCTGGCAACATCTCATCCTGCTATACAGAAGGTCATTCTGAGCCTGGCCAGACTCGAGGACAGCTAACAACAGCAACAACAGCAATGAACAGGTTACCACTCTGGGAAATTGTGCTCAGTTCCACTGAGGATCTTCTGAGAAATCGTGTAGAACTTGTCTCAGAAATAATCCACCGAAGCAGGGGAATATTATTTATCCACGGACCCTGGATCTCACTGGCAGAGGGTTAGAGAGACATTTAATCGCCAGTACTTCCAGCATACCCAACCTGTGGGCTGAGAAGGGCCGGAGGCAAAGAAGGCAAGAGTTATGGACACTTAAGGCAGGAAGCAGTCAGTTTATATGGCAATATTTGCTACAGCTGCAGGAGAATTAAGAAGGACCTGAGCAGAAGATACAAATGACTACTATGTTGACTCCTTGCTCTGATCCTCTCATATCCCTCTGTTATACTTCAAGGCTGTGGCAGACCACAATCTTTAAAAAAGACTGAAAATAGCAGAATTAATGGAACAAGGTATAATCTCCATTGCTGCAGCTGGTTCCAAGTGCTTACGGTACTGGGAGAAATCTTCAGTCAGAAGAGCAGAAAGATGCAGGTGCCTGAGATGATAAGTTATCAGTATGCTGAGGAAATGTTCACTGTAGCTGCAGGTGAACTTAGAAGTGGGCCAAGGGGATATGGGACAGGGCATCAAGAGGGTCTGTTACCAGGAAGAAGGAGAGTCAGGGATAGGAGGAAGAAATGGAATGTGTGGGTAACTGCTTCCATGAATAACTGCCTTCTTTGTCATAAGACCAGAAGAACTAGGGGGTGCCTGGCTACCGTTACTGAACATTTTGATCAAAGATTCTATAGAAGAGTCCTGATCAAAATGGGAAAAATGCAGAGCAGAATTTCAAACTCTTATGGAATCCAGACTTTATGGAGTCATGGAGGCTGGATGAACCCCTGAAACTATCACTCTAAAATAATCTTTAAACTTTAAACCAAAAATATCCCATGAAGTCTTCTTAAAACCAAAGAGTTCAGCTTAACCAGTAAAGAATGTCTGCCTTGAGCATTGTGCTCTTTTAAGGACTATCTATATGGGATCAAGTTGACAACAGAAACTTGAAAGATTATATAGAAAACTCAGGGGGCAGTGAGTTTATGTTAATGGGGGAGGAATAATTTGGAAAAGGAGGGTGAGAATGGTTGCAGAACTTGAAGAGTGTAATCAATATCACTGAATTGTACATGTAGGAATTGTTGAACTGGTGAATGTTCTGCTGTGTACCTTCTCAACAACAACAACAACAAAATAAAATAAAATAAATTATAAAGAAAGAGTATCTGTTACACCTCCTGTAAAACCAAACCTGTTCCCATTGAGCTGGTTCTGACTCAAAGCAACTCTATAGAACAGAGTAGAACTCCCCCACAGGGTTCCCAAGGCTGTAAATCTTTATGGAAGCAGCCTACCACGTCTTTCTTGTGAGGAGTGGCCGGTGGGTTCCAATGGCCGACCTTTTGGTAGCAGCCAAGCTCTTAACCACTGCACTACCAGGGCTACTATTCAGTAATTCATATGAAAAAATCTGAAGGGAGCCTCTGTTAAACATAGTGATTGAACTTATGCATTTATCACACCTCCATCCTGAAACCTCTCTAAAAAAACTGAAAAGGAATAAAAAATAATTTTTAAAACCCTGAAGGATAAAGAGAACAGATGAGGAGGCAACAGCAGACAAGAGTTAGCAACAGAATTTTGGAAGACAGACGGCAGATGGATGAGTGGTAACAGAGTCAACAGAGCAGAGAAAGCTTGCTTTGTTGTGGAAATCATCAAAAAAAAAAAAAAAAACCAAATGAATTCCTACTGTAAAACTCTGGATAGTCTCAGAAATTGGAAGTAGTTGGTACCTGTGTAGGCAAGGTGCTGGGTAGGACTGAAAGCAAGGGACTGTAGTTGGACCCTCTGAGCCCTGTCCTTTTCTGTGCAGGCATGGGCCAACACCATCACCAACCCAGCAGACACCAGGAGATTTACACTCTGGAGAAAAGAACCAGATAGTCTTCAGACTTAAGGATACCAGGTATGGTAGAGGATGGGAGTAAGACTGACATGGGAAGATGAAGTAAACTCTACATATTGCATAGCCAGAATGCTCATTAGAAGCAATGATAGAGAGACTCTGTCTCACATACTTTGGACTTGTTATGAACAGGGACCAGTCCCTGGAGAAGGGCATCATGCTTGATAAAGGAGATGGTCAGTGAAAAAGAGGAAGACCCTCAATGAGATGGGTTGACACAGTGACTGCAACAATGGGCTCAAGTGTAACAATGATTGTGAGGATGGCACAAGACCAGGTGGGGTATCATTCTGTTGTACATAGGGTTGCTATGAGTTGGAACTGATAAGATGACACCTAACAGCAACAAGAACAACATATTGCATAATGAATAGTGAGACTCCCCTGCTCCTTCTCTTACTTGGATTTGTATTCAAACACAGGAGATTGGATGATTCCCCTCTGGTGAACTGGTTGAAGAAAGGACTTACATACTGACATTTGGAAGTCTCATAATGAAATGACCTGGTCCCTGCCCAATTACCCTCTAGTAAGTAATAACAACTGACAAGCAGTGCAAATACACACAGAACTTTCAGTCAGCACTTTTAGTGTCTCACTCTTAAATATAAATAATACTGTCATGTATCACTGGACATGTGAAGAAATTCTCTAACTTTAAATATGATATTAAAACAAACAAACGAGCAAGAGTAACTTGGAAGAAACAAAGACAATTCAGTGAAAAGAACACTTATTATTAATGATTTCAGAATTATAAGACAAAATATTGCATCCATGAAACAAGAACATGATGTTAAATGAGAAAGGAACATTTAGAGAATAAGAAATAGCTCTTGGCAAATAAAAAATATTATAACAGAAATAATAGATTCAATAAAAAAGGCTGAAAGTAAGTCTTCAAGAAAGTAATCAGAAAACAAAGAATTGAAAAAATTGGAGGGTTAAGTAAATTAGCAAATCAAACCAAGATATCTGTCATTTAACTAACAGGAGTTCAAGGAAGAAAGAACACAGAAAACAGAGGGAAGAGGTAAGAAGTGTAGTGTGTGAGGGAGTGTGCATAGGAAAACAGCTACAGTCTCAACGTCCATATTAGGAAGCTAATACATTATGGCTAAACATTTAAAAATAAAGAAACAGCAATAGAATCCTTCTTTTTTCTTAAAGATTATGGAGGTAAATACTGGAAGAAATAGCTAAAAGATTTGAAAATGGTTGCCTCTGGAGAGCAGAAATTAGGAAAGAGAGAGGAGTTTCCTTTTTTTAAAAAAAATTAAACCTTTATAGTAACTGACTTAAAAAAAGCTAAATACATGAACTGCTTTGGTGAAATTTACATGAAATAAAATAAAAACTAAAGAAAGGAAATGCAGATTAAAGCCACAACGAAATATTATTACATACCTATTAGAATGACTAAAATAAAACTACAACCCAGTCCTGGCAAAGACGTAACAACTAGCTCTCATAGATCACTGATGGGAATGCAAAATGATACAGCTACTTTGTTAAACATTTTGGCAGTTTTCTCTAAGTTTAAACATATACGTTATCATATGACCCAGCAGCCCACTCCTAGATATTTGCTTCGGAGCAATGAAAGCACAGCTCCACATAAAGTCCTGTATGTGAATGTTTATAGCAGCTTGATTCATAATTCCCCCAAACGGGAACAACCCAAATGTTCATCAACATGAGAAATGGGTAAACAAATTATGATGCATCCATTCAATGGAGTACTATTCAACAACAAAAAAGAATAAACTACTTATACATGCAACAACACAAATGAATCTCAAATGCATTATGCTAAGTGAAAGAAGTCAGATGCAAAAGTCCTCATGGATGATTCCTTTTATATGACATTTTGTAAAAGGCCTAGTAGCTGCCAAAGGCTGGGGTTGGGGTTGACTACAAAGGGGCACGAAGAAACTTTTTGGGGTGATGGTAATATTCTACATCTCAATTGTGGTAATTGTTACAGTACTGTATACATTTGTCAAAACTGATAAAACTATATATCTGAATTTTACCGTATGTAAAATTTACCTGAATAAACCTAAATTAAAATAAAATAAAAGCCAGAGGGCCTTTTGGGGAGCATATAAGGAAATCTTTATCACTTGCTGTGGAAAGTGGACACAACTGAGGGTAAGGTCAGTCCTTAACAGAGTTGCAAAGCCACAAAGGCAATTGAATGGTCAGGCAAAACAGGTCTGTTATGCTAAGGCCAGGGACCTGGTTGAGAAAACCTGGGACACTGAAACATGGAATGGAGACAACTGGGTGAATGCTTCCCAAAAGCTATGACCCCCTACAGCTTGCATAAGTGTCCCACCCTCCATATTAAGAGCTAATATTCCTCCCACACATCAGTCTTAGATTTACAACAGGAATGCTCCTTAGAAGTGAGGATGGTGAGACCTTGGCTCACTTACTTTGGACACATCATCAGGAAAGACCAATCACTAGGGAAGGACATCATGTTTGGTAAAGCAGAGGGTCAGCAAAAATGAGGGAAACCCTCAATGAGATAGATTGACACAATAGCTAAAACAATGGACTCAAACATACCAACTAACATAAAGATGGTATGGGACTGGGCAACATTTCATTCTGTTATACATTAAGTCACTATGAGTCAGAACCAACTCTCCAGCAACTATGCACAACAATAACAACAACTTCTCCCACGCAGGAGGATACTGCAGGGCCTCTCTCCCTCAATAAACAAGTGTCCCCTCAGGAACTGTCCCGGCTTCATCTCTTGGTTCCAGGTGGATAAATTGGGTTAAATCTCAAGATAATCCTGTTGATGTCATGCTGGACTTGATAGGAATGAAGAGATTATATCCCAAAGGAGCTGGAAGAATTAACCAGCAGGTGCTGGCAGGAGTAAGGGGAACTTCTCATAAAATTTGATGTTGAGGGTGTTTGATCAAAGAAGCCAGAATGTAAGACTGGATAGGCAAGAACTCACTCACTTGGGGACACTATTTTGGGCCAAGGGATTTAACACCCTGTCAAGGACTGGAGGGCGATGAGGCAAATTTGCTGCTAGGATGGCTCTTGGAAACATGGAGAAAGTGATAACCATACCAGATAGCGTTTACAGTGGAAGAGGCACTAAATCAACAAATAGACCAAGTGACTTGAGCAGTTGATGTTAGCCAGCCTTCGTCATGGGCCATCCCAGAACTAGCATGACCAAAGCATGAATGGAGAGGCCATGAAAGCAAAGACTATAGCTACATGTGGATCCAACAGCATGGACTCCTATGCTCTAGATAGTGATACCGCTGAATGCCCAAACTTCTAGCAACATAGACCAAAGCTGAGCATGCATTATGGCACTATCTTCTGAGGAGACCAAACTGATACTTGGTGGTAAGTTGACTACCTTGGGTCCTCTCCATCCTGGAAGGGCAAATGATTTGTTCTCACAGGAAGACAGCTATCTGGTATGGATTTGCCTTTCCTGCCCATAGAGCCTTATCCAGTACTTATAGAATGCTTGATCAACAGGCATGGAATCTCCACAGCATAACATCCAACAAGAGACCCACCTCATACTAAAGGAAGCCCGTGATCATAGGATCAACTGGTTGTACCACATACTGTACCATCCAGAAGCAGCCAACCTCAAAGAGCACTGGAGAAACCTTCTAATGGACCAATTTCAGCTCCACGACGCAGTATATGCACAGAATCAGACTTCTTTATGGAGTGTGTCCAGAATAGGAAGATTACAGAGGTCTGGGAACCAAAGGGTGGAAACACATGTGACCCCACTTACCATCACTTCTAATGGCTCACAGGGGACATTTTACTTCCTGTTTCCACCACTGTGAGCTCTGCAGGGTTAGAGCTTTTTTCCCCAAAGGGGTTGTACTCTTGCTAGGGGCCACAGCTAGTGTTCCATTGAACACAAGTTAAGAGTACTGCCAGAGCACTTTGGACTCTTTCTCTCCAGGGACCAGCAAGCGAGAAGAGAAGCACCATCTTGGCAGAGGTAATTATCCTGACCAGTAAGCGGGGGCAGGAACATTTTTACACAATGGGCACAGGGAATAATGTGTGTGGAACTCAGGCGATCCACTTGGGTGCCTCTTAGTACTCACTTGCCCAATTGTAACTGTGAAAGGACATGTACAGCAACCATGTCCAGAGAAAGGTATGATTATCTAGGGCTCATACTCCGCAGGAGTGTGGTTTGGGTCCCATCAGCAGTTAAACCTCCAAGATCTGCAAAGGTAATAGCTGAGGGTGAAGGGAATTGAGAATCGATAGTGGAGGAGAGAGACAATGAGTACCAGTTGCAAGTCTAAGATCAACTGCAGTGATGAGGACTAACCTCCGTCTTCTGGATTTCTCCTCAGGAAGCAAAGCCCATGGTAACGGTGGAGGAGCTGCTTCCTGACCATGTATGGAGAAATGGATCTGTGGGGTATATGGGGTGAACACAGGAATCATAGGTTTGTGCTGCTTAAATCTCCCGTCAAGAGACAGCCTGTTGCAAAGAGTGTAGTCAGCTGACAGTCTCCAGCTGTAGCTCCTTCTGCGTTCTATGCACTGTTCACATGCACTGAAACCATGCCCTCTGGAATGACTGGACATGGCAGGGGCACTAGAGCCTAGCTGTTTCTGCCCAATGCGGGGCTCCTCTTACAGGCAATCTTTGCTCTGTGGTTCCCCACTGAGCTGACTGAGACATTCTGAGGGCTGCACCACAGCCTGAGACTTCTCTTAACCAACCCACCTTTCTCCCTCCTTTCCTTCATAGGTGTTAGACTGGCATCAAGGAGCCCTGGTGGTGCAGTGGTTAAAGTGCTCGGCTGCTAACCTAAAGGTCTGCTGTTTAAACCCACCAGCTGCTCCTTGGGAGAAAGATGTGGCAGTCTGCTTCCATAAAGATTACAGCCTTGGAAATCCTACGGTGCAGTTCTACTCCATCCTATAGGGTCACTATAAGTCGAAATCGACTCGAGGGCAATGGGTTTGGGTTTAAACTAGCATCACAGTCTGAGGGCTTTCCCAGCCTACTCCTGCTCTTTCTGTCCTATATCTTTCACAGGCACTTCTCCTAATACATCTTTAGGGCTTCTAAGTCTATCATGGCACCTGCTTCCCATAGGGAAGACTGTACTGACAACCACTCTTCCTTATGCCTTTTCCCATTAGAAGTCCAGCTTCTAAGCAGATTAAAAACAAAACGAAAAAGAAAAAGAAACAGTTGCTGTCAAGTCTACCTCAACTCATGGCAACCTCTTGTGTGCCAGAGTAGAACTGTGCTCCATAGGGTTTTCAATGGTTGATTTTTCTGAAGCAGATCACCAGGCATTTCTTTTGAGGTGCTTCTGGGTAGACTCAAACCTCCAACCTTTCATTAGCAGCCAAGTGTGGTAACCATTTGCATCACCTAGGGGTTCCTTCTAAACAGGTATTCACCCCAAAAAACAGATCTTTCCTTCAGTGAGGGTTCTGGTTTTGTTATTAAAAGTAAGAAGAAGAAAAAATGAGATTTCTCCACATACTAACACACAAACACCTAAATTATTAAGATTGGGGGAAAGTTTCAACTTACAGAAATATAACCATTTATATTTTAGCAAAACACCATACCACAAAGTGGGTGCACTCATAATGCATTTGTTCAAGCAATTTCCAAAAGATCCCCAAACAGGTTTTAAATTATTTTAGAACTCATCAAATGTTAATTTCAACAACTCTTTACTTGAAAACATACAAATGAATTTTTCTACTCCATAACATGTTAATAAAATTTCAAATTTCCATTGATTAAAGAGAAAATCACAATTATGTATTTAAAAAACATTATGGCTTTGAAGGGGCCTGCATTATTATGCTTAAATGGTTTAAAGCGGTTTTTCTTCTTCTAAATTTTATTGTTGTTAAGAATATACACAGTAAAACATACACCAATTCAATAGTTTCTACATATACAATTTAGTGACATTGATTACATTCTTCAAGTTGTGCAACCATTTTCACCCTCCTTTTCTGAGTTGTTCCGCCTTCATTAACATAAACTCACTGCCCCTTAAGTTTCCTATCTAAACTTTGGAGTTGCTGTTGTCAATTTGATCCCATATAGATAGTTCTTAAAAGAGCATAATGCTCAGGGCAGACATTTTTGACTAGTGTTTGCGTCAGCAGGGAACTGCCAGAAGTCCAAGCCAGATTCAGAAGAGCATGTGGAATGAGGGATATCATTGCGGATGTCAGACGGATCTGAAAGCAGAGAATACTAGAAAGATGTTTACCTGTGTTTTATTGACTATGCAAAGGCATTCGACTGTGTGGATCATAACAAATTATGTCTAACATTACGAAGCATGGGAATTCCAGAATACTTAATTGTGCTTATGTGGAACTTGTACATAGACCAAGAGACAGTTGTTGAAACAGAGCAAGGGGTTACTGCGTGGTTTAAAGTCAGGAAAGGTGTGTCAGGGTTGTATCCTTTCACCATGCTTATTCAATCTGTATGCTGAGCAAATAATCCGAGAAGCTGGACTATGTGAAGAAGAACAGGGCATCAGGATTGGAGGAAGACTCATTAACAACCTGCGATATGCAGATGACACAACCTTGCTTGCTGAAAGTGAAGAACACTTGAAGCACTTACTGATGAAGATCAAAGACTACAGCTTTCAGTATGGATTACACCTCAACATAAAGCAAACAAAAATCCTCACAACTGGACCAGTTAGCAACATTATGATAAATGGAGAAAAGATTGAAGTTGTTAGGGTTTCGGAACTGACTCGACAGCCGTCAGAACCTTGTTTATGCGTATGATGCGAGCTAGAGGGTTCAGCTTTGTTTTTTTCCAGATTGATGGCCAGTTTATAGCACCATTTAAAAAATAAGTCAACCTTTTCCCACTGAATTGAACTACCACTCTTTCCATATTTTAAGTTCTCAAATACACTTGCATTTATTTTGAAATCAATTTCTGATTCATTGATAATTTTTTTCTATTTTCCTGTCAATGTTGTTTTGCTTACAGCAACTTTATAATAAATGTTAATATTTGATAAGACAATTCTCCATCTCTGTTCTTTATTTTTACAGTTTTCTTGCTTATTCTTGGACACGCATTCATTCATTTATTCATATGAACTTTAAATTGATTTAATCTAGTTTTGTAAAATATCTCAATGTTTTTCCAATAGGAGTTGCATTATATTTATATATCAAATTTCGTAAGAATTGATGTTAATTCTATCCCTTCTGGACAATGGTATGTCTCTCCACTTGTTTAGATCTTATTTTCTATCTTTGAACAAGGTTTTACAGTTTTCTTTACCTTGATCATATACTTTCTTTTAAAAACATTCTTAGCCATTATTATTGTTTTGATAATCATTTTAAAAAGATACTGTGAATTTAAAATTATCTTATCACGTATTTCAAGTATGGAGACAAGTATAGAAAATAATAGTCAAGGCAACATATATCCTCCTCTCATAATTACTAGACTTTAACATTTTGAAATATTTAAGATATAAAGAAATAAAAATGTGATGACATTCTTCCATCTTTACTCTCACTAGAAATATAACCACTATCCTGAAGTCAGAGTGTATGATTCCTGTGCATTTAAACTTTTATTACCTATGTAAGTATCCTTAAATATATGTAATGTTTTTATGTGTTACAGTAAATGGAATTTTAAAAGATTTATTTCTGTCCTTGACTAGTTATTACTAGTACTGAGAAAGGCCAATGATTTTTATGTATTTATTGTGATTCTAGATACTTCATCAGGTTATTTTAATTATAGTAATATTTGTTTTATTAGAATGCTAGATTTTCTTTGTTCATAATTATATCATGTGCAAATAAATATAATTTTACCTGTAGTTTTATAATATGTATACCAATTCTTTTCTTTTCTTTTCTGTTTAACGAGCTAAACATTCCAAATCATGTTGAATAATATTGGTGTTTATTTATTATACATTTAATTTATTATTATATTTTTTAGAGAAATGTTTGTACTTCTCATTCACACTTAGGGACAAATCCTGCGCCAGATGTCAGAGAAGAGAGACTCACTAAGTAGAAGTTCATCATTTCTGAGAATCTTGGCATTGACCATGCCCTGTTTTACTGTTGTTAGCAGATGTCTTGAATTCATATTATGTGGAGGGCACAGTCTAGACAGTTCTTAAAACGCTGTTCCTGGACCAACAGCATCAACATCTCCTGGAAACTTGTTTGAAATACAAATTCTCAGGTCTCACCGAGACCTACTAAATAGAAACTCTGGGAACGGAGCCCAGCAACTTTTATTTTAACAAGCCCTCCATGTGATTCTGACACACCCTGAGGTTTGAGAACCACTGGTCTGGAGAACAATAGGGAGCTCAAACAGGGTATTTGTCTCATCTTCTTTTCTTTTCTTTTTTTTTTAAAGCCTTCTCTTGATCTCATTCTCTACCAGCTTCCACCTCATTTCTCTCTTCTTTTCAGCAAAACTTCTCAGAAGAGTTGTCTCTGTTCACTGGCTCCAAGTCTTCTCCTCCCATTCTTTCTTCAAGCCATGCTGATCAGTTTTGTGCCCACAGTCACTGAAACTGCTCTTGTCAGTTCTCTCATCATCTCCATATTGCCAAATCCAATGGTCATTTCTCAGTCCCCGTCGTACTTGACCAATCAGCGACATTGGACAGCTTGGATTATTCCTTCCTTTTTTTATATTAGTTTCTTCATTTGTCTTCCAAGGCATCACATTTTCTGGGGTTTCCTCCTACTTAACTCCATTTCGGTTTCCTTTGTTCATTCCTTTTCTTCCTCCTGACTCTAATTTTGGAGTCCTCTAGGGCTTAGTAATTGATCCTTTTCTATTCTCCATCTCACTCACTACTTTGGTGACCACATCTAGACTCATTCTTTAAATGCTATCTATGTTAAGATTGTGAGATTTCACAAATATCAATATAAGACAGCCAGTGAAATTTGAATTTCAGATAAGAAAATTATTTTTAAATATAAGTGTGCCCTAAATATTGCACAGGACACACAATATTAATTATATAAATTGTTAATAGATAATTATTAGTATAAATTATTGACAATAATTATAATAATTAATTGCATACCTCATACAGTATTTGGGATATGCTTTGAGAAAAAAATATTCATTGGTTCATCTGAAATTCAAATTTCATTGGGTATATTGTATTTTATATGGCAATCCTAATACAAGAGCCAGTGACCCCAAAATTATATCTCCAGTCCATTCCTTTCTCCTGAACTCCAGGCATGTATAACTGTCTATCTACATCTCCACCTGGATGACCAGTAAATATTTCATACTCAATATGCCCCTGTCATGGTCTGAATTATGTCCCCCCAAAAATGTGTTTATCAATTTGGCTGGGCCATGATTCCCAGAATTGTGTGGTTGGCCTCCATTTTGTGATTGTGATTTTACGTTAAAGAGGATTAGGGTGGGATTGTGACACCACCCTTACCCAGGTCACATCCCTGATCCAATGTAAAGGGAGTTTCCCTAGGGTGTGGCCTGCACCACCTTTTACCTTACAAGAGATAAAAGGAAAGGGAAGCAAGCAGAGAATGGGGGGACCTCATACCACCAAGAAAGAAGCTCTGTGAGCAGAGCACGTCCTTTGGACCCAGGCTCCCCCTCGCAGAGAAGCTCCTAGTCCGGGGGAACATTGATGATAAGGCCAACAGAGAAAGCCTTCCCCTGGAGCTGATACCCTGAATTTGGACTTTTAGCTTACTTTACTGTAAGGAAATAAACTTCTGTCTGTTAAAACCATCAACTTGTGGTGTTCCTGTTAGAGCAGCACTAGATGACTAAGACAGCCCCAAACTCAACTTCTGATATTTCTCATCTCCAGATCTGCCCTAGCAGTCATCTAATTGCTGTTGGCTGTCAGGTTGATTCTGACTCATGGCAGCCCCACGTGTGTCAGAGTAGAACTTGGTCTATAGGGTTTTCAATGGCTGATTATCTGGATAGATCACCAGACCTTTCTTCTAAGGTGCCTCTGAATGGACTCGAATCTCCAACCTTTTAGTTAACGGATGAATGCGTTAACCAGGGACCCTGCTGTACCCATAGCTTTCCCCTATCCCAGTTGACGGCAATTCCACACTTCCATTTGATCAGGACAAACACTTGGAGCCATCATTTTCTTTTTCTCTTTCTCTTGCACTCCACCTGCTGTCACTCAGGAAGTTCTGTTGGCTCTACTTTCAAAATATATGCAGATTCCAACAATTCTCCACCTCCACCCCACAGTCATTGTGGTCCATGCCACCATCATCTCTTGCTTGCAATAGTGTCCTAACTGGTCTCTCTGTTCTTTTCCCTTTTTCTCTCTACAGTCTGTTCTCATCACAGAAACAAAAAGGATTCTTCTAAAATGTCAATTGAATGTTTCTCATCTGCTCAAAACTTTTTCAGTGGCCTCCAAAGTCCTACATGATCTAGCCCCTATTATTTCTCTGATAGTATTTCCTATTACATTCCCCTTCATTTACTCTGCTCTAATCACACTGGCCTCCTTGCTATTCCTCATTCACTCCAGACATGCTCCCACCTGAGGGTTTTCGTGCTAGTTGTTCCCTCTGCCTGGAACGCTCTTCTCCAGATAGTCACATGGATAACTCTCCCACGTCCTTCAGTCTTTGCTCAAATGTCACCTTCTTGATGGCGCTCAAACTGACCACCCTATTTAAATTTGTGTTTTTTCCCTCCACACAAATCTGATGTCTCTTATCTGCTTTGTTTTTTATTTTATTTTCTCCATAGCACTTATGCTTTTAAACATAATTTATTTCTGTATTGCGTATATTAGATAATGTTTGTCTCTTCTCCTTCATGCTAGCCTGGGATGTCAAGGGAAGGCAAGGGAAGCTTCTGCTCCTCTTTTTATTTCTGTGAGTGGACTCACTCAATGTTTCTTATACCCACTTCCTTCTGAACACACTTTTCCGAATACTGAATTAGGATTCTTTAATTTAGCTTGGTCTCCCTTCCCAGCAAGACAATGACATTCATTCAAAGCAGTACGGCATTGCACAAGGTTTTTATCTCATATGAACACTTTGTGTCTCCAAGAACTTCAAGATTATGTCATGTCCAACCTAGCGTGATCCCTATAGACATTTTTTCACAGAAACTTACATAAAATGACATCTGGTCTCCTGATGAATTTGGTTTCCATTTTAAAATACCCAAATACCTAAATACAATGTTTTTCTTAATAAAATATTTCAGCAAACTAAATATTATGTGATAATACTTATACAGTGTGTGGCATACGGTAGTTACTCAATTAATATGATGCTGGCCATGGTGGGGATGATGCCAGACTGGGCAATGCTTCATTCTGTTGTACATAAGGTCACCAGGAGTTGGAGTCAACTCAACAGCATCTATGTATTTATCTATCAATAAATAGAGATGAGTTTGGACACTCTCACGTTCTCTCTTTCTTAAAATATGCAACTTATTTAATGTGGCTTTTTTTTTTTTTTCCTGTGAGCTCTTGGCTCAGCATAGCCCAGGTGAGTTTATAGCTATTACCCTATTAATTCGACTTACAAGGAGAGGGTTACCAACTGCTATTACGTTCATTCTGTGGAAAGGGAAATGAAATTCCATGTAAACCAAAGTGATTTGCCCTAGCTTTTACATATCATTGTCACAGACTTCTTTCTATCAGTTGTTGGTAACTCAAAGCCAATGTTTGACTGCAGTTTCATGACAGCCTTTAAGTGAAACTAGCTGTAAGAAGATCAGCCTAGGAAAAATATATTTATTACACTTCCTTAAGACCCTGGAGTATTCAGCATCTCACTGCTCCAGAAAGGAGCAGTAAATTCTGAGATCCATTTCATGCCAAGTGAAATGATTGAAGTCAACAGTTATTAAATGTGATTGATGTAAGTGATAAATTTTGCTCCACATTTCAGCTGTTTATCATCACTGCTTATGTTCATCAATCAGCAAATTAATAGATACTGTCTATATTGATACTTCAATTAATTCAAATCACTTATTTAAATACTCACATGGACTTTTAATATAGCAAGAGGGAGTTTTTTTTTTTAATTCTACAATATTTAGGAAAAAGATAACAAATACGAATCCAATTCAACACTTTAGCAGCCTCACACATTACATTTCGAAAAATTACAAATGAAACCTATAAATATCAGTTAAATCAGTAGTTGCCAAACCTGGCCTCATCTGAATCATCTGGGTGGGTTAAAAAAAAAAATAAAAAAATGCATGGGCCCAATACCCAAACATTCTGGAGCCCTGATCGCACAGTGGTTAAAGCTCTTGGCTCCTAAACTAGAGAGGTTGGTGGTTTGAACCCACCAGCCGCTCTGCAGGAGAAAGATGTGGTGATCTGATTACAGAATATGGGGCAGTTCTACACTGTAGGGTTGTTATGAGTTGGAATCGACTTTATGGCAATGGGTTTTAACGGGTGAGTCGGTGGCTCAGGAATAAGATAAAGGCATGTTTGGGAATCACCGAGTTAAATAAACAGAGAGGATGAAAGGAAAGTTCTCACAATTAGTTGATTATTAATGGACTCAAGCTGGGACAAAGCAATTTCATCGGAAAGTCTTCATTCAGAATGTCACACAGATAACTTAGCATATTAGATTTCCTCTGCAAACTGCTGACCCATGCCCTGGAAGGCCAACGTGGTAGCTTCCATAAGGACACAGTGAGAGAGGTTGCCACAGACCCACCTCTTCTGACATTACCATCCCACAGGTACGCTTACTGCTTTTTTGTTTTTAATTGTGCTTTAAGTGAAAGTTTACAGTTCAAGTCAGTTTCTCACACAAAAATTTATACACACATTGCTGTGTGACCCTAGTTGCTCTCCCTGTACTGTGACAGGCACACTCCTCCTTTCCACCCCAGATTTCCCGTGTCCATTCAACTAGCTCCTGACCCTCTCTGCCTTCTCATCTCGCCTCTGGACAGGAGCTGCCCATTTAGTCTCATGTATTTGCTTAAGCTAAGAAGCACACTCCTCACGAGTATCATTTTATGTCCCATAGTCCAGTCTAATCTTTGTCTGAAGAGTTGGCCTCAGGAATGGTTTCAGCTCTGGGCCAACACAGAGTCCAGGGGCCGTGTCTTCCGGGGTCTCTCCAGTCTCAGTCAAACCATTAAGTCTAGTCTTTTTACTAGAATTTGAGGGCTGCACCCCACTCTTCTCCTGCTCCGTCAGGGCCTGTCTGTTGTGTTCTCTGTCAGGGCGGTCATTGGTGATAGCCAGGCACCATCTAGTTCTTCTGGTCTCAGGATGATGGAGTCTCTGGTTTATGTGGCCCTTTCTGTCTCTTGGGCTAATACTTTCCCCGTGTCTTTGTTGATCTTCATGCTCCTTTACTCCAGGTGGGTTGGGACCAATTGATGTATCTTAGATGGTGGCTCGCTATACCCTCACTACTTGTAAGCTCATGGGTGCCTCTATTTTTTACTTTTCTTCATAACCAGTCATCCTGTCCACCACTCATCTGTCAGTTTGTCGTGCTATGGTGGCTTGTGTGTTGCTATGATGCTGGAAGCTATGCCACTGGTATTTCAAATACCAGCAGGTTCCCCCACTGTGGACAGGTTTCAACAGAGCTTCCAGACTAAGACAAGGAAGAAAGGCCTGGTGATCTACTTCTGAAAATTAGTCAATGAAAATCTATAGATCACAGCAGAATATTGTCTGATAAAATGTTGGAAGATGAGCTCCTAGGTTGGAAGACACTCAAAATACACAGTAGTCGAAACAATGAACTTGAGCATACCAGTGATGGTGAAGATGGTGCAGGACCAGAACAACATTTTGTTCTGTTGTACATGGGGTCGCCATGAGTCCAAGCTGACCTAAGGCAACTAACAACAACGAAGTCATTCTCTATTACTAGCCCCCTCTCCCATTCTTCCTTTCCAGGTCTGACTCCCCCCTACCTTTCCCCTGACACTTTCTCCTGTTGGAGAAGTCTGAACAGAATCTGAATCTGAACTAAGGGGTTGTATGCATGAACTAATAAGCCTCAAGCAAACGAAGAGCTCATGTAGGCTGCGATTCCCAATTCATTTTGATAGTCTTTTTAAATAATCACCCACATAAGATCATATCTCTCTTTGCTGTATTACTTCCTAGCCCTTTCCCTGTACTTAATTTGTACATTGAATCATTACTGTCTTCTGATCGCTTCTCTATATTTATCATTATTAAACTCATTTTATTGATCTCATCCTTAGCTCCAATTTGTCATTATTTTATGAATTTTAATTCAATTCCTTCTGCATTTGTGATCCTTCCAGCACCATAGCATCTTCTCATTTTTATTAATATGGTCTCCAGTCTATCTTCAAAGCTGCTAGTTATTATGTGATGTTAACGAGACTACTTAAAAATATTTTATCACTGCAGCACCTTATTGGGAAAAAAAAAATCTTAGCTTGACATTAAGCCATTAATATCAACTTCTACGTTTAATTTTTTTTTTTTTTGCCAGTTTGGCATTTGTTTTCCGGCAGAGTTGCATGATTCATGTGTCTCTAGTTTTCCTCTGAGTGTTGTGTAAAGGCAAATGCTTTTATAACGCTGTGAAATAGCACTACGAAATGCTCACTTTGACATTGTTCTTCCTTTACCTACAGAGCTGCTTAGTCCATCAAAGAAATAAATTCTCAACTTTTCTTCACCTTCATTAGTTAAGGCAAAAAATAAAATTCAAGGCAATGTTCAAATAATATAAAGCCTTTGACATAAAACTACAATTTCTAGGCATTTATAGGTAGTGCCGACACTACCTCCTAAATTCATTCTGTGGCACCTAGGTTCTAGTCAATACAGGATTTTCAAGTTTCCCCCAAAGAACTGCTTATCATGGTTGCTTACTGTACTTAAAAGAAGAGGGTTAAGATAAATTAGTGGATTAAGATATCCCGTTTCTTGGCAATTTTAGTAAAATATTCTATACCTACATAAAGAGGAAAAACCTCAGTAGTGACACTCTACACTTTTTTGCACCTTTTAGTCACAAATTTCAGCTCTTTCTAGAATCATTAAACTTCAGGACATTTGAGAAAAGATGTTAAAACAAGGTTATTCTAAATTTCCATGTTAATAAACAAAAGAGTTGTCGTTAGGTGCCGTCAAGTTGATTATGACTCATGGCAACCCCATGTGACAGAGTAGAACTGCCCCATAGGGTTTTCTAGGGTGTAATCTTAACCAGAGCAGATCGCCAGCTCTTTCTCCTGCGGGACTGCTAGGTGGGTTTGAACTGCCAACCTTTTGGTTAGCAGCCAAGTGCTTAACTGTTGTGCCACCAGGTCTCCTTAAACAGAAAAAAAGAGGCTATTTATGTATCCCTGAATTTTTAAGCCAAGAGATTCATTCCCAACGCTTCATCCACCCACTACACCCCACCCCTGTCTCCAACACCACTGCAGAGTTCTTCCTGCACTGCTCTCAGTGTTTGCTTCCAAACTGGGCTTTTGACATGACCACCATGGGCTTAAAATTGATGATTCAGAATCTTCTTCCAACTAGGCTTATCAGCTACTCCTGGAAAACACTTTGCTGAGCCCAGCCCCGAGGGGTTTCATCTCAAGAGGACTCTGAGTCTGGAATTCTGCTGTGGTGTGACCCTGGATCCTTCTGTACAACCACAGGTTAATTGTCTTGATATGAAAAATGTGGTTATTTCAGATCAACAAGTTTTATCTGTGCAGCTGAACCACGTGGTGCCAACCCTAACGATTATAAGGCCTTAAGACACCCTCTAAGGAGCCCTGGTGGCACAAAGGTTAATTGCTCTGCTGTTAACCAAAAGGTTGGCCATTTGAACTTACTCCGAGGGAGAAAGACTTGGTGATCTGCTCTGGTAAAGATTACAGCCTAGAAAGCCCTATGGAGCAGTTCTGATCTGTCACATGGTGTCACTATAGGTCAGAATCTACTCAATGGAACCCAGCAACAGAGACATGAAGACATTCTCTGTCATATATGTGAGTGTGAAAAATGGCATTTTATGGCATATGTTTGATTTTTCTGAGTAGAAAAGGCCTAAATTATCATTGAACTAAAAGAGACTTCAGAAGTCAGTTTGTCTAAGGTTTTCTTTTTTTTAATAATAAAATTAACATTTATTGAACACTTTGTATGAGACACTATTAACTGCTTTAAATATATAATTTAATTTTTACAGCAATGCTATTAGATGGGATTGTTATATTCATTTTACTGATAAGGAAGTTGAGTCAAAATTAGCATATAGTAGAACCTGGATTAAAATGCAAATCTGTCATATTCTGTAGTTCTTATTGTTTTTTTTAATTTTCTGATTAAGGTTTTCAATTACTGGATGGACTGTACGATGCAGACTTTCAAAAATGGTCTCCTGAATTCCCTCAGAGGCTCATCAAATATTAGCAGCAGGAGAGAAGGACCTGAAAGAACGTAATTCAGTCTTCTCATTTAACAGAATAAGGAATATAAATCACAGAGAAGCTATGTATTTTTCTAGAGCTGGAGCTAGAACCTAGATTTTTAGTCTTTGCCTAATCTTCTCCTCCAACACTCTGCTTGATCTTAGTGTGAAAATGTTTCTTTTTTTGTAAGGTTTAGTAAAATGAAAACTGTGATGCGTTAATAACAAAACACAAGCATTATAAAGATAAATAGCCTAGCATATATTAGAAATTCCTAGAATGCTTTATGAATTGTACTCTAGTAGATTTTAAAATTGGAAAGAACACGTCATCCTCTCCATGCCAACCTGCATATGAAAGCAATGGGCATGCCTTATACCTATATCATTTTAGAGTTCACTAACCAGCCCCTTGTTCTTGAGTCTACCCGTCTAAGTTACCTAGTGCTGCTGTAACAGAAATACCACAAGCAGGTGACTTTAAAGAACAGAAATATTTTCTCACAGTTTAGGAGGCTCTAAGTCCAACTTCAGGGCACCAGTTCTACAGAAGTCCCTCTCTCTGTCAGCTCTGGGGGAAAATCCCTGTCTCAGCTTCTGTGGCCCGGCGTTCCTTGGTTCCTTGGTGATCACCACCTGGCATCCATCTTCCCTCTGTTTGTGCTCCTTGTCTCTGTGTCCAGGCTGCTCTTTATATCACTCAGAAGTGATTAGGTTTAGGATATACCCTACACTGATATGGCCTCATTAACATAACAAAGAAAACTCTATTCTCAAATGGAATCACATTCACAGGTACAGGGGTTAGGATTCCAACACATATTTTGAGAGGACACAATTCAGTCCATAACACTACCCAAAGAAGTTGCCACATTTGGAGATCTCGTGAGAACAGAGCTAAGTTAAGGGTTGTAACGGCCATCTATAGAAATCTGTCTTAAAAATTTTTCAAGCTCATCCATTGGAGCTGTCATCTTCATGGTCCAAAATAATTTCATTCAACACTCTAAACCAGTAAAGGCATACCTATAAGCATAACAAGCCAATTCATTTAAGAATTAAGAAAATTCGTTTAAGAATTTTAGGTGAAGACGCCAGCCCAGGGGCAAGGACTAGAAGACAGGAGGGGCAGGAAAGCTGGTAATAGGGAACCCAAGGTTGAGAAATGAGAGTGTTGACATGTCATGGGGTTGGCAACAAATGTCGTAAAAAAATATGTGTGCTGACTGTTTAATGAGAAGCTAGTTTGTTCTGTAAAACTTCATCTAACGTACAATTACAAAAAGGTATTTTAGGTGAAAAGAATAAATCTTCACATTCCAGACGAAGGGATGAAGACAAGAAAATGAACAAGTAAATGTGGCTCTTCTCAAGGTTGTTCCTACTTGCAAGTTATTAAGATGCATGTTTTGACTAATGACTACAGAGTGATTGTCTATTAGGACAGCCACTGGTATACATTTGCTATCCCTTGGGTGCCTGATTTGACCCTTCTGTGTTCCTTGGCGATTTTGTCTGGCTGTTTCTCAACTGGCCTATACCCACCCTCGCTTTTATACCAACCACATCCCAAAGACTTCAGCGATGTGAAGGCATCATTGTCTGTACACAAGACCACACGATTGCAACCGCTTGGAGGTGGCAGCCTTGAAGTCATGTACTTTAAAGAGTTGTTGTTTTTAGGTGTCATCAAGTCAATTTTCAACTCAGAGTAGAACTACCCCATAGGATTTTCTAGGCTGTAATCTTCACGGGAGCAGATTGCCAGGTCTTTCTCCTCTGGAGCTGCTGGGTAGGTTCTAATCGATAACCTTTTAGTTAGCAGCCAAGCACTTAACCATTGTACCCCCAGGGCTCCTAGACCACTAGCACTAGCCAACATAAATATAATGTGAGCTATATATATATAAGGAGCCCTGGTGGCATAGTGGTTAAGAGCTCAGGCTGCTAACCAAAAGGTTGGTGGTTCAAATCCACCAGCTGCTCCTTGGAAACCCTATGAGGCAGTTCTACTCTGCCCTATAGGGTCTCTATGAGTTAGAATCAACTCGATGGCACACAACATATATGTAATTTAAAATTTTCTAGTAGCCACATTACAAAAAAGTAAGAAGAAATAGGTGAAATTAATATTAATAATCTACTTTATTTAACCTAATATATTAAAAATATTATCATTTCAGTGTGTGGCATAGCCACATTTTAAGTGCTCAGTAGCCACATGTGGCTAGTGGTGATTACATTGGACAGTGCAGTGCTAGAAAGTTCTCTACACTGAGGTGAGTCTCTTGGCAAATCATTTTTTTTCTTCTCATTAATCCTAATCCTTTGTGATGTGCCCACCATGTTGGGAAAATTGCGGCAAGCCAGGACTTCCCAACCAAAGCAAAGGAAAAGATTTGAAACAATGACTCACATAACTCAGGAAACAATCCTTATCCGGAAGTCTAGAGAGAATTGAGCTTTGCTTTGGCTGTGACAACCTGGCAAAAAAGAATGCTTTTCAAAGCTTCTCTTATATTGCTTATTTAGTTTCATGGAGTGGTCTCATTTGAAATATTTCAACTATTATAACAAATAACTTGATTGTATTGTATTAGCAAGGAGGATAATCTTACAAATTAAACAAATAAATGAAAGAAATCTACATTAGTACAAAGATACTAGGAATGTCAATCAACTCAATACCATTCCCTCGGGGAGAAAGAGTAAACCACAGAGTATGTTATGTATAACATCTAATGACATCATGGGAAAGCACTGAAGATGGCTATTCATCTTTTTTCACATTCTGTGTCACAGAGGATTGATAAATACAGAAGCCATACCCTTTAATTCATCCTTTCTTCTGTATTTCACAAATTAAGATTTGGACATGAATCATTTTTGGCTGCCCATTATTATTTCAGGAAACCCTGGTAGTGCAGTGGTTAAGAGCTACGGCTGCTAACCAAAAGGTCAGCAGTTCGAATCCACCAAGTGCTTCTTGGAAACCCTATGGAGCAGTTCTACTCTGTCCTGTAGGGTCACTATGAGTAAGAATTGACTCGACAGCAATGGGTTTGGGTTTTTTTTGGTTTATTATTATTTCAAACCTTCTGCCTATTTTGGGGGTATCCAAGAAAAGGTGGAAGACAGGCCTTCTCCTCCCGCTTTGGAACACGAAGGAAGCAGAATATTCCTCTGCCAGCTGCCTGGCAACTGGAGTAAGGACATGTGATTGAGGCCCAGCCATTCAGAGGTTCCTCCCAAGAGGATGACTGCTGGAGCTGCCTGCTGATGGCTGGTGCAGAAGATCAGAGAGTATTCGAGGTGGTCGTGGTGCAGTGGAAAGGCCAACGGGATGGAAGTGAGTGTGTAGGCACTAGAGCCAGCAGCATCATGGTCCAGTGATCACAATGCCAGGAAAGAGGCATTACATAAAGACTGTTTCTGTGGCTGAGACTGGATCTTGGCCCCTGTTCACCTCTGATTCTATGAGCTAGCAAGTATTTTTCCAGTAAATTTTTTTTTCTTCTGAAGTAGCCAGAGTTAATTTCTGTTGTTTGCCACCAAGAACCTTGACACAGTGTGGAACTGTACCTGTGGGAGATGTCTTAGGCTGGGTTCTCCAGAGGAGCAAAATCAGTGAAGCATATATATAAATATATATAACCAAACCTGTTGCCATCCAGCCAATTCCAACTCATAGTGACCCTATAGGACAGAGGGTTTCCAAGGAGTGGCTGGTGGATTCAAACTGCTAACCTTTTGGTTAGCAGCCTGAGCTCTCAACCACGGTGCCACCAGGGCACCATAAATATATATAGAGAGAACTATTTCAAGGGAATGGCTCGTGCAGTTGTGGAGACTTGCAAGTCCCAAACCCATGGGTCAGGAGTCAGGCTGGAGGCTTCTCCTGACTCACATGGTTGCAGGAGTTGATGAACCCAAAAATGGCAGGTCAGGAGGAATGCTGCTGGCTCACATCCCAAGAACCGGAGGTCAGAGGATGATGAGTCAGATGCAGGATTGAAAGAGAGTGAGCTTTGCCAGAATGTCCATATATATTGGATGCAGGCCAACCAAGAAAACTCTCCTTTCAGCTGATTGGCTGCTCACATCAATTCACAAAATGGAAGATGATTAAATAATATCTGCCAAACCACTGAGAATCATGGCCTAGACAAGTTAACATATACCGTTAACCATCACAGGAGGTGAGATTTTATGCAACACTTCAGATCTGCCATTAACTGCATGGATCTCTAATGGCTTTACAGAGAGATTCTCAAACTTTTTGGTCTCAGGGCTTCTTCACACTCTCAAAAATTATTGAGGACACCAAAGAGTTTTAGTTTATGTGTATGGAGTCCCTGGGTGGTGCAAACCATTAATACACTCATTTGTTAACCTAAAGTTTAGAGATTGGAGTCTACCCAGAGGCACCTGAGAAGAAAGGCCTGGCAATCTATTTCCAAAAAATCAGCCATTGAAAACCCTAAGAAGCTCAGTTCTACTCTGACACACATGGAGTTGCCATGAATTGGAACTGATTTGACAGTAACTGGTACTGGTATATCTATTGATACTTTTTCCTGTTAGAAATTAAAGTAGAACTTTAAAAACTATTTATTTATTTAAAAATAAAATGACAGATCCTATTACTTGTTAACATAAATATAATTTTAAAGAAAAATAGCCTTGTTTTTCCAAACAGAATAGAAATAGTGAGAAGAGAGGCATTGTTTTACATTTTTACAAATCTTTTATAATCTCTGGCTTAATAGAAGACACTTGGATTCTCATATATGCTTCTTCATTTAATCTGTTGTTGTTAGTTCTTTGGGTTGAAATATGAAGAAAATTCAGCTTCCCTCAAGTATGTAGTTGGAAAAGAGAAGAGTATTTTAATAGCCTTTCCAGATAATTATGGATATTATTCTTTGATACAACATCAAAACTTGACAAGATATAGTTTCTTAAAGGTTAGTTGCAATGTGTAGTCTGAAACCATATCAATAAATATCACCTGCTGTGTTGAATTAAAATGGATTGGTCTATCTTGCATTTTAATGACTCTTTTACCCATGTGTGATTTTGTAACATCGATCATTTGGAAAATGATCTGGGTTATACAGATCTTCAAAAAGTTGACACACTTCATTGTATGATATCAAAACCACATTCATTAATAGCACAACAAACAAAAAAATCTTTAAGTATTGTTGAGCTGTAAAGCTTATGGCAGCAAATATAGGTTTTCTAAAACTCAAATTTTTGTGTGAAAGCTCAAATTTTATCATTGGCAACAAAAATTCTCAGTTGTTTTCCTTTACTTGACAGTATCACTACATTGATTGAAAAAAAAAGTCTGCCCAGTACTCCAGTAAGAAAAAGTATAGTTTGAATCTTCTTTTCAGGTAAGAATGATATTCTATTAAAAAAAACAGTTCAGCTGCATTTAAGCAATCACACTAGTGCTTTTTCTTAAGGTATCTATTGTGCTTTGATATGTAGCAGAAATGCTTTATGCTTCACACTGTAGTCAAGTGTTTAGAGTTAATGAAATTAATAATTTTTACTGCTTCATCAAAGACATTCTTAAGTGACACTGGCATGTTTTGTTATGTAAGTATGTGACAGTGAAGAATGCAATGACCATAAGCAATCAGTGCCTTGATTTGTACTAAGTCACTTGCAATGGCACCTACCATTGCTTTTGCGCCGTAAATGCATATGCAGTGAAAAAGGCACACGAAGTCTTAGTATTATTATGAAAATATTTTTGACCTCATAGTCCCCCAGAAACATTCTCAGGGACCCCCAGGAATCTATTGAGCACACTGAGGGAACGGCTGGCCTAATAAGCTAATGTGTGCCTGAGTCAACCAAATGAGAGGCTTTGCAAGCTTCTGTCATTGCAGAAGCAGATAACGATAAGACCTGTCATCATAGTTTACCCTGTTTTGTTATAATTTTAACTAAATAAAGATCAACCTGCTCTGTTTTCTTGCAACATCTTTTTTTTAATCTTAGTCTAGGTAGAAGCCAAATAGAATTTTAGAAGCTGGAATATCTTGGTATGTAGATCCTTGTGACCAAACTGGTTATTTTGCCATTTTGACCTCTCAAACTGTGGTAGGTTGTGCCATAAAGCATCACAAAACTCATTTCAAGGAATGAGGCTGGAATGTCAGGAAAGGTTAATTGACTTGAGCTCTTGTAATGATCTATGGCTATGCTGGTTTGGATATCAGAGATTCCAGGAGACGGTATCAATGAAACCTCTTCTGAAATCTAGCCTTCATGGGTTTTGGCCCCTTGATTAAAAGCTTTTAATGTGCAGTGAACTACGGGGCAATTGTAAAGGCAGAGATGAGAATTCCACATGAGCTGGCTGGAAATGCCACCACAGAAAGGATCTGGTAGATTTGTACAGTATATCATCTCAGCCTGACAACAAGAAAGAGAGCCTCTAGGAAAAGTTCTGTTTTGAAGAATAATGTATTAGAACAGACAGCCAGTTATAAATCCATCTTCAGATTTTAGGGAGCTTCCTCACTGATCATTTTGAGTATTTTAAAATTAATGAGTATTAGAGAATCTGCTTTTTCTCTAGAGAAAATATATAAAAGTTTCTTTTGTAGACCATGACTGACAAAGACTGTGGGGGGTGGGGTGGGGAAGAATAGCTGTACTGCTTGAAAAGAAAAGTTAATTAGATGACAAACAGAACTAATCAGCAATTTAAAACATTCCCAGTTAAAAATATATCATGAAAAATTCTTAAGATATACATCTGAGGGGAGGCAGAGACAACATGATGCTATAGACGGAAACACTATGCCATCCCTCTGCTGCAAAGACCCGAAAAACTAGGTAAAGCAAATACAGACATCAATCCTGGAACCTTAAGCATCAAATGAAGGAATAAAGAACTCAATCAAGCACCAAATGGAATAAGAAACTGACAGAACAGAGGATGAGGGGGGCTACGGAGTGGAGATCCCCTACCGTCTAACACAGCACGAATTTGCCATCTTGGGCTACAGCCACCAAGAAAGGCAGACAGGGAGGATGGGAAGGCAACTTCACGGAGCTCTCAACAGGAGACAGATCACTTGGTAACCAGGGATACATGCTTTCCCACCCTCACCCTTCTTCCCTGTATGTGGCTTCCAACACTTTCCAATGGGCCATCGTTGCTCTGCCAGAGAGACACCAGCTCACTGATGCCTCGGTCTGCCCCATCCCCACAGGCTGGCCCCTTCAGCACCGTTTTTATTTGTTTTTTGTTTTTGGGGTTTTTTTGGGCTTTTTTTTGTTGCTTCTATCTCTCTCCTTCCTTGCTTTCTTTTCTCCTGCCCGGCTAGCCCCATATGCTGTCCCCTTCCCTTCTTGATGGGCTGGGCTGCATTGCCCCTGCTAGCAGTCTCCTTCAGCACCATTAGTAATTTTATTATTATTATTATTTTCTTTTTTTTCCCAGTTTCTTTTCTCTCTCTCCCTTCTTTCCTTTCCTTTCACCAGCACACCTAGCCCTTTGAGCTTCCCCTGCCCCCCCATTAAAGTGCAGTGTTGCACCAGTGGGCTAGAGAGCCATTGGTGCATGGCCTCCCCAGATCCAGGCTGCCCCGATGGCTGGCTCCTTTGGTGCCATATTTTTTTCTTTGTTTCTTCTCTCTATATCCCTTCCTTCTTTTCCTTTCACTCATCTACCAGACCCCATGTGCCATCCCTGACTCTTCTTGACAGGCTTTGCTGCACCACTTGGCTGGGGGTGGGGGCACCAGCACATGCCCTCCCCAGGTTTGTATCACCCCTACAGGCCAGCTTCCTCAGGATCATATGTATTTTTTTCTTTGTTGTTCCCCTTCTTCCTTTTCCTTCTCCCTTCCACCTAGGACCTGCACTGCCTCTGCCCCTTCCTGACAGGTCATGCTGTGCCACTGGGCAAGAGACACAAAAGCTTGATGACACCCCAATTGCACCCTGCCCCCAACAGTTGGCTCCCCTACACCATATTTATTTATTTATTTTTGTTGTTTTTATTATATTTTGTTTGTTGATTGGTTGGTTGGTTTCTTCTCTCTCTTTTCCCTCTTTTCTTTCCTTTCCTTTCTCCCACCCACATAGCCCCATGCTCTGGCCACGCCCCTTCTGGACAGGCCGAGCCACACTGCTCAGCTAGGGAGCCACTGGCACACGGCCTTGATGGGTGACCCTGCCCCCACCTGCTGAATCCTACTGCACCACCATTATATTTACTTTTTTCCTTCATTTTTTTTTGGAATTTTTCCCTTTCTTCTTTCTCTTCTCTCACCCACCCACTTAGATCTGCACATCACATCCTTTCCCTTCCCTCCTGCCTATCTGCACTGTGCGCCAAGTGCTGCACCCCCAAGCAGAAATGTTGCAGTCCCTCGGGCCCTGTCCTGCACTGTGACCCCGCAGTGCCCTGTTGGCCCCAGTTTGTGCTGAAAACTAACCATCCCTGCCCCTCCATCCCTGCTGGACCTGCCCTGCTGCACCATAGCTGAGTGACCAGCCTCGCCTACCTGGACAAGATGGTGAGAAGTATCCTGCCCACAGGCAAGCAAGCTACAAAACACTCCCAGCCCACCTGCCCAGACATAACCAAATAAAACAAAAACAGGAAGATACAAACAAATACACAATCAGTAAATGAAGAAAATAATTCCTGAATGTCCCAGACAGTAGACGGTATCAAAACATATAAAAAACCAGACAGGATGGCTCCAGAAAGTGACCAAAATAAAACACCAGATGATCTTCTGGTAGAAGAAAAGCCACTGGAACTACCTGATAGGGAATTCAAAACTCTAATATTCAGGGTTCTCCAAGTGATGAAGAAAAATGCAGACAAAAATAAGGAAAAAATAGCCAAAATCATGGAAAATACAGACAAAATCAGGGAAAACATAGACAAAGCAATGGAAGAATTCAGGAAAATAGTATGGGAACAAAATATCAAAATAAATAAACAACTAGAAATCATACAAAAATAGGAATTAGAAATCCAAAGGATAAACAACAAGATTTCAGAAATGGACAGTGCAAGAGAAGGTTTTAAGAACAAATTTGAAACAATGGAAAAAAAGATCAGCAAAATTGAAGACAAACCCTTGGATACCACTTTGTTGGAGGAAAAATCAGAAGAAAGAATGAAGGAAAATGAAGAAACCCTGAGAACAATGTGGGATATAATCAAAAGGAAAAAGTTGCATGTGATCAGATTTCTAAGAGGAAATGGAAAACACAGAGATCGTTGAAGATTTGCTGACAGAACCCCATATAGGATAAACTCCAAAAGAAAATCACAAAGACATATCATAATCACAATTGCTAAGACTAAAGACAAAGACAGAATCCCGACAGTGGCTTGAGAAAAACAAAAAGTCACAAAGGGGAAACAATAAGACTAAGCTCTGATTACTAGGCAGAAACCATGCAGGCAGGAGAGAAATGAGTTGACATATACAAAACCCTGAAACAAAAAAATTTCCAGCCAAGAATAATATATCCTGCAAAACTCTCACTTAGATAAGATGGCAAAATTAGGACATTTCCAGATAAACAGAAATTAAGGGAATACGTAAAAACCAAACCAAACTTACAAGAATTATTAAAGGGAGTCTTCGATTAGAGAACCAACAACATTAGACAACAGCCTGAATCTAGGACACAAGACAGAATCAGCCAGATACCAACCTAGGTAATGAACATTCAAGGATAAAACAAAACAAAACTTTTACAGCAGGGAACCAGAGAGGTCAATCTGTAAATGACAACAACATCAGAACAATGTAAGAGGGAATAAACAGTATAGATATAGAACTTTAAAATGGAGAGGAAGTCAAAGTGATGTCAAGTAATAAAAGACTGGTTTAAATTTAGGAAGATAGCAGTAAATTTCAAGGTAAACACAAAGAAAGTTAACAAACCTACGCATCAAAATAATGAAGGAAAACATAAAGACTCAGTAAACACAAAAACTACTAAAACAAAAGAAATAAACAAACAAAAAAATCCACAAGCAAAAGGAATTTAGCACAGAAGAGTAAGAGGAACAAAGAAAATGTCAGCATCACAAAAAAAAGCACCACAAAATGACAGCAATAAACACACATATCAATAATCACGTTAAATGTAAATGGTTTAAAAGAATCCGTAAACAGAGAGGGACATAAAGGATAAAAAAACAGGACCCATCAGTATGCTGTCTACAAGAGAAACACCTTAGAAATAAAGACATAAATATATTAAAATCAAAGAATGGAAAAAAATATATCAAGCAAACAGCAACCAAAAAAGAGCAGGAGTGGCAATACTAATCTTAGATAAAATAGACTTTAAAACAAAATCCATCATAAAAGATAAGGAAGGACATTACATAATGATTAAAGGGACAATCCTCCATGAGGATATAATGATAACATACATCTATGCACCCGATGAAAGGGCTCCAAAATACATAAACTGTCACAGCACTGAAAAGAGAAATTGACAGTTCCACAGTAATAATAGGAGACTTCAACACACCACTCTCAATTAAGGACAGAACATCTAGAAAGAAACTTAGCAAAGATACAGAAGATCTAAAGGTTAAAATCAACCAACTTGACCCCACAGATAAATATAGACCTCAAGAGTAGAGCAGAAATAAATGAAGTAGAGAATAGAGAAACCAGAGAAAGTACCAACAAAACTAAAAGTTGATTCTTTGAAAGGTTCAACAAAAATCAACAAAACATTGGCCAGATTTACAATAGAAAAATAGGAGAGGACACAAATAACCCAAATAAATGAAATGAGGGGACATAACAACAGATCCAACTGAAATAAAGAGAATCATAACAGAATATTATGAAAAACTATACTCCAACAAATTTGAAAACCTAGAGGAAATGGACAGATTTCTAGAAATACACTACCTACCTAAACTAACACAAACTGAGGTTAAAACTCTGAACAGACCCATAACAAGAGAAGAGATTGCAAAGGTAATAAAAAAAAAACTCCCAACAACAAAAAAAGCCCTGGCCCAGATGGCTTCACTGGAGAATTCCACCAAACATTCAGAGAAGAGTTGATACCAGTACTACTCAAACTATTTCAGAACATAGAAAAGGAAGGTATACGTCCAAATTCATTCTACGAAGCCAGCAAAACACTGATACCAAAACCAGGCAAAGGCACCACAAAAAAAGAAAATTATAGACCAATATCTCTCATGAATATAGATGCAAAAATTCTCAACAAAATTCTAGCCGATAGAATTTAACATCATCAAAAACAATAATACACCATGACCAAGGTATGCAACGTTGGTTCAACATTAGAAAATCAATCAGTGTAATCTACCATATATATAAAAACAAAGGAATCACACGATCATCCCAACTGACGCAGAAAAGGCATTCAATAAAGTCCAACACCCATTCCTGATAAAAACTCTCAATAAAATAGATACAGAGGGGAAATTCCTCAACATAATGAAGGACATCTATACAAAACCAACATCCAACATCATTCTTAATGGAGAGAAGCTGAAAATATTCCCATTGAGAACAGGAACAAGACAAGGATGCCCTTTATCATCACTCCTATTTAACATTGTGCTGGAAGTCCTAGCTAGAGCTGTAAGGCAAGAAAAAAATAAATAAATAAAGGGCATCCAAATTGGTAAGGAAGAAGTAAAACTATCCCTATTTGTGGGTAACATACTATATACATAGAGAACCCAAAGAACTCAACAAGAAAGCCACTGGAACTAATATAAAGATTCAGCAGAGTAGCATGAGACAAGACAAACATACAAAAATAAGTTGGATCCGTATACCGATAAAGAGAATTAGGAAAAGGAAATCAGGAATACCATTTATAATAGCCCCTAAAAAAAATAAAAATACTTAGGAATAAGTCTAACCAGGGATGTAAAGTATCTATACAAAGAAAATTACAAAACACTACTGCAGGAAACCAAACGAGACCTACATAAATGAAAAAACACACCATGCTCATGGATAGGTAGACTCAATATTATGAAAATGTCAGTTCTACCCAAAGCAATCTACAAGTACACTGCCATCCTGATCCAAATACCGATGGCATTCTTTAATGAGATGGAAAACCTAATCATTAACTTTATATGGAAAAGGAAGAGGCCCCAGATGAGTAAAACACTATTGAAGAAGAAGAATAAAGTAGGAGGACTCGTGCTACCTGACCTTAGAACCTATTATACAGCTACGGTAGTCAAAACAGCCTGATACTGGTACAACTACAGGTACATTGACCAATGCAACAGAATTGCAAACCCAGAGGTAAATCCATTCATCTACCATCACCTGATCTTCGACAAAGGCCTAACTTTCATTAAATGGGGAAAAGACGGTCTTTTTAAAAAAAGATGCTGGCAAAACTGGATGTCCATCTGTAAAAAAATGAAACAGGACCCATACCTCACAGCATACACAAAAACTAATTTAAAATGGATCGAAGACCTAAATAGAAAACCCAAAACTATAATGTTCATAGAAGAAAAAATAGAGTCAATGCTAGAGCACTGATATATGGCATAAATAGGATACAAACCATAACTAACAATACACAAACCCCAGAAGATAAGCTAGATAACTGGTATCTTCTAAAATTAAACATTTATGCTCATCAAAAGACTTCACCAAAAGAGTGAAAAGAGAGCCTACAGACTGGGAAAAAAAATTTGGCTATGACGGATCTTACAAGGTCTAATCTCTAAAATCTATAGGAAACTCCAACACCACTACAACAAAGAGTCAAATAACCCAATTAAAAAATGGGCAAAGGATATGAACAGACACTTCACCAAAGAAGACATTCAGGCGGCTAACAGACAGATGAGGAAATGCTTTCGATCACTAGCCGTTAGAGAAATGCAAATCAAAACCACAATGAGATACCATCTCACCTCAACATTACTGGCATGAATTAAAAAAAACACAGAAAATAACAAATGTTGGAGAGGCTGCGGGGAGCTTGAAACTCTTACGCATTGCTGGTAGGAATGTAAAATGATACAACCATTTTAAAAAATGATACGGGGCTTCCTTAGATAGCTAGAAATAGAAATACCATACGATCCAGCAATCCCACTCCTAGGAATACGTCCTAGAGAGATAAGAGCCATCACATGAATAGACATGCACATCCATGTTCATTGCAGTATTATTCACAATAGCGAAAAGATGGAAACAACATAGATGCCTATCAACGAATGAATAAACAAACTATAGTACATACACACAATGGAATACTATGCAACAATAAAGAACAATGATGAACCTGGGAAACATCTCACAACATGAATGAATCTGGAGGACATTATGTGGAGTGAAATAAGTCAATCACAAAAGGACAAATACTGTATGAGACCGCTTTTATAAAAATTCATGAAATGGTTTACAAACAGAAAGAAACAATCTTTGATGGTTACGAGGGAGAGGAGGGGTGGGGAGGAAAAAACACTAATTAGACAATAGATAAGTGGTAACTTTGGTGAAGGGTAAGACAGTATACAATGCTGGGGAAGCCAGCACAACTTGTCCAAGGCAAAGTCATGGAAGTTCCATAGACACATCCAGACTCCCTGAGGGACGGAATTACTGGGATGAGGGCTGGAGACCATGATCTTGGGGGACATCTAGCTCATTTGGCATAAAATAGTTCATAAAGAAAATGTTCTGCATCCTACTCTGATGAGTAGTGTATGAGATCTTAAAAGCTTATGAATGGCCATCTAAGGTACTCCACTGATCCCATCCAATCTGGAGCAAGGGAGATTGAAGAGAACCAAAGACACAAGGGAAAGATTAGTCCAAAGGACTAATGGACCACGATACCACAGCCTCCACCAAACTGAGTCCAGCACAACTAGATGGTGCCTGGCTACCACCACCGACTGTTCTGACAGAGATCACTATAGAGTGTCCTAGAAAGAGTTAGAGGAAAATATAGAACAAAATTCTAACTTACAAAGAAGACCAGACTTACCGGCCTGACAGAGACTGGAGAAACCCTGACAGTATGGCCCCCAGACACCCTTTTAACTCAGTACTGAAGTCGCTCCTGAGGTTCACCCTTTAGCCAAAGATTAGACAGGCCCATAAAACAAAACGAGACTAAATGGGCTGGTGTGCCAGGGGCAAGGATGAGAAGCCAGGGTGTAGGGTTGGGGGGCTGGGGGAGGATAGGAAAGTTAGTAAGAGGGAACCCAAGGTCGAGAAGGGGAGAGTGTTAACATGTCATGGTGTTAGCAACCAATGTCACAAAACAATATGTGTATTAACTGTTTGATGAGAAACTAATTTGCTCGGTAAACTTTCATTTAAAGTACAATAAAAAGAAAAAAAAAGAGATACATCTATCTGGTAGCTAAATAATTATTAAGTCTGTGGTTTGTTGTTTGTTTTGTAGGCGTTAAGCTGTGAAAAATTGGTGTATATAAAAGGCTGGAAACACAAATCCCTCAAAACAGAGCTCATACTTAAAGTTTAGCTAAAATTGCAGCACATCATTATGCAGTAAAATTCCTGCATGTCTTCAGCTGGGGATGTAATTCAAAGAATCAGAGCCTTTGGCATGGCACAGTGTCAGGGTTATGGGCAGGCCAAGTGCTAGTGAGGTTTGAAGGTCGTGAGAACTGTCATTCATTGCTGGTGCAGGGGGGAGAGTCAGTACTTTGGAAAACAGCTTGGCAATATAAAAAATCTGAAGGTGCACGTTCCCTAAGACCCAGAAATTCCCCTCCTAGAACCACTTCCTAGGGAAACTCTTTGTGCACAGGGGGATAAGTAGAAAGAATATTCATTACAGCGTTATGTATAATAGCAAAATTTTAAAAAAAGAAACCGAGCTAAATAGCCATCATTAGGAAATGAATAAATAAATTGTGGAATAATCAAACAATAAAATAATAAAGACTTAAAATGAGCAAACTAGAGCTACGTGCTGTGGATCTATCGGCATGATTAAATATGATAAATATAATTGTGAGTATAAAAATCAAGCTACAATAAGTATATTTTCACAAGAAAAATAGATGCATTCATATATAAAACATGAAAACATATGGTTGAGAAGGATGCACACTAGTGGTTGATTTTAGGTTGATTTAGTGGGAATGAGATAAGTGACTTCAACCGTGTCTGTAATATTTTATTCTTAAACTAAAAATATCCGAGGTAAAGATGGCAAAATTATAACATTTATGAAATCTGGATAGTGGGTACATGGAAATTTGCTGTATTATTATCTATTCTTTGTTTGCAATTTTCATAATGAAACAAACCAACAAATAAGCATATTTAAAAAGAGAATGAGCCTGAAAGTTAGGTCCCAGTTTAGTTCCCATTATTTCATTATTTGCTAGCTGTCTGTCCTTGGCAAGTTACTTAATCTCACTAAGCTTCTTTTTTTAAATTTTATTTATACCTACCTCTTGCTGATGTGGTGCACAGCACACAAATGCCAGTTTTCTTTTTTGCACCAAGTACTGTATGGTAAAGAGTCCCTGGATGGTGCAAACGCTGAGGCACTCTGCTGCTAAACAAAATGTTGGAAGTTGGAGTCCACCCAGAGGCTACTCCGAAGAAAGGCCTGGTGACTTACTTCTGAAAAATCAGCCATTGAGAACTCTATGGAGCACTGCTCTACGCTGAGACACGTGGGTTGGAAGCGACTCCACGGAAACTGGTAGTAGGTAATATTATTTGGTAATGTCAATTGAAACTCCAAGATTTTGTGCAAATTAGAAAAAGGCCATGGGTGGGGTGGGGTGGAGGAAGAAGAGCAAGGGGGTCAGGTATGATTGAGACAACATACTCTGTATTTGCCTTATCCTGGCCTTTTCCCCTTTAACTCTCTACTTTCTGTCAGCTGTTTAAACGTGTATGCTTGCATGCACGCATGAGCAATAAACAAGCAATAATTCACAAATGTTTAGACCAGAGGCTGAGCTTCTTGACGATGGGAAAGCTGTTTAATTTCATGTAAGCATGAAGCATCCTCTGACTTATGGGCTCAGAAGTATTACATTACAGTGAAACTGGAAATCAGTTAAATGTTTCATGTTAAGAAAAGTGCTTGCTATTTGAATTCTCATGGTGTACACATTCATTTTTATATCAGCTTTCATATCAATATAATAAGGACAGTTTTATTGGTCAGCTTTCAATTATCTTTGCTAAGGAGATGCCAGAGAGGTCAGGCAAATCTAGAAACTTAATCCAAATCAGTAGCTTGATTTTTTTTTTCAATTGCTGTTCAAACTGGCAGAAAAAATAATGGATCCAAGTGTCTTCCCCTTTTTCTTCTTTTTCCAAGCTAGAGGACTTGGTAAAGAAAAATGTGAAAGTTAAAATGTCAGCAGCAGCAAAGGTGAACAAACAAAAGTGGCTGAACAATTAAAAGGTTACTGCTTGCTACTTTGGGCAGCTTAGAAAATATCAACGGAAAACTAAGTTAACCAAATTGATTGCCTTCACTTCTATATTGTATGTGTCTAGGCCGAGGCTCAAAACTTCTCATAACTAAACTTATTTGGTAGAAGAGGAAAAGTTAGAGAGAATAGGTGGGAAGGAGGCTAGATCACCAAGGACTATGGTGTAGGTTGTGCACTGCACAACTCCAGAGAGCATCATTCACATAGACAACTGTGTATGCATGCAGTGGTCCTGAAAGGAGGTGTCAAAGTAAGGAACAGAATGGGCTCCTAATGGCACAGAAGAGATCCTAGTCTCTGAAAATGCCCCATGATCCAATTCTGTAAATGGAACTGATTTTCAGCTCCCTACACAAATAAGTGACAGATTGTGGAGAATCAAAGTCCTTAGCTTAGATAATATAGAGGAGTATTCATTGAGATCCCTCCCAAGAGCATGGCAATAAAGAGAATGAAACTAATAAGAACCAACACAATGAATAAGGTTACCCATTTGCAGCAGTTACCCAGAAGATTGAAACTGAGTAGCAAACAGGTGTGATGAACAGCCAGATCTAATTTAGAAAGTAGATCAATCAGACACTGATGTATATTGGGTTGTTGCTGTTGTAAGCTACCATTGAGTGGCTCCGACTCAGGCGATCGCATGCACAATGAGATCAGAACATTGTGATTCACAGAGCTTTCATCGGCTGATTTTTGGAAGTAGATCACCAGGCCTTTCTTAGTCTGGAAGCTCTGCTGAAACCTGTTCGGCATCATAGCAACATGCAAGCCTCCACTGACAGACAGGTGGTGGCTGCACTTGAGGTGTACTGACCAGGAAATGAGCCCAGGTCTCTCACGTAGAAGGCAAGAATTCTACCACTGAACCTTCATTGCTGTCTGGATGCTGGGTAGTGGGTTATTATTATTAGCTGCCATTGAGTTGGCCCTTGACTCATGGTGACCCCATGCACAACAGGATCAGACCGCTGTGATCTATAGAATTTTCATTGGCTGATTTTCAGAAGTAGGTCACCAGGCCTTTCTTCCTAGGCTATCTTAGTCTGGAATCTCCCCTGAAGCCTGTTCAGCACCATCGCAACATGCAAGCATCCACCAACAGATGGGTGGTGGCTGCACTTGAGGTGCATTGGTCAGGAATGGAACCCTGGTCTCCCACACGGAGTGTGAGAATTCTACCACGGAACCACTACTGCCTTTATTCTGGGTAGTTTACTGTATTTATAAAAGTAAGCTAAGGTAACAGTAATCAGTATCGGGGTGAAGACACGTATTTAACGAAGAAGTCTGTCTTTTCATTAGTGGGCATCTCTGAGGAGTGCAGTTTATGCAGCAATTTGCAGCTCTAAGAATGAGTTACTAAGTGCACAGAGAAGAAAAATAGGTATGGGACAATTTTGAAGAGTAACTTAGGTTTCATAGTTTTGACTGGAAATGCAAAGTGGGTGAACCCCCAAGAGTCCTATTTATGTATGAAATCAAAGGTAATTTCATGGGTCCTTTTTAACTTCAGGATTCTTTGATTCTATTAGCAGTGATGGGTGATACATAAGGAATACAAAGAGAAAGAAATCATCCCTTTCCGCGGATTGATATTGTTCTCTTTTAGTACTGTATTTGTGTGTGATTAAATTCTGTAATTACAGTAAGACAATATACTATCCCAAATACTTTGTTCCAAATCTGAATAGAATGCCTTTGATGTAAGCAATGCAAGGGAGTTGTTTAAAAATGTTATTTGGAGATCAAGTTCTTGACCTAATATGGTCAAGGTCTATTTTGAACTCTTTCAATTGAAAGTAGCAACAACAGATTAAGAACAAGTTTACACTGCACATTTAAAGTCGAAGCATCTTTTTGATCCACGTTTTATTTCTTGTGCTTTAAGATCCCAGATTTGGTAAGTCTTTGAGGGATGAGTATTATGATTGTATTTCTGCCTTGTGCAGAAAGATAATTCTAACCTATATAATGTTCCAGGAGGTCCACAGCTTGTTTTCATGGCACATTGACGGCTACTGGCTTGTGACCCATTAGTAGGTCAAGTTCATTGTCAGTAACCACCATATTATCCTAACCTCTTCTATTGACCACAGAGCAAATGAACCAGAAGATGAGGTTCTTTACTGGATCATTACATTCTCCATTTTGGAATTCACATCTTCCTTGAACTATCGAAATATCATTAAGCATTACAATTTTGAGAGCTGAAGCAGCTGTGTTATGGTAAGAAGACAGATGGCTGTCAACACAAGTCTAACTCAGTGGCAGTGTTGTGATGAGGTCACCATTGTCCCAAGTCTGTACTCAGATTTTCAGACCCAGCATTGGTTCTGATAGCACATCTAGATTTGATTAAACTCAGAGGGAACAGCAAATAACCAAACCCACAAGGGATTGATGTCTAAACCAAAATTCCAACTTCCTAATTATAGTATTGGAGCCCTGGTGGCACAGTGCTTAAGAGCCTGGCTGCCAACCAAAGTTAGTTCAAATCCACCAGCTACTGCTTGGAAACCCTATGGGGCAGTTCTACTCTGTCCTATCGGGTTGCTATGAGTTGGAATCAAGGCAATGGCAAAGGGTTTGAATTTTTAGGGGGGGGTAATTGTAGTGTTGTTATGGATTGAATTGATCTCCAAAAAATATATGTTAAAGTCCTAACCCTTGTATCTGTGACTGTGACCTTGTTTAGAGAAATAGAGTTTTTCTTTGCAGATACTATCAGTTAAGTTAAGGAGGTCATATCAGTGTACAGTGGGTCCTAATCCCTTCTGAGGGTGCTTTATAAAAAGGAAGAACAGACACGGAGACAGTCACACAGGGGGAAGACACACATCCATGTGGAAATGCATCTAAAAGCCAAAGAACACCAAGAAACGCCTGGGGGCTACCAGAAGCTGAAAAAAACAAGGAAGAATTTTCCCCTAGAGGAGATAGAGAGAGCATGGTTGTCATGGATTGAATTGTGTCCCCCCAAAATATCTGTCAACTTGACTAGGTCATGATTCCCACTATTGTATGGTTGTCTACCATTTTATCATCTGATGTGATTTCCCTATGTGTCGTAAACTCTATCACTGTGATGTAATAAGATGGGTTAGCGGTAGTTATATTGATGAGGTCTACAAGATTAGGTAGTGTCTTAAGCCAATCTCTTTTGAGATATAAAAGAGAGAAGCGAGCAGAGAGACATGGGAACCTCATGCCACCAAGAAAGCAGTGCTGGGAGTAGAGTGCATCCTTTGGACCTGAGGTTCCTATGCAGAGAAGATCCCAGACCAAGGGAAGACTGATGACACGGACCTTCCTCCAGAGTTGACAGAGAAAGCATTTCCCTGGAGCTGACGCCCTGAATTTGAACTTGTAACCTACTGGACTGTGAGAGATTAAACTTCTCTTTGTTAAAGCCATCCACTTGTGGTATTTCTGTTACAGCAGCACTAAATGACTAAGACAATGTAGTGCCAATGCCCTTAATTCAGACTCCTAGCTGCAAGAACTGAGAAAATAAGTATCTGTTCTTTAAAGCAACCTGCTTTATGGTAGTTTGTTACCCTAGTCCTAGGAAACTAAGACCGCTCAGTGTCACTCTATGATGAACAGATTGTTTGTGCCCCACCTTCAAGTTACTGCTCTTTTAAAGAATCTTGGTAGCTGGGAAGTTGAGTAAATTTCAAAAGATGTTTGCTCTATCAGCTAGGGTCTCTCTGAGAGAGAAAAACTACACAGTAATTTGAACAGGGAAAGTTTAATATAAAGAATCATTAACTATGTCAGAGTATTGCAGTAACAAGGGGTTGGCTAGTAGGAAATATAAATAACTCCCAGGAATACAGGAGTAGCAGGTATAAAGAGCAGCCACTACCCACAGGGCTGAGATGGAGCACCCAAAGATGAAATAGACCCTGTTGGGGAGATCACAGCTGTGGCCCACTGGATGCTGACAAGTCACTGAGATGCCTTGCTAGCAGAACCTGCTGGCAATCTAACCTCTTGGGTGCCAGGGAAGCCATCCATAGGGATGTGCCATATCTTGAATTTACTGCAAAGTTTCTCAAGTTGATGCCAGAGGAAGCTGCTGGCAGCTGGGTGCTGTTGGCTGCCACATATTCTGGAGACTTGTAGTGGAGAAGCCAGGCATGCAGGTGGAATCTGGAGAAGGGAGCAGACTAGAACCACAAAGATAAATGCCTTCATCCTCTAGTGTCCCTCCTGCACTGTCTACTGATAAATCATAACACCAACAGATGGCAAAGGAGAAATAATTTACAGTGTCCAGCTCAATTATTGTAGAGTAGGCAATGAAGGGTGGATATGGAGCTGAGAGGCAATAAGCTCTTAACTGGCACACCTGCTTAGTCTGTCAGCATGAACTTAGTTCAAAGGACAGTAGACAGTCTTGTCAAATATGTCATTCAAGACACGAAAAATCCAGTAACTCTCCCTGTCCCAAAACAGGCCATACCTCTCTGTTCAAGGATAATGTCTATGGGTTCCAGACTCATAACCACTGAACAGTTTCACAAAAACACCATCCAATTCTCATCCTGTTTTCTCAGTTCTGTGATGATCATCTTCTTACTGTTTGGGCAGGGTATAACACAATCAGCGTGGTTTTATTTATTTTAGGGTTTTATCACTTTCATGTCCTACCTCCGTCACATAATACTCTTATTACTTAGATTAATCTTGGGTGTCTTCTCATGCCTTCAGTCATATGTTACAATCTTTGTGTGACAGCTACAGGCAGCTTACTTTCCATCTTCTATTGTTTCTGACTACTGTATTTTTACACAAATAACGTGCATCTTCTGCGTTTGTTTGCCATCTGTGCCCTCTCCCCATAAGGTATTTTCGTAAGCATGCCATGCTTATTTTTTTACAGCAACATGTAAAAAAATTTGGCATAGCAGCACTTATGAAACTACCTCATGGTGGGAGGGCTCAGTTGGCAAACAAATGTAGGAGGTGAGCATTATTTGTGTAAAAATGCGGTACTTTCCCAGCCAGAGATGACCTCAGTTTCAAGTTACAAACAATCCCTCACTATAGCCTCGTTTCTGCCTATAGAGGTAGCACTGATTCTCTACAACTGATCTGAGAGAGGTAACATCGTTTAACTTTTTAGGCCAATAGTATTTGATTTTATGAATTACTAAAAAAACTTAGGAGCCTTCCTAACAATCCTTATTACTCCCTGGAAATAAGCTTTACGAAGGGAAATTGTAAAATAAAAGGAACACTTAGAGAGATAAGTGTGTACTAGATGTGTAACTTTAGGCTCTCTTTGTGTCTTGTTTTTTCGCAAATGTAAGATGTGGATACTAATAGCAACTATTTCATTGAGTTATTATGAAAATAAATTGAGTTAATACACATTAAAGCACTTAGGTCAGTGTATAACACATAGCAAACACTTACAAGTGACATATATGATCTGATGTGAAAATTAAGAAATAGCTGAAAGAAACGATGCCCAATTTGAGAGGTAAAGGATGGTAAGAATGAAAAATTTGAATAAATTTTTGAAATTAAAAAGAATGTATCCCTTGGTACTAGGCTAAGTTTACCTTCATTAACTACAGTCAGACACAATCTATTTATTAAGAATAGTGGGAACTTGTAAAAATTTACAAGATCTGTGATTTAAGGCCAAAAAATCTTCAGGGAAACACTGTCTCCAGTGGGTTTATGATAAAAGCTTGAGAGGCTTGGTGCCACATTCACTGTCACTAGATGGCGCTGTAGAGTAACTAAGCTTGGTTGCTTTTTAAAGGTTTTTTTAAAATTAGATTACTCTTATATAAACATTTTGCACAAGGGTAGGTATTATGAGAACTGAAAATAGTGTGGGTATATTCACCAGGTATTTTACTCTCAAACAGCTGGTGTGGCAAGTGTGAGATACCTTGAGAACAATGGATTCAGAAGAATAGTCGACATTTAGGAAGATAATTGAACACAAACCAGGGTCAGATTCAGTAGCTGGTTGGGATTACTAAATGATGAAACAGCAACTATGGTTCATGGTCAAATTGTCAATGCTAAGACTGGCACTGCCAAAATAAAAATGTGAGGGAAATAAACTCTCCAAAAATAGAGCATTAAAATAATATGATTTGACATCATTATGTGTATGTGAGCTCCCAACAATATACTTAACGTTTTACTATCTAGTTCAGAAAAACAGTACTAACTTGAGATTATATTTTTTGCAATCTTCCTTTCGATTAGTGTCTTCACTTCATAAAAAGTGTGTTTTAAGGGATCTAAGCAATGATAGGAGCCCTGGTGGTGAAGTGGTTAAGAGTTAGGCTGCTAACCAAAAGGTCGGGGGCTCGAGTCCACCAATTACTCCTTGGAAACTATGGGGAAGTTTTATTCTGTCCTAGAGGGTTGCTATGAGTCGGAATCGACTCGATGGCAGTAGGTTTTTTTAAGCAATGATATAAAGGATTGTATTAGGATTTGGTAGAGCATTTTTAAGGAAGTAATGAGAGAAGCATGAAGTCAAGAAAGGATAGGAGTTAGTTTTATATACAGATGTCAAGGAAGGCTATAAAGAAAGAAGAGAAGGTACAGCCCATGTCTAGATATTTGACTCACACTATAGCGCAGTAAAACCAGTCGATTCAGCTCATTGCCTTCAATCTCCTCAATCAGTACAGCCTTGCCAATTTTTAAACCAGCCAGCAGAGAACAAGAATGACTGAATGGCCATGCTGCAGTCCAGTTATTGGGCTACACAGAGCTATAGCAGGATTCATACTATGTCATAACATCAAGAATGAGCAGATTGCACTTGATCTACGGATGAATGGCTTTTCATGGGACTTAGATGGAGATAAAGGAAGTCAGCTGCTATGGCTTAAGTATTAGAAATGGCGGGAAAAGGAAACAATCTAGCAATCTTGGAATAAAGTAGAAACGGAGATAACAGATTGACAAGGTCAAGAAATAGAGGAAACATAGCTTCAGGAAATTAGCTACTGATTCTTTCTTTGTAAGCTGGAGCATTAAATAGTGAGAGACGTCTGTGGCATGTTGAAAGGAACATTTACTCCAATTGTGTTCTAAGTCAGAATGCTTGTTGATGCACAAAAGTTGCTGTCGAGTTAATTCTGACTCATAGCGACCCTATGGGACAGAGTAGAACTGCCCAATAGGGTTTCCAAGGCTGTTTTCTTTATGGAAGAAGACTTCCACATCCTTCTCCCTTGGCGCAAAAGTGTAACATTGTGTTAATCTGTAACTTTGCATCTCCAGTGGTTTAAGTGTCCTCTTTTCGGTCTCTACAAAGCGATTCTTAACTGAGTATTGATGCTTAATTATCTCTAGATTATTAGACTTTAAGTTCTAGCTGTAATATTCCTACCTCAGACATGTTCTTAAAATTAACAAAGGACAAACGTGTGCAATGCCTAGGTATGGCCTCAGGTGATAATTTAGTTTTAAAAAAATTGGTTAGCGAGTATGATATGGAGGAAATGTTTCTGTTCTGTTGAAACTGGTATGAGAATATCCCATATTCAAGGGAGTTTTTTATTTTTTACTTTTTATTATTGTACTTTAGATGAAGGTTTACAGAACAAACTAGGTTCTCATTAAACAGTTAGTACACATGTTGTTTTATGATATTTGTTAAAAACCCCATGACATGTCAACATTCTCCCTTCTTGACCCTGAGTTCCCTATTACCCGCTTTCTTGTTCCCTCCTGCCTTCAGTCCTTGCCCCTAGGCTAGTGTGCCCCTTTAGTCTCATTTTGTTTTATGGGCCTCTCTAATCTTTGGCTAAAGGGTGAACCTTGGGAGTGACTTTATTACTGAGCTAAAAGGGTGTCTGGGGGCCATACTTTTGGGGTTTCTCTACTCTCTGTCAGGTCAGTAAGTCTGGTCTTTTTTTGTGAGTTAGAATTTTGTTCTACATTTTTCTCCAGCTCTGTCTGGGACCCTCTATTGTGATCCCTGTCAGAGCAGTCAGTGGTAGTAGCCAGGCACCATCTAGTTGTACTGGACTCAGTCTGGTGGAGGCTATGGAAGTTGTGGCTCATTGGTCCTTAGGACTAATCTTCCCCTTGTATCTTTAGTTTTCTTCATTCTTCCTTGCTTCTGAAGGAGTGAGACCAGTGGAGTATCTTAGATGGCCACTCACAAGCTTTTAAGACTCCAGATGCTACTCACCAAAGTAGAATGTGCAACATTTTTTTTTATAAAATATGTTATGCCAAATGAGCTAGTTTTCCTCAAGACCATGGTCCCCACAGCCCTCAGCCCAGCAATTCAGTCCCTCAGGGAGTTTGGATGTGTCTATGGGGCTTCCATGACCTTGCGTTGTACGAGTTGTGCTGGCTTCCCTAGCATTGTGTACTGTCTTACCCTTCACCAAAGTTACCACTTATCTATTGTCTATTTAGTGTTTTTCCATCCCCACCCCTACCCTTCCTTGTAACCATCAAAGACTGTTTCTTTTTGTGTATAAACCTTTTCATGAGTTTTTACAGTAGTGGTCTCATACAATATTTGTCCTTTTGTGATTGACTTATTTCACTCAGCACAATGCCCTCCAAATTCATCCACATTATGAGATACTTCACAGATTCATCATTGTTCTTTATTGTTCTGTAAATACTCCATTCTGTGTATGTACCATAGTTTATCCATTCATCTGTTGATGGGCATCTAGGTTGTTTCCATCTTTTTGCTATTGTGAACAGTGCTGCAATGAACATGGGTGTGCATATGTCTATTCGTGTGAAGGCTCTTATTTCTCTAGGATATATTCCTAAGAGTGGGATTGCTGCATCCTATGGTATTTCTATTTCTAGCTTTCTAAGGAAGCTCCATATCATTTCCCAAAATGTTTGTATCATTTTGCATTCCCACCAGCAGTGCATAAGAGTTCCGATCTCCCTGCATTCTCTCCAGCATTTGTTATTTCTGTCTCTTTGATTCATGCCAGTAATGCCGGGGTGAGATGGAATCTCATTGTGGTTTTGATTTGCACTACTCTAATGGCTAGTGATTGCAAGAATTTCTTCGTGTGTCTGTTGGCCGCTTGAATGTCTTCTTTGGTGAAGCGTCTGTTCGTTTCCTTTGCCCATTTTTTAATTGGATTATTTGTCTTTTTTGTTGTAGAGGTGTTGGATTTTCCTGTGGATTTTAGAGATTAGACCCTTGTCTGATTTGTAATAGTCAAAATTTTTTTCCCAGGCTGTAGGTTCTCTTTTTAGTCTTTTGGTAGTCTTTTGATGAGCATAAGTGTTTAATTTTTAGAAGATCCCAGTTATCTAGATTATTTTCCGGAGTTTGTGTGTTGTTGGTTATGGTTTGTATCCTGTCAATGCCATGTATTAGGGCCTCTAGTGTTGATCCTATTTTTTCTTCTATGAACTTTATAGTTTTTGGCTTAATATTTAGGTCTTTGATCCATTTTGAATTAGTTTTTGTGTATGGTGTGAGGTATGAGTCTTGTTTCATTTTTTTGCAGATGGACATCCAGTTTTGCCAACACCATTTGTTAAAAAGACTGTCTTTTCCCCATTTGATGGACTTTTGGCATTTGTCAGAGATCAGGTGACTGTAGGTGGATGGATTTACATCTGGATTCTCAATTCTGTCCCGTTGGTCAATGTGTCTGTCATTGTACCAGTACCAGGCTGTTTTGACTACCATAGCTGTATAGTAGGTTCTGAGGTCAGGTAGTGTGAAGCCTCCTACTTTATTCTTCTTCTTCAATAGTGCTTTACTTATCAGGGGATTCTTCCCTTTCCATATAAAGTAATGATTAGTTTTTCCATCTCTTTAAAGAATGTTGTTGGTATTTGGATCGGAATTGCATTGTATTTGTAAATTGCTTTGGGTAGAATCGTCATTTTCACAATGTTGAGTCTACTTATCCATGAGCATGGTATGTTTTTCCATTTATGTAGGTCTCTTTTGGTGTCTTGCTGTAGTGTTTTGTAGTTTCTTTGTATAGGTCTTTTATGTCCCTGCTTAGATTTATTCCTAAGTATTCTATTTTTTTAGGGCCGATTATAAATGGTACTGTTTTTCTCCTTTCCTTTTCATTGTTCCCTTTATTGATGTATAGGAATCCAACTGATTTTTGTATGTTTATCTTATATCCTTGCTACTCTGCTGAATCTTTCTATTAGTTTCAGTAGTTTTCTGGTGGACTCTTTTGGGTTTTCTATGTATAGTATCATATCATCCACAACTAGGGACAGATTAACTTCTTATTTACCAATTTGGATGCCCTTTATTTCTTTTTCTTGCCTTATTGCTCTAGATAGGACTTTGAGCACAATGTTAAATAGGAATGGTGATAAAGGGCATCCTTGTCTTGTTCCTGTTCTCAAGGGGAATGTTTTCTGCCTCTCTCCATTAAGAATGATGTTGGCCATTGGTTTTGCAGACGCCCTTTATTATGTTGAGAAATTTCCATTCTGTACCTATTTTATTGAGAGTTTTTATCAGGAATGGGTGTTGGACTTTGTTGAATGCCTTTTCTGTGTCGGTTGAGATGATCATGTGATTCTTTTCATTCCTTTTATTTATGTGGTGGATAACATTGATTGATTTTCTAATGTTGAACTATCCTTGCACACCTGGTATGAATCTTACTTGGTCATGGAGTATTATTTTTATGATATGATGCTGAATTCTACTGGCTAGAATTTTGTTGAGAATTTTTGCATCTGTATTCATAAGAGACATTGGTCTGTAATTTTCTTTTTTTGTGGTGTCTTTGCCTGGTTTTGGTATCAGGGTTATGCTGGCTTCATAGAATGAATTTGGAAGTATCCCTTCCTTTTCTATGTTCTGAAATAGTTTGAGTAACACTAGTGTAAGCTCTTCTCTGAATGTTTTGTAGAATTCTCCAGTGAAGCCATCTGGGCCAGGGCTTTTTTTGTTGGGAGTTTTTTTTTTTTTTTTTTTTTTAATTACCTTTTTAATCTCTTCTCTTGATATGGGCCTGTTCAGATTTTCAACATCATTTTGTGTTACTTTGGGTAGGTAGTGTGTTCCTGGAAATTTGTCTATTTCCTCTAGGTTTTCAAATTTGTTGGAGTATAGTTTTTCATAATACTCTATTATGAACCTTTTTATTTCAGTTGGGTCTATTGTAATGCCCCACATTTCATTTCTTATTTGGGTTATTAGCATCCTCTCTTGTTTTTCTTTTGTCAGTTTGGCCAGTTGTTTGTTGATTTTGTTGATCCTTTCAAAGAATCAACTTTTGGTTTTGTTGATTCTTTCTATTGTTTTTCTATTCTCTACTTCATTTATGTCTGCTCTGATCTTTATTATTTCCTTTATTCTGGTGACTGTGGGTTTTTTTTTGCTGTTCTCTTTCTATTTGTTTGAGTTGTGTAGCTAATGTTTTGATTCTATCCCTTTCTTCTTTTTTGATGTGTGCATCTATTGTTATAAATTGGCCTCTGAGCACTGCCTGTGCTGTGTCCCAAAGGTTTTGGTATGATGTGTTTTCATTCTTGTTTGATTCTAGGAATTTTTTTATTCCATATCTGATTTCTTCTGTTACCCAGTGGTTTGTAAGCAGGGTGTTATTTAGTTTCCATGTAATTGATTTCTTTTCCTTGCTCTCCCTGTTGTTAATTTCTATCTTGATGATGTTGTGGTCAGAGAAGATACTTTGTATTATCTCAATGTTTTGGATTTTGTAGAGGGTTGCTCTGTGACCTAAGATGTGGTCTATTCTGGAGAACATTCCATGTGTGTTGGAAAAGAATGTGTACTTGGCAGCTATTGGGCGGAGTGTTCTATATATGTCTATGAGGTCAAGTCAGCTGATTGTGCCCTTTATCTCTTCTGCATCTTTACTGAGTTTCTAGATATTCTGTCTTTTACTGAGAGTGGTGTATTGAAGTCTCCTACTAATATTGTGGAACTGTCAATTTCTCTTTTCAGTGCTGTTAGAGTTTACGTATTTTGGAGCCCTGTCATTGGGTCTGGAGACGTTTATGATGGATCATCCCTTTAATCATTATATAATGCCCTTTTCTATCTTTTATGGTGGATTTTGTTTTAAAGTCTGTTTTATCTGAGATTAGTATTGCCACTCCTGCTCTTTTGTGGTAGCTCTTTGCTTGATATGTTTTTTTCCATCCTTTGAGTTTTAGTAAATTTACATCTTTGTTTCTAAGGTGTGTCTCTTGCAGACAACATATTGATAGATACTGTTTTTTAATCCATTCTGTCACTCTCTGTCTCTTATGTGTGCATGTAAGCATTTACATTCAGTGTGATTATTGATAGGTGGGAGTTTATTGCTGTCATTTTGTAGTGCTCTTTTTTCTTCTTCTTTTGTAGTGCTGACGTTTTCTTTGTTCCTCTTACTCTCCTGTGCTGAATTCCTTTTGCTTGTGGATTTTTTTTCTTTTGTTTTTGTTTTTACTGAGACTTCATGTTTTTCTTTATTTTCATGAGTAGGTTTGTTAACTTTCTTTGTGGTTACTTTGAAATTTACCTTTATCTTCCTAGGTTTGAACCAGTCTGTTATTACTTGGTATCATCTTGCCTTTCTCTCCATTAGAAGTTTTATACCTACACCATGTTTTCCTTCTTTTATGGTTCTGATGTTGTTGTAATTTACAGATTAACCTCTCTGGTTTGCTGTTGTAATTCTTTTGGTTTTGGATAATCCTTGTAAGTTCATTTCCTAGGTTGGTATCTGGCTGGTATAATATTGTGTCCTAGATTCAGGCTGTCGTCTGATGTTTGTTCTCAAACTGAAGGATTCTCTTTAATAATTCTTCTAAATTTGGTTTGGTTTTTACATATTCCCTTAATTTATGTTTATCTGGAAATGTCTTAATTTCACCATCATATCTGAATGAGAGTTTTGCAGGATATATTATTCTTGGTTGACAATTTTTTCTTTCAAGGTTTTATACATGCCATCCTATTGCCTTCTTGCCTGCATGGTTTCTGCTGAATAATCAGAGCTTAGTCTTATTGTTTCTCCTCTGTATGTGACTTTTCTTTTTTCTCGAGCTGCTCCCAGGATTCTTTCTTTGCCTTTGGTTTTAGTGAGTGTGATTATGATATGCCTTGGTGATTTTCTTTTGGGGTCTGTCCTATATGGGGTTTGTTGAGCTCCTTGGATGGTCAGCTTTTTGTCTTTCATGATATTAGGGAAGTTTTCTGTCAGCAATTCTTCAATGATCCTCTCTGTTTTCTGTTTTCTCCCCCTGTTCTGGAACTCAGTTCACTCAAAAACTTTTCCTTTCGATTGTATCCCACATAATTCTCAGGGTTCCTTCATTTTTCTTTGTTCTTTTATCTGATTTTTCTGCAAAGTTGTATCCAAGTGTTTGTCTTCAATTTTGCTGATCCTGTCTTCCACCATTTCAAACTTGCTCCTCAGCCCTTCTATAACACTGTCCTTTTCTGAAATCTTGTTGTTTATCTTTTGGATTTCTAAATGTTTTTGTACAATTTCTAATTGTGAATTTATTTTTACATTTTGTTCCTGTAATAGTTTCCTGAATTCTTCCATTTTTTTGTCTGTATTTTCCATGAATTTGTCTATTTTCCTCATTTTTGTCTGCTTTTTGCTTCAACTCTTGGATAGCTCTGAATATTAGAGATTTGAGTTTCTTATCAGGTAGTTCTAGTGCCTTTTCTTCTACTGGAAAGTCATCTGGTGTTTTATTTTGGAGGCATACTGGAACCATCCTGTCCTTTTTTTTTTCTTTTTTTAATATGTTTTGATATTGTCTGCTGTCTTTAGGACATTCAGTAGTTATTTTCTTCATTTATTGATTGTAGATTTGTTTGTTTCATCCTGCTTTTTTGTTTTATTTGGTTATGTCTGAGCAGGTGGGCTGTGCATTCCTCATTGTTTGCTCATCTGTGGGCATGATACTTTTCACATTCTTGTCTGATGGGCAGGGCCAGTTGCTCAACTGTGGTGCAGCAGGGCAGGTCCAACAAATCTTCTATACAGTTACTAAAGGCATAATAGGATTGGTGTGGGTAAATCCTTTGGTTTGTTTAAACATAGGGGAAAGTATAGAAGCCGTAGCTATGAGAAAGTAAGATGCTGGACATTATAAAATTTATTTAATGTAGTCCTTTAAAGTTGACAACAGGTCACCTGGCCAGAGAGCAGCAGATTCACCAAACCTCACTATACTTACCCTAACAGAGCATAGAATTAAACTGCTGTACAATGAAATCAATTAACATAGCGATTACTGAAGATTACAGAGGAAGCCTCCCAGAACTCAGTCCTCGGTATCTATACGCAAACTTCATGTTAACCAGGACCTCCTGTCCCTTGGGGGGTTAGGTAAACTGAGAAACAGATAAATTATTTCCTCTGTTTTCTTACCTGCGAAATGGAGAATTAATAGGACCAACCTCATAGGCGGTAGTGATAATTAACATAAAGCCCTTAGAATATTGCCAGTCATAGGGTTAAATATGGAATACATGTTGGCTCTTATTATTACTAAAAAAAACTGACCTATTATGAAGCACAGGGCATTTTTAACACAGTGAAACTATTCTGCATAGCACTGTAATGGTGGACACATGACATTATGTATTTGTCAAAACCCATAGAACTGTATGACACAAAAAGTGAAACCTAATGTAAACTATGGACTTCAGTGAATAACATGTATCAGTATTAGCTCCTCAGCTGTAACAAATGTACCACACCAATGCAAGATGTTAAAAATAGGAAAAACAATGTGCAGGGAGGTAAAGAGTATATGAGAACTCCACACTTTCTGCATAATTTTTCTGTATACCTAAAAACTGCCCTAAAAAGATAAAGTGTATTTAAAAACAATAAATTTTAAAATTACTTAAAAAAAATATTCTTTAGAACACTCTCTGCAATTGGAGTAAATGAAGGAAACATGATCTTCAGTGTTCAAACTTTCCTTAGCTTGTGCTTCATCACCATGGTTTCTGAGCCCCCAGCCAAAGTCCCAATTCTGGAAAGCCTTGGTAGCCAAATGTGGGCAGAGGCCCAGTGGTGTCAATGACATACAGTCTACCTTCCAGCAGTGGCCAAATGCCAAACATTAAAATATTCCAAGGAAGATAAACACTGGAGCCAAAGTAGAAAGAAATCAAAAGGGGAAAAAAATCATCATTTTAATGACACCCAGTTATAATTAAATAATACAGAACTAAAACTGAGCATTTTTGGTTATATGCTCTGTGAGTAATGTTTGTACTTTTAAACTTCTAAAATATTAAAGGCAAGAAGAAATGAAATTCATGGCAGCCAGTTAAGGTCATACATTTTGGACAAAAATGATAAAATATTAAAATGAAAGAAATAAATGTTCTAACTGAAATACTGAGATTCTGTGGAGATGAATTATTCAATGTAGGAAACACATGTGACATCCAATCTATTATATAACAAGGGTGGGGGAAAGGGTAGTAAAGTTCAAGTGTAGAGCAATGCCAAGAAATGAGGAAATGATGGCAGGTATTGCTTAACAATATTCTAACTTTATGCTTAGATTCAAGGGGAGGGACTTAAAAGAAGGAAGAGGTATGGTTGGCTAGTTTAAAATGGAGTCTGGAGAGTAGAACCTGGGGGCTTAAAATTGGCATTTTTCAGTCAAGAAACCTAAGTGGTCAGGATAGACTAGGTCATGCTGCAGTAACAAACAACCCCTAAACCTCCATGGCTTAGAACAACACAGTTTTATTACTGTTTTTTTTTTTAATTTTAATTTTTTAATTTTTGTTGTTGTAGTTTAAATGAAGTTTACATTTCAAGTTACTCTCCCATGCAAAAATTTATACATAGATTGTTATGTGATCCTAATTGCTCTCCTCATACTGCGAAAGCATACTCCTCTTTTCCATCCCTGATTCCCCATGTCCATTCAACCAACTACTAACCCTCTCTGCCTTCCCATCTCACCTCTGGGCAGAAGCTGCCCGTTTAGTCTCTTGTATCTACTTGAGCTAAGAGGCACACTCCTCATGAATATCACTTTATGTCCCACAGTCCAGTCCAATTGCTGTCTGAGAGTTGGACTCAGAAATTCTTTTAGTTGTGGACTGATAGAGAATCCAGGGGCCATGCCTTCCGGGGTACCTCCAGTCTCTGTCAGACCATCAAGTCTGGTGTTCTTACTAGAATTTGAGTTCTTCACCCCACCTTTCTCCTGCTCCATCCAGGACTCTCTGCTGTGTTCCCTGTCAGGGTGGTCATTGGCAGTAGCTGGGCACCATCTAGTTCTTCTGGTTTCAGGCTGATGAAGTCTCTGCTTTATGTGGCCCTTTCTATCTCTTGGGCTAATACTTTCCTTGTGTCTTTGGTGGTCTTCACTTTCCTTTACTCAAGGTGGTTGGGAACAACTGATGCATCTTAGATGGCCGTTTGCAAGCTTTTATGACCCGAGACACCACTCACCAAAGTAGGTTGCAGAACACTTTCTTAATAAGTTTTGTCATGCCAATTGACCTAGATGTCCTCTGAAAGCATGATCCCCAGACCCCTAGCCCTGCTACTCTATATCTCAAAGTGTTTTACTGTATTCAGGAAACTTGTTAGCTTTGGTTTAGTCCAGTTGTGCTGACTTCCCTTGTAGTGACTGCTGTCCTTCCCTTCATCTAAGATAATTCTTATCTACTATCTAGTTAGTAAATAACCCTCACCCTCCCTCCCCACCCTTATAACCATCAAAGTGTGTTTTCTTCTGCATTTAAACCTTTTCTTGAGTTCTTATAATAGTGGTCTTATATAATATTTGTCCTTCTGTGACTGACTAAATTCACTCAGCATAATGACCTCCAGCTTCTTCCTTGTTATGTTTCACGGCTTCATCATTGTTCTTTATCGTTGTGCGGTATTCCATTGTGTGGATATACCATAATTTGTTTATCCATTCGTCCGTTGATGGGCATCTAGGTTGTTTCCATCTTTTTGCTATTGTGAACAGTGCTGCAATGAACATGGGTGTGCATGTATCTATTCGTGTGACGGCTCTTATTTCTCTAGGATATATTCCAAGGAGCAGGGTAGCTGGATTGTACGGTAATTCTATTTCTAGCTTTTCAAAGGGGTGTCAAATTGATTTCCAAAGTGGTTGTACCATTTTACTTTCCCACCAACAGTGTATAAGTGTTCCAGTCTCTCCACAACCTCTCCAGCATTTATTATTTTGTGTTTTCTCGATTAGTGCTAGCTTTGTAGGGGTGAAATGATATCTCATTGTAGTTTTGATCTGCATTTCTCTAATGACTAATGATCGCGAGCATTTCTTCATGTATCTGTTAGTCATCTGAATATCTTTTTTGGCGAAGTGCCTGTTCATATCCTTTGCCCATTTTTTAATTGGGTTATTTGTCTTTTTGTTGTTGAGGTTTTGCAGTATCTTGTAGATTTTAGAGATTAGACGCTGGTTGGATTTGTCATAGCCAAACTTTTTTTCCCAGTCTGTAGGTTGTCTTTTGGTGAAATCTTTTGATAAGTATCCGCATTTGATTTTTAGGAGTTCCCATTTATCTAGTCTCTCTTCTGGTGCTTGTGCATTGTTATTTATGGTTCGTGTTGTGTTTATGCTGTGTATTAGGGCTCCTAGAGTTGCCCCTATTTTTTCTTCCATGATCTTTATTGTTTTCTATTTTATATTTATGTCTTTGATCCCTTTTTAGTTTTTGTGCATGGTGTGAGGTATGGGTCTTGTTTCAGTTTTTTGCAGATGGATATACAGTTATGCCAGCACCATTTGTTAACGAGACTGTCTTTTCCCCAATTAACAGACTTTGGGCCTTTGTCAAATATCAGCTGCTCATAGGTGGATGAATTTATGTCTGGATTCTCAATTCTGTTCCATTGGTCTATGTATCTGTTGTTGTACCAATACCAGGCTGTTTTGACTACCATGGTGGTATAATAGGTTCTAAAATCAGGTAGTGTGAGGGCTCCTACTTTGTTCTTCTTGAGTAATGCTTTATTTATTCGGGGCCTCTTCCCTTTCCATATGAAGTTGGTGGTTTGTTTCTCCATCTCATTAAAAAATGCTGGTGGAATTTGGATCAGGATTGCATTGTATCTGTAGATCGCTTTGGGTAGAATTGACATTTTCACTATTTTGAGTCTACCTATTGATAAGCAAGGTATGTTTTTCCACTTACGTAGGTCTCTTTTGGTGTCTTGCAGTAGAGTCTTGTAGTTTTCATTGTATAGATCTTTTACGTCTCTGGTTAGATTTATTCCTAAGTATTTTATCTTCTTGGGAGCTATTGTAAATGGTATTGATTTGGTAATTTCCTCTTCGAGGTTTTCTTTGTTGGTGTAAAGGAATCCAACAGATTTTTGTATGTTTATCTTGTATCCTGAAACTTTGCTGAAATCTTCTATTAGTTCCAGTAGTTTTCTTGTGGATTCTTTGGGGTTTTCTGTGTATAAGATCATATCATCTGCAAATAGAGATACTTCAACTTCTTCCCTCCCAATTTGGATGCACTTTATTTCTTTTTTTGGCCTAATTTCTCTTGCTAGGACCTCCAGGACAATGTTGAATAAGAGTGGTGATAAAGAGCATCTTTGTCTGGTTTCCATTCTCAAGGGGAATGCTTTCAAAGTCTCTCCATTTAGGATGATATTGGCTGTTGGCTTTGTATAAATGCCCTTAATATTACTGAGGAATTTCCCTTCTATTCCTATTTTGCTGAGAGTTTTTATCATGAATGTGTGCTGGACTTTGTCAAATGCCTTTTCTGCATTGATTGATAATATCATGTGGTTCTTGTCTTTTGTTTTACTTATATGATGGATTACATTGATTGTTTTTCTAATATTAAACCATCCCTGCATACTTGGTATAAATCCCACTTGATCATGGTGAATTTTTTTTTTTTTTGATGTTTTGTTGAATTCTATTGTCTAGAATTTTCTTGAGGATTTTTGCATCAATGTTCATGAGGGATATGGGTCTGCAATTTTCTTTTTTGTGGTGTCTTTTTCTGGTTTTGGTATCAGGGTTATTTATGTTAGCTTCATAGAATGAGTTTGGGAGTATTCTATCCTTTTCTATGCTCTGAAATACCTTTAGTAGAAGTGGTGTTAACTCTTCTCTGAGAGTTTGGTAGAATTCTCCAGTGAAGTCATCCGGGGCAGGGCTTTTTTTTGTTGGAAGTTTTTTAAATTACTTTTTCAATCTCTTCTTTTGTTATGGGTTTGTTAGTTGTTCTACCTCTGTTTGTGTTAGTTTAGGTAGGTAGTGGGTTTCTAGAAATTTGTCCGTTTCCTCCAAGTTTTCCAATTTGTTAGAGTACAATTTTTCAAAGTATTCTGTTATGATTCTTCTAATTTCAGTTGGGTGTGTTATGATATCACCCATCTCATTTCTTATACGGGTTATCTACTTCCTCTCCTGTTTTTCTTTTGTCAGTTTGGCCAATGGTTTATCAATTTTTTTTAATCGTTTCAAAGAACCAGCTTTCGGACTTGTTAACTCTTTCAATTGTTTTTCTATTCTCTATTTCATTTAATTCTGCTCTAATTCTTATTATTTCCTTCCTTCTGGCGCCTGTGGGCTTCTTTTGCTGCTCTCTTTCTACTTGTTCCTGTCATAGGGTTAATGTTTTGATTACGGCCCTTTCTTCTTTTTGGATGTGTGCATTTGCTATAAGCTGATCTCTGAGCACTGCTTTTGCTGTGTGCAAAGGTTCTGGTAGGATGTATTTTCATTCTTGTTTTCTTCTATGAATTTCTTTATTCCATCCTTAATTTCTTCTATAACCCAGTAGTTTTTGAGCAAGGTGTTGTTCAGTTTCCATGTGTTTGATTTTTTTTTCTTGCTTTTTCTGTTGTTGATTTCTACTTTTATGGCTTTAAGGTCAGAAAAGATGCTTTGTAATATTTTGAGGTTTTGGATTTTGTTAAGGCTTGCTTTATGGCCTAATATATGGTCTATTCTGGAGAATGTTCCATGTGCGTTGGAAAAGAAAGTATACTTGGTTGCTGTTGGGTGGAGTGTTTGGTATATGTCTATGAGATAAAGTTGGTTGATTCTAGCTTTTCGTTCTTCCGTGTCTTTGTTGAGCTTCTTTCTGGATGTTCTGTCTTTCACCGGAAGTGGTGTGTTGAAGTCTTCTACTACTATTGTGGAGCTGTCTATCTTTCTTTTCAGTGCTGTTAGAGTTTGTTTTATGTATTTTGGATCCCTGTCGTTGGGTGCATAAATATTTATTATAGTTATATCCTTCTGGTGTATTGACCCTTTAATCATTATATAGTGTCCTTCTTTATCCTCTGTGGTGGATTTTACTTTAAAGTCTATTTTGTCGGAGATTACTATTGCCACTCCTGCTCTTTTTTGAATGTTGTTCGCTTGATACACTTTTTTCGTTTGAGTTTTATCTTGTTTGTGTTTTAAGTCTAAGGTGTGTCTCTTGTAGGCAGCATATAGACAGATCATGTTTTTTTATCCAATCTGCCCCTCTCTGTCTCTTTATTGGTGCACTTTGTCTGTTTATATTCAGCATAATTGTTGATAGGTATGAGTTTAGTGCTGTCATTTTGATGTCTTTTTTTGTGTGTTGTTGACAGTTTCTTTGTTCCCCTTAATTTTCTGTGCTGAATCGTTTTTCTTTGTGTATTTTCCTTTCATCTTGTTCATTGTTGTTGATTTTGTGTTTGCTGAGTCTTTATATTTTTCTAGTTTTTTTATTTTGACTGGTAGGATTGTTAGTTTCCTTTGTGGTTACTTTAATATTTACCCCTATTTTTCTAAGTTTATACTAGTCTTTTATTTCTTTATATCGCCTTGACTTTGTCTCCATATGAAAAATCTATGTCTACATTTTTTAAGTCCCTTTTTTTGTTTTAATGTTGTCATCTTTTACATATTGACATCTGTTTCCCTGTTTTCAGTATTTTATCTTTTATTTACTTTTGTAACTTCCCTATCTGTGTTGATATCTGGTTGCTCTGTCCTGTGTTCTAGTCTTGGGTTGTTATCTGATGTTACTGATTTTCTAGCCAGAGGACTCCCTTTAGTATTTCTTGTAATTTTGTTTTGGTTTTTGCAAATTGCCTAAACTTCTGCTTATCTGGAAATGCCCTAATTTCACCATCATGTTTGAGAGACAGTTTTGCTGGATATATAGTTCTTCACTGGTAGTTTTTTTCCTTCAATGCTTTATATATGTCATCCCATTGCCTTCTTGCCTGCATGGTTTCTGCTGACTAGTCTGAGCTTATTCTTACTGACTTTCCTTTGTAGATGACTTTTCATTTATCCCTAGCAGCTCTTAAAAGTCTCTGTCTTTGGTTTTGGCAAGTTTGATTATAGTATGTCTTGGTGACTTTCTTTTGGGATCTACCTTATGTGGGGTTTGATGAGCATCTTAGATACATATCTTGTCATCTTTCATGATATCAGAAAGTTTTCTGTCTACAAATCTTCAACAATTCTCTCTGTATTTTCTGTTATCACTGCCCCCCCTCAAACCCCGTTCTGGTACTCCAATCAGTCGTTAAGTTATTTCTCTTGATAGAGTCCCACATAACTCTTAGAGTTTCTTCATTCTTTTTAATTCTTTTATCTGATTTTTCCTCAGATAAGTTGGTGTCAAGTACTTTATCTTCAATGTCACTAATTCTGACTTCTACTGCCTCAATTCTGCTCCTATGACTTTCTATTTTGTCTAATTCCAAAATTTTATTGTTAATCTTCTGGATTTCTGATTGCTGTCTCTCTGTGGATTCTTGCAGTCTATTAAATTCATCATTATGCTCTTGAATAACTTTTTTAAGTTCCGCTACTGCTTTGTCTGTGTTCTTTGATTTTCTCTGCATTTTGTAAAATTTCCTTTCTAATTTCTTGAAGAGTTCTGTATATTAATCTTTTGTATTCTGCCTCTGGTAATTCCAAGTTCTCTTACTCCAGAAAAGGTACTGATTCTTTATTTTGGGAACTTGCTGAAGCCATCATGGACTGCCTCTTTATGTGATTTTATATTGACTGTTGTCTCCAAGCCATCTGTAAGTTATTATAATTTTATTTTATATTTGTTTAATGTGTCCTAGCTTCTTGTTTTGTTTTGTTTTGATATGCCCAAATAGGCAGCTTGTGTGCACTAGTTTGATTATTGGCGCATTTGAAGCTCTAACGTTCTGTCACCAGGTAGTTAAGTCTGTCACTAAGTATGTGTGCCCAGGAGCCATTAAATTTTCCTGTATGGTTTCAGCTCAGGTGTCCAGGCAGTTGATCATCTAGTTTGTGGTGCAGGCTCTCTCCTACAGTCTTAGAGGAACAGGTATCTGGCTGCAGTAGGGCATCACACGCTGAGCAAGGCAGGGGGCTGAAAGCTGCCCCTGAGTTTCTGAAAGGAAAGCGTGTCCCTGTTCCCTAGAGCAAGTAGATAGATGAGTTTTGCAGCTGGACTATGAGCACCCTACTCTGTTGGGTGTAAGGAGTGGTGGGCACCGCTTATTCTTGGACCCCTGTAGCAGGTGGCTAGGTGGAGTGAGTGAAGCCACCAGTCCTCAAGCCCTTGATGTGGACAGGTAACGGGCCTGCTTAAAGGGCAGAGCAGTGTCAAGTGTCACAAGTCTGCCAGTTCACAGCTGAAATGAGTTGAAGTTAGACTTCAGGTGTTTACCCTGTTGAATTGTGGTAGTGAGGGCTTACGCTGTTGAGATGGATCCACACAAGGCTATACAGGGGTGGAAGGCACTCAGTTTGCGGACCCCTTATGTTTGTGCCTAGGCAAAGGAGCTGTGCCAACCCTGAATTCCTGGCTTAGGGGAGCCGGTAGCTTATTTTTTCCTGTTTGTTAATTTATTTCCTCTCCAAGTCCAGGAGAATGAGTCATGGCACCTTATGGGATCTACTTCCAGCCCAGGGGACACAGAGACTGCTGGAGCTGGCTGGACCCTCTGCAGAGGGGGAAGGAGGATTTAAATAGGAGAGGTATTTCCCAAACGGGTTTTTTTTTTTTTTCAATCCTCGCAAAAGGCCACATGCATGTACTTATCTTTAGCCACTTGGGTGCTGCTTTTCACTGGTTTGGAGTGTCCAAGCAGAATCTCTGCTACCGGATCTCTCTCGATGTGGAAACTGCCTCCCAAGTGAGTGAGCGAGTGAATCTGTATGACCACCTCACTGTGCACCCCGAGCCGGTCTGGGCTGAAGAGCTGCAGCTCTCGCCAGGTCAGGTCAGGGAACTCCTTGCTATTTCCAAACTGTCTCTCTCTCCCCCGCCACTCAGTCCGATTCCTTAACTTTGCTTTGTTCAGGTTCCTAGATATTCATATACAATCAATTCACTTGTTTTCTCAGGTCTTTGTTGTAAGAGGGACATAGGAAGCCATCTGACTCCTTCGCCATCTTGGCCCTGCCTCCCACAGTTTTATTTCTTGCTCACAATAGATGTCTATCATGAGTTTGCAAAGGTCTCAGATCATCAGTCACTTAGGAATCAAGGTTGCTGATGGTACAGCCACCATCTTGATTTTTGCCAATCTCTGTTCTAGGGGGAGAAGAGAGCCCAGGGCTTCAGATCATATGAAATGCTAAGGTCCAAAAGTGACACACCACTTCTGTCCACAACTCATTGGCCAGAACCACTTCAAGAGGGCCAGAAAGTACATTCTTACCCTGTGCCCAGAAGTTGGGAAGGAATGAAAGATATGGTGGACAACCCTAGTGTCTCTCATGTAGCCCACATGACACTTATTGGAAGAAAGCCTGTTTGCTTGGCTGGGGACTTCATACACTTCTTTATTGATGAGGAAAACAGCTCCTGACACCAGCACTTAACATGAGCAGACATTCATGGCTAAGATGTTCATAAACTCAGGGCAACTTTAAGAAAGGATTTTAGCTTTAATCTTAGTACCAATTGCCATAAATGTGATAGAAGACCAATAGACTGTGGGAACAGAAAAAGTCCTTTGCAATCATCTAGTCTCAGGGTCTTGAACTCAGACGCCTGCAGGGACCTACGCAGATAGTAGGAATGAATGAAGAAGGCCAGGAGTGATACAAGAGGGATGGTGGGGACTGGATGTACAGAGAGGGCAAGTCCTGTCTAAGGAACAGCTGCTATCAGCATGAGCTAATTGCCTTCATGAAGGATTGTGAAATAAATGTTGCTACCTTTTCTGATTTTTTCAAGAGAAGCTAGAAACATAGATTTTTGTTTATTTGTTTTTTTTTAAATTTTAATGTGAAATCTTCTGATTTTGAAATATTGGCTTCAAATTTCAAAAAATTCAAAACCTCATTTGAACTAACAAGATATGGCCATAGCCCATGGCTGACCAGTCTGTGACAACTCATTTAGCCAGTGTTTTTCATGCTCTTTTTTTACCCAGCAGGAGCTGCAGTAATATAGCCCATTTCTTGGTCAAAATATAACTCAGAAATGAATACAGAGAGTAAGTTTATCTGGAGAACTGCCCTGGGTGAAGCAGAGTAAGGGCCTCAACCTCAAAATTTAGCTCTCCCCACTCTTCCCCCCAGGACTCAAGAAGCACAATTTGAAAGACCACAAAATGAATGCAAATCTCTCATTCTGCAGGGAGGATTCAGGCCAGATAGACAGTACAGTCAGAGGCCTGACTCTCCATCCAGTCCTCCTTTTACGGTGTCTTAGTTACCTAGTGCTGCCATAACACGAATACCACGAGTGGCTGGTGTTAAAGAACAGAAACTTATTTTCTCACAGTTCAGGAGGCTAGAAGCCCACATTCAGGCTGTGACTCTAGAGGGAGGTCCTTCCTTTTCTATTTCAGCTTCTAGTAGCTGCCAGCTATTGTTGGCCTTCCTGGACTAGCAGATATATCTGTTTCCATTATCTGTCTTCGTCTTCCTCCCGTGTATATCTCTGTGTATATTCTACCCTTTTTAGAACTCAGAAGTGATTAGGTTTAGGATCCACCCTACACTGGTATGGCTTCATTATCGTAACAAGAGAAAACTCCTATTTCCAAACAAAGTCATATTTACAGGTACAGATGTTAAGATTTCAACCCATATTTTGAAGGGGATTCAGTTGAATCCATGATATCATTCAGCCTGTGTAGAGGGCACACTCATGAAATGCTGCTAATCGAAGCACCCATTTAAGCTCTCTATTTTTTAGAGAACCATTGGCGTCTCCATTAGACATTACTGAACCCTGGTGGTGCAGTGTTTAAGAGCTACGGTGAGCTATGGCTGCTTAGCAAAAGGTCAGCAGTTCAAATCCACCAGTCACTCCTTAGAAACCCTAGGGGCAGTTATACAGGGTTGCTATGAGTCAGAATCAACTAGACGGCAATGGGTTAATGGGTTAGGTTGGCAAGGTCACCACCAAGAAACGTGTCCTGAAAAGATTCCTGTGCAGGACACTCCATTGGCAACATGTGAGGCAGTGGTGGAGACGGTGTCTTTTCCAAGGCACTATTTTCTAAAACCTACTTTCCATCTCTGCAAGCTCAGAGACAAGCACCTGTCCTATAAATAAGTTGAACAAATAAATTAGGAGGAGTGACATCGCGGGAAGCACAGGTGCAGGTGCTGTTTGTGTAGTAGGAGATGGGAAGTGGGAGTCACATGGCAGACTCTGTGGCCGGGGTAGGTAGGAATCATGTGGAATCACTGGTGCAAGGGGGTCTAAATAATAGCTCATCATTACTTGGCAAGAATTCCATGTATTATCTGTACCCAGACTTTTCTTATATATCTAATTTTCCAGTGAGTTTTATTTTTAAATAAAAGATATACAAATTATATATATATTTTTAATTTAAATATGAATAAACGAACAGGAAAAAATAATAACTCATTCAATTATCTAATCCAGAAGTCAACAAATTATGGCCTGCAAGCCAAATTCGGTCCACCACCTATTTTTGTATAACCAATTTTGTTTGGAACACAGTTATGCCCGTTGGTTTCCATACTGTCAATGGCTGCTTCCAGCTACAATGGCCGAGTTGAGTAGTCGTGACAGAGCCACACAAAGCCCACAAAGCCTAAAATATTTACTATATAGCCCTTTACAGAAACAGTTTGTCAATCCCTCATCTAATCCTACAAACCAAAGATCATCATAATTATTATTGGGCATATTTCCTTCCTATATTTTTTCTATGTGTATACAGGTAGTCCCTGAGTTACAACATATTCGAGTTATGATGAACTACACTGTCCATTTTTTTTATGATTTGCATTTTTTGATATATGTATGTATTAAAATATATTTGTAAGTCTATGTGTAATGTTTCCAACCCCCAAAGACAAATATAGAGTTTATAAAGATACTGATAATAAAAGACAATAATGAAAAAAAAAAAAAAACACAAGGCATTCATTCAACTTAATGTCAGAACGAACTTACAATGGAGTTGTCTGAATGGAATCCCATCGTAAGTCGGGGACTACCTGTACTTACATCCGAAAAAATGAAATCATATTCTGTATTAGTGCTTTTTATGGATTGAAATGTGTCCCCCAAAAAGATATGTTGAAGTCCTAACTCATGTACTTGTGAATGTGACCTTGTTAGGGAAAAAGGAGTCTTTCTCTGAAGATATTCTCAGTTAAATTGTACCAGAGTAGGGTGGGTTCTAATCCTAATCCTTGAATGATGTCTTATAAAAGGGGAGAACAACCAAAGAAATCAGAGACACACAGGGGAAGATATACTCCATGTGACGATGGAGGTAGATGCATCTACAAACAGCAAAGGGATGTCAAGAATGGTGTAGCCACCCACCAGAAACCAGGGGAAAGGCATGGAACAGACACTCTCTCAAATACTCCTAGAAGGAACTGACATGGCCTAGACCCTGATTTGGACTTCCAGCCTCCAGAACTGTAAGAAAATACATTTCTATTATTTAAAGCTGCCCACTTTGTGGTATTTTATTGTGGCAGCACTCTGTAACCAAGACAGTACCCTCCGAGAGAACTTTCTGTGATCATGGAAACATTCTACATCTGCACTGTTCAATATGATAGCTACTGAGTATGTGAAATGTGGCTTGTGTGATGGAGGAATAAAATTTTAATTTTAATGAAAATTTAAAGAGCCACATGTGGCTAGTGGCTACCATGTTGAACAGTACAATTAAATCTATATACTTTTTTGAAGTATTCTTTATTTGCTTAATGATATTTCATGGTCATTTCCTCAAATCATTAAATATTCTTTATAAAACCCCTTTTTATGACGCATACTACTATAATGTATGGCTGTATCATCATTTACTTGGCCAAGCTCCTATCACTGACACTTAGATTGTTTCCAGTTTTTCACTATTATAATCCAGTTCTGTGATGAATGTTTCTGTACATACAAATCTTTGCACAATGTCTATGATTATTGACTTACGATAAATTTCTAGAAGCAGAATCCTGTTCACTGTTCAGATTCTTGAAACATACCATCAAATTGCTAGTTAGACAGGTAACTCCATTCTACATAACCAACAGCAAAGTCAGAGAATGCCTTTTCCTCATATTCCTCTGTATATATTTTCAAGAACTGTCTGGAAAATGCTCTCTTCCTTGTATGTTTCATCTGGACTGAAGTGGCCCTTTGGATGTCCAAGGAATAATTGAGTAGGATGCTTTATGAGGACACATCAGTGGTTTGAGAGAGGTAGGGGTGAAGAGTAGCAAAGAGCCTTTTCCATCAAAGTTTTCTACACAAACGAGGCTTAGGGTAACTTGATACATTTGGGTAATCATTTCTGAATTCAATTCTGTAGACAAAGTTCTTATCTGGTGACAGATCCTGGCATTGAAATATTCTGCTTGGGGGTGATTTAAGATTCATATGAACTTGTATGTGGGAAAGTGACATAGGTATGCAAATGAGAGGAAACTAGCCCCTTTCCCTACCCCCCAGTCCCATCCCCCAGGGTGGAAGTTTTAACAAAAAGGCAACAGAGAATAAAGGATGGAAGAATAAGGAAGTTAGAGGTAAATAAGAAAATCAGATACTAACTGCAAGAGGTAAACAAAGGTAAAAGCAAGCAAATCAGAGCAAGGATTGAATTGTACCGGCTTGAATTGTACTAGGCTACCCTGGTAGCACAACAGTTAGGCGCTCAGTTGCTAACTGAAAGGTCAGCAATTCAAACCCACCCAGTGGCTCCATGGGATAAAGAGCTGGCGATCTGCTCCCATAAAGATTACAACCAAGAAAACCCTATGAGGCAGCCCTACTCTGTCACATGGTGTCACTAGGAGTTGGAATCAACTCAACGGCAGCTAACAACAACAACAAGAAACCCTCCATGCAAAAGGAGTGCTAAATGGTGCAAATGGTTAAGCGCTTGGCTACTAACTGTAAAGGTTGGCAGTTCGAACCCACCCAGAAGTGCCTCAGAAGAAAGGCCTGGCAGAAGGTGACCTATTTCCAAAAGATTGCAGCCATTGAAAACCCTATGGAGTAGATCTACTCTGTATACGTGGGGTTACTATGAGTTGGAATTGACTCAACGGCAACTGTTTTGGTTTTGGTATCTCTTCACGCACCTGAATAAGTTACTTTAGCTCTGTGAGCTTCAATTTTCTCAGGAGAATAATAATAATACTTTATGTCTAAGGATTATTTAAAATAATCTATGTGAAAAATCCAGCTCAGGGCCTGACTCATAATTATAGCACCCACAAGGACAAGTGAGGGGCATCAGTAGAGTAGAGCTATCTTACCCTCATGCCTAAAGCCAGGGGCTCCTCCTCCTGGGTGTTGGTCCACCTACTCCTTCATTGTAAGCTTTTCACCACCAACAGGCAGGCCCCCTTGGCCTAGGCTCATAATCCAGCTGTTAACATAAGTATTTCTCCAAGAGAAAGAGCATTTCTTGTGGTGTACTTTACCCAGCATTCCTGAAAGTCACATGACCTAGATTTAGGTTGGTCTGGGCCACTTGCAGATCCCTGGTGGTGCAGTGGGTTAAGAGCTATGGCTGCTAATCAAAAGGCTGACCGTTCGAATCCATCAGCCCTCCCTGGAAGCCCTATGGGGCAGGCAGTTCTACCCTGTCCTATTGGGTCTCTATGAGTCCAAATTGACTCGATGGCAACAGGTTTGGTTTTGGTTTGGGCCACTTGCTGTCCTCAGGATTTTGGGGTGGGGGTGTCTGTACCCACCCCTGCCTTAATAATTATTCTCTTCCCAATATCTGGAGGGTTAGTTTAAGGCTGCCTGTGTATTTAGACATTTTCCCACCAGTGTTTGTTCATCTTTAAAAAACAAGTCTTTAAAATTTTGTCTTTAAAATTGTAGGTACAAGTTTTGTAACTTAGCCTTTCATTTAAAAATTGCTTTGAGGGGTTCCCATCTCTACTAGCCAATATAGGAGCAGCACTGTTGTATAACATGGAAAGAGAACACACTAATTCAATTTGTAGGTAACTATACGCCTCTCTGCTAGTATGGATTTTTCCCCGCCCCCCCTTAAAATAAACAAAGGCCAAAAGTGACTGAAAAAATGCCCAAAGGGAAGACTAAAGCCAGCATGAAAGGCGTTCAAAAGCAGGCTCACCAGATTTATAATAGCTGGGGTTTCCCTCCCTGCCCACACCACACACATACACATTCCTTTTTTAGCCAATTTCTCTGTTAGCACAATGCTAACATTTCAGGAAAGGCCTGGGTGATTTTTCTTGAGGAAATAATGGTCAACACTATTCATAAACTAGAGAAGCTATAGCTATTTCTTGAGTTGATAACAAATCTTTTTTTCAAAAAGATGAGATTATATAATACAGACATGCTTGCTATGACCACAGGAAATCTTCTACCCTTCTGTTCAAGGGTCAGAAACAGAAGAACTAGTATATTTTTCACCAACTTCACAGTTGTTGCTGAAAGAACTAGCCAAGTTTTTGGCACAAAAAGTAGAAGGCCATGCTGCTCACATGAAAAGCAATCGCAGCCCAGTCTGAGTACTACAAAATCTGAGTTAATTACTAACAGGAGAAATCTGGCTTTTTTCTTTGTGGAGCCCAGAAAGTGAGTGAAAAGGTTATATTTTTATAAAGATGTGTGTGGGTAAGGCAAGTAAAACCAGTCCTTACTCTCTTAAGGAGACAGAAACCTTGTGTGTGGACGTACTTTCACGTATCAGCATGCAGGCCAGTGATCATGTTACTCCAAATTGCCTGCCTTAGTTAGTACACTCTGGGTCTGCACAGGGGAACAGCCATCAACCTTCGAGAAGATCCTTTCCTAGTCCTTATCCACCACGCTCCCCATCCTACTTACCTAATATCTATCCCAATGAAACAATTAGTTAATACATTCACACACAAAACTAATTACGATAGAATTAAAGCCTTGCCTGCTCCTTTCTACAAATTGAATTACTGAGACTCAGATTGAATCCTAAAATTTCTTCTTGAGTCATTCGGGGAGAAAAACGAGTCACACGTGTTGTGAAGAGTGAGCGCCATGGTCTCCTTATGTTGCCTCCAATGCAGGAAGCTATGTCTCCTGGAAGAATGAATGGGTGAACCTGCTTGACAGAAGTCAGAAAATAGGAGTGGGAAACGCAGTTTTTCTCTACAAATGCCCCATGGAGCACAGAACTCAACAGAATATCACAGTTGGTCAATTGGTTGTGTAGCTGAGATTTAGGCAGAGTCAAAACTGACCATTCATAAACTTGCTCAGCTATGACTGTCTTGAGAAATTGTAGTATCTGTCAAGTCTTGGACATTTCGTGGGTTCCAAATCATTAAGTAGGATGTCCAGGATATTCTGAATGGCTATGTTTACATCATCCATTTTAACTGGTGTGTCAACACGTTGCTGGAGAAGTAGCTTTGGGAACTACTACTCTCAAGTGCCAATTAACAACGGAATGCACCAACTGAATAGCATGATGTGGTGGAAAACCCCTAACGCTTTTTTCCAAAACTATATGTGAACCATATGTGTGTGTGCAGGCTTGTGTGTATTTGTGAATTGGTCAAAAACCAAACCAAACTCATTGCTGTCAAGTTGATTCTGACTCATAGTGACCCTACAGGACAGAGTGGAAGTGCCCCATAGGGTTTCCAAGCTGTGGCTGGTGGATTTGAACTGCTGACGTTTTGGTTAGCAGCCAAGCTCTTGTGGGTTGGTAAGCATTAATAATTTGGTATTGGGCAGCACAATTAACACTCACTTCACTGGAAGCTGACATTAGAGTAGAATTTTCCCCCAATAGTGTTTCAGAGCAGAATGCTTTTCTTCAAATTACATTGAAACATGTGACCATGAAAGCTTACAGCTCTTCACTCTTTTCTAGGATCTACTAGGTGAAAGACACCATGGGAGACAGAAAACAAATCAGCCCCAAAACCCTCTTTCAGGGTGTTTACAGCCTTTTAAAGAAAACTATGTTTTTCTCAATAACAGAGAGAATTCCAGCCCGTTCCCCTATTTTGTTGTCCAGAATAGAAAGAAAACCGCACTCTGCTGAAGCACATTATTATTAGCTTATATATATATAAACAGTTACCAGCATAGTAAATTTAATTTTAATAATCAAGGAACTGGAAGTCCATTGTTTGTACAAACCAATAAACTGAGTCAAAGAAATCTTAAATGACTTGCCCAGGGCCACATAGCTGTTTAATGGCTCAGATGGTACCAGAACCCAGCTCTTTGACTCCCAGATGGAGACTTCTATGTAAGCTGAGGGTACCAGATTGGGTTTTGGTCTTGTCCTTCCTGGCTCTGAATTCTATGACTTTCTTAAGATTCTGGGGTATGCTGCTGATCCCCTGTTGTTCCTTTTAATTAATAAAATCACTCAGTTGAACAAAAATAATTGTTTCATTAAGATGGAGGAAATGTTACTCACTAAAAATGACATAATGCCTCATTCACTTGAGGGGAATTTTTATTTAAAAAACTCAATATAGAGACATTTTAGTGAATTGCCTAACAAGAAAAGGCAACTAGTCTCTTATTTCATAATATTTGATTACTCATTGTCATGGATTGAATTGTGTCCCCCCAAAATATCTGTCAACTTGGCTGGGTCATGATTCCCAGTATTGTATGATTGTGTACCATTTTGTAATCTGATGTGATTTCCTTATGTGTTGTAAACTCTATCACTATGATGTAGTAAGATGGATTAGCAGCAGTTATACTGATGAGGCATGCAAGATTGGATAGTGTCTTAAGCCAATCTGTTTTGAGATATAAAAGAGAGAAGTAAGCAGAGACACATGTGAACATCATACCACCAAAAGAACAGTGCTGGGAGCAGAGCGCGTCCTTTGGACCTGAGGTTCCTGTGCACAGAAGCTCCAAGACCAAGGGAAGACTGATGACAAGGACCTTTCCTCAGAGCAGACAGAGAGAGAAAGCCTTCTCCTGGAGCTGATGCCCTGACTTTGGACTTGTAACCTACTAGACTGTGAGAGAATAAATTTCTCTTTGTTAAAGCCATCCACTTGTAGTATGTCTGTTATAGCAGCACTAGATGACTAAGACACTCATTAACTTTGATCATAACACTGAACCCGTAGCAAGCGATACTGTTTTTTCTTCCCACTAAGGGTTTCAGAGGCTCCTTGTGTGGGTGTCTCCCCACTTCCTTGGATAATTTGTCCCCAAAAGCTACTTTGTGTGTTTCCTTGGTGGTTTTTGGCCCTGTCACAGATTTCAGTGAAGCTCAGTTCCATTTTCTGGCCAAACATTCAAACACCACTGCTGTGTGGTGAGATGACTGGAGCCAAGGAGAGGTAGGTTCCAGTAACACTGTGAGGGCTCTTGAAATCTCCAAACGCTACCTCCCATGATGATGCTGGGCAGTCTGGACACCCAGAAAGCACAGCACACCTGAAAGTGTGTTTGATGGTTAAGATTTTGTACCAGCTTGGCTGAGCCATGATTCTCAGTGTTTTGGTAGCCGTGTGATGTTGTAGTCACTTCCCTGTTGAGATTTGATATGTGATCACCCCCATGATGAGATCTGCTGTGAGTAGCCAGTCATGAAGAGGAGTTTCCTTGGGCTTGTAGCCTGCATTGAGTGTGGGCAGACTTTCTGGTAGGGCTTGGTGGCTTTTGCTTGTTCTGGCTGCTGTCCTTTTGACTCCGGTTCTTGGGACTTGACCAGCAGCTAACCTGCAGTTTTGCCTTCTGATCTTGGGATTTGTCGATCTTCACAGCCTGTGAGCAATAGCCCTGCTCTCCGACTTGCGGATCTTGGGTTTGCCAGCCCCTGCAGCTACATGAATCAGGAGAAGCCTGTATCCTGACCCATGGACTTGGGATGTTACAGCCTCTACAACTGCGTGAGCCATTTCCTTGATATAAATCTCTCTCTCTACATATATATATACACTTTACTGGTTTTGCTTTTCTAGAGAACCCCGACCAAGATGGTGTGATCACCTGCAAAGGGCATCTGCCACAAAGCCAGTCACCTGACCTAGGAGTAGAGAACAAGGGAAATGCTAATTTCGAGGCAGATGTGGGAAGGTTGGAAGGCAGGGACTTTGCAGATGGGATTTTGAGATGGAGAGATTATCTTGGATTATCCAGGTGGGCCTGAAGTAACCACAAGGGCCACAAGAGGGAGTCAGGTGATCAGAATGGGGAGTAGGAGATGTGACTCTGGAAGCAGAGATTGGAGTGATGTGGCCCCAAACCAAGGAATGCTGGAAGTCTCTAGACACTGAAAAAAGCAAGGAATGGATTCTCCTCTGGAGCTCTTGGAAGATGAATTGCAAAATCAAGTATGAAAGGAAAATATTTTTTCTATTTTATACTCAGAAAAAAAATCTGTGGAATATGATTGGGGAATGGATTCTGGGGTATTAGGTCAAGAGGGGGAGAAAACAAGTTTAAATGGAAGGTATTTATCAGGAGAGAGAATAGTCTAGGGCTTCCACTTGGTCCTACCCAAACAGTTAATAAAACCAATCTAACATTCATGGGGAATTGCAGAGATTAGTGCCAAATTAAGCCTTAGGAGCATATAATAGTTTTATATCCCCACGTAACTTTCTTCTTTGACTGGAGCAGAAGATGCATAAACATTAGAGTGTGACAGTGGATTATTGTGAATCAGGTGATGACTCGGATGCAGCTTCTATTCCAGTTATAGTCTCCCTACTAGAGGAAATTATTATAGCCTATGTGTGTGGTTAGAGCTTTAATTTATTCTTTTTTTTCCATCCTCGGGACTTGCAAACTTTTTCTGTTCAGGATCAAGTAGTGTATACTACAGATTTTGCTGGCCATATGATCTCTGTCACAATCGTGCAGCTCTGCTGTTATAGCACATAAGCAGCCATAGACAACGCAAAAACAAAGACAATGTGTAAAAACGGCATGAAGGTGGAGTCTGACCTCCTCCAACTTCATGGGGGGAAGGAGAATTAAGATCAACAGCCCAAGGCTGATTCCTATGAGGCAGAGGTCAGACATGCATCCTCTCTCCATCATCTTTACCAATTCTAACACCAACTGTGCCTCACACAGTACTCTCTACTTCTCTGCTGGGTTCCGTAATCTTTGCAATGGCCACACAGAGCTCACAGACCATACTCATGATTATGATGTTTATTAGGGAAGTAACAATTACAATTCAGGTTCAGGAACACTCAAGATACAGTTCTTCCATCGGGACAGCCTCTTCCCAACCATACTTGCAGGCACACCTCTCCCTGGCCCTAGGCTTCTCCCCAAAAGCACTCAGCTTTCTCTCTCTCTGGGCCAGGAAGACACCGTTCCATCTCCTGCTGCCAGGTCTCTGCTGCTGGGTCTCTCTTGTCACTGTGTCTCACCGTCTTCAGGTTTACAGCTTGCTTTCTCTATCTCAGTCTCCTGCTTCCAGGAGCTCCGCAGCTCAGGGATCCCATGTACAAAGGATGTGCTCTCCGCTCCTGGCCTTTCTTCCTTGGTGGTGGTAGGATCCTCCTCTCTGTTTTCGAATTGACTCTCTTTTAAGGCAAAACTGACCAATCCACTTGGTGGGCCTCAATTACCCTATCACACAATTCTGCCCAATTGCCTGGGTGGGAGTTACAAGACCATGGCTAGAAAGGCCACATACAAAAGTAATTAATCACATGCACAATGCATAAACAAGTGAGTGTGACAGTGTTCCAATAAAATTTTATTTACAAAAAGAGGCAGCGAGTACCCTAGTAACAACAAACAAACCTAGTTCCTAGATCTTGATTTCTGATACCATTCTCCAATAAAAGTCACCATAGTTCCTTGGAAAAATGGGGGATTCTAGGACTGGAGCAGGAAATATACAAGAAGAACCTAGAGCATCTTCTAGTGCCAGAGAGGAAGGAAGTGCTCACACAAACAAATAAATGCACAAACAAACAAAAAGCAAAAGCAAAACACCACACATTGACGGGGATATGTCAAAGGATGCAAGAGCCAACTGAAAGAGCTCTCAATGACCAAAGCTGAAACAATTTGAGCAACAGAATAAAGTAGCATTGGATTATAACCCAAAGTATAAAATAAATATTCATGAGTCTATACGGATTGTTATGAATTGAATTGTGCCCTCCCACAAACACAGGATGAAATGCTAACCCCATACCAGTAAATATGACCCTATTTGGAAATAGGGGGTTTCTTTTGTTATGTTAATAAAGTCATACCAGTGTAGAGTGGGCCTTAAATGTAATCACTTCTGAGTTACAAAAAGAGCAGAAAAGAGACAGAGATATACACAGGGAAAGACAGGCAACTTGTGAGGAGTCATCTATAAGCAAAGGAACTCCAATGACTGCTGGCAGACACCAGAAACTGAGAGGCTCACAGAAGGAATCAACACTGCTGAGATCCTGATTTGGACTTTTAGCCTCCAAAACTGTGAGAAAATAAATGTTTGCTTTTTAAAGCCACCCACTTGTGATATTTCTGTTCTGGCAGCATTGGGTAACTGAGACAATGATATAAATTAATGATTTAAAAAAATTAATGAATGGGGGATAAGATACAAATCTCCCATGCAGAAGGGTTCCAAATAGATACTCTGTCCTAAATGAGGGGAGGAGTAACTCCCTACTCCTTAAGTGTGAGCTGCACATAGTGACTTTCTGCAAGAGAGTATAGTCTGGAAAGGGGGAAAAGTAACTTTACCATGGAGAAAACTGACAAAAACTACTTCAGCCAGGTAACCAACTTCAACATCAACAGTCATAAATCATGTTGATAATATATTCCTTTGATATGATGTGAAACAAATGGTGTTTTGTATCGATGATCTTCCTCCCTAAAACATATTACCCCCATCTAAGCATGAGAAAAACATTAGACAAGTCCTAGCTGAGGGACTTCCTACAAAATACCTGGCCACTGTACCTCAAAATTGTCAAGGCCATCAACTACCAGGGAAGTCTGAGAAATGGTCATAGCCAAGAAGAGCCTAAGGAGACCTGAAGACTAATTCTGGAACAGACAAAGGACCTTACATAAAAACTAAGAAAATGCAAATAAAGTATGGACTTCAGTTAATTATAATGTATCAATATTGATTTATTAATTGTAACAAATGTACCATACTAATAATGTAAGATAAGGACCCCTGGTGGCACAGCGGGTTAAAAGCTCAGCTGTTAACTGAAACATTGGCTGCTCCATGGAAGAAAGATGTGGCAGTCTACTTCCATAAAGATTATAGCCTTGGAAACGCTATAGTTTCCTACCCTGTCCTATAGGATCACTATGAGTCAGAATTGAATCAATGGCAACAGGTTTGGTTTGGTTTGGTTTAATGTAAGATGCTGATAGGAGAAACTGTGGGTAGGTGTATGGGAACTGTCTGAACTATCTGCTCAATTTTTCTGTAGATCTAAAACTGTTTTAAAAAATAAAGTCTATTAGAAAAAAAAAAAAAAAAAAAACAGGCAATGAGCCAGATTTGACCTGCAGGCTGTACTTTGTGGACCCCTGCTCTACCCTGTCAAGCCTTAAGCAGAGAAAAAAGTTTCAGTTAGCTTTTAACTGGTAGGAATAGTAGGACACTTTCCTTGTTTTGCCTTAGGGTTATGTCAGTTTTCAGGCTTTATGCCACAATATAGTACATCTAGAATATCTTCTCATCTCACAGGACCTCATCCCATGTCCACTAGGTTGATAACATCATGCTGACAAGAGTTCAAGAGCATAAATTAAGAGGTAACCTAAATGCCTTGATAAGATACATACCTTCAAGAGGGAGGGAAATACAACCCATAAAAATATGGGAAAGGACCTTCTGCTTCAATGAAGTTCCCAGGAGTCTTAGAGTCTGGACATACTGGAATATCTTCTTCAAACGGAATGACAGGCTGGTGCATATTGTAACTCCTACCTATTAAAACAGGTACATTGCTTGAAGGGTTAGCGAGAATCTTTGAATTTTGTAGGTAGTATATTCCACTTGAATGGGTTCTTTTGACCCATTTACAAAATGGCTGATGAGTTGCTAGGCTTTTACATAATGCAAAGAGTACAGAACGGTCTATTATCTCAGTTACCAGGGTTTGCTGTAAGAATACACAGGAAAGTCAGAAAGTCCAGGAAAAAGTCAGAATCACCAAAGGGAATCCCTGAGAGAATGAAAGAGTTATTGTTATTTAGGATGTAACGGAAGCTTCCTTTGTATACCCAATGACTTAACCATTATCTCTAGCAGTCTGCCATGCTCATAATTCAGGTCCTGTACTTGTTTATCACCACTTATTACTATTTTTCTAGAACAGATTCTCTACTCTCTGGTCTCTGTTTCTCCTGCTGTTACTATTGCATTTGAGTACTTTTTAATCTCCTCTGTTTACCTCAAGATTCTGTTTACTCATGGCTTCTAGTACCACCTGGTTTTTGCTTACTGCCTTCTTTTTGTGTATGTGTCTCTTGGCTTCTCCAATCCATTGACTTTTTGAATGTTTTCCATTCAATCTCTCATAAAGAGTTTCCCTTGGACATTTAACTCCTCTCCAATGTCATTTTATGGCAGAGCTCTTGCTCTAAATTTCCTCATTGGCCTCTAACCAACTTAAAGATGACTAACAAATATCCATTCCTGGTCCAATCACTTTATGCGATACAAACACACTGACCTATGCAAAGATATCTCTTAGTCGAGGGCTGTGGTGGTGGCAGACACTCTAAAGCTTATCAGAAGGGGACATTGTAGTCAGTAGGCATCTTTACTGGTCTGTCCAGACAATCTACCTTACCACTTTGATTAAAAAGGCCCCCAGTCCTTCACAATTTGAAAAATCAAGGGAAAAGTAGAAAAATCCTAGTTATTTTAAGTTGGCAGATAAGCTAGAAAGTTTTGGCTGAGAAGGGGGTACTTTAGGAGACTGTCAATCATTGCTGTAATTTTTGTTCTCTTCTCTCTGCTTATTTGTGTAAGGTTTTCCCCACAAAGGGTGCTCTTGGTTTATTGGTGGGAATGTCAGTAGGGTTGTGAAGAAAAAGAGTAGAGTGGCTCTTAACCACACAAATAAGTCTGCCACTGGTGGTAGCCATACTGTGAGACCACTGTACCGCTAGATTTCAGCAGTTCACTCCTAGTCCTTGCCTGGGTGGGTCCTGTGCACAATGATCAACTTCTTGCTGGTCTTTTAAACTTCTTCCCTTAAAAAAAAATTAACTTGACGTCTTGAAGAATATAATCATTGTCACTGAATTGTACATGTAGAAATTGTTGTATTCATATTTGTTCTGCTGCATATATTTTCATCAACAACAAAAACAAAATAAAATAAAGCATAAAAAAATTAATCTGAACTTGATGACTATGTTTTTGCTCATGGAAACCTGTTCAAACCTTTGGCACAGCTGATTTGGTTTATAGTTCCTAGCACTCCATCTACAGGCCTCTTCAGCCTCTCTCTGGTACAACCTACAGAGCTCTGCAAGGTGTGAGGGATGAAAGTACCAAAACCCACTGCTGTAGAGTCGACTCTGACTCGTAGTGACCCTAAAGGACAGAGGAGAGTGGCCCCATAGGGTTTCCAAGGCTGTAAATCTTTACAGAAGCAGACTGCCACATCTTTCTCCTGTGGAGCAGCTGGTGGGTTCAAACCGCCAACCATTCAGTTAGCAGCCAAGTGCTTTAACCAGTGTGCTACCAAGGCTCCTTGATGAAAGCACATCATCTGGTTTTTCTCTCTCTGGCTGCCTGTCACAGTTGGCTGCTAACAATCCCTGAATTCATTCCCTCATGAGTTCTGTGAAATTCTCTACTTAATCCTTCAACGTGAAGAGATGTAAAATTCTCTTTTCCCTGATCTATTTTTATTTTGGCTTTACCAACTTCCTTTTCAATAACAAATGAGTTTCACTGATAATTTTCATTGCACCCACAATCCACTACTTTTGCTTGTTGTCATTTAACATTAATGTTAAGAGAATATTTAATGAAATTTTATTAGAATCACCACTCACAGTAGCTCTTTCTTTTTTTTTTTAGCAATTTTGAAACTAAAGATCTATGGATTTTAAAGGACAAACTCCCCAGACACCAGGTTATAAAACAATCATGAGTTACTCTATTTAGTCTTGAATTTATAAGATGAGGGGGCGGGAAAGACTGGGTCAAGCAAATAATACCTCAGAAACTCAGAAATCATGTCTACAAAAAGCAATCATCTATTTTTTTCAAATCAGAAGAGTATCATAACAGGATTAATTCAAGTCAATATCTGGGAAAATATCAGCCTGTACACTGTACATATTTCCAATACCTACTTTCATTTCACTGTAAGGAACTATATATTTTAGCGGACAAGCACACCAAGTCTGTCATATTATTCATCACCCCAAGAAGCAGGTCATAGAGCAGCAAAGTAACGTCGCTAACAAGAAGTTGTTTTCTGTAGCAGACAGAAATTTTTACCCTGTCATGGATTTATCTTGTTACTGACAGCAAATTTGGCTGGCTTTGACCAGACTGGTGCTTCATCCAGCCCAGTACCAAAGCTTGGACATGAATAGGCTTATACCACCCTTAATGTCAGTCACAGTTGTCCTCCTTTCAAAGTCATATTCCTCCTCTCATCGGAATAATTAAGAAGGATGTTTAAAACACAGTCATTTCTATGCTTTGTGAGAGAGCGGTTGAAATGCACTATTTTGCAATGCCAACTTGTATGAGGGGATAGCAGAACTACTTGAATATGATTAAAGGTAACAGTATTCACTATAACAAATAAAGTCTAACATTGACCACCAGACATTTTTGGGGTACTGGCTAACTTTTTATTTACTTTGTCCAGGAAAATGCCAGTTCAGTTATTGTAGGTATTTGCTGGGCTCACACATGATCCTGTAAGGAATTGTCATTCTATTTTTCTAGTTCTGTTATTTCTGTTGTCTTTTAAAGATGTGTTGTATCATAAAACTGGAATGTGACTCATTTCTTTTAAGTCACTAGAGGGATGACATATCAATGGGAATCAAGGGATGTATACAGAGGCAGTGTCTTAGTCATCTAGTGCTGCTATAACAGAAATACCACAAGTGGATGGCTTTAACAAAGAAAAATTTATTTTCCCACAGAAAAGTAGGCTGAAAGTTCAAATTCAGGGCATCAGCTCCAGGGGAAGGCTTTCTCTCTCTGTTGGCCTTCTCATCAATCTTCTCCTGGACTAGGAGCTTCTCCGCGCAGGAACCCTGGGTCCAAAGGACGTGCTCTGCTCCTGGCACTGCTTTCTTGGTTGTATGAGGTCCCCAGCTCTCTGCTTGCTTCCCTTTCCTTTTATCTCTTGTAAGATAAAAGGTGGTGCAGGCCACACCCCAAGGAAACTTCCTTTACATTGGATCAGGGATGTGACCTGGGTAAGGGTATTACAATCCCACCCTAATCTTCTTTAACATCAAGTTACAATCACAAATTGGAGGACACCCACACAATACTGGGAATCATGGCCCAGTCAAATTGATACACACATTTTTTGGAGGACATAATTCAATCCATGACAGGCAGTTACTAATAAAGATTGCATGGGTAGGGGCTCAGGGTATACAAACAAGAGGAGAGTGGGAGGACGTGCCCCTCAATGAGCAAGTGCTTGGCTGAAAGCTGCTGAGATGGGAGCCTGCTTGTGGTCAGCAGAGGGACTTGTGAAGCAGAGACAACTGCAGGAAAAATGGTGCCTGTCACTGATACCATTTGGATGATGGTGTGATTATGCACTGACGCCAGTTTAGAACAAGAGATAAAGGAGTGGGACCTCTTGAGAGGAAAAGCCAGCCTCACTAGCCAGCCATCAAATATGATTTGGAAAAAGGAACAGGGCCAAGAAAAGTAAATCAAGTAAATCAGTGCTCTTCTCTTGATTAGATACTCTGGGTGCTTAATTCCTTCAGTTCTCAGTTTAAACATTTCCTGCCTTGCTGTTCGTGTTGTCCTTGCTCCTAGTACTTTTCCTTCATATCACTTTTCATAGCTTATAATCATTTGTCATTTGAGTGTAATTTGATTGGTGGCTGTCTCAACTGAACTGGAAGTTCGTCATTCAATAAATAGTTACTGAGCACTTACTATGTGTTTGGTGCTATGCAAAGTGTTAGAAATATTTGGTGAATAATTAAATGAATGAATGATGTGATAACTTGACTTTTAGGGACCCAGGAGTATTGAAATTTTCAGAAGAAAAATGAAGAAACCACCATCAAATTTTTGCAAGATGGCCCGAAATCCCTGGGGAGTGGTTTTGTGTGCCAGATAAAGAAAGACCTTCTTTAAGTGGAGTCAGAGTTAGAACCTAAGAAAATCTTAGAAGTTGTGGAATGGAAGAGTCTGGGTAGAATATGAGTCTGTAAATCTTATTTGGAAAAAGTTTATAGGGAAATTCTGACAATTCCACTAGACTTAATGGATATCTAGACAACTGAAGTTCTTATTAGATGAGAAGCCACAGTATTTTTTTTTAAATTCAACTTTAGATGAAGTTTACAGAACAAACTAGCTAGAAGCCATTTTTTATCTTAAAAATGATTTTCTCTATAAATTGGGCTAGACAAGTCAGTCTTCATCTTCTGTTATTGTCAAGAAGCATGAAGGGACTAATATTTTATTATACTTGCAGGCTAACAAGTTGGCTGGCCACAGTTTCATAGATGTTAGCAGAAGATATGAGACTTCTAGGTCAGAGAAAAAGGACTTCATTACTCACGGTTCACCAAGCACCATGAATACCAGAATACTTACGTCAGTTCCCCTTGTCCCCAGATCCTACAGGGGTGAGGTAGATAGGCCTACACAGATGTCTGCATGTGCAGGAGGTTGCATTACATGATAGGAACCCTGAGCTTAGAGAACTCAAATCTTTTATATTAGGCAGTAAGGGTGCCTTCTTTTTGCTCCAGAGGGAGATATCTTTATCTTCCAAGGCTGTAAGCAAACCTGTTATTCGTTCTGAAAGAGAATATATATCTTTGTTTTTCAAGACTGTTCACTATACAAATGTCTCAGCTATCTAGTGCTGCTATAACAGAAATACCACAAGTGGGTGACTTTAACAAACAAATTTATTTTCTCACAGTTAAGAGGCTAGAAGTCCAAATTCAGAGTGTTGGCTCTGGGGGAAGGCTTTCTCTCTCTGTCAGCTCTGAGGGAGGTCTTTGTCTCTTCAGCTTCTGCTTCCTGGTTCCTTGGAGATCTCCATGTGTCTTGGCATCTGTCTTACCCCATCTGTCAGTGCTTCATTGTTTAATCTCTTTTATATTTCAAAAGATACTGACTCAAGATAAACTCTACACTAATCCTGCCTCATTCATATAACAAAGACAACCCATTACCAAATGGGATTGTAACCACAACCATAGAGATTAGGATTTACAACACATATTTTTTGGGGATGTAATTCAACCCATAACATTCTACTCTTTGGCCACCAAAAATTCATGTCATTGCCACATGCAAAACAGATTCAACCCACCACATCACTGCAAAAATCTTAAACCAACTCCAAGTCCAAAACCTCATCTTCTGAAGCATCTAAATCAAGTATGGGTGAGACTTTAGGCATATTCCATATACCAGATAAAGAGGCAAAAATCCTCTTCATCTGTGAACCTGTGAAATCTAGAATACACGTTATCTGCTTGGTAGAACAGGCACAAGGTAGACATTTCCATCACAAATGGGAGAAATTGGAGGGAAAGAAGGGATAGCAGGTACCAAGCAAGTTCAAAATACAGCAAAACAAATAACATTACCTCTCAAGACTTGAAAATAATCCTCTCTTCTCTGAGACCATCTGGGCAATAGACCTGCCCTCCAGACTCTGGGTGTTAGCCACGCCCTCTGACTTCTAGGTTGCGGTCCCTCTGCCCTGGGCTCCAGCTCTGCCTTCCAGGACCACTGGGATGACAACTCTGCCCCTCGGCTATGGGCAGCCCCATTCCCTAGTCCATCTGAGTGGCAACCCCACCCCCTTGACCCCAGCAGGCCTCATTCTTCTGTCCCTTAGGCATGGCAGGCCCACTCCCTCAGCTTTAAGTGGCGACCCCAACCCCCTGGCACACTTTAACAGAAGCTACAATCCCGTGAGCCATTTACTTGATATAAATCTCTCTCTATATGTTTATATGCTTTACTGGTTTTGCTTATCTAGACAACCCAGCCTAAGACACAATCCATTCCCAAATGGGAATATACTCACAGGCATAGAGGTTAGGATTTACAACACATATTTTGGGGGGACATAGTTCAATCCATAACAACAAACATCTTTGAAAAAATAAAGGGCAGTCAGTGCCTCTGTTCTCAAGACATGAGGACATAGAAAAAATGTCTCCTATCAATATCCACCACTCATTTCTATACTATTCTGTTTCTGTAGAATTTTCCCATCAGTAGGCCACTCCGTCAGCTACTCTGATTTATCTGATCAACAGAGGCTAGGACCAAATCCTTTCAACCAGTCTAATACAGCATTTGTGAGGCTACTTACTATGAGGCTACTACAAATAAGGCTACTATCAACCGGATTCTAAGCAGCAGGATGAGAGCAACTTGCAGTGTTGACCTCAACCATGTTCCATGAGTTATAGGCCTAACCAGCTAAATAAATCCCATAAACTATGTATATATCAATATAGCCCATAAACTATGTATATATCAATATAGCACATAAACTATGTATGTATATATATACACACACACATGTATATACATGTATATATACATATATACACACATACATATATAGTTTATGGGATTATATAAAACATGTTATAAACCAAACCTGTTGCCGTCGAGTTGATATTCCGACCTTATTGGACAGAGTAGAACTGCCCCATAGGGTTTCCAAGAAGCGGCTGGTGGATTCGAACTGCCGATCTTTTGATTAGCAGCCAAGTGCTTAACTGCTGTGCCACTGGGGCTAGAAGTCTGAATTCAGAGTGCCGGCTCTAAGGGAAGGCTTTGTCTCTGTGTCGTCTCAGGGGGAAGGTCCTTGTTCCTTGGCTCCTTGGTGATGTTCATGTGGCATGGCATCTATCTTCCCTCATCTCTGCTTTTCTGCTTGCTTATCTCTTTTATATCTCAAAAGAGATTTACTCAAGGCACATCCTACACTAATCCTGTCTCATTGACATAACAAAGACAACCAATTCCCAAATGGGATTATAACCACAGGCATAGAGGTTAGGATTTACAAGACAGATTTTTGGAGGACACAATATAATCCATAACAGATTAGTTTCTAACAAATAAGTTATGCCAGAGGCATCCTTCTCCAAAATCCCTCCATCCTTCACGTCCTGTCTTCCCGTATGCATAGGGAAGACCTGATCCTGAGATTCAGTGAACCCATGGAGTGGAGGACCCACACTGTCCTGCCAATCAGTGTTTTCGAAGCTCCTTCTCAGCCCTGCCTAGGTCTATGGTGCTGTCCTAGATGACTTCTTAGAAAGAAGAAGCATCTGACTCCTGCTGTACATCACATCAGCTTATTCCATGGAAGTCAGACCTCATCTCTCATTACCCTTTGCAATGAATAGGGCTAACAAACCTGGGTGCCCTGATGAAAAGAATTCGTCAGAGTTTTTGCATCATAGACACAATTGGTTGAAGGCTACCACTAAAAGTTTGGGCAACAAAGTAGAGTAAGTTGAAGCTAAATGCAGTGAGGGCTGAGGGAAATTAGCCTAATAAAACTAGTTCTGACCTCCAGGGCAAAACACAGCCCCCAGAGTTCAGGCAGAAGTCCATGCTTAACATTAGTAGATGGCAGCATGTGAGATGCAGCAATCAGGGCTCTCACAGTAGGATTTCTAGCTGGTGACCCTGGAATTCAGGGTGGCGCCAGGCAAAAGAAAGGCAGGTACTAGAATGGCACACCAGCAGGCTGGGGCTCTGCACAAGCCCAGGCCCAGTAGAGAGAGTGATGGGAGGGGAAAACCAAGTAATATCTAGCCCCACAATACCTCTCCCTCTCTCACCACTCTCATTTGTCCAATCTATTGTTGTTGTTCCTAGTTGCTGTCTAGTTGGCTCCAACTCATGGAGACCTTATGTATAACAGAATGAACTGTTGCCCGGTCCTGTGCCATCGTCACAATCATTGGTATCCTTGAGTCCGTTGTTGCAATCACTGTGTATTTTTATTTTGAATGCCTTTCAACCTACAAGGCTCATCTTCTAGCACTATATCAAATGATATTCTGTTGTGATCCATAGCATTTTCATTGGCTAATTCTCCAAAACAGATTGCCAGGCCTTTCTTCCTAGTCTGTCTTAGTCTGGAAGCTCTGTTGAAACCTGTCCACCCTGGGGTGACCTTGCTGGTATTTGAAATACTAGTGGCATGGCCTCCAGCATCATAGCAACATGCAAGCCACCACAGTACAGCAAACTGACAGAAGGGTGGTAGATTCAATCCATCAGCAGGCCCTATATATTGTCTTTCAAAATAGCTCCTGAATCCATTTACTCTTATCCATCCTCACTATTGCTACCAGCCTAATCGAAGCCACCATCAGCCTGGACAATCTAAACAGTCTCCCTGGTTTTACGGTTGCACTACTTTCTAACCCATTCTCCATACAAGACAAAGCGGTCTTTTGAAAAGTGTAAATCAGATCATGTGTGCCTAAGTCTCTGTAGTAGTTTCCCATTTCACCCAAAATCATATCCTCTGAGCTTACAATGGCCTGTGGGACCTTGTATGACCTAGTCCCTGCCTACATAGCCAAGCATATCTGTGCCATGCTCTCCTTACTGGGCTACTGCTGCAATGGCTTTTGGACAGTTCCTAGGACAATTCATTTTCCTTTTCATCCCCAGGTGTTGTCACTTTTCGTTTCCTCTGCCTGGAACACTATCCTACCTTTTCTTCCCATGGCTGCCCCAGCCTTCAGTTTGTAGCTTATCATCTGTAACAGTTCCTAGGGCTGCTGTGACAAAATACCACAAACTGGGTGGCTTATAAGAGCAGAGAGTTATTCTGCGGACCACACAGGGTGACTGTCAGAGGGGTGACACCAAAATGACTGTATAAAATTTCTGTACAGTGTTCCAGCAGAAATTTATTTTTTTTTATGGAAATATCCCTTAGTTGTAACGTTGAAAACATTTTTCGTAAGCCCAGCTTACATGAGTCAATATAGGTACAAGGTTAAAACTCTATGCTACTTTACTTTTTGAACCTTCTAATGAAATCCAGTCAGAGCTGTCATTATTACCCAATTACACTGACGCTTTGAATCCTGTGGTTTCATCTGTATGTACTACAAGCACGCACTGTTGTTTTCATTGCTGCCGGTGTTTTTATAGTCACTGCTTTTGTCAAATTTTCTGGTGTTTTTATCTACAGTATTGGGGTAATTAGTATTTGTGGAACTATATCAATAACTTTGTTGAGAATGAAGTGGTAATTAAATGAGGAGAAAAATCAAAAAAGGCTTCTGCTCAATTAGTAATTATGTTGTAACTAAAGATGTCATTAATGAGCCTTCCTCCAATCCTGATGCTCCATTCTTCTTCATATAGTCCGTCTTCTCAGATTATTTGCTCAGCATACAGACTGAGTAAGTGTGGTGAAAGGATACAACCCTGATGCAAACCTTTCCTGACTTTAAACTACTCAGTATCCCCTTGTTCTGCTTGAATGACTACCTCTTGATCCATGTACAGATTCTTCATAAGCACAATTAAGTGTTCTGGAATTCCCATTCTCTGAAATGTTATCCATAATTTGTTATGATCCACACAGTCAAATGCCTTAGCAAAGTCAATAAAACACAGGTAAACATCTTTCTGATATTCTCTGATTTCAGTCAGGATCTATCTGACATCAGCCATGATATTCCCGGTTCCACGTCCTCTTCTGAACCTGGCTTGAATTTCTGGCAGTTCCCTGTCGATGTACTGCTGAAGCTGCTTTTGAATGATAGTCAGCAAAATTTTACTTGCACATGCTATTAATGACATTGTTCGATAATTTCTGCATTCTGTTGGATCACCTTTCTTTGGAATAGGCATAAATATGGATCTCTTCCAGCTGGCTGGCCGGGTAGCTGTCTTGCTTGCTGAAAGTGAAGAGGACTTGAAGCACTTATTGGTGAAGATCAAAGACCATAGCCTTCAGTATGGATTACCCCTCAACATAAAACAAAAATCCTCACAACTGGACCAATAAGCAACATCATGATAAACAGAGAAAAAAATAGAGTTACCAAGGATTTCATTTTACTTGGATCCACAATCAACACCCATGGAAGCAGCAGTCAAGAAATCAAACGATGCACTGCACTGGGCAAATCTGCTGCAAAAGATCTCTTTAAAGTGTTAGAAAGCAAAGATGTTACCTTGAAGACTAAAGTGCGCCTGACCCAAGCCATGGTGTTTTCAATCACCTCATATGCATGGGAAAGCTGGACAATGAATAAGGAAGACTAAAAAGGAATCGATGCATATGAGCTATGGTGTTGGCAAAGAATCTTGAATATACCACGGATTGCCAGAAGAACAAACAAATCTGTCTTGGAAGAAGTACAACAGAATGCTCCTTAGAAGCAAGGATGGCAAGACTATGTCTCACGTGCTTTGGACATGTAATCTGGAGGGATCAGTCCCTGGAGAAGGACATCATGTTTGGTAAAGTAGAGGCTCAACGAAAAAAAGGAAGACCCTCAATGAGACAGACTGACACAGTGGCAGCAACAATGGGCTCAAGCATGACAGCGATTGTGAGGATGGTGCAGGACTGGAGAGTGTTTCGTTCTGTTGTACATAGGTTTGCTATGAGTCAGAACCATCTCAACGGTGCCTAACAACAACAAACAATATTGTAATTCAATGTAGAAAGATTTTATAAGACAATTTTGTTATTAGTATTCATACAATCTAAATATTACATTTAAGCAATTTACAATGGTATTTATCACATATTATTTTATGATTAAAATTGATAATAAACTTACATGTATGTCCATGTGGGGCAGTGACACCATGAGGTACCACACTGGGTGACACCAACCCTAGTGACACCACTGGGGAAGATCCCTCCTTGTCTCTCTCAGCTTCCAGTAACCCCATACATTGGTTGGCTTGCAGCTGCAGCTTAACTCCTTTGTCTGCCTCTCTGCCTCTTCTTTTTTGTAAGGACATCATTCAGATTGGATTAGGACTCACCCTACTCTGGTATGACCTCTTGTTAACTGATAACATCTTCAAAGATCCTACTTCCAAACAAGGTCACATTCACAGGTACCAGGGGTTAGGATTTCAACCTAAACTTTGGGGGATCACAATTCAATCCATAACATCACCTCCTTGGAGAGGTGTCTCTGACCACCTTTTCTAAAGCAATCTCTTCTCATGCCTCCTTGACTCCCTATTCGAGCTCGTTTATTTTCTCTATAGAACGTATCTCATGCTGCATTTTCTTGTTTATTGTCTGCCTTCACCTTTACAATGCAAGCTTTATGAGGACAGGGGCTGCCTTGGTCTGTTCACTGCTCTGTCTCTTGTGCCCCTGTCCTATGCATACATATGAACTGGGACACCATTGTGGAAGGCTGATGGAGGGTGCCATTCAGTGGGCCTCAGGTACCAAGACTCACTCCAAGTGTTCAAGATGGTCTATGGTAACAATGAGGCATTGGTGATTCAGTCGTGGAATTCTTGCCTTCTATGTGGGAAAGTCAGGTTTGATTCCTGGCCAATGGACCTCATGTGTGGCCACCGCTCATCTATCAGTGGCGGCTTGCTTGTTGCTCTGATGCTGAACAGGTTTCAGTGGAGCTTCCAGACTAAGATGAACTAGGAAGAAAGGTCTGGTGATCTATTTCTGAAAATTGTCCAATGAAAACCTGAAGGTAGCTAGCAATAACAACATGGTAACAAGGCTAATTACAGACCCACCAGCTGGTGGCCTGGGCTGCTATTGCACTGAGTCAAGACTGGCTCAGTAAACCAGAGACTTACCAGCCTGAGACCAGAAGAACTAGATGGTGCCCAGCTACCACAATGACCGCCCTGACAGGGAACACAACAGAGAGTCCCTGACGGACCAGGAGAAAAGTGGAGTGCAGAACTCAAATTCTAGTAAAAAGACTGGACTTAATGGTTTGATTAAGACTGGAGGGACCCTGGAAGATGTGGCCCCCGAGCTTTCTGTTAGCCCCAAACTAAAACCATTCCCGAGGCCAACTCTTCAGACTAAGATTAGATTGGACTATGGGACATAAAATGATACTCATAAAGAGTGTGCTTCTTAGCTCAAGTAGATACATGAGATTAAATGAGCAGCTTTCATCCGGAGGTGAGATGAGAAGGCAGAGACGGTCAGGAGCTGGTTGAATGGATGCAGGAAATCCAGGGTGGAAAGCAAGAGTATGCTGCCACAGTATAGGGAGTGCAAGTAAGGTCACAAAACAATGTATGTATAGATTTTTGTATGAGAGACGAAATTGTAATTGTAAACTTTCACTTAAAGCACAACAATAAAAGAAAAAAGAAAAAAAGACTGGCTCAGGAGATGCATGGATGAGATCACAGGTAACAGGCACCAAGGAATCCAATGGGGAAGTGTGTGCCTGAAGAAGACAGGGATGACCAATGAGATCTCTGAGTTCCCCTTTATGGGGAATGATACTTTTGGAGAGAAAGAAATTGTTCCTTACTCTGTACAGAATTGTTGCTGAATTGTGAAGGAAAACACTCAAAACTGAATGAGTAATCAGTCATGCACCACTCCTGTTTCAAAAGTAGAAACCATAAAGAGAAAAGCTGGGCAGTCCACTCTTTTTTTTTCAGTCTCTGATACAAAAATTTATACATACATTGTTATGTGACCCTAGTTGCTCTCCCTATACTGTGACAGCACATTCTTTCTTTCCACCCAGGTTTTCCATGTCCATTCAGCCAGTGCCTGACCCTCTCTGCCTTCTCATCTCGCCTCTGGACAGGAGCTGCCCTTTTAGCCTCTTGTATCTACCTGAGCTAAGAAGCACACTCTTCACGAGTATCATTTTATGTCCCATAGTCCAGTCTAATCTTTGTCTGAAGAATTGGCCTTGGGAATGGTTTTAGTCTTGGGCTAACAGAGAGTCTGAGGTCATGTCTTCTGGAATCCCTCCAGTCTCAGTCAAACCATTACATCTGGTCTTTTTACTTGAATTTGAGTTCTGCACCCTACTTTTCTCCTGCTCCATCAGGGATTGTCTGTAGTGTTCCCTGTCAGGGAAGTCATTGGTGGCAGCCAGGCACCATATAGTTCTTCTGGTCTCAGGCTGATGGAGTCTCTGGTTTATGTGGCCCTTTCTGTCTCTTGGGCTAATACTTTCCTTGTGTCTTTGGTGTTCTTCATTTTCCTCTGCTCCAGGTGGGCTGGGACAAAATGATGCATCTTAGATGTCCGCTTGCTAGCTTTTAAGACCCTAGATGCCATGCACCAAAGTGGGATGCATAACATTTTCTTGATAAACTTTGTTATGCCAATTGACCTAGATGTTCCCTGAAACCGTGATCCCTAGAACTCCTCCCCTGATACTCTGTCCCTCGAAGTGTTTGGTTGTATTCAGGAAACTTCTTAGCTTTTGGTTTAGTCCAGTTGTGCTGACTTCCCCTATAGTGTGTGTTGTCCTTGCCTTCACCTAACATAATTCTTGTCTACTATCTAGCTAGTGAATAGCCTTCTCCATCCCTCCCCACCGCTATAACCATCAAAGAATGTTTTCTTCTGTGTTTAAACCTTTTCTTGAGTTCTTTTAATAGTGGTCTTATACTATATTTGTCCTTTTGTGACTGACCAAATTCACTCAGCATAATGCCTTCCAGATTTCTCCATGTCATAAGATGTTTCACGGATTCATTGTTGTTCTTTATCGTTGTGTAGTATTCCATTGTGTGAATATACCATAATTTGTTTATCCACTTGTCTGTTGATGGACACCTAGGTTGTTTCCATCTTTTTGCTATCATGAACAGTGTTGCAATGAACATGAGTGTGCATATATCTATTCATGTGATGGCTCTTATGTCTCTAGGCTATATTCCAAGCAGTGGGATTGCTGGATGGTACGGTACTTCTATTTCTAGCTTTTTAAGTAAGCTCTAAAGTGATTTCCAAAGTGATTGTACCATTTTACATTCCCACCAGCAGTGAATAAGTGTTCCAGTCCCTCCACAATCTCTCCAACATTTATTATTTTGTGTTTTTTGGATTAATGCTAGCCTTATTGGGGTGAGATAGTATCTCATTATAGTTTTGATTTGCATTTCTCTAATGGCTAATGATCGTGAGTATTTCTTCATCTGTCTGTTAGTCGCCTGAATATCTTCTTTGGGGAAGTGCCTGTTCATATCCTTTGCCCATTTTTTAAATTCGGTTATTTGTCTTTTTGTTGTTGAGGTTTTGCAATATCTTGCAGATTTTAGAGATTAGATGCTGATTGGATTTTTCATAACTAAATTTTTTTTCCCAGTCTGTAGGTCCTCTTTCTACTCTTTTGGTGAAGTCTTTTGATGAGCGTATAAGTGTTTGATTTTTAGGAGCTCCCAGTTATCTAATTTCTGTTCTGGTGTTTGTGCATTGTTACTTATGGTTTGTATTCTGTTTATGCCGTGTATTAGGGTTCCTAGCGTTGTTTCTATTTTTTCTTCCATGGTCTTTATCATTTTTGATTTTACATTTAAGTCTATGATCCATTTTGAGTTAGTTTTTGTGCATGGTGTGAGGCATGAGTCTTGTTTCAGTTTTTGGGCAGTCCACGCTTGGTGAGCAGCATTTGGTATATCAGAAGCAATTGTGGAATGAGAATTTTAAAGGTTATTAGGCAGGATAAATGAACAAATGACATGAGGAAAACCGTGGAGGAAAAGGACCTGCTTCACTCCTCTGACCTTTAATTAGCCACAAAGAAAAAATGCTTGAAAAATTCATGTGTCACTCTAACCAACCTGGAAATTTCCAAAGTTCCTGGTGAAAGCTGTTTGTGTGGAGAGGTACCCCGTGACAGTCAGTTTAGAAAGTTCATTGGACTGATCAAGATTTACGTGATTTGAATCCAAGATAAGGAAATACCCACATGCAGAAGTCATTGTAATGAGCACGGCTGGGAATTATGGACATATATTTCTGTCAAGAAGCTTAGAATACATCCAAAATTGGAAGACATTATAAGCAGAACCATTAAATCCAAATGCTTTTGCTTACCTTTCCACAAATGCAGTCCAATCAACTGACTGCTTCCTGTTTTTTCAGTACCATCTCTTATTACAATACAAAGAGTTTTCTTTAGGCTTTTCTTCCTGATAGCCAATGCTTTCCATGGGCTTCAAGTGAATAACTGCAGTCTTTGGGTAAGAGCAAAATAACCTTATTTCCAATCATTTTAACTTAGCTGAGATGAAGAAGCCTTCGGTTTGATTCTCACAGCCCCATCGCACTCTGTTTTTGTTCTTTTTAGACTGATTTTTTAAACATGCTCTACAAAAAGAAGTATGGGTGAAAAAACCAAAGGAATGGATGAAACTGGAAGTGAGTTAAACACTATCACATTTACTTTGACCACTGCCTCGTTCCTTCATCCTGACTTTATAACTTAACTATTAGAAAACATGAAGCACTTTTGCAATTGGAAAGAGAGACAGACAATGTAAAATTGGGCTCAAAGTAACGCTTCTTCTATTCCCACTCTGCACAAAAATTCAATTGTTAATAAAATGGAGCTAGTTCAAAAACTGAGGGAGGCTAAATCCAGGGCCCATATCCTGGTACCTTGTCAATCAATTCGAACAATGATGCAACAATTCAAAGAGAAAGAGCAAGTTTGTAAAGCTTTAAACAAGATACTTTCTAGAAGTTGAACCAAAGTTTCTTTGTATTCCAGCTTTGTGTTTTATGCTGGGGCATGTGGCTATGTTGAGGTATACATTTGTCTCAGTCATCTAGTGCTGCTCTAACAGAAATCCCACAAGTGGATGGATTTAGCAAAGAAAAGTTTATTCTCTCACAGTCCAGTAAGCTACAAGTCCAAATTCAAGGCGTCAGTTCCAGGGGAACACTTTCTCTGTTGGCTCTGGAGGAAGGGCCATGTCATCAATCTTTCTTTGGTCTGGGAGTTTCTCTGCACAGGAACCTCAGGTCTAAAAGACGCACTCTGCTCCCGGCACTGCTTTCTTGGTGGTATGAAGTTCCCAAGTGTCTCTGCTCGCTTCTCTCTTTTATATCTCAAAAGAGATTGCATTAAGACACTAATCTTGTCAACCTCATCAGTATAACCTCATCACAGTGATAGAATTTATAACACATGGGGAGATCCCATATAATCTCATCATAGTGGTAGAGTTTACAACACACAAGGAAATCACATCAGATAACACAATCATACAATACTGGGAATCATGACCTAGACAAGCTGACAGATATTTTGTGGGAACACAGCTCAATCCATGAGATCATTTCATCTCCACCAGTAACAGTGTAATCATTAGTTACCTGGCCCTGCATCTTGATGACCCAGTATCTCTGTTATTGTTTGAGTCTTTCAACTTAATTTTCTCCTGGGCCAAGTTTACCACCAGGCTGTTTGAAGGGCACTGCCAGACAGAGGTAAACATGGAATAGTATCTACTAGTGTACATTCAAAACCCTCTCCGAAGTCTTCCTTATTTTAATATTGTCAAGTTTCTCTCTTGTGCACTAAAATTGGGCTGTTACTGCCCTGTCCTTCCAACGGAGGGACAAAATCCAAAAATGTAATTGATAAGAGAACTTGGGTTGAGTGGTATACTCTTGGGTGAAGAATTGGCCTGCTGGATGTACTTGCAATTGAGCTAGTTGATCCCATGGGGCAGCTGGGACGTCAAGGATGAGCAGGAAGAGGAGAGATGGGAGAGACTTTCCCCAGGTTGTTGTTAGCTGTCATTGAGTCCACCTAGACTCATGGCAACCCCATGCACAATGGAATGAAACACTGCCCAGTTGATTTTCAGAAGTATATTGCCACGCCTTTCTTCCTAGCCCGTCTTAGTTGGGAAGATCTGTTGAAACCTGTGCAGCATCACAGCAACACACAAAACACAAATGAAAGATGGGTAGTGGCTGTCCATGAAGCACACTGGCTGGAAATTGAACCCTGGTCTCTCATATGGAAGGTGAGATTTCTACCACTGAACCACCATTGCCTCACTTATTCCCCAGGTAAGCAGTTCCCTACACCTTCCTTGGCAGTGATGAACCTGGGAGGTCCACCACTGGCTCTGATTTTTATATCTGCCCAAAATTGCTCTAATCAAGGAACTGCTTGGATAAAAAACCTTCTTGTACTCCAGTTGGCAGGTACTAGCTGTTTCTTTTGAAAGTCAATAATCTTGCCCCTTCCTGCTCCTCCTCAGGCCCATACTTTCCTTGTTTTATCAGCTATTTAGAGCATTTAAAAATAAATCCAACTCTGAGCTGTAGCAGTGACACTGATACCATCTTTTCCTTCGCCCTGGCACATGGACTCAGCACAAGTGACAGTTTTGATATTTCTGGGCTGAAATCCTTCTTCCACCCCGAACGGACAAGCACACTGGTTCTCTAGCATGTCTGCAGTCATACCCATCAAGTATGGCGGGATGCCCACTTCAACAAGGTATGGAGCCAACTTCAACAAGGCAGTGTGCCAGTCCACTCCTGGCTCTGACGGGGACCAAAGCAAGTGACACAGCATGTCCATGAAGATCCTTACTGGTGGACAGCGCTGCCAAAGTAAAACTTCATGTTTCACTCCGGGGAACGGTCTCCGTGGAAATCTTTAATCACTGGGCACCATTTTTATCCTATTCTTTCTCTTGTTAGAAAAGACATTAGTGTTAAAGGATTTTGCAGATTCAGAATTCTTCTTTTAAAATGAAAAATTCTCTTGTGCAAGCAGAGGACACAGATGTGGGCGTTATGAACCACAGGAGGGCCAATAAAAAGTATAGGCCCATCCTTCCTCTGCAAAGCAGAAAATTGCCCTGACAGTCAAAGAAGCATGTTCGCAGAGACACAACAAAGGCTTCTTTGTGTGCTGGTTTTAGGGCCCAGGAAAGGTGGCTGTAATAGTTGGTGAAAAGAGAGAAGCACTATTGCAGAAACACCATAGTTATGACTTCTCCCAAAAAGATGCTCCTAACTCTAGCTCATAGTTAAAGGCTTCACACGGGTTAAGAGGCGAAGGAGTGGAAGGACTAAGCAGGATATAGGAATGGGGATAGGGACAACACCCTACCATTAGTTTAAATCATTTATAAATGAAAAGGAGCCATGAAGCTTTGCTCTGACCAAAAAAATATATATAACACCTACTCATTCAAGAACTATTCTCAAGATGGAATAAACTTTTTCAATAGTGAGACAAGTTCAGGCAACAGCCCTGGAGCCATCTAGGTACAGGGAAACCCGGGTAATAAAGTTAATAGTGTTTTTCCCCTTCGTTGGGTAAGTTCATTTTATATCCTTTTTAATTTAATCTTATTTTCCCATGTTTTGCCAAAATGAATGCATTATTGCTTTTTAAATAAGGAACAAAAACAAAAAAATAAGAACATCATTTTGGAAAAATAAGACGGTAAGGTGTTAAAAACAAGGTAAACTATAGTCAAAGGAATTTGGATAGCATGAACAAAATTCACCAGGCATTTTTGCCAAGTAAAGGCATTCAAATAAAAGAAAGATTGGCAAGCAGGAGGAATTGCTGATGAAATGTAACAAGACTTCCTAGAGCCTTCTCTGCTGTTACTCTGTCATAGACTAGAGATAATGAAGCCCTCATATCACAGAAGTGAATGAACATTTTGGACTTTTTGCAGCTGGTCTTGCTAGGGAGTCTTTCCAGTTTAACTCAGTAACTATTACCTAAAGCACATCTTGGAGTCCCCGAATAGTGCAAATGGTTAACACGCTCTGCTGCTAACCGAAAGGTTGGAGGTTCAAGTCCACCCAGAGGCATCTCAGCAGAAAGGCCCAGTGATCTACTTCTGAAAAATCAACCACTGAAAACTCTGTGGAGCACAGCTCTACTCTGACACACAAGGAGTCGCTAAGAGTCAGAAATGACTCAATGGCAACTGGACATAAAGCAAACCTTGTGCACTAAGAGTGGGAAGAGCCACAACAGTGGATGTTGCTGAGGCACTGGGCCCTTGATGCCCCAGTGCCCTGTGCTCATGAGCTCTGAGTCAGGGATGTGCTGGAGCCCCTGCAGACTGGCTCTTGAGAGCTGATTGTTCAATTTTTAGGGATTTTACAAGTGCTTGTTAAACACAGGCATGATTAAAAATGAAATTACATAAACTTGCAATTAAATAAAATATATTAAACACAAAGGTCACAAATACTCAGAACTCATCACTTGCTGATTATTTTACTATTTGGCACAAATGGTTAAGCGCTTGACTACTAGCCACAAGGATAGCATTCGAACCCACCCAGAGGCCCCTCAGGAGACAGGCCTGGTGATCTGCTTCCAAAAGGTCGCAGTCTTGAAAACCCTATGGAGCAGTTCTACTCCACATACATGGAGTTGCCATGAGTCGGAATAGACTTGATGGCAACTAACAACAACAATGTATTGTTAAGGTTATTTGCATCTGTTGTATTGCTATAGTGAAAATATTATTTAAGGGTGAGCTACCGTACATTTCTTCCCAGCTCTGCATTTAGTGACGTCACGTCAGTAGCTAAAAACTGGCCGGGGTGGGCATGTTCATATTATGGAAATCAGAAAATGCTACAAACCAGGGCTTTTATTTTATTTTCCAAAGAGCTGGTTGTTAAACGTTTTTCCGCACACCCCTGCCTGAAATCCACAAAAGCCACGCTTCCATGTTCTGTAATAAAATGGGGGAGAATCTCTCATACCCCCCTTTTACATGATTCTGCTGTATTTTTCAAAGCTGAGCTCTGCTTTGGATTCCCAGAGTCTCAAATAGGTTGTGAAAAAAGCCCTTTCTTCTCTCTCCCAAGGACTCAGGCAAAAGGACGATGCCAGAGTGGGATGATGGGGGGAGAGGGTTGACACTAAATGGTACTAAGAGCTCCCCTCCCTCTGAGCCGAGGTGCAGTCCCTCTACCACACCATGTGCCTATCACCCCACTTAAACCCAGTTCTTCCCAGAAGGCTCCTCAGTCCCTCGTGTTCATGTGCTGCTGCTACCAGTCCTGAAGTCCTCCTTATCCTCAAGCTTCTAAGTCAGGAGGTGATGTGACGAAAATCTGAGCTACAGTGATGCCCATGGGAATGGGGGGGGGGGGAGCATATTTAAGTGAGAAGGAGAAAATGATTATGATTTTCATCTAATTAGTTATAGGTGATGAAAGAGAAGATTAAGTCAAAGATAATTCATTTCATCATTCTTTGACCCCGCTGGGTTCAGCACTAGGAACTGGCAGGACTATGAAGAGTAAATTCAATCAAGAAGTCATAGATGAGGAGAGTACAACATTTTAACATGCAATTCCAAGAACAAGAGGTGACAATGATCAAAGTGGGGAAGTGATTCTATTGGCTTGAATTACTTCTCAAAGATTGAACTACTTCTCAAAAAAAAAAAAAGTTAGTACTACACCAGTAACCAGTTACCATTGAGTTGATTCTGACCCCATGTGTGTCAGAGTAGAACTATGTTCTATAGGGTTTTCAATGGATGATTTTTCAGAAGTAGATTGCCAGGCCTTTCTTCTGAGGTGCCTCTGGCTGGACTCAATCCTCCAACCTTTTGGTTAGCAGCAGAACACGTTAACCATTTGCACCACCCAGGGTCTTAGTACTATGTTGTTGTTGTTAAGTATCGTCAAGTTGATTCCAACTCATATGGACCTCATGTGACAGAGTAGAACTGCCCTACAGAATTAAGCACTCAGCTGTGGCTAGCTGGGAGAAAAGACCTGGCAATCTGCTCCCATATTCAAACCAAAACCAATTGCCACTGAGTCGATTCCAACTCATACTAACCCTATAGGACAGAGTAGAACTGCCCCATAGGGTTTCCAAGGCTGTAAATCTTTATGGTAGCAGACTGCCACATCTTTCTCCCAGGGAGCAGCTGGTGGGTTTAAACCACCCACCTTTCAGTTAGCTGATGAGTGCTTAACCACTGTGCAACCAGGGCTCTTCTCATAAACAGTACAGCCTAGGGAACCCTATGGGGAAGTTTTACTCTGTCATATAGGGTCACTATGAGTCGGAATCTACTAAATGGCATACAGCAAAAGCAATCTTTACATATAGTATGGTATATGTACTATAGGGAGAGTTTAATTAACCATCCATTCAGTTTGATGGTGTTTCTTTCACTCCTTATCTTATTTGACTCCTCTGGGGCATTGGGTAGGGCTGGCCACAACCTTCTTTTTGAAACATTCTCTTCACTTGGCTTCTAAGCAGATCCTCTTCCTGTTTGTTTGGATCGGTCCCCACAAGTCTCTACCCAGCCTCTTCTGCTGCCTACCCCTTAAATGTTGATATTCTCCAGCATACATCCAAGCTTGGGGGCACAGTTTTTCAGAGATAAAGAAATTTTGTAAATGTATGAACTGTCAAAAGCACGTCATAGTACATCTAAGTAAATTGTGAAATTTAAGATATGATTTTATTTGTTCTGGCCCAGTATAACAATAGCAAAATTTTCATCAGGATAGAAAATTAAAACAAGGAGGAACCAAAGACACTGTCTGTGCTTCTTAAACTCTTTGGACATGATATATCTAGATTCTACAAAGTTTCATCTTCACATGCTTCTCTTCCTGCTCAACATTATTTCCTTGGAGATCTCATCTGTCTCTAGCCTTGTTATAAGGCCAGTTTGTGGCCTACATAATTTACTGCCTCAGCATCAATTAATTCCTCCTAGTTGTCCTTTCACCCATTTTCTGAAATGGCCATTCCCATCTTGTCACAGTCTGTCAACAGTTGTCTCTCTAAGTAGCCCTCCTAGCCACCCCCTATATGGTTTCCCATGATACAAACCCTAATGCTATGGAGTAACCCAGTCTCTTAACAGCTGTAGTTATGTATTCCTTGCCTCTCCTGGCCATGTCCCATATGATTTCCTGTGATAATAATTTCTCCCTTTTGGAGTGCTTTGGTTAGAGAACCAACAACATCAGACAACAACCTGAGGCTAGGAGAAAGGACAGCATCAGCCAGGTAACAACCTAGGTAAAGAACTGTCAATAATAAAACAAAACTAAAAGATTTAAAACCGGGAACCAGACAGGTCAATCTGTAAATGATGACAATGTCAAAACAATAAAAGGGGGAACAAACATTGTAGGTATAGAACTTTCAAATGGAGGAGAAATCAAGGCAATATTAAGCAATAAATGACTGGTTTAAACTTACAAAGATAAGTGTAAATTTCAAGGTAAGCACAAAGATAGTTAACAAACCTACCCATCAAAATAAAAAAGAAGAAAAATGTAAAGACTCTATAAATGCAAAATCTAAAATAATGAAAGAGATGAAAAGAAATTCCACAAAACAAAGGAATCAGGACAGAAAAGTAAGAGGAACAAAGAAAATGTCAGCAACCCAAAAAAAAAAAAAAACCCAACAGTATGACAGCAATAAACTCACAGCTATCAATAATCACACTGAATGTAAATGGCTTACATGTACCAATAAAGAGGCAGAGAGTAACAGAATGGATAAAAAAAAGACCCATCAATATGCTATCTACAAGAGACACACGCCTTAGACACAAAGATATAAATATATTAAATATAAAAGGATGGACACAAAGATATAAATATATTAAGTATAAAAGGATGGAAAAAATATATCAAGCAAACACTATTTAAAAAAGAGCAGCAGTTGCAATACTAATCTGCGATAAAATAGGATTTAAGGCAAAATCCACCATAAAAGACAAGGAAGGACATTATATAATGATCAAGGGGACAATCCATCAAGAAGACATAACCTTAATAAATATCCATGCACCCAAAGATAGGGCTCCAAAATACATAAAATAAACTCTAACAGTACTGAAAAGGGAAACAGGCAGTTCCACAATAATAGCAGGAGACTTCAACACGCTATTGTCAGTGAAGGACAGTGTCGCAGCAGCGGCGAATGTCGGGGCGGCGAAGACAGTAGCCAAACACAACTCTTACAGAGAAGTGGGGCCAGGAGGGTCACTCTGAGGAGTTGACCCTGGCTTCAATCCCAGGAGTTTATTTATAGTCAATACAGCAAGCAGTGAAGCAAATAACAGAACAATGGGCTTTGGGTGCAGGCAAGGGAGAAGGAATTCAGGTAAACCAGCCAATCAGTAAAGGGACAATAGGTTTGGGAAAACAAGTCGTGACAAGTCTCAACATGTTGGGGACGAGTCTCAACATGCTGTGCAGCATAGAGGCCTGTGGGGGCTGCAGTTGTCAACAGTGCAGCCATGTTTAAATGGCATAGGACAGAACATCTTGAAAGAAACTCAACGAAGATACAGAAGATCTAAAAGCCACAATCAACCAACTTGACCTAATAAACATATATAGAACACTCCACCCAACAGCAGCAAAGTATACATTCTTTTCCAATGCACATGGAACTTTCTCCAAAATAGACCACATTTTAGGCCACAAAGCAACCCTCAATAAAATCCAAAACATTGAAATAATACAAAGCACCTTCTCTGGTTACAGTGCCATAGAAGTAGAAATTAATAACAGGAAGAGCAAGGAAAAAAAAAAACCATAGAAACTGAAAAACATTTTGCTTAAAAATCACTGGGTAATAGTGGAAATCAAAGATGGAATTAAAAAATTCCTAGATTCAAATGAGAATGAAAACACATCATACTCAAACCTTTGGGACACAGCAAAGGCAGTTCTCAGAGGTGAGTTTATAGCAATAAACGCACACATCAAAAAAGAAGAAAAGGCCAAAATAAAAATGTTAGCCCTACAACTTGAACAAATAGCTCAAACAAATAGAAAGAGAACAGTGAAAGAAGCTCACAGTCACCAGAAGAAAGGAATAATAAAGACCAGAGCAAAAATGAATGAAATAGAGAAGCAAAAACAGTAGAAAGACTCAACAAAGCTAAAAGTTGGTTCCTTAAAAATATCAACAAATTTGGCAAACCATTGGCCAAACTGACAAAAGAAAAACAGGAGAGGAAGCAAATAACCCAAATAAGAAGTGAGATGAGGGACATTACAACAGACCCAACTGAAATAAACAGGATCATAACAGAGTACTATGAAAAACTGCTCCAACAAATTTGAAAACCGAGAGGAAATGGACAAATTTCTAGAAACATAATACCTACCTAAACTAACACAAACTGAGATAGAAAATCTGAACAGACCCATAACAAGAGAAGAAATTGAAAAGGTAATTAAAAAAACTCCCAACAAAAAAAATCCTGGCCTGGATGGCTTCACTGGAGAATTCTACCAAACATTCACAGAAGAGCTCAGACCAGTACTACTCAAACTCTTTCAGAGCATAGAAAAGGAAGGGATATGCCCAAATTAATTCTATGAAGCCAGCATAAGCCTGACACAAAAGACAGGCAAAAACACTACAGAATAAGAAAATTACAGACCAATATCTCTTATGAATATAGATGTAAAAATTCTCAACAAAATTCTAGCCAATAGAATTCAGCATAGTATGAAAAAAGTAATACACCACGACCAGGTGGGATTTATACCAGGTATGCAAGGATGGTTCAACATTAGAAAATCAATCAATGTAATCCACCACGTAAATAAAACAAAAGAATGACATGATCATCTCAATCCATGAAGAAAAGACATTTGATAAAGTCCAACACCCATTTGTAATAAAAACTCTCAACAAAATAGGAATAGAAGGGAAATTCCTCAAAATAATAAAAGGCATCTGTACAAAGCAACAGCCAACATCATTCTTAATGGAGAGAGGCTGAAAACACTCCCCCTGAGAACAGGAACAAGACAAGGATGCCCTTTGTCACCACTCCAATTTAAGATTGGCTGGAAGTCCTAGCTAGAGCAACAAGAGAAGAAAAAGAAATGAAGGGCATCCAGGTTGGTAAGGAAGAAGTAAAACTATGCCTATTCATGAATTACATGGTACTATACATAGAAAACCCTAAAGATTCCACAAGAAAAGTACTAGAATTAACAGCAGAGTAGCAGGATACAAGATAAACTTATAAAAATCAGTTGGATTCCTATACATCAACAAAGAGAACTATGAAAAGGAAATCAAGAAAGCAATGCCATTTATAATAGCCCCTAATAAAACAAATACTTAGGAATAAATCTAACGAGGGATGTGAAAGACCTATACAAAGAAAACTACAAAACACTATTGCAGGAAGCCAAGAGAGACCCACATATATAGAAAAACATACCATGCTTGTGGACAGGAAGACTCATCATTGTAAAAATGTCAGTTCCGCCCAAAAGTGATCTGCAGATATAATGCAATCCTGATCCAAATACCAACAGTATTCTTTAACTAGATGGAAAAACTAATCTCATTAACTTTATATGGAAAGGAAAGAGGCCTCAGTTAAGTAAAGCACTAGTGAAGAAGAAGAACAAAGTAGGAGGCCTCACACTACCTGACCTCAGAACCTACTATACAGTCACAGTACTGGTATGACAGACACAGACCAATGGAGCAGAATTGAGACCCTAGACATAAATCCATCCACCTATGGTCAGCTGATCTTTGATAAAGGCCCAAAATCCATTAAATGGGGAAAAGACAGTCTCTTTAACAAATGGTGCTGGCAAAACTGGATGTCCATCTGTAAAAAAATGAAACAAGACCCATACCTCACATCTCACACCATAAGCAATAACTAATTCAAAATGGATTAAAGACGTAAATATAAAACCTGAAACTATAAAGATTATGGAAGAAAAAATAGGGACAATGCTAGGGAACTTAATACATGGCGTAAATAGGATACAAACCATAACTAACAGTGCACAAACACCAGAAGATAAGCTAGATAACAGGGAGCACCTAAAAATCAAACACTTCTACTCATCAAAAGACTTCACCAAAAGAGTAAAAAGAGAACTTACAGACTGGGAAAAAATTTTTGGCTACAACGTATCCAACAAGGGTCTCAACTCTAAAATCTATAAAATACTGCAACAGTAAAAAGACAATCCAATTAAAAAACGGGCAAAGGATATGAACAGACACTTCACCAAAGAAGACATTCAGGTGGCTAACACGCATATTGGGAAATGCTCTTGATCATTAGCCATGAGAGAACTGTAAATCAAAACTACTGTGAGTACCATCTCACCCCGACAATATTGGCAGTAACCATAAAAACTGAAAATAACAAATGTTGGAGAAGTTGAGGGGAGATTGAAACTCTTAAGTATTGCTGGTGGTACAATAAGAAATGGTACAACCACTAATGTGTCTCTTTTGGATTTGAAAGGGCATCAAAAGTATTAAAGTGGAGTTTGGAGAGCGTAAAAGTAGGGGGTATTTGCAGATGTTTAATTTTTTTGATCATCTGTTTCTGGCCACAGACAATTGGGAGCTGACTGTTTAGGGAATCACTAGACCAAATAGTCTGAATCGGGCTCTTTGAGTTAGGAAAACGGAATACTAAACACCATAACTACAACTGAACTTCTCCGCAAATCAGGAAACCGGTCAACATTTTGGCAAACGTTTTAAAATGATATTTTAAAAACATCTAATGATACGAGATGTTGCTATACGAAAAAAGCAGGTTTCAGAACAATATTTATAATATGATCTCAACTTAATTCTTTACCTTTATACCCTCAAGTGGTAGAACTAATATAATTTTGTATACAAGGAGGAAAAAAAATCTCCGGAAGAATATATCCCAAACTATTAATAGAATTTATCTCTTTGAGGGCGATTTGGTCATTTTCATATTTTTCTATCTGCTCAGTTGTGTTTTCTAACATGTCTATAATGAATATGAATTATATACGTAGTAAGAGAAAAGTGTGGTTTTAAAAAAATCCTTAAAAAAATTTGGCAGCCTACAAGACAGATCAATCTTAGTCTACTTATGTCCAAGATGATCTCAATTTACCTCTTTTCCATGGCCCTCAGTTTTGTTTTTCTTCCAGAAAAGCAGCATGTCAATTTTAAACAGTCAATAGTGTGCTTTCAGTGCCCACCCATGCGGTCTGGCATTTAACATATTTTCCAGGAGAAGGTAGTGAACCCAACCACGATGACAGCCCTTCTAAGAAAACCCTGGCTTCTTTGTTAGAGAGTTTAAAAGTAAAAATTATAAATTGGTTTAATCTCAAAATACATAAACGTTGCATACTGAGAGTAGTAATTTCAATAATAATTTAAAAACCTTGCATTTAAGCTAAGCTTACTATTTATTTTGATTTATTCGTTGACCAACCCTTTCTAATATTCTAGATATTTTATTAACTCTGTGTGGATGATTTCTCTTTTTGTTTTAATAAGTGGTCTTATTATGGCTGGAATGCTTAATGATTAACTGCCCTGTTGTTTTCAAATAGAGTTCAAGCTGAAGAATCTAAAATCTTAGTTTTCTTTACCTTATATGGAATGGGTAGGTAGTATGCTTTTACTGATTTGTTTTCATGTTTTTATTTTAAAAGCACTTTACCTTTCAGTATGCTAGAAAAAAAGTAATTTTGAATATATTATGCATGGTTTTTAAGATTTTTATCTTCACCCATGAATTAATTTCAAACAAATTAAGTCTCCATAAAGCTGATTCTAGTATCTGAGAAAAAACATACATGTTTAATTCAATTAAGGTGACTTCTTATTTTACTGTTTTGTTTAATAAGCTTAACGAATTTTAAAATGCACACTTTTAAATATTCTGAAGTAAGTCATAAAGTCATTTCTCCTCTAAAGAATCACTATACAGAACTCTTACCTTTTCCCATAACATAACACACTAACACTTAATATGATTATTTGGCATCTGATAATTTAGTATCTCAAAGGTTCAATAAACATGGCAGATTAAAAAAATACAACATAGAGAAAAACCAAATCCATTGCTGTACAGTTGATTTCAACTCATAGTGACCCCATAGGGTTTCCAAGGTTGCAAATCTTTACAGAAGCAGACTCCCACATCTTTCTCCCATGGAGGCTGCTGGTGGTTTCCAACCACTGACCTTTCAGTTAGCAATCGAATGCTTTAACCACTGTACCACCAGCTCCTTAACATAGAGAAATGTGGTGTTAACTTCTTTTCTTAGGAGGAGTGCTGTCCAATAGAACATTCTGCGATGATGAAAATGTTCTATAACTTCATTGTCCAATACTGTCACATACAGTTATCAAGTACGTACCATGTGGCTAGTGCAACTGAGGAGCTGAATGTTTTATTTTATTTAATTTTAATTAGTTCAAATTTAAATAGCCACACACGGCTAGTAGCTACCATATTGTACCTCACATCTCTAGAGTTATAGCTGGTTGAATTATATTTAGATAAAAGTGGACATGGATACTTGCCACCTTGTAATGTTCCTTTTGCTGTAATAAAATCAAAGTTAGGACTTGCCTAATTTCCCAAAAAAGAGTAAATTAACTGTTTTCATTACCTTTTTACTTTCAATTCTTTCCTGGCAGATGGTAGGAAATGAGAGCTCTATCTATTTCCCCTGAGAATACCGTTGGCATTTCACTCTATCCCAGCAATTGTCTAGTTCAGCCCCAGGAGTACTCTTGATGAACCTCAAACTGATTTAAAAAATGAACTCCTTAATTTTCTTCTTATAGGAGAACAATGAGCCAATAATAAAGCTTTTATTTTCATATATGACTAAAGAGTATTTACCAGTAAATCTGCTAACAATTATTAAGGCTTGCTTTGGAGGACCTAGGGGTGATAATTAATTATATTCCTGTCCTTACATGTATTAGTCAGGGTCTCAACAGGAAAAGGCACACTCAAACTGGTAATTAAGGATAGTTAAAAAAGAACTTTTATAAATGTGTGGGCTGTTAAAAGAAATCTGTAAGGGTGGTGCAGCACCCCAGGGCTAGCAACAGAGGGGAGCTGTCTCACTTCTCCTAGTCCTGATAGGGCAACGTCAGGAGGCAGTTCAGGGAACAATTAGAGAGTGGTTATAGGAGAAGACTGCTTGATAGGAACTGTGATCTTTGTTAAAAGGACAGAACTAACCCTGACAAACTTACTCTTATCCCATCATCTTATCTTCTCTTGATGCTCCCATTGGCTAAATCAACTGGAAGCTAGAAAACAGGGGAGCCTATAGATATAGTCCATAAAGGTTAGCCTTCTGGAGCATAGACAGGGTAGATAAATATGGACAGGAGATCTGGAGAGGAAAAAGAAAATATCCAGCTTCCCCTTCCAAGTCTAGAACCAATTGAGAGAGACACAGGTCATTGTAAACCAAACAAGAGAGATCTTAAATGAATATAAAAGCATCTGCTTTATTACTTATGAAAGCTGGATTGTATGACAAAGTTTAGATGCATGTACTGGGCCCAATTTATGCATCTCCCCAGATTCACTCAGCCCCAACTACTCTTATTGAGAAGTCCTGTCCACTGTTACTGTCATCTAATTTAATTAGCACCAATTTCTAACACTACTACCTTTCTTAGCTGCCTCTACTGTAGGGACTTGACTCTAGCATGATCTCAGTATGCCTACCACTACAAGAACTGCAGCAGCTTTGCCACCCAGGCTTGGAAGCTCTGCATCCTCCCACCTACTTCTGGACTCAGAAGAAGGGCCATGAGGTGGAACATGGAAAAAACTTCCCAGCAGCTTCCTGGGAGGAAGGGGGGTTAAGTGAAAAACCCAGAAGTATAAGGAAGTTGACATTTCCCATTGACTAACTTTAACCAATGAAAGACAGGACAGAACATGATAAGTTCTTTTTCCCTCTCTCAATAGACTAGCTTGAGGTGATGGTTTCACAAGTCTTATCTGGAAGCTTACAATGTTCAAATAACTGGCTATGTTTTCTTGTGATGCTTTGGTCAGCTCAGTAATGTGTCTCTTTGTATATGCTGTCCCTCTTTCTCTGCCTGTGGACTGTGGTAGATTAAAGATGGTGACAAATTCTTTGGTATTCCTTCCTTTGAGAGGCAGATGTTAATTCCTCCTTCCCTTGAATCTGAACTGGCCTTAGGGACTTGCTTAACTAATAGCATGTAATAGAAGAGACAACTTGGACTTCTGAGCCCAGATCATCAGAAATCTTCCAAGCTGTGCCTGGTATTATTGGAATGCTTTTTCCTGAGACACTCTTCTGGGCTCTGAGCCACAATGCTGAGAGGAGCCCAAGTCACGTGGAGAGTCCACATAGGTCAATAACCCCACCTGAGCTCCCAGTCAGCAGCCATCATCAGTTATCAGCCACCCCAGATCAGGTGCCCACAAGTGAGTGTAGAAACCATCTTTTAGTGAGTGGATCCTTTAGCCCAGCCACCATAGCTGATGCTACCTGGATCAAGATGAACCACTCAGCTGAGCCCTTCCTGGATTCTTGACCCACAAAATCCAAGGCAAAATAAAATGATTGTTTTAAGCCACTATGTTCTTGGGTAGTTTGTTACACAGTAATAGAAACCTGGAAAACTTGCCTCAATGGACGCTTCTTAGAAGGTGTTTCCTAATAGTCTGTATGAATACTTCTCATCTAAATTAAGCAACTGGCTGTGTTTTCCTATGAAGCTGTGGACCACCTTGTATTTTCTATCCCTCCTTCCCTCCCTCACTTCTCTTTTTTCCATGACTCTGGCTGACCTTGGATCACACCCCCAATAAAGCATTAGCTTTGCCTCAGGCTTTGTTTACTAAGAAAGTTAGTACAAGAAGTGTCCTAGCAAGGAGACCCTCAGAAGGGTATTTTGGATTTGATTGTCTGCCTGTGTGAAAGCAATCAAGTTAGTAGGATGGCAATAACCCCTACAAATGGCTTCACAATTGCTCACTGTTTCACCTGTGGTTAATTGAGATGAGGTACAGGTAGAGGACTAGACTTTGAAAATCATGTATCTACCACATTTGATCAGTAAAGGGGCAACAACTGTGGTGTAGGGTGGCTACTTTCAATGGCATTTAAGACCTTGCTAAAAGAAAATGCTAGGATCAGGGCACCTAACTATCAACTTAAATCATTCTCTGAAAGCCAGAGGACCCCTACATAGTTTTAAATGAGGCTCTCCTCTCCTACAGCTGAAGGGCGTATTGTACTTAAAGTCAGGATGTAATTATAAGGATGACAGAGCTGTAAAAAAAAAAAAAAAATCAACAGGTCTCCTAGGTCAAAGTCAGGACATTGATAGGGAAAGAATAGGAAACTGAGACCTGGGATTGGGACATTTGTGTAAACAGGTGTGAGTCTTCCTGGCTGGCAGCAGCCTAAGTCTGTTGTCAGAGGAGGGATCACCTTTTGTCTGGAGAGCAGGCGATGATCTCACCTGAAACAGGTGCCTCCCAAGATGATGCTTGTTCTCCTCAAGACCCACTCCAAACTCCTCTCACTGCCTTTAGGCAAATAAATAGGGAAAGTACAAGCCTGCGCTTGGAAGAAATAACCAACTTGCCAAAGAAATTGTTGAACCTGACAGAATGTACTAGCATCAATTTTGAGCACACAAGTGGGAGTGGATTTTGAGAGTATTAGACTGAGGAAGACAGATAGAGACTGGATAGAGGAGAACATATTGACATGAAAGCATTTACCTGAGACTCAGGATTTAATGTTCTAGCATGGACACCTAGAGTTTGTCTTTTTATTTATTTTTTATTTTTGTAGTTGTTGTCAAGGAATATCCACAGCAGAACGTATACCAATTCAACAATTTCTACATGTACAATTCAGTGACATTGATTACATTCTTCAAGTTGTACAACCATTCTCACCCTCCTTTTCCAAGTGTTTCCTCTCCCATTGACATAAACTCACTGCCACCAAAGTTTCCTATCTAAACCTTCAAGTTGCTGTTGTCAGTTTGATCCTATGTAGATAGATCTTAAGGGTAGATTGTACTTAAAGACATTCTTTACTATTTAAGCTAAATTATTGTTTGGTTTTAAGAAGACTTCTGGGGATATTTTTAGTTTAAGGTTTAAAGATTATCTCAGGGCAATAGTTTCAGGGGTTCATCCTGTCTTCATGACTCCAAGAAGTCTGGGTTCTATGAGAATTTTAAATTCTGTTCTGCATTTTCCCTCTTTGATCAGGACTCTTCTGTAGAATCTTTGATAAAAATGTTCAGCAATGGTAGCTGTGTACCATCAAGTTCTTCTGGTCTCATGGCAAAGGAGGGAGTTATTCATGGAGGCAATTAGCCACACATTCCATTTCTTCCTGCTATTCCTGACTCTCCTTCTTCTGTTGTACTGCTGATCTTTATATGATGCTAGGATGACTTCTTCAAGCTTAGTCAACATGATGGCCTAAAGTGAATGAAGTGAGGATGTTGAAACTTCTTTGACATAGCCTTGAGAAAGGGGTCAGAAGACTCAAAGTGTTGGGAGTATGAGAATGGATTTACTATGAGGGCCGCACCCTGACTATTTTTCCAAGAAGGGTCCAGAGGATTTGTCTTATGAGGGAATAAGGAATACCCTCCACTTGAGGTAGTGGTGGTGGGGGTTGGGGAAGACCAACATCTTTGAGAAGCTCAGTAGTGGCTGTTGTCTGTAGGCCAGGGTTCACAGTGGGAGATCCTACCATGCAATTGTTGTTGATGTTAGATGCCATGAAGTTAGTTCCAACTCTTAGCAACCCTATGTACAACAGAATAAAACACTGCCCCATCCTGTGCCATCCTCATAATCATTGTTATGCATGAGCCCATTGTTGCAGCCACTATGTCAAGCCATCTTGTCGAAAGTCTTCCTCTTTTTTGCTGATCCTCTACTTTGCCAAACATGATGTCCTTCTCCAGGGACTTGTCCCTCCTGATAACATGTCCAAAGTACATGAAGCAAAGTCTCACCATCCTTGCTTCTAAGGAGAATTCTGGCTTTACTTCTTCCAAGACAGATTTGTTCATTCTTCTGGCAGTCCACGGTATAGTCACTATTCTCCACTAACACCATAGTTCAAATGCATCAAGTCTTTTTTGGTCCATGCAATTGGACCCCCTCTTATCTATGGTGCTTATTGGAGTCTGGGCTACCAAAGGCCAAGTGGCAGCACTTAACCATCAAAGGAAAGATAGACATAATGACCATTATGGGCAGCAAGGCCACAGTATGAAGAGGGTACCTAGTTTTCAGGGTTATACGACAGTGGGAAACTGACTAGGGTGATGCTCAATTTGGATAACTGAAAAAATCAACAGCTGTTAGGCTATCACTGCCTTCCACAATGGAAACTTGCATTCCCTCATTGTGTTTCCAGATCCAAGTTAGTTAACGAACCCAGAGCCCATTTATTGAAGGGGATGCTGGATCCCTTGTGGAAGGACCCTATAATGCCACTGCAAGTATATACAGTAAATATTCCTCTGATCCTTCTGCAAAGGGAACTGAAGCAATTTACCAGGGTAACTGTACACTAGGGAAAGTCCTTTTCAAGGACTATTAGCTACAGTGTTTGAGATGATGCTGATACTAGAAGGCCTGAAACACCATCACAGTCCTCTGGTTAAAACAGAGGCATATGAGACCAAGTTCTTTTAAAAGTGAGTTCAATGGTTTTGGATACCCACTTTGCAATTATTTCTGTGAATGGATGATTGAGAGATATACTTAGCAGCCGGCAGCACCTTCAAATTGATTACCTGTCCTGTGGAGTAAAGGTCATTGCAGTTGAAAGGGCTAAGTTCATTTTTCTCAACATCAGTGCTGTTGACATTTTAGGCCAAATAATTCTTTATCGTAAGAGGTTTTTTGTGCATTGTAGGATGTTTAGCGGCATCCTGGCCTCTACCCACCAGATGCCAGTAGCATCTTACAGTTGTGACAACCATAAATGTTTCCAGACATTGCCAAATTCCCTTAGGCGGCAAAATCACCCCTAGGTGAGAACTACTGGCCACTTGTAAGCCCATGAAACTGTTCTATTCCTTGCCAATTGCAGGAGTGATACAACAATCCTGGAATAACTATAGAGAATGAGGCTACCATTGAAAATGGAGAGGTTTTCATAATATTGTCTTTTGATTCAACACTTGAGCCTCTGTAAAAATTAGATGGCTCATGGAGGATGACAGAGAACTACTACAAACTTAATCAAGTTATAGTCTTAATCACAGCTGCTGTGCTGGATGTGGCATCTTTACTATAGTTAACAAGCCTCTAACACTTGGGTCATGTCTATTGACCCAGCAAAGATTTCTTCTCAATAGTTATTAGCAGGGAAGAAAAGAAGCATCTGGCCTTTATGTGGCTGTCAAGAACTGTGTAGGGTCTGGTGTTTTACCCTGTTTGCAAGCTAACAAGTAAGTCTGCATAGTTTCACGGTTGTTGGCAGAAGACATGAGACTCCTGGGTCAGACACAAAGGACTTTATTATGGAAAAAGCAGTATCCAGAGATTCATGTTTGTATACATTAGTTCTCTGTGCCTCTCAAGTCCCACTAGGTGGGAGGCAGGGATGACACAGGTAGGCTGAGATGTATGCTTGCATACATTGCGAGTTGTATTACAGTAGAGGAACACCGAGCTTGGGAAATCTAGTGCTTTTATTTTAAGCCTCCTCTTCGTCTGGGAGGAGACATTACCTCATCCCTCAAGGTTGCTCACTGTAAACATAACCCTGAGAAATGGCCTGGGTAAAGAGAGGTCAGGGCCTTGCATTCTTGGCACACCCAGCAAGACCATACAGAGCACTCAGGGCCGTAGAAATGGTGGCAAGGACACATTCACTGTCTTGCCTCAGAGCTATGTTAGCTCTACTGCTCTTTATCATATAGTTCACAGAGACCTTGACAATCTTTATGTTACATAGAGCATCATGCTTATCCACAATATCGATAACATCATGCTAATCAGACATAATCAGTAGGAGACTGCAAGAACCCTAAGTCCCTAGTAATTCACCTGCCAGAGTGTGGGAGATTAATTCCACAGAAATTCAGCATCTCTCACTTTGGTGAAGTTTTTAGAGGTCAACGGGCCTGAAGCACATCAAAACAACTCCCCTTGTACCTCCTACCACTACAAAGAGGTACTGTGCTTTTTTACCCTCTCTGGATTTTGGAGGCAACGTTTTGCTTGAGAATATTTCTCTATGAGGAACTCAGTATTAGCAGATTCAGGAGTCATAGGTTGGGCAGGAAAACTATTTGATGGAAATGGTACATTCATGACTAGGCTCAAGATGATTCAGAAGGCACCAAAACATTGTACAGGTGGCTTAAATCTCATGTCACCTACCTCTGCTGCACCAATAACTCTCTCTTAACTCATAGCTCCATGGGGCTGGGGACTAGGGCACTATGATGCAGGAAGAAAGAACTTTGTGAACTGGGCCCAGTTCACAGACAGTATGACTTGTTATATTGGTACAGTTGTATATTGAAGTGGACCCTTGCTGCATTACAGATTCTTTCAGGGTGGCCACGAAGAACAGTGAAGAGAATCTTCCCAGTGACAGAGGTATGAGTGAACTCCATTGGACAAAATTCACTCACAAATCTGTTCAAGACAGATCTTCTCTACTTGGGCTTCTGCTGAGGTTGCTGAAAGACAAAACCTTAAAACCCTGTTGTTTAACTGAAAGGTTTTTTAAGGCACTGGCTTAGATCTTTCTGAGGTTTTCTTAACAACAGATCATTAGAGACTATGTTTTCCAGCCAGTTCCCTGGAGCTGGTTTTGGCCCAAAAGCTATTGTCATGATTATCATCATTTGACATCTCTAGATGGAAATTTTGAAAACCAATAGGCCCTGGCTTTTTTATATTTAATAGTCCTGCCTTCAGCTTTTGTCTCCCCTCCCACATTTTACTATGAGCAACAAGAAAAATCTAGGTGGCAACTTCAACACTCTGACTGGATCACCCAGTTCATTCGGTACACTTTCTACTTTCCAAATTATCACAGGTGAAAATATTGCTAAACTTTCTGCAACTAAATACAAGGATCTCTTTTCTTTCAGTTTTAAGCAACATTTTCCTCACTTTCATTTAAGTCCCCACAGGTAGTCTTATTGAAAGCTATTGGGCTTCTGCTAACAGTTCCTTCAAGTACCTTTGGGCTTTCACTAACATTCTCATCAAGATCCTGCCAACTGTATTGCAGCGCCCCCACCACCCCGTTCCAGATATCAGAGTCTGTATTAGTTGTTTATCACCGCATCATAGCAAATCATTTCAAAGTTTAATGCCCTAAAAAAATAAACATTTATTATCTAGCAGTTTTTGTGGAACAGGAATTTGGAAGTGGGTTAACTGTGATTCTAGCTTAGAGGCTATTATAAGACTGTAGGATTTCATCCAGGGTTGCCCTCATCTAAAGGCTTGACTGGGGCTGGAGAATATGTTGCCAAGGAGGCTCACTCACATGACTAACAAGCTGGTGTTGGTGTTGGTGGGAGGCCTCAATTCTTCCCCAATGGGCCATTCCACAAGCTACTTGAATAGTCTTCCTAACAGAGCTTCTGGTTTCCCTCAGAGTGAGTGATCTGAGAGAGAAACAAGTGGAAACTATACGTCTTTGTTATGACCTTGTCTTAGAAGTCACATAGCATGAGGTTCTATATTTCAGAACTGAGTCACTATGTTTGGTCCACATTCAAGGGGAGGGGTATCAGTCTCCACTTTTAGAAGGAAGTAGTGTCAAAGAATTTTTGGATGTATTTTAAAACCACCACAAGGCTCTCAACAACCAGCTAGAAAGAATGACAAAGTGACTCATCCTCTGGATGTCAGCCAGCTTGTTTTCTCAGCTATCCCAGTGCTTTTGCAATGGACCATGAAAGAAGCGGCCATCACGGCAAGGATGGGGACTATGCATGAGTCCAACAGCATGAGCTTTCTCTACTGCCCTTGTTGTCTGACCAAACTGCCAGCAGCAGACCCCTATATATGGTACCACCCTTCAGGGAAGACAGCCAGTCAACTGGTAGCAGATTGATTATATAGGACCCCTTCCATCTTTGGATGAGGGTCTTCAGTTAATTTTCCTTACCAGAAGTCCAGAGATGATACATATTCTAACCTCTTATTTTATATTTTTATTGTACTTTAAGTGAAAGTTTGCAGTTCAAGTTAGTTTCTCATACAAAAATTTATACATACATTGTTATGTGACCCTAGTTGCTCTCCCTGTACTGTGAGAGAACACTCCTCCTTTCCACTCCTGATTTCCTGTGTCCATTCAACCAGCTCCTGTCTCTTTCTGCCTTCTCATCTCACCTCTGGACAGGAGCTGCCCATTTAGTCTCATGTACCTATGTGAGCTAGCTAATCTTTGTCTGAAAAGGTGGCTTCAGGAGTGGTTTTAGTTTTGAGCTAACAGAGAGTCCAGGGGCCATGTCTTCCAGGGTCCCTCCAGTCTCAGTCAGACCATTAAGTCTGGTATTTTTGTGTGAATTTGAGTTCTGCACCCCACTTTTCTCTTGCTCTGTCAGGAACTCTCTGTTGTGTTCTCAGTTAGGGTGGTCATTGGTGGTAGCCGGGCACCATTTAGTTCTTCTGGTCTCATGCTGATGGAGTCTCTGGTTTATGTGGCCCTTTTGTTGCTGGGCTAATATTTTCCTTTTGTTGGTGGTGTTCTTCATTCTCCTTTACTCCAGGTGGGTTGGGACAAATTGATGCATCTTAGACAGCCACTTGCTAGCTTTTAAGACCCCAGATGCCACTCACCAAAGTGGGATGCAGAACATTTTCCTAATAAACTTAGTTATGCCAATTGACCTAGATGTCCCCTGAAACCATGGTCGCCAGACCTCCACCCCTACTACTCTGTCCCTCGAAGTGTTTGGTTATATTCAGGAAACTTCTTAGCTTTGGTTTAGTCCAGTTGTGCTGACTTCCCCTGTAATGAGTGCTGTCTTTGCCTTCACCTAAGATAATTTTTGTCTACTATCTAGTTAGTAAATAACCCTCACCCTCCCTCCCCACCCTCATAACATCAAAGAATGTTTTCTTCTGTGTTTAAACCTTTTATTGAGTTCTTATAATAGTGGTCTTGTACAATATTTGTCCTTTTGTGACTAACAGCATAATATCTTCCAGATTCATCCATGTTATGAGAAGTTTTGTGGATTCATCATTGTTCTTTATCGTTGCATAGTATTCCATTGTGTGAACATGCCATAATTTGTTTGTCCATTTGTCTGTTGATGGGCACCTAGGTTGCTTCCACCTTTTCGCTACTGTGAACAGTGCTGCAATGAACGTGGGCGTGCACATATCCATTCGTGTGATGGCTCTTATTTCTCTAGGATATATTCTAAAGAGTGGGATTGCTGGATCGTATGGTACTTCTATTTCTAGCTTTTTCAGGAAGCGCCGAATCTATTTCCAAAGTGGGTGTACCGTTTTATATTTCCACCAACAGTGAATCAGTGTTCCAGTCTCTCCACAACCTCTCCAACATTTATTATTTTATGTTTTTTGGATTAAAACTAACCTTATTGGGGTGAGATGGTATCTCATTGTAGTTTTGATTAGCATTTCTCCAATGGCTAATGATAGTGAGCATTTCCTCATGTGTCTGTTAGCTGCGTGAATGTCTTCTTTGGTGAAGTGCTTGTTCATATCCTTTGCCCAATTTTTAATTTGTCTTTTCATTGTTGAAGTTTTGCAGTATCTTGTAGATTTTAGAGATTAGACCCTGATTGGATTTGTCTTAGCCAAAATTTTTTTCCCATCACTAGGTTGTCTTTTTACTTCTTTGGTGAAGTCTTTTGATAAGCATAAGTGTCTGAGTTTTAGGAGCACCCAACCATCTAGTTTCTCTTCTAGTGTTTGTGCATTGTTACTTATGGATTGTATTCTGTTTAGGCCATGTATTAGGGCTCCTAGCGTTGTCCCTATTTTTTCTTCCATGATCTTTATCTTTTTAGATTTTATATTTAGGTCTTTGATCCATTTTGAATTAGTTTTTGTGTATGGTGTGAGTTACAGGTCTTGTTTCAATTTTTGGCAGATGGATATCCAGTTATGCCAGCACCATTTCTTAAAGAGACTGTCTTTTCCCCATGTAATGGACGTCGTTTCTCCATCTCATTAAAAAATGCCATTGGAATTTGGATTGGGATTGCAGTGTATCTGTAGATTGCTTTGTGTAGAATAGACATTTTCACGATGTTGAGTCTTCCTATCCATGAGCAAGGTATGGTTTTCCACTTATGCAGGTCTCTTTTGGTTTCTTGCCATAGTGTCTTGTAGTTTTCTTTGTATAGGTCTTTTAAATTTCTCATTAGATTTATTCCTAAGTATTTTATCTTCTATTGTAAATGGTATTGATTTGGTGATTTCCTCTTCAAAGTTCTCTTTGTTAGTGTAGAGGAATCCAAGTGATTTTTGTATGTTTGTTTTGTATCCTGATACTTTGCTGAAATCTTCTATTAGTTCCAGTAATTTTCGTGTTGCTTCTTTGGGGTTTTCCGTGTGTAAAATGATATCATCTGCAAATAGAGACACTTTTACTTTTTCCTTACCAATTTGGATGCCCTTTATTTCTTTTTCTAGTCTAAGTGCTCTGGCTAGAACCTCCAGCACAATGTTGAATAAGAGTGGTGATAAAGGGCATCCTTGTCTGGTTCCCAATCTCAAGGGGAATGCTTTCAGACTCTCTTCATTTAGGATGATGTTGGCTTTTGGCTTTGTATAAATATCCTTAATTATATTGAGTAATTTCCCTTCTATTCCTATTTTGCTGAGAGTGTTTATCATGAATGGGTGTTGGACTTTGTCAAATGCCTTTTCTGTGAAGACTGATAAGATCATTTTGTTCTTGTGTTTTGTTTTATTTATGTGATGGATTACACTGATTGCTTTTCTAATGTTGAATCATCCCTGCATAACTGGTATAAATTTCACTTGATCATGCTGAAATTTTTTTTGATATATTGTTGAATTCTATCTGGTAGAATTTTGTTGAGGATTTTTGTGTCAAGGTTCGTGAGAGATATTGGTCTGTAATTGCCTTTTTTTGTAGTGTCTTTACCTGGTTTGATCAGGGTTATAATGGCTTCATAGAATGAGTTTGGGAGTATTCCATCCTTTTCTATGCTCTGAAATACCTTTAGCAGTGGTGGTGTTAATTCTTCTCTGAAAATTTGGTAGAATTCTCCAGTGAAGACTTCAGGGCCAGGGTTTTTTTTTGGGGGGGGATAGTTTTTTAATTACCTTTTCAATCTCTTCTTTTGTTATAGGTTTATTTAGTTGTTCTAGCTCTGTTTGTGTAGTGTAGGTAGGTAGCATATTTCCAGAAATTTGTCCATTTCCTCTAGGTTTTCAAATTTGCTAGAGTACAATTTTTCAAAGTATTCTGTTATGATTCTTTTAGTTTCAGTTGGGTCTGTTGTGATAGCACGCATCTCATCTCTTAATCAGGTTATTTGCTTCCTCTCCTGTTTTTCTTTTGTTAGTTTGGCCAATGGTTTATCGACTTTGTTGATCTTTTCAAAGAACCAGCTTTTGGTCTTGTTAACTCTTTCAATTGTTTTTCTATTCTCTATTTTATTTAATTCTGCTCTAATTCTTATTATTTCCTTTCTTCTGGTGCCTGAGGGCTTCCTTTGCTGCTCTCTTTCTATTTGTTCTAGTTGTACGGTTAATGTTTTGATTTTGGTCCTTTATTCTTTTTGGATGTGTGCATTTATTGCTATAAATTGACCTCTGAGTGTTGTTTTTGCTCTGTCCCAAATGTTCTGGTAGGATGTATTTTCATTCTCATTTGATTCTGTGAATTTCTTTATTCTGTCCTTAATTTCTTCTGTAACCCAGTAGTTTTTGAGCAAGGAGTTGTTCAGTTTCCATGTGTTTGATTTTTTTTTCCTTGCTTTTTCTGTTATTTATTTTTACTTTTATGGCTTTATGGTCAGAAAAGATGCTTTGTAATATTTCAATGCTTTGGATTCTATTAAGGCTTGCTTTATGGCCTAATATGTGGTCTATTCTGGAGAATGTTCCATGTGCGTTGGAAAAGAAAGTATACTTAGCTGCTATTGGGTGGAATGTTTGGTATATATCTATGAGATCAAGTTGGTTGATTGTGGCATTTAGATCTTCCATGTCTTTATTGAGCTTCTTTCTGGATGTTCTGTCCTTCACGGAAACCGGTGTTTTGAAATCTCCTACTATCATTGTGGAGCTGTCTCTCTTTTCAGTGCTGTTAGAGTTTGTTTTATGTATTTTGTAGCCCTGTCATTGGGTGCGTAAATACTTATTATGGTTATGTCCTCCTGGTGTATTGACCTTTTAATCATTATATAGTGTCCTTGCTTATCCTTCGTGGTGGATTTTACTTTACCGTCTATTTTGTCAGAGATTAATATTGCCACTCCTGCTCTTTTTTGAGTGTTATTTGCTTGGTTTTTTTTTTTTTTTTTTTCCCAATTCTTTGAGTTTTAGTTTGTTTGTATCTTTAAGTCTACGATGTGTCTCTTGTGGGCAGCATATAGATGGATTGTGTTTTTTTATCCATTCTGCCACTCTCTCTTTATTTGTGCATTAAGTCCATTTACATTCAGTGTAATTATTGATAGGTATGAGTTTAGTGCTGTCATTTTGATGTCTTTTTTTAATGTGTTGTTGACAGTTTCTTTGTTCCACATAATTTTCTGTGCTGAGTCATTTTTCTTTATGTATTTTCCTTTCATCTTTTTCATTGTTGTTGATTTTGTATTTGCTGAGTCTTTATGTTTTTCTTGTTTTTTATTTTGATGTGTAAGATTGTTAGTTTCCTTTGTGGTAACTTTAATATTTACTCCTGTTTTTCTAAGTTTAAACAGTTAGTACACATACACTTTTATGACATTGGTTAACAACATCACAGCATGACAACACTCTGCCTTCTTGAACTTGGGTTCCCTATTACCAGCTTTCCTGCCCCCTCCTGCCTTCTAGTCCTTGTCTCTGGGCTGTTGTGCCCCATTAGTCTCATTTTGTTTTATGGGCCTGTCTAATGTTTGGCTGAACGGTGAACCTCGGGAGTGACTTCATTACTGATCTAAAAAGGTGTCCGGGGGCCATACTCTCAGGGTTTCTCTGGTCTCTGCCAGGCCAGTAAGTCTGGTCTTATTTTTGAGTTAGAATTTTGTTCTACATTTTTTCCAGCTCTGTCTGGACCTGTTGTTGTGATTCCTGTCAGGGCAGTCAGAAGCGGTAGCCAGGCACCATCTAGTTATACTGGACTCAGTCTAGTGGAGGCCATGGTAGTTGTCGTCTGTTAGTCCTTTGGACTAATCTTTCCCTTGTATCTTGTTTTCTTCATTCTCCCTTGATCCTGAGGAGTGAGATCAGTGGAATATATTAGGTGGCTGCTCACAGGCTTTTAAGACCCCAGACGCTACTCACCATGGTAGAATGTAGAACATTTTCTTTATAAACTATGTTATGCCAATTGAGCTAGATGTTCCTCAAGACCATGGTCCCCACAGCCCCTCAGCCCAGTAATTCGGTCCCTCAGGGAGTTTTTCCATGACCTTGCCTTGTACAAGTTGTGCTGGCTTCCCTACTATGGTGTACTGTCTTAACCTTCACCAAAGTTACCACTTATCTATTGTCTATTTAGTGTTCCCCTGCACCCCTGGTAACCATCAAAGACTGTTTCTTTTTGGGTATAAACCTTTTCGTGAGTTTTTACAGTAGTGGTCTCATACAGTATTTGTCTTTTGTGATTGACTTATTTCACTCAGCATAATGCCCTCCAAATTCATCCATGTTATGAGACGTTTCACAGATTCATCATTGTTCTTTATCATTGTGTAATACTTAATTGTGTGTATGTACCACAGTTTGTTTATCCATTCATTTGCTGATGGGCATCTAGGTTGTTTTCATCTTTTTGCTGCTGTGAACAATGCTGCAATGAACATGGGCGTGCCTATGTCTATTCGTGTGACGGCTCTTATTTCTCTAGGATATATTCCTAGGAGTGGGATCGCTGGATCATATGGTATTTCTATTTGTAGCTTTCTAAGGAAGCGCCACATCGTTTTCCAAAATGGTTGTATCATTTTGCATTCCCACCAGCAGTGCATAGGAGATGTGATCTCTCCGCAGCCTCTCCAACATTTGTTATTTCCAGTTTTTTGATTTGTGCCAGTAGCGCTGGGCTGAGATGGTATCTCATTGTGGTTTTGATTTGCATTTCTCTAATGGCTAGTAATCGCTAGCATTTCCTCATGTGTCTTTTGGCTGCTTGACTGTCTTCTTTGGTGAAGTGTCTGTTCAATTCCTTTGCCCATTTTTTAATTGGATTATTTACCTTTTTGTTGTAGAAGTGTTGGATTTTCTTGCAGATTGTAGAAATTAGAACTTTGTCTGATTTGTAATAGCCAAATTTTTTTCCCACTCTGTAGGCTCTCTTTTTACTCTTTTGGTGAAGACATTCGATGAGCATAAGTGTTTAATTTTTAGAAGATTCTAGTTATCTAGCTTAACTTCTGAAGTTTATGTGTTGTTGGTTATGGTTTGTATCCTGTTATTGCCATGTATTAGGGCCTCTAGTGTTGATCTTATTTTTTCTTCCATTAACTTTATAGTTTTTGGCTTTATATTTAGGTCTTTGATTCATCTTGAATTAGTTTTTGTATATGGTGTGAGGTATGGGTTCTGTTTCATATTTTTGCAGAGGGACATCCAGTTTTGCCAGCACCATTTGTTAAAAAGACTGTCTGTTCCCCATTTGATGGACTTTGGGCTCTTGTCGAAGATCAGGTGACTGTAGGTGGATGGATTTACATCTGGGTTCTCAATTCTGTTCCATTGGTCAATGTAGCTGTCATTGTACCAGTACCAGGCTGTTTTAATTACCGTAGCTGTATAGTAGGTTCTGAGGTCAGGTACTGTGAGTCCTTCTACTTCATTCTTCTTCCTCAGTAGTGCTTTACTTATCCGGGGCTGCTTCCCTTTCCGTACAAAGTTATTGATTAATTCTTTGATCTCTTGAAAGAATGTTGTTGGTATTCGGATCCATATTGCACTGTATTTGTAAATTGCTTTGGGTAGAATTGACATTTTCACAATATTGAGTTCACTTATCCACGAGCATGGTATGTTTTTCCCTTTATGTATATCTCCTTTGGTTTCTTTCAATAGTGTTTTGTAGTTTTCTTTGTATAGGTCTTTTACATCCCTGGTTAGATTTATTCCTAAGTATTTTATTTTTTTAGGGGCTATTATAAAGGGTATTGTTTTCCTGATTTCCTTTTCATCATTCTCTTTATTGGTGTATAGGAATCCAACTGATTTTTGTAGGTTTATCTTGTATCCTGCTACTTTACTGAATGTTTCTATCAGTTCCAGTAGTTTTTTCATGGAGTCTCTTGGGTTTTCTAGGTATAGTATCATATCATCCATAAATAGGGACAACTTAACTTCTTCATTACCAATTTGGATACCCTTTATTTCTTTTTCTTGCCTAATTGTTCTATCTAGGACTTCCAGCACAATGTTAAATAGGAATGGTGATAAAGGGCATCCTTGTCTTGTTCCTGTTCTCAAGGGCAATGTTTTCAGCCTCTCTTCATTAAGAATGATGTTGGCTATTGGTTTTGAAAAGATGCCCTTTATTATGTAGAGAAATTTCCCTTCTATACCTATTTCATTGAGAGTTTTTATCAGGAACGGGTGTGGGACTTTTTCTAATGCCTTTTCTGCATCAATTGAGGTAATCATGTAATTCTTTTCTTTCCTTTTGTTTGTGGGATGGATTACATTGATTGATTTTCTAATGTTGAACCATCCTTTTATTCCTTGTATGGATCCTACTCGGTTGCGGTGTATTATTTTTTTTTTTGATATGATGCTGAATTCTGTTGGCTAGAATTTTGTTCAGAATTTTTGCATCTATATTCGTGAGAGATATTGGTCTGTAATTTTCTTTTTTTGTTGCGTCTTTGCCTGGTTTTGGTATCAGGGTTCTGCTGGCTTCATATAATGAATTTGCAAGTGTTGTTTCCTTTTTTATGTTCTGAAATAGTTTGAGTAGTACTGGTATAAGCTCTTGTCTGAACGTTCAGTAGAATTCTCCAGTGAAGCCATCTGGGCCAGGGCTTTTTTTTTGTTGGGAGTTTTTTAAAATTACGTTTTCAATCTCTTCTCTTACGGGTCTGTTCAGATTTTCCAAAGTTACTTTGTGTTAGTTTGGGGAGGTAGTGTGTTTCTAGAAATCCATCCATTTCGTCTAGGTTTTCAAATTTGTTGGAGTATAGTTTTTCATAATACTCTGTTATGATCCTTTTTATTTCAGTTGGGTCTGTTGTAATGTTCCCATCTCATCTCTTATTTGAGTTATTTGCATCCTTTCCCTTTTTATTTCGTCAGTTTGGCCAGTGGTTTGTCAATTTTGTTGATCCTTTCAAAGTATCAACTTTTGGTTTTGTTGATTCTTTCTATTGTTTTTCTGTTCTCTATTTCATTTATTTCTGCTCTGATCTTTATTATTTCCTTTCTTCTGGTGGCTGTGTTTTTTTGTTTTTTTTTTTTCTGTTCTGTTTCTATTTCTTCAAGCTCTGTAGTTAATGTTTTGATTTTATCCCTTTCTTCTTTTTTGATATTTGCATCTACTGATATAAATTGACCTCTTAAGACTGCCTTTGCTGTGTCCCAAATGTTTTGGTATGATGCATTTTTATTCTTGTTTGATTCTAGGAATTTTTTGATTCCCTCTCTGATTTCTTCTATTACCCAGTGGTTTGTAAGCAGGGTGTTATTCAGTTTCCATGTAATTGATTAGTTTTCCTTGCTCTTCCTGTTGTTAATTTCTGCCTTGATGGCGTGTGGTCAGAGAAAATACTTAGCGTTATCTCAATGTTTTGGATTTTGTTAAGGGTTGTTCTGTCACCTCAGATGTGGTCTATCCTGGAGAACGTTCCATGTGTGTTGGAAAAGAATGTGTACTTGGCAGCTGTTGGGTGGAGCATTTTATATGTCTATGAGTTCAAGTTAGCTGATTGTGCCCTTTATCTTTTCTGTATCTTTGTTGAGTTTCTTTCTAGATGTTCTGTCCTTTACTGAGAGTGGGGTGTTGAAGTCTCCTACTATTATTGTGGAACTATCAATTTCTCTTTTCAGTGCTGTTAGAGTTTGTTATGTATTTTGGAGCCTTTGGGTGTGTAGTTGTTTATTATGGTTATATCTTCCTGATGGATTGTCTCTTTAATCACTTTATAGTGTCCTTCTTTGTCTTTTATTGTGGATTTTGTTTTAAAGTCTATTTTATCTGAGATTAGTATTGCCACTCCTGCTCTTTGCTTGATATATTTTTCTATGCTTTGATTTTTAATAAATTTACATCTTTGTTTCTAAGGTGTGTCTCTTGTAGACAGCACATTGATGGGTGTTTTTTTTTTAATCCATTCTGTCACTTTCTGTCTATTTATGGGTGCATTTAAGCCATTTACATTCAGCATAATTTTTGATAGGTTTGAGTTTATTGCTGGCATTTTGTGCTGCTTTTTTTCTGTGGTGCTGATACTTTCTTTGTTCCTCTTACTCTCCTGTGACACACATTTTTGTGGGACACAACTCAATCTATAAAGGCAACAAAGGATGCTCCAGCCATTTGCACAGTCTTAAACAGTATGCCAAGATCCTAGCCATGTCCTGTCTCCTGTCTTACTCCTGTGAAACTCCGAGAAGGTCTTCATCCCTTTCCTAAAGAGCCTGACATATTTTTTCTCTTTTGGCCCTAACCTGGACCACTTAAGTCCTCCAGAGCAAAAAGTACCTCTTAAGCAGAAGACAATCCAATTCTTGCCAAGCAAGGGAAAAGAAACTACACGTTCACCAAAATGCCCATCCTTCTATCCTTGACGAGCAGAAGGTAAAGCATAATTCTCCAATGGACTGTTAGGATCTGTGTATAACATCTGTAGGAGCCCTGGTGCTGCAAGTGGTTATGCTTTCGGCTGCTAACCAAAAGTTCGGCAGTTTGAATCCACTAGCCACTCCTTGGAAACCCTATGGGGCAGTTCTACTCTGTCCTATGAGGTCGCTATGAGTCGGAATCCACTTGATGGCAATGGATTTGGCTATATAATACCTGCATCATAAGCAACTGGAGTATTTATTAAAACTGCAGAAGATTTGGGCCCTGCTCAAATTTTCCATACTAGATGTAATGGTTAATGCTGTGTGTCAACTTGGCTGTCCATGATTCTCAGTGATTTGATAGTCATATGATGGTGTGATCACTTCCATAATGATATTTAATATTATCTGATCACCTCCATGATGAGATCTGCTGTGAGTAGCCAATGAGTTGAAAGGGAGTTTCCTTGGATGTGTGGCCTGTATTGAATATAAGTCAATATTATTGCAAGGCTTGTGGGCTTTTGCTCATTCTGTATCCTACAGCTGGCTCCTGTTCATCTGATCTCCAGTTCTTGGGACTTGAGCTAGCAACTTATGTGCAGGCTTACCTGCTGATCTTTGGGATTCATTGATTTTCACAGCTTGTGAACAAGAGCCCTGCTCTCTGACCTGCTGATCTTAGGTTCGCCATCCGCTGTGGCTACGTGCATCAGGAGAAGCCTCTATCCTGACCCATGGACTTCGGATATTCCAGCCTCTACAACCACATAGAGCCATTTTCTTGATATAAATCTCTCTCTACATATATAGATACATACTTTACTGGTTTTGTTTCTCCAGAGAACCCAGCCTAAGACACCAGAATTTCTGCATTTACTTTAAGTTTCCCTGTTTTTTTTGTGTGTACTTCAAAATTTGAGAGCCACTGGTTTAGAGTAGCATGGGTTTGGGGCAGGGGGGTGGACAGACATGAGGTATAGTAGTTACTACAATCTGAATATAGCTTTGCACCCATTATTATGTCAAATTCACCGTGTAAGGGTGACTAGTCCGTGGGTCTAGGCTTTTTAAATCTTGAAGTATGATCCTTTGAGCAATCATGAAGAAAAATTAATTTTAATTATAAACTGAAGAAAATTAGAACAAGTCCACAGGAGCCAAAGTCCAACCTTGAGTATATCCCACCTGAATTTAGAGACCATCTCAAGAACAGATTTGACTCATTGAACACTAATGACCGAAGACCAATGAGTTGTGGAACGACATCCTACATGACGAAAGCAAGAGGTCATTAAAAAGACAGGAAAGAAAGAAAAGACCAAAATGGATGTCAGAAGAGACTCTGAAAGTTACTCTTGAATGCAGAGTGGCTAAAACAAATGGAAGAAATGATGAAGTAAAAGAGCGGAACAGAAGATTTCAAAGGGTGGTTCAAGAAGACAAAGTAAAGTACTATAATGAAATCCGCAAAGACCTGGAGATAGCAAACCAAAAGGGAAGGACACATTCAGTCATTCTCAGGCTGAAAGAACTGAATAAAAAAATTCTAGCCTCGAGTTGCAATATTGAAGGATTCTACAGGAAAAATTAAACGATGCAGGAAGTATCAAAATAAGAGGGAGGGAATACACAGAGTCACTGTACCAAAAAGAACTGATCAACATTCAACCATTTCAGGAGGTAGCATATGATCAAGAACCAGTGGTACTGAAGGAAGAGGTACAAGCTGCACTGATGGCATTGGCAAAAAACAAGGCTCCAGGAATTGACAGAATACAAATTGAGATGTTTCAACACACAGATGCAGTGCTTGAAGCACTCACTCATTTATGCCAAGAAATTTGGAAGACAGCTACCTGGCCAACCAACTAGAAGAGATCTATATTTGTGCCATTCCAAAGAAAGGTTGATCAAACAGAATGCGGAAATTATCAAACAATAACATCAACAACACACATAAGTAAAATTTTGCTGAAGATCATTCCAAAACGGTTGCAGCACTACTTTGACAGGGAACTGTCAGAAATTCAAGCCCCATTCAGAAGAGGACGTGGAACAAGGGATATCATTGCAGATGTCAGATGCATTCTGGCTGAAAGCAGAGAATACCAGAAAGGTGTTCACCTATGTTTTATCGACTATGCAAAATCATTCCACTATGTAGATTATAACAAATTATGGATAACTGTGCTCATGCAGAACCTGTACATAGACCAGAAGGCACAACAAGGGGGTACTGCGTGGTTTAAAGTCAGGAAAGGTGTGTGTCAGGGTTGTAACCTCTCATCATACTTATTCAATCTGTATGCTGAGTAAATAATCCAAGAAGCTGGACTATATAAAGAACATGGCATCAGGATTGAAGGAAGACTCATTAACAACCTGCGATATGCAGATGACACAACCTTGCTTGCTGAAAGTGAAGAACACTTTAAGCACTTACTGATGAGGATCAAAGACCACAGCCTTTGGTATGGATCACACCCCAACATAAAGCAAACAAAAATCCTCACAACTGGACCAATAAGCAACATTATGATAAATGGAGAAAATATTGAAGTTGTAAAGAATTTCATTTTACTTGGATCCACAATCAACACCCATGGAAGCGGCAGTCAGGAAATTAAATGACACATTGCATTGGGAAAATCTGCTGCAAAAGACCTCTTGAAAGTGTTAAAAAGCAAAGATGTCACTTTAAGGACTAAGGTGTGCCTACCCAAGCCATGGTGTTTTCAATCACCTCATATTCATGTAAAAGCTGGATAATGAATAAGGAAGACTGAAAAAGAATTGATGCCTTTGAATTATGATGTTGGTAAAGAATATTGAATATACTATCGACTGCCAGCAGAACGAACAAATCTGTCTTGGAAGAAGTCCAGCCAGAATGCTCATTAGAAACAAGGATGATGAGATTTCATCACACATACCTTGGACATGTTATCAGGGTCCCTGGAGAAGGACATCATGCTTGGGTCAGTGAAAAAGAGGAAGACCCTCAACAAGATGGACTGATACAGTGGCTGCAACAACAGGCTCAAGCATACAATGATTGTGAGGGTGGCAAAGGACCAGGCAGTGTTTTGTTCTGTTGTACGTAGTGTCACTATGAGTTGGAACCAACTCGACAGCACCTAACAACAAAACATCTCCTTTTTATCTTTAATAACAGTAGAGGTAATGGCAGTTAACATTTTTTGAGTGCTTAACCATGCTTTAAGGAGCCCTCATGGTGCAATGGTTAAGCATTCAGCTGCTAACCCAGTGATCGGCAGTCCAAACCCACCAGCCGCTCCACAGGAGAAAGATGTGGCAGTCTGCTTCCATAAAGATTACAGCCTCGGAAACCCTATGGGGCAGTTCTACTCTGTCCTAGAGGGTCACTGTGAGTCAGAATAGACTTGACTGCAGTGGGTAACCATACTTTCAACATGGTGGTAAGTGATTTACATTCATTGCTCAATTAATTCTTACAGAAATCCTGTGAGGTAAGTAAAATGATTATTCCCATTTCACAGATGATCAAACTGTGGCCTAGAGAAATTAGGTAACTTTCCCAAATCACGTTGCTTGCAAGTGATAGAACTAGAACTCAATCCAGGACCGCTTGCCCAAGCTCATAACCATGGCCTTACTGCAGTAAAATTAATTAGATAATAACATCTTTAAAAAAAATTATAGTCCTTTGGAATATTGGTCAGTTCTGACCCTTGCCTTTGCTGTTGGCTCCCTTACATGATAAATCTTTGATACTTAATTTCCAATGTGTAGATGGCTGAATGTGCCTACGTTTAATTAAAGAGAACTATGTTTAATTGTGCTGGCAAATTTTAAATACTTGGCTGTCTTCTGAGCTGGCAAAACCTTGTAAGTTCTTAAGTTAACCCTCATACTTCCAGAAATTTTGCTTAACAAATTAAAGTTTATTTAAATTGTGAAAATCTACTCAGTTTTGGGATAGTAAGGTTTTCCTTGAGAACCACTCCCAGCCTCATTCTCTAATGTAGTGGAAAGTGCTTTTGGGATTTCTTGGGAAACGGCCTTCAGAAGGCCCTGTGCAACATTTCCTAGGTCCACAGGTCTTAGCAATGTAGCAGTTTTCAGATTATTTGATAAAAATCCTTCCTCCTCAGTCAGGAGTGGATAGCAGTTATAATTAGGGGCTTAGGACAAGGACATTTGAATATCAGCCTCTGAGAATCGAAAGCTCTTTTCAAAGCCAGAACCAAAATTTCCTACACAAAATGCTAAACCTTGAAGGCCTCATTTGCAAATAAAAGACCGCAAGTTTCTGGCATTTGCTTATTGCCATTTCTCCAGGCATAATAATTGCACACCTGCTAATGACGCTGTGGCTGTCAATATCACTTTCAAGTTATGAGACCTATGCAGGGCAGAATAAAGGGGAGAAAAAAGATGGTCAATGGGCAATCCTGCTTTCATTTTAACACTCCCTGGGGGATTTTCATTACCCTTTCAGTATCATGCCCTGCCTTCTCCCCTCTCAAGGTCAGCTCCGTCTAGACAGCTCCTAGCTTCAACTTCTTGCAGCTAATGCATACCCACAAGCGGCTGGTGACCACGGGTTGCACACTGTGCCCTTCCACCTGAGTCAGGAGAGTCCCTTCTTTTCTGTATTATCTGTGACCTTTCTCTAGGTTAAAAGGTCTCTCCTGCAGCAGCCAGCTTGGACTTGTTATGGTGATTGCACTGCAAAAAGCTTGTTAGAAGTGACATCACTATACATTAAAGACATCATATCTCCTTTCATATTAAAATGCCTGCCAGTTGTAAATCTGCCAGAGTAGCCTGAGCTTGGGGAGTTTTCATGATGAAAATATGAAGATAAGCACTCTGTTTTACTGTCAAAGGGAAAGAGGTAGGCTTCTAGTAATGACATTACTTTAAGAAATAAATATACATTTTCTTAACGGAGTGTTATATAAGCAAGTCTTGAAAAGATAGCTTTTTTTACAAGTTTTTAAAATTCAGGCTTAAAGAGCAGGCTGGCATAGCTCAGATAGGAAATACAGCTGGAGTAAGATTTATTAACACGTATATTTCACACTTGCTCTTACACTAAATCACTAGACTTTTTCAGTGATTTTAGCCCTCCATTTATAGTTGTCCAGTCCAAGAAGTGACAAAGGAATACTTAACCCACAGTTCACCTTAAGTTCACAAATGAAGCAGCCTTTGTATTGGATTTAGGCTTTTTCTTAACATTTCTTCAAGACTATCACAAAATCATGACTTGCTAGAAGAATTTGTTTGACCTGCCTGTCTCATACATGTGTATAAGTAAGACGAGTAAAAAAAAATTTGCTGTCAAGTCAATTATGACTTATGGCAACCCTGTGTGTCTCAGAATAGAACTGTGCTCCATAGGGTCTTCAATGGCTGATTTCTTCAGAAGTAGATTGCCAGGCCTGTCTTCTGAGGCACCTCTGGGTGGATGCAAACCACCAGCCTTTGGATTAGTAGCCAAATGTGTTAACCATTTGCACCACCCAGGGACTCCAAGATGAGCACAAGGAATCTTACTTATGGAAGATAGGGGTTAATTTCTAGCTACTAGTTGCCGTGAAAAGCCTGGCTATTAACCAAAAGGTAGGCAGTTGGAATCCACCAGGCCCTCCTTGGAAACTCTATGGGGCAGTTCTACTCTGTCCTATAGGTATGAGTCAGAATCGACTCGATGGCAGTGGGTAAACAGTGGTAGTCGCCATGAGTAGATTCCGACTCATGGTGACCCCATGTATGTCAGCGTAGAACTGTGCTCCCTGGGGTTTTCAGTGGCTGATTTTTTGGAAGTAGTTCACCAGACCTTTCTTACAAGATGCCTCTGGGTGGGTTCTAACCACCAGCCTCTCAATTAGTAGCTAAGCACTTAAATGTTTGTGCCATCCAGGGACTCCTTAATTTCTACCTAAGCCCATAAAAGTATAGAAAAAATGATTTAGGAGCCTATACCTCCCTGCATAACCAATTGTCTGTGAGTCTTCAGACTTTCAAAGTAACCCTTTCCAGGCACAGAGGCATTTATGGTTTGTGGAATGTCTTACAACCAAAGATCTAAATTAATCCCTCAACATCTACTGGTCTTGGGGAGCATGAGTGGTCATCTATGGAGTAAACTAGTGATTCGCAATTCAGACTTGAGATTCTTCATAGAAGTTTGTTCTTTCTTGGTAGTTTGTGGAGAGCAACTAAGATTTCAGATACTAACCATTATTCTTCTCTGCAGAAATGACCACCAAAATCAATGTGGGGTTACACAGGGCAGCCTATTAAGAGAAAAAAAGAAGCATAACTGCATTTGGTAGTCGGCTTACTCCGTGGATTCATGAAGACTGAGAGAACTCAGCTTCCCGAAGCTGACAAGTCAAGACTTCTCTTAGGATGGAATTAACTTTATTTTCGTTCATAAAAGGCTAAAATATAACTCTATATTTATCCCACTGAGAAATGAATAGAAATGACACAATGCTTCCTCTTCCTTTTGACACAATGCTGTAGATGGTACATTATAACATTCCAGGGTAAACTGTGAAATAATTTTAAGTCTGGAATTTATAATTCAGTTAAGTCTAGGCCATGTGACTTGTGGCTTTCTATAGATTAATTCAAATGAAAATAGCCACACTTCACAAGCCCAGGAAAGGCGTGAATATGCGATGAACTAGCCAATTACCGTGAGCCAAAAAGGAAAACCTCCAGGGAGGTGGCTTGAGCCCAGACATTCCACCCTAACTCTGTTTAACTGTTGTAACTCCAGCCTTGCTTCTTGCGACCTGCTGTGGCTACCTCATAGAGAAGGGAGTCTAGATGAGGTTCTTCAACGACATTTGTAAATGCCTAGAAATAAAATTATGCCCAGGAAATAAGGCTCTGTTGTCCTTTGTGGCCAAGAACTCACTTTGGCAATGTTGTCAGATCAGGAAATTGGGGCATACGACTATCTAGCGAGGCAAAGCAACGTTTTAAGTTATCGACAGAAAATTTTCAAGGGGAAGTTCTGCCTCCCCCCTCCTTAGGAAATTTAGACCATGTTACGAAAGTTAACAACTTAAAACGAATGACAAAGTGCAGGAGCTGACGGTGGGTGCCCTCAAGAACCAAATGGTAGTTCAGACTCCATTATCCAGAAAATTTCCTAAGAGGAGTCTGGGCCAGGGGGAATAACGATTCAAAATGAAACCAAACCTTCTTAAGCATTAAGTCCAAGGAGCATTTAAGGGAATCCCAGACTCTACGATCCTTCAGCTGAAGGAGGAAGGAAATAATCTGAGTCTTTTTAGAATTTCACAGAGTTTGGCTTGGGGCTAGAATGCTTTTATTTCTCGCTGTGCTATAGTGCTCTGTACTGGGTGTGGGAGATAAGTGATTATTATTGGTTGTCATTTCCTTTCGAAGTCACAGTCACATTCTCACATAAAATGGGCCACTACCTGAGCCACTGTGCAACATGTGTAGCACCGAGAGGTAGTGGCGACTTATCCACCGGAGTCGCTAACCTATCCAGAAATGCTGTGGCCTCAGACTCCACTGGTTTGAAATCAATGGCAAGCTTTCAAAAACGAACAATGAGAAATCCAGCATCTCCAGGTCCACAAAGGATGGGCTTAATCACTCCAAGACAGTTCTGTTGTGGGGATCTTTACCTTCTTTTCCTATAGCCAAGAAGTAAATGGGATTGAAACTTCCAGCTGTCACTATTTGGCCCTTCAAACGTCTTCCTAAATCTGCCTTGTTTAGTAAATGAAATGACAGCTGAACGGAGACAGACCACTGCAATGGGCATCCCTGCATGAGGAGAAGGTCAAGTTGCCTGTGCCCTTCTGCTCTCAGCCTTTTATTGCTGGCCTGCTGCCAGAGGCAAACACTGGACAGGCTATTGGTGGCCCATATAGAAACCACACTACGACTACAGTCAGTGACATCGAAGCTAATTTGTGGATATAACAAAAAGCAAGTTTACAAAAGGATAATTTCTGTAGAAACAGAAAAAGCGTTTATCTTTCCCGTTTAGTTGAAACTCTGCAGACAACTTTAAAATCATGGATGCTGAGGCCAGAGTCCCAGGCTCAATTTGCATAAAGCCTGGTCAGTTCGTTCTGTTCCAGAGCCATAAATTGTCCCACTGTCCTGTAAATATACTCTGCCATTGTGTCATTTTATAAGTATATTCTATCAGTCAGAAGGGCAGGTAGCTAACAAACAAGAATGAATCAGCCACACATTATCAGCTCTATAAGAAGTATAAGTTTTAAAGCATGTTTTACAGTCTGAGGATTTCTTCTTATATAAAGAAAGAAATTTCTAGTTAGGTGGCAGATGGTATTTTTCAAAGGGCAGCAACAAGATGTCCCATCTCACATGCTCTTCTTATAATGTGACTTTGATACTCCTCCCATTGAGAGGTGGAGTCAATGGCCCTCTTGAAACTGGTCCTTTGTGATCCTTTAGATTAATAGAATATGGCAGAAGTGATACTATGTAACTACTGAGGCTCCCACATTGCTTCAGCCTTGTTTGCTAGAATACTCACTTCAGAAGTGTTCAGCCACCATGTAAGTAATCTGACTGCTGAGGTGGCCAAGTTGTGAGGAAGCACAAACTAGCCCATACAGAGAGACCAAATAGAGTGGCCCTGTGACACATTTATGGAGAGGGAGATGCCAGCTAGCTCCCAGTGGCTCTAGTGCTAGCCACTATCTGACTGCAGCCATGTGAGAGATCCTGAGCCAGAAACACCCAGACTTGTTTGAAATTCCCACCTCTGTACACTGTTAGAGATAATAAAATGAGTGTTTTTTAAATCACCAAGTTTTAAGGTGATTTGTTATGCAATGATAGATAACTAGAAAGAAGTCAGCTATTTGGTCCGTGACTGCTACAATGCACAGGATGGTATCCCTGGAATTTAAAAGAAATGAAAATGGTTGAAGATCGTGGATTCTGGAGGTCAGCTGCCTGGCTTCAAATCCTAAATCCACAGGTATGAACTGTGTGATCTTGGGCAAGTTACTTCTCTGAACCTCAGCCTCCTCATTTACAGACTGGAGATGATACCTGTAGTAAACTGATAGAGTTTTTGTGAGGATTAAATTAATTAATATTTGTAAAATGCATAGAACCAAACCAAAAAAAAAACCAAATCTGTTGCCGTTAAGTCAATTTCGACTCATAGTGACCCTACAGGACAGAATAGAACTGCCCCATAGAGTTTCCAAGGAGCGCCTGGTGGATTCCAACTGCCGACCTTTAGATCAGCAGCCATAGCTCTCCACCACTACACCACCAGGGTTTCCTTGCATAGAAGAGCGCCTGGCAAATAGGAAGTGCTTCCTAAGTGTTAGCAGGAGAATTCCAGTTTCTGTAGTGCCTGAGACTTACACAATTTGGGGAAACTTGTAACCAAAAATATGTAAAATTACAACTACTCAGGGTAGACATGTGCCAGGTGCTAGGAAGATAGTACTGACTAGACATTCTACCCGTCCTCCAGGAGGTTACATGCCACAAGTGAAGACTGAAAAGTAAACAGATATTTACAAACTCGTCAGATTTTTTTTTAAACAACTCTGTTACACTCCTGATGGTAGTATAAATTAGCCTTCCTGGAGAGAAATATGGAGCCCTGGTGGCACAGTTTGGTTAAGAGCTCAGCTGTTAACCAAAAGGTCAGCAGGTTGAATCCACCAGCTGCTCCTTGGAAACCCTATGGGGCAGTTCTACTCTGTCCTACAGGGTTGCTATGAGTTTGAATTGACTCGATGGCAATGGGTTTGCTTTGGAGAGAAATATGGCAATACCTACAGTGATGTAAACAGTTAAGTGCTCCACTGCTAGCTGAAAGGTTGGTAGTTTGAACCCACCCAGTTGTGCCTCGGAAGTTAGGTCTGGTGAACTGCTTCTGAAAGGTCACAGCCTTGAAAACCTTGCGGAGCAATTCTAGTCTGCACACGTAGGGTTTCCTTGAGTCGGAATCAATTCCATGGCAACTAATAACCATAACAACAATAGTGAAATACTCTTGAGATGTGCAAATCATTGGAAACAGTGATTCTACATTGAGGGATTTATCTAAGGAAATACTCAGATGAGAATTCAAATGCAATGTATATATGTAATATATATACATACCTGTTGTTGTGTGCTGTTAAGTTGATTTTGACTCATAGCGACCCTTTAGGGCAGAGTAGAACTGTCCCATAGGGTTTCCTATGCTGTAATCTTTACAGAAGTAGATCTCCAAGTCTTGTCTTCCATGGAGTGGCTGATAGGTTTGAACTGCCAACCTTTCAGTTAGCAGCAGAGCACTTAACCACTGCGCCACCAAGGCACTCTCTCTCTCTATATATATATGTTATATATATAGCCCATTGCTGTTGAGTCGATTCTGACTCATAGCAACCCTATAGGACAGAGTAGAACTGCCCCATAGGGTTTTCAAGAAGCAGCTGATGGATTTGAACTGCCAGCCTTTTGGTTAGCAGCCGAGTTCTTCACCACTACGCCACCAGGGCTCCAATACATATATATATATATATAAAATACATATTGTATATATGCACATATAAAATATATTAGATATATTGTATATATACATATATATATTATTGATGGCAAAGAATTAAAACAGGTGACAAAGAATTAAGAATACATATTTTTTTACAATGAAGCGATTAACTGAATTATGATTGTGCATTATGCTGCTGGTAAAATCATTTTATATTTACTGACGTGTAAAGATCTTCACAAAGAATAATAAAATGCAAAAAACAGATTTTACAACAATGTGTACCATCCTGAGCAACCTCGAGAATGATAGACAGAGATGGGGAATAGCCTAGAAAGCTCTGTACAAGCATACTATTTTGCTCTGAGTAGTGAAATAATAGGCAAGCTTTGAATTTGTTTTAATCGTATTTTCTAATCTATCTACAGAAAACATGGATTACTTGTGTAATAAAAATAAGAAAATTTTAAAAAATAAGAACAATCACTACCTCTTACTGAGAATTCACCTTATTCTTTATGACTAACTTAACCTTTCTCACTAAATGTGCATATTTGCTCTCACTTGTTGGTCCATATTTGTCATGGTTTGAATTATGTCCCCTAAAAAATGAGTGTATCAATTTGGCTGGACCATGATTCCCAGAATTGTGTGGTTGGCCTCCATTTTGTAATTGTAATTTTATGTTAAAGAGGGTTAGGGTGGGATTATAACACCACCTTTACCCAGGTCACATCCCTGATCCAATGTAAAGGGAGTTTCCCTGTGGTGTGGCCTGCACCTCCTTTTATCTCTTGAGGTTCCGGCAAAATGGTGCTCTAGGCAGAAGCACCACGCTGTCCCTCCACAGCAAAGATCAAAAAAACTAAGCCATACAGAGAATGCAACAATCCTGAAACCCTAAAACATCAAATGAAGAGATAAAGAACTCAGCCAAGCACCAAATGGAGAGAGAAAACTGACAGAGAAGGGAGAGCGAGGAGAGATTCATGCAGAGGTCCCCTAACAGCTAACGCAGCGCGGATCCACCATCTTGGACTCCTATCGGAGACCAGCAAACAGGGGTACGAGAAAGCAGCCTCACAGAGTGTCCAGCGGGAGACAAAACAGCCGGTAATTTGCGGTGTGCGCTTTCCGGCCCCCACCCCTCTTCGCCCTGGCTCGGCCTCCTCTGCTTCCCATGGACACAGTCTCTTGTCCAGAAACACCAGCCCACACTGGCTGGCTCTCTGAGTGCCATTTGTTGGCTGCTGGTGTTGCTTTTCTTTTTTTTCTGCTTGTTTTGATTTCTCACTTCCCTCTCGCCACCTCCCCCTCCTTTCACTCAAGTGCCTGGCTCCGTGCGCCATCTTTGCTTCTTCCTGAGGGGCTGCAGAGCTCCATTTGAGTGTGCAGCTGCTTCCCGGTCTGGGCTGCTGTGCCAGTGGGGTCCTGGGGCTTTTGTTCGTTTGTTCCTCTGCTTCCCGCGGCCATGGTCTCTTGACCGGGAGGCGCCGGCTGCTTGGATTCCGCACACCCAAGTGGGCGGCTCTCTGGCTGCCATTTGTTGGCTGCTAGTGTTGCTTTTTTTTTTTTCTTCTGCTTCTTTTGATTTCTTGCTTGCCTCTCGCCGCCTCCTCCTCCTTTCACTCCAGTGCCTGGCTCCGTGCGCCATCTTTGTTTTTTCCTGAGGGGCTGCAGAGCTCCATTTGAGTGTGGAGCTGCTTCCCGGTCTCAGCTACCGTGCTGGTGGGATCCTGGGACTTTTGTTCGTTTGTTCGTTTTGAATTGTTTGTTTGTTTTCTTTTCATTTTCTTGAGTTGGGAGCCCTTTCTGGCCAGGCAGAGCTGCATGGCAAGGAACTCCCCTTCGACTTCCACAGACGTATGGAGGGATCCCTGAGGACGTTTCTTTTTTTGCTGGGTTTTTTTTCCTTCTGTTTTTTTGGGGGGCCTTTCTTGTTCTTTTTCTTTTGATTTGTTTTGTTTTCTTTTCCCTCTTTTTCCCTTTTTGTCTTTCTTCATTGCTCAGTTTCTCGTGTCTCTATATCCTCCTTCTCTTTCTGATACCTGAACACAAGGTGGTGTATGCCTCTGCACCTTCTGGCCAGGCTGTGCTGCTACACCTGAGAGCGACTTCCCCAGACCTCATAGCTGCATTGGTCAGATCCCTGGGAACTTTGCAGTTCTTTAACCTTTCTGATTTTTATTTGTTCATTCTTTTCTTTTCTTCCTCTTCCCCTTTCTGTTTTTCACCATTTCGTAGTCTCTCATCTCTCCACTCCAACGGCAAGCTCCCCTAGCATTCTTTTTTGTTTGTTTGTATGTTTTTTGACTCCTGTTCCTCTCTCCTCTCTCCCATATCCATCTTAGCTCCACACATAACCATCTCCCCACTGCATCCTGCCTACCTGCACTGTGCACTTGACATCACACCACCAAGTAGTGCAGGAACGGCCTACTGGAACCTGCCCAGCACTGATTACCGACCCGCCCTGGTGGCTGTAGTAAGTACCACAAACAACCCATCCCAGTAACTCCTTTTCAGCTAGACCTGCCCTGCTGTACCATATCTGAGTGACTGAACCTGCCAGTTGGAGAAGGAGGTGAAAACTATTGAGCGCACAGACAAGCAAACAACAAAGAGCACGCAGTCCGCCTGCTCAGACATAGTCAAATTTTTTTTTTTTAAAAAAGAGGGATGAAACAAACAAATCTACAATCAATAAATGAGAGAAATAACTACTGAATGCCCCGAAAACAGCAGACAATATCAAAACATTTACAAAAACAGGACAGGATGGTTCCAGTAGGCATCAAAATTAAAACACCAGATGACTCTCCTGCAGAAGAAAATGCACTAGAACTACCTGTTAGGGAATTCAAATCTCTAATACTCGGAATTCCCCAAGAACTGAGGAAAAAAGCTGACAAACATGAGGAAAAAATAGACAAATTCATGGAAAATATAGACAAAAAATTGGAAGAATTCAAGAAGATGATGCAGGAACAAAATGCCAAAATAAATTCACAACTAGAAATTATACAAAAACAACAATTAGAAATCCAAAAGATAAACAACAAGATTTCAGAAATGGATGATGTTATAGAAGGGCTGAGAAGCAGATTTGAAACCGTGGAAGACAGAATCAGTGGAACTGAAGACAAACACTTGGATGTGACTCTGTTTCAGGAAAACTCAGAAAAAAGAACAAAGAAAAGTGAAGAGACCCTGAGAGTTATGTGGGACACAATTAAAAGCAAAAATCTACACGTGATTGGCATTCCAGAACAGGGGGAGAAAACAGAAAACACAGAGAGGATCATTGAGGAACTGAGGAACTGCTGAAAGAAAACTTCCCCAATATCATGAAAGATGAAAAGCTGGCCATCCGAGAAGCTCAACAAACCCCATATAGAAGAGACCCCGAAAGAAAATCACCAAGGCATATCATATTCACTCTCGCCAAAACCAAAGACAAACAAAGAATCCAGAGAGAAGCTCGTGAAAAACAAGAAGTCACATACAGAGGAGAAACAATAAGACTAAGCTCAGACTATTCAGCAGAAACCATGCAGACTAGAAGGCAATGGGATGACATATATAAAATCTTGAAAGAAAAAAAATTGTGAGCCAAGAATAATACATCCTGCAAAACTCTCGTTCAAATTTGATGGTGAAATTAGGTCATTTCCAGATAAACAGAAACTAAGGGAATATGTAAAAGTCAAACCAAACTTACAAGAATTATTAAAGGGAGTTCTTCGATCTGAGGACAAACAGCTTCAGCCCACAGGCGGAACCTAGGACGCAGGATCGTACGGGCCAGATACCAATCTAAGAAATGAACTCTCGAGGACTATCCAAAACCAAAAGAAATACAACAGGGATTCAGAGCAGTCAATCGATGGATGACAACAACATCAAAACAATGAAAGAGGGAATAAACGGCATAGGTATAGAACCTTTTAATGGAGAGGAAGGCAAGGCGATACCAAGTAATGGTAGACTGCTTCAAACTTAGAAAGATAAGGGTAAAATTCATGGGAACCACAAAGAAAGTTAACAAACCAACTCATAAAAATAAAGAGGAAAAACATAAAGTCTCAGCAAAAACAAACCCTACAAAAACAAAAGAAATGAACAAAAAATCCACAAACAAAAGTAACTCAGCACAAGAGAGTAAGAAGAACAAAGAAAACTTCAGCACCCCAAAAAAAGCACTACAAAATGACAGCAACAAACCCACATCTATCAATAATTACACTGAATGTAAATGGACTCAATGCACCCATAAAGAGACAGAGAGTGACAGAATGGATAAGAAAACAGGATCCATCGATATGCTGTCTAGAAGAGACACACCTTAGAAACAAAGATGTGAATTTATCAGAAGTCAAAGGTTAGAAAAAATTATATCAAGCTAACAACTACCAAAAAAGAGCAGGAGTGGCAATTCTAATCTCAGATAAAATAGACTTTAAAACAAAATCTACCATAAAAGACAAAGAAGGACACTATATAATGATTAGGGGGACAATCCATCATGAAGACATAACCATAATAAACATCTATGCACCCAGTGACAGGGCTCCAAAATACATAAAACAAACTCTAACAACACGGAAAAGAGAAATTGACAGCTCCACAATAATAGTAGGAGACTTCAACACACCACTCTCAGTAAAGGACAGAACAACTAAGAAGAAACTCAGCAAAGATACAGAAGACCTAAAGGGCACAATCAGCCAACTTGACCTCATAGACATATATAGAACACTCCATCCAACCGCTTCAAAGTACACATTCTTTTCCAATGTACATGGAACGTTCTCCAGAACAGACCACATCTTAGGCCACAGAGCAATCCTCAACAAGATCCAAAAAGGTGAGATAATTCAAAGTATCTTCACTGACCACAATGCCATCAAGGTAGAAATTAACACTAGAAAGAGCAAGGAAAAAAAATCAACTACATGGAAACTGAATAATACCCTGCTTACACATCAGTGGGTAATAGAAGAAATCAGAGATGGAATCCAAAAATTCCTAGAATCAAATGAGAATGAAAACACATCCTACCAAAACCTTTGGGACACAGCAAAGGCAGTCCCCAGAGGACAATTTATAGCAATAGATGCACATATCAAAAAAGAAGAAAGGGACAAAATCAAAACATTAACTACAGAACTCAAACAAATAGAAAGAGAACAGCAAAAAAAAAGCCCACAACCACCAGAAGAAAGGAAATAGTAGAGATCAGAGCAGAAATAAATGAAATAGTGAACAGAAAAACAATAGAAAGAATCAACAAAACCAAAAGTTGGTTCTTTGAAAGAATCAACAAAATCGACAAACCACTGGCCAGACTGACAAAAGAAAACAGGAGAGGACACAAATAACCCAAATAAGAAATGAAATGAGGGACATTACAACAGACCCAACTGAAATAAAAAGGATTATAACAGAATATTATGAAAAACTATATTCCAACAAATTTGAAAACCTAGAGGAAATGGATAAATTTCTAGAAACACACGGCCTACCCAAACTACAACCAAGTGATATTGAAAATCTGAACAGACCCATAACAAGAGAAGAGATTGAAAAGGTAATAAAATAACTCCCAACCGAAAAAAGCCCTGGCCCAGATGGCTTCACTGGAGAATTCTCCAAAACATTTTCAGAAGAGCTTGTACCAGTTCTACTCAAGCTATTTCAGAGCATAGAAGAGGAAGCAACACTTCCAAATTCATTCTATGAAGCCAGCATAATGCTGATACCAAAACCAGGCAAAGACGTCACAAAAAAAGAAAATTACAGACCAATATCTCTCATGAATATAGATGCAAAAATTCTCAACAAAATTCTAGCAGATAGAATTCAGCATCATATCAAAAAAATAATATACCACGACCAAGCAGGATTCATACCAGGTATGCAAGGATGGTTCAACATTAGAAAATCAATCAATGTAATCCACCACATAAATAAAAGGAAAGAAAACAATCACATGATCATCTCAATTGATGCAGAAAAGGCATTTGACAAAGTCCAATACCCATTCCTGATAAAAACTCTCAATCAAATAGGTATAGAAGGGAAATTTCTCAACATAATAAAGGGCATCTATGCAAAACCAACAGCCAACATCATCCTTAATGGAGAGAGGCTGAAAACATTCCCCTTGAAAACAGGAACAAGACAAGGATGCCCTTTATCACCACTCCTATTTAACACTGTGCTGGAAGTTCTAGCTAGAGCAATGAGGCAAGAAAAAGAAATCAAGGGCATCCAAATTGGTAATGAAGAAGTTAAACTGTCCCTGTTTGCAGATGATATGATACTATACATAGAAAACCCTAAAGACTCCACGAGAAATCTACTGGAACTAATAGAAAGATTCAGCAGAGTAGCAGGATACAAGATAAACATTCAAAAATCAGTTGGATTCCTATACACCAGTAAGGAGAACGATGAAAAGGAAATCAGGAAAACAATACCATTTACAATAGCCCCTAAAAAGATAAAATACTTAGGAATAAATCTGACCAGAGATGTAAAAGACCTATACAAAGAAAACCATAAAACACTACTGCAGGAAACCCAAAGGGATCTACGTAAATGGAAAAACATTCCATGCTCATGGATAGGTAGACTCAACATTGTGAAAATGTCAATTCTACCCAAAGCAATTTACAAATACAACACAATCCCGATCCAAATACCAACAACATTCTTCAAAGAGATGGAAAAACTAATCATTCACTTTATATGGAAAGGGAAGATACCCCGAATAAGTAAAGCACTACTGAAGAGGAAGAATAAAGTTGGAGGACTCACACTACCTGACTTCAGAACAGAACAGAACAGCTACAGTAGTCAAAACAGCCTGGTACTGGTACAACCACAGATACATTGACAAATGGAACAGAATTGAGAACCCAGATGTAAATCCATCCACCTACGGTCACATGATCTTCGACAAGTGCCCAAAGACCATCAAATGGGGAAAAGACAGTCTTTTTAACAAATGGTGCTGGCAAAACTGGATATCTATTTGCAAAAAAATGAAACAGGACCCATACCTCACTCCGTATACAAAAACTACTTTAAAATGGATCAAAGACCTGAATATAAAGCCTAAAATTATAAAGTTCATAGAAGAAAAAATAGTACCAACACTTCAGGCCTTAATACATGGCATTAACAGGATACAAACCATAACCATCAACGCACAAAACCCAACAGATAAGCTAGATAACTGGGATCTTCTAAAAATCAAACACCTATGCTCTTCAAAAGATTTCACCAAAAGAGTAAAAAGAGAACCTACAGACTGGGAAAAAATTTTTGGACAGTACAAGTCAGACAAAGGTCTGATCTCCATAATCTACAAGAAAATCCAACACCTCTATAACAAAAAGACAAATATTCCTATTAAAAAATGGGCAAAGGAAATGAACAGACACTTCACCAAAGAAGACATTCAAATGGCCAGCAGACACATGAGGAAATGCTTGCGATCACTAGCCATTAGAGAAATGCAAATTAAAACCACAATGAGATACCATCTCACCCTGGCATTACTGGCACGAATCAAAAACACTGGAAATAACAAATGTTGGAGGGGCTGCAGGGAGATGGGAACTCTTACGCACTGCTGGTGGGAATGCAAAATGCTACAACCATTTTGGAAAATGATATGGCGCTTCCTCAGAAAGCTAGAAATAGACATACCATTAATTGATCCAGCAATCCCACTCCTAATATGTCCTAGAGAAATAAGAGTCGTCACTCGAATAGACATATGCACAACTATGTTCATGGCAGCATTGTTCACAATAGCAAAACAATGGAAACAACCTAGATGCCCATCAACAGATGAATGGATAAATAAACTATGGTACATACACACAATGGAGTACTATGCAACAAGAAAGAACAACAATGAATCTGTGAAGCATCTCATAACATGGATGAAACTGGAGGACATTATGCTGAGTGAAATAAGTCAATCACAAAAGGACAAATATTGTATGAGACCTCTATTGTAAAAACCCATGGAAAAGTTCACACACAGAATGTAACAATCTTTGTTGGTTACCAGGGATGGTAGGGGTGGGGGGGAAATACTAAATAGGCAATAGATAAGTGGTATCTTGGGTGAAGGGTGAGACAGTACACAATACAGGGGAAACTAGCTCAACCTGTACAAGGAAAGGTCATGGAAGCTGCATAGACACATCCAAACTTCCTGAGGGACTGAGTTGCTGGGCGGAGGGCTGTGGGGACCATGGTCTCGGGGAACATCTAGCTCAATTGGCATGACACAGTTTATAAAGACAATGCTCTACATTCCACCATGGTGAGTAGCGTCTGGGGTCTTAAAAGCCTGTGAGCGGCCATCTAAAATACTCCACTGGTCTCATCCCTTCGGGAGCAAGGGAGAATGAAGAGAACAGGATACAAGGAAATGATTAGTCCAAAGGACTAATTGTCCACAGCTACCAAGGCCTCCACCGGACTGAGACCAGTACAGCTAGATGGTGCCCGGCTACCACCGCTGACTGCTCTGACCAGGATCACAACAGAGGGTTCTAGACAGAGCTGGAGAAGGATGTAGAGCATAATTCTAATTCACAAAAATAAAGACCAGATTTACTGGCCTAAAGGAGACTGGAGGAATCGCGAGTGTATGGCCCCCAGACACCCTTTTAGCTCAGTGGTGAAGTTACATCCGAGGTTCACTGTTCAGCCTGGGAGTGGACAGCCCCGTAAAACCAAATGAGACTAACGAGGTACAGTAGTCCACTGACAAGGTCCAGAAGGCAGAAGGGGACAAGGAAGCTGGTGATAGGGAACCCAAGGTTGAGTAAGGATATTGTTGATGTGTTGTGAGATTGTTAACCATTGTCATAGGGCAACATTTGTAGTAACTGTTAAATGAGAAACTATTTTGTTCTGTAAGCCTTCATCTTAAGTGAGAATAACAGCACAATTGGAAGAGCGTAGTCAATGTCACTGAACTGTGTATGTAGAAATTTTTGAAACGATGTGTCTTTGGCTATGTGTATTTTCACCAAAAAAAAAAAAAAAAAAAAAAAGGTTGAGAAGTTAGAGGGTTAATATGTTGTGGTGTTGTTAACCAATGTCATAAAACAACATGTGTACTACTGTTTCATGAGAAACTATTTGTTCTGTAAGCGTTCACCTGAAGTACAATTAAAAAAAAAAAAAGAGAGAGATAAAAGGAAAGGGAAGGAAGCAGAGAGTTGGGGACCTCATATCATCGAGAAAGCAGTGCCGGGAGCAGAGCTCGTCCTTTGGACCGGGGTCCCTGCGCCGAGAAGCTCCTAGTCCGGAGGAACACTGATGAGAAGGCTGAGAGAGAGAAAGCCTTCCCCTGGAGCTGACACCCTGAATTTGGACTTTTAGCCTACTTTACTATAAGGAAATAAACTTCTCTTTGTTTATATACCATCCACTTGTGGTATTTCTGTTATAGCAGCACTGGATAACTAAGACAATATTTGATAAGAACACATACTTAATAAGCCATCAGCTTTTCCAGACTTGGAATTACCTTCTGGCCTGGATTTGGATATACTGGAAGAGTAGGTAAAATGCAAGTTTGTTAGTCAGGACAGGGTGTGAGGTACAAAGACACACACTCTTTCTGGAAGAGTTCCTTCTCTTCCAAATCCAAGTCCACAGATGGAGCATAACTATGTTCCAAAGTGTGTGCTAGCAGTATTGATATAAAGTGAAGTGTCATCTCTGTGGTTTAATTGGATTGCTTTTCTTGGAAATAATCTCAGGTACGTCCATCCCAAATGTCTTTGGTGCTCTTGCCTCCATGACAGCTGCCCCTATTCTGATTGTCTAGAGGATGGGGACCTTTCATTTTCAGGGATGACAGTGAGTAACTTAAAACTTTCGGTTTATAAATATTTAGACCATTCAAGTTAAATAAAATATATCCCCTGCCATCCGCATGTCCTTCCCTTCTTCTCCTTTTTTGAAAACAGCTGATGTTTTAAACCATTATTCCCTGGTTGAGTTAGATGAACACAGTCTAATGCAGTCTACTCTTAGACCTACAAAACAGGAAGGCTAGCCTGCACCTTTGGGTAAGTGACACGTCTCCTGATTGTCTGGGGAGGCCATCATACCCATAAATATCTGAACTATCTGCCCACACCTGGCACTGGTGGAGACATGTCAAGACCTTTCATAATAAAAGATTTATTACTTTAAGCTATTAAGAAACTACCTTATTTAAATGCCTATGGGAAAAATCGCATATTGGATCTGCCATCATCACCTTATGAGAAATGAGTTTATGAGGTCTTTGCCATCATGACATTTAGCTTAGAAACTGGGGAAGAGATAGACAGCACATGAATTATCTGGGGAGAACATGAGAAGGGTAGAAGTCCAGAGCCTAGAGCCAAGTTCAGTTAAGTAAGGTTACTCTCTTGAATGAGACAGCCTGGTAAGAATTCTAGCAAATCAGGAATGACCTAAGAGACTGGAGGAGGAGCACTTTGGCAAGGTAACTTTGGGAAGGCACTAAAGACACCCATGTTCTTTAAATGGCTCACCGCTTTTGGCCAACACTTATCATCTATATGGCAGATGGAAGGCACCGTCCTGGAGGCTTACTTTCCCCTACCAGCAGGTGAGACTTGTCTCTTCTTTCACACCTCTTCTCTATAGAAACTTTGCTTCTAGTGTGTATCCCAGTGGACACACTTGTTCTACACCATATCTGACTTGCCATGTCCCTCTCAGACTGAGGGACAAATGAGCTATGGGAATCTACCCCATGATTTCCTTAGTCTTAAGGATCCTTGCAGATCCCTCCAGATACATATATTCAGCGTTAGTATTGGAGTGTCATGCAAATGGTCAAAGGATGGAAGTAATCTCTGCCCCAGTTGGTGGCTTTTTTTTCTTTTTGATAAATTGTTCTTTATTTGAACTATGAAATATTATACAGCAGTGATAAATGAATGAACTATAGCCAGATGGAATAACATTGGTGAACCTCAGAAATACAATGTTGGGTAGAAAAACCAAATTATAGAAGAACATATAATGTATGTTTAAAGAAATAGAAATCCCTGTCTCAGTTTGGTTTAGCAGCTGTACCCAAGCTAAATTTTTACTCTTTTTAGCGTGGCACTTTGTATAGGTCTATGTGAAAATCAGGGTCTCTGGATGGTACAAATGGTTAAGCACTTGACTACTAACCAGTCTGCTTCCAGAAGGTCATAGCCATTGAAAACCCCATGGAGTGTAGTTCTACTTGAAACACATGGGGTCACCATGAGTTCGAACTGACTCGATGGCAATTGATTTTTTTTTTTTTCCTTTTGGTGTGAAAACCAAGGCCTCACATGTAGTCAAACAATACATCTAAGTCAGGCAAACACCCTTGGACCAACAGAATGTTGCCAATGGTTTAGGAATGAAGGAGCTTTAAGGATGAAAAGAGGTCATGCACAAAGCTTAGCCAAGGCTTCCTCTGCTCCAGCTAGTGGAGACTGATAAAATGTTATTCTTTAAAACACATAAACACAAACTTAAGAATGAAAAAATCATCTTTCTTTCTATTTTAAAGGAACAATCCATTTTCTCTACAATAGAGTTCCTTCAGAATCTCATCTTCTCTTGATTTTCCAATTTTCTTATAAATATGTTATTGCATTTTTCTCACAATAAATTAGACTAGGAAAAACTTCTCTGAGTTTTTTTTGGGGGGAGGGGAGGTAGGTAGGGGTTTTGACCCATAAGACATTAAGTTTTCCTTAATGTATAGTTAGGGAGTAACTTCTGTGCTGTAGGTGAAATTGGTATGCCCTTTTGTCTAGTTAGGAAAGTGAAAAGTAAGCTTTATGAGGGTTCTGAGATCTTTGTTGCCTCTGAGTAGGAATGGTTGCAAAAAGTAAAATTTGGGCTATTATCACCACAGTTTCAAGCACCTAATCAATAATTTATTAATTAATCCTATGACTAGGATGGGGGAATAAGGCTCATGAAGAGCTGAAATCTGATTCCCGTACAGTCCACATCAGGGAACTTCATTTTCTATAACATTTTATTTACTATGTATTGATTCTGTAGTACTCAGAAGATCTTATACTGGGATCAACTGAGAATTCATCCATTCACTCATCCATTTAGTTGTTTATTCATCCATTTATATTTAGGAGCACCTTTTCTTCGCCAACGAGCCCTGGGGGTGCAGTGGTTAAAGTGCTCAGCTGCTAACCAAAATGTCAGTGGTTCGAACCCACCAGGCGCTCCGCAGAAGAAATATGTGACAGTCTGCTGCCAGTAAAGATTTACAGCCTTGGAAACCCTATGGGGCAGTTGTCTTCTGTCCTACGGGGTCTCTATGAGTCTGAATTGACTCAACAGCAGTGGAGTTTTCTTTGTCAGGCGCTAAGCAAATTTATAAAACCTAAAAAGGAAACAAGTTTCATTTGGATAGAATAGTAAGATCGACCATAAACCAGCAAATGCCTATGCAGATTATTTAGTACCTAACTCACCAACGTGATTAAAGCAAATCCAACAATTTAGTCCTTGGCTAAATTGGAAATATTGTTTGTTCTCTCCAAATCTGGTGTCCTCTGCAAACTGTGTGACTCAGTTCTTCAGCATAAATCATGAAGAAGGCTTTGCATCATTCTAATAAAAGGCAGTTCGGATTTGTCTTGATTGACTTTGTACAAGAAGACTTGCAAGGTAAGAAGGTATTATTTTTTGCTTTAGTTACAATTTGTGAAGAGAGTTGTCATTTCCTCAAATTATTTTGGGGAGAGAGATGTGAAAAGAGGACTATGTTGTGTTTGTGAGACAGCTGACTGCCCTCTGGGTGTGGGTGACCTTCAAGAAACATGTCCAGACATTGGTGCAGGTTTTACTACAACAGAAACAACTAGTCTTTGCTGCTAAGAGTTTTAGATGACAAAAGATGTGCAAGGACTTCAATGACTGCAAAGACATTAGTTTATCCTGACATTTGGGGGAGAGAAAAGTCAATTATTTAATTAAGACAAAAAGTTGAGATGAAAGAGCTTATGCTAAACCTATTAGTAATTTTTAGCTCCATTGTGTTCACTAATCCAGAATTAGGGAATATAGCTTCTGGAATATAGTTACTGGAACTAGCATTTGGTCTTCAAATTTTTCATTCTCCCTGGATGAAGACCTGAAATTCTGAAGTTGTTCTTCAACTTGACCCTGCTAGTTTATAATGCTGCATTTTAACTACATCACTGGGCTTGTGAAAGAAACATTTACACCACAAAAAACATATGGATTTGATAACTTACCCTGGAAAATCAAAGACATCTGGGATTTTTGCTATAAACATTTTTTTGAAAGTCTAAACACAAAGAACTGGTCCAGTTCATTAATATTTTGGAATGAATTTAGTTACATGTTGTAACAGAAATAAGTTGTGCCTAGCTTTACGTAGTTGAAAAAAAACCTCAAAAATTTCACATTATCAGTTAAAATCCCATTTAAAAGAAATGTTTTGAAAATTGAAAGTGGTATTTTAAATAAATTTGGTAGTAGATACTCTAGCCAGGAAAATCCTTAAAGATGTAGAAATGCATTTTTAAAAGTTAAAAGAACCCTATAACTTGGAAACCATTTGACAATGTCTAAAATACTCCTAAGTTTTTATATACCCTAGTTTATTTATTTAAATTGGCCATAACAGTTTTAATTAGTTTCACTGTGGAAGAATTAGCTTTATTGAAGTAGATGCACTTCACTGAAAGCTGAACAGCCTGATGTACCACAGATTTCCAACATAAACTATAATTCATAAAGGCCAATACAACTTTTTTCTTTGTAGCTGGGTAACCATTTATGTTTGAGGTGAAGATGTTAATATGGAAATTTTGTGAGCTAAGAAAAAGGATGACTGCTATCATTCTAATTTATGACCTTTCATATAAGGCCAAATGTAAAGGCAACTTCAATTGTTTTATATTTCAGGGCCAGCACATAGCAGATGTGTGAAATTTGGAATGTTGGACATAAACTTTTATTACCAAATTATAAATAATTTCTCCCACTTATAATGTTCACCTTTCAAGTTCATCTTGATTAAAATACAAGGGCAGCTTCACAGCGATTTCACAGAATTATACAGCTGAGAGAGGTTTTCTAGAGTTCATGGTGGAGCGTGCAGTAGTAAGGCAATTGGAAGACTCTCCTCAGAGGAACTCAGACCCTGAGCGCATCTCTTTTGAAATTCAAGTCACACCAGAATGGTGGCTGGTGAAGTCTGAACATTTATTTAAACATCTTAAACATTATATCTTAAACTAAATGCCTATGATGCAGAATCTATTCCCTTCTTGTGGTATAAATAAAAGGTATACAGAAAAAAGCATTTCCTGGGAAATTTGCATGTCTGTCAATAAGCTTATATCGCTTCTCAGAAGATTTTCAACAACTGTAGAATGCCTTTCTTTCCTTTTTCTTTAACAAATAATTTTCACTTCCCATGATAAAAGGTAGATAACAATAGCCCCAAATCCCCAGAACTTAGATGTCATGGCTTTAAGTACTTTTTACTGTCCTGTATTTGAAGGTCCAGGAAATGAGTTCCCACCCAGTCCAGGCCAGCCCTTCATACCAGCTAATGCGTGGCTCAAACAAGAGCAGCCAGCGTTCTTAGAAGCTTCATACTGATGCTGTGTATTAAAATCTACTTTGGGGACGGCTGGTCAATCCAATTCCGTGTTTGTATCTATCGTCAACATCCTCATAAATATCAAAACACAATCACTCACAAACTGTTGGGTATTTTATAAAATAAGCTAGACATGATACCTTCTCTTATGAACATGAACCATTAAAGGAAATAGTTAAAGGCATAGATAAAAAGTACTGTAGAAATATGGAACAAATAATGAAATGGCAAAAGTTCATCTTAATATTTGTATATCAGCATTCACCTACTAAGAATAATAGCTTATGTTTGTACTATTCTCTTTATAAAGCCTTTTTATATACATTTTTTTCTTATTTGTTCATCACATAATTCCAGGGTAATAAGAGTAGCTTTTATTTTCCTTGTTGTAAGTTAAAGAAACAGGCTCAGATAAGTCAGTACTTACTGGACCAAGAAAACTTTTGCAATTCAAAAGTGGAAGAGGCAGAATCCAAACAATGAAATTTACTTCATAATCCTTATATTTTTAGTTTACCAGACAAAAACCCACATATAGACAGTGATAGAGATAGCTGGACTAAACCTTGTCAAATTATTTTGACAACTTTAGGGCTTCTTAATAAGTTAATGTTTGTGTGTAGGCTTTGAAGACTAGTTCTTTGTGGACTACTATTCCAGAAAAAGTCTTGCATATGTTTCCTTTGTATAATACAAGATGCTGGGGGGAAAAAAAGAAAGAAAGACACACACACACACACACACACACACACACACACACAGTCCTGCAAAGTACTGAAAGTTGCTTCGTGAGTTAATACACACCAATTCTAAGCTGGGAGGGGGTTCTGAGAATGGTCACTTTTTTTATGAGTTTGTTAACTTGTAAAATAATTCTCGGTGCAGAGCCATTTGTCTAGTTTGGCCGTTACAGATCTGTGCCCCTTCGAAATGGTTGCAGCTGCTCTGCAGATGACCTATACCCCCAAAATTTCTCACTGCCCCCTGCCCACCATTACCAATCTCAATGGCTCAGGCCAGGGCTCTGTGGTAAAGGGAAAGATGCTATGAATCAAAAAACTAAGTGAAACCAGTAAGGAATGTGGTGTAATTTGATGTCTTCTGTGGAGGTTTTTATACGTTTTTTTCTTATTATGTTTGTTCTTTGCAGCTAATTTTTGATTTAAATGGTACTCAAGACTTTTTATTTACATTATATTTTATATTGCAAGAACTTCAAGCAGAACCTTCTCAATATATCTGTAACTGCTTGGTCTTTATCCAAACTAAGCTTTTATAGAAGGATTTAAGGAAGTCTCTCTTCTCTACCAAATCACCTCCAGTTGTTCTCTGTCCATGTATTTAACCAAAGGCTGATTTTTTCTGAGTTAGCGAAGAGAAACTTACAAGAGGGGGAACTCACTTTTGCTTTAGGGGAAAAAAAATTCTGCATGTTAGATCCTAGTAACAGGCTTCAGAATCCGTTGTTTAAAGATATTAGCACTTAGTTTATGGTGTTACAGATCATAAATAGGATTAAAATCAAAGATTTAAACTGATGAGGATATAGGAAGAATATTGAGAATTCATACAAAATTCCAAACCAAGTTCCCATAGCAGCACTTAAGTAATGTCTGCACACATTTCCCATTAGAACTATTGTTGTAACGCAATTCAGTTTATGCCATGATAACAAGGAGTTACTTTAGCCATTTTAATTCTTTTTGTATCAATTAACATCGCCAAGGAGACAATCTCTTGCTGACAATGACTTCATCTTCTCACATTTAAATCAAAACACAAAGGTGGTTTAAAGATTTTGAGGACATTTTGAGGCTGGTTGCTTTATTCATTTATTTATTTATTTGTATTAAACTATTGAGAGACATTTCTGGGTACGCAAAGACATAATTTGCCAGTAATTTCTAGTTTCCTATGACTTCAAGCTATTTCTTACATTTATGCAAAGAAATCCTGCCTAAACGATCACTTTCAGTTTTTTTGGAGGGGTTGTTTTTGTTTTATTATTATTATATTTTAAAATACAGTATTCGGCTTTCCGTTAAGAGAGGACACCAATGCTTTCTACTTTAGTTCTACAGCACTGACTTTGGCAAGAGGCAAACCAAGACTCTGGGATTTGCGCGCGCCGGTGAGGTCTGGATTTTTCGGCCCCCGCGGGCTTCCGTAGCCGGGGAAAGCAATGATTGGCTGAGGCAGAAAAGTGCCGCTGCCTCGGCGGTTTTGGCTTTCGCTGCGGTTTTTCGCGAGGGCCGGGCTAGTGCGGCGCATGCAACAGAAGTTCTGGGTACCGGCCGCTCGAGGTAAGCCGGCAGGCCACGCGAGCTAGGGAGGGGGCCGCGCGCAGACCAAGGTTCGGGGCCCCAGTGTTTCGTCGCTTCAGCAGAGTCCGGGGAGCGGCGACTGCAGCGGCCTCGAACCGGGAGCACCGGAAAGGGCCTGGCGGGAGTGGGGTTCGGGGCCAGGGAGGGAGTGCGGGCCCCAGAGACTGCTGGGTGTCGGGTGCCTGCGGAATGCCGCGCCCTCTCGCTCTCCTCGGCCTCGTCGGCGCCGGATTACTGAGCCTGGCCCTTGGAACCACTCCCCGCGAAGCGCCTAGACCGCGAGGTGAGGAATGGCACCATCCTGGGTCCTGGGTCCCGGGTTCCGGGCCCCACCGAGTTTGCCTCCGAGACCATTCCCGTTTTTCTAAGCCCTTCAGGGCACCCTGACGCTAACCCGGAAATTTGGTTAGAAAGCAGACCAACACAGGCTTAAGCTTCGCCGGTTTCCAGGGAATTGCGGAGCCTCCCCTGACGTCCAGGTGGCTGCACCTGATCGTTAGGAATTAAGGGCTCCACCTCCGCGCTCCAGCCCGCCTCATAGAGTTGTCTTGTGGGGGACACCCACGATTGTATGGTGTTAATTCTACCGCCAGAGGTTTTCTGTGCACACGTGTATAGCTGGTATTTTTGTTTGGGGTCTAGGATTAGGACGCTAATTGGGAAGATAATGCTGATAGTGACTGTGTACCCCCCACCCCCGGTAGTAATACATGACTCTCGTAGAAAAATTGAAAATACAGAAGGCTTTAGTGAAGAAAGTAATATTTATTGAACACTTCCATCCACAGTTTCTGTATTTCACTTTTGTATGTGTTGGTTTCTACTTAAACTAAGATTGTACCTAATTTTTTCACTGAACCGTATGTACAGTTTTCTGCTTCCATTTCAGAAGTTCCTAAATGTGATTTCTAATTTTGTATCTTCTTTGGGAGGAGCCCTAGTGGCACAGTAGTTTAACTGCTCAGCTGCTCACGAAAAGGTTGGTGGTTCCAACCCACCAGCGGCTCCACAGGAGAAAGATGTGTCAGCCTTGCTTCTGTAGGATTTACAGCGTTGGAAATTATGGGGCAGTTCTGCTCTGTCATGTTGGGTCACTATGAATCGGAATCGACTGGAGGGCAGTGAGTTTGGATCTTCTTTTGACTGGCTGCCTATTCTGTAGTAGTGTAGATCTCATGAATTATTCAGCTATTTCCCTGTTGTGAGTTTTTGCTTTGTTTTAACATCCCAGATAATACTTTAATTTAGAGTTTTAAAAAATTATATTTCAGAACTAGATTCTCAGAAATGAAATTATTAGGTTAGATGGTATGCACATTTTTAAGGGTCATGATCCACATTGCAAATTGTTTCCAAAAAAGTTTTACTAGTTAACATCATTCATTTACAAATGTATTTGTTTAACCAAAAGTATGATAGCTTGTAATACATTTCTAACACATCAGCCAGCAAAGTCCAGCCTCTTTCTGGAATTGTTTTTTGTTCGTGGTGTCCAGCAAGTCTGCTTGCTTGAATTTTGTGCAGGAATCTTCAGAAGCTTGTGTGTATGTGTATTATTGTAGTTATTGCATAGGCTCACTGAATGTTAGAGCAGAAGAGACTGCAGTGATGCTCTAGCATAACTCCCTTATTTTGCAGATAAGGAAGCTGGGGCCATGAGAGGTGAAGTGATGAGTTATCCAGGTCATGCAGCTAATTAAGTAGCAGAGTTGGGATTAGAACTCAGGTTTCCTGCCTCCTGAGTGAGTACTCTTTATGCTATATCAGGCTGTCTCTCACTGAACTGTGGCATAGTAGATAATAGAATTTAAAAAGACATTTACATCACCTGGATTATTTTGTCATTTAAAAACTGTTCTTAATAACAAAGAGTTTAACCATATAAGGGACCTGTAACGCTGAAAAAATTTGAAAGTGGTCATTTTCATGGCCAAGACTAGAAATCCATGGTTTAGAGTAGCAACCATTTTGAGATTTTGACAGTTGTTTTCAGATTCTGCACATATTGGAATAAAGTATCTCCGTTGTTGCTGTTGAGTCAGCTTTGACCCACGGCGACCTTATGTATAACAGAACAAAATGTTTCCAGTGCTGCATATTCCTAATAAGTTATAATTTATACTCCAGTTTAGCTGTTGGGTCTCATTAGTTATGCCTTGAAGAGTTTTTAAAACTCCTTGCTGCTTTAAGACCAAAGAACAATAGTTTTTCAATTTTAGGGCTTATAGCATGGTTTCTTAAACCCCGTTGACATTTTGATCATTAGGTTGTACATTGTAGAATGTTTAGCAACATGCCTGGCTCTACTCACTGGATACCAGCAGAACCACTCTCCCCAGTCACGATAATCAAAAAGTCTCACCTCCAGTTGAGAACTACTACTTATAGGAATTATTTGAGGAGCTGTATAAAATGTAAATTACACTGCGTTTGTCTAGAGAGCCTGACTGGGAGTTGTTAGGTGCCATTGAGTTGGTTCCGACTCATAGCGACCTTATGTACAACACAATGAAACGACTGCCCAGTCCTGTGCCGTCCTCACAGTTGTATGCTTGAGCCCATCCTTGTAGCCACTGTGTCAGTCCCATCTCTTTGAGGGTCTTCTCTTTTGCTGACCCCCCAGTTTATCAAGCATGATGTCCTTCTCCAGGGACCTGTCCTTGTTGATAACATGTCCAAAGTACATAAGACGAAGTCTTACCCTCCTCTCTTCTAAGGAGCACTCCAGCTGTACTTCTTCCAGGATGGATCTCCTTGTTCTGCTGGCAGTCTGTGATGTATTCAATATTCTTTGCCAACACCATAATTAGAAGGCATCAATTCTTCTTTGGTCTTCTTTATTCATTGTCCAGCTTTTGCATGCATATGAGGCCACTGAAAATACCATGGCTTGGGTCAGGTGTACCTCAGTCCACAAAGAGACATCTTTGCTTTTTGACATTTTATAGAAGTCTTTTGCAGCAGAATGGCCCAGTGCAGTATGTCATTGACTGCTCCTTCCAAGGGCATTGATTGTGGATCCAGGTAAAATGAAATCCTTGACAATCTCAGTCTTTTCTCCGTTTATTGTGACGTTGCTTATTGGTCCAGTTGTGAGGGTTTTTGTTTTCTGTGGGTTGAGGTGTAATCCATGCTGAAGGCTATAGTCTTTGATCTTCATCAGTAATTGCTTCAAGTCCTCTTCATTTTCCACAAACAAGGTTGTGTCATCTGCATATCGCAGGTTGTTAATGAGTCTTCCTCCGATCCTGATGCCACGTTTTTCTTCATATTGTCCAACTTCTCCAATTAATTGCTCAGAATACAGATTGAATAAGTATGGTGAAAGGATACAACCTGACAGTATTCCCTTGTTCTGTTTGAATAACTACCTCTTGGTCTTTGGTGTATGTACAGGTTCTTCTTGAGCACAATTAAGTGCTCTGGAAGTCCCATTCTTCGCAGTGTTATCCATAATTTGTTATGATCCACACAATCCACAGTGATAGGGTGATATCCATACACCTACAGGGAAGACCAGTTAATATGACTATTATTCAACTTTTCCACCATCCACTAAGTCCAGAGATGAAGAAATTGAAGATTTTTACCAACTTCTGCATTCTGAAATTGATCAAACATACAATCAGGATTCGTTAATAATTACTGGTGATTGGAATGCAAAAGTTGGAAACGAAGAAGGATCAGTAGTTGGAAAATATGGCCTTGGTGACAGAAATGATGCCGGAGATTGCGTGATAGAATTTTGCAGGACCAGTGACTTATTCATTGCAAATACCTTTTTTCAACAACATAAACGGTGACTATACACGTGGACCTTGCCAGATGGAATACATAGGAATCAAATTGACTACACCTATGGAAAGAGACAATGGAGAAACTCAGTATCATCGGTCAGAACAAGGCCAGGATCTGACTGTGGAACAGATCATCAATTGTTCATATACAAATTCAAGTTGAAGCTGAAGAAAATTAAAACAAGTCCATGAGAGCCAAAGTACGACCTTGAGTATATACCACTTGAATTTAGAGACCATCTCAACAATAGATTTGATGCATTGAACACTAATGATCAAAGACCAGAGGAGTTGTGGAATGCATCAAGGACATCAAGCATGAAGAAAGTAGAAGGTCGTTAAAAAGATGAGAAAGAAAGAAAAGACCAAAATGTTAGAAGAGACTCTGAAAGTAGCTCTTGAACGTAGAGTAGCTAAAGCAAATGGAAGAGATGATGAAGTAAAAGAAGGGAAGATTTCCAAGGGCGGCTCGAGAAGACACAGTAAAGTATTATAATGAAATATGCAAAGACCTGAAGTTAGAAAACCAAAATAGAAGAACGCTCTCGGCATTTCTCAAGCTGAAAGAACTAAATTCAAGCCTCGAGTTGCAATATTGAGGGATTCTATGGGCAAAATATTGAATGACACAGAAAGCATCAAAAGAATGTGGAAGGAATACACACAGAGTCACCATGCCAAAAAGAATTAATCAACCATCAACCATTTCAGGAGGTAACGTATTAGGAACCAATGGTATTGAAGGAAGAAGTCCAAGCTGCACTGATGGCATTAGTGAAAAACAAGGCTTCAGGTATTGATGGAATACCAGCTGAGATGTTGCAACAAACAGATGCAGCACTGGAGATGTCCACTCATCTATGCCAAGAAATCTGGAAGACATCTACCTGGCCAGCTGACCGGGAAAGTTCCATATTTGTGCCCATTCCAAAGAAAGGTGATTTAGCAGAATGTGAACATTATTGCACAGTATCATTTAATATCAGTAAAATTTTGCTGAAGATAATTCAGAAGCGGTTGCAGCAGTACATTAACAGGGAAGTGCCAGAAATTCAAGCCAGGTTACAGAAGAGGACATGGAACGAGGGATATCATTGCTGATGTCAGATGAATCTTGGCTGAAAGCAGAAATACCAGAAAGATGTTTACTTGTGTTTTATTGACTCTGCAAAGGCAGTTGATTGTGTGGATCATAACAAATTATGGATGACCAGGAGTAGGCCTCAGGAATCTGCATCTTAACAAGCATCTCTGTTGATTCTGATGTAGCTGGTTCTTGAACAACGCAGAAACTTATCTATTCTTCTCTTCATCTCTCTCTTATTTGGTGGTGAGTAATAGAAATATTACTGTTTTGGTAGTTGAAATGCATGGAAGATACTGTACTAGTCACCCTTTCTATAGTCTGAGGGGAGAAAAGACGGGTTTTGCTTGGTGCCGGCCTTGAACTTCTCCTGCAGGCTTAGGCAGCATGCTTAGGTACCAGGACTACCAAATGAGTAAAACATTCTACCTGCCCCACGAAGCTTGGGTTCTACCGTGGGATGCTGGTCAGCGAACAGGAAAATTACAAAACAGCCTGATTAGTGCCATGACTGAGAGTGGAAAAAAGTGCTCTGAGTACAGGGAGCACTGATCATTTGGCCCTCGGGAGAGAATGGAGGGAAGCAGCCCCCTCCTGCATAGGGAGGAGGGAGTGATATTAGATGTCCAAAAGAAGGTTAGGCAGTCCACTGTCTCAGAAGGGAGATGTTTAGAGACTTATTCTTCTCAGTGTCTGATGCTTTCCTCAAACACTGATATATTAGGTTAGTGCTGCATTATCTTGGGTTGTAATGTTATGCTTCCTTGCAAATTTTTGCTTTTCAAATTTTTTTCACCCTCAACTGTAAATATTCTAGGAGTAGATGAAAGTTTATAGGTAAACATTGCCATGAAACAAGGATTTTCATGTCATCTGCTCAGTGACATAAGTCAAAATCACATTGTTCCACTACTCACCTATTAGAATAACTAAAATCCAAAACACTGATAACACCAGATGCTGGTGAAGATGTGAAGCAACAGGAATTCTTATCCACTGTTGGTGGTAATACAAAATGGTACACTTTGGAAGACTGACAGTTTCTTATAAAGCTGAACATAGGCTTACCATACGATCTAGCCATCGTGTGCCTAGATCTTTACCCAAATGAGATGAGTATGTATGTCCACATAAAAACCTGCACGTAAATGTTTATAGCAGCGTTATCTATAATTGCCAAAAACTGGAAGCAACCAAGATGTCATTCAGTAGGTGAGTGGATAAACAAACTGTAGTGCATCCATAGAATGGAGTATTATTCAGTGATAAGAAATGACAACATCAAGCTTAAAAAAAAGGACATAGAGGAACTTACATGAACACTGCTAAGTGAAAGAAATCTGTCTGAAAAAGGTATGTACTGTATGATTTTAAACTGACATTCTGGGAAAGGCAAAACTGGAGAAAGAGCAAAAAGATTAGTGGTTGTCAGGAGTTCAGGTTGAGAAAAGCGTGGAAGGATGAATAGGTAGAGCATAAGGGATTTTTAGGGCAGTGAAAGTATTCTGTATGATACTATAATGGTAGATACAGGACATTATGCATTTATCAAAGCCATAGAATATACCATACAAAGAGTGAACTCTAATGTAAACTGTGGACTGTAATTAATAATAATGTATCAGTATTGGTTCATCAGTTGTAACAAATGCACCACAGGAATGCAAGATGCTAATAGAAAGTATGCAGAGGGGAGAGGGGGTATACTGGAACTCTACTTTGCACAGTTTTTCTGTTAACCTAAAACTGCTCTAAAAAATAAAATCCTTTTAAATTTTTTTGAGAAATCTCATTAGATATGTTTCTGTTTGGCCATTATATTTCTTTTCAGGCTAATTTACAGTACTTTGTCACTCTAGGTGTTTTTTCCCCAGTGCTACCACTTTCTCACGAGTTTTCTTCCTGTCTCCATGGCCATCCCCCAGGTCTGGTAGGAGAATCTGACATATTCAAAGGAACAGCTGTACCTTTGGAAGGGCTTGGGCTTTGAGGGTCAGGCCTTAGTTCTGTATAACCACCTCACATGGCTGCTGTGTGAATTGCTCATGAATCTAACACTGCCTGGCACATAGTTGGAGGAATAAAATTTGGTTCTTTTTCCTCCATTCTTTTGCTGAAAAATCTCTACAAGGCAGTTTGCAGATGTCCTAGTATTAAACCTCTCAATTGCTTCTGACAGAAAATATACTGCCTTTGACTTAATAGGCATTTATGAAAATAGGTCATTTAAAATAAGCCTGAGTAGGAGTCAGGGGAGGGAAAGGAGGCATAGAGGGTGATTATGGCTTTAATTTTGAAGGAAGAAGTTTTACCAAGGTGACCCTGAAGAAAGGAGGTCTATTTCCTGTTAGATGTTTATGGTGCAAGAGTCTTATCTCTTGCTTAAAAAATTGTCAGAATGGTTCCTTCTGCCTTATCCAATTTAAAAGATGAAAACTTAAAATCACTTGAGCCAAGTGATGGGAAAAATTGTGCTGTCAGGACCAATTTACTCATAAAAATGAATTTATGGGCAAGTCATTAAGTAACAGAGAGTAGCAAGGAAGCCTAATGAAGACTGATGTAAAATATATGGCTCTCCTAAAATCATGGATAAAATGTGTTTGAGGCAACCACTTCTTCTGAAATAACTAAAAATGTTTTTTTTCCAAGAGATTTAGCAGAATGTAGATCTTCTGGAGAATAAATGAGAAGCTTGATGTTAGTCCTTTTTTCCTTGGGTTACAGTCTTTAGAGAGAGAAAAGACTTGTGGAAAAAACTAAAGAATACAAGCGAGTATAAATAGTGGCAGGTTGTATCAAGTACAACCAAATGCCAAGTGATAGAATGGCAGAATGAAGTGAGATGGCCTGTCTTTGCTATCTAAAACAGAAAGCAGAACCCAAGCAAATTCCTGCTAAAACCTTTCCCTGTCTCCTCTCACTGACAACAGCATTTCCCAGACTTGCCAGCACTTAATACTCTGCTTGCCTGTCCTGTAAGGTTGCTATGAGTGAGAACCAACTCAACAGCACATAACAACAACAACAGGCTTGTGCAAACAGATTCCTGGGTCCTACTCCGAAACTACTGAATCAGAATCTCCAAGTGTCACAAATGATTGCAGTTTGTTCTTCGGCCTGACTCAGAGTGCTCCCCAGAAAGTGTCCCTGCTCCCTTCTGCCCCTGCGTTTCCTGCTTGACTGCCTACCCTTTTACCCTCAAACTTAAACACTGCTAAAACTTCTCTCCCTTTAGCTGGTGGACTCCTCCTTTTCCTTCAATCTCAGTTCAGGGGTCACCTTTTCCAGTAATCCTTCTTTGACCCACCAGGACTGGGCTAAGCGAGTCTTCTCTGTGCTCTCAAAGTATTCTGTGTGTAATTCTATCCAAACACATACCACTGTAGTAAAATTCTCCATTTACAGAGTTTTTTTTTTTTTTTACTTCCTCTGGAATGTAATTTCTGAGGGCCTAAAACCAAAAAAAAAAAAAAACCAAACCCATTGCCATCAAGTCTATTCTGACTCATAGCGACCCTATAGGACAGAGTAGAACTGCCCCGTGGGGTTTCCAAGGAGCACCTGGTGGATTCGAACTGCTGACCTTTTGGTTAGCAGCCATAGCTCTTAACCACTTAAGCCACCAGGCCTTTGTGCCTGACAGTTGGTACTCCAGGAAAGCTTGAAGTGTTAAATGGCTTTAGGAGGAGACTAATGCTAATTGGAGAAAAGACCACGGTTAATGGAGTAGGTGTGATCTTTAATGAGCTCAGAGGAACAGATATTATATATCTGTGCCTTTTTTAAAGGTGTAAATAGATAATATATGTAACATCTTCAAAATAACCAATACTGCCGTTTAAACAATAATAGCCTAGATTTGAATTCTTCTTTCTGTTATTAACTTGAGACTTTGGACAAGGAAGTTAATGTTCCTGTGAATTAGATGTTAAGGAGCCCTGGTGATGCAGTGGTTAAGCGCTTGACTGCTAACCTAAAGATCGGAGGTTCAAACCTACCAGCTGCTCCACGGGAGAAAGATGTCCATAAAGATGTCTACAGCCTTGCTGCCAGTTCTACTCCTATAGGGTTGCTCTGAGTGGGCATCGACTCAATAGCAGTGGGGAACTAGCCGTTCACATCACGATGAATTTTAGTGGTTTTTTAGGGAAACATGAGACAGTTTTATCTCAGTCTTATACATGAAGAAAGTGTGGCATAATGGGATTTAGCATCTGTGATAGAGTCAGGAAACGAACCTAAAACTCGTAAGTTGAGTCTCTTTATCAGGCCTTCAGAGTTAATAGTCCCTCTATACCTGTCAACCACAGAACAGCATGTTCAGTATATAAATAAGGTCATTTGTAGATGATTAGGAAGATTTGTTTTTACTAAACTCTTTAAAGATACTGAATCTGTTACAGTATTTACTTGGTAATTTTTCTCCTCCTATTCAACATAAATGAAATTGTTGTATGATGTGAGTCCTGCATGAACAGTAGTTGTCCTGAATAGTAGTAGTAATTTCAGTTTTCTGTTGATACAGAAGTAAGCTGGCAAGTCACTGGAAAAATTAAAATTAGCTGAGCAAAACAATCAATTGATATATATTTTTTTAAATCTTTCAAGCTTGGGAGAGAGGGGACCCAAATGACATAGCCTGAAATTCAAGAACAGGTTTTGAAATTCGTATTTTCTTTTATTTAACTTATGGCACTGACTTTTCTTGGCTACCGAGAATTATTTTACTTAAATTAAAATCACTTTTTTTTACTCACACCCTTTAAACAAGAGTTTACATTTCTCCTCTAGATTCTAACTTCTTTAAGGCCAGAGATTGTGTGTGACATGCTTTTTAATTCCCTTGCACAGCGTGTACATACACATATTTGAACAAATGAAAAACCAATAATATAGTGTTCCATGTTACCTAAGTGGCTAAGCCTACAAACAACGATCCAAACCTGAGTTCAGATCATTGAGTGTATGGACTTGGAATGAAATAAGCAGTGCTATTTATGGAAGAATTATTAGTGAAAATTTTAGTTAAAAACAAACAAAAACCAGTTTGAGTTCTTGAGGAGTGTGCTTAAAATATTATATCCAGACGACTTCCGGGCAACGTGGTGCTATAGTCAGAAGCACCACGCCGTCCCTCCACAGCAAGGATCAGGAAAACTAAGTCAGACAAAGTCACATGTCAATCCTGAAACCCTAAGCATCAAATGAAGAGATAAAGAACTCAGCTAAGCACCGAATGGAGTAAGAAACTGACCGAGAACAGAGAGCGAGGAGAGGTACATACAGAGGTCTCCTATCAGCTACTCCCAAGCAGCACAGGCATGGCCTACTGGAACCTGCCCTGCACTGATTCCCGGTCCACACTGTCAGCCCTGGTACATGCCACAAACAACCCATCCCAGCAACTCCCCTTCAGCTAGACCTGCCTTGCTGTACCGTACCTGAGTGACTGACCATGCCCATTGGAGACGGAGGTGAAAAGTATCGTGCCCACAGATGAACACACAACAAAGAATGCAAAGACCACCTGCTCAGACATAACCAAATAAAACAGCAGGAAGGAACAAACTAATCTAAAATCAATAAATGAGGAAAATAACCACTGAATGCCCCAAGGACTGCAGACAATATCAAAACATTTACAAAAAGAAGACAAGATGGTTCTAGTGGGTGTCCAAAATAAAACACCAGATGACTTTTCTGTAGAAGAAAAGGCACTAGACCTAACTGATAGGGAATTCAAATCTCCAATATTCAGAATTAGCCAAGAGTTGAAGCAAAGAGCAGACAAAAATGAGGAAAAAATAGACAAATTCATGGAAAATACAAAAAAATGGAAGATTTCAAGAAAATAATACAGGAACAAATGCTAAAATAAATTCACAACTAAAAATCATACAAAAACAACAATTAGAAATCCAAAAGATGACAAGATTTCAGAAATGGACAGTGTCATACAAGGGCTGAGGAGAAGGTTTGAAACGATGGAAGATAGGATCAGCAAAATTGAAGACAAACACTTGGATACAACTCTGTTTCAGGAGAAATCAGAAAAAGGAACGAAGAAAAATGAAACCCTGAGAATTATGTGGGATACAATCAAAAGCAAAAATCTTCGAGTGATCAGAGTTCCAGAACAGGGGGAGTAAACAGAAAACACAAAGAAGATCAGTGAAGAATTGCTGACAGAAAACTTCCCCAATATCATGAAAGATGGAAAGCTGACCATCCAAGAAGCTCAATGAACTGCATATAGGATACACCCTAAAAGAAAATCACCAAGGCATATCATAATCACAGTCGCTAAAACCAAAGACAAAGAATCCTGAGAGCAGCTCGAGAAAAACAAAAAGTCATATACAGAGGAGAAACAATAAGACTAAGCTCGAATTATTTGGCAGAAACCATGCAGGCAAGAAGACAATGGGATGACATATATAAAACCTTCAAAGAAAAAGATTGCCAGCCAAGAATAATAAATATATCCTGCAAAACTCTCGTTCAAATATGAAAGTGAAATTAGGTCATTTCCAGATAAACAGAAATTAAGGGACTATGTAAAAAACCAAACTTACAAGACTTATTAAAGGGAGTCCTTCAGTCTGAGAACAACATTAGACCACAGACTGAATCTAGGACACAGGATTGTACTAGCCAGGTACCAACCTAGGAAATGAACTCTTAAGGACTGTCCAAAACCAAAAGAATTAACAACAGGGAACCAGAGAGGTTAATCTGTAAATGACAACAGCATCAGAACAATAAGAGGGAATAAATGGTGCAGGTATAGAACCTTCTAATGGAAAGGAAGGCAAGGCAATACCAAGTAGTAATAGACAGGTTCAAATTTAGGAAGATGAGGATACATTTCAAGGTATCCACAAAGAAAGTAACAACCTACTCATCAAAATAAAGATGAAAAACATAAAGTCTCAGTAAAAACAAAACCTACAAACACAAAACAAATGAAAAAAAGATCCACAAACAAAAGGAACTCAGCACAGGAGAGTAAGAGGAACAAAGAAAACACCACCACCACAAAAAAAAAGCACTACAGAATGCAATCCCACTCATAGGAATATATCCTAGAGAAGTAAGAGCCATCACACGAATAGACATGCACACCCATATTCATTGCAGCACTGTTCACAATAGCAAAAAGATGGAAACAACCTAGATGCCCATCAACAGATGAATGGATAAACTATGGTACATACACACAATGGAGAATTTTGCAATGATAAAGAACAATGATGAATCCATGAAGCATCTCATAACATGGATGAAACTGGAGGACATTATGCTGAGTAAAATAAGTCAATCTCAAAAGGACAAATATTGTATGAGACCTCTACTGTAAAAACTCATGTAAAAATTTACACACAAAAAGAAACAATCTTTGTTGGTTACGAGGGATGGGAGGGGTGGGGGGCAACTAAGTAGACAATAGACAAGTGGTAACTTGGGTGAAGGGTAAGACAGTACACAATACTGGGGAAACCAGCACAGCTTGTACAAGGCAAGGTCATGGAAGCTCCATAGACACTTCCAAACTCCCTGAGGGAATGAATTGCTAGGTGGAGGGCTGTGGGGACCATGGTCTCGGGGAACACCTAGCTCAATTGGCATAACATAGTTTATAAAGACAATGTTCTACATTCCACCTTGGTGAGTAGCGTCTGGGGTCTTAAAAGACTGTGAGCAGCCATCTGAGATACTCCACTGGTCTCACCCCTTCGGGAGCAAGGGAGAATGAAGAGAACAAGATACAAGGAAAAGATTAGTCCAAATGACTAATGGACCACAGCTGTCACGGCCTCCACCGGACAGAGTCCAGTACAGCTAGATGGTGCCCGGCTACCATCGCTGACTGCTCTGACGAGCATCACAAAAATAGAGGGTCCTGGACAGAGCTGGAAAAGGATGTAGAACAAAATTCTTAACTCACAAAAAGAAGACCAGATTTACTGGCCTGACAGACTGGAGAAACCCTGAGCGTATGGCCCCCGGACACCCTTTTAGCTCAGTGGTAAGGTCACTCTCGAAGTGTTCACAGTTCAGCTGGCGATTGGACAGCCTCATAAAACAAAATGGGACTGAGGCACAGCAGTCCAGGGACAAGGACTAGAAGGCAGGAGGGGACAGAAAAGCTGGTGACAGGGAACCGAAGGTTGAGAAGGGACAGTGTTGATGCGCTGTGGAGTTGTTAACCATTGTCATAGGACAGTATGTGTACTAACTGTTTAATGAGAAACTATTTGTTCTGCAAACCTTTATCTAAGGTACAAAAAAAAAAAGAATTATCTATGTGAGGTCAAATTGACAACAGCAACTCAAAAAAAAGTTTTGATGGGAAGCCTGGGGGCAGTGAGTTGATGATAATGGTGATAGAATTATTTGGAAAAGGATAGTGAGAATAGCAGCGGAACTGGAAGACTGTAACCAATGTCACTGAATTGTACATGTAGAACCTTTTAAAATGGTGTAACTTTGGCTATGTATTTTTTCACCAAAAAAGGGGTCCTCCAAGGTCGAGAAGGGAGTGTTGACATGTCATGGGGTTGTTAACCAGTGTCATAAAACAGTATGTGTACTGACTGTTTAATGAGAAACTGTTTGTTCTGTAAAACTTCATGTAAAGTACAACTTAAAAAAAATTTTTAAAAAGATGAAGTAAAAAAGCTGAACAGAAAATTTCAAAGGGTGTCCCGAGAAGACAAAGTAATGTATTATAATGACGTGCAAAGACCTGGAGATAGAAAACCAAAAGGGAAGAACACACTCGGCTTTTCTCAAGCCGAAAGTACTGGAAAAAAAATTTATGCCTCGAGTTGTGATTTTGAAGGATTCTATAGGCAAAATATTGAAGGACACAGGAAGCATCAAAAGAAGATGGAAGGAATACACAGAGTCACTGTACCAAAAAGAATTGGTTGATGTTCAGCCATTTCAGGAGGTAGCATATGATCAGGAACCAATGAAATTGAAGGAAGAGGTCCAGGCTGCACTGATGACATTGGCAAAAAACAAGCCGCCAGGAATTGACATAATACCAGCTGAGATATTTCAACAAACAGATGCAGTGCTGGAGGTGCTCATTTGTGTATGTCAAGAAATTTGGAAGATATGGGTTGGCGGGGCCAAAAAAAATCCGTACTAACGTTTAAGTCTGATGCTCAATAATAGTGATGCTGAATTTGGGTGAAACAGAAAAATTAACTTCCATAGTACTTTTTACTGTCAGTTTTTAGTTAAATAACCACAATTTTGTTAGATTGATTTGCAAAAAATATTTAGAGCAAGATAGCTGTTATGCAACAGGATGAGTGTTCAGTGAAACTTTGGGTAACTTTGATATAATTGATTTGGTAAAGCTATCTGTTTTTCTGTTTCAGATTCCGTATCATTGAATTTTAAGACTATTTCTTCTTTATTATTTAGAGTATATATTTACTGTAGTTATAATGTTGTTGTTGTTAGGCACCATTGAGTCGGTTCTGACTCATATTGACCCTGTGTACAACAGAACGAAACACTGCCCAGTCGTGCACCACCCTCACAATCATCGTTTTGCTAGAGCCCACTGTTGAAACCGCTTTGTCAGTCCATCTCATTGAGGGTCTTCCTGTTTTTCACTGACCCTCTGCTTTACCAAGCATGATGTCCTTCTCCAGGGACTGATCCCTCCTGATAACATGTCGAAAGTTCGTGAGACGTAGTCTCGCCATCCTTGTTTCTAAGGAGCATTCTGGTTGTACTTCTTCCAAGGCAGATTTGTTCGTTCTTTTGAGAGTCCATGGTTTATTCGATATTCTTCACCAACACCACAGTTGTAAGGCGTCAGTTCTTCTTCTGTCTTCCTTATTCATCATCCAGCTTTTGCATGCATATGAGGCGATTGAAAGCAAACCTTGACTATGTTAGCAACTTCCAGGAAGCTGAATAGGGTCATGATTAAGAGCATGTACTGGCTATCGTCTTCCTAGCTGTGTGACCTTGAGCAGGGTGCTTAACCTTTCTGTGTCAATTTCCTCATCTGTAAAATGAGGATAGAAACATACTTACTGCATAGGATCATGAGGTTTAAATGGATTAATGTATGTAAAGTGCTTACAAGTGCTAACATGTAGCAAACTCTCAAATACCCTGAAACTCGTTGTTGTTTAGTTGATTCTGACTCATAGTGACCCTGTAGGACAGAGTAGAACGGCCCCGTAGGGTTTCCAAAGGAGCTGCTGGTGAATTTGAACTGCTGACCTTTTGGTTAGCAGCCAGATGCTTAACTGCTGCACCACCAGGGTCCCACCTCTCAAATACCAGCTCTCAATTATGATTATAATTATTTTCAGAGATAATGTTTAGAGATTAGTTGCTTGTAAATGTGTCTACGTTGTATAACGTGAACTATGGAATAGGACTGATTTTAGCTTGAATGTTGATTCCATCACATTTTGGGGCAAGTAGTTTAATTTTTCTGTGCCTTCATTTTCATCAACAGAATGAGGATAATAAGACCTTGTTCCCAGGGTTATTGTAAGGGTTAAATTTGTGTTTGCAAAGATCTTAGCAAGAGTGCTTAGCTTAAAAATAAGCACTTAGTAAATGGTGAAGGCAGCAGAGGTTGTAACTATATATGAGGCAGTAGTATATGACTATATGAGGCAATACACCTAACTCCTCACTTATTGACTATCTCGTTATCCGACGTTTCTCATTTACAACAATAGTGAAAAATTTACTATCTGACTGGTTTGTGCATTAACAATGTACATCTGGCAGTAATGAACGCCAGGGCGTGAGGCAAGAATGATGCTGGCTGTGTTAGTTAAGGTTATGTGTCAACTTGGCTAAGCCATGATTCTCAGTGGTTTGGCAATTATGTAATGATGTAATTTGAAAGTTTTGTAATGATGTAGTCATCTTCCATTTTGTGATCTGATGTGATCATGCTCCATTTTTGCATAACAACCTGGTCTTTGGAACATAAGTGAGGAGCGAATGTAGTGACAACTGGTTAAGAACAGGGACTCTGTAGTCACAGGGCTGGTGACTGCACAAACCATCTTCTGTAGTGGAGCTGTATCGTGGGGTTGTGGGAACTCAATAAGAAAATGCATGTAAATCAGTTAGCCTGGTACCTTGTTCATAGTAACGGCTGAAAAATATGTAAGCTGTTATGTAGTAGTAATAATAGTTCCTCTTATCATTGAGTCGATTCCAACTCATAGTGATCGTAGAGGACAGAGTAGAACTGCCCCATAGGGTTTCCAAGGAGCGGCTGGTTGATTCCAACTGCATTCAGACTGTCAGCTTTTTGGTTAGCCAGTGTAGCTTGCCATAGCTCTTAACTACTGTGCCACCAGGGCTCCAGTACTAGTAGTAGTGGAGTAATAATGTTGATTCTTTACATGTGGTCCTTTGATACTTGATTTTCTATAAATACGTTAAAAGATTTCAATGCTTCATCTCTTTTGTTGAATAAATGTTTGTCTTTACCTTTACTGTTCCTTTTCATATTTCCAATCAGGGTTGTTAAAATGAGTCTGCGGAAACAAACCCCCAGTGACTTCTTAAAGCAAATCATAGGACGACCAGTTGTGGTAAAATTAAATTCGGGAGTGGATTATCGAGGTAATATTTTCATGTTTCATCTTTACTATTTTAACAAAATAAGGAAATATGACTTCATATTGATTTTTGTTAATCTCTTAAACATGCCCAATAGGCCAAAAAAAAAAGCATTGGTCATCAGCAGTTTTTGTTCCCATCTTTTTCTTGCTTGGAGATGGTTCCTTTTAGAGATAACCCTAGCCCCTTAGTGTGTACCGTATTTTTACACAAATAACTTGTGCTTTCTATGTTTGTTTGCCAACAGCCCCCACCCCCACCCCCCACCCCCCACCCCCGGCCAGTATTTTTTTTTTTAACTTGCAAAAAAAATAAGCATAGCATGCTTATGAAAATACCGCTCAGGGAGGGAGTGGATGGCAAACAGATGTAGAAGGCGCATGTTATTTGCATAAAAATACAGTACTTCTGGTTTCCAGTGTGATTTGTATGACTCAGGTCTCTGCTTTGAAATCCTCTGTGCCTGAGTTCCCTGGGTTGCTTAGTCAGCTCAGGGATTATTTGGAGACGGTTAACTGGAGACCGAAGAACAGCTTGGCACAGCAACATTTGTTTTTGCAGAAGTATTCAAGATTGGCATGCAACCATTTAGACAGTATCCTTTAGAACATGAACTTCCCACTCATACAACATGTAGGGTATCCAAAGATGTCTCTCTGTTCTTGTAGAGAATGTTCTTTTTAAGAGCTTATAACACTTCTGCAATTAACTTTTGTACTGTGAATGGTATCAAATTTCATTTTTTAAGATTACTAATTTCCTAATCTTCCAAAGTTAAGATATGTTAAATTACCTGGGATATTTCACAGGTATAGATAACTAATTTATTAACAGGATTTTGTGGCCTTTTCTTCTCTTTTCTGAATAACTAATAATGATAATAGTCTTTTGAGCTTCTTTTCTGTCTTTACACATATACATACATAATTTCATTGAGAGCTTACTATGCACTCAGTGTTTGTTAATCACATATTTTTATTTAATCTTCACAGAAATTCTTTGAGATCTCTGTTGTATTATTTCCATCTGATAAGGGAGGAGCTAGGACTCAAATTCAAGCTTGATTCCAAAATCTTGTTAAGAAACCACTTTGCTGTTTATATACTTCTTTAGTTCCCTGGCTTTAACATACCTCCAGATCAATTTGATTTTTATAGTAGAACTCTGGTAGGTTCAATACTGAATACTAAGATAGTGTAAAGGATTTATATATTACTTCTCACTCATGAACTTTTGATAGCCCAGAGGAGGTAATAGTCTTCGAGAGATTTGAGAATATCCATCTATTGATTAGTGAGGACATTGTTTTCAATATCTTCTCAGTACCTACCTTATTGAAGAGATAAACCAGCTTGATCTTTTTTTCTCTATATTCTTGAGGGAAAATTTTTTGTATTTAATAAGTTGATATGTGCCTTTTTTTTTAAAAAGACATTTCAAAGCAAATAATGGAGCAAAGCATGTAGCAGAAAGACCAGCCTCCCAAAATAAAAAACCAAAACCAAACCCATTGCCACTGAGTCGATTCCAACTCATAGCGACCCTGTAGGACAGAGTAGAAGTGCCCTGTAGAGTTTCCAAGGAGCACCTGGTAGATTCGAACTACCGACCTCTTCGTTAGCAGCTGGAGCTCTTAACCACTACGCCACTTATCAGTTTGGACCTCTCTGCATATAAACCTAAAAGTCAAACCCGTTGCCGTCGAGTCGATTGCGACTCATAGTGCCCCTATAGTACAGAGTAGAACGGCCCCATAGGGTTCCCAAGGAGTGGCTGGTGAATTCGAACTGCCAACCTTTTGGTTAGTAGCTGAGCTCTGTATATGTAAACACAATTTTTACATAAATGAGATCATTCTGTACATGCTGTTGTGCAACATGTTTTGCTTTTTTTTTTTTTTCCACACTAAACACTGTGCAAGTTCTATGACAAAATATGGTTTTTAATGCCTGCATAGGAAGGAGTCTATTGTGTGGATGAATCATAGTTTTATTTTTGTTCTTGTTTTTAACTAGTTTCCTACTACTGGATATTTAGGTGAATACCAACTCTTTTTTTTTGTCCTTCGGCATGCATTTTGAGCACCTCTTCCAGTATCCCTTTAGAATAAATTCCCTTAGCTTAGGATTTCTTGAGTTAGAGACTATGCCAAATGGCCCTCCACCAGGACACAAGGGCCCTCATCCTTTGCTGTGTTCTCACCAACTTTTTTTAGCTTTTTTTACCTCTTCAGTCTAATTGACAGCAAGTAATATCTCATTTTATTTTTAATTCTTTATTAGTGAGCTTGAAAAACCTTTAAGTTGGGTGGTAACCATAGTTTTTCTCCTTTTATGAGTTATCTGTTCATGGCTTCTATGCTCTTAAAGCAAAATATTTTACACTGTTAAAGAATATTACTATAAAGAATGCTTTTATTTTGTGGTTAAATAAAAAGGAAAAAGCAGCTCTCTGTAGCAGTTTCTCTTTAAGTTTGAAGAAAAGTTTGTTTTATATTGTTTATAGTTGTTTATAAGAGCCCTGGTGGCGTAGTGGTTAAAGTGCTTGGCTGCTAACCAAAAGGTCGGCGGTTTGAACCCACGAGCTTCTTCGCCAGAGAAGGTTGTGGCAGTCTGCTTCTGAGAAGATTTGCAGCCTTGGAACCCCTATGGGGCAGCTCTGCTCTGTCCTTTAGGGTTGCTGTGAGTCGGAATGGACTCCACGGCAGTGAGTTTTGGTTTTCATAGCTGTTTATCCTTTGGAGAAGGGAGGGAGTTACAATTCCAACATCCTCAGCATTTTTTTTTTTTAAACCTTTGCTGTGAAAATAGATACTTTGATTGGAAAGTGAATGTTTAACTTTGAATATACCTCTGATTAATTTTCAAACAGATATGCATATCACACCTCAAGCTCCTTGCTCATTTCTGCTTGTGGTTTAGACATAAACTGTAAAGTTGTATTTTAGGCTTTCTTTTGATAGGAAGTAATCATTATTAATTGTTTACCACTCTGATTCTTTGAAAGTTTACAGCTTCTGGCAGAATTCGGTTAGGTTCATATCTTGTGCTCTCGTTGCACACAGGCACAATTTTGAAAAGGAACTTTTTGTTTACAGGATAATGGGCAGAGGCAGAGAGTGAGGCGCATATTAACCAAGTTGAAACGTTAAATAAAACTGTTGACTTGGTTAATTGAATTGAATCTGTACTATATCTTTTACTTTTTTCTAGAAAAATACCTCTTTAAATTAGATCAGAGTTGTAGGCTTATAGATTTTTCCTCTTTTGAAAAAAAGCCAGCAGGTCAAAATTTTGCAAAAGTTATACCATCTTAGCACAATTAAAAAGATTCACTTGAACAATTTTCTTGAAAGCTCCCTAGAATGTTTTTAGTGATTTTTATATATTAGTTTTGATCTGAAAAGATTATAACTGTAACAAAACAGAACGAGATGTGTTCTAATGCAATATGTTGCCCTGTATTCTCAAGCTGCTCTTCACTGTGAGCCACAGCTTGGAGATGTTCTTTCAGGAGCACCTGCTGGCTCCTCATCTATTATTTTAACAGATTGTGGAGACTTCCTCTTAACCCCGGAGTACATTCATCTGCTGCAGTAGATGTTGGGAAAGAATGAAATAAATCTGCCAGACCCATATTTCATTTAGTGGCTAAAGTAAAAAACTGCCACTGGGACAGAAGAGTCTTGGATAATGGTCATTTGTTCCTGTATAATTGCCCATGCCTGTTTCTCGCTTTCAAAGAATGGTATTTTTGTTGGAGTGCTTGTATTATGTTAGTTTGGTGAAGGCTTTAAAAGTTGCTGCTCCTGTCATACATACGATGAGGGAAGTGACAATTCATTGTTTTCCCAGGTAGTGGTGGATGCTTGACTGCTTTCCCGTTGTAAGCTTCTCAGCCTTCATTCGGATTGGCATGGAATAAAGAAACGTTTTTGTGCTTCAGTCTATTGAGTTTCATTTACAGTGTGAATTTTTATATTAAGCATGTGAGAGCTAATGAATAAAGAGATTGTCAGCTCTAAGGTATACCCTGTAATTTTCAACTCTTATTTGCTTTATATGTCTTCTTTTTGACTAAATCTGTCTCCAGGGGTCCTGGCTTGCCTGGATGGCTACATGAATATAGCCCTGGAGCAGACAGAAGAATATGTAAATGGACAACTGAAGAATAAGTATGGGGATGCATTTATCCGAGGAAACAATGGTAATATTCCTTCACTGTACAGTTGTACAACATCCAAAATAGCCTTTTTAGTTATAATCAGATCACCAGAGAGTTTTCTAGATAATTTGAAGGTTTGATTTCAGTTTTGCTTTGTTTTTTTGTTTTGTTTTGTTTTTAATGCTTATATCTCAGATCTTTGGTGTGACCAGTTCTTCCCTACGTGTTTCATAGAATTTTGGAACTAGAAATTCTCTCCTTCCCTCCTTTAACTGATGAGGAACATGGGTCTACTGCCCCAAGCCCCGTTTTCTTGAATATGGTTTATATATCCCCCACCCCCGCCAGGTATCCCCTGCATCTTACAGCCTGGAAGTGTGAGTGTGAGAATGGGCACTGTTTCCCTGCTATCTTTGGTTGCATAATTTGGTTATTAGGTTTTCCTATCTGTCCTTTCTCTGTTAAACATTCAAATGGTTTTTTTGTGTTTAACAGAAAATTTGCACCTTTTAGTTTGGCAAAAATGGCAAAATAGAAAGTACAGTTCTAAAGTTAACTTTAAAAGCTAATATATTGCTATGATTTTATTTATGGAACTTCATATAAAGACACAAATTGCTACTAAAGTCATATTGATTTTTTTGTGGGAGGGCTAGGGGGGACCAAATTTATGGGAATTATCCATTGACCCATGCCCACTTTTTGGCCCCATCCCCCAAATGGAGCACTGGGACTCTTGAGTTCAGATTTATTATTGACGTGCTCTCTTTCTTTCCTCCTTTTTCATATTGTTCTCATTTTACTTCCTCCTTTTACTGAGAAACATTATAATCTTGTCCCATCTCTAGACAGCTGATAGCAACAGTCAGCTGTAGGTTCAGTTAGTGGTTATGGGGTATATCCTCTCTCTTGCATGCTCTGTCTAGGACTTAGCCACTTTTCCAGAGGTGTTTTATTGCCATTCTAATGCTTCCTTTCATATAACCTTTCTGTGATTATTTTTAGACTCCCAAATTCACTTGTCTAGGTGCTTTCCTTGGGTCTTAAAGAAGATCCTGAATTCTTTAATCTATGCTGTGTTCTTTACCAAGACATCTCTTTACGTTCATTTTCAACAAACTTGTCAGAATCTGAGTAGGTGTGGAGGGGGCAGGGGGCAGGGGGCGGGGTACCTCTGATGAAAGTGTGACCAGAATGACTCAGTCACCAAATTTAGTCTTTTTCCTTATGTACCACATGTCCTAACAAGTTCCATTTGGGTGGTTACGAGGGCACTAGCTGCAACAAAACTTTGAATGACACCGAAGGTTGTGACTCCAACAAGGAACTCTGATTAAGGACTTTGGTAACTTTAAAAAAAAATATCTCCTCATGTCTCCTCAGCTCTTGTGTATTCTGTTGCAATTAAAAAAGGTAAACAGCAAGTTTAGAATCTATACTGGGAAGACAGCTGAAAAATATGTTATTTATTCTTAATCTGAAATCTAGTCTGATAGATTTACTTTCCTAAAAGCATAATTATTATGCAGGCCACCACCAGTTTGTCGTACCATGGTGGCTTGCAGGCTGCTATGATGCTGGGAGCTATGCCACTAGTATTACACATACCAGCAGGGTCACCCATGGTGGACAGGTTTTAGCAGAGCTTCCAGATGAAGACAGACTGGGAAGAAAGGCCTGGCAGTCTGCTTCTGAGAATTAGCCAGTGAAACCCCTGTGAATCACAACAGAATATTGTCTGATACGGTGCTGGAAGATGAACCCCTTAGGTTGGAAGGCACTCAAAATACAGTGGCCGCAGTAATGGACTTGAGCATACCAACAATTGCAAAGATAGAGCAGAACCCGGGCAATGTTTCATTTTATGTTGTACGCAGGGTTGCCATGAATTGGAGCTGACTTGGCTGCAACTAACAGCAACAACAATTATAAAGCATTCTTAGATTCCAGGGTTTTTCACATTTATTTTATTTTCTCTTCTTGGTCACGATTTGCAGAGTCAGTGAGATGTATAGTTAAGACTAGTCACAGTCCTGTAACACATCAAACGTAGGTCTAGGTTCATAAAAATAGTCTTAAAGTAGCTCTAGAATTTACTATCTTGTATGAAAATTCAGGGAGCCCTGGTGGCACAGTGGTTAAAGCGATCGACTGCTGACCGAAAGATCGGCTGTTCAAAACCACCAGCAGCTCCACGGGAGAAAGATGTGGCAGTCTGCTTCCGTAGAGATTTACAGCCTGGAAAACCCTATGGGGTTGCTTACTATGAGTCGGAATCATCTCGATGGCAGTGGTTTGTGGGTATGAAAATTATTTTTAAAGTTGCAGAGGTGTCAGCCCAAAACTTTTTGCTTTTAAATTTTGCTGCTCTGATACTTAAGAGCATTTTTTCAATTTATTTTTTTTTTCTTTTCAGTGTTGTACATAAGTACACAGAAGAGAAGGATGTGAAGACCCCAAGAGAACAATACTTTCATACTTGGATATATTTTTTATGAAATTTTTTTTTCTATTTTTGGGTTCTTTTATTATATAATTTGTCCTGTTTTCACAATATTTGGTGGTTTTTCACTGATATGGTGGTAAGAAATATGTATAAAATTGTTGAATTTAACTGTAAAGAGTTCTTTCACACTTGAGTTTCATAATTTTCTTTTACTTATATGTCAGTGTACAGAATGCAAAAAGAATAAAATAAGACAAAATCTGTTTCTTCTGCAGGGTTATTTAACATAAGTTTCAAGCAGTGTCATTTGATTTGATTTGCTTTACTTATTCGGTTGCTAAAGTGATGTACATAATGAACATATGCCTGAAACCTTTTAGAGATGTCCTCCTCTGTCTCATCATCTTCCGTTTGTCATACAAAATACTGGAGTGAAAATGTTCTACGAAGACATCGAGTTTCAGCCTGAGGCTATAAATAGTGTCCATGAGGTCAGAAGTTCCGTAGCTGATTCAGTCACTACATTGAAAATAGAATTGAAGATCCAACAGTGGCACTTCCACAAAGAGTGGGAATCCAAATTGAGTTGGGGGAGAAGTTACAAAGATTAACAGTATGCCAGCCCATTGCTCTCGAGTCTTTTCCAGCTGCTGACAACGCTACAGGACAGAGTAGAACTGACCCATAGGGTTTCCAAGACTGTAATCTTTATGGAAGCAGACTGCCACAGCTTTCTTCCGTGGAGCAGCTGGTGGGTTCGAACTGCCAACCTTTCAGTTAGCAGCCAAGTGCTTAACCACTGTGCCACTGGGGCTCCTTAACAGCATGCCAGTTAGGTGGAACACCTATTGAAGTCAGGTCTGTCTGCAGTCATCTGGCAGCTCCTCCTTCGCAGTTAGATGTTGTAGATTTTCTTGCTCGCTCTTAGGAGTGTTGATGTTCTAAGTTATTCTCTCATTTTATGAACACAACATTTCACTGGCAGTCATTTAGATTAAAGCACAGCCTGGAGTTGATAAACTCCTTCAGGGTGCAGTTGCTAAACTGTGATTGGAATAGAATTTCTCCTAACTCTCGCTTAGTGAGTGGTTTTAGGGAAGGCTTTCTCTAAAATCAGAGCCGAGTTTGAGTGTAACATTGTCCAGGAGCAGAGCACCAAGCATTCATGGTGCTTGGCATGAGGCTGCTCCTCTGGGTTATGTGACTCCTGTTGAGAGGATTTTCACAATTTATTAATGAGCTTTCCACAACCCTGTTTTTTTCTCTGAACAGTTTTATGCTGTCTCTAGCAACAACAAATACATTTGGGCACTGTGGTTGAATGAACAGCAGACAGTTGTGTGAACATTGTATTGGCCTTCCTCTTTTGTCCCTCCCAAATCTAAACAATTCCTGTTTCAAGACCCCGGGGTGTGATTTTGAACAGTTGCCTGGTTGCGGATGTTGGGGCAGGATAGAGAAAGAGGGAGGGAAGAGTGGTACTGGTTGTGGAGAGGTGCAATGTGGCGTTTTTTTATTTTAAGGATCGAAGAGTAATTGGAAACAACTATTTTTTAATTAGTAACTCAGGAAAGGTGAACAGAAACATTTCAGAAGACTTTAACTGTGTGCACACTGAAAATAAAACACTATGCTATGCTTCAGTAATTTATCACTTCTTGACAGGGGCTGGAAAAGGGTCCAGTCTGTAAGTATAAATCACCAATTTGCTCTTTTATAAATGACTTCTTTTAAGGAGAAAATGGATGCCCCTCCAAGTGGAGCGTGCATGTTCTCATTTGTTTTGTAGAGTATGTGGGGCTGCCAGGTTACCGTGTCCCTTCATTCACTTACATCAGCCGCCTCTAAAAGCAGTTCCATTGTTGTGCCCCACCAATCTGTAGCATCCTATTTTTGCTGACTTCCTTCCTGACCTCCCCTTTGGCATATGCATCTTTATCTTCTCCTTGCCATCTCTCTTTTAATAGCTGTATGGTGGAGGAGTGTTTTCAACCATGGAACCACTTTTAATCAAGATCAACTTTGGGAAGTGCTACCATTTTTATGGTAATAAAGGACTTTATCATACACTTGTACCAGCGCAAGTTGTCTGCTGTGTATACCTTCAAGCAGAGCCATGAAACAGTGTAAATGCTCAAATTACTTTCTTCTTAACTGTAGTCTGCTAGAGGTCAGTGGATGATTTCCAGTCACATTGTAACAAAGACGCTAATTCTAGGTTGAAGAAATTTTCACTTGAGTTAAATAACATTTTCCCTGTCTCTGTGCCCCCAAACCCCGGTTGCTATGCTCTTTCTCTTGGGCTGTGGCAAAACAGAAGGTTTAGCAAGAAAACGTGCTTGATTTTCAGACTATCTGACTTCACATTCTGTTTTAGTCTTTTGAGCTATTTCTTGGCTAATCTTCCAACAAGTTGAATTGATTCTTCAAAACTGTTTATCCCAAAACAGAGCTGTTGACAAGTACAAATACAGATGGCAGACATGTGGTATGATTTCCATGTTCTCGTCTCAGCGTTAAGGGAATGTTACTGAGAGATGGTTTACATCTTAAGCTTTTTGTTCAAGGCAATATGGAACGCATGCTAGCAGTGCTTAATTACGTGACAAATGGTAACAAATGTTTAAGGGTTTCCTGAAACGTCTGAAAACACAGCAGCATTGACTTGGCATGTACGGTTTATCACCCTGGAGGCTGCAATAATCTATAAGAATAGAAGCAACCTCTAGGGGGAAAAATTGTTGTTCATAATCACACTGACTCTCAGGTGACCTTAGTATAGCATTCCAGGCCAAAAGTCCAGTCTGTGTTCCCTTACAGGGGACAGACACGCCCATCCTTGCACTGACCTCTGTCCCTGGAGCCAATGACCCTCCAGAGGATTGGCTGGCTCTTTTATTCAGAGGCTAATCCCAGCCTGCGCTGTGGCCAGAGCTATTGTCCACAGCTAAATTGTGCGTTAACTGTTTTTTCTCTTTCCACAAAAAGAAATGCTTGGTGGGAGGAAGACAACTGTGTTTTTCTCACCCCACCTTGTTTTAGGAGGCCCTGTGCTCAGCAGCACACCTGACTGCAGTCCTTCGCTAAGGTTGCCCCTGACCAATGCTGAGCCAGACTCTGCCTGAAAGTTGCAGGCTTAGCCCTGACCTCTGTGGGGTCCAGATACCCAGCAACTCTGTTTATTCCAATAACTGCTGCCTGATTGTGCCGGTACACGGCAGGGCCTCAGGTCCTATCTCCATTGTCTACTAACCAACTTGACTCACCAGTCGGAGTCCAGTTAGCCAAAGTCGGGGTAAATGCAGGAGTGGACAGGCAAGGATGGTGCATGCCATATGTGACAGGACAGTGGAGGTAACCCTAGCTGGTATCTGCTGTTGGTCATTTAACCTGCTTCCCTCCTTTGGGAAATGTGGGAGTTGCCCAAGTAGTGGAGATTGGAGAAAGTGGTAGCAGAAATCAATGTAACATTTATTGCATGGTAGCTGTAGGCATTAGTCCCCTTTCCAGATGTGGGGTAGAAACATACATATGACACTGTTCACTCCCCTGTTTGTAAGGTTTGGGTATTTATGGAGGAAAGTGGCATTGTGTAATACTTTTTTTTTTTTTTTAATTGGGACAAAATTGTGAGAATTCTTTTTAAAATCTTAACACTCTTCTACGTGGATTTGATAATCTTAGCTGTATCCTCACATTTTGAAATTATGGATAACCTCAGGACTTGGACTGGATAATTTTGAGTCCCTACAGGCTCATGTGGTTCAACCTCCCATCTTTATACTTTGGGTTTTTCACTGAGCAAAAGCCAGATTTCCTATTGTTTAACTAAACAGCCATGTAGAATTTTTTTTATTTGAAGACTGGTTTTGATTCATCTGCAGTATTGAAGGATTTTTTTTTTTCTTATTTTCTTAATTGGTAATAATTTGGGAGTTAACAGCAGACAGAAAGGTGGACATTCTAGGAACTTAATAAAACCATAAAACATCGAGCAGTTGGGATAGAGTACTGTAGTTTTAGAGACCTAGTTTACAAAAATGTTCAAGTCCATATGGACTCCATTTATTCCAAGTTTTATAATGGAATGGATGCTGGTGGGATGGCAAAATATTGAACCAATAATTTGGATTAAAGGAGAGACCAATTTGAAAAGTTTAAATAATTTTTAGAAAAAATAGTTTTACTACCATCATGTGCATACAGCATTGCAAATCACTATTCGATGTTTACACCAAATAGAAGCCCTACTGAACTTAGAATAAAAAAGAAAAAAACTTAGAATTTGTAGTTAGCATATATACAGTTGAGTGGATGTTGCTAGGACATGGGACCAACTTTTTTAAAAACTATATCAGTCACAACCACAGAATCAGAGTGGTTTGAAACAAATGATTCTTGCTCATGCTCATCCACACCGGCCAGTAGGTGGGACTCTGCTCATTATGGTCACCTGGGGACTCAGGCTGAGGAGACAGCTCAACACAAGGACTCAGGGTTTACTGTTGCAGGGGAAGACAGAGAATCACACCCTGGCTCTTAAACGTTTGTGCTTAGAAGTAACTCTAGTCACTTCCATTTTATTAACCAAAGCAAGTCACATGGCCATGGTTTAAGTTGTCAGGAAAGTGTAATTCTTTCGTGGGCCCAGAAGGAGAGAAACCCAAAAGCTGGCTGTATCAGTGAGCTGTGGTAACGTCTACCACAGCATGTTAGCCATGTCCTTCGCGTTGTTGTTTTTCTTAACACCCCTTCATAGAACATACAGGACATACCCAATCCCAAACTGCAGGGTCTCCTTGAGATTTTACTGCATTGAAAAAAGAATCCTTTCTTTGTTTAGACTGGGGCGAGAGAACTATGTTCCTGCTGTCTTAATCATGGTTCTTCATTAGATTTCCCGGAAAAATTGTGACTGTGGTTCCTTCCATGGCTTCAGAGGCTGACTCTAGTGTGGTTCGGTTTTGTCATTGCAGGATGCCATACAAATTTCCATTTATTTCTAGGTTTAAAAGAAACTGCAGAAGGTAAGAAAAACCTTTCCAAAGACCAGGTAAGCATTGTCTCAAGCCAAACAAATACGTGCTCTACCCACGTAGTGTGCTCTGTGTAAAATGTTTTCAAAGGCACAGGGTATATTACTTCTGAAATTTACCTTATCACTTTTCATACATTGTGTTTACGTGGCTCTTTTCAGTATGTTTGAAACCTTTACAAACCTCTTCATCCCGAAAGAGTGAATGTACTGCCTCGATAGAACAGTTTGATTCTTTTTCTAATAGCGATGTCTTTGGCCCAGCCTGCTTCACAACCCCTTCTGAGTGCCTCCGGCACCAGCACAGATGCACCGATTTTTGAGATGATTTCAGCACACCAGGAGTGCTGTAGAGGACCCACGTGGGGATGAGACCTTCACCTTGATTTTATCAGCCCTCTGAGCAGCATCAGTCCCCTTTTCCAGGTGTGGAAACCTGAAGCAAAGAGGCTAAGTGACTGGGCCCAGGTCACCTGGGAAGGCCCTGCAACTAGAATAACAGTTCCCACTACCATTTGACCAAGCTCTTAAGTGCTGGGCTCCATTGATTCCCTCTCCTAGCGTGCATTTAATCAATAAATCAATTTTCTCCTATTCATCCTCCCAGTAGTGGAAGTAAGGAGGTCCCAAGATGGGCACGTATACTGCTGTCCTTTACATTCAAAGATGATATTGCTGACAGTGATTAGTTATCGCTGTGCTCAGGTGTGACAGGAAGGATCAATAGGAGGCCAACAGCCCTTCATACACGAGGCCAAGGTAAAAACTGCCCCCTTGGCTTGTGCCTGCAGATGCTGTTTGCAGAGACTCGCATCTTTTGAGATATGGTTGCCCCTTAGAATTTGTTTCCCTCCCCTCAGAGTGTCCCAATCCTAATTATTCCACAACAGGCTATTTCCCAGCAGCCCTTTGCTGGGCCTCCATGTTGGAAGCAGTGCTTCCTCAGTCCCTGTAGGAACGGGAGAGAGAAATGGAGGCAGGCTCTGTGGGAATCTGTCTCACCTCTTCCTCCCTGGGCTGACCCTGACTAAACCGTTGTCCTATGTTACAGGCTCCTTTGCTCAGATGTTTAGTAAAGACTGAAGGAATGTGGTGCCTCTTCCAGAGTGAAGTTTGCCGTGTCACGTGGCCCACCCTCCGGGCTGCCCGCTCAGTCTCCCTTTCCTCAGGCCCTGCTTCCTGAGGTGCCGCCCATGCTTGGAGCCAGTCTCCATGCCAACCCTGAGCACACGTGGTGGTGCTTACTGTTAAATGCCATGTCCTAATTTTTAATCCAACCAGGTTATGTTCTGCATGTCATGTTAAATATATTTTGTGTGACATGTTTACTTGTAACTTCTCTTTTGCTGTTCTCATTATTTTTCAGTTTATCATAAAGCTAAAAATAACTTTAAAACACTTTGTATTGAAACTGATCATTTGGAGAACTGTGAGGAAAAAATCCAGGATGTCATGAAATGTACGCCTTGATCAAAATGCTCTATGGTGTTTGCTGCTTGGAAAGAAGGGGAAACATCTATTTTAAGGAGAATTTAAAGTGGAGAATTGGTGAGAGATTGAGAGAGAATAGACATTTCCCTGGTTGGAACTATGTTTTCCTAAATGAATCTGTTTTGCTTGTTCAGAGAAATGAAATTATTGTTTTGACCAAGAGAAAAAACAGGCTAAATAAGCCATTGGGAGGAAAATTTAGAAGCCATTCTTTTCATTAAAAACCAGTGCTGACTGAATAGACAATAGATAAGTAGTAATTATGGTGAAGGGTAAGACAGTACACAATACTGGGGAAGGCAGCACAGCTTGTTCAGGGTAAGGTCATGGAAGCCCCATGGACAAATCCAAACTCCCTTAGGGACTGAATTGCTGGGCTGGGGGTTGGGGGAACCATGGTCTCCAGAAACATCTAGCTCAATTGGCATAACATAGTTTATAAAGAAAATGTTCTACATTCTACTTAGGTGAGTAGCATCTGGGGTCTTAAAAGCCTGTGAGCAGCCATCTAAGATACTCCACTGGTCTCACCCCTTTGGGAGGAAGGGAAAATGAAGACAACTAAAGACACAAGGGAAAGATTAGTCCAAAGGACTAATGGACCACAACTACCACGGCCTCCACCAGACTAAGTCCAGGACAACTAGATGGTGCCCGGCTACCACCACTGACTGCTTTGACAGGGATCACAATAGAGGGTCCCAGACAGAGCTGGAGAAAAATGTAGAACAAAATTCTAACTCACTAAAAAAGACCAGACTTACTGACCTGGTGGAAGCTGGAGAAACCCTGAGGGTATGGCCCCCAGATACCCTTTTAGCCCAGTAATGAGGTCACTCCGGAGGTTCACCTTTTAGCTGAAGATTAGACAGACCCATAGGACAAAATGAGAATAAAGGGGCACACCAGCCCAGGGGCAAGGACTGGAAGGCAGGAGGCAACAGGAAAGCTGGTAATACGGAACCCAAGGTCGAGAAGGGAGAGTACTGACATGTCATGGGGTTCTTAACCAATACCAGAAAACAATATGTGTACTAATTGTTTAATGAGAAGCTAGTTCTGTAAACCTTCATCTAAAGCTCAATAATAAATAAAGAAAAAATAATGTAATCACACCTTTAAAAAAAACAAAAACCAGTGCTGACTTTCAATAGGATTCCTTTTTGTTATTTTTCATTTCCTTTAAGGAAGTGAATCTTGCCCAGAACTGGCACATTCTCTTCTTCCCTCCATCTTCCCCTTCTTTTTTATGGTCGAGACAAGGTTTTAGACTCTACATTTCCAATTCCCCACACTTACTGCCTCCCAAATTATGCAGGTATTAACTTCTCTCAATGTTGCCCTAATTCTGAATTTCATATCAAATTCTCTATTATTTTAGAAAGCTGACGCAGGCTTTCTGTGGAGGTGGAAGGGGGTGTGTTAAAGTCACTGTTGTGTTTCAGAAACACTGCTCACACCTCTTGAGTAGCTGGTGGGTGCAGGTCACCGACCCAGGAGATTTAGGAATTTAACAAAACAGGAAGAAAGAGGTTCCTGTCAGGCAAGTGCATGCGAAAGACACCAGAACATTAACCAAAACATACTGCATAGAGTTGATTCTGACTCATGGCGATCCCACGAGTAGAACTGTGCTCCACAGGGTTTTTATGGCTGTGATCTTTTGGAAGCAGATCACCAGACCTTTCTTCCGAGGTGCCGCTGGGTGTGTTCAAACTGCCAACCTTTTGGTTAGGACTCCATTACCAGAACATTACTAAAGTTTAAATTTAGAACAGTAAGGAGATTAGATCAATTTTTGTGCCCTTGTGGACTGGAAGCTCCTTGAGGGCAGGGCTGTGTTTTGTACGACTTTTTATTTCCAGTGTCTGAAGACATCTGGCACGTTGGTGTTCATTTGCTGTCTTCCTGCTGACAAACAGTTGCTTAGAAACACAATCCTGGTGTCCATAAATAATTTACGTAGGTCCTTGGCAAGCATTTGTGTTTCCAGTTAGAATTTCTCTCATCCCCAGCACCAGATCCATTTATGATTATTTGAAAGTTTGAAAACACTGGCAAAGAGGCAAGTTACATTTCAATAGGGACCTTCGTTTTCCTAACATCTGCTGGAGGTTCATTCAGCTATAAGCAGACCATCTGATGCATTTTTGGCTTGCCTGGCCAATGGTTTCATTGCTCAGAAATCAGAGGCAACAAAGAGGAGGGCGGATACTAGACTAATAAGGAGGAAATGCCCACGGACCAGGAAGTGATCGGAATTTGGGAGAGAAAGTGACTTTGCCATCCTGGCATGTGTGCCAGGGCATAAAATAAATGTTAAATTGTAGTCAGACATGCATCCTAACCATTATGAAAGCAGATATCAAAAAGTTCAAACCGAAATCATCTTGTGGGAAGAAACTCCTGAAGTTTAGGAAATCTTGGTAAAAATTTCTTCCAGTGCACAAACCCAAAGAGAAGGAAAAAGGGGAGGACTTCAGGAAGTTCCAAATAATGATGTTAATAATCGCTAACATTTAATACTTTGTGCTGGACAGTGCTCTAAGCTCTTTAAAAAAAACAACCCAAATCTGTTGCCGCTGAGTCAATTCCAACTCATGGTGACCCCTTGTGTGCAGAGTAGAACTGTGCTCCATAGGGTTTACAAGGTTGTGACCTTTAAGAAGCAGATTGCCAGGCCTTTCTTCCAAGGTGCCACTGGGTGAGTTCGAACTGTCAGCCTTTTGGTTAGTAGTAGAGCGCTTAACCATTTGGCCACTCAGGGACTCCTCTAAGCTCTTCATAAATCATTTAACCTTCACAACAGCCTACGAGATACGAGGTACTGTTTTCCTTTAGCAAATGAGGAGTTTGAAGCACAGAAAGTTGAAGAAACTTGCTCAATGTCAACCACCTAATAAGTGGCAAGGGTGGGTCTGGCTTCAGTAAAAAGACTTTAAACCACCATGTAGATATGTCAAGAAGCCTCAACCCCCAAATGAAAGGCTTTTTCAGAGTAAAATGAGCAACAAGGGGATAAACCTACTTATTAATGAAGATAACAAGTTCCGTTAACAAGTGGTGAGAAGGCCAGGCTATTCAGGTCTCATTGTCTTTCTTTATTCTCCAAGCTGAAACATTTCTAGGAGAGAAACGGAATCCACCAAAATCAAGAGGACTGTAGCTTCTCTACAGTCCCTGGGTAGTGCAAACAGTTAACGCGCTGGCTGCTAACCCAAAGGTTGGCGGTTCAAGTCTACCCAGAGGTGCCTTGGAAGAAAGGCCTAGTGATCTACTTCTGAAGAATCAACAATCGAAAACCCTATGGAGCACAGTTCTACTCTGACGCATGTGAGGTCACCAGGAGTTGGAATCAACTCAACAGCAACTGGCAGCTCCTCTCAGTTAAGTCTCCCGTGACACTGAATGACATCCCACTTTGTAGAACAACTTGCAGGTGGCCCTGAGGAAGGACTGTTAGGGACCCGTGAGAGATTCAGGAGAATGAGATGTGAACAAACACCATAGTTTACAAAAAGAAAGAAAAGAGGTTAGAGAAACAACAGGCCAGTAAACTTGATCCTAAAACCTTGAAATACTCAAAAGAATAACGCACCTAGGGAAAAAAATGTAGTGGGGGGATTATTAGGAGCCAGTATATGTTTGCTGGAAACCCTGGTGGTGTAGTGGTTAAGTGCTATAGCTGCTAACCAAAAAGCTGGCAGTTCGAATCCACCAGGTGCCCCTTGGAAACTCCATGGGGCAGTTCTACTCTGTCCTATAGGGTCGCTATGAGTTGAAATTGACTCAATGGCAACAGGTTTGGTGTGTTTTTTTTTTAAATAGGTTTGCTTGAAGAAGGCATGCCAAGATGACAACAGTTTAATCAATTTTTTTTTAGAATAATAAACTAGAGGAATATAACATCATCATCGTCACCATCAGCATCATCCTGGAAACAATTGTTGAGTAGGTTCCGTGTGCTAGGTACTGTGTAAAGCACTCAGCATATATTGTCTCATTTAGTCCTCCTAACCATCCTCTGGAAACCCTGGTGGTGGGGTGGTTAAGAGCTACGGCTGCTAACCAAAAGGTCAGCAGTTCAAATCCACCAGGTGCTCCTTGGAAACCCTGTGGGGCAGTTCTGCTCTGTCTTCTAGGGTCGCTATGAGTCGGAATCAACTCAATGGCAACAAATTTGTGTTTTGGTCATATTCTTAATCTTCACAACATACTGAATAGTTTTTCAACTCTGTAGACAAAATATTATAGAGTAGTTGTTAGTATGATTGGAGGACTTGTAACTGATTGCTTTAAAGAAAAAGCAATGTATACAAGCAAACACAGCTGGGTGAACAGCTATTTTTAAAATGTGTTGTAGCCTCTGTTCTTGATTCTGTACTGTTTAATATTTCAATCAATTTGCTAGATAAAGGAGTGAAAAGATTTTTCAGATGGTGTGGTATAGGTAGAGACAGATAATACTATAAATAATATAATCAAGAGTGAAAAGCTCAATAAGCTAGAATAAGAGAACGAAAGCAATAGATTGGAAACAAAAAGCACTTCAATTTTAAGGTTTTGGTTTCTTTTAAACTGCATAACACAATTTGAGGAGACCCAGAATCACTGAATCTCAGAGTTGAAAGGAATTTTTAGTCTTTTGGCCCGCCCAAGCAGTCCCACTAAATAGTTCTCAAAGTCCACTGTTTTCAAATCTTCAGGTTGTTAGTGCATACTGGATAATGAAATCAATTTAGTGGGTAAAGGTCAGCACTTAAAAAAAATTAAATAGAAAAAATACCAGAGTGCATCATTTGGAGTTATTATATTGTTACATTAAACTTTTGTTTCTGTTTTATTCTTGGCGGTGTGTGAACTTGGTTGTGATACAAAATATATCTTCTACTATAGGTTGTGGTAAAAAAAAAAATTGAAAGTCATTGCAATGGCTAATTCTTTCTTTTACTGCTTCATTAATAGACATCATCTACGGGAAATTCAGAGACTTCTACTTTATCTTTGTACAGATCTGACTCTTAGGAAAATTGTTTCTTTTAATATTGAGTTAAATTCATCTCACTGTAGCTTGAGCACATTAATCCTATAATTATGGGCACATTGGTAGTGTCTCAGCCCTGCCATGTACTTGCCATGTGATCTTGCTCAAATCATTTTACCTCTTCAATCCAAAATGTCCTTATCTGTAAAAATGGTATTAGTAAAAATAATAACACTTTACATACCTATCGTGAGGGTACAGTGGATTTTTTTAGAGAAGCCAAGAGAAGGCACTTCAAAAACTCTGAAAATTTTACAAATGCTGGTGGCGCAATGCTTAAGTGCTCGGCTGCTAACCAAAAAGTTGGTGGTTTGAACCACCCAGTGGCTCCATGGGAGAAAGACCAGGAGATCTGCTAAAAGATTACAGCCTAGAAAACTCAATGAAGCAGTTCTGCTCCGTCACATGGGGTCACTATGAGTCAAAAGTCAACTCGACAGCACCTAACAACAACAGCAACAATTCTTTATTATCTTTCGATTTATCTTTTAGAAGCTGAGTTGTTTCTTGTCAATCCCTGGAGTGTTTTAAAGACAGTGAGGAGGCCCAGGTGGTGCAAATGTTTCAGATCCACCCAGAAGTGCTTCAGAAGACATGCCTGGTGATCTACTTCTGAAAGGTTACCAAAAAAACCCGTTGCCGTCGAGTTGATTCTGACTCATAGGGACCCTATAGGACAGAGTAGAACTGCCACATAGGGTTTCCAAGGAGCAGCTGGTGGATTCGATCTGTTGACCTTTTGGTGAGCACTGAGCTAAACCCTATGGAGGAGTTCAATGCTGCAACACATAGGGTCACCATGAGTCAGAACTGACTCGATGGTAACTAACAACAACAACAATCACAAACCTTTTCCCTTAGCCTCCCGTCAAGTTGAATTTCCCTTTGCTGTTCGACCACTCTTCATAATGCACAGTTCAGAATCCATAAACCACCGGTCACTCTTCTAAATGCACTGCAGTTTGCATATGCTATCTGTTCCATTTATAGTATCCTGCATATTCATTTTAAAGTGTAGCATTCAACATGAAAATGACAACAACAGCAATGGCAATAGCTGTGGTAGGTGGAGGAGCTTATTGATGATTACTTTGCTTTTTCAAAAATTTTTAATTTTAGTATATATCCTATTTTACATAGAATAAAGCAGCGTGCTCAGAATTTAATTCCAAATGTAGACTAGTAATCTCAAAGTATAATGAGACAATTATATCCCTTGTTCAGGAGACAAAATTACACTTAAAAATTATTTTGTTTTATTTTATTTTTTGGTGGCATGTATTCATCCTAAAACCCTAAGGGTTTTTTGTTTTCTTTTAAATGCTTGCTGGTGAGCCAAATCTCCTCTATCCTGGGTTTGTGCCATGGGTTTTTTTCCGACCTAAGAAAGCACTTAACATTTGTCCTTGTTTAATTTCATCTTGTTAGATTCAGCTCATTGCTCTGGTCTGTCAAGATCGTTTTTCATCATTATTCTGTCGAGCTGTCGTCTGCCCGCCCCTCCCAGCGGCTGGTCACCCGCTGGCCCACCGTACCTTCTTCCCACAGCCCTGAAAGGAAGGAGCCACAGCAAGGCCCTGCCCAGGTAACGTGATGGAGCTGACAATCAGAGTCCTTTTGGGGAGGTCCTTCAGCCAGTTTAGAATCCATCCAGTTATCCTTGCATTATTTCAGCCCATTTTTTCTCCATATGGTCCGTAAGGATATTGAGAAGTAGTCAGCTGATTAGGTTTACCTTTTTTACTGTGCTGCCAGGAGGCTTAGAGCCTAGGACAGCTGTCCATTTTTAATGTGTCTAAACCACTAAAAAATCCAGTAGAAATAATAATAAATAACACATATGTAGAAGTTTTTTGTTTTTTTTAAATGACGTATTTACATACTAAGGAGCCCTGGTGGTACAGTGGTTAAAGTGATCCACTGCTAACTGAAGAGTCAGCAGTTCGAAACCACCAATGGCTCCATGGGAGAAAGATGTGGCAGTCTGCTTCTACAGAGATTTACAGCCTTGGAAACCCTATGGGGTTGCTATGAGTCAGAATCAACCCGGTGGCAGTGGGTGTGGTTTGTGTTTGGCATTTATATACTATATGTGAATTTAAAGAATTTGACTGTTAGAGTAAATCCTACTTAGGACTGTTTTGTATCCTGTTTATTTCACATTGTGTTATTATTTCTATGCACACAACAGAAAAGCAAAACATATGTAGGCACTGCCATATTTGAATTTTGCTTAAACTATGTTCAAATATGGAACATTTTCTCCTTAATGACAAATCCTTCAGTAATACCTGTGTGCACATGGCTGTAGGGGACAACACAGGTGCTTTGGTAGGAGGAATAATACTGGGTGATGAAAATCTCATTGCTCGTTCATCTTGTGAGATAAGCAGGTAAGTCAGCATGGGGCTCAGTGACAAGCAGGATCGTTGGCTCGGCCTACAGTAGACCTTCTGTTAAACTCCCAAGGGTGCTATTGCCATCTGGATTTTGCTCACTTTCCTGGGATGTTTTTATGTGAGGGAAGAGTTAAGCACTGGCCCGGGAGTTGGGAAGTCTGTGTTTCTCCTCCCAGCTTTCCTAGACTGCTGTATGGTTGGAAGCCAATGATTAAACTTCTCTGAAGTGCTTCAAACTCATGATGACGTGGGCCACCCACACAGATTCAACAATGTCACCGGGCAGTTTGCTCGCATTAGAGCCCAAGAGTAGGCTTTTACTACCATTTAACCAGAGACTGGCGAGTGAGGCCTGTCAGCTCTAGGTGTCTGTTTAGCAGAAGCAAAGGCCGTGATAACAGAACATGACAGAACTACGGCTGGTTTGGGAGAAATGTGGAACTAGCTCTGGAGCTGAGTCATAAAGCAAAGGAGGGAATTGGCCCTGCAGAAAGTGTCTATAAAAGTGAACCACAGAATCGATTTTGGAGTTTTCTCTTTGTAAGTGCCTTGAAAACTTTTTTTGTTTTTTTTAAGTAGAAAAAAAAATAAACATTTTGTGGAAGGAGTTTCAAAGTCAAAGATTTTGGTATTCCCTCCTGCCAAGGTGAGGTGGGTGCTAACTAAGCAATTTGCTTTTTCTAGCTGCAAAGAGGATAAGAGATTCAGATTGCTTCTTTAAAGGAGAATAAACCCTGTTTGTTGTGACTGCATCCGTGATGGGAGATGAAAGGGCAGTGAGGAGGGCAAGAAATAAAGGGTGATATTTAGATACTCAAATAGTTACAGTGCTGCATTCTTTATTTTAAAAAAGAGAGACAGAGAAAAAGAAAATAAGAAAATATATTCTTAGAATTTTTAAATATTCCTTAATTTGAGAAACTCTACCATAGATGAAAGGAAGGGAAGACATTTGGCAGTGGTTAATAGTGAGCATTCTGAAGTCCAGTTCTGCATGGATGGTTTTACCTGTGTGCTTTGAAATGGTTGCAAAGCCAGTTTGCCTATGCAGGGTTAGTTGTTATTTTTTTTTTTTATACATATGTGTTATTAACATTTTACCGTGTTTCACATTGCTTCATGGCCTGGCATTACGGTGCCCACGTTTGTTGTTACAGTGTTAGTTGCCATCCAGTCGATTCAGACTCATGGCGCCCCAGTGTGTGCAGAGTAAAACTGCTCCAAAGGCAGTGGCATCACTAGGGTTGGTGTCACCTAGTGCAGTAACTCATGGTGTCACCCGCCGGCTGGGCAGGGCTAGCTGGCAAACCACTCCCTCCTTCACAGTCCCTGGTTTCTCTTTACTTCTGTTTCTCCAGCTGTTAAACAAAATTATCTTTATAGAACTTCCATTGCCTGTTGCCATTGAGTTGATCCCGACTCATAGCGACCCTATAGGACAGAGTAGAACTGCCTCATAGGGTTTCCAAGGAGTGGCTGGTGGATTTGAACTGCCGACCTTCTGGTTAGCAGCAGAGCCCTTAACCATTGCGCCACCAGGGCTCCCAACCTCCTACCATGATGTATAAATCCCTTCAAAGTTTGATTGCAACAAAAATGTCCAGCCTCCCCTTCCTCCTTCCCAAATATTCTTCTTTCTAGGCATGTCTCAGACATGCCAAGCCCTTCTCAGGACTCTATGGCCAATGTTCCATAGGTGGAAAAACAAAAACAAACAAAAAGTGTTCTCAAGCTAGATATGTTGGACTTACAGGGAGCTCTTAGAAATGAAACTTGGCTTGCCATGTTACCAATTCCAATCTAACTTTTCTTAACCTTTAGCTCAAGCAACCTGTATTTCTTAGAAAGTCCAGATTCTCAAGGGAGCTTGATGGGCAGCTGCCTGACAAGTGGATTGACTGGTCTTGGGTACAGTGGCCACTTCTGGCCCAGTCAGCTCTGGAGTGTGTCACAAGGCTGAGATCTGGGCAGATTCTCTAAATCAGCACTTCTCAAAACTTAATATGCATAAGAATCACCTAGGGGTCATGTTCAAATGCAGAATCCAATTCAGTTGATCCGTACTGGGGCCTGAAATTCTACATTTCTAACAAACTCTCAGGTGGTGCTGATGCTGCTGGTCCACAGACCACTTTGAATAGTGAGGACCTACAAGAGGCTGCAGGCGGGGCATGCAGTAAAAATTATTCAGTGCATTCCTCTTACTCTAGAATGTTTTCTGTTCTCCATGGCCAGGAGAAATCCTGCTCACTGTGTAAGATGTAGGTCAAGTGTAACCTTCTCTGAAGCTTTACTTGTCTCTCAAGGAGTTAAACTCACATAACCCCTTTATGACACCACACATTTATCATTTGTGGAGTCATTACTTGTTCATATATCTGTTGCTTACATTTTTTTTTCTGTTTACTCAATTTTTAATTTATGCACAATAAAATCCATCTTTGGGTGTATAGCTCTATGAGTTTTGATAAGCATGTACACTTGTGTAACCACCACCATAGTAGATTCAAAGCAGTTCTACCACCCAAAAAAAATTCCCTCATGCTGCCCCTTGTATCATTCATACCCCCGCCCTCCAGCCGCTGGCAACCGCTGACCTGTGTTCTGTTCCTATAATTTTGCTTTTTCCAGAATTCCTTGTAAATGGATTCATATACTATGTGGCCTTTTGCATCTCCTCCATTTTGCTGTTAGTATTTACAGAGCTGGGATGGTCTCTAGACTATCTTTGTTTTTGTCCAAATAAATACTTAGCACAAAGTTGGTGTTCACTTACTAGTACTGTTATTATTAAGTGCTGTCGAGTCAGTTGTGACTTATAGTGACCCTAAGTACCACAGAACAGAACACTGCCCAGTCCTGCACCATCCTCACAGTTGTTGCTATGTTTCAGCCCATTGTTACAACCACTGTGTCAATCCATCTCATAGAGAGTCTTCCTCTTTTTCATTGACCTTCTAGTTTACTTAGCATGATGTCCTTCTCCAGGGACTGATCCCTCCTGATAACATGTCCAAAGTATGAGGTGAAGTCTGGCCATCCTTTCTTCTAAGGAGCGTTCTGGCTGTACTTCTTCCAAGACAGATTTGTTCATTCTTTTGGCAGTCCATGGTATATTCAGTATTCTTTGCCAACATTGTAATTCAAAGAAGACATCAATTTTCTTCTGTCTCCCTTATTCATTGCCCAGCTTTCGCATGCATATGAAGTGATTGAAAATACCATGGCTTGGGTTAGGTGCACCTTAGTCCTCAAAGTCACATCTTTGCTTTGTAACACTTTAAACAGGTCTTTTGCAACAGATTTTCCCAGTGCAATGCATCCTTTGATTTTTTTGACTGCTGCTTCCGTGGGTGTTGATTGTGGATCCAAGTAAAATGAAATCCTTAACAACTTCAATATTTTCTCCATTTATCATGATGTTGCTTTATTGGTTCAGAATTTTGTTTTCTTGATGTTGAAGTGTAATCTCTACTGAAGGCCATGGTCTTTGATCATCAATAAGTGCTTCAAGTCTCTTCACTTTCAGCAATCAAAGTTGTGTTATCTGCATATCACAATTTGTTAGTCTTCCTCCAATCCTGATGATGCATTCTTCTTCATATAATCCAGTTTCTTGGATTATTTTCTCAGCATACAGATTGAATAAGTATGGTGAAAGTAAGCCTTACTTAAAGTAAGCCTCATGAATCATAGGGTCTACTATGCTGAAAATGACAAATTGAAGACGAATGGTATCACATTTACCGTCAAAAAGAACATTTCAAGATCTCTCCTGAGGTACGGCACTATCTGTGATAGTGTAATCCATATGCCTACAAGGAAGACCAGTTAATAGGACTATTATTCAAATTTACACACCAACCACTAAGGCTAAAGATGAAGAAATTGAAGATTTTTACCAACTCCTACAGTCTGAAATTGATCAAGCATGCAATCAAGATGCACTGATGATTACTGGTGATTGGAATGTAAAAGTTGGAAGCAGAGAAGGATCAGTAGTTGGAAAATATGGCCTTGGTGATAGAAATGATGCCGAAGATCGCATAACAGAATTTTGCAAGACCAATGACTTATTCATTGGCAATACTTATTTTCAACAACATAAGCAGGAACTATACACATGGACTTTGCCAGATGAAATGCACAGGAATTAATTAGACTACATCTGTGAAAAGAGACGATAGAGAAGCTCAATATCATCAGTCAGAACACACAATCAATTGTTCATATGCAAATTAAAGTTGAAGTCGAAGAAAATTAAAAAAAAGTCCATGAGAGCCAAAGCACAAGGTGAGTATATCCCACCTGAATTTAGAGTCCACCTCAAGAATAGATTTGACACAGTGAACACTAATGACCGAAGACCAGATGAATTGTGAGATGACGTCAAGGACATCGTACATGAAGAAAGCAAGAGGTCATTAAAAAGACAAGGAAAGAAAGAAAAGAGGAAAATGAATGTCAGAAGAGACTCTGAAACTTGCTCTTGCATGTATAGTAGCTAAAGCAAAAAGAAGAAATGATGAACTAAAAGAGCTGAACAGAAAATTTCAAAGGGCAACTCGAGAAGACAAAGTAAAGTATTATAATGAAATGTGCAAAGGCTTGAAGTTAGGAAACCAAAAGGGAAGAACACTGTCAATATTTCTCAAGCTGAAAGAACTGAAGAAAAATTCAAGCCTGAAGTTGCAATATTGAAGAATTCTATGGGCAAAATATTGAATGACACAGGAAGCATCAAAAAAAAGATGGAAAGAATACGTAGTCACTGCAGCCCTGGTGGCACAGTGGTTAAAAGCTTTGCTAACCGAAAGGTCAGCAGTTCAAATCCACCAGCCACTCCTTGGAAACCCTATGGGGCAGTTCTACTCTGTTCTATAGGGTCACTATGAGTCAGAATCAACTTGACGGCAACAGGTTTGGTTTTGGTTTTGTACCAAAAAGATTTGGTCAATGTTAAAACATTTCAGGACGTAGCATATGATCAAGAACTGATGGTACTGAAGGAAAAAGTCCAAGCTGCACTGAAGGCATTGGCAAAAAACACGGTTCTAGGAATTGATGGAATATCAACTGAAATATTTCAACAAATGGATGCAACGTTGGAAATGCTCACTTGTCTATGCCAAAAAATTTGGAAGACAGCTACCTGGCCAACCAACTGGAAGAGATCCATATTTATGCCTACTGCAAAGAAAGGTGATCCAATCGAATGCAGAAATTATCAAACAATATCATTAATACCATACACAAGTAAAATTTTGCTGAAGATAATTCAAAAATAGTTACAGCAGTACATCAACAGGGAACTGCCAAAATTCAAGCCCCGTTCAGAAGAGGACATTGAATGAGGGATATCATTACTGATGTCAGATGGATCTTGGTTGAAAGCAGAGAATACCAGAAAGATGTTTACCTGTGTCATTGACTGTGTAAAGGCATTTGACTGTGTGGATCATAACAATTGATGGATAAAATTTTGAAGAAATGGAATTCCAGAACACTTAATTGTATTCATGCGGAATCTATACACAAACCAAGAGGCAGTCATTTGAACAGAATAAGGGGATACTGTGTGGTTTAAAATCAGGAAAGATGTGTGTCAGGATTGTGTTCTTTCACCATATTAGTATTAACAACTGTTATCATAATTGGTCAAATGTTTTTTTCGGAAGTCCACTATCTTTATCATTAAATCATGGATGCAATGGGGTCATGGAGGCATGGTAGTTATACTGACTTAGTGGTGATTCTCTAACTCAGTTTTTTCCTAATGTTCCTGGACATAAGAGTCTTCTGGGATGTATAATAAAAGCACAGATTTCCAGACCTCCCCTCTAGAAATTCTGATTCCTTAGGTCTGGAAAGAAGTCTAGGGAATCCATAGCAGTGGTTTTCAAATTTAGCTTGTATCAGAATTACCTGGAGGGCTTGTGAAGAACACTGATGGCTAGATCTGTGTGTGTCTGATTTCATATATTTGGAGTGGGGTCTGAGATTTGCATTTCTAACAAGCTCCCAGGTGATTCTGATGTTGCTGCTCTGGGGGTCACACTCTGAGAACCACTGATGCACAGAAACGAGCCCTGGTGGTTCAGTGGTTAAAGTGATCGACTGCTAACTGAAAGATTGGCAGTTCGAAACCACGAGCAGCTCTGCGAGAGAAAGATGTGGTAGTCTTTTTCCATGGAGATTTATAGCCTTGGAAACCCTATGGGGTTGCTATGAGTTGGAATTGACTTGCCAGCAGTGGGTTTGGGTTTTGATCTGCAGGAGCCCCTGGGTAGTGCAGATGGTTACTACTCATCTGCTAACCAAAAGGTTGGAGGTTCAAGTCCACCCAGACGTGACTTGGAAGAAAGGCCTGGTGACCTACTTCTAAAAAATCAACCACTGAAAGCCCTATGGAGCACAGTTCAACTCTGACGTGCATGGGGTCGCCAGGAGTAGGAATTGACTTGATGGCAAATGATGGTAGTAGACCTATAAGATCTGTGCTATTATCAACTGTCTCAGGTGATTTTATGAACACGCAAATTGAGGAAATGCAGCTTTAGTTCACCTGATGGGAGGGAGTGTGCTGTATGGTTTTTTTTTTATACTAAACACTGCTCTCTGGCCATGGCGTCAATCCCACTTTACCATGGGTGACTTCTTCAACCCACACTGACTCAACAAACAGAGTATGTTGGATGCGCTTTGTATTCATTTACTAGAGCTGCTGTGACAAACAAAAAAAGCCCTGGTGGCACAGTGGTTAATTGCTTGGCTGCTAACCGAAAGGTTGGTGGTTCGAACCCACCAGCCACACTGTGGGAGAAAGATGTGGCAGTCTGCTTCTGTAAAGATTTCAGCCTTGGAAACTCCATGGGGCAGTTCTGTAGGGTCACTAATGAGTCAGAATCGCCTCAATGACAACGAGTTTTGGCTGTAACAAAATACCACAAAGTGGGTGGCTTTAAAGAACAGAAATTTATTGTCTCACATGCCTCGAGGCTAGTAGTCCGAATTCAGGCTGGTATGGCAGGGCCATGATCTCTCCAAAGTACCTGGGGGAAGATCCTTTCTTCTTGTCTGTGTCAGCTTCCGGTAGCTCCAAGTGTTCCTTGGTGTGTAGATACATCGTCATATGACATTCTTCCTTTGTGTCTGCTAACATCTTCAAAGACCCTATTTCCAAACAAGTTCACGTTCACAGGAACCAGGAGTTAGGACTTCGACATACTTTTCTGGGGAACACAATTCAACTCATAACATGTTTGATTCAAACATGCTCTTCTTAGCAGGAAGATCAAGATGAAGAAAGACATCAGCTTCTGCCGAGGATGCCAGCGCCAATCGTGTGCAAAACCAGTACACTTCTTCCTAGTTCTTCCCTTTGGCTTTTGTGGCACAGGCTTGAATACTGCTGATGTGGTTGCAAACTCTTTGTGAGTATGTGTTTGCAGCTTGAGAGAAAACTAACACGATTAAGGCTGCATTTAGATGCTGAGGGACGGTTCCTGTAGATGCTGAGGATTAGCGGTAACAGCTGTTATCCTCCCCATTAGAGGAGAAACTGAAGGGAGAAGAAAAGACTTTTGTTTAAAGGATGTGTCTTCACAACCCTGAGGGGGAAAACTGTTCCCTCAAGCCTGAAGGAAAGTGTGTTCCTAGGTAAGCTGGCGCTTCTCCGGGGTAAGGCTGATGAAGCACTGGTGGGGAAGAAGGATCAGAGAGACGTAGGAGGGGAGGATGGGATTTGTGGTGCGGCCGTGGCACTCACTCCCTTCATAGGCATCTGTGTTTCACCTGCCTTTGGAGAGAGGAGACCACCCTCTACCATCAACAAGGGCTTGAGGGGCATGTTCTATGTGGTCCCTGAAAGAAAAAGGTAAGGAGCCCCTGGTGCTTCTCCCCTGAGAATATGTGTTTACAGTTCATTTCTTAATGTGTCTAGGAAGCTGTAGCAGTGATCCCCTGGGGTGTGGAGGTTTTCGGCTTTTAGTACCTCCTGGAAAACAGACCTAGAGGAGAAAGGTTTTGTCTGAAGGGCTCGTAAGACAAGTCTAAGAGATTTGAGTTATAGACAGTATTCCTGTCTCCTCATGGCTCGTAGTGTGTGGATTTAGGATGGGCATGGATGGCACTTGAGTATTGGTTGTATACATTATCTTCTCTTCCTATAGCTAGTTTTCACTATATTTTTAGGATTTTATTTTTGACTTTTAAAAACAGCTTATTAAAGAGGAGGGCTGTTGCCTTGCAATGCTCCTTGCATCAAAATATTAGCCAAGCTTTAAAAATGCCTTTGAACAGGATTGTTAAAAAAACAACAAAAAACAAAGGCCTATAAAAATATTTCTCCAGAAAGCTTTTCATCTGCCTTATTTTATATTTCTTTCTTTATATTCATCTGTAGAGCTTTTCCAGAGTCAAATTCTGATTTTTTTTGGTTGGACAAAGAAAAAAAAGTTGCCGTTGAGTTGATTCTGACTTATGGCGACCTCATGTGTTTCAGAGTAGAACTACTCCATAACGTTGTCAAGGCTGTGACCTTCTGGAAGTAGATCACCAGGCCTTTCTTAAAGCACCTCTAGGGGATTTGAACTGCCAACCTTTCGGTTAGTAGCGGAGCTCTTTTCTGTTTGCACTACCCAGGGATGTGGTAAACAAAAATGAAATTTACTCTATCAATGTTATTTTATCCAATCATTTTATTCCATTCCTCAGCCAATTTTTTTTTATGAGTACATTTAATAAGGTATGGAATGGGTTGGCTGGAGTGTAACTTTCTCTGCTCATCTTCTCTGCTAAAAAGTAGTGAAATAACTAAAAACAGCCAGCAGGAGAAAGGATAAGGAGCTATCAAAGCTGTGCAAACTTAATAATCTCCTCTAAATAATTGACAGTTGGCAGAAGTTCAGTAGCATTTAGCTCTATAATTTGCAATTGTAGAGAGAAGACACTAATCCAAACCACCATATGCCAAGCTGCCGGACCATATTGGAATATTGGCCGTGTACTTCAGCAATAATGCTTATGCTCTCTTGCTTGGATTGACAGACTGCTTGTAAGGAGTTTACATTAGAATACGAATGTATTTCTGGTCTTATTTCTTTGGCTTAATAATTAAAACCCATCTTTAAAAAGAAGCAATCTGGTCTTACATTACAAGAAAATTGCAAGAAGAGAGGTCTTTTTTTCTTTTTTTTTTTAAGTTCTTAGAAATCAAACACTCCTGATAGCCTGGTTTGTCTTTTTGACCTTGACATTGGGCACTTAGAATCTGGGGAGATAGCACTAAAAGTATCTCAGGTGCAAAGGCCGTGTCACATCCAAGAAACTTCGAATTGTTTTCTGAAGTAAGTAGCTCCTGGATTGAAGCTGTTGTTCTCGATATAGGAAAGGACAGAGTGACGATCTCAGCTGCCCTCCCAGGCTGGGCTTGTACGGCCCTCTGCTTGGCCTCCTGCTCGGCTGCCTTTTCTCATGGCGCAAGCTCGGCAGCCTGCGTGGACATGCAGCCCAAACACATTCAAGTCCGGCCTCAGAACCCCGGAACCCACCACATTATCATCCACACCAGCAACAATTCCTACTCACCAGGTGACAAGGTTCCAGGTACATACCAGTTTACCATTTGCCGTAGACTCCAAGTCCTGATGACCACATGTGTGTCATAGTGGAACTGTGCCCCATAGGGTTTTCAGTGACTGGTTTTTGGGAAGCCTTTCTTCTGAGGTGCCTCTGGGTAAACTCAAACTCAAACCTCCAAACTTTTGGTTGGTAGCTGAGCGCATTATCCATTTGTGCTACCCAGGGACTCCTCCAGGTATGCACAGGAGAAGATTTGAGAGACTGAAAAGAGCCCCAGAGCCTGAGGGGCAGATTCCACATTGTGTTTTTCCCAGGCAGGAGTTTCCCCGACTAAACTTTGGCTTAATTCTAAGGAGCAATTATTTAGCCAAAAATAAGCATGAAGTATTTGACATGTGAAAAACACATGATAACTAGTCTCTATATAGGTATTAATCTTTTCAAGAGAAGAGCAGACAAGTGGCATTATTACAAAAATTATTTTATCCTTATCATAAGACATACAGTTAATCTGAACAACCTTCGTGTATCATATGTGTACGTGAAATATATTATTTTTTATTATTGTTTAAAATTAATTTCTGGATGCAAAGAGTGTTTTCCACCACTTAAGTTTCTGCAAAAGCAGAGAAAGAACCTGGGGGCAAATATTTTATTTGGTAGATGATCCCCGGAAGCACAAACGAGAAAGAAGGAAAGGTGGACAGGGAGGAGAGAGACACAAATTAAAGGTGTGAAGTTGAACAGGTCGCCGCTGTGGGCAACTGGAGCTCAATTCCGTGGGCAAGCCATGTGAAACACACCTTGGAGTCCTCCCTCTGGAGGATGGAGAGACTGGGAAATTTACTGGTTGAGGAGTGCTTTCCTGCCAGGGGCATTTCCACTCCCAACTCCCCACCTAACTTCAGAGTTCTGCCTGCTTACCTTGGAGCAAGCTCCTGAGGTGCCGGCTATGAAGGCAGCGAAGACAGCTGCAGGTGCTTCAGGTGAAATTAATGTAGAGACAATACTGCCTATGTAGCCTCAGGTGAATGCAAATGGGCCGAGCGGATGTGGGACAGATATTAGCAAACTGTTTGCTCTACTCCCTTTAGAATTGTGCTAATTATTTTGATGGGCACAACAGGTAGTAAACAAAAAATGAAATTGACTCTATAAGTGTTATTTTATCCAATCATTTTATTCTACTGATGATAAGTGTGGGAAAAAGATTGTGTGGGTAGTATATGGAACTGACAGCAAAGTACTGCTCGAACTGAAATGAAGGCTATTCTAACAGTTTCCCAAACTTTGCCACATCATGACGTGGATAGAAAATCTGTAGATAGCACACTGGGGTACATGCAAGTGGCTGCTCAATGACAGAAGCAACTTCTTGGGGGGCTTCTTCCACCCCAGATACACCCCTTACCCCGAGTATGGGGATCAGTATGTTGGCACCCCAGTGACCCACTCCTGGAAGCACCCCAGTGTTCCATGGCTAGGGGGATGAAAACACTACATTAGGGAGGAAAATCTGTAAAAATGACCCAAAATATCATGACACCCAAATTCTAATAAAGGGTGACCTGAAGGTGTCCTGAGGGGAACATAATAGAATTGTATGTAATAAAAGGCTTGACAGAGCGCCTCACGGGTTCAGTATGGTCAGTTATTACTTTACACTGTGATTACATCGTTTTTGTTTTTGCTGGGATCCCACGCTAATTGCTGAGCTCACTGAAGGTAAGGACTTTGTTACCTTGTTCGTAGATATATATTCAATGCCTAGCACAGTGCCTGGTGTTAAATAATAAATATTTGTTCAAATGTTTCTTAATAAACATTCAAACGTGTGGAAAATAAAAATAACCGCAGAGACTAAGCTCTATTCAACAAGTTCATAGAAAATATGACTCTGATTTTAGCCACTCATTTAATTTTCAAAATATTTTTAAACAGCTTAAAATATCATTCTAGTTTTAAAATATTTTAACAGTACCAAAAAGTAGAAAATAAGAAGTATAAGTTTTCCTTCCCTTGTTCTGGACACTCAATTGGATTCCCCAGAGGTAACCAACATTAAGTTTCTCTCACATCTTTCGAGAATTTTTCCATGCACATAGGTATATATGAGTGTGATATTTTAGATGAATATAACCCTAAATAGACATAAATGAAATCATTCTGTTTCACATCTATATTTTTCACCTAACAGTAATGCTGACATCTTTGTCATATTCATAGTCTATTTTCAATGACAGCTTGTTGTCCAGATGTCACATAATTGATTGAACTAAATTTTTATTGATGAGTATTTACTTTTTCCAGTTTTTGGCACTATAAACAATTCTAATGGACATTCTTATACATATACCTTAGCTCACTGTACGAGTCTTTTAGCTGCAAGTATCAGAAAAGCCAATAAACATGAGCTTAACACATAAACACATTTCATTTTCTCACACGAGTCTGGAAGTGGGGTTTCTGGATTTGTGAAGCCATTCAACGATGTCATCAAGATTGTAAGGTTTTTCCAGCTTCCTGCTCGGCCATCATCAGCGAGTTGAGTTGTCATCCCTTTGTTTGTCCTGGCACAGTCTCAGGACAGCTGAGGCCTCACACTGGTATCAACATGGGAATAAAGGGTCAGGGGCAAAAGGATGCATCCTCAGGAGTTCCCAATTCTCCCGGTTGCCCTCATTGGCTAAAACCGGATCCCCCTTAAGAAGAATGGAATTACCAGCAGTGGTTCTAGTCTAATCACAATTCATCCCCTGGAAATAGGGAGAGGACTGTTGTCCTTAGCTCCCTTCTAGTCAGGCTCCAATTCATAGCGACCCCATGAACAACTGAATAAAACATGCATCAGACTGTTGTGACTCATGGGGTTTTCACTGGCTGATTTTCAGAAGTAGATCGCCAGGCCTTTCTTCCTAGTCTTAGTCTGAAAGCTCCACTGAAACCTGTTGAGCATCATAGCAACATGCAAGCCTCCACTGACAGATGGGTGGTGGCTGTGCCTGAAGTGCATTGGCCTGGAATCAAACCCAGGTCTCCTGCATGGAAGGCGAGAATTCTACCACTGAACCACCACTGCCCCCTAACTTTTCTGAAAACAAGAGATGTTCACCTGCTACGTGAACATAAGGTCTGTGTTCTTTTAGCAGGGAATAAGTGGAGAGAAGCTGTTAAGTAATGAACTCCAGTGTTTGCTATACTTATTTATGCAGGTATGTCAGTAGGAAAAGTTCTTAGAAGTGAAATTGCTAGGTCAAAGGGTTACTGCACTATTAATGTGGACGATATTGTCAGATTACCCCTCAAAGAGCTGCATAGTTTATAGTTCCAGCATCAGTGAATGAGTGTTTTCATTTTTCCATAGTCCTATCAATACTGGTTATAATCATACATTTAATACTTGCTAAATAATAGGTGGAGTCCTGGTGATGCAGTGGTGAAGAGCTCAGCTGCTAACCAAAAGGTCAGCGGTTCAAATCCACCAGCCGCTCCTTAGAAATCCTATGGGGCGGTTTTACTCTCTCCAATAGGGTCACTAAAATATAATAGGTATAAAATAGTGCCTTGTTTTTACTTGCTTTTTAAGTTATGATTGAGCTTACTTGTTTTATTTGTTTGTATCCTTTGATAATCTGGGGGGATTATCTTTTTTATTTATTCACCATAATTTTTTGTATCTGTTTTTGTTATGTCAGTTTTGTATCTGCTTTTGTTATGTCTGTTTTATATCTGCTTTTGCATCTTAAAATACTTTTTTGATTTGATGTTACAATGGTAGGGAGGGTGGGGGAGGGGAAATCACTAACCAGATAGTAGACAAGGATCAACTTTGGTGAAGGGAAGGACAACACACAATACAGGGGAAGTCAGCGCAACTGGACCAAAGCAAAAGCTAATAAGTTTCCTGGACACATCCGAACACTTTGAGGGACAGAGTAGCTGGGGCTGGGGCCTGGGGACCATAGTTTCAGGGGACATCTAGGTCAATTGGCATAACGTAGTTTATAAAGAAAATGTTCTACATCCCACTTTGGTGAGTGGCATCTGGGGTCTTAAAAGCTTTCAAGTGGCCATCTGGGATACATCAATTGGTCCCATCCCACTCAGAGCAAAGGAGAATGAGGAAAAACAAGGACTGAAGGAAAATATTAGCCCGAAGGACTAAAAGACCACATGAACCAGAGACTCCACCAGCCTGAGTCTGGAAGTACTAGATGGTGCCCAGCTACCACCAATGACCACCCTGACAGGGAACACAACAGAAAGTCCCAGACAAAGCAGGAGAAAAATGTAGAGCAGAATTCAAATTCATGTAAAAAGACCAGACTTAATGGTCTGACAGAGACTGGAGGCTCCCCAAAAACTATGGCCCCCGGACACATTGTAAACCCAGAACTGAAACCATTCCCTAAGCCCAATCTTCAGACAAAGATTAGACAGGACTATAAAACAAAAAATAATACACGTGAGGAATGTGCTTCTTATTTCAATTGGATATATGAGACCAAATGGGCAGCTTCTGTCTGGAGGCAGGATGAGAAGGCAGGAAGGGACAGGAACTGGTCGAACGGACACAGGGAACCCAGAGTGGAAAGGGGGAGTGTGCTGTCACATTGTGGGGATTGCAACCAATGTCACATATCAATATGTGTATAAATGTTTGCATGAGAAATTATCTTGAGCTGTAAACTTGCACCTAAAGCACGACTTAAAAAAAAAAAAACTTTTTTGTGTTCATCTATGATCAGATTTTTTGTTTTAATTTAGCAAACTTCATTGATCTTTTCCTTTATGGCCTCTGGGTTTTGCTTATGGAGGCATTTCTAACTCCAATATTAGAAAAAAAGAAATAGCCGTTGTTTCTAGTTCTTTGTTATTTCATATTTATGTATCTATGATGCAAGCGGAATTTATTTTTTGGTGTGAAACGGCACTTCAACTTTTTCTTTTTCTCTAATCAATTGTTTGCTTTTGGAGGGATGGTCTTAAGCTTTTCTTGTTTTGAAAATAGCCGTATAAAATCACCAAATGGAGCTAAGTCAAGCGTGCTCCCTGTCAACTGACGGTTCCTTGTTTTCTGTTGCAGTGACTGTGAGGAGCAGTCGTGATTTCATGGGATTTCTACTTCAGGCTCGAAGACTATCTAATCAGCAAATAGTTGGCACTTTTGTTTTCATTCCTCCTCATTCCAAACTGATGACTTGTTCTGAAGAGGCTGACGCAGTCACCCACTCTGACAAGTCCCTGAAGAGAAACCTATCATTCGTGTGGAAGGCTCCCTCCCAGCCTGTGGGGAACATCAGATTCCTGTAAGGGAGACAGGAAAGTGCTGTTTCTTAGTAACTGTGCCTCTCACTTTGAGAAGAGGGGCTTTCATCTCCCTTCCTTCCTGTCCTCCCTCCTGGGTCGCCTTATAGCAAGGACGCAGGACACGGTCACTGGGCTGCCCAAACTACTGAGCCTATCTAGAGAGTAATTAAAAAATATTTTTTTGCCTCAACCCCTCTCCTTTGCCACTGTCCATGTCCCTGGAGTACAGTTATTTCCCTTTCTCCCTAGGCACAGATGAATCCTGGCCACCCTTTCCAAGAAATTCTGACTAGAGGACAAAAGAGCTGAAGGAGAAGGGAGGGAGCCAAGAAAGACAAACAGAGGCAGACAGACAAGTGGACACTGAGAAACTACTCATGTCAGACCAGGGAAAGCCACTGAAGTCTCTGTGCCTGGGCTTCTTGTCAACCATATGGCCATAATGAGATAGGGTTGTGAAGGATGAAAGAGCCGGTATATGCAAAGTGCTCAGAACAGCTCCTGGCAACTGTGAGTGCTTCATCAGCATCAGCATTACTCAAAACAGGCACTTGTTTAGTCATTTTTCTGACACTTGGGTTTACCAAGAAAGAGAGTTTTTACACTTTTAGGAAAATGTGTATATTCCTCAATTTTTCCCCTCCAAAAAAAAAAAAGTTGCCGTGGAACAGATTCTGATTCATGGTGACCCCCTGTGTGTCAGAGCAGAACTGTATTCCACAGGGTTTTCAATGCCTGACTTTTTGGAAATACTTCACCAGGACTTTCTTCAGAGGCACCTCTGGGTGGATGCAAATCTCCAACCTTTGGGCTAGTAGCAGAGTGCGTTAACTCTGCACCACCCAGGGACTTCTCCTCTCCACGCTCTCATACATGTATCAGGAAGCTTTTGCCTGAGGGGGGAGGCCACCTGACCCCATGCTTCCCCTCCTGGCTTTCCCCTCTGTACTGCGAGGAATGGGAAATGTGGCCTCTGTCCCCTCCCCACAGTGTCCCCTGTCCATCCCCTCCTGGTGACCTACCACAGCAGGCACGGCAGCTAGGAGGAAGCACAGTGCCCTGACAGTGTTTTGGCACTTTGGCATGGCCGGTGCCCACTGAAGCCCAGTTTCTGCCCATGGCTTTTGTTCTTGTCACCTGCAAAGAATGCAGGTTGTTTGCAGTCCTTACATCTATATTAAAAAAAAAAAAAAAAGGAAAAGAAAACTGTTGCTGTCGAGTCAATTTCGACTCATGGCGACCCTACTGGACAGAGTAGAACTGCCCCATAGGGTTTCCAAGAAGCAGCTGGTGGATTCAAACTGCTGACCTTTTGGTGAGCAGCCAACTCTTAATCACTGAGCCACCAGGGCTTAGCCACTTTTATTTCTCAAAGCATCTCCATTCTTATTTTCTGACTTACGTCATAGCTGCTATACACCACCTATGTAGTGCAGAAGTGATTATCTCCATTTGACAGAGAAGGCGCTATGTCCCTTAATCAGACGCCTCACCCAAAGTCATCCTGTGTGCTTTCGCCTTCCAGAATCCTTTCCCACGGTAACATGGACTAAGTCTGGAAACCATATGCTGAGGCCTGAAACATGACACCTAACTTGACCAAATTAATGACATTTTTATGACTGAACTCTGAATAGTTAAAATGCAAAAAAATGATACTTGCCAATAATCCCTACCTCAGCAAAATTTTTGGGAGGATAAATGAGACAATGTTTGTGAAAGTGAAAAAAGGCATTATGTATTCAAAATATTGTTTAAAACATTAATGATTTATCTCTAATTTTCAAAAAATCTACAATTATAATATAAATCAATTATGTAAGTAATTATGTAATTCAATGAACAATATACCAATAGTGGCCAATAATAAAATTGGAGATGAAGACTTTTATTTGAATCTAAACACTTATAGTTCAAGAAGACACCTTTTAGTCAAAATGAGATTTTCAATGATTATATTTATTCTGGAGGGCCATTGATTGTAACCATCCTCTGCTGTTCTAATTATTTGTTGCATTTTTGTTTTTAAAAAGAATGAAGTCACTCTAAGGGGTAGTAAAATAATCTCTCCCTTGTTCTTTTATTCCCTTATTTTGTTCTTCTTTATTTTGTGTCCTCTCTTTTCTATTAGGACGGCCTGAGCTGTTATTTAAAGGACATTAAATCCGCGAATCCCTCTGCACTTTCTTTTTCCACAGTTTATCAGTAGTCCGGTCATATTTTGTTTACTGGGCAAGGATTGAATCATCGGTTGTGTCTCAACAGACACACAGCGGAGCCCATTCTGCCGGCCACACGGAGGCCCGCTCACTCACGCCAGCCCCTCAGCAGAGGCCAGGTGATACTGAAGGAACAGCCCCAGGTACGGCTTGCTACTGTATTTGCTAGCCTGGCTGTCATTATTTTTATAGTTACCTATTTTCACTTAAAAGTTACTATTGCTGCTTTCTGCCCCTGCAAAACAAGCGATAAACACCTGCCTGGGCCGACTGATGATGCTGTAGTGAGGGGAGACAGAGCTGGTAGTGGCTTTGTTTGTTGCAGCAAACACTGTCTGGCCCACCCTAACGAATTAAGCTGGGCCCTAGGGTGGAGGGCTAGCGCTGAGTTGCCAAACCAAAAAGAAGCGCATACCTTTCCCCCACCCCTATTTACCAGGAATCACAATATTTTAGCCATTTTCTCAGTCCCCTGAAACTATTCAGGGAGCACAGGAAAGAAATGAACCTTTTTTTCTTTTTTTATAAATCTCATCCAGTTTTTATTGGTACTTTCAGGGCTTCTAACCAGTTCGTTCCAGTTTGAACCCGTGCTGAGAATTTGCATTTCCACCCCAGATATACTGAATCAGAATCTAAAGTTAAACAAGATCCCCAGGTGATTCTTATGTATAATAAATTTTGAGAACTACTACTCTGCTAGTGGTTCTCTGAATTGGTCCCTAGCCAGCAGCATTAGCATCACCTGGGAACTTGTTAGAAATGCAAATTCTCAGCAGAGATTCCAACTGGACGAACTGGTTCAAAGCCCTGGTTTCTTTCCACAGTAGATAGATGGTCTGGATTGTAGAACACGATGAGAGGCTGCTTCTATGGGAATGGACTTTTTCTTGGCTCACCACATGACTTTAGACTTCACTGGCCCATGAACTTCTAAAAACAAACTAACAAGCTAGAGAATGTTTGACCTGCTTCCAAATTCCTGGTGGTAGAGAGCTCATCTTCATTATTTATTTCTAATTAAGTGCTCTGGACAGACGTATGCATGAGGCATCTGGTCACTTAAACAGAAGATCCAAATCCTTCATCCCTTCAAGCCCATTTCCCTTTATTCTTTATTTTTTCTTTATTCTTTGCTAACATATTAAGGCCAGAAAACCAATTTGTTTTTTTTAAATTTACTTCTGCTTATTTGTTTTTTATCGTGGTGAAAATATACACGCCAATTCAACAATTTCTACATGTAAAATTCCGTGACATTAACTACATTCTTCATATTGTACGGCCATTATCATAATTCTTTTCCAAGTTATTCCACCATCGTTTACATAAACTCACAGCCCCCTAAGCAAAAACTCCCCTTTCCTCCCTTCCTCCCACCCTGGTAACCACTAATAATCTTTGCTTTTTTTAAAATATATTTGCTTATATAAGTGCAATCATACAGTATGTGTCCTTTTGCCACTGATTTATTTCACTCAGCATGTTTTCAAGGTTAATCTGTGTTGTGGAGTGCATCAGGACTTCATTTCTCTTGATGGCTGAATAGTATTCCATTGTCTATATATACCATATTTCGCTTCTCTGTTTATCTTTGATGGATATTTCTGTTGTTTGCGAGGATTTGATTCGAATCCCTGCCTCTGCTCTGTCCAGGAGACCCGGGCACAGGAACAAGCCCACCACTTTCCATACTCTACCTTTGTTCAAAACCTTTTGTCCCCTACCCACTTCCCAGCCATCCACCTCCAATCCGTCCACTAAGATACTCCTAACACAGAGTAAAGCTCTCAGAGGTCTGATAGTGTGGCCTGAAGAAGACCTTGCAAACCCAACATTTGTTTAGGAAATCTCATGTTCTATTATAAATCATGCAAGTTTTGCATCCTAATCTCAAGCATAACTATGTTTGTTTTTATATGGATATGAGTAAAAGTGAGGTTTCAGGAGGGTATGTCCTATTTAGCTTGCGGCCTCTCTGATGCCTGACCCCGCTGAGAAGCTTGTCCCCCAGGGGGCTGTAGACTCCAGTCTGAGCAACTCTTATGCTCTTATTATGCCACCCACAGTCACAGTTCTTCCCTTCTGCCCCCAGCCTGTTTTTCCTGCTCATTCTTCTACACTAACCCTAGTGTTTCACAAAGGAAAAAAGACTGTGTTTGTGTGTGTGTGTGTGTGTGTTGGAAGAGGATGTCATCTAACAAAGTGAGATAAATAGATTTCTTAACTCTAAGAAGTCTTTAGGAAACCCTGGTGGGGTAGTGGTTAAGTGCTATGGCTTCTAACCAAAAGGCTGGCAGTGGAATCCACCAGGCGCTCCTTGGAAACTCTATGGGTCGCTATGAGCCAGAATCGACTCTATGGCAGCGGGTTTGTTTTTTTTGGTTTTTAAGAAGACTTTAACAAGTAAATGTAAATTATGAATTTTCAAAGCTGGGAAAATAATATATTGTATCCCCCAAACTCATCTCACAACAGACACTCTGGGACACCTTGGAATCCTACCCCACCCCACTAGGCTTGATCTGCTTTTATATCTCCATGGTTAACCTTGTGATATTTCCTCTCACTGAGCTGTTCCTCATGGTGATCTATTTATCTTTCAAGACTGTCCAAATATCTCCTTTGTGAAGCTTTTCCCCAACTTCTTGGTAGACAAATGTAACTGCTTCTTTATCTCTGGCATTAGAGTGCTTACCACATGGTAATTTATGTGGTTGGGCGAGTACATGTCTCTTCTCCTGGATTTTGAGTTCAGGGACGACAATGACAAGTCTGCACCCCTTCTCCACCCCAGCACCTCACAGTGCCCAGTGTGCAGGGGGCACACAAGCAATGTCTGAATGCACTTAGAGTTCAGACAATAGTTTAAGCCTGTCTGTATTATGCGGTTTTGTTCTTCACTTCGATATTTTTAAGTGATGAAGCCATTGGAACAAATTGGTGCCCCCCCGCCCCCAAAAAGAGAAGGTTTAATCCAACCCAGTTGGAGCCCTGGCCAAAGAAACTTCTACCAACCCTGTTTTAGTCAACTTCATTATCATCATCCTAGTGATAACCATGGTAAACCCTCAGTGAATGTTGCATATGTGCCAAGCACTGTGCTTTATGCCTCTACATCAACGATTTCATTTTACCCTCTCAACACCTCTGTGCCGTAGGTATTGTCTTAGTCAAGGTTCTCTACAGATACAGAACCAGTGAGCTATATAACTGTATCAAATATGTGTATATTTGATATAATTATATATAATATATAATAGTACTGTATTTTATTATATATATGTTTACGTATAGACGGACTCCTGGTGGCGCAGTGGTTAAGAGCTCAGCTGCTAATCAAAAGGTCAGCAGTTCGAATCCACCAGCAACTGCTTGGAAACACTATGGGGCAGTTGTACTCTGTCCTGTAGGGTGACTATGAGTCAGAATTGACTCGAAGGCAATGAGTTTGGTTTTTTTAGTTTTGTATATTTAGATACACATACACACATATATCTACATACAGAAAGAGGGAGAGAGAAAACAAGAGAGAGGTTTACTTCAAGGGATTGGCTCATGCAATTGTGGGAACTGGCAAGTCCAAAATTTGTAGGTCAGGCAGCAGGCTGGGGACTCCTGCAGGCTTGCATCTAAAAATTCATAGATGAGATGACAGAAAGAGTTTAGAGTAAAGCGAGAGGGTGAGTTCTGCCAAAATATCTATTTATAGTCTGAAGGCAGAACACATTCAAAGGAAACTCTCTTTTCAACTGATTGATTGATTACATTAGATTACATTATTGAAGGCGAGTACATTACATTACATTATGGAACAACAACTAGACTAGTGTTTGGCCAAACCACAGGGAACCGTAGTCTAACCAAGTTGACACATAAAATTAACCATCAGAGGTACCATTATCCATCTCATTTTGAAATGAAGAAACTGAGATTCTGAGAGGTCTTGCCCAAGGCTAGGAATTAGCAGAATGAAGATTCAAACCCAGACAATAACCTGACCCCAGGTCTTGTGCTTGCTTGCTTGCTGCCCTGTTTGAAGCTCTTTCTAATGCTCTGGGGAGTCATGTTAGTCAGCTACAGATGAGAAATCAGATGGTAGAGGGTGGTGGATGGAAGCTGTTTTGTCTCTGCCCATAACAAAGGCTCAAGTCATTATCATCACCATAGATCTTTATTGTTGATAATAAGGCAAGAAAGATTTAAAGGTTCTACAAATCTCTGATTTGTGGGAGTCCACTTTTTTCCTACCTAGAAACAGTTTTTTTTTTGCAGAATTGAGAGAAAATACAGTGGTCATGATGGTTTCTGTATTCCCTGGTGGGTAGTTATTAAAAATGTGCAAGGTGAGAAGGGCTGGCGACTCACTCTTTAAAAAGAGTAGGAAATGGGTGCTTCACTGCTTGGTCAGGGGCTTATGTTACTGGACAGATCATCTTTATGTTGACAGTTTTGAGTGGCTTACATTTAATGGTCTGTCCTCAAGGCACATTAAAGTCTCTAGCATTTACCCTGTTATTGTGACCGTTTGTGCCAATCAATACAATGAACATGCTCTTCCTCTCCCTGTTGTGTCTTTGGGCCTCTGCTTAGCTCCCGGTGCCCCCAGCACTCTTCCGCAGCAGCACACAGATGTCACTGCTGTTGGCCTAACTGGAAATGCAGAAGAAGACCACACAGATCCTGTTCCTGCCAGTATTGGGGTGACAGAGTTTCCCAAGGGTACAGAGACTCTGCCCCAGCCATCTTCACACACAGCTATTGCAGGTGGCAATGGCCAGCAACCCAGCGGGGATAGCAATCCAACCCTAGAAGCATCCCGGGATGTCCGAGCACTGGAGAGGCTGGTCGCCCTCAGGAGGTTCTCCTCACAGGGCTTTGCATCCAGCCCTGGCACCCACCACAGGTAATAGGGAAGTGGGCGGGCCATTTAGTACAGGGGACGGGACCAGGCCAAACACTGAGGCACTGAGCAAATGTAAACTTCCTGGAGTCCAACAGAAAAACATCTCTATCACATTCTTTCTTAAGTGCACAAGAAACCTTGACTATGGAAGGGGTATTGATCAGAAAGCTCTGGATTTAGTAATTACACAGAGAAACTGGGCTTTCTTGGCTAAGGTAAAGTCTCTGAGATGCTGTTATAAATAAAAGCATTTGGCGAGTGCTTTGCAGCCATCCTGCTCTCACTCCCAACTCCACCGCCACCTCTGCCCCAAATCCAAACTCAGAAGTCTTTCTAAGCAAATCTGATTTTACAGGATACTCACAGTGGTAGAGGGCAGTGGTGGTTCAGTGATGGAATCCTCTCCTATGCAGGAGACCCAGGTTCCATGGGCAATGCACCTCATGCAAAGAGCCCTGGTGGCACAATGGTTAAGCCCTTGGCTGCTTACCAAAAGGTCAGAGGTCTGAACCCACCAGAGGCTCTGCAGGAGAAAAGACCTGGCGATTTGTTCCTGTAAAGATTTACAGCCTAGGAAACTATGGGGCAGTTCTACTCTGTCCTATAGGGTCACTATGAGTTGGAATTGACTCCATGGCAGGCAACAACAACAACCAGCACCCCATGCACAGCCACCACCTGTCTGTCAGTGGACGCTTGAGTGTTGCTATGATGCTGAACAGGTTTCAGTGGAGCATCCAGACTAAGATGGCCTAGGAAGAAAGACCAGGTGATCTCCTTCCAAAAATCAGCTAATGAAAACTCTATGGCTCACAACAGTCCAATCCCATTGTGCGTGGTGTCACCATGAGTCAGGGGCGACTCAAAGGCAGCTAACACCACCACCACCACCACACGATGATAGGAAATGTTGCTGCCAACATACGTAGTGACCACTTCTCAGCCCTTCCATTCTCTCCTGTAGGACTCAGGATCATCCAAGCTTTGGCTCATCAGAAACTTGCTTGCCCTCTGATTGGGATGACCAGGTAATAAATAGCCTGTGTTATGCAGGGGGCAGGGGGATCAGGTGGGTATTTTGACCCAGAGTGGGAAGTTCCAGGCTGGGAAATCAGAGCTATTAGACTAGTAGCTAAAGTCAGAGAGACAAGGCAAGGGTATGATAAACACATAGTGTCTTTCTACCAATCAATACCAGCTTCTCTATTACATGCGGTGTCTCTGAAGTTATCACCAACTGTAGAAATTGATGGTTTTAGTGATTTGTTTTCCACTTAGCCTCGGTTAATAATTCCTCTTTTCTATCCCCTCCCCTCCTTCATAACATCGGTCTGGAAAATCTGTGTATGGTCCCAGAGGTTAGATCAATGGGCAGTATAAAATATACATGCCCACTGATTTACTATTCCTTCGAAGATTTTGAAGGAACACAAAATAAAACATGGTATAATATTCTTACTCAAATTTATTGGAAACTCCAGTAAGATTAAAAGGTCCCTCTAGCATAGATCCTAGCATAAAAAGACACACTAAAAGCTTTCAGCCATCTGAGGGGACACACCACCCATATTTGTTAGGAAACCTCTTAAAGGACCCTAAGTTTTTTGGTGTAACTGGCCTCCACACTCTCTATGGAGTTTCCATTAGCCACCCCATCACCATCAATAACAAGTGCATATTTACCTGCTTGGGCATTGTACTCTGAGCTCTTGTAGGAGCAGGCCAATGGCTGGGTGTTTCAGCTGCTCCCTGGGATTCTTTAAGGAACACAGAATAGTTACAAAGTTCACTGGCAGCTTAGAGGAAGACCAGCCCCTTTGACTTTTTCTTCTTCTTCTTCTTCTGCTTTTCTAGGACAAGACAGAGGCCTCTAATAGAACTGTGATGAGGCCTCCTCTGTACACTGTCCATCCTTCCTACTCTTGCCACCTCTAGTCCTCTGGAGTGTTCACTGAAAACAGAGATGGGGCAACCCACCCACCCCCTGTCTTCCACACCTCAGCCACTTCCAGGCACTCTGCTGCTGGCCAGTCAGAGGCATCAAAACCGTCCGCCAGCTTCTTGCCTCAATCAAAGCACAAGGACCCTGGGGTTGGGGAGGAGAATGAACAGGGTGGTGTGGGATACCCTAGGAAGACCAACCCAAGTTCTGAGGTTGGGCAAGAGGGAGCGAATGCCCCTCTGGGCCTCCAGCTCAGGACGCCCCAGCTGGGACTCCTGCTTTGCCTTTCAGTCACCCTTGGCGTGGTGTTGGCCGCTGGCCTGCGCTACCTACACACCCAGTATTGCCACAAGCAGACAGAGGCGTCCCTTGGTGAGCCTGCTGGTCGTGCCATTGCCAGAAGTGACAGTGGTGAGACTGTGCGTGTCAGGAGGACAGGGGACAACAGTTTTATTTTGGTTCCAGCAGAATACAACTGGATCACTCCTTCCGTGGGTAGCAAGATCACAGTCCTCTGAGAAGACCTTGGTAGCAGGCCTCTTGGTGGCCTCTCTAGATCCTGTAGATTGTGTCAGCCAGAACAGAACTAATGCAAGTCTTGACGAGGACAGGGACTCCTGGTGCCTCTCCTCAGTGAGCAGTAGCAGAGGAAGCAGAGAAAGGACAGTTTGATTGACAGAGGGTGTTCTTCCCAAGCTTTGTTGTCTTAATATCTGTAATTTAATCCTTTTTTTCTTTTCTCAATTAGATGTTCTGTTTGAAGAGTTAAACTCAACACAATGAATATTGTATAACCTGCTGATTAACTAGGCTCCTGTGGCCACTGAGCTTCCTCTATTGCCTTAAGGAACCAGCAGAAATAGAAATTCTCTCCCTCCTCAGCGTGGCAGCCTCGTCTCTTCTAACTCTTTTTAAAAAAGTAATGTTGGGGTTGTGTCTCTTGCAAGAAAAAGAACTGCAGCCCTCACTTTGCCTCTCCAAACCAGCCAAAACGAAGTTTTCATTTCAAATATAGAGTTCAGAATGAACTAGAGTTATGATTCAGTTGAATGGGTGAATGCAAGTGTATTCAGTTTTCGTGGAAATGCAGGAGCTGGGCAAATCCACCATGGAAATTGATCAGAAGCAAGGAGAACTTTAGAGAGCTTGATGACCACATGATTGGAAAGCATATACATGCAGCACAAGGCCATAATCACCAGGGTGGAGCAAGCAAGCCTCTTCCTCGGGTGTAAATGGCTCTGAGACCTCTCCATCCACTTAAGCTTGATGGAGAGGTTGCGTATCCCAACAGTGAGCAGACATAGTGCCTTTTGCCAAAAAAATGATGATAGCAGCACAGTTTGAAGAACGGCTTCTACTTGTCTTTTCAGGAAATGTCAGGAAAGGAGCATCATGGAAAAAGACCACTGGACAGCTCTTATATCTTTATGACAATCACTTTGATTTAGCAACAGTTCCATAGATAAGATAAAAACCAGTTGCCATCAAGTTAGTTCTGGCTCATGGCAACCTCATTTGTGTTAGAGTAGAACTGTGCTCCATAGGGTTCTCAATGGCTGATTTTTCAGAAATAGATGGCAAGGCCTTTCTTCTGAAGCACCTCTGAATGGACTTAAACTTCCAACCTTTTGGTTAGCAGCTGAGTGTGTTAACCATTTGTACCACCCAGGGACCTCATAGACAGTGGGATCAATACAAGAGGTTTGGATATACTTCCAGAATGTGTTCACCTGGTATATCAAACCCAAACCTGTTGCCATCAAGTCAATTCTGACTCATATGACCCTATATGACAGAGTAGAACTGTCCCAATGGATTTCCAAGGCTGTAATCTTTATGGAAGCAGACTGCCACATCTTTCTCCTGTGGAGTGGCTGGTGGGTTAAAACTACTGACTTTTGGGTTAGCAGCTGAGTGCTTTACTACTGTGCCACCAGGGCTCCTTCACCTGGTATTGGAACTAGCTCTCTACTTTTTCAGAGGGAAACCTATTCCAGAGTCACGATTCATTCTAATGTGGAAACAAAAACTACTAAAGAGTCAGAAAGGACATTCATTAACTGAGCACCAAACCCATATAGGTATTGTGCTAAGAACTTCACATATATTTTCACATTTAGCCTTCACAGTGGAGAAGGAATAAGTGAAGAATATGTAGCTCAGGGAAGTTCAGTAACTTGCCTAAGGAGAGAGAGGTATTCAGTGACACTTCAATTCAACAAAATACTTTTTTTTTTTTTTTTTAAATTGAGTATGTAGGCAAGAGGCAGCTTCTTCTATTTTCTCCAGCTCCCTTTTGCTCCTTGGGCATCACCATCAAGACTGTCTCCTCCTGGATTCTGGGTTAGGCAGACCTGCCCCTGGTTTCCATCAAGAGCCTTATCAGGCACATTGTGGGTTCACAAGTACAAGTGTTCCAGGAAGGCTGTGGGAAGAAACAGATGCAGAGTGCTCCAGTGGGAGCCACGCATATCCCTCTTACCTACTCAGCCCTCCTACAACATATGCTCCCCATGGTGCAAACAAAAAACCCCATTAGTGCTCTCCTCTGGCCACATCACATCAGAGCCAGGTGCACCAGGCACAGAGTACCTTCAAGATCTTTCCTGCCCAAAAGGGTGCTTTTTTTCCTGTGTAAACAAACTGTATTAGTTATGTATTGCTATGTAACAAACTACCCCAAACTTAGTGGTTTAAAACCACAACCGCCACTGCCATTTAGGGTCTATCACGATTCTGGGTTTGCCTGGGCTCAGCTGGACAGTTCTTCCGCTCCATGTGTTGCTGAATGGGCTGGAACATCCAAGATGATTCACTCATATGACTGGCAGTTGGTGTTGGTTGTCAGCTAGGAGTTCAGCTTGGGCTGTTGAATAGTGTAGGAAGTAATTTGGTTCTCCCCTATGTGGCTTCTTACAGCATGATGGCTGGGTTCCAAGAGGGAGCGTTCCAAGCATGAAAACCAGAAGCTGAGGATCTCTTAAGACCTAGCCTTGGGTGCTACAAAGTTTCACTTCCTCCACTTTGTATTGGTCACAGCAGGTCACAGGGCCAGACTACATTTTTCAAAGTGAAGGGCAATAGATTCCACTCTTTGATGGGAAGAAATGGCAAAGGATTTGCAGCTATCTTTAATTCACTGCATTTTGGTTAGACTGCTGGTCTGCCCTGGGAGCTTGTGTGTGCTGTTCATCCCTGGAATATGCCTTGGGTCAGTTCCCTGCAGAGCTTCAAAGGGAGCCTGGGAGAGCTCCTACTTTCAGAGTTAGGCATTTCCTCTTCTCTGGCAGGGCCTTCAAGCAGAATAGTGAAGTGGCACAGAAGAGTCAGTCAGGTCTCTGAGCCTCAGCTTCCTCATCAGAAAAAAGCAGATCATAAAATTATTTACCTCTTTTAATTGTTGTGAAGATCCAATGCATGTACAAACAACACTTGTTATCTATAATTAACTAACAAAGGAGCCCTGGTGGTGCTGTGGTTAAAGTGCTTGGCTGCTAACCAAAAGGTCGGCGTTCGAACCCACCAGCCACTCTGTGAGAGAAAAATATGACAGTCTACTTCCATAAAGATTTACAGCTTTGGAAACGCTATGGGGCAGTTCTACTCTGTCCTATATGGTTGCTCTGAGTCAGAATCAACTCAACAGCAGTGGGTTAGCTAACTGACATGCCATTGTTATTAATGTCAGCCTGCAGCTGCAACAGTCCCCAAATCTAGCCAACTCAGAGAAATTCTGTGACCACCAAAAAAAGTTATTCTCTTTCCACAACAACTCAGCCCCCTGCAGCCACCCTCCCCCAGCCCAGCAATCTGAGGGCTCACCCCACGCCAATTATCATGTTAGCCATTGGATACCATTCCTGCCTGCCGCCTATCAGATATTTTTGCTGAGACATTCTGAGTAAGCTTCTTTTTGGGTAGCAGGAGTCCATAGGCCCGTAGTCGAGGGACATAAAACCCCTCTATTTTGTGATCCTGATGATCTCCCCAAGCCTGCTTCAGAGAGGCCCTGAGGGGAGTGAGTAGAAAGTGTTAACACAACGTGAAGGAACTTGCTGAAGCACAAAGTCATTACAAGTTAAAAAAGGCAGAGGACTGTACAGCAACATCTTAAAATAGCTTTTTTGTTTTGTAGGAACAGCCACAGAATTTTTCAACCAAAGTCTTGGAAGAAGAGAAGGTTCAGGGCTAAACACTCATTTAAGGGAAAATGATGGAAAAATGATTGCTGAAAACTTATGTTTTAAACAAGTGTTTTCACATTTATGATATTAATTTAATAACCACAGATCCTGGGATAAGATGAGGCTTAACCTTTTTCCATTCAGAGACTCTTTCTGATATTTCCAATTAATTTCCCTCGTGGATGCAACGATTTTGGTAAATCACTACTTAATACTTAACCATTGCCTGGCTGAGCTCCCTCCTGCTTGAGGCTGTCCTGATTAATTTGCTGTTACAATGTTTGTTTGTTTTCTTTTTAATTCTGAGTAACAACAACAACAGAAATAGGTCAATGAGCCAGTAAACATTTAAACAATACTACATTTTATTTAAAAAGTTCTCTGGAAAAGGCTGGTAATTTATGAATAAGTGTCAGAGAGCCATGCTCCCAGTCTCGGATTTCTGGTATTAATCAGTGTTTCCCTTCCCAACCTTTCTGGAATGTAGACTCTGTGGTTCGATTTCATTTCACCCCAACCTATCCCTCTTCTAAAAGTGGTGCAATGCAAGGAATTTCTTATTTGGGTGAAATGAAATTGCATTCATTTGCTTTATTAAATTTGAGAACTTCTCCCTGCTTCTTAAGATATTCAGAAGCACTCTCCTCTTTGCCGGCTCCAGGCTATTGCAAAACTATCCATAGTGATCTCTGGTTAAGAATGTCAAGAGGGCCTTCAACCAGGAAGTTGGCAGTTCAAATCCACCAGCTGCTCCTTGGAAATGCTATAGGGCAGTTCTACTCTGTCCTGTAGGGTTACTATGAGTTAGAATGGACTTGACCGCAACAGGGTTTTTTTTGTTTTTTTGTTTTTGATAAAAGTCCCTAGGTGGAGTAAACAGTTTGCCCTTGACTGCTAGCCAAAATGTTAGAAGTTCGAATCCACCCATTGGCACCACAAAAGAATCTGCTTCTGTAAAGATCACAGCCATGAAAACCCTGTGGACCAGCTCTACTCTGGGACACATGGAGCTGTATGAGTCAGAATCGACTGCATGAGTTGCAATTGACTCGATGGCAATGGGGTTTTTTTTTTTTTAATGATAAAAGGGAGACCAATGTTTTGTTTATCCAGTTCTTTCACTGCAAAAAGAAAATGTGAGCATTTTGAGACTCATGAGTTGGAATCGACTGGAAGGCAACAGTGATGGGTAGATTGGCCAGGACAGCTGGAGCCTGTAAGACAGCGTGTTTCCCTTTTCAAACCATTAATCAGAACCCCTTGGTGGTGCAAATGGTTTACACCACAGCTGCTCATCGAAAGGTTAGAGGTTCAAGTCCACCCGGAGGCACCTTGGAAGAAAGTCCTGGTGATCAGCCATTGAAAACCCTCTGACACGTGGTGTGGCTCTGAGTTGGATTCGACTCAATGGCTACTGTTTTTTTTTATAACATTAATCTGTTTATGTCACACTGTACCAGAACTCTCTAATGACTTCTCATCTTTCTTAGGATAAAATCCAAACACCTAACTGGGCTGACTAAACACCCCAAGGCCTGGCCCTCTAACTCCACCTTCTTTCCCTCCTGCACACTCACTGCCCTGCCTGGAATGCTCCCTGAGCACCCTGTGTAGGTCCCACTTCAGCGCACTGGCTCTTGCTATTCTTTTCTGGAACCCTATTCCCGCAGACATGCATAAGCCTTCAGGACTCTGTTCAAATGTTACTTCATCAGAGGGACTTTTCCTGGGCATTCTATATAAAATTATAACCCCTCATCATTCTCTATTCCCCTACCTTGTATTATAACATGGATAGCACTTATTACAACCACCACAGTTGCCACTGAGTCGACTCCAACTCATGGTGACCCCATGTGTGTGAGAGTAGAACTGTGCTCCACAGAATTTTCACTGGCTGATTTTCTGGAAGTAGATCACCAGGCCTTTCTTCCTAGTCTGTCTTAGTCTGGAAGCGTTGCTGAAACCTGTTCAGCATCAAAGCAACACACAAACTTCCACTGTCAGACAAGTGGTAGCTATGCTTGAGATGCATTGGCCAGGAATCGAATGCAGGTCTCCTGTATGGAAGGCAAAAATTCTATCACTGAAACACCAATGTCCCTCAATTTAGTAACTAAAAAAAAAAACCAGTTGCCATCTAGTCAACTCTGAATCATGACAACCGCACGTGTGTCAGAGCAGAACTGTACTCCGTAGGGTTTTCAATGGCTGATTTTTCAGAAGTAGATCACCAGGCCTTTTTTCCAAAGTGCCTCTGAATGGACTCGAACCTCTAACCTTTTGGTTATCAGCCAAGCTTGTTAACTATTTGCACGACCCAGGGACTCTGATCTAGTAACTAGGTGATGCAATTACAGGTCCCTGAGATGAAGCCAAATTTCCTAAATCGTTCCCACATTCAGTGATTGAGTGGGCAATACTGAAATAAAGAACTATAGGATTTTAAAATTGGACGTGGCTTTAAAGATCATCTGACTCTGTGGCTTTTGGATTTTTAAAAGCTAGAACAATAAAAGCTGAATGCTCAAATTGAAGTTTGGGGATATCTTTCCCCCATCCTCCCTCTCACCTTCCCTTGAGGTATTACCTCGGAATTTAGGACTCCAACAAGAACGGATTGAAAACTATTAACAATACAATCTTTTTACAGATGAGGAGAACAAGGCACTGAGAGGTCACAGTTAAACAACAAGCTAGAGTCTGGGATAGTCCCTTGAATTCTTTTGTCCCATCCTGACTTCCAACTCACTTGTCTTTCCACCACACTCTACAGTCATTTATTTTCTTGGAGCACTGTGGGTGTTTTAAATATTTCAGTGGATCCAGAGAGGCCTAAGGTCCCTGGATGATGCAAATGGTTAGCGCCTGGTGACTAACTGAAAGGTTGGTGTTTTGAACCTATAGAGAAGCACCATGGAAGAAAGGCCTGGTGATCTGTTTCCTAAAGGTTTTAGCCAAGAAAATTCTATGGGGAAATTCTACTCTGTAACCCATGGGGTTACCATAAGTCAGAACTGACTCAATGGCAACGAGTTTTTTGTTTGTTTCGAGAAGCCTAGAATACAGGTAAGGAAAAGACCTAGAATGATTAATCTACAACTGGCATTAGAACAAAGATGGTGGGACTTTGGGAACTGGCCACTTATGGTGGGCCGGGCCAGCCCAGGACCTGTCAGGCCGTGAAAGGGCCAGCAGTGGGCTGAGAGGAGAAGAGATATGGGAGGGTAGAGGGGCCAACTGGCCTGGGTTGAGAAGGTGCTGACTACCATGGTCCCACTATCCAGCTAAGAGCCCACTGCTACAAGACGGCCTTTCTCTTTTGTTTAAGGCCGCCGTCTTGGACTCATGGTCTCTCTTCCTCTGGGGTTGCAGTTTCCTTCCTTCAAACAGCACCTTGGGAGCATCCTTCCCCCATCAGCTGATGATAGACTGTCTCTACAAAGTGTTTTGTTACTTTGTAGCAGAAAGAGGCTGCCTGGAAATACATTCCATTGGATATTAAAGAATGTATTTCCCTGATTTATAGTCAGGTTAGGCAGGGTTGTCTGAGAAGCAAAGAACCAATGGGGATATCCATCTTGACTAATGATTAATTATTATGTCTAAAGTGATGTTTTCCTCTCAACTGATAGGCTGGAAAAATAGACTAGAGCTTGCTAGGTTAGCACCATGGGTCACAGATGTTGCGTCTGCATTTTAGATTGTATTATCCATTACAGGTTGCACCTTCTCATTTAGAAACATAATTTGTTGTTCTCCCAGACCAAAAAAAAAATAAGAGTTGACATTTCACATGCCAGCCAAAGATTAGAATCACTGCCCAGGACCGCATATGGAAGTATATTAGGATGTGGTGTCCCTGAATCAAGGACACAGGCGCCTGGTGCTGAGAGAGATGTAGAAGGCAGTGACTTCTGATCTTTATTATGCAAATGTGCAGCCTGGAGTGCCAGGCTGTTTAACCTCCTCATGGGAAGTGCCACTGATCATTTCCAGCTCCAAATGTAGCACAAGCATTAGTACTATTATGTTATTATTATTATTTGTAGGGCATCTGTAAGCCTGAGCCCTCTGATTAAGCTTGAGTCCCTACTTGCCCTATCCTTCTGGGGATGAAAATCAACTCTTGATACTGAAAAATGCTTATTGTTTTCTCTCTGTAATGCTCCCCCTTCAGTTGGCGGGGCCCTTTACAGGTTTGGTTGTCCGCCAGGGTGAGAGCATCATGAAGCCCAATTCCCACTTCCAGAGGCTTGTGACAAGCTGCCTTCTCTCTCTCCAGGGTTTTATGCCCAGTGGCAGAAGTGTTCAGAGGACACTTAACAAATAGAGTTGGAGGAGGAGAAGGGATAGGTAAATGGTAAGCAGGGTTGAAAGGAGACAGGAGCTGCATGGGATTAGAGAAGAAGGGGTTAAGAAGGGGAAAGGTCCTTTATCCCTGCTCGTGGGTCATTGCTGTCTACCAGAGCCATAAAGAAAACTGAGAAGGCTACCGGATCTGAAAGGTGGAGACAAAAGGAGCTTGGACTCAGGCAACAAAGAGAAGGAAGTAAGTGAGAAGGGGAAACGTCAAAGACAGTCAATTAGTGGCCAGGGGTGATGGAGGCAAAGGCTGGACATCTTTGAGACCCAGATCGCATGACCTGACTTGGCGGGGTCCTGCTTTCAGAAGAAAAAAGTCTCATTGTGGGAAATAAAGGAATAAAAGTAAAACTTAAAGCTGTAGTGAAATTCTAGAGGAAACAAAAAGCAAAGCGTGTCTCTCCCTTTGTCTCCCACAGCCTGGCTTGAGGGGAAAAGTCCAACTTTAATAAGTAACCGAAGAGGGAGATGGTCAGTTGTACAACCAGACAGACCAGAAACGTCTTCTCCACAGACCCACAGAGTTTCTCTCTTCCAGTCCCAATCCTTCAGATATAAACACTGACATCATGACCCCATCCCAGTCCAATTTAACCAGACTTCCTGGGACTGGGGCCCACATCAATATTTTATAAAGCTTTCCAAGTGAGTCTACTGTGCAGCCAGGGCTGAGAATTGCTGCCTTAGATTCTGATAGATATAAGCTCCACAGGGCCAGGAATTCCTGTGTGCTAATTTTCTGCTATATGCCCAGCACCTAGCATAGTGCCTGGTGTAGAGTAGAAATTGAATGCATAGTTACTCAAAGAAAAGATAATGAATGAAACAAGGCATTTCTCTAATAGAAACAAGTTTGAATATAATTAGATGGTTCAAGGTGCCTGTGGAGGGCAGTTGACTTGAAGACCTTCAGGAGCCATCAGCGGGCTCCCACCAGGCACATGATTGTCCTCCATTGTTCTAGTGTGAATAGACACGCTGTGTGTACCAGTGCTTCCTAAGTGCAAACCAGGAGTTGTTCCCATGGTACCAGCAACTGTCTGTGTAGAATAGTCCCAGGAAGGCAGCATGGATCCTTTTCTGTGGGCAAAGCTCCTCAGGTTCCTTCCGGAAGGCTTCCTTTGTCTCCTGGAGGAGGGGCCTGTCTTGGTCATCTAGTGCTGCTCTAACAGAAATATCACAAGTGAATGGCTTTAACAAAGAGAAATTTATTCTCTCACAGTCTAGTAGGCTACAAGTCCAAATTCAGGGCATCAGCTCCAGGGGAAGGCTTTCTCTGTCAGCTCTGGAGGAGGGTCTTCCCCTGGACTATGATCTTCTCCGTGCAGAAACCCCAAGTCCAAAGGACCCGCTCTGCTTCCAGCACTGCTTTCTTGGTGGTGTGAGGTTCCCCTGTCTCTCTGGTCACTTCTCTCTTTTATATCTCAAAAGAGATTGGCTTAAGACACTATCTAATCTTGTAAACCTCGTCAGTGTAACTGCCACTAATCCATCTTATTACATCATAGTGATAGGATTTACAACACATAAAATGGTAGACACTCATACAATACTGGGAATCATGACCTAGCCGAGTTGACAGATATTTTGGGGGGATACAATTCAATCTATGACAGGGTCTTTCCCTTATCTCCAGTCTTCTCCGGAGCGGCCAACAGTGACTTGGAAGATGAGAGGTTGAACATCAAGAAATAAAGGAATAAAAAGAGGGAAGACTGAAAGGACCAAAACAAAAACAAATCCTAAGCAGGACATTTAACTGGAGCCTGAATTAATTCAGATCACTGAGGTAAACTTCGATTGAGTACCTGCTGTGTGACAGAATTTGTGTTAGAGGTTGTGATACAAAGGGGAGTAAGTTCTCTGCCTTTAAGGAGGGAAACAGTGGCAGGGTGGTAACATCATCTGATTTCAAAGCAGAGTCCTAGAGCTAACACTACCACCACCACCACCAGATGCCATTGAATTGAGTCTGACTCATGGTGACCCCAGGTGCATCAGAGTAGAACTGTGCTCCATAGGGTTTTCAATGGCTGATTTTTCAGTAGATCACCAGAACCTTCTTCTGAGGCACCTCTGGCTGGACTTGAACTTCCAACATTTCAATTAGCGGTCAAGTCCGTTAACCGTTTGCACCACCAAGGACAGAACTAACAGTAAGTTAAAGGTTATTAAACATATACCCCATCCCTAGCCCATCTCTTCCCTCTCTCCCAAGCATTGGAAGTCCCTTTTTCAAAAGGTATCTGCTTATAATGGAAGCCCAATACGTAAAACAGATCAAAGCACAGTTGCTCTGGGTCAGAGAGGAGTCCTGTTCTTTCATCTCTTCACCTGTCCTCTATCACTCTTCCTCCATCTCTTCTTGGCCTCATAAACGCTTCCCTTAGGTCCTTAGGGGCTAAGAACCCAGTCAGAAAACCACTGTGTTGTGTAGCCTGTTCTATCTAGGTTGTTTAATTGACACCAACTCAACAACCGTATCACCCAAGGAGCTGATCCATTGTCCTCTTCATCTTGCCTGAGGGAGATGGTGTGACTGGATGGCTTTCAAGGAGAGGAGGCCCTAACCATGGTACCACTACCTGTGGTGGTTACTGTTCCCTACCAGTGGCGGAGGAATAGTCAAGGGTCACCTCTGGTGGCTTTTCTTTCCTATTCCTGCTTGGACTCCTGTCAGTGATGAATTTTCCGTAACTAAAGTGGAAGGGACCCATCCCTTTAGCTGCCAAATGAGAGGCTCCTCAAGAAAAGAAACTAAAGAGGAGCCCCAGGGTGTAGACTTAGAGCTGAGTTAGGCTGGGGGATGAGACCTCAATCTCATTAGGACACCAAGAGGGAACAACAGACTTGTGTACTACTCTCAAGAGCTAGTCAAACCACACACTTGGTTGGAGGGATAGCCAGTGAGTGGTTCAAATCATTAATGTGCGCTGCTGCTAACCAAGAGGTTAGAGGTTCAAGTCCACACAGAGGTGCCTCAGAAAAAAGGCCTGGTGATCTACTTGTGAAAAATCAGCCATTTAAATCCCTATGGAGCAGTTCTACTCTGACACACATGGGGTCTACATGAGTTGATGACTCTACCGCCATTGGTCATATCCAGGAAGCCATCTTGGTCCTTACTCTGTGCTTTAGCGAGGGCCCTGCAACCAGGTGCTAAGAGATAGGTGGAGCAGTGTCAAGCTAACCTGCGAAGACAGTGCAGTGTGCCTTTATAGCATCTTTGAGCTGAAAGAGATGTTGAGATGTCATTGTTTATCCCATGTTTCAATCAGGCACGATGGCATAGGAAAAGAAAAAAATAAAGGGTTTGGGAGTAAGGCAGGACTTCATTCAAACCTGATAGTGCTACTGATGAATTCCACCACTTTTGGCAAGTCATTTCATGGCTTCTAACCTCAGTGTTCACATCTAGAAAATGGGGATGATATGATTTACTTGGCAGGTTTGTTGTGAGCAACAGATCTTAGGGCTCAGCTGTTTGAAATCTTATTAAATGATCTCACTATCATTTAACTCTGAACTCTTCGAGAGCACGGACTGTGTTTTCTTTACCTTTGTATCCTTAATCCTGAACACAGTAAATATCTGGCACATAGTAGGTCCTTAATGTAACCTTTTCAGAAAGGCCTACCCAAACACTTCATCTAGGTAGGTGTTATGGGTTGATTTATGTCCCCCCAAAAGATATATTCAAGTCCTGACCCCTGGTACCTGTGAATGTGACCTTATTTGGAAATAGCATCTTTGCAGGTGTAATTAGCTAGGATGAGGTCATTCTGGAGTAGTGGGGGCCCTAAGCCAATATAACTGGTGTCCTTATAAAAGGAGAAGGGACACAGAGACAATGTGAAGCCAAAGGCAGAGATTGGAGTTATGCGGCCACAAGCCAAGGAATGCCTGGTGCTGCTAGAAGCCAGAAGGATCTCCCCCTTGCTGGAGAGAGCATGGCCCTGCTGATACCCTGAATTCAGACTTCTCTCCTCCAGAACCATGAGGGAATAAATTCCTGTTGTTTTAAGCCACCTAGTTTGTGGTATTTTGTTACAGCGATCTAAGAAACAAATACGGTAGGTATCGCCTTGTTATTCATTACACTCTTCAGTTTCCTTCATAGCCCTTGAAATGATATATTTACTTGTATGTTATCTGTCTTCTTATGAAGCTGTAATTTCCACCAGATCAGTCTAGGACAGTGCCCATTACTCAGTGGGTGCTCAAAATATATTTGTTGAACAAACAAATGAATTGTAGCTGTTTTATTACTACCAACAGTAGAAGCGGTGGTTTAGAAGACTGAATCGGAACTCAACCCAAACACATAAAAACCAGATAAAAGAAAGGGCTGGTCAGGGACCATTCACATTTTCTATGCAGAGAATTCTGCCTGGGGACCTTTACTTAGGGCTGGTGGATATTCTCAGGCTGCCGTCAGGAGGCTCTTCGTGCTAAACCGAACGGAGTGAATGAGGTTTTAGGACGTGGACAAGGGCTGCGTCGGAGCCTGAACTGGGGCCATCGGTAGGGAGTGGGGCGGGGCACGCCCTCTCCCTGGGCACTGCACCATTTACAGGCTCCAGACGGCTGGGGCCCTGGGCCAAGCGGCTCCGTTCCAGTGGGAAAGCTGACCTTGGCCAGGAAGAACCAGGAAGAGGCACAAATGACTCATTGTCCCACATCCTCCAAGGTAAAAACCCGGCAGTGTGTGTGGCCTTTGGGGCTGGACGTTATTGCAGCCTTGGCTCCCTCCCCAGCCAAAATAACAGCCCTCACACAGCAGCACATACACGGCCTGGGAGCAAAACCAATCCATCTCCCCTCTGGTCGCATTTTGCCACACTTCTCTGCATTTAAAGTTTGAAAACACAGGACATTGAACGTTATGATTTTCAGTTTCTAAAAAGTAAAGCGTGACTTCTTTTTAAAGACTTAATGCAGCATTCACTTCCAATCAAGGCCATGTGACATTTTATGGATTTGTGCAAGAAATGCGATCTACTTTCCGATCACGTGTTAAGAAGGTCTCACTTGAATGCGCTTATTTTTATTCTGGAGTTTGGGATCCAAGTCACTTAATACTGCCGCCGGATTTCCACTAGAGGGCAGTCTTGGAAAATATTTATAAATACATATTTTTTGCTCTGTCTAGGAAATGTTGCTGTTATTAAAAGGAAAAAAAAAAGTCTAAATTTCAAGGCAAGTGCTTTGCCTTCACTTGGAACGACTCTTCTTCATTCTTCCAGAAACGCAGCTAGAGAAGGAAGACGGTGAGCACAAAGGCAGCCGCTTTCCTCTTCCTCTGTCCTTTTGTCCGCACGGGACGCAGCTGGTGGCCTGAGCGGCAAAGCTGGCCCGGCTGGAGCCCAAGGCTCCTCCTCTCCCCCGGTGCTAGCCCCAAGGAGCATCGCCCTGGAAAGGGCTGTGAGATCCTGATTTGGGGGTGCAGGCCGTTCTGGTTTGAGTTCAGCCTTTGTGGAGACCCCCCTCCATTGGAGTCCCGTCCTCGGCCCCTGCCTCAAGATGGTAGTGCCCGGAAATCCTCAGAAAAGTGCCAGGAAGGGTCAGAGGGGCGGCTGCAGAATCACCCAATTAAAAATAGGGCTTCCAGGCAGGCAGCCATGGAGATCTTGCTCGATAAGTAAATAAGTGTAAATAATACGGGCCAAGTTTTCACCCTGGAAGGACTCTTTGTATAGCCAGGGCCGTCCAGGGCCATGGGGAGCAACCGTTTTTGCACACAACCCAATTTAGAAACATAAATATATTTTCCACTCAAAGAGAAAATAGCTCCATTGAGTTCCACGGCTTAGGACAGGGGTGGGATGCAGGGGTGGGGGTGTGGGGGGAAGAGATTATTCTTACAACTTAGATTTCTTGCTGGATGAATAAAAAAAAGTCAATGAATAATTAGAACTGTATTTTAGCCACAAAAATTCTGGAGCATATTTGATAAGGAGTGTTCCACTCTCTCATCTCTGACAGTTGCCTTGCCCTTGAGAGCTGACATCATTCACTCAGACGAGTGACCTCATTTCATCCTGGAAACAGCGCCATGAGGTGGGTATTATCATCACCCCCACTTCACAGAGAGAAACCAGAGCTGGAAGAGGGGTGATGTGCGTGAGCTAGCACAGCAGTGGCAGTAGGGCTGGGGAAGCATTAGTTCACTTTCTCCCATGTAACCTTGGGCTGAACGCCTGCCGTGTACCAGACTCAGTGCTGGGAGCTGGGAGCCAGACATGAATGGCTGCTCCCTCAGTCCTTCCACAGCAAGGCTGTTCCCCCAGTCTAGTGCAAGTGTCTCTCATCCTGAGCTGGGCAACCGTGAGTGCCCTGCCACTCAGGGCAGTGCCAGTTTCTTAGAAGGGCAAGGCCGTGCCGGGTGCCCAGGACCACAGCCCCATGACTTCCTGGGGCCAATCCCTCTGCCTGCCTTAGGCCCTTTTCTGTGGACGCCATGTATGAGCAGAGGAGGAATTCTCAAAAGTTTCTCTGTGGCTGAGGGGTGTGCACTAGAGGCTCCTTGCTGTTCCCTCTGGGTGGTGGAGGCCGGGGCAAAAGGCTGCATTTGAAAGTAGACTGAGGGCTCTGAAGAGAAGGCAGGCGGGCCACAAGTGTCCCTGAAGAGCTCCTCTGTGGTTTAACGGCTACAAAAGCAGAGAAAGCCAGACAGCCAGACAGCAGGGGAGTTTCACAAAGTGTGCTCTGTAGATTCTACTTTTCATTAAACTCCATTCTGATTTTTCCCTCATGAGTACGTAAGAGTATACATACACACACGCGCACACACACTACTTCAAACACAAGTTCTAGTTCAGTTTCTCAGGGAAAGTAGCACCGGATGCCCAGAACAGTGACTGCTCATATAGAGACAGAGCCACCCACAGAAATTCAGATTCAGGAGGGAATCCATATTGAAAACTGCTGGTGTATGCAAATAGTAATAGATACAATATGGGCTGTCTGTATTTAATAATACCAGTGTGTCTGCCATGGGGTGGGAACAGAAAAAAAAAAAAGCAAATTGGGATATTTGGGGCCTCTTTTGCCATGGAAACCCTGGTGGCATAGTGGTTAAGAGTTAGGACTGCTAACCAAAAGGTCAGCAGTTCGAATCCACCAGGCGCTCCTTGGAAACCATATGGGGCAGTACTACTCTATCCTTTAGGGTCGCTATGAGTCGGAATCGACTTGACGACAATGAGTTTGTTTTTTTAAATTTTTTTGCCAGGCTGCTTCAGAAAGCTCTGAGAAGGGAGTAAGACAAACTGGGAAGTGAAAAAGGCAGAAAAACAAAAGGCTTTGGCATTCTGTAGTGTCTGGGGATTTAGGTGCCTCTCCCCATGCTCTGGTCTCTTCTCCCTGGTTCAGCCAAACAAGGCGTGGAATTGAGCTCAGGCCTGGGGACCCCTTGCTCCCATCCTAACAAGCAGGGCCAGAGGGACAAAGGGTTTGTTTGCATGAGTTCCTCCCACTTGGGTGTGGTAACAAAGGCCCAGTCTGTGGGTATTTGGTAGACACTGTGTCAGAAGTTTGGCAGGGCCTGTCTGTGCACAGAAAGGGAAGAAAGGTCTTTCTAAATATGAAATGACTTTAGACTGGTGGCTTTAGATAGTTCTAAGAGGGAAGAAACCCAAACCAAGCCCAAACCTACTAGTGTCAAGTCGATTGTGACTCATAGTGACCCTATAGCGTTTCTGAGGCTATAAATCTTTACAGAAGCAGACTGCCACATCTTTCTCCCACAGAGCCACTGGTGGGTTCAAACCACTGACCTTTTGGTTAGCAGCCAAGCACTTTAACCACTGCACAATGGGCTCCTTAAGGGGAAGAAGAGAGATAAAAATAAAATATCTTAGGAGGAATTGTCCCTAAAAGCCCCTCATGCAGATAGCTCCCTCCTGATGAAGGCTACTCTGCTCTGCTCTGCCCTGCCCACCCTACTCTGTAGTCCTAAGCCTTCCATCTGGACATTTTCAGCAGCCCAGCCCAGTCCAGCCCAGCTCAACCTAACCCAGCCCAGTGCAAGCCAGCCCAGCCCAGACTAGCCTAGCTCAGTCCAGCCCAACCCAGTCCAGCCCAGCCCAGCCCAGCCCAGCCCAGCCCAGCCCAGCCCAGCCCAATCCAGCCCAGCTCAACCCAACTCAGCTCAGTCCAATCCAGTCCAGCCCAGACCAGTCTAGCCCAGTCAAGCCCAACCCAATCCAGCCCAGCCCAGCCCAGCCCAACTCAGCTCAGTGCAATCCAGCCCAGCCCAACCCAGTCCAGCAGAGCCCTGCCCAGCCTAGTCCAGCCCAGCCCGGTCCAGCCCAGTCCAGCCCAGCTCAACCCAACTCAGCTCAGTCCAATCCCCTCTAGCCTAGTCCAGCCCAACCCAGTCCAGCCCAGCATGGTTTCTGAGGGCTGTGAAGAAGTGAACTCACCGTTCCAGTATGAACCCTTGCTAAGAATTTGCATTTCCACCCCAGATATACTGAATCAGAATCTACAGTTTAACAAGATCCTGAGGTGGTTCTTAATGTATAATAAATTTTGAGAACCACTGCTCTTCTAGTGGTTCTCAGAATTGGTCCCTAACCAGCAGCTTTGGCATTGCCCGGGAACTTGTTAGAAATGCAAATTCTCAGCAGTGGTTCAAATCTGAGAAAACCAGGTGGAAGCCCTGGAGTTCACCCAGGGTGTTAATATGGAGGTCAGAGATGAACACCCATGACAGAATACTACTGGGCCAGACGACAGCTGGAGCGAACAGGCTGGCCTGCCCCCACATTAGTGCTCCGAGGGCAAGGCTATTCAGCTCAGCTGTCCACAGCTCTGCCATCCTCACCCTGCACTACATCATCGCCTTTCTGGGAGCGGAGACTGTATTTATTGAGAAATGAAGAAAAGCTCCAACTCCTTGCAAGCAGCAAGTCTAACTCCAGGCCTTTGGGTGTTGCCAGGAAGGACTGGAGTTAAACGTGGGGTGCTGGTCTAAAAAGCTGGAAGGGGACAGAGGAAGACCGTGCCTCAAATGTTCCCCAGAAAATAATTTTCCTTCATTATCAAAATGTTGGAATTTTGAGGCAGTTAACTGATTGAACTCAGTTTAGGGTCAAGAATAAAAACATTCTTTTGGAATAGAAAATTAGGATTTTTTCTGAGGTGATTTTGGCTGCTCTTATCTCAATGGTGCAGAATCAGAGTTCCACAGTCACTCCATTTCTTCGAACTACTTGTTAAACAATTTCTCCAGAGGGGAGGGGGAAAAAAGATTATAAAGTGCTCACGAACAGGTGTGATGAGACAGCTCTCAGACTCTGATGCAGATATTGCCAAAATGCAGGCCTCGAGTTGACCTTGGAGCCCCTGCCTGAGACCAGGGTGACTTTCACACGACTTCCACTCAGTCCCCACAGAGTCTCGAGCTGCTTAGTGCCAAGTGTGATGTGGACACTTGACTGCTGGATGGAGACAGAAATTCATTTCCTGTCTGTCAAGCAGCCTGACATAGAATCGGTAATGGTTTTCTGTCAGGCGAGGCCTGGCTGGATTTGAACCAGTGACCTAGAGGTAAAAGGCCCTGGAAGAGGACTCCCTTTTCAATAACTGGCCAACTTGTGCCTCCTTATGCCTGACTCGGTGCTCTCTCTGGCATCTGACAATACTTTCTCCATGTCCAGTTGATTTTTGATTGGATCCTAACTGAGCATTGGGGGTCTGAATGGTTAAAGTCCCTGGAGGGTGAGCTGGGGATCCATTCGTGTCCTGGGGGAGCGGGAAATGGAAGGAGAAAGGACAGAGAGGCTGGGCCTGTTTGATAATGGCCTGGGAACAAAAGGAATATGCTCCTCCAAGCTTGGTGCTGGACCGTGGCCTCGGGTCCCTTTCAGACATATGAACCATCAGTTGCCGTGAAGATGACTCTGACTCATGGTGACCCCATGTGTCAAAGTAGAACTGTTTGCTCCATTGAGTTTTTCATGGCTGATTTTTCAGAAGTAGATCACCAGGACTTTCTTTCAAGGCACCTCTGCGTAGGCTCGTACCTCCAACTTTTTGATTAGCAGCTGAGCACGTTAACAGTTTGCACGACCCAGGGATCCCCTTGCACACATACAGGCCAGCAAAACAGTTCTCATGGTGAAGGCTGAAACATGGAGCATGGGTGTGGAGATGTACTGAAGTCTACATTCTCTGGGTCCCGACTATTCCGGGGCTGAAATTGTCATCATTATTTGCACTGATTGTTTTTATGGAAAAAAAATCCTTCCAGGAGCATCCACAGATTGACTAATGCAATGGCTGCCAATTCAGTGGCTGGTCACTGAGAGTCAGATGCCACACTCCAAAACTGGTGTTTTCCAGCCAAGGACACTACCAGATGCAGAAGAACAATCCGGAGGGCTTTTGGGTTAACTGGGTTAACTCATTATTCCATAAATGTTTATTGAGGTCCTTCTTGGGAGCAAAGGTCCCTAAAACCAAAAAAAAAAAAAAAAAAAAAAGAATTGCCGTGGAGTTGATTCTGACTCATAGCAACTTTATGTAACAGAGTAGAACTACCCCACAGGGTTTCCAAGGCTATAATCTTTACGGAAGCAGACTGCCACATCTTTCTCCTGAGGAGTGGCTGGTAGGTTAGAACCAGGACCCTAAACCGAAACCAAACCGGTTGCCATTGAGTCGATTCCAACTCATAGTGACCCTATAGGACAGAGTAGGTTGCTCCATAGGGTTACCAAGGGGTGGCTGGTAGATTCGAACTGCCGACTTTTTGATTAGCAGCTGAGTTTTTAACCACTGTGCCACCAAGGCTCCTTCAAAGGTCCCTAGGTGGCACAAATGGTTTGTAGTTGACTACTAACCTAACCATCCACAGAGAACTGCCAGAAATTCAAGCCAGATTCAGAAGAGGATGTGGAAAGAGGGATATCATTGCTGATGTCAGATGGATCCTGGCTGAAAGCAGAGACTACCAGAAAAATGTTTACCTGTGTTTTATTGACTATGCAAAGGCATTAGACTGTGTGGATCATAACAAATTATGGATAACATTACAAAGAATAGGAATTCCAAAACACTTAATCGTGCTCATGCAGAACCTATACATAGACGAAGAGGCAGCCATTCAGACAGAACAAGGAGATACTCTGTGGTTTAAAGTCAAGAAAGGTGTGTGTCAGGGTTGTATCCTTTCACCATCTTATTCAATCTGTATGCTGAGCAAATAATCGGAGAAGCTGGACCATATGAAGAATAACGTGGCATCAGGATGGGAAGAAAACATTAACAACCTGTGTTATGCAGATGACACGACCTTGCTTGCTGAAAGTGAAGAGGACTTGCAGCACTTACTGATGAAGATCAAAGACTATAGCCTTCAGTATGAATTATACCTCAACATAAAGAAAACAAAGCTCCTCACAACTGGATCAGTAAGCAACATCATGATAAAAAGAGAAAAGATAGAAGAAAAGAAAAGATAGAAGTTGTCAGTAATTTCATTTCACTTGGATCCATAATCAATGCCCATAAAAGCAGCAATCAAGAAATCAGATGATGTTGCATTGGGCAAATCTGCAGCAAAAGACCTCTTTAACATGTTGAAAAGCAAAGATGTCACTTTGAGGACTAAGGTGCACCTGACCGAAGCCGTGGTATTTTCAGTCACCTCATATACATGCAAAAGCTGGACAATGAATAATGAAGACCGAAAAAGAATTGATACCTTTGAATTATGGTGTTGATGAAGAATATTGAATATACCATGGACTGCCAGAAGAACAGACAAGTCTGTCCTGGAAGAAGTACAGCCAGAGTGTTCCTTAGAAGCAAACAATGATGGCGAGACTTCATCTCACACACTTTGGACATGTTGTCAGGAAGGATCAGTCCCTAGAGAAGGACATCACGCTCAGTAAGGTAGAGGGTCAGTGAAAAAGAAGAAGACCTTCAACAAGATGGATTGACGCAGTGGCTGAAATCATGGGCTCAAGCATAACGATTGTGAGGATAGTTCAGGACCAGGCAGTGTTTCGTTCTGTTGTACATAGGGCCGCTATGAGTCAGAATAGACTCAATGGCACCTAACAACAACACAACACTAACTTAAAGGTTGGTGGTTTGAATATAACCAGTGGGGCCATGGAAGAAAGGCCTGGTGATCTGCTTCCATGACGATTACACCCAGGTAAACCTGGAGCAGTTTTACTCTGTAACTCACGGGGTCGCCATGTGTCAGAATCGACTTGTAGGGATTTTTTTTTTTTTTTTTTTTTTTGCTGTGGGGCAAGCATTCTGTTAGTTACCAGGGGTACAAATACTAAAAAAAAAAAAAAAAAAAAAAAAAAAGGTCCCTGTTGAAGAAATCAGTCATTTAGAGGGGAGAGATATGTCTACAAGATATTTTGGTACAACCTGATAAGTGCTGTAATAGCAAGTGGAGACATTCAGCAGATGATTGAAACCAGGACCATGAGCCTGGGGCTGAGACTCAGGTGTCATTAGTGCACAGGCAGGGGAAGCACACACATGGCATGGCAGAGACCCAGGCAGGAATCTAGGCTTTGCCACTTACAGGCTATGGGTTCTGGAACTTAGTCTCTTGGAGCTTCCGTTTTCTAATCTGTAAAATGGGAATAATCACACCAATTGCAGAAATTGTCATAAGGATTAAATTAAATTGTCACAATGTATGAAAAGTATTTAGCAGAGTGCTTGACAATGGTAGGTGATTGATAAATGTTAGCAAAGGGTGTCATGGGTTGGAGAGAGGTGTTACCAAAACCCAAAAAAGCCATTGAGCCGATTCTGACTTGTGGCGATCACATGTTGCAAAGCAGAATGCAGCTCTTTAGGGTTTTCAGGGCTGTGACCTTTTGGAAGCAGATCACCAGATCTTTCTTCTGAGGTGCCTCTGGGTGAGTTTGAACTGCCAACCTTTCGGTTCACAGTCAAGCACTTAACCATTTGTACCACCCTGGGACTCCAGAGAAGTGTTACTGGAGGAAAAAAAAGAACAGTTAAGAAATGTATTTAAGACAGTGGCAGTGGGATGAAGAGAAAGTACATATTAAGAAGAGGTTTTTCAGGTAGAATCAAGAGAATTTGGTGACTAATTGGATGTGAAAAGTGAAATGTGAAGGTTGAGGGGGCGAAAAGCCATGCACGGTTGTTATGGCAACATACAAAGCTGGCTTGGGAAGGACTGGGTTTATGGAAAGAAAGAGGTAATTGACTCTCATTCAGGGCATGGGGGATTAGAGGGCCTTGAGGGTATCTAGGAAGGAATGTCCCAACGCAGTTGGAAAGATGAGCTCAGGGCTCCAGATTGACATTAGGGAGTTCTTACTGGTGGTGGACACCATGGGAGTGGCCCAGAGGTTCCCAGGGGGAGAGCACGTGAGGTGGGAAGAAAGATCTGAGAACAGAACTCTGTAAATGTCAACATTAAAGGGTGAGTGGAAAAGGGGTCCTGTGAAGGGGACAGACAGCCATTCCAGGACCATGGTGGCATTCTTAGGGGGCCACGATCACAGAGCCTGCTCTAGGAGAAGCTCCAAAGTGAGAAACGATCTCTGATGGGTCTCATTAAATAGGAATCAATATGGGAGCTACTCTGTCTATGAGCTGCATCATCAGAGGGCTCTCAACCAGATGAGGGACTTGCAGGGAAGTTGGGCATGATTTCTGCTTGGAGTTCTTTGCAGTAGGTAGATGCAAAATCCAGGCAACAATGGTGGGGCCAGGAGGGCCTTTCTCTATCTTCTTTCCCCTCAGTGCTCTTGTGGGGGCCTACTAGAAGCTAGGGATTGCTGCAGCCACCTTAAAATTCAGAATCTGGTGTCCTCAGTAACTAATGGAGTAGAGACACATGCCCTGGTCACTTCCTGACTTGATTAGTGGCATTTAATGGACTTTGGAATAGATCTTTTGCATAGATTAGAAGTCACACAGCATAGAACCTGACACCTGCTAACACATCCAATATGATTTACCCAGGTCCCATCCACCGTTGAATAATAGTAACAGCTGTCATTTGTTGAGTTCTTGCCAAGTGCTGTTGGCAGGAATTATCTGATGCTGATAGCAACACTATGGTGTTATGTAATGATCATTTTCACTTCATGAGCAGAGAAGTGACCTATGCAAAGGGAAATTTGCTCATCTCCAACATGCATAGGACTTGTTAGGTATGGATATAGAGCAGACTCGAAGTGGGAGGGGGCATTGTCATAATTGCCCTAGTGCAGCACGCAGGAGATAGTACTCACAGTGGGGCATGGGGTTAGAAGTCATGGAATGCATTCACTGGTGGAAACCATACAAAGTAAGTTCTAGCCGTGTTGGAAAAACCAGACCAGGAGCCCACACTGACAACAGTGCTGTCTGTGAACACATAGAATCAGGGTGCAGAGTACCAGCAGTGAGCGCAAATACACATGGTTTCAAGGATTTCGAGTTTGTACTAGTTGGCATCAAGGAGATGATCAATTTCTAGGGCTGAAGCCAGAATCTGTTTCCTGAGCATGTTCTTTTCCTACCAGTGGACTCTGAGGCCTGGTGTATATGTCAGAAACTCTTCATTCCAATTGCCTAGAATTCCTGAGTTGTGGGGTTTTTGACTTGCTCCACATGAAGAGAGAACAACATCCTATATTAAAACTTTGGTTGCAGAACTCAAATAGAGTTCAGAATCATTGCTAGTTTCTGAAATTTAAAATACGGGAAAGTAAGGTTTCCCAAAGGCCCTGTGATTTAAAGGTTGTAGAGGCAGTCTACTTAATGGTTGGTCGTGTGGGCTCTGGAGTTAGGAGAACAGAGTTTGAATCCTAACTTCTCCACTTGGTAGTTGTGAAGCTTGGACTCACTAGTTACTTTTTTGGCCTTAGTTTCCTTATCTGTACAATGCAGACAATAACGGTATGTTATTATCCTTGTAGGATTTTTGAAAGAATTAAATGAGAAATATGGGTAGAGAACTTAGTATTGCCTGTCGTGCAGCGGTGTGCTGGAGTGGGCCTGGACCAGCTCATGACAGCCAATCTTGCTCATCTCCTCCCAGCTCCACCTCCAGTGACAGCACGTCGGTAGCCTGAAATGGGCCAAGGTGAGAGTATTTACACCACAGAGATTGGCAAGTGTGCAAATCAGAGAGCAGAATGTAAGCCACTAATTGTTACTACCCCCAAATTCATTTGAATGCATATTAAATTATATTTACATCAGATGAGTTGAGAATGAATTCTCATGTTCTGTGGGGCGTATTCTCCCCTCAAGATTTTCTAGAACTTCCATTCTTCTAATTACCTCATGCACAGAACTCCTGCTATGCTGTGGTGTCTTTATTACTGGGTGTTATGGATTGAATTGTCTTCAAATCCTAACTCCTGTACTTGTGAATGTGATTCTGTTTTGAAATAGGAGTTTTCTTTTGTTATGTTAATGAGGCCATACCAGAGTAGGGTGGGTCCTAAATCTAATCCCTTCTGAGTGCTCTTTTATGAAAAAGGAAAACAGACACGGGGGAAAAAGCCATGTAATGATGGCGCAGATGCATCTACAAGCCCAGGATGCCAGGGATTGCTGGCAGCTAATAGAAGCTTCAAAGAGACAGAGAAAGATCTTCTGTAGCCAACACCCTGAATTTGAACTTCTAGCTTGCTGAACTCTGAGAAAGTAAGTTTCTGTTGATTAAAGCCACCCACGTGTGGTATTTTCTGTTACAGCAGCACTAGATAACTAAGACACAGGGCATGCTCTACTTTCTCTTCCCTATGTCACCCCTAGGTGGTTGTTGAAACTTTTACTTCATTTTCTCCTAAATGAGCAAAAAGCTCTTATGCAAAGCAGATTTTTACTAAAGGTTTGGGGGGTGAGTTTCAGAACTGCACAAAGTGCAAATAACTTAGAAACAAATAATGGTGGTAATGCTGCTGCTGCTAATGATAATAATAACAATCACCACCACTACTTGTACAGGCTTACTAACGCGTGCCAGCCATTCTCCCAGACCCTTTCCATGTATGAACTTCAACAGTGACTGTCCTCAGGAGACCTTTGCCCATTTTGCTCACAAAGGATTCTCACTGGGTGGTTTTTCTCTTCACTCTCTGCCATGTTGCTGAGCCTTCTTCCTCTCTTCTTCTCCCTTCCTTTTTCTCTTCCTATTTTTGGACCTCTTGAGAGCCCCCCCTTTCCACACTGTCTTCTCTAATTCAAAATCCCACTCACCTTAATTCATAGAGCAATCTGATTGCCTTGTCTTGCCCTCATCCACCTAGATTGTGCTTAGGGGCCTCTTCCTCCTTAACCAAAAGATGATTTGCTTGACAAAAGTGCCATGGCCTACAAATGAATTATGCCATTGCCCCAAGAAGTTGTAGATGTTACATGCTTATTATAACCCCTCCAAAGTGTGATTAAAGTAAAAATGTAAAATAATAATAATAAAAAAACCTCCTCTGCACTCCTGCTGTCTGGGAGTAACCACTGTCACATGTAGTCTAATAGTGGTTAAAGGAGTCCTTTTGACGCAATGGTTAAAAGCGCTTGACTGCTAACCCAAAGGTCAGCAGTTTGAACCCACCAGTAGCTCTGTAGGAGAAAAGAACTGGTGATCATTCCTTTGAATGGCAAAATAATGTTCTATAATAAGAGCACACTATTGATTATTTAACCATTTCTCTGAATGTGGGTGGCCTCCACTCTGGCTTTAACAATGTTCTGAAGAACATCCTTGTCATCAGATCCTTGTGTACTCGTCTATTTCTGCAGGGTAGATTCTTAGAAATGAGAGTTGGGTTGAACAACACATATATTTAAAATAGTACTGCCAAATGTTAGCTGCTGTTGAGTCAGCCCCTGACTCATGGCAACGCCATGCACAATGGAACAAAACATTGCCTGGTCCTACGCCATCCCCATGATCAGTTGAGGATCTGATCATTGTGATTCATAGGGTTTTTACTGGCTGATTTTCTAAAGTAGATCACCAGGCCTTTCTTCTAGTCTGTCTTAGTCTGGAAGCTCTGCTGAAATCTGTTTAGTATCATAGCAACATGCAAACCACAACTGACAGATGGGTGGTGGCTGCACATGAGGTGCATTGGCCAGAAATCCAACCTGGATCTCCCACGTAGAAAGTGCGAATTCTACCACTGAATCCCCAATAAATAGTCCTCCGCAGATTTCATCTCCATTTATCCTCCCACCAGCAGTACGTGAGTGCCTTCTCCCTATAGCGTCAGTGTAGGGATATTATCAGTCTCTATGCTTTTTGTCAGTCTCATAGGTGGAAAATGATCTCTCGTGTAAATGTACATTTCTCTACTCCCTGGTAAGATTGACTGTTTTAAAATATATCTGTTATCTATTTTTATTGTGTCTTCCATGAGTTGCCTATTCATATCCATCACCTATTTCTCTTGTGTATCTAGAGTCATATATTCCCTTCCCCTCACCTGGCATTTGGGGCACAGGTTATCAGGAACATTTGTGAATCCTCATATTACCTCATTCCAGTGCCTACGTTAGAAATGTGAGTTGGCTTAAAGGAGAGGAAAATGGAAATTGGGAAGCTTCTGTCAGGTTATGTAGCCATCAAAGGGAAGGTGGCTTTTTAAAGCATCCTGTGGCTGTTGCAAGTAGACCCTTGGGCACGTTCAGGAAGTCAGAGAATGAACAAAGAGGTAACTAAATTTCTGTGGATTTGGAGGTGAGGGAGACAAGAGAGGGGAGAGGAAAAGCTCTTAACAGGGCAGGAGGCTGGAGCCTATGGGGTTGCCATGAGTCAGAATTGACTAGACAGCAACTGGTTTTACTGGTATGCAATATATATGCTTCATGTATAATATATGCTGTACTATTTTGTATATTATATAAAAACATTTCCTTAGAACACATTATATACATATACACCTACTCCTCACTTATTGACTATCTCGTTATCTGACATGTCACATTTACGACAATAGTAAAAAAATCTACTATTTGTCTATTTTGCGCATTAACAATGTACTGACTGCTGAGTTGCGAGGTGAGAGTAATGCTGGGTGTGATGGTTAAGGTTATATGTCAACTTGGCTGGGCCATGATTCTTAGTGGTTTGGCAGTTAGGTAATGAATGATATAATTTGGCAGTTATGTAATGATGTTGTCATCCTCCATTTTCGTATAACACTGATTTTTGCATAATGACCTGGTCTTTGGAACCTAACCATGTCAATAAGTGGGGAGTGGGTGTGTATTACATAAATATGTATACACACACATATATACTATATCTATAGTATTTTCTACTTGTTTCTTATTTTCCCAAATGAATTGGAACTGTAAAGGCCAATTATGTACCCCTTTAATAATTTACCACAATGCCTATTCATGTTTGGGCATATAATGGATAATCAGAAAATTCTTGCTGAATTAAATGTTTCTTTTCTTAATTATTGGAGCCCTAGAGGCACAGTGGTTAAGAGTTCTGCTGCTAACCAAAAGGTTGGCAGTTCGAATCCATCAGCTGCTCCTTGGAAATCCTGTGGGGCAGTTCTACTCTGTCCTATAGGGTCACTGTGAGTCGGAATCAACTCGACGGCAACAGGTTTGCTTTTTTTTTTTTTCTGGAACAAGCTTCAGGTAATGCCCATGCTGCTGATCTGCGGACCACACTTTTAGTAGTTGGGCTATAGGCAGTCAACAGGTTCGGCTGGTGCACGCACTGTGTGTTGATCTCGGCAGAGCACACAACAGTGGTTTAGAGAGAGGGCACAAGGTTCTGGTTTTCACTTCATCATGAAAAATGTGTGGAGTATGAGCTCTGGAGCCAGTCTGCCTGTGGAATGTTGGGTAACGTTTCTGTGCCTTAGTTTCTTCATCTGTAAAATGGGAATAATAATACGAGTATCAGTTGTTGTTGAACTGATTCCAACTCATGGCAGTCTCATGTGTGTCAGAGTAGATCTGTGATCCACAGAGTTTTCAAGGACTGATTTTTTGGAAGTAGATCACCAGGGTCTTCTTCCGAGGGACCTCTGGGTAGACTGAAACCTCCAACCTTCTGATTAGCAGCCAACCACATTAACTGTTTGCATCACCCAGAGAATCTGAGGATAATGATACATCCTGCCTTACAGGGTTGTCATAAACGTTAAATGCTTTACTGCATGTAAGGAAGGTAGAAAAATGCTGGGCACATAATATGCACTCAGTGAATGTTAGCTTAAAAAATTGAATAAAGCATTTGCTCAAATACTATAGTTTCCTGGTGTAATAGCTTTAATATATTCTTTATTTTACAGAGGTGGTGAGCCTTATTCTGTCTAGAAGTACACTAAGAATGATACCTTTTGACCCAGCAACTTTACTTCTAGGAATAAAGGCATTTATTTTAGAAGCTGCCTATTCTATGACGGAATATTGTCTGTAGCAGTAAAACCCTGGAAAGAATTGACGTGCACAGCAATAAGAAACTGGTTAAAAACAATACAGAATATCCATTCTGTGAAATATTATTCAGACAACAAAAATATATATTCATGAAAAGACGATGATACACTAAGAGAAAAAAGAGCAAGCTCAGAATAGTTTAAAATATTAAAAACAAATTTATTGAAAACATTTGAATATTCACAGAAAAAATATCTAAAAAAAATCTGAAAGTATATACACAGTGACATGTTTTCTGGGGCTATTTCTGAGAGTGAAGATGGGTGACTCACAACTTTTCTGTATTTCTTTAATACCTTTTTTGTTCCCCTCACTATGATCCTGTTACTTTTAAAATTAATAAAAAATCCAGGTACAACTATTTCTAGTAGCCTGAAGAGGAGTAGCAGCATTGTCAGGTAAGAAAACCCCTGAGATCCAATCTAAAGCAGTGTTTTTCCAAGTGAGGTCCTTGGATCTCTGAGGATCCTTGCATATCTCCTTGGGGATACTTGAATTCTATTTGATTCTAAAAATCCTAAGTCTATGAAGATCTGGAAACGTCTACTGGGGATCATCTGGAGACCATCTATGACTGTATACAGCCCTGCGATTTCAGTGTCCTTGTCTGCACTCGTGTGTACAACCACACTGTCACCAACTGATTATTAGAGCGACAGCATTTACTGTTTAATGCAGATTTTCTCATAATTGGGTCTGTGAATGAGTTCTCCAGGGCTTATGGGAATTTTTCCCCCTTTAAATGGTAGTATTTTACTCACATTTGAGAAAACTACCCTATAGTGCAAATAAGATTAGTTGGTTTATTAAAGAGAATAAACTCTTATAAGATCTCTCATATTGTTTATACACAAATCAACGATGATAATACACCTACTCCTCACTTATTGACTGTCTCGTTATCTGACATTTCACATTTACAACAATAGTAAAAAATCTACTATCCAACTATTTGCACATTAGCGATATATGTCTGGCAGTAACAAACACAGAAATGTGAGGCTAGAGTAATGCTGGATGCGATGGATACAGTTATGTGTCACCTTGGCTGGGCCATGATTCTCAGTGGTTTGGTAATTATGTAATGATGTAATTTGGCAGTTATGTAATGATGTAGTCATCTTCCTTTTTGTGATCTGATGTGGTAATCCTCCAATTTCACATCATGTCAATTTTCACGTAGTGACCTGGTCTTTGGAACCTAACCATGTCGATAGTGAGGAGTGGGTGTAATAAGTTTTATCTAGTCTTTACAGTAAGTAGGTCAGAATTTATATTAAAAATAATTTTTTGTGGATATAAAATAATCACTAATCCAAATCAACCCAACCTGATTTAGCCTGAATTATTGAGGGTTTGTTGCTCTGTCAAATTCATATAAAACAAAAGTTGTTTGCATGTCACATCTGCAGTCTCACTTTGGAGAGTTAATATTTACACAGCTAGAGAGGATTTCTAGGAGTAGCACAATGCAGTGCTTCTTTTATTTTTTTTGGATTGGAATAGCAGTAAAAAAAGTTTCCCTCATAAATTAGTAATGAGTTATATCCAGGGTAGAGCTCTCTCATAATTTTAAGGTTCACATCTTGTCTATTAAGATCAGAATTTGAAAAGTCAATACACATTTTTTTGGCTGCTTCTCTGAGCCAGGCACCATGCTAGGCACAGTATCTAGAAAACCAGAAATGAGGACCACATTTAAGGAGGACACAGAAACATAAACTAATGATCAGACTATATATAAGAGTTTCAGAAGACTTGAAGAACAAGTTCTAAGGGTTTATCAAAGAAAGCCATCCTAGCACTGGCTGGGAAAGCTAGGAGTGCCTCGTGGAGGAGGTGACATTTCAATCAACCTTCCAGGGGAAGAGGATTTCTAAGCTGAGGAGCCAGCAGAGGCAAGAGCACAAGGTGTGAAATTCTATGCACAGTAACTTGCTCATCAAAGAAACACTGGGTTTGGAAAAAGTGTTCTTAAGGTTTCATCTTTCTTACCCCTCAAGAATATGACAAGGTGGCTAAAATTCTGATCTCCAAAATTTCGCTCCTTCTGTTGGGTATATTTCTCTTTCAGACCTCAACCTTGATGCAGAGAAAACACATCTCTAATTAAAAAAAAAGCACTACCTCCAGGTTTTAACATTATGGCATGGTGGAAGAACTGGTATGGATACCTGGGAGGCTGTGCCGTTTAAGTCTGTTTAACCACCAATAATTATATAATAGCAGTGGAGTGAAATCAAGAGACATCTGTAGACACTCAGAAGGTACTCTGAGTGCAACTGAAATCAGGTTAAAAATAAGCAACAGTTTTTCTTATGATTTCTGAAACATCTTTGTTTAATCATAGAATTATTTTTATCTTCCATTCATCATAAAGAATCTGCCTCATTACTTCACCAATCCTTTTGAAAAAATTTGGTATTTAGCATAAACAAACACTGAACATTACCAAGAGGTGGGTTAGTTTTAAACAGAATAGGGAATTAAAAAAAAAAAAAACCCTGTAAAAGTTAAAATTAGAAAGAACACACGAAAAGATCAAAACTATGCCCATTAAAAAAATCAAATTTCATAGCAACCATATTTAAAAAAAAATCCAGATGGAAAAAGGGTAAACATATAGTCTAATGTGTTTCTTTCATAAATACATTTAGACAAAACAAATGCATAAAACAGCTTGACAGTGCATAAACATATTTCAAGATATGAATAATTAAGTCCCCATAAGCACGAATTAAAAATAAATTTATATCAGTTTTTACTCTTTATGGAAAAATATGCTACAGCACTTGTGTTTAAAAAAATAGACATAAACATATCACTAAAGCCACCAAAATTCACTATGGACAGAAAACGTTGAGGGATGAGTTCTAAGGGAGTGCCAAAGAAAGCAATCCCAGCACTGCCTGGGAAAGCCAGGCGTGCCTCGTGGAGGAGGTGACATTTCAGTTAGCCTTCCAGGGGAGGAGGATTTCTAAGCCAAGGAGCCAGCAGAGGCACAAGCACAAAGGTGTGAAAAAAGAAATAGACATGGGACTATTTGAAAACAAAACACATTTTTTAAAGCAAAGGATAAAATGTATCAAAGCTTTTCAGTTGAATTTTATCCCATAATCACACCTACTATAGGTGTTATACAATAGAGGTAGATCAGTTGGGGAAGAAAAAAAATCAGTGTTCCAATGCTAGGGAGAAAGAATTTTATGATAGCCTAGACAGACAGACAGATAGTCATTTCCACTCTGAAATTCAAATAAGCTTGTAGGAAAAAAAAACATGAAAAGCTTTCTATGCGCCATATGTAAGCATCAAAGTATCAACCAAAATTACTGTAGTTTAGACACAAGTGAAATTCTTGACAACAATGTATCCACAGCCTGTGTATCATAGATTTAGGCAAGGTCTGACACTAGCCTTAAAATTTACACTGAGGATAACTCCTGTGAAATTTATGAGGTTCAATGATATCTAAATGAGTCAGAAATAACAAAAGATGAGGCCTGACAGTAACAATAATATAAATTCTCACTATCATCTAAGGAACGATTTTGTTGTTGCCAGCTGCTGAGGATATAACACAGCCTCAGTAAAATCCAAGATGCAATGTTATTTGTCAAACTGAGAAAGGGCATGCAGATAGGATGTGATAGACTGGTGTGTAGGAAACAGAGAAAAAGTTTTCCCTAAATTCTGTATATTGCTTTATGCTCTCTATTTGGGTGCAGTTAAAGCTCTTCCTGCCACAGGAGAAGCAAATACTGCCCACTCCTTTGAAGGCTGATGCCTACTTGGGAGCTAATTTTATTTAATATTTTGGTTAATGGAAAACTGCATTTTCTGTGCCTGTTTTTGTTTCCCTCTGGCTAGACAGAAGGTGTATATGTAACATTTGTTTGCATCCATGACTCTTATGTTTTCATTTATTCAGAAGAGCAATATCATTTAATTAAAAAAATGTTGGGAACAGTTATCAAATCTACCAAGGGAATTCTCATTAAAAATTGTCTTGAATGCCTTACATGTATGTTTAATTCCAGGATGTAACAGGCTACTTATGGCTAAAAGGGGCAATTTGGAAAGTGCTCAGCACACCTTTGTAACAGGAAAAAAAAAAAAATTGGTCTCAGTTGTGGAATGTGAATATAATCTATCTTTAATTGCTGCTGCTCTCAAACTGTAACATTTCTGTGTCTTGCGTATGACTGTTACGAACTTGCAAGCCATGTGCTGGAAATTAAGAAAGAAAAAAATTATGGAAGAAAGAAGAAAAAGCATGTTGAAACATAATTTAAAAATCCCAAAAGCCAAATCCTGTAGTTTACCTCAAAACTTCACTTCCTTTACTCATAACTCAAACATTAGACTCTTTTTTTGAAGCAGCTTATAGTAAATTTAAGACATATAACGCCACAATCTCTTATAATGGAACTGAAGAATTTCCATGTGGAAACTATTTGAAGGAATGTCTGAAAAAATGATGTCAAGAAATGCAGATAACTTGTGCTTTTTAGCATCTATTCAATCTGTGACCCCTGCTGAGCTGATAAGAAAGAGACGTCACAGTTGTAGAAAAAAAGAGCCACACAGTAAATCAAAGTATTCATGAATAAGACTTTGGAAATTTTCACTGTCATCGGAAGGGTATTTTCCTGATGGTGTGACCTCATTTCAAACAGTACAGAAATGATTATAGAGTTGTATTGCAAAAAAAGGTGGTGCAGAGACAGTATGTTTGCTTGTCAGTTCCTATGACTGTTCACTGCACTCGGGAAAATAAATAAACAACTCCAAAATATTGTACCACCCCTGGCAGTAACCGAAAGTAGGTTTTGGAAATAATGCTTATCAAATACATTTTAAGGCACTTAAACAGGTATATCATATATTCATGTAAAAAAATAAAATTTGCATCGAAGCAACATTCACAAGTACAAGTCTTCAGGATTGCTTGTATGTACAAGCCTGTACATATGTACATCACTGCACAAAGAGCACCTCCTTCGTTATACCGCTGGCCTTGTCAACTTCACGCCCTACAAGAAAGGAAAACAGGCTGTTCAGAATTGGACAGTATCCACAAGCAAAGTGAGAGCAATTAACGCCAGATAATTTATGTTACTAGATGGAAGAAGAAGCCCACATAACGTTATATAACTGGTAATCCAAACCTCTGGGAACAGAATCCCCTGCCCAAGTCACTGGCCAGTGGACTTTGTCACCCCACTCACGTCCAGCTGGGCACTAGATGGTGGCTTTGGGTCTCAATCAGTATTGTCTGCAATGCAGAGGAGATACTCATAGAGACCCTGAGGGATGACTCTTTGTATTTATCTTAGGGGTCAAAAGGGACAGATAAATACCCCAGGCCTTCTGGCTTAATCTAACTTAGTGAATGGCACCCTAGTTTGGAGTGGCTTCTGTGTAAAGGGAAAATGAACAGCACTGTCCAATTTAGTCTCCCTTTTGGAAATGCTTCTCTTACTTTGTAGACTAAATCCCAAAGCTTTTAAACATTTAAAAGACAAATTCACTCTGATTAACTGCTGTTCACTATGATTGCATATTACTGACAGTATTAAGATTTTCAAATAATTTTCTTCATCTCTGTCCTAATTTAAATTGTACAAATTATGACCCACAATGCACTTGTGCATTGATAAACATAAGCAAAAAAGCAAATGGAAGCATTGTTTCTAATTTGCAAAAGGGATAAATGGTAAAAGAAAGAAGAAAGGTAATAAACAGTTGCTTCTCTACCAACTCTTAGTAGGAGGACCAGAGCCCGTAGAAGGACCCAGCAGGGAATAGTAACTGCTAATATTTTGTTAAATAACTAAATGAGTGAAGATGCTGGATGGGCTAAACTCCTCAGGCAAGCTTCTGGTGGTCTAGAATACACATTCTAAAAGTGATGTTATATTTTTGTCTGGAGTGTCATCGGGATGCAGGGCAAAGATTTTGGAGGCCAAAGAGACCAGGGTTCAAGCTGTTAACTCTTGTTGTTGTTAGCTGCCATTGAGTCTGCTCTGATGCATGGTGACCTTATATATAACAGAACAAAACACTGCCTGGTCCTGTGCCGGGCTCACAACTGTGGGTATGTTTGGGCCCATTGTTGCAGCCACTGTGTCAGTCCATCCAACCGAGGATTTCCCTTGTTTATGCTGACTCTCTACTTTACCAAACATGATGCCTTTTTCTAGCTATTGGTCTTTGCTGATAACATGCCCAAAGTAAGCAAGATGAAGTCTCGCCATCTTTGCTTCTAAGGAGCATTCCGGCTGTACTTCAAGACTGATTTGTTCATCCTAACTCTACCACTGACTAAACTACCCATATAACCTTGGGCAAGTTGCTCAACTCTCTGAACCTATTCCCTAATCTGCAAAATGGGGATAGCAAAGCCTGCTATGAATAATGCTGTAGATCAACAACTATGACAATAATTATAGTAGCTAGCTTTTATTAAACATCTTCCATGTAGTCCTCTACAACTGTAGGGTGCAGATATCATTATTCTTAGGGTGGCAGAAACTGAGCACAGAGAAACGAAGTAGCATATGCCCAAGGTCACACAGGAGAGAGTGGTGGGCTGACTCAGGAGTCCATACTCCGAACCAGGTAATGCATGGGACGTGCTTCACATGCACAGCGCTCATAAGTGGTAGCGTGCTATTCGGTTTTCGAGAATAAGGACATGACGTAGGTACTTTGTCATTGGATGTCTGTCCTTCCTGCAGTTGCTGGATAACAACTGCTTCATGTACAGACAAAAATAAGTCCTGTAAAGTCTAAGCAGTCTATCAGTGCTACAATGGTATATGCATCATCCAAGCTTCTTGTGAATCATCTGGTTTTAATCTGGTTGATAATTTAGGGAACCAAATCCACAAATATCTATGATGTTAACAGGCCCTGAGCTAAGTCTGATGACATTAACATGATGTGGGCTCCTTTGCTACTTAAATTTTATTTTTAACACCAAACACGTAGTTTTGCCTTACAAAGAAGTTGCTCTGTGTCTGGAAAATTAAAAACAAGGCAGGAATTGTGTGTTTAGAAAATTAAAAACAAAGTAGGACTTCTAGATAAAGCTAGGTTTTGCTGTATTTAGAAGGGCTTGTGAAATCAGGACATATATGAAAGACGGAGTGGTGGGGGAGATGGTGTGCCAGAGTGGAGGGGCACAGAGTTTGAGTTTATTTACTGAACCTCGACCCATGCAGACGCCCTTCAATAGGAACGATTTAAGAGATCTTCAAAACTGTGTTTTAAGTACAATTGTACTTTTATAACAATTTCAAACATTCGACCCTCAACCCTCCTGTTCAAACTGAAATGGATCAATGAACCCATATTATTGTATTTAGCTAAGAAAATATGTACATGAGAATGAGGACATGCTACACCAAAAGCTAGTGTGCGAACATCTAAGATTCAGGAATAGCATTTCAATCCAATTAGGATCCACATGAGATCTTTCAAGAGTCTCACCTTCTGCCTTGACACCATCCAAGACTTGATGGTTGGCACCAGCACACTTCCCAGAAGGATCTGAGCTGGGTGGTAGATGAGCAAGGGCACAGATATTAAAGAGAGGTGTTCATGGCCTGCAAATACTATCTTCAGCATTGGAATTCCTGATGAACAGAGAAGGCAGAAACACAGAGGCAAATTCAGTCTGTCATCAAATTAAAGACACACTCCATTAAAACCGAAGCATTGGAATAAGTCACTGGTGTATTTCCCCCTTCATGGATTCACATAACGGAAAAGGCAACATCTCAAACGAGTTACCAAATCTTTCCATCTTCCATTCACCACCTACAGCTCTAAACCAGATTGAAGCTGAAAAGGTGGTCAGGGTTTGAGGGCACCGATAGCTCTCAATGCAGATTAGTAGCCTGTCTGACCAGGAGAGGAGAGAAGACAGTGTGGAATAGAGTTGCTCAAAAAGTCGGACAAATATGTAAGATACAGGTTAAAAATGGATCTCTTTTTTTGCTTAGTGATGGTCTTTAGGGAGGCTTGGCTGGCAGCATTTCAAAGCCCTGAAGCTCACTTTTGAGCGTTGAAAGGAGAAGATAATGCATGGTATATACTGCTGTAAGTAGGAGGGCACTTCAGCCAAATGAGCATTAATAAAGGCTTTGCATGTTCTCTTCTGGCCTAGGATCTCAAAGCGCTTCACAGTAAGGCTCAAGCAATCTTGTGCAAGGCAGGTGAATTGTACGATTAGTGCTGAATGTTTCAAACCCACGGTGAAGGTCTTAATGGAGCTCAGGTAAATGAATACTACTTCAGGAGTCTACCATTATTATTATGCCAAGGGCAATGGTGTGCATATTTTGTAAGCAGGTGCCTGTAGCACGAGCCTACTGAGCTTCTATAACTAACAGAATTCAGGCATTGGCAGTTTAACTGTTATTACCAATTGTTTTAATATGGCCATGCTCATCAGAATTGCTGTGCACATATGTCAGCTTTTTCAACTCAACAGCTTTAATAGCTTAGCTTTCTTCTTGTTTCTCTGAGAACAGCCTCTGAAAAGGACCCGAGCCCCTAACAATAACAGGCACAATGGTGGCACATAAATAACTTTTTATTATAACCCAACAAGGAAAGCCTCGCTTTTTCAATTATTTTTACCATCTAATAAATTTCCAGCCTTTATGCAAAAATGTATTTCATGAGTGCTTTCTTTTTCACAGCCTCACATATCATCGCCATAAGCTGAAAACACTTAACCCTCCCCAGAGTCTCTCTCAGAGCTTCAAAACTAGACAAGAAGATTTTTGTATAGTTTCTGTCTTTAATATAAAAAATGAAATGAGTTTCCTTTTTAAAAAATAACATACTTAAAAAACCCATTGAGAGCTGAAAAAGCAGCATCTGATACTACAGTCCTGGAAGATATTATGGTGAGAAAATATTAAGACCTGAACTCAACTCCTCCTGTTTCCAAGAAAGCTTATTCATTTCTTGGCCCAAAGGGACGATGCTAAGGGACTGGGGGTGGGTGTGGGAGGAGCGGGGGGCGGGGGTAGAGTAAAAATGAGGCTAAAGGGAGCAGGTGATAGATGTATGAACATATTTTATCCCTAAAGGTGATCAGAGCAGGGGTTTCTGACTCTAAATTCGGCCGCTGGCCTAAATCACCTTAGTCATCCTTTCTTGGCTAAGACTCTGGTCTGTCATTTTCCAGAAAGCTTTCCTGGCGTATCACCTTCTTAAGTGGGTTCAGAAGGTAAGCCATAGAGATAGTCACAGGTGCTGTTGCTATAATCAGTAAACAAAAAACCTACTGTAAAATATACAAGGTATCTTAATGATTAAGCAACACCAGGAATTCACTTTAACGTGGTGAATTAGATACACAAAGATACCAATAGTAACGATAATAATGGTCAGTGAGGACTGAGGGCTACTGCGTCTCGTGCCCTGTCAAGTGCTTTCCATGTACTAACTAAGCCTCACAATGAGCTGGTGAGGTCGGTGAAAAGTTTTCACCATTTTACTGATGAGGACACTGAAGCACTTAGCAGTCAGGAAACTTTCTGGTGGAGTCTGAACTGCAACCTGGCCACCCGAATTTTCAGTTCTGTGGATCAGGCAGAGTCAGTTCGAGATATCAAGTACAAAGAGAAGTTGCGATAAGTAGAGTGAAAGTTAACTTTCCCCTGTTGGAGTGTTCCGTGCTACAGTAGCAACCATTCGGAAGTGGGAAGTTTAATATCTCTGCTCTGGGGCATCTTCACAAGTTTCCCACCACTATCAGTCAGAATCGACAGGAATGGGTTTTTATCAGGACAACAACCGGAAACTCAAGAGAGAGAGGTTTTTGAACCTGCCAAGAGCAATTGCACCCACTATACTGTGATTCTGGTTATGAATTTGACAAAATCTGGTCTTCAAGTCAGATCAGTGAAAATCAGCTACCTCTTATTCCATGGAACCCATTGAATAATACATGCAATTACACAACGCACCATTCTTTCACCCTCTTATCACTCATCTAATAATTCACTGGATCACTGACTGACTCACTCACTCGCTCATTTATTCATTCAATTAGCATACATATAATGCATGAACTACTCTTGAATGAGTAGTTACACGTTCCGGAAAGTGGGATGTGACACAGTTTACTTATGGGCATATCTACCAACATGCACACTTCCTCCTTCCCATAACATTCTTTCAGGGCACCACTGACTCTAAACTGTGCTTCCCACATTGTTTTGCAAATAGGTCTCTTTGCCTTCAGGCTTGTCCTACCCAAGCCATTGCCTACTCTGCAATCAGAGTGAACATTCTAAAGTGCAAATCGGATTATGTCAAATCTGTTAGAAGTTTGTCACGTAGGATAGACTTCTAAGTGTAGTGTACGAGGACCTTCATGACCCAGCCCTCAACTTGTTCTCTTCCTGCCCTCTATGTCTCACACTGCTCCACTCTTCGCCATGCTCTGCCTCACCTCTAGGCCTGTGCACATGAGCTCCCTCTGCCCAGAATGCCCATCACCCACTTCTTGACCTGCCCAACTCCTCCATACCCTTTCGCCCTCGATTCATAAGTCAACTCCTCTGGGAAGCCATCCTTGACGTCCAGGCTGGCCTTTAGATCCTTTCTACTCCATGCTTACCTGAACCTGAGCACATTCCAGCCTAGCATTCACCACACTCAGTACCATTGCCTGCTTCTTGTGTTTTCCTTCACTAAGGGGGAAACTTCTTAGGGTCAGGGAGGGCTTCTTCATCCTTGAGCATACTGCACGTGCTCACAAGGAGTGCACTGCGTGACTGGATTTGTGTTTTTCAAGGGTCATCATAAAGTTAGTGAGAAGATTACCACTGCATTTTCATTCTGTTCATTCATCAGGAAAAAAAATAGTAATAACTTTAAAAACCAAATAAACTTGCTAGAATAGATTTTCTTTCTCAAGTAAAAGTTAAATATAGGACTCTTTTCATCTTGCTATCACTGCAGTAATACAAATGAAGCAAATTAATTTTAATGCTCCCAGGTACTGATTCTGTGTCACCATGGTTGACAGGATCCAACTAGACTTTATGAGATGGCATCTGACTTTATGGAAGTTAACACTACGCACACATTTACAATTTTACAGGGGCTTTAAGCTGTCATGCTGAAAAGTGTTTATAAAACATTAATCAAAAAATGCCTCTTTAATATAATGCATCGTCTGAAAGATGTTAGAAGGCACATATTGTAAATGGATTCTTTTTCTGACTAAAGTAATTTCCACCAAAAGCATTTCCCCATTGCTCTACAAGCACACTGTGTGGATAGATAAAGAGCACTTTCTTAGCACATTACTACCTGATCCAAACACTTGGGAAATCACTAATGTACAGCATGCCATATTTCCATGTCACACATGAGACATTTGTCTAAAATTATCCAACAGAGTTTGACACTGCAGCATATTCCATACGCAGAGCTTTCAACTGACATCTGCCAAGTAGGAACTTCAAGTAAGAGCTTTCTTCTTCTAACAAGCAAGTAAGAGTTTTCTTTTATCCTATACCCAGGATGGAAAGGATAAAACAATACGTACAAGAACAAGTATTTTTTTTCTATTTTAAATATGTTTATTTTATATTCTCTGAATTCGAGTATTCCCTTTGTATCAGTGTTCAAGTTTCAGCAGTGACTACTTACTACTGGAGGGACAGCTTGTTATTTTTCCTTGAGAAACAAACATTTTTCTTCATAGATTAAATGTGAATTTTATTTAACCCCCCACTGGAGGCTGCTCTATTGTTCATGATTTAAAAACTTTATCTACTTTACATCATTGTTCAGAGTTAACTTACTTGTAGGTGCACAGAGTTCCCATCATTCAACCATTCATTTGGTCAGGCAGGCATTCATTCAGCCATTCAAAAAACACCTTTTGGGCTTCTGCTATATGTGAGTTACTGTATATATGGAGAACAACACAGACGAGCTCCCTGCCCTCTCTGGTGCCTACATTCTAGTAACTCATGTCCTGTCCACATCAGCTTTCTGCCTCTGAGGGATGAATGCCACATAGCACCGGGAAACCCCTTCTGTCACTGGCTTACCAAGTTTCTACAGCTCCAACCTTGGGGATCATCTTTAACTAACCCCATTTGTCTTTCTACCACTAGATCAAGTCACCAAATTCTGTAGATTCTTTCCTCCACCTACCACTCTCCTTTCTCCTCAGTTTCCACTGCCACCTTCCTAATTCAGCTCTTCATAAAATCAAGCCAAGATGATTCTTACAGACTTGTGATATATCCCTGTCTCCAGACTCTTCCCCTCATCAATCCTACAAACCACAGCCAGATTAATCTTCCTAAAACCCCCATTAATTAAGCCCTGCTCAAGAACTACAAGGACTTCCCAGTGCCCATTCATCACATCCTCTACATACTCAATGGCAGTAAAAAACAAGACGACCACCATTCTGTAAGTGCTTACTACATGCTATATCTCATTTAATCCTTACAACAGCCCAGTGAAAATAGGTGGTAATTTTCCCATTTAAAGATGAGGAAACTGAGGTTTAGAGAAGTTCCCTTGCCTAACATCATACATCTGGTAGGTGGTGGAGGCAGAATTAGACCCCAGTCTATTTACTTTCAATTACTAAACTATGTAGACTCCATTAACCAAACTTTCAGTTGCCATTGCTGTTGCTGGCTCAGGCCTACCACTTTCTTGACTTTGTAAGAGCTGAGTCCCCGACTGGACCTTGTCCTTCCTTCTTTCCATGTCCCTAAATCCTATGGGTTCATCCAGGCTCAGCTTTATATTTCCCTCCACCATGAAGGGGGCCTCCCTATTGATTTCTTCCTCTCCTGAAGAATGAGGCCACCTTTTCTAGCTGCAGCACACAATTTAGCATGTGATCACATTGCTTGCTCATTCTTTTGTGTAAGTTTTGTTCTCCCCTAAACATAGGCAAAGTTACATTTTTCTTTTAGTCTCCTGCAGTGTTTAAGCACAGTGCTGGTACTCAATACATAAATGATTATTTAAGAATAGGTGCTAAAGTAACGTTTCCTATGTGGAAAAAGACAAGATTTAGAACAAATACAAGCTGCTTTGCCAGACTTTAAAGAGAGTGTATTCACATACCCTTCTTGGAGAGGATTACACTTCACAGGACAAAAATATATTTATATGGCAGGAAGGAAACTGGTCTGACCACGAAACACAAAAATTGAAATGAGTATTGAAGTGTGAAGAGACTAAATATATTGAAAAATACCCTTTGTGTCTTCTGAAGTCTAATATTACACTTAACTTCCCCACTTAGCTAAGAGGTAGTATATTGCAATCACCTGGATCATTTCCTGTCTTTCAAAGATTCATTCGCCTGAAGTCACATGACTTGTTTTCCGCTTAAATGCTTTCTCAGACTTTTCACTGAGTTCTGGAGAGTGCTTCTGGCAAATCTGGAATTCAGTTGCTTCACTCTTGAGTTGTCACGGTGATTTCCCACTTTTGTTTAGTTTGTTCTTAGATAGAAACATCCATAAGTTTACTATCCAAATGCCCTACGTGTTGTTATCTGAATTCTATCTCTTCCTTCTTAGTGAATCTCTCATAAAAGCCCATATCTGCTTTTAAAATTAATCGGGATAGATGGTTCTCTCCAACCCAGCATCACTGAATGCCAGTCTCTGCCTTCCCCACTAAATACACACACAGAGAGAGAGAGAGAGAGAGAGAGAGTCTGGTATCTTCAGAGATAAATAGTCACAGAAAGTCAAACTCACTGGCACTGATTTATCTCAATTACTAAGCAAACAGGAAATTATATGCAGTTTCTACAGCATGAAATGATGCCATGATAAGGTGCAACAACAATTTTGAAATTGTGGTTAGAATTTGGCTCAGTAAGGATTATTCTAAAGCAAAGCTAATTGTCAGAACTAATAGCTGCCATTTCATGCAGGGATTTATAATTTATTATATCCAGCAACCTACAGTGCAGTAGTTAAGAGCCTGGTGTAGGAGTCAGACAGCCCTGGATTTGAATCCTGTGTCTACCACTTATCAGCTGTGTAACCTTGGTTGGGCAAATTATTTAATCTCAGTTTTTACATCTGTAAAATGTATTTACTTCACAGACTTTTTTTTTTTTAAATAAAGAGAACATGAAATAAAAGTGTCTGGTATGCAGTAAGTACTCATCCATCATGGGCCAGACACTCTTCTAGGTGCGGTGACTAAATCGACAAAATTCCCTGCCCTCATGGAGCTTACATTCTTGCTCGTTTTATAAGGAGAGAAGTGAATCATGCTAAAGCCAGGCAAAGAGCAAATTCCACCCAACGAAAATCACGGCCCAGGGCAGTGAGAAAATGCAGCACTGCTGCTTAGGGAAAAAGTTGTTAGGTAAAATGGACTTAGTTGGTTATTCCAATTATTGTCTCTCTTCTAGAGGGTGTATAAAGTAGGGCACCTACTTCCAGGCTGACAGGCATGGCTTGGCTGACTCTCTGAGGATTGCTATCAGTCTAGAACTGCTCTGTACAGGTAGTTTTTAAGACAAGGATGGGTTTAGTCTGTGCAGCCCCAGAATTCCATCCTGGTCACAATCCCGGCTATTCTAGAATCTGCCCTCAGGCAGTTCTGGGACCTTCCAAAGGCTGACAGGCCAACTTTCTGCAGCTTTCCCTAGGGAGGGAGACAGAATTTCCCAGATCATGTGACTAGCTCTCATTGGCCCCTATCTAAATGATGGGTCTTTTGCTCAAATTTTGGGAAGCATTTTAATATGCAGATTGCTCTGCCTTATACTTTCTGATGATTTACATTTGCATGTGTTTTTTGTTCTTTTTTGTATCATTCCATTTTTAACTGACCATTCCTGTCACATGTATCTTTGGGATGTCTCCGCCATAGCACCAGAGACCTGTTGTTGCTTTATGAGACATGGAAGATAAAACATTTTTGTCCTCATTATACATTAATTTATATATAAATCAATATTTACAACTATGATGAACAAATGAGTCTTAGAAAAAAGTACAATCAAAATGCTCCTTAGAAGTGAGGATGATGAGACTTTGGCTTACTTACTTTGGACATGTCATCAGGAAAGACCAATGGCTAGGAAAGGACATCATGTTAGGTAAATAAAGTAGAGAGTCAGTGAAAATGAGGGAAATCCTTAATGAGATGGGACGGACCCAATAGCCACAGAAATGGACCCAAACATACCAACAATCATGAAGATGGCACAGGACTCGGCAATGTTTTGTTCTGTTACATATGAGGTCACCATGAGTTGGAGCCAACTCGATGACAACAACAACAATGTAAATACAGCTAAGCCATGAATGGGTACTATAACGACACTTAATTTTGAGTACAGTATTTTTGTTCCTGGAATTAGCTGCTTTGTTTTTTCTTTGTTTGATTTTCTATGCAACTATAATTATTTTCAAACTCTCCAAGGAATTATACAACCTCACTGAATGCTGTTTTCCATAGGGTTTGCCATAGCACCCAAAATGAGGTGCAAATAATATACGTGTATAAGAGCTATCTAGTAGTTTTCTCAGTGTCCCTGTGTTGGGTAGATGAAATCCATGTGTACTTAGGGCATTTCCAAATTGCTGAATCCAAAAGCCAAGAGCAGCAGCTCTGGGATGTCCAATAAAGCCAGCTGCCAGACTTCTGATATAAAAACAGATCACCTTTGACCAGTTTAACAGATAGGTACAAATGGAATTTTAATTTATAACCTCTGAAGCCTGAAGAATGTCATATGGTTACCTCTGTAGGAAGCCTATGAGAGGGAAAGGGACACTTTGAAATCGACACAGGAGCTGTCAGCCAAAAGTGTTCACAATATTGCTGGTCTTATGCCCTCGGCTGACCAGTAAGGGAGTGATTTCCCATGGAGTATTAACCTGCCTGCCACAGTTAGAACAATTGTAAAGCCTGGATTTCTTTTCTGGCTTTTTCAGGAGCTACTGAGTTGTGCTAAATAGATGTTTATGTAAAATGGTCTTGAGAGGCTGATCCTTGCTACACATTTCAAAACCAGAATTTAAAAATACATCTATTTCCAGAAAGGAGAATTAGGCCTGGAAGAACAGGAAAATGAACAAATATAGACGCCTAAGGCTGTTAATGAGAGAAAGGAGCAATCTGTTCCGTAGTCAAGGTCTTTAGGAAGAAAGAGAGCCGTATTCACATTTTAGCGGCCCAGCCATCACACATTACGCAGGCTTCCCAGGACTTCAGCTCAGGAGCCGTATCTGGAGTTCACTGATATGTTTGGTCTTCATTTGTATGTTGGTAGGCAGAACACTGACTGTAGCAAATACCCCATGTGTACTACATGCCACGCACTGTTCTGAGAGCCTACAAGCAGCCATCCACTACTCACATCCGCAATGTGAGGAAAGTTATCATTATTGTTTCCATTTTGCAGATGAGGAAACTGAGGCAGTGGATAATGAAAAAAATTGCCAAGGCCACACACAGCTAGTGACAGGATGTAGCTGGGATGTGAATATAGACAGACTGGCTCCAGAGTCTATGCCTGTCAAAGTATTCAGGAACCCTAGAAAAGAGATGCCTGATAATATTAACATAGAATATTAACAAGAGACTGAAAAACATAAAGAAAATAATATATAAACAAGAAAGATCTGAAAGATCTTTCAACAAAGGTGCCTATGGCCTGGCCAGGCTTTTACTTGCTTTGAACAAAGGTTGGTGGATGACCATCTTCTGCCCACTAGGAAAATTAAAGATTGTGTTTTAGCCTTCAGTTACCTGGGCTGTAATCCTATCACTTTGCTGAAAGTTTTATGTAAATAAAGATGCAAAAAAAGACCAAAATGAGCAGCTGGTGTTATTCTGTTTTGAAACAAGTATGCTCTGATTGGAAAGGATGTTTAATGAATGGCCTGAGCCGACTCACCAGATGCTGGCAATGAAACATTTAACTCTGCCAATTGAAGGTTTCTGCCTCAGAAGATGAGGTACACTCTCACTTGTCTGAACGATGTAGGAGTAATTAGCACACAGGGAATTCAAGAATGAACTAAAGAACTGAGCCATGGAGGCTTCACTGAGATGTGGGATGTGTCTTCTGGGAGGGGTCACCATGTTTATGGAGACAAGTTGGGCAGAAAGTGGAGTGAGATTACAACTTTTCCCCTTTCAAGGCTGTGAATGAAGAGTCATTAGTCTTCTGGAGAGAAAATCTGATAAAGTTCACATTTTAGAGGCTGTGAAACATCAAAAACAGAATGAGTGTTTCATATTACAAAAATTGCACAAGGCCATAAGAATATCATTTAACGTGGTCACCAATATAGAACTGGTGCCGGAAAGCCTTGTTTCATTTTCCAGAATTTTTTAGATGTGTTTTTACATAAATGAAGAGAAACACTTGAGCCTTTTAAGTGTGACACAAAGAGAAGCTGACGGGTATGGTATGAACTTTCATTGATTTTGTGACTCCTGACCCCCATTATCCTAAACTTAGTTTTCTCTAAAATTCTGCATTGACAATGTTGTTGTCAGTGGAAAGTGCAACTTCTGGAAGGCTTCCAGATGTTAGTTAAGTGGTAAGTGTGACCCAAATGTACATCAACTGTTTTTAATAAATACATCTAATATTTTTTTGTCAACATGACCATCAGTCATCCTCTGGCAGCAAATTTCTTCTGGATGGTCAGGTGTTCATGGAAAACGTAAACCTCAGAAGAGATGTCTTGTGACACAAAAAAACACAATAGTTTTGATGTGGGGATAGAAATCAGAGTCTATTTATTCTTAAGCCCTCTCTCTTAAAAAGGTTGATGCAGGTTTCTGCAGTTTATCTTGGCTAAATGATAATCCTGCTAACCTATCCCTGCCCTTTATCTATTCTCAGTGATATAAAAATCGAGGAGTTAAGATGTCTTTTGGAAGACTTCTTGGCAGAGGAAGAACTGAAAATCCTGGAAGCCATTTCTCGAAATATTGATGCTTTTTTAATCTCCTCAAATTTCTTTAACCTCTGAAGAGCTAACATATCTAATCATGACGCAGATAATTTTGGTTTTCACAAATCAGTACATACCAATGGACAATTTTATTAACAGAGTAGGTATAATCCTACCTTACATTATTTTTGGAACACGGTAGAGCATAAATGCATACAAACACAGCAAAGTACTCTAATGCAGTGGTTCTCAACCACAGCTACAAACTGGATCACTTAGGTGGCTTTTTAAAAAATATGATGCCTGGATCTATCCTGAGAGATCCTGAGCTGATGAGTGTGGGGTGGGGTCCCAGCATCCTGGTGATTCTAATGTGAGCCAGTGAGAAGCCTGGTCTGGTAGAAAGGTGGAGAGAGAGGAGCCTGGACTCTGGAGGTAGAGAGATTGGCCACTGTGTTCTGGCTCTGCCATGTTCTCACTGTGTAAACTGAGGTGAGTTATTTGACCTCTTCTCTGAGCTTCAATTTTCTAGTTTGGACAGAGTGACTAATAATAGTACTGTGCAGGGTTGCTGCAAAGTTTAGATGAGATAATAATGCAAGTTAAGTGTCTAATACAGTCCTAGCACATAGTAGGCACCAAATAAATGCCAGCTTCTTCCCCTTTTAACGTTTCAAAGTGTCCTGACATCTACTTTCTCATTTAATGTTCACCCCCAACCTTGTGAGACAGCAGAAAAATACAGGCTTGCAAGTTTAGACATCTAAATGTCTGGCTGATTTAGATTTTCATATCATCTTACCATCAAAATAATTTCAAATCCCCTATGAAACGCACTCTGGAGTGCCTCAGGGCTCAGCCCTCGGTGCACTTTCCTCTTCTATTTATTCACTCCCTTAGTGATCTCACCCAGTCTGTAGCGTTAAATAACATTGTACACAGAAAACTCCAGACTGGGCCAGAATTCCAGATTCCTATAGCCCTGGTGATGCGGTTGTTAAAGTGCTCGGCTGTGAACCGAAAGGTCGGTGGTTTGAACCCACCAGCTGCTCCATGTGAGAAAGATGTGATCTGCTTCCGTAAAGATTTACAACCTTGGAAACGCTATGGGGCAGTTCTATTCTGTCCTGTAGGGTTGCTATGAGTCAGGATCAACTTGATGACAGTGTGTTTGTTTCTGGTATAGCCAACTTTCCACTAGATGTTGAAAGACATCTCAAACTTAATACATTTAAAATTGAATTCTTGATCTGCTCCACATCCTTCCCCCACTAAAACCTGCTCCTCTGCAGTCTTTCCTAATCCAGTAAATGGTAACTTCCTTCTTCCAGGGCCTTGAGTCAAAAACCTTGGAATCATCTTTGATTCTGGACTATCTTTTATATACACATCCAATTCATCAGCAAATCCTACTACCTCTGCTTTCAAAATATATCCAGAATCCATGCTTCTTACCACTTCACTGCTACCACCCTGGCCCCAACCACCATCAACTCTTGCCTGAATTAAAGCAATAGCCTCTTTACTGGTCTTCCTGTTCTCACTGCCCACTCCCCTATCTTTAACATAAGAGCCATAGGGAGCCTTTCAAAAAGCAGAAGTTAGAGTGTGCCACTCTTCCACTCAAAACCCCTAATGGCTTCCCCTCTGATTCTAAGTAAAAGTTAAACCCTTACAATGGCCAGTAAGGCTTTACACAATATGAGTGGCCCCTCACTCCCATTATTTCATACGCTATAACTCTCTCCCTCAGCCATTCTGCTCCCAGCAATAGTGGCCTCCTTGTTGGTCATCCAACATGCCAAGCGACTTATTGCCTCAGGTGCTTGCCCTTGCTGTTCCCTCTGGCTGGAATCTCCTTCCTCCAAAGATCTACCTGGCTTGCTCCTCTTCCCTCAGGTCTTTAAGCAAATGTCCCCTTTAAGCCTGAAACCTTCCCACCTCTACCCTGGCATGCCTTATCTTCCTTCCTGGTTTTATTGGTGTCCATAATACTTACCACCATCTGATGTGGTATATATTTAAGCATTTGTCTGTTTAACTCCATGAGAAACCAAAAAAAGAAAAAAGAAAAAGAAAAAAAAAAAAAAAAAACCCAAACCTGTTGTCATCAAGTTGATTCTGACTCATAGTGACCCTATAGGACAGAGCAGAACTGCCCCAGAGGTTTTCAAGAAGAGGCTGGTGGACTCGAACTGCCGACCTTTTGGTTAGCAGCTGTAGCTCTTAAACACTGCGCCACCAGGGCTCCAACCCCATGAGAGAGGAAGCTAAATGAGGGCAAGAACTTTTTTCTGTTTTGTTCACTGCTGTACCATCCAGGGCCTAGAAGAGGGCCTGGCACATAGTAGGTACCAAATAAATGCTAGTTAAATGAATAAATGAATCAAGTAGACTATGTTTCAAAAGCATCTTTTCATTGACACCTTATAGAGAAAACTTGCAGTGAAGACAGCTCCGGGAAGTGTCACTTCTACAGTATCATTAGCACGCTCAGCTTTAGTACAGACGACATTCCAAACCAGTTGGCTTCCTGGGCCCAGGAATCTTTTGAGTTGTGCCCAATCTCACATATCCTGCTGCCCCCAGTGTAACTTGTCAAAACATACTGAGTACCCCCTGGCTTTAAAAAGTGGGCAGCAAATATTAATTTCTGGCTTGGGTTGTTTACATAGAGCAGTAAATGGGGACAGGGAGAGACTGGGTGTTACCCTCGTATTACAGCTGCAGGCTCATTTATTCTTTACTGTAAAGAAGCATGCAGCTGGCTATCATTAAATACACAACCTGGCTTACAGTGTCTGGCTCAATTAAGTGAACTTCTAGGGAAGAGACATGACCAAATAAATAATTGGAGAGATGGAACTCTGAAACGACAATTGTTATTCATCGGTCTTTGTTTGCAAGTTGAGACTGAGAGATATAAACTTCAAGTGAATGAGATCTCCTGGGTGAGAAGCTTCACTTCAAACACAGTAAACAACTGTTGTGGGGATATGTGCCATTAAAATATGGATGTATAAAGGCCTCTATGCTGCACAACATGTTGAGACTTGTCCCCAACATGTTGAAACTTGTCATGACTTGTTTTTCTAAACCCGTTACTGATTGGCTTGCTTACCTGAATTCCTCCTCCCTTGCCCGAAACTTATTGTTATTCACCCAGAGCCCACTGTTCTGTTATTTGCTTCACTGTTTGCTGTATTGACTGTAAAATAAACTCCTGGGACTGAAGCTGGGTTCGACTCCTCAGAGTGACCCTCCTGGCCCACTTCTCTGTAAGAGCTGTGGCATTGGTTACTGTCTCCGCCGCCCCGACAACCGTCGCTGCTGCGACAAACTGTTGTTCTGTGATGCACATTTTAGTACTGCTAGAGGCAAACTTTCCAAAAAAGAAAAGAAAAAAAAAAAAACAAACTCTCTACCTCTGACAGCGAGTGCACAGACTAGCAGGAGGCACCAGGAAATGGACCGCTGTAGGTGCTCCTTGGACCCAGTTAAGTCCTTGTTAGAAAGGACAAGGAACAACGGAACGGAGCTCCTCTCACTTCTTGTAGAATTTCCCTCTCAGAAGTATGGAGTGTATGCAACTTAGCACACATGCGTTGGTTATTAATATGCACAATGAATCTCTTTAGCGTTACTGCTGTGGTTAGAAATAATGGTATTTTGAAAAAAAAAATTGGTTTGAAATAAATACGAAACTATGGAATTAAAAGCTTCTAACACAAAGAGAAGACAGCAAGAGATATACAGGAATAAAGATTCTGCCCATAGTTTAAGGTGCCACTGTACGACATGCAGGGTTTTTGATGTCTCGTTGCCTTTGAGCTGTAGGGGTGATGAGTGCAGGTGGAGCTCGGCCGGTGAAGCCAAAGCATGTAAACACTTGGTCCTTCTGATTCCTGTTCCATCACTAAGCGAGCAGCAGATGCTATCACACCACTCTTAGGTATTCCTGGAAGGCTGTGTGGTATGATAGAAAGGGAACTGAGCTCTGATACCAGAGACCTGGGTTTCCACCTTGACTGTGCCACCTATCATCTATGCAATCTTGAGTTATTTTGGAGTAGTGGTTAAGGGCTTGGCTGCTATCCAAAAGGTCAGCAGTTTGAACCCACCAGCCAGTCCTTGGAAACTATGGGGCAGTCCTACTCTGTCCTAAAGGGTTGCTATGAGTCAACCTCAACTTGACGGCAATGGGTGCTTTTTTTTTAATACCCCTCAGTTTCCATATCCGCTTAAAATGAGGTTAAAATAACTATCTGAAAGGGTTGTAGTAGGTTTCAAGTGAGACAGTGTACCTAGTACAATGCCTGACAAGAGTCAGCGCCTCCAAAATGATTAACTATTAGGATTATTATTATAAGAGGTAGCATTAACAAATTGGGTTATGGAGCTCAAATTTATACTACAGTCTGCAAGATTGAACAGGGAAGCGGTTTGCCACTGAAATCACTCAGGATGAGGGCTAAAGCACTACGAAAATTTTTGAGACTGGTGACTGGTAAGGACTGCCCCAGGTACAGAAACTTCCCACCACGGACACTGCCAAGCCTACAGTGGCCTGCAGCTGTTCACAAGCACTCTTGATAAGTGTTCATGATCACATGTGGTTTGCTCTCCCTTTCAGAGCCCTGACTTCTGGAAAGCAGTGCTTCTCTTGTGTTTCTATTTTCTTTCCACACTACCTATTACAGTTGGGAGATTTTTAGAAAAATCATATGATTTCCTTTTATAAAGGGATTTACATTAGGTTAATTTTCAAGTACATTCTGAAATTTTTTAAAATATGGTTAAATGCTACCTTCAACTTTTCAGGAAGACATGGTCTTAAAGAAAGCCACACTTCTGCAGTGAGTGCTGGATACAATGGATGTGGAATTGATGGTTTTCTTTTGTCTGGGTTGCACCTTATAATTTATAAAGTACTGGCATGCATCCGCATCCAAAGGGTGTGGTTTAACCAAGTTGGTACAAAGGGAATTCAAAAGGACATCTGAAGTTAGGCAAAAAAATCGGAACTCCAGCTACAGATTAGAAAAACTGGAGCTAACTTTTTGTCCTTTCTAGATAGGACCACAATACAATAGACTGAAACCATGAATGAGGAAGTGGGTGATTCCTGGAAAGCAGGGTCCAGGCCTATTTAAAATTTTTATTATGTATTTTTATACAATATCTAGTAGTGTATTATAAACACTGATGCCCTAAGTATCTCCTTTTGGCTAATGATGAGATGAAAAAGTATCTAAAAGTGGGTCACACCATGGCCAGGCCAAAATAACAACAGCATAAAAAATAACAAACCAATTAACAAAAAAGAAAGACACACACAAAAACAACTCAGGTTGACCCAAACTGCTTCCCACTGTTAGTAAAAAGCACTTATACAAAACCTGACTGAATTCTCTGCTAGTAAAAAACTTCCCCAAGTTCCAGGTGCAAGAGCCAGCACCTCTGAGAGCTGAGAGGTAGTTCTGCGAGGATGTAATGTGGTGGTTCTCAAACTTTAGTGTGCCTAAGACTCTCCTTTGGAATGTATTACAAAAATCAGATTCCTGGGTCTTATCCTTAAAAATTCTGATTCTGAAGGCCTAGGGCACAACCACAACAATGGACTCAAACATACCAATTACATAAAGATGGCACCAAAAAAAAAAAAGAAACCTGTTGCGAGCAAGTGGATCCTGACTCACAGCCACCCTATAGGACACAGTAGACCTGCCTCCTAGGGTTTCCAAGGCTATAATCTTTATGGAAGTAGACTGCCACATCTTTCTCCCTCGGAGTGGCTGGTAGGTTCAAACTGCTGACCTTTCGATTAGCAGCCAACACTCTGACCACTGTACCACCAGTGCTCCTTGAAGATGGCACCCATAACCCACTGCTGTCGAGTCGGAACAGGTCCAGGCAATGTTTCATTTTGTCATACATAAGGTCGCCATGAGTCAGAGCTGACTCAACAGCAACTAACAACAGTAACAGGCCTAGAGTAAGGCTCTGGAATCTGCATTTTTAAGCATGCAAGTCCCTGTAATTTTGAGGCAGGTGATCAAAGAGCCACTTTGAGAAAATGCTGACCTAATGGTGTCCCTCAGAAGGGCTCACGACTATGAAGCTAAATATGTAAGCAAACTTTTCAAAATGAGTCACTGGGTGTTAGAACCAGAAGGCCCAGAAATCATCTGGTATAAACTCTTCTCAGGGCTCTCACTGCAGCTGAGCACAGAGGCTAAGAGCCAGACTTAGTCAGACCTGGGCTCACGTTCTGGCTCTGCCACGCGGGTTTGCATGACTTGGGCAAGTTAGTTATCCCTTTGGAACCTCACGTTCCCCATCTGGGGCAACTGTGGGAGTAATCTGAGCTGGTGCAAATAACGGAGTGTTGGGAGGTGACCTATGACATGCTGGCTGCATGTAAGCCCCAGATTCTTTCCAATAGACCATGTGTAGTGGCCAAAAAAGTTTAAAGTAGTTGAGGGTTAGCTGCACTCCCCACAGTCTTGCCAGCAGGACTTAATGAAAGTAAGCTGCCACACACACATACAGGTATTTTTAACTCAATATGTATTAGCAGTCAAGCACAAAAATAGTTTATACAATCTACCCTGTAAACTTCAAGTCCCAGCTCTGACCTTCCCTGTGCTCCAACCAGCACCCTGCATGAAAGGGTCTCTCCAAGCACATGGTTACGTTCCAGAGCAGGACTCCTTACTTTTACAGTCGGCCTCAGGCAAACACAGGTCTTCTGAGCAGTAGCCTGACACAAAAGCAGGAAGGGATCGAGCTTCCACAACACTCCTGAGGATTTAATACCAGGCTAGGGGACTTGCTAGATTCTTTTAGCAAATGAAGAGTGTCTCGGAAGTACTTTAGGCAGTCCGCCTATCAATGGAAAACCCATTTCTGAACATTCATCATGCAAATTAATGTCACTCACTTCACCAATAGAAACCTACTTCTGAATTCACTCTGCTAACTAGTGAAATCTCAGGTTAGTAGAGATATTGATAACAAACACTGTTGTAGCTGCCTCTAGAGTATCTCCTTTCTGACAAAATAGTAGCCAGACACTCCACTGAGAATTTTCCATTACAGCAGCCACTGTCCCTGGAGCTGAAGTCTAAACTAACTAGTACATACACGATCCCACACTGCCGAAACAAAAGTATTTTAAAGTGAATTACTTCATGTAATAAGCACTTAGCACAGTATTTGCCTATTAAGTACCCAATAAATGCCAGCTGTTATTATTGCTATAGAAAACACATTGAATAGAGAAAACAATTTTAAAAATAAATTATTAAAAGGTATAGAAATTCTGTTAAATAAGCAGAACTAATTCAATAATAATCTAAATGCAGGTGGTCTTAACACTTCTGCAAATCAAGAATTAATCTAACTCTTCATTTCACTCCGGTTCCTATGTGGTATCAGGAATATGGGTTAAAGTCCAGTGGAAAGAGGACAGCCAAAGCCAAAGTCTGCATGTTAACTATTTGAGGAAGGGGACAAAGCCTCTTTCTTACTAAGCAAAGTATAAAGCAATATTTTTCAGATTTTGGTTTATGACTCAATAGTTAGCTGCAAAATCAGTTTAGTGGGTTTTATCTAGTACTTGAATAGAATATGGAATATATTCCATAAAGTAAGGGTGAATGTGGTTTGTGACATTTTATACACATGTAAGTGTGTACTGGATCATACTGTAAACTATGTTTCTAACTGTAGGTTGTGGTTAAAAATGTTTGAAAGTCCCTGGTACAGAAAACATGGAGGAAGAGGAGAATGCAGGGGTAGTAGGGCTTCGGTCTTCCAGGTGGACATCTCCTGGCCTATCATTAAGTTAAAGGACCCTCTAAATGGTAGTGGAGTGCCAGACTGGGAACCCCCCAAAGATGTTTTATTATGAGACTTTCTGAAATTTTTATGACAAAATCTAGATATGTTAGCAATGATTTTCAGACATCACATTCAGAATCAAAAATTAAAAACGAAGGAGTACACAAACCTCTGAGTTTCAGCTGATTTGAGAACTTAATCTCTCTCTTTCTGTGGATCAGAAAATAGTACAAAATTACAAGTATGTCCTCACTCTTCTTCAGCATGATGGGTCTGCACTTTCAGTAGCATCTTTAAGAATCTGTCAATGACAGGGGCCCCTAAATTGTCTTTCCTTACAGAGCTGTAGCTCCACAGCAACCTGCAGGACAGAAAGATATTTATGGCTGCACTCCAAAGACAGACTTCTATTTTCTGACTTTAATCTGGGTTCCTATTTCCACTTTATTAGTTGACTGTCAAACAGCACCAAGCTCTTAGTTTTCCAGAAGGGAGTACAGACGGTGTTGCCTCATGACAGGTAAGAATGGCTCAGCAAAACCCACTTTAAATGGAATATAACTTTTCACTAACAAGGAAAATATAAGGAATGAGTGTCAGTTGGTGACTGGAGCGCATGGAAATAGATATTTCTGGGAACAATTACAGATATCAAGTATTTTAAAATGGAGTGCCTTGTAACCAGCAATGTAATAAGTAGTTTTCTTTTGAAACAATTAATAAAAGAGCTCAAACCCATGCCTGAGATCACATATTCACTGTACTTAGAATCACTCTAGCATTTTTTGGTTTTCAAAGTATTTTCATATGCTATTATCCAGTGCAGTTCTGGAAGTTAGAAGACCTGGAATCTAGTCTCTGCTAGGTATATAATCTGGGATAAGCTTTTAAACATTTTTCTAGAAAAGAAATTTTCATTTTTTTGTATACAAAATAACATATAATTACTGATTGGCTAATATTCAAGGTTGTGCAAGTAACATGACTAAAAGTGCTTTAAAAAAGTGCCACTCAATTGTAGGATTATTTTATTAAGATAATATTATCCATGTGCCAAATAGAATCACGGATAAGCTTTGAGAGAAAACAACAGAAATAAAAACTTCCTTATTTCAATTCAACTTCCTCTTGAGAAAACAACCCAAATACAAGTAAGTGATCTTTTCAGCCCAAGTTGCAGGTAATCCATTAGTATTCTTGAAAAGCTTCCAATTAAAATTGAAAACAAGGTCTTTTCAAAATTTTGTTTCTCCGATGACATTCTTTGGAGAGCAGATTTTTTTTTAAACCTCATCAGGAAAAAGTAACAGCCATATTTTCTTTCCCATAATATTCTAATATTATCTACATAACTATTCCTTCCAAGAACTCTTTTGCTTTGCACACATAACAGGGAAACTATTGTTATCTCATAGAAAGGATATATCCATCATTGAACACAGACTTACAGAAACTTAAAACTATAAGGAATCTCAAGTATCACCTTGTCCACCTTCTAAATTTACAGATGAGGCCTACAGCAGTTAAGTGATTTATTCTAGCTTTTGGTGAGAGAACTGGGACTTGAATCCAGACTGGAATCAGAGACGTGCTCTTTCCACTCTTTCCAGAATCCTATGTCTACCCAAAAGCTGTACTTTCTTTTCGTTTAATGCATAGTTTTTATCACAGTTCAGCTGTGCAAACTGCAACCACAAACCCATAATGAAGAATAAACATCAAACACTAGGAATAGCTATCTTGATTTACCTTTGTACACAATTGTTTATAAATGGTTAGACATATACCAAAAAAAAAAAAAATCCAAAACCATTGCTGTTGAGTCGATTCTGACAGTGACCCTATAGGACAGAGTAGAACTGCCCCATAGGGTTTCCAAGGCTGTAAACCTTTACAGAGGCAGACTGCCACATCTTTCTCCCATGGAGTGGCTAGTGGGTTCAAACCCCTGACCTTTCAGTTAGCAGCCAAGCACTTTAACCCTTTCATGAGTAATAGGATATATGTTTGCCCACCTAAATTTTCCATGTCTCAGGTTTCTGGGGAACTTACTTTCCGACTTTTAATGCGTGCTGCCGCAAGGTGAGGACCTGTATAACTGTTTGAAATGGGCCTGTGCTGCAAATTACTGTTTTCACAAGGTACTGTATGAGGGACTGCATCCTGGGGCACCCTGTAGGGGACATATGTTTTCCACCAACCTGCAGCCCAGCCCAAACAGAAATAAGTGACCCAGAGGCCAGCAGGACATATGCATCCCACCAATCCTATCCCCAGAGTCCAGAGGGACATATGTGTTCCACCAATCCTACCCCCATCTCCCAGAGGGACACCCTGAATTCAGACACATTCAATGATTCTGCATGTATTCCATCAATGAAAAAAATATCAACAAAAAATTTAAAGCGAAAAATAATTTGGTCATGAAATGGTTTTAACCACTGCACCACGAGGGCTTCTCATTAGATACATACCAAATCAAAAATCTGGTACCTTCAAGTTGATTCTGACTCATGGTGACCCTATAGGACAGAATGGAACTGCCCCACAGAGTTTCCAAGGAGTGGCTGGTGGATTCGAACTGCTGACCTTTTGGTTAGCAGCCATAGCTTTTAACCATTGCACCACCACGGCTCTGTTAGACACATAGAGGACTTTTAATAAGATCTGATCATAACACTCCACATAATATTAAAATAGCATTAGTTCAATTCAGAGATACTTTTGGAAATAAACAATTGGGAATCTCACAACAGACTGCCAACAGTCAGTTGACATGCTCTGAGATTATGTGTTTTCATTTTACCATTCAAAAACATTAAAAACTAATGCAAATACTTAAGGATCTCAAACATCTTTAAACTTTCTCTTTCTAGGTGTAGTGATTTGAATACTTAAGAGAAAAAGATATATAAAAGAAAGTAAAATGCCAATTCCACCAGGATATCTTGGATCGAATTTCTTTCTTGATGAGATTTAGTTGACTGTGCACTAAGCCATTATGAAGTAGGGTAGAAGCTGTTCTTCAGTCTCTACTCTGTAAAATATCTCCTCCTTATTGTACAAATATCAGCCTCAAACTAGGGAAAAATCGGGGAGAGTTCATGGTTCTTATGGCAACCCACAGCAAGTGATGGTGTCTTAACAAAATATAAAATCACCTCCAACCCTGAGCTGGAACAAACTATAGGAAGGCAGCAAACAAGCCCTGTAGTATTGTTTTAGATGAAGTACAATGATAGCTCTGCACTTCCTCCAGGCCTCCTCTTTCTTCCTGAACGAACTCCAGGGAACAGCATCATGTCAGGCTTTCCAGATGGATTATGTGAAGCCATAGCTCAATGTCATTTTCAATAGGAAGCCTCATAATTAAAGGTCAAATAGTCACTTCATCTGCAATCAATCAATAGAAAAAGTACTAATACGAAGAACTAATCAATCAATGGCAAATGCACTAATAAAAGCAATGAATCAAATTCAGCATGTGTGCGGATGCAAGTACATGGAAGAGATTGAGACAGGGCAAAAGCAAGAACAATAAAATAAATTGAAGGTGTATGTACAAGAGAATATTCAGGAAGCTTCTCAAGCAAGAGTATTCATCTTTGGTTTATCAGTTACATGGGAACACTTGCCTGCAATGATCTATTCTTAAACACAAATAATGGAGATAGTAATAAATGGTATTTCATAAGGCACACTTAATATATTTATTCTATTTGAGATATTAAAGATATATATGGAAAATCACTAGAAGAAATATTACATGACAGTGATTATACAAGGGAAAGATATATACTTTTTAAGTGTCAAATAGATACTGTAGTCCATTATATTTCACTTTTGTGTGAGAAGTGAGAGAAAGTATAATCCTGAGTATAACCTCAGATTTTCCCACCTCCTGCTTTCTGGAATATGAATTCTCCATACTCTGTGTGATGTTCTTTAATTTCCATGCATATAAGAATTTCCACTGGGATAATTATCTGCCTATAGCTCAGGTCACTGCCATGGCATATCCTCTGTGCCAGTGATGGTGGGTCACCAGTAGAGGGAAACATGCACTGGCTCTTGGGAGAGCCGATATAGTAAATTATAGGGCTTAACAAGGTCCATTCTAGCAATAGGATCCAAACATGCCCCACTATATATGGAAATTAGGGCACTTCCAGGACAAAGGTGATCTATTCCACCTCTCTGAGATAAGGGAAGCAGCAGAGAGCCCATTTACATAAATGCTACCTAGGACCTGCCGAAGGGAAGCCAGGAGTGATCCAGGAATGACAGAATATTTGAGTTGGGAGCCACCTTAGGAATTATTTAGTAAAATTCCCTAATTTCAGAGATAAGGAAATAGGGGTCTGGGGAGGTATTAGTAGAAGAGCCAGGACAAGCACTCAGCTCTTGCAATTCCAAGAGAGCTGTCACATTATGGGAGTAATGAAGGATTCCCACTACATGGTTACACTAGTATCTTATTGGAGGATCTAACCACCTACTTCACGGGAGAACACTGCAAAAGAAAACAAAATTCCAAGTTTATTCGGCCCTTTCCAGAAAAACAACTACTTCTGATTGGTGTTCAGAGTACCCATCTGCTTGTCTGGAAATGAGCTTTCAGAAAGCACCAAGAACAGAAGAGTATGGCTTTGGGATTAAGAAAAATGAAAAGACAAAAGATTAAATTGGTAGATATTTTGCTTATAGAAAAGAAAAGAAATCACCACACTGCACTGGAGAGTTCTTTGTTCAACATAGCCAGCTCCAGCAGAGAAGAACATCACGGAGGAAAAAGAAAATCCATTTTGGTTTTCCTGACAAAAGCAAATCCCTAGGGGCAGCTCGGGTTCAAAGCCCATTGCAGAAATGCAGAAATGTACCTGGTGCAGCCATGGCCTCGCATGTGCTCTGAGGACACGGGCTCATTTGATCGTGCACTCTGGACTCGGAGGTGTCTGGCAGCACCTGCCTCTGGACTACCTACCTTTATAACAGTCCCTTACCTTTTAGGAGACCTAGAATACCAGATGCCATATCACAATAACACACACAGCAAACAAGAGCAAGATGATTTTTTTGAGGTCGGCAACTAAACCATACTTGTTACATGAAAATCTACACGACGGGGTGAGAAAAATGGAACACTGGAAGCAGTAATACAAGTTATAACTAACAGAGTTAATAATAACTAATTATAATAACAACTAATAATATCGCTTCTAGAGTGGCCCACTATCTGCCAGGCACTACACCAAGCTCTTTATGGGGGCTTTCCCATTTAATCCACGGCAATCCATGCAGTACAGCTATTAAACCCATTTTGTCATGTATTATCACCTATTATGTACCAGATGCTGTGCAGGTACTTTTCAAAATGTGTTATTCTACCCCATTTTACAGATAAGAAAGCTAAGTTTCAGGGAGATTAACTGATTTGTCCAAGGTCACAAAAATCAGGACTGGAATACGGGTTCCAAAGCCCTTTCAACTTTGATTTAATGATGATTATGAAGAAGAAAACCAAATGAATATACTGCAGTGCACAGACTGTATATATAATTTATTCAGCCGAAGACTTACATAACGACTGCTTCTAAAAGAATTTGTTCTAAATCATTGTTCTAAACTTGGTAAGACAGATATAGGATCTACCAGACAAATATATTTGCGATTAGTAAAAACATTATGAAATATCTTCATTTTCTAGATTATAGACTGCATTTCTTTACCATGAGCAGACCCAGAGCAATGGCGTAATTCTTCCTTTGCTTAAGTGAGTGAATCACGTGCCAAACCAACATGCCTATCATCCTCAAGGAGTTTGTGAATGACGTATATTTCAATAAAACTTTGGATTACTTAATGACTTTTAACGACTAAAAGCATAGATTCCGAATGTCTGGACAGGTTACTGGTATAATGCCACTAAACTGGATAAAGCGAAGTAGAAGATAGCACTTTCCTCCTTGATCTATTTTTGTCCATTAAATAAATACCTACTTCACTTTCAATTTCAGATTGAGTTAATGCTGACTATATAGTTTCTTTTTTATAGAGATAACGTAACATTCCAAAATGGACTTCAAACCAATGTCAATACTGAATTAGAGTAATAACTTTATCTCAACCTTGCTCCAAGCTCCCAGAAAAGAAGTTACATTTTCCAGGGGTGACTTTATAGCCTTCCAAAGCAAAGTTTTTGCCAGTTGGTTTTTTGGAAGCAGTTTTTTTTTCTTGCCCTTCCTTGGCTGTTAATGTTAACATTCAACATTGAAAATCTCTTACGGGAATCAAAACCATGATTACAAATTAAGCTAAATCTAACACTGTTGAATTTAGGCCCTCAGAAACTGGTTTGGTCAATAGTATCTCAAAACAATGACTCATCTTCACTTTGCTATTGTTCTTTACCATACAGAGTGTGAAATAACCCCATTCCATTTAATTTGAAGAGCTCCTTGAACTTCAAAATCATAAGACATAACTATATGAGTTGATTTTCAATTCTGTGAATTAAATGTTGGTTTTCAAGTCTGAGAATCACTTACCCAATGTGAGAGATTTGTGTGTCGAACAGAAAATGATAGCCACTGTGTCTGCTGGTGTGAAACCCGAATTATTCCTAGGGGAAAAAAAGTTTTTTACAAATACTTTTCTCAATAGCCTATTTAACACATCATAAATCAAATATAATACCTACATTCATGTTAACGTCCCTTTGACAAATCCTTGTGACAGAAGCAATTTTACGCCCAAATGTACAGAAGTATTTGAATTTCTTTTTAGAGAATCATTTCTGAGTAGTTTATCCATGAAAAGAAGACTATTTTTAAAAATGTGTGGTAGAGGTCTCCTAAGATCACATGTACAATATACAATATCCCTATTTACAGATGAGAAAACTGAGGCACGCAGCTAGTTAAGTGACAGACTCAGGATTCAAACTGACTCTGGCTCCTGAGTATGTACTCTTAACTACTAAAATAACTACTATGGTCCAGGACTTTATGAAATTAACGTAGCAAGTAACTCTTTTAGCTAAGTCATAGGTTATCTATTACCCCAGTGGTTTGAAAGAGTTATTGTAGCTCTACAAATGCTTCTCTCAAAGATCAACATATCCTTTCAGTAGGGAACACACACTTTTGAGAAATACATGCTCTGAACAATGATTGAACATCATATGTTTTAGTAAAAATAATAATACTATCATATTTTGAGCAGTTACCATGTGTCAGGCACAGCTCTAGGTCTTTACATGTAAAGACAACAACCTCGTAAGGTAGGCGATAAGATACCCCTATTTACAGATGAGAAAACTGAGCCACAGAGCTATAAGTGACAGACCCAGGATTCAAACTGAGTCTGGCTCCTATGCCTGTGCTCTTAAGTTAAGCATTAAAAGAACAAAATAAACAAAAAAATCCTCCTTGAGTCAAAAACCATTAAATGTTATAAAGAGGCACTACTGACAGAAGATATCATAGTCAGATTTCCTCTTTAAAAGAATTAGAGAACCACAAGTAGAAACGGTTCAATATATAATTATTCCATTGTGTCCTCTTTTATATTTTAGAAACTAGCGCATCCTGTAGAATCCAGGTTTGAAGCTCTAGTGAATCTATTCACTTCCTGCCCAGAATTCGGACAAGAGAGTTAGCAAATGGAAAGTTGCTCCAGAACCGGCTGCACATACACACTTGCAGACAGAACAATCTATCCAATTTTTAAAAATCTCTGAAGAAAGAGATCCCACCATTTGCCATAGTAACCTTGTCCCCATACTTAACAACTTTCACTGGCAGAAAAATCTCCTCTAAATCAAAAGCAAGAAGAGCCCTCTCCTCTCATCATCCCCTATACGTGTGTAAAAAGAATATTTAAATTGCCCTTTGGTCATCTCTACTCTGAAAAGTCACTTATCTTCATGACTCCTAATCAGTCTTAACTCCATTTCTTTGACAACAACTTTCCAAACTGAATTTTTGGTATTTCATCTTGGTATCATTTGAGTATAATAAGATTGCGTTAAAGTTCCACATTTCATTCTCTTGTTTATATTATGATGTCATGCTTGTTTCTTAACCATTGTACATGGTTGACATATTCCTTCATCCCTTTATTCCTCATGTAGGCTTAATGGGGAAGGAGTTCTGTAAGGTTCTGTAAAAGCACGGGCTGAGAGATGATAAGAGCACAGATATATACTCTCTAAAAAAGATAGAGAAACTGAGAGATAGAGAGAGAGAAGAGAGAGAGAAGAAGAAAGAGAGGTGGAAATGAGGTCTGGCACAAGAACTACCTCTAATCTGTGGTGGAGGAGGGAGGGTAGTGGTGGTGGTTGATGATGGCATACATAGGAAATGTTCTTGGAGGAAATAACAATTGAACTGGGCCTTAAAGAACAGGTTTAGACATAATCAGATGTGTATTTTAGGTAAGGAATAGTAAAACTGAAGCATCATTGTGCAGGGGCAGTCAGCAAAGGGAAGGTTCTTCAGGCTGACTGGGGTGCAGAAGTGTGGACTTGATAAGATGGGCTAAGTGGAACCACTGCGGGTCTTTGGACAGTGGAACGACACGATCAGACCTGTTCTTAAGGAGCAGTAATCACATTGCGTGGTATAAGACTAAAGATGGTGAGACTAGTCAGGAAGCAGGCAGTTTTAAGTGCCTGAAGAATCATAGTGAGAGCAGGAGATGGAGGTAAGACACACAGAAATAAAATTAAAAGAACTTGTCAAATGTTAACATCTTATGCAATATACTCCCTCCCAAAGGCTTAAGAGCACAGGCTTTGGGGAAAACACACCTGATTTAAATCCAGACTATCTTTTTGCTTATATATAAAAGGCAGACAATATGGCCTGCCACTTATGCCATGTGAGGATAAATGCCAATATTTGTAAAGATTTTGGCACTTTGTAAGTGTTCAATACATGCTAGCTGATATCATTATTGTTATTATTATTGCTTTGAAAGATGAGAAGGAATTAAAGATAAATTAGAAAATTTGAGCATTAAGACATTAACAGAAAAGGGAAATGGAAGAGGAGGATAGGGCTTGGGAAGGAGGCCAAGGAGTTGATGTTTAAATGTAGTTTATTTGTAGTAGTGAGAGAGGATGGTGTTTTCAAGAAATCTGGTGAAGAGAAGGAAAAAGTTGGGGGAGATCTGAACATGATTGTGAGGAGAGACTGAAGACGCAGTAGATAGAAATAACTGATGAAATCAGGTCCCCAAACAGGGCTCGGAAGATACGACTGAGGGGGTTAGCCTGAGAGGGGAGTACAGCCTCTGAGACGGAAGAACAGAAGGTGAGGGAAAAATACGGAAAAATTTCAGATAGAGAATGGGAAAGTAGAGGCAATTTGTGTCAGAGATTTTATTTTGTTTGAAAGTATGAGGCATTTTACTCATCCACAGAGAGTTTGGGGTAATTTTGAGGCCTGGGAACTGAGGAAATTAGAAAAGGTTGAGACAGGCAGATTGAGGAATACAATATCCAATCAAATCATGATGAATAAAAAACTTTCCACAGGAGTGAACGACCCCCCTGCAATTGTAGGGCATGGAGCATAACCAAGTGGCCTGGTTTTGGGATGTTCTCTAGCAATGCTTGTGGTGTTAGCAACAACACAAAGACCTTTTCAGTCTTTGGCTGCCCTTGTGTATAACCGATCGTGGCCGTATCTGAATTTATATAGTTTGGTTTTCTTCCAAGAGAGTCTGGCAGTTTACTTCCCCTTTAGTGAACTGTGTTCTGTTTGATATCTTGCTCTTTTCCAGATTATAGTACATTGCCAATGTGTCAAAGTCTCTCTGGCCAAGGAGACTGACTTAATGTGGTGCTAGCTGCCATGAGAACAGCATTTACAATGTAGCTAAAGAGGATATTTGCAAAGTATGTTTACATGTCCTCTGCTTCAGTTAAGGAGACTGAAGCTGGGCTCACACTGGGAGATTTCGGGCCTGATCTGAGTTGGAACACTGCCCTATAGTCAGTCAGTGGGGATGGAGGATTAGGATTAAAGAATAAAAATTGAATTTTTAAGGTTAGAAACAATATTCCCCCTGAATAGGGTTCGCTTATACTCTAGCTATACAGTAACAGAATGCTCCACACCACAGATCTAAGGGAAAGCCAATAGAGCAGATGCTTACTTAGTCTTTCATTAATACTCATGACAATGCGTAACCACAGCAGGAAGCATCTACTGAGCGTCTTTTAAGTGCTTTGCATTCAGTATTTTGTCCTCCTCAGAATAGCAATAGAAGGTAGACAGTATTCTGACCCTTTTTCCAAAAGAGATTTAACAACTTCCCTCAGTCACACAACTAAATACCAAAAGCAAACCCACTGCCGTCATGTCAATTCCGACTCATAGCAACCCTAAAGGACAGGGTAGAACTGCCCTGTAGGGTTTCCAAGGAGCTGCTGGTAGATTTGAACTGCTGACCTTTTGGTTAACAGCTTAACTCTTAACTACTTTGTCACCAGGGCTCCGACAGTCTTTCCCAACTCTTGGAGATAGGCTTACTTTCTGAGAAGGACATTATTAAAAACAAAACAAAACAACCTCACAAAATATAATCAGATGGGTGATAGCAGCTGTTAAGGTAAATCACCCACCCTCAGCTGTGTTCAGTCAAGGGCTGGCTCAATGGGGAAAGTCACGGCAATACACAGAAAAAGTAAGCATCCTGGTAAAGTCAGTGTATTTAGGTAATAATGATTGTAATTATTTTCAGTGATTAACATTTCTATTACTTGTGCTCACATTCTTAAAAGGAATCACATTATTATTTATTTTCTAACCCCACCTTATCTCTTTTTAATATTGATTTTCTTTTTATCCTGTTTTTATAATTCTTTTGATCACTTTGACTTCCCTTGAGATGTTTATTTCCTTTTCTTCCCAACTGGTCTTTTTATTCTCTCTTACAAAGATTTCAATCAATGCTTTCCACATAATGTTTATTTTGCCTGCCTTTGCAGTACCCACAAAGGAAAACATGTCAGAAGGTTTTACTAGTAGAATCACAGAATGTAGGTGCAGAAAAGTCCCTCTGAGATAGTTCCGTCTAAACCCATTGTTTTTAGAGGAAGAAACTTCATGTAAAATACTTTCTTTTGTTAACATAGACCTGTGTTTTGTCTTTACTCATTTTAGGGGAAGACATCATCTGTCACTAGCTGTGTGGCTTTAAACAAGTTATCCTGGGCTCTGTGGCTTAGTTGACTTATTCTGAACGGTGGTAACAATGCCTGTCTTCCTTCCCTCCTTCCTTCCCTCCCTCCTATCGTTCTTTCAACCCGCCTTCTTTCCTCCTCGGGCTGGCGAGAGCCAGATTTAGACATCTGACTGAGAACACATTCATAAGGCTTAAAATACCTATTCAAATATCTAACTATTTATTTTCTTCCTTTTCTTGTTTTAAGGTTTCTTTTGTCGCTTAACCTACCAAACTGTCTTTTATATATTTTTTAATGGCTCTTGATTATGGCTTTATTTTTCTAAGCTTTTTCAACATTGTTTTTCAACTTTGACATTCTCCCAAAGTTGCAGAGAGCTTAGGTCATGAAGGACGGCTGACTCTGGTTTGAGGAGTCAGATGGTGACACAGAAAAGTCAAAAAGAATGTATTACAAGGCTAGAAAAGTTAATCCCCTTTTTTCCACCATCAGCTTTTGATATAATAAACAATTTTGATATAATAAATAATTCTACTGGTGGCTAACACTTATTGATTACTTGCTAGGTAGTATGCTAAGAACTTTATATATGTGGATATTATTTAATTCTTCAAATAACCTTATGAGATAGGTACTACTACTATCTCCATTTCATAACTGAGGAAACTGGCAAAAGTTACAAGGTTATTAAACAGAATTCAAACCCAAGTTTGTTTGACTCCTGAGCTGGAATTTTTAACCCTGACACTATTCTGCAGTCAAATAAATGAGAACGCAGAATAATAACTCTCAAATCTATTTTTAATACTCAGAGTAGAAGAGATGTACATGTTAGACAGTGGGGTGGTAACAAGGACACCCAGGCCAGTACCTCTAAGAAATGCTAACAGGTAAGCAGAGTGTTGCAGGAAAGTTGAATTTTCGAGGCTGGGTCTCTCAGGGCTTTATGCTACACTTCCATCATCAGAGTGCAGGGGCATGCTTCACAAAAGAGACCCATTTCCCTGCTGAGGTTTTTATCTCTTAATATCCAGAATAATTTCAGATTTACTGAATTGGTAAGGGAAAATCGGAGAAAAAACACAGGCCAATTTCACAAACTTCAAGTAGGAAGAACAAAACCCATAGAAAAAAGAAAAACTCAGCAGAGGAGAAACAAGGAGGGTCCTAGTGCAAACTCTTGATATCTCTGACAAATTTATGTGTGTGAACTGGAAGAATTCAGTTAAATAGTCTCTACAAATTCTCCAACCAAAACAAGCCTTACGAATTTTAAAAGCAATTAAAATCATTTAGCACAGTGAAAAAAGCATGAGCTTTGCAGTCAAATGGAAATGGATTTGAGTTCTAGATGTACTACTTGCCACCTGACTTTGGACAAGTTACTAGACTACAAAAATCTGATTTTAGGTATGTTACTAAACTACTAAACTGAACTACTCTAACCATGGATCCTCATCTATAAAATAACAATCAAAATGAACAGTACTATAGCCTTTGCTGTCAGATACCCATCATCCCTTGTCTGGTGCCTGGCACAGAGCACAGGGGCTCAATCAGTGTTGGTGTCTTTCACTCCTCCCATAAAATCCTCTGGAGCCGTGGGTCCTCTTAGTATGAAAAGAGAATGTGGGAACCACCTTCTAAATTTTGTCCAGCTGAAAAATCTTCACATTTTAATGCAATAATTTGGGGCTTCACAACAAGGAGCTTGATTGCAGCCACCCCATAGTCTGTTTATCAAGGAATATGCATATCTGACAGTGGGTCTAGGAAGTCTAAAAGCAACCGAACTTCAGCGAAGGCAGAATGAGGCAGAATAGAAGGGTTTCAAAGCCACAAGTCCTTATGAAAGTCCAGCCTACTCCATCGTGTACTTAATTCAAGCAGTCGTGACACCCCCTCCCCCTTTCAGCAATCCCCGTGGTGGCTGTTTTATGCTCTATCTTTTCCAGGAATTTTCAGTCATTGACAGGGTATCTCCATCCCAGTTTGACAGGATGAGTAAATCTGATCGTTACTTCTGCCACAAGGACCTATAAAACAAACATGCACTGAAAAGCAAGTGCCTTTCCTAAGGTGACATATCAAGCCATTTACAAAAAGAACTTTAAAATAGCTCCCATTCTCAGTCTTACCCAATTAAGTCACATTTTCCCTGTGACTTTAATAGCTCCAGGCTTTACTCTTACTTCATAAATCACAACCACAACCTTAGAAAAATGATTCAAATTATATCAATCAATAAGTTTTTATTGACTGTTTACAATCAGCCTAGTGCTCTACCAAGCACCGTAAGACCCAAGCATCTAACGTGGGGCCTGAGCCTATCCACTTCTCTGACAGGATTTCAAGCCTTATAAACAGACCACGCCCTTGCCCTTGTCCTTCCTATAACCTGGCATTCAAGGGCCTTGCAATCTGGTGCAAGCCTACCTTTCCAGTTATTATTACTTTTAATCTCTCTCTACTACTATTGTCCCTGTGTTTTGTGTTTGTATGTGTGTATGTCCATGTTTGCATTTTTGCTTTTTCTCTCTCTCACCAAGAACCCAGCTCTTCGCCTGTTTGCTGAACAGTTGCTCATTCTTTATGACTCATGTCAAACCCCATCTCTTCCACGAAGCTTGCTCTACCACCTTCTTTGGAACTGCCTCCTTCTTCTTTGAAACGATTGCAGGTTGGCTTGCCGTACTACTCAGAGGACACTTAGTTATCATCTATCTAGTCTATAAAGTGAGGTAGGACCGGAACTCTCTCTCATCTTGTGATATTTACTATGGTACTTTTCTCATACCGAAGGCTTAAGTAACATCTATTGAATGTAAAATATTAGTGGAAGAAGTTGCATTTGAGGTGAGCCTTTAAGAACAGTAAAGATGAACCAGGACTTGGAGACTAACTTAGACATGGGGAAGCCTAGGCAAGAGACAGAAATGAGAAGCATGGGATTCTTCTAGGGAATGGCAAGGAGTTCATTTCATCTAAAGCTTAGAGAGCGTGAATGCTAACAGTGGCTCATGTGATTGAAAAATAGGTTGAAGGGCCTTGCACTTAGCCCCCTCCAAATTGAACTTTATTCTGAAGACACTGGATAACCATCGAATATCTCTAAACAAGAGAGCTATTTTCAGAACTCTGGGTCATTGGCAGCGGTACTGAAAATGCATTAAATATAGTTGGGCTGAGAAACGAAGACCCCGGTAAGATATCTACTGTAACAGTACAGGGCAAAAAGGGCACCGAGAGCTTGAATGAGGTAAGTGGCTTTGGGAGCACAAAACATATTATAGAGGCAGGATCAAGAGATATTTAAAATAATGATGGCAAGGGGTCCAGTGAAGGTAACACTGAAGATGGTGGTGCCATTAAAAAAAAAAAGAAAAGAAAAGAAAAGAAGAAATGAGAGAAGAAGAGGAAACTTTGAGGAAGATTAACTCTATTCTGAATATCTGTGTCTGAGGTCTTGTTCAGACATTCAGGTGAAGATATCTACATGGTAAGTGAAAAGTAGCGCTAGAACTCAGGAAAAACACTGGATTGAAAATCATCAACATGAAAATGAAAGCTTGAGCCCGTATCGAGGAGGAGGTTACCTAAGCCAAGTGTCGTGAAGCACATGAGGACACAAGGGTTGAGGGCAGGTCCTCTGGTAACACTGACACTTTGAGGGTGACAGGAGGAAGACACAATGGTCAGTGAGATGGGAGAAAAACTAGGACAGCACTGTGGTATGGAAGCCAAGTAAAGAGGATGATTATTCATTTAGGAAACAAACTAACAGCAGCAAGAGATACAAAATCACTTACCTTGTTGAAAAGATGAAGGTTAAAAGCATAAAGCTCAGCTGAATGGAAAATACTGAAGGGAAAAAAAAAAAGATTGAATCTAAATTAGCACTATAAAAAGAGTATTTGTAGTGTATATTTGCTGCAGTGCTTAGTTTTACCTGAAACTATGGGTACTCAAATAGAAAAACAAACACATAAATGGAACAAACGCATACTGCTCAACTGATAGAATCATTTAAATTAGTGGGACTCAAGCTGTTCTAATTGAAAATATCCCCAGACATAATCTATGATAATTACCATTCAGGAAAAATCTAAAGCCCTCTTTGATTTGGTTATTTAATTTGGTCAATCTAGAAAAAGTTAGTTTATATTATGAATATTTACAGCAAATACCATAAATGCCGTAGCATACAATATGTATTCTGGAATAACTTGTGATTTTAATAAGAAAATCTTCTTTGATATTACAATATTAACAAAGGTTATCTTTGGTATAACATAAATAAAACATATGCTCAAGTTACTGAGTAACTTTCCTTGCCATTTCCCTAAAGTTATAATATGAACCTAAGTATTCTTTTCTAACCAAATTAATGTTTGAAATAAATTTAGAGCAAACAGATCACTACACATTGCTATTGAGGAGACTGAGGAACAGCAAGATATCCCATCTTCCCACTTACTTATGAACACTATGACAATAAGGCTGAATTTATCCAGGTCAATGTTTGGATTAGAGAACGTGTCACAGAACGTTGTGTAGATGATCATGAGGAGCACACTACTGCTGACAGCACCAAAAGGAGGTTTCTTTCTTTCAAGCCAATCCTTGATGTATCTTCGGACAATCTGAAATATACAGAGATCAACAGGTTGCCTCTTCAGAGATGTAGGGAGCCGAATTGGGCATCACAAAGTGATTCTGACAGCAGAGAGACATAAAGGAAAGAGAATAATTTGGATGATGGCCATGGTGGATTTCAAAGCTTCCCTGCCACACCATTCTTCTTCTGGGGAATTTAGCATTTGCAGTGCAACTTCCACTGGGTGTCCATAATGAGAGTATATTTTCAACTGCATTAAAATCCATCCTTAATCATGCCAAACGCTCTTTGCTAGCTGTCACTGAGACATGGCCATTAAGCCTCCCCAAAGTTTATCTCCTCTGCTGATCCTAATGGATGTGTGTAATTATCACAGTCCCTTTTGCCTCAACAGACAATTCCAAGTACAACTTTGGGAATCTTAAAAATCTGACATCTTCAAGAACTTCTAGATGGTAGATAATCGAAAGTGATCCATGGAACATATTAATATTTAAAATGCTAGCAATGCACCAGAAGTTTTTAATTAAATTATAACTCATGCTTGAAAAGCAAAAGTGCTTGTGTTGTGGGAGTTTAAATAATTCAAACTCTGAATATCTAGAGTTTTTGTGAATCCAAAGACAAATGCCATTTGCATGCTCTTAGAATCCCAGAATTAACACTTAAAAATGAATAAACCTGCCCTAACTTTCCTACAAAAGGATCAGTGAAATCTAAAGTTACACAGTAGTCCTCTTGTCTTAAAACCAAATCAGATAAATTTAAAACAGGACAGTCTAAATATTGGTAATAACTTTGGTTTGAACCACTCTGCTTAAAACCTCTTACTTTTGAAAGAAACTGAATGAGCCCTATTATAAGGACTATAGTTGAGACATATTAAATTTTGACTCACTCATTATCCTGTATAATTGAACATGAGATTTCACAACAGGCTGAATTACCATGATCCATTAGCAATAACGAGGTCAGGGAACTTCTGACAAGGCTGATGGGGTTCTGTTATCTACAAAATACTCTGTCATTAAAAAGGCTTAATTCATGATGGAGCATACCTTTACAGATACCCAGGTACAAAATAAACTGCTCTCAATAGAACTTTCAAACAAATGGCTGTTGGATCAACTCTTAGCATTCTGAAGAATTCACTAAGTGAAATAATAGTGTTAATAAAGGGAGTCTCAGCAGAAAGGTGACCGGTTGGAACGAGGTACAGGGGAAAGCCTGGATGGTTGCGAGGGGTGGGAATGAAGTGAGAGAGTATTACGTACAGAGTGGATAGCATGTTAACTAGCTAAATAGTTCAAAAAAAAAATTTTTTTAAGGAGATTTTATAATGAAAGTTACAGTTGTATTTATAAAAAAAATTATGTGCCTTTTTTTTTTTTTGCAGAAGTGATCCCAAACCATAGTCATTTATCTAGTGCTCATTCCTTTCTTTAAACTTAAAATGTAGAGAAATAAGAGAAGTTCTATACTAGAGCACAAATTTTGGATAGTAGAACATGCAAATGTTCAGACATGCCCCTGTGGAAGTAACGGCTTATTGTAAGGCTACAGAGGGACTTCAATGAAAACATCATTTCCTAATCTATTATGTTTTATAGTGTAAAGCTGGTAGTTGCCAAGATTTAACACAATACCTTTAAAAAATAAAATTAATGAAAATTACACAGGAGTTATTAAAATTGACATTCTCCAATCTTATTTTAATATACAATAGTTAAAAAAAACACAAAAGTCCTCATTGTACAACATGTTATAGAATGTATGCTCCCAATTCCAAAAGTAAGAGTGTCTTCCTCTTCCATCACGACCCCGCTCCCAAAATATACACATAAATAAACATGAGTGAGGGGTATCTTGAAAGTCAAAGCCATTTTAGAAAACAAGACAAATAATCAATTTTATAAGTAGTAATGACTTAGTTAATCTAACGGTCTGTTTTCTTCATTACACAGTACTCAGAGTCTCATTATATGACTCTTTCAATACAGGGGACTCCTGGGTCCTGAATCTTCCTAAGCAAAATAACTTTCTTCTAAACCCATCCATACTGAACACTTAATTGTGATACAGAAAACAACTGAAAAGTTGGGAATCGGACAAAGACCCACAAGTGAAACAATAACCCTAGGGAAAAATAGGTTGTCCTTCACCTTTTTTAGTTCTACAGTGATCTTTTTCTGGGTTTTCTAAGTAAAGCACTTTCTACCTTCCAGGCTCCATAGAGCTTTTCTATCTTCCTCTAAAATTAAATTCATGAAGCAGCTGCTTTTTCATTGTGTAGTCAGAAAAATGTTAAAATGTTTCATAAGCAAAGCTAGGTGAAGTAGTACTGACATGCTTCAAAGATATGTTTTGGTTATAAACTACAAGAAATCTCATCTTTTAGTTCCACCACTAACAACTTTGACACTATCGTTCTCCATTTGTCAAGAATCTATGTCATTTAAAAATTTTTCCAAACTTCCTTGCATTACAGAAATGTTTAATAGCCTCATAGGAAACAAGACTTTGCTAGAGATGGATCAACACAACCTGATATAGACACCTCAGAATTCTCTCTTGGAAAGATAAGAAAGAAGTCAAGATGAAGGTAGGAAAAGGTATTCTGGAGAGGTGGCCATTGTATCTTTCGTCAGAATCTATATTAATTCATTTGTCCTCACAGCTCAGAGAAATTTAGGCATTCTAGATTAAGTAGCAAATCCTTATTAACTGTTTACTTTTCCCTATAGAGAGAGAAGGAAAAAATTCCTTCACAGGAAACTTTGATTTTATTGTCTCCAAATTCTTATTTTCTTTATTTTAAATTAAGTACTAGGAAATGTTAAAGGAAAACTTAAAATTGATTCCCTGTAATTCTAATGAGTGGGCCAAATATCAACTGCTGCATGACTTCCAATTTGGAAGTCATTCATTCTTGGGTGAAGAATGTTGATACACAAATATAACTATGAAGTATAATATCCATTTGTCTTAGTTATCTAGGGCTGCTATAACAGAGATACTCCAAGTGGGTGACTTTATTTTCTTATAGGTAGGAAGCTAGAAGTCCAAATTCAGGGCACCGGCTCCAGGGGGAAGCTTTCTCTCTCTGTTGGTTCTGGGGAAAGGTCCTTGTCTCTTCTATTTTTTGGTGATCTTCATGTGTCATGGTATCTATCTTCCCCCATCTCTGCTTGCTCCTTTTATATCTTGTTTTATATCTGTTGGAGCCCTGGTGGCTCCGTGGTTTAGAGCTTGCCTGCTAATCAAAAGGTCAGCAGTTTGAATTCACCAGCCACTCTTTGGAAACCTCATGGGGCATTTCTACTCTGTCCTATAGGGTCGCTATGAGTTGGAATCGACTTGATGGCAAACGATTTGGTGTTTTTTGGTTTTCATAACTGTTATATCAAGACACACCCTACACTAATCTTGCCTCATTAACATAACAGAAATCTCATTCCCAAATGGGATTATAACCACAGGCATAGCCGTTAGGACTTAAAACACATATTTTGGGGGGACACAACTCAATCCATAACACCATCATTTTCATTTTCTTCATTTTCTTTTGGTCAGGATATTTCCTTGCTTTTTCTTTCCGCTTTGTCTTTATATTTATAAATTGATTTTGGAGTGGCGCTATATGATGGATAATTTTTGATGTTAAGAATGAACTTTAAAATGCATTTTTCTTCCAGGTGGTTTAAGATTATTTCTGCCATTTTTATTTTTTAATCCACTGGCTTTAGATATTTTCATAATGTGTTTTGTTTCCTCATTAGTATCCTGCTGAAATGTATAGTCAAGGATATAAAATCAAATCCAATTTGTATACCACTTTACTGTAAATAAATTTTTATTAAACATTTAGTAGATTCAAAATAATATTAATACTTCGTAAAAAGTATAAAGAATAATAATAATAAATGGGTACAGTAAACACCCATTATCTACTTAACTTTTCAAAAATTATTTCCTATCATTTCATTCTTATGAAGAAGGTTGTGCAGCTATTATCTCGCTCATTTTACAATTGGAAGCTGAGACACAGAGAGCCCAAACAATTTCATAAAATGTCAAAAAGGTAATGAGGTAGATGAGCAGGATTATGACAACTCCCTCCAGAAGGAACCAGAGCATAGAGGTGCAAAGGTACGGACTCTGGAGCCAGACTATGCCTGAGTTTGAATCCTGATTTCACTGCTTTCTGTATAATCTTAAGCAAATTCCTTAACTTCCCTGTGTCTTATCTGTAAAATGGGTATAAGAGTAGTTAGTAGATTAACTAATTTTACTTTAAATGCTTTAGAACCAGGGCCTTTATGTGGTAAATGGTCACTATTCTTACCTCCAGTTCTCAGTTTAAGGGTATTTCTATCACAACACTGTTTACACAACATTGTTTACCAGTATATCAACTGCATAATGCAGTAGCTACTTTTCTCCAGAAGTAATTCAGGTAAAGCAATGATAACAGCTCATATCTAATTTTATAGGTAGCAAAAGTATACTAGCATTAATAACACTAACTGTAGCTTTAGTTGAAGGCTATTTAATAGGAAAGGCCAGTCTCAAACTGAAATAAATCACTAATGGAAAGACTAGAGAACGTATGAATGATAATGTACAGATAGGCTTTTTTATTATTAATCTATAGAAAAAAATGAGTTTTAGCGTGCTTTTCTGAAAAAAGGTGAAAGTATTGAAAGGTAGTAGAAATTCAACTTTATTAACATTTATTCATAAATCATTTAAATATAGTTCATTAAGTAAGTATTTGTCATAAGCACTTAGATGTATTGAAAGGGTTGTCAGAAAAGGAGAGGAAATACTACAGTGGGACACATTTTCTTTAGAACAGACAGAAGAAACAATTTCTCAACAATCTATGGAAAGACTAATTTTATCTTATGGAGTCACAGCACACGAGCTGTAAGATATAAAAATCCTTGTTCTATAAATGAGGAAAGTTAAGTCTAGAAGTTGTGTACATAGCTGGGCAGTGGTAAAGACCAAGTCGGACTGCACACTGCATCAGAATCAGTGAAAACAGATTTCAACCAAAATGAGGTAGTGTATGGGGAAAACAGAGAAAAACAAAATTCGGTCTCAGAAATACAGTTTTATCATCACTAAAAGATTAAGGAACTATATATTCAGCTCACACTTCCTAGTCTTTTTCTCTCTTCAATGCCCATTGTTTGTTTAACAGATTACGGTAAAATCTCATCTTAAAAGATGTGTATAAAAATCTGTGGAAATACTTATTTTCATAATTTGGCACCTCTAGTTACAATTGAGAAATTGTGAGAAATGGGGCTACTTTGCTTGGTATCTATTTTCTCTGAAATAGCACATATGAACACTTCTAACAAAACCCTCAAAGGTCACATCACACAGTTTAGGTGAGTCAATAGATTAGAAATAAATACACAGATGAACTAGGCACACAAGGTGCTGTTCTTATGGATGTTACATTCTAGATTGAGAGGTATATAATAAGCACAAATAATAAATAAACCAGAAGCAGATAATGATACAATGATAAGTAGAGTTTAAACTGGATAGATATGTTAATGACCACGTGGGTACTGTGTGACTACTGTGGGGAGGGGGTTCTATGTGAGGTCTAGCTTGGCCTTTGCCATGGCCTGGCTATATAAAAGACTTCTAGGCTTACTTATTTGTGAGGAAAGGTGTTTCTGAGGTGACATTTGAACTGAATGACAAGAGGAACTAGACATGTAAAGATCAGGAAGGAGGGTGTGCAAAGATTCTAAGGCAGGGACAAGACTGGCCTATTTGAAAACAGAAGCAAAGTCAGAGGCCAAACACAACGGACAAGTGGGAGAGTGTCAGAGGAGGGATGATGGTAAAAATGATTTGAAAATAGAGGATAGGGTGTGAAACAGTCCTTTTGGAAAGTTGAAAAAGAAACATCATAAGGAAGTAGAATAGGATTCTGAGAGGTGTTAAAGACACATTTTAAATGTAGGGTCATGAATTTAAAAGGAGATGAGAATAATTACGTGTTTCACTCTAGCAAAATTCAGCTGCTCCAGTAGACGTGTGACTGGGACTTTGTGAAGTAGGTCAGTGTGATGGTTAATACTGTGTCAACTTGGCCAGACCATGATCCTCAGTACTATGTAATTATCCTCCATTTTGTGATGTGATCTAATTGTCCTCCATTTTGTGCTCTCTTACATGGTGCAATGTTTAAAAGCTGGGCTACTAACAAAAAGGTCAGCAGTTCGAATCTACCAGCTGCTCTCTGGAAACCCTATGGAGCAGTTCTACTCTGTCCTGTAGGGTCACTATGAGTTGGAAGTGACTTGATGGCACATAACAACAACAATAAGTAATATAATGTAATCACCTCAACAATGTGATTTGATGTGATCAGCCAATCAGTTGTAAGGGGAGTTTCCTCGGGGGTGTGGCCTGCACTCTCTCTCTCTCTATATATATGGACATTCTGGAAAAACTCGCTTGCTGTGGATCCTGTATCTGGTTTGTCATCATCTGACCTTCAGTTCTTGGGACTTGAGCCAGTGGCCTGCCATGCTGCCTGCTGATCTTGGGATTCATCAGCCTCTGTGCTCTGTGAGCCAGCAGCCTGCCATCTTACCTGCCAGTCTTGGATTTGTCAGCCTCCGCAGCCCATGAGCCAGCAGTCTGCCTTCTGACCTGCTGATCTTGGGCTCATCAGCCCCTGCGGCTATGTGAATCAGAAGAAGCCTCCAGCCTGATGCTTGACCCACGGACTTCGGACTTGCCAGACTCTACAACCGCGTGAGCCATTTCCTTGAGATAAATCATTCTCTCTCTCTCTCTCTATATATATATATACACTTTACTAGTTTAGCTTCTCTAGAGAACCCAGCCTAAGACAGTCAGTGAAAATGAGGGAAACCCTCCACGAGATGGATAGATATGGTGGCTATAACAATGAGCTCAAATATATCAAAGATTGTGAGGATGGCACAGGACTGGGCAATGTTTTGTTCTGTTATACATGAGGTCACCATGAGTTGGAGCTGACTCAATGGCAACTAACAACAACAAAGTAAGAAAAATGGAGAGAGAGGGAGGTGAAGAATTTAAGAGTTTTGTGAAGGAGTAAGGATAATGATGGACCACGGAATCTGAGCTGCTCAGTTGCATTCATGGAATACGTGGAGTCTGGCTTAACCAGGGCTGCGTCTTTCTGAGCAAATACAATAAAGGGAAAAAAGAGTGAAGGAGTTGAGAGTATTTGTGCAAGAGTGATTTTAATGATAAACTATGGAATCTAAACTGGGTAGGTCATGAGGATTGGTGACTGAGAGAAAGTAGTAGACTCAGTTGATGCAGGGTCTTGGTGAGGTCAAAGAATTACTGGAGTTGATGTAGAAGTTTACTACAGTAAGTGAGCTTTGAGGGCAAGGAGATGGTGGCTAACAAATGAGATCCCTAAGCTTGATCGTCAAGGTCAAACAGACCTGCAGCCAGCCCTGCAACATCTCTGTGTACATTAGAAAAGCCCCCTACCCCTTTCTTTCCATTACCGTTGAGTCAATTCCAACTCATAGTGACCCCACAGAATGGAGCAGAACTGCCCCATAGGGTTTACAAGGCTGTTGATCTTTACGGAAGCAGACTGCCACATCTTCCTCCTGCTGAGCGGCTGCTGGGTTCGAATAGCAGATCTTTTGGTTAATAGCAGAGCGCTTTAACCACTGTGCCACCAAGGTACCACCTCTTCCTTCTTGTTGTTGTTGTTAGGTGTCATCGAGTCAGTTCCGACTCATAGCGACCCTATAGGACAGAGTAGAACTGCCCCGCAGGGTTTCCAAGGAGCGGCTGGTGGATTTGAACTACTAATCTTTTGGTTAGTAGCCAAGCTCTTAACCACTACACCACCAGGGCTCCACCCCTTCCTTAGTACACTTAATTTCCTCCTGCCAGGGAACTGTCCTTCTTCAGGGACTGATCCCTCCTAATAATGTGTCCAGTGAGATGCAGTCTCGCAATCCTTGCTTCTAAGGAGCTTTCTGGTTGTACATGCTTGGTAAAGTAGAGGGTCAGCAAAAAAGAGGAAGCCCCTCAACGAGATGGACTGACACAGTGGCTGCAACAATGGTCTCAAGCATAACAATTGTGAAGATGGTACAGGACCGGGCAGTGTTTCATTCTATTGTACATAGCGTCACTATGAGTCAGAAACAACTTGATGACACCTAACAACAACATAATAGGGAATTACTGCAATACATACACAAATCTATAGCACTTATGAGGTGAGTGGCACTTCCTTAAATTAGTCCCATTGTGGGCCATGCAAGAAACTGGCAACAGGGGGCCACAGGGAAGTTTTTAAGGAGAAGAATAAGACAATCTGATTTATTTTTTAAGGACTACTCTAGAGGCAGTAAAGATACTGAATGGGAACTGGAAGAGACTCACAGCAGAGAGGTTCAGGAGGTGCAAAAATTTAGACAAGAGACAATGAAGGCATATTATCTCTGGTAGTGTTGATGGGGATGTAGATACCAGATCTGAAAGATTTCATAATTAGAAACGGTAGCATTTAGCGACTGCTTGGATATAAAGTGTAGAGGAGAAGGGAGACGCAAGGCTGACTGGTGGTTTCTAGTTGTGAAGACTTCGTGGGTAGTGAGTGTTAACTCCTCAGATTAGATTACATGAGGAGGAGCAGGTTGACACAGGCATATATGTTTCCTCATTGAAAAAAGCCATTAAAATAGGTACTTGGGTACCTAAAGAACTTTAAAAAATATACCTATACTATTTTTTGATTATTTTTATTAATTTATAATTTACTGTAATATTTTACTCCTCGGTACACAAAGGATGAGCAATCTAACAATTCATTACTCTCTCTGGATAAATAATCTCTAATTACATAAATTATATAACTCTACATAGAAAAAAAAAACTATTGAATAACTTAGACACAGATCTTTCTTTGCCTATGTTTTGAATCAAGCATCACTCCCTCACTTATTCATTCAACAAATATTCATTAGGTCTATGGTCTGGGTATATAATGGTGTAACAATGGTGCGAACTGTAAAAATGTCATGGTGGCAGTGTCTGACTGCTTTGTCTGAGTTCACAAGGGGGAGGAATCATTAGCATCAACAGCTCAAGGTGGATTCCTTTGAGGTGGAGGTTAGACGTATTTCCCTCTCCAATCTTTTTAACAGTTTTGACACCAGCTGTCCCTCCCACAGCACTCTTTACTTCTCTGTTGGATTTGATAATTTATTGCAATAGCTACACAGAACTCACAGACAATACTCATGATTATGGGGTTTATTGGGGAAGTAATAGGTTACAATTCAAGATCAGGAATGACTCAGGATGCAGTTCTCTGGCCAGGACAGCTTCTTCTCAGCTATGCCCACAGGCAGGCCTCTCTCTCGGCCCTTGGCCCCTCGGTCCCTCAGCGCCCCTGCCCTGCTCGAGCAAGTGTTACAAAGCTCTTTAGCTCCTCCAATAAGTGCCCAGGGACACCCTACTCTGCCAGTAAGCCTCAACCTTAAGGCACTCAGCTCTCTCTCTTGATTAGTGGGTTCGTGAGCCTAGATCTGCCAAGTGTCTAGAGGTACCCTACTCTACTAGTAAGCCTCCTGCCTGAAGGCACTTGGCTCTCTCGCTCCATGGATCAGCACACCCACTGTAGCCAACTTGTTCTGTGGCCCGGAAAGCCCATCGTGCTGTCTTGCACCACTCTCCTGGTTCTGTTGCTGCCACTTCTCTACCACCACTCCTCACTGTCTCCTGGTTCTGCTGCTGTGCTTCTCTGCCTCCACTTTTCGTCATCTTGTGTCATGTCTGGTGTTATAGCTCTCTCTGTCTCCTAGGTCTAGGAGGTTCTCAGCACAGGGACCCTGGGTCCAAAGGATGTGCTCCACTCCTGGCTCTTCTTCTTGGTGGTGGTGAGGCCCCCACTTTCCACCTCTGGGATGACTCATTTTAAGCCTAGTGGGGTGGCAAACCTGACCAATCCCCTTGTTAGGGTTCCATACACCTTATTTGCATGGTCCTCCCCCCACAAGGGTACCATGCACCTTATTTGCATTATCAGCAAGCTGTCCAATTCCCTTGGTGGGCCACAAGCACCTTATTTGCATAGCCCCACCCAATAATTTGGTGGGAGTTACAAGACCATGGAGAGAAAGGCCATATAAAAGCAATCCGTTGCACTGCAAATGGTAAATAAAGCCAGTATGGCTTCTGTGCTCATGAAGTTTATAGTCTAACAGTTGAGATAAGTAACTAGCAAGCAAACAAAAGATAAGTATATATTATGACAAGGGCCAAGAAGAAATAAAATAAAGTATTGCAATAAAGAATAAGAAGGTGAAAAAAAAAAAAAAGGATACAAGTGGAACATATTTCAGATAGATGGCTCAAAGAAGGTATGAATTAATTCAAAAGAGTCAGATGAGCAATGAGTTGGGGGTGGCAGAGGAGGCAGAAAGACATTCTAAACAGAAAAAATAAGCAAGAAAGAGCCTGAGGAATTAGAACAAGCCAGGAAGGCTAGCGTGTAGGAAATGAGGCAAAGAGGTTAGAGAGGTAGGCGGGGGCATAACATTTATTCAGAATCCCTGTTATGTGCTCAACACTATGGAAGAAGTATACTTTTTTCAAGAATTGTTCTATTTATAATTAAATGATATTCTGTGAGTGTCTTTAAGTCCTCCCTTTTCTCCTAAACTTAGTCCCTTTCCTAAGCACGACATTAAAAAAAAAATAATAATAAGTGCATGTGTAGTGGATGCTGTGGTGCACACCCAGGCCTGTCTTTTCAGGAATGAGGTGCTCAATTCCTCCAGCTACAGGGAGTGTCCATTGCAGAGAGTAAAAGCTCCCACTCTCAGTTGAGTTCCTTTTTGGGAATTGTCCTCAGTCTGAGAGCTCACTCACCCAAGATCATACTCTGAGTGTTGAAGGAGGGCAGCCAGAATCTAATGACAGGTCAGTGCAGGAATTTAAAGGCCAGGCCCTCTTGCCTTAAGGCTGGGCAACTCTGAGGGGCCATCCCACCTCCAGAGTTCCCCGCAGGATGAGCGGAGGCCTTTGCTGGGGCTGCATTGTTGTTCAACTCCTCCTTTGGCCCACTTCCACTTTCTTCACTCCCCCAAAGTTGTTGATCCCAATGGTAGTCCCTAATAAACTTACTGCATGGAAACCTTTGTCTCAGATTCTGTTTCCTAGAGAACCCAACTTAAGACCGTAGGTACATATTACATATCTACACATATCTCATTTTTTATAGTCAACATTTCAAGGAGTTACTTCCTGTTTTGTATTTGCAGGGAATTTGATGATGATGATGTTGATGATGATAGAAGCTTTAGAGAACTCACCTGTGTCAGGCTCTATGCCAAGAATTTTATATACATCTGAATTTCATTTAATCCTCACATACTATTATTATACTATTTAATATATTCTGAACTGGAGCTGTGAAGATTAAATATCCTGACCAATGCCACACAGCGAAAAAGAGAGCTGAGTGTAGGATCTAGTGGCTCTTAAACCAAGTGCTCTTAACCATCCCGATACACTGTTTCCCTAAGACTCATTAATTTTAGTAGTACATTAAATTCTGTACTCTGTTAGTGTGATTACCTATGATTAAAAAAAAAAAAACAAACTTGTGTGCTTAAATTAAATTATATGTTTATTATTAGCTTCTTGTAAGAAGTTAAAGTAGAAGAATTTCTTCTGTTAATCTAATTGAAGAAGGATAAGAACAGAAATTCTAAATTTTCTAAGATCTAACTTTAAGATATAATAGGATTAAATGCTTATTTTATCAATTACATGATCACAAATATGGTAACTACTGTTGGAAGAATCTATGAAGAAGACCGCCAGGATAGACGCTTCGGCCCCAAGAACAGCCAGAAACACTGAGACCTTATCAGAAGTCGAATAGTAAGGTAATAATTTGCTACATGTTTTTAAGCTAGCTACATAGCTACAAAGAAGTGTTAATAAATAAAGGATCACTATTCTGTGCTGGGGTCCCTATATATAGCTATTTTCCAAGCAGATTGATGTTAACTAAAAACTATAAAGATAAGAATATTTTGATTGCTGAAAACAGAAGGTTTCAGTCTTAAGTTTTTCATTTAATTGTCTCTTCCCTTTGAATATTCATTCTCTCAATTGCCCTGATATTATATAAGAATTCACAATGTTGATCTACAAAGAAAAGATTAGGTAGAAAAGAAGATCTTACCTGACCAATAATGAGAGGAACCACAACGGTCATAAAAAGCTGAGAAAAAATAGATGTGAAAGGCACAGAGGAGGATGAGCCAAGCTGTAAAACAAGAAAATAAGAGGAGTTAAGAATTATTTTGGATCCGTTATCAAACATTTCTGTAAATTAAATAATGCAATAAATTAATTCTCTCATACACTACAAAAATATGGTGGTCATATACAAAGAGCAAATGAAGTTACTTTCAATTTACTAAATTTAACACAAAATACTTTTAAAATATAATTTTTTAATTTAAAATGAAAAAAACTGATTGTGTTTAGGTGAAACTTTACAGTGCAAATTAGTCTCTCATTCAAAAATTTATATTCAAATTGTTTTGTGACATTGGTTGCAATTCCTGCAATGTGTTGGCACTCTCCCCTTTTCCCTTTACATCTCGGGTTCCCTGTGTCCATTTGTCCAGTTTTCCAGTCCCTTACTGCCTTCTTGTCTTTGCTTTTGGGCAGATGTTGCCCATTTGGTCTCGTATACTTGATTGAACTAAGAAGCATGTTCCTCATGTGTGTTATTGTTTGTTTTATAGGTGTCTAATCGTTAGATGAAAGGTGGAATTTAATATGTAATTTTTATTGGGAGATTAAAATTGAAAAAAAACTATTGCTTTGCAATTAATTTACTTATTATTGAATACATTTCTGAATAATACAGTCATTCTATGTTCATACCATCTATAATCATATGGCATGATATTTCATCTCTAAACAGTTCGTATGATTTTATTTCACCTGTCTGCAGGTACCTAAAACACACAAACATGTCTCATTATTCTCTTAGTAATATAATATTTTTAATTATTCAATTAAATGGTTTCCAACTTTCCCACTCCTTGGAAACAAAGGCAATAAGTCTCATATCATTTATATTTTATTCTTACACAAGATCTAACAAACGTAAATTCTGAACCATAGCTTATTTTTCAATTTAAAATTTCAATATACCTTTCCTAAATTCCTATGTCTTAACACTTGTTTCAGTTATCTAGTGCCGCTATAGTAGAAATACAAGTGGATGGCTTTAACAAAGAGAAATTTATTCTCTCACAGTCTAGGAGGCTAACCTGTTCCTGTCAGGTGGATTCTGACCCATAGTGACCCTAGAGGACAGAGCAGAATTGCCCCATTGGGTTTCCAAGGAGTGACTGGTGGATTTGAACGGCTGACCTTTTGGTTAGCAGCCATATCACTTAATCACTGTGCCACTAGGGCTCCTCTAGAAGGCTAGAAGTTCGAATTCAAGGTGCCAGCTCTAGGGGAAGGCTTTCTCTCTGTGTTGGTCTGGTGGAAGGTCCTCGTCATCAATCTTCCCCTGGTCAAGGAGCTTCTTAGTGCAGGGACCCCAGGTCCAAAGAACACTCTATGCTCCTGGCTTTTGTTTCTTGGTGGTATGAGGCCCCCCATGTCTCTCTGCTTGCTCCTCTCTTTTATATCTCATAGATTGGTTTAAGACACAATCTAATCTTGTAGACTGACTCCTGCCTCATTAACATAACTGCCACTAATCCCATCTCATTAACATCAAAGAAAATAGGATTTACAACACATAGGAAAATCATAAAATGATGGACAATCACACAATACTGGGAATCATGGCCTAGATAAATTGATACACATATTTTTTGGGGCACAATCCAATCCATAAAAACACTGTTCATAATTCCTATTTTTTCTCTTTCCTCATTTTTTGATCCTTTCTTCACTGATTGCAGTCTCAGCTTTATAAAGATTCTATTTCCAGCAGCACAAGTCAGTGTTTATCTGTGTACAGTGTCCCACATCCATATTAGCTTCAACCATCAAAAACTGCTAAGTCTTCCTATTAACTTTCTTATGCTTTTCAAAATCTCCTTCTGCTTTTCAAACCTTCCTGGACAAACAGTCTGTTCCATAGATTTTTGTCTCTTGCAGGAGTCCCTTTTGCGATCAGGTTCTCTCGAACCATCAGTAATCACCTCCTTGGCCCCTGGAACTCACTTTTCTATCTTTCCTCTGTACTCTAAACTTTCAGTTTTTCAGATTTTACCTAAGTTTGGTTAAACTTGGAAATGTCTTCTGGAAAACGATGCTTACCAATGACATTGAGGTGGTGATGACTGAGGGCATACAATATTGAATAAAACAAATTAAATATTTAGATAAATTAATAGTTTAGAATGAAATGGTATGGTATCAGTGTTTTCACAGATTTCTACTGATTTCTGCATGATTTGATTTACCAATTTTTTTTCTATACTCTGGTGTATTTCATAGAATTCTACCCTTCACCCTCACCCCCAGTCTATATGCCCTCAAATTGCCAAGAATGTATGTCTTGCCCAACAGTGGCCCTATATTTATTTAATACTAGCTTCAACACTCACCACTAGCTGCCAATTTAGCCCATAAAAATTGTAGCCTCTCCAATTAAAAATGGGCAAAGGAAATGAACAGACACTTCACCAAAGAAGACATTCAAGTGGCCAACAGACACATGAGGAAATGCTCACGATCACTAGCCATTAGAGAAATGCAAATTAAAACCACAATGAGATACCATCTCACCCTGGCATTACTGGCATGAATCAAGAACACTAGAAATAACAAATGTTGGAGAGGCTGTGGGGAGATTGGAACTCTTATGCACTGCTGGTGGGAATGCATAGTGATACAACCATTTTGGAAAATGATATGGCACTTCCTTAAAAGCTAGAAATAGAAATACCATACAATCCAGCGATCCCACTCCTAGGAATATATCCTAGAGAGATAAGAGCCATCACATGAATAGACATATGCACATCCATGTTCATTGCAGCACTGTTCACAATAGCAAAAAGATGGAAACAACCTAGATGTCCATCAACAGATGAATGGATAAAGAAACTATGGTACATACACACAATGGAGTATTATGCAACATAAAGAACAATGATGAATCTGTGAAGCATTTCATAACATGGATGAAACTGAAGGACGTTATGCTTAGTGAAATAAGTCAATCACAAAAGAACAAATATTGTATGAGACCTCTACTGTAAAAACTCATGAAAAAGTTTACACACAAAAAGTAACAATCTTTGTTGGTTACCAGGGATGGGAAGGGTGGGGGGGAAATACTAAATAGACTATAGATAAGTGGTAACTTTGGTGAAGGGTAAGATAGTACACAATACTGGGGAAGTCAGTACAACTTGTACAAGGAAAGGTCATGGAAGCTCCATAGACACATCCAAACTCCCTGAATTGTTGGGTGGAGGGCTGTGGGGACCATGGTCTTGGGGAACATGTAGCTCAATTAGCATAAAACAGTTTATAAAGACAATGTTCTACATTCTAACTTGGTGAGTAGCATTTGGGGTCTTAAAAGTCGGTGAGCAGCCATCTAAGATATTCCACTGGTCTCACCCCTTCGGAAGCAAGGGAGAATGAAGAGAACAGGATATAAGGAAAAGATTAGTCCAAAGGACTAATGGACCACAGCTACCAAGGTCTCCACCAGACTGAGTCCAGTACCGCTAGATAGTGCCCGGCTACCACCACTGACTGCTCTGACCAGGATCACAACAGAGGGTTCTCGACAGAGCCGGAGAAGGATGTAGAACAAAATTCTAACACACAAAAAAAGACCAGATTTACTGGCCTGACAGAGACTGGAGAAACCCCAAGAGTATGGACCCCGGACACCCCTTTAGCTCAGTGATGAAGTCACTCCTGAGGTTCACAGTTCAGTCGGGGATTGGACAGCCCCATAAAACAAATTGGGACTAATGAGGCACAGCAGTCCAGGGACAAGGACTAGAAGGCAAGAGGGGACAGGAAAGCTAGTGATAGGGAACCCAAGGTTGAGAAAGGACAGTGTTGACATGTCGTGGGGATGTTAACCATTGTCATAGGGCAACATGTGTACTGTTTAATGAGAAACTATTTTGTTCTGTAAACCTTCAACTAAAGTACAAAAGAAAAAAAAAGAATAATCTATGCGAGATCAAATTGACAACAGCAACTCAAAAGGTTTGATGGGAAGCCAAGGGGATAGTGAGTTGAAGACAATGGTGATGGAATAATTTGGAAGAGTATAGTGAGAACAGCAGCACAACTGGAAGAATGTAATCGATGTCACTGAATTGTACATGCAGAAATTTTTGAAATGGTGTATCTTTGGCTATGTATATTTTCACCAAAAAAAAAATAAAAGGTCCTTCAAGGTTGAGAAGGGAGAGTGTTGACATGCCGTGGGGTGTCGTAAAACAATATGTGTACTGACTGTTTAACGAGAAACTATTTGTTCTGTAAACCTTCACATAAAGTACAATAAAAAAAAAATTGTAGCCTCTAGTCTTTTCCTCCACAACCAATATAAACTAAAGAAATGAAGAGAGTCAGGCAGAAAACGTGAAACTGGTGGAGAACAGATAGGATTCCTGGTGTGTTAAATGTTACATGGCTGTTAGATGTTTCTTTTTATATATATATTTTAAAAAAGAGCTAATAATTACACCCTATTTTATAGTACCCATGTCCTTGAAGCTCAAGGTGCTTTAGAAACATATTTTCTCCATAAATATGAACCCTAAGGATGTTCCCTGGGGCAAGATTGAAATTTTAAAAAAGTACATTTACAGAGAAACTGAGGTATTGGATCAACAGAAAATTAAGCTTTAAAGGATAAAGTTTTCAAGTCCAAAAATAGCTCAATGTTCTGTCCATGAGGTTTATAACATTAGGAGACAGACAGCAGGACTCAGGGTTATAACCTTCAAGTCAAATGTAACAATTTCTGCCGGGAATCACATGCATGATCTCACACACTCCTGGTCCTCTTTCTATCTCAACTTAATGTGTTTTATGTTTTTAATGAATAACCATCTAATACCATACTCCCTCCGTAAGCTGGTGCTTAGCCCTTAACTGACACAGAAAACATATGTGTAGATTAATAAATGTGTACAGAATGAATAAACAAAATAATTTGTAAACATGCAGGTGCTAAAAGTGAGAAATTCATATCCTTGTTTTTTCTAAAGTTACAAAAACAAAAAATGTAATATATCTCAAAATCTCTTATTATTAGGTGGTATTATAAAATCAGCTGGTATTGTTTTCACTGCTTATTTATGATTAGCAGCCTAACTAATCCTAATGTACACCAAGGAACAAAGGACATCTTGTCACAAACAGACCCATGTGGAGCAAGGATGTGTGTGTATGTGTGTGGGGTCGGGGGAGAGGAAGAGAAAGAGGGAAGGAGAGAGAGAGAGGAAGAGAGAGAGAACACAGAGCAGAGAATGTGCTGTGTGTGTTCTCTGTCCTCAGTTCTCCACCCCCATACCTTAACTCCTCAATGTTGCTTTGGAGGGGTAAAATCTAAAATAGATAGAATCCTAGCACTGGAAGGGACTTTTAGTCCCATCCTCTATTTTTTTTTTTTTTTTAATTGTACTTTAGATGAAGGTTTACAGAACAAATAGTTTCTCCTTAAACAGTCAGTACACATATTGTTTCATGACATTGATTAACAACCCCACGACATGTAAACACTCTCCCTTCTTGACCCTGGAGGACCTTTATTTTTTTTGGTGAAAATACACATAGCCAAAGTTACAACATTTCAGAAGTTTTACATGTACAATTCAGTGACATCGATTACATTCTTCCAGCCATTCTCTGTTTTTAAAGATGTGAAACTGAGCCCCAGAAAGAAGTGACTTACAATTAACACTTTTAATACCTGCATCGGATCCACCAGCCACTTTGCTGGAGAAAGATGTGGCAGTCTGCTTCCGTAAACATTTACAGCCTTGGAAACCCTGTGGGGCAGCTCTGCTCTGTCTTATAGGGTCGCTAAGAGTAGGAGTCAACTCGATGGTAATGGGAATACCTGCATTATGATGAGGAATTTGCTGTGTTTCTTAAACACATTCAAATAACTTTTAAGCCAAATCTGCTCTGTGATATTAGTCCTCTGACATTTGGGAAGGTCTGTTTGCTTAAACATAAAGTACTGGCAGAACAGTAAACCCAGACATCAAATGGAGAGAAATTAAAACCTGATTTCATTTATTAAGTTAATTTTGGGACTTATTTTTAATCCTAAATTCAAATTGAAAAAGCCTATGAGCCCATTCGATGATAAGAGAAATAAAAACAAAACTTTTAAACACTGGTTTTTAAAAAGATTATGTATTTTAATTTGTCTTGTGAAAAAAAATCCATCATATAATAGACCATTTGCATGTTCAATGTTTGGAAGCCTCAGGTTCCTAGAAGAGTGGTGAAACAGGGGCTGGGGGTAAAGGGGAGGCTGGTCACAATCTCCAAGGTTCTTCTGTCCCCTAACATGCCTCTAATCTCTGATCCACTTGATTAGGAACACAGGTTAGAGCAGCCGTCCTCTGAGGCTTTCTCAGATCAGAGAACAGAGCAAGCTACTAGGGATGTAATTAATTTGGTACAAGAAGCCAGACTAGGTAGGGCAAAGAAGTTTGGGAGGAAGCCCCTTATGATGGCTTCTTTAGAAGTTGCCTCTGAGAGGAAGGAAACTCAGTACTGGCGTCTAATTTGGCTTACGTCCTTTCTTTTGAATTGGCCACAGTTCTGCTGCTGTGGTCACAGTGAAGATACAGAGGTGTCTTGGGGATGTTTCTGACTCTGTGAAGTATGCCCGGGCATCCAGAAGAAAGAAGAGTGAGCATCTGGCATAAGGCAGTGTTTGAGAGCCTGACTAGAAAAGTACCAGGCCCAATCATTCTGTATGCAGAGTTGATTTTAACAAAAGAAGAAGGAAATACGCTGCCTAGGATATTTGGTTCTTCACATTTTAATGAAGAAAGACCAGCGTGTTCAGAAGAAGCATCAATAATTTGCTCATCTGGGTAAAGTTGCAGGTTCAGGATAATTATGTAACCAAGCAAGTGCTGTGGTCTTCGTTGAGCTACTCCGGCAGGTTTAGAGGTAAAATGTCGTACTGCCAACCCATGCTTTAAGACATCACTGTTATAACAATTGCCGTTGAGTTGATTCTGACTCATAGTGACCTACAGGATAGAGCAGAACTGCCTACAGGGTTTCCAAGGAGCAGCTGGTAGATTTGAAGTGCTGACCTTGGTTAGCAGCCAAGCTCTTAACCGCTGCACCACCAGGGCTCTGCTTTAAGATATAGAATTAAAAAAAAAAAAAAAAAAATCTAGTCATCGACTTATTTCTTGCAGGAATACAGTGCTTTAAAGCAGAAAAGTCACAATTAAGTTTGTATGTTTTAATATCTTATGCTAAGAAGAAATGATTCAGTGAAAATTAAATAAGTGGAGATTTCAGACCTTTGTGTTCAATCATTCAAGTTGTAACTGAGTGCCTCTTGGAAGCCAGGGGCATATTCCAGCACTGGGGATACAACAGTGAACAAAACACAAAACCCCCTTCTCTCTAGGAGCTACTTTAAGAAAGTTGAGATCTGTGTGCATGCACGTTCATCACAGAGTACATGTGTGCTCCTTTCTATGGACGTATAACTGGGAAATTCCTAGTCTTTTCCCAAGACTCAGTTCAAGCATCACTTTTTTAGGACTTTTTGCCAGACTCTCCACCCAAAATGTAGAATTGGCCAGCCAGTCTTTTGTAGGCCACTGTTCCCTGTGAGTGTTTTCATCCTAACTCTCAGAATACTTGGTTGTTCTGGTTCACAAGTCTGCCTCTCCCAGTAGAGTGTATGCTCCTTAACGTTGGGAATTCTGTCTTATTCATGTTTATGTTCAAGGGCCCAGCTGACTAACTTAAGTAGTGCATCCAGCGCAGTGGTTCTCAAACTTGAGCAAATCAGAAACACTTGCAGGGCTTGTTAAAACACAGATTGCTTGGCCCCACCCCCAGCATTTCTGATTCAGTAAGTCTGGAGAGGTGGAGCAATAATTTACATTTCAAGCAAGGTCCCAAGTCATGCTGATAATCTGGAGCTAGAGTTCATACTCTGAGAACCACTGATCAAAGTACACAGTAGATGTTCAACCAGTGTATGTGCTACTAACGAATGGGAGCCCTGGTGATTCAGTGGTTAAGAGTTTGGCTGCTAGCCAAAAGGTTGGCAGTTTGAATCCATCAGCTGCTCCTTGGAAACACTATGGGGCAGTTCTACTCTGTCCTATAGGATTGCTACGAGTTGGAATCGACTCGACAGCAGCGAGTTTGGTATTAATGAATCACCACAATACAAAGGTAGAAAAAGAGGCTTAACAATGTTTTCTTTTGTTTCTATCCTTCCAACTTTAGGTAACTTACAAAAAAACAAAACAAAACAAAACAAAAAACAAACCTACTCCCGTCCAGTCGATTGCAACTCATAGCGACCCTATAGAACAGAGTAGAACTGCCCCACAGGTAACTTAAAAAGTCCTACTTAATTCATAGCACAAAGATAGGATCAGTGCCTAGCCTCCCACCCAATTGCCTCTTATAATTACAATAACAGCAACCTGACTGCAAATTTTCTATGTGCCAGACACTACTTTAAATGCTTAATATGTGTTCAGTAATTTAATCCTCACAGTAACCCCTTGAGGTAGGTATTATTATTATGCCCATTTTCATACGAGGCCAACAGTGGCACCCAAACCCGTAAACCCATTGCCATCAAGTTGATTCTGACTCAGAGACCCTACAGGACACAGCAGAACTGCCCCATAGAGTTTCCAGAGTGCCTGGTGGATTCAAACTGCTGACCTTTTGGTTAGCAGCCCTGAACTCTTAACCACTATGGCACCAGCATTTCCAGTAGTGGCACAGAACCTGTCAACAACTTGTCCAAGGTCACCATAAGTATCAAGGGACAGAGCCAGAACCTGAACCCAGGAGGGGAAGCTCCAAAGCCCTCATACTTAATTCCTACACTCTACTGCATATTATAGAAGGTACCAAACAAAAACCAAACCAAACCTATTGCCATAGAGTTGATTTCAACCCATAGCAACCCTAGAGGACAGAGTAGAATTGCCCCATCGGTTTCCAAAGAGCTGTTGGTGGATTTGAACTGCAGATTCTTTTTGGTCAGCAGTCGTTATCACTTAACCACTGTGCCACCAGGGATCCAGAGAAGGTACAGAGAGGTGAAAATGGGGAAGGGACCAGGAGTGGAAGCCAAAGCTGGGTCCTATTTTCTAGTCTATGTGAGAGAAAGACAGGGACTGTGTGTGTGGAGGGTGGGGAGGGTGGTTACAGGGAGATGGGGAACTGAAGGCAGGCAGGAGCAAGAAGAGGGAGGAAAAGTAAGAGAAAAAGGAAAAAACAAAACAAAAACAACTTGGTAAACAGTGGTTGATGGTGCAGTCTTTCTCAACTAGGATTTTTCATTTGAACCATAGAACACAGAAAATTATTTGAGTGACTATTTTCTGAAGTTCCCCCCCAAAACAAAACAAAAAACAAACTCATTGCCATCCAGTTGATTCTGACTCATAGCGACCCTATAGGAAAGGGTAGAACTGCTCCATAGGGTTTCCAAGGCTGTAAATCTTTATGGAATCAGACTGCCACATCTTTCGCCTCTGGAGCAGCAGGTGGGTTTAAACCACTGACCTTTAGGTTAGCAGCCAGGTGCTTTAACCACTGTGCAACCAGGGCTCCTTCAAGTTCCCAAGGATGATATATAACTAGTATCATTGTAGATGCATGAGAGAGAAGTTAATTCAGTATGTACAATGGATGCCATAGGGCATTAGGGTTTAATTCTCTAACCTGGCATAGAAAGGCTGAGTAGAAGCAAGACAGGCTGCTATCAACCCCCTCAATTTAGTAACTATTTCATTTGGAAAGAATCCATGGTCCAGTTAGTAAAATATTATGAGGTCAAACTAAGCCGATTCAAAATGACAAATAGTAACAGTTCTTCTTGTTGAAGAGATGTTAATTGTCTGTAAAATCATAGTTATCAACATACAGTCAAAAACAGATGGTGCATTTTAGATCACTTTGAAAGTGAGCTGACCTGTAAATTGTCATTAATGCACCAGGTCTTCACTTGCCCTACTGTGTAATCAGCCTTTTATCTCCTACCAGGGAAATCCATTAGCTACGGGGCGTCTCCACTATTTGTGTCTCTTCTCAGCTATTAAAACATTATTGTATTAAATAATTTACCCTTGATGATTGGTCTTAGCTTTCATTAGTACCACATTCAGGGAAAAATAAGAATAGATATTTATGGTTTATACTGTAGAATGATCAATGTTAAGTATCTTTTGTTAGAAAATCAGGAAAAGGTCACTTCAGACATACAGCAGGATTGTTCTCTTTCTGCCCAATTTCAACCCTGCTCCCATGAAGCCTAGCCTTGGGAAAAGAGGATGGGGGAAGGAACTTGCCTACTCATTAGTACTTTTACCTACACACAGACACACTCACAGATTCCTGTCTCTCTGCCTTCACACAGAAAAGCAGTCAGACCAAAGAACGGAGAGTCTCCTCAGGACCTAATCCCTAAAGCATTTCCTGTTTTCCATCATTCCCCATAAATTACATACAGTTCAGCCCTTCTTTCATTCCCTACTGTCCCTTCTCTCAACGATATACATGCAAACTAAATTGATTACTTACACATAATTGACAATTTAAATGTATTCTAGATGATAGGCTCAATATAAAAATGATGATGATTTTTATCAAAATTAAAAATATGGTTGTTAAACAGCCATATTGATTAAGCAGTGTGCATCAAACTAAAACTGAGTTATCACATGGAAAGGACAAAACGATCCCTTTTGTATCTAAATGCATGATAATTTTCCTTCTCTGAAAAAATAAAAGAACAAGATAGGCTTTAAAAGAAATTTTCTAGATTAAAAAATTGTGCAAAACATGTTTTCACTTTTCTTTTTGTTTATATGCTAATTTTAAATGTAAGATGATGATGAGGTGAGCCAACATAGCGCTACAGACAGAAGCACCACACCGTCTCTCCACAGCAAAGACCCGAAAAACTAAGTAAAACAAATGTCAATCCTGGAACCTTAAGTGTCAAATGAAGAGGTAAAGTACTTAGCGAAGCACCAAATGGAATAAGAAACTGACAGAGAACAGAGAGTGAGGAGAAATACATGCAGAGGTCCCCTATCAGCTAACGTAGCACAGATTCACCATCTTGGACTCCTGTCAGAGATTAGAGGACAGGGAGTATGGGAAAGTGGCTTCACAGAGCTCTGAGCGGGAGACAGAGCACCTGGTAACCAGTGACATATGCTTTCCCACACCCATCCTTCTTCCCCTGCTCCACCTCCACCAATTCCTAGCTGGCTGTGCTAGCTCAGCCAGCCAGAAAGTGCAGGGTCCATGCCACTTGGATTCACCTCACCTACATCGGAGTTTGGTGGACAGAGAGTATGGGAAAGTAACTTCATGGAGCTTCCAGCAGGAGACAGAGCACCCAGTAACCAGTGATATACACTTTCCTACCCCCATTATTCTCCCTCCTCCTTGACCTCTGCCACTTCATAGCTGGCCAAGGTCACTAGGCCTGCTGGGAAGTACAGGGTCTGTGCCGCTTAGATTCTCCCTGCCACACTGGAGATCAGCCGACAGACAGTATGGGAAAGCAGCTACATGGAGCTCCCAGCAGGAGACAGAACAACCGGTAACCAGCAATATATGCTTTCCCACCCCCCACCCTTCTTCCTTCCCGCTTGGCTGCCTCCGCTTCCCGCCAGCTGCAGTCTCTTGGCTGGGAGGCACCAGCTTCGGCCTCATGCTGCTTGGATTTGCCCCACCCACACTGGCTGGCTCCCTGAGTACCTTTTGTTTGTTGCAGGTGTTGCTTTTCTCCACTTCTTTTGGTTTATTCTGTGCCTCTCACTACCTCCTCTTTTCTGTCTAATACCTGGCTCTGTGTGCCATCTTTGCTTCTTCTTGAAAGGCTGTGAAGTGCCACTCGACTGGGGAACTGCTTCTCTGGCCTGTGCCGCCCCACTAGTGGGATCCCCAGGGCTTTTTGTTTTGTTTTCTTTTTCTTTTCGCAGCGTAGGAGCCCCTTCTAGCCAGGATGTACTGTGCGGCTTGGGAGCCACTTCCCTGGTCTGTGCGGCCATGCTGGTGGGATCCCTGGGGGCATTTCTTTTTTCTTTTTCCCTGTTTGCCTTTCTTCATTTCTCAGTTTCTCATCTCTCTATACTTACCTTCTTTTCCTGTCTTCGGAATACCTGGTATTGTGTAATCATCTCTACCCCTTCTAGCCCAGCTGTACTTTGAAGCCTGTGAGCCACTTTCCCGCACTGGTGAGATTCCTGGAGGCTTTTTATTTTTTCTCATTTTTATTTATTTTTATTTTTTGTTTTTCTCCATTTCTCAGTTTCTCATCTCTTCACTCCAATAGCAAGCTCCCTTAGCATTCTTTTGTTTGTTTTTGGCTCCTGTTTCTCTCTCCTCTTTCCCATACCCATCTTAGCTCCACACATCACAATCTCCTCCCTCCTTCCTGTCTACCTGCACCGTGCACTGAACATCATACCCTTGAGCAGCACAGGCATGGCTACCAGAACCTGCCCCGCACTGATTCCTGGCCTGCCCTGTTGGCCCTAGTATACTCCACAAACAACCTACACCAGCTCCTCCCCTTCAATTGGACCAGCCCTGCTGCACCACAGCTGAGTGACTGGCCCTGCCCATTTGACAAGGAGGTGAAAAGTATTGTGCCCACAGATGAGCAAACAACAAAGAATGCACAGCCTGCCTGCTCAAACATAAACAAATAAAACAAAAAAGCAGGATGAAACAAAGAAATCTACAATCGATAAATGAAGAAAATAACTACTGAATGTCCCAAAGACAGCAGACAATATCAAAACTTATACAAAAACAGGATAGGATGGTTCCAGTAGGTGTCCTAAATAAAACACTAGATGACTTTCCAGTAGAAGAAAAGGCAGTAGAATTACTTGATAGGGAATTCAAATCTCCACTAGTCAGAGCTATCCAAGAATTGAAGCAAAAAGCAGGCAAAAATGAGGAAAAAATGGACAAATTCATGGAAAATACAGACCAAAAAGTGGAAGAATTCAGGAAAATAATACAGGAATAAAATGCGAAAATAAACCCACAACTAGAAATCACACAAAAACAACAATTAGAAATCCAAATGATAAACAACAAAATTTCAGATATAGTGTTGTAGAAGGGCTGCGGAGCAGATATGAAATGATGGAAGACAAGACCAGTGAAATTGAAGACAAACACTCGGATACAACTCTGTTTAAGGAAAAATCAGAAAAAAAGAACGAAGAAAATGAAGATACCCTTAGGATTATGTGGGATACAATCAAAAGCAAAAATTTTCGAGTGATTGGAGTTCCAGAACGGGATGGGGAGGGGGAACAGAAAACACAGACAGGATCATTGAAGAATTGCTGACAGAAAACTTCCCTAATATCATGAAAGATGAAAAGCTGACCATCCAAGAAGCTCAACAAACCCCATATAGGATAGACCCCAAAAGAAAATCACTAAGGTATATCATAATCACACTCGATAAAAAACAAAGACAAACAAAGAATCCTGAAAGCAGCTCAAGAAAAACGAAAAGTCACACACAGAAGAGAAACAGTAAGACTAAGCTCTGAGTATCTGGCAGAAACAATGCAGGCAAGAAGGCAATGGGATAACATATATGAAACCTTGAAAGAAAAAAAAAAAACTGCCAACCATGAATAATATATCCTGCAAAACTTTTGTTCAAATATGATGGTGAAATTAGGACATTTTCAGATGAACAGAAATTATGGGACTATATAAAACCAAACCAAATTTACAAGAATTACTAAAGAGAGTCCTTCAGTCTGAAAACAAACAACATCAGACCACAGCCAGAATCTACGATGCAAGATTGTACCAGCCAGATACCAACCCAGGAAATGAAATCTCAAGGACCATCCAAAACCAAAAGAATTACAACAAGGAACCAGAGAGGTTAATTTGTAAATGACAACAACATCAGAACAATAAAAAGAGGGAATAAATGGTGTAGGTATAGAACTTTCTAACAGAGAGGAAGGCAAGGTAACACGGTAACACCAAGTAATAAAAGACTGGTTAAAACTTAGGAAGATGAGGGTAAACTTCAAGGTAACCACAAAAAAAGTTAACAAACCTATTCATCAAAATAAAAAAGAAAAACATAAAGGCTTGGTAAAAAAAAACCTACAAAAACAAAAGAAATAAAAAACAATTCACAAACAAAAGGAATTCAGTACAGGAGAGTAAGAGGAGCAAAGAAACATCAGCACCACAAAAAAAAAAAAAAAAAAAAAAAGCACTACAAAATGACAGCAATAAACTCACACCTATGAATAATTACACTGAAGGTAAACGGCTTAATGTAGCCATAAAGAGACAGAAAGTGACAAAATGGATTAAAAAACAGGATCCATCAGTATGTTGTCTACAAGAGACACACTTTAGAAACAAAGATGTAAATTTATTAAAGATCAAAAGATGGAAAAAATACATTAAGCAAACAGCTACCAAAAAAGAGCAGCAGTGGCAATACTAGTCTCAGATACAATAGATTTTAAAATAAAATCCACCATAAAAGACACTGAAGCGCACTATATCATAATTAAAGGGATGATCCATCATGAAGACATAACCATAATAAACATCTACGCACCCAATGACAGGGCTCCATAATACATAAAACAAACTCTAACAGCACTGAAAAGAGAAACTGACAGTTCCACAATAACAGTAGGAGACTTCAACACACCACTCTTGGTAGAGCACACAACATCTAGAAAGAAGCTCAACAAAGATACAGAAGAGCTAAAGGGCACGATCAGTCAACTTGACCTCACAGGAATATATAGAACACTCCATCCAACAGCTGCAAAGTACACATTCTTTTCCAATGCACATGGAACGTTCCCCAGAATAGACCACATCTTAGGCCACAGAGCAATCCTCAACAACATCCAAAACGCTGAGATAATACAGAGTATCTTCTCTGACCACAACGCCATCAAGGTAGAAATTAACAACAGGAAGAATGAGGAGAAAAAAAATCAACTACATGGAAACTGAATAACACTCTGATTACAAACCACTAGGTAATAGAAGAAATCAGAGATGGAATCAAAAAATTCCTAGAGTCAAATGAGAATGAAAACACATCATACCAAAACCTTTGGGACACAGCAAAGGTAGTCCTCAGAGGACAATTTATAGCAATAGATGCACATATCAAAAAAGAAGAAAGGGACTATCTTAGTCATCTAGTGCTGCTCTAACAGAAACACCATGAGTGGATGACTTTACAAAGAGAAGTTTATTCTCTCACAGTCCAGTAGGCTACAAGTCCAAATTCAGGGCATCAGCTCCAGGAGAAGGCTTTCTCTCTCTGTCAGCTCTGGAGAAAGGTCCTTGTGATGCATCAGTCTTCCCTTGGTCTGGGAGCATCTCAGCACACGAACCTCAGGTCCAAAGGATGTGCTCTGCTCTGGCACTGCTTTCTTGGTGGTATGAGGTGCCCATGTGTCTCTGATTGCTTCTTTTATATCTCAAAAGATATTGGTTGGATTAAGATGCTATCTAATCTTGTAAACCTCATCAGTATAACCTCATCACAGTGATAGAATTTGCAACACATAAGGAGATCACATATAACCTCATCATAGTGATAGAACTTACAACACATAAGGAAATCACATCAGATTACACAATCATATAATACTGAGAATCATGACCCAGCCAGGTTGACAGACATTTTTTGGGGACACAATTCAATCCATGACAGGGACAAAATCGAAACATGAGCTACACAACTCTAACAAATAGAAAGAGAACAGCAAAGAAAGCCACAATCACCAGAAGAAAGGATATAAGAAAGATCAGAGCAGAAATAAACAAAATAGAGAACAGAAAAACAATAGAAAGAATCAAGAAAACCAAAAGTTGGTTCTCTGAAAGGATCAACAAAATTGACAAACCACTGGCCAAACTGACAAATGAAAACCAGGAGAGGACACAAATAATCCAAATAAGAAATGAAACGGGGGACATTACAACAGACACAACTGAAATAAAAAGGATCATAATAGAGTATTATGAAAACTATACTCCAACAAATTTGAAAATCTAGAGCAAAGGGACAAATTTCTAGAAACACACTACCTACCCAAACTAAGACAAAATGATGCTGAAAATCTGAACAGACCCATAACAAGAGAAGATGTTGAAAGGGTAATAAAAAAATTTCCAACCAAAAAAAAGGTCCGGCCCAGATGGCTTCAGTGGAGAATTCTACCAAACATTCAGAGAAGAGCTTAAACCAGTACTACTCAAACTATTTTAAAACACAGAAAAGGAAGTGACACTTTGAATTTATTCTATGAAGGCAGCATAACCCTGATACCAAAACCAGGCAAAGACACCACAAAAAAAGAAAATCACAGACCAATATCACTCATGAATACAGATGTAAAAATTCTCAACAAAATTTTAGCCAATAGACTTCAGGGTCATATAAAAAAAAAAAAAAAACAACACCATGACCAAGTAGGCTTCATACTAGGTATGCAAGGATGGCTCAACATTAAAAAATCAATCAACGTAATCCACCACATAAATAAAAGGAAAGAAAAGAATTATATGATCTTCTCAATTGATGCAGAAAAGGCATTCAACGAAGTCCAACACCGTTTCCTGATAAAAATTCTCAATAAAATAGGTATAGAAAGGAAATTTCCCAACATAATAAAGGGCATCTATGCAAAACCTGGTGGCATACTAGTTAAGTGCTACAGCTGCTAACCAAAATGCCAGCAGTTCAGATTCACCAGGTGCGCCTTGGAAAATCTACGGGGCAGTTCTACTCTGTCCTATAGGGTTGCTATGAATCAGAATCGACTGGACGGCAATGGGTTTGCGTTTTTTGGTTTTATGCAAAATCAATGGCCAACGTCATTCTTAATGGAGAGAGGCTGCAAACATCCCCCTTGAGAACAGGAACAAGATAAGGATGCCCTTTCTCACCATTCCTATTTTAACATTGTGCTGGAAGTCCTAGCTAGAGCAATAAGGCAAGAAAAGGAAATAAAGGGCATGCAAATTGGTAATGAAAATGTTAAACTGTTCCTATTTGGGGATGATATGATACTATACATAGAACACCCAAAAGACTCCATGAGAAAACTACTGGAACTAATAGAAAGATTCAGCAGAGTAGCAGGATACAAGATTAACATACAAAAATCAGTTGGGTTCCTATACACCAACAAAGAGAACAATGAAAAGGAAATCAGGAAAACAATACCATTTATAATAACCCTTAAAAAAATAAAATACTTAGGAATAAATCTAACCAGGGATGTAAAACAGCTATACAAAGAAAACTACAAACACTACTGCAAGAAACCAAAAGAGATCAACATAAATGGAAAAACATACCATGCTCACGGATAGGTAGACTCAACATTGTGAAACTGACAATTCTACCCAAAGCAATTTACAAATACAATGCAATATTGATCCAAATACCAACAACATTCTTTAAAGAGATGGAAAAACTAATTATTAACTTTATATGGAAAGGGAAGAAGCCCAGTATAAGTAAAGCACTATTGAAGAAGGAAGAATAAAGTAGGAGGACTCGCACTACCTGACCTCAGAACCTACTATACAGCTACAGTAGTCAAAACAGCCTGGTACTGGTACAATGACAGATACATTGACCAAAGTAAAAGAATCAAGAACTCAGATGTAAATTCATCCACCTATGGTCACCTGATCTTCGACAAGGGCCCAAAGTCCATCAAATGGGGAAAGACTGTCTTTTTAACAAATGGTGCTGGCAAAACTGGATGTCCATCTGCAAAAAAAATGAAGCAGGACCCATACCTCACACCATACACAAAAACTAATTCAAAAATGGATCAAAGACCTAAATATAAAGCCAAAAATTATAAAGTTCATAGAAGAAAAAATAGGATCAACACTAGAGGCCCTAATACATGGCATTAACAGGATACGAACCATAACCAACAACACACAAACTCCAGAAGATAAACCAAATAACTGGGATCTTCTAAAAATTAGACACTTATGCTCATCAAAAGACTTCATTAAAAGAGTAAAAAAAGAACTTATAGACTGGGAAAAATTTTTTAGCTATGACCAGTCTAACAAAGGTGTAATTTCTAAAATCTACAAGAAAATCCAACATCTCTACCACAAAAAGATAAATAATCCAATTAAAAAATGGGCAAAGGAAATGAACAGACACTTCACCAAAGAAGACATTCAAACGGCCAACGGACACGTAAGGAAATGCTTGCGATCACTAGCCATTAGAGAAATGCAAATCAAAACCACAATGAGATACTATCTTACCCCATTATTACTGGCACGAATCAAAAAAACAGGAAATAAATATTGGAGAGGCTGTGGGGAGACTGGAAATCTTACGCACTGCTGGTGGGAATGCAAAATGATACAACCATTTTGGAAAACGATATGTGCTTCCTTAGAAGGCTAGAAACAGAAATACCATATGATCCAGAAATCCCACTCCTAGGAATATACCCTATAGAAATAAGAGCTGTCACATGAATAGACATATGTACACTCATGTTCACTGCAGCATTGTTCACAACAGCAAAAAGATGGAAACAACCTAGATGCCCATCAACAGATATATGGATAAACAAACTATGGTACATACACACAATGGAGTATTACACAACGACAAAGAACAATGATGAATGGATGAATCTGGAGGGCATTATGCTGAGTGAAATAAGTCAATCACAAAAGGATAAATATTGTACGGTCCCACTATTATAAAAAGTCAAGAACAGATATGCATGCAGAAAACAATGTTCTTTGATAGTTAACAGGGACAGGAGGGAGAGGAAAGGGGAATCACTTTCTAGATAACAGACACATTATTATGGTGACAGAAAAGGCAATACCAAATATGGGTGAAGTCTGCACAACATGACCAAGGTAAATGAAGACACTAAGAAGTACACAAGAAGAAGGGGCAATTTCAGTAAACGCTATAACATATAAAATTTTGCAATAACAGTAATAACAACCAAAAATATATGTGTGGTTACATACGTAGATATGTATGCATTTGTGTGTATAGGAAGGCATATACATATACATGTTTGTGTGTGCTGCATAAATATCCATACACATAATGAAGCACATAGAGGGCACAGTTACAGAGACTTCCTGGATATCTCCAAACAACTCACAGGATTGGTTTACTGGGTTAAAAGGCTTAGGATCATAGTCTCGTGAGACAACTTAGTCAATTGGCATAACATAATTCATAAAAATAATGTTCTACACCCTAGTTTGGTGAGTAGCGTCTAGGGTCTTAAAGCTTGTGAGAGGCCATCTAAGATATAACCACTGGTCTCTACTTATCTGGAATAAAAGAGAGCAAAAGAAAATGAAGGAAGCCAAAGACTCAAAGAAGAAACTAGTCCACAGGACAAACAGCCCACATGAACCACAGCCTCTTCTAGCCTGAGACCAGAAGAACTAGATGGTGCTTGGCTACCACTACCGACCATTCTGACGAGGGACACAATAGAAGGTCCTAGTTAGAATGGAAAAAAGTAGAACAAAATTCAAATTCCTAAAAAAGGCCAGACCTACTGGACTGATAGAGACTAGAGGAACCCCTGAGACTACCACCTTAAAATACACTTTGAACTTGCCACTGAAGCTATTTCCAGAGGTCACCTTTTAAACAAGTAGTAGATTGGCTTATAAAATAAATACCACCTGTGAGTAATGTGTTCCTTTAAAAAATCAACTATAGAAAACCAAACAGTCAACATTCACCCAAAAGCAAAGATGAGAAGGCAAGTAGGAGAAGGGAAGTTAGATCAAAGGAAACAGAACAAACAGAATGGAAATAAGAATGCTAACACACTGTGAGGATCATAACCAATGTCACAGAACAATCTGTATAAAAATTGTTAAATGGGAACCTAATTTGCTGTGTAAACTTTCACCTAAAACACAATAAAATATTAAAAAAAAAAAATCATTCTACCTTTTACCCCTCTAGGAAAATGAGATTTATTATACACTTTTCTGAAAATTCACACCTGTTGGATTTAAGAACTGCTGAAATGGAACCCAAACAGAAGAGACAGATCAATGGAACATATAGTTAATATTAATCTGGAAATAGAGCCAGGTGTGTATGTAGGTGTATGTATGTATGTGTTTGTATGTCTGTGCTTGTGTGCATGTGTGTATATGTGTCCAATTATCACAATGTTTACTTGATGAGGGGCTAGATTTCTAAGAAATCAATTGATGCAGCAGTGCTTGCAGTGCTCCCACTTAGGGGTGCTTAAATGATGATGAATGGGTAAGCATGTAGGTAAATGTCTGTCAAGTATCCTAAGGTATTGATGTGACCATCCCCCACATATGAAGATAGTCCAAACAGGTCCCTGATCTATAAATTCTGAGGACATGACTCTTAGCAGTGGTCAAAGTTTGGACCCTATATGTTTCAAGAGGTCTTACTGTTAGATTTACTTTTAATGCTGGGATAATGTTGTTCTAATGGCATAGTGTCAGTCATACTGACCTTCCCCTGCCAAGCATGAACTTATGTAAATAAATTGATGAGCTACAGAATTTATAATTTGAGAACATGACAATACCATTCAACATCTGGTTTCCTTAACTGTAATTACAGAGAATTAGACTGACTCATTTCTATGGTGTGAACACAGTTATCCCTGACCTTCTTTGTCTTAACTTGCAGAGCGGTGAGAGAGAAGAGGTTTAGACATTGCTTCCTTTCATCCCTCTTTTTAGAGTAAGTGAGATGTAGTGAGGAAGAAGGTGTGAAGTTGCTATTAAGGAGACTGCTGGGAACAGAAGTCCACAGAACCATGGGCTTCAAACTGCCTGGTGGACTGTCCTTGACTGTTCACCAGGATTTAAAATCTGACTAACTAACTTCACTGACTAAGTGCTTACATCAGTACTTGGGCCTCTTCACCTTAACTATTATGCTACACTATTTTGCAAGGTCTAAAATTTCTCTCTGGGAATCTTCTTGATTATTCCCTGCTGAGTAAAGACCATAATAATGGCTGTTAAACATAGTGCTAGAGATAAACATCAAGGGAAATGAAAGACATGCAAGTTTTGAAGTGACGAAGTGATGTTTGACTAACACAGGATCAGAATCATGCATATGAAAAAGTTTAAAGTAAACAGTAGGTCCCCTGAGACATTTCCATCTACCTTCTCATTCTCAGATTAAAAGTTTTCGTTAAGTATAAAATTCATGGTTAAAAAGAAAAAAAAAAACTACTCCTATTTAATTAGTGTTTTCTATTTTAGTAATCTCTTTTGAAGTATTATGAATCTTATACTACTTACAATTTCTAACTTGAATTTTAATTATACATGTATCTTATTTTTGCTATTAAACTATAAGCTTTTTTGAGGGAGGGATCAATGTCAAATTAATCACTGTAATATTCACAGTGCACAGCAGGCACTCAAATAAACGTTGGATAAAAGAATAGATATTTTGTTTAATATTACTGAAAAAAACTGTCAAGTATTTTTCATAGCAAATAAAAGGTAAGATTTTATGTGTTAGGCTGAAATCTTAACCTAAACATTTATTCATAATTCTAATAATTCTAATTATTCATTCCTCACCCACTTTTCTACTCCCTCCTGTCTAGAAGGGATTCTTCTCTCCAACAAATATTTACTGAATACTTGGCATTGGAGATGAAGTACTAATGAATAAGACATTCATGGTTCCTGGCTGTCTTAGTCATCTAGTGCTGCTCTAACAGAAATACCACAAGTGGATGGCTTTCACAAAGAGAAATTTATTTTCTCACAGTCTAGTAGGCTACAAGTCCAAATTCAGGGCATCAGCTCCAGGAGAAGGCTTTTTCTCTCTGTCAGCTCTGGAGAAAGGTCCTTGTGATGCATCAGTCTTCCCTTGGTCTGGAAGCGTCTCAGCGCAGGAACCTCAGGTCCAAAGGACACGCTCTGCTCCTGGTACTGCTTTCTTGGTGGTATGAGGTTCCCATGTGTCTCTGCTTGCTTCTCTCTTTTATATCTCAAAAGAGATTGCATTAAGACACTATCTAATTTTGTCAACCTCATCACTATAACCTCATCACAGTGATAGAGTTTACAACACATAAGGAAATCACATCAGATAACACAATCATACAATACTGGGAATTATGACCCTGCCAAGTTGTTACACACATTTTTGGGGGGACACAATTCAATCCATGACACTGGCTAGTAGAATTTAAAATCTAGTGGACCTTACCACTTGTAACATAAGGAAAAGTAAATATTAATAAGGAAAATTAATGTGGAATTCCAAGTAATCAATTTATAAGTGCAGTTTTTACAGCTGGACCAGGCCTTAATTAATCCTCATGGATAGAAAATCCATGTACTGATGCATATCCACTGACAAAATAAAGACAACCCTGTCTTGTTGAAAATATGTTATCAAGATAACTGTGATAATATATTTCAAAGCACTTTGGATCTTAGAAGACAAAGGTGGTTTTTCAGGAAAAATATCACCACTGTCCCTGTCAGCCATGGTAAACAATGGATTCATTTACCCACAAGATTACAAGATTATGGATTACATAACAGATCTTAAAGTTTTAATTTTTAAGATTCAGCCCATCATTAAGGTCTGAGTTGGCAGACTCTTGCTTCATTTCAGATGAGTGCTTTGCAGAACCTTGATGGCCTTCCTGGGACTAATGTCTGTTTTTCCTTCTGAAGTGTCAAATTTAAATAACTAGCATTTGCATGGTTCTTTACAGTTTACAATATGCTTCAACATAAATGAACTCATTTCATCCTTATCATTCTCATTTTACAAAGGTGACAAGTGAGGCTGAGAAGGGATGAAGAACTAATTCACTGTAATATAACTTGCATTGGCTGCAAATTGACTAAAATTTTATGCTTTTTCACCATATTTTGCTGTCTCTTGACAAATAAGACGTGAGGGAAGGTGAACTCATTCCCGTCAAAATGACTTCATAATAAGGAATGTGTCTCTGAAAGTCGAGCATAAAATAAGGAAAAATCAGTCTTAAAAATAGCTCCTCCCCAGCTCTATGGACGGATGCATCTTTCTGTCCAACCATCCATTCAAAAAGTTGTTTTGCATGGCCTCCAGTGCCAGGCACTATTCTGTGCATTAGAGTCACAGCAGTGACCAAAACTGGCAAACTCCCTGCTCTCCCATGATGTTGAAAGTCTAGTTGGGGAAAACAGATAATAAATTGACAGATGAGTAAGATGTCACATGCTAATAAATGCTAAGAGGAACAATAAAGCAGAGTGGGTGGGGAGAGAGTGAAGGAGTATACTATTTCATATAAACTGGTCAGGAAAGGTCTCTCAAGATGACATTTGACCAGAGACTTGCTGGAAGTGAAGGAGGGAGTAATGAGGATACAAGGGGAGAAAATGCAGCTTCAGCAAACAGTAGGTATAAAGACTATGAGGATGGCCCTTGTTGCTACTGGACCATCCCACTACATTTGCCCATTCCATTCTCCTACTCCTTTATATAACTTTCATACCTTCTCCTCTCTCCTCAAATTTCCCATTTCTCCTTGCCTTTTTTGTCCTCTACCACTATCCTTACTTCCCATTTCATTGAGAAAATATAACTATCAGAAAAGAACTTACACAAGCTCCTATAATCACATCAGTGGATTTACTTGCATGTCTACTCATATATTATGGCTTCCCTCTCATTATTATGGATGAACTATCTGTGCTAGGAGGCTACACTTTCTCTTTATGCACTAGGGCTCATCCCCTTTCCCCTATTCAAGGACATGGGTCTAGGAATTCTCTTTTTTATCTGCATCAACTTTCTCCTCTGTAACTAGATTATTCATCTTATGGATACAAACATGCTGTTAATTTTCCCAACTTAAAAAAAAGAACCCTCTCTTTATCCTTTACTATCTTTGTTATTGCCTGATTTTTTGCACCCTTTACAGTAACATTCCTCAAAAGAGTTATTGATTATCACTGTCTTTAACTCTTCGTTCCTTAATCCACTCCAGTCAGGCTTTCATTTCCAAAACTCTGCTAAAATAGCTCTTGTTAAGGTCCCCAGTGACCTTTGTGCTAGTGAACCGCTAAAACTGATGCACTTGGCATAATAAAATGGTTGACATGAGGTCTGAATCGAAACTCGATTTTGCTACAAGCTATGGCTTCTGCATTCCTGAGAATGTAACCTTGGTTTCTTCCCGTTCATATGCATATGGACTTGGGCCTCTGGCTGGATGGGACCAGAAGACCCTGGCCCCTGATCAATCATCTTGTTTAACTGGTCTGTCACTTGCCCCAAGCCACTCTTAAGTAAATAAGAGTGGGGGTCAGGAATGTGGTTTAGTGGCTCTTAGTAAGTAAGGGTAGGGGTCAGAAATGTGATTACAGGATGTTCCAGGAACAACGTAGTTGAAGATAGAGTTGCTGATGACATACAAACCATGTGACCATGTGACCATCATGCACTCCCCTTTCCCATCTTCACTATAAAAGCACACTTCTCCCTCCATGCTTTGGAGTACTTGGTAGATTACTCTCTGCCGTGTGTTTCCCCAATTTGTGAATTGTATTACCCTCAATAAATCTCTTGGCTTTTACTTTAAGAGAAGTGAGTGTTCTTACTCTTAGACATTTCTTGCTGTCAGATATATTGGATTTTGAAGACTCAATGCCTTAGGCAGCCCCCAGGACATCAAGGACTCAGGCCTCTGGTACCAAGCAGAGCCACTTGGGCTCACTGCCTCCTTCGATTCTCAGGAGTCATCCCAGGTAAACAGCCTCTTGAATCTGTGCTCCACTCTCTTTGAGAGGCACTCTTCAAGATTTATTGTTGGACTTCTTTACTTTTGTTTTAAGGTTATGTTCTAAACTTTTTGACAAGTTCATTGCCAAATTAAGTTTGGTTAGGCTGTCACCATGGTTCTCTCACGTCTTTAGTTGACTTTGCGAGAATCAAGGTTTCAGTCCATTAAGTTTGAACTCATCTTTTCTTTTTAAGGGGTGCATTCAGGTCTCAGTGCACCATTAGGCTTTGGGTGCACATTAAGTCTCACAGAATGTGCTGTTCATTATTTTAGTAGAATGGGGAATGCCAGTCCCAGGGACTTGGCAGGGCTGCCTTCAGGCACCCAAGCCACTTATACGAACAAACATTTTGGATCTCTGGCATGCTTTTACTGAAAACAGTCTAGAAAATCTGTGGGCACTGTGGGCTCTCATGAGCTAGATGAGCTAGTTTTTCTGCAGAGTAAATTAGAAAAGAAAAGCTCCCAAATTTGGCAACTACAATGGGATGCCTACTTTGATTGGTGCTTGGAAGCCTCCAAAAGAAACCAGGACAGTAAAATCGCTTCCATGCAAGACAGCATTTCCAAATTAACTAAACAACAAAAGGAAATACAATGGCAGGTGCCTGCTCCTGTTCCTCCTACTCCTGTTCCCCCTGCTCCTCTTTGTACTTTGTATCCATCTCTACCTTCTAACTCCCCCACTAACACCCTCTCTTAGCTTCCTGTCTATCCTAAAGAACCTACTAAAGAACAATTAGAGATACCAGTTTCTGCTACAGTCCCTGACATACCTTTTAAGACGAGGAAGCAAATAAACCTCCCTAGGTTACCTATGTCCCTGGGTCTAAAGCAGAACTTCTTGCAGTTGTAAAGGATTTTCCTAATCCTCATGAACACCCTCAGAAGTTCACCCAGGAATTTAGAATTCTGATGGCAACATATGGACCTGGTCTGAAAGACCTCCATCTATTAATAAATACGCTAGTAGCACAGGAGAGGCTTTGAGATGGATGGAAGAGGCTAACTGGAAACACGCAAAAAGGTCATTAGCTATAAAAGCCAATGCCTCTGGCACAGAACTGCTAGATTAATAAAGAGCTATCATTAAATTACTTATAGATTCTTTCCCCAAAGTTTTTCATAGGAAAATGGATTGGGCCAAAGTCCAAGGTTATAAACAACAACAACAAAGGATGAGAATGTTCATAATTATAGGGACTACTTGAGCAAATGTTTTGCTGAACATCCAGGCTTAAATCCAACAGAACCTAGAGCTGAAATAGCTTTCAACTCCATATTCCTAAATGGACTTCACCTGGAATTATCTGAGCTCACGTACTTTGGACATGTTATCAGAAGGGACCAGTCCCTGAAGAAGGACATCATGCTTGATAAAGTAGAAGGTCAATGAGAGTAAGACCCTGAATGAGATGGACTGACACAGTGGCTGCAACGATGGGCTCAAGCATAGCAATGATTGTGACGATGGCACAGGACTGGGCAGTGTTTCGTTCTGTTGTACATAGGGTCACTATGAGTCAGAACCAACTTGACAGCACTTAACAACAACAAACACCACAGACTGGATTGGGAAGCTGTTCTCAATCCTGTTAGGAATTTTATTTGACTCTGGAAGACCGAAGTTTCAACCTACTCTTAACATCCTTCATTCTGGGTTTTCCCCCTGCCAGGATGTTGGTTTAAGGTTTGTGTTCAAAAATACTATAAGCTGAAGTAATTGGGAATTTCAGTGATCACTTTGGGAAAATGAGTTCTCATCCGCTCTTTTTTCCCTTCACTTTTGGGGAAATGAGCTCCCATTTGTGTTGTCTTTTCTTTCCTCTTTGGTGAATATTTGTTTGGTGCTCAGGGTTGTCAGAGGGTCTGAGACCCCTCCATCTGAGACTCTGCCACATTAATCAGTTTTATGTGGAACCTGTTTTCTGTTGATTTGGGCCAATCTTATCAAAGAATTGCTGTATACAATTAAAGAAACTGGGTAGTTTATGTTCTGTGTATTGTATAAGCCTACTCTTTGAGCTGGCCTCACAGACAAGAGAGTTTATGTGGTTTTCTGTCTTGTTTTGTTCTGACAGTTTGCCCCTGGTCTAGAGAGTAGTGTCTGAGTTTCTATCTTGTATCGGGTTGAAGCCCGTGGCTGGTGTTTTTCACAGAGATGCCTAAAATCTCTGTTCTTTTCTCTTCCAAGAAAAACTGCTTCATGCATCTGGACTTTCGGTAACTACTCTGAGAAACTTTGATACAAATTAGTTCATTGAAAAGTACACTTAAAAAAAGATGGATTGTTTATTTTGATTGGATAACAAGGTCTCAAAAAGATAAAAAGATTCTAAATTTCTTCTCTAAAGGATCCTAAAAAGCATGCAAGAGACAGGCTATGAAGATTTAATAAGTTCCTATTTCTGGATGGTATTATTAAATTAGAATTGGTTTAATGATAAATAAGCACTTAAATAACTTTAGTAGTCTGAATATTTCCACGAATTAATGAAAGTGAATTTGTTCCGACAAAGATTTTTATGTCAATCTCAAAAGCAAAACCTTTCTAAGTGATTAAGCTAGATATTATATGAAATGTGTTTCATTTAAGGAAAAGGGAGGCACAGGACGAGTCTAGATAAGAAAAAAAAATCTGACTAGCCAAGAATTGATGGGGTCATTTACAAAACTTCTAAAGAGTTTTGGTATTTACTGGGTGGACAGAAAGTTGTGATAAAGGGAAGGCAAAACTACTTATCAAGAGCATAGTAAAAGGGAAAGAATTTGGTTATCATTTGTCTTTCAAAATACCTAGTCCAACCTAACCATGTGTGAATAAATTGGTGTGACTAATTCTTGTCTTTGACCATGAGCCACAAGATAGGGATTATGGAGGAGCAGTATCAGGCCTCCTCAACCCTAGCCTCTGAGGCCATGCAGCTCAAGGGAAATTTTTGAGGGATCCCTTCCAACTACACAAAGACCTTTTAAGACAAAAGAAAATAAGAAAAATGCTGTCTTACTATAGTTATCAGAAATTGGGTGTATTCCCATCATAAAAGCACAAGTTCTCTCTATTGTAGAGGAATTCTAAGAAGCCAAAAGATAGAAATCACAATGAGACACAACTGAAATGGCCTGGGGAAATGTTTCCACTCCTAGTCAGGGACTTAAGGGTATATCCATAGCAATGAATTGGTGAGGCTGAGCAGAGACTCTGTGATTTCCAAAATCAGTTGATAAAGTCTTAAAGGGCTAAAGTTAGATTGGCGAAAATATGGGGAAATGGTAAAAGTTTGAATGAAAACAAATGCTATTTCAAGAGTAATTATGTTTTATGGTATAGTGGTTAAGAGCTACGGCTGCTAACCAAAAGATTAGCAGTTTGAATTCACCAGCTGCTTCTTGAGAACAGTTCTGCTCTGTCCTATAGGGTTGCTATGAGTTGGAATCGACTTGACGGAAATGAGTTTTAGGCTTAAAATGATTTTCAAGATCTTTAGGATATTAAATTGAATTAATTTAAAGTTTATATACTTTTGCTTTTTATGTCATAGAGTAAAGATATATGGAGCCCTGGTGGCACAGTGGTTAAGAGCTATGCCTACAAACAAAAAGGTTGGCAGTTTGAATCCACCAGCTGTTCCTTGGAAAGAGTTGTGCTCTGTCCTATAGGGTTGCTATGAGTCGGAATTGACTTGACAGCAATGGTTTTTTTTCTTTAAAGGATATATATATATTCAAGTCTGCTAAATAAGTGTGTTCGTATTTGCCATTTAAAAGAGATATGCAACAAAGACGATGTTTAAAAGGTTTATTAAAAATGAATTTAATTGATATGGTCAAAGTTTTATCTGTCAGGCTAAAGTTTGATGGGTTCATTTATGACATTTTTAAGAGCTTTAAAGTTAAACAGCATATAAAACAAAGAATTGCATTTCTCTCTGTTAAAATAACAAAATTTTCTGATTATTGGGTTGAAAAGTCAATTTATTCTTTGTGCAATCTGCCTTGAAGGCAAAGGTTCAACATCTCATTAGAATAAACTCCCAGAGTCAAAAGTCAAAGTGCATGGCTTTGAAAAAAGCTAACTTTTTAGCTTTAACTCTTTCATGACTGATATTTTTTTGGAATTTTTTTTGTAATGCCATGTTTTTGGAATGGATGCTGAATTATTGTTTGTTAGTAGTTTTTTATTATTTGAAAAAATGGGGTGCCAACCACCAGCAGGACATACCAGTCTCATGTTCCATGAAGCACATCACATATATGGGACATGGCGAATCACACTTCCTGGTTACACTTGAGTCATAAAATATCTTACTCAACTGTCCAAAAATACACAAAAAATACTAAATAAACATTGCACTTGTTGCACACAATTGTTATCAGTTTGATTTAGAGTGGGTGATATTGGTACCATGTTCCATGAAGCCTACCACACACACAAGGACATACCAGTCCCATGGCCCAGGAAGTGTATCATAAACTGTTTTCAATGAAAAAATAACTCATTTACTTGAATATTTCCAAATGCTGGTAACTGTACCTTTCCAATAAAACCAAAGAAACTGTAAACATACTTGTAAACCTTATCTTGCTGTACATAAGCCAAAAGATACAAAAGTTCACATGATCACTCCTCCGGGAAGCATCCCCTCATATGAATGGCTCTCAACACTCACATGTGGCACAGGCCAACTTCCTTGTTTTTTAGGCGGTTGCACCAGTATCTTCCATGATACCAGAATGTACTAAAGTGGCTCAAATGCCTGCCAGTAAACCTCCAGGGGCAGAAAATGTAACAGAGGCATATATATCCCATGATCCATGAAAGGGTTAAGGTCTTTGGTAAAATAACTCAAGTATTGTTTTTTGGTGACCTATGTAGAACTCCTGACAACTCTGAAACTTCGTGGAAAGCCACAAACACTTTATAAAGGAAAAAGCACTAAAAGAAAACGGTTTATTTAACGTGTTACTAGTTACATGAAACACGTTGTCAAATCAGGAGAAGTGCCAAATTTTCTTTGGGTTAAAAATTTATGTATTACTCTTTCCTCTTATGTTTTTTCCTGATATTAGACAGCAAGCACATCTTATTATGTCATAATTTTATTATTTTAATTTCTAACTTGGTCGCAACTTTCTATTTTAATCTAGCATTATCAATGCCAATGACTAGGGAATTCACATTGTTTACCCACGGAGTTTTTTAAATTACTATTCAGATGTTTAGAGACTAGATAATGTTGGTATATTCTTGATACATCCTGACTATATGGTATTATGTCTCAAGATTATTATGTGTTATATCTGAAGCTCTTTGAAAATAAAGTTAACCATTATGTTTAGAAATATTTTTGTCTAAAGTTTCTTTCTGAATTGACTTTATTTGGCTTTGCATCACTTGTGTAATTAATTTCCATCAAGTCTTTTACTTTTAATAAGTATTATTATTATTATGGGGCCCTATTAGCACAGTGGTTAAGCATTTGGCTGCTAACCAAAAGGTCAGCAGTTTGAATTCACCAGCCGCTCCTTGGAAACCCTCTGGGGCAGTTTTAGTCTGTCCTATAGGGTTGCTAAGAGTTGGAAATGACTCAACAGCAATGAGGTTATTATTATTTTAAGTTAATCATGTCCATATCAAGTTTTGTCAGCTGCAGATAAGTTTTACTTTACTGATTCATTGAAAATGCCTGACAAAAATATTTCAACAAAAATGGACTATATCAAACTTATGATCCAGAGTTGCACAGAACCAAAATTAACTACATAGGACTGAGTAAACTAAAATAATTAGTATAAGGTTTATATGAGAATATTGCTGATGTACAATGTTCTATTTTCTAGATACAGGAAACCACTTTTTATTTTTCTTTCCCTTTTTAATGTAAGAATGAGCTATTTCAGTAACTAGTAACACTATACTGACTACAGAATATCTTATGAATGTTTTTCTCGGGTTAAAGAAGCTTTTAATAACCAAAGATGGAATCCCCAAATCCAAATTAAAAAGAGTCAAACCTTGGGTTCATTTGTCACAGCTAAAAGGGGCTAAGACACCTCTATGGACTAGTCAGCCCTCTGGATAACTAAAGATCACTTTAAAATACCCAGGTGGCTAGAAGCAGACAACATCTGAGGTAGACAGCTGATCCTGAGATTACAGAACAAAGCTCCATGAATCTTGTTGGACTTTTGTTGACTTTGCTTCATAATCATAGCTATTCTTATGTTATTAACTGTGCTTATGTGGCATGAAATGCCTAATACTTTTAATAATGTATGAGTTAGACTGTGGCATCCCCCTGGATTACTGGCCCAGCCTCAGATACCATGTTTTAATCTAACCCTAATTAGAACAGAGAAACTGCTTGGGACCCTTCCGATCCCAACTGCCAAAATGATTTCCTAGTCTTTTACCCCAAACCCCCTAGGTTTTGGAAAAATGTTCATTTAGCTGAGATAACTAATTGCCAGAGTATATTTGGAAGAATCTCTTACGTGAACCACTGCAGCCTGGATGCAGCTGGTCACTTCTTCAAGCATTTGTTCTTGCTTATGGTATACTACAATTATAAAAATCTATTTGCAATCTATCTGCTAAAATTGTTCAGATTGCTGATAATGTTGCTGATGGGATGGCAGCTCAACAAAAATCTTTAGAGTCTGGACTTTTTATTGGCCCAACAAGGAAAGGTTTGCACTATTGCCAATACCTCTTGCTGCTCATGGATTAATATATCTGGGGAAGTAGCCTTCGTTTTTGCTGGTTACCTAATGGTATTGATTCTTAGCTGTTGTCATGGATTGAATTATGTCCCCTGAAAAATGTGTGTATCAATTTGGCTGGGCCATGATTCCCAGTACTGTGTGGTTGTCCTCCATTTTGTGATTGTAATTTTACGTTAAAGAGGATTAGGGTGGGATTGTAACACCCTCACTAAGGTCACATCCCTGATCCAATGTACAAGGAGTTTCTCTGTGGTGTGGCCTGCATCACCTTTTATCTTATAAGAGATAAAAGGAAAGGGAAGCAAGCAGAGAGTTGGGGACCTCATACCACCAAGAAAGTAGTGCCAGGAGCAGAGTGTGTCCTTTAGACCCAGGGTCCCTGTGCGGAGAAGCTTGTAGTCCGGGGGAAGACTGATGAGAAGGCCAACAGAGAGAACGCCTTCCCCTGGAGCTGACACCCTGAATCTGGACTTTTAGCCTACTTTACTGTGAGGAAATAAATTTCTCTTTATTAAAGCCATCCACTTGTGGTATTTCTGTTATAGCAGCACTAGATAACTAAAACAGCTGTGTTGTATATTATAAACTGACTGATTATTTTAATTGTTGTTGTAATCATTACAGTCTTATCAAATGTATTCAAAGAATCATGTATTTAGAAGAAACCAAATGTGTAGGAGAAACTAAGTAACTGATTTCATACCTTGAGTAGCATTTTTGATTGCCAAGTTGTTCCTCCAAATTTGGCTCTGTTTGCAGCACTGACCCTGACAAAAGTCAACTCACCCTGAAGATGAAGTCTATCAATATGGCAAGGTGAAGGAGAAAATTAGTCCAACATCCTTAAGGTCTGGTACTCTTGATACTTGGGCCTGCGACATACCCAACAAATCCTTGCAAAAGAAAGGTAACTCCATTGTGGGTGTTTAGTGCTCCCTCGAGGAGGCTTGAACAAAACGGGGGAATGTGCTAGTGAATATCTAAAACTGAGGCACCTGGCATAATGAAATGGCTGACATGAGATCTGAATTAAAACTCATTTTGTTACAAGCTCCTGCTTCTACATTCCTGAGAATGTAACTTTGGCTTCTTCCCATTTGTATGCATATGGCCTTGGGCCTCTGGCTGGGTGGGACCAGGGTCTTCTATCATCTTGTTTAACTGGCCTGGCTCTTGTCCCAAGCCACTCTTAAGTAAATAAGGGTAGAAGTCAGGAATGTGATTATAGGATGTTCCAGGAACAAGGTAGTTGAAAATAGAGTTGATGATGACATACCCACCTTGTGAACACCATGCACTTCCTTTTCCCATCTTTACTATAAAAGTACACTTCTCCCTCCATGCCTTGGAGTACTTGGTAGATTCCTCTCTGGCCTGTGTTTCCCCAAACTGTGAATTGTATTATCCTCAATAAATCTCTTTGCTTTTACTTTAACAGAAGTAAGCGTTCTTATTCTTAGACATCTTCATCTTATTAAATCCAATGGTGAATTCTCAGACTTCATTTTATGAACTATTAGCAATATCTGATACAGCTGATCACTACCCACTCTTTGAAACACATTCTCTGCTAGGCTTCTAGAATACCAAAAATCTCTTAGAGTTCCTCCTAAGCAAACTGGCCCCTCTCAGTATTCTTTGCTGACCTATTAATATTGGAGGGTTCCAGAACTCAATCCTCTGATCTCTTTCTTTCTTTATTCTCATTCTCTTTGTGATCTCATCTAACTTAAAACTCATCTCTATGTTGACGTCTCACAAATGTATATCTCTAGTCCAGACCTTTCCCCAGAATTCCAGACTTATATAGTCAATTACTTAACTTCTCTGCTTGGATGTATAAAAGGCATCTCAGTACAAACATATCCATTACTGAACTCTTTATGAGTTCCCTCAAATCTGTTCTATCCTACAATATTCCCCGTCTTAGAAAATGGCAACTCCATCCTTCCAGTTGCTTGGGCTTGGAGTCATCATTGCTCTCCTCTTTCCCTCATATCCTTCATTCAGTCTTGCAAATCTGCTTTCAAGTTCTACTTCCAAACATTTTCAACCATATTTACTTAACCACTGTGGCCTAAGTTAACAGTAAAGTTAATAGCATCCCTTGCCATGATTATGGCATTAGCTTTCCTGCTTCCACCACAATCCTTTCACAATCTATTCTCAGTCCAGCAACCAGAATTATCTTCTTAAAAAGTATGTCAGAACATGTCATTCCCTTGATCAAAACCCTTTAATGTCTTCTTGTCTCTCACAAATTAAAATTCAAAGTCCTTAAAAAGGACTTCAAGGTCCTACATCATTTGGCTCTCACTATGTCTCTTAGCTCATCTCATCTGTTTTCCCCCTTACTCATTCTATTCCAGCCACACTGGCCTCCTTGTGGTTCCTTAAGGACACGAGGTACACGCCCACCTCAGGACTTTTGCACTTGCTGTTCCTTCCACCTGGAATATTCTTTCCCCAAAAGGCTCACTCCTTTAATCTCCTTCATGCCCTGGCTCTAATATAATTTTCTCAGTGAGCTCTACCTTGACTACCCTAATTAAAACGCTAAACATCCATCCCACTCTGGCACTTCTTCCCCTTCCTTATTTTTTTTCTTTTGTATGTATCACCCATCTTACACACTATATTTTTACTCATTTGCTGTTTCTTTGCATTAGCATGTAACATGCAGGAGAGCAAAGATTTATCTGTTTTGTTCATTGCTATATCCCCAGCACCCAGGACAGTCCCTGGCATATAGCAGGAACTCAATACATATTTATTAAATGAGTAATGAATAACTATAAATAACTTATTTGAGGAATTTTGCCATAAAAGAGCACAGAAATGGAGTGCAGGTAGGATAAATTGAGGTTTAATTTTTTAAGTTGTATAATATTACGAAATGCTTATATGCTGATGGAAATGATCCTGCAGATAAGGCAAATTTGATAATATAGAAGAAATAAAAAAATCTGTGAGAATCATGACTTTAAATAGGCAGTAAGAAATGGCATCTGGTATACAACTGGAGGGATTGGCCTTAGATGGGTGCAAAGACAGTTTGTCTATAGAAACAGAAGCGAAGGCAAAGAATATGGCTACAGATGCAGGCAGATAGATCTTGTAAAATATCTCTGATTGCTTCTAATCGCCTCATCAGCTAATTTTCTTTCTGTACCAGCTGAGATGAAAAGAGAGACAAGGCACTGAGGCATTGGATATTTGAGAGGCAAGGAGAAGGTGTGAAATAGTTCTCTAAGGAAGTGGGAGAGTTAATTAGAGGAAGGTGGGAGGATTGCTAGGCTTACTCACAGTCAGTAATTTAAAATAAGCCTAGTCAGTATGGTAGTGTTTTTACTCTAACCACTTTCAGGTACACATGCAGGGAAGGTATCAGTGTTGGATTTAAGCAGGTTTAGTGTTTTGTCAGGCAAACAGAAAGAACTAAGAGATGAGCAAGGTTGTTGATGGTGTGTGTGATAAAGTAATTATAATGATGGACTATGAGATCTAACCTAGGTAAGATGGGATGTGAGGGCATAGGGGGTGACGGTAGGGTAGGTATAGTTAGAGACACTGTAAAGGTGATTAGGTGAATGAATGAATCAGCCATTTCAGCAAGTTTGAAGAATTTTTGATTTGAGGGTACTACAGGGAATAAAAGGAGCGCTGATGGTGCAGCGATTAAAGAGCTCAGCTGCTAATCAAAGGGTCAGTGGTTCGAACCCACCAGCTGCTCCAGGGGAGAGAGATGTGGCAGTCTGCTGCCCTAAGGATTATATCCTTGGAAACCCTATGGGGCAGTTCTACTCTGTCCTATAGGGTCGCTATGAGTCTGAATCGACTTGATGGCAACGGGTTTGGTTTTTTGGTTGCATAAGGAATAAGTCACAAAGATAGGGGATGTTGGTCAGAGAGGAGGACACTTGAAAATGGGATTATGGAGAAATGCAGTTATTGACAGTAACAAAGTCAAGGATCTGACCAATGGGTGGCAGACCACAGGGTGGGTGATTAACATGGCGTAGAGGGCAAGTTTGCTGGACGAAAGGTCAGCAATTTAGAGGAAAACGTACTGGAAGGATCAACTATGTGAATATTGTAATGCCAAAATTAATCCAAGTGTAGTGTTAAAAAGAAGACAATGGGAAGGTGCATTTTTTTTTTTTTTTTTTTGCCTAATGGACAGTGACCTGACGCTTTACTGATAATTAGAATAAGGAGGTGTAGTAGGTGGTATAATCATATTGGCACAGCCTTGAAAGGGACTGGACTAGGAGATTTTATGGAAAAGAAATGGGAAATGATCTGGAATTGGCAATGAGGGTCAAGGAAGACATCTTACCCCATTTCAAGGCTCGATGATAAAAATAGAGGCCTGCAGTAGAAATATAAATCATAGGACAGGTTTCAGTTGGTATAACAAGGTGAAGGGAATGTTCTGAGAAGAGGTTAAGAATATAGGGGGCTGAGATTCCATCAGCAAAAAGGGTCTTCGCTAGCTACTGTACCTGAATATCCAGAAATTTTAATTTTCAAAATATGATAAAATAAGACAATCTAATTTTTAGGGGTAAGAAAATACTACATCTTTTATGGAATGTGTTCATATTTTAAGTTGCTAGAGTTCTTATCCAACTCAGAAAATGGAGCCTGGTAACCAAAGTGTTCGTTGGAAAAATGCGGGGCAACTTAAACAAATAAAAAGTGTTACATAAAACATATGTGATTTAAAGCCATAAAACAGAAGTATCTGTTGATGCCATAAAACATATTGGGACAGCCCAGTTGGCTCAGAAAGGGAGCAATAGACTTAGGAGAGTTTTGAGATCTTTTTCATTATTCTTGTCACTTTATTATTTTAAAATGTTGAACCAATGCAAGCTCACTAGTCTATGGATCTGAGTAGGGGAAAGCGTTCACTAATGTGATGCCATAATGTTAATTGGCTGAGAAAATTTCTTGTTATGTCATGGAGATGACAAGGAGAGAGAGAAAGTACTTATTTGGTTCTTCAACCACAAGATGAAACAGGGTGCCAGAGATTCCAGAGTCTGAGATACTCAAAGCACTACTCTCTCAGCCACCTAGTTTTGGCTGTAACTTTTTCCCTGCTCTTCTTAAAAGAGTTGTTACTGCCACTTATTGTGCACTTGCGAGATGCCAGGTTCCACACTAGACCCTTGACACAGTGCAAATGGGGACTTCAGACTGCCCCACCTCCTGTGTCTGCTGAAGCCTGAGAAATCTTGTGATCCCAGTTGTTAAAAAAACACTGATGGACTCCAGTTCCTTGCACCCAGTGAACAGGTAGGTATACACAAAGTCTTTTCTTCCAAATTAATGCAAATAATACTCAAGTGTCCATTGGACTCACTGCACATTGTGAATTGGTAAAGCCCAAATTCATGAGGTTTGTTATGCTGAGGAAAGTAATCTGATGATGGGACTGTTCTTATCTTGTCAGTATGGAGCCAACATTTCATAAGGGAAGGGAAGGCTGAGGATTATGTACCTGGCAGTAATGTCTTTCATGAAAGACGCAGAATCCAACTGTTTAATATTTCTCTCTCTCTCTATTTCCTCCACAGCTTGTTAAGAAATGAGGTCCCTTACTCTATTACTCTAATTGAATTCCAACTTAGGTAATTACACTATAATTAAATAAATTTTCCCCACAGTTTTAATTCACTGACAAACAGTCAAACAGCTACAATTCATTCCCAGAAACACATCCCCAACTACATTTCAGTGATAAGTAAGCGATTTATACTTGGGAGATGTGTGTCTGGAAAAATGCACAGTTCATAAAATATTTTAGGTATCATTCATGATTACATATGCTTTGCTCAGCATGAGATAAGATTAATTTCTATTATAATCTTTCATCTAATTTTTCATATGCTTAGTGCCTAAAGAAGTAAGACAGTTAATTAGCATTTCTTGTTTTCAGAACAGTTTTTGTTTAGTTAACCAGTAGCTTGTAACTACCTGTATTTTTTATTTCTAAAGCTTATCTCATTATCCCTGGAAGATAAACTAGGGTAGATGTTGTTTCCCATTCTACAGATGAGAAAATTGAGGCAGTATTCTCCAAGGTAAGGAAGCTAGTTATTATTAGTACCAGCTTTGAAACTCAAGCTTCCTCTGATCCCTGGCCCAAGGCTCTTTCTGTCAAATGCTATCAAACACTGGGCCACTATCAATCACTTTAATTTTACTAATGAGAAAATAAAGAACAGCACGTTTTTGACCTGTGTCACAGGCCATTAATTTGTAATAATTAACGATTTAACCAGAAGTCGAAGGTCCAAATAACTGGGTCTTGATGCAGTCCTTGGATCTGGAGACTTTGTAGCTTCTTTGTATCTGAATGTTATTACTTAGTACAGATCAACTGGAAGAACAGTTCAAAATGTGATGCAAAGTGGTACAAAAGGATTCAAATTTCAATTTTATTCTAATGACCTTTCTTAAAGGGTTGTAGATGGCTTTTAATAAAAGGTATTAAACACAAGATCAAAGTACTCACAAATAGCAGCAGTAGCAGGGGTGTTATAACGATGCCCTGAAAGAAATAAAAGAAATGATGATCATTTATCAGCATGTAAAGCAGAGCACTTTCTTTGCCATTTTAAACTCTGATGCATGGAAATGCTTATCCTTCTCACTTTCGTTTAATAAAATCTAGGAGATCCAATCTTGGCTCTCCCTACAATAATCCCTTAGCATCTCTATTACAATTACTAGTATTTGGCATCATTAAAAGTACAACCACCAATCTTCCTTAAACTTGTCTTTCCTTTTTTAAACTTAAGTTCCCTTCTACAGTATGTGTGTATCACAGGGGTAGAAGCTGGTGGCTGGCAAGCTTTCTCACTCCATGGCTTTCAACTCTAACTTGGATAAAGTGCTCCCTTTCGAGAGAAGACAGGTGGTTTAGTCCCAGTTGGGGTCCTCTCCAGAGCAAAGACCACGTCAGTTGTGATGAATGAGACGTGATTTTGTAATGTGAACTGATCTCCCCTAGGAAATGAGCTGGGATCTCAAAACTCATTTTACTTGATTAGACTCCATGTCTCCATGGTGGAAGTCAAGTCTTTCATCTAATTTAGCCACACAGGACCACCGCAGTCTCTCTGCCTCCCCTAGGCAGAACCCAGCAAAAGATTTGTTTTCTTCGATGACAGGGAACAGTTTGAGGCTGTTGCCGATGAGCCAGGATACTAGCTTTTGGGTTTCTTGAAGGCAAATCTTTAAATTAGGTGTTTGGGTTGGGAGTTAACACTACAGGCTTCAGTTTTAGAGCTGCAGATGATTACTCACCCTTCTTAGTTTTTCCTTTCTCTCTCAAAACTTTATTATGATTTATATAAGAAAAAGCGTTTCATATTTTTATTAATGAATTCTGCTTGGAACTTTAAAATTCCAGAGAGTCTGAGTGTGTGTGTGTGTGAGAGAGAGTGAGAGAGACACTGAGAAACATCAAGACCATACTGTGCCCAGGATCCAGGTCTGGGAACAATTCTTTCATTTTGGAAAAAAGTGCTTTTGGTATTGATTAAGAAGTCTTTTTGTCACAAAAGTAACTAAATTCTTTTGGATGTGGCCCAAGAGGGACTGGCTTACTTTATATGAACATTGATACCATGACTTTCTTGAACATTACACAGGTGAACAACCACAGACTTGCTTTATTATTAAATAATAGAATAAATGCTTCTTTATTGTGTAAACTTTTGAGGTTGGCAAAATGGAATAGGTTTTAAGTTAAGTGTTATATTTTTAAATCTATTCATTAAAATATGTATTGTGACTTATCATCTCCACTGGCGTCTATGAAATAGGTTCTTCTTATCACATTTAAGACAGTTAAATGTGCTAACACAAAAATAATATTTAATTACTGTCTTCCAGTGACACAAAATATATATCAGACTTTGGGAACAACTCTAAACTCTACCAGGTCATGTTGTTTAAACTTTTCAAGGTCATTGTTCCACACTCTCATGTAGAAATGAGACTATCTTGCTAGTTTCAGTCTATGTGGGAGCCAGTTGATTAAACATATGGTTAAACATACTGGTGCAATGGGGACAATGGTATGAAGGAGCAGATGATTATTTCTCTTAGGGAAGTCATGACAAGGAGAAGACAATGAACAAGGTTTGAATAATTAATGGAAACTGACCCAGGAGAAAAGTGGTAAGGGCATTCCAGGAAGTGGGAAGGTGCAGCGGCACGATGGATCTTCAAGTAGTTGAACAGGGCAGGATAGAAAATGTGAAGTAAAGGGGTTAGAACCCAGATCACCAAAGGCCATGTATGCCAGGGCAGGGAGCCTGGAATCGATCCTATCAATAGTGGGAAACTACTGAAGAACATGAGTGAAGGCGCAATGAGTAATTAGTAAACAAAGAAGGGATTTGACTTAGTTTATATATATAACCTAACCTAACCAAACAGTTTGACCTTTGTTATCTATGGATTTACCTAAATTCAGGTAAAGGATAATAGAAATGTGCATTAATGTTAATTATGGAATATCAGTAACACTAATAACACATGTAAGAAGTAAGACATGATATCTGTGATAGGGCAAGAATTTTCACCCAGTTAGAAGCTTGAGCATTGTCTTAGTTATCTACTGCTGCTGTAACAGTTAAAATACCACAAGTGGATGGCTTCAACAGAGAGAAATTTATTCTCTCACACTCCAGGAAGCTAACAGTCCGAATTCAGGGTGCCAGCTCCAGGGGAAGGCTTTCTGTCTCCGCTGGCTCTGGGGGAAGGTCTTTGTCATCCATCTTCCCCTGGTCTAGGAGCTTCTCAGTGCAAGGACCCTGGGTCCAAAGGACATGCTCCCCTCTTGGTTCTTCATTCTTGGTGGCATGAAGTCCCTCTCTTCTCTGCCGGCCTCTCTCTTTTATATCTCAAAAGAGACTGACTCAAGATACAGCCTAATATTTTAAATAGAATCCTGCCTCATTAACATAACTGCCTCTAATCTTGCCTCATTAACATCTTAGAGGTAGCATTTACAATACATAGGATAACCATAAAATGTCCACAAAATGGTGGACAACCACACAATACTGGGAATCATGGCCTAGCCAAGTTGACACACATTTTTGGGGGAAACAATTCAATCCATAACAAGCATTATCACCACTCTGAGGACATTAAGTTTTTGGAGGAATCAATGCTACACTGGTGTTGTACAGTGCATGTGCATCCATGTTCTTCCAGATCCCCATTTTTTTTTTTTTTTGGCAATAGTGGGATGATAATAATATTAGTAATACTACAAGTAATATTAATGGCATTTTGCTTCAGCACTTTCATGACATTTTAAAATTTGATCCTCCTCTATTAAGGGAATTAGGTTACATATTGTTATTGTTGGTAGGTGCCCTCATAGCACTGGTTGAGGTTCTGACTCAACAGTTGGCTCTGAGTCATACTGACCCTATGTATAACAGAATGAAACACTGCCTGGTCCTGTGCCATCGTGACAATCATTGCTATGTTTGAGCCCACTGTTGCAACCACTGTGTCAATCCATCTTGTCAAGGGTCTTCCTTTTTTTTGCTGACCCTGTACTTTACCAAGCATGATGTCCTTCTACAGGGACTTGTACCTCCTGATAACATGTCCAAAGTATGTGAGGCGAAGTCTCGCCATCCTTGCTTCTAAGGAGCATTCTGGCTGTACTTCTTCCAAGACAGACTTGTTTGTTCTTCTGGAAGTCCATGGTATATTCAATATTCTTCACCAACACCATAATTCAAAGGCATCTATTCTTTTTTTGTCTTTCTTATTCATTGTCCAGCTTTCACTTGTATATGAGGTGATTGAAAACACCATGGCTTTGCTCAGGTGTACCTTAATTCTCAAAAGTGGTATCTGCTTAACACTTTAAAAAAGTCTTTTGCAGCAGATTTGCCCAATGCAATAAGTCATTTAATTTCCTGACTTCTGCTTCCATGGACATTGATTGTGGATCCAAGTAAAATGAAATCCTTGACAATGCCAATATTTTCTCCATTTATCATGATGTTGCTTATTGGTTCAGTTGTGAGGACTTCTGTTTTCTTTATGTTGAGGTGTAATCCATACTGAAGGCTGTAGTCTTTGACCTTCATAAGTAAGTGCTTCAAGTACTGTTCACTTTCAACAAGCAAGGCTGTGTCATCTGCATAACGCAGGCTGTTAATGAGTCTTCCTCCAATCCTGATGCCAGGTTCTTTTTCATATAGTCAGGCTTCTCGGATTATGGGGTCACCACACAGATTGAATAAGTATGGTGAAAGGATACAACCCTGACACACACCTTTCCTAATTTTAAACCACGCAGTATCCCCTTATTCCAGTCAAAAGACTGCCTCTTGGTCTATGCCCATGTTCCACATGAGCACAATTAAATGTTCTGGAATTCCCATTCTTCACAATATTACACATAATTTGTTACGAACCACACAGTTGAACCACAAATGCCTATGGATAGTCAAAAAAACACAGGTAACATCTTTCTGGTATTCTCTGCTTTTACCAAGATTCATCTGACATCAGCAATGATATCATTGTTCCATGTTGTCTTCTGAACCTGGCTTGAATTTCTGGAAGTTCCCTGTCAATGTACTGCTACAACCATTTTTGAATTATCTTCAGCAAAATTTTATTTGCATGTGATATTAATGATATTGTTTGATAATTTCTGCATTCTGTTGGATCATAGTTCTTTGGAATGGGCACAAATATGGATCTCTTCCAGTCAGTTGGCCAGGTAGCTGTCTTTCAAATTTCTTGGCATAGACGAGTGAGCGCTTCCAGCGTTGTATCTGCTTGTTGCAACATTTCAGTTGGTATTTGGTCAATTCCTGGAGCCTTGTTTTTCGCCAGTGCCTTCAGTGCAGCTTGGACTTCTTCCTTCAGTACCACTGGTTGTTGATCATACGCTACCTCCTGAAATGCTGAACGTCGACCAGTTCTTTTTGGCACAGTGACTCTGTGTTATTCCATCTTCTATTGATGTTTCTTGTGCTGTTAAATATTTTGCCCATAAAAAGAAAAGAAAAAAAAATCCATTGCCGTTGAGTGGATTCTGACTCCTGGCAACCCTACAGGAGAGAGTAGAACTGCCCCATAGGGTTTCCAAAGAGCAGCTGGTGGATTTGAACTGCTGACCTTTTGGTTAGCAGCCACGCTCCTACCCACTTGCCACTTGTGGCTTGAATTTTTTCTTCAGTTCTTTCTGCAAGTTATGTATTAGCCCCATTTTATACATGACAGAACCCAAGTTCAGAAAAGCCAAGTAACCAACCCAAAGACACACAGCAAATAAGCAGGAAAGCCTGGACTTGAACCTGCTTCTTCCAATGGCAAATTCAAAACTTACTCTACTACACCATTAGTAACTGGGTAGCAGATTTCAGTGACCAGTACAGTTTTCTACAGAGTTTTGCTTATGACATTTGTGTTGTTATTAAGCGCTTTATGATCTTGGTCTCAAAATTAATAACCTATTCTTAGTGATAACCTCATTCTGGAAAGTAGAACAGTTTTCTCTGCATATTTTTCTGCCTGAGTACTTCAAGGGTATAGTCACACAAAAATAAGAGTTTCTTTGTAGCTCTTCCAAGAGTTATGATACTTGTTCCTAAAATATTGTTGCCTTGTGAATAAGATGTACTTTCTAATTCTAGATTCAAGATTCCTCATTATTTTCTCAAGAATGGCTGTTCAAGTTCATTAACTAAGACTGAATTAGTTTGTAATGTTGAAGCCTATTTTTCAGTTGTATTAGGGAATGAATTGGCCATAATGCCATTAACTTTGATAAGAGCATCATAATTAAGTTTTTATGCAGTCATTATAATTATTATTAAAGTAATAAGAGCTAATATACAGAGGACTTATCTTGTGTCAGATACTATGCTAAGGATTTTATGTATGTTATGTAATCCTTAAAATAACCCTATGAGGTAGGCACTGTTATTATCCCCATTTACTAGGTAAGGAAACTGAGCCTCAGAGACCAAGTAAACTAGTAAGAGACAATGCCAGGAATTGAATCCATATCTCCCGGGACTCCAGAGCCTATGATGCCCCTGCATAGTATAGATAAAATCTTTGCAATCTTAAGCTATTTCCTCAGGGTTATATTTTAAGAGTAAATCTGAGAGTAGCTTCAGACTCAGTATGTCTTTGTGATGGCATGAAACAAGTGGAGAAATAAGCCTTATGGGACATGGAGAAAGTGATTCAGATACTTTTTTTTTAAGTCAAGTTTTTGCAAATATCAGTCTTTTTGTAAAAAAAATGAACTAAAAGTGTAAGCTGTGACAGCAACAATCATTGAAAGTCAGAAAGTCCAACAAACACATAATATTCTCTCAAAATAAGGCTCAATTTGATTTCTTTTCCTTCCTCTTTCCTAAGCAAATCCTACAAAAATGTAATGGATAAATACAAAGAGGCAGTGGATGAGCAAGCACTTCTAGTAAAAGATGTCACCTCCTTCCTTCCTGATTCAAGGTCAAGACATAGTTTCAGTATCCCTGAAGTTGGGGTGGTATGTAAGCTTTCTGAAAGCAACACCTGAAGAAGGCACAAAGTGACCAGCTTTCATTGTCTCCTGAAAAACTTCAACAACAACAAAAAATCCATTTACACCTCTGATGTGAATGACTGGGTGAATGTACTTCAATGATTTTAGTGGAAAGGGAAAAAAAAAAGTGTCAAATCTGAGACACTGAGATTTAGTCACATTAAAATACAGAGAACCAAATGAAGACAAAAACAATAAAACTGTGAATGCACTTCTCTCAGCAGTAGGACTTATAAAAAAGGCAAAACTGAAGTGAACTTAGGATTTGGTTTTAATAGAAAATGTTAGCAAAAGGTTTACTGCAACAACTACCAGGCTCACACAGATACTAAAAAGTGACTTATGTTTTTGTCTCCAGGATATTGAACGTAAGTCTCAGAAACGGTGCTTTTTATTTTTTAATTAAAGGGCGTTGACCCAACGACTTAGTGTTAATAAGATTCAATTTTCACAGAATAATAGAATCTCAGTTTTTTTTTCTTTTTTTATTGTGCTTTACATAAAAGTTTACAGAGCAAATTAGTTTCTCATTAAACAGTTAATACACAAATTGTTTTGTGACACTGGTTGCCAACCCCGTTATGTGTCAACACTCTCCCCTTATTCAACCCAGGTTCCCTGTTTCCATTTGTCCAGTTTTCCTGTCCCTTCCTACCTTCTTGTCTTTGCTTTTGGTGATGTGCCCATTAGTCTCATATACATGTTTGAAATATGAAGCAAGTCCCTCACGGGTGTTGCTGCTGGTCCTATAGACCAGTCTAACCTTAGGCTGAAGGGTGAATCTCAGGAGTGACTTCAGTACTGAGTTCAAAGGGTGTCTGGGGGCCATACTCTTGGAGTTTCTCCAGTCTCTGTCTGACCAGCAAGCCTGGTCTTTTTGTATGTGTGTGTGTGTGAATTTGAATTTTGTTCTACATTTTTCTCCCCCTCTGTCTGGGATCCTCTATTGTGATCCCTGCCAGAGTAGTTGGTGGTGGTAACCGGACACCATCTAGTTGTCCTGGTCTCAGCCTGGTGGAAGAATCTCAGTTTTGCAAAAGATTTTAAGAGATACTCTGGTCCAGTCCTCATCTAAAGCATGACCCCTTCTCTCTGTCTCCCTAACATTCCCACCAATGACGGCTGTGCCTTTGTCAGAGGACTTTCCTGACAGAAAACTCTCTCCTTAAGGTAAACAAAGCTCCTAGCTGAAGCTCTCCACAAAGAGAAAGCTGTCTCTTTTGCTGATCCCAATCCACTCCCAACTGCAAGCCCAGTCTTCCCCTTGGAGCAATTTAGGTCAAGCCTCACCCCTCCAGGAGCCCTGGTGGCAGTGTTTAAGTGCTCTGCCACTAAGCGAAAGGTTGGCAGTTTGAATCCACCAACAGCTCCAAGGGAGAAAGATGTACCAGTCTGCTATCATGATTGTTGTTGTTTGTTGGTGCTGTTAGGTGCTGTTAAGTTGGTTCCGACTCCCCATGTACAACAGAACAAAACACTGCCTGCCTTGGAAACTCTATGGGGCGGTTCTACCCTATGCGTTAGGCTTATCTTTTTTTCTCTCCCCTCCTGCTTCTTGATGATCCTTTAAGGATGCTGTTGAATGGTGTAAATAAAACCTTGGCAATCTAAGGCTACTTCCTCAGGGTTATATTTTACAAGTAAGGCTGAAGTTAGCATTTGATTCCTACTTGAAGTCTTTTCTGGGTTAAAAGTCCTCAGTTGCTCCCATTGTTCCTCCTAGGGCAGGGTCTGAGCCTTCTCTTTGAGACATATTCTCATCCAGATAAATTTACGGTCTGCAGCACTCCAAACTGAATGTCCCTTTAATGTCATATTGGAGCATTATTTTACAGGCCAATGCAAGTATTACTTAAATACCCCGAGGAATATACCTTTGTTTGACTTGCTATTTACTACTGATTAGCGCTCAGACTCTGAAATTGCATGTTAACTTTACAGAGTTTTATCTAGTAGAGATGGAAATAATTTCTGTCTGGTAGAAAAAATGACCACAAAGCTTATGTTTTTATTGTCCTATAGGTGTTACACCAGTTTTGTCTCTAATTTGTTGCTAATGCTGTTAGTTGCTATGGAGTCAATTCCAACTCAAGGAGACCCCAATGTGTGCACAGTTGAACTTCTCCATAGGGTCTTCAAGGCTGTGACCTTTCAGAAGCAGGTTGCCAGGCCTGTCTTCCAAGGCACCTCTGGGTGAGTTCGAACTGCCAACTTTTTGGCTAGTAGTCGAGTGCTTAACCACTTGCACCATCCAGGGACTGTTTAAAAATGCCACTCTGGGGGTGGAAAGGAGAAGTGTGCTGTCACAGTACAGGGAGAGCAATTAGGGTCACATAACAATGTATGTATAAATTTTTGTATAAGAGACTAACTTGAAATGTAAACTTTCACTTAAACTACAATAATAAACATAAAACAAAAAAACTTGCTTTTGTCAAGTCAGTTTTGACTTACAGTGACTCTATGACACAGCAATTCCACTCCTAAGTATATACCCAAAAGAACTGAAAGCAGGGATTTGAACAGAGATTTATACACCAATGTTCACTGTAGCATAATCCAAAATAGCCAAACAGTGGCGACAACTCAAGTATCATCAACAAACAGATAAACGGATGAACAAAATGTGGTATCTGCACAAAAAATGAAACAAAACCAATTACCGTTGAATGTGACTCATGGCAACCCCATGTGGTTTAGACTGGATCGCCAGGCCTTTCTTTGGAGGCACCTCTGGGTGGAGTCAAACCACCAATTTTCGGATAGTAGCCAAGTGCTTAACTATTTGCACATGCAGGGACTTCAGAGTAAATATACAATGGAGATATTATTTAGCAATAAAGAGAAATGAACTTCTGATACACTCTAGGACATGCGTGAACTTAGAAAACGATATGCTAAGTGAAATAAGTCAGACAGAAAAGAAAAATACTGTATGATCCCACTTATATGAACTATCTAGAATAGGCAAACGCATAGAGACAAAAGCTTATTAGTAGTTACCAGAGGTGAGAGGGAAGGTCAAGTGAGAAGCTATTGCTGAAGGTGTACTGAGTTTCTGTTTGGGGTCATGAAAAACTTTTGGACATAGTGAAGATGGTTGCATAATAGGGTGAATGTAATTAATGTCACAGAATTGCACACTAAAAAATGGTTAAAGTGGCAAATTTCGTGTTACGTATATTTTACCACAATAAATTTTTTAAAAGAAAAAAGAAAAAAAAGAATGTCATTTCTTTAATCTCCTTGGAACAAATTTTATTATCCTGCTTGTTCCCTCATTATTCAGTTAAATAAATGTTGGACATGTGCTCATTCTACATTTGTAAGAAAGTCTTGTTTTTAACCTTTTGAAAATTATACTTTGATAAGTCCTTTACTCTGGACCTATACATACAGTAATGTGAAGATCACTTTAAAAAATAAGATTTCATGTTAACTAAAAGCTACAAGCTGACTTTGTATTTTGTCCTGTGGTCAGTATATAGTGATATCTTTAAAACTTAGAGAAAAGTTTACTTTTCAAGAATGAAATTATATCAAACCAAAATGTAATGAGTGAGATCAACCAGCACATTCTAAGCAATAAAGTAAAAGGGGGTAGCACGGGGAATTTTGGAGACACCTAAATTTAAACATAATGGTTGGGGTTTATTGTCTCCAGAGAATATGATCTTGGAAGCATGTATATCAAAATGTATAGCTGAGTAAACTGTATAGAAGAAAAAAAGCAGCATCTGGAGCCTAGGGAAGGGAAGATTAGAAAGTGGTGGTTGGTTGGCAGGTGAGGGCCTCTACTCGCTCCTCTGCCTATACTTTCCCCTTTAAAACTGGACCTTCACAGAATAAATACCTAAATAACCCCAAATTAAAACTTTAGCAGTATGCTCACAGTTCTGTCAAGGGCAGAGGGTGTCCCAGCAGCTGACATGACCAGTCTGGTTTATCAGGCACAGTGCACTATAGTGAAGATAGCTGCATCAAATTATTTGAGCTGGGTAACACTATCCAATGAAACCATTAGTTAATTTTCCCTAGTCAGAGTCTATGCTTACCAAGAAAACTTTTAATAACAATTTTGTTTTCCAAGTAGCTTTTCTGAAAGGGAGAGAACACACTGAGTGGCTGACATCAGTCCCCTGGAACACAACCACACTGGGGTATGCTAATGAAAGTGAGTTTCTGGATTCGCAAAGCTAAGGACCTGTTCCTGGATTGAGATGACTCCATTAAAGCAATGTCGCCTTGTGAGGTTTTACAAGAGTGGCAGCTGGCTTGTCTCAGTGACATTACATTTAATCAAACAAACATTTACTGAGCATTTACTGTGTGTCAGACATGATTCGTGCTAGTGGAAAAAGGTGAATACAATGGTCCGTGTTCATAAGGGGCTCCCATTATAGAAAGTAGATCTATCTTGTACCTTTCTAACTTCTACACTTCCATGAAAAAATATCTCTATCATCTTATTGTCAAAAGATTATGATTTCCTCAAACCAAAATTAAGGACCTTACATATATTCATAGTAAATGTTATCTTATTAGATTTGACCCATTATCTTTTTAGATCTTGATCTGTCACTGATACATTCTACAGATGTCTACTTACTGACTACTATGCCAGGCCTTGTTAGATACTGAGGAATAGTGGTGAATGGGCATACATAATTGGTGCCCTCAAGGTTTTTTTTACAGGAGACAGACAAGTAATCACAATAAGACAATGAGTATTTAGAGATGAAAATCTCAGCATGCTCTGAGAGTGCTTAATTGGGGGAGGGGGGACAATTAGGATGAGAACAGAAAAGAAAGTAGGAGTTAGCCAGGCAAAGGCGAGGCAAAAGAGAGAAGGGGATGAAGATACAACCTAGGCAGGGAGAAGAGACTGTATAAAAGCTTTGGAGGAAAGAGAGAACATAAAAAAAACTGAAAGTGGAGAGTAGAGTGTGAGATGAAGTTGTGAGGAGAAGCTAGAAGCCAAACTAGAAGGCCTACTCATCCATGTCGAGGAGTTTGGGCTTCATTTCAAAGCAAGGGGAAGCCAGTGAAGGGATTAATGCAGGCATGGGTGTGGGGGAGGGGGCTTGTGGCAATGGCATAATGATATCTCTGTTTAGGGTAAAAATCACTCTAGGCACAGCTTAAAGAATAGATTAAAGGGGAGGAAGATTAAAGGGAGGAAGACTAAGAGGTTTTGCAGAAATTCAGGCAGGAGTTGATTTGGGCTAATATGATGGAACTTTAGTGATCAGGATAGCTACAACAGATTTAAGAATTATTTGAGAGGCAGACTGGTTGATTAAATAAATATGAAAGGTGATGAAAAGGAAGGGAGGAAGTAAGGGAAGCTTCTTAGTTTTTGGAATTAAGTGATTCTCGTCAAATAGGTAGATTCTTGAGCCAATTACTGAGGCAGAGTAGAATAGCGAAGCAACAGATTAATTTTTCTTGGAGATGATGAGTTTGAGGTGTCTTCAGGGCCTCCAATTAGAGATATTGATGACAGTCCTAAAGATATCATGATATTATGAAGACCAAAGAAGAATTGATGCCCTTGAATTACAGTGTTGGCAAAGAATACTGAATATACCATGGACTGCCAGAAGAACAAAAAAATCTGTTTTGCAAGAAGTACAGCTAGAATGCTTATTAGAAGCAAGGATGGCAAGACTTTGTCTCATGTATTTTGGGCATGTTATTAGGGGGGACCAGTCCCTGGAGTAGGACATCATGCTTGGTAAAGTAGATGGTCAGCGAAAAACAGGAAGACCCTCAGTGAGATGGATTGACACAGTGGCTGCCAACAATGGGCTCAAGCATAACAATGATTGTAAGGATGGCGCAGGACTGGGCAGTGTTTCATTCTGTTGAATGCAGGGTTGCTATGAGTCGGAACAAACTCGATGGCACCTAACAACAACAGAGATATTATAAGTAGTTGGACACACTCAATTATAGCTGAGAAGAGAGTCTGGAGAGGAGATATAGGTAACTGAGTCCTCAGAATATATTTGGTGGCTGAAGCCAATGGGAGGAAACGAGATCATCAAGAGAGAGTGTGTTCAGTGAGAAGGGAAGGTGTCTCGGGCAGAACCCATGTGAAGAAGAGAAACCTACAAAGGAAATTGGAAAGGAACAGCCAGAAAGCTAAGAGGAAAACCAGAAAAGTAGAGTGCCATAGAAACCAAAGGACAAGAATGTTTTAAAAGTGGGGGCCTTGTTAAGAGGGTGAACTGCTACGGAGAAAATCAGTTAAGGAATAGAGTGTAGACTGAAACTCAGAAGAAGCCTAGAAGAAAAATTTTCAGTGGAGTGACTAGTGTGGAAGTTAAATTATAAAGGATTGAAGCTGAGAAGGAGAGGAAAGAGAGACAGAGTTTGAACAACTCTCTTAGCTTAGCTGTAGAAAGGAGGAGCAGTAACTTAAGAGAAATGAATGTGAGGTTAAAAAAAACAAACAAACCACTCTGCCGTCAAGTCGATTCCAACTCATAGCGACCCTATAGGACAGAGTAGAACTGATGCCCATAGAGTTTCCAAGGAGCGGCTGGTGGGTTGGAACTGCCGAACTTTGGGTTAGCAGCCTGAGCGCTTAACCACTGTGCCACCAGGGCATTGAATATGAGGTTAAGGAAGTTTTTTATTCTTGTTGTTTGTATGCTTTGTTTTGGATGGGAGAGACTTGAGAATTTTCAAATTTTATAGCAAAGTGCCAGAAAGGGGCAGGGGAATGGGGGTTTAATAAGGAGAAAGGATTATATCGATTGCATGGAGGCAGAAGGGAAGGATTTCCAGAGCCCAGCTAAAGGGTTTAACTTTAGAGGCAGGATACCTCTTCATTGTAAAAGGAGGGAAAAGGATAGAGTGGGTGCATGTGAAGATGGGCTTGTTTACCTGATGTTTGAAAGTTGAAAACATTTTCATTTAAGAGTTTCTCTGTTTTCTTTATTAAATAGAAGTAAGAAGCTTTACTGAAAAGAGCAGGAGATGGATACAGAGTGGGAAATGTCAGTGATTGGAAACTTGTGTTGCGACTACTGGGAGAAGGTGTCAAAACTATGAAGCACCTGAGATTTACTCTACTTGTAAGAAAACAATTTAGTCTGCCACAGTATAATGAATGCTGACAGAAGACATGAGACTCCTGGGTGACAAAGGACTATTACTCACAGCACAGCCAGCAGCCTAAGAATGATGTCAGCCTCAGTTCCCCTTGCCCTCAAGATCCACGGGGTGTCACGGAGGGGATCAGATGGATGTCTGCACTCGCATTGGGCGGCATTATAGGAGAGGAATCCTTAGTTTAGGGAACCCAAATCTTTTATAATGAGCAGGAAGCATATCATCCTTTCTATAGAGGGAGACATTAACTCTATCACCCAAGTCTTTACAGGTAAGCAAACTTGCCCTTTGTTCCGGAGGAAGATACTATTTCTAACTTTCAAGGCTGTTTGCTTTACAAACATTCTTGAAAAGATACTTGAGAACAAAGGACAGTCAATGCCTCTGCTTGGGAGACATGCAGAAACATGTCCTAGAGACTCATGTAGGATTGTCTTTCAACAAAGGAAATATTCAGCAGACTAACCCAGTTGATACTGGTCATCTGAATATACGAGTTAGCAAATCCATTACTGCTCCCTTCAAATATCACTGAACTAATGTCCTCCTACAAGAAAATGATAATCAGATAACACATTTTGAAATAACCAGAAAAACTTCCCCCCAGGATGATACCTCTAACACCTCTTGGACACTATCATTCAAATAGATAAGAATCTAGCCAACTGAACTGACATCCAACCCATAATTTACCCTCTCTCCTTTTATAAATGGAGGAATTAGCTATATGTCTTCTTGAAATCTAGACCCTTGCTACTCAAAATGTGGTCTGAGGACCAGCAGCATTGGCCTTACCTGGGGGCTTGTTAAAAAATAGCTGAATTTCAGACTCCTCCCCAGACCTACTGAATCATGATATGCATTTTAATAAGATACTCAGGTATCTTGTATGCACATTAACATTAAGAAAGCACTGATCTAGACTCTAGAGCAGGGATAGGTACACTTTTTCTGTAAGGGGCCAGATAGAAATATGCTGGGTTTTGTGGACCATACAGTCTCTATGCAGTCTCTGTTGCAACTACTCAACTCTGCCATTGTAACTGGAAAGCAGCCAAAAACACCAAAATAAATAAATAAATAAATAAATAAAAAGCACCAAACTTGTTTCTATCAAGTCGATTCCGACTCATAGTGACCCTATAGGACAGAGGAGAACTGCCCCATAAGGTTTCCAAGGAGCAGCTGGTGGATTTGAACTGCTGACCTTTTGGTTAGCAGCTGAGCTCTTAACCACTGTGCCACAAAGGTTCCACTCAGAGACAGGTAAACAAATGGACAAGGTCATGTTTGGCCCAAGGGCTGTACTTTGTCCACCTCTGCTCTAGAGTATACCTTTGAATAGCAATTATACTTAAAAATGAAATTAAGTGGCAAAACAAACTTTTATTTTTAATGACTTGGTTTTTATTGACTTCATGCTGGTTCCTAAATATCACAGAATGTTCCCTTGCTTATAACCTACTATTTAATTACTCATTCTTTATTTTTTCTCTAGACAGATGTCAAAATTACCAGTTAATAGAGTATAAAATCCACTTTCTTCCTCTTTTTGATATTTGCAATGACATTTGCACATCCCTAGCTTCTGATTCTTCTCCTTTTTTCTTTATGATTTGTCAAAGATAGTGATTCAGGAATCTCAGATGTAAGTTTTTTCAGGGCCCTATGAAGTAATTTGTCTGGCCAGTGAAGAGAGTCTGCTTATCTGGGGCCAGCTTTCCTTTTTGCCAATATTGACTTTACCATTTATAATCTGAAGATAGTGCTCCTTGCCAAAGGTGATGGAAGCAAAGGAAGAGGGGAAATTAAGAATGCTGAATAGCAGGCAGAAAGTGTGGAGTTCAGGGTCCTAATATACAGAGATGACAGATAAACACCGTAACATACACACTGTTAATCAGAACTATCAGAGTGATATCTGTGTTAAAGCTGAAAAACAGTGTTCAGATTTGTGATTTATCTTTTTACTTTTTAATGGAAAAAATGAATCTTCTTTTCGGGCTATGTAAACTCATAAGCCTGTCCTAAAACTATTAACTATTAACGTCAGTGAAAATGTTGGCTAAGCTTCGCTTTTTTTCTAGGCCAGGTTAAGATTGATGAAAACAATTTGAAATTTCATTAAAGCCCAAAGCAGGATAGATGTGGAAATTTTCCATATTTTCCAAAAATTTCCGTGTAAATGTCTTTTAAGTTTATAGTCTTAACATACAATAAATAATTTTCCAAAGAAATTTTTAAAGATGCTTATCTATACAGTGTATAGTAGAAGAAGGAGACAGCTAAAGAAATTGAGTCAAAAGCACAGGCTCTTGTAGTTGAAGAATGATCTGCCAGGGGTTCACTTCAGCCTGCAGGCCTCCACTGCGGGCTCACAGCCTCAGCTACTGTGTTGTAGTTTTACTTTCTCTGGGAATACATGTGGCAGCCTAGCAAGGAACATTAGTCACACTGCAAACATCATACACAAGAAGCACAGCTATCTTAAAATGTTAAGAGGATGGTCCCACGTTACCCAATGGTCAGACAAAGTTCCTATGACCTGAATGCTATACAGGGTTCATAAACTCTTAGCCTGCATTAATTCATTCAATCCTCACAACAAACCTGTGAGGAGCAAATTGAGGCATACAGACATTAGAAGGATTGTACAAAATTACCAAGCAATAAGCGGCAAATGGGAAGCAAGCCATGCAGTCTATCTAGATCTAGAATCCCGAAGAGTCTCTACCATTATGCATTTATATTACAGTGGTGAAGAGTTCTTTGAGAATTCAGAGAAACTGGAGAATTCTAGCTGAAAAGGACATTGGAGATAATTTGCTGCGTCACTTTACAGATTGCCAACTTGAAGCTCAAGGAGGCATTGTCTCTCACCCATTAGTGTTAGTGGAAACACTAGGACTAGCAACTAAGTGTCTCAAATTCTCTGCTCAGTTATTTATTTATGATACCTCCCTGCCTCCTACGAACCGGTTGAGTAAAGCAAAACTCACATATGGGAGACCTAGAGCTATTATTCAGCATTATATTATTTATCATATGCATAAGGCAAAAATGACTTAGATAATAAAATCAGAACAGACTAGAGAAGGATTTTTGAAGGAAATCCAATCTTGAAATGGGCTCCCTTCTCCTCCAAAAATCAGCCATGAATTGATGACAAGGCTACGTGAGAACATTTTTAGTGAGGGCAAAAGCAATGTAGAGATGTGGAAGACGGAGAAGAGTATGAGGGTTAATGAGGACAGAGACGGGAAGTAATGAAAAGAGATTTGGGGAAGGAGCTTTTAATGTAGGTCTCTGGATGTCAAAATAAATTTCTAGAATAATTGTGAACCTATTTCCTTTTAAATAGGACATTCCAAATAATGGTTTAATTAAAACTAGTGTCTGGGCCTTTAACATAAGCAAACAAACAAAAATCTGGACCATGTCTATACAGTGAAATGAATGGGTTTGCACAGCTCATCCATTCCTTCTGGATCTGTCCAAATGACAGCACACGCTGCTGTTAGAGCCAGCTGTGATGATCAATACTGAGTGCAAAGATGGACAAACTGAATGGAGACAGCTGCACTGCCCTTGCCTTGTCTCATATATTTATGGTCTGATTTGCCCTGTTTTTTTATCATATTCCTGAGCCAGAGCCATTCTTACAGCTTAGAAAACTGAACTTCGTGACTCAGAGAAGCATCAGACAGGAGAAAGAGGTGGATTAAGCACTGGTCCTAAAACAAATTTGCACCTCATGTGAACACCATCAGTGCACAAATCCTCCCACCATCACCAAGGCAAAGGGGCACGAGGATTCCCATATTCATGCTGACTTTTGGGAATCTTGTCTTGCTTTCCCTCCCCACCCCCCACTATGGATATCAAATGTTTAAACAGATTTCACGTTAATAAGATGTTTTCTTTTTTAAAATATCAGTGAGTAGGAGAAGAGAAACAAGGTGATACTCTTTGGGATATGAACAACCTAGAGATGGTCTTCCCTAGGGCAGTCCTACCCAAAGCCTGACAGAACTCCCAGAGACAGAAGAAAAAGCAATGATGAAGCAAGAAGAAAGTTGTCTCAACAGTTTGTAGGAACTGGTGAATGGGCGTTGCCCTTTTATGATCAGGTGTTTTTTTAATGCAAAATTTCAATAATTAAGACAGCAAGTAAATCACTTACCCATAATCAAATTTCATCTTATGATCCAGGAAAATGCAAAGGAACTAGATAAAAAAAATTTTTTTTTAGAGTGCTTAGATTCTGACACTCAAAATTCTTATGGTGAATTGCTAAAAACATTCCAGACTCATTTTTGGTTGTATAGCTATATAAACTAATTCCCTTTAGTGTTTTAGTATTCATCCCTACACAATTATTTCTAGACTTAAACTATTGGTTGTTGTCACTAAGGAATTTTTTAAAAGGAATAGCCAATATTTTCATACAGTCCCATCAAATGCTTACTTTTAAATGTACTCTGCTAAGCACTTCAATATACTTGGAACTTGAAAGTGCTAGAGTGTGAGAAGTGATTGTCTGGCAAATCACATCAATGAACTTAACTAAGAGTCTTTAAGGAAACTGAAAATCTATGTCAACATAATTTTTCTAGTTCCCCAGTAGAGGGCAACTTCTACACACTTTGACAGTTTAAAAAAAAAAAAAAAAAGAAGCTATGCATACTACCACCACACCACTAAGAACCACTGTATGTTTAAAATAAAACAATATACAGTTTATGCCTATGAATGGATTTTCAATAACAGATAGCTATGTCATGAAATTTTAAGTAAGTAAGAATTGAGTATATTTAGTAATGAGTAATTAGCACTTTATGATTAACAGAAGTGTAATTGCAGGAACTTTAAAAGTGGCTATCATTTAGGACACTATGGTAGAATTATCAGTAGCTGAGATATAAAGGCAAGTGATCAGAGTACCGTTCTTTAGTAATCACTTTGACTGAATTTCATTATGACCACATTTCAAATACAGCTAATGTGATGCATAAAGTCTAGTAAGAAAAGGCAAAGAAGAAAGGAAGAAAGAAAAGAATAGATCACAGCACAAACATTTGAAAGTATAATTGAACATCTTTGCTATTTAGATTCTAAAAAAATTCTTATCAGTGTTCATGTTTTAAATGACATTAGACAGAAGAAAATAACTGTAGATATATATTTACATAGATGCAAATAGAGTAAAATTTTACTATAATACATCTCATTACTATACAAATTGGGACACAATGTGATACGTTCACATTCATTCATTCAACATTTATTTAATGAGCACTTACAATGTGCCTGATACTATTCTACAAGTCCAGGATCAGTGACAAAACTAACAAAATTATTTTCCTTCTTGGAGCTTACATTCCCCATAACAAAAAATAATGTATCATAATGCTCTTGGCTGCTAACTGAAAGGTTGGAAGTTTAAGTCAACCAGAGGTGCCTCAGAAGAAAGGCCTGCCAATCTGTTTCCTAAAAATTGGCCACTGAAAACCCCTGTGGAGCACAGTTCTACTCTGACACATGTGGGATCACCATGAGTCTGAATCAACTCAAAAGCAACTGTTTTTTTGTAAGATGGATGCCTACTTTGTCTCACAACACCAGTTTTTGTTTTATTCAAAAATTAGGCCTTCTTTTTAAAACAGAGAGATATTACAAGGAAAAATAAAATGGTTCATAATCTTAATGCCCAAACAATCCTTGTTGTTCTAAAATAAAATAATAGATGAATCTAATTAGAAAATTTAAATTATATAGAAAAGTACAAAAGGAAAAGTGATGTATTCCACCACCCCACCCTCCCCAGAAATAGCTGACATTAAGTTTCTTGTGGCTTCTTTCAGAAAAGAAAATAATGTATTAGCATCTACCAATCCACCCATCCTTCTACCCACCCACCTATCCATCTGAAAAAACTAAACTGTTGTTGTCGTGTTGATGCCAACTTACAGTGACCCTACAGGACAGAGTAGAACTGACCCATAGAGTTTCCAGTGCTGTAAATCTTGGAAGCTAATTGCCACATCTTTCTCCCCTGGAGCGACTGGTGGGTTCATACCACTGACCTTTGGGTTAGCAGCTGAGTGCTTAACCACCGCACCACCATCTAGCCTTCTTAAATTATTCAATGTATACAGTTTTCTTAAGACAATCATACTATACACAGTATTCTACATAGCTTTATTTTTTCTCATTTCACTATATTTCTTGGAATTCTTTCCATAAAGAATATATGGGTGCACTTTATTCTTTTATTTAACTCATTTTATTTTTTAATGTAGAAGTATTTTATAACATTCCATCTCTAAATATCTTACAACTGTAGTTTTAAAAGGAGTTACACAATTTTGTCTGAAATGGATAAAAGCTGTGACATGTGCTGTTAATTAAAGTAGTTAAACCTGTGAAGATTGGAAATGCGTGGACTTCAAAAAAAACCAAAAACCAAACCCGTTGCCATTGAGTTGATTCTGACTCATAGCAACCCTATAGAACAGGGTAGAACTGCCTCCTAGGGTTTTCAAGGAGCAGCTAGTGGATTTGAACTGTCTACCTTTTTGTTAACAACTGAGCTCTTAACCACTGTGCCACAAGGGGTCCGGACTTTAAAAAGAACCCTGGAAAAATTACCTTTAAGTTATTATAGAGCAGCAAATAAAAAATAAGAGGAATAAGCAGCTGTTTTAGATTAAAAAACTTACTACAACTCTATTAGATAACATACAATGTAACAATCTCCTAAAGTGTACCTTCGAAAGTGAATTACTAATTTTTATAATTATTGTAACACAATCACCACTTTTTAGAGTTCCACCTAAATTTTTCAATTAAATGTGTAAGAATCACTTTATCTCATTCTATTCCTATTACTGTTTAAATCATGTTTTTATTTCAGTTCTGTATTTGGTATTAAAATGTGATCATTAGAATTTTTAAAGCTACAAAAATATTATGCAAAATAAAATACGGAGCACTAGGTGGTGCTGTGGGACCTTCCAGATAAACCAATTCTGAAAAGTTCTGCATGTGATAAATTAGTTGTGTGACTGATTCTACATATTTAAATGTACCTAAAGAATATTTTTTCTAGATAAACCAATACTACATAAATAGTAAAAGTAATATGATGCAAAAGCAAAGTTTTGACAGATGACCTCTTCCAGGAAGACATGACACCCCTCTCCTAATTACTTATCCTAAACTCCTTTGTTAAGCTATTAAAAACATCTTTATACAATAAACGTCATTTTTGAGGCATGTTTCTCATCCAATCATTCGTTCCCATTTGCAACTAAAGTTATTTTTTATATATCCAAGAATAGCAAAAATATCAATAATTATGGATTCTTAAAAAAATTTTCTATTAGGGGAAATTATATTTCTTATGCCACAGTACATATTGTAATCTTGGGTTCTATTTTTCTATTCTCCCTAGATGTGACTGCTTGTTGTAGGGGTGCTAATTCAAATGCTGACCGTGGCCAGACCACGTGGCAAGTGTATGACTCGAGCCATGTGTAAAATAATAGGGAGTGGGAGGGACCTAACAAATACTGAGTATATGCATTTAAATTCAGATGAAAAACAAAACCAATACACACACACACACATCACTGTACAGGCCAAAGAAAGCACATCTGTGGTCTACATGCAGCCAGTGAGCCACTCATTCATGACCTCTGACCAACACGACCCTCACCATTTATCCTCGAGTGACACATCTTAAAAGAAAACCCAAGAACTCCAATTCAAAATAAGAAGTGCAAATGACTTTTCAACTGTCCTAGAATTTGTTTTTAATCACTTACGTATGTCCCTCCTTATAGAACTGAAATTATGAATGACTCAAGAGATAAACTATAGTGTTCAACAGCATTAACCATCCCTGGTGAGCTATTGGCCCAAAAAGAAGCATAGATCAGCAGCCTTCTTTCATAGGCATGATCTCCCTCCACCTGCTTTTATGATTGTGAGAGGGAAAAAAAAAAAGTACTTACTATTGAACAAATAGAAATATACAATTAACATACACAAAAAAAGGACAGAACTTATTCCCAGCAATAGTGATGGTGAAATTTAATATTATAGGTAGAAGGTGATTAAAATGAATTTTTAACAAACGCAAGAAAATTCATTTTAAAAGAATGTTATTCCTCAAGTTTGTCATTGAGAGAAACCAAACTCATTTTAAAATGGTGCACCATTTCAAACATTTTAGGTGCCTTCAGAGATACCTTATGTGTCACATAAGAAAATAATATAAAATCATTCATTTCTGAACTGGAAGAGACCTCAGAGATTAAAATCCTCTCGTTATTTTAGTTACACGTCACAAATCAGCCCTTCCTGAAAGACCAACACAGTGAAGCCCCCACCTCTAGGCGAAACTATATCATAGAAAACTAAGTGGCCTGATGCTGACAGAAACAGATGAGCAAATCACCAAGGCAAAAACATCATGTTTCAGGAATTTCAAATATTCTCCAAACACTCTCAAGAAACTCTACCAACACAAAAAATCATTTGGAATTTTCAGACAATTTATGGGTTCAAAAGCAAATTCCGGGAAGAAGTGGTGAAAAGCCTGAAGTCTTCCCATTCACTTTTTAGACAGCCTGAAATGCCATCTTGGACGCGATTCTTTGGCTTAAAACACATCATGATTTTAAAATTGCATGCCTTCTTCAAAAACAGCAGTTCTCACATTGTAGTCTGGGGATCTAGGGGTCTCCAAGACCTTTTTAGGGGTCAGTATGATAAAAACTATTTTCACAATAATACTAAGATATTATTTACCTTTTTCACTTTTATTCTCCCACAATTGTATGGTGGAGTTTTCAGAGGCTACATAATATATGATATTGAAACAGGGTGAATGCAGAAGCAGATCGGAGACTCCAGCTGGCTTGTGTAAAGCCAGACATTAAGGAGATTTGCAAAATGTAAAACAGTGACATTCTTCTCGCTATTTTTTTTTTTAAATTATACTTATTTTTCAAAAAATATTTATGTTTACATGTAATGGGGCTTATTACTGTGATTTTTAATGCATTAACAAATAGCAGTGCTATCGGTTTTAATTCCAAATATGGTAAATAAACACATAAACAAAAGCTCTCTGTAGTCTTCAACAATTTTTAAGAGCATAAAGGAGTCCAAAAGTGTGAGACCACTGTTCTTCAAATAAGCTGTTCACATCTTGGTCTAAATTCCATTAGTGTACCTTCTTCCAAATACTTTTATGAATCTAAAGGTTCTATCAAAATGAGATTTTGGTTAGAATCTGCAGGAAGCACTTTTATAGGTAAGGTGGGTCTATCTAGCTTGAGGGCTATGGACTGTAGGTGGAACGACTGGGGTAGGAGAAGGAATAGCAAGGCAGTCAGGAGGGAGTAATTGCAGTCTGATTACAAAATTTAGCCACATCTAGAAAGGGGTCATTTCTCTCCACCTTCTCTTCCCTCTTATACTTCGGGAGACTCCAACCCAGTCTCCACACAGAAATGATTTCCCACTAGTCTTTAAAGATTAGTATTCTAATTATGGCCTACAACACCCTGACAACACCCTGTATGGTCTGCTCCTGCCTGTCTTTTCATCTCCATTTCTCACAGTTTTCCACTTGGCTTCATGTTCCCATGAAGCCCTGGTGGCGCAGTAGTTAAGAGCTGGGCTGCTAACCAATAAGTTGGCAGTTCGAATCCACCAGCTGCTCCTTGGAAACCTTATGGGGCAGTTCTACTCTATCCTATAGGGTCGCTATGAGTCAGAATCGACTTGATGGCAATGTTTTTTTTTTTTTTTTTCCATGCTCCATCTGTGGGACCCTTGGTCCTTTTCCTTGTTTGGATTACGTTTCCTCCCATCTGCAGATCTCAGTTCCCTTCAGCCACCAGGCAAGCCTTCCTGCCAACAGCAATTCCTCCTTAAAAGACACTCTTATGGCATCATGGATCTCCTCTGTAGCACTTACTGCAGCTGCAGTTTTACATTTACTTGTGTGATTCTTTCACTAACATACACAAAAAAAAGGACAGAACCTATTCCCAGCAATAGTGATGGTGACTACTAGACTGTAAGCTTTATGAGGGTAGAGATCTACTCATTTTCACTCCATTTTATATTCCCTGTACCTCGTAAAATGCCTGGGGCATAGCAGGAGCTCAATTAAATTTTGGATTGAAGGAATAAATGGTTTCTTGCTTCTAGGACCAAGTAATTTGGAACCCTGCTGGCACAGTAGTTAAGAGCTCATCTGCTAACCAAAACGCTGGCAGTTGGAATTCACCAACCACCCCTTGGAAGTCCTAGGGGGCAGTTCTACTCTGTTCTATAGGGTTGCTAGCAACAACAAGAATAGGTAATATTTACTGAGCACACGTGCCAGACATTGTTCTATGCACTTTGTGTTTCATAATTTTGAGAACAAGCACATGAACAGGTGCAATTATCATCTTCATGCACAGATAAACCTAGGTAGTACACAGAGGTTGACTAATTTGCCCAGGGTCAAACAGTAATTTCTGAGGTCAGGATTTGAACTCAAACACTTTGATTCTAGAACTCATGAAACTATATTGTAGTTCAGCTCTTTTAAGGATGAATAAGCATTTGTGAGCCTAATCTCCGTTTATAAGATTGGAATTAAAAAACATTTCTCCACAGAAATCAATGACTGATTTACAAACTTTAGGAAGCTACTTTACAAACTACTGGGGAAGTGTGGGATACATTCTGAAATTAAAAGGGATTAAGAGAATAACAAATAGCCATTTTTGTGCTCAAGCTTTAGTTAACATCTGTTTCATTGGTTAAAAGAGGAAAAGACAAATATGCATTCTGTTTTCTCAACATATAAGAGCAGTTCAAGAAATAATGACAAAAATGATGCTCTCGTCTAGATATCTAGCCCTACATAGTAGGTGTCAGGATTTAGAAAAAAACTCTTTGTACTGTGAAGAAGTTATATTCTTCTAAAAAAGGAAGTGAATAAAAATAGAGCAACGAACTTAAATTATCTTAAGTAAATCGATATATGCACCCCCCAAAAATTTGAGTTTAATTTCAAATATAATTTTTTGGCTATTTATTTCTTAAATAATTCAAGTTTTATTTACATTAACCTGTTCATATGAAATAATAAGGGTTTCATAAGTCTTTAAAACACATAAAAGTCTATTTTTCTCTGGTATCACAATGTTCTTAAGGATATATATTCCTATAAGAGAAACAAAGTGGAAATCTAAGAAACCTATAAATTCTAATAATTTATCATCCCCAAACCTAACAATTTTTATGTTTAAAGCACAATTTTGTATCATTAGGGTCTTTGTAGTTTCATTCAACAAATAATTATTGGACACCTACTCTGTGTTAGGCATAGTCTAGAGGTGGGGAAAAGAATGATAAAAGTGGCCTCATCTCTATCCTACTCTTACAGTCAAGCTGAAGCAAAGCAAAGAGACAAAGGTCACATACAGGGCTAAGGAAAGGCTTCTAACTTCACCTGAGTGACAGATTCCCAAAAGCAGTGACATCTGAACTGAGAACAGAATGATGAGTAGCAATGGTGAAGAGAAGAAGGGTGGAGGTGGAAGTACCCAAAAATGGTCTTGGGGAGGGAGCAGCATAAACAAGGCGTAGAGATAAGAAAGTGTGCACATGGTCTAGTCAATTCCTACTCATAGTGAACCTATAGAACTGGGTAGAACGACCCCATACGGTTTCCAAGGCTGTAAATCTTTATGGAAGCAGACTGCCACGTCTTTCTCCTGGGGAGCTGCTGGTGGGTTTGAACCACAGACCTTTTGGTTAACAGCCAATGCTACAGGAAAAGAAAGACAGGGCATTGTGAATGGTGCACACAAACACCACTCCCATGACAGGAATATCACAAAAGCCTCATGAAAAGATAACCAGTTATATCTACTACCTTTCTTATCTTGTAGTAAATCAAAGAAAGAGAAAGGGCAATTAGATTAAGGAAATAACCTTGAAAAGTGCTATTTGGAATATAACTTTCCTCAGCAGTAAGACTTTTAAAAAACATATTACTACCAAAATGTCAGCAAAACCAAACATTACCCATGCTGCTAAGTTGAGATGCAGTTGGGGTGGAAGACAGAGAAATAAAGTTAGGATCGTAAGACTGTTCAAATCTTCTATTGCTGGCAAATTCTTCGTTCTCTGAAGAATATTTATGACTACAGTAAACTTATTCCTTCTGGAATTTTTGTTATTTAGCAAAGAGTTATTTCTATTCAGAAATGGAAAAATTCAAAGACCTAAAAACCCTCGCTGTATGGTAATATATACTGCTTGTGTACTGGTGCTGTCTGCGGGCCCCAAGTCATCAATTATGTATAGAAATGTACAGCTACAGCAGTAGCCAGTGTCATGGGCCTGTCAGGGCTCCTTAAGAGGAACAAAAACATTCGATTGTGTCTTCTTTTAGAAAACAGAGGCTAGGCGAAAGAGGAAGATCCTCAAAGGAAATATGAATAATCGTCAATACATAAATGACTCCTTGTAACAAATGAAAAACAAATTTAAAAATTACTTGAAATGAAACAAGAAATCTAACTAAGGGAAAGCCTCAGAAATAGATACAAGAAAGGCTGACATTGGCTCATCGAAATCAAACACTTCAGAATACAAACCCATTCCTTACATATTTGAGGAAAAATAACTAATGGAGGTCACCAAGCTCCAACCTCTCCAAATCAGATTCGGTGGATTCGGTGTTTACAACAAGGAGTAGTCAGTTATTTGAAATAAAATGTCTTGTAATTACCAAACCTGGCTGGCTTCTGAGGTGTGAGTTTTCATTCTAAATGAATGAAGCATGTTTACAGACTGACCCAGGAGCACAAGGACTATGAAGATTAACCGAAGAAAATGCAATCTCAGCTATCTTATGGAATTTTCCCTATTATACCAAACAAAACAAAAGCTTTCACTGGGATTTCAATAAATTTATTTCTACACATAGCTGCAGAAATTTAGTTATTCTCCCTTTCTCTAGTGGATAGCTAGGGTAGCAGCTGGTGTGTTTTGTATTTAAAATGTGAAAAAGAACTCTGTTCTCTCTCAGTACCTATATAAATGTGCTTGAGAAAACTTGGAAAAATGATTTACTTTAAGTAAAATGGCTTTATTTACTTTCCTGTAAGGTGTCTGACAAGCTTTTAAACATCTAAGAGTCATGTTTTCAAAAAGCATGCAGATTTCGTCTGGAGAAAATTACAGTACATACAAACCTATCATTTACATTTATGTAAATTTTCCTGAACCACAACATGCTTGAACGTATATCTTCATTCGTCAACACTTTCTGGGTAGAATTTTTAATGCCTGATTCTTGTAAAATAACTTAGTTGACATGTAAATATTGTAGGTAGCCAGATAAAGATATCATAATTTTATATTACTTTAAAGAGCGTGTAACAGTCTCATTTTGTCATTACTATACAAGTTAGATGACATGCCATATTATTCAGCTAAAAATTGAAAGCATATTTAAAAATCAATGCTAAGACATTAGGAAATGCTGAAACAGATGAGAACCAAATCAATTTCCTCATTTCTGAGATTTAAAATAGTCATAATTTGTCCCTCATTCCCAGAAACTGTAATTTAGCAAAACAGACCCTTGTGAACACTCAAATATTTGATTTTCTTAGTTCTTATTTTTTAACAAATGATTTTTGCCAGTTTGAATGTGAAAAATTCCAACATATTTAAACATGAGCATTAGATTCATGACACTTCAAATTAACCACTTATTACTAATAATCTGTTTAAAAAGATAGTGCTACAATTCCCCAACTATTATAATTTATTGGTTCCATATTTTGGTTTACACACACAATTAATTGAACATTTTGCAAATTCAGTGAGATACTGAGTTCAGAACATTTAAAAAATATACTTCCCTATTAATTTTATGGAGCCCTGGTGGTAGTGCAGTGGTTACGCACTTTGGTGAGCTACGGTTACTAACAAAAGGTCAGCAGCTCGAATCCACCAGGCGCTCCTTGCAAACCCTGTGGGGCAGTTCTTTTCATTGGAATCAACTCAATGGCAATGGTTTTTTAAATTAGTTTTATAATTTTTATTACACAGGGAATGTGAAGAAAATCTACAGGTATAAAAAGCCTCTTTTATTTTGTCATCTAAATCCAATTCCAGTTTTTCAAGTCATTCAAAGAATAGCAGATGTGATGAAGAAATTCACACTGGTTGAGTGTCTACTATGTGACAGGTGTTTTATATAAATCATCTCACTTGATCCTCAAAAATACATTATTGACTATTGCTCCAAGAAGATAAGTAACTTGTCCATGGCCACATGGCTACTGAGAGATCTTCATCTTACTCCACCATTCCACAGCATCTAACTCCCACCTCTTGAAACACCTTCTTCCTTTAGCAGTAATATTGCTTTCTCCTTGCACACAGCAGAGTCTAGCTCATTCAGTAAATCAGTTAGTTATATACTTGGCTTGAATACAAAGATTAGTTTGAGAAGTACAATAAAACCTGCGAAAGCCAGAACCTGTGTAAGGTGGAAACCTGTCAGAGAAGGAAAACTCAAATATTTTCCACTAGTGGAGAGGGACAGAAAAGTGGTTTAAGACTGCACCCTGTCAAAGGTGGAAAACTTGTGAGACCCGGAAGAATAAGGCAGTCCCATCAAGTTCCGGCTTTCACATGTTTCACTATATATCATGTCTTTTTTTTTTTTTTTTTAATGAACAATCCTAGTGAAGCTTGAGACATTTCTGATTTATTAGCTAAATTTATTATAGATACGACACAGTTTTCCAGAATCAGGAGACTTTCCATTATTGAATATACACTGAGTGCCCTGGGGCTACTACACAAAGATGTGCTTCTCTTAAATTTGTTTTTCTTAGAAATGGTATTTGCTATTGCAATTAAGTGTGTTGTAGTGAAAAGATGCTGGGCAGGAAGTTAAAAGTGTTTCCAGTCCCACTCTGCCACTGACTACCTAGCATTGGCTCACTCATGCCCACTGGGTTGATTTTTCCACAATTGTATATTACAGGGCTGGTTTCTAACCTGTCTTTCTGCACCCACCAAGTGGTTCAAAACTAGAAAGCTGGAAGTCATCCTTACTTCCTCCCCCTGTCATCTGCTATGTCTAATCACTTACTAAGGACAGGCTATTCTACCTCTTAAATAGCTTTTTAACATATTTGCTTCTCTTCATTCTCACTGCCACTACATTACTCTAAGCCACTGTTCTTTTCCCTTGAATACATTGCAACAGCTTCCTAATTAGTCTCTATGCCTCCAGACTAGCGTCCTCCAATTCATTTTCCACATGCAGTCAGGGTGATTGCTCCAAGTTAATAATAGTTTTGTACAGCACTTACTCTGTACTTGGTACTTTATAAGCATTACCTCATTTAATGTTCACAATAAACCCATGAGATAGGTGCTACATTTGTTTCTTTCCAAATGGAATTACTGAGGCTTAAAGAGGATGAGTAACTTTCCCAAGTCATTTAGCAAGGTAGGTGTAAAGTGGGATTCAAAACCTGGTAGTTTGTCTTTGCTCAGGACTTAACAACTATTCTAATCAGGTCACCTACACCTGTCGCCCTTAGGTTCACTCAATGAGCCAGGTTATTTCTCCATGCTGGGCCTCTGTGTATACTGTGCTATCTTTCTGGAATTTTTTTTTTTTTCTACGCTCTACTCTCCATGCCCCTTTTTCCTAACCTGTCTACTCATGTTTCAGTCATTAGCTTTCCTGAGGTTCCTAGAATGAGTTAAATGCCTCTAATACGTACCTCCATAGTTGCCTATCTTCTCCCATCATAGCATTTATAATTTTATTTTAGCATGTTATTATTGTTGTGTGTCCTTCAGTCATTTCTGACTCAGAGCAACCCCATGTGACAGAGTAGAACTGCCCCATAGGGTTTCCTAGGCTGAATCTTTAAGGAAGCAGATCTCCACATCTCTCTCCCACGGAGTGGCTGGTGGGTTTGAACGCTGACCTTTTGGTTAACAGCACAGCGCTTAACCATTAGACCACTAGGGCTGCTTTATTTTAGCACAGCATTTATCATATTGTATTTTAATACTTGCTTGCCTTTCTCATTATATGTGTACTTCACATGGGTGAGAGCTGTTTACCTTGCTTTTTACTGTATCCACAGAACCTGCATAATGCCTGACCTTTGGGAGGTACTCAACAAATAGTAGTTACAGAAAATTTTCAGCAAAAAAGTTGTGATTTGTTGATTGTTTAATAAGAAATACAACCTACCACAAGACTGCAAAATAAACCATCAAACAAATTATATTCCTTTATCAAACTGCATCCAAATGGACAAAGATCCAAATAGAAGGTTGTAAAGAATTCCTACAAGTTCCTTGAGGGTAGTGTCCATATCTTATTCATTTCTGTAGTGCCTTCCACACACAGTGGGCATTTACTAAATGATGGTTGACTAGAATTGCTCACAATGATACCTCCCTTTTGATGATCATCCATCACCCATTATTCATGTCTTCACTCATTTGAAAATATAAGCTAGTATGGATTCTGGAGCCAGACTACCTGTGCTTAAATTCTAGTTTATAATCTGTAGGAGCTTGGCAAATGATTTAACCTTCATATACATCAGAATCCTCATCTGAAAAATGGAGATATTATATATATCGTATCATAGGGTTGATGTAAAGATGCAAGGACTAAATGAATATACATATATATATATATATATATATTAGAGCAGTGCCAGATAAAGTGTTACATAAATGTTATGTACTGCTGCTGCTACTATTTATACTACTACTAATAGTACTACCACTGAAATCAACCTTCCCTTCTCTGAACTTCTTGAAAGCAAATGTGTTAGTTATGTTTTTACATACCCCTACCCCCCTTCTCCACATTGCCAGGTATAATGCCTCACACGTTGTTGATCCGTAATAAATGTTCATTGGGTAGACGGAGGGATGATTGTATTTCTACAAAAAGTCAAAGCCAGACAAAGTTAGTCAAAGATTTTTTTGTTTTTGTTTTTTAGGTGGGTCAAAGCTTTGCTATTAATTTCAAGCTAAGTAAAGTTGTGTTTTGCAGGTAAGTTGGAAGAATGGATTTGGAAGACTTTAGAAAACTTATTTTGATGGAACCAATTAAGATGAAGCTGCCAAAGCAAAAGCACAAAGAGGATTAGGTCACTAACTATCGCTTACTTTTCCAAGATTCTGACAAATGCACTGTTTGAGGGGGAAAAGAAAACTCTGTAAAAAGTTGAATTGGCAAAAGTTGTATGATAGATATATTTACAACAATGACAAAAGAAAAAAAAGAGTAGCTGCTGAGGCTGCTTACATACAATCAAAAACCTCACAGGATTTAGTTCCTTGGTTTGGAGGTTTTGGGTCATAATTTTATGGGATATCCCAATTAACTGATTGGCCTAATAATGTGTTTAGTACCTCTGTTCTACCTTCTAATTCACTGTGTAGTGCCTGGGGGTATTAAAAGCTTGCAAGTGGCCATCTAAGGTATGACAACTGGTCTTTATTCACCTGGAGCAACAGAAGAAGGAGAGTCAGGAATAAGAAGAATATCGAATGTGTGGCTAATTGTCTCCATGAACAACTGCCTCCTTTGCCATGAGACCACCGGAACTGGATGATGCCCGGCTATCACTACTGAACATTTTGATCAAAGATTCTATAGAAGGATCCTGATCTAAAAGGGGAGAATGCAGAACAGAATTTCAAATTCTCATGGACTACAGACTTTCTGGGGCTGCGGATGCTGGATGAACCCCTGAAACAACTGCCTGAGATAATCTTTAAATCTTAAACCAAAAATGTCCCCTGAAGTCTTCTTAAAACCAAACAATAGTTTAGCTAGAATGTCTGCCTTGAGCATTGTATTCTTTCAAGATCTTTATGGGATCAAACTGACAACAGTACCTAGAAAGATTAGATAGGAACCTTAGGGGGCAGTGAGTTTATGTTAATGGGGGAGGAACATTTCCGAAAAGGAGGGTGAGAATGGTTGCCCAACTCAAAGAATGTAATCAATGTCACTGAATTATACATGTAGAAATTGTTGAACTGGTATATGTTTTGCTGTGTATATTCTCAACAACAACAACAAAACCAAAAAAAAAAAAAAAAAAGGCCAATACACAGTGGAAGCCTCTTTTACTTACTCTCACTGGAAAGCATCCAATAAGGCAGACCTCTAAAAAAACCAGACTGTCAATCTTGGGCAGCAATTTAAGTCACGAGCTCCATGGACTGAGGAAAGCATCAGGGGAATCCGTAATTCTAACTCTAAATATTTTACATTAAGATACTATTATTATAGCTTAAGATTCAGTAAATATAGGAAATATGAAGCTTTACAAAAAGATTATTATGCATTAATTATATCTCTTCTACTCCTAGAAAGCATGAAACAAAATCCTATATTATATTTATATAAACACTTTATATAATTGGTAATGATACAGATACTTCCTTTCTGTCATGGATGGCCATGAGTCAGGACTGACTTGACAGCAACTGGTTTCTTTTTTTTTTTGGTCAAGTATGTAATTTACACTTTTTATTGTTAGATTTTATCTAGATATCTAACATTATAAGATACAGTAATCACATATATTATTTAAAAATCACAAAGTAGATATCAAATATTATTTTAGTACATCATGATTGATGGTAGCCAACTTTATAATTGCACTCAACATTAATGCTTACCTCTAATTACTTAAATTACAGGTAACAAAATTTTTGGCATTAAATTATTTAAATTCAGGTTCAGAATCTTAATAAATTAGATTTTTCTGACCATTATAAATAATGTTTTAAAATTATTATATTCAATTGTACAGAAAGAGGGAAGGACGGTTACTAAGTTATCAATATCTGAAAGTTCTGCTCTGGTTCTATCAGCTAAGTATATATTTACTGTTTCTCAACATACAGCAATTTTACTCAAATTAAGCACTGTAGTAGGCACTCAAGTTCTGGAGTCAGACAAGCCTGTTTGAGTCTTGACTCTGCTTCTGACTAGCCATGAGGACTTGGGCAAGTTACTTGATGTCCCTATATCCTCCTCAGTAATAATACAGTTTCAGATCCCTTATTCAAAAATCTTGGGATCAGATGGACTTAAAAAATTTTCAGATTTTTGAAAGGTAATATAGTACATATATTAAGTAAAAGCCCCAGGGGGTCTGGGGAGGTACTACATAATCAAACACATTACATATTTCTGCAGCAAACATATTAGTATTCATACTTAACGAGCTAAAGAAAGAATAAAAACAGCCTCATGTCATTTCAGGTCAGATTTTGCCCCAACACAGACTCTTTCAGTTTTGCTCTTCAGGGCTTTTCAGTTTCTGAATGTGGACCAGAAGTGGAAGACCTCCTTCATGGAAGTGCTGTATTAAATGACACAATATAAATAGAATACATAACATATACTAAGTCACACCTAGTTGCCAATACCATTGACTGTCATCAATATTATTATAATTTTAAAAGACTAGAAAATAAATCAAAGTGTTAAAAGTGATGATTGCTGACTGATGGAATTACAAGCGAATTTTGTCTTGTCTATATTTTTCTATTATAAATTCTCTCCTAGGGTCATTTATTATTTTTATAACAAAACAGCTTTATAAAAGTTAAGAAAACACTTGTTCTTCCTTCATTTAAAAGGATTTACTTTCTCAAGTCATTGCATTTCCTTCCAGATTTTCCTGGTCTTGCCTTTTTCTTTATCACACAGACAAAAATTCTTCTAGGTTTCCTGTGATAAAAATATTCTTGGGGTATAAATTCATTAAAGGCAAGGAAACTTTTAGTTCCATATTGAGATTTTTCTCTCCTGACCAACCTACAAGCAAGGCTTTTTTTGCTACTCATACTAAAAACATGGTTTAGTTCATCTACAGGGATTTCTTCAGTTACTAATTACTGGAATAATGTACATACAGATCTGTGAGTTGTTAAATATGACAGATTAAGGCAAATATAAAACTTCTCACACTAATTCTCCTAAGAACTATAATCTCTGCTTCCATAAGGACACATTTAAAACTTACAAAAACCAAAATAAAAAACAACAAAACAAAACTAACAAAAAACTTCTGTTGACTCTTATTGTCCAATACAGTGCTGTCCAACAGAAACTTCTGCAATGATGGAAATGTTCTACAGTCCACACTGTCCAGTACAAAAGACACTAGCCACATGTAGCTATCAGACACTTGAAATGTGGGCAATGAAATCAAGGAACTAAATTTTTTAAATTTTATTTAATTTTAAAATTAATTTAAACTTAATCAGCCACGTGTGGCTAGTTACTAATATTAGTGCAGGTTCACAAAACTCCCATTGTTTATACAATCCTTTTCAATGGAGATATTGAATGCCATTTCTATTTTAAAACTAGTTGTAATGTTTTCCAAATGATGAAATTTGGGACCTCTTTTCTATAATCTTACTTGAAAAGTCTGATTTGAAATACAAATTGTCAGAGCCTCCACAAATGAAAGTTTCTGCTTCATTCTGCTATGTTAGAGGTGGCTGACTAAAGAATTCATCACTTTATCCAACAGTTGTATTTTTTTTTTTTAATCTATTCATGAGTTCTTTAGGCTATTCTGTCCAACCTACCTTACCAATTATGTCTAATAAATAAATTCCCAATGTGGCTTCAGTTAGACAAACAAAAACAATACAATGCCAGAGTCAATAACAAATAAGCTTCCAATCAAAGAACTGTGGCAAATGACAAAAGCAATTAAAAAACTATCAGAGTCAAAAACCTCTTTATATTCCACTTCAGTACAGTGACCCTATTGTTCATTACTAAAGACTTTACACAATTTTTGTAAAATCCTGAAAGCTTGTTCTGGCATTCATTATACTGCAGCTCACAATTAACACTGCCAGACTCCTTTCTAATCAATTATTCGTTAAGATGTTGAGCATTTCTTTGAAGCCCCTTACCTCAACATCAGAATGGTTTAAGAGATGACACATGTGTTTGTACTTTTCCAAATAAAAGGCGGACTTTAAGCAGGTTTTAACACTAAATGAGAATCAGGCTAAGGGAAGAGAAATCAACCCCTTTAGCCAAAGTTGAGCTTCTGGCAAGCTGCAGGCAGCGCACAGCATGAGAGACTCTGGCTCCAGAAAGTGCCCATGTGTTGACAGCTCAGTAAGAGTTTGAAGGCTTAACAGCGCAAATGCTGTCAATGGTACTGTTACACGGGGCTTTACTTAACCAGAACTGCCAAAAAATCTCCAAAGCTGTTGACAACCAAGGATGTGAAATTAATTCATTCTAGGCTTTGACATTAAATTAGCAAGCTATTCTTTTTACGTAAGTAATAACCCTGCCCTGACTTGATTAACTGAAGAAAAGAAAGGGTCATTTTATCCAGCCTACGACTTTAAAGGAGTAAGACTTGATTAAAGACCACAGAAGAACACCCCTGCAGCCCTTCCTTCCTTCCTGAATTAACCCACTAGACATTAAACTGGCATCCTGTAACATACTATTAGCAGGTATGAATTCAATTTGTGCCACAGGTGAGAGTTCTAAAAACGGAAAGTTTCCCAAAAAGTATAAGTATTCAAAGTAAACTGAGAGTAAATTAGAATTGGTAACAAGTAACTCCTACCAGCATCTAGAGTCACATGTAAAATAAAGACACTGTAGTCAATAAAATTATTTCCAGTACTGCCATTCAGTGTTTGGAACTTTAAAGGTTTTCCTAGGCATCTCAGGATTAAGTAAATAATGACAAGTTGTTTTTAGAGCTACATAGCTTATCCTAGTCTTTGTCTTCTCTTGAATACCTGTGACACCTATCAGGGCACTTATTCTGCTACTTAATAATCTGTCTTATATTATGATTTAATGTTCATCAGTATCACCAAATTGAGAAAGCAAGCCACTGCGGATAGACAGGGGCTACATCTCTTACATATTCCTCCCACAGGTACACTATTGTGGTTAGAGCATGGACCCTGGGGCCAGATGACTTGGGTTCAAATCCTGTTCTACCACTCACTGTCTGTGTGCTCCTGGGCAAGTTATCTAACATCTCTGGACCTCAGTCTCCTCATCAGTAAAATGGGGATAACAATAGTATCTACATATCTTAGTATTACCGTCAAGAGTAAATGAGTTCATACATGCAAAGTGCATAGTATGGTACCTGGCACATAATAAGCATTCAAAAAATGCTAGTTAACATTATTATTAGTTATTTTGAACAAATATAGTTAAAAATAACAAAGCAGCATCCTTTTTAAACATCAGGTATCAAGACAAATAGAAGGAAACAGATTGGTAAAGGAAATGGGGTTATCTTCTTTTGAATATATTTTTACTGGTAATGCTGACAGGTAAATTCTATTATCCTAAATGATGCTTTTATGAAAATTCACCTTGTGTTTCATATAATATGAGGGCTCTACAGCAGAGAAATGAGGCTTATTCCTAAGGTCTGGTTACTGATAGAACATATAATGAATAATGTTAGAGGCATTATCTTTGTTATTACAATGAATGATTTATTCCATAACATAGTTCAGGAATCCTAATATTAACATATCTCATAGCAATCAATCATATTCAATTTTGACTTTCAAATCTTTGTGAAACATCAAATAATATTGCTAGGCATTAATTGTACAGGCTGCTGATGTGGACAATAATGCCATTAGTGGGCCCAAAATGCTACATCAGCAGAGCCAAGTCTGAAAATAAAAGACGTTGGAATTCTGAAGAAAAAGAGTTAACCCACCAATTTAAACAAGATAAAAACGCTAAAAATAATCTTCAAAACAATTTTCTTCATGCATTTAATAAACACATGCCAGAATAAACAAAAATCACAGAAGCTCAAAGTGAAAAAAAATCAATTAAAATAAAGTCACAGGGCATGGTAGGGTATTATTTCTGGCAGTTATTTGATATAATATGGTTAATATTTCTAGTCAGTCAAATTAACACAATTTTGCCACTATAGACTTACAGTCACAAAATGCACACTCCCAAGAGGCTTGTTCAAAGAATCAGAGTAATAAATTCCTTTTAGGCAGCAAAAAAACTTGACCATACTCTTCTGAACATGAGTAACAAAAAAGAAATCGTCCCTCAAAAGATAATGAAATTAATTAGTTACACATTCACATTTGGCCATCTTTTCCCTCCTTGATTTCCCCTTCAAAGTCCTTGGATAGAAACCAGTCCATTTGTCTCTCCAATTGTATCAACAGATATGCTTTTATTTCTTATCAGTCTGCCTATCCATATCAGTGTACTCTGCCATGTTATTGATTGAAAGAAGCTCCAGCGAGGTGGTGTCAGCTTATATGCCTAAAGGGAGTCCCCTGAGCAGACCAGTAAGGCACTTAAGGTCAAATCAAAATTGTCTGTCTGTGCTTCTATGCTAAAATTGCAGGGCACAAAGAGAAAAATATAGACTTCTCAAGCATGTAAAACAAATACCAGCATTCAACTTTTTTTTTTTTTCTGTGTTTATCTTCTCCCACAGAGCTCAGAGGTACCTTTCACGGAAAAAACGTGGTGTTTTATAAACCATTCTTCTTACATCTCTTCCTCTATTGTCTCTATTCTCTTATCTACCTTTCCAAAAGGTTAATGTTTACTCCAGAAAGAGTGAAAGTGTAAGGGAAATAAACTCACTAAATCGTACCATGGCTAGAGAAAGAGGATCTACTAACTACCCTCAGAGGTTAATCTGATGTTTGCCTGACGGTTTATGAGGTAATCTATACACTTTGAAGATGGACAAAGGGAAGTTAACATGTTTGCAACCATGTGCCCAGCAGTGCCATAAACATTCCCCAGATCTGGTTTATGGAAGAACATATAAATTCACTCATCAAACACTTTCCAGAGCATATATTATATACGCAGCACTTTTTCTGGAACTAAGGTTTCAAAGTTGAATATAATATGCTTCTCGCCCTAAGAGAATGCATGATTCATTGTCTTACAACGTGATATGTGCTGTGGTATAACATGAACATGTCAGAGGGTAAAACAATAGGTCATGGATAAAGAACTTTGGGAGTCTGACTAATTGGGGTTTACATCTGCCTTCCTCCACATACTGGGGGACTCCTGGGGAAAAAAGCACCACACTTTCTGCACTTCACATATAAAAAACACAAAATCCTATTTACCTTACAGGGTGCCATGGGTAGATGGTTAATAAATATATGTTTACTTTCCTCCTTGTATACTAAGTCAAGAACAATTCATTTGGTCTAAAGCACTGAAGATGATGGGAAAGGGGGTCACAGAAAGGGTAGAGTTGAGTCGGGGGCTTGTAGAACAAGCAGGATTTCAGCAGAGAAGAATGGGGAGCCAGGCATTCTTGGCAAAGGCAGCATCACGAAAAAAGAAATGAGCTGTGAAAAGTATCTGGTTAAAAAAAAAAAGGACATGGTGCATTTAAAAACAGTAGAGCAGAGTGGCTAAGAGTGTGAACTGGATCTTGGCTCTGATGCCTCCTAGAGGTGACCTGGGGTAATTACTTACCTACTTGGTACTTCAGTTTCCTCGTGTGTTTTGCCCACATAGTAACAGTACCTACATTGTAGGGTATATAGAGGATTCTATAAGATACATGGAAACTATACTGGGCAGTTCTATTCTGTTCTTTAGGGTCACTATGAGTTGGAATTGACTTGATGGCAATGGGTTTTTTGTTTTTTAATATACATATCCATTTAATATAGTGTCTCACACATTAAATGTTATTGCTATTATTATTAGAGCTATTATTCACAGATACCTATTATTATTAGAGAAGTTTAGACAGTTGGAAAAAGATCAAAACCGAAAAACCAAACCCATTGCTGTCAAGTCGATTTGACTCATTGTGACACTGTAGGACAGAGTAGAAATGCCCTACAGTTATAGCCTAGGAATCCCTATAGTGCAGTTCAAGCATAAGGAAAAATGGAAAAAGTATGGGTTATCAAAGTGACATTTCTCATTCTGCCACTTGACTCCTGAGCATCTCATTACTCTGGAGTAATAAACCCAAAAATAAAAAAAAAAACAAACCCGCTGCTGTTGAGTTGATTCCTACTCATAGTGACCCTACAGGACAGAGTAGAACTGCCACATAGAGTTTTCAAGGAGCGCCTGGTGGATTTGAACTGCTGACCTTTTGGTTAGCAGACGTAGCTCTTAACAACTATGCCACCAGGGTTTCCAACTTTGGAGTAATAAGTAGCATTAATTTTGAGGTAAAAGTAATACTTTACCTCAAATGGGTGAATGTGTTATTTCTATCAGGCTACACTACATCTCTTCCCATTGCTAAATATATTCTGGTCCAGTGGTTCACAAACCTGTCTGTACATCAGAATCCCCTGAGGATCTGTTAAAAAACAGGGCCTCCTGGGCCTAAACCTAGAGATTCTTATTCAATACATCTAAAGTGAAGCTAAGAAACCTACGTTTTAAAAGTCTCCCAGGTGATTCTGGAAACCTTCGGAGACCTTAGTTCTAGTCTACTCACAAGCAAGATTAATATGTTTTATTTTAACTCTTATTGTTCACTGAATAAAAATAACATCTAGCTTATATGATAATAGTTAGATTCCCGAATGCACTAGTCTCTCTTTTTTTAATCTTACAAAAAGATGCCTCTAATTCATTTATAGAAGGCATTTATAAAGAAGGCAAAAAATTACTAAAATTAAAGAACTTCTTTCTCAATTAGTCACTGAAATATTTTGCAAGGATGATGGCATAAAGGAACTAGGAACAACAGGTAGGCAAGTTAACTTTTCATAAAACCTTCAAAAAGAAAATACCATTTTCTTAGATTGACTAACAGCACTGCCAAAATAAGTTGTTTCATCATTATTTACTTGATTCTCAGTTACATTTAGCAATATAAATCATTAAGTGAGAAATCCAAGTAATTCATCTAGGTTTCAACATTATTACTAAAAAAATCTAAGTTTTACTTTGCCAGTATGCATTTTTTTTTTAAGTAGATCTGTTTTAAAGAATATCAATGGGCCATATCAGAATCCTATTTGCTTCATAAAATACTTGTACACTTTATTAAAAAATCATTTGTAGCTTCTTAGTACATGTAAGGGTTTTTGATCATTATTTGACCTATAAGAAGAACAATTTAAGCAAAAGCCTGATTAGAAATACAAATAAGCATCCCTGAAGTTATAACATAAAACAATTTTATGTGGCTTATAAATAAATACAAGGGCACGTGTCATGGATTGAATCGTGTCCCCCAAAAATGTCTGTCAACTTGGTTAGGCCATGATTTCCAGTATTGTATAGCTGTCCTCCATTCTGTGACTGATACAATTTTCCTATGTGTTATAAATCCTAATCCCTGCTTGTGGTTAATGAGGCAAGATTAGATTATGTTAAAGAGGATTAGGGTGGGATGTAACACCCTTACTCAGGTCACATCCCTGATCCAATGTAAAGGCAGTTTCCCTGGGGTGTGGCCTGCATCACCTTTTATCTTAAAAGACAAAAAGGAAAGGGAAGCAAGCAGAGAGTTGGGGACTTCATACCACCAAGAACGTAGTGCCAGGAGCAGAGTGTATTCTTTGGACCTGGGGTTCCTGCGCAGAGAAGCTCCTAGACCAGGGGAAGATTGATGACAAGGACCTTCCTCCAGAGTCAACAGAGTGAAAGCTTTCCCCTGGAGCTGGTGCCCTGAATTTGGACTTCAAGCCTACTAGACTGTGAGAGAACAAACATCTGTTTGTTAAAGTCATCCACTTGTGGTATGTCTGTAATAACAGCACTAGATGTCTAAGACAGTAGGGTAACATACGAGGGTTGGCAAGGTAGGCAGAAGACCCAGGTGATGAAGCATCATGTTAAGGAGTTTCTACTTACAGCAACTGAAGGTTTTAATGATAAAATTTACATTATAAAAGGGTCTAATGTAGTAGTTTTCAACCTTGAATACACATTAGAATTACCTGAGGAATTTAAAAAAAAAATCAGTGTCCAAGATTCCTGTTATGGATTGAACTGTGTCTTCCAAAAATATGTGTTGTAAATCCTACTGTACCTGTTGTTATAATTCCATTTAGGAATGGGTTTTGTTATGTTAATGAGGCACTATTAATTAATGTAGGGTGTGTCTTAAATTAATATTGTTTGAGGCATAAAAGAGTAGATTAAGCAAGCCGCAAACAAGCAGAGATGGGGTAAGAAAGATGCCATGCCACATGAAGATCACCAACGAGGCAAGGAATAGAAGCCAAAAAGAGACAAGGACCTTCCCCCAGAGCCAACAGAGAAAGGGCCTTATCCTAGAGTCAGTGCCCTGAATTAGGACTTCTAACCTAAACTGTGAGAAAAGAAATTTCTGCTTATTCAAGCCACCCATTTGTGGTATTACTATTATAGTAGCACTAGATAACTAAGATACTCCCCTACCAGCTTCCTAACTTAACTGGTCTGGAGCGAAGAACACCCATCAACAATTTTTTGTAAAACTATCTGTCCTAGTTATCTAAACCAAAACCAAAACCAAATCAAACCCATTGCCGTTTAGTTGATTTCGACTCATAGTGACCCTATAGGACAGAGTAGAACTGTCGTATAGGGTTTCCAAGGAGTGGTTGGTGGATTCGAACTGCCAGTCTTTCGGTTAGCAGCCTAGCCCTTAACCATTTTAACACCAGGGCTCCTGTCTTAAGTTATCTAGTGCTGCTATAATAGAAATACCACAAGTGGATGGCTTTAACAAGAAATTTATCTTCTCACAGTTTAGGAGACTAGAAGTCGGAATTCAGGGCACCAGCTCTAGGGGAAGGCTTTCTCTCTCTGTCAGCTCTGGAGGAAGGTCCTTGTTTCTCCAGCTTCTGTTTCCTGGTTCTTTGGAGATCTCCATGTGATTTGGCATCTATTTTCCCCCATCTCTGCTTCCTAGCTTGCTTGTTTAATCTCTTTTATATTTCAAAAGAGATTGACTTAAGACACACCCTACACTGTCTCATTAACGTAACAAAGAAAACTCATTCCCAAATGGGATTATAACCACAGGTATAGGGGTTAGGATTTCCAACACATTTGGGGGGGGGGGCACAATTCAGTCTATAACACTACTCAAGTTATTATTTTAATATGCAGTCAGGGTTGAGAACCACTGCTCAGACTGGAAGCGACGATATGAGACAAATAGCCATGAGAGAAGATGGCTGAATGAGGGTCCTGGTGGCAAAGACAGAGAAATATAGACAAGCTGGACAGCTATTTAGGTGAAAAATCATCCGGATGTATCGACTGATTACCTATGGAAAGTAAGGCAGACAAATGAAGCAAAAATTACCATGAGGTTCCTCCTAGGAAAACGGAAAAACTGAGGGCCTATTTATTGGCCTTAGATCCTAATGGACCTCAGTGTTGGTCTGGCTTATCCCATTTCCTATTATAAGGTTTTGAGCAAATTATTTAATTGCTGAACCTTATATAAAACAGAGATAATAACACTTATCTCACAGAGATGTTGTAGAAATTACATGAGATAACATATATAAAAGACTTAGCACAGTGAATATCACTTAATAGCTGCTCAGTAACTGTTTTTCCTTTAATGTTATAACATAGCTACTGTAGGTATAGCTACTATGAAAAGTAAGGTGTAGTCATATAATTAGTCATTAAAAAATTAATTTTTTTCAATATATTACATTATTAAAATATGGTAATAAATATTCCCTAATATGATGATATATATATACTTCTTCTCAGGAGACGTAAAACATTTAAAAAGATATCTTGGATGTTGGAAAACTGTGTTATCATTTTTAGAGACATAGATACATTGAGAGAAACCAACTACTTCTAATAATTATAAATTGTTTCAAAAAGCAAACAGTAAGAATAAACAAAAGACAGAAGCTTGATAATGAAGAGAGGAGCTTACTTTAGGAAAAGCATTTAGTTCTAATTTATAAAAACAAGGGACTCTGAATACATGGAGTGATGCTCCTCCCATCTTAGGGCCTTTGTATTAGCTGTTCTCTTTGCCTGAAATGCTTTTCTCCAGGAATCCTCAGGACCAATTCCCTCATTCCCCTCAAGTCTTTGCTCCTCCTAAATGAGGCCAACCTGACCACCCTTCTTAAACTGCAACCTACACCACCCCTCCTCACCCCAGCACTTCAGGTCCAATTTACCTTAACTCTTCTTTTTGTTTTTTTTCTTTTGTTTTGTTTTCCCTTAGCATTATGTCCTTCTAAAAAACTGTGTAATTGACTTATTTATTTTGCTTTTTTTTTATTGTCCATCTCCTCTCAATAGAATATAAACTCCATGAGGGCAGAGGTCTGTGTCTGTCTGATTAATTAAGTAGGTATAAAAGGAATGCCTGCTGAATAACAAAAAGATTTAAAGATTGATAACAAAACGCAAAATTCATAGGTTTATATACCAGTGCACCCTCTCCTCACTTATCGACAGGGTTTGGTTCCAAAGACCAGGTTGTTATGTAAAATTGGCATTATGTGAAAATGGAGGATGACCACATCAGAGCACAAATTGGAGGATGATGGCATGAATCAAAAAAATAGAAAATAACAAATGTTGGAGAGGTTGTGGGGAGACTGGAACTCTTATACACTGCGTGTAGGAATGTAAAATGATACACCCATTTTGGAAAACAATATGACACTTCCTTAAAAAGCTAGAAATAGAAATAACATAGAATCCAGCAATCCCACTCCTAGGAATACATCCTAGAGAAATAAGAGCTGTCACACGAATAGACATATGCATACCCATGTTCATTGCAGCATTATTCACAATAGCAAAAAGATGGAAACAACCTAAGTGCCCATCAACAGATGAGTGGATAAACAAACTACAGTACATACACACAATGGAATACTACGCAACAATAAAGGACAATGATGAATCTGTGAAGCATTTTATAATGTGGATGAATCTGGAGGGCATTTATGCTGAGTGAAATAAGTCAATCACAAAAGGACAAATATTGTATGAGACCACTATTACAAAAACACATGAAAATGTTTCCACACAGAAAGAAACAACTTGATGGTTACCAGGGAGGAAGAGGTGGGGAGGGAAAAGCACTAACTAGATAGTAGATAAGTGGTAACTTTGGTGAAGTGTAAGGCTTTACACTATAGTGGGAAAATCAGCACAATTTGATGAGGGCAAAGTCACAGAAGCTTTACAGACATATCCAAAACTCCTGAGGGACCAAATTACTAGGCTGAGGGCTGGAGACCTTGGTCTCAGGGGACATCTAGCTCAATTGGCATAACATAATTTATAAAGAAAATGTTCTACATCCGACTGTAGTGAGTAGTGACTGGAGTCTTAAAAGTCTGCGAGCAGCCATCTAAGATACATCTACTGGTCCCATCCTGGCTAGAGCAAAGGAAAATGAGGAAGACCAAAGACACAAGGGAAAGACTAGTCCAAAGGACTAATGGCCTACAACTACCATAATCTCCACCAGACTGAGTCCAGAACAACTAGATGTTGCCTAGTTACCACCATTGACTGCTCTGGCAGGGGTCACAATAGAGTCCCAGACAGAGCAGGAGAAAAATGTAGAACAAAATTCAAATTCACAAAAAGAAAAAAAAAAAGAAAGACCAGCCTTGCTGGTCTGACAGACTGGAGAAACCTCAAAAGCATGGCCCTTGGACACCCTTTTAACTCAGTACTGAAGTCACTACTGAGGTTTACCCTTCAGCCAAAGATTCAACAGGTCTGCAGGGCCAACAATAACACACGAGGGACGTGCTTCATAGTTTAATCATGTATACGAGACTAATGGGCACACCACCCAAAAGCAAAGATGAGAAGGCAGGAAGGGACAGGAAAACTGGACAAATGGAAACAGGGAACCCAGAATAGAGAAGGTGAAAGTGTTGACACATCACAGGGTTGACAACCAATGTCACAAAACAATTTGTGTATTAGATTGTTTACTGAGAAACTAATTTGCTCTATAAATTTTCACCTAAATCACAATAAAAACAAAACAAATTGGAGGATGACTACATGATTACATAACTGCCAAACCCACTAAGAATCATGGCCCAGCCAAGTTGACACATAACCTTAGCCATCACAGCCAGCGCTACTCTCACCTTGCATTTCAGCATACATATGTCGTTAATACACAAAATAGTCATATGGAAGAGTTTTTCACAATTGTAAATGTTAAATGCTGGATAATGAGATACTCGATAAGTGAGGAGAGGGTATATTATAAATAAAAGGAGTCTCCATGAAGCCACGGTTAAGTGCTCAGCTGCTAACTGAAAGTTCAGCAGTTTGAACCCACCAGCAGCTCCATGAGAGAAAAGACCTAGCGATCTGCTTCCGTAAAGATTACAGCCTAGGAAACCCTATTGGGCAGTTCTACTCTGTCCTATAGGGTTGCTATGAGTTGGAATCTACTGACAGCACAAAACAATAACAATTATAAATATGCATGCTACTAATACATGACCAGTTATCAAAATTGATTTATTTTTTTAAAAAAAGAGGTGAAGCGGTTGTTAAAACCAAAAATTCTTATACACTGGTACTAATGCTCTCTATTCTCAGAGCATCTACACCAGTGTTAGTGGAACATAGGTGTCATGGTTTGAATTATGTCCCCCCAGAAATGTGTATATCAGTTTGGCTGGGCCATATGATTCTTGGTACTGTGTGATTTTCCTGTATGTTGTAAATCCTGCCTCTATGATGTTAATGAGGGAGGATGGGTGGCAGTTGTATTAGTAAGGCAGGACTCAATCTACAAGATTGGATTGTGTCCTGAGGCAATCTCTTGAGATATAAAAGACAGATGTGAGCAGAGAGACAGGGGGACCTCATACCATCAAGAAAGCAATGCTGGGAGCAGAGCGCATCCCTTGGACCAGGGTCCCTGCGCAGAGAAGCTCCTAGTCCGGGGGAACACCGAAGAGAAAAAGGCCGACAGAAAAAGCCTTCCCCTGGAGCTGACGCCCTGAATTTGGACTTTTAGCCTACTTTGACTGTGAGGAAATAAACTTCTCTTTGTTAAAACCATCCACTTGTGGTATTTCTGTTATAGCAGCACTAGATGACTAAGACAATAGGATAGACTATGAATTTTGAGGAAAAAAGACTGTCTTTGGAAGCAATACTTTGGAAGGAGTGCATAAGCTAGTAATGAGAACAAAGTTTTGCTTTTACGTGTGTAAGAACACTTTCCTATGTCAAAGAAGGGTATAAATCCACTTCCTTATCAACAATTTATCAGAGATACTACCTGCCTAGCCATAGATAAGATCATAATAATACATCTGGCCGAACAGTCGCTAATTCTCTCTTTCTCTCTTCTTCCCTCCCTTTCTCTCGTTTCAGAAAACATGTGAGAATGATGATAACATTCTGGTCTTAAAAAAAAAAACATAATTCACAATCCAGCCATGATTTCCTAATCCACAGAAACTGTGACTGACATAGATAATCAATCTCTCTTTTGACCAAAACACAGCTGCCTTACAGGGGCACAATCAACCAAGACTACCAGGACAACAACCTAGGTTGGAAAGACTTCATGAGTATGCAGAAAAGAATAAAATTACGTTGTAATGCTACACCTACATTATACAGAATGTGGAAGAAGGAAAGGTGTTTGAGTAATTCCATTCTGCATGGATTTCATGACCTGTTTTCTAGTCTAAAGATTTCTAGCAGGTAAGAGTAAAATAAATGTGATTTAGGCAACTCTAGAGAATACAGATTAACAGACAGAAAATGCAAAACCAAACAAGCCTAAAGTCATTTAACAAAACAGTGCTTGTTGATTGATTTATATTTGGTTTTATAATGGGACTGACACAGAGCCCACTAGCTTCCTGCACATCACATCTCAGCCCTATGCTCTGCAATTGAAAGCCCAGTGGGAAGGCTGATGATAGAAGATCAGATAATCTGCAAAGCACATAATCTGCCTCTCACAATTGAGTATTAGAACAGTCCAGTTGGCCACCTGAGCCCGCATAATATACCCTTTCCAGGCCCACAAACAGAGCCTTTAAGGCTACTGACCTGAGCCCAGAGGCATCATGGAGGCTCACAATTAAAAGGCTTTGACCCAACTTCTGACCTCAATGTCTGCTTCCTGTGGAGAATGTCTGAACTAGCCTAACAGAATTGCAGACTTAGGAATGCTGCCCAAATTACTTGCATTCTACCTTCTAGCTCACAAAACCATTAGGATTCTATTTGCTCGAATATCTGCTGATCCAACAGCTTAAAACAGTTCATATTAGTCTGTTACACAGAGGGCTTCGTTGTTTTCAATAATTACTTATCCCTTAGTCCTATCAAAAGTGACAATCCTTACTTCTTACTTTAATACATGTAATAAATGCATTTGCAGCTTCAGCTCTATGCTCAATTGATGAATACAACATTTTTGATTGATGCAGATTTATCAGAAGCCTTAGTGATATCATCGGTATATACAGGTCTTTGAGAACTACAAAACCTCCGATAAGAAAATTAATGGCTACCTTAATATTGTAATTGCTGTCGTTGATAGAGTAAACGTATATTCAAAACTAGGACAGCTAGTCTAAAATTAAACAAATATTTTATCTCATTTAATTTTGCCTAGGAAACTGCCTGAACAGTTGAGAAGATCAGAAAAGTGAGAAGCTTCTCCAAACAGAAACAAAAACTCTAACATATTGAAAGCCTTTCAGCTGGAGAAAAAAAAAAAACAAAAAACCACTTTTTAATGGAGAATGTCATTACTAGCAATTAAGTATTTTATTCTAAATCAATGTATTCCTTCCTACATTTTCTACTATCTCCAAAAAGCATGAGACGAGATAGTACTCTCTTAGTGAGTATTTCTAGACATTTCCACCATTGAGTATTGAATCAGATATATTACTTCTAGCTGAAACCAAACCAAACCTATTGCTGTGGGATCGAGTAACACTACAGGACAGAGTAGAACTGCTCCATAGGGTTTCCAAGGAGCGGTGGGTGGATTTGAACTGCCAACCTTTTGGTTAGCAGCCAAGCTCTTAACCACTACGCCACCAGGGTTTCCTACTCCTAGCTGAGGGATGTAAAATTCCTAATAACTTGAAGAATGGCCCCACCTCTTGTCATATTATGCAGCTCAGAGTTCATTCAGTGATTCATATTACAGAAATATCTGCTTGCCAAATCTAGAGATCTGCTAGTATTTCTGTGTATTGAGTATGCAGGGTGTGTGTGTGTGTGTGTGTGTGTGTGTGTGTGTGTGTGTGTGTGTGTGTGTGTAAAAGAATATCAGTGAGCAAGTAAGAGAGAGCTAATCTCCTGTTTCTTAGAAAGCAGTATGAGCGAAATTTGATATCCAGTGGGAAGAAAACTATCCAAAGGATAAATTTCAGACACAGGTATACAACAAGAAGTATTACTGGTGAAATAAATTTTTGTCTATAACCAGGTATACTCCATGAGTTATAATTTTTCCAGATCAATATATAACTCTATCAAAGCAGAGAAAGAGAAGCAACAACAATAAGAAAAAATTAGATCTTTTGAACACACATGAATTTTAAGAAAAGGCACATAGGGATTCTTGAGTTAACCATGCACTCACTAATCAAGTAATAATGTGATAACCGGTTTGTGAATTATCATGTTAACTGTACTTGCCAATTAATGATCATGTAATTTCTCAGATATAGAGAGTTCTGTTCTACAAAAGTTACTTGCCATTAGTAGGCAAGCTGCTATCTTTAGCTTATATGTTGTTGTTGTTTTTTTAAACCAGAGAGATCCTGCAAACGTTTATTTTTATTTTTAAAGCAATTCAATTTACAATAGCTATTTAGTTTAAATTCAACAAATACTTTTTTGACCGCCTACTATGTATGGGGCACTAAAGTAGGTGTTGCTAAAAGATAACAATGAAGGATTGCATCACAATTCAGAATATGGGAAATCTGTTGAGTCTTTTTGAAACTAATCCATTTGATTCTCATTTATTATTTTCATATCAGTACACAGACTATATGAACTGGTACCTTTATATTATTATATGGTAGGTTTGTTTTTGTTTTTTTTTTCCTTCTACTTTTTAACTTTACTAAGACTATTCAGGAAATAATCACTACATTAACAAATTACATGTAATTAGCTAGTACAATGTTTATCTTCATTTCTAAAATTACAAAAAGTCAGATAATTTAAAGTAAACCGATAGAAATCTAAGCACTTATTAAATTTAAACAGTTTCAAAATCCCTAAAGAGTAAAGAAATGCTGGCCATCATTTTGCAGAACTTTCAGTTTATGTCAGATCATTCATTACAGTTTGAATTTTATTGGCAGGGGCTGATCGAGGTTTAGGAGCCTCCTTTTTAAGAAAAGAATACAAAATTCGATCCAGGGCCTTCGAAGGGGTCCCTGCAAGTGAGGGGCCCTGCAGCTTAAGCTCCATTAGGCTCTGGGTAAATCTGCCTCTGGTTATTAGCCATCAGTAACAAATTTTCATTAATGACATGATGTAAAACAGAGCAACAAGTATCTGAAACTTAAGTACGACGGAAACATATTTTTCTGAAATGTAATTATAGGAGCTGTGTGGACTTTTGTGAAATTGAGCTACTAAGGAAGCCCCCAGGAACCTACTCTAACATTGCCAGGCAGAGCATCAGGAGGAGGCTCAAGGTTAATCACTCATTTCCCCTTTCAATCTGTCTCAATTACTGTTATGGGATGCTTCAATTAGTCATTCTCATTCTCTGCAGGGATAGGGAGAGATTGCAGATAACTCATCCCAAAGAGACTGCACCATTTTAATCCCTCCACCCAGCCAAAGAAAAATCTTCACTGGAGACAAGCAGGATTTGCTATCATCTACTCTGTACTCTGTCAATGCCACTCTTTCATCAGACAAGGAGAAGTCATCAGTCTTCAGGCATGCAAAGCCTCCTTTTCCCTTCCCCCAAGGAGCAAGTTCTGTTTCCACCACACACTCAGCCCAAGACAGCCCTAGGCAATTGTTCTTAAAACTACTCTTGGAAGGTCCTTTCCAGAAGCTAGCCCCTGAGACAAACAGCCATATTATCAATCACTCAGACAGCTTTTATACCTTTTTCTATGCCTGCTCTTTACTTGCCATGAGAAGACAGTTTAGCCCTAGAGTTTAAAATCTGCAAAAAGAGACACTGCAGTAAATCTTTAAGAAGCATTTGGGGTATCAATAGTTTACAGAAGACTACATAGAAAATAATGACTATATTTCTAAACCTAGAAAGAATAATGCCTCCCTTCATTAGAGAAGGCATTTGATTTCTCTGTATTCACAAGATAAGAAATTCTAAGTCAACAAAGGGCTTTGTTGCAAAGGTTGTGTCTTAATCTTTGCAAAAACTCTAAGTAAACTGATCTGTTATCATGACATGGGATTACACACATCTTGCAATTACAGCAATGGTATAAAATAATATCTATGAATGGATAACGATTTCTAGTGCAGTAACATTTTTGTTAATTCTGTTTATTCTTCCTTAGAAGGACTAAACCTCCTCAAGGACTGTGTAAAGTGGTCTATTTCTGATCGTCAAGCCTTCCTTTATGCCATCACTATATCCACCCCTATCACAGCACTGACATCATGCTGAAATTATCTGTTCACCTATTCGATTATAAACTGCTGGGGGCTGGTGCAGGGGTGGGGAGGCTGAGGCTGTTTCCATTCTTTGTATCCTTAGTGATGAGTAGAGTACTGACACATAGTTGGCACTCACGGAGTGGACTGACTAAAGGGGAGTCATGGGATGGATATTAAAGGTGACATCTGTATATTTTAAAAAGTGACTAAATCATATCCTTCAAATTAAATGTAGATGGCAACGAGCCCAATATTTTAGAAGTAACAAGGGATTAAAAACAAAACAAAAAACCCATTGCCATCAAGTCAGTTCTGACTCATAGCAACCCTATAGGGCAGAGAAGAACTGCCCAACAGGGTTTCCAAGGAGTGGCTGGTGGATTTGAACTGCTGACCTTTTGGTTAGCAGGAACCTCTTAACCACTGAGCCACCAGGGCTCCAAATAAGTCAGAGTGAAAACCAAATAATGAAGCTACTTTATAAAGAGCTGATACAGAGATACTCTCAGTAGAATGGAGCAGTCCTGAGTACAATGCAATTTTTAATATGTAGTAATGTCTCCTTTCAGAAAAAAACTTTCAAAACTCAGATATAAAAAATATTCCAGATGTGTTTAAAATGACATAATTTATTTCAAGTTTCTTGTAAGATTGCCATTATATATATATAGATATCCAGACAATTCCTCTTCATAACATTTGTATTTTTGCACATTAAAAAAAAATCCCTAATCTCTACTGTGTCTTCGTTTATGAAATTCTTTTCTATCTCAAAATAGAATTATAACTAGATAAGTGGTAAGACAGTACACAATACTGGGGAAGTCAGCACAACTTGTCCAAGGCAAGGTCGTGGAAGCTTCATAGACACATCCAAACTTCCTGAGGGACCGAATGACTGGGTTGAGGTCTTGGGGGACATTGAATTCAAATGGCATAACATAGTTTATAAAGATAATAATGTTCTATGTTCTACTTTGGTGAGTAGCATCTGGGGTCTTAAAAGTTTGTGAAAGGCCATCTAGAGAATTCACTGGTCCCGCCCCATCTGGAGCAAGGGAGAGTGAAGAAAACCAAAGACACAAGGGAAAGATTTGTCCAAAGGACTAACGGACTACAACTACCACAGCCTCCACCAGACTGAGTCAAACACAACTAGATGGTGCCCAGCTACCACCATCAACTGCTCTGACAGGGATCACAATAGAGGGTTCAGGACAGAGCAGGAGAAAAATGTAGAACAAAATTAAAAAAAAGACCAGACTTACTGGTCTGACAGAGACTGGAGAAACCCTGAGAATGTGGCCCCCAGACACCCTTTTAACTTAATACTGAAGCTACTCCTGAGGTTCACCCTTCAGCCAAAGATTAGACAGGCCTATAAAACAAACAGTAATACATGTAGCTCAACCATGTATATGAGACTAAATGGGCACACCAGCCCAGGGGCAAGGACAAGAGGGCAGGAGGAGATAGGAAAGCTGGTAACAGGGAACCCAAGGTAGAGAAGGTGAAAGTGTTGGCAGGTCATGGGGTTGGCAACCAATGTCACAAAACAATATGTGTATTAATTGCTTAATGAGAAACTGATTTGCTCTGTAGACCTTCATCTAAAATACAATTAAAAAAAAAAAAAACAGAATTATATCAGTACTAGGGCTGTCGCAGGGGTTAAATTTAATCAATATTGGTGAAACGTGTACCTTTAACCTCCTCTTGGCACTGCTGCCCCCTGGACAGCTTCCACATTTTCTTTTTGCATGCAGGCCTCTGAAACAATTCAATGATTAATATGTCTCCTTATCTACTGTGTTCAGCTCCCTCATCACACAGTATAAATAAGCATTTTTATTGTTTCAGTGGCTGCTTTAGACTATGCTTATAAACATAAATTCAGAGGAGGGTGAGAAACTAGACTACATTTGGTGGCTCAAGCTGATTCTAGGAGACAGGTTTCCATAATAATATCAATAGAAAATACTTACATAATGATTATTTTGAGACAGAAACTGCTCCAAGTCCTTTGCATATGAAAACTCATTTAATCCTCACAACCGCTTATGAACAGCAGGCTGGGAGTCAAGAAGACTAGATTTCAATCCAAATGCTGATACTGATTAACTGTGTAACTTGGGGGAAGTCACTTCTACCACTCTGGGTCTCAGTTTCCTCAGATATACATTGAAGGTATTACACAAATGACCTCTGAAGTCTGACATTAGATTAGAGTCTGCCCACTCAGAACATGGCAGCAGAAGAATAGAAGAGCAGAAGAGGGGTACCAGAATGAAATTATATTCCTGCTCTCAAACAATGTCAGTGATTGAAGACCACCAAAGATTTCATATGATGCTCAGAACTCTATTTGGTGGATTAACACAGAATACAAAATAAAATTTCATAATTAAAAAGAATTTAAAAAAAAAAATTAACAAAGAACCTAGGAGCTATAAAGGGAAAGACCGATAAAGTTAATTATACAACATTTAAAAAAATTTCTTTATCACCAAAAAAGACTGGAAAAATAATTGATACACATGTCACATACACAGGTTATTTGTCTATGAATAGCTTATAAAATCAAGTTAAATGTTTAATAGGAAAATAGGTGAAAAAAATATGAACATGTTTCTTTGTATCTTTGGTGCCTAGCTCAGTTCCCTGAGAGGATGGGATGGTTAGGAAACCAATGATGACCTGAATTAAATACATAAACTATGTGATTTTATTGTCAGTCTCTATTAGTTTTTTTCTAAAGCACATAGCCCGTATATAGTGATTTGCACAACAATAGAAAGTTAATTTTACAGTTAACATGATAATTTTATATTTGAAAAGAAAAAGACAAGTAAAATCCAGTGAATATTTGAGAAACTGCTCAACCTCACATGTAATAAGTAACTAATAATGAACAATTTAAGTCATAATAAATAGACAAATGCACATCTAAACCAGATAATACACCTACTTCTCACTTATCGACTGTCTCGTTACCATACATTTCACATTTACGACAGTAGTATAAAATCTGTTCTCTGACTATTCTGCGCATTAACAACATACGTCTGGAGGTAACGAACGCCATGGTGCTAGGCAAGAGTAATGCTGGCTGTGATGGTTAAGATTATGTGTCAGCTTGGCTGGGCCATGGTTGTCAGTTATGTAACGAGATAATTTGCAGTTATGTAATGATGCAGTCATCCTCCATTTTGTGATCTGATGTGGTCATCCTCCATTTTTGCATAACACCGATTTTCACATAAGGACCTGGTTTTTGGAAACTAACCATGTCTGTTAAGTGAGGAGTGGATACACTTTTTCTTTTACAAATTTATAAGTTGGTAATAGCCACTGTTGGTGAGGGTGTGAGGAAACTAATATTCTCACACACTGTTGGAAGGAGGGTAAAACAGTAGAGCCTTTTTGGAGGGAAATTATTTATTATCAAAAATAAAAATATAAGTACTTTTTGGTCCAGTAATTCTACTTCTAGGAATCCATGCTACTAATATGCTCATAAAGGGGGGCGGGGGGGGGGGCTAGATAAATGCACATTAATGTTCATGCCAGTTGTTTGCAATAAATAGTAAAAAACTGAAAACAATCATATATGTTCATTTATAGGAGACTAGTTAAATCCATTAAGATATAACTTGTCAATGGACTATTATGCAGAAGTTAAATGGCATGAAAGAAGATATTATTGAGTAAAAAAAAAGAGCAAGGCATAGAACTTTTATATGATATGTTACCATTTGTGTAAAATTTTAAAAGCATGCACATGCATAATATACTGGTATTTTCATAAATATTTTTCTGGAAGAAAACATGAGAAACTTATACAATGGCTACCCATGAGGAGAGGTTAGGGAAGGGATAATTTTTATTTTTTTACATTATATAGTGTTTTATTTCTTATGTGCTTATATTATGTATTTATTTTTTCAAAACTTATGGCATTTATATAAAATGAGTCTTTAAATTATCGGTCTATCTTCAATAATTTCTAAGCTGCAACCACACTTATGAACAGAAAAGATTCCTTCAGAAGGTTCAACAATCAGTGTGGCAAACAACCCAATTAAGCTAACATTTCTTCCTTTTTATAGTAATGTCCTCCTGTCGTTAGCAATTTTTCTTTTAAACAAAGAATACCTTGAGTTTGTCCTGAGACAGCTTTTCGCTCTCCTCTGTTCTCACCAACCTCATTACCCTATTATCTCCATACCTGTTGCTGTCTAGTTGATCCCAACTCATGGTAACCCAGTGTGTGTCGGAACAGAACTGTGCTCCAGTTCTACTCTGATGTTTTGGAAGTAGATTACTAGGCCTTTCTCCTGAGGCACCTCTGGGTGGACTCAAACCTCCAACCTTTCAATTAGCAGCCAATTGGTCATTCTGAAATTCTCCTGGCCACATGTTTTGTCCATTTTTTTAACTACTGCTTTTGTCCATTGTTTACTGACTTATAGGAGTTCCTTATATATTTGACCTTCTCCCTCAACTTTCTTTTTTTTTAAATATCAAACCCACAGAAATTTACCAAGAATAATATAGTGATCACCTATATACGCTTCACCTATATATTGTTAACATTTTGCCACCTCTGAATCGCCCCAACTCTTTCTGTTACTTGCAGAAATTGTGACATTGTGACACTTCATGCCTAAACACTTCAGCATGTATTCTATGGCTGTTAATGCCTTCTGCCGGCCTGGTCCCTTTCAGATATCCATTCTCCAGCCCAATGAACCCCCACCACTTCCTGTATCATGCATTAATAGTATATGTCCCACATCCCCTAATAGTCCATGAACACTTAGAGACATGAGGTATATTTGATAGCAATTTATATCTTTCATAGAGTTTAGCATACCTCCTTGCAGACAGATATGAGACACTCAATAAACACCTGCAAAATTAACCAGTGAAGGAATACATGTGTGCTTGTGAGAGAGTGCTAGATTCTGTATCTGACATTTTTGGCAATTTTCTATGTGATTTTGTGCAAATTACTTAACTTTAGTGGTGATGATAAAACCAAAAAAAATCCCTTGCCATCAAGTCAATTCTGACTGATAGTGACCCTACAGGACAGAGTACAACTGCCCCATAGGATTTCCAAAGAGTGGCTGGTGGATTCAAACTGCTGACTTTTTGGTTAGAAGCTGAGCTCTTAACCACTGCACAACCAGGGCTCCAGTAGTGATGATAGTGATGATAAAATGAGAGCTCTTTCTTATTCAAGACTGGGCACCTCACATATACTGTGTCATTTAATCCTCACAACGGCCTTATGAAGTGGGCATTATCACCATATTACAAGAGAATACTGACGTGTAAAGGGGTGCCCAAGGCCACACAGGGGGTGTTGCCTTTGATTTTGGTCTTGTTTGTCTTGTATTGCTTACTGGATCTGCAGTTGGTATTCAATGTTGTTGTTGTGTGCTGTCAAGTCGATTCCGACTTATAACAACCCTATATGACAGAGAAGAACTGCCCCATTGGGTTTCCTAGCTGTTATCTTTATGGGAGCAAATCGCCAGGTCTTTTTTCCTGCAGAGCCACTGATGGGTTTGGTTCGCAGCCGAGCACTTAATCATTGCACCACCAAGGCTCCTATAGGTGTTCAATAAGTGTTTGTAAACTGACTTGTTTAAAACGGGGTGTGTGTGTCCGCTCAGGCATGTGTGAATTCAATGGCCAGAGCTATTTAACAAAAAACCAGCCAACCAAACAAAAAAACAACAAACAAAAAACTCAGACTTGATGGATAACTAAAGAAACACTGATACTTTCTGTTAGACACAAAACATGACTAAATGATCTTTGGGGCTTTATAATAGAATTATTTGGCTTTTAACTTTTTGATTTATCGTGAACAGCAGCATATTTAAAGAGGCACATGCTTGAAACATATGCAAAATTAAGAAGCTTCTTCTTTGGGGGGTTCGGTGATGAGCTAGGTAATTTCAGCTCTGCCTTTATAATTGGAAATTCCACCAAAATCCCGGAGATGGGAGTCTGTGACTTCTCTATTAAATATTTTATATTACTTCAGAAAATGCTCAGGCCAAGAGACCAGTGTCAGGACCCTTTATTATCAAATAGGAGATCTGGCTCCCAGCTCTCACAGGTCTAGGAGTCAGTGGGCCAAGTGCAATCTTTCTGGCTGAGCAGGGCTGTGGAATCGGAAATAACTAGGCTATTTGTTTCAGTGCTCCTAAAGTCTGACACCAAAGTAACTGATAGGCTTTGTCCCTAAAATGAAAAGAAAAAAAAAAGTTAATGCATAGAAAAATTCTAATCAAATTTCCTGTTTCCCTGGATTATACAGATGTTTTCCCAAACCACTGCTATGTGTTTTAAATCTGAACATATACTTTTAATGAAATCTATTAACTCTTAAAAGTACTAAGTAGTGCCAAGACAAGTAGCAGATCAAAACCTCCAGAGAACTTCAATCTCCTTGATCTAGTCTCTGTGTTATCATGAGGAAGGTCGAATAGAATGGGACAGAGGGAGAAAGAAGGGGATTGTTGTATAGGTAAGAACTCACTACTTGTAATTAGGAGGCCAGGTGGGTTGGCCCCTGGATATGAGGCTGGGCAATCATTTAACCTGCCTCTATGATCCTTACAGTCCTCAGCTGTAAAATGCAGACAACCATCCTCTACTATGAGACATTGGATGTGAAAGCACTTAGCACAGTTACCTATCTTACAGTAAAACCTGAGAAAGCTGGAACCTGAGAAGGAAAACTCAAATATTTTCTACTAAAACAAGCAACAGAAGAATGCAAGACTGCATCCTGTCAAAGGCAGAAAACACAAGGCAGTCCCGCTGAGTTCAGCTTTCACAGGTTTCACTGTAGATGTCTGATAAACGTTGCAACTTATGGGGACTAAGAACATATATTTTAGGGGTTATGGTGATGATAAAGGAGCTCTGGTGGTGCAATAGTTAAGTGCTCAACTGTTAATTGAAAGGTTGGCAATTTGAGCCCACCCACTGGCTCTGCAGGAAAAAGACTTGGTGATTTGCTTCCATAAAGATTACAGTCAAGAAAATGCTACGAGGCAGTTCTACTGTCACAACAGGTGTCTACGAGTCAAAATCAACTCAGTGGCACCCAACAACAACAACATGATAATCATTACGTGTAATAGTTTATGATATCACTAAACTGTGCATCCATGTGTGAGTTTTAACTTTTTAATAATAAAGTTTATTGAAGAATCCTCGATCCTTCTATTTGATTAACTATTTTTATTCATATTTTATACCTTGCACAGAACAAGTAATCAACAAACATATGTGTTCATTAAATGAATAAATGAATACATTACTAAAAATGGGCTCCTTGGTTGTAAACATAATCTGTTCACAAGAACCTGTACTGAAATTGACAAAACCCAATCATAATGTTTTATGGTTTCAATTACTGATTGCAACATTATTAAAGCTAATAGTTATTTGGGGCTTAAAACATGCTAGGCATTGGGGAGGGGTGGGCAAGAATACAAATCAGAATCCTAGAACTGGAAATGTTCTGAGCAGGAAGTGCCAAGAAAACATGAGTTATTTCCCCTTTCCTACTTTACCAGCTATATTACTTGTAAATTATCAAAATGTTGTGAATTTACTATGTTTAAACTTGACTGCACTGCAAGTATCTTTTGCTTTTAATTCTAACTTCAGATTTAACAGACATACAGACAGAAAATTCAAAAGGCAAAAAAAAGGAAATAAATGACTGTAAAGATAGAGAATATAAAACCAAGAGGGTCTTTAGGAGAAACTAATACTTACTGAAACTTGAAAGGAAAAACAGATAAACAAACTTTGATCTGTTTTCATTAAGGAGAGAGACAGATACTGAAGCTAGAGGGCCACTATCATCCGGCTGGTTAAATGTTGGTGTGTTGTGCAACTGAAATTACTGATTGTTTAGGAAAAGAAGACATATATATAATATGTCATCTTGACTTATAAAGAAAAGTTATACTTTGCTCAAAAAAGGACATTTAGACCATATAAAAGGCGCCCTGATGGTGCAACAATTAAGCACTTGGCTGCTAACTGAAAGGTTGGAGTTTTGAACCCACTCGCAGCTCCAGAGGAGAAAAGACCTGGCCATCTGCTACTGTAAATATTACAGCCTAGAAACCCTAAAGGGTGGTCCTACTCTGTCACATGGGGCTACTATGAATCAAAATCAACTTGATGGCACCTAAGAACAACAGAGCATATAAACCCATGCCCTTAGTTCAACAATTAGTAATTGTCTCTAACTTTGTAACTTTCTTACAATCCTCATATATTAATATAAAGTATATCAGAGCTTTTAAATATTGGCCCCCTAAATTGGAACACTGCAAATGTGTTAAGAGGAAAACGATGTCAGGTATCAATTTGTGACTGCAAATCAATGTCTCTAAAAAGAGCAGCCTAGGCTATGGGTAATCCTTGTTACCAAAATGAAAAACAGTCTGTGTAATGCTCACTAAGAAAAAAAAAGTGTAAAGTTAGAACACTGCTAAAAGCAAAGAGAATTCTTGAACTCTTCGACCTAATTTGACTTGAGAAATAAAGTGTACCCCAGCCTCTTGGTTTATAGCCTACTCAGGCATTTGAGGCAAAAGTCTGTGGAGCTGGATTTCATTGAGTAGCTGATCAACTGTTAGGGGCTGAGCTATACAAAAGGCAGATGAAGTCTTCTCCTCTGAAGGTCAATGTATCTTCTCTAAGGTCCCCAAACATCCCTAACTCTAATCAGTAATTGTCATTAAAAGCTCTCATTATGTGAAGTAAGTGTAATTACAGCATCTTGCCCTCACAGGGTGTACTGCACTGAAAAGGCTGGAAGGTTCATAAATTAGTGCCAATTCACTCTCCTTCTATCTACCGTGCAATCTGCTGTGAAAGAGAAAAATCATATTTACACACATTAAGGGAAAAGCCCACTGCCCCTACAAAATTAGCCTAAACACTAACTGTGGTTATTTGAGGGACTCCCCATTTCATTATGTGTCTCAGAAATAAAAGAGATAAAGTTTGCCATCAATAACACTGAGCATATCTGCTGAATCCTGCAGATTCCAAGGCATTAATAATTCAAAATCTTGTGGGAATTTTGTTGTGGTGGAAATACAACTTATCTGCAAACGGAGCTCAGGGGATACTCAGTATGATCTATTCTTGTATATACGCACAACTGCTGCATTCATCATGACAGAGAAGAAAACAAGATTCTCTTGTATCTCCATAATTTCTGAAATTTTCAAATCTATACTATAAAGTCATTATGCATAATATAATACATTCCTATTCTCACATGAAGAGTAATAATCATGATATATCATTAAACCTTATAAAGGGACTGGAAAATATATTTTCTTTCCTTATGTCCTACGCATATATGGAGATTGAATGGTAACACTCAGAAAATAGGACAGAAAAACATGTTGGGCTCTTTCCCTACTGGTTGAGATTTTATATATATATATATATATATATATATATATGTATTTTATATATGTGTGTATATTTTACATACACGTATATACATATATACAATCCCTGTCAACAGTCAGTGACATAGTATATCACCAATTTCTAGTTTTCTATCCCCAGATTCACGGAAAAACTAGAAATTGGTGATACTATGTCACTGACTGTTGACCCAGGGACTGTCACCCAAGAGATGACACTAGTAAAAATACCAGCAGTATTTTCCCCAAAAACGTCCCTTTAGAGACTAGCTAGACCTTCAATTCTTGATGAAGGGTTTTGAATCATTCTTGATAATAAAGCTAGAACCATATCTAATCATGCTATTCCCCTGTGGAAATTTTTCCCACTGCCCTTACAATAAACGTGACATGACTCAAAATCAGAAGAAACAGCTGCAAACATCCATTAATAAATAACAAGAACGTGGAATGTACGAAGTATGAATCTAGGAAAACTGGAAATAGTCAAAAATGAAATGGAAGGCGAAAACATCAACATCCTAGGCATTAGTGAGTTGAAATGGACTAGTATTGAATATTATGAATCAGACAATCATATGGTCTACTATGTCAGGAATGACAAATTGAAGAGGAATGGCATTGCATTCATCATCAGAAAGAACATTTCAAGATCTATCCAGAAGTACAACACTGTCAGTGATAGGATAATATCCATACACCTACAAGGAAGACCAGTTAATACGACTATTATTCAAATTCACGCACCAACTACTAAGGCCAAAGATGAAGAAATTGAAGATTTTTACCAACTTTCGCTGTCTGAAATTGATCAAACATGCAATCAAGATGCATTGACAATTACTGGTGATTGGAATGTGAAAGTTGGAAACAAAAAAGAAGGATTGGTAGTTGGAAAATATGGCCTTGGTGATTGACACGACACTGGAGATTGCAAGGTAGAATTCTGCAAGAACAATGACTTCTTCATTGCAAATACCCTTTTTCAACAACATAAACAGCAACCACACCTGTGGATCTCACCAGATGGAACATCCAAGAATCAAATTGACTACATCTGTAGGAAGAGATGATGGAAAAGTTCAATATCATCAGTCAGAACAAGGCCAGGGATGACTGTGGAACAGACTGTCAACTGCTCATATGCAAGTTCAAGTTGAAGCTGATTTAGAGACCATCTCAAGAATAGATTTGATGCATTGAACACTAATGATCGAAGACCAGACAAGCTGTGGACTGACATCAAGGACATGAAGAAAGCAAAAGATCATTAAAAAAACAGGAAAGAAAAGAAAACACAAAAATGGATGTCAGAAGGGATTCTGAAACTTGCTCTTGAATGTTGAGTAGCTAAAGTGAATGGAAGAAATGGTGAAGTAAAAGAGCTGAACAGAAGATTTCAAAGGGCGGCTTGAGAAGACAAAGTAAAGTATTATAAAGACACGTGCAAAGACCTGGAGTTAGAAAACCGAAATGGAAGAACACGGTCAGCATTTCTCAAGCTGAAAGAACTGAAGAAAAAATTCAAGCCTCAAGTTGCAGTATTGAAGGATTCTATGGGCAAAATACTGAATGATGCAAGCAGCTGGAAGGGAGGAATATACAGAGTTACTGTACCGAAAAGAATTGGTTGATGTTCAACTATTTCAGGAAGTAGCATATGATCAAGAATTGATGATACTGAAGGAAGAAGTCCAAGCCACACTGAAGGGAATGGTGAAGAACAAGGCTCCAGGAATTGACAGAACACCAACTGAAATGTTTCAACAAAGGGATGCAGCATTGGAAGTACTCGCTTGTCTATGACAAGGAATTTGGAAGACAGCTACCTGGCCAACTGACTGGAAGTGATCCATATTTGTACCCATTCCAAAGAACGGTGATCCAACAGAGATTATCGAACCATGCAGAGATTATCGAACAACATCATTAATATCACATGCAACTAAAATTTTGTGAAACAGCATTCAAAAGCAGTTGCAGCAGTACATTGACAGGGAATTGCCAGAAATTCAAGTTGTATTCAGAAGAGGACGTGGAGCAAGGGATACCATTGCTGATGTCAGATGGATCTTGGCTGAAAGTAGAGAACATCAGAAAGATGATTACCTGTGTTTTATTGACTAAGCAACAGCATTTGACTGTGTAGATCATAATAAGCTATGGATAACATTGCGAAGAATGGGAATTCCAGAACACTTAATTGTGCTCACGCGGAACATGTACACAGACCAGGAGGCAGTTGTTTGAACAGAACAAGGGGACACTGCATGGTTTAATATCAGAAAAGGTGTGTGTCAGGGTTGTATCCTTTCACCATACTTAATCTGTATGCTGAGCAAATAATTTCAGAGAAGTTGGACTATATGAAGAAGAACAGGGCATCAGGATTGGAGGAAGACTCATTAATACCCTATATTATACAGATGACACAACCTTGCTTGCTGAAAGCAAAGAGGACTTAAAGCACTTACTGATGAAGATAAAAGACTACAGCCTTCAGTATGGATTACACCCCAACATAAAGAAAACAAAAATCCTCACAGCTGGACCAACAAGCAACATCATGATAAACAGAAAATACTGAGGGTGTAAAGGAGTTCATTTTACTTGGATCCATAATCAATGCCCATGGAAGCAGCAGTCAAGAAATCAAATGACTATTGCACTGGACAAATCTGTTGCAAAAGACCTCTTGAAAGTGTTAAAATGCAAAGATACCACTTTGAGGACTAAGGTGCACCTGACCCAAGCCATGGTGTTTTCAATTGCTTCACATGCCTGCAAAAACTGGACAATTAATAAGGAAGACTGAAGAAGAACTGACACCTTTGAATTATGGTGTTGGTGAAGAATATTGAATATACCATGGACTGCCAAAAGAACAAACAAATCTTGTCTTGGAGAAGTACAGACAGGATGCTCCTTAGAAGCAAGGATGGCGAGACTTCATCTCACATACTTTGGACATGTTATCAGGAGGGACCAGTCCCTGGAGAAGGACATCATGCTAGGTAGATGGTCAGCAAAAAAGAGGAAGACCCTCACAAGACGGGTTGACAGTGGCTGCAACAATGGGTTCAAGCATACCAATTGTGAGGATGGCACAGGACCAGGCAGTGTTTTGTTCTGTTGTACACAGGGTCGCTATGAGTTGGAAACAACTCGACAGCACGTAACAACAATTCTTTGGTAATAACTACCACATAATTAGTTGCTTAACATTTGCTTCCTATTCTAGAATGTAACATTCACAAAGGCAGAAACTGTGTCTACCTGTTCACTTTGTAATAGACACTGTGTTGGTGCTGAAGACACAGAGGTGAACAAATGTTTCTTGCTGAATGAACAAGTGCATGACACACTAAGTAATTTCTAATGCACATACACAAAAAAGGCTAACTTTAAGAGTTCATAATAAACTAGTACCTATCTAATTCAAGTGCTGAATTTGGAAAGCTGTAACAGACACAAATTATTAAGTATATGAAGTCCAATCAAATCCATAGTACATATAATCTAAATATGAAAGTTTTTAGGGAAGGCAATAGAGTGTGCACATCTAACTCTATATTGTCACCTACCAATGACAGCAATTATTCTGGATACCTTTTGAAAATTCACCACTCTATAGCTTTCTGAGTAGGCTTGATAGCTACCGACTCCAATTTCAAAGTATAAACACATTTAAAATCCCATTGAAAAATTGTGTATAATTAAGGTAAAATTGTTTCAGAGGCCCATAGATATCTACCTCAATGAACACAGCTGTACCTTAGAGCATCTAAACAGTGTCAGTGTTTTTCTAAATTATTTCAGGAAACCTAATCAGGATGATTGCACATTTTTTGAACCTAATTTAAAAGGCCAATTCCACTGACTCTGGGGACTGGTCAAAGCCAGTCCTATGTTCCAAATCCTCATAATCCATGGTTATAACATGAATGAAAACCTGACTTAAGTCTTTATTTCAACATTCTACCTCATTAAATCTTTTATCTACCGATGTTTCAACTAAAGAACAAAATAAATAAGTCTTGTTTTTTTTTATTCTTCCTTTTTACCCTTTTACAAGGGAGTGGCTAATGAGTATTGTAACAGCCAAAGTCATAAGGCAGTTTGCATGAAGAATTTTTCAAGGAAAACAAGTAATATGTTTTAAATCGTAAATTATAAAGACCAGTTATACCAGATTAGCATTTATGTGAGGATGCCAAGACAACAGCCTATAACTTTGTCTTTAGGAAAATACTGATTCAGAGAGCCTATAGAGCCCAACTATGTACATGTGCAATAAACATGAACCACATGAACAAATCAAATACAGAAGACCTGGGAAAAGGTTCAAAGGCATCTTTCTTCTAAATTCTTTTTCTTACCTATGAGATCACATTTCTTCATATCCTTATTAATATGAGTCTAAATGAACAATCATTACTAAAAACGTCTTATTAGCAATCTACAAACTTTGTTCCACTATCAAAAATGTTTAAAGAGAGTATTGTCCTCCAATCAGCATTCCAAGCTTGTTCCAGAAGCCTTCCCTGATCATTTCCATCCTCCCTGCTAAATCTCTGAACTCTCACTCCAAGTCACCATGTTACCGGTCCCTCCATTATATTCTTCCCTGTTAAAGCACACATCTTTTACACACATGTATTCATACATGTATACATGTATCTCTTTGTAAAGCAGAAGTTCATTCAGGGCAGGTTTTACATCTGATTAAATTTTGTCCTTACTCCTCATACCTGATAGCCCAGCACTTTTCACAATAACTGCATGTAACAGATGGAGAGAACAATTCACTTCACAAAAAAATGAACATGGGTACCTGCCAGTGAAGTGAGAATGAGTCAGGTGCCAGATAAATATTTGCTCTCAACATCTACTAACATCAGACATTTCTCTTTAGTGTTAAAATTCCATAACTTAAATGAATAGCCAGAACAAGTGTACAGACATTGCACAGCATGAATATCTTGCTAGAGGTGTGTTACATTAATCAATGTTTCAATGTATTTCGTATCCTCTGAGTCGCCCTCTCCCCATAACAATGTCACTGGTTTTTCTTTGCTCAACTTGGACTTTAGAAAACTTAACATTTATAAAAATCAATAAGATGTCCTCATAAAAGTAATCCAAACTGGTTCTTGAATTCAAAACTCTGGTCATTCTTTTCTTTGGTATGGATCATGGATTGTTCCCATTCTAGGACAATCTATTAAGTTCATTTTTCCCCACATCCTTCCAACACTAATTATTCCTTCTTCTCTTCAGCTCAGATTACTATCCAACAGGATGCTTAATCACATCCATCAGAAAATAATCGATAAGGTAACTAGATGGCAGTATCACTTGATAATTTGTTCTCCAATTGAATCACCCAGCTTAGTCAAATTCTTTGACCACAAAGTGGGACCGCTATGTTAATTTTTAAATAAAGGGATAACTATTAAACCAAAGTAATTCAAAGGGCTCAGAACATCAAAAGGAAAACAGATATTGGTAGAAAAGAATATTTCCATGGAACAGACATGTTTAAATATAATTTTTCCCTCCAGTGAAGGACATTTTACTGAAAGCTTTAAATAAAAATACATTACTTTATACATTATGGTATGAAAGTCAACAGTTCATGAAAGTAGAAAAGGTTGATAGTTTTAGATTACATTACTCTAAATAAAGAAGGAATTATTGCTGACATCACCTTAAATATACTGCATATTGACATGTTTTTGAAAGAATTACAGCTGTGTGGCACAAGTCAAAATCAAATTTAGTTCAATCAGCTGAAGCATATTTTTAAAAAATAAAAACACATTAGGATATAAATACATGAAAAGGGCTTTATCAACCTTGCTATTATGTAACAAATTTTAAGATCCCTACTTATTTGCAAGCAAAAATTATGTACATTGGTGAAATTACAGGATTATGCATATACCCACAAAAACAGTAATTTCACACACTCAAAAATTTCTGACCACTACCTTCCTCAAAAGTTCACTGAAAAAAAAAAGAGGGGGGCAGGGGAGAATCCGTCCCTTTAGAAATTCAGTACTAAATGCTTAAACTCATTAAAGGAAAAGTCACTGGGATTTAAACATAACAAAGGAAAAAGGAGGAAAAGAAAACAGGAGAATTAAGTCAAACACTCTATAAACTGAATTCAGACTTTGGGGTTTTACAGGACATTAATCTAATATATGCCAAATTAGATTTTCAAATTCCATATTATTTGATTTCTTTTCTTACCCCCAATCCCAGAAGTTTTTCTTTCAAAGATAAACTACAATCCTAAGTGGGATTTTCATTCAACTAGGAGCTCTGTTGTTGTTTTTTTTAAGTATTTATGAATCATGTTTATGATTTTACCCTCCCTAAACATTACTTTTGACTTTAATGAAGTTTGAACCAATGTAAGAACTAAAAGATGGTTTACTGTGAATTAAATAATACTTATTTGAAAGCAGGACCACTTGCACACTATTTGTCAACTAAAATAATGTCAGAAAAGTTTTTATACATCTAGGACTTTCTTCCAACTTAACTACAAGCAACATGGAAGTCATCCAGGAATTTCAGGGTAAGATAGTCTATTCTAGAAACATAATACCAATAATATACACAATTGATCACAGGTGACTTTTCCTGTCTTTACCGTGAGACTACATCCTTGAAGAAACCATGACTATGTTCCAGTCTGCACCAGAAAGAGTTTATATAGTAGCCTAGGACTTGTAGCAGTCAGAAGCTTGAAGCATTTCTTCATAGTCTGCTTAATGGGACTCTGTATTTAACACTACTCCCAAAGTTCAAGTTGCAGAGTGCGATAATTATCCACAAAGAAGTCTTTCAGTGTAGCTAGTCCACTCATACTGAAGCAGTTTTGAAACATAAGTCTGTGGGTTGTTCAAAAGCAAATGAAAGACTGTGGCAGGATACCCAAGCAGTCATTGTACGGTGAGTAGATGTGAGTTGCTTTCAAAACAGAATAGCAGAGAAATACCTTCAAAAATTCTCTGGAGTATGATTTAACAATCCAAAACAAGAGTGGAAACTAAAGCTGAATGAAAAACTAGATAAAGCAATAACAAAAGAAGTTGTTCATTTTGGGCAGAGACTCTGGGGACCAGAAATTTAAGAGGTGGATTTGTAGAGCATGGTTACCTCTTTGGGCAAGCACAGATGTATATAACATCACAAGTGTTCAATGTGTGTGGCTAGAGTGATGGTATTTTCAGCAACATCATATAATCAGAATACAATCACTCTTAGGAGCATTTTGAGATTCCTGAAAATATGCAGATATGAGCATGCACAAGCAAATGCCTGTAAATGAGTAGAAAATAACCCCTCTTCTGCTGAACCCTTTCATTAAAAAAAAGAGAGCAATTCTATTCCACATAGGAAAAAAAAAAAAAAGAAATAAATCTCTTTAAGTCAGTGACCTACAATCTGACATTTTTTCTGACAATGGAAGAATAAAAGAAAGATCCATATAACAAAAGGTAATAATTATATACACTTATTTTATACATCTATACACACACATACAATATTTGGCTACTTCTTTGGTTAAAGATATAGTCAGAGAAGCAGTATCAAAAAGATTCTTCATCACAAAAGAAGTCAGAAAAGAAAAATTAAGATTAAGAAAACAAGAAACTCCAAAGGAGAATCTATTCTAGATCTACTTCTTACCAACAGCAGAACCTTTGTTATAAGTACAAAAGTGGTACCTTAGACCAGTGATTAGGAAGTCCTTTAATTTGATATAATAAGAAACAGATTTACGTACAACAGCATTCTGGAATTATTATGTTTCAGAGAAGAATCTCTGGGTGATGACAAAAGACAAGAAGGATAATATGTGGCTTTGTTAAGAGACTGCGGGTTGAGGGGAAGACAAGTCCATTTTGAAAAAGAGAAAAGATGGGGGAGAAAAAATAGCCAAGATTGGAAAAGTGGAGCCCTGTATGTGAATAGAGGTGTGTGACAGACCTGACTGGCAAGCTTTCCAAAGCCCCAGGCTTTTTGTTCTACCTGAGTCCTGGAAGGTGTTTTATTTATTCTATAAATATTTACTGAGCATTCTATGTGCCAGGCACTGTGTAAGTACTGGGGATACTGGAGTAAAAAAGCAGACAAGGACCCTGCTGTCTCAGAGCTTAAATTTTAGTGGGAAGTGAGAGACAATAAATAAGTGAACAAGACAGATTTTGACAGTGATAACTGCTGTGTCAATAATAACACTGGCTGATGTGTTGGAAGTACTGAGAAGGTACTCAAGGAAGGCCTTTGAGAAAGTGACTTTTGAGCTGACACCTGAGTGACAAGAAGGAGCTAACCTAGTGATGACCTGCAGAAAGAATGATCCAGACAGAGGGGGTGGCTAGTGCAAGGGCCTAGAAAACAGGCTTGTATGTTTGAGGAAAGAATGTTTGTGTTACTATAGCATGTACATTATGGGGGTTGTGGTATAAAATGGGACCATAAAGAAAGGAAAGGATAGAGGAAGGGTATTACAAGTTGGAATAAGGAGTCTAGATTTTATTCTGAGGGCAACAGAAAGACAGCAGAGGTTTTTAAACTAGGAAAGAGTTGAGGGTGGGAGTGACACAATCTGAATTTTATATTTAAAAAATATTACACTCACTGACATGTGGAGTTGTGGTTTAGATTAGAATCAGGGAGGTCATTTAGGAAATAACTGCAGCATAATAGGCAAGAGTTGATGGTATCTTGGATTTGGACACTAACAGAGAAGTTGATGAACTCAAGATATATTTTGAAGGTAGATCCAACAGGATTTGCTAAAGAATTGGATATAGGGAGTGGGAGATGATGGCAAGAGAGAAATCAAGGAGCACTCTTAAATCTAAGCAACTAGTAGAGCCATTTCCTGAAGTGAAGTAGATTGGGGAAGAAGCAGTTTAAAGATGGGGAAATACAGAACCCTATTTTGTACATGGTAAGCTTGAAATGTCCTTAGACATATAAAATGAGACATCAAATAGGCATTTTGATATATGAGTCTTGCATTTGGGGGAGAAGTCAGAGCTAAATATATAAATTTGGTAGCACAATCATTGTGATGTTACCTAAAACCATGTGATTGGCTGATCTTTTCTAGGGAGACACTGTAGACAGAGAAAAGGTCAGGACCTACAATCAAGCCTTAACACACTCCAACATTTACAGGTTAAGCAGAGCAGTGAACCCTCACAGGAAACTGAGAAGGAGCAGTCCACGGAGAAGTGGTGTCACATATATGAAGAGAAAACAATGCTACAAGGAGGGAGTGATCAATTGTGTCTAGTACTGCTGAGTATCTGAGTAAGACAAGGACAGAGAAACTACCACTGGATTTGGCAAGATGGAGGTCACCGGAGACCTTTACGAGAGTAAGCAGAGTGCTAGAAAGGCTGGATTAGAGTAAATTAGGAGTAGAGGTCAGTTAAAAGTATACATTAGGGCAGATCTTTCAAATTTTGTTTGGAAAGAAGAGCAGTGAAGTGGGGCAGTAGTTGGAGGGGAACTTGGGGAGTATTATAAGAGCATGATCCAGTAGAATGGAAGATCACACTCGATTCTATTATGGTTTCTATGCTTTAGTACAAATATCTGGGATAGAAAGCAGGATCCTGTGGGTATTTTACTGAGTCACTGATACACTAAACACTTAATGCGACATTCATGGAACATCTACTAGTGGTAAGGCAGTGTAATAGGAACTGGAATAGAACTAAGGATATAGATTTAGAATTATAGTCCATGAAGTCTTTCTTGCTAGGGAGAAAAAACCCTAATCTAGGACTTGTGGAAATGAGTTCCAAGGGCCAAAAAGTAGACTAAGCTTCAGGTCCCACTGAAGTGAATGTAGTTCTCATCTAATGACAGACAGTTGAATAGACAGGCTATAAATAGGAGCTCCTACGCTCCACACACATACAACATTTATTTAAAACACATTTCGTCAGTCTGGCCTTGCAGAAACTGAAGGAAAAAAAATACAAAAGAAATGAAATGAGCTAACATGCAATGAAGATTGCATATAACGCATGTTGACATTTAGGGAATATATACTTATACATAAAAGTGTAAGAAAGGTTAAAAAAAAAAAACCAAACCTGTTGCCATCGAGTCAATTCTGACTCATAACAATAAGAAAAATTGTCAAAAAAGAACAAAGAAAGAATGAAGCTATCAGCAAAAGAAAAGAAACTGCAAAGCATTGAATGGCCCCAGGACTCAGAACAGCTACAATTTGCTTGCTGAATAAGGAGCCATAGAGGAACATCAGACTGAGTCATTCAATGATGATAAATCAGTATTTTTCTTAGACTCATAAGCTACCTGACAGCAGACACTAATAGTTTCCTGGTTGGAAAGATCTACTCTATTCTAACCTCCTCGTCCATACTGGCTCCTGGTCTCTTAAGTACTATGAAAATCCCCCAATGCCCTCTGTGCTCTACCCGCGTCCCCTTCCCCCTCCCCCAAAATTATGGTCACCTGACCTATGAGCACCGTCTGGCTTGGTTCATCTTCTGGATGATGATGGATGACTTAATTACAGAAGTAAAGGCAAGAATTATCCAAGGAGGGAGGCCAAATATGAGCAAAAGGGCAAGGACGGAGGCCTTTTACTGTGGTCCCTTATTAATAAACTATATTTCCCTATGCCCGGGAGACCAGCATTAACACTTTTGGTGAGATAAGGTATAAAGACAGAAAGAAGTGAGGGAAGGCAACAATTACTGCATCTCTCCTACATGCTAAAAACTCTGCCTAGGCTTTTCATGTTTCCTCATTTGTTTCTGACAACAATCCTGAGTTGCCTATGGATGAGGAAACTATGACCAAAAAAGGGTCAGAGTTTTGCCCACATTCATACAGCTGGAGAGAGACAGAACTGGGGTGTAAAGCCAAGTCTGTCTGACTCTTAATACCATTCTCTTCTCATTCTAAAACACTGTGAATTACATATGTTTAAAATATATCAAACTGAGAAGAAATTATGTGAAATTAAGAAGTCATATAATGTGTAAATGGAATGAATTTTGTAATTTGGGGTGCTTTGAATCAACTTTTCTTTTTTTTTGGTACAGGTTGCAAAGGTCAATGAAAAGTAGATCAAAATAAACATTAAGAGACATTTTTAAGAAACCAGGTTAAATGGTAATAATCAGGTATAAGCAGGTCTATTTATAATGGAATAAAAACTTACATCCACACAAACACCACAAAAGAGGTAACAACACACACACAATTATTATTTTCAGAACAACTGAGAGTAAATTGCAGACATGTTATCCCATTAATACTTCAGTGTATGTTTCCTAAAGGACAAGGGCATGCCCCTATATAACTCTCTAGATCAGGATATTAACTTAGTAATAATACTACCATCTACCAACAAATCCACAAAACCCCACTGAATTTCACCAAGTATTTCCATCTTGATCCAATCTAGGATCATGTTTTGCATTTAATTGGCATGTCTCTTTAGTTTTCCTCAATCTGGAACAATTCCTTAATATTTACTTATCTTTCATATTCTTGGTATTTTTTTAAAAGTACAGGCCAGTTATTTTGTGGAATGTCTCTCTGTTTGGGTTTCTCTGATGTGTCCTCATGATCAAATCAGGTTATGTATTTTTGACAAAAATACCACAGAAGTGACGCTATGCACTTTTCAATGTACCAAATCAGGAGGCAAAGATGTCAATTTGCCCCATAAATGGTTATGATAAGTTTGACCACTTGGTTAAGGTGGTGTCTTCCAGGTTTTGCCCCTGTAAAGTTATTATTTTTTCTTTTGTAACTAAAATACTTTATAAACTTTCATCAAGTAGTTTTAACCTCCATTGATGATTCATCCGTGAGTCAATTATGAGTATTATTCCTATGATAGTTGTCAAACAATAATTTTCTAATTCTATCATCCCATCTATGTTTACAGGTTAGCATTTCCTCCATTTATTCATTTATTTATTAGTTGGTTCATATCAGTGTGGACTCATGGGTTCCTAATTTTATTCAGTGGGTTATAATCTTTTACTATTATTTATTTTGATGCTCAAATAATCTCAGTTTTGACCAGTGTAAGCTCCTTCATGGTCAATGTTCAGCCATTTCCAGAGATAGCATATGATCAAGAACCGATTGTACTAAAGGAAGAAGTCCAAGCTGCACACTGAGGGCACTGGTGAAAAACAAGGCTCCAGGAATTGACAGAATACTGATTGAGAGTTTTCAACAAACAGATGCAATGCTGAAAGCGCTCACTAATGCAGGCCAAGAAATTTGGAAAACACCTACCTGTCCAACTGACTAGAAGAGATCCATATTTGTGCCTGTTTCAAAGAAAAGTGATCCAACAGAAGACAGAAATTATCGAACAATATCATTAATATCACATGCAAGTAAAATTTTGCTGAAGATAATTCAAAAACAGTTGTATCAGTACATTGACAGGGAACTGCCAGAAATTCAAGGCAGATTCAGAAGAGGACATGGAATGAGGGATATCATTGCTGATGTCAAAATGATCTTGGCTGAAAGTAGAGAATACCAGAAAGATGTTTACCTGTGTTTTACTGACTATGCAAAGGCATACGACTGTGTGGATCATAACAAATTACAGATAACGTTGTGAAGAATGGGAATTCCAGAACACTCAACTGTGCTTATGCATAACATGTACATAGATCAAGAGGCAGTTGTTCGAACAGAAAAAGGGGATATTGTGTGGTTTAATATTGGAAAAGATGTGTGTCAGGGTTGTATCCTTTCACTATACTTAATCTATATGCTGACCAAATACTCTGAGAAGTCTGACTATATGAAGAAGAACATGGCATCAGGATTGCAGGAAGACTTACTAACAACTTGTGATATGCAGATGACACAACTTTGCTTGTTGAAAGTGAAGAGGCTTAAAGCACTTATTGATGAAGATCAAAGACCACAGCCTCTAGTACGGATTACACCTCAGCATAAAGAAAACTAAAATCCTCACAACTGGACCAATAAGCAACATCATGACAAATGGAGAAAATATTGACATTGTCAAGGATTTCATTTTACTTGGATCCACAATCAACGCCCATGGAAGCAGCAGTCAAGAAATCAAATGACGTATTACATTAGGCAAATCTGCTGCAAAAGACTTCTTTAAAGTGTTAAAAAGCAAAGATGTCACTTTGAGGACTGAGGTGCGCCTGACCCAAGCCATGGTACTTTCAATCACTTCATAGGCATGTGAAAGATGGACAATGAATAAAGAAGACCGAAGAAGAATTGATGCCTTTGAATTATGGTTTTGGCGAAGAATATTGAATATAACATGGACTGTCAGAAGAATGAACAAATCTGTCTTAACAAGAAGTACAGCCAGAATGTTCCTTAGAAGAAGCAAGGATGGTAAGACTTTGTCTCATATACTTTGGACATGTTATTAGGAGGGACTAATCCCTGGAGAAGGACATCATGCTTGGTAAGGTGGAGGGTTAGTGAAAAAGGGGAAGACCCTCAATGAGATGGATTGACACAGTGGCTGCAACAATGGGCTCGAACATAGACAAGATTGTGAGGATGGCACAGGATGGGGCAGTATTTTGTTCTGTTGTACATAGGGTCACTAGGAATCAGAACCAACTCCAGCACCTAACAACAACAAAGCCCCTTCAAGCTGGCTCCTGTGTCCTTCTGACATATTCTCATCCTTTTTAGAGTACTTCCTTATTTTCTGGTACAACAATGTTCCAGGCTTATCTTGTACTATTCCTGCCCCAGTCCTAGAATTGGCCATTTCTCCAAGTAGTCCTAGTTTCATTTAGTGGAGAATAGCACTTAGAAACCAAGAGATATAGTGTGCTAAGTATGCTTATTGCTACTGGGGTGAATTTGATTTTAGGCCCCTTTAGTAGACAGAAGTTGGAAAGATACGTATGTGTAATCTATGCACACACATCTGTATCTATTGTATATCTATCTATATTTATTTTAAAAACATGAGACCATACTGATACATCCAGTTTCAATCCAACACCACAAGATTTATTCTAATCTTCACTCTGTCTGTATTTGTAACTCTCTCTCCAACAGTGAGAAACCAGGCTCCTGTTTTCCTTAATTTACTTATTTCCTCATAGTCCCTGTACGTAACCAATCTCCTGGTCCTGTTAGCCCCGACTGCCTCCTCAGTCTCACCCGTCTTCCAAGATTAAAACCTAGTTGCCTTCTAAACCACAACTGGACCAATAAGCAACATCATGATAAATGGAGAAAATACTGGCATTGTCAAGGATTTCATTTTACTTGGATCCACAATCAACGCCCATGGAGGCAGCAGTCAAGAACTCAAATGACATATTACATTAGGTAAATCTGCTGCAAAAGGCTTTTTTAAAGTGTTAAAAAGCAAAGATGTCACTTTGAGGACTGAGGTGTGCCTGACCTCCTGAGTCCAACTCTCCTCCATTCCACACCTCAGGCCTCAAGGAAAGGTGTGGTGCAGTGGGCTTCTCTTATGTGGCTTTTGTGGCCTTGGGTTTGTAATTATCCCCAAATGATTGGTTGGGCTGCAATCTGCCGAAGGATGGGTCAGTGTGTTAACCACGTAAATGGCTCGCAAGGATTGGTCAGTTTACCATCCGTCTAAGGGATTGGCTGGAGGGCTCCACCCTATAGTTGACCTTTATACCAATCGGCTGGGGGTCCTGTCCAGTAGCTGACCTTTACCCGGATTGGTTAAGGTAAACCAATTGCCTTGTTACTGACAAAGAGTACATGGCTAGTCTATAAAAACCCTGGAACCTGGGGGCAGAGCTGTCCTGATCGAGAGGAGAGCTGCCTATGAGTCACCCTGAAGAAGACAAGTTCCAGCTGGGAGCTTGTCTGAAGCTGCCCTGGTTGCCAAAGGGAGTGATATACTCTCTTCTTCAACGACCTTCCCAGACCTCACCCAAATACTTTCTGCGAGTTGCATCCTGAGTTTTCTGATGTTGACCCTGAGTTGCATCCCGAATTGTATCCTGTTACTTCTGTGTTATTACCCTAATAAATCATATAACCATGAATATAGTCTGTGAGTTCTGTGTGACCACTGTAGTGAATTATCAAACCCAGCAGAGAAATAGAAAGTGAAATAATGGAGCAGTAGGAAGGTGGAGGTATATTTGACCTCTGCCTCATAGGAACCAGCCTTATGCTGATTCTGGTTCACAAGGTAGTTCTTACAGAATGGAAGGGCACTAAAAACATTTTTTAAAGAAAAGATGGGTGGGGAAGGCGGAGAAGAAGAGGAAGAGCTCACCCTCACTTTTGAATAACTGTATATTTGGGAATAATCTCTTAGGCTGGTAGTCATTTTCCCACAGCACTGGAAGTTATTTCATTTTATTTTGGCCTTGATTACCACTTATTAGAACTTCAATCTAAGGATTCATGTCTTACTAATTCTGAAAAATTCTCAGCAATTTTCTCTAATCTTGCTTCCTGTCTGGGACTAGTTTTTACATTAATTTCTAGGCTGGAGTTTCTGGTCTCGTGAATAGTATAAATTCATACTCCACAACCATCTGTGGCACAGGCTTGGAGTTTCAGTTTTCCACAGGGAACTTAGTTCCTCCAAAGTCTCTGACTAAGACAACATTATAATTTATCTTGGCCAACAAGTGGAGTTTTTCTAGTACCCTTTTCACTCAGGGACACATTTCTAGGTTCCCAGGTTTATTCAGTAGTTTTGAACACGACCAAGGCTACGTGTCATATATCTGCATATATACTTAGCTCTTAACTATGATGGTCGATAACATCCTTGTGTGTACAACTTGGACATTTGCTGATTGTCTTGTTGACATAAATTCCTACAAGTAGAACTGACCCACCAAAAGCAGGCTGAAGAGCATAGTGGTTATTATTATGGAATCTGGAGTTGGAAAGACATAAGCTCATATCTTGACTCTACCACTTAATAGTTATATAATTGTGGTAAAACAATCAAACTCTCTCAGCCTTGGTTTCCTCTTTTATAATATAGAAGTAATGATAGTTATTGTGAGGATAAAATATAATACACACAAAGTGTTTAGCACAGCAACAAGTACATGGTAGCTTTGATTGACGCTATTATTATGGCTGTTATTATTCTAAGTGTTTTCAATTTTAGTTCATTTTGCAAGACTACAATTTAGGAAGACTTTACCTATTTAAACACCCACCAACAGTGTATGAGTATTTCTTTGTCTTTCTGTTCTCACCAACATAAAATTTTGTCTTTTTAAACTTTGCTAATATTATAGATAGAAAATATGTCAGGGGGAACCTCACTACCATAAAGAAAGAATAGCCGGGAGTGGGGTGCATCCTTTGGACTCAGGGTCTCTGCACTGAGAACCTCCTGGACCTAGAGAACAGAGACTTATAACACTGGAGACAGCGTGAGATGGTGGCAGAAATACAGCAGAAGCAGAACCAGGAAACTGGCACGAGATGGCGGTGGCTACAGTAAGCATGCCGACCCATGGAGCAAGAAAGGTGAGTGCCTTTGGGTCGAGGCTTAGTGATGGAGTGGGGTGCTTCTGGGCACTTACTAGCAGAGCGAAAGAGCTCTGTAACACTTGCCTCAGCAGGGCAGAGGCCAGGCTGAGGGGCCGAGGGCCAGAGAGAGACTTGCCTGTGGGCACGACTGAGAAGAAGCTGTCCTGATCAAAGAACTATATCCTGAGTCATTCCTGATTGTGAACTGTAACCTGTCACTTCCCTAATAAACCCCATAACTGTGAACAAAAAAAAAAAAAAAAAAGAAGAAGAAAGAAAATATGTCTTTATTTTTATTTGCACTACTGTAGCTAGCGATACAGTTGTAAGTCTTTTCACAGGTTTATTGCTCATCCATGGTTGTTCTCCTGGGAATAGTTAAAGCTCTTCATTCATTTTTCTACTGGTATATGTATCTGTTTCTTTTTTTATTTGTAAGGACTGTTTATATATCAAGGAGCCCTGGTGGTGCAGTGGTTAAGTGTTCAGCTGCTAAACAAAAGGTCAACAGTTCGAATCCATCAGCTGCTCCTTGGAAACTCTATTAGGCAGTTCTACTCTGTCCTGTAGGGTTGCTTTGAGTTGTAATCAATTTGACAGCAACAAGTTGTTTCTATATCAAAGACCAAGAAAAAAAAAAATCTTTGTCTATATGTTGCTACATTCAATCCTTAGATTGAAGTTCTAATAAGTGGTAATAACATAACATTTAAACTACAACAATAAACAACAACCAAAAAAACAAAGCAAGAAACTGTATTAGAAAGTAACAAATATCCTCTAAGAACCCCAAATCTCTAGTATAGAAGTATTTTCAGGATTTAAGGCAAATATAAGGTCTGTAAAGCATTCATTTATAATTCCTTATAGGGCATTGATTTCCATGCTAATTGTTCATTCATTTAGTCATTCACGAACATTCATGAACTTCGATAAAGCACTTTGTTCACAGAGGGTGAATTCAGTGACTTATCACTATAAAAACAAACGGAAGATGTAGCCTTTACTGACGGGTGCCTTGGTGGTTTTGGCTATGACCAGTCTTGTTTGCTAACTTCAGATGAAAACAGCATAGGGATTATCTTTCTAGGTCAGATCTCATCTGCACTAACCAGTGCAGAATTTGGTTACCATACTTTTACACAAATAATGTGTGCCTTCTATGTTTGCTTGCCAACTGCTCCCTCCCCCTACGAGGTATTTTCATAAATGTGCTATGCTAATTTTTTACAGCAAAATATTAAAAAAAAAAGGGCATAGTGGCACTTATGAATACCTCAAGGTCAGAGGGTGAGGTTGGCAAACATATGGAGAAGGCGTGGTATTTGCATAAAAATACGGTACTAAGGGGTGTCCCAGAAAACATGATAAAAATAAGAGATCATGTTTCACATAATGATACTAATAATTACTTAGGATTTATTTAGAGTTTACAGAGAGATTTACCTTCTCTTTGGCTCTGAAGTAAATCTACCCAAATCTTTTTAAAATTAGTTTTCTGTCTCTGTTAAGTGGCTCTATTTCTTATTTGTCCTAAATGTTTACAGTATGCCCTTTCATCTTTCTATTTCCAAATCTAGCATCTTGGTGCATGTCCACCTTATGCATGCCATTCATGATTTGATAGATTTCCACTTCCCAGGCCAACGAATACTAATCTTTCACTTTGTCTTCATATGTCAATTCTTCCTCCCTCCCTCCTACTCCTCTGATCATTTTATAATGAATTGGTAACCACAATAATGAAATTTACTGAGAAAACGAAATTTTGAGATGCTGCCATAACTAATGGAGTCAGAGAAATGACGAAAAGGGCTTTAATGAGTTTGAAATATGGTTAGAATATTACTGATAGAAAATCAATTTGGAAAATGCTGTCAGCTTCATCCACAGGAGGAACAATTATTCGAACACACATCTAAAGAACATGAGTAACTCTAAAGGCAATGAAGAACTGAGAATTGTTTTATGATAGAGTAAAATAGTTCTTTGCTATATACAGGCATATACACACACACATACACAAACACACATACATATATGTCTCTCTCTATATATATACATATATATACATATATACGCCTATATATAGCAAAGAACTATTTTGCTATGATTAAAAGCCTAACTAGGTAAATATCCAAATTCTTTGGGCATTCAAATTCTCAGAGGACTAGTAAATAATTAAGCATTTGACTATAATAACTAATTTACCCTTAATTCTATATAACCTTAGAGGTAAAAGGAAGAGTTTTCATGGCTCCTTTGCAATACCACTTATAAAAACAATGCATAATTTTACTCAACCCATATAATATATTTTATCTTCCTTGAGAAAAACTGAATTTCATGGACTCAGAACTGATACATATTTTGGAGAAAAGTGTGTCTTTTCCATAAAGCCACTTGTGATATATACTGCACATACTGTATACAACCTTATATATCAAAGGGACATTACTGTTTGAACAGATTATTAGGTCACAGACCAATCAGGGGTTGCAGTTCTCTTAAAATAACTCTTATGAGACCTGGGAACTGCTTAAAATCTGGGTTATTTAAGCATTATGAAAGCTATAGCCTTTCTCTCCAGAAATATCCATATACAACTAGAGAATACATTTTGAATACAAATTTTCAGAACTTACTGGGAGCCTACAACCTCCAGGCTAAGGAACCTTTGCTCTAGAGCAAATTTTGATTCTAAGAATACCACTAAATACCTAATACATGAACTAATCTCCTCTTTCTACCTTAGGCATTCGAGCTATCTATTTTAAAGTCCTACATCCTTATCTATAAACTCTTCATTGGTTGTTTCAGGTAAAGACTTGCCAACCCGGAAACTCACTGCTGATGCAGTTCCTATCTGATCTCCACGCTCTGCTATGCACTGCTCACAAGGAGCATCCTATCTTTACTACCTAATGGTTTGCCAGCACACCCTTAGAAACTTTACATATGGGAAGCCAACCTCCACCCATCTGTTCAATGCCTGGTGTTGCAGGTCCTTCCTTATGAGTTTACTAAGCGATTCTGGTCTCTCATGTATAAACCTGATTTACTTTGGTGATAAATCCTTTCCTGCCCCTCGTTTTCTCTTTGCAGAATGTCATGGATTGAATTATGTCCCCCCAAAAAATGTGTGTATCAATTTGGTTAGGCCATGATTCCCAGTATTGTGTGGTTGTCCTCCATTTTGTGATTGTAATTTTATGTTAAAGAGGATTAGAGTGGGATTGTAACACCCTTATTAGGTCACATCCCTGATCCAATGTAAAGGGAGTTTCCCTGGAGCGTGTCCTTTGGACCCGGGGTTCCTGTGTGAAGAAGCTCCTAGTCCAGGGGAAGATTGATGACAAGGACCTTTCTCCAGTCAACAGATAGAGAAAGCCTTCCCCTAGAGCTGATGTCCTGAATTTGGACTTTTAGCCTACTTTACTGTGAGGAAATAAACTTCTCTTTGTTAAAGCCATCCACTTGTGGTACTTCTGCTAAAGCAGCACTAGAAGACTAAGACGCAGACTGCCAGGGTAACTCAATGGTATGCAGGAGCATACCATATAACCAGACTACCTGAGGAAAAAACTCAACTTTCCAGCTCCAAGCCTTGTTCACAGTATAGCTTCATTACTAAACGGGGGCGGGGAGGGGGGAGTGGATGACTTCTGAGAATAACAGATATACCTTTATTCAAATCTAAACACAATATATTCCAAAATTAAATGTAATTTTTTTAGGAAAACAGCTACTATGCCGGACTCTTATTGCCTACCCAATAGCCTTTCCCACCATCTTCTATACTACCAGAACCCTGTTTTCTTCGGGGCCAACAATACATCCAATCTAGGATACGACTCATGATTACATATGACTCATTTCCAGTTCCAACCAATGTGCTGTCGTACAAAGGTATTTCTCAAATCTACTATGTTGATGTTTTTGTTAGGTGCTGTCGAGTCAGTTCCCTACAGGACAGAGTAGAACTGCCCCAAAGGGGTTCCAAGGAGTGGCTGGTGGATTTGAACTGCCAACCTTTCGGTTAGCAGCTGAGCTCTTAACCACTATGCCACCAGGGCTCCCAAGTCTACTATAGATAGCCAAGATATTGCTTCCTTAATTCTCAGGGCAGAAAGGAAGGGCCTGGAGCAATAGAATACTCTGTTTACCCCAAGATGTATGACAACTGTTGCCATTTCCTGTGTATGCAATGAGGGGGATAAAGGTCTAAAAACTGTTCTAAGTCAAGTTCTGCTCCCCTCGTAGATACTCAATTTCTCTGCTTTACTTGTAGCTTACAGCAACTTTGTGATCCAGTTCTGGTCAAGTAGGGGAAGTGTACTGAGGGTCCCCTGGGAACACTTGTTCTTACTCATAAAAGGACATAGGTAAGAGGAGAGCTCACTAGCAACTCCTTTCCCCTTTCATTCTACTCTGAACAAGTACACAATGCCTGAAGGCATAGCAGCCATCTTACTACCACTAGGCAACAAAGCTTGAGGCTAAAAGATCAACAACTAAGTATAGCAGAGCAGAGAGACTGAAAGAGCATGGGACTTGATTATATTGTTGAGCATCAGAATCAGTATCAGCAACTGTTTACTTCCATCTTCTTATTAACAAGGATAATAAATGTCTATATTATTTAAAATTGACTCTGCACACTAGTGAATGGGAGATTTTAAGTCAATTATTTTTTCCCCTGAAGCATCCTATAGTTCTTAACTTTGTAGGAATATTTGCCCTACTGTTCCTCCCAGGTTCTCTAATGCTTTACTACTAATGCCTTCACCACTCGGAGTCAATATGAGCAAGGCTTACTGGGGTGACAAGTTTAATGCTGTCAATGTCTATTGTACTCTTCATAGCTCAGAACTTAAAGTCTATTAGGAATTTTAGTATATTATGAAAGTATTGTGTATAATTTGTAGCTATGCAGAAATTTCCTGAGCCACTGTAAATTCTTACATTAAACGGTTTGGGTTACTAAAGAAAACATAAAACTCTGAACTGAAAACCAGGGAGCAAATACATTTCCTGACATTCTGAAAGACAATTTATTTAAACACTGTTTTCAATATATAGGACACACATAGAGAATTTTTAAATGTGTAGATACAGGCAAAAGCTTAGAAATATTTAGGTAGTCTCAAGCTATCTACAGATATATGAACAAAGAAAATCAACCAATATTTCCCAATAACTGAAAAGCACACTCCATAAATACAGCTTTAAAAAAAAAAGTAATAATACTTTTGTTTCCAAAGAGAAAAATGGTGTTTAAAAATGGCACATTAAAAAACAAAAAAAAGCACATCTGTCAAACTTGAAAGAATATATGAATGAGTCTATCTACATGATGTTCTGAGAAAGACAAAACTATAGGGACAGAAAACAGATCTGGTTAGGAGGGTTGGTGGAGGGGTTGTCTACAAAGGGACCCAGGGAAACTCTGATGGTGATGGAATGTTCTACATCTTGACTACAGTGGTGGTCAAAACTCGCAGACCTATACACTAAACAGGGTGAATTTTATTGTATATAAATTATATCTTCATTTAAACATAGGGAAAAATGGCGTATTTGTGAACTGAGATGAAATCAAAGAGTTATTCCATGCTGGACTAATCCATGCTGTGGTAACTAGATATAGAGCCATTACCCCACATATTATGTAAATATTTTAAGCTACAAATGTCTGTGGCAAAAATAATCCTGTTTGTAGAAGACTTATGCGTGTTTAAGACTTTTGTAATGGTGTCATTCTCATATCTGGGTTGTACATCAAATTACCAGACTTGGTTTATGAGGAAGGAATCACAAAAAGTGATATCCTTTGCTGTGGAAATAAAAAACTAACCTTAATATTTCATATCATAATTGTGTCTTCCAGTGGGAAGGAGGGCACACGTGATATATCTGATAATGATAATTTGCAGACAGTAATAGCTTACTTAGTTTTTAAGAACATTTAATAGTTTACAAAGTATCTTACATATATGATCTCATCTGATTCTCACAGTAATCCAGTAAAATTGGTGAGATATTATTATTGTTATTTTCCCCACCATACAGATGAGAAAAACAGAGGCTCAACAGGTAAGATGACTTGACAATAATACTTTTCCCTATGTACCAACGTGCCTATTAATGGCAATATATCTCAAAACTTCTCGCTAGATCTATAACTACAAAACCACCTAAAAATGGGGGGAAAAAAACCCCCAAAAACCAAAGAACAAAACAAACTACCTTAAAATGCAGTTCTACAGCTTATTAACTGCTTCTATAAAATTAAAATAAGGTAGGACTTCCTACAAGGAAAGCTACTGCTTTAATGAAAAGGAAGGTAGACACACATTGAGTTCCCATTTGTGCCAGGCGCACTATTTTATATTTAATTTCATAACGACCCCTAGGAGTATATATTATTGTTATCCCCATTTTACATTTAGAGAAATTTGGACTAAGAGATGTTAAATTTAGTAGCCCAAAGTCACACTGCTCATAACAGATTTGAATTCAAGTTTGTTGGACTCAGAAGTCCTTTGTTCTAAGAGACAAAAGAGAGAGAGTTTAAATCTAAACATTTGTACAGAGTCAAAATTTCAGTACTTCCATTAACTTTGAATCTCAACTGAGAGAAACAATAAAATATATGAGCTTATCTTGTTCATAGCTTCTTCACTTTTAAAAAGAGGGCTAAGTGTTATGTTCTCCTCCCAGACAGGTATAAAAATTCCTGGGTGTCCTGAGGAGACCTGGTGATGCGGTAGTTAAGAGCTCAACTGCTAACCAAAAGGTCAGCAGTTCAAACCCACCACCTGCTCCTGGGAAACCCTACAGGGCAGTTCTACTCTGTCCTACAGGGTCACTATGGGTTGTAGTTGACTCGACGGCAACGGGTTTGATTTGGGGTGTCCTGAAGTGATCCAAGTTCATTAAAAGCAGGTGTTTTGCCACAATGAGATACCATCTTACCCCGGCATTACTGGCACGAATCAAAAATACTGGAAATAACAGATGTTGGAGGGGCTGCAGGGAGACGGGAACTCTTATACACTGCTGGTGGGAATGCAAAATGATACAACCATTTTGGAAAATGATATGGTGTTTCCTCAGAAAGCTAGAAATAGACATACCATTCGATCCAGCAATCCCACTCCTAGGAATATATCCTAGAGAAATAAGAGTCGTCACTCGAATAGACATATGCACACCTATGTTCATGGCAGCATTATTCACAATAGCAAAACGATGGAAACAACCTCGATATCCATCAACAGATGAATGGATACACAAACTATGGTACATACACACAATGGAGTACTATGCAACGAGAAAGAACAACAATGAATCTGTGAACCATCTCATAACATGGATGAAACTGGAGGACATCATGCTGAGTGAAATAAGTCAATCACAAAAGGACAAATATTGTATGAGACCTCTATTGTAAAAACCCATGAAAAAATTCACATGCAGAATGTAACAATCCTTGTTGGTTACCAGGGATGGGGGGGGGGGAATACTAAATAGGTAATAGGTAAGTGGTAACTTGGGTGAGAGGTGAGATAGTACACAGTACAAGGGAAACTAACACAACCTGCACAAGGAAAGGTCATGGAGGCCCTATAGACACATCCAAACTCCCCGAGGGACTGAGTTGTTGGACGGAGGGCTCTGGGGACCATGATCTCGGGGAACATCTAGCTCAATTGGCATGACACTACTTATGAAGATAATGCTCTACATTCTAGCTTGGTGAGTAGTGTCTGGGGTCTTAAAAGCCTATGAGCGGCCATCTAAGATACTCCACTGATCTCATCCCTTCGGGAACAAGGGAGAATGAAGAGAACAGGATTCAACGAAAAGATTAGTCCAAAGGACTAATTGTCCACAGCTACCAAGGCCTCCACCGGACTGAGTCCAGTACAGCTGGATGGTGCCCGGCTACCACCAATGACTCCTCTGACCAGGATCACAACAGAGGGTTCTGGGCAGAGCTGGAGAAGGATGTAGAGCATAATTTTAACTCCCCAAAAAAAAAAAAAAAAAAAAAAAAGAAGACCAGATTTACTGGCCTAAAGAATACTAGAGAAACCTCAAGAGTGTGGCCCCCAGACACCCTTTCAGCTCAGACGTGAAGTTACCTTCGAAGTTCGATGTTAAGCCTGGGAATGGACAGCCCAGTAAAACTAAATGGGACTAACGAGGTACAGGAGTCTGGTGACAATGGCCAGAAGGCAGAGGGAGAGTACGAAACTGATGATAAGGAACACAAATTGAATAAGGACACTGTCGATGTATTGTGAGATTGTTGACCACTGCTATAGGGCAACATTTGTAGTAACTATTAAATGGGAGGCTGTTTTGTCCTGTAAGCCTTCATCTTGGGCGAGAATGGCAGCACAATTGGAAGAGCATAGTCAATATCACTTAAATGTGTAAGCAAAAAGTTTTGAAATGGTGTTTAAATAAAATAAAATAAAATAAAATAAAAATGAGACTAAAGAGGTACAGCAGTCCACTGACAAGGTCCAGAAGACAGAAGGGGACAAGGAAGCCCCTTGGTGATAGGGAACACAAGGTGGAGTAAGGATATTCTTGATGTGCTGTGAGATTGTTAACCATTGTCATAGGGCAACATGTGTAGTAACTGTTAAATGAAAAACTATTTTGTTCTGTAAGCCTTCATCTTAAGTGAGAATAACAGCACAGTTGGAAGAGCGTAGTCAATGTCACTGAACTGTGAATGTAGAAATTCTTGAAACGGTGTATCTTTGGCCATCTGTAATTTTCATCAAAAAAAAAAAAAAAGGTTGAGAATTTAGAGGCTTAATACGTTGTGGGGTTGTTAACCAATGTCATAGAACAACATGTGTACTACTATTTCATGAGAAACTATTTGCTCTGTAAGCTTTCACCTGAAGTACAATAAAATATATATAAAAAAAAAAAATAATAATGTTTAAAAGCAGGTGTTTTGACCTCTGGGTACTAATGTGGTGTCCTGTAGCAAGGTCAGCCAGCCCTTGAGACCAAAAAGCAAAATGAGAGCAGAAAAAATTCCAGTAATTGTGATATTTCCCTTAAAATGTAACTCTACTTTAAAATTATATGTTAAATGTAAAACTAACAAAAAAATCTCAGTTTGTCTTTAAAAAATCAGGACCCTTGTATTATAAGATTATAGAAAGAATGGTTTATAATCTTTCAAATCTTCTAACCTAGCACAAAATAATGCACATACAAGCACTTGACAAATATATGATATATGATGAAGAGGGTGATGGTAATGATGATTACATCACTGCTTTTGCATTTATTCATCTTTAGTGGCTTTCATTTTAATGAAAGTGAAGAAGAACAAAAAGCATTTCTGGTTTCTATTGTTTTAAATGGTTGTTTAAGCCTATGGGTTACCTGTTCCTAGGTGCATTTATATATATATTTTTAATTTATATATATATATATAGAGAGAGAGAGAATGAGACAGATTTATATGCATGTGCATATACATATATATATATATATATATGTATATATATATATATATATATATACATATATATATATACACAGAGAGAGAGAGAGATGTAAGGCATTTACTTGCTAGAATGAAACTTACAAAATGAAGTTCGTTTTGCTTGTCAAATGCAGATAAAAGGAAGAAGGGGAAGAAACAGTTTAAATGTAAAAGGCACCTTTTCCCTAACTCCTGAGCTAGCTCACACAATAAAATGAATAATTTAACTCCCTGAAACTTCATATGTGCAGAATACAGCCGGCAGACCAGTGGCATTTTCACTTCAAATTTGTATAGTCTTTAGTCAATACACTTCATCTACATTTCTAACACCTGCTTCAGTCAGCTGTGAGGTATTCTGTTATCTCTATAGTTCTCTTTTATCTTTACTCTATCCATCTAACCAAAAAAAGAGAAAAAAAAAAAGAATTGCATTAGAGAATATAATTACTTGGCCTAAAAGAGATAGGAAGTAATTCACATGATCTTCTGAAAGCCATTTTCCTTTATCTTATCAAAAGGTAATTTTAAAACAAGTTACTAATTAATGTTGTCATTCTTTATAGTCTATATCTCCTTCAAAGATTAATATTAATTTTGTATTGCATCTACACTTCTCTGCAATGAGTATCTGTTTTAGGTGCAAATGGAAGTAAAAAATTAAATGCATTGACTGATACTATTTATAAAGTACATAAATATCTCTTCTAAGTTATTAAAATGATGCTCTTCTAGCTTAGCCTCTTTAACATGATCTAAGTCAAAACTTTATGTCCATCACCATAAAACACACGACAGCCATATTTTGACTGTCAAACAATGTATTGTTAACGTTGCTGCTGTTGTTGTGAGGTGCCGTCGAGTTGGTTCCGACTCATACCAACCCTGTGTATAACTGCTCGGTCCTGTGCCATCCTCACAATCGTCGCTATATTTGAGCCTATTGTTGCAGCCACTGTGTCAGTCCACATCTTTGAGGGTTTTTCTCTGACCCTCTACTTTACCAAGCATGATGTCCTTCTCCAGGGACTGGTCCCTCCTGACAACATGTCCAAAGTAAGTGAAACAAAGTCTCACCATCTTTGCTTCTAAGGAGCATTCTAGCTGTACTTCTTTCAAGACAGGTTTATTCATTTGTTAATGATTCACATTATATGCCCTGAGTTACACAACTTTATATGGTGAATTTAAGCAAAACTCTTAAAAGCTATGGTTCCAAAGGAATTATTTTAGGAGAGGAAGAAAAACATGGAGTACTTAGGAAAAGAAAAAAGGCCTGGAATAAAATTGAACAACACTCGGTTTATCATTATTCTGCTTATTTCCTCCATAACACTTAATCATAATGCGATTATTTTCTCTGTTGTCTTATCTTCGTATTCAAATGTCAACTGCACTTGGGAAAGGACTGATTGGCTTGTTTACCACTCTGTTACTAATGTCTAGCTTAATTCCTGGCACACAATAAACAATAAATATTTCTTAAACAAATGTCTATTTTTAAAATTCCTACTAAGTTGAACTGGAAGGAACTCTGAAGAACTATTTAAACTTCTCTATTTCCTTAAAATATATATGCAAAAAAAAACCTCATTTATCTAGGATCATTGTAGAACAGTATTTTCTAAATAAACTTTCTCAGACAGCAAAAGATAATCCTTCAAGATATCACATTTTTAACCCCAAGTATTTTAAATATGAGTCATTTGAAGATAAATTATCACTTATTTCCCTATTTTGCTTTTAAAAAAGTAGGTTTCATATAATTTAATCATTCCTTGATGCTTTAACACTCAAAATTATGCATTAAAACTCTATTACATTCTGCCATATACCATATATTTATGCTAATAATACACAACTTCCAACACTGCCCTCTCCTCCACGAGACAGTTTCTTAAGCACCACTATCCCAATATTTTTACATGTTGCTGTAAAAAAAAAAAAAAATTAGCATAGTGCTCTTATGAAAATACCTCGTGGTAGGAGGGTGCGATTGGCAAACAAACGTAGAAGGTACATGTTATTTCCGTAAAATACGGCGGTAGTCCCCACAGATGTCAGGTAAGGTTATTTGTCCTTAAACCAAAAAGATCTACCAATATAGACTCATATTTAATGATTTTGTTTCCTCTCTTGCTTTTACTTTTCAGCATTTCAACCTCCAGCTGCCTTTCTTCACTACAGGTTCCTGCTCCTAAAAAGTTAAAACTTACCATTCAGGATGAATTAAATGTTGCTAAAACAATCTTGCTTGCTAAGTCAAAAACCTGTATCAGGAATATTCTGAAATATTAAACTATATCTTTTTTATTCAAATGTAAATACAGTCCCTGTATCCCTTTCATTAAGGCTAAGCCATTATCACCCACAGCAGGGTAAACATAGGCTACAGCGAGGAAGTCATTTCTCAGTTTTAACTGACAAATTGGGTTTATTTGAGTTCCTAGATAGAAAAGAGTCTTCAAAGAGATTCTAGTGCTCTTGAAAGAGAAAAAGATTTTTAAAGCCCTTAAATTCCTACTACAGAGTCAGGGTCAAATCTGATAAAATTGAACATCAATCTTTACCACAAACAAAGAGACAAAATTCAGGATGTGATACAAGGGAACTCCTCATGGCCCAGAGTGCAAGCTGACTGTTGTTGTTGTGTGTCAACAAGTTGATTCTGACTCATAGTCATGATGAGGCAGACTCACAGCAACTCTACAGGACAGAGCAGAACTTCCCCATAGGGTTTCCAAGGAGCAGCTCCTCGATTGAAACTGCCAATCTTTTGGTTAGCAGCTTGAGCTCTTAACCACTTCGCCACCAGGGTTCCTAGGCTTCCAGAATTGCAGAAAGGGAAATTCAGAGAGACAAGAAGGAAGAAAAAGATGGGGAGGTCAGATACTAGACTCCTCGCTTGGAAGGGATGGTGAATTATAAATATTCAGAACCCAGAACACTGGGGTTAATCAACAATTTGTTCAGGTATAGCCTTGGGGAAGCTACAAACTCCTGGAAGTCTTGAACTGGGCCATACCCAGCATGACTAGGAAATAATAGTGTAGCACGTGTGAATACAGTTTTCTAGGTAATGAACATTAAATATATCTCTTATACAGGTGATTCAGACATCATGTGCCCCAACAAGGAGACAGTGGGGTGCTCAGAGGGCAGGTAGACAGTAGAGGACTGAGGTTAGAAAGTAGGAACTGAAGAGCATGCGGACCTTACAAGTACATTAGCCATCACAGGCATCATCAGCTACAGATGCCCAGAAAGGCCAGGCAGCATCATCCATTTCTCAGGATATGCTTTGTAAAGGCCCAGGGATAAGACCAGACCAGACCAGTGACCCCACAGCAGGGCCAGTAAAGATCTAAAGGATAGCATAGAATGACCACAAAGACATGAGTCTCCCTTCTCTATGAGGTCGTCTAAGCTCTACTATGCGTAGTGATAAATAATTCATGTGAAAAGCCAGCCCATTACAATTGTGAAGATTTTCCATCCTTATCAGGTTTTTCTTTACATTGAACCAAAATTTACCTCCCGGTAATTTCCTCCAAATCTCTTGGTCCTCTGGCAATAACTTTTCATATATTTAAAGTTCAATCTTATGTTTCAAGGTTTCAGACCTTGCTTTACTCACTCCTTTACAGCTGTAGGAAACCATGGTGGCATAGTGGTTAAGAGCTACACCTGCTAACCAAAAGGCTGGCAGTTTGAATCCACCAGGCTCTCCTTGGAAACCCTATTGGGGCAGTCCTAGTCTGTCCTATAGGGTCTCTATGAGTTGGAATCGACTCGACAGCAATGGGTTTGGTTTTTTTTTTTTACACAGCTGTAAGTAAAGATATCTTTAAAGTGAAGAATGAGCTCAATGGGGGTCTGGATTTAGTCTGGATTTCTAGCTTTGCCATCTTCCTCTGACCCTAGCAACTCGCTGGGTGCCACTCCAAGCCATGAAATACCCAGAACATGATTCTGCCACTTGCAGATTACAAAAGTGGCCATAACCTGGGGACTTCTGATAGCAGGTTTCACCAGTTTAGTAAGACTTAATTATACATACCCAGGCTATTCAGGGCTAGCCGTTCAATCAGATCTAGTCCCCTGGCTCTGGTCCTAGACCTCCCCCTTTCCCTTAAATCCACAGCTAAGATTATTTCAAACATTTTTGGTTCAATCCTTCTAAGTCATACCCAAACTAAACACCCCCATTTATTTCAGCAGTTCGTCAAAAAATGTGATTTTAAAGCCCCTCACCATCACTGGTCTAAACACACTACAGACTCTTGTCAACGTCACTTGAAAAATAGAACAACCAGAAATTATCATAAAGTTTTTTCACAACCATTCTAATCTATTCTAAAATTCAGCTAGGGGCTGACATCAAGGTCACCAGTGTTCAGAATGAACAGAAAATAATGCCTCAGAGCCTGCACAGATGTCTGGCCATGGCTTCTACAAGAACCTGTACATTAGCCATGACTAAAATATCCAACAGTGGAAACTAGGCAAAACAGCAGCAAAAGTCAGGTGGGAGAGCAGAAACCACCTTAAAGTTTTAATTTAATAGTCCCAGAATCAGTCCTCTCATTCCTAATGAAAACAGAAAATAGTAACCTGTTGAGAAAATAATAGATATTAAGCAATTTCTAAAGAGATGAATTAGTTTAACATTTCAAAGGTGATCAGACTTTTGGACTACTTCATGAAATAAAAGGTTAAACTTAATGAACAAATAGGTATATGGGGAAGTATTATTTATGTGGAATCAATGTGAGTCAGAATCATGTACTCAGCAATTCCAATTATAGAAAGAAACTTGTACTACTTTCTATAATGAACTAGTCGCTGGTTTAAAATGGAATGTCTTCAGCTATATGATATAATGGAATGTAGACCCCACCAGAAATAATAGGAACTGGATTTTAGCTCTCGTTCTTCTCATTAGCAGCAAGATAAGCTTGGACAAACCACTTAACCTTTCTGAATCTGAATTTCATTATCTATTAAATGGCAAAAAATAATAACAGCTAATATTTATTGGGAAATCCTGGTGGTGTAGTGGTTAAGAGCTATGGCTGCTAACCAAAAGGTCGGCAGTTCGAATCCGCCAGGCACTCCTTGGAAACTCTATGGGGCAGTTCTACTCCGTCCCGTAGGGTCGCTATGAGTCGGAAATCAACTCGACGGCAGTGGGTCTGGTTTCTTGGGTAATATTTATTGGCTATTTATTAATGTACCAGATACTCTAACAAATATTTAACACTCAGTATCTCATTTAATCTGTCCAACAATCCACAGGGTTGGCACAGTTTTGCGATTCCCGGGAAATAGCAGCACAGTGAGGGAGTAAAACCCATGCAGTCTGACTCCAGAATCCAGTCTCACTTGAAACCTGAGTTTCAGCAATGTCATGCCTGCCTCACAAAAGAGGTGAGGTGCTTGCCTGAGAAAATACATAAAAATCAACTTCAAAAACTATAAAATGCTATGCATACATAAGAAATCACTAGTAATGCTTTCAGTTTATTTCTCAAGTACATTAAAAATATCTACCACAAAATTATTTGCAGCATGAATATGTATGATAAACCTTAAATGCATTTTAACCCAGCTTAAAATTGGGAATTAATGAGGCACAGAGGTATGTATAGGCACAAAAGAGCACAGAGGAAAACTCCTCAGACTCTCTCTCACTTGTTTTTGAATGGCTTTTAAAAAAACAGCTTTTCCAGTGTTTAACAAATTAAAGGAAAATGGGCTACCCCAGCTGATGTGATCCAAGCACACTGCACCTTATTCCCAGGTATGTTCAGTGTTGAGCACAGTGTCCAGCATGAAGCAGATGCTTGGCAGAATGACTGAGTGAGAATGGTTAGCTTAGAGCAAGGGAGAAGCCAAAACTTAAAGTGCAGATTCACAAATTCAAAAAGCACTGCAGTGTAGAAGTCATTTAGTGAGTCCTTTAGCATACAGGCAAAAACCCCAAATGCTTCTCTGTGCCAGGAGGTCAGCATGTAGTACGATTGTCAGTACAGTAATGATCACCAGAACAACCAGATGGTGCCCAGCTACCACCACCGACTGCTCTGACAGGGATCACAACATAGGCTCCTGGATAGAGCAGGAGAAAAACGCAGAACAAAACTTAAACTCATGAAGAAAAGAGCAGACTTACTGGCCTAACAGAGACTGGAGAAACGCCAAGAATATGGCCCCCGGACACACTTTTAACTCAGTACTAAAGTCACTCCTGAAGTTCACCCTTCAGCCAAAGATTAGACAGATCTATAAAACAAAAACATATGTGAGGAACATGTTTCATAGCTCATTCATGTATATGAGACTAAATGGGCCCACCAGCCCAAAAGCAAAGATGAGAAGTAGGAAGGGACAGGAAAACTGGATGAATGGAAATGGGGAATGCAGGGTGGAGAAGCACATCGCGGGGTGGGTGACCCATGTCACAAAACAATTTGTATATTAATTGCTTAATGAGAAACTAATTTGCTCTGTAAACTTTCACCTAAAGCACAATAATAAATAAATAGAAAAAAATATAATAATGATCAACTTGAGTCATCAACAAAAGATTAAAACACAGAGCTTCAGAAAACTGGAGTGTATACAATGTACTTTAAGATATTTTAAATAAATGTAGTCAAAAAAAATTTTTTTTTCCCACCATTTCAAAACTTTTTACTTACACATTTAAGTGACATTGACTATGCTCTTCCAATTGTGCTGCCATTCTCGCCCAAGATGAAGGCTTACAGGACAAAATAGCCTCCCATTTAACAGTTACTACAAATGTTGCCCTATAACAGTAGTTAACAATCTCACAACACATCAACAGTATCCTTACTCAACTTGTGTTCCTTATCATCAGCTTCCTACTCCCCCTCTGCCTTCTGGCCCTTGTCACTGGACTCCTGTACCTCGTTAGTCTCATTTAGTTTTACTGGGCTGTCCACTCCCAGGCTGAACAGTGAACCTCGGAGGTAACTTCACCACTGAGCTAAAAGGGTGTCTGGGGGCCCTACTCTTGACGTTTCTCCAGTCTCCTGTAGGCCAGTAAATCTGGTCTTTTTTCTGTGCATTAGAATTATGCTCTACATCCTTCTCCAGCTCTGTCCAGAACCCTCTGTTGTGATCCTGGTCAGAGCAGTCAGCAGTGGTAGCCAGGCACCATCTAGCTGTACTGGACTCAGTCCAGTGGAGGTCTTGGTAGCTGTGGTCCATTAGTCCTTTGGACTAATCTTTTCGTTGTATCCTGTTCTCTTCATTCTCCCTTGCTCCCAAAGGGATGAGACCAGTGGAGTATCTTAGATGGCCACTCACAGGCTTTTAAGACCCCAGACACTACTCACCAAGGTAGAATGTAGAGCATTATCTTTATAAGTAGTGTCATGCCAATTGAGCTAGATGTTCCCCGAGACCATGGTCCCCAGAGCCCTCCGTCCAACAACTCAGTCCCTCGGGGAGTTTGGATGTGTCCATGGGGCCTCCATGACCTTTCCTTGTGCAGGTTGTGTTAGTTTCCCTTGTACTGTGTACTGTCTCACCTCTCACCCAAGATACCACTTATCTATTGCCTATTTAGTATTTCCCCCCCCTCCCCTCCCATCCCTGGTAACCAACAAGGATTGTTACATTTTGCATGTGAATTTTTTCACGGGTTTTTATAATAGAGGTCTCATACAATATTTGTCCTTTTGTGATTGACTTATTTCACTCAGCATGATGTCCTCCAGTTTCATCCATGTTATGAGATGGTTCACAGATTCATTGTTGTTCTTTCTTGTTGCATAGTACTCCATTGTGTGTATGTACCATAGTTTCCGTATCCATTCATCTGTTGATGGGCACCTACGTTGTTTCCATCGTTTTGCTATTGTGAACAATGCTGCCATGGACATAGGTGTGCATATGTCTATTCGAGTGACGACTCTTATTTCTCTAGGATATATTCCTAGGAGTGGGATTGCTGGATTGAATGGTATGTCTATTTCTAGCTTTCTGAGGAAACGCCATATCATTTTCCAAAATGGTTGTATCATTTTGCATTCCCACCAGCAGTGTATAAGAGTTCCCATCTCCCTGCAGCCCCTCCAACATTTGTTATTTCCAGTATTTTTGATTCGTGCCAGTAATGCCAGGGTGAGATGGTATCTCATTGTGGTTTTAATTTGCATTTCTCTAATGGCTAGTGATCGCAAGCATTTCCTCATGTGTTTGTTGGCCATTTGAATGTCTTCTTTGGTGAAGTGTCTGTTCATTTCCTTTGCCCATTTTTTGATAGGATTGTTTGTCTTTTTGTTGTAGAGGTGTTGGATTTTCTTGTAGATTATGGAGATTAGACCTTTGTCTGACTTGTAGTGTCCAAAAATTTTTTCCCAGTCTGTAGGTTCTCTTTTTACTCTTTTGGTGAAGTCTTTTGAAGAGCATAGGTGTTTGATTTTTAGAAGATCCCAGTTATCTAGTTTATCTGTTGGGTTTTGTGTGTTGATGTTTATGGTTTGTATCCTGTTAATGCCATGTATTAAGGCCTGAAGTGTTGGTCCTATTTTCTCTTCTATGAACTTTATAGTTTTAGGCTTTATATTCAGGTCTTTGATCCATTTTGAAGTAGATTTTGTATATGGTGTGAGGTATGGGTCCTGTAAAAATATTTTTTTAATGAGCTGTTTAAAAGGGGCAAAGCCTCAGCTAGCTAGAAAACTTGAACCTATTTTCTTATCTGACTATATTTGAAGAACTCTGTTAGAATATGCAAATGAGGCATGGCCCCTGAGCTCAGAGAACTTATATTCTAGTGGCAGAAGACAGGCCTTACAAAAAGATCACACAAATAATTATTTAATTAATGTTCTGATAAGTGCTATAAAGGTACTACAGGTAGTCCACAACTTATGACGTATTTAAGTTACGACAGACCACACTTACGACTGTCTATTTTTTGTTTTTGGTACATCTTATTGTTAGTAATATGTACTTATTGTTAGTAATATGTACTACATACAGTGCTGTGGTAATTTGCTGATGTTATCATTCTCAGATGTTCACTAGCAGATATTCAAAGATACTGATAATAAAATAAAAGGCAATGATAATGAAAACTAAAAAAAAGAAGAGGTATTCGACTTATATCAGAAATGACTTACGACGGAGTGATTGGAACAGAATGAAACCTCGTTGTAAATCGGGGCCTACCTGTATACCATATACATGTAGAGTATTCAAGTGGGAAATCTAGTCTAGAAAATGAGAATCAGGGAACAATTCTCTGAAGAAGTGATATTTAAGCTAAAACCTGGAGAATACGAAGTTGATCATGAAGTTGGCCCCATGAGGATATGGGACAACAATTCAGGTAACAATCTGTAAGAATGCCTGAGACTGTAATGAATTCAGCTTAGTAGCTAGTATCCTAGTTCAAGCCACTATCACCTCCTGATCAAACTAGTGCAACTGTTATAGTTCTTATAGTCCACTCTTAACAGAAAGGTCTTTCTAAGAATAAAGTCAGATCATGCTACTGCGGTGTTCAGAACTCTCAAATGTTTTCCCATCTCATTCAGATTTAAAGCCAGAGTTCTTTCAATGGCCCACAAGGCCCTAACTATATAACTGGTCCCTTGTTACACATTTGTGCTCACCTCTATCGCTTTCGTCAGCTTTGGGACCTTTGCACTTCAGTTTCTCTATGTGGAGTACTGTTTTCCTGTGGCTTGCTCCCTCACCTCCTTCAGATCTCTGCTCAATTGTTCTCTTACAAGTGAGACTTTCACCTTTTAAAAAAACTGCACCCCCTCTGGCTTCCTCTCTGTCTTCCTCCTTTTCCTGCTTCATTTTCCTCCAGGGTACTTATTGCCATACGGTATGCTAGATATTCAGTTGTTATATTCCCTCACTAGAATGTAAGTTCCCTGAGTTTTTGTCTGTTTTGTTTATTTCTGTAGCCTCAATACAGGTGCTCAATGAAATATCTGCTAAATGAATGAATAAATGAATGCAAATATGCCTATATGGTGGATGCCTTGTGGGTGATGAAGAAGGTAGCATGGGACGAGGATGGAGAGGGAGGCAAGGCATGCAGAACTTTGTGAGCCAGATGAGGGATTTTGGTATTTATCCTCAAAAAAGCCATTGAAGGATTTTAAGCAGGAAAATGACATGATCAATTTACATCTTTTAAGATCATTCTCTCTGTTATATGGAGAATGGAATGAAAAGAGTCACAAAGAGAGAAAGAAATCCAGTGCAACTCCCATCTCCAGGGTTAACATGGGTTTTGTAGTCTCTCTACGTGGGTATGTTCACACTCTTAATGAATGCTGACGTAAAAAAGTAAGTCATTGCTGGGCTTATCACAATTGCATTTCCAAAGATCCCAATACCATCTCTCAAAATTTAAATGCTTTTTTCCCAAGCCTTTTCCTTTTCAGTAAGTCCTGAAAAGAAATGTACTGTTTTAATAACTTTTAGCAAATTTTAAATACTCAGACACCAGTACATAACGTAGTCAGTATTTGGAGGCAGTATAAAATGCATCTCTGAACAAGGCTCATAAAGGTTAATACTAGCCTAATTTTCTGAGATTCTTCTAGCTACAAATCTGGCTAAGAGCTTAGGTAGTATGGGAAAGAAGATAAGTGAGAGAAACACTGGTGATTTAACCTCCAGTGTTCCCTTAAGGACAAACATTTGTCACCTTGACAGCAAGGTGAAAGGTTTGCAGCGAGCGTGCTTATAACCAGACTCTCCCTTCTCTCTTCACCCTGGGGACCTGTGATTTCTGAACAGGCATTATCTGAATGGATGACGATGATGATGATGAGCCACAGGAAGGGCTAAGGGGAGGAAAAGAGGTTGAGACCCACATAACTCAGAGCCTCAAACTGAAATGTTGCTCCAGGGACTGTCACAAAGATTTACCATTTGCTGCTCTTCTTTCTAAGGTTCCACTTGAGGTTGGAGTAATCAACCCTATAAATTATCACAAAACATTCAAACAGTGTCCAACATTAACAGCATGGATCCCATTGCTAATAATTACTAGAGTGTTATGAAGCTGAAGTCCTAGACATATATATCCCCGCTTTCTATTTTCTAATTTTTAGGGTTTACAATTCCGATGGGAAATCTGCTGCAGGCACTAAGTCAGGTACTAAAATGAACCTAATTTTTACTCTTGATGAACACACATATCCAAATTAGTATTAATGTGATGACACACAGGCTTCAAAAAGGGTAATAGGATCTCTGTCTTAGCCTGAAAGCAAAACTGCTCATATTATTTTCAAAAGTAAAATCAGCGGGTATATTTTGAAAGCTAAAGGTTTTTTAAAAAGAATTAAAGCTTTTCACTTACGAGCATTTTTGGTTCTTATAATTTCAGGGATCAGTGGCATTATTTATGTGTCCCTGTGATGAACAGAACTTTGCCCGTGATACTTTTACTTAGAAAAATATCTTAAGCTGAAATCACAATAAAAATTTAAGCTATCATCCATTCTATTTGAATATTTATTCATCACCTAATCATTACAGTCTCTAAGTACTTTCAGAAGGGCCAAACTTATTTTTAAAAAGAAAATAACTTTGTTTTTCTTAACATAATTAACTCAAACACATAATTAAATAGAAGGTTACGAAGTATACCAAAAAATGGAAGGGAGTGGTAGTAGAAACATAAAAAATGAGGTCAGAAGTTTAAAAAGAAGAAAAGGAGGAGGGAAGAGATTTAACGGTCCATCTAAAAGAATTTATATTGGTTTATGATTCATGTATCTTTCCTGAAAAAGAGCAGATATCAACCATGTTCCCCCCTGGACACCAGCCTCGAGATGTTCCAGAACCACCACATAACTACCAATTGCCATTGAGTGAATACCAACTCATGGCAACACCATGGGTGTCAGAGTAGAACTGTGCTCCTTAGGATTTTTAATGGCTTATTTTTCAGAACCTCCAACCTTCTGATTAACAGCTAAGGGCATTAACTGCCATACAGGGACTCCTCCACACAACTAATAGGCAGTAAATCAAACTCTTAATCATCTCCTAATTATTCTCTGTTTACACTCCCTATTTTTGTTTATGAAACAACTGTTATTAGTCCTAAAATCTTCCGGTCCCCAGTTTCTTTATGTTCTATCCTATAGATATCTCAGGCACTTTCATGAAAAACTTGGCTCTTCAAAGTATCTAAGTAGGATAATATTGTTGCAATCATGTTTAAAAAGTGAGGGAGTCCTTACCTACTAGAGATTCATGTTGAAATGCAGTGATAACTGGGAATTGCTTTAAAATAATACCTGAGGGAGGGAAGTGGATGGAAGTACAAAGGAAACAAGACTGGACTGAGTAGGCAACTGTTGAAGCTGAGAGATGGGTACACCAGGGTTCATTAACATTATTTTGTCTACTTTGCATACATTTCAAATTTTCTAATAAAAAAATGTTTTTTTTAAGGGGTCAGATGTTGTTAGCTATCATCAATTCAGCTCTCAACTCATGGCAACCCCGTGTGTTACATAGTAGAACTGCTCCATATAGTATAGCTATGAAATGGAGATTAAAAAAATACAAAAAGGAAAACTCCTGTATGGTATAATTGTCTTTCAATAATGTATAATACTTCATAAGTTCTACAAAATAGTCTTTTTCATTATTTTTTGCATTTTATAGAATTTAGAGGCCATACCATAGGAACAAGGCTCTGCTATGAAGTCAATAATATTGATAAAAGCAAATTAAGTCTTTACTTATTTAACTGTTTTTAAAATAAAAATTATTTTTCAACAGAAGAAAAGATCAGTATTCAGTATACGTGTGTATGTTTGTGCATATCTTTTACATTTACCTAAAAAGAGCATTACAATAGTTTAACCATGTGTAAAAGTATAACTAAAAAGTTTAGTAAATGGCCTTGCAGACTTTTCATGTCAAATATACCATTCTTGCAGAAATCCAGCTCTACAAATATTTGACCAGGCTTCTTTCTATGTATTATTTGTCCCTTTTTGGATTATTTCACATTTTGTCTAAAATAATATTACCCTGGTGGCACAGTGGTTAACAGCTGACTGCTAACCAAAAGGTTGGCAGTTCAAATCCACCAGCTGCTCCTTGGAAGCCCTATGACGCAGTTCTACTTTGTCCTATAGGGTTGCTATGAGTCAGAATCGACTCAATGGCAATGGGTTTATGCAAGGCACTAACATTGTAACTCCTCATAAACTAAGCCTATTAGATAAATTTTACATAAAGAATCAGCAAAGTAAGATCCTCTTAGTCTGGAATGAACTTCAGTATTTTCTCAGATTCTTCCTATTCTGTAAGGCTTCTTCTCATACCACTCCTGGGAGGCCTTCCCAGTCGCCTCCACTTGAGCTAGTCTTTTACATGTACTTTTACCTATACTTAATTACTACACTGTAAACTCTCTGAAAGCAGAATCTGTGCCTACTTACATCTTTGTACTTCCCCCAGCAGCTACACTGAGCCCACTACCTTTAAAGTACTCAATAAAAAGTGGACTTTTCTCACGATAAGAACAATTGTGTATAAGACTATGGATGAATAAATATACACCTGAGTGTGTGTGTGTGTGTATATGTGTATGTATATATATGTATATACATATATACAAAGCACTAAAAGAACTTCTTTCACAAGTTCATCGAGCACATAAATTTACAAGTAAAAATTACATACATATTTTTAATGTTACCTTAAAAAACATTTTTCTGGACTACGGATTTTTTTTCTAAAATTATAAGTTATTGACAAGTGAACTGAATTATTCTAGCCCCCAAAAAGACGTTTTTTTTGACACTGGATTCCTAGGCCTACTTAAGTTATTTTTTCTTTAGCTCTTCATTTTTATCCTCCTTCAGTTTTGAAAGAGATATCAATTTCTTCCTAGCCCCTACAGCATACAACTTGGACAAACTTAACTTAGAGTCTGAAATAGACAAATGAAAATTAGGTTAACATTAGCATGATTAAGACTGTTGAATTTTTTTTGGTTAAATCATCATCACTATCAAATGTACTGACTGGCCCTGATTATATTACAGTATTTCCTTGAATAGAGACAGTCTTGGATTAACTAATAGCACAGAATCTAAAACAAAGGTCTAATTCCAATATATATAAATCACCAAATAAACCCAAAAAGCAAACTCATTGCCATCAAGTCGATTCTGACTCATAGCATCCCTATAGGACAGAGCAGAACTGCCCCATAGGATTTCCAAGGAGCAGCTGGTGGATTCGAACTGCCAACTTTTGGTTGGCAGCCTATCTCTTAATCACTGCGCCACCAGGGCTCCAGGTGGTAAAAAGACCAAAGAAGAAGAAGAAAACCAACTAACAAAGGTTGTTAATTTCAACACTGAAGTGTTTAGGGTTGGGGTTAGCTGAAAACACTAAAGAAGTAATAGAAAAAAAGGGAAGAATGTAGAATGCCTGTAATAAAGTTAAATTCATTCAAGTTATTCTAAAATATATCTTTTTGGGTTTTATGACTTAGATGACCATTCTTTCATGAAATAATGATGATAACAAATAGCAGTTCTTATTTAGCAAGATAAAGAATAGGCAACATTAGGCACTTCCCAAAATTTCATTTGAAATTTTACCTATCAGTGAAATTCAAATGTTAGAAAATTACTGACCTAGTCAAATGAGCATGGAAGAAAGACAAGCCTCACTGAGAACAATCTTTCAAATGTGAAGGGGATTTAAGCAGAGAAAAAATGGTAACAGCCCCATGAGAACAGTTGTTAAATATAGAGAAAGGCACATAAGATTTTTAAAAAAGAAATCATATTCAAGCCCTGAAAATGAATTGAATTTCAGGGGACTTCTAGCCACATTACACTATTTTCCAAAGGTATTGCTGCCATTGTCAGCATTTTTGAAGGAGTATTATTAATTTACCAAGATAGCACAGTGTTAAGGGGGAACTCATACCACCAAGAAAGCAGTGCCAGGACCAGAGTGCGTCCTTTGGAGCTGAGGTTCCTGCGCAGAGAAGCTCCTAGACCAGGGGACAGTTGATGACAAGGACCTCCCCCAGAGCCAACAGAGAGAGAAAGCGTTCCCCTGGAGCTGACACCCTGAATTCAGACTTCTAGTCTCCTAGACTGTGAGAGAATAAACTTCTCTTTGTTAAAGCTAAAAAAATAAAAATAAAAAAAAGCACAGTGTTAAAAGGGAAAGAAATTCACCATTTTAAGAAGTCAAAATTATGTAAATTATAATTTCACAATTTAAAAAACTTTTGGCCATGCATCAGAGTCTTTTCTAATATCCTCAAGTAACTAGTTCCCTCAGTAAGCTAAAAGAGAATTTCAAATGAAATTCACAAGCATTTTTTAAATAAGCAATATACATAAGTGCTGGATACTTAACCAACTAATATCTTAACAACAATAACAAATCCCTGTGCAGCTGAACATGTATGTATGATGTACTTCAAATTCACTGAAGAAGAGTGGGATGGGAAGTTGGGCTACCTGAAATAAACATACAAAAATAAAGACATCTAAAAGATACCAAATTACAGGAAAAATATAATAGCAAATAGTTTGTCTATAAAACACCTTGACTAAGAGCTTGGCAGATAACCAAAAAGTTGGCGGTTTGAATCCACCAGCTGCTCCTTGGAAACCTTATGGGGTAGTTCAACTCTGTCCTTCAGGGTCGCTGTGAGTTGGAATCAACTCATCAGCAATGGGTTTTTTTGAACAGAATTTACCACAATGATGACAACATTGAACGCTCTGCATGTCCAATGGAGTAGCAATTAACTACATATGGCTATTGAATACATGAAATGTGGCTAGTGTGACTGAAGAGCTATTTAATTTTAATTAATTTAATTTTAAATAGCCACATGTGGCTAGTGGCTACTGTATTGGTCAATACAGTTATAGATGATACAAGATGCAAACAGTAAAATATCCCCTCCACCACCCCAACTTGGAAATAAAGGAAATGCCTTTACAACAAAGACATATAAAATCACTTTTAAAATTTAGAATAGTTTCAATGTCAGCAAGACCTCACTTTAAGGTATGGTAGGTCAATAAGAAGGCAAAACTGGTCAGCAATGGAAGCAGAGAGGCAGAGCCTGAACTATTAAGAACCCTTACCAAAATAACATCTAGGAAAGAAGATCTGGTCTAAATGATATACTTGTCTGTTTCTAAGGGCAACATACCCTTGTTGTGGATCTAGACACATCCAGTTATTATGGCCTGATATAACCAAATTTGGGAATCATCTCCTTAACTCTCCTTTCTCTGATCTCCTTCTCACCAAATAAACATCTAGTTAAAATCTATCTTCTCAAATGGTTTAACATGGGGAGAGAATACATCAACACAAGTGTCCAAGAATTTCCTGTATTTTTCCACTATCAATTAATAAATTAATAATCTGCTTTATATATCATTATCTATGAGTATGGTTAATGTGAGTCCATCCCTGAAAGACTGAGCCACAGAATCAGTTTCTGAAACCTAGTGAGCCCTCCTTGGTAACCAGTCAATTGCCTCTACTGACAATACCCTGACGTTTTTCAGACACTGACACTCTCCAACATGCAACATTTTTCTCTAAGACAAATTTCAGCATAGTTTGATGTATGTTAAATGTTTCCATGAAGTTAAGCAGGATAAACAATGACACAGTACACAAAGGACAAACTTAGAAGCAGGATAGTAGAATATAGTGATTAAAAACATGGGCTCTGAGGTTAAACTACCTTGGCAAGGATTTCTCCTCAATTTACTAGCTATGCTCTTGGAAATGTTGCCTTCTTTATACCTAAATTCCCTCATCTGTAAAATGAAGCTAGTAATAATACCAACTTCCTAGGGTCCTTGTGAGGATTAAACAAATCAAAAAATGCAAAAGGCTTGGAAATAATACAACATGTAGTAACATGGTAAGCACTCAATAGGTATTAGTAATTATCACTGTTATTGTTATTAGGGTAAAGTTTCAGGTTTAGCAAATAGAAGATTTCTAAAAAAAAACTGGCAGTTTCTCCTGGGACTGTAAAATGGTACAACCACTATGGAAAATAGTATGGCACTTCCTCAAAAAGCTAGAAATAGAAATACCATATGATCTAGCAATCCCATTCCTAGCTATATATCCTACAGAAGTAAAAGCAGTGACACAAATAGACATATGATACCCATGTTCATTGCAGCATTATTCACAATAGCAAAAAGATGGAAACAACCTAAAGTGTTCATCAACAGATGACTAGATAAACAAAATGTGGTACATACATACAATGGAATACCATGCAGCAGTAAAGAATAATGATAAGTCTGCAAAACATCTTACAACATGAATGAATCTTGAGGACATTATGCTGAATGAAGTAAGTCAATCACAAAAGGACAAATATTGTATGATACCACTTTTATAAAAAGTCAAGAATAGGTTTATACACTGAAAGCAATGTTCTTTGATGGTTACCAGAGATGGCTGGGAGAGGTAAGGAGAATTACTCACTAGATGTTAAAAAACAAACAAACAAAAAACCAAACCTGCTGCCATTGAGTCGATTCTGACCCTATAGTGACCCACAGAGTTTCCAAGGGGCACCTGCTGGATTCGAACTGCTGACCTTTTGGTTAGCAGCTGTAGCAGTTTAACCTACACCATAGTAGACACTTGTTAATTCTGGCGAAGGGAAAGGCAATACACAATATGGGGGAAATCAGCACGTGACCAAGGTAAATGAAGACACTGTGTGGTACGCAAGAATAAAGGACAACTACAGCAAATGCTATAACATATACAATTCTGCAACAACAGTAATAACATCAAAAATTTGTGAATGGTTATATAGGTAGATATGTATGCTACATAGGTGAGGGAGGGCATATGGGAGTACATGCGCATGCATGTATAGGTATAGTTGTGGGCATTTGTATATACATATTTGTACATGCTGTATATACATTCATGTACATAATACAGCACATGGGGGCACAGTTACAGAAACTTCTTAGACATGCCCAAACACCTCATGGGACTGAGTTACTGGGCCAGAAGGCTAAGGACCATAGTCTCCAAATACATCTAGGTCAATTGGCATAACACAGTTCATAAAGATAATGTTCTACATCCTAGTTTGGTGAGTAGCATTGGGGTCTTCACAGCTTTTGAGCAGCCATCTAAGATACAACTGTTGGTCTCTTCCCATCTGGAACAAAGGAGAGTGGAGGAAATGAAAGACTCAGGGAAGCAATTAGTTCACAGGACTAATGGCCCACACAAACCATAGACTCTAGCCTGATACCAGAAGAACTAGATGGTGCCTAGCTACCACTACTGACCACTTTGACCAGGGAAACAAGAGAAGGTCCCAGTCAGATTGGGAGAAAAATGTAGAACAAAACTCAAATTTATAAAAAAAAAAAAAAAAAAAAAAAACAGACTTACTGGACTGATAAAGATTGGAGGAACCCCTTATACTATCGCCCTAAGACACCCTTTCAGCCTGGAACTGAAGCCACTCCTGGAGGTCACCTTTCAGCCAAATAACAGATTGGCTTATAAAATAAACAATACCACCTGTGAGGAATTCGCTCCTTAGAACAATCAACTATAATAGACTAAACAGGCAACATCTGCCCTGAGCAAAGATGACAAGGCAAGGAGAGGCAGGGGAAATACAGGGATAGAAACGGGGAAAGCAGGGTAGAAATGGGGAGAGTACTGACACATTTTGGCGACAGCAACCAAGGTCACAAAACAATTTGTGTATGAATGGTTTAATCGGAAACTAATTTTCTGCGTAAGGTTTCACCTAAAATAAAATAAAATGTTAAAAAACAAAAGTTTCAATTGAATTAAAAGGCATAAGACTTCTTGGCAGGAATCAAACCTGTCTTGCTGTTGTTACATCTCCAGCATCTAACACAATGCCTGATATATACTAGGGATTAAAACTTGTTGAATGAATGAAAAAATGGAGTAATCAAAGCAATAAGTAAAAGATCATTAATCAGCTGTGGTCAGCTCTCATCAACTCAACCTTAAGAGGTACTTAAGTGACCAGCCCCTTACCCTAACCTCCAGACAGAGAAAAAAATTTACAATCTCTGGAAAATAAACAAAACAAAGCAAAAAATATCATACTTTGATTTCCAGTATTTTTTAATACTCGATATCCAGAATATAATGAAAAAGTTATAAGACATACGAAAAAGCCAGAAAATGTGATCCATAATCAAGATAAAACAGCCAATAGACACAGACCCACAGATAACTATTACTGGAATTAACAGATAAAAACTATAAAACTCTTATAAACATGTTTTAAAATTTACAGGAATAGATGAATATAATGGTTTAAAAACATGGGGTATTTCAGGAGAGGAATTGAAACTCTAAAAAAGAACTAAATGGAAATTCTAAAATTGAAAAATGTTGTTAGCTGCCATCAATTTGGCTCCAACTCATGACAATCTTATGTATAACAAAATGTTACTTGTTCCTGTGCCATGTTCATGATCACTGGTAAATTGAAAAATACCAAATGTAAAATAAGAAAGTCATTGAATGAACATAATAATTGGATACAGAAGAAAGAACTGCTGATATGACAATAAGTTGATTCAAACTATCCAAATTGAAATAGAGAGAGAAAGAGGCGGAGTAGGAGAGAAGGAAAAGAGGATAGAGAAGTCAGCCTTTTTAAAAAAGCAGCATAGGGCCTTTTTCTGATACTTCTCACCAGGCTTTAAGTTCCATGAGGGTAAGGTCCTTATCTGACATATAATAAGAGTTAATTTTTGAATAGAATAAATGGAGGTAAAAAGAAAGAAAGATCAATAGCATAGGAGATGAGGTTAGTGTTAGAAAGCAAATGCAACTAAGTTTGGAGATCTGCCAGCCATAAGTTGAAGGAACTTTCATATAGAACAAGGAACAAGGTTTTTGGCAGGACGAAGATGACAGGGAATGAGGTTTGGGAAAAGTTGTTGTTAGGTGCTGCCCAGTCAGCTCCCACTCATAATGACCTTATGTATAACAGTCTTGTGCTATCCTCACAATAGTAGGTATGTTTGAGCCCATTGTTGCAACCACTGTGTCAATCCATCTTTTTTTCTGACCCTCTACTTTACCAAGCATAATATTCTTCCCCAGAGACTGGTCCCTCCTGATAACATGTTCAAAGTAAGCAAAACAAAGTCTCGCCATCCTCGCTTCTAAGGAGCATTCTGGCTCATGAAGAACCTGTACATAGACCAGTCATTAGAACAGAACAAGGGGAAACTGCATGGTTAAAGTCAAGAAAGGTGTGTGTCAGGGTTGTGTCCTTTCACCATACGTATTCAATCTGTATGCTGAGCAAATAATCCAAGAAGCTGAACTATATGAAGAAGAATGCGGCATCAGGATTGGAGGAAAAATCACTAACAACCTGCGATATGTAGATGACACCCTCTTGCTTGCTGAAAGAGAAGAGGACTTGATGCACTTATTGATGAAGATCAAAGACACAACCTTCTATATGGATTATACCTCAACATAAAGAAAACAAAAATCCTCACAACCGGACTGATAAGTAACATCATGATAAATGGAGAAAATACTGAAGCTGTAAAGGAGTTCATTTTACTTGGATCCACAATCAACGCCCATGGAAGCAGCAGTCAAGAAATCAAACGTTGTATTGCACTGGGCAAATATGCTGCAAAAGATCTCTTTAAAATCTTAAAAAGCAAAGATGTCATTCTGACGACTAAGGTTACGTCTGACCCAAGTCATGGTTTTTTCAATCTCCTCATATGCATGTTAAAGCTGGACAATGAAAAGGGAAGACTGAAGAACTGACACATTTGAATTTTGGTGTTGGTGAAGAATACTGAATATACCATGGACTGCCAGAAAAATGAACAACTCTGTCATGGAGGACATGCAGCCAGAATGCTCCTTTGGAAAAGCAGAGAGGATTAAAAAGCTAATGTGGAAGACAAGAGAAAGTGAGCTAAAGAAACCTAGAGGAGTTGCAGGGAAGCTCTCAGTGCCTGTTTGAGGTGTATGAATTTTCAGCAGTGGTTCTCAACCAGAGCAGTTTTGCTCTCTAAGGGACACTTGGCAATATCTGGAGACAGTTTTACTTGTCACATTTCGGGGGAAGGGGGAGGGAGGGCTATTGCATCTATTGGATAGAGGCCAGGGATGCCGCTAAACATTTTATGAGAAAGCCCCATACGACAGAGAATTATCTAGTCCAAAATGTCAATAGTGTCAGGTTGAGAAAACTTGATTCACAGGGACTTCAATCTGTATAGTGTTTCTTCTACTGTGCTCAACAACTTAGGCTTAGGTACAATGGATGTCTTAGGCTCAGTTCTCTAGAGAAGCAAAACCAGTAAAGCCTATAAATATATACATATATATATAGAGAGAGATTTATATCAAGGAAATGGCTCACACGGTTATAGAGGCTGTAATGTCCCAATTCTGTGGGTCAGGAAAGAGGCTTCTCCTGAATCACACAGCTGCAGGGGCTGGCAAACCCAAGATCAGCAGGTCAGACAGCAGGGCTGTTGCTCACAGGCTGTGAGGATCAACGAATCCCAAGGTTGGCAGACAAGATTGCAGGTAAGCTGCTTGAACAGGAGCCAGCTGCAGAATCCAGAATGAGCAAAATTCCCCGAGCCCCACCTGAATGTCCGCCCACACTTGATGCAGGCCACATGCCCAAGGAAAATCCCCTTCAACTGACTGGCTACTCACAGCAGATCCCATCATGGGTGTGATCACATATCAAATCTCGACAGGGAAGTGATCACATTATACGACTGCCAAAACATCATGGCTCAGCCACGTTGGCACACAATCTTAACCATCACAATGGAATTAGTCCAGGACTGATTTATACTTTGGGCTACCTTCTCACACTAAAAAAAACAGTGGCCCAAAATTTCCAGCTAGCCCATCATATTTTCTCAATTTCTAATGAACTTAAATTTGTGTTTGATTTGTGACTAGAAGTTACCTATGTGAGGTTCAGTGCTCACAAAACCACTTTCTATAATATTAAAACTTGCTTAAGAATCAAGTAAAGAAATTACAGAAAATTCCTAATATTGTAGGTTGTCCCAGTGAAAACTGGATTCACAGAAACTTGTATAGTTATGAAAAGAAAATGAAACAAATTCTTTAACAAGAAGAGGAAATGATAAAAATTGAAATAACTATTACAGAGTTACCTCACTGCTATAGAGTAGAAATGTAACAACATGCTTTAAACTCAAAAAGGTCCTATGGAAAAAAATTCTGCTCAGTCATAGGGCATATCTATAATTTACGCCCCTGAGTACTTGCATTTTGGGGTGAAATATCTATATTTTATATTCTGAGTAAAGTATAATTTTTTTTTTGATCTACCACTTGTGATCAGTTTTCTGCAAAAATTATATTCCTGACAATGAGGAGCTCAGTATCTTGAAAATGTGGGATGATTCAAATTGACCATGGAAAACACAGTAATGTTACTGGATGTGATTCTGTTTGGGGTGACATCATGCCATCATCAAGCCAAAGGAAGGAGCTCTCAGATCTCTGAGTTATCAAGAGTGGTTTCAAGCAAATAAAGAAAAACTTTCTTAAAGACTACGTGGCTCCCACCCTCTCCTTCTTTATGAGGAACCATTTCCCGCTCTAGTCTGTATTTTTGAAAACGCATATGACAGTATATACTTTAGGTGACCTACTACTTACAATTTACATACAGAAATGAAATGTCAGCATCATCTAGGAAAACTAAAAGATACACATTGCTACCTGAGATTTTCATTAGTTTATGATACTTTCATCTCTAGAAAATTCTTAGTAATTATGGTACCAGGTTAATAGAATATGAAGAAAAGCCAGAGATGAAGGGTAAAGATTTGTTTCAGGACTAAGAATTGCTTGCTGAAATTGCTCCTTAGAGGGATCTTGATGCTACTTTTCAAATAGATCTTGAAAATTAATACAGAAACAACCAACCAACAAAAACAAAAACCAACAAACAAAAATAACATTTGTTACAAAAGTGTGTACTCTTTCTAATCTGGATGTTTACTACTGTTACACATTTAAAAACTTTTTTTTTTTTTAATGACTTGTCTGCATGGGTGGGAGCCTTTGTTCAATTCGTTTTAGAGCTGGAAAGTTAACCTTCTGACTTCAACAACTGTTTGGCTTGAAACTACATAAGATATGGATCTAAAATTCTATAGAGATGCTTAATTATAAAGAATTAGGATTTAACCATCTTTGAGGGAAAATACCCATGAATCAGGGGGCTAAAGACAGGAAGCCTCTGCATTTCTGTGAATGATTTTCATAATCTGTACCCATTTTTCCCCCTTAAAGAGGCAGAAGTAAATGAAGATTAAAAAGTAACATGTAAATCTACTATTATTTTATTTGTAAACAAGAAATAATCTTTCATGAATCTAGTTATCGACAAGATTGAAAATATGTACTGCTTCAAATTTATGTACCTCAGCAGTTATTGATGAATTCTGAATGGCTTTGTGGGCTGCTATCACAGATGATGTTGTCACAAATGTATTTATCGTTATAAGCAAATGTAACCAATTTTACCATTAAAAACCATGTCCAATGAACTACACATCCCTTGGTAGCTTCAAATGCTGTCTCCTTTTCTCCTTTATATCGAGATATATATCATTCTTCAAAGTGCCTCCAACTCAAGTCACATCTTTATTATTTTCTGTATCTCATTTAACAAATTTTAACCTCTGAGATGATGAGACCAAAGTCAAAAGCAATATTCTGAATTATGAACCTATCAAACTCAAATGCAGAGGGCTGTAACATGATGTTTCTAAACAAGGAACTGCATTAGCTTTCATTTGCTGCCATATCACATTCCAAGTTCAAGTTATCCGGTTGTTCATTATCACCTTCACATTCCTTCCTTGCTTCCTCCCTTCAATCCTTCCTTCCATCCTTCCTCCCCCTCCACACACACTTTCTCCTTCTTCTTCTTTCTGAGGGAGGGTGTCATTTCTATTTTCCAAGTACTTCTAATGCCTCTCAGATATGGATTTGATTTAGTTTTTATACATCTTTGCATTGGTTCTTTTGTTTTTCAGACCTACCCTTCATTCTTCTCTAGGATACTATAGTTTCTTTTTCAGCAATGTCTAGAAATCCAGCTTTCACTTGTCAATTTAATTGTATTATATATTTCACAAGTAGTTAAAGGATAAACCTGAATAATAAAGTACTCTCCTTGAATGCCACCAGTACAAAACTTCTCTACAGTGCCATATAATGCCAATCACTTATTATATCCTCTCATTTATAATTCTCCAACTATTTCAATGTTTGTGGTAATCACACTTGTAGAAATTTTTCATGGAAAAGTTACTGATATTTTTAATTAATTATTTCAGTGATAACAGCATATGGGTTGGTAATCTAATACACAGGGACATCTGCCCTAATCTACTTCAAAGGGGTTGTTATAGGAGAAAAATCTTACAAATGAACCAATAACAAATTTAAATGTGCAAAGGAGTTTCCACCCCATTCTAAATCAACACTGTGACTATCAGGAACACAAACAGCTTATGGCTACAACATATGTTACAGAGAGATTTAAAGGCTTACAATTTAAAATCACTGTAACATAGTAACAGAAAATTCAGTGGATGACCAATTAAAGTAATATTGAGATTTCTGTCAAACCAATTCAACATATAATTGTATAATCAGCATATACTTCTTAAGTGCATATTATATATCAATATTTTATAATCTTAGAGATTTAGAGAAGAGAGACTGAAATAACATTTATTGAATGATTTTTACTTATTCATTCAACAAATATTTTTAGAAAGCTAATTGTGTGTCAGGTACTTCAGATAAAACAGTGAACCAAACAAGTATACGCCTTCTTGGAGCTTTTATTCTAACGGGGAAACAGACAATAAACATAACAATAAATAAATTATGTAATATGTTAGAATACTTATGTAGAATATGTATTTTAGAAAAGAAAATAGGAGCAGGATAACAAGGACGGGAGTGGCAGAGATGGGAGAAAAGCTCAGAGTTTTAACCTAACTGCACAATCTAGATAGAAAGTCACCCACAAAGTGAAATAATCATAAAAGGAAAGCCGGAGAAATTGTTTCAAGGGACTCAGAGGCTTAAGAGGGATGAACGGGGTAACGGAAAGAGTCAGAATAGTACAAGTGAAGACGGTGGGGACAAGAAAGCACACCAAACAATTGAGGAGCAGGGAAGATAAGAGTGAATCCACAGTTAATGTAAGAATGAAAAAGGGACATTGGAGAGAGGGAGGATGGGGCAGGGGGATGGAGTCACAATGGACAGTTAAGAGCCACTGAAGGCACTGGGGCATAGGAGTGACATGTAAAGTCATATGTGAAGATGGTTTATCTTACAACAATGCATTAGATGGCAAGAAAGAAGATAGGATGCATCACCTTGGTATTTGGAAACTACAAAAAGCACAACAATGTTAATAAACATGATCCCTCATAAATGAGTAAATAAACAGACTAACAATAAGCCTTCAAGTGCAAAACTGCAAACATTTTAGAAAATAACTACTTACAAGTAGTTTTTTTTTTTTATCTATGTGATAAAAAAAGGGGGGGTGTCATAAGTCTTCACCACTAGACCAAATACTGTGATAAAATTAAACTATAAACACAGTGGAAATATTTAATTACTCTACTTATGAAAAACATCACAAAAAAAGGTACCCAGGGAAAGTAAACAAGTGTGTGATTCTGACAAAAGAGAAAGAAAATGTACAAACTGTAAACTCAGAGTACAACTATCACTGGTATCTAGAATAAAAAACAATGTCATCTCATGAGTCTGGAGACCTGTGATGCTCTGACATTAATTTCCAAGACATCATGTTTATAACCCTAGGAAATTTTTTTCCCTTACCAGTAGTGCTTTTCCTATCATAAAGAGTCAAAATTAGATTGATCAAGGCTTTTATAATTATACACTTTACTTTTAGAAAGTTCTCTATTATTTGAAACTCTGTTACTAAAAGGGCTATTTACCTTAGTCCATAATCCTAAACATTTTACTATTAATTTATGTGAACACTTGCAAATTAAATTGATAGAGATCAAAATGACACTTCTGTAATTCTCAATCTCTCTTCTATGTACACCCCCATTTTACACACTGAACAAACAATTTTATTTAAAGTAATTGTATTAATGTCATGTGTAATAGCCTAAGATAGAGAAACAATTTTAACAGTCATGAATGCTGATCCAATTATTTTCAGGAACAAGCATATATATCTCCATAGAGATGTGAAAGTAACACTACAAAACTGGACACGCATTAAAAGACCCAGTAGGGATAACAACAAACAGAAATTGACTTCTTTAACCAATGATCCCACGATCAAGTGAAGTACATTCAAACTATTATTAATATTTATTGAACTCCTATAAGATGGGCTATGCATTGCTTTTTAACATATATTAGATATTCATTTTCACTATGAAACAAAAGATACAAATGAATTTTTATTTGACATTGTGATAGGGAAGGGCTTTAAGTATGAAGGCAATGGAAAAAGCTATAAAGGAAAAGATGGATAAATCTCACAGACTCAAAACTTCTAACTTCTACAACTAAATGCAAAAAAAAAAAAAAAAAAATGAACTCCATAGGTCAAGAAGGGAGAGGGTTGACATGTCGTGGGGTTGTTAACCAATGTCATAAAACAATATGTGTACTACTGTTTAATGAGAAACTATTTGTTCTGCAAACCTTCACCTGAAGTACAATAAAAAAAATTTATATATATAAAAAAAAAGAACCCCACCTTATACAAAAATTAACTCAAAGTGGATCGTAGACCTAAATGAAAACTATAAAACTTCTAGAATACATAGAAGAAAATTTTTTGTGGCTTTGAGTTAAATAATAATTTCTTAGATGGGACACAAAAAGCATGAACCATAAAAAAATATATATGATATACTGGATTATCAAAATTTATATTTCTGCTCTTTGAGGTTTACACACCAAAAGAAACAATCTTTGATGGTCATGAGGGATGGGAGAGGTGGGGATGAAAAAACACTAAATAGACAATAGATAAGTGGTAACTTTGGTGACGGGTAAGACAGTACACAATATTGGGTAAGACAGCACAGCTTGTCCAAAGCAAGGTCATGGAAGCTCCACAGACACATCTAAACTTCTGAGGGACCAAACTATTGGGCTGGGAGTTGTGGGGACCATGGTGTCAGGGAGCATCTAGCTCAACTACCATAACATAGTTTATAAAGAAAATGTTCTAAATTCTACTTTTGTGAGTAGCGTCTGGGGTCTTAAAAGCTTGTGAGCAGCCATCTAAGACACTCCACTGGTCTCACTCTGTTGGGAGCAAGGGAGAATGAAGAAAACCAAAGACACAAGGGAAAGATTAGTCCAAAGGACTAATGGACCACAACTACCACAGCCTCCACCAGACTAAGCCCAGCACAACTAGATGGTGCCCGGCTACCACCACTGACTGCTCTGACGCAGATCACAATAGAGGGTGCTGGACAGAGCTGGATAAAAATGTAGAACAAAATGCTAACTCCGAAAAAAAAGACCAGACGTAGTGGCCTGACAGAGGCTGGAGAAACCTTGAGAGTATGGCCTCTGGACATCCTTTTAGCTAAGTAATGAGGTCACTGCTGAGGTTCACCCTTCAGCCAAAGATTAGACAGGCCCATAAAACCAAACGAGACTAAATGGGCACACCAGCCCAGGGGCAAGGACTAGAAGGCAGGAGGGGACAGGGAAGTTGGTAATAGGGAACCCAAGGTCGAAAAGGGGAGAGTGTTGACATGTTGTGGAGTTGGTAACCAATGTCACAATACAATATGTGTACTAATTGTTTAATGAGAAACTAGTCTATCCTGTAAACCTTCATCTAAAAGTATAATAAAGGAAGAAAAGAGAAGAAAAAATAAATAACTTCTGCTCTTTGAAAGACACTGTTAAGAAAATGAAAAGACAAACCACAAACTGGGAGAAAATATTCACAAAATACATACCCAATAAATGACTGGTGTCCAAACCATACTTAAAAACTCACAACCCAATTATAAGAAAACAAACAACCCTGTTAAAAAATGAGCAAAAGATTTGAATAGACACTCCACTTGATCAAGAAGACATAAAAATGACAAATAAGCACATGAAAAGATGTTTAACATCATTAGCCATTAGAGAAATACAAATTAAAGCTATGATGACATACCACTACACACCTGTTAGAATGGTTAAAATAAAAAATCTGTTAATATTAGCAGTTGACAAGGATATGGACAATTGTATTCTAAATATATTCCCGGAATGTAAAATGATACAATCATTTTGGAAAATAGTTTGGTGGTTTCTTATAAAGTTGAACATATTCTTACTATATGACTCAGCCATCCCACTCCCAGGTATTTTCCCAAGAGAAAATAAAACACGTCCACACAAAAATTTGTTCACAAATATTCATAGCAACTTTACTTACAACTGCCAAACACTAAAAACAACCCAATGCCCAAAAAATGGGTAAATGGATGAAGCAATGTAATACCACTCAGCAATCAAAAGGAATGAACGACTCATTAACAATAACCAAGAACAATTATATGGTCACATATGTAGGTGTATAGGCATATATGTGTACAGGTAGGTACAGGTGAGTACATATGTACACATAGATAGAAGTATCTATACGTATGTGCATGTACAGATATGTGTGTGCATGCCTATGTATTCATAGTGGGCACATTTACAGGTACTTCTCAGACATAACCAAACACCTTGCAAGAATGGTTTTCTGTGCTTAATGGCTTAGGTCCTGATCTCCTGGGACAACTCAGTTAATTGGCTTCACAAAGTTCATGTTCTGTATTCGTTTTTTTAGTAAGGTGAGTAGCCTTTGGGGTCTTAAAAGCTTGTGAGCAGCCAGCTAAGATACAACTATTGGTCTCTACTCACTAGGAGCAAAAGAGAAAGAAGGAAATCAAAGTCTCAGAGAAGAAACTAGTCTACAGAGCTAACAACCTACACAAGCCATGGCCTCATCTACCCTGAGACCAGAAGAACTAGACGATGCCTGGCTACCACTACACAAACAGTTCTTATCAGGGCCACAATAGATGGATCCTAATAGAATGGAGGAGCCCTGGTAGCACAGTGGTTAAGACCTTGGCTGCTAACCAAAAGGTCAGCAGTTCGAATCAGCTGCTCCTTGGAAACTCTATAGCGCAGTTCTACTCTGTTCTATAAGGGTCGTCATGAGCCTGAATCAACTAGACGACAATGGGAAAAATGGGAATAGAATGGGAGAGAAACACGAAACAGAACTTAAATTCTTAAAAGTCCAGACTTACTAACCAGTTGGGACTGGAGGACTCCCTGAGTCTATCGCCCTGAGATACTTTTTAAACCTTGAAGCAAAACTATCCCTGAGGTCACCTTTTAGCGAAATAATAGACTGGCACACAAAATAAAGGATATTATCCATGATTATGGTGCTCCATTTAAAAAACATCTATAAGAGACCAAAAAGTCAACAATTACTCTAAAGCAAAGATGAGAGGACAAGGGCACAGGGAAATTAGAGTACTGGAAACCGAACAACCAGAATGCAACTAAAAAGAATGTTGACACAACGTGAAAAATGTAACTAATGTTGCTGAACAATCTGGGTAGAAATTGTCATATGGGAACCTAATTTGCTGTGTAAACTTTCACCGTAAACACAATAAAATACAAGTACACCTCACTTAGCGATATGGTTAGTTCCAAGGACCAGGTTGTTATGCGAAAATCAGTGTTATTTTTTCTGTTTTCAGACCATCCATTTGTCCAATCTTTTTTTAAGAAAATATGATCATAGAAATAATAACAACTAAGATTTACTGATGTGCTCATCATTGTGATGAGTCCAGTTATGGATTATTCCTCTGTGGAAAGGAGGCTTGGAGCAGACAAAACTGGATAAAGCCGGGTCATATATAATATATAAAGTACTCTTTGAAACCAAACTAAGCATCCTAATAAGAAAGATGAACAAAGAATATGAACAATTCACTATAGAAGAATATCAAATGGCCAATAAGCATCTATTAAAGGATCAACTTCTCAACCAAAAAATGAAAATAAATATAAAATATCAGTTTGCTAAAACTTTTGAAAAGAACGATAACCAGACGTGTAAATACTTCTGTACTCTTGGTAAGATGATAAAGTGGTTCAATATTTCCAGAGGGTAATTTAGCAATATCAAGAATCTTTCAAAAGTTCATATCATTATCCCTAGTTACTGTTCTTTTAGAAATTTATCCTAAAGAGAATAATTAAAAGGGAAGCCCACAAATATTTATGCACAAAAATTTTGTGGTAGATACGTATATACATTGTAAGTCAGGGACAACCTGTACATATTTATATATATATATATACACATACTTACCATATTTTTATGCAAAAAGTGTGCACCTTCTACATTTGTTTGCCAACCTCTTCAGCACCCTATGCTAGTTTTTTTTTACAGCAATATGTAAAAAACATTGGCATAGCCCTGCTTGTGAAAATACCTGGGTGGGGAGGGAAGGAAGCAGTTGGCAAACAAATGTAGAAGGCATGCACTATTTGTGTAAAAATACAGTACATACAGGTAGTCACTGACTTAAAACATATTAGAGTTATGTATTAGAGTTATGACGAACTGCACTTATGACCATCTGGTTGTTTGGTGTTTTTTTTTTTTTGGTACATCTTATTGTCAGTAATATGCACCACATACAATGCCGCAGCATGTAATTTGCTGTTATCATTCTCAAGATGTTCCCTATCAGATGTTCAATATCATCATTTACTGTCCAAAACACTGCCAAATAGCAGGCTATGGCCTGGTTTACAATGAAGTCAGTGTTGGTGTCAGGAGTCAATGATAGATAGAAAGCTGGGCAATGTTCAACTCTAATGACATATGACAACTCAACTGCCCAACAACCATTACCGTTAACTTCATTGTTATGACACTGACACCAACTTCAGTGTAGACCAGGCCTATAGGGTGAGCTTATTCAGCATTTCGTACCATCAAAAGCATCAGTTGTTAATTTCATCATCAGAGTAAATTTTTATGATTTTATGATTTGTGTGTTTTTTATGTATGCATGTATTAAAATATATCTATAAGTTTATATGTAATGTTCCCAATCCACAAAGACAAATAAAAAAAACAGATTTATAAAGATACTACTAATAAAAGGAAATAATAATGAAAGAAAAAAATGAGGTTTTTGTCTTACGTCAGAACCAACTTACGATGGAGTCTTTGGAACGGAACCCTGGTGGAAGTCAGGGACTACCATATATGTATAGAGAGAGATAGAGACAGAGAGAGTGCGCACCCTGGTGGCACAGAGGTTAAGTGTTTGGCTGCTTACTGAAAGGTCAGCAGATCAAACCCACCAGTAGTCACTCTGCAGGATAAAGATATGGCAATCTGCTTCTGTAGAGATTTACAGTCTTGGAAACCCTATGGGGAGGTTCTACTCTGTCCTGTAGGGTATCTATGAGTTGGAATTCACTCGACAGCAATGGGTGGGGGTTATATATATATATATAGTCAAATAATGGAAACAACCTAAATGTCTATCACTGGAGAAATAAATAGTAGTACTCCACCCAAAGGAATTTTATACATTATCCAGCCACACAAATTTAAAATCCAGTTTTCTTTGGAGTTGCAACAAAGATAAAAGATATCTTTTTTTCTTTTCAAATAATTGGAGATGATAACTACTTCTTTGCTTGAAGTTTTATAGTTAAAATAGGTGGTCCTCAAATTTTGTGGCGCCAAATCATCACCTGCAGGTGATTCAGAATCAGGTTGTCTGGTGATCACACTGTGAAAAACACCACTTAAATCCAAGAATTTTAAGCTTTTTGAGGGTAAGAGTCATATTCACTTTTTCTTTTTCGTTCTGGAACCTACCACAGGGTCTAGCATATAGCACTACATACAGTGAATTAGAGCTAAATAAAAATAAGAACAATTGATATTTTATTTCAGTCAAACTACAATCTGCCATTTCCAGTAACACAAACCACCATTTTTTAGACAGCTAAACTTCCCAGTGAAGTCTGATGTTTAACATTGCTTTTATCACAAAAGAAACCCTGGTGGCATGGCGGTTAAGAGTTCGGCTGCTGGGGGACTACCAGGCAACATGGCGCTATAGTCAGAAGCACCACACCATCCCTCCGCAGCAAAGATCAGAAAAACTAAGTCAAGCAGAGTCACATGACAACCCTGAAACCCTAAGAATCAAATGAAGAGATAAAGAATTCAACCAAGCACTGAATGGAATAAGAAACTGACCGAGAACAGAGAGCGTGGAGTGATACATACAGAGGTCCCCTATCAGCTACCGTAGCACGGATCTGCCATCTTGGACTCCTATCAGAGATCAGCAAACAAGGGATATGAGAAAGCAGTTTCACGGAGCTTCTGGCAGGAGACAGAACAACTGATAACCAGCGATATACGCTTTACCACGCCCCGACCCTTCTTCACTCACACTCGGCCTCCACTGCTTCCTGCAGCCACAGTCTCTTGGACGGGAAGTACCGGCTTCACCCAGGTGTCACTTGGATTCCACTCACTCACACTGGCTGGCTCCCTGAGTGCCATTTCTTGGCTGCTGGTATTGCTTTTCTCCACATCTTTAGATTTCTTCCTTACCTCTCACCACCTCCCCCTACTTTCTCTCAAATAACTTGCTCCATGTGCCATTTTTGCTTCTTCCTGAAGGCTAAGAAACACGGCTTGACAGTTAAACTGCTTCCCAGCCCATGACACCATGCTGGTGGGACACCCGAGGCTTTTTTTTATTTGTTTGTTTACTCTGATTTGTTTGTTTTATTTTTCTTTTCTCGGCTTGGGGGCCCCTTTCTAACTGGGCAGTACCATGTGGCTTGGAAGCTACCCCGTTACTATCCGCAGACGCACAGGGACATCCCTGGGGGCATTTATTTTTTCTTATTTTTTTTGGGGGGGGGTTTGTGATTTTTTGTTCATTTTGGGTTTTTTTTTGTTTCTTTGTTTTGTTTTCTTCTCTCTTATTGCTTTTTGTCTTTCTTGATTTCTAGCTTCTCAATTTATTCATTCTTTATCTTTTTTTTTCATTTTTGTTTTTCCCCATTTCTCCGTCTCTCATCTCTCCACTCCAATAGCAAGCTCCCTTAGCACATTTTTTGTTCATGTGTATGTTTTTGGCTCCTGTTCCTCTCTCCTCTTTATCATCCTTCCCATAACTATCTTAGCTCCACACATTACAATCTCCTCCCTCCTTCCTCCCTACCCACACTGTGTGCTGAACATCACGCTCCCAAGCAGCACAGCGATGGCCTACTGAAACCTGCCCTGCACTGATCCCCAGGCCGCATATTCAGCAATAGTACATGCCACAAACACCCCATCCTAGCAACTCCCCTTCAGCTGGACCTGCCCTGCTGTACTATTCCTGAGTGACTGACCCTGCCCACTGGAGAAGGAGGTGAAAAGTATCGTGCCCACAGACGAGGAAACAACAAAGAATGCACAGCCCACTTGTTCAGACATAACCAAATAAAACAAAAAAGCAGGATGAAACAAACAAATCTACAATCAATAAACGAGGAAAATAACCACTGAATGCCCCGAAGACAGCAGACAATATCAAAACATATACAAAGACAGGACAGGATGGTTCCAGTAGGCATATAAAATGAAACACCACATGACTTTCCAGAAGAAGAAAAGGCACAAGAAATACCTGATAGGGAATTCAAATCTCTAATATTCAGAATTATCCAAGAGTTGAAGAAAAAGCAGACAATAATGAGGAAAAAATAGACAAACTTATGTAAAAGGCAGATAAATTCATGCAAAATACAGACCAAAAAAAAATGGAAGAATTAAAGAAAATAATACAGGAACAAAATGCTAAAATAAATTCACAACTAGAAATCATACAAAAACATCAATTAGAAATCCAAAAGATAAGCAACAAGATTTCAGAAATGGAGAGTGTATAGAAGGGCTGAGGAGCAGGTTTGAAATGACGGAAGATAGGATCAGCGAAATTGAAGACAAACACTTGGATACAACTCTGTTTCAGGAAAAATCAGAAAAAAGAATGAAGAAACATGAAGAGACCCTGAGAATTATCTGGGATACAATCAAAACCAAAAATCTGTGAGTGATCGGAGTTCCAGAATAGGGGGAGAAAACAGAAAACACAGAGAGAATCATTGAAGAATTCCTGACAGAAAACATCCCCAGTATCAAGAAAGTTGAAAAGCTGACCTTCCAAGAAGCTCAACAGACTCCCATATAGAATAGACCCCAAAAGAAAATCATCAAGGCGTATCATAATCACACTCATTAAACCAAAGAAAAAGAATCCTAACAGCAGCTTGAGAAAAAAAAAAAGTCACATACAGAGGAGAAACAATAAGACTAAGCTCGGATTATTCAGCAGAAACCACACAGACAAGAAGGCAATGGGATGACATATATAAAACCTTGAAAGAAAAAAACTGCCAGCCAAGAATAATATATCCTGCAAAACTCTTGTTCAAATATGATGGTGAAATTAGGTTATTTCCAGATAAACAGAAATTAAGGGACTATGTAAAAACCAAACCAAAATTACAAGACTTCTTAAGGGGAGTCCTTCAATCTGAGAACAAACAACATCAGACGACAGGTTGAATATAAGACACAGGATAGTACTAGCCAGGTACCAACCTAGGAAATGAACTCTTAAGGACTACTTAAAACCAAAAGAATTACAACAGGGAACCAGAGAGGTTAATCTGTAAATGACAACAATATCAGAACAATAAAAGAAGGAATAAACGGTGTAGGGATAGATCCTTCTAATGGAGAGGAAAGCAAGGTGATAACAAGTAATAATAGATGGGTTCAAAATTAGGAAGATAAGGGTAAATCTCAAGGTAACCATAAAGAAAGTTAACAAACCCACTCATCAAAATAAAGAAGAAAAACATAAAGTCTCAGTAAAAACAAAACCTACAAAAACAAAAGTGCAAAAAAAAAAAACCCCACAAACAAAAGGAATTCAGCAAAGAAGAGTAACAGGAACAAAGAAAATGTCAGCACCACAAAAAAAGCACTACAAAATGACAGCAATAGACTCACACCTATCAATAATTACACTGAATGTAAATGGCCTAAATGCACCCATAAAGAGACGGAGAGTCACAGAATGCATAAAAAATCAGGCTCTATCCATATGCTGTCAACAAGAGACACACCTTAGAAAAAAAGACACAAATTTATTAAAAATCAAAGGATGGAAAAAAATATATCAAGCAAACAAGCTACCAAAAAAGATCAGGAATGGCAATACTAATCTCAGATAAAACAGACTTTAAAACAAAATCTACCATAAAAGAAAAAGAAGGACCCTATATAATGATTAAGGGTTCGATCTATCATGAAGACATAACCATAATAAACATCTAAGCATCCAGTGACAGGGCTCCAAAATACATAAAACAAACTCTAACAGCACTGAAAAGAGAAATTGACAGTTCCACAATAATAGTAGGAGACTTCAACACACCACTCTCAGTAAAGGACAGAACAACTAAGAAGAAACTCAGCAAAGATACAGAAGGCCTGAAGGGCACAATCAGCCAACTTGACCTCATAGACATATATAGAACACTACACCCAACAGCTGCAAAGTACACATTCTTTTCCAAAGTACATGGAACGTTCTCAAGAATAGACCACATCTTAGGCCACAGAGCAAACCTCAACAAGATCCAAAGTATCTTCTCTGACCACAACGTCATCAAGGTAGAAATTAACAAGAAAACCAACCGAAAAAAATCAAGTACATGGAAACTGAATAACACCCTGCTTACACATCACTGGGTAATAGAAGAAAACAGACATGGAATCAAAAAATTCCTAGAATCAAATGAGAATGAAAACATCATACCAAAACCTTTGGGACACAGCAAAGGCAGTCCTCAGAGGACAATTTATAGGATTAGATGCACCCATAAAAAAAGAAAGGGACAAAATCAAAACATTAACTACAGAACTCGAACAAACAGAAAAAGAACAGCAAAAAAAGCCCACGTCACTAAAAGAACGGAAATAATAAAGATCAGAGCAAAAATAAATGAAATAGAGAATAGAAAAAACAGTAGAAATAATCACCAAAACCAAAAGTTGTTTCTTTGAAAGGATCAACAAAATTGGCAAACCACTGGCCAAACTGACAAAAGAAAAAAACAGAAGAGGATGCAAATAACCCAAATAAGAAATGAAATGGGGGACATTACAACAGACCCAACTGAAATAAAAAGGATTATAACAAAGTATTATGAAAAACTATGCTCCAACAAATTTAAAAACATAGAGGAAATGGATAAATTTCTAGAAACACACAACCTACAGAAACTACCACAAAGTGATGTTGAAAATCTGAACAGACCCATAACAAGAGAAGAGACTGAAAAGGTAATTAAAAAAACTCCTGACAAAAAAACACCCTGGCCCAGATGGCTTCACTGCAGAATGCTACCAAACATTCAGAGAAGAGCTTATACCAGTAGTACTCAAACTATTTCAGAACATAGAGAAGGAAAGGATACTTCAAAATTCATTTTATGAATCCAGCATAACCCTGATACCAAAACCAGGCAAAGATGCCACAAAAAAAGAAAATTACAGACCAACATCTCTCATGAATATACACACAAAAATTCTCAACAAAATTCTAGCCAACAGAATTTAGCATCATATCAAAAAAATAATACACCATGACCAAGTAGGATTCATACCAGGTATGCAAGGATGGTTCAACATTAGAAAATCAATCAACGTAATCCAACACATAAATAACAGGAAAGAAAAGAATCACGTGATCATCTCAACTGATGTAGAAAAGGCATTCAACGAAGTTCAACACCCATTCCTGATAAAAACTCTCAAAAAAAATACGTATAGAAGGGAAATTCCTCAACATAATAAAGGGCATCTATGCAAAACCAATGGCCAACATCATTCTTAATGGAGAGAGGTTGAAAACATTTCCCTTGAGAACAGAAACAAGGCAAGGATGCCCTTTATCTCCACTCCTATTTAACACTGTGCTGGAAGTCCTAGCTAGAGCAATAAGGCAAGAAAAAGAAATGAAGGGCATCCAAACTGGTAATGAAGAAGTTAAACCGTCCCTGTTTGTGGATGCTATGATACTATACATACAAATCCCTAAAGATTCCACAAGAAAACTACTGGAACTAATAGAAAGATTCAGCAGAGTAGCAGGATACAACATAAACATACAAAAATAGGTCGGATTCCTTTACACCAATAAGGAGAACGATAAAATGGAAATCAGGAAAGCAATCCCATTTACAGTAGACCCTAAAAAAATAAAATACTTAGGAATAAATCTACTCAGGGATGTAAAAGACCTACACAAAGAAAACTACAAAACACTACTGCAAGAAACCCAAAGGGATCTACATAAATGGAAAAACCTTCCATGCTCATGGATAGGTAGACTCAACATAGTGAAAATGACAATTGTACCAAAAGAAATTTATAAATACAATGCAATCCCGATCCACATACCAACAACATTCTTTAAAGAGATGGAAAAGCTAATCATTAACTTTACATGGAAAGGGAAGAAGCCTCAGATAAGCAAAGCTCCACTGAAGAAGAAGAATAAACAGGAGGACTCACACTACCTGACTTCAGAAGCTACTATACAGTTACGGTAGTCAAAACAGCCTGGTACTGGTACATCGACAGATACGTTGACCAATGTAACAGAATTGAGAACCCAGATGTAAATCCATCCACCTACGGTCACCTGATCTTCGACAAGGGCCCAAAGCCCATCAAATGGAGAAAAGATAGTCTTTTCAACAAATGGTGCTGGCAAAACTGGATGTCCATTCGCAAAAAAATGAAACAGGACCCATACCTCACACCATACACAAAAACTAATTCAATTTGGATCAAAGACATAAATATAAAGCCAAAAACTATAAAGTTCATAGAAGAAAAAATAGGATCAACGCTAGAGGCCCTAATGCATGGCATTAGCAGCATACAAACCATAACCAACAACACACAAACCCAAGAAGATAAGCTAGATTACTGGGATCTTCTAAAAATTAAACACTTATGGTCATCAAAAGACTTCAGCAAAACAGTAGAAAGAGAACCTACAGACTGGGAAAACATTTTTGGACATTACAAGTCAGACAAAGGTCTAATCTCCAAAATTTACAATAAAATCCAACACCTCTACAACAAAAAGACAAATAATTCAATTAAAAAATGGGCAAAGGAAATGAACAGACACTTCACCAAAGAAGACATTCAAGCGGCCAACAGACACATGAGGAAATGCTCATGATCACTAGCCATTAGAGAAATGCAAATTAAAACCGGAATGAGATACCATCTCACCCCAGCATTACTGGCACAAATCAAAAACACTGGAAATAACAGATGTTGGAGAGGCTGCGGGGAGATTGGAACTCTTACGCACTGCTGGTGGGAATACAAAATGATACAACCATTTTGGAAAATGATACAGCACTTCCTTAGAAAGCTAGAAATAGAAACACCATACAATCCAGCAATCCCACTCCTAGGAATATATCCTAGAGAAATAAGAGTCGTCACACTAATAGACATATGCACATCCACATTCATTGCAGCACTGTTCACAATAGCAAAAAGATGGAAACAACATAGTTGCCCATCAACAGATGAATGGATAAACAAACTATGGTACATACACACAATGGAATACTATGCAAAGATAAAGAACAACGATGAATCTGTGAAGCAGCTCATAACATGGATGAAACTGGAGGACATTATGCTGAGTGAACTAAGTCAATCACAAAAGGACAAATATTGTATGAGACCTCTACTGTAAAAACTCATGTAAAAGTTTACTCACAAAAAGAAACAATCTTTGTTGGTTATGAGGGTTGGGAGGGGTCGGGGGGAAACAAGTAGACAATAAATAAGTGGTAACTTTGGTGAAAGGTAAGACAGTATACAATACTGGGGAAGCCAGCACAACTTATACAAGGAAAGGTCATGGAAGCTTGATGGATAACATCCAAACTCCCTGAGGGACTGAATTGCTGGGCAGAGGGCTGAGGGGACCATGGTCTCAGGGAACATCTAGCTCAACTGGCATAACACAGTTTATAAAGACAATGTTCTACATTCTACCTTGGTGAGTAGCGTCTGGGATCTTAAAGGCCTGTGAGCAGCCATCTAAGATATTCCACTGGTCTCACCCCTTTGGGAACAAGGGAGGATGAAGAGAACAGGATACAAGAAAAAGATTAGTCCAAAGGACTAATGGACCACAGCTACCACGGCCTCCACCAGACTGAGTCAAGGATAGCTGGATGGTGCCTGGCTACTACCACTGACTGCTCTGACCACGGTCACAATAGAGGATCCTGGACAGAGCTGGTAAAGGATGTAGAACAAAATTCTAACTCACAAAAAGAAGACCAGATTTACTGGGCCGACAGACTGGAGAAACCCTGAGAGTATGGTCCCCAGACACCCTCCCAAAGTCACTCCCAAAGTTTACCGTTCAGCCAGAGAGTAGACAGCCTCATAAAACAAAACGGGACTAATAAGGCACAACAGTCCAGGGACAAGGATTAGTAGGCAGGAGGGGACAAGAAAGCTGGTGATAGGGAACCCAAGGTTGAGAAAGGACAGTGTTGACATGTCATGGGTTGTTAACCATTGCCATAGGGCAATATGTGTACTAACTGTTTAATGAGAAACTATTTGTTCTGCAAACCTTCATCTAAGGTACAAAAAAAAAAAAAAAATTATGTGAGATCAAATTGACAACAGCAACTCAAAAGTTTTGATGGGAAGCCTAGGAGGCAGTGAGTTGAAGATAATGGTGATGGAATAATTTGGAAAAGGGTAGTGAGAATAGTAGCACAACTGGAAGAACGTAATCCATGTCACTGAATTTTACATGTAGAAAACTTTCAAAATGGTGTAACTTTGGCCATGTATATTTTCACCACAAAAAAAAAAAAGTCCTCCAAGGTTGAAAAGGGAGAGTGTTGACATGTCGTGGGGTTGTTAACCAATGTCATAAAACAATATGTGTATTGACTGTTTAATGAGAAACTATTTGTTCTGTAAACCTTCATCTTAAGTACAACTATATATATATATATATGAAAAGGAAGAGTTCGACTGCTAACCAAAAGGTTGGCAGTTCGAATCCACCAGGCGCTCCTTGGAAACTCTATGGGGCAGTTCTACTCTGTCATCCAGGGTTGCTATGGGTCGGACTCAACGGCAGCAGGGTTTTTTTTTTTTTATCACAAATGCCAGAAATTAAAAGGAAATGCCCTGTGGTCAAGAGAAATCACCGGTTTACATAGTTTATGCATCCTCAATTTCCCTCTTGCTTCTCTTCACATATCCAGATTTATTTTGCAGTGGCAGTTAGATCTTAGTCTGAGGTCTGAGTCTATAGATATATTACAATAGGAAAAAGAAAAGTTCAAGAAATTCTAAGAAAATACCTAATACTATCCCTCCCCACCCACTACCACCACTACCCAATTGAGACTTGATATTCTCATCTTAAGAATACGTAATGCATCAAAAGATTTGATGGGAAGCCAGGGGGCAGTGAGTTGAAGATAATGGTGATGGAATAATTTGGAAAAGGATAGTGAGAATAGTAGCACAACTGGAAGAATGTAATTGATGTCACTGAATTGTACATGTAGAAACTTTTGAAGTGGTGTAACTTAGGCTATGTATATTTTCAACCAAAAAAAAAAAAAGGGTCCTCCAAGGTCGAGAAAGGAGAGTGTTGACATGTCGTGGGGTTGTTAACCAATGTCATAAAACAATATGTGTACTGACTGTTTAATGAGAAACTATTTGTTCTGTAAACCTTTATCTAAAGTACAATAAAAATATATATCTATACAAAAAAATTTAAAAAAGAATCCGCAATGCAGATGAAGACATGGACCCTAATTGTCTGGTTTGCCACACTATTATCCTCAGAGTCCCCAAAATACTAGCTCGATAAATAGATTTACTGTGGCAAGTTTTTGGTTTGAAGAAATAAAAGCATAAAAATGAGAGCCATCTACCACATAATCATCAGCTAGTAGTTAGCAAGCATCTCCAACTAAAGGCCATAAACTAAGCAGTTCTGTAGTAGGCTGGATTCAAAGTAATGAAATTTAATCTTGGCTTTAACTAATTACTGGAATCATGTTTCTCAGGAGGCGATTTACAAATATTCTGGTCCAGAGTAATTTGTATGCATTTGTTTTTACCCAAATGGATATAAGGGAAAATACTTTTCCAGTTTGGGAATGATGGCATTTTAAAAATTAATAAAAATAAAAATGGAAGTACATGGCATTTGTTAAAGGGTAATAAAATAACTCAGTCAATTGGCTAGTTCTACACCAGTAGATTCCTTTAAATAGTAATGAAATCATTGCTTTAAAAAATCCATCATTATTAAAATAAAAAAAAAAAAAGTTGCCTCAGCCTCCACCGAAATTAGATTTGTAAGTTGCTGGTCATTCCTATAATTAAATCTCTGTCACAAATTTGCAAGAAAAATGGTCACTGTGACTAATGCATTTGGTTGCTACACAAGTCCCGTCAGATAGCATAGAGTGCTGTGCTGCTGAAATGGAGTAGGTAAGGATTCTATACATTTTTAGTAAGTAACAAAGACCATTTTTTTAATTTTCAATGACTGTACTTCAGGTAAGAGTTTGTTTTAGAAACAAATCCAAATACAGCTATCACAGGGTTTTCCTCACTCAATCAACAATTAGAGCATAGTGATAACTCTACACTGTTTGACACTTTGGCTTACATGCATGTTGCTTTTCTGGACGGATGATATGTAGCAAACACTCCAATGAAAACAACGTGAACACGTTCAGATTGTCAGAGCTCCTGATTGTGGGAGTTTCCTCATTCAGCCTCCCCAAATGGTTTTAACCCCCTCTTTGATGAAGTGATTGAGAAATGACATTAGAGGACGGTGCTTCTCAAAGTGTAAGAAGCATAAGCAAGATGGATTAACTGACACATGGACAGGTACTATTCAGAGAATGAATGATTAAGCATATTTTCTTTTCAAATCTTTTTCAATTCTTCAGATTACAGGAAATGAAAGTTCTCAGTTTGATACTGGCACTAATGTCTCTTTTTATCAAAAACAGCATAGGCACTAGACTCAGAGCCTATTGTAGGCAGCAGAGTTTAGCAAGAAATTAATGCTAGCTTTCTCTCACTTGATTTGATTTCAGTTACCTTTCATTCATGACAAGATTTTTTTTTTTTTACATAAAGTTTTGGTTTATAAATTTAAATTTAAAAAGTGAGCCTTATTGAACTTAATAATACAAATAGGATGCTGACATGGTAAAAATCACAAAGGGGCCTGAATTTTGGAAAACACTGCATTTGAAAGTGATTTCTGTCTTCTCTCTTAAAACTTTAATTGTTACTTATTTTTTCACACATCTATGTTTCGTGCATTTACTTCATCATCTAGAAAAATGCCTTAAACCTAACAGGCTCTGAACGTGTGTATTAGTTTTATATCCCATTTTCCTATTTCATGCCACACTGCAAATTGAACCTATGGCATTTCTTTTGCTTCCAGGAAAAGTACTCTGTTGCCAGCAACCTAGCTTTTATGCTGTTCATTTGTCCACCGTGGTGATCAGATGAGACGCATGACCCAATGATGATTTCCATTTTATAAAGCTGGAAACCAGCTTCCCATTGTCTGAACACTGTTCTTAAGACATTTGTAAAGCCCAGGTTGGACATTTTAAATTTTGGTTTTTATTGAGTCTTTCGCAATAAAAAGGTAAACCCGAAATAGCATCCTATAGTGTGGTAATGAATACTACTTAAAAAGTGTTTGTTTGTTCATTCTTTCTGGCATTTAAGCTTAATGAAAATAAAAACCTGTTTAATAAACAAGTCATGAACTTTTAGGGGAAAACCACAGTCCCAAGTGAAAAATTTGGGTTGATTAAGATAAAAGCAAATTAAGGGGGAAAAAAAAAGTATAGTCTTCAGTATTGCACAAAACACGACATTACCTAAATATAAACTAAATAAAAAATTCACACCCTAGATTTAGGTGAAAGGAAAACCAAACTAACAAGTGAGTTTTATCTGGTGCCGCCCTTACCTTTTCTTCATTAATATTTGAAACTCTTGCTCTAATATTTAAAAAGCTGTGACTTGCCCCGAGTTGCACAGTAATCAATGAGTCAGAAAATTACTGTGCTTCCTCTCTGATCATTCAAAGTGTGGCTAAGTATATTTTTGTACAAGAAAGGAAGAATAAAAGAAGGTGATAAACATACATCACAAGTTATTAAAACATTTGTGTTTGAGATTTCTTTTCTTTCAAAAACAACAATAATGTCAGTTAACTATTCCAACCTTTCTACAAAACTGGCTAATAATGAGGGACCAGCTGAAGCAAAGAGGGGAGACAGAACAGTAATGAAAGAAAACTACCTGCTGGGTAATTCTTCAGCTCAAGGCAAGAAGTTCCTTTTAACCTTTGGTCTAGCATGAAAAGAACAAAGTTTCTCCTTCTTAGAGAAGTTTCTGCAAGTTCCAGCAATGAACATTTTAAAAGAGAAGAATTACATGAAAGAAATTCATTTTTTGACACTTTAAATGAAGAAATTTAGAAACTAAGCAGTGACTCAGAGGTCTTCTTTACACTACCTACCTGCCTGTTGCCGTCCAGTCAATTCCAACTCATAGTGACCCTGTAGGACAGAGTAGAACTGCCCCTTAGAGTTTCCAAGGAGAGGCTGGGGGATTTGAACTGCCAACCTTTTGGTTAGCAGCCTCAACTCTTAACCATCGCGCCACCAAGGCTCCTCCTCTTTAGGCTAGGTGTTAAGAATTCACAAAAAAGATTGAGTTTGCTTACACCTCTTTGTTGCTATTTCAGGAATACTTACATTTTGTTGCCATGAATTGCTGTAATGTTGTTTCTCATAGTTATTAGAAACTCAGTTTGGCATGATCAACTTTATCACTCACTAGGGTTTCCTTTTATGATCAGGAATTACCAAAAATGATAAAACAGGCTGAGAAATTTTGAAAGTTCTACCTTTACCTTTTAAACTTCAACCTACAATGCTTAGAACATGGAAACATTGAATTTAGCTTCCAAACAAAAAAAAGCTAAAAGTCTAACAAATTAAGTGCTCTAAATTCAGTTTTGGAATTTTTTCTTCAACACAGCTGAATCTTTTAATATTAAAGAAATAATTTTTAATGGAGAATTTTCAAAAATTTGTCAATACCTATATTTTTAAAAATCTTTCTTCTGATAAGAATGCAACATAATGAGATGGTAGAACTTAAAATACAAATGTTTTACATAGAAATTGTATACATTTATATACATAAATTCTGATAGCATTTCAGTTATTCTGGGTGGCTGGCTACCACATTTTATTAAAACCTCATCAAGACGGAAATCACTTACCATGCTCCACAATTATTATAAACTGAACAATTTAAATGAGGAGGAGATAATGACATTAACTTCTTAACTTAAAGCAATCCTCCATGGTGCGATTTTCAAATATTCTCTTGGTCTGAAATTTATGTAAATTGAATTCATCTATCATTAGTTATTACTAGCCTAACTACATTAAGGAAAAAAAAAGTTTTCTATAACAATTAGTTCTTTAAAATACTGTGTTTTAATTAGACCTGGGACATTATTAAACTAGCTATAAATATGTACAGTAGTTTATTTGGTACACCCAGATTCCTAAAAAGCAACAAGCATGCCCTTAGAGTTCTTTCTTCAAAAACTCTCCTAATCAAAGCTTTTCAGGTAATCTAAAGTTAAAAATACCCTTTTCAGACTCCATTATGTAAATACAGAAGGAATGGTCACTTTTTTTTCCGCCATGTCTTACTTTATTTTTATTTATTTTTTATTGTGCTTTAGATGAAAGTTTACAGAGCAAATTAGTTTCTCATTAAACAATTAATACACATACTGTTTTGTGACACTGGTTGCCAACCAGGAATAGTCACTTATAATCAGAGAACAGTCACCAAATCAGTGTATTTTAGAGTTCATAGCACCTAGTCAGAAAAAAAACCAATTTTTCAGTTTATGGATGTCCACAGTCACACGAAAAAATTCATGGCAGAACTTAGATCTAAATTTTACCTCAAAGCTGTTTCCACCATTTCAGACATGAGTTTTATATAGATTATGTCATTTAATCCTCCCATGACTCTATAGTTTAAGTACTATCATCACCCCGTTTTACATATGTTGTTGTTATTAGATGCCGTCAAATCAGTTCTCAACTCATAGTAACACCATGTGACAGAGTAGAACTGCCCCACATGGTTTCCTAGGCTGTAATCTTTATGGGAGCTGACAGTCACATTTTTCTCCCGCAGAGCAGGTGGTAGGTTCAAATCTCCAACCTATCGGTTAGCAGTCCAGTGCTTAACCATTGTGCAACCAGGCCTCCTTATTTTACATACAGGGAAGTTATATGGTCAGGAAGAATCCCTGGTGGCATAATGGTTAAGCGCTTGGCTGCTAACTGAAAGGTCAGCAGTTCAAACCTATCAGCCATTCTGGGAAGAAAAGACCTGGCCATCTGCTCTCATAAAGATTTCAGCCTAGAAAACCCTATGGGGCCAGTTTTACCGTCACAGAGGGTCACCATGAGTTGGAATCGATTCAGCGGCACTCAACAACAACAAATGGTTAGGCTAGTGAATCAATCTGTAAGGATTCAAATTCAGACAGTCTGTCTCCAGAAACCATACTACTACCTATCATCCTAAATTTTAAGGATAGGTGAATATTTTCCACTTATAATAATAAAAAAAAAATTCTCAAATAACTGTAACAAGTATCGCCCATTAAAAATAACTAATAAAACATAAAGGTTGTAATTCTGAATTGAAATCTGGGGCTAGTGGTTTTTTGATATGCTTCCCTCCTCTGAAATAAGTCCACTTCCCAAGCCCAGCTCAAGCACCAAATTCTCCTGGAAGTTTTCCCATATCATCTAACTGAGATTAATCTCCTCCTTCAAACCCTTGATAACTGTTGTATACTGCCCATATGCAAAGAGTGCTACCTGTCTCTAAATATCTATTCTCCTTTTCTTCCTTATTAATAGAAATCCAATTTTAGCTCTTGGTACACTGCCACCCAGGCCATATTTCCCAACCTCTCCAGTGGCTATGTGTGATCAGATGACCACGTTCTACAATAAAATATAAATGCAAGTACGGTGTGGGAATTCTAGGAATCCTGCTTAAAGAAAGAAGACTTAGCTTTTAGGGGACTTCTTTTGTCCTTTCCCACTTTATCATCCTAATCAGATGTTTTGGGTGGAGCTCCAGCAGCTATCTTGAGCCATGAGGCAACTATGAGGAATGAAGCTGCATGCTGAGGATGGTGGAGGAGAAAGATAGGAGTCTCAGTACTTGATAAGCCCAGGAAGCCACTGGACCATACTTAGATAGCTTCCCTCCAGATCTACTTTACACAATAGACAAATCTTTATTTTGTATAAGCCACTACTGTTTGAAGCTTTTCTGTTAAATAAGCTGAACCTAATTCTAACTGATATAGTTCAGACCCATACATATTTCATAATCAAAGGTTGTAACAATGGTAAAGAAGGAAAAATAGAATTTTTTCTCTTGTGACACTGGAGTAAAATAACTCTGATCATAATTTTTATCCCCAAACCCTCTTTATTTTCAACTTTAGGAAGGAAAAACAAGGGAAAGAAAAGGGAAAGAAAAATGGTAAAAGATATTTCCACCTCCACCAATCCTCATGGCATGTCCTCTTCTCTCTCCCCTACTAAGTCCTAACTATCCTCAAGGCTCAGCTCAGCAAAATTGTTTCTGCCTGACTTTTTGAATTCCGAGTGCATATTACCTATGCCATTTACTTGACGATCCTATATCATCTAGTAACTTCTTTTATTCTTAGTCAACGTTTACATCGTATTTCTTTTTTCTATGTCATCTCCACTACATGGTGGGACTTGTGCCGTATTTCCTTGCACCCTCCACAGCTACTAGAAAACTACCTCTATGTGACAGAAGATCAATAAATATTTTTGATTGATTAACTCAATTAAGGTAAGAAAAAGACAGGAAAAGAAGCAGGGGAAGACCAAGGAGGGAGAATTTACATCTTATTAGAATGAAAGAGCATAGTAAAAATCACAAAGAACTCCTTGTTACGGGTTGAATTGTGTTCCCTAAAAATACATGTTGTAAATCCGAACCTCTATGCCTGTGGTTATAACCCCATTTGGGAATGGGTTGTCTTTGTTATGTTAATGAGGCAGGATTAGTGTAGAGCGTCCCTGGTGGCACAATGGTTAAAGCACTTGACCGCTAATGGAAAGGTCGGCAGTGCGAAACCACCAGCGGCTCCAGGGGAGAAAGATATGGCAGTCTGCTTCCGTAAAGATTTATACCCTTGGTAACCCTATGGGGTCGCTATGCATCAACTTGATGGCAGTGGGTTTGTTTGTTTTTGTATCTTACGTCAACCTCTTTTGAAATATAAAAGAGATTAAACAAGCAAGCTAGGAAGCAGAGATGGGGAAAGACAAATGTCAAGTCACATGAAGACTGCCTAGAAGCAGAAGCTCAGAAGAGACAAGGACCTTCCTCCAGAGCTGACACAGAGGGAAAGCCTTCCCCTAGAGCCGGCGCTCTGAACTTAGACTTCTAGCCTGCTAAACTGTGAGAAAATAAATTTCTGTTGGTTAAAGCCACCTGCTTGTGGTATTTCCGTTACAGCAGCACTAGATAACTGAGACACTCCCAGAACAAGTTTCACCTAGTTCTAGGCATTATCAAAGAATTGGGCCTGTCTTATTAAAAAATGGGCAAAGGAAATCAACAGACACTTCACCAAAGAAGACATTCAAGTGGCCAACAGACACATGAGGAAATGCTCATGATCACTAGCCATTAGAGAAATGCAAATCAAAACTACAATGAGATACCATCTCACCCCAGCATTACTGGCACGAATCAAAAACACCAGAAATAACAAATGTTGGAGAGGCTGCGGGGAGACTGGAACTCTTATGCACTGCTGGTGGGAATGCAAAATGATACAACCATTTTGGAAAATGATATGGTGCTTCCTTAGAAAGCTAGAAATAGAAATACCTTATAATCCAGCAGTTCCACTCCTAGGAATATATCCTAGAGAAATAAGAGCCGTCACTCAAATAGACATATGCACACCTATGTTCACAGCAGCATTGTTCACAACAGCAAAAAGACGGAAACAACCTAGATGCCCATCAACAGATGAATGGATAAACAAACTATGGTACATACACACAATGGAGTACTATGCAACAAGAAAGAACAATGATGAATCTGTGAAGCATCTCATAACATAGATGAAACTGGAGGACATTATGCTGAGTGAAATAAGTCAATCACAAAAGAACAAATATTGTATGAGACCTCTATTGTAAAAACCCATGAAAAAGTTTACACACAAAAAGTAACAATCTTTGTTGGTTACGAGGGATGGGAGGGTTGGGGGGCAAATACTAAATAGGCAATAGGTAAGTGGTATCTTTGGTGCAGGGTGAGACAGTACACAATAATGGGGAAACCAGCACAACTTGTACAAGAAAATGTCATGGAAGCTCCATAGACATCCAAACTCCCTGAGGGAATGAACTGCTGGGCGGAGGCCTGTGGGGACCATGGTCTCGGGGAACATCTAGCTCATTTGGCATAACACAGTTTATAAAGACAATGTTCTACATTCTACCTTGGTGAGTAGCGTCTGGGGTCTTAAAAGCCTGCGTGTGAGCAGCCATCTAAGATACTCCACTGGTCTCACCCCTTCGGGAACAAGGGAGAATGAAGAGAACAGGATACAAGGAAAAGACTGGTCCAAAGGACTAATGGTCCACAGCTACCAAGGCCTCCACCAGACTGAGTCCAGTACAGCTAGATGGTGCCCGGCTGCCACTACTGACTGCTCTGATTGGGATCACAACAGAGGGTTCTGGACAGAGCTGGAGGAGGATGTGGAACAAAATTCTGGCACACAAATAAAGGACCAGATTTGCTGGCCTAAAAGAGACTAGAGAAACCCTAAGAGTGTGGCCCCCAGATACCCTTCTAGCTCAGTGGTGAAGTCTCTTCCGAGGTTCACCGTTCAGCCGGGGGTTGGACAGCCCCATAAAACAAAACAGGACTAATGAGACACAGCAGTCCAGGGACAGGGACTAGAGGGCAGTGGGGGACAGGAAAGCTGGTGATAGTGAACCCAAGGTTGAGTAAGGACAGTGTTGACGTGTAGTGGGGTTGTTGACCATTGTCATAGGGCAACATGTGTAGTAACTGTTCAATGAGAAACTATTTTGTTCTGTAGACCTTCATCTAAAGTGAGAGTAGCAGCACAATTGGAAGAGCGTAGTCGATGTCAATGAACTGGGCATGTAGAAATTTTTGAAATGTTGTATCTTTGGCTATGTATATTTTCACCAAAAAAAAAAAAAAAATAGTTCGAGAAGGGAGAGGGTTGACATGTCGTGAGGTTGTTAACCCAATATCATAAAACAATATGTGTACTACTGTTTAATGCAAAACTGTTCTGTAAACCTTCACTTGAAGTACAATTAAAAAAAAAAAAAAAGAATTGGGCCTGGTAGAACAGACAGCACAATATGTTCATACAGTTGGTGCAAAGCCCAAACTACACTTAGTGAGCTCATCCTCCACTAGGGGACAGTGGATCTTGCTTCAGTTATTCAGGTAATTGCCTCAAGCCTTATTTTCTCAATTAGCCATACCATTTTAAAGAGTCAGAGACCCAGCTTAGGAAACCAGGATAGTGTATGTATATGATTTTCAAACTACATAAAAATTGGCATCCAGCAAGATTATATTTTACAGACATTACTCTGTCAAACAACTGTGGCAACATATAGAAAATAACACTTGTACACATGAAATAATGACTTAGCAAAATAGTACCGAATCTAAAATAAGTAGCTCTAGAAACCAATTTTGTTAAATAGACTGCATTCCCTCTCTTCTAAAACCCTATGATAAATAATACAGCATTGGGAGATTACAATATTCCTACCTTTTAAAAAGTAAGATAGACTCTAAGCATATATTTTGCAGAAGCGACGCCATTAAAAGCTCTGTAACAGTAAGCGACATTCAAAGATGTGTAGCACTATGTAGAATTAACACTGTGCAACAATATGTTTAAAAGCTTCAATTACATTTAAATACATACAACATGAAGTGACATAAGAGCGTTTTAAACACAGGTCACTGATATTTTACCTAGACTCATGAATCATTTTATACCCCACTGACTTTATTCTCAAATTTTTGTAAGTCACTGAACTACATGCTTGTTAATGAGTTATGTATCCAAAGCTACAATGTTCCAATTTATTTTCATGATTTTAGCAAAGTTTTAAGATACAAATAAAAATACTCAATTAACATAAAATCTATTTTCTTTCCCATTCTTTCAAATCAAGTCTTTGTTACATTATGTATTCAAAAAATAAGAATTAAAAATGCTGAAATATAATTGGTCTTATATTTGGCTCTATATATGAAAGTTGAACTACTTTTGAATTTATTATGATAAACTTTATGGTTCATACCTCCAAAAATATTGCCTTTTCTTACAAATTACTCATTAGTTATTTCTACATTTGAATTTTTTTTCACATAGATTTCTTGGAAGTACCCAAACCAGTAGCTTCATTGACAATGAAATATAGAAAATAAATGACAAGTCAACAAGGAAATTAGCATTCCCTTTCTGACCAGCTGGGTCATGTCTCCTTTTCAAAATCTTGGTCCCATGACACAAAATAATAATAATCTAAAAGACCTCATTAAATGATCAATATATTGACATAACCTCTATAAAGAGACATGTAGTATTTTAAATGATTCCTTGAATCCATTAAATGGAATATTAAACTCAAGCCTCCAACTTATATTATAAGAGAACATTTGCTTTATTTATTAACTAATTTTCTTCAGGATATTGATGATGGCACATGAAAAAATTCAAGAACTTTTATATTTAACCAAATAGTAAAACGAGTTCAGTTCTCACTAAATCTTTCATACAAACAACATCACAACAAGTTAAAATAGACAGGTTAAATCATGTTTACTTACCAAAAAACTTCCAAAGGCTGAATTAAATATCGCAGCTGCCTGTAGAGAAAATAAATGGCGGGGGGGAAATCACTGAAAGTAGTAAGAATAGGAAAAGCAAAGATTAGCATTCTCCCTTCCCCCTCTATTCAAAACCTCAAAACATTGACTCCATAAAGCAAAGTTAGTCACTGCTTACAAAAATTGCCAGTGGCCTGTAGTTTACTAAGATAGATGAGCTGCAGCTTAGGAATTCATAAATAATGGGTCTCAAAAGCAAGCAGAAAAGGCTTGCCATGAGATGTTTTGAATCTATATGATAATACCAAAAGAATTATCACCAATAGTAAATTGAAATCTTGTTGTTATTGATTTTGTTACTAGACTCAAAACAATCAGAGGTTGATTTATTTATCAAAAAAAAAAAAAATCCATATTCCTAAGAGAGGGAAAAACAGAACTGTAAGGTAAACATTAACTACTGCCTATCAGTGAACATAAGTTATAAGAGCTACAACCACAAGTGAGATCTGTTGTTCCCATACGCTGCACATTAGAAACATGAACAATGCTATTAAGACCATGGAAGTTACTGGCTAGACTGTTAATTCTAAAGTAGCAACAAGCAAGCAAAACTTCAATTTGGTGTTCATAATTCAGAGAAGAAATATTTGACTGTGCTTACCTAAACATCCAGGGAATACATAGTAGATGTAATATAGCTCTTAACTTTAAATCAATCACAATATTCCACAAAGCTACACCTGAATCCTGAAAGCTTCTCATATGACCCCAAAAGGATAAAAACTTGTATAAAATCCAACTGATGAAAGAAAAGGAGAGATAGAAAAAAAATAACAAAAGGCAAAAGGAGGGTAGAGAAAACTTATTTACAGGTCCTGTAGATCCACAGCAGAATTAAATTAATCATCATGGACATTATCAGCCACATTGTAGTAAGAAGAGGATGTCAGTTTAGTAAGTTTGAATAAAGTCCAAAGCCAGGCTAAGAGCTGTAGCTGAAAATGCCTTCTGCTCCAGAAGAGGATGCAATGAGAGTGAATGGGTAATGAGATCCTTGGCTCCAGAGAGCTCAGCTCTCCTATTCAAGTTCATAATTAATTCAAAGCTTTGATAATTTCATTAGATTTCTCCTTTGCTGGCCCTATCAATAAAAGATGGCACTGGACCACAGCTCCTCTGTGGCATAAACATAGGCACAGGCACTGACCGGGGAAACCTTTGCTTCCTGACAGGGACAATGGCATATGGTGTTCTGTGCTGTGCAGGGAGTAGCGGGAAAAAAAAAAGATTCAGCTAAATAAAACATTACAGATGGCAACTGGAAACTACAGCACCATATTTAACACATCTTCCTGGAATTCCATTATGGAACATACCGGGAAAAAAGCTTTATGTATGGAGTAAAACTAAGTAAAAAGGTATAAATAAATGAGTTTTGGTAACATCAACAAGGAACATTGCCTTTCTTCCTACAGAAATGCACCTTCCCCACAATTTTTACTGCTAGACCCAATTTTGTGCTTAAAATGGATTATCTCTCTTCTTAGTAAAGAAACGAGGTCTTCACCTTTCAGTTCCTTTCTTTCAAACTTCTTTCTTTCCAGAGCCTTTCACCAACTTTACACTAAATAATTAGCAGTTCTGTCTAGCATTTACATAAACATGGAATTATCTGAAGTAAAAAGACTCAGCAGTCAAAGTGAAATAAATAAATCAAATCACCATACTCCCACTCCCATCGTTTCCCTTTTTAACCTGAACACAAGCAATATATTTCATGTGGATTGGCTGTGTTCCTGCATCTCATAAACAACAGCGATGACACTGATGGGCTACCTTAGGTGCCCAAAGATGCTGCAGGCCAACTGTGTCAGTGTGGCACTTATCCTTATTTTTCTGGCAGTGGTGATGGATTTGAACTCACTCACCTACACTGTCATTCAGTCCACCCTCACAGTGAGCTCTGTCAATATTTTTTAGACGGCTGGCTGAGGTTCTGGCTAATCTGCAGAAGCCTGTGAAATCTGAAACTGAACCAAGGATCTTGGGTCCAACAGATAACTGAGCTAATAGTTGGCTCAAGTCTATAGTTGTTTCCCAGAGTTCCAAAGAGTAATGATGAATATTTGAAGTATTTAACTGATACTATGAAAGATATGCACGTCTTCTGACTTTAGGAGGAATTTCCAGCTCCTTACCATGACGTACAATGTCTACCATGAACAGGTCTCTGTCCATCTCATTCTCTGCCCCAAATTTTATATTCTTGCAACACTAAGCTACTTGTGATTCCCCAGTCTCATCACGTTGTTCCTACCTCCTTGCTCCCTGGCCTGGAATGCCGTTCTCTTTTCCTCCACCTAGATTACTCCCATTCATCCTTAGTGACTAGGCACAAGCATTGCCCTTCCATGCTTTTGATCACACCCCCAACACACACCTGGGCACACGTATACATGCACACTTACATGTTGAGTGACTGTCCCCACACCTGCTCCAGAACATCCTGAGTATACTTCTGCCATGGTACTTGTTACACTGTATTGAAACGACCTATTTACATGCCTGCCTACCCTCATTGCATTCTAAGGACTTCTAAGGGAGGAATCTCACGAAGCTTATTCTACACATTCACATGTCTGCTAACAGAATTGCTGAAAGAAGTAGGATATCCAAAGTCTACCTCTCCTCTCAAGTTATTCTATGTGTTTGGGAGAATCCAGAGGCTGGATCTGACAACTGTCACCACACCGAGCATTAACAATGACAAGAAATTCAGACTTCATTAGTTCTATCTCCTACCCAATATAAGACTGTCTTTCACAGTATCTTGTTTTACTTCCCTTAAAATGCCTGAACCTTCCTATTATGATACTGCCACATAAATGTTTTAGAATTTACCACTGCAATATAGCAGTAGATGCATTTAGTGTAAAATCTATAATTACCAAGGAATACTCTGCAGCCATTAAAAAGAGGATAATCTGCATATACTGATATGAAAGCACACCAAGATATTGTAAGTAAAAAAAGCAAGGTTCAAAACAGTGTTTATGGTCCCTATTATGCAAATATATACACACCCACATACACATTCACAAGCAAGTTTAAAAAAAAAAATCATTTTTTTCTGAAAGGTTCCACAAAAAATTTCTAACTATGGTTAATTCTGTTCAAAGAGATTGGGTAGAAGTCGGTTTGTTTTGCTGGTTTGTTTTTATTTTGTTCTGTCTGTCCTATTTGGCTTTCTTTTTTTTAAACATGTTACTTTTTTATATTTCCACAAGGGTTGTCTGGGTGAATGAGTGAAGGAACAAATATTTCCTGTGCCAATGAATGACCTGCACACTAACGCTTTCATTATTAACTCAGAAATTCCATCTGCAAAGTATAAGGCTTGATGTAATTACATTTGATGGATAATTAGCTCAATACTATCAGAAAAGAGTTCATATTGAGTTATTTTTTAATACTCAGTAAACTGGCTTCATTTATAGTATACATTTTTAGATAATATATTGCTTTGGTATCTGTCTGACTTACCCAGCATATGATACTTTACTAATGTTTCATTATATATTGTACAGCGTGTCTTTATTTAATTATTTTGGAAAACTGAGCAAGTTCAATAATGAATTTCTTCATTACCTACTTGGAATTATTTCAAATAAAAAGGCAAATTTTTAAAAAACTTAAAACAATGGGGACAAAGATTTCTCTAACTCATTAAGAGCAGGCTCTTCCATTGCTGAAAGCCTTTAAACATTATGAAGTTCTACCTTACACTAACCTTAAAACCTACATGTATTGACCAAGGCCCATGCTCTGGAGTTATGTAAGTGTGCCTAGTTCCTCTTTTAAATGACTGTACTTCAAGTATATGAACACTGCTAGGTCCTACCCAAGTCTTCTCTTATGATGTTACATCTAAAATTTTCATAATGCTGGCTCATAAATAAAAGAAAAATCCATTGTTTATAATGAGTGTAAACAATTTATCGCAAGTTAATTTTATGAAACTTCTGGCTTTGGCTGTTGCATTCTTTGCCTTTCAGTCAAAGTATACCAAAATGCTTACCCAAACAATAAAATGGGGCATTTATTGTTGTCTCAGAATTTCAACTTACACTGTAAGCTAAGGCAAATACGTGGCCAAGTACCCCACTATTCTAAAGATACCAGTCCATGCAGTACTTATGAAAAGATACCAAAACTAGAACAGGGATCACTTCTGCATGCAGGCTGTAGAAGACTGGAAATTCCAGAGATTTGATAAAAGGAAATTCCTAGAAGTAGGGGATGTTTTGACTTTTTCTCCTTTCCATAGACAGAAAGTAGATCTGCCCACCACACCTCCGAAATTGAGGATGGCAGTGATATCTACAAAAGAACTAACAATGGAGACAGGAAAAACTGCAAGGAAGCAAGAATGCTGGATGTCTACTGAGGTGCGGTATCACGGGAGCAGAGAGCGTACACTGTGCAAGGTCTTGGAAACGTCATCGTGCATCCCCTAAAATTGGGGGAGGAAAGAGGGTGTGGGAGTGAACCACATACAGGCACTTGCTTCCTGACTGGAAAAGGCAAAAGTGGGAAGCTGCCTAGAACAGACCACAATGGTAGGGTAAGGAGAGAAGGTAATCAACTGGGCAAAGTACACCCCGATTCTGAAAGAAGGCAAGGTTCTGTCAATTCCTTGTTGGCCAAATAGATGCCTGGGAAGACTGCTGTCCGACTTGATTCCTTTTGAGAGATTACACTCAAGACAGTAGGAAGAGACTCCAGCAATAAGAGGCTGAAGGTATACGATTAGGGGCAGGGGCTGGAGGTGCATTCTGAAGAACCTTCTCTCCCAACACATACTGCAAAAAGAGGTAGCATGTGGACACTGGCTATGACAGAGGGCACTGATGGCCAGATTACAACAGCACCGATCTTCACTCTTCCTGACCCCCTCTCATGCACTTGACTCCCTGTAATCCTGATTCTGAAGAAGCCAGAAGCAGGAAAGGTAAGAAGGTAAAAACAAAAACAAACAAAACAGTGAAACAGACCGTGACTCCTTCCCTACTGGTCTTGCCCATCCATATTTTTACCATATGTGTATGTATTCGGTAAGAAGAAAAGTATAGTTGTCTATGTTTTAAAAACATAGATAAGCCCTACACTGGGGAAAAAAAGAGAATTTGAAGTTTCAAGCTAGACTGGTCAGGGTTATTTAATACCTAAAAGTTAGTCCTAATTACTATGAGATGATTTTTATAACCAAAAGTGGCCCGAATGCTGTGAAATCTACCAGAGATGCTGTCAAAGGCAAGTGGGGAAGAGAAGTATGTGAGAAAGGCATTTTATGCCTATAATCCTTGAGTTCATGTCACCTCAATAAAGAGATTACAATGACAGCACAGCATTTTAAATACATAAAACCAAAAAACAAACCCATCACCGTCGCATGGATTCCACTCACAGTGACCCTACAGGACAGAGTAGTACTGAACAAAACAAAACAGAAAAACAAGTACTAGACATAAAGAAGTTAGTCAAAGCCAGAATGGTGAAAGACGTGAGTTGATGCTACAGTGCCCTGGATGATACTGATCCATGAATAAAGCAGAGCAGAATTCTGGAAGGACTGCTCCCAACTCACTGTATAAGAGAAACTACAAAACCCTACATACAAATTCAAGATAAGACCTGCATAAAGAGTGGGTGTGGTGACTGAATTACACTACCCATATGATACAAGAATACCAATCTAAAGATTAATTTTTGAAAGAAAAGAAAAAAAAAAAAAAAAAAAGACAAGACAAAATAGGTCAAGGACCAGTACAACTCCTGAGGCCCTGGAAGAAGCACATGCAAACCCTCTTTGGGGACACTTTAGCAACTCAGAACAAACTGAATTCCCAGATAAAACAACTCCTCTGACTAGGAGCTTATAATAAAAAATTACAAAGCACATGAGAAAGCAAACACCAAAAGAAAGACAATAGATAAAATACATAGACTTAGCACCCCTAGGTCTGTGGGTAATATAAAAATCTGAAATAGACTATAAAATACGTATGTATAAAGTTATTAAAGAGATAAAACCCATAATGTAAAAAGATGCCCCCCTATGTGCGTATATACGCGTGTGTTGGGGTGGCGGGAGTGAGAAGACAGATTATTAAAAGAATAAAATTGAATTTCTAAAACGGAAAACCAGATGTATATATATGTGGCAATTGGTATATGACAATTGTGCCATTACAAATCAGTGAGGAAAGGAAGAATAATTGTCTTTTTCATTATATACTAAAAAAATAAAATACTAGATATATTAAAGACCTAAATGTGAAAGACAAAACTTTAAAGCTTTTAGAAGAAAATATAAGAGAATATTTGTATACCTTTGGAAAAGGAAACAATTTTTCAAACAAGACACAAAAAGCACAAACGAAAAAGGAAAAGCTAACGGCTACAATGCAACAAAGTTCTGGCCAATGAGATATAAACTGCTATGTGCTAGATGGGAAGGCGAGAGGTTAGTTTCTGGCACTGCGCCTTCTTCTCCTCTTCTTGCCTAGAGCCGTGAAAGCTATCTTGCAGCCATAAGAGAAAGGCCAATAGAATTGCAGAGGCAGCAGAGGCAGCCGCTCTAATGTCTTTGAGCTACTGAGCAAATGCCAGCAGCCCTTACCTCCAGGCGTCTTGGTGTATGCTTGTTTAAGCCTCTTGTAGTCTGATATCTATTACTGAAAGCCTAACTGATACAATCATGTTCCTAAACAAGAAACAAAATAATAAAGGAGAAATCAGGCAGATTGGATAAATCAAAAGTGCTTCCTCTAAGATACAAATCTTATTTGTATTTAGCATAGTCTCTTGTTCCCATTGCATATGGCACTATACATCACGGAAAAATAAGGAAAAGAAAACTGACATTGGTCACAACTGTTGGGGATCAAAGCTGAATTGTCTAACTCTGAAGAAGTTCCTCAACTATGTGAATTTATATCAATCCAGCCTCTGATTCACAGGAAGGCAACTGGCCTTAATATTGATTTCCTTCCTAAGCCTAGGTTCAGTTTGAAAAAACTTAAGAACTAAAGCATCAAAGACTGAAGTCCAACCCTTGGTCTTGAACTAACACGAAACCTAAAATATTTTCTTTTATTTGTAAGAGATTTTGTGAAGTGCTACATAAAGACAATTACAAAAATAAGCAAGAAAAGTTTATTCTCTGTTATCTTAAATAAACCATAGCTCTATCAGCCAATTATAATTGGCTTTCTGATAAGCACCTCAAAAGGGCATTTTAATACTGACTACTTAATTACTACTACTTTTACTGTATAGATCCCATAACGACTACATTTTAAATTATGTTTCTATATTGTATGTAAGTACTGTTGAGCCATACCAGAGAAATCAAATGTATACGGAATACAGGACACCAGTTAAAATGAGTTTATGCACCATGTTCAACATTAAAGGAGCACCCTTCATTTAATTCCATTATTTATGTCATTGGAATTTTTTTAAGTAGCAATGGATAAAAAATAGCATATAGTTTAAAATCATTACTGAATATTTCTTCTCAACAAATAAATCTAAATGGAGACTATAGTACTGCAACAAGGCATTCTCCAATTTGAAGAGATTAATTTTAGAACATGTACCACTAAAATTTGCCTTCTTAATGACCACCTTAATTCTTTGTTTTAAAAATATTACAGGAACTATGAGAAGTTTAAACATATGTGAGTTTACTTGTAATTTAAGAGTAAATGGTTGACATCAGCTGCTTTTCCAAGAGTAAGCTACATTTCTTGCCTATTTCTACAGATCCATCTCTTGATACCAGTGGAAAAATTATTTAATATCTTTAATCTTGAGGTGAATGCGGGGGGTGAGGGGGGAAGGCTGCTATTCTTGTATGTAACTATTCATCTCAATTCAGGCAAGAAAAAAATATATTCAAGTTACTGTTTGTTGGTGCTAAATTGAATCAGGTGTCCTCGCCTCTTAAGAAAATTAAGTCGCTTTTGTGCAAGAGTGTTTTAATGAGAACAGAGCCCGCCGACAGTGATAAATGGGAATGACACCAGAGAGAGCATGTAAGCAGGACAATATGTGCATGTTACAGTCTTACAGCCTATTTTTCACTGACTATTCTGAATGACTTCGCTGTTTCTTAAGGGGCCTATTAATCTCAAATTTAGTTATTACACAACATTTATTTGAACATATATTCTGAGGATGATGACAGTTAATAAAGGAAATCTTTCACAAGCTGTATTTTTACATATTGTTCCAACTACAGCTCCCAGTCATTTGATGGTATTGATGGAATAACCTACATTGTGCTGAGGCTTTTTTAAAAAGGCACATATATTCCGATTCCTTTCTAAGCACATGGGGACTCTTAAATAACCATTAAAATGCATACAAAAAATCCAAGTGCAAAATGGTAAAAGTAAAAGGACTTCTTAACTGTTCAACAAAAATCATTTAATGTGCAAACTGACCCTTCTACGACAAACCAGATACCTTTTGACACTTTTAAAGCCTTGGCACATAATATGCAATACTTCTTGCATACCAATCTACATTTCCACAACATGCAGGGGGGAGGGGTAGGCAATATCAATTTTCTTGAGATGCAAAAAGAATCAAATTACATAGCTGCTTTGATTTTCTCCTTGGTATACTTTTGTAACAAAAGACCATGTACTCAAAGTAGTGATGATTCTGTATTTCTTATTTCTGACAGCATGCTTAAAAGCTTGCAAGAACTCTTTTAACATTTTCCTAAAAACATATTTATCAGTTCAAATAACTGCATCAATTGTGGTTTTGCCTTCTAGAGGAAATATAAGTTGTTTCAAGTATTACTGGTTCATAACAACAAAACCCAATGATATTAGTAAGAAATATTGATAATAGTTCAAAATTTTTTAATTTGCCTTAAAATTGAGATGAATATAGACTTATCCCAACACTTTCAATTGCATCTTCCTGAAATTTCAGTCTTCGAAGGTGTTCAATTTCAATGAAAGCAGGATTTTCAAGGGGAAGGGCCCTTAGATACCATGACAATTCCTTTATCAATGAAGAAACATAACTCCAGAAAGGTGAAGGATCTTTCCCAAGGTTATATTAACTAGTGGCAAAGCCAGAATACATCTTATCTCCAGACATTCTCCACGTTCTCTCTTATTACACCCCCACTGCCTATTTTATATACTATTTTTAAAATACATTTAACATACATACTGTTTTTAACATACATATATACTGTTTTAAAAATGGTATATATATATGTATAAAGGGCATATGTGAAAACATCAATAGCGGTTATGGGATTATGGATATTTTTTTCCTTTGTGCTTTTCCTTGGTTTTCACTGTTTTTGTACTGGTTGTATATTTACTGGAAAAAAATACCTACAACAAATGTTACATGTTAAGTACAACTAGAATTTTAGAGGCTCCTTCTTTTAATCTTTAGGCAAGCTTGAACAATGCTATGAACACATTAAGTGCTCAGTAAATACCTGACTAAAAATTAAATGAAATTGAGGATAATACCAAGAAACTACCTAAACATTCCACTCTTCAACAGAAAATACTTACTACCTACTTATTAATAGCTATTTAAGCACTTGTAAAAAAAAAAAAAAAAGATTACGTTGAATGAAATTTAACTTAAAATGTTACACACCATTTGACATTATATCTTTTTTAAATATTTTCAAAAGCCAGTTTCTCAATATTCCTAAAGTTTATTGTTCTTAAACTTTTCAGTTTTGTGTCTCCTGCCAAAAAGGAAATAAGACAAATGCTCTCTAATTATTTATTTATTCAACACAAATTTATTAAGCAATTTATTTAGCTAGGTACTGAGGTTACAAAAATAAATACCACAGAGTATCTGCTCACAGTCTAGGGCTAGAAGACAGACATATTAATAACTACAATACAAAAAGATTAATGGTATCAAAGCGTTGTGGAAGCATAGAAATTAACTACTAAAATTTCTTTTAAAGTGCACTTTTTCAGTATCTCCTAGTGATACAGAACAGGTGTTTCTCTGATCAATTAATGGAAGTTCTATTTAATGCCAACACGGACTAAGCTCTCAGCACACCAACAGAGGAACTGGCCTAGAATTCCCCTAATACGTTGTTTAGAAGGGCATCCACACAACATAAGTGACAACCTATGTCAAAGCATCTAATGTTTCTTACAAATTTTAGACTCTTGCTACCTAACTCTGTTATTTCTGCTCTTTTCCATCCATGAGGTCTGGGAATCTCAGAGCTTCTTAAGAGGGCAGTGGATCAATCCCTCAGCAATAACTCTCTCATCAGCTTTTCATTAGCAATAAAATAGCTTTCCTGCCATCTTCTGGGAAATAACTTAGCATAGATTCACAGAACTGCAACAGACTTCTGCAGATCATCTAATCAAGGCACTTTTCTTCAAATAGGACTACACTGAAATCATTAACAAATGGTGCCTGCCTATCCTATCCTTCATGTCTTCCAGATCAGATACTGTATAATCTCTTTTAGAATCCTAGATTTAAAATCTACATTTTAAATCACATTTTTCACTAGTAAACCCTTCCCTTTTGTATTAACTTTTCATTTGAGATCATTTTTTTTCATGAGGTCCCCTGGGAAGTTTAAAAAGAGCTGTATTATTGATATTACAAGTAGTGTGCTGGTAAATGTTTTAACAACTGGCTCTTGGGATGAGGGGAGACACACTTCTTTGTAATATTTACTGATTCCATGGTGGAAATACTCCTACCATGGCTAATTTCAAACTATGGACATGATGTCACTGAACACTAAGATGGGAAGAGATAGCATACTTCCAAAAACATAAGAAATTAGAAAAAGAAGAGCAAATTAAACAAAATAAGCACAAGGAAGAGTAAATAATAGAGGCATGGGCAGAAACTAGTGAAATAAAAAACATAAAAACAATAGAGAAGATAAATGAAACTCAAAGCTAGTTCTTTGAAATAAATATTACTAAAATCGACAAACCTCTGTAACAGGTTGGCAAACGTTTTCTATAAAAGGCCATATAATAAATATTTTAGGTTTTGTGGTCCATAATGTCTTAAATTCTCAACTCTGCTGCTGTAATGCAAAAGCAGCCATAGACAATGTGAAAACAAATGAGTGTGGCTATGTTCCAATCAAACTTTATCTAAGGATACTAAAATTTGATTGTCATATAATTTTTATGTGTCAGGTTTGTTTTTTCCCTTCTTTTAACTTTTTCCAACCAAAAAAGGTAAAAACCATTCTTAACTCACAGACCATACAAAAACATCCAGCAAGCCTTACTGGGCCTGCAGGCCATAGTTTGCCCATCCCTGCTGTAAAAGAAAAGGCAAAAGATATCCAATATCAGGAATCAAAGAGAGGATATACTAGAGATCCTTCAGATATCTAACAAATAATGTGGAAATACAGTGAACAGTATTATGCCCCAAAATTCTACAACTTATATGAAATGGACAAATTCCTTGAAAGACACAAATTACCAAAGCTCTCTCAAGAAAAAATAGATAACCTAAATAGTCCGTTGAATATGAGGTTAAACTTTACTGACAAAGAATCTCCAGGATGATATTGCTTTGCTGTCTGTATAATTTTGCCTTTACTGGTGAATTCTACCTAACATTTAAAGAAGAAATAATATTAATTCTGCAAACACTCACCCAGAAAACACAAGAGGAGGGAAAATTTGCCAAATCATTTTATGAGACTATCATCAGCTAGATACCAAAACCAGATCAAAACATCTTAAGAAAACTGCAGAACAATAATCCTCATGAACACAGATAGACAAAAAATTCCTTACAAAATTTGAGCTAATTGAACCCAGCAAGATATAAAAAGGATAAAACATCATGATCAAGCGAGGTTCATTCCAAGAATGCAAAACTGATATAAGATTTGAAAATCAATCAAGGAAGTTCACCTTATCAACAGATTTAAAAACAAAACAAAAAAAACATGATATATCAATACCAAACCCAAAACCAAACGCACTGCTGTCGAGTCTATTCTGACTCATAATGACCCCAATGGACAGAGGAGAACTGCCCTATAGGGTTTCCAAGGAGCACCTGGTGGATTCGAACTGCCGACCTTTTGGTTAGCAGCCGTAGCTCTTAACCACTACACCAACAGAGTTTCCATGATATGTCAATAGTTGCAGAAAAATATATGACAAAATTCAACATACATTTGTGATAAAAATTCTCAGAAAACTAGAACTGATAGGAACTTTGTCCACCTGATAAAGGATATCCTTATAAAAAATGAACAGCTAACATTACACTTAATGGTGAATGACTGAATGCTTTCCCCCTAAAATCAGGAACAGGTAAGGATGTTCATTCTCACTGCTACCTTAAAGTCCTAGTCATGCAATCATACAAGAAAAACAAATAAAAGGTTGGAAAAGAAATAAATCTGTCTTTATAAACAAATGGCATTATCCTAAAAAATCTCCCCAAAATCTAAAACAACAAAAAGCTACAAGGAATAATAAGTGAGTTTAGCAAAGTTGCAGAATACAAGATCTATATATAAAAATCTATTGTACTTCTATATACTAGCAGGAAGTAATTTTTATTGAAATTAATAAAATAATATCATTTACAATAGCATCAAAAACATACAATATCTTGAGTCCAGATACAGACCTACATAGATACAGTAAACTGATTTTGGACAAAAGTACCAAGGTAATTAAATGGAGAAAGGATAGTCTTTTCAACAAATGGTGCTGGAACAACCGAATATCCATATTTAAAAAAAAAAAAGAGAGAGCCTTGACCCTTACCTCACACCATATATAAAAAGTTAGAATGAATCATAGACCTAAATGTAAGAGCCAAAACTATAAAATTTCTAGAAGAACACAGAGGAGAAAATCTTTGTGACTTTGGGTTAGGATAAGATTTCTCAGATTAGATACCAAAAAAAAAAAAAAAACTTTTAAATAAAAAATTGATAAATTATACTTTATCACAATTTAAAACTTTTTTTCTTCAAAGACACTACTAAGAAAAGAAAAAGGCAGGCCACAGACTGGTAGTATTTACAAAACACATATCTGATAAAGAACTTGTGTACAGAATATATAAAACTCTTACAACTAAATAATAAGACAACCCAATAAAAAAATGGGAAAAATACTCAAACAGACACTTCACTAAAGAAGAGATATGGATGGCAAACCAACACATGAAAAGATGCTCAACATCATTAATTATTAGGAAAATGTAAAATAAAATCACAATGTGATACCACTACACACCTACCAGATGGGCTAAAACTTAGAAAGAAACTGACAGTACAGGACGACTGGTGAAGAATGCAGACCAACTTGAACTCTCATATGTTGGTGGTAAGAATCCAAAACAGTACAGTCACTTTGGAAAACAACTTGGAAATTTCTTTTAAAATTATACCTACACTTAACATATGACTCAGCCATCCTACCACTAGATGTTTACCCAAGAGACAGATATTCATATGCTAACACAAAGACTTGTAATCAAATGTTTATAGCAGCTTTTGCTTTATTTGCAAAAGTCCCAAATAGGAAACTCTCCAAATGTCCTTCAACTGGTGAATGAATAAACAAATTATACTTTTATACAATGGAGTACTACTTAGCCATAAAAAAGAATGAACGACTAATACATGTAACAACACAGACTGCAAAAGGATCATGTTAAACTATATGCTTCGGATATATGATTCCATTGGTATAGTATTTTGGAAAACACAAAACTATACAGTCAGAAATCAGATCAATGGCTGTCTGGGGCTGCAGGAAGGAAGAGGGGGTGAAAGAGGCATGAAAAAGCTTTTGGGGATGATAGCAATGTTTTATTATCTTGATCATGATAGTATTCACACAACTTTGTATTTTCAAAACTAATCATGCTATATACTTTCAAAGGAGTAAATTTTACAGTCTGTATATTATACATCAATAAACCTGACTTAAGTTTAAAATATTTAAAATAATTTTTAAAGTAAAAAAATTTGAAAATACAACAGAATATGGCATTTAAGATTTAGCTTTTTCATACGTACTTGGTTTTGAGGTTTACACAGAAAATATCAATAAGTAAATAATATTGAGACTTTAGTTAATAAAAAAAAGAAATTAATCAAAACCACAAAATTACTGTTACTAGCTACTATCTACCTACAAAACTTAAACTCAAGAGCTCTATTTATAATTTTTAAAAATGTCTTTTCAAATCAGTTATTATTTTCCATAGTAACATAATGTGGACACTTAAAGACTCTATGAATCTGACATTCAGAAAAGGTATCCTTGTGTTATACTTACTTACAGACAATACGGATTTCGTGTTAAATAAACTATTTTAAAATCATCACAGAAGCATCTGTGAAATACTAGAAACAGCACTGATAATTGAGTCAGAAGACCTGGTTTCAAAACAACGCAGTCACATACTCAGCTACGAAAACTCTTTCAATCGCAGCTTGCTCGTTCTATTAAATGGAGATAACAACATCAACTTCAACCATTTTTTGTGATGATTAAATGAGATGGCAAATACGAAACCTCTGGGTATTCTACAAGCACCATATAAAGCCCAGCAAGCCTTCATTATACAAATATTCATTCTCTGAGTCCCTGAAGAGCTTAGGCTGTGCAGGGAAGCAAGAGACATCACAGCAGGATGTTTGCTAATGGACTGACCATTTATAAAAGGATCTCCAAGAAAACACTTTCCCTTCTGGCACCCACACCCCGACTACTTCATAACAGTATCTATCTCTGCACTTTATTTGTTGTTACTTATTCTCTCACTGATGGTAGAGATTTTAAACACCTGATTATATTATCAATTGTATGGTATTACACAAGCAAAACGCAAATAGATTGCCAAATATAACTGCAAGTCCTTCAGAAGATCAGAATTTCATTAAGTCAATGAAATCAGAACAAAGCCAATGACAGATTTAAAATTTAATTTAAATTTAATGAGAATTTTTTTTAATGATGATAAGATAGGTGCTTAAAAGGAAGATCAACAGATTTTTTTTTTTTTTTTAATGAGAGGGCCTGTGAAAATTGATAAAGCCTCAACTATTTTTTCAAAATTGTATCTTTATGACTGTACTGCAAAAGTAAACAGCACAAAAGAAGTGCCATAATGTTATATAATTATCTTGGGAAAATTAATTAACCTGCATGCCCCCCCCCACAAAAACACTTGATTCTTTCTTTGTTCATTCCAAGAATTAGTAAATAGTTATAACCTGAATTTTGTTAAATGAATGATTTTAGAAAGCTTATTTTCATAATTTATAGCTTCAGTTCTTCAAAATAAAGGCCAATTGAACATATATTTCAGTAGTCACCATAAAATGCTAGTTCTTCTTTTCAGGTTAATTCACATTAAATAGGTTTGCCCTGTATCATTTATCCTTGAATAAGGTGGACCTTCCCTTTTTTAATTCTAGTTACTCAAATTTTTATAGGGGGCAGAATATAGTCAAGTCTTTTGTTTCCTATAAAATCACAGCTGAAGTTAAAAAAAAAAGTTTCGCTTTGTTACATTCACCATAATGTTAGTTAAAATTTCTACAAATAAAGAGCAAGACAGGAAGAAATAACACAGAACATCTTCACTATTTCCTAATTTTACATATAAGCATTGGAAAGAAGTCCAGAATGGGAAGCGACTTACTCAAGATCACACAGTTGACATCAGCAGAGTCAGGATTACAAGGAAGATCTCCAAAACACTCTTCCCTCTCTAGGCCATTAATCTTTATTTGACTTTAAAGGTAGGCAAGATATACATGAATATCAAAAAGACATGGAATGGAAACTGTATAGACACACTAAAAAGTAAAACACTACTCAGCAAGCAGTGAGGCACTAAATCGACTTCAAATTTTTATTAAGGTTATCCTTCTGTTAGTGATTGAAGGTATTTTAGCTTAGTGGGCCATGCAATAGCTATAGCACCACAACTAATGGACTGCCAAGAGATGATTTAATAAAGAGGCCCAGCTGAACAATGGTGTATAAGTAACTGACAACCTGAGGCTTTCTTCTGGTCAAACACTTTATATCTATCTATAAGTGACTTTCTTTAAAAAAAAAACCACACAAGAAGATACTCTCAGAAGGTTTCAGTGTAATAACAGTAGCCCAAACATTCTTATATAAGTTCAGATTCTCTAAGATCTGAACTGTGATTTAAAAAAAACCTTAAGGACCTTTTCCCCAGATCCTTCTACAGGCATCATTTATAACATGGATAGAGATCTAGTTAAACAACACATTCAGCAACTACAATGTGTATTTCTGTTGGTTAAAGTAAAATAAAGAAGCAGAGCAACTTCTTAAATGTTGCCCTCTAGATTTTAGAGTGTGAAATAAAAATATTTATCAAATACACATTTCTATAAAATATTATGTGGACTGATCATCTTTATAACATGGATTAACTTGTGGTGACAGTAGAAAACAAAAGTAGTGTGGGAAGAAAATATACAATGAGCTAAGATTTTGAAAAATGATAATGTTTATGATTAATGAGAATTCAGGGGAAAAGTACATTCATGCCCTTTAAACCAGGGCTTCGAACCCCTGCTGAGAATTTGCACTTCCAACAAGTTCCCTGCTGAGAATTTGCATTCGAGTTCCCAGGAAGTTATACGGAACAATCACCTAGGAATTTTGTTAAAACGCAGATTCTGATTCAGTATATCTGGGGTAGAAAGGCAAATTCTCAGCAGGGGTTCAAACCAGAACGAACCGGTTTGAACCCTGATTTAAACTTTGCTGGAAGTGTTGCAGTAAGTATTAAATCCTTAAAAATGCCCATATATACTCCTTGACCCAGCGATTCTACTTCTAAAATTTTACCTAAGAAAATAAAATGGATCCAAGAAAAGACTTACCTAAAAGGATCTTCACCATAACATTATTTTTTATAACAAAAAAGTTGGAAATATCCAAGGCTGAAATAAATCATTGCACATCCACCTATGAGAATACGAAGCAGTCTTTAAAAAGAATATTATAAAACACTATGGAGAGATGTTCATAATATATTGTTAAGTGGACAAACAGAGTTACAAAAAACAGTATGCATTGTACGATACCACTTTATTAAACATGTGCAGACAAAAAGGTCTGGAAAGATACATGTAAAATATTAATATGGTTATCTGATCATTGGGATTATGGGATTTCTTTGTTTTGCTTATCTATGTTTTCTAGATAATCTACTATGAATACATGTTGCTTTAATAGTAAGAAAAAAATAAGTTATTAAGTATTTTTAAACAGTACAAGAACATAAAATTTTATTACACAGTCATTCTAAAATACCATATATGAGTAGGAAATGTCACAATGCAATGTGCTACAGGACAGTGAATGAATGGTAAGCCTTTCCCTTGATATGACATTGGTCAAACATTATGTTTATGTTTATGTGAACCTAATCCAAAAGAAAAAAAAAATCCTTTCACTGGGAATAACAGTAATTTTATGTTATTAGAAAAAGAACCAATGACAGCCATTATCAAAGTACTCATTTCTGTGGAAAATAAATGGAAAAATTTATGTGGAGTTGCAAGCAAAATGGATGAGGGTTTAAACACTCAAAGCTGCAGAGAGTATCTTAGGTAAAAATCTGATCTGCAGGAATACAATCCAAACCTGCCTCTTGGTTAGCAGCCCAGTCTTAACCACTGCACCACCAGGGCTCCTTTTGGCATAAAGTGGAAGAACTGTTCCAGATGTAAAGTTCAGCTCAGATTCATGATTCTTTTTTTTAATTTCCCGTGAAACAAAGACAAAGCTTCGCATCTGAATCTTCACATGAAATATTTCTACTCAGAGTAACATTTTTAACATCTTTGAAATTTGTTTAAAAATTTATCTGTTTACAAGTCCAATAAGGATTAGGCAGCCAGAATAACTAACTCACTCTCTCAAAACAGCTTTATGAATTTGATTAATATTTTCCTTTCTAGACACACATGAAAATAAAGAACTAAATGACTTAAAAACAGGAATACTTTTGTATTTAAAACTATGTTTAGATTGTCTTAAAACTGATCCTTGATTGTCTTACAACTTATTCCTAGGAAAATTCATGAATAAAAGAAGGTTTACAGGCACAATATTATTCCAGTAGCCTTTTGAAAACCTGTTTTCAGATTCAACATTAAATAATTAGTTCAAACAATTCACTCTCCCAATCACAGGAAGAAATGACTGCTTCACACTTTCAATCTTAAGTTTTAGTATTCTTTAACTATTATAGTAAGGAGACCTGGTGGGGCAGTGGTTAACTGCTCAGCTGCTAACCAAAAAGTTGGCAGTTCAAACCCACCAGCTGCTCCGCAGGAGGAAAGATGTGACAGTCTGCTTCCTTAAACATAATAGCCTTGGAAACACTACAGGGCAGTTCTACTCTGTCCTACAGGATCACTATGAGCTGGAATTGACTAGATGGCAACAGGTTTGGGTTTTGGTTAACTATTACAGTAGAAAAGAAAAAAAAAAGCAGCACTAGAGTTTCTTCCAAGGCTACTACACTTTATTTCCATTCATACAGTATAGCATTAATAGAAAAGCACTGCTTAAATATGAACTGTCTATGTACAAACTGCCTATTACATCTAATTATTCATAAAACACCCCCTCAGCTAGATAGTAGAAGGAAGACTGAAGCATCAGATAACATTTCAACTAAAAGACCGCTGTTGGCTGCTTCTTGGCCAATCATTCTCTGCAGCTCTTTCAGTTTAACCTGAAGTCTTTATCAGACACCAAGTCAGTTAACATGCATTGAAAGATTCTTCAAGAATATAAATGAGAAGGTTACTCAAACCAGCCCTGCTACTTTAATCTAAATTACCTTAAATTGAAGATCCAAATTGTAAGCATAGTGTAAGATTTTTCTACGATGTCTTTTAACTGCTTCCTCCTCCTCTCTTCTGTATTTCTAATCTCTCTGTATTTCTAATCTTTCTAATCTTATAGTTGAAAGAGGTTTACATTTTTTAGGAAAAAATATAGATGCTTTTAAGGAAGGTATTCCCTTAACTACTCCTTACATCTACTTTCTAATCCCCAACTCACTTAATTAAATTCAGCATGAATTTAAATTGCAATTAACATCTTTTGAGGGATTACATGTTCTAATCACAATTATGCAGTGAATATTTGAAACACATACATTTTGTTATATTATCTGAAGTGCAAATTAGAGTCCAAAAAAGATGTTTAATAAAAATGTATAATACTGAAGACTTTATTATGGAACCTAAGGGACTAAAAATGAGATTAAAAAGAGTAAAAGCACTGATACAAGTACAAAAACAATTGCTTCAACTTCCAAAACCCCTGGAAATGGCCCCACTTGGCTCCCATTTAACCTAGCTTCATCATAGTTTAAAAATTGCCTAGTAAGAGGTTTTACTAACCAAACTGAATTTCATTTTTCTTCCCTAGATCAGTAGCTACGGAGTCTTAAATGAGTGATGATGCATAAAATTCTACAAGGGCAGAAGGTAAAATGTTTTTCTGATTCAGGAAATTACAATGGAATGATTTAACTTCCTTTACTTTACCTTTCCTTCAAAACAGTATTTCATGAGCAGCAGAAAAAAAGCTGACATTTACTGAGCACCTTCTATAGGCCAGAAAATGTGTTAGGTGCCTTAAGTATTTTTTCATTTAATCCTGAAAATAACACTATAAGGTAAGTGTTATTCCATTTCATAGATGTGAAAACTAAGAACCGGAGAAGATAAATGAATCAGTGGTGAGATCAGGATTTGACTCCTAAATCCATGACCTTGTTAGGAAAAAAGATAATATCATTTCTGCAAATTTGACACCTTAAGAGATCTAGGTCAAGCCTGGAACAAAGTACCAATTATAAAGGTCAACTATAATCCTCTCAAATAGGCAGCTGGAACTTCAGTGACTGCAGAAGGTGCCTTCATCTTTTGTGGTAAATTTGGAAAGAATGCTTCAAGAAGCTTCACTCTTGGGACTCTCGGGGCTTTTTCTGAAAAGCCCAAGAGCTTGCTAAAACCCAGGTTTACTTCACTGTCTTCTCAATCAGTGTCCAGCGGAGTCAGGGCAGGTTTTATTATGAAGGAAAGATTTGGTTTACTCATTTATGCCCGGTTTCCTCTTGATAATACAAAGACTTACTTTACCTGGATCTGTTTGTGCACACATCAGATCTTTAGTTCTAAGGCAAGGTTTATCTTCAAGGAAACCAATGCAAACTCAGGTTCTGCCTTTCACTCTCTTCAACTGTCAGTTTCCTGTTAACTCATCACTATTCATACAACTTTTGCTACTACAGCTTACTAGTAAACGAGGGGCTAGTTAAGCTAGCTCTTACTTTTTACTATGAGATCCTCAATATGAGATATCACCAATTACTAAACTGCCTACCCAGTCACCCCTGAAAATCAGGGTTAAAAAGAAAACTTCAGTGCCCCTTGGCACAGTTTTTCTCTCATTTATCCATGACCCAGACCTCTTGCTCGATGCAATGGGGCTATGCCTAATGTGACACAATCCCCTTTACAAGAATAGACCCAACACAACCCAAAGATTGGAGAGAGGTAAGTGGGAGAAGAGGTATATGCTTTAGTAGTTTACCATCAGATATGCAGGCACTAGAGGGCTCTAGACTTAGTTTGTTGTTAGTTGCCATGGAATTGGCTCCAACTTACGGAAATCTTATGTATCACAGAACAAAAGGTTGCCCAGCAGTCTTGTGTCATCTTCATCCTAGGCCTGAAACGAGCTCTGCAGCTAGAGGACCTCTAACAAGTTAAAACCTAACCACTTCAAGCCTCTGTTTTCTCATCTAAAAAAATAGGCATAATATGAGTAACTACTTGTAAGAACTTTGTGAGAATTATATGAGACAATTCATGTAAAACATTAGCCATGCCATGGGGCACTGAAATTAGTAAGTGCTCAATAAATATTAGCTACTATTAACAGTTTTATTTTTTAACAATACAATTACAGTCTTTTTTTTAACAATACAATTCACTGTGACTTTAGATTCATAACCTGTTATACAGACCTTCCTCGTTTGTATTCAGAAAATTTAGAGATTTATGAGGCATAAGAAAAAAATCAACAATAGAATTTTTTTTCCCCATCTTTGAGGAAAAACCTGAAACAAGACCTCAGGGGAAAAACAAACCATATGGAGGAGGGCATCCTAACAATTCTAATTAGGACTGGGGTTTGGAATAAAATAATCATTCAGGTTGCTCCTAAAGTTTCCTGAAAACCAAAGGCTGAAAGGGAAACACAACCAGACGGACAGTACATTCACTGGAGATGCTAATGGCATCTAGGAAGGCAGAAACCAAGCCCTCTGGAAAGGTCTTTGCAACTTTCCTATGAAGCACATCTCCTGACCCAGTCATCATTTCTCAAACTCTGGCCTTTCTTGAACCTCTGATAAAATACCAACATAGGGAGGATACAAAGAGGTATGAATGGTTGGTGGAGGTAGAAGGTTGGTAAGGAAAGGCAAAAGGTATGGTTTCAGAGAGGTTGGAAATGTAATTCAGTTGCACCTGGAGAATGCTTCTTTTAGAGCAGCTCCAGGGAAAGGTAAGAGACACCAAGGAACAGCAGGATCCATGGCCTAGGAATCCTTCTACTCAGACCTAAGTATTATCATCAAAAACAACCAAATTATTCAGTCATTTAATGAATTTCTATTGTGTATGAGGAATTGGGATTTTTTTTTTTAATGTAAGATATGATCCCTGTCCTCAAGAACACTTTCAATATATAAGGCAGAAGACCAGTCCATTTGTTGTTGATTTGATCCTGACTCATAGTGACTCCACATATCAGAGCAGAATTGTGCTCCATGAGAATGAAGAAAACCAAACACACAAGGAAAAGATTAGTCCAAATGACTAATGCACCACAAGTAATACAGCCTCTACCAAACTGAGTCCAGAACAACTAGATAGTGCCCAGCTACCACCACCACCTGCTCTGACAGGGATCACAATAGAGGGTCCCAGAATGAGCTGGAGAAAAACACAGAACAAAATTCTAACTCACAGGAAAAAAAAAAAAGACCTGACTTACTGGTCTGAGACTGGAGAAACCCCGAGAGCATGGACCCTGACCACCCTTTTAGCTCAGTAATGAAGTCACTCCTGAAGTTCACCTTCAGCCAAAGATTAGACAGGCCCACAAAACAAAATGAGACTAAATGGTCATACCAGCCCAGGGGCAAGGACTAGAAGTCAAGAGGCAACAGGAAAGCTGGTAATGGGGAACCCAAGGTCAGGAAGGGGAGAGTGTTGACATGTCATGGAGTTGGCAAACAATGTCACAAAAACAATATGTGTACTAATCGTTTAATGAGAAGCTAGTTTGTTCTGTAAACCTTCATCTAAATTACAATTATTAAAAGAGAGAGAAAGAAGTCAGACACAAAACGCCAAAAAAAAAAAAAAAAAAAAACTATGCTCCATGGCATAGGATGTGCCAAAGCCAAAACTACTTTAAAGAAAACCAGGCACTGCATAAATGCTTACTTAAACCTCACAGACTACACAGATTTCCTTCAAAGGAGAATTTCTTTAAAACAGAGTTTAATATTTACTCTGTGATGGGCTTCTTTCTATATGAAATGGCTATGTTTAGGCATAACCACTCCTCTGTCAGTTTGTAGTATTATGGTGGCTTACATGTTGCTGTGATGCTGGAAGTTCTGACACTGGTAACACAAAAACCAGAAGGGTCACCCATGGTGGACAGGTTTCAGTGCAGCTTCCAGACTAAGACAGACTAGGAAGAAGGACCAGACAATCTACTGCTAAAACTATTGGCCAGTGAAAACCTTAAGAATAGCAGCAGAACAGTGTCTATACCGTGCTGGAAGATGAGCCCCTCAGGTTGGAAGGCACTCAAAATACGACCAGGAAAGAGCTGCTTCTACAAAGTAGATTCGACCTTAATGACGTGGATGGAGTAAAGCTTTCAGAACCTTCATTGGCTGATGTGGTGTAACTAAAAATGAGAAGAAAGAGCTACAAACATCCACTCATAATTGGAATGTGGAATGTAGGAAGTATCGATCTAGGAAAATTGGAAGTTGTCAAAAAAGAAATGGAATGCATAAAGATCAATATCCTAGGCATAAGTGGGCTGAAATGGACTGGTATTAGCCATTCTGAATCAGACAATCATGCGGTCCACTATACTGGGAACGACAAATTGAAGAGGAATGGCATCGCATTTATCATCAAAAAGAACATTTCAAGATCTATTCTGAGGTACAATGCTGCCAGTGACAGGATACTACTCATGCGCCTACAAGGAAGACCAGTTAACACGACTATTATTCAAATTTACACGAACTACTAATGCCAAAGATGAAGAAATTGAAGATTTTTACCAACTTCTATAGTCTGATATTGATCAAACATGCAATCAAGATGCATTGATAATTACTGGTGATTGGGAATGTGAAAGTTGGAAACAAAGAAGAAGGATCAGTAGTTGGAAAATGCGGACTTGGTGATAGAAATGACACCAGGGATCACACGATAAATTTTCCAAGATCAATGACTTATTGCAAATAGCTTTTTTGCAACAACATAGAAACAGTTACACACAAAGAGATATTTGGAACTTTCCAAAATTCAGGCTAAAGGTCTCCAGAAAATTCAGGATAAAGTATCTCCAGAAGCTTTCTAGACCACTGGGCCAACTAGATTTTTTTTTTCTTTTAGCCTTTGAAGCGTGGCTTATTCTGAAACTAGTAGTTTAGGAATATATCTTAGCATATTGTTTGAGGAGGCTTTAACCTTTTAAGTTAAACGATATGAGTATTTTTCTGTACCAAATTCTGGTTGAAGCTAGTTATTCTTATTTGATGAGGCTTGGTGAAAAAAGGTAGACAATATAGGAGAAAATATAGAAAATCTTCAACCCATGGAAAATATACAGGCTTTCATATTAAAATAATGGTCATTTAACTGAAAATTATAATTGTTTTAATGACAATTATGGCAAGCATTTAATGACTACTCACTGTATGTCAGATTAAATGATTTATACTCATTATTTCATTTAAAATTCATATTATACCTGTTTTATAGTTGAGGAGGCTGAGATGTAAAGTAATTTATCGAAAATCAGACAGCTAGTAATTAAATAGCAGAGCCAGGATCTGAATAGGTCTGTCTACACCAAAGCTTACACTCTCTTCACTGTTATAGTATCAACACCAAAAACTTCAACTAAAAACAATATGTTACTGCAATTTGAACCACCGCTCTTACCAAACTCATAAACCCAAGAAAATATCTCTCTACCCTATTCAACCATTTCCTTACGTCCACTCTTCATTTTTTCCAAAAGATAGGTCCATGCAATTTTCTAGATCTTCATCAAAAAAAAAAAGGGGGAAATGAAGTGTTTTTTTAATACAAAATATAAGTCCTTCAGCATCATAGAAAATAACTTTCACATAAAACACAGTGGAATAACTGAGGGCAAGGTATAAAAAATTATGAAGGTGCTAAAAAATGCTCTGCTATCAGTACTATACCTGGGTACCAACGTGTTCACACAAGTTACTTTGAAACAAATCAGTCTAAGTGCCCGTTTTGGAAAACACTTCCTTGCACTGAATACCTGTGTTAGGAAAGAAAGCCAGCCCAGAAATTAATTATGAAATGAATGATTTTTCAGAGTGCTATGAGAAGTTTTACATTACAACTTTCTAATAAACTTTTCCTCTATAATCAGAGTGAAATCTTCCTACAGACTTCCTTCCTTCATTTACATATTTGTGCAGGTCTAGTCTTTTTTTTTTTTTTTTGTATTCCAAGCCCCTTTGCCCTTTCAATCATGAAGCATATTACTCCACTGTCAGTGCAAAACAGTTCCTAACAACAGGGAACCCAGCTGGGATAGGAAGAGGGCAGCAGGCTCATGCATTAACATAATAATCCAACTGTGTTCCCATAGGCCCTTAGGGCAGACAGCATATTAGGTAGGCCTCCTGTGCAGACTCTGGTGGAAGCTGCCTTATCACCTGCCTATCAACCTGTGGCAGCTATAGCTGGCTCAATAGCACCAGCTCCTGCCAAGCAGTGGTGCCCAATTACCTTATTACAAAAGACAGAAATCCATTTTTCTATGTCTGTTTAATGTACTCAATGCATTTCCTTATTTATGATTTGAATCTATGTTTCTGCATTGTTTCCAGGGGACTGACTTATTGCCTTTTAACTTTTGAAAGTCTAGTTGTCTAAAGGCCATACCACTGCAGTAGTCAGGAATGAGACTGAAAACTAAATTGCAAACACAAAATCCCAAGTGCGTAATGCTAACTGCTCGGTTCCCGGTTGTCTAAAGATTCTTCAATGAGTAAAGACGACTAGAGGTGTGGGGGGTACCTGAATAGCTGCCATCGCTATTTCTTCAAGGGGAAAAAGGTGGGAGAAATCCTATACCAATGTCTTCTTTAAATATATTTTTTTATTCTCATCCACACTTATTCTAAGGCTGATTCCCATATAGCATAAGCATTTGTGCACACTGATCCCCTGCGTGGCTGAAGCAGTACAGAGTCAAAAAAGATATGACAAAACTATGTTTTAAAATCTCAGATTATTATTGATGACTCCCTTTTTCAGAAAACATGCTGATCCATTTCTCTGCTTTGTACTGTTTGCATGCAAGAAATGCATGTCTTATTTTAATACTCCTCAGTTCCTGGAATCTTTGATTCACTCTATGTATAATTTTCTTTCCAAGTCACAATATATATCAAATAAGGAAAAGCCAACAGGTATATTCCACTCAAAAGATATTACTCACTACATGTTATGCAAGATCACCTTTAAAAACACCATAAAGAGATGTTTAAAATCACAACTCATTGTGAATTAAACAGAGTTAATGGCACCCAACAGCAACAACACTGTCTTGTGTCTTGATGAAATTTCCCCTTAAAAAGGTTACAATAAAGTGCATAATATGACATTTATTTAATATAGGAAAAAAGTGCTCTTAGAAGTATTCTAACTAAAGCTATTTAAAAGAGCAGGAGATGACTTACTTGGTTAGAGAAACATTTTCTACTAATCAAGTATTTCTTTAAAAAATTAGTTCCTAGAATTGTTATGTTTTGTTTTTGTAGGTATTTTAATAAAAAATGAATCCTCCAGTCAGACAAAAATGCATTTATCTAACATTTCTATGAATTTTAAATGTCAAGGCACATTATTATTTAAGCCAGCCAGCCTGATATATTTTACGGACATTCTAATAATTAAGTATCAAGGGCCACATCTGCAAATGGCTTTGATTTTCTCTGTCACAGTTACCTCTGTTACCTTAGCATTAATTGTTTGTGCATTGCATTAGTAGGTGGCAGTGACCATTCAGCAACTTGTCAGCTCTTTGCATTACTTCCACACACGCCATACAGGGCTTTGTACAAGGTAAATACCCTCATCAGCAAGACATTTGTCTGCTCTTTATCAAACAACCTGGGGAAAATTCAAGTAAAAGAGGAAAAAAACTAAAAGAAATTTTCTTCTTCTGTGAGTAAATTCTGAGCTGTTTAATAGTCTCTAAACACTACACTACACTATATTATATGTTGATAGAAGTGTAAATACAAAATACTAAACTCAATTATAAATATTAATGCTTATATATGTGTTTAGCAGCAAAATTATACACATCCCCTTCTTGATCTTTTGGGGATTCCAGAAGCTCTTTATTCTTCATAAATTTTTACGTTTTGACAAAATGTAATGCATCTTCCAAGTCATTAAGTACAGAAACTTGATTTTTTATTAAAAAACAATAAACACCAGCAATGTGGTGACAGGATAAATAGTAGCCTAGACTTTACCACTTTAATTCCTTAAAGGTGTATGCTTCTACTCTAGGGTAAACAAAAGGAAAGCATTTTTATAAAATTGAAATCTAGTTATTCCATTGGTGAGGACTTGATTTTAACTTAAATAGCAACTTCTGCTACTACAATAATTTGGTCTCCAAAGGAGGATGGCGAAGGAAATAAGGGACAGAATTATGGTGTCATTTCTAGCACTGATAATTCAACTTTGGAAGGGCTGAAGCATTATTAAAAAAAAAAAGCTAAACATAAAAGAATCAAATGTTATTTAAAATTTTAAATGGGAATATTAAAAAAGTCATGTAAAAATGCTTTTATATTTAAGTATGATATATCAATTTTAAAATCTGCCCCCCCCCCAGCAGTTTCTTTAGGAAATACATTTCTACATTTGAAATACACCATATCTACATTTTGATTCTACGAGAGCATTTTCTTTCCTCCAAAGAATTATCTAGAAAAGACCCTCCTCTCCCTATGAAAATTTGTTTTATTCTTAAGGACTTTATCTACCCAGTTCAATTTGGTAGTATAGATATGGCTTCAGAGATAGTTTTCAGCTAGCATGTTTTGACATTTCTGCCAAGATTAAGATTAAGTATGAAATACCGAAATTACGCGTTAAAATAGATGCCATTTTACTTTGTTTCTTCCTGAATAGCCCTTCAGCTCTTGAGGCACATACATTTTTCCCCAGGCAAAATCCCCAGGCTAAAATAACTGAGCTTCATATCTTCATGAAACCGAGCTTCCCAAACATTATTCTTAGGTATCTGATTATCTACCAGCTATAGTTTCATTTCATATTTAATCATGTAAATCTTACTTGAAAAAGGAAAAATAATACACTTATAACATTTCTTTTTCTGTCAATTTTTCATCCTGGATACAATTGATGAGAATACTTGATTACTTCATTTTAAAAATTTTGATCTTTATTTTAGCAACAGAGTTACAAGTCACAAGAACTCAAGAACTGATCATTTTTGCACCCAAAACTTAAGTTTCCTCCCACGACTTCCCTCTCAGCAGTGTACTATCTATCCTACATTTGCCACTGGGGAAGGACCCTCCCATCTGCCAAGATTTAATCCTATCACTTTGCAACCTCAGCCTCTCAGGCAACTTAAAGTCAAAGACCTCCATTTTGAACCTTAACAGATATTCCAAGACTATTACTCCAAACCTCAGTTGAGGATAATATAACTTGAAATAAAAATGAAAGAAATTTAACAACAAGTAAAAAAAGTACATAAATGAATACCTCACAAGACCTTTCAGATCATCATAGATTAAACAGAAAAGTTTAAGATTAAATGCAACCTCAAAGCTTTTAAAATTAATAGAAATTAAAAGGCAGACTGAATCATCATATACTGACGAAGCCAACTTGATTTATAGGACCAAGCATTTTTATTTACATATAACTCTATCACAAAAAGTTTATAGATTACTACCTTGACACCTACTCTGGTGCTAAATCATTATGCATTCAGTTATTCGAGCAGGTATCAGTAAAGAAAATTTGGCTTATGTAATTGCCTGCTCAACTTAGCTCTTGTTTCAAACTAGAACGCTTCCTGGAAAGTTACAGATAGAATGCTGAAACAGAATTAAGAACTATATGATGAGGAGAAACAGGAATAAAATACAAGAGGGTAGGGGAGGAGGCAATGTAAAAAGAAATGTATAAAAGGTAAAAAATAAATAAGAAAGGTAGAGTGAGTAAATAAAGAACAGGAATTAGAAAACTGATACTCTTCATCTTCTTAAATTTGATAGTATCGATTTTCTTAAAGGCATAATTAAATACTTCTGTCTACACAGTGTTCTGGGAGAGCTGCCACACAGAGAGATGCTACACACAGTAATAGTCCATAAAGTAAATATTTATGTATATTTATACACATACATACACACACACAGAGGCAGTGGTGTTTCAGTGGTAGAATTCTCACCTTCCATGTGGAAAAACTGGGTTCAATTCCCAGTTAGCACACCTCATGCACAGTCACTACCTGTGTGTGTGTTGCTATGTGTATTGCTATGATACTGAACAGGTTTCGGTGGAGCTTCCATACTAAAACAGACTAGGAAGAAAGGCATGGTGATTTGCTTCCTAAAACCAGCCAATAAAAACACTATAAAACACAACGGTCCAATCCTGCTGTACATGGGGTTGCCATGAGTCAGGGGGAACTCCACAGTAGCTAACAACAACATTAATATACATAGCTATATATGTATGCACATATATATGTGTGTGTGTATGTATACACTAGAAAGCGAAAAAAAAAAAAAAACCTCAAATTTGTTATCATCGTGTTACAGTGCAGAACTGCTCCCTAGGGTTTTCTTGGCTGTAATCTGTACGGAAGCAGATAGCCAGGCCTTTCTTCCACCTATCAGGTGGGTTCAAACTGCCAATCTTTAGGTTAGCAGTCGAGTATAAACTGTTTGCACCAGCCAGTGACTATATATGTTGTTGTTGTTAGGTGCTATCGAGCCGGTTCTGACTCAGCGACCCTATGTACAACAGAACAGAACACTGCCCAGCCGTGCACCATCCTTGTATTTTGAGTGCCTTCCAACCTGAGGGGCTCATCTTCTGGCGCTATATGAGACAATATTCTGCTGCTATTCATAAGGTTTCCACTGGCCAATTTTTTAAGAAGTAGATCACCAGGTCCTTCTCCCTAGTCTGTCTTAGTCTGGAAGCTCCACTGAAACCTGCCCCCGACGGGTGTCCCTGCTGATATTTGAAGTACTACCAATGGTATAGCTTCCATCATCACAGCAACATGCGAGCCACCCCAGTACGACAAACTGACAGACGAGTTGACTACATATATATATCTTGGGTTTTTATCTTGGATTGCTTCACTGGCACACTCTCTCGCTCTCTCTACACACACACAATGCATGTATACACATACACATATACATATATATGTGTCTGTGTGGAGAGAGACCTGGAGAGCCTGCCAACGAAGCAACTCAAGATAAATTAACAGGTAACTGGTCAGCATCATTGGCAACTTCTGAAAGATGAAAAGAAGAGTGACCTTTTTTGGTCTCCTCCTTAGCAGATCCCCATAATGTGTGTGCGTGCGTGTGTTTGTGTGTGTGCATGCGTGCGCGTGTGCGCATGTGTATGTGCATGTGTGAGCATGCGTGCGTGTATGCATGTGCCTGCATGTGTGCACACGTGTGTGTGCGTGCGTGCGTGTGTGGGTGCATGTGTGTGTGTGTGTGTGTGTGTGTGTGTCTTGGGGGGGGAGGGAAGGTGTATGCGGAGATCTCTGAAGAGGAGAAACAAGAGCTCCCTGAGGCACAACTGAGTGGGATCTGGCTTCCACTTTCAGACCTTAGGTAGTCCTGGAACACATCCCCTTACGTGACCTCAGATCAAATCTTGCTATAACTAACTCCAAGGTACTGACAAAACTGTTACTGGAAGGTGAATACTAGCTTAAAGTAAGCCATTAACTGGGGCATAGAAATATTTATGGCACAGTGGCCATGCCTGACTCAATTTGCATTCAAAACAGAAAAACAGATAACCAGACTGGTTTAGTGATAGCAAATGGTATTGTTCACCATATGGATAGCCAGTAACAGAAATACAGGTGTAAAAAGTGAAATCACAGATCAGCCTTTGTCGCTGAAGAAACAACAAATTCTGCTCAGAAAAAGAACATACAGTCGCCTTTCCAGTCCTTTATGCAAGAAGCCAATTTTATTCTTGTTTCAATACTGAAATCTAGAAACAAAGAGACAAATCAATTAATCTTTATAAACTGCTCCTCGGAGCTTCATTTTCCTCAAGGAGTTAAAAGGAAGCCTTGACCACTACACAGAGAACATGAAATCCCTGCACTGAATTGCAAATGCATATCTCCAATTACAGTTAAAGACATTTTTACAGCTTTTATGCCAAGTCTATATTACTAGATATTAAAGAATGTGCTGTAGCAGTTAAATGTGCTAAAGCTGGCTAATCACGCTCTTGATAACAATGGTTTATGATTATATCTCAAGGAAAGCAAGAAAAAGGCTTTTACACACTTTTGTTGCTACATGATGATGCTGAACAGAAATAAAAACAAGTAGCAAAGTCAACCAAAATCTGTTGTTCTCTCTTTTGATACTATCATCTAGAGGCTAAGACATCAAAAATTGTAACTGGATTTTTACATATCCCTTGGAATAAATTCTGCGGAAAGATTTCAGAGGCTCTAGAACTAACTTAAAATAGCAAATGTATTTATATTTTTCCAAATTTGTATACACTTATACAATGAAAAATTGTACCTATAAAGCAAACAGGTGAAGAATAATGAGAATTTTAAATTAGCATTCATTAGAAATACCAATGTGAAAAGAAGGAGGTCAACTATTAATAAGGTACGATTTCCCACCACTGGGATTTATATTCTGAATTCATTTTAAGAACAGAAAGCTATGATCTAAAAATCTCCACCTCTAAGACAGTTAAAAGTTGAGATAATAGTGCTTAAAAAGTAAGAATTGGGGATCCAGGAACAGCAATTTGCACACATAAGCCATGTAGTTCCCATTAATCTATAATTTTAATTTAGAACCATAAGGCCCACTTATTTCATGAAAAATGGGGTTACTCACTGGATAGCATATCTATTTCGGATAAGACTAACAGTTCAGAGATTTCAATCATGCACGTGAGTTCCTTTTCATTTTTCTTTTTTGGTATGTGCAGTTCTCAAAGCTACACACACACACACACACACACACACACACACACACACACACACACACAAACATACCGAAAAAGAACTATATACACTAAAATTTAAGGTTATTCCAACAAAAGGGTTAATTAGGGAAACAAATTTTCTCAGACTGTTAATAATGGGAATGACACATACTACGTGCCCATAAGTAATTCTCAGGTATCTTTGATCTTCAGCCCCACGTGGTTTCCGTTGCCTACTGTAGCCTGGCCTCTGGGACTCTCTCAGAACCAGACATCTGGCTACTTTGTTGTTTTAGACTAATCTCCTCCCAGGAGAGCTCAAGAAACGACACCAGGCAAGGAGGGTCCTGGCAAGGGAAAAAACAGTATTAGCCGATTTTCTTTTTGAGCGGACGAGAGTATCAAAATTGTCTGCGAATTTCTACGAGGGTCTTATGAGCTCTTCCGTGGTTTTGCTCTGGCATAATTTAAATAGGATATATATATTATATCTTAAGACCCATCAATCATCTTTAAGAATTCACTGAACGTTAATCATAGCATATTACGACATATAGGAGAAAGTTGTGGGGAAAAATACAAATCAGATTAATTCTTCATCCGTTAGGGTTGGGTGACGACTGATAAAACAGATTTTAATTGTCAGCTGAAGGGTTACACAAAAATTATGGGATAATGTCTAAGATTTGCATGCCTCCCATTACTCCAACTCCCAATCCTGTTTCTTCCTTTAACTGTGATTTAGCTACCAAACTACCAGAAGGGTTTTATTAGTGTGCTTCTGTAAAGTGCCTCTGAGGAAACCAAGAGTGAACAAGAAGAGGTGATAAGTGATACAGGCTTTAAAAATAAAACACTTAAGTCAAGGACACAATGTCATTTTAGAAGCAACAATCACCAATATTTTTCCCAAGACAGCAAATAATCACCAATCTCTTAATACTTTCTTAGGGATATTGTTCAGACCCCAAAATTTGTATGTTCTGAGAAAAAATAATTTGTCATTTGTTACACAGAGTATAAGCCAAGTAATAATTCCTGAACTTTAATATTTTTACTAAAGTCATAGTTTATCTATTTCTAATAGATGATTATAGATAGATAATATATGAAACCAAATGTTACACTAAATACGACATTTGGTGATGGAAGACTCACCAGATTGCTAAAATAACTAATGTATCTATTTCATGTCTACAGGTAAGAGAAATTCCTTGTTTTATGCTTTAATTATCTTTATAATAATAAAAACATATAGCTATATAGTGACTCCTACCTTGTACTATATTTTACGAATTAACAATTCTAATCTCCACTTTGTCATACTGTCTACTATGTTCACATCCATTTAAGCACTACTACAGATGGAAACTTTCAGAAGACAAGCATAAAAAGAAAATCTTAAGCAATAATAATTCATTTGTGATGAAATAGTTTCCCAAGTAAAACAAAACAATTATGCTAGAAACATAATAATATGAAAATTGAAAGATAAAGAAAACTCAGAGATCTTTTATTTTGAATTTCTTTCCTTGACCAAAGATGCATAAAGATTCTGAGAAACTTCAAAGATCACACTTCAGTTTATACATTCACATCACCATTATTCAAGAAAAAAAAAAAAGTTAGCACAAAATTGGGTCCCAGAACATATTAGCAAAATGGATTCCAGTGGGAATGTTCCCAAAAATTCCTATAGGCGTCTGGAGTTTCGTATGTAGCATTAGGATTAGTGCTGCTATGTTACAAAATTATTTCTCACATTAATCTGCATTTCCTGAAGAATCCAAAGAAACAGAAAATTCAAGAAAACCAATGAGATGCAACAATGCTGTTCACTATTAAGTTATAATGATCCCAGAAGGCAATTCAGAATTGCCTTCTAGATATCACATTATTTTAAATTATACTCAGTGTAGTTCTAGTCTTAAATGTACTTTATTCTATTCTATTATTTGAAAATTGTATCCCGATACACTTTATATTAACTGTAATTAAGTTTAGCTGGATACTAAAAATAGACTATAAGCAGTAGTTTACACAAGAGAGATGTTCATTTATCTTTCATGTAAAAGAAAGAGGTAAGCATTGAGAAGTAGGCAATCTAGGGCTGGTATGGCATCTCCATAGTCAAAAGGGCCCAGGCTCCTATTCTTGCTGTTTCACTATCATTGTCAGGTTGCTTCATGATCCAAAATTACTCTTCAAACTCTAGTCATCAAATCAACATTCCAACAAGCAGAAAAAGGAAGGAAAAATGAAGGTTGTTTACGGGTGATCATTGCACATGATTAATGTAATGGATATCACTAAATTGTATATCTGAAAAATGTTGAATTGGCAAATGTATTATATATATTTTTACAACAATAAAGATTGTCCCTTCAAAGGAGACTTGCTAGACATAATATACAATACATTTATTTATATCTCACTGGCCAGAATTTGAAGGAGCCCTGGTATCATAGCAGTTAAAGTACTCAGCTGCTAACTGAAAGGTTGGCAGTTTGAACCCACCAGCCACTCTGTGGGAGAAAAATGTGGCAGTCTGCTTCAGTAAAGATTTACAGCCTTGGAAACCCTATGGGGCAGTTCTACTCTGTCCTAAAGGGTTGCTGAGCGCTGAAATCGACTTAACAGCAATGGGTCTTTTGGTTTGAGCAGAATTTAGTCACATTGTCACAAAGAAGCCCAGGAAGTCTAATAAGTACAGTATTTTAACTGGATAGTAGTGTGTGTCCAGCTGAAAGTTGGGGTTGCATGCTAAAGAAGAAGGGGAAAATGGGTATTGAAACACAACCAGATATGTCATTCACACACACACACATATATATATATGAATTCATATATATATATATATATATATATATATATACACACACACACACACACACACGTATTCAGTTAAATGCAACTCCTCTTGTAGGTAAAATAAATGAGTTTTTTTAAAAAGAGAAACAAATTCATTACTATTACTGGTATCAGATTAGCTTAATTCAGATGAAAGTGCAGTGGGAGTTATCAATAAGTCAATACAATGAAAATAATAAATTTAAAATTGGGTCAATTTGAGAAAACAATATCCAATGAAAGAGACAGACACAGAGAATCAATTCATTTCCTTGAAACAAAATTAATATTTCCTTAAGTATGAACTAAGTACTTATTAAATTATCAAGTAGATTCTCCCAATGAGTTAACATTTTGTGTTGGCTTAGACAGAGTCCATGTGGGGACCAGAACATAACTTTAGGCATGGATGGAAGTCAATAATTTTCCATCACCCCATCCATATTTCTTGCCCCCATGGTGGGGTAGGGAATGTAAGTAAAGAAGCAAGAGTGTGAAAATCAGGATAATCAAACCAACTCCCTATAGGGTCTACCTCCCAGATCAAATGAAGAAATATTTATAAAGAATCACTCAAAAGGGAGTTTAAGGAGATTATATGACTTGACTCTGACTATAGATTTTTGAGAGTTATAGATACAGCCCAGGTTCCTCTAGGTCAAATATCTATCTCCTTGGCTTTTGTAAATTTCAAATAAAGCTGCAGTGATTCATTCCCAGGTGATTCTGAAGCACACTTCAATGAGTAGAAGAAAGTCCCAAGGAGCATTACAACAGCAGCATGCTTTGGAACGGGTCTTGTGGTAACAGGAAAACAGGGTCACACAGTGTGAGGGAAGTTCCCTAACTTCTCAGTGGTGAGGGCATAATGCCTTTGGGAGTCCCAGCAGACCCTGACAACACCTGCTATACACAGAGCCAATGTTGCAGGTAACTTCATGTCCTAGAAAACCTTCACAGACTATTACTGATGGAGCAGACTGATCAGCCCTGACAACTTCTTGAAGTAGATGCAGTGCCAGAAGAGAACCTGTTTATTCATCGTAAGGCTAGGTTCAGGAGCCCTGGTGGCACAACAGTTAAGTTCTTGGCTACTAACCAAAAGGTTGGTGGTTCGAACTCACTAGCCGCTCCATGGGAGAAAAGATCTGGCAATCTGCTCCGGTAAAGATTTCAGCCTAGGAAACCCTATGGGGTAACTCTATTCTATCACATGGAATCAATATGACTCAGAATCAACTTGATGGCACACAGCAACAACAAAGGCTAGGCCCAGGATTTGGAAACCTGAGAGAAAGTCCCACTCTGGACTGAGAAAAGTTATGCCCTGAGGGAGAGACCACAATGATGATGAAGATGATACGATCACAGTGGTGGCAACAGCATCTGTAGAAGGGGCAATCTGAGTGCAGCCTGCTGACTTTCCCTGTGACCCACAAATGAACCTTATGCTTAGGACCAGATGTGTTCGCCTGGCTTCTTGGACAGGATGAGAGTGTGGGCTGACTCTCTTTCCCAGGGTGTCTTGACCCAAAACATATCCTATAGCAGCTGATGCTCTATCAACACATCCTTTCCCTTTTGCCCTGAGCATATGTCAATATTCCTAGGAACTACTTAGCAAAATAAGTGCATTATATGGTAACTGGTTAATCCTATTTCTGTATCTATTCTTACAGAAGCAGGAACAAGGTGTCTCAACTGCAGTACAGGAGGGATGGGCACACCCTACCAACCCTGTGTCAGCTGCAGGGAGTGACCCACTGGCCATAGGGGACTGGCCACTATTGAAGCTGACCTTGTTCTGTCTCTTTCTATGTGAGTTAAGCGCTGTTCCATCCAATTTCTGTGTCTAAGTTGTGCATTTGTTGGCAACTCTGGACCTTGGCTCCACAGTCTGGTGCAGAGAGTAGGGTTAACAGCAACAATACAGGTGCCAGAGGACCATCCATGCACAGTTCTTCTAAAGAGTCTAGCTTGGTTAAGATCTGGTTAGTAGAGGAACTAAAATTCACAAAGAGGATGAGACATGACGAAAGAAAAGAGGGAAAAGGATAGGAAAGAAGAGAAGGGGAGAGTCTAAGAAGACAAGCATAGAGCTTAAAATACAAAGATAAATAATGAAGAAGCTTTAAAAAATCAAGTAGACTATATTGGTATTCTCTCTTCGCAGCCTTATGAAAGGAAAAGAATCAGCCAAATTGAAGATACGTCAATTAAAACTATTGCGTCTGAAGAGAATAAAAAAAAAGAATGAAGAAAAGTGAACAGAGCCTAAGCAACTGGTGGCACACTATCAAGAAGACCAACATATGCATTATGTATGTCCCACAAGGAGAAGAGAGAGAAGGGAGCAGAAAAAAATATTTGAATAAATAATGACAGAAAAAGTCCCAAATTTGACAAAACACGTGAATCTACACGTCTAAGAAGCTGAATGAACTCCAACTAGGATAAACTCAAAGAGATTCATACCAACACACTATAATCATACTCTCAGACACCAAAGATAAAGAGATAGTCTTGAAAGCAGAAAAAGAAAATCATCACATACAAGGGATCCTCAGTAAGATTAAACACCAATTTCTCCTCAGAAACTGTGAGGTCAGAAAGCAGTGGGATAAAATATTTAAAGTGAAGGAAAAGAACTGTCAACCAAGAATCTGGAAAAACTGTCCTTCAAAAATGGGGGCAAAATTAAGATCTTCCCAGATAAACAAAAGAGCCCTGGTGGCACAGTGGTTAAGAGCTGGGCTGCTGGAGGCGAGGCCAAGATGGCAGAGCAGTCAGATGTTTCCGGTGGACCCTCTTACGACAAAGACGTGAAATGCCAAGTGATTCAAACATATATAGCAACTTGGGAGCTCTGAACATCAAAGGCAGAGTTGAGGAACTGGACTGAGTGGCAGGGGGAGGAAACGATGGTTCAGAAGCAGTGAACAGTTGCCAGACCTGACTCAGCGAGAGCCTGAGCCTTCAGGCCTGACCAGCTCAGGGGTGTGAGTGGTGAGGCAGGGAAGCAGCCATGCTCGGGAGGCACGTTGTCAGCACCAGGAGAGACCCAGCACCAGACGGTCTACTGGGCCACCCAGAACCAGTGAGAAGCAGCCCTCCATGAAAGATAAGTACTTGCGTAGGGCTTACCGTGCAAATCAAAAAAACCCCTTTAGGGAGAAACCTCTCTCCCATTTACCTCCCCACTCCTTGCTCTGCACTGGGTCCCGGACTGGCCTCAGCAATTGCTGAGTCCCCTGGGCCAGAAGTAGGAGCAGTCACAAGCCCGGAGCCATTCTCCCTGCCTTGGAGAGAGAACAAATTAACAAACAGGGAAAAATAAACTGCCATCTCCCCTAAGCCAGGAACCCAGGGTAGGCACAGCTCCATAGCCTAGGCACAGGCAGAAGGGATCCATAGACTTTGAGTGCCTCTCCCCCTTCATAGATTTGTGTGGGCCCATCTCAACAGCGTAGGCCCTCATTACTGCAGTACAACAGGGTATATACCGGAACTGTAACTTCAACTGTTTCAGCTGTGAACCTTCTTGACATTTGACACTCCTCTGCCCATTAAGAAGGGTCTTCACCTATCCACGTCAGGGGCCTGAGGACTGGTGGCTCCACCTACGCCACCTAGCCACCTGCAAGAGGGGCCCTGAATAAGAGGTGCCCCCCATCCTTACAGTCAACAACATTAGGTGCTCATAGTCCAGCTGCAAACCCACCCACCTACGTGCTCTAGGGAACAGGGACACACCTTCTTCCTGGACACTCGAGGGGGCCGTCATCCCCCTGCCTTGCTCAGAGTGTGTCCCCCAGCTGCAGCCAGATACCTGTGCCTACACCAATCAACCATGCCTGTCTAGGACTGTAAGTAAGAGCCTACATCACACACTTGGTGGCTATATACCTGGGCATCTGATCTGAATCCATACAGTATGAGTGGGCAGACTACTGAGCACACATACCTAGTGACAGATCTAACCACCTAGTGACAGGACATTAGAGATTCAAAGGTGCCAATAATCAAACTAGCTCACACGAGCAGCCTATTTGGGCATACCAAAACAAAACAAGAAGCTAGGACACAGGAAGCAAACAGAAAATAAATAAATATATTAACTTATTGATGGCTCCGAGACAACAGTCAATATCAAATCACATAAAGAAGCAATCCATGATGGCTTCAGCACACTCCCAAAATAAAGAATCTTGAAACTTTCCAAAGGAGAAAAATTTCTTGGAACTACCGGAGGCAGAATACAAAAGATTAAGATCCAAAACTCTTCAAGAAATTAGGAAGGAAATTAAGCAAAATGCACAACACGCAGTAGAGGAAATTAAAAAGATTAGAAAAGAGTATAATGACAAATCTAACAGGCTGCAAGAATCCATAGAGAGACAGCAATCAGAAATCCAGAAGATTAACAATAAAATTTCAGAATTAGACAACTCAATAGAAAGTCACAGGAGCAGAATAGAGGCAATGGAAATCAGAATTAGTGAGATTAAAGACAAAGCACTTGACACCAACTTATTTGAGGAAAAATCAGACAAAAGGATTTAGAAAAATGAATACACCCTAAGAATTATGTGGAACTCTATCAAGAAAAATAACCTACGAGTGATTGGAGTACCAGAACAGGGGGGATAACAGAAAATACAGAGAGAATTGTTGAAGATTTGGTGGCAGAAAACTTCCCTGATATTGTGAAACATGACAAGATATCTATCCAAGATGCTCATCAAACCCCATATAAACTAGATATTAAAAGAAACACACCAAAACATATTACAATCAAACTTGCCAAAACAAAAGATAAAGAGAGAAGTGTAAGAGTGGCTAAGGATAAACGAAACGCCATCTACAAAGGAGAGAAAATAAGAATAAGCTTCAACTACTCAGCAGAAACCATGCAGGCAAGAAGGCAATGGGATGACATATATAAAGCCTTGAAGGAAACAAACTGCCAGCCAAGAATTATATATCCAGCAAAACTGTCACTCAAATATGATGGTGAAATTAGGGCATTTCCAGAAAAACAGAAGTTTAGGGAATTTGCAAAAACCAAGCCACAATTACAAGAAATATTAAAGGGAATCCTCCAGATAAAAATCAGTAACATCAGATAACAACCCAAGACTAGAACACAGGACAGAAAACCAGATATCAACCCAGATAGGGAAGTCACAAAAGTAAATCAAAGCTAAAACACTGAAAATAGGGAAACAGATGTCAATGTGTAAAAGATGACAACATTAAAACCAAAAAGAGGGACTTAAAAATGTAAACATAGATTTTTCATATGGAGGGGAAGTCAAGGCAATATAAAGAAATAAAAAACTGGTAAAAACTTAAGAAAAATACGGGTAAAAATTAAGGGAACCACAAAGGAAACTAACAATCCTACAAGTTAAAATAAAAAGCTAGAAAAATATACAGACTCAGCAAACACAAAATCAACAACAATGAAAAAGATGAAAAGAAAATACATAAAGAAAAACGACTCACCACAAAAAATTAAGTGGAACAAAGAAACTGTGAACAACACACACACACAAAAAAAATCAACATGACAGCACTAAACTCTCACCTATAAATAATTATGCTGAATGTCAATGGACTAAATGCACCAATAAAGAGATAGAGACGAGCAGATTGGATAAAAAAACATGATCCGTCTGTATGCTGCCTAGAAGAGACACACCTTAGACTTAAAGACACAAACAAATCTAAACTCAAAGGATGGAAAAAAAAATATATCAAGCAAACAACACTCAAAGAAAGAGCAGGAGTGGCAATATTATCTCTGACAAAATAGACTTTAAAGTGAAATCCACCATAAAGGATAAGGAAGGGCACTATATAATGATTAAAGAATCAATACACCAAGAGGACTTAACTATAATAAACATTTATGCACCCAACGACAGGGCTCCAAAATATATAAAAAAAAACTCTAACAGCACTGAAAAGAGAGATAGACAGCTCCACAGTAGTACTGGGAGACTTCAAAACACCACTTTCTGTGATGGACAGAACATCCAGGAAGAAGCTCAACAAAGACATGAAAGAGCTAAATACCACAATCAACCAACTTGATCTCACAAACATATACCAAACACTCCACCCAACAGCAGCCAAGTATACCTTCTCTTCCAATGCACATGGAACATTCTCCAGAACAGACCACATATTAGGCCATAAAGCAAGCCTTAACAAAATCCAAACTGTGGAGATATATGCCATTTAAACATGGCTGCACTATTGACAACTGCAGTCCCCACAGGCCTCTATGTTACACAGCATGTTGAGATGTGTCTCCAACATGTTGAGACTTGTCATGATCTGTTTTCCCAAACCTATTGTCCCTTTACTGATTGGCTTGTTTACCTGAATTCCTTCTCCCTTGCCCACACCCAAAGCCCATTGTTTTGTTAATTGATTTATTGCTTGCTGTATTGACTATAAAATAAACTCCTGGGACTGAAGCAGGGGGTCAACTCCTCAGAGTGACCCTCCTGGCCCCACTTCTCTGTAAGAGTTGTGGCATGGTTACTGTCTCCGCCGCTCACTGCAACACAAAGCATCGAAATATCACAAAGCATCTTTTCTGACCATAAAGCCATATAAGTAGAAAGCAACAACAGAAAAAGCAAGGAAAAAAAATCAAATACACGGAAACTGAACAACACCTTGCTCAAAAACTACTGCGTTACAGAAGAAGTTAAGGATAGAATAAAGAAATTCATAGAAGCAAATGAGAACGTAAACACACCCTACCAGAACCTTTGGGACACAGCAAAAGCAGTGTTCAGAGATCAGTTTATAGCAATAAATGCACACATCTAAAAAGAAAAAAGGGCCATAATCAAAACATTAATCCTACAACTGGAACAAGCAGAAAGAGAGCAGCAAAAGAAGCCCTCAGGTGCCAGAAGGAAGGAAATAATAAGAATTAGAGCAGAATTAAATGAAATAGAGAATAGAAAAACAATTGAAAGAGTTAACAAGACCAAAAGCTGGTTCTCTGAAAATATCAACAAAATTGATAAACCACTGGCCAAACTGACAAAAGAAAAACGGGAGAGGAAGCAGATAACCTGTTTAAGAAATGAGATGGGTGACAGCACAACAGACCCAAATTAAATTAAAAGAATCATAACAAAATTCCATGAAAAACTGTACTCTAACAAATTTGAAAACCAAGAGGAAATGGAGGAATCCAGAAACTCACTACCTACCTAATCTAACACAAACAGAGGTAGAACAACGAAATAAATAAACCCATAACAAAAGAAGAGATTGAAAAGGTAATTTAAAAACTCCCAACCAAAAAAAAACCCTAGCTCAGATGGCTTCACTGGAGAATTCTACCAAACCTTCAGAGAAGAGTTAACACCACTACTACTAAAGGTATTTCAGAGCATAGAGAAGGATGGACTACTCCCAAACTCATTCTATGAAGCCAGCATAAGCCTGATACCAAAACCAGGTAAAGACACCACAAAAAAAGAAAAATACAGACCAGCATCCCTCATGAACATTGACACAAAAATCCTCAACAAAATTCTAGCCAATAGAATTCAGCAACATATCAAAAAATAATTCACCATGATCAAGTGGGATTTATACCAGGTATGCAGGGATGGTTCAACATTAGAAAAACAATCAATGTAATCCATCATATAAATAAAACAAAAGATAAGAACCACATGATTTTATCAATCAATGTAGAAAAGGCGTTTGACAAAGTCCAACACCCATTCATGATAAAAACTCTCAACAAAATAGGAATAGAAGGGAAATTCCTCAGTATAATTAAGGGCATTTATACAAAGCTAACAGCCAACATCATCCTAAATGGAGAGACTTTGAAAGCATTCCCCTTGAGAATGGGAACCAGATAAAGATGCCCTTTATCACCACTCTTACTCAACAGTCTGCTGGAGATTCTAGCCAGAGCAATTAGACTAGAAAAAGAAATAAAGGGCATCCAAATTGGGAGGGAAGAAGTCAAAGTATGTCTGTTTGCAGATGGTATTGTCTTATACACAGAAAACCCAAAGAATCCACAAGAAAACTACTGGAACTAATAGAAGATTTCAGCAAAGTTTCAGGATACAAGATAAACATACAAAAATCAGTTGGATTCCTCTACACCAACAAAGAGAACCTCGAAGATGAAATCATCAAATCAATACCATTTACAATAGCCCACAAGAAGATAAAATACTTAGGCATAAACCTAACCAGAGACGTAAAAGATCTATACAACGAAAACTAAAGATACTACTGCAAGAAACCAAGAGAACTGCATAAGAGGAAAAACATACCTTGCTTATGGATAGGTAGACTCAACATTGTGAAAATGTTAGTTCTACCCAAAGCGATTTACAGATACAATGCCAAATTCCACTGTCATTTTTTTAATGAGATGGAGAAACAAATCATCAACTTCATACAGAAAGGGATGAGGCCCCAAATAAGTAAAGCATTACTCAAGAAGAAGAACGAAGTGGGAGGCTTCACACTACCTGATTTTAGAACCTATTACACCCTCACAGTAGTCAAAACAGCCTGGTACAGGTACAACAACAGATACCTAGACAATGGAACAGAATTGAGAATCCAGACATAAATTCATCCAGCTATGAGCAGCTGATACTTAACAAAGGCCCAAATTCCATTAATTGGGGAAAAGAGAGTCTTTTTAACAAAAGGTGCTGGCATAACTGAATATCCGTCTGCAAAAAACTGAAACAAGACCCATACCTCACACCATGCACAAAAACTAACTCAAAGTGGATCAAAGACTTAAATATAAAATAAAAAACTATAACGATCATGGAAGAAAAAAAAAGGGACAATGCTAGGTGCCCTAATACGTGGCATAAACACAATATGAACCATAAGTAACAAGGCACAAGCACCAGAAGAGAGAACAGATAAATGGGAGCTCCTAAAAATCAAACACTTACACTCATCAAAAGACTTCACCAAAAAAGTAAAAGGACAACCTACAGACTGGGAAAAAATTTTTGGCTACGACAAATCTGATCAGCGTCTAATCTCTGAAATCTACAAGATACTGCGAAACCTCAACAACAAAAAGACAAATAACCCAATTTAAAAATGCACAAAGGATATGAACAGGCACTTCACCTAAAAGATATTCAGGCAGCTAACAGAAACATGAAGAAATGCTCACAATCATTAGCCATTAGAGATATGCAGGTCAAAACTACAATGAGATATCATCTCACCCCAACAAGGCTAGCATTAATCTAAAAAACACAAAATAATAAATGCTGGAGAGGTTGTGGAGAGACTGGAACACTTATACACTGTTGGTAGGAATGTAAAATGGTACAACCACTTTGGAAATCAATTTGGCACTTCCTTAAAATGCCAGAAATAGAAGTACCATAGGATTCAGCTATCCCGCTCCTTGGAATATATCCTAGAGAAATAAGAGCCGTCACACTAATAGACATATGCACGCCCATGTTCATTGCAGCACTTTTCACAATAGCAAAAAGATGGAAACAACCTAGGTGCCCATCAATGGACGAACAATAAACAAATTATGGTATATCTACACAATGGAATACTATGCAACGATAAAGAACAACGATGAAGCCGTGAAACATAACATGGAGGAAGCTGGAGGTCGTTATGCTGACTGAATTTAGTCAGTCACAGAAGGACATATATTTTATAAGACCACTATTATAAGAACTCAAGAAAATGTTTAAACACAGAAGAAAACATTCTTTGATGCTTACGAGGGTGGGGAGGGAGGGTGAGGGTTTTTTACTAACTAGATCATAGATAAGAATTATCTTAGGTGAAGGGAAGGACAGCAGTCACTACAGGGGAAGCCAGCACAACTGGACTAAACCAAAGCTAAGAAGTTTCCTGAATACAATCAAACACTTTGAGGGACAGAGTAGCAGGTGTAGGGGTCTGGGGACCACACTTTCAGGGGACATCTAGGTCAACTGGCATAACAAAGCTTATTAAGAAAATGTTCTACGTCCTACTTTGGTCAGTGGCATCTGGGGTCTTAAAAGCTTGCAAGCGGCCACCTAAGATGCATCAATTGGTCCCAGCCACCTGGAGTAAAGGAGAATGAGGAACAACAAAGACACAAGGCAAGTAGTAGCCCAAGAGACAGAAAGGACGACATAAACCAGAGACTTCATCAGCCTGAGACCAGAAGAACTAGATTGTACCCAGCTACCACCAATGACCGCCCTGACAGGAAACACAACAGAGAGTCCTGGATGGAGCAGGAGAGAGTTGGGGTGCAGAACTCAAATTCTAGTAAGAAGACCAGACTTAATGGTCTGACTGAGACTGGAGGAACCCTGGAAAGCATGGCCCCTGGATTCTCTATCAGCCCAGAACTAACACAATTTCCGAGGCAAACTCTTCAGACAGGGATTGGACTGGACTGTGGGACATAAAGGGATACATGTGAGGAGGGTGCCTCTTAGCTCAAGTAGACACAAGAGACTCAACGGGCAGCTTCTGTCCAGAGGTGAGATAGGAAGGTAGAGATGGTTAGGAGCTGGTTGAATGGACATGGAGAATCAGGGGTGGAAAGGAGGAGTGTGCTGTCACAGTATGGGCAGAGCAATTAGAGTCACATAGCAATGTATGTATAAATTTTTCTATGTGAAAAAATTAAAAAAAAAAAAAAAACCCAGCTATGTTGCTAACCAAAAGGTCGGCCATTCAAATCCACCAGCTTCTCCTTGGAAATCCTATGCAGCAACTCTACTCTGCCCTACAGGGTCGCTATGAGTCGGAATCGACTCCATAGCAAACAAGTTTGATTTACGAGTTTTGAGATAAACAAAAGTTGAGACCATTTGTTACCACAGACCTTCACTATAAAAAATGCTGAAAGGAGTCCTTCAGTTGAAATTAAGAAAAATTATCTCCAGTAAGGAATGAAGAAAAATTATCTCCAGTAAAGGTAATTTCATGGGTAAGTATAAAGGCCAGCTTTATGATATTTTTGGTTTTTAACTCTGTTATGTCCTGTATGATTTGAAAGAGAAATGCATAAAAAAATTGTTATACATTTACATTATTTAGCACACAATGTAAAAAAAATGTAGTTTGTGATGACAGTAAAGGGAAGGGAGGAGTGGTTTAGAAACAGTTTTTGTATGGTTCTGAGGTTAAGCTGCTATCAATCTAAACTAGGTAGTGCAAATTAAATAACACAACATTAAACAACCAATGGGTTAAAGAAGAAACCACAAGGGCAACTAGAAGTTACTTAGAGATGAATAAAAATGAAAGCACAATAAACCAAAACTTATCGCATGCAGCAAAGGTGGTGCACATAGGGAAATTTATAGCTGGAAATCCCTACATTAAAAAAGATCTCCACAAATGACATGATCTTATATATAGAAAATCACAAAGCATCCACAAGAAAGCTACTAGAGCTAATAAATAAATTGAGCAAAGTTAAATGGTGTCAGTCATCTAGTGCTTCTGTAACAGAAATACCACAAGTGGATGGCTTCAACAAACAGAAGTTTATTCACTCACGGTCTAGTAGGCTAGAAGTCCAAATTCAGGGTGTCAGCTCTAGGGAAACCTTTCTTCATTGCTTCTGGAGGAAGTTCCTTGTCATTAATTTTCCCCTGGACTAGGAGCTTCTCCGCACAGGAACCCTGGGTCCAAAGGATGTGCTCTGCTCCTTGTACTTCTTTCTTGGTGGTATGAGGTCCCTCCACCCTGCTCAGTTCTCTTTCCTTTTATCTCTTGTAAGATAAAAGGTGGTGCAGGCAATGCCCTAGGGAAACTTCCTTTACATTGGATCAGGGATGTGTCCTTAGTAGGGGTATTAAAATCCCACCCTAATTCTGTTTAACATAAAATAACAATCACAAAATGGAGGACAACCACAGGATACTGGGAATCATGGCCTAACCAAGCTGACACATATTTTGGGAGGACACAATTCAATCCATGACAAATGGTATAATACCAACACCCAAAAACCAGTTGTTTCTATATACCAGCAATGAACAATCTGAAAAGGAAAACAAACCCATTTACATTAGCAGCTAAAAGAATAAAATACCTAGGAATAAATTTAACCAGGGAAGTGAAAGACTTGTACACTGAAAACTGTATTACATTGCTGGAATAAATTAAAGAAGAACTAAATAAATGAAAAGACATTCTGTGTTCATGAAATGGAACACTTAATATTGTGAAGATATCAACACTACCCAAAGTGATCTACCAATTCAATGCAGTCCCTGTCAAAATCACAACAGCTTTCTTTGCTGAAATGGAAAAGCCGATCTTTAAATTCTATGGTATTTGAAGGGGCCCCGAAGAGCCAAAACAATCTTGAAAAATAAGAGCACAGTAGGAGGACACACAGTTCCTGATTTTAAAACATATTACAAAGCTACAGCTAACAAAACAGTGGTACTGGTATAAGGATAGCCATATAATCAAACGGAATAGAATTGAGAGTTCAGAAATAAACCCATGCATCTATGGCCAATAGATTTTCAACAAAGGTGCCAAGTCCATTCAATGGGGAAAAAACAGTCTCGTCAATAAATGTTGCTGGGACAACTGGATTTCTACGTGCAAAAGAATGAAGTTGGACTAATACTTCACACCAAATATGAAAATTAAGTAAAAATAAATCAATGACCTAAATATAAGCACTAAAACCATAAAACTCTTAGAAGTAAACACAGGAGGAAAGATCATGTTTTTGACAATGGATTCTTAGACACAACACTAAAAGCAAGAGCAACATAAAGAAATTAATTAATTACACTTAATCAAAACTAAAAACATATGTGCATCAAAGGACTTTATCAACAAAGTAAAGAGACAATCTATAGAACTGAAGAAAATATTTGGTAACCATGTATTTGGTAAGGGTTTATTATCTAAAATATATAAAGAACTCCTACCACTTAGGGGGAAAAAAAAAAAAAGGACAAAAAACCCAACTAAAAATGGGTAAATGACTTAAACAGACATTTTTCCAAAGAAGATATACAAATGGCCAATAAGCACAGGAAAAGATGTTCAATGTCATTAGTCATTAGGGAAATGCAAATCAAAATCAAATAAGATACCACTTCATACTCACTAGAATGGCTATTATCAGAAAATAACAAGTCTTGGTGAGGATATGAAGAAACTGGAACCCTCCTTCATTACTGGTGGGAATGTAAGATGGTGCAGCCACTGTGGAAAAGTTTGGTGCTTCAAAAAGTTAAACATAGAATTACCATTTGTTGTGTGCTGTTGAGTCAACTCCGACTTACAGCGACCGTATTCGACAGAGTACAACTGCCTCACAAGGTTTCCAAGGCTGTAATCTTTATGGAAGCAGACTGCCCCATCTTTCTCCCAAAGAGCGGTTAGTGGGTTCAAACCAATGACCTTTTGGTTAGCAGGCGAGCGCTTAACCACTGCACCACCAGGGCTCCTTAGAATTACTGTATAACCCAGCATTTCACTGCTAAGTATATATATCCAAAAGAATTGAAAGCAAGGACTCAGATATTTGTATACCAATGTTCACTACAGCATTATTCACAATAGTCATAAGGTGAAAATAACCCAAGTGTCCGTCAACACCTGAATGGATAAACAAAATGTGGTATATATACACAACGGAATGTTTTTCAGCCATAAGAAGAAATGAAGTTCTGATACATGGTACCACATGGATGAACCTTGAAAACATTTTGTTATGTAAAATAAGTCAGACACACAAGGACAAATATTATATGATCCCATTTATATGAAATACCGAGAATAGGAAAATGCCTAGAGAAAGTTTATTAGTCGTTACCATGGGCTGGGGCAGGAAGTGGATAGGGAGTTATTACTTCAGGGGCACTGAGTTTCTGTTTCGGGTGATGGAAATTACAGAAATAGATAATGGTGATGTTGCACAATATAATGAATTTAACTAACGTCGCTGAAATCATACACTTAAAACGGCAAATTTTTTGTTATATACATATTTCACCACAATAAAATTTTAAAAAAATAAATTGAAAATCACTTGCTTAGAAATCCCTGCAAGTTCAATATCTTGGCACTTGATTAGAATGTACTCTCAGTCCTGTTCAATTTATTCTGACCATTAGTGTGGATCCAAGTGTTCCTGGCCATGAGTAATCTACTTTAAAATCTTGTTGCACTAAGTATGATGTTCTCACCAGATAGTCAGAAGACACAGCCTGATGTCTTCATAAAGCAAATAAAGTTTAAAAGGGTCATTTCCAAAATGTGTAGCAGTACGGTAAAAATTAAACCTGACTCCTTGAGCCTATCTCCACAATTTCCATGTTCTTAATAGTCTGATGGATGTCAAATACCTTCATATGAAAGATACATGTATAATATAGTTATCTTTTAGGAAGCATATAATCTCATAGAGAGAAAGCATAAAGATCTATAATTAATACAAGAAAATAGATCATATTTCACCAAGAAGCAAACAGCTTAAGATGATAGACTGCCTCCTCTCATTTACATAAGTCCTTTATGTGTTTTTTCCATGAAGATCTTTCATCTAAAACAACCCTGTCCAAGCACAGATATCTAACAGAACAGAATTAGTTAGGGATAGGGCCAAGAGTAGAAGTTAAATCTTCTGAGATTTAATTTATTAATATTCCCATGAATCCACAGCTTAGCAAATCACTGACAATAGGTTCTTATTTTCCATAGTAACTACTTCATAAATACACACAAATACATGTTTAACAGGCACATAGTCCATACACAGATAAGCCACAGGATACAAATAAGGGACACAAATATGGGAATAAAGGTAAAAATAATCAAATTCTCTATAATAAGATACAACAAATATGAGCATTAATCAAATAAAATTAACTATGAGAAAAGTTGTAAGTGTGTTGCTGTTTCGCCTAGTGTATTTCCTCAAAATCACGAATGGCTCCAGGATGTCTCAGGAAAAATGGAGGATGATATTTAAAATGTAACTGATCAAAATAAACAAAACATTGAAAACCGTTTTATGTTAGCCATTACGGAGACATTCTGATATTGAAAAAGAAGAATTAAATAATAACCCTTTTCCAATGTTTATTTAGAACTGTTCAAGGGAGATATTGTACCTGGTAGTCTCAAAGGTAGTTTTTTATGAGTTGTTTATCTGTTTGTTGGAATGGAACTGGGGTTGTTTTCCAGGCCTTATAGCCTAAGGGAAACATCCTGCAAACCAATCTAATCCCCTTTATCTTGTTCTAAATTCCCAAAGCAATCTTTCAATTATTAATTTGGCTTCTAGACCCTTTAATTTCCAAAAGGGGTTATCCTGGATATCTGACATGAGTGCTCCAAGTTATGGCAGGAAATATTTATTCAAAAATATTGAGGACTTATAAAATTAGGATGGCGCAAGACCGGACATTTCGTTCTGTTATACATGAGGTCATCATGAGTTGCAGGAGACTTAACAGCAACTATCAACAACATAAAACCAAACCTGTTGCCATCGAGTCAGTTCCAACTCATGGCGGCCTCTCGTGTTTCTGAGTAGAACTGCACTCCATAGGGTTTTCAATGGTTGTAGTCTTATGGAAGTAGATTGCCAGGTCTTTCTTCCACAGCCCAGCTAGGTGGACCTTTTGAAGACCTATAATAGAGCCTAATAAATCAGGATTATCAATCTCTTGTAAATTGATTTAAAGACTAACCATTCTATATTGCAATTTACTATTTATCTGTTTACATCACTTAATAAACTGAAAATTCTGTGAAGATGCTATAGCAAGGACTCAATATATAGTTTTGAATGAATGAATATAATCAGTTAATGAGTGAACTAAGCAGATCAAATTTTTCAGAAAGCAAGGGTAATAAGACTCAAGATACTGGGTGATTTCATTAGTGACAAACCTCTGCAATGACAATAATGTTGATGTTTGCTTGCTATGTTCCCCCACAGTTTAGAAGTACTTCCATATACATACAATTTTATGATATTCTTGTAAACAATTCTATAAATTAAGTACACAAATAATATTGCTCCTCTGATGAGGAAACAAAGGTTCAGAGGTATGGGCCAAATGGCTTCGGCTATAAAGATTCAGAAGTAGAAATCTGGCAGGGCAAAACAAAGCATCTCAAGATCAGATCCCTGGTAAACACTCCCACTGGGGTGGGAAAAGAGCGAGACAAGAAGAAAGGAGTAGTGAGTAATGCAGGAAGAGAATTAGGAGATAACAATGTCAGAGAAAGGGGCCTCAGTGAAGCAATGGTTAAGTTCTCAGCAGTTCGAACCCACCAGCCACTCCACAGGAGAAAAGACCTGGCAATCTGTTCTGGTAAAGATTAAAGCCTAGGAGACCCTATGGGGCAGTTCTGCTTTGTCACATAGTGTGACTATGAGTCGGAATCAACCTGATGGCACACAACAACAGTGTCAGAGAAGCAGCAGGAAGTTGGGGGTGAGTGGCCATAATGTCAAAGGCTGCAGGTAAGTCATGGAAGATGGGAACTGAGAAGTGGCCACTGGATTTGGTGACTACAAATCACTGATAACCATTAAGAGGAGGACCCTTTTGGTTAGAGTAGTGGAAATGGAAACCAGTTTGAGAGGCACTACGGTGCGATGGATCACTTTTATGTGGCCTTTCTCGCCATGGTCTTGTAACTCCCACTCAAGTGATTGGGTGAGACTGTGCAAAGAAGGTAATGGTGACTCACCAAGGGGAGTGGTCAGTTTTGCCATCCCACTAGCCTTAAAATGAGCCATCTCAGAGGTGGGAAGAAAAGAATCTCACCACCATCAAGGAAGAAGAGCCAAGAGCGGAGCACGTCCTTTGGACCTGGGATCCCTGTGCTGAGAAGCTCCTGGAACCAGGAGATTGAGAGAAAGAGAAGTAGAGAGCTGTAACACTTAAGACAGAGAGAAGCAGTGGCAGAGGAACGGCAGCAGGGGAGACCAGCAGGAGATGGCACACTGGGCTTCCCAAACCACAGAACAAGAAAGCTGAGTGCCTTCAGGCAGGAGACTTGCTGGTAGAGTGGGTTGCCTCTGAGTACTTATCAGCAGAGTTAAAAGAGCTTTGTGATACTTGCCTGAGCAGGGCAGAGTCTGAGGAGCCAGAGAGAGGTGTGCCTGCCGGCACAGCTGAAAAGAGGCTGTCCTGATAGAAGAACCGTAGTCTGAGTGTTCCTGAACCTGAACTGTAACCTATTACTTCCCTAATAAACCCCATAATTGTGAGTACTGTCTGTGTGTTCTGTGTGGCCATTGCAATGAATTACAGAACTCAGCAGAGAAGCAGGAGTGCCATGGGAGGGGCAGTTGGTGTCAGAATTGGTAAAGATGGCGGAAGAGAAGACTTGCCTGACCTCCGCCTCATAGGAATCAGCCTTGGGCTGTTGAACTCGATTCTTCTTCCTCCTGGTGAAGTTAACAGGAGGTCAGATGCCACCCTCATGTCATTTTTACAGGCATTAAAGAGTTAATTGAGAGAACTCTAAGTTACACATAAAAATATTGAGAAATCTAGGTATGTTTCAAACAAGTTTTATAGCAGCTTAAACACACTCAACCCTATCTGGCTCCTAAGAACACTAACCCAACCCAGAAGATGAGAAAGTTCTTGCTGCTACTTTTGTTCTTTCAGCTGTCAAAGAGAACACACTGGGAGGGGAAAAGCACACACCTGCCTGCTTGCAAGAGGGCTCAACACTGACAGCCTCATCTTTTTTCAGACATAAGATTCCTCCAGGACGGCATTAATCTTCCACTGCAAGAATAAACCGTAACCCCATCTAACAGAAGAGAAAAGCAAGGCACAGAAAGCCCAAGTAATTGCCTGAAGCTGAGGCAGTGACTGACAGATCAGATTTCCTTCCCACTTAAAGTCCTCTCTGCTGATTACAATCTACTGTAACTACATTTATAAACGTTTCAATGAATTTTATCTTCATGCATTGGATTAGCAAGATCAACTCCCCACTGATAATGCAAATAACCCTGAAATGTTTCATGCCTCCCTGATAAGCCAAAAATTGAACTTTCAGTCTCCATTTGGACTGTGATAATCTTGATCTTTCACCTTCAGCAAAAATTTTCTCATAGCTATAATTTTAAAGTTAGTAATGAGTGCTTCATTTGCTTTCCAAGTAGAATAGAAAACCTTTTTTAAATAGACTGCCATGACCTCTGTCTATAACTTACACAGAGTTCATCACATGTAATAATTTTCTTTACTCAGGAGACATTCTTAAATTTTCTTTAAAGAGATCTGGGCACTACCCCATTGATAAAACTAAACACATATACACACTTATTACCTTTCTCCCTTCTACTACATTGGAAATCAAAACGTATCTTTAAAATGTGTTTTGAATTCTGTACAACTAACAAAGGTTTTTAAAATCCTTCAACCTGCTAATTAAAATACAATAAAATATCATTTAAAAATATTTAAAATACAATAAAAAATGTCAACTAAATACATTTACATTAAATGAAGCCTAGGCAAGACATCAGGCTAGGGACTGTTGTTGTGTGCCCTCGAGTCTATTCCGACTCATAGCGACCCTATATGACAGAGTAGAACTGCCCCATAGGGTTTCCTAGGCTGTAGTCCTTAGGGGAGAGATAGCCAGGTCTTTTCTCCCGCAAAGAAGCTGATGAGTACTAACTGCCAACCTTTTGGTGAGCAGTCAAGCGCTTAACCACTGCACCAGGGCTTCTTAAGCAGCAAACACAGTCCAGCGCCTTAAACTGAAGTTCTGGCTCTCCCAGAGCTGGGTGGGGCTGAACTCACTTGGGTGTGTTTTGTTTTTTTCTACACTAAAATAACAAAACAACTATTTGATGATAAGGGCTAATCTGAAGCTATTCCACTATTCTTGCCTATTTGAGAGGTTCATAACATGAAATGAGATGTTGAATGGTGTAATATCATGCCAAATGTAAGCTCCTCAAAGGCAGGTACTAGATCTTATTCACTTTTTTATTCCCTATGTTAGAAGGGTGGGTGTTTAATAACTACTGTTTAAATACCACATTCTATGTCTAAAGCTGGATGGTGAACACAGGTGTTTATTATTATCCCTTAAATTATATATATGTGTTTCACACATCTTTGGTAGATATGATAAAACCAACCAAACCTGTTGCCATTGAGTCCATTCTGACTCATAGTGACAGAGTAGAATTGCCCCATGGTTTCCAAGGAGTGGCTGGTGGATTTGAACTGCTGACCTTTTGGTTAGCAGCCGAGCTCTTAACCACTGTGCCACCAGGCCTCCACAGATATGATAGATTTCACAATTTTAAAAAGAAGCAGATTCCTGAGCCCCACCCACCAGACATTCTAATTCAATAAGTCTTGAGAGGAATTAAAGTTTATTTTTCTAATCATTTCAACTAATGCCAGTGCAGGTGATCCATGGAACGCATTAGTGGTGAAGATTTCTCATTTTCATGTTCAAATTACTAGGCTTAGCCCTAAACACAGATAACATAGAGTTTAGCATAAAATATTACACCCAGATATGATGGGAAACTCCTTCCTAACTTGCCCTGATTTTTATCTATTATGATTCTTAATGCTTTTCTTTTTCTTTTTTATTTCTTCAAAGATTTGAAGGCAAAAATCCTGCCTTATAATTCTCTCCTACTTGGTTTAATGTCTAGACTCCCAAAATTTTACAAAATTACATAGCTTTGCAACTTTACTCAGAAGTTAAGGCCTCGTATTTCACTTCGTCTTTTTAGGCAATGGCTTTTCACTGAGTCCTTCCCTTTCTCAGCTTGCAAAAGAAGAAATATTAAAGTTAAAGAAGGTAATGTATCTTTTCCCAGACAACCTTTCTTGCTTTCTCATTCAACACCAGCATAAATGATAGAGAAAAGAAATATCTATAACAATAGCATGAAAACCACATAACTCTTCTTTTCCAAACATAAAACCCAAAACCAAACCCACTGCCATCAGGTTGATTCCAACACAGCGGAATACTTTTCCAGACTCCTTGAAAAAAAAAAAGCTTCTTTCTTAAGAGAAATCCCTGTGGTAGTTAACCATAAGGCAGAAGTTGGTTGAATTTAAATACAATGATTCCCGTAACAATTCCCATAAGATTTGAAACCTTTCCAAGGCTTTTGGAAAGATATTGTATTTTTTTACCACAGAATTTTACAACTGGAACAGAAATTTAAACCCAACAAATGTATATGATTTCAAACAAAGAGTACGTGTTTATCCTAGGACTCCCATGCTAGAATAAAATATACAACATTTTGATTTATCTTCTTTCTTATGTTTGGCAATGGAATTAGGGTTCACTGAGTCTAATTACTTTTTTTATTTAAAAAAGGAACTACAGGCACACATGTTCAAACACAAACACACACACTACCATCACCATCACCATCAGTCAGATTATGTTAATAGCACACTCTAAAGCACTGGAATAAATAAACAGCAATCACAAAAAAAAAATCTAAACATATTTTCAGTATTTAAATAAAGTAGTTTAAAATTTAAAAGCCACAAAATAACACCATCAGTCAGCTATACCCTTACCAAACCAAAAATACCTGTTGCCATCAGGTTGATTCTGACTCATAGTGACCCTAGAGGACAGAATAGCACTGTCCTGTAGGGTTTCCAAGCCGTGGCTGGTGGATTCGAACTGCCAAAATTTTGATTAGCAGCTGAGCTCTTAACCACTGTGCCACCAGGCTGGCTTCCTATACCCTTACAGTCTCCTTTAAAAATCTAAAGAGTATACCAGCATTTCAATGCATATGTATTGTTATGCACATACATAGAGTTCCTTTTGCTGCTAAAAATTATTATAAATTCTACTTGACTCACTAAAACAAAAACAATGAAGTTATAAAAAAAAAATCTGTTTTTAACTTTAACAAAAATAAGGCAATATTTCACTAAAGTACAAACTGTAAACTTAAGAGATGCAACAACTCTTTCAATCCATGATAAAATCTTTTGTTAATCAATACTTTTATCGAAACTTCATTCTAATGAAAGGTATCTAAGTAACAGAAAAAATTTTTCTACTATGAGTCGGAATCAATTTGACGGCAACAGGTAAGTTATATAACAACCTTACAAAATCAAAAATAAGGGAATCATTTCAAATGACACCATCATACCCACATTCATCCAAAAAAACATTAAAAACAAACATGCTTGCACAATTATATACATTTTCTTTAATGTATTATACATTAGAGCATAAACTAAATGTAAAGAAGTTCAATAACAAAATTCTGAAGGAAAGTTTTCTTACAACTCATAAACACTGTCAAGAGTAGTTAGTCTGAAAGGATACCACAGCATGCAAATGTGCTGCAACAATTTCACGACCATGTTGAAAATGACAAGTACAAAGCCAACACATCAAGACAGAGCACGGAATCACAGAGAAATGCAACTAGAACCTTCATCAAACTGGACCACACAATGGACGGTCTCACTTGCATACACCAATTAATTCACTCTACATTCTTAACTTAGATTTTTTTCTAATATATTATACAAAAGATTAATTTTTCTTTATGTTTACTTCAACAAAAGCCTATATGCAGTTACCCTACAGCATTATTTTAGAAAAACATTAAACTTAAAATTATCTAATGTCTTTACTTGCAGATCATTTTTTCCCATAATCTGATATAAATATAAAATAGTCTATTCATTTCACATCAGAAGATGGGACCAATATGGACTTTGCAAACTTCATTGCTGGAGCTCAATTTTCAATATTCAGAAATTATCTTATACTCTGGTTCTACAAAAATGCTTGATAATCATAAAGTTTCAAAATATAAACATTTAAAGAACTAGGAAAACACTTTTAGAAAACAAAGGACATAGTCCTAAATTCAACATTAACAGTAAACACTAATGTAAAGAAATTTAAATAACTATGGAGAATGAATATGTAAATACACTTCAGAAGAATCTAATGTTATATGCTAATGTCAAGAAGATGAGTGAACTCTGAACTGCCAAAAGCCATTTGAGAACAAAAAGTCTTTTTAGTTTTTTAAATCAATGTAACCTATACAACTGTTAAGGGAATCAAATTAGAAAGAGATAAATGACACCTTTAAATCAGTTAACACTGGTCTCAGATAAACCAAAAGGCCCTTTTCTCAGGTTCTTGCCAGACAATGGAAACCCTGGTGGTATAGTGGTTAAGAGCTATGACTGCTAACCAAAAGGTTGGCAGTTTGAATCCACTAGGTGTTCCTTGGAGACTCTGTGGGGCAGTTGTACCCTGTCCTATATATAGGGTCACTATGAGTCGAAATCAACTGGACAGCAATGGGTTTGGTTTTGGTTTTCCAGGCAATAGAAAGTATTAATGTAAGCACTAATCCAAACTCCTATAATTCCCTGGCACAATGCAATTCTGGTTAAATCCAACCACCTGCCAATTCCCATCCAATACCAAGAAGCTAAATGTGGCTAAGAGAAAATACACAACCATGATGCCTGGCTTGGTTTTAAATGCATGACTATGGATCTCTAGTGGATCCTTAGTTCTGCCTGGCAATCCTATCACATTCTCAAGGTAATTCACTCTCCTTGTCTAAATAACAATTGCACAGCTTCTCCTCTCTCCTAGAGCACCCAATATCTCCTACCTCATCATCACTTTCAGCTGCTGACCTTGCTTTCTACTTCACTAATAAAAGTCATCAGAAGAGAACTTCCAAGTACCCAGCCCCCCACCACCACTTCTAACCAGCTGAAAAGCCAGGTGCAGTCAAGTTGGCTCCATCATGATGATGTGTGTATATCGCAGTAGAACTGTGCTCCATAGAGTTCTCAATGGCTCATGTTTCAGAAGTAGATCACCAGGCCTTCTTCCGAGGTGCCTGTGGGTAGACTCAAACCTCCAAACTTTCACTTAGAGCTGAGCATGTTAACCATTTGCATCACCCAGGGACTCCTCTACCCATCTACATACATCTACATCTACACACTCTGCCTTTCCTCTTGTGTGAGGGCACTCTAAAAAATCGAGGCACTTAGCATGACTCAAATGACTGACACAGGTCTGAGGCAGGCTCCATTTTGTCTCAAACTTTCACTTCTGCTTTCAGAACTTGTGCACCCCATTAATTCTCTTCCCATGAATACACAAGAATGTAGTTCTATTTGATTAAGGTTATCGGAAAGAATGCTTGCACAGATGTTTAGATAATTCTCAGGGGAAACTAATTGTGTGAGTTGGCTCCAGGAAGTCTATATTAGAAAACAGACCAGCTGACAATGTTAAACTTTAACTTGTGATTGTCTCATGACTCTTTTGCAACACCTAGACCCATGCTTGTAAAACTCCACATGACTGTGATCACCTATTTCCTTCCCCATTTTATTGCATATACAGCCCACCTCTTTTCCAATGAATTTTTGCAACACACTGTGATCCTGTATTGCACTGTGTTGCCCTGCTCGAGCAGTTCTTGATTTCTCTCAATAAACTCTTTAAGAACGTGAGATTTGTTTTATGTGTTGACATTTCTGGTGCCAGAAACGGGACACCAAACTTGCATTTATCTTCAGCGACCCCCGAGGCATCAAGAATTCAGGCTACAGGTACAAGCTGAGCCATTTTGGGCTCTCTATCTCCACAACAGACTCTAGGGAGTTGCTTTTAAGGTAAATAACCTCTCGGATCCAAACTCTGCTTTCTTGCATTGAAGTCCTCTGAGTCTACTGTGGGAACTGTTTTCTCTAAAGTAAGTATATTGATTCAAATGCTTTTATGTTTTCTAAAGTGGCCTTTTGATTCTGTTCTGCCACCAGGATGCCAGTTTGGCTTTAAACTGAACCAGGTTTTTGTGATCGTTACTGAGGAATCCTAGAGTCTCATAAGCCACAAAAAACTGTGAGCGTGGGTAGAGCTATTAAAAGCCTCTTGGATGCTCACCACCATCTGAAAAGACACCCATCAAAGGATAAGCTGGACATGAGATGGGTCAGAAGCATTAGGCTGTCCACCAGCCACAAGCAAAGTCTTATGTAATCTTAGGCACACACTGGTTACAACAAAATATTGTCCAAACCCTGTGGCAACTCCCTGATAGGATTTTTGTTTGACTCTAGGAAAACCAAGGTTTCAGCCTAATTTTTGGTTTCTGGCTAAGCTGTTTTTGTTTTAATCTTAACCTGTCTGCTGGAAATATGAGAAATGTCACATCAAGTGGAAGCTCAGAGCCATCCTCCAAGACTGCTGCCTACTACACGAACAAGCAATTTAGTCATTCAAGATATGCATTTTTGTCTGGCTGGCATACTCTCACCAGAGACAGTCTGGAAAATCAGTGGCCACTTTGGGGTTCTTTTGAAATTTCAAAATTGGTTTTTCTATGCAGTAAATTAGAAACCAAGGAAGGGCACCTGAACTTAGCAACCTCAATGGGATGCTTATTTTGATTGGTACTAAGAAGCTTCTAAGAGACATCAGCACTGTAAAATAGCATCTCTGGAGGACATCATTTCTAAATTGACTAAGCTAAATAAAGAATTACAATACCAAGGTCCTGCATCAGTTCCTTCTGCTCCTCAGCTGGCTGCTGTACCTTTGTATCCCTCTTTGCCTTCCTATTCTCCTGACAATACTTTATCTGAGCTTCCTTTCTTCCCTGAAAAACCAACTGAAAAACTTTTTATCTAAAATAACTAACAATTGAAAATCCTCTGCCTGAAATGCCCTTTAAAATAAAACATTCAGCGAGCCACCATTCACTTACTGCCTCCCTTCCTTCTTTCTCCCTTCACCACCCGAGCACCAGCCACACTCTGAGCTGCCCCCGGGGTCCCTACCCTGCCACCAGAGGAGCAGCTGCCACCACCGCCAGCAGCAAATTAGGAGGCAGAAAGGAAGGAAAGAAGGAAGGAAGGGGGCCGGAGCGACTAGCAAGAGGGAGCAGGTGAATGGGCTTGCGGTGACCCCCGCCCCCCACCCCACCATCCCTTCCCACCCGACCCCCAACCCCCAACCCCAGTTAGAGCCGCCGTCCAAGAGGCTGGACCGTCGTTTTAGGAGGAGTCGCCGCCACCACCATCGACATGGAGCTGATCACTATCCTCGAGAAGACCGTATCTCCTGACCGGCTTGAACTGGAAGCGGCGCAGAAGTTTCTGGAGCTTGCGGCCGTAGAGAACCTGCCCACTTTTCTTGTGGAACTGTCCAGAGTGCTGGCAAATCCAGGAAACAGGTTGCCAGAGTTGCAGCTGGTCTACAAATCAAGAACTCTTTGACATCTAAGGATCCAGATATCAAGGCACAATATCAACAGAGATGGCTTGCTATTGACGCTAATGCTCGACGGGAAGTCAAGAACTATGTTTTGCAGACTTTGGGCACAGAAACCTACTGGCCTAGTTCTGCCTCTCAGTGCATGGCTGGTATTGCTTGTGCAGAGATCCCAGTGAACCAGTGGCCAGAACTCATTCCTCAGCTGGTGGCCAATGTCACAAACCCCAACAGCACAGAGCACATGAAAGAGTCAACATTGGAAGCTATTGGTTACATTTGCCAAGATATAGACCCAGAGCAGCTACAGGATAAATCCAATGAGATTCTGACTGCCATAATCCAGGGAATGAGGAAAGAAGAGCTTAGTAATAATGTGAAGCTAGCAGCTACTAACGCACTCCTGAACTCATTGGAGTTCACCAAAGCAAACTTTGACAAAGAGTCTGAAAGGCACTTTATTATGCAGGTGGTCTGTGAAGTCACACAGTGTCCAGATACAAGGGTACGAGTGGCTGCGTTACAGAATCTGGTGAAGATAATGTCCTTGTATTATCAGTACATGGAGACTTATATGGGTACTGCTTTTTTTGCCATCACAATTGAAGCAATGAAAAGTGACATTGATGAGGTGGCACTACAAGGGATAGAATTCTGGTCCAATGTCTGTGATGAGGAAATGGATCTGGCTTTTGAGGCTTCAGAGGCAGCAGAACAAGGACAGCCCCCTAAGCACACCAGCAAGTTTTATGCCAAGGGAGCACTGCAGTACCTGGTTCCAATCCTCACACAGACACTAACTAAACAGGATGAAAATGATGATGATCACTGGAACCCCTGCAAAGCAGCAGGAGTGTGTCTCATGCTTCTGGCCACCTGCTGTGAAGATGACATTGTCCCGCATGTCCTCCCTTTTATTAAAGAACACATCAAGAACCCTGATTGGCAGTACCGGGATGCAGCGGTGATGGCTTTTGGCTGTATCTTGGAAGGACCAGAGCCCAATCAGCTCAAACCACTAGTTATACAGGCTATGCCCACCCTAATAGAATCAATGAAAGACCCCAGTGTAGTTGTTCGAGATACAACTGCATGGACTGTGGGCATAATTTTTGAACTGCTCCCTGAAGCTGCCATCAATGATGTCTACTTGGCTCCCCTGATGCAATGTCTGATTGAGGGCCTTAGTGCTGAACCCAGTGGCTTCAAATGTGTTCTGGGCTTTCTCTAGTCTGGCTGAAGCTGCTTATGAAGCTGCAGACGTAGCTGATGATCAGGAAGAACCAGCTACCTATTGCTTATCCTCTTCACTTGAACTCATAGTTCAGAAGCTTCTGGAGACCACAGACAGGCCTGATGGACATCAAAACAACCTGAGGAGTGCTGCCTATGAATCTCTGATGGAAATTGTGAAAAACAGTGCCAAGGATTGTTACCCTGCCGTTCAAAAAACTACTCTGGTCATTATGGAGTGACTGCAACAAGTGCTTCAGATGGAGTCAAATATCCAGAGCACATCTGATAGGATCCAGTTCAATGACCTTCAGTCTTTACTCTGTGCAACTCTTCAGAATGTTCTCCAGAAAGTACAGCATCAAGATGCTTTGCAGATCTCTGATGTGGTCATGGCCTCCCTGTTAAGGATGTTCCAGAGCACAGCTAGGTCTGGGGGAGTGCAAGAGGATGCCCTGATGGCAGTTAGCACATTAGTGGAAGTGTTGGATGGTGAACTCCTAAAGTACATGGAGGCCTTTAAACCCTTCCTGGGCATTGGATTGAAAAATTATGCTGAGTACCAGGTTTGTTTGGCAGCTGTGCGCTTAGGGGGAGACTTATGCCGTGCCCTGCAGTCCAACATCTTACCTTTCTGTGATGAGATGATGCAGCTGCTCCTGGAGAATTTAGGGAATGAGAATGTCCACAGGTCTGTGAAGCCACAGATTCTGTCAGTGTTTGGTGATATTGCCCTTGCTATTGGTGGAGAGTTTAAAAAATACCTTGAGGTAGTATTGAATACTCTTCAGCAGGCTTCCCAAGCCCAGGTGGACAAGTCAGGCTATGACACGGTTGATTATCTGAATGAGCTAATGGAAGGCTGCTTGGAAGCCTATACTGGAATCATCCAGGGATTGAAGGGGGATCAGGAAAACATACACCCGGATGTGATGCTGGTCCAACCCAGAGTAGAATTTATTCTGCCTTTCATTGACCACATTGCTGGAGATGAGGATCATACAGATGGAGTTGCAGCTTGTGCTGCTGGACTGATAGGGGATTTATGTACAGCATTTGGGAAGGATGTACTGAAATTAGTAGAAGCTAGGCCCATGATCCATGAACTGTTAACTGAAGGATGGAGATCGAAGACTAACAAAGCAAAAACCCTTGCTACGGAGATCGAAGACTAACAAAGCAAAAAGCCTTGCTACGTGGGCAACAAAAGAACTGAGGAAGCTGAAGAACCAAGCTTGATCTGTTACCATTGGGATGATAACCTGAGACCCCTACTGGAAATCTCCAATCTTTTGAAAAACCCGGAAGGGAGGAGTGTGCACTGATGCTGAATGTTTGGGAATGAGAGGATGAGTGAGTGAGGCTTGAAAACACACCACATTGAAAATCCTGCCACGGCAGCAGCAGCAGCCACAGCCGCGAACAGCAGCGCTGTTAGTGAGCTAAGTAAGCACTGATTTCGTAGAAAACCATAACACTGGCCATCTTGGAAAAGAGAAAAACAATGGATTTACTTAAAAGAAAGAAAGCTATCTCTTCCCAGGAGAGGCTGGAACTATCTTTTCTGTATTTTGGTTGGTGCTGAGTGGAATGACTGGCTTAGGAGAGGAGGGACTAAGTTCAGCTGTGGTGCTTTGTTGTAAAAGGCAGCCTGGCCTTTGCTACTGATAAGAAAGATGGAGCCTGGGTCTCAAGCCCACCTTCAGTGTACCTTTGCCGCACGGTACAGTACACGTGCTGGCTTAGAGGAGGGTGAGGGATTCTTTTCAGTCTGAGAATGAGTGTGTGTGAGTGAGGCCGTATCCACATTCTCAACTTCAGGTCATTGCTGTTTTTTTTTCCCAAAAAAAAAAAGGGGGGGGGGGGGTTAGATGTTGCATTTCATAAAACTAACCGAAGTTCTGTCTACTGATGCAGCACAAGAGATGTTTTTGAAAAAAAAAAAAAGGAAAGACGCTCTTTAGGGTTTTTGTTTTCTTTTCTTTTCTTTTAATTATCTTTTAGGGAAAACAACTGACGAATGGTCAGAGCTCCCATCCTGATATTTTCATCCAGGCTCCTTTCCTAATAATATGGTTCAACTGTGAATGTAGAAGTGGGGGGAGGGGAGAGAAAAAGAAAACTCTGGAGTTAGAGGATATAGAAAAAATAAAAATACAATTGTTACAAATAAAGACTACAGACTTCAAAAACAAAAACAAAAAAGCCACAACCCAGACAAACCAAAAGTTATAAATGCTCAGAATTGGCAGCACAAAAGGAAAGCTCTCTCCTGACTTGTATTGTGGCAGTCTGAACGCCCCCAGAAAATTGTGCCAAAGAGTTTAGAAAACAAATATACAATAAAAGTAAACACACACACATACACACAAAACAGCAAACTTCAGGTAACTATTTTGGATTGCAAACAAAGATAAATTTAATGTTCAAACAATCTGATAAAATAACCATTTGGAAACTGCTTGGCCTTCTGTTCTCTTTTATTTGATTGACTACAATGCGGTATTGGTCTCTTGCTGCACTTCAAAACCAACTAACCAACAAAATAAAAAGAATATATACATATATATATATATATATATATATATATATATATATATATATATATATGTATATATATACACACTAACTAGAACTTTCATGATGAAAATGGCACTTGAAAACGGTTATATTTTCCCACTGAAGATTAATAAAATGGTGTCAAACATTAAAAAATAATAAAAAAATAAAAAAAAAACACTCAGAGGAACCTAACAAACCTCCGCAGGTTATTTTCTCACCCTGGTCTAAAGCAGAACTATGCGCGATCATAGAAGAATTTGCTAACCAAAGGACCCTCAAAAATTCACAGAAGAATTTAAGATCTTAACTGAGACCTATGAGCCTGGACTATCTGACTTATATCAATTAATAAATATGTTATTCAGGCTGGAAGAAGCTCAATTATGGATAAAAGAGGCCCATTGGAGAGACCCAGGGGACTTTACCACTCTAAAAGCCTCTGTGTGTCTGGCTCTGCATTATTAGGTGAGGCAAGAGCCAAAGCTAAACAGCTTTTAGATGCTATCCCGGGGGTGCTGCCTCGAAAAATAGATTGGGCCAAAGTCCAAAGCTGTAAACAAGAAAAAGATTAAAATGTTTATAATTATAAGGACCCTTTAGCTAAGATTTTTGCTGTATATTCTGGGTTGACCCTTACCGAAGAAAGACCTGAAATTTCAATGTTCTTAAACGGCCTGCACCAGAACTGTCTGAACTAGTCAATGCCATAGATTAGATTGGGAAATTGTGCCCATTACTGAGCTAACCAATATAACCTTTAAGTTGGCCCAGACTATAGAATACAAGAAACAAGCTAAACAGAACAAGTTAATGGCATTACAATTCTAGAAATTACAAACCCAGGTCAAACCTTAATCTAATAGAAAACAAACAAAACCTGGTCTTTGCCACTATTGTAAAAAACCTGGTCACTGGAGAAATGAATGCTATAAATTAAAGAACAAGATGAAGGCTTCCAGCCAAGGACAGATTCCCCTCAATGTAATATGGAATGAAGGGGACCCAGGGAAAAAAACAGAGGCCTTTCTCATGGTGGCACTTAACCCAAAAGGAGAAACTATTATAAACATTAATGGAGGGCCTTGCCAAATTTTAGCTGATACTGGATCCACTCTTTCTGCTACTAACCCTACTTCTTTGTAGAAGCCCCTGTCCAGGAGTATAAAAATCTCAAAAATAGTGGGGGTTACTAATCAAGAACAGACTTTAACTCACTCTGAGCCTGTTTCAATATGCTTAGGTCCTGTTGAAGACCTACAACCTTTTTTGCTTAGCCCTGATACCCCGGTTAACTTGTTAGAAAGAGATCACTTATCTAAATGGAATTGCCATGTACAATTCAATAAAAAAGGGGAAATTTTATTGAGCCTACCAGACACTCACGGGCAGACAAATCCTGAATTAGATATCATTCAAGAAAAAGAGGAAGTTACTTGCCATATGCAGGCACTTGTTCTGCCTCTTCAAGACTCAGCCCTGCCTCGTTCTACCCCCTAGAGGCCCTTTCCTTAGTTCCTGAAACTTTGAGGGACACCACATCTACTGATGTATGACAAGTCTTGTCTGCAGAACCAAATAAAATCCAAACAGATTTATTCAAGCCTTTGCCAAAAATTCCCCAGTACCCTCTCAAACAAGAAGCCAAAGAAGGACGTACTCCAATAATATAAGATTTTCTTTCTAAAGGCCTCATTGTTCCTTGCACCAGCCCTTACAACACTCCTGTCCTCCCAGTTAAGAAACCAAATAACAGAGGCTGGAGATTTGTTCAAGATTTGCAGGCAATCAATCACATTGTTATTCTCAGGTTCCCGGTAGTTCCTAGTCCCCATTTATTACTTTCCAATGTTCCCTCAGATGCAACTCAGTTTACAATTGTGGGTCTTTATAGCACCTTATTTAGTAGTCCTGGGAATTATGAAAGTCAACATTTGTTTGCCTTCACCTGGGAAAACCAACAATTCACATGAACTGTAATGTCCCAAGGGTTCACTGAATCTCTCACATATTTTTCTCAAATCTTAGTGCAGATTTGCAGCCTTTGAAATTCACAAATAAATCTACATTGGTACAATATATTGATGATTTGCTAGTCTGCTTTGCCTCCCAGCAGGCTTGCCTTGAAGACAGTGTAGCTTTATTAAAACATTTAGCTGCCAGAGGGCATAAAGTTTCTAAAGAGATACTACAATTGGTCCAGCTTTCTGTCAAGTACTTAGGTCATTTAATTTCTGCAGAAGGCATTTCTATTGATCTAAATGGAAAGAAGCTATTTTTCCTTTCCCTATAGCTGAAACAAAAAAACAGCTGCAAGGGTTCCTAGGACTCTGTAGCTACTGCCAAGTCTAGATTCATAACTTCTCTCTAATGGCTCAACTTTTGTACAAATATTTGAAAGCTTCTGAACTGGACTCATTCCAAATATCATTAGAAAATAAAGAAGCAATAACAAAATCAAAAGAGGCTTTAATGAGCACACTGCCTTTTCCTAACTACCATTTAGATCTTTCCTTTTTTTTCATGAAATATCTGGAAATGCTTTAGGTGTTTTACTCAAAAACGTGGAGGACACCAGAGATTTGTGGGCTACTATACCTTGCAGCTTGATCCTATGGGCAGAGAATATCCTCCTTGCCTCAGAGCTGTGGCCACTACAGCTAAGTTAGTGGAAACCACAGCAGATATTGTGCTAGAAAACTCTTTAGATGTTTATGTACCCCATGCTGTATCTGCCTTACTTAATTGTATTTTAACTCAACATCTCTCTGCTAGCAGACTTACTTCTTACAAAGTCCTTCTTCTAGCTGCTTCCAATGTTAGATTCCATTCTGCATCCTGCTTAAATCCAGCCACGCTTCTCCCCACTGTTGATAAGAATACCTGTCCTCCTCATGACTGTTTAGATTTAACTGAACAATTACTGACCCCTCAAAAGGACTTAAAGGAAACTCCTTTGACTAATACTGATTTAGTTTTTTTTGTGGATGGTTCCTGTCTGAAACTCGATCCTACTAGCCCTTACTATCAAGCTGGGTACGCTGTTAAAACTTCTACCAAAATCCTTAAAAGTCAGACTCTTCCTGAAGTCACTTCAGCCTAATAAGCTGAACTAACTGCTCTCACCAGAGCCTGAAGAATTGCTTCTGGGGAGTCTGTGATTATTTTTATGGGTTCTTGGCATTGTTTTGGAGTTTTACATGATTTGGGTATGTTATGGAAACAAAGACGATTTTTAACCTCTTCTGGGACCACAATAAAAAATGGAGCCCTGGTGGCAGACCTTTTAGATGCCCTTTACTCCCTTCTGAAGTCACTGTAATAAAAACACCAGCACATCAGCTGAAGGGAATATCTCAGACTGAAGAAATTAGAGGAAACAATCTTCCGGATACTGCTGCAAAAAAGGCAGCTTCACAAATCATCCTTGCTTCTGTGATACATAAAGGAGTTTTTAACTCACCTAGAGCTGGCCCAAAAAAAAACCAAGCCCATTGCCGTCTAGTTGATTCTGACTCATAGCAACCTAGACCATTGTAAATTAACTTCAAACAGCCTCTTCAAACATGAACAATTAGCTCTTACCACAGAAGTTGAAATTTGGAAAAAGGAGGGCTACCACCAGGACCCCAATACTAAACTACAGATTGGACCAAATAAGAAACTAGTTTTACATAATTTTTTTCATGTTCCTATGATATGGACTCTACATGGAAGCTCTCACCTAGGACGTGATAAGCTGATCGAGGTCATGAAAAACTATTGGTGAGGGAAGTTCTTTGATGATGCTCTATATGTAACTACTTATTGCCCTATTTGTCCCATTATAATCCTGAAAAACCTTTTAAAGTCCAACCTGGACAATACGCCACTGCCTTCTGGACCCAGGCTCAAATGGCAATTAGATTTTATTAAGCTTCCACCCTCAAATGGCTATAAACAGGTGTTAATAAAATGATTTGTAGAGTTTCACACTGGGTGGAAGCTTTTCCTTGCCACCAAGCCACTGCAACTTTTATGGATAAGAAACTTTTCGAAAATATCATTCCTACTTGGAGAACACAAAAACCTCTTTGTAGTGATTGGAAAACTCACTTTGTTGGCAAAAGTATTCAAGAATTATGTTGAGTTTTCCCCCGTTTACCAAAGATTGCATTACCTCTACCACCCTCAATCTTCTGGTTTAGTAGAAAGAACTAATGGAATAATCAAAGCCCAACTTGCAAAACCTTGTGAAACTTTAACTCTACCTTGGACCAAAGTTCTCCCTTTAATCCTTCTGAATATGAGATCCACACCGTTTGGACCACATAAACTTACTCCTCATGAAATAATTACTGGAAGACCTATAAAAACCAAACCAAACCTGCAGCTGTCGAGTCAATTCTGACTTATAGCAACCCTACCGGACAGAGTAGAACTGCCCCATAGAGTTTCCAAGCAGCAGTTGGTAGATTTGAACTGCTGACCTCTTGGTTAGCTGCCACAGCTTTTAGTCACTGTGCCACCAGGATTCCACACCTATGTTCCTCCTTTATGTCACCTACACTGACCCTAACATTGTACACACTGATTTACTGAAATATTGCCAACTCTTAATGCAATACTCTAAGAAATATCTTTTACAGGTTAAAGAAGACTTTGATGACCAAAAAACAGACACCCCAGACCTACCTAACATTGCCCCTGGAGAATACATATATTGGAAGAGACATCAATTAAAGGACTCATTAGAATCCAGCTGGAAAGAACCCTATCTAGTCCCTCTCACTAAACCCTGTGCATCAAAACTAGAAGGAGTTACACCCTGGATCCACTTATCACAGCTCAAAAGAGCTAAGGCACTTGTTTAGACTTGTCAACCATCTGGAGACTTAAAATTAAAATTAAAACACCTAGTAGCCAGAAGTAGATTCTAATCCCAAGATCATGGAACAAGACCTCATTCAAGTTGTTGAAATTTTTGGACTTGCGTTATAATCATAGCTATCCTCATGTTAACTGATGTATTACATAAATGTGGTCTTTTTCCTTGGAAAGTTTTTTTTTCATACTAATGACTGAAATGTATGGAACCTGCTTTACTATAGCTGTTATTTTTATGTTATTTTATTGTATTACTTTTGGATAGTCTTTTGTCATTATGAAGGTCTTCTTAAGTTTTGTTTTACTGCTATCGGTAATTCCCACTAATGCTTGGAAAAAGAATGCCCTTGTTAAACAAGCTCGATCAGTAGCTCGTATGGCAAATTAACTGAATGTTGGATCTGCCATCCTTCCCACAAACAGTGCACAAAAACTCCTGTCCTTTAGCCTCTCCCATACTGACCTACAGCTCTGTGTCCAAAGTTACTATTAATTTTGACACTGCCTTTAAAAGAGTCATACATGTTAGACTATGGCATCCCCCAGGACTGTTGGCCCTACCTTAAGTACGTTGCTTTAATTTGACTCAGATTAAGACACTGAATTGCTCTGATGCTGCCTGGAATTCTCCTGATAATTGTCCAAATGAATTTTTAGTTTCACATGCTAAACTCTCCAGATTCTAAATGAAACTTTTCTCTTACCATCTAACCAGTTGCTGAAACCAAACTACTAAAAGAAAAGGCCCGTGTGCATTATTTTGGAAACCAATTATGACAGAATTATGGTGCTTGCCTATTTGTAATAATTCTTTAACAGAGAACCAGCTCAAACAATTTAATTGCACCATCCCTTTCCAACTCAATGATACTCATAATGGGATGATTTGCGCTCCCTATGGTTATGTATTCTTATGTGGAGGATCAGACTATCCCTATATTGACAACTCAAACTCAACTCATAAGCCATATGCTTGGGCACTACCCTGCCTAGATGGCTGGAACATGACAGGTTAATGACCCCTAGGCCATTTAGGAGATCCTTTAGATATTCACTCATACAATGATTCAAGGATCCTTGCCTGACATAGGAAGGAACTTATAGAATCTAATGAAAACCCTTTAGCAGACAGGCCTGGAGATGGATGAGTGTTCCTCCAAGCCCTCTCACCTGTCTAAGGCATCCCTGAACTCAAGGGGTCTATTTGCAATTTGTCCACTAAACCGAAACCAAATCCATTGCCATCGAGTCAATTCCAACTTGTAGCTACCCTACAGTACACAGCAGAACTGCCCCATAGGCTTTCCATGTAGTGGCTGGTGGATTCGAACTGCCAACCTTTCAGTTAGAAGCCGCAGTTCTTAACCACTGCACCACTGCTACTATGAAACAAATAGCTTATGATATAGCTGATGGAATGGCAGCCTAACAAAAATCTTTACAATCTCCTGCTAAAGTTGTACCAGATAACAAAATAGTTCTTAATTTTCTACTAGCGCAACAAGGAAGAGTCTCTGCTCTGTCACCAACACCTTCTGTTCTACTTGGATAAACGCTTCAGGAGGAGTAGAACAAGACATTAGACAGATTCACCAGAAAGCTACATGACTTCATTCAATACTCCCTATGCCTAACTTCCCTTTTCTTGACATTTTTAGCAGTTAACAAATAATATTGGTTCTTGATTACATTCTTTATAACAGACTGGACTGATTACCTTATTATAATTATTTGTGGATTAATCAAATGTTGCATGAATTGTTTCTCTAGAATTCTGACCCAAGCTACTGTTTCTCCAGCAATGCACAGAATTATGTATCTTGAAGAAACAAATTTCATAGGGAACCCTGGCCTTATATCTTCAGTAAGTCTTTTGGGAATACCAAGTTGTTCCTCCAGTGTGGCCTTGCTCTAACCAAAGGATCACAGAAGCAGAGTGTCCAGGCTAGGGCATAGTGAAGGACTCATTTAACTGGATGGTGCCTGGTTGCCACTAATAAAAATAAGCAATGTCTGGAGTCTTAAATGCTCAATGAGCAGCCATCCAAGGTTTCGACGAAAAGTCTATCCAGAAGAAAACATTCTTATAATGGTGATCAAGGAATCTCTATGGAGATTCATGATCAAAATGGGGAGAATGTATGACAGCTCTCAAAAATCGAGCATTTGGCATGACTAAAACAACTGATACAGGGGTCTGAGGCAGCCTCAATTTTGTCTTAAACTTTTACTTCTGCTTTCAGAATATTGGCACCCCTGACCCTCATTAATTCTCTTCCCATGAATACACAAGAATGTGGTTCTGGTTGATTAAGGTTATCGGAAGGAATGCTTGTGCAGATATTTTAGATAATTCTTGGGGGACACTGATTGTGTGAGTTGGCTCCAGTAAGTTTATATTAGAAAATAGACCAGCTGACAATGTTAAACTTTAACTTGTGATTGTCTTGTGACTCTTTTGCAACACCCAGACCCATGCTTGTAAAAACCCCCATAACTGTGGTCACCTATTCACTTCCCCATTTGACTGTATATAAGGCCCACCTCTTTTCCAATGAATTTGGAACACATTGTGATCCTGTATCTCATGCGTCGTGTTGCCCTGCTCAAGCAGTTCTTGATTTCCCTCAATAAACTCTTTGCTTTTACTCTTAACAGAGTGTGAGAGTTCTTTTATGCTTTGATATTCCTGTTAAGGATAAACGGCCCAAGCTCCTATTGAAGCTTATACAACTGGATCCCATTTTCTTTCACTTAATTAAAAGTATCACTCCAACAATTTTCCACTCTCTCTCCGATATCAATAGTTTCCTCTCTACTGTATCATTCCCATCATGATAGAAACATGCTGTAATTTCTACATTTCAGAGAAAAATCTCTTGACCTCCACTTCCCTCTCTAAATACTGCCCCATTTCCCTCTTCCACCTTATCATAAAGAACCTCAAAAGAATGGCCTATACTTCCTACCCCCAATTCCTCTCTTCCCATTTTTCTTGAGCCTACTCCAAACAAGCTGTTGCTCCCAGCACTCCACAAAACCACTCTGGTCAAGGTTACCAATAATCTCCATGTAACTTAATCCAATAGTCAATTCTCAGAATTCATCTTATACGACCTAGATCAGCAGAAGTTGACACAGCTGATCATACCTTCTTCCTTCAAACACTTTCTTCACTTGACTTCCAGGATATCTGGCTTCCAGGATACTACAATCTCATGTTTTTACTTCCACCTCACTACTTATACTTCCTCTGTCTCCTTTGCTGGTTAGGCCTCATCACTTTGACCTCTTAATGTTGGAAGACCCGAGGGCTTGATCCTTGAACCTCTTCTCTATCTATGCTCTCTACTCAGGTAATCTCATCCAATCTTGGCTTTAAATACCATTTATTCACTGATGATTCCCTAATTAATATGTCCAGTCTAGACTACTCTCTCAGCTCCAGACTTTTATATCTCCAATTGCTTAGTTGACATTTCCACTGGGATATTAACAGGCATCTTAACAAAAAACAAAAATCCTGATTTTTACCCAGGTGGTAGACATTACAAATGTTCACAATATCCAGTTCTCCTCTCCTTTGAGGCACCTGGATGACAGCACATGGTGAGGTTAAATGACGTTTTCTGACCAATTTAATATGAACAGAAGTGCCATGTATTACTACCAGCCTGGGCAGTGAAAAGCCTATTTGTGATTCTCCGATCTCTCTCTTTACCTGTCTTTGCAACTGCAAATGTTCTGTGTTCCATCTAGATAGTGTAGCTACATGTCATCAGAGCAGAGGTGTACATGAGGGAGGTGTAGTGCCTCCCTCAACCAGGCTTCTTTAATGATGGCAACAGATCTTCTCCTGATCCACACTGGACATATACCATAAGCAAAAATAAACCTGTATGTTTAGTTATTGTTATGGACTGAATTGTGCACCCCCAAAAATACGTGTTGGAATCCTAACCCCTATATCTGTGGATGTAATCCTATTTGAAAATGTTTCTTTGTTATATTAATGCAGCCATATCAGTATAGGGTGTGTCCTAAATCTAATCACTTCTGAGTTATAAAAAGAACAGATTAGATACAAAAAGATGGACAAAGAACCAAGGAAACTACAGAAGCTAAGATAAGGATCCTCTCTCAGAGCAAACAGAGAGCCCTTCCCTATGGATGGTACCATGAATTCAGACTTCTAACCTCCTAAACTCTGAGAAAATAACTATCTGTTCTTTAAAGCCACCTACTTGTGGTATTTCTGTTACAGCAGCACTAGCTAACTAAGACAGTCATTGAGATTTTGGACTTCTTAGTTCCGAAACATGGTGACCCCATGAGTAGAACTGCTCCACAGTGTTTTCGAGGCTGTGACCTTTTGGAAGCAGATTGCCAGGCTTATCTTCCGAGGTGCCTCCCTCTTTCTCTCATATCCCATATCCAATTTTTCAGCATATCCTGTTGGCTTAGTTATCTAGTGCTGCTATAACAGAAATACCACAAGTGGGAGGCTTTAACAAACTGAAATTTATCCTCTCACAGTCTAGGAGGCTAGAAGTCTGAATTCAGGGCACCAGTTCCCAAAAAGGCTTTCTCTCTGTTGGTTCTGGGGGAAGGTCCTTGTCATCAATCTTCCCCTCATCTAGGAGCTTCTCAGCACAGAGACCCAAGATCCAAAGGACGCACTCCTTTCCCAGCACTTCTGTCTTAGCGGTATGAGGTCATTCTTTCTCTCTGCTGCTTCTCTCTCCTTTTATCTATTGTAAGATAAAAAGTGATACAAGCCACACCCCAGCGAAACTTCTCTTACATTGGATCAGGGTTGTGACTTGAGTAACAGTGTTGCAGCCATCCTATTCCTCTTTAACATAACCTAATCTTGGCTCACTAACCATAGGCAGAGATTAGGATTTACAACACACAGAACAGTCACGTCAGATCAGAAAATGGTAGACAACCAAACAATACTGGGAATCATGGCCTAGCCAAGTTGACACATATTTGGGGGTGACACAATTCAATTTATGACATTTGTACCTTCAACATACGTCTAGATTCCAATAACCTTTTATGGCCTCCACTACCATCTTGCTCTTCAAATGACACTGAAGAGAATAAAAAGATAAGATACAGACTAAGAGAAAATATTTAAAGCATGTATCTGAAGGACCTGTATTTAGAATATATAAAACTCTCAAAGATCAACAATAAGAAAACAAAACCACTCAATTAAAGAAAAATTTTTTGAACAGATATTTCACCAGAGAAGGCATACGGATGGCAACTAAACATGTGAAAATATGCTCAACATCATTAATCACTGGGAAAGGCAAATTAAAACCACAATGAGATACCACCACACACATATTAGAAATTAAAAGATTAACAATACTATGTATTGATAAGGATGTAGAAGAACTGGAAAAATAGTTCGACAACTTTTTAAAAAGTTGAGTTAAACATACACCTATGGTAAAAAGAAGAGTGCTTGTACATAGGGGTAGCAATTGTCTATATCAGAAGCCATTTATAGGCGATATATGTATATCAAAAGGTGATCTTCCTTGGTTGAAAGGTCCTAAAACATATGCCTACCATATGATCCAGCCACTCCACTCTTAGGTATTCCCAAGAGAAATGAAAGTATATCCACACAAATATTTGTACACAAATGTCCATAGCACATTTATTTGATATCACTCAAAACTGGAAACTGCCCAAATATGCAGCAACAGTTGAATGGTGTCTTAGTCATCTAGTGCTGCTACTACAGAAATACCACAAGTGGATGGCTTTAACAAAGAGAAATTTATTCTCTCACAGTCTAGTAGGCTACAAGACCAAATTCAGGGCGTTACCTCCAGGGGAAGGCTTTCTCTCTCTGTCGGTTCTAGAGGAAGGTCCTTTTCATCAATCTTCCCCTGGTTGAGGAGCTTCTCAGCACAGGGACCTCAGGTCCAAAGACACGCTATTCTCCTGGCTCTTGTTTCTTGGTGGTATGAGGTCTCCATGTCTCTCTGCTTGCTTCTCTCTTTTATATCTCAAAAGAGATTGGCTTAAGACACAATCTAATCTTATAGATTGAGTTCTGCCTCATTAACATAACTGCCATTAATCCCATCTCATTAACATCATAGAGATAGTATTTACAACACATAGGAAAATCACATCAGACAACAAAGTGGTGGACAATCACACAATACTGGGAATCATGACCTAGCCAAATTGACACAAATATTTTTGGGGACACAACTCAATCCATGACAAACAGATAATAAATGTGGTGTATCCATACAATAAAATACTACTTAGCAATAAAAAGTATGAACTATTAACACATACAATACAGATGAATCTCAAAATAATTATGCTGATTTAAAAAAACCAGGGGAAAAAAAGAAGACTATATACAGTATTATTCCATTCACAAAACTCTAGAAAATGCTAACTAATCTATAGTGACAGAAAGCGGATTAGTGGTTACCTGGGGAGGATGGTTGCTGGGAACAGCAGGAGAGAGGGATTACGAAGAGGCACAAGAAAACTTTGGAGGATGATGGCTATGTTAGATGGATATACTCACTATCTTGATTGCGATGATTGTGATCATGGGTGTTATAGATTAAATTGTGCCCCCCTAAAATATGTGGCAAATTCTAACCCCTATACCTGTGAATGTAATCCTGTTTAGAAACAGGGTCTTTTTGTTATGTTAATTGATCATAACGAGTAGGGTGTGTTCTAAACCTAATCACCTCTGAGTTATATAAAAAGAGCAGATTAGACATAGAGGCTCCCACACACTGGGGAAGACAGATGCCATGTGAAAATCACAAAGGAACCAAGGAACATCTAGGGCTACTAACAAGGAAGGAATCAGCACACCTGAGACCCTGATTTGGACTTTTAGCCTCTAGAACTGTGAGAAAATAAATTTATGTTGTTTAAAGCCATCCACTTAGCAGTATTTCCGTTATAGCAGCACTAGTTACACAACCAGTGTATACATATGTCAAAATACACCAAACTGTATACTTTAAATAATTGTGGGTCAATTATACTTCAATAAAGCCGTTTTAAAAAGAGAATACAGTAGGTATGCAATACATACTTTAAGAAGGATAAAGTGGATGAAAATGTAAGTAGATGCTAAGAACAGCACAATGCTAAGAATGAATTTAACTGGGAACCCCTTATGTCTTCCCTCATTCAACAGTATTATTTTCTGAATCAGAAAATATAGATAGAAAGGAGAAATAAGCTATCATAAAGAAAAAGCCCCTCACCAGTATGAAGTTGTATGGCCTTTCAACCAAAGGAGAACAGCTTATAAATAGCTTCTGAAATGGACAATTGCTAACCCAATATATAAGCACTCTTCTTTTACCACAGTCCTCTACCAGCTGAATAATTTCTCTGAGCTCAACTTAGAAACCTGGCCTGATTTCTCCCTTTTTGTATGATCCTCATTGGCTATTAAATTTATATTGACCCTTTCTCCATCAATTTAGTTCATTACAAATTTTTTAAGAACTAAAGAGTGGCCAGAGTTGGTGTCCACAGTTCATGACTCTTGGGTGAAAATTCCCTTCCCTTGGATTCCTCCACCCACTTCCTCCCAGTTTCCCACCGATGTGAAAAAATCATCCTCTCTACTTCATTTATCTCCCCTGCTCTTTTCTTTGAAATCCTAAATTCCATTTATCATCATCAATTTTACCATCATTCTAATATGTGAACACATCTGCTTCTTTCATAAACTGCTATGGTTATGAGTTTTCTGTGACATGACTCTTCTGTATTCAGAACAGGCATTGAAGCACTGCACCCACCTATGTTTAAATAAAGTTAACCCCATGACTCACCTCATTGCCACCAACTGCCTTGGTTAAAATCACTGCAGAAGACACAGGTGGAGGCATGCAACCTACTGTCTGCAAACTGAAAAATAAAAGAAAATGCAATTATAAATAGTTTTCACTACATTCATTCTAAAATAGCAGAGCTGAACAAATGAAAATAGAAGAGTTTACTGATGTACATGCCTTGCTGAATTTAGACAATTCTATGTGAGGCAATGTTGCTTAGAAGATGCTGTAAATGCATGAGTTCAGAGCTCTCATTCTGTTCCACAGCTTGGATGATTTTATTTTTGAGGTTACTTAAGCTCTTACTATACAATTCAAAAACAGTCAAGTTACAGTGAATGTAGTAATTAAAACATAACAAAAAATGGTTAATCATTTGGTGGTATTGTTAGCTGCTATTGAGTCAAATCCAACTCATGACCACCTTATGTATAACAGAAAACATGTTGCCCAGTCCTGCGCCATCTTCATGATCTCTGATATGTTTGAGCCCATTGTTGTGGCTATTAATAATTTTTAAGTGGTTTTGAAGTTGTATTTTTACTAAAAGAATTCCTACAAAAAAAGTAAGAAAAAGATTTTTGCTTCACCTGAAAATATTTTTAATATTTGATAAACACATATAATTTTAGGATATTTTCAGGTAAGGTAAAAATCTTATATTTTTTGTAGGAATTCTTTTAGTAAAAATACAACTACAAACCTACGTAAACACTCAAAAATATTTAACAAAACACAAGCTTACATGTGCAGATTCCTTTCTATTAAACCAAAAACCAAAACCGAACCTGTTGCCATTGAATCGATTCTGACTCAAAGTGACTCTACAGGACAGAGTACAACTGCCCTATAGAGTTTCCAAGGAGCACCTAGTGGATTCCAACTGCCAACCTTTTGGTTAGCAGCTGTAGCTCTTAACCACTATGTCACCAGGGTTTCCTCCTATTAAACAGCCGCTCTCAAACCTTCTTCTCATAAAAGAAATTTACATGTTGTAAAATCATTATACAAATAGGCATGACACAATCATATGCTTCTTGGATTCAGACTCTGCAGTAAATGTAAGTATTCTCCATTTGATTTTTATAAAATTATGTGCATACTCCCCAGATCATGACAACAAGTCTATTCTCTTAGTTTAGGATAGAAAATGAATTGCATAATCAGTAAATGAAATTATGAGTTGTAAAACCAAGTACAAAAGATGAAAAACATTACTTAGCATTCATATAGAATATACATTCTGGGGATAGTGAGTAGCCAGCCTGACTGAAGTGGAAAGTGAATACAGGGGAGTAGAGGACACAGAGCATCTGACTTAAACATATTTTGAGTGAGTAGGATTACAGATGATATTTATTCAGTTTTATAAGAATGTATTGTCTGAGCTTTCTGCAATGAATTTATATTACCTCTGAAATAAAAAAACAATAAAATGTATTAATTCATTTTAACTGAAAATATATATGAAAATACATTTTATGGAATTTCCAACTCAATTCAATTCAATAAGTATTTGTTGACTATCTACTATAAGAATGTGCTGACCCTAGTTACAATAATTAATTATAGATACTAAATTTATCACTAAAGTAGTTCTCATTCCATTCAGTTATATCAATCTGCTCACATCATCAGAAAAAATATTAATGTCCCCTAAGTCTTGCAGCCTAATTTAATATTTAATATTGTTCCAATTATATATTTATAATTAATATGATCTTCTTTTAAGGTCATTTTCCCAAATGGTGCTAAAATAGCCTGTCCTATTATGAACTACCAATCTTTCAGCCTTTGCTGCAAGCACACCATCTTCATCACTAATACTTTCCAAGCATTTACCATGTGTGGTAGACACCATTCTAGACACTTTACTTGCACTATCTCAATTATTCCTCACAAGTATTTAAAATAAGTACTATTATTATTCTCATTTTATTGAAGAGAAAACTGAAGTTAAAATAGAAGTTAAGTAAACTGCCCAAGCTCATAAAGCCATCGAAGGCCAAAGTTTTATTCCACCATCCAGGGTCAAAAGACTTTTCAGGCCTACTCAAGTCTCTCTCCTTTCTATCTTCCCCACCAACACTAGAGACAGGCCTTTCCAGTTTTTTCAGTCTTTTACTCTCTTCTGGTCCTTTTCCCTCTATGTACAAAGAAACACAATTCTCCTTATCTTAAAATAAATAACTAAACTACACATTGAATACACATGCCTTCTGTGAATGGGATATTACATGAGGGTATAAAAAAAAAGTTTAAAGATGCAGGAGATTCAACACACAAATATAGATAACAGCAAAATTAGTATTGCTGCCCCCTCAAGACACAATCCTACTTTTCACATTGTTGCTCACTATTGACCTTCATTAAATAGCAGAGGACACACAGTACCTGACTCCATGACCCCACAGCTCATTCTCTCTTTACTGCCCTGGAACCTGAATTCTTCCCCTCTACTAGTAAAAGTAGTAACATTAAAAGTAACCCATGATCTCCTAATTACCAAATCCAGTATCCTTTCCCTCATCCTCATTCTCCTTAACTTCTTCCTTCTCAAGGCACTCTATTCTGTTGGTTACCAAGGCACTTCATCATTCTAATTTTATCTCCTATCTTAAACCAGCCCAATCTGATTTTTTTGCTAGCTTTCCTGCCTTATTTTCAATCTTATTTCTAAATGTATAGAAATACTTTCAGATTTATATTTCTAGCCCTAAACACCACTCCCAAATTTGTGGCTGCCTATGACTGGCACCTCAAACTAAACATGACTAATATTGAGTTTATATGTTTCATAACAAATCAATTTCCCCTTTAAATTGACCTATTTCTGTCAATGGGACCAGTTTTTTCCTAATGATCCAGTCTGAAGCTTTGAAGTTATATCTGATTCCTCATGCTCCTCAAAAATCAGTTGGTCACCACAACCAACTTTCTGTTCTCTGTGACTATTGCCATCATCCCCATTCAGACGTTTTTGCTAAGTCTGGACACTTACAAATGCCTGCTGAATGTTTCCCTACCTCCACTCTTTCCCTTTAACAACATAAGGTAAGGAGTATGTGCTCAGAATACATTTATTTCAATGTGATCCTGAGGTAAGAGTCATCAACTCCCTCAGGTTAACATACTAAGTGTGTTCTTTTTCAAATTGGGGAGGAGGAGGGAGAAAATGTGAGCTAGAAAGAGCTTTCTCTAAGTGAGTTGGGCTAGTGTATACTCCTTTAGGTTTAACTTCCTAAGGTGAGAATTGTATGCTTGTTACATTTCGCATACTGAAATTGCAAGAGCTACTCTTCTAGTAATTTCCCAGTACAATGCTATGAGATTAATCTTTCTTAATGACAACTTTTAAGCATGTTGTTCTCCTTTTTAGTATTTTTAAGAATTCTCCATCATCTATAGATACAAATCCAAGCTCATCAGCACAGTAGTTCAGGCCTTCTGCAACCTGGTCCTAATGAATCCTTTTATCTCTATCTCTCACTAATACCTTGCTTTGAATTCTCTACTTTAGGAGTACACAACACTTTCTGAACCTCTTACCCCATGAACGATTACACCACTCATTTGACAAATCATATGCTTCCCCTTTTTGGTTTTTACTATTTTATATATACATCCTATGTATCCAACTAAATAGGGGCAATGGTGGTTCAGTGGTAAAATTCTTGCCTTGTAAGTGGAAGACTCAGGTTTGATTCCCTGCCAATGCATCCATCTGTCGATGAAAGTTTGTATGTTGCTATGATGCTGAACAGGTTTCTGTGGAGCTTCCAGAGTAAGACAGACTAGGAAGAAAGGCTTGATAATCTACTTCTGAAAATCAACCAGTGAAAACTCTATTGATCACAACAATCCAATCTTCCGTTATGCATGGGGTTTGCCATGAGTCAGAAGCCAAGTCAGCAGCAGCTAAGAACAGCAACATCCAACTAAATAGGAAATTCCCTGAAGACAAACTAAATGACTTAGTATCTTTCTATTCCTTTAGTGCCCTATACATGGCATATACTTAGTAAATATCAGCTCTTGATATGCATCATACATTGTTGTTCTAATAATAATATCATATTTATGTGCCATTTTATACTTTTTGGTAAAATTTTATGTTCATTAGCTCAAATTCAATCTGGCCAAAACAGCACACTCTATCTCCCCTTCTGCTCCCAGTCTATTTCTCCCCAGCTAAGCCATCCAGTGGCTCATACCTAAAATCCAGAAGTCATACTTGGTTCCTCCCTCTCCTTTCTCTCTCTATATCCTATCCACCAGTGGGTTCTGAGGGCTCTAATTCCAAAATAGATTCTGTATATATTCATTTCCCTCTATCGTACTAGCCTCCAAGCTGCTCTCCTAGCTTTCTTTCTGGTCCTTCTAGGAATCATTTGCAAATACAAATAAGACCTCATCACTCCCTCATTTAAAACCCTCCAATAGCTTCCTGTTGCATTTAGAATAAAATTTCAATGCTTTACCATGACCTACAAGGCTCTGTGTGACCTGGCTCCTGGCTCTCTAACCCCAAATCATATTATTCTCCCACTCTATCACTAGGTTCTGGTCATCGTGACTGACCCTAGAACACACCAGGCTTGTTGCTGCCATACAGTCTTTGCACATTCTGTTTCCTTTGCCTAGAACATTCTGGTCCCAGAACTCTGCAATCTAAAGTAATCACCATTCTGCTCACCCAAGCACTATCAATCATATCGCACTGTGTACTATCTTCACATCACTTACTTCTAACCTGCGTATCTATTTACGTGTTTATTGACAATCACACCCCTGAATCTCCCCAAAGCTCAAAACTGTCACTTTGTCAATCATATTCATTGTTGTTTCCCTAGTACTTATAATAATTCCTGGCACATACCAAAACCAAACCAAATCTATTGCCATCAAGTTGATTTCGACTTATAGTGACCCTACAGGACAGAGTAGAACTGCCCCACAGGGTTTCCAAGGCTGTAACTTTATGGAAGCAGACCACCACATCTTTCTCCCATGGAGCAGCCAGTGGGTTCTAACTGCCAACCTTTTGGTTAGCAGCTGAGCGCTATAACCACTGTGCAACCAGGGCTCCTTTCCTGGCACATAGCAGGAGCAAAATAAATGACATGACTGAATGAGAAATGATCTCAACTGATATTCCCAACATTGTTACAAAGTTGGCAGTAAAAGTATGGTTATCTCCATTTCATAGATAGGAAAATTGAGGCTCAAAACTATTAAATGACCTTTCTCAAAGTCACACAGCAAGTTAGGCACAGGCAATGTCCCTAACTCAGAATTCAATCTTTCGGCTCTAAGTTCAGTGTTTTAGCTATTACACGACGATGCTAAAATGTGGTTAGTTTTAAATTCCCTTGAATAATTTTTAAAATTCATTAAATTCTTTTAATAAACATGGCAACATTTTTAATGAAAGAATAAAAACCAAAAGACCCAATGCCATTGAGTCGGTTTCGACTCACAGGGTTTCCGAGGCTGTAAATCTCTATGGAAAAAGACTGTCACATCTTTCTCCCACTGGGCCGCTGGAGGTTTCAAACTGCTGACCCTTCAGTTAGCAGTTGATCATTTTAACCACTGCACCACCAGGGCTATTAATTCAACCATTACATCAAGTAGAAAACAAGTGAAAAAGTAAATGTTTGTCCTATGTATATACACATATATATTTTTTTCTTTCCCTATAAGTTTTAAAAACACATACTATGCTCAGCCATTATCTGTACACATCTGGTAAGAGGTAGAATGCAGAGGTTAAAGCACCCAATTGACAGCCTACATTATACACATGCATATAGATCTTAGATAGTCTAGTCCCTTCTATTCTTCTCCCAACATCACTCTTTAAAATCCATCCTAGAACCTTGAGATTAAGCATGATGGTGTATTTTAAGATTCCATTATAAAATTCTTTTATGAATCTCCCTGAGGAAACACTATTATTTTAAAGGTTAATAATAATGTTGAAGAGGATTTTTATTTTAAGATACCACACATAAGCCCTTTTGTATATAGCTACCATAGAAACAAAAACGTCACTTAAAGATGCCCCATTAAAAGTGGACCCCTCAAAAGATTTAAACATACCCTTTCAAAAGCCATCCATTGATAGGTGTGATTGATAAAAGCTGAAGAAAAAGCCATATTGTTGCTGGGAAGAATGCAAGTGTAAAGATTTGAATAAAAAGATGCAGTTTTATATGCATCAAAGCACTGGTCAGCTCCTGGAAAAATGAAGGACACAAAAAAAAAAGTAAGAAAACTATTTCTGAATAGAGACTGTTACTAAAATAACATCAAATAAATTAGTGTTTGATTAGAGGTATTTCATAGTTGAAAACTTTATCTGCATGCACATGCATAAGAGGCAGAACTTTAAGAGAAAAAGTCACGATGATTAGAAAAGTATTTTGATATAAAATTTCTGAAATATTCTAATTTCTTTTAAATATACAATATACCTCAATAATTCAGATTTATAAGATTCTGGATGATAACTAAGCTAACTACCTTTATACTAGCATAGATTTGAGAATTGTGGATACTATGAACAAATATGTATGTTTACCAACATAGAAAATCTTGATTAAAAACTTTAGCAGGATCTATTACATTTTAATTAAATATAATTAATCTCTATTCAGTCAACCAGACTTAATAAGGCCTCCATTTGGCAAGACATTACTGAATCTACACACAAATAATAATTTTTTAATGTTTTCATCAGTTATATTCTGTAATTCAAAATGGCTTTTCCCCCAAAATAGACTCATAAGATATTTTTGTTATTAACATTTACTGAAACACCAGCTATATGCTAGGCTCTGAGCTTGGCATATAGGAATTTCTGTCAATAAAAGCTGACCTCTTCAAGAAAAAAAAAAAAAAAAGGAAAGTTGTGTTATTTAATCCTCACAACAACCCCATTAGGCAGATATTATTATCCCTACTTCACTAATGAGGAAATTGCAATTGAGAGCTCCTGCAGTTAAGCTCAGAATAAAACCCATTTCTGGCATGCTCTCAAATCCATGCCTGCTTCTTCCATTATATCACACATCTGCCCCAGGAGAGGAAAAAAAAAAAATTGCATATTAAACATGACAAACCAGGTACATCTTATGAGTCTCATAACTAAAAAAGGATAATTGGTTAATCTTTCGGGTTCAAATATATACAAACTATCAAGCATTTGCATTTGAATTTCTTTGAGTTATGTGGTTATTCAATTCAAATAAAATAAATTCAGAAAGTAAGATAAAAATTATATAGTCCTTTAAAACATGCAGGCGGTCATTAAAGCATATTCTGGATGCCAGAGACTCACTGGTTGCAGAAATGCATTGTAATGGCCCCCCGTAGACTGTTCAAGTAAGAAGTTTAAGAGATTCTCGGCCTGAGACATTAGCCAAAGTTGATTAGTTTAATAAATACTAGGTTAATGTGGACTCATTCACTGATAACCACATTCTAGGATCTCTCACTGGCTCCCACTATCTACCCACCAGTGTGGAGACACAGAGCAGCTCCTGTGTGGTCACAGGACATCCCTGGTGATATCTAAGGAACTTCTAGAAATCTGGGTCTAATTCAGGGCCACTGGGCAACACTGGGCAGACCAAAAGCCACACCAGAGCCTTGGATCAGATCTAACCCTTAGAAGACAAAGCGAGCCATCCCTAAACTGAATAAGAATTCATTAACATTCCATACCAATAGCACAGAGAATTCTCAGCAATCTTGAGACTAAACCTCATTTAAATATAGTCAGAGGCAATTGATTCTACTTCTTTTTATTTTAAAGAATACTGTAATAAAAATGATCAGCCAGAACGCAGTACCTAAGGTATCTGCATATACTTCTGGTAGGAATATAAAACAGTGTAATTTTTTTGAAAAGTAACTTGGGAATACATACCAAAAGCTATAATACAATCCCATTCTTAAAACCAAAAAATTCATGTCTAGGTATTTATCCAAAGGTTATAAAAAAGGATTATAAACACTTATACACAGAATTTCATCACAGCATTATCCATTAGAGCAAAATCTGAGAACAACTGAAATCTCCAAAAATGGGAGAGTAATTAAATAGCTTACGGTATAACCAGCTTGTTATGAGCTATTAAAACTCATGTTAAAACAGTACTGACAAGAACGTGGGAGTACAGGCTCTCTCCTACTTTATTGATAAGAGTATAAATTGACGCCATCTATGGAGAGCAATCTACAACTCATTCCTTCATTCAACAAATACTGAGCACCTGGCACCATTGTAGGTACTTGGAATGCCTATCACAATTTAAACTCCACGTACCATTTGACCTAGCAATTCCACTTCTAGGAATTTATCCTTCAAATATGCTCCCAAATGTGGGAAATGACATGTTTTTAGGTCACCTGTCCTAGTATTGTTTATAATAGGAAAATTTTATAAATTACCTAAACGTTCATCGATAGAGGACTGGTAATATATACAATACATCCATACAATGGAGTACTATCAGCCTACAAAAAGAAACAGGAAATTCTTTATGTGTTGATATGAAACAATCTCTAAGATCTGTTGTTAAGTAAAAAAAAAAGGTAAAGTGTCAAACAGTATTAAATACTACAATTTATAGAGGGAGTACGTATGATTCGCAAAGAATATCTCTGAAAGAATGCACAAGAGACTGTTCACATTGTCTCCAGAGAAGAGAACTAGGTGTCTGGTGGAAGGATGAAAGGAAGGCTTTTCATCACATACACTTCTTTACCTTTTGTTTCTGAGCTGTGTTTCTAAACTTCATAAAAGTAAACAAATTTTAAATTATTTTATTTTTAAATATAATACAGCTAAATGAAGAAAAATTAAATAAAAATATTACATGACAAATCATTATACAATGTTACACAGAAAAAATAAGATTGCATATGTTTGTGTATATGCGTGTGTGTCCCAATTTTATTTTTCAAACATATGTTTTGGGAAAAAAACATGTTTTTTACATATAAAACATATGTTTAGGGGAAAAAAAAGACTAAAAAAATACAGTGATGTTAATAACAGTTTCTTTTATTCCTTTCTAAACTTTCTACAACAGGTAAATACGACTTTTATAATCAGAAAAAAAGTGATAAAAAATAAAATGTAGTTAGAATATACTAGCTGATCTAATAAATGACACTTAGAAACAGTTGACATTGCATCAAAAGAATGATACAGTAAAGAGCCCAGCAAAATGAGTCACAAGGGCCTAGAGACCATGTTGGGCCATGAGAGACCTCTTAACAACAGGGAAGTAACAGGCTTGAAGTGTTCCTAAGAAAAGTTTTTAAGATGGTCACAAAAACCCAGTGTCATATATTTTTTGCATCTTACTTGTATAACCGTAAGGATAAAATAAATTAACACTGAAAAAGAAAAAGTAAGTAAACACTATAAAATTCAAAACAGTATTATTCCATAAATATCCATCTAAAGTTTGGGGTCACTTTCTCATATAAATACCATCATGAATAACTGAAAAGGTGCCTCTGCATACATTTTGTTTATTCACCTGTAATACAGGTCAAATTCCATTACAATCAACTTAAGGAGATATTCCACATAATGTACTGATTATATCAGAGTATCACTGACAGCACCATGAATTGCTTAAAATCAGGGGCTCTGACTGGGATGTAGAAATAGTTTCGTTACATACTAATTTCCCTTCCAACCCATATTTGACCTTTATCTGATTCACTTTCTGAGAGTCAGCCTTATAGCTCTGGGCTCGAAACAAGCAGCATGAGCCTAAAGTTTAGAATTTGTTGTATTTATTTCCAAGTCAATGAGGTAAAATAATCTGCTTAGGAAAATAAGGAAGCACCTGTATAGTTTTCCCTACTTGGGACCCTTTCTGAGGCCCTGAGCTTCCTGCTTATCTTTGTATATCCATCCCAAGAATAGTACCTGGTGGCCACAGGCACTTACTAGATCTTTGTTTAATTGAATTGGTCCTGCCATAATCTTTTAAGGGACAAATCCTCTGAAACTACAGGTTTGCAGTTAGCAAAATATAAAAATATTTCAAATGTGACTTTAATTCACTTCAATACAACAAAATTTTAGAAACCACTTCAACAGGAATTTCAAAAACTAGAAATCACCAACAGTCATTAACACTGAAGATTTGGCCTTGTATTAGCACAAAGTATCCTTTATAATTATAATACATCAGTAAGACAAATTTTATAATACATGCTATTGAATCAATGTATGAGCAATACTACACGAACCGTTCAACATAAATCAAACTTGAATGGGGCCAAAGTAAATGTTTTCAAAATAAATTCATCCATAATAAATTAGCCAGTGTCTCCTGTGTGCAAAAATGCACTACCTAACAGATGCAAAAGAAGTAGTCCCAGCTGAAATGAATTTGGGATTATTAACTAGAAAACAAATAACAATAAGACCACTGCCTCCTAACTTACAACTGTTCAGTTGCCCAGGAAATTAGCAGGGCTTAGAGATGGTTTAACATTACACAATGATGCAATCTAGGCCATCTTAAGTTAAATGCCTTTGGAAAATAACTTAATGTTGTATTAGATTGAAAAAGGCCTTTGACGGAAGAAATGGCTTTAATGGCTACTTAGATACTGAGATAAAGAAGAGGATCAAGGCATTTCATCATTAGATCCAAATGAGCTAGATGGCTCAGGTTTCCTAGGTGCTTACAGAAGAGGGCAGTCCTTTGAGGACGCAGAAAGCTGTGACATTCTTCCTTCTTCAACTCCTGCATCCCACAAGGTTGGCTGGCGTACAGAACAGCATTAAGTAAGGAATGAAAGAAATCCAGTCTCTTGCCAGATTTCCCATGGCATAATAACAGCTGTAGCCATTAAACAGCCATTGGGGGAAGTAGTTAGAGCAACATCCCATGTAGAAGACTTGGGTAGGCAGCTGCTCCACAAAAAGCATTAGCCAAGGCCAGCAGGAAGACGTCAGAATATGATCAGTTCGGCACCAGGTGGTGGCAAGCATGTTACTGCATCACTGTGCCCTAGATTTAAGAAGCAGTATTAAAATTCAGGTATTGACAGAAAAGCCTGTGCCTGAAAGTGCTGTTCATGGTTTTTCACATAATTTGCAAACGGTAGAATTTGATATATTTAGGAATTCTGTCCCATGTCAGTTGTTTCTGGAAGAGCAAGTAATTGGTGAAAATATTTAGCATTTCTGAGGCACAATTTATCAACTGTAGACACTGATCTTATGTATCAAAAACATGCCCATTAAAAGCTTCATACCAACCAGAGAACTACAGAATACATAAATTCAGGAAAATTGTCTTTTTTCCATGCTGCCACTAGGGTGATCTAACCAAACTAAGCCAAGCCCACTGCCACTGAGTCAATTCCGATTCACAGCTACCCTATAGGGCAGAATAGAAGCACCCCATAAGGTTTCCAAGGAGCAGCTGGTGGATTCAAACTGCCGACCTTTCGGTTAGCAGCTGAGCTCTTAACCACTACGCCACCAGGTCTTCACGGTGATCTAAGGAGGTAACTAAATTTGGTCTTCATTCAAATCACACTTAAAAGTAAAATAAAATAGAAAAATTCTGAAATTCATATAACAGGTAAATGTAAGACAAGATGCTGAAACAGAATTTTAACTTTGAAAGTCATTTCCCAAAAAAAATCCATCTTACATATAAGATTTCCCCATATACATAAGAATCAACAATTAGAATGACAACTTTAAAAACTCTATATCGTCTTCAAAAGCAGACAGGCTTTTCTCCTCTTTTTCTCTTCCCCTAGAAGTCAAAAGAGAATCATAAATTTTACTAATTCCTCCCTCTGACTTAAAAATAACTTCATTCCTTTACTTCCAAGAGAATCCTATGTTCATGAAACCTGGATCAGTCAGGAACACTAACTATATGTCTTCAAGAAGGATTGTGAACTAATATGAAAAACAACAACATTTCTCTTAAAACATCTATCAATAATTAATAGATATGCTAGCGGAGAATATAAATTTTGCTTTAATTAGTTAAAAGTTATAACATAACAAGCATCACTCGAGCAGCATGGGTCCTGGGTACAAAAGATGATCCACAAAAGTTACAGAAACCCAGCTAAACATCAATAGCTCAAATGTTCTCAAGCACAGCAGTTGCCACCGTAGTTACCATCATAATTTGAGGAAGACCCATAATAGATGCTTCAGTTCAGTTGCTGTATTAGAAACATACCCATTATAATCACATCCTCAGGGTTCACGTTGCTCAACTATGAATTTTCTAGAATATGTAGGAACAAAATACAAGTCCTTTGCCGAAGTCCAAGTTATCTTCTATTACAGTGTAGGCTTCAGGCTATAGCTACAAACAGTTTTAAAAAGGACTCTGACATTTCAAAATAGTTAAGCATGAATTAAAATTTTCTCCCTTCTTTTCATGTGCCCCATAGGTTACAGTACCTCTGTTTTTAATGACAGTCCGCTGTTAAAGAATATTATTGCAACAGCAATGTAGGTTACAGTTATTTCTGGCTTCAGCGGTCCTAAAAAGAGAAAAATGAGTTATTGTTACAAAAGAATTTCCAGTAGATAGCTTGGAATGAAAGAAGAACCTACTGGAGGAGACAAATGATCCTTTAAATTATTAGTATTGCCCCTAGTGTACTACAGCTCTACAGAGTTAAGAATTTGCTGTGGCACCAGTCTAACTCCAGAGGGTTAGGGAATGGACCATAGCTATCTGGTTCAGCACAGTGTCCTCGGAACAGAAGAATAAAAAGGCACATAAGGAAAACAGGCAACATCCTTCAATAAAACCACCAGTTGCTGTCCCATTGATTCCGACTCTTGGTGACCCCACGTATGTCAGAGTTGAACTGTGCTCCACAGGGTTGTTAGTGGCTGATTTTTCAGAAGTAGACTGCCAGCCCTTTCTTGAGAGGTTGAGAGGAGTCTCTAGGAGGACTCGAACCTCCAAGCTTTTGGTTAGCAGTCGAGCACATTAACCATTAGCACATCCTTCGATACAAGTCCTAATTATATCTACCACTATATCAGTGATTATATAAGGAGCTTTTACTTCCACAAATAATCAAAATTCTCCAAACCAAAAGAAGAGAACCAATGGAAGAAATATTTTTCTCATTGGCAGATATTGTTTTATTCCTTCCGGGATATGCATTCATACATTAAGTTCTGCCAAGATTTGTTCATTCAACAAATATTCATTGAGCACTTACTATTTGGCACTTACTATGTGAATGAGATAATGCATATAAAGCACTTACCAATTCATTGCTATGACTACAATCATTATTAAGTTGTGCTAGGCCCTAGATACACTGTGGTGAAGCAGACAGGAATGGTCCTTGCACTCCAATCCTCTCTGGACTTAGGCTGCCATCACAGCAAATGTGTTAACTGTGAGTACAATAGGGGCAACAATAATATTTAAAGTATCCTCTGTGGCTTGTACACAATTACATGGTTTGAAGACCTAATGTGCTAACCAAAGAGCAACATTCTTTTAAAAGCTGCTGGTATAAGGTAATGCCCTCTTATACCCATACACCAGTGGTTCTCAAGTAACAGTGATTTTGCTTCCCATGAGACATCTGGCAATGTTTGGAAACTATTTTTGATTGTTACAACTTCGGGGGAGGGGTCTGAGGATGCTACTGACATCTAGTGGATACAGATCAGGACTACTACTAAACATCCTACAATGCACAGAACAACCCCGCAAAAACAAAGAACTATCTAATCCAAAACGTCAACAGTGCCAAGGTTGAGAAACCCTGCTATATACCAACATTTTAAAATCTGAGATTATCTGGATTGACTTGCGTCCCCCAAAAAGATATGCGGAAGTCCTAACTCCCATACCTGTGAATGTGACATTGTTTGGCAATAAGGTCTTCGAAGATGAAGATTAGGGTGGGTCCTAATACAGTCTGACTGTGTTCTTATAAAAGAGAAGAGACAGAGAGACACACATAGGAAAGAACTCCATGTAACCTCAAGCTGCAAGCCAAGAATTGCCTGAGGCTACCAGAAGCTGGGAGAGACAAGAAAAGATCTTCCCCAGAGCCTTCATGGAGCATGGCCCTGCTAACACTCTGAATTCAGACTTGTATACTCCAGTACTGTGAGACAATAAATCTCTGTTCTTACACACCACCAACTCTGTAGTACTTTGTTATAGCAGCCCTAGGAAAGAAAACTAACAAAGGAGCCCTAGTGGTCAATGGTCAAGTACTCTGACACTAACCAAAAAGTCTGCGGTTTGAACCCACCAGCTGCTCCACGGGAGAAAAGACCTGGCGTTCTGCTCCTGTAAAGATTACCCACTACTGTAGAGTTGATGCCGACTCATAGCGACCCTATAGGACAGAATAGGACTGCCCCATAGGGTTTCAAAAGAGCACCTGGTGGATGCAAACTGCCAACCTTCTGGTTAACAGCCATAGCTCTTAACCACTACGTCACCAGGGTTTCCAGAAACAACTGCGTTGGCTGGGAGTTGAACCCGGTTCAACTGCTTAGAATGCAGCTATGTGCACCACTATATCACCATTGCCAACTGGCCATCTGTAAACATTACAGCCTCAGAAACCCTGGGCTCTACTTTGTCCTATAAGGTCGTTATAAGTCGGAATGGACTCGACAGCACACAACAATGGGAAACTATTACAATATTTGCCGTTCCATTAGCCTCCTTAAACAAAACAAAACGACCACAGTCAGGGCTCCTCTGTACCCTGACGCTCTCCACCGTACCTACAGACACTGCCCCAAAAAACAGGACAGAAGACCAAGCTCAGGACAAATCACCATTCATTCATTCACTCAACAAACATTTAGTAACACCTACTACGGCTTAGGCACTTGAGTAAAAGAAAAAATGAATTAAAGAAACAAAGATTTCCCCCAAGCACTGCATTAAATTCTTTTATAAACCTAGCATAAACACAAATCATTTAGCTGAGATCTGAGAAATGGGAGCAAAAGGGAGAAGGCAAGCACAAAGGGCATTACATGTCAAGGCAGTAACGGCTGTTCAAAAACTTTTAAAAAGAGGTACATTAGGGAGTTCCGGCAAAATGGCACTCTAGGCAGAAGCACCACGCCATCCCTCCACAGCAAAGATCCGAAAAACTAAGCCGAACAGAGAATACAACAATCCTGAAACCCTAAAACATCAAATGAAGAGATAAAGAACTCAGCCAAGCACCAAACGGAGTGAGAAAACTGACAGAGAACGGAGAGCAAGGAGAGATTCATGCAGAGGTCCCCTACCAGCTAACGCAGAGCAGATTCACCATCTTGGACTCCTATCGGAGACCAGCAAATGGGGGTACGAGAAAGCAGCCTCACGGAGCATCCAGCGGGAGACAAAACAACCAGTAATTTCCAGTGTGTGCTATCCCACCCCCCACCCCTCTTCGCCCTGGCTTGGCCTCCTCTGCTTCCCAAGGCCACGGTCTCTTGACCGGGAAGCGCCGGCTGCTTGGATTCCACACAACCAAGCGGGCGGCTCACTGGGTGCCATTTGTTGGCTACTAGTGTTGCTTTTTTTTTCTGCTTCTTTTGATTTCTCACTTGCCTCTCGCCACCTCCCCCTCCTTTCATTTGAGTACCTGGCTCCGTGCGCCATCTTTGCTTCCTCCTGAGGGGTTGTGGAGCTCCATTCAAGTGTGGAGCTGCTTCCCGGTCTGGGCTACTGTGCTGGTGGGATCCCGGGGCTTTTGTTCATTTGTTCGTTTTGAATTGTTCGTCTCTTTTCTTTTCCTTTTCTTGAGTAGAGAGTCCTTTCTGGCCAGGCGGAGCTGTGTGGCAAGGAACTCCCCTTCAGCTTCCACAGACATGCAGAGGGATCCCTCAGAGCATTTCTTTTTTTTGCTGGGTTTTTTTTTTTTTTCCTGTTTTTTTGGGGGGCCTTTCTTGATCTTTTTTTTTTTTAATTTGTTTTGTTTTCTTTTCCCTCTTTTTCCCTTTTTATCTTTCTTCATTGCTCAGTTTCTTGTCTCTCTATATCTCCCTTCTCTTTCTGATCCCTGAGTACCTGGCATTGTATACCGCTAATGCCTTCTAGCCAGGCTGTACTACAACACCTGAGAGCGACTTCCCCAGACCTCATAGCTACATCGGTGGGATCCCTGGGAACTTTGCAGTTCTTTAACCTTTCTGATTTTTATTTATTCATTCTTTTCTTTTCTTCCTCTTCCCCTTTCTGTTTTTCTTCATTTCATAGTCTCTCATCTCTCCATTCCACTGGCAAGCTCCCCTAGCATTCTTTTTTGTTTGTCTGTATGTTTTTGGCTCCTGTACCTCTCTCCTCTCTCCCATATCCTTCTTAGCTCCAACATAACAATCTCCCCGCTGCATCCTGCCTACCTGCACCATGCACTTGACATCACACCACCAAGCAGCACAGGCAAGGCCTACTGGAACCAGCCCTGCACTGATTACCAACCCGCACTGGTGGCTGCAGTAAGTGCCACAAACAACCCATCCCAGTAACTCCTCTTCAGCTAGACCTGCCCTGCTGTACCATATCTGAGTGACTGACACTGCCAGTTGGAGAAGGAGGCGAAAAGTGTTGAGCGCACAGATGAGCAAACAACAAAGAACACACAGTCCGCCTGCTCAGACATAGTCAAATTTTTTTTTTAAAAAAGGGATGAAACAAACAAATCTACAATCAATAAATGAGAAAAATAACTACTGAATGCCCATAAGACAGCAAACAATATCAAAACATTTACAAAAACTGGACAGGATGGTTCCAGTAGGAGTCAAAAATAAAACACCAGATGAATCTCCTGTGGAAGAAAATGCACTAGAACTACCCGATAGGGAATTCAAATCTCTAATACTCGGAATTCTCCAAGAACTGAGGCAAAAAGCTGACAAACATGAGGAAAAAATAGACAATTCATGGAAAATACAGACAAAAAATTGGAAGAATTCAGGAAGATGGTACAGGAACAAAATGCCAAAATAAATTCACAACTAGAAATTATACAAAAACAACAATTAGAAATCCAAAAGATAAACAACAAGATTTCAGAAATGGATGATGTCATAGAAGGGCTGAGAAGCAGATTCGAAATGGTAGAAGACAGGATCAGTGGAATTGAAGACAAACACTTGGATACAACTCTGTTTCAGGAAAACTAAGAAAAAAGAACAAAGAAAAATGAAGAGACCCTGAGAGTTATGTGGGACACAATTAAAAGCAAAAATTTACATGTGATTGGAATTCCAGAACAGGGGGAGAAAACAAAAAACACAGAGAGGATCATTGACGAACTGCTGACAGAAAACTTCCCCAATATCACGAAAGATGAAAAGCTGGTCATCCAAGAAGCTCAATGAACCCCATATAGAAGAGACCCCAAAAGAAAAGTACCAAGGCATATCATATTCACACTCGCCAAAACCAAAGACAAACAAAGAATCCTGAGAGCAGATCCTAAAAATCAAGAAGTCACATACAGAGGAGAAACAATAAAACTAAGCTAAGACTATTCGGCAGAAACCATGCAGGCAAGAAGGCAATGGGATGACATATATAAAACATTGAAAAAAAAATTGCCAGCAAGAATAATAATTCCTGCAAAACTCTCGTTCAAATTTGATGGTGAAATTAGGTCATTTCCAGATAAACAGAAATTAAGGGAATATGTAAAAGTCAAACAAACTTACAAGAATTATTAAAGGGAGTTCTTCGATCTAAGGACAAACAACTTCAGCTCACAGGCAGAACCTAGGATGCAGAATCGTACCAGCCAGATACCAATCTAGGAAATGAACTCTCGATGACTATCCAAAACCAAAAGAAATATAACAGGGAATCAGAGCAGTTAATCAATAAATGACAACAACATCAAAACAATAAAAGAGGGAATAAACAGCATAGGTATAGAACCTTCTAATGGAGAGGAAGTCAAGGTGATACCAAGTAATGGTAGACTGCATCAAACTTAGAAAGATAAGGGTAAAATTCATGGTAACCACAAAGAAAGTTAACAAACCAACTCACAAAAATAAAGACAAAAAACATAAAGTATCGGCAAAAACAAAACCTACAAAAACAAAAGAAATGAAAAAAAAATCCACAAACAAAAGTAACTCAGCACAAGAGAGTAAGAAGAACAAAGAAAACGTCAGCACCACAAAAAAAGCACTACAAAATGACAGCAACAAACTCACATCCATCAACAATTACACTGAATGTAAATGGCCTCAATGCGCCCATAAAGAGATGGAGAGTGACAGAATGGACAAGAAAACAGGATCCATCAATATGCTGTCTACAAGAGACACACCTTAGAAACAAAGATGTGAATTTATTAAAAGTCAAAGGTTGGAAAACAGTATATCAAGCTAACAACTACCAAAAAAGAGCAGGAGTGGCAATTCTAATCTCAGATAAAATAGACTTTAAAACAAAATCTACCATAAAAGAAAAAGAAGGACATTATATAATGATTAAGGGGATGATCCATCATGAAGAAATAACCATAATAAAACTCTACGCACCCAATGACAGGGCTCCAAAATACATAAAACAAACTCTAACAACACTGAAAAGAGAAATTGACAGTTCCACAATAATAGCAGGAGACTTCAACACACCAGTCTCAGTAAAGGACAGAACAACTAAGAAGAAACTCAGCAAAGATACAGAAGACCTAAAGGGCACAATCAGCCAACTTGACCTCACAGACATATATAAAACACTCCAACCAACCACTGCAAAGTACACATTCTTTTCCAATGCACATGGAACGTTCTCCAGAACAGACCACATCTTAGGCCACAGAGCAATCCTCAACAAGATCCAAAACGTTGAGATACTTCAAAGTATCTTCTCTGACCACAATGCCATCAAGGTAGAAATTAACACTAGAAAGAGCAAGGAAAAAAAATCAACTACATGGAAACTGAATAATACCCTGCTTACACATCACTGGGTAATAGAAGAAATCAGAGATGGAATCCAAAAATTCCTAGAATCAAATGAGAATGAAAACATATCATACCAAAACCTTTGGGACACAGCAAAGGCAGTCCTCAGAGGACAATTTATAGCAATAGATGCACATATCAAAAAAGAAGAAAGGGACAAATTCAAAACATTAACTACAGAACTTAAACAAATAGAAAGAGAAGAGCAAAAAAAGCCCACAATCACTGGAAGAAAGGAAATAGTAACGATCAGAGCAGAAATAAATGAAATAGAGAACAGAAAAACAATCAAAAGAATCAACAAAACCAAAAGTTGGTTCTTTGAAAGAATCAACAAAATCGACAAACCACTGGCCAGACTGACAAAAGAAAAACAGGAGAGGACACAAATAACCCAAATAAGAAATGAAATGGGGGACATTACAACAGACCCAACTGAAATAAAAAGGATTATAACAGATTATGAAAAACTATACTCCAACAAATTTGAAAACCTAGAGGAAATTGATAAATTTCTAGAATCACACGGCCTACACAAACTACAACAAAGTGATGTTGAAAATCTGAACAGATCCATAACAAGAGAAGAGATTGAAAAGGTAATTAAAAAACTCCCAACCGAAAAAAGCCCTGACCCAGATGGCTTCACTGGAGAATTCTACAAAACATTTACAGAAGAGCTTGTATCAGTACTTCTCAAGCTATTTCAGAGCATAGAAGAGGAAGCAATACTTCCAAATTCATTCTATGAAGCCACCCTAACGCTGATACCAAAACCAGGCAAAGATGTCACAAAAAAGAAAATTACAGACCAATATCTCTCATGAATATAGATGCAAAAATTCTGAACAAAATTCTAGCCAATAGAATTCAGCATCATATCAAAAAAATAATACACCACGACCAAGTAGGATTCATCCCAGGTATGCAAGGATGGTTCAACATTAGAAAATCAATCAACGGGATCCACCACATAAATAAAAGGAAAGAAAACAATCACATGATCATCTCGACTGACACAGAAAAGGCATTTGACAAAGTCCAACACCTATTCCTGATAAAAACTCTCAATAAAATAGGTATAGAAGGGAAATTTCTCAACATAATAAAGGGCATCTATGCAAAACCAACGGCCAACATCATTCTTAACGGAGAGAGGCTGAAAACATTCCCCTTGAAAAGAGGAAGAAGACAAGGATGCCCTTTATCACCACTCCTATTTAACATCGTGCTGGAAATTCTAGCTAGAGCAATAAGGCAAGAAAAAGAAATCAAGGGCATCCAAATTGGTAATGAAGAAGTGAAACTGTCCCTGTTTGCAGATGATACAATACTATAAATAGAAAACTCTAAAGACTCCACAAGAAATCTACTGGAACTAATAGAAAGATGCAGCAGAGTAGCAGGATACAAGATAAACATTCAAAAATCAGTTGGATTCCTATACACCAATAAGGAGAACGATGAAAAGGAAATCAGGAAAACAATACTATTTTCAATAGCCCCTAAAAAGATAAAATACTTAGGAATAAATCTGACCAGGGATGTAAAAGACCTATACAAAGAAAACTACAAAACACTCTTGCATGAAACCCAAAGGGATCTACATAAATGGAAAAACATACCATGCTCATGGATAGGCAGACTCAACATTGTGAAAATGTCAATTCTACCCAAAGCAATTTACAAATACAACGCAATCCTGATCCAAATACCAACAACATTCTTCAAAGAGATGGAAAAACTAATCATTCACTTTATATGGAAAGGGAAGAAGCCCTGAATAAGTAAAGCACTACTGAAGAAGAAGAATAAAGTTGGAGGACTCACACTACCTGACTTCAGAACCTACTATACAGCTACAGTAGTCAAAACAGCCTGCTACTGGTACAACGACAGATACATTGACCAATGGAACAGAATTGAGAACCCATATGTAAATCCATCCACCTACGGTCACCTGATCTTCGACAAGGGCCCAACGACCATCAAATGTGGAAAAGACAGTCTTTTTAACAAATGGCGCTGGCAAAACTGGATATCCATGTGCAAAACAATGAAACAGGACCCATACCCACTCCATATACAAAAACTACTTCAAAATAGATCAAAGACCTGAATATAAAACCTAAAATTATAAAGTTCATAGAAGAAAAAATAGGACCAACACTTCAGGCCTTAATACATGGCATTAACAGGATACAAACCATTACCATCAACGCACAAACCCCAACAGATAAGCTAGATAACTGGGATCTTTTAAAAATCAAACACCTATGCTCTTCAAAAGACTTCACCAAAAGAGTCAAAAGAGAACCTACAGACTGGGAAAAAATTTTTGGACCGTATAAGTCAGACAGAGGTCTAATCTCCATAATCTACAAGAAAATCCAACACCTCTACAACAAAAAGACAAATAATCCTATTAAAAAATGGGCAAAGGAAATGAACAGACACTTCACCAAAGAAGACATTCAAATGGCACAACAGACACATGAGGAAATGCTCGCGATCACTAGCCATTAGAGAAATGCAAATTAAAACCACAATGAGATACCATCTCACCCCGGCATTACTGGCACGAATCAAAAACACCGGAAATAACAAATATTGGAGGGGCTGCGGGGAGATGGGAACTCTTATGCACTGCTGGTGGGAATGAAAAATGATACAACCATTTTGGAAAATGATATGGCGCTTCCTCAGAAAGCTAGAAATAGACATACCATTCGATCCAGCAATCCCACTCCTAAGAATATATCCTAGGAAAATAAGAGTCATCACTCGAATAGACATATGCACACCTATGTTCATGGCAGCATTGTTCACAATAGCAAAATGATGGAAACAAAAATGATGCCCATCAACCGATGAATGGATAAACAAACTATGGTACATACACACAATGGAGTACTATGCAAAGAGAAAAAACAACAACGAATCTGTGAACCATCTCATAACATGGATGAAACTGGAGGACATTATGCTGAGTGAAATAAGTCAATCACAAAAGGACAAATATTGTATGAGACCTCTATTGTAAAAACCCATGAAGAAGTTCACACACAAAATGTAACAATCTTTGTTGGTTACCAGGGATGGGAGGGGTGGGAGGGACATACTAAATAGGCAGTAGATAAGTGGTATCTTGGGTGAAGGTTGAGACAGTACACAATACAGGGGAAACTAGCACAACCTTTACAAGAAAAGGTCATGGAAGCCCCATAGACACATCCAAACTCCCTGAGGGACTGAATTGCTGGGTGGACGGCTCTGGGGACCATGGTCTTGGGGAACATCTAGCTCAATTGGCATGACATAGCTTTTAAAGAGAAAGCTCTACGTTCTACCTTGGTGAGTAGTGTCTGGGGTCTTAAAAGCCTGTGAGCAGCCATCTAAGATACTCCACTGGTTTCATCCCTATGGGAGGAAGGGAGAATGAAGAGAACAGCATACAAGGAAAAGATCAGTCCAAAGGACTAAGTGTCCACAGCTACCAAGGCCTCCACTGGACTGAGTCCAGTACAGCTAGATGGTGCCCGGCTACCACCACTGACTGCTCTGACCAGGATCACAACAGAGGGTTCTGGACAGAGCTGGAGAAGGATGTAGAGCATAATTCTAATGCACAGAAAAAAGACCAGATTTACTGGCCTACAGGAGACTGGAGAAACGTCAAGAGTAGGGCCCCCAGACACCCTTTTAGCTCAGTGGTGAAGTTACCTCCGAGGTTCACTGTTCAGCCTGGGAGTGGACAGCCCCATAAAACCAAATGAGACTAACGAGGTACAGGAGTCCAGTGACAAGGGCCAGAAGGCAGAAGGGGACAAGGAAGCTGGTGATAGGGAACCCAAGGTTGAGTAAGGACATTGTTGATGTGTTGTGAGATTGTTAACCATTGTCGTAGGGCAACATTTGTAGTAACTGTTAAATGAGATACTATTTTGTTCTGGAAGCCTTCAGCTTAAGTGGGAATGACAGCACAATTGGAAGAGCGTAGTCAGTGTCACTGAACTGTGTACGCAGAAATTTTTGAAACGGTGTATCTTTGGCTATGTGTATTTTCACCAAAAAAAAAGTTTGAGAAGTTAGAGGGTTAATATGTTGTGGGATTGTTAACCAATGCCATAAAACAACATGTGTACTACTGTTTCATGAGAAACTATTTGTTCTGTAAGCCTTCACCTGAAGTACAATAAAATATTAAAAAAAAAAAAAAAAGAGGTACATTATTTTTATACCCATGAATGAATAGGCCTCAGCAGCTCACACCTAAAAGCAATATTCCCTCAATTCAGGAGCAGATTTTAAAGTCAAGGGAACCTGGTTTGTTGTGGAAGCAGATGCCTCAAATAAATTTAAAATACCCTGGGTTTTTTTTTTTTTAACTTAATATCATTTTCACTGTTTCCCTCCAATTCCCTGCTTCTTAGAGACCTTATGCTTGTTTGTCAACAGTATGTCCCCAGTAGTGCTTCCAGGAATTCTATATAATAGGCTTTAGAGTTAGCAATATGGTTGCAAGTGAGAGCTAAGGATATGTTCAAAGGTAATCTCCACAGCAAGCACATGGCTTTTACTTAGATTGCAAGCTTCTTTGCAGTAGCTACAGCATCTACCTTAGTTGGCCAACAATTGCACTTTTTAAGAAGCTAACTTTTCCAGGCTCCACACACATATATAAATAAACATCATAACTATTAACTAATGGCATAATTCAGTGAAATGGTTCCTGACTTTTAATGTTTTAAATTCTATAGCCAGGGTACTGTCTTTTGTATTAGATGCACACCTAAATAACTCTAATACATTAAAAGGACATGGTGAGGATATTCCAGGGGTACCTACAATGTGCCTGTAAAGGGGAAAGAGAAACTAATTCTGATTTGGAGACAATGAAGGTCCCTTTAAGACATGATCAACTCAGATGCTAACAAATTGCCAAGTTGGGAATGTGAAACCAGAAATCACCCAGGGCTGGAAATAAAGCCTTGGTAAATATTGGCAGAGCTGAGAATTGAAACCAAGATATGAAAATTATAGTTACTCCCCCAAAAAGTTAATGACTATATCCTCCAAGTTACCAAAATAATCATATTCAGATCTTAAGGTAGCTATAAAGCTCAAAGTGGAAATGTAAGTTTTTACCGGGATGGTTTTGCTTTAAACAAAATCAAAAATTACTGATCAGTGAAAACATAATGGAGTAGCACAATCAAAAGAAAAACTGCCATAAAAGCGGTGAATTTTGAGCTCCAAAGGCCATCTCATGCTTTTCAATGGAGGAAAAAAGAAAATGTTTTAAAATGCTTAAGAATGCAAAGAACTATCACTATTTCACAAAATCTGCTCGTTGCCAAAGTAAATTTCACTTCTAAACCTAATCTAAGATATTCATGTTAATATACTTAAGCTTATAGCATGTTTCTAGTTATGTTTTTATACATGGAAAAATGAAGCAGTTTCCTTTTTAGGATTAATGTCTTATTGATAGCAATAATTTAAGTTAAGATGCAGGTACAAAGGAGCTTACTCTGTACTTCCAAAGAAGCAAACTTTCTCTTTCAGAGACTGAACAGCACAGTGTTGAACTCTGGCGAACTTGATGGTGTGCATAGCTCTGGGCTTCCTGTGGCTGCAATGGAATAGATTATCTACACCTTAGAATTTACCTAAATATTTACATCTACTTTTTACATTCAACCATCTTCTATATATTTAAAAATGAAATATAGCTGCATAAAAAGAAAGGTGAACTAAAAATTAAATTATCTAGGCTAATATCAGCAACTGGCTTGGTTTTTTCGGTTTTATATCTGTTAGTATACTTCTTCCCATTTGGAAAGCCATTCAGCTTCTCGAATTTTAAGAGTTTGCACATCTATAAATTTCGTGCTATACTTAGCTCACCAGTTGGCTGTAAAGATTTTTTTAAGTGAAATCAGGTCATAGATGTGACACTGTAAGTGTAAAGATCTTACATTTTAATTAAAAAAAAAAAAAAAAGTATAATCCTTAAGGTATTAATCCAAGTAAAGGTGAAGAGAGTATCTTAACAATGAATTGAAGACTACTAAAACTTTTCCCATTCAAAAGAATGTCTCAAAAATTGTTCTACTGAAAACTGTTCTGTCAACTTGAATAGATTTAAGATGATATGCTCAGTGTACACAACGACCAAACAAAACCCACTGCCCTGAAGTCGATTCCAACTCCTATAGACCCTATAGGACAGAGTAGAACTGCCCCATGGGTTTCCAAGGCTGTAAATCCAAGGCTATAAATCTTTACAGAAGCAGACTGCCAAATCTTTCTCCCACAGAGTAGCTGGTGGGATGGCTGGAGGGATCAATGGTGGGACTGAACTGCCAACCTGGTTAGCAGCTTTAACTACTGTGCCACCAGGGCTACCCTGCCCAGTTTACGGAGCCCATAAATAAGACCTTAAGAGCAGAAGATGATGAAAACATTTTCAGTAGCCATTCCTCTTCTTGTTCATAGATTTTTGTTGTTTTAGCTAGTGGAGTGAACGTATTATTTGATACTACTTGCAGGTTTGTTTCTAAGAGGTTTTACAGGTGGGGAGGTTCATTAAAAACCTCAACAGCAGAGTTAAGAACTTAGCATGACAGCCTACATAGGAAATCCCAAACAATTACTCGTTTATTTAACTTTTGGTTTTAGAGAACATAACTTTTATACATGGAGACGGATATCAAAGAAATACATGTAATACATTGTTGTGTAATATTAGTTGAATTTGCTCTGCTCCTTTAGGCTAAGAGTCAAGGCATGGAAATTGCCTTATTACATACAGCCCTTCTTTATAATGGTTATTTATCTTTAATTAATTTTTCTAGGACAATTACTGTGGATTTTGCAACTGGTATAAACTAAGGAGATGCCCTGGTCACTAGTCCGTCCTCTTCCCTAAGGTAGCTAACTTAATTTAGAGTGAGTCGACTCACCTCAGACCTTTGTATCTTCAACAGTAAAAGAAGCATGTTGAACTAAAATACTTTTAAGGTCCCCTTCAGCTCTTATATTCTACTCCTTTACAACTAAATAAGGAAAGGAATTATCCTATATTAATGGCATAAGGACTAGACTAGTGAAAATGGGAAACATATTTCTAAGATACAGTAACGTACCAAAAAGTTCAATAAGCAGTGAAGGAGAACATAAAAGATTACAGAATCCATCTCATACCCACCACTGAGGATGAAGCCCTAGAGAAATGATTCGGGGCTCAACAACCCTTCTCCCGACAAAACATTCTGAGAATATAAGATAAAAGGTATTTTACCCAAACTAGCATCTACAGATTTAAACTTACAGATCATACATGACCTATAAATTTCACCTTAAAACAGCAAATATGAGACCTAAAACTATAAGTTACAAGTACTGAAGTGTGCATTCCAGATCAATCACCACAAAGACCCTCTTTAAAACTTTAATTCTTACTATCAAGTTAGCGTCCTGGGACAGAGATCCTCATTTTACAGAAACTGAAGCACCAGCATTCACATGTCACAGAGAAGCTATGTCAAAGAAGAAACTGGTATCTTTAGAGGGAGGAATAACAGCTTTTTTTCTCACAGTTAAACACTGTACACATTTTGTACTCAATATAGAAAAAACTGATTAAAAACAAACAAAAAAGTTTAATCTCCACAATCTTTGTTCAAATCCTTTTAAAATATTCCAGAAGTTATTTCTAAAGGGGAGGAACTGTTCTCCTGAGAGATCATTTCATTCATTTCCATCATGTTTTAGCAAAAGAGTACAAATATAAAAAACACATTCATAAAATGATTTTCTTTAAGTTCAAATAACTTTAATTACCCTCGTGAGCATTTCCTGTCATAAGATTTTGTGTGCTCACTTCTGTCCTTATTTGCCCGGGGTTTACTTATGTATTAAACCTGTCAATAAGCTTAACTGACAAATAAGGTCAAAAAGGCTAATGAATTTAAGAAACAATTGTATAAGGGGAAGTGGGGGGGGGGGAGCATAAAGGGTTAATGCTATTTCCAGTTTGTTTTCACCAATGCCCACCCCCACATTACAAGACTCCCTCTATTCAGAGATCTGAGTATGTTTTAGCACGCCTACATTTCCTCGCCAAAATACACACTACACAAAGTCTAACACAGCCTGTATCTGTTAGACTGCAAGGGTAGCACACGGAAGTAGTGTGCTGTAATGAAATGTGCAACGTGTCAGTCGGCTTGGGAGTTTCTGGAGCGGCAGCAACTGCAAAAAACCATCACTCTCTAACATGTGGGCCACAAAAACCTGTGCTTGGGGGTCGGGGTGGAGGTGGGTTCTTTTAAATTTTTCTTCCCTCCCCCCCCCTTTTTTTTTTTAACTTGAGAGATTCGTAATAGACTAAGTAATGATCTCCACCTCAAGACAGACAAGGGACTCCTGGCAACCTACGGTCCCTTGGGGTAGGATGCTACTCTGAAGGCAAGAGGAGTAAGTTTCAGTCTCTGTAACCTCACTCCTTGACACTGAGGGATAGTCATTGATTGTTCGCGGAAAAGACAACCTGCGCTCAAATTCTTTTGCCCCATTCCCAAATACAAGTCCTTGCTGGGGTTGGCAGATTTAAAAAATCAGCAACAGGGCCAAAGGGGACCCTGGGCTGCTCACTGCCCCTAAAAAGCAGGGACTTCCCAATTACTGTTTTCCATCTTTTCCAGACTCACAAATTAGTCCTGAAGTAGGCAACGCAGTGGAGCGTGCAGAGGAGCAGCACTTACCTCCATTCTTCCCCACAGACGGCTCCAGCTTAGCTCCGGCGATCGCGAGCACTATTCCGAGCATGAACCATTCTTTCCTCATTCTCTCCAGTAGCCCCATGTTTGTTAGGGTGGGTGGGTTTTGTTTATTTGTTTGGCTTTTTTTCTTTTCAAACTGCGATCGCTTAATCCCCGGTGCGTCTCCACACTTTCCTCGGTCCCTCCTGACATGCAGCAGAGCAAGTCAAATTGCTACTTGTAAACTAAAGACTAGGGGTTTGCTCAGGCGGCTTTGAAGAGGGCTGGGAGTAGTAGTATCCAGTGACAGGAAAGTCTCACCGAGCGCCGCCATCACTACCACTCTACTTCTAATAAATGCGCAAGCGCCGGGATCCACAGCAGCTCTGGCAGCGGGTTTCCAAGCGCAGATACTCTGAACTGGGGACTTGTGCCAGGCCTGCAGGAGCGGGCGATCGGGGCAGGGAGGCAGGTCACATGGTAGGCCGGACAGATCTGCTGCCGCCAAGACTTACGGAGCTTTAAGGCGCAACAGGCGCGGGAAGCAGAATAAGGCGCCACAGCCACCCAGCGTCATTGAGAGTCCCGCTCCAACAAACCTTTAGGAACAGCGGCCCGCGCTTCTGGAGCATATCCACGGAGAGCCTCGCTTGGGGCTCCGTCATCAGCCTACAGAAAGAACTTCCGTGCGGCTAGGGTAGAGATTTCTCTGACCTCAGCTGCGGCGGCGGGATGCAGGTTGTTTTTTTTGTCTACCGCGCTTCTTCGAGGCATTACGACGCTTCCCCGACGCCGGCGTTGACGTGTGCGCGGGGGGAGGGGGAGGCCACTCACCGCCTCCGGGTTCCGGGCTGGAGCTGCAGAAGTTGGACGAGGTTGGCTGTCAACGGGTCATCGCGTTCCTCGTGGGGGGCGGGGGGGGGGGTTGCTTTATCCCCAAGATGGGTTGAAAGGTAGGTGCCCGCCCAGTACTCAAGTTCATAGAGTTCCCGCTGTCCCTCGTCCGCTGCAGTTGGGGAGGGCGGGCCGAACCAGGCCAGGTCGGTCGTCTGTAGGTGGGCTCTCTGCCCTGAGACCTCTCCCCACCGACCCTGGGAGTGGGAGGACTGCACGGGTTCAGGCCCCTATCGGGAGGTAGGAGCAGATCTTCTTTTCGGGCACCGTGAGTGCTCAAGCCTTCACCTCCCAGTACCCCCCACGAGGCTACGGTGAGGCGAAGTGGGATCTTCGCTGCAAGTCCGGGGACGCCGGCTCTGGCTTGACCCACAGAGGTGACCCACCGAAGCAGCAGGACAGCTCTGAGAAGGGGGGTCAGGGACCCCAAGGCAAAACTGGTGAAGGGCCGAGTGTGTGGAGCGGGTTGGGGGTGTGGGCTCCAGCCTTCCATTGCCCCGCGTGCTAGGTTCTATCTGTCCCTCAGCTTCTCTCTTGGGGTGTTTTCCTGGCGGCGAGTGACACTGATAGTTTCATGAATGCACTTCTACCGGTAGACACTGCCAGGAGCATCCACTCCTCCCCATTAAAGCCAGAAAACCAAACCCAATGCCTTCCAGTCCGTTCGTTCTATCTCATAGCAACCCTGTCGGACAGAGTAGAACTGCCCCGTAGAGTTTCCAAGACTAAATCTTTATGGCAGCAGACTGCCACATCTTTCTCCTGGAGAGCAGCTGGTGGGTTCAGAACCGCCAACCTTGTGGTTAGCAGCCAAGTGCATAACCACTGTCCCACCAGGGCTCCTTCCTCCCCATTAAAACCAAATAAATAAATAAAATATTGTGTGACATTTTGAGGTAGCCTGGCTTCTGCCACTGTAATGATTTACAGGGGACTTCCAGGATTGTTTACTGATGCCAGACTTTGATTCTGAATTTATTCAAAGCTCGAAAGAGGCTCATCCTGAAGTCTTCTTTTTAATTTAAGTTCAGCTTGATGCCATGACTTCCTGTCCAACAACTAAACTGGTTTACTCAGTTGTGCTACAGGTTGTAGGTTAGTACATTCAGGCAGCATAAAGAAAAGTAAATCTCAAGATTAAAAGAACCTAATAGGAAGACACAGATGACATTAAATAATTTAACCTGAAAAGGAAGCACAAGAGATGTGATAAAATTTGATGTTAATTATCAGGCAGTCACGAGGTAAGTGGAGATACATGAAAGATAATTTACAGTACAATTACTTTCTTGTAGTAATTTACTAGATTAAAGATTCATACATCTCAGTCATTGAAGTAATGCTTTTATATTAAAAGATCATTAAATGTTATGCTTTCAGAAATTCAGCTGCTTTATCTTTATGGCTGTTCACAAATTCTTATTTACTAAGAACTCTTTTGATCTGTTTAGAGCAGAACCTAACTCACAGAAAGGATTTTTGTTTTTGTTTTTAATGGGACCTAGAGGAAAAATTTTAGTGCACTGTGAATTCTGCTAATGCCTGTATTAATTCCCTGTGACTGTCATAACAAATATCTAAAACTGGATTGCTTAAAACAACAAATTTATTCTCTCACTGTTCTGAAGGCCAGAAGTCCAAAATCAAGGTATCTGCAGGGTCGTTTTCCCTGTGGAGGCTCTAGGGGAGAATCTTTCCTTGCCTCTTCCACGTTCTATGACTGTTAGCATTCCTTGGTTTCCTTGGTTTGTGGCCACATCACCCTCATCTCTGCCTCTGTCTTCTGATCGCCTTCTCTTCTGTACGTCCGACTATGGATACATCACTGCAGTCTCTGTCTCCGTCTTACATTGCCTCCTCCTCTCTGTGTCTTCTCTTCTATGTGTCTCTTATAAGGACCCCTGTCATTGGATTTGGGGCCCACTTGGGAAATCTAGGATGATCTCACCGAAAGATCCTTAATTATATCTGCAAGGACTGTTTTTGCAAATAAGGAAACATTTCACAGATTCCAAAGATTTAACCTGTACATATCTTTTTGGGGCCACCATTCAGCCCACTACAATGCCCTTCCTTGCCTTTCTTTCATTAGTCTCATTATTCCGTAACTCTGTCACTTTTCTATCTCACTCATTTTGTTCATGTAATTTTTGTCTCTTTCCTCTGCCCCTTCACCTCTATTTTTTTCTCTGTCACCCTCCACTTCACCTGACTTCATCCCAACTGAAATACACACACAAAAGCATGCTGCTCTAAAAAGACACATGGCAATCTCTCTTTATTCAATAAGTATTATGTTTATTTATTGAACAAATATTTGTGTGCCTCTACTGTATGCCATGCACTGTATCAGATGCTGAACATGCAGTGGTGAACAAAAAAGACACAAGACCTGTTCTTAGGGCATTTATAATCCAGTGGGGGAGACAGATGCAAACAAATACATAATTACAAATAGTGATTAGTGAAAGGAAAGGAAAAGGCTACTGAGAATAATCTAGATTAGGAATTAAGGAAGGCCTTACTGAGATCTGAAGGATGAGCAGGCACATGAGAGAAAGCTATTGCTAAAGCAGGGGAGAGCTTGACACTCCATAGCTTTGAACAACTGATGTGGCCAGACTAGTCAGTAAGCGGGGAGTGATGTGGGAGAATTTTGACGATCTAGACAAGTGTATTCATTTCCTAGTGCTGCTTAAGAAACCTGTGAGAGCCAGAAGTCAATAGGATTGCCTTATTTTTCCAGGTCTTTCAAGTTTTCTACTTTTCCATCATTTGTTTTAGTGGAAAATATTTGTATTTTACTTCTCTGACAGGTTTCTGCCTTACACAGTTTCCGGCTTTCACAGATTTTACTGTACCACAAACTGGGTGGCTTATAAGAACAGAAATTTATTGTCTCAGTTCTAGAGGCTAAAAATCTAAATCTACACTTCATCTGGGCCATGCTGCCTCTGAAGTTTCTAGGGGAAGATCTTTTCTTACCTCTACCAGCTTCTCGTAGCCCCAGGCATTCCTTGGCTTACAGGTGCAGCTTTCACATGGCCCTCCATCCTCTGTCTCTCTGTGTCTTCTCTTTATAACGACACCACTCAGATTGGACTAGGACTTCAGCATGACATCTTGTTAACTTAAGGGATAACAACTTGAAAGACCTTGGTTCCAAACAAAGTCATCTCCACAAGTACCAGGGGTTAAAACCAGAAAACCTGTTGCTGTCATGTCAATTCCAACTCATAGCAACCCCATAGGACAGTGTAGAACTGCCCCATAGGGTTTGCAAGGCTGTAATGTTTATGGAAGCAGACTGACACATCTTTCTCCCATGGAGCAGCTGGTGGGTTCTAACCACCAACCTTCAGTTAACAGCTGAGCACTTAACTACTGTGCCACCAGAGGTTAGGACTTCAGCATATCTTTTGTGGGGACACAATTCATAACAACAGCATAGATCATGCAAAACCTTTGTGTTATGGGTAAAGATTTAAGTTTTATTAAGTAGTGTAAGAAGCCACTGAAGGATTCTAAGCTATGAAGTGACATGTCTACTTTACATTTTAAGAAGGGGCTGGAGATGATATTTTAGAAGTAGTCTCTCACCAAATAGTTCAGAAAGAAGTGACTGAGTCATGGAACTATAAACAAAAAAGAGGCAATTAATATAAGAATTGTTAAGTAGAAAGAAAAAATAAATTACCAGTCATTTATTGGTAGAGGGAGCAGTCTAAAATGACTCCCAGAAACAGTTTGGGAGATCAACGCTGGTACAGTTCACTAAGCCAGGAAATCCAGAAAGAGTGGATTCAGTGGTGAGATGATACGTTCAGTTTTATATATCTTGTGTTCAAGGGCTGTTGGAGCACGTAAATAGAGCTGTCCAGAAAGCAGGTAAAATAGATTCCTGATCTCGTGAGACAGGAGTTGACTCAAACTGTAGCTTTGGATTTCTTTAAAAATAGATTATGGAAATCACAGAATTAATGTGGCAGATATCTCCTTTTGAACTTGGTTACTTACACTGGTTTCTTGAATCTCTTTGAATATGGTTCATTCACTTACTCAAAATAATTATGAATGCTTACTATGTGCAAAGAATTTACGAGTGTTGGGGTACACCTATGCCTGCTGTCATGGAGTTTATGTTTAATAAAATGGCAAAAGGCTTTGGTAAGTAGCATCTGGGGTCTTAAAAGCTATCAAGTGGCCATCTAAGATGTATCAGTTGGTCCCAACTGACCTGGAGTAAAGGAGAATGAAGAACACCAAAGACATAAGGAACATACTAGTCCAGGAAACAAAAAGGGCCGCGTAAACCAGAGACTCCATCAGCCTGAGGCCAGAAGAACTAGATGGTGTCCAGCTATCACCAATGACCACCCCGACAAGAAACAACAGAGAGTCCCTGATGGAGCAGGAGAAGAGTGGGGTGCAGAACTCAAATTCACATAAAAAGACCAGACTTAATAGTCTGACTGAAACTGGAGGAACCCCAGAAGACATGGCCCCCAGACTCTTTTAACCCAGAACTAAAACCATTCCCAAAGCCAACTCTTCAGGCAAAGATTAGACTGGACTATAAGACATAAAATGATACTTGTGAAGAGTGTGCTTCTTGGTTCAAGTAGATGCATGAGACCAAATGGGCAGCTCCTGTCCGCAGGCGAGAAGACAGAAAGAGACAGGAGCTGGTTAGATGGACATGGGAAATCTGGGGTGGGAAGGAGGAGTGTGCTGACATAGGGATAGCAACTGGGGTCACATAACAATGTGTGTATAAATTTTTGTATGAGAAACTAACTCGAGCTGTAAACTTTCACTTAAAGCACAATAAAAAAAATTGTGATAGGAATTTTCTCATGAGTTGTTGAAATAAATGGAATAGTGTATGTACATTGTCATGCATGGAAGAAGTTCTCAGTCATTCATGATTGAACAAACACTTATTGAACTCTTGTTCTGTGCTAGGCACTAACCTACATAACAAGGTTACAATGGAGAGTTAAGAGACAAGGTTTCAACTCTCCTGGTGTGTTCTAATAATTAGATAAAGAAAAATAAAGTAGTACCTAGTACATTACGTGAAGTAATGATGAGTGTTATGAGGAAAATAAAACAGGCATGTGATAGAGAAGAGACTACTCGGATGGTCAGTGTTATGGATTGAATTGTGTCCCCAAAAAATATGTGTTGTAAATCCTAGCCTTTATGCTGGTGGTTATAATCCCATTTGGGAATGGGTTGCCTTAGTTATTTTAATGAGACAGAATTAGTGTAGGATGTGTCATGAGTCAATCTCTTTTGAGATTTAAAAGAAACAAGCTATCAAGAAGCAGAGATGGGGGAAAAGAAATATCAAGCCACATGAAGTTTCCCCAGGAGGAGAAGCTCAGAAGAGACAAGGACCTTCCTCTAGAATGGACAGAGAAAGAAGATCTTCCCCTAGAACCAGCACCCTGAATTCAGAAATCTAGCCTCCTCTGTGAGAAAATAAATTTGTTGTTTGTTAAAGCCATCCACTTGTACTTTTGTTATACCAGCAGTAGATAACTAACAGTCAGGGAAGGCCTCTCTGAAGGGGTGACTTAAGCAGAGTTCCAAATAATGGGTGTAATGGCTAAGATTATGTGTCAGCTTGGCTAAGCCATGATTCTCAGTGATTTGGCAGATGTTATATAATCATCCTCCATTTCGTGATCTGATGTGAGCAGCCAATCAGTTGAAAGGAGAGTTTCCTTGGGGGTGTGGCATGCATCCAGTATATATGGATGTTCTGGCAAAGCTCGCTCTCTCTTGATCCTGCATCTGACTCGTCATCCTCTGACCTCTGGTTCTTGTGACATGAGCCAGCAGCCAGCCACCTGACCTGCAGATTTTGGAATTCACCAGCTCCTACAGCTGCATGAACCAGCACCCTGCCATCTGAACTGCAGATTTTGGGTTTACCAGCCCATACAACCACATGAGTCAGGAGTAGCCTGCAACCTGACACCTGACCCATGGATTTGGGACTTGCCAGCCTCCACACAACTGCGTGAACCATTTCCTTGAAATAAATTATAAAAAATAAAAATATATATAAAAAACACTTCACTCGCTTTGCTCCTCTAGAGAACCCAGCCTAAGACATTTGGTACTGAGAGTTGTACTAAGGTAACAAAATTGTAAGGATGAGTTTTCTGAATTGACTCTCAAGTCTGGCCAGTCTTAAAGCACTGATGACTCTGCCACCAGTTGTAAAAAGGGCATTGCTAATCCGTAGTGTGACGTGGCAATAGAAATAGGCAAACTATCACCACCAATGGATCAAATATGTGTGAGAGACAAGACTCTGGGTGATTGCATATTTGACACTTTTCTGCAATTTTGTCAGAATAAGAAGTATAAGGAAGCTAGTTGGTTGGTCCTATTTTCACTAGGCAAAGTGATGAAAGAAAGAGATGAGCTCAAAACTTCAGAGTCACGGCTCAAGTGCAGCATACAAGACCTGAAAGTTGCCACTTGTGCCCTGAAAAGAAAGCCTTATTTCTTGTACACTTACTCCTCACTTATCAACTATTTCACTATCTGTTATTTCACATTTACGACAGTAATAAAAAATCCACTATCTGAATATTTTATGCATTAATGACCCTGCCCACCTGCACACCCTCACTGTGCACAGCTCATCCAGCATGCATAGAGGGAAGAGTAGCACCACCTCTGGGGCATTTAACCCTAATCTGGAATCTTCAGGGTGCCCAACCCCTCAACCACCCCCCAGCTCAAATCTCCCCTACCTCATCCTGGCTCTCTCCCAGCATGCTTCACCCTCCACACCAGGCTCACCTTGCATGCAAGCACTGGCCAGCAGGCAACAGGAGCGGGACATGGGTGTCAGGTGGCACTCACCTCTGCGGAGTTGCCCCTGGTGGAAGCCACTGCCCCGCTTTCCATAAATTTGGATTTGGATTGTGGCAAGCAGAGCGAGGGATGAGTCCATGACTGCCACAGGTACAGAGGGGCCGCAGCTGCCCACCTGAGTTGGCTGGGGCTGGAGAGGAGGGGAGGCTGGAGCAGGAAGTCACAAGTATTTTGCATAACGACCTGGTCTTTGGGACCTAACCATGTCGATAAGTGAGGAGTCGGTGTAGTAACAGAGCCAGTATTGCAGAAAACCAAACCCAGGTTCTTATCATAAGAATGTCTGAATTACAACACCAGTTGAATTCCCAACCTCAAATGGAATCTGAAGTTAAAGTGAGGGCATTAATTGGGAAGAAATGGGATCCTGAAACATGGGATGGGAATATGTGGGAAAATAGGAAGCTGGGGACATTGAGGCCCTATGTTCTATTGAGTCACTTCTGCCAACAGAACCAGCCCTCTTACTCTCATCTGAAGAAATTACTCCATCTTTGTCTGGTAAGCCACCCCCCTCCCCCCCAGTAAAACCATTATCCCTTCCACCTCCATCTCATGAGATTAAACCAGCTGTGCCAGAAGAGTCTTTGTTTGAGATATCACCTGCAGCGTTGCTTAGGGCATCACCTAATGCAAATGCCTTATAAGACATTGTCAAGGACCCACCCCCACCAACCATTTTTGTTTGTAGATCTATAACTAGACAACTCCTAGTGATCCCCAAGAGGTGAAGTACAAAGTGTGACACAGTGAAGGTACACTACACTGCAAAAGAACTCCTTGATTTTTCTAATATATACAAACAGAAACCTTGGGAATACATATGGGAATGGCTATTAAGAGTGTGGGATAATGGTGCAAGGAACATAAAGTTGGATCAGTCCCACTAAGCACAGATTCTTCATTCAGTGTTTCAGCTCCAGAGGCTGGAAAAGGATCTAAAAGTTTATTTGGTTGGTTCACTGAAACATGGATTAAGCTGTGGCCTACACTAAATCAAATTGAAATACCAGACCTGCCTTGGTATACTGTAGAAGAAGGAATCCAAAGGCTTAGGGAAATTGGCATGTTAGAGTGGATTTATCAGGTTGGACCCATAGACCCACCCATGGAGTGCCCAGAGGACACACCTTTTACCACAACTATGAGGAACAAATTTGTGAAGGAAGCCCCAGCATCCTTGAAGACTGATGTGATTGCTATTTTTTGTAAGCCAGATTTGACAATGCAAACTGCCCTAACTGAATTAAGACGCCTAACTACAATAGGGCTGATTTGACCCCATGGTGGTAGGGGCCAAGTGGCAGCACTTAATTGCCAAAGACATGGTGGACATGGTTACCATAATGGACAGAAGAGTCAAAGCAGTAATCAGAATACTCTGACTCATATGGACTTACGGTGCTGGCTACTTAGTCACAATGTCCCTAGGAGTGAAATAGATGGAAAATTTACTAAATATTTACTTGGCCTGTACAAGCAGAAGAATTCTAGGTCAAGTGAACAGCAGTCTAACTTGAATCGCCATAATAGAGAGTCATGGCCCTCAATCAATTCCCAGACTTGACCCAGTTTCCAGACCCACAATCCCTTGAATGAAGAGGTGGCCAGGTCCCCTTGAGAAAGGACCCCAGTATATTGTCAAAAATTTATACTGTTAATCCTTCTCCTAGCCTTTCTCAAAGGGATCTGTAGTTTTTTAAGAGAGTGACTATTCACTGGGGGAAAGGAAATAATGAGACTTTTTTAGGGATTACTGAACACTGGCTCTGAACTAACACTAATTCCAAGAGACCCAGAATGTCAATGTGGCCCACCAGTCATAGAAGGGTCAGGTCAGGTTATTAATAGATTCTAGCTTAGGTTCATCTTACAGTGGGGTAGAGTGGGTCCCCAAACCCATCCTGTAGTGATTTCCTTGCTTCCAGAATGCTTAATTGGAGTAGACATACTCAGCAACTGGCAGAACCCCAACATTGAAACCCTGATATGTGGAATAAGGGCTATTATAGTAGGAAAAGCCAAGTGGGAGCCATTAGAACTGCCCCTACCTAGGAAAATCGTAAACCAAAAGAAATGCCACATTCCTGGAGAGATTGCTGAGATTAGAGCCACCATCAAGGACTTAAAAGAATGCAAGGGTGGTGATTCCCACCACATCTCCATTTAACTCATCTATTTGCCCTGTGAAAAACACAAACGGATCTTGGAAATGACAGCGAATTATTATAAACTTAACTAGCTGGTAACTCTAATTGCAGCTCCTGTTTCAGATGTGGTTTCATTGCTTGAGCGAATTAATACTTCTCCTGGTACCTCGTACGCAGCTATTGATCTAGCTAATGCCTTTTTCTCCATACCTGTTTTGAAGAACCACCAGAAGCACTTTGCCTTCAGCTGGCCAGGAATACACATTCACTTCCCTACCACAGGGGTATATCAACTCTCCAGCCCTATGTCACAATTTAGTCCACAGGGACTTTGATCAACTTTCCCTTCCACAAGATGTCACACTGGTCCATTACATCGATGACATTATGCTGATTGGACCTAGTAAGGAAGAAGTATCAATAACTCTAGACTTATTGGTAAGACATTTGCATGCTACCAAAAAACCAAACCCTTTGCTGTAGAGTTGATTCAGACTCATAGTTACCCTATAGGACAAAGTAGAACTGCCCTGTAGGGTTTCCAAGGAGTGGCTGGTGGATTCGAACTGCTAACCTTTTGGTTAGCAGCCCTAGATCTTAACCACTGCACCACTAGGGCTCCATTTGCATGCTAGAGGGTGGGAAATTAATCTGACAAAAACTCAGGCACCTTCCACCTCAGTGAAATTTCTAGGATTCCAGTGGTGTGGGGCATGTCTAAAGTGAAGGATAAGTTATTGCATCTGGCCCCTCCCACAACTAAAATGGAAGCACAACACCTAGAGGGCATCTTTGGATTTTGAAAGCAACATATCCCTCATTTGGGTATGCTACTCTGGCCTACTTATCAAGTGACTCGAAAAGTTGCTAGTTTTGAGTGGGGCCCAGACCAAGAAAAGGCTCTGTAACAGCTTCAGGCTGATATGCAAGCGGCTCTGCCACTTATCCATATGATCCAGCTGATCATATGGTGCTTGAAGTATCAGTGGCGTACAGAAATGCTATTTGGAGTCTTTGGCAGGCCCCTATTGGTGCAGACCGTTAGGATTTTGGAGCAAAGCCCTGCCATCCTCTGCAGATAACTACTCTCCTTTTGAGAAACAGCTTTAGCCTCATTACTGGGCCTCAGTAGAGATTCAACACTTAACCATGGACCACCAAGTCACCATGCAGCCTGAGCTGCCTATCACAAACTGCGTGCCATCTGACCCACAGAATCATAAAGTCGGATGTGAACAGCAGCATTCCATCATTAAATGGAAGTGGTATATATGAAATAGGGCTGGAGCAGGGCCTGAAGGCACAAATAAGTTGCATGAGGAAGTGGCCTATTTGCCAATAGTCTTCACTTTTGTCACATTACCTACCCTCACCCAGTCTACACCTATGGCCTTATGGGGAGTTCCTTGTCATCAGTTGACTGAGGAAGAGAAAATTTATGCCTGGTTTACAAATGATTCTGCCCAATATGCAGGCGCCACTCGAAAGTGGACAGTGGCAGCACTACAATTCTTTTCTGGGAATTTCATGAAGTACAGTGGTGAAGGGAAATCCTCCCATTGGGCAGAACTTTGAGCAGTGCAGCTGATTGTTCACTTTGCTTGGAAGGAGAAATGGCCAGATGTTTGATTGTGTACTGATTCATGGGCTGTGGCCAATGGTTTGGCTGAATGGTCAGGGACTTGGAAGTAATGTGATTGTAAAATTGATGGTGAGGAGGTATGGGGAAGAGGCATGTGGATAGACCTCTCTGAATGAGCCAAAGAAGTGAAGATATTTGTGTCTTATGTGAATGCTCACCAAAGAATGACCTCAGCAGAGGAGGATTTTAACAATTAAGTGGATAGGATGATGCGTTCTGTGGAAACCTGTCATCCTCTTTCCCCAGCCACTCCCGTCATTGCTCAATGGGCTCATGAACAAAGTAGCATGATGATAGGCATGGAGGTTATGCATGGGCTTATCAACACAGACTTCCACTCACAGGACCAACTTGGCTACAGCCACTGCAGAGTGCCCAATCTACCAGCAGCAGAGACCAACACTGAGTCCCTGATATGGCACCATTCCTTGGGGCAATCAGCCAGCAACCTGGTGACAGATTCATTACATCGGACCACTTCCATCATGAAAAGGGCAGCGTTTTGTTCCTACTGAAGTAGACGCTTACTGTGGATACAGATTTGCCTTCCCTGCACGCAATACTTCTGCCAAAGCTACCATCTATAAACTTACAGAATGCCTTCATGGTATCTCACCATGGTATTTCACACAGCGTTGCTTTGTATCAAGGGACTCACTTCACAGCAAATGAAGTGCAGCAATGGGCCCATGCTCATGGAATTCACTGGTTTTACCATGTTCCCCATCATCCTAAAGCAGCTGACTTGATAGAACAATAGAGCAGCCTGCTAAAGATAACAATTACAGTGCCAGCTAGGTGGCGATACCTTGCAGGGTTGGAGCAGAGTTCTCCAGAAGGCTGTAAATGCTCTAAACCAGCATCCAGCATATGATGTTGCTTCTCCCATAGCCAGGATTCATGGGTCCAGGAATCAAGGGGTGAATCATTTTAATCAGCATATGAAAGTAATATCACTCCACTTCAGAAGAAGAAAACACTCTTTGATACCACAACTCTGTCCGGGTACCATGTAGTTCTTCTACTCACCAGCATAGCAGAACTTCTTGAATAAATTCTCTACGCTTGCTGCATCCACTTTTCAACTCTTTCCATTTTGCTTTGGTATGAGTTATCTATCGCTGCATAACAAATTACCCCAAAATCTAGCAGCTTAAAACAACAAACATATATTATCTCACAGTTTCTGTGGCTCAGAAATCTAGGTGCCTATGAACTCAGGGTCACTATGAGTTGGAATCAACTCAGTGGAAACAGGTTTGGTTTTTGGTTTTGATGACTCAAGTTCTCTCACAAGGCTTCAGTGTGTAGGTTGGGACTGCAGTCATCTTAAGGCTCCACTGGAGGAGTATCCACTTCTAAGCCTCAGGTCCTGGCTGGCTTTTGGAGGGAGACATCAGTCCCTTGGCACGTATGCATCTGCATAGGGCAGCTCACATCATGGCTGCTGGCTTGCCTCAGCAAGGAAGCAAGCCAGAAGAGAAGACCCCACACAGAAGCCAGAGTTTTTTTTTTAACTAATCTCAAAAGTGACATCTGATCACTTCTGCCATATTCTATTTATTAGAAGCAAGTCAATAAGTCCACCCCACACTCAAAGGAAGAAAATTTACACAAGGGCATGAATACTCAGAGGTAGTGATCCATCTTAGTGGCTGCCTGCCACAGCCTCCTTTCAACTGAAACTTCTCTTTTTGAGGTCACTCAAATCCTTCATGTAGTCAAATCCTCTCAATATTTCTACCCGGATGACTGCTCCCTTCTTCATCAAAAACTCTTCCCTCTGACTTCTGTGACGACACTCTCCTGATTTACCTCTACCTTTCTGGATGTTCCTTCTCATTCTTCTTAGCAGCATCCTGCTGCTCTATCCAACTTCTTCCCTTTTCCATTAACACTCGCTTTCTAGGTCATCTCATTCTTCACTCTGCTAGTGAAAACTCAATCCCATGGCATTAAGTACGATCTATATGCCAGTGGCTACAAAATGTATATCTCCAGCCCAAATGTCTCCCCTGATTTCCAAATTCATATATTCAACTGCCTTCCTGATGTCACCAAGTGGATGTGCAATAGATATCTCATACTACACAAGCCTAAAACAGAGCTCTTGATTTTCCTCAAGACCATTTATCAGGATGTTGCTCTGATAAAAAGCATTCCAGTTTTATATTAGGAAAACAGAACTACAAAAATCCCAAAACCAAAGCCACCCACCAAACAAAAAATACTCAACAATCAAGGGACTTTTAAAATATCTTCAAAGCACCAAATGTAGAAATGAGAAAAAAAATTATTCTGTAGAATCATAGCTTATGTAAGTTTTTTTAATCAGAAACAGTCATTTGTGACATGTTAAAAATTTTGCATGCATGAGATCTAGACTTAAAGCAAACCTAAAGCATTTTATTTATTCAAGTAAATTTTTTCTGAGTGGCTATATGAATTATAACTGATTTCCCTACTTCTTCTCTGAAATTCCTTCTCCACACAGCAGCCAGAGTGGCCTTCTAAAAAGAATGTTCTTTCCTTGTCTAAAATTTCCCTCTTGCTTCTCATGATACTTAAATAAAATCTAAACTTCATAGCCTGGTCTACAAAGGCCTACATGATCAGTGATCAGGATGATTGGGCCCCTACCTCTCAACTTCCTCCACCCCTCATACACACACACTGTATTCCAGTCACATTGGCCTTCTGTCTATCCTTTAATGTGGTGTGGTTGGCAGCATAATGACCCCCCAAAGATTTCCATACCCTAATCCCCTGACCCTGTGAATATATTACCTTATATGGTGAAGGTACTTTGCCAATGTGACTAAATTAAGGACCTTAAAATAGGGAGATTATCCTGGATTCCACCACTTGTCTATCAGTTTGTCGTACTGGGGTGGCTTTCACGTTGCTGTGATGATGGAAGCTATGCCACTGGTATTTCAAATACCAGCAGGGACACCCGTGGTGGATAGGTTTCAGTGGAGTTTCCAGAATAAGACAAACTAGAAAGAAGTACTTAATGGTCTATTTCTAAAAAAAAATGGCCAGTGCAAAACTTATGAATAGCAGCAGAACACTGTATGATATAGTGCTGCAAGATGAGCCCCTCGGACTGGAAGACACTCAAAGTACAACTGGGGAAGAGCTGCCTACTCAAAGTAGGATTAGAGGAAGATTCATTAACAACCTTCTATATGCAGATGACACAACCTAGCTTGCAGAAAGCAAAGAGAACTTGAAGTACTTACTGATGAAAATCAAAGACTGCAGCCTTCAGTATGGATTACACCTCAATATAAAGAAAACAAAAATTCTCACAACTGGGCCAGTAAGCAAAACCATGATAAATGGAGAAAAGATTGACATTGTCAAGGATTTCATTTTGTAACCGGCAGGGTTAAACTCTTCCCCCTCCTGAAATGTAATCAATAGGGTTAAACTATTCCCCCTCCTCCTTCCATCACACCCAGGCTCTCTGGGTTTCTGGTAAGGCAATTCTGTGTTACAGCCCAAAGTTGTCTTACTGCTTCTCTGCTCAAGGCCCCTTCACTACTCACCAACTACCCACCACCTCCATTCAGACATGAGCAATAAGCCACAAAGCTTTCCTTAGATAGGCTTCATGTGTCATACCCCCCAAAAAACACATGCCCCAGCCACCATATTGCACCCCCCACTGCACCCATTAGTTCCTGAAATTGTCCGCCTATTCCCAGAAACTTCATGAATTATACATAAGTTCCCTATCCCCAACCCTGTAACTGCCCTAAAATCTTCACCCTCAGGGAGCTTGATTTGAGACTTAGCCTCCAAGCTCCTTGCTTGATAGCCTTGCAATAAAGTCTACTTTCAAAGGCCTGGTGGCTCTCAATTGACTTGAGGGGTCACGCCAGGCAGGACCCACCCTCATCGGGTTACAATTTTACTTGGATCCATAATCAACACCCATGGAAGCAGCAGTCAAGAAATCAAATGACACGTTGCATTGGACAAATCTGCTGCAAAAGACCCTTTTATAGTGTTAAAAAGCAAAGATGTCACTTTGAGGACTGTCATGAATTGAGTTGTGTCCCCCAAAAATATGCGTATCAATTTGGCTAGGCCATGATTCCCGGTATTGTGTGATTGTCCACCATTTTGTCATCTGATTTTATTTTCCTATGTATTGTAAATAATATCTCTATGATGTGATGAGATGGGATTAGTGACAGTTATGTTAATGAGGCAGGACTCAATCTATAAGATTAGATTGTGTCTTAAACCAATCACTTTTGAGATATAAAAGAGAGAAGCAAGCAGAGAGACATGGGGACCTCATACCACCAAGAAACAAGAGCCAAGAGAATAATACATGCTCTGGACCCAGGGTCCCTGCCCTGAGAAGCTCCTCAACCAGGGGAAGATTGATGACAAGGACATTTCCCCAGAGCTGACAGAGACAGAAAGTATTCCCCTAGAGCTGGCACCCTGAATTTGGACTTCTAGCCTCCTAGATTGTGAGAGAATAAATTTCTCTTTGTTTAAGCCATCCATTTATGGTGTTTCTGTTATAGCAACACTAGATAATAGAGAGAAAGACTAAGATGCACCTGACCCAAGCCACGGTATTTTCAATCACGTCATATGCATGCAAAAGATGGACAAAGAATAAGGAAGACCAAAGAAAAATTGATGTCTTTGAATTATGGTGTTGGCAAAGAATCTTGAATAAACCACGGACTGACAGAAGAATAAACAAATCTGTCTTGGAAGAAGTGCAGCCACATGCTCCTTATAAGCAAGGATAGCGAGACTTTGGTCTCACATACTTTAGACATGTTATCAGGAGGCACTAGTCCCTGGAGAAGGATATCATGCTTAGTAAAGCAGAGGGTCAGTGAAAGAGAGGAAAACCCTCAACAAGATGGATTGACACAGAGAATGCAATGATGTGCTCAAGCATAGCAACAGTTACGAGAATGGCACAGGACTGGGCAGTGTGTCGCTCTGTAGTACATGGGGTTGCTATGAGTCGGAACCAACTCAACAGCACCTAACAACAACAATGATCCTGGATTATCCAGATGGGCCCTATGAAATCACAAAACCCATTCCCATCAAATTGATTCTCACTCATAGCGACCCTATAGGACAGAGTAGAACTGCCCCATAGGGTTTCCAAGGAGAGGCTGGTAGATTCAAACTGCTGATCTTTTGGTTAACAGCTGTAGTTCTTAACCACTATACCATCAAATATGGAAAGGGGAGGCAGAAGAGCCAGAGAAAGAGATATGAGGATGGAAGCAGAGTTCAGAGTGATAAGATTGCTAGAAGGGGGCCATGAACCAAGGATTATGGGTAGCCTCTAGAAGCTGGAAAAGGCGAGAAAAGGATTCTCCCATAGAACCTGCAGAAGTAAGGCAGACTTGCTGACACCTTGACTTTAGCCCAGTGAGACCTATGTCAGATTTCTGACCTCTAGAACTATAAGATAATAAATTTGTGTTGTTTTAAGCTCCTAAATTTATAGTGCAGTTAAACCTGCAAAACCCGGAAATTGTGTAAGGCAGAAACCTGTCAGAGAAGGAAAACTCAAATATTTTCCACTATAACAAGCAATAGAAAAGTGATAAGACTGTACCCTGTCGAGGGCAACAAGCTTGCAAGACCCGGAAAAACCAAGCAGTTCCATTGAGTTCCAGATCTCACAGGTTTCACTGTAATTTGTTACAGCAGCAATAGAAAATCAATAAAGAGGCTAACTGTGTAATGAGGTACTTGAGAAGGTAAACATTGACCCTTGCTACAAAAATGGGAGGGAGAATAGAAAACATTTGCCCTCAGGCAGCTGAGGCTGAGAGGACGTTAAAGCATGGCCAAAGCCTCTGTGTTTCCAGACCATGTTAACCTGGGAAATGGCCACTTGTCCTTCAGCAAAGTTGTTCCAGTATTATAGTTTAAAGTTTATTTAAGAGATACATAAAGATATATCTAAAAGAGGTGATACTGTATTGACTAGTTGCCCATTACTCTGGTCACCTATTGCTATGCAACAAACCACTTGCCCCACAGAGTTTCCAAGGCTGTATGTAATCTTTACAGAAGCAGTCTGCCACATCTTTCTCCCACAGAGCAGCTGGTGGGTTCAAACCACCAACCTTCGGGTTAGCAGTCAAGCTCTTAACCACTACACCACCAGGGCTCCTTCCCCAAAACGTAGATACCTAAAACATAAACCAACTTTTTCTATGCCTTTTGAAATCATAGCTCTCTTTCCAGTCACTTACTAGCCAAACTGGAGCATTGACCTTCACTGCTTCCTCTTCTATTCTACAACTAATGATCATCAAAATTAGTTTTCTTTTTCCTCCAAAATTTTAAATACTTATGTCCAATCCTTCCTGTTTGTTCTACTACAATCCTTGTTCAGTACCTCATTACCTTTTACCTGGACCATTGCAAGTCACTCTATCTAATTGATATTTCCATCTCCGGAAGTTTAGTTAACACCACTGCAATATTCATTATGTCCCCATCATGGCGCCTGGCACAGCATAGGTCTTCAGTGTGTATTTATTGAATGAAAGGTCAGGTAATTTCAATTATCCAGTCTGCTTGACAGTGCTATTTCCAATTATAAAATTATGTTGACATTTTCTTTTCTCATGAGTCTTGTACTCATGAGAAAGCAACCCTGAGTTAGATCAGCTCCAGGATGCTGACAGAGTCTCACCTCTGAGCCTATAAAGCTGGGACACAGACCCTGAAGATAGTGAAACTACCACCGTAAATGTGACTTCTTGGTGGCCAGCCAGGTGTTCTTCTCCTGGTAACTCTCCAACCTTGATATTTAAACTACAATATATATTATTTTCCTCATATTTTTGTTAGTTGCTGTTGAGTCAGCTCCGACTCATGGCAAACTTATGTATAACACAATGAAACATTGCCTGGTCCTGCACCATCTTCATAGTCTTTGATATGTTTGAGCCCCATTCTTCATATTACAGATGTGAAAATCAAGGGAGATTAAGGTGAAAGTTTTACCCATATCTGATAAGGGGCAGAGTCAGGTTTCAAACCTAGGTAAGCCTGACCACAGAACCTGTGCAGTCTACCTTAGTGGTTAAGAGTACATCCCAAGCATCCATAGCCCAAGTTAAAATCCTGACTCTACTACTTCCTGTGATATCCATGAGACCCTGAGACAGTTACTTAACATTCCTTAGCCTCAGTTTCCACATCTGAAAATGGGAGATCATTATAATATCTATCTCATATGGGTTGTTCTGATGGTGAGTAAAGGTATGGGAAACATAATGAGTGTCAAAAATATATTTTTTATTATTACAGCACTGCCTACCCTATATTTTGACCCACAGTGAAACTTACCTCTTTTATGAAAGTTTTCTCTGCTCTCTTGAGCCAGAAATAATCTTTCCCTCTTGTGTGCTTCCTTCTTTGTTGTAGTTACCATAAAGTTATTTGTGTACAACCTTTCCCGCTAGATTGGAAAATTCTTAAGAATAAGAATTGTGGCTTTTTTCATTGTAGCGTTATCCACACAGGTAGCATAGTCCCATGAGATATAAGAAGTACTTGATAAATGTTTATTGGCTTAAATAGTTGGTGTAGAATCAGAAAGTATAATCAGAACAAAACAACAGAATTCATCTAATGCTGAGGCGGGTGATATAGAAGATGTATTTTTGTGATTGTTTAATGGCTCCCAAGGTCTAGATGGTGGGGCAGTCATGAAATAAAAGGTGTTCCTGGATGGAAGTGGGGTAGTACTGGATGGAAGATGCACTGGACAAGGAGCCAGAATATCTGTGTTCTAGCCGTGACCCTGCTCTCATTAGCTGAGACCTTCTAACAAGCAACTTTTCTTCTTTACCAATTCAAAAAGACTCACATGATAAATAAACTGAATGTACGTAAACATTCAGGTTTCTCCTTACCGTCTAATCAGGACCTGATTGGTAAACCTAGACTGATAGTGTAAGTGGTTAATATGGGCTCTAGACTCATTTACTGATTTATTTAAATAATTCAATAAATGTGAAACTGCTTTAAAATTTAGGCAATGTCATTTACTAGCCATTTCCTTTTGGCAAGTAACTTAACCTCTCTCTGACTCAGTTTCTTTATTGGTAAAATGTGCCTCATGGAGTTGTGACCAAAAAACCTTTTGTAAAGTGTTTGGCCTGACAAGGAATACCAGAAAAAACCTGTTACCTTCAAGTCGATTCCAACTCATGGCAACCCCCATGTGTTACAGAGTAAAACTGAGCTCCACAGAATTTTCTTGGCTGGATCTTTAGGAAGCAGGTGGCCAGAACTTTCTACCACAGTGCCACTGGGTGGGTTCGAACTGCCAACCTTTCAGTTAGCATTTGGGCACAAACTGTTTCTGCCACACAGGATGGGTGGTGGTGATGTGAGTTGTTGTTGCCTATGTTAGTGTAGATGTTCTTTTTGTTGTTATTGTACCATGTGTCAAAACTTAAAATTTTACTGGATCGACTTATTTATTTCAGTTCTATAACACCCTGACAATTCAGTTGTTTGGTATTATATATACTAATTGTTTAGTGTAGACACAGCCAAACCACTTGTGTGGTGTTATGTATACCTGAGTGTTTACTATAAAACCAGACCTATTGCCGTTGACTGGTTTCCGACTCACATTGACCCTGTAGGACAAAGTAGAATTGCCCCATAGGTTTCCAAGGCTGTGATCTTTATGGAAGCTGACTGCCACAAATTTCTCCCACTCAGTGGCTGGTGGGTTCGAACCACCAACCTGTTAGCAGCTGAGCGCTTAACCACTGTGCCAGTAGGGCTCCTTCAGCCAAATCACTTGTTTCATGCCATATATGCATGAGTGGTTAATGTAGAAACAGCCTAAATGTCTCCCATAATGAGGTAAGTATAAACAACAACAAAAAAAAAATTCGTTGCCGTAGAGTGGATTCCGACTCAGCGATGTAAGTACAGGCTCAAATAAAAATTTAAAAAACAACAACAAAAATAACATTGCCGTGGAGTCGATTCCTACTCCTAACGATCAGATAGGACAGAGCAGAACTGCTCCACACAGTTTGCAAGGAGCAGCTGGTGGATTTGAACTGCTTACTTTTTGGTTAGCCGCCGAGCTGTTTACTGCTTTGCCACCAGGACTCCCAAGTAAAAACACATACCAGATAAATGAATCTCTGAACCTAATAAAAATCTAATAGCATGAAATAAGTGATACGTGAAAATTTCAAAATTTAGTCTATGTTTATTCTTAGATTTCCAGGCAAACAACTATATGCTTGTCCAGTTGGCTGCCTATGCTATAATACTTCACTCAAAACTTACCAACACTTTTTTGTCTGTGTAATGTTTTCAACTCAACCCACCCCACACCCTCCAGCCAAGAATTTCTCAAGTGTTAGCGTGAGCTTCTTAAAGGATTGGAGATATACAACTCTATTCAGACAAGTTAAATGAAAAGCCACCCTGGCAATGCATAGAAACATAACTTGGATGGTAGTGTTTGGTTCAGTAATCAGTCTATGTAATTTATTTGTCATTGATGGAGAATTTGTGAAAATTATATATGGCATGGTGATATTATATTTTCCTTTTGCGAAGTTAAGTCATTCTTAGTCTTTCTTAATAATTTGAAGTAATTGCAAATTAAATGAAAAAATCGAAAAAGACTTATATGTCATCTCCAAACTAACATACTTTAAGAGCAACTGTTGTGATCAGGGAATGCTTTTTATACTAGGGAATATTGTTAGCCTCAACTTATTACCGTGGAAGGAAATGCTGACTCTTTTTCCTGTATTCTAAATATAGCAAAGATAAAGATATATAATGGCCTGCCAATTACAACAGAATACTACCAATACGTGCGTAATTTGAAAATACATTGTAGCCAGCTAGATAATTTCCAAAATAAATGCCTGGGAGTCTGCTTCTCTGAGAGTTGCTAAAATGCTTTACAGAGATAAAGTAGTATTTCCTTCTTTGATATTGCCTCTCCCAAGAACAACTCACAGGCTAATATTAATTATGAAAATTCCAACTCAAATATAGGAGGCCATGTTTTACATTAGACTAGGAGTAAAACCACTTCTCCCTTCTCTGCACAGGAATTTAGGCACTTACCTTCTATTGTATTCCTGTTAATGCAAGTTATGCATGTAGATTCCCTCAATTCAAATGTGATTATGCCCTCTTCACATTTGATATCTACTGGGTTTGTCAGTGAGGAAGATATAAGGCCACTTTCTTTTCCTTAACCCATGGTGAGCGAACATGTCTCTTTGCAGAGGACCTTATGCTCTGGTGGTTTGTGGAACCTCTCCATCTAATAGTTTCTCAGTGTCTTAAGTGGAAAGCTGTCTCAGGAAATTAAGGACAAAGAGGAGAGTAGACAGCAGTGGATGTTAAGCTATCGGGAGGCACAGTAAATAATGGAGGGAAATGCAGCCTGAAAGAGAGGGATCATTTAAGGCTATTAGATGACAAATTCACTTCAATGCAGTTATTATACCTGTAAATACAGAAAAATGATAATGTTGACAACTCTTCATCACGCAATGTGTCATTAGTAAATGATGAAGGATAGAAAGAGTAGAAGAAATAAAACCAACGCTTTGTGCATAACAATATTACAGCAGCACTTGAAAAACTAGCTAAGCTGAAAACAAAGACATAACTCGGCGCTGTTCATGAAGGATGACTGGAATAGAAAGGGAAAATTCAAAAGTGTTTTTGTGTGGAAACTACCACTAATGGTATTGGTTTTGTTGTTTAAAATCAATTAAATATATAACTTTACCTTACATGATCATACCAAAAAATGTGTAATAATTACCCATGTAATTTTTTTTTTTTTAATGTTGGTTTCCAGGGAAAGATAGGTACTTGTTTTTCTCTAAAGCAGATCAAAGCTCATTTATAGAATGGGTCCACATTTCCTATTTCTGAGAGAAACACCAAGCATATTAAAATTCTGGAGAGGACATTTTTATCTCCTCCTAGAAGATTATATATGGCTGTGTATCTGAGTCTCCTGTATGATGGGATTTCAACTGGAGTTGTAAGTTCAGTTTAAGAAAGAACAAAGATCTAAATGAAACTTGGAGAGCCACATTCCTCTGTGATTTGGAGGAGTCCCTGAGTGGTACAAACAGTTAATACACTTGGCTGCTAACTGAAAGGTTAGAGGTTCTAGTCCCCCCAGAGACACCTCAGAAGAAAGCCCTGGCAATCTACTTCAGAAAAAAACCACCATTGAAAACCCTAAGGAGCAGTTCTACTCTGATAGGCATGGGTTAGCCACGAGTCGGAATCAACTTGTTGGCAACTGGTTTTTTATACATTACGCTAGGTTCACGGAGCTTCCAAAGACTACACATTTCAAGGGACAGATCGGGTTGAATGATATCAGTACTTTGTATTTAAAACAGACAGTAGAGATTGCTGGCAATCTCCCATGATCCATTCTCTTCCTTTTCCTAAACAATAGTACCCCTCATTCTAGCTGGGCGTATGAATGCCAAACAGAGCTTACAGCTTCCTTTGCAGCTAGCAAGTGGGCATGTGACTAAGTTCCAGCAATGGAATATAATTGGAAGTGTCTGATTTAAAGGAAAGGGACAGTCACCTCTCTGTTACTTCCTTCTTCTTGCCAACTGGGATGCCGACGTAAAGGCTGAGACCCCAGCTGCCATCTTCCACTGAGACTGGCAGAACAGAAAGATGGGAGGATCCTGGAGCTGCCATATTAGATCTAGACTGCCTACTTCCAGAATGTATACAAATAAACATTGATCTTATTTGTCACTGTTATCTCGGGTTTCTATTATTTATAGCAAAGCCTAATTTAACTAATGTGCTTTGCATTTCTGAAAACTAGAAAAGAAAGCAGTGGTCTCCTAATGTAAAGAGTATTCAGAAAAGTGAATTGTCAGCACTTATGGAAGGAATTGCCTAATTGGAGTCCCTGGGTGGTGCAAACAGTTAACTTGCACGACTGCTAACTGAACAGTTGGAGGTTGGAGCCCACCCAGAGCCACCTTGGAAGAAAGGCCTGGCAATCTTCTGAAGAATCAGGTACTGAAAACCCTATGGAGCACAGTTCTACTCTGACATACATGGGGTGGCCATGAGTCAGTGACAACTTGGTGGCAGCAGGTTTAATGCCTAATTGATTGCTTTCAACTCATATATTCTTTTGAACTTACACATAGTAGAAACTGAATCATGGTGATTGGTTATTAAGTGAAAACCAAGACTGTGATTTCCTGTTGTGATTTAGCTATCTGTGTTGGTAAGTCCAATTTGTGCATATTTGGAAGAAGAAAAAGTCTGACCTGGATGCCAGAAGCTATATCTGCAGATATAGCTTAAGGGCATATCAGGGCAGGTATCCAGAAATATTATTATTATTATTTTTATTGTACTTTAGGTGAAGGTTTACAGAACAAATAGTTTCTCATTAAACAGTCAGTACACATATTGTTTTATGACATTGGTTAACAACCCCATGACATGTCAACCCTCTCCTTTCTTGACCTTTATTTTTTTTTGGTGAAAATATGCATAGCCAAAGATACACCATTTCAAAAACTTCTACATGCACAGTTCAGTGACATCGATTACAGTCTTCCAGCTGTGCTGCTTTAGATGAAGGTTTACGGAACAAAATAGTTTCTCATTAAACAGTTAGTACACATATTGCCCTATGACAATGGTTAACAGCCCCACTACATGTCAACACTGTCCTTACCCAACCTTGGGTTCTATCACCAGCTTTCCTGTCCCCATCTGCCTTCTAGTCCTTCTCCCTGGACTGCTGTGCCTCATCAGTCCCATTTTGTTTTATGGGGCTGTCCAGTCCCCAGATGAATGGTGAAACTCGGAAGTGACTTCACCACTGAGCTGAAAGGGTGTCTGGGAGCTATACTCTCAGGGTTTCTCCAGTCTCTTTCAGGCCAGTAAATCTGGTCTTTACTTTGTGTGTTAGAATTTTGTTCTACATCCTTCTCCAGCTGTGTGCAGAACCCTCTGTTGTGATCCCAGTCAGAGCAGTCAGTGGTGGTAGCTGGGCACCATCTAGCTGTACTGGACTCAGTCTGGTGGAGGCCTTGGTAGCTGTGGTCCAACAGTCCTTTGGACTAAACTTTTCCTTGTATCCTGTTCTCTTCATTCTCCCTTGCTCCCGAAGGGGTGAGACCAGTGGAGTATCTTAGATGACTGCTCACAGTCTTTAAGACCCCAGATGCTACTCACCAAGGTAGAATGTAGAACATTGTCTTTATAAACTGTGTTATGCCAATTGAGCTAGATGTTCCCCAAGACCATGGTCTCCACGGCCCTCTGCCCAGCAATTCAGTCCCTCAGGGAGTTTGGATGTGTCTATGGAGCTTCCATGACCTTTCCTTGTACAAGTTGTCCTGGCTTTCCCAGTGTTGTGTACTGTCTCACCCTTCACCAAAGATACCACTTATCTATTGCGTATTTAGTATTTCCCCCCAACCCCTCCCCCATCCCTCGTAACCAACAAAGATTGTTACTTTGTGTGTGTAAACTTTTTTGTAAGTTTTTACAATAGAGGTCTCATATAATATTTGTCCTTTTGTGATTGACTTATTTCACTCAGAATAATGTCCTTCAGTTTCATCCATGTTTGAGGTGCTTCACAGATTCATCATTGTTCTTTCTCGTTGCGTAGTACTCCATTGTGTGTACGTACCATAGTTTGTTTATCCATTCATCTGTTGATGGGCATCTAGGTTGTTTCCATCTTTTTGCTATTATGAATAGTGCTGCCATGAACATGGGTGTGCATATATCTATTTGAGTGACGGCTCTTATTTCTCTAGGATATATTCTTAGGAGTGGGATTGCTGGATCTTATGGTATTTCTATTTCTAGCTTTCTAAGGAAGCACCATATCATTTTCCAAAATGGTTGTATCATTTTGCATTCCCACCAGCAGTGCATAAGTGTTCCGATCTCTCCACAGCCTCTTCAGCATTTGTTATTTCTGGTGTTTTTGATTTGTGCCAGTAGTGCCGGGGTGAGATGGTATCTCATTGTGGTTTTAATTTGCATTTCTCTAATGGCTAGTGATCCCGAGCATTTCCTCATGTGTCTGTTGGCCACTTGAATGTCTTCTTTGGTGAAGTGTCTGTTCGTTTCCTTTGCCCCAGAAATATTATTTTTTAATACATTGGGGCTCCTAGGGTCAATTGTGAGATTGGCTCTTCAGCTCAAAGTGGCCCTGAAACACTTGGATTGAAACTCTTGAGAAGTGAGAAAGAAAACAAGGGCCACTGCCTTTCTCCAAGAGGAGTATCAGTTTATTCTTCCCCTACTTCAGGGATGTTGCTGTTATGTTTCCCTAGAAACAAAGAGGTGAATGATCAAGGGGTATTAGGCTAACCTCTCATTTTACAACTGAGAAAACTGATGACCAATGGCATTTTTCCAACTTTATACTGCTTGTCAAAAGAAAGCTCTTAAATCTGTATCTCCTATTTACTAGTAGAAGCCCTGGTGGCACAAAGGTTAAGTGCTAGACTGCTAACCTAAAGTTTGACGGTTGAAACCCACTCAACGCTGCTGTGGAAGAAAAGGCTTGGCAATCTGCTTCCATTAAGATTGCTGTTGTTGTCAGGTGTTGTCAAGTCCATCCACACTCATGGTCACCCCATGTGACAGAGTAGAACTGCACCATAAGAAACCCTATGGGGCAGTTTTACTCTGTAACACATGGGTCGCCAGAAGTCAGAATGAACTCAGTGGCAACTAAACAACAACATTATGACTGTTTTCACTGCAACTGAGTTGAATAGTTGCAACAGAGATCTTAGGCTGGCAAAGCTGAAAATATTTACTATCTTGTTGTTTTTAGAAAAAGTTTGCCAATCCCTCTCTTATATCATATTACCTTAGACAAGAAGAAGTTAAGTTTCTTAAGCTTCATCTTTGACTTTCCAGCCCTTCCTTCTCCAGGATAACTCCCGAATCTGTCTGCTCTTAGGTACAGCTTACGTGCTTAGCTGAAGCATGAGTGGAAATTTATTTTTAAATCCCATTAGTGAATTTGCCTGTATCAACCCCAAACTGAAAATGCAATATAGAAAACTGCAGCCAAAAAGTATATCAATGAAACTTTGCACCTGCATCTAGAAAAGTATATTATTGGCCCACCTACAGTCACCTGATTTTCAACAAAGGCCCAAGTCCATTAAATGTGGAAAAGACAGTATTTTTAACAAATGGTGCTGACAAAACTGGATGTCCATCTGCAAAAAAATGAAACAGGACCCATACCTCACACTATACACAAAAACTAATTCAAATGGATCAAAGACCTAAATATAAAACCAAAAACTGTAAAGATCATAGAAAAAAAAAATATATGATCAACATTAGGGGCCTTAACACATGGCATTAACAGGATACAAACTATAACTAACAACACACAAACTCCAGAAGATAAGCTAGATACCTGGAATCTTCTAAAAGAGTTTATAAAGAATAAAAAGAGAAACTGTAGACTGGGGAAAAATTTTTGGCTATGACATATTCGACAAAGTTCTAATCTCTAAAAATCTATGAGAATATCCAACACCTCTACGACAGAAAGACAAACAATCCAATTAAAATACGAACAAAGGATATGAACAGACACTTCACCAAAGAAGACATTCAGGCAGCTAACAGACACATGAGGAAATGCTCACAATCACTAGCCATTAGAGAAATGCAAATCAAAACTACCATCTCACCTCGACAGTACCGGCAACAACAACAACAACAAAACGGAAAATAACAAATATTGGAGAGGCTGTGGGGAGATTGAAACTCTTATGCACTGCTAGTGGGAATGCAAAATGGTACAACCATTTTGGAAAAAGGTATGGCGCTTCTTTAAAAAGCTAGAAATAGAAATACCACACGATCCAGCAATCCCATTCCTAGAAATATATCCTGGAGAAATAAGAGCTGTCACACTAATAGACAGATGCACACCCATGCTCATTGCAGCATTATTCACAATAGCAAAAAGATGGAAACAACCTAAGTGCCCATCAACAGATGAATGGATAAACAAATTATGGAACATACACAAAATGGAATACTATCCAACGATAAAAAACAGTGATGATTCCATGAAACATCTCACAACATGGATGGATCTGGAGGGCATTATGCTGAGTGAAATAAGTCAATCATAAAAGGACAAATACTGTATGAGACCACTATTATAAAAACTCATGAAAAGGTTTACATACAGAAAGAAACAATATTTGATGGTTATGAGGGGGGGTGGGGAGAAATAACAATACATAGACAATAGATAAGTGGTAACTATGGTGAACGGGAAGACATTACACAATACTGGGGAAGTCAGCACAACCTGACCAAGGCAAAGTCATAGAATCTTCACAGACACATCCAAAATCCCTGGGGGACCGAATTCCTGGGCTGAGGGCTAGGGACCATGATCTTGAGGGACATCTAGCTCAATTGGCATAACATAGTTATAAAGATATGCCAGTGAAGGCATTGGTGAAAAACAAGGCTTCAGGAATCGACAGAAAATCTATTGAGATGTTTCAACAAACGGGTGCAGCGCTGGAAGTGCTCACTTGTCTATGCCAAGAAATTTGGAAGACAGCTACCTGGCCAACCAACCAGAAGAGATCCATGTTTATGCCTATTCCCAAGAAAAGCGATCCAACCGAATGCGGAAATTATCGAACAATATCATTAATATCACATGCAAGTAAAATTTTGCTCAAGAGCATTCAAAAGCAGCTGTAGCAGTATATCCACAGGCCATACAGAAATTCAGGCCGGATTCAGAAGAGGACATGGAACCTGGGATATCATTGCTGATGTCAGATGGATCTTGGCTGAAAGCAGAGAATACCAGAAAGATGTTTACCTGTGTTTTATTGACTTACTGGTCTGACAGAGACTGGAAAAACCCAGAGAGTACGGTCTCTGGACACCCTTTTAACTCAGTACTGAAGTCACTCCTGAGTTCACCCTTCAGCCAAAGATTAGACAGACCTAATAATAATACATGTCATTCAACTATGTATGCGAGACTAAATGGGTACACCAGCTCAGGGGCAAGGGTGAGAAAGTAGGATAGGACACGAAAACTGGATGAGTGGAAATGAGGAACCCAAGGTCGAGAAGGGGAGAGTGTTGACACATCATGGAATTGTCAACCAATGTCACAAAACAATATGTGTATTAATTGTTTAATGAGAAACTATTTGCTCTATAAACCTTCATTAAAGTGCAATAAAAATAAATAAATAAATAAGTATATCCTTGGGTAACCAGGAGGAAATCATGAGATAATTTTTTTATTTCTGAGCCTTTCTGGGATGTAGATAAAATGAAAGGGGGATGAAACCAACAAAAGAGAAAGAACACAAATGTAGACGACAGATTCAACAGACATATGGCTGAGAGAAATAAAGTAAAATTAAAGAGAATTAGGACAACCTTAAATAACATGGAGGGAAAGCAATAAGGGACGGTATATTAAGGGAAACAGAAATAATCCAGATAGAGGTTAAGAGCTGGAATTTTCTGGTCCAGTCACTCATTTCTGGTTGAAATTTATTTGCATGTTTCTCTATCAAAGCTTAACCAAAAAAGATAGTGTCTTAGTCATCTAGTGCTGGTATAACAGAAATACTACAAGTGAATATCTTCAACAAAGAGAATTTGTTCTCTCCCAATCTAGTAGGCTAGAAGTCCAAATTCAGGATGTCGGCTCCAGGGGAAAGCTTTCTCTGTTGGCTCTGGAGGAAGGTCATTTTCATCAATCTTCCCCTGGACTAGGAGCTTCTCCACGCAGGAACCCCTGGTCCAAAGGATGTGCTGTTCTCCCGGCAATGCTTTCTTGGTGGTACAAGTTCCCCCCATTCTGCTCGCTTCCCTTTCCTTTTATCTCTTGTAACATAAAAGGTAGTGCAGACCACATCCCAGGGCAACTCCCTTTACATTGGACCAGGGATGTGACCTCAGTAAGGGTGTTACAATCCCACTCTAATCCTCTTTAACGTAAAATTACAATAAAAAATGGAGGGCAAACACACAGTACTGGGAATCATGGCCTAACCAAGTTGACACATATTTTTAGGGGATACAATTCAATCCATGACAGATGCCTAGAGAATCAATTCTATTGGCATTTGCCACCATTTTCCTGTAATTTTTAAAATGGAAAGGTTGAAGGGCACATTAAAAGAATTCTAGTCCAATGCACCCATTTTACCAGCAAGGGCCAATGTACCACTCCTAAAATTCAGACCTACAGAGTGACAAAGCTGGAATAAGAAATCACAGTTCCTGATCATTGTTCTTTCTCCCATGTACACCACCCTGGGACATATCTCCCAGAAAAGCTTTTTAATGGCAAAGATTATTAAATAGAGAACTTGGTTTTAGGAAAGAAATTATTAAACATTTAGAGATTTAGAATTGTCTTAAACAACAAACATTTGAAAGATAAGCCTTTAGGAGTATCTTTGAAATATAAAGCAAATTCTTTAGTATACATGAGTTAGCTGCAAATTGAATGTAACAGTGCTTTGATATCTTAAATACATTTTCAGATTAAGATTAGAGAAGGGGAGAGCTATTATTTTTCTTGGTGCTTAAGTGGTAAAAACACTTATGAGTGTTTTAATTATTGTATCCTTTTAATATATTTCTCTCTGAAGTATGTGCTGTCTTCCTTTTACCCTCTACTTTCAGTATTAAAATTTTCTTATCATTTGTTTAAGGATCTCTGGTGGTACAGTGGTTAAGCACTCCACCAATAGCAGAAAGTTTGGCAGTTTGAACCCAACCAGTGGCTCTGCAGGAGAATGACCTGACAATCTGTTTCCATAAAGATTACAGTCTAGGAAATCATACGGGGCAGTTCTACTTTGTCACATTGAGTCTTTATGAGTAGAAATTGACTCAACAGCACCTAACAACAACATCATTCCTTTTTTGTTGTTGTTGTTTGTTAACCTGTCTTCTACTTTCTTAAATAAAAGGAGCCTTGTAGCACAATGGTTAAGCACTGGGCTGCTAACTGAAAGGTCAGCTGTTTGAACCCACCAGCCATGCCTAGGAGAAAAGATCTGGGAATCTGATCCCATAAAGATTTCAACCTAGGAAACTCTATGGGGCAGTTCTACTCTGTCCTATAGTGTCACTGTGAATTAGAATTAACTCATTGGCACACAACAACGACATTCTTAAATGCCCGAGCATCAGAGTCGAGTTATCCAATAGCAGACATCCGCCCCTGTCAGGGATTGTACATTTGAAAAGAAACTTTGATTCTGTAGGAAGGTGCTATGGAGTTGGGAGACAGATGCCAGTCATACCTAGAAGCAGAATCTTTGATGTACTGAAAATATGTGAAATTGTACACTACAGATGATCCGGTAAGCAAGGTAAGCACCATGCTTACCTTGCCTATTGGATAATCCATCCCTGCTGAGCGTACATTATCCTTAAGGTGTTCTCAACCATTCTATTCCCATAATCTCTTATGGAATCACATTACAGAATATGGAATCTATTAGAGATCAGTGTTTTAGCAGCTAGAAAAAAAAAAAGGAGAGCTATACTTATATATTCATATATATTATATATGGCATATATATGCTATGCCATAATGGTGTTTATATTTTCGTGCTTCCTGTGGTTGCAGTTGCACTTCTTCCCCCAAAGTTGACTTCTTTGTCTTTACCTGACTGGCAGATAATGTTTTTGCATCTCTTCTTCAGCTGGATACCAGCTGCATTCTCTCAGTGACTTTCAAAAGGTGACTAATGGGCCTTATCCATAAATACTGAAGCCACAGTAAAGGCAGGGGCTCAGTTTATTGGCCATTAGTCATCAATAAAAGACAGCAGTGTTAAACAATAACACAAAGGTCTGAGAATATCATTAACATTACTTACAAAATAAATGTTTCTGCAACATACTAACGTTTAGTAGCCAAATCCCCAGGGGGCTTTAGGACTGAATTTGTCATCTGCTGTGTTTTAAACTGAAATATCCTTTTTTTTTTTAAATCTATTTCTGGTTCTCTGCTCTCATGGACTTGTAAACGTATCTGGATTTTCTCAAAGAGCAAGGTCTTCACTTCCTCTGGGTATGTGGCATGCCTACGTTGGGTTAACTTGATGAAGAGCTGGGAATATCTGACAAATATTTGATCCCTTCACAATTAGGCCCCTGTGCTTGAAGTGGAGCCCTGGTGTTATAGTGGTTAGGAGCTACGGCCACTAACCAAAAGATCAACTGTTCGAATTCACCAGCTGCTCCTTGGAAATCCTCTGAGGCAGTTCTCCTCTGTCCTATAGCGTCACTATGAATTGGAATCAACTTGATGGCAACAGGTTTTATACTTGAAGTACATTATAGGAACTGTGCCAGATCCCACCAACTACATAACCTTACTTCGTAAGAAAGCAAAGTATAAACTTCGAGACCATTAAGAAATAACTAACCCCCAACCAAGACAAGCCTGTTTTTGTATTGCTTTCTAGAAGAACACGGGGAAGAACAGTAAGAAAGTGCTTTGTAAACAGTCAGCTTCTTCCCCTTTGTCTTGAAATGATATGCCACCTTACTCCATACCACATTGCAAACAGCTGGCATCTATCACACATTATAGTTTTAGTCCCACTTGTTGAATTTCCTAAAACCAGACACTCTAAAAACAGTAAAGAGGGAAAGAATAAACAGGTTTTTTAAAATGATTCCATTTTCATGCTTTATGACTTTCTGGTGATCATCTTAGTCATGTACCTAAAGATTTGTTTTGAAGGCTAAGTGGTGATTACAGATGAATGCACTTCTAAAATCAATTTGAAATGCCTTACTTTAAAGCACTTAAGAATGCAAGACAGTGTGAAGAACTGGAGGCTTCATACCCTTTGAGTAAATAACCAACCACAGTTACAGGTCTGTTGCTTCATCAATAGAACAGAATAGCCGAGGCACAGGCTTAGATAGCTGGCAGATATGAATTCTCAGAAGTCTCAGAAAAGACATAATCTTGTTGTGACTTTCAAGAATTGCATAAAAATCTCACACTACCTCATTGAGAGGTGAGTGACTCTTCTATTCCTTGGTGAAACAAGTCATAGTTAATAATACCTACTTCATAAGGTTGTCATGAGGGCTAAATATAGATAAAGCACCTAGCAGTAGAATTAATGGTCAAAGTAGAATTAATGGACAATCAATATTAATTCTTTTCCTTATGTGTTCTGTCCTTCTTCCTGTCTTAAAGAAAATAACATGCCATAGTGATCCTAAACATTAATATATGTGGACTGGACTGAGGAACAGAATAGGATGAATATCTCAGATTTTTTAATGATAAACATAAAAACAATGGCTGGATGTTTAATGCCATTCCATAATCTTTGCACAGGGCAAACACTATACAATTGTCCTCATTTTAAAGACATAGAAGTAGAAGCATCAAAATGTTAATGGTTTCTCTGATGTTACTTAAGAACAGATCTGAAAATATCAAAATCCCCAAATTTGAAGTTCAAAATTCTAAAAACAAGCACATTATTTTTATAGAGATATTACTCAGCATATTTGCATGTGTATCAGTGTCATAGATTGAATTGTGTCCCCCAAAAATGTGTGTATCAATTTGGCTGGGCCATGATTCCGGATATTGTGTGATTGTCCACAATTTTGGGTCATCTGATGTGATTTTCCTATGTGTTCTAAATCCTGCCTCTATGACGTTAATGAGGAGGAATGGGCGGCAGTTGTGTTGATGATGCAGGACTCGGTCTATGGGATTGGATTGTGTCTTGAGCCGGTTTCTTTTGGGATATAAAAGAGAGAAGCCATCAGAGAGACAGGGGACCACATACCACCAAGAAAGCAGTGCCGAGAGCAGAGCACGTCTTTTAGACTTGGGGTTCCTGTGCACAGAAGTTCCTGGTCCAGGGGAGGATTGACAAAAAGGACCTTCCTTCAGAGCCAACAGAGAGAGAAAGCCTTCCCCTGGAGCTGACGCCCTGAATTTGGACTTTTAGCCTAATTTACTGTGAGGAAATAAATTTCTCTTTGTTAAAGCCATCCACTTATGGTATTTCTGTTATAGCAGCATTAGATAACTAAGACAATCAGTAAACACCGGCCCTGGTGGTGTAGTGGTTAAGAGCTTGGCTGCTAACCAAAAGGTTGGCAGTTTGAATCCACCACCTGCTCCTTGGAAACCCTATGGGGCAGTTATCCACTTGACAGCAAGGGATTTTTATCAGTAAACAGTAGTGAAATGACTAATTGGTTTTTTGGGGGGTCATTTGGAGCTCCTGTGAATTTTTTAATAGATACCCCATTATATGTTTAGATCAGGAAGGCAAAGAGGGACCCTAAGGAAAATTCCACAGTGGAGAGCAAAGAGTGAGGTCATAAGCAAGTGCACATGCAGCTGCCATGGCTTTAGTGGTTTGAGGAGTTTTTGTATTTCTGTGGTTGACATCACTGCCCCCTGCCTCTTACTGAAATTCCTGTTTTCTCCATTGCTGAGTCTTTGAAGCTTACTCTATGCCACACTCCAGAGCCAGGCTCCACTTGCATAGTTGCCTAGGATATCTACCAGGACTATGCTGCTTGAGATTCATTTCCTTCCTAGTTCTCCATGTTGTGTTTGTTGGCTTACCCCCCTGTAAACTCACACAGGCTTCAGAGTGGCCAGGCCATCCTCCTCTATAACCGGCATGCTAATGTCATGTGTGATCTTGGATAGTTCTAGGCCATCTTTTGCTTGATATGGTATAAAGCATTGTAGTGCCCTGTCAATGTTACAAGATTCCCCCATACACTGTAAGCAGGCAACATATGGTATCTGCATACACATAGCTCCAAACATATTCCAGAAGCATGGCCTAACTCTCAGATCATGGCCACCTGAGGGATGAGAGTTTTACCCCTGACTCCAGGTAGAATGTTTTCCTGAGTGTTATCTTAATCTGGTTTTAGATTAACCCTGATGGGAGTACTTTAATGTGTCTGAAGGACTTCAGTCTATCACAGTAGAAGGCTTAGATCCTGCCACAATTCAAGACCCTCAAGATTTCTCTAACCTGAGCTTTCTCAAGATACACGGCAATGCCCTTGGAGGTTCTAAGACCAACTCACTCTTCCAGACTTTCCTGGATAACAAAGAATGCAGGAGCAGGCCATTGCCTTTAGAAGCTTCCAAATAGCAGAGCAGGATGGGCTACTGGAGCTATACACAGCAATTTATGTTAACATTCAGTCTTATTTGCGGCAAGGACCCAGATATGCACTCAGCCTGTTGCTATATGGCAAAGTGCACTTCAATTTAAAGCTCATGTATTTACTTTCCAGGGTTGAAATTGTTCCAGCAATTTTTACTTTAAATAGAAGTTCCAGTCACTGGTATTTTAGAATACTTCATATTTACAAAGGTTCATTTTATAAGAACATTCTAAAATGCTGTATGAAAATCATTTCATTTATCCTTATAACATCTCTGTGAGGGAAGTGACCCATATTGCTCTCCCTCCTCTCCTATCTTGACCAGACCCACAAAGGTCCAACAGGGTGGATTTCTAGAGGACCAGAACAGAACTCACATAAACCCAACAATAGGCCTGTTAAGGTTGTATATGAAGGTTTAAGGTCTAGCAGAAGGTTAGAGAGGGGCATAATTCCATCACTCCAAGAGAATAACACTTTCTTGAAGGCAGAAGATGAAACATGAGAAAAGGCTTCTGAAATTAACCTGTTCTGTTGAAGACCCTTCCTCTCTGCCTTCCTCCTTTCTCCAGTTACTAGCTATTATTATCACTATAGAGAGTGTAGTATAGGCATGAAGTGAACTGGTATGTGAGCATATAGAGTGATGATCCTGTTACTTGTTTTTGAAATACACACTTGTGTTCTAGATCAGAGACTAACTGATTTTTTTTCTTTTTTAAAATATCGTATTTGTTTTATTTCATTGAAGCTTTACACAGTGGTTTAGGTTCCCATTCAACAATTTCTACACAAGTTGTTCAGTGACATTGGTTACATTCTTCATAATGCATGGACATTCTCGTTATTTCCATTCTGGTTGTTCTGTTTCCATTAATCTAGTTTCCCTGCCTTATATTCCTATCTTTGTTTTGAAGTAATTATTGATTATTTGGTCTCACATAGGTGATTTTTTAAAGGAGCACAGTACTTTCATGAGTGATATTAATTATTTTGTGAGCCGATTTGTTATTTAGCTACAAGGTGACCTCAGGGGTTAGTTTTGGTTCCAGGTCTGAAGAGTATCTCAGGGCAATAGTCTCGGGGAGACCTCTATTTCAACCAGTCCATTAAGTCTGTTTTTTTTTTTTTTTTTTTTAAATGAATTTGAGTTTCTATTCCACATTTTTCTCCCTTTCTGTCAGGATCCATCTATTGTGGCCCTGATCAGGACAGTCAGTAGTGGTAGCAAGGCACCATCTAGTTCTTCTGGTCTCAGGGTAGATGATGCCGTGGTTCATGTAGACTGTTTGTCCTGTAGACTAGTTTCTTCTTTGAATCTTTGGTTTCCTTCTTTCTCTTTTGTTCCTGATGAGTAGAGACCAATAGTTGTATCTTAGAGAGGCCAATAGATTTTTACCCTATAGTACTTTTAAACAATTAAGATAATCCATCAAGTATATACTAAGAACCTGTATTGCCTAGGAATAAATCAGTTTGATTGACTATTTAAATAATTCTGTAGGAATTTTTGATAATTATATGTAATTTTGGCAACAACAAAAAAAAAAAAGTTGACCCCCAGCCACCAGAATAAAGGAAATAATAAAGATCAGAGCAGAAACAAATGAAATAGAGAATAGAAAAACAGTAGAAAGAATCAACAAAACCAAAAGTTGGTTCTTTGAAAGTATCAACAAAATCCACAAACCATTGGCAAAACTGACAAAAGAAAACCAGGAGAGGACACAAACAACCCAAATAAGAAATGAAATTGGGGACATTACAAAAGACCCAACTGAAATAAAAAGGATCTTAATGGAGAACTATGAAAAATTATACTGCAACAAATTTGAAAACCTAGAGGAAATGGACAAATTTCTAGAAACACATTACCTACCCAAACTAACACGAACAGAAGCTGAAAATCTCAACAAACCCATAACAAGAGAAGAGATTGAAAAGGAAATTTTTTTTAAAAACTGTCAACATAAAAAAGCCCTGGCCCAGATGGCTTCACTGGAGAATTCTACCAAACATTCAGAGAAGAGCTTACACCAGTACTACTCAAACTATTTCAGAACATAGAAAAGGAAGGGTTACTTCCAAATTCAATCTATGAAGCCAGTATAACCCTGATACCAAAATCAGGCAAAGACACCCCTTAAAAAAGAAAATTACAGATTAATATTTCTCACAAATATAGATGCAAAAATTCTCAACAAAATTCTAGCCAATAGAATTCAGCATCATATCAAAAAAATAATATGCCACGACCAAGTGGAATTCATACCAGATATGCAAGGATGCTTCAACATTAGAAAATCAATGAACGTAATCCACCACATAAATAAAATAAAAGAATTACGTGATCATCTCAATCAATCCAGAAAAGGCATTCAACAAAGTCCAACACCCATTCCTGATAAAAATTTTCAATAAAATAGGTATAGAAGGGAAATTTCTCAGCATAATATAGGGCATCTGTACAAAACCAACAGCCAATGTCATTCTTAACAGAGAGAGGCTGAAAATATTCCCCTTGAGAACAGGAACAAGGCATGGATGCCCTTTATCACCACTCCTATTTAACATTGTGCTGGAAGTCCTAGCTAGAGCAATAGGCAAGAAAAAGAAATAAAGGGCATCTAAATTGGTAATGAAGAAGTTAAACTGTCCCTGTTTGCAGATGATATGATACTATACATAGAAAACACTAAAGACTCCATGAGAAATCTACTAGAACTAATAGAAAGATTCAGCAGAGTAGCAGGATACAAGATAAACATACAAAAATCAGTTGGATTCCTATACACCAATAAAGAGAATGATTAAAAGGAAATCAGGAAAACAATACCATTTATAATATCCCCTAAAAAAAAAAACTTAGGAATAAATCTAACCAGGGATGTAAAAGACCTATACAAAGAAAACTACAAAACACTACTGCAAGAAACCAAGAGAGAACTATATAAATGGAAAAACGTACCATGCTCATGGATAGGTAGACTTAACATTGTGAAAATTACAATTCTACCCAAAGCAATCTACAAATACAATGTAATCCTGATCCAAATACCAACAGCATTCTTTAAAGAGATGGAAAAACTATTCATTAACTTTATATGGAAAGGGTAGAGGCCCTGGATAAGTAAAGCAGTATTGAAGAAGAATAAAGCAGGAGGACTCACACTACCTGACCTCAGAACCTACTATACAGCTACGGTAGTCAAAAAAGCCTGATACTGGTACAATAACAGATACATTGACCAATGGAACAGAAATGAGGACCCAAATGTAAATCCATCCACCTACACCTGATCTTCAACAAGGGCCCAAAATCTATCAAATGGAGAAAAGATAGTCTTTTTAACAAATGATGCTGGCAAAACTGGATGTCCATCTGCAAAACAGTGAAACAAGACCCATACCTCACACCATACACAGAAACTAATTCCAAATGGATCAAAGACCTAAATAGAAAACCAAAAACTATAAAGATCATAGAAATAAAAATAAGATCAAAGCTAGAGGTCCTAAAACACAGGGTTAACAGGATAAAAACTGCAACTATCAACACAAAAACTCCAGAAGATAAGCTGGATAGCTGGGATCTTCTAAAAATTAAACGTTTATGCTCATCAAAAGACTTCACCAAAAGAATAAAGACAGAACCTACAGATTAGGAAAAAATTTTTGGCTATGACAAATCCACCAAAGGTCTAATCTCTAAAATCTATAGGAAAATCCAACACCTCTACAACAAAAGACAAATAATCAAATAAAAAAATGGGCAAAGGATATAAACAGACACCTTACCAAGGAAGACATTCAGGTGGCTAACAGACACATTAGGAAATGCTTGCGATCACTAGCCATTGGAGAAATGCAAATCAAAACCAGAGTGAGACACTATCTCACCCCGCTATTACTGGCACCAATTAAAAAAACAGAAAATAACAAATGTTGGAGAGGCTGTGGGGAGACTGGAACTCTTATGCATTGCTGTTGAGAATGCAAAATGGCACAACCATTCTGGAAAATGATATGGTGCTTTCTTAGAAAGCTAGAAATAGAAATACCATATGATCCAGCAATCCCACTCCTAGGAATGTATCCTAAAGAAATAAGAGCCATCACACTAATAGACATATGCACACCCATGTTCATTGCAGCATTGTTCACAATAGCAAAAAGATGGAAACAACCTAGATGCCCATCAACAGATGAATGGATAAACAAACTATGGTACATACACACAATGGAATACTATGCAACGATAAAGAAAAATGATGAATCTGTGAAGCATCTCACAACGTGGATGAAACTGGAGGGCACTATACTGAGTGAGATAAGTCAATCACGAAAGGACAAATATTACATGGGACCACTAGTATAAAAGCTCATGGAAAGGTTTACACACAAAAAGAAACAATCTTTGATGGTCACAAGGGAGGGAAGAGGTGGGAGGGAAAAACACTAAACAGACAATAGATAAGTGGTAACTTTGGTGAAGGGTAAGACAGTACAGCATACTGGGGAAGCCAGCACAACTTGCACAAGGCAAGGTCATGGAGGCTCCACAGACACATCCAAACTCCCTGAGGGACCGAATTACTGGGCTAAGGGTTGTGGGGACCATGGTCTCAGGGAACATCTAGCTCAATTGGCATAACATAGTTTATAAAGAAAATGTTCTACATTCTACTCTGGTGAGTATCTTCTGGGGCCTTAAAAGCTTGTGAGTGGCTATCTAAGATACTCCACTGGTTTCACCCCATCTGGAGCAAGGGAAAATGAAGGAAAACAAAGTCACAAGGGAAATATTAGTCCAAAGGACTAATGGACCACAGGTACTACAGCCTCCACCAGACTGAGTCCAGCACAACTAGATGATGCCTGGTTACCAACACCAACTGCTCTGAGAGGGATCACAACAGAGGGTCCCAGACAGAGCTGGAGAAAAATGTAGAACAAAATTCTAACTCATACACTAAAAAAGTAATAATAAAAGACCTGACTTACTGGTCTGACAGAGACTGGAGAAACCCGAGAGTATGGACCCTGAACACCCTTTTAGCTCAGTAATGAAGTCACTCCTGAGGTTCACTCTTCAGCCAAAGTCAGACAGGCCCATAAAACAAAACAAGACTAAATGGGCACACCAGCCAAAGGACAAGGACAAGAAGGCAGGAGGGGACAGGAAAACTGGTAATAGGGAACCCAAGATCAAGAAAGAGAGACTGTTGACATGTCGTGGGGTTGGCAACCAATGTCATAAAACAATATGTGTACTAATAGTTTAATGAGAAGATAGTTTGTCCTGTAAACCATCTAAAGTGCAATAAAAAAATAAGTTGGGGAGGAGTGATATGATAGCAATTTATCATTTCCTTTACCAAGAAGCAAAGAAAATGAGTATTTATTATCTACTGTGTACCAGGAGTTCTTCTAGATGACTTCATCTGTGCAATTCATTTACCCCTGAAATTTAGGAGTTAAGATTCCTATGCTGCGTTTGAGGAAACCAAGGCTTGGAAAGAATAAATAACTTACTCAGCATAACACAGCTAGTAAACTGCAGCCAGCATCACAAACCAAAAACTAAAAAAAAAAAAAACCACATCGCTGACGAGTCAATTCCGACTTATAGTGACCCTATAGGACAAGTAGAACTGCCCCACAGGGGTTCCAAGGAGTGGCTGGTGGACTTGAACTGCTGACCTTTTGGTTAGCAACTGAACACAGACCTAATTCCTAAACTCCAGCTAAGAGCTACTTTGGACTTGGTCTCATGTTAACTTGAGGCTATTCATGGAAACAATAGAGATTCTGCTCCCAAGAATCAGTTGTATTTGTTCCCATACCAGTTTATGTCATTTGTATTTGCTATTTGAATTATATTGTTTACATAAATGTTACCTAGACTAGTGAGATATGAATAATGAAGAAAGAGGATTATTGTTTCTATGAAGACTTAGAAACACTGCTTAAAAATTGCAGCCATATAGATATGGGTGAGGCATATGTGAAATATTGGGGAAAATTCATAAAAATCTTGGATTCTACATTGAGATTGCTTCACAATTCTTACTGCACCTTAAAGAAATGGAAAGGATATTGTAGACAATAAATTATGGCTGTGATTTATTTAAAAAAGATGATGCATAAATCAAAGAAAAGGCCTTAGCCTTACATCATAAGACTGAAAATTGAATAGGCATATGGTACATAAGGGGTGTATATATGTGTGTGTAAACTAATAATTTCTTTTATAAAGATCAGCAGAAGGCAGGTTCCTATGGGGTGTAGGTTAAAGACGTCCCAAATGTCCAACTTTTCCAAGCTGCTGTACCACTCCATCATCTCTAACATCAACTACTCCCTCTCCCCTCAGTACTCTCCCTCCTGTTTCTGGCCTCCCTAATTGGCTGCAATGTCTCACAGAACTCACAAACCATATAAAGGAAATGGCTCACGTGGTTGTGAAGGCTGGCAAGTCCCAAATTCGTAGGTCAGGTGTAGGCTTCTCCTGACCCACGTGGCTACAGGGGCTGAGGAACCCAAATTGGCAGTTTAGACCACAGGTTGCTGGCTCACGAGGCTGACGTAGCTGGCGAATCAGGTCACACGATAGATAGGCCGTTGGTCCAAGGGGCTGTGGAGGCTGGCAAAGAATTGACATGTCAGACAGCAAGCCTCTGGCTGGAGTCCCAAGAACTGAAGGTCAATTGATCACAAACCGGACACAGGATCCAGATGCAGAGAGAGCAAGCCTCACCAGGATGCACATATATGTCTTAGATGCAGGCCACACCCCAGGGAAGGGTGTAACTTTAGTAAGGGTGAGACTTGAGTCATGCACTCTTGCAAGTCACACACACCAATCTTGCTTATCAACATACAGAGGTCAGGATCCACAACACATAAAATGGAGGACAACCATACAATATTGGGAATCATGGCCCAGCCAAGTTGACGCATAACCCCAGCAATCACAAGTTCCATATACCTTATTTGCATAGTCCACACAATCACTGTGTGTGAGTCACAAAGACCATGGCTAGAAGGGCTGTATTAAGTAATTCATTGCAATGCAGTGTGTAAAAGGGGTGTGTGTGTATGTGTGTGTGTACTTAACTTTGTAAAAAGATAGTTTGTATATACATATTCCCTGCTTTAACGGCCTTTTTCGATTAACTAACCAACTATAGGTCCTGAATGCTTTGGATAAGAAGATGGTATCTTCTACATCTCTTTCATTATCTGTCAGATCCTTTCATCTGATTAATTATATATATTTCTTCCAATTTGAGAGAAACTTTTACTTGAGCTTCAATCTCACATTATGGGAGGAAAATAATTGAAGACAATAGGAAGGGAAAATATTTAAAGATGGGTTCCCAAATAGAATTGAGGTAAATATAAAAATTGAGTACCAGTAAACTATTCAGTTGTGTTAACTGGTGGCTGTTATTGTTGTTGCTGTGTGCCATATTGAGTTGATTCTGACTCATAGCAACCCCATGTGACAGAGTAGAACTGCCCCATAAGGTTTTCTAGGCTGTAATCTTTATGGGTAAAGATTTTCAGGCCTTTTTCCCACAGAGCCACTGGGTGGGTTTGGCCTGCCAATCTTTCAGTTAGCAGCCAAGTGCTTAACTGTTGGGTCAACAGGGCTCATTAATTGGTGGCTAGATCTTAATTAATGTTTAATTAAAAACCCATATTGTGTAAAATTATCTGTTTCTGTACTTTTATGCTGTTGTTTTTGTTTGCCTTCATTTCCTAATAAAATATTTTGAGACACGCCAACCTTCTCCACAACAACACTATTTTTTCAGTCTCCAAAGTCAGAAGTCAAGGAGTCTGTTATGGTTAAGATTGTGTGTCAACTTGGATGGGCCATGATTCTGAGTATTTTGGCAGTTGTGTGATGTTGTGGTCACTTCCCTGTTGAGATTTGATACATGATCACCCCCATGATGGAATCTACTGTGAGTAGCCAATCGATTGAAGGGGAGTTTCCTTGGGCGTGTGGCCTGCATTGAGCGTGGGTGGATGTCCTGGCAGGGCTCAGGGGCTTTTGCTTGTTCTGGATCCTGCAGCTGGCTTATGTTCATCAACCTCCAGTTCTTGGGACTTCAGCCAGCAGCTTACCTGCGGTCTTGCCAGCCGATCTTGGGATTAGTTAATCTTCACAGCCTGTGAGCAACAGCCCTGCTCTCCAACCTGCTGACCTTGAGTTTGCCAGCCCCTGCAGCTACGTGAATCAGGAGAAGCCTCTATCCTGACCCACAGACTTGGGATGTTAGAGTCTCTACAGCCACGTGAGCCATTTCCTTGATATAAATCTCTCTCTGTATATTTTTATACGCTTTACTAGTTTTGCTTCTGTAGAGAACTCAGCCTAAGACAGAGTCATTTAAGCTCTTCCTTCTCCTCATTGCCCACATCCAGTCTCCAAGTTCCTTGGTTCCATCTCCATAATTTTTTTTTATTTCTGTTCTTTTATCTTAATAGGGCCAGAGAGATTAAAGAAGAGGGAAAGTATTTACCAAGTACATGTGTCTTAGTTATCTAGTGTTGCTATAACAGAAATACCACAAATGAGTGTCTTCAACAGACAGAAATTTGTTTTCTCACAGTTTAGAAGGCTAGAAGTCTGAATTCAGGGTGCCAGCTCTAGGGGAAGGCTCTCCGTTGGCTCTGGAGGAAGGTCCTTTTCTCTTTTGAGCTTCTGCTCCTGGGCCATCTTCATGCGGCTTGGCATCTCTCTTCCCCCATCTCTGCTCTGCTCACTTGTTTAATCTCTTTTATATCTCAAAAGTGATTAACTGAAGAAACACCCTACACTATTCCTGCCTAATTAACATAACAAAGGCAACCCATTCCCAAATGGGATTATAATCACAGGCATAGAGGTTAGAATTTAAAATACGTATTTTTGAGGGGACACAATTCAACCTATGACAACATGTATTAAGGCCAAATCCTTACTTGCCTCACTTGTGTCTCTGCCCCCTTGTGATGCCAATTTGGCTAGGCCATGAGTCTGAGTATTATACAGTTATGTTCCATTTTGTGATCTGATGTAAGGGGAGTCTCCTTGAGGGTATGGCCTGCATTCCATGTATATGGGTGTGCGATAACGGTGCAAGTAACATAGAGTTGGATCAGTCTAAGTTTACTGATATGAGCCCACTAAGTTCTGGTAAAGCTCTATCTCTCTCTCTTAATCCTGCATTGGACTCGTCATCATCTGACATCCAGTTCCTGGGACATGAGCCAGCAGCCTGACACCTGACCTGCAGATTTTGGAATTCACCAGCTCCTGCAGCCCTGTGAACAGGAAGCCTGCTATCTGACCTGCCAATTTTGGGTTCGTCAGCCCCTGCAACCACAAGAGTCAGGACAAGCCTATAGCCTGATGGCTGACCCATGGATTTGAGACTTGCCAGCCTCCACAACTGTGTGAGCCAATTCCTTGAAATAAATCTCTTTATATATCTGTTTATATCTGAGGCCCTGGTGGTGCAGAGGCTAAGTGTTCGGCTGCTAACCAAAAGGTCAATAGTTCCTATCCACCAGCCGCTCCTTGGAAACCATATGGGGCAATTCTACTCTGTTCTATAGGGTCGCTATGAGTCAGAATTGACTGGATGGCAATGGGTTTTATATATATATACACACTTCGCAGGTTTTGCTCCTCTAGAGAACTTGGCCTAAGACATTCGGTACCAAGAGTGATTCTAAAGGAACAAAATAGTAAGGATGAGTTTTCTGATCTGGTTCTCAAGTCTGGCTAATCTTAAAGGTGCTGATGACTCTGCTTCCAGTACTAAAGAGGGCATTGCTAATCCATGGCATGAGGTGGCAATAGAAATACACAAAATATCACCACCACTAGATCAAATATTTGTGGTAGACAAGGCTCTGAGTGATTACACATTTAATAGTTTTATACAATTTTGTCAGAATGAGGAGTATAAGAAAGCTGGTTGATTGGTCCTACTTTCGCTAGACAAAGTGGTGGAAGAAAGGGATAAGTTCAAAGCTTCAGAGTCAAAGCTCAAGCACCACATACAAGACCTGAAAGTTGCCACTTGTGCCCTGAAAGAAATCCTTATTTCTTATAGTAACAAAGCTGATATTGCCAAAAACCAAATCCAGAGTCTTATCAGTAGAATGGCTAAATTACAGTGCCAATTGAATTTCCAACCTCAAGTGGTGTCTGAAGTTAAAGTGAGGGCATTGATTGGGAAGAAATGGGATCCTGAATCTTGAGATGGGGATATATGGGCAGATAATCAGGAAGCTGGGGACAATGAGCCCCCAAATTCCATTGAATCACTCCTGCCAAAAGAACCAACCCTCTTACTCCCATCTGAAGAGATTACTGCAACTTTGTCTGTAAGCCACCCTCCCCAGTAAAACTATTATCCCTTCCTCCCCTCCCCCATCTCATGAGATTAACTCAGCTGTGTCTGAAGAGTCTTTGAGATATTCCCTGGGACAGACGGGGGCATTGCCTGTGGCATCTCCTGAGGCAGATGCCTTACAAGACGTTGCTAAATGTCCCCAGGACCTACCCTCACCACCCATTTTTGTTTCTAGACAGATAACTAGACTTAAGTCCCAGTGACCCTCAAGAGGTGAAGTACAAAGTCTGACCCAGGAGGTAGTATGCTACATTCAAAAAGAACTGCTTGATTTTTCTAATATATACAAACAGAAACGTAGGGAATACATATGGAAATGGCTATTAAGGGTGTGGGACAATGAAGTAAGGAACATAAAGTTGTATTCGTTTGAGTTTATTGATATGGGCCCACTAAGCACAGATTCTTCATTCAATGTTTCAAATCCAGAGGTGAGAAAAGGATCTAATAGTTTATTTGGTTGGTTCACTGAAGCATGGATTAAGCAGTGGCCTACACTAAACCAAGTTGAAATGCCACGCCTGCCTTGGTATACTGTAGAAGAAGGTATCTAAAGGCTTAGGGAAATCGGCATGTTAGAGTGGATTTATCAGGTTGTACCCACAGACTCACCCATGGCATGCCCAGAGGACAGGCCTTTTACCACACAGTGAGGAATAAATTTGTGAAGGGAGCCCCAGCATCCTTGAAGACTGCTATGGTTGCCATTTTATGTAAGTCAGATTTGACAGTGGGAACTGCCCAGACTGCATTAAGACCCAATGGGGCTGACTGGACCTAGTAAGGAGGAAGTGTCAATGACACTAGACTTGTTGTTAATATATTTGTATGCTAGAGGGTGGGAAATTAACAAAAAAAATATTCAGACGACTTCCACCTGAGTGAAATTTCTAGGGATCCAGTGGTGTGGTGCATGTCGAGATATTCCTTCTAAAGTGAAGGATAAGTTATTGCGTCTAGCCCCTCCTACAACTAAAAAGGAAGCACAATGTCTACTTGGCCTCTTTGGATTTTGAAGGCAATATATCCCTCATTTGGGTGTGCTACTCTGGCCTATTTATCAAGTGACTCGAAAAGCTGCTAGTTTCAAGTGGGGCCCAGAACAGGTTCAGGCCACTGTGCAAGCCACTTTGCCACTTGGTCCATATGACCCAGTTGATCCAATGGTGCCTGAAGTGTCAGTGGCATATAGAGACGCTGCTTGGAGTCTTTGGCAGGCCTCTATTGTTGAATCACAGCACAGACCCTTAGGATTTTGGAGCAAAGCCCTGCCATCCTCTGCAGATAACTACTCTGCTTTTGAGAAACAGCTTTAGGCTTATTACTGGGCCTTAGTGGAGACTCAACCACTAAGTTAAGCAGCCACCAAGTCACCATGCAGCCTGAGCTGCCTATCACAAACTGGGTGTTGTCTGACCTATAGAGTCATAAAGTCAGATGTGCACAGCAACCCTCCATCATTAAATGAAAGTGGTATATATGAAACTGGGCTGGAGCAGGGCCTGAAGGCACAAGTAACCAGCATGAGGAAGTGGCCTATTGGCCAGTAGCCTTCATTTCTGTCACATTACTTACCCTCCCCAAGTCTACACCTATGGCCTTATGGGGAGTTCCTTGTCGTCAGTTGACTGAGGAAGAGAAAATTTGTGCCTGGTTTATAGATGATTCTGCGCAATATGCAGGCACCACTCAAAAGTGGACAGTGGCAGCACTACAATTCTTTTCTGGGAACTTCCTGAAGGACAGTGGTGAAGGGAAATCCTCCCACTGGGCAGAACTTTGAGCAGTGCAGCTGGTTGTTCACTTTGCTTAGAAGGAGAAATGGCCAGATGTGCAATTGTATATTAATTCATGGGCTGTGGCCAATGGTTTGGCTGGATAGTCAGGGACTTGGAACGAATGTGATTGAAACATTGGTGACAAGGAGGTATGGGGAAGAGGCATGTGGGTAGACCTCTCTGAATGAGCCACAGAAGTGAAGATATTTGTGTCTCATGTGAATGTTCACCAAAGGTTGACCTTGGCAGAGGAGGATTTTAACAGTCAGGTAGATAGGATAAAGTGTTCTGTGGAAACCTGTCATCTGCTTTCCCCAGCCACTCCTGTCATGAACAAAGTGGCCATGGTGGCAGGCACAGAGATTATGCATGGTCTCAGCAACATGTACTTCCATTCACCAAGGCTGACTTGGCTACAGCCGCTTCTGAGTGCCCAATCTGCCAGCAGCAGAGACCAACACTGAGTCCCTGATATGGCACCATTCTTTGGGGTGATCAGCCAGCAACTTGGTGGCGGGTTGATTACATTGTACCACTTACATCATGGAAAGGGCAGCATTTTGTTGTTACTGGGATAGATATGTGCTCTAGATATGGATTTGCCTTTCTTGTACGCAATGCCTCTGCCAAAACTATCATCTGTGAATTTACAGAATGCCTCATCCACTGTCATGGTATCCCACACAGCATTGCTTTAGATCAAGGAATTCACTTCACAGCAAATGAAAGTGTGGCCATGGGCCCATATTCATGGAATTCATTGGTCTTACTATGTTCCCTATCATCCTGAAGCAGCTGGCTTGATAGAACAATGGAATGGCCTTCTAAAGACACAATTGCAGGGCCAGCTAGGTGGCAATACCTTTCAGGGTTAGGGAAATGTTCTCCAGGAGTCTTTATATTCTCTAAACTAGCATCCAATATATGGTGCTGTTTCTCCTATAGTCAGGTTTCATAAGTCCAGGAATCAAGAAGTGGAAATGGGAGTGACACTGCTCCCTATTACTCCTAGTGACTCACTTTCAAAATTTTTGCTTCCTGGCCCCATGACCCTATGCTCTGTGGGTCTAGTTCTTAGTTCCAATGAGAGGATACTCCCACCTGGAGACACATCACTGATTCCATTGAACTGAAGGCACTTTGGACTCCTTATTCCTCTGGATCAGCAGGTAGAGAAGGGAGTTACCATATTGGCTGGTGTGATTAATCCTGATTATCAAAGGGAAATAAGACTGATATTACATAATGGAGATAAAGAAGACTGTGTCTGGAGTATAGCAGATCCCTTAGGACATCTCTTAGTACTACCATGCCCTGTGATTAAAGTCAGTGGAAAACTACATCAACCCAATTCTGACAAGACTACCAATGACCCAGACCCTTCAGGAATGAAGGTTTGGATAACCCCACCAGGCAAAGAACCATGACCAGCTGGGGTGCTTGCTGAGGGCAAAGGGTGTACAAAATGGGTGGCGGAAGGAGGTAGTTCTAAATACCAGTAAAGACCACATGACCAGTTGCAGAAACAAGGACTGTGATTATTATGAATATTTCTTCCTTGTTTTATTATATATGTATGTGTGTGTGTATATACATATATAGATACATATATATATCAAATATCTTTATTATTTTCCCTCCCTTATTCCATTACTTATAAAACATAACCTATAAATGGGCTAGTGAATTTTCAGTTTTACCCATGTTAGTTATCATGTTATGCACAAGTATGACTTTATAGCTGTCTTTTATTTAGAGGTTATGTATGGTTTAAGGAGATGTGTAGAGGTGCCAAGTTGACAAGGGATGGACTGTGATGATTAAGGTGATGTGTCAGCTTGGCTAGGCCATGATTATCAGTATTATATAATTACTCTCCCTTTTGTGATCTGATGTGAGGGAAGTTTTCTTAGGGGTGTGACCTGAATCCAATATATATAGATGTTCTGGCAAAGTTCTTTTTCTCTCTTGATCCTGTATCCAACTCGTCATCATCTGATCTCTGGTTCTTGGGATGTGAGCCAGCAGCCTGCTGCTTGAGCTGCAGATTTTAGGATTGCCATCTCCTGCAGCCCTGTAAGCCAGCAGCCTGCCATCTGACCTGCTGATTACGTCAGCCCCTGCAACCACATGAGTCATGAGAAGCCTCCAGCCTGATGCCTGACCCATGGAGTTGGGACTTGCCAGCCTCCACAACTGTGTGAGCCATTTCCTTGATATAAATCTTTCTCTCCATATATTTTTATATATATATATATATATATATATATGTATACATATACACACACTTCACTGGTTTTGCTCTTCTAGAGAGCCCAGTCTAAGATACCACTATACCTAAACAACAACAACAACAAAAAGTTGTATTGAGTCAGTTCTGACTCTTGATGACCCTGAGTGTGCAGAGTAGAACTGCACTCCATAAGGTTTTTAGACGATGACCTTTCAGAACTAGATTGCCAAGTCTTTCTCCTGAGGTGCTCTGGGTGAGTTCAAACTGCTAACTTTCAGTTAGTTATTGTTTGGTGCTGTTGAGTCAATTCTGACTCATAGCGACCCTATAGAACAGAGTAGAACTGCCCCATAGGGTCTCCAAGGAGCAACTGGTGGATACGAACTACTGACCTTTTGGTCAGCAGCCAAGCTCTTAACCACTGCACCACCACTAACCAAAGACTCCCCCACACCTACATCATTTCATTTTTTAGGATCTTAGTAGAATAAGAAATAGGACAGATAACATCCTATCACTTCCTGTCATATTCACTACACGATCATGGAATGTTCTCAAAGTTAGAAGGCTTTCCTGATGCATGCTGTTAAAATTCACATGCTGTCTCACCTGCAGCTACTGAGGTCAGTAATAAAACACAGTTATGGAGCCAATTAGGAGCCTCTAGACACTTTCTGGCTCATCTCTATGATCACTGTCCACATTCAGGTCTTCATCACCTTTTCCTGAGCCATTACATACCAAAACCAAACAAAACCCACAGCCATTGAGTCAATTCCAAGTCATATCAACACCACAGGACAAAGCAGAAGTGCCCCATAGGGTTTCCAAGTCTGTAATCTTTACCATTCAGTTAGCAGCTGAGTGCTTAACCATTGTTGTCACCAGCCTTCTTGAACTGTTACATAGCTTCCCAATACAGAGAACTCTTGTACTGACCATCCACCACTTCCAACCTCATATCAAATCTATCTTTCCCATTTCCAGTTGAGTTCCCTTATTTACCTAGAACCCAAACCTCAGTTTGTAACTGGTCTGCTTAAAACCAAGCAAGAACAGTTCTACTCTGTGCACAGGTGCCGTCATGAGTTGGAATCCTCTCCATGGCAACTAAAACCAAGCAAGGTTCTCTTTGCCTATTCGACTGAATCCAAGCTTGCCATAAAATATGAAGCCTTCTGTAAACTGAATCCCTTCCAGTTTTTACAGACATCATTCATCTTCTCTTCTTTCAGTAGCTTTGCTCTTCTGGACAATTTCTACTTGTTCTCCAGGACTCACTTTAGGTGTTTTCTCCTCTAGGAAATCCCACTGACATCACCAGGAGAGGAAGTGAGGTGCATCTTCTGTTTTATCTGCAACCTCTAGCAGGTACCTAGCATGCAAGTGGTCAGTACATAGAAAGCCCAGTGCAAACAGGCCAAGGGGAATTAGCCATTCAATGGGTAGAGAAGATCAAAGACACTCACTATGCCCCTGGGGTACCAGGTGCACTAGGCCAGCGTCTAACACAGCTGTGGATATTGAGGAAAGTCTTTGGAATGGGAAATTGGGAAAATCCCAGCTGTGGGACTTGTCCTTCCTGCCTAAGCTATTCTCCATTGGCAATTATCCCATAAATGCCAAACTTCAGTTTTGTTTTGTTTTTATTGTAAAAAAACAAGCATCAGTTTTAATCTTGTGATATTGTATAAAAATCTCCTCTTTATCTTCACTGAGTAACACTTTATTTTTTATAGTTATATTAATCCACCCAGTTAAAGCATCAAGGGAAAATACCAAAAGAATTACAATTTTTCAGCAGCTTGAGCTTGCTTTTTGGCTCTCCACAAGAACTATAAATTTTATCTGGCAATGAATTCAATTCTTGTGTTCTGAGACTTATGCCATATTTACAACCAATGTAGACTTGAACTTGGTTAGAATCTAGCATTCACTTCATTAGTGTGGAACAAATATGGAAATTATCACTAAATTTAATTTTTCCCATCCTAAAACTATATACATATCAGATGTTGTTAAGAGGCTCCATTTTTATTTTCTTAAAATTGTGCCAAGTAATAATTATATTTTACACATAATTATATGTAATATTTTACAGTTAGGAAAACCCACGTGAATTCATTTGTTCTCACAATCCTATAGCATAGACAGCTGATACTATAATCCCCATTTTACTAATAGGAAACTTGGAGTGGTTTGAGAACTCTGGCCACATACGCCCAGAGCTAACACTGGATTACCAAGCAAAGAAACAAATCAAGTTTTCTTATTCCTGATAAGGGTTTGTGCAATGGGGAGTTGTATAGAATTATTTTTTTCCTAAGAGGGAAATGTATGGGATACAATATTTTAATCTTGGAAAAAACTTTTTTTTTCTTCAAATGTCAGAATCTGTTGATACAATCAACGAATAGCAAAAAAAAAAAGTGTTCAAAAATAATTCTGGTATGATTTCTTTATCATGAATTTATAGAGAGACAATGGTTTTATTAAATAGTCATTTTGTCATTGGTTTATTATAAGTCTATTTTAACCTCTGCAGCCACTAAGACTACTCAGATAAAGAATTAAATATTTACAAAAATTAAATATAAAAGGTTTGCCTGATTTCTATGATTCTGACAGGAGCATAGCTAAATTTTTAAATACCATAGAAGGGAATTAAGAGGGTGTTTACACTTGTTACTACTGTTCTCGTAACCACTGAAACTATATGTGAATAAAAGAACTTAAGATTTAATGACTAAAAGGTAAGCTCCAAGAAAGAAGGAACCTTGTCTCCTTTGTTCACTGGCACATTTCTAAGGCTTAGAACAGGCCTGGAGAACTTGGTACTTAATAAATATTTATCCTTAATAGGTATTTGTTGGGTAAATAAATGAAAGAATAAAGGAAATAGATGAGGACACTGAGGTTCATGACCTTATATTGTTGGAGTAGTAAAAGTAACTTATCCATTCGAGAAAGATTTACTGAGTGCTGAAGAGGTTCTCGGGAAGGAGCCTTGGTGGCGCAGTGGTTCAAGTGCTTGGCTACTAGGCTGCTAACTGAGAGGTCAGTGGTTCGAACCTACCAGGCGCTCCATGGGAGAAAGATGTGGCAGTCTGCTTCCATAAAGATTTACAGCCTTGGAAACCTTGTGGGGCAGTTCTACTCTGTCCTACAGGCTTGCTAGTGGAATTGACTCGACAGCAGTGGGTGGAAAGAGGTTCTACACAGATTCCAAGGCCCTAGAGTAGAATCACCAAGCCTCTGCTACTGCCTGGGGCAATGTAGTCTAATTTAGACTGGGTAGCTAGGGAAGGCCTCTCTGAGGAGCTGTCATATGAGATCTGAATGAAGTGAGAGAGCAAGCCATGCAAGGATAATATTAGCTACCTTGCTCTGTTGTTGAAGGATTAAATTAGATGATGCAAAGAAAGCACTTAATGACGAGCAAATGGTAGACATAATCGTTATTTCTATAGACTTCATGTGTTGCAGAGTAGCACTGTGCTGATAGGGTTTTCAAGGCTGTGACCTTTGGAGGCAGATCACAATTAGATCAGTGTGTGTCACTCAGGGACTTGGTCCACTTTCTGTTCTTGAGCCATAACGTATCAGCATAATATAAATCTTTTATGCAATTTTTTAAATTCTGCCAAATTAATAAATTGTTTTACTAGTTGTCTGCAGTATATACTAAACCTTATACTTGAAAACATATACATATACGTATATATATATATTTGCCTTTCAGAAATCTGTTTATAAAATTGTTTCTGTATTCTATATTTTACAAATTTAAATTTTTTTTATTAAATGTTATTTATAACATTGAACCTGCTATTTTACTGGAAATTATTTAAACTCCCTTCTAGGCTGATATAAATCACATATATTTATTGCAAAATATTCAAACAAAACTAAATATAAGAAACTAAAATTCACCTGAGATATCCACTATTAATACTTTGATGATCATCCTTTAATACAGCTCTTCAGATTTATAAATGCATACTTATACATAAAATTTTGAATCAATAGGATCATATTATGCATGTATTGTATTGCAAATATTTTTAAAGCGTTTTGTTAAATTATCTTTCTCCCCCTCCCTCTCTTATCCACCCTTCCTCACCACTACTGTAAAAAATGTTAGAAAACTGTTTTTCTCACTTGAACACATAGTGTAAAATCCCTCCAAATCAACTAATACAAATCTAACTCTTTTACTTTCGTAGGCTAATAACGTTTCATAGTATAGATGAACTGCAGTTTTACTTGCTTAGTGGGTTGATTCTGACTCATGGTGGCCTCAGGTGTGTTAGAGTGACACTGTGCTCCATAGGGTTTTCAGTGACTGATTTTTTGGAAGTAGATGGCCAGACCTTTCTTTTGAGGTGCCTCTGGGTGGTCACAAACCTCCAACCTTTTAATTAGCAGCCCAGCACACTGACAATTTGTACCACCCAGGGACTCCTATCTACAATTCCAGTGATGAACGTTTCCTCTGTCTCTTTTTCCCACTATTAAGAAAGCTACAATAGCCATCCTTGCACATGTGTCCTTACATGCTGGCAGTTTGATTGCTATGGGGTTGCGAGGAGAAGTAGTGTGTGTACTTGTAATTGTAATAGATGTGTCCAGAAATGCATTCTCAAATACATTAGCAGCTCACGTTTCCTCTTTGTATTTTGTTCAGTATTTAGCGTTAGTGTTTACACACACACATACACATGTAATTGAAGATAATTACTACAGACCTATTACATTATTAGTGAGGCTATAAAAATTCAATTGTTACTCAAGTTTTACCTGGTTCCTTGATCTTATCGCTTGCATTTTAAAAGTAAGTGGAACAGGAGTTCAATCACCGCGTTTCAGAGCTATGCTACGCAAATAGTTAGAACCTAGCCGACAGCGCTTGAAAGCCAAGGGGAAGTCACTCACTTAGTTCCACCACTTCTTGAAGTTTAGAATGCTCTCTGCATTCCATTTAGCAGAGAAAAACGGCCCCATTTGGCCAGCATCGCTTTCTGAGTTTCATCATACTGCTCGGATGTTTGCTTCCAGCTCCTGAAAGCAGCATAAAAATGCATTTTAAATCATGGAATAGAATTTCTTTTATGCCCTGATTTGTGTTACAGACTTAAATAAAAAAGAAAACAATTTAGAGTTATGGGTCTCAGCTTCTTGGCAGCATTCTTATTTTTTAAATGCTGGAAAAAAAAATCAAGATTACCCATCAAAAAAGTGTAATGCCATTAACCCATTGTACTGATACATGATGAATTATTTATACTCTAATTAGGGTTAATGTACCAAACACATTCAGGCTCAGGTTTCACAGCAATGTTCTGACTGATTTTCTGAGGTACATAATAATGGGTGTATATACCTGCCCAGGTGGAAAATAGGGCCTCCTCTCATCCTTCCAGGTATGCTTTGTCCCTTACCCTTGGACTCTTATGCCAAGCTCTAATCCACAGACTGGAAAAGGGCAAAAAGTACCATTCAGCATCAATCACCCTATTCTCAGTTACTTTTTCAAATAAGAAAGGATTAAATTATCTTCTACTATAACCCCAAAAGAGCCCTGGTTCCATAGTGGTTAAGAGCTTGGCTGGTAACCAAAAGGTCAGCAGTTCAAATCCACCAGCTGCTCCTTGTAAATCCTATGGGGCAGTTCTACTCTGTTCCATAGGATCACTTTGAGTTGGAACCGACTCGACGGTACCTAACAGCAACAACAACAACATAACCCCAAAACCAAACCAAACCCACTGACATCAAGTCGATTCCTACTCATAGCGACCCCATAGGATTTCCAAGGCTGTAAATCTCCATGGAAGCAGACTGCCATATCTTTCTCCATGGGGCGGCTGGAGGGTTCGAACCACTGACTTTGGTTAGCAGCCTAGCAGCTGAGTGCCTGAACCATTACACCACCAGGGCTCCTTCTCCTATAACACTGAAAGACTTTCTGAACATGAGTTAAATATTTTTAAAAGTCTGCGATTGTGGTTATTTGATCCACACCATAAATACCTATTCATCTCCAAATACACTAGCAAAACAATTCTGGGATATAAATGAAGCACAGATTTTTTTTTTTTTTTTTAATCTTCTGTCCAGTAGCTGTGTATAAACAGAGGAGTGAGTGAGCCCCAAGTGAAACACACAGCAGTAATCACAGCATTTTTGCCAATCCCCAGTGAGCTGTATATCAACGTCTGGCTGGTAATTTAACGGCACCTCTAGGCATAAACAAAGGTTTATTAGAATAGTAAGTAAAATATTCCTGAGCACTGGATTGCTTTTTAAATTTTCCTATTTTGCTTTTGGAAACTAAGAAAGCCTATATCAGGATGCTAACAGACACTGATTGAATCAACACTTGGCATCATTTTATTTATGTTCTATTTAACATAGCCCAAAGCAAATAATCTACCCATATTTGTATTCAAGAATTTTTATTTCTGGGGGAAAAGCTATAATGGTAATGAATAGAGTCCCTTTCTCCAGATTCTTTTCTTCTACCCACTTCCCAGTTTTAGGTCTTTCCACTCTCTCTCTACACAGCTCCCCAACCCCTTCACAATGACAAAATTCCCGGAAGCATTTTTTTTTCATGAAAAAAATCAAATAGTGGAAGCAAATTAATGTTACAGAGACTGTCTCGTGAATCCCTCTTGAACAAGCAGCTTTGAAATTCTTGTAGTTGCCCTATAACAACTGTATCCACCATGACATCTGGTGGTCCACAGATCAGAGTCATTCTTATCTTTTCAAGGAAAATAGTCTGGGGCTGTTGCCAACACCACTGGGTATCTCTTTATAGAATTCCAGCAGGTAGAATGCCATGATTTCTTGAGCAGTACTGACTCCAAAAAGCGTGGTGTGGTAAATCACTCTTCTCATAGCTTAGGATCTTTGTCTTTAAGAAAGGGCAAAACTGTGCTTAATGGTATTCTCTCTCTCATCCCCTCCCAACAAATGACAACACAACTATTTTTACAGGGGCCTAGAACTCATTATTCTTAAAATTATCCTAAAGATCTATCTGTTTAGTCGAAAGGAAAACTAATATAATAAAGCAAGGGATTTGTGACTGAAAGTTTGACACCAAGATCTTTTAATGTGGTTTTTGCCTTACATTATAAAGGACTACTTGGCACTAGTGCTTTATCCATTGTATAGTGCTCAGCACATAACTGGTTGACTCTTCAGTAGCTGAAAATGGTATATAATGATGAAACTTGGTATGTATATTTTATAGTAGAAGTTTGTAGTGACGTGTATAACAAATTCATTTTTCCTGTAGACATATTTACAGGTAACAATTTTAGCTGTGGGTGCTAGCAAGTCACTTTGATATGCCTTCATGAAATAGCTTTAGCAGCTGTGACTAGTTTAAGTGCAGTTTTTCCAACGTAACAGAATGCATTTCGGAACCTCTGGGAAACATCTTCCTTTGGTCCTATGATCTAACATTTTAATCTGAAATTTACTTGATATAATGTCCCCCAAAGCAAACATTATTTTCTTACACTAAAAAAGGATACTGTTCCAACCTTCATTCAGAAAACCTAGTTTAAAATTATAATGACGGGCACAATCTTCCCTGATGAGTAATTCCTGCGAGTTTTATTTCTCCTCTAAAAGTGTATATTTCTCCTTTATGTCTTTCAACAATGCAGAGTGTGGCCAAAGCATTTCACTTTATGAGCTCTGTCCACTAGTTTTAGTAAAAAGAACTGCTTTGCCAATAAAAAGAGTGACACAGGAAGTTAAGAAATGAAGAAGGATACTTGGGTCTCAAATAAAAGAAGATTGTTTAATTAGGGAAGCTCTGCCATGCCACAGCTCATAAAACTCATTTTATTAAATTTATGTTCCTTATTTTTGCCATACTATATTGCTTTCTGCACTTAAAATCCAAACATGCGGATATGAAATTATTTTCCCACTCAGTCATTGGCTTCAGGGGATAGGGTTCTGATTTCACCAGGTTCTTTGGTCCTTTTGCCCTTTTGTGTCTTATGCAGAAGTTTCAGAAAATTTGACCTCTGAGAAGATACAATTTCCTGTTAGCCTTATAGTTTGACTTTTCTGTTTGCATATTAGAACTCTGTACGGAAGTAGAAAGTCTTAGAGCTGAGCTCAGGAGACCGCGCCAGTATCAAGGGAAGTTATGCTGGCAGTGTATTTCACAGCTGGGTCAGCTTCCTTACCATAGGACTTAGCATTTGAATCATAATTTTTGGGGGTCCATTTTGGGGTAACTTGCTTGTGTAGTTCTCTCCATGACCTAGTCAAGTATTATCTGGCTAATTCTGCAAAATGTATTGGCCACCCACATTAAATCATGCTATTAAAGAAAAAAAAAGTGTTTCATAAACCTAGGTTATTGGGAGAGCTGCATACACTGATAGCATCTAGATAAGCACTCAGCTCTCCCATCCACTTTATTTGTGGTGAGCCAGTCTGACCAGAAAATTTTAGTTTGCTCTTGTTTGAGAAGAAGCAATATTTCCAACTTATACCTGAATTATGTTTCAGAAGTCCATTCATTAGCTAGCGGCTTAAAACTCATTTTCCAATGGAATCAGTGTTAAAAGTTAGAGACTGAAATGCAATCACAGGCATTTGGGATCAGGCAAGCACTAACTATTAAGAGTGAAGAAGGCAGGATGGAATAAGCGTGATTTTTTAAATTTTCAGTGAAACAGAAATAACTGGACAACACAGAGACCTGGCTTTTGCTCTCTATCAAATGCAATGCCAGGGAATGACAGTCCCTGGGTGGCACAAATGGTTAAGCACTCAACAACTAACTGAAAGACTGGCAGTTCAAACACACCCAGAGATGCCTCAGTAGAAAGGCCTGGTGATCTGCTTTCGAAAGGCCACAGCCTTGAAAACCCTATGGAGCAGTTCTTCTCTGCACACACCAGTTTGTTTGCCCTCTGCCTAATGATGGAATTCTTCCATTGTCAGATGGTTCAGGCCTTTAGCTCACTCCACCTTTGGAGGGACAACAGAGGATGGCCCATGACTTGTTTGTGTAATTGGATGATAACTCAAAGAGGTGATAAAAAGGTAGAGTCAGGAGTTGGGTTCTGATTCATTTAACTACTTAATCAGGACAGAAATTGTGACCGTGTATGACAATCCAACACAGCTCTCTTACTAAGTCTGGGGACATTGAGGGACAATTGTTTCCTTATTCTTTTATAGAAACATAAAAAGAAACAAGCAGGGTTTTTAAATAAAAGCAGAAGATTTTCAAATATGGCATGTTTTCTTTCTGTGTGGCCTATCTTCTACATAGTGGCATACAAGTTTGGTCTCTCTTGCTTAGGAAAGGAAATCCTTTCCTAAGGGTTTAAGAGTGTAGTGGTTAAGAGCTATAGCTGCTAATCAAAAGGCCAGGAGTTCGAATCCACCAGGTGCTCCTTGGAAACCCTATGGGCAGTTCTACTCTGTCCTTTAGGGTCACTATGAGTCAGAATCAACTCAATGACAATGGGTTTGGTTTTGGTTTTTTGGGTGCTTAGGAAAAATAGACAGTGATCACAGCTCATTAATCCCATTTTCTTCTCATAGGAAGAGTCCCCATATGGTTATATCAGAGGCCTAAGGCCTTATAAAAAAACCCACTGCTGTCGAGTCAATTCTGATTGATAGCAACCCTATAGGACAGAGTAGAACTGCCCCATAGGGTTTCCAAGGAGTGGCTGATGGATTTGAACTGCCAACCTTTTGGTTAGCAGCCAAGCTCTTTAACTACTATGGCACCAGGGCTCCGTGGTTAATATATATAAAATAGTAGACATGTGCCATGAAGAATAGCAAAAATATAATTTTATAATATCAGTTAAAATGCAAACAGAGTAGTGAAAATTTAAAGGAAAAAAAACCTTGAATACTAGAACTTGGGGAAAAGTTGATTTAATTTAATGTAAAGTGTTGGATAGAAATTTGAGGAAATTCTGCAGTGACTACTATGCATTTCTATTTTGTCAAATTTAATTTTAGAATTTATAAAATTTTCCTCAGTATAACAAGTATATAGCACTACGACCATTCTTGCTTTATTTGCTGTGATTAGGACAAAGATGGCAAACTGATGGCCGGCAGGTCAAAGCCTATCTTAGAGGCAGATTGTAGAATTCCTCAGGACTTGGCTATAAGTGGTTTGGAGTGTGGCAGGCACTCTCCATCATGCTCTAATTCTACATCCAGCTGCTTCACATATTTACTGACTACCTGCAGAGCCCAGGAAGCTTTTATTTTTGACTCTGATTAGGTTACTTTGGCACTCAGAAATATTAGGGGAAAAAATGAAAGAGAAAGGGCCAGGAAAGGAGAGAATGAAACAGAGAGGAAAAGACAGATTTTTCTGGACTAACTAGGCAAGGGTTGGAAGAGTAGAGAAAGAAAAAGGAAAATTTGTTTAACAAATCTCTACTCAGCTCTCATCATCAGGAGCCCTGGTGGCGCAGTGATGAAGCATTTGGCTTCTAACCAAAAGATCGGCAGTTGGAATCCACCAGCTGCTCCCTGGAAACCCTATGGGGGCAGTTCTACTCTGTCCTTTGGGTTGCTATGAGTCAGGATTGACTGCACAGCAACAGGTTTATTACACATTAAGTAGTGTTCAAAACAGAAGTTCATAAGAGTTCCCTGAGTGGTGCAGTTGACAGACTCAGCTGCTAACCGAAAGTCTGGAGTTTCAAGTCCATCCAGAGGTGCCTCAGAAGAAAGGCCTGACAATATACTTCTGAAAAATCAGTCACTGAAAACCCTATGAAGCACAGTTGTACTCTATTCAAGTTGTACTCTACATCAAATTGAGTCAGAATCGACCTGATGGCAACTGTTTACTGTTCAAAACACTGGGTAAAGAACAATAAGCAAAACTGATAAAGTCCCTACTCTTATGGAGCTTATATTCTAGTGGGGAGAAATATAAAACAAGCAAATATTGCCCGTGGAGATAAGAACAAGAAAAATACTTATGATAAATAAGAGATCTAAGTGATGGTGAGCAGATAAAGAGAGATGCTATTATGTAGGGTGGTCAGGGAAGGACATGCTGTCGATAAGGTTATATTTGAGCTGAGAGTGTGCTGAAGAATGTAAGGGAATGGACTTAGAATTATTTCAGGCAAGGGCACCCCAGGCAGAGGAAACACGAAGTGCAAAGTACCCTAGGCCAGAGAATAGTTGGTGAGTTACAAGAGAAAGGAGACCAAGCTAGGCGAGGAAGGCATAGGAGAGGACATTGCAGAAGATGTGGCAGTGGGCCAGATGATGTAGGACAGGGTCATAGTAAGAATAAGAGGTTACTCTGAGGGAGATAAGAAGAGGGTTTTGAGCAGAGTGGAGATATGATCTCACATGAATTTTAGAATAAAGGTTCTGGTTGTTGTGTTGAAAATATAGAGGCAAGGGCAGAAGTTAGACCAGTTAGGAAGTTCTTAGAGTAATTCAGACAAGAGATGGTGGTGGCTTAAATGGTGTCTTAGGCTGGGTTCTCTAGAGAAGCAAAACCAGTAAAGCATATAAATATATATAGACAGATATTTATATCAAGGAAACAGCTCACGCAACTGTAGAGGCTAAAACGTCCCAAGTCCACAGATCAGGGTAGAGGCCCCTCCCATTTCACGTAGCCACAGAAGCTGGTGAACCCAAGGTCGGCAGGTCGGAGAGGGGCTCCTGCTCACAGGCTGTGAAGGTCAGTGAATTCCAAGATCAGCAGACAAGACAGTCAGGTTTCTCCTGATTCACCTAGCTGCAGGGGCTGGCGAACCCAAGGGGAACCGGACTCTTGCTTGCAGGCTAAGAAGTTCCACGAATTCCAAGATCAACAGGTAAGCTGCTAGCTCAGGTCCCACGAACCGGAGGTGAGACAACAAGAGGCAGCTGCTGAGTCTGGAACAAGCCAGAAACCTCGGCAAGGCAAGGCAGGCAGACGGTAACTGGCGGAAGTCAGAGAGAGGAAACTGAGAGGGAGGTGAGCTGCCACAGGCCCCGCCTCCGCCAGTACCACTCAGCAGATTCCGTCATGGGGGTGATCACAACATTACACAGCTACTAAAACACGGAGAATAATGGTCTAGCCAAGTTGACATACAATCTAAACCATCACAAATGGGGATAATAACGGTGGGAGTGCTGAGAAGTATTCTGTATATTATCTGAAGGTAGACTAAATAGGATTTAATGATGGATTGGATGTGTGGTACGTGGGGGAAAAAGAAGTGGATCAAGGCTGTCTTGTGTATGCTTGAAAATGTCTATAACAAAAAACAAAAAAGAGGGAGAGAAGGATAACTCAAGATTTTGGGCCCCAGAAATTGGGAGAATGGAGCTAACATTTACTTTCTGAGCAAAAACAGGGAGAGGAGCATTTTTTTTTTTTTATTGTACTTTAGGTGAAGGTTTACAGAAAAAATAGTTTCTCATTAAACAGTCAGTACACATATTGTTTTATGACATTGTTTAACAACCCCATGACATGTCAACACTCTCCCTTCTCGACCTTTTTTTTGGTGAAAATATACATAGCCAAAGATACACCATTTCAAAAATTTCTACATGCACAATTCAGTGGCATTGATTACGTTCTTCCAGTAGTGCTGCTATTCTCACTTTAGATGAATGTTTACAGAACAAAATAGTTTCTCATTAAACAGTTAGTACACATGTTGCCTTATGACAATGTTAACAACCCCACTACATGTGAACACTCTCCTTACTCAACCTTGGGTTCCCTATCACCAGCTTTCCTGTCCCCTTCTGCCTTCTAGTCCTTGTCCCTGGACTGCTGTGCCTCATTAGTCCCGTTTTGTTTTATGAGGCTGTCCAATCCCTGGCTGAACGGTGAACCTCAGAAGTGACTTCACCACTGAGATAAAAGGGTGTCTGCGGGCCATACTCTTGGGGTTTCTCCAGTCTCTTTCAGGCCAGTAAATCTGGTCTTTGTGTGTGTGTGTGTTAGAATTTTGTTCTACATCCTTCTCCAGCTCTGTCCAGAACCCTCTGTTGTGATCCCTGTCAGAGCAGTCAGTGGCGGTAGCTGGGCACCATCTAGTGGTACTGGACTCAGTCTGGTGGAGGCCTTGGTAGCTGTGGTCCATTAGTCCTTTGAACTAATCTTTGCCTTGTATGTTGTTCTCTTCATTCTCTCTTGCTCCCGAAGGGGTGAGACCAGTGGAGTATCTTAGATGGCTGCTCACAGGCTTTTAAGACCCCAGACACTACTCACCAAGGTAGAATGTAGAACATTGTCTTTATAAACTGTTTTATTCCAGTTGAAGTAGATGTTCCCCAAGACCATGGTCCCCACAGCCCTCCACCCAGCAATTCAGGGAGTTTGGATGTGTCTGTGGAGCTTCCATGACCTTTCCTTGTACAAGTTGTCCTGGCTTCCCCAGTATTGTGTACTGTCTCACCCTTCACCAAAGATACAACTTATCTATTGTCTATTTGGTATTTCCTTCCCACCCCTCCCATCCGTCCTAACCAACAAAGATTGTTACTTTTTGTGTGTAAACTTTTTCATGGGTTTTTACAATAGAGGTCTCATACAATATTTGTCCTTTTGTGATGGACTTATTTCACTCAGCATAATGTCCTCCAGTGTCATCCATGTTATAAGATCCTTCACAGATCCCCATCATTGTTCTTCATTGTTGCATAGTACTCCATTGTGTGTATGTACAATAGTTTGTTTATCCATTCATCTGTTGATGGCATCTAGGTTGTTTCCATCTTTTTGCTATTGTGAACAATACTGCCATGAACATGGGTGTGCATGTCTATTTGTGTGACAGCTCTTATTTCTCTAGGATATAGTCCTAGGAGTGGTATTGCTGGATCGTATGGTATTTCTATTACTAGCTTTCTAAGGAAGCACCATGTCATTTTCCAAAATGGTTGTATCATTTTGCATTCCCACCAGCAGTGCATAAGAGTTCCAATCTCCCCGCAGCCGCTCCAACATTTGTTATTTCCAGTGTTTTTGATTCGTGCCAGTAATGCCGGGGTGAGATGGTATCTGATTGTGGTTTTGATTTGCATTTCTCTAATGGCTAGTGATCACGAGCATTTCCTCATGTGTCTGTTGGCTGCTTGAATGTCTTCTTTGGTGAAGTGTCTGTTCATTTCCTTTGCCCATTTTTTAATAGGATTATTTGTCTTTTTGTTGTAGAGGTGTTGGATTTTCTTGCAGATTATAGAGATTAGACCTTTGTCTGACCTGTAGTGTCCAAAAATTTTTTCCCAGTCTGTAGGTTCTCTTTTTACTCTTCTGATGAAGTCTTTTGAAGAGCATAGGTGTATGATTTTTAGAAGATCCTAGTTATCTAGCTTATCTTCTGGGGTTTGTGTATTGATGGTTATGGTTTGTATCCTGTTAATGCCATGTATTAGGGCCTGTAGAGTTAGTCCCATTTTTTCTTCTATGAACTTTATATAGTTTTTGACTTTATATTTAGGTCTTTAATCCATTTTGAATTAGTTTTTGAATATGGTGTGAGGTATGGGTCCTGTTTCATTTTTTTGCAGATGGATATCCAGTTTTGCCAGCACCGTTTATTAAAAAGACTGTCTTTTCCACATTTGATGGTCGTTGGGCCCTTGTCGAAGATCAGGTGACCGTAGGTGGATGGATTTACATCTGGGTTCTCAATTCTGTTCCTTTGGTCAATGTATCTGTCGTTGTACCAGTACCTGGCTTTTTTGACTACCGTAGCTGTATAGTAGTTTCTGAGGTCAGCTAGTGTGAGTCCTCCTACTTTATTCTTCTTCTTCAATAGTGCTTTATTTATTTGGGGCTTCTTCCGGGAGAGGAGCACATTTGAAGAATGGGGCCATAAATTCAGTTTTGGACATGGGAAATTTGAGATGCATGTTAGACTAACCAGGAGCCCTGATGGTGCAGTGGTTAAGCATTCGGCTGCTAACAAAAGGTTGGTGTTTCGAACCCACCAGTCACTCCACAGAAAAAGATGTGGCAGTCTGCTTCCATAAACATTAAAGTCTTAGAAACCCTATGAAGCAGTATTACTCTGTCCTGCAGGGTTGCTATGAGTCAGAATGCACTCGATGGCAAAGGGTTTGGTTTTGTGTGTGTGTGTTTGGTATTAGACTAACTAACCTACACGTGGTAATACTAAGTAGGAGGTTGATTATATGAGTCTAGGATTTAGAGGCAAGATCTGAGCTATAGATAGAAATTTGGGGTTATCTGCATATAGATGCTTTTAAAGTCGGAAGATTGGATGCCATCACCAGAAGAGTGAATGTAGATAAAGAAGAAATCTGAGGATTGAACACTTTGAGACTCGCAAGTTTAAAGTTTGAAATATGAGGAGGAACCAGCAAGAATATGGATATGGGAGGCAGGGGTGACCAAAGAAATAGGAAGACAAAAAATAGCCCGACAAAGAAAGAAGAAATGGATAATCAACTGACTGAAATGCTGCTGATAGTGGAATAAAATGAGAACTGAGAAATAACCATTAGTTTGGCAACATGGAAATCGCTGTTAGTCTTTGAGTGGTAGAGGACAAAAGCCTGATTGGAGTAGGTCTAGGAAAGATTAGGAGAAAAGTGCAAACACCATTCTGAAGATTTTTCTGAGAGTAGCAGAAAAATAGGGCTATAGCTTGAAAGACATGCATGATCAAGGTAGGGTTTTATTTTTAAAGATGGAAATGATCCAGTAGAGAGGGGTGGCATTTTGATGATGCAGGAAAGATGAGCAAAGGATGCTCTTGTGCAGTAAAGGAGGTCCAGTTTATTCAAGGAGGAGTAGTCCTTGGAATAGGAGCAGAGACAATTTATTCAATGTAACAGAATGGAAGGCAAGAGAAGGGAGCATAGACAGAAGAAATTTTTTGGCTTTGGTAGTAGGAACAAGCAGAAGTTTTTTCTGATTGCCTCTTTTTTTGGTAAAATTAAGCACAAGGTTATCAAAATCAAGAGTAAGAATAAAGGATGATGTGTTGTAGGTTTGAAGAAAGGAGAGAAGGTACAAAATAGTTCTCTAGGAGAATGAGAGGGTGAATTGACTAGTCAAAGGCAGTAGACTTTCTTGGCAGCATTAAGGGCACACTAGAGGTTAATAACCATGAACTGAAGTGAGACCAGTCAGCATTAGTGTGTGTTTTCTTTCAGCTACGTCAACTGCTCAGGGCCAGGAAGGAGTAGGTGGACTTAACTAAGGTCAGGTAGGAATCCCTGGGTGGGGAAAATGGTTAGAGCACTCTAGCTGCTAACCAAAAGGTTGGAGGCTCGAGTCCATACAGAGGTGCCTCAGAAGAAAGATCTGGCAATCTACTTCTGAAAAACCAGCCATTAAAAATCCGATGGAGCACAGTTCTACTCTGACATATACGGGGTTGCCATGATTTGCAATCTATTCAATGGCCAAAAAAAAAGGCCATGTAAATTCAATGATAGGAGTGGGAAGGAGGAGCAAGGGAATTGGAATGCAAGCAAGGTAATGATAATCATATTCAACTACTGAGTTTTAATTGAAGAAGGAGACAAATGAGAACATGAGACGATGAGGAACAAATGCTAAGTTCAATGAATAGGTGATTCTCCTTGGGCTAAAATAATATTAGAAAGAAATGGAGAGACGGGAGGTAATGGTAGGAATGTGTGATGTTTGAAATTGACAATATGAAGGGGATACAGTTACCGGTAAGGACAAAGTCTAGGGAATGACCATAAAAGCAGGTGGCTGGAGTGATGTGGATGACAATATTATAGGAAGAAAGGATGTTAAGAGCCTGAGATGCCAGATTATTGCAAGGATCTTCTCAATGATAGTGAAATCACCACAATTATGAGAAGTATACTGTTGGAGAAAATAGCAGTCAGCCAGGCAAGAGAATCTTCAAGGAAAGTTAGAAAGTGACCAGGAAGTCTATAGATGTCTGATACATGGAGGAGAAGTGAAGTGACCATTGCTGAGCTTCAAAGGAGGCAAGGATGTTTAGGGAGAAGGGAAGGAAGGTCATCTGGACTTGGCAATGAGCACTCACCTCCAGACCTCATGGTACAAGACGTGTGGGAAAGAAAACATCCACCACTTGAGGGCTGCAGTAAGACCGTGTTTCATTTAGAATACAGAGGTGAAGGTAGTGCAGAGAAGACTGAGGCCATCTGGTAACAGACCATGGAAAAGTCTGTGTTGTGGGGAAGGATGCAAGTTTGGGTCACATTAAGGGATGAACATAATTATATGGGAATATGGTTTACAACAATGAGTGGTGATTGGGGCTTCTTGTGGTGACCAAAATAGAGTGGATGTACATAAGTTGCAACTGAAGTGAAATTCCAAGACAATGAACTGAGTTTTGAGTATAGAGTAAATGGGAGAGCATGGCTTGTGTATGGGCTAGAGCAGTTTTTTTTAGACAACTTACTACCATGACCAGTAAGTGGTGCTGCTGGCCCAAGGTAGTTTGGTTACTGTTCAACTCAGAATGGAGAAGGGAGGGAAGAAGGTCACAGATTAGGTATGAAGGACAGAAGACAGGATCTCCCTCACTCAATAATATATAAAAGATGCTGGCAGATCTAAGAGATCTGGTTTTTGTTTGTTTGTTTTTGATTTTATTGTGTTTTAGGTGAAAGTTTACAGTGCAAATTACTTTGTCATTAAAAAATTTATAAGCAAATTGTTCTGTGACAGTGGTTGCAAACCCTGCAATGTGTCAGTACTCTCCTCTCTTCCATTTATATCCCAGGTTCCCCATGTCCATTTGTCCAGGTTTTCTGTCTCTTCCTGTCTTTGCTTTTGGGAAGTTGTTGTACATTTGCTCTTGTGCACTTGATTGAACTAAGAAGCATGTTCCTCATGTGTGTTATTGTTTGTTTTATAGGATAGGCCTATCTAATCTTTGGCTGAAAGGTGAACTTCGGGTGAGGCTTCACTTCTGAGTTAGCAGGGTGTCTGAAGGCCATAGTCTCAGGGGTTCCTTCATTCTCTGTCAGACAATTAAGTCTGGTCTTTTTTGGTCAATTTTAATTTTGCTCTGCATTTTTTCTCCTGTTCTGTATGGAACCCTCTATTGTGATCTCTGTAACAGCAGTCGGTGGTGGTGGGTGGGCACCATCTAGTTCTTCTGGGCTCAGGCTGGTGGAGGCTGTGGTTCATGTGATCCTTTAGTCCTTTGGACTGATAATTTCCTTGTGTATTTGGTTTTCTTCATTGTCCTTTGCTCTGAATATGATAGATGTATTTTAGATGGCTGCTCGCAAGCTTTAAGATCCCAGACGCTACTTACCAAAGAAGGATGTAGAACATTTTCTTTATGGAATATGTTGTTAATTAATCTAGATGTCCCCAGAGATCGTGGTCCCCAGCCCTCGGCCCCAGTAACTTGGTCCCTCAGTGTGTTTGAATGTGTCTAGGAATCTTCTATGGATTTGCATTGGTCAAGTTGTGCTAACTTCCCCATATTGTGTGCTGTCTTTCCTTTCACCAAAGTTAGCACTTGGCTATCATCTAGTTAGTGATTTGTCCTCCCCACTTCCCTCTCTGATAATCATTAAAGACTGTTTTTTTCTGTGTGTAAACTTTTTCTTGGGTTTTTATAACAGTGGTGTCACTCAATATTTGTCCTTTTGTCATTGATTTATTTCACACAGCATAATGCCCTCCAGATTCATCCATGTTGTGAGATGTTTTGTGGATTCATCACTGTTCTTTATCATTGCATAGTGTTGCATTGTGTGTATGTACCATAGTTTATCTACTCATCTTTTGAGAGACATTTAGGTTGTTTCCATCTTTTTGCTATTGTGAATAATGCTGTAGTGAACATGGATGTGCATTTATGTCTATTCGTGTGATGGCTTATTTCTCTAGGATATATTCCTATGAGTGGGGTTTCTGGATCATACGATATTTCTATTTCTAGCTTTTGAAGGAAGTGCCATATCATTTTCCAAAATGGCTGTACCATTTTGCATTCCCACCAGCAGTACATAAGAGTTCCAATCTTCCCGCAGCCTCTCCAACATTTGTTATTTTCTGTTTTTTTGATTGGTGCCAGTAATGTCGGGGTGAGATGGTATCTCGTAGTTTTGATTTGCATTTCTCTAAAGGCTAATGATCGCGAGAATCTCCTCATGTGTGTTAGCTGCCTGAATGTCTTCTTTGGTGAAGCGTCTGTTAATATCCTTGGCCCATTTTTTAATTGGATTATTTGTCTTTTTGTTATTGAGGTCTTGAAGTATTGTATAGATTTTAGAGATCAGACCCTTGTTAAATATATCGTAGCCAAGATTTTTTTCCAGTCTGTAGGCACTCTTTTTACTCTTTTGGTGAAGTCTTTTGAAGAGCATAACTGTTTAATTTTTAGGACTTCCCAGTCATCTAGTTTATCTTCTGGTGTTTGTGCATTGTTAGTTATGGTTTGTATTTAATTTATACCATGTAATAGGGCCCCCAGTGTTGTCCCTATTTTTTCTTCCATGATCTTCATTGTTTTAGGTTTTACATTTAGGTCTTTGATCCCTTTTGACTTAGTTTTTCTGTATGGTGTGAGGTATGGGCTCTGTTTCATTTTTTTACAGATGGACATCCAGTTTTGCCAGCATCATTTGTTAAAATGACTGTCTTTTCCCCCCATTTAATAGGCTTGGGTTCTTTTTCAAAGATCAGCTGACTATAGGTGGGTGGAGTTATGTCTAGGTTCTAGATTCTGTTCCATTAGTCTGTGTGTCTGTCATTGTATCAGTACCAGGCTGTTTTGACTACAGTAGCTGTATAGTAGATTCTGAGATCAGGTAGTGTGAGGCCTCCTGCTTTGTTCTTTTTCTTCAGTAATGCTTTCTTATCTGGGGCCTCTTCCCTTTCCATAAAAAGTTGGTGATTAGTTTTCCCATCTCATTAAAGAATGCTGTTAGTATTTGGATCTGTATTGCATTATATCTGTAGATCGCTTTGGGTAGAATTGACATTTTCACAATGTTGAGTCTTCCTATGCATGAGCGTGGTATGTTTTTCCATTCGTGTAGGTCTCTTTTGGTTTCTTGCAATAGTGTTTTGTAGTTTTCTTTGTATAGGTCTTTTAAGTCCCTGGTTAGATTTATTCCTAAGCATTTTATCTTTTTAGAGACTATTATAAATGGTATTGTTTTCCAGATTTCCTTTTCATCATTCTCTTTATTGGTGTACAGGAATCCAACAGATTTTTGTATGTTGATCTTGTATCTCGCTACTCTGCTGAATCTTTCTATTTGTTCCAGTAGTTTTCTTTTGGCATCTTTGGGGTTCTCTATGTATAGGATCATATCGTCTGTGAATAGGGATAGTTTTACTTCTTCCTTTCCAATTTGGGTACCCTTTATTTCTTTTTCTTGTCTTATGCTCTAGCTAGGACTTCCAGCACAATATTAAATAGGAATGGTGATAAAGGGCATCCTTGTCTTGTTGCCTTTCTCAGGGGGAATGCTTTCAGCCTCTCTTCATTGAGAATGATGTTGGCTTTTGGTTTTGTATAGATGCCCTTTATTGTGTTGAGGAATTTCCTCTCTATACCTATTTTACTGAGAGTTTTTATCAGGAATGGGTGCTGGACTTTATTAAATGTCTTTGCTGTGTAAATTGAAATGATCATGTGATTCTTTTCTTTTGTCCTATTTATGTGGTAGGTTACACTGGTTGATTTTCTAATGTTGAACCATGCTTGCATACCTGGTATGAATCCCACTTGGTTGTGGTGTTTTTTTTTTTTTTGATATGATGCTGAATTCTATTGGCTAGAATTTTGTTGAGAATTTTTGCATCTATATTCATGAGAGATATTGGGCTGTAATTTTCTCTTTTTTTTTTTTTTTGATGTCTCTGCCTGACTTTGGTATCAGGGTTATGCTGTTTCATAGAATGAATTGGGAGTATCCACTCCTTTTCTATGCTCTGAAATATTTTGACAAGTACTTGTGTGAACTTGTCTCTGAGTATTTGGTTGAATTCTTCAGTGGAGCCATCTGGGCCAGGGCTTTTTTGTTGTTGTTGGGAATTGTTGTTGTTGTTGTTTTTTTAAATTATCTCTTCAACCTCTTCTCTTCTTATGGGTCTGTTCAGATTTTCTATCTCAGTTTTGTTAGTTTTGGTAGGTTGTGTGCTTCTAGGAATTTGTCTATTTCCTCTAGGTTCTCCAATTTGTTGGAGTGAAATTTTTCGTAGTATTCTGTTATGATCCTTTTTACTTCAGTTGAGTATGTTGTAATGTCCCCCATAACATTTTTTATTTGGGTTATTTACATATTCTTCTGTATTTCTTTTGTCATTTTGGCCAATGATTTGTCGATTTTGTTGATCATTTCAAAGAACAAACTTCTCATTTTGTTGATTCTTTCTATTCTTTTTCTATTCTCTATTTCGTTTATTTCTGTTCTGATCTTTATTATTTCCTCTATTCTGGTGTCTGTGGGCTTCTTTTACTGTTCTCTATTTGTTTGAATTATAGAGCTAAAATTTTGCTTTTGGTCTGTTCTTCTTTTTTGATGTGTACGTTTATTGCTATACATTGACCTTTGAGCACTGCCTTTGCTATGTCCCAAAGGTTTTGGTATTATGTGTTTTCATTCTCATTTGATTCTAGGAATTTTTTTTTTAATTCCTTCTTTGATTTCTTTTATTATCTAATTGTTTTTAAGAAAATTGTTATTCAGTTTCCATGTATTTGATTTTTTTCCCTTGCTCTTCCTGTTTTTTATTTCTTCTTTCATGGAGTTATGATCAGAGACAATGCTTTGCATTATTTCAGTGTTTTGGATTTTATTGATGGTTGATTTGTGGCCTAAGAAGTGGTCTGTTCTGGAGGATTTTCCATGTTTGTGGGAAAAGAATGCATACTTTGCTGCTATTGGATACTGTCTTAGTTATCTAGTGCTGCTATAACAGAAATACCATAAGTGGATGGCTTTAACAAACAGAAAGTTCTTCTTTTACAGTCTAGGAGGCTAGAAATCTGAATTCAGGATGCCAGCTCCAGGGGAAAGATTTCTCTGTTGGTTCTCAGGGAAGGTCCTTTTCATCAGTCTTCTCCTGGTCTAGGAGCTTCTCAGCACAGGACCTGGGTCCAAAGGACACATATTGCTCCTGGCACTTCTTTCTTGATGCTATGAAGTCCCTCTCCTCTCTACTCAATTCTCTCTCTTATATCTCTGAAGAGATTGACTCAAGATACAACCTAATCCTGTAGATTGAGTCCTGCCTCATTAACATAACTGCCTCTAATCCTGCCTCATTAACATCATAGAGGTTAGGATCTACAACACATAGGATAATCACATCAGATGACAAAATGGTGGACAACCACACAATACTGGGAATCATGGCCTAGCCAAGAGGACACGCATTTTGGGGGCACATAGTTTAATCCATAACAGGTGGAGAGTTCTCTATATGTCTATGAGGTCATGTTGATTGATTTTGGCCTTTAGATCTTTTGTATCTTTGTTGAGTTTCTTTCTAGATGTGTCATCCTTTACAGAGAGTGATGTATCGAAGTCTCCTACTATTATTGTGGAACTGTCTGTTTCTCTTTTCAGTGTTGTTAGAGTTTGTTTTATGTATTTTGGAGCCCTGTTGTTGAGTGTGTAGATATTTATTAAGGTTATGTCTTCTTAGTAGATTGTCCCTTTAATAATTATATCCTTCCTTGTCTTTTATGGTTGATTTTGACTTAAAGTCTATTTTATGTGAGTTTAGTATTGCCACTCCTGCCATTTTTTGGTTACTGTTTGCTTGATATATTTTTTCCCATCCTTTGATTTCTAATATTTTTACGTCTTTACTTCTAAGGTATGTGTCATGTAGGCAGCATATTGATGGATCATGGTTTTTTATCCATTATGCCACTCTCTGTCTCTTTATAGGTGCATTTAAGCTATTTACATTCAGTGTGATTATTGATAGGTTTGATGTGTTGCTTTGTTTTTGTTTTTTGTGGTGCTGACATTTCCTTTGTTCCTCTTACTTTCCTGTGCTGAGTTCCTATTGTTGGGGATTTTCTTTTCTTTTGTTAATATAGATTTTGTGTTTACTGAGTCTTCATGTTTTTCTTCCTTTTTATTCTGATGAGTAGGTTTGTTAACTTTCTTTGTAGTTACCTTGAAATTTACCCTTATCTTCCTAAGTTTGAACCAGTCTTTTATTACTTGATATCACCTTGACTTCCTTTCCATTTAAAGTTCTATAGCTTCATTGTTTATTTCCCCTTTTATTGTTTTGACATTGTCATCATTTACAGATTGATGTATCTGTTTCCCTTTTTCAAGTCTTTTTGCTTTGTTGTATTATTGAGAGTTCTTTACCTAGGTAGTTACCTGGCTGATGCTGTCCTGTATTAGACTCTGGTTGTTTTCTGATGTTGTTTGTTCTCTTTAGTTTGTATTGAAAGTTTGGTTTGGTTTTTACTAATTACCTTAATTTTGTCTGGAAATGTCCTAATTTCACCATCATATTTGAGATAAAGTTTTGCAGGATATATTATTCTTGGTTGTCAATTTTTTTTCTTTTAAGGTTTTATATATGTCATCCCATTGCTTTCTTCCCTGTATAGTTTCTGCTGAGTAATCAGAGCTTAGTCTTATTGTTTCCCCTTTGTAAGTGACTTTTCATTTTTCTCAAGCTGTTCTCAGGATTCTTTCTTTGTCTTTGGTTTTGGCAAATATTATTATAATATGTCTTGTTAACTTTCTTTTGGCGTCTATCCTATATGACGTTCTTTGAGCTTCTTGGATGGTCAGCTTTTTCATCTTTCATGATATTTAGGAAGTTTTCTGCCAGCAAATCTTCAACAATCTTCTTAGTGTTTTCCATTTTCTCCCCTTGTTCTGGAACTCTGATCATAGGAAGATTTTTGCTCTTGACTGTGTCCCACATAGTTCTTAGGTTTTCTTCATTGTTTTCTCTGGTTTTTCCTCAAAGAGGCTTCCATGGATTTGTCTTCAGTTTTGCTGATTCTGTCTTCTATTGTTTCAAATTTGCCCCCAAGACCTTTATTGAGTCGTCCATTTCTGAAATTTTGTTGTTTATCTTTTGGATTTCTAGTTGATGTTTTAGTCTGATTTCTAATTGTTTATTATTATGATATTTTGTTCTTATATCATTTTCCTGAATTCTTCTATTGTATTGTCTGTGTTTTCCTTGACGTTAGCTATGTTTTCATTGGTTTTGTCTGTGTTGTCCATGATTTTGTCCATTTTTTTCCTTGGTTTTGTCAGTTTTCCTTGGCCTCTTTCCTAATCTCTTGTAGAGCCCTAAATATTAGCCTTTTGAATCCTGTATCAGGTAGTTCCACTGCCTTTTCTTTTACCAGAAGGTCATCTGATTCTTTATTTTGGTTACTTGCTGGAGCCATCTTGTCCTGCTTTTTTATATGTTTTGATATTGTATGCTGTCTCTGAGATGTTAAGGTATTATTTTCTTTATTTATTGATTGTATATTACTTTGTATCATCCTGCTTTTTTGTTTTGTTTTGATATGTCAGGGTTGGCAGACCAGGCATGCTTTGCTGCTTTCTCATCTGTTGCATGATAGCTCTCATTGCCTTGTCTGGGAAGTCAGGGCAGCAGCAGACAGGGTGAGCCTGCTTGTTGTACACTGGTTTGGCAAGGTGGCTAAGGGAAGACTGGATGGGCACTGTCTGCCCCCCTGATGTTGGTCCAGCAGTGTGGGAGCATTTACAGCCCCTTGCCAGATAGGCAGGGGTGTTGAATGAGGAGTGGTATTGGCTCACCTCTCACTGTTCAGCAGCTCATCTAGTGATGGGAGGGGAGAGGTTGTGCAGGCTTGGTGCGGTGGTGGGCCTGAGTGCTAGGGATGCTCTAGCCATGGTGGCACAGTTGGGCCAGCAGGAAGGCAGGATGGCAGGATGGCATACAAGGATAGGTGAGGGAAAGAAAGAAAAGGGAAGAAAGAAAAGAAGAAGAGAAAAATGAAAAAAAGAAAGAACTGGTGGCACAGTAGGAGCCAGCTAGTGTGGGAGGGATGGTCTTGGGGCTAGTGAGAAGGGAAGGGAGGTGACATCGTGGGCTAAGTGGATTGGAGAAAGAAAAGGAAAGAAAAAAGATTGGCATGGTAGGAGCCACACGTGGGTGTGGGGCAGACCCGGGGTGAGTGGTGGGCCAGTTCGGTAGTGGCTTTCTAGCCATGGTGGTGCATCAGGGTCAGTGGAAAGAGGGAACTTGGCATATGTGGCTACGTGGGAGGGAGAAAGAAAAGGAAGAAAGAGAGAAAAAATAAAAATACAAACAAACTGGCTGTGCAGTGGGGGCCGGTGAGTGGGAGCGGGGCAGATCCAAGGACCAGTGGGAAGGGAGGGGCAGTGGCTTAGGGGTTAGGTGGGAAAGGGAAAGAAAAGAAAGAAAATAAAGAGAAAAATAATGGTGGCATAGCGGAAGTCTGTGGGTTGGGGCAGGGAGGACCCAGGGCAGCAGTGGGCCAGTGGCTCTCTAGCTGAGGCAGAGCAGTGTGGCTGGGCATGGTGGAGGTGGCATAGGGGGCTAGGGAGAAGGGAGAAAGAAAAGGAAGAAAGGGAAAAAAAGAAATAACATATAAAATATATAAAATAAAACTTAAAAAATGTTGTAGTGGGAACCAGCTGGTGGGAGCAGGGCAGATCTGGGTCAGCAGTGGGCTTGTGGTTCTCTAGCTGAGGCAGCGTGTCATGGCCTTGCAGGAAGACGTGGAGGTGCGGTATGGGGCTAGATGGGAGGGAGAAAAGAAAAGGAAGAAGGAAAAAAAATGGCGCTGCAGGAGTTGGCCAGCAGAGGCAGGGTGGGGCAGACCTGGGACAGTGATGGGCAGGTGGTTCTCTTCCTGTTGGGAAAGGGTGGAGGTAGCATACAGGGCAGAAGGGTGAAGGATGCGAACGTGTGTTTCTCTGGTTACCAGGAGCTTGTCTCCTTTGGGAGCTCCATAACATTGCCTTCCCATACTCCCTGTCCAGGGTCATTGCTGGCTCTGTTCCAAGATGGTGACGCTATGCTGTGTTGGTTGGCAGGGGACCACAATTCCATATCTTTCCTCTTTCTCTGTTTTACATCAGTTTCTTCTTCCATATGGAGTTTGATCTAGTTCTTATTCCTTCATTTGATGCTTAGGGTTCCAGGATTGACATTTGTATCTGTTTTATTTAGTTTTTCAGGTCTTTGCTGCAGAGGAACAGCATTACCACCCCCACCCCCCCAGATCACCTGTTTTGAATTAATCATTTTTATACAAAATTACTGTTTGTTAGAGTGGCCAAACAAGCACTTATTCACAGAAAGGGCTGTGACTTTAAAAAAAAAAAAAAAAGCATAGAGGAAATTATGGAAATTTACAAAGAGCAAATGATGTTTTTACTTTTTATTTGTTTGTTTTATTAAAAAAATTAAAAGAGAAAAAAATACAAGAACTTGTAGGCCACTTGAGATAGTTCAGGAAGTCAACCCATTGAGATTCCTCGTATTTTGCTTCTGGAATAACCATGGGCACTAAATCCTGGTAGTCAAATAAATGCATGAGGAGTCACCTGGATAAATTCTGATATTTATATGAAAACACAATGCTCTGTAAATGATACTAAAATTGCTTATTACATTTCAAACCATTACCAAAAAGTTGTTCTCACCTTTGACTACATATTAAGTCATTTGGGAAGCTTTTAAAAATACTAATGACCTGGGTAATACTTGTACAGATGTTTGTTTTATTATTATTATTTATTAAACTGTACATTTATGTTTTGTGTTCTTTGCTGGGTGAATGTTTAATTTCATAGTAAAAAAAAAAGTTTTTAAAATTAAAACTCCTTAATTTTCTCTCTTAAATTTCTTCCTCCCCCAGTGTTCTCCAGCTCAGTATAAGGAACATCCACACACTGCATTGCTCATGCCAAAATCCTGGAATCATCCTTGACATCTTTTTCTTTTATACCTCACATACAATCTATTAGCGAATTCTATTTGTTCTGCTTTCTAAATATGTTTTGAAACTGATCATTTCTCACTACCTTCATTTCTAGTACCCTAATCGAAACTATCATCATCTTTTGTTTGAACTGTAACTACAGACTTTCAGCTAGTCTCCCTACTTCCAGTTTGATCTTCTACAAGCCATTCTCAACACAGCAACCAGATTGATCTTTTAATCTTATGTCAAATCACATTCACTTTCAGGTTCTTATTCCTCCACTGGTTTCCTGTCGCATTGAGAAGAAAATACATTCCGTACCATGGCTTAAATGGCTCTCCATGATCTATCCCATGGCAACCATCTGAGCTCATGTTCTACCTCTCTTTCACCATTCCAACTCCTTCACTACACTCTAGTCATACAAGCCTCCTTGCCATTCTTCAAGAATCCCTGGCCTCTCCTGCCTCTGGCCTTTGTGTAACTCTTCCATCTTCTTGGAACACTCTTCCCTCATAAATCTGAAAGTTTGACTTCTTCTCCTCATCAGGGTTCAAATGTCATCTGTTCTAGTCAGCCTTCTTGAACTATGTTATCTAAATTAGCACACCTTGATCTGATTTTATAGATCGACTTTGTTGTTTGTTAATTATCTGGCTACCCCTCGAGAATGTAAGTTCTAGAGTTTATATTCACTGTTGATTCCGTAGCAACTAAAATGATATCTGGCACGTTCAAGTGAGTAAATGAAACTTTTTTGTCTTACAAAGAGTGTATTGCTAGATGACTGGTATGAAGACTATATAACACTTTAAACCTCCATCTTTCATTTCCCTCCAGTATAGGCCAAGCTGAGAATATTTTAAAACAAATCTACTCTCAATATCTCTAAACTCATCTTCATTTCAAAAAACCTCTGTATTATATATTTAAATTTGGATTTTCTAAATATGTATTCTACTTCTGAAATAAAAGATTTCAAATAAGGTTTGTTTTTTTTTTATTTTTTTGTTTTCTGTCATTTTTCATGTATTTATTTTAAATTTTGTTTTTTTGTAATTGATAATATACACAGCAGAACACACACTAGTTCAACAGTTTCTACATGTACAATTCAGTGAAAATGATTACATTTTTCAAGTTGTGCAACCATTCTCACCCCCTTTTCTGAGTTGTTTCTCCCTCATTAACATAAACTCACTGCTCCCTAAGGTTCCTATCTGTGATTGTTAAGGTTGTGTGTCAACTTGCCTGGGCCATGATTCTCAGTGGCTTCGCAGTTATGATGTAGTTTGGCAATTGTATGATGATGGGATCATTTCTATGATGAGATTTGATATAATGTGATCACCTCCATGATGGGATCTGCTGTGAGTAGCCAATCAGTTGAAAAGGAATTTCCTTGTGGGTGTAGCCTGCATCAAATACAGGTGGACTTTCTGGCAAGGCTCCTGGGCTTTTACTCTCTGGATCCTGCAGCTGCCTCTTGTTTGTCTGACCTCTGGTTCTTGGGACTTGAGCTAGCAGCTTACCTGTCATCTTGCCTGCTGATCTTGGAATTTGTCGATCTTCATAGCTTGTGAACAAGACCCCTGCTATCTGACCTGCTGATCTTGGGTTCACCAGCCCCTGTGACTATGTGAATCAGGAGAACCCTCTATCTTGACCCACGGACTTGGGACATTCCCACTTCTACAATTGCGTGAGCCATTTTCTTTGATATAAATCTCTCTCTGTTTATATTTATACACTTCAGTGGCTTCACTTATCTAGAGAAGCCAGGCTAAGACACTATCTGATCTTTCTAGTTGCTGTTGTCACTTTGATCCCATATAGATAGTTTTTAAGAGAGCATAATGCTCAAAGCAGACCTTTTTTTTTCACTAGTTAAGCTAAACTATTGTTTGCTTTTAAGAAGACTTCAGGGGATATTTTTGGTTTAAGTTTTAAAGATTATCTCAGGGAGATAATTTCAGGGGTTCATCTAGCTCCCGTGGCTCCAGAAAGTCTGGAGTCCATGATAATTTGAAATTCTGTTCTGCATTTTCCTGCTTTTGATCAGGATTCTTCTATAGAATCTTTGATCAAAATGTTCAATGATGGTAATCAGGTACCATCCAGTTCTTCCGGTCTCATGACAAAGGAGGCAGTTGTTCACGGAGGCAATTAGCCACACATTTCATATCCTCCTCCTATTCCTGACTGTCATTTTTCCTCTGTTGCTCCAGGTGCATAGTGCCCAATTGTTGTGCCTTGGAAGGCCACTTGCAAGCTTTTAAGACCCCAGGCACTACACAATGAACTAGGAGTTAGATCAAAGGCACTAAACACATTATTAGGCCAATTAACTAGAATGTCACATGACACCACAACCCTAAACCTCCAAACCAAGGAAACAAATCCGATGAGGTTTTTGGTTGTACATAAGAAGCCTTTGTTTAATTTTGTAAAAGTCTTGAGCCATGCTACTAAATATCATTCCTGTAAATATATGCACCAAATTCTGTCTGCTGTGAAAAACACTCCTTGGCAGCAGAGACTTTTAGAGTAAAAGAGAAGAAACTAAAATTTTGAATAATGAGAAAAATCTACCACACAGTACTAGGTTTAAAAGATTTCTCTTTTCAAAGCCATGAAAGAAGATAAATTCCCTCCCAGTTTCAGGAAGTATGCTAGAGGAGGTAAAAATCACTAGGAAAGTTGTGACCCAAGAGAGTCTTCCTCTTCCATGCCTTTCCTTATGTGCATTTGAACAATGGAAATCAGAGATAAGATTAGAAATAGTAGCAACAATGAATGAACTCTGGCATGAAACAGAATGCCTAAATTTTAAGGGGGGAAAAAACAGTTGCAAACAAAGTGACTCAAGCTCTCTGCAGTTAGTGCATAAATATTGGTATTGAAAGTGGCCAGATTGTCTGGGGTCTTAAAAGCTTGCAAGCTTCCATCTAAGATGCATCAGTTGGTCCCAACCACCTTGAGTAAAGGAGAATGAAGAACACTACAGACTCAAGGAAGGTATTAGCCCAAGAGACAGAAAGGGCCACATAAACCAGAGATTTCATCAGCCTGTGACCAGAAGAACTGGATGGTACCTGGCTACCACCAATGACGGCCCTGACAGGGAACACAACAGAGAGTCCCTGATAGAACAGCAGAAAGAAGGGGTGCAGAACTCAAATTCTAGTAAAAATACCAGACTTTATGGTCTGACTGAGACTGGAGGAACCCCGGAAAGCATGGCCCCTGGATTCTCTATCAGTCCAGAACTAAAACAATTTCTGAGGCCAGCTCTTCAGACAGGTATTGGACTGGACTGTGGGACATAAAGTGATACTCGTGATGAGTTTGCCTCTTAGCTCAGGTAGATACAAGAGACCAAAGGGGCAGCTTCTGTCCAGAGGTGAGATGGGAAGGCAGAAAGGGTTAGGAGCTGGTTGAATGGTTATGGGGAATCAGGGGTGGAAAGGAGGAGTGTGCTGTTGTAGAATGGGGTGAGCAATTAGGATAACATGACAATGTATGTATAAAAATTTTGTATGAGAGACTAACTTGAAGTGTAAACTTCATTTAAAGTACAATAAAAAAAAAAAAAAAAAAGGAGAAGAAAGTGGCCAGATAAGTGTGGGTCAGAATGAGATGAAGAGTAAATGGTTAGCCAGAGACACAGACCTGGGACAATTAGTCAAGAGGGAGATCCCAATAGGAACTAGTTCAGAAATTACCATACCCTAAAGAGGGCTGAGAGTCCCTGGGTGGTGCAAATGGTTAACACACTTGGCTGCAGACCAAACGGTTGCCGATGAGGTGCACCTAGAGGAGCCTCAGAAGAAAGACCTGGTGATGTATTTCCAAAAAATCAGTGGCTGAAAATCCTATGGAGCACAGTTCTACTCTGACACACATACAGTTGCCATGAGTTAGAATCTACCTGGGCACAACTTTTCTTTTTCTTAATGATTTATTTTATTTTTCGTATTGTTGTTGAAAATATACACAACAAAACATACACCAGTTCAACTATTTCTACATGTATAATGCAGTGACATTGATTACATTCTTTGAATTGTGCAACCATTCTCACTCTCCTTTTCTGAATTGTTCCTCTCCAATTCACATAAACTCACTGCCCCCTAAGGTTCCTATCTAATCTTTTGAGTTGCTGTTGTCAATTTGATCCCATATAGATAGTTATTTAAAAGAGCACAATGCTCAAGGAAGACATCCTTTACTAATTAAGCTAAACTATCATTTGGTTTTAAGAAGGAAGACTTCAGGGGATACTTTTGGCTTAAGTTTTATTTATTTTTTTAATTTATTTTATTTTATTTTTTTATTGTACTTCAGGTGAAGGCTTACAGAACAAATAGTTTCTCATGAAACAGAAGTACACATGTTGTTTTATAACATTGGTTAACAACCCCACAACATATCAACCCTCTAACTTCTCAAACCATTTTTCTTCTTGGGTGAAAATACACATAGCCAAAGGTACACCATTTCAAAAATTTCTACATACACAGTTCAGTGACATTCACTACGCTCTTCCAATTGTGCTGTTATTCTCACTTAAGATGAAGGCTTACAGAACAAAGTAGTTTCTCATTTAACAGTTACTACAAATGTTGCCCTATGACAATGGTTAACAATCTCACAACACATCAACAATATCCTTACTCAACCTTGGGTTCCCTATCACCAGCTTCCTTGTCCCCTTCTGCCTTCTGGACCTTGTCACTGGACTACTGTACCTCGTTAATCTCATTTGGTTTTACGGGGCTGTCCACTCCCAGGCTGAACAGTGAACCTCGGAGGTAACTTCACCACTGACCTAAAAGGGTGTCCGGGGGCATACTCTCGTGGTTTCTCCAGTCTCCGTTAGGCCAGTAAATCTGATCTTTTCTTTGTGAGTTAGAATTATGCTCTACATCCTTCTCCAGCTCTGTCCAGAACCCTCTGTTGTGATCCCGGTCAGAGCAGTCAGCGGTGGTAGCCGGGCACCATCTAGCTGTACTGGACTCAGTCCAGTGGAGGCCTTGGTAGCTGTGGACACTTAGTCCTTTGGACTAATCTTTTCCTTGTATCCTGTTCGCTTCCTTCTCCCTTGCTCCCAAAGGGATGAGACTAGTGCAGTATCTTAGATGGCCGCTCACAGGCTTTTAAGACCCCAGACACTACTCACCAAGGTAGAAGGTAGAGCTTTCTCTTTAAAAGCTGTGTCATGCCAATTGAGCTAGATGTTCCCTGAGACCACGGTCCCCAGAGCCCTCCGACCAGCGATTCAGTCCCTCAGGGAGTTTGGGTGTGTCTATGGGGCTTCCACGACCTTTCCTTGAACAAATTGTGCTAGTTTCCCCTGTATTGTTTACTGTCTCACCCTTCACCCAAGGTACCACTTCTCTATTGTCTATTTAATATTCAAACCCTCACCCCTCCCATCCCTGGTAACCAACAAAGATTGTTACATTTTGTGTGTGAGCTTTTTCATGGGTTTTTACAACAGAGGTCTCATACAATATTTGTCCTTTTGTGATTGACTTATTTCACTCAGCATAATGTCCTCCAGTTTGATCCATGTTATGAGATGGTTCCCAGATTCATTGTTGTTCTTTCTCGTTGCATAGTACTTCATTGTGTGTATGTACCATAGTTTGTTTATCCATTCATCTGTTGATGCGCATCTAGGTTCTTTCCATCATTTTCCTATTGTGAACAATGCTGCCATGAACATAGGTGTGCATATGTCTATTCGAGTGACAACTCTTATTTCTCTAGGATATACTCCTAGGAGTGGGATTGCTGGATCGAATGGTATGCTATTTCTAGCTTTCTGAGAAAGCGCCATATCATTTTCCAAAATGGTTGCATCATTTTTCATTCCCACCAGCAATGCATAAGTGTTCCGATCTTCCCGCAGCCCCTCCAACATTTGTTATTTCCAGTGTTTTTGATTCGTGCCGGTAATGCTGGGGTGAGATGGTATCTCATTGTGGTTTTAATTTGCATTTCTCTAATGGCTAGTGTTCGGGAGCATTTCCTCATGTGTCTGTCGGCCATTTGAATGTCTTCTTTGGTGAAGTGTCTGTTCATTTCCTTTGCCCATTTTTTAATAGGATTATTTGTCTTTTTCTTGTAGAAGTGTTGGATTTTCTTGTAGATTATGGAGATTAGATCTTTGTCTGACTTGTACTGTCCAAACATTTTTTCCCAGTCTGTAGGTTCTTTTTTACTCTTTTGGTGAAGTCTTTTGAAGAGCATAGGTATTTGATTTTTTAGAAGATCCCAGCTATCAAGCTTATCTATTGGGGTTTGTGCGTTGATAGTTATGCTTTGTATCCTGTTAATGCCATGTATTAAGGCCTGAAGTGTTGGTCCTATTTTTTCTTCTATGAACTTTATAGTTTTAGGCTTTATATTCAGGTCTTTGATCCATTTTGAAGTAGTTTTTGTATACGGAGTGGGTATGTGTCCTGTTTCATTTTTTTGCAGATGGATATCTGGTTTTGCCAGCACCATTTGTTAAAAAGACTGTCTTTTCCCCATTTGATGGACTTTGGGCCCTTGTCGAAGATCAGGTGACTGTAGGTGGATGGATTTACATCTGGGTTCTCAATTCTTTTCCACTGGTCAATGTATCTGTCGTTGTACCAGTACCAGGTTGTTTTGACTTCTGTAGCTGTATAGTAAGTTCTGAAGTCAGGTAGTGTGAGTCCTCCAATTTTCTTCTTCTTCTTCAGTAGTGCTTTACATATTCGGGGCTTCTTCGCTTACCATATAAAGTAAATGATTAGATTTTCCATCTCTTTGAAGACTGTTGTTGGTATTTGGATTGGGATTGCACTGTATTTGTAAATTACTTTGGGTAGAATTGTCATTTTCACAATGTTGAGTCTGCCTATCCATGAGCATGGTATGTTTTTCCATTTATGTAGATCCCTCTGGGTTTCATGCAGGAGTGTTTTGTATTTTTCTTTGTATAGGTCTTTTACATCCCTGGTTAGATTTATTCCTAAGTATTTTATCTTTTTAGGGGCTAGTATAGATGGTATTGTTTTCTTGATTTCCTTTTCATCGTTCTCCTTATTGGTGTATAGGAATCCAACTGATTTTTGTATGTTTATCTTGTATCCTGCTACTCTGCTGAATCTTTCTGTTAGTTTCAGTATATTTCTCGTGGAGTCTTTAGGGTTTTCTGTGTATAGTATAATATCATCTGCAAACAGGGACAGTTTAACTTTTTCATTACCAATTTGGATGCCCTTTATTTCTTTTTCTTGCCTTATTGCTCTAGCTAGAACTTCCAGCACAATGTTAAATAGGAGTGGTGATAAAGGGCATTCTTGTCTTGTTCCTGTTTTCAAGGGGAATGTTTTTCAGCCTCTCTCCATTAAGAATGATGTTGGCCGTTGGTTTTGCATAGATGCCCTTTATTATGTTGAGAAATTTCCCTTCTATACCTATTTTATTGAGAGTTTTTATCAGGAATGGGTGTTGGACTTTGTCAAATGCCTTTTCTGCGTCAACTGAGATGATAATGTGATTTCTTTCTTTCCTTTTATTTATGTGGTGGATTCCGTTGATTGATTTTCTAATGTTGAAGCATCCTTGCATACCTGGGATGAATCCTACTTGGTCGTGGTGTATCATTTTTTTGATATGATGCTGAATTCTATTGGCTAGAATTTTGTTCAGAATTTTTGCATCTATATTCATGAGAGAGATTGGTCTGTAATTTTCTTTTTTTGTGATGTCTTTGCCTGGTTTTGGTATCAGCGTTATGCTGCCTTCAGAGAATGAATTTGGAAGTGTTGCTTCCTCTTCTATGCTCTGAAATAGTTTCAGTAGAACTGGTACAATCTCTTCTGTAAATGTTTTGTAGAATTCTCCAGTGAAGCCATCTGGGCCAGGGCTTTTTTTCATTGGGAGTTTTTTTTATTACCTTTTCAATCTCTTCTCTTGTTATGGGTCTGTTCAGATTTTCAATATCACTTTGTTGTAGTTTGGGTAGGCCATGTGTTTCTGGAAATTTGTCCATTTCCTCTTGGTTTTCAAATTTGTTGGAATATAGTTTTTCATAATATTCTGTTATAATCCTTTTTATTTCAGTTGGGTCTGTTGTAATGTCCCCCATTTCATTTCTTATTTGGGTTATTTGTGTCCTCTCCGGTTTTTCTTTTGTCCATCTGGCCAGTGGTTTGTCGATTTTGTTGATTCTTTCGAAGAACCAACTTTTGGTTTTGTTGATTCTTTCTATTGTTTTTCTGTTCTCTATTTCATTTATTTCTGCTCTGATCTTTACTATTTCCTTTCTTCTGGTGATTGTGGGCTTTTTTTTGCTGTTCTCTTTCTATTTGTTGGAGTGCTGTAGTTAATGTTTTGAATTTGTCCCTTTCTTCCTTTTTGATACGTGTATCTATTGCTATAAATTGTTCTCTGAGGACTGCCTTTGCTGTGTCCCAAAGGTTTTGGTATGATATGTTTTCATTCTCATTTGATTCTAGGAATTTTTTTATTCCATCTCTGATTTCTTCTATTACCCACTGATGTGTAAGCAGGGTATTATTCAGTTTCCATGTAGTTGATTTTTTTTCCTTGCTCTTTCTAGTGTTAGTTTCTACCTTGATGGCATTGTGGTCAGAGAAGATACTTTGAAGTATCTCAATGTTTTGAATCTTGTTGAGGATTGCTCTGTGGCCTAAGATGTGGTCTATTCTGGAGAACGTTCCATGTGCATTGGACAAGAATGTGTACTTTGCAGCGGTTGGATGGAGTGTTCTATATATGTCTATGAGGTCAAGTTGGCTGATTGTGCCCTTTAGGTCTTCTGTATCTTTGCTGAGTTTCTTCTTAGTTGTTCTGTCCTTTACTGAGAGTGGTGTGTTGAAGTCTCCTACTATTATTGTGGAACTGTGAATTTCTCTTTTCAGTGTTGTTAGAGTTTGTTTTATGTATTTTGGAGCCCTGTCATTGGGTGCGTAGAGTTTTATTATGATTATGTCTTCATGATGGATCATCCCCTTAATCATTATATAGTGTCTTTCTTTGTCTTTTATGGTAGATTTCTTTTTAAAGTCTATTTTATCTGATATTAGAACTGCCACTCCTGCTCTTTTTTGGTAGTTGTGAGCTTGATATACTGTTTTCCAACCTTTGACTTTTAATAAATTCACATCTTTGTTTCTAGGGCGTGTCTCCTGTAGACAGCATATTGATGGATCCTGTTTTCTTATCCATTCTGTGACTCTCCGTCTCTTTATGGGTGCATTGAGTCCATTTACATTCAGTGTAATTATTGATAGATGTGGGTTCATTGCTGTCATTTTGCAGTGCTTTTTTTTTGTGGTGCTGAGGTTTTCTGTGTTCTTCTTACTCTCTTGTGCTGAGTTACTTTTTTGTGTGGATTTTTTTTCATTTTTGTTTTTGCTGAAACTTTATGTTTTTCCTCTTTTTTTTTATGAGTATGTTTGTTAACTTTCTTTGTGGTTACCATAAATTTTACCCTTATCTTTCTAAGTTTGAAGCAGTCTACCATTACTTGGTATCGCCTTGCCTTCCTCTCCATTAGAAGGTTCTATACCTATGCCGTTTATTCCCTCTTTTATTGTTTTGATGTTGTTGTCATTTAGTGATTAACTCCTCTGATTCCCTGTTGTATTTCTTTTGGTGTTGGATAGTCCTTGAGAGTTCATTTCCTAGATTGGTATCTGGCTGGTACGATCCTGCTTCCTAGGTTCTGCCTGTGAGCTGAAGCTGTTTGTCCTCAGTTCGAAGAACTCCCTTTAATAATTCTTGTAAGTTTGGTTTGACTTTTATATATTCCCTTAATTTCTGTTTATCTGAAAATGACCTAATTTCACCATCAAATCCAAATGAGAGTTTTGCAGGATATATTACTGTTGGCTGGCAATTTTTTTCTTTCAATATTTTATATATGTCATCCCATTGCCTTCTTGTCTGCATGGTTTCTGACGAATAATCTGAGCTTAGTCTTATTGTTTCTCCTCTGTATGTGACTTCTTGTTTTTCACGAGCTGCTCTCAGGATTCTTTGTTTATCTTTGGTTTTGGCGAATGTGAATATGATATGCCTTGGTGATTTTCTTTTGGGGTCTCTTCTATATGGTGTTCGTTGAGCTTCTTGGATGGCCAGCTTTTCATCTTTAATGATATTGGGGTAGTCTTCTGTCAGCAGTTCCTCAATGATCCTCTCTGTGTTTTCTGTTTTCTCCCCCTGTTCTGGAATTCCAATCACTCGAAAATTTTTGCTTTTGATCCTGTCCCACATAACTTTCAGGGTCTCTTCATTTTTCTTTGTTCTTTTTTCTGAGTTTTCCTGAAACAGAGTTGTATCCAAGTGTTTGTCTTCAATTCTACTGATCCTGTTCCACCGTTTCAAATCTGCTTCTTAGCCCTTCTATGACATCATCCTTTTCTGAAATCTTGTTGTTTATCTTTTGGATTTCTAATTGTTGTCTTTGTATAATTTCTAGTTGTGAATTTATTTTGGCATTTTGTTCCTGTATTATTTTTCTGAATTCTTCCAATTTTTTGTCCGTATTTTCCATGAATTTGTCTATTTATTCCTCATGTTTGTCAGCTTTTTGCCTCAGTTCTTGGAGAATTATGAGTATTAGAGATTTGAATTTCCTAACAGGTAGTTCTGGTGCATTTTCTTCTTCAGGATTCATCTGGTGTTTTATTTTGGATGCCTACTGGAACCATCCTGTCCTGTTTTGTAAATATTTTGATATTATCTGCTGTCTTTGGAGCATTCAGTATTTTTCTCATTTATTGATTGTAGATTTGTTTGTTTCATCCCTTTTTTAAAAAAAAAAAGAATTTGACTATGTCTGAGCAGGCCGACTGTGTGTTCTTTGTTTTTTGCTCTTCTGTGGATACAGTTCTTTTCATTTCCTTCTTCAACTGGCAGGGTCAGTCACTCAGATATGGTACGGCAGGGCAGGTCTAGCTGAAGAGGAGTTACTGGGACTGGTTGTTTGTGGCACTTACTACAGCCAGCATAGTAGGTCGGTAATCAGTACAAGTCAGGTTCCAGTAGGCCGCGCCTGTGCTGCTTCGTGGTGTGATGTTTAGCACACGGTGCAGGTAGGCAGGATGTAGTGGGGAGATTGTTATGTGTGGAGCTAAGACGGATATGGAAGAGAGGAGAGAGGAACAGGAGCCAAAAACATACAAGCAAACAAAAAATAATGCTAGGGGAGCTTGCCATTGGAGTGGAGAGATGAGAGACTATGAAATGGAGAAAAACAGAAAGGGGAGGAGGAAGAAAAGAAAAGAATGAGTAAATAAGAATCAGAAAGGGTAAAGAACCACAAAGTTCCCAGGGATCCCACCGGTGCAGCTATGAGGTCTGGGGAAGTCGCTCTCAGGTGTTGCAGTACAGTCTGGCTAGAAGGCGTAGAGGTATACAACATCAGGTATTCAGGGAACAGAAAGAGAAGGAAGATATAAAGAGACGAGAAACTGAACAATGAAGAAAGACCAGAAGGGAAAAAGAGCCAAAAGAAAAAAAAAAACAAATTAAAAACAAAAACAAAAACAAGAAAGGCCCCCAAAGAAACAGAAAAAAAAAAAAAAAAACCAATGAGAAAGGAAATGCCCTCAGGGATCCCTCTGCCCGTCTGTGGAAGCCGAAGGGGAGTCTCCCCGCCACGCAGACCAGTCTGGCCAGATAGGGCCCCCAACCCAAGAAAAGGAAAAGAAAATGAACAAACAGTTCAAAACACACAAACGAACAAAAGCCCCGGGATCCCACCAGTGTGGCAGCCCAAACCGGGAAGCAGCTCCACAGTCGAATGGAGCCCCCCAGCCCCCCAGAAAGAAGCAAAGATGGAGCACGGAGCCAGGCACCCGAGTGAAGGGAGGGGGAGGTGGTGAGAGTCAAGCAAGTAACCAAAAGAAGCAGAAAAAAATAAAGGAACACCAGCAGCCAACAAATGGCACTCAGAGAGCCACCTGCTCGGGTGTGTGGAATCCAAGCAGCCACTGTTTCACGGTCAAGAGACTGTGGCTGCAGGAAGCAGAGGAAGCTGAGTCGGGGTGAAGAAGGGTGGGGGGTGAGAAAGCATATATTGCCAGTTACCGGTTGTTTTGTCTCACGCTGAAAGCTCCGTGAGGCTGCTTTTTGTACCCCTGTTTGCTGGTCTCCAATAGGAGTCAAAGATGGCGGGTCCACACTGCATTAGCTGGTAGGGGACCTCTGCATGAACCTCTCCTCTCTCTCCACTCTCTGTCAGTTTTCTCACTCCGTTTGGTGCTTGGCTGAGTTCTTTATGTCTTCATTTGATGTTTTAGGGTTTCAGGATTGTTGTATTCTCTGTTTGGCTTAGTTTTTCGGATCTTTGCTGTGGAGGGACGGTGTGGTGCTTCTGCCTAGAGCTCCATTTTGCCGGAACTCCTTGGCTTAAGTTTTAAAGATCATCTCAGGGCAATAGGTTCATCTAGCCTCAATGGCTCCAGAAAGTTTGGAGTCCTTGAGAATTTGAAATTGTGTTCCACATTTCCCCCTTCTGATTCAGATTCTTCTATAGCATCTTTGATCTAAACATTTGCAGCTGTTTCTTTTTTTTTAAATAGAGGTGTTTGCAAGTAAACTACAGATCAGCAGTGTGCATTATTGCTGATTTCTTGTTTAAAGTACCTGAAAATAAACTGCTTATCCATAGGTTACATTCAGTTTATCCATGTGTTGTCTCAGTAAAGAGCTAAGTAAAAATAATTTCTTTAACCACTGTTAAGGAGATGAACTGGGTGGTCTGATCTGACATTTGAGTACTTAGATATAGAAAGGAAAGTCACGCCACATGCAAAATGACTCTCTAACCTGGATTTTTTTAGATGATTCATAACTTAAATTGACACATATGTGATTTTCCTGTGTGTTATAAATCATAATCTCTGCCTGTGGTTAAAGACGATTTGGGTGGGATGTAACACCATTGCTCAGGTCACATCCCTGATCCAATGTAAAGGGAGTTTCCCTGGGGTGTGGCCTGAACCACCTTTTATCTTAGAAGAGATGAAAGGAAAAGGAAGCAAGCAGAGAGTTGGGGACCTCATACCACCAAGAAAGCAGTGCTGGGAGCAGAGCGTGTCTTTTGGACCTGGGGTTCCTGTGCAGAGAAGCTCCTAGACCAGGGAAGATTGATGACAAGGACATTCCTCCAGAGCCCCCAGAGAGAGAAAGCCTTCCCCTGGAGCTGATACCCTGAATTTGGACTTGTAGCCTACTAGACTGTGAGAAAATAAATTTCTCTTTGTTAAAGCCATCCACTTGTGGTATTTCTGTTATAGCAGCACTAGATAACCAAGACAGCCAGATATCAAGTTTATTAAATGTGCATTTAATAGAGTTCCTCACAGTGAATCTTTAATTGTAGATCATCCAGCATTAGCAAAGAAGACATGTAAGTGCAGTTTGTCATAACTCAAATACATTGTAAGTCAGGGACTACCTGTGCATGATTTCAGTGCCATTCCTCCTCCACCATTGTCTTCACCAAGGTAGAATGTAGAACATTGTCAGACAATATATTTTAGTGTCCAAATGATGGTACACAAAACACTTAGTTCCAACATTTAAACCTATGCTATAGCTCAAATAAAAAATGACTGCATTATGCTATTGTTGTAGTTAGTTGTCCCCAAGTCTGCTCCAACTCATGAAGATCTCATGTATAACCCAACACAATGTTGCCCAGTCCAGCTCCTTCTTTATGATCATGGTTTCAGCTATTGTGTCAATTCTTCTCATTGAAGGCTTCCCTCATTTTCATTGGCCTTCTATTTTACCAAACATGATGTGCTTTTCAGCAATTGGTTTCTCCTGATGACTTGTCCAAATTAAGTGAGTTGAAGTCTCACCATCATCTCTTCTAAGGAACATTCTGGTTGTATTTCTTCTAAGACTGATTTATTCGTTCTTCTGGCAGTCCACTTCAATGATAAATCTTGAAATAGTCCTTTTGACTATGAATGCAATGCCATTCTTCTTCAATTTGTCATTCCTGGCACAGTAAACTATATGATTGTCATATTCAAAATGTCCAATACTATTCCATTTCAGCTCACTAACAGCTAGGATATTGATCTTCAATTGTTCCACTTCATTTTTGATGACTTCTGATTTTCCTTGATTCATACTTTGTACATTCCCCTATTCTAACTATTAGTGGATCTTTGCTGCTGTTACTTCTCTTTTTTTTTAGTTGTTCTTTAGGTGAAAGTTTATGCTGAAGTTAATTTCTCATACAAAAATTTATACCCCTGTAGTTATGTGACACTAGCTGCAATCCCCACAATGTGACAGCACACTTCCCCCTCCACCTCAGGTCTCCCATGTCCATCCAACCAGCTCCTGTTCCCTCTCACCCTCCCATCCTGCCTCCAAGCAGGAGCTGCCCACTTCATATCCCCTATCTGCTTGAACCAAGAAGCACAGTCCTCCTGAGTATTATTTCATGTTTTAGTGTCCAGTCTAATCTTTGTCTAAAGAGTGAGCTTTGGGAATGGTTTCAGTTCCAGGTTAACGGAGTGTCTGGGGGCCATGGCTTTAGGGGTTCCTCCAGTCTCAGTCAGGCCATTAAATCAGGTCTTTTCACATGAATTTGAGTTATGCTCCACACTTTTCTCCCGTTCTGTCAGGAATTTTCTGTTGTGTTCCCTGTCAGGGCAGTCATTGGTGGTAGCTTGGCACCATCTAGTTCTTCAAGTCTCAGGCTGATGGAGTCTCTGGTTTATGTGGCCCTTTTGTCTTTTGGGCTAATATTTTCCTTGTGTCTTTGGTGTTCTTCATTCTCCTTTACTCCAAGTGGGTTGGGACCAATTGATGCATCTTAGATGGCTGCTCATGAGTTTTTAAGACCCCAGACACCACTCACCAAAGTGGGATGCAGAAAATTTTCTTAATAAACTTTGTTAAGTCAATTGACCTAGGTGTCCCCCGAAACCATGGTCCCCAGCCCCCAGCCCCAGCTACTGTGTCCCTCGAAGTGTTTGATTGTGTTCAGGACATTTCTTAGCGTTTGGTATAGTCCAGTTGTACTGACTTCCCCTGTATTGTATGTTGTCCTTCCCTTCACCTAACATGATTCTTGTCTGCTATCTAGTCAGTGAGTTCCCCTCTCCCTCCCCCCACCCTTGTAACCATCAAAGAATGTTTTCTTCTATGTTTAAACCTATTCTTGCATTCTTATAATAGTGGTCTCATACAATATTTTTACTTTTGCAACTGACTAATTCACTTAGCATAATGCCTTCCAGATTCATCCATGTAATGAGATATTTCCCGGATTCATCGTTGTTCTTTCTTTTTTTTTTTTAGTATTCCATTGTGTGTATGTATCATAATTTGTTTATTCATTCATCTATTGATGGGCACCTAGGTTGTTTCTATCTTTTTGCTATTATGAACAGTGCTGCAATGAACATGGGCATATATCTATTCCTGTGATGGCTGTTATTTCTCCAGGATAAATCCAAAGAGTAGGATTGCTAGATCATATGGTACTTCTATTTTTAGCTTTTTAGGGAAGCACCAAATCGATTTCCAAAATGCTTGTACCATTTTACATTCCCACCAACAGTGCGTAAGTGTTCTAGTCTCTCCACAACTCTCCAACATTTATTATTTTGTGTTTTTTGGATTACTTATTGGGGTGAGATGGCATCTCATTGTAGTTTTGATTTGCAGTTCTCTAACGGCTAATGATCATGAGCATTTCCTCATGTGTCTGTTAGCCTCCGGAATGTCTTCTTTGGTGAAGTGCCTGTTCATATCCTTTGCCCAGTTTTTAATTGGGTTATTTGTCTTTTTGTTGTAGAGGTGTTGCAGTGTCTTGTAGGTTTTAGAGACTAGACCCTGATCAGATATGTCATAGCCAAAAATTTTTTCCTAGTGTGTAGGTTGTCTTTTTACTCTTTTGGTGAAGTCTTTTGATGAGCATAAGTGTTTGATTTTTAGGAGCTCCCAGTTATCTAGTTTCTCTTCTGGTGTTTGTGCATTGTTAGTTATGGCTTGTATGCTGTTTATGCCATGTATTAGGGCTCCTAGCATTGTCCCTATTTTTTCTTCCATGATCTTTATTGTTTTAAATTTCATATTCAGGTCTTTGAGCCATTGTTAGTTTTTGTACATGGTATTGAAGTATGAGTCTTGTTTCATTTTTTTAGATGGATATCCAATTATGCCAGGACCTTTTGTTAAGGAAACTATCTTTTCTCCATTTAATGGACTTTGGGCCTTTGTCAAATTATCAGCTACTCATAGGTGGATGAATTTATATCTGGATTCTCAATTCTGTTCCATTGGTCTATGTATCTGTTGTTGTACCAGTATCAGGCTGTTTTGACTACCGTGGCAGTATAATAGGTTCTAAAATCAGGTAGTGTGAGGCCTCCCACTTTGTTCTTCTTCTTTAATAATGATTTAATAATGGTGGGGCCTCTTCCCTTTCCATATGAAGTTGGTAATTTGTTTCTCCATCTAGTTAAAAAAAAGTCATTGGAATTTGGATTGGGATTGCATTGTATCTGTCAATTGCTTTGGGTAGAGTTGACATTTTCAAAATGTTGAGTCTTCCTATCTATGAGCATGACATGTTTTTCCACTTATGTGGGTCTCTTTTCATTTCTTGTAGTAGTGTCTTGTAGTTTTCTTTGTATACGTATTTTACATCTCTGGTTAGGTTTATTCCTAAGTATTTTATCTTCTTGGGGGCTATTGTAAATGGTATTGATTTGGTGGTCTCCTTTTCGAAGTTCTCTTTGTTGGTGTAGAGGAATCTAACTGATTTTTGTGTGTTTATCTTGTATCCTGAAACTTTGCTGAAATCTTCTATTAGTTCCAGTAGTTTTCTTGTGGATTCTTTGGGGTTTTCTGTGTATAAGATCGTATCATCTGCAAGTAGAGATACTTTTACTTCTTCCTTACCAAGTTGGATGCCTTATTTCCCTTTCTAGCCTAATTGCTCTGGTTAGGACCTCCATCATAATGTTGAATAAGAGTGGTGATAAAGGGTATCCCTGTCTGGTTCCTGTTCTCAAGGGCAATGCTTTCAAAGTCTCTTCATTTAGGATGATGTTGGCTTTGTATAAATGCCCTTAATTATGTGAGGAATTTCCCTTCTATTCCTATTTTACTGCAAGTGTTTATCATGAATGGGTGTTGGACTTTGTCAAATGCCTTTTCTGCATAGATTGATAAGATCATGTGGTTCTTATCTTTTGTTTTATTTATATTATAGATTACATTGATTGTTTTTCTAATGTTAAACCCTCCCTGCATAGCTGGCATGAATCCCACTTGGTCATGGTGAATTATTTTTTTGATATGTTGTTGAATTCTATTGGCTAGAATTTTGTTGAGGATTTTTGCATCTGTTCTTGAGGGATATTGGTCTATAATTTTCTTTTTTGTGATGTCTTTACCTGGTTTTGGTATCAGGCTTATGCTGGCTTCATAGAATGAGTTCAGTAATATTCCATCCTTTACTATGCTCTGAAATACCTTTAGTAGTACTGGTGCTAACTTTTCTCTGAAAGTTTGATAGAGTTCTCCAAAGAAGCCATCAGGGACAGGGCTTTTTTTTGTCGGGAGTTTTTTTAAATTACCTCTTCAATCTCTTCTTTTGTTATAGGTTTATTTAGTTTTTCTACATTGGTTTGTGTTAGTTTAGGTAGGTAGTGTTTTTCTAGAAATTTGTCCATTTCCTCTAGGTTTTCAAATTTGTTGGAGTACAATTGTTCATAGTATTCTATTATGATCCTTTTAATTTCAGTTGGGTCTGTTGTGATATCGCTCATTTCATTTCTTATTCGGATTATTTTCTTCTTCTTCTGTTTTGATTTTGTAAGTTTGGCCACTGTTTTATTGATTTTGTTGATCTTTTCAGAGAGCCAGCTTTTGGCTTTGTTGACTCTCTCAGTTGTTTTTCTATTCTCTGTTTCATTTATTTCTACTCTAATCTTTATTATTTCCTTTCTTCTGGTGCCCGAGGGCTTCTTTTGCTGCTCTCTATTTATTCCAGTTGTAGGGTTAATGTTTTGATTTTGGCCCTTTCTTCTTCTTGGATGTGTTCATTTATTGCTATAAGTTGACCTCTGAACACAGCTTTTGCTATGTTCCAAAGGTTCTGGTAAGATGTGTTTTCATTCTCGTTTGATTCTGTGAGTTTCTTTATTCCATCCTTGTTTTCTTCTATAACCCGGTAGTTTTTGAGCAAGGTGTTGTTCAGTTTCCATGTATTTGATTTTTTTCCCTTGCTTTTTCTGTTATTGATTTCTACTTTTATGCCTTTATGGTCTGAAAAGATGGTTTGTAGTATTTCAATGTTTTGGATTCTGTTAAGGCTTGTTTTGTGGCCTAATATAAGAAAGTATACATGGCTGCTATTGGGTGGAGTGTTCTGTGTATGTCTATAAGGTCAAGTTGTTTGATTGTGGTATTTAGATCTTCTGTGTCTTTATTGAGTTTCTTTCTAGATGTTCTGTCCTTCACCGAAAGTGGTGTGTTGAAGTCTCCTACTATTACTGTGGAGCTATTTCTATTTTCAATGCTGTTAGAGTTTGTTTTATGTATTTTGGAGCCCTGTTATTTGGTGTGTATATGTTTATTATGGTTATGTCCTCCTGGTATATTGACCCTTTAATCATTATGTAGTGTCCTTTCTTATTCTCGGTGGTGGATTTGGCTTTAAAATCTATTTTGTCAGAGATTAATATTGACACTCCTGCTCTTTTTTGATTGTTGTTTGCTTGATATTATTTTTTTCCACCCTTGAGTTTTGGTTTGTTTGTGTCTTTGAGTCTAAGGTGTATCTCTTGTAAGTAGCATATAGACAGATTTTTTTTTTTAATCCATTCTGTCACTCTCTGTCTCTTTATTGGTGCATTTAGTCCATTTACATTCAGTGTAATTATTGATACGTATGAGTTTAGTGCTGTCATTTTGATGTCTTTTTTTTTTGGTGTTGTTGACAGTTTCTTTGTTCCACTTAATTTTCTGTGCTGAGTCATTTTTCTTTATGTATTTTCTTTTTATCTTTTTCATTATGGTTGATTTTGTATTTGCTGAGTCTATGTTTTTCTTCTCTTTTATTTTGATGAGTAGATTTTTAGTTTCCTTTGTGGTTACCTTAAATTTTACCTCTATTTTTCTAAGTTTAAACTAATCTTTTATTTCTTGATATCACTTAACTTCCTCTCCATATGAAAGTTCTATCACTACACTATTTTGTTCCTCTTTTTTGATTTAATGTTATCATCTTTTACGTATTGATGTCTCTGTTTCCCTATTTTCAGTGTTTTACCTTTGACTTATTTTTGTGACTTCCTTATCTGGGTTTATATCTGGTTGTTCTGTCCTGTGTTCTAGTCTTGGGTTGTTATCTGATATTGTTGTTTCTCTAGCCGGAGGTCTTCCTTTAATCTTTCTTGTAATTTTGGTTTGGTTTTTACAAATTCCCTTAACTTCTGTTTATCTGGAAATATCCTAATTTTGCCTTCATGTATGAGAGACTGTTTTGCTGGATATATAATTCTTGGCTGGCAATTTTTTTTTTAAGACTTTATGTATGGCACCCCATTGCCTTCTCACCTGCATGGTTTCTGCTGATTAGTTGGAGCTTAGTCTTATTGACTCTCCTTTGTAGGTGACTTTTCGTTTATCCCTAACCACTCTTAAAATTCTCTCTTTATGTTTGGTTTTGGTAAGTTTGATTATGTCTTGGTGACTTTCTTTTGGGATCTACCTTGTGTGGGGTTTAATGAGATTCTTGGATAGATATCTTTTTGTCTTTCACCATGTCAGGTAAGTTTTCTGCCAGCAAATCTTCAACAATTCTCTCTGTATTTTCTGTTATCCCCCCACCCCCATTCTGGTACTCCAATCACTCGTAGGTTATTCCTCTTGATAAAGTCCCACATAATTCTTAGGATTTCTTGATTTTTTAAAATTCTTTTATCTGATTTTTTCTCAAATAAATTGATGTCAAGGGCTTTGTCTTCAATCTCACTCATTCTGACTTCCATTGCCTCAATTCTGCTCCTATAACTTTCTGTTGAGCTGCCTAATTCTGAAATTTTATTGTTAATCTTTCGGATTTCTATTTTCTGTCTCCCTGTGGATTCTAGCATCCTGTTAAATTTGTCGTTCTGATCTTGTATAGCTTTCTGAATTCCTGTATTGCTTTGTCTGTGTGTTCCTTGGCTTGGTCTGAGTTTTGCCTGATCTCTTGAAGAACTCTGCATATTAATCTTTTGAATTCTATGTTCAGTAATTCCAAGACTTTCTTTTACTCTGGGAGGTTTCCTGGTTCTTTGTTTTGTTCACTTGCTAGAGCCATCTTGATCTGTCTCTTTATGTGATTTGATGTTTACTGTTGTCTCTAAGCCATCAATAAATTATTATATTTATTTGTATGTTTGCTTACTGTGTCCTAGCCTTTTATTTTGTTTTGTTTTGATATGTCCAAATAGGCTAGGTGTGTGAGCTACTTTGGTCATTGGCATCTTGGAAGCTCTCACGTCCTGTCACCGGGTGGTTAGAGCTGCTCCTAGGTGTGTGAACCCAGGAGTCTGTCTACTTTTCTTGTGTGGATTTAGCTCAGGTGTCCAGGTCATTGGTCACCAAGTGTGTGGTACAGGCTCTCAGCTATGTTCCTAGACAGGCAGGGCTACATAGGGTTGATTGGAGCAGGCACAGCTATCTGGCTACAGTAGGGGGCTATCTGCTGAGCAAAGTAGTGGGCTGATGGAAGGTGTGTCCCTGTCCCCTAGAGCACATAGGTGGGTGGGTTTTGCACCTGGACCTTGGAAACTCAGTTCTGTTGGCTGTAAAGCCTGGGAGGCACCACTTATTCTCAGACCCCTGTTGTGGGTGGCTAGGTCAAATGGGTGAAGCCGCCAGTCCTTAGGCCTCTGATGTGGGGGGGTGAGGACCCTGCTTAACGGGCAGGGCAGTGTCAAATGTCATGAATCTGACACATCCCCTTGGCTGTTGCAGTTGAAAATAGGCTCCAGGTATATACTCTGTTATTCTATGCTAATGAGGGCCTACTTTGTTGAATCGGCCTACTCAGGTCTAGGCATAGTCCTGAATAAAGTGGCTTAGGGGAGTTGGTGGGTTTTGCTTTTTTTGTTCATTTGGTTTGGGTATGATAGCTCCTATTTCTGGCTTAGGGGGCAATGCAGTTTTTGAATACTGCCAGACTGGTATCAGAGCAGAGCAGGGATGGGGGGAGAATGAGTGGAAAAGAGGCATTTCTCTGCTATGAACCCCTCAGAGAGGGAGGCGTTATTTTGATCGCACATGGTAAGTTAGACGCTTGCACTTAACTTTCGCATATCCAGCACTGGTTCCCCTGGCTCCAGAGGCTTATGGAGATTCTCTGCCACCTGGTGTCTCCCCACATGGTAAAACACGTCTCAAGTGCTACTGCTTGCCTCAGCCCGCTTGCAGCAGCCGATCCAGCCTCCTGGGTGCCGGCCAGGTCATCTGGCACATCTTCACTGCTTCTGAACTGTCTGTCCCTCCCCCTGCCTCTCAGTCTGAATTCTCAACTTTGTTTTTGGTGTTCAGTGCTCCTAGATTGTCATATATAATCGATTCACTTGTTTTTTCAAGTCTTTATTTTAACAAGGATCACAGGAAGCATCTGACTATTCTGCCATCTTGGCCCCACCTCTTACTTCTCATTTTGAGCTGCTCCACATAACAGTTGAACGTCCTATAGGCTTTCCTCGATCCATGTCATTAAGGTCCACACTACTTTGAGAAGACAGCTCTTCCCCAGTTGTATTTTGAGTGCCTTTTAACCTGAGGGGCTCATCTTCCAGCACTATATGAGATAATATTCTATTGGGATCCAGTGGCTAATTTTTGTAAGCAGATCACCAGGCCTTTTTTCCTAGCCTGGAAGCTCCACTAAAGCCGTCTACTATGGGTGACTGTGCTGGTATTTGAAATCATTGTGACATAGCTTCCAGTATCATAGCAACATGCAAGTCACCACAAACTGACAGATGAGTAGTACTATCGTTCATTATTAATTTTTAAATTTTAAATCAGCTTTTTTTCCTAAAAAAAATAAGTGGGTAAACTGGTAGTCAGACCTGTATGTATTTGTAAACTATACATTTCAATTGTGTCTATTTTTCTTCTATATGATCTCTGAGAAATAGAAAATATTAAAAGCTTTTGAAAATGACCATTTGTGTGTTCAACTTTGATAAGTACCTAAACAAAATACACTGTCTAACAAAGATATTAGCCTCATAATTTGAGCAAGAAGCAATACTATCTAACAAAGATATTAACCTTATAATTTGAGCAAGAAGCAACAACTTAATTACATAACTATTATTATTTTTAAATACGCAAAAATTTTATTATTAGAAACTTAAACTGCATCTTTACAAACTTCCAAACTGTTTTTAGGTTGATTTGGGCCAATTGTTGAATGAAATTTATTTAACATGCTACAGTTGATCTATGCCTATCTGTAAGATTGCAGAAATGGTACTGGCAGTTGGCTGGGTTTTCTTAAAAACCAACTCAGGTCTACACCATGCTGAAACAACAGATTTCTTAGAAATGGGCTTTCATGAGGACTGAAAAAATTTTAATTTGATAAATAAAAACTGATTTTTAGCCACAGCCACCAGTTACCAGTTGCAGTCAAATTGATTCTGACTCATGGAAACCCCAGGGAAGAAAAGAGTCTTTTTTTTTTTAAATTGTAAAAGTATATATAATACAACATTTGCCAATTGAACATTTTTCACCTGTATAACTTAGTGATATCAATCACATTAATCAAGTTGTGCAACTGCAGTGCAATGAATTACTTAATATGGCTGTTCTAACCATAGTCTTTGTGACTCACACACGATGATTGAGTGGGACTATGCAAATAAGGTGTATGGAAACTGTGATGGTTGGGGTAGTGTGTTGGCTTGACTGTGCTGTGATTCCCAGTATTGTGTGGCTGTCCTCCATTTTGTGATCTGACATAATTATCCTAATTATCCTCCATTTAATGTGTTGTAAATCCTAACTGCTGTATGTTAATGAGGCAGGATTAGTGTAGGGTGTATCTTGAGTCACAGCCTTGCAGGAGGGCATGACTCAGGTCTCATCCTTACACAAGTCACTCTCATTCCTGGGGTGTGGCCTATGTCCAGTGTATATGTGTGGGTGCTCTGGTGGGGCTCTCTCTCTGCATCTGAATCCTGTGTCCGCTCAGCTCATCACTGTCTGATCTCCAGTTCTTTGGACTAGAGCCAGCAGCCTGCCATCTGACCTGCTGATTCTGGGATTTGACAGCTTCTGCAGCTTGATGGGCCAGCAGCCTATCATATGACCTGATGTGCCAGCTTCCATAGCCTTGTGAGCCAGTAGCCTTGTCGTCTGGTCTGCCAATTTGAGTTTGTCAGCCCCTGCATCCATGTGAGTTAGGAGAAGCCTATGCCTGTCCCACGGATTTGGGACTCGCCAGCTTCCACAACCACATAAGCCATTTCCTTGATATGGTTCATGAGTTCTGTGAGACACTGCAGGAATTACAGAACCCAAAGATGGGAGGGAGAGTACTGAGGAGAGGAGGAGTAGTTGATGTTAGAGATGACTGAATGGTACAGAAGTTTGGAAAAGTTGGACATTTGGGATATCTTTAACATCCACCTCATAGGAACCAGCTTTGTGCTGATCTTTATGTTCATTCAGCAACCATTATCCATAATTGTCTTAGGCTGGGTTCTCTAGAGAGGCAAAACCAGTAAAGCATATAAATATATATATAGAGAGAGATTTATACCAAGGAAACAGCTCACGTGATTGTAGAGGCTGGAATGTCCCAAGTCTGTGGATCAGGATAGAGGTTTCTCCTGATTCAAGTAGCTGCAGGGGCTGGCGAACCCAAGATCAGCAGGCTGGAGAGCAGGGCTCTTGCTCACAGGCTGTGAAGTTTGATGAATCCCAAGATCGGCAGGCAAAACTGCAAGGCTTCTCCTGATTCGAATAGCTGCAGGAGCTGGTGAACCCAAGATCGGCAGGCTGGAGAATAGGAATCTTCCTCACAGGCTGTGAAGATCGACAAATCCCAAGATCAGCAGGTAAGCTGCTAGCTCAACTCCCAAGAACCAGAAGTCAGATGAACAAGAGGAAGCTGTAGGATCCAGAGCAAGCCAAAAGCCTTGGCGAGGCGAGCAGGAAGCAAGTAGGTGGCAGAAGGCGGAGAGATGAAGGCTGAGGGGGCAGTGAGCTGCCACAAGCCCACCCCCACTGGTACCATTCAGCAGATTCCATCATGAGAGTGATCACATATCAAATTTCAGCAGGGAAGTGATCACAAAATTATACAACTGCCAAAATGCTAAGAATTATGGCCCAGCCAAGTTGACACACAATCTTAACCAACACAATAATAAATGCCAAATTTCCCATCACGATAAACAGAAACTCATTGCTTCCCAAACAATAGTCCTCCCTCTCTCCCTGCCCCTGGTAACTGCTAATAAACTTTGGTCTGGTCATTTCATATAAGTGAGGTCATACAACACTTATCCTTTTGTGATTGACTTATTTCACTCAGCGTAATGTTTTCAAGGTTCATCCTTGTTGTAACATGTAACTGGACTTCATTTCTCTTTCTGGCTGAGTAGTATTCCATTTGTATGTATGTACATCATTTTGTTTATCCATTCATCCGTTGATGGACATTAATTTGTTTCCACCTTTTGGCTATTGTTAATAATGCTGCAATGAACATTGGTGTACATGTGTCTGTTATGTTGCTGCTTTTAAGTCCCTTGGGCATATATATAAGAGTGGAATTGCTGGTTGATATGGTAGTTCTATGTTTAATTTTTTGAGAAACTGCCAAATTGTTTTCCATAGTGACTGTACCATTTTGCATTTCCACCAGCAATAGATAAGGGTTCCAATTTCCCTGCAACCTCACCAACATTTGTTATTTATTTATTTATTTTTATCTTAGTCACCCTAGTAGGATGATTTGATTTGAATCTCTCTAATAGCTAAAAATGTTGAACATCTTTTCATGTGCTTATCAGCTATCAAAAAGAACCTTTGATCTCAGTAGAACTAGGAAGAATTTTAGTACTTCTAAAGTTAATTGCTTCCACAGTTCTCTGAAGACTTCAAAAATTTTATTTTTAAATTATTTTTTCTATTTTAATTGCTGCAATATCAGCAAAGGACTGCTCAACAGGGTATTTTACAGAATAATAAGATATGAGATTTAGAAATAAAGTCAATATTCTTATACAAACTTAAAAATATTAGTAATCAAGAAATAAATTTTCAAAATTGTCATAAAATTACCTCCCTACAGGCTCTAGGCCCACATGGTTTTACCTGAGAGCCATTTCAAACTTTCAAAGAACTAATATTTCTATAAATTGTTTGAGCATATATAAAAGATACACTTTTACCCAGTTTATTTTCTGAAACAATCTTTATCCAATTATCAGAAGCTGGCAAAGATAGCTCAAGATTTTAATGTTTTGCATCTTAAATACTGCATTAGCAAACTAACTCAACATGATTTAAATAATAATCTACTGTAATATAACGAAATTATCCTAGAAATTCAGTGGAAAGAGTATACTGTAATCATTAAGAACATGAGCATTAGCCTCAGGCAAATCTAAATTCAAGCTCCAGCTCTACCATAATAATTGGGTGAATTTGACACAGAGGCATAGGAGGGTAACGAGTGCCCAGGTGTAATCTCCAAATTTGCGCCCCCACCACCACCCCTGGGCCGGCCTCATCAATGGCGATGGGGGTGGGGAAGTAGGGGCAGGGGAGTAGGGAAGTGGGGGGCTGGAGGTGGGGAAGTGCGGGTGGGGGTGTGATTTGCTGCCTGGCCCCATTTGGCACCCCCTTGAACTTGTGCCCAGAGGCAAATGTCCCCCCTAACGTCCCCCTCGCTACTCCTCTGATTTGACGTCCTGCACAATCTCCTTAAGTTTCAGTTCTTGTTAACAAAATAGGGATAATAATAATAATAATTACCACCCAAAGTGGCTGCTTGGGCGTAAGTACTGCTTAAACAATGACACCTATTATTATTATTTGTATTATTATCATTATTCTTGAATTAAGAAATATAGTAATATAATGTATCATATTGTTTTTTTCCTAACATTTATTGACATTTGTCACATTACAGGTACAGTTGTAAGTGCTTTACTTATCTTAAATTATTTAATCCTTATTATGATCCTCTGAGGTTGGTAACATGATTTCACTGATAAAGAATTAGAAAAAATTACTGATGATAACCTCAACTTCCATCCCTCTTAAAAAATTGTAAAACCTTTAAAACATTATAACAAACATTTATATTTAACCTAAATCTGATGTTATAGGGGAACAGTAGAGATTCCTATTAAAATTAGAAAAAAAGTTGAGAATATTTGATATTATCAATATTGTTAACATAGTTTTTAATGTTTCAGCCAATGAACTAAAACATGAACAAAAAATAAAAAGGAAAAACAATTAGTAAAGAGAATTCAAAGATATTCATTATTTATATCGTATAATCTTTCTGTAAAACTCAAGAGAACGATCTGGGGAAAAGCAGTAGAACTATTAAGAGAGTTCAGAAAAATGGTGGAATATAAGATACATGTATAAAAATCAACAGCCTTCCACTTAATGGCAATTGCCAATTATAATTTACACAAAAGCGTTTATAAGAGTTAAGAAGGGAGGGGTACAGATTCTTGTAAAATAACAAAGAAACCATGAAATGTGTAGGAATAAATCTAAAAAAATTGCAGAACATAAAAAAGAAATTGGCAAATGTTTATTCAATCATAAAGATAAAAATTAAATTGGCAAGCAATGTTCTTGATTGTGAAATGAAATATGATAAAGGTTTTCATTCTTTCCAAACTCATTGGTTGACTAAGCACAATTTTAATTAAAATACAAGTGAGAATTTTTTAAGAATCTGACCAAAGCATTTTGGAAATCACCTGATAGGACAGACTGTAGTCCAAAAAAGACCTATGAATGTATAGGAAGTTGGCATAAGATAGAGATGGTATCAGAAATTAGTGCAGAAAGAATGGATTAATTAATAAATATTATAAGTGAAACTGGCTCAAAGTTGTATCCCCCCTCATATCACAAGGGAAACCCCAGATAAATTAAGACCTAAATGTGAAAGATAAAATTATAAAGCTTGTAGGAATTAATGTAGGTTTATGTCTTTGTGAAGTGGAAGAGGGACTTCTTAAAAAGATTCAAAACACATAAGCAGTAAGGTAAAATGTAAAAGGATGAATTTGCTTATATTGGAATTAGGGACACCATTCATAAGCAATTTATTGATCAACCAGTTGGGAGTATATTTGAAACAGTTTTACTTCCCTCAGTAACTCCCCCAACTATGTGGACCCTCCCTTTCCTATCTTGTAATGGCTTCCTCAAAGATAAGGCGGATAGAACCTTTCTAGTCACTTTAAATCATTAAAACTTACTTTAGTCCAATTTAAGACTTCAATCTCTACTGGATTGATAGAGACTAGAGGAACCCCTGAGACTATCACCCTAAGATACCCTTTTAACCTGGAACTGAAGCAACCCCTGGAGGAGGTCACCTTTCAGCCAAATAATAGATTGGGCTATAAAATATACAGTAACACAGGTGAGGAATGTGCTGCTTTAAACAATCAACTATAGGAGACCAAACAGTCAAAATTTACTCAAAAGAGGAGATGAGAAGGCAAGGAGGGACAGGGAAACTGGATGGATGGAAACCAGGCAGGCTAGGTGGAGATGGTGAGAGTGCTGACACATTACGAAGATTGTAAGCAGTGTCACAGAACAATTTGTGTATGAATTGTTGAAGGGGAAAACAAGCTTTTCGAGGCTGAACATGGCTGTCCTCATGCTTTCCATTAGTTCACTGCTGTTTCTGTTAGTTTACTGCTGTTTTCCAAGCCTCTGTTATGTGACCTTGCTGAGGCAGTCTTATGTAACCCTCTGGCATGGAGCCACCTTTGTCCTTGACCCCCGCCCCCCACTGCTGAGGGCGGAGATCTGCCTTGGTCCTCCTGCCGCTGGGAACTACTGCCTCAGTAAGTAAATCTCTCTAATGATAAACTCCTTTGTTGCCACACTGGAGTTGCCCACCTCTTTCTTTAGTCTCTTGCTACCCACCAATTTTGGAGTTAAATTTCAAGTTACTGGTCCATGCCTGGACAATTGGAGAGCCAGCCAAGAGACCAAGGAGAGGGTGAATGGGAGTAGGGCATGCACGGGGGATATCTCAGGTTGGCCAGCTACCTTCATGTGGGGAGATCTGGCCTGTATGCCTGATGTGTGCAGCCCACCGCATGAGTACAGGGATGCCCCAAAAACCCCAAGCAGCATATCACAGTTGTGGGAAGACACATGCCTTCATAAGTGTGGAAAAGAAGCTAGGAGAGTGGCAGCAGCCATGGGATGGCCACTGCTCTGAACTGTTTGGCTGGCCATCAAGGCCCAGCTAGCTGCTGAAGTGAGCATAAGGGCCCTACAGAAACCTGCAGTTAGAAAGAGATGTTCATCAATCCTGTGTGGCAATGACTGGTGTATAAAGTAGCCAAGTCAGACAACAGGACAAGCAATTAGAGACGTTTGCTTGCAAGTTTAAACAACTGGGAGGAAGAAGGTTCCAAAGACAAGGATTAGGACAGTGTAGATGAGAAATGACTGGGATGAGAAAACATGGAATCCGTGGGACAGTGAATCAAGTAGTAAATCAGATGTGGAATGATAGTGGAGGAGAAGTCTGACAGTTCAGAGTATCCCCCTACCCTGGGCACAGCTGCTCATTACCTATAAGAGGAAAGCTACCTGGGAACCCACTGACCCCAGACACGAAATCCTGCTAGCCAGTTCCATGACAATGTGGGAATACACCCCTACTGAGCTAATTGAGTAATATAAAAAATTCCAGCAAAAAGAGAAGGAAACTATTACTGCTTGGTTACTACATCTGTGGGATATAGGGGGAGACAGTATCCCTTTATATAGAGCCAAGGCTGAGAAAATGAGCAGTATAACCACCCACCTCGCCCTCCGGCAGCATTTACATGCAGCTCAAAACACAGAGGGCATACACACCCTCACAGATTACATCACCTTGTGTTGCAAAAGAGCATGGCCAAATGAGGGAGATCTTCCTGGGGTGGTCAAGAAATGGTCTTCCATAGAGGAGTTACAGCAGTTAACTTATGCCAAGCATTTCCGGGGGTCAAACAATGAACTTTTTACTACAAGAATGAAAGCAAGAATCCCACAGGTGGCTCCTCCCACCTGGTTTGGCATATTCGTGGCTATTTTTAGTCCCTTAGTGGGCTGGGCAGTGTATCAGGTGGGACAAGCCGTAGCTGACAGGTGGGACAAGCCGTAGCTGATCAGAGTAAAACCGAGAAGGCTAGAGAGAAGGGGGTGCAAACTGTGAAAAAAGAGAGAAGAAAGACCAAGAAACCTGAGAGGTGACTGTCCAAGGGCCCCCTGAAATTGACTCAAAGGCAAATGTGGGTAGACTTGGTGGCTGCCAGAATGGCAGTGCACAAGACAGATAAGCAACCGAATGCAGTTTTGGTTAGTCTTTTAGAAAGACCTGAAGCCAGAGCAACAGTATCACCCTCTGGGTCCTATTGCCCCTTTTAAGGACGTGCCCCTTGCTGCTGGGTGGATCCTGCCCATCCCTAGGGACTAGGGGTGAAGCCGAGGTCACCTGCAGGTTAGGGACCTGCAAGGGGACAAGAGACCCCATGTAGAGGTCACAATACATTGGTCAAGAACAAACAAGCAGTGGATGCTAGCTCTGGTTTATTCCAGGGCCGAGTGCTCCCTTATCTCTGGAAACCCTGAGCGGTTTCAAAGATGCCCTTTGACAATTCATGAGTACAGTGGACAGTCCATCTGCATACACCAAGTGCTTCTGACCCTGTAAGTAGGATGCACTCCCCCTAAACCATATCAAGTTTATATTTCCCCAATACCAAAATACATTCTAGTGGTGGATGTCCTCATGGGACTGACTTTGCCCACATCTGTGGGAGAATCTGACTGCAGTGAAGCTGGTAAATGCAGTCCTGAGGGAGAATGCAGCATGGGAATCAGTTACCCTGCCTCCACCATGAAGAGTGGCAGACATCAAGCAATATAAGTTGCCCAGAGGACATAAGGAAATAGTAAAACTATTTTGGAATTAAAAAGAGTAAGTAACCTCTGAGAAGCCCACAGTGCTTTTAATAGCCCTATGTGGCCTGTGAAGAAGCCAGATGAGTCCTAGCATATGACTGTGGACTGTAACTATAGGGAACTGTACAAAGTGATCCCTCCTATAGATGCTGCAATCCCAAGCATAACGTCTTTGTTAGAAACCCTTAGTAAAGACCTAGGCACTTACCATGCTGTGTTAGATGTGGCGAATACATTCTTTAACATCCCTCTAGCCTTGTATGCCCAGGGCAGGGTCAACAGTAGACATTTCAAGTACTCCCCTAACGACATTTACATAGTCCCACTATTTGCCATGGTATGGTGGCTACAGATCTGACTCTTTTCCCCTTCCCCGCTGTTGTCCATTGGTTTCATTACATTGATGACATCATGTTAACCGCTGAAGAGGCTTCTCAGTTACAGGAGTGTCTACATGCCCTAATTATTCACCTGCAGGGGAGAGGATGGGCTGTGAATCCCCACAAGGTGCAGGGGCCAGAAATGTTGGTAAAATTCCTAGAAGTGATCTGGTCAGGTAGGACCCGTGTGTTGCCTGAAGACATAGTTGATAAGATACAACCTTACCCCACTCCCGGAATGCCAAAGGAAGTACAGGCCTTCCTGGGTCTTTTGGGGTATTAGAGAGTATTTGTTCCCCACTTGGCCCAGTGCTTGAGACAACTCTATTGACTGGTTAAAAAAAAAAGGTGCCTCTTGGGATCAGAGTGATAAACAGCAGCAAGTTTTTGAGAAAGCAAAGTTGTTGTTCGTACAAGTGAAAGTGCTGGGCACAATACAGGAAGGGTTACCCTTCTGGTTAGATGTGAGCAGCACTGAGGACGGCTTTGGACGGACCTTGTGGCAGGACCAGGATGGAACTAAAGTCCCCCTAGGTTTTTGGTCCCAACTGTGGAAGGAGGCAGAAAACTGATACAGCCCCATGTAGAAAGAATTGTTAGTGACCTATGACGCTGTCCACCAAGTAGAGCTGTTAACAGGGTAAAGAGCTGTCACCCTTCACACAGCTTTGCCTATAAATGGGTGGGCCGACTGGCTTTTTTTCAAGCTGTCGTCAGCTATCCTCCAGACAGCTATGCTGATCAAATGGCATGCATACCTGCAACAGTGCAGTGCCCTTTCTGCCAGTCCATTGTCCCAAGAGTTACAGGCTGTACTTAGTCCAGTGACATATCAAGATGACTCCCCAGCACATGTTAGTGCACTGCCAGAGCCACCTCCCCTCTCCTCCAAGAGAGAGGAAGGCCTGCTGCCAGCAGATGCCTGGTACACAGATGGCTGTAGCTGAGGTATGCCACCGCTGTGGACGGTGGTGGCTGTGCAAGCCTCCACTGATACCATTTAGTTTAAAACAAGCTCGGGGCAAAGCAGTCAACAAGCCTAATTAAGGGCTGCATGAATGCTCATCACCTACGAATCCTGGCACTTAACTCTGTACAGACAACTGGGTGGTGGCCGGTGGGCTGACTATGTGGATAAGCCAATGGCATAAGGAGCAGTGGACAATAGATAAAGTCCTGTGGGAGAAAGCCTTGTAGCAAAACATCTAAAATCACCTCCAAACCTTGGATGCTGACCTAACTGTTTCGCATGTGGCAGTTCATTCATCCCTTTCCCCACCAGGAAACCAAGAAGCAGATGCTGTAACACAAGCTGGAATAGTGCATCCCCAGGGAGAAGCTGCCCATTAAATTCACCAGAGAAGCAGACACTGTAGTGCCTGTGTTGGTTAAAAATAACCAAAAGACAAATAATAGTAAAGTATAGTGATCTGGTGGGTGCTGTACAAAATTGCCTCGTGTGCTCATGCCAATGCCCAAGGCGTCTGCCACATGATCCTGGGCAGATACGTAAAAGGACTTGGCCAGTGATGGACTAGCAGGTAGATTATATAGAGCCCCTACCCACAGTGAAAGAGTGAAGTACACTCTCGTTTGTGTGGACACTGTCACCGGCTTGACACAGTGTTCCTTCTAAACAAGTGAAACAGGCTGCTACAATAAAGGGGTTACAAAAATTGAGTGTTACGTATAAAATACCCCAAAGAGTTGACAGTGACCAGGGGACACACTTTACAGGTCACGATATGCATGAATGGGCAGCTGAGAATGAGATACAATGACATTATCACCTGCCTTACAAGCCCCAGGCCAGGGGCCTGGTAGAAAAGAAGAATGGTGTCCTAAACAACAAATACGAACACTTACAGGCGAGGCTTCCCTGGAAGGGTAGACCTAGGTGCTACCTGAGGCTTTGAGATTGATAAATTTGGCCCCCACTGGGGCTTTAGCCCTGTATGCCACACTAGGAGCCCCAAGTGACCCTCCAGCAATGATCTGAGTGACGTCACAGGCTCTAGAAGCATATCCACCAAGGTTGCTGCCAGAACAGAACAGCATGGCCCTCCGGACACCTCAGGACCTGGCACTGGGAGGTGGAACCATCTATTGGCACCTGTCATGGGTTACCCCACCAGGGTGAGTTAGTTACTTTGTCCCTCTAGAGGCAGAGGAACGGATTGGCCTAACGTGGGAGCCCACCATCCTACTGCACAGAGGGCCTCAGCAGTCACGCTTCATATGGAAGGGAAAGGCGGCTATACCACGAGGGACTGAAGCAGGTCTCCTTTCCTGGCATACAACAAAACAGGTGATGTTACTCACAACCCCTCAGGTGATCTCCCCGGGGCAGCACATATGCTACGCTCAGCCAGGGAAAATGCCTAAAGCAGCTCGTAATCTCACTAGTGAGGGGAAGTCACTAATATGATCCTGATAGAAGGGGAAGATTTATCCCTCTTAGTACGTTTCCCACCTTAGATATGGCCTACTCTGCTTTCTTCCCTTTGGGGCTGCCACATCTTCCTCAAGTGGGCTCACAGCTTCACTGTAGTCTACAACAAAAGCAGCTGCTAGGTCTGTGGACAACTCCCCTTCTCAAGTGCCTAAAGCACGCCTTGGAGCATGGAGCCCTGGTGGAAGCCAATTGGGCAGCTGTGAGAGACATGGGGAGGGGGATGGAAGCCTCTTTAACTCATTGAGGCATAACAGGAGAGGAGAGCACAACATCACTTTTTCCTGGACTCAAACTCTCACCAACACCCACATCTTAGTAAGAGATCACAATGTCTCTTGGTTGAGGCCATGAGAAGTTGTTTACCGCCCCTGGGATGGTCAAGGTTGGTCGGTACCTGAACAGAGTATACTAGGGAAATCAGTCTCTGACTGTTTCCAACCAAGGAAAACCCTATGGGTTCCCATGTCTCTCCTTACAGCCCCCCTCATCTCTCTCCAAGTCCTCTGCCCACATAATGGTCTAGACTCCTGCGTCCAACTGCCAACAGGTGATAGTACCTGATTCCATTCACTGGTTGCAATATAAACACCCCAGCTGGAAGGCAGGAGTGTTTCTCACTCCTAACAGCTCCCAGTGGCTGTGTGGCCACTTCCTGTGGCCTAGTTACCCTACAATTAGACAGGATTCTGCACTTTGGGGTTACCTTATTCTACAGAGACAATCAATAAATCTATACCAAAACCACTGAATTAGCCCGTGGTGAAAGTCAGCTGGGACAAGGGTAGTCTTTTCCACTGGTATGATTACCTTTTAACTGTTTTTGCCCTCTCCCCACCTTGAGCTCCTTAGAAATAATGGGGCAAACTGAAGCTTTAACTAATGTTACTAAACATGCCCTGAATAACAGAAAAGAAAGCATGTGGCTATTAACTGCCAAAACCACACAAATGAGGAAGGTATTCCTTCAGAACCAAATGGCTCTGGACATTCTAACAGCTGCTCAAGGCAGGACATGTGCCATAGTATAACTAAACGTTATACCTATATACCAGACTACTACCAGAACAGAGCTGATATGTTAGACCACATGAAGAAACAAATAGAGAGCCTAGACACGCCTGATGGCTGGTCTGCTGTGTCTGCCCGGTTTTCTTCTTCCCCCTCTAGCTGGCATGGTGTTTTAATAGGTCATGGTCTTTTCGTGAGTACAGGGATTGTCTGCTGTGTTTGTCTATATTGTTAGTGTGGTCTGTGCCTCCAACTTTAGCAACGCTGTCTGTCCCTACAGTGAAACCTCCTCTCCAGGCCCTCAGGGACTTTACAGAAGAGGGGGAACTTGTTAGATTGTAAGAGACAGCCTCCAGAGGTAGACTAAAGGGGAAAACAGGTTTTGGAGGCCAAACATAGCTGCCCTCATGCTTTCCATTAGTTCACTGCTGTTTTCCAAGCCCCTGTTATGTGACCTTGCTGAGGGAGTCTTATGTAAACCCTGGCGTGGAGCCACTTTTGTCCATGACCACTATAAAACCTCCAGCTCCCTACTGCTGGGTGTGGAGATCTGCCTTGGTCCTTCTGCTGCCAGAGACTATTGCCTCAGTATGTCAATCTCCCTAATAATAAACTCTTTCACTGCCACACTGGAGTTACCTGCCTCTTTAGTCTCTTGACACCATCCAATTTTGGAAGCAAATTTCAAGCTATTGGTCCTTGCCTGGACAATTGTTGATAAGAATCTAATTTGCTGTGTAAACTGTCACCTAAAACATAATAAAATGTTTTTTTAAAAGTAAAAGATAAAAAAAAAAAAAAAGAAAATTTCAGTCTCACATTTGATTAAAAACGCTTCTTTCCAAATTACAGGCTATATCCCTAGCTTGAGGGGAACAATGAAGACGGGGACATACTCTGTTCTTTTACTCCTCCCACCTAAGCCCCTTTAGTGTGGTTGAGTGGTGTTTCAGGATGGACTCAGTGACTCTTTCTCATCCCTCCTGGTTCTTCCAGGGTTGGGGACAAGAGAAGGGAAGGATGAGCTCTTTTTAGGCAACTGTTGCCAGTCAGTGGTGTGCAGTAGTCTTGGTCTTTCTTTGACTCCCATCTGCCCCCATCTGCCAATGGTGGCCTCAATGAATGGATTGTGCTTGGTTTTCATGAGGTAGTTATCAGCTCCTCTTTGTCCCCCTCTTGGTCTGGGGACACTTCAGAAAAGGGTCACTGGGTCTCCCTTAGGCTTCTTCCTGCCAATGGACCATGTACTCAATGCCCCTCCAAGTAAAATGTCCTCTTATTTGGCAACCATCTGAGCAGACTATTTTTCCTGCGTTTCCCACAGCCTGTGGGGTCCTTCATGCCAAGCCAAGGAAATCATTACACTCCTTTTTTTTTGCCTCCAAAGGCTGCAGTGAATGGAAGCAGGAAAGATCCTCATCCTGTTATTCCTTTCTCTTACTGCTCCTCTGGGTTCCTCCAGCAAGCTTGCCATCTTCTAAAATCGTCAGATAAAAATCAGTCACTAGTTTTATGTTCAAGCATCCCATTCATCTTTGGGAAACTCTTTCAAAATTCTCGCATCATGCCTTTTAATTGAGGTCTGCAAATTCTGAAATTTAGCAAGTATCCAGCCAAAGAGTGAGATTACAACCTCCCCTTCTTATAAGCCCCTCAGTAACCATGAGTGACTCTTTAGGAGTCTGCCTCTCTTACCCAAAACTCAGCAAACAGTGTTCACAGCGTAACAGGCATATAGTTACTCTCCCCTAAGCTAGCCTCCAATGCCCACTATCTTGCCTAGTAGGTAGTAGGCACTCAATAAACACTTGTTTAACAAATGACTGAAATGGAAATCAGTTTACCTGCATACCAACTGCATGGTAATAAAGTGAAATTTCACCTAAAACTAAACCTAATTTTGGATTTTATACGGACTTAATTTACTTGGTTAAACATTGTATGATTGTCTTTCCAACATCAATATAAAGCAGATTGGTGGGGAAATCATGTAGAACAAAGTATTTGAAAAATTAGATTGATAATTTGAGAAAAACAATTTGTGTGTAAATTCAGCAGATTCAGTTACAAATTAATTTTCTGACAGAATTATTTAGATACCTGTTTTAGCCCTGCATTTTCTTTTCACTATAGATTCTCTATGATGGTTGGGTTCTAGGTAGCATTAAGAAGGAAAAGAATTTAGAGTTCTTCTTTAGTAACTTATACCAAATTACTACATAAAGGATATTAAGAGATGTCAAGGAGAAAAGTTAGAATCATATAAATCTGAGATTAAAATGAATGAACCTTATGTGTACGGTTCACTGTCAGTGTGTTCATTAGTTGATAGGAGGGTACAAGTCCACACAATGATACCAATTTGCACTTAGACCTTTGTCATGAGATATTATTTGATGTGTTTGTAATTGAGTCAAGTTCTCTAATCAAAGAATAGAAACCACCTTTCTGGACACTCTTAGGCATAAAGTCCAGGGTGTTCCATTTGAAAAGAAAAGAATTACTGTCTATGTAACTGCTCTGTTTCTCCCTAGTCACTGATAGTTAGGGAATGTAATCATTAACCTTCCTTCCTCATCACATCACTGTGGGATTTTCTTATATTTTATCTAACTTTGCCTTGGGTTTGGAGATAATGGGGTGGTGAAAGATTGAAATTACTACACGAACTTGAGAAGAAACTCTGTAATCATTGTGTATTACCTTTTCAATTAAAAACAACTAGTTCACAAAAGTTGTCCAAGTATGTATCATGTAAGGAGTCCAAGGCATAGGGTATGATGGTCCGGCCTCTGAGACTGGGGATGCTATTTTAACTCTTTCTTAATAACATGCCAATTTATCTCAAACTAATCAAGTGGGCATTCTTTTCCATAATAAAGTACTTGCAAGAGCGAAAATCAGGAGCCTGATAATGGACAGTGGAGGGCTATATACCTGATAGGAAAGAAGTAGAATGGTCACTTGAGCCCAATACTCCTTCTTGTCACTCGCTTAGCTATCTGGGAAACATCTGGTCTAGCTCTCTGCAAACAGGAGTAATGTGGATAGTAGTTGAAGTGAATTTGCCCATATTTAGAGGGTCATTCTATAGAATACTCATTTAAGTGTATGACGACAGTCAAGCATAGCTCCTCTACCTAAGTTTGTAAGCTTTTTCACATTTCAGAGATGTAGCATAAAGTTCAGATGGCAAAATCTATTCTTCTCATGTCAATTAAGTACTATTTCCATTATATAAATATTCACTGCAGCTAGTGATAGTGAATGAGTTCAGCTGATGGTTTGGCTGATGGATCACTTAGTTACAGCAGTTTAAATAAGAGCTACAATGAATCCTACATAAAAAAGTGTGCAACCTGGGAAAAAAGCTGTATCTATATCTAACTCTATACATATAATATGATTCTGATAATAGTAAGAGGAAGAGACAAAAATTAAAATCTCTCACAACACTCAAAATAAAAATATTTTTCCCTTTCCTCATAAAAACTCTCAGCAAAACAGGAATAGAAAGGAAATTTCTTCAACATAATAAGGGTATATATGAGGAAAGGCTGAGAACCTTCCCTCTGAGAATGGAAACAAGACAAGGATGCCCATTACCACAACTCTTATTCAACATTATAGTGGAAGTCCAAAACCAGAGCAATGAGACAAGAAAGAGAAATAAAAGGTATCCAAATTGGAAAAGAAGAAGTAAAATTATCACTATTTACAGATGACATGATCCTATATACAGAAGACCCTAAATATTCCACGAGAAAACTGCTGGAACTAATAGAAGAATTTAGCAATGTTGCAGGATACAACATCAACAAACAAAAATCGGTTGGGCTCCTCTACACACTAACAAAGACTATTCTGAAAAAGAAATCAAGAAAACAATATCATTTACAATAGCCCCCAAATCAATAAAATACATAGGGATTAACTTAACCAGGGACATAAAAGACTTATACAATGAGAACTATAAAACAGTGCTACAAGAGACTGAAAGAGACCTACAGCAATGGAAAGACATCCTGTGTTCATGGGTAGGAAAGCTTAATATAGTGAAAATGTCAATACTACCTAAAGTGATCTACAGATTCGATGCAATCCAGATACAAACCCAACAACATTCTTTACTGAAATGGAAAACCTAATGACTAACATCATAAGGAAAGGAAAGAAACTGCGAATAGCCAAAGCGATACTGAAGAAAAAGAACAAAGCAGGAGGCCTCATACTCCCTGATATCAAAGCATACTAGAAAACCCCTATAATCAAAACAGCCCAGTACTGGTTCAATGATAGACACATAGACCAGTAGAATAGAATTGAGAACTCAGAACTAAACCGAAACATTTATGGACAACCAGTTTTTGACAAGGAGTCAAAGTCCACCCAGTGGGGCAGAGACAGTGTCTTTAATAAATGGTGCAGGCAAAACTGGATATCCACCTGCAGAAAATTGAAACAGGACCCATACCTCACATCAAACACAACAACTGACTCAAAATGGATCAAAGACCTAAATGTCAAACCTAAAACCATAAAATTCCTGGAAGAAAGCCTTTGGAGAAAATTATGGAACCTAATCTTCTGTTAAAATAGGATAACAAGCATTACAACAAATCCACAAATAGCAGAAGACAAAATAGATAACCCAGGTCTCATAAAAATTACGAACTTCTGCTTATCAAAAGACATTATCAAAACAGTAAAAAGAGGACTTACAGACTGGGAAAAAATCTTTGGAAAAGACATATCAGATGAGGGTCTAATATCCAAAATTTATAAAAGTTTCAACAATTCAACAGCAAAAAGACAAACAACCCAATTATAAAATGGGCAAAGGACAGAAACAGAACCTTTACCAAAGAAGACATCCAAGCACCCAACAAACACATGAGAAGATGCTCAAGATCACTAGCCATTAGAGAGATGAAAATCAAAACTACAAGGAGATACAATCTCACTCCTACTAAAATGACACCGATTAAAAAAACAGAAAACAACAAAAGATTGGAACCCTTATTCATTGCTGGTGGGACTGTAAAATGGTATGACCACTATGGAAAATGGTTTGGCACTTCCTCAAAAAACTAGAAATAGAGGTACCTGACGATCAAGCAATTCCACCTCTAGGAATATAACCCAGAGACTTGAAACTACTGACACGACCAAATGTTTGCACTCCTATGTTCATTGCAGCTTTATTCACAATAGCAAAACAATGGAAACAACTGAAGTGCCTATCAACAGATGAACGGATAAGCAAATTGTGATACATACCCACAATGGAATACTATACAACCATAAAGAACAATGATGAGTCCAAGAAATATAACATGGATGGGTCTGGAGGGCACAATGCTAAGTAAAATAAGTCAGGCAAATAAGCACAAATATTGTATTATCCTTCTTTTATAAGGAGACAATAACACATAAATATAGAGAGATCAATATTCATTGGTGGTTACCAAGAAGAAGGTGGAGGGTAAGTATACTTTAGATCTTAGAGACTTATTACTTTTGGTAATGGGAACTATGGCTCCGAGTGTGGAAGTAGTGAGCACAGCACAACCATAGTAAAGACAAGTGTTTGAGCACAAACAGAAGGGTATAGACACAATTAAAGAGAATGTTGGCAAATTGTGATAAACGTAACTGATGTCAACAAACAATTTATGTGGAAATTTGTGAAAAACATTCAATGAAGGATATACAATTTTGCAACAACAGTAATAACAACTAAAATATATGTTTCGTTACATAGATATATAAGTATACATAAATATGTAAAGGAAGGCATACATGAATAACTAGGCATATGTATGTATATATTTATGTGTGCTGCATATAGTTTCAAGTACAAAATAAAGCACATAGGGGGAACAGTATGGATACTTCCTAGATACTGCCAAATACTTCATGGGATTGATCTACTGGGTTTGAGGGATTAGGACCATAGTCTTGTGGGGCAATTCAGTCAATTGGCATAATATAGCCCATAAAGACAATGTTCCACATCCTAGTTTGATGAGTAGCATCTGGGATGTAAAAAGCTTGTGAGCCAGCATCTAAGATACAACTATTGGTCTCCACTCGTCTAGAGCTAAAGAGAAATAAGGAAACCAAAGACTCAGAGAAGAAACTACTCTACGGAACCAATAATCCATATGAACAAGAGCATCACCTACCTTGAGACCAGAACTAGATGGTGCTCAGCTACCACTACCAACCGCTCCAATGAAAGCACTCATTAGATGGTCGCAGGTAGAATGGGAGAAAAATGTAGAATAAAACTTAAATTCATAAAAAAAAAAAAAAAAAAAAAAAGGCCAGACTTACTAGACCAGTAGAGACTAGATGAATCCCCAAAACTATTGCCCTGAGATATTCCTTAAACTTGGAATGTAAACCACTCCCAGAGGTTACTTTTCAGCCAAATGACAAATGGGCCCATAAAATAAATAATATCACCCGCGAGTACTGTGATCCTCAAAATAATCATCTAGATAAAACCAAACAGTAAACATTTACCCTAGACCAAAGAAGAGAAGGCAAAGTGGTGGGGGGCGGCGAGGAGGGCAGGGAAGCTAGATTAATGCAAACAGAACAACCAAAATTGAAATAAAAATAATGTTGATAATATTATGAAGAATGTAACCAATTTCACCGAACAATATGTGCAAAAATTGTTAAATGAAAACCTAATTACCTGTGTAAACTTTCACCAAAAACACAATAAAATATTTAAAAAATTTTTTTTGCTGTTTTCTATGAATCCATATACTTCTTCTGAAGAAAAAGACCATATTGTTTTATATCTTGCTTGCTTTTCCTGAAATAATATATTGTCATTAAATATTCTCTGAAAACATGATTTTAATGGCTGAATACCATTTAACAGTATGATTGTACCATTAGTAAACAATATCTAGTAGTAAACAATTCTTCTATTATTGGAAATTTAGATTGTTCTAGTCATTTCTCTATTATTGGAAACTTAGATTGTCTCCAATTCTCACAATTATCAGCAACATGATAATTCATCTTTGTCTGCATTTTTTATTGTTTCCTTAGAAGATATTTCTAAAAGTAGGATTCATTGGAAGAAATAAACTCTGTAAGGTCCTTGATATATATATATATATATATATATATATAGTACTTTAGGTGAAGGTTTACAGAGCAAATTAGCTTCTCATTAAACAATTAATACATGTATTATTTTGTGACATTGGTTGCCAACACCATGACACGTCAACACTCTCTCCTTCTTGACCTTGGGTTCCTCATTACCAGCTTTCCTGTCCTCTTCTGCCTTCTTGTCCTTGCCCCTGGGATGATGTGCCCAATCAGTCTCATTTTGTTTTGTGGGCCTAAGCATTTGCTAAAGGGTGAACCTCAGGAGCGACTTCAGTAGTAAGTTAAAAGTGTGTCCGGGGGTCATACTATCGGGGTTTCTCCAGTCTCTGTCAGACCAGTAAGTCTAGTCTTTGTGTGTGTGTGTGTGAGTTAGAATTTTGTTCTACTTTTTTCTCCAGCTCTGTTTGGGACCCTCCATTGTGATCTGTGTCAGAGCAACTGGTGGTGTGAGCCGGGTACTATCTAGTTGTGCTGGACTCAGTCTGGTGGACGCTGTGGTACTTGTGGTCCATTAGTCCTTTGGACAAATCTTTCCCTTGTGTCTTTGGTTTTCTTCTTTCTTCCTTGCTCTGGACGAGGTGAGACCAATTGAGTATCTTAGATGACCACTCACTAGCTTTTTAGAGCCCAGACAATACTTACCAAAGTAGAATGTAGAACATTTTCTTTATAAACTATGTTATGCCAGTTGAGCTAGATGTTCCCCGAGACCATGGTCCTCAGCCCTCGGCCCAGTAATTCGGTCCCTCAGGGAGTTTGGATGTGTCTATGGAGCTTCCATGACCTTGCCTTGGTGAAGCTGTGCTGGCTTCCCCAGTATTGTGTACTGTCTTACCCTTCACCAAAGTTACCACTTATATATTGTCTGTTTAGTGTTTTTCCCTTCCCACCAGTCCTCCCTTGTAACCATCAAAGATTGTTTCTTTTTGTGTGTAAACCTTTTCATGAGTTTTTATAATAGTGGTCTCATACAATATTTATCCTTTTGTGACTAACTTCACTCAGTGTAATGCCCTCCAGATTCATCCATATTGTGAGATGTTTCACGGATTCATCATTGTTCTTATCATTGAGTAGTATTCCATTGTGTGTAGGTACCATAGTTTATCCATTCATCTATTAATGGGCACTTAGGTTGTTTCCAATTTTTTGCTATTGTGAATAATACTGCAATGAACATAGGTGTGCATATGTCTATTCGTGTGAAGGCTCCTATTTCTCTAGGATATATTCCTAGGAGTAGGATTGCTGGATCATATGATATTTCTATTTCTAGCTTTTTTTTTTTTTTAATTGTACTTTAGGTGAAGGCTTACAGAACAAATAGTTTCTCATGAAATGGAAGTACACATGTTGTTTTATAACATTGGTTAACAACCCCACAACATATCAACCCTCTAACTCCTCAACCTCTTTTTTTTTTTTTTTTGGTGAAAATACACATAGCCAAAGATACACCGTTTCAAAAATTTCTACATGCACAGTTCAGTGACATTGACTACGCTCTTCGAATTGTGCTGTTATTCTCACTTAAGGTGAAGGCTTACAGAACAAAATAGTTTCTCGTTTAACAGTTACTACAAATGTTGCCCTATGACAATGGTTAACAATCTCACAACACATCAACAATATCCTTACTCAACCTTGGGTTCCCTATCACCAGCTTCCTTGTCCCCTTCTGCTTTCTGGCCCTTGTCACTGGACTCCTGTACCTCGTTAGTCTCATTTGGTTTTACGGGGCTGTCCACTCCCAGGCTGAACAGTGAACCTCGGAGGTAACTTCACCATTGAGCTAAAAGAGTGTCTGGGGGCCATGATCTCATGGTTTCTCCAGTCTCCTTTCCGCCAGTAAATCTGGTCTTTTTTTTTGTGAGTTAGAATTATGCTCTACATCCTTCTCCAGCTCTGTCCAGAACCCTCTGTTGTGATCCCGGTCAGAGCAGTCAGTGATGGTAGCCAGGCACCATCTAGCTGTACTGGACTCAGTCTGGTGGAGGCCTTGGTAGCTGTGGACTAATCTTTTCCTTGCATATTTCTAGCTTTTTAAGGAAGTTCCATATAGTTTTCCAAAATGATCATACCATTTTGCATTCCTGCCAGCAGCGCATAAGAGTTCCAATCTCCCCACAGCCTCTCCAACGTTTGTTATTTTCTATTTTTTTTTTTTTTATTCATGCCAGTAATGTTGGGATGAGATGGAATCTCACTGTGGTTTTGATTTGCATTTCTTTAATGGCTAGTGATCATGAGCATTTCCTCAGGTGTCTGTTAGCCACCTGAATGCCTTCTTTGGTAAGGTGTCTATTTATATCCTTTGGCCATTTTTTAACTGGATTATTTGTCTGTTTGTTGTAGAGGTGTTGAATTTTCCTGTAGATTTTAGTGATTAGATCTTTGTCAAATTTGTCATAGCCAAAGATTTTTTCCCAGTCTGTAGGTTCTCTTTCTAGTCTTTTGGTGAAGTCTTTTGATGAGCATACATTTAATTTTTAGAAGACTGCAGTTATCTAGCTTATCTTCTGGTGTTTGTGTATTGTTAGTTATAGTTTGAATCCTGTTTATGCCATGTGTTAGGGCCTCTAGCATTGACCCTATTTTTTCTTCTCTCATCTTTATAGTTTTTGGTTTTATATTTAGGTCTTTGATCCATTTTGAATTAGTTTTTGTGTATGGTGTGAGGTATGGGTCCTGTTTCATTCTTTTGCTGATAGACATCGAGTTTTGCCAGGCCCATTTGTTAAAAAGACTATGTTTTCCCCATTTGATAACTTTCGGCCTTTGTCAAAGATCAAGTGACCGTAGGTGGATGGATTTACATCTGGGTTCTCAATTCTGTTCCATTGGTCAATGTATCTGTCGTTGTACCAGTACCAGGCTGTTTTGACTACTGTAGCTGTGTTCTGAGGTCCTGAGGTCAGGTAGTGTGACTCCTCCTACTTTATTCTTCTTCAACGGTTCTTTGTTTATCCAAAGCCTCTTCCCTTTCCATATAAAGCTAATGATTAGTTTTCCCAACTCTTTAAAGAATGCCATTGACATTTGGATTGATATTGCATTGTATTTGTAGATTGCTTTGGGTAGAATTATCATTTTCACAATGTTGAGTCTACCTAAACATGAGCATGGTATGTTTTTCCATTTATGTAGCTCTTTTTTGGCCTCTTGCAGTACTGTTTTGTAGTTTTCTTTGCATAGGTTTATTACATCTCTGGTTAGGTATATTCCTAAGTATTTTATTTTTTTAGGGGTTATTATAAATGGCATTGTTTTCCTGATTTCCTTTTTGTAGTTCTCTTTATAGGTGTATAAGAATCCAACTGATTTTTATATATTTATCTTATATCCTGCTACTCTGCTGAATCCTTCTATTAATTCCAGTAGTTTTCTCGTGGAGTCTTTTGGGTTTTCTATGTATAGTATCATATTATCCACAAATAAGGACAGTTTTACTTCTTCATTACCAATTTGGATGCCCTTTATTTCTTTTTCTTGCCTTATTACTCTAGCTAGGACTTCCAGCACAATGTTAAATAGGAGTGGTGATAAAGGGCATCTTTGTCTTGTTCCTGTTCTCAAGGGGAATGTTTTCAGCTTCTTTCCATTAAGAATGATGTTGGCTGTTGGTTTTGTATAAACCAAGAAAAAGAAATCAAACCTGTTGCCATCAAGTTGATTCCGACTCATAGTGACCCTACAGGACAGAGTAGAACTGCCCCACAGGGTTTCCAAGGAGTGCCTGGTAGATTCGAACTACCGTTCTTTTGGTTAACAGCTGTAGCTCTTAGATGCCCTTTATTATGTTGAGAAATTTCCTTTCTATACCTTATTTTATTGAGATTTTTTATCAGGAATGAGTGTTGGACTTTGTCTAATGCCTTTTCTATGTCAGTTGAGATGATTATGTGATTCTTTTATTTATGTGGTGAATTATGTTGATTAATTTTCTAATGTTGAACCATCCTTGCATACCTGGTATGAATCCCATTTGGTTGTGGTGTGTTATTTTTTTGATATGATGCTGAATTCGATTGGCTAGTTTTGTTGATAATTTTTGCATGTATATTCATGAGAGATATTGGTCTTTGATTTTCTTTTTTGTTGTGTCTTTTCTTGGTTTTGGTATCAGGGTTATGCTGGCTTCATAGAATGAATTCAGAAGAATCCCTTCCTTCTCTATGTTCTGAAATTGTTTGAGTAGTACTGGTATAAGCTCTTCTCTGAATGTTTGGTAGAATTATCCAGTGAAGCCATCTGGGCCAGGGCTTTTTTGTTGTTGGGAGTTTTTTTTTTTTTTTTTTACCTTTTCAATCTCTTCTCTTGTTCAGATTTTCAACTTCAGTTTGTGTTAGTTTGGGTAGGTAGTGTGTTTCTAGAAATTTGTCCATTTCCCCTAGGTTTTCAAATTTGTTGGAGTATAGTTTTTCATAGTACTGTTATGATCCTTTTTATTTCAGTTGGGTCTGTTGTAATGTCCCCCATTTCATTTCTTATTTGGGTTATTTGCATCCTCTCCTGTTTTTCTTTTGTCATTTTGGTTAAGGGTTTGTCGATTTTGTTCATCCTTTCAAATAATCACCTTTAGGTTTTGTTGATTCTTTCTATTGTTTTTCTGTTCTCTATATCATTTATTTCTACTCTGATCTTTATTATTTCCCTTCTTCTGGTGGCTGTGGACTTCTTTTGCTGTTCTCTATTTGTTCTAGTTGTGCAGCTAATGTTTTAATTTTGTCCTTTACTTCTTTTTTGACATGTGCATCTACTGCTATAAGTTGACCTCTGAGCATTGCCTTTACTGTATCTCGAAGATTTTGATATGATGTGTTTTCATTCTCATTTGAGTCTAGGAAGTTTTGATTCCATCTTTGATTTCTTCTATTACCCAGTGGTTTTTAAGCAGGGTGTTTTTCAGTTTCCATGTATTTGATTTTTTTCCCTTGCTCTTCCTGTTATTAATTTCTAGTTTGATGGCATTGTGATCGGAGAAGATGCTTTTGTATTATCTCAATGGTATGAATTTTGTTGAGGATTGCTTTGTGGCCTGAGATGTAGTCTATTCTGGAAAATGTTCCATGTGCATTGGAAAACAGTATGTACTTTGCTGCTGTTGGGTGGAGTGTTCTATATATGGCTATGTGGTCAAGTTGGTTGATTATGGCCTTTAGATCTTCTGTATCCTTGTTAAGTTTCTTTCTAGTGTTCTGTCCTTTACCAAGAGTGGCACATTGAAGTCTCCTACTGTTATTGTGGAACTTTGCATTTCTCTTTTCAGTACTGTTAGCATTTGTTTTATGTATTTTTGAGCCCTGTCATTGGATGTATAGATGTTTATTATGGCTATTTCTTCATGGTGGATTGTTCCTTTAATCATTATATAATGTCTTTCTTTGTCTTTTATGGTGAATTTTGCTTTAAAGTCTATTTTATCTAAGATTAGTATTGCCACTCCTGCTGTTTTTTGGTAGCTGTTTGCTTGATATATTTTTTTCCATCCTTTAATTTTTAATATTTATGCATTTGTTTCTAAGGTGTGTCTCTTGTAGACAGCATATTGATGAGTCTTCTTTTTTTAATCCATTCTGTCGCTCTCTGTCTCTTTCTGGATACATTTAAGCCATTTACTTTCAGTGTGATTGCTGATAGGTGTGAGTTTATTGGCCTTTTTTTTTTTTGTGGTGCTGATGTTTTCTTTGTTCCTCTTACTCTCTTCTGTTGGATTCCTTCTATTTGTGGATTTTTTCTTTCATTTTTGTAGATTTTGTTTACTGAGACTTTATGTTTTTCTTCTTTATTTTGATGAGTAGGTTTGTTAACTTTCTTTGTGGGTACCTTGAAATTTACCCCATCTTCCTAAGTTTGAACCAGTCGTTTTTTACTTGATATTGCCTTGACTTCCTCTCCATTTGAAGGTTTTTTACCTACACCATTTATTCGATCTTTTATTATTCTGACATTGTTGTCATTTACAGATTGACCTCTCTAGTTCCCTGTTGTAAATTTTCTAGTTTTGTTTTATCCTTGAGAGTTCATTACCTAGGTTGGTACCTGGCTGATGCGGTCTAGCATCCTAGGTTCAGGCTGTCGTCTGATGTTGTTGGTTCTCTAACTGGAGGACTCCCTTTAATAATTCTTGTAGGTTTGGTTTGGTTTGATTTTTACATATTCCCTTAATTTCTGTTTATCTGGACATGTCCTAATATTGCCATCATATTTGAGAGTGAGAGTGTTACAGGATAGATTATTCTTGGTTGGCAATTGTTTTCTTTCAAGGTTTTACATATGTCATCCCATTGCCTTCTTGCCTGCATGGTTTCTGCTGAGTAATCAGAGCTTAGTCTTATTGTTTCCCCTCTGTATGTGACCTTTTGTTCTTAAGCTCCTCTCAGGAATCTTTCTTTGTCTTTGGTTTTAGCGAGTGTGATTGTGATATGTCTTGGTGATTTTCTTTTGGGGTCTATCCTATATGGGTTTCATGGAGCTTCTTGGATGGTCGACTTTTTGTCTTTCATGGTTCTAGGGAAGTTTTCTGCCAGCAAATCTTTAATGATCTTCTCTGTCTTTTCCATTTTCTCCCTCTATTCTGGAACTCCGATCACATGCAGATTTTTGTTTTTGATTGTATCCCACATCGTTCTTAGGGCCTTTTCATTTTTCTTTGTTCTTTTCTCTGATTTTTCCTCAAACAAAGTGATAGCCAAAGATTTGTCTTCAGTTTCACTGATCCCGTCTTCCATTGTTTCAAATTTGCTCCTAAAACCTTCTCTTGCACTGTTCATTTCTGAAATCTTGTTGTTTATCTTTTGAATTTCTAATTGCTGTTTTTGTATGATTTCTAGTTTTTTGTTTATTTTGACATTTTGTTCTGTATTATTTTCCTGAATTCTTCCATTGTTTTGTCTGTCTTTTCCATGATTTTGTCTATTTTTCTCTTATTTTTTGTCTTTGTTTTCCTTCATCTGTTGGAAAGCCCTGAATATTAGAGTTTTGAATTCCCTATCAGGTATTCCAGTGCCTTTTCTTCTACTGGAAAGTCATCTGGCATTTTATTTTGGACACCTACTGGAGCTATCCTGTCCTGTTTTTTTAAATATGTTTTGATACTGTCTGCTATCTTTAGGACATTCTGTAATTATTTTCTTTGCTTATTGGTTGTAGATTTGTTTGTTTCATCCTGCTTTTATGTTTTATTTGGTTATGTCTGGGCAGGTGAGCTGGGTGTACTTTGTTGTTTACTCATCTGTGGGCACAATACACCTCACCACCTTGTCAAGGTGGACATGGCCGGTTGCTCAGCTATGGCGCAGCAGGGCATGTCTATCAGAGGGAGAGGGGTGGGGAAGGGTCATTTGCAGCAGTACTGGGGCCAACAGGGTGGGGCTGGTGGGCAGTGCAGGGCAGGGTCTGGTGGTCAGAGCCTGTGCTGCTCAGGGGTGCAGTGTTCAGTGCATGGTGAAAATAGGCATGAAGGAAGGGGGAGGATGTGATGTGTGGAGCTACGTGGAGGTGTGCAAGAAGAGAAAGAAACAGAAGCCAAAATAAAGAAAAGGTGCTGTGGGAGCCTGCTGGTAGAGTGGCATGAACACAGGGAAGCTATGTGCTGGTGGCTTTCTAGCTGGGCGATGTGGCACAGCTAATAAAGAAGGGGCAGAGACTGCACACGTGGTTAGGTGGTCCCCGATATATTTTAATGAATATATTTCCACATTCCTGCCAACCAGTGGCACTTATTCTAATGCGTTGAATATGCCCTTGGATATGTAAGTCTCTTTGAAAGATGCACAACTTATATAAGCGGCATTGTGTTATACATCTTGTTCTGTTTTCACTCAACGTTATAAGGCCTTTTTGTATTGACATAAAGAATCATTGTCTCTGTGTGCTGCCTCTTCTCTCTGCTATTACAGACAACACTGATAGAGACATCCTCAAACATGTAGAAAATTTCTCTGGGGTATATAACACAAGACTGGACTTTCTAGAGCAAAGGGTATTTGCATGGTCATGTTTATTAAGGACTGCCAGTTTGCTTTTCATAATGGCCATACCAATAATTATACTTCTATTGGCATTATGTTATGGTTTCTGTTCCACATCTTTAACAAATTTTGGTATTATCTGACTTTCCAATATTTATAGTTTTAAAGTGGTACCTCATTGTTTTAACTAGCATTTGTCTAGTTAAACCCATTACCATCAAGTCAATTGCAACGCATAGTGACCCTGTAGGACAGAGTAGGCTGTAATTTTTATGGAAGCATACTGCCACATCTTTCTTCTGTGGAGCAGCTGGTGGGTTCGAACCACCGACCTTTTGATTAGCAGCTGAATATTTAACCACAGCACTCATTTTTGTCTGTTTACTTAGAGATTTTAGCATCTCTCCAATATTAGCTAGCCATTTTGATTTGCCAATTGGTAAATTGCCTGTTTATATCCTTTCCCCACTTTTCTATTAGATTTCCTTTCATGCTATATTGCAGGAGTGCCTTGTGTAATCTAGTAATGAATCCCTTGCAGTGTTTTTTTAGTCAGCACAAATATTTTCTCTCAGTCTGTTGTCTATCTGTTAACTTTGTGTCAGGTATTTAAAAAGATTCATGCTCACAAACATAAGTGAGATTTTTAATGCATGATGTTCATATAATTTGCTATCGTAATGATCATCCATTCATTCAGTCAGCAAATATGTATCAAGCACCTACTCTATATAGGATGCAGTGATAAGCACGTTTCAGCCACAAGCAGGAGTTAAACATAGGCCCTGTCTTCAGAGACCTCAGTTTTGTATAGAAGCTCAGATAAAGAAAAAAAACAAAACAAAACATAATACAAATGGAAAATTATAAATTCCATAAGTGAAATATTGATATGAGTGTCAATATTTGGTATGAGTGTGCACAGATTGGATTTGAAGGTGGAACAGATACTCAGGTGCAGAATCTAATAAAATATTGGAAATGTTTTCAGAATAGGTCAGCATGATACAGTTCAAGGAAGCATTTGGGTGAGACTATAATCTATAAAATTAACAAAATTAGCAAGAGAGAAGCAAAAACAGAGTTGATGGTTTCTTAGGCAACTACTGCATTTCAGAAAATATAAGAAAGATTACCTGAGAGGGAACAAAGAAAGACAGTGTCATAGAAGTTCGGTGTGCATAATACTCTTGATTTGAAAAAAGGAACTATATTGAATATGCTTAGGTTGAGAGATACTGAGTATTTTTTTTCCAGACTCTTTTTATTTTTTTTTTTCCAGGAAATAATTTAGAAATGATGTTAAATGATAGGTGAGGCCTGGTCATAAAATTTTAGGTCTCCCTGAGCAAGGTAAAGCATTTGACCAATAATAATTAACTCCTTGTTTATCTGAGTGGGTCTTTGAGTTAATAAATGAATAACACATAAACCCACACTTTGGATAATAACAGCCTTTGGGAGATGGCCCACTGAGGAGCTGGTTGTTTGATGGACAAGAGATTGTGGGAAAAGAACACCATGGAAGGGCAAAGCTTGGTTTAAAGGATGCTTCTGCTGAGGCTGGCACATCCTGTCTTTATAGGTCATATGTTGAGACCCAAGCCAATGCATTTCAAGAATGAGATAATTGCCACCTCTCATTCTGCAGAGGGATTGTCACTGATACTTTTATATTACAAGCTAATATTTAATAAGTGCTTATTACATACAAGGAAATTTGCTAAGTCCTTTATATAAGATATGTCATTTAATCTTCTCAATAACTGGAGAGAAGAATATACTATTATTATCAACATTTTTCAGAGGAGAGAAATGAGAATTGGAGGGCTTTCAGTACATGCCCAGGAAGTTCCTGGGTGGCTCAAACAGTTAACCCACTCGGCTGCTAACCGTAAGTTTGGAGGTTCGTGTCCACCCAGAGGCTCCTTTGAGGAAAGTCTCAAAAACCCTATAGAACACAGTTCTACTCTGACACACATGGAGCCACCATGAGTTGGAATCGACTCAACAGTAACTGGTACTAGTATTCATTACATGCCCAAAGTTATCCAGTTAATAAGTGATAGAGGCAACACAAAATGCCAAGTCTGGGTCTGCCTGAGTTTGAAGTCCAGGCTTTTAGAAAAAGTGCCACAGAATTTATAAACTAAAAAGTCATTGCTACTCTGAAAAGGAGCCCTTTCAGTAGCGTGTTAGGATAAATGTGATCTTGCCAGAAGTTAGGAAGTGATTGAATAGTGAGAAGAAACAGTAAAGGTAGTTACCATTTTCAAAATTTTCTAGTGATAGGAAGAGACATTGGAGAAAAAAACTTAAGGGAATTTTTTTTTAATGGTCATGGCATCTTGGATATTTGTAAGATAAGAGACTGGAGAGGAGCTATTGAAGATGCAAGAAAAGGAGTAAAATTGATAGGCCAAGCTTCTGAAGGAGGCAAGAGATTATGAGATCACAAGCACATGGGAGGGTTAACCTGGGGGAGGAGACTGTAATACTTCTTATGGGAAAATCAAAGAAGGCAATGCTGGGTGAATGTTTAGGGAAAAAATGGTTAGGTGTCAGTAGAAAACTTAAAGAAACGTGCACCATTAACTATTTTCTTAGTAAACTGTGAGGTGAGGTTATATGCTCAAAGTAATGATAGCAGAAGTGGAAAATATTTGCACCGATTCTATAGGGAATGAGATGGAGAGTCAGTTAAGGGTGAGTACAAGGGTTCCTGAGCAGTAGAGAAAATCATGTTAAGTCTGGAGTATCAGTCAGGGTTTAGCTGCAAGTGACAGAAACCACTTTATCTATTTTAAGCAGAAAGAAATTTAATACAGGTAGCTGCTTACGAGTCTTTGGAAAGGCTGAAGTAGCCAGCTCCAGGCTGCACTCTCAGAACCACAGTGAAGAACTATCTGGCCAGGACAGCTGGTAGCTCTGCCACAATCAGGAAGGAGGAAGATGAGGAAGGCAGCAGTAAAACCACAGACTTTAGGAATATATCATCCTACTGGCACACAAATATTGGCTCTAAAGAAGCACCACTCCTCTTAGATTCACACCAGCTGAGAACAAATGACCCACACTTCTGCTTCTCAATCACACCTGGTATGTGGGCTTTAAGAGAGTTTATAAAATGTAGTTTTTCTCTTCACAGACTGTGCAGCACAGGTAGGCACACCAGAAGAAGTTTGGAGGGGAGGCTAAGTGCTAAGCTGTTGTATTTATCACAATAGAGACCATGAATATACAGTAAATTACAACTTAAACAGAAAGTAACCTGTTCTCTTTACTCTCACCAGTTAAATCAGCAGTCCGTGGGCAGAAGTGGAGAAAGCAGAGTTTGATATAGGAAAGGCTAAGGAGCAGAGATTACAGGGTCTGGCAGGCTCACTGTAGAAATGACTGATCATGAGCTTCAGACTAGATAAGTAGTCAATAGGGGCCAGGAAAGACCAACAAGATATGAGAATAGGAATATGCCGGATGAGCATAATGTTGACAATACCTATTTTGGCTTTGCCCATGCAGGCAAAGCCAAGGGCAAGATGCAACAGGCACATGGCATCACGCAGTGTGCAGCATTTGTGTTTTGAGGAGGACAGTTCTTAATGTTTTCAAATGCTTGCTTGTCATAACGCTAAGGCAAGTTGATGTCTAGCATGCATATCAAGAAAAAGTAATCAGGGCATAAAGATACTGCATCTATCAGAGCATACGTTAGTTGAACTTTATCTTGGTGATCTGCATATGCATATAAAGAAGAGAAGGGAGGAGGGAAAGAATAGCACACGTATTTGGTTACAAAAATTACATTGATCCAAACATTCCTGTGTATATGAGATTTACAGGCAAATCAAAAGCCGTATGTGAAATTTCAAGAAAGGATAAATGAGCTTGTTGTTGCTGTTGTTCTACTGTCCTTCTGCTGCATTAAAAAAAGAGAGAGTGGATGCCTGCAAGGAATCTAACATGTTTTTTTGTACTCAATTCATATTTATATAGCTAAGAAGTATTTATAATCTCTGCAGTCAACCTATTAGCATTTCTCTCTAGGTTTTTCAGTTTCCTACAAAAGACACGCTGTTTTGTTTTGAATTCATCTGGGGATGAGGAAGGAAGGAAGGAGGCTTCAGATTCTTCAGATGTACAAATTTTGATTTGGGCTGTAGGTCTCCACTTCCTGGTGGCTTCCCAGCAGATGCCTCAGCCATGACTTCATTGAATTCCAGCTGTATGTCTGCAAATTTCTCCTTTTGTAAGATTTCCCTTTATCTCCGAAGAGAGGCAGTGAAGTTTGCTTTCCGCTAGGCTGCTTTGATTTCCTCCCACTGCCGCTGAACATCAACAGAGCACACTAGGGGCAGTTCCATGTTTTTCTCAAACAAAATACAGCCGGAATGTGTGGTGAAAAGCAGAACAGAGTCACTGTTTTTCTTCCCAACACCTTTTTAAAGGCTTAGTGCATGATTAAAGCTTCACTGCATGATATGTGTAGAAAACTGCTCTAAAGTCTTTTATTTTCTAAAGAAAATAAACATAATTTAGGTAACAAAAAATACATTCACACAATTTTTACAGTGGGACACAGCTCCTTTGGTGAGGAGTACAAGAAAAAGACTGGCAATGAATCCTAAAAGGATGATTAACCTTCTTTTTTTTTTTTCAAGTGAGCACAAATAGGGACAGGGAACAAACTGTTTCCTTTAAAGGTCTTTGGTTTGTGGAATCTCTGTGGAATGAGATTGTCCAAACAAAATATATTTCAGGGCCATGTATCTCTTAGTTGTTGTTAGTTGCTGTTGCTCATGGCGACTTTACCTATAACAGAACAAAACATTGCCCAGTCCTCTGCCATCTTCACGATCGTTGTATCTCTTATCTACCTGTTGCCATCAAGTTGATTTCCAAGTAAGTATTTGTCAGTGAGGCTGGTTAATAGACAAGTCATCTGGCACTAAGATCTGTATTATTATTGCTCAAGAGGTTTTTATCGTATTGACACTGTGACACTCAGAATATATGCTAAGGGAAGATGAAGGTCCAAGCTAACTCTGAGAGAATAAAAATATGTAGACAGAGGAAACAAGGCAACTCGTCACCTTTGACAAATGCACAGTCCTTGGTTAACTTCTTATTAGCAGTCTGCTCACATCTCATTCGCGTTAAGAGTGTTCCGTTTTCTTTGTCTAAAGTGTTGAGTGGTTATGAATAGTAAGGATAGACCATCTGTAATTATTTTTTAATTATTAATGGTTTTGTTAGGTCCTTTCATTTTTACATTACATTTCTGTTAATGTAAGTTAAATCAAAAAGTACTTCAGTTTCCGAGCTGTTCCCCAATGTATTTTTCATTCTTTCATAACATTACTTCAGATTCTATGAGGTGTCTATGAGAAAGCGTGCCTTTATGCAATTACCCTCACCATGCTAATACATCCAGGGACTGAATGTATTTCACGAATCCACCAGCCATAGCATTAGTCATCACTGAATTCCTCAGTTCCCAATAGTACCCAATGTCAGAGTCATGATACGTACCAAAGTCATTTGATCTTAAGCTGAATGGGGGAGCTCCTATTATATTTAGTGCTCCCAGATGATATAGATATGAACAGTCTCAATCAATTAGAAACTAACAGGCAAATAGGCAAAAGAGAGGAGGAAAATGAGTGAGTTTGAAAGGAACAGATATCAGAGGAAGAAACTCATGTCCAGGGCTGTCGTCCAGCTAAGAACCTTTAATAGTAATTTAATCGGAACAAATACTCTAGTACTGTGCCTTAGGAAGATAATGACACTTGAGGGGAAAAAAAATTCCCTGGAGAGAAGAAAAAAAATCCACCTTTTAATCAATTTTTCCATCATCAGCCGAATGGCACTTTTTGATGGTGCACTATTCCCTCAGAGAAATAGTAGTCCTAGCTTGTATTTACTAAGAGGCCTGGCTTCAGGTCTAGTAATAAGCAACTTGCACAAATTCAAATAATAGCCCGAGTCAGCAAAAAAGAAAAAGAAGAGAGAATGGGTGAGATTTTTTAACTACACACAACACTCAGCCCCATGGATTCTTCTACCGTTACAGTTGGTGAATTCTGAAAAGCACTCTTACTGGATGAGCACTGACTGCAGGACGAGGGGGGAGCCTAGAGCAGGGCAAAATTCCAGGCTGAGGTGGGGGCAGCGACCCCCAAGGAACAGACTAAAGTGCCCAGATGTTAGCCAAAAGTATAGAGTTAACATACACTGCACCGAACACCAACGCTACTAAAAATGACTGGATAAATTATGCAGAGGGATTTCTGGATTTCTTTCAAGTAATTAAGTTTCGATCTCTTGCATTTATTTTCGTTCCAGGAAGCGCAAGGCGCCACGGATTGCAAAAGTCTTCATTGATTGTTCCAATGCTTTAAGTTTGATTTCGTGACTGGACTTAACTTTGGGAAAAGGTAATCATACGGAACAAGGAAATTCACTGCTGCGAAAAATAACAGTTTCGTCGAAGCAAGTAAACACAGGGGTGGCTGCTAGTGGACAGACCCTGGAGGTCAACTCTCCCTCCCTTCCTCCCACCCCAAAGTGGCACACTGGATGGGAATGGAGAACCGTGTGTGCGCGTGCGTGTGAGTGTGTGTGTTAGCACGTGTGTGTCTGCGTGCGTGTGTGTGAGCGTGTCCCTGTGGGTGAATGCGTCCGTGTGTAAATGTGTCCATTTGCACCCGCGCGCTCTGGGGAGTGCAGAGTTGGATGCCGAGGACTTTAAATCCTTCCCTGGTGCAGATTTTAATTTCTTGGCGCCTGTTGTGTTTGCTCCGAAGTTTCGTCGACTCCAATGGGTCCGGTCAGCTGTCTCCGCGTGCGGGTTCTTGGCCCAACTTCAACTTCACCTCGACTCTACTTCAACAAACTCACCAGGTTGTAAGGGTGTCTAGGAGTTCCGCGGGCATCCAGCGGGCCTGGGGCTGCCGGTACCTCGGTGTCCCCCTCCTCGCAGTCAGCTTTCCTTGAAACTGAGCTCAGTTCTCTTCCTTCCGCGGGGAAAAGAGGAAACCGTTGCTTTTCTCTCTTCCGTGCCTCCTTCCCCCTCACTCCCCCCCCTCACTCCCCCTCCCCCCCACCACATTCACTTGACTCCTGCCCAGCTGCTATCTTCCATCCAGAACTACCTAGAGAGAGCCCCGCGCGGCTCAGTTGGTGACTGCCGGCCTCGGGCTGAGGTGCGAGTCTCTCCTAACCCGCACGTGTCTGAGCGCGCCCTCTGGAGCACCGGTAGCAGCTTGCCTTTGGCCCTTTTAGCCCAGTGCCGCCCTGGTGGCAAGAGTGGGAGACTGCGAGCCTGGATTTGTATCTAGAAGGGCCTGGGAACTGCTGCATGCAGATATTTCTGGAGACTGCTTGCCTTGGGAGGTCGGGAGTGAGAGAGGGTTAGCCAGGAAGGCACTGAGGGGAGGCTGAGAGGGTCCATGGCATCTCTGGGCAAAAGAGAGGCTCCTTCTAACCTCTTGGAGAGGGAGACTTGGGGGCTCATGGGGAAGTTAGAGACAAACACAAAGGTAGTGGCGGATGTGCTTGGAAAGATGTTTGAGTAAAACACACGCATCACTCCTCGAATATAGCCCCTCTATCTCAGTACTTAAGCCCAGGGGCATTTCTGCACTTGACTTTGCGGCCAGTTTCCTGGAGCACTCAGAAGGCGCCCTTTCGGGGATAATCCCCTTCTTCCTCTTTTGTTTCTGTACAATGGAGGCTGTGAGGGGTCTAATCTCCGCCCGCCCCCCTTCTGCCCCAAACCACAGAGTGTAGCGAGGAGGAGGGATGCCCTTCTATACAGAATCTGGACCAGATCGGCTGATCTCCTAGAAACCCCTATAACTTGAAGATGGGATGGGGGAATTTGTACTTCTCATCTTTCCTTTCCCAAACCTGTCTACCAAACATGGAAATGGAACACAATTAGGCCAGAGCTGTCCTTTCTGTCATCTTCCTTGCAGTCCAACTCAATTCTGTGTTTGAAATACAAAGAAATCACATTGCCCTTAATAGACTAAATTTTAATAAAACATATTAGGTCCGGTAAAATATGAATGCACTGCTTAATAGTTTAATCATAAATTAAGACCCAGATACAGGGAAGGAGATAGTGATTTTTCCCCCTTAGGACGGCTGCAGGCAGGAGTTGATTTCAGGGTGGGGGGTTGTCTGCTGCAGGGACATCAGAGCCTGAGAGCCTCGGTGGAAACTCCAACGGCTCCTCTTCGCTCAGAGGGCAGCTGGCCACATCTGTCTGCATCTGGCAGTGGATGGGAAGGAAGCTATTGTCAAACAAAGAGGCTTGGCGAGAAGAAAAGCACTCCGCATGTAGTCAGAGAGTTGATTCGATTTCATTTATTTGCTTTTAAAACACCCACTTCTCTGTTTTTGGTTTACCAGGTAGGTCTGTAGGTGTGCAGAGACAGCAGTGCACATTGGTGCTTGGGCATCAAAATTTATATTGAGGTCATGTGAAGTAAGTTTTGGGTACTGGGCCATTCTGTTCTACCCCTTGGGTTTATTCCCAGCTATCCAGTTGTTTAGATGGCCCCTTCCCTGGGGAGCAGACATCTTCCTTCCTCTACGAGCGGTTTCCACACTCGCTGGAGCACTTTCAACGCCTGTGGGCAAACCGAAATGGCTTTTATTGATATCACCTTAAAGACGTTGGTATTCTGGACACCCCGGAAGGAGACATTGCAAAATTGCAAGTCGTGGTGATGAAGGAAGAATTGCATTTTCCCTCTAATGCAACGTAGGCCCTGCTCTTCATTTTTCACTTTGAGTGGGAAAAGGAGAAATTTAAATCTGTGACTTGATTTTTAAAAACGTATGTGTTTTCTAGGGGGAAGGGACCAACAGGAAAATAAATTCTTGGATTGCTCTACAACTGCATATTAATTTATCAACTTGATAATTAGAATACAAGGGCTCCCTTTTTTCCTGTCTGGAATCAGGGCCATTACTGAGAAATATATGAGAGATTTAAAAAAAAAAAAAGTTACATTCGAATTAATTTAATGGTCTCTAAATTTTAGTCATCAGGAAAACGTTCTTCCGGGAGGTCTCTTGCTTGAAATAGTTTTAACCAATAAATTCAATATCAAACAAAGTGTGCCCAGTTATTTTAACAGTGCCCTCTTTATTTTATGAATTTATTATACTACCTTTTTTACCGTATGAAGCGGTGGCAAGTGTTTAGCATTTTGGAGATCAGTTGTCAGTTGCTATTAAAGTCAAGATTAATTCAGATTAACAATATGCATTTCTCAACACTCCCAGGTGACAACATACATTGAAACAACCATTGCAAGTAATTAAGCTCAATGAAGGGGGAGGGGAAAGGGAGAGGTTCAAAATACCCCAAATATTTGATTTTGTAATCCAAGTTTAGCCGACTGTTGCCACAATAATGCTTGGGAGACTCCTCGGGGTTGCTTTTCACTTTACATCTAATTAGGCACCTAATGAACAGGAAGAATTTTTTCCCCATGTGGTTTGTCTCCTTGATATTCTTCGGCCTTTATTTAGGCACATAAACACACTATTTAGGATGTGCAATACCCAAAAGTTTTTTCTTGTGATTCACTTGGTATTATAATCTGGAGGAACGAGGCAGATGAGGGCATTTGTCTTCCAGTTATTTCCCTCCTCCACTCTCCCTTTGGGCCTCTGGCTCTTACACAATACTGACAGAAAACATACCCAAAATATTTTTATGGTTTTTTTATGAGGCTTTAGAGATGCTCAACAGTTTATACTAATCAGACCATCCAAAGCCTTTTGAAGATTAAGCAAATTGGACAACCCTTGTTAATTAGAACATAATTTGAAGTTGGAAATTATATCACTGATGAAGTGGTCTAATTAGTATGACGATACGTTAATGGACCAGTGAGACAAAGCTGCAGTGGAGTATGGTGTGAACATCTCCAAAGCTTGCAAGAAAATCCTCCCTCCTATACTGACATTAATAAAAGATTTCTATAGACTTCATCCTTTCCACGATGGCATACAATTTATAGTACACACAATGCATTAGCCCATAGTGCTGCTCAATTTTTTCACTATTATGAAAACTAATAAATTCGTCAAGCTGAATTAAGCATACAAATCTGATGAGGCATAGCAGATTATACAGTGAAGCACGGTGTCTCCCGAGCTTAAATGAAATTTCAATCTAATAATTCCTTCCCGGCCCAGTCATAATTTGTTTAGAGATGTTGTTCTACTTCTTTGAAAGCGCTATTCGCACTATAATTAAATGATACTCAAGATTTTAACTTTGATTTATTTCATTTCTTGAAGCTTGAGACAGTGAGAGCTGTACGATGTCTTTTTTTTAATTTTCTTGAAAATTATCCTGGCTGTTGTTGAGGTAGAAATTAAACACCTAAGCACTTACTTGAAGCATCCAGCACAAGCCACACTCATTCATGTCAACACCCCCCTCTTCCAACCCCGTGTCCAGACTTCTTCTGGCTCACTCTCCTCCAGGATACTGCTGGTAGGAATCCCCTTCAGCTACTATTATTATTTTCCTCCACACGGGAAGAGAAAGGCAAGCCCGGGAGCAGCGCAGGAAAGCCCAATGGAGTTAAGGACCATGGACAGAGCCCGCCGAGAGCTGTCGGCTGCCGCCCTTCCAGTACATACTCAGGCTGCTTCCTAGGACAGCGCTTCTAACTTGAACTCGCCATCCTCGAGGTCAGGGATCAACAGCACAACCCTCCACTCGCGGCCGCTGCCGCAGGGCTGCCGGGCGCTGACCACTTGAAGGTTCCCCTTCTCCGCGCTCCTTGCCATTCTGTTTTTGTCCCAGCGCGCACCAGCGCCTCTCAGGCCTGCCGCCTGCTCCTGCACCTGCTCGCCTTCCCCAGGCGCTGTGCCTGCACCTGCTCCCGGCCACCCCCGTCCCGGTCGGGCCACCCATGGACTGCTGCGTCCGGGTCGCGGGGCCTTCTCACACTCGCCTTCGCCCCATTCCTTCAGTACTTTGGGGAGGTGACTGAGCAGCCCCCAACACTGCGGGAAGTAGCGAGCAGACAGGAGTGGGGAAGAGAGGGAGAAGGAGGTGTGGTGTGTGTGTGTGTGTGTGTGTGTGTGTGTGTGTGTGTGTGTGTAGAAGAGATTGTCTTTCTTTTGCAACTGGAACTAAGAGCGTTGTGTCCACTTCTAAGAAAAGTGGCCAGCACTGGGACAAAAGTGCGAGCAAAGTGTCAGCTAAAAATAGGTGCTCTCCGCGCCGAGTCGCTGTGGAAATGAAGATAAGTGAGGCTGTGCCAGCACCCCGAGGGTGTGCGTGTATGTGTGTGTGTGTGCGTGTGTGTGTTGAGGGGGTGTTCTGCAGCACATGCGCTCTGTGATCTCTGGCCCTCACCCACCCCCCGTCAGCTGCCCCTTCCGCCTTTGATTGTGGCTAATGAAGAATAATAAATCCAGCGGCAGGGTTTGCCCTGGGATCCGCCCAAGACCCAGCTTACACCCTGTACTGGATACTGAGAAGAGGGGGAGGAAGAAGAGGAGGAGTTGGAGGAGAGGATCCGGAGGTAGAGAGAAGGGGGTGAGAGGAGTCTGTGTATGGGGAGGGGGTTGTTTAGGGGGGAGGAGTCGCATGCGTATAGGCGACCAGGGCGGGCTCCGCGGCCGTCCAATCCGCTGAGAGCTGCGAGAAACCTAGTGAGAGAAAGCCCTGTAGCCCCGCTAACCCCACGTCTCTTCGGCACCAGGCACCCGCCGGGCCAAGGGAGGGTGGAACCGAGAGCCAAACGCGGCGCGTACCCGGGTGGGTGCACAGAACAGCGCGGAGGACCCGGTCGGCTGCAGCGTCCGTGCTCTTCGCGGTGGCCGGGAGCCTGGGATTCGGGTCACCTGAGCTGCCGGGAGGGGCAAGCCAAGTTGGGGGTTGGGGGCTGGAATTAAGCGGGAAGCAGAAGGCGGGGTAGGAGGCAGCCAGGTAAGAGGCGCTCCTAGTAGTCTAGGGAAAAACCTTTCCCAGGCTGGCTTGGGCCACAACTTTATTTAGGAGTTTCTTTTCTGGGAGAGGCTGGGACAGGGCGGAAGAAGCGGGAGGGGCTGAATGCCGGCCCCTAGGTAGGCACTGTCCGGCTGCTGAAGGGAGGTTCTGGCAAGCTGGGTGGAGTTGAACAGGGGCGCGAGTGTGAGAGCTGCCAAACGCTAGCGAGGGGCGACACATCAGAGCCTGGGCGGGGGTAGGAAGGGGAGGCAGAGAGCGCGGCGGGGGAGAGGAAGGCGGGGGTCAGGAGAGCTGAAAGGACCGAAGCCTGGGGGAATCCAAGAGGGAGAAGGGGCGACGGGAGAAACCCGGCGAGAGCCGGCGCTTCCTGGCTGGGAAGGGAGGAGGAGCCCAGGAGGGAGGGAAGGAGGGCGGGGGGCGCGGGGGCAGGCGCGTGGAGAGGGGAGTATAACACTCTGCGGCCGCGAGGCGCTGGGGCAGTTTCGGGCGGCGAGGTCTGCAGCCAGAGTCGAGTAGAGGCCGGCGTCGGGTCAGACTGGTGGCGGAGTAGCACGCAACCAGAGCCAAGCGCGCAGAGCCAGGAGGCAGCGGCGAGCGAGTGCAACTTTGCACACCTCTTCCCCTCTCGGGCTTCAGCTCCGGGCTTCTCGTGAGGGTCCCTGCAGCCGGTGCCAGTGCGCTACGGTCGAGCGCGCGGACGGTCAGGAAGATGATGATGATGTCCCTGAACAGTAAGCAGGCGTTCAGCATGCCACACGGCGGCAGCCTGCACGTGGAGCCCAAGTACTCGGCACTTCACAGTGCCTCGCCCGGCTCTTCCGCGCCCGCGGCGCCCTCTGCCAGCTCCCCTAGCAGCTCCAACAATGCTGGCGGCGGTGGCGGCGGTGGCGGCGGCGGAGGCGGCCGGAGCAGCAGCGCCAGTAGCAGCGCCAGCAGCGGCGGCGGCGGCGGGGGCTCCGAGGCGCTGCGGAGAGCGTGTCTTCCTACCCCACCGGTGCGTATTTCTGCATAATCACCGCTTAAAGGCACATTTTGACAGCCCCCTTTATCTGCTTGATGTTTTTTTCATGTCCGCACAGCAAATCACCCCACACCTCCAACCAATCCCCCCCCCCTTATGTATTCAGCGGGTCTTGCCTTTCATATTAATTTTTATGACCTGGAATGTTGCCTGTGCGCGTGTTGTGTTGTGTTGTATCTGCGGGCTCACTTTCTTCCCCTTCCTGAAGTCTCGGCTTCTCTCGGTGGCTCCCTCCTTTCCTTCTCACCTCCGGTTTTCAGGATTATTATTACTATCATTATTATTATTATTTTAACGTTCTGGGAATGCTGTAGGCGCGGCGGCGGTGTTGAACGCCTGGCCGGGGCTTCCGGGGAGAGCACGCACAATTCCCTGCTGAGCGTAATGTGTGCCTTCTACTTGCAATTGCAGAGCAATATATTCGGCGGGCTGGATGAGAGTCTACTGGCCCGCGCTGAGGCTCTGGCGGCCGTGGACATCGTCTCCCAGAGCAAGAGCCACCACCACCACCCGCCCCACCACAGCCCCTTCAAACCGGACGCCACCTACCACACGATGAACACCATCCCGTGCACATCGGCCGCTTCCTCTTCGTCGGTGCCCATCTCGCACCCGTCTGCACTAGCGGGCACGCACCACCACCACCACCATCACCATCACCACCACCAGCAGCCGCACCAGGCACTTGAGGGCGAGCTGCTGGAGCACCTGAGCCCGGGGCTGGCCCTGGGCGCCATGGCAGGCCCGGATGGCTCAGTGGTGTCCACGCCGGCTCACGCACCGCATATGGCCACGATGAATCCCATGCATCAAGCGGCGCTCAGCATGGCCCACGCGCATGGGCTACCCTCGCACATGGGCTGCATGAGCGACGTTGACGCCGATCCGCGGGACCTGGAGGCGTTCGCCGAGCGCTTCAAGCAGCGACGCATCAAGCTAGGGGTGACCCAGGCCGACGTGGGCTCCGCGCTGGCTAACCTCAAGATTCCCGGCGTGGGCTCGCTTAGTCAGAGCACCATCTGCAGGTTTGAGTCCCTCACGCTGTCGCACAACAACATGATCGCGCTCAAGCCCATCCTGCAGGCTTGGCTCGAGGAGGCCGAGAAGTCTCACCGCGAGAAGCTCACCAAACCCGAGCTCTTCAACGGCGCGGAGAAGAAGCGCAAGCGCACGTCCATCGCAGCGCCTGAAAAGCGTTCGCTTGAAGCCTACTTCGCCATCCAGCCGCGGCCCTCCTCCGAGAAGATCGCCGCCATCGCAGAGAAGCTGGACCTTAAGAAAAACGTGGTGCGCGTCTGGTTCTGCAACCAGAGGCAGAAACAGAAAAGGATGAAATATTCCGCGGGCATTTAGGAGACCCTTGGCTTCTCCAGGGACGGCCCCCTTCGCGTCCTCTCTTTTCCCTCCCTCTCTCTCCTGCCTCTTTCTTTCCACTTTTGGCGACCAGGAAAATTTCCGGTAAACGTGAATTCAGAGAAAGCGAGGATTGGAGAGGGAGCGAACGAGCGAGCAACTTGAGCCTGAGCCCAGCAAGAATGTGAAACGGTTTCTGAAAGGCAAGAAAAACAAAAGAAGCGATTGGTCAATTTGTAGCAAAGTTGTCCCTTTTAACCCCACCTGGAAAAGACACCTCGGCTTCATCAGAGAAAGTCTGGAGCTGGCTGTTTGCAGGAAGGCTGAAGATACAGCCTGTTAAAAGGCCCCCGAGAATGATCAAGTAAGATTTGTTTTTATTCTTAAAGACATCACCTTTGTTCAAGTTTAAAAGTACACTTTGCAGCTATTTTTCAGAAATAGAAATTGATTCAGGACTGAAACTTTAAACTAGAGTTGATGCTTAATGTGATAGAGACATCTCTAAAGTATTTTGAATTTTAAAAAAGATGGCAGATTTTCTGCATTTACACTGTATATGATATATATATATATATATTTTTATTGTGGTTCTTATCCCCTTCTTCCTTCTCTGAAGTGTTAATGCTTAAGAAAGGAATTGCACCTGCTGGCCTGCTGTCTTCACTGATCTTGAAAGCTATTACGTATTAAATTATTGCCCAACAACCTCTGTAAATTATTAATTTATCTCTGTAGCAACTTAATTTTGTGCACATTCTAATTAATTAAACTTCTTTAATCTTAAAAAAAGCGGGGAAACATATGGCTAGTGAACTTCAAAAAATTTTGTGTTTGACAAGTTTACTGAATTTTTACAGCTTTCCTCTTATACTGGGTTCCTTTTGGCCCATTTGTATATTCTCACTTCGGATGAAGATTGTTTTTTCTTTGTTTTTACTGGTAGTGTTCTGATTTGTGAGTTAACACTCAGTAATGGATGTCTTAATCGTGCAGACTTGATTCACTGTCTGAAGTATTGTTTATTTCGTTACCTATTTAATGGGGATTCCTACATCGTCCACAATACACACGAACTCTCTCGCTCATCTTCACACACACACACACACACACACACACACACACACACACACACTGCTATTGGGAGAGAAGAAGCCGTTGGAAAATGACTGTAATGGTATCACACGCATCATATTCTAGCTTTAGGTGCATTTGCGTTTGGCGTTTGCCCTTCCAGATGCTAAGATTTTACCAAGGTATTTCAATCTCCCAGTTTTCAGTTGCTTTGTTTGCTACATTTTAACATTCACAACAATCTTTTGGTTTTTCCTTTTGGAGGTTTGGTTTGTAGAAAACCTAATCTGAATGATAAGAAAGACAGTGCACTGCTTGTAAATTCACATTGTTTGGTAGAATTCTTTTGGAACAAAAATATTAGGTACACAATGATTGGTACCTTGTCTATTGTAAATATTTCATTCAAAATGATGCTCATATAGATATATTCTTACAAACTTTGCTGTATGGCCATTCTGTTTGAGGCTCTCTGAAGTCAAGAGTTCTGTATATGACCTGGTTTCTTGTTTTTGTTAATAGATGGTTTATTTACGACGGTAATGTATTATGTTATTTTCAGTGTTGTTTGATTGTCTTTCATTGAAGAAATGATTTTAATGTTTTATTGGCAAAGTATGCTGCTTTTTTTCATTAAAATGTGCTATTACAATTAAATGGCTTTAAAAATGTAATGTTGTTTAATCATTTATATGAAACTTATTTTGGTGGAAAAAATTTTAAGGTGGAAGTACATTTTGATGGTTTATTAGGAAGTGGTTATTATCAAAGTCTAGTTTGGACTTACTAAGAGGTGTTTCTTTGCAAAAGTATAAGTGAACAAGGGTTTATAACAAACTTAAAAGCTGGAGCTCATCTCCCAGGGTACTTTGCTTTTTTTTTTTTTTAATCAGATAAGATCTTGATATTTGGCTCCAGTTACTTCCCTTGGAGTGTATTCTCCAAACCTGCAATCATTCTGCAAAGAGAATCTGTGAGCAGAGGTGTTGGATGTAAACAATTTCACCCATTCCCTGCTATCTCCTATGGGTAAAAGGAAGAAAAGTGTTCATCTAACTTTTCAGCAGCTCTGGGAAACTGAGTGTGGCAAGACCCAAAGTCTGGGTTGTGGGAGTAGGGTATCCTGGTTGGGGTCTAGGGGCTAGCCCATAATGGTTCTCAGTTCAGTCACCACTCCTGGAGAATGGTGTCCCAAGCCAGAACAAGAAACGCTTGGGTTAGGAAGAACCTCTCTTTTCTCTCCCCCCATCCCCACACACTTCTCATAAGCTTTTGGGAATCCCCCATGCCCACACACTTCCCATAACCTTTAGGGAAATTCGATTCCTGCATGAGGCATAATGTGGCTGAGAAGGAAATTCTGAGTGGTTAGAAGGAACAAAGTTTTGTCCACTTCTGTGGGTTGCCCAGACACCAGAGTTGGTGGAGATCTGTCTAACGGGTGGTTTGGGACAAAGAAGTTTTGCTCATTTCATGAACAGACTTTCTTTTGTCTGACTCTAGTCTAAAGAGACTTCCTCACCCATTTTAAAAATTTTTAGATTTCCCACAACAGTTGAACAGCATACTGAGGCTTCAAAGTTTCTTAAGAAAAGCTCTGGTTTAGGTGTTTACGTTATTAATGATGAGAACATCATACTAATCCATGGATCAAATAAGAGGAAAGAACCAGGTAATAAATACTCTAGGAGTAATTCTGTTAAACTGAGATGTGACCTCTGTGAAATGGAACTGTCTTGGGATGTCTTATTTCTGTGGGATGAGGTTAGGTTAGAACTATTCCATGAGTCGAAGAAAATTATATAGTCGTTCAAGTTGAGATTAAGTGTTGCTGAAAACCGATGATGATTTTCAGATATAACAAGAAGAGTTGTGAAAGTTGGGTGGAGGAAGGGCGGAGTTACCTCTGTTTTTCTACAACCGAAGTAAGGTAAATACCTAAAGAAACAAAATCCGTGTGTCTGCTTAGATAATAATGACAAACATTGTGTAAGTGCCTAAGGAAATATTGAAAATTGTAGAGATTTTAAAGAAAAGAATTGTGAATTCAGGTATAGTGATATCGATAGTTTAGTTTTGTTTTTACATCCCAGAGGCTGAAAGTCCCTTCTTCCACTTTTCCTTCCTCAAGTCTTTTCAGTCAGCCTGCAATCTCACTATGCTGGGTACTGATTTCAGCACCACGGATAGCAACCACGGGACTCAACGTTACTCTAACATACCTTTGTCTAAGCAGTTTCAGCCAGCTGGAGAACTTTCTGCTTGCTTAGTCCAGAGTGGAGAAAATGAATGAACTGAATTGAATGTGTAACAGATCAGATTTGATGATCTAGAATGAAAATTATCTTCAGTGAATAATACCTTTCTCTTCACATATGTGTAAAGAGAAAGGGGAGTTAGTTGGGGGGAGGGGGAGGAGAAAGACAAGTTTATTAGTGTTTCCTTTCTACAAATATGAGATCTTTAACTGAAGAGAGAAATCCTGAAAAAGTAGTAGAAATTTAGAATTATATTGAATAGAATTAAAATGCCTTTGTTCTTTTTGGTAGATTTTGAGATGCTTGACAGCTTGCATGCATGTCCAAAATTGTTGTGAGGAAAGTGACAGACCAGCAACTGTCTGTTTACTTTGACAGTTGAGAGTGAAGGCCTATATTTACCCCAATTCACCAATAATTATTTGTCTCCTGTGTTCCCCAGGCTTTTAATACTATCACATTTTAAGTTCATCTTCTCTGGGTTATTACAAGGAGAAAGCAAACTTTGTTGCCTACAAGATGGGATTTTTCCCATTCTTAGAGCCTGTTAAAATGTGTTGATTTTGTGACAAAAGCAAAATCTTAAAAGGAAACATATTTTGTAAGTATTTATTGATGAGAGATGAGAGACATACCAAAGAAATTTGGAGAGAAGAGGTTGGTCTTGGAGAAGAAATTAAAGGTAAGAATAGAATGAACCATGTTTAAATTGTTGAGAAATCTCCATTTGGTGTTGACTGTCAGAATATTACAGAGGATAAATAGCAAAATGTGGCTGAAAATCTCTGTCATATTAATCAAATCCATTGGCATTCATGACTCATTTCTTCATTTTTTTCTTGAAGTCCACAATCAACTTATTGACTTAGCAGTGTACCTAGGCATCCTAAATTTTGATATTTCAGAATAAAGTAGTTTATTAAAAAACAAAACAACAACAACTTCTCTACAAGCAAGATGATCAAATCTTTCTATTCAGTGTGATCATCTGAATCCAAACTGGGATGGAGCAAGGGACTAACAGAAAGGATTATTTAAGCCCTGGTTTCCTGGTTGACTGTAAGTACTCTCTATCTCAAAACATTATAACATTATCCAGAAAGAATGAAATTTCTTTTGGATATTTGACATTAAATCAGTTTGTCAATTATTTACCAGATTTTCATTGACACATAATTTAGGGAAATATAATGGAAATATAAAAAGCAAATGAAATAATTAGTTACATGCAATATAATACTCTCCTTTTTCTAGAAAATGTATCTTAAAAATGAATAACAACATGTAACTAAGTCTTTTTTGCTATCAAGGACAGATCCTAGGACCTTTCTTTGCCAAGAGAATTGGAATTTTGCCAAAAAAACAGAGTTTAAAGGTAAAATGCTTTATTTCAAATTTTAAGTAAATCAATTCATTTTGATCTTTCGGAGAAGCTCTTGATGAGATGGTGGAAAAGGCATTGAAAATTTCACTTGATTTTTTAAAAGCATATTATTCAGAGGGTGAAGCTCAAAATGTTCTAGGCAAGCCATGATAGTAAGTTTAGAAATTCATCTTTGCAATTTTTTGGTGTAAACAATGTATTTCTCTAGGTAAATGATCCTCACTGGAACTCAAAATTGCACTTTGCTTTCCAGTGGCCTTCGAGGGAGGGGCTGCAACAGAAAGGGGAAAAATAACTTGCATTGGTATCCTGATAGGACAAAAAGACAGACAAATGTTCTTGGATAGTTGTGATGATAGAACTGTTCCTGAAGTCCACACTTGTCAGGAGATAGATTTATGACAATGGGAAAGAAATCGCTAAATTCCCCCTGCTTTACCCTTTTAAAGAAGCCATTCCCAGTACTGAAAGGCTATTATGAGGGAATTAATAAATTACACAGTGAATTATTAAATCCAGATAATTACAAGGAATAAGTAAGTAATCATTAGTTATCTCAGCTAATTACTGTGGGTCAGAGCCAGCCGGAATGTGAAATCCTCTGCGGGAATTGAAATTAACTTTGCACAGTGAGTCTCTCTGCTTGACATCCCCAGTCTGTAGGCACATGGCAGCTCCCCTGTGAGCCAGCCTTTCTATTTAACTTGGAGAGAACAGAAATAAAATGAAGTGGCGATGTGATAATAGGAAGCTGCTCAGAAAGCAAACTGTGGTTTTTATTCTGTGCTTTCAATGCCTGGAGATGAAAAGCTTTATTTACACCAGTTTCAAAAAAAATTTAAAGCACCCTTGTTGAGACCAGCTCCCCAAACACACACGCACACACAGCTATGATTGTCTGGTGTGACAGTCAGATTAGCAGCACATGAAGAAGGCTTCAAGAAGAACAAACGTTTGTTAGGGGGTTTTGTGTGTGTGTGTGCATGTATGGGCGGAGGGGATCAGGCAGCAGTGAGAAAGAAAGAAAAAAAGAAAAAATGAAAATGCTGCTCTTCGCTTTCATCCTGCACAGTGGAAAGGCTGTGGAAAAGTGCAACGTGGTCTAATAATCTGTTTGTTTTGCTTGGGTAACAATATGCTTTCATCTTGCCACAGGAAGAACCAGCTTAGTGGAAATGTTGTCTGTCGTTGATCTTTCACCAGATGCTTCAAGAGCTGATGTCATTTTTTTCATATAGCGGCACTGTCTGAAGCCAGCCTCCCCTACCTTCTCTCCTTCCACTCCCACTAACCCCCCCAGGCCTTCTCAAAGGGCAGAGAAGACAGCAAAACCTGGTGCCGGTTGGAAAGAGGAAAATGTATCTGTGTGATAATGTGATTGTGTGTATCACATGGCAAGGGAAAGGCTGGAAGTAAGAAGAAAACTGCTGTTAATATATTAAAATGAGAGGGAAAATCTAAGAGCCCCTTTTTTATCAATTGCAATTAGATGGACAGTCTTTCCTCTCATTCCCTGCTCTAGTCTGGGATGATAATAAAAATTTAATGAAGCCTGGGACGAGCTGAGAGCTCTGTCTAGGGACCGTGGAATAGAATATTTTAACTGTACATTTATACCAAGCGTCTGGCTTCAAAGACGTGACTGCTTTTAATCTCGAATTAGAAAACCATAGACTTGAAATTAAATATTAGATACCCTCAGATCCCCTTCCTTTCTGAAATATTGTCACGACTCTGTTTTCCTCCACTGCCCTATAACACACATATCTTAGGTCTCCAATTACATTTCCGTGAATAATAGATGGCTTTGGTAGGGTGCAGTATTCTGGTGCTTTTGTATGTGTGTGTGTGTGTGTGTGTGTGTGTGTGTGTGTGTGTGTGTGTGTGTGTGTGTGTTTAAATAGAGTTAATGCAATATTAATTGGCTGTAGCTGTTATAAGAATGCACAGCCCCCTTTTAAGGAACAAATCAATGAGGTAGGCATGTGGGAGAGAGCGAATGCGAAGGCTTTTCCAGTCTAGATCACTTCTTTGCAGAGGGGACCTGCTCAGAGCTTTGGGTAAGTGAAGAGTATTCTGGAGTTGGCGGCCGGGGCTGCTACAGCTCAGCGGCCTTCAGAGAAGACGAACCGTGAGAGTGAGAAGCGGGGCGCGGGGACAGCCAGCGTCCAGAGGCTCCCTTTGCTTTCGGAGGCGACAGCTTAGCGCCAGCCTGACCGGCTCCAGCTGCGAGGAGGAATCAACATCTTCACCCTCACCCTCCGGCTCAACACCTAACACACTACAGCGGCTGGCGTTGGGTTCCCTGCCTGCTACACTCCCCTCTCCTCTTCGCCAGTTCCAGGTGCGCGTTAGTGACAGCTGGACTAGGAGAGGGTGAGGGGTCGAGTCCAAAGGGTTGGGGGTGGGGAGCAGAGCCGCCCCTCCGGCGCTGGACAATCGAGTTCCGGCCTCGCGAGGCCCCCAGAGCCTGGGGGAGCCCGCGCCCTGCCAGGCGCGCAGCCGGGAACCCGCAGGAGAGAGGCCCAGGCGCCTCGCCCCCTTGCATTTTACTAATCACGTCTATTTAAATTCTAGCGCGGTCCGCTGCGCTCTCTCCGGGAAAGCTCTGGAGAACTGGACCCATCAATTATTCTGGGAAAAAAAAAAAAAAATCCCAGACTACGTGAGGCTTCCAGTCTACGGGGGGGGGGGGGGGGGGGAGGCGGGAGAGGAGGTGGAGAACCTAGCTTCTCTACCATCTCCCCTCCTCTCTGCCACTTTCAACGGGGATACCTTGGGGTTCACTTAACTTTAGGGTTCTGGGGCCCAAGGGAGCTTGCGCACATTCTGAGGGTTAGCACATCTGTGGACAGGGAGGGTAGATGGTGGGGTAGGCTGGGACCTGGCCTCGGCTTCCCTTCTACCCTAGTGGAAAGGTTGCAGTCCTGTGCAGACAGATCAGATATATCATCGTTTCCGCTACTACCCCGTTCTACAACACCCCCCTTTTGCCAGGTGCCTAGTGCAGGTCGAGTAGTTGAGGGCTGCTGGTCTTGGTTCAGTCTCGCTTAACCTTCCTTTGCTCCACGGTCTTGCAAGGATGAGGCCTTGGGGGAGATTCTAGTTCAGAAGCCTTTTAGGAACCTCGATTTAAAGTCCTCTAGCACGAACCCAACCCCCCATTCAGGCTCCAGGATGCCCGGAGGCCCAGAAGCTAGCCGAGAGCGCAGCTGGACGCGCAAAAAGGACGCCTTCGCTCTAAAGTAGGGAAGGCGGGTGAGCCTGGTTAGTAATTACTGACCACCACCCCCGCCCCCCAGCCTCACCAGCCCCCATCCAACGCACTGGGTCTCCAGCCATTACTCCAGTTGTCACTCGGCGGGGTAAAGCAAGCGCCCTCCCTCCTCCCGCCCCTAGACTTTGCTGTAGCTAACAGAAGCCCTCCCAGAGTGTCTGGGTGGTTCTTAAACATTGGTTATAATTTTTCATCAATACAATGTTCTCTCCCTCTCTCCCCTAACTCTGTGAGCATATTCAAAAGTCTTATTTGTGTATGTTGGTGAGTGTGTCCCCTCCCCCGTTGGGGGTGGGTAGCTCTTGTAGCGTCTAGATCTCTTAAAAACTTGAAGAGACAAGAAAATGAGAGCTATGTTCCCAGTATTATTTGAAAGAAGTCAACTGGCTTCAGAAATTGTTGTACGATTCCAAAGTCTTCCTGTTAAACCAATAGAGTTTGATTTTATAAATGATTAAAAGGTTTGTATCAACACACTCTGCAACAATTGTGCAGGACAAAGCTTGTATTATCTGAAGGCCTAGATGACTCCGGAGTTAGTGGGCTTACCGGGAGATGGAGGGTTAATAAACACAAGGCCAGTGAGCTACTCTCCCAGTAGGCTACCAAAGCTTTGCTAAATCACAGTCTGCATACCTGTGCATTTTGAAGGCTCACTGACTTCTAGAGACAAAGTAGGTCTTGATTTGAAGAGGTACTGGCCTGACATGTGAGTGGATGGAAGTGACGAGGAGGGGGTGGTGGAATACCTTTGCAAACATAGTCACTTTAAGCTCCAAATTCAACAGCAGTTCAGGGCCAATACGTGGAAGGGTTAAGATTTCCCAGAAAGGCCCCAGACCATTGTCTTAGAACACACATCTTTTCTGTTCCAGACCTGGTCTTTCACTTTCCTGGTTATAAACCAGTTGGTTCCACCGCGTTGCAAGTGAGTAGTTGGAAGTGGCATGATACGTCTCTCTGTTGGTGGAGATGGTGGTCTGAGACCAAGACACTACCGCTCCTGCAGAGGAAAGCTGGTTTGCAAAGGCGCTCTAAGAACCCACCTGAGCCAAGTTAGAGTGTGGGGAAGGCACACAGAGGGTCAGAGTACATCTGGGCCTCTGCGGACATGGCCTGAAGCCATAGACCCACAGAGATGTTGACCCCAAGATCAGCCCTTCAGCTCTGGCATTTTCTATGAAGCTTTTAATCCCGGTAACACACGCATACACACACACACACACACACACACACACACACACACACACACACACACACTCTTAGATGTATGTTCACAAACCAACACACAGGTACACCAAGAGCCATACCTTGGGGCCAGCTTGTCTCAGTGAAACTTTTCAAACTCGCCCAAAATCTCATTTTATTAGTCAGACCAAGACTCTTGCTTTGCCTGGGACGGTGCTTGAGACTCACCTCCATGTGCATCTTTTTGAAGTGCACCTGACAGGCTTTGCCCTTTTGTTTCCCAGAGGTGTCTTTCCCGCTGATCCTGCCTTTACACAGAACCCAAACACGATGCCTTTTGGCGGCAGCACCAATGTCTCCAAACATGGAAGTAGTCAGTGCCTCCCAGGAAGGGTATGGGGACAGAGTCTGAAGCTAGGCTCAGCAGGGATGAAGGGCCAGAATTAGATCCACGGTTTCTCAGCATAAGAGTTCAGTCCTCGAGGCTCTGGGCTCTCCCAGGCTTTGTGGTGGCTTTCAGAGAAGGCAACCTGGATAATCACTTTCAAGTCTCATTCTGGTACCAATTCTGAGTTTCCGACTAAAAGCTCCCGAGCGGACTAACTTTCCGTCTCAGTTCCCGGCGATGACAACTTCTCCACTTGAAGCCAGGTTGAAGGCACCTACTTTCTCCTTCACTTCCAGAGTCTTAAGTTGTTGAGGGGAAGAGAATTCAGCCTCTGGCTGTGAAGCTGGGAGAGTCTGATTCCTCCTGAGGGAATCCTCCTGCTTATTCGGGACTGTGGGATCCCCATCCCTATCTTAAGTTTCTAACATTTGTGGAAGTGGTCCTAGTACGCTAGGTAAGAATCTGTCCAAAACATCACTTTCTTTCATCAACTTTCCACTTTGCAGCTCTGAAAGCTTTTAATTACAATGTTGTCAGAGGGACCCATTCTTCCATTTCCTAAATCATTTCATCAATTTTTTTCTCACGCTGCTTTCTTTTTCAGTAAGACTTAATTCACCCCCCCCCTTGAATTCATCCGGAGTTTGAGAGGTGAACAGGAAAAAAGAGGAAGTGTGTAAGAGAGACATGGGTGGTGAGAAGGAGAGTGAGCGCTACTTTTCTCCTAGCGAGAGGCAGAAATGAAAAGAATGAAAGCATCTGCCACCTCACTGTTGCAGACTTTGCCGTGCAGACCTGCTAAAGAGAAAGGGGAGTGATGACAAAATAAAAAGGGCTCCAGTGCTGTTAATAACCAGACCAGCCCCATTTTGGCAGGTGAAGGAAAGCTGAGGTATCCTGATAACTGGTGATTAGTCTTGGTAGTATGCGTTCTTTACTGTAAAGAAAATTGTACAATTCCCTAAAGGTGACACAGACTATACACTCGGAACAGGAAGACATGGAGGAACAAGCAAATCAAGCTCTCTGAGCTGAAATGTGGCAACCCCACTTCTCATTCTGAAAAACTCAGCCACTTTTTCTCTTAAAACCAGGAGAGAAAAGAACTCTGTGGTTTCGTGGTATTAACATAACTCTAAATTTTATTTTTCAAAAACCGGTTTTTATCATTCAGTCCTGGTGTGAGTATGAAGCTCTGAGGTAGCCAGTGGAAAGCAGAAAAGAACAGGAGTTTATTGTCAGACAAAAATGAGAGCTGAGGTTGCCCTTTCTACTTGCTCCCATTGCTACAGAATCTACGCTGGAAGGCAGAAGAAATGCACGGACATTTCCCACAAATTCTTTCAGTACTAGCAGTGTGTGTGCTTGGGGAAGGGGACTGGAGTGGAGAGGAGACAGATTCAATGGACCCCAAGAACAATTATAGTTATCGTACTCCAATTTGAAACAACCTCATAGCTCCGTAATGACAGTAAGAAGCATCCTTACACCACACCATTAAACTCCTGGCCATTAGGTATCAGTTACTGCAAGATAAAATGATTTAATCAGCCTAGGCAAAAATCTCTTTAATGTTCAATCCTTCACTCCTCTGCTTCCCCTCCCTCTGCCCTCTACTCTCATCTCTCAAATGGCTTGGGTGGGGAAATCTTAGAAGCTGGTGTCGCTGGTAGAAACAGCTCACTTATTGAGGCAGGATTTCTGTGTCAACTTTTACACAGCCCACGAATTGCTTATAAACATGATCCCCCACATCCATATTGGTCTCGCATGTTGAAAGCAGAGAAAACTGCCCCGAGATGCAGTAATTCGTCTTTCCTGCAACAGAAAGACTGTGCTTTTGTTTGTTTGTGATTCCTAATAAACAAGCCATCAGCAAACTAGAGTTAGCTGGTTTTCCAGGTTTTGTGAGCTCACTCTTATGCTGATTTCCCCCCTTTCTCGTTTAGGAAAGGATGCTGTTCCTGAAACTGCAGCCCAAATTCATCTGTAAGCAATCACAGTGTTATACGTTGCATTTGTTCCAGTTGATGCCAAGTAGAGATGATAAAGCAGAAACTGGACAAAAGTAACATCATTTTAGGGTAAGTCCTCTGCCCAGCTTTCCATTAACCCCCAGAGCAGGGATAGGTGGAAAAACAACCAAATTTTAGAGTCATTTCCCAAGCCCTTTTATACACTCTGGGATTTCAGACTTAACACTTATAATGTGGGAGGTTACAGCAGGCAAAATGAAAAACATGTCACAATGTCTTCTCTACTTTGGTTTGGGTAGGTATTAGGGTGCCTCCAACCCTCCCTATCTGAACTCCTTCTGCTCTCAAACTCTCTTCTGCCCTCCTTCTTCCCAGCTCTACCACCACCACCATCTTTTTTCTCTTCACCTTCCTTCCCCTCCCTCCCTCCCCTTCCCAGTATACTCCTGCAGAAGCCGAACTGGGTGCAGATCTGTAAATGAGATCGCAAGCGATTTCACTGTGAGAGGCTTCTAAAAAGTGATATACACAGCTTAGACCCTGGAAAGTAGTCTGTGCCTTTGAGGGTGATGCAGAGATGTGTGGTTAGGGAGGATACGGGGTCGACTTGGTTCCCAGAGAAGGGCAGAGCTGTGGTTTTTCTGGACATCTTGATGACTGTGAAGGTACAGGTATGAAGGAGCTGAATCTGGATGCTTTAACCATGTGGAGGAGGTACCAAGGACATTTTTACTCCTCTGGTTGAAGAAGAAGCACACACTGACTGGAGAAGAGATCGTATTTGCTACCCAAACCCACTGACTTTTAGATGGAAATGCCATCAGTTGTCTCTGCCCAGTTCTGTTGCAGATCTATTAATCATATCCACAAGGATTGCCAAAATGGCAGGGCTCTCTTCGCTTTTCAGTTTATACAGAACAGAATCATTTACATAAAGTCCTTAAGGCAAATAACTGTTGGGGCTCTAATTTATATCTGATCGAAAATTAGCCGTCATTATGCGCTCCATTAGCAGTGTCTTTAATGTGCTTCTAAGCACCATTTGTCAAGCTGCTTGTTAATATCCTTCAAGTCTTTAAAGTTGAGAGCTCATTAAAGAGTGCACTCTGTTATTGATGTAATTTAGATGAGTTTGGAAGAGCAAGTACACCATGCCTTGAATGGACAACCTACAGGAGCCAGGGCAAGGGGGCATTTGGAGATCGAGTTCACTGTCAGTGATTTCCTAGAATGCTTCACACTTCCTTGATAGCAGGTCTCAGGGTCTCGCATGCGAGATTTTGAAGGCCTACTCCCTGATCCTGGTGTAATTCACTCATTTGTCTGGGAAGACCTGTGGTTATCCACAATGCTTCTTTCTTTTCTCCTCAATGCGTATGTGTTGTGGCCCCCTGAACCTTATGAGGGAAGGATGGGAAAGAAAAATGGGCCCGAATCAATTGCCGTTTATGAAAAAGCTCACCAATTTGTTTTGTTTTTGTTGATTTGTTGTTGTTGTTTTTTGGTTCACACCTCCACCCCCTACTTGATGCCTAGTTGTTTACTTCCCGAGGTCAGCCCTTTATTCCACAGGGTGGAGGAAGTAAATATCCCTTTAGAAAACCGTAGGCCTAAAGACAGAGATACTTCCATTGAACCTATTTTGACTGAGGTACAGTAAATTCGCCTAATTATGTACATATTATTACATTATCTATCAACCACCCCATCAGAAGAGCATAAAGCCCAATAAATTACCTCTTTTATTTATCTAAAAATCCATATATTTTGTCATTTTCTTTCTGGAGGAGATTATGTTAGTGTAACACGATAAAGAAAACCATTAGCACAGCCAGAAAATTGCAACTGAGTGCAACAGTAATTCCACTAGCAGGAATAAATAACAGTTAGAAAGCTGCATTCTGCCCTGGATTTCCTGGTAGGTTGTATCAGCCTTCTTTTAACTCAAGTCTTTAGTGTATCTGTGAATCCTGTTATCAGGGGTTTAGTCAGATTTTGCACCCCACCCCTTCTAAATCCTACATTAAAAGAAAAGCATTCCAACTACCATGATTTTTGAACCCCACTTGTATTCCCACTCTAAATTCACTTCCTCTCCGGAGACCTTCTGGGGACTCAGATTAATGCAAGGTAATGAAAGACATTAGGCATTTTATTCTCTCTTCTAAATTTCCAGGATTCTTTCAGACTTAGAAGCTTGGGTGTAAGGATGGCTCGATTAGATTAAAGGAAAAAATAGAACCAACAGTTTAGGAACTGAACCTGTGCGGGGGTCGGTTGCAATACCCTCAAGTCTTCACCCTCGCCTCCTTTCCCTCCCTCTCAAAGAATAATCTCATTTTCATCATTTGTTGAACAGCTTATTTTTGCACTCCACACCTTAAGAGTTCATTTCATACACATGGAGAAAGAGACGGGAGAAAGAAAGATATAATAAGATCAATTTAAGGACATATTGAGGTCATATAACAGCACAAATACTCTCAAGTGCTCTGTATAATGTGCAGTGGGGATTTTGGGCAGTTTTATTGTGTGGTAGGATTCTCATCTCCGTTGTTTTTTACAGGATTCCTCCAGGCTAAAGTAATAAAGCGAGTAATTAGAATGCTAAAGACAGATGTAAATAACAGGAATGAGACAGCGGTGACAGATGAGCGGCTGGGTCAGGAAAGAGCCCAGTTGGTGGAAATGACACTGCTTCCTCGCTCCCGGTCCCCTCCCCCCACCATTGCTTTTCTCTTGCGGCCTCTCCTCCCTTCTCGCCGGTGGCCTTAGGCGACCGACTCGGGACACACCGGTCGAAATTGCATTCGGGAGGCGCAGCGCGCAGCGGTCTCGGGCGGCCGCGCGGGGGCCGTCTGAGCGTTGGGAGCGGCAGTCTCGCTCCCGGACGGGCCACGCAGTGGGCGCCCGCCTCTGGGGCCCTCAGCTTGCGCTCTGCCACCCGGGACCTGCAGCCCGCATCCCGCAGACCCGGCTCCACAGCCCGCGTCCCCGAGCCCGCGTCCCTGAGCCCGCCTCCCGCTCGCAGGCCCTGGTCCGCGGCCTCCGGGGGAAGGGGGCGCGGTGGCTGAGCGCCGCAGCCGCTTGCCTTCCCATCGGCCCAGCTGCCTGCGGACCTTTCTCGCTTGTGCTCCCAAACCAGGCCCCGAGGCGTCTCGGCCGACGCTTTGAGAAGTCCGGACTTCTCCCTCGGCCCCTTACCCGCGGCCCAAAGCCCGGGAAACAGCCGGGCTCGCGCGCTCTGCGCCGCGCCCCGGAACGCCCTTTTCCCTCCAGTAAATCCAACACCGAAGAGTGCCTTATGGGGCTTCCTTTGACTCCCCTCCAAGGCCATCCCTCGGAATTCAGCCTTTCCCCACAAGTTACCCCTTGCAGCTCGACACCTGAGAATAACAACTAGCCAAGTCTTTTGACCAAAAAAAAAAAAAGAGGTAACCTTAGCAATTTGCCTTGTCCCAATCCTCATCAATAACTAGGCACGTAGGAGGGCAAGTACACTAATTCATAAGTGAATGAGCTTCATTGCCCTCCCAACCCCTTTAAAAGATTGAACCGCCTGGTCCCAGGTTGTTGTATCGAAGTTCAGAAAATGGTAAATGCTATTTAACCATTATCTTTGACATTGGAGAAAGAAGAATAATCAAATCTGATTCACCGCTCATAACGAATAGGTCCTTTGGTCACGAAATCCCAGTAGCTAACTTTCAGAATCTGGTTTCCAGACAGACCTGCTCATTCCTGCTTAGAGGAGCCTCAGTCCTAAAGTTGGGGCCTATTTAGGTCTGAAGGTTCATTTTAAGGAGGATGCCGATTCTACAGATGCTACTGCTATTTGGTGTGGATGTGGGTAAGACTAGGCAGGAGTGACTGTGCCTCTCTCTCCTTTGTGTTTTAGCTTTAGAACATTAAATGCTTCCTTTTTTTTTTTTTAGTATTCTTTAAAGGTCAGGCATGCACTTGTGTGTGCACACACGTGCACGCACACACACACACACACAACAAACAAAACACCTCAGAGTGAGCACCAGTCTCCCCTGGTAGTGTTGGTACTGGGGTAAGGTAAGCAGCTGCTTAAGAAACACAGTGACATGTATGTCAGCTGAGGGGTTCTCCTGTTACTTCCTGGATTATAACATTGTTATTCCCATCAGAGGAGGAGGTTAACCATCCTCAGATTTTTAAAGGAGTTTGCAAATGGCTAGGGCAAAGTAAGACAATACATCTTGAGACACCAGGATATGTGTTTACCAGTTTTGGTTTTAGTTATTATGAATGATAAGCATTACAGATTGATTATTGTTTTGAGTTAATGTTTTTATTTTAAAACAGCTATCTCTTCTTTTAAAAAATAGGGAATGTGTATGTGGAGTATTTATGAAGCTAAGCACCTCTTAAGCTCTTATTAAATTAAATCTATAGGTCAAATTTTTTGTAGACTTTTGTTGTTAAGTCTCTACCTTCTGAATAGGCAAGATTAAGATAAATTTGTCAGCACTGGTCGGGATTGATGAGGGATCACCATAGAATTCATGGGAAATTGGTAATCTAATCTGCATGATACGTGTTTTTCTGTCTATGAAACTGGAAGTCTGATCAATTATAAAGGCTCTGACCTTGGAAAATGGAACTGGGCCTAAAATTAATGCTCATGAAGAAACATGCAGGATAAATCCCCTCTGTTTATGAGTTAATATGTTGATTTTTGAGAAAAAACATTGATTAACCTTAAAAACTCAGTGTGTGGCTCAGGACCTGAAATACAGGTCTAATCTGGAATCCTTAACTAGTCAAGTCTCTGACAGCAATTCTCACGTATAACGTAAGTGAGAAAGCTTAATAGATTTTGTCTCAGAATCAGGCTGCAGCTATGGAGCAGGTAGTGGCAGCAATGCTGCATGGTAGATTATAATGTAAGTATGTGGTTGCAGTTGAGTGGATTCTGACTGGTGGCTACCAGATGTTTGCAGAGTAGAACTGCTTCAGCGTTAGGGGTGTCATGCTAAGATATGAGTAGTGGCTGTAGGAGTCTAATGCTAAGAGTTAAATAGCAGCTAAACAGAACGGGTTAGGTAGGCTCACAGACTTCTGCAGAACCAGGTATCAGAAACAAGCCAAAGGCCTGGGATCTAGGAAGTCAATAACCTGAGAATGGGAAACCGGTTCTTGATATTCCAGGTAGGCAGGAGTTCAGAATGTAGACAACGCAGGTAATTCAAAATATGATATGAATAGGGGCACAGAAAGGAAATGAAAAAAGAGTATTTTTCTCTGGTTTACTTCATAGTTTTTGAGCTATATACAAATCCAAGCTTCAAGGTGTGTTCTGGAAGTAATTGCAATGTAGGTTTGTGTAATAGGTGAGACCTTGTTTCCCCCATTATGCAGTGCTTTCGTTTTTCACCAAGATTCCTGGAATTATTGTATTAGTTAATAAATTGAACATTTCTCTAATTTAACAAACATTTAGTGAGTTTCAGGTGTTTTGAAAGATTCTGGGAATAAAAAACATAAGCCCTACCCCAGAAGAATTTACCATGTGTTGGGGAGAAAGACTCCCGATGAACATGATAACCAGGTGATGCGTGCTTGCAGAGTTGAGTGCAGAGTGCTATGGCAGTACAGAAGTTGGAGCAATAATCTGTATTTTATCAAACAGGGGTTTATATCCACCCACTCTTTGCCTCACTTCTGCAACACATCCTGAGTTCACTTAGGCAGAATGAAGAATTTCTTTTCTTCACAGCCTATCCTGGTTTATGTAAAACTGTAATTATTTGGTAAAGTCCAGTGGAGAAATAACAACAGTGGTGATTCAAAGAAAGGTTCCATTTTGTGTGTGTTTTCCATCTCAATTAGCCACGTCAATTAGTGTACTTTTTGACACATTTACTTCAGAATTTTCAGTTTATGCACATTTATTGTTAACATTCTTGGATAAATGAAGCATTTAGTAAGAATAGATAATTTATTTAGGCTTCTAGAAATCAGCATATTAGAACTAGATGAGAGGAGTTAAGAGTATCCCTTTCTTATTTTATAAAGACGGTATGGTTTTATTTTTTTGAATCAACACATTTTTGAGAAATTCGGTAGGTTGAAAACTGGGAAAAACAGTTTCTCCTTTACTCTTTTTGTGGATATATATGATTGTATTTTCTGTGCTATTCCTTCAAAGATGTCTCACTTTTATTATTTAGATAGTATGTCGGTTCAATATTTTCGGAAAATGCTGTGTTTGGGAGAGAAAGAGCCAATCCATGCTTTAACAGCTGTGGATGGGAACAGTGATCATTTTGCATGATGAAAACCTCATACTGCTAGTAAAGTTAAGAAAATGATAACGTGATAATCAGCCCAGTTATCTACTTAAAAATCGATGTAATTCTGATGTGCTTTTAATATATAATAATCCAGCCACTAAAGTTGCCCTGCGTTTCCCACCAGCTGGGGAACTGGATTTGGCAGTAGGCAACCCTGCAGGATTTGGCCAAGAGCCAGGCCACAAGAAAAGGCAGTGTGGAAGTCGTGGGAGGAGAATTAGTTAAGCTTTTAAGTAACTCACCCTTTCATGTTGTAGGGATGTGTATAGACTCATTTCCTCAATTATACTTCGAACGACCAAACTAGGCCATATATTGACATAAGCAATAAAGCAGTTTACTGAGCTCTAAAGATGACAGCGCAGATGTGTAGCAAGAAGCCTTTAAAAAGATACTCAGCAGACCTAGGAGACTGTAAGAATTTACATAGACATGGAAGGATCTGAGGACCCCTGGATGGCACAAACAGTTAAGCGCTTTGCTGCTAACTGAGAGGCACCCAGAAGAAAGGCCTGCTGGTCTAACTTCTGAAAAATCAGTCATTGAATACTCTGTGGAGCACAGTTCTACTCTGACACACATGGGGTCACCAAGAATGGGTATTGACTCAACACCAACTGGTGGAGGGAGCTGAGGTGCCTCAAGGGTCGGGAGCCCTATTCCAGTCTGTGTAGACACCCTTCTGCATATGGAAGGCACAGATGGAGTTTATTGAAGTAAACATTTCAACCCATTCAGCCTAACACATTTGTGCATAGTGAATCTGGGTACATCTAAACATATTTATGTATACCTATGGAATATTGCCCTTATGGGATCCTTGGTCTAGGCATGTTTTTCATATGAACCTCCCCCCACCCCCATCAAATCCCCTGATGCTTAAAGATCACAGCTTTGTGGGGACATATGTTTATGAAGTCAACTTTTTTTTAATAATAAAAATATTTATTGTTATCCCATACAAAAAGTCCTGAGGGAAGGCAGTCTAAGCTTGGTTAATCCAATATGAAAGCAACATTTTATCCATTGAAAGAAGGAAGTAGCCTATTGCTTAGTGCAATAACAAGAATGATCTACAGAGCAGTACTTGGTTGTGTGAGTCTCAGACCTTTAGTAAGTGCAGACCAGCATTTGGTGGTAGAAACTGAGAGGTGGAGGAATCAAAGATGTGGTTGCCAGCTATGTCAACTCCTTGTGACTTTTGTATTCTGTTGAGAGATTGGGGAGAGAGCTGAGGAGTGTAAACGTGTGTAATGAAGATAGTCTCATCTTTACCTATTGTCTGGGGAGGTTAGTAGACATTAAGTATGATATATGAAATGCTGAAAGTTGACTTCGCAGCTTGTATTTTTCCAATGCAAACCATGGAGTTTTAACTGAGCTTTAGTGAGTCGGTTAAAAAGAAAATTCTGTGCCCACGTTGTCTAAAAGGTAAAAATCTTTTTTCCTTCACTTCTTCTTCCTTTCATTTCAATAATTTTTATTGTGTTTCAGGTGAAAGTTTACATGCAAATTAGGTTTCCATTTAACAATTTTTATACAAATTGTTTCATGCCATTGGTTACAATTTTTACAATGTGTCAGCAGTCTCATTATTTCCATTCTGTTTGTTCTGTTTCCATTGATCCAGCTTCCCTTCCCCTCCTTGCCTTCTGGGTAAATGATGGATTGGTCTCATATAGTTAATTGTTTAAGGGAGCACATTACTCATGGGTGATACTGTTTATTTTATAAGCCAGCCTATTATTTGGCTGAAAGTTGACCTGTAGAAATAGCTTCAAATTCAAGTTGAAGGATTATCTTAGTGGGATAGTCTTGGGGGCTCCTCTAGTCTCTATAGTCCAGTAGGTCTAGCCTTTTTCAGGAATTTGAGTTTTGTTCTCTTTTTATCCCATTCTATCTGAGACCTTCTATTGTGTTCCTGGTCAGAATGGTCAGTAGTGGTAGCTGGGCACCATCTAGTTCTGGTCGCAGGTTAGAGGAGGCTGTGGTTCTTGTGGGCTGTTAGTCCGGTGGACTAGTTTTTTCTTTGAGCCTTTGATTTCCTTTGTTCTCCTTTGCTCTGTATGAGCAGAGACCAATAGTTGTATGTTAGATGGCCACTCGCAAGCTTTTAAGACCCCCGACACTACTCACCAATCTAGGATGTAGAACATCATCTGTGTGAACTGTGTTATGCCAATTGACTAAATTGTCTCTGGAGACTGTGGTCCCAAGCCTTCTAGCCCAGTAAACCAATCCTGCGAGTTGTTCGTCTATGTCTAGGAAGCCTCCGTAACTGTGCCCCATGTGGTTTGTTATTTATGTGGGTATGTATGCAGCACACACAAATGTGTATATAGATATGCCTACAGATACACCTATACATGCATGTGCATTTACTCGAATGTGTCTTTCTATACACATATGTGCATACATATCGATCTATATAACTGCACACATATTTTTTGGTTGTTTTTACTGTTGTTGCAAAATTGTAATGTTATAGCATTTACTGAAATTGTCCCTTTTTCTCATGTACTTCTTAGTTTCTTTACCTTGGTCAGGTTGAGCTGACTTCACCCATATTTGGTCTTGTCTTTCCCATCACCAAAAGCATCAAGGGTCTACTATCTGGAAAGTGATTTCCCTCTCCCTCTCCCTCTCATCCTTGGTAACCATCAAAGAACTTTGCTTTCTGTGTGTATATCTGTTCTTGATTTTTTATAGTAGTGAGACCATACAATATTAGTTTTTCATGATTGACTTATTTCTCTCAGCATAATGTTCTCCAGATTCATCCATGTTAAAAGATGTTTCATGGACTCCTTATTATTCTTTATAGTTATATGTACCACCGTTTGTTAATCCATTCATCTGTTGATGGGTACTTAGGTTGTTTCCATCTTTTTGCTATTGTGAATAATGCTGCAATGAACATAGGTGTGCATATATCTGTTCGTGTTACTGCTCTTGTATCTCTAGGATATATACCTAGGACTGGTATTACTGGATCATAAGGTATTCTATTTCTAGATTTTTGAGGAAGTGCCATATTGTCTCCACCAGCAATGTATGAGTTCCAATCCTCCCACAACCTTGCCAGCATTTGTTGTTTTCTGGTTTTTTAAATATTTTTTCCCATACAAAAATTTATACATACATTGTTAGGTGACCCTAATTGCTCTCCCAGTACTGTGACAGCACACTCCTCCTTTCCACCCCTGATTCCCCATGTCCATTCAACCAGCTCCTAACCCTCTCTGCCTTTACATCTCACCTCCAGACAGAAGCTGCCCATTAAGTCTCTTGTATCTACTTGAGCTAAGAGGCACACTCCTCACGAGTATCACTTTATGTCCCACAGTCCAGTCCAATCCCTGTCTGAAGAGTTGGCCTTGGAAATTATTTTAGTTCTGGGCTGATAGAGAATCCAGGGGCCTTGCTTTCCCGGGTTCCTCCTGTCTCAGTGAGACCATTAAGTCTGGTCTTCTTACTAGAATTTGAGTTCTGCATCCTACCTTTATCCTGCTCCATACGGGACTGTCTGTTACATTCCTTGTCAGGGTGGTCATTTGTGGTAGCCGGGCACCATCTAGTTCTTCTGGTCTCAGGCTGATGAAGTCTCTGGTTTATGTGGCCCTTTCTGTCTCTTGGGCTACTACTTCCTTGTGTCTTTGGTGTTCTTCATTCTCCTTTACTCCAGGTGGATGGGACCAATTGATGCATATTAGGTGGCCGCTTGCAAGCTATTAAGACCCCAGATGCCAATCACCAAAGGTAGGATGTAGAACATTTTCTTAATAAGCTTTGTTACGCCAATTAACCTAGATGTCCCCTGAAAGCATGGTCAACAGACTCCTACCCTGGTTACTCTGTCCCTCAAAGTGTTTGATTGTATTCAGGGAACTTCTTAGCTTTGGTTTAGTCCAGTTGTGCTGACTTCCCCTGTAGTGACTGCTGTCCTTCCCTTCACCTAAGATAATTCTTATCTACTATCTAGTTAGTAAATAACTCTCACCCTGTCTCCCCACCCTCGTAACCATCAAAGAATGTTTTCTTCTGTGTTTAAACCTTTTCTTGAGTTCTTATAATAGTGGTCTTATACAGTATTTGTCCTTTTGTGACTGACTAAATTCACTCAGCATAATGACCTCCAGCTTCCTCCATGTTATGTTTCATGGCTTCATCGTTGTTCTTTATCGTTGCATAGTATTCCATTGTGTGGATATACCATAATTTGTTCACCTGTTCATCTGTTGATGGGCACCTAGGTTGTTTCCATCTTTTCGCTATTGTGAACAGTGCTGCAATGAACATGGTGTGCATATATCTATTCGTGTGATAGCTCTTGTTTCTCTAGAATATATTCCAAGGAGCAGGATAGCTGGATCATATGGTACTTCTATTTCTAGCTTTTTAAGGAAGCGCCAAATCGATTTCCAAAGTGGTTGTACCATTTTACATTCCCACCAACAGAGTATGAGTGTTCCAGTCTCTCCACGACCTCTCCAGCATTTATTATTTTGTGTGTTTTGGATTAATGCTAGCCCTGTTGGGCTGAGATGATATCTCATTGTAGTTTTGGTCTGCATTTCTCTAATGGGTAATGATCGTGAACGTGTTAGCTGCCTGAATGTCTTCTTTGGCGAAGTGCCTGTTCATATCCTTTGCCCATTTTTTAACTGGGTTACTTGTCTTTTTGTTGTTGAGGTTTTTCAGTATCTTGTAGATTTTAGAGATTAGACACTGATCGGATTTGTCATAGCCAAAGATTTTTTCCCAGTCTGTAGGTTGTCTTTCTACTCTTTTGGTGAAGTCTTTTGATGAGCATAAGTGTTTGATTTTTAGGCACTCGCATTTATCTAGTCTCTCTTCTGGTGCTTGGGCCTTGTTACTTATGGCTCTTGTTGTGTTTAATCCATGTATTAGGGCTGCTAGCATTGTACTGATTTTTTCTTCCATGATCTTTATAGTTTTTGATTTTGTATTTAAGTCTTTGATCCATTTTGAGTTAGTTTTTGCACATGGTGTGAGGTATGGGTCTTGTTTCATTTTTTTGCAGGTGATATCCAGGTATGCCAGCACCATTTTGTTAAAGAGACTGTCTTTTCCCCAATTAACAGGACTTTGGGCCTTTGTCAAATAGCAGCTGCTCATAGGTGGGTGAATTTATGTCTGGATTCTCAATTCTGTTCCATTGGTCTATGTATCTGTTGTTGTACCAGTACCAGGATGTTTTGACTACTGTGGCTGTATAATAGGTTCTAAAATCAGGTAGTGTGAGGCCTCCCACTTTGTTCTTCTTCTTGAGTAATGCTTTTCTTATTCGGGGTCTCTTTCCTTTCCATATGAAGCTGGTAATTTTTTTATCCATCTCATTAAAAAGTGTTGGTGGAATTTGGATCAGGATTGCATTGTATCTGTATATGGCTTTGGGTAGAATTGACATTTTACAACGTTGAGTCTACGTATCCATGAGCAAGGTATGTTTTTCCACTTATGCAGGTCTCTTTCGGTTTCTTGCAATAGTGTCTTGTAGTTTTCATTGTATAGGTCTTTTACATCTCTGGTTAGATTTATTCCTAAGTATTTTACCTTCTTAGGGGCTATTGTATATGGTATTGATATGGTGATTTCCTCTTCAAGATTCTCATTGTTGGTGTAAAGGAATCCAATTGATTTTTTTTTTCTTTTTTTGGTCAAGGAATTCTTTATTATTCCTTAGGATGCTATCAAATGGTGTCAATCAATATTCGTTTTTTGTTTTTCCCCTACTTTAATCCACTTCTCTAACTTTATACATTTAAATTTAATTAGTTTAGTATAATTTAATTGATTTTAATTAAGTAATTACATAAATTAGTTATTTAAATAATGCAGGGAATTAACTTACTTTTCCATTCTTATCTGCTTCCTTTTCTACTTCTTCCTTTATCAAGAGCCTGCATTTCTTCTTTTTTTTTTTTTTTATTGTACTTTAGGTGAAGGTTTACAGAACAAATATTTTCTCATTAAACAGTTGGTACACATATTGTTTTATGACATTAGTTAACAACCCCATGACACATCAGCACTCTCCTTTCTCATCCTTTTTTTTTTTTGGTGAAAATATACTTAGCCAAAGATACATCATTTCAAAAATCTCTACATGCACAATTCAGTGACATCAATTATGTTCTTCCAGTTGTGCTGGTATTCTCACTTAAGATGAAGGTTTACAGATCAAAATAGTTTCTCATTAAACAGTACACATGTTGCCCTATGACAATGGTTAACAACCCCACTACATGTCAGCACTGTCCTTACTCAACCTTGGGTTCCCTATCACCAGCTTTCCTGTCCCCTTCCACCTTCTAGTCCTTGTCCCTGGACTGCTGTGCCTCATTAGTCCCATTTTTTTTTATGGGGCTGTCCAGTCTCCGGCTGAACGGTGATCATCAGAAGTTAATACACCACTGAGCTAAAAGGGTGTCTGGGGGCCATACTAACAGGGTTTCTTCAATCTTTTTCAGGACAGTAAATTTGGTCTTTTTTGTGTGTGTTAGAATTTTGTTCTACATCCTTCTCCAGCTCTGTCCAGAACCCTCTGTTGTGATCCCGGTCAGAGCAGTCAGTGATGGTAGCCGGGCACCATCTAGCTGTACTGGACACAGTCTAGTGGAGGCCTTGGTAGCTGTGGTCCATTAGTCCTTTGGACTAATCTTTTCCTTGTATCCTGTTCTCTTCATTCTCCCTTGCTCCTGAAGGGGTGAGACCAGTGGAGTATCTCAGATGGCTGCTCACAGGCTTTTAAGACCCCAGACGCTACTCACCAAGGTAGAATGTAGAACACTGTCTTTATAAGCTGTGTTATGCCAATTGAGCTAGATGTTCCCCGAGATCATGGTCCCCACAGCCCTCCCACCAGCAGTTCACTCCCTCAGGGAGTTTGGATGTGTCTTAGTATCTTCCATGACCTTTCCTTGTACAAGTTGTCCTGGCTTCCCCAGTATTGTGTACCGTCTCACCTTTCACCAAAGATACCACTTATCTATTGTCTATTTAGTATTCCCCCCCCATCCCTCCCATCTCTTGTAACCAACAAAGATTGTTACTTTTTGTGTGTAAACTTCTACATGAGTTTTTACAATAGAGGTCTAATACAATATTTGTTCTTTTGTGATTGACTTATTTCACTCAGCATAATGTCCTCCAGTTTCATCCATGTTATGAGATGCTTCACAGATTCATCATTGTTCTTTATGGTTGTGTAGTACTCCATTGTGTGTAGGTACCATAGTTTTTTTTAATCCATTCATCTGTTGATGGACATCGAGGTTGTTTCCATCTTTCTGCTATTGTGAACAACGCTGCAGTGAAAATGGGTGTGCATATATCTATTCATATGATGGCTCTTATTTCTCTAGGATATGTTCCTAGGAGTGGGATTGCTGGACCATATGGTATTTGTATTTCTAGCTTTCTAAGGAAGCACCATATCATTTTCCAAAATCGTTGTGTCATTTTGCATTTCACCAGCAGTGTGTAAGAGTTCTGATCTCCCTGCAGCCTCTCCAACATTTGTTATTTCCAGTGTTCTTGATTTGTGCCAGTAATGCCGGGGTGAGATGTTATCTCTCTGTGGTTTTAATTGGCACTTCTCTAACGGCTAGTGAAAGCAAACATTTCCTCATGTATCTGTTGGCGGCTTGAATGTCTTCTTTGGTGAAGTCTGTTCATTTTCTTTGCCCATTTTTAAATATAATTATTTGTCTTTTTGTTGTAGAGGTGCTGGATTTTTTTGTAGATTATGGAGATTAGACATATGGTCTGACTTGTACTGTCCAAAAATTTTTTCCCAGTCTGTAGGTTCTCTTTTTACTCTTTTCGTGAAGTCTTTTGAAGAGCATAGGTGTTTGATTTTTAGAAGATCCCAGTTAACTAGCTTATTTTCTGGGGTTGGTGTGTTGATGGTTATGGTTTGTGTCATGGATTGAATTCTGTCCCCCCAAAAATGTATGTGTCAGTTTGGCTAGGCCATGATTCCTGGTACTGTGTGATTTTCGTGTATGTTGTAAATCCTGCCTCTATGATGTTAATGAGGGAGGATGGGTGGCAGTTGTGTTAGTAAGGCAGGACTCAGTTTACAAGACTGGATTGTGTCCTGAGGCAATCTCTTGAGATATAAAAGACATAAGGGAGCAGTGAGACAGGGGGACCTCATGCCATCAAGAAAGCAGTGCCAGGAGCAGAGCGCGTCCTTTGGACCGGCATCCAGGCGCCGAGAGGCTCCTAGTCCTGTGGAACACTGATGAGAATGCCAAGAGAGAGAGAAAGCCTTCCCCTGGAGCTGACACCCTCAATTTGAACTTTTAGTCTACTTTACTGTAAGGAAATAAATTTCTCTTTGTTAAAACCATCCACTTGTGGTATTTCTGTTATAGCAGCACTAGATGACTAAGACAGTTTGTATCTTATTAATGCCGTGTATTACGGCCTGTAGCGTTGGTCCTATTTTTTCTTCTATGAACTTTATAGTTTTTGGCTTTATATTTAGGTCTTTGATCCATTTTGAAATAGTTTTTGTATATAGTGTGAGGTATGGGTCCTGTTTCATTTTTTTGCAGATGGATATCCAGTTTTGCCAGCACCATTTGTTAAAAAGACTGTCTTTTCCCCATTTGATGGATTTTGGGCCCTTGTCGAAGATCAGGTGACCGTAGGTGGATGGATTTACATGTGGGTTCTCAATTCTGTTCCATTGGTCAATGTATCTGTCGTTGTTCCAGTACCAGGCTGTTTTGACTACCGTGGCTGTACAGTTGGTTCTGAGGTCTGGTAGTGTGATTCCTCCTACTTTATTCTTCTTCCTCAGTAGTGCTTTACTTATTCGGGGCTTCTTTCCTTTCCATATAAAGTTAATGATGAGTGTTTCTGTCTCTTTAAAGAATGTTATTGTTATTTGGATCAGGATTGCATTGTATTTGTAAATTGCTTTGTATAGAATTGTCATTTTCAGAATGTTGAGTCTACTTATCAATGAGCATGGTATTTTTTTCCCCATGCGTTTAGGTCCTTTTGGGTTTCTTGCAGTAGTGTTTTGTAGTTTTCTGTGTATAGGTCTTTTACATCCCTGGTTAGATTTATTCCTAAGTATTTTATTTTTTTTTAGGGGCTATTATAAATGGTATTGTTTTCCTGATTTCCTTTCCATCATTCTCTTTATTGGTGTATAGGAATCCAACTGATTTTTGTATATTTATCTTGTATCCTGCTACTCTGCTGAATCTTTCTATTAGTTCCAGTAGATTTCTTGTGGAGTCTTTAGGGTTTTCTATGTATAGTATTATATCATCCGCAAACAGGGACAGTTTAACTTCTTCATTACCAATTTGGATGCCCTTTATTTCTTTTTCTTGTCTTGTTGCTCTAGCTAGAACTTCCAGCACAATGTCAAATAGGAGTGGTGATAAAGGGCATCCTTGTCTTGTTCCTGTTCTCAAGAGGAATGTTTTTCAGCCTCTCTCCATTAAGAATGATGTTGGCCATTGGTTTTGCATAGATGTCCTTTATTATGTTGAGGAAATTCCCTTCTATACCTATTTTATTGAGAGTTTTTATCAGGAATGGGTGTTGGACTTTGTTGAATGCCTTTTCTGCATCAAATGAGATGATCATGTGATTCTTTCCTTTCCTTTTATTTATGTGGTGGATTACATTGAATGATTTTCTAGTATTGAACCATCCATGCATATCTGGTATGAATCCTACCTCATCGTGGTGTATTATTTTTTGATACGATGTTGAATTCTATTGGCTAGAATTTTGTTGAGAATTTTTGCATCTATATTCATGAGAGATATTGGCCTGAAATTTTCTTTTTTTGTGTCATCTTTGCTTAGTTTTGTTATCAGGGTTATGCCAGCTTCATAGAAGGAATTCAGAAGTGTTGCTTCCTTTTCTATGTTCTGAAATCGTTTGAGTAGTACTGGTACAAGCTCTTCTCTGAATGGTTTGTAGAATTCTCCAGTGAAGCCATCTGGCCCAGGGCTTTTTTTTTTGTTGGGAGTTTTTTCTTTTTTTTTTTATTACCTTTTCAATCTCTTCTGTTGTTATGGATCTGTTCAGATTTTCAGCATCACTTTGTTGTAGTTGGGTAGGTGGTGTGTTTCTAGAAATTTATCCATTTCCTTAGGTTTGGAAATTTGCTGGAGTATAGTTTTTCATAATATTCTGTTATGATCCTTTTTATTTCAGTTGGGTCTGTTGTAATGTCATCTATTTCATTTCTTATTTGGGTTATTTGCATCCATTCCTGTTTTTCTTTTGTCAGTCTGGCCAGTGGTTTGTCAATTTTGTTGATTCTTTCAAAGAACCAACCTTTGTTTTTGTTGATTCTTTCTATTGTTTTTCTGTTCTCTATTACATTTATTTCTGCTCTGATATTTATTATTTCCTTTCTTCTGGTGGCTGTGGGCTTTTTTTGCTGTTCTCTTTCTATTTGTTTGAGTTCTGTAGTTAATGTTTTGATTTTGTCTGTTTCTTCTTTTTTGATGTGTGCATCTATTGCTATAAATTGTCTTCTGAGGACTGCCTTTGCTGTGTCCCAAAAGCATTGGTATGATGTGCTTTCATTCTCGTTTGATTCTAGGAATCTTTTGATTCCATCTCTGATTTTTTGTATTACCTGGTGGTTTTTAAGCAGGGTGTTATTCAGTTTCCATGTACTTGATCTTTTTCCCCTTGCTCTTTCTGTTGTTAATTTCTACCTTGTTGGCATTGTGGTCAGAGAAGATACATTATATTATCTCAACGTTTTGGCTCTTGCTGAGGATTGCTCTGGGCCTGAGATGTGGTCTGTTCTGGAGAACGTTCCGTGTGCATTGGAAAAGAACGTGTACTTTGCAGCTGTTGGATGGAGTGTTCTGTATATGTGTATGAGATCAAGTTGGCTGATTGTGCCCTTTAGGTCTTCTGTATCTTTGCTGAGTTTCTTTTTAGATATTCCATCCTTTACTGACAGTGGTGTGTTGAAGTCTCCTATTATTATTGTGGAACTGTCTATTTCTCTTTTCAGTACTGTTAGAGTTTATTTTATGTATTTTTGAGCTTTGTCATTGGGTGCATATACGTGTATTATGGTTATGTCTTCATGATGGATTGTCCCCTTAATTATTATATAGTGTCCTTCTTTGTCTTTTACTGTGGATTTTGTTTTAAAGTCTATTTTATCTGAGATTAGTATTGCCACTCCTACTCTTTTTTGGTAGTTGTTAGCTTGATATATATATTTTCCAACTTTTAATTTTTAATAAATTCATGTCTTTGTTTCTAAGGTATGTCTCTTGTAGACAGTGTAGTGATGGATCCTGTTTTTTTTTAATCCTTTCTGTCACTCTCCATCCCTTTATGGGTGCATTGATTCCATTTACATTCAGTGTAATTATTTGTAGATGTGAGTTTATTGCTGTCATTTTGTAGTGCTTTTTTTTTGTGGTGCTGATGATTTCTTTGTTCCTCTTACTCTGCTCTGCTGAATTCCTTTTGTTTGTGGATTTTTTTCATTTCTTTTGTTTTTTTAGGTGTTGTTTTTACTGAAACTTTATGTTTTTCATCTTTATTTTTATGAGTATGTTTTTTAACTTTCTCTGTGATTACTGTGAAATTTACCCTTGTCTTTCTAAGTTTGAAGCAGTGTATTATTAATTGGTATTGCTTTGCCTTCCTCTCCATTAGAAAATTCTATACCTACACTGTTTATTCCCTCTTTTATTGTTCTGATGTTGTTGTCATTTACAGATTAACTGCTCTGAGTCCCTGTTGTTTTTCTTTTGGTTTTGGATAGTCTTTAAGAGTTCATTTCCTAGATTGGTATCTGGCTGGTATGATCCTGCATCCTAGATTCAGCCTGTGAGCTGAAGTTGTTTGTTCTCAGATAGAAGGGCTCCCTTTAATAATTCTTGTAAGTTTGGTTTGGTTTTTACATATTCCCTTCATTTCCATTTATTTGGAAAAGTCAAGTTTCATCATCATATTTGAATGAGAGTTTTGCAGGATATATTATTCTTGGTTGGCAATTTTTTTCTTTCAAGGTTTTATATATGTCATCCCATTGCCTTCTTGCCTGCGTGGTTTCTGTCGAATAATCTGAGCTTAGTCTTATTGTTTCTCCTCTGTTTGTGATTTTTTTTTATCTCGAGCTGCTCTCAGGATTCTGTTTGTCTTTGGTTTTGGTGAGTGTGATTATGATATGCCTTGGTGATTTTCTTTTGGCATCTATCCTATATGGGGTTCATTGAGCTTCTTGGGTGGCCAGCTTTTCATCTTTCATGATATTGGGGAAGTTTTCTGTCAGCAATTCTTAAATGATCCTCTCTGTGTTTTCTGTTTTCTCCCCCTGTTCTGGAACCCAATCACTCGAAAATTTTGCTTTTGATTGTACCCCACATAATTCTCAGGGTTTTTTCGTTTTTCTTTGTTCTTTTTTCTAACTTTTCCTAGAACAGAGTTGTATCCAAGTGTTTGTCTTCAATTCCACTGATCCTGTCTTCCACCGTTTTAAATATGCTTCTCAGCCTTTCTAGGACACTGTCCATTTCTGAAATCTTGTTGTTTATCTTTTGGATTTCTAATTGTTGTTTTGTATAATTTCTAGTTGTGAATTTATTTTAGCATTTTGTTCCTGCATTATTTTCCCGAATTCTTCCATTTTTTTGTCTGTATTTTCCATGAATTTGTCTTTTTCCTCATTTTTGTCTGCTTTTTGCTTCAACTCTTGGATAATTCTGAGTATTAGAGATTTGAATTCCCTATCAGGTAGTTCTAGTGTCTTTTCTTCTACTGTAAAGTCATCTGTTGTTTTATTTTTGATGCTTACTGGAACCATCCTGTCCTGTTTTTGTAAATGTTTTGATATTGTCTGCTGTCTTTGGGGCATTCAGTAGTTATTTTTCTCGTTTATTGATTGTAGGGTTTTTGTTTGTTTTTTTGTTTTTGTCCTTTTTTTCAATTTGGCTATGTCTGAGCAGGTGGGCTGTGTGTTCTTTGTTGTTTGCTTGTCTGTGCGCATGTTACCTTTCACGTTCTTCTCTATTTGGCAGGGTAAGTTGCTCAGATATGGTACAGCAGGGCAGGTCTAGCTGAAGAGGAGTTGCTGGAATGGGTTGTTTTTGGTACTTACTACAGCCACCATGGCGGGCCAGTAATCAATGCAGGGCAGGTTCTGGTGGTCTGTGCCTGTATTGCTTGGTGGTGTGATGTTAAGCACACGGTGCAGGTAGGCAGGATGGAGTGGGGAGACTGTTATGTGTGGAGCTAAGTTGGGTATGGGAGAGAGGAGAGAGGAACAAGAGCCAGAAATATACAAACAAAAAAGGTGCTAGGGGAGCTTGTCATTGGAGTGGAGAGATGAGAGACAATGAAATGGAGAAAAACAAAAAGGGGAAGAAGAAGAAAAGAAAAGAATTAATAAATAAAAATTAGAAAGAAAAAAGAAAAGGAAAATTCCCAGGGATCTCACCAGTGCAGCTACGAGGTCTGGGGAAGTTGTTCCCAGGTGTTGAAGTACATCCTGGCCAGAAGGCATAGAGGTGTCACTCAGCGCCAGGTATCCAGAGGACAGGAAGAGAAGGAAGGTATAGAAAGATGAGAAACTGAGTAATGAAGAAAGACAAAAAGGGAAAAATTGGGAAAAGAAAAGAAAACAAATTTAACAAAAAAAGAACAAGAACCCCCCCCCCCAAAAAAAAAAAAACAGAAAAAGAAAAAAAAAAAACCATGAAAAAGAAATGCTCTCAGGGATCCCTCTGCATGTCTGTGCAAGCTGAGGGGGTAGGTCCCAAGCCATGCAGTACTGCCCGGCTAGAACAGGCACCCAACTCGAGAAAAGAAAAAGAAAACAAACAAACAATTTAAAACAAACCAACAAAAAAAGCCCTGGGATCCCATCAGCATGGCAGCATGGACCGGGAAGCAGTTTCACATTCAAGCTGAGTTTCACAGCCTTTCAGGAAAAGCAAAGATGGTGCATGGAGCCCAGTATTTGAGAGAAAGGAGGGGGAGGTGGTGAGAGGTAAGGAAGAAATCAAAAGAAGTGGAAAAAAGCAACACTAGCAGCCAAAAAATCTCACTCAGGGAGTTGGCCAGTGCAGGCAGGTGGAATCCAAGCAGCTGGTGCTTCCCGGCCAAGAGACTGTGGCCGTGGGATGCAGAGGAGGCCGAGTGGGGGTGAAGAAGGATGGTGGGTTGGAAAGCATATATTGCTGGTTACCAGTTATTCTGTCTCTTCTGGAAGCTCTGTGAAGCCGATTTCTCATACACCCTGTTCCCTGGTCTCTGATAGGAGTCCAAGATGGCGGATCTGTTCTGCAGCAGGTGATAGGGAACCTCTGTATGTATATTTCCTCGCTCTCTGTTCTCTGTCAGTTTCTTATTCCATTTGGTGCTTGGCTGAGTTCTTTATCTCCTCATTTGATGCTTAGGGTTTCAGGATTGCTGTTTTCTCTGTTTGGCTTAGTTTCTCAGATCTTTGCTTTGGAGGGATGGTGTGGTGCTTCTGCCTAGAGCGCCATGTTTCTGGAAGTCCCTCCCAACTGATTTTTGTATGTTTATCTTGTATCCTGAAACTTTGCTGAAATCTTCTATTAGTTCTAGTAGTTTTCTTGTGGATTCTTTGGGGTTTTCTGTGTATAAGATCATATCGTCTGCAAATAGAGATACTTTGACTTCTTCCCTACCAATTTGGATGCTCTTTATTTCTTTTTCCAGCCTAATTGCTCTGGCTAGGACCTCCAGCACAATGTTGAATAAGAGTGGTGATAAAAGCATCTTTGTCTGGTTCCCATTCTCAAGGCGAATGCTTTCAAAGTCTCTCCATTTAGGATGATGTTGGCTGTTGGCTTTGTATTAATGTCTTAATTATGTTGAGGAAATTCCCTTCTATTCCTATATTGTTGGGAGTTTTTGTCATAAATGGGTGTTGGACTTTGTCGAATGCCTTTTCTACATCGATTGATAAGATCATGTGGTTATTGTCTTTTGTTTTATTTATGTGATGGATTACATGGATTGTTTTTCTAATCTTGAACCATCCTTGCATACCTGGTATGAATCCCACTTGATCATGGTGAATTATTTTTTTGATATGTTGCTGAATTCTATTGGCTATAATTTTGTTGAGGATTTTTGTGTCAATATTCATGAGGGATATTGGTCTGTAATTTTCTTTTTTTTGTGGTGTCTTTACCTGGATTTGGTATCAGGGTTTTGCTGGCTTCATAAAATGAGTTTGGGAGTATTTCATCCTTTTCTATGCTCTGAAATACCTTTAGTAGTAGTGGTGTTAACTCTTCTCTGAAAGTTTGGTAGAATTCTTCACTGAAGCCATCCAGGCCAGGGCTTTTTTTTTGCTGTTAGGTTTTAATTACCTTTTCAATCTCTTCTTTTTTTTATAGTTTTATTTAGTTGTTCTACCTCTGCTTGTGTTAGTTTAGGTAGGTAGTGAGTTTCTAGAAATTTGTCCATTTCCTCTAGGTTTTCAAATTTGTTAGAGTACAATTTTTTATAGTATTCTGTTATGATTCTTTTAATTTCAGTTGGGTCTGTTGTGATATCACCCATCTCATTTCTTATATGGATTATCTGATTCCTCTCCTGTTTTTCTTTTGTCAGTTTGGCCAATGGTCTATCAATTTTGTTGACGTTTTTGAAGAACCAGCTTTTGCTCTTGTTAACTCTTTCAATTGTTTTTCTATTCTCTATTTCATTTGATTCTGCCCTAATTTGTATTATTTCCTTTCTTCTGGCGTCTGAGGTCTTCTTTTGCTGTTCTCTTTCTACTTGTTCCAGTTGTCAGGTTAATGTTTTGATTATGGCCCTTCCTTTTTTTTGGATGTGTGCATTTATTGTTATAATCTGACCTCTGAGCACTGCTTTTGCTGTGTCCCAAAGGTTTTTGTAGGGTGCATTTTCATTCTTGTTTGCTTCTGTGAATTTCTTTATTCCATCCTTGATTTCTTGCATAAGCCAGTAGTTTTTGAGCAAGGTGTTGTTCAGTTTCCATGTGTTTGATTGTTTTTCCTAGCTTTTTCTGTTGTTGAGTTCTACTTTCATGGCTTTATCGTCAGAAAAGATGCTTTGTAATATTTTGATGCTCTGGATTTTGTTAAGGCTTACTTTATTGCTTAATATTTGGTCTATTCTGGAGAATGTTCCATGTGTGTTGGAAAAGAAACTATACTTAGCTCTCTTGGGTGGAGTGTTTGGTTTATTTCTGTGAGATCAAGTTGGTTGATTGTAGCATTTAGCTCTTCCGTGTCTCTGTTGAACTTCTTGATGGTCTGTCTGTCCTTCACCGAAAGTGGTGTGTTGAAGTCTCCTACTACTATTGTGGAGCTGTCTATCTCTCTTTTCCATGCCATTAGAGTTTGTTTTATGTATTTTGGAGCCCTGTCATTGGGTGCGTAAATATTTATTATAGTTATGTCCTCCTGGTGTATTGATCCTTTAATCATTATATAGTGTCCTTCCTAATCCTTTGTAGTGGATTTTACTTTAAAGTCTATTTTGTTGGAGATTAATATTACCACTCCTGCTCTTTTTTGAGTGTTGTTTGCTTTGAGTTTTAGTTTGTGTCTTTAAGTCTATAGTGCGTTGCTTGTAGGCAGCATACAGACAGATCGTGTTTTTTTTATCCTATCTGCCACTCTCTGTCCCTTTATGGGTGCATTTAGTCTATTTACATTCAGCGTAATTATTGAAAGGTATGAGTTTAGTGTTGTTATTTTAATAATTTTTTTTGTGTTGTTGACAATTTCTTTCTTCCACATAATTTTCTGTGCTGAGTCATTTTTCTTTATGTATTTTCTTTTCATCTTTTTCATTGTTGTTGATTTTGTGTTTATTGAGTCTTTATATTTTTCTAGTTTTTTATTTTGACTTGTAAGATTGTTAGTTTCCTTTGTGGTTACCTTAATGTTTACTCCTATTTTTCTAAATTTATTCCATTCTTTTATTTCTTTATATCACCTTGACTTCCTCTCCATATGAAAAATCTTTGTCTATGTTTTTTAAGTCCCTCTTTTTTGTTTTAATGTTGTCATTTTTTTGCATACTGACATCTGTTTCCCTATTTTCAGTGTTTTAGCTTTGATTTACTTTTGTCACTTCCCTATCTGGGTTGATATCTGGTTGCTCTGTCCTGTGTTCTACTCTTGGATTGTTCTCTGATGTTACTGATTTTCTAACTGGGGGACTCCCTTTAGTATTTCTTGTAATTTTGGTTTGGTTTTTGCAAATTTCCTAAATTTCTGTTTAGCTGTAAATGCCCTAATTTTACCATCATATTCGAGAGACAGTTTTGCTGGATATATAATTCTTGGCTGGCAGTTTTTTTCCTTCAAGGCTTTATATATGTCATCCCATTACCTTCTTGCCTGCATGCTTTCTGCTGAGTAGTCCAAGCTTATTCTTATTGACTTTCCTTTGTAGATGACTTTTCGTTTATCCCTAGCCACTCTTAAAATTCTCTCTTTATCTTTGGTTTTGGCAAGTTTGATTATAATATGTATTGGTGACTTTCTTTTGGGATCTAGCTTATGTGGGGTTTGTTGAGCATCTTGTATAGATATCTTCTCATGTTTAATGATATCAGGGAAGTTTTCTGCCAACAAATCTTCACCAATTCTCTCTGTATTTTCTCTTATCCCCCCCGTTCTGGTACTCCAATCACTTGTAGGTTATTCCTCTTGATAGAATCCCATATAATTCTTAGGGTTTCTTCATTTTTTTCTAATCCTTTTATCTCATTTTTCCTCAAATAAGTTGGTGTTAAGTGGTTTATCTTCAATCTCACTAATTCTGACTTCCATTGCCTCAATTCTGCTCCTATGACTTTCTATCAAATTGTCAAATTCTGAGATTTTATTGTTAATCTTCTGGATTTCTAATTGCTGTTTCTGTATGGATTCTTGCATTCTGTTAAATTTGTCATTATGCTCTTTTCTAATCTTTTTAATTTCCTCTGTTGCGTATTCTGCATTTTGATTAATTTCCTTCCTAATTTGTTGAAGAGTTCTGTATATTAATCTTTTGTGTTCTGCCTCTGGTAATTCCAAGAAATTTTCCTCCTCTGGAAAATTTGTAGATTCTTTATTTTGGAAGGTTGCTGAAGCCATCATGGATTGCCTGTTTATGTGATTTGATATTGACTGTTGTCTCCGAGCCATCAGTAAGTTATTATATTTATTTATTTTATGTTTGCTTACTGTGTCTTAGCTTCTTGTTTTGTTTGGATATGCCCAAATAGGCTGTTCGTATGAGCTAGTTTGATTATTGGCACCTTTGAAGCTCTAATGTCCTGTAACCAGGTGGTTAGATCTGTTACTAGGTATGTGAGCTCAAGAGTCCTCCCACTCCTGTACAGATTCAGCTCAGGTGTCCAGGTAGATAGCCACTAAGTGTGTGGTGTAGGCTCTCACTTACAGTCCTAGACAGGCATGGGTGATTGGTGTAGGCACAGGCATCTGGCTGCAGCAGGGGGGAAACACTCTGAGCAAGGCAAGGGGCTGATGGCCGCCCCCGAGTGTCCAGTAGGAAGGTGTGTTCCTGTTCCCTAGAGAGCATAGGTGGGTGGGTTTTGTAGCCGGACTATGAGCACCTAATGCTGTAGGCCTTAAGGACTGGGGAGGGGGGCACCTCTTATTCATGGGCCCCTATAGCAGGTGGAGCCACTAGTCCTCAAGCCACTGATGTGGGTAGGTGAAGACCCTGCTTAATGGGCAGAGCAGTGTCAGATGTCAAGTACCTGCTACTTCACAGCTGAAATAGTTTAAGTTAGGGCTCCGGTATATATCCTGTTGTACTGCAGTAATGAGGGCCTACACTGTTGAGATGGGCCCACACAAGTAGGGGGTAAGGCACTCAGAGTCTGTGGATCCCTTATGCCTGTGCCTAGGCAAAGGAGCTGTGCCTTCCCTGGGTTTCTGGTTTAGGGGAGCTGGCAGTTTATTTTTTTCCACTTTTTGTTAACTTGTTCTCTATCCAAGGCTGGGAGAATGGCTCCAGGCGTGTGACAGATCCTACTTCCGGCCCAGGGGACTCAGCAATTGCTGAAGCCAGTCCTGGGCTCGGTGCAGAGCAGGGAGCAGGGAGTTAAATGTGAAAGAGGTTTTTCCTTAAGGGGAGTGTTTTTGATCTGCGTGGTAGGCGGTACTCAGTTACTTATCTTTTGCTGAGCGAAGGCTGCATCTCACTGGTTCTGGGTGACCGCGTAGACTCTCTGGCACTGGGTCTTTCCTGCTGCAGAAATCACGCCTCCTGAGCACTGCCAGTTGCCTGCCTCACTGCTCACTCCCGAGCTGATCAGGACTGAAGGGCTCAGGATCTCACCAGGTGGGGTCTGGCAACTTCTCGCTCCTTCTGAACTGTCTCTCCCTCCCCCTGCCAGTCAGTCTGGTTCCTCAACTCTGCCTTTGATGTTCAGGGCTCCCAGATTGCCATATATAGTCAATTCACTTGTTTTTTCGGGTCTTCATTGTAAGAGGGGCCACCAGAAGCATCTGACTACTCTGCCATCTTGGCCCTGCCTGTTTTCTATTTTATTGATCATTGCCATTTTTGCAGGGTGAGATGGTATCTTATTGTACTTTTGATTTGCATCTCTCTTATGGCTAATGGTAATTTCTCATATGCAAGTTCAAGATGAAGCCGAAGAAAATTGAGCCAAGTCCATGAGAGCCAACATACGACCTTGAGTATATCCCACCTGAATTTATGGACCATCTCAAGAATAGATTTGACACATTGAACACTAATGACTGAAGACCAGATAAGTTGTGGGAAGACATCAAGGACATCATACATGAAGAAAGCAAAAGGTCATTAAAAAGACAGGAAAGAATGAAAAGACCAAAATGGATGTCAGAAGACATTCTGAAACTTGCCCTTAAACATAGAGTACCTAAAGCGAATGGAAGAAATGATGAAGTAAAAGAGCTGAAGAGAAGATTTCAAAGGGCACCTCCTGAAGATAAAGTAGAATATTATAATGAAATGTGCAAAGATCTGGAGTTGGAAAACCAAAAGGGAAGAACATGCTTGATATTTCTCAAGCTGAAAGAACTATAGAAAAAATTCAAGCCTTGAGTTGCAATTTTGAAGGATTCTATGGGCAAAATATAGAATGATGCAGGAAGCATCCAAAGCAGATGGAAGGAATACACAGAATCACTGTACCAAAAAGAACTGGGCGACATTCAGCCATTTCAGGAGGTAGCATATAATCAAGAATCGATGGTATTGAAGAAAGAAATCCAAGCTGCACTGAAGACATTGGTGAAAAACAAGCCTCCAGGAATTGATAGAATACCAGCTGTGATGGTTGAACAAACAGATGCAGTGCTGGAGGTGCTCACTCATCTATGCCAAGAAATTTGGAAGAGAGTTACCTGGCCAACTGACAGGAAGAGATCCATATTTGTGCCCATTCCAAAGAAAGGTGATCCTACAGGATGCAGAAATTATCAAACAATATCATTAATATCACACACAAATAAAATTTTGCTGAAGGTCATTCAAAAGCAGTTGTAGCAGTACATCAACAGGAAACTGTCAGAAATTCAAGCCAGGTTCAGAAGAGGACGTAGATCGATATCATTGCTGATGTCAGACAGATCTTAGCTGAAAGCAGAGAATACCAGAAAGCTGTTTACCTGTGTTTTATTGACTATGCAAAGGCATTCTACCGTGTGGATCATAACAAATTATGGAGAACAATGCAAAGAATGGGAATGCCGGAACACTTAATTGTGCTCATGCGGAACCTGTACATAGACCAAGAGGCAGGCGTCTGAACAGAGCAAAGGGATACTACATGGTTTAAAATCAAGAAAGATGTGCCTCAAGGTTGCATCGTTTCACCATACTTATTCAGTCTGTATGCTGAGCAAATATTTCGAGAAGCTGGACCATATGAAGAAGAATGTGGCATCAGGATTGGTGGATGACTCATTAACAACCTGTGATATGCAGATAACACAACCTTGCTTGCTGAAAGTGAAGAGGACTTGAAGCACTTACTGGTGAAGATCAAAGACTACAGCCTTCAGTATGGATTACACCTCAACATAAAGAAAACAAAAATCCTCACAAGTAGACCAATAAGCAACATCGTGATAAATGGAGAAAAGCTTGATGTTGTCAAGGATTTCATTTTCCTTGGCTCCACAATCAATGCCCACAGAAGCAGCAGTCAGAAAATGAAATGAAATATTACATTGGGCAAATCTGCTGTAAAAGACCTCTTTAAAATCTTAAAAAGCAAAGATGTCACTTTGAGAACTAAGGTGCACCTGATCCAAGGTATGGTGTTTTTAATCGACTTATATGCATTCAAAAGCTGGGCAATGAATAAGGAAGAGTGAGGGAGAATTGATGCCTTTGAATTATGGTGTTGGTGAAGAATATTGAATATATCATGGACTGCCAGAAGAGTGAATGAGTCTGTCTTGGAAGAAATACAGGCAGAGTGCTCCTTGGAAGTGAAGATGGGGAGACTTCATCTCATGTACTTTGGACATGATGCTATCAGGAGGGATCAGTCCCTGGAGAAGGACATCATGCTTGGCAAAGTAGAGGGTCAGTGAAAAAGAAGAAGACCCTCAACAAGATGGATTGAGACAATGGCTGCAACAATGAGCTCAAACATAACAAGGATTGTGAGGATGGCGAGGGACCAGGCAGTGTTTGGGTTCTGTTGTAATAGGGTTGCTATCAGTCAGAACTGACTCGATGGCACCTAACAACAACAACAATAAAGGCTAATGATTGTGAGCATCTTTTCATGTATTTGTTGGCCACCTGAATGCCCTCTCTGGTGAAGTGTCTGTTCATGTCCTTTGCCTATGTTTTGATTGGATTTTTTTTGTTGTTAAGTTGTTGAAGTTTTCTACATATTTTAGAGATTAGACCCTTATCAGATGTGTCATTGCCAAATTTTTTTTCCCGTTCTGTGGATTCTCTTTTTACTCTCTTGGTAAAGTCTTTTGATGCGCATAAGTTATTTAATTTACAGGGGGTCCCAGTTATCTAGTTTATCTTCAGTCATTCGTGCTTTTCTAGTTTTGTTTGATAGATTATTCATGCCAAAAATTAAGTCCCCTAGTTTTGAGCCTATGTTATTTTCCAGGAACTTTATAGTTTTAGCCTTAACATTTAGGTCTTTGATTCATTTTGAGTTAGTTATTGTGCATGGTGTGAGGTATGGATCCTGTTTCATTTTTCTGCATATGGATATCCAATTTTGCCAGCACTATTAAAGAGACTGTTTCTTCCCCATTGAATGGACTTTGACCCTTTGTTAAAATCAAGATCAACTGCCTGTGGATGGATGGATTTACTTCTGGGTTCTCAGTTCTATTCCATTGTTGTCGAACCAGTACCAGACTCTTTTGATTACAGTGGCTGTATAGTAAGTTTTGAAATTGGGATGTACGAGACCTCCTACTTTGTTTTTCTTCTTCAGTATAGCTTTAGCTATTCGGGGCCTCTTTACTTCCCATGTAAAGCTGGAGATTAGTTTTTCCATTTCATCAAAGAATGTTGTTGGGATTTGGATTGGGATGGCATTATAGCTATAGACTGCTTTTGGTAGTATTGACATTTTTACAATATTAAGTCTTCCAATCCCAAGCACAGAATGTTTTTCCATTTATCTTTTGGTTTCTTGCTGCAGTGTTTTATAGTTTTCCTTGTGTAAGTCTTATACATCCCTGGTTAGGTTTATCCATCAGTGTTTTATCCTCTTGGGGTCTATTGTAAATAGTATTCCTTTTCAGAATCCTCCTTGTTAGTGTGGAGGACTCAAATGATTTTTGTGTGTTTATCTTGTACTCTGCCACTTTGCTGACTCCTTCTAATTAGTTCCAATAATTCTCTTATGGAGTCTCTGTGATTTTCTATGTATAGGATCATGTTATCTGCAAATAAGAACAGTTTTACTTCTTCCTTTCCAATCTGGATTCCCTTTATGTACCTTTCTTGCCTAGTTCTAGCTAGGACTTCCAGTACAATATTGAATAATAGTTGTGATAAGGGGCATCCTTATTTTGTTCCTGTTCTTAAGGGGAATACTCTCAATTTTTCTCTGTTGAGAATAATGTTGGCTATTGGTTTTGCATATATGCCCTTTATAATGTTGAGGAATTTCCTTTCTATTCCTATTTTGCTGAGAGTTTTTATCATCTTCTTCCTTTCTTTCCCCCCCCCATACATCCTATTCCTCAAATTCAGTCTACTCCTCACAATTCTCTTCCTTCTCCTCCTCAGCATATATTTTATGTGAAAACTATTTTATATTACAGTAGATACTATTTTAATTTTAGTCATACAGCTTATTTTTAATAGCTAAAAATTTCCTGTGAAAATGTTAAATGAAAGTGATCCCTTTTTGTTTTTAATAGTAGCATTTGAGTTTATAGTTGAGCTCAAAGACTTAGTCTTTGTAATAAGCACATTGCTAAACTGAAAAGTTTCAAATTCATCCTGTGAGGAGGACCCAAGGGTAAGAGAGTTAGCAAGCAACAACAAAAGATGTCGGATTTATTGTACCCTATATTTTGAAGCACACTAGCTAAGGCTTTGTAAAAAGACATCCACAGAACAATAAAATGTTATAGCCAGAAGAGGTTTGAGAGATCATTTAGTCCAGACTCCTCATATTAGACATATAGAAAGATGAAGTGACTTATTCCAGGTCACATAGCAAGTGAGCAATATAGTTGGTCCTAGACTTCAGGTAGAAGTCCCTAGGTGATGGAATTGGTTAATGTGCTTGGCTACTAACCAAAAGGTCGTAAGTTCAAGTCAATCCAGAGGGGCCTGAGAAGAAAGCCCTGGTGATCTACTTCTGAAAAATCAGCCATTGAAAACCTTATGGAGTACAATTCTATTCTGATAACACATCAAGTTGCCACGAATTGAAATTGACTTGATGGCACCTGGTTTAGACTTTAGGTAGAATGAATCTTTATTCAGTACCTTTTTTCAGATAATGATCTCTTAAGAAATTAGGATAACATAAAAGCAAAATAAATCAACAGAAATTAATATTTGTATATTATATCTGCACCTCTTTCAGACTTAGTTTCAAAGCAGTTTTTCATTTTGCTGTCTGTGAGGCTGAACTCTGAGAGACCATGGCAAGGAAATAGTCTATTCTGTCTCAGTAGAATGACTAGGATGGGGCAACTGTACAGTCTGCCTCTGTCCCTGAAGCTGTCACTCCCCCAGTGCCCCATCTTGCCTTATTAACCTCTTGACTAGAAGATAATTCTTAATGACCTTCCTGTTTCTCCTGAGTAGAAACCTGAAGAGTGATGTGAATCACAATGCAAAGGGGTTATGTTGAGGCTGGAAATAAAGAGGGACGTGTGGATTGGAAGTGGAGTACACGAGGCCTATGTACATCAGGGCATGGGGTCAGAGGATAGGATGGCCTGAAGGGTAGGGAGACAGTCTCTAGAACTTGCATTAGGCATGAAAAGATCCAGTTGTTTCTATTCATTCCTACATAATTTAAATCCGTCCTTAAAGAAATGTATGACCTGCAGCTCACGTTGCCTTATTGTGCTTTGTCTCTGAAAAGCATAGATTTTAGGAGATTAGTGAAGCAAATACTCTTTCTTCTTATGATTGACTAGATTGTCGCTCATCCTTTATGTTCCTTTTCAATTTGTTCATGTCCCTAGAGTAGGTAAAGGCCATTGGATCTATAAAATTTGCAGTAATATTAAAAAATAAGTGACTGATTTTGAGGAACACCTTGTAAACTTGTGAGGTTCAAAGAACACCCATCTGATACTTAAATACCTTATTATTTTTTTAAACCTTGATGTTCATGCTTTTTATTATTAAAGTTACACATGCTTGTTATAGAAAATGTGGAAATGATGGAAGAATAGATGTAAAGGATAAATAATCATCCATTGACTCACTATCCAAAGTCTGTTAATATTTTGAATTCTTTTGTTGATTTGTTTCTTGTATCTTTTTCAGCTTCTTCTTTTCCCAGGGTTGTGTATGTATTTTTGTGGTATGATTTTTTACTTAGGCCAGGAATCCTGGTAGCAGACAACTCCAGGCAGCTGAAAGTTTTCTTTATTATGTTGTTGTGCACCTTCGAGTCAATTCTGACTCAAAGTGACCCTATAGGACAGAGTAGAACTGCCCCCATAGGGTTTCTAAGGCTGTAATCTTTATGGAAGTAGATTGCTGGGTCTTTTCTCCTGCGGACCTACTGGTGGGTTCCAATGGCTGACTTTTTCAGTTAGCAGCCTAGTGCTTAACCATTGTGCCACCAGGTTTTTGATATGTGCACAGTTTTTGATATTAGAAATGATGTTATAATGTACTGTCTATTGCATATAACTTCTGAGTTTGGAGTCTTTTCTTAGCATAGATTGTAGTAATGGAATTACAGGGTCTTCATATATACTGTCAAGTTACTTTCCAAAAATGCGAGTTTGCACTTGGTGTTAGACATCTGAAGTTCTGTATGCTCAGTGTCCCTATATTCCCTGTTCTGTTAAGAGCACCCGCCCTCTTGATTGACCTCACCATAACCATGTAATTGTGGACACAGGGGGGTGCTACCATGCTGCCTTCCTAGTTCATAGCAATCCATCTAATGGGGACATGTGACCCAAGCCAGGCCAATCAGATTGCTTTCCTTGAAGTATTCTGTCTCCTCGGGTTTCTAAGCTGTGATGATATGATGTGGAGCTGCCCACTGCTAGGACTCCGGACTTAAGAAAGAAACTTTGCAATTGGAGAGAAGGAGGGCAATACAAAGAGAAAAGTTGAGACAGAACACTGTGATTGGGGGTTGAAAAGGGGAGAAAAAGAGGACAAGAAAAAGGAGTAGAGGAGAGAAGGGAATTGGGAAAAGAAGTAAAAAGAAGGAGTTGAGTCCCTCAATTCAGTTATCACGGAGGTCAATGGCATGCATATCCTTTCCAGATACATGAACCAATAAATGCTTTCATATGATTAAGTTAGTTTGAGTAGGATTTCTGTGGCCTGTCATTTGTTTTTTATAGTTTCTTTTTAAATTCAAAATCTAAGTATAAATTTCCCACTCTACGTTGCACTGATACCAAGTCTTAATCATAATCAATATTCAATATTAATTGAAATAGCTCTCCATGATTAAAATTAAAAATGTTAAATGAGTTATAAGTTTCATGAGTCAAGATTAGTGACAACTGTAACTAGAAGTAAATATATTCTAAATTGATATATGAGGTGTTGAATGAATATTAAAAGTTTATAGGACATTTATTCTGCACCTTAAATTTAACAGGTTTATAACTTTTTCTCTTCCCCCATTCTTCTCTATACTGTCTATTCTTAGGTAGAAAAATTACAGGCAAAGACCAATTTTGCTATCTTTGAATTCTTAATTTGTTCATGAAAAAGTAAATTTGTATTTATTTCCCTCAAGAGCATCTAATATATTTCTCAACTATAATGTTTAGAGTGTATCTGGAATCATATTTGAGGGGACATTATGTCTATTCCAGGTGTCTAGAGATACTCCTGAAGTAGGCTGAGTTGTTATATGCCATTGATTTGAGCAATTCCTAAAAGTCTTACACCATATAAGGTGGTCCGTGGGGAAAAAAAAAAAAAAAAAGGTGAGTGGGGGGTTCTTTGGTTAAAAATGTTTCTTTATTGTAGGATTCTCAAAGTCATTAAAGTGCTATTTCACACTGTCAATTCTCCAAAGGGGAATGCAAAAGGCAGCGTTTTCCAAACATTTTTTAACCATGGGGCAGCTTTTTCATTTCCAATTCATCTGCTGCATGCTGGAAATAGAGTAGGGAACAAGATGGAAGTTTCTTTGCTCTCACAGAACTTAGTTATTTTCTGTGCTGGAAAATGAGTACAAATCGGCATCCACGTACACTATGTGTAAATCTTTAAAAGCTGTAAATTAAACTAACAAATTGTTAAGCAAGCTTGTTCTCTCCTCCTGCTTTGATACACTTGCAAAACGACTTAGCAGGCCAAGTTCTCATTTAGAATTTTTGAATTCCTTGGAGTTTTGTGCCCTGATACCAAAGGAAGGGTTTGTTCCTGGCTCCCTGCTGTGGGCTTCTATCCCACTTTTCTTCCCACCCTAGGAAGGGCCTTGAGTTGGTGTTTGTGGACATAAAGCACAGCCCCTTCATCCAAAGTCTCCCTTCCAGGGCAGACTCCTTGGACCTAGGACTTGTAGAGGGGGGTGTCATGGGCTCTGGTGGGTATGACTCTTTGGACCCTTGAAGATCCATGGGAGGGGTGAGCCCTGAAGAAGACCAGAGCCCGAGGGTGGTGGGGAATGCTCAGGGAAGGGCCCATGCGTCTGTTCTAAGGGTTGTACTGCTTGCTATGCTGCCTATGAATATTCTGTGCTCTGAGGAATGCACATAGGAAACAGATTGAGTTCATTATATGTGAAAATAATAAAAATCTTGAGAAGACTGTTGTTGTTGTTGTTAGCCACCATTACAGCAACTCCTGTCTCATGATGACCCCACGCATAATGGAAGGAAATGCTACCCTGTCCTGTGCCATCCCCATGATAGGCTGTGGATCGAACCATTGTGATCCTTAGGATTTTCACTGGCTGATTTTTGGAAGTAGATTACCAATCTTCTCTTCCTAGTCTGTCTTAATCCGCAAGCTTGGCTGAAATCTCTTTTGTGTCATAGCAACACATTCTGAGAAACGGATGGTGTCTGCATATGAGGTACATTAGCAGGGGATTGAACCCAGGTCTCCCTTATGGAAGGCAAGAATTCTACCACTGAGCTACCAATGCCCCCATTGAGAAAAATAATACGTAGGATTTTGTTTAAATATAGCTAGTGTTGTCTTTTGTGACAAGATGTGGATTAGAATATTGAAACAGGTACCACAAAGTGTTGGGACTGTATTAAACGAATACATCACTTTTGCAGAAGTCAAATTTAAACTATAAGATACATATATACATTTTTATTGAACTTTTGATGAAGGTTTACAGAAAAAACTAGCTTCTCATTAAACAGTACATATATTGTTTTATGGCATTGGTTACAACCCCATGACATGTCAGTACTCTCCCTTCTTGACCTTGAGTTCTCTATTACCAGCTTTCCTGTCCCTTCCTGCCTTCTAGTCCTTGCCCCTGGGCTGGTGTGCTGCTTTAGTCTCATTTTGTCTTATGGGTCTGTCTAATCTTTGGCTAAAAGGTGAACCTCCAGAGTGACTTCATTACTGGGCTAAAAGGGTGTCCGGGGGCCATACTCTTGGTGTTTCTCCAGTCTTATCTAGTGTTTTTCCACCCCCACCCCTCCCCTCCTTCGTAACCATCAAAGATTGTTTTTGTGTGTGTGTGTGTAAACCTCTTCATGAGTTTTTATAGTAGTGGTCTCATACAATATTTGTCCTTTTGTGATTGACTTATTTCACTCAGCATAATGCCCTCCAGATTCATCCATGTTGTGAGATGCTTCACAGATTCATCAATGTTCTTTATCATTGCATAGTATTCAACTGTGTGTATGTACCATAGCTTGTTTATCCATTCATCTGTTGATGGGTATCTAGGTTGTTTCCATCTTTTTGCTATTGTGAACAATGCTGCAATGAACATGGGTATGCATATGTCTATTCATGTGACAGCTCTTATTTCTCTAGGATATATTCCTAGGAATAGGATTGTCAGATCATATGGTATTTCTATTTCTAGCTTTCTAAGGAAGCACCATATCATTTTCCAGAATAGTTATATCATTTTGCATTTCCACCAGCAGTGCATAAGAGTTTCGATCTCCCTGCAGCCTCTCCAACATTTTTTATTTTCGGTTTTTTTTTTTTTGTTTGTGCCAGTAATGCTGGGCTGAGATGGTATCTCATTGTTGTTTTGATTTGCGGTTCTCTAATGGCTAGTGATCATGAGCCTTTCCTCATGGGTCTCTTAGCTGCTTGAATGTATTCTTTGGTGAAGTATCTGTTCATTTCCTTTGCCCATTTTTAATTGGATTATTCGTCTTTTTGTGGTAGAGGTGTTGGATTTTCCTATAGATTTTAGAGATTAGACCTTTGTCGGATTTGTAATAGCCAAAATTCTTTTCCCAGTCTGTAGGCTCTCTTTTCACTCTTTTGGTGAAGTCTTTTGATAAGCGTAAGTGTAGAAGATCCCAGTTACCTAGCTTATCTTCTGGTGTTTGTATGTTGTTAGTTGTGGTTTGTATCCTGTTAATGCCATGTATTAGGGTCTCTAGCATTGATTCTATTTTTTATTCTATGATCTTTATAGTTTTCGGTTTTAGACTTAGGTCCTTGATCCATTTGGAATTAGTTTTTGTCTATGGTGTTAGGTATGGGTCCTATTTCATTTTTTTGCAAGTTGACATCCAATTTTGCCAGCACCATTTGTTAAAAAAGACTGTCTTTTCTCCATTTGATGGACTTTGGGCCCTTGTTGAAGATCAGGTGACCGTAGGTGGATGGATTTACTTCTGGGTTCTCAATTCTGTTCCATTGGTCATTCTGACTGTTGTTGTACCAGTACCAGGCTGTTTTGACTTCCGTAGCTGTATAGTAGCTTCTGAGGTCAGGTAGTGTAAGTCCTCCTACTTTATTCTTCCTCTTCAATAATGCTTTATTTATCTGGGATCACTTCTCCTTCCATATAAAGTTAATGATTATTTTTTTCATCCCTTTAAAGAATGTTATTGGTATTTGGATGGGGAGAGCATTGTATTTCTAGATTGCTTTGGGTAGAATTGTCATTTTCACAATATTGAGTCTACCTATCCATGAGCCTGGTATGTTCTTCCATTTATGCAAATCTCTTTTGGTTTCTTTCAGTAGTGTTTTGTGGTTTTCTTTGTATAGTTCTTTTACATCCCTGGTTAGATTTATTCCTAAGTATTTTATTTTTTTAGGGGCAATTTTAAATGGTATTGCTTTCCCAATTTCCTTTTTGTCATTCTCTTTGTTGGTGTATAGGAATCCAACTGATTTTTGTGTATTTATCTTGTATCCTGCTAGTCTGCTGAATCTATTAGTTCCAGTAGTTTTCTTGTGGATTTTTTTGGGTTTTCCGTATATAGTATCATATAATCTGCAAATAGGGACAGTTTTACTTCTTCATTACCAACTTGGATGCCCTTTATTTCTTTTTCTTGCCTTATTGCTCTAGCTAGGACTTCCAGCACAATGTTAAATAGGAGTGGTGATAAAGGACATCTTTGTCTTCTTTCTGTTCTCAAGTGGAATATTTTCAGCTTCTCTCCATTCAGAATGATGTTGGCTGTTAGTTTTGCATAGATGCCCTTTATTATGTTGAGGAATTTCCCTTCTATACCTATTTTATTGAGAGTTTTTATCAGGACTGGGTGTTGGATTTTGTCTAATGCCTTTTCTGCATCGATTGAGATGATCATGTGATTCTTTTCCTTTATTTTATTTATGTGGTGGATTACATTGATTGATTTTCTAATGTTGAACCATCCTTGCATACCTGGTATGAATCCTACCTCATCGTGGTGTATTATTTTTTTGATATGATGCTGAATTATATTGGCTAGTATTTTGTTGACAATTGTTACATCTATATTCATGAGAGATATTGGTCTGTAATTTTCTTTTTTGTCGTGTCTTTGCCTGGTTTTGGTATCAGACTTATGCTGGCTTCATAGAATGAATTTGGAAGTATCATTTCCTTTTCTATGTTCTGAAATAATTTGAATAGTACTGGTGTAAGCTCTTCTCTGAATGTTTGGTAGAATTCTCCAGTGAAGCCATCTGGGCCAGGGCTTTTTTTTGTTGGGAGTTTTTTTATTCCCTTTTCAATCTATTCTCTTGTTATGGGTCTATTCAGATTTTCAACATCAATTTGTGATAGTTTGGGTAGACAGTGTGTTTCTAGAAATTTGTCCATTTCCTCTAGATTTTCAAATTAGTTGGAGTATGGTTTTTCATAGTACTCTGTTATGATCCTTTTTACTTCAGTTGGATCTATTGTAATGTCCCCCGTTTCATCTTTTATTTGGGTTATTTGAGTCCTCTCCTATTTTTCTTTTGTCAGCATGGCTAGTGGTTTGTCAATTTTTTTGATCCTTTCAAAGAACCAACTTTTGGTCTTGTTGATTTTTTCTATTGTTTTTCTATTGTCTATTTCATTTATTTCTGCTCTAATCTTTATTATTTCTTTTCTTCTGGTGGCTGTGGACTTATTTTTGCTGTTCTGTTTCTATTTGTTTTAGTTGTCTAGCTAATGTTTTGATTCTGTCCCTTTCTGCTTTTTTTGATGTGTGCATCTATTGCTATAAATTGACCTCTGATCACTGCCTTTGCTGTGTCCCAAAGATTTTGGTATGATGTGTTTTCATTCTCATTTGATGCTAGGAAATTTTGATTTCATCTTTGATTTCATCTATTACCCAGTTGTTTTTAAGCAGAGCATTGTTTAGTTTCCATGTAATTAATATTTTTCCCTTGGTCTTCCTGTTGTTAATTTCTACTTTGGTTGCTTATCTTCTCTGATGTTGTGATCAGAGAAGACAATTTTGCATTATTTCAATGTTTTGGATTTTGTTGAGGGTTGCTTTGTGGCCTAAGATGTGGTCTCTTCTGGTGAACGTTCCATGCTCATTGGAAAAGAACGTGTACTTTGCAGCTGTTGGGTGGAGTGTTCTATATATGTCTATGAGTTCAAGTTGGCTGACTGTGGCCCTTAGATCTTCTGTATCTTTGTTGAGTTTCTTTCTAGACTTTCTGTCCTTTACTGACAGTGGTGTGTTGAAGTCTTCTACTATTATAGTGGAACTGTCGATTTATCTTTTCAGTGCTGTTAGAGTTTGTTTTATGTATTTTGGAGCCGTGTCATTGAGTGTGTAGACATTTATTATGGTTATGTCTTCATGCTGGATCATCCATTTAATCATGATGTAGTGTCCCTCTTTGTCTTTTATGGTGGATTTTGTTTTAACATCTATTTTATGTGAGATTAGTTTTGCCACTCCTGCTCTTTTTTGGTGTCTTTTTCCTTGATATATTTTTTTCCATCCTTTAATTTTTAATAAATTTATGTTTTTTGTGTCTAAGGTGTGTCTCTTGAAGGCAGCATATTGATGGATCCTGTTTTTTGTTTTTTTTTTAATCCATTCTGTCACTCTCTGTCTCTCTAAGGGGGAAATTAGGCCATTTACTTTCAGTGTAATTATTGATAAGTGTGAGTTTATTGTTGTCATTTAGTAGTGCTTTTTTTGTGGTGCTGACGATTTCTTTGTTCCTCTTACTCTCCTGTGCTGAATTCATTTTGTTTGTGGATTTTTCTACATTTCTTTTGTTTTTGTAGATTTTGTTTTTACTGAGACTTTATATTTTTCTTCTTTATTTTGATGATTAGTTTTGTTAACTTTCTTTGTGGTTACCTTGAAAGTTACTCTTATCTTCCTTAGTTTGAACCAGTCTGTTATTATGTGGTATAGCCTTGCTTTCCTCTCCATTAGAAAGTTCTATAACTACACCATTTATTCTCTCCTTTATTGTTCTGACGTTGTTGTCATTTGCAGATTAGCCTCTCTGGTTCCCTGTTGTAAATCTTTTGGTTTTGAATAGTCCTTGAGAGTTCATTTCCTAGGTTGGTATCTGGCCGGTGTGATCTTGTGTCCTAGATTCAGGCTGTCATCTGATGTTGTTTGTTCTCAAACTGAAGGACTCCCTTTAATAATTCTTGTAAGTGTGGTTTGGTTTTTACATATTCATTTAATTTATGTTTATCTGGACATGTCTTAATTTCACCGTCATATCTGAATGAAAGTTTTGCAGGATATATTATTCTTGGGTGTCAATTTTTTTCTTTCAAGGTTTTATATATATCATCCCATTGTCTTCTTGCCTGTATGATTTCTCTGCGTAATCAGAGCTTAGTCTTATTGTTTCCCCTCTGTATGTGACTTTTGTTTTTCTTGAGTTGCTCTCAGGATTCTTTGTTTGTCTGGTTTTAGTGAGTGTGATTATGATGTGCCTTGGTGATTTTCTTTTGGGGTATACCCTATAAGGGGTTCGTTGAGCTTCTTGGATGGCCAGCTTTTCATCTTTCATGATACTGGCAAAGTTTTCTGTCAGCAGTTCTTCAGTGATCCTCTCTGTGTTTTCTGTTTTTTCCCCCTGTTCTGGAACTCTGATGACTCGCAGATTTTTGTCTTGAATTTCACTGATCCTGTCTTCCATCGTTTCATACTGGTTCCTCAGCCCTTCTATGACACTGTCCATTTCTGAAATCTTGTTTAACTTTTGGATTTCTAATTGTTGTTTTTGTATGATTTCTAGCAGTGAATTTATTTTAGCATTTTGTTCCTGTATTATTTTCTTGAATTCTTCCATTTTTTTGTCTGTATTTTCCATGAATTTGTCTGCCTTTTCCATGAATTTGTCTATTTTTTCCTCATTTTTGTCTGCTTTTTGCTTCAACTCTTGGATAGCTCTGAATATTAGAGATTTGAATTCCCTCTCAGATAGTTCTAGTGCCTTTTCTTCTACCGGAAAGTCATCTGGTGTTTTATTTTGGATGCCTACTGGAACCATCCTGTCCTGATTTTGTATATGTTTTGATATTGTCTTCTGTCTTGGGGACAGTCAGTAGTTATTTTCCTTGTTTATTGATTGTAGGTTTGTTTCATCTTGCTTTCTTGTTTTATTTTATTATGTCTGAGCAGGTGGGCTGTGTGTTCTTTGTTGTTTGCTTATCTCTAGATATGATATTTTTCACCACCTTGTCCAATGGGCAGGGCCAGTCACAACTATGGTGTAGCAGGGCAGGTCCAGCAGAATGAGAGGGTCTGGGATGGGTTGTTTGTGGCATGTACTTGGGCCGAAAAGATGAGCCAGTGGTTAGCACAGGGCAGGTTCCAATAGGTCATGCCTGTATGGGTTCTCTGTCTCCTGTTGGGAGCTCTGTGAATATGCTTTCCTGTACTTCCTGTCCACTGATCTCCAGCAGGAGTCCAAGATGGTGGATCCATGCTGCATTAGCTTATAGGGACCCTCCACTCATAACTCTCCTCACTCTCTGTTCTCTGTCAGTTTCTTATACCATTTGGTGCTTGGTTGAGTTCTTTATCTCTTCATTTGAAGCTTAGGAATCCGGGATTGACATTGTCTCTGTTTTACTTAGTTTTTCGGGTCTTTGCTGTGGACTGACAGCATGGTGCTTCTGTCTATAGTGCCATGTTCCCAGAGTAAAACTATAACATATTTTGTCTTAAACATGGAAGTAACTGATAAAGACTTCTGAGTAGCAAAGAGCTGCTCTGGAATGCAATAATTTGTTTTGGTAAGAGAAATCTAGAACTACTATAAGTCCTCACTCAGTGTTTGTAATATAGGCAGCAGGTATGGTTTTTGTTGTTAGGTGATGTCATGACGATTTTCAACTCATAGCTATCCCATGTGACAGAGTAGAACTGCCTCACAGGGTTTTTTAGGCTGTAATCTTTACAGCACACTGCCAGGTCTTTCTCCCACAAAGTGACTGGGTGAGTTCAAACTGCCAACCTTTTGGTTAGCAGCCAAGAACTTAACTGTTGTGCCACCAGGGCTCCTTAGCACATGTGGTTAGGGAGTTGAAATAATAGCAAATAACATGGAACAGAGAGAGAATGCAAAAAAGATGATAGAAAAGCCAGAAAAACCCAACCATCAGTGGCCATCTAGTAGAGGAACAAACAAATTTATTCCCCTTGATCTTTGCTCCATAGGACTTCATAGTAACTTCACAAGTCTCCATAGATTTAAACAGTGAAATTATTTTTGTAATACTCTTTATTTAAATAATGGAAATGTGATACAATAGATTTTTAAAAGTATGTTTAAAATGCAAAAATAATTCTTTTAGATAATGGCTTTTGTTATTTGCAATATTCACTTCTTTGTAATGCCTTATTTTTAATGACGGCATTAAAGTGGAAGTCAATGTATTTGTTTAGTAATTCCTGAAAACTTACAGATTAATGACATTCACCGAACAGAAACTAACATCTGACACTTAAAATCCTGTGCCGTATGGCTTGTTCTGCTTTTTAAAGAAGGCTGTGTTTTTCAGTATTTTCTCACCCCCCACCCTGTAGAATCCTTTTGGCCTCAAGGTTGTGTTTCTGGCTCCCTGTCTGAGGACCTCTTTCCCACTTGTATACCTACCAGGAGAGGCCTTGAGTGCTTGCTGTGGGCACCAGAGCCCCTTCATCCAAAGTCTACCCTCCTGGCCACCCCCTGCCTCCTTTGTGCCTAGGACCCATGGAGTGTGTATTGAGGGATGTACTAAGAAGAGCTCGGATCATCCCCTGATAAGGATTCTTTCGGATATTTGATGGGACAGTCCTTCCTGCCCCCTGACTAAAGCTCCTTTTTGGGGTGGAGCTGTGTTTGCTGAAGGATATTGACTGGATCCTTGCTTATTGGACCTGATTAAAAGCCCCCCTTTTCCTCCTTTAGATTACGTTGCAGACATTTTTCTGATCGAGCATTGTTATATTATTCTAACAAAATGTTGATTTGCCCATATATGGAGTGGGTGAGGAGGGAGAATACTGGATGTGCAGGCATTATGTATGTGCTATGAATTTAAGTTGTTGACAGATATCAACTGTGACAATACTATGCCACAGATTGCTTTTTTCTTTGCAGCTGAGGTTCAGAGACGTGAATTACACTTGATCGTACGATATCTTCTCATAGAGATTATAAGGAGAGTGGCATGTCCTAACAGTGCTTATTTACACAGAATACCCTCCTTTGCTGTTTCCCCTCTGGCTTTTCTTAAACAAGCAATTTATTCTCAACAGTTTTAAATTTCAAATCAATATTTCTAATAAAATAGTTTTACACTTTTCATCTGTATGTATGGACATGTATTGGAAGAGAATCCAAATGAGTTTAAGCAGTAAAGACAAGGCTATCAATTAAAAGAAAAAAAAATCTAGACAAGTCTATGAAAACTAAATATTTCTGTTTCTCTTTCAACACTGAAGTGAATATGAATGGACAGTTAACATACGTTTTCATTCATTCACTCTATCTTGAGTAGTCAAATTGGTTGCAGGGAAAGCATGTTGACTGTAGTCAAATGAAAAAGATGCATTTGGTATGTTGAAAATACAAGCTGTTTTCTTTTAAAATAAATACTAAACGAATCTCGTCATTCATGGCATGCTTCACAGAACACGTAGAGAAAATTTACTCGGGAGTCCAGGGATTTAAAGCTTTCTTGAAGTTGCTCAAATTGCTTATATTGAGATACTACCTAATTTATTCTCTAATAATTTGAGGAGGTGGGGATAGGTTTTTAAAAACACTTAAAATTGCACATAATGTAGGTAATACATATTTACAGTATTGTAGAAAACTCAGAAAATATAAATAAGTAAATGAAGAGAAGAAAACTCACAAATAAGTAAATGAAGAAAACAAAAATCACAAATAGAAATATCATTTAATGTGTTAACCTTTTGCCCTGTGTTTAAAAAAGGAATAATACTATGTATTTTTATTTTAATTACTTTGTAGTGAGTTGGTAATGCAGTCTTGCAATAGAGAAACAAAAACATCTACTAAGGTAAACATTTCGAAGTCTAGCTTTCACTCATGTTTCTGTCTTCCCTATTATTCACACACCCTTCTTATAACCACTTTCGTTATTTTCTTGTGTATCTTTCCATTATTTATTTATGCAGATACAAGCAAATGTGAGTGCATAGTCTTATTTCCCTTATTTAATGCAACAACAGCATACTATATATACTATTCTGCATCCTGTTTTTATTCACTATATCCTGTTTTTACAAGTATACCCTGGTGGTGTTTCCACTTAAGTATGTATTATCATCCCCCTCCCATTCCTCTTCCACTGATGTTGTTTTCTTCTTTTCCTCCTCCTCCTTCATTGTGTTCTTCTTCTTCTTTTTGTTTATAGCTGTATAGTGTTCCGTTGTGTAGATGTACCGCAGTTTATTTAACAAATTGTCTATCAGTGGATACCTGAATTCTTTCCAATCTTTTGCTTTCATTAAAATGCTGTAATGAAAAACTGTACATGCGCACAATTCTATACTTCTGCAGATAAATCTATAATATATATTTAGATTATAATTAAAAACAAGACAATACAAATTCATGGCTTTTGCTTCCGTAGTATTGGAAACAGAAAGCCATTCATGAAATGGAAGGAATTAGGAAGACATAATAACAAACAGAGAATAATAAAAAACTTCTAGGCCAAAGATTCTCAAAATGTGGCTCACAGATTCCTGGGGATCCCCAGGATTCTTTTGGGCAACTGGCAAGGTCAAAAATATTTTCATAATGGTGCCAAGACCTTTCTTACCGAGCTGACATTTGTATCAATGGTACAAAAGCAATGGTGGGTAAAACTGTTGGCATCCTAGCACAAATCAAGGCAGTGGCACCAAACTGTACTTGTACCCACTGACTTCTTCACTACCATGCACCAACATTTAAAAAAAAAAAAAACAAAAGCCAGTTGCCAGCTTCAGTTAAGAATATCTGCAACAAAACAGTAAAAATACATTAATTTTATCAAATCTCTACACTTGAGTACAATTTTAAAATATTCTGTGTAATGAAGTGGGAAGTATGCACAAAGCACTTCCACATTTCAAATTACAGTGGTCGATTTGAGAAAAATCACTCCTGAGATTGCGTTGTGGGCTGAACTAGCCACTTTTTCCACAGAACACTGTTTTTATTTGAAAGAACAACTAGTACCTGTCAGATTTTTTCCCCAGAATGAATGAAGTCAGCCTGTCACTTCAAGAAAAATAATTGATAGCATTTGTTGCCAATGATAAAATTTGAACTTTCAAGTGAAAATTAAAATTTTGAAAAACTTTTGTCTGCCACCGGGAGCTTGACAGCTTTCCAATACTTAAGAGACTTTCCTGATGAGATTGGTGGTAACATTAATGAATGTGAGTTTTTAATATTGTGTACAGAAATGTGCCAACATCTGGAGAGTCTCATAACTCAGTGAGCCAATATTTTCCAAATGGCCAGTGCACAACATTACAAAATCATGCCTGGGTAAAAGATTCATTTAAAGTGCAGGATAAACCAATGGATTCTAATGCAACAAAACAGGAAAAATTCATTGGTGTGGCTTCAGACTCCACATTGCAAATAATCTTTAAAGCTATCATTTGTCAAATTTTGGTGTCGTATGAAAGAAGAATAACCACAGTTACCTAAAAAGATGTTTAAATACTCTTCCCTTTTCCAACTGCATATCTGTGTGAGGCTAGATTTTCTTCATATACTTCAAAATGATATATTACAACAGATCAAATGCAGAAGTAAATATGAGACGCCAATAGTCTTCTGTTAAGTTGGATATTAAAGACATTTGCAAAAATGTAAAACAATTACACTCTTTTTGCTAAATTTTTTATTTTGGAATATATAGTTATTTTTCATAAAATATACTATTTATATTAATAAGTAGTGGATTTATTATGTTATTGTAAAATAGGTATCTAGATTTTTCTCAGTTTTTATTTCTAAAATGGTAAATATCAATATTTATAACCCACATAAACAAAATTTCTTTGAAGTCTTCAATAATTTTTGAGAATATGAATGGGCCCTGGGTTCAAAAAGCTTGATAACTATTATTCCAGCTATTCTGTAAGGGCTGGGTAATTTGAAAATAGGTGAGGTCCAGAAGGTTTAAGGCAATCATTCATTAGCGCTTTTTAAATTTTAAGTGTGCATGCGCTGTCCTGTGAGTTAGTAATCACACTCCCTTTTCTACAAGTTTGCCGTAGGATAGTATACAAACTGAGATAAATTACTGTACAGATTTTTTTTTAATTTCTTCTTCCTCTTTCTGTTTTTACCATTTTGATTCTAGCCAAATGATTTCTGTTTATATCAATGCCTTTTATGCCTGGAATAACATTGCTTTTACTCTTTTAGTCAGAATTCAACATGAAATCCACATTGTCCAAATCCATTCTGAAGCAGTGCTATCCCAATAGGGGTAGTACATTGGAAATGGGATTCAGATATGAGTGGTGGTTGCCTGACAGGATACTACCAAGTGCTACAAATGGCAATGCATTACACATGAGAATAAATCATCTTTCTCAACAACAAGAATAAGAACAACCATAGCATGATTCACTGAGCACCTTTATATCCCATCCCTATGTTTTTTGTACCCAGGCAAATTAAGTTTGGGAATAATGAGTTTGTGTATGCATTTATATCGCCAAGTCCCTGGGTGGTGCAAATGGTTAAGTGCTCGACTACTAATTGAAAAGTTGGCGACTCCAGGTGGCATCTTGGAAGAAAGTCCTGGCAGATCTACTTCCAAATGACCACAGCCATTGAAACTGGAGTATCAATGAACTGCCTATGGAGTGCAGTTCTACTCTGAAACACATGGGGTTGCGAGGAGTTGGAATTGATGCCATGACAACTGGTTGGTTGGTTATTTATATGGATATGGGATAAGGTTTTGTCCAGCAAAGGTGGATGTTTGGTTATGCCTTTCCTTTTAGGTATGCACCATAGTTTGGTGTTAGCCTAAGTATATGGCCAAAATTCTGGCTTTTGGAAGGCTGAATAGCCAAATGTTTACTTCACCAGTCATCCTTAATCTTTTACAGCCTCAGCAATGTGATTGTATAAATTACTATCATGTTGAATCAATATAACAATGTCAACAATGTGAACAAGGCATATAATTGAGATTTATTGTTAATACCTGAATATTCATTTCCAAATATAGGTATGCATCCTATGTACTTTGGAGTTAAAAAAAAAAAAAAAACTCTTTGTGTTCTTAATGTTAACCATCCATAGGTTTGTTGAAGTATAAATGTAAATGGTATTGCAAAAGTAAATGCAGCAATAATTAATGATGGTTGTGAAAACTGTAAATTTCATATACAAAAATAAAACATTTCAAATATATAAGGAAATGGATTTAAAGTAACAGTTAATGTTAAGAGAGACTATGTTAGCTGGACAACTTTAGGAAGAATATTTTCTTTTATATGTTATTGAGGTAAACTTTACATACATAAAACAAAGATTTTAAATGTAAAACTCAAGTTTAGAAAATTTAAAACAATAATGCAAGAAAGAATAATAGAAATCATGTTTTAAAGATTAGAATTAATCTTTGCAAGTGTTTGCTGTACTAGCATTCTAACATTGAAGATAATAACCCTTACACTTTTACTTATTTTAGGGTATTTTTTAGCTATTTGAATCCATTACGCCATGAGTCTTTTAGGAAAAGGTTCTTTTTGAGAATTCTTCACATCTTGAAGGATGAATAAAAAGCAAAGTGTTAAGTTTGCCTTGTTAAAATTTCACGAGGCGGGAAAACAACCTGAATCATGTACAATAACATCTGTGATAAATCATCTTTGATCTAGACATAACAAAGAATATAAAGAAAAAAGGAAGAAAGTGTTAAAGAAAAACGAGGAACTTCTAAAATATCATGTTCCTCTACCAACTTCAGTTGGAAGAGTGCCTCTATTTAGCATCACAGGTGAGTTGTATAAGTGAACACAGGAGCAATCAAGCAGCTGACACTGCTTAGAATTTATTGTTCCTATATTATATCATGTCAGGAAAAGTGTGTTTCAGGGTTGTATTCTTCCACCATACTTATTCAACCTGTATGCTGAGCAAATAATCCAAGAAGCTGGACTGTATGAAGAATGGGGCATCAGAATTGGGGAAGACTCATTAACAACCTGCGTTATGCAGTTGACACAACCTTGCTTGCTGAAAGTGAAGAAGACTTGAAGTACTTTCTGATGAAGATCAAAGACTACAGCCTACAGTATGGATTACACCTCAACATAAAGAAAACAAAAATCCTCACAAGTAGACCAATAAGCAACGTCATGATAAACAGAGAAAAGACTGAAGTTGTCAAGGATTTCATTTTACTTGGATCCACAATCAATGCCCATGGAAGCAGCAGTCAAGAAATAAAAGGACCGATTGCAATGGGCAATCTGCTGCAAAAGATCTCTTCAAAGTGTTAAAAAAGCAAAGATGTCACTTTAAAGGTGCACCTGACCCAAGCCATGGTGTTTTCAATTGACTCATATGCATGCGAAAGCTGGGCAATGAATAAGGAAAACTGAAGTAGAATTGATGCACTTGGTGTTGACAAAGAGTATTGAATATACCATGGACTGCCAAAAGAATGAACAAATCTGTCTTGGAAGAAGTAAGGTCAGAATGCCCCTTAGAAGTGAGGATGGCGAGACTTCGTCTCACATACTTTGGACATGTTATCAGGAGAGATCAATCCCTGGAGAAGGACATCATGCTTGGTAAAGTAGAGGGTCAGCGAAAAAGAGGAAGACTCTCAATAAGATGGACTGACACAGTGGCTGCAACAATGTTCTCAAGCATAACAACTGTTGTGAGGTTAGCGCAGGACCTGGCAGTGTTTTGTTCTGTTGTACCTAGGGTCGCCACGAGTCCGAACCGACTCAAGGACACCTAACAACAGCAACATATTATGTCAAACTTTAAAAAATTGTAGTAAAAATCATGTTTTGGGTGAAATGCCAAGTTGAATCTTACATTTGAGAAGTTCAGTCTATGCTGGTGAGATTAGACTTTGGTCTTGGTTTTGGCTGATTATTGATTTTAACATTTGTTCGTTTGGCAATACCCTATAACTTGTCTTTGGTGTACTTCTACTTCATTAAAACAGTGTATGATCAATAAAAAAGGAAGAGCTCACAATACTGCTAATCTGTAAGTTAATGTAGATAAAGCTATGATTTTAAAATTATAATAGGTTTATAAAAGATCTTGATTTTAGTATGAAAAAAGAGTTTTCTCATCCTCTCCTTCTTTCATCGTGTCTTGACTATTCTTAAGCTTTGCTTTTCCTTATAAATTTTAAAATTGTATTGGCAAATTATTTGAAAATTCTGTTGTGACTTTTATTTTATTGAAGTAAACTTTACATACATAAAACACAACTATTTTATTATCATTATTATTTTTTGATGTTTTTCTTTTTTTTTATTTGTACTTTAGATGAAGGTTTACAGAACAAATAGTTTCTCATTAAACCGTTAGCACACATATTGCCCTATGACAAAGGTTAACAACCCCATGACATGTCAACACTGTCCCTTCTCAACCATGAGTTCCCTATTACCAGCTTTCCTGTCCTCTCCTGCCTTCTAGTCCTTGTCCCTGGACTGTTATGCCCCATGAGTCTCATTTTGTTTTATGGGGCTGTCTAATCTTTGGCTGAAGGGTGAACCTCGGGAGTGATTTCATTACTAAGCTAAAAGGGTGTCTAGGGGCCATACTCTTGGGGTTTCTCCAGTCTCTGTCAGGCCAGTAAGTCTGGTCTTTGTTTGTGAGTTAGAATTTTGTCTACATTTTTCTCCAGATCTGTCCAGGACTCTCTGTTGTGATCCCGGTCAGAGCAGTCAGTGGTGGTAGCTGGGCACCATATAGTTGTACTGGACTCAGTCTGGTGGAGGCCATGGTAGTTGTGGTCCATTAGTCCTTTGGACTAATCTTTTCCTTATATCTTGTTCTCTTCATTCTCCCTTCCTCCGAAAAGGGTGAGACCAGTGGAGTATCTTAGATGGCTGCTTACAGGCTTTTAAGACCCCAGAAGCTCCTCACCAAGGTAGAATGTAGCACATTTTCTTTATAAACTGTGTTATGGCAGTTGAGCTAGATGTTCCCCGAGACCATGGTCCCCACAGACCTCAGCCTAGCAATTCAGTCCCTCAGGGAGTTTGGATGTGTCTATGGTGCTTCCATGACCTTTCCTTAAAACACGGATTTTAAATGTACAACTAGAGTTTTAAAAAATGTATAACTTTATAGAGCCGATACTCAACCAAGATATAGAATATTTCTATCACCCCAGAAAGTTCCTTTGTGCCTCTTTCAGTTAATTCCCACCCACCCAAAGCAACCGTTGTTCTGATTTCTATCACCATAGATTAGTTTTGTCTATTCTTGTATTTTAGATAAATGAATTCATACAGTATATATTCTTATGTCTGGCTTTTTTCCCACAACATAATATTTTTGAGATTCATCCATGTGTTGTGTGCATCACTAGTTCATTATTTTTTATTGTTGAGTAATATTTCATTGTATGGATATACCACAATTAGTTGTTAATCCACTCTCCTGTTGATGGTCATTTGGGTTGTCTTTAAACTTTTTCATTGTTGTCAGGACAATAATTTATTGTATGGACATATGTTTTCATTTCTTTTGGCAAATACTTAACAGCAGAGTTGGAGGATGATGGGATATGTGTATATTCAACTTCCTAAGGAACTGCTGAATGATTTCCCAAAGTGGTTGTATCACTTTCCGTTCACACTAGTGATGCATAAGAGTTTCAGGTGCTTTTCATGCTACCTCATTGTTTGGTGGTGTCAATCTTTTTAATTTTAGGCATTTTGTTGTTGTTAGTTGCTGTCGAATTGATTCCTACTCATGGCGACCCCATGTGTGCAGAGTAGAACTTTTCCACAGGGTTTTCAAGGGTATGACCATTTGGAAGCAGATATCTAGGTCTGTCTTCTGAGGTGCCTCGGGGTGAGTTCAAACTGCCAACCTTTGGCTAGTAGTCAAGCGTTTAACCATTTGCGCCACCCAGGGACTTCTTAGCCATTTTAGTGAGTGTGAAGTAATATTTCATTGTGGTTTTCATGTGCATTATCCTGATGACTAGTAATGTTGAGCACCTTTCCATATGTTTATTGTCCATTCAAAAATGTTCTTTTGTGAAGTATCTGTTCAAGTCTTTTGCCTATTTTAAAAAATGGATGATCTTTTTATCATTGAGTAGTATGAGTTATGTCTATATTCTAGTTATAAGTTCTTTGTTATATATGTATTGTGAATAATTTTTTATCATCTGTGAATTGACTTTTCATTTTCTTAATGCTATTCATTAGCAGTGGAAGGCTTTTGGTGTGGAATTATCTGTGTTTTTGTTTATCGGCAAATGACTTTATTTCACCCATGTCAGATATATTCACTGGAGATAGAGTTCTTTGTTGACAGTTTTTTCCTTCAGCACTTAAAAAATGTCATTTCACTGTCTCCATTATTTCTGGTGAGAAGTCTGCCGTTTGTTGCATGTTATGTGTCTTTTCCTGTAACTGCTTTAAGATTTGCTTTTAACTTTGGTTGTCAGTAGTTTGACTTTGATGTTCCCAGATGTTGTCCTCTTTGTATTTATTTTGTTTGCTTTGGCTCTTTGATATATACTTGTCTGCTTCTTGGATCTGTAAGTTGATGTTTTTGCAACAATTTGTAAGTTTTTGGCCCTTATTTTTTCAAAAGTTTCCCCCCTATCTTCTCTCTCCTCTCCATCTGGGACTCCAGTTATACTATATATGCTGTTGTTGTTAGCTGCTGTCTTATACCATTTTATATTGTTTCATAGGTCACTGAATCTGTCAATTTTTTTCAATCATTTTTCTCTCTGTTCTATTGAATAATTTCTATTGATTTGCCATCAAGTTCACTATATGTTTCTTCTGCAGTTCAATATGCTATTAAGGCCATCTAGTAATTAAAAATTTTTTTCAGATATTGTAGTTCTCAGCTTTCTTAGTAGTTTCTATTTCTTTGCTGAGATTTCTCATTTATTTACCCATTATGGTCATCTTTTCCTTTAAGCCCTTAAACAGTTTTATAATACATACTTTAAAGTCATTTTCTGCTAAACCAACATCTGGATCATCTCAGGTCTGTGTCTATTGACTGATTTTTTTTCTTGGTTATGAGTCATATTTTCCTAATTATTCATATGCCTAGTAATTTACTATTGCATGCTGGACATTGTAAATGGTACATTGTTGGGTGACTGGGTTTTTTTCCTCTTCCCTTAAAGCGTGTTTCATATTGTGCTAGAAGGCACAATCTATTACTGGTAGATTCTTTTGGTCCTATCAGATACGCTGTGATTTTTTCTGATACTGCACTTTCTTGTGAATATTCCAAAGTCTCTCATATATATATTTACACACACTTATGTTCATGAAGTTGAAAAATCTTATATCACTTGAACTGATCGTGAAATTATTACTTTCTATTATTAATTACTTTGTCAATGTACTATAGTTCCTCAATTAAATTGTGAGCCTCAGGGATAGACCCATATTTTTTTTTTTTTTAGTTGTAATTTACTTTTTTTAAATTGTACTTTAGATGGAGGTTTACAGAACAAATAGTTTCTCATTAAACAGTTAGTACACATATTGTTTTATGACAATGGTTAACAACCCCACGACACATCAACACTGTCCCTTCTCAAACTTGGGTTCCCTATTACCAGCTTTCCTGTCCCCTCCTGCCTTCTAGTCCTTGTCACTGGGCTGTTGTGCCCCATTAGTCTCATTTTGTTTTATGTGGCTGTGATAGACCTGTATTTTATATCTCTTGATAATCATAGCATTTGACACACAGCTGTTAATCAATAAAAGTTATCGTTTTTAATGAAGATGAAGACTGTTTCGTTGTGGCCCTTTGGGCTTTTTTCCGAGTACTTCTTCCATAGCTAGTTTTACACCACCTCTATGAGTGTCAGACATTGAGTTTATTTATTCATTCACTCGTACATCCATTAATTTATTCATTCAATGGATACTTATTGAGAATATACTATATGCCAGTTCTCATCTGTGGTTACAACAGTGAATAAGATGAACAATGTCCACACCCTCATAAAACTTATTGTCTAAAGGGGGACACTAATAATAAGGAAATAAACAGATAACTGTATAAGATAAAACTAGGTCATACCCTATGAAGAAAAATAAAGCGTGAGAAAAGGATTAAAGAATAAAGGAGACAGTTTTTCTGATGATGTTGATATATGTAAGTTTTTAAAAGTAGGGTTGTGAGACAGACCTCTCTGGTGATAGATGATGTTTGAGCTGAGACTTCAAACTGGAGAAGTTAAGTGATTGTCTATAAATAGAATAGACAATATTGTTAACAACAATACAGACAGATAAGGGACCAAATATTAGATATGCTTTCAGAGGCATTAAAATGGCTGTTTCCTCTCGCTAAACTTCTGAAATTCCTGTTTGAACTTTGCATCTTAAGGCTTTGATGCCTTAAAATGCAAATCCCTCAAGGAAAGTTATTAAACACTTAGCTGTCAAACATTTTCTGTGTGAATGGATTTCAGAACTTTTCTGAAGAGATGAAAACAATAATACAAAAACATAAGGAGTCAGCATAGTATGGTAGGAGCAAGACTGCCTGGGTTTCAAATCCCGGCTCTGTCACTTACTAGCTGTGTGACTTTGGTCAAGTTACTTAATCTCCTTGTGTCTCCATTTCCTCAACTGTAAAATGGAAATAATAATAATACTTAACCTAGTAGGGTTGATATGATGACTGGTACATTGTATTATTCAACCTTTTCATGGCCAAAGGGATTACCCATCCCTTCTACATTATCAAGTTTGGCCAAATCATTGTTTTTAACCTCTGAAATGTGAGTATAACTGAAATGTGTATCTAACTGATGAGCTGAAGCTTTAACAGCAATTGCATGCTTCCAGGATTCTCTCAGATAGGGATGTCTCAGATAGGGGCTGCTTCTTTAGCCTGGCTCTTGCAATGAAGAGGACGTGAAGCAGAGCCACCACCAATCCACAGCCAACATAAAATGAATGTGAGAAATATACCTTTGATGTTGTGAGCCACTGGGATTTGGGGTCATTTATGACTGCTGTATTACTTAACCGAATCTGAGGGATACAAATAAGTTATTATTTGTCAGGTTTTATAACAGTCACATAGCGTATATTAAATAAATAAACACCCGTGATTTTGAGGGAGTCTGTTGAGGAGAGAAATGCAATGGAATTGCAAGGCTGGTACACCAAAAACAAACTTTTTGACTACGTCTTGAGTCTGCCATAATCTGGTGCTAAAGGTATAAAATATTGTGATGTGCCATTGTTCTTGAGATCTGAACCCAATATTAGAAATAAGATGCTGGTGTTGAATTATTCGCTAATGTGCTGCATTAGAATTATTTCCAAATTATCTCATATGGAGCCTTTACTCCCCAGCTCTATGTAAGCTTCTGAAGAGTAGAGATTATACTGTATTATCTTTTAAAAAATTGTACACAATGCCTATTTACAATGTTCTCACAAAATAATTTATCCTTAATCCTTCTTCACTAATGCTTGAGGGTTTGAAAAACAGAGAGAGTTTCTATTGATCCTATACATGTTACAGGAGTGACTGTGATTTTCCTAATCACATTTTATTTGCTTTGTTAAATAAGTTAGTGCACTAAACTCCAAAGCTTATACTTCTCCTTTGATTTTTTTATTGGCCATTTAATTACGCCAAAGTTATTTCCACTTAAGTTGCCTCTGGTAGATTAACTGGGTAAAAGAAGGCTGAAGAATGTTCTTTTTTCATGTTTGTGCCTACCAGAAAGGCCACAGGTCTAAGAATATAACAGAAGTTGATAACAGCAATAATATTTTTTTTAGAAGCGTAGTTTAATCTAAAATGAATAAACTGTGGTTGAAGAATGATGTTAAAATTTGACTGAACAATTTCCCTCTTGGATCATTAAATGACATTAAACATGTCTTAAAAGAAAAAGCAAACCCATTGCTGTTGAGTCTATTCAAAAAAATACTCTAGATAGCCTGGAAATAGAACAACAACAGGAGCATACATTCATAATAAAAATTCTGGTGTATGGCAGGAACTTTATTGCAAACTTGTAATCATTCATTTTGTATACTTTCCTTTATAAAAATGTTTAAAATAGATATTTAGATAGTGAGGAGCCCTGGTGGCACAGTGGCTAAAGCACTCAGCTGTTAACTCAAAGGTTGATAGTTCAAATCCACCAACTGCTTCATGGGAGAAAGATGTGGCAGTCTGCTTCTGTAAAGATTTACAGCCTTGGAAACCCTATGGGGCAGCTCTATTCTGTCCCACAGGGTTGCTATGAGTCGACTTGATGGCAGTGGGTTTGGTTTTTGAATTTAGTCAGCGAGGCTAACAGGAAAGGAATTCAACCAGGAAAGAATAAAACACGAAGCAAAAAATTAGAAAAGGCAGTGCCTTATTTTGAAAAAACAAAACAAAACCCAGATTTCTTTTTGATTGGGGACTGAAAGACATGACTATCTTTTTCTTTCTTTTCTTAAAAATTGTTCTGTATTATTAAATACTTCAGACATATAGAATTTTCAGTCTGAAGTCCCAGTGGCTGGGCAATGTTAGGCTATGGTGAGTGCTGGGCTTATAGAGATTCCTGTTGACTTGAATTTACTGGTTCTACTTATTAGTAAGTGCTGGTAAGAAGTTAGGCAATTCAGGTTAATATCTCTCAGGGAATAAAACTGTTTCTGTTCTTACTGTTTCTTAATAAATAATTCTAGGTTCTAAACTTTAGTCCCAAATATGTGCACTTAGAACAAGTGAACTTTCCATGAATATGTAATTATTATGTCATGGATTGAATTGTGTCCCCGAAAAATACGTGCATCAATTTGGCTAGGCCATGATTCCCAGTATTGTGTGATTGTCCACCATTTTGTCATCTGATTTGACTTTCCTATGTGTTGTAAATCCTATCTCTATGATGTTGATGAGATGGGATTAGTGGCAGTTATGTTAATGAGGCAGGATTCAATCTACAAGATTGGATTGTGTCTTGAGCCAATCTATTTTGAGATATAAAAGAGAGAAGTGAGCAGACAGACATGGGGACCTCATACCACCAAGAAAGAAGTACCAGGAGCAACAGCATGAGAAGCTCCTCGACCAGGGGAGGATTGAGGATTCATGACAAGGGCCTTCCTCCAGAGCTGACAGAGAGAGAAAGTCTTCCCCTGGAGCTGATACCCTGACTTTGGACTTGTAGCCTACTAGACTGTGAGCAAATAAGTTTCACTTTGTTAAACCCATCCACTTGTGGTATTTCTGTTACAGCAGCACTAGATAACTAAGACAATTATTTCTCCTTTTTGGTACTGGTGTGCTTTACATTAAGGTAAACTAACAGTTAATTTCATTTTCCTATGCTCAAACTTATTGCACTTAAATTTTGAATTGCCTAGGACTCCATCTTGACTCCATTTTTCTTTTAAGAACCGTACATAGTCTGTCGACTTTCAAAGTTTTAAATTTATCCTAACCTCTCCTTTTGAGTTCTGGACGTTTATGTATCACTGCCTGTTTGACTTCTGTTGGAGATTTAATAAACATTTCAAACTTATGTCTAAAGTAAAGCTCTTGATTTCACTCCCAAATTTTGATCTTCTTCTAGCCTTTCCTAGCTCAGCAAATGGACTACCAATCATCAAATTACTCAAGGAAAAACTAGGATCCATTCTGATTCTCCTGTTTCTCTTCTCATCTCATCCAGTCTCACCAGCAAGTTCTACAGATTATGCCTTAAAATATATATTTTACACTACTTACTTTGTCCACTGTCACTAGCATTCTTTTAGTCCTACTTGCTCTCATCTGTCTCTTGCTTGGACTATATTGCAGTAATCTTAATCTAACTGATCTCCAGTGTTCTACTCTTGACCTCCTATAATCTCTTCTCTTACAACAGCCCAAGTTACCTTTCAAAAATATAAATCAGAGAATGAAGAGAACAAGACACAAGGAAAAGATTAGTCCAAAGGACTAATGGACAGCTACCATGGCCTCCACCAGACTAGCTAGATGGTGCCCAGCTACCACCACTGACTGCTCTGACCATGATCACAATAGAGGGTCCGGGACAGAGTTGGAAAAGGACGTAGAACAGAATTCTAACTCACACACACACACAAAAAAATCAGATTTACTGGCCTGGCAGACTGGAGGAACCCTGAGAGTATGGCCCCTGGACACCTTTTAGCTCAGTGGTGAAGCCCCTCCCAAAGTTCACCGTTCAGCTGGGGAATGGACAGCCTCATTAAACAAAACAGGACTAATGAGGCACAGCAGTCCAGGGACAAAGACTAGAAGGCAGGAGGGGACAGGAAGGTTGGTGATAGGGAACCCAAGGTTGAGAAGGGGCAGTATTGACATGTCATGGGATTGTTAACCATTGTCATAGGGCAATATGTGTACTAACTGTTCAATGAGAAACTATTTGTTCTGCAAACCTTCATCTAAGGTACAAAAAAAAAAAAAGAATTATCTATGTGAGATCAAACTGACAACAGCAACTCAAAAGGTGTGGTGGGAAGCCTAGGGGACAGTGAGTTGAAGATAATGGTGACGGAATAATTTGGAAAAGGATAGTGAGAATAGCAGCACAACTGGAAGAATGTAATTGATGTCACTGAATTGTACATGTAGAAACTTTCAAAATGGTGTAACTTTGGCTATGTATATTTTCACCAAAAAAAAGGTCCTCAAGGTCGAGAAGGGAGAGTGTTGACATGTAGTGGGGTTGTTAACCAGTATCATAAAACAATATGTTTACTGACTGTTTAATGAGAAACTATTTGTTCTGTAAACCTTCATCTAAAGTACAATAAAAAAAATTAAAAAAAACCCCATATATCAGATCACATCACTTCTATGTTTTTAGAAATGTTCAATGGCTTCCCAAAATAGTTTAGAATAAAATATATGCTCTTTACTCTGGCCTGGAAACCCTGGTGGCATGGTATTTAAGAGCTATGGCTGCTAACCAAAAGGTCAGCTGTTTGAATCCACCAGGCACTCCTTGGAAACTCTATGGGGCAGTTCTATTGTGTCCTATAGGGTTGCTATGAGTTGGAACCGACTCGATGGCAACAGGTTTTTTTTTTTTACTCTGGCCTAAGGATACTTACATGATCTGGTACCTCGTTATTTCTTTAACTTCATTTGGTGCCACTGTCTCTCACTAATTCTACTGCCATTACAGCACCTTTCTTTGTATTCCACAAACATGCCACAGTCTTTCTTGTCTCAGAGCCTCTGCATTGCTGTCCCTTCTGCTAGAATGCTTCTTCTTTTTGACTTCATATCACTATATCCTTCTTATCATTCAGGTCTCGGTTCAAATGTTATATCCTCAGAGAGCCCTTTCCTGATGACCTTATGTAAAGTAGTCCCTTCTCCATTATTAACTATCACAGCTTCTTGTTTATTTCCTTCAAAGCTTTTACAACAATCTAATTGTCTTGCTTATTTACTTACTTGTGAAGACATTGTTTGTGTCCTTCATCTTGGATGTTGGTTCCATGGATTTTAGCTTTCTGTCGTATTCACTACAGTGTCCTCAGTGCTTTCTGTGTCAAATTAATGATAGTTTATGACATGCAATTTAAAAGCTACAATTATCTTATAGAACCTTGGCAATTAAGAAAGGTGAGTGAATACTTGCATTGGAAAACTTGATTTTGAATAAATTGTCATTTTACAAAGAAATTATGGTTTTCTGTAATGTGCAAAATAAAATGAACACTTAGTGGCTTGTGTTTTTGATGATTTCCTTCTTTCTATTTTTTCTTATTTTATTTTATAAGGAAATCTAGATTGAACCTGAGTCTACAGTTGAGTGATTGATTAACAACATAAATGCTTCATGCTAGAAAAATATCATGGAGTTCATTTTACTGATTAAGAAACAAAGGTTCAAAAAAGAGGGATTTTTCCCAAGGCCGTAGAGATAGTGCATGGAAAGAAAAGCCCAGAAATTATTTTGCCTTCATTATATAGTTTTTATTATGCCAATTATATGTTTTCATTAGAACAATATAGAAAACTAAAAAATTAAGTTAATACCACCCAAAATTCTACCTCTAAGTAATAACCACTGTTAACGTTTTGTGGTAAATCTTTCAGGAACTGCTTCTATGCATATTCACTAATATAAATAAGCCAATACAACCATTATATCTATATCTATTTCTATATTATCTCTACCTACCTACCTACCTATCTATCTAGGTTTCTGGGTGGTGCAAACAGTTTGCGATTGGCTGGTAACCTAAAGGTTGGCAATTCAATCTCACCTAGTGGTGCTGTGGAAGAAAAGCCTGGAAATCTGCTTCCGTAAAGAGTACAGCCAAGAAAACCCTATGGAGCAGTTCTACTCTGTAACACATGGGGTTCCACGAGTTGGAGTCAACTTGTCAGCATTGGGTTTGGTTTGGTATCTATTTATCTGTCTGTGTGTGTATCTATCTATCCCAAAAAAACATGTCATCTTTCTCCACTTAGTAATATTGTAATATCCTTTTTTCTTTCCATTAAGTACACTGCTAAATCCATAGGTGATTTTCAAAATATTTAATTATACTACTTCACAGGCATCAAGCAGTCAGAGAGGCTTGGGGATTTATCACTGTGGCAGGGATCAGTCCTATAGTTTCTGGATCAGGAAGCAGATTATGGTGGTCTGACAGGAGGCCTTGGGAGAGTATCAGGGCCCTGGGTAAGAGGTGGGGACTCAAGGCAGTAGCCATTTTCCAAATGCTATAGAAATATTTCAGTACTTTAATAACCAAGTTATATCTTTGTCTAGGCAAGCCAAATATCAACTCTATTATCATCATTTTCAGTTACTGTATTTTGTTCCATGGTATGGAAGGTAGAATTATGGCCCCCAAAATGTCCCACAGTAATTCCTAGAACCTGTGAATATGAGGAGATAGGGTTCTGATGATTGCATTATGTTATATGGCACAGTTGATGTTAAGATAGGGAAATTATCTGGTTGGGCCTAATCTAATCACATGAGTACTTTAAAGCAGAGAAAATTTTCTGGCTGGTTGCAGAATGAGTAGTCAGAGAGATGTGAAGCCTGAGAAGGACTCCAGGAGCAGTTGCTGCTTTCAAGATGGAGAGGCCCCCTGAGGAGGAATGTGGGTGGCCTCAAGTTGCTAAGGGTGGCTCCTGGCTAGCAGGCGGCAAGGAAACAGGGACCTCAGACCTACAGCCACAAGGAACTGGATTCTGCCAACAACCTGAATGAGCTTGGAAGCTGATTCTTCTCCCAGATCCTCCAGATAATAACCCAACCCAGCCCATACCTTGATTTTGGCCTTATGAGACACAAGCAGAAAACTCAGCTGAGCCCGCGTGGACTTCTAACCTACAGAACTGTGAAATAATAAATGGATGTTGTTTTCAGCTGCTAAATTTGTGGTAATTTTTTTACAGCAGCAATGTAAAGCTAATGTACCTACTATGAAGGTACTATAAATTAATTGACCAATTATTTATTCTTAGTATTTAAGTTGAATCTAGCTTTTAGTTATTTGTTTTGTTTGTTCTTATGTTAACATGAGAAAAACGTCAAGAAACAGTTTTGTACCTGTGTCATTTCTTGCCTGTCTGATTACTTCCTGAGATACGTCCTTAGAAATGAAATTGCAGGGTCAAAGGGTTTTTAAAAGCTTTGGGTACATGCTGCCAAGCTGTTCTCAGAATTTTTAAAGTTTACATTTCTACTTCCTCATTTTATCCACCATTGTTACAGTGGTTATTTTTATTTTTTGTAATTTTCACTGATATGGTAGGCAGATTAGTATTACATTGCTGTTTTAATTTGCATTTCTTTGACAGCTAGTAGATGCACAAAAATATTGAAAAGCTTAGAGAGTATAGGTTGTGATAAGCATTTGGTTCTCTGAAGCTAATTTATTCAGTCTAGTAAAGCCTAAATTGTCCAAATAACTAATAAAAAATGCTTCTTAAGAAATATTGAGGCAATTCATATATACTAAAAAGTTGGGGGAGAATAGTCTAATATAACTGTTATAATTTCATAAAACTTCTAGCTATGATTCCACAAATAACTATTATTTGAGCTAGAGCCTTAGACGTTACATACAAAAGCAAGATCTTTGGGAAGAAAAGCGATTTTTAAGTACTAGTTAAGCCTACAGAATTGGGGCTTTTTTTTCTTTAATTGTCAGTCAATTGAAATAAACTTAATTTTTTAAAATAAAAATCCCGTAATCATTACATGCGCTCATTACTCCTCAGGGCATACTTTATAATTTACATGATATGTGTGTGTGGAAAAGGAGGGGAGAGAAATATCAATTAGTAATAATGATAATATAATACTTTCCTTTCAAAATATCTAGGTAAAGTAACATTGGAAACAAGGAATTAAAGCTTTTTACCTTAATGGAGATTATGTTCTTTTTCTAAAAAGTACCTATATATTTCACCTTTAAATCTGACACTCAAAATTTAACAAACTATTTGTCTTCTACATTTTGATACGTGTCAATCATCCATATGTAGATACATATTACTACCCAGTGAGAGAAGAAAAGAAGGCACTCTAGAAAGGAAGGAGTGGAGGGAGGGAAAAAAGATACAGGGGGCTTTAAAAATTACATCGATAAATACCTACCAGGATCTTTGCAGTGTTATATAAAATGTAGGTGCATAAATACTTATTTTTTTTTTTTTTACTGTAATTTGGTATTTCTTTGGTTACCACTTTTAGGGACTCTTATTATGAGACAGGATGAAAAACAGAGAAGGCACGATATCCTAGCAATTTTTTTTAAGAAGAGAAACTAAGCTGAAATAATTATAGGACATAATGGAATGTTGTATTTTAGGCACTATAATTTTGATATAAAAAGGAATTAGAGATCATTGTAAATACTTATATGTTCTCAGTGAATGGTCCTCACTGCATTATTTATGGAAAGACCTTTTATAGATAAGAACTGGTATTTGATGCAATTGTGATTTGCATTTGTCATCCATAAAACCTTGATTTTGTTTTAGATTTGTTTGCAGTTTCACAAATAAAAATGTTTCAAATTGAAATTTAAGGGAAAAGCTCCAAAGAAACCTCTTGATTAAATATATCAGAAAGGACAGCAATGTAGCTATTTAGCATTTGATTGTAAATTCTGGTTTCTGTTGACCTTCCTGACAGGTTTATGTTTGGTATATCTAACTTCCTGAAGTGTCTTCAAAAATGTGGCATTTTGATTAAAATATTCTCACAAAACTTTTTAGACATCTTTTTAAAAGACCCTAAAATTAATTTAGGCAATTGAAGATACCACGGCTTATGTCAGGCACACTTAAGTCCTCAAAGTGACATCTTTACTTTTTAATACTTTAAAGAGGTCGTTTGCAGCAGATTTGTCCAATGTAATACATTGTTTGCATTGGGGAAGAATTGATGCATTTGAATTAGGGTGGTGGCAGAGAATACTGACTGTACCATGGACTGCCGGAAGAATGAAAGAATCTGTCTTGGAAGAAGTAAAGAGAAAGTGTTCCTTAGAAGCAAGGTTGACGAGACTTTGTCTCATGTACTTTAGACATGTTATCAGGAGGGATCAGTCCCTGAAGAAGGACATCATGCCTTGGTAGAAGTCAGCAAAAAAGAGGAAGGCCCTCAATGAGATAGATTGACACAGTGGCTGCAACAATGGGCTCAAACATTGCAACGATTATGAGGATGGTGCGCGACCAGGCAGTGTTTCATTTTGTTGTACATAGGGTTTCTACGAGTGGGAATCGACTTGACGGCACCTAACAACAGCAACAAAATTAAAGAAAACACTATAGTGAAAGGCAGTTATTGTAAAAAAGGCTTCAGAGTGGAAAAAACGTATTTGTTATTTGGATTTAGACTTCAAGTCTAGAAGTGTTTTTATGAAAGGAAAAAAGTTTTATCCTAGTTAATCCTATTTTTCTGAATAGACTGATATGAGATGTGGTGAAATGGTTTCCACCAAGGTAGGAAAATCTTTTGTCTTTAATATTTTTATTGTCAACAAGTACACACACACATATATATAGTCATGCATGTGGAAAAAATGCTGACCTTTTGGTTAGCTGCCAGACTTAACCACTGCACACCAGGGCTCTGTAAACAGCACAGATGTATATAAAATAAAAACTATAACTATCTTAGTGCATTGGAACTATTTTATATGATCCTGTAATGGTGGACACATGACATTAAGCATTTATCAAAACCGATACAACTGCATAACACAGAGTGGACGCTAATGTAAAGTATGGACTTTAGTTAATAATAATGTATCAATATTGGTTCCTCAGTTGTAACAAATGTACTACAGACGCGCCAGATGTTAATAATAGGAGAAACAGTGTACAGGAGGACGGTGTTAATGGGAACTCTGTACTTTCTGCACAGTTTTTCTGTAAACTTATAACTGCTCTTAAAAATAAAATCTATTAAAAAAAAAAAAAAAGGCAAAACTGTCCCTACTCTCTCATTCCCTAGAGGTAATTACAGTTTGGGTGTGGATCATTTAACACATTTTCCTATACACATCTAAATATATATACAACTACACACACACTTATATTTCAATAAAAACGTGATCAGGGAGTTCTGGCAAAATGGCAGTCTAGGCAGAAGCACCATGCCGTCCCTCCACAGAAAAGATCTGAAAAACTAAGCCAAACAGAGAATACAAGAATCCTGAAACCCTAAAACATCAAATGAAGAGATATAGAACTTAACCAAGCACCAAATGGTGTGAGAAAACTGACAGAGAATGAAGAGCAAGGAGAGATTCATGCAGAGGTCCCCTACCAGCTAACGCAGCATGGAACTGCCATCTTGGACTCCTATCAGAGACCATCAAACAGGGGGTACAAGAAAGCAGCCTCATGGAGCGTCCAGCAGGAGACAAAACAACCGGTAATTTGCGATATACGCTTTCCCACCCCCCAACCTTCTTCACCCCGACTTGATCTCCTCTGCTTCCCGTGGCCACAATCTCTTGACCGGGAAACACCGGCTGCTTGGATTCCACACACCAGAATGGGCGGCTCTCTGAGCACCATTTGTTGGCTGCTGGTGTTACTTTTTTCCGCTTCTTTTGATTACTTCCTTGCCTCTCGCCACCTCCCCCTCCTTTCGCTCGAGTACCTGGCTCCATGCGCCATCTTTGCTTCTTCCTGAGGGGCTGTGGAGCTCCTTTCAAGTGTGGAGCTGCTTCCCGGACTGGGCTGCTGCGCTGGTGGGATCCCGGGGCTTTTGTTCATTTGTTTGTTCTGAATTATTTGTTTGTTTTCTTTTTCTTTTCTTGAGTTGGGAGCTCTTTCTGGCCAGGCAGAGCTGAGTGGCAAGGAGACTCCCCCTCGGCTTGCACAGACATGCAGAGGGATCCCTGAGGTTCTTTACTCGTTGGTTTTTCTTTTTCTGTTTCTTTTGGGGGCCTTTCTTGTTCTTTTTTCTTTTCTTTTTTCCAATTTGTTTTGTTTTCTTTTCCCTCTTTTTTCCTTTTTGTCTTTCTTCATTGCTCAGTTTCTCGTCTCTCTATATCTTCCTTCTCTTTCTGTTCCCTGAATACCTGGCATTGTATACCTCTATGCCTTCTAGCCAGGCTGTACTGCAACACCTGACAGCGACTTCCCCAGACCTCATAGCTGCACCGGTGGGATCCCTGGGAACTTTGTGGTTCTTTAACCTTTATGATTTTTATTTAGTCATTCTATTCTTTTCTTCCTATTCCCCTTTCTGTTTTTCTCCATTTCATAGTCTATCATCTCTCCACTCCAACGGCAAGCTCCCCTAGCATTATTTTTTGTTTGCTTCTATGTTTTTGGCTCCTGTTCCTTTCTCCTCTCTCTCATATCCATCTGAGCTCCACACATAATGATCTCCCCGCTGCATCCTGCCTACCTGCACCGTGTGCTTGACATCACACCACCAAGAAGCACAGGCACAGCCTACTGGAACCTGCCCTGCACTGATTACTGACCCGCTCTGGTGGCTGTAGTAAGTGCCACAAACAACCGGTCCTGGTAACTCCTCTTCAGCTAGACCTGCCCTGCCATACCATATATGAGTGACTGACCCTGCCAGTTGGAGAAGGAGGTGAAAAGTATTGTGCCCACAGATGAGCAAATAACAAAGAACACAGAGTCTGCCTGCTCAGACATAGTCAAATTTAAAAAAAAATAAAGGGAAGAAACAAACAAATCTACAATCAATAAAGGAGAAAAATAACTACTGAATGCCCAGAAGACAGCAGACAATAACAAAACATTTACAAAAACAGGACAGGATGGTCCAGTAGGCGTCCAAAATAAAACACCAGATGGCTCTCCTGTGGAAGAAAAGGCAATAGAACTACCTGATAGGGAATTTAAATCTCTAATACTCAGAATTCTCCAAGAACTGAGGCAAAAAGCTGACAAACATGAGGGAAAAAATAGACAAATTCATGGAAAATACAGACAAAAAATTGGAAGAATTCAGGAAGATGATGCAGGAACAAAATGCCAAAATAAATTCACAACTAGAAATTATACAAAAACAACAATTAGAAATCCAAAAGATAAACAACAAGATTTCAGAAATGGACGGTGTCATAGAAGGGCTGAGAAGCAGATTTGAAACGGTGGAAGACAGGATCAGTGGAACTGAAGACAAACACTTGGATACAACTCTGTTTCAGAAAAACTCTGAAAAAAGAACAAAGAAAAATGAACATACCCTGAGAGGTATGTGGGACACAATCAAAAGCAAAAATTTTCGAGTGATTGGAATTCCAGAACAGGGGGAGAAAACAGAAAACACAGAGAGGATCATTGAAGAACTGCTGACAGAAAACTTCCCCAATATCATGAAAGATGAAAAGCTGGCCATCCAAGAAGCTCAATGAACCCCATATAGGAGAGACCCCAAAGGAAAATCACCAAAGCATATCATAATCACACTCACCAAAACCAAAGACAAACAAAGAATCCTGAGAGCAGCTCGTGGAAAACAAGAAGTCACATACAGAGGAGAAACAATAAGACTAAGCTCAGATTATTCAGCAGAAACCATGAAGGCAAGAAGGCAATGGGATGACATATATAAAATATTGAAAGAAAAAAATTGCCAGCCAACAGTAATATATATTGCAAAATTTGATGGTGAAATTAGGTCATTTCCAGATAAACAGAAATTATGGGAATACATAAAAGTCAAACCAAACTTACAAGAATTATTAAAGCGAGTCTTCAATCTGAGGACAAACAGCTTCAGCTCACAGGCAGAACCTAGGATGCAGGATCGTACCAGCCAGATATCAATCTAGGAAATGAACTCTCGAGGACTATCCAAACCCAAAGGAAATATAACAGGGAATCAGAGCAGTTAATCAGCAAATGACAACAACATCAAAACAATAAAAGGGAATAAACAGCATAGGTATAGAACCTTCTAATGGAGAGGAAGGCAAGGCGATGCCAAGAAATGGTAGACTGCTTCAAACTTAGAAAGATAAGGGTAAAATTCATAGGAACCACAAAGAAAGTTAACAAACACACTCATAAAAATAAAGAGGAAAAACTTAGTCACAGCAAAAACAAATCCTACAAAAACAAAAGATATGAAAAAAATCCACAAACAAAAGTAACTCAGCATAAGAGAGTAAGAAGAACAAAGAAAACTTCAGCACCACAAAAAAAGCAATACAAAATGACAGCAACAAACTCACATCTATCAATAATTACACTGAATGTAAATGGACTCAATGCACGCATAAAGAGATGGAGAGTGACAGAATGGATAAGAAAACAGGATCCACCAATATGCTGTCTACAAGAGACACACCTTAGAAACAAAGATGCGAATTTATTAAAAGTCAAAGGTTGGAAAAAAATATATCAAGCTAACAACTACCAAAAAGAACAGGAGTGGCAATTCTAATCTCAGATAAAATAGACTTTAAAACAAAATGTACTATAAAAGACAAAGAAGGACAGACACTATATATGATTAAGGGGATGATCCATCAAGAAGACATAGCCATAATAAACATCTACACACCCAATGACACGGCTCCAAAATACATAAAACAAACTCTAACAACACTGAAAAGAGAAATTGAGAGTTCCACAATAATAGTAGGAGACTTCAACACACCACTCTCAGTAAAGGACAGAACAACTAAGAAGAAACTCAGCAAAGATACAGAAGACCTAAAGGGCACAATCAGCCAACTTGACCTCACAGACATATATAGAACAAACCATCCAACCGCTGCAAAGTACACATTCTTGTCCAATGCACATGGAATGTTCTCCAGAACAGACCACATCTTAGGCCACAGAGCAATCCTCAACAAGATCCAAAATGCTGAGAAAATTCAAGTATCTTCGCTGACCACAATGCCATCAAGGTAGAAATTAACACTAGAAAGAGCAAGGAAAAAAAATCAACTACATGGAAACTGAATAATACCCTGCTTACACATCACTGGGTAATAGAAGAAATCAGAGATGGAATCAAAAATTTTCTAGAATCAAATGAGAATGAACACACATCATACCAAAACCTTTGGGACACAGCAAAGGCAGTCCTCAGAGGACAATTTATAGCAATAGATGCACATATCAAAAAAGAAGAAAGGGACAAAATCAAAACATTAACTACAGAACTCAAACAAATAGAAAGAGAACAGCAAAAAAAGCCCACAACCACCGGAAGAAAGGAAATAGTAATGATCAGAGCAGAAATAAATGAAATAGAGAACAGAAAAACAGTAGAACGAATCAACAAAACCAAAAGTTGGTTCTTTGAATCAACAAAATCGACAAACCATGGCCAGAGTGACAAAAGAAAAATGGGAGAGGACACAAATAACCCAAATAAGAAATGAAATGGGGGACATTACAACTGACCCAACTGAAATAAAAAGGATCATAACAGAATATTATGAAAAACTGTACTCCAACAAATTTGAAAACCTAGAGGAAATGGATAAATTTCTAGAAACACACGGCCAACCAAACTACAACAACGTGATTTTGAAAATATGAACAGACCCATAACGAGAAGAGATTGAAAAGGTAATAAAAAAAACTCCCAACGAAAAAAAGCCCTGTCCCAGATGGCTTCACTGGAAACTTCTACAAAACATTTACAGAAGAGTTTGTACCAGTACTACTCAAGCTATTTCAGAGCATAGAAGAAGAAGCAACACCTCCAAATTCATTCTATGAAGCCAGCATAACGCTGATACCAAAACCAGCCATCAATGTCACAAAAAAAGAAAATTACAGACCAATGTCTCTCATGAAAATAGATGCAAATATTCTGAACAGAATTCTAGCCAATAGAATTCAGCATCATATCAAAAAAATAATACACCACGACCTAGTAGGATTCATACCAGGTATGCAAGGATGGTTCAACATTAGAAAATCAATCAACGTAATCCACCACATAAATAAAAGGAAAGGAAAGAAAAGAATAACATGATCATCTCAGCTGACGCAGAAAATGCATTTGACACAGTCCAACACCCATTCCTGATAAAAACTCTTAATCAAATAGGTATAGAAGGGAAATTTCTCAACATAATAAAGGGCATCTATGCAAAACCAACAGCCAACATCATTCTTAATGGAGGGAGGCTGAAAACATTCCCCTTGAAAACAGGAACAAGACAAGGATGCCCTTTTTACCACTCCTATTTAACATTGTGCTGGAAGTTCTAGCTAGAGCAATAAGACAATAAAAAGAAATAAAGGGCATCCAAATTGGTAATGAAGAAGTTAAACTGTCCCTGTTTGCAGATGATATTATACTATACACAGAAAACCCTAAAGACTCCATGAGAAATCTACTGAAACTAATAGAAAGTTTCAGCAGATTAGCAGGATACAAGATAAACATTCAAAAATCAGTTGGATTCCTATACACCAATAAGGATAACGATGAAAAGGAAATCAGGAAAAAATTACCATTTTCAATAGCCCCTTAAAATTTAAAATACTTAGGTATAAACCTGACCAGGGATGTAAAAGACCTATACAAAGAAAACTACAAAACACTCTTGCATGAAACCCAGAGGGATCTACATAAATGGAAAAACATACCATGCTCATGGATAGGCAGACTCAACATTGTGAAAATGACAATTCTACCCAAAGCAATTTACAAAATAAAATGCAATCCCGATCCAAATACCAACAACATTCTTCAAAGAGATGGAAAAACTAATCATTCACTTTATACGGAAAGGGAAGAAGCCCCGAATAGGTAAAGCACTACTGAAGAAGAAGAATAAAGTTGGAGGACTCACACTACCTGACTTCAGAACCTACTATACAGCTACAGTAGTCAAAACAGCCTGGTACTGGTACAACGACAGATACATTGACCAATGGAACAGAATTGAGAACCCAGATGTAAATCCATCCACCTACGATCACCTGATCTTCCACAAGGGCCCAAAGTCCATCAAATGGAGAAAAGACAGTCTTTTTAGCAAATGGTGCTGGCAAAACTGGATATCCATTTGCAAAAAAATGAAACAGGACCCATACCTCACACCATATGCAAAAACTACTTCAAAATGGATCAAAGACCTGAATATAAAGCCTAAAACTATAAAGTTCATAGAAGAAAAAATAGGACCAACACTTCGGGCCTTAATACACGGCATTAACAGGATACAAACCATAACCATCAATGCACAAACCCCAATAGATAAGCTAGATAAGTGGGATCTTCTAAAAATCAAACACCTATGCTCTTCAAAAGACTTCACCAAAAGAGTCAAAAAGAACCTACAAACTGGGAAAAAATTTTTGGACAGTACAAGTCAGACAAAAATCTAATCTCCATAATCTACAAGAAAATCCAACACCTCTACAACAAAAAGACAAATAATCCTATTAAAAAATGGGCAAAGGAAATGAACAGACACTTCACCAAAGAAGACATTCAAATGGCCAACAGACAAATGAGGAAATGCTCGCGATCACTAACCATTAGAGAAATGCAAATTAAAACCACAATGAGATACCATCTCACTCCAGCATTACTGGCATGAATCAAAAACACTGGAAATAACAAATGTTGGAGGTGCTGCAGAGAGATCAGAACTCTTATGCACTGCTGGTGGGAATGCAAAATGATACAACCATTTTGGAAAATGACACTTCCTCAGAAAGCTAGAAATAGACATACCATACTATCCAGAAATCCCACTCCTAGGAATATATCCTAGAGGAATAAGAGTCGTCACTGGAATAGACATATGCACTGCTATGTTCATGGCAGCGTTGTTCACAATAGCAAAATGATGGAAACAACCTAGATGCCCATCAACAGATGAATGGGTAAACAAACTATGGTGCATACACACAATGGAGTACTATGCAATGAGAAAGAACAACCATGAATCTGTTAACCATCTCATAACATGGATGAAACTGGAGGACATTATGCTGAGTGAAATAAGTCAATCACAAAAGGACAAATATTGTATGAGACCTCTATTGTAAAAACCCATGAAAAAGCTCACACACAAAATGTAACAATCTTTGTTGGTTACCAGGATGGGAGGGGTGGGGGGGAAATACTAAATAGGATAAGTGGTATCTTGGGTGAAGGGTGAGACAGTACACAATACAGGGGAAAGTAGCACAACTTGTAGAAGGAAAGGTCATGGAAGCCCCATAGACACATCCAAACTCCCTGAGGGACTGAATTACTGGGCGGAGGGCTCCGGGGACCATGGTCTTGGGTAACATCTAGCTCAATTGGCATGACACAGCTTATAAAGACAATGCTCTACATTCTACCTTGGTGAGTAGCGTCTGGGGTCTTAAAAGCCTGTGAGCGGCCATCTAAGATACTCCACTGGTCTCATCCCTTTGGGAGCAAGGGAGAATGAAGAGAACAGGATACAAGGAAAAGAGTAGTCCGAAGGACTAATTGTCCACAGCTACCAAGGCCTCCACCGGCCTGAGTCCAGTACAGCTAGATGGTGCCTGGCTACCACCACTGACTGCTCTGACCAGGATCACAACAGAGGATTCTGGACAGAGGTGGAGAAGGATGTAGGGCATAATTCTAACTCACAAAAAAAAAAAAAAAAAAAAAGACCAGATTTACCGGCCTAAAGGAGACTGGAGGAATCGCGAGTGTATAGCCCCCAGACACCATTTTAGCTCAGTGGTGAATTTACCTCCGAGGTTCACTGTTCAGCCTGGGAGTGGACAGCCCCGTAAAACCAAATGAGACTAACGAGGTACAGTAGTCCAGTGACAAGGGCCAGAAGGCAGAAGGGGACAAGGAAGCTGGTGATAGGGAACCCAAGGTTGAGTAAGGATATTGTTCATGTGTTGTGAGGTTGTTAACCATTGTCATAGGGCAACATTTGTAGTAACTGTTAAATGAGAAACTATTTTGTTGTGTAAGCCTTCGTCTTAAGTGAGAATAACAGCACAGTTGGAAGAGCGTAGTCAATGTCACTGAACTGTGCATGTAGAAAGTTTTGAAACGGTGTGTCTTTGGCCATGTGTATTTTCACCAAAAAAAAAAAAATTTTGAGAAGTTAGAGGGTTGATATGTTGTATGGTTGTTAACCAATGTCATAAAACAACATGTGTACTACTGTTTCATGGTAACTATTCATTCTGTAAGCCTTTACCTGAAGTACAATAAAAAAAGAAAAAAGTGATCAGACTGTGTCTACTCTTTTATCAGTTGCCCTTTTCGTGTTTGTTCTATTTTTTTAAAGCTGTATTTTTTAAGGTATAACTACACCTTAAAATGCGTCCTTTTTTTATGCATACAGTTCAATTGGTTTTGATAAATGTAGCTGCACGACCACCACCACCATCAAAGCATAGACTCTTTTCACAGCCCCAGGAAGTTCCTTTGTGTCCTTTTGCAATCAGTCTCTTCAGTTCATCCCTATCTGTTGGAGATCACTGATCTGATTTCTGTCCCTGAAGTTTTTTCTTTTCCAGGATGTTATATAAATGGAATAATTTTTTGTTATTGGCTTCTTTCACTTAGCATAATACTTTTCAGATTCACTCGTGTTGTTACACTGATTAGCAGTTCCATCCTTTTTATTGCTGAGTTGTATTTCTTTCTACGGATGTACCACAATTTGTTTATCCATTCAGCAGTTGATGGCCATTTGTATTATTTTTAGGTTTTGGCTATTATGAATAAAACTACTGTAAGTTTTCACATATAGGTCTGTGTGTGGACTTTTTTTTAGATTTATCTTAAGTAAATACCTAGGGGTGGAATTGCTGGGTCATAGGGTGTATGTTTAACTTTATAAGAAACTGTAAACTGTTTTCCAAAGCAGTGTATAATTTTGCATTCCCATCCTTGATTTTGAGAGTTCCTGGGCTGCCCCATTGTTGTCAGCACTTGGGAGTGTAGATCTTTTAAATTTTAGACATTTTAGTAGGCATGATATCTTATTGTGGCTTTAATTTGCATTTCTTCAATGACTAATGATATTGAGCATCTTTTCATGAGCTTATTTGCTGTCTGTGTATCTTCTTAGGTGAAGTACCTCTTCAAATCATTTGCTTATTTCTCAGATTGCATTTTTTTTGTCGTGTTATCAACTTATAAGAGTTCTATATGTATTCTGGATACAAGTCCTTTATCAGATTTGTGTTCTGCAATTATTTTCTATCAGTGTTTGGCTTGTATTTTCATTTTCTTGGCATTGTCTTCAGAAAAGCAGATATTTTTAATTTTGTTGAAGTCCACTTTATCAATTTTTCTTTTATGGTTTGTGCATTTTCTGTCTTAAGAAATCTTTGCCTAACTCAAGGTCACAACAATTATCTTTTAAGTGTTCTTCTAGAAGTTCTATAGTTTTAGCTTTTACATTTATGTTTATGACTGTTGCTTACTTTTAAGCTTAACAATATATCCTGGGCATTTTTCCACGTCATTACGTATGACTTTATCTTGCTCCTTTTAATGTCTGCATATTGTAGTATGGATGTACTATCATTTATTAGGCCATTCCCAAGTTAATGCTTAAGATAAAAATTTTTCTTAAACAGTTCCAGTTTTCAAATATTACAGATGATACTATGATGAACATCCTTATGCATAAATACGTATGCATTTGTCTGAATAGTTTTGAAGGAAATAGTTCTAGAAGTACGAATCTTGGCTCAAAGGGCATTCACTTTTAACGTTTTGATCAGTACTGCCAAACTAACCCCACAAAAACTTTTACCAGTTTCCATGCTTATCGACAGTGTATGAGAGTCCGTCATCCTAAACTCTAGCCACACTAGCTAAATGTTCTCAATAATTGTTGATTTGATTGTAAAATGATATCTCATTGGTCATGTTTGCATTTTCCTAATTCTTAGACAGCTTGGCTACTTTTTCAAATATATGCATTAAATATTTTCATTCTTTCTTCTCTGAATTGCCTGTTTGTATGCTTTAAAGTGTTAAAAAGCAAAGATGTCACCTTGAGGACTAAGTTGCTCCTGACCCAAGCCATGGTATTTTCAATCCCCTCATACACATGTGAAAGCTGGACAGTGAATAATGCAGACTGAAGAAGAATTGACGCCTTTGAATTGTGGTGTTGGTGAAGAATACTGAATATACCATGAATGAACAAATCTGTCTTGGAAGAAGTACAACCAGAATGCTCATTAGAAGCAAGAATGGTGAGACCTCAACTCATGTCCTTTGGACATGTTATCAGGAGGGATCAGTCCCTGGTGAACGACATTATTTTTGGTAAAATATAGGTCCGCGAGAAAGAGGAAGACCTTTAACGAGATGGACTGACACAGTGGCTGCAACAATGGGCTCAAGCATAACAACGAATGTAAGGATGGCGCAGGAGGACTGGGCAGTGTTTCGTTCTGTTGTACGTACGGTTGCAATGAGTCAGAACTGACTCGATGGCACCTAACAAAATAACATAACATGCTTTGCCCTATTTCCTATGAGGTTGTTTTTCCCCTTTCATTTTTCTCCTCCTCCTCCCCCTTCTCCTCTTTTCCCTTCCTGCTCTACTCCTCCTTTCACTCCTCTTCTTCCTCATTTCTTTTTTTTTTCCCAGAAATTCTTTTTATACATTATGGGCATTAGGCTTTTTTTGTTGAAAATTCTTTTTTCTGCTCTGTCATTGGTTTTTTAACCTTGCTTAATTACCTTTTTTAAAATTTTATTTGATTTTTTTAAAATTATACTTTAGATGAAGGTTTACGGAATAGCTTCTCATTAAACAGTTAGTATACATATTGTTTTACGACAATAGTTAACAACCCCATGACATGTCAGCACTGTCCCTTCTCGACCTTGGGTTCCCTGTTACCAGCTTTCCTGTCCTCTCCTGCCTTGTAGTCCTAGTCCCTGGGGCTGTCTAATCTTTGCTGAAGGGTGAACTTCGGAAGTGATTTCATTACTGAACTAAAAGGGTGTCTGGAGGCCATACTCTTGAGGTTTCCCCAGTCTCTGTCAGGCCAGTAAATCTGGTCTTTTTTTGTGAGTTAGAATTTTGTCTACATTTTTCTCCAGCTCTGTCCAGGATCCTCTGTTGTGATCCCTGTCAGAGCAGTCAGTGGTGGTAGCCGGGCACCATCTAGTTGTAGTGGACTCAGTCTGGTGGAGGCTGTGGTAGTTGTTACTTTCGACTAATCTTTCCCTTGTATCTTGTTTTCTTCACCCTTCCTCCCGAAGGGGTGAGACCAGTGGAGTATCTTAGATGGCTGCTTACAGGCTTTTAAGACCCCAGACGCTACTCACCAAGGTAGAATGTAGAACATTTTCTTTATAAACTGTGTTATGCCAATTGAGCTAGATGTTCCCTGAGACCATGGTCCCCACAGCCCTCAGCCTAGCAATTCAGTCCCTCAGGGAGTTTGGATGTGTCTGTGGAACTTCCTTGACCTTCCCTTGTACAAGCTGTGCTGGCTTCCCCAGTACTTTACTGTTTTACCCTTTACCAAATTTACCACTCATCTATTGTCTATTTAGTATTCTCCCCCGCCCCCGCCATCCCTTGTAACCAAGATTGTTTCTTTTTGTGTGTAAAGCTTTTCATGAGCTTTGTCAGTAGTGGTCTCATACCATGTTTGCCTTTTGTGATTGGCTTATTACACTCAGCATAATGTCCTCCAGTTTCATCCATGTTATGAGATGCTTCACAGATCCATCATTGTTCTTTATCGCTGCATAATACTCCATTGTGTGTAAGAACCATAGTTTGTTTATCCATTCATCTGTTGATGTGCCTCTAGGTTGTTTCCATCTTTTTGCTATTGTGACAATGCTACAATGAACATGGGAGTGCATATGTTTATTCGTGTGACGGCTCTTATTTCTCTAGGATATATTCCTAGAAGTGGGATTGCTGGACTGTATGGTATTTTTATTTCCAGTTTTCCAAGGAAGTGCCGTATCATTTTCCAAAAATGCTTGTATCATTTTGCATTCCCACCAGCAGTGCATAAGAGTTCTAATCTCCCTGCAGCCTCTCCAACATTTGTTATTTTCTGTTTTTTTGATTTGTATCAGTAATGCCGGAGTGAGACGGTATCTCATTGTGGTTTTAATTTGCATTTCTCTAATGGCTAGTGATCATGAGCATTTCCTCATGTGTCTGTTAGCCGCTTGAATGTCTTCTTTGGTGAAGTATCTGTTCATTTCCTTTGCCCATTTTTTAATTGGATTATTTGTCTTTTTGTGGTAGAGGTGTTGGAGTTTCCTGTAGATTTTAGAGATTAGAACTTTGTCAGATTTGTAATAGCCAAATTTTTTTCCCCAGGCTATAGGTTCTCTTTTTACTCTTTTGGTGAAGTCTTTTGATGAGCATAAATGTTTAATTTTTAGAAGATCCCAGTGATCTAGCTTATCTTCTGGATTTTGTGTGTTGTTAATTATGGTTTGTATCCTATTAATGCCATGTATTAGGGCCTCTAGCGTTGATCCTATTTTTTCTTCTATGAACTTTATAGTTTTTGGCTCTATATTTAGGTCTTTGATCCATTTTAAATTAGTTTTTGAATATGGTGTGAGGTGTGAGTCCTGTTTCATTTTTTTGCAGATGGACATCCAGTTTTGCCAGCACCATTTGTTAAAAAAGACTGTCTGTTCCCCATTTGATGGACTATGGGCCCTTGTTGAAGATTAGGTGAGTATAGGTGGATGAATTTGTATCTGGGTTCTCAATTCTGTTCCATTGGTCAATGTATCTGTTGTTGTACCAGTACCAGGCTGTTTTTACTACTGAAGCCATATAGTAGGTTTTTGAGGAAAGGTAGTGCGAGTCCTCCTACTTTATTCTTCTTCTTCAATAGAGCTTTACTTATCCGAGGCTTCTTCCCTTGCCATACAAAGTTAATGATTAGTTTTTCCATATCTTTAAAGAATGTTGTGGCATTCAGATCGGGATTGCATTGTAGTTGTAAACTGCTCTGGGTACAATTGTCATTTTTACTATATTGAGTCTGCCTATCTATGAGCATGATATGTTTTTCTATTTACGTAGATCCCTTTGGGTTTCTTGCAGTAGTGTTTTTGTACTAGTCTTTGTATAGGTCTTTTACATCCCTGGTTAGATTTACTCCTAAGTATTTTATTTTTTTTAGGGGCTATTATAAATGGTATTGCTTTTCTGATTTCCTTTTCATTATTTTCTTTATTGGAGTATACGAATCCAACTGATTTTTGTATGTTAATCTTGTATCCTACTATTCTGCTGAATGTTTCTATTATTTCCAGTAGTGTTCTCATGGAGTCTTAAGGGTTTTCCATATATAGTATCACATAATCTGCAAGCAGGGACAGTTTGACTTCTTCATTACCAATTGGGATGTCCTTTATTTCTTTTTCTTGCCTTATGGCTCTAGCTAGGACTTCCAGCACAATGTTAAATAGGAGTGGTGATAAAGGACATCCTTGTCTTCTCTCTATATCTCAGGGGGAATGTTTTCAGCCTCTCTCTATTAAGAATAATGCTATTGGTTTTGCATAGATGCCCTTAATTATGTTGAGAAATTTCCCTTCTATACCTATTTTATTGAGAGTTTTTATCAGGAATGGGTGTTGGACTTTGTTGAATGCCTTTTCTGTGTCAAATGAGATGATCATGTGATTCTTTTCTTTCCTTTTATTTATGTGGTGCATTATGTTGATTGATTTTCTAATGTTGAACCATCCTTGCATACCTGGTATGAATCCTACTAGGTCGTGGTGTATTATTTTTTTGATATGATGCTGAATTCTATTGGCTAGAATTTTGTTGAGAATTTTTGCATCTATATTCATGAGAGATATTGGTCTGTAATTTTCTTTTTTTGTGGCATTTTTGACTGGTTTTGGTATCAGGGTTATCCTGGCTTCATAAAATGAATTTGGAAATATCCTTGCCTTTTCTATGTTCTGAAATAGTTTGAGTAGTATTAGTATAATCTCTTCTCTGAATGTTTTATAGAATTCTCCAGTGAAGCCATCTGGGCCAAGGCTTTTTTTTTTGTTGGGAGTTTTTTTTTGATTACCTTTTCAGTCTCTTCTCTTGTTATGGGTCTGTTCAGATTTTCAGCATCACTTTGTTGTAGTTTGGATAGGTAGTGTGTTTCTAGAAATTTATCCATTTCCTCTAGGTTTTCAAATTTGTTGGAGTATAGTTTTTCATAATATTCTGTTATGATCCTTTTTGTTTAAGTTGGGTTTGATGTAATATTCCCCATTTCATTTCTTATTTGGGTTATTTGTGTCTTCTCCTGTTCTTCTTTTGTCAGTCTGTCCAGTGATTTGTTGATTTTGTTGATCCTTTCAAAGAGCCAACTTTTAGTTTTGTTGATTCTTTTTATTGTTTTTCTAGTCTCTATTTCATTTATTTCTTCACTGATCTTTATTATTTCCTTTCTTCTGGTGGCTGTGCATTTTTTTTTTCTGTTCTCTTTCTATTTGTTCTAGTTGTGCAGTTAATATTTTGATTTTGTCCCTTTCTTCTTTTTTGATGTGTGTAACTATTGCTATAAATTGTCCTCTGAGGATTGCCTTTGCTGTGTACCAATGGTTTTGGTATGATGTATTTTCATTCTCGTTTTATTCTAGGAATTTTTTGATTCCATCTCTGATTTCTTCTATTACCCACTGGTTTGTAAGCAAGGTGCTATTCAGTTTCCACATAATTGATTTTTTTTTTTTCCCTTGCTCTTCCTGTTATTAACTTCTACCTTAATGGTGGTGTGGCTAGAGAAGATACTTTGTATTATCTCAATGTTTTGGATTTTATTGAGGTTGCTCTATGGCCTAGGATGTGGTCTATTCTGGAGAACTTTCCACGTGCATTGGAAAAGAATGTGTATTTTGCAGCTGTTGGGTGGAGTGTTCTATATACGTGTATGAGGTCAAGTTGGCTGATTGTGCCCTGTAGGTCTTCTGTATCTTTGCTGAATTTCTTTTTAGATGTTCTGTCTTTTACTGAGAGTGGTGTGTTGAAGTCTCCTATTATTACTGTGGAACTGTCAATTTCTCTTTTCAGTGCTGTTAGAGTTTTTTTAATGTATTTTGGAGCCCTGTCATTAGGTGTGTAGATGTTTGTTATGGTTATTTCTTCATGGTGGATCGTCTCCTTAATCATTATATAGTGTCCCTCTTTGTCTTTTATGGTGGATTTCATTCTAAAGTCTATTTTATCTGAGATTAGTATTGCCACTCCTGATCTTTTTTGCTTAATTAATATATTTTTTCCATCTTTTGATTTTTAATAAATTTATGTCTGTTTTTCTAAGGTGTGTCTCTTGTAGACAGCATATTGACGGATCCTGTTTTGTTTTGTTTTTTATCTATTCTGTCACTCTCTGTCTCTTTATGGGCGCATTTAAGCCATTTACATTCAGTGTAATTATTGATAGGTATGAGTTTATTACTGTCATTTTGTAGTGCTTTTCTTGTGGTGCTGATGTTTTCTTTGTTCCTCTTACTCTCCTGTGCTGAATTTGTTTTATTTGTGGATTTTTTTTTTCATATTTCTTGTATTTGTAGATTTTGTTTTTACTGAGACTTTATATTTTTCTTCTTTATCTTGATGAGTAGTTTTGTTAACTTTCTTTGTGGTTACCTTGAAATTTACCCTTATCTTCCTATGTTTGAACAAGTCTACTGTTACTTGGTATTGCCTTGCCCTCCTCTTCATTAGAAGGTTCTATATCTACACTGTTTATTCCCTCTTTTATTGTTCTGATGTTGTTGTCATTTACAGATTAACCTGTCTGGTTCCCTGTTGTAATCCCTTTTGTTTTGGATAGTCCTTGAGAGTTTATTTCCTAGATTGGTGTCTGGCTGGTATGAACCTGCATCCTAGATTCAGCCTGTGGGCTGATGTTGTTTGTTCTCAGATCGAAGGACTCCTTTAATAAGTCTTGTTAGTTTGGTTTGGTTTTTACATAATCGCTCAACTTATGTTTATCTGGAAATGTCCTCACTTCACCACCATATTTGAATGATAGTTTTGCAGGCTAGATTTTTCTTGGTTGATAATTTTTTTCTTTCAAGGTTTTATGTAAGTCATCGCATTGCCTTCTTGCCTGCCTGGTTTCTGTCACATAATCTGAGCTTAGTCTTGTTTCTCCTCTGTATGTGACTTTCTGTTTTTCTTGAGCTGCTTTCAGGATTCTTCGTCTTTGGTTTTAGCAAGTGTGATTATGATATGCATTGGTGATTTTCGTTTGGCTTCTATCCTATATGGGGTTCATTGAGCTTCTTGGATGGTCAGCTTTTCATCTTTCGTGATATCGGGGGAGGTTTTCTGTCAGCAGTTCTTCAATGATCCTCTATGTGTTTTCTGTTTTCTCCCCCTGTTCTGGACCTCCGATTACTTGAAACTTTTTGCTTTTGATTGTATCCCACTTAATTCTCAGGGTCTCTTTATTTTTCTTTGTTCTTTTTTCTGATTTTTCCTCAAACGGATTTGTATCCATGTGTTTGTCTTGAATTTCACTCATCCTGTCTTCCATAGTTTCAAACCTGCTCCTCAGCCCTTATATGCCACTGTCCATTTCTGAAATCTTGTTGTTTATTTTTTGGATTTCTAATTGTTGTTTTTGTATGATTTCTGTTGTAAATTTATTTTGGCATTTTTTTCTGTACTATTTTCCTGAATTCTTCCATTTTTTTTTTCTGTATTTTCCATGAATTTTTCTATTTTTCCCTCATTTTTGTCTGCTTTTTGCTTCAACTCTTGGATAGCTCTGAATATTAGAGATTTGAATTCCCTATCAGGTAGTTCTAGTGCCTTTTCTTCTTGGAATGTGATGTGGTGTTTTATTTTGGATAGCTACTGGAATTATCCTGTCCTGTTTTTTTTTTTACTATATTTTGATGTTGTTTGCTATCTTTGGGGCAGTCAGTAGTTATTTTTCTTGTTTATTGATTGCAGATTTGTTCATTTTGTCTTGCTTTTTTGTTTTATTTAGTTAGGTCTGAGTAGGTGGGCTGTGCGTTCTTTGTTGTTTGCTCATCTGTGGGCATGATACTTTTTGCTCCCTTCTCCAAAGGGCAGGGTCATTCACTCAGGTATGGTACAGCAGGGCTGGTCCAGGTGAAGGGGTGTTGCTGGGATGGGTTGTTTGTGGCATGTATTAGGGCCAACAGGGTGGGCCAGGAATTAGTGCAGGGCAGGTTCTGGTAGGCTGTGCTTGTCCTGCTCTGGGATATGATGTTCAGTGCATAGTTCAGGTAGGCAGGAAGGAAGGGGGAGATTGTGATGTGTGAAGCTAAGATAGGTATGGGAAAAAGGAGAGAGAAGATACAGGAACTGGAGCCAAATCATACAAATAAATAAACAAACAAACAAAAATGTGTGCTAAGGGAGCTTACAGTTGGAGTGGAGAGATGAGATACTGAGAAATGGAGAAAAACAAAAAGGAAAAAAAGAAAAATGGTAAAAGGAAAGAAATGAATAAATAAAAATTAGGGGAAAAAAAAAAAGCAAAGCCCCCGGGGATCCTACCAGTGCGGCTTGAAGACTAGGGAAGTTGCTCCCAGGCCATGAAGTCCAGCCTGGCTTGAAGTGGTAGAGGAGTCACACAGCACCAGGTATTCAGGAAACAGGAAGTGAAGCTAAGTATAGAGAGATGAGAAACTGAGAAATGAAGAAAGACAAAAAGGGAAAAAGAGAGAAAAGAAAAGGAATCAAACAAACAAAACAAGAAAAAAGAAATCTCTCCAGGGATCCCACTATGCAGTTGCATACTAGCTCCCAAGCCACGCAGTACTGTCCTGCTAGAAGGGGCTCCCAAGCCAGAAAAAGAAAGAGAAAACAAACAAACAAATCAAAACAAACAAAAAGCCCCGGGGATCCTACCAGTGTGGCGGCACAGGCCAGGAAGCAGTTCCACAGTTGAGAGGCATTTCACAGCCTTTCAGGAAGATGTAAATGGCACTTGGAGCCAGGTATTTGAGAGAAAGGAGGGCGAGGTGGTGAGAGGTATGGAAGAAACAAAAAGAAGTGGAAAAAAGCAATACCAGTCACCAACAAATGGCACTCAGGGAGCTAACCACTGTGGGCGGGTGGATCCAAGCAGCACAGGGGTGAAGCCTGCACTTCCTGGCCAAGAGACTGTGGCTGCAGGAAGCAGAGGGGGCAGAGTGGGGGTGAAGAAGGGTGGGGGGTGGGAAAGCGTATATTTCTGGTTACCAGTTGTTCTGTCTCCTGCTGGGAGCTCTTTGAAGCTGCTTTCCCATACTTGCTGTCCGCTGATCTCTGACAGGAGTCCAAGATGGCGGATCCATGCTGCTTTAGCTAATAGGTGACCTCTGCATATATCTCTCCTTGCTCTCTGTTCTCTATCAGTTTCTTATTCCAGTCAGTACTTGGCTGAGTTCTTTATCTCTTCATTCGATGCCTAGGGTTTCCAGATTGACGTGTGTCTCTGTTTGACTTAGGTTTTCAGATCTTTGCTGTTGAGGGATGGCGTGGTGCTTCTGTCTATAGTGCCATGTTGCCCAGAAGTTGCTTAATGAGGTTTTAATGTTATGGATCTTTTAAAAAGTAGCCACATATGTTTTAGTGACTGTTTTTTCTGCATCTGACCTTTATTTCTTGCTTAAGATGTTTCCCAGCCTAAGATTAGTAAAACTTTTCTCTCTGTTTTATTCTGGAACATTTATAGTACAATCTGATATGTACTGATGATATGAAATAGGAAATGATTTATGTATTTCGTTCCTATATAGGTAACTAATTGATTCAGCACACTTATTATATAGTTCATCCTTTCCCCACTGACTTGAAATGACACTTTTATCACCTACTAAATTTTTACATATACTTTCATCTGTTTCTGAAGGCTGTTTTGTGTTTCACTCATATATTTGTCAGCTCCTGCCCAATATCATTCTTTTGAATGACTGTTCCTTGCTAAACCAGGAAATGTCCAGAAAAAGAAGACCTGGTGATCAGTATAGAAGGTCTATTCTCAGAGGTCTTCCTTCACCACCTTATTACTCTGTGTCAATGTTTTGTAATCTTGAAGGCTGACTTCTGGGGTTGTTCCAATAGATAAACACATATTAATTCCAATTTTAGGGCAAAGCAACCTATGGAAGTCTGTAGGTACTACAAAAGATCAATCAGGAATCAGGGATGCTGTAGAAATTGGTTATATTGATTCAATAAACAACACAGAAAAACTCTTTTTTATTATACTTCATATACAGTTTTTGGTATTTGCATGAAATCTTTTTTTTTTCCCCTTGGGCAGAGTGCTGATGATTTGCTGTTATGTGGAATACAGAATTATTCCACACATTGTAGTATTCTAGAGTTAGTTCTTACCTTCAATCATACAGCATTCAAGGAAACCAGAATTAAAGTGTATACTGACCAAGCTTAAATGGGAAAAAAGTCTTTAGTTTGGTAAAATACTTTGGTACTTTTTGGTAAAATGCTGCATTCATGGATTCCTCTAGACCTAGGGCTTTCCAGAGATTATACACATAATTGCTTTAGTTGTATCCTTTCATTTACAAGACACATCAGGGGAGGGTCCAAAGACTGTTTTGAAGGATTTTTAAAAATTATTTTTATTGATATAGATAAGTCAGATTATGCACTATAATCCAAAAGTATCATATATACATTTACAAAAGTAAAATGAACTTTTCTGCAGAGTACTTACTAATATAGTATGATATTTTTATGCAAATAATGCACACCTTCTATGTTTGTTTGCTGACCGTGCCTCCCCCCGGCACCCGGGAGGTATTCTTATAAGCACCGCTTATGAAAAAATTATGCCAATTTTTTTTACAAGTTGCTGTTAAAAACAAACAAATAAACAAACGTAGTGTGCTTACAAAAATACCTTGCTGGGGAGGGGACGGCATGGTTGGCAAACAAATGTAAGAAGTGTGCATTATTTTTGTAAAAATACGGTAGTCTTTATTGCTTATAAGCCTTTAACTTATGTTGGAAAGTTTCTCTGAAATTTTTATAAATATTAAATCTCATTTATTAATTATAAAAGAGTTCCTTAAACTTAAAATTATTTTATCATTAGAAACAATTTTTGATTCTATGATATTACTATTCCTGGTGGAACAGTTGATAAAAGGAAAATTTTACAGTTTATTTTATGGATAATTGTTAATATTTATAAGCATTAGAGAGATATTTTATTTTCATAGATTTAGATATTTTAAACTAAATTTGTAGTGATACACTGCAATACAAAATCCAAAGAAAGCATAATCATAGTCAGTTTTATTATAACTCTACCTATACAATTTGTGACATATTTCTATCACCTATATCAAAGTCTAAGATGATATGATAAATTTCTTCTTGCTTTATTGCTGTGTCAAAAGCTGCTTTAAGTATCATTTTTTTTATTATCCAGAAGTCTGAAATAAAATAAATTATAAGTTAAATATAAATATAAAAATTAAGTATAAATATAAAAATTAAATTTATATTGGGCTAGTAAGTAAAAAACAAAACCCCATTTGCTTTCTATAATTTTCAGAAATATCTTAAAAGATTAAAAATATTTAACCTTATATGACATTTAAAAGCAAATCTGATTTTTTTAAAGAGCAGTGTTAAGAGTGTTAGCTTATCGGGTGCTAGATAAAACTACTCTTCCTGTGTTTAGAGAAAGAGATTGTACTAGTGTTTTGTACAAGCTGAGTGCATACTTATTAGAAACTTTTTACTTGATATGCCATACCCGCTTAGTTCTTCCTCCAAATATCTGAAGTTTTGAGATAGCGTTTCCATTGTGGATCTTCTAGAACCTTTAATAAAGAAAAAAGGTCTAAATTTAATGGTTTACCAGAAGTACAGCTTACACTTATTTTGAAGTTGAACCTGAGAATCCCTTTTCAGGGATGTCTACCCTGATACCTGTGCCACTGTGGCAGATTGTTTTGTCCAAAGAAGGCCGAAAAACTATCTCCTAATGGATTACACATACACATGTTCCTTTATAACGTGTCCTTGTCACTCCCCCACCAAAAGGTAGAGTCTAATTCCCCTCTTGAAATTGGGCTAGCTTTATGACTCTTTTGTAATCAACAGAATGGGAAGGAAGTAACCGCATGACTTCTGAGGCTAAGTCAGAAAAGGCCATTCAGCTTCTACCAGATTCTCTTGGGATGCTTGCTTTGGAGAAAGCCAATTGTCATATAAGTATTCCTAGTACCTCGAGACTGCCATGCTGGCAAGTAAAGAAGCTCTAGTCAACAGTCTGAGCCCAGCTTTCCAACCATCCCTGCTAAGGAAGTCTCCCTCCTATAGTGAAGCTGTCTCAGACCCTTCAAAAAGCAGCCCATCTGCCAGCTGAGTACCACTTAGTGACTTCAGTTGATGCCCAGCCAGTCAAGCTATACCTGAATTCCTGGCCCAGAGGACTCTTGAGATATAATAAAATACCAATTAGAACTATAATCTTTCAGGGATAAAATGACTTATTAAATAATACTCAGAAGGAAAATTAACTTAGATAGCAATATAAAGTATCCAAATGATGAAATCAATTATGAGAAATACATTCATAAAAGTAGACATGTTAATTTGTTACTTAATTTTCCTATCTGCCCTTCTACTTTTGACTTAAATCCACTGGGACTAACCTAATAAGATGCTCTTTATCTGTGCTGACAAAAGGCCCCAGTCTCAGATAGCCCCTCGTTTCCTGTATTCTATTTTCATAAGACTCTGTACATTTTCTATTCTGTTCCCATCTCCCTCTTCACCACAACTCCTGAAAACTTTCCACTGTATCTTTTGGAATTTTTGGTCCATTATCAACAAAATGCCCTATGTTTTCACTTTTTCCCCCTAAAATTCCCTTTACTTTTTTGCTGTAACAAAAACTTGGCTTTCCTCTGAGGATACTGCCAGCCCAGTAGCTCTTTTCGTTTTGTTTCCCCACAGTCTTATTACCATTGGAACTGGAGATGGGTAGGTGTCCTTCTTGCTCACTACTGTGCTTTTAGACCATTTACTCTCCCTCCCTCCTTTCCTTCCTAAAGTTCATGTCATCAGATTAGACTATCAACTATTTGTCATTATTGTTGTTATCTACCTACAACGGAATCATTCCTAGTTGATTTTATCATTGGATCATTGTATGTCTGCTACTACTTTCTTAATTTAGCACTTCCAATGAACATGTGGAAGATTCTTCCACTCTGGGTTTCAATCCCTTGAGCTCTGGTCCTCTGTGATCTTGTCTTTCACCTTACCTCAGCCATTAATTCCCATAGTCATACCTGGACCTTGTAATTAGCACTAACTGCAAGCCCCCCCTCAATTTCCATTTCTTTCATTCTCTACCTGACTGCCACTTTTTATCTTTCCCTATCACTTTCCTCTAGTTCCCCAGCACCAACAGTCTTTTAACCCTACTTGTACTTCCAACCCAACCACTGTCTCATTGTTTCTCCCCATCTTGATGTCTCTGTCCCTTCTTTATACATTTTAAATTCCATGGTCATTCACTCCTTTGTTTATACCCTTAGCTTTCTTACCCTTTTCCCACCCTGTCATGTTCACTTGACAAAACTACGCTGTTATTAGTTGCTGTTGAGTTGATTCAGACTCATGGCAACCCCATGTATTATGGAGTAGAACTTTTCTATAGGGTTTTCTTGGATGTCTCTTCAAGGAAGCAGATTGCTAGGCCTGTTTTCCTGTGGTACTGCTAGGTGGTTAAATCCAACACTCTGCCTATTTCTCTCCTGCACTGTATAACTAAATATGGTTGGAGAAAACATATAACCAGTCTGAAAGGTATCACTTTAAATTCATGGTCACAAACACTGGATAGGATCTTAATATTTTCAGGCAATCCTACTAAACATTCTGAGTCCATTCATCCTTCCACTCTCCTAGATGACTATTTAACTCTTTCTTCCATTTTCTCAAACCTCTAAACTATCATTCACATCATCTCTCTCAGCTGACAATTTATTTTATAGTTTTACAGAGGAAATAAGAAGTAGCAGGAAACCCTTCCACAAGCTTTGTGGCAAAATTCACTCACCTGCTTCCATGCCTACATACTCTATCTTCCCTCTTGTTAGTATGGATGAACTGTCTATACTTCCATCTAAGGCTAATCCCTCTACTTCTTCAATCGATCTTATTTCCTCTTGCCGCCACAAGACGTGGCTCCAGTAATTCTTTCTGTCTCCTACTCATCAGTTTTCTTGCTCTCTATTAGATCTTCCACATCAGTGTACAAATCTTTAGATGAAGTCATGTAACTAAGTTCTCACCAATGAATGTGCACAGAAGTGGTATATACTGTTTTTGGGCCTGAGTGTTAGACATTGACTAGTCACTCCTCCGTGAGTTTTTTCTTTTCCTCAAATCTGAACATGAAACCACTGCTCTAGGATTCAGATTCTTCCTTGCAGACAATGACAACAACCTAGGGCAGTGGTTATCAACCTGGGGCAATTTTGCCCTCCAGGGAAAACTTAAAAATCTCTGGAGACATTTTTATCTTGGTGGGGGAGTGCTACTGGCATCTGGTGGGTAGAGGCCAGGGATACTACTAAATGTCTTACAATGCAGAGGATACTTCCCTCCCATTACCAATAAGAAGAAATTAACCAGTCCAAAATTTCAACAGTGCAAAGGTTGAGAAAACTTCCTCTAGGGGTTGATGGATCAACAAGATGGAAAATCATGGCCCGATGAATGCCTGTGGGGTCACCCCAAGAACATAGACTGCTCACCTCAGAAGTAACAGAGAAATATACTTTCATATTCGTAAGTTACTGTACTTTTGGGGCTGTCTGTAATAGGAGCTTAGCCTTTTTCTAACTAACATGTTTAATCTGTAGGACTCTAAGGAAGCTGGAAGACTGGGACCAACATCACTCAAACAAGGGAGGCCAGAACCAATAAAAAGTTCAGAGTGTGGTATTTGCTTATACTGTCTATTATTTCAGTAGAAATAGGCACTTCTCTGTTGCTAATAGAAAGATTCTCAAATGGCAGATTCTCTCAAGTGGGCAACAAAAGAATCTCATTAGTATCACCATTTAGCCTATGCTGTCAGCAAATGCTGAACTGCCATAAACCCGCTACTCCATCCCTTTATTTGAAAACAACGGTATATAATTTTCATATAATGCAGTATTATATACAAATGAGAACTTTAAAATGCTATCTGCAGAGGACGCATTACTTGGTAGTTTGGTGACTGGAAAGGTGAATGAATTTTTATAATTTTGGCATGCAAAACATTTTTAGTGGCCTTATTCTGGAAAAGGGTAAATAATAACTCATGCATAAAGGTTGTGTCAGAGTTTATAGACTAGACCCCTGGTAATGGATTCAACCTTTCCACAACAAATCAAAAGTATTGTTGTATGCTCGCTTGAATATACAGTAGTCATTACCTTAAATTTAAAACTTACTATAAGCAGCAAATGCACAGAGCAGGATATGAAGGCTGTATGGTATCAGTGTGGTCTGCAGAGAATTTCTTCATATGGTTTTTGCCTTGTTGAAATACATGTTGCAGTTCAAAGCTAAAGGGATTACTCTTGAATAGTCATCACCAGAGTTGATTACATTCGTATATCATATTTAGCTGGACCCTGCAGGCTATTATTCCATTAGCTGTTCTGGTCCTGCCATTGTCAAAAAGTTGATCACCTAATGTTAAAAGATTGTGCTTTCCATTGAACTTATCAAAACGACTTAAATGGTTTTGTTAAAAAAGAAAACTTAGATTACATTTTAGGGAACTGATTAAGAATAAATATTATGTGTAAAAAATTCTCATATCTCCAGATCTTAGCATTATGCCATTATCAAGGGCAAAGTTATATTTTGCTTTGGTATTTCAGCACATTTTCCTTAAAGTCATAGATTCAATTTTAGTGGAACAGCACCTCTCTCTTGGTGTTGGTAAATAGTCTCAGGAACTCATTCCTGAAAAAAGAGTAGGAGTTTCCCCTCCATGTCTTTCAATCATATAAAATTGTCACTATGGAAGTAAGCCCCATATATCAATGTTAATGTAATAGTACATCTACAATGGCCTAATGACAATATGGGTTTACAACGCAACCATGCTGAGGAGAACACAGAACTTTATTTTGAAGAAGCATGTATTTAAACTGAAAATTTGTCATTCACAGTTGATAATCAGAAAAATCACCACCAATAAGTAAGTAAATGAGTAAAATAAAAAAGTATTTATTTATTCTTTAGACAAAAGTTGTGTAATTCCACTCATTTACTCACAACAGTGGGAGAATTTTAAAGAATTGAGTTAAAATAGATTTTTATAAACCCTGAATGCACTACCAATGTAAGGCATATTTAGATAACCTTTACTTTCAATCTATTTTACTAGGAATTAGCCCAAATAACTAACCAAATGAAAATATATCTTTGATTAAGATATTTACAGGTATGACTTTATTATTTAAAGTAGCCTATTTAAAATTTTCGCTAGAATCACATTACAAAAGCTATCCTTTGGGAAGAAAGATGATATTGAATCACACTTAATCCACCAGCCAGCCTTTGAATCATGTTCCCAGAAGTGTGAGGGATTGGCATAGACTCATGTACTCTTTGGCGTGGTTGTCCTAGTAACTGATGGTTTGTAAAATGGCTGGTCAGGGATACATGCTGTGATCCTGGAACACATCCTGACTGAATTTTGGCCTCACTGGCACTGTTCTCTAATCAACCTAACTCTTCAGCAAATGGAAGTTTCCTAAATATTTCTTGTACTTGCTTGCATTTAACCATCCCACTTGATATCTCACAATACAGAAATGGTCTGTATCAGTCAAGAGGAAACAGGTGGCATGGTGCAATTTTGGTATCCCGAAAAGACTTTAATGAAAAGGCTGTTTATTAAGAGATGAGTGTAAGGCTAAGGAACCAATAAGGGATACTGAGGCACCCAGGGACTCTCAGTAGAGGGATGGTGTGACATCATCATCCCTAGGCCTGAAGAGTAAGGGGAAAGAATGGTGGTAGTGAAGCCTGAGTGAGAGATAGAGGCCTAGAAAAGGGGTCATCCAATACGATCTAGAAGCTACAGTTGTAGCTTGTCACAGCTGTCAGAACTGAGCTGAAGGGACAAGGTGGCAGAGGAATAATACCCTGACCTCTCCGCCTTTCTAACCCTGATTTCCTGCTGGTGACTCCCTTTGGCTACACTTAGTCAGAAGCCAGAGGGCAAGTGAGCCTGTCTGATACCGTCTGAAGTCAGTCTCTTGGGACACAGAGCAGAGAAGAGTGGACCTTGGAAGGGGATGTATAGCAAACAAAAGATAGTATGAAAGTCATCTTTTCGGTGACAATTCAGTCATGTGAAGCCTGGCTTCAGGATTCATGTATTTGATGCTGGCATATGATTTGAATTTCCCTTTACCTTTCTCCTCCCGTTTCATCTTTTTTTTTCTGTAATGTTGGTAATATTTTGTGATGTTTGTATACAAAAATATTTTGTAACATTTGTAATTTTTTGTAATATTGGCATTTCATAGGTCTGCAAAAAATTTTATGAAACAAAGTCTGAGATTATAGAGTTAACCTTACTCTACCAAAACATGTGAGTTTTCTTGGTAATACTTTTCTACTTTTTGTTCTTAACAATCAAAAAATTAATCTGTTCTACCTGTGTTTTGAAGTAGAAATAATGATGTGGTGATTCTGTATCTGATAAGTATTGTAACTGAGATAAATATAAACTTTGAAGGCAGGAGGCATCTTTCAGATTTGGGTTGACTCTTAAGTGTCTAAGATTGATGTGTGCCCTTTCATGTGATAGGTTCTGGCATATAGCAATTTCCTTTTCAAGGGCTTTTGTTAATGTTTGAAGCCTATTAAAATTTCTGTGAGGACTAGATGTATATTTTAACTCAAAATTATAGGTTCTCTTTTCCCTTAAGCACCATTATCTTAAATAGATGGAATGTAACTAGATCTGGACACAGCATCGAAGATACTATATTGACCATATTGACACTATACTGAATTTCTTCTTCTGAGTGTCTAAACTTTTAATGATAATACCAGATTCAAGTCTATTAATCTGTTCAGAAAAATACTCTGTTAAGATAAATATAATGTGAATTTCATTAGCTCATTCTTTTATTTCTCCTATAGTTGGTATATTAAACAAATGCTGTATTTTTTCCTAGCCAAGATGGATTAACAAAGAAAAGATTACCCTCTTGCCTAAAACAAACAAACAAGCAAGCAAACAAACAAATCTAACAGGAAAAAAAAAAACTGAACAAAATATATGAAACAATGATTTTTAAGATATTGGGCATTTGACTTCAATGGTCTGTGATCCCCATTGACCAAGACAACTAGGGTTTACAACTAGAGTGCCAGAGAGGAGAGAGCTCCACAGACAGAGAGCTCTGGAGATCTGAAGATGGTCACCCTTGAGTATTCAAAAAAGTATGGATCAGAGCATGTGTGTGAGGAAACTGCCTGAGGCTAGGGAAAGAAGCACTCAAAAGTATGTGACTAAACGGTGTGCAGTGTCCACATAGGGCTAGGAATAGTACCTGTTCTCATCAGCCACATTGAGAAACCTCCTAATTCATGACGCATCGAGTAGGGTACTCAGAGAGTCTTGCTTCAGATGTGGGGAGTAATTGTGTCTAGACTAAACCTCATTCTGGTTCTGCCTATAAGATGTTAAAAGTAAGACTGAAAGGATCAAACTATTTTCAAGAAACTTAACTGCATCCCAGAACAAAGCTCAAGAATATTTATGGGAATGCAAAACTTTATAGTATCCAAAAAGGTAAATTTACAATGTCTGTTGTATAATAAAAAATTATAAGATGCACAAAAAAAAAAAAAAAAAGCAGGAAAATACAACCCAAAATGAGGAGAAAAATCAATCAATTGAAATTAACCCAGAACTGACAGAGTAGTTAGAATTAGGGACAAAGACATTAAAAACAATTATTATAACTGTATTCTAGACATTAAAATTTAAATAGAGACATAGGAGACCCAAATCAAAATTCCAGAGATTAAAACTACAATGTCTGAGATTAAAAAAAAAAAAAAAAAATTACACTGGATGGAATTAACTGAAGGAAATTTTAGTGAACTTGAAAACAGAGTAGTAGAAACTAGCTAAACAAAAGAAAACAAAACAACCCCCCCTCCCCCCAAAAAACCCATAAAACAAAGAAAGAAAAAGAGCTAAAAGATGAACAGATCATTAGTGAACTGTGGTACAGCTTCAAGCACCCTAATATACATGTTTTTGGAGTACTGGAAGGAGATTGGGGAAGGGGGCAGTGAAAGAATATTTGAAGAAATTACGGTCAAAAATTTTTCAAAATTGCTGAAAACTATCACCCAAGAATCTCAACAAACCCCAAGCACAGAAACTTGAATGCAACTATACCAACACACATCATAACCAAATTGCTCAAAATCAGTAACAAAGAGAAAATCTTAAAAGCAGTCAGATAAAAAACACATTATGGACAGAAGAACAAAGAATAATAGCAGCTTTTTCTCCAGAAGCAGTGCAGGTGTGAAGACAGTGGGACAACATCGTTAAAGTACAAAACGAAACAATAAAACCAAAACGGTCAAACCTAGATTTCTATACCGAGTGAAAATATCTTTAAAAAATGAAGGCAAAATAAGATTTTTCAGACACACAAAAGCTGAAACAATTTATCAGCAGCAGACCCTCACTACAAGACATGTTAAGGAAAGTTTTTCAGGCTGAAGGAAAATAAACACAAAAGAATTAACAGCATCAGAAATGGTAACTATATAAATAAATATAAATAATTTTCTCTTTTTTTTTTACATCTACTTAAACGATATTTGACCATTTAAACAAAAATAATAATATAGTGTGGAATTTATAACACTTGTAAAAGTGAAATGTGCAACAACAATAGTGTGAAGGCTGGTTGGGGTGAAATGGGAGTATATTATTGTAAGGTTCTTATGTTCAGAGTGAAATGATATAATGTTGCTTGAAGGTAGACTGTGATAAATTAAAGGAGTATGCTGGTCATTACTTTTGTTTTAGTCTACACTTTCAATTTTTAGTATTTTGGTTAAAAATTAAAAGAACAGAATTTGAAAATCAATTAACATTCCTCAAGTCTGTAAGAAAATCTGTCTCTAATTTAAACATTTATTTTCAAACTTGCCCTTCTCATGCATTTTCCTGAACTAAGGCTTGAGAATAAATTAATGAATTCAAAGCAATAACCATTTCATTACAATCCCCCAAATTATTATTTTCTTTGAACAAATTCTGTGAGGTATAATATATGCAATATAGGTACAAATACTGATTGATAGATTTGTATTTTTTCTGGTGACTTTAAAAAAAATAAGAGAGTTTGGAAAATGCAGAAACTCCATCTTTGGTAAGAACATGATGGCACCAATAGGTGTATTTTAGATGGCTGCTCAAAAGCTTCTGAGACCCAAGATGCTACTCACCAAAGTAGGATATAGAACATTTTCTTTATGACCTATGTTATACTAATTGACCTAGATGTCTCCTGAGACCATGGTCCCAAGCCCTCAGACCCAGTAACTCAGTTTCTCAAGGTGTGTAGATGTGTCTAGGAAGCTTCTATGCCTTTGCCTTCGTCAAGTTGTGCTGACTTTTCCTATATTGTGTGTTGTCTCTCTTTTCACCAAAGTTAATACTTATCTACTATCTAGTTAGTGATTTCCCTTCCCCACCCTGTAACCATCGAAGATTGTGTTTTTCCTGTCTGTAAACCTTTTCTTGAGTTCTTTTAATAGTGATCTCATACAGTATTTGTCCTTTTGTGATTGACTTATTTCACTCAGCATAATGCCCTCCAGAATCATCCACGTTGTAAGATGTTTTGCAGATTCATCATTGTTATTTATTGTTGCATAGTATTCCATTGTGTGTAGGTACCATAATTTGTTTATCCATTCATCTGTTGATGGGTACTTAGGTTGTTTCCATCTTTTTGCTATTGTAAATAATGCTGCAGTGAACATGGGTGTGCATATGTCTACTCATGTGATGGCTTTTATTTCTCTAGAATATATTCCTAGGCATGGGATTTCTTGATTGTACGGTATTTCTATTTCTAGCTTTTTAAGGAGGCATCATATCGTTTTCCATACTGGTTGTACCATTTACATTCCCACCAGCAGTGCATAAGAGTTCCAATCTCCCCACAACCTCTCCAACATTCGTTATTTTCTGTTTTTTTTTTTTTTTTTATTCATGCCAGAAATGTCAGGGTGAGATGGCATCTCATTGTAGTTTTGATTTTCATTTCATTAATGGCTAATTATCACAAGAATTTCTTCATGTGTCTGTTAGCCACTTGAATGTCTTCTTTGGTGAAGTGTCTTTTCAAATCTGTCTTAGTTATCTAGTGCTGCTATAACAAGTGGATGGCTTTATCAAACAGAAGTTTATTCTCTCACAGTCTAGGAGCTTAGAAGTCCAAATTCAGGGCACCAGCTCCAGGGGAAGACTTTCTCTCTCTGTCGGGTCTGGAGGAAAGTCCTTGTCATCAATCTTCCTCTGGTCTAGGAGCTTTTCTGAGCAGAAATGTTGTCGGGTCCAAAGGACGCACTCTGCTCCTGGTGCTTGTTTTTTGGTGGTATGAGGTCCCCTTGTCTCTCTGCTTGCTTCCCTTTTTTATATCTCAGAAGAGATTGGTTTAAGACACAATCTAATCCTGTAGATTGAGTCCTGCCTCATTAACATAATTTTCCACTAATCCCTTGTCATTGACATCATACAGCTAGGATTTACAGCACATAGGAAAATCACATCAGATGACAAAATGGTGGAAAATCACACAATATTGGGAATCATGGCCTAGACAAATCGATACACATATTTTTGGGGGACACAATTCAATCCATGCAAAATCCTTTGTCCATTTTTTAATTGGATTATTTGTCTTTTGTTGTTGAGGTGTTGAAGTATTCTATGGATTTTAGAAATTAGACCCTTGTCAGATATGTCATAGCCAAAAAATTTTCCCAGTCTGTAGACTCTCTTTTTACTCTTTTGGTGAAGTCTTTTTATGAGCATAAGTGTTTAATTTTCAGGAGCTCTCAGTTACCTAGTTTATCTTCTGGTGTTTGTGCATTGTTACTTATGGTTTGTATTGACTTTATACCATGTATTAGGACCCCTAGTGTTGTCTCTAATTTTTCTTCCATGATCTTTATTGTTTTAGGTTTTACATTTAGGTCTTTGATCTATGTTGAGTTAGCTTTTGTGTATGGTGTGAGGTATGGGTCCTGTTTCAATTTTTTACAGATGGACATCCAGTTATGCCAGCACCATTTGTTAAAGAGACTGTCTTTTCCCCATCTAATGGACTTGGGTTCTTTGTCAAAGATCAGCTGACCTTAGGCAGATGGATTTACATCTGGGTTCTAGATTCTGTTCCATTGGTATATGTATCTGTCATTGTACCAGTACTAGGCTTTGCTTATCTGGGGCCTCTTTCCTTTCCACATAAAGCTGGTGATTAGTTTTTCCATCTCAATAAAAGAATGTTGTTGGTATTTGGATGGGGATTGTGTATATCTGTAGATCACTTTGGGTAGGATTGACATTTTCACAATGTTGAGTCTACCTATCCATGAGCATGGTATGCTTTTCCATTTATGTAGGTCTCTTGGTTTCTTGCAATAGTGTTTTGTAGTTTTCTTTCTATAGGTCTTTTACATCTCTAGTTCAATTTATTCTTAAGTATTTTATCTTTTTAGGGGCTATTATAAATGATATTGTTTTCCTGATTTCCTTTTGAAGTTCTGTTTGTTGGGGTATAGGAATCCAACTGATTTTTGTATGTTGATCTTATATCCTGCTACTCTGCTGAATCTTTGTATTAGTTCCAGAATCTTTGGGGTTCTCTATGTATAGAAGCCTATCATCTGCGAATAGGGATAGTTTTACTAGCTGCTTGTCTTTTATTCCACATTCAAATCATAAGTAAAAGTTTCCATGGATTAAGAAATTATTTTGTGCTAAGGAATGTGCTAAGGACTTTATTTAAACCTCACAACCACCCTATGCTGTAGTTATTGTTAGCCCTGTTTTATAGACAAGAAAACCAAAGGTGAGAGAGGTTAAGTTGCTGAATATCACATTGCTGATAAGCAGCTCAGTGGATTCAAACCCAGGTCTGTCTGGATCCAAAGCCCATGCTCATAATTTCTATATTCATTTCCACTTCAGTGAATTTAGAAGGAAGGTAAGTAACAAGAAAGCCTCTTTGACAACTGCATTGTGTTAGGCTTGGAGAGGATGACTGACTTGACTTTTTGGAGAACTGCTGTGGCAAGGCTATTTAGTTCTTAATTGTTGTTTTCCAATTTAATTTCTTGTCTTCTAGAGACCATTTCTAATGCAGCAGTTAAAAAAATAGCCACATACACTATGGATGTCCCTGAAGACCATTAATCTGACATGTAGGCCATGATAACTGAGCTTGGACTAGTAAGCAACTTAATCCAGGGTTTGCATCATGTAAGTTGCTGCCTTTATTTCATTATACTTTGATTCAACCCTTTAATGGATTTAGCTTCATAAAGTCAGAAAAAGAGGAAAAGAAAGCAATTTATTCATGTTTTCACTGGAGCTTACTGCAGACATGAAATTTCTCTAAAAATGCAAATCATTTGGCGCCACACAAGTGAAACTGGGTAGCTAAAGCTCTTGGAGGAAAGCTCTTTCCCAGGGCTAATGTTTTTATACCCAGTGATTGAATGAATTGATCCATTTATTACAACATCTTCACTTAGGTTTTTTCTACCCACCGCCCCCCAGATGAATGTATCTAAGGATACTAAAGGACTTTTCTTTATCACTAAGAAAATTGATTACACTTGTTAATTTGGATTTTAATCCTAGATATATCAAAATAAATACCATAAACAAGCATTGAATAAATTAATCTAGATCTGTTCCGTATCAGATTGATCAAAAAAGGATTTAGTAAGACTCCAAGATGTAAAATTCTAATAAATAGACTAAGCCCTTACTTATGTAATATGACTTTGGACGAGCTTGGTATAAACCTGAACGAAACTATTTCTGAAAACAGAAATGGTGCACTTTTGTTACATTAAAAAAAATCCCCTGAAAGCTATCTATCCAAGGTATTTAATGTGACATTCGTTTTTAAAAGATTTCTTGTCTTCCGTCCAGCCATTCTTGTTAATTCATGGGGCGCCATATCACATTTTTTTGTGTTTTTTTATGTTACATAAAGCAAAAATTACACTTAACAAGTGTAAGGTTAGTCATAAAAAATAGATAAAACCACACTCTTAAAAGCCAAGATATCACAAGGAAAGGCTATCAGTCATTCTTTTCAGAAAAGGTGAAGACAATGAGAAATAAAAATCATACACAAAGACGGCTGAAATGCCACTTAGACCAGCTCAGGGCTGTTATGACATGTGTTTGATAGAACCCAGTTGCAACCCAATTACTCAGCAGACATGCTTTTGACTAACCATATTTTTTATTTCACTTATATAATAATGAATGAGATAGATTCATATTACTCCTTGTTCAGCATGAGACAAGCTTTAAACTACGTTTCCAGTAGATGGTATAGTTTTATGTTGAACATACGCTGTGCCTGTCAATTGGTAATCCCTATTCATTCATCATTCATTCAACAGACACTCATTGAGCCCACACCAAGCGAAAAACACACATTTGTAAGATAGCTGCCATGGTATAGTTTGTAGCAGTGCTCAGATGAAATGGATTCAGGTTTACATGACAGGTGGGTGGAGTTCAAGCTGCAGTCATGGCATAACACTCTGAATTAAAGCATGGCCATATATAGGATGAGGGGACAGTGGTGGTTCAGTGGTAGAACTCTTGTCTTCCACGGGGGAGACCCAGGTTTGATTCTTGGCAAATGCACCTCATGCGCAGCCACCATCCGTCTGTCAGTAGAGGCTTTAGTGTTGCTATCATGTTAACAGGTTGCAAGGGAGCTTCCAGACTAAGACAGACTAGGAAGAAAGGCCTGGAAATCTACTTCCAAAAAGATCAGCCAATGAAAACCCTATGGATCACAATGGTCAGATGCAAAACTGGTGGGAATGATGCAGGACTGGGCAGCGTCTGGTTCCATTGTGCATTGCATCACCTTGAGTCAGGCGACTCAATAGCAGCTAACAATAATAACATACATAGAATAGTCTAGTATGGGGCACGGAGCCCTGGTGGCTCAGTGGTTAAGTGATATGGCTGCTAACCAAAAGGTTGGCAGTTTGAATCCACCAACCGCTTCTTGGAAACCCTATGGGGCAGTTCTACTTTGTCCTCTAGGGTCGCTGTGGGTTGGAATTGATCCGATGGCAGCAAGTTTGGTTTTTTGGTTTAGTATGGGGCACAGGGTCTCATAACAAATACTAAGACTTTAACAGAAAACATATAAATGCATTTAAACACTTGTCTCAGGAAAAATAAGGCTTTGGGGTTTTTCATGGTAAATAAGGCTCAGATTCTTTGATTGCATGATTGGTGGGTCAAAAGTTTGGAAAGCAGGGCATCTTGTTATTCGTTGCTGTTGACTAGGCTCTGACTTATGAAAACTTTACGTATAACAGAATGCAATGTGTGCTGGTCCTGCTTGATTTTCATGGTTGCTGTTAAGCTCGAATTCATTGTTGCAGCTGTTGTTCAGTCCAACTCGTTGAGGGTTTCCTTCATTTTTGCTGATCCTCTACTTTACCAAACATGATGTCCTTTTCTAGTGATTGGCCTTTCCTGATGACGTGTCCAAAGTAAGCTACAACTGTTTGTGAATTATCTTCAGTATAATTTTACTTATGTGTCATATCAACGATATTGTTCAATAATTTATGCATTGCATTGGATAACCCTTCTTTGGAATGGGCACAAATATATATCTTTTCCAGTTGGTGGGCCAGGTAGCTGCCTTCCAAATTTCTAAGCATAGACTAGTGAGTGCTTCCAGTGTTGCATCTGTTTGTTGCAACATCTCAATTGGTATTCCATTGATTCCTGGAGCCTTGTTTTTCACCAATGCCTTCAGCGCAGCTTGGACTTCTTCCTTCAGTACCAGTGGTTCCTGATCATATGTTACCTCCTGAAATGGCTGAGCGTCAACCATTCTTTTTGGTACAATGACTATGTGTATTCTTTCCATCTTTGTTTGCTGCTTCCTGTGTCATTCAGTATTTTGCCCATAGAATCCTTTAATATTGCAACTCGAGGCTTGCATTTTTCTTCAGTTCTTTCAGCTTGAGAAATTCTGAGTGTGTTCTTCCTTTCTGGTTTTCTAACTCCAGGTCTTTGCACATTTCATTATAATATTTTACTTTGTCTACTCCAGCCTTCCTTTGAAATCTTCTGTTCCGCTCTTTTACTTCATTTCTTCCATTCACTTTAGCTGCTCTATATCCAAGGGCAAGTTTCAGAGTCTCTTCTGAGATCCATTTTTGTCTTTTCTTTCTTTCCTGTCTTTTTAATGACCTTTTGTGTTCTTTATGTATGATGTCCTTGATGTTATCCCACAACTCCTCTGGTTTTCGGTTATTAGTGTTCAATAAATCAAATCTATTCTTGAGATGGTCTCTAAATTCAGGCAGGACATACTCAAGGTGTACTTTGGCTCTCATGGACTTGTTTTAATTGTTTTCAGCTCCAACTTGAACTTGCATATGAGCAAGTGGCAGTCTGTTCTGCAGTCAGCCCCTGGCCTTGTTCTGACTGATAATATTGAGCTTCTTCATTGTCTCTTTCCAGAGATGTAGTCAATTTGATTCCTGTGTATTCCGTCTGGGAAGGCCCACATGTATAGTCACCATTTATGTTGTTGAGAAAAGGTATTTCTAGTGAGTAAGTCATTGCTCTTGCAAAATTCTATCATGCGATCTGCCACATCATTCCTATCACCAAGGCCATGTTTCCAACTACTGATCCTTCTCCTTTGTTTCCAACTTTCACATTCCAATCACCAATATTTATCTATGCATGTTGCTTGCATGTTTGATCAATTTCAGACTGCCAAAATTGGTAAACATCTTCAATTTCTTCATTTTTGGCCTTAGTGGTTGGTGCATAAAATTGTCTTTTTAACTGGTCTTCCTTGTAGATGTCTGGCTAGTATCCTGTCACTGACAGCGCTGTATTTCAGGATAGATCTTGAAATGTTCTTTTTGATGAAGAATGCAACACCCTTCCTCTCCCATTTGTCATTCCTGGCATAGCAAACCATAAGATTGTCTGATTCAAAATGGCCAATACTAGTCCATTTCAACTTACTAATGCCTAGAATATTGATCTTCAAATGTTCCATTTAATTTTTGAGAACTTCTAATTTTCTTTGATTCATATTTCATATATTCCATGTTCCAGTTACTAATGGATGTCTGCAGCTGTTTCTTCTCATTTTGAGTTGTGCCACATCAGTAAAGGAAGGTCCTGAAAACTTTACTTCATCCATGTCATTAAGGTAGACTCTACTTTGAGAAGGCAGGTCTTCCCCAGTTGTATTTTAAGTGCCCTCCAACCTGAGGGGCTCATCTTCTGTCACTATATCAGACAATGTTCCACTGCTATCCATAAGGTTTTCACTGGCCAATTTTTTCAGAAGTCAATTGCTTGGTCTTTTTTCTCAGTCTGTCTTAATTTGGAAGCTCTGCTGAAACTTGTCCATCATGGGTGACTGTGCTGGTATTTGAAAAAGCAGTGACATGTCTTCCAGCATCACAGTAACATGCAAGCCACCATAGTGTGACAAGCTGACAGATGCATGGTGGGATCATATATTAATTGTTGTTATATAGCTGAGTCTATTTCTGGACTTTATATTTTGATTATTGATATTCTGTGCATATACCAATACCATACTCTTTCAATTACTATAGGTTCCCATATGTTTTAATATCTGGTAAGGCAAGCCCTTTATCCTTTAAAAAATTTTTTTTTGACTTATTTTTCCACTTTATCCAGTTAAAAATTGTGTTTTTATTTCTATTGAGAGCATAATAAGTACATAGATTAATTTAGGGAGAATTAACCTCTTTATACTATTAAGCATTTTATCAAAGAATAATATATGTATTGCTGTTCATTCAAGTCTTCTTTTTGTGACTCTCAGATCTGTGTTAAAGTTTTCTTCACATACCTCTTGCACACTTCTTGTGAAGTTTATGCTTATATATGTTTTCTTGGTATTGTAAGTGGGATTTTTTTCTTATATTTCATCTTCTAATTATTTATGTATTTTCGATACAGGAAGAATACTGCTTTTTGATTTTTTTTTAGTAAGGAATAACTTAAAAACTGTAAAATTCAATTTAAGTGTATAATTCTGCAAGTTTTGACAAACATAGTGTTGTGTTACCACCACCATAATGAAGATATAGAACAGCTTCATTACCCCGAGCCCCACTTGCCACCCCAGCCCCCTGCAACCATTAATCTATTTTCTGTCCCTATAATTTTAATTTTTCTGAGTATTTATATAACTGTATTAGAGAGTATATAGTCTTTGAGTCTGACTTTTTTTTCCCACTTAGCATAATGCATTTGAGACTCATCCATGTGTTATGTGAATCTGTAGATCATTCTGTTTTATTACCATTGTATGACTGTACCATAGTTTGTTTATCCATTCCCCAGTTGAGAGACACTTGAATTGTTTCCAGTTTTTGACAATTATAAGTAAAGCTTCTATAAACATTTGCATACAGGTTTTTGTGTGAATGTATGTTTTCATTTCACTTGGGTAAATAATTATGAGATCTCTGAGTTCTATGTTAAGTGTATGTTCTGTGCTAAATGTATTTATAAGAAATGGTCGTTTTGTATTCTCAGCAGGAATTTATGAAGAGTTCCAGTTGCTCTGCATTTTTAACCCTTGGAATGGTCGGTTTTTTGTTTTTTAAATCAATGCTTGGAATGGTCAGTTTTTTGTTTGTTTTAACATTTTAGCCATTTTAAAGGCATATACCCATTGCTACTGAGTCAATTCCGACTCATAGCATCTGCATAGGACAGAGTTGAACTGCCCCATAGAGTTGCCAAGCCTGTAATCTTTAAGGAAGCAGATTGCCACATGTTTCTCCCATAGAGCAGCTTGTGGGTTTGAACAGCTTGCCTTTTGGTTAACAGCTGAGCCCTTAACCACTGTGCTACCAGGACTCCTTTAAAGGCATATATAAAAACCCATTGCCATCTAGTCAATTCGGACTCATAGTGACCCTATAGGACAGAGTAGAACTGCCCCATAGGGCTTCCAAGGCGTGGCTGGTGGATTTGAACTGCTGACCTTTTGGTTAGCCACCAAGCTCCAAACCACTGAGCCACCAGGGCTCCGTATAATATGGTATCTTATTTACATATTCTTACAGTCGAATGATGCTAAGCATATTTTCATGTGCTTATTTGCTATTTGTATGCCTTTTATTTTTATTTTGTAAAGCATTCTGCACCGTTCCTGGCACGGAGGAAGCATCCCATACATATTAAAAAGAAGAAAAGTTGCCATTCAGTCAGCTCTGATTCATGGCATTGCATATGTGAGTAGAACTGTATTCCATAGGGTCACCAATGGCTGATTTTTGAAAGTAGATTCCCAGGCCCTTCCTCCGAGGTGCCACCAGGTGTACTTAAACTTCCAACCTTTCTCTCAGCAGCTGAGCATGTTAATCATTTGCACCAACAAGAGACTCCCCATACATATTAGCCACTATTATTAGTATAGGTATGTCAGGAAAACCTCAGTTCTCTAATCATATTTGTATGCATTCTTTTTTGAAGTTTCTGTTCAAATATCTTGCCCATTTAAAAAATTAAATTTTTTTTTCTGAAAACCTAAATTTATTCTAAGAAAGTTAACAACAAAATCAGCAATCAGAATATAAATTTACTCCAGGGGAAATTAATTTTATGTGAGCATTTAGGATGTTCAAAGGGATGAATTAAAGAATAATATAAATCTGCAAAGAATAATTAATTATGAAAGAAAAGCTGTATGAAAATAGGCAGGCATGAAAAAGATCAACTTATAAATCTATTCATTAAAAAAATATAGTTTCTAAAATTAAAATAAAATTCAATAGATGCCTTAAATACTAAATCGATATAGTTAAAGATAAAGTTAGTAAATTGGAAGATGCTGTTGTTGTTAGGTGCTGTCAAGTCAGTCTTGACTCATAGCAACCCTATGTACAACAGAACAAAACACTGCCCAATCCTGCGCCATCCTCACAATCATTGCTGTTTGAGCCCATTGTTGCAGCCACTGTGTCAATCCATCTCATTGAGGGTCTCTCTCTTTTTTGCTGACCCTCTACTTTACCAAGCATGAGCCCCTCTCCAGGGACTGGTCCCTTAAGAAAATGTGTACAAAGTACATGAGACAAAGTCTTGAAATCCTTGCTTCTAAGGAGCATTTTGGCTGTACTTCTTCCAAGACAAATCTGTTAATTCTTCCGGCAATTCATGGTATATTAAATATTATTCTCTAACACCACAATTCAAACATGTTAATTATTCTTTGGTCTGCCTTGTTCATTGTCCAGCTCTCACATGCATATGAAGGGATTGAAAATACCATGGCTTGGGTAAGGCATACTTTAGTCCTCGAGGTGACATCTTTGATTTTGACACTCTAAAGAGGTCTTTTGCAACAGATCTGCCCAACACAATATGTCATTTGGTTTCTTGACTGCTGCTTCCACAGGCATTGATTGTGGATCCAAGTAAAGTGAAATCCTTGACAACTTCTATATTTTCTTCATTTACCATGGTATTGCTTATTGGTCCAGTTGTCAGGATTTTTGTTTTCTTTATGTTGAGATGTAATCCATACCCAGGGCTGTAGTTTTTCATCTTCATCGGTAAGTGCTTCAAGTCCTCTTCACTTTCAGCAAGCAAGATTGTGTCATTTGCATATTACAGATTGTGAATTAGTCTTCCTCTAATCCTGATGCCACATTCTTCATATAGTCCATCTTTTTGGATTATTTGCTCAGCATACAGATTGAATAAGTATAGTGAAAGGATACCGCCCTGACTTACAGCTTTCCTGACTTTAAACCATGCAGTATCCCCTTATTTTGTTTAAACAAATGCCTCTTGGTCTATGTACAAGTTCCCCATGAGCATGATTAGGTATTCTCTAATCCCATCCTTTGCAATGTTATCTGTAATTTGTTGTGATCCACTTAGTCAAATACATTTTCATGGTCAAAAAAACACAGGTAAACAGCTAGTATTCTCTACTTTCAGCCAAGATCCATCTGACATCAGTAATGATATCCCTTGTTCCATGTCCTATTGTGAATTCAGCCTGAATTTCTGGCAGTTCCCTGTCGATGTACTGCTGGAACTGGTTTTTAATTATCTTCAGCATAATTTTACTTGCGTGTGATATTAATAATTTCTGCATTCTGTTGGATCACCTTTCTTTGGAATAGGCATGTATACAGATCTTTTCCAGTTGGTTGGCCAGGTAGCAGTCTTGCAAATTTATTGGCATAGACCAGTGAATGCATCCAGTGTTGCATCCGTTTGTTGAAACATCTCAATTGGTATCCTGTCAATTGCTAGAGCCTTGTTTTTCACCAATGCCCTCAGTGTAGCTTGGACTTCTTCCTTTTATACCATTGGTTCTTGATCATGTGCTACCCCATGAAATGGTTGAATGTAGATCAATTTATTTTGATACCATGACTCTGTGTATACCTTCCATCTTCTTCTTTTTTTTCTAACTGTATTTTATATGAAGGTTTACAGAACAAACTAGCTTCTCATTAAACAACCAGTACACATATTGTTTTGTGACATTTGTTGCCAACCCCATGACTTGTCAACACTCTCCCCTTCTTGACCTTGGGTTCCCTATTACCAGCTTTCCTGTCTCCTCCTGTCTTCTCGTCTTTGCCCCTGGGCTGCTGTGCTAATTTAGTCTCCTTTTATTTTATGGGCCTGTCTAATCTTTGGCTGAAGGGTGAACCTCAGGAGTGACTTCATTACTGAAGCTAAAAGGGTGTCCAGGGGCTAGACTGTTCTTAATAATAAGTTTTGAGAGTTCTTTATATATTCTGAATGCAGGTCCTTTATCTGATATATGATTTGTGAATATTTTCTCCCATTCTGTGTTTTGTGTTTTCATTCTCTTAATGGGTTTTTCAAAGAGCAGAGTTTTAATGAAGTTCACTTTATAAAAGTTTTTTTTTTTACTGCTTTGGGTTTTTGACATCCACCTAAGCAATCTTTGCCTAACCCAAGGTCCCAAAGATTATCTCCTATGCTTTCTTCTAGAACTTTATAGTTTTAGTTTCACATTTTGGTGTAAAATCCATTTTGAGTTAATTTTTGTATAGGATGAAAGGTATGGATTGAGTGTCACTTTTTTTAATTTTCATTTTTTACTCATTTGCTGTTGAGTTGATTCCAAGTCATAGTAACCGTATAGGACAGAGTAGAACTACCCCATAGGGTTTCCAAAGAGTGTCTGGTGGATTCAAACTGCCGATCTTTTGGTTAGCAGCAAAACACTTAACCACTGTGCCACCAGGCCCCCTCCTTTTTTGGGGGAAGGCATATGGATATCCAATTGTTCCAGCACCATTTGTGGAAAAGACTGTCCTTTATTGAATTACCTTTGTACCTTTGCTTAAAATCAGTTGATTATATATGCATGTGTCTATTTCTGGATTCTCTATCCTGTTTCATTTATATAATCATCCTTTATTCAGAACCACACTGCCTTGATTACTGTGGCCTTAAATGAGTCTTGAAATCAGGTAGTGTGAGTTCTCCAACTTCGTTCTTTTTTTTTTCAAAATTATTTTGTCTATTCTATTTTCTTTCCATATAAATTTTAGAATCAGCTTGTCAATTTCTACAATAAATATGATGGAAATTTTTACTAAATTTACATTAAAACTGCAAGTCAGTTTGAGGAGAACTGATTTATCTATAATATTGAGTCCTCCAATCCACAATTACGGTATATCTCTTCATTTATTTAGGTCTTTTTGATTTCTTTAGTCAGTGTTTGGTCATTTGTAACATACGGATAGATGTAATACATATTTTCCAAGATTTATACTTATGTTTTTCCTTTGTTTTTTTTCAGCTGTTGTAAATACTTCTAAAAAATTTCAATTTCCACAATGTTCATTGATTTTATATGTGTGTATGTGTGTGTATGATTAATTTTTGTATATTGGCCTTGTATCTTTTCTTGCTAATCTTATTTATTAGATTTAGTAGCTTTTTTGGAATTCTCTTCATAGGCAATTATGTGTCTGCAGATAAATAAGTTTTATTTCTTCTTTTCTAATATGTACTCCTTTTATTCCTTTTTCTTGCCTATTGTACTTATTGTACTTGCTAGAAATTTCAATATGTTGTTGAATAGGAGTAGTGAGAAGGGACATCCTTGCCTTTTTCCTAATGTTAGGGGGAAAATATTCAGTCTTTCACCATTAAATATATGTTAGCTGTATTTTTTTTTAAATAATATTTATTGTGTTTTAGGTGAAAGTTTACAAAGCAAATTAGGTTTCCATTTAATAATTTTTATACAATTTTTTCCATGCTATTGGTTACAATTTTTACAATGTGTCAGCATTCTCATTATTTCCATTCTGTTTCCATTGATCTAGTTTTCCTTCCCCTCCTTGTCTTCTCATCTTTGCTTTTGGGTAAATGTTGACCGTTTGGTCTCATATAGTTCATTGTTTAAGGGAGCACATTACTCACAGGTGATATTGTCTATTTTATAAGCCAATATGTTGTTTGACTGAAAAGTGACTTGCAGAAATATCTTCAAATCCAAGTTCAAAGGTTATCTTAGGACGATAGTCTTGGGGGTTCCTCTAGTCTCTATCAGTCTAAAAGATCTAGCTTTCTTTAGAAATGTTGGCTGTACTTTTTTTTTGTAAGTGCCCATTATAAAGTTGAGGAAGTTTGTTTCTACTCCAAGTATACTGAGTTTTTTTTTTTTTTAAATTATAAATGGATATAGGATTTTTTCAAAATCATATGGTTTTTCTTCTTAGTCTATTGATAGAGTGAATTACTTTGAATTTTAAATGTTGAAGTCAAGAGATTTTTTTTTTTTAAGGGAGAAATTAAAGCATGTTTATATGCTGATAAGAATTACCTATAGATGAAGTGACTAAGAAGGAGGGAGAGAGGGGAGAATTGTTGGAAGCAATGGCCTTGAGTAAGTTAGAATGGATGAGTGAGTGAGAATGGATAGTACACAGATGGAGGCATTGCTGTAGACAAGCATGACAGTTAATCTTTTGTATATTGATCAGAGATGTAGGTAGGTGGGTAGATGCTGTGGTGATATTTTGTAAAGGTTTTCTTTTGATTGTTTCAATTTTCTTGGTGAAATAGGAAGCAGGGTCATCAGTTGAGAGTGAGAATGGGAGAGGAGGTGTTGGGGGTTTGAGTAAAAAGGTCAAAATAAGAAATAGTTGGCTGTGAGAGGGGAAGACAGAATGAACTAGGGAAACACAGTGACAGGAGTTAGCATTAAGGGGCCACTTGAGACTAGTGACTATGAATTTAAAATGATATCAGTCAGCATGGCTGTGTGTTTTTCTCCAGCAACATTCAACTGTAAGGGTGCAAACAGGAAGTAGACAGGGAGCTCTATTTAATTGTTGTGATTTTATCAGGTAAGTATGAAGAAGGAAGGCGGGCAAGGGATGGACCACACTTTAGGCTGCTTAAAGACAGAAGCAGTGTTTCTGTGTGGAGACTCTTTCCAGAAATTTATCAGAAAATTGTTTTTTGAATTCGGAATCTCAGAAAAAAAAGATCAGTTGATAAATTGGGAAAAGAGGAAAAAGTATTATAATTCCCCTGTGGGAATTAAAGCTTAACAATCAGCATAAAGATGCTACTGGTTTGAAGGAAGCCACTAACATCAAGTTGAAAGCAAGAGTGGGGAATGCTGACAGTTGAGGGCCAAAGTTAAAGCTGACATTTCTGGATCCATAATGAGAGCAGGTAAGAGACGTAGTCATGATCTAATGAGTTAGCCTTGCTTGTAGTTGTTGCCATGTTATAAATATGTCTGCTGCTAACAGTGAGTCATTTCTGCAAATAAAATAAATGTTCATAAGCTTACATGAGTAGTATGTTTCATACAAATACTATGAGTAGTGTTCCAAGAAATAACAAGGTTTAGAAGCAACATAAATCTTACATTTTAGATACATGATTCTGAGTAGTGCTGTTAACCTTGCTACAAAAAAAAAAAAAAAAAAAAATCACAAACCAAACTCGTTGCTGTCGAGTTGATTCTGACTCATAGCGACCCTATAGGACAGGGTAGAACTGCCCCCATAGGGTTTCCAAGGAGCAGCTGGTGGATTCAAACTGCCGACTTTTTTGTTAACAGCCAAGCTCTAGTGGATTGGAATTTTAGGTTATTGAAATACTACCCAATAGTGTTCACTGGCAATTTCTAGTGTTTGAATATTTGCTATAGGCTACAGTTCTTTGCAAACTTTACTAAGCTAATTATTTCTTATTTATTAAAAAAAACTTTTAAAGATATATAATAACAAGTAAAGAATATGAAGACTGTTAGAAGTATTTTAAGAATAACTAATGATTTGGGGAATTCTTGAGAATACATAGGGATTCTCTTTCTCATTCCCAAATACCAAAGACTAATATCTTCTGGAAATTTGGAAACACTAAACAAAAGTATGGGCATAGAGGAACTGAAGGACAGTGAAAAGGTGGTAAAATTAATTGCTAGTAGGTCCTGGTAGGAGTTAGGTTTTTGGATGAAGTGAACTGGAAGGACAGGAGACAGTGGGATGCTTGAAGCTGAGATTATGGAGGCAGTGAGGTTATCGATATTGAAAGATCTAGGTTTAGTTACAGGAATGAGTAGGATGCAAGTACAGTGGGGTGGAAGTAGAGTGGAAGACAAGGTCACTGAAGGAGAAGAGGCCAAGGAGGTGAGAGAACAAAATGTTGGAAGGATCATTAAAATGTATACTGAAATTACCAAAAATTACCAGAAAAACAATGGCACGACAATGAACCAAGAGCTAAAAGCTTCAAGGTATGAGAAGGAAAGACATGAAGTTCAAGGACTGCATACAGGAAGGGGCAGATAGGAATAGTTTCATGACTTGAGATTTATAGCTAGGGTTTTTAGCCAGCAGCAAGTGGCAATAAAGGTCAATTTGGGCCCAGTGGTCTCAAGGACATTGAAGAGAAAACAGCCATCACTTGAGAGCACTGCAGAGAAAGCGTTGTCACTGGGGGAGATCCAGGTTTCTGTTAGCACAAGGCAGCAAAGGGACTATTGGGAGAAGAGGCACAAGATATTGCTTTGTTTGACCATGAGTTTCTGTGGGCTCACTGGAGGGATTTCAGTAGTTGGGGAAGATTAGGATATGGGATCATAAGAAATGGAATGTAGAGAAACTTACAGGTATGAAAGTCTTGGGAGATTTTTTGTGGTCACTGCTATAAACAGTGATGAGGGATGTAATGAGATTGCTCCTGATAGCAGGGGTAACGCTGGGAGTGATGAGCAGAAGCAAGAGCAGGAGACTTGCCTGGAGGTTAGAGAGATTGGAGTCCCCTCTTGACTCCTGCCAATTATTATGTGGAGGCAGAGATGTAGTGGCATTATCCAGAACACCTGGATCTCTGGTTGAGTAGAAAGAGCTCCAGAGACCATCTTGACTCCTCTAGTGGAGGCTGGGGGGAAGGACAGTCTTATTCCAGTTACTGTGAATTATATTAATAAATTCCTTATTAATTGAACTGTCTTTACATTCCTGTTACAAACCCCAATTTGTCCTGGTGTTTTATTCTTTTACTGTTCTATTTGATAGTTTATTTGAAATTAGGTAACATTGTTTGAAAGTGAGATTGATCTATAATTGCATAATTATTTTTCTCTTTTTGTTCTGTGTCAGGTTTTCGTATCAAATTTTATACTGTCTTCATAGAAAGAATTGTATTTTTTCCTTTTTCTATGACCTTGAAAACTTTTTATAGTACTGGAGTTATATATTCCTTGAAAGTTTGGTGAATGCTTTTGATATTTTAAGGACTGAAATGTTGCTATTACTTGTTTTCATTATACCGGAGTATTTGGAAAGAAGATCCATGTTTTATTTATCATTGTATCCTTAGGACTTAGCCAAGTGCCTGAAATGAACTATATTATTTTAATCAACATTGAAAAATATGATTTGTATTTCAAGAAGAAATGGTAAGTTAAAATACCTTAACATAGGGCGTTCACTTTAATTAGCTTCCACTACCTGGTCGATTATTGTAATCTCATAGCCAGTCTCCCCAGATTCTTTCTTTCTCTACTCCAATATCCCTCTTAGATTACGCTCCCAGATTAATCTTCCTAAAGGGCTGTTCTGCTCATTTGACTCTTTTATGTAGAAACCTTGAGTAGCTTCCCAATTATTAAAACACGAGTCCAGACTTCGCAATGCTTTCCATCTGAATCCAGCTTCCCTTTGCTTCCCTCTATTTCTCCCTATAAACAACATACTCAGTTAAACTAGTTTCCATGTCATTTCCCATACAATTTTGTGCCTTTTCATTTCTGTCTTTTGTTCATGTTGTTCCACTATGTAGACGTTTTCTTCTGTCACCTTGTCTGTCATGGATTGAACTGTGTCTCCCAAAAATAGCTGTCAACTTGGCTAAGCCATGATTTCTAGTATTGTATGATTGTATACCATTTTGTAAATCTGATGTGATTTTCTATGTATTGTAAACTCTATCACTATGATGAGGTTATAGTGATGAGGTTTACAAGATTAGACAGTGTCTCAATCCAATCTCTTTTGAGATATAAAAGAGAGAAGCAAGCAGGAACTAGGAACTTCATACCACCAAGAAAGCAGTGCCAGGAGCAGAGCACAGCCTTTGGACCTGGGGTTCCTGTGTGGAAAATCTCCCAGACCAAGGGAAGATGGATAACATGGACCTTCCTCCAGAGGCAATGGAGACAGCATTCCCCTGGAGGTGATGCCCTGAATTTGGACTTGTAGCCTACTGGACTATAGGAGAGTGAACTTCTCTTTGTTAAAGCCTGTGGTATTTCTGTTAAAGCAGCACTAGAAGACTAAGACACTGTCCTTACTGGCCACTCAGTCCCACCCATCCTTTATATTCAACTCTTCCCTCAAGACAGAAATGATCTGTCATAATTTTCTGAAATACTTATGTAAATGTGTCTTGTATTTTCTATTAAACTGACAACTTAAGAAAGCAAGAATCCTAGCTTGGAGACCTTTAGAACACTTACAACACTGATTCAATAAATTGTTTAATAAGTGAATGAATAAACCTATAAACTCATAAGGATTTATTCTAATAGCTTAGTGAAAAATCAGAATCTTCTAATTTAGTATGATGTGACATACTATGGAATTTAACGTCATATTTTGATTAATACACAAACATTTGGATGAAATACACACACATATATGTTTTAAGCATTTCTGACAGCATGATCTATATGTCACAATAAAAAAAAAGTACATAAGCTCGTGTGAAATGGCGATCATAGACCTAATTTGAAATTTGCTCTCCTTCAAAATTTAGTAGATTGATACTTACTGGAATTTAAGAAGCCTATTTTAAAGTGTTAAATATTTATAGCCCCAAACAAACCATTCCCGAGGCCAACTCTTCAGACAAGGATTAGACTGGACTATGGGACATAAAATGATACTCGTGAAGAGTGTGCTCCTTAGCTCAAGTAGATGCGTGAGACTAAATGGGCAGCTCTGTCTAGAGGTGAGATGAGAAGGCAGAGACGGTCAGGAGTTGGCTGAATGGACACAGGAAATCTGGGGTGGAAAAGAGGAGTGTGCTGTCACTGTATGGGGAGAACAACTAGGGTCACACAACAATGTATGTATAAATTTTTGTATGAGAGACTAGCTTGAATTGTAAACTTTCACTTAAAGCACAATAAAAAAAATGAAAAAAAAGTATTAAACATTTAAATTTAAATTAAAATAAAATTTAAATAGAATTCCACTTATTTATCCTAATTTATGTTAGCATATTATTCAGCTGTAGAAATGGATGACTTGTTTAAAATAAACTGGCTGTCATATTAAGAGTGATAAATGCCTACCACAAATATCATCTCGAGTAGCTTTCCCACCACTTCAAATAAGAACTTGAATAAACAGAACTATTGCATCAGTGGTTTTCAGATAAATATTGGTTTTTTAGCACGTAAACACAATTACAACATCTTTTTAGTGGGCCTATATGTCTACTTCTGTACTTCTGTCTGCAAGATCACCCGAGTCTCTTTCACCATATGTATTGGATATTTTTTAAAAAATCACATATTAATACTTATGAGAATATTATAGCCAGAATAGCATCTAATGACTTGAAATGTTTTTCATCTTTTTTTTAAAAAGAGAGATAATGAAGTAATTCTTCCTTTCTAATAAGTGAGAATGTTAGATTACTAAAGAAAAAATGTTAGGCTATTGGCCAAAGGATAGCTATAAATCTCTTAAATTCCATGTGTCTCTCTAAGTGAAATGATTAGTCAGTTAATGACAGTTTGCCTTGATTTTTCTATCATTGAATTTCTTTACAATTAAGAATTTTGAGCACAATTTTAGTTACAAATTTTTGTTGTGAAATTTGTTTAGAAAACAAAAATGTATCATATGCTGTTTCAGGTTTAAAGGAAATAAACATTAATTTCTAATAGTATTTAAGGTCTATTGCATTGGATAGATAAGTAGATTATAAAAACTATCGATTTGTATTACAGGATGAAGACAATGAGAAAAATTGAAAAAAATCGTGGACATGTTTCGGGACTTAGTGAAAATAGTAGGATCTACTGAATGCTATAGATGGCTTTCTGCCTTTACTGAGAACAGAAAAAGTAAATTCAAAAGTTAGACTTCAGTAAGAATCCCAGATACTGGGAGAAGTCACCAAAGCAAAATTTCCACAGTGGAGAACTTTAACCCAAGAAGGATTTTTATTAGGGGAAAATGATCTCAGTGTTACCTGCTAAAATCCAGGAATGATCTCTCAACTTTTTTACCTCGCACATAGTAGGCACACACAATAAATGTTTGCTTTCCTGAATAGGCATGTCTTGATATATGAGTGTACCACCCTCTGGAATACTATGCTTTCAAGATCAATGTTGCTAAACAAAATATTTGGTACTTTGCAGACCTTCTGATATTGCATTTATTTATCAATCCATATTTAGTTTATCATCTATTTCCCCATGTTAAAAAGTTTAATACAGTTCTCATTTTCATAATGTATCACTCCCTGATCTTTGTACACATCTCATGTTTTTCTGCTTTTCTGCCTTTGCCTATGCTGTTTCCTCTGCTGAAGTAACGATTCTCTTCATTTACATATGCCCCATGTGACCTCCAGTGCCTTGCTCCAAATGCTCCTCCCACAAAAAGTGTTTCTTTATGTTTCCAAGTGAAAGTTACCTTATTGTCTTTTGGAACTACTGTAGTATTTTCTCTCTTCTGTAACATGTACTACACTGTACTTTGTGTTCTGGTTATTTGTATGCATGATTTTGTTTTCCAAATTATGACTGTAAAATCCTTGACATTTAGATTCAAATTTGTATCCCCATTCCCAAACTCAAATTCTAGCACAGTGCTTTGCATGTAACAAAACCAAAAAAAACTCACTGCTGTTGAGTTGATGACGACTCACAGCAACCCTATAGGGCAGAGTAGAACTGCCCCATAGAGTTTCCAAGGAGTACCTGGTGGATTTGAACTGCTGACCTTTTGGTTAGCAGCTGTAGCTCTTAACCACTACACCACCAGGGTTTCCTTGCATGTAACAAGCACTCAGTAAATATCTATTGAATGATTTCTCAGTACTACTCAGAAAACGGCTATTGTAGTTTACTTGGACATTTGGGTGGGAGGTAATTGAATTCTAATGTTTAATTTAAAAATCTGTATAGGTGAACGTTGTCCGGTATCAAAATGAAGCAATACTTGTTTATATATGCATACTTTTTCCTAAGATTCCCACTTTTGACCAATAACCATATCATACCTGTTGTCCTTTCTCTGTTGTCCAGAACTTGTTGGTAGGTAGTTATGGTGGAGACTGTTTTCTGTTTATTTGGTCCCACTGCTAGATGACATCTCTCAGCCTTCCTTGCACTCAAGTATGGCCTTGTGACTAAGCTGTCTCCGAAGGAAGGTAGATAGAAGTAAAGTGCATCTCTTACAGCCCTAATCCTACAAAAAGCATCCCACGTGCTTTCCTCTTCAACTGGTTGGATGCAAAAAACGACGGGTTCTAGGGGACAAGATAGAAGGATCTGGGGTCTTTGAACGATCATGAGAAGAAGAGACTCCCCATGCTGACCTGGAAACTCTCTGGGCTGCTAAATAAACAAAGAAGAAACCTCTGTTATGTAGATCCATTTCCTGTTTGCATCTATCTGTTACTACAATTTAGCCTACCCTAAAAGAGACAACAGAACCCTGGTGGCACAGTGGTTAACTGTCTGGCTGCTAACCAAGAGGTTAGCAGTTTGAATCCACCAGCTGCTCCTTGGAAACCCTATGGAGCAGTGGTTCAGTGGTAGAATTCTTGCCTTCCATGTGGGAGACCCAGGTTCAATTACCAGTCAATGCACCTCATGTGTAGCTACCAACCCTCTGTCAGTGGAGGTTTGCATGTTGCTATGATGCTGAACAGGTTTCAGCGGAGTTTCCAGACTAAGATGAACTAGGAAGAAAGGTCTGGTGATCTACTTCCAAAAATCAGCCAGTGAAAACCCTTTGGATTACAATGGTCCAATCCCAAATGATCATAGGGCTGGCGCAGGACTGGACAGCATTTTATTCCATTGTGCATGGGGTCGCCATGAGTCAGGGGCTGACTCAGTGGCAGCTGACAATAACAACAGCCTACCCTAAAAGACACAATAGGGAAATTGATGGTGGCTGCAAACTATATTTCACTGACTTGGGAGACACATGTCCTGTTTATTAGCAGAGCTCAAGGGTAAGAAAGAGGATGTTGAAGGGATAAAAGAAATTGAATTATTAGCTTGGAAAAGAGAAGACTGAGAGTGGGCTCAGTAAGAATCTTTATGTTGGGTCTGTTTTGCTACCATTGCATCTAACATAGGCTCTGGCAGAAACAAATTTTGATGGAAGACTGGCTGTTTGAATGAGTAAAGGCGGTGGATACAGTCTTCATTTTTATCCAGAACAGCATTCAAAGAAACAGGCTTGAAATTTATTAAGAAACATTTAAATTAGATGTTAAACCATTCTGTGTCTTAAGGATTTCAGACTTTGGGTCTAAAACGATCCTTTTGGCAGAGAGAAGTCACTTAGGACTGTGAGCCTTATTCTGCCCCTCACGTGAAAGAACGTGAGCTTTGACATTTTGATAAGAGGCCTCTTCAGCGCAAACACGTGACACATAAGTAGTATTATTCTAGTTCTAGATAAAGGGTGTGAAACTTACATGACTATATGGAAACACTTTATACTGGTATAAGAATTAAACAGCTTGACTGTTTATTTTATTTAGCCCCTTTCTCCCTTCCCTCTGACATTGCCCTTATTCAGGTCCTCATCTCTTCTCTGGATTGTTGCAATCGCCTCTTAACGGGACTCCTTGCTTCTGGTCTCTCTTAATCTCTGGTCCGTGCTCTGTATTGCCACAAGAGCTACATTTGCACTTCCCAGTATGTTCCAGCCATAATCCTAACGTGTTCTTGCTGCCTATTCAAATTCCCTATCACGCCATGGTTTCTCACAAGGCTTTGCCCTTCCTAGTTTATCATTTCCTTCTATCTACCAGGTAAACTCCTTCCCAACTTTCAACCCAGGTAAAAAGCATCTCCTCTGTGAAGCTTTCCCTACAGTAGATGATTCTCCTTTGTTCTTCATGGCCCCACATACCTTGATTTTAGACCTTATTGGATTGTGCTAGGTGGCAAGTTCCTTCTCTGTAATAAAGGCAGCCAGAATTCTTGGGGACTTAGTGGTACTATTCTAAGCAGTTTATTTAATTCATGGGGGATAATATTATCTCCATATTACAGATGGATATGCTGAAGGCCGAGGAGTTTAAGTGACACAGCTGGTAAATGGTGGAGCCAGGATTTGAACTTAGGTAGTCAGAGCCCAGAGTTAGAATGTTTACTCCCTCTTCCATTTTGAAGAATGAATCCTCACTCCACAGGGTCTCCTCTCCCCAGCCCCATCTTTTCCAAAGTCAGCGTGGGGTATCTGAGCATCCAGCTCAGTTCTTCCTATTTTGCTAGTGAAAAGAATTGTGTTTCTTTTTTGTTTGGGCAAATGCCAAAAATTAGCGCTATTGAGTCAGTCTTTCTGGGGCTAGGAAGTCCAGTAAGCCCTTTTGCTTAAGGGTGTACCTGGACACATTGCCCTTAGCTGAGCCAAGTCTGACTTCCAGGTTATGACCAGGTGCACATTTTGTGACACTAGACTCTACTGAAGCCCAACTGGAGGGACTTTTTTGTGGCAGTTTTGGAATGGCATGAAAATCTGTATTGCTAGCTGTTACTAAACAACCCCAGAGGAAGCAGATGAGGATTTTTCTCATTCTCTCTTTCTGTGAGGACAGACTTCTTGTATCTTTCACAGCTGGGATGGTATAAATCAGTTTGTATACTACATATATCTAACAATGAAAAATAAAAGAAACAGTTTAGAATATTGAAAAAAAAAAAACTGTTCATAGACAGTGAACTGACTTTTCTTCCTCCTTTCCATTTCTCCCTTTCACCGTTCCTCCCTCCTTCCCACCTCTTCTTCCCTTTTTAAAATCAAAGCAGCTGTTCTGAATTCTAGACTGAAATAAAGGTTGGATTAGATCAGGCTACTCATATATAAAAAATCTTAAAGATTTAATCTTCTTTGCAGAAGCAATTTTAATGGAAATACAAAACAAACTAAAAATTTAAACATAATGAAACACAAATTGCCCAGATACATTAGCTAACTTCAAGAGAAATCAGTCCTTCAGTTCTGAGCCTTCTTCTCCACACCTACATTAAAGACCTTTTTTCCCAGTAGGAAAGGCCAAGCAAAGTCTCTGAATGTGGAAAATCCTCCCAGGAACACTTTTTTTTTTTTAAAGAGAAAACATATAAGAAGGCTTGACAAACATTTTCTAATGGGTCTAGGGGAGGGAGGGGAAAATGCAGTTCATAATTAATTTCACCAAGACAATGAGATTTCATCTGAATAATAAGTGTTTAAATGCTCTAAATTGGAAAATTTCTATTCCTCACTTACACATCACTGGAAATAAGTGCCTTGCCATGTTCTACCCAACGTACGGTCACTCTGTTTTGAAGCTCAAAACAGTTATTGATTTTCGTTTCAAACTCTAATGCCAAAATTAGCAGTGTCAGGTTGAATCAGAAGTGGATGGTTTAAAGAGTTCAGAAGTGAACTAGCAGCACAGCCAGGCTGCTTTTTCTGGGTTACTCTTTTCTTTTTTCATGTTTTAAAGACAACAAAGCACAGAATCCAAGGCACCCTTCAGTTTTATGGTTCCAAAAGAAATATTGAGTCAAACTCCATTCATATATCTTTAGCACATCTGTTCATTTCAAGCATCAGTGCAGGAGCAAATACATCTAGTTTTTGATTATTATAGATTCTGTGCTTTCCTTCTGCTGGGCATTTTGTTTCTTATCTAGCTTTTGAAAAACCAGCATTTGTATAGCACTTCCAATTTACAGAGCATTTCATCTACATTGTCTATAAAGGGGTAGCACAGTTATTAAATTACTCCATCTTCAGAATGTGGCCCCTTACATCTGAGATCGATCAAAGGGAACATATCTACAAATGGGGATTGGGATAGCTTCCCTCCCGTGGAACACTTGATCAAAGGAATGGAGAGTCCTCGACTAGAAATATTTGAAGCAATTGTTCACTCTAAGGAGCAGACGCCTAGGAATCTAAGTCACCCAGACTTTGGTATGGCTTGATTTATCATTAAGGAAGGGGGTTGGTGCCAGAATGGTTTTGGTGGGGGAAGGGAGAGAGGGAATGGAATGAGTATTGATAAACTCAAAAAACCCACTGCCATCAAGTCGATTCTGACACATAGTGAACCTATTAAGGAAGGGGGTTGGTGTCAGAATGGTTTTGGTGGGGGAAGGGAGAGAGGGAATGGAATGAGTATTGATAAACTCAAAAAACCCACTGTCATCAAGTCGATTCTGACTCATAGCAAACCAATAGGACAGAGTAGAGCTGCCCCATGGGGTCTCCAAGGCCGTAATCTTTACGGAAGCAGACTGCCACATCTTTCTCCTGCAGAGCGGCCGGTGGGTTCCAACCGCTGACCCTTCAGTTAGCAGCCAAGGGCTTTAACCACTGTGCTGCAGCCAAGGGCTTTAACCACTGTGCCACCAGGGCTCCTCGTATTGATAGTATCCTCTGAAGTATCCCTTTGTCTGTACAGATAACATTTCTATGTATCTGTCTGTTATTCATTCTAACTATGAATGATGAGGGCTTTTAGATGTCCCCCATGCAGAGGTATATGTTTTGTGTGTGCGTGTGTGTTTGTGTGTGAAGAGAGAGAGAAAGGAGATGGAGGGTGAATAATGGCATAGAGATAAAAGCTAGAGGTTCCTCAAATATAGACCTTCCAGGATAAAAACAGATTCATACAGTGAATGCCTACAAGTTTTCCAAGCCCTATTCTCATATACTTTCTAGTCCCATAAAGGGCACTGCACAGTTATAAGGTACTGCATCAGCAGTGGTTGAGCCACAGTAAATATCTCTGGCTCGCAGCCCTCTCTGCTCCCACAGGTCTTGTGAATGCCTCTTTTTAGATTACCAAAGTATGTTATCATCTCCTTATTTGTCTGTTTGAGACCTCTTGGAGGGTGAGGATTGTGTTTGATTCATTTTATATTTCCAGGGCCTACCAAAATATCTGGCTTATAGTTTGTACTCAAGCCATGTTTGATGAATGAATGGTTAGTGGGCCGGGCCATTCAGCTACCCCTGGAGGGATACGTGATAATGTATTAGGGATAGTGAGGGGTAGTGGTTTCCCCACACTCTAATATTTCAGGAGTGAAAATCTGAGAAATTGAGGAAAATAGAGAGGGGCTTCTTGTCATTCAGCTTCAATTGCCTACTTAAACCAAGATTCAAAGAGCAAATTAAAGCTAAACATCATCACCCAGATGTCTGGGACGGGGATTGGACTACCATCAGTTTTTTTTTTAATTTCTTTATTTTTTAATTTTTTTTATTGTACTTTAGATGAAGGTTTACAGAACAAATAGTTTCTCATTAAACAGTTAGTACACATACTGTTTTATGACATTGGTTAACAACCCCACAACATGTCAACATTCTCCCTTCTTGACTTGGAGGACCTTTTTTATTTTTGTGGTGAAAATATACATAGCCAAAGATACACCATTTGAAAAATTTCTACATGTACAATTCAGTGACATTGATTACATTCTTCCAGTTGTGCTGCTATTCTCACTATCCTTTTCCAAATTATTCCATCACCATTATCTTCAACTCACTGCCCCCTAGGCTTTCCATTCAATCTTTTTTTATTTTTATTTTATTGTACTTCAGGTGAAGGCTTACAGAACAAATAGTTTCTCATGAACAGTAGTACACATGTTGTTTTATGACATTGGTTAACAACCCCACAACATATTAACCCTCTAAATTCTCAACCTTTTTTTTTTTTTTTTTGGTGAAAATACACATAGCCAAAGATACACCATTTCAAAAATTTCTACATATACAGTTCAGTGACATTGACTACACTCTTCCAATTGTGCTGTTATTCTCACTTAAGATGAAGGCTTACAGAACAAAATAGCTTCTCATTTAACAGTTACTACAAATGTTGCCCTATGACAATGGTTAATAATCTCACAACACATCAACAATATCCTTACTCAACCTTGGGTTCTCTATCACCAGCTTCCTTCTCCCCTTCTGCCTTCTGGCCCTTGTCACTGGACTCCCGTACCTCGTTAGTCTCATTTGGTTTTATGGGGCTGTCGACTCCCAGGCTGAACAGTGAACCTCAGAGATAACTTCACTTAGCTAAAAGGGTGTCTGGGGGCCATACTCTCGAGGTTTCTCCGGTCTCCTTTAGGCCAGTAAATCTGGTCTTTTTTTGTGTGTGTGAGTTAGAATTATGCTCTACATCCTTCTCCAGCTCTGTCCAGAATCCTCTGTTGTGATCCTGGTCAGAGCAGTCAGTGGTGGTAGCCGGGCACCATCTAGCTGTACTGGACTCAGTCTGGTGGAGGCCTTGGTAGCTGTGGACACTTAGTCCTTTGGACTAATCTTTTCCTTGTATCCTGTTCTCTTCATTCTCCCTTGCTCCCAAAGGGATGAGACCAGTGGAGTATCTTAGATGGCCGCTCACAGGCTTTTAAGACCCCAGACGCTACTCACCAAGGTAGAATGTAGAGCATTGTCTTTATAAGCTGTGTCATGCCAATTGAGCTAGATGTTCCCAGAGGCCATGGTCCCCAGAGCCCTCCGCCCAGCAATTCAGTCCCTCAGGGAGTTTGGATGTGTCTATAGGGCTTCCATGACGTTTCCTTGTACAGGCTGTGCTAGTTTCCCCTGTATTGTGTACTGTCTCACCCTTCACCCAAGATACCACTTATCTATTGCCTATTTAGTATGTCCCCCCCACCCCTCCCATCCCTGGAAACCAACAAAGATTGTTACATTATGCATGTGAACTTTTTCATGGGTTTTTACAATAGAGGTCTCATACAATATTTGTCCTTCTGTGATTGACTTATTTCACTCAGCATAATGTCCTCCAGTTTCATCCATGTTATGAGATGCTTCACAGATTCATTGTTGTTCTTTCTCATTGCATAGTACTCCATTGTGTGTATGTACCATAGTTTGTTTATCCCTTCCTCTGTTGATGGGCACCTACGTTGTTTCCATCGTTTTGCTATTGTGAACAATGCTGCCATGAACATAGGTGTGCATATGTCTATTCAAGTGACAACTATTATTTCTCTAGGCTATATTCCTAGGAGTGGGATTGCTGGATGGAATGGTATGTCTATTTCTAGATTTCTGAGGAAGCACCATACCATTTTCCAAAATGGTTGTATCATTTTGCATTCCCGCCAGCAGTGCATAAGAGTTCACATCTCCCCGCAGCCCCTCCAACATTTGTTATTTCCAGTGTTTTTGATTCGTGCCAGTAATGCCGGGGTGAGATGGTATCTCATTGTGGTTTTAATTTGCATTTCTCTAATGGCTAGTGATCACGAGCATTTCCTCATGTGTCTGTCGGCCATTTGAATGTCTTCTTTGGTGAAGTGTCTGTTCATTTCCTTTGCCCATTTTTTAATAGGATTATTTGTCTTTTTGTTGTAGAGGTGTTGGATTTCTTGTAGACTACGGAGATTAGACCTTTGTCTGACCTGTACTGTCCAAAAATTTTTTCCCGGTCTGTAGGTTCTCTTTCGACTCTTTTGGTGAAGTCTTTTGAAGAGCATAGGTGTTGATTTTTAGAAGATCCCAGTTATCTAGCTTATCTGTTGGGTTTTGTGCTTTGATGGTTATGGTTTGTATCCGTTAATGCCATGTATTAAGGCCTGAAGTGTTGGTCCTATTTTTTATTCTATGAACTTTATAGTTTTAGGCTTTATATCCAGGTCTTTGATCCATTTTGAAGTAGTTTTTGCATATGGTGTGAGGTATGGGTCCTGTTTCATTTTTTTGCAAATGGATATCCAGTTTTGCCAGCACCATTTGTTAAAAAGACTGTCTTTTCTCCATTTGATGGACTTTGGGCCCTTGTGGAAGATCAGGTGATCGTAGGTGGATGGATTTACATCTGGGTTCTCAATTCTGTTCCATTGGTCAATGTATCTGTCGTTGTACCAGTACCAGGCTGTTTTGACTACTGTAGCTGTATAGTAGGTTCTGAAGTCAGGTAGTGTGAGTCCTCCAACTTTATTCTTCTTCTTCAGTAGTGCTTTACTTATTCGGGGCTTCTTCCCTTTCCACATAAAGTGAATGATTAGTTTTTCCATCTCTTTGAAGAATGTTGTTGGTATTTGGATCGGGATTGTGTTATATTTGTAAATTGCTTTGGGTAGAATTGCCATTTTCACAATGTTGAGTCTGCCTATCCATGAGCATGGTATGTTTTTCCATTTATGTAGATCCATTTGGGTTTCATGCAGTAGTGTTTTATAGTTTTCTTTGTATAGGTCTTTTACATCCCTGGTCAGATTTATTCCTAAGTATTTTATCTTTTTAGGGGCTATTGAAAATGGTATTGATTTCCTGATTTCCTTTTCATCGTTGTCCTTGCTGGTGTATAGGAATCCAACTGATTTTTGAATGTTTATCTTGTATCCTGCTACTCTGCTGAATCTATTAGTTCCAGTAGATTTCTTGTGGAGTCTTTAGGGTTTTCTATGTATAGTATCATATCATCTGCAAACAGGGACAGCTTCACTTCTTCATTACCAATTTGGATGCCCTTTATTTCTTTTTCTTGCCTTATTGCTCTAGCTAGAACTTCCAACAAATGTTAAATAGGAGTGGTGATAAAGGGCATCCTTGTCTTGCTCCTCTTTTCAAGGGGAATGTTTTCAGCCTCTCTCCATTAAGAATGATGTTGGCCATTGGTTTTGCATAGATGCCCTTTATTATGTTGAGAAATTTCCCTTCTATACCTATTTGATTGAGAGTTTTCATCAGGAATGGGTGTTGGACTTTGTCAAACGCCTCTTCTGCGTCAATTGAGATGATCATGTGATTCTTTTCTTTCCTTTTATTTATGTGGTGGATTACGTTGATTGATTTTCTAATGTTGAACCATCCTTGCATACCTGGAATGAATCCTACTTGGTCGTTGTGGATTATTTTTGGTTGGGAGTTTTTTTATTACCTTTTCAATCTCTTCTCTTGTTATGGGTCTGTTCAGATTTTCCACATCACTTTGTTGTAGTTTGGGTAAGCCGTGTGTTTCTAGAAACTTATCCATTTCCTCTAGGTTTTCAAATTTGTTGGAGTATAGTTTTTCATAATATTCTGTTATAATCCTTTTTATTTCAGTTGGGTCTGTTGTAATGGCCCCCATTTCATTTCTTATTGGGGTTATTTGTGTCCTCTCCCGTTTTTCTTTTGCCAGTCTGGCCAGTGGTTTGTCGATTTTGTTGATTCTTTCAAAGAACCAACATTTGGTTTTCTTGATTCTTTCTATTGTTTTTCTGTTCTCTATTTCATTTATTTCTGCTCTGATCGTTACTATTTCCTTTCTTCTGGTGGTTGTGGGCTTTTTTTGCTGTTCTCCTTCTATTTGTTGGGGTTCTGTAGTTAATGTTTTCATTTTGTCCCTTTCTTCTTTTTTGATATGTGCATCTATTGCTATAAATTGTCCTCTGTGGACTGCCTTTACTGTGTCCCAAAGGTTTTGGTATGATGTGTTTTCATTCTCATTTGATTCTAGGAATTTTTTGATTCCATCTCTGATTTCTTCTATTACCCAGTGATGCGTAAGCAGGGTATTATTCAGTTTCTATGTAGTTGATGTTTTTTCCTTGCTCTTTCTAGTGTTAATTTCTACCTTGATGGCATTGTGGTCAGAGAAGATACTTTGAATTATCTCACCGTTTTGGATCTTGTTGAGGATTGCTCTGTGGCCTAAGATGTGGTCTATTCTGGAGAACATTCCGTGTGCATTGGAAGAGAATGTGTACTTTGCAGCAGTTGGATGGAGTGTTCTATATATGTCTATGCAGTCAAGTTGGCTGATTGTGCCCTTTAGGTCTTCTGTATCTTTGCTGAGTTTCTTCTTAGTTGTTCTGTCCTTTACTGAGAGTGGTGTGTTGAAGTCTCTTACTATTATTGTGGAACTGTCAGTTTCTCTTTTCAGTGTTGTTAGAGTTTGTTTTATGTATTTTGGAGCCCTGTCATTGGGTGCATAGATGTTTATTATGGTTATGTCTTCATGATGGATCATTCCCTTAATCATTATATAGTGTCCTTCTTTGTCTTTTATGGTATATTTTGTTTTAAAGTCTATTTTATCTGAGATTAGAATTACCACTCCTGTTCTTTTTTGGTAGTTGTTAGCTTGATATATTTTCTTCCAATGTTTGAGTTTTAATAAATTCACATCTTTGTTTCTAAGGTGTGTCTCTCGTAGACAGCATATTGATGGATCCTGTTTTCTTATCCATTCTGTGACTCTCCGTGTCTTTATGGGTGCATTGAGTCCATTTACATTCAGTGTAATTTTTGATAGATATGAGTTTGTTGCTGTCATTTTGTAGTGCTTTTTTTTGAGCTGCTGAAGTTTTCTTTGTTCTTCTTACTCTCTTGTGCTGAGTTACTTTTGTTTGTGGATTTTTTTTTCATTTCTTTTGTTTTTGTAGGTTTTGTTTTTGCGGAGACTTTATGTTTTTCGTCTTTATTTTTATGAGTTGGTTTTTTAACTTTCTTTGTGGTTACCATGAATTTTACCCTTATCTTTTTAAGTTTGAATCAGTCTACCATTACTTGGTATCGCCTTGCCTTCCTCTCCATTAGAAGGTTCTATACCTATGCCGCTTATTCCCTCTTTCATTGTTTTGATGTTGTTGTCATCCATTGATTGACTGCTCTGATTCCTTGTTGTATTTCTTTTGGTTTGGATATTCCTCGATAGTTCATTTCCTAGATTGGTATCTGGCCCGTATGATCCTGCGTCCTAGGTTCTGCCTGTGAGCTGAAGCTGTTTGTCCTCAGATCGAAGAACTCCCTTTAATAATTCTTGTAAGTTTGGTTTGAATTTTATATATTCCCTTAATTTCTGTTTATCTGGAAATGACCTAATTTCACCATCAAATCCAAATGAGAGTTTTGCAGGATTTATTACTGTTGGCTGGCAATTTTTTTCTCTCAATATTTTATATATGTCATCCCATTGCCTTCTTGCCTGCATGGTTTCTGCCGAATAATCTGAGCTTAGTCTTACTGTTTCTCCTCTGTATGTGACTTCTTGTTTTTCATGAGCTGCTCTCAGGATTCTTTGTTTGTCTTTGGTTTTGGCAAGTGTGAATATGATATGCCTTGGTGCTTTTCTTTTGGGGTCTCTTCTATATGGGTTCGTTGAGCTTCTTGGATGGGCAGCTTTTCATCTTTCATGATATTGGGGAATTTTTCTGTCAGCAGTTCTTCAATGATCCTCTCTGTGTTTTCAGTTTTCTCCCCCTGTTCTGCAATGCCAATCAGTCATAAATTTTTGCTTTTGTGTCCCACATAACTCTCAGGGTCTCTTCATTTTTCTTTGTTCTTTTTTCTGAGTTTTCCTGAAACAGAGCTGTATCCAAGTGTTTGTCTTCAGTTCCACTGATCCTGTCTTCCACTGTTTCAAATCTGCTTCTCAGCCCTTCTATGACACCATCCATTTCTGAAATCTTGTTGTTTATCTTTTGGATTTCTAATTGTTGTTTTTGTATAATTTCTAGTTGTGAATTTATTTTGGCATTTTGTTCCTGCATCATCTTCCTGAATTCTTCCAATTTTTTGTCTGTATTTTCCATGAATTTGTCTATTTTTTCCCTCATGTTTGTCAGCTTTTTGCCTCAGTTCTTGGAGAATTCCGAGTATTAGAGATTTGAATTCCCTATCAGGTAGTTCTAGTGCATTTTCTTCTATGGGAGAGTCATCTGGTGTTTTAATTTGGACACCTACTGGAACCATCCTGTCCTGTTTTTGTAAAAGTTTTGATATTGTTTGCTGTTTTCGGGGCATTCAGTAGTTACTTCTCTCATTTATTGATTCTAGATTTGTTTGTTTCGTCCTTTTTTTTTTTTTTTTTTTTAAATTGAGGATGTCTGAGCAGGTGGACTGCGTGCTGTTTGTTGTTTGCTCATCTGTGTGCTCAATACTTTTCGCCTCCTTCTCCAACTGGCAGGTTCAGTCACTCAGATATGGTACAGCAGGGAAGGTCTAGCTGAAGAGGAGCCACTGGGATGGGTTGTTTGTGGCACTCACTACAGCCACCAGGGTGGGTCAGTAATCAGTTCTGGGCAGGTTCCAGTAGGCCGTGCCTGCACTGCTTGGTGGTGTGATGTCAAGCGCACCGTGCAGGTAGGCAGGATGCAGCGGGGAGATGGTTACGTGTGGAGCTAAGCTGGATATGGGAGAGAGGAGAAAGGAACAGGAGCCAAAAACATACAAACAAACAAAAAAGAATGCTAGGGGAGCTTGCCATTGGAATGGAGAGATGAGAGACTATGAAATGGAGAAAAACAGAAGGGGGAAGAGGAAGAAAAGAAAAGAATGAACAAATAAACATCAGAAAGGTTAAAGAACCGCAAAGTTCCCAGGGATCCCACCGATGCAGCTATGAGGTCTGGGGAAGTCGCTCTCAGGTGTCGCACCACAGCCTGGCCAGAAGGCGCAGAGGCATACAACGCCTGGTATTCAGGGATCAGAAAGAGAAGGAAGATATAGGGAGACGAGAAACTGAGCAATGAAGAAAGACAAAAGGGAAAAATGATGGAAAAGAAAAAAAAAACAAAAAAAAAGAACAAGGAAGCTCCCCCAAAAAAATAGGAAAAAAAAAAAAAAACCAATGAAAAAAGATATGTTCTCAGAGATCCCTCTGCACATCTGTGTAAGCTGAAGGGGAGTTCCTTGCCACGCAGCTCCGGCTGGCCAGAAAGGGCTCCCAACTCAAGAAAAAGAAAAGAAAAGAAACAAACAATTCAAAACGAATAAAAGCCCCAGGATCCCACCAGCATGGTAGTCCAGACCGGGAAGCACCTCCACACTCGAATGGAGCTCCGCAGCCCCTCAGGAAAAAGCAAAGGTGGAGCACGGAGCCAGGCACTCGAGCAAAAGGAGGGGGAGGCAGCGAGAGGCAAGCAAGAAATCCAAAGAAGCAGGAAAAAAAAAAAAAAAAAGGCAACACCAGCAGCCAACAAATGGCACTCAGAGAGCCAGCCAGTGCGGGCTGGTGTTTCTGGACAAGAGACTGTGTTCGCGGAAAGCAGAGGAGGCTGAGTGTGGGTGAAGGAGGGTGGAGAGTGGGAAAGCATATATCACAAATTGCCGGCTCTCTGGAGCCCCTCAGGAAGAAGCAAAGATGGTGCACAGAGCCAGGCACTTGAGTTAAAGGAGGGGGAGGTGGCGAGAGACAAGCAAGAAATCAAAAGAAGCTGGAAAAAAGCAACACTAGCAGCCAACAAATGGCACCCAGAGAGCCGCCCGCTTGGGTGTTTGGAATCCAAGCAGCCGGCGCCTCCCGGTCAAGAGACCGTGGCCGCGGGAAGCAGAGGATCAAACGAACAAAAGCCCCGGGATCCCACCAGCGCAGCAGCCCAGACTGGGAAGCAGCTGCACAGTCAAACGGAGTGTGCCCCTCAGGAAGAAGCAAAGATGGCGCTCGGAGCCAGGCACTTGAGCAAAAGGAGGGGGAGGCAGCGAGAGGCAAGTAAGAAATCAAAAGCAGCAGAAAAATAAAGCAACACTAGCAGCCAACAAATGGCACCCAGACAGCCACCCGCCTGGGTGTGTGGAATCCAAGCAGCTGGCACTTCCCAGTCAAGAGACTGTGGCCACGGGAAGCAGAGGAGGCCGAGCCGGGGTGAAGAGGGGTGGGAAAGTGCACACCGCAAATTACCGGCTGTTTTGTCTCCCACTGGACGCTCCGTGAGGCTGCTTTCTCGTACCCCTGTTCGCTGGTCTCTGATAGGAGTCCAAGATGGTGGATCCGCGCTGCGTTAGCTGGTAGGGGACCTCTGCATGAATCTCTCCTTGCTCTCCGTCGTCTGTCAGTATTCTCACTCCATTTGGTGCTCGGCTGAGTTCTTTATCTCTTCTTTTGATGTTCTAGGGTTTCAGGATTGTTGCATTCTCTGTCTGGCTTAGTTTTTCGGATCTTTGCTGTGGAGGGACGGCGTGGTGCTTCTGCCTAGAGTGCCATCTTGCTGGAACTTCCTCCATCCAATCTTTTGTGTTGCTGTCGTCAATTTGATCTCACATAGATAATTCTTTTTTTTTTTGTACTTTAGATAAAGCTTTACAGAACAAATAGTTTCTCATTAAACATTTACACATATTGCCTTATTACAATGGTTAACAACACCATGACATGTCAACACTGTCCCTTCTCAAACTTGGGTTCCTTATCACCAGCTTTCCTGTCCCCTCCTGGCTTCTAGTCCTTGTCCCGGACTGCTGTACCCCATTAGTCCCATTTTTTTATGGGACTGTCCAATCCCCAGCTGAACAGTGAACCTCGGGAGCTACTTCACCACTAATCTAAAAGGGTGCCTGGGGGCCATACTGCTGGGGTTTCTCCAGTCTCTGTCAGGCCAGTAAACCTGGTCTTTTTTTGTGAGTTAAAATTTTGTTCTACATCCTTTTCCAGCTCTGTCCAGGACTCTCTGTTGTGACCCTGGGACTACCAACAGTTTTGATCAAGCACATGGCACATTCACAGCTGGGGATATTGCAATAGGTGTCTGAGAAAGACTGTAGCAGACTTGAGAGGGCTCCAGAAGTTGCTGGACTGATGGCTAAAATGGGAGTAGGGCAAGAGGAAAAAGGGCATGGGGACTTGGGCTCAGGCAACTGCAATCTGAGCCAAGTGACAGGAAGTAGAAGAAATTTGTTGACAAGAACCAAAGACTCCTGGAAATAGAAGGGAAACATGGAATGCTGGCAGGTAGGTAGAGCCCCCTAGTCTTGGAGTAGGGACTGGCATGTAGTTTTGAGAGAACCTCAGATTGGTTTCCCATGGTAGAGTTCTCTGTTGGCTGCAGCAAGTAAAGCTTAGAGAGGGAGGAAATGAAGGCCATCTTGCCCTTCTCTCTTTGAATGTTCTACCATAGTCAAGTCCAGTGCCTCACGGGTGGAAGGCTATTTAAACTACAGTTGATAGAAGCAATCTTTGTCTCTTTAGAAAACCCAGGTCTTCTGATACAAAATTCAGTGCCCTTCTGACCATCTTACATTGACTCTCATGCTGTACTAATGATTTCAAACATTGAGTATGATAGCACACTCAAATATCCATAGCGTGGAGCATGTATAAGACTACTCAATGTTTTAGATTAGCTTGTATAAAGTTCGCTATTCAAATATTAACATAAAGATAGTTATGGATTTAAAAGGAGTCCCTGACTGGTATAAACAGTTAAGCACTTGACTACTAGCTTAAAGGTTGGCAGTTCGGGCCCACCCAGTGGTGCCTCAGAAGACAGGTTTGGCAATCTAATTCCAAAAAGTCACAGCCTTGAAAACCCTGTGGAGCAGTTCTACTCTGCAGACATGGGGTTGCTATGAGTAGGCATTGACTTGAAGGCAACTAGCAACAATAGATTTTAAAAACTTTTTTCTTTTGCCTTTAGTACTGGTCCCTCGCATGAAGACTAAAAGAAAGGGTGCTGTTACCTCACAATATATTTCCCTTTTTTTCCTAAAGAATTCCAGAACAGGAAGACCTATTTGTAAACAGATACTTTGCTTTCTATATTGCAACTGCAAAGCACAGCTAGTTTACTCTGTCTAAACTCCCGGCTCAGCATCTGATGTTGAGAAAGGAGCTCAGTATCCTAGAGTGAGTGGAGTTTATAGACGAACCTTCAGCTTGTAGATCCTCTGTAGCAGCCCCGGGGGAGGATAAATTTTATAAATAAAATATCTGTGAACAGCAGTAGTCACAGCATTATTACAAACTTAAAAAAAAGAATATCAAAGGGCATGGTTACATGAAGTGAGCAACAAGTCAGCATTTGCTTCTCTGAACCATCCAGTGCTGCACCACCACACAGGACTCATTAGTAGGCTTACAACAGAACAAGGAGTTGTAGGCAAAGACTAGAGAAGCTAGAAATGTCATAGGGTCTAAGTATACTTAGTGCCAACTTTCCAATCAGCTTGACATTATGTTGTGTTACATATTTGTGTTCATGAAGCAATTATGCAGGACAATGGTGAAATCTTAATTCAAGTAATTAAAATAGTGATTTTTGGTTTAATCTAATTCTGTTGCAAATATGCAAACATAGTAAAATATTTGCTTACAAGTACACATACGCTTCACTATCTCATCCAACATTTCACTTTTATGACAATAGTAAAAAATCTACTGACTATTTTGCGCATTAATGACGTACTTCTGGCAGTAATGAATGCTGAGGTGTGAGGCAAGAGTGTAACGCTGGCTGTGATGGTTAAGGTTGTGTGTTAACTTGGCTAGGCCATGATTCTCAGTGGTTTGGCATTTTATATAATGATGTAATTTGGCGGTTATGTAATGATGTAATTTGGCGGTTATGTAATGATGTAGTCATCCTCCATTTTGTGATCTAATATGCTAATCCTCCATTTTTGCATAATGCTGATTTTCACATAACGACCTGGTCTTTGGAACCTAACCACGTCAATAAGTGAGGAGTGGGTGTAATATTCAGATAATTCTAGTTTAAACAAAATTACTGCTTTCAGGCAATTTTTACTGTTGTTTCGAAGAAAGTTTCTTTTTTTTTCCCCTAAGATGAAAGAGTGAGTTTGGAGAAATGCTGGCGGGAAGAGTTCCTCACTTCTCCAATTCTGTAAGTTGGTTCAGTTTCTGCCCTCCATCTAGGTGTGACTGAGATATACATTTAAGGTTCTGCATCACAGATACAAAGGTAGCTCAAACAATGATGCAGAATTAAGCCTACCCTATTCTAGGAGCTAGTTTATCTCTAGAAGCTGCAATCCAAAAGGATTTTTGGTCTTCTGAAAACGAGTCTATGTCTCCAGACTCAGTGTATTACAGTTCACTGAAATTCAACTCTCGTGTTTAAACAGAATCAAACCCTGTGATTTTCTTTAGCAGAGTCTTTAGTCAGGTTCAGATGTCTACTTATTTTATTGTGCTCATGTTTTAGAAATTCTATTTATTAGATGTTGTTGTTGTTCTTAGCAGCCATCGAGTTGACCTCTGGCTCACAGCGACCCCATGCATAATGGGACGAAATGTTGCCCAGTCCTGAGCCATCCCCCATGTTTGTTTGTAGATCAGACTGTTGTGAGCCATAGAATTTTCAATGGCTGATTTTTGGAAGTAGATCACCAGGCTTTTCTTCCTAGTCCGTCTTAGTCTGGAAGCTTAGCTGAAGCCTGTTCAGCATCATAGCAACATGCACTCCTCCACTGATAGACAGGTGACCCAAGAAATTTAAGATGATACTGTGGATGACATTGGAATCCTTGGGTGGCACAGACAGTTAAATGCTGGGCTGCTAGTGGAAATGTTGGCACTTTGCATCCACCCAGAGGGGTCTCAGAAGAAAGACTTGACAATCTACCATTGAAAAATCAGCCACTGAAAACTCTATGGAGCACAATTCGACTCTGATATCCATAGGGTCATCATGAGTCAGAACTGACTGGATGGCAATTGATTTGGCTTTTTGGTATGGATGGCATCGGCAAAACAGAACAAAATTAGGCATCTGTACTACAAAATGATTTTGTCCAAGTATTCTGTGGTCAGACTATGCAAAGTTTCACTGTCTAGGGAGACATTATTAAGAATAAGGGGAGCCTTGGTGACGATGTGGTTAAGAACTCGGCTGCTAACCAGAAGGTTGGCAGTTTGAATCCACCAGTTGCCGCTCTGTGGAAACCCTATGGGGCAGTTCTGCTTTATCCTATAGGGTCGTAATGAGTCAGAATCGACTGGATGGCAAAGGGTTTGGTTTTTTTGTTGTTCAGAATAAAGTGCTAGCTCTCTAATATGATTAAGAAAAGTTGCCACATGGATAAGCAGATTTTCAGTGCAAACAAACCATCTTCCGCATGATTCAATTGCAAATACAGTCTTGGAGTTACCAGGATGAGTTTGGCAGCTACAAAATGCCTTTATCTCTTTCTGTAGTCTAGGAAATAACTCTCAATTACACAAATTAGAGTAGGTCAATTAAAGAACACAGGGTAGAAAGATTATGAAGGAGATTCTCTCATGTCACAAATTATGCATGAAAAACAATTCTTCCTCTCCCATTTTTTAGTAATTGGTAATCTTTTCAGAACAAATATATTCAAGTGAGCTTCCAATGCATACTTTGTACACTACATGCATAATCAATGTTGAAATAAGAGCTGGATGTTGGTGAATGATATTTTTGAGTCAGGGGTCAAAACTGCCTTGTACTCCTCTGGGTAAGATGTGGGAGTTGCAGGAGGTTTTAGTTGAGCATTATCTCTAAATAGATTTTTTTTTATAGATTTGTCTCTGATACTGCCTTTTACTTACTCTTTCTTTGGTGTGGTGTAGTATACATAATTTAAATAACCAGGGAATGTCTCAGGGCTCGAAACCACCTGCTGGCTTATATTAGCTAATTAAAGGTGATTTATCTGAATTACTAATTTGAGTGGAGCTGATTGCCTTTAGGAATTTGGGGAACGTTGTAAGAATTCTGATTAATACGGCTTTGTGATGAACAGTCTCTTTAGAAGGCTTTTAAAAAAATGTTGCCTGTTAGCAGATTTTTTTCTTAAACTCTGCCATATGGATGACCTTGTACCGTTTTCTGACTCCAGTCATGTCCTATGGTTAGCTTGCTTTCTTTTGCTACTCAATCTTATCTCTGCCAGACTTCTTCTTTTGTCTCTTACATTAGAGTTTCTTCGCCTAGCTTCAGAAGGCTTTGACTGCTTGGAAAATAGAACTGATCTCCAATCCGTAGAGCTTAATCATTTTCACAAAAACTAATATAGTAGATTCATTTTGACCAAACTTATGTGTCAGGCTGGCCTGATTCTCAGGACCTGAATGTGTGGATTTAATAGTGGTACGATATCTGAGGTAGGAATATAATAGAAAGCTCTCAGCACTATGTCTGTTGGATCAGTGTAATTTCTTTTTTTCTCTGCTGGTTTCAATGTCTCTTAAGGCAATGTAGTCTGTAGACAGTGAATGTGGGCCATCTCTCTATCCTGTAATCCCACTGCTGTTACCCTCAACAAAGGATCTGCTTCTTACGTGAGGTATGTAGCAGACAACTGTTAAATACCCCATCAGGGTTCACTGAAACATTAATTCTACTAATTTAACTGTGCTTTGTTCTATTTTGATTTCAAGAAATGCAAAGAACTGAGCACATGATTACTGCTTAGAGACTCTGGGATTTAAGAATAGTTTATCTAGCTAGTCATCTGACCATAAAAAGTAATCCAAGTAATGATAAAATGAGTATAGTACTTAGAGTGTATACTTCTTTCAGTTTCTACTTATTAGTTCACATATATCTTTTGAGGAAGTAGGTACTTTTCATACATGTAAGTTTTTATAGTGAAAAATTTCCATTACCGAAAAATAGTCATAAAAGAATTCAAGGAGGGCTAGAGAGGAGATGAGAATCTGAGCTCTCAGTAACCTCAGACTCATAGCTTATCTAACACTAAGGAGTGTAACAGAAGTATAATTTGCTACTTTTTCTGATACACTTCCTGGGCATGAAACCCCCCATCATTCTTTTTTTTAATATAAATAATATTGGCCATAATCTACATGAGTTATATGACAATCAGAGCAATGTTTTGTTATTTCAACTCTGAGATACATTTATTTAGCCAAAGTTATTTTGTGGATTTGAGTGCCTGAGTAGTACAAGTGGTTAACGCTCTTGGCTGCTAACCAAAAGGTTGGAGGCTCAAGTCCAGCCAGAAGTACCTTGGAAGAAAGGCCTGGAGACCTACTTCCAAAAAAAAAAAAAAAATCAGCCATTGAGAACTTTATAGAGTACAGTTCTATTATGACACACATGGGGTTGCCATGAATCGGAATCAACTTGATGGCAAGTGTGTGTGTGTGTGTGTGTGTGTGTGTTTTATTGTGCTTTAAGTGAAAGTTTACAATTCAGGTTAGTTTCTTATACAAAAATTTATACACATTGTTGTGACCCTAGTTGCTCTGCTTAACTGTGACAGCACACTCCTCCTTTCCATCCCGGATTTCCCATGTCTATTCAGCCAGCTCCTGTCCCTTTCTGCCTTCTCATCTCACCTCCAGACAGGAGCTGTGCATTTAGTCTCATGTAGCCACTTGAGCTAAGAAGTATACTCTTCAGGAGTATCATTTTATGTCTTATAGTCCAGTCTAATCTTTGTCTGAAGAGTTGGCCTTGGGAATGGTTTTAGTTTTGGGCTAACAGAGAGTCTGGGGGCCATGTCTTCTGGGGTCCCTCCAGTCTCAGTCAGACCATTGAGTCTGGTCTTTTTACTAGAATTTGAGTTCTGCATTCCACTTTTCTCCTGCTCCGTCAGGGATTCTCTGTTGTGTTCCCTGTCAGGGCAGTCATTGGTGGTAGCTGGGCACCATCTAGTTCTTCTGCTCTCAGGCCGATGAAATCTCTGGTTTATGTGGCCCTTTCTGTCTCTTGGGCTCATATTTTCCTTATGTCCTTGGTGTTCTTCATTCTCCTTTGCTCCAGGTGGGTTGGGACCAATTGATCATCTTAGATGACTGCTCGAAAGCTTTTAAGACCCCAGACACCACTCAAAGTGGGATGCAGAACATTTTGTTAATAAGCTTTGTTATGCCACTTTACCTAAGTGTCCCCTGAAACCATGGTACCCAGATCCCTGCCCCTGCTACTCTGTCCCTCAAAGTGTTTGGTTCTATTCAGGAAACTTCTTAGCATTTGGTTTAGTCCAGTTGTGCTGACTTCCCCTGTAGTGTGTGCTGTCCTTCCCTTCACGTAAGATAATTTTTGTCTGCTATCTAGTTAGTGAATACACCTCTTCCTCCCTCTTCACCCTCATAACCATCAAAGAATGTTGTCTTCTGTGTTTAAACCTTTTCTTGAGTTCTTATAATAGTGGTCTTATACAATATTCGTCCTTCTGTGACTGACTAAATTCATGCAGCATAATGCCTTCCGGATTCATCCACGTTGAGATGTTTCATGGATTCATCGTTCTTTATCGCTACATAGTATTCCACTGTGTGAATATACCATAATTTGTTTATCTATTCATCTCTTGATGGGCATCTAGGTTGTTTCCATCTTTTTGCTATTGTGAACATTGCTGCAATGAACATGGATGTGCATATATCTATTCGTGTAACAGCTCTTATTCTTCTAGGGTATATTCCAAGGAGTCGGATTGCTGGATCTTATGGTACTTCTATTTCTAGCTTTTCAATGAAGCACCAAATCGATCTCCAAAGTGGTTGTACCATTTTACATTCCCATCATCAGTGTATAAGTGTTCCAGTATCTCCACAACATTTATTATTTTGTGTTTTTTGGATTAATGCTAGTCTTGTTAGGGTGAGATGGTATCTCATTGTAGTCTTGATTTGCATATTTCTAATGGCTAAGGATTGTGAGCATTTCCTCATGTGTCTGTTAGCTGCCTGAATGTCTTCTTTGGTGAAGTGCCTGTTAATATCCTTTGCCCATTTTGTAACTGGGTTGTCTTTTTGTTGTAGAGGTGTTGCAGTATCTCGTAGATTTTAGAGATTAAACCCTGATCAGATTTGTCATAGCCGAAATTTTATTCCCAGTCTGTAAGTTGTCAGTTTACTTTTTTGGTGAAGTCTTTTGATGAGCACAAGTGTTTGATTTTTAGGAGCTCCCGGTTATCTAGTTTCTTTTCTGGTGTTTGTGCACTGTTACTTATGGTTCGTATTCGGTTTATGCCATGTATTAGGGCTCCTAGCATTGTCCCTATTTTTTCTTCCATGATCTTTATCATTTTTGACTTTATATTTAGGTGTTTGATCCATTTTTGAGTTCCTTTTTGTGCATGCTGTGAGGTATGGGTCTTGTTTCATTGTTTTGCAGATGGCTATCCTGTTACGCCAGCACCATTTGTTAAAGAGACTGTCTTTTCCCCAGTTAACGGACTTTGGGCCTTTGTCAAATATCAGCTGCTCACAGGTGGATGAATTTATGTCTGGATTCTCAATTCTGTTCCATTGGTCTATGTACCTGTTGTTGTACCAGTACCAGGCTGTTTTGACTACTGTGGTGGTATAATAGGTTCTAAAATCACGTAGTGTGAGGTCTCCCACTTTGTTCTTCTTCTTCAGTAATACTTTACTTATTCAGGGCCTCTTCCCTTTCCATATGAAGTTGGTGATTTGTTTCTCCATCTCATTAAAAAATGTCGGTGGAATTTGGACCGGGATTGCATTGTATCTGTAGATTGCTTTGGGGAGAATTGACATTTTCACAATGTTGAGTCTACCTATCCATGAGCAAGGTATGTTTTTCCACTTATGTAGGTCTCTTTTGCAGTAGTGTCTTGTTTTCTTTGTATAGGTCTTTTACGTCTCTGGTTAGATTTATTCCTAAGTATTTTATCTTCTTGGGGACTACTGTAAATGGTATTGATTTAGTGATTTCCTCGAGGTTCTCTTTGTTGGTGTAAAGGAATCCAACTGATTCTTGTATGTTTATCTTGTATTCTGAAACTTTGCTGAAATCTTCTATTAGTTCCAGTAGTTTTCTTGTGGATTCTTTGGGGTTTTCTGTGTATAAGATCATATCACCCGCAAATAGAGATACTTTGACTTCTTCCCTACCAATTTGGATGTCCTTTATTTCTTTTTCTAGCCTAATTGCTCTGGCTAGGACCTCCAGTACAATGTTGAATAAGAGTGGTGATAAAGGGCATCCTTGTCTGGTTCTCATTCTCAAGGGGAATGCTTTCAAAGTCTCTCCATTTAGGGTGATGTTGGCTGTTGGCTTTGTATAAATGCCCTTGGTTATACTGAGGAATTTCCCTTCTATTCCTATTTTGTTGAGAGTTTTTATCGTGAAAATGTGTTGGACTTTGTCAAATGCCTTTTCTCCATCGATTGATGAGATCATGTGGTTCTTGTCTTTTGTTTTATTTATGTGATGGATTATATTGATTGTTTTTCTAATGTGGAACCATCCCTACATACCTGGTATAAATCCCTCTTGATCATGGTGAATTACTTTTTTATGTTGCTGAATTCTATTGGCTAGAATTTTGTTGAGGATTTTTGTGTCAGTGTTCATAAGGGATATTGGTTTGTAATTTTCTTTTCTTGTGGTGTCTTTACCTGGTTTTGGTATCAGGGTTATGCTGGCTTCATAGAATGAGTTTGGGAGTATTCCATCCTTTCTATGCTCTGAAATACCTTTAGTAGTACTGGTGTTAACTCTTCTCTGAAAGTTTTGTAGAATTCTTCAGTGAAGCCATCTGGGCCAGGGCTTTTTATTGTTGGGAGTTTTTTAATTACCTTTTCAATCTCTTCTTTTGTTATGGGTTTATTTAGTTGTGCTACCTCTGTTTGTGTTAATTTGTCCATTTCCTCTTGTTTTTCAAATTTGTTAGAGTGTGATTTTTCATAGTATTCTGTTATGGTTCTTTTAATTTCAGTTGGGTCTGTTGTGATATCACCCATCTCATTTCCTATGCAGGTTATTTGCTTCTTCTCCTATTTTTCTTTTGTCAGTTTGGCCAATGGTTTATCAATTTTGTTGATCTTTTCAAAGAACCAGCTTTGGTCTTGTTAACTATTTCAATTGTTTTTCTAATCTCTATTTCATTTAATTCTCCTCTAATGCTTATTATTTCCTTTCTTCTGGCACCTGAGGGCTTCTTCTGCTGCTATCTTTCTACTTGTTCCAGTTGTAGGGTTAATGTTTTGATTATGGCCCTTTCTTCTTTTTGGATGTGTGCATTTATTGTTATAAAGTGACCTCTGAGCACTGCTTTTGCTGTGTCCCAAAGGTTCTGGTAGGATGTGTTTTCATTCTCATTTGATTCTATGAGTTTCTTTATTCCATCCTTAATTTCTTCTATAACCCAGTAGTTTTTGAGCAAGCTATTGTTCAGTTTCCACATGTTTGACTTTTTCCTTCCTTTGTCTGTTGTTGATTTCTACTTTTATGGCTTTATGGTCAGAAAAGATGCTTTGTAATATTTCGATGCTTTGGATTTTGTTAAGGCTTGCTCTATGGCCTAATATATGGTCTATTCTGGAGAATGTTCCATATGGGTTGGAAAAGAAAGTATACTCGGCTGCCTTTGGGTGGAGTATTCAGTATATGTGTATAAGACCAAGTTGGTTGATTGTAGCATTTAGCTCTTCTTTGTCTTTGTTGAGCTTCTTTCTGGATGTTCTGTCCTTCACCGAAAGTGGTGTGTTGAAGTCTCCTACTACTATTGTGGAGCTGTCTATCTCTTTTTTCAATGCCATTAGAGTTTGTTTCATGTATTTTGAAGTCCTGTTGTTGGGTGAGTAAATATTTATTATGGTTATGTCCTCCTGGTGTATTGACCCTTTAATCATTATATAGTGTCCTTCTTTATCCTTTGTGGTGGATTTTACTTTAAAGTCTATTTTGTCAGAGATTACTATTGCCACTCCTGATCTTTTGAGTGTTGTTTGCTGATATATTTTTTTCCATCCTTTGAGTTTTAGTTTGTTTGTGTCTTTAAGTCTAAGGTGTGTCTCTTGTAGGCAGCATAGAGATAGATCATGTTTTTTTATCCATTCTGTCACTGTCTCTTTATGGGTGCATTTAGTCCATTTACATTCAGCGTAATTATTGATAGGTATGAGTTTAGTGCTGTCATTTTGATGTCTTTTTTTTGTATTGTTGACAGCTTCTTTGTTCCATTTAATTTTCTGTGCTGAGTCATTTTTCTTTATGTATTTTCTTTTCATCTTTCTCATTGTTGTTGATTTTGTATTTGGTGAGTCTTATGTTTTTTTTGTTTTTTATTTTGATGAGTAGGATTGTCAGTTTCCTTTGTGGTTACCTTAATATTTACACCTATTTTTCTAAGTTGAAAACACTTTTATTTCTTTATATCACCTTGACTTCCTCTCTGTATGAAAGATCTATGACTACGTTTTTTAGTCCCTCTTTTTTGTTTTAACGTTGTCATTTTTTACATATTGACATCTCTGTTTCCCTATTTTCAGTGTTCTAGCTTTAATTTATTTTTGTGTCTTCCTCTCTGGGTTGCTATCTGGTTGCTCTGTCCTGTGTTCTAGTCTTGGGTTGCTACCTGATGTTGTGGATTTTCTAACTGGAGGACTCCCTCTAGTATTTCTTGTAATTTTAGTTTGTTTTTTGCAAATTCCCTAAACTTCCATTTATCTGGAAATGCCCTAATTTTGCCATCATATCTGAGAGACAGTTTTGCTGGATATATAATTCTTGGCTGGCAATTTGTTTCCTTCAAGGCTTTATATATGTCATCCCATTGCCTTCTTGCCTGCACGGTTTCTGCTGAGTAGTCGGAGCTTATTCTTATTGACTCTCCTTTATAGATGATGTTTCGTTTATCCCTAGCCACTCTTACAATTCTCTCTTTATCTTTGGTTTTGGCAAGTTTGATTATAATATGTATTGGTGACTTTTCTTGGGATCCACCTCATGTGGGGTTTGGTGAGCATTTTGGATATATATCTTCTCATCTTTCATGATATCAGGGAAGTTTTCTGCCAACAAATCTTCCACAATTCTCTCTGTATTTTATGTTATCCCCCTCTGTTCTGGTATCCAATCACTCGTAGGTTATTTCTTTTGATAGAGTCCCACATAATTCTTAGAGTTACTTCATTTTTAAAAATTCTTTTATCTGATTTTTCCCCAAATAAGTTGGTGTCAAGTGCTTTGTCTTTAATCTCACTTATTCTAACTTCTACTGCCTCAATTCTGCTCCTATGACTTTCTATTGAGTTGTCTAATTCTGAAATTTTATTGTTAATCTTCTGGATATCTACTTGCTCTCTATGAATTCTTGCAGCCTCTTAAATTTGTCATTATGCTCTTCTATAATCTTCTTAATTTCCTCTATTTCTTTGTCTATATGTTCCTTGGCTTGTTCTGAGTTTTGACTGATCTCCTTCCTGATATCTTGAAGAGTTCTGTATATTAATCTTTTGTATTCTACCTCCAGTAATTCCAAGATGTTATCTTCCTCCAGAAGATTTCTTGAGTCTTTGTTTTGGGAACTTGCTGAAGCCATCATGGTTCTGCCTTTTTATGTGGTTTGATATTGACGTTGTCTCCAAGCCATCAACAAGTTATTATATTTATTTTATGTTTGCTTACTGTGTCCTAGCTTCTTGTTTTGTTTCATTTTGATATGCCCAAATGGGGCATTTCAAATGCTAGTTTGATTATTGGCACCATTTAAGCTCTAATGTTCTGTCCCCAGGCGGTTAGATCTGTTACTAGGTATATGAGACCAGGAGTCCATTTATTTTTCTTATATGGATTCAGCTCAGGTGTCTAGGTAGTTGGTCACAAAGTGTGTGGTGCAGGCTCTCACCAAAGTCCTAGATGAGCAGGGGTGATTGGTGTAGGCACAGGTGTCTGGCTGCAGTAGGGGGTCACGCGCTGAGCAAGGCAGGGGGCTGATGGCTGCCCATGTCTGGGAGGCAAGCATGTCCCTGGTCCCTAGAGTGCATAGGTGGGTTGGTTTTGCAGCCGGACTATGGGCACCCAGTGCTGTTGGCTGTAAGGACTGGGAGGCACCACTTATTCTTGCACCCCTGCCACAGGTGGCTAGGTGGTATGGGTGGAGCCACCAGTCCTCAGGCCCCTGATGTGGGTAGGTGAGGACCCTGCTTAGTGGGCAGGTTGGTGTCAAATATCACGAACCTGCCACTTCACCATATGGCTGATACTGTTGAAGTTAGGCTCCAGGTATATACTCTGTTGTACTGTGGTAATGAGGGCCTACACTGTTGAAATGGGCCCACACAGGTCTATGTGGGGTGAAAGGCATTCAAAGTCCACGGACCCCTTATGCCTGTGCCTAGGTAAAGGAGCTGTGCCTACTCTGAGTTCCTGGCTTAGGGGAGCTGGCAGAGCTTTTTTTCCTGTTTGTTAATTTGTTCTGTCTCCAAAGTTGGGAGAATGGCTCAGGGTGCGTGACAGGTCCTACTTTTGGCCTAGGGAATGCAGCAATCACTGAAGCTGGCCCAGGACCTGGTGCAGAGTGAGGAGGGGGCAGGTAAATGGGAGAGAAGTTTTTCCCAAAGGGGGAATTATTTGATCCGTGTGGTAGGTTAGATGCATATACTTATCTTTTGCCAATTGAGTGCCGCTTTTCACTGTTTCTGGAGGCTTGAGTAGATTCTCCACTGCTGGGTCTCTCCTGATGTGGAAAATGCATCATGAGTGCCAGTGTTTGCCTCACTGCACACGCCAGTCCATCTGGCCTGCAGGGTGCCAGTTCCTGCTGGGTCAGGTCTGGCAACTCCTCACTGCTTCTGACCCTTCTCTCCCTCCCTCTGCCGCTCAGTCTGATTCCTCAACTTTGCCTTTAATATTTAGAGCTCCTAGATTGTCATATATAATCAATTCACTTGTTTTTTCAGGTCTTTGTTGTAACAGGGACCACAGAGAGTGTCTGACTACTCTGCTGTCTTCGCCCTGCCTTGTGTATGTGGTTTTTTAAAAAAAAATTTTGGTGCTTTTGGATTTAGAGTTTATAGTGAATTCCCTAGGGACAAAGTCTTCATAGCAGTCAATTCCTTTGCATTTTCAATAGGTCTGCTTATCTCTTCGGTTACTCGAGTTAGGATTTTAGGTACCTACAATTCCGCTTATCTCTATTTTAATTGTGCAACTCTCAGTTTCTTAAGATTTACAAGGCACTTTAGCTATACTGTGTTCCACCAATTTTCTTCTCTGTTGTTTGTGCTGTACTTTGGACATTGTCTCCCCACTCCCAATTCTGACCACTTTAAATAAATGAGAAGCTCTTTTTAATCTCTTCATTAATTTCATGCTGAAGAGTCAAAAATTACTGGGGATATGAATGAAAAATTTTCATAATCTACTGGGCAAACTTTCAAGACTTTTTAGTTGGTGGCAATCCCATTAAAATTCAGCTCATTGCATGGAGGTTATAGAGCTCAGATTTCTCTGCTTTAACTTGAATGCAGTGTATGTTATTATAGAACATACCAGTTATCTGTATTCAAATTTCTGTTAAAGTAATTTTAACAGAGAGTTCAAAAAGGGTTTCAGGAAATGAAAAATTAAATTTAGGTTAGTGTTCTTAAGGCAATACAACAAGCAGCTGTACTTATCTATTAACTTTAAGACACCAGAAAAAAAAAAAAAATCCCCAAACCAGTTGCTGTCAAGTCGATTCTGACTCACGGAGATGCTATGTGTTACGCGGTAGAACCAGCCGTGACCTTTCTGCAGTAGATTAGCAGGCCTTTCTTCTGAGGCATCTCTGGGTGTCTTGAACCGCCAACCTTCTGGTTGGTAGTTAAGTGCTTAACCTAACCTTCAGATAGATTTAATTAAATGACAGTTTTTTTGTTTTTGTTTTTTAAAAAGGTATAATCTTTCAGTGGTTAACTGATTGAGGCTAAAGAGCATAGCAAGAAGACTGAAATGAAAGCTATATCAGTTTCTTTATCCTAGTTACCGTCTACAGTAAGTTCTGAAAGTGGAAGTCATATACCATGACCTTCAAACTTGCTGCACTTACAGACTTCACCAGAAAGCCTCTTGTTTTCAATCTGCACCTTATTCCTCTTTCAGACATGGTGCATTAATATTTATAGGCTAAGCCCATGCAGGTTCTAAACTTTGTTCTAGAGAAAAGATGACACTAAATAACAGGGTGGATGATTGCTAAGCCAGAGGGGAGGGCAACGATGACACCTACATGAACTCAGTTCTCCCACTTCAGCCCTTCTTCTATGGCAATGCAACCTAACGATGCTTTAAAAGCATGAAGTGGAGGATATATCCAAAAAGCGTCTTAAGCAAACCACTTTTTGAGAGCTTAACATGTGGATTTGAAGTTCTTGGTAATTTCTAATGCTCAGAATGAATTTTGCATTAAGTATTCAATCAGCCTGTGATCCATTCCATTTCAGGAGTGGTATAAGGGAAGGAAATAGACTCCAATTCATAGCTACTGTTTTGTTGCAAGGTTCTTGTTAAAAACAGCATATTTCTGTAACCCAGAGGGCTGACAGCTTTTTCCAAAGCAGAAGCACTGCTCTAAGCTAACCTCAAGGGGCTACTCGAGAGAGACACAGCCTTCGCCCCTCTCGTGGCGGGGGGAGTGCGGGGGGTGAGTTATAGTATCATAGGCTATTGCTACGCCAAGCCCCAGTCGCCCCAATAAGTATATTCCTGAAGGTATTACCAACATTCAGTTCCCTGACTAATTGGTTTGTAACTACATAAAGAATAATTTTTTTTAAAAAGGAAAGAACACTCTTTAAAATAGAACCAATTTAGGAGAGTACACATTCCTAGGTTCAGTTTTGTATGATATTTTTTCTTCCTTGTTTAAATCACGCTCAAACATAGGTATCATTTGCTTCCATCACATCACTTGTACTTGACATTTTATCTACAGATGATCAAAATACAATAAAGGGATCACTGCGAGACTTGGGCTCTTAACAGATTTGAGTGAACCGATGCTCGGAGACACGGTGCTGAGACACAGAAATGTACTGAATAAATTCAGTTCAAAAAGCATGATCGTGGCCTGAGGTACCACTAATGTGAGTGTTTTTCTTATTGTCTGCTAAAAGTGACAGCAACTGTAGAAAGGGTTATTATTTTCTTTCTTTTTCTTGGCCAAAATCATCAGTTGTCGGTTTCCTGATTAGACTATTTTACCTCCCACGGACAAGCTTGTTGACTTTGTGTTTGGCAATAAGCGTTACTTGGGTATTTTTATAGGTGTTACCAAACAAACAGAATGCATGACTGTTATAACTCAGACCTTAATGTACTTTAAATTATATGTATTTTTGATCATCATTCTGTAGAAAAAGAAAAAAGGCTTGAAAGAATTTTAAGGCATATTTAAAAATGGTTGGCATCGCATATCTTAAAGGTATAAACTTATACACACATTTTAAAGTGTAATTGTCTGCTATTTTTAAAAATTACTTAGAACATTATATCCTCAACATATTAAGGCAAATTCATATGGAAGAGCTCACAAAATTCACAGAAAGTATCTTTAAAGTTAAATTACAGTTTAAATGCCCAGTTATTTCTTTAAAAGAAACCAAAAATCACCAGTTGACATTTAGGCAAAATGCATTCAACTTTCCAGGTTGTGATTTCTAAGTCAAGGAACGGGCTTACTTTGAAACAAAAGCTCTAATTTTCATGTTACTGTAAAATTGAGAGCATTTTATTTATTTTTCTCCTGAAGTCATCTCTGCATATTAAGGACATGATCCTTCAGTGATAACAAGGCATTCGTTGTCCCTACTTAGGCAGGAAGTTTTATGTTGATTTGGTATGTAATGTGGCCCAAAATCAAGTGTATGGACTATACAGGCAGCCCTCAACTGACAGGCATACCTGGGCATTTTTCCAGATTTCCCATTTTTAATGGCGATGATACGGTGTGGCTGGGAGAAAAATGATCTTGGTGTGGGAGTGCAGATTCAAAGGGTATAAATCAACTGTCAATAGCATTGACTGAAATGTGTCTAAAGCTTAAACTCTCTAGAGAGTCCTGCTGCTCAGAATGTATGGCCTCTGCCATAAAAACACACACAAGTCAGGGAGCTGGATTCTCCTTGAGAGGAGAACAGGAAGGTAAGTGAGGGGGTTTCAGAAATAGAGGAAATCTGGGGAGCAGAGAGGTCGTGAGGAAAAGCATTATTTACTCACATTCCCAGTGTCTTAGTTCAGCTGTGCTCAGCTAAACGTGAGGAAGAAAGCAGTCAGATTAAGCCAAACAATTCTAAGGTATGGGGGGGACATAACTTTCTTGCAGATGTTTGCATTTAAAAACTAATGTTTGTGAACTTAAAGAAACAGTTAATTACTGAACTTCAAACAGAGGAGCAAGATATAAGCAAATAACTCTGGCATGTGAGGAAAGATGTTTCTAATCAGGAGATCACTATGTACAAGCCTCGTCTTTGCGCCGGCATCTACTTTTTATTAGTCATTCTCCATTTATTACTTACTATCTCATAGCTTCTTCTACTTCTCTACCTCTACACCAATAAAAACAACCAGTTGCCATTGAATCTACTATGACTCATGGCAACCCCATGTGTGTCAGAGTAGAACTGTTTCAATGGCTGATTTTTTATAAGTAGACCACCGGGACTTTTTCCCAAAGTGCCTATGGGTGGGGTTGAACCCCCAACCTTCTGGTTATCAGCTGAGCACTTTAACCTTTTGTACCATCCAGGGACTCCTCTATACCAACACAACAAAGCAAAAAAAAGCAAAGCAAAACAAAACAAACAACCATTGCCGAGAGTCCTGTAGGACAGAGTAGAAGTGTCCCATAGGGTTTCCAAGGCTGTAATCTTTATGGAAGCGGACTGCCACATCTTTCTCCCTTGGAGTGGCTGGTGGGTTCTAATCGCCCACCTTTTGGTTAGCAGCTGAGCGTTTAACCACACTGTGCCACCAGGGCTCCTTCTGTACACCGATAGGTACTCTAAAAATATAAATTTTGCATTTTTTTCCAACATTCTTATGGAATTGATGGTTAATGAGGAGGGCTTCATTGTTTGGAGGAGATAACCTAACCTAATCTGTTGCCATCGAGTTGATTCCGACTCATAGTGACCCTACAGGACAGAGTAGAACTGCCTCATAGGGTTTCCAAGGGGCAGCTGGTAGATTCGAACTGCTGATCTTTTGGTTAGCAGCCTGAGATCTTAGCCACTGTGCCACCGGGTCCCCAGTTGTAGCATAGCTAGGGCTAAATATTTCTAAATAAATATTTTAATATGTTTATTATTCAGGGAGTACTTATCTTTGATTAAAAAAACAAACATGAACATTGAATTAATATTCCTTTTCAAAGTGGGTTTGTGATTAAGCCGTTAGTCTAATTGTTAAATTCCACTGCAGTAGGTTTCAAAACTGGGACAGATGACATTGTGTGTAGATATACGTCGGCATTCAATTTTATGGGATCTTTGGCAGGGTATGAAACCTCAGGTTTAATAAATTGTTTAACTTTTTCTCAACTAATTTATAATCCAAGGAAGAAATACAGCCTCTAGTTAGGTTAGAAGGAAATAAATACGTGTCACTTGTTCTGAATTGGGAAAATGCCTTCATCAGGTAGTGTGTAAATCAGTGTTACTAGAACTAGGCAGTCAAAAGTTGTTCAGTTCTTAAGTGAAGAATTTAAGGTGAAAGAGAACAAGATCATTGGTAAATTCCTACTGAAATTAGTTTGGAGTCATTCACTAAATGGTGCTGGTAAACACAACCCGTAGACCATCATTTAGCCATTGCTTTAGCTATTTGGCACTGCAGATGTTCTCTACAGCATCTCCAGATTTCCTTCAAAATGTGTGTCACCTTCACCTTTTGACACAAGGAAAGAATGCTCTCTTGTGATCTTGTGCAAAATTTTGTTCTGCGTATTATATTTTAAATCACTGCCTTGTAGTTAATCATGCCTGGGCTCCAGAATCAGACAGCCCCAGTTTAGTCCTGGTTCTACCACCCACTGGCTGGGTCACTGGGGTCAAATTAGTTGACCTCTCTAAGCCTTTGTTTTCTCCCCATCTCTGCTTTCTTTATGCTGCTTTTGACAACTGCCCTTGATCCCTCACTATTGTATTCTAATCACCGATGCTTTACATCTTTCTCTACCTTTCTTCTCCCCCAAATGGAAACTTATTATTTTGTTCACTTGCTTCAGGGCTTTGCTAATGGCTTAGCTAACTAATAATTCCCTACCAGATAACAAAATGCCTTAATTTAGTGGAAGCAGACATTCCTTCTTAATAATAACTTATATTTGTATAAAGCCTTACAGTTTACAAAATGTTTGCCTATATATCATCCCATTTAACCCCTGAAGTACAGTATTATTATCTACATTTAGTGGATAAGGAAACCCACATTAAAAAGAAGGGATTTTGTCAAGGACACATACATGATTTGGGACTCAAATTCTAGGCCAGTTGACTCTATTCAACAAAATGCTCTGGGAGTATTGAGAAATCTGGGAATTTCAGACCTGAAGGATGGACTGATGTTGCAAAAATAACCATGGGCCAAGGAGACGTCCAGATTATCACTCATAGCTTTTTTTTTATAGTTTGTTAGTTAGGACAATCTATTATTGAACCTGTCTGGGCCTCAGTTTCCCCACCTTTAAAATTCGAGGTTTGGACAAAGTGATCTCTTAGATCCACTTCAGCTTTAATATTCCATAGGTCTATGGACACATGCCTCATAGTTGCAATTTCTATACCACACCGTATCCTTTTCAGTTTAGGTCAATAGCTGATACGGAGAAAGTAGTTTGTCAGCAAATACAACAGTACTTCAAAATGTAAGGCAAGTAATGTTTTTAAGAGAAAAGAAGTAAAAATACAGAAAATTGAGTATTAAATTTGAAGATTCGAAAAGGAGACTGCAACCACCACTTGTCCTTGACCAAAAAACAACCCTTCTGTAAATTGTCCTCTGTATCAAAAGTGCTTAGTTTTAGGAGGGATGCACATGGGGTGGTGAAGGAGGAAGGGACCACCACTGAGCCATCCCTCAGCCAAATCAACTCTGCCTATCAGCACATGTGGAAATAAGATCATCAACATACCCATGGATTAAATTAAAAAACAAAAACAAAAAACAGATGCAAAACAGCATTAAGCCATGCAGTCAATACTGACCTTGCCTAAGTTAAATACAATTCTCTATTTTTATAAACTGTCTGAAAAAAACTGGCCCAATTTTAGACGACAGGCTAAAAGCAAAATTAAAGGAAAAGATGATGTTGTGAAGGTTTTGTCCTCCCATTAACACAACTAGGCTGGCTGAACTAAGAAACTGTGATGGAAATATTAGAGCTGTTGTGCCTGAAAAAAAAAATGCAGTGATCATTTCATTCTTCCTGTCTTTTAATGCTCCAGGGTTTTGGAGACGAATAGGAGCAATAAGTTCACTTTGCAGAATTAATGCAGTAATTCTTTATCATAAGAGCAGAGCATTACCTCAATCTGATTTTGCTACAAAATGGTTCAAAGTCTATTTTTAATGATGGCCCTAATTTGTTAACACCTTTTAAATTATTAATCCCCTTTATATTCAAGTAGTTATTGCATGTCATAACAATGTATCTATGCGGGGAAATTTAATAGTATTTTCTAGATGTCAAGAAAAGGCTTGTTCTGCAAAATGTTATTAAAACTGATAATGAGCTAAATATTTGCCATAGCAAACACTGAAATTACTATATCAATCAGCATTGGGCTCTCTTATTCAATAAACAGAAATTAACCTATTAACTATGTCTAACTTTCAGCAACAAAACAGTTGCTTTTGAGCATTTCTTCCCCTTCAAATCTCTTCTTAAAACTACATATTGCCCTATCATCTCAGAGTTTTGAACTAAATCCTTAATAGTATTTATAGTTGAAATTCTGAATGTATATGAGACATAAAGTCATGAATGCTTTGCTCCAGTAATTGCAAATATTTTTGACCTTCCTTTTAGATAAGATATTGGCTTACAAGCAGTGGAAAAATAATGTAGCAGATAAAAAATAAAATACTCAAGTTTTAAAAACACATTTTAGAATTTTTTCCTGATTTATAGGATTTTTTTTTTCTAAGATTTCTCTCTTCCTTTATTAGCTATAGAGTTTGGTTAAAGTATAACTACAAAAAAACATAATGTAAAGTGGCATAAAGGTCGATCATTGATTCACTATAGCTTTCAGATACTTAAATAAGGATAAAGCATACATTTTTTATGCTTGTCCAGAAAAAAGATGTAGACCCCCAAACACTTTACACATTATTAAAAAAGAAAGAATGTCAGACCCCATTTCTGCTGTGATTTAAGCAATACAGAACCAATGTACTGTCTTCATGTAGCGGATAGGCACTGGAACCAATTGCCATCTGAGGGTCTATTTGGGCTTATCCTGAGTGTTGCACAAAAGTGACCCAGAAATGAGTTTAGTTCTGAAACTTTTCTGTTGCTCCTCACATAGTTTAAGGAACTCCGTGTATCTTCAGTTGTTTTCCTAATTTCTAAAAAAATTTACACTGCATGCTGTAGCTAATTATTTGAAATGAGGAAGGTGAATGATAACATTCAAATGATGAGCACTAGAGATTATACGTGTACTACCCACAATAAAAATAATGAAAGTGTTATGTGATTTAAACTTTCTCAAAGCTTTTGGTGTCCATTTGTTACAACTACTCTGAAGTAAGCAGAGTATATTTGTCACCTTCATTGACTAGATTGAAAGGCACAGTTAGAGGATGTAGGTGATTTGATCAGCTAGTGGAGGTATTGGGAACAGAACCTAGACTTCGTGATTTTCAGGCTTAAAATCCTAGTGGTTCTTAATCCTAGTGACTCCTTAGAATCGCTTGGGGAGTTTTTTTTTTACATATGTGTATCTGGGTGCCACTTAATTAATGCCTATGTAAATCCAAATCTTTGAGTGTGAGGTCTGTACATATGTAGTCTTAAAACATCGATCCAGTACCAGTTGCTACGGAGTCAATTCCAACTCATGGCCACCCCATGTGTGTCAGAGAAGAACTGCTCCATGGGGCTTTCAATGGCTGTGTTTTTTAGAAGTGAATTGCCAGGACTTTCTTTCGAGGTGCCTATGGGTAGATTCAAACCTCTAACGTTTCGGTTAGCAGTTGAGCATGTTAACCGTTTGCAAACCCGAGGGACTCTAAAATGCTGACAGGAGTCTAAAGTGCAGCCAGGATTGAGAACCACTAGCCTAGTCACTAGGTCACTGGGTGGTGCAAACAGTGAAGCGCTCGACTACTGGCCTAAATGTTGGTGGTTTGAACCTACCCAAAAAGTGTCTCAGAAGAAAGGCCCGGTGATTTGCTTCTGAAAGGTCACAGCTTTGAAAACCGCCTGGAGGAGTTCTACTCTGTGTACGTGGGGTTGCCATGAGTTGGAATTGACTCAACCGCAACTAACAACAACAGTCTGGCCAGTATTGTGCACACTCTAAAGAGTACACAACTCCCTGGGAATCTTATTAAAATCTGCATTCTAATCCTGTAGACCTGGCATAGGGCCTGAGCGTCTGCATTTCTACAAGGCTCCCCGGTGATGCCAACACAGCCCGTCTACAGACCACACTTTTTGAGAAACAAGACCATACTTCCTCCATCACATTGGTTTTCTGTTTATCTTGATGGGAAAACTTAAAATATCTTCACTTTAAAAAGAGGCTCTTCTATACTTAAGGAATCGAAAGCAAATATTTCTTTGAGGAGGGCTTTTAATTCTTTAGCTTAAATAAATTACCAATTGCTTAACAGAAATTCACTCAACTAAATTCCGATCTTAAGGGAGTTCCAAGTTAAGCACAGTCTCAATGGTCCATTACATAAGTGATCACGGGGATGGTGCAGGACCAGGCAGGGTTTCCTCCCACTGTACTTGAGGTCACCCCTGAAGCTGACTCAACAGCAGCTAACAACAACAACATAAGAAATGATATCCTCCAAATACAGGAAATTTGGAGTCAATGGCCAAAGAGAGCAAAGACAGTGGTTCACACCATGGTTTCTGCAATGAGAACTGGGTTAAGATTCCAGCTTTGTTACCTACTAGTGCATCTCCTAAATTCTCCCTAAGCCTCAGTTTTCTAATGTGTAAAACAGAAGCACAAATAGTATTTGTCCCATTTATTTAACAATACATCCAAAGCCCATCTGGTAGCAGGCACTATTCAGTGGAGAACAAGGTAGTTAAGGTCTCTGCTGCCCAGAAACTTACCTGTACCTAATTCATAGTATCCTTGTAGCAAGAAAAGAGATACTGCATGTAAATTGCTTAGCACAGGGCCAAACACGTAAGGTCTCGATAAATGTTAGTCATTATTTTTTATTAGCGCAAAAATCTTAGCTATTATTATGTCCAATTAGCACATACTGTTTTGATGTGCTGGTAGCCCCAATAAGGACAGGAGCCATTGATTAAACATACTAATCACAATTTTTGGGTACAGATGGACCTTACAGGCATATTATGTCAATATGCCCAGGAGCAGAGAAGGCTAAGCCTTCAATATTAAGACATGCCTGGACTTTCAGTTCTTAGTTTTATGGTCAATTTTTGGTTAAAGACTGTATGTTGTTCCAGTGTTCTAAGGATATCTGGCTGTAAAAGTGATCAGTAAATTCAAGTGCTTGCAAAATATTCAAGATTGCAAAAACGTTTAAAGTTTCCTTGAATGTAAAGTTATTGATAAAACCTTTGCATCTCATTAGCTCACTATTTTTGAGAATTAACTCATTTAATCATGAAATAGTTTCCTTTTAAACAAATATTTCACTTTTTACTTTTTAATTTTTTGTTAAGAGATATAGTTTAAAATGTGAAATTTCTCCCACAATTGTGAATCTTGAAATCTGGGTAATCTCAAAAGAGTTTTGCTAAAATAGCTCCCAAAGATGGTTGGCTATAGGAAGGGTGCAGGATTAAAATAGGAAAATGTCAATATCATCGTGTTCCAGACTTTAGGCAAGCTGGTTTTCATAATTCAGATTTGACAGAGTTAGAACACAGAAATACCCTATTCTAGCATATACAATAAAAAATACACTTTAAATCAAGCTCCTGGCTTGCAACTTAAAGTACCTAAGGACTTTCCTGGATGAATGATTACAGGTTTTGGGTATTACTGCCTTCCTTATGCTGTACCCTATATCCTGGAATCATGGTCTCTCTGAGGCCGAAGATCATTCCATGATCACAGAAAGTCCACCGTCCTCATTACAGATGAGAAAAGAGAGGCACATCTTATCCACCAAGTGGCAGAACCAAGCCTAGATTCCAGTTTTTTTAAATTTTTTATGTTGTTATTGTGTCTGTCCAGTCAGTTCCGACTCATAGCAACCCTATGTACAATAGAATGAAACACTGCTCGGTCCTCTGCCATCCTCACAATTGTTGTTATGCTTGAGCCCACTGATGCAGCCACTGTGTCAATCCATCTTGTTGAGGGTCTTCCTCTTTTTCACTGGCCCTCTACTTTCCCAAGCCTGATGTCCTTCTCCAGGGACTGGTCCATCCTGGTAACATGTCCGAAGTATGTGAGACGTAGTCTCACCAACCTTGCTTCTCAGGAGCATTCTGGTTGTACTTCTTCCAAGACAGATTTGTTCATTCTTCTGGCAGTCCATGTTATATTCAATATTCTTCACCAACACCACAATCCAAAGGCATCAATTCTTCTTTGGTCTTCCTTATTCATCGTCCAGCTTTCACATGCATATGAGGCAAGTGAAAACACCATGCTTTTTTTTTTTTTTTTAAATTAAGAAAGAGACGTTTGTATCTTTCTTATTTATGTGTAAGGGATATTTCTTATCTGAGCAAAGAAATTCTAGGATGAGAAAAGTCTACGTTCTTCTAACTAAGATGGCATTTTAGAAGCACAGAAGAAATTTCTACATAATCTTCTCTCTTTCTCCACGTTACTTTTCGCTAGGCTATTTACTGTTCATTTATCAATTCTTTACCAGGCCTCTCTTCTCCAGCTGTAGTTTTCTTTTCTTTTTTAAAATTGTGCTTTAGATAAAAGTTTATAAAGCAAATTAATTTCTCATTAAACAATTAATACACAAATTGTTTTGTGACATTGGTTGCTGACCCCATGATGTGTCAACATTCTACTCTTCTCCACACCTGTTCCGTTTCCATTCGTCCAGTTTTCCTGTCCCTTCCTGCCTTTTTGTCTTTACTTTTGGGCGTATGTGCCATTTAGTCTTGTACACATTACTGAACTACGAAGTACTTTTCTCACATGTGTTATTGTTTGCTCTACGGGACTGCCTAATCTTTGGCTGAATGGTGAACCTCAGGTGTGACTTCAGTACTGAATGAAAAGGGTGTCTGGGTGCCATACTCTGGGTGTTTCTCCATTCTCTGACAGACCTGCATGTCTGGTCTCTTTTTTGTGAATTTGAATTTTGTTTTACATTTTTCTCCAGCTCTGTCTGGGACCCTCTATTGTGATCTCTGTCAGAGCAGTCAATGGTAGTAGCCTTGCACCATCTAGTTGTGGTGGATGCAGTCTGGTGGAGGTTGTGGTAGTTGTGATCCATTAATCCTTTGGACTAATCTTTTCCTTGTGTCTTTAGTTTTCTTCATTCTCCCTTGCTCCAGCTAGAATGGGACCAGTAGATGTATCTTAGATGGCTGCTCACAGGCTTTTAATACCCCAGATGCTACTCACCGAAGTAGGATGTAGAACATTTTCTTTATAAACGATGTTATGCCAATTGAGCTAGATGTCCCCTGAGACCATAGTCCCCAGCCCTCAGTCCAGGTACTTGGTCCCTCAGGGATTTTGGATGTGTCTGTGAAGCTTCTATGACTTTGCCTTAGTCAAGTTGTATTGACTTCCCCAGTATTGTAGGGACAGCACATGATACTGTCTTACCCTTCATCAGAGTTACCACTTATCTAGTATCTAGATAGTGTTTTTCCCTCCCCATTCCTCTCCTCCCTCATAACCATCAAAGATTGTTTCTTTCTCTGAGTAAACTTTTCTTTCTTTCTTTTTTTATTATTCAGATGATTTGGAATTAGAAAAAAAATTTTTTTATTGTACTTTAGATGACGGTTTACAGAGCAAAGTAATTTCTCATCAAACAATACACATATCGTTTGGTGACACTGGTTGCCACCCCCACAACATATCAACGCTCTCCACTTCTCGACTTCAGGTTCCCTATTACCAGCTTTCCTGTCTCCTCCTGCCTTCTAGTCCTTGCCCCTGGGCTGGTGTGCCCACTTAGTCTCATTTTGTTTTGTGGGCCTGTCTAATCTTAGGCTGAAGGGTGAACCTCAGGAATGGCTTCATTACTGAGTTAAATGGGTGTCCGGAGGCCATACTCTTGGGGTTTCTCCAGTCTCTGTCAGACCAGTAAGTCTGGTCTTTTTTTTTTTTTTGTGAGTTAGAATTTTGCTCTATGTTTTTCTCCAGCTCTGTCCAGGACCCTCTATTGTGATCCCCATCAGAGCAGTTGGTGGTGATAGCCAGGCACCATCAAGTTGTACTGGACTCAGATTAGTGGAGGCTGTGGTAGCTGTGGTCCATTAGTCCTTTGGACTAATCTATCCCTTGTGTCTTTGGTTTTCTTCATTCTCCCTTGCTCCAGATGGGGTGAGACCAGAAGAATATCTTTGATGGCCACTCGCAGGATTTTAAGATACCAGACTCTACTCACGAAAGAAGAATGTAGAACATTTTCTTTATAAATGTGTTACGCCAATTGAGCTAGATGTTCCCTGAGACCATGGTCCCCATACCATAGCCCTCAGCCCAGTAATTTGGTCCCTCAGGGAGTTTGGATGTGTCTATGGAGCTTTCATGACCTTGCCTTGTCAAGTTGTGCTGGCTTCCCCAGTATTGTGTACTGTCTTACCCTTCACCAAAGTTACCACTTATGTATTGTCTATTTAGTGTTTTTCCCTCCCACTTTCCCCCCCTTGTAACCATCAAAGATTGTTTCTTTTTGTGTGTAAACCTTTTCTGAGTTTTTATAATAGTGGTCTCATACAGTATGTGTCATTTTGTGGTTGACTTATTTCACTCAGCATAATGCCTTCCAGATTCATCCATGTTGTGAGATGTTTCACAGATTCATCATTGTCTTTTGTCTTTATCTCTTCCCTACAGCCTCTTCAACATTTGTTTTTTTTTTTTTTTAATTAGTGCCAGTAATGTTGGGGTGAAATGGTATCTCGCTGTAGTTTTGATTTGAATTTCTCTAATGGCTAGTGATCGCGAGTATTTCCTCTCGTGTCTGTTAGCTGCCTGACATGTCTTCTTTGGTGAAGAAATTGGAACTCGTATGCACTGCTGGTGGGAATGTAAAATGGCACAACCACTATGGAAAACAATATGGTGCTTTCTTAAAAAAGCTGGAAATAGAAATATCATACGATCCAGCAATCCCACTCCCAGGAATATATCCTAGAGAAATACGAGCTGTCATACGAATAGATAGATGTACACCCATGTTCACTGCAGTATTATTCACAATAGCAAAAAGATGGAAACAACCTAAATGCCCATCAATAGATGAACGGGTGAACAAATTATGGTATATACACACAATGGAATACTATGCAATGATAAAGAACAATGATGAACCCTTGAAACATCTCACAGCTTGGATGAATCTGGAGGACATTATGCTGAGTGAAATAAGTCAGTCACAAAAGGACAAATATTGTCCACTAGTATAAAACCCAAGAAAAAGTTTACACACACACACAAAAAACATTCTTTGATGGTTACAAGAGTAAGGAGGGAGAGGGAGAGGAAATCACTAAAAAGATAGTAGACAAGTGTTAACTTCGGTGAAGGGAAGGACTACACACACTATAGGGGAAGTCATGCACAACTGGACCAAAGCAAAAGCACAGAAATTTCCTAGACACGTCCAAATACTTTAAGTGACCGAGTAGCTGAGGCTGGGGACTGGGGACCATAGTCTCAGAGGACATCTAGGTCAATTTGCATAACATAGTTCATAAAGAAAATGTTCTACATTCTACTTTGGTGAGCAGCATCTGGGGTCTTAAATGCTTGCGAGTAGCCATCTACGATACAGCTATTGGTCCCATCCTGTCCGGAGCAAAGGAGACTGTAGAAAACCAAAGATGCAAGGAAAATTTTGGCCAAAGGACTAAAGGACCACATGAACCAGAGACTCTACCAATTTGAGACCAGAAGAACTAGATGATGCCCAGCTACCACCAATGACTGCTCTGACAGGGATCACAACACAGAGTCCCAGATAGAGCAGGAGAAAAATGTAGAACAGAATTAAAATTCACAAAAAGACCAAGTTTACTGGTCTGACAGAGACTGGAAGAACCCTCGAAACCATGGCTCTCTGAGGCTCTGCTAACCCAGAACTGAAACTGTTCCTGAAGCCCACTTTTCAGACAAAGAGTAGACAGGCCTATAAAACAAAAAATGACACATGTGAGGAACGTGCTTCTTAGTTTAATCAAATATACGAGACTAAATGGGCAACTTCTGTCCAAAAGCAAGTCGAGAAGGCAGGAAGGGACAGGAAGCGGACAAATGGACACATGGAACCTGGAGTGGGAAGGGGAAGGGTGCTGTCACATTGTGGGGATTGCAACCAATATCACAAAACAATATGTGTATACATTTTTGAGTGAGAAATTAACTTGAGCTGTAAACTTTCACCTAACGCACGATAAAATGTTTTTTAAAAACTATTGCATACCTTTTCTTTTCTCTTTAAACCTCCATCTTTACCTGTAAATAATGATGCTGTTTCTTATTTTACTAACAAAATTGAAGGAATTAAAAGATAACCTTGATAAACTTCCACCACATCTACATATCTACTTGGACTTGTGCCCAGAAATTCTGCCCACACTCCTGTTACAGTAGGAAATTGGCAATTTTTTGAGTTACAAAAATTCTCAATAGAGAATGTGTCCGTGTTGCCATCTAAGGCCAACCCCTCTATTTGTTTACTAGATCTCATTCCTTCTTGCCCAAACAAGGATATTGTTCCAACAATTTTCCCCTCTCTTTCACCATGATTTCTTCTCTTTCTATTGGATCATTCTCACTTTATCCCAGCCATTAATTTTGAGCTTAAGCCAAACTACTTCTTTGCTTTACCTCAAGCATAATGAGGACATTATGGTTTAGGCCTCTGGATAGTTACCTTATTTTTTGCTAACTTAACCATGCATTTTAAAAGTCTTTAAAAAGATTTATTCTACATTTCAATGGCAATAAAGCATTTTACAGTGGCAATTTTTTCAGGATATGTAGTATATGTTTTTTCAGGATATGTCTATTCTTTCTTGCTTTCTATTGCTAGCCCCTTCTCTCCTACGCAATTTATACTTGTAGAAGTCTGCCTATCTCAGACCTTGTCCCTTTCTCTCATTTCTCTCTCTACTCCCTCAAGGTTATTAACGACCACTGCTACAAATACTAGCCATAATCTATGACTCCTAAATTTGTATCTGCAGTCCCATCCTGTCTTCTGAGCTCCAGATTTGAATATCCAACTCCTGTTTGAAATCTTTGAGGACCTAATACACATTATAACATCTAAAAATATAACATGTTCAAAATAGAACTCTATCTTTTCCCATCCAAAATGTTTCTTTCTGGACAAAACAATCTCTACCCAGTTGCTCAAGGCAAGAACATAGGAGCCACCCTTTTTTTAACCCGTAAGTGTAATCCATCCACAACTCTTACTGGTTCTGTACAAAAATATATCTCACATCTATCTGCTTCTCTTCATCACCACATCTGTGCCGCCACCTTGAAGTCAGCCCCCACATTTTCAGATAAGGACACAATTTTAGTATGTCATTTGCCCTTTCTTTTTATGCAATTTTCTTTCAGTAGCAATTAAGTTGAAAAATGTCTCAGTGAATCATGATACTCTCAGTTTCTGTTTTGTTTAGGTTCATGTAGATTCTCTGTTGCAAAGAAGCAGCTGCATGTGTACACACATCAGCTAGCACTTCCATACCCCCACACAGGCGTGGTCACATTCTTATGTTTGCATCTGTACACGTATGAGAGCTCAATTTTCTGTCAGGAAAGAAACAGACCATGGATTGAGTTAATTGCCTGAAATGATTAGCAATGAAGAGCAACTTTGCAAAAGGCAGTTCTGAAACACTGTTCTAAGACTCCAGGCTGGGCAGCAATGAGATGAACAATGAGATGAAGAAGACAAATCTGAAGTGTACTCGTTCCAGTGTAACGTGGTTAGAATTCTTGTAAGGAAAATTTATAAATACAAGAATAAAGTAAATGTTCCATTTCAGAATTACCGTGTGAGGACTTTTGAGAAAGATTTTATAATAATCTTTTATTGTTATCCTCAATAGAACAGTTCCTGGTTATAATTTGTAGCATTTCCTATTGATTCCGTCCAATTAATTTCCAATTTTTGCCAAATAATTTCCAACTATTCCAACGTTTAAGTGTAGCATATGAGCATAAACAAGTAGGAGCAGTGCATTTTCAAGGAATTTACTATAGTTTAGAAAAAACTTTGAAATAACGTTTTAAACCGAATTCAAGCAAAGTACACAGCGCAATCTTAAATTAGATCCATTGATAAGCATTGTGCAATATTTGTGCTGTATTAGTAATTTCACATATATAACTAATTAATTAAATATTATAAATACAAACAAATAGACAACATGATTCTCTGTTCTAATTTTTTGTCATGATAGGCTATTATAGTCTGGGGTTTTAGAACAGATTAGAATTGGATTAGATTAGGCTCTGTCTGGCTGAGTCTGGGCATCACTACTTTTGTCCCACAGTTGTTGGCTCTCAACTCTTGGTGAAACTGCCAAGACTTCATTTTACTTCCTTTACATTGGTTCTCAATTTCCTCTTAATGGAAGACTAACCTGGAAGCTAGTCAAAATAAGATTGAATTGATAGGCTTTCCTGTAGAATGGACCCACCTGCTATTTCTACTGCTTTTAGAGTATTTTATAACTAGATAGCTGGAGCTAGAAAGCGAACCTTAAATTCAACACCACATTCAAATAATCCTGGTTCATAAGATGTTATATTTTACCCCATGCCATCGCAATAATGACATTTATAGCTACTTGGGTTTCTAGACATTTAGAGATTCTCAAAAATTGGAATATTTTACAATTTGAAAGTATTATATATATTCTCACCTTTCTTTGAAATGACAAGGGCAGTAAACACAATTCTAACTCAGAATTTTAGCTTTAAGTGAGAGCAAAGCATGTCTAAGTATGTATCAATGTTCAGTACAAGAGATGAAAGAAAATAACGTTTAAAACAAAAAGCAACGTACTTCCTTCTAAAATCCTTTCATTTGAAATAAATGTGACATTATGCTTATTAGCAGAACTTTAAAGAATATTTTAATTAAATTTCAAAAGTGGTGAAGGAGTAATTTTTAAGTTATAAAAATCACAGGGCTTATATATTCTTCCAGATCTGCTAAATTCTACCTGCTTCCGTGAAATTAAACCCAGTAGAATACTTCTTTTCAACATGCTCTTAGGGAACTATTCATTGGTAGAGACCACAATGTTTCAGTCTTCTTGGCAGTACACAGGGTTGGGTACCTTATAATGGGTATAACATGGTCTAATGAATCATTTTTCTAAATGAATCTTTCTAAATTTGATGTGTGTGTGGGGAGGGAGGTGGGTGTAAGATGTTACGAGGACCTTCTTTTTCTGCATTATATATTTGATTATTATTTTTTAAATAATAAGAACAAAAAATTTAAAAAGAAGCACATTCTATCACACTCTAGCTCTCTCTAGCTCTCTTCCAGGGATCACGCATCTCGTTTGGGTAAATAAGATAAGACGTCCAGTCATGTACATATTGGAGCATATTCTGTAGGAGTTTGTTCTTCTCTAGAATTATGTGGTCTCCTTTGGGCTAGTTGCAACTACTCTGAGGTTTTTCAGAGTTCTAGATTTGCCTTTTCTGGAGTTTAGCTCTTTAATGGCAGATCAAATACTTATTGAACACTTGCTATATATACACTAGGCACCGTCTAAGCTTTTTCACACTTTAATTCTTTCAACAGCCCTGTAAATAGGAATTATTTGCTCACTTAACAAATCTGAAAATGGAGCATCAGATTGTCAACGACTTGTTGGAGGTTGTTGCTCTTAAATGGCTGGATTAGTATTAGGATCCACATCTCTCGAGTGTCACTACAGATACTTCTCTTGATTCTACCCCAGGGGGTTGGGCCTGGTTGGTTTGGTGAGTCTCATAAACATCAAGATATTCCAATAATCTTGGACTTGACAGTGATAATAGATAAAACTTATGGAGTTTACCAGTTAGATGTGCATGTGCAATATAAAGTACTCAGGAAAGTCAAAAAATGCCTTAAAAAAGAAAGGAAAACGGCACCTGGCTTTCTTTGTAAAAATACATTTTCCCCACCTTGAAATAACAGCATATGTTCATAAATATACCTATCAATATAGTCTCTGGAAAAAAGTGAAATACAGTAAAATCTATAGTCAGATACGAATAGAAGAATAGAAGATTGGATAATCCAGTATTATAGGGCTTGATATCTTTCCCAATCAAAATATATATACCCTATAAAAATAGACATTGCATCATGTTGAAATGAGTTAACTCCTTTCATGACTGTTAATCTCAAGGAAAGGCTTAAGAGACTTAAGCTCTGAACAGAAGATTTATTTCTTATAAGATAACTGAAACTGAGATCTTAAAACCACAGTAAAAAAATACGGGCAACTCCAATATCTCTAAATGAATGATGGTTGAAGACACATGTAATTTTATAGTTTAAGGTTAAAAAAATGACGAATAAATCGATAGATGGTAAAGTTTTCTCAGCACAGTGTAAGGTTCACATAAGGACTGCATTTAGTGAGATTTACTCCATAAAAGCAAGCATTATATAAAACAAACTCACTGCATTTTGGGCTCAGTAGAACTTCCCTAGAACCAACGTTCACTGACATGCTGTCCCAATCCAGTATTATCTCAAATTATTCGCCTCTGGTGTAGAACTACCAGAAGATGAAATTTTATTGCAGTAATTCTTTGAAATGTTTTCAGTTTGACATCTCTAGAAAATGAAATTCACATAGCTGTGCACATGGTATGCTTCTCTCCCCAGAAGTCTTTTTATGCATACATGGATTATTAAAGAAATTCAGTAGTAGAAGAAATTTCTTGGTAGAATAAACTAGATGAGGATCCTAGTAGCTAACAGAAAATCTTGAATTTTAGTCTTCAGTGAACAAAAATCTAAAATGACAACCCCAAACAAATCTCAGGGCCAATTTCTACTAGGGAGCAAACAAAAAATAAAATAAAATAATGCCAGCTATTAAGCATGACTTTAGGCTAATTAAAACATGGCCTAGACCATGACATCTTTTTAGCGCAACTGTCACTTACCAATTCTGTATCATTCTTTTTTACTTCTACAAATTGATTTCTGACATATTGATTTGATACAGAAGACACTGAAACCTCTACTACTTCGTGGTACATTTCTTCACTCTTTTTTACGGTAGTCTTACCTTCACTCCTAATAGTCCCTTTCCTGCTACCTTTGTGCAGAAAATGCACAAATAATGAAAAAATAAAATAAGTTATCCTGTTCATTATTTATAGACATTAAAATGTTGTATCTTGGTTATTCAACATGGAATAAATATTCTTGTTTAAAATTAATGGATTTACGAAAATGCATTAGCTGCCACGAGAAGGGGAAAAGAAAATATCAAGATAAAATGACCGTTAATTGCATTCTGATAAAGTTACTTAAGTAAAATATTTATTATTAACTAGTTTTCTGACATTACTTTGTTGGAGAAACAGAGAAATAAATTCAGAAATACCACATTCAATGCAACAACTAGGTCATTGGTTTTGTTTAGTGAGAAGTAAATGATAGCAACTGATGATAAAAACGTTTTCCTCTTATTTATGTAATCTACTACTCCATGATGGAAAATGTTGTCTGTTACAGTTGTTTCGAAAACCAGCCTATAAAGCCTACAGGGAAATATCTATGAGAGTAAAAAATGACAAATCCAACCAATTCATTCTGTAATGATTACTTTTCTATGAACGATTATTTAGAATAGAACACAGGAGCCTGGAGGCAAGGAATCTTGTTTTATTTAAATTGACCACAGTTTTAATCATCATAGGTGCCCAGCAAACATCAGCAAATGAAGATGGTTTTGATGCAAATGAATAACCTGAAAAATCCTTATAAATCCAGGAACCCCTGTGGTCTAGTTTCAGCATCCTGTCAAAGGAGAGGAAACACAGCCCAACAGCAAAAGCAATTTAAGCATAACTCAAATTCTGTCCTTGTATGTCTCAGATATCATCAAAGGGGCTTTATTCATAATCCAATATACCACTTCACAATCTCCCGTTTTCTTTATTATCCAGTTCTTTTGCTCTCTCCACACTTCTCCAACACTACACACAAAGGTCCTCTCTCGTCTCTATCTTGCGCAGCATCTTAGTCTCTGTCCCCATCTGCCTCTTATGTTTTTTTTTTTTGGTAAATTGACTTAGTTTCTCTCTCAGCCAGTCAAAATTCTTCTGTTTTCTGGGAGTGGGACGAGGAGGGAAATAGAGCAGGTGGGGGGAGGGAGGAAAGATGGGAAATGCTCACACATTAACATTTTTTATGCATCATAAGAAAATGCTTTATTGTCCAACACAAATCTGAAATAATCTGCTACTTCTTATACCTTAACATAGGCTCACAAACTCTGTTCTTCAAACAAGCAGTCATTTAAAAGCTGCATTAGTAGCAGAATCAATGGTTTTGATAGTTTATCATATTTTAGGTGTTTCTCAATTAGGAAAGGGACTGAATCTCAGTGAAGGTAGAACATTGACTACTTACTTTCGAAAGTAGGAAGATATAGCCTCTTATTTTTAACATTATAGAAATATCTGATACTTGTCTTCTACCTTTGTGCTAAACAATGCCATTTCCTTTAGGATATGGCATGATATATTTTACAAATACCATTTTAGTACTCTTGCAAGATAAAAAAAGGAAAGATAGGATCCACTGATGGATGGATGAAACTTTAAAAGAGAAATTAACCTAGGGCCCTATTCTCAAATGGTTCTTCCAGTTGGCACCTTAGGACTCATTTCTAGCTCAAAACTTTCCAAAGACTTGTGAAATAGATTCAACCATTGACTTGGTAGCTGTTACTAGTATTCAATATAAAACCAAGGCCATTGCCGTCGAGTTGATTCCAACTCATAGTGACCCTATAGGACAGAGTAGAACTGCTCCATAGAGTTTCCAAGGAGCAGCTGGTGGATTCGAACTGCTGACCTTTTGGTTAACAGCGGAGATTTTAACCACCACGCCTCCAGGGCTCCAGTATTCATTATAGTATCCCCTCATTTTCCCAGAAGCTTTTGAGAAGGCTGATGGTAAACTTTTAAGATAAATTTACTCCACCAAGTACAAACTAAAAAAATAAATAAATAAAAGTAGTAAAATTGGTGGAGGCAGCACAATGAAGTAGAAAGTAAATGAAATGTGTATTTTGAAGATATGCATTCTCATTTTGACTCTGTCATTTACTCTTTGTGTGACCTTGGTACAACACTTTACCTTCTGTGAACCTAAGTTTCTTCATCTGTAAAATGCAGGCTGAACTAGAAATCTGAAGGTCCTTTACAGAGGTAAAGTTCTCCAGCAGAAAATTTTCTTCCATTCTTAAACAGACCAATATAAATGTAATTTCATCTTTTCTTAGTGGTTGAGGGTCATCAACAGAAAAATTAATTATATGAGATAGTCAGAGGCCATTGAGTTTGTAAGGTTTCTTGGTTCCCATATAAAATGCTGGGTTCCCAGACTGCTGGGTGCTTGTACAAGTGTGTGTGTGTGTGTGTGTGTGTGTGTGTGTGTGTGTGTGTGTGTGTGTGAACCTTGTCTTTGTGTTCAGCCCTTGCTCCGTGATGCTGTCATTGTGTCTGCTTATAACTCGTTTCCTTGTTTTAAATACAGTTATTGTGGGTAAATATACTTGCCCCTTCTATAAAGTAGGTTGCCATTGCCTCAGACAACAACAACAAATACCTGACTTGTTAATGTCAGCAAAATTTGATTGACGGGTGAGGTATTTCCACACTCAAATCAACAAGAGAGCTCAAAATACATCTCTTGTGCTGTAATTCTAAGTCCATTTTCTTCTGCTCTATCCTCTGAGGAGATGGAGAACGTCTGTTAAAGCATCCCTTCTTTAACAACTTCTACTAGAAGACAGTTATTAGGTCATTAGAGAACCTTCTTTTCTGGAAGTCTAAACGAGTCTCGACCTTTATGCATGTGTTACATTTTCCACCTGATTCAGCTTTTCCATTATAATTCTATAAACCGCTATCATTTCTTTCTGATGCCTCCTGAACTATCTGGTTTCAAAACGTTAGCATTTCAGTTAATATATTTTAAAGTGATGTTAGAACTTTTGATATTATATACACTGTAGATGCTGTTAATCTGAAATAGGCAATTTGAGCATTCAACAAAGGTCACCAAATTTGTGGTACCGAGAAAACCATATTCTACCAGAACTGGGTTAATAAAGACATGTATATGTATATATTTTTTTTATTTTGTTTTGTAAAAAAAACAACTTCCAACTGAAATAGTAAACTTGGCTTTGGACACCAGAAGAATTTTCTTATGTGTTGCTTCTAAGGCTTGATATTGGTAGCTTAAATTCTTGCTGAGAAATTGACTGATGAGTGGGCATATATATATATATATATATATATATATATATATATATATATATACACATATATATATATATATGTATGTATTTGAATCAGGTCATAAGTTTATTCCTTTAGAATATGACATGACTCTCTCCCTCTTTCTCTTCTTCCAGTATACCCCCTCTGTCTTAGTCATCTAGTGCCGCCATAACAGAAATACCACAAGTGGATGGTTTTAACGAAGAGAAGTTTATTTCCTCACAGTCAAAGTACGCTAAAAGTCCAAATTCAGGGTGTCAGCTCCAGGGGAAGTCTTTTTCTCTCTGTCGGCCTTCTCATCAATGTTCCCCCGGACTAGAAGCCTCTCGGCACAGGGACCCCAGTCCAAAGGATGCGCTCTGCTCCTGGCACTGCTTTCTTGATGGTATGAGGTCCCTGTCTCATTGCTCACTTCTGTCTTTTATATCTCAAGAGATTGCCTCAGGACACAATCCAGTATTGTAGATCCAGTCCTGCCTTACTAACACAACTGCCACCCATCCGCCCTCATTAACATCATAGAGGTAGGATTTACAACATACAGGAAAATCACACCGTACCAGGAATCATGGCCCAGGCAAAGTGATATGTACATTTTTTTGGGCGACATAATTCAAATCATGACACCCTCTTACCTTATCAGTGTATGCAAGGTGTAATGCAGGTATGTTTGGGTGTGTGTTCTTTTATAAAACTCTGACACTACCAGCCAATAGTTTGGGCAATATTCATTCCTGTGTTTGAAATATGTGCTTTAAAATAGTACAGTTTAATCAGTTTGTAAAGTTCATCCCATTCTATTCACATTCAATAAAACGATAACTTAGCTTTAAACTCACTTGTTTTACGCACATGGATGGAGTCACAGCACCATGCTCCGCTCTTTTGACCAGCATCATTTCCAATAAATTCTCCCCTACTGAAGGTCCTGCTATGGAGTCCTGGTGGCACTGTTTTTAAGAGCTCGGCTGCTAACCAAAAGTTCAGCAGTTCAAATCCAGCAGCTACTCCTTGGAAACCCTATGGGGGCAGTTCTACTCTGTCCTATAGGGTCGCTATGAGTCGAAATTGACTTGATGGCAATGGGTTAAAGCTATCAATGCCCACACATCCTTTTTCCATCCTTTAAAGGTCCTACTTGGAAATTCCAAGGCAGTCTCATATCACAATGAAACTTCTGTACAATGAACTTGAACCTCAGTTTTTGAAATTCTATTTGTTCCTCAACTGTTTCTTCATTATTCTGACATAGCTTAAACCAGGTGCCATCAAGTCAACTCTGACTCATGACAACTCCATGTGTGTCGGAGTAGAATTGTGCTCCATAGTGTTTTCAATGGCAGATTTTTCAGTAGATTGCCAAGTCTTTCTTTGGAGGTGCCTCTGGATAGATTCAAACCTCCAACCTTTCAGTTAGCAGTGGAACATGTTAATTATTTGTACCATCTCAGGACTGCTGACATAGCTTAGGGGATATCCTGTATGTTTATATAATGGTCTCAAATCCCATAAGGTGTAAGTTACTATCATGCTTTCAAAATACATGTATAAGTCCTTATAATATGAATTTAGAAATAGAAATGTCTACCTTCATGAGGCTCTCTAACATTAAAAATAAGTCATTAGAAACCTGTATATCATAAGAAAATTATTTTAAAAATTTCTGAACTTAGACATAGAAACATAGAAGTATATGAAAAATATGGTAAACAACCTTTAAGCTGACTTTGACCTGACATGCTGTGATAAAAGAAGACATAGCATAGTTAAACTTTGTAAACTAGTCTTGAAACGTAAGTCTAAACAACCTCCCTAATCTCTAACCTCTAAGAAAAGTTGCAGCATTTGGCTAATCTCAAACCCAGGAGAAAAGACATGACAGACTAGTCTTTGATGTCACATTGGCCCTTGTCGTATGGAGCCAAAGTGACAAATTCACATATAAACACTAAATTTCTGCTCACATACTGAGAGAAGGCAGAGGCAAACCCAGAGAGCCTGCTGAGTCTCTGCCCGCTGCCGCCAACCTCAAACCCTACCTATGAGGGACCTCTGCAGAGTTCGAGCCAAGGTTAAGCCTTCTTCCTGAGATCTCTTGTTAGAAGTAAAAACCTGAAGTCTAAAGATTTAGGCTCTAACCATTGAACTAACATTGTGATTGTAATTATTAATTCTGATTCTTCACTTTAAATGAATGTGAGGTCTTACTTGCATGCCTTGCCATGACTACCTTGCAATGAGTTTATGTATGTCAAACCTGAGTATCTCTATTAATTTTCTAAGATATTAAATCCTTCAGGACAGGGGAGCAATTTGCTTTCCTTTCTACTCCCTAGTCCTACATCTGTGAGTATTTGGCTAATATTGTGATCAATGACTTAGTATGTACGAAGTGGGAGAAGTGATGGAATATCAGTTAGAAAATCTATATAAAATTTAGAAGCTGATATTTACGTTCAGAAAAAAGATAAAGAACCTTTACCAAAGTCAGAGAACTGAAACAAACCAAAATAACCTTTTAAATCTATTTTTTCATGGAAATAGTTTTAAAACAGATCTGTTTCTTAGATCCACCAAACTCCCTTTTTGAAGCTATTCGATCTAAAAGGGGAGAATGAAAAACTGTTCAAATAACATGAAGGCAAAAGCACATGAATAGCATCTTGTATTAGGACAAAATTTCTAGTAGTTTATTTGGGTTGAGATAAAGTCCTATAAGCTTAAAATTGTGATTCATGAAAGTATTCTACTAAAAGCATGCTCAAATATGAACTAATTTTATGCACACCTACTATACTTTCCATATGTCATCATAGAAATTGTGTGTTTGTGTGTGTGTGTGTGTCAGTAGAGGGTGGAGATGACAGTTGTGAGAATGAAACTATGAAGCCAAATATTTGAGTGTTCCCCCCAAAAGGGAGAAAATCGATTCATATAACCGTTTGCTATTAAGGCTCAAATGAGTCTAACATGCTTAGGTTTTCTCCTAAGTTTGTCAACTTTTGACAGCTGTCAGTTTACAGAGATGATTACGTCATCTGAGCATCACAAGCGCTGCAATAGTATCTTCAGAAAATACACTGTGAAAGCTGTAGTTTCCCTGTCCCCAATCAATTACTGCATTCTTAAACTTGCAGCGTACTCACTGGTGGGCGCTGAGGCCGCCGGTGGGAGGGTATTGATTGGAGTATAATGTCATGTGTAGCAGGAGAGAAAGATGAAAAGTGTTTTCTGCTTAATGGGTTGGTATTAAGTAGGTGGGAATGGCTTCTAATTAGCCAACAATTGTTGTGCTTCCCAGTTTCCCTCCCTTCCCTCCTCCAGTCGGTCACCAGCTGCCAATCTGCCCCCATTTTTTTTCTGTTTTATTTGGAGTTCATTGCTCACTGCAGTGAGAGCCTTTGTTTGGGGAAGAGGGCTCTCTGGGTCTCAGCTGCCTGGGTACAGCTTGCTGCCTACAGTGAGTAGCAACTGTCAGTTTATTTTATCTCAACCTTTTCATCATGCTGCCGAAACTGATCGACTGAAACCACCTGAGAGACCTGAGGATTCAGTACCTACAAGTCATTAGCTAGGACTGCACAGTCTCCCAGCACAGCAAGTCAGCTCGACACTCCCCAAAATGCAGTCCACTTTAACCCCATGTTTCCCCATGAACACGCGTGAATTCTGTCCTTTCTTTGTTTTCAAAGCGGAATCAATGGGAGATGATTCCTTTGATGTACAGTCATGGAAGTCAGAATATTTTGCTTTGGCTCCAGGATGAGGATGATGTCCCTGCTACAGGCTTTGCTGTAGTGATATCACTAATATGGGGGATGTAACTCCATCCACAGCCACAGGGAATGTGAAATTGGAAAGCATTTGATGAAGTGACTTTACAACTTCAGGTCTTAAGCCCCATTCTTCACAAACATCATATGTGCCAGAGTGGGGCCCAGTTCGCGCCTGCGTATGATCCATAATAAAGCCACCATTGGGGGTTTCCTGTGTTTTCTTTTAAAGCCAAAAAAAAAAAAAAAAAAAAAAAGGAAAATTCCCCACAAGCTTTAATGATACTTTGAAAACCCTTTTAGAGGAACCACCTACCTGTTGTATACAGAATGCATCTAAATAGAATGATATGATGAGAAATTTCCATCTGTACCATACTGGAGCATAATGTATAGTGAAAATCAATGACATGGGAAGCTATTGAAAAATGATGCTGTCACATACCACTTAGGGTTGCAGTGTTGTGAATACATGGTGCAGTCCATCAATAAAAAATTCACACTCAAAATAATTCGTTCATGAAAGGGGTAAGGGTCAACCCTCAACCCTTTCGTGAACGAATTATTTTGTGTTGTGAAATTTTTGTTGATGGAATGTGCTTTCAGTAGTGGAATGCATGCTGAATAATTGAGTACGTCTAAATTTTTAGTTGGTAATATGGATTTTGAGAAATATTATGTGGGAACATATGTTCCACTGGACTCTGGTGGGTGGTAGAATTGGTGGGACACACATGTTCCACTATACTCCGGTAGTAGGATTGATTTTGATTTTCCAAATATCACACACACACACAAAACTAAAGACATTGCCACCCAGTCTATTCTGACTCATAGCAACCCTATAGGACAGAGTAGAACTGCCCCATACGGTTTTCAAGGCTATAAGTCTTTACAGAAGCAGACTGCCACATCTTTCTCCCATGGAGTGGCTAGTGGGTTCAAACTGCCAACCTTTCAGTTAGCAGCTGAGAACTTTACCCACTGTACCACCAGGGCTCCCTAACTATCACACAGGAAACTGTAAATATGCTTACAAGGCTTATCTCCCTGCACAAAAGCCAAAAGAGACAAAAGTTTTACACAATCACACCTCCAGGATGCACCACCTCATACAATAACTTCTACCACAGTGATTTTGCACCAAAGAATGTTTCTTCCATTTTACCCAGTTACACATGTCCCTACCAGATGGCAGCACATACTATAAGTGAATGTCCTCCCAAGAAATCTCAGAGGTGAAAAATTTTAGTGAAACTTACATGTTCTGGAAACCCTGGTGGGGTAGTGGCTAAGAGCTACAGCTGTTAACCAAAAGGTCGGCAGTTTGAATCCACCAGCTACTCCTTGGAAACTCTATGAGGCAGTTCTACTCTGACCTATAGGGTCACTATGAGTTGGAATCAAATCGATGGCAACAGGTTTTTTTTTTTTTAAAATATGTTCCAGTATTCACGAAATGGTCAGTTAACACGTTCAGGTAGACTACTTGGGGAAGGGAAATTTTAGAAACATTTAGAAAAAGAAAGGAAAGGTAACTGAAGAGCTAAAAGAAGAAGCTTATTTCTGATACAGGACATGAAGAACGAAGTAATCAATACAGGGTTGGAATTGGGGGAAGACTTCAAGAAACTTGATTTTATTTTAAAATAGACAAAGGAGATGAAAGGAATAGAACTGATTTAAAGTGCTTTCCATATTTCATATGTGAATTTATAATAATATTCAGCAGTACAAATATTGTTAAGAAATGCTATCAGAAGACTCACTAAGTGGATCTACATATATTAGTGAAATACCATGTATTTATGAGGTTTTGCATTATCACCCTAAAATATTGAAAAACTTAAGAGCACTTCTCACACATAGACTCGCCCAGTGAGCTTGTTAAAAGCAGATTCTTAAGTCCCTTCATCAGAGATTCTAATTCAATAAGCCTGTGGTAGGCCCTAGAATATGCATTTATAAAAACACTCCCTCCCTCCTCCAGGGTGGTCCTTGAGTTGTACCTTGAGAAACGGCCTAAGGCTTATCGTGCAGTTTAATTTTCCACAGGTTATCTTAAAATACTTGTATCATAATAGAAAATGCAAAAGAATATCTCAAGAGTCATCAGTGAATATTTCTAACTTCAATGTCAGCCTTTTCTCTTAAGAACCTCCTACTTACAATTTCTTTAAAATCGTTAAAATATAAAATAGATGAGACTACAGTAGAATAGAAAAATAAGAGAATGTTTCCCATGTAGTAAGCATTGTTCTGTCAAACTTTTGTTTCAATTTTATGTATTCTATGTCACAATGTAAAATATATTTTTTACTGTAGATTTCAGCCTATTTCTCACCAGCAAAGTAAGCTTTTTAAAAAGTCAATCAAATTCCTCTTCTCAGACCTCAATGACAGTTTTAATCACGCTTGGAATAAAATCCGGTCATCACCATGGCCTGTTGTTGCTGTTAGTTTTGTTCAAGTCAGCTCTGACTCAGGGTGACCTTATGTATAACAGAAGGAAACACTGCCAGTCGTGCGCCATCTCCACCATCATTGGTATGTTTAAGTCCATCGTTGCAGCTACTGTGTCAATCCCTCACACTGAGGGTTTCACTCATTTTCTCTGACCCTCTTCTTTACCAAACATGATGCCCTTTTCTAGAGATTGATCTTTCCTCATGATGTGTCCAAAGTAAGCCAGCCGAAGTCTCTCCATCCTCACTTCTAAGGAGCATTCTGGTTGTATTTCTTCGAAGACCAATTTGTTTGTTCTTCTGGCAGTCCAAGATATATTCACTATTCTTCACCAACACCAGTTTGAACGCACCAGTTCTTCTTTATCATGGCCTACTAGACCTACATTAACTGGTCCCTGGAACCTTAAAATTCTTACCTCTTTATGCCTCACACAGTTTTCTCCAGCCAAACTGTTACTTGAACAAGCCTAGCTTTACCTGGATATCTTCTCTCCACCCTCCTAGATATCCAAATGGCTTGTTTAGTGATTTCCATCAGGTTCCCCTTCAAGCCATGCCTCATTTGAAATGTTTCTCTGGACCGCCTGTTTAAAATAGTTCTCAACTCTAATCACTTTCTACCTTATTACCCTACTTTATTCTTTCTTCATAGTACTTAACACTATTTCTAGTGGACATTATTCTTTTTTATTGCCCACCAGCTTCTAAACCTCTGTTTCTATGTTTAAGAAAGTCCCTACTTCATGAATTAAGTCGAAAGTTGAGACTTTTTTTCACAGTAGGTGTTGAAAAGCCCCATATTCCCTTCCCCAAGTTCCTTTGCAGCTAGGGCAGAGTCTTGTGAGACAGGCTCCACCAGGGGCAGATTATCCAATAGATAAGGTAAGCAGTGTGCTTACCTTGCTTACCAGATAATCTGTAGTGAACAATTTCACATTTTTTCACCACATCAAAGGTTCTGCTTCTAGGTATGGCTGGCATCTGTCCCTCTGTAGGAAGGTGCTACCTACAGAATCAAAGTCTCTTTTCAAATTTACAGTCCCTGACAGGGATGGGGTACCCAGTGAACAAGGTAAGCACAATTTCACTTTGATGTGGTAAAACCCATGTGAAACTGCTCACTACAGATTAGTAAGTAAGCAAAAGTAAGCCCGTGCTTACCTTGCTTATTGGCTAAACTGCCCCTGGGTGCCACCAATCAGGTCCAAGTACACTAAACTGCTTTGGGAGCCAGTGACATGTCAAACAGGGCTGTGCACAATTCAACCTGGCAAATGATGGCATCAGGCAAGCTTCTATATTGTGAAGATTCCTTAATAGTTCTCAGGACAAGATATTAGCCTGCCAATGTGTATGCACTGGGTAATTTTTTTCTGGATATTTTTTGCTGTTATATAAACATGGCTTTAGAATATGCAAACCTGAAAGATTTGGTATGTACTTTTTTATTTGTAGAACAGGGCAGTTGCTACTTTTGTAACTTTTTAAATTAAGATTGTATTAATATTTATATGGACCTAAAATAGTTATTGGAGCCCTGGTGATGCAGTAGTTAAGAGCTAAGTCTGCTAACCAAAAGATTGGCAGTTCGAATCCACCAGCCACTCCTTTGAAACCCTATGGGGCAGTTCTACTCTGTCCTATAGGTTGCTATGAGTCAGAATCAACTCAACAGCAATGGGGTTTGGTTTTGGCTTTTCAAAATAGTTGTTAAATTATACTTTCAATTGGATCTATTTTTGTATATAGATGTTTCACCTATATGTATTTTAAATTTGCTTTAATTTCAGTATATGGCTTGAATCTTTCTTTCCCCTCAAATTGTTGTGCAAAAGAGAGTCAAGAAGATTCTGAAGCAGACCAAGAGGTAGGTTTTGTCTACCTATATTTTAAAGATTGTATTTTTCTTGACATATCCTGAGAAAACTACCCAGTAGAAAGCTGATTTTTTTTTAAAAAGGAAAATTCCTATGTTAGATATAGAAAATGACAGTACTGTGTGTAATTATCTATACAATTGCACTAGAACATGCTTGAAAAATTTTTAGCCAGAGATGCTTAATAACATTTGCATGCTTAAACGAGATGGCAGAAACAACTGGAAGGGCTTCAGGGCATGGTCATCTATTCAACCATCCACTTGGATTTTCAACATAATTAGTCATATAATTGTGTGCCTAAACTTAGTAGATTCATGTAAGTAGTTAAATTATTAAAAAGTAGTGCTTGTCATGTTTTGCTCTCTATTTCCTGCCAATCAAATTACTGAGGAATATGCTATATTCATTGTTTATCATACAAGTTTTCGAAACGAATTATAATGTACAGCCCTGGATGAAGATGAGTGAACAAATGAATTCATTCAGATGAGAGGTAGTTAATATAGCTATTTGGACATCGATAATATTCAGGAGTATTCCTATGACAAATAATATTATCAGGCTGTTCATCTGTCCCTACTAAGATTTTTACAAAAACTATGTTTCTTTTGGAGTTCCTGCGTGGTGCAAACAGTTAACGTGCTTGGCTGCTAACTGAAAGGTTGGAGGTTTGAGTACACCCACAGTTGCCTTGGAAGAAAGGTCTGGTGATCTACTTCTGAAAAATCAGCCACTGAAAACCCTATGGAGCACAGTTTTACTCTGACACATTTGGGGTCGCCATGAATCACAATCAACTTGACAACAACTTTTTTTTATGTTTCTTTTGCTCATGTTGTATTCAAGGCTAGTTTTTTATATTCTGAGAGAAAGAGAAAGGCTAGACATAATAGCTTTCTCTTGTACAGCTTATTTGCCCCTTTTCATAATCCTGTTGAGGGCTTATGATCAAAACTTGGGCCAAATAAATCTGAATAGCAAAAATATTAACCTCAAAATTTTATGATGGCCATTTTGACCACATTCTCCAGATTTTTTTTTACCAACCCTCTTACTGACTACTGATTTTAAAGCTTCATTCCATTTATCTTCATTGTTATTTTAACACTTGGACTAACAATATGTTTGGACTTGAGGAAAACTATTCTCCCCCGCCAGCAGCTTATCATCTAATAAGCAAAACTGGAAGATCTTTGAAGGTGTTGAACTATCTATTACCTTTGATAAGAGAGCAAGATACACTTATTAGCTATTGTTGCTGGTACAATGAAATGCATAGTCTTAATTCAGAGACATCAGATTTATCTTACTAACCAGTCTTTTTCTCATTTTGGGTGCTTGATACCAGTCAATAAATAAAATCCCTTAGTGGCATAGCACTTCAACGAGCTAACTTTAGTTTTCCCTATTGGTTTGACAAAGTCCAAGTTTGTTGACCTCAAGGACATAATGAAAGAACATCTGTTTTCTCAGATTTTTTAAAAAATTTTTTCCCGTACACTGTTATGTGACTCCACTTGCTCTCCCCATACTGTGACAGCACACTCCTCCTTTCCAACCAATTCCCCATGTCCACTCAACCAGCTCCTAACCCTCTCTGCCTTCCCATCTCACCTCCGGACAGAAGCTGCCCATTTAGTCTCCCATATCTACCTGAGCCAAGAGGCACACTCCTCACGTGTATCCCTTTATGTCCCACAGTCCAGTCCAATCCCTGTCTGAAGAGTTGGCCTCGGAAATTGTTTTAGTTCTGGGCTGATAGAGAATCCAGGGGCCATGCTTTCCGGCCCTCCTCCAGTCTCAGTCAGACCCTTAAGTCTGGTCTTCCTACTAGAATTTGAGTTCTGCACCCCACCTTTCTCCTGCTCCATCCAGGACTCTCTGTTGTGTTCCCTGTCAGGGCGGTCATTGGTGGTAGCTGGGCACCATCTAGTTCTTCTGGTCTCAGGCTGATGAAGTCTCTGGTTTATGTGGCCATTTCTGTCTCTTGGGCTAATACTTTCCTCGTGTCTTTGGTGTTCTTCATTCTCCTTTACTCCAGGTGGTTGGGACCAACTGATGCATCTTAGATGGCTGCTTGTTTGCTCAGATTTTTGATTTGAAAGTTAGAATGAAAGGAAAGGAAGAAAACACATGAGTACACTGCTGTGTTAAAGGATTTGAGGATGATGGTGAATATTGGTCAGCACTTTTAATATTTCATTGCTCTAGTATTTCAGAGGATTCAGAAAGAAATGTGTTCGGGTACATTCATAGCGATTCAAGGATATATTTCAGGAAGGTGAAGACATTAGTTGGGATGGACTGGCAGGCATTAAAATTAAGAAATATACTAGTATTTCTTTGACTAGATATTTGCCCAATATTTTCCATATGAGGACTTTGTATACATCTTCATGAGACAGACACCATCTGTGAGAAGGGAAATAGACAGACAGACAGATAGATAGATCTCTAGGGATTGAAATTCAAGTCAGTCATCATAACAAGGCACTATAAATCATTTCTAATTTCTAAAATAATATTTGTTGTGAAAAGTATTTATTTTTTCTACTAATTTGTTAAAGAAACTAGATTATAGAAAATTCAACCTTGCCTGGGAGTTAAAAATACAGGGAGGACAAAGTGGAAGTATTTAATGAAAGTGAATTCTGGGAACATGTATATAATTTCTTATCACTGTTGTGGTTAAAAATTCTAAATTCTTATTAATAAAAACCAAGGTGAGAGGTAAATAGAAAAACAAAAACAACCCCCCCCCACAATACCTCATATCAGGGAAATGTTAGAAAGAATTAGAAACCAACAAGATGTGTGCCTTTGATATGTATGTGTTTTAAACACCAATGTCATGTCACTTCTTTGTTCAGAAGAAATTGTGTGGATCAAGAATCACTGGAATTGTCCTAATGGAGCCTTATCAAAGAAAGGTTAAATATACACAAGAGAGGATCTTTCTGACTCCAAATTCTAGCAATAGTAGAAGCTGTTTAGCTAAATTGGCACAGCACCTGGAATCTAGGACTACAAGTAAGAGGGCGTAATAATGAGCAGAGGGAAGACCTCTTAGTGGGAATGAGACAAATATAGACAGGTGACAAAGGATTCGTTCAGCCCCTCAAACCCTAACCTTCTACTGGCACAGCTCCAGCATTTAGTCTGGTTTTGCTTTGGCTTAACCTATCAATAATCTTTTGATAAGCTGCTCAAACCAGCAATTACAGAGAAAATTGAAATAAAACGAGATTAGAGAAACTCAGCTACATTTTTCTTGGACGTGATGAGTCCAGTGTACATTGGAAAGTTAAAACTGGTAACACGATCAGCTACCAAGAACTGTGAGCAGAATCTAAAAGAAGTACAGTTTTTGTTTGAGCAATCAAGGATTCTCTTTTATTGAACCAAGGCAGCAGATAGAGAAGGAGATTCTCAGAGGGGGAAAAAAAAGAGAGAGAGAGAAAAAAAAGATCTTTAAACCCGAGGGATCTGGAGCTACATTATTATTTCTCAATGAAGTGAGCATTAGTTTTCTGAAGAAATACACGATTCTTAAGGAAGCAAACTTGTCACTTGTGTTGTAGGAAATGTATGAAGATGGGAAAACTGTATTTGAATGAGGAGATTTAAAATTCGGGCTCAAACTCTGCTGTCTTGCTTATTTAAAAAAATTTGGCCCCAATTAAGTACTGGTTTGTATTTTTCAGCATGTTTTTACCTTTAGAATTATTCTATTTCCTTCTCAGTGTCAGAAGACATTGAATTCTCTCAGCTCTTTCTTGATATTTAGTAGAAATACACATATATAATCAATTATGATTTAAATGGGATTCATATAAAAGCATATGTAAGCTTTTGTACTAATAAACATATGATCATATCCTTCTTATGCTTTTTTGACACTAGCATACAGTATATAGAGACATATTTTAAGGTTTAATTTTCCATTTGTCTGACCAAACTTTTTTTCTGTGACTGGAAATGGAAGTGAAAAACAAAAGATTTTAAGGGTATCTGCCTCTAAAAAATTCACAGGGAGACCCACAGCCTAGGAACACACAGTTTATAAATTCTCATGCAGAGAAATGGCTGTCCCAGTTCCACTCCCACTGGGCCTGCTGCTGCTGCTATTTTGGGAGCCATCATGAAGAATCCTGAAGCCTCCAGAGTCAGGATACGCTAAATTAAGCAGTGGTAACAAACAACTCCGAAAATCTCAGTGGTTTTCCACAGTAAAGGATTGTCTTGTGTTTCCACAAAATCTGCTTCAGATCTGTATGCCTTTCTAGGGCAAGCGTTTGCCATGTGGATGAAGAGTTAGTGGTCTAGGTTACTTCCATCTTAAAAAACAAAGGAACAATAAACTAGTTGCCATTGTGTAGATTCTGACTTATGGGGACATCATGTGTTCAGATCACCAGTACTTCTCTTCCGAGGCACCTCTGGGTTAGTAGCTGAAAGCTTAACTGTTAGGCATAAGCAGGGACTCCTATTTCCATCTTGTGGCTACATTATTTTTAATAAACCTTCCTCCATGATCACTATAGCAGGGAAAGAATCAGTGGCAGGGTCACAGTGGGTTTACCTATGCTTATGTCCAGAAATGACAAATTATTTTTGTCTGCAGGCCTTTGGCTAGGACTAGTCACAGAGCCCTGCTCAATTGCAAGGGGCTGAGAGGTGCAGCCTTCCATGTGCCCAGAAGGGGAGAGAACCAGATACTGCTAAACACTTATCATTTCTACCCCCTCGAGTAAAGGTTATTGAACTATCTTAAAGTATATGCAAAAATTGTACATTTTTCTGAAGAGAGGAGAGAGACCTTAGCTTTCATCAGATTCCTTAAGGGTTGAGTGAACTATCACCTAAAAATTCTAATAACTTTTATTTCTAAGTGTATAATTTGTAGTGAAGAAAGGAAAGTATTGAAATTCAGGAATAGCTTAGAGAAGTTGAATTTAAGGGGAGATTTCCAGACATCAGAAGACCAACTAGTCCATGTGTTGACTTTACCTGCCTAAATGATTTCAATTATATACCACATTACAACTGTCCTATGTTCTGGAGATGGATAATCTTTCAACATTTTAAAAAATTCTAATTGCTCTAAATAGATCAAAACAATTTAGTCATTCATAATATAGTGTGAATCAATTCAATCACACCGATTTCTTCCTAACGTTCATAACACTGATGCTCAGAAGGAATGGGTGTCCTAATTAGAGAAAGGTGTTGAATTGGGAGGAGAGCGAAGTAATTTTAGAACATGGGACATTTTTAAAATTCAAAGAGAATACCTGATTCTGAGATACTTCATAGTGCTTGAAAACCATACATTTTAAAAAGTTTTACTATAAAAAATTGGTTATTCAACAAAAAGCTTCACAGTTCAGGCATTCTTTGAGCACTATGATGTGTCAGGCATTGTGCTAGCTGCCAAGACTAAATGATAATCACAGTTGCTACTCTGTGCTAGATACCGTGTCAGTACCACTTGGCATTTTATTGTTAGAGTGTGTTTAGCTGCAAGTAACAAAAATTCTCAGCTAAGAGTGACTTAAGAAGTAGAGAAATGGTGTTGGCAATTATGGTTAGTTATTTCAGTGTCCAAAGCAATCATTAAGGATCTACATTCCTTCTGTGCTTCCTCTCTGCCATCCTCAGCATTTTGATAGCCTAGTTGCAAGTTGGCTACTTTTCTTTCCAGTACTCTTTTTCTGGAAACTCTAGCCAGCCTGGCTTCCTGGAACTCCCGAATCAGTCTCCCCAAGTCAGAGAATCTACTGGGCTCTGCTTTAGTTCTTCTCCTCGGAATTTTATCCAGGCTGTTACCTGGGAAAATCATGGTGCTCACGCCTCATTTGTTTCCCCTTCCTCAGGAATTACTGTCTTGCACACCCATTATCCAATTTCTGAAAACCGTTGTCCGATATATTTTGTTTGCTTATTTTTTAGTTGAGTCAGGAGGGCAATTCTGTCACCTGTTACTCCACCTTGGCCAGAAGTAGAAACCCTATCTGTTTCTTCTCACTGTGAATATTTTTATATAGACTTTAAAACGTTTTTTAAAATGTTAAACATGTATGTTACTAACTGTGAAGTAATATGTAAGAAAGTGCAACATGTGCAAAGTATCCTGGACAAGAATTCAGAGGAATTAGATTACAGTTCGTTTGGACTTTTGGATTATTGCATGACTGTGTTTTCTCCGAGGACATCTGAAAATAAAGAGTTTGGACCAAGTGATTTATGTGGTACCATGCAACTCATACATTCCATGATTCTATAAAAGTCAACAAAGCTAAAGATGATTTTAACTCATTTTCAGAAGAAGATGTAGGCGTGGTAAGCAGCCACAAACTAAAGTGCATGAAGAAGGGATCATGATAATTAGAGAACGAATGAGTTCTGCAAGTTCAGGCCTATTCAGGAATTGGAGACAGCAGGAACAGTGGGAGAAAAGATGGGGAATGGGGGGGGGGTGGCTACTGAGGGAAAGTAAGGCATAGGGATGAAAACAGGAAGATGAATTGAAAGCAAAGTTCATCAACCTTGACAGTGCCAAGCAGGGAAAAGTCAAATTGCATATGACATCAGATAGCTAGGGGCTTCTTTACTATAAATTCTAGCAGAAGGACCAAATCTTCACACTCAGCATTTATGCGGTTGCTTAATACATAAAAATTTTTGGAAATCCCTTTTGTGGAAATCCACAGAAACCTGTGTTTGTGGGGGGAAACCAACAAATAAATGATCGTGAAAATCTAGATTGCCCTTTTAAGGATGACAGAATACCATATGTATTTAGAAAGATGATCTTACTGAATGAAGAGTTGTGGCCAGTGCCAGAAGGAATCTTATCAATGATCTTTGCAAACCTCAGGTAACAAACTAGAGACTTGAAATCCTTTGCCAAAAGTCATAAAGCTAATCAGTGCTTGATATGGTCTTACAACCAAGGTCACCAGACTCTGACTGCCAACCTGTCTCAATTACAATAAGCTGCCAGTAGAATGAGCTTGGATTCAGTAACGCTTTTTTCACTGGAATCTTCTTTTTATATGTCAAGTTGTTAAACATATTATTAGACATTGAGGTTTGCTCTGTGACTATGGGATGATATTAAACCTGCTGACTTACTTTTCTGTTAATTTCACAAGTTTGTCCTCACTATCAGGATGTTTTAACAAACAGAAATAGCAATCAAAGTATTAAAAACCATGGGGAGTCAGTTATGACTATAGCTGTTTCACATTCTTTGAAAGGGTTGGAGCCCCGGTGGTGCAGTGGTTAAGAGTTCTGCTGCTAACCAAAAGGTCAGCAGTTCGAATCCACCAGCTGCTCCTTGGAAACACTATGGGACAGTTCTACTCTGTCCTATAGGGTTACTACGAGTTGGAACTGACTCGACAGCAATGGGTTTGGTATGGTTTTATTAACATGACTAAGGAGCCCTCGTGGCACAATGGTTAAGTGCCTGACTGCTAACCAAAAGGTCAGCTGTTCGAATCCACCAGCAGCTCCACAGGTGAAAAGAGCTGGCAATCTGCTCCTGTAAAGACTACAGACTAGGAAATCTTACAGGGCAATTCTATAGGGTTGCTAGGAGTCAGAATTGACTAGATGACAATGGTTTTTTTTTGTGTGTGAAAGGGTTAAGTTCATGAATAAACAATACAAGCATGAAGAACAGGGCAGGAAAACCTGATTCAACATTAAGCCAAGGTCCAACATTAAAACCAAGGGCTGAGTGACAAATTCATGATTTCTGAATATTTTTCTTTAAGAATAGTAAAAATTCATAAAACTTGGGTGAAATTTTTGGCACTCAAAGAAACCTTCTTTACACACTTTCTTAAAGGAAACTGTCTTAAATGCTGACGAACCAGTTATTAAATTTATTTTTATACTCGGGATTTGCATCCTGTTTCTCAGATATAGTCTACATTTGGCTACAATAAGAAAGTGCATTAAAATCATGCTACTGAATTATTATGAGTGAAATAATATTAGCATTCAACAATATTGGCATTTAAATGGTTATAATTACATTTCTAGTTTAACATTACTCTTAAGTTGAATGCAGAAAGCCTTTGTTTCTGCATTAACGTCTTATACCTGGGTCTGTGATCTCCAAAAGGTAAGCTGAATTTGCCTTTCATTCAAAAAAATAAGTTTCTCCCTGGTTGTATACAGAAGAGTTCTAGTAAGGAAGATAAACTATATTCTGGAGAAATCAGCAGAAATTCATAGGCCCTTAAGCCTCCCCAACCAATTTCTGTTGCTTTAGGCTTGAATAATTTTAGTGAATTGCGATAAATTTGAATTCCCTCTAAATTCCTAACTTTGGGAGGAGAGAGCCTATTCTTATTCCAATATTAGGAAGGAATGAAGGAATACGAAATCATTCCAACTGTATCAAAGGTATTTAAAATACTATGAAAGTCCCATATTCGCTGTGTTCCCTGTGAGAGATACAAAGATGAGAGATGATTGTGGGTGAATCACGGTTCTATTTTATCTGGAGACCTGAGGGCTCTCACTGCTCTATTCCCTTAGGGGGTCATGTTCCTCTGCTCAAAAGAATATTGCCTGCTCTGTGAGCTAATGATTTGTTTGGAAGATGCAAGTCTCAGAGGTGAAGATAACTGCGGAGATTTATAATGTATCTTTCAGATGTCTGATCTGCTTTTTTCTGAATACATGGGACCCCTCAATAGCAAGATTAAAGATGCCTCTCCATAGAAGAAAGGCAAAATTTGAAAACTTAAAAGCACTGATTTCCAAATAATATTTTTGTACTTCTTCATTTTGTCAACATCACATTTGGTGAGTGTTGTCCTTCATTCATGTGATAATTGGATGGTAATCAAAATACAGCATTGGATCATAGGCTTCTTCGTATTTTACAAGGAGACAGGGAAACTATGAATTTTGTTTTCAAAAGTGGTTAGTACAAAGTAGTTTATGACTTAGACATGTGTGCTCATTTTGAATTCTGTTTAACTCAACAAAGATTTACTTGGTACCTAGTAGATGCCAGACATTATGTCATCTTTTGTAGAGAATATCTTATATACATATATATATTTTAATAATACCTTTATTTTATAACTATAGGAAGTTGTTGTTGTGTGCTGTCGAGTTAATCCTGACTCATAGTAACCCTATAGGATAGAGTAGTACTGCCACATAGGGTTTCCTAGGCTGTAATCTTTATGGAAGCTGACTCCCACATCTTTCTCCTGCAGAGTGGCTGGTGGGTTCGAACTGCCAACTTTTTGGTTAGCAGCCGAGTGCTTAACCACTGAACCACCAGGGCTCATATAACTAGAGGACAGAGGGACCCAATGTGTGAAGTGGTAAGTGGTATTCTATTGGCCTAAAAGAGTCAACAAATTCCTTTGTGTCTAACTTTCTGTTAGGTAATGGTTTATGCTATGGAGCAAATGAAATACCAGGTTGTTGGTTCATTTCTATGACTTAAGAACAAAAAAGTTCAAATCAAATAAGAAATGCTTCTTCATATTACAAAAGTTTTGCTTTATGATTACATTTGAGTATCACGAAACACTTAAAACCTTTGCTTTAAAAAGTTTGATTTACAAACAAATAATTTTCAAACAAATGTAACCCAAAAGTCGGCCACAGGCAGTAATGATTTTTTTTTCTGAACTTCTTGACTGGGAACAATAGCCTAGCAATCAAACCCAAAGCCCACTGCCGCTGAGTCAGATTCCGACTCATAGTGACCCTATAGGACAAAGTAGAACCGCCCCATGGGGTTTCCAAGGAGTGGCTGGTGGATTCAAACTGCTGACCTTTGGTGAGAAGTTGAGATATTAACCACTGCACACCAGGGCTCTGTAGTTTAGCAAAGTTGACATATAAAACTGACCATCACATCTCCTTTAGTTATTTTTTTTAAACAATATTTTATTGTGTTTAAGGTGAAAGTTTGCACAGCAAGTTAGGTTCCTATTTAACAATTTTTATACTAATTATTCCATGATATTGGTTACATTTTTTATAATGTGGTCAACATTCTTACTATTTCCATTCCGTTTGTTCTGTTTCCATTAATCTAGCTTACCTGTCCCTCCTTACTTTCTCATCTTTGCTTTAGGGTAAATGTTGACCGTTTGGTCTCATATAGTTGATTAGTTAAGGGAGCACAGTACTCACATGTGATATTGTTTATTTTATAAGCCAACCCATTATTTGGGTAAAAGGTGACCTCCAGGAGTGACTTCAGTTCCAAGTTCAAAGGGTGTCTTAGGGCAGTAGTCTTGGGGGTTCCTCTAGTCTCTATTGGTCTGGGTTTTTTTAGGAATCTGAGTTTTGTTCTACATTTTTCTCTCATTCTTTCTGGGACCTTCTACTGTGTCCCTGGTCAGAGTAGTCAGTAGCGGTAGCTCAGTACCATCTAGTTCTTCTGGTCTCAGGCTAGATGAGGCCACGGTTCATGTGGGCTATTAGTCCTGTGGACTAGTTTCTTCTTTGAATCTCTGGTTTCCTTCATTCTCTTTTGTTTCTGATGAGTATAGACCAATAGTTGTATCTTAGATGGCCGCTTGTAAGCTTTTAAGATCCCAGACACCACTCACCTAGCTAGGATGTACAACATTATCTTTATGATCTGTATTATGCCAATTGACTGAGTTGTCCCATGAAACTATGGTCCTAAGCCCTTCAACCCAGTAACCCAATCCTATGAGGTGTTTGGATATGTCTAGAAAGTATTCGTAACTCTGCCACTTATGTGTTTTATTATATATATGAACATAAATGCAACACACACAAACACGTATATACATATGTCTTCAGATACATATATACATACATATCTACCTACGTAAGCACACACATTTTTTGGATGCTATTACTGTTGTTGCAAAATTTTATGTCATAGCATTTACCAAAATTATCCCTGATTCTTGTGTACTTCTTGTTGTCTTCATTTATCTTGGTCAAGTTGTGCAGACTTCACCCATATTGAGTATTGCCTTTCCCATCATCAAAGATAACAAGTGGCTACTATCTAGAAAGTGATTCCCTCTCCCTTCCTCTCCCATCCCTGGTAACCATCAAAGAACGTTGCTTTCTGTGTGAATACTTACTCTTGACTTTTTATAAAACTGAGACCATACAATATTTCTCCTTTTGTGATTGACTTATTTCACTCAGCATAAGGTCCTCCAGATTCATCCATGTTACAAGATGTTTCGCAGACTTATCATTATTCTTTATAGTTGTGAAGTATTCCACTGTATGTATGTACCACAATTTGTTCATCCATTAATCCACTGATGGGCACTTGTTTCCATCTTTTTGCTATTGTGAATAATGTTGCAATGAACACAGGTGTGCACACGTCTATTTGTGTCACTGCTCATATCTCTAGGATATATACCTAGGAGTGGGATTGCTGGATCATAAGGTATTTCTATTTCTATCTTTTTGAGGAAGCACCATACCATTTTCCATAGTGGTTGTACCTTTTTTCAATCCCACCAGCAGTGTAGAAGAGTTCCAATCTCCTCACAACCTCACCAGCACTTTTTTTTAGCATTTCCATTTTTGCAAGGGTGAGATGGTATTTCATTGGAGATTTGATGTGCATCTCTCTCATGGCTAATGATCGAGAGCATCTTTTCATGTGTTTGTTGGCCTCCTCTTTAGTTATTAATTGACCATTTTGACCCTAATTTTTCACAAGGAAACATATGCAGGAAAAAGTGGAATTAGAGAATTACTACCAAATATTTTTCTAAATTAATATTCAGACCCAAATTAGGCAAAAACTAATTATAAAATGAACTACTATCAGAAAAGTAAGTGTATAATATAATCTAGCATCTATCAACACTTGCTCTTGTCAGTAAGGTATGACACTGAACACTTAAAAAAGAACTTAAACTTATTTCGCATTCTTTACAACTGATCGGTACATATTGTTGATTATTTAAGATCCCTGAAAAGAAAAAGTATGAGATTGTGATTTAGCAAATTGAACAAATCATTGCCACTATTTCATGCGTTCCTTAAACACTGAACATATAATAACATATAATAATAACATATAAAAAGTACATTCAATCTTCATGTAGTAATAAATAAATAAAATTAAAATGACCAATAAAGTTAAAATCACCAATGGTTGAATAAATCTTTACAAGAAAATGACTCAACCACTAAGAATGATAGGAAAACTAAAGTGTGTCTCAAATAAAGTGCCTTACCAATAATCAGGTCAGGGGCAATGTCACTTCGACTCTCCTTCCACGACAGCAGGTGGTCAAGGCTGGTGATGTCTGCAGTTTCTATACAGTTGTTAATTGTCAGCATCAGCTGGTGCGCTTTCGCTATCCCATAATGAACTTTTGTTTCGTTCATCAGAGGCATGTTCATTGGCTCTCTTGTTGTGTCAAAAGCCTGCTGGAAGTATTCAGAAGCTTTGCTATAGTATCCCTAAAAATATAATAGAAATAATAATTTTTTTTAATGTTTACTTTGCCATTTCACATATCCACCCACTCCTCCCTGGTATATCCCACACTGATCTTTCAACAGTCATCAGAGTTCATCTTCAAGAAGAAAGTGAGGGCAAGCAAGCTCTATATTAGAATAAGGTTCTTTTAAAGAGTCATGATTACTCACTATGGAGTATCTTGAAGCTAATTTAGCAAGAAAGCTGTATCTAACAGGTGGAATTATATGAAACTTAAGTTTTTTGGATAAAACATGGTCAAATACTGGCAGTTTCATATAGTTCAGTCTAATACATGGTAGTGAAAAGAAGTTTGGGAAAGACTGAACCAATTTACTTTGATTTGGAGGGAATTTTCTTACTCATAGCACTAAATTTACCTAATGAAATATTTTTAACCAGCTTTCATTTTTAGTCATGAAAACAGCAAGAGGCCATTTTTTAGCCAACCACTATAATCAGTGTTCATTGGAAATAAATGAATTAATTTGCTGGTTCAGGCTACTGCCCTTGCTTTCCCATGTGCAAATGTCATTCTTGACTCAGAATACTGAGGTATCGATGCATTCTTTAAAATACGGGCTTGATAGTACTGGTACAAATCAAAGGATGATTTCATTGTCTATCCTGCCTCTGAAGAGCCCTGGTGGTGCAGGGGTTAAGCGCTTGGCTGCTACCTGAACGGTTGGCAGTTGAAATCACCAGCAGCTCCTAAGGAGGTAGATGTGGTAGTCTCCTTCCTAAAGATTACAGCCTTGGAAGCCCTATGGGGCAGTTCTACTCTGTCCTACAGGGTCGCCATGAGTTGGAATCAACTCGATGGTAACATTTTCTTTTAAAATCCCACTTCCAAGTCCTTTGCAACATTTCAAGTTGCAAAATTATGATTTTTTATTTATTTAAAAATTTTTGTGTCATCCTCACCTCTTCAAAGGTTTGGTCACAAATAGATAGTGGTGTTTACCTAGCTCTTACTAAGCTTCAGGGCCAGTGCTATGTGACATATATATATAAGATATATTTAACCTTCACTGGTCACTAGTCACCCTATGGAGAAAGTATTATTTTTATTTTACAAATAATGAAATTCAGGTTATGCTACCCCTAAATATTCAAAAAAATCCTTATCAAAAACTCTTCCTTAAAGGAGGATATTATTTCTAGGATTGAGCTATACTTGCAAAGGCTCTAGGGAACAAAATTCCCTTTCTCCACTGACTCACTACGCTTTGGGCTCAAGCTGACTGAATAAAGAAGTTGCTAGCAAGGTGAGGAGGGGGAGAAACAGGGCTTATGTGACAGTTATGTATCACACATGAGCAGCACTTATAACTGTACCTGCATAGTATGCCTGCAGGGACAGTTTATTCAAATGGTTCATTCTAGACAATTAAATTAGCTAATTTAGACACAGTCCCTCTATATTGTATCAGTAATCATTTTTGTTTGTAAGGGGAACATTTCTTTCCATTATTTCACAGTAGAAAACATAGAATATATATAAGATTACTCAATTAGGAAAAATAAAACCGTATCAAAGATATTTGTACGTCGATTAACTAAAGTATGTGAGAAACAATAAGAATATTGAAAATATTAAAAATAAAATTAGTTAAAATTATAGATTGGCTGAATTACCAATTGGATTTGTTCTGTAAGACATCGAAGATATAAGACAAAACATATGAAAACATATAATTAGACCAAACTTCACTATTTTTAGAAACAGAGAAGTATAAATATTTAATTAATTATTGTTCTGTTTACACTTCTGAGCTTCAGGCTCTTTATTGTTTTAGGTAAGAGTCTTAACTAGGAAAATTAGAGGCCATAAATAAATGGACATATATTTTAATTTCCAGAATTCTTTAAAAAAATATATTAGAATTAACTCACTAATTTATGCTCATTCATTCACTGAGTAACCACTATGTGTCAGGGATTCAGTAGTGAACTGAATTGATAGCCAAGTGGGCCAATCTACTATTAATGGAAGTACTGATATGCCTAAAATGTAGATTAACACTTAACAATAGTTGTGATTGAGTCAATTCTGATTCATGGCGAGCCCAGGTATGTCAGAGTGGAACTACTCCACAGGGTTTTCATGGCTGATTTTTCAGAAGCAGATCACATGCTTTTCTTCTGAGGTGCCTCTGGGTGGACTCAAACCTCCAACCTTTCTTCAGCAGTTGAGTATGTTAACCATTTGTACCACCTGGGGACTCCAAAACCTAGATTAGCTCTTATTTGACAATTGCTTTTCTATTTTTTTTTCAAAATAAGAGCATTATAACTAGATAATTATTTTTCCCTGCCCTCAAATTGTACCTAGTATTCAGTCTGTAGACCCACACATAAAACCAATGTTGACTTACTTTTCTCTAGTTCAAAAAATCTATTAAGAAAATACAACATCAGCTCTTCTCAGATGTCAATATTTTGTATACATACCGTTTTGGAATGAGATTTTACTAATGTGTGTCGTGTCTCCAGATTTTTAATTCCTAGAGTTTAATATCTAAATTTAATCCCTTCTCCAAAGGTTCTGTCCACTCTTCAACAGTGTACTTCAGTAAGCAGTTAATTCCTATTCTAGTATAAAATTCAGAAGATTCCACTAATCAATTCTGACACTCTTAAATATGAGTTTGAGAATATACAAGTCAATTTATACACTTCATAGATGTATTTTACTGGAAGACACAATTCATTTAATATTACAAATATCACTGATAAACATTTAGTAGGTAATTCCAGAACAGAACCTCGATGACATCATAGACCTTGAAACAAAGCTCACATACTTACATTTTAACGTGGAATTTTTACGCATCATTCCGATCCTTACTAGACACTTACTAGTGTCTAAAATATCACTCTATCCAATGATAAAGTTCAAAATATACAGGCATTTTTCTCAGCCTTGCGAAAGAACCATTACCTACCCATTTTTCCTTCTATTTTAGTGTTGAAACTATCATCCTCTTAACTATGTGACTGTTCTCTGACCTAATTAAAGAACAAGAAATCTCATAAAGAACCTGTGCCTAGTTCCTTTTTTCAAACATAGTCATTTGACCAGTTAACACATTAATCTTAATCATATGTTTTCAATTGGCAGTCCCTCAAAAGATGACATCAGGAGGGCGGGGTGGGTGGCTCACTTCTGTGATTATGTTAGTCAAAGGTAAACTAGTTAGGGTTAAAGAGATTTTAAAAATGAGCTAACTTTAATTATTATAGGAGTGGCCCTGAATGGTGCAAACGGTTAACACGTTTGCCTGCTCACTGAAAGGTTGGTGGTTTGAGTCTACCCAGAGAAGCCTCAGAAGAAAGGCCTGGTGATCTACCAACAAATCAGCCATTGGAAATCCTATGGAGTACAGTTCTACTCTGACATACATGGGTTTTCCATGAGTTGGAATGGACGACAACTGGCTTTAAAAAAAATTATAACAACACTATAACAATTATGGAAAACAGTAACTCCAGTATTTTTCCAAAGATAGCTCTGTATTATTCTTTTGATCTTATATTAATTTTATTTTATTATCATTGAGAATTGGAGCCCTGGTGGCACAAAGGTTAAGCACTCAGAGGCTAACAGAAAAGTCGGCACTTTAAACCCACCAGTTGCTCCAAAGGAGAAAAGACCTGGTGGTCTGCTCCCATAAAGATTATAGCCTAAGAAACCCTATGGGGCAGTTGTACTCTGTCATAAAGGGTTGCTATGAGTCAGAACCAACTCGACGGCACAAAACAACAGACGACAGTAACAACAATGATTAAGAATACTATTATAATACATTGCATAAGTAATATGAGGGCCGAAAAGGGCAGCTTATAGAGGGCTTTGACAGGCTGAAGAGCAATATTAGATTTGCTTTTAAGGATTAAGGGCAACATCAAAATGCTCAAAAATTGTACAAAATGAAATAAAAGTTTGGAATTCAAAAACTGATAGAATACTATTCTTAGTGAGGAGAGACCAACCCCTAGAAAAGGATATGTTTGGTAAAGTAGAGGGTCACTGAAAATGAGGGAAATCCTCACTGAAGTGGATTGACGCAATAGCCACAGCAATGGGCTCAAACATATCAAAGATCATGAAGATGGTGCAGGACCATGCCATGTTTCATTCTGTTGTGCATGGGGTCCCCATGAGTCAGAGCTGAGTCAACGTTAACTAATAACAACAACATTAGACATACAGGTGAAGATGCCAAGTAGGCAGTAGGCTTTAGAAGTCTGGAGTTGCAAGGAGAGGTCATCAGCATATGGATGGTATATAAAGTCGTGGGCTTGGATCAGATCAGATGAGGAGAGTTCACAGATTGAGAAGGGAAGGCCATTCAGAAAATTCCAGAATAATATTCTATCATGGTTGGACAGTAAGTTGTTAGAGGAATGGAATTTAGAGGAAAGATGATGAGTGATATCTGAAGTGATCTAAGTAAAGATGTCAAGTAGGCAGTGGGATATGGGTTTGGAGTTGAGAGATCTGATCTTGAGATATTAAGAAGCTAAGTGTTATTATGTTCCCAGCATGTGCCAGGAACTCTCCTAAGTACCATATGTATTTTTAAAAATCCTTACATAACTACTCTTCAGTGTGTCTTGAAAGATAAGGAAACTGAGAATCATAAAATTAACTTGCCCAAGGTCATAATTAATAAGTTACTGAGCTCAGATTCAAAGTCAGTTGGGCACTAACTTCAGGGTAAGTTCTCTTTACTTGGCTACAGGTTCCTTTACAGACAAAGTTTAATAAAAAGCATTTGGTGCAAATAGCTTGCGAAATTCTTTAGCTGTACAAGCGGAATGAAAGCATTTAATACAACTAGGAAACATTCATAAAAAGTTGTTTTTGTTGTTAGGTGCCATCCAGTTGGTTCCGACTCATGGTGACCCTATGTACCACAGAACGAAACAGTGCTTGGTCCTGCATCATGCTCATAATCATTGTTATGCTTGAGCCCATTGCTGCAGCCACTGTGTCGATCCATCTCCTTAAGGGCCATCCTCTTTTTCGCAGACCCTCTACTTTAACCAGCATGATGTCCTTCTCCAGGGACTGATCCCTCCTGATAACATGTCCAAAGTATGTAAGATGTAGTTTCACCACCCTTGCTTCTAAGGAACATTCTGGCTGTACTTCTTCCAAGACAGATTTGTTTGTTATTTTGGCAGTCCATGGTATATTCCATACTTTTTGCTAACATCACAGTTCAAAGGGGTTAATTCTTCTTCAGTCTTCCTTATTCATTTTCCAGCTTTCCTATGCATATGATGCAATTACAAATACCTTGGCTTGGGTCAGGTGCACCTTAGGCTTCAGGGTGACATCTTTGCTTTTCAACACTTTAAAGAGGTCTTTTGCAGCAGATTTTCCCAGTGCAACGCATCTTTTGATTTCTTGACTGCTGCTTCCATGGGTGGTGATTGTGGATCCAAGTAAAATGAAATCCTTGACAACTTCAATCTTTTCTCCATTTATTATGATATTGCTTATTGGTCCAGTTGTGAGGATTTTGGTTTTATGTTGAGGTGTAATCCATACTGAAGGCTGTAGTCTTTGATCTTCATCAGTAAGTGCTTCAAATCTGCTTCACTTTCAGCAAGCAAGGTTGTGTCATCTGCATATCAAAGACTGTTAATGAGTCTCCCTCCAAACCTGATGCCCTGTTCTTCTTCAGATAGTCCAGCTTCTCAAATTATTTGCTCAGCATACAGATTGAATAAGTAAAGTGAAAAGATACAACTAACACACACCTTTCCTGACTTTAAACCATGCAGTATCCCCTTGTTCTGTTTGAACAACTACCTCTTGATCTATCTACAGGTTCCTCATGGGCACAATTAAACGCTCTGGAATTCCCATTCTTCGCAATATTATCCATAATTTGTTACGATCCACACAGTCGAATGCCTTTACATAGTCAATAAAACACAGGTAAACATCTTTCTGGTATTCTCTGCTTTCAGCCAAGATCTATCCAACATCAGCAATGATATCACTGGTTCCACGACCTCTTCTAAATCTGGCCTGAGTTTCTGGCAGTTCCCTGTCGATACACTACTGCAGCTGCTTTTGAATGATCTTCAGCAAAATTTTACTTGCGTGGGATATTAATGATATTGTTTGATAATCTCCACATTTGGTTGGATCACCTTTCTTGAGAATAGGCACAAGTATGGATCTCTTCCAGTTGGTTGGCCAGGTAGCTGTCTTCCAAATTTCTTGGCATAGACAAGTACTTCCAGTGCTGCATCCATTTGTTGAAACATCTCTATTTGTATTCCGTCAATTTCCAGAGCCTTGTTTTTCTCCAATGCCTTTAGTGCTGCTTGAACTTCTTCCTTCAGTACCATCAGTTCCTGATCATATGCTACCTCTTGAAATGGTTGAACATCGACCAATTCTTTTTGGTATAATGACTCTGTGTATTCCTTCCATCTTCTTTTGATGCTTCTGTGTTGTTTAATATTTTCCCCATAGAATCCTTCACTATTGCAGCTCGAGGCTTGAATTTTTTCCTCAGTTCAGCTTGAGAAATGCTGAGTGTGTTCTTCCCTTTTGGTTTTCTATATCCAGCTCTTTGCACATGTCATTATAATACTTTACTTTGTCTTCTCAAACTGTCTTTTGAAATCTTCTGCTTGGTTCTTTTGCTTCATCATTTCTTCCTTTTGCTTTAGCTACTCAACGTTCAAGAGCAAGTTTCATAGTCTCTTCTGACATCCATTTTGGTCTTTTCTTTCTTTCCTGTCTTTTTAATGACCTCCTGTTTCTTCATGTATGATGTCCTTGATGTCATCCCTCAACTCGTCTGGTCTTTGGTCATTAGTGTTCAACACATCAGATCTATTCTAGATGGTTTCTAAATTCAGGTGGGATATACTCAAGGTTGTACTTTGGCTCTCGTGGACTTGCTCTAATTTTCTTCAGTTTCAGCTTGAACTTCCATATGAGCAATTGATGGTCTGTTCCGCAGTCGGCACCTGGCCTTGTTCTGACTGATGATATTGAGCTTTCCTATCGTCTCTTTCCACAGTTGTAGTTGATTTGATTCCTGTGTATTCCATCTGGCAAGGTCTGTGTGTATAGTTGCTGTTTATGTTGGTGAAAACAGATATTTGTAACAAAGAAGTTGTTGGTCTTGCAAAATTCTATCATGCAATCTCTGGCATCATTTATATCACCAAGGCCATATTTTCCAACTACCAAGCCTTCTTCTTTGTTTCCAACTTCTGCATTCCAATCACCAGTAATTATCAATGCATCCTGATTGCGTGTTTAATCAATTTCAGACTGCAGAAGCTGGTAAAAATCTTTAATTTCTTCATCTTTGGCCTTAGTTGTTGGTGAGTAAATTTGAATAATAGTCATATTAACTGGTCTTCCTTGTAGGTGTATGGATATTATCCTATCATTGACAGTGTTGTACTTCAAGATAGATCTTGAAATGTTCTTTTTGACGATGAACACAACGCTAGTCCTCTTCAATTTGTCATTCCCAGCATAGTAGACCATATGATTGTCTGATTCAAAATGGCCAATAGCAGTCCATTTCAGCTCACTAATGCCTAGGATATCAATGTTTATGCGTTCCATTTCATTTTTGATGATTTCCAATTTTCTAGATTCATACTTGATATATTCCACATTCCAATTATTAATGGATGTTTGCAGCTGTTTCTTCTCATTTTGAGGTGTGCCACATCAGCAAACGAAGGCCCTGAAAGCTTGACTCCATCCACATCATTAAGGTCGACTCTACTTTGAGGAGGCAGCTCTTCCCCAGTCATCTTTTGAGTGCCTTCCAACCTGGGGGCTTATCTTCCAGCACTATATCAGAAAATGTTCTGCTGCTATTCATAAAGTTTTCACTGGCTAATTATTTTCAGAAGTAGACTGTCGGGTCCTTCTTCCTAGTCTGTCTTAGTCTGGAAGCCCAGCTGAAACCTGTCTGCTGTGGGTGACCCTGCTAGTATCTGAATACCAGTGGCATAGATTCCAGCATCGCAGTAACACGCAAGCCCCCCGCAGTACGACAAAGTGACAGACACTAGGCAGCCATAAAAAGCAGAGACATGAAATAATTCATTGTCAACATTTTCCTAGGAAATAGCTTTTCAGAACCAGAAGGAAATTCAAGACATCACAGAGTTCTCACCTTTTCTCGAAAAAAATGAGAAAGAAAAAAATAACTATCACCTAGTTTTAATAAACCTACTTTGTCATGTCTAATCCCTTTTCAGATTATACTCTTAGTAACTACTTAACAACTCAGAGTCTGTTTGGGAAGTGGATTTTTTTACTTAAGGGAGTATCTAAAGAGAATCACAGTAATGTGCAAAAATGGAATGTAACTAACAATTTTAGTAACAAATCAAATATTTTTCAGAGGTTTATGATGCTATAAAAATCCTATCATAATATTATCTACTTAATGTTGAGAGAGAATCTAGTTGATTCTCACTCGGGGCAACCCTGTGTATGCCGCGTATAATTGCTCCATAGAGTTTTCAAGGCTGTGACTTTTGGAAGATCACCAGATCTGTCTTCTGAGGTGCTTCCAGGTGGGTTCGAACTGCCAACCTTTAGGTATAGTCAAATGCTTAACCTTTTGCACCACCCAGGGACCTTATTACTGTACAATTTATCAGAGATCATTTATTATATTAAAATATAAAGAATCACTAAAGTACGTTAATCAACTTGTATATTTGAAGGCTGTCATTAGAGATAGCACAAATACACTTGGATTCTCCAAATTTTATACCAGAATAGGGGTAAACTGATGAAAATTACCTTCAGGCAGTTGACACAGCTTTTGGATATTATTTCATGTCTCTAACCTTTTGATGTTAAACTTTTCTTTAAGAATTAAAAATCAGGGAATAAAATGCATATTGATGAGATACAAACTCTTGGTAAAAATGTTAAGAAAATGTAAGTATAAAAATATTATTCCTCAGAAAGATTCATTGTTTTACTTTTCTTATGATTTCTGTAATTAGGAAAGCATAGGCTGATACTCGATATTCATATTATCATACAAGACTGAGCTTGAGGTATTGTTCGGTGGTAGAATGTAACAATTTGTGCTTTTTGCACTTCTGTTTGAAGATTAATCCTTTTAAACATAAGAGTATATGTTTTTATTAGGAATGTTAATTCTGCCACTATAGGATAAGTTCCCCCACAAGACTATAAGTCTCAAGAAGGTATGGACTTCATCTTTTTTTTTTTTTTCATTGCAGCATCCTGAAAAAGTAAACAAAAGCAAACAGAAATCAATGACAGAGATGTCAATGGAGGCAGAGAGCAGTGTCACAGAGATGGGGGGCAGCAGAAGGAAAGACGGGTGAAACTGTGGCAACAGTTAGAAGGAGAAGGCACAAGAAAAGAGGGGAAACAAAGTGAGACGCCAGGAGGAGAGGGAGAAGCAACGTGAGGGTGAGGGAGCAGCCTGGAAGAAAGGAGAGGAGACAAGGGAGCCAGACAGTGGGTAAGGGAGAAGGAGAGAAGAAAGAGGGTGACAGGGTCAGGAGAAAAGAGGGTTTAAAGATTGTGAGTTTCAAGATTCGGAGAGAGGGAGGCCAATGTGAGAGAGTGAGCAAAGAGAGAGGAATAAGAAAGAAAGGAATAAGCTACCCTGTTTGAAAACACCTTCCCATAGCAGGAACTAGAGAATTATTCGTTTCATTCATTCAAATTAATTTCAAACTCATTTTCCTTAATAAAAACATAAATAATTCTGAAATCATCAAAATTAATTTTACGGCAAAGAGTAGCATAATGTAGTGGTTATGATTATGGGTTTGAATATCACTGTCACCTAGAAGCTCTGAGACCTGGAGTAAGTTGCTTAAACTCTCCGACCTTCTGGAAAAGAGAATGATAATAGCTCAGCCTTCTACAGCACATGGGGTCGCAATGAGTCAGAACCCATTTAGTGCCCACAACAGCAACAATATATCACTTACTTCCCATTAGACACCTTTCTAAGTACTTTATATATCTTAATTCAATCCTCATTACAACCCTACGAGGCAAGAACATTGAGACACCGAGAAGTAAAGTAACTTGTTCCGCGTCACAGATCTTGTCAGTGAAATAGCTGGGTTTTAACCCAAACAGCCTGGTATCAGAGTTGTGCTTTTAATCACAACATACACAGCATCTCAAAAAAAAACTAAGACTGTGTGTATAAACAGTCTGAGAATATAATCACCCTCAAGAAGTGACAGCGCCTATTCATGATTGAAACATCAATGATAATTAGAAAAACAAGCCTCTTTCATATGAAGTACTTCTAATGGAGAATGTGGGTTATAATAGATAAAAATCAGGAGAAAATAAATCAGAAGTCCACCAGATGAACACATTTCACTAAATAATGATTTCTTGAGTGAGACATTTTTACTTTAGATTTTTTTTCCTCTTTTTCCACATAAGTAATCTGTTGCTAAAATTGCATATTTTTCTTAAGACTTACTCTTGGAATTGTCCTTTTCTCTCCTGAGGGACCTAGAGGAGTTACCACAGCTGGACTAATAAAACAAGAATTTAAAGTGAGGAAGATGAATGTGAGTGTAAGCAGATAAGAGCCAACTGTTATAATGAAGTTCTATTGAATTTAAATGTTTTCATTGTTCCCCAAATCCAAAATCACTTAGAAGGTATTAATCAGTTAGCAGTTTGTGGTGTCTGTGCCCGAGATGTTATTCAGGTCCAAGAATAAGGGCAGGAAGGAAGTACTTCTTCCCCATCATTGCCTTGTGCATCAACTACATCCTGCAATCCCGGAGAGGGACTCTGGGGCTTTTGGGAGAACATCCTGTGGGAAGGCGAGGAACAAATGGGAATAGAATTTTAAAACTTTGCAAATCTACTTACCTTTTCATTGTAAATGTCTCCAAGCATTGTACTTGCTCTCACAATATCTAGGTTTTGAAAATTGTTTCTTGCAATTTTCAGAACTTTTTTCAAATATTTAATTGCTTCCTTCATTTCTCCTTGGCTACAATAAGTAAAATAGAAAACCACTGGAGTATCATTCCACTTAATATCACAGTGAAAAGAAGATACTTTGTGTTTTTGCTTTAGAAAATGCAAGATGATTATTAGGATAATGAGATTTAAAGAACAAATATTAATTTAATAGATATATGACTTGTCTTCGTGTGAGTCAAAACTTAAACAAAGCTTTAAGCCCTCATGCATTGCTGGTGGGAATGCAAAACCATGCAGTTGCTTTGGAAAATAATTTAGCAGCACCTCAAAAACTTTTATATAGTTACCATATGACCCAACAATTCCACTTGTTGGTGTATACCCTAGGAAACTGAAAACATATATCCACATGAAAACTTGTACACGAATGTTCATAACAACATTAATTATATTATCCAACAAATGGAAACAATCCCAACGTCTATTAGCTGAGGAATGGATAAATAAAATGTAGTCTATCCATACACTGAAATATTATTCAGCCATAAAAAGGAACACAAATGTATCATGTAGTGACACAAGCTATAGCATAGATAAACCTTGAAAATATGCTAAGTGAGAGAAGTCAGTCACAAAAGAGCATGTATTATTTGATTCCATTTACATGAAATGTCCAGAATAGGCAAATCCATAGAGACAAATAGTAGATTAATGATTGCCAGGGGCTGGGGAGAGAGGGAGAATAGAGAGTGACTGCTAATAGGTATAGGTTTCTTTTCGGAGTGATGAAAATGTTCTAAAGTTAAATAATGGTGATGGTTGCACAAGTCTGTGAATGTATTAAAATCAAATCAAAACCAAACCCATTGCTGTCAAGTCGATTCCGACTCACAGAGACCCTGTAGTTCAAAGTAGAACTGCTCCATAGGGTTTCCAAGGATTGGCTGGTGGATTTGAACTGCTGAGCTTTTGGTTAGCAGCTGAACTCTTAACCATTGCACCACCACGGCCCCTTAATATACTAAAACATACTGAACTGTATACTCTAAATGGATGAATTGTATGGTCTGTGAATAATATCTCAATAAAGCTGTTATTATTTTTTTAAAACTTAAAAATGTTTATCAAATGTTAATGCTAGTTTGTTACTCACCAGTGAAATCTCAGGTGTCACTAAAGTCACATGCACAAGTGTTATATATTCTGGCAAAATGCTTAGAAAGGCACAATTTCTAGCAGAGTGCTTGGAAAATACTAGGCGTTCATATATTTCTGAATTAAAAGGGTGGTTGAAAATTTGAGAAGGGAAACACTTAGGCAGTACACGTGACAGATAAAGCATCCAGTCATTTGGATGGTTGGAGTCCATGGCTGTAAATCCCTGTCTCCTGGATATTTCAATAACATCAAGAAACCTTTGACAGCCTATCAAATGTCCTAGAATGTGCTAGTTGCTGGGGAGTATATGGTCCCTGCCCTTAGAGTTTCACTGCCAATTTGGAGAGGTAAATACATAAGTAAACTCACTGCCACTGAGTTGCGTCTGACTCATAGCGACCCTGTAGGACAGAGCAGAACTGCCCCACAGGGTTTCCAAAGCTGTAAATCTTTACAGAAGCAAACTGCCACATCTTTCTACCAAGGACCAGCTGGTGGGTTCGAACTGCTGAACTTTCAGTTAGCAGGAGAGTACTTAATCACTGAGCCACCAGGTTTCCTTAATACATAAGTACATACGTGGAATTAACGGTGATAGATAACATGAATTCTATGTAGTGCTTGAAGCCTAGAGTACATTTATTGGAATAAATTCACAAGAGCAAGTCTAATGTTTGAGGAGTGAATTTGGTCTTAAAATATCTAGAATAGGCAAATGTATGGAGACCAAAGTTTATTGGTGGTTACGGCGGGGGGGAAGGAAGGGGAAGGAAAGAGTCACCGATCAGTAGGTACTCAGCTTCTGTTAAAGGTGATGGAAGAATGGACAGTGGAAATGGATAGTGGTGATGGCTGCACATGATGGAAGTAATTAATGTAACCACTAAACTATACATGTAAAAAATGTTGACATGGCAAATTTCTTTATGTATATATACTAACCACACACGTACACACACACAAAACAACCAAATAAAAAACAAAGGCAGGCAAAAGGAATTTGGAGTCGTATCCTAGTGAATACAATGGTGATTTCAAAGCAGCTACATACATTTGAAAAATTGTGATCCGTATTGTGGGAGACATCTTTGGAATATGAACTGCACAAAATGCTTAGCGTGTTTATTTACAGATTCACAGACCCCTTGCTTTACTTCCTTGTTTCTCCCTCCCCCATCATTGCCCAGGTTCCAACACACAGGTTGGGAGTCTCTGCTGTTAACCAACCCCTCTTTCTCAAAATGTGTTCTTCCTCTCTAAGAGCATCTTGCACTCTCATCCAGTCTTGGTTCCTCTGTTACTCTCCCTTATCTCACCACTTTTCCTGTATTTTTCACTGTCATGGATTGAATTGTGTCTCCCCAAAATATATATATCAATTTGGCTAGGCCATGATTCCCAGTATTGTCTGATTGTCCACCATTTTGTCATCTGATGTGGTTTTCCTGTATGTTGTAAATCCTACCTCTGTGATGTTAATGAGGTGGGACAGGTGGCTGTTATGTTAATGAGGCAGGATCCAATCTAATGTCTTGAGCCAATGTCTTTTGAGATGTAAAAGAGAAAAGCGAGCAGAGAGACAGGGGGACCTCATACCACCAAGAAAGCAGAGCCGGGAGCAGAGCACAACCTTTGGACCCAGGGTTCTTTTGGGGAGAAGCTCCTAGTCCAGGGGAAGATTGATGATAAGGACCTTCCTCCAGAGCCGACAGAGAGAGAAAGCCTTCCCCTGGAGCTGACAACCGGAATTTGGACTTCTAGCCTACTAGACTGTGAGAAAATAAATTTCTCTTTGCTAAAGTCATCCACTTGTGGTATTTCTGTTACAGCAGCACTAGATAACTAAGACACTCACTAACTTTGAGGCTTCTGCCCACCCAAGTTGCCTCTTTCCAGAGTTCTGTCCTGGGTCTTCTTCTCTCCTCCGTCTAATGGCTATCGGCAATTTCATATACTACGATGTGACCTAATTCCTACATGCAAATGTCTAGCAAATCTTTATTCTAGCCCTGATTTCTTTCCCCCGGTACTCCAGATCCACATTTCCAATCGCCAGGCATTCTTAGCATGCAAAGGACTGCAGTTCCTTCCAAGTGGCTACCTTTGAAGATGGCTGATGGCATTTTTGGAATGCCTCGTTAGGAAACCTCTTCATACTAGATTGCTATAAAGCGTTCATAAGTAATTTAATGAATCTTGTCCAAAAAACAGAGTTACCTGTAGAAATTATTTACCCTTTTCTACATGTGAATCTAATTTTTTTTTGGCTGTTTCCAAAGATTAAACTCATCTTTCAAACAATGATGTGCTGGGGCTATTCAAAAGAATATGCCCCAGCTCAGAAAGCATTTTCAAAGAAGTTCATTTTAAACACGTAGTGGCAGATTAGAGGTATCAACTTGCATGACCTCTCAAGGTTTGAATGGGACAACATTCATTTTCATATATAAACTTTGCTATGTTTGTGAAAATGAGATTATTTAAAAGTCATATTGTGCTATGGTGGGTATTAGAAAGACCTAGGCTTTGATCGAAGCTCAGCCTCTTAGCTGAATAACTTTGATCATATCTATACTCTTTCTCAAGTTTCAGCTTCCTTATTTTTAAAATGGCCATAAATTGTCCTGAGTTGAAAAATTATATATGTATGTGTTGTGTATACATATAAGCGTATATATAGCTATATCTATACACATACATATACCACATTTTCCACAAATAACGTGCATATACACATAATACGAGGAAATGATGAAATTAAGTAAAAACAGTTCTGGCATAGTGCACCCATGCATATACTGAGCATGTCTCGTGATATTTCCAGAAGTGAATTTCAGTCTCATTTACCAGCCCTTCCATATTACAGGTAAATTTTATCATTCTGTTCACTTTCTTTCATCTCTTGCTTAACCAGTTGCTGTCAAATTGATCCTAACTCATAGTGACCCTACAGGACAACGTAGAACTGCCCCATACCATTTCCAAAGAGCAGCTGGTGGATTAGAACTGCTGACCTTTTGGTTAGCAGCCAAGCTCTTAATCTCTGCATCTGAAAATGTTGCTTTTGATCGTAATTGTATAATAGAGGTATTAGCCATGGTCAAGAAATCATGGATTGATTTTGGTAGTCCTCTGGTCATCAGAAAATAAATGATCAAATGCATATTTGTTTCTATTAATTTAAGTTGATAATTATATCTGATAAATGACAGCTATTATTATCACTATTTCTCAGTGAAATAGAAGGCTATCATGTCCATAGTTCTTACTGATACTATCTACCACCAGCAGAGGAGAAAATTGTTTCGTTAAGCATTACTTTTAGAAAATCTTTCATTAGGCAATGAATTAGATACTACATATGAAAGTACACTGTGAGAAACGGACAGCTACATAAAGTCCTGATGTCTATTTTCTAGGAAGCAGAGTCAACAAACTAACATTTTTTGTTGTTTACTTTGCAGGTATCAGGTACCATCAAATACATCTTTCTTCTCTTTCTTATTGGTAAAAGAATGCTCTATATTTTAGAAATAGAATTTCATGTTCCTGAAGTTGTGACTACTGCTTTTTATGAATCTGTCTTCACATTTTCATAAAAAATTCTGAACAGTAATCTTCTGCATTTAAGCATTGCTCAATTCTCTCCAGAAAAACTATGAACTGTTTCAGGAATTTTCCAAATGCAGGCATGGGCAGACTTCCTTGGGGTCAAATATGACAAGAAAGGTGCACTGGTCTTTTTCATTTAAATATTTGTTTTGTGAACAACTAGAGTGGCATTAAGAGAACTTGAGAATATAAAAATATTAATAAAGGAAATAATATAAGACTTGGAATTTTGAGCAAACTTGTGGATTTCTAAGGTTAAAAATGTTTTTATCAACTTGACGTTGACTTTATAAGCTATTTTCTGGACTGTAATAGTCAAGAAAAACTTGGTGAAAAAAATGGAGGCTTCTTTGTATATCACTTTAAAATCTTAAGGAAAAATTACTATGTATTTTTTAAGCGAAAACGAGCTCAGTGAAGCTTACTTTCGTTCGTGTTCTTAAAAGCTGATACATTTTTGATAGAAGTGTATTTTGGATTAAGTTTGGCCTACTAAGGATTATTCAATCACAACATTAAAAAAAAAAACAAAACAAGTTCAGAGAACAAGAAACACAAAATAGTATAAATAAAACTATTTCTGGGTAACTTGAGTTGTCTTTTTTCCCCAAAGGAGCAACAGATCTCCAAAACATCCAGTATTATCTGAAACTTGCCCTAAGAAATAATGCTACAGAAAAAGTCTTTCTATTATAAACTATGTGCCCTGTGCAGTGAACGTACAATTCTATAGCCAGAAAAGCTGTTAATATAGCATCTGAAATATGCACATCATATGCTGGTTAAAAGGTCTTCAAACTTAAAAGTTAGCAATAGGTTGTGAAGCCAATCTTCCTTTGGAAAAGAAAAAATCAAATATTTTCTTACAGAATGGCTACAGATTATTTGTATAAGTTGAAGGACAGGGTTAAAATGTTAGACAAATATTAATTCCAGTTTTCTATATGCAGTGCACAGGTGCAACTTGAACAGCATATTATATGGGATAATCATTAAATTCATTCAACCAGGCCTTAGAGAGTTAAAAACATATATTCTGAGGAACAGGACTCCTCGGTCCAAAGATTGAGAATGAAACTGTGCAGAATATTTGTGTATCAAGGTGATTCCAGCTTCCAGCTGGGAAAATGGGACTGTTAACACCCACATCCCTTGACAACTGTCCAATTACGTGTATCACACTTGGCCTACTGTTTGCAGTAGAAGTAATCAATAAAGGATGTGGTTGAGTGAACATAGATTTTGGTTGAACCAATGCATGAAAACTTAATCATTTACTCAGAGAGAAGAAATCAAATAGAGCAGAGATGAAACAGCCACCAAGGGGTTTGTTGATTGTGCCACCAAGTTTGTGAGCCACAGATGAAAGTAATAAGGCAAATGGAATCAGTGACAGGAGAAAATGTAAGAAGCAATTCTTAATTTCATGAATTATTAGAAACATTTTGATGTATTTTTTTGGGGGGAAGTCATTTTTAGGAAATTTCGCATCAAAGGCTTGATGTTCCATTTTAAAGAATATATGAAAATTACCAGGGCATGCCATTCCTCTCAAGCAAGAAGAAATTAATTTTCAGCTATAACAGAAAGGTAATTTTCACACTTGAAACTTTGTACTGATTGATTTAAAGATCTCCACTGTGGAAAGTTTTCCAGGAAATAATTTAACTCTAGTTCGCAAGAAAATTTACCATTGGTATGGGATAAACCCAGAGATGGGCTAGTTGTGACCAGTGTATATTGAACAGCTCTCATTTCTGTGATTTTTACCCACTAGGTTCTTTTAAGAAATAATTATGATAATGTTGGAGAGTTGTGATAGTTATTTCAGTAAATGAGGCAAAAAAAAAAAAAATGCTGTCAGAAAAATAGAAGATTTTTTTCCTCTCTAATTACTCATATTAAATGATTATATACCAGTAATATTTACTTGGCAATTTCTCAACTCAGTTTATCTTTGTTGTACGGACCATTATTCTGTTTGAGAAAATTCTGGGCTTTTACAGCTGTCATAAGGCAATTGTTGTGATCATTTTAAAATATCAACTTTTTTCACTAGGATTCTAAGTCGGGGAGGAATACAGTATAAATGTTTATTCTTTGTTATGCTGCTTAAGATCGTGTATAATTAATATTATTCATAAAAATATCAAAAACAACAAACATGTTAACCATTAAAGCCTTCATCAATAACTCTTCTAACACCGGGCCAGGTCTAGTACTACCAAACGGGCAACTCTATGTTACTGTGTCCCCAGTCTTGAAAGAGTGTGGCATGTTTTCAGTTGAAGGCTCAGTATAAATTCTTATAACCATTTGAGAAGCTTCCAGCCTTAGAGCTTATTCACCTTTCATGCACACTCAGCTGATGGCGTTAGACACACACTTATCCTAGACATGGCTATCCACCTCCATTTCCTTTAAAGAGATAAAATATGTTTATAGAGACAAGGCTACCATTAGTGAAACTTGTGCAATTGCACAGGTTAGGAAAAAGAGATTTAGAGATGATGCTAGCTTCATATGCAGCTTGATTTATTTCTCAGCTGCCACCACCATAATTTCCTCTATTTTGGCTGGGTTCCATTTCTTGCACATTGCTTGCTAAGCCGAGAAAGATAGTTTATACATATATATCTCAAAGAACGTTAAGATTTTGAAATGAAATTTTCTAAAAATGACCACTAATTTATATCAAAACATTTTGAGTATTTAGCGTACTTGATTTAACCAGGCTGTGCAGACATCCAGGGTGTTACTGCCTACCTGATGAGAACTGTTGGTTTTGAACCATATGGCTGCGGTTAATAGATCGCACTCTTGAGTTATTTTCCACTGATGGTGAAGGAATATCCTGAGGTCTGATACTCCTCCGAGTGCTCCCCCATGACCCACAACACGGCACAATGGCAGATTTGGACTGGAAAGCTTGCTGGGCTTTTGGGATAAGTTTTCCCTGTGACCTCAGAAGAAGCATGTCCTGCACTCTCTTAGGCATCGCATAACATTATCAAATTAAGAACCCATGTCTACTATACAAATCATTGGTGGTACTTTAGTAAATGGGAATTCGTATAAGTGGAATTTATTTCATTTGCTCCATTATAGGTTTGCCTAGACTGTTGAAAGTGTTCAAACAGCTGTATCCTATCCCACTCCTAAACCCTACATAATACTTAATGAGCAAAACTGAAATATTAGGTGGTCTGTCTTCATTGCCAAAGCTTACCAGATAGCTGTTTGACGCTCCCCTTAGTTTTGACTGTTTAGACCAGGAATTCAGATCCTGGTGCAGAGGCTAAAATATTCCAGATGACACACAAAGTTGAACAGGTGAGAATCCTTCAAAGACAACCTTATGTCTCCGAAAGTTTCAAAAATAATTACAAAGGCCATGAATTGCATTTGGCAGTGAATTTCATACCAGTACACGATGGTGACTACCCCTTTGTGTGAAACATCATTCTACAGATACTTAAGTTTAAATCTCTAGAGTGTTTTGTTTAGTGGGACACTATTCCCTAATTACAGAGTCCTGGCACATGGGAAGAATGACACTCACTCTCCAATAACCAAAGGGGCATTCCAACACTTGTCCTGTGACATAGTAGGTGCTTGTCTTAGTCATCTAGTGCTGCTATAACAGAAATACCACAAAGTGGATGGGTTTAACAAAGAGAAATTTATTCTCTCACAGTCTAGTAGGCTACAAGTCCAAATTCAGGGCATCAGCTTCAGGGGAAGGCTTTCTCTGTCAGCTCTGGAGGAAAGTCCATGTCATCAGGCTGCTGTTGGTCTGGGAGCTTCTCTGCGCAGGAACCTCAGGTCCAAACGACACGCTCTGCTCCCAGCACTGCTTTCTTGGTGGTATGAGGTTCCCATGTGTCTCTGCTCGCTTCTCTCTTTTTATATCTCAAAAGAGATTGGCTTAAGACACTATCCAATCTTGTATACCTCATCAGTATAATTGCTGCTAATTCATCTTATTAGATCATAGTGATTGCATTTACAACACATAAGGAAATCACATCAGATTACAAAATGGTACGCAATCATAAAATACTGGGAAACATGACCCAGCCAAGTTGACAGATATTTTTGGGGGACACAATTCAATCCATAACACTGCTCGATAAAAGTTTATGAAAGAAAAAAAATTCTCCCTAGAGTTTATCTCTTTAGTTATGTTGGGACAAAATTGAAACGTCATTTCATAAAAATTATGTTATAAACATTGGTTTGATGAACCAATGTTGATACATTATTATTAACTAAAGTCCATAGCTTACATTAGGGTTTACTTTTTGTGTTGTAGGGCCTATGGTTTTTTTTTTTTTTGTTTTTTTAATGGCAACAACAACAACAATCGGGACCAGAAAACAGGGTAATTGCTCACGATTACACAAGAAGGGACAGACCTGGGGCTTGGGCCAGCTTTGTCTGACTCCCAAGTCTTCACTCTTTGTGGGTGTGTGTGTGCATTTAATTTTTTAAAAAATTTATTTTTTTGGTGTTGTTGAGAATATACACAGCAAAACATACACTGTTTCTACATTCCATGGGTTTTTACAGATGCACAATGTCATGTACCCACCATTTACAGTATCACGCAGAACAGTTTCACTGTCCTTAAAATGTCCTGTGCTACACCTACTCATCTTTCTCCCCTTCTCCGCTCACCCTGGCAACCACTGGTCTTTGTAGTGTCTTCACAGGTTTGCCAAGGATCCCTGGTGGCACAGTGGTTAAAAGCTAGCTGTTAACCGAAAGGTCAACTATTTGAACCCACCAGCTGCTCTAGTATATTGACCCATAACTCGTTGCCCTTGAGTCGATTCCAACACATAGTGACCCTATTGGACAGGGTAGAACTGCCTCATAGAGTTTCCAAGGAGTGCCTGGTGGATTCGAACTGCTGACCTTCTGGTTAGCAGCTGTAGCACTTACCCACTACACCACCAGAGTGTCTAACAGTGGTACTTATATAATGATGATTTCACTTTTGGTTTACTGGGCATTTAATGTTTTAAATGTCTTTCAGATAACAGTGTTACATTTTAAAGGAATAATCTGTATGTTATTTACAACTGAACTACAAATGGGAAATTAAAATTTAGGGTTAGTACAATTTATATCTATTATTATTTGTTTTTATCATTGATTTTGTTGTTGTCATTTTTAAAAAGCTATATCTTGCATATGCCAGGATAACATATAAAAACTAAGGCCTTACCTTCAAGAATAGGAACCCTGGTGGTGCAGTGGTTAAGCGCTCAACTGCTAACCGAAAGGTCAGCGGTTCAGAATCCACCTGCTGTTCCAAGGGAGAAAGATGTGGCAGTCTGCTTCAGTAAAGATTTACAGCCTTGGCAACCCTATGGGGCAGTTCTACTCTGTCCTATAGGGTTGCTACGAGTTGGTATTGACTTGACAGCCGTGGGTTTACCTTCAAGAACTTTTCAACTTTATTCTATCTTGGCTTAATCATAATGCTACTGTGTCATGCAACCATTAAGTGGAATACACAAAAATCACCATACAATGTGTGAAAGGCAGGTCATACATCTACCATGAAAAAATACGTATCTGAAGTTTTTCATGTATACTTAAAAAAAATTTTCTCTTTTAAATGAAATCATGGGAATACTGTTTTTGTGCCCAATTGTTTATCCAGATATGCTCACAGGACAGACGTCTTAATGGAAGAAGGATGACTGAACCATAAATGGAAACTTTTCTCAAAGAAGAGACCTGGAAAGGTTATGGCGAGCCACAGTCACTGAAGTGTACTATACAGTTCTGTGCTCTCTGCTTTTTCAACCTGCGAGAGGTGACCTGTTTTGTTTTCCCTTTTATTCAAGGTCACCACTAAACTTACAGAAGACCAAAAAGAAAAATAATACAAAGGAGGAACAGACAAAGAAGACTTTAGATGCATATTTTACAGCACCATGTTGGTTTAAAATAACTGACAATGAAAGGGTCACTTAAGAAGGTCGCTGCTTAAAATTTAAGCAGGCAGTAATGGGACGTGACAGACCTCAAACAATTTAAGTCTTTCACAGTTGAGTGAGTTCACAGTGACAGCAAGACAAGGATGTGCTAGCTTACCTCTGCAGCACCTTGGCTATTGCTTCATAGGCTCTCCCCAGACTGAGATCATCGTCCAGGTCTGTGGAGATTTTACTGTAAGTGTTGAGGACCTATCAGAAGGAGAAATACGTATGAAACATATAGCATCACCAGACACACCGATGCTTCGTTTCACAGGAGAAGATTAAAATTAATAGTGGTTTTTAATGTCTCCATAAAAATTCTTTTGTTTATTAAAAATTCATGCTGGTTTGGTTTATTTTTATCTATAGTATAGCTTGTTTCACAGAAATCTCTTTAAACCATGACAGTGAGGTCTTACTTTGGTACAAATAATTCTTTTCCTGCACAATCCCAAATCTTCCAATTTATATAACTTAGGTGTGAATAAATAATTGAATGGTTTACAGCATTATTTTAAAGTATGAGACTATTATCTAAGGTAATATAAGGCAGATTATAATATTCCACTATCATAGCTTTAATTATCACTTTTATTACTATAAATAGCTGTTTGAAAAGCATGAATTTAGGTGTCAGGCAATTTCTAAATCCATCATTTTATTAGATGCATATCTCACAGTTTGTACATGTAAACACTATACACTAAAAATATTTCTTAGAAGTGTACTTTGTTACCAACAATCTCTTCAATAATCAAAAGATTACAGCTGCCACAGCCAAACATATGCTTTTAATATAATTTAATACTGACATCATCTATATGGTGTAATGTTCCTTTTCACTTTTTTTTCCCCTTCTAATGGCCGGAAGAAGAAAAATACATAAAAACAAAGACCCCATTCTTTCTTATTCCTTCATTGTTACTTGACCCAACCTATCACACACATGAGGACACAAGAAATCCCCAAAGACCTCTATGGAAATCCTTTTTGCACATTTTATAAGAAAGAATTAGTGAAAGTCATTTGATGGGGTTTGGGAGAGAGAGCCAGTGTGAGGAAGGACGTAAATGTGCCCTGTGTGTTACTGCCTGTATCAGGCAGCTGACAATGTTTAAGTGTTAGAGGCTGGGGTGATACTAGTCTTTATTTTTTTAAAGTAAATATTTGGGAAATAATTTCAATGAGGCCATTGTGATATCTTACAAAATTTGGGTTTTATGTGATTTACAAGAGACTACTTGACATAAGGAAACCCTGGTGGCATAGTGGTTAAGAGCTATGGCTGCTAACCAAAAGCTTGGCAGTTTGAAGCTACCAGGTACTCCTTGTAAACTCTATGGGCCAGTTCTACTCAGCCTGTAGGGTCGCTATGAGTTGGAATCAACTTGATGGCAATGGGTTCAGTTTTTTTTTTTGGCTTTTGCTTGACATAATGTCAGCTGCCATCAAGTTCGCTCTGACTCATGGCAACCCATATATAACAGAACAAAATGTTACCCAGTCCGGCGCCATCTTCAAAGTCATTGGTATGCTGAGTTCACTGTTGCTGCCACTGTGTATTTTGACTGCCTTCCATCCTAGGGAGATGTTCCAGCACTGTATCAGACAATATTCTGTTGTGATCCATAGGGTTTTCACTGGCTAATTTTCAGAAGTAGATTGCCAGGTCTTTCTTCCTACTCTTAGTCTGGAAACTCCAATGAAACCTGTCCACCATGGGTGAACCTGCTAGTATCTGAAATACCGATGGCATAGCTTCTAGCATTAAAGCAACACACAAGCCACCACAGTATGACAAACTGACAGACATGTGGTAGGCTTGATATAATATGGATATTAAAACTTATGAACTGATACATTTTTACCCAGTGTTTTAATTCCTGCTAAACCTGCAAAGTTAAATATGATGATTCTTATTTTAAGTCTTTCACTAAGCTTTGTGTAAACCTGAGAATGTTCTTTTTGCTGTGTCTTGCATAACTGACAACATCTTGATTCAATCTGGTGTGACTTAACATAGACCTTTCTGAGTTCAGGGGCAGAACCCGTGAATTTTGTGAGTTTATAAAAGACCGTATTGAGTCCAAACATCGAGATATTTAGAAAGAGACTTTATAACATCTTTAAAGTGCATACATTCTCATATGACATTCTAGAACTTTAAAGTGAAGATGGAACAATGCTATATTTTATGTAAAAACTAATTTTTCCCCAGCAAGTATTGTTACTATGTACCAGGCACTGTGTTAGACTCTAGGAATATTAAATAGAAGAAGACATTCTTGCAGCTCTCAAGGTATTTACAATCTAAGCGTACAGACTTGGGACTGAAGCAACCATGTAACTTAGCAATGAGTGAAGACAGGTTTTTCCAGTGTTTAAACTGTGCTTATACTACACTACCCTCCCATTCCCCAGCCATCTTGGTCCCTGAAGCAGCACAATGACTTCCAGAGGTGCTCAATTTAATCTAAGGGGTGTGACTATTTAGCCCATGGATCGGAGAGTAAGTGCCCAAGAAACCGAAAGTAGATAGTTCAGTGCTGATGGCTTCTATTTCACATCCATGTCCCATACTTCCAGGAGGCAGTAGGAGCAACAAGTAGCTCAGTCTGGGGTTTTGACTCTGGTCTTAGGCTTGATTCTATAGCAGCTTCTCATGGGCCAGATGTGGTTGATTGAAGGACATTAACCTTAGAGTAAGAAGAAGTGAATTCAAGTCCTCTTTACCAACCAACACATTTGGGCCAAGCAAGCTCCCAGGGGTTTAATTTTCTCAGAAGCAAAAGAAAACAAAAGCAAAACAAAACAAAACCTACCTCTAGGGTTGTTGTGAGGCTACCACAAGACAATGTAAAGTGTTAAGTAAATGTTAGGACAAAAATTCCTGGGAAATCTGGTAACCAACCACCCGTGGTGAAAGTTTCCTTCTTTAAAAGTAAAGACAATACATTTATTTGTAGCTTGAGAGAATTCATGTATACCCTGAAACACTTTACTTAAAAACATGACGTATATAGGCAGTAGGAAGAACATAGTTCATTATCGGCCCAGTAGGGAAACAGTCAATTATATAAAATAAATCCATATCAAGGGCTTTGATAGGTGCTGGCTAAATCAAAGAAAGACATGGTCTCTCCTCCTCAGGAATGCAAGCTCTAACTGATGAGGAAATTTATACAGGTCAAATCATAAGGAAAACACAAGTCAAGACCCAGTAGATTGGTGAAGTCTGTAGTTCAAAACAGTATGGAATAAACTCATGGTGTAGGGAGGTCTTCACTTAAAAAAAAAAAAGATATGAAAGTAAGTGGAAAAACAGCATAAGACTATGGGTTCCATAGAAAATAAAGATGTTTTATATTGATCTTATGGTAAGCCACCTTACCTGCTTTTTAAAATAGGCAAGGAATAGTTTACAAACGAATATATATTGATCAACTCGAATCATAAGACGAAGAGTGGAACATTTTTTACAAAGAATACTTGAAGTGAGAAAATACAGTGTGGAAATCCGCACGATCCATTGTACTTGATTGACTGTCCCTGTGGAGTGTCATGTGATGTCATGTGTTGGAAACAAAGCCAGGATCTGGGAGGTTAAAATCTATCATTACAAACCAAAGATAAGATGAGAGAATAAAGAGATAAATGAATGAATGAGTAAATCAATAAATAGAGAAAAAATATTCATATATCTCTGTGGTGCCAATGGTTTGTGCTCATCTACTAACCTAAAGGTTGGTGGTTAGAACCCACCCAGCAAGGCCCCAGGTGCAAAATATTTCACTGAATGGAAAATGATTGAACGTTTACAGACAATAAACTTACTCAACCTTTGTCAAAAGAGAGGAAAACATTGACTGAGCATGCTACTATGTAAATGTAAATGAACACCAAGGTTACCGAAATTGGAAAAGTTGGTTAATATACTTAATAAATATTGAGTGTTTACATGGTCACGTGAGCAGATTGCTCCAAAAATTTTAGTGGATAATGGAAACTAAGCTTTGAAAACTGTTTGACTAGAAGTTTTAAGGCAACAGGTTTTATCTTCCCACCAGAATGAAATAGATTTGTGAAGATATTTTCAAATGAAATCTAAGTTCTTAAAATGAGATCATTACTATTAGTCACCTAAAAACAAAACTAGTAGAATACTTAGAATAAAAAAAAAGATGAGAGTAGGCAAAAGAATAATGTTGGCAATATGCTGCAAATTCTTTGAAGAACTGTTTGCTGTAGAATCAAATTTTAAGGATCATTAATTTGTTTTTACTACAATAGCCTTCAAGGTTGTCACCTGTCAACAAAGTGAATGAGATATATATGTGGGTGTGTATACATACATACATATATATATATACACACACACACATATATATATGGAGGGAGAGAGGGAATAGAAAAGCTGCCTTTTCCTCCCAGAAGATGATAAAAATAAATTCTATGCCTGACCTTTGGTGTCTTTAAGGGGACAAGTAAGAAAACATTATTAGACCTAGTAATATCAAACAAAGTCCCTGGTGGTGCAAATGGTTAAGCTCTTGATACTAACAGAAAGGTTGACAGTTCGAACCTACTCAGCAGTGCCTGGGAAAAAAGGCCTGGTGATCTGTTTCCATAAAGATTACAGCCAAGAAAACCCTATGGAGTTCCGTTCAACTCTGTAACACATAGAGTTGCTATGAGTCAGAACTGACTCGACAGCAGCAGGTAATATAAAACACTCATTTCTTTTCTTCCTTTCACATGCTTAAGACTACCAAGTATGAGGGCACCCTGAACAGGAGGAAATGAACTACGTGGTACTGATCCCCCTTCTTGCCTTCCTCTATTTTTCCATTTCTTACCCTGTATTTTAGATAGCATTAAAGGAGAAAATGTTTCCCCAATCATGGCCCTTATGTTTACTTTCACAACTGAAACTTACTGTAAACCACTGTGATGACTATCACTCTAGGCCTAACCTTTCCAAATTAGATAGAACGCTTCCCCAGCCACTGTATGAAAATACTGCCCCAGTTTGTTTTTAAAACTTTTCATTTTGAAACCATTGTAGATTCACATGCAGTCGTAAGAAATAATACAGAAAGATCTTATATACCCTTCACCCAGTTTTTTCTGATGGTAACATATCTTGTATAACTATAATACAATGTCACAACCAGGAAGTTGACATTGATCCAATCCATTGACCTTATCTAGATTTCACAAGTTTGACATTGCACTTGTATATGTGTGTATTAAGTTCTATGCTATTTTATCACATGAATATATTCATGTATCTCTGGGTGGTGCCAATGGTTTCTGCTCATCTACTAACCCAGTGGGGCCACAGAAGACAGGCCTGGCAAGCTGCTTCCATAAAGCTTACAGCCAAGAAAACCCTATGGAGCATAGATCTACTCTGTAGCGCATGGGGTTGCCATGAGTCAGAATCAACTTGATGGCAATGAGTTTTGGTTTTTGTATATTCATGTGAATACCACCACTCTGAAGATACAGAACATTTCCATCACTACAAGGATCCCTTGTGCCACTCTTTCCCATTGCATTTTTAATATGTTTGCTGCATAGAATAAAAAGACGAGGATGATAGAGGAAAGTTTTCTTTTTTTTCCTTTTCATTGGGCTAAAGTTCTGTTTTGGGAAAAATTCTGAAATAATTTGGCATCTTCCCTCTACCCTTTTGGTACCCTTCTCCTAGCTTGAGTGTTTGCATTTCCCCCAGGAAAATTTCCTCAACTCACTGACAGAAGAAAAGTAGTCAATTGAACTAATTCCTACTTAGGAATGAATGAATCAAAGATCATTAACTGTGCCAGAGGGAGCTGCAGTTTTTAAAAAAGCTGCAGTTTAAAAAAACAAAACAAAAACTACCAAATCATTTCTTATGGGTGGAATTTTATGGAGTCTAACAAAGTGAAATGAAACAATTCAGATACTGTGTGGCTGGATAATTTGCATGTAAATGTTTAAGGAAAAAAAAAAAACCCAGCCTTGTCTTGAAATCTGCCTTTATCATGAGATCTCTTAAGTACATGCTGATTCCCCTCTTTTCTTTGTCTACTTCTGCAGCTTCAGGTTTTCTAGAAGCTCCACATGGCTTTCCACAGTGTTTCTCATCCCAGTAGCATGGAAGGGATGGAAAACGAGAAGAAGGGGATGTGCTGCAGCAGATGTGCAAGTTGGGTGTTTCTGTTTGAAGGCAATGAAACCTGCAAGGTAACTCCATGCTGCTTCTATTCCTCTTCTGCACTCTCTTCAGAATGCTCAGTCTTCAGAACCGATGTACTATGCAGAGAACTCTTCCAGCACATTCTGTCAGAGGTGACTTCTAGACATAAAATTATATATATCCCTACTCTTCAAGACCTTACTATCTAAGGCAATAAGACATACAGAAATTCAAATTATATGGTGCCGTAAGTCTTTACAAAGGGCTAAAAATTTAGCCCAAAGACATTAATGCATTAAACAAATACTGAGTATCTTCTGTGGGCCAAGCCTTATTCTAGGAGGCCCTGGTGGAGAAGTGGTTAAGAAGCTTGGCTGCTAACCCAAAGGTCGGCAGTTTGAATCCACCAGCCACTCCTTGGAAACACTATGGGGCCAGTTCTACTCTGTCTTTACACGATCACTATGAGTCGGAATTGACGTGATGGCAACCAGTTTGTTTGTTTGTTTTTGGTTTAGGGATACAGCAGTGAACAGTACAAAATCCCTGCCCCCACACACCTACATTAGATCTGGGCAACGGTGAGACAACTTGTAAATAAATGAACAAATGAGTGAATTTCAGAATTTTAAAACTATGAGCAAAATACAATTGGGAAAGGCTTCATATAGGAAGAGAAAGTTATCATTTTAAAGGAATGATACGAATTGGATAAGCAGTGAGGAGGGCAGCAGGAGCAAACGTTTGGCAGTGGGAATGAACTTGTAATAAATGATACGAGAAAAAAAAAGTTTTAACAGGGTACAGAGAAGCAAGACATCCAGCAGAAAAGTCTGCATTAGGATTCATGCACAGAATGTTTTTGCACAGTAACAAGAGCTAAATAATCACAGTTTTAATTGATAATATTAAGTGACGAACTATCATACTATAATTTCTTTTTGATGACGAAAAAAGGTTTTGATTATTGTTGTGGAGGTAAAGCAGGTTTCTTATCACTTTCATTCCTTTATTCTACATACACATAAAAGTAGTCTTTTGCAGGACTTTTTAAATTTATAGCTTTTGTCTATCTACTTTCTAGGCAGCTCAGTGTAGTTTGGTTAAAACTCAACACCCAAGATTGTGCAATTGACTGCCTTCTTGTTTCTCATTATTCCAAGCTTTCAAAATGTTGTGCAGCGTTGTTCTCATGCCTAGGTAAAGGAGAGAAAACAAATACTACCAGATTTTACAGATCAGTGACAGGAAGTTTGAATGGGCCTCTGTGTCCTGGCTGGTGGCCCTAATTACCATCGTTTCTGTGAGAAAATAACCCATAGTAACCACCATATAAAATAAGTTCTAGAATCTAGTCCATTTGAAATGGGAATTTTATAATTTTTCAAAAACTTCAGTGAACTATAATCCTACTTTCAGTTCTTATTGTTGGTATGTTATACACACACACACACACACACAGACACTACACACATTCTTTTCTCCACTGGCCACCCTCCCAACTTGTCTCTTTCTTAGTTAATTTCAGTACTGAAATCAGTAGGCACTCCTACTCTGATGAGGTGACCAGGTTCTTTGATTCAGAGATTTCATTGGTTGGATAGAACCGCGTTGGTTACTTAATCAAATCCCCTTTGGAATGTTCAGATTTTCTCTAAACATCATAGGCTTTTGAGTCAAGCAGTTCTTTTAAGGAGGCAGTAGCTCTACCTCTGGGAATGTATCAGGTGACTTCACCTCTCTGAGTCTATTTTCTCAAGTGTAAAATGGAACAAGAAAAACTTATCTTGAAGGGATATTATGAGGTTCCAATAAGTTCAAATGTATAAAAGTGCCTATAAGAATTTGGATGAAGTAAAATAATTCATGATCAACTGGGATTTATACCAGGTAGGCACAGGTGGTTCAACATTAGGAAAACAATCAATATAATCCATTGCATAAATAAAACAAAAGACAAGAAGCACATGATCTCATCAATCGATGCAGAAAAGGCATTCGACAAAGTCCGACACCCATTCATGATAAAAACTCTCAAGAAAATAGGAACAGAAGGGAAATTCCTCAATATAATTAAGGGCATTTATACAAAGCCAACAGCCAACATCATCCTAAATGGAGAGACTTTGAAAGCATTCCCCTTGAGAACAGGAACCAGACAAGGATGCCCTTTATCACCACTCTTATTCAACATTGTGCTAGAGGTCCTAGCCAGAGAAATTAGGCTAGAAGAAGAAATAAAGGGCATCCGAATTGGTAGGGAAGAAGTCAAAGTATCTCTATTTGCAGATGATATGATCTTATACATAGAAAACCCCAAAGAATCCATAAGAAAACTACTGGAACTAATAGAAGATTTCAGCAAAGTTTCAGGATACAAGATAAATATACAAAAATCAGTTGGATTCCTTTAAACCAACAAAGAGAACTTCGAAGAGGAAATCACCAAATCAGTACCATTTACAATAGCCCCCAAGAAGATAAAATACTTAGGAATAAATCTAACCAGAGACGTAAAAGACCTATACAATGAAAACTACAAGACACTACTGCAAGAAACCAAAAGAGACCTGCATAAGTGGAAAAACGTACCTTGCTCATGGATAGGAAGACTCAACATGGTGAAAATGTCAATTCTACCCAAAGCGATCTACAGATACAATGCAATCTCGATCCAAACTCCAATGGCATTTTTTTATGAGATGGAGAAACAAATCACCAACTTCATATGGAAAGGCAAGAGGCCGCAGATAAGTAAAGTATTACTGAAGAAGAAGAACAAAGTGGGAGACCTCACACTACCTGATTTTAGAAACTACTATACTGCCACAGTAGTCAAAACAGCCTGGTACTGGTACAACAACAGATAACATAGACCAATGGAACAGAATTGAGAATCCAGACATAAATTCATCCACCTATGAGCAGCTGATATTAACAAAGGCCCAAAGTCTGTTAATTGGAGAAAAGACAGTCTCTTTAACAAATGGTGCTGGCATAACTGGATATCCACACGCAAAAAACTGAAACAAGACCCATACCTCACACCATGCACAAAAACTAACTCAAAATGGATCAAAGACTTAAATATAAAATAAAAAATGATAAAGATCATGGAAGAAAAAATAGGGACAATGCTAGGAGCTTTAATAGATGGCATAAACACAATGCGAACCATAAGTAACAATGCACAACCACTAGAAGAGAAACTAGATAACTGGGAGCTTCTAAAAATCAAACACTTACGCTCATCAAAAGACTGCATGAAAAGATTAAAAAGACCACTGTCTTAGTCATCTAGTGCTGCTACAACAAAAATACCACAAGTGGATGGTTTTAATGAAGAGAAGTTTATTTCCTCATAGTCAAAGTAGGCTAAAAGTCCAAATTCAAGGTGTCAGCTCTAGGGGAAGGCTTTCTCTTTCTCGGCCTTCTCAGGAGGGTTCCCCCAGACTAGGAGCTTCTTGGCGCAGGGACCCCGGTGCAAAGGACGCGCTCTGCTCCCAGCACTGCTTTCTTGATGGTATGAGATCCCCCTGTCTCACTGCTCACTTGTGTCATTTATATTTCAAGAGATTGCCTCAGGACACAATCCAGTCTTGTAGATCAGGTCCTGCCTTACTAACACAACTGCCACCCATCCTCCCTCATTAACATCATAGAAGCAGGTTTACAACATACAGGAAAATCACACAGTACCAGGAATCATGGCCTAGCCAAACCGATACACACATTTTTGGGGGGGACATAATTCAAACCATGACAACCACCTACAGGCTGGGAAAAAATTTTTGGCTACGACAAATCCAATCAGCATCTAATCTCTAAAATCTACAAGATACTGCAAAACCTCAACAACAAAAAGACAAATAACCCAGTTAAAAAATGGGCAAAGGATATGAACAAGCACTTTGCCAAAGAAGACATTCAGGAGGCTAACAGACACATGAAGAAATGTTCACGATCATTAGCTGTTAGAGAAATGCAGATAAAAACTACAATGAGATATCATCTCACCCCAACAAGGCTAGCATTAATCCAAAAAACACAAAATAATAAATGCTGGAGAGGTTGTGGAGAGACTGGAACACTTATACACTGCTCGTGGAAGTGTAAAAGGGTACAACCACTTTGGAAATCGATTTGGCACTTCCTTGAAAAGCTAGAAATAGAAGTACCATACGATTCAGCTATCCCGCTCCTTGGAATATATCCTAGAGAAATAAGAGCCATCACATGAATAGATATATGCACACCCATGTTCATTGCAGCACTGTTCACAATAGCAAAAAGATGGAAACAACCTAGGTGCCCATCAATGGACGAATTGATAAACAAATTATGGTATATCCACACAATGGCATACTACGCAATGATAAAGAACAACGATGAAGCCGTGAAACATCTTATAACATGGAGGAATCTGGAGGTCATTATGCTGAGTGAATTTAGTCAGTCACAGAAGTACAAATATTGTATAAGACCACTGTTATAAGAATTTAAGAAAAGGTTTAAACACAGAAGACAACATTCTTTGATGGTTACGAGGGTGGGGAGGGAGGGTGAGGGTTATTTACTAACTAGATAGTAGACAAGAATTATCTTAGGTGAAGAGAAGGACAGCGCTCACTACAGGGGAAGTCAGCACAACTGGACTAAACCAAGCTAAGAAGTTTCCTGAATACAATCAAACACTTTGAGGGACAGAGTAGCAGAGGTAGGGATCTGGGGACCATGCTTTCAGGGGAAATCTAGGTCAAATGGCATAACAAAGCTTATTAAGAAAATATTCTACATCCTACTTTGGTGAGTGGCATCTGGGGTCTTAAAAGCTTCCAAGCGGACATCTAAGATGCATCAATGGGTCCCCACCACCTGGAGTAAAGGAGAATGAAGAACACCAAAGACACAAGGAAAGTATTAGCCCAAGAGACAGAAAGGGCCACATAAACCACAGACTTCATCAGCCTAAGACCAGAAGAACTAGATGGTGCCCGGCTACCACCAATGACCGCCCTGACAGGGAACACAACAGAGAGTCCCAGATGGAGCAGGAGAAAGGTGGGGTGCAGAACTCAAATTCTAGTAAGAAGACCAGACTTAATGGTCTGAGACTGGAGGAACCCTGGAAAGCATAGCCCCTGGATTCTCTATGAGCCCAGAACTAACACAATTTCCGAGGCCAACTCTTCAGATAGGGATTGGACTGGACTGTGGGGCATAAAGGGATACACGTGAGGAGGGTGCCTCTTAGCTCAAGTAGATACAAGAGACTCAACGGGCAGCTTCTGTCCAGAGGTGAGATGGGACAGCAGAGAGGGTTAGGAGCTGGTTGAATGGACATGGGGAATCCGGGGTGGAAAGGAAGAGTGTGCTGTCACAGTATGGGGAGAGTAATTAGGGTCACATAACAACATCTGTATAAATTTTTGTATGGGAGACTAACTTGAAATGTAAACTTCATCTAAACTCCAACAATAAAAAAGAAAAAAGAATTTGGATGAAGTAACTGCTTAATTTTCCCCAAGGACTTATCAAGCCTGGTGGTTCTCAAACAGAGGCAATTTTATTCCCAGCAGGTAACATTTTGGCAATGTCTGGAGACATTTTAGGTTGTCATAACCGGAGGGTGGGCTGGGTGGTGTAAATGGTTAAGTTCTCGACTACTAACTGAAAGGTTGGTGGTTCAAACCCACCCAGAGGTGCCTCAGAAGAAAGGCCTGGTGATCTGCTTCTGAAAGGTCACAGCCTAGAAAACCCTGTGGAGCAGTTCTACTCTGCACACACGGGGTCGCCATCAGTTGAAATCGACTAAACGACTTTTTTTCCTTACTGTTGTGTGGTGGGTAGAGGCCAGAGATGCTGCTAAAAACTCTGCAATGCACATGACAGCCCCCCACCACAAATAATCCTCTCGCCTCTAATGTCAATAGCGTCATTGTTGAGAGACCCTGATTTAGCCTTCGCTTGAACAAGTTTCATGATTGAAAACCATTCCCTTGTGAAGCTAATCAGTCAGTCATTGGAGAGTCATATGAGAGAATTATTGGCTAAGTTGAGGCAAAATCTGTAACATCTACCTGCTAGCCAAGGTTGTGTTTGGGGGCTAGCACGAGATAAGTCCATCCCTCTGCATGTGACAGTCGTTCCAGTACTGCAAGATACTGTTTACTCTCCCCAAAGCCTCCAAGTTTATAGAATCATCCGGGTTGCTCTGAAATAAGTGTGAATAAAACCCCAACAGTCTAGCCACATTTGAACGTTTTATTTCTGGTTTCATCTACACATTCAGGAGTGCTAGGAGAGTGGAAATAAACCCACCTGGCCCCCAAATTGTCTGTAAAACCATAAAGGGGCATCCAAGGGCCTTGTCTGCAAATAAGAAGTTGTGAATCCATTGCCTAGGGTGCATTTTTTACCTCTTTCTTCCTTTCCCACTATAAAAAGCAGCACAGCCAACATTTTGTCGTACACACCCTGCACAAACCGCAAACTGTGCCATTTCATAACACAAGTTCAGCGCTGCTCTCAATATAGTGCATTACTTTGAGGAGATAAAGGCAGCGATCCAGATTTATACTTGTGCAGTCAGAAATATAGAAATAAAAAATTAAGTTTGCCATCTTGAGCTTGAAATCATTGTCAAATCTTATTGGAGATACATTTATTCTGATTTCTGGCAATCTAACCCCCTTTAGCCATTTCACAGTTGGTGAGCAGAAAGGATGTTTCTGCCTCATTTACAGTGTCTGAACATGATTCAGACAATCAACTGCAACATTAGTCAAAGCAATCAGTGGCTAATGATTTCTGACAAGCACTGCAGTAACAGGCTTGAGGACCAGACTGGGCAGCAGCAGCATTCGGACGTACCTGACAGGAACCAGCAATGGGCACTGGTAGAAGATGATAAAAATGCGGGTAAACAGAACTGGTCTCAAACCACTTAAGGGCTCTCACACGCTTTCTGGAAAAGCATAGTATCTGACATGCAATAAATACAGTAATTCTTTTCTACAAATATGTTATATGGAATAAACACTGAGGACAATCAAGTGTGTAGCTTTGTAAACTCTAATATATAAAAATAGTTCAATCTTTTGCATTCAGCTCAAACTGTATTCTTAAACTGGGACTAGTCTAGCATTACCATGTGTATTGATCATTTGGGGGATGTATTCATTATCCCTGAAACACATTACCCATCATTTGGACTATCTATCACACACTGACTGCTTATGTTGCCCAACACAGAAAGTGGATGCTGTATGGTTGAGTGCAGAAAGGACCTAGTGTTAAAAAGACATGAGTCCTAGTATGTATTCTGCCACAAGCTCATTGTGTGATCTTGGAGAAATCACCTGATTATCTTATCTTACAATGTCCAAATTTGCAAGACAATTGGTTGAGTTAAAAGATCAAGAAGTCTTCCTTCCAGAAATATAATTTGGATTTTAGGACCCTATGATTGATTAATTTAGTTGCCCAAGATATTCCCTGTTTTTAATAATTTATTCTTGGCTCAAAAATTTCCTGATCAATTTATGTTTTTTTTAACTTTCTTTTGAAGAAACAAAATGGTGAATCATTTCATTCAACTGAAATTTTATTTTCATGTTTCCCCCTCATTTTAAAAGTCTTGCATATTCTTAAAGAACTGCCTTTTTTTTTTAATGTCCCTAAACTGGAATAGATGATAGGGAGGAGAGCTGAATCCACAATATCATTTGGTTATTATTAAATAGCAATTACTACTAATGCAAATGATCCGTGCTTCTAAAAGTAGCAAATCTTTGTTTTACAGTCTGAAATTTCAAAGAATTTGACAAAAATTCAAGGTTATCCTTAAATTGCATAGTTTGAATTAGAACTGCAAATTAATCCTTCACATGCTAGGCGCTTACATTGTAGTTTCAAAATCTGTTAAGGACAGAAATATATATCGAAAAAATGGTCTAAGGATCTCCTTCCACTGAAAACTCTCTCCCTACACGTACATTAAACAGATGACTCTCAAACCCAAAATAATGAGACATAATTCCACATACAGTGAAGAATAAATCTTTCCTCAGTAGTAAACTGAAAAGTATTGCTAAGTCAGTCATCATAGTTTTCTACTGTTTACAAGAGACATGTTTATGAAGAAATTTTATTCTGATTGTCAATTGTTAATTGGTGGCTTGTGCATGACTATGATGCTGGAAGCTATGTCACCAGTATTTCAAATACCAGTAGGGTCATCCATGGTGCACTGATTTCAGTAGAGCTTCCAGACTAAGACAGGCTATGCGACCTACTCTGGAAAATTAACCAATGAAAAATCCTATGGATCACACTGAATATTGTCTGATATAATGCTGGAAGATGAGACCCCTAGGTTGAAAGGCACGGAAAATACCCAGTCACAACAATGAGCTCGAACATACCAATGATTGTGAAGATGGCTCAGGATTGGACAAGTTTTGTTCTGTTTTACATGGGGTCACCGTGAGTTAAAGCTGACTTAATGGCAATTATCACTTCCCAAGAATCCTTCAATCTCTGTGAGCCCCAACTGTCTGCTGCTGAGTAATCATGGGATTAGGATCTTTCTCATTGTCACAGGAACCTTCACAATCAACTCCCTTACTTGAGGTAACCTGAATGAATCTCCTCTTTCTCGCCCAGAAGAATAAAACTAGGAAGAAGTATTGAGAGATAAAAGCCCTCCTTAGAGCTAAAGTGGCAAGAAATTAACTTTACGTCATTTTTTTCATGGTCATTAGTAAAAGACAATGTAAATTAATTCTTTCAGGACAAGAGAAATGCAGTAATATACAGTAGTCATATACAATGATTAGAGACTTGGTAATGAGAAAAGATGTGAGGAGAAAGAAAGGTTTTTGGGGTGTTTGTGTGTGTTTTCAATAAAAAAATTCTCAAGCTCCACTTGGTTATGTTTACACAGGGATAAAAATTGAGTGTGATTAATGATTCCATTGTACCTATCATAGCATCACCCGTATTTTCAGTTCTCTGTTATTTATGGTGATTAAAGATGGTGGTGGCAAACCAAATCAAATAAAATGCCAGTGAACCTGATTTGACCACACATGTACTGTCTTTGGAAACCCTAGGGGGCAGTTCTACTCTGTCCTATAGGGTTGCTAAGAGTCGCAATCAACTCAAGGGCAATGGGTTTTTTTGGTTGGTATTCTCATTCATTGTGCTGATGAAGAAATGTCAACATTTATGTCTTGCTGGAGTACGCAGGACTCTGGGAATCTTGCTCCAGCCACACTGACCTTTCCCTATTAGGAATGCACCCAGTTCTCTCCACCTCCAGGCTCCTTTTGCCTACAGGTCCTTCTACCTGCATTGCTCTTTCTCACTTTACTCCCTACTCTCCCAGTGCTTTTGCATCCAGCCAGCCTGAGTGCACGCACACACACACACACACACACACACACACACACACACGTGCACACAATACAACACTGCTTCTTTACCCTCTTCCAGCACTTACCATAGTGTCATATTTATCTATTTGATTAATGTTTATGTCTCCAATTAGATTATAAGTGCCATGAGGGCAGGGACGATATCTGTTTTGTTTTCCATTGTGACACCTAGCTCCTAGTCTTATGTCTCAAAATAGTACGTTGAATATTGTTGAATGAATACAGTAGAGCCCTTGGAAGCTACTAGCAGTGAAGTATCTCCGGAAACATTAATGTAGATATAATGAGCTGTCATTAAAAACAAAACAAACAAACAAACAAAAAACCCAAACCTGTTGCCATTGAGTTGATTCCGGCTCATAGCAACCCTACCAGACAGAGTAGAACTGCCTCATAGGGTTTCAAAGGAGTGGTTGGTGGATTTGAACTGCCAACCTCTTGGTTAGCAGCTGAGCGCTTAACCACTGTGCCACCAGGGCTCCATGAACTGTCATAGGCACTGGCTTTTGCAATATATATCATTAGATAAAGGAGAAAATGTAAAATACTGCTTTTTATAGCAAATGGAAAGTATGTGAAAATTTTCAGCTAACCATCAGTCCTAGAGAGGCAAGTAAGCCAGATTCCTAGATAAGTATTTTAATAAAATTAAATATTTAACAAAATTTCAAAATGACATAAGAATTCCCTGTCTAAACATGTGCTGGTTTTGTTTAGTCAAATCCCCAAACAAATAAAAGCTTCCTCCCATTTTGAGCTCATGTGGTCATTGTGCTCAGTGAGGACACACAGTTCAGAAATTAAATTATGTTGGAAAGTCATGGTACCTGGTAATTCTTCCTGTCTGTGGCGAGAATACCAATTCTTTTCTCTCTTCCTTTTAATCTAGAATAACCAGTCACTGTTGAGTTGATTTTGACTCATGGCGGCCCCATGTGTCAGAGTAGAACTGTGCTCCACAGGGCTTTCAGTGGCTGATTTTTTGGAAGTAGATCATCAGGCCTCTCTTCCCAGGTGCTTCTGGGTGGGTTCAAACCGCCAACCTTTAGGTTAGTAGTCAAGTGTCTAACTGCTTGTGCCACTTAGGGACTCCTCATCTAGAAAAATAGGAGACAGACACAGCTTCTACCTTCACAGTTAACAAAATGAGGCAGAATGGTGAGTGGTGGCAAGTCACTGACATGGTGACCAACAGAAGTCCTCAACTCTGCCAACCCTCAATGGCCACTTATCAACCCTTCTTTTGTTTTGCCACCTTAAAAAAAATGGCTTCTGGCTGCACGGGAAAGGATTAGGGAGCGTTCTACGCTCATAAGTGACTTCCGAGAAGTTGTTAATAAGCACTAATACTATGAAAAGTTCTGTATTTCTGCATGAACTGATTGCCACTAGGAAATCTGTCTTTCCCTGGATGGTAAAGCCGTCATCTATTCATAATCCCTCTTACTAGATTTCTTCCTCATTTAAGGCAGCATTCAATACAATTTCAGTGTGGTTTCCTTTTCTCAGAAATCCACGAAAGCCTTGAAAAACATTTTGAGCATATTCTCTCTGAACAATTTGATATATTTTCCACCACAGGCCATTATTCTGGTAAACTCGGTGAGCCCTAATTTAGATTCATGAAGTAATGCTTTCACATCGGGTTGTGTGAACACGTTTCTTTAAAATAAAACATGGTTGGAAAGCCTTCCTCTGAACCCTTTCACACAGGAGCAGCTTCATCTGTTACCCTTTCACAGTGAGAGAAGAGACAAGAAAACAATTTATGAGTCATTTCCATTCTGACAGATGTGACAATGATGGGAAATGTGATTCCTGCCAAGAGCTTTTGTCAAGTATGTTATAACAACTAGCAATAAGTGTAAATAATAAATGGCTGGGATCTTAGGGGGAAACGGTGGCAATACGAAACCATTTTTGGTACTTCTGAAGGGGCTCTGCCACTCTTGGAATCCTTTGGCTTCCCAGTAGAGTTTTGGCCTGACAATAAACAACAGTTTAGTACGTTATCTAATCCCAGCCAGGAGATGAGTTCAACAGCAAGCTTTTGCAGATGTTCACATCCAATAATATATCCATAATTGATGAAACAAGGAGGTCAGATGTAATGGCTGCCACTATCCCAGCAACAAATGAACGGTTATTGACAAAACAAGCCAGTGTGGCGCAGAGCAGTGACAGGCAGGAAACCGTGCGGAGGCAGAGGCGGGGAGGACGGTACCACACTTCATCCCGAGAACTCCTCAGCGCGCTGTGTAGCATAAGGGCCATAGTGACACACGAGCAGATGGAGGTGACTTGTAGAGGAAAAAGGACGTTCCTGAAGTACAAAAAAATGATGCAGACAGGCCAAGGCTGAGAAGGAAGCAGGGCTGGGGACCCGGGTAAGTACAAATGCATGAGGAGTTCAGAAATGCCTTTGAATGCTTGCACTGTGATCCAGATGTCTGGGTGCCTTTTATCATGCCGCAGGTCTCCACTCATACACCCGGCTGTCAAACTGTGCATTCTGCAAGACTGTAACACCAAAGTGGTTGCAAGGGATGTTTCGGTGCCCAGACCCTCCCTCTGAAGAACATCCATCAATATTCTTTTTAACACTTCAGATACTTTTATTTCTAGGTATTAAAAAAAAAAAAATCTATGAAAATCACTTGAGCAATATTAAGATTATTTTCTGATAAGCCAGTGATGCAGAATTGTGAATCTTGAAAATTCCTCAAGACTTGGGACTAACCCTGAAATACATGCTGCTTAAAATCAAATTTACTGCAAAGGAATGTGAGTCGGAGGCAAAGTTTTCCTTAATAATAAAAAACAAACACTGCACTTCATTCACCTCAACCTATGCAAAGTGTATAATAAATGCGTTAATCGAGTATACTTTTATTGAGTATAAAATTCAAGATATTTAAACATAAATAAATAGTGGAGATTCTACACTTTCATTCTGATGCTAAAAAATAATGTCTTTACACAGTTTACTGAGTAATAGTGTAAGACGAAGAATGGTAGAATGAAATGGTGGTTATTATTGCTATAGGTAGTCATAAAGAGGCTTGGGACAGAGATGTTTTAAATATTAATATTCCTAAAATCACTTAAATCAATTTAACACTCTTTAGTGCTTTATTCAGAAGTGTGATTTATTTTATACTTTGCAACCAATACCTTTGATCTGCTCTGAAATAACATATGAGCTGAAAATAAAATGGAAAAACAAATTGCTAGCATTCTTATAGTAAGTTTTAGGTTTCATAACATAAACTAGAAAATTACCATTGTATTTGGCACAATCAAATTACTTATCAGTAGTTAGAAATTGAGAGTTAGAGAGCCCAGAAGGAATCAGTGAGATCAGTTGTGTAATAACTTGCCAGTTGCCCTGCTTCCTTAGCCCTGGCATGCTCCCAGCTGCCCCCAATTTAGAACCCTCACAGTTCCCAGGGACCATTCCTGTTCCTAGTCTCCCAGGTTAGAAGTTTGGCATCTGTCTTAGTCATCTAGTGCTGCTATAATAGAAATACCACAAGTGGACAGCTTTAACAAACAGAAGTTTATTCCCCATCAATCTTCCCCTGGATGAGGAGCTTCTCCATGCAGGAACCCCGGGTCCAAAGGATGCACTCTGCTCCTGGTGCTGCTTTCTTGGTGGTATGAGGTCCCCCTGTCTCTCTGCTTGCTTCTCTCTTTCATATCCCAAAAGAAACCAGCTCAAGATACAATACAATCCCGTAGATTGAGTCCTGCCTCATCAACACAACTGCCGCTCATCCCCCCTCATTAATATCACAGAGGCAGGACTTACAACACACAGGAAAATCACATCAGATAACAAAATGGTGGACAACCACACAATACCGGGAATCATGGCCCAGTCAAACTGATAGACACGTTTTTTGGGGGACGCAATTCAATCCATGACAGCATCACATGAGTTTGCCAAGGATCATATTCTGATCTTAAAAACAAAAAGCCAAACCAGTTGCTGTCCAGTCATCCAGTTAACTTTGACTCATGGCGACCATGTGTGTGAGAGTAGAACTGTGCTCCACAGGGTTTTCAATGGCTGACTTTTTGGAAGTAGATCGCCAGGCCTTTCTTCTGAGGTGCCTCTGGGTAGACTTGAACCTCCAACATTGTTGGTCAGCAGCTGAGTGCATTAAATATTTGCACCACCTGGGGACTCCTATTCTGGTCTTAATCTTTGCTAAAATGACTCAGCTCTTGTGTCCCATGAGACCAAGCCCATCATGTATCCCAGGCCTCAACTGCCTTCCAGTCTTGTTCCTTGTGCTTGAATCTTTCTTGGTACCTAGCCCAGTTCCTAGTTACCATGAGTCTGGAGACCAACCTTGCTCCTGTCAGTGTGCCCCCATCAGGAATCCTGCACTGAACCCCAGTTGCTTGGCTTAGAGCTTGTCACTTGCCGATGGCCGTCACTACCAGTTATTGAGCAGAAACTACTTGTGCCAAGTATTTTATGTTCATGGTGCATTTAATCTTCACAGAGTCCTTTGAGATAAACATTAATGTTCCAATTTTACAAATGAGAAAAATGGAGTGCAGAGAAGCTGAGCAACTTTCTGTAGGATACATAGGGATTTGATGAAAGAGATAAAATTTGAACCAGGTTTCTTGGACCTCAAAATTCTTGTTCTTAAACACTGATACGCCCGCTGCTGGATCGCTCTGAGCATGGCTATGCTTCACCTAGACCTTCACTTACAGCTTACTGCCTCCTGCCACAGTTTTCAGAAGCTAGTCTCTACTCACCTATAGAGACATCCACTGCAGCCCAACGTTTGACCTTCTAGATACCAAGCTCATACTTGCCTGGTCACATCTTGGCCTATATTAACAGCTGCATTTTTTTTTTTAAACATATGTTCTAATTATAATAGCTAATAATAGCCAATACTAATTGAATATTTGGAGTCCTGGGTGGTGCAAATGGTTAACATGCTTGGCTGCCAACCAAAGGTTGGAGGTTCAAGTCCACCCAAGAGTACCTCGGAAGAAAGGCCTGATGATCTACTTCTGAAAATTCACCCAATGAAAACCCTGTGGAGCACAGTTCTACTCTGACACACATGGAGTCACCATGATATGAAATCGACTCAACAACAACTGATTGGTTTTTAACTGAGTATTTATGCCATTCCTCTGCCTGCAATGGCTCCCCCTTTTCACTCAAAAAAAACAAAAAAACAAACAAAAAAACCCTTGCTTTATAATAGCCTACAAGGCCTTACATGATCTGATCACTCCTTATCTCTTTGACTTCAGTTTCAACTACTCTTCAGCCTCCCTGTTCCCAAGCCCCCACCCCCCCTGACCAGGTACACTGCCATCTCGGGACTTTCACATTGACCATTATCTTTGCCTGGATTGCACTTCCCTCAGATATCCACATGGCTAACTGCTTCCAGTCTTCCCTCAAATGTCAGCCGCTCAGTGAGGCCTCCTCTGATGACCTATTTAAGATTCCCCCCACCTGGCCACTTCCCTTGGCACTCTGAAATCATTCCTTTGTTGTATTTAATATTCATTAATATTCATCTTACATTTATCATTATAAAACAAACTATATAATTCACTAATTTATTATGTTCAATATTCATTGTCTGTCTTTGCCCAGTGTTATGGGAGCTCCAGGAGGACTTTGTTTTGTTATTATGTATCCCAAGTGCCTAAAACAGGGTGTGACATAGCATAGGTGCTCCAAAAATATTTGCTGAATGAATAAGTCACAAGCTGTTCTTAAGACTACACATATTAACAGATGTAATATTCTCAGCACCCCATGAGCAGGCATTATTATTCTTTTTATCACTGTTTTAAAGATAAGGAAGCTAAGGCACCTGGAGTTAAGCCACTGAGCCAAGGTCATATAATCAGTGAGTGGTCCAGGTAGGACTTGAACCCAGGCAGTCTGATTTCACAGCCAGCACTCATACTCAGTCTTCTCTCCCATCTCATTCTCAGGATGCTGCCTGACAATGCCACCATGCAGGCCAGGCTCCAAGCTCTGACTCCTTTTGGTACAACCTGTCCAATTGTCAACTGAGATTATAACAATAGTGTCGGACAACAAGGGTGCTAAGAGAATAGAACGAAGTTTAATGACTTGTCCCTTGCCAAGGAGCTACTTCATGACAAAACCACAACTAGAACCCAGTGTCTGACCCCCAATTTGGTGTTTTTTTTTTTTTTTTTTTAATAACTTAATCTGAAGATTGTAATGCTGCCTAGATAGTAATTTTCTATTCTTATATATTACAATAAAAATTAAAAAAGTAATTTTGGCTTTGAAATCTTGTGACAAATATTAATGTTTAGTTACATAATACTTTAAAGGGAAAATGTTTATTTTTGTAACGTCTATGATATTATAAACATATAAAATGCACATAATAAACATTCACTCTGCTGTAAGGTAATATAAGCTCATAGGGAAAATGAATATGTTTAATTAAATTTAGGAAAAATGTATAGTTAAATCATTTGCAGTACACTACTAAGGACCAATAAACCATTATCTCTTTACTATTCTACTGGAATTTCCATCATCATGCTATATTAACAAATACCATCTTCATTTTACAAAGTAGGATGCTAAGAGATTTGCCTGTGATCCAGTAAGTCAGTGGTGGCAGCAGGAATAATATAATCCTTGCACGGACCTAGCAAATCATACCTTTACTATCCTATAACATTCACTAGCATTTGTTGAAGGATTACCACGTGCCAGGAGCAATTCTAAGGGCTTCTATATATTAACTCACTAACTCACAACCACCCTGTGAGTTAAGTACTATTATAATCCTCATTCTATGGTTGAGGGGAGCCCTGGTGGCGAAGTGGTTAAGAGCTTGTCTGTTAACCAGAAGGTTGGTAGTTCGAATCCACCAGTGTTCCTTGGAAACCCTATGGGGCAGCTCTACCCTGTCCTGTAGGGTCGCTATGAGTCGGAATCGACTCAGATGCAATGGATTTGGTTTGATCTGGGGTTTGAGGAAACTGAGGCATGAGAGGTTAAGTAACTCATCCAAGGTCACAAGATTAGAAGTGGCAGGACTAGGATTTGGAGTCAGATGATGTGATTCCAGGGGCCATGTTGTTAAACAGTACGTCATACTGTGGTAATGGTGGAGAGGGTAACAGAGAAAATGGAGTTCGACAGGTAAGGCCCTCTTCCCCTCCCCCTATTTTATCCAAATTTTACACGTTTTCCTCTACCAGTTTTTTCATCTGAAAATCTAACAAACATTTTTCGTATGCTCTTTTCCTTGCATTTATTAAGAGTTGCTAGTAGATGGCAAACTGGTATTAGGAGCAGGAAGAGACTAGGAAGATGGGAATAATATGTTGAGTACACAGCTTTTGAAAAAGTGAATTTATTGGTTTTCTTACCATTATATTTACTCTAGAGCTGTGCTTATTTTCACTGTCAGCAAACATCCAGAAAAAACAAGGCAAATTCAGCTTAACCAGTTAGTCAGAACCAATGAAGAATCCATGGAACCCCATTATCTATGCTAATGGAAGGGGAAGAGGGGGATGGAAATAAGAAATGAGAGGTGGGAATTCCTGACAGCACTTTCTCTGAAGAAGCTACAAAGCAGTAGGTCACTCTTAGCCTGATGCCACTTGCCACTTCTACTTCCTGTGTCCACTCACCCTCTTCTGCAAAGTCTCTGCTGATTCAGCACTGGCCCAGCAGCAGAGGTGATTTTTTTTTTAAGCTTGAGTGTTATTCTATAACAATTTCTACTGGACAAGAATAACAAATATTATTTATGTCCATAAGTAGTTCATTAAGCAGAACAGATGAGAATGTTATTAAAATTTTGTATGGGAGCTTTGTGATGAGACTTTACAGATGCGTTTAAAATTAAAATCATCTTACTGACAACTCCACCAGTTCCAACAGAATTAGTGGTTAGAAGCATGGGCTTCAGTCTTGGCTACACATTTGCTCGCTTTGTGACTGTAGGCTGGTGATTTAAGTCTCTGCCTTCTTCATCTGTAAAATGGCAGTAATATTAAATAAAAATACTACTAATAATGGGTTCTTGTAAGGAGTCCTGGTGGTAAAATGGTTAAGTGCTCGGCTGCTAAACAAAGGTCAGTGGTTAGAACCTACCAGTGGCTCCTTGGGAGAAAAGACCTGGTGATTGGTTTCCATAAAGATTGTTTTGTTGTTGTTAACTGTCACTGAGTTGGTTCTAACTCATAGTGACCCTATGTACAACAGAATGAAACACTGCCCGGTCCTGTGCCATCCTCACAATCACTGTTATGCTTGAGCCCATTGTTGCAGCCACTGTGTCAGTTCATCTCATTGAGGGTCTTCCTCTTTTCTGCTGAGCAGCTACTTTACCAAGCATCATGTCTTTCTTCAGGGACTGGACACTCCTGATAACACGTCTGAAGTATGTGAGACGAAGTCTCGCCATACTTGCTTCTAAGGAGCATTCTGGCTATACTTCTTCCAAGACAGATTTGTTCGTTCTTTTGGCAGTTCATGGTATATTCAATTTTCTTCATCAACACCATAATTCAAAGGCATCAGTTCTTCTTTGGTCTTCCTTATTCATTGTCCAGCTTTCACATACATATGAGGCGACTGAAAATACCATGGCTTGGGTCAGGCACACCTTAGTCTTCAAAGTGACATCTTTGCTTTTCAACACTTTAAAGAGGTCTTTTGCAGCAGATTTGCCCAATATAAGGTGTCGTTTGATTTCTTCACTGTTGCTTCCACGGGCATTGATTGTGGATTCAAGTGACATAAAATCCTTGACAGCTTCAATCTTTTCGCCATTTCTCATGATGTTGCTTATTGGTCCAGCTGTGAGGATTTTTGTTTTCTTTATGTTGAGGTGTAATCATGTGAAGGCTGTCGTCTTTGATCTTCATCAGTAAGTGCTTCAAGTCCTCTTCACTTTCAGCAAGCAAGGTTGTGTCATCTGCATATCACAGGTTGTTAAGGAGTCTTCCTCCAATCCTGATGCCACGTTCTTCTTCATATAGTTCAGTTTCTTGTATTATTTGCTTAGCATACAGATTGAATAAGTATGGTGATGCACCTTCTTGACTTTAAACCACACAGTATCCCCTTGTTCTGTTTGAATGACTGCCTCTTGGTCTATGTACAGGTTCCTCATGAGCACAATTAAGTGTTCTGGAATTCCCATTCTTTGCAATGTTATCCATAATTTGTTATGATTCACACAGTCAAATACCTTTGCACAATCAATAAAACACAGTTAAACATCTTTCTGATATTCTTTTCTTTTAGCCAGGATCCATCTGACATCAGCAATGATATCCCTCATTCCATGTCCTCTTCAGAATCCTGCTTGAATTTCTGGCAGTTCCCTGTTGATGTACTACTGCAACCACTTTTGAATGATCTTCAGCAAAATTTTACTTGTGTGTGATATTAATGATATTATTTGATAATTTCTGCATTCTGTTGGATCACCTTTCTTTGGAATGGGTACAAATATGGATCTCTTCCAGTTGGTTGGCCAGGTAGCTGTCTTCCAAATGTCTTGGCATAGATGAGTGAGCACTTCCAGTGCTGCATCTGTTTGTTGAAACATCTCAATTGGTATTCTGTCAATTCCTGGAGGCTTGTTTTTTGCCAATGCCATCTGTGCAGCTTGGACTTCTTCCTTTTGTACCATCGGTTCTTGATCATATGCTGCCTCCTGAAATGGTTGAACGTTGCCCAATTCTTTTTGGTACAGTGACTCTGTGTAGTCCTTCCATCTTCTTTTGATGCTTCCTGCATCATTAAATATTTTCCCTGTAGAATCCTTCAATATTGCAACTTGAGGGTTGAATTTTTTATTCAGTTCTTTCAGCTTGAGAAATGCCGAGCATGCTCTTCCCTTTTGGTTTTCTAACTCTAGGCCTTTGCATATTTCATTACGGTAAAGATTACAACCTATGAAACCCTATAAGGCGTTCTACTCTGTTACATTGGGTCACTATGAGTCCAAGTTGACTCAATGGCACTTAAGAACTACAACAGAGTTCTTATGAGTATTTAATGAGGTAAAACGTGATAAAATAAAAAAGGCTGGGCACAGTTCCAGACACATAGTACATGAGTAAAAAGTACACATTAGTTGTTATTGCTGTTGATGATGATGCCATCAGTCAGAACTCATTTAGTTTCAAGGGACAGAAAGAACCCCAAATTGATTTAGGCTGAAGGGGGGATCTAGGGACTCAAAGAACACTGGGAATTTCTCTCTCCTTTTTTCATTTCAGTTCCCCTCTCTGTGTTAGCTTTATTTCCTCAGCCCACCATCCTCCATGCCTCTGGATCTCCCAGCTCCCACCAAAGAGGACCGGCTCTGACTTGGAAAACAAATAATTATCAGATAAGTAATCTGATGGATCCAGTTTGGGCCCATCAATCATTGTGGCTTAGGGATTGGAGACTTTTGATTGACTCAGCTTGTTCAGGGAGAGGTCCTAAACCATTCACTGGGACAAGAAGTGGCCGTGGTGTTAATATCTGTACCACAAGGTTAGAGAAAAGACCACAACCGTAAGAAGGATGGGTGTGGAAGAGAAAAACAATAGATGTTCTCTAAATTACTATTAAATTTTTTTGTATACATCTGCTTCTCCTCCTGTGTCTTCCTCTCATTTAACAGTACCATCACACTTTGTGTTACCCAAATAAAAAAACTTCACTCATCTTTGTCTCTACCCTGTGTCTAATTATTTACATATACTCAGACAGCAAATTTAAAAAAATTTAAAATGTCTCTCAAATCTGTCTATTATGAGTTACACCATCATTTCCTGTGTTCAGGGACTTACTGTTTCTCATCTGAACTATTTTAGAAGAGCTCTCTAATTTATTTTTCCTCCTCCAGTCTGTCTTCCTTCAATTTTTCTTCCAGACAACTGCTAGGGATGTCCTTCTAAAGCAAGTTCCAGTTACTGTCAACTCGGACTCATGGCAACCCCACGTGTTTCAGAGTAGAACTGTGCTCCATAGGGTTTTCAATGGCTGATTTTTCAGAATTATATTGCCAGGCCTTTCTTTCAAGGTGCCTCTTGATGGACTCAAATCTCCACCTTTCATTTAGGAGCCAAGTGTGTTAACTGTCTGCACCACCCAGGGACTGCTAAAACAAGTTACTGCCCTACTTAAAGTCTTCTAACCCCTGGGCAAAGTCCTTGAAGCTCTGATTCCACCACCCTATCTTTCCAGGCTCTCCTGCAAAGGGCCTTTCCCCACTCCCCTGCTGACCTGACATTCACACTCCAGTGTGGCTGGAATGTATTTTCTGCCCTCTCAGGCCTCTACTCATGCTGCTCCCCTCTCTACTGAGGGGACAGCTACCATTTAACTCAAATGTCATCTCTTTGGGAAACCTTCATCACAGTCTCCAAGTAAAAGGAAGCTTCTTTGTTGCCTGTCTAGCTCCTTGTCCCTACTACAAGTATTGCACTTAGCACATTGAATTGTATGTTGAACCTGTACCAGTTGCCATTGACTCTGACTCATGGGGATCCCATGTGTATGATGATAGACCTGTTTTCAATGGCTAATTTTTCAGAAGTAGATGATCAGGGCTTTCTTCCCAGGAGCTTCTGGGTAGACTTGAATTTCCAACCTTTTGGTTAGCAAAGTGTGTTAACCATTTGTCCCACCCAGGGACTCCCAAATTATGTGTTTCAAAAACCAAACCTGATACCACAGAGTGGATTTTGACATACAGCAACCCTGTAGGACAGAGTAGAACTGCCCCATAGGGTTTCCAAGGCTGTAAATCTTTACCACATTGTTCTCCTGTGGAGCAGCTGGTGGGTTCGAACCATCGATCTTTCCTTTAGCAGCCTAGTACTTAACCACTGCACAACCAGGACTGCTAATTATGTGTTAGACATGTCTATTTCCCCTACTGGACCATGCAGTCTTGCAGCACAGTAAGACTTTACTTGAGTATAAAGAAATTGCCTAGAACTATTATTTAACAATGTGCACCGAACTGAAGTTTAAATAAATAATAGCCCATCACCAACATACCAAAACCAAACCCATTGCCGTCGAGTTGATTCTGACTCATAGCAACCCCACAGGACAGAGGAGAACTGCCCCATAGGGATTCCAAGGAGTGGCTGGTGGATTTTAACTGCTGACCTTTTGGTTAGCAGCCAAGCTCTTAACCACTGCACCACCAGGGCTCCATTACCAACATAGTGCTATTTTCGCTCTTGGGGACTTTTGCCAAAATTACTCAGGATACCAAAAGCTATAGGACTGTATTATTTTCCCTATTTTTTTATTTGCTTTATAATTTATATGGTTATCTTTTCACTTTATGAGGTCATCTTTAAATGTCTTTTATTACTTCTTAATCATTTACAAATAATTTTCTTTAAGTTTCTGAGTTGAGATGAATAGCTGAAATGACTAACTGCTATGATCAATCCTGTGCTGAAGGCTTTTACTGGAACAACCTATATAAAACTTACTAAAAACATTTATTAAAACCTTTACATGTTAATTAAAGTAATGGAAAGAAGTAACAGTTTACTTTTTAAATAGTTTTTTTTTTCTTATTACAAAATAAGTATATGTTAATTATAGAAAACTTTGGGAATACAAACCTCCCCCATAAAAAAATAGAAAATTAAAGTTATTCATTATTCCAACTTCCATAGATAACCACAAAAACAATTTAATATTTCTAGTCTTTTCATCCATATGTGTGTGTGATTTTATATGTATATAAAATACATCCTTATTTATAAAAACAAGGTCACTATGTACATTCTATTTTGTAACTTGCTTTTTGCTTAATGCATTGATAATAGTTTTATTGTTATTAACTATTTACTAATTTTATTGCTATTTTTGTTGGCAGCATTGTATTCCATCACAGGATATTCAATAATGATTTAATCAATTTGCTCTTGTTGTGCATTTACTTTGTTTCTGGAATTTTCACCATTATCAACAATTCTTATAATGATATATATAAAGGTTATAGCTAAATGTCTATATATATTAATAATTACTATACAAATAATATTATAGCTAAATCTTTGTATACATTAATAATTATTTCCTTCAGATAAATTCTAAAATGGGTAATTCCTCAGTCAGAAGATATGCAAAATTATAAACCTTTTTAAAACAAAACTACCACTTATCAAGTGCTTACTAAGTGCCAGGCACGTTACTTCTTTATCTAACTTAATCCTCACAGCAAAGGTATTATCCCATTTTAAGAGGTAAAGAAAAGGAAGCTTAGAAGCCATGTAATTTGTACAAGTGTAGCGGACTCTGTCAGTGCCCCTCCCATAAACTCTACAGCCAAGGGCTGCTTACCGCAGCACCCGTGACTTCTTGCCTGAGGGCCATTTGGTCTTAAGATCATGTTCCATCTGAGTTCAGGTAAGCTGAACTTGAAGGAGAATTAATGTCCCTGGAAGCAGCTCTCAACCAATGAGAGCTGGGGATTGGTGGATAAATACACCAGCTTCCTCATCCTTCTACTTCGATATCAAGCGTTTCTCCACTGTTTCCTCTAGTTTTCCAGCAGGACTGAGCTCCATTTGCCCACAGCGTTAAACGGGCTTTGTAACATACCCTCTGTCAGCTTCCTTCCCTTGCCTGACTCCCCTGCTGGTGGGACTCCTCGAAAATAAACCATGTGCAGTCAAGTCCATTTCTCAAACTCTGCTTCTGGGGAAACCCAAACCAAGACATCAATGTTGTTAGTTTACTACTGCAAAAATGTTCCCCTATGATGCTTTTATAAACATGTGAAGAATGACTTGTAAACTTTGTAAAAATACCTGAAAATATGTATTTGTGTCAGAACCATGAGACACATTCAGACTGAAATAAAAATATTTTGTAATTATGCTATTTTATGTTATGACATTTATTTATTTTGAAACTCTAGCACTTAGAATCAAGTTAACCCCAGTCTTTACAGTAGGACACAATTCTATCATTAGTCTGTGCCCACATCCTCAATTATTTTGTTTTTTTTTTAAATTTTTTTAAATTGTACTTTAGATGAAGGTTTACATAACAAATAGTTTCTCCTTAAACAGTCAGTACACATATTGTTTTATGACACTGGTTAACAACCCCATGACATGTCAACACTCTCCCTTCTCGACCTTGGAGGAGCTTTTTTTTGGTGAAAATATACATAGTCAAAGTCACACCATTTCAAAAGTTTCTACATGTACAATTCAGTGACGTTGATTACAGTCTTCCAGTTGTGTTGCTATTCTCGCTGTCCTTTTCCAAATTATTCCATCACCATTATCTTCAACTCACTGCCCCCTAGGCTTCCCATCAAACCTTTTGAGTTGCTGTTGTCAGTTTGATCTCACATAGACAATTCTTTTTTTTTTTTTGGTACCTTAGATGAAGGTTTGCAGAACAAATAGTTTCTCATTAAACAGTTAGTGCAAATATTACCCTATGACAATGGTTAACAACCCCACGACATGTCAACACTGTCCTTTCTCAACCTTGGGTTCCCTATTCACCAGCTTTCCTGTCCCCTCCTGCCTTCTAGTCCTTGTCCCTGGACTGCTGTGCCTCATTAGTCCCGTTTTGTTTTTTGAGGCTGCCCAATCCCTGGCTGAATGGTGAACCTCAGGAGTAGCTTCACCACTGAGCTAAAAGGGTGTCCGGGGGCCATACTCTCGAGTTTCTCCAGTCTGTCAGGCAAATAAATCTGGTCTTTTTTTTGGTGAGTTAGAATTTGGTTCTACATCCTTTTCCAGCTCTGTCCAGGACCCTCTATTGTGTTCCCGGTCAGAGCAGTCAGTGGTGGTAGCTGGGCACCATCTAGCTGTACTGGACCCAGTCTGGTGGAGGCCATGGTAGCTGTGGTCCATTAGTCCTTTGGACTAATCTTTTCCTTGTGTCTTGTTCTCTTCATTCTCCCTTGCTCTTGAAGGGGTGAGACCAGTGGAACATCTTAGATGGCTGCTCACAGGCTTGTAAGACCCCAGACGCTACTCACCAAGGTAGAATGTAGAACATTGTCTTTATAAACTGTGTTCTGCCAAATGAGCTAGATGTTCCCCGAGACCATGGTCCCCACAGTCCTCCACCCAGCAATTCAGTCTCTCAGGGAGTTTGGAAGTGTCGATGGAGCTTCCATGACCTTTCCTTGTACAAGTTGTGCTGGCTTCCCTAGTATTGTGTACTGTCTTACTCTTCACCAAAGTTACCACTTATCTATTGTCTATTTAGTCCCCCCCCCCCCATCCCTTGTAACCAACAAAGATTGCTTCTTTTTGTGTGTAAACTTTTACATGAGTTTTTACAGTAGAGGTCTCATACAATATTTGTCCTTTTGTGACTGACTTATTTCACTCAGCATAATGTCCTCCAGTTTCATCCATGTTATGAGATGCTTCACAGATTCATCATTGTTCTTTCTTGTTGCATAGTACTCCATTGTGTGTATGTACCATAGTTTGTTTATCCATTTACCTGTTGATGGGCATCTAGGTTGTTTCCATCTTTTTGCTGTTGTGAACAGTGCTGCAACAATCATGGGCGTGCATATGTCTATTCATGTGATGGCTCTTATTTCTCTAGGATATATTCCTAGAAGTGGGATTGCATTTTGTAGTGGGTTTTTTTTTTTTTTCTTTTTTTTTTTTGTGGTGCTGACGTTTTCTTTGTCCCTCTTATGCTCCTGTGCTGAGTTCCTTCTGTTTGTGGATTTTATTTTCATTTCTTTTGCTTTTGTCGGTTTTGTTTTTACTGAGACTTTATGTTTTTCTTCTTTATTTTGATGAGTAGGTTTGTTAACTTTCTTTGTGGTTACCTTGAAATTTACCCTTACCTTCCTAGATTTGAACCAGTCTATTATTACTTGGTATTGCCTTGCCTTCCTCTCCATTAGAAGCTTCTATACCTACACCATTTATTCCTTCTTTTATTGTTCTGATGCTGTTGTCCTTACAGATTAACCTCTCTGGTTCCCTGTTGTAATTCTTTTGGTTTTGCATAGTCCTTAAGAGTTCATTTCCTAGGTTGGTATCTGGCTAGTACAATCCTGTGTCCTAGATTCAGCCTGTGGTCTGATGTTGTTTGTTCTCAGATAGAAGGACTCCCTTTAATAATTCTTGTAAGTTTGGTTTGGTTTTTACATAGTCTGTTAATTTTTGTTTATCTGGAAGTGAACTAATTTCACCATCATATTTGAACAAAAGTTTTGCAGGATATGTTATTCTTGGCTGGCAATTTTTTTCTTTCAAGGTTTTATATATGTCATCCCACTGCCTTCTTGCCTGCACGGTTTCTGCCGAATAATCCGAGCTTAGTCTTATTGTTTCTCCTCTGTATGTGACTTTTTGTTTTTCTTGAGCTGCTCTCAGGATTCTTTGTTTGTCTTTGGTTTTATCGAGTGTGATTATGATATGCCTTGGTGATTCTCTTTTGGGTGTTGTCTCAGTCATCTGGTGCTGCTCTAACAGGAATACCACAAGTGGATGGCTTTACAAAGAGAAATTTATTGTCTCACAGTCCAGTAGGCTACAAGTCCAAATTCAGGGCATCAGCTCCAGGGGAACGCTTTTTCCATCAGCTCTGGAGGAAAGCCCACGTCATCAGTTTTCCTTTGGTCTGGGAGCTTCTCTGCACAGGAACCTCAGGTCCAAAGGATGTGCTCTGCTGCCAGCACTGCTTTCTTGGTGATATGAGGTTCCCATGTGTCTCTGCTCGCTTCTCTCTTTTATATCTCAAAAGAGATTGCATTAAGACACTGATCTTGTCAACCTTATCAGTATAACCTCATCACAGTGATAGAATTTACAACACATGAGGAGATCACATATAATCTCATCATAGTGGTAGAGTTTACAACACATAAGGACATAACATCAGATAACACAATCATACAATACTAGGAATCGTGACCTAGCCAAGTTGCTACACACATTTTTTGGGGGACACAATTCAATCCGTGACAGGGGTCTATCCTATATGGGGTTCGTTGAGCTTCTTGGATGGTCAGCTTTTCATCTTTCATGATATTGGGGAACTTTTCTGTCAGCAATTCTTCAATGATCCTCTCTGTGTTTTCTGTTTTCTCCCCCTGTTCTGGAACTCTGATCACTTGCAGAATTTTGCTTTTGATTGTGTCCCACATAATTCTCAGGGTTTCTTCATTTTTCTTTGTTTTTTTTTTTTTCTGAGTTTTCCTGAAACAGAGTTGTATCTAAGTGTTTGTCTTCAATTTCATTTCAAACCTGCTCCTAAGCCCTTCTATGACACTGTCCATTTCTGAAATCTTGTTGTTTATCTTTTGGATTTCTAATTGTTGTTTTTGTATGATTTCTAGTTGTGAATTTATTTTGGCATTTTGCTCCTGTATTATTTTCTTGAGTTCTTCCATTTTTTTGCCTGTATTTTCCATGAATTTGTCTGTTTTTTCCTCATTTTTGTCTGCTTTTTGCTTCAACTCTTGGATAATTCTGAATATTAGAGATTTGAATTCCCTATTAGTTAGGTCTAGTGCCTTTTCTTCTACTGGAAGGTCATCTGGTGCTTTATTTTGGATGCCTACTGGAACCATCCTGTACTGTTTTTGTAACTGTTTTGATATTTTCTGCTGTCTTTGGGGCATTTAGTGGTTATTTTCCTCATTTATTAATTGTCGATTTGTTTGTTTCATCCTGTTTTTTTGTTTTATTTGGTTATGTCTGAGCAGGTGGGCTGTGCATACTTTGTTGTTTGCTAGTCTGTGGGCACGATCCTTTTCACCTCCTTCTCCAATGGGCAGGGTCATTCATTCAGGTATGGTACAGCAGGGCAGGTGCAGCTGAAAAGGAGTTGCTGGATGGGTTGTTTGTGGCACATACCAGGGCTGACAGTACGGACCAGGAATCAGTGCAGGGCAGTAGGCTGTACCTGTGCTGCTTGGGATTGTGATGCTCAGCTCATGGTGCAGGTAGGCAGGAAGGAGGGGGTAGATTGCGATGTGTGGAGCTGAGATGGGTATGGGAAAGAAGAGAGAGAGGACAGAGGAACAGGAGCCAAAAACACACACACAAACAAAAAAAGAGTGCTAAGGGAGCTGGCTATTGGAGTGGAAAGATGAGAGACTGAGAAATGGGGAAAAACAAAAATAATAAAAAAAGAAAAAGGGTAAAAGAAAAAAGTGAATAAATTGAGAAACTGGAAATGAAGAAAGACAAAAAGGGAATGAGAGAAGAAAACAAAACAAAGAAACAAAAAAAAAACAAAAACAAAAAAACAAGAAAAAAGAAATGCCCCCAGTGATGTCCCTGTGCTTCTGAGGAGACAAGGGAGTAGCTTCCAAGCCGCACAGTACTGCTGGCTAGAAGGAGCTCCCAAGCCGAGAAAAGAAAAAGAAAACAAACAAACAAATCAAAACAGAACAAATCAGAGCAAACAAACAAAAAAGCCCTGGAGGGTCCCACCAGCGTGGCAGCATGGGCCGGGAAGCAGTTTCACAGTCAAGTGGTGTTTCTCAGTCTTTCAGGAAGAAGCAAAGATGGCACACGGGGCCAGGTATTTGAAAGAAAGGAGGGGGAGGTAGTGAGAAGTAAGGAAGAAATCAGAAGAAGCAGAAAAAAGCAACATCAGCAGCCAGCAAAAGGCACTCGGGGAGCCAGCCAGTGCAGGCGGGTGGAATCCAAGCAACACTGGGGTGCAGCTGGTGGTTCCCGGCCAAGAGACTGTGGCTGCAGGAAGCAGAGGAGGCTAAGTGGGGGTGAAGAAGGGTGGTGGGTGGGAAAGCGTATATCGCTGGTTACCAGTTGTTTTTTCTCCAGCTGAAAGCTCCATGAAGCTGCTTTCTCATACCCCCTGTTCGCTGATTTCTGATAGGAGTCCAAGATGGCTGATCCATGCTGCAGTAGCTGCTAGGGGACCTCTGCATATATCTCTCCTCACTCTCTGTTCTCAGTCAGTTTCTTACTCCATTCGGTGCTTGGCTGAGTTCTTTATCTCTTCATTTGATGCTAAGGGTTCAGGATTGACATGTGACTCTGTTTGACTTAGTTTTTCTGATCTTTGCTGTGGAGGGACGGTGTGGTGCTTCTGACAGTAGTGCCATGTTGCCTGGAAGTTGAGTTTTTCTCCAATCCTGATGCCACATATACTCCAGCTTCTTGGATCCCTCAATTGTTTTAAATGAGATTTTTCTCCTACATTCTCCCTCCTGACTCTTCTTCCACTTCCTCTCCACAGGCTGTCATTGTAATGTGTCATGAAGATGGCAGATACACCCAGGAGTGGGCTTGTGCACCACAGGTTAATCACACACTGAATCTTCACCCTCTCAGAACTCTATATCAGCTTACACTCCTAACCCACGATTCCTGTTGTTTCACATCCCTGTCAACATTTGATACTATTTGACTTTCTAATATTTTGCCTTTTAAGTCATGATTTTATGCAAAAAAATATTAAACTTCTCCCTTGAAATGCTCCCCAAAGAAAGCTGTTATACACATAATCTATATAATCTACTCTTCATTATTCAGCAACTGAAGCCATTTTGTGGATTGGTGGGTATCTTCATTATCTTCCTTCTCTTCATCTGCCCATCCCTGGCCATCATCATCACCATTTAAAAAAATATGAGGGTCAACAGAAGACATTTATGGGGAAAAAAATAGAGACTTTCTTTTAACTAATCTTAATAAGAGTCCATTTTATTAGTTACTAACTAAACTTTTACATGTTTTAGTAAGGAAGAAAGTTGAAATTACTGGGTGAGTTTTTTTCCAAGTATATGGATTGACTATTAGGAATATAGTATGAATGCCAATATTTCAAACTCTGATATGTTATTTTTATTGAGAATTAATTTTACTGAGCAAGTTCTAAAGACAATCTAGCTGTTAATTGAAGATGAAGTAATTGCCTACATTACAGATACATTTGAGAATATTTTGTTACATTTTAAGATGCCGAATTAGATTTTCTCTCTTAAGTTACCCCTTTTATGTCTTAGAGGAAAAATATGTAGTTTGTCTAAACTTAAAATGATGAAGTATGATCCACACACATTCCTATTTAACACAACTAATCCTATAACCATCCCTGGGTTCTTCCAGGTGTGATGCCTTTTCTTCTTTGGCGGCTACTAGATCAACGTGTGCTAACAGCTGTGCCATTGCCTCTAGGTCTGTCATACAATTAGTCTTGTGATGAACTATGCAGGTTGCTTTATTGCTCCAGAGAACATTTTCATATGCTAGGGCTTGAACTTTAAGGAGTATACATACATTATGTTCCATATGTCACTATTCTGTAGGGATGATTAGAGTAGTTAATTTTCAGATTCTTGAAGTTCATCCTCTTTAGGATGAACCAAACAAAAATAGTTATCCCTCTCTTCATTTTCTCTCAAAATGAATACCTGAAATTTTTGCACTGGTTCCTAAAATGTGAACGACTGACTGAAAACAAAAATTTTAACAGTTTTGTAAAGAGCTATTGTAGCAACATCTTTTTTTTTAAATGAGTAAGTAAAATAATCATGAAGTTTTGGTTGAAGTCGTATTCCAGATTTCAAAGGAATCAAAAACTAGCTTTCACATTTAAAAAATATAAATAAGTTTGATTACTAGAAAATTAATGTATATATTAATTTAGGCCATGAACTTTCTTTCCTGACAGAAAAGTTCTCTTCATTTCCATGAATGTCTATGAATTGCAATTTTTTTGTCATATCCTGTTTAAAAAAGATTTTCATTTTTTCCTGAGCCTTCTGATTTTTCTTGCTTTTGTTATTTGTATGACAAATACTGTAATTCATATGACAAATACTATAATGTATATATGATAATGTATATGACAAATACTATAATGTATATATGACAATGTATATGACAAATACTATAATGTATTTGTCATTTAAAAAGAAAAAATGCACATGGTGCTTTCCTAAGCTATAACATTGCAAAGAAAAAAAATCATTAGAGAAGTTTTAAAAAATTAAATAGAGAAAAAGTTTAAAGACAGTTAATTTCCCTGTTAATGAGGACGTTTTTAAAAAAATGCATTTAATTTACTAAGATTTTAAAGACTGCAGAAATTTATATGAAATGATCATTGCAAAATTATCTTTGTTTTTATGTTTATAAAGGTCTTCATATACAAAGGCAACTGTAACAAAATTATAAATAAAATATTTTGCTTTCTCATACTCCCCAAATCATTGTAACAAATTTTTTATGAGCAAACTTAAAATGCTATTTTTCAAGTAAGGTTAACTGCTCAAAAAAGCATTAAAGATCAGATATGAAATACATTTATGCTATGCTTTAATTTATTGCTTAATAATTTTGAGTAATGTAATTTCTATGCATTTTGGAAATAGATCCTTTTTTTCCTTAGGAAGTATAAGTATTTTCTTTTTATACAGTTTTTTTTTTTTTTTTTTAAACGATCACCTTTTTGCTGCTTGCCAGAAAATGGATATTTTTAACATTTCTCTACTTAGGAAAAAGTACTGAATGAAAAAGGAAGAAAGTGCTATTTGTGTACTGGTGGGAGTGTGTGTGTGGGGTGGTATGATGTTAAATAGAAAAAGGCCAGAGTGGCAACATTTGGGGAAATGGGATCTGTAGCAGCTGCTCCTTTTAGATTCCCCGAGAAGGAGATTGCCTGAGGTGGGCTATGGGACAAAAGGATAAAGCGGATGAAAACTCAGATGTAAAGCAGGAAAATGACTGCTGAGACCCCTGAGCTTACGCCTGAATCTTCTCAAGCTGAGTGGCGAGACCTCTTTAGCATGCTTCAGAAGCTGGTGATGAACTACACACTACCAGGAGGCAAACTGGCTGCAAGCAGGATTGTCTGCATGTTATGTATAATGATAACCAGCGGTCGTCTGGGAGAGGGAGGCCATGATTTCATCTCTGCCAGCAACTGAGCTCCCCTCAGATACTGAGGCCATTAAACCGAGAACAGAGGGGTAAATTTTAAGTAATGATTTCTAAATGGAAAGTAAAGACAACTTCTACTTAACGGGGAGTGAACGTGAACAGCTCTGATCTTTAAATAAAGAGATGACTCAAATTCCTTTATTTTTTTTGATAGTTGGCATATTTTTTCCGGAAGGGGAAATTATTAATAAATTAGTAATAAAGTCTCAGGAATATTTTCCATAAAATGTTGAGCCATCATGTTTTCATTATAAAAAATGTGTCAACACAAAGGTAAATTTAAGCACAACAGAACTTACATATAATGAATTTAGTAAATTAAAGTTAAGAAAGTAATGAATACAAAGAAGGCACTTTGAATAGACACTCAATAAATGTTATCCATTATAGTATCATTGCTATCATTATCCAGTGGTAGCTATATTATAAACAAAAAACCAAATCAAACCCATTGCTGTCAAGTTGATTCCAACTTATAGTGACCCTATAGGACAGAGAAGAACTGCCACATAGGGTTTCTAAGGAGCAGCTGGTGGATTCAAACTGCCAACCATTTGGTTAGCAGCCAAGCTCTTAACCACTGCACCACCAGGGCTCCGACTCTATCATAGTGTGTAGTATTAATAGTATTTCAGCTTTGAAAACTGTTAAAAGAGTAAAAATACTTTTTTAATTTGAACTTTACAGAGTGTTGTTCTCATTTTACAAAGAAACAGGTGCCAAGAGGTTAACTGACTAACCTAAGGTCACACAGCTAGTGTGTGGCAAAATAACAACAACAACAACAAACCCGTTGTCATCAAGTCGATTCTATCTCATAGCGACGCTATAGGACAGAGTAGAACTGCCCCATAGCGTTTCCAAGCCGCAGATGATGGATTTGAACTGCTAACTTTTGGTTAGCAGCTGAGCTCTTAACCACTGTGCCACCAGGGCTCCAGTACACAGCAGACAGGACTAAAATCCATGTCTTCTAGCTCCAAGTCTCATGTTCTTTCTATACCATACTTACCTCCGATATAAAGATTGTACATCAAAACCAACTGTCATTTCCAGTATTTGATCACTTGATGCTGTATATCATTTGAACTAAATTAAATACAGTAAAAGTGCTCTTTATAATTCATGAACCTAAACAAACTCCAACTTCAAACTCTTTTGATTATGTAGAGTACTTCACCTACACATATAACATTTTCACTTTGCTAACTATTGGTTTGGGAATACCTTGGGTCTAGAGCAAAAACAAAGAATTGTATTTTGTAGATGTATGACCATCTATAGCACTTTAGAAGATAATTGATTTTAATATATATATATATATATATATAAGATAATATTTATGGTTTTCTACATGTTAGAACCTACACTACAAACTCTATACTCATTTTCTTATTTATTTCTCACAAAGCTGTGCTGAGTTAGGAGTATTATCCCCATTTTACAGATGAAGAAACTAAAGCTCAGGAAGGTAAGTTACTTGCCCAGTGTCACACAATGAGGATGCGGCAGAGCTGAGGTTCAGTAACGATCAGCCTGATTTTAAAGTCCATCCACTTCAGTAGTTCATGCCTTCTTATTCCAGAATTGATAAATATACTCTCTAAAAAGCATGTTGATAGTTTATTATCTGAAAAAATGCTAGTAATTTACTACTTTACTTCACACCAGCTTCTAATAACCAAACGTTTGGTTGCAGATGTAAACATTTGCATCCATTTCAAGTGACTCTAATCAACATGATACTGTATTCAACTGGCTCCAAACTCTCTTCCCACAGTCAATTAAATGGAGCCTAAAGATGACAGAGAAGGGTGAAAAAACAGATATAAAGAGATAATTGCTCTCATAGACAAACTGATCAGACTACCTATGTTAGCAGGTGTGATCCAGCAGAAACATTTATCGAATTATCATATACTACAAATATACAAAATTTTCTAGAGTTAAGGTACTTTAAATAATTCATAAATAACCTAAATGAAAGTAGAGCCTCAGATATCCTCTTTTGACCCCTCCTTTCCCTTGGCTTCTTTACTTTCACGTCTCTCTCTTCCTTTTATTATTTTTCTTTACATTTTTTCCCCTTGTTCTGACATGTAGTTTTAAGAATCTGTCACATACAGTGTAAGAGAAGCAAAATGATTAGTGCAAGAGTATTTGCTTCTGTTTCCTTCCCCAGCCTACTAATTCTGGTGTGGCCTATTTGGCGATTCTTCCTTCCTCCCTGAGACAAGCCCCACCTCAGCTGAATTTTATTATGCAGATGAGATACATATATATATATATATATATATATATATATATATATATATATATATATATATATATATATATATATATATATATATATATATTGGGGGGTGGTGGTGAGGATGTAAGAAGCAGAGAGACGGGGGTTTCTGAGGACTTCACACTGAAAAGAGCCAAGATTTACTGATGTGAGAGCAAAAAGAGAAGGCAGAAAGAGACAGGGAAGGAAGTCATAAAACCACCTGTGAGTATAGCACAGGAGGGAACTTTGGACTAGGGAGTGACATAAAGACAGGTTTCAGTTTAAACCAAAAATATCCCTGAAGTCTTCTTAAAACCAAACTGTAGTCGAGCTTAACTAGTAAAGAATGTCTACCTTGACTCTTGTGCTCTTTTAAGATCTGTCTAGCTGGGATCAAATTGACAACAGCAACTCGAAAGATTAGACAGGAAACTTAGGGCGGCAGTGGGTTTATGCTAATGTAGGAGGGACAACTCGGAAAAGGAGCATGAGAATGGACGCACAACTCAAAGGATGGCATCAACGTAATTGAGTTGTACATGCAGAAGCGGTTGAATCGGTATATGTTCTGCTATGTGTATATTCTCAATAACAAAATAAAATAAATTATAATATACATATTGGTTTCAATGGTAGATAAAAAAGTGTCTTCACTTATAAAAGTGACCAAAAGGGTTTATGTATGTTAACGTAGAGTCTGCCAAGGCACCTGTATGGCCAGGTGCTTATTATTTGATTTAAGATCCCAGTGCTATCAAGGATTGGATGACTTTTAAGGGAGAAGGTAACTAACTAAATAGAAAAGGAACTAAATGGGAACAATTGCAAAAATCACCTCCCCCAAAACTTTCTGTCAACTAAATACTACAAATTAAATCAATCATTCTTTGTTAGAAATGACTTCTGATACATTATGGCTTTATCTTTGCTTACATCTGTTGAATTGAAAGAATAAATAAAATGTCATTACAACTGTTTAGTGAAACCCTAAGAATATATCATTTTACAGATATGAAATGTATTCTCCACTGTTAACAGATATTTATCAACAAACCATGAGTTGCTGGAATATTAATATGACTATTTTTTTTCTGATACATTATTTATTTGCATTTTTCTATGGTATGCTACTGATGGGGCTAGAGATTTAGGTCAACCATGTATATAAGCTAATACCAGTGTTAGAATAATTCTAAGCTATTATAAAAATTCTAGCATGTATGCAAATATAGATAGCTACTTTTTTGCATATGGAACAATTAAATAATAGTGCATGTGATGAATCCTGTACTATAAAAGCAACTGAAATATCGATCAGATTAATTTTGCTTTCATAGTGTAATTCCTGATCATTGCTAAATAATAGGAAGCAAATAATTCTCTGAATGTTCTGAATACAGTTGGTGTCCCTAAAATTATAAAGTGGAATGGAGTATTTAGGGAGTAAGAAAATCCACGCATAAAACAAAGTGCTAAGGAAGGCTGTTCCTTTTTCTTTCAATAACTTCATGGCAGGCATACTTGACTCTGGAAGTTGGTACAACTTACCACAGAGTGTTAAATGTGATTTTTAATAAAATGTTTTCTTCTTTCAAATCTTAGAACTTCATAAGATACACTTGCCTTCTAAAATTCAGAATTCACTCTACATGGGATATATACAGGTCTAAATTGACGGCCAGAGGAAATTACTGTTTCTTTTCTCAGCACCTGACATATGCAGGTAGCTTCTTCCTCTTTAAATGTCAGGGTCTCCGTGACCTCCCACACAGGTCTATTAGTGGGACTATCCTTTCTTCATCAGCTGCCCTTCCCTCACTAGTAGGTATTTCAGCCCTAAATAAATCCGTTATTTGTTTTTAGTTTAGTTCTATTCTGTTATTCAGTAAATAACTCCTTACCAGTAAGGGCAGGGTCACCAAACTTTGAATCATATGCTTGTCAACATATTCTTGTATTCCATGTATTAATATTAATACTATAAATGAATTAAAGCCTTTAAGATACATAAGCAAGATTTTTAAATTCCTTCTGTTTCTTATGGAAACTATTAACTAGAAATATGACAGATTTATCTAAGCCAAGTATCTTTAAAAAAAAAAGTAAAAATCTTTAAACAAAGAACATGGTTGGAAGGGCAAAACTTGTGAGCAGAGGTTGAATCCAGAGGGAGATACTGAAAATGTGATTATATTCTAAATTATAAAATTAAAATACAAGTGGGGGAGTAAAATAGTGTATAGAATTAATGACGAGAATTAAAGTTAGACTGAGTATGAGAAAGGAAGAAAAACGTTAAATCTAACCATACACCTTCTTGCCCTGGCTCTAACACGGCAAAGCTTCTGATTTCTGTGTATTCTTAACCCTCTCCAGAGCCACACTGTGACACAGACACCATGAATGCTTCAAACAGGCGGAAGATGATGGCAAAAGAAAAAAAAAATTTTTTTTACACATTGAATGTTTTACTTTTGTGATTAGATAGTCTAATCAATCAGAGAATCAATCCTATTTACTAATTAATCATGTAATTTTTTTACAATGTATTTGCTGTGCGAGGAGCAACCAATCCTGTTAGCAGATTTCTAGCAGGTATCTTGTAGGCTGGAAGCAACGTGGCCAGGTGAAGAGAGAGTGTAGGCAGAAAGACATGCTGTAATTTGCAAACAGATAATGGATCCTTATGTAACACAATTATCCTCACCAGGTCTAGAAACAACAAAGGGAAAGGGGATTCAAATGAAAGGCTGAAGAATGACCTTTTATCTCTACGAGGAAGCAAGAAACAGTGGTTAAAATAAAATCCTTGGGAGAATGAAAAAACATTGCCTTCAAATCTGAAATCAAAGCAAGATGTCGGGTTTTGTGGGATCTATTTCAGTGCATCAGCACAAACAGATTGTTCTCTAAAATCAGACTGAGCTGGAAGACCTCCATCCCCTCCATTATATAAAACTGCCCGGTGTCCATTCTCCACCCCAGCAACACCCCAGTCCCAACTTCTCATTCCTTGGTGATTCATTATTTCCTGTCCCCCAGCTCCCGTTTCATAGCTATGAATCTGATGACTTCTCTACTTGGCTCTTGGCATCTTCCATCCAGACCTGACCATGATCCTTCATTTGCCCTGCGGTGCTGCCCCGTGGGTCTGGCTCAAATCTGATGCTTGGCTGCTGGCTCTCTCATGTGGCTCCTGCAAGTCCTAAGCTCTGGGTGAGCTGTGCTCCAAGAAGGCAACAATATTCTGCCCCTGTCAAGAGATGAGCTCTGAGGACTGCCCAGGTTCTTCTCAACTGCAAAGGCTACTCTCGATGAGTAGCGGTGAGCCTGAGGACTGGAACAGTCCTGCCTTTCCAAAGCCTCCACCCTGACTGGAGCATTAAATGACAATAGGGTTGCTATGACTTGTAATCCACTTGACAGCAACGGGTTTGGTTTTTTTGGTTTAACCCTTAAACTGGAGCCGTGGTGGTGCAGAGGTTAAGAACTGTGGCTACTAACCAAAATGTCGGCAGTTTGAATCCATCAGATGAGTCGGAATCGACTGGAAGGGAACAGGTTTTTTTGTAAAACTCTTAAAACAAAATCCGTTGCTGTCAAGTTGATTCCGACTCATGGTGACCCTATAGGGCAGAGTAGACCTGCCCCATAGAGTTTCCAAGGCTGTAACCTTTACGGAAGGAGCCCTGGTAGCACAGTGGTTAAAGTGCTCGGCTGCTGACTGGTAGGCTGGCAGTTTGAATCCACTAGTTGCTCAGTAGGACAAAGATGTGGCCGTCTGCTTCTATAAACATTACAGCCTTAGAAACCCTATGGGGCAGTTGTACTCTGTCCTGTTGAGTCTCTATGAGTCAGAATCTACTCCACGGCAATGGGCTTGGGTTTTGATCTTTAGGGAAGCCAACTGCCATTATCCTTCTCCTGTGGAGCTGCTGGGTTTGAACCACTGGCCTTTTAGTTAGTAGACGAGCGCTTAACCATTGTGCCACCAGGGCTCCTACCCTAACCCTTACCCAGTCCTAATTCTTACCCTAACCCTAATCCAGGTACATGCCTAGGGGATGAGGATAATATTTCTACTGGAAATTCCTGCATAGAGGTATCCCAGCCCAAATTCTTGCATAGGAAGCAAGAGTTTGCATATTTCTGACTTTTAGAAACACCTGGTTCTCTTGGCTTACATGAGATCTTCCAATTCCTAGTTTGCCTCCTACTTCCCCGAATACAAAACCCATTGCTGTTGAATCTATTCCGACTCATAGCAACCCTATAGGACAGAGTAGAACTGGAGCGCCTGGTGGATTCAAACTGCCAACTTTTTGGTTAGCAGCCGTAGCTCTTAACCACCACACCACCAGGGTTTCCAGTCTCCCTGGATACTCCTGCTTAATCTTCTGTGTACCTCCTTTATCCAGTTTGGCCCTAGGCCTTTTTCTTTCATCACTATTAACCCTCTTTAGGAAACTGCATCCACTCCACGGCTCCAATATGCTGAAAGCTTGTACATTTAGAGTACCTCCAATCCAGACTTCCTCTTGAGCTCCAGACCCACTTATTCAGCTGCCTACTTGATCTCTTCTTTGGGTACTTAAAAACTCCTCAAATTTAAAATATCCAAAACTGCTCCCCCTCCCCCCCAAGACTAGGTGTCTTTTAGCATTCCACACCTCAGTCAATGGCACCACTGTCCGATTCCCTAGCCAGGAACGTAGGGGCCCTTTTGACACCTCTGTCTTCTCTCTCCCTCACCTCCCATAGTTAATCTATTACCAATAGCTTTTGAACCTGTCCTTTTCTCTCCATCTTCACTACTACCACCCAAATCCACAGATCTAGTAAAAACCATTAATTATCAAAGGCTTACTATATACAACGCAGGAATTCTTTTAACACTTTACATAAATTATCCTTTCTAATCATCCTGTGTAGCTTCCTAGGGATGCCATGAAAAATTACTACAAAGTCAGTGGCTTAATAGAAATTTATTTTCTCTCATAGTTCTCAAGGCTGGAAGTCTGAAATGAAGGTGTCTGCACTCCCTCCCAAGGCTCCCAAGGGGAGAACCCTTCTTTGCCTCTTCCACCTTCTGGTGGCTCCGGGTGTTCCTGCTGCATCACTCCAATCTCTGTCTCTGTCTTCACGTGACCTTCTCCCCTGTGTGTCCATCTTTTCTTCTATTTCAAGTATTTCTCTGCCCTTTTCTTATAAGTATATTGTAAGATACACTGTATTACAGCCCACCCAAATAATCCAGGATGATCTCCTCATCTCAAGATCTCTAACTTAATTACATCTATAAAGACCCCTTTTTCAAATAAGGACACATTCACAGGTTCTGGGGATTAGAATGCAGGTACAACTTTTGGGGGGTTCAACCACCATAATTCAACCCCTAGACCCTATACATCAGGTATTGTTATTAGTCCCACTGGTTAGATGAGGCAATTGAGCTTTAGAGAGCTTAAGGGACTTGCCCATGGTCACACAGTTAATAGGTTGTAGATATGAGCCTTACATCTGATCTATGGCTTCTTTATTTCTGGAAAAACAATTTCAATAATTTTCTGAAAGCTGCCAAGTATTGCTTCTTCAATCCATTCATTAGTAGAGTTATCCTACACGACTGGACTTATCTTCTAAAACTACAGGTCAGATTCAGTGCCTGGCATGACACCTGTCCTATAAAGGGTGCTCAATAAACAGTTGTAATTAATTAACAAGATCATGTCACTGGCCATCAAAAATTTCCTCACTGACTGGACCATGGTCTTGGGGAACATCCAGCTCAATTGGCATAACACAGTTTATAAAGACAAGGTACTACATTCTACATTGGTGAGTAGGGTCTGGGGTCTTAAAAGCCTGTGAGCAGCCATCTAAGATACTCCACTGGTCTCACCCCTTCTAGAGCAAGGAAGAATGAAGAGAACAGGATACTAGGAAAAGATTAGTCCAACGGACTAATGGACCACAGCTACCATGGCCTCCACCAGACTGAGTCCATTACAGCTAGATGGTGCCCGGCTATCGCCACTGACTGCTCTGACCGGGATCACAACAGAGGGTCCTGGACAGAGCTGGAGAAGGATGTAGAACAAAATTCTGACTCACAAAAAAAGACAGATTTACTGGCCTGACAAACTGGAGAAACCCCAAGAGTATGGCCCCCAGACATCCTTTAAGCTCTGTGGTGAAGCCACTCCCGAGGTTCACTGTTCAGCCGGGGATTGGACAGCCTCATAAAACAAAATGAGACTAATGAGGCACAGCAGTCCAGGGACAAGGACTAGAAGGCAGGAGGGGACAGGAAAGCTGGTGATAGGGAACCCAAGGTTGAGAAGGGACAGTGTTGACATGTCATGGGGTTGTTAACCATTGTCATAGGGTAATATTTGTACTAACTGTTTAATGAGAAACTATTTGTTCTGCAAACCTTCACCTAAGGTACCAAAAAAAAAAAAAAAAAAAAATTGTGAGATCAAACTGACAACAGCAACTCAAAAGGTTTGATGGGAGCCTGGGGGCAGTGAGTTGAAGATAATGGTGATGGAATACTTTGGAAAAGGATAGAATAGCAGCCACAACTGGAAGAATGTAATCGATGTCAATGAATTGTACATGTAGAAACTTTTGAAACAGTGTAACTTTGGCTATGTATATTTTCACCAAAAACAAAAAAAAAACGGTTCTCCAAGGTTGAGAAGGGAGAGTGTTGACATGTCGTGGGGTTGTTAACCAATGTCATAAAACAATATGTGTACTGACTGTTTAAGGGGAAACTATTTGTTCTGTAAACCTTCATCCAAAGTACATTAAAAAAAATTTTTTAAAAAAATTCCCCCACTGACTAAAAAAATGACCTTTGTATTCTCCAACAAAGCATTCAAGACCCTCTAACTCTCTATAAGGCAATTAAAAAATAATAATCTGGGAATGAGGGTGACCTTTCTAAGCATGACCAAAAGTCATGCAAGAGGAGACTGAAAAATTTAAATACATATTTAAAAGTTCAGCATGGAAAAATTTCATAAACAAGGTAAAAAAACAATGGCCTAAAATATTCACGGTATATATTACAAATATACCTAATTCCTTAAAGACATAAATAGCTCTTGGGGAAGCAGAAATGTTTGTAAATTGTTGTGGTAATGTAAACTGGTGAAGCTTCTTTGAAGGGGAATTAAGAAATAAAAATAAAAACGTAAACCCACCTTCCCTCTGACTTAGCATTTCCACCCATAGGAATTTATAGATAATCTCTCACTTTTGTGCAAAGATATTGCCAGGCTTCTCTTCCGTGGCACCACAGAATGGGTTTGAATTGCCAGCATTTAGGTTATTAAAGCTGCTACCATCAAGTTGATTCCGAATCATAGCAACCCTATCGGACAGAGTAGAACTGCCCCATAGGGTTTCCAAGGAGTGCCTGGTGATTCGAACTGCTGACCTTTTCGTTAGCAGCTGTAGCTCTTAACCACTACGCCACCAGGGTTTCCTGAAAAGGGGACAGTGGGTTGCATGGGCAGGGGATCAAACCCTGGCCTCCTGCGTGGCAGCCAAACATTATACCACTGAACCACCCATGTGCTGTTATTAGTCAAGCTCAAACGGTTCCCCCTAACCATTTTTTTTTAAATGGTAAATATATATGTAACATTTTCCATTTCAAAAAAGTTTACTTGTACCATTCAGTGACATTACTTTCAACAAGATGTGCAACCATCACCACTATATGTTTCCAATTTTTTCCATCACCCCTAACAGAATTTAGGTGTCCTCTAAGCAATGAGACTCGCTTTCCCCCTCCCTGTCTGTGCCGGGTAACCACTAGTACACTTTGGTTTCTATACACTTGCCTATCTAGAGATGTTATATAAGTGGGATCATAGAATTGCTCTTTTGTGACTAACTTATTTCACTTAGCACAATGTTTTCAAGGTTCATCCATATTGTAGCATGTATCAGGACTTCATTTCTCTTCATGGCTGAGTAATACTCCATAGTATGTATACACCTCATTTTGTTTATCCATTCATCTTTTGGCTATTGTGAATAGTGCAGTAATAGACACTGGTGTACAGGAAGACACATTTTCAATATATTAGCCATAAGAGAAGAATGAAAGAAAAATGATCATGTTATAATATTCATAATATTATAAAAAGATAACGTTATGATACAAAAAAAATAGGTCTTGACAGGTTTTTTTGTTTTTGTTTTTTCTTTCTTTCCTGTTTGTGTTTTAGGCAAACAAACAAACCCTGGTCACAAAATAGGGAGACACCAGTGTGATCATGAAGCAGGATACTTTTCAGATTGGCACTATCAACTCCCGTATGCCTGCTGCCTTTCCCACACCACCACACACTAAAGATCCACATCAGTATTTCTTTTTTCTTTTTAATGGTTGTAATTAAATGAAGTTTACATTTCAAGCTAGTCTCCCATACAGAATTTTTTTTTTTTATATATATTGTTATGAGACCCCAACCGCTCACCCCATTCTGTGACAGCACACTCCTCCCCTCTGCCCCTGATTCCCCATGAACATTCAACCAGCTCCTAACTCTCTCTGCCTTCCCATCTCACCTCTGGAGAGAAGCTGCCCCTTTGGTTTCTTGTATCTACTTGATTAAGAGGCACGTTCTTCACAAGTATCACTTTATGTCCCACAGTCCAGTCCAATCCCTGTCGGAAGAGTTGGCCTTGGAAATTGTTTTAGTTCTGGGGTGATAGAGATTCCAGGGGCCATGCTCTCCGGGGCACCTCCAGTCTCAGTCAGACCATTAAGTCTGGTCTTCTTACTAGAATTTGAGTTCTTGCATCCCATCGTTCTACTGCTCCATCAGGGACCCCACATCAGTATTTCTTAATTACCACATTAGGAATGTGGGGAAATTGTTCTTAGTAAATTTTCCTAAGTCACATTTTAAAATTACTGTAATTTTTTTTTTTACACTTTGTTTTTTAAAAATCATTGCTATTTTATTGTGCTTTAAGTGAAAGTTTACAGAGCAAATCATTTCCTCATTAAAAAAATTTATACACAGGTTGTTTTGTGACTTTGGTTGCAATCCCCGCAATGCATTAGCGTTCTCCCCCTTTCCCTTTCCACCCCAGTTCCCCATATCCATTCGTCCAGTTTGCCTGTCCCTTCCTGCCTTCTTGTCTTTGCTTTTGGGCAGGTGTTGCCCATTTGGCCTCGTATACTTGATTGAACTAAGAAGCAGTTTCCCCATGTGTGTAACTGTTTGTTTTATAAGCCTCTCTAATCTTTGGCTGAAAGGTGGACTTCGGGAGTGGCTTCAGTTCTGAGTTAGCAGGGTGTCTGGGGGCCATAGTCTCAGGGGTTCCTCAGTCTCTGTCAGACCAGCAAGTCTGGTCTTTTTTGTGAATTTGAATTCTATTTTACATTTTCTCCTCCTCTGTGCAACACCCTCTATTGTGATCCCTGTCAGAGTGGTCAGTGGTGGTAATCGGGCACCATCTAGTTCTTCTGTGCTCGGGCTGGTTCCACTATTTACTTTTTGTTGTCATTTGAACTTATTTCCTCTTATCCTTGATGATGTGAGAGGGAGGAGGGTCACATTATTCCTTATATTTAATTTTCATGTATCTTAAAGCACTTCATGATAACTGACTACAAACAATAAACAATAAAACTTATTTTTTTAATGCTGCTAGCACATTACTGTTCTGCTTTTGTCTCTTCAAGTAGGTAAACTGACATCAGACCCACCCCATTTCTGTTGGCCTCAATACAATAAAATAAAAACAAAAAATGGCAATGATTAAAAGTTTACTTCAGGAGGTAGGGCCAAGACGGCGGAGTAGTCAGACACTCCTGGTGGACCTTCTTACAACAAACACCCAAAAAACCAAGTGATTCAATTATATATGACAATCTAGGAGCCCTAAACATCAAAGGCAGAGTTGAGGAACTGGATTGAGTGGCAGGGGGAGGGAGAGACTGTTCAGAAGTAGCAAAGAGTTGCCAGTCCTGACCCCGGTGAGAGCCTGAGCCCTTCAGGCCTGATCAGCTCGGGGGTGAGCAGTGAGGGAGGAAAGCAGCCATGCTCAGGAGGCGTGTTTTCCACTTCAGGAGAGACCCAGTCACTGAGAGTCTACAAGGCCATGCAGAACCAGTGAGAAGCAGCCCTCGATCCGGCCAAAGATAAGTAATTGTGAACGGCCTACCGTGCAGATCAGAAACACCTCCCTTAGGGGAAAAACCTCTCCACCATTTACCTCCCCGCTCCCCACTCTGCACTGGGTCCCAGACTGGCTTCAGCAATTGCCGAGTCCCCTGGGCCAGAAGTAGGATTCGTCAAATGCCCAGAGCCATTCTCCCTGCCTTGGAGAGTGAACAAATTAACAAACAGGGGAAAAAAGAAACTGCTGGCTCCCCTAAGCCAGGAAACCAGGATAGGAACAGCTCCTTTGACTGCACACAGGCATAAGGGATCCACAGACTTTGAGTGTCTTTCCACCTGCGTAGACTTTTGTGGGCCCATCTCAACAGCGTAGGCCCTCATTACCACAGTACAGCAGGGTATACCAGAACCTAATTTCAACTGTGAAGTGGCAGGTTCTTGACACTTGACAATGCTTTGCCCATTAAGCAGGGTCTTCACCTACCCACATCAGGGGCTTGAGGACTGGTGGCTCCACTCACACCACCTAGCCTGTGAGAGGGGGCCATGAATAAGAGGTGCCCCCGAGTCCTTACAGCCAACAGCATTAGATGCTTATAGTCCGGCTGCAAAACTCATCCACCTACATGCTCTAGGGAATAGGGACACGCCCTCCTCCTGGACACTTGGGGATGGCCATCAGCCCCCTGCCTTGCTCAGAGTGTGTCCCCCTGCTGCAGCCAGATGCCTGTGCCTACATGAATCATCCATGTTTGTCTAGGTCTGTAAGTGAGAGCCTACACCACACACTTGGTGGCTATCTACCTGGGCACCTGATCTGAATCCATACAGGAGGATTGGGCGGACTCCTGAGTTCACATACCTAGTAACAGATCTAACCACCTGGTGACAAGACATTAAAGCTTCAAAGTTGCCAATAATCAAACTAGCTCATATGAGCAGCCTGTTTGGGCATATCAAAACAAAACAAGAAGCTAAGACACAGTAAGCAAACATAAAATAAATAAACAGAATAACTTATTGATGGCTCGGAGACAACAGTCAATATGAAATCACATAAAGAGACAATCCATGATGGCTTCAGCAAGCTCCCAAAATAAAGAATCTAGAAATTTTCCAGAGGAGGATAATTTCTTGGAATTACTGGAGGCAGAATACAAAAGATTAATATACAGAACTTCCAAGAAATTAGGAAGGAAATTAAGTCAAATAAGAACACACAATAGAGGAAATTAAAAAGATTAAAGAAGAGCATAATGACAAATTTAACAGGCTGCAAGAATCCACAGAGAGACAGCAATGAGAAATCCAGAAGATTAACACTGAAATTTCAGAATTAGACAACTCGGTATAAAGTCATAGGAGCAGAAGTGAGGCAATGGAAGTCAGAATTAGTGAGATTGAAGATAAACCACTTGACACCAACTTATTTGAGGAAAAATCAGATAAAAGGATTTAAAAAAATGAAGAAACTCTAAGAATTATGTGGGACTCTATCAAGAGGAATAACCTACGAGTGATTGGAGTATCAGAAAGGGGATAATAGAAAATACAGAGAGAATTGTTGAAGATGTGTTGGCAGAAAACTTCCCTGATATCGTGAAAAATGACAAGATAGCTATCTAAGATGCTCATTGAACCTCACATATGTTAGATCCCAAAAGAAAGTCACCAAAACATATTATAACCAAACTTGCCAAAACCAAAGATACAGAGAGAATTTTAAGAGTGGCTAGGGATAAACGAAAAGTCATCTACAAAGGAGAGTCAATAAGAATAAGCTTGGACCACTCAGCAGAAACCATGCAGGCAAGAAGGCAATGGGACGATATATATAAATCCTTGACAGAAAAAAAACTGGCAGCAAAGAATTATATATTCAGCAAAACTGTGTCTCAAATATGATGGTGAAATTAGGGCATTTCCATATAAACAGAAATTTCGGGAATTTGCAAAAACCAAACAAAAATTACACAAAATACTAAAGGGAGTCCTCCAGTTAGAAAATCAGTAACATCAGATAACAACCCAAGACTAGAACACAGGACAGAGCAACCAGATATCAACCCAGACAGGGAAGACACAAAAGTAAATCAAAGCTAAAACACTGAAATTAGGGAAACAGATGTCAATACATAAAATATGACAACATTAAAACAAAAAAGAGGGACTCAAAAAACGTAGACATAGATTTTTCATATGGAGATGAAGTCAAGGTGATATAAAGAAATAAAAGACTGGTATAAACTTAGAAAAATAGGGGTAAATATTAAGGTAACCACACAGGAAACTAATAATCCTACAAGTCAAAATTAAAAATTAAAAATATAAAGACTCAGCAAACACAAAATCAACAACAATGAAAAGAAAATACAAACAGAAGAACTACTCAGCACAGAAAATTAATTGGACAAAGAAACTGTGAATGACACAAAAAAAGACATCAAATTAACAGCACTAAACTCATACCTATCAATAATTACACTGAATGTAAATGGAATAAATGCACCAATAAAGAGACTGAGTGGTAGACTGGATAAAAAAACATGATCCATCTATATGCTGCCTACAAGAGACACACCTTAGACTTAAAGACACAAACAAACTAAAACTCAAAGGATGGAAAAAAATATATCAAGCCAACAACACTCAAAAAAGAGCATGAGTGGAAATATTAAGCTCTGACAAAACAGACTTTAAAGTAAAATCCACCACAAAGGATAAGGAAGGACACTATATAATGATTAAAGGGTCAATACACCAGGAGGACATAACTCTAATAAATATTTACACACCCAATGACAGGGCTCCATAATATATAAAACAAACTCTAATAGCACTGAAAAGAGAGATAGACAGCTCCATAATAGTAGTAGGAGACTTCAGCACAACACTTTTGGTGAAGGACAGAACATCCAGAAAGAAGTTCAACAAAGACACGGAAGAGCTAAATGCTACTATCAACCAACTTGATCTCATAGACATATAACGAACACTCCACCCAACAGCAGCCAAGTATACTTTCTTTTCCAATGCACATGGAACATTCTCCAGAATAGACCATATATTAGGCCATAGAGCAAGACTTAACAAAATCCAAAGTATCGAAATAACACAAAGCATCTTTTCTAACCATAAAGCCATAAAAGTAGAAATCAACAACAGAAAAAGCAAGGGAAAAAAACCAAACATATGGAAACTGAACAACTCCTTGCTCAAAAACTACTGGGCTATAGAATAAATTAAGGATGGAATAAAGAAATACATAGAATCAAAGGGAATGAAAACATATCCTACCAGAACCTTTGGGACACAGCAAAAGCAGTGCTCAGAGGTCAGTTTATAGCAATAAATGTACCCATCCAAAAAGAAGAAATGGCCATAATCAAAACATTAACCTTAAAACTGAAACAAGTAGAAAGAGAGCAGCAAAAGAAGCCCTCAGGTGCCAGAAGAAAGGAAATAATAAGAATTAGAGCAGAATTAAATGAAATAGAGAATAGAAAAACAATTGAAAGAGTTAACAAGACCAAGAGCTGGGTCTTTGAAAAGGTCAAAAAAATTGATAAACCACTCCCCAAACTGACAAAAGAAAAACAGGAGAGGAAGCAGTTAACCCATATAAGAAATGAGATGGGTGATATCACAACAGACTCAACTGAAATTAGAAGAATCATAACAGAATACTATGAAAAACTGTACTCTAACAAATTTGAAAACCGAGAGGAAATGGACAAACTTCTAGAAACTCACTACTACCTAAACTAAAACAAACAGAGGTAGAACAGCTAAATAAACCCATAACAAAAGAAGAGATTGAAAAGGTAATGAAAAAACTTCCAACCAAAAAAAAGCCCTAGCCCAGATGGCTTCACTGGAGAATTCTACCAAACTTTCAGAGAAGAGTTAACACCACTACTACTAAAGGTATTTCAGAGCATAGAAAAGGATGGAATACTCCCAAACTCATTCTATGGAGCCAGCATAACCCTGATACCAAAACCAGGTAAAGACACCACAAAAAAAGAAAATTACAGACCAATGTCCCTCACGAACATTGACACAAAAATCCTCAACAAAATTCTAGCCAATAGAATTCAGCAACATATGAAAAAAAATGATTCATCATGATGAAGGGATTTATACCGGTATGCAGGGATGGTTCAACATTAGACAAACAATCAATGTCATCCATCACATAAATAAAACAAAAGACAAGAACCACATGATCTTATCAATCGAAAAGGCATTTGACAAAGTCCAATGCCCATCATGATAAAAACTCTCAACAAAATAGGAATAGAAGGGAAATTCCTAAGCATAATTAAGGGCATTTATACAAAGCTAACAACCAACATCATCCTAATTGAAGAGACTTTGAAAGCATTCCCCTTGAGAATGAGAACCAGACAAGGATGCCTTTTATCACCACTCTTATTCAACACTGTGCTGGAGGTCATAGCCAGAGCAATTAGTCTATAAGAAGAAATAAAGCACACCCAAATTGGTAGGGAAGAAGTCAAAGTATCTCTGTTTGCAGATGACATGATCTTATACACAGAAAATCCCAAAGATTCCACAAGAAAACTACTGGAACTAATAGAAGATTTCAGCACAGTTTCAGGATACAAGATAAACATACAAAAATCAGTTGGATTCCTTTACACCAACAAATAGAACTTCGAAGAGGAAATCACCAAATCAATACCATTTACAATAGCCCCCAAGAAGATAAAATACTTAGGAATAAATCTAACCAGAGACGTAAAAGATCTATATGAAAACTACAAGACACTACTGCAAGAAACCAAAAGAGACCTGCATAAGTGGAAAAACATACCTTGCTCATGGATAGGTAGACTCATCATAGTGAACATGTCAATTCTACCCAAAGCGATCTACAGATACAATGCAATCCCAACCAAATGCCACTGGCATTTTTTAATGAGATGGAGAAACAAATCACCAACTCTGTATGGAAAGGGAAGAAGCCCGAATAAGTAAAGCATTACTCAAGAACAACAAAGTGGGAGGCCTCACACTACCTGATTTTAGAACCTATTATACTGCCATGGTAGTGAAAACAGCTTGGTACTGGTACAACAACAGATAAATAGACCAATGGAACAGAACTGAGAATCCAAACATAAATTCATCCACCTATGAAGAGCCGATATTTGACAAAGGCCCAAAGTCCGTTAACTGGGGAAAAAGACAGTCTCTTTAACAAATGGTGCTGGCATAACTGGATATACATCAGCAAAAAATTGAAACGAGACCCATACCTCACACGATGCACAAAAACTAACTCAAAATGGATCAAAGACTTAAATATAAAATCGAAAACGATAAAGATCATGGAAGAAAAAATAGGGACAACGTTAGAAACCCTAATACATGGGATAAACACAATATGAACCATAAGTAACAATGCACAAGCACCAGAAGAGAGACCAGATAAATGGGAGCTCCTAAAAATCAAACACTTATGCTCATCAAAAGACTTCACCAAAAGAGTCAAAAGACAGCCTACAGACTGGGAAAAAAATTTTGGCTACAACAAATCTGATCAGCATCTAATCTCTAAAATCTACAATACACTACAAAACCTCAACAATGAAAAGACAAATAACCCAGTTAAAAAATGGGCCAAGGATATGAACAGGCACTTCGCCAAAGAAGATATTCAGGCAGCTAACAGACACATGAAGAAATGCTCACGATCATTAGCCATTAGAGAAATGCAGATCAAAACTACAATGAGATATCATCTCATTCCGACAAGGCTAGCATTAATCCAAAAAACACAAAATAATAATGCTGGAGAGGTTGTGGAGAGACTGGAACACTTATACACTGCTCGTGGAAGTGTAAAATGGTACAACCACTTTGGAAATCGATTTGGTGCTTCCTTAAAAAGCTAGAAATAGAAGTACCATATGATCCAGCTATCCCGCTCCTTGGAATATATCCTAGAGAAATAAGAGCCTTCACACTAATAGATATATGCACACCCATGTTCATTGCAGCACTGTTCACAATAGCAAAAAGATGGAAACAACCTAGGTGCCCATCAATGGAAGAATGGTTAAACAAATTATGGTATACCCACACAATGGAATACTATGCAACAATAAAGAACAACGATGAAGCCACGAAACATCTTATAACCTGGAGGAAGCTGGAGGTCATTATGTTGAGTGAATTTAGTTAGTCACAGAAGGACAAATATTGTATAAGACCACTATTATAAGAACTCAAGAGAAGGTTTAAACACAGAAGAAAACATTCTTCAATGGTTACGAGGGTGGAGAGGGAGGGTGAGGGTTTTTTACTAACTAGATAGTAGATAAGAATTATCTTAGGTGAAGGGAAGGACAGCACACACTGCAGGGGAAGTCAGCACAACTGGACTAAACCAAAGCTAAGAAGTTTTCTGAATACAATCAAACACTTTGAGGGACAGAGTAGCAGGGGTAGGAATCTGGGGACCATGCTTTCAGGGGACATCTAGGTCAATTGGCATAACAAAGCTTATTAAGAAAATGTTCTGCATCCCACTTTGGTGAGTGGTGGCTGGAGTCTTAAAAGCTTGCAAGCGGCCATATAAGATGCATCAACTGGTCCCAATCACCTGGAGTAAAGGAGAATGAAGGACATCAAAGATACAAGGAAAGTTAGCCCAAGAGACAGAAAGGGACACATAAACCAGAGACTTCATCAGCCTGAGACCAGAAGAACTAGATGGTGCTCGGCTACCACCAATGACCACCCTGACAGGGAACAAAACAGAGAGTTCCAGATGGCGCAGGAGAAAGGTGAGGTGCAGAACTCAAATTCTAGTAAGAAGACAAGACTTAATGGTCTGACTGAGACTGGAGGAACCCCAGAAAGCATGGCCCCTGGATTCTCTATCAGCCCAGAACTAAAACAATTTCTAAGGCCAACTCTTCAGATAGGGATTGGACTTGACTGTGGGATATAAAGTGATACTTGTGAGGAGTGTGCCTGTTAGCTCAGCATCTGTCTGGAGGTGAGATGGGAAGGCAGAGACGATTAGGAGCCAGTTGAATGGACATGGGGAATCCGGTGGAAAGGAGGAGTGTGCTATCACAGTATGGGGAGAGCAATTAGAGTCACATAACAACGTATGTATAAATTTTTGTATGGGAAAAAATAAAATTAAAAAAAAATGTTTACTTCAACTTACTGTTAATGCTTTTTCATACTCTCCAGCATCCAAGTATGCTAAGCCCAAGTAATAGGAAGCCTCCCCTTCCATCTTTTTGTCACTTCCTAAAGGGAAGATGTAGAGAAATTACTATAGCATTAAATAACTGGTTTAGTCCAATAAATGGAATCCTTGCCTTTTAAGATAGTAGAACCTTATTATAAAATACTATACAGATTTAGCAAAAATCCCAGAACCCAACTGTACTGAGAAAAAGAAGGATAAAAATAAAATTTACCTGGATCACAGATGTCAGAGTAAGGTGTATTAACAGTATAATTATAAGGGGTTTCTCTCTACACACACAGCCCAGTATTGTCATTATTGGCAATCATATATTATTTCTATGTGTACTTCCATGCAAAGACCTATAGTGATCCAGCATAGCTGCTTCTACATACATGAGATACCTGGTAAAGGGTATCAACCTTACTAGGGTGCATATACAAACACACGTACTCACATACACATGGACTAAAATTCAGCTTAATCTGTAATGGGGTAGATAATTAGCAAATTAAGGAATTACTGTTTTGATTACATTCCATTTAAAAACTATTGGTTTAAGTTTAGCTGAGGATAACTGATAGAATCTGGCTTCTTGTAATGAAATTCCACGCATATTTTGAACTCCAAATACACTTTCCTCTGTAAATGACTGGTAACACTTCTCACCATTTTTTGCAAAGAATTTAGCCTTTCTAATTCTTGTGAAATGTGTTTTATTCTAGGAATTATCTAATTCCCTTGCCCAAAAGCAAAATGTGCAAATGTGTAACATGCAGGTGAACAAGACATATATCATCCCATTTTATAAATACATAATTTATTTACAAGAGCCATGAAAGGGTACTCATTTTTAAAAAGAATACTATCCTTTATCTATTTTTGAAAGTCATTGACTTCCAGTGTCACCTAACTCCTGGGTAAGGCATGTGCTGACAGATACACCCTTGTTTTTGGTCTTTGGAAAGTATCCTTAGATTTCTGAACCCTGCATTCTAGAAGTGATGGATTTCAGCAGCAGTTAGCAATTCTCCATGCTGCACTCACTCTCACCACTCACTGAATTACCCCTTGTGAAGCAGTAGCTCAACTGGAAGACAGCAAGAAACAGAATGGCAAATGCCAGCGACAGCAGTTTTTTTCTCCTCTAGCTATTTCACCAATTGCAGAGAATTATACCCTTAAGGTCTCGCTTCAGCAGAGTTGATGGTGCCAGTGATCCCGTCTGGGGAATGTTAACTTTTGCAATTCAACTGGGCCCTAACTTTTTCTCTGATACAGGTGATTGTGTGCTGGGGATAGGGGTGAGGCTAGGGGAGGCAAAGATGGGGTAGAGGAAAGGAGTTTTGAAGGGAAGCTGCCTCTTAGATAATTGAGAGTTGATTACATGCAGTTTGTTCTTGCTGAGTTAAATAGCGTAAAGCCCCTTAGTTTGAGAAGGGCAACTGGCAACCGTATGGGCTGATATAGTACTCTCAGCTCAGAATAGAGGAAGAGAGAAAGAAAAATCTACCCCTGCTGGTAGGAAGAAAGATGGAAGTAGAAAGATTTTGGGTTCGCAATGAGTCAAAATCAACTCGACGGCACCCAAGAACAACAGTAACAGGATGGCTATAACAAAAAAGACAGACAATAACAAGTGTCAGCGAGCAAGTGGCTAAATGGAAGCGCTCATACATTGCTGGTGGGAATATAAAATGGTGCAGCCACTTCGGAAAACTGGCAGTTCCCCGATTAGTTTACAAAGAGTTACCATATAACCCAGCAATTCCACTCCTAGCTACATACCCAAAAGAAATGAAAACATATGTGCACACAAAAAATTTGTACACAAATGTTTATAGCAGCATTATTTATACGAGCCAAAAGGTGGAAACAAAAGGTTCATTAATAGATGAATGGACAAACAAAATGTGGTATTGGCAAACAATGGAATATTGTTTGGTCATGAAAAGGAATGAAGTACTGATACATGCTATAACATGCATGCACCTTGAAAACATTATGCTAAGTGAAAGAAGCCCGTCTCAAAAGATCACATAGTATATGATTCCATTTATTCGAAATTTCCAGAATAGACAAATCCACAGAGACAGAAAATGGAGAAGTAGTTGCTGAGGCTGGGGAGTGGGGAATGGAGAGTGACTGCTAATGGGGATAATGAAAGTGTTCTGCAATTTGTGTTGGTAGTTGAATAAATTTGTGAATATAATAAAAATCATTGAGTTGTATGCTTAAAAAAGTAAGAATATAATTATGAGACCATGCGTTGGTGGTGCTATACGTGTGCATTACCAAGATACCCAGCAAAGAAGCAGGCCTGTAGTGGGTGTGAGTAGCCCTTAAATACTGTGTAAACCACTGTGGGAGCGTGATGCCTTATCCAGCCAATCATCAGCTTCCTGGTTCAGACTCTCTGACCAAAGAAAGAGACAACAGGAAGAAGGGATGTCTTGTCTCCTAGAGCATTTCAGCTAATGTCAGAGCTCTGTAAAAAATTGTGCAGTCCTTCAACTTGCATACTTTCTTACAAGGAAAATGTGGGAACAGGTAGTTATCAGTTTTTAAGCAATTAGAAAAATTCTCAGAGCATAAGAAGTAAGTTCTCCCCTGTGCCCCATGTCTGTCCTTCATAAAGTGAGAGATGTTTTCAGAAGGAGACTGCTTGGCAGGCTCTGGGCTGTTGGAGGAGGCCCAAGCTCTTTGTGAACTACCTTACAATTTAGAAAATGTGAACCTAAAATGAAACGCCTTTTCCTAACTGATACCTTACTTTACATTGAAATTCCATGTAACTTAAGTTAGCTGCTGAAATCCACCTAAGAACTAACTATTCATGTCAGTGTTTACCCCTTTCAGGGAGATACTAGATCACCATTCATTCAAAAGCAGCTCATTTAACGGGATACATCTTTCAATACGGGTTATTTCCTATGGGTAGTCCAACTGACATTATTAAAGAAGTAACAGAAAGAATAAGATGTTTACATTTACTCTTTTAGGAAATTAAAACCACACCAGTAAATTAAAATAAGTTCAGCTTACTCTGAATAAGCTGTTTGTTACATACTAAGCCAATCTATTAAGTATATCCAGGAGCTAGTAAGCTTTAGTTCAAGAGCATAGCTTCTATATTTTTCTCTCTCCTGAAAAGGCTACTCTATTAATAAATTACTATCTGATAATAAAATATCCTTGCATTTCACAAATTAAAGCTTATAAAAATATGCTTCAAAATTTTTCTTCATATTTTATACATACACAAATGATATAAAATATTAAGGACATGATCAGATGTCACAAAAGCGCTTTTACTGCGTTTAATGTGCATTCGAATCGCCTGGGATCTCCTTAAAATGCCGATTCTGATTCAGTAGGTGTGGGGTGGGGCCTGAGATTCTGCTTTTCTTCCAAGCTTCCTGGTAAAGTGCTGTTTCTGGCCCAAAGGTCACACTTTGAGAGGCAAGGGTCTTAGAGTCCTATTTTCCTTGGTGGCACATTGGTTAAGCACTCGTCTGCTAACTGAAAGGTCTGCGGTTCAGACGCACCAGCAGCTCCAAGGTAGAAAGATGTGCCAGTCTGCTTCCATAACGACTATAAAGATTACAGCCTTGGAAACCTTATGGGGCAGTTCTACTCTGTCCTATAGGGTCGCTATGAGTCAGAATCAACTCAGCGGGAATAGGTGTTTGGTTTTTATTTTCCAGTTACTCCTAACTAAATATTTATTATGATTTCCTTGTTGTGGTGGTGTTGTTGTGTGCCGTCCAGTCAATTCCAACTCATACCAACCCTATAGGGCGGAGGAGGACTGCCCTTCAGAGTTTCCTAGGCTGAAATCGTTATGGAAGCAGATGGCCAGGTCTTTCCTCCTGTGCAGCCTCTGGCTGGGTGTGAACTGCTAACCTTTCAGTTCACAGCTGAGCACTTAACAATTGCGCCATCAGGGGTTCTTTTGGTTTCCCTATTACCTGACAATAGGGTATTTACAAACAATGAAAGGTCTCTCAGATTTAAGAAAGAAAGAACCTAAAGAAAATACCCCTAACCTCCCTCCCTTAACTTTTGTAAATGACCTTGAACTTCTCATTACGGGGGGTTTGTTGTTTTGTATCACTACTCTGAGAGGATTACATTTTGGAGATAAAGCTTTTAAGAATCTAATGGATTTCTTGTTGTCAGCACTAAGGAACCTCTGTTTTAAAGCGAAATTTGGAAAGTATATTGATGGCATTTGTCTTTGCATTTCATAGGAAGTAATCACCCAAACACTTGACGATCTTTACGTCACTCCAGGGAGAACCAGCATCTGCCCATTAAAGAAAACGTTGTGAGAGTGTTCTTTTCACCTACCTTCTCTGGCTATTTCAGAAGCTTTTATTAGAATTCTGATGGCCTGTTTGTATTCTTTATTTTCCAGCATTTTGTCTGAGAGTAATCTGTAAGTCCTCAGGAGACTCTCACAGGCCAACAAGTTGAGAAAGCGGCCTGTCTCATCCTTCCATATCCGCCCTTGTGTCAGTTGATGGAATGCTTCATAATGCTCAGCAGCTTCAGAAAGCTGACCTGAAGAATAAAAGCCATTTATAAATATAAACCACAAGCCAGAAGATATTTTCAAAAATTTTGTGCACATCATATGCTTTACTATTAAAGGGGAAAACACGGTGGAATACAGTCAAGCATTATTAGGCTGTAGAGGACTTAAACTGTGAAAGAAGCTATCTCTAACTGACCTTGGATGCAGCATTAGTTACGGAAGGACACCTGCTAGAAAGATGAATTCACAAGGATTATATATGTTTAGTCCCTGGGTGGCGCCAACAGCTAAGTGCTTGACCGCTAGCCAAAAGGTCGGTGGTTAGAACCCACCCAGAGGTGCCTCGAAAGGCAAGCCTGGCAATCTGCTTCTGAAAGGTAGCATCCTTGAAAACCCCATGGAGCAGTTCTACTCTGCACACATGGGGTCACCATGAGTCAGAGTCATCTCAACTGCAAGTAACAACAAAAACAAATATATGCTTAGAAACAGTATGAAAGTCCAGTAATAGTTATTAACAACAATCATATTAACTACTGTTTACTTAACATTATACTTGGCAGGCACTATGTTATGTGCTTTACATGCATTTCTCATTTAATCTTCAAAACGATTCTAAGGAGTAGGGACTGCTGACTGTTATGATTCCATTTTGTGGAAGAGAAAGTTGAGGTTTAGTGAGTTAGGAATTTTGCCCAGGATTTCATGTTTGGTGAGTGGTGAAAACGGTTAACATGCTTGGCTGCTAACCGAAAGGTTGGAAGTTAGCATCTACCCAGAGGCACCTCAGAATAAAGGACTGCAAATCTAGTTCTATATTCTATATTACTAAAGACCTGGCAATCTACCTCTCCACTACTTGTCTGTCAGTTTGTCGTACTGTGGTGGCTTGCATGTTGCTGTGATTCTGGAAGCTATGCCACTTGTACTTCAAATACCAGCAGGGTCACCTATGGTAGACAGGTTTCAGTGGAGCTTCCAGACTAAGACAGACTTAGAAGAAGGAGCTGGCAATCTACTTCTGAAAAAATTAGCCAGTGAAAACCTTATGAATAGCAGCAAAACACTGTCTGATATGGTGCCAGAAGATGAGTCCCTCAGGTCTGAAGGCACTCAAAATATGACTGGAAAACAGCTGCCTCCTCAGAGTAGAGTCAGCCTTAATGATGTGGATGAAGTAAAGCTTCTAGGGCCTTGATTTACTAATGTGACATGACTTAAAATGAGAAGAAACAGCCGTAAACATCTCTTAGTAATCGAAATGTGGAATGTACTAAGTATGAATCTGGGAAAACTGGAGGTCGTCAAATATGAAACGGAATGCTTGAACATGCTAGGCATTAATGAGCTCAAATGGATGATATTGGCCATTTTGAATTAGACAATCATATGGTTAACTATGCCAGGAATGACAAATTGAAGAGGAATGGCGTGATATTCACTGTCAAAAAGAACATTTAAAGATCTATCCTAAAGTACAATGTTGTCAGTGATAGGATAATATCCCTACACCTACAAGGAAGACCAGTTAATACGACTATTATTCAAATTTACACACCAACCACTATGCCAAAGATGGGGAAATTGAAGACTTTTACCAACTTCTGCAGTCTGAAATTGATCAAACATGTGATCAAATGCATTGCTAATTACTGGCGATTGGAATGTGAAAGTTGGAAACAAAGAAGGATCAAGTAGTTGGAAAATATGGCCTTGGTGACAAAACACCAGAGACCATGTGATAGAATTTTGCAATACCAAAGACTTATTCATTGCACATACCGTTTTTTCAATATATATGGTGACTATACACGTGGACCTTACCGGATGGAATACACAGGAATTAAATCTACTAAATCTGTGGAAAGAGACGATGAAGAAGCTTAATATCATCAGTGAGAATAAGGCCAGGGGCCGACTGTGGAACAGACCATCGATTGTTCATATGCAAGTTCAAGATGAAGCTGAAGAAAATTAAAACAAGTCTACAAGAGCCAAAGTACAACCTTGAGTATATCCCACCCGAATTTAGAGGCCATCTCAAGAATAGATTTGACACACCGAACATTAACGACCAAAGACCAGAGTTGTGAGATGACATCAAAGATTTCATACATGAAGAATATAAAATGTCATTAAAAAAGACAGGAAAAAAAGGGAAGGCAAAAACGGATGTCAGAAGAAACTCTGAATCTTGCTTTTGAACTTGCGGTAGCTAAAGCGAATGGAAGAAATGATGAAGAAAAAGAGCTAAAGAGAGGATTTCAAAGGGCAGCTCAAGAAAACAAAATAAAGTATTATATGAAATGTGCAAAGACTTGTTAGACAACCAAAAGGAAAGAACACGTTTGGCATTTCTGAAGCTGAAAAAACTGAAGAAAAAATTCAAGCCTCAAGTTGCAATATTGAAGGATTCTATGGGGAAAACTAAACGATGCAGGAAGCATCAAAAGAAGATGGAAGGAATACAGAGTCACTGTACCAAAAAGAATTGGTCAACGTTCAACTATTTCAAGAGGCAACAAATGATCAAGAACCGATGGTACTGAAGGAAGACATTTCCAAGCTGCACTGAAGGAATTGGCAAAAAACAAAAGACTCCAGGAATTGATGGAATACCAACTGACGTGTTTCAATAAATGGATGCAGCACTGGAAGTGCCCACTCATCTATGCCAAGAAATTTGAAAGACAGCTACCTGGCCAACTGACTGGAAGAGATCCATATTGCGCTCATTCCAAAGAAAGTTCATCCAATAGAATGTGGAAATCTTTGAACAATTTCATTAATGTAAGGTGCAAGTAAAATTTTGCTGAAGACAATTCAAAAATGGTTGCTGCAGCACATCGACAGGGAACTGCCAGGAATTTAAGCTGAATTCTAAAACGGATGTGGAATGAGGGATATCATTTCTGATGTCAGATGGACCTTGGCTGAAAGCAAAGAATACCAGAGAGATGTTAACCTGTGTTTTATTGACTATGCAAAGGCATTTGACTGTATGGATCATAACATATTATGGATAATATTGTGAAGAAAGGGAATTCCAGAACAATTAATTGTGCTCATGCAGAGCATGTACATAGACAAAGAGGCAGTTGTTCGAACAGAACAAGGGGATATCGCGCGGTTTAAAGTCAGGAAAAGTGTGCGTCAGGGTTGTATCCTTCCACCATACTTATTCAATCTGTATGCTAAGCAAATAATCTGAGAAGCTGGACTATATGAAGAGGAATGTGGCATCAGGATTGGAGGAAGCCTCATTAACAACCTGCAATATGCAGATGACATAACCTTGATTGCTGAAAGTGAAGAGGACTTGAAGCACTTACTGATGAAGAGCAAAGACTATAGCTTTCAGTATGGATTACACCTCAACATAAAGAAAATAAAAATCCTCACAACTGGACCAATAAGCAACATCATGGTAAATGGAGAAAATACTGAAGTTGTCAAAGATTTCATTTCACTTGGATCCACAATCCCCATGGAAGCAGCAGTCAAGAAATCAAACCATGTACTGCATTGGGTAAATCTGCTGCAAAAGACCTCTTTAAAGTATTGAAAAGCAAAGATGACACTTTGAGGACTAAGGTGCATCTGACCCAAGCCATGGTATTTTCAATCACCTCATTTGCATGTGAAAGCTAGACAGTGAATAAGGTAAACCAAAGAAGAATTGAATTCAACACCTTTGAATTATGGTGTTGGCCAGTAGTATCGTATATACTATTGATTGCCTAAATCATGAACAAATCTGTCTTGGAAGAAGTACAGCCAGAATGCTCCTTCAAAAGGGGGATAGGAAGACTTCATCTTATGTACTTTGGACATGTTATCAGGAGGGACCAGTCCTTGGAGAAGGACATCATGCTTGGTAAAGTAGAGGGTCAGTAAAATAGAAGAAGACCCTCAACCAGATGGATTGACACCGTGGCTGCAACAATGGGCTCAAACACAGCAACCACTGTGAGGATGATACAGGACCGGGCAGAGTTTTGTCCTCTTGTACATAGGGTCTCTATGAATTGGAACTGACAGGACTGCACCAAAAAACAACAACAATCTACTTCTGCAAAATCAGCCATTGAAAACCTTATGGGGCACAGTTCTACTCTGACACATATGGGGTTGCCATGAGTTTGAAACAACTGGACGGCAACTGGCTAACTGGTTAGATCCAGGCAGTTGGATTCCAGAGTCCATGCTCTCAACCCTGTCCTGCACTGCTTCCTCAAACAGACAGTAACTTCTTCATTCTTAAGAAGAATTGAAATATTTTGAGACAGGACGTCATCTATTACAAATGTCAAATTCAAATATGGATCCTTAGGCTATTTCCAAAAGTTTGACTGAATTTTCCAAGGAGGCATTTTTATACTCTATTTAATTTTGAATGTAATTTAGAGTAATGTAGTGTAATTTAACTGCCTTTCTGGATTATATCCTACAATATAGTCTAAAGCATATATCCACAAAGCCAAAACGCTAAATTAACCTTAAGCCATTTCTTTTCTTCAAATATGAGCAAACATATTTTCTGCGAGAGTAGTTTGTAGCTTCATGCTGCAAATTGTATTTTACTCATAGATTGCCTTGTGGAAACGCTCACAACAATCTGTATTGTATATATTCTTTTATTGTATTTGAATTACCTAATAGAATTAACTGGAAAAGCATTTATCCAGGCAGTCCAACAGTAGTGGTTAAGAGCACAGGCTCTGAGCAGACAGACTGAGTTCCTATACCAGCTCCACCACGTTTGGCTATTTAGCCTCACGCTAGTTACTATCCTCTCTGTGCCTTAGGTTAGTCTTCCGGATTATGGGATTGTAACAGGATTAAAGCAGCGCATACAAGAAGGGTTACTGTGAGAATTAAATTAATTGATGTGCGTTCAGTACCTGATACTGAGTAGTTACTCAATAAACATAACTACTATCAACAGTTGGCATAGAAACAATGTTTTTTTTTTTTAAAAAAATCCAATAGGCCAACTGGTATAGTTGCTAATTTGTTATCGTCTGTAAGTATAACTTATTCTTCCTGCAAAAAAATAAGAATCAGTTGAGTCCTTATGACAATCTTTTTACAGCTGACTAAATTAGCCTGTATAGGTCATACTCCAAAAAACCAAACCAGTTGCTGTGGAATAGATTCTGACTCATGGTGACCCCATGTGATACAGAGTAGAACTGTGCTCCACAGGGTTTTCAGTGACTGTGAGCTTTCAGAAGCAGGTCTCTATGCCTTTCTTTCAAGGTTCCTCTGGGTGGGTTCAAGCTGCCAACCTTTTGGTTAGTAGCTCAGCACTTAACTGCTTGTGCCACCCAGGAACTCCACAAACCGAAAAAAAACAAACCGGTTGCTGTCGAGTCCATTCCGACTCACAGCGACCCTACAGGACAGGGTAGGACTGTCCAATAGGGTTTCCAAGGAGTGTCTGGTGGATTTGAACTGCCAACCTTTTGGTTAGCAGTCGTAGCTCTTAACCACTACACCACCAGAGCTTCCAAGGACTCCATAGGTCATACTAAAACACAACAAACAAAGAAAAAAAAAAAAAAAAACCCAAACCCATCATCATTGAGTTGATTCTGACTCATGGCAACCTCATGTGTTACAGAGCAGAACTGCTTCATGGAGTTTTCTTGGCTGTAATCTTTGTGGAAGCAGATCATGAGGCCTTTCTCCCACGGAGCCACCAGGTAGGATCAAACCACCAATCATTAGGTTAGTAGTTGAGGGCAGTAGCCTCCATATATTTCCTCAAACAGGTTTAACTGAACATTAGAAGCTAGAGCCACTGTTATGACTATTGCATATAATTTCTCCTATTTGTTGTATCAAATTAATTCTCAACATTAGTTTTGAAGGGAAGAATAGAACACACAAAGAAGACGAATATTTTCAAAGCAGCGTAACAGCGGTGGATAATCAGTAAGTGATCTCTACGAAACTTCAGCTAAGGCCTGGGCAGTCTGAGCCCTTGCCCACACAGTGGAGAGGACAGGCATACAGGCAGATACAAACAACAAGGGAAATGTGTGCTGCAGAACTGCCTATAAACTTACAATAGAAAACCTTCATAGGAGAGAAGACTATGAGGCCATTAAATATAATACTGTAGAAGAATAATTTCATGGACAGATGTTCACGATAAATGAAAATATTGTAAAACATCAAAAAACTTTTTAAAATGTTACCCATGTTATCTCTGGGAAGCAGGATTATGGGTGATGGTTTCTTAATTACTTTTTTTTTTCAGTTATTTTTCTGTCTCTTCTTTCTGCTGTTTTTTTTTTTTTTTCCTCCTTATTGACATTTTCTAAAGTTTCTATCATCAAAATGAGCTATCAAGCCACGAAGAAACATGGAAGAACCTTAAATGCATATTGTTAAGTGAAAACGGTCAATCTGAAAAAGCTATATATTGTATGATTCCACTAGCTGACATTTTGGGAAAGCAAAACTATAGAGGCAGTGAAAAAAAAAAAATCTATGGTTGCCAGGGTTTCAGGGTGAGGGAGGAGGAATGAATAGGTGAGCACAGGGCATTTTTAATGCAGTGAAGCTATTCTGTATGATACTGTAATGGTGGACACATGACATTAAGCATTTGTCAAAACCAAAACACAAAGAGTGAACCCTAATGCAAACTATGGACTTTAGTTAGTAACAACATACCAATGCTGATTCATCAATTGTCACAAATGCACCACAGGAATGCAAGATGTTGATTACAGTGTACGGGGGCAGGCAGTATATGGGAATTCTCTGTACTTTCTGCACGATTTTTCTGTAAACCTAAAACTGCTCTAAAAAATAAAGTGTATTAAAATTTTTAAAATATATTCTTTTATAATGATAAGTATAATAGAAGTTATTTTAAAAATACATGCTCAATCTTTTTTCACTTTGATACAAATACTCAAAGTTGAAGTTCATGCTCTAGTCTACCTTTACATTTAACTGACAGTTTTTTTTCTTACTTCCCACAAAAGCAGACACAGTTTTTCATCTCTCTCCTGTAGCACCTCTCTCCAGAAACCCCTTTCTCCAAATACCCATGACCCTCATTTTTTAAAACCAGAATGGAACATTGACATATATGTGTGCTATGCTCCCTCTGTTAAATATATTTCTGCCTGTAAAGCATAGATCTGCAACCTTGGAATGTAGTTCTATTTTATTTTTTATCCAATATCCATCTATCCATAAAGTACAGATACATATTTCTCTTTGGCCATGTGACTAGAGAAGGGTGACAGAGGCAATTGTGAGTAACCAGACAGTTCCAGAAAGAGAGAGACGGTAATGAGAGTAGGAAGTACCTAACAGCATCTGTGGTCACACACAATAACCAGATGGGAAGAGGGTTCAGTTTGTGTATCAAATAACAGATTCACCAAGAATTCCAGGCAGAGAACTGGGAGATGAAGCTTCTGGATAACCCAACTATAATTACAATGAGATGCAAAGAGTAAATGAATAAATGAGCTGTTAATAATGATGTAAGAAGTAAATGAGAAGTAATGTCCACGTCCAAGATCAGACGGAAATGAGGGCAGAAAGGAGAGATGGAGAAAATGGGGAGAGGGCTGAAGGTGGGCAAGAGTGGAGAAAGATGGGGACCAAGTCTTTGTATTCCATATAAGCCAGACTTCCTCTTGGGTTAGGGAGTTTTGGGTGTGATGAAGCAAGGGTGGTTTTGGGGACATTTGTTTCATTGTTTGGTTATTACGGAAGGCCCTGGGATGAAAGAGAAATGGCCTTTTTAGTTGAATTTGTCTTTTTTCTAAAGCTCTGGGACCTAGAATCAGCGTATTGCTTTGCTCATGATTATTGGCCACAGTTTAACTCTCAGAAGGAGCAACATGAGATCTCCCAGGAGGAAGGAGCTTGGTCCAAGAAGCGTGGGTAGAAAGAACAAAAGAGAACAAGGAGCTATTCTTTCCTAAAGGCCTACTATGTGCCAGTCAAAATGGAGGTGTTTCCCCCTACACATTATCTTATTTAACCTTCCTAAAACTGGTGAAGTGATATGATTGTTACTTTTTAACTAAAGAGGAAATTGAGACTCATATAGGCTAAGTGACTCAATTAGCTAATAAGTGATGTTTAGGATTTAAACCCAGGATCACCTAAAATACAGCTGGTTCCACCAGGTAGGGTATTTGATCAATAAACCAAGAGTCAGGAAATTTAGGTGGAGTAAGTTAAATTCTCTGGGCATACCTCTCTCCATTTAAAAACAATGCTTGAATTACATGATTCCAAGTCTCTCCCAGTATTACTCTATCCAGGTCATTGCTGGTATCCAAAGGTAGTAGCCCTTGATGTGCTTCTGGTTGGTCTTTGCGAAAGAGTATGATGTGTAACCAGCTACCTGCATCGAAATTCTCTGCTTTCCTCTGAACCATGTGGTGGCATCTTTGGGGGCACCTGGAATTCCCTAGTGTCTCAGACTTAGTCACCTGTCGGCAAATCCAGCTATTAATGATTTCATCTCTCCTTCCTTCACCACTTTGCCACAGAGAAGGTCATGGGCGCTAGCCCTGGGAATTCTGATCGGTGCTGTTTTAAATTGAGGTAGAGTTTTCCAGTCCTTCTCAGGTAGAGGGATTTATTTCTAAAATTATTTGGTGGCAAATAGGTCAGTAATTAAACCAGCAAGGATTTGATTCAAACAACCATAAGCACAGAAATTACTTGGCTATAATTTATAAAGGCTGATCAGAATCTGAAGATACATATTACAATATAGAATACTATTTGATTTAAATTTATTAGCTGATGTGTCTGTGCTATGAAGGGAGTGTAGTAATTTAAATGTGCAAGTATTCCTCTTTTAAGCATGATTAACAGTAATATGATTTCCACCCAATTTCTATTTCCAACTGTGAATAGAATTTTTTAAACGAGCTTACTTTCTAAGTAAAAGATGTGATGTTTATTAAGACTAGGTATTTAATAAGATATAATGCATACTGTTTTTATCTGAAAATTTTTAACTCGGTATTTAAAATGAGAGAAATGTTGTAAAGGCCATCAATGTAGTGATCATTTTGACAAAGCTAAAGGTGAATACGGAGTCCCTCAGTGGCACAAACAGTTAAGTGCTCGACTACAAGCCGAAAGGTTGGTGGTTTGAACCTACCCAGATGTGCCTCAGAAGACAGGCCTGGCAATCTGCTTCGGAAAGGTTACATCTATTAAAAACCCTATGGAGCAGTTCTACTCTGCACACATGGGGTTGCCATGAGTTGGAATCAACTAACTAATGAAAGCAAAAAATGTGAATATGAATGAAGAGAATGAACAAGGTTTTCTAATTTGGATCATTGCATCCCTTCATAACTGCTTTGAAGTGTTTATATGTAATCAACCCTTTGTTACCTTTAACGTATCAGAGCCAGGCAGATTTCCAGGTCTGCCATTAATCTCTTAGAATGACAGGACAAGTGTCTAGATAACTGGCCTTCTCTGGAATCATCAAGTGTTAACCTTATTTTTCCTTGAGGAAGAAGGGCAGAGAGAAGAGGAAGGATTACAGCAAGGTATCACAACAATAAAAGTTAACAGAAGACAGGACAGAAAAGAGAACGCCCCAGGAATAGCCATAGATGTCAACGGTTACTAAGGGGAAATGAGTTTTATCATTTTGCACCAGAAATCAGCAGCAAATCCTCCCCATCACTATGAGTAACAAAGATCATAGTAGTAAGTGCAATAGAAGCCCTGGTGGTGCAATGATTAAGCGCTCCCCTGCTAACTGAAATGTAGGTGGCTCAAACCCACCCACAGGCTCTGTGTGAGAAAGACCTGGCAATCTGCTTCCATAAAGATTACAACCAAGAAAATCCTATGGAGCAGTTCTACTGTGTCACATGGGGTCATTCTGAGCTGAAATCAGCTTGGTGGCATTGAACAACAACAACAATAACAAAGTAAATGCCATAAGGAATACCGACTATTTTTGAACTACGTGCCTGGGACACAGTGTTAAACGAAAACCCAGAGAGATCACTAATATTTTGTGTGAATTGGAGAAGAAAATGGGGCCAAAATGCTGTGTTGGAGGGATTGGGATAGGCTTCCACAGATGCCACGAGTAATGAATTTGTCTCAGTGATGAGAAGTAGTATCGTAAAAATACATTTTAGGAGACACATTTTGAACAATAGGGTAACACAAGAGTATCCTGGTATGGAGAAAAGTAGCCTAATCATCAGCTTTGTTTGTTTTTTTTTTACAATTATATAATATCTACATAAACAATAAGAAGGTTAGTATGTATTTACTGTCTTTCACCTAAAGGAAAGTGCACTCTTAAAACTACTACAGGTGAGTTTCACCTTACCTCAAGCCCATGCAGACAAGAAATCCATCCATTTATTTAAACATACAAACAAAACCCAAACAATGTTGTAAACTGAAAAATGCTTGGTAGGATGTTAAGGCAAACACTATGTAGAGAAAATAAGATTGTATATATTTGGGTATTATCCAAATTTTTGCTTACCCCTTTTCTCTGCACAACATCTCTGAAAGTTTAGAGCTATTTGTTGTATCACAGCAGATGTCTAGAACAAATATTAAGCAAAGGAGAATGTATATGATCTCTCCCATTGCAGTTTTTTTTTTTTTTTAAGTAGGAAGATTGACTAGATATTAACACAAATGGGTTTAAATGTGAAGCTGCCATAAAAGCAGGAACATAAATGTAATTCTCCCAGCCGCTATTTTGATGCACATTTTTGATTCCATGAATATTTTATGAAATGGCCCAAACTAAAGCCATATAACATTCCTGCATTACTGATGCTTGCGCCCGTAAGCTACCAACATTAGAGGCATGATTGAGTGCATTAAAATGAACTCATTCAGCAGTGCATTGATTACTTGAAGGGGGAGGGAAAAGAAAAAAGAAAAAAAAAAAAAAGAAGTTGCTCCACTTAAGAAAACAACACACAAATCTGAAGTTTGCAATATAATAATAAGGGAGATAACAATTTGAATAAAATAATATTTCACAAATATGTGTGATTCTGTCTAGAGCTGACATTAATTAGGCAAGGTGTTAATTATGTCCAGAGATGGCTCCTGGTATTGTGCAGGTAATTTAAAATGTCACAATCTATAAGATGCACAGACTGACCTGCATTAGCTCCATGAATCGGTAATACTCAAAGTAGCTAATTATTTCCTTTTCTATTAACTTGTATATTTGCCAATAAAAATAATGCAACAGAAACAACTGCATGAAAATAATTTAACAGGTCCATGAGGCCCATTTCTTCAGCAGCACAAGTGTAAGTCTTAAGCATATTTAGTTCTAAATTGTGCACATTTGTTGAGGACTTTAGGGAAATATTCCACTTTATCTTAAAACAACAACCTAAAAGAACAGTAAAGCTTTATGTATATTATATTACATTTTAATCCGGAGCTACCAGACATCTTTGGTGTAAGTTACTATTCTGTACAATGTAGACGTAAAATCTGCTAGAAGCAATATTGAACTGTAGCAAAAAGAGAAAAAATGTTAGTGCCCGTTTGTAAAAACAGAAGACATTGCTTTCCATGTCAGTTTAACTGCGTGAACAATTTATATTATCTTTAGGTTTTTACACTCAATTATAATAATTATAACAGCACTATTCACGCTGAAATAGTTGAGGGCTTGTCGCACTCCCCAATGGCAACTATTATTTTGAAGGGTTTATCTCTTGTCAGAGGGGATTTGTTGCACACTATAACCCACTGCACACCATTACAAAACAGAACGCTGGAGAACAAAGATTTTGTTCTGTAACTCAACCACATTCCTAATAAACCGAGGAGAAAATGTGCCCGTACCTTCTGAGTAGCTACGCTGGGCATTTAGGAGAAATTTAAGATGCTGTTTTAAAATAGAGTTCTTTATCATTTTAAGCAAAGATTTCAGATGGACCTTAGGAAATGCTGCCACACACCCCTTAAAGTGTATCAGTCATTAAACCAGACAATGAAAAGGATCCCAGGAAGGGAAGAAGACAGGTGTGGGGCAAACTCACCAAGGACTTTATTACTGATGTTAGCAATACTAAACCAAAAAAACCATTGCCGCTGAGTTGATTCCAACTCATAGCGACCCTATAGGACAGAGTAGAACTGCCCCACAGGGTTTCCAAGGAGCTGCTGGTGGATTCAAACTGCTGACCTCTTGGTTAGCAGCCAAAGTCTTAACCACTGTGCCACCAGGGCTCCTAAACAACACTAGTGCCGGATTAATGTTTCAAAATCTAGAAATTATAAAATATATAACTTATAATTACATATTTATAATTATTTATGAATTTATTTTTGTTTAATTATTTAATATAAAATATGCTGGAGGAATTGTTATTAACTACTACTGTTTATGACTGTAGATGGCTGAATTGGGGTAGTCATGGATGGTCACAGCGCACAAGGCTGAGTGCTCTATGTCACAATAAACCTAGGGAGCAGCTGGTTTCAGTCCGAGTTCCATGATATCTAAGGACTAAGTATCAGGCAGCTTTGCTCTGAAATATCCATAACAGAAAGTAGGAAATTACTGAAATAATTAAATTTTTAAGAATGTAAAACAATTGTATAATGGATAAACAATAGGAAATTAATACTAGCCATTATAAACCTTGTAGAGTTTATAGAGTTTACTGTTTTCCTCTTACAATAAATTGTTTTACTTTAATAGTTTCTCCTTCATGTTAAAATACTAAGTAAAACAGTGTTGATGGGTATAAAAGTCTGAGGAGAAATAAAGTCACTCATGACATTCAATCAACTAATGAATTATATTGCTCTGAACTTAATCAATAATGTAGTTCTTACTTGAATTATGTATTGCTCATTATTTTAAACAAACCCCATTCAACCTGATTATGTGTATATATCTGTATGAGCAAAAAGAAAGGTGTGGAAGCACGCATATCATAGTGTTAATATTGATTATTGTAGATGGGGGTCAGGTTAGGAGAGTATTCACGTATTCATTTTTTCCCCTCTACATCTCTCTTTTGATTAACCATGAGTGTTCGTGACCATGACTATTTTGGATATTATACACACACACAAATCTAATGAAGCAAAAAAAAAGTACAAACAGTTAAGTGGTTAAGCATCTAACTACTAGCTGAAAGGCTGGTGGTTTGAACCCACTCAGAGGCGCCTTGAAAGACAGGCCTGCAATCTGCTTCCAAAAGGTCACTGCCTTGAAAACTTCATGGAGCAGTTCTACTCTGCACACACGGGGTCGCCATGAGTCGGAATCTACCGCGAAGGCAGCTGACAACAACAAAGTACAAATAGTCTTTTTGGGGTGAGTAGGGGGTAGGAAAACAATGTGAGTCAAGCACTTCTGTGCCAGGCATGATGTTAACTGCTTTAGACGTGTTGTATTATTTGACCTGTAGTTGTTACTATCTCATTTCAGAGTTGAGGAAACTGACCCTCAGAGGAATTATCTTATCTAAACTCACATACCAAGTCAGTGGCAGAGCTGATGCCCAAATCCATCGTTTCTTCACCTCCTCTAGTGGTTCCTCATTTTAGGAAGTGCGTCCAATATTTGGATTTGAAGGCAGAGCCTAGGATTTGAACCTCAGCACCTCTGGGTAATTGGACCATTCACACAATGCCTCTGAGCTGTTCAGGCTCTGAAACAAGGATAAAAATGCTGACTCCAGGATGGGGCTCTAAGGGTGACTGAAACATCTGGGCCAGCACTACCGAGAGTACCTGGCACTTCATAAGCATTCAGTAACTTCAGATCCTGTTTTCTCTGCCCTCTTTCCCCCAAGTTTGTCATCTGGATCCAATCTGGATGGGCCTATTATACAGAATGCCTTACAACCCAAATGCTATAATGTCACTTATTCAGAGTAAAAACCATTTAAAGCATTAATTAGAAATAGCACCCTCCTCCAGCTGAAAAGCCTCCTTTTGATGCTGGTCATTTGTACTACTGAAGAGAGATTTCTGGGCAGTGCCGCTTCTCGGAGAGTCAGAGGAAATACTGCCTCCAGAAGAGTTTCCTCAGAGTGGCAAGAACAGCGGACACGGTGCAGCTAACTATTCAAGACCTTCTTGCAAAGCTTTGAAAAAGAAAAACCTGCTGCAGAGCAGGTGTCTCTGAATGAGGCTTCCTCTCAGTACTACTCATTAAGCAGTAAATAATTAAAACACCCTGAAAAAGACAGGTAAAATACAAGCAGCCATGTCAGTAACACAGACATGAAAGAGAACGAGGAGAGAAAGAATTTTTAAAAAAGCAATGAAATAATTCATTTGAAGCCCTAATAAAGTTTCATTTGCAGTCTTGTTTAAAGATATATCAGACTTTAGGGATGTAACCTAATTACATTTTTATTTTCAGTTCCATTCAAAGATCTTGGACTTTGATTCTTTAACACAGATCAATCATGGTATAATTTTCTTGTGGCTATCAATACTTAAAAAGGATCTCTTTATTAAATACTATACAGCCTTATGAACATGTACACATAGCAGATGGAAAATAAACTGACATGTCCTGAAAAGTGATGATTAATTTATATATAAACCCATTGCTGTGGAGTTGATTCTGACTCATAGTGAGCCTATAGGACAGAGCAGAACTGTCCCATAGGTTTCCAAGGCTGGAATCCCTATGCAAGCAGACTGCCACATCTTTCTCCCGCAGAGTGGCTGGTGAGTTCAAACTGTGACCTTTTGGTTAGCAGTCGAGCGCTTAACCACTGCAGCATCAGGACTCCTGTTATACAGATATAGCAATGCTAATTCACTTAACTTCTGGAGGGAAAAAAAACCTTGTAATGACTGAATTCATTTTTATTCAAATATAAAGTGACTCAGTTTCTGATATTGGTCTTACCCACTATACCTTAGAAAATGTATACTAGTGACCACTTTCTAAAGCCGTACTTGAAATTTACTCCAAAAATGAAGTGCTGGAAGTAGTGAGCCTTACAATCACACGCAGATTAAAGAGGAGAAGCTTTCAGCAGAACTGCAGTCTGCCTGGACACCTCAGTGACAGGTATATTGGAATCATCGATGATCATACAGACACTTGCGTGACTGGCTTTATTCCATGTTATTACTAGGAAACCTGAATGGGATAATGGGCTTGCTCTTCCAGAGAATCTCTTTGGAAAAGTTTACTCCAAAGGGACTTTTCGGATGCAAATTTAGAAGCAATTTAAAAGCACGGGGAGGAACCAACAAGTATAGGATTTATATGTTAATCATTAAGAGAAAAAACAAGTTTCCCATGAACTCGTTTGGTTGTACTAAAGGTATGAGCAGGTAGTTATTGTTAGGTGCTGTCAAGTAGGTTCCAACTCATAGCAACCCTATAGGACAGAGTAGAACTGCCCCATAGGGTTTCCAAGGAACTGCCGACCTTTTGGTTAGCAGCTGAGCTCTTAGCCACTACGCCACCAGGGGACGGTACCAAACACAAAACTAGGACTTAAATATTCCACTAGGAAAATATGCAGAGAGTTTTGGTCAGGATTTCAGCACAGCCATTGGGAGTTTTTGCTGGAGTTGTTTTATTCCTCCCTCCTTCCACATGGAGTATCAACAGGACCCTCCACTGAATAATTTTTTCAAGGGTGAACATTTAGTAGGGTGTCCTTTGTTGGTTCAAGGGCTGTTTTCTCTTGCAGTATCCCGTATGTAAAGGAGCCTTCATTGTTGCAAATTTTAAAATATGACAGCAATTTAAATAGAATATAGGAGTCATTTAAAACTAAGAATAACCATATTATGCTTGTCAAAATCTATTAATAGTAAATAACAAAGATGCTATTGTCTCACTATTGTTGGTGCATTAATAAAATGCTGGATTTAAAAAGACAAAAGAAATGTTTTTAATATTCTCTGTGTTTAGGGTGATCAATTCATCCCAGTTTTTGCACCGAATGTGTGGAGTTCTGCGATCTCCCTCAGTCCCCTGCTGACTGGGATGATTAGTTACCCAGCACTGACCCCAAATAACAAAGAATTATGAAAATATAATTAAATAAAATAGAAAAGTGGTATTTAGCAAAACAGTGTAGGGAAAATATTTTTAAAATTACTAATATTGACACCATGAATCGATCAAAATCTTGGTTATTTTGGTCAAGTTTCATTCTACTCATTCTCTATATCCGTGCATAATTTTTACACAGTTGTAAAGAACTGAATATACGTTTTATGCCCATCTAAATTATTATATTAGAACTACTTTCCCTGTCACAAAACAACATTTTTAAAGGCTGCACAATATTTTTTGGGAGATGTATCATCAGAGCCCTGGTGGTGTAGGGGTTAAGAGCTCAGCTGCTAACCAAAAGGTCAGCAGTTTAAATCCACCAGCTACTTCTTGGAAACCCTATGGGGCAGTTCTACTCTGTCCTATAGAGTCGCTATGAGTTGGAATCAGCTCAAGGACAACGGGTATTTTTTATCATCTCTTTCGTGCTGGCTATTTAGATTCTCTGTTATAATGTTTTGATTAACACCTTCCTGTATTTTTCTTTCTAAAAAAAATAAAGATTCCTAGAAGTGGAATTATTAGATAAAATAGTTGCTACGTGTTGCCATATTACTTTCTAAAATCATTTTAATGATTCACATTATCAACAGAATACACGAGTGTTACTTGAAGGAATCATTATTATTTGCTATTTTAAGAAGTGTTAAATAGCATGTCACAATTATTCAAACTAATTTTTAGGGAAGTTGATTATTTTCCTATATATTCATTATATATCATATTTCCTCTTTGGTAAATTGTCTGCTCGTACACTTTTCCCACTTAATTACTGTTGTCTTAAGGTTTTTCTTACCATTTGATATATATTTTTCATAGAATATATCTATTAAGTCTTCATTATATGTACTACATACAGTTATTTTTTTCTCCTCACCCCCACTCCCAGTCCTATGTCTGGATATTGATGCTGTCTCTTTTGCTGTAATGTCTGGAATTCATCCTTCCTTTCCATTTATTCATCCAACATACCAACCCAATCTCTTTGCCATTCTTAATGTTCCAAAGTCTTTTCCCTTCTTCTAGTCCTAGTGTGTAGCCTATACACATGGGATTTCAATGCACAATGGAAAGCCTTGTTAGAGCCAGTCCAACCTGCCTTTTCCCACTTACTCAGTTTGCTAATCTTTTCCTCTTCAGTTTTGCTCTCCATATTTGGAAGACCCTATAGAGGTTACTGCATTAGCATTCATGGATTTGGTTTTCTTAAAGAATCATCACTTTATACGAGTAATCTGGATGAGCTAAAACAGTAGCAGGGATTAATGAGAGGTTACCTCTCTATACCCACTGATGGGATGGGATACTCACTGAACACTACCTAGGGATCTTGGGTTGCAGATGGGGCTAGGGCTGGGGAGAGGACTATGAAGGCAGTTGGCAAATGACCAGTAAACCAGTTTCCATTGAGTTGATTCTGACCCATGGTGACCCCATGTGTGTCAGAGCAGAACTGTTCTCCATAGGATTTTCAATGGCTGATTTTTCAGAAGTAGACTACCAGGCCTTTCTTCCAAGGCACCTCTGGGTAGACTTGAACCTCCAACCTTTTGATTAGCAGCCAAGTGCATTAACTGTTTGCACCACCCAGAGAGTCCCTGGGTGGCAAATGACAGAGGATATAAAATGGGAGATAAAATTTTTTTATTCATATTCTTTCCTGACCCTCAGTGCCACCTTTATAGCATCTCTTTTTGGACATCAACTTTCAGGAATCATGAAGACTTCTGAAAAATGAATCACCAAAGAACAATTCTTTCTTCTATTCCCCACCCAAGCCGAAGTATTGCCTCAATTGTATGCAGTAGCCCAGCATCAAAGTGGCACAATAGGGACAAGCAGAAAAAGCCTGCAGGCTCCTGAGCCAAAGAGAGCATGTACTAAGTACCTGCTGCACACACGAAAGTGACCCTACCACTGGAAAGGCAAGAGGGAAGTTATTAATGGAGCAAAGCATCCCCAGCCCATATATACTTAATGCTTTGAACAGAGAGACAAAATCTTGAACAAAAAAGGAGTGGGAGCTTTCTGTTTTTTAATCAAAACCACAAGATCAAAGAAGAGTATTTTTAAAAGAAATTTTCCTAAATTGCTTTGTGGTATATCTGCATCCTCTGTGTAGACTTACAGGGAGAACTTGAAGGATGTAAACAGTGACACAAAAGAAAAGATGAAGAGATGACTGAGACAAAATGTCAGGAGTTAAGAAGGAAGAATGAGATGAGATGAGATGAAGGGAGGGGCCAAGGGAAAGGAGAAGAACAGCAAGTGGGAGGCATGGAGCAGGTCGACCAGCAAGTACCTTCTCACTCCTGTTGTCCTCAGCTTCCTACACTGGCCCTTCTGAAGACCTTCTCCAGTTGTAAATAGGAATTCACTAGAATTGCTGCTTGTGGACCTGATACTGAGTTGTAACAGCATTAAGGCAGAGGTCCCCAGGCTGCAAAAAATTCCACTGCAGCTTAGCTCACCCAGCGGTTTTGCATTAGAATCTTGTTTCCTTTGCTTGGCATGCCCTGTAATTTTACATTAAAATCCTGGTGATGCATGAAGTTGTATGTAAACCCCATTGCACCTGTGCAGTATGATTAAGAATGTTGCTGATGTAACTTGTATGAACTTCCTACTTGGAAATCTCTTAAAAGTAACCTTTCCTCTAGCCCTTGCTGAGCAGTTTTGGCAGCAGCAGCTCCAAATGACTCCTTTCCTTGCACAAAGAAATAAGGGCACCTTTTTGCTCTCCCACCTCGGTCTCTCTTTTATTGGCCAATACAAGTCACATCAAGCAGAACCTGGGGTTTCCGCCTGGCAACAGCATTGTAGACTCCCCAGGAACTATGCCAACCTCACTTCAGGTGACACATACACCCTGGGAGTGACAGGAGAATGTGAACAGGGAAGCAGTATTTACTAAAGGCCTATGTGTTAAACACAGCACCTAGCACTTCACATATTTAACCCTCAAAATAATTCTCTGAAGAGCTATCATAGATTTTTTTATAATAACAAAGACAGGCAGAAAGAGGTTAATATTAGGCTCCATCTCTGCCTTTCATTAACTGACATTTGATCTCCTTAATAAGTTGACACACAGAGTTGTTAATGACTGATCTTTCAATAAGCATTTCAATGGCTATAGAAATCAGAGCTGGAATTGAACCCATCTGCTCTCCCTCCCTCCTTTTAGAGATGAAGAAAACAAGATCCAGAATGATTACATCATGGTTCTGACTTAACATAAATCGAATACCTCATTTTTTTTTTTTAGTTTTAGTTTTCATTATTATTGACTTTTATTATCAGTATCTTTATAAATCTGATCTTCATTTTTCTTTGGGAGTTGGAAACATTACATATAAACTTACAGATATATTTTCATACATTGTTGTTGTTATTAGGTGCCTTGGAATCAGTTTTGACTCACAGTGACCCTATGTACAACAGAATGAAACTCTCCTAGCCCTGTGCCATCCTTGCAATCATTGTTATGCTTGGGCCCACTGTTGCAGCCACTGTATCAATCCATCTCTTTGAGAGTCTTCCTCTTTTTTGCTGACCAAGCATGATGTCTTTCTTCAGAGACTGGTCCCCTCCTGATAAATGTCCAGAGCATGTGAGATGAAATTTTGCCATCCTTCCTTCTAATGAACATTCTAGCTGTACTTCTTCCAAGACAGATTTGTTTGTCCTTCTGGCAGTCCATGGCATATTAAGTTTTCTTCTGGCAACACCATAATTCAAAGGTATAAATTCTTCTTCAGTCTTCCTTATTCATTTTCCAGCTTTCACAAGCATATGAGGTGATTGAAAATGCCATGGCTTGGGTCAGGTGACGTCTTTGCTTTTTAACACTTTAAAGAGATGTTTTGCAGCAGATTTGCCCAATGCAATGCATCATTTGATTTCTTGATTGTTGCTTCCATGGGCATTGACTGTGGATACAAATGAAATGAAATCCTTTACAACTCCAATATTTTCTCTTTGATGTTTCTTATTGGTCCAGTTGTGAGGATTTTTATTTCCTTTCTGTTGAGGTGTAATCTACACTGAAGGCTGTAGTCTTTGATCTTCATCAGTAAGTGCTTCAAGTTCTCTTCACTTTTAGCAAGCAAGATTGTATCATCTGCAAATTGCAGGTTGTTAATGAGTCTTCCACCAGTCCTGAGGCCCCATTCTTTTCCAAACAGTTGAGCTACTTGGAATATTTGCTCAGCATACAGACTGAATTAGGATAGTGAAAAGATAAAACCCTGATGCACGCCTTTCCTGACGTTAAACCACGCGGTATCCCTTTGTTCTGTTTGAACGACTGCCTCTTGGTCTAAGTACAGGTTCCTCAAGAGTACAGTTAAGTGTTCTGGGATTCCCCTTCTTCCCAATGTTATCCATAATTTGTTATGATCCACACAGTCAAATGCCTTTGCATAGTCAATAAACACAAGTTAACATCTTTCTGGTATTCTCTGCTTTCAGCCATGATTCATCTGATATCAGCAATGATATCCATTGTTCCACGTCCTCCTCAGAATCCAGCTTGAATTTCTGGCAGTTGCCTGTCGATATACTGCTGCAACCACTTTTGAATGATCTTCACCAAAATTTTACTTGCATGTGATATTAATGAAATTGTTTGATAATTTCCATATTCTGTTGGATCACCTTTCTTAGGAATGGGTACAAATATGGATCTCTTCCAGTCGGTTGGCCAAGTAATCCAAATTTCTTGGCATAGACGAGTGAGCACTCCTATTGCTGCATCCATTTGTTGAAACATCTCAATTGGTATTCTGTCAATTCCTGGAGCCTTGTTTTTCGCCAATGCCTTCAGTGTAGCTTAGACCGCTTCCTTCAGTACCGTTGGTTCTTGACCATATGCTGCCTCCTGAAATGGTTGAATATCAACCAATTCTTTTTGGTACAGTGACTCTGTGTATTCCTTCTATCTTCTTTTAATGTTTCATGCATCATTTAGTATTTCCCCACAGAGTCCTTCAATACTGCAACTCAAGGCTTGAATTTTTTCTTCAGTTCTTTCAGCTTGAGAAATGCTGATCGTGTTCTTCCCTTTTGCTTTTCTGTCTCCAGGTCTTTGCACATTTCATTATAATTCTTTATTTTGTCTTCTTGAGCCACCCTTTGAAATCTTCTGTTCAGCTCTTTTACTTCATCATTTCTTCCATTCATTTAGCTACCGTAAGTTCAAGAGCACGTTTCAGAGTTTCTTCTGACATCCATTTTGGTGCTTGCTTTCTTTCCTGTCTTTTTAATGACCTCTTGCTTTCTCATGTATGATGTCCTTGATGTCATTCCACAACTCACCTGTTCTTTGGTCATCAGTGTTCAATGTGCCAAATCTATTCTTGAGGTGGTCTCTACATTCAGGTGGTATATACTCAAGGTCATACTTTGGCTCTCGAGGACTTGTTCTAATTTTCTTCTACTTCAACTTGAACATTTGATGGCCTGTTCCGTAGTTGGCTCCTGGCTTTGTTCTGACTGATGATACTGAGCTTTTCCATCATCTCTTTTCGCTGATGTAGTCGATTTGATTCCTGTGTATTCCATCTGGCGAGGTCTACATGTGTAGTTGATTATTTTCATACATACATGCATATATTTCACCAATTTTTCTTCCATTATCATAGGCCTTAATGATCTTCATCTTTATATCCATGTCTATAACTTTTCTCATGTTCTTTTTTGATGGTACGACTTCTTTTGCTACAGATATTATAGAAGTATAAGCAGTGCTTCAGATTAACAACTGATGCTTCTTATATGGTATGAAACACTGAATAAGATGATGTTATAGGCCTGGTCTACAATGAAGTTGGCATCAGTGCCATAACAGTGAAGTTGGAGTCATAACGGCCGTCAGGCGCATGCACAGTTCAATTGTCCTATGTTGTTAGAATGAACATTGCCCAACTTTTTATCCATTATGACTCCTGACACCAAGACTGACTTTATTGTAGACCAGGTCATAGCCTGCTATACAGCAGTGCTTGAACAGTAAATCATAAAAGTGAACATCTGCGAGTGAACATCTGAGAATTATAACATCAGCAAATTATAATCTGCAACATTGTATGTAGTACATATGACCAATGATAAGATGTACAAAAAAAAAAAAAGATGGTCGTAAGTGAAGTTTCTTGTAGCTCAAATAGGGTGTAAGTCAGGGACCACCTGTAGTTAATTAGCAAATGGCAATGTCAAAAATCTAAGTTTATTGGCCAGTCTAGTATTTTTTCCACTGCTTCTCACTTCCTCTCTAGTCTGATGCTCAAATGCTCTGTTAGGTTAAGTCTCAAGACCGAGATTATTATTCAACTTCTATCAAATGTCATGAATTTAACCCCTGTGGATGAATTTACAGGGTTCCAATTTGTTGATTTATTTTAAAATGTTGTCCCATATTTCAAATATCCATAGTGATTTTAGCTTCCCTTGCTATCTGAAGACCATTCCATCTATACATTTAATTAAGCCCCTTCCCCAATTTTCTACTTAATTAATAATATTGTGATTGGACCAACAATAGTTCTTCAATCATCATGACTACCCCTTAATAATTGTAAAATCCTTCCTTCATTTCCAATAGGATTAAATGAGTTTTTTTTTAATTAGCTAGTTTTTAAAATAAGTTGGTTTTTCCTCCAATTAAAAAAAATTACACATCACCAGATAACCAATTCTAACAGTGTGAAGGGGCCTAAAATGTAAAACAAGTCGCCCCATCATTGCACATCACCAGTGTCCTTCTCCAGAGGATGCCCTGGTTGAGATTTTGTGTATTTGATGGGTTTTAAATCCTCTCAACAGCACTTACATCTCTATTAATTTTTAATAAAATGAAAGAGAAAATAAAATACCACACTAAAAACTGATATATCCTTTGCATTTCTTTTAGTTATTAAGGCTGTTTTTCTAATAAGCCGCAAACATTGTTCCATAACAAATAAGAAATTACAATGAAATTCCTATCAGTTTTCAAGTGGCATCTTAGATGATTAAATTATTATATTTTAGACCTTTTTTTTTCCCTCACAGTGGCTGAGAGTTGAATAATCAAGTGCCAGAGAAGAAAAATTTTCACCAGATGAAGTAATATTTATAAATGGAATACAGAATAAGATAAAAAGCCAGAACTCCAGGAAAAGTATTGTTTATATGAGATATTTTAGAAGAAATACAATCAGAATTCTCCTGAGAAGGGAGGATGGCGAGACTTCAGCTCCCTTACTTGGACACGTCATCAGGAAAGACCAATCGCTAAAAGGACATCAAGTTTGGTAAAGCAGAGGGTCAGTGAAAATGACAGAAACCCTCAATAAGATGGGTTAACACAATAGCCACAACAATGGACTCAAATATACCAATGATCATGAAGATGGCACAGGACTGGGCAAGGTTTCATTCTGTTATACAGAAGGTCACCATGAGCTGGAGTCGACTCAATGGCAACTAACAACAACCATATGGGACATTAAGAAGTTTCTGAAAATCTCCTTGTATTTTTTAGACAGTATTCACTTGATCATCACCCCCCCCCATAGTTGTTTTGTCCGTCAGAGTTGATAATGAAGGGACATTACATTCATCACATGTGAAGTCATATCACTCCATCATTGGTATATTCCTTTTTATTTTCTGAAATAGCATCTTTTGTTACTTAAGGAAAATTATTAACATCATATTGACTATGATTGAAACAGTTATCGCAAAAGAGAAGCAAAAGGTACCATCACTGTATACAATAGTTGTCCTGTCTTAGCCTGTAGTTACTAAGCACCGTCATCGCCAATATTGGAGAAGCAAAGGGAAAGCAGGAGCAGGCCTATGTAATCCATATGTAATCAGGGATTACAGGCTAGATGTAAAGGCCACCCACAAATCAAAATGATAACTGGAACCAAGAGCCCACATCCAGGGCAAATCTGTGGTCAAAGCAGAGAGGAGACAGAGTGTGTATAAGAACAGTTCTGAGAGGCTTCTTTGAAGGCAGGCCTTCACTCAAGACAATGAGAACTGCCCACTATGGCTGTGCCTCCAACTAGCCTAACATACAGACCACTGAACAGAGAAAATAACCTTCCCCCTTCATACTTATCCCAGTGTCTGGTACACAATAAACATTTATTAAATAAAATTACAGGTCCCTGGGTCGTTCAAAGGAGCCCTGGTGGCACAGTGGTTAAGAGCTCAGTTAGTAACCAAAAGGTCAGCAGTTTGAATCCACCAGCCACTCCTTGGAAACCCTATGGGGCAGTTCTACTCTGTCTTACAGTGTCACTGTGAGTCAGAATTGACTCGATGGCAGTGGGTTTGTTTGTTTTTTGGGTGGTTCAAATGGTTAATGTGTTTGGCTGCTAAATGAAAGCTTGGAAATTCCAGTCCACCCAGAGGCACCTTGTAAGAAAGGCCCGGCAATCTACTTCCAAAAAAGTCAGCCACTAAAAACTCTATGGAGTATAGCTTTACACTGACAAGGTGGGATTGCCATCAGAACTCAGTCAGAACTGAGTCAAGGGCAACTGGTTTACACATATATAGGGCTTGGGATTTGTGTCATGGAATTAGTTGCTGGAAAGCTGCCACAAGAAAAGATGTTTGCTCTCAGAGCCAGGAAGTTCTTGGGTTTATGCACACTTTGGTTTTGTTTCCCTAGGCCAATGGGAGTGGTGTTCAGGAGGTATCCTTTAACAGTTGAGGGAGCAGGGAAGAGGGATCCAATGGATGGTTTCTGACAGTCTGGCAGAAGATGGATTCACAAATATGGAGTGTACATAGAGAAATACAGAGGGGAGGTGTGAGGGAAGAAAATCAGGCTGATGATGACAGTGATGAGGAAGGGTCTTGGGGGTTAATTAGTCAAAGCAGAGACAGAAACTGCACCCTAAACGAGTAGATCTTAATTGCCGTATTGAGGCCCAGATATGCTTCCTCATCAGTTCTGCCCCGTGTTGCAAATACTTTTTTTACAACAGTAAATAACCAAAGTTTTTAAATGATTTACATTTTTTCATATATAACACTGATGTGTCATTATTCATTTTAAAAAGTGTTACTCTAGCCCATTTCAATTCTAATATACTTTCTCACTTTGAGTCGTGCCACATCAGCAGATGAAGGTCTCGAAAGCTTGACTCCATACACGTTATTAAGGTCAACTCTACTTTGAGGAGGCAGCTCTTCCCCAGTTGTATTTTGAGTACCTTCCAACCTGAGGGGATCATCTAAGTTGTTTCTATCTTGTGGCTTCACCATCTCCACATAAAGTCTTTATGGCCGCCATGGCAAAATAGAGATAGCATGGAGAAGTGACATCTGCTTCTCCATGCCTCTGGCTGGAACTGACTGCTTTTTTCTATTGGCCTTAATTAGCATTTTTATAGTATCCATCACATAGCACTCAATAAATGGTAACTCTTACCACTGCAGTTATTGGAATACAGTATTTTGAATGCCTGGATAAGAGTCTATCATAATTACCATAATTAATTAACTATTCCCTATTGTAGGACATTTCAATTGTTTCCTTTTTTTTAAACTATTACAAATACTACTGTTAAATATATATATATATATATATATATATATGCCTTTATTGAAATTCTTTTCTTCACATCTGATTATTTCCCACAAGTGGGAAATAGGGTTAAAGAACACAGACATTTTTGAAACTCTTGATACATATTCCCAAAATGTTTGCTAGAAATATTGAGCTAATTTATCCTATTACCAGCAATGTAAGAAACATTGCTTAACTTATTCACATTTCACAAGCATTGCATGTTATCCAAAACAAATAAACAGACAACTCTGACTCCTCCACATTTGTATCTGGTGCATTCTGTACCTGTCTTCTCAGCACCCTCACCCACAGTATTGTAAGAATCAGAGTACTGGCTTATCTCTTTTATTAAACAAGGGACCATAAATGTCTTCTTCATCCATGGATTCCTAGCACTTAGCCCAGGGCCTGGTACACAATAAACATCTATCAAATAAAATTACAGGTGTAAAATGGTATCTATTTAATGCTTTAATTTGTCCTTTTTAGTATGTGTTGGCTTTTTTCAAGTTTACTATCCAGTTTTTCTTCTCTCAATTGTCTTTTCACTTCCTTTACTCTTTTTTCTACTGGTGTTTTACTGGTTTTCTCAACAATCTTTAAAAGCTCTTTATACAGTAATGATATTAAGCCATTATTATATTTGTTTCAAATATTTCCTAGTTTTTATCTTTTAATTGAGTTCTTTAATAACAAAAATTAATTGTCCAATCTCTCACATTTTGTTTTTTATAGAGGAAAATCTATTATCCTAGCCTAATGCTTACATAAAGAAAAGAAAATCCTTACAACCAGACCAATAAACAACACCAAAACAAATGGTGAAGAAATTGAAGTTGTCAAGGATTTCATTCTCTTGGATCAACAATCGACACCTATGGAAGCAGCAGTCAAGAAATCAAACGACAGATTGCATTGGGCAAATCTGCTGCAAAATACCATACCTCTTTCACGTGCTAAAAAGCAAAGATGTCACTTTGAGGACTAAGGTATGCCTGACCCAAGCTGTAATATTCTCAATAGCTTTGTATGCCTGAGAAAGCTAGACAATGAATAAGGAAGACAGAAGAAGAATTGATGATTCCAATTGAATTGTTGGTGAAGAATATTAAATATACCATGGACTGCCAGAAGAACAAACAAATCTGTCTTGGAAGAAGTATAACCAGAATGCTCCTTAGAAGCAAGGATGACGAAGACTTCATCTCATGTACTTTGGACATGTTATCAGGAGGGACCAGTCTCTGGAGAAGGACATCATGCTTGGTAAAGTAGAGGATCAGCAAAAAAGGGGAAGACACTCAACGAGATGAACTGACACAGAGGCTGCAACAATGGGCTCAAACATAGCAACGATTGTGAGGATGGCGCAGGACTGGGCAGCGTTTCATTCTGTTATACATAAGGCCTGACTGGAGCACTAAGGGCTATTTCAATCTGTGTATTTCAGCTTCTACATGGTCTTCTCTCTTTGTTTTCATTTTGTATCTCCCCCCACCCCCCATTTTAGGAGAGTGTTTCAAGTTTGTCCTCAACATCACTGGTTCGATTTTCCATGGTGCCAATTTAGTTCTTTACTTTTTGTACTCTGTACTTTACTTCTACCAACATATTTTATCGAAAACCTTCCTTATTTCATCTGACACTCATTCTCATTTCATCTGGTTCTATTCTTCTTACTTGTATCTTTCTGAAGATGCTAAGCATTTCTCTAAAATTGTCATTTTTACAGGTTTGTTTTTTACCTGAGTCTTCTGATTAATGCTCTGTTTCCCTTGCATTTCCTTCATCCTTCAACTAAGAGGGATCTATTTATTTCTGGTATTTTGAGGCAAGCACAGTGTTCTGTCTCCCTTTGGTGGTACTAGTAGAAACCCCTGCTTATACCTACAATTGGCTGGGGTGGGGGTAGTCAGTACGAACAGCATCTCACTCAGTTCCAGCGTCTAGCAGGCACTCTTCTACGATTGTGATTCAATCTTCTCTTCCTTCAACTCATTGGCTCTCTTCTACATTGATCAATTCTTGAAAACATCTAGTCTTTGGAGTTGGAGCTTCCTTTGAAGCTTATTGTCTTGCTCATTTTTCTGTCTTTATCCTAGTTCTTAGAGGACACGACTTCTACATCCACATACCATATTAACAGCACTCCTTATCCTTATCTTAAAGATCTAAGAAGTAAGGTTAACTTGCCCGACTAATCCTCTGCAGACTATCGTTAGGCGTCGTCAAGTCGGTTCTGACTCATAGCGACCCTATGTACAGCAGAATGAAACACTGCCCAATCCTGTGCCATCCTCACAGTCATTGTTATGCTTGAGCCCATTGTTGCAACCACTGTGTCAATCTGCAGACTAGTGTCTCAGAAAAGGAGATGGACTCTTACAAAGCTCCATGGAAACCAGATAGACCCAGTTCTTAAGGTAATCAATCCTGACTTGTTGAAAAACTTGAACCTAGTCCCTCAATCCTGAGAGAGGACAGGTTGATGATCCTCTAAGTATAAATGCCTGTTTGGCAAATCTTTGCTATTTGTATGCCCTATCTTATTGCAGAAACGTAAATCACAGACCTCAGCCCCCTATCACACAGGAGAAGGACTGGTGCTATGAATGAATGCTGAGATGGCAGGATAGAAATGGAAACAAAGCTTGTTTTGTTGTTGTTAGGTGCTGTCTAGTTGGTTCCATCTCATAGCGACCCTATGTATAACAGAATAAGACACTGCCATGTTCTATGCCATCCTCACAATTGTTGCATTGCTTGAACCCATTGTTGCAGCCACTGTGTCAATCCATCTCACTGAAAGGCCTTCTCTTTTTCACTGACCTCCTACTTTACCAAACAAGATGTCCTACTCCAGGGACTGGTCTCTTCTGACAACATATCCAAAGTACGTGAGACGAAGTCTTGTCGTTCTTTTTTCTAAGGAGCAGTCTATCTGTATTTCTTGAAAGACAGATTTGTTCATTCTTCTGGAAGTCCACAGTGTTTTCAATATTCTTCATCAACACTATGATTCAAAGGTCAATTCTTCTTCAGTCTTCCTTATTCATTGTCCAGCTTTCCTATGCATATGAAGCAACTGAAAATACCATGGCTTGGGTGTGGTGCATCTTAGTCTTCAAAGTGACACCTTTGCTTTTCAACACTCTAAAGTGGTATTTTGCAGCAGATTTTCTCAATGCAATGCATCATTTGATTTCTTGACTGCTGCTTCCATGGGCGTTGATTGTGGATCTGAGTAAAATGAAATCCTTGACAACTTCATTGTTTTCTCTGTTTATCATGATGTTGCTTATTGGTCCAGTTGTGAGGATTTTTGTTTTCTTTATGTTGAGATGTAATTCATACTGAAGGATGTAGTCTTTGATCTTCATCAGTAAGTTCTTCAAATCCTTTGCTTTCAGCAAGCAAGGTTGTGTCATTTGTGTATAGCAGATTGTTAATGAGTGTTCTACTAATCTTTATTTCACATTCTTCTTCATATAGTCCAGCTTCTCAGATTATTTGCCAGCTTACAGAGTGAATAAGTATGGTGAAAGGATATAACCCTGATGCACACCTTTCCTGATTTTAAACCATGCAGTATCCCCTTTTTCTGTTCATACGACTGCCTCTTGGTCTACGTGCAGGCTCTGCATGAGTACAAGTAAGTGTTCCGGAATTCCCATTCTTCACAATGTTATCCATAATTTGTTACAATTCACACAGTCAAATGCCTTTGCATAGGCAATAAAACACAAGTAAATAGCTTTCTGGCATCCTCTTCTTTCAGCCAAGATCCATCTGACATCAGCAATGGTATCTCTCATTTCATGTGCTCTTCTGGTTTCAGTTTGAATTTCTGGCAGTTCTCTGTCCATGTACTGTTGTAACTGTTTTTGAATTATCTTCAGCAAAAATTTTACTTGCGAGGTGGAGCCAACATGGCACCTTAGACAAAAGCATCATGCCATCCCTCTATAGCAAAAACTCAGAAAACTGAGTAAAAGAGATACATATGTCAATCCTGGAACCCTAAGGGTCAAATGAAGGGATAAATAACTCACTGAATGGAATAAGAAAGTTACAGAGAAGAGAAAACAAGGAGAGCTACAGTGTGGAGGTCACCTACCAGATAATGTGGCACAGACTCACTATCTTGGACCCCTCAGTCACCAAGAACAGTGCCCAGGAAGTATAGGAAGGCAACTTCACTAAGCTCCCAGAAGGAGACAGAGCACTCAGTAACCAGGGATACACGCTTTCCCCCTCCCCCACCCTTCTTCCCTCTGTGTGGCCTCCATAAGATAGGAAATAATAAACATCAGAGCAGAAATAAATGAAATAGAGAATAGAAAAACAACAGAAGGAATCAATAAACCCAAAAGTTGGTTCTTTGAAAGGATCAGCAAAATCAACAAACCATTGGCCAAACTGACAAAAGAAAAACAGGAAAGGACAAAAATAACCCAAATAAGAAATGAAATGGGGGACATTACAACAGACCCAGCTGAAATAAAAAGGATCATAACAGAGTACTATGAAAAACTATACTCAAACAAATTTGAAAACCTAGAGGTAATTGACAAATTTCTAGAAACAAACTACCTACCTAAACTAACACAAACTGAAGTGAACAGACCCATAACAAGAGAAGAGATTGAAAAGGCAATTAAAAAAAAAAAAAAAAAAAACTCCCAACAAAAAAAAAGCCATGGCCCAGATGGCTTCACTGGAGAATCCTACTAAACATTCAGAGAAGAACTTACACCATTACTACTCAAACTACTTCAGAACACAGAAAAGGAAGGGATGCTTCCAAATTCATTCTATAGAGCCAGCATAATCCTGATACCAAAACCAGGCACAGACACCACAAAAAAAGAAAATTACAGACAGATATCTCTCATGAATATAGATGCAAAAATTCTCAACAAAATTCTAGCCAGCAGAACTCAGCATCATATCAAAAAAATAATACACCACAACCAGGTGGGATTCATACCAGGTATGCAAGGATGGTTCAATACTAGAAAATTAATCAATGCAATCTACCACATAAATAAAACAAAAGAATCACATCTCAACTGAGGCAGAAAAGGCATTTGACAAAGTCCAACACCCATTCCTGATAAAAACTCTCAATAAAATAGGTATAGAAGGGAAGTACCTCAACATAATAAAGGGCATCTATACAAAACCAGTAGAGCCCTGGTGGCACAGAGGCTAAGAGCTACCACGAGCTAAGGCTGCTAACCAAAAGTTTGGCAGTTCAAATCTATCAGTTGCTCCTTGGAAACTCTATGGGGCAGTTCTACTCTGTCCTATAGGGTCACTATGAGTCCGAATCTGGGTGGGGAGGAAAAAATAAAATAGACAATAGATAAGTGGTAACTTTGGTGAATGGTAAGATAGCACACAATACTAGGGAAGTCAGCACAACTTGAGCAAGGAAAGGCCATGGAAGCTCCATAGACACATCCAGACTTCCTGAGGGACCTAATTACTGGGCTGAGGGCTAGAGACCAGGGTCTCGGGGGGCATCTAGCTCAACTGGCATAACATGGTTTATAAAGAAAATGTTCTGTGTCCTAGTTTGGTGAGTAGCATCTGGGGTCTTAAAAGCTTGTGAGTGGCCATCTAAGATATTTCACTAGTCTCACACCATCTGGAGCAAGGGAGAATGAAAAAAACCAAAGACACAAGGGAAAGATTTGTCCAAAGAACTAATGGACCACAACTACCACAGCTTCCACCAGACTGAGTCCAGCACTAGATGGTGCCCAGCTACCACCACCAACTGCTCTGACAGGGATCACAATAGAGGGTCCCACACAGACCTGGAGAAAAATGTAGAACAAAATGCTAAGTCACCAAAAAAAAAGACCAGACTTACTGGTCTGACAGAGACTGGAAAAACCCCGAGAGTATGGCCCCCGGATATCCTTTTACTCAGTACTGAAGTCACTTCTGAGGTTCACCCTTTAGCCAAAGATTGGACAGGCCCATAAAACAAAGCAAGATTAAATGGGCACACCAGCCTAGGGGCAAGGACAAGAAGGCAGGAGGAGACAGGAAAGCTGGTAATGGGGAGCCCAAGTTCGCAAAGGGGAGAGTGTTGACAAGTCACAGTGTTGGCAATCAATGTCACAAAACCATATGTGTATTAATTGTTTAATTAGAAACTAATTTTCTCTGTAAACCTTCACATAAAGTACAATAAAAAAATTTTAATTGCATGTGATACTAATGATATTATTTGATAACTTTCACGTTCTGTTGGATCACCTTTCTCTGGAATGGGCACAAATATGGATCTCTTCCTGTCAGTTGGCCAGGTAGCTGTCTTCCAAATTTTTTGTCATAGACAAATGAGCACTTCCAGCACTGCATCTGTTTGTTGAAACATCTCAAATGGTATTCCGTCATGTCCTGATGTCTTGTTTTTCACCAGTGTCTTCAGTGCAGCCTGGAATTCTTCCTTCGATACATCAGTTCTTTGTCATATGCTACCTCCTGAAATGGTTGAATGTGGACCAATTATTTTTAGTACAGTGATTCTGTGTATTCATTCCATCTTCTTTGGATGTTTCCTGTGTTGTTCAATATTTTGCCCATAGAATTCTTCAATATTGCAATTTGAGGCGTAAATTTTTTTCTTCAGTTCTTTCAGCTTGAGAAATGCCAAGCATGTTTTTCCCTTTTGGTTTTCTAACTGCAGGTTTTTGCACATTTCATTATAATAGTTTACTTTGTCTTCTAGAGCCACCCTTTGAAACCTTCTGTTCAGCTCTTTTACTTCATCATTTCTTCCATTCACTTTAGCTACTCTACGTTCAAGAGCAAGTTTCAGATTCTCTTCTGACATCGGTTTTAGTCTTTTCTTTCTTTCCTGTCTTTTTAATGACCTTTTACTTTCTTCATGTATGATGTCCTTGATGTCATCCCACAACTCATCTGTTCTTTGGTCATTAGTGTCCAATGCGTCAAATCTATTCTTGAGGTGGTCTCTAAATTTAGGTGGTATATATTCAAGGTTGTACTTTGGCTCTCATAGACTTGTTTTAATTTTCTTCAGCTTCAGCTTGAACTTGCATATGATGACATTGATGGTCTGTTCTGAAGTCAGCTCCCTGCCTTGTTCTGACTGACGATATTGAGCTTCTCCATTGTCTCTTTCCACAAATGTAGTTGATTTGATTCTGGCGAGGTCACCATGTATAGCTGCCCTTTATATTGTTGAAAAAAGGTATTTGCAATGAATAAGTCATTGGTCTTAGAAATTTTTATCATGTGATCTGTGGCATCCCGTCTATCACCAAGGCCATATTTTCCAACTATTGATCCTTCTTTTTTGTTTCCAACTTCTGTATTCCAATCACCAGTAATTATAATGCATCTTGATTGCATGTTTTACCAGCTTCAGACTGCAGAAGTTAGTAAAAATCTTTAATTTCTTCATCTTCGGCATTAGTGTTTGGTATGCAAATTTGAATAACAGTCGTACTCACTGTTCTTTGTAAGCATATGGATATTATCCTATCACTAACTGAGTTGTACTCAGGATAGATCTGGAAATATTCTTTTTGATGATGAATGTGATACCATTCCTCTCCAATTTGTCATTCCCGGCATAGTAGACTCTATGATTGTCTGATTCCAAATGGCCAATACCAGTCCATTTCAGCTCACTAATGCCTAAGATATCAATTTTTATGCATTTCATTTCATTTTTGACAGCTTCCAATTATCCTAGATTCATACTTTGTACATTCCACATTGTGATTGTTAACGGATGTTTGCATCTGTTTCTTCTCATTTTAAGTCATACCACATCAGCAAATGAAGGTCTCAAAAGCTTTACTCCATCCACCTCATTAAGGTCCACTCCACTTTGAGGAGGCAGCTCTTCCCCAGATTTATTCTGAGTGCCTTCCAACCTGAGGGCCTCATCTTTTGGCCCTATATCTGACAATGTTTCACTGCTATTCATAAGGTTTTCACTGGCCAATTTTTTAAGAAGTAGATAGCCAGGTCCCTCTACCTAGTTTGTCTTAGTCTGCAAGCTTTGTTGAAAACTGTCTTTCATAGGTGACCCTGCTGGTATTTGAAATACTGGTGGCATTGCTCCTAGCATAACAGCAGAAACAAAGCTTGGCCATATCATACTGCTATTGTACCCTGACTCCTGATCACGCTAGAACTTCCTTAATTATACAACATCCAATGAAAGGGCATTGGGAGACTAGCACACTTGCTACTGGTTCCGTCTTTGAGTTCTCTCAAAGCAAGGTTGTTGCAGTAGGTGAGTGCTGTTTGTTAATTTATCTAGTTTGCAAGGTATCTATCCAGGCACAAAACAGGGACTTCTGGAAGCAAGTCAAGGCACCAGAGAGAGATCAGAGACCTAACTTGTCGTAGGAAGAGTATACTTGGGGTGGTGTGGGCAGCCATCAGAATGGCAAGTCATTGACTGCTAGAAGGAACTAGCCGTGCAAAATCTTAAGTAGTGGGAGATGTAGGGGGTTAAGACAGTCAGTGGTAGAATTCTTCTTCTTTTTTTTTTTTTTGGTGATCTTGGAAGGTGTTGCCCAGGATGAGTGGACACTTCACTGAGAGGAAAGTTGAAAAGCTGAACCACCACTCCTCATAAAATTACATTGAAAAAAAATAAGACACGAGGGACTGCCTTCATCATGATCACTAAAGAATGGGTGGAGAAGATGTTAGGGGAGGGTGCGAATCATCCACAAGAAAGGGATGAGTGGGTCCCCAAATTCTAACTCCTCCCCTTGAGATCAAAGGACGGTGTCTTACAGTGGTGACCTCCTCCATAAACCTGTTGCTGGATCTGCCTTTCAGTACGGGATGCTTTAGGGGAGACATTAGCCATTCTAGTGTCTTAATAACTCTACCCTAGTCATGGTGTTTCCTAGCTTCGTAGAAAGCCCCATTGAGATATATGACCTAGTTTCTAACCAAGAAATTGACTCTCATTACTAAATTCTAGGATCCGAAGCTGAATAAGACAACTTAAGGGCAGCTCTTCCCTCTTCCTTCCTTAAGAAGTTTCCCAGTCAGTGAAGAAACCTGGGATCAGTGTTGTATATTCTGGTTAGCTTTTACTCAAACTCTATGTTGCAATCACAGATATAGACCTTCTGAACTGGAAAATGTGCACTTCTTAAACTGTTCTTACAATGGTCATACCCTGTCTGCTTTCTGTGAATATGATTATTACCCTGGGGTTGTCATCCACCATCTATTCCTAATGTTATCCTCCTGGTCTCCTACAGCAGTCAGTACCTAGACTTGGTAATGAGATTCAAAGGCCTTATGGGATGAAACGGAATGGGTTGCTGACAGACTGGGAGATAATACCTAGAAGTCACCCCTCAGAAGGAGGGGAGGAAAAAATAATGAAATTGTGGTCTGAAATTAAGGGTTACCATGTCCAAGACTGATCCTGTCAATTGTGATCTACGAATAAGGTATCAATTCTGAAAGAAGATACAGCAACTGATTTGGTACAAGTGCTTGTCAGTAGAAGACTACTCCATGCCTGCTACCCCAGCTATAGATATGAAGATATTCAGTTTGAAGAATGAGACCACCAGCCCTTAAGCCAATGAGAGCCAGGCCACACTGTATACTAGGGCCCCATTTTTAGCAGCAGTGAGAACTTGAACCCATCTGCTATGCTAGACTCTGGCCAGCGGGCTCTGGGTGAAGTTCTGGTCACATACGTGCCCACTGGGCTGAACATTGCCACTGACTGCAACCATGTGCCCTGTCCCTGTGACTACAGTTTCCACCCATGTTAAGGATTTGCTGTACAGTTTCCTGAGGGTGCTGGAGGCCTGCCCTGGACAGCAGCCTGCTTCGTTGGGCTCTGACATCTGTCTCACTTTGCCATCTGCCAGCTGGTATCTTGTTTCAACCTGAATGGGCACCCCTGCAAGGAGGATGCTTCCACCTGCCTCTAACCACAGCTATCTCTTAGATGTTCGTGTTTTCATTTGAATCCCCAGACCAGTTAGATCAGATGTGTGTAAACTACACCATAGTCATCTCAGGGGGAACCCTATAGCAATAATCTACACCATGGTCATCTCAGGGGGAACCCGATAGCAAGGTGAGACCCCACTCCACTCTAGCTACATATTCTTGACATTCTTCATGTTTACTCTCTTTATGAAAAGTCTACCCCAGATTATAAAAGCTATACAGATAATTTTCAACATCATTAGGTATATCAAACACTCCAGTTCAATCTGGAAATTTCATCAACACTGACTAGTCATTTTATCCATTAGATGTTCTATCTATTAGACATGGTTCCTAGGGCTTATGAACTGCTTAAGGGAATAGGAAAATACTTCATAAATGACCAAAAAAAAAAAAAAAGCTTCTAACAAAATACTCTAAACTGAAAGTAATTTTAAAAGCGAAAGTCATTCAAAAATTTTCACAGACAGCACATTCTATTTGTTAAGGCATATGGGTGCATTTTGTCATGATACTGGGTGGGCATCTAAATGTGAGCAAGCCAAGGACCTGTGAATGTCATTTCACAGTGGCCACACTCTGATCATATTTCCCCAAATCATTTTCACTCTCAGCCCCCGACTGTCTGCCACTAAAATGGTATGAACAACAATGGTGCCTGCTGGGGTTAGGAGGCACACCGATAATTGCTGTATGAATGAATAATTGAATGAATAAATGAAAGATGCAATAAATAAAACATTCAATAGAAGTGCTTTATCCCCTGGTGCTATGTTCTAAATAAATTTTTCCTAAATGAATGAATGAATTTTGCTCCAATCTGTAACTTCATGACTGCAAAGAACTCTATTGCATGGCTGTTGCTTAATATATTTAACTAATTGCCTATTATGAGATATTATAAATAGTAGTGCAATGGATATGCTTAAATATATTCTCTTAAATAATTTTCAATTGTTATTTAGGAGCTAAATTAGTGTGGCAGCTCCCTAATCATCCTCCCACCTTCTTTTCCCTCCTCCCACAGGGTACATCACAGCCAGATCTACCTCTGCATTTATAAAACCAGTTGCCATCAGGTTGATTCCAACTCAAGGAGACCTCAGGTGTGCAGAGTAGAACTGTTCCATCGGGTTTTCATGGCTCTGACTTTTCAGAAGCAGATTGCCAGGGCTTTCTTCCAAGACACCTCTGGATGAGTTGGAATTATTAACCTTTCAGTTAGTAGCTGAGTGCTTAAGCATTTTCACCACCCAGGGACTCCTTCTACATTACATCTATATCTGTGCCTATGTCTCTGTCTATCTGTCTAATATTACACTACTTTCCTTCCCTGAATACATAGAGGCTTAAGTTCAAACTCTGAGCTTATTTCTCATCACTGCTCAGAAATATATTTTCCACTTTAAACAGATTGTTCTTCCTGTCAGTTCCTCTAATTACACCTTAGTGTATGTGATTCCCTCACATAAAGTATATTCCTATTTGTTTACCTGCCTAAAATCTCAAGTCCTTTGCCAATCCCTACTGCTACCATAATGCTTTTCTAGAATCCAGTCCATATGACTTCGTACTTCTCTGAATTTTTATGGCATTCCTTGTCTCTATCACCTTTTAGCCTTTATCACACTCTGTGTTAGAATCTCATTAACTGTGATTCCTGAAGCACAAAAGTCTTCTTTCCCCCTTTTCCAGCTCCTGTGAAATCCTAGGCACAAAATAAGAAATATTTTTCACTTAACTCTTTTGCCAGAGGCAAAACTTGTGTGGAAAATGAGGCAGTTCTTTGAGGGAAGGAATAGTATTATTCACAATAAAGTATTTTCATCTTTGCATGTATTTCCTTGGCATATTACCTACAAATAATCCTTCTATAAATAATTTTAATTCTTAAATTCCTGTTTGCCATCATTTTTAAGGCACAATAAAAAAATCAGTTTCTGAAAAATTTTTTTTTGATTACTGTAGACTTTAGAGTTGTTTTAACATTATTAAGTATGAAATTATATTTAAAGGAGCATTTTCTTTCAGAAATCATTATAAAACCACCATAGGGTGGTATGTGAAGTATATAGATATTATGTGTTTTTATACAGAGGACCTGCGACACTAGGAAAATCACAAAGTATACCTTTCCTTTTCCCAAACATTTTCGTACAGGAGGAATCAAGTTAAAATGAACCAATAGGGCTGTCATGAAAAGAAAAAAAAAAATCAGAAGGGTGGAGCACGTGGCCTGAGGGGTGTGTGGAGAGGGTGGGAGAAGGCTTTCTCTCTGTGATAATGCTGGGAACTAGGGTGGGAGGTATGATGGCAAGGAATTCTGAAGCTGATTCCGCAGGTCACACTCCTTTACTGTTTGCTCTCAGTCATTTACATTTTTATACTGAAACTCAGGTCTTTTTCTTCACCCTCATGTGCTTTCTGGTTGCCTGGTTCCTGGATCCCCCAAATCACCCAGTGCAGTCAGGCAAACGCCCACTTACCATCTTCCTCGTAGAGAAGGCCCATGTGCGCATGCGCTTCGGCTTCTTTCTTTCCACCGTCAATTTTGATCAGTTGAGCAATCTTAAAACATCGTTCATAGAAGTGATTCCTTACCCACTTGTCTTCAGGAGTATTGAAGTAACAGGCCAGAGCATACAAGTTATTATATACATCTTCAAAGTATTCTTCAAAGAGAGAAAAACATAAGCTGCTTTAAAAAAAAGTCTCATGAAGCATCTCTTCCAATGGCAAATCAATATAGTGACATTTATTATTTAGTCTTCCTTAAAAGATTAAATATTTTTAAAATCAAATCTAAATGTAAAAATTAAATTAATGCATTTTAACTATTAAAATAACTACATTAATAAAGGCTATTCAGATGAGTAAAGCCATAAAAAAATTCCCAAAACTTAGAGCATGTTAGAAATGGATGTATTAGGAGGTTAAAACACTAGACTTATATAAGATAAAGGATAGGACAATACTTACTAGCAATGTGCTTATTATTTTTTTTTTTTTTTGGAGGAAATGAGTACGCAGTATCATCAAATACTTTTCCTGTTTAAAGTTTCAAAAGTATTTACAGATTCCAGAGAAAGTAGTGTTTCTTATCATGGCAAAAAGCTGATGTATATAAAGAAAGCAGAGAGGAAATGGATGTATCAAAGAATTTTAACCCAGAAGGGAAAAAAAAAAAAAATTCATGGGGCAGAGAGATACAAGATATAATCATCAGGCTGAGCTTATATAAACTCTACACACTTTAGATTTCCAGCCATATTAAGAAACAGTGGATTTCTATACTTTTATTTTCTATAATTTTTTTCTGCCAAAAGTGCATTAATACTAGGCATCCTTCTCACTCAGACAGCAGTTAATTACTTAAATTCTTTCTAATATTTTTTTTCTAAAATTGACTATATGTACCCAAAAAAGTGTGTTACTAAGTTGTGAATCAGTCACATCAACCCCACTGCAATAGGAAATCTGAATGAAAATATTGTGTGTTAATTAATTTTGTCTTAGTTGTGTAAACCACCTTCTAATAGTGATTATGAACAAGTTCAGAATCTTTATGTCTCTTTGCATTTGTGCTGAAAGCAGAGCTGTAAATATGTGGTGGCCTCTGGGTTATTTTTCCAAGCAATTTTTGTTGTTGTTGTTGTAACATATATGTAACGCAATATTTGCCAGTTCAACATTTTTCAGATGCACAATTTAGTGATACCAATTACATTGCCAAGAAATTTTTATAACAATCATTATCTGTTAGAATTCACTGATATTAATTGTTCATATTACTAGAAAATCAACCCATATATTCCTGCAGGGATTATAATTATTAAAAATATTTATACATTGACCACTAGTACTCTTACAAGAGTGAAATCAAAAGGCTCAGAAAAAAAAAAAGAAAAGAAACAGGCTAATTATAACAAAATGTCGCTTTTAAGAACTGTGCATAAATCACTCCGTTTCAAATGAAATTTGTAAAACCTATGCCATTCCTTACGTAAAAGAAACAAACCCGTTGCTGTCAAGTCAACTCCAACTCATAGTGACCCTATAGGACAGAGTAGAACAGGCTTTCCAAGAGGCACCTGGTAGACTCAAACTGCCGACCTTTTGGTCAGCAGCCTGAGCTCTTAACCACTGTGCCACCAGGGCTCCCTTTTCTTTATAAATACTTCATAATTATGTAGGAATTAAAAATAAAAAAATTTAAAAGGCTCTATATTTTTGAACGAGCTGAGGAGTCTATAAGGCTATTTTGCTTTTTAAGGGCACTCATGATAGGCAACGGCTTAGGCGAAAAGTAAACTGCTACTTATTTAAAACAGATACTTTCACATCAGAACTGACTTCTCCTTGTGCTTATCTTTCCATCCTGAATCTCCTACCTAATACAAACAGAGCACTAAAGTCTGTTTCGAAATATTGTATATTCTTTGTCATAGTTACTAATTAGAAAGTTATTGTTTTTAAAAGCCCATAAGTAAAACACTTCATATTCTCCATTAAACAAACAAAAGCTATATAAAGTGCTTTTAAAAAAATACGTGGTCCTGAAATAATCTTTCTATCAGTAATTCAGCCTTAATAGAATAACATTTGATAAAGTTTTGGGTTTATTTTTTTAGAATGAGTTATAGAAGTTATTAAGATTTCATAATTAGAAACTACTAGTCATAAAATCTATTTTTCTATGGAAAATGGAGTATTTTTCAGTATATTAAGTATAAATGAATGTATTCAAGTTTTGAATCTTTGGACAATCTATATATGGCCTGTACCCTTTACCTTCTAAGCAGCCTTCTTTCTTGTAAACCACTTCCTTGTATTGCCAGCAAGTATATTCAAAAGATCAAAACCAATTCCATTGTTGTTTATTATTTAGATAAAAATTTCTTACTACACTCTCCAAAAAGGAGATTCTGTGATCAAATAACTTTGGGAAATGCTCTTACTAATTTCCTCCTTTGGGTAAACCATCATATATATCAGCACATTAAAGGCCATGTTAAGTCCTGCAGTAAGTCAATCTATTTAACTTCAATGTTAATTCACCTGCTGTTTCCTAAACATTTATCCAGACAATTATTTTTGCTTTATTTTGCATAAACACATAAACATTCTATGGAACTCTGCATGAATAGAACATACTTTGGGTATCTTAAACAAATTTTATTCGGGGAAAAAAAAGTGCTGCTCAACTCTTGACAATAATTTAAAATCAGGTATAAATATGTTTGAATTATCTATTGATTTGGTTACCCATTGCTATTATTGCCATCCCTTCCCCAGCCCCATGGGGCTCAAGGCCCTACCAATAATGTTACAGATGGTACAGAGATGATTTGCAACAATGGTTAATGTAAGAAACATATCATGGACAAAGAACCACTTTAGCAAATGGAAAATAATCTACAAAGAAATGACCAGCTTACTTCAAATACTTCTTTGCCATAAAACAGCAAGTGATGTTTTGTAAAGTAGTGTAAATAACTCTAGGCTACTGGTCTCTAAGTCTCAAGAGAAGAACTGATCTGAGAGGACTATTGATAGTACCATATAGCTTTGATTAAATGAACTTCATTGTGGTCCTACAGTGATGGTCTTTCCAATGTGAAGCAGTCAGAATGCTCAGAGATACACTATTTCAGGATAATTGTCTTAGACCCCAAGACCATATGGGGTGGGATCTTAAGAAACTATTAACATGTGCCTACTAATATAAACTTGTCTATTTAATTCTAGGAGTTTTGATTAAACCTTCAAAGCCCATGATATAAATACTGAGAAATCAGTGTAATTCTTAAATTATAGAATTCTTTGAAAATACTGTTCAGTTAAAGCCAACATTCAGATTATATCAAAAGAAAAACTGGTTAAATTTATAACTAAGGACTTAAAAGACTTTAATCTATTGAAAAGTTCTGGAAATTAAGTGCTATACGTTGTCTCTCCTGGCTTTGAATGACATCCCCAGGATCTCTCTGTGTATGGGCAGTCCCGTGATTCCGCATTCCTCATCATTTATTCCATAAATATGCTTAGTTGACGAGGCTAAACTGTGCTAAGTTGCGTTAATGTCTCAAATTCATACAAGGAACAATCTGGAATCTTCCCTCAGGCGCTTGCGGCTCCAGCGGTGCTGTGCCGCTGCCCATGATCCCTCCGCTTACCTTTCCTTTCGGCGTTCTCAGCCCTGGTCAGGTAGTGGTAGAAGTGATCCAGCTTCTCGGGCTGCTCTTCCAGGGGTTTCTGCATCCAGAAGATGGACCTAACTTTCGCAGTCTCCCTCAGGACGTCCCACCTCTCCATCAGAGCAAAGAGCTCAGTAAAGGACTTATGATAGCCCTCTCGCAGCATGTCCACACAGATGTTCTTCTTGTACGAGTTCCTGTAACTGGGAGTTAAGAATCAGAACACACAAAGCTTTATTTTAATCTTTCAAATCCGCACAGTGTTTTTATCCTCTAATAATTAAAGGTTGAATCACACTGCCTTTTTTTCACCTCAGTGAAAGAACTGAAAGCTATCAAAAGATCTGTGTCTGTAACATAATTGAGTAACTTCAGTTGAAATTAATGAAAGATGCCAGAAGCTATCTAAAATACAGTAATTCTAATGAAATTATGTTATAAATATAGCAGTTCCAGAGCTGAGCTCCCTGTTGATAAGAATAAGTTAGCTGACTGACAATATAAAAAAATACTTGGTACACCAGCTCCCCCTCCTCCCCAAAAAAGCCAATAAGCCAAGGAAAAATTAAACATTCCATTTAATACCAAAACAATGCAGCTGAGTGCTTAACCACTGTGCCACCAGAACTCCTGATGTAGTCACTATATTAAGGGTTTCACTGTATGCTATGGTGGTCTATTCATTCACTCATTCATTCATGCAGAAAATATTTATTGAAACCTATCACATTTTTATTTCCAATCAGGATTAAGTTAATGATTGTTTAGGTTAATTCACATCTAACGTCAATACACAAGGAGATCTACAAGAAGATGAAATGTTAAATGCTATCCCATTTACTCATTCAACAAAAGCTACTGAGTTTCCTACTAAGTGCCAGACACTATTCTGGACCAAATAGGTTTAATGCCCTTGTGCAATTTGCATTCTAGAGGGGGAAACACAACCAACACATAAGTAAACAAATACTGAATAACTTGAGATGATGAAAACTGCTATACAGGAAATAATCAGGGTTATGGGACAATCCAAAAAACAAACCCATTGCCATCTAGTCAATTCCGACTCATAGCAACCCTACATATAGGACAGGGTAGAACTGCCTCATAGAGTTGCCAAGGCTGTAAGTCTTCATGGAAGCAGACTGCCTCATCTTTCTCACACAGAATGGCTGGTGGGTTCGAACCGCAGACCTTTCAGTTAACGGCTGAGTGCTTTAACCACTGCACCACCATAACTTCCTTTGACACAAACAGTGCCAATCAGTTAATTGATGGACTACTAGCTGAAAGGTTGGTGGTTCAAACCCACCCAAAGACGTCTTAAAAGGCAGGCCTGGAAATCTGCTTCCTAAAGGTCACGGCCTCGAAAACTCTATGGAGTAGTTCTACTCTGCACACATGGGGTCTCTGTGAGTTGCAATCAACTCAATGGCAATTAACAACACAGAATAATAGCTAGTTGGTAGCTATTATTGCACTAAAAGAGCAATCAAATTCTAATTACTTTACAGTATTTTTTTAAAAAAAATAGGAAACATTTAAATATTTAGATCAACGGCATGATATGATGCTACTAGCAATAAAATTGCAGCATGGAATGGAAACAGCATTGGACTTAGTCTGAACACCTAAGTTTGAACCCAGTTTTACCTAACCTCCCAGAACCTCAGGCGTCTCATCTGTAAAAATGCATATATTAATATATGTTCTACCTGCCTTGTGTCTTTCCCTATTATTTGGAAAAGCAAAACATTCTTGGAACTGCTAGTGGATTTCCACTTTGGTTTCATTGGCCAGAACTGTATCACATGGCCACTCCTTGCTACAAAGGAGTCTGGGAAAACAAATAGTCCTCCTGTTCTTGGGCACGCTGCTACCCCAAGTAAAATTGGAGTTATGTTGGCAAAGAATAAGAGGGGACTAGATACTGGATAGGCAAATTCAGACTTTGTCGCAAGGTCCTAGATGTAGATCTGAAAGTAAATGCTGACAAATCCCACCCTCGCAGTAGGGATTTTACCTGGCAATCCAGTTAAATTTGGATTTCAGATAAACGATGAATAATTTTTTAGTGTTAAGTATGTCCCAAATATTGCATGGGTCATACTTATACTGAAAAAGTATTTATTTGTCTAAAATTGAAATTTAACTAGATGTTCTGTGTTTTTATTTTTTAAGTCTGGCAACTCTACTCCACACACTCTGCCTTTGTCCCGTATGAGTGCCATGTTGTTTCTACATAGGAAAATAGGGTGAGGGAAGAAGTTTTAGAATCTGGAATAACCTGAGAAATTGCTGAATTGGACTGACTTTACCTGAGATTTATAAATTGGATTTTTACACTAGGGAGGATCAAGGCCCAGGGACAGAAATTAAAATTAAGTTACAAAAAAATAAAGACTTTTGATTCAGCACCCTTGAGTCTGTGGCTCTGAAATTCACACCTGATACAGGAGGAATGGATGGGAGGAAGGTATAATAGGAAACAGGAAAAGCAGATGGGAGACCTTGGTGTAATGTAAAGAAGGGATCCTAGGGGCTGGACTAGGGTAAAGGTAGTGGGGATGAAGGGAAGTAGGTAGATGCAAAACATATTTAGGATATAAAGATAATGATTATTTGATGACTGAATGGAAAGGGAGGAGCTAAGATGAAAGGTTATTGGATTGCATAATTGGTAATTTGCTGAAGAGGGGTCTAAGTGCTGGACTACTAACCGAAAGGTTGGCAATTCAAATCTGCCCAGAGGCATCTTGGAAGAAAGGCCTGGCTATCTACTTCTGAAAAATGAGTCATTCACAACCCTATGGAGTGCAGTTCTATTCTGAAACACACGGGGTCACCATGCTTCAGAATCAAGTCGATGACAACTAGTTTGATTTTGGTTTGGTTTACTTTGCTGAAATTGTTGATGGGAACACAAAAGGATGAACAGGTTTGGGGAAAGACAGTGAGTTCATTTTCATTTGAGTTTGAGGACCCCAAGGGTATATCCAAGTGGTGCCAAGAAGACAGTTTGGGGGGTAGAATAGGAGACCTAGAGGGCAATCCCCCCTTGCTTCAAAAGAGCACTGCCATCTCTACATCTTTCTGCCTTGGTTTCCAGTCTGTTTTCTGATGAATGAAAAAAGCATTCTGGGGCAATAATAAAGAAAATTGTAAATCAATAAAAATTAAAATACTGACTTTAGGCAATACTAATAAGCACTAGACAGACTATGAGGAGGTTACCTCAGTTCTAATCTCAACTGGGACAGAAATGCAGAAAGTCACTCTCTGGGTCTCATGTTCCTCCAGAAAAGCCTGGCAATCTACTTCTGAAAAACCAGTCATTGAAAACCCGATGAAGCACAGTTCTACCCTGACACACATGCGGTTGCCGTAAGTTGGAACCTACTTGATGACAACTGTTTTTTTTTGTTGATGTTGGCCTACCCAGCATCTAGTTTCACACTTTTCCAGGTGGCAGCTCTTCAATATCCTTTGGTGAATTACTGATCCCACACTGTGTGCAGTCTTGGTAGGACTGGAATTCAAAGATTCTCTGGCCAAGGGGTGGGTGGCTTAGTGACCCAATTAGGCCAACTGGCTTCTCTCCCAGGATTTTGAATCTTGAGACATGAAACAATCATATTGAAGGTTATTGGAGCTCAATTGGAGGCATCTGGCAAGATTCTTAAGTAGTTCTTGCTACCTAGATCTCTTGAAATGTCTTGGGTCTTGTCCTTTTCTTCTGACCTGGGTTCTTCTCTAAATTCAGCAAGTTACCTAAGATCCTTCCAGTCAAATCTTTTCCCACTTAGTTTAGTCAGAAACGGTTTCCACTGCCTGTGATCAAAGAATACTAACTGCTTCAGAAGGGACTGGACTAACTTATTTCCAAGACATCTTTCAGCCCCCAAGTATCCATGATACATGAGTATCAATATTTTAAATTTCTAGTAAATTTTAAAAAATGAATATTCTTTGGAGAAGAGATTCCAACTATAAATGTATTTAAAAATACATATATAACTATGTTGATATTGTCTCTATTTTATAGACACACACATATGTGTATATCATTGTTTAACTAAACCTTGCTACTAACAGTGGAGAGCAAGAAAGAGCAATTACAGCAATTTACTAAATAGGTTCCTGTTTAAACCTTCATAGTTAACACCATTATTTCTTTAAAGCAGAATTATCTTCATTATTAAAATGAACTGAGTGTCTGCAAATAAAACTGTGTGCCAATCCCCACCAATTATTTAGATTTTTCAGGTTTTATGTTGCATAGCAGAGGACCATAGCCAAACTTCACTCTCCTGATACAAATGAATATATATATATATTTTCTTTTTTAAACACACAAATAGAAATATAAACAGAAGTCAAATTCATTATTTCATTCGTTATTACATTTGGACATAATGTTTTTAGTCTTTGATTCACTTACACATTCAAACTTATGAATAATAGTTTATTTTAAAATACATTGTCTCCAACGATCAGAAGAGGAACAATCTCCTTGACCTGAAGCCGTTACACAGGGCGAAAGTGAATGAGAATTCTGGTGAAATGTATGGAGAGATTTGATACTGCAGAATTTGAGGAGAGCTCTCCTGAAGAAAACATGCCACCCAGAGAAGCAGAAGTTGTGACATTCCTGGACAAGCAGGACACAGATAAATCGGCATCCTCAGGAAACAAAAATGAGCCCTTAAAGAACTTGGCTGTCGTAGATACCTAAGGCTGCACTGGGATAATGCCAGCCATGCAACTGGAGAAGAAGAGAGTTTAGGATGGCATTAAGCGGTCATGCATTTCATGTGGGTTTTATTACCATTTTGTCATTTAAAGGCATTATTCTATGGAGATTCTGTGTAACTATTTTGAATTTACATCAAAATTTCCCTAGAAATTTCTGAGATTTAAAAAAACCCACAAATGGGAAGAGAGTAAGACTGAATAATCTGACATAACTTGATAGCAGCTGAATGTGTGGAGATGCTGGAAAACGGGGCACTTGCTTTGAAACAGCCACGGAGATACCAAATCATTTTAAAATTCTGTCTTAAACCATTTTGAATAGCTACTATTTATAGAGCACCTACAGTGTGTCAGGCACTGTGTAGACATCATTCTAACGCACACAATAACTCTACCAAGTACTAACTTCCACTTTTACAGATAAAGAAACTGTCTTCAGTGAGGTTGTGACTTGCCCAAAGCCATACTAGGTAATAAGGGGCAGAGTTGGAATTCATACCCGGGTTTTTCTGGCTGCAGATTCTGAACTCTTTCCACTTCACCATATTGTCTCGTGCTATATCAAGTATTGCTGATTTTTCTTCTCCTTCTCCTCCATGCAATCTCCTGTCTATTTGCATTGATCATTTAGGAATGTGACATAATTTGACAATTATGATGCATGTAACTCTGATTTGAAAGCCCACATTTATGGTGAATTGGGGAAAGAAATCCCTATCATTGTGTGTGACAACCCAAGAGAATACCCATTCTTAAACAGAGGGAACAGGCAGCGAGTAGCATCCTCACAAAGCAAATTCAACAGATGTGATCCCCACTTAAGAGTGTAAAGTCCAATGGGAAAAACACTGACAAAGGCAAACATATAAAAAGATTAAAAACACACATTTCTACAAAATCTGAATAAGATTAAGCGAAGGAGTAGATATGACAACTTATTTTATTCTCTCTGCACATACAAGTATTTATGATAGTTAGTAGACTTTCAAAATCAAAATACATTATCAAGTATTCAAATAGATGATTAATATATTTAACATAATTTTTCATAGGGCTAACGGAAACTATTGTAGAAAGGTGAAGCTCACATTCAGTAAAATATTCCAAAAGCAGTTCAATAAAAAACAATACTTTAAAGCAAGATCATAAAACTTCTACCTAATCTGACAAAGATAAACTCAAAAGATATGTCATCTCTAATCAAAAGTCAGGATAATACTTTTATTCCATTATGTTAATATTTATAAGTCACTAGTGGGTTATCTATGTGTCAGTTATAACAGCCTTGCATTCATACAAATGTTATTGCAATTACTTATGGGATAATTACATTGACTCTTAAATTAACACTTAAATAGCTTCAGTTAATATAATTTCCATGGAATAAAGTGAGTCACTATTCTTACCCATACATACCAGTGTACATAGATAGCCATAATAATTAGAATGAAAAAATAGCCATTTCTCAATATACGTGAACTGATAAAAATCCTATTATAAATTATTTGGGTATATTTTTTAGTTTTTTGTGACAAGGTTATTTTTTTCCCAAAAAACTAAAAGATGTAGCATTTCTCTAGCCCTATGAATATATAAAGAAAGAGAAGGTATGAAAATTTTTTTTGACTGTTTGAAATTACTTTCAGAGCATACAGAATTACAATGAAAACTAAAAGCAATTTTCTTAATTTTACACTTAGGTTTTTAATTATTATTAGTCATAATATTGATAATTAATTTAAAAATGTTACTATCATCACTCACATATACTTTCATATAAAAACAGTTGAAGAATTAAGATTTTTAGGACTTTTACTTTCCATCTTCAAAACATAGCAAGAAAAAAGTTTCAATATAAAAAAAGGCTTGTTCTATTTAAATTTGAAGGATTTCCAAGGAGTTGACTGGTCTCTGGGGGCATCTACTGGAAATTTAGCAAACTGCAGTCATATCATGTAAATTTGATAACTTTCATTATCCATCTTAATACAGATATTATTTTAATTGATATGCAAATAAGGCAACACTCAAAGATGATAAATGTAAAGTTATGCATGGCATTCTATCTCATCCATCTGGTAACAGCAAAACATGTAGCTGTCTATGGGATCAGTTAACAAATACTCAACTGTTAAAAATGTAAATAGGGCAGGTGGCATATCAGAGATTAACAGTTTTCAAGCCATTCCATTTTCATGTTTGGGAAAATTAGAAATATATTTTAAACTTAAACACACACATAATTAGCCAGGCATTCTTATTAACCTGAATAAAATACATATAAAAGCAAACGAATTCATTTCGGATTTCCATACATCCACCAATCAAAAATAATAATCTGATGATCACTGCTTATTTTTTATATGACTTAATTTAACTATTTACATGTTATACCTCAGTAAATAGAATTTATTGGACTTGGAACAAAGAAGAATCTATCTTTTATCATAGTTAGTCATTATGATTAGAAGTAGTCATTAAAATGAACAGTCTTATTAATTTCTTTAAAAAATTTTAGGGGCATTTCCTTAAAAAATGATAAGCATATACTGATCATAATAATCCTTGCAACTTATGTATGGTTTTAACGTGTATTTCAATAAACAAAAAACTTTATAAATAAAATTATTGCAGCTCTGATTAATCATGTAATAAGAATTTTAATATCATACACATTATAACAATCTTCATTTTATTGTGAAATTTATAGTTCATATTTGCTTTAAGAAAAAGTAAAAAAAGAGACAGAAAATAATTTTGTGGGCTTAGGTATTGTGTAGTACTTAAATTGTACCCTAATATGTCTTATACATACTCTTTAATTTATATAAAATCCTCTTAAGATTGAAATATCTACCATTTTAGTTTCATTTCAGAGTAAAATATCATTAATGTATGTATAAGTTTATTTCATTAGAATTATTCTCCAAATAAATACGGTATCACCTTTCATCATGTAAAATGTAAAAATGTTATCAGAAAATCAGGGCATAGGTGTTAGTATAGCAGGATTTTTCTTCAGTTTAGATTTAAAGTGACTAGATAATTGAGCTAATTTGATAGCTTAAAAATAAACTAATGACGTGGCCCCAAGAAGTTCAGGGAATATAATTTTTAATGTCATTTTCTGAACTATTAGAAGATTATTCATTTGAATCTTCAGATGAAACTGTTACATACGCAAGTTTTGCTCTATGTATTTGGAAAAGAGAAATTTTCATCTGTTAATAATGAAAGTTAGAAAATATGGTCAGACTTTCAACATTATAATAGTGTAAATACAAACTGAAAAGTACCATTTGAAAAAACTAACCCAAGTTCAGCCTTTTATTCTTTAAAAAATAAACTCTAACAATAATAGCTAAGACATAAAGTTTACCCCGCAGTACTTGGTGAATAGGATTATTACTAAAAGAATTCCTTCAACATGTAATAAAATATTAAAACATTTGATAGTAGAGAATTCTCCCAATAGTATCGTAAGAATTCATTTCAACAAGCATTATTTTAATTTAGAATATATGTATACTTCTGTAGAGTAGAACAAAGATTATTTCTCAGGTTCAGTTATGTTAGAACTGATGTTTAGCACAAAAGCCAGTTATTTTTGTGAGATCAATAAATGCTAATAAATCAAATAACATTTTCACTGGTAATTGTTACTGGTTATCAAAGGATAGCTGTGGTGATTTAGCAGACATTGCAGGGCTGTGACACTTGCATTAGATTTAAATACTTCCCTTAATACTATAAAGGCATTTATTCTGTGCATACCCTCTTAAAAATGGCTTATTTACTCATGATTACCATTCAATTAAATATCTCAAGTATAGCTATTGTCATCAATTGAAAATGAATAAACTATTCTTCAGCCAATCTGATGTATTATCAAAATATTTACCCACATAGCTGAAACACAAGATTTTAATATCATTCATTCTCTTTATTAAAAAATCTCAAACACATTTTAAAAAAGTTTTTCTATAGAAGTCTGGTGAAAAAAAAAAAGTGGAAGAAAAACTCCTTTATATAAGGATAATTACACATACAATTTTCATAAATGGTCTTATTACTTGTAAACTCCCCTGAGAAATGCAAACATTTTTTAAACAAAAGAATGCTTTAAGCCAAAGGTGAGACACAGAAAGGTATGAAATGAGTGTCATTGTTTAAGAAGAATTTCAATGAAAGTATTTTCAAGCCAGTAGTGTAACACTTGAGTCCAAACATCTTTGACTAAATGAGGCAATCATATGGATTCTCGTTCTTTTCTTTCAAATTACACTGCAACATTCAACTATAGGCAAACCAATTAAACATAAGGTTAAAAATAAAGTCTGCTTAGTTTTTGAAGTGATCTATAAATAATAAAAAAAAGAAATCTGAGTAATATAATTCTGCTATATTTTGCTTCCTAATATAATGACAGCAAACGTAAAAGGAGGAAAAAAAGCTAAATTCCACATGACTGCAAATAACGTGCTACAAACCCATGCAACATGATAATGTTAGCTCATCATCTACACATTTTTGTCCAAATTAGTATTTACAATTTTTTATTAACATAAAACCCCATAGAGTATAATATTCACTTTTTCTAAAATCATAATTCAGTAATGTCCTCCAATTTTTTGGAAACTCTATTATTCAGAAACTTTGTCTCAAATAATATCTAATCTTTTATTTCAGTTTCCTCTCCATACATCCTTATAAATAAAAACTATCAGTTTTCCATATAAATTGAGTAAAACATCAATTTTTAAATCATAATAGAAAGCTGTAGACTATAAAGACCAAACAGTAAAAACAACAAGTTGCATTGAAAAGAACACTTCAGCTCACTGTGTTCTTTTTCACTAAAGTATGTCATACATTTTATCTTTGCTAGAGTTTGACAAGTTTTGCAAGTAAAATTCTGTTTCCTCTACACTTGCTAATAGTCATGAGAATCTGTAGTTTGCACCTTCTCATTAAAAATGTATTGTATTTTTTTGAAATTATTCACCCCGACTTTTATCCAGATCATGTCTTTGAAAGGAGGAAGTAGATAATAAATGGAATAATTCATGATTTCCCATTAAATATGAAACTTTCTTTTGCAGAGTTTAGAAAATGAAGTTCTACATAATGTACAAAAGTTGATTAGAACTTTTTTAACCTTTTCAAGAAAAAAAAAAAAAAAACCTTTCACATTAAACAACTGCATGAGGAGGTTGCTTTGGGAAAAGTAAATCAATGAATTCTTTATACCTATAGCTTTGTCATATACACTCTAATGCTGTTCCCTCCTTCTATTCCAAACATGTATTTCTTATATTCCCTTACAGTACTTAAAAAGTATAAAAATGATGGCAAGAAAAATAGTATACACTGGGCTATTAACATAACAAGTATCTAAGAGAAACATAACTGATGTTTAAATTACAAAGGGAAAAAAATCACATCAATTAAAATGAAAACAAAACATTACTCTTGCTCTTCTCAGCAATGGAATGGAAGACAGTGTAAGGGTAAATAACCAAATGTGCATTCAGACTTCTCTTATTTCTTCTACTGAGGTAATGAAATTTTGTCATTAGAAAAAATATACATTTATAAAGCTGCTCTTTTGCAAACTACCCACTGTTACTCTATTAACTACACTGTTCTCTTTTTACATAAAATTAAACAAAATTGAATAAAATGATTTTTATGTTCATTCCAGCTTTCTTACTCTATATTTCTTGGGTAAGAAATCTGTAGTAAATTTAACTGAAGAGAAAGGTCAAGTTCTTGGCTATTTTAGGGCAGCAGGTGACCTCATTTCTTTGTGTTTTTAAGTTTCCATTGTAGGAATTGTTCATGTTTTCACTAAGTATATTTTAATTTTCCCCATATCAGAAAGTAAATTAAGAATATATTTTTCCCCCTCACATTGTTAAAGATAACCACCAAATTGTAAGCCATGTGAAGAAATCTTTCATGTTCTATGCTCTTTACTTACAAGGAGAGTGCATATTGCACGTATGAACAGAGAAGCCAGGTTTTCGCACAGACTCTCTGTAAATTGATCACACTTCTAGAACATAGGAAAAAGTAAATTTATCATTCTGATGCTTTTGTCAGACAATGTCTGTATATAAATATCTTGTTTTCCTGAATGAGATACTAACTTTACAGCAGCTATCTTAAACATTTAGAAAAGTCTTAGCCATAACTAAGGATATAGAATATATTAAATCAGATATGTGCATCAATAAGAACACTGTAAGAACAAAAAGAAGTATTGGTAAGAAGATAAAAGAGCTATGAATTTAAACTGTTAAAAAATAATAGAAAACAGATATACATAGGGATTAAAACCTCCCTGAGGCAGAGAGCATATCATTTGTTTCTCTTGCATTTCCATAAAACAGTGCAAAGGCCAACAGAAAAAAGCTTGCATAATATTATAAATATCAGGCAAAACAGAATGCAGGCAGAAAAAGTTAAATGGCCGTAGGAATATCACCAATATATAAATGGATTAATTTACGGAGAAGTATAGTAGTTAGGAAACAATGCACCTAATAGTGTAGATTTAAAATATGTAAAATTAACAGAACAATAAGGAGAACTTGACTTTAACACGTCTTCCCCCAGAAACTTACAGATAAAATAGAGGGGGAAAGTTTGAATACCAATTTGCTAGCTTAACTGAGATAAGAGTTTCAATGTAATTACTAGATTCTAATAAATTTTTCTGCATAAACAGTCTACCAGATAAATAGCGAATATATATTTATTTTTCAAACGTACAAGGCATATTTATAAGAATTGCCATGTATTGGCCACATTGGAAATTCATAAACTGTATCATACATGGCACATTCACTGAGCTTGTTTGAAGATACACTACCCAACCCTGTCCCTCCTTTGCGAGACCAAAAAAAAAAAAAAAAAATTCACTTGGAAAATTATAAACATATTTCTCATTTACTCTTTCTTTAGAGGGGAAACCACAATGGAAATTTTCTTACATTTAAAATTAAAAGACAAAAAAAAAAGCACTAAGTATCAAATCCTGGGGGAAGAAGCCATCACAGTATTCAAAAGAAAATTCACAACTTTAAATATATTTGTTAGAAAATAAGAACAATTGATACAGGTGAAAAAGCCTTCAACTCAGAATGCAAGATAAAAAAAAAAAAAATTCTAACAAAATAAATACAACGAGATTAACCCAAATAAAAAAGAGTAAAGGAAATATTAAAGGTAAATGCATAAATTAATAAAATAGAAAACAAAAATTTGACTGTGAGAAAAGTTATGTGAAAAGACAAATAACTGTGCAAGTATAATCAAGAAAAACAAAAATAAATAAGTCACCAAAAATAGTACCAGGAATGGAAATGGGAATATAACTTCTGACTATAATTCCATAACAGCGAACTTTTATTGCATGTTTACTATGTGCCAGGTGTTGATTCAGTACTTATATTTATTAGCTTATTTAAGCCTTACAACATTTTACGAGGTAGGTATTATTATTATTATCTCCATTTTACAGGTGAGGAAACTATGGCACAAAGAGTTTTAATTAAAAACTTAATATCACATACCTTGTGAGTGGTGGAGTTAGAATATCAGCCCAAGTAGCTGAATTCTTGGGCCTGTGGTGGCAGTGTTGTTAGTTGCCATGGAGTTGATTCCTACTCATAGCAAGTCTATGTGTGCAGAGTAGAACTGCCCCATAGGGTTGCCAAGGAGCAGCTGGTGGATTCGAACTGCCAACCTTTTGCACCACCAGCCTTGAAAACCCCATGGAGCAGTTCTACTCTGTCCTATAGGGTTGCTGTGAATTGGAATCGACTCAGTGGCAATGGGTATGGTTTTTTGGTTCTGGACCTTTCAGAAGCAGATCACCAGGTCTGTTTTGTGATGCACGTCTGGTGGGTTTGAAACACCAACCTTCTGGCTAGTAGGACCCATTATCTTTAATTATACTACGTCCAAGATAGAGAGAACATTTATATTGATATAAAAGAGACTTAAAACCTCATTAGACAATACCATGTTAAACTTATTGTAATAAATATAAAAAAAATACATAAAATGGACATAAAATAACCAGTTATCGAAATTGACTAGAGAAGACTTAGAGAACCAGTTACAATGGAGGATCTACTCCTCCTGCCCTGACCCATGCCACCAAAGCAGCAAAGTGATTTGATTCTATGGGCAATTTCTGCCAAATTTTCAATAAATAAGAAAATTCCATCCATCCACAATATTCAAGAGCGTAGTACAAGGTGAAAATTCTTCAGCTAATTTCCTCAATCCCAAAGTGTTGTGCAAGAAAATTATAGGTCTGTACCAACATAACTTACATACAAAAATCCTCAAAAATAAAATAGAAGCTCATAGCAAATTAAAACTAAAATACGTAAGTAGGGTTTATCCCAGAATTAAGGAGCCCTAGTGGCACAGTGGTTAAGCGCTTGGCTGCTAACCAAAAGGTTAGCGGTTCGAACCCACCAGTTGCTCCACAGGAGAAAGATGTGACAGTCTGCTCTCATAAAGATTACAGCCTTGAAAAACCCTATCGGGCAGTTCTACTCTGTCCTATAGGGTTGTTATGAGTTGAAATTCTCTCAACAGCAAGTGAGATTTTTTTTTTTTTTTAAATCCTAGAATTTCAAGAAATCAGAAAATCTAATAAATTCATGATAATTTCAGTAGATGTTACAAGATTATTTAATAAAATTCAAAACTAAGTCATGATTAATGAAAAGCAGAAATTAAAAAAATGAATCATTTGTTTTGATACTGTATATCTGGTAAAAATCTATGGTAAACGCTTCATGCTTTGTGATACATTAGAATCATTCCCACTGAAGTCAAGAACATGAAGATCTGTCAGCTGTCACTGCTATAATTTAACACTGATCTGGGGTTCTTGTCAATGTGATAAGAAATGGAAAAAAAAAAGGAGCATGAAGATAAAGAAAAAGACAAAATCATTATTTTTAGACATCTTTACTTAGAAAACTTGTCAGAATCAATTAAAAATTCAGTATCATGACTGGATAGAAGATTAACCCACACAAGCAAAACTTTTCTTATATAACAATAATAACCAACTAGCAATTAATGGTGTGAAGATATCATCCATGATAATAACAAAACTATGAAATACCTATGGATAAATCTAAAAAGATTTATAGAGAAAAGATTTATATAGAATTTTATAAAACTTTACTCTTAATAAAAAGACCTGCTTAAATGGAGACCTATATTCTTTTAATGTATCAGAAGACTCAAAATTTTAATGATACCAGTTCTCCTAAAAGTAATATATAAATTCAAGGCAATCTCTAATAAAACCTCAATTATATTTTTCCTGACTCTTGACAAGATAATTCTAAAATTCATATGATACAGTTAATGTACAAGAATAATCTGATCATTTGAAACAAAGAGAGGGAATTTCTGCCAGATATAAAAATATACTTTAATTATATTAATAAAAAAGAGTGTGGCATTGATGCAAGAAAAAAACAAATAAATCAATGGAACAGAATGCACATGTATGTATACACACAGGAATTAGGTATTTAATAAAAGTGGCATTTTAGTTCAAGAAAAAAGGATGGATTATTCACAAACTGTTTTGGGGATGATTTGTAAATTTTGTTGGTTTATGTTAATATATTTATACTATTATTTTATATATTATACTATTATTATATGTTATACTACTATTATATATTATACTATTATTTTATCAAGAGGTCCCTGGTTCAGATCTGGGTGCCCCCCTCATCTACGTTTTGAAGCCCTGGTGGCACAGTTAAGAGCCTCGCTGCTAACCAAAAGGTCGGCAGTTCAAATCCACCAGCTGCTCCTTGGAAACCCCAAGGGGCAGTTCTACTCTGTCGTATAGGGTCACTATGGGTCGACATTGACTCAACAGCAATGGGTTAATTTTGGGGGTTATTATTTTATATAATATATATATATTACCTTTCTACCTTTAATAATACACTTAAATAATATACTTAAATATCTTTTTTCCTGATCATCTCCTTGACTCTAATATATCGGCTATGTATATTGTAAAATCCATACTTTGCCCAAGTGGATGATTCCACTTCCCAACCCCCATTTGAAAGTCCTATCTCCTTTGACCTCATTGGTATGCACAAACATTTTTGCTTGCCCACATATTTCAATCTGCCTACTTCCTCACCCATTGGTTCCCCAGGAGAAAGACTGTGAGATCTGCTTCCCTAAAGATTAAGTCTAGAAAACCCTATGGGGCTGTTCTACTCTGAAACATGGGGTTGCTATGAGCCAAAATTAACTACAGCACCTGACAACAATGACACTTACTTGGATGTTTCGGCTTAGATAAATTTAGATTTTTACACGTCCTGTACATCTTGCTCTCCGCATGATTTCGTGTTGTTGTTAGGTGGTGTCCAGTTGGTTCTGACTCATAGTAACCCTATGTACAACAGAACGAAACACTGCTCAGTCCTCCGCCATCCTCACAATCGTTGCTGTTTGAGCCCATTGCTGCAGCCACTGTGTCAGTCCATCTCACTGAGGGTCTTCCTCTTTTTTACTGACCCTCTATTTTACCAAGCATGATGTCCTTCCCCAGGGACTGGTCCCTACTGATAACATGCCAAAGGAGTGTGACGAAGTCTTGCCATCCTTGCTTCTACGCAACATTCTGACTATACATCTTCCAAGACAGATTTGTTGGTTCTTCTGGAAGTCCGTGGTTTATCCAACATTCTTTGCCAACACGATAATTCAAATGTATCAAATCTTCCTTATTCATTGTCTAGCTTTTGTATGCATATGAGGCAACTGAATATACCATGGCTTGGGTCAGGTGCATCTTAGTCCTCAAAGTGACATCTTTGCTTTTTAACCCTTTATACAGGTCTTTTGCAGCAGATTTGCCCAATGCAATACATCATTTGATTTCTTGACTGCTTCTTCCATGGTTATTGATTGTGGATCTAAGTAAAACGAAATCCTTGACAACTTCAATCTTTTCTCCATTTATCATGATGTGGCTTATTGGTCCAGTTGTGAGGATTTTTGTTTTCTTTATGTTGAGGTGTAATCCACACTGAAGGCTATAGCCTTTGATCTTCATCAGTGAATGCTTCAAGTTCTCTTTGCTTTCAGCAAACGAGTTGAGTTAGCCACATATTGCAGGTTGTTAATGAGTCTTCCTCCAGTCCTGATGCTGCATTCCTCTTCATGACAGTCCAGCTTCTCTGCTTATTTGCTCAGCATACAGTTTGAATAAGTATGGTGAAAGGATACAACGCTGACACGCACCCTTCCTGATTTTAAGCCACACAATATCTCCTTGTTCTGTTTGAACAACTGCCTCTTGGTCTATGTACAATTCCTCATGAGCACAATTAAGTGTTCTGGAATTTCCATTCTTCACAATGTTATCCATAATTTGTTATGATTCGCATAGTCAATAAAATATAGGTTAACATCTTTTTGGTATTCTCTGATTTCAGCCAAGATCCATCTGACATCAGCAATGATATCCCTCATTCGACATCCCCTTCTGAATCCTGCTTGAATTTCTGGTGGTTTCCTGTCAATGTACTGCTGTAACCGTTTTTGAATTATGTTTAGCAAAATTTCACTTGTGTGTAATATTAATGATATTGTTTGATAATTTCCACATTCTCTTGGATCACCTTTCTTTGGAATGGGTACAACTACGGATCCCTTCCAGTCGGTTGGCCAGGTAGCTGTCTTCCAAATTTCTTGGCATAGGCAGGTGAGTGCTTCCAGTGTTGCATCTATTTGCTGAAACATCTCAATTGGTATTCTGTCATTTCCTGAAGTATTGTTTTTCACCAGTGCTTTCAGTGCAGCTTTGACATCTTCCTTCAATATCATTGACTCTTGATCAAATGCTACCTCCTGAAATGGTCTGCTTTAGCTACATCCCATAAAATTGTATGTCATGTTTTCTTTTTCATTTATCTTTGAATATTTTTCTAATTTGCTTTTGATGTCTTATTTGATCCATGAGTTATTTAGAAGTATGTTGTCCAGTTTCCAAATTTGGAAAGATTTTCCAGAGATATTTCTGTTATTATCTCTAATTTAATTCCTTTGTGGTAAGAGAACATAATTTGTATAATTTAAATCTCTTTAGTATATTGAAAATTGTTACATGTCTCAGAATGTGTTCTACTTTAGTAAATATTCCATGTGCACTTGAAAAGAATGAATGTTCTGTTGCTGTTTGGTAGAATGTTCTGTAAGTGTCAATTATTTAGATTGATTAATTGTATTATTTATGTATTCTATATTTTTTAAGATTTTTCTATCAACTATTGAGAGAACAGTGTTGAGAACTCTGATGATAATTGTGGGCTCACCTATTTCTCTATTTCCATCAGATTTACCTTTATGTATTTTGAGGTTCTGTCATTAGGAGCCCTGGTGGCACAGTGGTTAAGAGCTTGGCTGCTAACCAAGAGGTCAGCAGTTCAAGTCCCCCAGCCACTCCTGGAAAACCCTATGGGGCAGTTCTGCTCTGTCCTATAAGGCTGCTATGAGTTGGAATCGACCAAATGGCAATGGGTTTTTTTGTTTTTGTTTTTGGATCGTTAAGAGCATGAACATGTAGCATTATGTCTTCTTGATTAATCAACTCATTTTATCATTATAAAATGTCACTTATTGTTCCTGGTAATATTTCATCTACTTTCTGAAAACATATTTCTGAAAATCTTAGGTCCTCCAATTTTTCTTCCTTCCTTTGTCATAATGTTAAGAAAGTATTAACTTTGTCACTTCTGCACCGTCATTTCAAAAATGGGAAGGAAATGTGCTCAGCCCCTCCATCTTGACTAAGTAATAAGAAAAAAAAAAAAAACTCTAAGTGAAAGTAACTTTCAACACAATAATTTCCTTGTTCAGCAATGGATTTCCTTGGCTATTTTGGTTCTAGGATAAGAGATTGTTTCAGACGAGCGCAAGTACGGGGCTTGTATTGAAAGAAACTTCAATGATGGAGTTAGACTTTCATGGAAATCTAAATCAGGATTGTAGAATGGCTGGGTCCTTAGAAACGTGAGCCTAGAGGGAGGTCCTGCTTTCAGGATGGTCCTGGGAATTCAGGAGGAGTCTGGAAATCCTCTCTCTGGTGTGCCATCATTCATGTAACTCAACTATTCCATGTGTATCTAACTCATTTTCTCTCTAGATTATTCATTCCTTCCTCTCTAAGAGTCATTTTTCTACCTTATTGCCTCTGCTTCTTTGTAACATTCAATTGCTTTGGTCAATTATTTCAACTTTCTGTGCCCTGGTCTCAGAGTAATAACAGCTCCTCACAGGGTTGTTGTAAGGGTCACTTAAAGTAGAGTAATAATTTAATGTATTTTACCTATTACTCTTATGCTTCAGGAGCCCTGGTGGTGCAGTGGTTAAGAGCTTGGCTGTTAACCAAAAGATCAGCAGTTCAAATCCACCAGCCACTCTTTGGAACCCTATGGGGCAGTTCTACTCTGTCCTACAGGGCGCTATGAGTCAGAATCAACTTGAGGGCAATGGGTTTGGTTCTGGTTTTGATTATGCTTCAAACAAAAGCCTAGCCAAGGGATATAATATTTCCAACCGTCTCAATAACCATTTTATTGTTCTTTAGTTGTGCAGAGTTCTATTCTATTGCTCAATTTTTCTTGTATAAGGTCTTATGTGATAATGTCCTTTAGAATTTAATATCAAGTAAAAGGTTTCTCTTGAAGAACTGATGTTTCTTTTCATCAGGTAGTGAGAATTCTACAGTCCACCATATCTCCCTTTTTGTCCATTCTGCCCAGAGGTTCAGAGCAAAACTGACTATTCTCTCATGGGAACTAGATTATCTCTAGTGTGGAGCGCATTTACATTCGTGTCCTTTGTTTGCCTTTCATTCTATATTTGTAATCTGACAGTCAGGTGATACAAATGATTAACACTAAGTTTCTTCAAACCTTTCAAGAAAGAAAGAAAAGAAAAAAAAAGTGTTATTTTGTGTAAGTCACAAGAGTCTTAAAGTTGTATTAAAACACAATCCCTGTTTTTAAGGGGCTCCCAGTCTAGAGGAGAGGGTATGAAGGACGTTTTGCATTGCAGCCCAGTACATTCATATATATATTAAATATATGTATATATATGAGACAAAAGTTTAAAAGCACTAATAAGTAATACGTGCCAGGAAATGTTGTGGTTTGTTTATAAATATTAACTCAATTCATCCTCATAACCATTCTGTGAGAGAGGTCCTATCATCATTTTTGCTATTTTTCAGATGAGGAAACTGAGGCACAGAAAAGTTAAGTAACATGACCAAAGTCAACTAGTTATTTTGGTAGTAAGTGTAAAGCTGGGCTTTGCAACCAGGTGGCCTGGTTTTGAATCTGTGCTCCTTTTCATTATACCTGGCAGCCTCCCAATATTTAACCTTACTCTGTGCAATACATTCTTTTTCTATTCTATCTTACTATACTCTCTTTCCTTTTTAAAAATGCTGGTCATGATCCCCAAACTGATGGGGCACAACTACTACCCACTAATGGGTCACAACCTATAGTTTGTTAAACATTAACAAGGTGGGGGGAAGCTCAGGCTCACACGACTATCAATGACAATTATGAAAGTTCAAGCAGAAGCTCTGAACTCTACCATGAGGCTGAGGATGGCTCAAAGGGGGCCTCGCAGAGCAAGAAACATTTAAGCTGAAGCTGGAAGATGACTAAAAGCTCAGCGAGTAGACAAGGCATGGGGGAGGAAAAGGGCATTTCAGGCGAAGCACATGCACAAGGCTAGGAGAGGAGCTTATAGTCTTGAGGGGGAAATAATCTAACTAGCAAGGACAATGAGGTATTATTAGTGCCATGATGGGAGGAGTCCTAGCTATTAAGGGATATTAGCAAGGACTAGCAAGGCTACCTAGTATAAATGAGTTGTTTAATAAGAGTTAGCCATGAAGTGACAGACCAAATGAAGAACAATGGACTAAGGTTGAGAGACGAGAGAGAACGTGGCTTGATGAAGAACTGAACAACTTCAGAGGCAGAGTGATGCAACGGTTCAAAGATGGGGTCTGGATTCAGACTGTCTTGATTCAAATTCCAATTCTGCTACTTGTTAGCTGTGTAACCTTGGACAACTTAATTATTCTGTGCATAAATTTCCTTAGCCATAAAGTAAAACTAACAAAGCTTTTCTAGGATTAAATGAATTGATACAGCTGAGACCCTTAGAACAGTGCCTGAAACATAGTGTAGTGCTCAACAAAAATTAACCATTATTATTACTATTTTAGCAAAGAATACATTCAAAGAGGGAAAGGGGAGATTAAACTGGAAAGGTAGAATAGGTTGGGGTGTGGTTGGCCTTAGTCAGAAAATGCTTATTGAGTACCTACTACGTGCTAGACACTGTTACAGGCACTGGAGACTCAGTAGGGAAAAACAGCAGTTACTCAGGCCAATTCAGAAGGAGTCATCTTTGATTTCTTCCTTTACTCATCCCCCTGTATTCATCCCATGGGTAAGCTGTGATCTCCCTACCACCTAAATATATTCTAAATCAGATGACTTCTCATCATTAACATATCTGTCTGCTAACTGAAAAGTTGGTTGTTCAAGCCCACCCAGAGGTGTCTCAAAAGAAAGGCCTGGTGTTCTACTTCTGAAAAATTAGCCATTGAAAACCCCATGGCACACAGTTCTACTCTGACATCCAGGGGTTACCATGAGTCGGAATCAAGTCCACAGCAACTGGTTTACCCTGATCCATCATCTCTCACCTGGGCTGCTACCCAGACTAATATCCACAGAGCAACTTGAATGATCCTTACAATAAAGTTCTGTCATGTCATTTCCTTATTTTAAACATTCTAGTGTTGCCTTATGCTTAGAATAAAATTTAGGCACCTTAGAAATTATTATTATGAACGAGTAAATTCTGATGTCTTAGGATCACCATGAGTGTAATGAAAAAGCAGAAAGTATGGAGTGTTTAAAATGATCTAAATGGTTTAAAATTCAAAAAACACAAAGGAAATTTGGAAAGGTTCTTTCTCATTGATCACCTAACATTTTGGAAGACACCAGTAATTAATTTACTAATTAATAAGTAATTAAATTAGTTTAATTAATTTAAGGACTTAGGGGATCCACACTGGAGAATTTCCAAACCACTAAAACTGTTTAATAAAAAAAAAAAAATTGTAAAATGAAACAAAACGAATCAAAGCATATCTATTATTAAAACACTTCTAAAATGTATTACACATTTCCCTGTCGTATGAAACAGAATAAGGTGAACAAAACAATGGTTTGTTACTAAATCTCAAGTATTTAATTCTGGCACAATGTAAGCATAGTGAAAAGGGCGCCTGCAGGGCCCAGTCATTACTTACCCTTCCAAGGTATGTCCCCAGACAGCCTGGCCTTTTAATAGCAGACCATTCTTTTGTCTTATACCATATTAGTTGTCATTTCAGTATGTTAGCTTCCTCTTCACAGATTTAACGTACATAAAGTAGGAGAAATGGAAGGTTTCCACAATATAGCCAAGCTCGTTAACTCACAAAACCTAATTTTATATACATTTCTAAGTCAATTGATTTGGCCTAAGTGTGGCTCCCCACCCCACCTGACAGTACAATACATAGACTGTGGGACAGGTGTTTTCCTAGAGCTTTTCTCATTTATGTCAAGGTTTGTGTACATATATTGATGCAGGTTAGCCTAAATCTGATATCCGAGTTAGCGGGCCCTGAATATTCTTATTGGAAAAGAACTGTCAAATTTTGCCCAGGGTGTGTAGATTATAGGAAAGAAGAGTATGTATTCTTCTCTATTTGGGTTTTCTAGCTATACTTAATTTTGCTTAACATGCTTACACTTTAGCTTGAAGAAAAGTGTTTACAGTATACTGAATAATCTTTATATAGTGATGTATAAAATTGGGATTATAGTTAAAGCACAGAGTTTGAGTATACACATACAATATATACACATGTATTTATAAACATACACACATACTATACATAGACATCTTCAGTTTCCAACACAGAAAACAGAACAGGGTATGTATATGGACCAAAGGAATGATTTTTGTATAACTCTGATAATGTAAGTGTTTTAAGGATTGTTTTCAATTACAGTGAAGAATGACTGCAAAATGGTCTAAAAAGTCTTGGATTTTATATATGTATACTGCATATATGCATGTGTTTAGAAATAAACACACACCACATACATACATACATACATATATGTAGTTATCAGCATGTATGGAAAAGAAGGAAGTATGAAGTGTGTAAAATGGTCCCAGACAGCCATCCCAAGTCAAACAAAGTTTCAAAATTTTCCAAATAATCTACTTAGAACTATAAACGAAAAATATCTCCTACAAATTTATGTTCTCTTTTTATTTCTTATAGCTAGACATTTTTTTTTTTAAAGAGAATAATGGTGCACCCTTCTACTATAGAGGTAGGCATCACCTAATTATGCATGCCAGAAAAGACCCTGAGAGAGAGAACAGTGCCCTGGGAAAGCAGGAGTACTTGTGCACCCATGACTTGGTTTTCTTTAAGTTTTGGGATGGTGACCTTGGCTATTATAGTATCTTAAGTTTCCAACACAGAAAAAACAGGGTATGTATATAGACCAAGGGGATGATTTTTATATAACTGTGATAATGTAAGTATTTTAAGGATTGTTTCCAATCATAGTTTGGAATGACTGGAAAATGGTATAAAAAGTTTTGGATCTTCTAGTGCTTGCTTTCTTAATATAGACAGAAGACAATATCAAAGACAGAACTCAAGACAAAATCATCTTGCCCCATGAATTTGAGGCTGACGTAGCCGGATCATTGTTCATGCCATTGATTGTCAGTTTCAACTGATTTGGCTTCTGTGGCTTCTAGGTGCCACTGCCTTTTTATCACTTCATCCCTCGTCATTGGGAGAGGGGGTTCCCAAATGGCACCCAAGTGGAGGCGTGCCATTGTACACTTCTGGGTTTATGAGCTATTGCAGGTAGAACCACAGCATTTGACCCTATTCTGTATATTCATAAAACTGCAGTTTTATGCTTTAAGCAATCTTATACTTTATAGAAATTATATGTTTAAGCAATTTATGAAATTAAAAAGATTGTTTAGAGCAGCTTATTAGGCTGTAAAAACTGTATTCCTTGCTACAGCATAATAAATTTCTGAAATGTTTACTGTAAGTTGAAGTTAAAAAAAAAAAACTTTTTCCCTCATTGTTTAGCCTTACTAGTTAGAAATGTACCCCATATTAAAAACTCTGTCCTCAGAACATGATGAAAATACTAGCTAGTGCATAGTAACATGTAATTCTGCATAGATAAAAGAGAAGTGATAAATTAATATAACTAGCTAAATCAACACAAAGTTAATGCAAAATATAACTATATAATTAATGACTATATAATTAATACATGCTCTAAAAGATGAGAGAATTATCAATGGCAGCTGAAGATAGTAGCTAGTCTTAAGTGAGTGTTGTCTTTATGTGTTTCACGTACCAGAAAAACCAAACCTGCTGCCATCATGTTAATTCTGACTCATAGCAGCCCTAAAGGACAGAGTAGAACTGCCCCAGTTCCAAACCCAAACCAGTTGCCATTGAGAGGCTTCTGACTCATACAGCCCCAATAGGGGATCTCATTTAACCTCCATAAGAACTCCTGTTATTACTATGCTCTTTAAGTAGGTGTGGAGATCAAAGACTAGAGAAGGCAGGTAACCTGTTCCAGACACAGGTATTATGTAGCAAAGTCAAGTTTCCAACTGAGGAACAAATCGGCTCCCACAACAGCCAGGACTATAATGTTAAGTTTCTTATTTCCTATGCTTTTCCCTTACAAAGATTTTTTTTTTTTTTTAAAGACTATTAGGGTTGCTATGCCTAAACATCACATGTGAAAATATTTTAAAGCAAACTTTTAAAAGACACAGAGACATACATGCCTAAGAAATGAGCATTTCTGTACTTTATTGACATTTGAACTCTTTTATCCCCAGGTTTGGTTTTGGTGAAAATCTTCACTTCTTTTTGCACTGGATTTTTTAAACAAAATTCCTTCCAACCTCATTTCTTAAATTCCCCAGTTTTAAACTTGACTGACATCAATATTCTTCTTCTTTTTATTAGAATCACGGCTAAGAAAGTCTTTTCTTCCCTAGTTTCACACCCTAGAGATCTGCTGTGGAAGACGATGTCAGAATTTTTTTAAAGGGGAGGAGTGGCATCCCTCCTTCACCCCCATCTGCATGCTTGGCAGTCACGTCACTTATTTCTTTATATTCCTGAGGAAGGAAGGAATTGTCTCTCCACTTTGGGACACCAAAACCCTCTCTTTTTCTTGAATCAGGAAGAAGACCTTAAAATCCAATCTGTTACCTAGAAGGAAAAAGGGGCGGCTCCCCTTCCTCCTTCTCTTCCCTGCCTCCTCTCTGTATAATACCGAGGTTAGTTATGGAACACTTTACTTGGCAACTAGCTCCTTCAGAAGTTTAACTGCAAACCTCCACGGAGAATTTGATTCATCCTTTACAATTGAATCCATGCCTTACAAAAGAGCCAAATGTTCTCAAGAGAAAACAAAATTATTTTACTAAAAGTATCCAAAAATAGACCAAATAAATGAAGCAGAGGAAGAGCACACTTGAAGGGGCCTACGTTTTCCTAAAGTTATTATGAAATATTGTATCTTGCATAAATGTCTTCACCTTGTTACGTCCCTATTTGGAGCAGCTGGCCATTGGGTAAATCCAGGTGCTAGAATTACTTATAACAAGTATACCTGTAGTTTGTAAAAGCTCCCTTGGGAGACAGTTTGGAAATATATTCAGGATGAAGACCTAGATTGGAAAAACACCAATTTACTTTAAGTGAGCAAGTACAATACAATTCAAAATGAGGCAGGAGAAAAAGGCTTTAAAAGACATGAAGTTAAACGGTTCTTTGTTTCTTTACAAGCTAAATTTGTGGAACACTGTAAATGAAAGTTCTAACTGCCACTGTACTGACTAAGTGACATTCAATAAACAGTAACCAATGATGCTGAAAGTAAGCTATTCTGAAAGAAAGCGTATCTTAAAGATGCACCCAATTCTGAGCCAAATCTACTCTTCCACGTGATAGAACTTGGCATCTGAAGCAGAAAAGAATATGAACAAATTAACGTTCTATGTCCCTAGATGATTTTGCTTATTTGTGTCCTCAGATACATAGCTACAGCCATAAAACTGCCCCCTAGAAACTTTTTACCTGAATCTATAAATGACACTTCTATTACTTAGCTATTCAAAGCAATTATGACATGGTAATAAGTGATATTTTTAAGTCCTTTTTCAAAACAGTAATATATTCTGATAGTATACAGAATACAAAAGCAAAAGTACAGAAATGATTCCAACATGACCTTGTTCAGTGGTTAGAATTTACTTAAGTACGATTAGTGAATCATTTGAAGACTTATTGAAAAAAGTTAAATCACCAATGTAAAATATGGAAAGTGAATACAATTAATTTGCAAAAAAACAAAAAAGTACCTATAGACACAGCAACAATCTGGTCACTTAAAAAGTAATAAAGTGTACTGAGATACCCTCTGCAAATGTGGATGATATAAAACCTGGAAGCCCTTTGCCTTTGAATTATACTAGGGCATTGGTAGTTCAGCAGTAGAATTCTTGCCTTCTACGTGGGAGATCCAGGTTCGATTACCGGCCAATGCACCTCAAGCGCAATCAACACCCATCTGTCAGTGGAAACTTGCGTATTGGCTATGATGCTGCGGATTTCAGCAGAGCTTCCAGACTAAGACAGGCCAGGAAGAAAGGCCTGGTAGTCTACTTTTAAAAAATCAGTCGATGAAAACCCTATGAATCAGTTTGTTTCGTTGTGCATGAGGTCGCCATGAGTTGAAAGCCAATTTGACGGCAGCTAATAACAAAAACAACAACCATTCCGAAGTAAAATAAACCCTCATCTATTGTATTTGGCCATTCCAGTAACAACTACTTTAGCTTATCCTGCTTAATTACTTGTTTAAATTTTATACTCATACCTGTGTATAAAACATTTTGGAGGAGTTTAACTTGCTCAAGTCAAACCAGCTACATACAAGATTAAACTGAAAAGCCTACAACTAAACCCAGGGATCCTCATATCAGGATACTTATTTCATGATGTTTTAATCTAACATTCATTCTTTTACTTATTTATATTATCTGGAGGGACCAGTCCATGGAAAAGGACATCATGCTTGGTAAAGCAGAGGGTCAGCGTAAAAGAGGAAGACCCTAAACGAGATGGATTGACACAGTGGGTGCAACAATGGGCTGAAACATAGCAACAATTGTGAGGATGATGCGGGACCAGGCAGTATTTCATTCCATTTTACATAGGGTTGCTATGAGCCAGAACCAGCTCGACATCACCTAACAACAACAACTATTTTCTGTAGCATACGATGATTAATTTGAATATATTTGTGTATATGTAAGTATATTTATTACCACCTTAGAAAAGAAGAATAAGGCAGTAGAGAGATGGATTTCAGGGTACATCTTAGATACTGCTTTTGCCTGATAGACAATTTGATTCTTCAAATTCTTCCAATCACATCCTTGTACACTAAGGATCTACAATCTATCAGTTTATTTTATATAATGCTACCAAACAGAGAGCTAAGTTCCCAATCTGTCTTTCCTGACAAGCTTCTTCCTACTATCCCAGTCTTCTCTGACTTCGTCTAGACCTCTAGGCTATACCTCACAGTACAATTGGCACTTAGTCATTCCATATTTGCTTCCTGCTCATGGGTCTTATTGTCTCAAATAGATGTAAAGTTTTCAGGATGGGGCCAAGTATTTTACAATAAAATATCGTGCTCTCACCCACTGTGAAAAAACTAGTATTGGATATAAAGTAGGTACTTAATAAATGTTTCTTGATCAATTTATCTTTTTAGAATTGAATGGCTAATAAAAAGTTTTATGCAGCAATTTACTTGGCTAAAAGAATATGTATAATTCTTCATGGCACCTGCTGGGCATTGCTGCTAGACGCTGAAATCATTCATCAATATTCCCTTTATGTGCTATTCAATTAGTTTGTCTGGAGCGAGGTCTAGAAGGTATATCAATCTAAAGCTTAATAGTAAGCTGAGTACAAGCTATCTTCACACTAATGTTCTGTATCCACTATCTCAGAGAAACGGCTTGGGTCTAAGAAAGTATTCAAGTGTAGGAAGCTTTAAGGAGAATGCAATAATAAGGACTGAGAATAATCATGTGCTACTGTTTTCTGTAGTATAATGATGAATTTGAATTCAATTTGGTAATGTCCTTAGTGAAAAAAATATATATTACTAAGAGAACGCTCATCGTCATGACCTATTTTGAATTGTCTTAGATAAAATTTTTCCTCATTCTGACTAAAAAAGCTTAGGTGTCAGTATGTTTTCAGTATGGATTTCTAGTTTGTTCGTTCAGTTATGTGAAGCATAACTTTAATTCCGAATTTATTTCCTAATTCTTAAGCCAATTAAAAATATATAATCAGATATCATTATATTTAAATCATAATGTAAATATTGCTGATATATATTTTTCTCTTAAGAGCAATGATACCATCATACAATATGAACTATTAATTTTATCCAACAGGTTACCATAAAAAGTCAATGAATTAACAATCATAAAAGCATTTAACCAAAAATCCCAAATACTACACAGCCTAAAGAACTCTGAAGAACTAAATTATTACAGTTACTGTAAGAATTTGTCACCCAAAATGAAGTAGTTATTGACAGGATGAATTATTCATGTTTTTCTATGTTATACACAAATTGCCAAAGGTAATATTGAAGAAAATGAAATATCTGAAGAGATGTAGCATTTCGGAACATATGAAATCTATACCAAAAATATCATCAGGTGCACTCCCTGAGTGGAACCTTATGGCATTAGACAATACAAATAGATATAGACTCTTTTTAAAGATTTTGTTGCATAAAGTATTTTAATCAAATCATTTAATGACTTCAATAAAGCACACATGCATTTATAAGATTTCCATTTTTCAATGCTTACGTCGAAAGATCTGATGATGATAACAGAATCATGAAGTCTATAAGAAATGTTAAACCCACAACATAGGGAAGAGAATTAATGTCACTGAATTGTACATCTAAAGATGGCTGAAATGACAGGAAAAGGAAAAAAAAGTTAACCCTTTGATTATTATCCTAGGTCTGTGTTCATTTCTCACTAACGGACATGGGTTTTTACACTGTTTTTATTCACCGCATAAGTCAGGTTCTAGCTAGTGACAAAATGACAAAGTTTACATAGTTTGTTTAAAAAATAATCTAGATCATTAAGGATTATCTTTAAATTAGCCAATCAACTGTAAACGATTGATTCTTTTTGTGAGTTCCTGCGAGGGGAAAGGAGATACATTAGTTAAGCGTTTTAAAAAAATCACTAGGGAAAACGATAGCTATACGAGTCTTTCTCTTAAAGCTTTTTTTTTCCCCCTATGGACACAACATGCGTTAAAGTGGAGGTTAACAAGCAATTAATGGCACAGACTTAACTAAAATATTGAAAGGTGATAGTATAATATCTTGGTAAATATGAGAATTTGAGAGCTATAAAATTAAGCTATAAAATTATGTGTAAAATCAATAGACATGACTTATCACTATTTAATATGAATTTTAATTTTTAAATGCCATGTTCCAGTGAAAAAGTGTACTGCACAGGAAAATTGAAATTTCAATAAAGAATCAAGACGAAAGAAACAAACTTTATATTAAAGTATCTTTAAGAGGTTATACTTACGCAGCAACCTCTTCTTTTGACAACCCTTTGAAATTCACCTCCAGATAATGATCTATGTCATCTTTTTCTTTGATCAGTTGAGCCCTAAATGAAATGGAAAGAAATAATATACCATTGCATTGAGTTGAAAAGCTACCAAACATATGAAATACCACTAGGATAACAGAAATATTCAAGGTACAATACCATATATAATACATGTTCTGCAATAGCTATAGAGTTAGGCAGTTGACTGATAATTTCACAATTCTAATTTTCCTGAATGGAAAAAGATAGGAAAGAATATTAAACTCAGTGTGTAAACTAATAAAACACCAACACATTCAGGTAATCCGCACCCTTCTGTACACTGACTTCTATCCTCAAAGCTTATAAGGTCTTCCATTTGTTTGCTTTGTTTCACAGCTTAACTTTCCAACTACAGAAGTCATATTTTGTTTGAAACAGGATCTTGAACTAAGAATACCTATTTGATACAAACGTGTAAAATTCATTTGTTCCAAACATTAATAAATTTTGCTCTGAAATACTATTATCAGTAGTTTTTATCACACATAAAACTCAAACTACTATTAAAAGTTTAAGGTGCAAAATTATTTTAAAGACTTGACTGAGAAATTGATCATATTTGTAGCATATTCATTCCTGACACTCCCATGCACCGTTAAAAATAAACATGCTATTAATATCTCATAACCATGAGAATATAGGACTAAGCAAATATCTATTTATCTCAGAAGCAGTAAGAGAATGTTGATACAAAAATTTGCCTTAAATGGTTATGATTAAAATGTTCTCTTTGGTAAAATGAATACAAGAAAAAGTTTTCTTTAAAATTCATCTGGTTTTGAGGGATATGAGGTTGGCCTATGTTTCTGTTCACCCTGAAAATGTAAGTAATCTCAATCATTAAAATAGATAGAAAGAACTAGCTTTCTCAGACTTTGTAAATATTTTACATTACCCATAGGTAAAATGGAAAATAAACATAAATGTGTATGTGTATATATATATATATATATATATATACACACACAGATATGCATCCATATATATCAGAATTATGCACCTTTCGAAAGATTCGTCAGCCACTGAAAAAGAAAATTTTGATTTTCTGCTTTAAAAGAATTTTTATGTTAGTTTATCTGAATATATTTCTTTTGAGGGCTTTGGTATTTCCCAGAAATACTAAAAACGAGGTGCAATCCTTCTCAGAACCAAGAAGTCTTTAAAACTTTGATCATTATGCCTCATGGGAATTGAAAAGAATGCATACAATGAAAATAATCAAACCTACAGATACAAATTATTTATACTAATAAATATTTGTATTTCTAAAAATAAAAAATATTCCTAAAACTCCTGCTTTTTATTCTCTATGTCCACACATTTATAAAAGAAAACGTATCTCTGAAGCTGTGTGGGAACCATGATACAGTAAGTAGAATAGGAAATGAAATGATCAAACGAGCATTGGTTTGATAAATGTTATTAGTGTTTGAATGAGGCTCTTCAATCCTTTTGAAGCATCAAATTTGAATATTCAGAATATAGTAATATACTTTTGTCTTTTCCTTAAACACAGTTTTATTTTCTGAGATTTGCTACTGACATGTCTTAACTGCAGGAAATTCATTCTATAGGGAAAGAAATAAAAACAAGGGTCATGTACCTTGCAAGGTTTTTGGGGGTGCATGGCAGCTTCTGTCGAGCTAAGGACGTAAGCTTTGGGCGTGTCAGGGGCAGTGGGGGCAGGGTGGTCATTATGGACTGCAAAAAAAAAAAAAAAAAAAAAACAGAAACAGTATTTTAAAACAGACATCTTGGAAGAATCCTTTAAGATGTTATTACCAAGTCTGTCGGAGGAGCTGAGAATCTCCGTGTGTGGAGCTACAGCTCTGTTATTCAGGAACAATGCTCAGTGAGTGGATTCTGCAGGTGGCTTCTCTCATTATTTTCTTCTACTGTTTGCCTTTTGGTCAATTTATTACCTGTCTGCATCCACCACAAAGTGGATAGGGAGAAAAATCTGATACATGAATTAGAGGTTCAGAAAAATGGCAGCTTTGATAAGAATATTATTATGGGACATGGCTGCAATTAAAAAGTCAAGATTATTGGAACAACTCTGGATTTCAAATGTCTGTGCTTTGCTTTCTTGTTACAGCTGAGAATTTAAAATTGCCCATTGCCCATGCCTTGCTGTATTCTAAAAACTTTATCACTCACTAACGAAGACTTCCCCTTAGTAGTGACAGACACTAAGAACAATTCTCAGGGAGACAGTTGCCCTGAGAGAGTATACAGCTTTAATAGCATAACAAATCACTTCAAAATGTAGTGGCTTAAAAAAGATTGTTTAAAATAAAGATCACTTTATTATCTCTTATAGTCAGTGTGGATCAGGAATTAGGACAGGGCACAATGAGGATGACTTTTTTCTGTTCCACAACAACCTGGGCCTCTGCTGGGGAGACTCGAACGTCGCAGGGCAGAGTCAAAAGCTGGGAGAAACTCAATGGTGGGTGGCAGGAATCACCTGAGGCATTATTAACCACACATCTGGTGGCTGACGCAGACTCTTGGCCGGGGCATCAACTGGGGCTATCTGGGACACATACATGCGACCTCCTCACATGACTTGAGCTTCCCCAGAGCGTGGCAGCTTCAGACATCTTATGTGGGAAAGCAAGTATCTCAAAGAAACACCAGGTAGAAGCAGTATCCCCTTTCAGTGCCTGACCTCAAAAGTTACATAGCGTCACTTCTGCTGTGATAACAGTGTCCACCTATTGATGTTTCAAAGTCATATTGTAAGAAGAAAATGTGGGATGGGAGATATTGTTGCAGCCATCTTTGGAAAATACAGTCTACCACAGTGGGGGAAAGTAAGCAAGCAATAATACAGGTGGGCCTATAAAATCGAGTTATCTAAATCTTATTCCAAAGAGAAAGAAGTGTGGATATGATTTCTGTGGACTTTAAACAAAGTGTCACATGTTGCTAGGGCTCTCAGATGCAAAAGAACTCATACTTCTACTGTTAAATAGAGAGACATCCAAAAGATCAAGTCTTCCTGATCTCGCAGTCACTATTCCCACCACCTTTGACCTCTACCTTTAGCCCCACCCAGCAACTAGAAGGCTTGTCTCAGGTTTTAAACCCCCTTCCTCCAGCATTTACTACTTGTGTGACCTAAGATAAATCACAATCAGTCTGGGCCTTCAATATATTCAATAGGTATTTATTGAACTATTACTTGCTCACCCATTGTTCTAGATGCTGGAGATACAGCAGTTAACAAAAAGACAAAAATCTATGACCTCATGGAATTTACATTTGAGGAGTGGATGTGGGAAAAAAAAAGATAATACACAAGGAAAATATACAGACTGTCAGATGATGATAAGATCTATAGCAAAAAATAAAGCAGGGAACTGGAAACTACCCAGATGCTCGCCAGTAGTGAAGGAATACCTAAGAGCAGAAGGAGATGAGGTTGAGGAAGCTAAGGAGAAATTTGGTGGTGTCGGGCCTGGCAGGTTACTGTAAAAATGGTGTCTTTTACTCAAAAAGTTCATTCTGGCTTCTCTTTTGAGATCAGACTGTAGAGGGAAGAAGGCCACACAGCAGAGAGGCCACCTGGGAGGCTACTGTGAAATCTGAGTGAGAAATGTTGGTGGTTCAGGTAGAGACTGAGGTGGGGAGAGGTGGTCTGACCCAAGACACAATAACCACTTAGTGCTACAAAGCTGAGAGAGACAGGAGAGGAGAGAAGAGAGAGGAGGGGAGAGGGGAGGAGAGATTTGAAGGAAAATCTTTTGAAATGCAGTGTAGAAATGGGCAGTCTTCTGTATCTGAAAAATATTCTTTTATATAATGTTCTATATAATTAAAGACAAAATTCTAATGCAGATCAGTTTTTTTTTTTTTTTTTTTTTTTTTTAATTTAAGATGTAATAAAACTAGTTGCCACGGAGTCGACTACATCTCCTGGCAACTCCATCTGTATCAGAGTAGAACTGTGCTCCTTAGGGTTTTCAGAGGCTGAGTTGTTGGAAGTACACCACCAAGACTTTCTTTTGAAGTGACTCTGGATGGACTTGAACCTCCAACCTTTCGTTAGCAGGCAAGCACATTAACTCTGCACCATGCAGGGACACCTTTTATTTACAATGTTGTTGTTTTGTTGTGTACCATCAAGTCAATTCCAACTCATAGCGACGGTGTAGGACAGAGTAGAGCTGCCCCATAGGGTTTCCAAGGCTGTAATCTTTATGGGAGCAGATCGCCACATCTTTCTCCTGTGGAGCCAGTGGTAGGTTTGAATTGCCGACCTTTTGGTTAGCAGCTGAGCTGTTTAACCACCGTGCAACCAGGGCTCCTTTTAGATAATAAAAAAAACAAAAAAAACAAAAAACCGTTGCCACTGAGTTGATTCCGACTCATAGCGACCCCACAGGACAGAGTAGAACTGCCCCATAGAGTTAACAAGGGCCACCCGGTGGATTTGAACTGCTGACCTTTTGGTTAGCAACTGTAGCACTTAACCATGACGTCACTAGGGTTTCCTTAGATATAACAGAATCCTAATATTATGCAAATTCTTATGTCATGATAAGATCTATGAAACATAATGTCCACTTATTTTTATACGATAATAGCCTAAAAGCACAAAGTCTAAACAGCAAGTGTTAGTCCTCTTCTCTAGAGAAAACATTAGAAACATTTTGTATTATACTTCATAACTATGTAAAAAAAAGTGACTTAACTGTCTTCTGATCAGATGTTATATTAAGTAGTCGAGTTACTTGCATAACCTGAGCCTACTAAAGAATGGCAAAATTGTGCAGGACGCGTAGTAAGCACTTAGGACCAATATAGGGTTAGACCCATGTACAGGTTTGAAGGGACGTCTGCATAATTGCAGAGGCCATGGAAGGGTTCACCAAGGAGCTTCAAAATGAGCAAACAGTGTTTACAATTTCTCCAAATACTTGAAGACCCAGTTACTTGTAAACAGACAAAGGGACTAGGCCTCAGATGCTCTGATCCAATCTGCCTGTCCCATCAAGGTGTGTGTGTTGTTGTTGTCAGTTATCGTTGAGTCAGTTCTGACTCATGGCAACCCCATGTGTATGAGTAGAACTGCTCCATAGAGTTTTCAAGGCTGTAAACTTTAGGAAGCAGATTGTCAGGCCTGTCTTCCAAGGCACCTCTGGGTGGGTTTGAACTGCCAGCTTCTTGCCCAGTAGTTGAATGCTTAACCATTTGCACCACCCAGGGTCCTCTTAAGGTGCATATATGCCCCACAAAAGTTGCCCTACTAATATGCTATATAAAATTTATCCTGTTTGATGTTTACTTGGGATAGACAACTTTTGCTAGAAACTATAATTATCTAATGAAATCGCTTACAAATACTATACATAGAGAGAAGATGTCTTCTTTGTCACACACATCAACTGCGATTTTTTTTTCAAATTCTCAGTCAATGTTTTCAACGTTTCCTACCATTGAAGCTTCAGCTGCCAGTTCCTTCATTTTGCTCTCCTCTGATCTAAGAACATTAGCAGCAGGAGCACCTTTACTCTTAAATTTAGTTTAATGTAAGTATTGCAAGCCCTGCTGGCAAGCCTCAAGGCACAAACTCTGAATGGGGGCGGTCAGAGCTGAATGATAAAGTGAGGAAAAGTTATTAACTGAATGTGGGGACAAAAATATCCTTCAACCGATCTGTGTTGGAAAGTCTAAGCTCAGAGTTAGGGTGGAGCTTGTGCAAGTTCCCTCCTTGGTCTAAACCCCACATCCTACCGTTTTGTGCCTGTTGGGAAAGGGTATTTTGCTGCACACAGTCCATACATGGCTGCATAAGGGTATTTCATTTTACACAATAGATAATGTGTGAGCTGAAATTTATGACACTAATATTTGAAATGCATCAAATATTTAAAGGGATCATATAACAAGTTATTTTCTTATCTATTTATGCTGATTTTTTTTTTTTTTTTTTTAAGTAGGAAGCAGGTGTATTTTAGCATGTAGAAGCAGCCAAGGAGAAACGAAGTGAAAAAAAAATGTAAGTCATGTTTAGGGTCTTGTCACTTTAGGCTTAAAATTATACATGCACAGTGAAGGAAGTCTTTTGTTCTTGTTAATAGGAGTTGTATCATTTTTTTTCTGATGTTGGACAGACAGTGCTCCCAACTCTGACTTGACCTCCAACCAAACTCAACCATGAGGAATGGGACTAGTGTTACTGGGTGACTGACATAGGCCTGTAGCAAAAACAGCACACATTATCCTTAACAAGTGAACTTCCTCAGAGTTCTTCTAGTCCAACATCACAGAGGACAACACACAAGACAGGTGTGACTGCAGGAAGGGGACCTGCTCAAGTTCAGGTGAGTACGGGAGAAAGAGAATGAAATACCGTTCTGGCTGGTACCAAAACAAGCTTAGCCCCAGGGGCTCAGACGGAAGCTGTTAGAGGACCCAGAGGCAGCTCCCCCAGTGCCAGCGAGTGCGAGGTACTACATGTGGCACCACGGGTGCTGAGACAAAGATCAAAAGACTGCCTGCAGCCATTCCACAGTTGGCATTCAGAAGAGATTTGGTGGATTCTTTGATCTGCTGGTTGGTTCTTGTATCACGGTTACAGTCTCTCAAGTTTGGCCCCCACATGCAAAGACAAATGAGAATGCAGAAATACAGGATGAAAGGTTTGAGAGTGCTGGGTCAGAATGACTGTGTCCCATGGTGTGAGTTTAAATTTCTCGCCCCCAAGTAAAATTCTTCAAAGAGGACCTCTCCTGCCCCCCATTCCCAGAGATATCCTCATCAAGAAACACAAAGGAAAGGGTGGGAGGTGGGGGGCTAGCACTTTGCAGACAGGGGCTACTTGAACAGTGATGACATCTGAGACAGACCACTGTCTCGAGGGTTCAAGCACTTTGGGGCAACTAGTACTAATTTATCAAAGCTGAGATGTGAGAAATAAAGCCAGTAAACCATAGCAAGCAAATTTATTATATCATTAAGAGAGTTCCAAATAAATATGATTGTACCATCACCAGCACAAAATTATAAGAATTAGAACTTTTCATATTATCACAAGGTCTTTTACTATGAAAGTTTACATAAAACTACAGAATAAATACAATATATTTATACTCCTAAAAACGGTTAAAAAAAATCACATTTTAAACAAAGAAGTTTAAAGATTTGCTAAATAATGCGTACCTCACGCAGCATAATTTTTGGCTACTTCTAACACTCTGCGGTGGGTAATTAGCTAGTTTACTAAATACAATAAATAGAAATCACACAGTTTCTACCAACTGACATTTAATGATAATTACATAATAAAAGACAAAGCAGGAAAAGAGTGTGAAGGCAGATTGGAGATTACTCTAAAAGTCTCTCCAATCTTAAAGATTTCAGTCTGAAAATAAGGAAAGCAAAGAATATTAAAGGAGAGAAGAACAAGTTAAAAATCATCAATAGACTAATCCCACCCTATAGAATAAGATTAGCATTGATGCCTCTGTGGTGTTGGGCTAGAACTCTGAGAAGGTTCAATTGTTAATCACCTTCAAATGATTCATACAACAAATCCTTGCCAAGTACCTACTATGTGTTCAGATGAACTTTAAAAAAAAAATTTAAGTGTACACTCTATGAGAAAAACGAATCATTATTTGAAATGCCAATACATCTGACATATGTATATGTATTTATATATTCCAATACAGATACGGCAATCGGGGACAACTATTTGCTCTCTCAAATTTATGAGAGATGGAATCAGTAGACTTTATCTTCACCAAAATCGAGGGCATCTTAGTTCCCTTTCTGTTCCTACCTAGTTATAAAGCAGAAACATCTACTTATTCCAATGCCTGTTTATTTTTCCACTGGCTTCAGAGGATCAAGTGAAATGGGGGACCAGAACAGTTCTTACTCCTCCTCCTCCTTCTACTTCTTTTCTTTGGGAAAGGCGAGGGGCTCAGATCATTAAGCTTGAAAACAAGGGTCTGTGGACTGGTAGAGGAAGGGCTGTAGGGGGCCAGCAAAGGGGAAAATTCTGCCTGGAACAACAGCCCTCCTCTCCTAGGAGTTGTGAAAATCCTGCCCCCAGTCTGATCCCCGCCGTCACGAACCTCAGTGAACTGGCTCTGGGGAACAACTCTGGTGTTTCCTTCTGCCAAAGTGTCCCGCGCCGGTACCAGGTGCTGCGCGCCGCGCCGCCCCGGCCTCCGGGTGGTTGTTCTAGGCCCGACTCCACCCACGCAGAGAGATGAGACGCCGAGCGCGTCTCCGGGGAAACAGGGGGCGGGGCGGTGGCTGCAGGCATTGGGGGCGGGGCTCGATGAAGGGGTGTGGCTTACTGGGGGCGGGGCTCAGGCCTCTAGCCCGGACTGCATTTCCAGGAGGGCTGCTTTGAAGACAGAAGGCTGTCAGACATTAGTTCAGCTAACGCAAGGGCTTCGAATTTGCCGCCCATTTGCTTCATGGCACTGCATTTTCAATTATTTTGCAACATTTCCCTGTTGTTTACAGGATTGTTGGAAAAATGCTTAACTTGACGTTCATGGCACCCCAAGACCTGTTGTCCCTTTGTCCAGCCAGATAAGTCCTTCCTTTCCCTCTTCCTGGGACTCAGTTGCAGTCAGAAACATCTATTCCCTGCCCAGTACCAAAACCAAAACCCAAACCCATTGCCAACGAGTCAATTCCAATTCATAGTGACCCTACAGGACAGAGTAGAACTACCCCATAGTGTTTCCAAGGAGCCACTGGTGGATTTGAACTGCCGACTTTTTGGTTAGCAGCTGTAGGTCCCCATAGCTCAATACCTTTAAAAGTCCAAGCCCGTCTCTGGAAAGATAATTCAGTTTTGAGTTGTGGTCAGCTAAACACTCAAAGTCTCTTTTATGCAATCTCCCTGAGTCCTGTCCTTATTCGGTTTGCATTTTTACCTGAAGCTCAGGATTTTATCCTTATACTTACTAAATGTCGTCCTCTTCATCTCAGCCCATCATTTCAGCCCATCTCTCACATGTAAGTGTAGGGAAGTAAGCCTCCTTCCTCATTCTCTCATACACGTAGGGTGCAAGAGAGTGAAGCTTGTTGCTTATTACTCCTCAAATAAAGATGTGCTGGAAAGGGGGGCTTTTATTCTTTGCTTCCTGTCACACACTATAGGAGAGTGAGCCAGCAAGATTGCTTGCACAAGTCATTCAATTAATCATATAAATCAATTCTATTTGGAATACAAGCATAACATTTCATTTCAACATCTAATTTGCTACAGTAAATTACTAAATTATTTCAACTAAATCAGTTTATATTATTCATTCAGTTGATTGCTGTGGCTACCTGCTCCCTCCACCCCTACTCCCATCAGTAAGGCCAATTATATTCTCATGGGCTCATTTCCCAATTTTCATCATCACCTTAATACAACTCCACTGTGACCTGTATGGATTCTGTTCTAGTTCCTTCCGCTTTTTCTGCCTTAGAGATTTGTGAATTCCAAGCACCTTCCTTTCTCATGTGAGGCTCTTCTGGGTTGCCTGGCTGGGGTTATTCCTCCTGCTTGCTATTTTCTCACTGGCAATTCTTTGACTAATTCTCTTTCTCCTTCTACTTAACATAAGATTGCTTAGAGCTAGGGAATTTAGTTAGAGAACTTAGCTTGCAAGTGACAAAAAAATCTTACTCCAACTGGCTTAAGTAAAAAACGAAACTGATTGGTCTATAAACTAAGGATGCCAGCTTCAAGTGCAACTTTTTCTGGAGACTCAGGCCCTTCTAAAAACTTTGAGCACTCCAAAACACGCCCAACCTTTCACCACACAGAATTAATCAAGTTTAGTCCTTCCTCTTAGGTCCACCTTTATTATATCAGCACCGCTTTGCAGGGTTGGTTTACATGAGTTGACTTCCTCTTAAAATTGTGACCTCTTTGAAGGAAGAGACAATGTCTTATCCATCTCTGAATTCTCTGGACTAGTACTGGAATTGGTATGTAGCATGTGCTCACGAACACTTTTTGAAATAAATGAATGTATGACAGGATGGGTAGAGTTTCCTTGTACTGATTCTTCCTTGTGTCTTTCTTCTCATTGCTTCCTTATCCTTTCCCACTTAGAAGTGAGGAGAGTGGTGATGAGACTGACATTTTGAACATTATTACTGACTAACAAGATCCAGAGTCTGCTCTTCTGATCTTTGCTCTGGATAAAATGTTCTTGGTTGTGTCAGGTCCTAAAGAAGCAGATGATTATCCTCTAGTGGAAGCCAACTACTTATCTTAAAACTGAAAAACAACATCAAAAACAAACCAGTTGCCATTTAGTCAATTTAACTCATGGTAACCCCTGTGGTGCACAGTAACACTTTTCCATAGGGTTTTCTTTGCTATAATGTTAATGGAAGCAGACTACCAGGCCTTTCTTCTGCTGTACTGCTGGGTGGGTTTGAACTGTCAACCTTTAGACTAGCAGTGGAATGCAAACCACTTATTCCCATAATTGTTCTTAAAGAATTTTGATATCTCAGTCCTCACTTCCAAAATGAAAATTATTCTGAATCATTCTTATTTTATTTGTTTGTTTTACCAAACACATTCCCAAGCAACAGCTGAAGAAAGTATACGATGTAAATTTTTCTGAGTTAGTTCATGTCTGATACTGACTTTATTTTGCCATTGCACATAGTAGTTTAGAAGAGTTGGACGTTCTATCTTGACAATCATTCTCATTATTTAGAAGGTATTGCTTAACTTTTTTTCCTATAGTCCAGTGTTCACGATGAGATGTCTGGTGCCAATTTTATTTTCATTCTTTTGTATGTGATCTTGTAATAAGATCTGCGTCTCCAGTGGCCTAAACAATAGTCATTATTTGTGATTACAATATGTAACCATCACAGGTCAACCTTGGGTTTTGCTCCATACCATTCTCATAGCAGATTCAGGCTGACGGAGCCACTACCACTTGGAGCATTGGTGGTCTGCAGCAGAGAGAAGACAGCTCTTGAAAGTTCCATTCAGATTTGGCATTTAAGCTCACATTTCATTGGCCACAGCAAGTCACATGGTGATGCCTAACTACAAAATAACTGCAATATCACCATGTGCCTGAAAGAAGAACTAGGTGTCTGTGAATGGTCATCATGACTATCCTGGACTTGATTTTTTCCTTCAACTCAGGCATACTTCGGAATATTCTCTTTATCATTTTTTGTTCTGACTTTTCATGGGGTTCCCTAAGTAGAATTCTTTAAGCTTAGTACTTATACCCTTCCTCAGATTTAGATGATTCTCTTCTACATTTTATTCTTCTACATCAATTGCTAATATGCAAGAAAAATTTGACAGTACTATTTTTCAGTCTTTTATTGATTTTTGTGGGTGGCAGGAGGAATCATATTCTTAATCTTTGAGAGTTCTTACTTGTGTTGATTGCTCAGTTTTAATAGTATCTTATTCTTCTTTTATGAATTTAATATCTTCCCAATTGTCTCTGAATATGTTAGAGTTTTTTTTTTTTTTTTTAAGTTCCTTTTCTTCCCTCTAAATTATCTCCTTCCTCCAGGGAAAAAGTTCCTTTTGTTAATGCTGAACTTTATTTTTTATGTATTTTCCTTGGTTGGTACATTAATTAGCATTAGGTTCAGCTGCAAGCAACAGAAAAAAGAAACAAAAACCTCACCCAGAATGGGATGTCAGGTTCTCAACTCCTTATGACTTGCAGTTGCACTGTACATAGAGTCCCTTCCCAAGATCACCTCGTTATCCATGATGGCAATCCCATGTGTGTCAGAGTAACACTGTGCTCCACAGAGATTTTGATGGATGAGTTTTTGAAAGTACATTGTCCAGCTTTCTTCCAAGGTGCCTCTGGGTGGACTCCACCCTCTAAGCTTTGGGTTAGCAGACGAGCACGTTAATCTGTTTGCACCACTCAGGGACTCCAGTTTAATCCATAGAGATCTTAATTGTTTCACCATCTTACAGAATATCATGGTGGATCACTGTACCGATGGGTATTGTAATAGAACATGGAGAGCAAGAAATAGCAGGCTCCCTTCATGCAATGGTAATACAAAAGCATACCAAAAGGAAAAATATACATCTTATGAAAATGCAGTAGTCTTCCACCCCAGTGATGTTTTAAGGGGTTTAGATGGATGGATACTCCAAGTCAAGGACAATTTGTTGAAATTTGCACGTCTTACAAAAATGTTTATTTGCATATCTTTGGATTTTGAGGAAACCTAGGTGGCATAGTGGTTAAGTGTTATGGCTGCTAACCAAAAGATCGGCAGTTTGAATCCACCAGGTGCTCCTTGGAAACTCTATGGGGCAGTTCTACTCTGTTCTACAGGGTTGCTATGAGTCGGAGTTGACTCGATGGCAACAAGTTTGGTTTGGATTTTGAAGTTTAATATGAATTATGGCCTCTCATGGACTGTGAGAAGAACAAACAAGTCTGTCTTGGAAGAAGTACAGCTAGAGTGCTCCTTGAAAGCGAGGATGGTGAGACTTGTCTCACATACTTCAGACATGTTATCAGAAGGAACAAGTCCTTGGGGAAGGACATCATGCTTGGTAAAGTAGAGAGTCCATGAAAAAGAGGAAGGCCTTCGATGAGATGGATTGATACAGTGGCTGCAACAGTGGGCTCAAACATAGTAATGATTGTGAGGGTGGCAAGGACTGGGCAGTGTTTTGTTCTGTTGTACATAGTGTCGCTGTGAGTCAGAACTAACTGGACACCACCTAACAACAACAGCAACATGACCTCTCATTACTTCCAAAGCTGAATCTTACCCCAAGATAATTAGTTTGAACCTCAGGTCTGCCTTGATGTCTGCCCTTCTCAAACCTGTTTCTCCAGCTTCATTATGATTTTGTGAGCCCCTGGTATCTTTCTAGTAAATTCATTTTGCTAAAGGCAGCCAGATTTGATTTCTGTTATCTACAAAAAAAAAAAAAAGAATACTAATTTACACAATAACAAAGTGTTAGATGATACAAGTGAGATAATAAAATTTACTAAAAACCAAAATGAATTAGTAGGTGTTAATTACAGAGACTATCAATTATTCACATTGAACATTTAAGAACATTATACTTTTTTGGAAGTAATGGTTGAAACTCTAAGATTCAATTAAGAAATTGCATTAAGTAGCATAAATAACAATTGCATTTCTTTTTCTGTTGTTACATAGATATTTGATAAAATTAGTTTAAAAATTTAAAGTATTTTACTTCCATGTTGTCAAATTATGGTGTGGTTTTGACCTGACTGAAAATATTGTAAAATATTTTTTAAGTTTAAATATTATTTTCCATTTGTATAATAAATCAGATGAAAAAGTCTAGTCAATATTTATTGATCTCAAATAAACAGTAGGTATTCTAAGGTAAAACCAAAAATCCATCTGCATATTGATGCTTGCAAGTAATGGTTTTTATACTGAATTTAAAGTTGAAATCCTTTTTTATAGGTTTTACCAATATATATATAACACTGTTATAATTGTCATAAGTGTTTTGCAGTTAAAAGAACCTAGAAAAACAGCTTTTAAGATTCAGTGAAATAGAATCAGTAATTTTTTTTTGAATATCTAATTTGGATGAGATTAAAAACATAAGTCTTCAAGGATTAAAAACCTTGATAAGTTTGTGTGTATGTGTTTGTAAATAAGTTTATAAGTATAATAAAATGCCATAGTTTAGATATGTGTACCTCAATTTAAAAATCAATATAATAATTGACATTACTAAATTACCAAATAGGTTATCTAATACTTACATAATATTCTAAATGATAAGGGTAGATTTCTTTTTCCTTTTTTTCAAGGAAAATATGCAAGGGGCTACATTTCCTGGTTTGACCTTCCTATAAAAGGCTTTTCTCTGTTCCCCTTTATTTCCACATTAGCACCTTAACTTCACAACCCATGGCTATAAGAGCTGTACTATCTGGAAGGAACCTGACTGCTATAAAACTACAGTCATGAGCAGCATAACAGCCTTTCTGGGCAACAGGGACCACATAACATATAAGTCCATGGTCCTTGCTGCCTCCCAAGTTTCCCTTATGAATGCATAGCCCTAGTGGTTCTGCTCCTCCAGTGCAGAGTGGCCTGAAGAGGTGAGAGGAGTGGTGACAGGAAGCGATTCCTGAGGCAGTGAGGAGGACGGGCACCCCACTCACTCTAGGGGTGCTAGGTGAAGGATGAAAGACCTGCAGCAGTGAGGCTGAGAGTACTGCAAGTTTGCTTGCACCGCTGCTTGTCCCCTTAAGATGGAGGTCCTTAGGTTGCGGAAAATTCCACTGTCTCAAGTAGCTTGCTTGGTACACCCCGTAAATTTACATTAAAATTCTAGTTCCTTTGTTTGACATGCCCCAAAGCTTTACATTAAAATTCTAGTTCCCTTCTCCTTAACTGCTGCCCAAAAGTAGGGGAAATTGGCAGAAACCACTTTAGGCACTGTCTTAGTTATCTAGTGTTTCTATGACAGAAATACCACAAGTGGATGGCTTTAACAAAGAGATATTTATTCTCTCAGAGTCTAGTAGGCTTGAAGTCTGATTTCAGGTGCCAGGTCCAGGGGAAGGCTTTCTCTCTGTGTTGGCTTTGGGGGAAGTTCCTTGTCACCAATCCTCCCCTGGTCAAGGAGCTTCTCATTGTAGGGACCCTGGGTCCAAAGGACACGCGATTCTCCTGGCTCTTGTTTCTTGGTGATATGAGATGCTCCATGTCTCTCTGATTGCTTCTCTCTTTTATATCTCAAAAGAGATTGGCTTAAGACAGAACCTAATCTTGTAGATTGAGTACTGCCTCATTAACATAACTCTGCTAATCCCACCTCATTAACATCATAGAGATAGGATTTACAACAGCTAAGAAAATCACATCAGATGAGAAAATGGTGTACAATCATACAATACTGGGTTTCATGGACTAGCCAAGTTGACAGATATTTTGGGGGGGGCACAATTCAATCCATGACAGGCCCCATGTTGACATGCAAGATAACCTTTTAGCTCATTAAATATGTCATACATAGTAACTTCCTCACCTCTAGGTGGAGTTTAACTGCCATTTTCTGAACATGTGATGCATAAAGTTACATGTAAACCCCATTGTGCCTGAGTAGTATGATTAAGAATGTTGCTGATGTAACTTGTATGAACTTCCTACTTGTAAACCCCTTAAAAGTAACCTTCCCTTTGCCCTCTCTGAGCAGTCTTGGTGGCAGCAGCCCTGACTGTTCCTTTCTTTGTGCAACAACATAAAGGTGCTTCCACTCTCCCACCTGTGTCTCCTGTTTATTGGATGAGACAAGCATGCCTAGCAGAACCTGGGGTTTCCACCTGACAGCATTTCTGGCTAGCCAGCCAGGAGTCATCCTCTTGATTTCAGATGTAGATGGCACAACAGACCGGCCCTGACATCTGGCACCACCAGGAGATTTCTCCTGGAGACCTTGGAGCAGTCCTGGAAGTTGATACTCCTCAGACCCAACAATGATTCCATGTGAGACACTAAATGGGCCTGGTTTATTTGGTAAGTATTTAGGTAAGACCTTAGAAGAATTGCATGAAGTGGGAGGAATTGACTGTTGAGGGCATTAAAGGCTCTAGGCATCTGTTATTAGGTTGATGCACTGAATTAGGATGTGTGAGTGTGTAAGTTTGTGTGTGTCCAGAGAATGGGGAATGTTCAAGGGAGCCTGGAATGTAGCCCACTAGGATGCATCCTTAAGAACTGGGACTATTTAGGGTCAGACCCTATGAAAAAGAAAAAGATGATTTTCTTTTGTAACACCACATGGCCTCAATATGAATTAAAAGATGAGGAAAAGTGGCTAGAAAATGGGTCTCTAAATTATAATACTATCCTCTAGCTTGATCTTTTCTGTACTCATGAAGATAAATGAGATGGGAAGTATTATGTGGAAGCCCTTATGACTCTGTATCAGGACAAGGGATTGCAGAATAAATGTAAAATTCTAGCCAAGAAAGAGGGCCAGCAGATCATGACCACCAGTCCTCCCCTCTGACCCCAAGGAAGAATCCTTGTTGTCCTTGCCTACTTCTTTGCCACTGCCTTATGCTTCCATCCCAGGAGAAGTCACTGCACTGGCAATGATTCCCACAGGTAAACCCTCTCAGTCCCTATATCCACCCCTCCCAAGCCCTTCTGCCCTGGTGTTGAGCTTACTGCCCCATACGCGGAGTGGGACAGACTTTGGGTGTCCCAGTTTGGTGACTAAGGAGAATGAAAGTAACATGAGGGTGACCGATTCTCAGGAAAGCCATAGCACAGCCAAGCCCAGGGGCATGCACCCCCTCAGACAAGCCCTGGCAGGATGTGCGGACATGGTCTGGGTCCACGAATCTTTCTCAACAAGTGATCTTTATAACTGGAAAAAGCATTGCCCCTGGTATGGGGATGACCCTAAGAGAATGTGGGATCTTTTTTCCTCCATCTTCTGCAATCATAATCCTAATTGGGTAGATTGTCTGGCCCTGCTGGATGTTCTCCTGACCCCAAAAGAAATGTGCATGAACCTAGAAAAGGCATGAACCTAGGGTCGAGGCTGACAGGTGCCACAAAGTGGAGGCAGTAAATCAACCAGGGGCAGAGACTGTCCCTGTGGGGGACCCTGGCCAGGACCAGAATATAGTTGAGTGATGGACCTTCCTTGATTATCATAGGGAGTGCCTTTTAAAAGTGTTGAAGAAAGGGGTGCCTAAACAAACAAACAAAATTTAGCAAAATATATGGGATCAAACAAGAACCAACCAAAGATCCCTCTAAGTTTCTGGAAAGAAATTATGAGGGTTTTAGACAGTTTGCAAACACAGACCCTGAAAGTCCTGAAAATGTTCACATGGTGGGTATAGTTTTTCAGACAGAGTGCCCCAGACGTATGGAGAAAACTTCAAAAACTTGAGGGAGGTGTAGAGCTGGGGATCTCATGGCTTGTTGAGCTTGCCTACAAGGTATACTCCAATTGGAACCAGGAACAGGAAAATAGAAAAATTACCTATCAAGAGAGACAGGCCACATTCCTGGCCACTGCCTTGCAAGAAAATGGCCCATCTCCCAGTGGTCCAAGAATAGGAGGTCCCCTGAAGAGACAAGGTGAGAGGCCCCAACTTCCATTAAGCCAAGACCAGTGCACTAGGTGCAAAGAGAGAGGACATTGGAAGACAGAGTGCCCTAAATTCCTACCCAGAGGTAAGAAAGAGCCCGGGGCTTCCCTGTGCCCCATGAAGACAATGGGGGAAGACTTGGATTGAAGAGGACCAGAGGCGAGTCCCCTACCTGAGCCTCTGGTTATAATAAAGATGGTGGGGGGGGGCTGTATGGTTTCTAGTGGATACCAGAGCAACCCACTCTGTCCTGACCCAGAAAAAGACAGCCCCAAAGAAACAAACTGTGTCAGTCATGGGAGCCTCAGGTAGGAGGGAGAACCCTCCCTTCTTTCAACCTGCTCCATATAAGAAAAGACGATAACATATTCTTTTCTCTACATGCCTGACAGTCCCGTTCCCTTGCTGTTAAGAGACTTGTTATGCAAACTGCAAGCTCAAATTTCTTTTCTTTTTTTTTTTTTTAATATTTTATTGTACTTCAGGTGAAGGCTTACAGAACAAATAGTTTCTCATGAAACAGTAGTACACATGTTGTTTTATGACATTGGTTAACAACCCCACAACATATTAACCCTCTAACTTCTCAACCCTTTTTTTTTTTTGGTGAAAATACACACAGCCAAAGATACACCGTTTCAAAAATTTCTACATACACAGTTCAGTGACATTGACTACGCTCTTCCAATTGTGCTGTTATTCTCACTTAAGATGAAGGCTTACAGAACAAAATAGTTTCTCATTTAACAGTTACTACAAATGTTGCCCTATGACAATAGTTAACAATCTCACAACACATCAACAATATCCTTACTCAACCTTGGGTTCCCTATCACCAGCTTCATTGTCCCCTTCTGCCTTCTAGCTCTTGTCACTGGACTCCTGTACCTCGTTAGTCTCATTGGGTTTTATGGGGCTGTCCACTTCCAGGCTGAACAGTGAACCTCAGAGGTAACTTCACCACTGAGCTAAAAGGGTGTCTGGGGGTCGTACTCTCGAGGTTTCTCCAGTCTCCTTTAGGCCAGTAAATCTGGTCTTTTTTTGTGAGTTAGAATTATGCTCTACATCCTTCTCCAGCTCTGTCCAGAATCCTCTGTTGTGATCCTGGTCAGAGCAGTCAGTGGTGGTAGCCGGGCACCATCTAGCTGTACTGGACAAATTTCTTTTGATAAAGGGATCATGCAGATGCATGTACCACCAGAGGATGGATGGTGACTACAGATGGCCCTTACCACTGAGTCACCCAGCAATTATAGTGTGGAAGGACACTACTGGGGATTGGTAAGGCTAGGCATCAAGGATGCAGTGGTCTTGTGGGTATAGGCCAACAAGGTGCAGGATGTACCAAACACGTACCCCCAGTGGTGGTCAAGCTCCTACCCAGCATAGTTCCCTCCACCCCTACTTAATCAGTACTCCATCCAGTTGGAGGCCCAACAGACACTGGGAAAAATCATCACCAGACACCTGAAACATGGACTGCTCAGACCATGTCAATCACTGTTCAACACCCCCACCCTGCCGGTAAAGAAGAAAAATGGAGAATACCAGTTTAATTCAGGATCTGTGAGCTGTTAACCAGGTAACAGTCATGGTCCACCCTGTAGTTCCAAACCTGTATACCCTGATATTAACTGTGTTTCCCAGTTTTTTTCTAGATTCACTGTGCTGGATCTGAATGATGCTTTCTTCTGCATCCAAGTGGGAAAAAAAATTCAGGAAATCCTCGTCTTTGAGTGGGAGGACACAGGCAAAGGACAAAAGCAAGTCTGCTGGCAGGTCCCTCCCCAGGGATTTAAAAACAGCCCCACTCTTTTAGGGTCCACACTAGCTAAAGAACTGAGACAACTGACCCTGACCAATGGTATACTGCTCCAGTGTGTGGAAGATTTACTCATTGCCAGCCACAGTGAATATGATTGCCTTCAGAATACTATAGAGGTTTTGAATTTTCTAGGAAATGCAGGGTATTGAGTCTCAGAAGAAAAAGATCAGGTCAACCAAAAGGAGATGATTTATCTGGGTTTTAAAATCAGACAGGGAGAGTGAGAACTCCTCCCCACCTGAAAAGATGCTATCTGCAGATTGACAGCCCCTATCAATCGGAGACAGCTCCAAGGTTTTTAGGGAATGGTTTGTTTTTGCCACATCTGGATCCTAAATTTTGGACTTACTGCCAAGCCTTTACACCGAGCCTTAGAGGGAAAAGACGCAGACCACTTAGAATGGACCAGGACAGAGCAACAGGCCTTTGATACCTTTATATGATTACATTAAGAGACATTTGATTGGACCAAAGGTCCATGCCACTATTTCATCAGTGATAAAGATCTGCCCCACCTGCACGAAAAATAATCCCAAGAACACTGCTGAAGCATCCCCAGGGTTCCAGCGAACTGAGGCAATGCCTGGAGGCTACTGGTAGGTGGATTTCACTGAGATGCCTCAAGCTCCCAGAAATTACAAATATCTGCTAGTCTTTATCAACACCTTCACTAACTGAGTTGAAGCTTTTCCTTGCAGGACTGAAACGGCCACCGAGTTTGTGAAGCACCTCCTGAATGAAATCATCCCTCGATTCAGGCTTCCCATCTCTGTTGGCAGTGACAACAGGCCCCATTTTGTGGCTTTGATGGTGCAATTGGTGGCAACTGCCCTGGACATTAATTAGAACTTACACTCAGCCTGCAGACTCCAGTCCAGCAGTAAAATACAGTGTGCTAACCAGACTCTAAAGAGGCACCTAGCAAAGCTATGCCAAGAGACCAAGTTGGTATGGACAAAGGCACTGCCTATGGCCTTTTTGGGAGTTTGGTCCACTACTAGAGGCAAGCTAAAACTTAGTCCATTTGATCTATTATATGGGCACCCTTTATTAGAGAACCCCAATTTGACCAACATAGCTTGCCTTAATAACGACTAACCTCCCTCCTTCCATGATGTTGGAAGTGTTCAAGTTACTAAATATTTGCAGTCCCTTTGGTGACTCTGTCTTTTCACCTGAAGATCCTGCCTGAGCTAGAGATGCCCCTCCATCCATTCCAGCCTGGTGACTGGGTCCTTCTCAAGGTATGGAAAGCCTACCCCCTTCAGCAAAAGTGGGCAGGTCTCTTTAAAGTCCGCTTGGCTACACCAACACCTGTCAAACTCAACAGGCTCAAAGCTTGGATCCACGATACTCGAGTAAAAAAATTACCCCACTAGATGCTGAGGGACAAACTTGTCAAAACTGTGAGAACTGGACTTGTGAGCCAGTCGAGGACCTTAAGTACTTGTTTTCCCGACATCCTTCTGCATGAGTGAGAGCCCCTAAAGACTTTAACACTGCTAATAATCTTGGTGTTAGTACTGTGTCTCCCACACCTGTATACTCTACTTGAATAGGCTACATTACTGTAGACCTTTGAATGAGCAGAATTAACCATGTGCAAATGCTGGATGGGATTCCAATGTTCTTAATAGGTTACACCAATTTATTGAAAATGCCCACCAGTTAACCTAAATGGTAAGCCGGTGCACACTGTTAGACCAATCAACCATATTAAACTTATAGTTTACCAGAATAAATAAAAAGTCTGATTTCCTTCTTCAGTGCAAATACATGTGTTAATATGTGTCTCTAGGATAACTAAATTTTAATTCTGATATACATAGAGAGAGGCATGTGGCCTTACTTGAGTTTAAGTCTCCTGGATTAAATAAGAAACTGCCCTCTTTAGTATTTCTTACCAAAGCTCTCATGACTGCTCTCATAGCTCCCTCTCAGGAACTCTGCATTCTCAAATTGTTTCTCTGTTTGGTGAGATGCACGTCTTTCTTTTGGAAAATGAAAGAGGTCTGGAAAAGGAGAAGCAGCAGACTGAAGGCATAGTACTCAGACAGGTCAATGTCAGGAAAGAGCACATTTGAAAGTTAACTGTGGGAAATCGTGTCCTTAAAACTATCAGTTTCTAAGATGCCCTGGAAAGTATTCAGAACCTAGTTTGAAAAACTAAGCTAGCTTCTTTGGCACCTAATCTATATTTCCTTGGTTATAACTGTAGTTTTAATCAGTTTTCTTTTCAATGTGTACACAACCATTGCTTTTTAATCCAAAATGCACAAAGAACCAACTTCCCTTAATAATTTATGATATAGACATCAGCTGGTATTAAATGTATTTCTCCTTTTTTCTGCATGTTCATACTTCTGGTTCTATTTTGGTGCAATTCTGTGTTTTCTCAGGCTGCCAAATCTGTTCACTTGACACATACCATTTGAACTTAAACATACTAAAAACTTTATTGTTAATTTTACTCATCATTTTGTGCCCTTACACAACAGACAAAGCTACAGTGACAACATTTCCTACAGGCAGAGACAACTCTCCCCAAAATAATATGCTTTAATAGTTGTCCAAATTTCTTTAAACCCTAATAATGTATGTACATGGTAATTAATCTATGCATGTATACATCTATAGAGATGCTTATATGTATATAAATATTGTTCTAAGATATTAATAAACATGTTACTATTTTTTCAGTATAACTCAAAAAAACACCTTTCTTACTTGCCAAGGCCAAAAATCTAACTGTATATGTAAGGAGAATTCTAAACCAATAAACAAAAATTTAGAATATAATGATATTTCTCAAAGACTATTATAAATAAAATGACAAACATCATATTTGGCAAAATTTCACTGTAACTTCTGACACAGTCTCATAGGGAAACAGCTTATTAAATAAAGATATAAATAAAAGTTGAATGAGACACGACAGAGCAAAAAATATGGAGTAGCAATCCTAAGCATTGACTTTGAAAGTCTATCCAGCCACGCACCCATCAATTCATTCATCCATTCATCTATCCATCCATTATTTCAATGATGTGCCAGGTACTTTGCTAGGGTGGGAATATATACATAAGTCATGACCTCAAATAATGCACAGCCTAAAGGTGGAGACAGCTACGCAAAAGAGAAAACAATTGTTGCTTTGCTTTTAAGCTCTGTGATCTATTTGCCCAGCACCAGAAATGGCCTGATGTCCTCATCTTCTTAATGGCCTAAATCCTAAACCATCCACCATAATCTGTTTCCCTGTGCACTTCCCAGTCTGTTCCTAATCCTCTCTGCTCATGACTCATTTTCTATTTAAGGTCCCAAACTCACCACTCACGCCTGACTCTTGCTCCTCTGTGCTGTTATCAGGCCTCCCAGGTGCTCACACTCCATTATTAACTGCTTCTGGCCAGTTTAAATAACCAGTTAGCCAAGGGAAGCTGGCACAGCACACACCACTGTGGCTGATGTCACAGTATCACATGATAGATGCTGTTAAAAAAAAAAAAAAAAAAAGATATCATAGTGGGTTCCCAGAGGAAGGACCACCTGGTTTCCCAGGATTGGGTGGAAATTTGGAGGTATTTAAAGAATTTCCAGAGGAAACAATACTTGAAATGTGATTTGAAACTTGAAAAATGAGTAGAGATGTGCCAAGTGTACTGAGAGTAAGAAAATAGCAGGAAAACATAAACATGGCTTTCCTGATACATCTGAAACCTAGAATACATGGGCAGAGTCACAGAAGATGAGCCCAGCCCCAAACCAATCCAACAACATAAAATGTTGAGATCTGACCAGACAGTGAAAATTGCATGGTAACATATTTGGAATTATAATTGAAATAAATGTTGATTTTATAGTATTAGTTACAGTCAGGACATGAGTGAATTATGAAATGCTCTCCAAGAAGGTTTAAAGTCATTATCTGAAAAAAAAAAAAATGTCATCAGTATCTTATGGGTAAAATATGTTACCTAAAAAAGCATTGTACAGAGAACCTTGGTCTATCTGACTCCAAAGCTTTTCTTCTAAATCATACTGTCTTTAATTAACTCTTTCGTCTGATTCTATATTCACCAAGCAACCTCACAAGTGTGATTTCCTTCTCCATGTAAAGATTCCTAAGTGAATGAAAGGTATGCCCTGATTAACTGACGTAAATATTTATTTAGGTTATCCTGGAAATCATAGTCTCACTGTAAGTTAATGCACTAGCATCTGGTTTATTTATCAACACGTGTAAATTTGGTTGCTTTGGGTTAATGCCTCTAAGGTTGATCATCACTGGTTATACTGCAAAGTCAGGTTTCTGGACCTCCAAAACTGAGGAGCAGGTCTTTGGTCAAAGTGGTCCACTCTGGAAGGACCATTTTACAAGGGCCAGTTTAGTGACCATTGGCTTCTCTTAGTGATATCTTCATCTTGACTCTTTATTAGTCGAATAAAGTGGGTCCATGTGATTGATCAAAATTTTTTAAATACCATAAGGAAATTGAGAGAAAATGGAAGATGAATGAAACTTAAAGATTCAACTTAGAAATAACCTAGCCAGGCAGGCAGAATTTTTGATATTATAAACCGAAGTGTTAAAAAAAATTTTTTTTTCCAGTGGCTGTGTGATTAATTTCACCAGTAACCTCTTTCCATTTTTCTGGGATAATTGAAGATATAGCATCTTTTGTAGTGACCATAAGAATGCACCTCACAGGCCTTTAACTATAGAGAGCATAATTGACCAAGGACCAGTTACTGTGTGTTGAAATTTATGGCTCCTCTGCCTCCCATGAGCTGCTTCCAGCTAATGACTGAGCGTAGCAGGATACAAAGGCAGACCTGTTCCTGGGACACTGGACACTTCTGATGGCCAATTTTGGCTTAAGGACTCGCAAGTGGCATTGCCAAGACTTCCTTAGAGTGCATGGTAGTCTAGGATGCTTCTATCCAATCTTCTCTCCCTTTCTCCTTCACTTGGGGTCAGAATTGCATCATAATCTGATGGCTCTCTCAGCCTTTTCCAGCTCCTCCCTATTTTCTCTGAAACAGGCATTTTCTGGAATAAAATCCTTGCATATTTAACTCTGTCTTGGCTTCAGCTTGGACTCTGACTAACACATCTAAAAACTTTCCTAAATTCTCTCTTTCAACATTTTATGTCATTATATACAAGATCATTATCCCAACTAGTAGTCCCAATTAGCCACTGGCAGAGGGTTAAATGCCATATTCCCTTGTCCATTGTCCACTTTTCCTAGATGGAAGAGAATCCTTTTCCTGAGTCAATTGCCTGAAAAAAAAGAGTTTAGTCTGATAATGGGCATTATCTAATAGTTTTCCTGAATGGTCAGAGACCTGGAAGAAACAAGGTTGCTGATGGGAAGGTTGGAGAAGAGTTACATGAATGGACTACTTACAGCGGGCCCAGAATGGGTAGAATAGACCCTTAATAGCCAAGTAGACATAATTTCCTGCTCAATATACGTCAGTTTGAAGTAGAGGGATTTGTTGATCCTTATGTATCCACTGCTTTTACCCAAATCTATTCCAGTACTTGCTCCATGACATGTAATATTTGCAGGAATGCAGGTTACACATGGGTAGTTGCAGTAACAAGGACTTGCCCTCACCTGGGATGATTTGGCCTTTGCCACTTCTGAGAGCCCATTTTGCAAGTTGCAGTGAGCAACCTCATGTTCCTGATAGATTGTCATGCCCTGAAGGGACAAACCTACTAGCTGGTAGCAAGTTGGTACTATTATACACCTTCCATCACAAAGGAGGTGGTTATTTTTTTCATAACTAGAATAGACATTTATTCTTTATATAGATTTGCCTTCTCTGTTGGCTGTGTTTCTGACAGCATCATCATCTGTGGCTTATTTATTGCCACAATGCACATAGCTTCTAGGAGAAGCTGGGGGATTTGTTGATCCTTGTGGATTCACTGCTTTTCCCCTAATCTATTACCCAGAATACCTGACTTTATAGAAGCAAAAAAATAAATAAAATAAAGACTGAGAGCAGCAGCTGGGACACACCATCTTCTAGGTTTGGATGTTGTCCTAAAGGATGCAGTATGTACTCTGAACAAGGAATCAATGTATGGTATGGTCTCCCAGAACCAGAATGCTTAGTCCAAGAACCAGGGGATTGAAGAGGGAGTGGCATTGCTCAATACTATACCTAATGTCCCATTTGCAAAAATTCATTTCTCAGCTCCACAATGCTGGGATGTGCTGGTTTAGAGTTCTCAGCACCAAAGGGCAAAATGACTCTACCAGGGGACACAATTTTCTTTCTATTGAATTGGACACTGAGTCTGCCACCTGGCATTTGGGGATCCTCTTAGGAGTTATGATATTGGATAGGATCATTGATCTTGACTACCAAGAGAAAGGGAGAAATATGGATGAAACCCAGAGAGCCCTGGAGTGCCTTCCAGAACTTCCATGTCTGGTGGTTAAAGTTATTGTAAAACCACAATAATCGCATGCATTTGAGAACACCAAGGGTTTGTATCCATTTGGAATGAATTTTTGAGTTATTCTGTCAGATAAAGAATCTTGACCAGCTGAGGTACTACATGAAAAAAAATGTGTAATAGGAGAGTAAAATTATACATCTTTATATATAATTATGCATGACAAGTTGCAGAAACAAATTAGCATCTACCTAGACGGTGAGATGAGATCTTATCAGAACTTGAGGGAGTACAGACATGACTGAGAAATCTTGGACTTGGATCTCAATGCAGTAACAGGTGAGGTTTTTGACTGAACCCTTTTGGTGATGGAATGATCATGGTTTTGGTTGTGTAAGGGAGAATTATGAAAGGTAGTAACTTTTTTTAATATGTGTAAGTATAGGCATAATGGTATGTGTTTATGTTGGAGCCAGATGGATGGATCATAGTAGGAATTTGTGCTTTTTTGATAACCCAGCGTCTGAGCCTCCTACCTATGTCTGGAAAATCTTATACCTTGTAAAGAATCCACTTCCAGCTATAGAAGCTCAATATGCCAGATACTCACTTTCCCAGACTCCTATGCAGTGAGAGCATGAAAAGATTTCCAGTTTAAGCCAATTAGAAACATCTGCTCCAGATTCTGAATCAGAAATGAGTCACGTAAAGACATAATGATCACGCATAACTGGCAAAGCTGGGAGCAGGGGTGGCCACCATATCCAGTTTTCATGGGGAGCACTGTCGAGGGGTCTGCTACTGATGGAGTTAGCCATCCTAGGTGGGGCATCTCTGCCTAGTGGCACTAGAGTACTCACAGGACTAGTTTCAAGGCATGATTGTGGGCATTGTTCTAGGCTTCAGGTATGGTCTCTGGTCCTGTGACTATTCTGTGATTTATCCAATATGATTTTAATACATTTACATCTGCTTATATTAGCTAGATTTGGTTTCTGTTCTTTGCAATTAAGACCCTGATTGATATACCATCTCTTCTGAAAGGGTAATTTGAGAGTTTTGGAGGAGAATTACTCCTACTGCTTGAACTATAGGGTGTGGTCCTTGAGTGCATTCAAGGCCAACAGCAATCTACCAGATACTGACCCTACTGTTTGAGGATTGTTTCAGGTCTGAGCAGTGTAGCCCACCTCTGCTTGGTGAGATGCCCCCAGATGTGCAGCATGTACACAGTTCTGCTCTCCGGATTCAATTTACCCAATTAATAAGCAGCAGAGCTGGGATCTATTCAGGCTTTCTGACTCCAAAGTCCTTGTTCCTAATCATTATGCTTTGCTGCTTTGATTAGTTATGTCTCACAATGAGAATGGTCTCTCTGAAGATGAGTGGTCTCCTTGAAACTCTTCCAAATCACATCATTAATATGGATCTCCATAACACTGATTGGCTACTACCTACTGACAATAGCAATGATTTTGATTAGCAAGCTGTAGTTATTATTGAAACTTCTAATATCATCTGTCCAAACCATCTTGCACCTTTCACCTCACTGATGTGCTGGTCATATCGTTGCACTTGCTCTTCATCAAGTATATCTTCCATTAACTCCCTCTCTCCAGAAAGAACAGCATGGTCCCAGTAACCTGTTCAGCCAGGGTTCCACCACTAGAATCATTGCTGCTTCCGCTTCCTGCCTTCTGGAACTCCTGGTGTGCTCAAACTGGCCCTTTGCCAACCTCAACAACTGGAATAATTTTGATAGTTCATCTAGAAATACATGGCATTAACTTGGACGACGCATAAAAGAAAAGAAACTTAGAGAAAGTTTATTATATTGCAAAAAGACTTTGCTTGTTGTTGTTAGTGCTATTGAGTCGGCCCCAGATTCATGATGACCCCATATACAATGAAATGAAATGCTGCCTGGTCTTTCACCATCCCCATGATGAGTTGTGGATTGAACTGTTGTGGTACATAGGGTTTTCACTGGCTGATTTTCGGAATTAGAGTGCCAGGCCTTTTTCCTAGTCCATCTTAGTCTGGGAGCTCTACAGATATCTGTTCAGCATCATAACTGTGCATGAGGTGCCTTGGCCAGGAATTCGACCAGGTCTCCCATTGGAAGGGGAGTAGTCTACCACTGAACCACCATTGCCTCCTGCATAAAGACAGTGACTCAAAAATTCCTGACTGTCATTGATGAAAGATGAAAGTGATTCTTTCACCTTTTTTGCAGTCCCATATCTACCTACCTCCTCTGATTCCAACACTGCTTTTGAAATGGTGGGAAGTTTTATGGAAAAAAGAGTGTCTTAGAGGTACAGAAGGATATCTGATAAGGCTGTTCTAACTGACTAAGTTCTTATTGCTAATAAAGTGAATTTATGCACTTAATTTAGCAAGAAATTAATAGAGGCATATTTTGTAAAAGCGGAATCTTGCTGTGAGATGCTGGTGATTCTTACTGGTTTCTTAAAAGAAAAAAAGTTGGGTGTCTCCCTTGAAATATAGAAAGCTCGAGATTCTCCAAATCACCTCTCCTTTTTTAGATTGAGTGATATGATGGAGACAGCAATGCTGTTACAATCAAATAAACCTACCGTTGTAAGTGTTCTCAGTAGATACAGCTTATCTTGCAAGTCATTAAACACATACATTTCAGAAGGGCACATTGGTGTCATGTTTTACTGCTCCAACAAACACACTGGAGGAAGAATAAAATATTTTCAAGAAATTTGACATCGAAAATGTTTATCTTGCCTTTCCTGTTTTCCTCTTCATCACTTTTGTTCCAAAGAGAAAAAGCTGGAAATTGTGATAGAAAATTGCAGATATTTTCCAAAAGCTTATTTTTCTAAAATATTGATGAAACTTATCATGAGAAATATTTTTCATTTTTTCCTTATTAGTGCCACCAAAACCGTCTAAGCAGGTGATCACTTAATAAGGTAAAAGGCAATGAACATTGTCAGTTCATAGGAAGCTACACATACCAAAGAGAGTGTATCTTGAGGACTTGAAACTGGGAAAGAAAGAGATTATTAAGTGAAAATGAGAACTTGAAAAATCAACCTGTCACAGGCCAGAGTAAGCATCTGTAAAAGTTGCCCATCACCTGAGACGGCTAGTAAAAGTGTTGCCTTTGAGACTGACAAGTTGTGGTATAAAGACTCAGTTGGGCAACATGCTGCTATAGTCAGAAGCACCACGCCGTCCCTCTGCAGCAAAGATCAGAAAAAACTAAGTTAGAGTCACATGCCAATCCTGAAACCCTATGCATCAAATGAGGAGATAAAGAACTCAGCCAAGCACCAAATGGAATAAGAAACTGACCGAGGACAGAAAACCAGGAGAGATACATGCAGAGATCCCATATCAGCTGTCACAGCATGGATCTGCATTTTGGACTCCTATCGGAGATCAACAAACACGGGGTAGGAGAAAGCAGCCTCATGGAGCTTCCAGCAGGAAACAGAAAAACCAGTAACCAGCAATATAAGCTTTCCCACCCCCCACCCTTCTTCACCTCCACTTAGCCTCCACTGCTTCCTGCAGCCACAGTCTCTTAGCCAGGAAGCACCCCAGTGTCACTTGGATTCCAGCCGCCCACAAGGGCTGGCTCCCTGAGTGCCTTTTGTTGGCTGCTGGTGTTGCTTTTTTCCACTTCTTTAGCTTTTTTCCTTACTTCTCACAACCTCCCCCTCCTTTCTCTCAAATACCTGGCTCCATGTGCCATCTTTTCTTCTTCCTGAAAGGCTGCGAACCACCGCTTGACTGTGAAACTGCTTCCCAGCCCATGCTGCCAGGCTGGTAGGACCCCCGGAGCTTCTTGTCTGTTTGTTTGTTTGTTTGCTCTGATTTGTTCTGTTTTGATTTGTTGGTTTGTTTTCTTTTCTCTCCCTGGGAGCCCCTTCTAGCTGGGTAGTACCATGCAGCTTGGAAGCTACTCCCTTACTCTGTGCAGACACACAGGGACATCCCTGGGGGCATTTCTTTTTTCTTTCTTTTATTTTGGTTTATTGTTTTTTATTTGTTTCTTTGTTTTGTTTTCTTCTCTCTCTTATTCCCTTTTGGTCTTTCTTCATTTCCAGTTTCTCAATTTATTCATTTTTTTCTTTTACCCTTTTTCTTTTTTTTTTTCATTTTTGTTTTTCCTCGTTTCTCAGTCTCTCATCTCCCTACTCCAATAGCAAGCTCCCTTAGCACTCTTTTTTGTTTGTGGGTATCTTTTTGGCTCCTGTTCCTTTATCCTCTCTCTCATCTTTCCCATACCCATCTTAGCTCCACACATCACAATCTACACCCTCCTTCCTGAATACCTGCACCATGCACTGAACATCACACTTCCAAGCAGCACAGGCACGACCTACTGGAACCTGTCCTGCACTGATTCCTGGTACACCCTGTCAGCCCTTGTATGTGCCACAAACAATCCATCCCAGAAAATCCCCTTCAGCTGGACCTGCCCTGCTTTACCATACCTGAGTGACTGACCCTACCCACTGGAGAAGGAGGTGAAAAGTACCATACCCACAGAAGAACAAACAACAAAGAATGCACAGCCTGCCTGCTCAGACGTAACCAAATAAAACAAAAAAGCTGGATGAAACAAACAAATCTACAATCAATAAACAAGGAAAATAACCACTGAGTGTCCTGAAGGTAGCAGACAATACCAAAATATTTACAAAAACAGGATAGGATGGTTCTAGTAGGCATCCAAAATAAAACACCAGATGACCTTCCAGTAGAAGAAAAGGCACTAGACCTAACTGATAGGAAATTCAAATCTCTAATATTCAGAATTATCCAAGAATTTAAGCAAAAATGCAGGCAAAAATGAGGAAAAAATAGACAAATTCATGGAAAAGGCAGACAAAGTCATGGAAAATACAGACAAAAAAAATAGAAGATTTCAAGAAAATAACACAGGAACAAAATGATAAAATAAATTCACAACTAGAAAACATACAAAAACAACAATTAGAAATCCAAAAGACAAGCAACAAGATTTCAGAAATGGACAGTGTCATAGAAGGACTGAGAAGCAGGTTTGAAATGATGGAAGATAGGATCAGTGAAATTGAAGACAAACACTTGGATACAACTCTGAGGAAAAATCAGAAAAAAGAACAAAGAAAAATGAAGAAACCCTGAGAATTATGTGGGATAAAATCAAAAGCAAAAATCTGTGAGTGATCAGAGTTCCAGAACAGGGGGAGAAAACAGAAAACACAGAGAGGATCATTGAAGAATTGCTGACAGAAAACTTCCCCAATATCACGAAAGATGAAACTCTGGCCATCCAAGAAGCTCAACAAACCCCAAATAGGATAGACGCCAAAAGAAAATCACCAAGGCATATCATAATCACACTCGCTAAAACCAAAGACAAACAAAGAATCCTGAGAGCAGCTCGTGAAAAACAAGAAGTCACATACAGAGGAGAAACAATAAGACTAAGCTCGGATTATTCGGCAGAAACCATGCAGGCAAGAAGGCAATGGGATGACATATATAAAACCTTGAAAGAAAAAAATTGCCAGCCAAGAATAATATATCCTGCAAAACTCTCGTTCAAATATGATGGTGAAATTAGGTCATTTCCAGATAAACAGAAATTAAGGGACTATGTAAAAACCAAACCAAACTTACAAGACTTTTTAAAGGGAGTCCTTTGATCTGAGAACAAACAACATCAGACCACAGGCTGAATCTAGGACACAGGATTGTACTAGCCAGATACCAACCTAGGAAATGAACTCTTAAGGACTATGCAAAACCAAAAGAACGGGGAACCAGAGAGAGTAATCTGTAAATGACAATGGCATCAGAACAATAAAAGAGGGAATAAATGGTATAAGTATAGAAGCTTCTAATGGAGAGGAAGGCAAGGCAATACCAAGTAATAATAGACTGGTTCAAATCTAGAAAGATACGGGTAAATTTCAAGGTAACCACAAAGAAAGTTAACAAACCTACTTATCGAAATAAAGAAGAAAAACATAAAGTCTCAGTAAAAACAAAACCTACAAAAACAGAATAAATGAAAAAACTAATCCACAAACAAAAAGAATTCAGCACAGGAGACTAAGAGGAACAAAGAAAATGTCAACACCACAAAAAACAAAACAAAACAAAAAACAAAAGACAACACTACAAAATGCAATCCCATTCCTAGGAATATATCCTAGAGAAATAAGAGCCATCACACGAATAGACATATGCACGCTCATGTTCGTTACAGCACTGTTCACAATGGCAGGAGGGTGGAAACAACCTAAATGCTCATCAACAGATGAATGGATAAACAAACTGTGGTACATACACACAATGGAGTATTATGCAAAGATGGAGAAGAATGATGAATCTGTGAAGCATTTCATAACATTGATGAAATTGGAGGACATTATGCTGAGTGAAATAAGTCAGTCACAGAAGGACAAATATTGTATGAGACCTCTACTGTAAAAACTCATGTAAAAGTTTACACACAAAAGGAAACAATTTTTGTTGGTTACAAGGGATGGGAGGGGTGGGGGGGACTAAATAGACAATAGATAAGTGGTAACTTTGGTGAAAGGTAAGTAGGTACACAATACTAGGGAAACCAGCACGACTTGTACAAGGAAAGGTCATGGAAGCTCCACAGACACTTCCAAACTCCCTGAGGGACTGAGTTCCTGGGTGGAGGGCTGTGGGGACCATGATCGTGGGGAACTTGTAGCTCAAGTAGAATAACACAGTTTATAAAGACAAAGTTCTACATTCTACCTTGGTGAGTAGCATCTGGGGTCTTAAAAGCCTGTGAGCAACCATCTAAGATACTCCACTGGTCTCACCCCTTCGGGAGCAAGGGAGAATGAGGAGAACAAGATACAGGGAAAAGATTAGTCCAGAGGACTAATGGACCACAGCTACCATGGCCTCCACTAGACTGAGTCCAGTATAGCTAGATGGTGCCCAGCTACCACCACTGACTGCTCTGACCGGGATCACATTAGAGGGTCTGGGACAGAGCTGGAAAAGGATGTAGAACACAATTATAATGCAGAAAAAAAGACCAGATTTACTGGCCTGACAGACTGGAGAAACCCTGAGAGTATGGCCCCTGGACACCCTTTTAGCTCAGTGGTGAATTCACTCCCGAAGTTCACTGTTCAGCCAGGGATTGGACAGCCTCATTAAACAAAATGGGACTAATGAGGCACAGCAGTCCAGGGACAAGGACTAGAAGGCAGGAGGGGACAGGAAAGCTGGTGATAGGGAATCCAAGGTTGAGAAGGGACAGTGCTGACATGTCATGGGGTGTTAACCATTGTCATAGGGTAATATGTGTACTAACTGTTTAATGAGAAACTATTTTCTCTGCAAACCTTCATCCAAGGTACAAAAAAAAAAAAAAAGAATTATCTATGTGAGATCATATTGACAACAGCAACTCAGAAGGGTTGGTGGGAAGCCTAGGGGGCAGTGAGTTGAAGATCATGGTGATGGAATAATTTGGAAAAGGATAGAATAGCAGCACAACTGGAAGAATGTAATTGATGTCACTAAGTTGTACATGTAGAAACTTTTGAAATGGTGTAACTTTGGCTATGTATATTTTCACCAAAAAAAAAAAAAAGGTCCTCCAAGGTCAAGAAGGGAGAGTGTTGACATGTCGTGGGGTTGTTAACCAATGTCATAAAACCATATGTGTACCAACTGTTTAATTAAAAAGTATTTGTTCTGTAAACCTTCATCTAAAGTACAGTAAAAAAATTTTTAAAAAGACAAAAAAAAAAGACTTAGTTTTGTTTGGTGGAAATTATGCCTAAATCAATTTTACCGAGATGTAAGTCACCTAGCAACTCGACATCAACTAACAACTACAGAAGAGATGGCTAACCTAAAGCTTGGTGGTTTGAACTCACCAAGTGGTGTCAATGAAGAAAGGCCTGACACTCTGCTTCCATAAAGATTACAGCTAAAAAAACCCCATTGTCTTAGTCATCTATTGCTGCTATAACAGAAATACCACAAGCAGATGACTTCAACAAACAGAAGTTTATTCTCTCACAGTCCGGTAGGCTAGAAGTCCAAATTCAGGGCGTCAGCTCCAGGGGAAGGCCCTCTCTCTGGAGAAAGGTCCTGTCGTCAATCCTTTCCTGGTCTAGCAGCATCTCAGCACAGGAACCTCAAGTCCAAAGGACGTGCTCTGCTCCCAATGCTGCTTTCTTGGTGGTATGAGGTCCCCCCTCTCTCTGCTCACTTTTCTTTCCTTTTATCTCTTGTAAGATAAAAGGTGATGCAGGCCACACCCCAGGGAAACTCCTTTACATTGGATTGGGGATGTGACCCGAGTAAGGTTGTTACATCCCACTCTAATCGTCTTTAACATAATCCAATCTTGCCTCATTAACCACTGGCAGAGATTAGAGTTTACAACACACTGGAAAATTACATCAATCACAAAATGGAGGACAACTACACAAGACTAGGAATCATAGCCTAATCAAGTTGACACATATTTTTGGGGGACACAATTCAGTCCCTAACACCTATGAAGCAGTTCTACTCTGTAACACATGGAGTTGACATGAGATGGGATAAAGTTCACTGCAAAGGATTTGGTTTATGAGTTGGTATCCTTTTCCTTTATAATCCATTTCAAAAATAATAATCTATAAACAATTATAAAATTTAACTCAGAGTTTACTCTTCTAAGAACTGTATTTTACACTTTGCTTGTCATATTAGCATTATGTTTTTTAGAACCTGTTTTGACAACTTATTTTTTTCTTTTCAAATGAAAATATTAAGATCCTTTCAGTCCTTTATCCTAAGTAAAATCATGAACTACAAGCTGTTTATTCCAATATTTAAATTTGCCAAACAATATTAGTTATCCTAATGCATGTCAGTGTTAAGTGCTGGAAATATAGTGGTAAACAAGACACACAGGTCTCCAGCCTAATAGGCGTTTTGGACATTACTTTCTATGGTACTTATTGGGAAAGTGGGAGACAAATAATGAATAAATAAGCAAGATAATTTAAGGTTATGAATATAATAAGACAAAATAACATAATAAGAGTGAAGTTTGTGTGGTGATAGAAGAGTGATTTTTGCATATATAGTGTGTGTGTGAGAGAGAGCGTTTGTATGTGTGTGTGCATGCATTGAGGTGCCGTTTGTTTGATTGCTTAGTGAGAGGTTTCCATGTGAAGGTGACATTTGATCCAAAACCTGAATGAATGATAGAATGGAGACAATCAGGCACAGATCAGGGGGAAGAGCATTATAGGTCAATGGAATAGAACAGACAAAGCTTCCAGAAGTGGAAGTAGAGTAGGTGAGTTGGCCTGTGGCAAACAGATGATTGAGGTGCCGTCTCATTATTCCTATCTCTTGATATTCAACCTTTGTGTAATCCTCTCCCTTTGAGTGTGGCCAATACCTGTGATTTCTTCTACCAAATAGAATATGTTAAAAATGATGGAATGGCACTCCCATGACTATGTAATGCAATGTAAGATTCTATCTTGCCAGCAGACTCACTTAGTCTCTTTTTACCTATTCCTCTTTCGTTACTCCTTCCTCTTTTCTCTCTCTGTGTTACTGGCTTTGAGAAGGGCAGCTTCCATGAATCATACAGCCACAAGGAACTGAATTCTACCAATAACCACACCACCGTGACAGCAAACACTTCCCTAGTTGAGCCTTCAGATGAGAACCCAGCCCTGGCCAACACCATGATTGCAGCCTTGTGAGACTCTGAGCGGCAGACACAGCTAAGCCATGACTGGACTTCTGACCCATAGGAGCTATGCAATAATAAATGTACATTGTTTTAGGCCATTAAGTTTGTGGTAATTTGTTATGCAGCACAGAAAACTAATATATGGTCCAACGGCCAGAATGCATGTTTGGCTGAAGGGTAGTGATCCAGGGAGAGAGAAGTAGGAGATACGAGATGAGGTAGAAGGGAGACTATGTAGAAACCTAAACCATGATTACAAAAACCCATTGCCATTGAGTCGATTCTGACTCGCAGTGAACCTATAGGACAGAGTAGAACTGCCCCATAGGGTTTCCAAGGAGCAGCTGGTAGATTCAAACTGTTGACCTTTTGGTTAGCAGCCGAGCTCTTAACCAATGCACCACCAGAGCTCCAAGCCACAATTAGGACACTGGAATTTTTTTATATTTTATGTTTTTTGGTGTTGTTGAGAATATACACAGCAAAACATACAGAAATTCAAGTTTCTATATGTACAGTTCAGTGACATTGATTACTTTCTTCGAGTTGTGCAATGACTCTCACCCTCTTTTTCTAAGTTGTTCCTCCTCCATTAACTTAAACTCACTGCCTCCTAAGGTTCCTATCTAATCTTTTGAGTTGCTGTTGTCACTTTGATCCATATAGACAGTTCTTAAATGAGCATAATGCTCAAGGCACACTTTTTTTTACTAGTTAAGCTAAACTATTGTTTGGTTTTAAGAAGACTTCAGGGGATATTTTTGGTTTAAGGTTTAACTATTATCTCAGGGCAATAGTTTCAGGGGTTCATCCAGCCTACATGGCTCCAGAAAGTCTGGAGTGCATTAGAATTTGAAATTCTTTTCTGTATATCCCCTTTTTGATCATAATTCTTCCACAGAATCTTTGCTGGAAATGTTCAGTAATGGTAGCCAGCCACCATCCAGTTCTTCTGGTCTCATGGCAAAGGAGGTAGTTGTTCACGGAAGCAATTAGCCACACATTCCATTTCCTCCTCATATTCCTGACTCTCCTTCTTCCTCTGTTGTTCTAAGTGAATAGAGACCAATTGTTATGCCTTGGATGACCACTTGCAAGCTTTTAAGACCCCAGGAACTAGGCAGAAAACTAGAAGGTAGAACTAAAAGAACTAAAGCACTAAACACATTATTAGGCCAATTATCTGGGATCTGCCATGAAACCATGACTCTAAACCTCCAAACCAAGGAAACAAATCCCATGAGGTACTTGGTTGTACATAAACAGCCTTGGTAACTTCTTTTTTGTTGTTGTTATTGTTGTTGTAAATATGTCTATCACAGAACTTTTGCCAATTCAATTTTTGACATATGTACAACTCATTGACAGCACTTAAAATAATTGGCCATGCAACCTACCCTTAATCAATGTGATTTTGATGGTGGATTTTATTACGAGTGTGTTAGGAAGTCATTAGATAATTAAGCAAGAGTGACATCATCTTTTTTGACGTGTTTAAAAGGTCTCTGGCTACTTGAGAAAGATGAACTACAGGCTGGCAAGAGTGGACAAACAGACTTCTTAGAAGGCTGTTTCACTCATAAATATAGGTGAGACAATGAGGTGAGATGGTTTGGATGAGGACAATAGAAATGGAGTGTGGTGAGAAGAAGGGAGAAGATTCAGGAAGAATTTTAGCGGCAGAGCCTACCAAATCCTAGACATTTGGAATCAGCAACTGAAAATATGATGATTCCTTTACTGAAATGTAGAGTTGTGAGAGAGGCAAAGTTATGTTTCTCAGGTGAAACAGAGAGGGCAAATCCAGGGTGAGATTTTGGCATGTTAAATTTGAGATGTCAAATAGATATTCAGGGGAAGGTGTCAAGGAGGCAAGTATATACAGGTCTGGATTTCAATATTGGCGATATATATTTGGAAGTAATTGGAATACTTCTTATAGTTAAAACCAGGAAGGGGATGAAAGTCATAGAGAAAGAAAACATTAACATTCTATGTAATTTAAAAAAATGAAATCAGTATATAAACTTTCTTCTGACAATGAAAATGGAGAATTTTGTCTTGTCAACATCTAAAACAGTTGACTATGGTCACTATGTTCAATAGTGCTCATTAAACAAATATTTAATATGTACTTAGTATTTGCTTGGAATTTTGAGAGTGGGAGTGATGTAGATACAGTAAAATCAAGGCAAGCTGAAGCCCCAATGCAGCCCTCTTTTGTTGGGCTCCTACCTGACGGAGGCCTTCCAGTCTTCTATCACTACCATCCCTACTTCCTTTGAGCCACTGATCCAACCCCAGTATCTTAGTTACCTAGTGCTGCCATAACAAAAATACCACAGGTGGGTGGCTTTAAAGGACTAAAATTTATTTTCTCCAAATTTCAGGGTCTACTGAACTCAGGGATGGCTCTGGAGGGGAGATCCCTCTTTGTCTATTTCAGCTTTTAGTAGCAATTAGAAATCCTTGGTGTTCCTAGGCTTGTAGATGCACCTGTCATGTGTGCCTGTCTTCATATGGCATCTTCCCCCTGTGTGTGTGTGTCTATTTTGCCTTTTTTATAACTCAGAAATGATTAGGTTTAAGACCACTCCACTCTGGTATGACCTCATTAACATAAAAAAAGAAAAACCTTATTTCCAAACAGGATCACATCCATAAGTACATAAGTACAAGTACTTAAGAACAAGTGGGCAAGATTTCAATTCATATTTTGTGGGGAGCAATTCATTCCATAACACCCAGCAAATCTCGTCTACTGGCCCACCTTCATCCCTTACCAGTTGTATGTGATCTCTTTTCTTTCAGGCTTTCAGCCATTAGTCATACTTGCTAAAATAGCAGTGTTAATCTAGTAGTTAGAAATAATTACTTCCAAAACAAAATTATCCAATGGGATACACATAAACTATACCCTCTCATACACTTTAGTGATAATAATATTAATTTGTTACAGCCAGTGTAGTGCCAGGCATTATGGTTAAAGAGTCAAATAAATTGATAACAATAAATAAAGAACCTACAAAGGTGTGATTTGGTTATAGGATACAAAGAGATAACCCTACATTGAGTTTTTACTGTAGGATTTCTCACTTCTCAAGAGTGAGTCTTATCTTTCTTTCATGAGCATGAAATACCTGAAGATCATGAGTGCCTCAGGCAAGTGAGTTTGAAGGTCTTCTATGAGATTGAATCAAAGATAATAATCAAAATCTAGGGCAAGACACTATTTATTCTATAAAGAATTGTTTAGGTTAATGATTTAAATTTAAGTCAGAACACATTTTAATATATGATTCATACCATGCTTATCAGATATTCTTAATGACTGCACACATTGTAATCTCATTCTATTTTACTTTGAGGAATTTCCTAACATCAAGTAGTACAGCCATTAAATTATCATTACAAAGATTTCAAACTTCCTTTATTGCACCTAACTATTTCTCAAGACACGTCTTGGCTTGGCGGTATGTGTCTGAAAGCTTTAGAAACTTCAATACACCTTTTCAGAGAGACAATGAAAACAAAGGCGTTATGGCAGAAAAAGAGTGAAACAGAATGGGAAAAAATGGCAAAGAAAGAGGATCTAGTCTCTTCCACGACGAGGAAAGTTTGCCCTCAGAAAACCAGAAAGAATCCACTGATATTGTTAGCAATTGGCACAGACATGTTAAATATTGTAATAATTATTAACAAATCTAAGAAATAAAAAAAATGTTTGAGGATTGTCTTGGGCTGGGTTCTCTAGAGGAGAAAAACCAGTGAAGAATATGTATATGAATATATATAGAGAAAGATTTATTTCAGGGAAATGGCTCACGCAGTTGTGGAGGCTGACAAATCCCAAATTCATGGCATTCGAGTCCCTCCAGGCATCAGTTTGGGGGCTTCTCCTGACTCATGTTGTTGCAGAGGCTGACAAACCCCAAATCCGCAGGTCAGATGGCAGGCTGCTGACTCATGGGGCCTTGGGAGCTGGTGAATCCCAAAATCTGCAGGTCAGGCAATAGGCTGCTGGCTCACGTTCCAAGAACTGGAGATCAGAGGATGACGGGTTGGATGCAGGATTGAGAGAGCAAGATTTGCCAGAACATCCATATATATATTAGATGCAGGCCATACCCCCAAGGAAACTCCCGTTTCATCTGATTGGCTGCTCACATCAGACCACAAGAGGGAGGATGATAACATAATACCTGCCAAATCACTGAGAATCATGGTCTAGCCAATTTGACACATAACCTTAACCATCTCAAGAATTAAACAGAAAAACTTTGTAAGATGGTGAACAATTGAAGGCTAATAAAAATAATTATCCATTATGATATACTGCATACACACATACTAACAATCATTCTGCTCTTTGTATAGAACTTTCTGTATGTTTGTTTAAATGTAACTTGTATCATATAACAAGTGAATATTTGGTATTCAAGAGCATACAAATTAGCTACATTAAGGGTTTATCCTGAAAGTATCTTTTATTTTATCAATTTACATAGTTAGTTATGAACACTGGTTTCATATGAAGAAACATACATCATACCATCAGTTGAAATTAGGATACAAAGTGAGTCTCTAAAAACTCTAAAATAGCTGCCCTGCTAATAACCAGAACATAATGAAATTGCATTCTTTGACTAAAGACTCCTCATAACAATGGGACTAATTGGAAGGAAAAAAATAAAGTGCTAAAAGATACAGAAACAACATCAAATGTTTGGCTTATGTTAGAATAAGAGCTAGCTATTTGCATATCACGAAGTCTGAGATCCTGAGGGAGATGCATTTGATACTTGAGTCCTTGCATGAGGATGGAATAGGAGACATCTTCTTATAATTACTTGAAAACCAAGGGGAGTGAGACATGGCAATAGTAACTGATTAGGGTATGCAGGGAAAGGCAGATCACGTGAGGGGGCAAGGGATTAGTGAGAACAAGACGTTCAATGGCCAAAAACTGCACCTAAGGTCCAACCAGCCTCTTTATAACTCAATGACTAATGATCACAAGGAAGCTGGATATGTGTCAGTACTCTTTGGTTCAAATGAATTTCCACAACTGCCCATAATCAATAGTACCATAGAAGTTTTCTAGGCAAATGAAGATCTCCAAGTCCAATTTACAATTGAGGAGATTGAGGTCCAAACAGCTGAAATCAGAGGCAGAAGGAGAACATGGGCCAGCCAACACTTACAAGGTCAGGCATCTCTCCAACACACTATAAGAAGAGCATAGCAATATTCTTCTCCCCTTCAGAGACAAGATGAATAATTGAAATCCAGAAATTTGACCCAAATTGCCTCTTTAGTCAGTATATCCAACTCCCCCATCCCCTTATGTCAGAATAAATCAGAGAGTAATAATATGACATAATTGATTTGAGTTTTATCTTCTTCCATTCCCTCTTTTATTTCTGTGGAGTTCCTAGTGAGCAATAAAATAACCAAAAATCAGAAAAGGAGAGAAAGCAAAGGATTTACAAAATACGCAAAGTAACTAATCAGCCTCAATGTAATTGAGCAATAATACTAACATATTTATCTGGTGCAGATCAAAAGCCTTCACCACATTCTAAAATCTCAAAGAATCCAAGTGAATCTGGATCCAGTAGAACAATTTCTCTGGATTATAATGACTTGCCAGCTCTCTCAGAATCTGGGTTGAAGCTTTATTATATGAGAGTGAGGAACTATTCACCTTCTCATGAGAGGCAGAGTTAGACCTAAAAATAAAAATGGTCTTCTGGTGAATTAGTCCCTCACAAGGGCCTTTCCATCCTCTACACTAGAAAAATACGACATCTGATGATCTCTGGAGTGGGGAGAGAAAGGGTGACCTATTCCTTCCCATCTCTGGACACACACACACTCCTGAGAAATGATCAGTCAGTTCTTTTCTGAAGTATTGTCATTCAATACACACACACACACACACACATATATACATACATATATATAGAGAGAGACATATATATATAGACATATGTCTATCTATCCATATATGGAGCTCTGTGGCACAGTGGTTAAAAGCTCAGGCTGCTAACCAAAAAGCTGACAGTTTGAATCCACCAGCAGCTCCTTGGAAATCCTACTGGGCAGGTCTACTCTGTCCTATAAGGTTGCTTTGAGTCAGAATTGACTTGACGGTAACAGGTTTGGTTTTTTTGGTTCAGACAGATAGGTAGACAGATAGACAGACAAATAGATGATAGGTAGGTAAGTAGGCAGGTAGGTAGATAGACAGACAGACAGATGGATGCCAAAAAGCAAAAGACCTCAAGAGTGTTGTCCTTAGTTTGTTATCTTCACTGCTTTCTCAGGCTTATAATCTCACTCCTAGTACTGGAGAGCCTCCTGTGGCCATTGCTGAGCCCACTTTCCCTGGACTCTCTCTCTCCTTTCCTAGCCCCAGGCCCCATCCCACATGGCTCCAGTCCATTGGTCTTCAAAGCCATTTCCTCCTATCTTTCCAAGTAACTGCCTGCTCTTGTGACTCAGCCTCTCACCCGAGTTTCAGTCATTTTCTATGACTTATTTTCTATGTTTTGTTTTCCCTGATAGCAAGACAAGGGAGAAATATTCTAATCCTGAGAGAGACAAATGGAGGGACTGAGGAGGAGGAAGAGACCCCCCCCCCCCACACACACCGGAAACACACACACAAATGTCTGGCCTTAGAGTGAAATATCTTAAAAAAAAAAAAAAAAAATCAATCCCATCTCCCTACAGAGGTAAACTTTCTCATGGCTTATCTCCTGTATCTAAAAGAGTATCTGCCTCCTTCCTGCCTGTTTTAGGAAGTATGGGGCAGAATGTAAGAGTAGAAAATCCATTCTACCCCAAACAATTCATTTTTGTTTGCTGCTGTGTGAGTTGAAGTTCTCTTTGTTAAAAGGCTCTATAAGTCAATCTGTTGGGGGCAGCATTATGTAACATGAGGTATCATATGGTTTAGTCAACTCCATTAGCAAGAAGACAAGTTAATATTAAATACCTTCCTCTGGTCTCTCAGGGGCATCAGCACAGGGTCAAAGATACCACTGGGTGTTTCAGGCCTTACACAAAGGCGTTCAGCAAAATAGGGGCGGGAATCCAGCACATCTCCACTTGCTTACTTTGTGCCCAGACAGAACTGCAAACCCTGGAGGAAAGAGTGACTTATTTTGCTACATAAGGGAACCGTCATGGATTGAATTGTGTCACCCAAAAATATCTGTCAACTTGGCTGGGTCATGATTCCCAGTATTGTATAATTGTGTACCATTTTGTAAATCTGATGTGATTTCCTTATGTGTTGTAAACTCTATCACTATGATGAGGTTCTATGTGATTTCCTTATATATGTTGTAAACTCTGTCACTATGATAAGGTTATACTGATGAGGTTTTCAAGATTAGATAGTGTCTTAATCCAATCTGTTTTGAGATATAAAAGAGAGAAGTGAGCAGAGACACATGGGAACTTCATACCACCAAGAAAGCAGTGCCAGAAGCAGAGCGTGTCCTTTGGACCTGACGTTCCTGTGAAGAGAAGCTCCCAGACCAAGGGAAGATTGATGACATGGACCTTTCCGCCAGAGCCCACAGAGAAAGTGTTCCCTTGGAGCTGATGCCCTGAATTTGGACTTGTAGCCTAGTGGACTGTGAGAGAATAAACTTCTCTTTGTTAAAGCCATTCACTTGAGGTATTTCTGTTATACCAGCACTAGATGACTAAGATAAGCCTTTTGTTGGTTAAGCCTTGTCTCAATTTGGTGGGGCTGCTACTACCCAGAGGAGGTGCCTGTTCTCTAAACCTGTCTTCCCAGAGCAGAGGCCCCAGTGGAATAGCCAGGCCCCTGCCTCAGCATCACTTCTCTGCCCATTCTATGTACACAATAATTTTAATGTCTTTAAAGGAAGAAACGGCACCAACGGTGATTTTTCAAACTTCCATTAGCAGTGGAATAATTTCTTCAAGTTAATTCTCATAAGTGTGATGTCTCAATCAGAGATGTTCTGGTAAATTTCCATATGGAGGCCGGCTTTCCCCACCTCCCCAAACCATGGCTTACTGTGGACTTTAGTTTAAGAATTTCTTGGCTGCAAGTTATTTTTAATGAAGCATTAAATGGTTTAAGCTATAGTAAAATAAATTTCCATAAAAGGGTTACTCAAAGTTTCTTCTTGTATACCCAAAGCACTTACCACTGTCTAAAAGTATGAAGTAGGCTGGTAATTCATTGTCATTCATGGTTCTTCTCTTCCCTTGACTTTTTGTTTTCCAGGGAGACTGTAAAAATAGTCATCTGGCTTGCATGAAACAGTAGCACCAAGCTGAGGATCAAAAAGTTATCATTTATTTTATGACAAGCCATGAAACAAATGAAATTTTTGGTTCTTTATGTTTTTAATAAGTACCTCTTCTTTTACTTTGCGGTTTTATGCCTAGTTGGGTGACAACTGAAGTAGACTTCATCTGCATATTTTAGGTACCTCAAGTACATATCCACACATAAAACACAAGATGACTTCTTCAGATACAGATGATTCCAGACTGCGTACCCATTATTACTTTTTCCCTTGAATCCAGTCAAATTTCATCTCCCAGTTCTGTCCAGAAAACTGTGGTACATAAAAAGAGGACTTTATCTATCAAGTATTTATAATATTTATCTTTTTGGATTTTTTTTCTATTTCAAGGCTTATATTTTAAAATAATTGGTCTCATTTCCTTTTTTTTTTTTCCTTTCCCTTTCTCCTCAGTTCTGGCCTGGTATACATATTCTCATGTTAATGTTAACCCTTGCTTTCATAAAGGGGACTACTAAAATTCCAGTGGAGGCCATTCCAACATTTCTTATAAGTTGTATGAATAGAAGCATCTCTTATTAATTGCTGTAGATTAGCCAAAAGGCACATATTTAATTAAACCTTGAGAGATAATAAAATTGCACATGAATTATCTAAGAGCACATAGGTCTGTGCATTTCATTAAGATGGTTTAGCTAATAATCATGTCTCTCATACCCAGTCTTTGTTTGAGCAGGTTGATTGTTTAAAAACAAAATTCCCTAGAGGGATGGTGGTGTTTCTTTCCAAAGTCATGTATTTGATTTGTATTTACTTTGCTACTCGTTGATGTCCCATTAGAAGCACTGCTGATCACAGCACAGATTAACACTTTTGTTTAGTATCCATGAAAAAGTACACCCAAGAGTAATTGCGGACCAGTCTGAATGGCAAGAAGCCTCTTAAGAGAAAAGATTTAGCTAGTAGGTAAATACAAGTCAGTTCTCTGAGTTTTTAAAACCATTTGTTTTCGTATGCACTTGTCTTTCTTAATATTAGTTTTCCTCGGTGCTGTTGTTCTGTGGGTTTAACGGGGCAAGAGGGTCGCTCTGGTATTGACTGGGTTTTGAATATTTACTTCAAGTACATACATGGACTTTCATTTGGTTATTCAAAGAAGCAGTAAAAATCTAAACATCTCCTGTGTGCTGCCCCTGCCACCCTCCAGCACTGAACAGAAGTAGCTGCACAAACTTCAACACAGGCCTTGCCAGCTTGTTATTGATGAGGAAGAAGTGGGAGGAGGCTCCTGGGGGCAGTTCTCAAGGCTAAGCAATCAACCACAGGGGGCAGACCTTGTGAAATGAGAAACATAAGGGCATATCTATTTAAAGGACTGCTGAAATCACACCCTTCTTAACTGACTTTTTAAATTCTTATATTAACATGTCCTTTTTTTTTTTTTTTTTTTTTTAACCTTGGTGATAGTAGATAGTAGGGTTTTTTTTTTTTTAATTTTTTTATTTTATGGTCATACTTTGCAAGAAAAAGTTTGCAGCTTTATGTTGGTTTCATTCATTTATGAAATATATATTATGAAATTTTCTGCTTTATGAAATCTGAGTGCCTGGTCAGTGCTAGTCTCTATACAGGTATTGTGCTTATGTTGATGCTACCCCCTATGAATTCTCAGCCCTTCTCCTGAGGCTGCAGGGGTATCTTTCTATGATGGAGAACACTTTACGTTTGTGACCCTTATGGTGGAGATACTGAGCTCTGTGAATGGACGGCACTGCTGGAGAGCTCGACACAAAGTTGTTGAAGATGTTCTCCCCCAATGAAACAGAATTAGAACAGCTCCAAAAACTGCACAAACGTTCCCCTGGAACAGTCCCTGTTACTCATCTGAATGAGGTTGATAGAAAACCTAGACTATGCCCTATAGGTTGGCTCTAAGGATTGTTTACACAACTGGGTGTCATGGATTGAATTGTGTCCCCCCCAGATATCTGTCAATTTGGCTTGGTCATGATTCCTAGTATTGTATGATTGTGTACCATTTTGTAATCTGATGTGATTTTCTTATGTGTTGTAAACTCTGTCACTATGATGTAATAAAATGGATTAGCGGCAGTTACACTGATGAGGTCTACAAGATTAGATGGTGTCTTAAACCAATCTCTTCTGAGATATAAAAGAGAGAAGCGAGCAGAGATATGTGGGGACCTCATGCCACAAGAAAGCAGTGCCGGGAGCAGCACACATCCTTTGGACCTGAGGTCTCTGCACTAAGATATTCCCCGACTAGGGGAAGACTGATACATCACAAGGACCTTTCTCCAGAGCTGACAGAGAGAAAGCCTTACCCTGGAGCTGATGCCTTGAATTTGGACTTGTAGCCTGCTGCACCGTGAGAGAATAAATTTCTCTTTGTTAAAAGCCATCCACTTGCGGTATTTCTGTTAGAGCAGCACTAGATGACTAAGACAATGGGCCAGCAGAGTGAGGAGAATTAACCCATTAACTGTGCTGCAAAATGCCCTTATAAGAATCTGAGGAGGCCAGCTGACCCATTCCATTTGGTTCACTCAAGCACGCGGTTACTTTGTATTGTGGTCCTCCATGCAGGCAGAGGCTCTGGGTGGTACAAACAGCTGAGTGCTACTTGGCCACTAGCTGAAAGGATAGTGGTTCAAACCCACCCAGAGATGCCTTGGAAGACATGCCTGGGTATCTGCTTCCAAAAGGTCACAGCCTTAAAAACCCTATGGAGCAGTTCTACTCTGCACACACGGGGTCACTGTGAGTCGGAACTGCCTTGATAGCAGCTAACAATTACGCAGGCTACTCCAATTCTATCAATAATAAAGAAGTCTTCTTATAAAAATGGCATAGATTTGTTTGAGACTGTTTGTATATATGATTTAAAGAATTACATACAGAATAATGTTCAGGAAAAAGACCACCTAAAATTGTTCTTGCTCAAAGCTATGGATTTTATAGGTTAGTTGTTTTTACTCTACTATACTACTTTACATCTTCACACTGTGTAATTAAAATGCATAACATCATAATTCTTTTTATTATCTAAATTCTAACACTCTTGCAAATATTCATTCATTAATTCATTCACTTATTCATTCATTCCTGAGTTCCTTTTATGCGTCAGGCATCGGCTTTGGTACTGGAGACACATAATCAAATAAGTGAAATATGATAAATAATAAAGACTGGTAAGTTCTATGAGAGGGGCAAGTTTAGAGAGCAGAGGGCTTACATTCATGGATAGATGGATGTTTCACAAATGGAAACCAACCCAAATCATCATCCTCTTTTTCAGCTTTTCCAGATCTGCCTTCGGCACGCACAGTTTTAGTGCTAACAAAGATATTTCCCACTCCTTTCTTTCCTACCTCCTCAAAAACATGGTGAATTTAAAATACTGAGAAATTATGAATGATTTAAACCATGGGGTTTAATAGAGGAATAGTGATTTATTGACACTGCTGAAAAAAATTATTCATTGATTTAAGACTCTTAGAGAACCTGCTGTTAAATTATCTGGTTCTTGTTTTAAAGCAAAGTCAGAGCAACCACAATAGTCGCAAATAAACAAATGTAGAAATAGCGGCTGAGCTGGAATATCAGCGAGAAAGCCTATAAGGGCTGGACGAAAAGGCGTGGGCAATGCCAATGGCAGCGTAAATGCAGAGGAGAGATGATTAGGCACAGCCCCACAATTGTTATTCAGAGAGAGGACCAAGAGTGAGCCCAAATGAAACCAGCGACCAGCTGAGAGCTTCTCAAGTTAAAAGCAGAGGTGTTCTTGTGTGCAGTTATTTTGACTGAAAATGGAAACCTGTGACTATGAGGCAGATTTCATTCATACATAATTGAAACACCCAAGGGTAAAATACTGAAGCGCAATGGATGACATCTGATAAAAAGAGAGCAAGGAAAAAGAAACAGTTAAAAACAAACTACAAGACCCTGGGGACCCTAGACAAGAATACCTGACGTAGGCCAAATAATCGAAAATAAAAATATCCAAATTACCAGACATTGCAAATATAAAGACAAATGCATGGAGGAGATGTGAGGGTTAGGGAGGAAAAAATGCTTCAAATATGAAACATTCAAGGGATGAGTCACTGTTGAGTGAAATTATTTTTCTAACAAAATGCGACCACAATAATATTTACATATTATTCTATGTATTTGAGAATAAGCAACCACAATAGTATTTATATGTTATCTATGTATATAAGAATAATATATAAATACTATTGTGGTTGCATTTTGTTAGAAAAATAGTTTCACTCAACAGTGACTCATTCCTTGAATGTTTCATATTTGAAGCATTTTTTTCATCCCCAACCCCAGCATAACTAAAATAATACAAAAGTCATTGTCTTTTAAAAAGTTATTTCTAGATGACTATGTTATACGTATGTGTGTGCATATGTTGTTGCTGTTGCTGTGTGTAGTCCAATCAATTACAACTCATAGGAGAATTGTCCCATAGGGTTTCCTACGCTGTAATCTTTATGGAAGCAGGTCACCAGGCCTGCTTCCACAGGACAGCTGGTAGGTTTGAATCACTGACCTTTTGTTTAGCAGCCAAGTGGTTAACCACTGTACAACCAAAGATGCTTATGTATGTGTGTGTGTGTGTAAAATTATGTAGCATGTGTATGCATATATATTAATATTGTCTTAAGTTACTGGGAGAGCAGTGGTGTGTGTATGTGTGTGCACGTGTGTGTAGTTGGCTTCCTAAATGTGGAGGATAAATATCATTTCATTAGGGAGATTTGTAGAGAAGTAATATTTGTGTCAAGTATGTTAAGGGTATAAGTGACTGACTGGGAAACAATGGACAAGTAGTGCTACTCCTGCTGCTTTCTGGTGGTTTAAAAATGACTTAGCTTTCAAGAATCGTATTAAGGTCCCTCCACCACCGGTCCTTCAGTTTGTTGTACTGTGGTGGCTTGTGTGCAGCTATGACTCTGAAGCTATGCCACCAGTATTTCAAATACCAGCAGGGTCACCCATGGTGGACAGGTTTCAGCCTAAGAAACACTGGGAAGAAGGACCTGGCAATCACTTCTAAAAAAATTGGCCAGTGACAACCTTATGAATAGCCGCAGAACATTGTCTGTATAGTGCCGGCAGATGAGCTCCTCAGGTTGGAAAGCACTCAAAATACTACTAGGGAAGAGCTGCCTCCTCAAAGTAGTGTCCACCTTAATGATGTTGATGGAGTCAAGCTTTCAGGACCTTCATTTGCTGATGTAGCATGACTCAAAATGAGAAGAAACAGCTGCAAACATCCGTTAATAATAGAAATGCAGAAATTATGAAGTACGAGTCTAGGAAAATTGGAAGTCGTCAGAAATGAAATGGACTGCATAAAGATCAATATCCTAAGCATTAGTGAATTGAAATGGACTGTTATTGGTCATTCTGAATCAGACAATCAAATGGTCTACTGTGCCGAGAAGGACAAAATGAAGAGGAATGGCGTTACAGTCATCGTGAAAAAGAACATTTCAAGATCTATCCTGAAGTACAACACTGTTAGTGATAGGATAATATCCACATGCCTACAAAGCTGACCAGTTAATATGACTATTATTCAAATTTATGCACCAACCACTAATGCCAAAGATGAAGAAATTGAAGCCTTTTACCAACTTCCACAGTCTGAAGCTGATCAAACATGCAATCAAGATGCACCAAGAATTACTGGTGATTGAAATGTGAAAGTTGGAAACAAAAAAAAAAGAGGATCAATATTTGGAAAATATGGCCTTGATGATAGCAATGATGCTGAAGATCACATGATAGAATTTTGCAAGACCAAAGACTTATTAATTGCAAATAACTTTTTTCAACAACATAAATGGTAACTATACACATGGTCCTCACTGGATGGAATACACAGGAATCAAGTCTACTATATCCCTGGAAAAAGACAATGGGAAAGCTCAGTATCATCAGTCAGAACAAGGCCAGGGGCTGACTGCAAAACAGACTGTCAATTGCTCATATACAAGCTCAAGTTGAAGCTGAAGAAAATTAAAACAAGTCTGTGAGAGTCAAAGTATGACCTTGAGAATATCTCACCCCAATTTAGAAACCATCTGAAGAAGAGATTTGACATATGGAATAATAACGACCAAAGAACAGACGAGTTGTGGGATAACATCAAGGACATCATACGTGAAGAAAGTAAAAGGTCCTTAAAAAGACAGGAAAGAAAAAAAAGACGGAAAAGGATGTCAGAAGAGACTCTGAAACTTGCCCTTGAAAGTAGAGTAGCTAAAGTGAACAGAAGAAATGATGAAGTAAAAGAGTTGAACAGAAGATTTCAAAAGATGGCTGGAGAAGACAAAGTATTATAATGAAATATGCAAAGATCTGGAGTTACAGAACCAAAGGGGAAGAACAAGCTCAGCATTTCTCAAGCTGAAAGAACTGAAGAAAAAATTCAACCCTCAAGTTTCAATATTGAAAGACTCTATGGGAAAAATATTGAATGATGCAGGAAGCATCCAAAGAAGATGGAAAGCATAAACAGAATCACTGTACCAAAAAAGATTTGGTCAATGCTCAACCATTTCAGGAGGTAGCGTATGATCAAGAACTAATGATACTGAGGGAAGAAGTCCAAGCTGCACTGAGGGCATTGGGAAAAAACAAGGCTCTAGGAACTGACAGAATACCAACTGAGATGTTTCAACAAATGGATGCAGCACTGGAAGTGCTCACCCTTCTATGCGAAGAAATTTGGAAGACAGCTAGCTGGCCAACCAAGTGGAAAAGATCCATATTTGTACCAATTCCAAAGAAAGGTGACCCAACAATGCCGAAATTATCCAACAACATCAGTAATATCACACCCAAGTAAAATTTTGCTGAAGATAATTCAAAAACAGCTGCAGCAGTACATTGACAGGGAACCGCCAGAAATTTAAGCCAGATTCAGAAGAGGATGTGAAATGAAGGGTATCATTGATGATGTCTGATGGATCTTGGCTGAAAACCGAGAATACCAGAAAGTTGTTTATCTGTGTTTTATTGACTATGGAAAGGTATTTTGCTTTGTGGATCATAACAAATTATGGATAACATTATAAAGAGTGGGAATTCCTGAACACTTAATTGTGCTCACACGGAACCAGTACATAGACCAAGAGGCAGTCATTTGAACAGAACAAGGGGATACTGCATGGTTTAAAGTCAGAAAAGGTGTGCATCAGAGCTGCATCCTTTCGCCATACTTATTCAATGTATATGCTGAGCAGGTAATTTGAGAAACTGGACTGTATGAAGAAGAACAGGCATCAAGATTGGAGGAAGACTCATTAACAACCTGCAACATGTGAACGACACGACCTTGCTTGCTGAAAGTGAAGAGGACTTGAAGCACTTACTGATGAAAATCAAAGCCTTCAGTATGGATTACACGTCAACATAAAGAAAACAAAAATCCTCACAACTGGACCAATAAGCAACATCATGATAAATGGAGAAAAGATTGAAGTTGTCAAGGATTTCATTTTACTTGGATCAATCCACAATCAATATCCAGGCAAGCAGCAGTCAAGACATCAAGCGACATATTGCAGTGGGCAAATCTGCTGAAAATATCCTTTTTAGCTGGAAATTAGTGATGGCTCTAATTTAAATGGAAAACATTGAACTGAGGGAATCAAGTGACCATTGTTCTAATGTGATTAATTTTTTTTTGCAGCCTTGAGCATATCACCTAACCTCACTGGTGACCAGCTCTCCCATCTATAAAATGAGGGACATTGACTTAATGATCCCTGTGATCATTTCCAGCTTTGTATCCAGCATCCTCCTCCTACCAATCTCACAATCGTCTTCTTTTAAAATTAATTTTCCTTCAATGTGTCCATGCCTCATGTATTCACATTGCAACTGAGTGGGCAAAAATCAACGAAATGACCCATTGCCTTCACACTTTGCTTGGGATCCTTAAACAAACTGGTAGCAGGAGTAAGACTGGAATTGAGGTGCTGAAAACATCCCCCTGCTGCTTCATTTTTCCTGGCAAACATGTTCCACCCAAATTTGCCTGATTCATACTCTATTCAGTTGGGACCTGGCAATATCAAAACCCCCTCGAGATCTTATAATGGCCCCACCTCTTTTCCATTTCAAGTGACCCATGCCAATTAACTTTGGCTTCCTGAGGATAAAACCACACATTGTAGAAGTGGTTCTGAAGGTAGCAATTCCAGGTCTGATAGAAAGGAAGCTATGGTAGTGTCTTTGTCTTATGAAATACCAATTTTCTGCTTTCCAAATGAAATTAAGAATGAGATTTTTACACAAAATACATGGACTCTTCAGTAAAGTAAACCAAAGCAAAGCTTTAATGCTCCTGCCATCATCTCTGCATCCAGTAAGAGCATACCCATTCCAAAGAAGATGAAAGCATTCTTCTAGATAGAGCAAAAAACCTAGCTCCAGGGCACTGCAGGGAGAGACTGTGTGTGGTTCCAGCAGCTTAGAGAACTCCAGGAACTGGGTTTGCTTGTCTAGTCAGGAATGAACAGCTACCCCATCAGCTGGACCAGGTGATTGTCTTGATCCCTTATGCTCTGTATTAGTTTCCTAGGGTTGCCATAATAAAATATCACAACCTGTATGGCTTAAAACAACAGAAATCCACTTTCTCACAGCCCTGCAGGCTAGAAGTCCAAATTCAGGGTGTGGGCAGGGCCACGCTCTTTCTGAATCCTGTAGGGGAGGATCCTTCCTTATAACTTCCAGCTTTTGGTAGCCCCAGACTTTCCTGGCTTGTGGTAGCAGAACTCCAATCTCTGCCTCCCTTTTCACATGGGGCTCTTTCTTTTTTTGGTTTTAATGTAGGCACCCAAGCCCTGTCTCATAAATACTAAATCAGAATCTTCAGGGCTGAGTTCAGGCATCTATTACATTTTGGTTGTCTGTTGAAAATAGAATGACTTTCTTTAATTAATAGCTCTTATATTCATTTGAAGCTATGAAATCTGATACAATTAAGATCAAATAATTGTGCATGTGTTTATCTTTGTTACTGGACTAGATTCTTTTTACATGCTACTGATTCTCTAAAATCCTCTGAAAAAAGCTATTACTTAAACTCACCAACAATTAGATTGAAAAGATTGCCAATTGTCCACTGATGATTATGGGTTGAAATATTCTCATTAAAGTTCTGTACAATTTTTAAAAATTGTAAGTGAATACCTAGTTCTGAAGTGAATAATTGGCAATGTCATAGAAGCCACAGATTCTTGTCCACAACTTGAGGAGAGGTCTTCTACAGTGAAAAGCCCTTCACCTAACTGCCCATCCCACTCTAGTCCCAGGAGGCACACAAAGTAGTCAAGCCTTCTTACTTTTTGGGCAGATGCTTCTGGCTAACATCGCCTAATAAGTCATATCCAGATCTCCATATTGGGAGCTCAGCCAGCAGTGGGAGAGAGGACATGGAGGAGGTGAAGTGCAGTGACAGGAGGGATGAACTTTTCTAAGAGCAGCAGAGACAAGAAAGGGAGAAAGTCTTAGAGTCAGAAAACCAGGAGCCCACTGAAGACCTTCTGGATCTGTAAGAGTATTATAAACTATAATTGATCATGTGTTAAAATATTACATTGCAAAGTGATACAATAACAAACGACAAAAACTTTCAAAATACTGTTCATAAAATAAAGAGTGAATTGGGAATGGGGCAGGAAGTCAGTTAAAATCTCCATCTGAAGAGGAGCACAGATTTTGCTAATCAAATTCACATCCTAGCCCCGTTACTTCTAATGTATGCAATCTTGGGCAAGATACTTTAATTTTCTAAACCTCAGCTTATTCACCTACATTATGGAGTTAATAATAATTGCTCTACAACGTTGGTGAAATGATTAAATAAAATAATCTGTATAATATGCTAAACACATAACAAGAATTGAATGATGGTTAGAAATTTTGTTTAGTAATTGATAGTAGAAAGGATAAAAAAAGTGTTATCAAATTAACTAACTTTTAAACTTTTTAAATAAATAGGATGCTGGGGTAAGATTAAAACCTCGTCTCGTTTAAATGGACAATAGTCTGCTATAGAGAACCATTAAATAAAAGGAAAAAAAAATCAGGACGAGATTGAAAGGTTTAAAGAATTAAATATTTAAATTTAAAGAATTGAATATTAATGATCCAGACATTCACTGTGAGATCTAGCATCAAGTAGAAATAAAATTGAATCATTCATAGCATAATAGAGACGTACTTAAAATAGAGGCAGAGCAAAATGAAAGTATTTTCTAGGATTTCTGTGACCTATAACCCTAAGGACTCAGAGCTGAGTTCACTTTCTATGGCATCTGTACCCAGGGTCTGCTGTTCCAGAAACTATTATTTTGAGATGACATCATGGACTTCCTGTGGTCTTGGGAGCAAAGACAGAGGGATGCTACAAATGAAACCACAGTTGGCATCTGTGAAAGCAGCCGCTTCTCTCTTTAATAGAAATTGCATTTTGTCACGTCAGGCAAGATTGAATTAGGAGTGTCTGGGTCTCAGGCTCCAGATCAGCAGTCAGGCTTTGCCTACCAAAACCAGGGTGGAAGTCAGACAGAACTAGGTACAAATATCAGCCGTAGGCAGGTCACTTATAAAACTTCTTGCAGGCTCAATCTCCTCCTTGGTAAATGAACATACAGCGCAAACACTAGCTCTCTTCACATTCCTCTCCTTGCCTCTCCTTATGCGTACATACGCTAATCAGCTTCTTCCAATGGTCTAGACCAACTTCAGCTGGTTTTAACATAAAAATGAAGACAGGGAAGGCTTCTGGATTCTCATATATGTCCCTGTTTGTTGTTGCCTAGCCACCTGCCTTGAACATCAGATCATATTGAGTCCAATCTTGCAAAGTTACAAGCCTCATTGTGGACCATTCTTTCTGATACATCTGCTTGCCTGTGGTTGCTTGGTAGCAGAAATTGCACTAGTTCTGGATTCAGTCAGAATAAGGTCCAATTGCATGAGCTGTATCACTTTGGGCAAATTCTATAACCTCCCAGAGACTCAGACAACTATCACAAAATACTCAATACCGTGCTTAATAAGTTCTTCCATTTATTATCTGTAGCTGACTCCAGGTGTGATAGGCTTTCCCATCAGTAATTAGATTATCTGCCTGCAATTTCCTTCCTCTTTGCCTTGTGACTCCCAGACCCTAAGCGTATGACAGGTTTTCTTGTCCTGGTTTATCATGTAGATCCATACTCACCATTGGGAGAATGAAAAGCCCTGTCATTTCAACAATAATACAATGTAGTTTAATCAGATCGCTTTCCTAAAGTCAAGCTATGATCAAGGTCAGTTTCTCTGTAGGAATGAGAGTTTTGAGTGACAGAAGAAAAGAGAAAATATTTTTGCTGTTTTGATTGTTTTTTGGCATAGGATACTTCAAGGAGGGATTTGTCCACATATAGCAATACATGATAAAGATTTGCACAGCCTTAAAGCATTAAAAGGATATGGTGCATCTGCGAGAGAAGAAAGAAAACTGATAGACAACATTTAAAGATGCTAAAAGGGAGCTGAGAGGGCTGCAGACAAACTTTTAAAATTAGACTTGGTGATGGGAAACCTCACACCCGATCTTGCTTATCCCATCTCAACTAAGCACAAATTTGCTTTCACTTTGGCACAGTGGTTAAAGCCCTCAGCTGCTAACTGAAAGGTCGGTGGTTCGAACTGACGAGCTGCTATACAGGAGAAAGATGTGCCAGTCTCCTTCCATAAAGATTTACGGCTTTGGAAACCCTGTGGGGCAGTTCTACTCATCCTACAGGGTCACTATGAGCTGGAATCAACTGGGCAATGGGTTTGGTTTGGCTTTTGGTTCCTCAGATTGCCAATTCCTGCTGCCCATCTTTATTATTCCATCCATCCTGGAATATTAAGAATATAGCAAACGGTGGGGTGGAATGTCCTGGGCAGAGTCCTGGACCATGAGTCTCTGCCCTTCATTCTTCATCTATAGATCAGTTACACTGGTATAACCAGCCAGTTGTACTATATACTATACACTATGCACCAGACCCAACACCCACTGCCGTTGAGTCGATTCCGACTCATAGCGACCCCATAGGGTTTCCGAGGCTGTAAATCTTTACGAAAGCAGACTGCCACATCTTTCTATACACTATGCACATATACTATAATTTAACTTATAGTATATGTGTATACTCTATTAGAGAAGTAAAATGCTAATATGTATTTCTAACAATTCTCTTTTCAATTACTAATATTTGTTGTGTACATGCAAGATAAATGCAAAGTACCGCATCATTGGTTTTAAAAGGCAATTTGGCTTCTACTATGTTAATCCAAATGTTCCAATTAGTTTGGTGCTTTCATAATTATGTATAATTCAGTTTGCATTTATGCATGAAATGTTTATTTCCATAATTATAACCAGCACTTAAATTAATTACACTATAACCTCTTGATTCTATGGGCCAACTGTTGAGCCATTTTGTTAATATTTTAAAGTCATGCCTTTTTAGTTTTGAATTTCCCCCCACTTTGATGTGTTGTTTCTTATCCTTGTTTGGAATTCTCTAAGGAATATTCTCAGAATAATCTTGCAGTTTTCTTTTATGACTGAATCTTTGCATTTTAACAGTTGTCTGGAGATAGTTTCTTCCATGTGAAGTATCAGTTTTAATAACAGGAAAAGAAAAATGCCATAAATCTGCACTAACCACCTAAAGCTCAAGTCTCTGAGAGACTGATTAACATGGAGACTCTACACAGGTTTTTCCATAATTAGAGGACTTGCTTGCATGGAGCCACGACTGCCCCGGCCTTGAAGCCATTTCCCAGGGCAGCTAGCAATTATTACAGCCTGGAGTACATTTCTCATATTCTACGCCTCTAGCTATTTAAGCTGTTTTCAAATAAAGGTCTCTTAATTTCACAAAAAGTTAACATCAGCTTGGATGAACAACATTTTTCTTCTAATACCTTTGCTGCTTAGTTGGAAGAGGGCCCTCAGAGAGAAGGCAATTAGAAATTTCTAATTTGTTGTTCATCCACCCATGAAAGGTTAAGAATATTCTGATCTCTGATTACATGAGCTGGGCAGAGGGCAGTTCCAGCCTCCCACAGTGCTCTAGCTAACTGCCTTCCCTATCAGCAAAAGCTGCCGAACATTCTCTTCAGAGCACATGGTAAATTGGCAGTTCTATTATAGGTTTGAGTATTTATTTATTTTCTTTGTTTGTCTCAGTGAATTACAGATAGTAAATATCATATGGAAAGGATTGTCATTTTTGCTTTTGATACAGTATTTAGTATACTATCAGCATGCAATAAAATGCTAAAGTTTAGCTATAATGATTTTAGAGAAAAAAATAATATGATAGTTCATCATTAGTAACCACTGAGCACTATTTTCTGATGCATAATAGCTTGTATGGGCTGGATGTAATAATGCAGCATTATGAACAATGTAAGTTTCTGTGGAGCTCATTACAATGTTTCATTATTTCATATCAGTGAGTGCTGGTAGAATTTGGACTGCATTATATAACTTACAGAAACATAAGATTTCTGCCAAGTGGACTTACTATCTAAACACATAACATAAATGCCAAGAAAATATTAATCTCATCAGTCACAGGTAATTGACTTGACGTTTAATTGTCTTTCACCTATGCTTTCATTTCTGCCAATTCTATCATTTAACTTTCAAGGCCTTTAAAGTAAATATTTGAAAAATAGAAGTCAAATGGGAAAACTGAGTGAAGAACAAATGTCTCTGAAAGATGGAGTGGGTTATGGGGTTGGTTTTAATGGAGAAAGGGAAAGACAAAGAAAAGAGATAAAAATCAAAGAAGGCTGAGAATGTTAAGCAAACCCAAAAATGTGGGTTTGAGTGGCTTTCCGATGTTCGGTGAAAATGATTTTCCCTATTGGTTTCTCTATTTCTGTTCATGGTTCCATCATGCTCTCAGGCACCCAGCCCCCCTAACTTCCAAGTCATTCTGGAATCTTCTTAGGATTCACTCTCTAATACCTATGAATTTTTCTATCTTTAAGTCTACACAATTCTTCCTTTCCTTTACGTTTCTCCTGCTACCACTGTAGTCAAGGTCCTTCTCTCCTCACTTGGGAAGTCTTGGAAAAGTCTCCTAAATCACACACTGCTTCCTACCCCAACCCTAGCCTGCCACAATACCACCTATTGTGAAAACTATTGTGGAATTAAATGGTTCAAACCATTGCACGGTGCATTTCATTATTTAAAAATAATCAGTTCCATCATTTGCCTACGCAACGGAGGCTTCACTCCCTAGCTTGGCACAATAAAGGATCTTCACAATTTGGCTCAAATGATATTTCTACATGAATTTTCCTTCACACAGACTTCTGCTCCAGTGAAATTTGTTATTTCACTTCCCTGATTGTTTCTTTTGCTCAATAGTGTTCCCCTTGCCAATAGTAGCTGCTCTACTTTTGCTGGCCCACCAAAATCCAACACATACTTCAAGATCTAACTCAGATATGACCTTCCCCTTGTTTTCATCCTTCCTCATACCCTGGTATCCTCTTTCTCTGAACACTTAGTGTTACTGATTGAATTGTGTCCTTAAAATGTTTTTCTTGTTGAAGTCCTAACCTCTGTTGCCTGTGAGTGTGACCTTGTTTGGAAATAGGATCTTTGAAGATGTTATCAGTGAATTAACGTGAGGTCATACTGAAGTAGGTGGGTCCTAATCTAATCTGAGTGATGTTTTACAAAAGAGGAGAAGAGACACAGAGAGACAAAAGGAAAATGAAGATGTAACTATGGAGTTCTGCTGTAGCTGGAAGCCAAGAATGCTTGAGGCTACCAGGATCCTGGTGAAACAAGAAACTATCTTCTTGAAGAGTCTTCAGAGAGAACATGGCCCTGTGGTCACCTATATTCAGAGTATTAGCCTTCAAAACTGTAAGGCAATTAATTTTTGTTCCTATAAACCACCCAATTTGTGATACTTTGTTACAGCACCTCTAGGAAAATAATACACTTAGAGTAATTATTGTCTGCATTTGACTTGGGAATTGTCATGTGTTGCCCATTCACATCTCTCTTCTAGCTCTTTCAATGTCTTAAAACCTTTTTTTAAAATCTTTCTTTAAGTGAACGTTTACAGTTCAAGTTAGTTTCTCAAACAAAAGTTTATACACACATTGTTATGTGACCCTAGCTGCTCTCCCTATAATGTGACAGCACACTCCTCCTTCCCACATCAGATTTTCCTTGTCCATTCAACCAACTCTGGTCCCTTTTTGCCTTCTCATCTGGCTTCTGGACAGGAGCTGTCCATTTAGTCTTATGTATCTAGTTGAGCTAAGAAGCACTCTCTTCATGAGTATCATTTTATGTCTTATAGTCCAGTCTAATTTATGTCTGAAGGGTTGGCTTCGGGAAAGGTGTCAGTTCTGGGCTAACAGAGAGTCCAGGGGCCATGTCTTCTGGGATCCTTCCAGTCTCAGTCAGACCATTTATCTGCTCTTTTTATGTGAATTTCAGTTCTGCACCCCACTTTTCTCCTGCTCTGTCAGGGACTCTCTGTTGTGTTCCCTGTCAGGGCAGTCATTGGTGGTAGCCAGGCACCTTCTAGTTCTTCTGGTACCAGCCAGATGGAGTCTCTGGTTTATGTGGCCGTTTCTGTCTCTTTGGCTAATATTTTCCTTATGTCTTTGGTGTTCTTCATTCTCCTTTGCTCCAGGTGGATTGGGACCAATAGATACGTCTTAGATGGCCGCTCGCTTGCTTTTAAGACCCTAGACACCACTCACTAAAATGGGATGCAGAAAATTTTCTTAATAAACTTTGTTATGCCAAGTGACCTAGATGTCCCCTGAAATCATGGTCCTCATCCCCCTGCCCCTGCTACTCTGTCCCTCGAAGTGTTTGGTTGTATTCAGGAAACATCTTAGCTTTTGGTTTAGTCCAGTTGTGCTGACTTCCCCTGTAGTGTGTGTTGTCCTTCCCTTTACCTAAAATAATTCTTCTCTACTATCTAGTTAGTGAATACCCCTCTCCCTCCCTCCCCACCCTCATAACCATCAAAGAAGGTTTTCTTCTGTGTTTTAACCTTTTCCTGAGTTCCTATAATAGTGGTCTCATACAATATTTGTCCTTTTGTGACAGACTAATTTCACTCAGCATAATGTCTTCCAGATTCAATCATATTATGAGATATTTCACAGATTCATTGTTGTTCTTTATCATTGAGTAGTATTCCATTGTGTGAATATACCATAATTTGTTTATCCATTCATCTGTTGATGGGCACCTAGATTGTTTCCATCTTTTTGCTATTGTGAACGGTGCTGCAAAGAACATGGGTGTGCATATATCTATTCATGTGGTGGCTCTTATTTCTCTAGGATATATTCCAAGTAACAGGATTGCTGGTACTTCTATTTCTAGCTTTTTAAGGAAGCGCCAAATTGATTTTGAAAGTGGTTGTACCATTTTACACTTCCAAGAGCAGTATATAAGTGTTCCAGTCCCTCCACAACCTCTCCAACATTTATTATTTTGTGTTTTTTAACTTAATACTAGCCTTGTTGGGGTGAGATGGTATCTCCTTGTAGTTTTGATTTGCATTCTTCGATGAAGTGCCTGTTCATATCTTTTGCCTGTTTTTAAATTGGGTTATTTGCTTTTTTTTTGTTGAGGTTTTGCAGTATCTTATAGATTTTAGAGATTAGATGTTGATCAGATTTGTCGTAGCCAAAATTTTTTTCCCAGTCTGTAGGTTGTCTGTTTACTCTTTTGGTGAAGTCTTTTGATGAGCATAAGTGTTTGATTTTTAGGATCTCCCAGTTATCTAGTTTCTCTTCTAGTATTTGTGCATGGTTAGTAATGTTTTGTATTCTGTTTATGCCATGTACTAGGGCTTCTAGCATTGTCCCTATTTTTTCTTCCATGATCTTTATCATTTTCAATTGTATATTTAGGTCTTTGATACATTTTGAGTTAGTTTTTGTGCATGATATGAGGTATGGGTCTTGTTTCATTTTTTTGCAGATGGATATACATTTTTTTTTTTTTTTTATGAATATCAAGTGCCATTAGTTCAAGAGCCTATCTTTTCTCCAGTTAACAGACTTTGGGCCTTTGTCAAATATCAGCTGCTCATAGGTGGATGAATTTACATCTGGAATCTCAATTCTGTTCTGTTGGTCTAGGTATCTGTTGTTGTACCTCTACAATGTCAGTATAATAGATTCTAAAATCAGGTAGTGTGAAGCCTCCCACTTTGTCTTCTTCAGTAATGCTTTACTTATCCAGGGCTACATCCCTTTCCATATGAAGTTGGTGATTTGTTTCTCCATCTCATTAAAAAACGCCATTGGAATCTGGATTGGGATTGCATTGTATCTGTAGATTGCTTTGGGTAGAATTGACATTTTAACAATGTTGACTCTTCCTGTCCATGACCAAGGTATGTTTTACAACTTATGTAGGTCTGTTTTGGTTTCTTGCAGTAGTGTCTTGTAGTTTTCTTTGAATAGGTCTTTTACCTCTCTGGTTAGATTATTCCTAACTATTTTATCTTCTTTGGGGCTATTATAAATGGTACTGATTTAATGATTTCCTCTTGGAAGTTCTCTTTATCGATGTAGAGGAATCCAGCTGATTTTTTGTTTGTTTATTGTTGTAGTTTAAGAGAAAGTTTATGTTTCAAGTTAGTTTCTTATACAAAAATTTATGCATACATTGTTATGTGACCTTAATTGCCCTCCCTATACTGTGACAGCACACTCCTCCTTTCCACCCCTGAGTCCCCACGCCCATTCAACCAGCTCCTAACCCTCTCTGCCTTCTCATTTCACCTCCAGACAGAAGCTGCCTGTTTAGTCTCACGTATCTACTTGAGCTAAGAAGCACACTATTCATGAGTATCATTTTATATCCCACAGTCCAGTCCAAACTTTGTCTGAGGAGTTGACCTCGGAAATTGTTTTAGTTCTAGGCTGACAGAGAGTCTGGGGGACATGCTTTCTGGGGTTCCTCCAGTCTCAGTCAGACCATTAAGTCTGGTGTTTTTTACTAGAGTTTGAGCTCTACTCCACCTTTCTCCTGCTCCATACGGGACTCTCTGTTGTGTTCCCTGTCAGGGTGGTCATTGGTGGTAGCCAGGCACCGTCTAGTTCTTCTGGGCTCAGGCTGATGAAGTCTCTGGTTTATGTGATCGCTTTTGTCACTTGGGCTAATAATTTCCTTCTGTATTTGGTGTTCTTCATTCTCCTTCACTCCAGATGGCTGGGAACAATTGATGCATCTTAGATGGCCGCTTGCAAGATTTTAAGACCACAGACACCACTCACCAAAGTAGGATGCGGAACATTTTCTTAATAAACTTTGTTATGCCAATTGACCTAGATGTCCCCTGAAAGCATGGTCCCGAGACCCCTACCCCTGCTAGTCTGTCCCTCGAAGTATTTGATTGTATTCAAGAAACTTCTTGGCTTTGGTTTAGTCCAGTAGTGCTGAGTTTCCCTGTAGTGTGTGCTGTCCTTCCCTTCACATAAGATAATTCTTGTCTACTATCTAGTTAGTGAATAACCCTCACCCTCCCTCTACACCCTCGTAACCGTCAAATAATGTTTTTTTCTGTGGTTAAACCTTTTCTTGAGTTCTTATAATGGTGGTCTTATATAATATTTGTCCTTCTGTGATTGACTAAATTCACTCACCATAATGCCCTCCATATTCCTCCACGCTATGTTTCACAGCTTCATCGTTGTATTTTATCATTGCATAGTGTTCCATTGTGTGAATATACCATAATTTGTTTATCCATTCATCCGTTGATGGCCACCTAGGTTGTTTCCATCTTTTTTATATTGTGAATAGTGCTGCAATGAACATGGGTGTGCTTATATCTATTCGTGTGATGGCTGTTATTTCTCTAGGATATATTCCAAGTAACAGGATTGCTGGATCACATCACACTTTTATTTCTAGCTTTTTTAGGAAGTGCTGAATTGATTTCAAAAGTGGTTGTACCATTTTACACTCCCATGAGCAGTGTATAAGTATTCCAGTCTCTCCACAACCTCTCCAGCATTTATCATTTTGTGTTTTTTGGATTAATGCTAACCTTGTTGGGGTGAGATGGTATCTCCTTGTAGTTTTGATTTGCATTTCTCTAATGGCTAATGATCATGAGCATTTCTTCATATGTCTGTTAGCCATCTGAATGTCTTCTTTGATGACGTGCTTGTTCATCTCCTTTGCCCAATTTTTAATTGGGTTATTAGTCTTTCTGTTGTTGAGATTTTGCAGTATCTTGTAGATTTTGGAGATTAGACACTGATCGAATTTATTGTAGCCAATTTTTTCCCCCAATCTGTAGGTTGTCTTTTTACTCTTTTGGTGAAGTCTTTTGATGAGCAAAAGTGTTTGATTTTTAGGAGCTCCCCGTTATCTAGTCTCTCTTCTGGTGCTTGCGCATTGTTACTTATGGTTCGTATTCTATTTATGCCATTTATTAGGGATCCTAGAGTTGTCCCTATTTTTTCATGGAAGATCTTTATCATTTTCGATTTTATATTTAGGTCTTCCATTTTCAGTTAGTTTTTGTGCATGGTGTGAGATATGGGTCTTGTTTCAGTTTTTTGCGGGTGGATATCCAGTTATGCCAGCATCATTTGCTAAAGAGACTGTTTTTTCCCCGATTAATGGACTTGGGGCCTTTGCAAATATCAGCTGCTCATAGGTGGATGAATTCGTTTCTGGATTCTCAATTCTGTTCCATTGGTCTATTTATCTGTTGTTGTACCAGTACCAGGCGGTTTTGACTACAGTGGCAGTATAATAGGTTTCAAAATCAGGTAGTGTGAGGCCTCCCACTTTGTTCTTCTTCTTGAATAAGGCTTTACTTGTCTGGGGCCTCGTCCCTTTCCATATGAAGTTGGTAATTTTTTTCTCTATCTCATTAAAAAATGCCGTTGGAATTTGGATCAGGATTGCATTGTATCTGTAGATCTCTTTGGGTAGAATTGAAATTTTAAATATGTGTACTAACTGTTTAATGACAAGCTAGTTCATTCTGTAAACTTTCATCTAAAATACAATAAAAAAGAAAGAAAAAAACTACAAAAAAAAATTGATGTTTTCATAACATTGAATCTTCCTATCCATGAGCAAGGTGTATCTCTCCACTTATGCAGGTCTCTTTTGGTTTCTTGCAGTAGTGTCTTGTAGTTTTCATTGTATAGGTCTTTTACATTTCTGGTTAGATTTATTCCTAAGTATTTTATCTTCTTGGGGGCTATTGTAAATGGTATTGATTTGGTGAGCTCCTCTTTGAAGTTCTCTTTGTTGGTGTAAAGGAATCCAACTTATTTTTGTATGTTTATCTTGTATCCTGATACTTTGCTGAAATCTTCTATTAGTTCCAGTAGTTTTCTTGTGGATTCTTTGGGGTTTTCTGTGTATAAGATCATACCATCTGCAAATAGAGATACTTTTATTTCTTCCTTACCAATTTGGATGCCCTTTATTTCTTTTTCTAGCCTAAGTGCTCGGGCTAGGACCTCCAGCACAATGTTGAAAAAGAGTGGTGATAAAGGGCATCCTTGTCTGGTTCCTGTTCTCAAGGGGAATGCTTTCAAAGTCTCTCCATTTAGGATGATGTTGGCTGTTGGCTTTGTATAAATGCCCTTAATTATGTTTAGGAATCTCCCTTCTATTCCTATTTTTTTGAGAGTTTTTATCATGAATGGGCATTGGACTTTGCCAAATGACTTTTTTGCATCATTTGATGAGATCATGTGGTTCTTGTCTTTTGTTTTATTTATGTGATGGATTACACTGATTGTTTTTCTAATGTTGAACCATCCCTGCATACCTGGTATGAATCCCACTTGATCATGGTGAATTATTTTTTTGATATGTTGCTGAATTCCATTGGCTAGAATTTTGTTGAGGATTTTTGTGTCAATATTCATGAGGGATATTGGTCTGTAATTTTCTTTTTTTGTGGTGTCTTTACCTGGTTTTGGTATCAGGGTTTTCCTAGCTTCATAAAATGAGTTTGGGAGTATTTCGTCATTTCCTAAGTTCTGAAATACCTTTAGTAGTAGTGGTGTTAACTCTTCTCTGAAAGTTTGGTAGAATTCTTCACTAAAGCCATTCGGGCCAGGGCTTTTTTACGCTGTTAGTTTTTTAATTACCTTTTCAATCTTTTCATTTGTTATGGGTTTATTTAGTTGTTCTACCTCTGTTTGTGTTAGTTTAGGTAGGTAGTGAGTTTCTAGAAATTTGTTCATTTCCTCTAGGTTTTCAAATTTGTTAGAGTACAATTTTTCATTGTATTCTGTTATGATTCTTTTAATTTCACTTAGGTCTGTTGTGATATCACCCATCTCATTTCTTATATGGGTTATTTGTTTCCTCTCCTGTTTTTCTTTTGTCAGTTTGGCCAATGGTTTATCAATTTTGTTGATCTTTTCAAAGAACCAGCTTTTGGTCTTGTTAACTCTTTCAATTATTTTTCTATTCTCTAATTCTGCTCTAATTCTTATTATTTCCTTTCTTCTGGCACCTTACGGCTTCTTTTACTGCTCTCTTTCTACTTGTTCCAGTTGTAGGGTTAATGTTTTGATTATGGCTCTTTCTTCTTTTTGGATGTATGCATTTATTGCTATAAACTGACTTCTGAGCACTGCTTTTGCTGTGTCCCAAAGGTTCTGGTAGGATGTGTTTTCGTTTTTGTTTGATACTATGAAGTTCTTTATTCCATCCTTAATTTCTTCTGTAACTGAGTAGTTTTTGAGCAAGATGTTGTTCAGTTTCCATGTGTTTGATTTTTTTTCCTTGCTTTTTGTGTTGTTAATTTCTACTTTTATGGCTTTATGGTCAGAAAAGATGCTTTGTAATATTTCAATACTTTGGATTTTGTTAAGGCTTGCTTTATGGCCTAGGGTGTGGTCTATTCTGGAGAATGTTCCATGTGCATTGAAAAAGAAAGTATACTTAGCTGCTATTGGGTGGGGTGTTCTGTATATGTCTATGATATCAAGTTCGTTGATTGTGGCATTTAAATCTTCCATGTCTTTATTGAGCTTCTCACTGGATATTCTGTCTTTCATCAAAAGTGTTGTGTTGAAGTCTCCTACTATTATTGTAGAGCTGTCTATCTATTTTCAATGCTGTTAGAGTTTGTTTTATGTATTTTGGAGCCCTGTTGTTGGGTGCATAAATTTTTATTATGGTTATGTCCTGATGGTATATTGACCCTTTAATTATTGTGTAGTGTCCTTCCTTTTCTTTTGTGGTGGATTTTACTTTAAAGTCTATTTTGTCAGAGATTAATATTGCCACTCCTACTCTTTTTTGAGTGTTGTTTGCTTGATATATTTTTTCCATTCTTTGAGTTTTATTTTGTTTGTCTTTTTAAGTCTAAGTTGTGTCTCTTGTAGACAGCATATAGACGGGTTTTTTTGTATCCTTTTGCCACTATGTGTCTCTGTATTGGTGCATCTAGACCATTTACATTCAGCATAATTATTGATAGGTATGAGTTTAGTGCTGTCAGTTTGATGTTTGTGTGTGTGTGTGTGTTGTTGACCGTTTCTTTATCCTACTTAATTTTCTGTGCTTAGTTGTTTTTCTTTATGTATTTTCTTTTCATCTTTTTCATTGTTGTTGATTTTGTATTTGCTGAGTTATTACGTTTTTCTTGTTTTTTATTTTGACTTGTAGAACTGTTAGTTTCCTTTGTGGTTACCTTAATATTTACCTGTATTCTCTTAAGTTTAAACCAATCTTTTATTTCTTTATATTGCCTTGACTTCCTCTCCATATGACAGACCTATAATTACAGTCATTCCCTCTTTTTTGTTTTAATGATGTGATCTTTTACATATTAACATCTCTGTTTCCATATTTACAGAATTTTAGCTTTGATTTATTTTTATGACTTCCTTATCTGGGTTTATATCTGTTTGTTCTGTCCTGTGTTCTAGTCTTGGGTTGTTATCTGATGTTATTGATTTTCTAGCCGGAGGACTCCCTTTAGTACTTCCTGTAATTTTGGTTTGGTTTCTGCAAATTCCCTAAACTTCTGTTTATATGGAAATGCCCTAATTTAGCCGTCATATTTGAGAGACAGTTTTGCTGGATATATAATTTTTGGCCGGCTATTTTTTTTCCTTCAAGGCTTTATATATGTTATCCCATTGCCTTCTTGCCTGCATGGTTTCTCCTGAGTAGTCCAGGCTTAGACTTATTGACTCTCCTTTGTAGATGACTTTTCGTTTCTCTGTAGCCGCTCTTAAAATTCTATCTTTATCTTTGGTTTGGCAAGTTTGTTTATAATATGTCTTGGTGATTTTCTCTTGAGATGTACCTTGTGTGGGGTCCAATGAGCAACTTGTATAGATATTTTCTCATCTTTCATGATATCAGGGAAGTTTTCTGCCAACAAATCTTCAACAATTCTCTCTGTATTTTGTGTGATACCCCTGATTCTGGTACTTCAATCACTTGTATGTTATTCCACTTGATAGAATCCCACATAATTCTTAGGGTTTCTTCATCTTTTTAAAATCCTTTTATCTGATTTTTTTCTCAAATAAGTTGGTGTCAAGTGCTTTATCTTCAATGTCACTAATTCTGACTTCCATTGCCTCAGTTTTGCTCCTATGACTTTCTATTGAGTCATCTGATTCTGAAATTTTATTGTTAATCTTCTGGATTTCTGATTGCTGTCTCTTTATGGATTCTTGCAGCCTGTTAAATTTGTCATTATGCTCTTCTCTAATTTTCTTAAGTTCCTCTATTACTTTGTCTGTGTGTTCCTTGGCTTCTTTGTGTTTTTTTCTGATCTCTTTCCTGATCTATTTAAGAGTTCTGTATATTAATCTTTTGTATTCTACCTGCAGTAATTCAAAGAAGTTCTCTTCCTCCAGAAGATTTCTTGATTCTTTATTTTGGGAGCTTGTTGAAGCCATCATGGTCTACCTCTTTATGTGATTTGATATTGACTGTTGTCTCCAAGCCATTAATAAGTTATTATATTTATTTATTTTATGTTTGCTTACTGTGTCCTAGCTTGTTGTTTGATATGCCCAAATGGGCAGCTCATGTGAGCTAGTTTGATTATTGGCATCTTTGAAGCTCTAGCATCCTGTCACCATGTGGTTAGGTCTGTTACTAGGTATGTTAGCCCAGGAGTCCATTTACTTTTCTTGTATGGATTCAGCTCAGGAGTTCAGGTAGTTGGTCAACCAGAGTGTAGTGCAGGCTCTCATCTACAGTCCTATATGGGCAATGGTTGTTGGAGTAGGCACAGGGATCTGGCTGCAGCAGGGGTGCTGAGCAGTGCAGGGGGTTGACAGTTGCTCCTGAGTGTCTGGGAGGAAAGTGTGTCCCTGTTTCCTAGAGCGTGTAGGTGGGTGGGTTTTGCAGCCAGACTCTGGGCACCCAGTGTTGTTGGCTGTAAGGACTGGCAGGCACCACTTATTCTCGGACTCCTGTAGCAGGTGGCTAGGTGGTGTGGGTAGAGTCACCAGTCCTCAGGCCCCTGATGTGGGTAGGTGATGGCCCTGCTTCACAGGCAGAGTGGTGTCAAATGTCAAGAACTTGCCACTTCACCATATAGTTGATAAAGTTGAAGTTAGGCTTCTGATATATGTACTGTTGTAACGTGCTAATGAAGGCCTATGCTGTAGAAATGGGCCACACAGTTTTATGCAGGGGTGAAAGTCATTCAAAGTCTGTGAACCCGTTTTGCTTGTGCCTAGGCAAAGGAGATGTGCCTGCCCTGAGTTCCCAGCTTAGGGGAACTGCCAGATTATTTTTCCCTCTCTTTGTTAATTTATTCCCTCTCCAAGGCTGGGAGAATGACTCAGGGTGCATGATCGGTCCTACTTCTGGCCCAGGGGATGCTGCAGTTGCTGAAACTTGCCCAGGACTCATTGCAGAGCACTGAGAGTGCAGATAAAAGGGAGAGAGTTTCTTCCCAAATGGGGTGTTTTTTAATCTATGCAGTGGGTTAGATGCATGTATTTATCTTTTGCCAATTGAGCACCACTTTTCACTGGTTTTGGAGGCTTGAGTAGACTTTCTGCTGCTTGTTCTCTCCCAATACGGAAAACGCATCCCAAGTGCCACTGCTTGCCTCACAGCCAGTCCAGCCTGAATGGTGCTGGTTCCCACCTGGTCAGGTCTGGCAACTCCTCGCTGCTTCTAAATGTCTCTCCCTCCCTCTGCCACTCAGTCTGATTCCTCAACTTTGCCTTTGATGTTCAGGGCTCCTAGATTGTCATATATAATTGATTCACTTGGTTTTTTAGGTCTTTGTTGTAAGAGGGACCACAGGAAGCATCTGACAACTCCATCATCTTGGCTCCCCCTCCTAAAACCTTTTATTATTAGTCAACTTTTATATTGACTTACTTTGATCACAGTATGTGTGAGAGCAAGGACATACCTCGTACTTTAAGTACCAAAAGAGAATTAATGCAACCTTTGGTCTTTCAGCTTTCTAGGGTTCAAGTTGAGGAAAATAGCACTAATGCTGATGCTTTCAGAATTTTATAGTGCTTCCAGAAGAAATAGAACCAAAGACAGTTGGTGTCGTGTACAAATAAGTGTTATTAATACAGTTGTTTAGAAGAGATAATGTGTGATTTCGGGCAAGACCAATGTTGCCAACTCTCTGGCAGCACAGATGAACAATTTTGACTTGAAAGAATCATAATCTGGTTTAAAGATGAGCAAGCTGAATTGATGTGGTAAAATATGATTGATTCAGTTTGTCCCATCACTTGAATGTGGAAGGGATTCAGAAGCATCAACTTTTGTCTCTTTGTGGGATTAAAATAATCCATAGCAAACCGCATTCAACACATTGACTTTTGCTGCCATAGCCCAACCTAACCAATAAGTTTGGAAAATATTGATTTCAGACTCTAACTACATTTTCAATCTAACCCTAAATTTTTATTTCATTTTGCTGTATTACTTTTAAAAATTTGTGATAATTAAATATATATGTCATACGAAATATGTGTTTGTAAGTGAGCTTGCTTCCTAATTTTTGATCCATATTTGTGTAAATGCAGAACACACAAAACTCTACAAAAATGTATAAAAAATATAGACAAACGCAGTAAATAATTAGCTATCAATGATCAGTATCATCTTCTCTTCCCTTTCCTTTTAAATCTTTTTTCAACTATTACCTATTGACTTACTGACTTTTGCTTTTGTATATGAAAATTGTTTCCTCTGGGGATATAACAATAATTTATAATACACTAGCATTATTGTTTTCAAAGCACACGTATCACTGACATTATTTTATTTCATTCTCTTAGCAGCTATGAGAAGAAAACAGACCAAGGAATATTGCCACCATTTTACAAATACAGAAACTGAAACTCAGAGAAAGCATACAACCTCTCCCGAAAGTCACATGGAGCTTGGATTTGAGCCAGATATTTTTATAGAAGCTTTGGGGAGTAGCTCCTCTGTAGTTCCTGTGGCTTTTTATTTATGTGGGAAAACTTAGAAAGAGGTGAGTGGGATGAACTACAGCTTCCAGTGCTGCAGTTAATCTTGAGGACTTAACCTCTCCCACCTCCACTATCCAGTCTAATTTCCTTTACACTCAGCTATTGCCTTGGCTGGTCTTGGTGGCATTTCTGAAGTGTCTAAACTCTTGAGAAGCATACCTTTCTAAGTATGAGGTTACCTGAAATTCCCATTCACAGTTACAATGGGGCATCCAAGAAGATCACCTGGGTTCCACATGCATTCCTCCCTGCCTCTGTTGTGTAAAAGTGGCATTGCCTCCTCCTGCTGATCAAAGTCAATTACTCTTGCCAGTATGGTGACTTCTTTTATGACTAGCTAGTTCCTAGGCATAATGAATCCTAAGTGATCTGGTAAAATCACAACTTATAGTTCAATGTTCTGTCCTTTGCAAGAGCATGCTCCTTTTGGGGACCTGGATTTCCAACACTGAAGAGTCCAGAGTTTCAGGGATGGGAAGCACAGTGTGTCATTGGGAGTTACGGTAAGTGAGGGACTCCTTCTTCTACTTCTTGATTCCAAGATCCATGTATCCTTCCTATAGAGGATACAGCTTATAGGCTCTCTAATTAATTAAATACAGTGTATCCTGGAGGGTACTATCTCAGCTTTCATGGAGTTTTCTCCTAACTGGTGCTTTAGTTGCACTTTTAGAAGGCTGTGCGACTGTTTCATGGGGCCAGCTGCCTCTGGGTGGTATGATATGTGATATGACTATTGGATGCCATGATCAGGTACCCACTCCTGTACCTGCTTTACTAGATGGATATATGCTGGGTGGGTTTTCATGCCTGTGGATCAGGTATTCTATAAACCACCAAATAGCAGTGCTGGCTGTGGCTCTGTGGGCAGAAAAGGCAAACCTATACTTAGACTAAGTATCCATCCACGTGAACCTCTGATCCTTCCAGGATGAAAGGGGTCCAATGTGGTCAACGTGCTACCAAGTGACCTGCTGGTCTCCATGAGGAGTCATACTAGGGACTTGCCAGTTGTTCCTTACTGGCAGCTTGGGTATACAGAAATAGCTGTAGCAAGATCAGTCTTAGTAAGTGGGAGTCCACTGGGCTACCAGGCTATATGTCACCTATGTCATATGCTCATCATGCTATCATGTGCTAGGATAGTTGATGACAAAGACTGGCTAATATTGATTAGCCAAATCATTTATCTACTTAGTTATTCAATGACTCTTCCATGGTGGATGCTTTCTGGTGGATATTAGCATCTGATACAAAAATCTTCATGCTTTGTGTCTCTTCACATATGTCCTCTAAATGCCTCTACCCAGAACTACCTTCTTTCAACATTCTAGTCTTTTTCTTTTGAGGTTTCTAAACAATTATTCAAGTCAATGGCCACTCTGCAGGATTATTTAAATATATTGTCTTGAGTCATCTTACCTTCCAGTCAAGGTATATTACCAAGTGAAATGCTCACAGTTTTACCCACCAGAAAGGTTTTTACTCTCCAATGTATTTTAGGATCATTACTGACTGTAGCTATAATGCAGATACTACCCATTTTGGGTTTCCACGCTCATACTGAGATGGCCCATCCATAAATAAGACTCTCGATTTTTCCTCTTCTTTCAGCTGGAAATACTGCTCCCTCCCTCAATATGGTTGTAAGTATAAGTTGGGGTCCCCTTAAGTTTTTAGAAAAGTACTCAACGGTACATATACAGTAAGAGACTCTGAGAGATGTGGCAGAGAACAACAATGATGTGAGGTGTACTATGACTGGACAGAAATTCTGGAGGTCCGATAGGACTGGTAGATGTTGGAGTTCCAACCAACAAAGTGGAGAAGTCTTTTTGAACATCCAGTTATTTCATTGAGATCTCAAAAAATCATACCTTAGGAACTGGGTTTCTAGAGAAGCTACAGTAACTTCAGTTACAGTTAGGGCTACTGCAACTGCCCTAACAAAACCTAAAACTAAGCTTTGATAGGCTAAAGCTGACCCACAAGTCAATTAATTGACTACCAGAAAAGAAACTCAGCACATGTTAAAGGAAGACAATAAAATAGAAGTTCTCAACAATGTAGCATTCACAATGTTTAGAATACAGTAACACGTTACCAGATAGGCAAAGGATCAGATAAAATGTGACTTAAAACCAAGAGGAAAAAAACCAAAAGAAAACAGATCTAGAGATGACAAATATGTCAAAATTAGTAGGTAAGGTCTTTCAAAGAGCTATTGTAAATATGTTCAATAATTTAAAGAAGAAATGGACATAATGTGTGGGCAGGTGTAGCACCCCAGCAGAAAAATAGAAACTGTGAAAAAAGAAGCAAATGGAAATTCTAGAATTGAAAAACACATTACAAGAAATGACAAATTCATTGTATAGCCTTAACAGCAGGTCACTGAAAAAACAAAAAAGACCAGTGAACTTGAAATCAGATTTTAAAAAAAACTATTCAAACTAAAAGCACAAAGGAAAATAAAAAGACTTGGAAAAAAAATGAACAGGGCCGTAGTGACATGTGGGAATATCAAAAGGCTAACGTGTATATTTGGAATCCCAGAAGAAGAAAGACAGGTTGGAGCAGAAAAAAATATTTGAAGAAATAGTGGCTTAAAATGCTCCAAATCTGATTAAAAAGATTAATTCACAGATCAAAGAAGCCCAAGCTGACTGAACACAAAGAAAGCCATGCCTAGGCGCGTCATAATCAAAATGCTGACAAAGAAAAAGAAACAGCTATCTTTACAGCACCAAGAGAAGGAAGATACATTACATACAGGGTGGCACCCAGGGGTGGGTGCCCAACTCAGGCTCTGGGATAGTGCACCCTCTTCTCCTGCTGGTGGCTGTCACCCCTATCAGGCTGCTCCCTGCAAGACCCTGTGTTCTGGCTGAGTTCCAGCTCTTTCTCACTATGTATCATGACATACAATGATAAGAAGTACTGCTGAATTCTCAACAGAAATAATGCAAGCTAGAAAATAATGTTATAATATAATTGAAGAGCTGTAAGAAAAAATCTGTCAAAGTAAAATTCTAAATCCAGGAAAAACATCCTTCAAAATGAAGGCAAAATAAAGATATTTTCAAACATTCAAAAACTGAGAATTATGAACAGCAGACTTGAGCTACATAAAAGATAAATAAAGTTCTCTGGGTTGAAGAAAAATGATACCAGATGAAAAATGGATCTACGTGAAAAAAATGAAGAGCACTAGAATGGTAAATATGAAGATGAAACAGAAAATTTATTTTCCCTGCATCTAAATTTCTTTAAATACAATTGACTGTTTAAATAAAAAGTAATAATAGTAATATATGGTGAAGTTTACAACATAAGTAGAAGTAAAATGTACAACAATGGCACACATTGTAGGAGTGGGGTAAATGGAAGTTACTGTTATAAAGTTTTCACATTAAACATGACATGGTATAAGTTCAAAGTAGACCAGGTTAAGTCAGTGATGTATATCGTAATCCTTAGAGCAAACTAAAAAACTAAAAAGTCAATAGAGAAGGTGAAGCTGATTAGTTAAAAAACAAACTGATTATGCAAAACAAAGCAGTGTTTAGAGGAGAGCTTCCCAGGAGTTCTACTGAACCAGGAACATGAACATTAGGCAATGGATGAGTGAAAAAAATCAGCTATTACTATGTTAACCACTGAGATTTTGGGGTTATGTGTTTTAGCATTTGTTATTAATTATCCTGACTAATAAAAAAAGATGAGAAGAGGTACCTTGAAGTGGAAAGGAGAGAAGATGGAGGTACTTGTTGGTTTTTATCTACTCCTCCAAGTAGAAATAAGGAGTCTCTGGGTGGCATAAATGGTTAAGAGCTTGGCTACTAACCAAAAGGTTGGCAGTTTAAATCCATCTGAGGCTCCTTGGAAGAAAGGCCTGGTAATTTGCTTCCAAAAGATCACAGCCATGAAAATGCCATGGAGAGCAATTCTACTCTGAAACAAACATGCTTACCATGAGTCATAATTGACTTGATGGCAATGGGTTTTTTTTTGGAAGTAGAAAGAAAGGTATGTTTAGACTAGCAACTAGAGATGGATGATATGGTTTGGAATAACCTCTATGAGGATGATATTAGGGCACTAGCAAGTACTGACAAGGATATGAATTAAATTGGAACACTTATACCCTACCATCATTTTGGAAAAAAAGCTAGCATTGTCTGATAAAATTGAGGATATGATGCTCTATGACCTAAAGAGTTCACTCTTAAATTTATACCCCAGGACAGATATATCCAAATGGTACATGAGGAAAGGTTTCATCTTCAAAATACATTTGTCTGTTACTGACTGCAGCCTCCTCAATCTACCCCAGTATGTTAAACAAATATTATTTTCTGTGAGTAGCATAACATGAACAAGATTGGGGAAAACTGACATAGAGAAAATTATGACAAGTGCCCCAGAAGACATATACAAGTTCATAGTAGCACTGTATATAATAAAAAATGAGAAAGAAAACAACCCAAAAACCAACCCAGTGTCTATATATGATAAAAAAAAAACTACATTTTAGTATAGTCATAAATGAAATACTACAGAGCAATGAAAAAGAATGAAGCACAGCAACATGGATAAATCTCAGAAATATAATGCTGAGGCAAAAAAAGCAACTCACAAAAGAATCCATACAGTATGATCCCTATATAAACTTCAAAGCAGGCAAAATTAAATAATACATTGTTTAGAGATATAAACAAGTGTAGTAAAGTTTGTTTGTTTGGTTTTTTTTAACTGTACTTTAGATGAATACCTACAGAACAAAGAGTTTCTCATTAAACAGTACACATACTGTTTTATGACAATGGTTAACAATGCCATGACATGTCAACACTGTCCCTTCTCAACCTTGGGTTCCCTATTACCAGCTTTCCTGTTCCCTCCTGCCTTCTAGTCCTTTTCCCTGGACTATTGTGCCCCATTAGTCTTGTTTTGTTTTATGAGGCTGTCTAATCTTCTGCTGAAGGGTGAACCTCGAGAATGACTTCATTACTGAGTTAAAGGGTGTCCAGGGCCCATACTCTCGAGGTTTCTCCAGTTTCTGTCAGGCCAGTAAGTCTGGTCTTTTTTTATGAGTTAGAATTTTGTTCTACATTTTTCTCCAGCTCTGTCCGGGACCCTCTGTTGTGATCCCTGTCAGAGCAGTCAGTGGTGGTAGCCAAGCACCATCTAAGTTGTACTGGACTCACTCCGGTGGAGGCTGTGGTAGTTGTGGTCCATTAGTCCTTTGGACTAATCTTTCCATTGTATCTTGTTTCCTTCATTCTCTGTTGCTTCCAAAGGGGTGAGACCAGTGGAGTAGCTTAGATGGCTGCTGACAGGCTTTTACGACCGCAGACACTACTCGCCAAGGTAGACTGTAGAACATTTTCTTTATAAACTGTGCTATGCCGAATGAGCTAGATGTTCCCCGAGACAATGGTCCCCACGGCCCTTGACCCAGCAATTTGGTCCTCAGGGAGTTTGGAATTGTCTATGGAGCTTCCAAGACCTTTCCTTGTGCAAGTTGTGCTGGCTTCCCTAGTATTGTGTACTCTTAATCCTTCACCAAAGTTACCACTCATCAATTGTCTGTTTAGTTCCACCCACCCTGACCCCTCCTAGCCATCGTAACCAACAAAGATTGCGTCTTTTTGTGTGCAAACTTTTTCATGAGTTTTTACAGTACAGGTCTCATACAATATTTCCTTTTGTGATTGACTTATTTCACTCAGCATAATGTCTTCCAGTTTCATCCATGTTATGATATGCTTCACAGATTCATCATTGTTCTTTATCGTTGCATAATACTCCATTGTGTGTATGTACCATAGTTTGTTTATCCATTTATCTGTTGATGGGCATCTAGGTTGTTTCCATCTTTTTGCTATTGTGAACAATGCTGCCATGAACATGGGTGTGCAAGTGTAGTAAAGTTTTAAAGAAATGAAAAAGAAAAAAGAAATACAAAGTTCAGGATTGTGGTTACCGCTGAGAATAAGGTGGTGGATAGTTCAAGTGAGTAGCAAAAATAGCACTTCAAGTTTAATTATTAACTTATTTTCTTCAACTAGGTGGTGAAATACAGGAATTCCTTTACCATGATTACTTATACCTTATATAAGTTTTATACATATTTTATATAAAAATTTTTAAAAGGGTACCAGGATATAAACAAGAAATACAAGAATTATCAATTTACAGTGGGCACACAATGAATATCATAATGGTAGTTTACATTTGTATTGGTCAGATTTTTGTGGTTCTCTGGCCTTCAGAACTATTCTCTTGTTGGCTTAGAATAATATATTTCTTCAATGAGTAGTCGTTAATTTCCTATGTTCCTGAAACTGAGCTGGACACTTGGGAATCAAAGGTGAATAAGATATGGTCCTTGCCTTTCTGGAGTTTAGTGTGTGTCAGTAACACCTATCAATAATTACACTGAATGTAAACAGCATAAATGAACCCATAAAGAGACAGAGAGTGACAGAATGGATTAAAAAAACAGGATCCATCAGTATGTTGTCTACAAGAGACACACCTTAGAAACAAAGATGTAAATTTATTAAAAATCAAAGGATAGAAAAGATATATCAAGCAAACAGCTACCAAAAAGGAGCAAGAGTGGCGATACTAATCTTAGATAAAATAGACGTTAAAAAAAAAAAAAACCCACAATAAAAGACAAAGAAGGACATTATATAATGATTAAAGGGACAATCCATCATGAAGACATAACCATAATCAATATCTATGCACCCAGTGACAGGGCCCCAAAATACATAAAACTCTAACAGCACTGAAAAGAGAAACTGACAGTTTCACAATAATAGTAGGAGTCTGCAATGCATCACTCTCAGTAAAGGACAGATTCGGTAGAGTAGCAAGATATAAGATAAACATACAAAAATTAGTTGGATTCCTATACCCCAATAAAGAGAACGACGAAAAGGAAATCAGGAAAACAGTATCATTTATAATAGCCCCTAAAAAAAAAAAAAATTCTTAGGAATATATCTCATCAGGGATGTAAAAGACCTGTACAAAGGAAACTACAAAACACAACCACAAGAAACTAAAAGAGATCTACATAAATGGAAAAATATACCCTGCTCATGGATAGGTAGGCTAAACAATGCAAAAATGTCAATTCTACCCAAAACAATCTACAAATACAATGCAATCCCGATTCAAATACCAACAGCATTTTTTAAAGAGGTGGAAAAACTAATCATTAACTTCAAAGGGAAAGGGAAGATGCCCCAGATAAGTAAAGCACTATTGAAAAAGAAGAACAAAGTAGAAGGACTCAAACTACCTGACTCAGAACCTTCTATACAGCTAGGGTAGTCAAAACGGCCTGGTACTGGTACAACTACAGAAACATTGACCAATGGAACAGAATTGAGAAACCAGATGTAAATTCATCCACCTACAGTCACCTGATCTTTGAAAAGGTCCCAAATTCCATCAGATAGGGAGAAGACAGTCTTTTTAAGAAAGGATGTTGGCAAAACTGGATGCCTGTCTGCAAAAAAATGAAACAAGACCTATGTTCAACACCATACACAAAAACTAGTTCAAAATGGATCAAAGACCTAAATATAAAACCAAAAACTATAAAGATCATAGAAGAAAAAATAGGATCAAGGCTAGAAGTCTTAATGCATGGCATCAACAGGATACAAACGGTAGCTAACAGCACACAAACTCCAGAAGATAAACTGGATAACTGGGATCTTCTAAAAATTAAACACTTATGCTCATCAAAAAAATTCACCAAAAAAGTAGAAAGAGAACCTGGAGACCGGGAAAAACTATTTGGCTATGACAAATCCAACAAAGTCTAATCTCTAAAATCTACAGGAAAATCCAACACCTCTATAACAAAAAGACAAATAATCCAATTAAAAAATGGGCAAAGGAAATGAACAGACACTTCACCAAAGAAGACATTCAAGCAGCTAACAGACAAATGAGGAAATGCTCGCAATCACTAGCCATTAGAGAAATGCAAATCAAAACCATACCATCTCACCCTGGCATTACTGGCATAAATCAAAAAAACAGAAAATAACAAATATTGGAGAGGCTGTGGGGAGATTGGAACTCTTATGCACTGCTGGTAAGAATGCAAAATGGTACAATCATTTTGAAAAATGATATGGTGCTTCCTTAGAAAGCTAGAAACAGAAATATCATATGATCCAGCAATTCTACTCCTAGGAATATATTTTAGAGAAATAAGAGACATCACATGAATAGACATATGCATACCCATGTTCATTGCAGCACTGTTCACAATAGCAAAAAGATGGAAACATCCTAGATACCCATCAACAGATGAATGGATAAACAATCTATGGTACATACACACAATGGAGTACTATGCAATGATAAAGAACAATGACGAATCCAGGAAACATCTCACAACATGGATGAATCTGGAGGGCATTATGCTGAGTGAAATAAGTCAATCACAAAAGGACAAATATTGTATGAGACCTCTACTATAAAAACTCACAAAAGAAAACAATCTTTGATGGTTACGAGGGAGGGGAGAGGTGGAGACGGAAAAACACTAAACAGACAATACGTAAGTGGTAACTTGTTGAAGGGTAAGACAGTACACAATACTGGGAAAGCCAACCCAGCTTATACAAGGAAAGGTCATGGAAGCTCCACTGCACCACCAGGTCTGGCCATTATCCTTGACCCTAGAGAAATATCCATTGAAGTAATTGAGGTACCTGAGAAGTAGCTGACAAATGGGACAGTCCAGACCAGGAAAATTTCCCTGGGAGGCCAATATCAACTAGCCTCAAGAGGCATGACTTAGCCTGTCATGCAGGACTGGCCAATAATAGCCCTGAACACCAAGGCTCAGAGAGCTTCCTGGTTGAGATCTGCCTGGTTGAAGAGAACATCTGCTCTTGGGAGGGTGGCACATTACTTAGGACTTGGAAGCTCCAGGCTGGGAACTCTTTCAGGCTTTCCGTAGGTGTCTTTTAGTTTGTATCCTTTTTGACTATAATAAATTTGTAGTTGTAAGTAATAAATCTGGATTTGTAAGTCATACATATGTTATTCTGTGAGTTGTTTCAGCAAATTATTAAACCCAAATAGGCAGTAGAGGTCAGTAGGTGACAAAGTAAGGGTGTGTGTGAACTACTGAACTTATGGCTAACATCTTGAAGGGATAGCAGGAAACCAGCCCTGAATTTCTGGCCAGCAGATCAGAAGGTTGGGATGTCATGTGGACTCCCCCAAACTTGTCGCTAGCGTATGCCTATTTGGCAGCCTGAAGGACAATGTCCTTTTAACTTGTGAGCTCTGACCTAGCTCCTGGTGGTTTGAGTCAGAGAGAGAGTGTCATGGAGGCGGCTGCCAATGAGGATGGAGAAGTCAGAATGTGAGGAATGGACCGATTTCCACATTTTAGAGATTAGATTCATATTGATCATCACCACACAGCCAGTCAATGAAATTTTGGGTGTGAAGGATTTGCCCATGAGATGATTTCAGATTGTCATGTAGATAATTTAAGGAGTAGGCTAAAGAAGTGTGGTCAGAAAGGAGGAACAATCAAAGTGGTGCATGACCATAGATGGGCCCAGAGGGCTCAGCAGATGGGTAAATAATTCTAAGGTAATAGTGAAAACAGCTCTGAAGGGTTTACCAAGAATTTTTGACTGGAGCAAGAGTTAAAAACAGTGAAGAGAAAGCTAATGAACTGGAAGGCTGTATAAGGGATAAGTGATTGGGGATCACAGAGTAGCTTCAGTGGATTGAGTGCAATGGGAACTTTAACAGATGAATAAGTGGATGCCTCTGAACTCCCGCAGCAGTTATTGTCCACGCAGTTCACAATGCACTTAATCATGTGCTGCCTTTTAGCATCTCTTTCTTTAATTTTTACTTGTACCTTTCATTGTCGTTTGACTCTTTATACCTTTTATTTTGTCTTCCTGACTATATTATCAAATTATTTGAAAATTATTTGATGGTCACTTTTCCCTCCATATTTTACAATGCCTCATGCAGATCAGAGTGTTTCTGGATTTAACATGTTTGATTTCATTTTGATTTTAGAGCCACTAAAGGGTTAGGAGATGATGCAGTACTGTGTGATCTCACAGGGGCTATACTGATGTTGGTGAGTGGAACTGAAGGTCCCTAAACTGACAAAAGTAAAGGACTGTGAAATCAGAATCCTACTTATCCTGGTTGCATCGTCAATATGAATGCTGATATCACATAAAGATGATCACTTGATATAGGGCTGATAGAGAAAGAGCATTTTGTAGCAAGGGTATAAGTACTGAAGCTGTATCAAAATCACTTGAAAATGTGAAATTCACAGGGAAAAATAAACAAAATATGTGTAAGACCTCTACCCTGAAAGCTACAATACACGTAGTCCCCAACTTATGATATATTCCAGTTTACCACAAACCACGCTTATGACCGTCAGTGTATCTGGAAAGTTGCATCTTTCTGGCAGGAGAAAATGCATGCAGGGGATATGGAAAAATTGCTGAGTTATGGGAACACGCTCCAAGCATTTGATCAGGATAATGTGATGGAAGAGATTGGTGGAATAATTGTCCATATTGCAAGAATGCTGAGTTTAGAACTTGACATCGCTGACATGATAAATCATCACTCATAGATCACAAAGAAGGGGAATAGACAGATCAGGACTTAATGGACTTTGAAGAGGAAAGAAATGCTGAAGAAGAAAGAAATAATGAAGAAGAGGAAGGAGAGAAGTTGTCAAAAATTTTACAGTGAAAGGATTACCTGGAGTTTTTTCTAAACTAAATCATGAGCTTCAGTTGCTTGAAAACATAGACCCAAATGCTGATCACTTTGCTAAAGTCAATAGGAAGGTTAGGGAAGCAGTGAGATGTTATCACAAAAAATATGAGAAAAAAAAGAAAAGGACCATACAAACAACTCTCACTAATATTCTGACTAGAAATGCAATCCGCATTCCCAGGGATAACACAGATGATCCCAAACCTTCCACAAGTGGAGTTATTACTGCAACTGACAAAATGCCAATGTTGTCTAACTCTTCTTCATCATCAGAGTAAATTTTTATGATTTGTATTTTTTTAATGTATGTATGTACATATTAAAACATATCTGTAAGTTTATATGTAATGTTTCCAACCCCCAAAGACAAAGATTGGATTTATAAAGATACTAATAATAAAAGACAATATTAATTAAAAAAAAAGAGATATTCTTACATCAGAACTGATTTACAATGGAGTCTTCAGAACAGAACCCCGTTGTAGATTAGTGAGAGAATTTAAAGAGGACTAAGGAAGATCCAGGGGGAAAGGGAGAGTAATTTCAGGCCTAGCTGTTGCTTCACACAACTAATGTAGATTAGCAGATCAGCAACAATTAGTTAATTGTGGAGGTCCCAGAATGTAGACATATTTGGCAGTCTTCCTTCCCCTCTGCTGCCTGGAGTCTTCGAAACTTCATTCAGCAAGCTAGGGGACACTTACCTTTCTTTGTTCTCCCCATTTCCCACCCCAAAGCTGGAGGAACTAACCTCAAAGAGGGAGGGAAAGGAATTATTTAAGAGCCTGACCATGTTTTTACTACCATGTTAGAACCTAAACCGAACCCGTTGTCATCGAGTCAATTCCGACTCATAACAATCTTATAGGAGAGAGTAGACCCACCACATAGCCTTTCCAAGGAGTGACTGGTGGATTCGAACTACTGACCTTTTGGTTAACAGCCAGTCTCTTAACGACTGTGCCACCAGGGCTCCATGTTAGAGCCTAGTGTCATAAATCTCACCTATGCTGGGAGTAGGAAAGAAAGACTTTAAGATAGATTTTGATCAAAGATGAACAAGACAAATCTGAAATATCAGAATGAGACTGGACAAGAAGCTGAAAGTACCTTAAAAGTGATGGAATCCTGCCAAGATGTCACTGAGGTGAGGTTGACTCTGGCAACAGTAGGTAATGAGAGATTTAAGAGGACGCAACTGAAGGCGTAAAGACCATGTAAGACTCTTCTGCAGAAAATCAGGCAAAGGATAAGAAGTGTCTAATTATTAGTGTAAATTTATTAGTGGAAAATATGACTCTGACAGGTGTAAAGAAGGGAGAGGAACAGGTATGTGAATATTGTTGGATGCTATGGTGCAGAGTGGTTAAGGGACTCATCCCCAGTCACAGAGTTGGACTATGAGTCAGTATACCTGGTTTCTATACCCATGTTCCATTGTTGCCATGGATAAGTCACATAAGCTCGCAGAACCCGTTTCCTTCTGTAATGAGTAGACAATATTTGTGCTGTTTAACTTAAGTGTTTTGGTAGGGCTCAAACAAGATTACTTACGAAAAACATTTAGAGAACTTAAAAAGGTAAGATTGTATTATTAAGCAAACCAATAAAATTAACTTGACTTTTATTTTAACTTTTTAATTTTTATTTTTTATTTCAAGACCTGGTGAGGTTGGATGGTCAGGAAAAGAGGGGAAGAGAACGAAGCAAAGACGGGAAAGCTGCATTCACCCATCATTTTGGTCAGTGAGACAAAACAGCAGGAAGGAGAGGAGCTCCTAGTCTTACTGCCTGAGAGCTCAAATGCACCCCTTTCATCCTCCTGGCAGGTGGATATCCTATCTTCCATCCAGCATAGTCTCATTTACACGCTGCTTTGCAGATAAGGATGCTGCTGCTGCTCACCTACAAAAATATTTCCAAAGCCACTAATAAAAAGGTAACTTGCTATATGTTATGAGAGATGACAAGCGCACCTCGGGATGAATGATGGGTAAAGAATTGTCATTTCTTTTCTCAAAATCAGGCTATCACCCACTCATGTGGCTTGGCACCTGTGGCTTGTTAGCAATTACGTTGTGGAAGCCAACCGATTCAAAGTTGTCCCTGTAAAGTAGTTTTAGGCTATAGCCTTCAGTCTGCCTTTATGTGGTTTCAGGGCACTCCAATACACATGTGAGAGGAAGGTTTAACATCAATTCCCTTTCTCTTTTCAACATTTTATTCCATTTTTTAAAGTGTGATTTCATTAGCCTTCAATCCAGGACTTAAGAAGGAAAGGCAATAGCAGTCCCTTCGGGTGTGATTATCTTGTTTTTTTTCTTAGACTTAGTTTTGGAATAAATTATTTGATATTGATTTATACCAGAAATAGTAGCTGTACTTAAAAATATTTCAAAGTTGGTTGCACTACAAGAGTGCCTTATTTTTTAATGAGTAATATTAACAATAATACAACAAAGATATAAATATTTATTCTTCACTTAAAATGTGCTAGACATTGTTCCAGGCACTTTATACGAATTACCTCATTTAATCTTCATTATCCTCCACGTGACTGTCACTTTGTTATACTGTGGGGGCTTGCATGTTGCTATGATGCTGGAAGCTATGCCACTGATATTCAAATACCAACAGGGTCACTCATAGTGGACAGGTTTCAACTGAGCTTCCAGACTAAGACAGACTAGGAAGAAGGGTCTGGCAATCTATTTCTGAAAAAAATTAGCCAGTGAAAATCTTATGAATAGCAGCGGAATATTGTCTGACAATAAAGCTGCCGGTTTAGTCACTTGTATCTACTTGAGCTAAGAGGCACACTCCTCACGAATATCACTTTATATCCCACAGTCCAGTCCAATCCCTGTCTGAAGAGTTGGCCTAGGAAACTCTTTTAGTTCTGGGCTGATAGAGAATCCAGGGGCCATGCTCTCTGGGCTTCCTCCAGTCTCAGTCAGACAATTAAGTCTTGTCTTCTTACTAGAATTTGAGTTCTGCACCCCACCTTTCTCCTGCTCCATCCGGGACTGTCTGTTGTGTTCCCTGTCAGGGTGATCATTGGTGGTAGCCAGGCACCATCTAGTTCTTCTGGGCTCAAGCTGATGAAGTCTCTGGTTTCTGTGGCCCTTCCTGTCTCTTGGGCTAGTACTTTCCTTGTGTCTTTGGTGTTCTTCATTCTCCTTTACTCCAGATGGCCGGGACCAATTGATGCATCTTAGATGGCTGCTTGGAAGCTTTTAAGACCACAGACGCCACTCACCAAAGTAGGAGGCAGAACATTTTCTTAATAAGCTTTGTAATGCCAATTGACCTAGATATCCCCTGAAAGCATGGTCCCCAGACCCCTACCCCTACTACTCTGTCCCTCAAAGTGCTTCATTGTATTCAGGAAACTTCTTAGCTTTGGTTTAGTCCAGTTGTGCTGACTTGTGTGTGCTGTCCTTCCCTTCCCCTAAGATAATACTTATCTATTATCTAGTTAGTGAATAACACCCACCCTCCCTCCCCACCATTGTAACCATCAAAGAATGTTTTCTTCTGTGTTTAAACTTTTTCTTGAATTCTTACAATAGTGGTCTTATACAATATTTGTCCTTCTGTGACTGCCTAAATACACTCAGCATAATGACCTCCAGCTTCCTCCATGTTACAAGATGTTTCACGGCTTCATCATTATTCTTTATCATGGCATAGTATTCCATCTTGCGGATATACCATAATTTGTTTATCCATTCTTCCATTGATGGGCACCTAGGTTGTTCACATCTTTTTGCTATTGTGAACAGTGCTGCAGCAAACGTGGGTGTGCACGTATCTACTCGTGTGATGGCTCGTATTTCTCTAGGATATATTCCAAGGAGTGAGATAGCTGGATCGTATGGTACTTCTATTTCTAGCTTTTTAAGGAAGCACCAAATCAATTTCCAAAGTGGTTGTACTATTTTACATTCTCACCAACAGTGTATAAGTGTTTCAGTCTCTCCACAACCTCTCCAGCATTTATTATTTTGTGTTTTTTGGATTAATGCTAGCCTTGTTGGGGTGAGATGATATCTCATTGTAGTTTTGATCTGCATTTCTCTAATGGCTAAAGATCATGAGCATTTCTTCTTGTGTCTCTTAGCCACCTGAATATCTTCTTTGGTGAAGTGCCTGTTCATATCCTTTACCCATTTTTTAATTGGGTTATTTGTCTTTTTGTTGTTGAGATTTTGCAGTATCTTATAGATTTTAGAGATTAGACGCTGATAGGATTTGTCGTAGCCAAAAAATTTTCCCAGTCTCTAGGTTGTCTTTTTAGACTTTTGGTGAAGTCTTTTGATGAGCATAAGTGTTTGACTTTTAGGAGCTCCCAGTTATGTAGTCTGTCTTCTGGTGCTTCTGCATTGTTACTTATGGTTCATATTGTGTTTATGCCATGTATTAGGGTTTCTAGCCTTGTCCCTATTTTTTCTTCCATGATCTTTACCATTTTTGGTTTTATATTTAAGTCTTTGATCCATTTGGAGTTAGCTTTTGCACATGGTGTGAGGTATGGGTCTTATTTCATTTTTTTGGCAGATGGATATCCAGTTATGCCAACACCATTTGTTAAAGAGACTGTCTTTTCCCCCAGTTAACGGACTTTGGGCCTTTGTCCAATATCAGCTGCTCATAGGTGGATGAATTTATGTCTGGATTCTCAATTCTGTTCCATTGGTCTATGTATCTATTGTTGTACCAGTACTAGGCTGTTTTGACTACCATGACGGTATAATAGGTTCTAAAATCAGATAGTGCGAGGCCTCTCACTTTGTTCCTCTTCTTGAGTAATGCTTTACTTATTCGGGGCCTCTTCCCTTCCCATATGAAGTTGGTGATTTTTTTTCTCTATCTCATTAAAAAATGCCATTAGAATTTGGACTGGGATTGCGTTATATCTGTAGATTGCTTTGTGTAGAATTAACATTTTCACAATGCTAAGTCTACCTATCCATCAGCAAGGTATGTTTTTCCACTTACGCAGTTCTCTTTTGGTTTCTTGCCGTAGTGTCTTGTAGTTTTCTTTGTATAGGTGTTTTATGTCTCTGGTTAGATTTATTCCTAAGTATTTTATCTTCTTGGGGGCTGTTGTAAATGGTATTGATTCGGTGATTTCCTCTTCGAAGTTCTCCTTGTTGGCGTAAAGGAATCCAACTGATTTTTGTATGTTTGTCTTGTATGCTGAAACACTGCTGAAATCTTCTGTTAGTTCCAGTAGTTTTCTTGTGGATTCTTTGGGGTTTTCTGTGTATAAGATCATATCATCTGCAAATACAGGTACTTTGACTTCTTCCCTACCAATCTGGATGTCCTTTATTTCTTTTTCTAGCCTAATTGCTCTGGCTAGGACCTCCAGCACAATGTTGAATAAGAGTGGTGATAAAGGGCATCCTTGTCTAGTTCCCATTCTCAAGGGGAATGCTTCCAAAGTCTCTCCATTTAGGATGATGTTGGCTGTTGGCTTTGTATAAATGCCCTTAATTATATTGAGGAATTTCCTATTTTGTTGAGTGTTTTTATCATGAATGGGTGTTGGACTTTGTCAAATGCCTTTTTCTGCACTGATTGAGACGATCATGTGGTTCTTGTCTTGTTTTATTTATGTGGTGGATTACATTGATTGGTTTTCTAATGTTGAACCGTCCCTGCATACCTGGTATGAATCCCACTTGAGCATGGTGAATTATTTTTTTGATATGTTGCTGAATTCTATTGGCTAGAATTTTGTTGAGGTTTTTTTGTGTCAATGTTCATGAGGGATGTTGGTCTGTAATTTTCTTTTTTTGTGGTGTCTTTACCTGGTTTTGGTATCAGGGTTATGCTGGCTTCATAGACTGAGTTTGAGAGTATTCCATCCTTTTCTAAGCTCTGAAATACCTTTAGTAGTAGTGGTGTTAACTTTTCTCTGAAAGTTTGGTAGAATTCTCCAGTGAAGCCATCCGGGCCAGGGCTTTTTTTTTGTTGGGAGTTTTTAAATTGTCTTTTCAATCTCTTCTTTTGTTACTGGTTTTATTTAGTTGTTCTATCTCTGTTTGTGTTAGATTAGGTGGGTAGTGAGTTTCTAGAAATTTGTCCATTTCCTCTAGGTTTTCAAATTTGTTAGAGTACAATTTTTCACAGTATTCTGTTATGATTCTTTTAATTTCAGTTGGGTCTGTTGTGATATCACCCATCTCATTTCTTAGACGGGATATTCGCTTCCTCTCCTGTTTTTCTTTTGTCAGCTTGGCCAATGGTTTATCAATTTTGTTGATCTTTTCAAAGAACCAGCTTTTGGTCTTCTTAACTCTTTCAGTTGTTTTTCTATTCTCTAGTTCATTTAATTCTGCTCTAATGCTTATTATTTCCTTCCTTTTGGTGCCTGACAGCTTCTTTCGCTGGTCTCTTTCTACTTGTTCCAGTTGCAGGGTTAATGTTTTGATTATGGCCCTTTCTTCTTTTTAGATGTGTGCATTTATTGCTATAAACTGACCTCTGAGCACTGCTTTTGCTGTGTCCCAAAGGTTCTGGTAGGATGTGTTTTCATTTTTGTTTGATAATATGAATTTCTTTACTCCATCCTTAATTTCTTCTGTAACTGAGTAGTTTTTGAGCAAGGTGTTGTTCAATTTCCATGTGTTTGATATTCTTTCCTTGCTTTTTGTGTTGTCAATTTCTACTTTTATGGCTTTATGGTCAGAAAAGATGCTTTGTAATATTTCGATACTTTGGATTTTGTTAAGCCTTGGTTTATGGCCTAGTATGTGATCTATTCTGGAGAATGTTCCATGTGCGTTGGATAAGAAAGTATACTTGGCTGCTGTTGGGTGGAGTGTTCAGTATATGGCTATGAGATCAAGTTGGGTGATTGTAGCATTTAGCTCTTCCGTGTCTCTGTTGAGCTTCTTGATGGTCTGTCCTTCACAGAAAGTGGTGTGTTGAAGTCTCCTACTACTATTGTGGAGCTGTCTATCTCTCTTTTCAATGCTGTTAGAGTTTGTTTTATGTATTTTGGAGCCCTGTCATGGGGTGTGTAAATATTTATTATAGTTATGTTGTCCCGGTGTATTGATCCTTTAATCATTATACAGTGTCCTTCCTTACCCTTGGAGGTGGATTTTACTTTAAAGTCTATTTTGTCAGAGATTAATATTGCCACTCCTGCTCTTTTTTGAGTGTTGTTTGCTTGATATATTTTTTTCCATCCTTTGAGTTTTAGTTTGTTTGTGTCTTTAAGGCTAAGGTGTGTCTCTTGTAGGCAGCATGTAGATGGATCGTGTTTTTTTTAATCCATTCTGCCGCTCTGTGTCTCTTTATTGGTGCATTTAGTCTGTTTACATTCAGCGTCATTATTGATAGGTATGAGTTTAGGGCTGTCATTCTGATGTCTTTTTTTGTATTTTGTTCACAGTTTCTTTGTTCCACTTAATTTTCTGTGCTTAGTTGTTTTTCTTTGTGTATTTCCATCTTTTTCATTATTGTTGATTTTGTGTTTGCTGAGTCTTTATATTTTTCTACTTTTTTATTTTGACTTGTAGGATTGTTAGTTTCCTTTGTGGTTACCTTAATATTTACCCCTATTTTTCTAAGTTTATACCAGTCTTTTATTTCTTTATATCGCCTTGACTTCCTCTCCATATGAAAAAAATCTACGTTTACATTTTTTAAGTCCCTCTTTTTTGTTTTAATGTTGTCATCTTTTACATATTGACTTCTGTTTCCCTATTTTCAGTGTTTTAGCTTTGCTTTACCTTTGTGACTTCCCTATCTGGGTTGATATCTGGTTGCTCTGTCCTGTTTTCTAGTCTTGGGTTGTTATCTGATGTTACTGATTTTCTAACCAGAGGACTCCCTTTAGTATTTCTTGTAATTTTGGTTTGGTTTTTGCAAATTTCCTAAATTTCTGTTTAGCTGTAAATGCCTTAATTTTGCCATCATATTCAAGAGACAGTTTTGCTGGATGTGTAATTCTTGGCTGGCAATTTTTTTCCTTCAAGGCTTTATATTTGTCATCCCATTGCTTTCTTGCCTGCATGGTTTCTGCTGAGTAGTCCTAGCTTATTCTTATTAACTCTTCTTTGTAGATGACTTTTCATTTATCCCTAGCCACTCTTAAAATTCTCTCTTTATCTGTGGTTTTGGCAAGTTTGATTATAATATGTCTTGGTGACTTTCTTTTGGGATCTACCTTATGTGGGATTCGATAAGCATCTTGGATACATATCTTTTCATCTTTCACGATATCAGGGAAGTTTTCTGCCAGCAAATCTTCAATAATTTTCTCTGTATTTTCTGTTATCCCCCCTGATGTGGTACTCCAATCACTCATAGGTTATTCCTCTTGATAGAATCCCTCATAATTTTTAGGGTTTCTTAATTTTTTTTTTAATCCTTTTATCTGATTTTTCCTCAAACAATGGCTTTATCTTCATTCTCACTAATTCTGACTTTCATTGCCTCAGTTTTGTTCCCATGACTTTCTATTGAGTTGTCTAATTCAAAATTTTATTGTTAATCTTCTGGATTTCTGATTGCTGTCTCTCTATGGATTCTTGCAGCCTGGTAAATTTGTCTTTATGTTCTTCTCTAATCTTTTTAGTTTCCTCTATTGCATGTTCTGCATTTTGCTTAATTTTCTTCCTAAGTTCTTGAAGAGTTCTGTATATTAATCTTGTGTATTCTTCCTCCAGTAATTACAAGAAATTTTCCTCCTCTGGAAAATATCTATATTCTTTATTTTGGGAGTTTGCTGAAGCCATCTAGGATTGCCTGTTTATGTGATTTGATATTGACTGCTGTCTCTGAGCCAACAATAAGTTATTCTATTTATTTATTTTATATTTGTTTACTGTGTCCTAGCTTCTTGTTTTGTTTTGATATGCCCAAATAGGCTGCTCATATGAGCTAGTTTGATTATTGGCACCTTTGAAGCTCTAATGTTCTGTCACCAGGTGGTTAGATCTGTTACTAGATATGTGAGCTCAGGAGTCTGCCCACTCTTCCTGTATGGATTCAGCTCAGGTGCCCAGGTTGATAGCCACCTAGTGTGTGGTATAGGCTCTCACTTACAGTCCTAGAGAGGCATGGGTGATTGGTGAAGGCACAGGCATCTGGCTGCAGCAGAGGGACACACTCTGAGCAAGGCAGGGGGATGACGGCCACCCCTGAGTTTCCAGGAGGAAAGTGTGTCCCTGTTATCTAGAGCATGTAGGTGGGTGGATTTTGCAGCTGGACTATGAGCACCTAATGCTATTGGCTGTAAGGACTGGGGGGGTCACCTCTTATTCATAGGCCCCTCTCTCAGGTGGCTAGGTGGTGTGGGTGGAGCCACCAGTCCTCAAGCCCCTGATGTGGGTAGGTGAAGACCCTGCTTAATGGGCAGAGCAGTGTCAAATGTCAAGAACCTGCCACTTCACAGCTGAAATAGTTGAGTTTAGGGTGCCAGTATATACCCTCTTGTACTGTGGTAATGAGGGCCTACGCCATAGAGAAGGACCAAACAAGTCTATACAGGTGTAAAGGCACTCAAAATCCATGGATCCCTTATGCCTATGCCTAGGCAAAGTAGCTGTGCCTACCCTGGGTTCCTGGCTTAGGGCAGCCGGCAGTTTATTTTTTCCCCTCTTTGTTAATTTGTTCACTCTCCAAGGCAGGGAGAATGGCTCCGGGAGTGTGACAGATCCTACTTCCAGCCCAGGGGACTTGGCAATTGCTGAAGCCAGTCCGGGACCCAGTGCAGAGCAGGGAGTGGGGAGGTAAATGGGGAGAGGTTTTCCCCTAAGGGGGGTGTTTTTGATTGGCACAGTAAGCCGTACACAAGTATTTATCTTTTGTGGAGGGCTGCTTCTCACTGGTTCTGGGTGGCTGTGTAGACTCTCTGGTGCTGGGTCTCTCCCCGTGTGGAAAATGCACCTCTCAAGCACCACTGCTTGCCTGCCTCACCGCTCACCCTCGAGCTGATCAGGCCTGAAGGGCTCAGGCTCTTGCCGGGTCAGGTCAGGCAACTCCTCACTGCTTCTGAACCATCTGTCCCTCCCCCTGCCACTCAGTCCGGTTCCTCAACTCTGCCTTTGATGTTCAGGGCTCCCAGATTGCCATATATGGTCAATTCACTTGTTTTTTCAGGTCTTTGTCGTAAGAGGGTCCACTAGAAGCAGCTGACTACTCCACCATCTTGGCCCAACTCCCAAGTAAACATTTTTAATACTGTATTTTAAAATGTTTCCTTATAGAAGTAAAGGAATTCTTTACATTGACAAATACTCTAATGATCAGGTAAATACACAGGTAATAATGGGTGTAAGTTATGAGGCAGCTTGACTCAGGGAGGAGGCTTGAGTAAGACAAAAGAGGAATATGGAAGAATAGAGAGAAAAGAGGAAGATTGGAAAATAAATAACTGGAACCTAAAACAGGATTCATCCGAGTAAAGAAAGAAGAAATTATAGTCCTGAGGATCATGATCTTTATAGTATCCTGTCAGGTAATGAGAGCAATTCTAGATCAGAGTTTCTCAAATTTTAGTGGTCCTAAGAATTACCAGGGGTACTCATTATGAATGCAGATTCCCCAACAGTACTTCTCAAACTTTAATGTATTTATGAACCACTCAAGAATCTTGTCAAAATGCAGATTCTAATTCAGTAAATCTGAGGAAGGGCCTGAGAGTCTGCAGTCTCAACAAGCTACTCATCCAGGGGCCATACTGAGCAGCAAGGGCAAGAGAACACTGGTTCTTAAACTTCCCTGCCCACTGGAATCACCTAAGGAATTTTTAAAATTCCTGTTGCTTGAGTTCCGTCCTTAGAGATTCTTATTTAATTAATATGAGGATTTTTAAAAGCTCTGCTTGCAAATAATGGGAATTCCAGAACACTTAATTGTGCTCTTGAGAATGTGTACATAGATCATGAGGCAGTTATTCAAACAGAACGAGGGGATACTGCGTGGTTTAAGTCAGGAAAGGTGTGCGTCAGGCTTGTATCCTTTCACTATACTTATTCAATCTGTATGCTGAGCAAATAATCCAAGAAGCTGGACTATATGAGGAAGAATGTAGCATCAGGATTAGAGGAAGACTCATTAATAACCTCTAATATGCAGATGACACAACCTTGCTTGCTGAAAGTGAAGAGGACTTGAAGCACTTACAGATAAAGATCAAAGGCTACAGCCTTCAGTATAGATTGCACCTCGACATAGAGAAAACAAAAATCTTCACAGCTGGATCAATAAGCAACATCAAGATAAATGGAGAAAAGATTGAATTCGTCAAGTATTTCATTTTACTTGATCCATAATCAATGCCTATGGAAGCAGCAGTCAAGAAACAATGTATTGCAGTGAGCAAATCTGCTGCAGAAGGCCTCTTTCAAGTGTTAAAAAGGAACGATGTCGCTTTGAGGACCAAGGTGTGCTTGACCCAAGCCATAGTATTTTCAATCACCTCATATGCATGCAAAAGCTGGACAATGAATAAGGAAGAAGAAGAAGAATTGAAGCCTTTGAGTTATGGTGTTGGCGAAGAATACTGAATATACCATGGACTGCCAGAAGAATGAACCAATCTGTCTTGGAAGAAGTACAACCAGAATGCTCACTGGAAGCAAGGATGGCGAGACTTCATCTCATGTACTTTGGACATGTTATCAGAAGGGACCAGTTCCTGGAGAAGGACATTATGCTTGGTAAAGTAAAGAGTCAGCAAAAAAGAGGAAAACCCTCAATGAGATGGACTGACACTGGCTGCAACAATGGGTTCAAGCATAACAACAATTTTGAGGATGGCACAGGACGGGGCAGTGTTTCATTCTTTTGTACATAGGGTTGTTATGAGTCAGAACCGATTCAAATGCACCTAACAAAAACAAAAGCTCTGCAGGTGATTGAAATGTGCAACAAAACTTGAGAACCACTAACCTGGAGATGTTGATTTCATACAGAGCCCAAAGTCTATATCCTAGCCACACTCAAGTCCCTCCTCAATGCCCTTTTGGTGCCTTGGACCTACAGCAAGGAGTGTCCCCGGTAAATGACTTTGGTCCCAGGAAGATGCAGTGGATTTGATTATATTAGATAGAAGGGAAGGAATCCTTGGGAGACACAAATGTTTAACTGCTGGACTACTAACCCACCCAGAGGCACCTCGGAAATAAGACCTGATGATCTGCTTCAGGAAGGTCACAGTCTTGAAAACTCTATGGAACAGTTCTACTCTGCACACATGGGGTCACCATGAGTCGGAATTGACTCAATGGCAACTAACAACAACAGCAAGTGGAAAGATGGGGTTCTAAGTAGCTCACTGTGGAAATCCACCAGGGCCTGGTGAATTAGTAAATCCTCCTGGACTATTACTGTCTAAGGCTCTGACTCACTTTTTCATCATTAAGCCCAAGGTACCCATCATATTCATTCAGCTATGTGGAGAATTGTGGCCTACCTCACACCACACTGAAAGAAAGGTCCCATGACATGTCTGCTGGAAGGCCTTGAAACTCACATGCTTAAAGTACATGAAGGAAATAAAGCAGGATATCGGAGAAGAATTTGAGAGACCAAATCCAAAAGAGACACAGCGTTACATTTACAACAGCTAGTGGAGCATCTGAGTATCATTGACACGCTTCTCACGACTCAGCTCTCCACTTCACTGGAGGCATAGCTTGTGTGTGGTGGTAGACTGGGATGATGAGTAAATCGTGCACTAATTGAGCTGGTTGTTCCAGTGTCTGCAACTGGTTTACAACATTTCCCATTTTGCCACTGGCTGGTTCACCAGTTTCAGAAATAAGCATTACAAGACAATTTTAAAAGAAATCATTATTTGTGTGAAATCCAGCGAAGACTGCTAGCGGCTCCATGGTGTTCTTAACCAGAATGCCAGATCCTCAGACAATGCCATTCATCGTAGAGTCTTTTCTTGATTTCATAGATTACCTGGAAAGACAATCGTGAAAGTGGTTCCTAAAATTCAAGGCCTTAGGCATTTACAAAAAGAACTTCATGTATGGGATGAGGACATTTTCTGCTGAATTTTTAAACACAGTTCATGGGGCCCCCTACAGTCAGAATGAGCTTCATGCTGAGATCTTATATTTTTTTCTTCTCGAATAAGTTTAGAGCTGGCATGGCAGATAATGAGAACGCTTTAGCATGCACAACAAGACGAGAGTTAATGTCTCTGGCTGACATTATTTCCTACCGAGCTGAATATGGCAGAAATGAAAAATGATGTTTGCTACTTCTGTACAAGTTTCATCAGGGAAAAAAAATATTATAGCAGACAAAATCAAATTCAACCCGTGAATTCTTAAAATTTATTTCATAATTATTGTAATTTTGACCTAACATTATTCTAATATCTTTGAATACTTAGGAAGGGCTTAAGACACTGTCTATGGTTTGGGGTGGGACGTCCAATAAAGTCATTTTTTGTTCATGGCATCCTGCCTGCTTTTTAAGCCTCTACTGGAGGTCATCTGACACTCTGTAGTCAATTCTCTTTGAGCATGAAGTCTTGAAAGGAGAACTTATCACAAGACACAGGGTCCCTTTCTGTACTGCCTCGTCTCAATGAGACGCTGTAAATAAAACATTGTGAATTAAAACACAAGTAGACAGAGCTTTGGAGATGAACTGGAAGAAATCTGGATAAACAAAGAATTGCTTCTGGGGAAACTGGCAGGACACATCACCCCTCCTTGTCCTAAGCATAACCAATAAGGAGGTTACTTGTTGTTGCACAATAGATGCAGAAAAGCAAATAATCTCATAGAAGAGTTCTTCCTATGGAGACATACTACATCACTGCCCCTGCAGCCCTTGAGATAAAATGTCTATACAAAACAAAGCAAATGCATATGTAAACAACTAATAGGATACACGGTGTACGGTCAAGGCAAATTCTGTTACCCAGGTATTATTTTGCTTTTGGTAGTAAGAAAAAAGACATGACTGCAAGGAAATCTAGGCTCTGACTAACAAGTGCTCATATCTAATGTCTAAAAAGATCATTTAAGTCTGGGATGCTGCTCTCTTCCCCCTGTAAATCTCCCCGTGTATTTTCCTAAGTATTTTAGAATCTGAAACTGTTAAATCTTACAAGTCAAAACATTTTTTTTTTCAGTTTTGCTCAAGTTCTTTTTTGAAAATGGTGATTTAGGTTGTATTTTATTATTCATTAGTATTTCCTACATTTTAAAGCTATGTGATCTTGGGCAAGTCATGCACCTCCTTGTCTGTTATTAGAAGAGGTAGAATAACATACCTACTTCTTAGAGTCGTCAGAAATAAATGAATTAATGTGTATAAAGCACTTAGACAGTATCTGGCACATAGTAAGTGCTCAGTAAATGTTAGTGCAAACCAGGCCAAGACAAAGAATATTCAACAATTATATCAAGCTTCCGACTAAATCTAGATATGCAATGAAACCCATTAGTTTGTTTTGTTAACTTTCAAACATAAAGGAAAGGCATGGTAAAGTACATTTCTCTGAGATCTCTTGCACTGTTTCCTTTAGAGCTTCTTTACTTATAGGCATCACATTCCTTTCATGGTAGACCACTACACGTAAATGGTGGGGAGGGGACTGTTTCCTTGTATCTTTGAGTTGCTGTTTTTCTTGCTTGTTATTTGTCAACCTGTTTGGTGAAATGAAGGTGATAACAACTAAAGTCATCTCACAACCAAGAAAGCACCTTGACCTCGTGCTTCCACTCCAGGAAAGGACAAATGTAGAACATAAGTATGGTAAGCCTTACCTGGGTGTTAAGGGCACCACAACTGATCATGTCAACATGAACAACCTCTTACCACCCCTGTTCAGCTTCCCTCTACGCAAGAGAGAGACTTCTCCCAAATTACTCTTCATTTATTGTTCTAGAGATAGTTTGGTAAACATGTTCTCTAGCTGTGAATTCCCTGGGGCTCAGGTTCCCTGGATAAGCTTGGTTTGAACTTGGGTCACCTACAAATTTCACTACTGTAATCAAGGTGGTTTCCTAACTGACTGGACTTGCCCTTATGAGGTAGAAGACTCAGCAAAATCTATTAAATATCTCATTTTCATGGAAGAATTTTTTGTGTAGTTGAGCTCTGTAACTCATTTCCAAAAGTATCCAAATAGTTAATTTTTTATAGGTTTGCATGCACTGATCACTTCCCTTGAATAGCTAAGTAAGGAAGGCAGGGAGGGCTGAAGGGAAGTTTTCCTGTGAATGCAGTGTTTGTGACTGGATTAACATTTTCCTGCTAGAATTGCACGTGCCCTTAGCTCTCAGAAGGTCCCAATTAGGCCTGACACATTGCCATCACAACACAGATACTCCCTGTAACAACCGTATTAAGCTCAGTTGGTGCTGACTGAGTTTTAAAGCAGGTTTCCCAACCAGTGTGGGTGGACAGATTCCCACTCTATCACCCCACTCTCTCCCCAAGCCTATTGAAAATCTCTATATAACACCCTGCCTAGGAATATTCTAGCTCCTCACAGTCAGTATGTGTTTATTTGTCAACAATCTTATAAAACCTGATACCCAGAAAACCATTCTGACTGCACTGGTTGGGAAAAATGGCACTGAAATACTTTGTGAAGCCAGTCAAAAGTTAAAATAGCCACCTGGAAGCTCCAAGTTTTCAATTAATTTAGAATAAATTAAATTAAAATATCTAAAGAGAGATCCAAATAGGTGACTGAAAAGAAAATAATTCCATTCATGAAGCCGTTGGGTTGCCTACATGATGCCAGAAATATTCTTGCCTAACTGGTTTTCCCTTTATATTAATTTGCTGTTTTGGCATTTGAGATATGCACAGAAATACACAGACACACAGAGCAATCCATTCCTCATCAGAGTTCTCCACCATGGATCCTTCACAAGCCAAGACAAACTTCTACTCATTTCTTCATTCATTTTTTAACCATCTTTTATTGAGCTCCTATGAAATGGCAGAGTATTCTGGTCTTTGGGGATACATCTTTGAATAAGCTCTCGTGATACTTACCTTTTAATGTCTGGGAGATAAATAATAAACAAAAAAATATTAGGTGAAGATAAATGCCAAGATGAAAATAATTACAGTGATGTCCTAGAGAGAGCCTGGGGGTGTCTTTGGATGGGTGATCAAAGAAGGCTTCCTGAAGAGGAGTTTAAGCTGAGACTTTCATGATAAGAAGGAGCCAGACATGTGAGTCTCTGGGCTTACCAGATAGAGAGAACAGCTAGTGCAAAGGGCCTAAGGTGGGAACAAACTTAGCATGTGCAAGGCATAGGAAGAAGGTAAGTGTTATGAACTGAATTGTGTCCCCAAAAAAGATACGTTGAAGTCCAACTTCCTGTACCTATAAAGTGATATTGTTTGGAAATAGGGCCTTTGAAGATGTTATCAGTTAGGTTAACAATTGGGACCTAATCCTATATGACTGGTGGTCTTATAAAAGAGGAGAAGATACACAGAGACAGGGAGACAGAGGAAGGATGCCATGTGACTCTGCAGCTGCAAGTCACAGAACTCCTGGAGCTACCAGAAGCTAGGAGGGAGACATGGAATGAACTCTCTCTCAAAGCCTCAGAAGAAATCAACATGGCTGATACCCTGATTTGGACTAGAAGGGCTGGCAAGTTTGATTGAGACACTCAAGTACCTTGTTTTTCAGGCTTAAGTCTTATGATACACCAACTCTCTGCCCCTTTAAGTGCTCCAGAACAGTATGACAATAAATTTCTGTTCTTATGAGCCAGCCAGATTTGTAGTATTTTGTTACAGCAGCCCCAGGAAACTAAGATAGGAAGTGCAACTATGAGTAAGGCTGAGAGTAAAGAGTGAAACATAAGCAAACAAGGCAGGGCCAGGTGATGTAATGCCTTCGTAGCCCAAAGTAAGGAAATCGGATTGTATTTTAAGTGCTACAGGAAGCCACCAGAGAGTCTTAAGCAGGGGAGCACCATAAGGAGATTTGTGTTTTTAAAAGATTACTTTGGCCTTTCTGTGGAGAACAGAATATAGTGGGCAGGAGTTGAAGCAGGAAGTCCAGGTGGGAAGCTACCACTGTAGTTTACCTGAAAGATGATAAAATTTGGACTAAAGTAGTAGCAGTGGAGATAGAAAAAAGTAGAAAAATTTAAGACACTATTTTGAGGTAGTACTAATATTCCATTTTACAATCCACTACTTCTCCACTCTGCAGAATTCCATCCTGTGACACATAGGACATGGATTCATCTATTCCATCACTTAACAATAGTTTCTTGTGCACTTACTATGTGCCAGACACAATGCAAGGTAGTGAGGATGATGTTAGCTCAGCCTCCAACAAACAATTTTGCTTAGTCCTCAACACCAAACCACCTCATCCTAAGAAACCGGTTCTGAATGAGATATTGTTTTATACTGAAGTTTCATGCAAAGAAGTATAATAAAAATATGGATGGATAAAACATAAAGCCAAGAGAATTCTATTCACTAATTTAATTTTTCTGCTTAGGACATACCCTCAGCCCAGAGAATTCTATTTGCTGGTTTCATCTCATTCATAATCTCTCCTCTATCTTCATGACCAGTTAGATGACAAATTGGAAGACCTCTCCCAGGCACTTGGTGAGAGAAGAATTGTTATCATTTTCAGTGACCTGCTGGGCTGGCAAGGTTGACTGAGACACTCAAGTACCTTGTTTATTAGGCTTAAATCTTACTGTACACCACCTCTCTGACCCTTCTCCTCAGGTGACTCTTTTCATCACCTAACCTCTTTTCTGATAACTGGAAGTTGAGGACCTAATCCTACAGTCCTACATTTTGGATATTCTAAATAAGAATCATAGTGCTCGTCAAACAAAAACAGACAATACAAATTTAGAATTTTTTTTTTTAATTTCAAAACAGATACCATTTAAAGACCTTACCCCAAACCAAAAAAAAAAAAAAACCCAAACTCATTACCGTTGAGTCGATTCTGACTCAAGACCTTCCCAGACGTGGAAAAACTGTTTCAAATTTCTTTATACGTTCTTTGAACAATTAGCAATGACCACTTCCTAAGCCTTTCATTTTAGACTTCCTTTTCTTTTCGTGTGGTTTACAAGGGAATCCTTTCTATTATTTTGTGCTTTTGTGATTTATAATAGGAGCCATTTGGCCTCACCATAATGATCCAGCTTACTGTGGTTCATATGGACAAAATTCTGGAAATTACAGCTATGTAATTTACTTACAGAACTCAGAGAAGACAGCAAATCAACAGCCTGGTCAGCATGCAACCTCCTTATCCTCTGACTTGACGCCTTTATCTTCCCCTGGCCAGGACAGGCCCTGATGCAAGACTTCAGTTGTTTTCTTCAGCCTTCTCTGGGAATGTGTTGAACAAATGTGTGCTATTGCTTACTTTCTTGCTTCCCTGTTTGACTGATAAACATGTTAGAAAGTGTTGTTTATAAGTCACTGTTGTGGATTAAATTGTGTCCTCACAAAACAATGGCGTCACCAGGGGGTGCAGGTATGGACCTCACCAGGTGGCACTGTCAGAGGGGGTGACACCAGAATGACTGTCTATAAAATTTTTGTGCAGTGTTTCAGCAGAAATTTATTATTTTTTATAAAAATATCCCTGTAGTTATAATAGCAAAAACATTTTTTGTAAGCCCAGCTTACATGTATCAATATACCTACAAGGCTAAAACTCTGTGCTAATTTACTTTTTGAACCTTCTAATGCACTCCAGTGGGAGTTGTCATTATTATCCAATTGCAATGACTCTTTGAATCATGTGGTTTCGTCTGCACGTGCTACAAGCACGCCCTGCAAGCACACCCTGTTGTTTTTCATTGTTGCCAGTGTTTTTATAGTCGCTGATTTTGTCAAGGAGCCCTGGTTGTGTAGTGGTTAAGAGCTATGGCAGCTAACCAAAAGGTTGGCAGTTTGAATCCACCAGCTGCTCCTTGGAAACCCTATGGGGCAGTTCTACTCTGTCCTATAGGGTTGCTATGAGTCAGAATTGACTCGACGGCAGCGGGTTTGGTTTACGGAATTCTGTCAAATTTTCTGGTGTTTTAGCTACAGTATTGTGGTAAGTAATACTTGTGAATCTACATCAATAACTTTTTTGAGAATGAAGTAGTAATTAAAGGAAAAGAAGAAAAATCAAAAAGGCTTCGGCTCAGTTACTATTGATATTACAACCAATAATGTTGCAATTCAATGTAGAAAGATTTTACAAAACAATTTTGTTGGTAGTATTCATATAATCTAAGAAATATTACATTTAAGCAATTTACAACTCTTTTATCACATATTCTAGGATTAAATTTGATAATAAACATACAAAGGATTCTGTACGGTCTTGTACGGGATGAGGTCCATGGGGAGGGGTGTGACACCATGAGTTTTCACTAGGTGACACCAACCCCAGTGACACCATTGCCCAAAATATGTGTTGGAATCTTAACCCCTATACCTGTGGATGTAATCCTGTCTGGAAATAAGCTTTTCTTTGTTATGTTGATGAGGTCATATCAGTGCAGGGTGTGTCCTAAACCTCATCACCTCTGAGTTATAAGGAGCAGCATAGACATGGAGACAAGTAAGCACAAACGGGAAAATAGATGCCATGTGAAGATTGTCAAGGAACTGAGGAATGAAGGGACTACAGAAGCTGAAAGAGACAGGAATTTTTCCCCATAGCCAACAGAGAGACAGCCTTCCTTTATAGTTGGTGCCCTGAATTCGGACTTCTAGCCTAAACTGTGAGAAAATAAATTTCTAATCTTTAAAGCCACTCACTTGTGGCATTTCTGTTACAGTAGCACTAGATAACTAAGACAGTCACCATTTATAGAAATATGATCACAAAATTTTATGCTGTGTAATGTAAAAGTGTATTACTTACACAGTTGATGAAATACTGTATTTGTGACTAGTTCTATTTAAAAAAATTAGGCACTAGGTTCTTGGTCATTGGCGCAGTGCTTAAAAGCTGTGGTTGCTAACCAAAAGGTCGGCAGTTCAAATCCACCAGCCACTCTTTAAAAACCTATGGGGCACTTCTATTCTGTCCTATAGGGTCAGTATGAGTTGGAATCGACTCCACGGCAACGGGAGGAGGAGGAAGTTCTTGGTCAGGAAAGTAACCCCATATTACTATGAATTTCAAATGTATTCAACTGGTGAGGAACTGAAAGTCATTATGTGAAACATAATGAAATGCTAAGACATCAAACTAAAAATAATTTTGTTCTGGATGAGATACTATTTTATACTGAAGTTTTTTTTTTTTATTGTACTTTAGATGAAGGTTTACAGAACAAATAGATTCTCATTGAACACTTAGTACACATATTGTTTTATGACATTGGTTAACAACCCCACGACATATCAACACTCTCCCTTCTCAACCTTGGGTTCCTTATTACCAGCTTTCCTATCCCCTCCTGCCTTGTCCCTGGGCTGTTGTGCCCCATGAGTCTGGTTTTGTTTCATGGGCCTGTCTAATCTTTGGCTGAGGGGTGAACCTTGGGAGTGACTTCATTACTGAGCTAAAAGGGTGTCCGGGGGCCATACTCTACGGGTTTCTCCAGTTTTTGTCAGGCCAGTAAGTCTGGTCTTCTTTTGTGAGTTAGAATTTTGTTCTACATTTTTCTCCAGATCTTCTGGGATCCTCTGTAATGATCCCTATCAGAGCAGTCAGTGGTGGTTGCTGGGCACCATCTAGTTGTACTGGACTCAGTCTGGTGGAGGCTATGCTAGTTGTGGTCCGTTATATACTGAAGTTTCATATAGAGAAGTCTTAAGAAAAATATAAAAAACATGTTGCCTTCAAGTAGATTCCGACTCATAGTGACCCTATAGGACAGAGTAGAACTGCCCCATAGGGTTTCCAAGAAGCAGCTGGTGGATTTGAACTGCAGACCTTTGGTTAGCAGCCATAGCTCTTAACCACTATGCCACCAGGGACTCCTAAGAAAAATGCGGGAGATTAAAAATTATTGCCAAGAGAATTCTATTGAGTAATTTAAATTTTTACAATTTTTTTTCAAATTTAGAAAAGTCATTATATTTTAATAATGAAATTTCATGATCTGATTTGCGGGATGGGAGCAGACGAAACTCATTGCCTTGTTATGACATTGGTTATAGGTGCAAATTATATTTCATTCACATTGTTTACATTCTGGGACTGTTGACCTGCCGTAATGCTGAGAATTGCCTGTAGTAAAGTGTCCTAGGAGTCCCTGGGTGTTTTAAATGGTTTTCAGCTGCTAACCAAAAGGTTGGAGGGACGAGCCTACCTAGAGGGGCCTCAGAAGAAAGGTCTGGCAATCTGCTTCCGAATAATCAGCCATTGAAAACCCTATGGAGTGAAACACAACAGAGAGTCCCTGATGGAGCATGAGAAAAGTGGGGTGCAGAACTCAAATTCTAGTAAAAAGACCAGACTTAATGATCTGGCTGAGACTGGAGGATCCCCAGAAAGCATGGTTCCTGGACTCTTGGCCAACCCAGAACTAAAATCATTCCCGAGGCCAACTATTCAGACAAAGTTTAGACTAGACTATGGGACATAACATGATACTCATGAAGAGTGTGCTTCTTAGCTCAAGTAGATACATGAGGCTAAATGGGCAGCTTCGGTCTGAGGCGAGATGAGAAGGCAGAGAGGGTCAGGAGCTGGTTGAACGGACATGAGAAATTGGGTGGAAAGGAGGAGTGTGCTGTCACAGTATAGGGAGAGCAATTAGGGTCACATAACAATGTACATATAAATTTTTGTATGAGAGACTAACTTGAATTCTATAGTTTCACTTAAAGTACAACAATAAAAAAAAAAGAAAACCCTACGGAGTACAATTCTACTCCGAAACACATGGGGTTGCCATGAGTTGGAATCGACTTGATAGCAGCTAGTAAATTGTCCTTAGTATTGGAGTTCCACATTTAGGTAAAGCCCTTTAAAGAAATCAGTTCTACTAGTGTAGAGTATACAGTAAAGCTGTATGCTTAGTACAGCATACATTACACAGCTTCATCCCAATGAATTTCAACCATATTTGAGTAGTTAGTTGGACTAGATTGTCTCAGTGTTCCTTTTTAGCCCTGAAATTTTGTACTTTCATACTAACTAAATGGCTTTGGTCACCGAATAACTTTGCACTTTGAAAAAGGTTTCATGTTTTTATAAGTCCATACAAGGCTATGTGTTTGCAATCCCATTTCCATAAACAGCCTGTGGGTTAGCATGGGACTCTGTGGAAAACTGTGTCTCTAGGAAATCTCTTAAAGCCTGAAAATAAAAGCAGATTAGGAAGCAATATGTGGCAGAAATTTCCATACTAAAATACTAAGAAAACATTTCAGAACAGGTATTTTTCAATCCTTTGATAAGTGTAAAGGACGTATGCCACTAGTTGAGGTAGAAACAGGTTTTTTTTCAGCCAGGAAAATGTTAAAAGGTATGTCAGGGATCAAAAATATTTGCAGGAAATTTAATGTGGAGGTTTGCAGACTTTAAAATTGACATTTTTAAAATGTAAATGCGATTAATAGGTACTTTGTAATCAATCAAATTAATTGTTATCAAAGTGCTTCTGGGCAGAGGCCCTGCAAAGCCTACTTTCATGAGTACTGGGACCCTTAACTATCGAATCCCCTGATGGCACAAATGGTTAATGCACTCTACAACTAATCAAAAGGTTGGCAGTTTGGATTTACCCAGAAGTGCCTCCAAAGAAAGCCCTGGTCCTACTTGCAAAAAATCAGCCATAGAAAACTTTATGGAGGGCAATTCTACTCTGACACACATGGGGTCACCATGAGCCTAAATTAACTTGATGACAATGCGTCATTTTTTGGGGGAAGGACCTTTAATTATTGCTGTGGAAAGAACTTGAACATTGACATCTGGGAGACTTGGTTTTGGATTTGAAGGCTCTGCCACTTAACTAGCTATGCAAGTTACTCACTTGGGCACGTTACTTAAATTTTCCATGGTTTCCCAAACTGTAAACTGGGGATAATAACAGCTAACTTGTAGGTGAAGACCAAAAAATATAATATGTGAGAACATATTTAACACTAATGTTATGGATTGAATTGTGTCCCCCTAAAATGTCTGTCAACTTGGCTGGGCCATAATTCCCAGTATTGTGTGGTTGTCCACTAGTTTTTGATCTGATGTGATTATCCTATGTGTTGTAAATTCTAACCTCTGTGATGTTAATGAAGCAGGATTAAAGGCAGTTATGTTAAGGTGACAGGACCCAATCTACAGGATTAGGTTGTATCCTGAGTCAATCTCTTTTGAAATACAAAAGAGAAAATTGAGCAGAGAGGAGCAGGACCTCATACCACCAAGAAAGAAGTGCCAGAAGTGGAGTGCATCCTTTGGATCTGGGGTCCCTGTGCTGAGAAGCTCCTAGACCAGGGGAAGATTTATGACAAGGACCTTCCCACAGAACAGACAGAGACAAAGCATTCCCTGGGAGCTTGTGCCCTGAATTCAGACTTCTAGCCTCCTAGGCAGAATAAATTTCTATTTGTTAAAGCCATCCACTTGTAGTATTTCTGTCATAGCAGCATTAGATAACTAAGACAACTACCATCAGTGTGTTTTCCTTCTCTTCCCTCTGACCCTCCTTCAATGTTTTCCACCATGGCAACATTTGTATGCAAACACAAGACACTAAGGTCCTTCAAAAGAATTTGGGCTCTTACCATTTCTTTTACATTGTTGTTTGCTCTTCTAATGTGTCAGAGGTTAGTACCACCTCAAAGTTTTAAAAACTAAGTAAAATTCTGAATAAATATTAAGTTGCATGTGCAAGACATGATGCTTTTCCCTCTCTCTTTACAATCTTTCCAAGGAATTTGGCACCCTGAATTCAGCACCTGTAATCTATTTTAAATAGATTCCTAAGAGATGGATTCATAGGCAAGAGGGCTGGGCATAGGCAACACTGAAGAATGGCAAAGTTGGCTTCCTGTGTGGACAATGCCTCCTTATTGTGGCCATCCCTACACTTTGTATAGCTCCCATTCTTCCCTCTGGGAACTAGGCCTCATGCTCTGTCCTTTTCTGCCAATCCTTTTCCATCATCACCTTTCCCTGAGGTGCATTAAAGGATAAAAAGCTTTGTCTCCATTACAGTAACTTCAGGCATCCATAAGCTGACCATTTTGGTGATGGGGAAGGGAGAGGAGTTGGAGGTTTAGGTGATCCCTCCTCTGCTTCAGTGACAATGATTTCTATTAAACCCCATTTAGGGTCCTCTCCATTCTGCTATTCACATTGCAACATGGCTCTTCAGAGAGGGGTAACGTCTTCATTTCCACCGGGCCTGTTTATAGGCCCATTAATTCTTAACACATCCATGTTGGTGACAAATCCTTCCTTGGATCATTTTCCCACTTATCCTTTAAGAGGGGATGTTAGACCCAATTTGAACTTTGGTTATTAGGAAAAAAAAATTCTGATGTCAAATGTATATTTTTGATTTCCCTCAAAATATAATTTCAGTTGATAAAGTTACTATGTAAGGCTTCACTTATATTGCTTTTTTTCACACAGGGAAATAGTACATATATATGTATACATATATATGTATACACACATCTATCTATATATATATACAGAGAGAGAGCACGCTCTTCATCTTTGTTCTCTCAGTGCACACATAAAAGTGAGTATTTGTAATCTGACACACCACTACATTTAATGAGCAAGAGCAGACATGGGCCTGACACATGCCATTTTTTTTGTAATGTCAATCATTTTTGCCTCTATTTATAAAGTTAGGTTAATATTTGCAATTAATGAGCAATTGAAGTGTTTCACTTAAAATCAATAGACTGTAAAAGTAGATAAATTAAATAATACTATGTAACCTATTCAGGTGTCTGAATGATTTATGATTGGTATATAAATAGTGTCAGAACATTACAGTTTAAATCTAAAAGAAGTATATTCCTATGATTAATGCATCTGAAGTAAGAAAAGTGTTTTGGTGGCTGTGCCTCCTTTTAGTATGTTAATTATATGTACATAAAGTATTAATCAGGAGAAGAAATTATTTTAGGTATGACCAGAAAAAATAATGCATTGAGAAAGATGGTGTATGAAATATTATTTAGTATGATGATGATTATTATGAAGTAGTTATGACCATTTCAATGACGAGTATACCAGGTTATCACCTGAAATATATTTAAGTTAGCTATTCCTATATTTCTTGACAAAACTCCTTTTGTGATCATACACATTAGGATGCCAAATAACAGTATCAGACAATTCATCCTAATATTAATTATTAGACCGTTCTTATTTTTTCACATGTGGAATTTCAAAACTCCCTGTAGTCACTTCAAAGTCCCAAGTCTGTGAGCCTGAGTTAATTTGCATGCTAAGTACAATTTATTTCTAACAGAAACTATCCTATAATAATCAGATACTCCATGACACCTGCTAAAAAATTTACATTTTTGAAAGAAGTGGGGTAGGGGTTTTATAAGCCCTAAAATAAAAGTTGAATCTGATAAACCTTGAGTTTTCAATCTGAATTTGAATGGTTCAGACTCTTGTTAGAAGCAATTATCTGTAACTCATTTCATCGGTCATCTCTTCGTCCCCCATACCCAACCTCAACCTCTCTTTCAATACAGAGTTAAAATTTAACCCTCTGGGCATAAGTGAGAATTAACCAGTTAGTTCTGTCAAAGCACACCTAGTTACTACTGATGAAGAAAGAGGGCTGCTGGCTGGTAATCCCCGACTCATGGTGCCTGGCAAGATGTAGTTTTCAATTTTTCTCAAATGAATGCCTTTGATCCTCACAATAACCCCGAAAACACGACAGCGGAGATTACTATCTCCATCTACAGATGAAAAAACGGAGGGTCAATATCTAGCTCATAAATGGGAGAGAGCGTTAAATCATGAACAAAGAACCTCCATGTGATTATACAGGCATACATTTTTTTCATATCTTTCAGATTGTCACTTAGGTTATTAATTAAGAGTTTAAATTACCCCGCTCCACGTGTTAGTTGGTTTGCTCATTTGAGCTTCTTAAGGCTAGGTCGCTGTCGGTCGGAATCATCTCCATGGCAATGGGTTTGGTTTTGGTTTTTAAGGCTGGGGAGACGGAGATTTAATCAAAAGACCTTAAGAAGAGTGCCTTGTCAGAGCACAAACATTTTGAAATCCCAGTGAAAATGCAGTTTAATGCATCCAGTTAAATTGCCTGAGAGGAAATAGTGAATATAGCTTTCTTAAAGCCTTTCCCCTCAGGCCATTAACTAAGAAACTGGTCACTAACTGCAGGTAACAACCCATTTTGGAGGGATTATTGCTATTATTGGAATTTTGTGGTTTATGGTAACATTTTGTTAAAGGCGTTAGAAACGGTAGTGCGGGTGCTCTTGGTATTTCAGAAAAATCAGTCCTTTTCCTTGTGGTTAATGGCCATTTTTTTTTTTTTTTTATTCCTATCTAAATGCACCAAGGCCGAGCCCTGCTACCGAGTTTATTATCTGCTACATTTCTTGTTGCTCTAAGAAATATGCTTTACACTGGAGTCAGCATTCAAATCAATGGAGCAAAAACATAACATTTATTGTTAGTAAAATTGAATCATGCTGAAAAGGCTGAATGAATGTTAGGCTTAAACTGGATGCTAGAAATCATTTCACTTGGCACAAGTGCTTTCTGGCTGACACACAGCCACATGCTATTCCCTTTCAGTGATTAACTGTTAGCTGGAGAAGGCATATATGCAGTGCCAAATGGAGAATAATAACCAAAGTTATATTATTGACTTCCTATAACTCTCTGTGAACTTACATACTTAGAGAGGTCTGCCCTGTGTGGCTTGTAGCTGGGCTCTGATAATTCCACACTCTAATGAATTCCATTTACTGAAAACAGAATTAGAAAGAAGGCAGCCTCAGTGAAGGGCAGACTACCATCACACAAGGAAAGAAAAGTTCTGGAGAGTTCCAAAAACATTTCTTTTGTTCACTTCATATGGCAGACACAAGCTGGAATCCTGACAGCTTCAAACTACAAGATATATTATTGAGATCAAACATAGATGACAAATAACTATTATTTGCATGGGAGACAAGTTTTTTGCCCTTTTTGGGGTCCCTTTTTCCTCCCATATTTTAATTAAAAAAAAAAAAAAGATCAGAACATATCATTAGCTCTCCTTCTTAGTGAACCTGACTTTTCTCTAGAAATTTACATCTTTCTCTCATTTTCTGTTAAGGTTTCTTACCCTGTTTTCTCACCTAAAGAATTATAATGAGGTTGAGTGAATGAGCTCTTTGGGGAGAACAGTGGACCCCGAGACTAAAGGTAAAAGGATGATTGATGGTATGAAATTATCATAAAAGTACAATCAGGATCAGATTTTAAAATGAATTTTTAAGCAGCCTAAGAGATACTCTTTGATTTGCAGTCTGGTGGAATGGGTAATGTCTCATTCAGTGGATAAAGTTTCTCACTGTGTGACTTGAGCTTTTTCTGATCTTTCTGACTGGGAGTAAAATGGAACCAAAGCTTAAAGTGGTTTTTAATGCAGAAAATATCAAACACAATATTCTAAATGTCAAAACCTAGGCATAGCAGGTGAGGAAAGAAAAATAAATAGAATATTACTGTTAGTATTATTGTATCAGCCTCTTCTCTCACCAGCAAATGGGGTTAAAACTTACATTTTTTAAAGGGCCAGCTTGTTTACATACTGGAAAAAAAAATTCAAGCTTAGATTGGTGTCCGATTTTAACCTTTTCTTAGGAGTGTACAATACTCTGACTAAAAGATGAAAGCAAGATGCTTTTCATGGGCTATATGCTTTTCTATTTGCTTTTTTAATTTAAATAAACTATTTTAGAATAATTTTAGATTTTCAGAAAAGTTAACAAAGATATTACAGAGAATTCTCATATGACTCTCACCCAGGTTCTCCTATTGTTAACATCTTACATTACTATCAGGATTGCCAGATCTAACTAATAAAATACAGGACACTCAGTTAAATTTGAGTACCAGATAGATAACAAATAGTTTCTATTATTTGGTGTACATATTTCCCATGGCAACCCTAACTACTGTGGTACATTTGTCACATGAGGAACCAACATTGGTTAGCTAAACTCCACACTTTATTCAGATTTCACTATTTTTCTCCTAGTGTCTCTTTCTCTGTTTCAGGATACCACATTACATTTAGTCATTATGTCTCCTTAGTCTTCTCTGGCCTGTGGCAGTTTCTCAGACTTCCCATTTGTTTTCAAACTGTGTAAAATGAGCTAAAACATTAATTGAAAATCAAACAGCATTAATAAACATTTACTATAAGTAATCAGAATCCACTTATTTTAAACTAATGAATTTCAAAAAAATATTTAACTTACAAATCATTTTATTGGTCTGTATATCCAATGATGTATATATACAATTATACAACAGCAATATAAATCATAATCAAAAATCAGTAATTTTCAACATTGGAAGAAATATACCTAATAGCAATGTATAAACATGTTCAGGCTCAGATTAGAAATATTGTGTTTGGTTGAACATTAATGTCATTAGGATCCTTGAATAAAAAAATAATTACTAAAAACTTTCAAATCATGTGCTTTCATTTTGCTCAGTTTAAGCTTTCATTTCATTAACCTTTTCTATAGAATATACATGCTTCTAAGAACAGACCTTTGAAAGACATTAATTCATTTTTGTTAATTCATGTTAAACTTTATTCATAGCTATAAGTACAAAGACTTCCCTGGCCTGCATAATTGTTCCAAAAAGATTTAAAAAAAAGTGGGGGTGGGGGGAGGAGGTGTGGAGGGTAATCAACCTACAAAAACTGAAGCCGAAAATATTTGAAGCTTACAGCTTTACCATTTAGGTTGATCTTCGTTAAGTTAAAATTCCCGTGCTTTAAAACTGTTAAACATTATGGGAATCTTTAACATTTCAGACAGTTGCTTCTTGTGACGGTTTCCATTTCTTCCCCTCTGCTGACAGTTCCCATAATGACTTTAATCATAGAGCCTGGAAACGGAACAGGCTATTAAATAGCAACAAACTCAATGGTCAATGTCTATGTCACTTTTCTGGGAGCAGGACTTTCTGAGCATCAAGGAGCTAATGCTCAGAGCCTTCTGGAAAAGTGCGAAGTGCATTAACTCTCTGTCAATCACGTCTGTAATGTGCACGCCAGATTATTACTATTTGGCTCGAGACATTCCATTGAAACTTATTTGTGTGGTATTCTTATCTGTGTACCGTATATAACTAATGATGATTGTTTATGGAAAGGTGCCTGTCCAATTATTTCTGAAGAAACACAAGAATGCAGAATGACTGGAAGCATCAGGTTTTTGCCAGAGAATGCCTCAGGTAAGAGGAGAATGGCTAGAGGCTATAAGGAATCACAAGAGACAAGTCAGAGTCGTAAATTGGGAAACTGACATATCTCATCTAATATACTTGCTAACTAGGCCTTTAAAAACCCTGACATTTAACTAAGTTTGTGGAAAAGTTATGGGTTTTGTCCTTTGCTATTGGCTCTCACTCATTAATCCAGTGAATTAAGGTGTTCACCACTGTTACCAGCGTTAGTTGATAATGGATGGGACTGTTTAGAGAGGCTGTTTATGCAGGCTGTGCTTGTTTCAAAGTCAAGTCAGTCAAAAATGATACTTCAAGTTATTTACCCTTTTGGTACTTCAGGGCTTGAAATGGCATGAAAGAAGCCTTTCATTCAGCAGAGGCATTTAAATAAAGCTCTTGAGAAGCTGATGTGTTTGGAAGAGGGTGGGCTCTTGACTGAAATAAACAAGTTTCCAGGGATTTTAAAGAAAATAGGAAAGAAATGAAAACTTTCCAGTGAACGTAGTCTACTTCAATATCTGATTTTGATCAAGTTTATATTATTTAAGGGCATAGTAATGGCCTATGGCAAGATAATCTTTGGCTTTATATGTTAATGTTCCTAAAGCAGATTTAACTTTGCCATAAGACATAATTTAAACTCCAAAAACATTAAGAAACAAGACCAAAGTCATATCATTTGTAATGAGAAATCAGCAGTTTCCTGAAAAGGCAGAAAGAGAAGGTGCTGTTCACAAAGTGTATAGTAAGACAGTTTAGCTTTTTATTCAGTTTTATTAAATGTGTATTAGAAGGAACTTCATTAAACTGATATGCTTCAAAAACAGGTATTGCCATTTGCCTTTTATTAAACAATTGTCTCCAAAATAAAACCAAATAGCTATCCTTTTTATTTTTTAATTGTAAGGCTTATGCTTTCAATTTATTTGTATAAAGTGGGTGATAATGGCATCCAAAGACACTTTAGAAAATGTTGAAATAAGATTACCTAAAAATTAATGTGTGAAAATTATTACTCAGAAACCATAAGAAGATTTAAAAAAATTTTTTTTATCGTACTTTAGATGAAGGTTTACAGAACAAATAGTTTCTCATTAAACAGTTAGTACACATATTGTTTTATGACATTGGTTAACAACCCCACGACATTCAACACTCTCCCTTCTCGACTTGGGTTCCCTATTACCAGCTTTCCTGTCCCCTCCTGCCTTCTAGTCCTTGTCCTGGGTGTTGTGCCCCATTAGTCTCATTTTGTTTTATGGGCCTGTCTAATCTTTGGCTGAAGGGTGAACCTCGGGAGTGACTTCATTACTGAGCTAAAAGGGTGTTTGGGGGCCATACTCTAGGGGTTTCTCCAGTTTCTGTCAAGCCAATAAGTCTTGTCTTTTTTTGTGAGTTAGAATTTTGTTCTACATTTTCCTCCAGCCCTGTCCGGGACCCTCTATTGTGATCCCTGTCAGAGCAGTCAGTAGTGGTAGCCAGTCACCATCTATTTGTACTGGACTCAGTCTGGTGGAGGCCATGGTAGTTGCGGACATTAGTCCTTTGGACCAATCTTTCTCTTGTATCTTGTTTTCTTCACTCTCCCTTGCTCCCTAAGGGTTGAGACCAGTGGAGTATCTTAGATGGCTACTCACAGTCTTTTAAGACCCCCAGAAGCTACTCACCAAGGTAGAATGTTGAACATTTCATAAGAAGATATTTTTACTATTTTTTAAAGTTTAAAAAAAAAATGTGTTTTCTTCCTTTTCTACCTCTTATCTATGAATGATAGAGAGGCAAGTCTTTAAAATTATAACAGAGACAAAAGCTATATCATTAGGCATTTTGATGCAAGAAAACTATGCTACTTGCTCCTAGAATTATCATTGCCATTTATAGCACTTATGTTTAGTGGTGATATAAAAAAATAATTCACAGTATGTATTTTAAGTGACATTATCAAATTATTATACCAGTGCCTTCTTTTTTTCAGGTTAATACTGACAAGAATATATTTCAAGCCAATATTCATTTAGCATTGTGTATGAAGTTAGCAAAGGAGTCCTGGTGGCTAAGCACTCGGCTGCTAACCAAAAGATCAGAGGTGTGAGCCCACCAGTCGCTCCTCGGGAGTAAAGACCTGGCAATCTACTCCCATAAAGATTACAACCCAGGTCCTATGGGGTCGTCATGAGTCAGAGTCAACTTGATGGCATACAACAATGTGAAGTTAACATAACGTTACATTCTTTGGAGAAAACATAACTGACGTATAAGACATGACCCTTACCGTTAAGGGGGTTCTAAGTTTGTGTGGACAACAATTTCAATATACACAGAAATGAAAAAAGGGGTGGGGGACAATGCAGGAATACCTATACCATTACCATTACCCACTGCAGTCGAGTCGATTCCGACTCCTAGCAACCCTATAGGACAGAGTAGAACTGCCCCATAGAGTTTCCAAAGAGTGCCTAGTGGATTCTAAACTGCCGACCTTTTGGTTAGCAGCCGTAGCACTTAACCACTACACCACCAGGGTTTCCATGAATACCTATAGTGATTAATAAAAATCTTTTGTAATAACTAGTAAAGTGCTATGTTGTGTGATCTAAGAAAAATAAACAGGCAAGCTTATAGCAGTCATAGAAGGAAGAACTCTGTGGATGGAGTAGTCAGGGAAAGCCTTTGTGGAGGCCTTGAAGGCTGAGGTATGAGGGCAATAATCAGGAGTGGCATGTTTCAAAAACTTGTAGTTTGCTTCATTTGATGATCAGTCTGTGGGTAAAGACCTAGAGACAGTTGCTTAGCTATCCTAAAAGTCCTCTCCAAAGCAAATTAGATGCAGCAGTAGTTAATGAAATGGCTACGTAGTTCATAACCAGTACCAGTTGCTGTCAAGTCGACTCCAACTCAAGGCAACATAATGTGTGTCAGAGTAGAACTGTGCTCCATAGGGTTTTCAATGGCTGATTTTTCAGAAGTAGATCTCTAGGCCTTTCTTCCGAGACACCTCTGGGTAGACTCGAACCTCTAACCTTTTGGTTAGCAGCCAAGTGTGCTATTTGCACCACTCAAGGACTCCAAGTAGTTCATAAACCAAAAAAATCCATTGTCGTCGAGTTGATTCCAAATCATAGTGACCCTATAGGACAGAGTAGAACTGCCCCGTAGAGTTTCCAAGGAAGGGCTGGTGGATTCAGACTGCTGACAGTTTGGTTAGCAGTCAAGCTCTTAACCACTGCACCACCAGGGCTCCAAGTAGTTCATGGGGACAGTAAAATATCCTTGACAAAGAGGGCGAGTTGGATGAGGGAGTGTGCAATACACAGTGTACCTTCTGGTAAAGGTGTCTACCAGCTTGGACAAGTTATTTAAACTTCCTATACCTGAGTTTCCTTATCTGTTATTTGGATCTAACAACATTTCCAGTCTCATAAACTTCTCGTGAAAATAAAACGAAAAAAATTCACACTGATCATACCTATTTCACAGAGCCCTGGTGAGACTCCAGTGGAGTGATATGTGCAAAATGCCATGTAGGTTGGGAGCAGAGACTGGAAGATTCAGGGAAGACTCGGCAGCTGGACTTAGTCTCTTGTCTGTAGGGACTGGGTTGGGATCTCTGAAGCTCACTTTGGATGGTTCTGTTTAGGCCTCACATGTTGGGGGAGTCAAACAGGAATAATTCAAAAACTGGGAAATGGCCCGATGTTAGTTTGTTATGTTTTTATGCTTTCCTTGGTAGCAACTTGGGAAAGTCCCTGTGAATAGGAACAAGGCTTGTCTTCATCCTGGGGTAGAAAGTGAGAGCTCAGGAATTTCGGTTTTAGATAAAATGGGAAAACAGTCCCTCTGTTTAAGACTAGAGAAAAAAGCAGTCTGGACTCAGAGTATAAGAGATGTTTGCAAAGAAGTCCCATTACTAGCACTTCCAATCGGTCTCTGCAACATGTTGCAAGAAAAGATCTAGAATCTCAGTGCACTATGGGGCTGGGGCCTCTGAAGGGGCTTGACCCCGAGGACTCTGACAACAGCCCATATCTGATACCAGGTTTTAAATCCTGTCTACTTTATTCCATTCTGTTCCCAAAGCCATCACAAGAGTCTCGCTAAAACTTTACAGGTCAATCTTCCCTATCACAATGGGGAAATAATGGGAAGCATCTGAGCAGACACTTGAGACAAAGCTGTGCAGGGAGACCAGCAGCTGCAGCCAGAGTGAAAATAGTCTTGGCTCAGTAAGAGGACACCTGAAGAAGAGCCCCAAACCCAGAACAACATGGTATGGAGAGCCAGATATTTGGATGGGAGGAATTTTCCAGGGGTTCCCAGAAGTTCATGGAAGGGAAACTGGTGTGAAGACACTGGCTATCTCACAGTGAATTGGGATGGAGACCCAGATTGTTGTGATTTGGATATTAATGAATAGTGTGATCTTGCAACCTGGTGACATTTAGAGATCTTGGTCCTGGGATTGTTGTGAGGATGAAATGAGATAATAAATGAAAAGTTCTTACATTAATACCTGGCTCTTAACAGACTCTCAATGAATGTCTTTTGTAGTTGGCATTATTATTATTGACTCTTGAGGTGTCATGTTAGGGAAGTATATGAGGGCGTTATACCAGAAGGGCATTTAAGATATGTGCATTAAGCAAGTCCTGTAGATAGTCAGGAGCCCTGGTGGCACAGTGATTAAGAGCTTGGTTGCTAACTGAAAGGTTGGCAGTTTGAATCCACCAGCCGCTCCTTGGAAACCCTATGGGGCGGTTCTACTCTGTCGTATAGGGTAGCTATGAGTCAGAATTGACTCAACAGCAATGGGTTTTTGGTAGATAGCCAGGCTCCTGCATACAACAAATGGCACCACTGTGTGCACAGCCAGTCCGAGGCATGACCAGAAGCCATCTCTACTTGTCACTTTCCCAGATTTGGACAATGTTGGAGGCACTCAGAAGTCTAATTATTAAAAATTATGAATTAAATAGATATTCAACAGAGAAATTTCATGAGTCTGTGGGTGAAGGTGAAAGCTGCAAATAGAGACTACACTGAGGCAATGGTAGTTCTGTGGGAGTTTGTCCACGTTTTCCCCAAGACTACTAGATCCCCCATTGAGTAAGTGGGTGATCTGATAAGCTCCATCATAATCTGATGTCTTTATCCTTCTTCCTTGATTTTTAGGCTCAGAGATGGAAGAACTCATTTGACAAAAACACAGACCCCAGTCAAACATGTGTTGGGAGCTGTCTTCTGTGTCTAAAGCCATTTCTTTATAACATTCACATTTGTCCTGGATCCCTGGCATTGTGGTGGAGGGTGGGTTGGGACTTGACAAGTGCCGTAGGCTGTACCAATGGCAGAAATCTCATATAAAGTAGAAGGTGGAGTGATTATAAGTTCAATGAACATGAAGCCAGGAGAAGTGAAGATATAAGAGGGAAGGATGAGCAGCAGATGAGCACAACACCATCTTCTTAATGTTTCCCACATCCACTGGTTTTACCAGTAGCAAACAGCAGATGGCAGTGTCCCCAAGCACCAGGGTGGCCTTGGGTGAGGGGTGACCTGGACTTGCTGGACCAGACTGTATGAAGCAGTCTGATAATATGAATGACTAACATTACTCAAGAAATGTTTATATACCTGGCTTTGTTTAAGGTACTTTAAATGAATTAACTTGTTTAGCCTCAAAACAACTAAATATAATAGATAATGTCATTATCCCAGACACACTTCAGCCTCAGGGCCTTTGCACTTGCAGTTTCCACTAATAGGAATCCATGCATGTCACGTGCATGGCATTCGGGACTGTGGTAAAATGTCATCTCTTTAGAGTGGACTATCCTGATTGCTCCATCTAAAACTTCACATCACCCTTTATTCCCTGACCATGCTTTCTTTTTCTGCATAGCTCTTATCTCCCTAGCAGTATATATTTATTTGTGTATTGTCTGTTTTTACCTGTTTTGTTTATAGCTGTCTCCTCAGTACCCTTCTCAGAGAAGTAGCACAATAAATATGTGTTGAATGATGAATGAGGCTCGATTTACAGATGAAGAAACTAAGTTACAGAGTTTAAGCAAATTGCTCAAGGTCTCAGAATCATACATGGCAGAATTAGGATTGGAATCAGGTAGATGGGCTCCAGAGCCTAACCTCTTGACCTCTACTTTATATTGCCTCATGAGTACTTCCTTACATCATCCCTTTAATCCTGAAAGAGAAATAGATTTGCTGTGAACAGGACAGCAGTATGGGGAACACTTTGGTGGATGCCTGCCTCTGATCTCCTTGACTCTATTTTCCAGGCTGGGCCTCCAAACATGCTACTGGGAGGCCCAGAAACTCCTGGCTGGAGGGAAGACTCCATTGATCTCTTCTTCTTGCTGAGCATGAGAGCAGGAAGTTGGGCTAAGCCCCTCAGAAGACCTAGATCCCAGTGATCCCCTTACTGATGGAAAAAGGACGGCAGGGTCTCTGTATACCAGTGAATTTCTGGGAGTGGTACCAGGTTGGAGTCTCGGAATGCTCTGGTTGAAATGCTTAGATCCTTGTCCTATTGTCTTTACCCTCTGTGGAGGACACTGCTAAGCCCAAGACACAGCTGGCTTTGGAAATCTGCTTAAGGCAGGGCTCCACCTTTATCTCTAGCTGACTCACTGGAGAAGCAGGTATCTGGGCGCTTGTGACTTCAAATTCAGGGTGTGTCTTGTCAGACGTATGGATAAAGTTCTAAAGGAAACAAGTCAGTCTATTACTCTGGCAGTTAAGGAATCCTGGGCAGCCCTGGCCACTATCACAGCCATGGTCTGAGGAGTAGAAATGAGAAATCAGGGAATAATACCCCAGCAGTAAAGTTAAGTACCCAAGGGGCTGAGGCTCAAGACTTTGATAAGGCACAAGGGGGTAGGACAACTATGCAGATTATGGTTTGTGGTGGTCAGAGAAAAAGGTCAAAGCTGAGACCTAAGTTTAAAATCAAGTAGACAGCAGTGGCTGGACCAAGAGGCATAATCCAGGTCAAGCAATAGAAGAGAAACCAGGTATTCTAGGCCAGAGCAAGAACATTCAGAACATGGGGTAAGAAGTAGATCCTAGAGAGATAGCTCAAGGGGATGTTGTACCGTCTTTTATAGCACACTGTTGGCATTGGCAATAGATGGGGAGAGGGTCACTGAAGGGGCAGAGTCAGTTTAGGTAACACTGAAGTTGTGGAGAGGGGTCTCTAATAAACTTGGACTAAAAGCTCAAAAATTTGCAGATTCTGCTGTTCATGGGTCATTGCCTTCTTTCATTCATTCATTCATTCATTCAGAGCCTACTGAGCCAGATGCTAAAGTAAGTTATGGCTGAGATGAACCCACTTAGCCATAGGGTTTTTTTTTTTTTTTTTTGCAAGATTTCTTATAGAACATTTTCAAAGAGAACAACTTTCTTGTCAAATTTCCATACCCACATTATCTTACCCTGTGTCATGGATTGAATTGTGTCCCCCATAAATATGTGTATCAATTTGGCTAGGCCATGATTCCCAGTATTTTGTGATTATCTGTCATTTTGTCATCTGATGTGATTTTCCTATATGTTGTAAATCCTACCTCTATGATATTGATGAGATGGAATTAGCAGCTGTTATATTAATGAGGCAGGACTCAATCTACAAGATTGGATTGTGTCTTGAGCCAGTCTCTTTGGAGATATGAAAGAGAGAAGTGAGCAGAGACATGAGGACCTCATACCACTAAGGAACGAGAGCCAGGAGAATAGTGCATCCTTTGGACCTGGGATTCCTCCGCTGAGAAGCTCCTTGACCAGGGAAAGATTGATAACAAGGACCTTCCTCCTGAGCTGACAGAGAGAGAAAGACTTCCCCTGAAGCTGACGCCCTGAATTTGGACTCGTAGCCTACTAGACTGTGGGAGAGTAAATTTCTCTTTGTTAAAGACATCCACTTGTGGTTTTTCTGTTATAGCAACACTAGATAACTAAGACATCCTATGAAAATATAAAAAGAGCCCTGGTGGCACAAATGGTCTGTAATTGGCTGCTAATGGCAAGATTGGCAGTTTGAACTCACGCAGTGGCTCCACAGAAGAAAAGGCCTAACAGACTGCTTTTGCAAAGATTATAGCCAAGAAAACTCTATAGAGCACTTCTACTCTGTAACACACAGGGTCGCCATAAGTCAGGGGCCAACTCAACAGCAGCTAACAACATAAAGACACAGGAGTCCCTGGGTGGTGCAAACGGCTAATGTGCTTGCTGCTAATTGAAAGGTTGGAGGTTCTAGTCCACCCAGTAGCATCTTGGAATAAACGCTTGAAAATCTACTTCTGAAAAAAAAAAAAAAAATCAGCCATTAAATGTCCCATGGCACACAGTTCTACTCTGACACACACGGGGTTTCCATGAGTCAGAGTCAACTTGATGGCAACTGGTTTGCTGCTTATAAAGACATGTTTCTTCTAATATTTGAAACATTTTTAAATAGAGGATGATGTTTTCTGACTTGCTAGAAACTCAGAAAAAATTTTTTGAAGAAATTTAGTTAATGTGAAACTGATTTTTTATACTGAAGAGGCAATAATTTTTTCTCAAGATGTCGCCTACAAGTCCATCATTCCTGCCTAGAGCTCCTTCCGTGTATAGTTCCAAGAACACCACTGTCTTAATTCCATTCAAAGCACTCTTCAGGTTTACAGATTGGCTTCTCTGAAGCCTTTTACCTGATTCTTTTGTGTTGTTCGCGATTGTGAATCTCTTATTATAACTGTTCTGCGGCATCTTATGATTCAGAACAATCTAGCAAATGAAGATTCTCTATCAATTATATGTCAGCATGGCTTCCCATTAAAAAGACAGCATCTTTTAAATAAAAGAGGAGGGTGCTAATTACTCACATTGGGGGTGTTTATTAATAGCTCTAAACATATGTATTGAGCACTTACGTAGGCTTGTGGTTAAGAACATGTAATGCAACTTTAACTGTTTTAAGTTTCAGTGGGGACAGATAGTCATTCCAGGTTATTTGTTTCTGGGAAATTTAATTTAAAAATGTCAGGAATTTGAATCACGTCTAGAGAAAAGTATGGAGGCCAAAATAGCGATTGGGAACTCCAGCTCTGCCTCATTTAGAGAGGTTGAAAAGTGGCCAGTGGGTACCTGGTAGATCAAGAAGATACAGCAGGGTTGATGCCACCCATGTGCCATCAGCAAAAATTATTAAGATACTCAACAAAAAGCCACAGATACTTAGGCATTTAATTAAAACGTTTTAATATGGATATTGACAAGGATGTGGGAAATATTTCCCCTAATAGTTTTCATCTAGTACACTTTTCAAGTGTATTAAATAATATCAAATGTGGTCTGGAATAATTTATTTTTAATAAAATTTTACCAACAGATTATGTTCTATATGTTCTATTATGTTCATGTTCTATAACATAATGTAAATTTACATCTTACTCCCTCTACTTCCTGCTCCTATAGAGTTATTCACTAAATCATTCTCCCTTGGTTGAATATCCCAATACTAGTTAGAGACAAACCCTGCTGGAGACATACCAGAGTCTGAAAAAAAAAAAAAAAAAAAACCCTTGCCATTGAGTTGATTCCTACTCATAGTGACCCTATAACACAGAGTAGAACTGCCCTATAGGGTTTCCAAGGCTGTAATCTTTTATGGAAGAAGACTGCCACATCTTTCTCCCTCAAGAGGCTGGTGGATTTGAACTGCCAACCTTTCAGTTAGCAGCCAAGCACTTAATCACTGCACCACCACTGCTCATTTATCAGAGTCTAATACACTAATACTATGGACCCTTATTATCCTCATTCATCACTGAAAAAAGGATATCATAAAATGGTTAAATGGATTCCCAAAGGTGTCAGAAGATCATATTGGTAAAGTCCAGTATGAAATTCATTCATCTTCACTTCCAAACCACGAGCATTGACTATGTGCCAACATACATCCTAACACTATCATGGGCAGGGGCCATGGTTCCTAAAGTCTTTTTGACAGAGCAAGAAAATCACTTTGGGATCATGGTACTTAAGGTTTTTCAGCATACCGAACAAACAACCGAAAATAATAGGTCTTTCCTAGAAATATTTAGGAACCTCAGTGGCGCAGTGGTTACGAGCTCGGCTATTAACCTTTGAATGAACTTGTTACATCTTGGCTTGTTAATAATGAAGCAGAACTGTTTGATAAGCAAAGAACATGATTATAGAGAGGAGAAGAAAACTGAGGAACATGTCAGTGACAACTAACAATTTTATTTTTCATTTTACGATAATGGAAAATACCATCTAGGTTCCCGCTGAGCGGAGCGAGTCTGGAAAGAGCAAAAGGGAGGATTATGAGGTTTTATAAGTCTAATGAAAACAGATGTTATTGCTTCGGGCCAACTTGTCTCCTCTTAGATCTGTATAAAGAGCCACCTATACATTGCCAAGTGAAATGGCTTTCAATAACAAGGCTCCAGGCTGGCCCAGCCATTTTCCTTGCAGCCCTGTGTTCTGTGACCAAGTTGCTGTGTGAGCCACTCCACCTTCAGGGCGTCCCCCTGTGGTTATGTGAAGTCCAGCAAACCCCTAGGCCTCATCTCTCTGGCTGCTGTGCTGCTGTCTCCTTCCAGTGATCTGAGCCCCTCAGGGAGTCTCTACCCTCAAGTGTCTACCAAAAATTATCATTTCTTGAAAGAGTCCATTTCCCTTGGAAAGATATGAATCTCTTATATTCCGTCTTAGTTCTCTAAGCTACTAAATCCTTGAGGAAACACAATTATTTCCTCTCCCAGAAACATTCAGTTACCAGCAATTTTTCTCCTAACTTTGTGTTTGCCGTTGCTGAGATTCAAGCCCTAGTGTTTAATTTTTGCGTGCATTTTGTATACCAGGTCTATGCTAAGCCCTTCACAATCATGATAGAATCTAATCTTACTGTATGCTTACTGAAACCCCTTGAATTAAGTTTTATTACCCTCACTTTACAGGTAAGAAACCTGAGGCCCAGAGTAAACTATGTAATTTGCTTGATATCATAGAGCTCAGAGGTAGCATATTGATCCAAGAACTCAGATTCCAAAGACTATGTTCTTACTCAAAAAAATATTCTCTCTCTTTTGGGCCAAATCTGCTAATAGTATGTCTTGACATTTATTTTTCTTCAAATTATTTATGACTGACATTGTATAATTCCACTTAGGGCTGTGTGACCTTGAGCAAGGTGCTTTAGCTCTTTGCACCTCATCTGTAAAATGGGATTATGATGCTACCTAACATAAAAGAGAGTTGCGAGAATTAAGAGTTAATCTACGTAAAATGATGGAGCCTGGTGGCACAGTGGTTAAAAGCTACGGCAGCTAACCAAAAGGTTGGCAGTTCAAATGCACCAGCCTCTCCTAGGAAACCCTATGGGGCAGTTCTTCTCTTCCTCTAAGGTGTCTATGAATCAGAATTGACTCAATGGCAATGGGTACTGGTATATGTAAAATGATAAGAACAATGCTTGTCTAATTACAAGCATTATATAAGTGTTAATTATTATTATTGCTAGTATAGTAGTAGTAAACTTATTTGTCTGGGCATTTATTATCTGTCTCCTATATTATAATGCAGTCTCCTTAAGGATAGAGACTATTTTGTTCATTACTGTATTCTCATCGTCAAGAACAATGACTAGCACATAGTAAGAGCTTAATGATCTTTTATTGAATGAATAAATGACTTCAAGCCCTCCTATTCCTTTTTCTGTGACTTGTGGGATTTTTGGCTGCCAAAGTTGATGACTGGGTGACATATTCTTCCATGAGAAAGCTTCACACACCTGGTCCCAGCATCTCCATGTGCTCAGATACAAAGTGGGCGTCACTTGTGTTCTTTGCCATGCCTCCTGCTGATGGTCTTCTTTCCTGACAGCTTCTTCCATGGGCCTCATGGATAGTCAAGTCATTCTCCATTCTCTTCAAGTTATCATTTTCTCTCCATCTCATAAAAATGAAACTGTCCTTAATTTTATTTCTAGAAGGCCTCCTTTCTGGTAGGTGATATCTAATTATTCTTGTAAACTAACTTGCATGTGAATTGTCCTGATGTTCCCCCATTTCTTTTTTTTTTTAAATAATATTTTATTGTATTTTTGGTGAAAGTTTACACAGCGAATTAGGTTCCTATTTAATAATTTCTACACAATCGTTCAGTAACATTAGTTACATTTTATACAGTGTGTCAACTTTCTCATTATTTCTATTCTGATTGTTCTGTTTGCAGTAATCTAGTTTCCCTGCCCCCTTGCCTTCCCATCTTTGCTTTAGAGTATGTGTTGACCGTTTGGCTTCATATAGATGTTTTTTTTTAAAGAAGCACAGTACTCATGGGTGGTATTGTTTATTTCATGAGCCAATCTGTTATTTAGCTGAAAGATGGCCTCAACGAACAGTTTTGGTTCAAGATTTAAAGAATATCTCAGGGTGATAGCCTCTGGGAGTCCTTCAGCCTCAACAGTAAGTCTGGACTTTTTAAGAATTTGAGTTCTGTTCCACATTTTTCTCCCATTCTATCAGGATTCATCTATTGTGCTCTTGGTCAGAGTTATCAGTAGTGGTAGCTGGGACCATCTAGTTCTTCTGGTCTCAGGGTAGACAAGATTTGTGTAGACTATTAGTCCTGTGGCCTAATTTCTTCTCTGAGTCTTTGGTTTCCTTCAATCTTTTTTACTCCAGATGTATAGAGACCAGTAGTGATATCTTAGATGACCACTTGCAAGCTTTTAAGACTCCAGATGCTACTCACCCAACTAGTATGTAGAACATAAACTTTATGTACTATATTATGCCGATTGACCAAGTTGTCCCACGAGAGAGTCTATGGTACTAAGCCTTCAGGCCCCGTAAACCAATTCTGTGAGGGGTTTAATAAGTATCTGTGTTTGTATATTCATATATACAATTTTAAAAGTCCCCATATGCTTTATTATATATATGAACATATATGGATACATACACTTACATATATACACACCTTCACATAGATATATCTATATATGTCCACCTATATACATATATATACATAACTGTACACTTGTATGCATACATACACACACGTGTCCACACTCCTATTATTAAGTAGTTGTTGCACAGTTGTATATGTCCTAACATTTAACAAAAACGTCCTTTTTTCTTGCATACTTATTAGTGACATCACTTACTTTGGTCAAGCTGTGCGCACTTCACCCACCTTTGGTGTTATAATTCCCAACCCCCATAATAACAAGTGTCTACTATCTGGAGATTGATTCCATCCCGCCCCCCCACCTATCTCTGGTAACCACCAGTGAACATTGTTTTCAGTATGTATACCTTATTCTTGTCTTTTTATAATAGTCATATTTGTCCTTATGAGATTGACTTATTTCACTCAGCATAATGTCCTCCAGTTTCATCCACATTGCAATATATTTTGAGAACTCATAATTATTCTCTACGTCTGCATAGTGTTCCATCGTATGAATAAATACATTTTGTTTATCCATTCATCCCTTGACAGGCACTTAGGTTGTTTCCATCTTTTTGCTATTGTGAATAGTGCTGCAATGAATATAGGTGTATATATGTCTGATTATGTCCTTAGTATTAGATCTCTAGGGTATATACCTAGCAGTGGGATTTCTGGATCATAAGGTAGTTCTAGTCTTTTGAGAAAGCATCATACTGTTTTCCATAGTGGTTGTATCATTTTACAATCCCATCAGCAGTGGATAAGGGTTTCAATCTCCCCATACCCTCGCCAGCATTTGTTTGTTTGTTCTTTTATCATTGCTATTTTTGCAGGGATGAGATAGTGTCTCGCTGTAGTTTTGATTTGTGTCTCTCTAATGGCTAATGATTGGGAGCATTGTTTCAGGTGTCTGTTGGCCACTTGAATGTCCTCTTTGGTGAGGTGTCTGTTCACGTCCTCTGTCCATTTTCTATTTGGATTGTTTGTCTTTTTGCTGTTGGGTTGTTGATGTTTTCTACATATTTTAGAGATTAGACCTTTATCAGATCTAATCAGATATGTCATTCCCAAAGATTTTTTCCCAGTCTGTAGGGTCTCTTATTACTCTTTTGATAAAGTATTTTGATAAGTATAAGTATTTAATTTTTAGGTGTCCCTTCTACTTCTAAAATTCTCTAACTCTGACCTGATGTAACTGTGTAGTTACTTCACAATGTGATACATGTGTGATAGTATTAGTATATAAAAATATGCTAATATTTGTGCCATATCTGATAATGATGTTGTCAATAAAAAGTGTTTTATTGACTATGCAAAGGCATTTGACTGTGTAGATCATAACAAATTAAGGATAACATTGCGAAGAATGAGAATTCCAGAACACTTAATTGTGCTCATGAGGAACCTGTACATAGATCAAGAGGTAGTTGTTCAAACAGAACAAAGGGATACTTCATGGTTTAAGGTAAGGAAAAGTGTGCATCAGGGTTGTATCCTTTCACCATACTTATTCAATCTGTATGCTGAGCAAATAATCCAAGAAGCTGGACTATATGGAGAAGAATATGGCATCAGGATTGGAGGAAGACTCATTAACAACCTGCGTTATGCAGATGACACAACCTTGCTTGCTGAAAGTGAAGAGGGCTTGAAGCACTTGTTGAAGAAGATCAAAGACTACAGCCTTCAGTATGGATTACACCTCAACATAAAGAAAAAAAAAATCCTCACTTCTGGACCAATCAGCAGCATCATGATAAACAGAGAAAAGATTGAAGTTGTCAAAGATTTCATTTTACTTGGCTCCACAATCAACACCCATGGAAGCAGCAGTCAAGAAATCAAAAGATGCATGGGAAAATCTGCTGCAAAAGACCTCTTTAAAGTGTTGAAAAGCAAAGATGTCACCTTGAAGGCTAACGTGCACCTGACCCGAGCCGTGGTAGTTTCAATCACATCATATGCATGCACAGGCTGGACAATGAATAACGAAGTCTGAAGAAGAATTGACGCCTTTGAATTGTGGTGTTGGCGAAGAATTTTGAGTATAATGGACTGCCAAAAGAATGAACAAATCTATCTTGGAAGAAATACAACTAGAATGCTCCTGAGAAGCAAGGATGGCAAGGTTACACCTTACATACTTTGGACATGTTGTCAGGAGGGATCAGTACCTGGAGAAGTAAAGTAGAGGGTCAGCAAGAAAGAGGAAGACCCTCAATGAGATGGATCGACACAGTGGCTGCAACAATGGGCTCTAGCATAACAAAGATCGCGAGCATGGCGCAGGAGTGGGTAGTGTTTCATTCTGTAGTACATAGAGTTACTATGAGTCAGGACTGACTCAATGACACCTAACAACAACATCTGATAATCAACACCTTCATCCAAAGGAGGAGATTTAATGTCAGTACTCAGGCATCAAAGCTGACCTCTTAGAAAAAAAGAATATTTGCTACTGATAGACCATCTTGAAATCCCTTGTTATATACCATGTTTTTTGTTTCCCAGGAGTAAGTAGGGCTAGTTCTTTCTGCCTCATCTGATCAGCTTTCCGCCTGACTTCATAGGCTTTTTTCCTGACTGGGTAAGTTTTGTTTAACTTCCCTCCCTCCTGTGCAAAAGTTGTAGTTTGCAGGTAGAAACCAGGAGAGAGAGAGGAAAAGCAGAAAGAGCAAGGGGCAGAAGAAGAGGACAAGAACACAGTGCAGGGTGCACCAGCAGAAGAGAAAGGACTGGCCAAAGGGCAATGGCAGAGCCAAAACAGGTGCTGCAGAAGCAAACAGGAAAAGAAGGAGAAAACACAAGGTAAAAGCAGAACAGGAGAATTAGCACAGTGAGAGGGTGGTGAGAAGGTAGACGATTCTGCCAGGCAACTGAGACAACCCAGCAGAGAAGAGTGGGCTGAGAGGGACAGGACACAGATGGATTAAGGGATGGGATAACCACCGTCAGTTACCTATGTGAGGAAAGATTGGCGGTCTAACTGAAATACACGTGGTTTGTTTAGAATTTTGGTGGTATAACTTATTTATGATACTTCCGTTTCATTTAATCTTATTAAATTGTAGTTAGAATCTTACTCATTACATGCAAACAGTTACTCTCAATGCACCAGTTGTATCTATGCTTAAGATACAGAGGATCACTTATTAGGGGGAAGGTATCTAGGTGGTGCAAATGGTTTGTTCTCAACTACTAATCAAAAGTTTTGCAGTTCAAACCCACTCAGCAGTGCTGTGGAAGAGAGGCCTGATGATCTGCTTCCGTAAAGATTACAGCCAAAAAAACTCTATGGAGCAGAGTAGTGAATCAGAATCAACTTGATGGCAATAGATTTGTTTGTTTGGTTAGTTTTTATTTTATTAAGGAGCAGAAATGTTATAGCTTCACTTTTAATTAATTATTATTGAATGTACATGAATTAATATTACATAACTGGAATCTTTCTGATTATACTTGGCTGTGCTAGGCACTGTTCTTGACAATATATAAATATGGCTGTCACCTTTTACAGGAAAGGAAGCAATTATTTCCCAGAAGATAAGATCTGGTTTCAATGTGTTGTCCTTGTTAGCTATAAAACAGAACATGGACCACACAGGGTTTGGAGAAAAACCACTTCACATATGGACACAAGTCTCTCTCCATTCCCACTGCCCCCACCCTCATCCAAGCCACCATCAGCTCTCACTTGAACAGTTGTAATAGTCTTCAAGCGCCTTTCCCCACTTTCACTTTTCATATTTCCAATGTTTTATCCACAAAATATCCCAGGTGAACTTTTAAAAAGATCACATCCCCAACCCCCATCATTTAAATTTTTAATGGTTTCCCATTGCACAAGGGATAAACCTAAATTCCCATAAGGCCTTGTATAATCTTGCCCCTGTGAATCTCATCTTTATGTCCAACTATACTGATCTGCATTTTTCTAGCCTGATGTGCCAAACTCTTCCCTATCCCAGGGCATTCACATAAGTCTGCCTTCAGTCTGGAACACTCTTCTCCCGTTCTTCATCTGGCTAATACTCACACTTTCTGTTTAGGATAAATACTGTTTTCCTCAGGGAAGCTTTCCCTGAACAACCTAGTCTATTTTGCTTCTTTTACTCATCAGTTCACATGATTATACTTTCATACTCATTTATGTAATTGTTTGTTTGCTGTCTGTGACCCTGGCTGGTTGTGAGTCCTGTGGAAACAGAGGCCTTGTCTATCTTGCCCATCATTCTTTCCCCATTGGCTGCCATGTTCCCATCACATGATGAATACTCAATTTACTGGGAGAAGGAGTAGATGACATTCACCCTTCCAACAGCCTAGACTTGTTTACAATTTCAAGGAATTTGCCTCAGGTAGGGAACAAACAACTCTTCCTACAAGGCTGGGTAGCATTTTCCTGAATGGGCTCAGTACTGCAGTACTGATGGTGGGAGACAGAGATAGTAAGCCTGTGCGTCTTCCAGAAGTAGAATGGTGCCTGCCATTTCTGATGAAAGCAATGATTGCTCGGTATTCAAAATGTTTACAGCTGGCTGCTCTAAGCTGGGGATTTGTGGTCCTTTTTAGTTACAATGGAATCTAGCTGAAGGATTTCAGTGTAGCTGGAGTTAAAGAGAAGACTTGCTAGCACTTGGTTAGAATAAAGAAGACATTTAAGGCCTTTGATTCTCTATTCTTGACACTACTTTCTTCACAGCAAGTCACATTCGGCACCCAACAGCAACAACATGGTTTAGAGTACAATCATAGCCTTCTTCAGACTAGCCGCAAGTCTCTCATACTTTCTTCTGAAATAATGGAGTCCAAAATCTTCTTAGTACAATGACTGGCTTTCAATATCCCAGGATACCTTCTTCAAGGACTTTTGAGCAAATGTTTCCAGTTGTGTTGGAGTGATCTCTGGCAGGGCCAGATACAATCTAAGGCAGCTTCCAGCTGTCCTCCTATATTCCCAAACATTGTTTTTAAAGATACTGATACAAGCTAGACCTATTACACATGGTTATTTCTTTCTGTTGGTGGTAGGGACTAGGGAAGACAATGTACGCTCAGCTCTAACATAGGTAATCAAATACAAGTGATCCAATGTAAACTTCTCAATTTGGTGATTCTCTTCTGGCAGTCAAACCTGCTTAGTAGCTTTCAGGATTCATCCTTACTTATGGCATTAAACACTTAGGGCCTCTCATCTCAAAAGGACACCACGTATACAATTATCTTTCCAGTGCTTAATCAACCTTTGTCAATAGTATGTTTAATATTTAAACACTCTTTACTGTCATTTTTATCTGTTTATTCAGTGGCCATCTGCAGAACCAGTACAAATGAAATGAAACTTGTGGGGCAATAAAAATATATTGAGAATCATTGAATTGGACAATGGGAAGGTTGTGTCTATTCAAACACCTGTCTTCCACCTACCCACCATCTGTGCAATTACTTCACTCTTCAGCCTCTCTACTCACCCATACAATTACCCTGTCAAGAGGAGAGTGTGGCTCAGGTGGATTTAATACGGACTTAATATGGCCCATTGAGTTTAATGTTGATTTCCTTTAAGTAACCATTTTTTGTTCTTGCTATAAATCTCTGTCTATGTGTCTATGCTTAATTTGGATGACAAGTTGATCTAAGGCAAGAGCCAGTTTACATGTTTTGTAAAGAGACTAGATCAAATAAGCAGATGATAGGGCTTCTGATGCAGTAAGTGAAAACAGCAGAGTGATGCATAATTCACAGGTTACAGCAAAGTTGAAAGAGAAGTTAATATTTTAATGTGTTCATAAGAATTCCTTCACTCAAATTCTCAATCTGAATGTAACAATCATCTATAAAGGAAAGGGAAGGAGCTAAAATATAACCGATGCCAACTCCACATTGAGTGTGATGCTAGAGGGTTCATGCTCATTTTCTCAACTAGTAAAACAACTCTTCAAAGTGAGTATTTTATAGACAAGGAACTTGGGCATCAGAGAATTTAAGTATCTTGGCATACAAGCCCGAGTTTATCAAACCTGAAAGTCTGTGTTCTTTCCTCTAAATAGTAGTATCATTTACCTGGTGATAGTATATCAGTCTGGATGGTTCATCATATGTGATATATTATGCTATAGCCCCTGTAGAAGACAAATAATGATTAGAAGAAATGGAAGTCCTAAGAAATTATCCACCCAGTTAACTAAACCAAAATTAAATCTGCTGCCATTGAGTCATTTTCGACTCATAGCGATCCCACGTGTGACAGAGTAGAACTGAACTCCATGGGGTTTTCTTGGCTGTAATAGTAACAGAAGCAGATCACCAGGCCTTTCTTCCATGGTGCCGCCAGGTGAGTTAGTGCTGCTGGGTGGGTTCAAACTGCCAACCTTTCAGTTGGTAAATAAGCACAAACTGTTTATGTCACCCAGGGATCTCCCCAATTACCTAAATATGACATTATCAGAGATGAAAGCAACTGGATAACCATACTTGTTCATTTCTTATCTATTCATTCACTCTTCCAAAACATATTCGTTCATTACCAGCTATATGTCAGGCACTGGAATAGACATTTTGGATGGAATGATAAGCAAGAGGGAAATGCTTTCTGTTGTCATGGAGCAGAGTGTCTACAGGGAATAGCACAATGCAAATTGACCCCTGTGGGTTCTGAAGCGGTATATGTCTCAATGCTGCCTGCCTTAGAATGTGAGAAACCAAGTACAAATAGATGCTACTTCTTAGATATAGTTTATGAAATATAAAGAAGATGTCAGTTTTCAAAAATGGCTGTTAAAAAATACTCAGACAATATAAATACCAAAAATGTATAAGTAAATTAAAAAATCAGTAATGTTTTATGTTTAGTCAGGTTTAAAATATCCATCTTATTTGATATAGTTCATAAATATCATGAGTACTGTTGAAATATGAGAAAAGTTATTGAAGGAGCAATCTATAGTTGGTTTTCTGAATTTGTCAGTAAGTTTACACCACTGTGTACCTTTATATTCATTTGCAGGAGTCCCTGGGTAGCACAAAATGTTAAGCGCTTCACTACTAGTCAAAAGGTTGGCGGTACAAGCTCCCAGAGGTGCCTGGGAAGAAAGGCCTGGTAATCTGTTTCTGAGAGGTCACAGCTTTGTAAACTCTATAAAAAAGAAACCCATTGTAGTCGAGTTGATTCTGACTCATAGCTACCCTATAGACTCTATGGAGCAGTTCTATTCTGCATACATGGGGTCGCTATGAGTCAGAATCAACTTGACGCCAACCAAAAACAACAACAATCGAAGAAAGGCACAATTGGCCTTCAGTTATTGCACCTCAGTACTGACCCAAGAAATTCCTATTTAAATGATACTAAAAAAAAAAAAAAAATTGCTGTCGAGTCAATTCCTACTCATAGTGACCCTATAAGACAGAGTAGAACTGCCCTATAGGGGATGGTGCAGTGGTTAAGAGCTATGGCTGCTCCTTGGAAACCCTGTGGGACAGTTTTACTCTGCCCTATAAGGTCACTGTGAGTTGGAATTGACTCAAGGGCAATGTGTTGGTTGGTTGGTTGGAATCTTTATGGAGGCAGACTGCCACATCTTTCCTCCAAAGAGCCACCGGTAGATTTGAACCGCCGACCTTTCGGTTAGCAGCTGAGCACTTAACCACTGCACCACCAGAGCTCCTTATTTAAACGATAAGTACTCAGAATCATTCAGCAGCATCCACAGGTCGTAAGTTCTTTCCCAAGAAAAATTTATCCTCCTTCCTGGGTCCTGAGTCAAGAGCCAGGAGTTGCACTCACTGAATTGTCATCATTAGACGTAGTAAGGTCAATTAAAAAATTCATAACAGATACATTGAGCATGTCATACCAATTTCTCTGCTGTTTAGATGAAATGTGCTTTGTGTTGCTCTCAAATTAGACACTCATCATGCCTAATTAGCCCCTTACATAGAACAGCTGCTGGCTTTTGCAATGTTTTTAATCTAGTGCTGAGTGCACCCATTGTTGGTGTGCACTATGAGAATTATTTAATCAATTCTGTGATATATGCATCATTTGATGTGATGTTCAAATACAAAAAAGAATTGGCTAGAGAAAAACATGGGGTATATTCATCTTCACCTAGAAAACTTACCTCTGAAATGATTATATTAAAAGGTATTTCTGGCTATTATATTGGAAAAAGTATTTTAATATTTTAAAAATTAAAAATTCTTTTAACTTGAGATTAAACATTATTTTGTGACAGTTTGTGAAGAAAAGGAAGCAGATGCAAATAGAATATCCATTCGTGTGTTCAGAGGGCTGAAGAAGTGATTGAATCATCAGGGTGGGCCTCAGGGAGAAACCAGGACTCAGAGAATCTTGAACTTGACTTTCACTTTAAAGCTTTGCTAACACACTTACTTCCTACTTTTGCTCTTTGTAAGATTGGAAAATAACCATCCAAAAGCATATATATAAAGCAACTTAAGATGGAAAGTATTACCGCAGGTATACAAAATGCAATTCTGTGCATGTAGTTCTACATTTAAACATCATAATAATTTTATCTTCCACAAAATTAGAAATCTTGTGGTGGATTCCATTACCAATGGTACATGTATTTTGGGGAGTAGGGAAAGCTTCGGGGAAATCTACTGTAATCATAACAAGCACTAGTCTGCCTCCTTTTATTTTTAAGTGTATGTATATACTTTTCACTTGATGGGAGACAGAGTTGAAATAATTGTTTCACAAATAAGATAGCAGAGGAAAGGAAAACTTACAAAGCCATGTGGGTTACATAAGGAGATATTGGCTAGGGTCCCGTAGTTTATAAGTTTTTATTCCTTCCAACTTGCTAAATAGAGGTAGAAATCTAATATATCATATTTTGGTCTATAAAGGGCAAAAAAAAAAAAAAAGTCTTTACCACAATTATCCTTTTTCAAATCATAGAGGTAAAATTTGGCTAAGGAAAGGGACATACTCAAATTTTCACTGCCAATGTGCAGTAATCTATTAATATGGATTTCATGCACTATTCTAAACATCATTTATTGACATTGGAACAATGGATTTTATAGCAATGTTCTTTGAAGAACTGTTTTCAAAGTCAGAGATAGTTTATTCATATATGCATGTATGTATATATGTCTGTGTCTTAGTCATCTAGTGCTGCTATAACAAAATACCACCAGTGGATGGCTTTAACAAAGAGAAGTTTAGTCTCTCACAGTCTGGTAGGCTGCAAGTCCAAATTCAGGGCATCAGCTCCAGGAGAAGACTTTCTCTCTCTGTTGGCTCTGGAGAAAGTTTCTTTTTTTTTTCTTTATTTATTTTATTTATTTATTTTTATTGTACTTCGGGTGAAGGCTTACAGAACAAATAGTTTCTCATGAAACAGAAGTACATATGTTGTTTTATGACATTGGTTAACAACCCTACAACATATCAACCCTCTAACTTCTCAAACTTTTTTTTTTTTTTTGGTGAAAATACACATAGCCAAAGATACACCATTTCAAAAATGTCTACATGCACAGTTCAGTGACATTGACTACGCTCTTCGAATTGTGCTGTTATTCTCACTTAAGATGAAAGCTTACAGAACAAAATAGATTCTCATTCAACAGTTACTACAGATGTTGCCCTATGACAATGCTTAACAATCTCACAACACATCAACAATATCCTTACTCAACCTTGGGTTCCCTATCACCAGCTTCCTTGTCCCCTTCTGCTTTCTGGCCCTTGTCACTGGACTCCTGTACCTCGTTAGTCTCATTTGGTTTTACGGGGCTGTCCACTCCCAGACTGAACAGTTTCACCACTGAGCTGAAGGGGTGTCTGGGGGCCATACTCTCGGGGTTTCTGCTGGAGAAAGTTTCTTGTGATGCATTGGGTCTTCCCTTGGTCTGGGAGCATCTCAGCACAGGAACCTCAGGCCCAAAGGATGCCCTCTGCTCCCGGCACTGCTTTCTTGGTGGTATGAGGTTCCCATGTGTCTCTGCTTGCTTCTCTCTTTTATATCTCAAAAGAGATTGGCTTAAGACACAATCTAATCTTTTAGACCTCATCAGTATAATTGCTGCTAATCCATCTTATTACATCATAGTGATAGAGTTTACAACACATAAAGAAATCACATCAGATTACAAAATGGCACACAAGCATACAATACTGGGAATCATGACCCAGCCAAGTTGACAGGTATTTTTGGGGGACACAGTTCAATCCATGACAGTCTGTATATACATACAGATGCATACACACTAAACAGAGTTTAATAAATGTTCACTGTCAATACACACTATGTTTTCTTTAATGGGTCCACTTTGGGAAGTTTGTTTATACAGGGCTGATATTTAGTTGATACACAACCAGAATGGCCAAAGTAATTGTTTATGGCTGGCATGGCTTCTGATTTATACAACACAAATTCCTTCTGATTGGCTAATGCGTGTATCATACTGGCTATTAAATGTTTTGATTATCATTCTGTATGTGTACATTTTAATGCAATCTGTAGGATGCCTTATAAACCACTTGGAACAATAACTACTAACAATTAGATAGAAATAGCAAGAAAGGTGGAGATACTATTTATTTGTGGAAGCTTCTTTACGCTAGTACTTGTTGAGAGATAAAGTTGGTAAACAAGAGGGGAAAAAGAGAAATATTATTATGTGCAGGTTAAACAAGGAACCATATAGTGAAGCAGGTCAAGCCAGTTATGTCTATATGATTGTAACAATGTTCACAGGATATGCAAATCTCTGTTTGACAGGATGAACATTTCCACCCTGTAGCAAGAGAATTCTTCACTTAAATCAATTTAAAAATTTTAATTTACTGGAAATATTTTTTAACATTTTTGGACTGAATATGAGCATCTCTCTCTCTCTTTCCTCACATAGATAAGAAAGAAAAAAGAATCTTCTATGCAAATTTTCAAAGACAGGATTTGGCTATTTAATGCAATTAATCAAAAATACCCCAAAGCAATAATTTCCACAAATGCTTTAAAAATACTATATTAAAAAATAATTAAGTATTGTAAATTTTCATCTTTTGTGACTTTGGTGGATATGTTTTTCCATACTACTTTTATGTACTTTTTTCTATTTCAGTAGCAAGTGTTTCCTATTTAAATAGCATTTAATTGAATTCATTTATTTGTTCTCAGTATAACTACTTAACTTAATTCAACCTGCTTTTCAACTTAATTTGGTTGAGTAGATTCATTTTATATTCAAGATCCTTATTTTCTTTATTATCTTTCATAAAGCAGAACTATGTAAATTGAATACATTCATTCTTGTCCACTCTTTACTTCTAGAAGAAAACATACCATTCATCATGAAAGAAAACTAAAATATTTTTTAAAGTTAGCAATGGTTATTCTGCAACCGTAGATCTTAATGTTCTTATAAGCATTACCTTTACTTGTAACTTATTCCATTTGTATGAATGTTGGAGCCCCAATCTAAAAATACATAAAGAAAATTTTCCATCAAGTATTCCTTACTCCAAGTGACGTAGAAAAACTTAGCATACAATGATTCTTTAAATGCATTTTACCAGTTGTCATTGAGTCAATTCTGACTCGTGGTGACCCCATGTGTGTCAGAGCAGTACTGTGCTCCATAGGGCTTTCAAATGATGATTTTTTTGGGAGTAGATCACCAGGCCTTTCTTCTGAAGTGCCTCTGGGTGGACTCCAGTCTTCAGCCTTTCGCTTAGCAGTCAGTCGCATTAACAGTTTTCACACCCAAAATAAAAACCAAACCATTTGCTACTGAGTCAATCCTGACTCATGGAGACCCTGTGTGTGTTAGAGTAGAATTGTGCTGCATTAAGATTTTCTTGGCTGTAATCTTTACAGAAGCAGTTTGCTAGACCTTCTGTGGCGCTGCCGGGTGGGTTCCACCCCAATTTTTGGGTTAATAGACAAGTGTAAATCATCTGCACCCCCCAGGGACTCCCAAATTCTCTTTTGTGATTGGTAAAACACAGTTTTCATTTAAGTACATAGACTTATTTTAGTCACTTGAAGTAAATCTTTTAAAGGGAATGAACAAAATCACTTTAACAAAATGTGTTTAAAATGGATGTTGAATCTCAAGCCTAAATCAAAAGGGAAAATCATTCCTTTACCCCAAGTTTAGTTTGGGGCAGATTTTTCATGATCTAAGTCTTCAAATATTCACTTGATTCGGAGACCTTTCCCAGTTACGTATCCCTTCTGCTCAGATTCAGACAGATGTATACCATCGGATTTATTCTGAGCCAAGGTAAGCTTTCTCTAACTTGCCAAAGGTGTTCTTTGTGGAGAGAAGATCAGGCAGGGAGGATTCAATGGCACTCCTAAGATAAGCGGCAAATACACAGTTTTCTTTTATCTCCCCCCTCCATTGTGAAGTATATGATTGCAGGCCCTGGAGTCTGAGCAAGAATATTGAGATGCATTTTCCTTGACTTTAAGCATATTTATATGCCCTTCTTTTATATGTATATATATATGTATATAAAGTCCCTCGGGTTTTTACTTCTAAAGCTTTCTCCTAGTCTTGCTGCTTGTTTCCCTCTGAGAAAATGTCCCTGGAGTCTGCCATCACTGATCATGTCTTCAGGTGCTAAAATGTCAGTAAGGATTTTGATTTTAGTATCTCAGGAAGGAATAAATATAGAAACAGAAGAACTTGTCTGGAACTAAGACCTTCTTATTTACGGATAATGAAAACTACCTAATGTACTTTATTAGTATTTGGGTTTCAAAGCGGAATGCTTTTTCAGTGCTTGCTTTCAAGTTTCACCTACATCATACGTGTAGCACTTCGTTAGCGCTTGGCTTCTGTCCTAAATATAACTGTTTGTATGTCCAGAAATACAAAATGGAATGTAATAAACACATAGAGAAAATTTAAGATTACTCGGTTAAGGAAAGTATCTCTTCTTACCTCTGGTGAACTTCGTGCCCTGTGAATTTAGAATAGAGCTCATTAGTGCCTAAACCTAATATAAACCTACCAGAACTTCGTCTCTCTTGTTGGTGAATTAAAGAATTTTTCTTTTTTTATAGAAAAAAATTCTAAAATGTTTTGTCCATAATATATTTACTTATTTGCTCATTCTCCCTGTGTATAACCAATTTCCTGGTGCCAACAGCCACCAACTTGGCTCTGATTACCACCTTGTCACTGAAGCCATGAAGTAGTTTTTCTTCTAACATCATTATTTTTGTGTTTTCTCTTCTGTCTAGTAGTTTTAAAATGTGGCTCTCTGCTCAACACCCCTCCTTGCAAATTATTTTTCTAGCAAAGAACCACTGTGACCCTTGGTGTTACACTTTTCCTTGACTCCCACCTTCCTTTTATCCTTGCATGCCCCATGTTTCTTTCAAGAGTCATTCCTTTTATTTTCAGCCTTTTCTTGTTGACAGTTGGGCCTCTTAAGTCCTTGCCTGTATGGGCTATTCCACTTTCTAGGGGTTTCCCTCAGCTTTTCTTCACTGGCTCAACTGCCCAAGCCACCAGCAGCCTAGCTCTTTCTCCTTCTTGGGTTGTCGCACACTCTTCCCACCACTCCAGAAAGAATGATCCCACCCTCAAGTTAACCATGGGCCTAGAACTTTCCAAGTAACTCTTAAGAGCTCTGGGGCCTCATGTCTCTATTTCCTTCATGAGTGGTGATCAGAGCCAGCACACAGTGTCTGGAGTTGGGGTGGGCTGCAAAGCCTTTGGTTTTGCCCTTTGGAAGGTTATGGCTTCCTTGTGGTGGAGATATTGTGCTCTTCAGAGAATCTGTAGTGGGGCTGTCACTCTCTACCAGGTTCAGAGGTTGATTTTTTTATTTTTTTATTTTATTGTCCCTGTCAGTTAGCAGCCCAAGGTTACTGCCAGCTGTCTGTCAGGGCTTTGATTTTCGTCAGCTCTGGCCAGGTCCTTTTAGTGATCTGCTATCTTTTCAGCTTTGTTCAGGCTGAGCTCTACTTGTCTACTAATTAGCTCTTTGGAGATTTCCCTTTTAAAACTCACTATCACAGAGGACAGGAACCGTTCAAAAGTTTTGTGCTCATAGGAATTCCATATTCATCCATATCCCATGCAGCCATATTTTTAAAATTAGAAGTGGCAGGTCGGGCCAATTTAAGGTATGTAGGTACCATCATCTATAAAGAGAGACCTTCGGGTTCTTGATCAGGTATGTAGATGAGTGACAGGGAAAGGGAAACGTTTACATCAAAAAACACCGAGAGGTACAAATTAAAAAGACACTATCACTCTGTATAACATATTCTCATTTTCTTTATTTTCTGGTGTGCAAATATTGTGCTAGCTGAATATAAAAGTAGCACAACTTTAGGGTACAAAAAAAACACTGTAATAACATCAAGAGTGGTCTTACATCAAGGAGGGCCCTGAGGATGTCTTTGTTGTCAACTTCAGAAGAAAAGAGAGGAACAGAAGAGGAAACTGGCAGAAGGAATAGATGCCAAAGAGAACTCTAAAAAGGATTAGGTCCGGGTGAGGTGATCGGTATTCGAAAACAGTCTGCCTTCTGGCTCTGATCTGAGGGAATCGGCTGGCAGCCAAGCCAGAGGGCATAGCAGCACAAACACAACTTTGGCACACTACTCGAGGGTTGCCTCAGTGCCTTAGAAACTGTGCTAGCAATTAGAAACAACACTATGTAAGACCAACAGGCACAAGTACTCTACTTAATGATAAAATCAGCTTTTTGCATAATTCGCAACCTTCTTGTCCCCTCCTCACAAACATACTTTCTTTTTTCTGCAAGTCCTCTTTGTTTTTTCTTTTTTGTTTGTTTTGTTTTAATGCTCCTAAGTACATTTCTTGTCTGCTAACTTAATGCTGTGGTAAGTTCATTGCTTCCATTGCATTTATATACTGTTAATGCCTCCAAGATGAAAGTAAAAATCTTTGAATATATTAATGTTATAACACAGATGTCTTACTTTTGACTCTCTCTTTTTTTTAAGCAAGTTGATGTGGCTAATAATGATGCAGATTGTGCTGGATGGATGTGCAGATGAACCAGGGGAATACAGATTAAATAAAAATTTCTTCAAAGCTTACGTTTGCTTCATAATTTAACTTCTGGGCTTGTCTCAGTGGTGGTAGGTGCAACCAGTCATCATAACATTGTTCTAAAACAACTTGGCATCACAGAGAAACAATCACCCAAACAGTACTGCTGAACTTCTCAGAAGCCAGAGGAAATTAATAATGGGGAAAATAATGGCTGCCCGTGGTTCCGGAACAGAACAGCCTGACCCAGCTGCTAATCAGGGGAAAGCTGTGAGAAATCAGGGATGGAGCTTCGTGAAGTCATGTGTCTTTATACTGTGCTTTGCCTTTTTGTAGAGACATTGAAAGCACCAGCAGCCTCTTCGTCCAGATACTGAATGTGGTATGTTTCATGTTCACTCCAGAAGCAAACATGGAATGACTCTATCAACGAGTTCTTATAAACAGTGACTAAGAGGGGGCAGTGGTGACACAAGGCTTTGGAACTGGCACAGCATGTCTTCTTTCATTTAAAATGCATATATTAGCATGTTTCTCTGAACCAGGGATGTTGATGGCACAGTGGTTAAAGAGCTCAGCTGCCAAACAAAAGTTTGGCGGTTCAAGCCCACCAGCTGCTTTGAAGAAGAAAGATGTGGCAGTCTGCTTCCATAAAGATTACAGCCTAAGAAACCCTATGGAGCAGTTCTGCTCTGTCCTATAGGATCACTCTGAGTCGGAATCAACTTGACAGCAATGGGTAAGGCAATATGGAGGAGCCCTGGTGGTGCAATGGTTAAGTGCTTGGCTGCTAACCAAAAGGTTGGCAGTTTGAACCCACCCATAGGCTCCCTGGGAGAAAGACCTGGTGATCCACTTCCATAAAGTCTGCAGCCAAGAAAACCCTATGGGGCAGTTCTACTCTGTCGTATAGGGTCTCTATGAGTCAGAATTGACTCAACAGCACCTAACAGCAACAACAAGACTTTATGGATGGGTAAGACACAGCTTCTTTCCCTCTAGGAACTCATAGTCTAGTAGAGAGGACATCTGCAAGCAGAAAATGTAATCTTCTAGAGGTAGGAAAAAGTTCTGTGGGATCTTCCAGGAGGGGATAGCATTGTCTGCCAGGCCCAATGTGGCAAGATTGCATCTGGGATCTGTATCTTCAATGTGTGAGGAGAAGCTTACCAACTGGAGAACGATGGTGGACAAGTGTGGGTCAGGACCTGGAGTCGTGGACAAATGGACATTGTTGGGGAAAGATGAGAATGTCAGGATGACTGGAGCTTATGCTGTGAGGGTCGTGGGACAGAGAGAGAGACAATGAGACTAGGGAAGTGGGTTTGGAGCAGACTGTGCAGGGCCTCAACTTGTAAATTAAGGCATTTAGAATGTATCCTGCAGGCAACAGGAAGCCACCTCGAAGCTTCAAGCCAAAGGAAAGAGTGGCATGGTCAGATACCCTTTTTAACATAACTCTGGCAGCCACATAAAGGGACATTTGTCCCTCCGGAAGAAACTGGTGCAAGACACCATTTAGAAGGTGCAGTTCTTCAAACTAGGACAATAGTCAGAGGAAGAAAAGAGACTGGATTCAAGAGAGCTGCTGTGGGTCTTAGATTAGCAGAATCAAGCTTCAGGTAAAATTTTCTTGGCAGTGGCCATCTCATTCCCCCATCCCTCTGCTGCTATCTAATCTGAGGGAGGCAGTTCCATGGTAACCTGCTGAAAATTCCATGCTTCCTTCGATGGGTAAAAGGAACTCAGTGCATAAAGGTCTAATACAATGCATGAAAGGAGGGCATTCTTCTTCCCTCTTACAGTATAAGCTTTGTGAAAGTGAGACAGCAAACTTGCAGTGGTCACTGCATTATTCCTCACAGCACCTAAACAGAGCGTCGAAGACAAGAAATAGTTCATGATGTTTTACTGAATCAATGAATCAAAATGAATGACATAACTGGAGAGCCAAAAAACTCCACAGATTGTAAAAACCGTTGTATTTGTTTGAAATAGTTGCTTTATTTAACTTTATTTTGAGAGGGGGGGAAAGTGACCAGTTTATTGTAAAGAAGGAAAAAAGCCAACACTCACTGCGTTATGTAGAAAGAGGACTATCACTCTGTGGAAATAAGACTAAATACATGCTATTTTGGTAACAGCCTGTAATGGTGACATGCTGGCCTCCCAAGTGACACACAAAACATGTCTATGTGGTTACATGGCAGATTTATCTCAGAGGGTGACTGTCCAGGTCTTGTGCTCTTTGGAGGTGGCGACTTCCTGATGCTGCAATAAAACAGCCATTTCCTTCTGCTGAGGTTGCTAAGGAGGCAGTAGGTAAACAGGTTTGACAGGGACAGTTGTGTAGTCTGTGCCCTGCGCAAGAATGCCCTCTTGAGGGGCAAGTGGCAACTCAAATCTAGGAGCTGTGTCCATCTCATGGCGAGGCTTTTCTTAATCACACATAAGTGTTCCATGGGAGAACGGGGCCCTGAATTTAAGGTAAAAGGTCTACAAGGAATGGAAGAAGGCTGTGCTGGGATCAGTTTGCTGAACAGTGGTCCAAACCCACCCATCTCTCCGTTTGTATGGAGTCCTTTTACACTGGTTGTTGTTGTTGTTGGATACTGTCGAGTTAGTTTTTTAACTCAGAGTGACCCCATGTGACAGAATAGAACTGCTCCATAAGGTTTTCTTGGCTGTAACCCTTATGGGAGCAGATCACCATGTCTTTCTCCCGTGGAGCTGCTGAGTGGGTTCAAGTCACCAACCTTTCAGTTAGCAGCCAAGTGCTTAACATTTTGCACTAGCAGGGCCCTTGCTTTTACACTATCATCCCCTTATTTCCTCTTGGAGGTTTTTTGGGCTTCTTGGGACCTTCGCTCTCAACACTTGGCTGGTACAGCTTTAAAGGGAGCAGGCACACACAATGTCTTTAAATGCAATTGACATAGCCATCTGTCAGGTGCCCAGCATGTCTGGGAGAGATAGCTCTCCACGCTCATCTGGCCAACTGGTTGACTGCAGAACACTTTAATAATGACATTATCAGAGCAGCAGCATAAGCCACTGGATGAAACTTCAAACATTACTTATGGATGAAATGAGGTCAGAATAGGTTAGAGAAGACAAGAGATGAGCTGGCCATGACAGCTGTCCAAGCTGCCCTTAAGGTGCAACATTGCAGCACTGAAGCTGGGGTTGCAGCTTCCCATGGAGAAGGGTTCTGCCCAGTGGAGCCAGGGATACCACACAGTAACAACCACAATATAAACTTGTTTATTTTCTGTCAAAATATATATTTATTGTGAGACAGGATAATAGCTATTAGATAGTTTGATCATATGACAAAGTTTTTAATAAAATTAGTCCAAAATGAATTAACTCACACTTCTGTTGATAGTTTTAGACAGATTCTGGCACATCTTGCAGGGAAAGCAACTCTCTTGGAGGAGAAAGAGGGAAAAGCAATTAAAACACTGTTTTTGAGACATTAAAAGCTTAAATCTCATGTTTGTGCTCTTCTTGTGAACTATAAGTCCAGGCTGGGAATTCCATGACAGCAGCTATTAGAACCAGTGAAAGCATGCACGGTAGGCATAAATGAATGAACGGCTTGATGACTGCAAAATATATACAGCCTGGTATTGAGAGAGCTTTTAAGGAGCAGGTCACATGGAAGAAAAAAATTTTAAGTGTATTTCTTTGGTTGTACATTCAAATAAAAAGATCTACTCCTGTGAGCGATAGTTCACCACCACCTAATTTTCTGGAGTAGAAGTACAAAATTAGAAGTTCACCTGGGAAATTTACAACAGGATTTACTCTAACTAAACAAGCATGAAATCTCAAAACAAAATCATTTTATAAATTACCCCTTACCTAGGGCGAGAAACATTAATAAAGGCAATAGATTTAGATGTTTAAATTTATCATTCATAAAATTTCTTTCTTCCTACACAAGAAAATAGCATATTACATGGAGAATTGGCCGCCCCATTAAATGTTGCCCAAGCCTTCTTTTAATTTCACCTTGAATCTCGTCCCAATTATAGGCCCGGCTTAGAATGAAATACAAACGTAGCATCAACATTCTTTGTGAAAAATAGCAATTAATATGATCCTTAAGGAGTAAAAGGTTAAAAAAAAGCAGCGTTCCCATTTCCAGGTGTAATAAATCAGCCCAATTTGGAGTCAAGGTTGTAAAAACCTGTCCAGAGCTTTCTATTATAAACATGATAAGATCAAGAATTTTTCCTTTTGGAGAAGCAAAAAAAAAAATGCATTTCTAAACTTTAAGGACTTCCAGCTTTTTACTCTATGTCAATGTAGTTTCCTTCTGTTGCACATTATTTTAATGCTATTCTCTTCACAGATGAAAATTTCATTAAAATAAAAAGTACAAGAATATGCAGGTAGTATGAGAGTGATGGCTGGAAGGGATAGCAATACTTTATGCGGTCTGGGAATTCTCTTCTGTGTCACCATCCTCCCCCCTCGGTGAGTGTAGCAAAATAATTGGCCAACATAATTAAATATGAATCTGCCTAACTTCAGACTCTGAACGTGTAGTCAGTCAGTCTTTTCATAGGCTAAAAGGGGTGTTTCACTAGACCTGTATTCTGAGAGCAAAGTGGAAAAACATGTGCTTTCTTTGATTTGTACAAAGATGCCTCTCTTGTATACAAGGAGCAAACACTTGACCTTTCCTTTCGAAGTTATCTGAAACCTTAGGATGCATTTATCACAAATGGGGAAGGGGGCATTGTAATAAATTACAGCTCATCAGCTCCAGTTTTCCCCACTAGCATTCAAATCTTCTTAAAAGGAAGATGTTTTAAGCTTATTTATTTGATGGCAATACCATGAGAACTCAAACAAAACAAACAAGCAAGCAAAAGCCATAATGTAATAGTGCTCTGCAGTTAGAAAAAGAATCAATACCACTTACTGAAGTAGTGAGCAGAAATCCTTACCACATACCAGGGAAAGGTATAAATAAAATAGTAAACAGATTCTCTTTCCTCAAAGGGCCTGCATTCAAATGGAAGAAACATATATAAACAAATGTATGTGAATATACAAATGCATAAATTAAATATCAGCACATGCAAAAATCCATTACAACTGAACATATGTGAGTTCATGCAGAGGAACCTCATAGATTTCATTTGAAACAGACTCAAAACTTTGACTGTCAGGCACACAGACACAACTGGAGGACAGTATCGTCCACAATATAAACATGTGTATTTTCAGTCAACATATTTATTTGTTGTGAGATAGGGTAGTAGCTATTATATAGTTTGATCATATGATAAAGGTTTTAATAAAATTAATCCAATATTAATTAACTCATACTTCCATTGATCGTTTTAAATAGACTACGGATTTTATTTCAGCTAAAAAGAAAAGGAGCTTGTAGACTTTTGTAACTCACAATGTTTAAATACTGTAGCTGAAAGATAAAAATTTTTTAGGTTAACTGGGTGGAAATGTGGCACATCTAGATTCTAACTCAGGTTTTCTAAAATTGGGAGGCAAGGAATAAGAAGGCATTTTAACAGGCTTTTCTTCCCTTACTTTGAGAATTACTAACAGAGACTATCATCTTATGTTTAGAAGCGTATGTGATATAAAAAGGAGAAAATGTCTGGTTCTAAGAAATAATTTCTCATAGTAAATTCTAATATTAGTAAACAAATCTCAAACACATTTGAAAGAAATCAGCAGAAGGTCTACCTTCATAGAGAAATACTAACTGCTATTTTTGATAAAGATTTAATCCATAAGACAGTGATGACACCAACATAAATGACTCGGATTATAGGCAGGAACATGGGTATGGTTTTAATTCATTTTAAACATAAGAAGCTACTGATGACTAAATTCAGTTTAAGAAAAGTGGGGAGACCAGTTAATTTTTAACCAGAATCAGTCTGCCTAGACAACTAACTAACAAGTGAATGGTCAAGCAATTGTATCATAATTTTGACATCTTGAGTTACATTTATTTTGAGAAGCAGCGTGTGTTTGATTTAAGTGATATAAACATTATTTCAAATCCATCTCTGCCATAAATGACCTGGATCTGTAGACTCCCCATTAATATTTCAATATGCAGACTGTGGGGATAGTATAAGAATAATATGCATCTAGAAGAGTCAGAAACACAAAAGAATAAAAGAAGTTGTAGAGCATCAGGTAAGTTTGCCATATATGAATTTCTGTTTAAGTTCTATTAATGAGCAAATCCAATTAATTATGATATTTTTGTAACAGCTTAATATAATAGTAATTGGTATTTAAAATTATAAACCGGAAAATCTTGAAGTACCTCCTGAATCATTAGTTCTGGAGATAACCTGTATGTTTTTTATTTTAATTCGCACCAAACTGAAAACAAAACACACACACATAAAAAAAGGTCTTTAAGGATAAGTTACTTAGTATAGCAAATGATTTAATAAAAAAGTATTTCTTTTTATTTCTTTTCTAGACTGTGGGAATCAGGGAAAACATGACAAATGCTGTTGGAATGTGATGGACCAGAAAGATCCCTGACCAGGGGGTCAGGAGACCTGAGCTTCAGGCCAAGAGACAGTGAGACCTTGCAAATCTTGGTCTCCCCATCTGTCTCTGTGAGGCGGGAAGCTGTCTGCAGCGCTAAGTGCCTTTTATAGTAGTCTAACTGTGCGAGTCAGCAAGAATGCTTTCTCCTTCACATCCCCGCACATCCTGCAGGAAGAGCAAAACCAAGCTGAGTATACATGACTAATTCACAGGGACATTGCCAGAGAGGGGTGTTAAATAAGCTGAGGAGAAGAAATCTGAGGTTGGGGTACTAAGAATCAATTCCTGGAATTCTGTTATCTTAGTAGTTTCATCTGTACCAAAAGCAACACTCGCTTTTTAAAAAACACGCACAAAAAGTGCATTTTGTTTTCATTCGTTCCAAACATACCGACAGGCTAATTTCTGCAAGTCAAAATTTATTTGCACAGCCGTTTACAAATCCTGACATCTGACAGAATTTTTATGCTCAAGTAGACGTTTCTGTTACATAAACTGTTTTTGAAGTAACTTTTTTTTTTTTTAGAAGCGATTTTACTTATCTTCCACCGATGGCAAGTGGTGGTGGGGGAAGGGGAAGAAGAGAACATTGGTTATTTTTATAAACCTGGTGAGTTTGTAGATGGCCCCGTGCTTGACAAGCATCGGTGTCAGGCACAGGAACTACTCCAAGCCGAATAAACAACAGCGATCTGTGCTACCGCAGTCTGAAATGTTGGGGAAAGTTTTCTTCCAGCTGAGAATGATGCACCTTTAATTTCTTGGGTTTAAATAGGAGTGGGGTGAACACTGTAATTAGAAATTTTGTGGGATACAAAAAAAAGCAACTTCTGTGTCGTAAAAGCAAAGTGGGTTCTACCTGGTCCCTTTTGGGCTAAGTAAGCTGTTTGATGAGCTTCTCTTGGTCTCTGTGGATGTCCTTATGTGAGCCTAATTGAAGGACTCCTGTTCTCTTTCTATTTTTGCTCTATGAAAAATGTATTGGAGATGTCTTATAATGAACTTTGATATGGTGAAATGATAATAATGTCCTAATTATACATAGAACTGTAATTACACTTGCTTCTATTATAGAAAAACTTCCTTTATAATGAAGTGTTATGTTGGAAAAGGATTTTCATTATAGGCATACTCCTTTACTTGTTAATTTGAGCTCTGATTCATCACTTTAATATTAAAAAAGTTCTTTGTAAGTTACTTTTGATGTGTCTCATTTATGGTTCATTTCACTTCCTGGGCACCACAAGAAGCCCAAATCCAAACTTCTTTGAAAGACACTTAAAGATACATCTTTCAAAAGAAATTCTTTCTACATGGTGAAACAGCAATAGTCAAGAAAAATATTACTGACCTTCTCATTTACCTGAGCTGTGAAAATTTTTGTTTTGAAATTTAAAAAAAAGTATATAAATGTGTGTGTGTGTATATATATATATATATGGCTTCTCAGATATTTAAAAATCTGTTAGTGCATGAGGGGGTAATATGTAGATTATTTAAAAATTAGTTTTAACAAATAATCAATAATACAGGTGACTTCATGGTATTCAAACAATATGGATTCCTTTCTCCTTCTCTTGGTATTGGACCAACCATCACTTCACCAAATCAAGTGCAAACTGAGAAGTGAAACAAATCTGTCTTCTTTGCTATTTGTAACAAATCTGGTCAAAGTCTTGATAAGAAAAATGATTAGATTCATTGGTTAAAATCAGTTTTGAGACATTCAGTTATTCAGCTGAATCTGTCCATCACCGTCATGAGGAATGGATATTTCATCATTAACATCAGAAGAAAGAGGTTAAGCTATTAATTATTAGAATTAACAAGAAAATTATAATTGAAACGAAGACATTCACAAAAGTATTGCAGGAAAAATCCAAAAATTAATTTGCAACAACCACAAAGTATTATATTTAATTTAGGACATCAACTTTCATATTTTAAGTTAGGTTAGTTAACTGAAAACAAATTTATTCTTAGACTTGTTGTTGTTAGTGGCTGACAAGTTAGCTCTGATTGATATGGACTCTGTAACAGAACAAAACGTTGCCTAGTCCTGTACAGTGTTCGTGATCATGGGCATGTTTGAGTATATTGGACAAATTCTGTTGTGATCCATAGAGTTTTCTTTGGCTAATTTTTGGAAGGAATTACCAGGCCTTTCTTCCTAGTCTTAGTCTGGAAGCTCTGTTAAAACCTGCCCACTATGGATGACTTTGCTGGTATTTGAAAACACAAGCCTCCCCAGTACAACAAACTGATGGTGCTAGTTGGTCCTTAAAAGCGAGACTATAAATAGGTCTAATTTTTTATAATATCAGAACTACTATCTATGTTTTTCTATAATTTGTAATTAGAATAAAACTCTGGAATATTTTAGAAAACTTCACCTCCTTTTTCTACTCTCTTTCTGAACATCTCAACTCTAGAAATTCCAGTGTTACTGAATCAACTCGATGGCAACAACTTTGTTTTTTTTAGTTATGGAACTTTAAGGGAGTCATACCTAATTTCTCCCTCTCCACTGCACCAACCCAACATCTAGTTCTTTAGTGAATTCTCCTAAATATCTCTCAAGTCTACTACCACCCCAAGTCTAAACCACCACCATCTTTCACTTGGATTCCTGCAATGGCCTCTTAATCTCTTTGCTTTCTCTCCAATCTATTTTCCATATATCAGTAAATATTATGGATTAAATGTGTCCCCAAAGATACGTTGAAGCCCTAACCCCCATATCCATGAATGTGACTTTGTGTGGGTTTTTCTTTGAAGATATTATCAGTTAAGTCATACTGGAGGATGGTGGGTTCTAGTCTTAATCCCTTCTGAGTGGTGTCTTTTAAAAGAGAAAGACTAGTCACAGAGAAAGGGTCATACACGCAGGGGAAGACAGATGCCGTGTGATGACAGAATCAGATGCATCTAAAAGCAACAAAGGAACGCCAAGTATTGCCAGCAGTCACTAGAAGCTAATAGAGAGACATGGAATGGTTCCTCTCTCAGAACCCTCAGAAATCAGAGCTAATACTCTGATTTGGATTTCTAGCCTCTAACTGTGAGAAAATACATTCCTGTTCTTTAAAGCTAGCCACTTTGTAGTATTTCATTATGGCAGCTCCAGGAAGCTAAGACAATGACTTCGTAAAACACAAACCAAATCATGCCACTTCCCTGCCTCAATCCTGTTTGTGTTTTCCTTGTGCACTCAGAATAAAATCCAAGCTCCTTCCATGGTGCAAAAGATTCAAGATGATCTGATTCCTATATAGGGTCGCTATGAGTCAGAATCCATTCAACAGCAACGACATTGGGTTTTGAGTTTATTGTCCCCTTGTGCTCCAGACTCCAGACACACCTTCAGTCCTTTAAACATACCAAGCTCTGCTCCCTTTGCTACAGAGCTGGATCCTTTCAAGTCTCATTTTAAAAGTTATGCTCTCTGGAAATCTGCCTGAGCAGGCCCCAACCTTGTTTGTTTTCTCTCATAGCACCCTGTTTTCCCCCTTTATTCTGCCTATCTAATTTGTATTCACTTGGACATTTGTTTGTTTAGTTTCTGTCTCCTTCATAAGATGGGGCCTTGGGGAACAAGACTCATGCTAAAAGAAGGCAGTGTATCATATTCCACACCCACTTCCTCATCTCCTGCCTCTGAGAATCCAACCCTTCTTTTTGTCCTAATGTTACAGTCATTTTTACCCATCAAGCTTATTATGCTCATGTTCTTCCCTCTGCCTGGAATTGTTGCCCCACATTCTGCAGACTTTCTAATTCTTTCTTGTCTTTCAAAATCCAGCTTAAATGTTACCTCCTATCAGAAGACTTCCATGCTTCCCATATCAAGAATTAATTTCTCCTTGAGTTTCAGTAACACTTTATTTATGGTATTAATCTCATTTTGACTAGCACTAAGGCTACAGGTCTTTTGCTTTCACACCCATGCTTCAGATCATTTTGAATTTTTTTTTTTAGTATGAGTTTTTCCATTTTAAGCAACATTTAATTGATATATCCCCATTAAACTTTCCAGAAAATAAATTTTATGGTTTAATGGGCAAAGAATATTAACACTTAATAAACAAAACTGGCAGATCAACCTGTGGTTTTCCATATCAGATTTTTCATAGAAATCTCTAAGGTCATTGCTGTTTGTTAGGTTTTTAACAGCAATTGAGTTAGTTGTAAAATAATCCAAACATCTATTTGCTTTCATTAATGGCAACTTAAATAGAAAAATTATATTTTCTCCTTTACACTTTTACTTTTAAACGAGTGAAATCCGGGACCTAGAGTTTGGCAACAACAATGACAGCCAATGTGAGTGATATCTTAAGAATGTAAATGTTACTGCTGATGTCTCAGATATGACAGCATGGATTCACAAATCCCAAAAGGGAATATGGTGCTTACTACTAACAGAAGGTAGACATGGCCAAGTTTAGCCATTACCCATTGATTAAAAAGAAATTATAAAATTAATTTTTGGAATGATTTTGGGAATAGGTAATTACAATTATATAACCTACTGTAATTCTTGTTCAAAGAGATAGTACAAGTGGTGATACATTTAATTCTTAAGAATGAGAATTTAGAATTGACAAAGTCCCTTTTGGCTTTCTGCACATTTTGAAGTTTCATTCCTCTACGCGTATGATCTTTCAAGTTGTCTCATTTTAAATGTTAAAAAAGACTGAATGAATGTGTACGTGAATCATCTCTGAAAATATTTTTCAAAGAACATTTGTAATGGAAAAATCTTTTCAGAATACCACTATTTTTTACATCTTGGCAATGTCTCTTTTCCTAGTAACCTATACCGATTTTTATTCTCTTTCCATAACTAGTACTTGCATCCAAAAGTTAGAGTCTAAAATAACACCAGGTGTGGGATTTCTAACAGAATTATGTTCAGCTGCATAAAAATGAAAACTCAAGTTGCATTGACTAGAACAAAATGGAAGTTTACTTTTCTTTCATGTGAAAGAAGTCTGGAATTAGCACGAGGCTAGTTTGGCGGCACCCTAGTCAACAGGCACTCTGTTTCTTCTACCTTTGTTTGTTCTTCACCATTTTTAAACATGGCTTCTATTTTCAAGATTGACACATGACCCAAGATGGCTGCTAGAGCGTCAGCCTGACAACCACATTCCAGGCAAGAAAAAAGAGAAAGCAAAGAAGATAGAAGGGCAAATCTCGTAGCTGAATCAGTCCCTTTAAGGAGGTTTACCAGAAACCCTACCCAGTATCTTCTGTTATATCTCATTAACCACCCTTCCCTACAAAGGAAGCTGGGAAATGGAGTCCTTCATCTGGGCACATTGCTATTTGGAATAAAATCATGATTTTGTTAGGAATAAAGAGAGAGTGAATATTGGGAAAGCCACATACTGTAATGCTGAAATGACTTATGCACTTGAGGATTAACATTTAGAACTTTATTTCATGGCCTCTCCTACTCACTTACTGTGCTCCAACCATACTGGCTCCCTGGTAGGGCCCAGGACACAGACAAGATTTTTCCTACTTTGGAATTCCTATCATTGTTTTTCCTCCTGCATGGAAAGCTTGTCATCAAATTCTCCCATTCTCACTTTTCAGATTTCATCTAAAATGCCACCTCTTCAGCAGGACCTTTCCTTAAGACTCTGATCTCTAGTAGCCCTCACCCCCCATTATTCTCTCCCATAGCACCTTCTTTATATCCCTCCAAGTACTTCATGCAACCAATAATTGCTGCCTTTATATATTTGTCTATTTATTATTTGGATATCCCTGAGGAGAATATAAACCCAATGAGAGCAGAGACCTTACCTGTCTCAGCCCAGCTTCATGCCAAGTACATTGTGGGGTTCAAGAAATCTTTATTAAACAATTGGGATAGAAAATCAAGGTCGTTGTTATTTAACTAGTAAATAAAAATATCACTTTGTCAACATTGTCGTTTTGTAGGACCAGTTAAACCCTGGATCCTCCCTTGCTGTTATGATCTGTATGAGTCACAGAATCGTGATCACAGGTAATAACCTAAGAGGAAGTTCAGTTGGCTAGAATAATTCTGCTGAATCCAGAAGTTCATCTCCTTCTGTGTGAAGTGAAATGAAAGTTGGCTTCATCCACTCCATACTTAGCTATAAAATTCTCCAAGGGAAAAGCCCCATCAAGCACATGGTCTTCAAATGTTCTCTTAGGGGCCTAGGCAGACCACCCATGCAATATTTTTATTCTTCTAATACATCAGAAGTTTATGGGGAAAGGAGAGTCTAAAGTTTTTTCTACCTTGTTGTTTTAGCTGATATAATATAAATGGAAGAAAAGAACATGGAAAAGAAGAAGGAAAGAGGGATGGAAGAACAAAAAAGAGAGGAAGGAAGAAGAGAAAGGGAGGGAGAAAGAGGAAGAGTAGAGAGAAAAAGGAAGAGACAACAAAATGAGGAAATGGACCCTTTACTTGCAGAGGAGAATTATTAATGTGGAAATTTAAGTCCTAGTCTTTGGAGAATTTCAGGAAGATATTTTAGCATCTAATTCTTCAAGTAGCTCATTAAACCAAAAACCCATTGCCGTCCAGTAGACTCCGACTTATAGCAACCCTGTAAGACAAGATGAAACTGCCCCATAGGGTTTCCAAGGCTGTAGTCTTTACAAAAGCAGACCGCCACATCTTTCTCCCATGGAATGGCTGATGAGTTCGAACCACCGACCTTCAAGTTAGCAGCCAAGTGCTTAACCACTGCACCACCAGGGCTCCTTAAGGTGTAGCTCATTAGGGTGATGAAGGGGCAGTGCTTGTTTGAAAAGCCAGGGGTTCCTGTTATCCTGAATTATTAAGCAGTCAATATTTAGTGGACTGCCGCCTGCCCGCCTGTCTTCAGCATGTGGTGCCCCTCTGCCTTTCTCTGGAAAGCAGCTGCTTGCTCCCAGCCTCCCCAGAGCTTCCAACAGACATTTGTTTCTATTTAAGACAGACACTGTCATTATTTTGCACAGAACTTCACAGAAATACTTCCTAGTAAATGCTTGAGCCATCTGAGTAGCACCGGGCAGACTGCTGGCTTCATTAATAATGCATTCATGCTTATCAATAGGTTCAGACAACTTGTATTTAGAAGCTTCTTCAAAAGAAGTAGGGTGGACTTTTTTTTTCACACCAGTTAGCTTCATTCTGTCAGTTCCTTGATGCTGACATTACATCCAACTGTGTTCTGAAAACCAGAGGTGCTAAAACTGTTTGAGCTTTTCTTTTGGTTTGGAGTGCTTCTTGATGAAGCTAAGACATGGTAGTTGGTCTTCCTCTCTTTCTGCCTTTCCTTCCAAGTGTGGTTGGTCTAAAGGAAAAACATTTCCAATCACTTCAATTTAAAGCCTATTTCACGGCAGCTCCTCACAACTAATTAAATTGGGCTGAATCTTTTTGGCACCTGACTCTGGTCTCGGTATGTTTTAATAGAACATAGTAGGAGTGAACTCTAAGATGTATATCCTGTGCATGGAAAGCTACACAATTAATTTTAGATCACTCACAGTCAGAAAGAAATAACACATATTCTAGGCCTTTGGGTTTGAATAAGCACCCATTAGAAGAACTCAGACAATACCAGCGATTATGAAGATGGCACAGGACTGGGAAACATTTCGTTCTATTTTACATAACATTGCCATGAGTCAGAGCCAACTTAACAGCAGCTAACAACAACACAAGGATTACTGAATAGTTCAGTACACTGGTTTGTTTGCAACCTGTTTATACCTTACCAAAAACAATGCCAAAAAAGCAATTCCAAAAGCAATGAAGGTACTCTGGAATCCTACAGGGCATCAACAGTGGCATCACTAGGTTGGTGTCCCTCAGTGCAGTAACTCTTGGTGTCGCCCCCTACTCCTGTGGATCTCGTCCCATACCAGACTATACAGATTCCTTAGTAATGCTTTTCATACGAATGTTACTCATAAACCGTATTTCCTGTATATCACTCCTTCTTTTCCTTTAATTACTACTCCATTCTCAAAAAAGTTATTGATATAGGTTCACAAATACTAATTACCACAGTATTGTAGCTAAAACACCAGAAAATTTGACAAAATCAGCAGCTATAAGGACACTGGCAGCAATGAAAACAATAGGGGTGTTTGTAGCTCACACAGATGAAAACCTGTGATTTGAAGCGTTATTGTAATTGGGTAATAATCACTGCTCTGGCTGGAGCACATTGTTGTTGTTAGGGGCTGTCAAGTTGGTTCTGACTCATAGAAACCCTATGAAAAACATAACGAAACACTGCCTGGTCCTGCGCCATCCTCAGAGTCATCCCTATGTTTGAGTCCATTGTTGCAGCCACTGTGTCAATTCATCTGCTCTTCTTTTTTGCTGACCCTCTACCTTACCAAGCATGATGTTCTTCTTCAAGGACTGGTCCTTCCTGATAACATGTACAAAGTACATGAGATGAAGTCTCTCAATCCTTGCTACCAAGGAACTCTCTGGCTGTACTTCTTCCAAGACAGACTTGTTCACTCTTTCGGCAGCCCATGGTATATTCAATACCCTTCACCAACACCATGATTCAAATGCATCAATTCTTCTTGGGTGTTCCTTAATCATTGTGCAGCTTTCACATGCATATGAGGTGATTGAAAATATCATGGCTTGGGTCAGGCACACCTTAGTCCTCAAAGTGACATCTTTGCTTTTCAACTATTTAAAGAAGTCTTTTACAGTAGATTTGCACAATGCAATATGTAATTTCATTTCTTGACTGCTGCTTCCATGGGTGCTGATTTTGGATCAAAATAAAATGAAATCTTTTACAACTTCAGGATTTTCACCATTTATCATAATGTTGCTTATTGATCCAGTTGTGAGGATTTTTGTTTTCTTTGAGGTGTAATCCATACTGAAAGCTGTAGTCTCTGATCTTCATCAGTAAGTGCTTCAAAGTCCTCTTTGCTTTCAGCAAGCAAGGTTGTGTCATCTGCACACAGGAGGTTGTTAATGAGTCTTCCTTCAATCATGATGCCATGTTCTTCTTCGTATAGTCCAGCTTCTTGGATTATTTGCTCAGGATACAGATTGAATAAATGCGGTGAAAGATTACAGCCTGGGACGCACACCTTTCCTGATTTTAAACCACACAGTATTCCCTTCTTCTGTTTGAACGGCTGCCTCTTGGTTTATGTACAGGTTCCTCATGAACACAATTAAGTGTTCTGGAATTCCTGTTCTTTGCAATGTTATCCATAATTTGTTATGATCCACACAGTTGAATGCCCTTACATAGTCAACAAAACACAGGTAAACATCTTTCTGGTATTCTCTGCTTTCAGCTAAGATCCATATGACATTAGCAATGATATCTCTCTTTCCAAGTCCTCTTCTGAATCCAGCTTGAATTTCTAGCAGTTCCTTGTTGATGTACTGCTGCAACCACTTTTTAATTCTCTTCAGCAAAATTTTACTTGTGTGTGACATTAATGATATTGTTCGATAATTTCCACATTATGTTCCACCTTTCTTTGGAATGGGCATGGATATGGATCTCTTCCAGTCAGTTGGCCAAATTTCTTGGCATAGACTAGTGATGGCCTTCAGCACTGCATCTGTTTGTTGAAGTATCTGAATTGGTATTCTTTCAATTCCTGGAGACTTGTTTTTTGCCAGTGCCTTCAGTGCAGCCTGGACTTTTTCCCTCAGTATCATTGGTTTTTTAGCATATATGCTTCCTCCTGAAATGGTTGAACATTGACCAATTCTTTTTGGTACAGTGACTCTGTGTATTCCTTCCATCTTCTTTTCATGCTACCTGAGTTGTTCAATATTTTTCCCATAGAATCCTTCAAAATTTCAGCTCAAGGCTTGAATTTTTTCTTCAGTTTTTCACCTTGAGAAACACTGAGCATGTTCTTCCCTTTTGGTTTTCTAACTCCAGGTCGTTGCAAATTTCATTTTAATACTTTGTTTTCTTGAGGTGTCCTTTGAAATCTTCTGTTCAGCTCTTTTACTTCATCATTTCTTCCTTTTGCTTTAGCTACTCTGTATTCAAGAGTAAGTTTCAGAGTCTTTTCTAACATCCATTTTGGTCTTTTCTTTTTTTCCTGCCTTTTTAATGACCTCTTGCTTTCTTCATGTATGATGTCCTTGATGTCATCCCACAACTTGTCTGGTCTTTGGTCATTAGTGTTCAGTGTGTCAAATCTATTCTTGAAATGGTCTCTAAATTCAGGCGATATATATTCAAGGTCATACTATGGCTCTTGTTGACTTGTTTTAATTTTCTTCAGCTTCAATTTGAACTTGCATATTGAATATTGCATATTGATGGTCTGTTCCACAGTCGGCCCCTGGCTTTGTTCTGACTGATGATATTGAGCTTCTCCTGTGTGTCTTTCCACAGATCTAGATGATTTGATTCCTGTGTTTTCCGTCCAATGAGGTCCACATGTACAGTCATGGTTTATGTTCTTGAAAAAAAGTTGGGTTTGCAAAATTCTGTCATGTGATCTCTGGCGTTATTTCTGTCAGCAAGGCCATATTTTTCAGCTACCAGTAATTATCAAAGCATCTTGACTGTGTGTTTTCAGACTGCATAAATTGGTAAAAATCTTCAATTTCTTCATTTTTGGCATTAGTGGTTGGTGCATAAATTTGAATAATAGTCGTATTAACTCCTCTTCCTTGTAGGTGTATGGATATTATTCTATCACTGACAGCATTAAGGAGTCCTAGTGGCACAGTGGTTAAGAGTTATGGCTGCTAACCAAATGGTCAGCAGTTCGAATCCACCAGCCACTCTTTGGAAACCCTATGGGGCAGTTCTACTTTGTCCTGTAGGGTCACTATAGGTCACAATCAACCTGATGGCAATGGGTTCTTCTTTTTTTTTGGACAGTGTAGTACATCAGGATAGAACTTGAAATGTTCTTTTTGACAATGAATGCGACACCATTTCTTTTCAACTTGTCACTCCTGGCATAGTAGACCACATGATTGTCTGACTCAAAATGGCCCATACCAGTCCATTTCGGCTCACTAATGCCTAAGATATTAATCTTCATGTGTTCCATTTCATTAGAAGACTCATTAGAAGATTCCAGTGCATTAGAAGGTTCAAAAACTAAAGTATCTTAGAGTTTTAGCCTTGTAGGCATATTGATACATGTAATCTGGGCTAATGAAAAATGTTTTATTGTTATAACTAATTACAAGCATTTTTTATAGAAGTCATTTTGGTGTAACCCCCTCTGACAGTGTCACCCAGTGCAGTGCACACCCCCTGCACCCTTCTAGTGTAGAAGAAGGGGTTACACCAGATGTCAACGACAGAAAGAAAAGTCATGAAACACCGATGAGAACAATGTTTTTTCAATGCTGGTGTGAGCATTGAAATGTAACAATTTTGTTTTTTTAAACAATGATTTCTCAAGATTTTCCTTTAAAGTTCATTTATCAAAACTGCTTATCAAAATACAAAGCTAACCAAGTAAGACTGGTATAGCTGGTGTTAGAAGTCCCAATTTTAATAGGACAATTGTATAGATGGAAGCTTAAGGATTTTTCCAGAACCATACAGATATAAGTACACCATATATAGATGACATACATATATAATACATATAATTACATGTATATAATGTTCAGGGGCAGACTATCCAATAAGCAAGGTAAGCACGGTGCTTACCTTGCTCACTACATCAAAGATTCTGCTTATAGGTATGGATGGCATCTGTCTCTCTCCCAACCCCACATCACCTTTCTACACAATCAAAGCCTTTTTAAACTTTACAGTCCCTAAGAGGGGCGTATGATTCAGTAAGGAAGGTAAGCACGGGCTTACTTGTGCTTACTTACTAATCTGTAGTGAACAATTTCACATCAAAGATGTGAAACCCATGTGATATTTTTCACTACAGGTGATCTGATAAGCAGGGTAAGCACCGCGCTTACTTTGCTTATTGGATAATCTGCCCCTGGCAATGTTGAATGTAGAATTCAAATTGCATGTACCCAATCCATTAAAAACTCTTTGCTATCTTGTATTTTTCTTTATAAAGAATGAAGCATGTCATAGGCAGAATAAATGGCCGATTCCAAATGGCCAATACCAGTCCATGTCATCTCACTAATGCCTAGGATATCAATGTTTATGCGTTCCATTTCATTTTTGACGATTTCCAATTTTCCTAGATTCATACTTCATACAAATCTGCATTTTATATATATATATATATATATATATATATAGTACTCCAGGTGAAGGCTTACAGAACAAATAGTTTCTCATGAAACAGTAGTACACATGTTGTTTTATGACATTGGTTAACAACCCCACAACATATTAACCCTCTAACTTCTCAACCCTTTTTTTTTTATTGGTAAAAATACACATAGCCAAAGATACACCGTTTCAAAAATTTCTACATGCACAGTTCAGTGACATTGACTATGCTCTTCCAATTGTGCTGTTATTCTCACTTAAGATGAAGGCTTACAGAACAAAATAGTTTCTCATTTAACAGTTACTACAAATGTTGCCCTATGACAATAGTTAACAATCTCACAACACATCAACAATCTCCTTACTCAATCTTGGGTTCCCTATCACCAGCTTCCTTGTCCCCTTCTGCCTTCTGGCCCTTGTCACTGGACTCCTGTACCTCGTTAGTCTCATTTGGTTTTACGGGGCTGTCCACTCCCAGGCTGAACAGTGAACCTCATAGGTAACTTCACCACTGAGCTAAAAGGGAGCCATACTCTCGAGGTTTCTCCAGTCTCCTTTAGGCCAGTAAATCTGGTCTTTTTTGTGTGAGTTAGAATTATGTTCTACATCCTTCTCCAGCTCTGCCCAGAACCCTCTGTTGTGATCCTGGTCAGAGCAGTCAGTGGTGATAGCCAGGCACCATCTAGCTGTAACATCATAGCATTTTTTGAGAGCAATTTAGTACCACTATTTATACAAAGGAGCCTTGTGGTGCAGTGGTTAACAGTTCAGCTGCTAACCAAAAGGTTGGCAGTTTGAATCCACCAACCGTTCCTTGGAAACCCTATGGGGCAGTTCTACCCTGTCCTACAGGGTTGCTTTGAGTTTCAATCGACTCAGCGACAATGGATTTGTTTTGGTATTTATACAAAACAATAAAATTATCTATTTCTTGATAAAGAAATTGCACTTCTTGGGTTTTTTTTTTTAGTAATGAAAGATGTGTAATTTCGTAAGCACGCACAAACACACTTTTTTTTCCTTTTTTATTGCATTTTAGGTGAAAGTTTAATTTCTCAAGTTAATTTCTCATACAAAAATTTATGTACATGTTGTTATGTGACCTTAGTTGCAATCCCTGTAATGTGACAGCATGCTCCCCCTTTCCACCATACGTTCCCCATGTCCATTCAACCAGCTCCTGTCCTTTCTGCCTTCTCATCCCACCTCCAGACAGGAGCTGCCCATTTAGTCTCACGTATCTACATGAACTAAGAAGCACACTCTTCACGAGTATTATTTTATGTTTTATAGACCAGTCTAATCTTTGTCTGAAGAGTTGGCTTTAGGAATGGTCCCAGTTATGGGTTAACTGAGATCTGGGGACCATGTCTTCTGGGGTTCCTCTAGTCTCAGTCAGACCATTAAGTCTGGTCTTTTTACGTGAATTTGAGTTCTGCACCACACTTTTCTCCTGCTCTGTCAGGGACTCTCTGTTGTGTTCCCTGTCAGGGCGGTCATTGGTGGTAGCTGGGTACCATCCAGTTCTTCTGGTCTCAGGCTGATGGAATCTCTGGTTTACGTAGCCCTTTTGTCTCTTGGGCTAATATTTTCCTTGTGTCTTTGGTGTTCTTCAGTCTCCTTTGCTCTAGGTGGGTTGGGACCAATTAATGCATTTTAGATGGCCACTCACAAGTTTTTAAGACCCCAGACGCCACTCACCAAAATGGAATGCAGAACATTTTCTTAATAAACTTTGTTATGCCAATCGACCTAGATGTCATCTGAAACCATGGTCCACAGACCCTTACTCCTGCTACTCTAACCCTCGAAGTGTTTGGTTGTATTCAGGAAACTTCCTAGCTTTTGATTTAGGCCAGTTGTGCTGACTTCCCCTGTAATGTGTGTTGTCCTTCCCTTTACCTAAGATAATTCTCGTCTACTGTCCAGTTAGTGAATTCCCCTTTCCCTCCCTCCCCACCCTCATAAACATCAAAGAATGATTTCTTCTGCAAACACACATTTTTTGAAGCAGGATTTGAAATAGTAAACGATTAGAAATAACCAAAATATGCAACAGTATGGGACTAGTTAAAATAAATTACGTTACATGAAGCATATTATGCAGTCAGTGAAAATAAAGCTCCAGAAGAATATCCAGTGCCATAGAAAGATCTCACGTGTTCCATTTATATTGAGCATATATATTTATACACATTTATATGTATTTATACAGTTAGTGCTATTAAATGGAAGTTTGGCAGTTAGAGTCCACCCAGAGGCACCTCAGAAGGAAAGCCTGGAGATCTACTTCAACAGTCAATGAAAACCTTATGGGGCACGGTTCTACTCTGAAGCACATGGGGTCACCATGCGTCAGAATTGACTTGATGGCAACTGGTTTGTTTTTGTTTTTTATATAAGAATAGAATAAAAGATTAGTAAATATTTACAATGCTCATTTCTGGATGTGTTATTTATTTCTTTTTCAAACATTTTCAAGATCAAAATGCATCATTTTCATATTTAGAAAAATCCTACAACAAACTTTATGTTAACAATTGCCTGTAAGAAATGCCTCTTGCTAGTTTAAAATAGGAGAGATTGAGACCATTTCCAGGCTTATGCATCCACATCCTTTGCCCAAAGATGAATGATTACCAAGTTATTCAAATTAGAGGAAATTTCTGGATTGAAAGAATTGTATATATGCGGAGAACTGAATTGAGATGTCACATATGAAAACTCACAGCTCGCATTTAACTTAAATAGGAAAGATAATGGAGGGTCGTTTGTTCATGAGGCAAAGCAAGGTGTTTAGAAGCCAGTGAGTAGGTCAGAGAGTAACTGCCCTTTGGGCATTACCTGGTGTTCTCTTTTTGGGTTTTGTAGCGTATCACTGGGAACCAGCCACAGAAGACTCATCAGACAGAGGAAAGAGCTTTTCTGGCTTAGTTGAATGCATTCCCTTGCTTTAGAAGTTGCTGCCTTTGTTAACTGTTTGTAATTTCATGCAGTTAATACATCTCTAGTTCACAGATAGGCAAGGAAATAAGGTTTTTGTTAATTTTAAACTAAGACATTAAAATATTGTGTTTTAGAAGGACTCCTTAAAACATATATATATTTGTGTATATATATGTATATATATTTTTTCTCAAAAGTTTGGTTGACCAACGGCAAATCATTTGGAATTTAAAATTCTAAAGGCACTGAAATAAATTTATATTTTATTGAGCACAACTTCTTTTAAAAGTGGTAGTTCAATGTTGCCATGGTGGAATTGACTAGAAAATTAGGTTAGTTTCTTACAGTTTGGGACAAGTTAAGAATTTGTTAGTAATATCTTGCTCCTTTCTTCAATGGGGAACTGAACTCAACACAATTTAAAAATTGAAATTTCAATTATGTCTATATGGTTTTTCATAAACTGGCATTAATTGATTCTGCTGGTTTTATCTCCTTATTCCTGACAAAGATAAAGTTCTCTTCTAGCAGAGGAATTTACTTGGAATACATACTCGGGGTAGCAGAATGAAAAAATATATATATATATACACACACACACACATACATACATACAGCCCGTGGAAGCAGCAGTCAAGAAAGCAAATGACATAGTGCATTGGGCAAATCTGCTGCAAAAGACCTCTTTAAAGTGTTAAAAAGCAAAGATGTCACTTTGAGGACTACGGTATGCCTGACCCAAACCATGGTATTTTCTTTCATTGGCCTCTTATGCATACGAAAGCTGGACAATGAATAAAGAAGATCGAAGAAGCATTGATGCCTTTGAATATGGTATTGTTGAAGAATATTGAATATACCATGGACTACCAGAAGAATGAACTTTTTGGAAAAAGTACAGCAAGAATGCTTCTTAAAAACAAGGATGGCGAGACTTTGTCTCTTTTACTTTGGATATGTGATCAGGAGGTACCAATTCCTGGAGAAGGACATCTGCTCAGTAAGGTAGAGGGTCAGTGAAAGAGAGGAAGACCCTCAATGAGATGAATTGACATAGTGGCTGCAACAATGGGTTAAAACACAGCAACGATTGTGAGGATGGTGCAGCACCAGGTAGTATTTCCTTCTGTTGTACACTGGGTCACCATGAGTTGGAACCAACTCGATGGCACTTAACAACAACAACAAATATATATGTGTGTGTATGTGTGTGTGTGTGTGTGTGTACACAGAAAATCTCCCCTGTTTGTTTAGAGCAAGTCCATGATGAATGATGGCCTTTAGAGGAGAGAGTATATGGACAAATAATTAAATTGTCCCATTTACATGTTAATAGTGACTGTGGATTGGAGTAAAATGGAGAGATAGTAGATCAAAAGAGATGAAAGAGAGAGAGAAGTGATTAAGCAATAAATTGGGAAGTTGGATCTGACAGAGAAATACCTGGAGATTGACAGGGGTCAGGTGCTCAAGAAGACTATTAACAGCAGCCTTCCTAATAATCAGTTGAAAGCCTTTTTCTTGCTTTAATGTAAGTCTCTTTTTGGATCTATTGAGGAGCCCTGGTGGTACAGTGGTTAAGCACTTGGCTGCTAGCCAAAAGATTGGTCGTTTGAACCCACCAGCTGCTCTTCAGGAGAAGTGGCAATCTGCTTCTGTAAAGATTTACAGCCTTGGAAACCCTATTGGTGCTGTTCTATTCTGTCCTATACTGTCGCTAGGAGTCAGATTTGACTACAGCAATGGGCTTTTTGCTCCAATTGATTAGTAAAAGTCTGCGCTACACAAAGCCTGGTATTTGAGTGTTGTCCACCTTAGGACAGAAAAAGTCCTCACAAAAGGGTAGTTGGATGATCCAGGATCTTGGAACCAGAGGAGACCTGGATAATCCCAAACTTCCTTCTCCACTCCAAACCCGTACCCCAAGGACACTCAGAGATTCTCAGGAAAGTCAGATCTCCTACTGCAGGTAAGATGGGAGTTTGAACCAATTTTTGCTTAGATCACAAAGGACTGGATGGCCTGTGGGAACATCTGGTTTGCATGTGGTTTTATAGGGTCTTAAGAAGAACGTGGGTGGCACAAATGATTAAGCATTGGACTACTAACCAAAAAGTTAGTGGTTTATACCCATCCAGAGGCACCTTGGAAGTAAGCCTAGGGATCTGCTTCCAAAAGGTCACAGCCTTGAAAATCCTATGGAGCAGTTCTACTCTGCACATGTAGGGTTGCCATCAGTCAGAATCAACTTGACAGAAAATAACAATAACAACATTACAGAGTCTTAGAGTTCTCTGATAAATTTGTGCAAATCTTATTTATATTTGGGATTTCTTAAATCTATCGATCAAGAAGCATTTATTTAGTGCCTAAACATCAGAATCATTTACTCATCAGGCACCTACAATCTCATGGGAAATGATAAGCCACACATACATGAAATCATACGTAAACCAGAACTGTATGTGTAAATACATACATCAAAAATTTTAAATAATATAGTGAAGCCAAAAACTGTGTCCTGCAATTAAAATGGGCGAATAAAGGAGTAGACATATGTATAGTATAAAAAACTCAATTCCTACCGTCACTACTCATTATCTCTTATTAGACTATGGTAAAAGCCTCTTGGCTGCCTGTCTTCAGTGTTCCCATCACTAAGATCTATTTTTCACTTTGCTACTAAATTAATCATAATCAGGCAGAGTTCTGCCTCACATGATGCATGGCACAGGACGGGGTCCCAAGAATCACTTGTTAAACGAACAAATCAATCAGCAATTCTTATTATCCTACACACAACTTTCAGTGATTCATTATTTCCTATTTATCTTTCTAACATTATATCCCATTATATCGCACTATTACATCTATGCTTCTATGCTCTAGCCCTGACCCCATTCTTACCTCTTGCTCTATGCTCTTCCACCACTTGGCATGCCCTTTTTCCATTCTAGAAGTCCATCTTATCCATCCCTCAAAGTCTTTCTTCAGTTCCAACTGCTCTTTCTCTCAGAACCCCCAAGGAAGAAACAATGACTTTTCTCCTATTTTCCTTTCAAATTTATCTGCATTTTCCTAATGGCACAAATTATTGCTTACTTTATATTTCAGCAATTTGTTCTCACAATACCTGCCAATAGTATAGTGTAGAGTTCAGGGTAATTTGAAGCAGGCAGCAAAATCCACTCCAACTAGCTTAAGCAGAATGGGATTTATTACAGGTTATTACACAGTTTCTGGGTTGTCTCAAACCCACATACCTCAACCTGTAGTGGAAGACCTGGCTTCCCTGAGAACTTCTGGGTGCTGTTAGGGTATGGGTTTGGGGTAGAGGAGGAAATCTGAGATGATCCAGAATTGCACTCAAGTTTACACCATTCACATCCAGGCATAATGCAGCCCAAAGAACCACTTGGTTACACCAGGGGAATTGTTTGAATAGAAATTCTATTGCTACTGCCTCGTTCTAGTTTGTAGTATCTACAACATCAACAACAAAACATAATATCTCAGATACCATGGAAGAACCAAATACCTTCAGCACACATCCAATCTCCCCACGTACGACCCCAAGTTCATGTTGCTCATTTCCAGTTTCCAAGTCTTACGTGGGTACAATTGCTTGGTGAAACCCAGGGCCCATGTGGAATCCTAGCTGCAAGGAAACCTGAGAAATGTCATTGGTAGGTGCCCAGCTTCTATAATACAGAAAGGCATGGTAGAAGTAGATGGGACAAGATGTTGACTGAGTCCATCTGCTGTATCTATTGCATTTAATAGGCATGTTGTTGTTGTTAGCTATCATTGAATGGGCCCCCTGAGTCACAGCAACCCCATGCACAACAGAATGAAACGTCAGGCTGTGGATTGGACCGTTGTGATCTATGTGGTTTTCACTGGCTGATTTTCAGAAGTAGATAGTTAGGCCTTTCTTCCTAACCTGTGTTAATCTGGAAGCTCTGCTGAAACCTGTTCAGCATCATAACAACATGCAAGCCTCCACTGACAGAGAGATAGTGGCTACACTTGAGAAGCATTGACCAGGAATCAAATCCAGGTCTCCCACTTAGAAGGTGAACAACCACTGCCCTCTTGGTAGGCATACTGGAGCATAATTCACATCTGTTCATCTTTATATCTCCCATTTGCCCATAGAAAGTACCCAATGACTATGTGTCAAATGAACGAATACATGAGTAAATGTATGGCAAGTGTGCAAATTAAGGGCAAAGGGAGTTAAGAAAGGGGAAATGGGATCAGTGAAATCCTTTATTCAAATCACCAAACTACCACCCTTTCAAATAAGTTACTTAGCTTACAAGAAACTAAGAGGCAGCAAGTGGCAGAGAAAGAGGGTCCTCACCAACAGCCTCCTTTTTCTTTCTTCAGTGATGAAAAATTACTTGGATGTTCCTGCACTTCAAGGAAAATAACAATTTGTTCATTTTGCCTAAAAAAAGAAAAAAGATAAGTGTTTATTCACAAAGTTTAGACACAAAGAATTTAACCTTAAACAACTGATGATATGTATATCTCATGGATCCATAAATCACTCTGAAATAACTTCTCTTATTCTGTTTAAAATCCACATAAGAGGAATTTATCAAGTGCCAATTTTACCTAATTCACTGGTCAGGTACACAATTTTTTTAAAATAATTTATTCTACTTTTTTGTGGTTGTTGTTGAAAATCTACACAGCAGAACATACACCAGCTTGACAATTTGAACATCTATTAATTCAGAGACATTGATTACATTCATCAAGTTGTGCAACCATTCTCACCCTCCCTTTCTGAATTGTTCCTTCTCCATTAACATAAATTTACTTCCCCTTAAGCCCTCTAAGCTTTCTATCAGAGCCATGGTGGTGCAGTGGTTAAAGAGCTCGGCTGCTAACCAAAAAGGTCAGCATTTCGAATCCACCAGCTGTTGCTTAGAAACCCTATGGGGCAGTTCTACTCCATCCTATAGGGTCACTACGAGTTGGAATCAACTTGATGGCACCTGACAACAACAACAAAAATTCCTGTCTAGCTTTTCGGGGTTCTGTTGTCAATTTGATCCCATATAGATATATCTTAAAAGTGTACAAAGCTCAAGGCAGACTTTCTTTACAATTAAGCTAAACTATTGTTTGGCTTAAGGAAGGCTTCTGTGGATATTTTTGGTTTAAGTTTTAAAAATTATCTCAGGGCAACAGTTTCAGGGGTTCACCAGCCTCAATGGCTCCAGAAACTCTGGATTCCATTAGAATTTTAAATTCTGTTCCGCATTTTCCCCCTTTTGATCAAAGATTCTTCCATAGAATCTTTGATCAAAACAAGGATACAGATTTTGACAACATTCTTAACAGGCTACAATATGAGAAAAATCTTACCAGTTTTCAAGTGGAAGTAAGATGATAAGTGTTTTTGTATTAATTTTTCATTTAGACACAAACTACTGATAATTAAAAAGTGAATTAAAAACCAAGCATAAATAAACAACAGTAAGATAACTCTCTTCACCAGTGAAACCATGAGGGCCAGCATTGAACAAGGCCAAGTATTCCACATATTCGTAATAATGGTTATTGAATATTGCCATCCTCAATTCCATGGTTCCTGTCTTAGTTATCTAGTGCTGCTGTAACAGAAACACCACAAGTAGGTGGCTTTAACAAACAGAAATTTATTTTCTTACAGTTTAGGAGGCTAGAAGTCCAAACTCAGAGTGCCATCTCTAGGGGCAGGCTTTCTGTCTGTGTCGGCTCTGGAGGAAGGTCCTCGTCTCTTCAGCTCCTGCTTTCTGGTTCCTTGGATGTCTCCACGGTCTTGGCATCTCTCTTTCCCCATCTCTGCTTACTGCCCTGCTTGTTTAATCTCTTTATATCTCAAAAGAGATTGACTCAAGCAAGATACAGCCTACACTAATCCTACTTCATTAGTATAACAAACATAACCCATTCCCAAATGGGATTATAACCACAATATAAAGGTTAGGTTTACAACACGTATTTTTGGGGGACACAATTCAATCTATAACATTTCCCCAACATGCAGAATTCACTCTCCCGTAGCCCTATCTGCCTTTCCTAAAGGAGTACCTGGGTAGCACAAATGGTTAAGTGCTTGCTACTAACTGAAAGGTTGGCTATTTGAACACACCCAGAGGATGCCTAAGAAGAAAGGCCTGAAGATCGAGCTTCTGAAACATCACAAAACTCTAGGGAATGCAATCTACTTTGACACACATGGGGTTGTCATGAGTCAGAATTGACTCAATTTGGTAGCAACTAGCTTTATTTTGGTTTGCTTTTCCTTATGAATTAGTGACAGATCATCACTCAAACTCCAGGATTATTAAGGGATTCGAAAGCAACTTCCGGTATCACATCTAATGAAAACAGTGGTGGATAAGAAGCTCCTAAGTTCATGCGCACAAATAAAATTTTTCAAGGAACTATATAAATGTATCCTTGCTTAGTGAAATAGCATTTTGTTAGAGAAGATAGAGTTAAGGTAACTGTTTTCCCAAACTCCATTGTAATTCAGTGTAGTGAAAGAGATTCTGGAAAGAAAGAAGCTAGCTTTCTATCTGTTTGCACCAACTTGTCATTTTCCTAAACCACTTAAAACTATAATATAACATCTTTATAATTTTCCTTTTAATTTCCAATAACACTAATCAAATAGATGATCAATGAAAACCAATCATTGGGGAGCCAATGAAAAAAGAGAACAGTAATACTAATGTAAGATCACATAGCACACTTCATCTGAGGATCCCAATGTAATTTGAAATTAATAATAGACACCTATTATAAAGGGCCAGCTTTTTTAAAAAATTTTTTTTATTGTACTTTAGGTGAAGGTTTACATAACAAATAGTTTCTCATTACACAGTCAGTACACATATTGTTTTATTGGTTAACAGCCCCACAACATGTCTACACTCTCCCTTCTCCACCTTGGAGGACATTTTTTCTTTTTCGGTGAAAATATGCAGAGCCAAAGATACACCATTTCAAAAATTTCTGCATGTATAATTCAGTGACATTGATTATGTTCTTCCAATTGTGCTTCTATTCTCACTAACCTTTTCCAAATTATTTCATCACCATTATCTTCAACTCACTGCCCCCTAGGCTTCCCATCAAAACTTTTGAGTTGCTGTTGTCATTTTGATCTCACATAGATAATCCTTTTTTTTTTTTTTTTTGTACTTTATATGAAGGTTTACAGAACAGAATAGTTTCTCATTAAACAGTTAGTACACATATTGACCTGTGACAATGGTTAACAACCCCATGACATGTCAACACTGTCTTTCTCAACCTTGGGTTCCCTATCACCAGCTTTCCTGTCCCCTCCTGACTTCTAGTCCTTGTCGCTGGACTGCTGTGCCTCATTAGTCCCGCTTTGTTTTATGGGGCCGTCCAATCCCTGGCTGAACTGTGCACCTCGGGAGTGACTTCACCACTGAGTTAAAGGGTGCCTGGGGGGCATACTCTCAGGGTTTCTCCAGTCTCTGTCAGGCCAGTAAATTTGGTCTTTTTTTTGTGTGTTAGAACTTTGTTCTACATCTTTCTCCAGCTCTGTCCAGGACCCTCTATTGTGATCCCGGTCAGAGCAGTCAGTGGTGGTAGCCGGGCACCATAGCTGTACTGGACTCAGTCTGGTGGAGGTCTTGGTAGCCATTGCCCATTAGTTCTTTGGACTAATCTTTCCCTTGTATCCTGTTCTATTCATTCTGCCTTGCTCCCAAAGGGGTGAGACCAGTGGAGTATCTTAGATGGCTGCTCACAGGCTTTTAAGACTCCAGACGCTACTCGCCAAGGTAGAATGCAGAACGTTGTCTTTATAAACTGTGTTACATCAATTGAGCTAGATGTTCCCCGAGAGTATGATCCCCACAGCAGCCCTCCACCTAGCAGTTCAGTCTCTCAGGGAGTTTGGATGTGTCTATGGAGCTTCCATGACCTTTCCTTGTATAAGTTGTACTGGCTTCCCTGGTATTTTGTACTGAGTTACCCTTCACCAAAGTTACCACTTATCTATTGTCTATTTAGTTTCCCCCGTCTTAGTCATCTAGTACTGCCATAACAGAAATACCACAAGTGGATGGTTTTAACAAAGAGAAGTTTATTTTCTTACAGTAAAGTAGGCTAAAGTCCAAATTCAGGGTGTCAGCTCCAGGAGAAAGCTTTCTCTCTAGGCCTTCTCATCAGTGTTCCCCCAGACTAGGAGCTTCTCGGTGCAGGGACCCTGGTCCAAAGGACACACTCTGCTCCTGGCGTTGCTTTCTTGATGGTAGGAGGTCCCCCACTCTCTGCTTGCTTCCCTTTCCTTTTATCTCTTGAGAGAGAAAAGGTGATGCAGGCCACACCGCAGGGAAATTCCCTTTACATTGGATCAGGGATGTGACCTGGGTAAAGGTGATGTTAGGATCCCACCCTAATCCTCTTTAACATAAAATTACAATCACAAAATGGAGGCCAACCACACAATTCTGGGAATCATGGCCCAGCCAAATTGATACACAAATTTTTTAGGGGACATAATTCACACCATGAAACTCCCCTACCTCTCCCATCCCTCGTAACCAACAAAGATTGTTTCTTTCTGTGTGTAAACTTTTTCGTGAGTTTTTACAGTAGAAGTCTCATACAATATTTGTCCTTTTGTGATTGACTTATTTCACTCAGCATAATGTCCTCCAGTTTCATCCATGTTATGAGATGCTTCTCAGATTCATCATTGTTCTTTATCTTTGCATAATACTCCATTGTGTGTGTACCATAGTTTGTTAATCTATTCATCTGTTGATGGGCATCTAGGTTTCTTCCATCTTTTTGCTATTGTGAACAATGCTGCCATGAATATGGGTGTGCATATGTCTATTCGTGTGATGGCTCTTATTTCTCTAGGATATATTCCGAAGAGTAGGATTGCTGGATAGTGTGGTATGTCTATTTCTAGCTTTCTGAGGAAGCGCCATATCATTTTCCAAAGTGGTTGTATCATTTTGCATTCCCACCAGCAGTGCATAAGAGTTCCTATCTCCCCACAGCTCCGACATTTGTTATTTCCAGTGTTTTTGATTCATGCCAGTAATGTCAGGGTGGAATGGTATCTCATTGTGGTTTTAATTTGCATTTCTCTAATGGCTGGTGATGACCAGCATTTTCTCATGTATCTATTGGCCACTTAAATATTTTCTTTGGTGAAGTGTACGTTCATTTCCTTTGCCTATTGTTTAATAGGATTATTTGTCTTTTTTGTTGTAGAGGTGTTGGATTTTCTTGTAGATTGTAGAGATTAGACCGTTGTCTGACTTGTACTGTGCAAAATTTTTTTCCCAGTCTGTAGGTTCTCTTTTTATGCTTTTGGTGAAGTCTTTTGAAGAGCATAGGTGTTTGATTTTTAGAAGATCCCAGTTATCTAGCTTATCTTCTGGAGTTTGTGTGTTATTTGTGACGGTTTGTATCCTGTTAATGCCGTGTATTAGGGCCTCTAGCATTGATCCTATTTTTTTTCTATGAACTTTATAGTTTTTGGCTTTATATTTAGGTCTTTGATCCATTTTGAATTAGTTTTTGTATATGTTGTGGGATATGGGTTCTGTTTCATTTTTTTGCAGATGGACATCCAGTTTTGCCAGCACCATTTGTTAAAAAGACTGTCTTTTCCCCATTTGATGGACTCTGGGCCCTTGTCAAAGATCAGGTGACCGTAGGTGGATGGATTTACATCTGAGTTCTCAGTTCTGTTCCATTGGTCAATGTATCTGTCACTGTACCAGTACCAGGCTGTTTTGGTTACCACAGCTGTATAGTTGTTCTGAGGTCGGGAATCCTCATGGATTCCTCCTACTTTATTCTTCTTCTTCAACAGAGCTTTACTTATTTGGGGCTTCTTCCCTTTCCATATGAAGTTAATGATTAGTTTTGCCATCTCTTTAAAGAATGTTGTTGGTATTTGGATTGGGATTGCATTTTATTTTGTAAATTGCTTTGGGTAGAATGGTCATTTTCACCATGTTGAGTCTACCTATCCATGAGCGTGGTATGTTTTTCTGTTTATGTAGATGCCTTTGGGTTTCTTGCAGTAGTGTTTGGTAGTTTTCTTTGTATAGGTCTTTTACATACCTGGTTAGATTTATTCCTAAGTATTTTATTTTTTTAGGAGCTATTATAAATGGTATTGTTTTCCTGATATCCTTTTCCTCGTTCTCTTTATTGGTGTATAGGAATCCAACTGATTTTTGTATGTTTATCTTGTATCCTGCTACTCTGCTGAATCTTTACATTAGTTCCAGTAGTTTTCTTGTGAAGTCTCTGGAGTTTTCTACGTATAGTATTATATCATCCGCAGACAGGGACAGTTTAACTTCTTCATTACCAATTTGGATGCCCTTTATTTCTTTTTCTTGCCTTACTGCTCTAGCTAGGACTTCCAGCACAATGTTAAATAAGAGTGGTGATAAAGGGCATCCTTGTCTTGTTCCTGTTTTCAAGGGGAAAGTTTTCAGCCTCTCTCCATTAAGAATGATGGAGAGTCCTCTGAGGACTACCTTTGCTGTGTCCCAAAGGTTTTGGTATGATGTGTTTTCATTCTCACGTGATTTTAGGAATTTTTTTATTCCATCTCTGATTTCCTCTATTACCCAGTGGTTTGTAAGCAGGGTGTTATTCAGTGTCCATGTAATTGATTTTTTTTTCCTTGCTCTTTCTGTTGTTAATTTCTACCTTGATGGTGTTGTCGTCAGAGAAGATACTTTGTATTATCTCAACGTTTTGGATCTTGTTGAGGATTGCTCTGTGGCCTAAGATGTGGTCTATTCTGGAGAATGTTCCATGTGCATTGGAAAAAAATGTGTACTTTGCAGCTGTAGGGTGGAATGTTCTATATACCTCTATGAGGTCCAGTTGACTGATTGTGCCCTTTAGGTCTTCTGTATCTTTGTTAAGTTTCTTTTTAGATTTTCTGTCCTTTACCAAGAGTGGTGTGTTGAAATCTCCTACAATTATTGTGGAACTGTCAATTTCTGTTTTCAGTGCTGTTAGAGTTTGTTTTATGTACTTTGGAGCCCTGTCATTGGGTGCGTAGAGGTTTATTAAGGTTATGTCTTCATGATGGATTGTCCCCTTAATCATTATATAGCGTCATTCTTTGTATTTTATGGTGGATTTTGTTTTAAAGTCTATTTTATCTGAGATTAATATTGCCACTCCCGGTCTTTTTTGGTAGTTGTTTGCTTGATATATTTTTTTTCAACCTTTGATTTTTAATGAATTTACATCTTTATTTCTAAGGTGTGTCTCTTGTAGACAGCATATTGATGGATCCTGTTTTTTTATCCATTCTGTCACTCTCCATCTCTTTATGGGTGTATTTAGGCCATTTACATTCAGTGTAATTATTGATAGGTGTGAATTTATTGCTGTCATTTTGTAGTGCTTTTTTTTTTTTTAATGGTGCTGACTTTATCTTTATTCCTCTTACTCTCCTGTGCTGAATTCCTGTTCTTTGTGGATTTTTTTTCATTTCTTTTTTTTTTTTTTTTGTAGGTTTTGTTTCTACTGAGACTTTATGTTTTTCCTCTTTATGTTGATGAGTATGTTTGTTAACTTTCTTTGTGGTCCTGAAATTTACCCTTATCTTTCTAAGTTTGAAGAAGTCTATTATTACTTGGTATCACCTTGCCTTCCTCTCCATTAGAAGGTTTTATACCTACACTGCTTATTCACTCTTTTATTGTTTTGATAGTGTTGCCATTTACAGATTAATTGCTCTGATTCTCTGTTGTATTTCTTTTGGTTTTGGATAGTCCTTGAGAGTTCATTTCCTAGATTAATATCTCACTGGTACAATCCTGCATTCTAGATTTAGCCTGTGTGCTGTTGTTGTTTGTTCTCAGATTGAAAGGCTCCCTTTAATAATTCTTGTAATTTTGGTTTGGTTTTTACACAGTCCCTTAATTTTTGTTTATCTGGAAATGACCTAATTTCACCATCATATTTTTTTGCAGGATATATTATTCTTGGCTGGCAATTTTTTTCTTTCAAGGTTTTATATATGTCATCCCATTGCCTTCTTGCTTGCATGGTTTCTGCCTAATAGTCTGAGCTTAGTCTTATTGTTTCTCTGCTGTATGTGACTTTTTGTTTTTCTCAAGCTGCTCTCAGGATTCTTTGTTTGTCTTTTGTTTTGGAAAATGTGATTATGAGATACCTTGGTGATTTTCTTTTGGGGTCTATCTTATGTGGCGTTCATTGAGCTTCTTGGATGGCCAGCTTTTTATCGTCCATGATATTGGGGAAGTTTTCTGTCAGTAGTTCTTCAATGATCTTTTCTGTGTTTGCTGTTTTCTCTCCCTGTTCTGGAACTCCAAGCACTTGAAAATTTTTGCTTTTGATTGTATCCCACCTAATTCTCTGAGTCTCTCCATTTTTCTTTGTTCTTTTTTCTGATTTTTCCTCAAAGAGAGCTGTATCCTAGTGTTTGTCTTCAATTTCACTGATCCTATCTTGTATCATTTCAAACTTGCTCCTCAGCCATTCTATGACACTGTCCATTTCTGAAATCTTCTTGTTTATCTTTTGTATTTCTAATTGTTGTTTTTGTATGATTTGTAGTTGTGAATTTATTTTGGCATTTTGTTCCTGCATTATTTTCCTGAATTCATCCATTTTTTTTTTTTGTCTGTCTTCTCCATGAATTCATCTACATTTTCCATGAATTTGTCTATTTTTGCCTCATTTTTGTCTGCTTTTTGCTTCAACTCTTGGATAGCTCTGAATATTAGAGATTTTAATTCCCCATCAGGTAGTTCTATTGCCTTTTCTTCTACTGGAAAGTCATCTGGTGTTTTATTTTGGACGTCTACTGGAACCATCCTATCCTGTTTTTGTAAATGTTTTGATATTGTCTGCTGTCTTCAGGGCATTTGGTAGTATATTTTCCTCATTTATTGATTATAGATTTGTTTGTTGCATCCAGCTTTTTTGTTTTACTTGGCTATGTCTGGGCAGGTGGGCTGTGTGTTCTTTGTTGTTTGCTCATTTTTGGGCATGATACTTTTCACCTCTTTCTCCAATTGGCAGGGTCAGTCACTCAGATATGGTATAGCAAGGCAGGCCTAGCTGAAGAGGAGTTGCTGGGATGGGTTGTTTGTGGCACTTACTACAGCCACCAGGAAAGGTCAGTAATCAATGTGCAGGGCAGGTTCCAATAGGTCATGCCTGGGCTGCTTGGTGGTGTGATGTTCAGTGCATAGTGCAGGTAGACAGGATGTATGGGGGAGACTGTGATGTGTGGAGCTAAGATGGGCATGGGAGAGAGGAGAGAGGAACAGGAGACAAAAACATAAACACAAAAAGGAGAGCTAGGGGAGATTGCCTTTGGAGTGGAGAGATGAGAGACTACGAAATGCAGGAAAACAAAAAGCAGAAAAAGAGAAAAAAGAAAAGAAAAGAAAAAATGAATAAATAAAAATTAGAAATAAAGAAGAAAAGCAGAACTCTCATGGATCCCTACATGCAGCTGTGAGTTCTGGGGAAGTTGCTTCCAGGCCATGATGTACAGCCTGGCTAGAAGGCGTAGAGGTGTCACTCAGCGCCAGGTATCCAGGGGACAGGAAGAGATGGAAAGTGTAGAAAGGCGAGAAACTGAGTAATGAAGAAAGACAAAAAGGGAAAAATAGGGAAAACAAAACAAAACAAACAAATAAAAAAAGATCAAGAAAAACCCCCAAAGAAAAACAGAAAAAAAGCCCCCCCCCGCAAAAAAAAAACAAGAAAAAATAAATGCCCTCAGGGATCCCTCTGTGCTGCAAATTGAGAAGGTAGGTCCCAAGCCGCACAGTTCTGCCTGGCTAGAATGGGCTCCCAATTCGAGAAAAGAAAAAGAAAACAAACAATTCAAAACAAACAAACAAAAAAGCTCCAGGATCCATCCAGTGTGGCAACACTGGCTGGGAAGCAGTTTCACGTTTGAGCGGCATTTCACAGCCTTTCAGGAGGAAGCAAAAATGGAGCATGGAGCCAGGTATTTGAGAGAAAGTATGGGGAGGTAGTGAGAGGTAAGGAAGAAATCTAAAGAAGCAGAAAAAAGCAACACCAGCAGCCAACAAATGGCACTCAGGGAGCCGGCCAGTGCAGGCGGGTAGAATCCAAGCAACACCAGAGTAAAGGTTGTGCTTCCCGGCCAAGAGACTGGCCACAGGAAGCAGAGCAGGCTGAGTAGGGGTGAAGAAGGGGGTGGGGGATGGGAAAGCATATATCGCTGGTTACTGGTTGTTCTGTCTCCTGCTGGAAGCTCCTTGAAGCTGCTTTCTCTTACCCCCTGTTCGCTGATCTCTGATAGGAGTCCAAGATGGCAGATCTGTGCTGTGGTAGCTGATAGGGGACCTCTGCATGTATTGTTCCTCGCTCTCTGTTCTCTGTCAGTTACTTATTCCATTCGGTTCTTGGCTGAGTTCTTTATCTCTTTGTTTGATGCTTAGGGTTTCAGGATTGCTGTTTTCTCTGTTTGGCTTAGTTTTTCAGAACTTTGCTGTGGAGGGACAGCATGGTGCTTCTGCCTATAGCGCCATGTTGTCCAGAAGTCCCAAGGACCAGCTTCAACTTATGGGCACAAGTTTGGGTATGAATTGTTCTTGTTGTTTTGTTTTGTTTTGTTTTAAAGGCTGGTGCTTCGGATGCACTACCCAGCTACACACACTACATTTAGATATTGTTTGTAAAGGTGCATTTGGAATTAATGGAGTTAGATAACTATCAGATTCATTGACTGGCAAATGAATAGTCACTAGGGCCAGGCACTTCCCAGTTTCCTGGAGTGTGCAAAATAGCCAGTGGGGACCGCCTTGTGGAAAAAGGGAGTGGACCAAAGCGGGGAGTAGCAAAAGAAAGGAACTCAGAGTTTACCTGCTTCTTCTGTGCCTGGTCAAGGGAAAGATCTCACTACCATTAAACAGCTCAATTAAACACTTGTACCCTTGCTCCGTGGAATGTAATTCTCCACTAATTGTAATGTTCAACGGCTTTACACTTCCCCTCTCAGTGCATCATTTTCTGGGGTTGTTGTGTACAGTTAAGAAAAAATAATCCAATAACATACCACTATTTTAATAATTTTTAGAGGAAGTTTAAATGACCCACACTCCATCAGGGTCGATGAAAATGGCACTAGTGTCGAAGGGCAACAGGTTGCTAATAAATACAATAGTTTAGAAAAGTGCTGCTTCTGTCATGGAAAAACTATATTCTGGGGAAAATAATACTGCTGTAATCCATTTTTGAAAGCTATTGAGACTTCTTGGATGAAGAATGTAGTCATTAAAGGCAAAATTACACAATATGTTGTAATGAAATGTTTGTGCTTCACACTTCATTAAATGTTTTGTGGGCCTCTGGGGAAATTCGCTCTCTCACACACAGAAACAATGTTTAAACATGGTGGTATCACTAGAGGGAGTGCATAGAACAATATCAAAAGGAAGAACTTGCTACAACTTTAGTATGTTTGAGTTAAAAGCCCAAAATGAGACGTGAAAAAATGTGTGTAATACTGACAAAAGAGCACAGAAAAATTTGCAGTAGGTTTTGTTATCCTTATATTTAATCAAAATACCATTTTTATTTACATAATTTTAGAATAATAATAAAACAAAGTGGGTTTTGCTTGACTTATAGGGTGATAGAGAAAACTGGATGGTTTTACATGAGGGATTAACTGAAAAAGCATCAGATTCCAAATTTAGCACCCAGTATAGCCAACAACATGCATAATACTCTGAGAACTCGAAAGGTTGGCAGTTGGGGATTTGCTAATTGTGTTAACTTACAGCATTTGGAACATGAAAATGTAAGCTAATGGTAAAATTGCACCAAAAAAAAAAAAAAACACTTACAAAAAATATAAAATTCTTGGGAAGTGGGAAATTTCACTCATAGGAAATATTCAAAAGTTATAACGAATAACTTTATAAAGTCTCATTAGCAAATGGTCTTTAAATAAGAAAAGTCAAGTTATATGAAGAAAACTATGAAAGTTTGGTGTAAAAAACCTTGTTTTTCACTAAGGACTTCTTCCTCGCAGATGTGTTTCCTCATGAGAGACTTGTTCATTTGTCAGATATAATAACAATTCAACAATTCTAAGGAAAATGGAGAAGGAAATGTGAGAAAACACATTTTAAAACAAAATCAATAAAGGAATATTAAAGACATAGACGCTTATGTTCCGTAGACCACCAGCTAAAAAATACTAACTCCTAGATCCTTTTAAAAATACTACGAGATTTTCAAGGAAGCGTTCCTCTGCCTCAAGAACATTTTTCCCCTCAAGAAGTGTGTTAACCTTAACGGCTTTCCCTAGAGCTAGAATTTCAATTAGCCGCTTTACTACCAGAATTCTCCTCAGATAAAAAAGTGGTGACTCTCCAAGATTCTCGTTCTAAACCCTATTCTTCATGTATATATCTAAGCTGAACTTAATTTTTTCTTTTTATTTCTATGCTCTTGTGTATAATAAGATGTTAGTTACAAGAAATGCACAATTTGAATTTGGAAGAACACAGCTCTTGGGTTTCCTTCTTGTTAATAAATGTACATGCTAAATAAATTGATTCGTTTATTGAGAATTCAAAACTGTTATTAAAGATATACAGCAGGACTGAAAGATGATATTATCAAGCTTTAACAAGATTCTCTGTCTCTATAATGATTTTAATCTGCTGTATTTAATAATTTAATGCATTACACAATATTAAGCATTATAACAAGTTTTTGAAAAAGTAGAGAATATAGTCCCTTTAAGAAGTTTACATACTGAGGATTACCAAATAACATGTTATCAAATAACATGTTCCTAATCAAGATTTCCAAAATAAGTAACAAATACACCAGTTTTGTTCCGTTGTACAAAGAGTAGCTGTGATTCCAACTCGACGGTACCTAAACATCAACAATAATAGTACTTACATGGGTACTTTTCCTGCTGTCTTAAAACACATATGAGTATCATTGCTGGAGGTATTCAGAGTAAAACACAAGTGGTAGATAAATATCACACTAAAACTTTAGAAGTCTATACAAGAGCTAAGAAAATGGCAAGAGTTTAGATGGAGTTTATTCTCTTGGCTATAACTTGTATTTCAGTTCTTTAGATAATTTCAATATGTGTATACCTATTTAAGTGGGGGCATTGGTGGTTCAGTGGCAGAATTCTAGCCTTTCATGTAGGAGACCTGGGTTGGTCTCCCAGCCAATGCACCTCATATGCAGCCACCACTGCTTATGAAGTGCATTGTCAGTGGAGGCTTGCATGTTGCTAAGATGCTCTACAGGGTTCAGCAGAGCTTCCTGACTAAAATGGACTAGGAAAAAAGGCCTGGTGGTCTGCTTCTGAAAACCAGCCAGTGAAATGCTGTGGATCACAGCAGTCTGATTGGCAAACGATCATAGAGATGGTACTGGGCCAACCAAACCGCAGCTAACAGCACCAACATATTTATTTAAAAGGCATACAAAATATGATCTTAGATGACCCAAATTATAGAAGTCTCCAAAAAATTAACTTATAAAAATGTTCCTCAACTTAAGAGCTGTTACACTGCATTCCAGTGCCCGTGTTGGCCTCTTCTGGACCTTAGTGTTTTGTCACCCATTGCCTTTCAAGCACAGTGTATTTCTCTCTTTCACTTCATTTATATATTAAGCCAGAAGAGTGCTTGAAGGTATGTGGTTGGACATTTTGATGTCTGCATCAGTCAGGGTCCAGCCAGGAAAGCAGAAACCACTCTAGATGTTTCCAGTAGAGAATTCAATATAAGGAATTATCCATGAAGATGGCGGAAAGAATCCAAAAAGGAGATGGTGAGACAACCCAGAGATTAACCACAGCAGCAAGCTATTATCACCCATAGGGCTAAAGGGCTTCACAGAAGCTGGGGCCTTTGAGCAGGAACTGTAACCATGGCGGAGGTCATCCAGCCGGAGGTTGGATAATGGAAGGAGAAGTTGTCATTGAGGAGATGCAACTGTTGCTGAAGATGCCTCAGTGCTAAGAAAGAAGAAATAGCCTAGATTTTCCCCTTCTCTCACCCTCTAGCATTGTCTCACATTTCCATAGCTACCTGGAAGTTAAGGAGCAAGGAAACCTGAGCTACTTAATTCTCAGGGATAAGAGCAGAGCATAAGAAATTCAGAGACTAGATCTGAGGGCAAAAAAATGCAAGAATATTTACAAACCAACCCAGAAATTAAACTGCCTAAAGTGTATGTCCTGTTCCTCATCACTATTTATTGGATATCCATCAAAAACCTCTATAGAGTTCTTTTTGTCTTTAGGTTTTCCTCCTTCCAGTTCCTCCATACTCTGACCAGATTGGTTTTTCTAACAAGAAAATCTGACCATGGCTCTTTTCAGCTCTATGTTCTTCAATAGTTCCTATAGTCAACAGAATAATGTCTAAAGTAGGGCTTCAAACTGGTTCTTCCCGGTTCAGTCATGGCCAAGGAAGCAAAATAGGAACAGACCCAATTTTTCAAAATTTGGGTGAACCAGAACAATAACCTGAATGAGAAAAATGATTGGTTGAAGCCCTGCTGGAAACTTAATCTCCCTTGTAGAAAACCAGGGCAGTGTATGCATTACATAGCACCAATTTTCTTGCCTGGCAGATTTTGAGCAGAGTCAGAAACAGTGGTGCCCTACTCAAAGATGGTGGCCAACTGCATTGCTTTGAATGCGTGTCTCTCTCTATAGTCCTGCCAACAATCCAGTCTCACACATCAGGCTCCTGGAAGGACTCACTACACCTCTTCCAAATCTCCCATTGAGGGCTTCGACCCATAATTTTTCCCATTCTGGTTATCATTTTGGATAACCCAGATTTTAAAACTTTGGATCTCTCTGGTTTCGCTTTGCGAGCCATGACTGAACCAGAGTGAACCAGTTTGAAGCCCTGGTCTAAACTCTCTTCTATGACATTCTTGGCCCTAATTACTTTTTCACCTTCAATTACACACATTTACATACAGCAATGCTGAGATGTTTGTGATTTCCAGAACTGTTTCATGCCTTTATCTTTCCTATATTTTTCTCTTAGAGAAACTCCTGTGTGGGGTAGTGGTTATAAGCATGAACTTTGAGCCAGAATGCCTTAATTTGAACCCAGGCACTAATGTTTACTAACTATATGGACTTGTCAAGTTACTGAACTTTCTGTGATTTAGTTTTCTCACCTATAAAATGAAGAAAATAATAAAACCAACCTCACAGACTTGCTTTAAAAATTAAATGAGGGTTTACATATGTTAAACACTTATAGCAGTAGCTGGCATATGCCAAGTACTACATAAAACCAGTCGCCAAAGAGTCAGTTCCAACTCCGACTCATGAAGACCCCAAATGTATCAGAGTAGAATTGTCTCTACTGGATTTTTAATGGCTGATTTTTTGACAGTAGATTGCCAGGTCTTTCTTCCAAGTTGCCTCTGGGTGGACTCAAACTTACAACCTTTCGATTAGTAGTTGACTACATTAATGTTTGCATCCCCCAGACTCTCCAAGTACTACCTACATATGTGTTGTTGTTGTTGTTATTATCATCATCATCATTTTTATGATTCTTTAAGACTCAGTTCCTACCACGTCTATAAAAGCTTCCCTTAGGAAATGCTAAGGACTCCTTTCCTAAAGCTTCCTGTAGATCTTTTGCACATCACAAATCATATTGGGTTCTGTTTGCATGTTGGTCTTCAGCAGCAGTGAATAAACAGGTTGAGAGGGGTTTTGATTATTTATCACCAAAAAAAAACCCAACTGGTATAGCATCTTTCCCCATTTAAGAGGGTAGAGAGAGGAAATTAATAGCCTGTGTCTACAAGGGGAACTAAGAGAAACAAAGGAGCATACCATCTGCACAACCGGCTCCATATATAATTTTATATAATCTGCAGTGATATAGAAACCTGAATTGTTTCTTTCACATGTTTTAAAGTTTGTTTTTTTTTTTTAACAAAGCCATATAATGTTAACTTTTTGTTAACTCTCTTTGCCAATATCATGCCTCATTAGCTGAAAAATACATTGTAGGATGTTGTATCTCTTACTGACTGCCTGCAAACATGTATCCTTTCCCCAATGTCTGCATCCTGCTTGCGTTTCCTCTTCCTTTGGCAGCAGTTCATACTTTTAGTATCGCTGGGCGTCCTCTGTGCCTGCTTTTAGGCCTATGTGTGTCCTGGTGAATTCTTCACTTTTTTTCATCTGTTTCCTTTTAAAGCTATTGTAAGGTTCATTGCTTCTTGACCTATTCAGCCTCGCTGTTCTTCTAGCCAAGTCCAATTCCCCCACTGGGCGTTCAAGACTCTATTACTGCAGTGCTGTCAACGCCTCTTTTTTTTTTTCTTTTCTTTCACCAACTTTTGGCTACTCCCTGTTCACATTCAGGGTATAAAACATGTTAGAAGTGAACCCTCAATTTATCCACAACCCTTCGCCAGCAGCGCTTATGACAGAAGCGATTTGGAAGCCTTTTACATGATGTATTTGCTAATGTGAATAAACCCTGTAGCACCAATTTACACTCTGGAAAAAAATCAAATAGCAACAGGAGAAGAAGGTCAAGGATTAAATGGTGCTAATAGAAATGTTCCCAGTCATAGTCCAGACAAAAGCAGTGCATCACAGCTGCTGAAAGTCTGCATGTCATTGCAAGGTGTGCTTCCCTGGGGAGAAAAAAACCCCTCCTTGTTCGTAATATAACTTGATAGTTTGCCTCTCTCTGCTGGTTGCATTGACTGGTAAGAACTACATACTGCAAGAAGAGTCCATAATGGCAGTAAGAACCACAAAGATGATGCTCTTTCTGTATATAAACCAATAAGCTCAATGCATCATTTCATAGCTCTTCATCCTTCTCCGTATTATATTGACTTGATCCTTTCAACAGGAATTTTAATGCATTGTAAACCTATTCCATGGCAAGCTTTAAAAGCGTTTAATCAAGGGAGGATGGAGGAAACATCATCAATGAACAAGGTTTGCCTTAACAGGTTCCTTAACCTGTTTATTATTATCTCCTGCTTCCTGGAGGTGATAATAGTTCAGCAGTTCTACATTTCAAGCTGAAAAAAAACGGAGGCTTTTTGGAGCCAAAGATCCTTCATCCCTGCAGGACAAGGCAGCCTGCTAGCTTCCCATAATGGGCAGATTGTGGTTTACGGTTTCCTCATGATCTTCTGGAAGAATTTTACTATCATAGGCTTTGTATGAGCATTGAGTAATCCGTGGCATGTGTGGAAAGAGAAAGCACTTGTCTCAAAAGCTACAACTTCAATTTCCCTGCCTATTTTCTGCCCAGAACTTTGCAGTCTCCATTAGACCCAAGGCCTCTTTGGAGAAAGCATTTTAAAAGTTATCTCTAGACTGAACTCAATCATGTATGGAATAAGTGACTCGAGATCTCTTGGGGAGAAGCCTGAACTTTCTTTCCTGCTCTCTAAATCGTTGAGGTGGAGAGATCTAACCCAAATGGAAGAAGTTAGGAAATAAATTTCCAATGCCTTGAGCAGGGTGTCTGGCCTGGCTTTGAGAGTATCTAGGGGGTAGGTGCTGGTTGGCTTCCTCATTTTCAGCTGGACCAATCCTCCCCTTTGGTAAACACACATTTCTACAGAGATATCCTGTTGACTACAAGGGAAAGATCTACAAGCAAAGGTGAAGCAGAACTATATGGAGCAAATGAAAATAGAACCAGGGGGATAACCTGTCACTTTATAGAAGTAAATATGACAAACTTAGACCCACAGGAAACCATTTTATGGCAAAGGTTTTGTCCTTTCAAAGAAAGGACTAGGAGTTTTATTTTTAAAAATGGAAACTTAGATTAGTGAAACTATTGCCAGATGCCTGGTGGGAATGATATTATCTGTAGGGACCTTCGTGGTGCTCTCCCATGAAAAGAAAAATTAACCTTCAATAAATAAAAAGCTTTAAATTCCATGTTGGTAAAATTATTCTTACATTCTAGTTCTCATCAAGGACTAATATATATATAACACTTGAAGTTTTTCCATTAAATTTTTTTTGAATTATGAGTGACAAAAAAAAAATGTTAGAACAAATTGACAAAAAATAGGAAAGCCAGGGCTCTCATGTACCTTAGCTGAAAAGTATGTTATTTACATCTCTTACAATTCTCTATTCACTCTCCCCCACAATATAGCCATGGGCAGTGCCATTATTTACAAATTTTAGGTACAAAGACTTTACTTTAGCATTCGCTTTAATTCAACAAATACGTATACCAACTAAGGGCAAAGTTTTAGACTAAGTGCATACAACATATAATAGTGATACAGAATTAGGATTTTTTTGACAGTAAGTTTTATGAGTAATGAATGATGACAACTTAAGTTTTGGAAATGTCTACAAGACAAATGATGGGGGGTGTTCATTCAGAAGTTGGAAAATTGGGAATTTGGTGAGTAGAGAGGTGAAATTAGTGTGGTAGTCTTCTATGTCATACGATGTAATAATAATAATAAAGGATTCCAATGAAAACTAATTTAAATTACCACTAGGAAACTGTTCTTTTAATCTCTTATTTGAAATCTCTTTTAAATTGGTAAATATAGTTTCATTTGAACCATTTCACAGTGAATATTCTCCATTCTTTCTACTGCCAGCAAAGTAAGCAAAGGGCTCAGGGAAATATATTAACTCTTTGAGGAGGTCCACGACCATGAGGGAGAATATATGGACTAAAAACTCAGCAGTGCCTGAGAAAGAATAGAGGGGTGAATTGGGAGTTGAAGTATAAACTTGGTGAGGAAGAATTTTCTAAAGCATTGGTAGATTTTTTTATGTAAGGAGTAAAAAATTGCAAAAACAAAAACAAAAATGACAGAGGAAACTGGTTGCTAACCCATTTAGACTTCAATGCATTTTTTTTTTTTTTATTACCTTTAAAGAATTTTCCTCTTCTAAATTTAGTCAAAAGTCATTTCTTAAAGTTGGGAATTGTACTTTGTACCAAATAACTTCAACAGGACTTTGCTACTATTCTGCAATGTCAATTGTAAGCCTATATACGAAATGCTTTTTGGGCTATAGAACACTTTACTTATGGGAAAAGACAGAGACTACTATCAATCATAATCCTTTTGCAGTCTTTCAATAACTCTGGCTCTGATAAGAACTTTAGCTAGTCATTTATTATTTCTCCTTTTATAAAAATAAAGTAACACTAGGCAGGAGAAATATTTCTATTTGCTTTAGAGTTTTAGAGTAAGTTGTACATTGCTACAAGTTGGGCTTACTAATGCTATTAGATTACATTGAACATCAAGTTCTTTGCAAATTATCTCATATCAAGCCAAACCTTAGAAGACACAAAATAGGTGCATGTTGTTCCAATAAGGAATGATCAATCATACTACTTCATATAAATTCAATTTATTAGTAAGTGGTTAGTCTGTACCACATAAAATACCAAGGTGGTCGATTAAAAGCATTTTTTGCTTTTCATAACTTTGTGAGCCTATTGTCTGATTTCCATATAAGTCTTCATTAAGATCATGGGCTACAGGTTCAGACAGACCTGGGATGGAGCCCCAGCTGCACCATTAATAGTTACATAACTTTGGGAAAGCTAATTCATTTCTCTGAACCTCAGTTTCTTCATCTGTAAAATGGGGATTCAGAATAGTACTCACTGCAAAAGTTGTGAGAATTGCCAGGGTCTTTCCAATAGCCTCTTATGCGTGCCAAAACTGGACAATGAAAAAGGAAGACAGAGAAGAATTGATGTATTCAAACTGTAGTGTTGGCGAAGAATACTGAACATACTAGGGACTGTCATAGAACAAATAAATTTGTCTTAGAAAAATACAACCAGAATGTGTTTTCGAAGTGAGCATGGTGATACTTCAACTAGCTTACTTTGGGCATGTCATCAGGAAAGACCAATTGCTAGAAAAGAACATCACAGTTGGCAAAGTAGAGGGTCAGTAAAAATGAGAGAAACCCTCAATGAGATGAATGGGCACAATAGCCACAACAATGGACTCAGACATACCAATGGTCATGAAGACACCACAAGACAGCGTGATGTTTCATTCTGTTACACATAAGGTCACCATGAGTCAGAGCTGACTCGATGTCAACTAACAACAACGAAGCATGTGAAGCATTTAACAGAGACTAGAGTGTAACTTATAATCCATAAATACTTCCATTATTAGTACTATTTACCTGATTTTGATGTACTGATTTCACACAACTTGAAAGAAAATTAAAGACTAAAATGATTATGATTATTAGAATTACCTTCTCCTTGAAGACTTAGGTGAAAAGTCCTCCTTCCCTTTTTTTGAGGTGCTTCTTTCCTTCTCTCCCTGCTGAAGTCCCTTTTTGCCTCCTTCAGAGCATATACCAAGTCAGAATCCCCAATAGCATCAAGTGGGTCATCCAGTCAAGTGAGGGAGCCAAGACTGAACATTCGCTGTGCCAGTGATGATAGTTGGGCAACGTGAGGTCTTGGCATCTCTTTTTCATTACACTGCTGGTGATGGCTGACAGAGGGGATTTATATGGGAAAAGCACAAAAGCTTGAAGTGAAAATGGATTTAGTCACAAGTTGTTGGGTTGGAATGGGTTGCTTTTCAAGATGCCAACATAGAAGGAAAATAGCTCTGCTGGATGTCAGTTTGGGTAGCAAGGAATATGGTCTGTTAGGTTTCCATACGGCTGAAAACCAAAGCAAAATTGCTTCCTGGAACTTACCTTGAAATATACATTTGGTTTAGGTGGAAATTCTTAATAGGTAGATACTGAGGTTTACATAAGAAAGAAAAGGCAGATACAGTTTATAATGCTTCTGATTTTGGACTCTTAAATTTTTTAAGTAATATTTGTTAAGTCATAGGATTTTTAGAAATAAAAACAGCATTTGACAGTATAAAGATGTGACGAGTTATTTTAATACAATAAACCAGCAGGCATGTATACTAGTGTTCATTCATTTTTCAGTGAGAAAATGATTATTGTCTCATGAATTGTAGCTTTCTTTTCAGGCCCTAAGTAATGCAACTTCAGTGAGAAAATCTGGACTCTGAGGCACATTACAAACAGTTACAAACATAGCAGTTATATGACTCTGATCATTACTAGCAGAAGTTTCATTATAAATATGGATATTAAGAGATTCATTATTCATATATGTACATGTTCTAATCTGATTCTTGACAGAACAGGGAAGTTAAATTTTCTATACGCAGGTGAAGATATTTTCCTTTATTTCCTTTCAATTTTTCTCAAGAACATAAAGCACATTTTTTGAAAGCCTCTTTCTTGAAGACCAGGACACCCTAAGAATATTCCCTGGTCTTTCAGAATAAAGATGCAGACAAGAATGCAATCTTACCACTGTCTAGCACCTTTTACCAGTAACCAGTTGTCCAGCAGTCACTTCTGACTCATGGTGACCTGTGCTTCACAGGGTTTTCAATGGCTGATTTTCTGAAAGAAGATCACTGCACTTCTTCCAAGGCGCCTCTGGGCAGATTTGAACCTCCAACCTTTTGGTTAGTAGCCAAGCACATTAACTGTTTGCACCACCAGGGGACTTCATAGCTTCTGTATCTGGTTTTTAATCACACAAGTACTATGTGAATGCATTCTCACTGCAGGAAATTCTAGCCGTACAGGTTAAGCCCCAACAAATGTTTTCCCTGGAGTTGTTCAAATTCTCCAGGTGAAAAAACAACCCTCTGATTTCTTGCTTGAAGGAAGATTCCTAGTGATAGAGAATTATGTGTGTATTTGAAGGGCAGATGGAAGCATTGATTGTTACATACACAGACTTTTAGTAAATTCCCTGTTTTCTGCCCCACAACCCATTCTTGCTCTCCATTATACGTGATGATGTCAAGTCCTGAGCCTGTCCAAGATTACTGTGAGCAGTGGTTTTCTAAATGTGGTTCCCAAACCAAGAGCATCACCACAGAACTTATTAGAAATGCAATTCTCAGGTTGCAGCCCCGGGGACAGGGGGAGGGTGGTGTTCAGCAGTTTGTGTTATAACAAGCACTCCAGGCAATTCTGAAGCACGTTACTGTTGTTGTTAGTTACCATGAGACAGTTCCGGCTCTTGGCAACCCCACGTGTGCGGAGTAGAACTGCTCCCTAGGGTTTTCAAGGCTGTGACCTTTTGGTAGGCCTATCTTTTGAGGCACCTCTGGGTGGGTTTGAACTGCCAACATTTTGGGCTAGTAGTTGAGTGCTTAACGGTGTGGGCTACCTGGGGTGATAATTATTGATTTGGAGTCAGTTTTCCGTCTTGGGAGACCTAGCTGTTCTCTGTGGGCTCTAGGCACTAGATTTCGCTACCTTGCTACATCAATCACTGCTCTGCCCTCTGCTCTCAATCTTTCAAACCTGTGTTGAACTTTGGGATCATCTAAGGACCTCCGTTCTCTTCTCTTCATTTGTGTGTCCTTACATCCCTGGTGGCGCAGTGGTTAAGGCTCAGCTGCTAATCAAATGGTCAGCAGTTTGAATCCATCAGCCACCCCTTGGAAAACCTCTGGGGCATTTCTACTCTGTCCCAGAGGGTTGCTGTGAGTCAGAATTGAAGCGATGGCAATGGGTTTTTTGTTGTTGTTGTTTTTTATAGTCTTTTTATTTCTTTTCTATAATTTCACTGGGGATTCAGGGAAGGAGAATTGACAGACATATATTAAGTCACTATCTTTAACAAGAAGACTCTTACTTAGTAAGCCTTATATATTTGCATACATATTGCTAATCACATGTATATTTGTACTTAACACCCATTTTTCCATTTTTCTTTCTTAAAATTGAAACCACTAAAGGTTATCCTTTTTTTGTTTGTTTGTTTTTGTGGGAGGAGAGAAAGCATGTGTTCTTAAAATAAAAAAAAATAAAAAAAAAACTTTTTGTTTTATTGACTAATTTTTTTTTTCTCATTACTTCCCTCTTTATCTTTAGGAATCACTTCTCTTGAGAGGCTTGTTTAATTTTTCTTTTTCTGGTTTTTTGATTTGAATACTTAGTTCATTAAAAAATTTTTTTCTCTCTCTAATAAATACATGTAAGGATATACATTTGTCACTGAGTACTACTTTAGGTAGATTTCACAGCTTTTTATATGTACTTTCATTGTTATTTATTTCTAAACAGTTTGAAATTTAGTTTGGTTTCTTTTTAAAATAAAAGTTATTTGGAAAAATTTTATCCCCAACCTCTCTCTTTGAATTTAGAAGAAAGCAGGTATTGATGTGGGTGGGGAGAGGCAATGGGTTTTGGGAATTTTTTGAAATTTTCTTGGTGCCCTTGTTCTTGGTCAATTTTTATGACTCTTCTCTGTGTACATGAAAAGATTATTTATTATGCTTTGGAATACAAAATTCTACATATACTATATGACCAAGCATTTTTATTGTGTTATTCAAATCTTCTGTAGTCTTGACACTGTATGTCTATTTGATCTGCGGCATCTTTGATGTGCCTAGATTGTGAGTGTTTTTAATTCACCCTGTTTGGCTCTGGATGGGACCTTGAATAATATTCTTCTTGAGGATTTATTTTTACAATCATATTTTCATTGTGTATATTGCTAGTTTCTTAACAGAATTTTTTGTTTGCTTTAATAAATGTCCTGATGAGAGTACTATCTTGTCCTGATAAGGATATTAATAATACTTATATAGCAAATTCATGTGTTCTATTAATATGATTTCCTCAGCTATTGTCTTAGGCTGGGTTCTCTAGAGAAGCAAAACCAGTAAAGCATGTAAGTATATATAGAGAGAGATTTATATCAAGGAAATAGCTCATGTGGATGTAGAGGCTTCAACATCCCAAGTGCATGGGTCAGGACAGAGGCTTCTCCTGATTCACCTAGCTGCAGGGGCTGGTGAACCCACGATCAGCAGGTTAGAAAGCAGAGCTGTTGCTCACAGGCTGTGAAGATCAACAAATTCCAAGATTGGCAGGAAAGACCACAGTTAAGCTACTAGCTCAAGTCCCAAGAACCAGAGGTCAGATGAACAGAAGCCAGCTGCAGAAGCCAGAGAAAGCAAAAGCCCCCAAGGCATGCCAGAATGGCCGCTTATATTTGATACAGGCCAAACACCAAAGAAACTCCTTTTCAACTGATTGGCTACTCACAGCAGATCCCATCATGGAGATGATTACGTTGTATCAAATCTCATCATGGAAGTGATCACAACATCATACGACTGCCAAACCACTGAGAATCATGGTCCAGCCAAGTTGACATACAACCTTAACCATCACAGCTATTAATGCTTTTTTTTTTTTTTTTTATTATTGAAAATGCCACCTTTGTACTTAAGGTTCCACGTTGGCCCATCTGTGAATGCTATTTTTTATTTATACCAGTCTACTACAGGAGTCCTGGTGGCTCAAGGATCCCTGGTGGTACCGTGGTTAAGAGCGCCAGCTGCTAACCAAAATGTTGGCAGTTCAAATCCACCAGTCACTCCTTAGAAACCGTATGGGGCAGTTCTACTCTATCTTATAGGGTCACTACAAGTCAGAATCAACTCGACAGCAATGGGCTTGCTTTTTCTTAGTTTTTGGTGGCTCAAACTGTTAAATGCTCAGCTATTAACTGGAAGGTTAGCAGTTAAAACCAGGTTTTTCACTGGTTCTTCCTGGTTCAATTATGGTCAGGGAAGCAACACTGGAACAGACCCAGATATTTTAAATTTGGGTGAACCAGAACCATAACTGGAATGAGAAAAACTATGGGCCGAACACAATCAAGAGTAAAAGTTTGCACATGATTGGAGTTTCAGAACAGGGGGGAGAAAATAGAAAGTGCAGAGAAGATAGTTGAAGATTAGGTGGCAGAAAACTTCCCAAATATCATGAAAGATGAAAAGCTGATCATCCAAGAAGCTTAACCAATGCCATATAGGATAGACCCCAAAAGAAAGTTACCAAAATATGTCATAATCGTACTTGCCAAAACCAAAGACAAAGAAAGAATCCTGACAGCAGCTAGAGGAAAACAAGAAGTCATTTACAAAAGGGAAACAAAAAGACTAAGCTCTGATTACTCGGCAGAAGCTATGCAGACAAGAAGGCAATGGTAAGACATACGTAATACCTTGAAAGAAAAAACCTGCCAGCCAGGAATAATATATCCTGCAAAACTCTCTTTCAAATACAATGGTGAAAATTAGGACGTTTCCAGATAAACAGAAATTAAGGAAATTCTTAAAAACCAAACCAAACTTACAAGAAATACTAAAGGGAATAACTTCGGACAACAACCAGCGTCTAAGACACAACAGCATCAGCCAGATACCAACCTAAGTAAGGAAATCTCAATAATAAAACAAAGCTAAAAGAGTTAAAACAGGGAAACAGAGACTTTGATCTGTAAATGATGACAACATCCAAATAATAAAAGGGGGAACAAATGGTGTAGGTATAGAAATTTCAAATGGAGAGGAAGCTAAGGACATGACAAGTAATAAAAGACTGGTTCAAACTTAGGAAGATAAGGGTGAATTTCAAGGTAACCACAAAGAAAGTTAAAAAACCTACTCATCAAAATAAAAATAAGGAAAACATGAAGTCTCAGTAAATGCAAAATCTATAATAATGAAAGGAATTAAAAGAAAACCTACAAACAAAAGGAACTCAACACAGGAAAGTAAGAGGAACAAAGAAAATGTCAGCACCACAAAATAAATAAATAAATAAAAGCACAACAATATGACTGCAATAAACACATACCTACTGATAATCACACTGACTATAAATGGCTTAAATGCACCTGTAAAGAGACAGAGAGTGGCAAGATGGATTAAAAAACACAATCCTTCAATATGCTGTCTGTAAGAGTCACATCTTAGATACAAAGGTATAAATATATTAAAAATCAAAGGATGGGTAAAAATATATCAAGCAAACAGTAACCAAAAAGGAACAGGGGTGGCAATATTAATCTCAGATAAAATAGATTTTAAGAAAAAATTCACCATAAAAGAAAATAAAGGACATTATATAATGATTAAAGGGATAATTCACCAAGAAGACATAACCTTAATAAATATCTACACACCCAACGAAGGAGCGCCAAGATACAAAAACTCTAATGGTACTGAAAAGAGAAATATATACTTCTGCAATGATAGTAGGAGACTTCAACAAACCACTCTCAGTAAAGGACAGAACATCTAGAAAGAAATTCAATAAAGATACAGAAGATCTATAGGCCAAAATTAACAAACTTGACCACACAGACATATATATAACACTCCACCCAACAGCAGCAAAGTGTACATTCTCTTCCAACACACGTGGAACCTTCTCCAGAATACACCATATTTCAGGCCACAAACAACCCTAAATAAAACCCATAACATCAAAATAATACTTAGCATTCTCTCTGATCACAATGCCATCAAATTAAAAATCAATAACAGGAAGAGCAAGATAAAAAAAAAAAAATCAAATACATGGTAACTGAACAACACCTTGCTTAAAAACCACTGGGTAATAGAAGAAATCAAAGATGGAATCAAAAAATTCCTAGAATCAAAAGAGAATGAAAACACATCATACCAAAACCTTTGGGACACAGTGATTGTAGTGCTCAGAGGTCAATTTATTGTAATAAACTCACACAACAAAAAAAAGAAGAAAGGGCCAAAATCAAAATGCTAGCCCTTCAGCTCAAACTCATAGAAAGAGTACAGAAAAAGAAGCCCACAGCCAAGAGAGGAAAAGAAATAATAAAGATTAGAGCAGAATAAATGAAACCAAGAACAGATAAACAATAGGAAGAATCAACAAGACCAAAAGTTGGTTCTTTGAAAAGTTCAACAAAATCGAGAAACTATTGGCCAAACTGACAAAATAAAAACAGGAGAGGAAGCAAATGACCCACATTAGAAATGAGAAGAGGGACAATACAACAGACCCAACCGAAATAAAAAGGATCGTAAGAGAATACTATGAAAAATTGTACTGCAACAAATTTGAGAACCTGGAGGAAATGGACAAATTTCTAGAAACACCAAAAAAAAAAAAAAAAAAAAAAAAGGAACCCATTGCTGTCAAGTTGATTCTGACTCATAGCAACACTATAGGATAAAGTAGAACCGCCCCCATAGGGTTTCGAAGGAGCACCTAGTGGATTTGAACTGCCAACCTTTTGGTTAGCAGCCAAATTTTTAACCACTATGCCACCAAGGTACCCTCTAGAAACATGCTACCTACCTAAACCAACACAAACTGAGGCAGAAAATCCAAATAGAACCATGACAAGGAAGAGATTGAAGAGGTAATTTAAAAAATATACCAGCAAAAAAAAGCCCTGCCCCAGATGGCTTCAAAGGAGATTTCTACCAAGCATTCAGAGAAGAGCTCACACCAGTACCATCTGAAATATTTCAGAGCATAGAAAAGGAAGGAACACTCCTGAGTTCATTCTATGAAGCCAGCATAATCCAGATACTAAAGCCAGGCAGAGACACAACAAAAAAAAGAAGATTACAGGCTGATATCTCTCATGAATATAGATGCAAAAATTCTCAACAAAACTCAAGCTGACAGAATTCAAGATTGTATCAAAAAAAATGCATACCCCTTTTAGCTCAGTGGTGAAGTTATCTCCAAGGTTCACCATTCAGCCTGGGAGTGGACAGCCCCGTAAAACCAAATGAGACTAATGAGGTACAGTAGTCCAGTGACAAGGGCCAGAAGGCAGAAGGGGACAAGGAAGCTGGTGATAGGGAACCCAAGGTTTAGTAAGGATATTGCTGATATGTAGTGAGATCGTTAACCATTGTCATAGGGCAACATTTGTAGTAAGTGTTAAATGAGAAACTATTTTGTTCTATAAGCCTTCATCTTAAGTGAGAATAACAGCACAATCGGAAGAGCGTAGTCAATGTCACTGAACTGTGCATGTAGAAATTTTTGAAATGATGTATCTTTGGCTATGTGTATTTTCACTCAGAAAAAAAAAAGGTTGAGAAGTTAGAGGGTTGACATGTTGTGGGGTTGTTAACTAATGTCATAAAACAACATGTGTACTACTGTTTCATGAGAAACTATTTGTTCTGTAAGACTTCACCTGAAGCACAATAAAAAAAAAAAAAAGAAAACCATTATTCATATCAGGTATGCAAGGATGACTCAACATTAGAAAATCAATGTAATCCACCACATGAATAAAACAAAAGAAGACAATCACATGATCATCTCAACTGATGCAGAAAAGGCATTTGATAAAGTCCAACACCCATTCCTGATAAAAACACTCAGCAAAATAGGAATAGAAGGGAAATTCCTCAATGTAATAAAGGGTACCTATACAAAACAAACAGCCAACACCATTCTCAACAGAGAGAGGCTGGAAACATTCTCCCTGAGAACAGGGACAAGACAAAGATGCCCTTTATCACCACTTCTATTTAACATTGTGCTGTAAGTCTTAGCTAGAGCAATAAGGCAAGAAAAGGAAATAAAGAGCATCCAGATTGGAAGGGAAGAAGTACAACTATCTCTATTCGCAGATGGTATCATCCTATACACACAGAACTCCAAAGATTCCACAAGAAAACTACTGGAACTAGTAGAAAGATTCAGCAGGGTATTGGGATATAAGATCAACATACAAAAATCGGTTGGATTCCAATACACTAACAAAGAGAACTTCAAAAAAGAAATCAGGAAAACAAAACCATTTATAATAGCCCCTAAAAAAGATAAAATACTTAGGAATAAATCTAACCAGGGACTTAAAAGACCTATACAAAGAAAACTACAAAACACTACCGCAAGAAACCAAAAGAGACTTAAATAAATTGAAAAACATACCATACTCATGGATAGGAAGACCCAACATTGTGAAAATGTCAATTCTACCCAAAGCAATCCACAGATATAATGCTAACCTGATCCAAAGACCAAAAACATTCTTTAATTAGATGGAAACACTAATCACCAACTTTTCATGGATAGGAAAGAGGCACTGGATAAGCAAAACATTATTGAAGAAGAAGAACGAAGTAGGAGGTCTCATACTACCTGATCTTAGAATCTACTATACAGTCATGGTGGTCAAAACAGCTTGGTACTGGTACAACGACAGACACATATACCAATGGAACAGAATAAAGTACCCAGACGTAAATCCATCCACCTATGGTCAACTGATCTTTGACAAAGGAGCAAAGTCCATTAAATAGGGAAAAGACAGTCTTTTTAACAAATGGTGCTGGTAAAACTTGATGTCCATCTGTAAAAAAATGAAATAGGATCCATGCCTTACACAATACAAAAAACTTATTCAAAATGGATCAAAGACTTAAATGTAAAACCTAAAATGATAAAGATCATGGAAGAAAAAATAAGGTCAATGCTAGGGGCCCTAATACATGGCAAAAATACAATACAAACCATAACTAACAATGCACAAACACCAGAAGAGAAACTTGATAACTGGGAGCTCTAAAAATTAAACACTTAAGTTCACCAAAAGACTTCAGCAAAAGAGTAAAAAGAGAATCTACAGGCAGGGAAAAAAATGTTGGGTATGACATATCCAATAAGGGTCTAATTTCTGTTGTTGTTGTTAGGTGCCATAGAGTTAGTTCTGACTCATGTACAACATGAATGACTGTATGTACAACAGAACGAAACACTTTCTGGTTCTTATCATACTCACAATCGTTGCTATGTTTGAGCCGATTGTTGCAGCCACTGTGTCAATCAATCTTATTGAGGCTTCTCCGCTTTTTCTCTGACCCTCTACTTTACCAAGCATGATGTCCTTCCCTATGACTGGTACTTCCTGATCACCTGTCCACAGTACGTCAGAGGAAGTCTCACCATCCTTGCTTCCAAGGAGCACTGACTGTACTTCTTCCTAGACAGACTTGTTCGGTCTTCTTTTTTCATTGTCTATCCTTCACATGCATACGAGGCCATGGAAAATACCATGACTTGGGTCAGGCAAACTTTAGTGCTCAAAGTGACATCTTTGATTTTCAACACTTTAAAGAGGCCTTTTACCACAGGTTTACCCAGTGCAATGCATCATTTGATTTCTTGACTCCTGCATCCATGGGTGTTGACTGTGGATCCAAGTAAAACGAAATCCTCGACAACTTCAGTCTTTTCTCTGTTTATCATGATGTTGCTTATTGGTCCAGTTGTGAAGATTTTTGTTTTCTTCATGTTGACGTGTAATCCATACTGAAGGCTGTAGGCTTTGATCTTCATCAGTAACTGCTTCAATCCCTCTTCACTTTCAGCAAGGAAGATTGTGTCATCTGCATACCACAGGTTGTTAATGAGTCTTCCTCCAATCCTGATGCCGCATTCTTCTTTATCTAGCTTCTCAGATTATTTGCTCAACATACAGATTGAATAAGTATTTTGAAAGGATGCAACCCTGACACAAACATTTCCTGATTTTAAGCCATGCAGTATCCTCTTGTTCAGTTCAAACAACTGCCTCTTGGTCTATGTACAGGTTCTTCTAATCTCTAAAATGTATAAAATATGTCAACACCTTAACAACAAAAAGAAAAATAATCCAATTAAAAAGTGAGCAAAGAACATGAATAGACACTTCACCAAAGAAGACATTCAGGCAGCTAACAGACACATGAGGAAATGTTCAAGATAGTTAACCATTAGAGAAATGCAAATCAGAACTACAAGGAGATACCATCTCACCTGGACATTACAGGCACTAAACACACACACACACACACACACACAGAAAATAATAAATGTCAGAGAGGATGCGAGGAGATTGGAACTCTTTATGTATTGCTGATGGGAATGTGAAATGGTACAACCACTATGGAAAATAATCTGGCACCTCCTTAAAAAGCTAGAACTGGAAATACCATATGATTCAGCAATTCCACTCCTAGGAATACATACCAGAGAAATAAGAGCCATCACACAAATAGACATATGCACACCCATGTTTATTGCAGCATTATTCACAATAGCAAAAAGATGAAAACAACCTAAGTGTCCATCAACAGATGAATGGATAAACAAAATATGGTACATAGACATGATGGAATACTACACAACAACAAAGAATGATGATGAATCCTCGAAACATCTCACAACATGGATGAATTTGGAGGGCATTACACTGAGTGAAATAAGTCAGTCACAAAAGGACAAATATTGTATGAGATCACTATTATAAAAACTCAAGAAAAGGTTTACATACATAAAAAACAATCTTTGATGCTTACGAGGGAGGGGAAATCACTAACTAGATGACAGACAAGTGTTAACTATGGTGAAGGGAAAGACAACACAAAATACTGGGGAAGTCAGCACAACTTTACCAAGGCAAAGTCATGGAAGCTTCCTAGACACATCCAAACACCTTGAGGGACTGAGTTACTGGGGCTGTGGGCTGGGGACCATAGTCTCAGGGGACATCAAGATCAATTGGCACAATATAGTTCATAAAGAAAATGTTCTACATCATACTTTGGTAAGTAGCATCTGAGGTCTTAAAACTTTGTGAGCAGCCACCTAAACTTATCTATTGGTCCCATCTCATCTGGAGCAAAGGAGAATGGAAAAAAAGAAAGACACAAGGAAAATATTAGTCCAGAGGACTAATGGACCACATGAACCACAGCCTCCACCAGCCTGAGCCCCAAAGAATTAGATTTTGCCCTGCTACCACCACCAACCTCTCTGACAAGGATCACGATAGAGGGTCCCAGACAGAGCGGGAGAAAAATATAGAACAAAACTCAAATTCACAAAAAAAGACCAGATTTACTGGTCTGACACAGAGTGGAGGAACCCCCTAGTCTGTGGCCACCAGACCCCCTTCTAACTCAGAACTGAAGCCACTCCTAAAATCCACCTTTCAGCCAAAGATTAGACAGGCCTATAAAGCAAACAATAACCACGTGAGGAACACGCTTCTTAGTTCAGTCAAGCACAGGAGACCAAATGGGCAATACTTGCCCAAAAGCAAAGATGAGAAGGCAGGAAGGGACAGGAAAACTGGGCAAATGGATGTGGGGAACGCAGGATGGAAAGGGGGAGAGTGCTGACACATTGCAGTGATTGCAACTGATGTCACAAAACAACTTGTGTATAAATTTTTGAAAGAGAAACTAATTTGCTCTGTAAACTTTCACCTAAAGCACAATAAAATTAAAAAAAAAAACTGGAAAAAAAAAAAAAAAAGCCCAGCTTCATGATGATGGAGAAATTCAGGAATGGTTAATAGTGATAGTTGAACAACATGAAGAACATATTTAATGTTACTTAACCGTACATTGGAAGATTGTTGAAAAGGCTGATGTTTTGTTACCTATATATTTACCACAGTAAAAAAAAAAAAAAAAAAAATGGAAAAAAAAATTATGAGTCAAAGCCCCGCTGGAAACTTAGTCTCCCTCTTTGGAAACAACGACAGCATACACATTGCATAGCAACCAAATCTCTTGCCTATGGTTTTTGAGCAGTCAGAAACAGTGGTGCCCCGCTCAAAGATGGCAGTTGACCAGGCCAGTTTGAATGTTTGCTGCTCTCCTCAGTCCTGGCAATAATCCAATTTCACACATCAGGCTCCTGAAAGGGCTCACTATACTTCTTCCGAGTCTCCCATTTTAGGGCTTAGTCCTGTACTTTTTCCGGTTCCCATTCCAGTTATGGTTCCAGATCACTCAAATTTTAAAAATTCATGTCTGCTCCAGTTTTGCTTCATTGGCTATGTTTGAACCAGTTTGAGCCAGTTCAAAGCCCTGGTTCAAATCCACCCAGTGGCTCTGCTGGAGAAAGACCTGGGTCAATTGCTTCCTTAAGGATTACAGCCAAAAAACTCTGCGGGGCAGCTCTAGTGTGTCACATTGGTCACTATGAGTCAAAAAAGGCTCCATTGCACCTAACAACAACACCACTACAGTATTATTTTGAATGGGGAGGAAAGAGAGAGAAAGGAAGTTTGGACAAGCTACCAGATGACATGTGACACTAGCTGATTTTCTGTGTGTTGGGCGCTGTCTACCTTTCAAGCTCATGCACCCATGCTCTCTGTCCTTTTTGGAGGCAGATCATTTCTGTCCATATTATCCTTTTTATCACATTCTGAGCCAGTTATAGTTGTTGTTGTTGTTGTTGTCAGCTGTTGTTGAGTTGACCCCACTCACAGTGACACCATTCACAATGAAACCTTACCCAGTCCTATGCCATCCCCATGACTGGTTGCAGATGGGACCCTTGTGACCCATAGGGTTTTCATGAGCTGATTTTCAGAAATTAATTGTCAGGCCTTTGTCCCTAGTTCATCTTAGTCTGGAAGCTCTGCTGAAACCTGTTCAGCATCATAGCAACACACAAGCTTCCACTGACAGACTGGTGGTGGCTGCACATGAGATGCACTGGCCAGAATTGAACCTGGGTCTCCTGCATGAAAAGGAGAATCTTACCACCGAATCACCACTGCCCCCGCTCTGAGACAGTTAGGGCATGCTTTCATCACTTTCAAGGTGGGGAGAACTAAAGCACAGAAAGGTGAAGCAATGGAGTCAGGAACCAAAGTTAAACCTCCAGACTCCTGATTCTACAGCTCTTTTCCAGGTCATGTCAAGCAGATCTCTTGCCTTGGTCTGATTTGAATAACCACCATTTAATTCATGACCAATTGGAGAAATGAGTTTTACAAAATAAAATAATACTATTGGGGAATAGGGGGAGAGAAATTGACTATTCTATAAAATTGCTTTAAAAAAAGAAATTGTCAGAATAATTAACTAATACAGGAAAAGTGTATACTTTTCCCCGTAAGATGATATTGGACCAAAAGAATCACAACAGAAGACTTGGTCAAGGTGAATGCTAATGACAAAATCCAGCTTCTTCAATTTCCACCAAGGTAAGCTAGAGTATTCTCTGCTGCTGCTGCTGCTGCTCATATTGCTGCTGCCACCCACCATCAACACCACTTTCTTTGAGCAAACCGGGCCTCTAATCTGGCCAATGACATGGCTAAGCTGTGAAAATCTATTGAATTCTCACAGAGTGGAAGCACTGGTGTGGCAGATAACCCAACACAAGCAATTGCTCAGTGATGTCAGTGTCTTCAAAGGGAATTCTGCATGCCTGCACATGCAGGCTAGAAAGAGAATGTAGTTTGATCAGACTATCTATATCATATCAGAAACTCTAAGAACAACATATCCAAATGGAATTTCAGTGAAAGTGTAAGGGGTAGACTTATTGTAAAATTCTGGGCTGTTTTAGGGTGATGGGGCCATGGCATGACTTTATTTTAAATGCTCCTTATGATTTTGAGACATTAGATAATGCCGTATCAAATAGATTTTGCTGTATAACAAACTGCCCTAAAACTTACTGGCATAAACAAAAATGACTTATTTTGTTTACAATTCAGCAGGCTGGCAGATTGCACCAGCTTTGACCAATGTTGGCCTGTCTTTTCTTTTGTGTCTACAGTCAGATGTCAGGTCAGCGAAGGCAGGCTGACCCATAGCTGGGGCACCTCGGTTCTTCTACACACTGTCTCTCATGCCTGCCAGGCCTTGTCACATGGTTTCTAGGTTCAAAGAATGGCAAACTCAGAAGCTGCAAGGCTTCTCAAAACCTAGGCTTGTACCTCACATGACGTCACTTCAGCCACAAAGCAAGCCATAAAGTCAGGTCAGATTCAAGGGTGAGAAAACTGATTCTATGCTTTGATGGGAGATGCTACAAAATACTATGTTAATTTTTTTTTTTTTAATGATCTACCAAATTTTTTATATTGTTATCATTTAGAATAAATTTTTACTAAAATGAAGACAGAATAGTAGGAATGATGTTGGTTAAAAAACACTACACGATGTAATTAATTTGAAGAGAAACTACAGTTGCCAATGCAAGCATTCGTGCATAGAAAAATACTCCATGAAGATGGAAGCATTAAATTGTATGCAAGAATGATATTTGTTTTCAGGCCATCAAGTTTATTTAAATGAGCATTTAAAAGTTCATCTTTTTTAAAATATACAACTTATGTCAAACCCAACCAAAAAAAACCCATTGCCATTGAGTCAATTACAACTCACAGCAACCCTAAAGGACAGAGTAGAATTGTCTCATAGGGTTTCAAAGGCAGTAAATCTTCATGGGAGCAGACTGCACATCTTTCTCCCCAGAGCAACTGGTGGATTTGAACCGCCAACCTTTTGGTTAGCAGCTGAGCACCTAACCACTGAAACATCAGGGCTCCAGCAAACCCACAGCAAAGCTATAAATGCAAGTATTTAGTAGGAAATTAACGGAACAATGTAAAAATTTTAGAAATTAAAGAGGATTCTCATGTATTATTAGCTTTACTATGACAGCAATTTGGTGGTTATTACTATAGATTAAGCAGAACATGTCCTGAAAAATCAGATTTAATCTTGGTGTATTAGCTTCATAATCAGGGGATTTGAGGTGACAACAACTGAGATCCCTGGTGGCATGACAACTAGTAGGTACAAGGGAAAAGAACAGAACAATGTGAGTTCTCTAACTTGTAGTCTAAAAGTCTACATACATATGATAAGAAGATTCAGAGGTACATGCTTCCGCATGCCAACGGCTGGCAGAGGAAGGATCTCCACTCAAGTGCAAGTCCTCTCAGCTCCTGGCCTTTATCCTTAGATGCCAGGGAGTGGTGGGTCCGAAGTAGAATTCATTTCAATGAAGCACAATGAAGAGAGTCCTCAATCATTTCGCCCTCACTGGAAAGCTCTCAGGTTGGCTCAGAGTTCTAATGGCATTAACACTGAAGTTACAGTATTTGCCTGATGTCTCCACAGACATTCTAGGTAGCTGAAACCTAGGGGGCACTCTTGAGGCAGGTCTTCTCAAACACTCTTGCCTCACTGGGCATACTTGGGAGTCCCAAGAATACTTTGTCACAGCCATGGTCATGCTACCATGATTGGTTGCAAGAGATTCCAAGTTTTCCCCTTAGAATCGTAGTTTAATTCTATAATCAATATTCCAGAAATACAAATTTGTTTGTTATATAGCATCTTTGATAACTAGATAAATGTCTCATAAAGAAGCCATACCATATAACCCTAATGCTCAAAAGAAGCATCAGAGAAATATGAACCTTCCAATGTACAATGTAAATATTACCTAGATGTCTATGCATTTTTAAAGGACTCCATAAAAATAAAGGGCATCTCTAGGCCTACACTGTAATAAGCAAAAGGTAAAGAGACCTTTACTGAACTTCTCTCTTTGTTTGTCCTTATAGGCCCAGAACGTGAATTTATACTGCTGTTACAGCGTTTGGAAGGAGCCCTGGTGGCACAGTGGTTATGCACTCAGATGCCAACTGAAAGGTGGATGATTCAAATCCACCAGCCATTCTGTGGGAGAAAGATGTGGTAGTCTGCTCCCATAAATATTTCAGCCTACTCTGTCCTATAGGGTCACTATAAATCGGAATCGACTCACAGCAACAGGTGACAGGTTAGTGGTTTTAGGATCCTTTTTTGTTGAGGATGAACAATGAATCTTCTCGTATTATTAAAAATAAGCCTGTAATTATTCAGCTTTAAAACAAGTCACTAGAGCAAATGATGGAATAGTTTTAGAAGTCTCAAGTCATTGAGTCATAAGTGTGGAAATTTTTATTTTTCCAATAATTACTATCAGCTGTGCAGCCAATCTGTTTCCTACTAACAATATCTAAATCCAATCTCATGGTTCTTCTATCTCTTTCGGTTATTCATACTTAACCCATTGCCCACTCCCTCGAGTCATTCCGACTCATAGCGACCCTATAGGATAGAGTAGAACTGGTTCCCAAGGCTGTAAATCTTTACAGAAGCAGATTGCCACATCTTTCTCCGGAGGAGCAGCTGGTGGGATCAAACCACCAGACCTTTCAGTTAGTAACAAGCTCTTTAACCACTGTACCACCAAAGCTCCTTTTTTCCTACTTGGTCCATATCAGTCTCCTACTGGAGTCAAGGCTTGTCCCTTCCTCAGATTCATGAAGACTACTAGACCTGTGGCTCCAGAGACTTGGGTTTGGTGGTGGGAATCTTCTCGCCCACAAACTTACTGCTTTTTCCTTGTATTTTTCCTCTGGTTTTAGTGCAGGGATTTGTTGTTGTTATTAGTTGCCATCAAGTCAGCCTCCAAGTCATGGCAACTCCATGCACAATGGAACTGAAACACTGCCTGGTCCTGCTCCAGCTCCATGATTAGTTGCAGATGGGGCTGTTGTGATCTATAGGTTTTTCATTGGCTGATTTTGGAAGTAGATCGCCAGGTCTTGCTTCTTAGCCCATCTTAGTCTGGAAGCTCCACTGAAACCTGTTTAGCATATAGCTACATGCAAGCCTCCACTGACAGATGGGTGGTGGCTGCACTTGAGGTACGTTGGTCAGGAATGGAACCTGGGTCTCCCTCATGGAAGGTGAGAATTAAGCCTTTGAATCACCAATGCCTCACTGTGCAATAAGTAGGGAGGGAGAAAATTCATCTCTAGTCATGACTGTGAGGAGCTGTCCTCTTCTTTGTTGGTGAGAATCACTCTTCTTTACGTGAGCAACCACACATCAGATAGTGCAAATATTCCAGTTCCTTTTCTGTGGTTGGCTTCATTAATCAAGCTGTAGTCTATAAGGTAGAAGTGGGTGGGAAAATGCCCCAAGGATGGATTTAAACTCAAGGGATTGCATTAGCAATTACTTTAGAAATTTGAAAACATCTTCAAAAGTTGACCTGACCTGGACACCATTCCCACCCTGTGAAAGTCTCCAGAAAGCTTGCAACCATGCCTCTCCACCTCATCTATATATTTTGCACCCTTCCCCAGCTCATTCTTGGGAACCACGAAATACTCAAGAGGGTTGATTTTTGCCCATCTATCTGGTCTTATTATCATACCATCTTTCCTCAGCACTCTTTCCCCCTCTAAAGAAATCAAATCAATTGTACTCCACTCCTCATACCAACTGAGTGAAGGAAATCAATTAATCAAATTAAACATCAATTTTATTCTTCTCTACTCCACTTCTATTCAATTCTGACACTAACTTCGATGTAGTACTTCTTCCTCTGACCCTAATCACCAGAGCTAGGTCAGACCTCACAAGTTAAAAAGGCATGGTCCTCCAGATTGTCGAGTCTGCCCAAGACCTCAAACGCCAGCTGCAAGCTCGGTGGCCGCCCCCCTCACTTCTGACCTGCTGGGTCCCACTACTCCCTTGGGTTCAATTATTTGTTAGAATGACTCACAGAACTCAAGAAAGTGCTCTACTTATGATTACTATTTTATTACAGCAAAAAGGATATAAATGAAGAGACACATAGGAGCAGTGGTGTCACTAGGTGGGTGCAGGGGATGCAGACTGTACCAGGTGACACTGTCAGAGGGGGTGACACCAAAATGACTGTCTAAAAACTTTTTGTACAATATTTTTTTGTGTAGAGATTTATTATTTTTTGTAAAAATATCCCTGTAGTTAGTTATAACAACAAAAACATTTTTCATAGCCCAGCTTACATGTATTGATGTACCTACAAGGCTAAAACTCCATGCTGATTTACTTTTTGAACCTTCTAATGTGCTCCAGTCAGAGCTGTTGTTATTACCCAATTACAATGACACTTTGAATCAAGTGATTTTGTCTGCATGTGCTACAAGCATGAACTGTTGTTTTCATTGTTGTTGCAAGGATTCTGTATGATTGGTATGGGAGGAAGTCCATAGAGGGGGGTGACACCATGAGTTACCACAGTGGGTAATACCAACCTTAGTGAAGCCACTGCATAGGAGGTCTGGGAGGGTTCCCAATGTGAAGTTTCCATGTACAAAATTATATGTGCTACTCTCCCACGTGCATTGATGTCTATCACCAACCAGGAACCCCATGGAGATTCCGTGTCCAGAGCCTTTGCTGGTACCTCAGGTGTGGTCTGGAGGCCTCATTGAAGACTCTTCCAACGCTGGGGAAATTCCATGGTTTTAGAGGTTATCTCTTAGGGGATCAAGGCCAAAGATCAAATTCTTTGGGTAAAGTTAAATTATTTTGTCCCAAACTCCCTAAAACAAGAGCGAGTATGCAAGCCCTACTGCTCAGGAGACATCAAGTGGGAAACAATTCTCATTTCTTGCTGACACCCACAAACTTTATGAGGAAGTGTTTTTTTTCCCCACACTCTTCACTTCTGAGAAGAAGCCAGTAGATTCCTCCATTTCCTTTAGGGAAGGAAGAGAAGGCTAAAGCCTGCCTTCATTAACACTATGCTCTCCAAAGTCACCTCCAGGCCCCTTTCCACTCTTCTTTATACAAACAGAGGATGATTGGACAGTGGAATAAGCATGGTTGGAAAAAGTACTTACCTCTGCTTCTGCTGAAATTACATCTCTCCACAAGCCCTTTGAGTGTTGCGACAGTCATTCCAGCCTGAAGTTCTCTCTGAATTTAGAAGGCAGAATACATAGTGCCGTTTGTTCTCTGCTGTGAATTCTAGTCACCAACACTGGGAAGCTAAAAAAGATCACACGAGGTGTCTTACATTACCATTGTTGTTGTTGTTAGCTGCGGTCAAGTCAGCTTCAACTCATGGCCAACCCATGTACAACAGAACAAAACATTGCCCTGTCCTGTGCCATCTTTACGATTGTTGGTATACTCAAGTCCATTGTTGAAGCCACTGAGTATTTTGAGTGCCTTCCAGTCTAGGAGGCTTATCTTCCAGCACTATATCAGATCATATTCTGTAGTTATCCATAGGGTTTTCATTGGCTAATTTGCAGAAGTAGTTTGCCAGACCTTTCTTCCCAGTCTGTCCTAGTCTGGAATCTCCACTGAAACCTGTCTTTCATGGGTGACCCCTGCTGGTGTTTGAAATATTAGTGGCAGGGTTTCCAGCATTACAACAATATACAAGCTACCACAGTATGACAAATTGGCAGATAGACAGTAATTACATTACCATGCTATACAGATAAAGCTTTAATATAGGTTAAAAAACATTAAAAATATTAACAGTCCCAGATGTAACTTCGCTGTCACTGTGAATAGAAATCTTTTACTTCTGTGGCGCATTTTCCTTTATCTTTCCTGTAGATAGCTCTTCTTTTTTTTAAAAAAAAAAAGAAAATCAAAACAATTTACTGCAAGAGTTTAAGAGTATCTTTATAGGCATTGATTAGTTTAAATATCACAGTTCATTCTCTTCCCTTCAGCACCAAGAAAATTGATGTGATGGCCTGTCGTAAGTTGGTTTCTTCTCTTGGTCTTTTATTTGACAAGACACCTTTGGCAAAGTAATGACAAAGGCTCATCAATATGCTACTTTTCATCTGTCTGACACTGAAATCAATGGACAGCAGAAGAAGTCCCTCTATCCACAATGTCAGAAATGATCACCAGGCTGGACACAGCATGCTACCTGATTTCTCTGAGCACTCATTCATTCCTGAAAGCTTTCTCTCAGCTGTAACAACAGTGACCCTGCTTAGAGGTCAGAGATAAAGATGCTGTACAATCAAAGGACGTTCAGTAAGTCTGGAGACAGGAGACGCTCTGGGAGTGAGATGATATAATGGTCTGCATACCTGGCCCCTGGGAGAAACCCCATCCTCCATCTCTGGACATGTGACTTGCAAGGGCTGCATCTGTGGGCCTGGAAGACCTGATTTGTCACAAGTAACAACTGGGATTAGAGGGTCACACTCAGCACCAAGGAAAGAGTTTACCCAAGCATGTGTTTGCATTGACATTTATGAAGAAAGTTCAAAGTTCTTATAAAAGGACTTTTTAATTTTTATTTACTATTTAAAATAATGAAAAACAGACATGATAATATAAATCTTTTTGTATGTAATGAATACTAATACTTGAGTAAAACAAAAATTTGTCAGATCTCTTTTAACATATTTAGATAAATTATAATCATCACTGATAATTTATCACATAGAAAACTGAATTCCACTAGCAATCCCAAACTTCATACAGTTAGGTTTCCCTGGTTCAGAAGTTGCTGGGCTTGTGCTCATTTGAAACAAATAATGTCCCAGGTATCTATAGCCATCAGTTGGAGCTCTAACCCTAGGTAGAGGAAAAATTGAAGACCATTGGTCTCAGACAGCAATATCCAAATCATTCTGACTGGTGAATATCTAAATTGCAATTGATTGTTCTCTGCTGTTCTCTGCATGTTGTTGTTATTAGATGCCATCCAGTCAGTTCCAACATACAGCAACTCTACATACAACAGAATGAAACACTGCCCGGTCCTGTACCATCCTCACAATTGTTGTTATTCTTGAGCTTATTGTTGCAGCCACCGTGTCAATCCATCTCCTTGAGGGTCTTTCACTTTTTCAAGGCCCCTCTACTTTACCAAGCATGATGTCCTTCTCCAGGGAGTGATCCCTCCTCATAACATGTCCAAAGTATGTGAGACTAGTCTCACCATCCTTGCCTCTAAGGAGCATTCTGGCTGTATTTCTTCCAAGACAGATTTGTTTGTTCTTTTGGCAGTCTGAAGCATATTCAATATTTTTCGCCAACACCATAATTCAAAGGCGTCAATTCTTCTTCTGTCTTTCTTTTTCATTGTCCAGCTTTTGCGTGCATATCATGGCTTGGGTCAGGCACACTTTAGTCTGCAAGGCAACATCTTTGCTTTTTAACACTTTGAAGAAGTCTTTTGCGGCAGATTTGCCCAATGCAACGCATCGTTTGATTTCTTGACTGCTGCTTCCATGGGTGTTGATTGTGGATCCAAGTAAAATGAAATCCTTGACAACTTCAATCTTTTCTCTGTTTATCATGATGTTGCTTATTAGTCTAGTTGTGAGGTTTTTTGTTTTCTTTATGTTGAGGTGTAATCCATACTGAAGGCTGTGGTCTTTGATCTTCATCAGCAAGTGCTTCAAGCTCTCTTCACTTTCAGCAAGAAAGGTTGTGTCATCTGCATAATGCAGGCTGTTAATCAGTCTTCCTCCAATCCTGATGCCCCGTTCTTGTTCATACAGTCCAGCTTCTCAGATTATTTGCTCAGCAAACTGATTGAATAAGTATGGTGAAAGGATACAACCCTGACGCACACCTTTCCTGACTTTAAAACACATAGTCTCCCCTTGTTCTGTTTGAACAACTGCCTTTTGATCCATGTACAGGTTTCTCATGAGCACAATTAAGTGTTCTGGAATTCCCATTCTTCGCAATGTTATCAATAATTTGTTATAATCCACACAGTCGAATGTCTTTGCATAGTCAATAAAACACAGGTAAACAGGTATTCCCTGCTCTCAGCCAGGATCCATCCGATATCCGCAATGACATCTCTGGTTCCACATCCTCTTCTGAATCCAGCCTGAATTTCTGGCAGTTCCCAGTCGATATACTGCCGTAGCCTCTTCTGAATGATCTTCAGTAAAATTTTACTTGGGTGTGATATTAATGATATTGTTTGATAATTTCCGCATTTTGTTGGATCACCTTTCTTGGGAATAGGCATAAATATGGATCTCTTCCATTCGACAGGCCAAGTAGCTGTCTTCCAAATTTCTTGGCATAGACAAGTAAACACTTCCAGAGCTGCATCTGTTTGTAGTAAAATTTCAATTGCTATTCCATCAATTCCTGGAGCCTTGTTTTTCACCAATGCCTTCAGTGCAGATAAGACTTTTTCCTTCAGTACCATCGGTTCCTGGTCATATGCTGCCTCCTGAAATAGTTGAACGTTGACAAATTATTTTTGGTATAGTGACTCTATGTATTCCTTCCATCTTCTTTTGATGCTTCTTGCATCATTTAATATTTTTCCTATAGAATCCTTCATTATTGCCACTTGAAGCTTGAATTTTTTCTTCAATTCTTTCAGCTTGAGAAACTCTGAGTGTGTTCCTACCATTTGGTTTCCTAACTCCAGGTCTTTGCACATGTCATACTTTACTTTGTCTTCTCAAGTCATCCTTTGAAATCTTCTGTTCAGTTCTTTTACTTCAGTGTTTCTTCCATTTGCTCACTCAACGTTCAAGAGCAAGTTTCTGACATCCATTTTGGTCTTTTTTTTTTTTTTTTTAAATTGTACTTCAGGTGAAGTCTTACAGAACAAATAGTTTCTCCTGAAACAGTAGCACACATACTGTTTTATGACATTGGTTAACAACCCCACAACATGTCAACCCTCTAACTTCTCAAACTTTTTTTTTTTTTTGGTGAAAATACACGTAGCCAAAGATACACCATTTCAAAAATTTCTACATGCACAGTTCAGTGACATTAACTACTCTCTTCCAATTGTGCTGCTATTCTAACTTAAGATGAAGGCTTACAGAACAAAATCGTTTCTCATTTAACAGTTACTACACATGTTGTCCTGTGACAATGGTTAACAATCTCACAACACATCAACAGTATCCTTAAACAACCTTGGGTTCCCTATCACCAGCTTCCTTGTCCCCTTCTGCCTTCTGGCCCTTGTCACTGGACTACTGTACCTCATTAGTCTTATTTGGTTTTACGGGGCTGTCCACTCCCAGGCTGAACGGTGAACCTCGGAGATAACTTCACCACTGAGCTAAAAGGGTGTCTGGGGGCCATACTCTCAGGGTTTCTCCAGTCTCCTTTAGGCCAGTAAATCTGGTCTTTTTTTTTGTGAGATAGAATTATGTTCTACATCCTTCTCCAGCTCTGCCCAGAACCCTCTGTTGTGATCCTGGTCAGAGCAGTCAGTGGTGGTAGCCGGGCACCATCTAGCTGTACTGGACTCAGTCTGGTGGAGGCCTTGGTAGCTGTGGTCCATTAGTCCTTTGGACTAATCTTTTCCTTGTATCCTGTTCTCTTCATTCTCCTTGTTCCTGAAGGGATGAGACAAGTAGAGTATCTTAGATGGCCGCTCACAGGCTTTTAAGACCCCAGACACTACTCACCAAGGTAAAATGTAGAACATTGTCTTTATAAACCGTGTTATGCCAATTGAGCTAGATGTTCCCCGAGACCATGGTCCCCACAGCCCTCCGCCCAGCAATTCAGTCCCTCAGGGAGTTTGGATGTATCTATGGGGCTTCCATGACCTTTTCTTGTACAAGTTGTGCTAGTTTCCCCTGTATTGTGTACTATCTCACCCTTCACCCAAGATACCATTTATCTACAGCCTATTTAGTATTTTCCCCCAGACCCTCCCATCCCTGGTAACCAACAAAGATTGTTACATTGTGTGTGAACCTTTTCATGGGTTTTTACAATAGAGGTCTCATACAATATTTGTCCTTTTGTGATTGACTTATTTCACTCAGCATAATCTCCTCCAGTTTCATCCATGTTATGAGATGCTTCACAAATTCATTGTTGTTCTTTCTCGTTGGATAGTACTCCATTGTGTGTATGTACCATAGTTTGTTTATCCATCCATCTGCTGATGGGCATCTAGGTTGTTTCATTCATTTTGCTATTGTGAACAATGCTGCCATGAACATAGGTGTGCATATGTCTATTTGAGTGATGACTCTTATTTCTCTAGGATATATTCCTAGGAGTGGGATTGCTGGATCGAATGGTATGTCTATTTCTAGCTTTCTGAGGAAGCACCATATCATTTTCCAAAATGGTTGTATCATTTTGCATTCCCACCAGCAGTGCATAAGAGTTCCGATCTCCCCGCAGCCCCTCCAACATTTGTTATTTCCAGTGTTTTTGATTCATGTCAGTAATGCTGGGGTGAGATGGTATCTCATTATGGTTTTAATTTGCATTTCTCTAATGGCTAGTGATCGCAAGCATTTCCTCATGTGTCTCTTGGCCATTTGAATGTCTTCTTTGGTGAAGTGTCTGTTCATCTCCTTTGCCCATTTTTTAATAGGATTGTTTGTCTTTTTGTTGTAGAGGTGTTGGATTTTCTTGTAGATTATGGAGATTAGACCTTTGTCTGACTTGTACTGTCCAAAATTTTTTTTCCTAGTCTGTAGGTTCTCTTTTGACTCTTTTGGGGAAGTCTTTTTAAGAGCATAGGTGTTTGATTTTTAGAAGATCCCAGTTATCTAGCTTATCTATTGGGTTTTATGCATTGATGGTTATGGTTTTTATCCTGTTAATGCCATCTATTAAGGCCTGAATTGTTGGTCTTATTTTTTCTTCTATGAACTTTATAGTTTTAGGCTTTATATTCAAGTCTTTGATCCATTTTGAAGTAGTTTTTGTATACGGTGTGAGGTATGGGTCCTGTTTCATTTTTTTGCAGATGGATATCCAGTTTTGCCAGCACCATTTGTTAAAAAGACTGTCTTATCCCCATTTGATGGTCTTTGAGCCCTTGTCGAAGATCAGGTGACCGTAGGTGGATGGATTTACATCTGGGTTCTCAATTCTGTTCCATTGCTCAATGTATCTATCGTTGTACCAGTACCAGGCTGTTTTGACTACTGTAGCTGTATAGTAGGTTCTGAAGTCAGGTAGTGTGAGTCCTCCAACTTTATTCTTCTTCTTCAGTAGTGCTTTACTTATTCGGGGCTTCTTCCCTTTCCATATAAAGTTAATGATTAGTTTTTCCATCTCTTTGAAGAATGTTGTTGGTATTTGGATAGGGATCGTGTTGTATTTGTAAATTGCTTTGGGTAGAATTGTCATTTTCACAATGTTGAGTCTGCCATGAGCATGGTATGTTTTTCCATTTATGTAGATCCCTTTGGGTTTCATGCAGAAGTGTTTTGTAGTTTTCTTTGTATAGGTCTTTTACATCCCTGGTCAGATTTATTCCTAAGTATTTTATCTTTTTAGGGGCTCTTATAAATGGTATTGTTTTCCTGATTTCCTTTTCATTGTTCTCCTTATTGGTGTATAGGAATCCAACTGATTTTTGAATGTTTGTCTTGTATCCTGCTACTCTGCTCAATCTTTCTATTAGTTCCAGTAGATTTCTTGTAGAGTCTTTAGGGTTTTCTATGTATAGTATCATATCATCTGCAAACAGGGACAGTTTCACTTCTTCATTACCAATTTGGATGCCCGTGATTTCTTTTTCTTGCCTTATTGCTCTAGCTAGAACTTCCAGCACAATGTTACATAGGAGTGGTGATAAAGGGCATCCTTGTCTTCTTCCTGTTTTCAAGGGGAATGTTTTCAGCCTCTCTCCATTAAGAATGATGTTCGCTGTTGGTTTTGCATAGATGCCCTTTATTATGTTGAGAAATTTCCCTTCTATACCTATTTTATTGAGAGTTTTTATCAGGAATGGGTGTTGGACTTTGTCAAATGCCTTTTCTGCATCAATTTAGATGATCATGTGAGTCTTTTCTTTCCTTTTATTTATGTGGTGGATTATGTTGATTGATTTTCTAATGTTGAACCACCCTTGTATACCTGGTATGAATCCTACTTGGTCGTGGTGTATTATTTTTTTTGATATGATGCTGAATTCTATTGGTTAGAATTTTGTTCAGAATTTTTGCCTCTATATTCATGAGAGATATTGGTCTGTAATTTTCTTTTTTTGTGATGTCTTTGCCTGGTTTTGGTATCAGCATTATGCTGGCTTCATGGAATGAATTTGGAGTTGTTGCTTCCTCTTCTATGCTCTGAAATAGCTTGAGTAGTACTGGTACAAGCTCTTCTGTAATTGTTTTGTAGAATTCTCCAGTGAAGCAATATGGGCCAGGGCTTTTTTTGGTTGGGAGTTTTTTTTTAATTACCTTTTCAATCTCTTCTCCTGTTATGGGTCTGTTCAGATTTTCAACATCACTTTGTTGTAGTTCGGGTAGGTCATGTGTTTCTATAAATTTATCCATTTTCTCTAGTTTTCAAATTTGTTGGAGTGTAGTTTTTCATAATATTCTGTTATAATCCTCTTTATTTCAGTTGGGTCTGTTGTAATGTCCCCCATTTCATTTCTTATTTGGGTTATTTGTGCCCTCTCCTGTTTTTCTTTTGTCAGTCTGGCCAGTGGTTTGTCGATTTTGTTGATTCTTTCAAAGAACCAACTTTTGGTTTGGTTGATTCTTTTGATTGTTTTTCTGTTCTCTATTTCATTTATTTCTGCTCTGATCTTTACTATTTCCTTTCTTCCGGTGGTTGTAGGTGTTTTTTGCTGTTCTCTTTCTATTTGTTTGAGTTGTGTAGTTAATGTTTTGATTTTGTCCCTTTCTTCTTTTTTGATATGTGCATCTATTGCTATAAATTGTCCTCTGAGGACTGCCTTTGCTGTATCCCAAAGGTTTTGGTATGATGTGTTTTCATTCTCATTTGATTCTAGGAATTTTTTGATTCCATCTCTGATTTCTTCTATTACCCACTGCTGTGTAAGCAGGGTATTATTCAGTTTCCATGTAATTGATTTTTTTCCTTGCTCTTTCTATTGTTAATTTCTACCTTGTTGGCATTGTGGTCAGAAAAGATACTTTGAATTATCTCAGCATTTTGGATCTTGTTGAGGATTGCTCTGTGGCCTAAGATGTGGTCTATTCTGGAGATTGTTCCATATGCATTGGAAAAGAATGTGGACTTTGCAGCAGTTGGGTGGAGAGTTCTATATATGTCTATGAGGTCAAGTTGTCTGATTGTGCCCTTTAGGTCTTCTGTGTCTTTGCTGAGTTTCGTCTTAGTTGTTTTGTCCTTTACTGAGAGTGGTGTGTTGAAGTCTCCTACTATTATTGTGGAACTGTCAATTTCTCTTTTCAGTGTTGTTAGAGTTTGTTTTATGTATTTTGGAGCCCTGTCATTGGGTGCATAGATGTTTACTATGGTTATGCCTTCATGATGGATTGTCCCCTTAATGATTATATAGTGTCCTTCTTTGTCTTTTGTGGTATATTTTGTTTTCAAGTCTTTTATCTGAGATTAGAATTGCCACTCCTGCTCTTTTTTGGTAGTTGTTAGCTTGATATATTTTTTTCCAACCTTTGACTTTTAATAAATTCACATCTTTGTTTCTAAGGTGTGTCTCTTGTAGACAGCATATTGATGGACCCTGTTTTCTTATCCATTCTGTCACTCTCCATCTCTTTATGGGTGCATTGAGTCCATTTACATTCAGTGTAATTATTGATAGATGTGAGTTTGTTGCTGTCATTTTGTAGTGCCTTTTTTTTTTGTGGTGCTGAGGTTTTCTTTGTTCTTCTTACTCTCCTGTGCTGAGTTACTTTGTTTGTGGATTGTTTTTTCATTTATTTTGTTTCTGTAGGTTTTGTTTTGCTGAGACTTTATGTTTTTCCTCTTTTTTTATGAGTATGTTTGTTAACTTTCTTTGTGGTTACCATTAATTTTACCCTTATCTTTCTAAGTTTGAAGCACTCTACCATTACTTGGTATGGCCTTGCCTTCCTCTCCATTAGAAGGTTCTATACCTATGCCATTTGTTCCCTCTTTTATTGTTTTGATGTTGTTGTCATTTATTGATTAACTGCTCTGATTACCTGTTGTATTTCTTTTGGTTTTGGATAGTCCTCAAGAGTTGATTTCCTAGATTGGCATCTGGCTAGTACGATCCTGAGTCCTAGATTCTGCCTGTGAGCTGAAGTTGTTAGTCCTCAGATTGAAGAAGTCCCTTTAATAATTCTTGTAAGTTTGGTTTGACTTTTACATATTCCCTTAATTTCTGTTTATCTGGAAATGACCAAGTTTCACCATCAAGTTTGAAAGAGAGTTTTGCAGGATATATTAGTCTTGGCTGGCAATTTTTTTCTTTCAAGATTTTATATATGTCATCCTATTGCCTTCTTGCTTGCATGGTTTCTGCCGAGTAATCTGAGCTTAGTCTTATTGTTTCTCCTCTGTATGTGACTTCTTGTTTTTTCACGAGCTGCTCTCAGGATTCTTTGTTTGTCTTTGGTTTTGGCGAGTGTGATTATGATATGCTTTGGTGATTTTCTTTTGGGGTCTCTCCTATATGGGGTTCATTGAGCTTCTTGGATGGCCAGCTTTTCATCTTTCGTGCTATTGGGGAAGTTTTCTGTCAGCAGTTCTTCAGTGATCCTCTCTGTGTTTTTTGTTTTCTCCCCCTGTTCTGGAATTCCAATCACTCGAAAATTTTTGCTTTTGATTGTATCCCACATAACTCTCAGGGTCTCTTCATTTTTCTTTGTTCTTTTTCCTGAGTTTTCCTGAAATGGAATTGTATCCAAGTGTTTGTCTTCAATTCCGCTGATCCTGTCCACCGTTTCAAATCTGCTTCTCAGCCCTTCTATGACACTGTCCATTTCTGAAATCTTGTTGTTTATCTTTTAGATTTCTAATTGTTGTCTTTGTTTAATTTCTAGTTGTGAATTTATTTTGGCATTTTGTTCCTGCATTATTTTCCTGAATTCTTCCAATTTCTTGTCTGTATTTTCCATGAATTTGTCTATTTTTTTCCCTCATGTTTGTCAGCTTTTTGCCTCAGCTCTTGGAGAATTCTGAGTATTAGAGATTAATTTCCCTATCAGGTAGTTCTAGTGCATTTTCTTCCACTGGAAAGTCATCTGGTGTTTTATTTTGGATGCCTACTGGAACCGTCCTGTCCTGGTTTTGTAATTGTTTTGATATTGTCTGCTGTCTTCGGGGCATTCAGTAGTTATTTTTCCCATTTATTGATTGTAGATTTGTTTGTTTCATCCCTTTTTTTTTTAAATTTGACTATGTCTGAGCAGGTGGACTGTGTGTTCTTTGTTGTTTGCTCATCTGTGGGCATGATACCCTTCACCTCCTTCTCCAATTGGCAGTGTCAGTCATTCAGATATGGTACATCAGGGCAGGTCCAGCTGAAGAGGAGCCACTGGGGCGGGTTGTTTGTGGCAGTCACTACAGCCACCAGGGCGGGTCAGCAATCTGTGCAGGGCAGGTTCCAATAGGCCATGCCTGTGCTGCTTGGTGGTGTGATGTTAATTGCACGGTGCAGGTAGGCAGGCTATACTAGGGAGATTGTTATGTGTGGAGTTAAGATGGATATGGGAGAGAGGAGAGAGGAATAGGACATACACACAACATACACACAAACAAAAAATAATTCTAATGGAGCTTGCCTTTGGAGTGGAGAGATGAGAGACTATGAAATGGAGAAAAACAGAAAGGGGAAGAGGAAGAAAGGAATGAATAAATAAAAATTGGAAAGGTTAAAGAACCGCAAAGATCCCAGGGATCCCACCAGTGTAGCCACGAGGTCTGGGGTAGTCACTCTCAGGTGTTGCAGTACATCCTGGCTAGAAGGCGTAGAAGTATACAATGCCAGGTATTCAGGGAATAGAAAGAGAAGGAAGATATAGAGAGGTGAGAAACTGAGTAATGAAGAAAGACAAAAAGGGAAAAGGAGGGAAAAGAAAACAAAACAAATTTAAAAAAAAGAAAGAACAAGAAAATCCCCAAAAAAACAGAAAAAAAGAAAGAAAAAAAACCAATGATAAAAGAAATGCCCTCAGGGAGCCCTCTGCAGGTCTCTGCAAGCCAAGGGGGTAGTCTCCTTTCCACGCAGCACTGCCTGGCAAGAAAGGGCTGCCAACGCTAGAAAAGGAAAAGAAAACAAACAAACAATTCAAAACAAACAAATGAACAAAAGCTCCGGGATCCCACCAGCGTGGCAGAGCAGTCCAGGAAGCAGCTCCACACTCGAACGGAGCTCCACAGACCCTCAGAAAGAAGCAAAGATGGCACATGGAGCCAGGCATTTGAGTGAAACGAGGGAGAGGTGGTGAGAGGTAAGGAAGAAATCAGAAGAAGCAGAAGAAAAAGCAACACCAGCAGCCAACAAATGGCACTCAGAGAGCCAGCTAGTGCAGGCTGGTGGAATCCAAGCAGCCGGTGTTTTTCAGACAAGAGGCTGTGTTCATGGGAAGCAGAGGGGGCCGAGTGTGGGTGAAGAAGTGTAGGGAGTGGGAAAGCATATATCACAAATTACCAGAGCTCTGCAGCCCCTCAGGAAGAAGCAAAGATGGCACACGGAGCCAGGTATTTGAGTGAAACGAGGGAGAGGTGGTGAGAGGTAAGGAAGAAATCAAAAGAAGCAGAAAAAAGCAACACCAGCAGCCAACAAATGGCACTCAGACAGCCGGTCTGTTCGGGTGTGTGGAATCCAGGCAGCCAGTGTTTCCCAGACAAGAGACTGTGGCCACAGGAAGCAGAGGAGGCCGAGTCAGGGTAAAGAAGGCTGGGGGGTGGGAAAGTGTATATCTCAAATTTCCGGTTGTTTTGTCTCCCGCTGGAAGCTCCGTAAAGGGGCTTTCTCATACCCCCTGTTTGCTGGTTTCCTATAGGAGTCCAAGATGGCAGATCCACGCTGTGTCAGCTGGTAGGGGACCTCTGCATGAATCTCTCCTCACTCTCTGTTCTCTGTCAGTTTTCTCACTCCATTTGGTGCTTGACTGAGTTCTTTATCTCTTCATTTGATGTTTTAGGGTTTCAGGATTGTTGTTTTCTCTGTTCGGCTTCGTTTTTCAGATCTTTGCTGTGGAGGGATGGCATGGTGCTTCTGCCTAGAGGGCCATTTTGCCGGAAGTCCCCTATTTTTGGTCTTTTCTTTCTTTCCTGACCTCTTGCTTAAAGAGATTCAGAAATCATCTTGCCTGAAATGGCAAGAAAGTCTTTCCTAAGAAAGCCCAAATTTTGCCTACTATCAGTGAACCTTATTTTATCCCTCACATTAGCCAGTAGTTATATACCCTTTCCCTCAGAGAAAAACAATAGCTCATTCTAAAGTAGCAATAATGAATCTTTAGTGATTTTTTCCCCTCCTCTCTTTGTTCCCATCAATGGTGAGATGCTACAAGCAATGACTATATAGTTAAAATCCAGGGAAGTTGTGAAGGCAATTTGGTAGGTAATAAATTCTTCAACAACTGCCAAGAATTCCCCCAAGGAGGTAAGCACATAGTGTGTACTTCAGTGGCATCTTACTAATGGAGTGGCCAAGAAAAACCGAAACCAAAAATGGTTGAAAGGTGAGTGATGTAAAGCAAACCCTGCAGCAACACTGATATCAATATAAGGCACCAGGGTCTAGGTTGTACCCTTAGAGGTAAATATCCTGTGGAGTTCCTGGATGGTACAAACAGTTAATGCACTTGGCTCCTAACCGAAAGTTTGGAGCTCAAGTTCACCCAGGGTGCCTCAGAAGAAAGGCCTCACAATCTACTTCCAAAAATTCAGACATTTAAAACCCTATGGAACACAGTTCTTCTCTGACATACATAGGGTTTCCATGAGTTGGAGTATGTCAACTGTTATTTTTTTTTAATTAGAGTAACATATACACACTAAAACATTCACCAATATAACAACTTCCACATTTACAACTCAATGACATTGATTACCCCTTTTATGTTGTGCCACCATTATCACTATCCTTGTCCAAAATATCCCACCACCATTAATATAAACTCAACTTCCGTCAAACAAAAACTTGCACTTCCCCCCCAACCCCTGGTTACCATTGATAATCTTTGGTTTCTATATATTATTTCACATAAGTGATACCATACAGTCTTTGTTCTTTTGTGAATAACTTATTTCACTCAGCGTATTTTCAAGGTTCATTCATATTGTGACGTGTGTCCGGACTTCATTTCTCTTTATAGCTGCATAATATTCCATTGTATGTATATACCACATTTTATTTATTCATTCATCTATTGATGGACATTCAATTGTTTCCACCTTTTGACTAGTGTGAAAAGTGCTGCAACAGCAACTGGTTTTTAACTATCCTGTAAGGCTCCAAAAAGCATACTCAAAGTGTGGCTGCAAATTGCAGATGAGGAGAGAAGGAGAAACTGCAACACACATCAAGCCTAAGGAGAGAATCAAGATCTCAAATGAGTCAGGTGATAGTGAGTTAGAGGGATTAGCACTAAGCCAGGAAAAAGGTAGAAGATGAGTTCACTACTTACAAGACTAGGGACACGGGATTCCCCCCAAATGCCTCAACAGTGAAAGAGGAATAAAAATTAGACAGAATTACTTCCTACAAATCAAGTAAGCGTTAATTTCTCTACCTATGTAGTAGAACACTAACCAGGAAATCAGTGAAAACGTGAGAAGCCTAACGTTGCCTCCAGGACTGCATAAATCACCCCCAGACAATAATTTTTGCCAGGTAAACACTTTTGATTGTCCCCCAATAGTCATTCTCCCACTTCTATGCTAATAGCAGTCAGCTAAGAGGGAAACCCTTCAATGAGATGAACTGACACAATAGCCAGAACAAAAGACTCCAACATACCAGTGATCATGCAGATGGTGCAGGACCTGACAATGTTTTGTTCTGTTAGACACAAGGTCTCCATGAGTCTGAGCCACTCATTGGCAGCTGAGAACAACAGCAACAGGCTATTAGGGCTGACTTCTTGGGTCCCAGGGCCTGCATTTAGTTTAATTTTCTGTTATCATCATCTTGAAATTATTAATAATTTTTTAACAAGGAGACTCACATTTTTATTTTGCTCTGGGTCCCATCGATCCTTGAATTTATTCTCTGTTCTCCAAGTGGCCAAGCTCTGCAGGAGAGGCTGGGCCCTCTGCAGCACTTTTGGTCTGAGCCATACATTGTGGTTCATTCCACTTTCCAGGTAATTGGTTTAGCTCTAGGCTTGAGATACCATTCAGACAAATAAGGACCAAGAGGAAGTAAGCTGGGAAGTTTCTGGGAAACCTTTCCTCAGTCTTAAAAAGGGACCCTGGAGGGATGTTCCTTTTGTTCCTGTCTCCAAACACTGATATGTGAGCATATCAGAGCACATCTGAATCTGACCACTCCTCACTCCCTCCACTGCTATAACCCAGTCACCTCTTACCTGGGCTGCTTCAACAGCCTACTAATCACACTCCATATTTCACTTTTCCCTCCTTACAGTCTATTCTCTATGAAAGGGGCAGAGTGATCCTTTATAAACATAAATCATGTCACTTCCCTGCTCAAAACTGGAGGCTTCCCACCTTATGATAAAATTCAAGAGTCTTATCATGGCCTATCAGGCCGTTATGATCTGACCCTGCCTACCTCTGTGAGCTCATTTTCTACCAATCTTCTCCTTGCTCACTCCTTTCTGGTCACACTGACTTCCTTGCTGTTTCTCAACACATCAAACGTGCCCCCATCGTAGAGGCTTCATGCTTGCCTGGAAGCCTTCTGCAGATGTTCCGTGGTGCACTGTCTTCCTTCATTCAGGTCTTCCCATGTAAGTCAAAGAAGACTTCCCTGGCAATCTTCTACCATTCTCTATTACATTGTCCTGCTTTATGGTTCTTCAATACTTCCAACTACTTGACACATTATGTATTGATTTTAACTTTTTTTTTTTTTTGGTCTCTGTTCTCATTAGAATGTAAGCTTGACAAAGGCAGAGAATTTGTCTCTTATCTAATAATCTATTTTGGAATTTAGGACTAACTTATCCCACTAGGTCCACATAGTCCCATCGTACTGCTAGTCCCATTGCATTCACAGTGCTTGGCACATAATATTCATCCAATAAATAATGGTTGAATGAATGAATAAATGTTATCCCTAGAGCTGCTATAGCCATCCCGTGACCATAAAGGGATTTGTTGACATGTGGTGTAAGGTGGAGCAGAAAGACTGAATGAACCCAGGTCCATTATGAAGTCACTGAGTTGTGGAATTCATCAAGAACAATTCTACCTCCCACTAATCATATGAGACAGTAATTTGGATTTGCTGCTTATTTGCAGCTAAAGGTGTACTGTTGCTATTGTTAGGTGCCATCAAGTCAGTTCCAACTCATAGTGACCTTATGTACAACTGAATGAAATGTTGCCCAGTCCTGTGCCATCCTCACAATCGTTGCTGTGTTTGAACCCATTGTTGCAGCCACTGTGTCAATCCATCTCATTGAGGGTCTTCCTCAAGTGTACTAGTGGATGCATAATTCTAATCTTCTGGAATATGTTAACATTTTAATTTCTTGAATATATCGTCCAAGAACATTTTCTTCTGGACCATATCTTATATGATCTGGATAAATTCAGGTAAATGATTTATAACTTTTAAGATTAACTTGATAATATTCATCACACCCTTTACCTATAAAATCCATTACTATTGGTACTTGAATGGCCACTGCTCAGATAATGAAGCAAAAACAATTTCCTTGTGCAACCAGGCAAAACTGAATTATAAAATTTACAATAATAAAAAAGGGAGAAAAGAAACAAAAAATGTTGCCTCCCAGAATACTTATCTTCAACATCTTTCTGATAAAAGTTTTTGCAACTTGTTAGAAAAACTCAGGTAGAAAATGCTTAGAAGTTTACTCTTTAAGAGAAAGGAATACATTATAGAGAACTGCTGAAGTCTACACCGTAGACACATGACATTCTTCAGAAATTTCCCCTATACTCTCAAACATTTTGAACCATTTTCTAAGAATTAAATCTTTAAATTCCAAACCTTTCCTCATTAATTTATTGTTAACTAAGTGTAACCATATTACTGCCACCAGGAATTAGTTCATTTGTTTATTTATTGAGTGCTTACTTTGTATCAGACTCTAGGGCACTGAGGGAGATATATATGAATAAGAAGATAAAGTTCCTATTCTCAAGGGTTTAGTTTGGAGAGGAGGGGGGGTCTCACTAAAGTCTTCACAGTAGTATGCATCATAATAGGTGTTAAAAAATTTTCTCAGTTCAGGTATCTGTGGAGACCTTTGCAAATCTCCTCACCCACACTTCGAGGCCTTGACGGGGAACTACAGTTCCAGAATCTTCCAGCAGAGGGCACCAGTCACACTGTAGCCTATATGAATGTTTATGTAAATGATTCCCCCTAGAGGTGAGCAGTGCACAGCCTGCATGCCCTGGGATAGACATCAGTCCATTTTGACTATCTGACCTTTCCACCAGAGATATATCTGGGAACTAATGGTTAACTAAAGAGTCCCTTGATGGTGCAAATTGTTAAGTGCTTGACTATTAGCCAAAAGGTTAGTGGTTCAAACCCACCCAGAGGCACCTCGGAAGACAGGCCTGCTGATCTGCTTCCAAAAGTTTACAACCTTGAAAACCCTATGGAACAGTTCTACTCTGCACACGGAGGGTTGCCATGAGTCAGAATCCACTTGATGTGCAGCTAAAAGCAACAATAACATGGCCATTTTATTCCACTGGGTCTCACACTACTGTCACTCTTGATCAGTGTCCAAAGCAAAAGCCTCTCTAGCCATCTTTCCTCTCCCTTAGTGTTTCCTAATATAGCTCTGTGCTTTCTCTTCCCCACTTGTTGCTCCTTGTCTTAGTCATCTAGTGCTGCTATAACAGAAATACCACAAGTGGATGGTTTTAACAAAGAGAAGTTTATTTCCTTACAGTAAAGTAGGCTAAAAGTCTAAATTCAGGGTGTCAGCTCCAAGGGAAGCCTTTCTCTCTCTCTCAGCCTTCTCATCAATGTTCCCCTGGAGTAGGAGCTTCTCTGCCCAGGGACCCCAGATCCAAAGGACATGCTCTGCTCCTGGCACTGCTTTCTTGGTGGTATGAGGTCCCCAACTCTCTGCTTGCTTCCCTTTGCTTTTATCTCTTGAGAGATAAAAGGTGGTTCAGGCCACACCGCAGAGAAACTCGGTTTACATTGGATCAGGGATGATGTGACCTGGGTAAAGGTGGTGTTACAGTCCCGCCCTAATCCTCTTTAACATAAAATTACAATCACAAAATAGAGGCCAACCACACAACTCTGGGAACCATGGCCCAGCCAAATTGATACACACATTTCTGGGGGACATAATTCAAACCATGACACTCCTGTTCACATAAAAAACTTTTCAGCTGTGACTTCTGAAACTCCCATTCCATGTTAAATATACTTCCCAACATCTCTATTGTCTTCACTGAACAATTGCTCTCTACTTCTGGAACTCTCTCGAGGGCAGTGCTTCCTGTGTGCCCTCTTGAGTACTATTGGAAGAGGCTGCATAGGCCCAGCTCACTATTATTTATTCCCCATTGCTAACTGCCACATTGTCTCATGATTTCCCCCTCCAGTCCCAGTCTCTACAAAAGGTTTAAGATTAACCAGTATTCCACCCTCCAGGGAAAACAAGTGATAATGATCTAAGAATAAAAAACCAAACAAAGCACCCATCTTGTGACAAGAAAAAGCAGGATGTCGCCAGATAATCCCCAAGGATGTAGCCAGATAATCCCCAAGGATGTCACCAGATAACCTCTAAGAATACCAGTAGAAGGTTGACTCATCTAAGATATCATCACCTCAAGGGGAAACTACCACAAACTTCTAAGATCCAGAATCCTGTCCCCATAAAAGCCTTCAGCTGATCTCCAGTGGGGGAGATGGGTTTTTTGAAGAAATCTGTTCCCCTCTGTCTCCTTTTTATATCGATATATAATAAACATCTTGCTGCTCACCTCACCCCGTCTCAGAATTGGCTATTGCGGCAGGCGGCTCCAATCTGCGTTATTGCGGTAACACTATTTATCAAGTACTAATTGGCGATCTCTATTTCCTTGTCACTATTTCCAGGACGTTTTTCTTCCAATATGCTGTAAAACTCCCTCTTGCTCTGCAGGTCAAGTCACCGGATATCTTCTACCCCTTCTCATCACCGTGATCTTCCAACAATTCCTCATATTCATGGACAAATTTTATGCTTGTCTCAAACTCTTCATCTTTACCTCAAGTCCTGCTATCATCTCAGGGATCTTCAATAACCACATGGAAAAGCCACCACACTCCCCGGCCCAAAAACTCATTGCTGTCTTCAAACCCAGTGGCCACCATCTGTCCTCCACTTCACTCGCTGATACTTGTAGTCATGCCAGGCACCTTGTCTCACTTGGATTTACTCTACATAAGAACTCTTAAATCCCAATACCGACTCTCTAGCCACCACCTTCCAGACTTCATTTTTCTCGTGGTCTTGTTCCTGCCAAACCTGGTTGTTGTTTTTGTTTCTGTGTTTTGGTTTTATAGAGATCTGTAAGCTCTCAAAGTATCCACTTTCTCCCAGGTGATTAGACTCTTCCTGGCTTCACTTTCCTAAATAGCCTAAAACCCTTCAGTGATCACCTAAACAATCTTTCTTCCATGCAAGTAGAGTACAGATGGTTTTAGGGATATATCATCGAAGATGTGTATGTGTGGTGGGCAGGGAGAACTGGTAAAATGCTAATGCCTATGTTAGTAGGGTCATTCTAATCCTTTTCAATTTATTTCAGAACATAATAGTTATTCATTTCACCTAAAATATAGATTATATTACTCATTTGCTTGTAGTTCTTTAATTGTTTCCCGTAAGTTATAGAACTGAGTCCAAACTCCTTAGACTGGCTGTCTGGGATCTTAATAATCTATTCTTGTCTACTCCTCCAAAATTATTTCCCGGTATTTCCCACCTTTCACATTGAACAATTTGAGGCCTTTCTGCTTTTGAAAATGCTTCTGCCTTCAGTCTCGTCTTCTCTTCCTTATGTAATCCCATAAGAAGGTTCCTCTCCTTGATTTTCTAATGAACTCCTAAGCATCCTTCAAAACTCATTGAAGATCTTACGTCACTTTCATATTCTTCACAGATTGCTTTGGATAGAACTTATGAGTCTTGCCTCTAACACACTTCTTTATCTTGTACATACTTCTACAATTGTACCTATTTTTTCCTGCATTTTTTTTTCAATATCTGCCCTATAGACATTTTGGGCTGGTTAATTCTTTGTTGTGTGGCTGTCCTATGTATTGTCAAGTGTTTAGTTGCATTCCTGGCCTTGACCCACTAGAATCCAGCAGCACCCACCTCCCCAAGTTGTGACACCCAAAACATCTTCAGACATTTTTGTCCCCTGGGGAACAAAATTGCCCCCATTTGAGGTATTGGTATAGTGTAAACCCTTCGAGGGTAGTACCTTGTCTTTTTCATCTTATTAAATTCAGAAACTAAGTCAACGCAATGTTCAATGCATTGATCTGAACCACAGAAAGTATGACACGCTTCCCGCAAAATGTCACTGAGAGTCAAGGCAGTATCAATACCATTCTCCCAGTTATTTCTAAATAAAGGTATTTTCTAGTCAAAAATGATGTTTCACAAGGAAGAAGGACAAAGTCTTTCCGAGTTTTTTTTTTACAAAAAGCAAAGGGCACATTTGAAAAAGTTTTCTGAGTACCTTGGCCTGAGGCTATTTTTGACTGTGTAGCTTTTGAAGCCCTCCCGCCTCCCTCGTTGTCTGTCTAGTTTCTCACTTTCTTGAAGCACTTTCTGCCTGTCCCAACTTCCCCAGAAGTTTCCATTCAGCAGTCCTCTTCCATGCTGGCTCCAGAGCAGAGGCCCCCACACCCCACCCAGGCCTCCTGGCTGCTCAGAACCAAACCCTCAGCAAAGGGGAATGGCTCCGGTGGCTGACAGCCAAGTCCATTGTCTGTCTGCTTCCTGTGCCAGGGCATTTGGCTCCTGTTTACTGGGCTTTTATCTGCATTTATCTTTTCAACCAAATGAATTTAAATTATGTCTTTATCTTTTACTACTGAGGCTGCCTGAATTCTGTTTCTATCTTAATATGACTTCCCACTACAGCCCATTTTCTTTTCCAAGAGAGGGTTATGAATACTCTGAGATGGGAAATGAACCACTTCTAGTAAAGCCATGTGAGCCCTGGATGGCGCATGTGGGAAGGGATTAGACTTAAGAGGTAACTTATTGCTTCTTTCCCACCTGCAAAATGGCAGGCCTTGTACTCTTCAGCTCGCATAGCAAAGAGAAAACCAAAAAGACTCTGGAAAACTCACTATGGTAAAACCAAACTGTAAAAATTCAAGCAGAAGGTAAGTTTTTCCCAGCATCTGATGGACGGCTCTGACAGAGCGTGCTGTCCTCACTGAGTTGTTGCCTTTTGTTTTCTCTGCTTCAGGCTTTGTGAAAATATTAAGCATTGGTTTTAGGCTCTATGTTTAAAACTATTATGGCAGACCCTGTAGGTTGGCTCCCCAAGCCCCTATTCCGAATGCCCTTCTCCCTGGCCCTGTGTAGTGGGTTGAACTGTGTCCCTTCAAAATTCACGTCCACCCAGAACTTTAGAATGTGACTGTATTAGTGTCCTTGGGCTGACATAACAAAGTACCACAAACTAGGGGGCTTAAAACAACCGAAATGTATTTTCTCACAGTTCTGGAGGCTGGAAGTCAGAAATCAAGGTGTCAGTCAGCCCATGCTCTCTTCAAAGCCTCTAGGGGAAGATCCTTCCTTGATTCTTCCTGGTGCTCCTGGCGCTGCCAGCAACTCTGGGCATTTCTTGGTTTGTAGATGTATCACTGCAGTCGCTGCCTCCCAGTCACACCTTCTCCTCTCTGTGTGTCTGTGTGTTTACACATGGCCTTCTTATGAGGACACCTAGAAGAACCGGATTAGTGCCCACCCTAATCCAGTGTGACTTCACTCTAACTTAACTAATTACATCTTCTATGGCAATTGCTTCTGAGGAACACACTGGCTGTACTTCTTCTAAGACTAATATATGCAGATTAAAAAACCCACCCATTGCTGTCGAGTCAGTTCTGACTCATAGTGACTATAGGACAGAGTCGAACTGCCCCCATAGAGCTTCCAGGGCTGTAATCTTTATGGGAGCAGACTGCCACATCTTTATCCCGCAGGAAGGATGGAGGGTTCGAATTGCCAACCTTTCGGTTAGCATCCGAGTGCTTTAACTAGTGCACCACCAGGGCTCCTGTATTCAGATTAGCAGACCATAAAATGGTTTCAGAAGAAACTCTGCCTTCTTCTGACAAATTTGCCTTCTCAGATTAGAATATGAGACCAAAAATATTGATGAAATGCTTATAAGACAATGACATTCATAGGAAGAAACTAGGATAAAGGCGTGATGGAGAATCGAACTTTTCCGTTGTTTATCCTTTATCACATCCTTCTCTCGCTCCCCTCTGATCCTACTAAACAAGGCTAATGCCTTTCCTCAATCACAGGAAACTCTTTCATTTGGGTCCCTTGCTCAGCTATTCCTTCAGGTACGAGGCCGTCCCCACAACCTGCCAGGCTAAATCTTACTCATTCCCTAAGGCCCAGTTTTAATGCCCCATCTCCTTAACTCTCCCAGCTGGAGTTGGCATCTCTCTCTGTTTCATTCCTATAGTACTTTATGCATATCATATTTAGACATTTATCATATTACTCTGCTTGATACCATTTTTATTTGTGTATATAAATATATTCCTGGCTCTTTTGCCAGATATAAATGGAATGAAAGAAAAATGTGTGTTTTATTTATCGTTATAATCTCTAATGTTTACTAGGTGTTTTCTACTAGGTGCTTCAACGAAACTACCTCTTTAAGAGCTGTTTTTAATCATTCACCTCATGAATCATACAGCATTAATGAAATATCTTTACAAATACAGTCCATTCCTTCTAAAATGAAGATGTTCGTTCTATTCTAACCAATGTTTAAAAATTGTTATAATTTTTGTTTTATTCCTTTTTAGAGACACAAAGAAATCTTCTGAAATATTACCTTGTGTAAGAATAGGATTTTGCCAGGGTTTGTTTTTCCTTTTTTCCCCTTTCCCATACTCTCTTCCCACCATTCCTTGGTACGGAGAGAGGATAGAGGTATGTCCTTTAAGGGCTATATTAGGGCAGGTGGCAGAAATCAACTCTCTTGTGATAGTAACTCTCTGACAGCACAAAGAGGCAGAAAGAATGCCCCTGCTTGTCAAGGAAAATCATTTAAGGAGCAGGGGCCCTGATTTCAAACATGGACAGATAAAGCTTTATAGCCTAATAAAGTAAGCTGTCTAAGAGAAAGACCCAGATCATTCCAGTCAATACTAGTCACACAGCAAAGTAAGAAGAACGTAGCAACACAGTATCTGATGATGACTGGAACCATTTTGACCACAAAAAGTAACTTTTCTTAAAACAACGATCATCTGATAGGTCAACTTGAAAAGACACATTGAATTCACTCATGTTTCAAGGACCACAGCATTTTTCTATGGATGAATAACGTTTCTCCTATAGTCAATGTCCTATTGCTTTCATACATGTTTGCTACTGTGTTTTATTCTTATTTGAATTGTTGGATGGCTTGATTAGAGAACTAGAAAGCTGTTGTTGTTGTTAGTCGTTGTCAAGTTCATTCTGACTCCCGGCAACCCCATGTGTGCAGAGTAGCACTGCTCCACAGGGGGTTCAAGGCTGTGACCTTTAAAAAGCAAATTGCCAGGCCTGTCTTCTGAGATCCTCTGAGTGGGCTTGAAATGCCAATCTTTGGGCTAGTAGTTGAATGCTTAACTGTTTGTGTCACTCAGGGACTCCAAACTGGAAAGCAGTAGGGTCAGGAAACCAACCTTCAAAAACTTAAAACGCCCTTGGTGAGTCTTATGTATTCCTCATTGACCCTCTAGCACAATCTCCTGAGGTGGGCATTATTAGCTTCATCTTACAGATGAGACTGTGGGACCTGTGTCTTCATGTGCTTTCCCTGTGCCATGAGTCATGGGCTTAAAGCTCCATACCTCTGGGTGGAGGCAGAAAAGATCTAGTCACATATTGGTTTGTGCTGAGTGCTCATTTGCTGAGCAGAAGGATGTGGTATTTAGACAAATGAGAACTTTACAGCCCTGCACTTGCCACTTGAAAAAGGGTGAAGACATTTTTACCGAATGTATGCCTCTTGTGCTAAAACCAATAGTGGCAAAGGCTGAAAAGAAATTTTTACCTAAGTCAACAAATGTAGTTGGGATGGATGTCATCTCTCTCAGGATTTTGAGCAAACTCAAAGATGAAAATGAGGAGCCTTTAGTCAATATTTGCCCTTTTTTATATGGAGCCCTGGTGGTGCAGTGGTTAAGAGCTCAGCTGCTAACCAAAGGTCAGTAGTTCGAATCTACCAGCTGCTCCTTGAAAACCCTATGGTGCAGTTCTACTCTGTCCTATAGGGTCGCTATGAGTCAGAATCGACTTGACCACAATGAGTTTGATAATGGCCCCTGCAGGATGGTGGTACAAGCAATTAAGCACTGGACTACTAACCTAAATGTTGGCAGTTCAAGCTCACCAAGAGGCATCTCAGAAGTAAGGCCTGGCAATGGCTTCTAAAAGATCACAGCCTTGAAAATCCTATGGAGCAGTTCTACTCTGCACACACAGGGTCACTGTGAGTTGAAATTCACTCAGTGGAACTAACAATAACAACAACAAAAGGATGGTACTGGTCATTTACAAGGGTAACTGCTGAGAACAGAGGGATCCTCCGAAGAGGACTTCAAATCCTACTTCCAAACTGGAAAAGTTTATATAGCTTAAAATAGATGCATCACTTAAGAATAACTTATGGGAAAGGTAATTATTTCTGAAAGGAGATGGAATGGGGAAATTTAATTGTTTATTTACTAAAGATCTCTGAGGTGGGAAAGAGGCAATATACATAAAAGAAAACAGTGTATGATCCGTCTAAAAGATTTTGACAATATTCACACAAAATATAACCGAGAGCAAAAGAATCCTACTGGAATTGGGGGAGGGCTGTTAGTGCTCAGGAAACTACATTTGGCCAAGGAAACCAGGGACTCAGAATTTTAAAGTATGAAGCAAAAAAACCAAAAACTAAACCTGTTGCTGTTGAGTCGATTCCGACTCATAGCAACCCCATAGAACAGAATAGAACTGCCCCATAAAATTTCCAAGGAGCACCTGGTGGATTCAAACGGCCAACATTTTGGTTAGCAGACATAGCTCTTAACCACTACACCACCAGGGTTTCCAACGTATGAAGAGACCTTGAAAATCACCTAGTTCAATTCTTAATCTTATAAACTTGGAAACTGGTATCCAGAGAAGATTCTAGAACACCAGACTCTTGACACCTGGGCAAGTGTTCTTATACCACTTTATAGTGTTCTGTAATACAATGTATTAGTTATAATTAGTTATAAAAACACATAACATAATAAGCTATAGACTTACTATCCAAAAGTGGTTGTGGATCAGAACAAAAATTACTTCAAGCTTCCCCAGGATCAGATCGGAGCTGCCTTAAACATGCAAATACATACTATGAATATCAAAATGAGGTTACTCTAAGGGGATTCTACAGCAAGTTTCAGCATCATCAAAAAGTTTATTAAAAACATGCCAGAAGACATAATCCTAATCTTTAAATAAAATATTGGTCCTTCTGAAACAGAAATATAATGTACAAGCTTGTTTATTCTTGCCCAAGAAAAAAAATGAAAGAAACCTACAGAATTTTAAAGATGGTGTATAAACTGAACACAAGCACATCTCTTCTCAGCTCCTCATTGGAAAAGCAGGACCCCTTCGAAACTTGAGTGAGGTGAGTTGAGGACAAATAAAACGTAGTATCGCTTTACACAGAAAATAGTAAGCGTATGGAGCTCGTTATGACTAACGAGATACAGGCAAAGAATGTAAATGGGTTCATAAAGGTTTTGACCAAATTTATGAATGTCAGAGCCATAAATGGCTACTGAGAGTACACCTGACCTTTAAGGTTAATGTCAGGAAGGAAAACCACGTCCTGTCCCAGCAAACCCCTGAGGCCTCTGTTGTCCACCCAATACGGGTTAGATGGGACATGCGGCCAGGAGCCTAGCAGCTGCTAAGTTCTTTTTATATAAACAGTAACCAGGCTAGATGGATATTCCTTTCTTTACTAGAAGCGTAAATGAAAAATGTTTCATTTTGAAAGGAAGCTTAATGAAATGCTGTTGGACTTTGTTATTTATGTAAGCAGGGTTAAACAAGTGGAAAAAACTTAGTTTCTGGAATCAGAAGAAAGCTGAGGTGTGAACCCAGGCCCAACCACTTACCAGACCCTAATGCAAGTTGCTTACCTTTCTGTGCCTGCTTTCTCACATGTAAAACGAGGAGAATAATATCCATGGCATAGAAATTTGGTTAGACTTGTAATAGAAAGCACTTTGCCAACTAAAAAGCATAAAAATATTATTACTATAATGCTAGACAGCACCAAGCTAATCTTGGTCGTTTTGGCAGAGGGTCTGTGATATACATAAAGATAGGGCCATCCTCGCTTTATTTTTCTGGAGAGAATTAATAAGAATATCCAAAAGGCACTCAGGACTCAAGTTAAATGCCATCTCCCTCAGGCGGGGTTTCTTTCTTTCTCTTCTGAATTTGCAGAAAACTCTAATTATGTCTCAGAGCATTTGTACTATTATGGATCTGCTTACTCATCTCCCTCATTTAACTGTGAGTGCCTCTAAAGCAGAAGCCTCATCTTACTCAGCTCTGCATCCGTCTTAGGATAAATAGTACCTGGTATACAGTCAGAACTCAACAGTGTTGAATAAATTATTCAGTGTGTGACTAATCCTGTTGTCCCCTTCACCGCAGTGGGATAAAGAAATGATCCAACTATAAAATGCAATAAACTGGTAATGGCTAAGGTACAAAGTGAGAACTGACCTTCAGTTTTCCTAGTTTATGGGCTCCAGTCTCTAACTCCCTTAATTTGAAAATACTGGCATCTTGGTTCTATTTGCATGAAAAATAAAAAGCAAGAAATGAATCATAAGATAGTGAAATCTTTACTAGGTGCACATGCTTGAAATCCTCAAATCATTTTTTACTTTCCTAAAAATACAATATGTACTCTTTAATATGAGACGAATATAGTTTTTGGCCACAACCTCAAATCTTGGGTAAGTATGAGACTGCAGAAAGTCTGATCACCACCATCATCAACTTCAAAGAGAAAGCTTCCGGCCTGGTTATCTACCATATTAAAAAAGGGATCAAAATAAATGTGAAAATGCAAATCTCGTATTTAGTACACAGTATGAATGAACAGTTTCAGGTATTCAGATCTAGTGTCTGCTTTGGAAATGCCGAGCTTTATCCTTAATGGTAAACTTGCAAGCATACTTCTGGAACAACGAACTTGATTCAGTAACCTGGCTCCTTTTCTACTTTTCCCATAGGTTAGCATGGTTCTACTTTATCAGATTTTTTGAAATAGTAGGAAATTCTTCCTCTCAGTCGTAAAGCTACAAGGGGAAATGGGAAATGGACCACTGCTATTAAATAAATGTGCACGTGTATGCCTGCATGCACGTGTATGCCTGCATGCACGTGTGTGCACATGAGTGCATGCATGCATGTATGTGTGCGTGCATATAATCCTTTTCTAATATAAATTAGCAGCAGTTGAAAAGATGAGAGAGGAATAGGTCAATAGGCCACTGGACACCAGCATTTTCGCCAGTGGCCCAGGGGCTAGCCCAGCCTACCCATGACCTCGCGAGGGCCAACTCAGGCCAGACTTACTCAGCACATTCCATTCAGTAGCTGCAGGTCTGGTTGTGAGCTGACCCTCTGCTCCCCTGAGTTCCCAAATGTTTTCCACTAATAGAACAGTCTTTCTTGTCAAAGGGCCTGTAATGAATGTTTAGTTCACATCTACTGTTCTGTAGCTTATCTATAGCCAGACTGACTTTGCTGCCTTCAGATTTCAGCCTCTTTATTCCCCAAGGCCAAATTTACATTGGTAGTTAATAATATCCTGGCTTATCCTGACCAAGTGCGCATATATATCTCTTCCACCTCTCTGCATCATAAATGCATCCTGCACTAATCTGATTGTCATTATTTCCTGCTGTCAATCTCATATTGGAATAGGCGACATTGCTGTACTTTGTCATGGTGAAAAGTTTATCCCGCAAATTTTCAGTTTCTTAGGTCTTCCATGAATGGCTGTGCTTATCTTGTGTGTGCTTCTAGGCATCTCCAGGGCTCTGCATTTAACTTCCTACTTCTAAAAGCATCTGTACAGAGATAATATTAACGTTATTGCAACAGACAGGCAGAGCCTCATTTCTCTCCACTTTGACTGAAAATGCTTGTTGGTAGTGAAAATGTGCAGACACTGGCATTTTTGTGTGAGGTCTGAATTTGTGCAGGTCCAGTCACTGGTGGCAGGAAGAAATAAGACACAACTGCCAGATGGTTTGGTTAAAAAAAAGAAAAAGAAAAAAAAAAAAAAAAAACAGTCAAAATTGACTGGTGATCCATAACTGCTAAAATTATTTTTCTAAGAGATCTTCTATTCCAAAGCTGGGTATAAACCCTGAATTTGCTCTCAGTTCTGAGATGGGCTTTCTTGGAAGAGCAGGTGATTTGAAGATCACTTATCTCCCAAAATAGCTACTTACCTAGACATAGCAGGTGTTTAAAATTCTGGATACAACTGCTGATCATCTTTAAATATTTTTTGAAGACCTAACCTACAATTCACAGTAAGAAGGTAGAAAGAAGTAGAAAGGTGATTGGACTGGGAGTTGAGTTCTTGTCTCTACCACAACTTGATTATCCTTAATGTACCCTTAAGCCTCAGTTTACCCCTCTGTATAATGGGAATAATAAAATATCCCCTGACTAGGTCATAATCATACCAAAAAAAAAAAAAAAAAACCAAACCCATTGCAGTCAAGTCGATTCTGACTCATAGCGACCCTATAGGACAGAGTAGAACTTCCCCATAGGGTTTCCAAGGAGTGGCTGGTGGATTTGAAGCACGAAACTTTCGGCTAGCAGATGAACTCTTAACCATTGCACCACCAGGGCTCCAGTCATAGTCTTAGAATTGTTTAAAGATCTTTAGATAAAAACCCATGGGAGTGAACTCTATAAACTATCCAGTTCTATGAAATTTAAGTTGTTACTATAAATAGTAAAAGAGAAGTCCCTGAAAGAAATAACAACTAAAAGGGAATCTCTTGATGGCCCTGGTGGTATCTGCAGCCTGGGTTTCCTTAGGTCATCTGTACACAACTTTCATTTTGCTTGTGTATTTGTTAGCTTAATTCTCCTTACATTGTTTTCTCATTTTTGTCCCCAAACGACTCAACCGTAAGCAGGGCTATGTTATAACAATAAATAATAATAAATTCAGAGAAAATTCTGGTACCAAACAATGGTAATTATTATACATTTTCACCATGCACATTGGCAACAAGAATTTCAGTAGAAAGTAATCAGTTTAGCGTTAGTTTGGGTAAAAGTGATGGTTGTGATGGTTATGCTGAGACAATCCTGATTCTTTGCATAACACTTTCATTCACTGTTCCCACTTGGATCTAAGTGATCCTGAACCTATCTGTCATGGATTGAAATGTGTCTCCCAAAAAATGTGTTTATCTGTTTGGCTAGGCCATGATTCCCAGTGTTGTGTGGTTGTCCTCCATTTTGTGATTGCAGTTTTACATTAAAAAGGATTAGGGTGGGATTGTAACACCACCCTAACCCAGGTCATATCCCTGATCCCATGTAAAGGGAGTTTCCCTGGGGTGCAGCCTGCACCACCTTTTCTCTCATGTAAGAGATAAAAGGAAAGGGAAAGCAAGCAGAGAATTGGGGACCTCATACCACCAAGAAAGAAGCACTGGGAGCAGAGCGCATCCTTTGGACCTGAGGTTCTTAAGCAGAGGAGCTCCCAGAACAGGTGAAGATTGATGACACGGACCTTCCTCCAGAGCCGACAGAGAAAGCCTTCCCCTGGAGCTGATGTCCTGAATTTGGAGTTGAAGCCTTCCCTTGGAGCCGATGCCCTCAGTTTGGACTTGTAGCCTACTGGACTGTGACAGAATAAATGTCTCTTTGTTAAAGCCACCCACTTGTGGTATTTCTGTTAGAGCAGCACCAGATGACTAAGACACTATCCAGTAAGGATGATACCTTCCCACCCAGTTTCTTCTACTTACTGCTGTATGTGTGGGCTCTAAGCGCTTTGAGGTCAGTGACCTCTTCTCTCTGACTGCTGGATCCCATGGACCAGCACAATTACCCATACATAGCAGGAACTCAGTGAAAAGTTGCTGTGAGGGAGTGAGGCCAGCACCTCTCTTCTCCTTAAAGGCCTCTGCATTAAGGCAATGGAGTAAGTCAAATCCCAGCAAATGACCGTGACTAAACTGAACATCCCAAAAATTTCCCCAGTCCGGTAAATGTGATGACTTTTTAAAATACAATGGAATTTTGCATGCTTTGAACAACCCAGCTCCCAGGATAAAATTTCTCTAGCACCTTCATGTCACAGACTGCGGAAAGGCAATGCTCAGTAATGATTTAAAAACAGAGGAGTGAGTAGCTCACAGAAGTCTAAAGATTACCATATGTAGTGCTAACACATTAAATCTTTATTTCTGGGCTATTAGGACCTCTCAGTCACAAGAAGTTCTCTTTTTAACAGAAGACTTGTCACACCATTAAGTGAAACCGCAAGTCTATAATATTTAACTGTGTTCATTATTATGTAATGATTATGGACATATAATTATTGACTACAACTTTTAAAATAGCCATGATATTGGGTAGCCATGAACAAGAAACTAAGACGTTGCAATCTAAAATGAATCCCCCCCCCATTGCCGTCGAGTCAATTCCAACTCATAGAGACCCTATAGGACAGAGTAGAACTGCCCCACAGGGTTTCCAAGGAGCACCTGGTGGATTTGAACTGCTGACCTTTTGGTTAACCACTACACCACCAGGGTTTCCTAAAATGAATTAGGTTCTGAGAATATAAGAATTTCATTTAAAAACATACAATAAGAGACACTGTTCCAGAACTATATATTTTTTAGTTGATCTCTCACTGTTAATATTATGCAGTCTACTTCAGTGCTACACAACCTGGGAATAACTGAAGAAAAATGTGTACTATCGAAACACAATGATTCTATTCGATATCACAAGAACCAGAGTCAAAATCTAGAGGTTCCTTTCCGAATCCCATGATTTGCTAGCCTGTGACATGGGACAAATCACTCTACTTTCCCTGGTCTGTATATTGAACTGCCTGTGGTTGTTGTGGAGTTGAAAGATATTGATGACCGAGAGTATAAATTCTTATACACCCCTGAGTTCCCAGTTCCATGTTTAAAACATTGTTTGCTAGGAATGGATTAAATCAGGAAATTGATTTGTTATTTTTGTTTCCGAAGGCTGAGCTCTTTGTTGGTACTTTTATTTTGATAACTGTTACTGTAACAAGCATTTATGACCCAAACTATGAGATCTTCATAATACAAACACCCTTGACAATTGTAAGGCATTCTCTTCAGGTGTAGGTTATTTTATTACAGGCAGCCGCCGGGTAATAAAAAATCCATTCCTAAGTCTGTCTTTAAGTTGAATTTGTAGGTAACTTGGAATAGGTACATATGATTCTTATTTAGCATCTGTCTGTTTGTCTTAGTATACAGCATATATTTTACATTTCTATGCATGTAAAACACTTATGAAACACTTCCAAACCATGCAGTGTTCTCATGAGCATCACAAAGTAGTGTGTGCATTCGTTGCTATGAACCATTGTACTTAACTCAGATTTTTAATACAATAGGCTTTAGGGCAGTCCGTTCTTAAATACGAGTTGTCCGTAAGTCAGATGGTTGTAACCCGGGGACTGCCTGTACTAAACTTTCTTAGTGACTTTACGAGAGTAATTCCAGGCATGCTTTAGTTTTGACGACATGCTACGAAACTAGGAATAAAAAAGCTACATTTTCAAATATGGACATGGAAGGATGGCTTGCTTCCCTGCTCGTGTATTCAGACGCTGCAGCCCAGAGAACTTGGGCAACAGCGAGCAGCTTTCCAAGGCAATTGCTAACCTGCAGTATCTGGAGCAACCAGCAATCTAATGTGAAATTCTTTTCATCTTCCCTCCACACTCTTGTGAAAGCCAGACTTTCTGAGAGGTGCAGGGATTCTCAATCATTGCAACGAGGCAGCTTTCTTCGAGTTCCAGCTCATGAGTGGAAGGACAATTTCATGTTAAATATACACACAAAATGACAGGGGAGGAGGCAAACTGATAGCCTGAAATACATATGCAAAGCCTCCCTTGGAAGCATGCTTTTCGCTATCTTGTACAAATTTAACAGAAAGCAAAGAACTACCATTCCGGAACCATCGCCCCCTTAATCCTTAATAACCAAATAAAAATGGGCAGCCTGTATTCGGGAGCAGCTCTAGCAAGCAGATCTCCAGGAAACAAGGCTCCCTACAGGCATTCCCTTGATCTTAAAGCTTAACTTGAAACATTTATATGCACCGAGCACCTGGCCAGAAGGTGCAGGAAGGCCTTTTATTCACCTTGGCTCTATTTCTTTCTTTAATAATAAATTCTCAGTTTTCTTTTTTCCTCTTCCTGGAAACTGACCCCATTCTAAATAATGTTTTTTGTTCTTTCTTAATAGTTTGAGAAAAGCAAGACAAACTTGAAAACCCCCCATTAACACCCATCAGGCTCCCCGCCTGCCGATCGGGATCATCTTCGCTTTAGGAAAGATGAAGTAGACAGTCAGAGCAGGTTAATTCCAATCAGGTTGAAAACTTCTTTTGTTTGAATTCAAAGGGCTCAGATTAACCTATTATGCAATTTATCAACTGGCCACACAAATCTTGTTTCACACACCTTGCTGAGTGAAGAATTGATGAGCTCAGTAACTCGTCTGCGTCAGTTTAAATAAGCAGGTGTCTGAATTGTGGTCATGAATTTAACTGAGGCCGAAAGCTGGAGTTTGTCCCGACGGGGCAAGGCCACCAGGGTCACCTCCTCAACAAGCATAGGATGCGTTTAACGGTGCAAATGTGCACAGAGTCTGCTGTGCAGCCTTGCCCCTAATCAGGTCAAACCCAGGACAGAAACTTAGCAGCTATTTTGAAATAAAAGTCTTCACAGACAAGAGAACTAGTTCGTAAGTACTGCCATCCTCTCTCGTTCACTTTTTCTTGTGTTTATTTCCTTCTTTCTTTCCCATCCTCACTTCACAAAAGATTTGAGGGGACTTACCAAAGACGCAAAGAGGGAAGTAGGTAAGAAAATGAGTGCCAAGGGAAACATTCCAAAATATACCAATGCAAACCATTCATTCTTGGGTTGTTGCCAGAAGGTGGAGGCAAATTTGGCCCTCTGGTTGCCACCAGCCTAGTCTGGTCCCCCGTCATGGCACAGCCAGCTGCCCGATTCATCTCCTTGCCTCCAACCTCACTCCTCTCTAACCATAGTCTGCACACCATAGCCTGAGAGAGAGAGCTCTAGAAAAATAAATTTGATCAGGTCTTACACCTGCTTAAAAAAAACAGCCACCATGGAGTTGACTCTAACTTATGGTGACTTCATGTGTGTCAAAGTAGAACTGTGCTCCATAGGGTTTTCAATGGCTGATTTTTCATAAATAGATCACCAGGCTTTTCTTCTGAGGTACCTCTGTGTAGACTCAAAATTTCAACCTTTTGGTTAGCAGCTGAGTATGTTAAACATCAGCACCACGCCTTCCCACTGTATTTAAGGATCAAGTCAACACTCCCCACAGCAGCTCACAGGGTCTTCACGGCCTGGCCCTTACTGCTCTCACCCTCGTCCCTCTCCTGTCTCCGCCCCTGGCCATTCTGCACACCAGCCACACGGAACTCAGCAACTCAAATACGCCCACCCTGGCACAGCTCTGCCAGGGAGGCTACTCTACTTCTCCATTTGGTGAGCTTGTACTTAAACGTCCCCCTGTTCTGGGCCACCCTCCCCAGCCTGGATGAGGTGCTCCTGACACCCGCTCCCACCAGTACTTCCTCACCATGGTGTCTACTGCATTTATTACTTATTTATTAGCTAGCTTTTGCTGCTTGACCATACATTCACTGAGAGCAGGAACAGGATCTGTGTTTCTCATTATTTCATTCCCAGCATCTAGCAGAGTGCCTGACATACCGTTATTGCTTAACTCTGTTATTCTTTATGGCATGAGTAAATAATAATAACTGGCATATAACAAGCATTTGGAGCCCTGGTGGTATAGTGGTTAAGAGCTGACCAAAAGGTCAGCAGTTCAAATCCACCACGCGCTACTTGGAAACCCTGTGGGCCAGCTCTACTCTGTCCTATAGGGTCGCTATGAATCGGAATTGACTTGACAGTGATGGTTTGTTTTTGTTTTTGTTTTGGTTAATAAGCATTTACCATGGCCCACAAAAGATGCCAAATGGTTTACTTTCGTTAACTTTGTGAAAAAGTTCTGTTCTTCACAGTCAGTCCATGAGGTTGCTCATTATTATTTTCACTTTACAAACAAGGAAACTGAGGTTTCGAATGGCTAAGTGTAGGGGCTGGGATACCAATCTGAGCTTTTCTAATTCTGAAGTGTGGGCACTAACCACTACCCTACACTGCATCTCTAATAACAGGCGATGCTTCCTAGCAGTGTAAGCAAAAAAGGAAGAATGTTAGTTTCAAGATTTTTAGCACTTGAAAGATGAAAAACAAACCCACTATTGGGGAGAAATATGGTTTTTCCTCTATTCTGAAACTTAAAAAATGTCTTCCCATGGGTTTTGACAACACTTTCTCTGGTGGTCTGAAGCTGTGAGTGGCAGCCGGGGATCCCAGCAGCAAGTAGAACAGCAGGGTTTATACAGCTGCTTCCCACAGGGTCCCTCAGTACAAGCCAGTGGCACAGCATCAAAGCACAATTCACCAAACTCAGTTCTGCAGCAGGCAAGACACATGGCTTTCTGGAGGTCTGACTTAAACCAAAGGGTTATTTAATTTACCAAAATCAAACCAGCAAATATTCATGTTGCCACTTCAAGATCATTGTTCTGTGGAGAAGCATGGAAGAGAAGAGTTGGTGGGAAAGAAAGCCCCCCTCTAGCCCAGAGCGACCCGCTCCAACGCTAACCTGGAAGGGCACTGGCATGTCTGCAGGCAAACGGCCTCTGCCAGCAAGGCCTTGCTGACCGATCTCTGAAATACAGGATCCTCTGGGCCTGGCTGCCTCCTCTGTAGCCTGGAGGCTGTCACCTCAGTGTCTCTTGGATCCTTTCTGCTCTAATGCTCTGTCAATCTATGCCTAGACTGTATATGGCTGCTCTCCTCAGAGGGTGGTTTTGTTTAAAGGTTAAAACTGTGCTACCAGTCTAAAAGTTTGGGTTTGTTTGGAGCTTGGTCATCAAAACAGAAAGAATTAGCCAAGCAAGGTAATTCTGATTACCACATCCTTACCGTTTGGGTGTCACAGAGCTGGAAAGTCTGTGGCTGCAAAGAACGTACACACACACATGCATGCATGCACTCACACATACACATGCATGCACTCACAGGCACACAATCACACACACTCTCACACACACACTTACATGCACACACGCCTGCACACACATACGCACATCTTCTTTTATGTTGGGTGGAGCCCAGTGCTGTTAGTACGTGTGCTTTCCGAGTCGGCTTGAATATTTGCTCTGAAACAAATTCCACATTTACCACTTATTGCCGGTCTCAGTCTGTGTTTAACTATCTTAGAAGCATTTCTCCCTAAAACCCTACTTGTGGTTATTTTACTCCACCTTACTTACAGCAATGTGAATAGAAAGCTTGGACCTGGGAATACAGAAGTCTGTCTAGAGGAAGACAAATTTTCTCTTCAATCACAATAGGGCAACGTCTCAAAAGAGCCAGCTATATATTGCTCTTTTCTCCTTTTAAAGATATGCACCCATATATTTGTTTTAAAATATACACTTCTTGCTTCTCAGACATTACTTTACATTATCCTTACAAATGGGTCTGATATAAGTAAATACTGTAAAGTCTTTGAACAAATAGACTCTCTTTCCCCTTGAAGACGTGGACAAAAATATATCATGCACAAAAACCTAGAAATTCTAGGATAAAAGAACAGAGGTTGGAACATTTACAACTTACTTGCTTACCTCCAAAGGATTTTGTAAGTCAGTGAGACTGATTCTTTCAATTCAGAGATGATTTATAAACTGTTTAATTGTAGGAGCTGCAATTTTATTCTTTCATGTAGTCAGTCATGAAATTTAGTATTCTACAATCGTAGGTTAATACAATATTTCTATGTATGCATTTCAGAATTACATCCTGAGTTTCATTCAATTCAACATTAATTGTTTATTTGGTATCATCTTATATTCAGTTATTTGTTTCATAAATAAGAGAAATGATTAAAAGTTCAAAATGACTCAGGAAAGAAATTGAAATACTTGAGAAATAGGTCTAAACTTGAGAAGCAAAATATACCGGCAAACAACAAAAAAAGAATTTGGGATATTTTTTCCTGGTTAAGAAAAGGAATGGTTTACATTTTCCAATAAGCAAAAAGTAATCTCCTTAAATGCGTGAAGAAAAATTTAGGCTCGAATTCTAAAGGCAACGATCGTACGTGTTGCAAGAGGCAGAATTTGTACAGTCTCTTGAGGAATTAAAGGCTCCAGCAGATTAATCCTCTGGAGGAGGGAGGAGACAGACATAGGTAGTCCTCCCTCAAAAAAATGTGGACTGCAGTTAAGGATTTCTTGAGGTCAATTCCTCCCAGTCCTGAGGCTCAGCAATTTGCCTACCGTTTAGTACGTAGCCTTTACTTAGTGTAGAGTAGCCTAGTACGTTAGAAGAAGGAACACATCTATCATGGTCACTGCTCATCAGTAATATATAGACCTCAGGAATCACTGGTGCTATATTGATGCCAAGTACTCTCACTTAAGTGGTACAGTCCCTGTTCCATTAGAGGCAAATAAGAATAGGCACCGTTTCTTCTTTAGCAACCAGGTTTAAAAAAAAAAATTGCCCAAACTTTTCAATAACTTGTCAAAATAAGGGACAGTGGAAGCATATAGCATAACAAAATGTAAACACCCAAACTTGTCCTTGGGAGAAAACTCCCCAGCGTTCCTTCCCTACGTGGTTCAATCACGCTGCTCATTAAACAAGTCATTTTAATACTCACTGTCAGTCCAATCTTCCAGGTGCCAGGATTTTCTTTTGAAGAGAGAAGGTACTCTGTGGGCCGCTTTCCACGAAGATAAACATTCATAAATCAGGATAGGATTTTCTGGTATTTAAAATCTATCTGGCATTTTTTAACTTTAAAGCCCCCCCCCCCTTTGGGATTTAAATTATTTTTAAAATTTATTTTATTTTAAGGTTTTAGTTTGCACAGGCACAAGGTACTGTGGAATACACCTCAAGTGTCTTTTAAAAATTAAAACAGGGTTGATTTGTGGTGTCAGTGATTCCTGCTAATCAAAACCACTGACAATTTTCAGGAGGGAAGAGGTATGGTTTAGCTCTCTCACTAGAGAGCACAGCTTAGTTTTGCTGTTTTGATCTAAATCCGAATGTTTTCCTGCAGATAATTCTCTTGCATTTTTTTTTAAAGGAGAGAAACAAGGAATAAAATTCTAAGAAAATAAGTGTTTATTTGGACATGCAGATTTCCTGCCCCTGGCCCTTGGCAAACAAGCAGTGCTTCAGGTCCCTCTGCTGGCCCCGCTCAGGGGGTGCTTCTCCCTTCAGCGTGAGTTCAGGGATTTCTGCCTCTAAGTCAAAACTTCTAAATGGAATGTTCTGCTTCCTCTGTCTCCACTGCCCAGTAGCATCCCCGGAATGCAGGGCATGGGCAAGTGTGGCTATCAAGTATGACACAGAAAACAAGCAGCTGCCAGGGCACAGATCTGTCTAACGTGTGTCTGACTCTGGAGCCTGTGCACACGTCAAAGACAGGTCCCATTTCTTACTATGCTTTGTTGCACTTGCCTTTAAAAAATTGAATTCTTTTTTTTTTTTTTTTTTTTATGAGCTAGAAAACTTTTAGGAAGCTTCTTGTTATAAAACTGGAGGATTTCTTTAAAACCAGGGAAAGAAAAACAAGACCCCCAGAATGTAACATAGCAGTAAGCTTCTCAAAATTTTACCTTCTGGCAGCAAAAAGTCACATAACTACAGTTTTGTGAGCAGCAGATTGGATTCTTTTAAACTGGCGAATCATGTTATGGTATTCTGGCACTGCTTCCTATGAACACAAAATTGTTGTATAATATTTGAAAAGTGTCTGTAGCTTAATTGTAAACACATTCAAGAGGGAATTCTTCTCATCAGTCTGTCATTGCAAAAGCCCTTATATATGCCCAGGAATTGACCCCAGAAAAGGATGGCGTTATTTTGGAATGCAAATCTTCATGATATTTTTCACAACAGAAAAGAAAATATCAGATAAAGAAAAAAACTCACGTGGCCAGCTGATTCAAACCAGCCAAGGCAAATAATATCTGAATAGTGATGAACTGATTTAAGGCTATCACCTTAACCCAGTGAACAAATAATGACCCAGAGAAAAGAATGACAGAAAGAGAGGGAGAGAATAAGAGAAAATAAGACAGAGAGAGAGGATGAGTGAGTTAGAGAATAAGACAGATAGAGGCACAGAAAGAGAGAATGAGAGTTGGAGAGAACGAGACACAGAGAGAAGGGGGAGAAAGAAGAGGACAGAAAAGGAGAGAAAGCAGAGAGGAGAGGAAAAGAGAAAATGAAAAGTGCTCAGAAAAACTGGGTACTTCATACAGCTGACAGGGCTCTCCAAATTTTCAGAAGTGATAATTAGTGATCCGCAGTTTGAGACTTCTCTGTTACGAGACGCACACAGGAGTGGAGACAGCGCCAGCAGGCTCTCTTTCTCATCACATCAGTTCCAGCCCACACCCAGGTCTCATAATCTTTGTTTTAGACACATGAAGGGAGTAAATAGCTCAGTGGCTAGAGTTCTACTATTTTTACAGGGATTTTAACTTTCTTGATATTTAAGTATGTTTATTTGGTTTTTTCTCTTAAAAAAGGGTACAAGACAATTTTGAATTGAGTTAAAATTTATTTTATTTTTGAGGATTCTGTTGCATTCTTCCAGGGTTTCCAAACTGATTGGTCATCAGAAGCACCCGGAGGAGCATTTAAAAATTCAGATACCCATGCACCACTCCAAATCTACCAAATCAGAATCTCTGCAGAGAGGTCCCAAGAATCTTATGTATTTATTTAATTTTATGTCTCCAGGTTTGGAAACCACTATTCCAGCATGTTGAAAAATCATGTTACATGATTTGGGTGAAAAATCATCCACCACTTGGACAGTTCCCTGCAGCCACCAAGAGCTGAAGAACTGAAGCCACTCTATCCCTGTAAGCACCAGGCACATGTTTGTTCTCCAAGGATGCATAGAAATAGAATATTGTTTGGTAAACTTTTTAGGTGAATGAAGGGCAAATTCATAATTTAATATGCTCTATCTTGTTCTTATTTCACAGATTGATGTATTTAAATTACTAGCCTTCCTTTTTCTGTTTTTTAATTTGGGTGTTGGAAAAATAAATCCTCATGTTTATTGGCTTCAAAGCTGAACCATAAAAGAACAAGGTTGCCATCTAGTGGTCAATCGAAGACATTAAAGAATCAGAATGTGAAATTTCAAGTCAGAGGAAATGAACCCTGAGGAATGAAGGTAAACATATTTCAATAAAGAAGATTTCCATTATTAAAGTAATTTCTCTAGGCTACAGATTGCTACCACCAGGCTTCATGAACCCTCATGCCAGCTCCTCATCTTAGAATCAAAAGTTGTAACTAATTGACATCAGGGTTGTCTGTTGTTTGGCTTTTTAAAGATAACGTTGTCAATTTTCTTATGTTTATGTATGTTCAAAGGTGGATTTTAATACTGGAAGTCTCTTAAACTGTTAGTGGCTCCATCCTCCAAAGCCATGGCTGACCCACCAGTTTCCTCCAATGGCTCAGGCTGCCAGCCTGTCTGAATCTGAGTCCTTTGAAAGGGAGATCCTAGACCTTCCCCACGTCTGGCCACTGAGGGGAGGCCACATAGCTTCTTGGAGGCATTGCCTGTAGAAGTTTTCCTAGACTTAGCCCTCTCATGCTGAAGACATTCAGCCTGTGAAAGGGTTGGAATCCCAAGTCATTTGGATGATAGAGAGTTGCCTGTCCACATGTGTATGCACAGTTGTTCATGGAAGTCAGCTCACGTCTGATCAGAAGGAGGAAAAGAACAAATCAAAGAAAAAGCATACTACTAGGCAATTTAAGTTATTTTAAAGTTAAATGTTTGATTTGGTATAAATGATCTCAATTAGGCCACAATGATGCGTAAGTTTAATGTTAACTCTAACTTAACTTTTTGATTAAAGACAGTTACAAGATTGGTTTGGGGCACCCATTTTACATGTCTAAAGAAATGCTATCATCAAAGAGTTGTAAAACAGTTTGTTTTACAAATTGAAATAGGGTTCCCTTAGGGACTAGTGTAGGGTAAGGAGTTTCTTGGAGAGACATCTGGTTTACAGCTGGTAGTTCCTTATTCTTTTCATCTAAGGGGACTTCTTTCATCTTTACCAGAACAAAAGGCATTTTCATGTAAGACTAGTTTTCTTCTTGACTGATTGGTTGTTGTTATTAGTGCCCTTTAGTTGGCTCCAACTCATGGTGACCTTTTACGTATAATAGAACAAGACCTTGCTTTGTCCTGCTCCAGATTTAGACAATCTGTATTTGTTATCAGTTCACTGAAAATGAAAAGATGCATGGCCAGCGTGAGAGAACGGGTTGATGGGGAACCACCACTAACTCTTTGGAAGAATTTACAGGTAGCCTGAGGCCAAGGCAATAGTATAGTGTTTCCCTGCTCCAGTATGTACACCCACAGGAAGACCTGCAGGGAAAGGATATATGAGGAAAACTCAGTGAACGAGTGGTAGAGAATACCAGGTTTATAGCAGCTTTCTGGTTATACTATAAACTCCTGGCTGACAAGCCTTAGGTATTAAATTTATTGAGTTTAGTTTTGTGTGTATGTGTGTGTGAGAGAGAGACTACTATGTGCCAGACACTGTTCTATAATCTCTAGATATATTAAATTATTTAATCCTCCAAAAACTCTAGGATGAGGTACTCTTATTATCCCCACTTTACAGATGAGGAGATTAAGGCAGAACAAAATTAAGTGACTTGTCCAAGGTTGACATAGCTAGTAATCATGGTTCTGGGGTTTAATTCTAAGCAATCTGTCTCCAGAATCTGTGCATTCAACCACTTGCAATTCTGCCTCACTCTATGAAATGTTAATAAAACACAACTGGCTTATACTGGACACAATAAATTGTCCTTCATTAACTAAAAGTCTTTTAGGGTCTAGAGCTCTCACATCCATCATCAAAAATGCTAGTCCTCAGGCCTCATAGCCAGCAGATGATGCAGGTGATCAAAAATATTTGTTGAATGAAACATGCATTAGATTCCAAATTTTAGAAGGTGCATTTACAAATTCTTTTCTTGCATCAGTTTATTTTACTTCCTTTTGTCACTCTCAAAATTATGACATTGGGGCAGAATGAAAAAAATAGGTTTTTTTGAATTTATGGTGGTTTGGCCATCAAATATATTGATATACATACATGTATGTTTATTCTGTAAATGTGTATTGGGCATCTAATATGTACAAGGCATGTGCTTGATGCTGTTGGGGATGGAAAGATAAATGACTCTCACCAAGATGTTCACAGCCAGTAGAGGAGATAAAACAACAGGTAAACAGAACCATGATAGTACAATGTAATGAGTGATCCTTTCAAAAGGAGATACATGGAACCATGGAGCTTGTGAATCCTGTAATTCTTCATGAACCAGAATATTTTGCAGCTTGACTACAATCGATAAATGGCATTTCTGCAACACATAATTCACTGAATTCAAAAAAAACCCACACTAGATGTTAGTTTAAAATCTACCAGACAACCACTGGAGAACAGACAGGACAGGTGAAAAGAATGAATGAAATCATGTGTGGGAGATAAGACGAAGTAGAGATACCCAAGAAGAGCAGCTAAAACATGCTCATTCACTTTACCATTAAGCAATGGCTCTGATATAAACCAAAACCCCAAACCAAATCCATTGCCATCAAGTGGATTCCAACTGTAGTGACCCTATAGGACAGAGTAGAACTTCCCCATAGGGTTTCCAAAACTGTAATCTTTGAGGAAGCAGACTGCCACATCTTTCTCCTGTGGAGTAGCTGGTGGGTTCAAACCACCCATCTTTCAGTCAGCAGCCAAGCGCTTAACTACTGCACCACCAGGGTTCCTTCTGGTATAAACATGAAGGGTTTGTATCATATTCAGAAGATAGTATAAATTTCTCCTCACTTCATTCTGATCTTCAATAACCTATAAAATATTGTCTAGAGTGTTCCTTATCTTTTCATACATTCATGAAGAAATTACTCCAAGTTTCCCTTCCCTTCTCTGGAGCTGTTACTAAAGACTGCCTAGCAACCCAAGTCCTCTCCATTTCAAACGGTTGCCTTTACCTTCTCCCTGTCCTAGGTCCTTCCCATCATTGAGGGTCTGCTGCTACTTTATAAATTCTATTTGGTTCTGTTGAATTACCAGTTGCCGTTGAGTCAATTCTGACCCATGGTGACCTCATGCATTGCAGAGTAGAACTGTGCTTCATAGGGTTTTCAAGGCTGTAACCTTTTGGAAGCAGATCACCAGGCCTTTCTTCTGAGGCACCTCTGGGTTGGTTCAAACTGCCAACTTTTCAGTTAGTAGTTGAGCGCTTAACTGACTGCACCACTCAGACAGACTCTTCGTCACCTAGGGTCCCATAAAGTTTACTCAGATCAGGATATTTGAAAGGACTCACAAGACTTCACAGAGCACACTCCTGTAAAGCTTAAACAAAAGCAAAAGATATAATGGAGCAAGAGAAAGAGTACAGGCAAGCATTGGGAGTCTGAGAGATCTCTCCAGGATCTTTCTTACTTGCACTTGGACATGCTTGATCTCCTGATGAAACCACCAAGATCTGTGCTATGAATTTTAGCTTTGAAAGACCTGTAGGAAGAATTTCCTCGTATGGTCTTTTAGCTCCCTCTGGTCACATAATTGAGCCAGGATAACTAGTTATGCCAGATGAAAGCTATCAACAAGAAACTGGTCCTGGGTTTCACCAGGGGAGTTTGGGGCTTTAAATAGTCCATCATAAATCATCAGTGATAGGATAATATCCATACGCCTACAAGGAAGACCAGTTAATGCAACTATTATTCAAATTTACGCACCAACCACTAAGGCCAAAGATGAAGAAATCGAAGATTTTTACCAACTTCTGCAGTCTGAAATCGATCAAACATGTAATCAGGATGCATTGATAATTACTAGTGATTGGAATACGAAAGTTGGAAACAAAGAGGAAGGATTGGTAGTTGGAAAATATGGCCTTGGTGTTAGAAACAATGCCAGAGATTGCATGACAGAATTTTGCAAGACCAACGACTTCTTCATTGCAAACACCTTTTTTCACCAACATAAATGGAAATTATACACATGGACCTCACCAGACGGAATATACAGGAATCAAATTGACTATGTCTGTGGAAAAAGACAATGGAAAAGCTCAGTATCATCAGTCAGAAAAAGGCCAGGGGCTGACTGTGGAACAGACCATCAATTGCTCATATGCAAGTTCAAGGTGAAACTGGAGAAAATTAGAACAAGTCAACCAAAGCCAAAATACGACCTTGAGTATATCCCACTTGAATTTAGAGACCATCTCAAGAATAGATTTGATGCGCTAAACACTAATGACCAAAGACCAGAAGAGCTGTGGAACGACATCAAGGACTTCATACATGAAGAAAGCAAGAAGTCATTAAAAAGACAGGAAAGAAAGAAAAGACCAAAATGGGTGTCAGAAGAGACTCTGAAACTTGCTCTTGGATGTCAAATGGCTAAAGCAAAAAGAAATGATGAAGTAAAAGAGCTGAACAGAAGATTTCAAAGGGTGGCTTGAGAAGACAAAGTAAAGTATTATGATATGTGCAAAGACCTGAAGATAGAAAACCAAAAGGGAAGAACATGCTCAGCATTTCTCAAGCTGAAAGAACTGAAAAGAAAAAAAAATTCAAGCCTCAAGTTGCAATACTGAAGGATTCTACAGGGAAAATATTAAAGAACACAGGAAGCATCAAAAGAAGATGGAAGGAATACACAGAGTCACTATACCAAAAAGCATCTGTCGTTGTTCAACCCATTTCAGGAGGTAGCATATTATCTGGAATTGATGATACTGAAGGAAGAAGTCTAAGCTGCACCGAAGTCACTGGTGACAAACAAGGCTTCAGGAATTGACGGAACACCAATTGAGATGTTTCAACAAATGGGTGCAGCACTGGAAGTGCTCATTCATGTATGCCAAGAAATTTGGAAGACAGCTTCCTGGCCAAATGACTGGAAGAGATCCATATGTATGCCTATTCCAAAGAAAGGTGATCCAACTGAATGCAGAAATTATTGAACAATATCATTAATATCACATGCAAGTAAAATTTTGCCGAAGATCATTCGAAAGCAGCTGCAGCAGTATATCAGCAAGAAACTGCAAGAAATACTAGCTGGATTTAGAAGAGATGTGGAACCAGGGATATCATTGCTGATGTTGGATGGATCCCAGCTGAAAGCAGAGAATATCAGAAAAATGTTTACCTGTGTTTTATTGACTGGGTAAATGCATTCGACTGTGTAGATCGTAACAAATTATGGATAACATTGCCAAGAATGGGAATTCCAAAACACTTAATTGTGCTCACGAGGAACCTGTACATAGATCAAGAGGCAGTTATTCAGACAGAACAAGGGGATACTGCATGGTTTAAAGTCAGGAAAGGAGTGCATCAGGGTTGTATCCTTTCACGATACCTATTCAATCTGTATGCTGAACAAATAATCTGAGAAGCTGGAATATATGAAGAAGAACAGGGCATTAGGATTAGAGGAAAACTCATTAACAACCTTCGTTATGCAGATGATACAATCTTGCTTGCTGAAAGTAAAGAGGACTTGAAGCATTGGCTGATAAAGATCAAAGATCACAGCCTTCAGTATGGATTACACCTCAACATAAACAAAATTCTTCACAACTGGACCAATAAGCAGCATCATGATAAATGGAGAAAAGATTGAAGTTGTCAGGGATTTCATTTTAATTGGATCCACAATCAACACCCATGGAGGCAGCAGTAAGAAATCAAAAGATGCATTGTATTGGGCAAATCTGCTGCAAAAGACCTCTGCAAAGTGTTGAAAAGCAAAGATGTCACCTTGAAGACTAAGGTGTGCCTGACCCAAGCCATTGTTTTTTCAATTACCTCGTATGCATGCGAAAGCTGGACAATGAAAAAGGAACACTGAAGAAGGATTGATGCCTTTGAATTATAGTGTTGACAAAGAATATTGAATATACCATGGACTGCCAAAAGAATGAACAAATCTGTCTTGGAGGAAGTATGACCAGAAGGCTCCTTAGAAGCAAGGATGGTGATGCTATGTCTCACATACTTTGGACATGTTATCAGCAGAGATCAGTCCCTGGAGAAGGTCATCATGCTTGGTAAAGTAGAGGATCAGTGAAAAACAGGAAGACCCTCAATGAGATGGATTGACACAGTGGCTGCAACAATGGGCTTAAGCATAACAACAATTGTGAGGATGGCGCAGGAGTGGGCAGTGTTTCGTTCTGTTGTACATAGGGATGCTATGAGTCTGAACCAACTGGACAGCACCTAAAAACATCATAAATCATTAGTTAGTTGCTTAATTACCCCAGTGTCTTAGTTATCTAGTGCTGCTGTAACAGAAATACCACAAGTGGATGGCTTTAACAAACAGAAATTTATTCTCTCACAGTTTAGGAGGCTAGAAGTCCAAATTCAGGGCCCCAGCTTGAGGGGAAGACTTTTACTTTCTGTCAGCTCTAGGGGAAGGTCTTGTCTCCTTTCAACATCTGGGGGCCCAGCATCCCTTGGAGATCTCCACGTGTCTTGGCATCAATCTTCCCCTGGGTATAGGAGGCCCTCAGTGCAGGGACCCTGGGTCCAAAAGACGCACTCTGCTGCTGGCTCTTCTTTGTTGGTAGTACTGCGGTCCCTCCCTCTCTGCTCACTTCTCTCTCCTTTTATCTCTTATAAAATAATAGGAGATGCAGGCCATGCCCCAGGAAAACTCCCCTTACATGGATCAGGGCTGTGACCTGAGTAAGGGTGGTAACTTAAGTAAGGGTGATGCATCCACCCTAATCCTGTCTCATTAACATAACAAACATAACTTAATCCTCTATAATGTAACCTAATCCTGCCTCATTAATCACAGGCAGAGGTTAGGATTTACAACACAATCCAAAATGGAGGATAACCGCACAATACAATCATGGCCTAGCCAAGTTGACACATATTTTGGGGAGACACAATTCAATGCATGACACCAACTGACCTTAACTGGTCAAGAGCCAAAGCTGGACATTCAGGTGTCCCGAGAGACAAGCATAGAGCTGCCCTAGCCCAGATGTATAATAATTCTATCAGGCACAGGTCCTTTGGTTACAAGCAGAAAAACCGATTCGAATTAATTTACGTAAAGGGGGATTTACTTGGAGGGATCTCAGGACCTCACACAGAAGGATGGAGAATTGGACTTGAGAACAGGCATTGAACAAGACACTTCCAGGAGATGAGGAAGCAGGTACTACAAAGATCTGATGGAAGTCCACCCAATTGTTTAGTCCCTTTATTCCTCTATTCAAGGTTCAAATTTATGAGAAAGGGGTGTTCTCCACAGCTGTCTTAGTTATCTAGTGCTGCTGTAACAGAAATACCACAAGTAGATGGCTTTAACAATCAGAAATTTATTCTCTCACAGTTTAGGAGGCTAGAAGTCCAAATTCAGGGCCCCAGCTCCAGGGGAAAGCTCTCTTTCTGTTGGCTCTGGGGTAAGGTCCTTGTCATCAATCTTCCCCTAGTCTAGGAGATTCTCAACACAGGGACCTCAAGTCCAAAGGATGCATTCCACTCCCGACTTTTCTTGCTTTGTGGTAATGAAGTCCCTTCTCTCTGCTGGATTTTCTCTTATATATCTCAAAAGAGACTGACTCAGGATACAGCCTAATCCTGTAGATTGAGTCCTGTCTCATTAACATCATAGAGGCTAGGATTTACAACAAATAGGATAATCACATCTGATTACAGAATGGTGGACAACCACACAATACTGGAAACCATGGCCTAGCCAAGTTGACACACACTTTTTGGGGGACAAAATTCAATCCATAATGATATCTACATTTGGATTGTTTACCTGCTCCAGTGTAGGGGGATGAGGAGCCTCTGATAACAGTTGAACTGGACTGGGTAAGAGGTAATTTCTCAAAAGAATCTTGAGTGTTATTAGAGATGCATTCTAGGTAGTCAAAACAGAGCCAATGCCTGTCACAGCTTATCACTCTATCTGCAGGGGAGAAATTCCAGGCAATTCAAGTAAAATCCTTTAAATCTAAGACAATAGCATAACTTCATTCCAATTGAAAATGAAATTCTTTTCCACTTCTCTCCTCCTGTACTATACCCCCATCTACCTGCAGTGTATACCTACTGTCATTTTAGAAAAGTTTCTCTACTAGCTGATGTGAAAAAGGAAACACAGAAATACCTGGAGGTGTTAAAATAGTTTTTCTAATTATAAAACTTATACATGTCCATTATAGAAAATTTTGAAAGTGGGGAAAATTATAATAAAGAAAATTAAAATCATTTGTAACCTCACCACATAGAGGTAGATTCCTAAAAACATTTTGTTATATTTCCTTCCAGGTTTTATGTTGTTATGTACCATGTATATATGATGTATATATATGTATATATATGTGTGTGTGTGTATATATATATATATATATATATATATATATATATATATATATATCCTTTTTTTTACATAATTTGGACTATACAGTCTATCAAGTCTATCGGTCTACTCCCATTTTGTTTTGCCTTTTTTCTTAATTTTGTTTTTCAGTGAACATTTTCCAAGGTCATTATATTTTATGTAATTTTATTATTTTTCCCCATGTATATACATTTAATTTTTGCAGAAATTAATATTTTTGGTGGCTTTTAAAGAGCCACATAGAATAGCCATAGCTAAAAAAAAAAAACAGTGAAGAGGAAATCAACTCCTCACAAGGGGAATCAATTGAAAATCAGCCCCCCGGCTTGCTAGGAAGTGGCAAAGAGGGCATGAGCCAGCAGAAATCAAAAGATGCAGCAAGAAGGGAAAAAAGTCACTCAGAGTCAAAGAATTGCCCAGCCAGTCCCTTCTGAGAAAGAAAACATTATTAATAACAAAACTCTAGGTTCTGGCATCAATTTAACTTGTTTTCTATTTCTTCCCCCACCTCCTGGCCTTGGTCTTCCACCCCACAAGAACGACTATATTTTCTGGTGTCTCCATACCCTTCCCAGGCCCACTAAAAATCTATTTATAACTGTGTGAGATCAGCACGGTCCCACCGTGACGTGCATACTCATTTGCTGGGAGAACTCTGCCTGATTTACTGGTACTATGTTAAGACTGCTGAGGTGTCTCCTAAGGAGAGAATTGGTGAGGAGCACTTTGAGACCTGTTATCATCTGTGGAATGAGTTTTATTCGTGGCTTATGTTCAGGGCTGTAATTTATCTGGACATGTAGAACACATACGAAAACTTCGTATAACACAAGCATTTGATTTTTTTTTTTTTTTTAACTAAAGTGAAATGATAATTATAGGAGTATTTTTTACTTTCTATAAATTTTCTACCTCTCTTAATTTTTAGTGCTACCTGGTACATTAACATGAAAGCCAATTGCCATCAAGTTGATTCTGACTCATGGCAACCCCATGCCTGTCAGAGGAGAACTGTGCTCCATAGGGCTTTCAGTGGCTGATGTTTGGAAGTAGATTACCAAGGCCTTTCTTCTGAGATGCCTCTGAGTGGACTCAAACTTCCAGCCTTTTAGTTAGCAGCCAAGAACATAACCATTTTTACCATCCAGGGACTCCACATTAATATTAGAGATTAATAAATCACAGAAACATTTTCTTTGAAAGCTAAGTGAAATGAAATTGGCTAGAGAACAAATTTTTAAAATTACCCCATGTAAATAATATCAAATTACCAAATACTATATGCTCACCAAAAGGTGAAAAAAGTTTAAATGTTAGACAACATTCAAGTTCAACTTACCTAAAAATTTTAGTCAAGAATTGACACCATGTTTTCCTACAAAAATTCCATGGTCTCTTAATTAATTTTCCAATGGAAATCACAGAGCAACTTTTGTTTGTTAATAAAGTAAATATTCAGACCAAACATAAGTTAGGCTTGACATTGCAAATCAAGTAACTGTGATATATAATGTCAAAGCCATCTCTCATCAAAGCAGCACTATCAGTGTGTAATGTCTGGAGCCTGGGGTAGACTCCTGGTTAATAATAGCACAGAAGGATTACAAATTTATTCATAGTATTAAAAAAACAAACAAACAAACCCTTTGCTGTCTAGTTGATTCCAACTCATAGTGACCCTGTAGGACAGAGTAGAACTGCCCCATGGAGTTTCCAAGGAATGGCTGGTGGATTCGAACTGCCGACCTTTTGGTTAGCAGCCATAGCATGTAACCACTGGGCCACCAGCGGCTATATGTAAAAAATATATAGATTTCTACTTGTCTCTGTAACAGAGTCTGTCTTTCTCATATGCTGCCGTCTGCTGGATAATGGGAGGAAAATAACTTAATAAACTTATTCCGGCAAATAATTAAAAATTCCCTTTAAGTAAATGTGTCACCGCTTTAGGTTAAGTTTGGTCTCTCAAATGATCCCCTTGACCCTGTTTCTTTCCTAGATTATCTTTGGTTTTATTAGCAAGAAATGTGGCTTATATGATCATACAGTGGCAGAGGGCAAAGGTGGTCCATGGAACCAGGTGGCATCCATCTTCTGAATCCCCTTGGGCTCCTTAGATGCAATGACTTGTTCAGGTTGGACTTAACCACTGGGTTGGGACAATTCCACCTCTGGACTTTCTGCTAGCATCTGCTGCTGAAAGGATATAGCCAGTCGTTACTCATGTTTGGGATACTCTGGCGCTTCCTGATATTACAGACTTCCATTTGCCTTGTACAGGTGCTACAGACTCTTCAGAGTTTAAGCATCCATCTTCCATCTGCCCTTGGTCCAGACTGTCGCTCTGGTGTGGATTATCTCTTCACCTCTTTCCCATTTCAGATCCATGTCCCACTCATGCCTCCTCTTGGAGGTCCATGGGAACCACTGGGTTCCATCTACATTCCAGAGAAGCCAAAGAGACTGGGAAAGTTAAACCTGACCTTCCTTCTTCCCAACCGTGCTCTACCACTGAATCTACTGGGTGACTGTATCCGTTCCAACCCAGCGTTGATGCTGTCGCCATATATGGAAGCTCCTTGCAGAGTTCCAAAGTGGGCAAATGACTCGTGTGCTTAAATCTAACACCCCTCCTTCCTCAGCACCAAATCTGAAAGAGGAAAGATGGGGACAAATGTGTCTGATCCAGTCTCTCCCACTTTTTACTCCTCCTTCTAATAAGCTCCTGGTGGGGAAAGATTGGGCCAGGATTCGCTTCTTCTTCTCTGGCTAGGATTCTTGTATGTAGACTCAACAAACTTGCAGCCAGTACTGCCTCTGGAAGTTTTAAAGCAGCTTGGTTATTAGAAATTCCTCAGTCTTACTCCCCAAAGCCTGGCTTTCAAGACCTTTTAAAGAAGTTTCTAAAAAATAATCTTTAAAATTCAATGACTGTCTAAGCCATTGGTTTCCAAAGAAGGTAGCACTACCCCTAGAAGGCATTTTGGAAAATTGTGAAGATATTCTTTGTTACAACAAAGATTGAGGAGTGGGGCTATTGGCATTTATAGATGTGGCCCAGGGATGGTACATACTCTGTAATAAGGGAGACAGTCCCACACAATGAAAGGTCATTCTATCCAAACTTTGCATGGGTGAAAATCTGTTTGTAATTTTATGAGCTTGGAACCTAACTCCGTTTTACATAAACACAAAATGTTTCTGCATGGTTTAAGTCAAAACCACTTATTTAGTTTGTATAAACCAACATAAATTTTCCAGTAATGCAACTACCACATAAATGAGAGACAATCACTCTTTGCCTTGTATGAAGTATTGCCAAGAGTTTTTCACAATTTCAAAGAATCACCAAGAGCAGTACTATCTGTTGAGTCTGAATCATACAGCTAAATGGGTCTGCATGGCTAGCTATCACACTTAGGGCAATTGTATATACACAAGCATTTGACTGCTGTATTGTGACTTCTGGTGTAGTTGTGCCCAGGCATTACATTGAAATGCATATTATTTCACCATAAATCAATTTCCTTTATTCCTTCTTTATGTTACAATTGAAACTCTGCATTGATTTTTTAAGAACATAGTTGTTGTTAGTTGCCATCAACTACTCTGACTCATGACAACCTTACGTACAACAGAACAAAATATTGCCCAGTCCTGTGCCATCTTCATGATCATTGGTATGTTTGAGTCCATTGTTATGGCTATTGTGTCAACTCATCTCATTGTTGACCATTTCCCTTGTTTTTGTTGGCCCTCTGTTTTAGCAAACACGATGTCCTTTTCTAGCAATTGGTCTTCCCTTGTGATAAGTCTAAAGTAAAAGAGTTAAAGTCTTGCCATCCTTGTTTCTAAGGAGTATTCTGGTAGTATTTCTTCTAAGACTGATTTGTTCGTTCTTTTCTCAGTATTCCATAATCTTTGCCAACACCACGGTTTGAATGCATCAATTCGTCTGTCTTCCTTTTTTACTGTCCAACTTTCACTGCATATGAGGCCAATTAAAAAGACCATGGCTTGGATCAGGTGTACCTTAGTCATCGAAGTGACATCTTTGCTCTTAGATAGCTTGTATTAGATTGAAAATTTCTTTTTAAGATAGTAATGTGGGAATAAAAAATATTTGCTATAAAAAAAGAGTTAGAATCTGATAAGGTTAAGTAAGAATCACTGTTCTAAACTATACCCATTTTTCTGCTTTGGAAACCCTGGTAGTGTAGTGGTTAAGTGCTACAGCTGTAAACAAAAGGTCAGAAGTTGAAATCCACCAGGCGCTCCTTGGAAACTCTATGGGGCAGTTCTCCTCTGTCCTATAGTGTTGCTACAAGTCAGAATCAACTCAACCGCAATGGGTTTTGTATTGATTATTTACTGTGTGCCAGGTGTTAAATGTTTTCCAGACTTGCGCTTCTTTATGCTTTCCAACGAACCTGTGAGGTGGGTATAATCATCCCTATTCTATAGAGGATGGAACTGAAGCGTAGAGAATGTAAGTTATCCATCAAATGGAAAAGCTGGGATCAAAATTCAAGTCTATTAACTGCAAAACATCTTAACCATTGCACAATTAATTAATGTAAAACAATGAAAAAGGTCATTTTTTATAAATTTTACTTAACTATATTTCTATTTACATAGTTCAATAATTTATTCACTGAAAACATTTACCAAGCAATTAAAAGGAGCAGCAACCAAGAGTTAGAGTCTTTGCTTTAATGCACCCTCTGTGTAGTTCTTTCTGAACTGAGTTACTAACTGCCTTACTTAGCATATCTCTGTGCTATTATAACTTCTTCAATGTTTTATGTAGGGAAAAACACTATTTCTTACTCTGTAAGTCATTAGCTAATAATTTTATAACACAATATTTCTCTAGAGGCTTTCATCCAAGAAACCAAAGTACTTTATCAACATTAGTCCTACAGTCTTCTCTTCAATTATAAAAGACATTTCCACCCACGTTGTCACCTGAGAGAAGAGTCAGATCCTAGATCTCTTGAAAAGTACAATGGACCCATCCAATTTCATTTTCTGAGGAAAGTTGTCCTGCACCTAGGTCAACAGAGGAACTCAGATGATAAAAATAAGAACAATGACAATTGCTATTTGCAGAGTGCCTGCTGTATGTCCTTCACTTCAGGTATTATTTCATTAAAACTTTATGACAGCCTATGAGTTAGGTATTACTACCCTCACTATACAGGTAAAATTTAAAAAAAAATAAAAAAGGCTTCTAAGAGGTTACAAATGGCCCAAGAACAACCAACAGCAGAAGGTACAAGCTCGGATTTGAGCCCGGGCTGTTCCATTGTGCTAAGCTTCTCCTCAGCTTCAAACGGGTGGGGATTTGAGGCAGCAATTAGGTGGTCAAGGTGGCCAAGACTGTAAGTACGCACAGACATTCACAGATCTGTAACTCCATCACCATTATTACATGGGAGGAGGAAGCTTCATATTAAACCTCCAATAGTGGGTCCTTAAGGAGCACTGATGGCGCAGTGGTTAACCACTCTGCTGCTCATCAAAAGGTCAGTGGTTCGAGTCCACCAGCCACGCCACAGGAGAAAGATGTGCCAGTCTGTGTCTGTAAAGATTACAGTCATGGAAACCCTATGGGGCAGCTCTACTCTATCCTACAGTGCCACCATGAGTCGGAATCAACCTGACAGCAATGAGTTAGTGGGTAATTAGGTGGCGAAATGGTTTGCACTTGACTGAACCTGAAGATTGGCATTTGTAACCTACCCAGTGGTACCACAGAAGACAGCCTGATGATCTGCTTCCATTAAGACTGCAGCCAAGAAAACCCTATGGAGCAGTTCTACTAACTAACACATGGGATCACCATGAGTCAGAATCAACTTGACAGCAAAGTTTTACCAACTTCTAACTAGTATAGGGTTGCTCTCGAGTTGACTTCAAGTCACGGTGACTCCCTGTTTGTCAGAGTAGAATTGCGGCCCAGAGGGTTTTCAATGGCTGATTTTTCAGAAGTAGATTTCCAGGCCGTTCCTAAAGGCACCTCCAGGTGAACCAGAACCTCCAACCTTTGGTTAGTAGTTCAGTGTTTAACTGCACCACCCACAGACTCATAAACCAAACTTGTTGCCGTCGAGTCTTAATGACACCTAAAACCAAACCAAACCCATTGCTGTCAAGTCAATTCTGTCTCTAATTTTTAGGGAATGGGGAATGTTCCCCATTGTGTCTGACAGACAGGAACAGATTACCCAATAAGCAACGTACTTGGGTTTACTTATGCTTAGTTACTGATCTGTAGCGCACAATTTCACCTGTTTTTCACCACATCAGTGGTGAAACCCATGTGAAATTGTGCGCTACAGATCAGTAAGTAGACACGAGTAAGCCCATGCATACCTTGCTTACTGTAAGCAGGTGCATACCTTGTTTACTGGTTTATCTGCCCCTGCTGACAGATTAGAACTTCACTGGAATTTGGGCATTGTGACATCCCACTTCAGCAATGGGACTGTCTCTTGGGAAATACAACAATCCAACAGTGACAGGAAAGCCTCAGTACATCCCTTCATAGAATGTAAATGATGGGGTGGGAAATTCCCAGAACTGTTGTCCCATTTCCAGCACTCTCTCTATTTTTGGTGTTGCACCCTCGTCCTAGGAAAGTCATATCCCTGCTGAGAAGCTCTTTCTTCAGACGCATCTGTGACATCCATGTTCTCAGCACCTTCTTTAATTTGCTCTGGAACGAAAGCTTAAACAGTTAAATATTTTTTGAAAAGTTAATATAAAAGCAGCAGCCACTGGGTGTCACTGATTTACCACTTGAATCTACCGGGTCCCACATTTCTACAGCAGGAGAAAACTTGGCCTTTTTAGTGGAATATTTCAAAACCCCTCATGTTCTTGAGTGCTACAGATAAGCACCGATGAGTTTAAAATGTTTAAAATGTGAATTCTGTGGCATTTGAGCTCAATGGTAATTATTCTCCTATGCTGTTATTAATTATTCATAACAGTAAGTAATAATATTCCCATTTTAGAGATGGATACACTGAAGCAGAACAAGCTAAGAAATTAAGGATAGCAGAAAACACATTGAACTTTATTTTTAAAAGCAGGACTTCAATGTTTTATTTTTATTTTGATAGTGATCTAAGGTTGGGAACAGATTACTTTGTACTTACCCTGTCCCACAAATTCTATATCTAAGAGGAGAGAAATGAACACATTACAGAACATCTCCTAAGAACATCTGGATTTAGATTACGTTCTGAGCCTATGAAACATGATATTAGGAGCTACCATTTCTTATATGTCTATTATGTGCCCAAGAGTCCCTGGGTGGTACAAACGGTTAACTTGCTGAAAAGCTTAATAAAAAGTTGGAGGTTCAAGTCCACCCAGAGGTGCCTCAGAAGTAAGTCCTGGATATCTACTTCAGAAAAGGCACCCATTGAAAACCCTATGGAGCAGAGTTCTACACTGACTCACATGGGGTCACCATGAGTCAGAATCGATTCGACAGCAACTGGTTCTGGTTTTATAATGTGCCCAGGACATTAGTAAGCAGTATCTCATTTAATCCTCATCACAAAACTGTAAATGATTTTCATTATCCTCAGATGAAAAAATGGGACAAGAGAGGGAAAGTGACTTGTTTAAGATGACAGAAGAAGCAAGATAAAGATCTGAGCTTTGAACTCACTTTTTTTTTTGAACTCACTTCTTTTTTTTTAAATTGTACTTTAGATGAAGGTTTACAGAACAAATAGTTTCTCATCAAACAGTTAGTACACACGTTGTTTTATGACAATGGTTAACAACCCCACATGTCAACACTGTTCCGTCTCAAACTTGGGTTCACTATTACCAGCTTTCCTGTCCCCTTCTGCCTTCTAATCCTTGTCCCTGGACTGTTGTGCCCCATTAGTCTTTTGTTTTATGGGGCTGTCTAATCTTTGGCTGAATGGTGAACCTTGGGAGTGACTTCATTACTGAGCTAAAAGGGTGTCCAGAGCCTCTGTCAGGTCAGTAAGTCTGGTCTTTTTTTGTGAGTTAGAATTTTGTTCTACATTTTTCTCCAGGTCTGTCCAGGACCCTCTCTTGTGATCCCAGTCAGAGCAGTCAGCGGTGGTAGCCAGACACCATCTAGTTGTACTGGACTCAGTCTGGTGGAGGCCGTGGTAGTTGTGGTCCATCGGTCCTTTGGACTGATCTTTCCCTTGTATCTTGTTTTCTTCATTCTCCCAAGAGGTGAGACCAGTGGAGTATCTTAGATGGCTGCTCACAGGCTTTTAAGACCCCCAGACGCTACTCGCCAAGGTAGAATGTAGAGCATTTTCTTTAGAAACTGTTACGCCAATTGAGCTAGATGTTCCCTGAGACCATGGTCCCCACAGCCCTCCACCCAGCAATTCAGTCCCTGAGGGAGTTTGGATGTCTCTATGGAGCTTCCATGAATTTTCCTTGTGCAAGTTGTGTTGACTTCCCCAGTATTGTGTACTGTCTTACCCTTCACCAAAGTTACCGCTTATCTATTGTCTATTTAGTATTTCCCGCCCTCCCCATCCCTCGTAACCAACAAAGATTGTTTCTTTTTGTGTGTAAACTTTTTCTTGAGTTTTTACAGTAGAGGTCTCATACAATATTTGCCCTTTTGTGATTGACTTATTTCATTCAGCATAATGAATCCATATTTTTGACCCCCAAACCCCTATTCCTTCTGCTACACCAGGCTGTGTCTCTATAGACACACTATCTTTATTATGGACACAGTCCTTTCAAAACTATTTAATGTGCCAAAACCTGTGGTTAACCAAATAGTTTAAAAAAAAAAAAAAAAACTACCTTAGAGTCAATTCCAACTCATAGTGACCCCATAGGGTTTCCAATGCTGTAAATCTCTACAGAAGCAAACTGCCGTATCTTTCTTCCATGGAGTGGCTAGTAGTTTTGAACTGCCAACCTTTCAGTTAGCAGTCAGTCGCTTTAACCACTGCACCACCAGGGCTCCTCAACCAAATAGTAAGTGATAAAAATATTAAATCTAAGACACTGTGTCTTTTGTCATTTAAGATCCTTCCCTAGGTGATTCTATTTGCTAGGGGAATTAATTACAGCCTCTGATCCCACAAAGATTAGGGATTTTCCCCCAGACTCCTGAGGGTGATGTGTTGGCCTAGGATTTGGTTGTCTCTACATCTTCCGCTGTCTAAGCAGGCCGACTCTTATCTCCATAGTGTATGTGTTCCTGCTCCCTCATTTTTGGCTTGAAAATACTCATCCATCTGGACAAATGTAATCCTTATTTAGGCTAAAGAGTGATGGAGAGCCTTGGAGTTATTTGTTTATCTTATAAATAGGTGCAGCAAGAGCCCAGCAAGGCTGTAAGCTTGTGTGTTTCCTGAGTCTTCCTTGCCAACAGGATTAAGTTCAGCGCTGGAGGCTTTTCTCTTGAAGGAGATAATACAGTGTGTCTGCATCTCCCTTAGTCCCTGCCAAGTTCCTGCTCTTCAAAGGAACCAGCTTTCTCGGTGGTGGCCCTCTGATTCCTGTCTCCCAGAATCACACCTTGATTGTGGGTTTTTCCTCCCTCTATCCAAAAGTCAAAACATATATCATCACTCCTTCTTTGCTTTCCGTTATCTCACGCCAGATCCTTGGTTTTATTTCCAGACCTGGGTATGGCGTTAAATTTTCCACTGACATGTGTAGTCTGGCAAAAAATTTCATTATTTAATTTTTTATGAAGGAATCAAGTTTTAAAATACAATGCTTTTTCCTTTTTCCCTTTTTCATTCTCCATTTTAAAGAAAATGTACCAGTTTTTTTGTCACTCTCAGAAAATCTCGGATATCTGGGTGATGAAAGGAAATTCTTCCTCTCCTCTCCTCCCACTTATTGCTTCTTCTCTTGCTCCTTTCAACATAATTTTCTGGATAATAACATCAAAACACATGTGGAAAATTCTCTCCAAAACTAAAATCCTCTCTCTCTCAATGACAGTTTCCAAAACAGATGAAAGAAATGTACAATAGATGCAATCTAACTGAAACTTATTTTTCTTCTTTATAAAGACATTTCAAAATTTTTATCTTAAATGCTAGTGTATTTATAGGAAAAAAACCCACAATAAATATTTAAAAAAACAATATGGTATGTTCTGCTGCCCATATGAACTCTGCTATTGGTTGGAATGTGGATTTGGATGCTTGGGAGGTGTGGAAAAGGATTTTTGACATGTTGGTGACATGTTCACACTAGATCATCTATATAAATGCATTGAAAGTGTTTGATCTGTTTTGTCCCCAAATTTTTGATAGAAGTATCTTCCATCTTGTTCTGATTTCAAGTCACCTGGTCTGTCTGCTGTTCCCACCATCCTCAACACATAGTCCTTCTCCTTCTCAGATAACCTTTGCAAGTGCACTGTATCTGCCCCAGATTTAGATAATCTATACTGCTAATCACTTCATTCATTCAGCACACATGTACTAAATGACCACTGTATTCCAGGCACTGATATCACAGAGCATACGATACCTCTCTGCAATGCCCCAGCTTCTTCAGTCATTGCTTCTTATTGCATAGCTAGTTAAGAAACTGCTCCAAAGTTTCATAACCAGGAATGGGGAGAGGAAGGATTCACAGCAAAACAGAAGCTCTTAACCAACATATGATATGAGCTCTTTGGCTTATCATGTTTATGTTAGTAGGGTTTTTTCCTTCCCGTTCCTGTTCTTTAATTTTTTCATCTAATTATTTTCACATGAAGAATGGTAAATAGAAAATAGAGTAAAGTACAGTCATGCGCCACATAAGATCTGTTCAGGCAACATCTGACTGCATATACGCCCGTGGTCTCATAAGATTATAATAGAGTTCAGAAATCCTGATCAAACTCAGGGACACAGCAGATGTAACTGGACATAGTGAATGCAACAGCTTCCCAAACACAGCACATGTATCTTATGTCTCTTGTATACAAAGTAATTGCCTTGCCAGACGTATAATGGTACAATACATATATAATCTATAATACATATGTCTTGATAATCATAATAAATGCCTATGCTACTGACTTATGTGTGTACTATACTGTACTTTCTATATTATTTTAATGTGAACCTTCCCTACTTACAAATGAAAAGTTTACCATGTAACAGTGTATGCTTTGACTCGTAGGCAACAGCATCCAATCTCGTGTATTGCGCATTTCTTGAGTGTTGTAGTGTTATCTCTCTGTTTAATTTTCTTTCAAAAATATTACCATGAAGTGCATCATGGCTCCCAAACACAGCAAAACCAGTGCTAGTTATAACAGCAGCAAGAGGCAAAGGCTAAGTATCAATTTGGAAGTGAAACAAAAGATTATTAAAGAACACAAAGGTGGAAAATCAGTGAATGCTATTGCTCATGATTTAGGCATGTTCACACAATGCCCAAATCACGTAACGTCCTGTTTCACAGAATGCATAGTGGATGTTAAGCAATGCATGATTGTATCTTAAATTAGTGGATGTCCTAAAAGATAATGCATTACTAATACAGATGAAATGGATGTTTTTCTTTCCTAAAATTAATGAGTACTACATAAATTTTAGCATGCAGTTATCTCTGTATTTATATCCCCATGGTTTTCCCTCCTTTGTGAATATACTTTAGCCATTGGCCATCATAAAGATCAAGGAAGATCTTTCCTGGGAAATACTTTTCAGGAAAATGTGTTAATTTGGGGAAACTGCCTCCTGACAGCTGGCAGCCAGCCTCTTCTGCCCTCACTGTGGTTGGGATTAGGGGAGCATGGGAACTAACTGAACCCACCTTTTTTGGCAAGGGGTTACCATCACTTTCACAATCAACGTTAATAACATAAAAGGTGAAATTTTTCCAAAGTTACAGGTGCAATAAGGTATTGTCTTCAGAGGAACTACTCACAAAGAGAATTACTAAAAATCAGAATGTGTACTTTGAAGACCATATTGGGAAATTTTGGCAGAGGTGAAAATTCTCTGTCCTCTTATTACAATTTTATTGCCATAGTCTCACTTTCTGAGAATTTGTAAGGGAACATTTCCCTCTGACTAGTACACTCTGCTCTCAGAGAGCAACTTGTGTCCTAATGAGGCTATAAATGTGATGGTGGGATCAAGGCATCCAGCCTGTGGGAGGTTTCTATCAGAACACAGCGCTGCTCAGTTTCTCGCGCATAGATACCTCACTATCTCATCCAGGCATCAGTCATGAGGGACAGAACAGGTGGCAGGTACAAAGAGCCACATTGGAATTCCCACCACCCAGGTCCCTGCTGCTTGGCCCCTTTCCCACTGCCACGAATTTACAGTTCTTTGCAGTTACCTAGCCCACCACACATCATTTCTACTCAGGGAGCAGAGAAATTGTGGAGGCTATTGGTCCTTACTGAGGGCTGTTGGTCCTTACCACAAGGACTATTGGTCTTTAAAATACCATATTCTGATAAGAATGGAGCTGTGAATAGCACCTTCCAGCTGGTTTACCTCCATTCTTTCTGACCTGAGCTTGCCACCTAGCCAGAAAACCCTCAAACACTGCTGATTGAACTAGTTCTTTTCCCCTCTCTTCTACTCCAAAGATAAGAGCAATAGCGTTTACAAAGCATGAGGCTTAAAGAAATTGATTATAACAACTAACTAGATAAATAGATAAATACATAGAAGATACATATATAGATACATAGATAAATAGATACAAGATAGATACATACATACACAGACACATAAACACATAGATAAATAGATACACAGATACATAGATACATAGATGCCGTTGAGTCATTCCAACTCATGGCAACATTATGTACAACAGAACAAAATGTTACTGAGTCCTGAGTCAACCTCACCATCGCCAGCATGCTCCAGTCGGCAGCTGTTGTGCCAGTCCATCTAACAGAGGGTCTACCTGGCCCTCTCTGGCCCTCACCTTCACCAAACATGATGTCCTCCTCTAGCGATTGATCCCTTCTGATGATATGTTCAAAGCAAGCAAGTAGGACAATGTTCTGTTGTGATCCATAAGGTTGTCATTGACTAATTTTTTGGAAGTAGTTGCAAGGTCTTTCTTCCTTGTCTGTCTTGTCTGGAAGCTCTGGTGGAACCTGTCCAGCATGGGTGACCCTGCTGGTATTTAAAATACCGGTAGCATAGTTTCCTACATCACAGCAACACACAAGCCACTAAGGTACAACAAACTGACAGGCAGGTTGTAGAACAACTAACTAGAAGAATTATATAGGATGTGCTGTCGACTAGTAAATCTTACAAGCCCTAATATCACAGAGTAGACTAACTTTATGCTGCTAATTCATTTCGCTGCTAAAATATACTTGGGTAAACTCTCCCCAGAACACCAGAGAAAACTGTAAAGTAAACAATTTCTCTTAATCAGTGTTTAAACAAACAAACAAACAAAAAAAACCCAGTGGCCACTATGCCTTTTTTAGCTCTGTTAACTGTCTTAAAACATTGTATTTTTGGTTTAAATACACTGTTCAAAACATTATATGCTGTGATACAAGATAGCAACAAAAAGCAAGAGCTATGACCTGCCATCTGGAGTAACATATACAGTAGTCCCCCTTATCTGTGGCGGATATGTTCCAAGACCCCCAGTGGGTACTGAACCCTATATATGTTATTTTTTCCTATACATATACACCTATGATAAACTTACTTTATAGATTAGGCATAGTAAGAGGTTAACAACTATAACTAATAATAAAATAGAAACAATATACTGTAATAAAAGTTATGTGAATATGGTCTTTCACTCTCAAAATATTCACCTTTTCACTTAAAGGAAGCACTTTATGGCTTCTCTTTGGCATATCTGAAGTGCCAGCATCACTTCTCTTGTGCTTTGGGGCCACTATTAAGTAAAATAACAGTTACTTGAACACTAGAGCTGCAATACTGCTACAGTCGATCTGATATAAAAGATGGCCATTTATTGACTAATAGGTGGATAATGTATTTACAGTGGATACGCTGGACAAAGGGATGATTCACATCCCTGGCAGGACAGAGCTGGAAGGCTCAAGGTTTCATCACACTACTCAGAATGGCTGGTAATTTAAAACATATGAATTGTTTATTTCTGGTATTTTCCCATATTTCTGGACCGCAGTTGACCGTGGGTAACTAAAACCCAGGCAAATGAAACCGTGGATAAGGGGGGACTACTGTACTCCAAGGAGTATGGAGCCTGCGGGGAGCATGTTGTTTAAGATGCATGAGATGCGTCCCTGATTTTGCTCTAAGTCTCTATTCTCCCCTACTCTAATACTCTAATGTAAGTATTTTTTTGTGCCTTGCTGGTTGACCCTGTGTGTGTCAGCGTAGAACTGTGCTTCACAGGGTTTTCAGTAGCTGAGTTTTGGATCTCCAGGTTTTTCTTCTGAGACATCTCTGGGTAGACTCGAACCTACAACCTTCGTTAGCAGCCAAGTGCATTAACTGTTTGCACCACCCAGGGACTCCTTTTGTGCCTTATCTGGTAAGAAATAGAACAAAAAAGGAAATCAGGAGAGAAGATAGGGGGGAAGAATACAAATTTCTCTTTCTCTGTGGTATTTTTCCTTATTCTAGTTGAGAGAAGAACAACCTGAAAAGATGCATTTTGATAGAGAAATTGCTAATTGAGCAATTCAAGTCATCAGAGAACTCCCACCTTGGTACCCTGAACCTATAGCGATGGAGACTGCAAGGACATTTGATGCCAAATTGGCCTGAAGTAAGCGGAGGATAAGCTTCCTCAGGCCATCCCCCTGAAAATTTGTGATATGTTTTTAAGGACACTTCTTAGTCAAGTTCTAGGAATACAGTCAAGCTTGGTTAAGCTGTGAGAAATGGTGAAACAGTGATTCTTAGATCTGGTTTTCTTTTAAAAACCTACTCTCTTGAGCTCATCTTTAAAGCTAGGACTTTTATAATATTGCTTAAGTTCAACTAACTCTATCAGACTATAGAACTTGCTTTAGGATCTACTTCTGTATTTGTGTGGCAATAACATCTTCCTATTTAGGACATCAAGTCTTATTACAAATTGATATATTTTAGTAATTAACACTTATGTAGGTTAAATTCCATAATCATAAGCATGTACAGGGATTCTAAAGTAGAAGTCTGGTTATTCACTGCCTGAATTAGCTGTGTCAATTGCTATACTTTGATAAATATAGTTATGCTACTTACTCAGCTTTCCAGTTTTGTTCATTTCCCTCATGATAGATTCAATTTAACACGTAATAAAGCTGAAAGAATTCTTGTCACCGAGGTCAGGGGACTTATTCTACTCCTCTTCGACAGGAAAACTGGTATAGGAGTAAACAGAATGTCTGAGAACTAAAATAATGTAAAGCATCAGAGCAAGTGAAAAACACGTATTAATGACAATTAAGGTGAAATTAAAAAGAGAGATGCGGGCAGAAGAAAAACAAGGCAGTGGTGAGGCAAAATTTTCAAATCCTCTTTCTGGTTGGGTGAAAAAGTAACAATATTTTGTGCTTTTCTCTTGGAAAAGATGAATTATCTTTTTAAATACATTCCACATATGTGCAGTCAGTTCCAGATGTATGTGACAGAACTCAATATTTGACTGTGCTTAGAAGTCAGGATCTCATAAAGAGAATGACTTATCTACTACTGACATTGATTAATTAAAATGACCAGTTAAACTACTATTGTCTAAATGCATTTTTTTCCTTCCCCATCTCTACTGTGAATTATTTAAATAGTATATTCCATAGTTTGAATTTGGTCCAACTGTTTAAGTTCACCAAAATAACAAACTCTATGTACCAGTTTCCATGTAATAGAAATATTTTTATAACATCAACCATAATATCACTGATAGGCATTTTAGAGCTAAGTACAAGAATATTTCTAAAAACTTATTTTATCCCGGAAGAAATTAATCTTTATCCCAAATTGTCATGCAAATATTTATTTGCAGAGAATTCTAAGCATGTATCTAGAAAACCACATTTATAAACAAACTAGTTGAGCTGTTTAAAAAGGCTTTCCATCACACTGGTGGTTCTTTCATGTTGTTTCAATTACTTTTGTGGCAATGTATTGTGTATGCAAAGACCTACATGATTTTGGGCTGGATAGGGAAGCTTCTTTTTTCAAGAGTAAATATGTGTTACAGTATTACTACTATTTATTGACACCAACTTTCTCAATAGCTAAGCTACCTCCTACATGGACAAATTTTCTAGAAAAACAAATGAAACAAATGGAGAAAGAAGGATGTCTAGATTATAGGATCTGAAACTTAGAAGTTCACCTCTGGCATCCCTGAACGTGTGGCTACACTTTCAGGTTAAACTGTAAATTTATGGGCTCCCCTAGGGGTCTTTGATTTGCATGACACTGGTTTGTAACTATCCCAATCCACTCCAAGACAACCCTGAGCAAAATTTAGAAGTATGTCCTGTGTTTTGGGGACTACCCTTGTCACTTTCTTTGGCTCCATCCTAATCTCTATTTGTTCAAAAGATCTTGTAGAAATTATAACACATCCATCCAGCTAACACACATATCCACACCCACCCACATCTACAAATAACCAGTTCATATACAAATATTGCATATTGTACCTTTGTACATATGTTAGACATACTATGCTGTATTTTAAAAATGTTGTCTGGTGATGCCATACAGATTGATGCCTTCACTAAAGAGAGCGAATATTTCTCTGTCAAATTTCTGGGGAAGAGGAAAGTCCTTAGAAAACTGGTCCTGGGAAGACAGACCTGAAATTTATTCATTTATTTGTTTATTCAGTAAATATCTATTGAGTGCTTACTACATATCTAGCAGTGTTCTCCAACCTGAACCATTGCCTGAAGCTAGAGAACAACTGCTCATTCAGTGTTTCCACTTGGATGGATATCTAATACCAAAACCAAACCCATTGCTGTTGAGTTGATTCTGGCTATCTACTAAAACCCAAACACCTGTTGCCTTCAAGTTGATTCCAACTTATAGTGACCCTACAGGACAGAGCAGAACTGCCCCATAGGGTTTCCAAGGAGCAGCTGGTGGATTCGAAGTGCCAACATTTTCGTTAGCAGCTGTAGCTCTTAACTGCTGCACCACCAGGGCTCTGTATATCTATTAGTCATCGCCAAATCAATGTGTCTATAACTGAAATCCTTATATCCCAATACCTAATATGCTCCCCTGCGTCAGCTGATGGCAACTCTAGGTTTATAGTTGCTCAACTACAAGACCTGATTCTACTCTTTCTCTCACACTCCACATCCAATCCCTCAAGAAATCCAGTTAGCTTTATCTTCAAAATATTTCAGAATCTGACTCCTTTCTACCACCTCACTGCTATCACCCTGGTCTGATCCACTGTGGTCTCCTGCCTGGAATATTGCAAGGCCCTCCACACCTGCTCCCTTGCTTTCACATTGCTTGCCTGTAGTCTAGCCTCTTGTCTTAGTCATCTAGGGCTGCTGTAACAGAAACACAAATGGATGGTTTTAACAAAGAGAAGTTTATTTTCTCACAGTTAAAGTAGGCTAAAAGTCCAAATTCAGGGTGTCATCTCCAGGGGAAGGCTTCCTCTTTCTGTCGGCCTTCTTCTCTTCGGTGTTCCCCCAAACTAGAAGCTGCTCTGCACAGGGACCCCAGTCCAAAGGACGCTCTCTACTCCTGGCACAGCTTTCCTGGTGGTATGAGGTCCCCAAGTCTCTGCTTATTTCCCTTTCCTTTTATCTCTTGAGGCCACACCCCAGGCCACACCCCAGGGAAACTCTCTTTACATTGGATCAGGGATGTGATCTGGTAGAGGTGGTGTCACAATCCCACCCTAATCCTCTTTAACATAAAATTACAATCACAAAATGGAGGCCAACCACACAATTCTGGGACTCATGGCCAAGCCAAATTGATACACACATTTTAGGGGGGACATAATTCAAACCATGACACCTCTGTAATATAACCTGAAGGTTCTGATAAAATTTAAGTTCAAATCCTGCCTCTCCTCTGCTCAAAAACCTCCAGTGGCTCCCCATTTCACCCAAGAAAAGCCAAAATCCTTACTATGGTCTCTAAGGTCCCATACCACTCCTGGTCTGTTACCTCTCTGACATCATCCCATGTCCTCCCCTCCTCCAGCCACACTGGCTTCTACGCTGTTCCTCTAATTAGCTGGCATGCTACTATCTATAGGCCTTGGTGCTGGCTCTTCCCTCTGCCTGGAAAACTTCCCCTCCAGGTATTCAAATAATTAATTCCTGTACCCCCTTCAAACCTTTTCTCACATCTCACCTTTTCTAGGAGGCCTTTCCTTACTGCTGTACTGCGCATTGCAAAGACTCCCCCCTCTGCCACACCTACAGACTCCCTGCTGGCATTTCCAACCCCCCTTAGCCTGTTCCATTTTGTTCTATAGAACTTATTTCATTCTAACCAAACTTATTAATTATGATTTGTCTATTGTCTGTTTATTACTACATGAGAGTTTTTTGTTTTGTTTTTGTTTCTGGTTTTCTGATGTATCCCAAGCATCTGGCATAAGGTAGGTGCTCAAAAAAAAAAAAAAAAAAAGTTCAATGAAGGAATGTGAGCAAAAGAAATGTGATCTCTATTGTCAAGGTTACTTCTGTTGTCAAGGTTACTGTCCTCAGGAGTGGTAACTCCTGTCTCTCTAAGTTTTCCTTTGTGGTGGGGACCTCTTTGAAACTAAATGGGCCCAAAAGCGACAGAGGAGGCACCCAGTAGGGAAGCAAGGATAACCTCTGCAACATGCAACTGTCCTGGAGCTGCTGGACCACAAGTTGAAGAGAAAGGAGTTATTCCTTATAATCCAAATCATCGAGTTGCATGTTCTCATTTCTGTTTTCCTTCATGTATCTGTAAGTTGTTAATAAAGTTTTATTTGAGTATTTCTACTTGCACTGAGCTGGGCACTGAAGATTTATCAGAAGTTGTGTGTCTTGGCTTGGGGAAGACTCCACCAGAGGTCAGCCTGATTGTGGAGTGATAATAGGGCCAAAGGAATCTCTTGGGAACAAAGGTCAGGTCAGAAGGAAGCTGCCCCTGTGCCACCACTGTAGACAGTCTCTCTCTGAGGCCACTTTTAGTAATGGATCAGATTTTCCTCAGGTTGCTGGTAGGTTTCCTTTGATCTTCATGCTGCACACTGCAAGCAATGATGCCCATCTCAATCTGCTCTGCCCCAGGTTGACCCTACCTCCTGTAGTGGCTGTTATCACCCCCCCAACTTTGTCACAACTTCACTTTCTCAGTAAGTTGGGCTCAGTGAGTCATTAGCAGATGTGTTATTGCTGCTGTTGTGAACTACTGTCAAGTCAGCCCCTGATTCATAGTAACCCCATGCACAAGAGAACAAAATACCGCCCAGTCTGCACCATCCCCACAATTAGTTTTGGATTGAACTGTTGTGCTCCATAGGGCTGTCATTGGTTGATTTTCAGAAGTAGATCACCAGTCCTTTCTTCCTAAACCATTTAGTCTAGAAGCTCCCCTGAAACCTGTTCAACATCATAGTAACACACAAGCCTCCACTGACAGACAGGTGGTGGTTGTTCATGAGGTACATTAGCTGGAAATCAAACCTGGATCTTCCGCATGGAAGGAGAGAATTATAACCCTGAACCATCAATGCCTCATTAGGAGATATGTGGTTGTTATTGTGTGCTGTCGATTTGAACCCAACTCATAGCGACCCTATAGGACAGAGTGGAAGTTCATTGTAGGGTTTCCTAGGAGCAGATCACTAGGTCTCTTCTCCCATGGAACTACTGGTGGGTTCAAACCTTCGACTTTTTGGTTAGTAGCTGGGAGCTTTAATCACTGTGCCACAAGGGCTCCTTAGATTAGGAGATATAATCAGTGCTTATTACTCCAATGAATCCCTAATGTGGAGCTATTCCATGATATAAAATATCTCAGGTAGTCAAGGAGAGACCTGTCAAGCCAGGAGAGCCTTTCCAGTTCCCCTAGACCATACCTCATAGACATCTAACAACTTCACCAACATACCAGGTGCCTTCTTATACGCATTGTCCTCCTCAGAGAGTTTGCATTTGGTGCTTACTATAACAGGGAACATTAACTGTCTGGGAAATTGTTAGGGAAATAAAAACTAGCTAGTCAAGTTATTTCCTAATAATAAGAAATTTTGGTAGGAGGAAAATCAACTTTTTAAAGTAATAACAGTTTAATTTAGCAGAACATTCACATTCTAAAGAGACAATGATTCTTCTATGTGCCCAAATAATGTGTCTGAAGAAATTGTCTTACTATGTCTATAGTCTCCCCAGAACCTAGCACAGTGCCTGGCCCAAGTGAATGCTCAATAACATGAACATCCCAATCTCCACTCAGCCGCCCAACTCAATATATAGATCTCACGTCATTTCCTATCTCTCCTGTACACAGTTAGCTCTTCAGTCCCCCAAACCACCAAGCAAATAAACAAATCTTTTCTCCCAATTAATTAGCAGGGCCCGTGGCACTGAACTATAAGGCAGGTTTGAGAATTTATTCTCCAGGAACCAAATTTCATAGCTTTTGCAATTTCCCTTTAATTTCCAAATTTGAGCTGGAAAATAATAAAGGTTATGGTTTACTGTGGTAGCTGGGTGGCACAAATGGTTAAGCACTCAACTATTAGCCAAAAGGTTATCAGTTCACAATCTTGCAGCAAAAGTTTTAACCAACAATAATTTTTGAATGGACAAATAGGTAGATACGCCAAGAGGTGTGGGAGGATGTAAGGGAGAACACACACTGGCAGATATAGGTTTGGTGGTGGATATTTCTGCATACATGACTATAGGTGTGGCTCATATAGATCACACAAGGACTATAGTCATGGAAGCCTTTTAGACATAACCAAGCACCTCCTGACACGAAGTTCCCAGGTTTGAAGACAAAGGACCATAGACTTGGGGGACATCTAAGTCAATTGGCACAACGTAGTACACAAAGGCAATGTTCTGCATCCTGCTTTGGTGAATAGTGCCTGGGTTCTTAAAAGCTTGTGAGTGGCCATCTAAGATACAACTATTGATCTCTTCCCATATGAAGTGAGGGAGAGTGAAGGAGACCAAAGATTCAAGGGAGCAATTCATCGAAAGGACTAATGGGCCACATGAACCACAGCCTGCATGACCCCAAGACCAAAAGAACTAGATGGTGCCTGGCTACCGCTACTGCTCTGACTGGGATCACAACAGAGGGTCCTGGACAGAGTGGGAGAAAATTGTAGAACAAAAAAATCAAACTCACAAAAAAGACCAGGCTTGCAGATCTGACAGAGACTGGAGGAACCCCCGAGACTATGGCCCTAAGACACCCTTCTGACTTGGAAAGGAAGCCATTCCTGGAGACCATTTCCCAGCTAAACAATAGACAAAGCATATAAGATAAACAATAGGGAGAGTTCCAGCAAAATGGCGCCCTAGGCAGAAGCACCACGCCATCCCTCCGCAGCAAAGATCTGAAAAACTAAGCCGAACAGAGAAAACAACAATCCTGAAACCCTAAAACATCAAATGAAGAGATAAAGAACTCAGCCAAACACCAAATGGAGTGAGAAAACTGACAGAAAACGGAGAGCAAGGAGAGATTCATGCAGAGGTCCCCTACCAGCTAATGCAGCACGGATCTGCGACCTTGGACTCCTATCGGAGACCAGCAAACGGGATACGAGAAAGCAGCCTCAAGGAGCATCCAGCGAGAGACAAAACAACCAGTAATTTGTGATGTACGCTTTCCCACCCCCCACCCTTCTTCACCCCGACTCGGCCTCCTCTGCTTCCCACGGCCACAATCTCCTGACCGGGAAACACTGGCTGCTTGGATTCCACACACCCGAACGGGCTGGCTCTTTGAGTGCCATTTGTTGCCTGCTGGTATTGCTTTTTTCTGCTTCTTTTGATTTCTTCCTTACCTCTCACCATCTCCCCTTCCTTTCGCTCAAATACCTGGCTCCGTGTGCCATCTTTACTTCTTCCTGAGGGGCTGCAGAGCTCTGGTAATTTGTGATATACACTTTCCCACTCCCTACCCTTCTTCACCCACACTCAGCCCCCTCTGCTTCCCGCAGACACAGTCTCTTGTCCGAGAAACACCAGCCCTCACTAGCTGGATCTCTGAATGCCATTTGTTGGCTACTAGTGTTGCTTATTTTTCTGCTTCTTTTGATTTCTTCCTTACCTCTCACCACCTCACCCTCCTTTTGCTCAAATACCTGGCTCCGTGCGCCAACTTTGCTTCTTCCTGAGGGGCTGTGGAGCTCCATTTGAGTGTGGAGCTGCTTCCCGGTCTGGGTTGCTGTGCTCGTGGGATCCTGGGGCTTTTGTTTGTTTGTTTGTTTTGAATTGTTTGTTTGTTTCCTTTTCCTTTTCTTGAGCTGGGAGCCCTTTCTGGCCAGGCAGTGCTGCATGGCAAGAAGACTTCCCCCTCGGCTTGCACAGACGTGCAGAGGGATCCCTGACAGCATTTCTTTTTCCTTGTTTTTTTTTTTTTCCTGTGTTTTTGGGGGCCTTTATAGTTCTTTTTGTTTTTTAATTTGTTTTGTTTTCTTATCCTTCTCTTTCCATTTTTGTCTTTCTTCATTGCTCAGTTTCTCATCTCTCTATATCTTTCTTCTCTTTCTATTCCCTAAATACCTGGCGTTGTATACCTCTAGGCCTTCTAGCCAGGCTGTACTGCAACACCTGAGAGCCACTTCCCCAGACCTCATAGCTGCACCGCTGGGATCCCTGGGAACTTTGTGGTTCTTTAACCTTGCAGATTTTTATTTATTCATTCTTTTCTTTTCTTCCTCTTCCCCTTTCTGTTTTTCTCCATTTCATAGTCTCTCATCTCTCCACTCCAATGGCAAGCTCCCCAGCATTCTTTTTTGTTTGTGTGTATGTTTTCGGCTCCTGTTCCTCTCTCCTCTCTCCCATATCCATCTTAGCTCCACACATAACAATCTCCCTGCTGCATCCTGCCCACCCGCACCATGCGCTTAACATTACACCACCAAGCAGCACAGGCACGGCCTACTGGAACCTGCCCTGCACTGATTGCGGACCCATTCTGGTGGCTGTAGTAAGTGCCACAAACAACCCATCCCAGTAACTCCTCTTCAGCTAGACCTGCCCTGCAATACCATATCTGAGTGACTGACCCTACCAATTGGAGGAGGAGGTGAAACCTATTGTGCCCACAGACGAGCAAACAACAAAGAACACACAGTCCACCTGCTCAGACATAGTCAAATTTAAAAAAAAAAGAAGGGAAGAAACAAACAAATCTACAATCAGTAAATGAGAAAGATAACCACTGCATACCCCCAAGACAGCAGACAATAACAGAACATTTACAAAAACAGGACAGGATGGTTCCAGTAGGCATCAAAAATAAAACACCAGATGACTCTCCAGTGGAAGAAAATGCACTACAACTACCTGATAGGGAATTCAAATCTGTAATACTCAGAATTCTTCAAGAGCTGAGGTGAAAAGCTGACAAACATGAGGAAAAAATAGACAAATTCATGGAAAATACAGACAAAAAATTGGAAGAATTCAGGAAAATACTGCAGGAACAAAATGCCAAAATAAATTCACAACTAGAATTATACAAAGACAACAATTAGAAATCCAAAAGATAAACAACAAGATTTCGAAATGGAAGGTGTCATAGAAGGGCTGATAAGCAGATTTGAAATGGTGGAAGACACGATCAGTAGAATTAAAGACAAACACTTGGCTACAACTCTGTTTCAGGAAAACTCAGAAAGAAGAACAAAGAAAAATGAAGAGACCCTGAGAGTTATGTGGGATACAATCAAAAGCAAAAATTGGCGAGAGATTGGAATTCCAGAACGGGGAGTAAACAGAAAACACAGGATCATTGAAGAACTGCTGACAGAAAACTTCCCCAATAGCACGAAAGATGAAAAGCTGGCCATCAAAGAAGCTCAATGAACCCCATATAGGAGAGACCCCAAAAGAAAATCACCAAGGCATATCATAATCACACTCACCAAAACCAAAGGCAAACAAAGAATCCAGAGAGCAGCTCGTGAAAAACAAGAAGTCACATACAGAAGAGAAACAATAAGACTAAGCTCAGATTATGTGGCAGAAACCATGCAGGTAAGAAGGCAATGGGATGACATATATAAACTCTTGAAAGAAAAAAATTGCCAGCCAAGAATAATATATCCTGCAAAACTCTCGTTCAAATTCGATGGTGAAATTAGGTCATTTCCAGATAAACAGAAATTAAGGGAATATGTAAAAGTCAAACCAAACTTACAAGAATTATTAAAGAGACTTCTTCAATCTGAGGACAAACAGCTTCAGCTCACAGACAGAATCTAGGACACAGGATCGTACCAGCCAGATGCCAATCTAGGAAATGAACTCTCGAGGACTATCAAAAACCAAAAGAAATACAACAGGGAATCAGAGCAGTTAATCAGTAAATGACAACAACATCAAAACAATAAAAGAGGGAATAAATGGCATAGGTATTGAAGCTTCTAATGGAGAGGAAGGCAAGGTGATACCAAGTAATGGTAGACTGCCTCAAACTTAGAAAGATAAGGGTAAAATTAATGGTAACCACAAAGAAAGTTAACAAACATACTCATAAAAAAAAGAGGAAAAACATAAAGTCTAAGCAAAAACAAAACCTACAGAAACAAAATAAATGAAAGAACAATCCATAAACAAAAGTAACTCAGCACAAGAGAGTAAGAAGAACAAAGAAAACTTCAGTACCACAAAAAAAAGCACTACAAAATGACAGCAACAAACTCACATCTATCAATAATTACACTGAATGTAAATGGACTCAATGCACCCGTAAAGAGACGGACAGTGACAGAATGGATAAGAAAACAGGATCCATCAATATGCTGTCTACAAGAGACACACCTTAGAAACAAAGATGTGAATTTATTAAAAGTCAAAGGTTGGAAAAACATATATCAAGCTAACAACTACCAAAAAAGAGCAGAAGTGGCAATTCTAATCTCAGATAAAATAGACTTTAAAACAAAATCTACCATAAAAGACAAAGAAGGACAGTATATAATGATTAAGGGGACGATCCATCATGAAGACATAACCATAATAAACATCTACGCACCCAATGATAGGGCTCCAAAATACATAAAACAAACTCTAACAACACTGAAAAGAGAAACTGACATTTCCACAATAATAGTAGGAGACTTCAACACACCATTCTCAGTAAAGGACAGAACAACTAAGATGAAAGTCAGCAAAGATACATAAGACCTAAAGGGCACGATCAGACAACTTGACCTCATAGACATATGTAGAACACTCCATCCAACTGCTGCAAGGCACACATTCCTTTCCAATGCACATGGAACGCTCTCCAGAATAGACCACATCTTAGGCCACAGGGCAATCCTCAACAAGATCCAAAAGGCTGAGATAATTCAAAGTATCTTCTCTGACCACAATGCCATCAAGGTAGAAATTAACAACAGAAAGAGCAAGGAAAAAAATCAATTACATGGAAACTGAATAATACCCGGCTTACACATCACTGGGTAATAGAAGAAATCAGAGATGGAATCAAAAAATTCCTATAATCAAATGAGAATGAAAACACATCATACCAAAACCTTTGGGATACAGCAAAGGCAGTCCTCAGAGGACAATTTATAGCAATAGATGCACATATCAAAAAAGAAGAAAGGGACAAAATCAAAACATTAACTACACAACTCAAACAAATAGAAAGAGAACAGCAAAAAACACCTACAACCACCGGAAGAAAGGAAATAGTAAAGATCAGAGCAGAAATAAATGAAATAGAGAACAGAAAAACAATCAAAAGAATCAACAAAACCAAAAGATGGTTCTTTGAAAGAATCAACAAAATCGACAAACCACCGGCCAGACTGACAAAAGAAAAACAGGAGAGGATTCAAATAACCCAAATAAGAAATGAAATGGGGGACATTACAACAGACCCAACTGAAATAAAGAGGATTATAACAGAATATTATGAAAAACTATACTCCAACAAATTTGAAAACCTAGAGGAAATGGATAAATTTCTAGAAACACATGGCCTACCCAAACTACAACAAAGTGATGTTGAAAATCTGAACAGACCCATAACAAGAGAAGAGATTGAAAAGGTAATAAAAAAAACTCCCAACCAAAAAAAGCCCTGGCCCAGATGGCTTCATTGGGGAATTCTACAAAATATTTACGGAAGAGCTTGTGCCAGTACTACTCAAGCTATTTCAGAGCACAGAAGAGGAAGCTACACTTCCAAATTCATTCTATGAAGCCAGCATAACACTGATACAAAACCAGGCAAAGACGTCACAAAAAAAGAAAATTACAGACCAATATCTCTCATGAATATAGATGCAAAAATTCTGAACAAAATTCTAGCCAATAGAATTCAGCATCATATCAAAAAAATAATACACCACGACCAGGTAGGATTCATACCAGGTATACAAGGATGGTTCAAAATTAGAAAATCAATCAACATAATCTACCACATAAATAAAAGGAAAGAATCACATGATCATCTCAATTGATGCAGAAAAGGCATTTGACAAAGTCCAACACCCATTCCTGATAAAAACTCTCAATCAAATAGGTATAGAAGGGAAATTTCTCAACATAATAAAGCGCATCTATGCAAAACCAACAGCGAACATCATTCTTAATGGAGAGAGGCTGAAAACATTTCCCTTGAAAACAGGAGAAGACAAGGATGCCCTTTATCACCACTCCTATGTAACATTGTGCTGGAAGTTCTAGCTAGAGCAATAAGGCAAGAAAAAGAAAGGACATCCAAATTGGTAATGAAGAAGTTAAACTGTTCCTGTTTGCAGATGATATGATACTATACTTAGAAAACCCTAAAGACTCCACGAGAAATCTACTGGAAATAATAGAAAGATTCAGCAGAGTAGCAGGATACAAGATAAACATTAAAAAATCAGTTGGATTCCTATACACCAATAAGGAAAACAATGAGAAGGAAATCAGGAAAACAACACCATTTTCAATAGCGCCTAAAAAGATAAAATACTTAGGAATAAATCTGACCAGGGATGTAAAAGACCTATACAAAGAAAACTACAAAACACTCCTGCAGGAAACCCAAAGGGATCTACATAAATGGAAAAACACACCATGCTCATGGATAGGCAGACTCAACATTGTGAAAATGACAATTCTACCCAAAGCAATTTACAAATACAATGCAATCCTGATCCAAATACCAACAACATTCTTCAAAGAGATGGAAAAACTAATCATTAACTTTATATGGAAAGGGAAGAAGCCCCAAATAAGTAAAGCACTACTGAAGAAGAAGAAAGTTGGAGGACTCACACTACCTGACTTCAGAACCTACTATACAGCTACAGTAGTCAAAATAGCCTGGTACTGGTACAATGACAGATACATTGAGCAATGGAACAGAATTGAGAACCCAGATGTAAATCCAACCACCTACGGTCACCTGATCTTTGACAAGCACCCAAAGTCCATCAAATGGGGAAAAGACAGTCTTTTTAACAAATGGCGCTGGCAAAACTGGATATTCATCTGCAAAAAAATGAAACAGGACCCATACCTCACACCGTATACAAAAACTACTTCAAAATGGATCAAAGACCTGAATATAAAGCCTAAAACTATAAAGTTCATAGCAGAAAAAATAGGACCAACACTTCAGGCCTTAATACACGGCATTATCAGGATACAAACCATAACCATCAATGCACAAACCCCAATAGATAAGCTAGATAACTGGGATCTTCTTAAAATCAAACATCTATGCTCTACAAAGACTTCACCAAAAGAGTAAAAAGAGAACCTACAGACTGGGAAAAAATTTTTCGACAGTACAAGTCAGGCAAAGGTCTAATCTCCATAATCTACAAGAAAATCCAACACCTCTACAACAAAAAGACAAATAATCCTATTAAAAAATGGGTCAAGGAAATGAACAGACACTTCACCAAAGAAGACATTCAAATGGCCAACAGACACATGAGGAAATGCTCGCGATCACTAACCATTAGAGAAATGCAAATTAAAACCACAATGAGATACCATCTCACCCCAGCATTACTGGCACGAATCAAAAACACTGGAAATAACAAATGCTGGAGGGGCTGCAGGGAGATGGGAACTCTTATGTACTGCTGGTGGGAATGCAAAGTGATACAACCATTTTGGAAAATGATATGGTGCTTCCTCAGAAAGCTAGAAATAGACATACCATTCGATCCAGAAATTCCACTCCTAGGAATATATCCTAGAGAAATAAGAGTCGTCACTCAAATAGACATATGCACACCTATGTTCATTGCAGCACTGTTCACAATAGCAAAACAATGGAAACAATCTCAATGCCCATCAACAAACGAATGGATAAACCAACTATGGTACATACACACAATGGAGTACTATCCAACGAGAAAGAACAACAATGAATCTGTGAAGCATCTCATAACATGGATGAAACTGGAGGACATTATGCTGAGTGAAATAAGTCAATCACAAAAGGACAAATATTGTATGAGACCTCTACCCATGAAAAAGTTCACACACAAAATGTAACAATCTTTGTTGGTTACCAGGGATGGGAGGGGTTGGGGGGAAATACTAAATAGGATAAGTGGTATCTTGGGTGAAGGGTGAGACAGTACACAATACAGGCGAAACTAGCACAACTTGTACAAGGAAAGGTCATGGAAGCCCCATAGACACATCCAAACCCCCTGAGGGACTGAATTGCTGGCGGAGGGCTGTGGGGACCATGGTCTTGGGGGAACATCTAGCTTAATTGTCATAACACAGTTTATAAAGACAGTGTTCCGCATTCTACCTTGGTGAGTAGTGTCTGGAGTCTTAAAAGCCTGTGAGTGGCCATCTAAGATATTCCACTGGTCTCATCCCTTCCGCAGCAAGGGAGAATGAAAAGAACAGGATACAAGGGAAAGAGTAGTCCAAAGGACTAATGGACCACAGCTACCAAGTCCTCCACCGGACTGAGTGCAGTACAGCTAGATGGTGCCCGGCTACCACCACTGACTGCTCTGACCAGGATCACAACAGAGGGTTCTGGACAGAGCTGGAGAAGGATGTAGAACATAATTATATCTCACAAAAAAAAGACCATATTTACTGGCCTAAAGGAGACTGGAGAAGCCCCGAGAGTATGGCCCCCAGACACCCTTTTAGCTCAGTGGTAAAGTTATCTCCAAGGTTCACCGTTCAGCCTTGGAGTGGACAGCCCCGTAAAACGAAATGAGACTAACGAGGTACAGGAATCCAGTGACAAGGGCCAGAAGGCAGAAGGGGACAAGAAAGCTGGTGATAGGGAACCCAAGGTTGTTTAAGGATACTGTTGATGTGTTGTGAGATTGTTAACCATTGTCATAGGGCAACATTTGTAGTAACTATTAAATGAGAAACTATTTTGTTCTGTAAGCCTTCATCTTAAGTGAGAATAACAGCACAATTGGAAGAGCGTAGTTAATGTCACTCAACTGTGCGTGAAGAAAATTTTGAAATGGTGTATCTTTGGCTATGTGTATTTTCACCAAAAAAAAGGTTGAGAAGTTAGAGGGTTGACATGTTGTGGGGTTGTTACCCAATGTCGTAAAACAATATGTGTACTACTGTTTCATGAGAAACTATTTGTTCTGTAAGCCTTCACCTGAAGTACAATTAAAAAAAAAAAAAAGCAAAACAATAATACCTGAGAGGAATGTACTCCTTAGAACAATCAATTATATGAGATCAAAGGGCATTATCTGCCCAAAAGCAAAGATGAGCAGTCAGGAAGGGGGAGAAAATCAGGACAAAAGAAAATGGGGAATCCAGGGCAGAAATGGGGAGAGCACTGGCACATTGTGGGGAATGAAAGACTTTAAGTACAAACTATCAAATGGGAAACTAATTTGCTTCCTGAACTTTCACCTAAAGCACAGTTTTAAAAAAAAAAAGGCTGGCCATTCAAACCCACCAAGAGGTGCCTCGGAACAGGCCTGGTGATCTGCTTACAGAAGTGTACAGCCTTGAAAACCGTATGGAGCAGTCCTACTCCGCAACATATGGAGTCAGTTGCCTTGAGTCAGAATCAACTTAATAGCAACAAGCAGCAACGTGGTTACTGTGGAACTACGCTTAGTAGAGTCTTAGACAGCAAGCTTATAATACCTCATCCAGATTTAACTCACAGTGACTTGTTTCATGTGCTCTCAGGTCTTCCACTTCTCCCTTCCAACTTCAACTGCCGGTTCAAGGTTCTACCAAGCTAAGGAATATAGAACACAGGCTATCTTATTTATTTTATTTTAGTAGAATACATCCAGGTTTTTTTTGTTTGTTTGTTTAAATCATTATTGTACCATGGAACTCTTCAGCAGTTTATTATCCCTTCTCAAAATAATGTTTTTAAATGCGTAAAATAAAATACATACAACTACAAAGGAAATCAATTATTTTTATTACTAGGTTTGCCACTCCATTCAGTTCCATTTGTTACTAACCGAGTTTTCTTTTCGATGAAATTTGAATTTGTGACTGTCTTAACTATTCATATCATTAACTTTTGTAGAATGCCATCTCTAACATACCTAGATTGACTTGGCATTTAAAATAGAATTAACAATTTAGCAATTTAAATTATAATGTATAAAATAGCTATGATAATATTTACGTCTGAATAAATAGGCTTAGCAATCTTGGTGTTAGCCTAACCTGGTGACCACCCTTGTATCACACCAGATGTGCCACATGCTGTCTCTTCACTGTCAATATGATTTAGAATTTTAAACTTTTCCATATTCTTCCCAAATCAAATCATATTTTAAATTCACCAAGAGGTTCTTGAGAATTCCTAGACATCGTTGAAATAGAATATTCTCATTCCTGTAAAAATGGCTTTCCTTGTCCTGTAATTTTATATAATTTTACTCTTTTGCATAAAAATCTGGAAAAAAATCAATGAATAATTGAATGACCTGTCTTCTTGCTCTTCTCTCCACCAGGTATAGCCAGGGAAAAGATCCTTCTTCCTGGTCCTTTTTGTTTTGTAGGATGAAGTTGCAGCTCTCTGTGACCTGACATAATTTGGGCCTGTGGATTGCTCTAGACCTATGGCCTTCTCATCAGAGACTTTCCCTATAACTTACTGAGGTCTTGGGGGTACTATTTGAGTTGGTGATGCTTTAGAGCTGAAAAAGAAAATGAACTCGAAAGCCAAAAATAATGTTGTTGTTATTAGTTGCTGTCATGTCAGCTCCAGCTCATGGCAACCGTTTGTACAACGGAACGAAAGTTGCCTTGCCCCGTGCCGTCTTCATGATCACTGATATGTTTGAGCCGATTGTTGAAGTTATTGTGTCAATCCATTCATTGAGAGTTTTCCTTATTTTTGCTAACCCTCTACTTTACCAAAAATGATATCCTTTTCTAGTGATTGGTTTTTCCAGACGATGCATCCAAAGTAAGCAAGATAAGCCTTGCCATCCTCTCTTCTAAGGAGCGTTTCAGTTGTATTTCTTCTAAGACTGATTTATTTGTTCTTCTGGCAGTCTGTGGTGTATTCAATACTCTTCACTAACCTCACAATTCAAATGCATCAATTCTTCTTCTGTCTTCTTCTTTCTGTTGTTCTGCTTTCACATGTATATCAGGCCATTAAAAAGACTATGGCTTAAGTCAGGCACACCTTAGTCATTAAAGAGACATCTTTGTTTTTTACAACTTCAAAGAGGTTTTTTGCAGTAGATTTTCCCAGCTCATATATTTATTTATAACTTATAATAATAATCATTACTATTGTAGCTATTATTATTAAGTTAATTTATTGAATAAATTTAAATATTTATTTGTAAAACATGCTTAATATTGAATTTTTTTGGAAGTATGTATAGTCCATGTGTAGGCATTTGCTGTGCAGTTTATTCAACAAATATGTATTAAGCACCTATTCTGTATCAGACAAAATGCAAACTATTATTCACCCATCAAGTTTGTTTTATTCCCCTGGGTCATCTGGAAAACCCTGAACTTAAAATGTTGAAACTATGTCAATATACTCCACTCCAAATAAGCTTCTGACACCTTCCAGCTCTAATTCTATTCAAGTACAAAAGTTCTATCAATGAACAGTGGCTGTTTTCAATTAGTTTCAAATACGTTGCAGTGAAACTTTCAAAGCTCAGTCACCAAACTTTCACCCTTAGAAAATTGTAAAAGGTATGAAAAATGTCAGCCCAAAGGTAAAATCATTCAGCAATTTAAAAATGAATGCAGAAGTTTGCTAGGGAAAAGCAATCTTTTACCTTGAGCTCTCCTTTGCTTGTGAAGAGAGAAGTATGTGTGGTTAATTTCTATAAAAGGCCTTTTTCCTTTTGTTTTACAAATAAAAGATGTGCTAATTAAACCTCAAAAGTCATGGGTTTTACCAAAAGGGGTATGATGAGGCTATTTCCATTCTGGTCATTTATTTGGTTGATACTATGGCTTATAATGTGAGCAACAGAAAACACTCAAATGAGTGCAGAACTCCCAAGGTCATTTCATAGTATCTCTGAGCACAGAGAAAAAGTTAACCATCCCCCTAAAACATGCACTCAGAATGGGGGTCTTTACAGAGCAAAGACGGTGTTTCTAGTTAAACCAAAGCCAGCACCTCACTTTCCATAAAGGCGACTGTCTTAGTCATTTAGTGCTGGTATAACAGAAATACCACAAGTGGATGGCTTTTAACAAAGTGAAATTTATTCTCTCACAGCCTCGTAGGCTACAAGTCCAAATTCAAGGCAACAGCTCCAGAGGAAGGCTCTCTCTCTCTGTCGGCTCTGGAGGAAGGTCCTTGTGATGCATCAGTCTTCCCTTGGTCTGGGAGCATCTCAGCGCAGGAACCTCAGGTCCAAAGGACATGCTTTGCTCCTGGTACTGCTTTCTTAGTGGCGTAAGTTTCCCAGGTGTCTCTCCTCACTTTTCTCTTTTATATCTCAAAAGAGATTGGCTTAAAACACTATCTAATCTTGTACACCTCATCAGTACAACTGTCACTAATCCATTTTATTACATCGTAGTGACAGAGTTTACAACACATACAGAAATCACATCAGATTGCAAAATGGTTCACAATCATACAATACTGGGAATCATGACCCAGCCAAGTTGACAGATATTTTGGGGGGACACAATTCAATCCATTACAGCGACTGAACCAAACAGCTGTTTGTTGGTTGGCATTAGTTTAAATTGTTTTTGAAAACGTCAAAAACTAAATTACACTTTCCCTCTTGCATGTATTTTTCCAGTTCCTTTTTTTAAAAACAAAATGTTCATTTTAGGGCCATGACAGCTGTCATGGTTTGAATTATGTCCCCCCAAAAATGTGTGTATCAGTTTGGCTAGGCCATGATTCCTGGTACTGTGTGATTTTCCTGTATGTTGTAAACCTGCCTCTATGATGTTAATGAGGGAGGATGGGTGGCAGTTGTGTTAGTAAGGCAGGACCTGATCTACAAGACTGGATTGTGTCCGGAGGCAATCTCTTGAGATATAAACGACAGAAGTGAGCAGTGAGACAGGGGGACCTCATACCATCAAGAAAGCAGTGCCGGGAGCAGAGTGCATCCTTTGGACCGGGGTCCCTGCGCCGAGAACCTCCTAGTCTGGGGGAACACTGATGAGAAGGCCAAGAGAGAGAGAGAAAGCCTTCCCCTGGAGCTGACACCCTGAATTTGGACTTATAGCCTACTTTACTGTAAGGAAATAAACTTCTCTTTGTTAAAACCATCCACTTGTGGTATTTCTGTTGTAGCAGCACTAGATGACCAAGACAACAGCTAAAATAGAAATGTCTTTGGCAAAAACTCAGCCTGCAGGCAAAATACAAAATTGTTGTTAAATTGGAGTGGACCAGAAAATGGATGATGAAACTCGTCCAAGAAACTTTTGATAATAACAAACATTTGTCCCATAGCACGTATGGTAAGCAATAACACATGACAGGGATGGGTGTGGTCGCTGTCCTCAAGAGCAGATTTCTATGCCTTCAAGGCAGTAGGCCAAATTCACCTAGTCCTTCAGATGTGGCTTATTATGAAACTGGGTTTTCATTAAAAGCCCTTTTAAACTAGGAGATATTTGGGAAGACAGTTCTCTGGTGTCTTGGTCTCCATTGGTTTTCTTTCAGAGTTTCTATCTAGAGGAGGGAGTCCCTGAGAGGTACAGATGGTTACCACTCTCAACTACTAACTGAAAGATTGGAGGTTCAAGTCTACCCAGAGGTGCCTGGGAAGAAAGGCCTAGAGATCTACTTCCGAAAGATCATAGCCATTGAAAACCCTATGGAGCACAGTTCTACTGTGACACACAGGAGGTCACCATGAATCGTAATTGACTCAACAGCAACTGGTTTTAGGATTGAGAGAAGAGGCAGCTTGGGTTGTTGTGTTATTTAACATGACCAAATACAGGATTCAGATTCTGTTTTCTACTTTAGTAGCATTTATTCTTTCCTAAGAGTTACACTATTCAAGTGTTTGTCTCCGTTTGTTTTTCAGTCAGTAGTCAGAGAGAGGAAGCAATTTTGAAAAAGGAGATAAATAGTAGCTAAAGGAACTGTGTAGAAGGCTAGCTTTGTTTTGCCCTATTTTATTGATTCTAAGATACCAGTGACTGTGAGCTGCACCATTATTTCATGTACCGGTGAGAAAAAGAATATATACTTCAATCGGTCTATGATACAACACTTTAATGATAGTTCTCCTTGAAGCCTGAGTGGGCCACATAGCCTCTCTTTGCTGAGAAATGTCTTTTATCTATTCCAAATTATTTGGCATTTTCTCTTGCCATTGATTGCTTGGCCTTGTAATAGGAATTCTTTTGCGTTTATCTCAGTAACAAAATGTAGCAAAGTCTCATAGACCTGTAGGTGTCTCCCTTCTTAGTCCCCTAAAGCACTTCGTTGCTCTTTCCAAGAAGATAAGGAGTTGCAGTCATTTCTCTGACAAAGAACATTTGCTTCACTAATATCAGATTCATGGCCAGCTGCTGTGTTTTCCCATCTTTCTGCATACACAGTCACTTTTCATGTCAATACTGAGTAATAGTGTAATCTTGTTGAAGACTTTTTAGATAGCAGTTAAACTCAACATACATCATCCCAGCATTGCACATAAACTCAATTGACGTAACAACAGGAACAGTTATGATCAAGCTTGCAGGCAGTGATGACTTCACTATGACTGCTGCCCGACTGACAGTAATTCTAAAACACCTCCCAATTTCAGAGATGTTAATATCTGAGGAAAAAAATGTGTGTCTTAGAGTTAGCAGAATACAGTATTACTTATTCATACACTGTATAAAGAAACCAAACCTGTTTGCCTTTGAGTTGATTCCAACTCTTAGCAACCGTAAAGGACAGATGAGAACTGCCCCATAGGGTTTCCAAGGAGTGCCTGGTGGATTTGAACTGCCAGCCTTTTGGTTAGCCGCTGTAGCTCTTAACCACTACGCCTCCAGGGTTTCCATACACTGTATAGGGGTGACAAACTCAAATGCCCACAGGGCCAGTTAAGTCATATATATGAGTCCGGCTGTGTGTAAGAAATATGTGCCCCTCTGTGTCAAATATTTTTGTCTCTCTTTCATCAGTGCTGCAAACGATTAATAAGCTTGGCTGCTAATTGAAATATTGGCAGTTCAAGTCCACCCAGAGATGCCTTGGAAGAAAGGCCTGGTAATCTACTTCCGAAAAATCAGCCATTGAAAGCCCTATGGAGCAAGGTTCTACTCTGACACACATGGAGTTGCCATGAGTTAAAGTCGACTCAATAGCAACTGATGGCTCAATAGTGATGTGGGTACAAAGACATTTTCCACATTAAGGAAAACATGGTGGCCTCAGCACTGGCTACTCAACGGGGAGTAGTAGCAAACTGAGGAATGTATGCCCCATCTAAAGGGGGCAGATACCAGTCAGCTGGAGTCAAAAGTTACCGTGTCAACATCCTTTAAGACTTTGAGCACAGTATTGCCCAACCTTCTGATTTTTCAAGAAAAGCTGGGAATCTTGATTTTTATGTGAAATCTCATAACTTTTAAGTATTGGCAATGAATTCAAAAATTTTAAAACACTATGCATGCCACACAAAACAAATTTGTGTGCTACATTTGCTTCATAGCTCACCAGTTGGGGGCAAGATACACCTCACATAGGTCAACCATCTTCCTGAGGATATAGTTGAGCAAAAACCTATCAGCATGCTTCATAAGGTGATGAAAATGTTCTAAAACTGACTGTGGTGATAGTTGCACGTACCTGTGAATATACTAAGAAACAATTAATTGTACACTTTAGGTGGGTGAATCAGGTGCTATGTGAATTATTGCTCAATAAAACAGTTTAAAAACTGTATCAGCATGACTGACGAAGTGATCATAATCATATGAACAACAAAATCTTCACCCATAGGCATCAGGGCACATTAGGTACCAGTAGAAACATTCAACAGGAAGGGTTTATTCAGTCAGCTCATTATGGATATTTTTCTCAGAACTGGCTAAGTGTAATAGAACCAATTTACTAGGAGGATTGCAAGACTTGGAACTGGGAACAAGACGTTCCTCAGAATGCAAAAATGGATTTTCAGGCACCAAGTATTCTTTAAGAATGAGAATTCCTTCTGGAAGTTCCAGTCTTGCTTGGCACTTTTCTCACTTAGAATAAACAACGTGCTATTACCAGCCTCCCAGCTCCCCTGGGGCCACAGGAGGGGAAAGCACAGACTGGCGAAACAGAAGTGGGGGCGCAGGGCGACGCTGACTACTTGGGATTGCCCTTCACATTGTCCTTTGCAATCCAGGCCTAGAAAAGACTCCCTTTTTTGAATAGAGCAAGGGAGATAGGAAGATGGAAGAATTAGGGGTGCTAACAATGGCTCAGCCCAATTGGTTTAACTCTCATTTAAAGGCTTAGGGTCAGCCAAGGCAAACTTTAATTTTTATCAACCCAAAGACTGGATCCTGAATATAACTGCTCTCATAATGGAATTCAAGGCATGGAATTCTCCATGAGTACTTAATTTTCTGGGACTCAGTTTCCCATCTTTAAAATTAGCAGACCTGATTAAACGAGTGTTTTTTAATCTATGTTCTGAGAAACTTTAGGAATTCAGATAATATGCTGAAGTGGGGGGGGGGGGGTCTGGTTTTATATGGTTTATATTTGATCTTAAGGTAAAACTTTCATGCAGTAGAAAAGTACACACCTAAAAAAAAAAAAATGCAAGGTTTGAAAGACACTGGCTAAGTGATCTAAAGTCCCTAGGTGGTACAAATGGTTAGCACACTTGGCTGCTAACCAAAAGGTTGGAGGGTCGCGTCCACCCAGAGGCACCTTGGAAGAAAGGCCTGGTGATCTACTTCCAAAAAATCAGCCATCAAAAACCCTATGGAGAACAGCTCTACTCTGACACACATGGGGTCACCATGAGTCTGAGTCGATTCAATGGCAGCTGATATTTAAAGTGATCTAAGTGATTCAGAACAAGGCCTGTACAGCTTTAACACTTTATGATTATAAAACCTCTTCAATCTCCATATACATTTTAATATTGTTTTCATCACATAAAATGCAGAGACATCTTGGGATGAAATAACAACTCCAGCTTTTACTCCAGTGGGAGTCAGTGTGAAGTTCTGGCAAGGCTGAGGAGGCAAAGGTACAAATGCTTTGATCTTTTCTAAAAGAAGCTCTCTTTTTTCAGATATTGCAAGGTGACAGACAAGAGTATGAGCCTGGGGAGTATGAGCTTGGGGAGAATGGTGCACACTAGGAACAAGGAGCCCCAGTATCTCTTCATCTTCTCACTGTCAAATACATACACCCTGACTGAATTTGCACATACAAGTGAAGAGAGAACCGAGAAAATATTCAGGATATAATGGCTCCAAACCATTGTTTTCTGGAAATGCAGGAAATTGAAATTAAAATAAATTCCACCATGCAGAAAAGAAAACACATTGCTTTTGCCTTGATTCTGACTCTTAGTGACCCCCTGTGTTACAGAGGAGAATTGATCCATTGGGTTTTCTTGGCCGTAATATTTATGGGAGCAGCTTGCCAGGCCTTTTTTCCCTGGTGCTGCTGGGTGGGTTTGAACCTCCAACCCAGCAGTACCATAGAAGAAAGATTTCAAACCATTTTTTTCTTCTTTTTTTAAATTTATTTGAATATTTTATTGTGCTTTAGGTGAAAGTTTACACAGCAAATTAGGTTCCCATTTAACAATTTTTATACAGATTGTTCTGTGCCATTGGTTATAGGTTTTGCAATGTGTCAGCATTCTCATTATTTCCATTCTGTTTGTTCTGTTTCCATTTATCTAGCTTCCCTGCCCCTCCTTGCCTTCTCATCTTTGCTTTCAGGTAAATGTTGACTGTTTGGTCTTGTATAGTTGATTGTTTAAGGGAGCACATTTCTCATGGGTGATATTGTTTATTTTATAAGCCAATCTATTATTTGGATGAAATGTGACCTCCAGAATCGGCTCCAGTTCCAAGTTCAAAGAGTATCTTATGGCAATAGTCTTGGGGTTCCTCTAGTTTCTGTCAATTTCCTTTTCAGGAATTTGAGTTTTGTTCCACATATTTCTCCCATTCTGTCCAGGACCTTCTATTGTCTCCCTGGTCAGAACAGTTGGTAGTGGTGGTAGCCAGGCACCATCTGTTTCTCCTAGTCTCAGGCTAGCAGAGGCCATGGTTCATGTAGACTAGTTTCTTCTTTTAGTCTTTGATTTCCTTCATTCTCTTTTGTTCCAGACAGGAAGAGACCAATAGTTGTATCATAGATGGCCTCCGCGAGCTTTTAAGATCCGAAATGCTGCTCACCAGACTAGAATATAGAACATTATCTTTATGAACTCCCTATAGGAGAGAGTAGAACTGGCCCTAAGGCAAACCATTTTCTTCTATAAATGCAGAAAATTGAAATTAAAATAAATTCCACTGTGCAAACCAGGAATAAAATGAACTACTTTTTAAACCACAGAATGACAAACTGACAGACATACTGTGGTGCTTGCGTGTTGCTATGATGCTGGAAGCCATGGCACCGGTATTTAATACCAGCAGGGTCACCCATGGTGGACAGGTTTCAGTGGAGCTTCCAGACTAACACAGACTAGGACGAAGGATCTAGCTATCTACTTCTTTAAAAACTGGCCAGTGAAAATCTTGTGAATAGCAGCAGAACACTGTCTGAATGTTCTGAAAGATGAGCCCCTCAGGTTGGAAGGCACTCAAAATTCAACTGGAGAAGAGCTGCCTCCTCAAAGTGGAGTCGACCTTAATGACATGGATGGAGTAGAGGGTCAGTGAAAAAGAGGAAGACCCTCAGTGAGATGGATTGACACAGTGGCTGCCAACAGTGGGCTCAAACATAGCAATGATTGTGAGAATGGCTCAGGACCAGGTAGTGTTTTATTCTATTTTACATAGGGTTGCTATGAGTCAGAACCAATTCGATGGCATCTAACAACAACAACTTCTTTAACATACTCAATAACTTCCCACCACCTTTCCTGTGCCTGGAATTTTCTTTGGTCCATTCTAACCACTTCTTTAAATCCAAGTCATATGCAGACTGAGTGGTAAGTCCTTTTCCAATCTCTGCATCCCTCCCACACTTCTCAAGCCTTGTAGCACCTATTATCTTCTATAACTACTGTCTGTAAGTGGCTAGCTTTGTGTTATACACAGACATACATATGTTCAACTTTTCACCTGAACACTCCTAAAGTTAGGGACCGTGATTGCTTTTTTGGTATTGTCCATGTTTCTTGCACATATATAAATAGATAATCAATAAATCAGTTGAAGGATTACATATAATTAAATGAATATTTTTTGTGTTTGTGGGCAAAAATACTATTAGTATATGAGGAATGAGAAATGTGGATTGAAAAGCACTTTGAGAAAAAACTGAAAATAACCTAATTGTTCACATAGTGGTATGAGACTAAGTAGTAACATGAAAATAATGCTTACAATATAATGGTAAGATCTAGTGCTGCTGTATCTAGTGCTCTAACAGAAATACTACAGGTGGATAGCTTAAATAAACAGAAATGTATTTTCTCACCATTTAGGAGGCTAGAAGTCTGAATTCAGGGTGGCAGCTCTGTGGGAAGGCTTTCTCTCTCTATTGACTCTGGAGGAAGGTCCTTGTCTCTTCTGAGCTTCTGCACCTGGGTGATCTTCATGTGGCCTGGCATCTCTCTTCCCCCATCTCTGCTTGCTAACTTGGATTTAATCTCTTTTATATCTCAAAATAGATTGACTCAAGATATACCCAACGTTAATTCTATTTCATTAATGTATCAAAGACAACCCGTTCCCAAATGGGATTATAACCATGGGCATAGAAGTTAGGACTTACAACACACATTTTGGGGGGACATAGTTCAATCCATAACAGTAAGTGAAGAAAGTAAGATGTGTTATGCTACAAGTTTATTAATACATTTAAAGAAAGCTCATATCTTAAAAAACTGGAAGATTTCAAAACAATGTTTACAATTATTAGATTCAAAATAGCATTTTTCTCTATTTAAAAGAAATTGGTAATGAGGTTCATATTAATTTTAAAATGAAAAAATATAATAAAAAAGGAACACGCTTTGAGTTTCCACCCTAAAGATATCAGTTGGCTTTAGTGATAACATGATCTGGAAGTCCACATAGTTGCCGTGTTTTAGAAAAATCATCTTCTGGCAAATACTCTTTTTTGATAGTTCTCAAAATAAAATTGATATCTCTTTCCGTGGTCTTCATTGTGGGCCTTCTTCTTAATAAATTTCATTCCATGGTGTGTGGTGTTGCAGCAACATGCCTGCGTCTCCCTATCAGAGACGATTTCATAAGCTAACTAAACCAATTTCTTTCCTAGTGTATGTTCATCTCCATTAAGAACCTGGTGAGTAAGAAAACATTGCAATTATCTTAGAGGTCTCTAACATGCTTTCCTGTTTGAAGCCACATGCTGGATTAGAGCCTGGAAGAAATAATCTAATAAAAGTAATGAAGTCTACTAGCAACCTGAGGAAAAGCCTCAGAACATTTTGTCCTCTGGCAAGTACTGACCTAGACTGGAATGGCAAACCACTAGACAGTGTTTCCAGGGATATGCGGCAGGTCTAAGGAGTCCTGGTAGTGCAGTAGTTAAAAGTGCTCGGCTGCTAGCCAAAAGGTCAGCGGTTCAAACCCATCAAACCTACCAGCTGCTCCAAGGGAGAAAGATGTGGCAGTTTGCTTCCGTAAAGATTTACAGCCTTGGAAACCCTATGGGGCAGTTCTACTCTGTCCTATAGGGTCGTTATGAGTAGAACTCAACCCAATGGCAGTGGGTTTTTTGAGGGGTTTTTACACTATATATCTATGTATGTGTGTGTACACACACACACATACATAAATATATATATATATAGTTATGGATTGAACTGTGTCCCCCAAAATGTGCATCAACTTTGCTAGGCCATGATTCCCAGTATTGTGTAGTTGTCCTCCATTTTTTGATCTTATGTGATAATCCTATGTGTTTATGTGTTGTGAATCCTAACTTCTATGATGTTAATGAGGCAGAATTAGAGGTAGTTATGTTAATGAGGCAGGACTCAATCCCCAGGATTAGGTTGTGTTTTGAGTCAATCTCTTTTGAGATATAAAACAGAGAGTGGAGCAGAGAGGAGAGGGACCTCCTACCACCAAGAAAGAAGAGCCAGGAGCAGAGCTCATCATTTGGACCTGGGATCTCTGCTCTGAGAATCTCCTAGACCGGGTGAAGATTGATGACAATGACCTTCCCCCAGAGCCGACAGAGAGAGAAAGCCTTCCCCTGGAACTGCTGCCCTGAATTCAGACTTCTAGCCTCCTAGATGGTGAGGGAGTAAATTTCTGATTTTAAAGCCTTCCACTTATGGTATTTCTGTTATAGTAGCAATAGATAACTAAGATACATACACACACACACATATAATATATATGTTGTTGTTATTAGGTGCCGTCGAGTAGATTCTGACTCATAGCAACCCTATGTACGACAGAATGAAACACTGTCCACTCCTGTGCCATCCTCACAATTGTTGTTATGCTTAAGCCCATTGTTGCAGTCACTGTGTCAATTCATCACATTGAGGGTCTTCCTCTTTTTCTTTGACCCTCACTTTACAAACATGATGTCCTTCTCCAGGGATTGACCCCTCCTTACAACATGTCCAAAGTATGTGAGATGTGGTCTCGCCATCCTTGCTTCCAAGGAGCATTCTTGTCGCACTTTGTCCAAGACAGATTTGTTCATTCTTTTGGCAGTCCATGGTGTATTCAATATTCTTCACCAATGTCAAAATTCAAAGGCATCATTTCTTCTTCAGTCTTCCTTATTCATTGTCTAGCTTTCACATGCATAAGTTGTTGTTGTTGTTACATGCCATCGATTAGATTCCGACTCATTGCAACCCTATGCACAACAGAACTAAACAGTGCCTGATCCTGCATCATCCTCACAATTGTTGCTATGTTTGGGGCCCATTGGTGCAGCCACTATGTCAATCCATCTCCCTGAGGGTCTTCCTCTTTTTTGCTGACTTTCTACTTTACCAGCATGATGTCCTTCTCCAGGGACTGGTCCCACCTGATAACATGTCCAAAGTATGTGAGACGTAGTCTCATCATCCTTGTTTCTAAGGAGCATTCTGGTTGTACTTCTTCCAAGACAGATTTGCTCATTCTTTTAGCAGTCCATGGTATATTCAATATTCTTTGCCAACACCATAATTCAAAGGCATCAATTCTTTGGTTTTCCTTATTCATCATCCAGTTTTCGCATGCATATGAGGCAATTGAAAACACCATGGCTTGGGTCAGGCACACCTTAGTCCTCAAGGTGACATCTTTGCTTTTCAACCCTTTAAAGCAGTCTTTTGCAGCAGATTTGCCCAATGCAATGCGTCCTTTGATTTCTTGACTGCTGCTTCCATGAGTGGTGATTGTGGATCCAAGTAAAATGAAATTCTTGATGACTTCAATCTTTTCTCCACTTATCATGATGTTGCTTATTGATCCAGTTGTGAGGATTTTTGTTTTCTATATGTCAAGGTGTAATCCATGCTGAAGGCTGTGGTCTTTGATCTTCATCGGTAAGTGCTTTAAGTCCTCTTCACTTTCAGCAAGCAAAGTTATGTCATCTGCATAACGCAGACTGTTAATGAGTCTTCCTCCAATGCTGATGCCCAGTTCTTCCAGAGTCCAGCTTCTCAAATTATTTGCTCACCATACAGATAGAATAGGTATGGTGAAATTATACAACCTGACCCATACCTTTCCTGACTTTAAACCACGCAGTATCCCCTTGTTCTGTTTGAAAGACTGCTTCTTGATCTGTGCACAGATTCCTCATGAGCACAATTTAGTGTTCTGGAATTCCTATTCTTCGAAATGTTATCCATAATTTGTTATGATCCATATAGTCGAATGCCTTTGCACAGTCAATAAGACACAGGTAAACATCTTTCTGGTATTCTCTGCTTTTAGCCAGGATCCATCTGACATCAGCAGTGATAACCCTGGTTCCACATCCTCTTCTGAATCCAGCTTGAATTTCTGGCAGTTTCCTATCAATATACTGCTGCAGCCACTTTTGAATGATTTTACTTGCATGTGATATTAATGATATTGTTTGATAATTTGCACATTCAGTTGGATCACTTTTTTTTAATTGTGCTTTAAATGAAAGTTTGTAGTTCAAGTTAGTTTCTTAGACAAAACTTTATACACACACTGCTATGTGACCCTAGTTGTACTCCCCATACTATGACAGCATACCCCTACTTTCCACTCCAGATTTCCTGTGTCCATTCTACCAGCTCCTGTCCCTTTCTGCCTTCTCATCTTGCCTCTGGACAGGAGCTGCCAATTTAGACTCATGTATCTACTTGAGCTAAGAAGCACACTTTTCACAGGTATCATTTTATGTCTTATAGTCCAGCCTAATCTTTGTCTGAAGAGTTGGCTTGGGAATGGTTTTAGTTTTGGGCTAACAGAAAGTACGGTGGCCATGTCTTCTGGGATTCCTCCAGTCTCAGTCAGACCACTAAGTCTGGTCTGCTTACTAGAATTTGAGTTCTGCTCCCCACTTTTATCCTGCTCTGTCAGGGACTCTCTATTGTGTTCCCCATCAAGGCAGTCATTGGTGGTAGCTGGGCACCATCTAGTTCTCTTGGTCTCAGGCTGATGGAGTCTCTGGTTTATGTGGCCCTTTTGCCTCTTGGTCTAATATTTTCCTTGTGTCTTTGGTATTCTTCATTCTCCTTTGCTCCACATGGGTGGATCACCTTTCTTGTGAATATGCATAAATATGGATCTCTTCCAGTTGATTGGTCAGATAGCTGTCTTCCAAATTTCTTGGCATAGACAAGTGAGCACTTCCAGTCCTGCATCTGTTTGTTGAAACATTTCAATTGGTATTTCATCAATTCCTGGAGCCTTGTTTTTTGCCAGTGCCTTCAGTGCAGCTTGGACTTCTTCCTTTGGTACCATCGGTTCCTGATCATATGCTACCTCCTGAAATGGTTGAACATTGACCAATTCTTTTTGGTATAGTGACTCTGCATATTCCTTCCATTTTCTTTTGATGCCTCCTTAGTCATTTAATATTTTCCCCATAGAATCCTTCAATATTGCAACTTGAGGCTTGAATTTTTTCTTCAGTTCTTTCATCTTGAGAAATGCCGAGTATGTTTCTCCCTTTTGAATTTCTATTTCCAGGTCTTTGCACATGTCTGTCATTATAATACTTTACTTTATCTTCTCGAGCCACCCTTTGAAATATTCTGTTCAGCTCTTTGACTTCATTATTTCTTCCTTTCATTTTATCTACTCGACATTAAAGAGAAAATTTCAGAGTCTCTTCTGACATCCATTTTGGTCTTTTCTTTCTTTCCTGACTTCTTAATTACCTCTTGCTTTCTTCATGTATGATGTCCTTGATGTCATTCCACAACTTGATGTCATTAGTGTTCAATGTGTCAAATCTATTCTTGAGATGGTCTCTAAATTCAGGTGGGATATACTCAAGTCCTTGGGCTCTCGTGGACTTGTTCTAATTTTCTTCAGTTTCAACTTGAACTTGCATATGAGCAATTGATGGTCTGCTCCAAAGTCAGCCCCTGGCGTTGTTCTAACTGATGATATTGAGCTTTTCCATCCTCTCTTTCCACAGATGTAGTCAATTTGATTCCTGTGTATTCCCTTCCACATGTATAGTTGCCATTTAAGTTGGTGAAAAAAGTATTTCCAATGAAGAAGTCGTTGGCCGTGCAAAATTCTATCATGTAATCTCCAGCATCATTTCTACCACCAAGGCCATTTTTTACAACTACTAATACTTCTTCTTTGTGTCCAACTTTTGAATTCCAATCACCAGTAATTATCAATGCATCCTGATTGCATGTTCAATCAATTTCAGACTGCAGAAGTTGGTAAAAATCTTCAATTTCTTCATCTTTGGCCTTAGTGGTTGGTGTGTAAATTTGAATAATAGTCATATTAATTGTTCTTCCTTGTAGGCATATGGATATTTTCCTATCACTGATAGTGTTGTACTTCAGGACAGATCTTGAAATGTTCTTTTTGAGGATGAACTCAACGCCATTCCTCTTCAAGTTGTCATTCCCGGCATAGTAAACCATATGATTGTCCGATTCAAAATGGCCAGTACCAGTCTATTTCAAGTCATTAATGTTTAGGACATCGATCTTTATGTGTTCCATTTCATTTCTGATGATTTTCAGTTTTTCTAGATTCATATTTCTTACATGCCACGCTCTGATTATTAATGGATGTTTGCAGCTGTTTCTTCTCATTTTGAGTCATGAAACATCAGCAAATGAAGGTCCAGAAAGCTTGACTCCATCTACATCATTAAGGTCAACTCTACTATGAGGATGCAGCTCTTCCCAAGCTGCACTTTGAGTGTATTCCAACCTGGGGGGGCTCATCTTCCAGCACTATGTCAGACAATGCTCCACTGCTATTCATAAGGTTTTCACTGGCTAATTCTTTTCAGAAGTAGACCGCCAGGTCCTTTTTCCTAGTCTGTCTTAGTCTGGAAGCTCAGCTGAAACCTGTCCACCACGGATGACCCTGCTGGTATTTGAATACCAGTGGTATAGCTTCCAGCATTATAGCAACATGCAAGCCCCAGTATGACAAACTGACAGACAAATAATATACATGTATATTCAGGACGGTATAATTTACCCAAGACAGCAAAAGAAAGTGAGATATTTTATCCTTCCCCACCCCCCACCCCAGAAGGGCCTGGTTACTTTAAAAGACTTGCCTAAATGAACATATCTAAAATAATACACTCTACCTCCATATTTCTACAGCTGGAAATAGACACAAATTACTCCAAACTCCTTTTCTTACCTCACCTCTGTTACTGCCTTAAGACACCAAGAAAATGCCCAATGATCAATATAAAACTCCAACTTAATCTCCTCCACAGTTTTTGCTATGTGACGTAGTCCCAGGCAATTACACATATTCGCAAGTCTGCTGTGGCATTCCTGGAAACATTTTTATTTTCCTGATTAAAGTTGCAATCTTTCCCCAATCCTTCCCTTTTATTCTACTTTTTACTGACTCAGATGGAGACGTGAGGGTCAGAGTTGCAGCAGCCATAATGCAATTATGAGGGAATAGCCAAGAGACTTGCAGAAATATTGGATCTGACATTGTTATATTACCTAAATATATCTGCAAACCATCTGCCTTCAGCCTTCTTAGTATTTATTTAGGGCAATACAGTTTGATTTTTCTTTTCATTCTTAAGTCTAACCTGTTTATTACCAACCTCAGTTGCCTTAGTTTACAAATCTATTTGTTTTCCTATTTGTCTGATTCCCTCTCTGTTGTTCTTAAACCCACATGTGAAAATATGTCCATTTTTCAGACCTCTCTATGATGTTTGTTGCATTACACCAGTATTTAACAGTGTTTGTGTGTCAGAATAGGAGACTGATCATATACTCCACCAAAAAAAAAAAAAAATGCAGATAGGGCAGAGAATATGAAGAATTTAGTGAACAAGTATATTTAGAAAACATTGGAAACTCTGTTCCCCTTATAGAGCTTCACAATACCAATAAGGCTACTAAAAACTTTGAAAAGTAGAAGTACTATAGTGAGGCAATCTGAGTAACATTCGATGTTTCCCAATCTTACTGTGCATGAACAAGTAACCCATTTGTCATCTAATGCCCATCTCTCAGAGGAAAGGTTCTGAGGACCATATGTGGGAAACACTGTACTACATTCATCCTTAACTATTTGTTTAAGTATCATTTTATATTTTCTTACTTACAGATGAGCCATATGTCCTGACAGATTTTAGAGACACTCCTAGAGAATTCAAACCAACAGACGTGCCCACACGCACCAAAGAAAGACAGGTAGCAGTGAAATGTATGATTCCTTCTGGCTAGTTATAAATTCCTTGTTTTCTTTGCTAGAAGATGCTGTTACTGATACTGCCAGTGATTGTAACTTGCACATATATTTCTAGATGGAGACAAATCTTTCCGGACTAACTGTATACCTTGATAAGTCTTTGTGCTTTGCTCTAAAAGGATGATAGCTACAATTCTGTGAAAGAAGTGATTCTTTCTAATCTATGACATATCTGGTGTTCTTGTAGTTCTTCTTCACCTTTAATGCCAAACTTGCTTCCCCTTGGGTACAGTTTCTTCTCTTAGTTCTGGTAGCTGAGGTACCTTCAAGGAACCATCGGTTGTGATCACTACCACCCCACCACCCCGACCCCAGCTGTGAACTAGCATCTATTCTAAATTACTTCCTCTGTGCCATGAGCTCTAGTGTAGCTAATCAGGGTGGTGTCTTTTTTCTTTTTTCTCTTCATATCATCTTAATTTTTGAGCCAGAATAATTTAAGTACCAGGGTCTTGTCGGATTTTGCAACCATGAACAGCCTTACAAAGTCTAGGCGTTTTGCCAGAAATCTAAACTTGGTTGAACTATGTTAAAAGGTTAAGCATTTCACATAGTTTGGGTTCCCTCACCCCCACTGCACTCCCAGCCTCTGCTTTGTTCTTAAATGTCTTTTTTATCAAGAAATGGAATAACTAATAATATGCTGGATAGAGCATTTTCAACCACCACACTGTAACCATAGTAGTGCTAAAAAATCCCAAACAAATGTTCATCACAATTCTCTCCTTAATCAAAAAAAGCCAAGAACAGAGTCAACTGAGTCTGTTTTAAGAGGAAATGCTAGAAACTTTCCATAAAGCATAGCTTTTAAAATGAAGCTCCTGTTAATTGTTGTAATAGCTTTTATGTCAACAAATAAATGTTAAATGTCCTAAAATAAATGTCAATGAATAAAAATAAATCACTTCTCTGGTCTGGAGGAGAGTATAAAAATACTATCTGATTCCTTAGCCTCCAGTTTTGAAAGCCTTCTTCTGATTATTTCCTGGAACACCAAATGCCTGTTTACTCTTGGGCAGAATGCTTCTGAGGTTCTCAAGCCCTCAGTCAACAAGGATATTGAAGGGAAAGGAAGTAAAACATCCAGGAATCATCCTTGATACACCCAGTTCCCTCAGCCTCACACCACACCCAAGGATAAGTGCTGTCAACATCTCTGCTAAAACATTTCCCATGTTTGCCTAATTCTCTCCGTCCCCACTTCCGCCACCCTGCTCCCAGCCACCGCCCTCTTTTGCCTAGATTCCTACAGTAGTCCCCTAACTGACCTCCTTTTCTCTGCTCTGCCTCCGTTCACCACAGAATAGCCAGGCCAGTGGGTCTCCAGTGGCTTAGAATAAAAATGCAAGCTTCTTATCTTGTTTTACAAGGCCCTTCTTAAAACCTCTCCTCACTCACCTCTCTTGCCACTTGCGGCCTTCTTTCTTTCCTGCGAACACTCTGATCTTATATCTGTCTATGGGCCTTTGTTGGCCATGTCCTTCCCCCATCTTGTGTAGCTGGCTTCTCCCTGTCTTTAGTTCTCAGTTTAAGTGTTGTCTCCCTTAGGACAACCTTCCCCAAGCACACATTAAAAATCCACCTTCTCAAACCCTCAGTTATTGTCTGTCAGATTCCTCTTTCAAACACTCTACAAGGAACTTTCCCTGTCTGATATTTTATCTATAATTTATCTACCTGTCTATCTGTCTGTCTGTCTATCTACCTATCATCTGTCTGCTGACTCCCTCCACTAGTGTCACAACCAGGAATCATATCTATCTTGTTTAGCATAGTACTTAGAACATAGAAGGACAAAATAAATACCCACTGAATGAATATACAAGCGGGACAAGAACTGAATATTGGGTGCTTACCTCAGCTCTCTGGCTCTGTCATTGGGAGATGTAATGACAATAGATACCAAGTGCTATTGGGTTGAGTTCAATCTTAGGAGCTGGACATACTGATGAATATCTTGGGGTGTGCCATTAGCCTTCATGAACAAAACCAGGAAAAATGTAGTTACTTATCTAAACAGAGAGACCAATGTTTGTCTTCACTCATGGGGAAATGAACTTCTCCAGGCAGCCATTTGTGTCTTTGACATGTTCAATATAGTTTCAGCTACTACTTTTCAAGGCAATCCTTGAGAAGAAATCTCCCTAAATGGAGAACATGTCATTTTACTTAATGTACTAACTAAATAACTGAGAGCTTTCTGAAAGATTGTCACGACTTCATAAGGAGTTAACAAACATCATTAAGTAAAATAGGCACAGTGTCCTCATGTCTTAGCAAATGGTCAGAAGACTCATAATATATAGGGTGAAAATTATATCTATGATCAAAGATCAGAGCCAAAATTGGTCACTGTAAAAGTGTTTAACAAATCCTTGACTTCTAAGTTGGTTTTTATCTGGAGCCAGGATTAACAAGAGGAAGCATGACCAGAATGGAATGTGAGGTTTGAGCACTGGGGAAAAGATGTCCCCAGGGCTATGAGTGGCTTTTGGTCAGCAGCCCTCGGAGCTGGGTTGAGTTCAATCTTAGGCAATTTTGCTGTCATGACCAATCAATAGGATGGGAATAAAACTGGAAAAAGAACCTGGGTAGAAAAGCACACCAAAATATATTTTATGAGGATAAGAGAAAAGGGAAAGATCATGGTAAAGTCAGTTCTGAGAGAATGCAGATAATGACAAACGTATTGATTAGAAAAGAGCAAGAAAGTTGACTGGCCCCAACTTCATAAATAACAAAGATTACAGAAGGCACTGCTTTTCTGAGATTCAGGCTCCCACAGAGGGAATCAAAGTGGAACCTGAATTTGATCAGATTAGTACCCAGCAAAGAGCTTCTGATAAAAATCTTGTCCTATCATTGATCATACAATATAAATGTTCAAAATACGATGTGATCCACATGATAAACAACTGTTGTTCTTGTGGGCCACCAAGTTGATTTTCAACTCATAGCAACCCCGTGTGACAGAGTAGCACTGCCCCATAAGGTTTTCTTGGCTGTAACCTTTACAGGAGCAGATCACCAGGTCTTTCTTCCACAGAGTTGCTGGGTAGGTTCAAACTGCCCACCTTTCACTTAGCAGTCAAGCATTTAACCATTGCACCACCGAGGTTCCTTGATAAGCAACTTGTATCCCCAAAAATCTCACAAGAGAAAGCATATGATGAGGAAAAGGACTGTAATTCCTTTTGAAGAACAACATGAAAATAAAAGTTATAGACCTGTATCAAAGAGGCCACTTATGTCTTTGATTTGTTTATTTAACAAGTATTTATTGGGCATATACTATGTGCCAGGTACTGCACTAGGCACTGTGAACATAAAGAAAAATGAGTTATATTTAGATTTCAGGAAAATATGGAGTACAGCAGCCAGCCCATGTACAAGTTGAAGTTGCCCACAGCAGCGATGTCGTGGGTCAAGGGGGGTCCTGTTTGGTAAGAAGGGAGAAAAATATTTTTTCTTTTCAATTATCACATCATCACAGTTCAGCAAATGCTACCAAAATAGAACTCATTTTATCACTTTTCTAGACATGTATTTTTATCACTAAAGACAAGGAAAGATACATCTAGATACTATTTGCTTAAAATAGTATCTAAGCAATATCTTCTCTCCCACTTCAGAATTCCTCCCCCCATAATGAGATGGTTTTCCTTAATTACTATTATTATTATATTAAATAGAAAGCCCCTGCCCACCAATACATTTTAGTCATTTTTTAATTATTCCATTTCCTAAACATATGCTAATTTTTTATCTTAAAATTTGTTTGCCAATGTTATACAATCCTTCTTTGACAGTGATCCATACATTCATTCATTCATCCATTGATCCAACAAATGTTGCTGAGTGCATAGTTTGTGTTGGTTATTGAACTAGACAATAGGAAGACAAAGACAAATAAGACACAACTGATCCCTGCCCTTGAGGAGTTATATCCTGGTGAGCCCAAGTAAATAGGGAATCCCAATAGTGTGTCAAGTGCTACGATAGAGGATAAGTATTAGATACTATGAGGGCATATTATCAGACAAAGTCTTGGAGTGCCAGGAAAATTTTTCAAGGGTCACAACATCTAAATGAGAACTTAAAGAATGAGAATAATTTATCCAAGTAAAGAATAAAAAGCAAGAATGTTCTAATCAAAGTGAGAAGTATTTTCAGAAGCCAATAGAGATGAGAGATACATTCCAGAAATTACACATATATGACTGTGTATATTGGGGATGGAAATTATGATGGAGGGGTAGAAGATGTGGATGGTGCTCAGGTTCCAAGAAGATAAGCAAGAAATAAGTAGCAAAGGATTTGATAAGCCATGCTAAGTATGCTGAATTTTATCATGGGGGTAATGGGAGCCTTTGGAGGTTTTCAAGCAGGGAAGCCATAAAAATAGTTTCGTGTTTTAGATAGCTAACACTGCCTGCAGACTTAAAAGCAGGTTTCAGGAAAACATGGATTATAGCAACCCAAATACCAGCTGAAGGTGGTCAGAGCAGGCACGTCACAGGTCAAAGGGGGACTGTTCGGTAAGAAGGAGAAATTTGAGCATATTAAATACTGATGTTAACAAATGCATATAGAAGATTGAAAACACAGAAGGGAGAGGATAATCCACTATGCAGTACTTGAAGACATAAGAAGGGATATGATCCAGAGTGCAGATCAGAAAATAGCCTTACAGGAGAGACATCTTCCCTTGGAACACGAGGAAACAGGAAACGTTGGATGTGAATACAGCTTACATTTTAAATTTGGTGGTGGGAATGAGAAACTTCTCTTTTGGTGGTTTCTGTTTCCCCTCAGATCAGCTGACAAGATTTGTTGCTGAAAGTGACAGGAGAGGAGGAAGGACAAGGAGTTTAAGAAGAGTGAGAAACCTGAAGTAGCCATATTGGAAAACGGTACAGAGAGATGACTAGCACACACAGAATCTCTCTGGGTTATGTTGTGTGTTTGGTTGAGGTAAAAGCCATACATTTCATGAATCTGGACAACAGCTCAGGTATAGATGTCTAGAGAGCAGACATTTAAAATGACTTAGGATTAAATTTTTTTCAGGTGGGTATGAAGGAAGGAGAATAGGGCAAAAGAATCTAAGGATACTGGCAAAATTATGGCCCAAGGGATAAACGATGGAGCATAGATGAGAAGGAAGAGAACTGAGACAGAAGAAGACTGATGGATATAACAAAATAAGCAAGAAACTAAATATTCCTAAGAGGTAAAATTTAAATATAGCAGGAGTCATTATATATGAGAGTTCGAAGGACAGGAGGTTGATGGGAAAGAGTGGTATAAGTGAATGTAAATACTCAGAGGTGGAGGCACGTTCCAGGAGATGACAAGATCCAAGGTATAAGCATGGGAGTGAGTAACTGAAAAGGTCATTGGAGTTGAGGCTGTTAAAGAACTGACAGACCAGGGTACTGGTGGGTTATCTAAGTAGATATCCAAGAGAATGTCAGAATTCAAGGTGGAGAGAAAGACTGCAAGCTGAAGCCTTCAGTGAACCAATTACAGTGTCACGAAAGGTCAATGAAAAGGGATAAAAGATGATACAGTCAGACAGCCTGAGCCCCAAACAGGCAGTAGTTTTGATGTGAGGGTGGATGAGTAGTGGTTTGGAAAAAGCCAAGGATGGGGATGCTGAACTCACTTACTACCTTGAGGAAAATGAGGTGTGGACTAATAGCCTGACTCTACTTGAGAGGGCTTCAGGGGAAGCTGTTTCCTTGAGGGCATTCAGTTTTCAGTTAAAGCCAGGAGGTGGATGAAACCAAGGGATAAGGGTTGAGGATGTTATGCTGTTGGTTAACTATAGGAGAGGTTTTCACATGCTGCAGATGAAAGTCTGGCTTCCTAAAGAACAGTTTGAAGTTGACTCAGAGGAGGGAGAATACCTCAGGGGGTGAGACATAATTTATGTCTCAAGTGTTAGTCAAGGACATCAGAGATGTGAAGCATAGTGCTTTCCGCTGACCTCCGCTTTTCCAAAGGATGAGTCATAGCTTTCCTTTTAGAGCTGTGGACACTTTAGGCTTCTAAGAAAGATGTAGTTATAGGTGGATTCATTTTCACTTACTAGGGTGCCCAGCCAAGGAGCCCTGGTAGTACAGTGGTTAAGTGCTCACCTGCTAACTGAAAGGTTGATGTTTCAAACCCACCAGCAGCTCTGTGGGAGAAAGATGTGGCAATCTGCTTCCGTGGTGTCTAACTCCACGGTGAAGTTCTCCTTTCCCCTTTGAAATCAATAATTATCTTGTGGGGAGACACTTTGAAACTGTAAATATCCTGTTCTTCAAATTGTCAATTTATTCATAAGTTTATTTATATCTGTGTGGATTTCCTATTTTAATCAACAGGTTATAATCCATTACTGTTGTTATTCTGATGCTTAAATTGTCCCAAAATTGGCTAGAAGAGCCCATTCAAGCCAGCTTCTGTGCCTTTTAGACATACCCCTAACATCCTTTTATCACTTCCTTGCTTTCTGCACAAGATTTCCTATCTTGTATTTTCCCAGATCCAGTCCTGAAAATAGTCATTTCTTCAAGGAACCCTGATTCTTTTATATGTAAAATAGTATTTAAAAGCCAAGATCTGGGTACTAGATGTACTCATTGTTATTGGGGTGTCACTGCTCTTAGGCCTTCCTGTCAGTGCATATAGCTAGGAAGTACATGCATGTGTATACATATTCCCACTACTTGTCTGTCAGTCTGTCATATGTGGTGACTTGCATGTTGCTGTGATGCTGGAAGCTATGCCGCTGGTATTTCAAATATCAGCAGGGTCATTCATAGTGGGCAGGTTTCAGTGGTGCTTCCAGACTAAGACAGACTAGGAAGAAAAGTCTGGCAGTCTATTTCCAAAAATTAGCCAATGAAAACCTCAAGGATCACAACAGAACACTGTCCAAGTCACTTGCTTTGGACACATCATCAGGAGGGATTAATGGCTGGAGAAGAACATCATGTTTAGTGAAGTAGAGGGCCAGCAAGGGTGAGGGAGTCACTCAGTGAGATGGATTGGCACAATAGCCACAATGACGGATTTGAGCACGCCAGTGATCATGACTATGATGAAGTCAGTGTTTCTTTCTGTTGTATATAAGGTCTTCATGAGCCGGGATGGACTGGACAACAGTTATCTGTCTCTATCTTATATACGTACCTAAATTACATTCATACTCATATACACATTGCATCTTTAATTATCTGTCTATCTATCTATCATTTATTTATGACCATGAATTTACATGGATACCTCCAATTCCAATCCAGCACAACAGGGTTCTTTCTAGTTTCCTCCTTTTCTGTATTGGTAACTCCTTTCTCCAAAAGTAAGAAGCCTGTTTCTACTTTTCTTTAATATATATACTTATTTGATCAACCCCACTCTATGCAATCTGCCATCAGCCTTCCCTGTGTGGATGCTTCCTCTGTCAATGCTCTGATTCCTCATCCTGTCCTCTACCTGGGCAGCTCCCCACCTTGCTCAGGCTCTGAGTCCTCACATCACCCCTCTGCCGGGATGCTCTCTTCATCTTGCTTGGCCTCTGAGACCCCTCTCCAGGTCCCCCCCCTACACCCCGACTTGGTCTCCAACACCCCATACCAGGCTACCCTCCCTCCCTGCTTGAGCTCTGACACCCCACGCCAAGCAACCCCTGTATGGATCTGCTCTTCTTATCCATCTCAGATACCCACTCCTCACAAGGCCGTCCCTCCATGTGGACTCACTCCTTCCCCTGCTCAGGTTCTGACACTCTAGGCCAGCTTCCCCTTCCTCCTTTCCATGATGTCCTGCTCACTCTGATCAGTCTTCGACACCCATGCCCAGACACCACTTCCTTTCATGGATACCCTCCTCACCCTGCTAGGGCTGTGACATCCCTGCCCCTGGTGTGGACCACCTTCACCCTGCTTGGACTCTGGAACACTGCCTGCCTCCCTGACACACACACACACACACACACACACACACACACACACCCCTAAGATGCCTGCCTTGCTGCATCTCACCTAATAGTTTAGGACTGAATTTTTCAGAAAGAAAAGGGAAGGACTATGAATTGCTTTTGACGTGAACAATGAAGGGTTTCAAGATGTCTACAGACTCATGATTTACATTTTTTAATCTCAATGTTATAAACATTATTATAAATATGAGTGTCTGTTTTTTTATTATTGTCCTGGATTACTAATTTATCTAAGATGTTGGATAAAATTCATTGATATCTCATAAGATTTGAAACCAGGTAATTCTGGGGAAAGATTTATTTTATCTGATATCTATCTCTCATGATGAAATGGAATGTGTCACCCACGGTGTCTTTTGCAATGTTGAAAAAGACTGGCCTCATAAATTTTGAGAATTGTAGGTCTGTAATAGTTGCTTCATAATTAACATTCAACTATGCAAAATTGCAGTTTCCCACTTTGCAAACACCATGATTTTAAGGAAAGTCTGCCTTCAGTGAAGAAAGAATCAGCTCTTCAGACTACAGTTACTAACTAGTGAATGACTTTCTGTCCCCCCCTCAATTGTCACAATTTTTTCATGCACATTGTTAGATGTTGGTGTCAACTAAGAATATGGGTGGCATTTTTATTCTTTTTAATAACATCAGAAAATCGGTCTACAAAATGTTAACTTTAAATAAGAATTCATTACTTTCATTGTGTTCAGTAAGTGCCAGATTTTGTTTAGAAATTTGAGGTATGTGTGTGTGTGTGTGAGTATATGTGTATAACACTCACTTTGTATGCAAATTTTCTATATATAGTGTTATTTTGCCATATAGCATGTTAAACACCTTATTAATGTTTTCACATTTGTGGAAGCATATTTATTCTGGTTATCTAAAGACACTCAATATTTAGCCATACACCTATCGAGTTTTGTATTTTACCTTTCTTTATGATATCATGAAGGCATTTAAGTAATAACAAGTTGAAAAGTGAAACTGTTGATTTGATGATTTACTTTAACCTAACTCAAAAACAGAAAGGTGTCAGGCATTATTGAATTTCATTTTTTTTTATTGAAAGTGGTTTTTTCTTAGGTAAAATCTGTGTGTAAAATCTATATTCCTGAAAACTAGCCTTATTTCTGCATGACACTCCATTTAAAATAAGTTATTTTGAAAACCCACAGTGGCCAGTTTAGAATGTCATTTTCCACCTGGAGTTGGGACAAGGTAATTTCTCATTCCAAATATGAATGAAAACAAATGTATTACTTTTCTCTGATAATTTGCCTGTGTAAATTTCAGTCTTCCTTTTTCCAAGAATGCTGAAGCTGCAGTAATTTTACCAACATATTTTGCTTGGATTTATTTTTCAGAAGCCCATTATTTTAAAAATATAAGAATATACCAAATTCACAGTTTGCAATATAATGTATAGTATAGATTTCAATAAAGGCTACAATACCGTTGGTGTTTTATAACTCATTAGTTTTGCTAATGAGTCCACCTTTTACCAGCCTAATTGTGTTAAAGATGATGACTGTGTATATCCATCAGTTTCCAATCTCATTAAAAATTCTCTTGCTCTTTTTTCCTATTTTACCTTTTTTTCCTTCTTATCTTGAAACAATGCATTTTTTTCTATTAATAGATATATGGGATCCCAGGGTAATTTTATCTTTTCTGCTTGCATTACAAAATGAAAACGAATGTATGCTCCCTCCCTGAGTGTGGTTTATAATTCAATAATGCCACAGTTTCTGTTCTTGTCCGTATTCTTACCTCTGCAAGCATATTTGGAGGCCACCCAATCTCATACTCACCTCATGTCTTGTGGGTATCAGGAATAAACAGCAAGTCTAATAACTGGTCTGCCTCTAAGCACCACATCAGGTGACAGGAGAGATGTAAAATAGACCTTTTGCCATAATTTCTCACTCCACTGAAGCTTTTACTTTGGCTAGCTCATAAAAATCTCAATTTTTACTTAGAGTGCTGAATACTTTTCCCAATCTAATCGCTGAGTATATATTTATTTTTAACGAATTGTCCTGAAATTCTGCCTTTTATTTACAAAGCAAAATGTATAAACATCTTCACACCCTGAATGCTGTCTGCCTAAAATAGAATACCATTAAATTACGTGTATAGCTCATATGACAAAAGTCTTATACAGCCTCTGACAGTCTATGACAAAGAATAACTTAAAACAAATGTTATCTTATTTTTAAGTCTAAAAAATATTTTGCAATATTTGGTATAAATCAGATAAAATATAGCAGTTACCAAAATAATTTCTATACATATCCTCCTGCTTCTTGTAAAACTTGATTCCATAAACTTAAATGAGTAAATTTCCCATGGGGAAAAATGTCTCTCATCTACAATTAATTTCTTGATTAGATCTATCCTTGCAGTTTGATGTGATGGATTAGACCTTTTTTCCCCCCAGTGTTACTGTAAATTGCTTAAGGTTTTCAGAGTAAGTGTGCTGTGTAGGAGCTAGAACTAATTTTTTAAATTTGCATAATACACGTGTCCAGAAAGTTGAACTGCTGACTTAACTCCATCTTTTAAAGACAGAGTAAGGCTCTGCACAAATATGGAAAGGTCGAGTTATGCTAATGAGAACCATTTAGTCAGCTGCTTGACACTTATTGGACATGATAATCAAACTGCAGTATAGGCAGTGAACCCTACTGTATAGTACGGCTTATAAATCCATAAGGTATGCAAGAAACATTCCTGTGTCACTGTATATTCGAGCTGCACTCAGCTTGGAGAAGATGTGTGACTCTTGAGGCAGCCCTAGGGAGGACAGAGGGAAGGGGATGGCCTGTGCCCCTCATCGGTGATCCCGCTTGGGGATTAGTTGAGACAATGAAAGAGTACATACAGAAAGTACCCAGCCTATGAAGATTCTGCCATAGGGTTGAAATGAAAGGAGGAAAAGAGGAGAGAGGAGGAGTTAAAAAAAAGCAGGAAGATATAAAATATCAACAATGACATAGATGATCATTTACCAGTTGTCAAAAAGCTACAGATAGGGGAGTAAGATGGTGGATGGGAAACAGAGTCAGGGAGGACCTTTTTTTTTTTCACTTATACCAAGAATAGCCCAGTATTGCACCAGTAAATTAAAAAATCTATTTCATTGTTCTTTGGTACTATTTTGTAGTCTAAATTAAATTTGTTCAACAACAAATAACTGAACTAATAATTCTGGCCAGGCCTTCACATTAATTCTGTAATCTCCAGGAGCCCTAGAGGCGTGGAACCACAGCTGCTGTTCTTGTTGTTAGCCGCCATTTAGTCGGCCCCCGACATCTCTAGTCGGCCCCTGACTCATGGCGACCCGATGTGCAAGGGAACAAAACACAGTGCCCTATTCTGCACCATCCCCACGATCAGTTGCGAATGGGACCCATTATGATCCATAGGGTTTTTAATGGCTGATTTTAGGGGGAACTTAAAACTCAGAGCCTTATTAGCTGTTGTAAGGATCCCCCCTAATGAGCTACACCAAATTAGAATGAATTAACCTTCTCCTCAGCTTTATAACAGGAGCCCTGGTGGTGCAATGGTTGAGTGCACAGCTGCTAACCAAAAGGTCATGGTTTGAACTCACCAGCTGCTTTGAGGGAGAAAGATGTGGCAGTCTGCTTTCTTAAAGATTATAGCCTTGAAAACCCTATAGGGCAGTTCTGCTCTGTTCTATATGGTAGCTATGCGTTGGAATCGACTTGATGGTATCGGGTTTGGTTTTTTTGTTTCAGCTTTATAACTTCCTCAGTACACATGTGTAGGTTAAGAATATCTTTTGTGCAATTGCCTACCTGTCAATGCTTCTTGTTGTTGTTAGGTGCCATCACGTCACTTCTGATTCATAGTGACCCTAGTCCTGCACCATCCTCACAATCGTTGTTGTGCTTGAGCCTGTTGTTGCAGCCACTGTGTCACTCCATCTCATTATGGGTCTTCCTCTTTTTCGCTGACCCTCTACTTTACCAAGCATGATGTCCTTCTCCAGGGGCTGGTCCCTCCTGATAATACGTCCAAAGTATGTGAACGAAGTCTCACCATCCTTGCTTCTAAGGAGTATTCTGGGTGTACTTCTTCCAAGACAGATTTGTTTGTTCCTCTGGCAGTCCATGGTATATTCAGTATTCTTTTCCAACTCCATAATTCAAAGGCATCAATTCTTCTTTGATCTTCTGTATTCATCATCCATCTTTTGATCTTCTTTTTTCATCACATGTATGTGAGGCGATTGAAAACACCATGCCTTGGGTCAGGTGCACCTTAGTCCTTAGAGTAACATCTTTGCTTCATAACACTTTAAAGAGATCTTTTGCAGCAGATTTGCTCAATGCAGTATGTCATTTGATTTCTTGACTGCTGCTTCCATGGGCGTTGATTGTGGTTCCAAGTAAAATGAACTCCTTGATAACTTCAATCTTTTCTTCATTTATCATGATTTTGCTTATTGATCCAGTTATGAGGATTTTTGTTTTCTCTATGTTGAGATGTAATTCATACTGAAGGCTGTGGTCCTTGATCTTCATTAGTAAGTGCTTCAAGTTCTCTTCACTTTCAGCAAGCAAGGTTGTGGCATCTGAATATAACAGGTTGTTAATGAGTCTTCCTCCAGTCCTGATGCCACATTCTTCTTCATAGAGTCCAGCTTCTCCGATTATTTGCTCAACATACAGATTGAATCAGTATGGTGAAAGGATACAACCCTGACACACACCTTTCTTGACTTTAAACCATGCAGTATCTCCTTGTTCTGCTCGAATGACTGCCTCTTGGTCTAAGTACAGGTTCCTCATGAGCACAATTAAGTGTTCTGGAATTCTCATTCTTCACAATGTTATTCATAATTTGTTAGGATCCACACAGTTGAATGCCTTTGCATAGTCAATAAAACACATCTTTCTGGTATTCTCTGCTTTCAGCCATGATCCATCAGACATCAGCAATGATATCCCTTGTTCCATATCTTCTTCTAAATATGACTTGAATTTCTGGCAGTTCCGTGTCGATGTGGTGTTTCAACTGCTTTTGAATGATCTTCAGCAAAATTTTACACATGTGTGATGTTAACGATATTGTTCGATAATCTCCGCATTCTGTTGGATCACCTTTCTCTGGAATGGGTACAAATATGGATCTGTTCCAGTCAGTTTCCCAGGCCATGTGTCTGTCAGTTTGTTGTACTGTGGTGGCTTGGTTGTTGCTGTGATACTGGAAGCTGTACTACTGGTATTTCAAATACCAGCAGGGTCACCCTTGGTAGACATGTTTCAGCTGAGCTTCCAGACTAAGACAAACTAGGAACAAGGACTTGGTAGTCTACATCTGAAAAACTTGGCCAGTGAAAACCTTATGAATAGCAGTGGAACACTGACTCATATACTGCCAGAAGATGAGTCCCTCAGACTGGAAGGCACTCAAAATATGAATGAGGAAGAGCTGCCTCCTCAAAGTAGAGTCAACCTTAATGACATGGATGGCGTCAAGCTTTCGGGAGCTTCGTTTGCTGATGTAGCACGACTCAAAATGAGAAGAAACCGCTGCAAACATCTTGCCAATGCTACTTACATATTTATATGAGTGCAGCTGGTGGTGAGATTTTTCTGGTTTTTTATCTTTTATTATTGATAGACCTTTTATTTCTGCTTTGTATCTTGTTGTATTGGTTTTAAATGTAAATGTTAATGGTAATAATGGACATTCTTGTTTCATTTTAGATGTTAAAGGGAATGGCTGCAGTTTTTCATCATTAAGTATAATATTCACAATAGATTTTAAGTGAGAAGTTATTATCTTGCTAAAAAAGTCTCCTTCAATTCCTAACTCACAATTTTATACATAAACAGAGGTTTAATTTTATTAAAGGCTTTCAAAATCTTTCTCAATGAGCTTATAATAAAAAACTGGTTGCCGTTGAGTCAATTCTGACCCACAGCGACCCTATAGGACAGAGTAAAACTTCCCCGTAAGGTTTCCAAGGAGCAGTTGGTGGATTCGAACTGCCAGCCTTTTGGTTAGCACCCCAAGCCCTTAACCACTGTGAAACCAGGGCTCCCAATGATAATATAGTTTATTATTATTAATCTTTTGAAATAATTATGTCAATAGATTTTCTAATAAACAAACTATCCTTAAATTCATGGCTAATCCTAGTTAATTATGATGGATTGTTCTTCAAATATACCAGTGAATATAATTTACTATTATTTAAGATACACACACACACACACACACACACTCCTAACAATTGCCCCCTAGTGTTCTTTGGCTGTTGTGTAGTAGAGGGTGGGAAGGGGATTGAGGATCTTTTCCAGATATTTGTGCCAGAGATACTGTCTACCATTTTAAATGCTCCAAAACCATTTATTTTAAAAATATATTGTGTAAAAATACTAGATCCTTAAATATTCCTACAAAGTAACAAACATATATGTAACCTAGGAACCTATATTTTAAGATGTTTTGATAATATGATTACTGATCTGTTAAGGTTTTAAAAATTCTTTGTATGTCAATTGTGTTAAATTTTAACCTGCCATTAAAGGAGATTTATCTATTTTCCTGCATTTTTCAAAGGCAAAAATGCAAAATAAATATTGATAAAGGAGAGGCTGAGTCGAGTAAATTTGGGGATTACTGGACTAAACAAAAAAGGGCCCTGGTGGTACAGTGGTTAAGTACTCAGCTGTTAACCAAAAGGTCGGCAGTTCAAATCTACCAGTTGCTCCTTGGAAACTCTATGGGGCAGTTCTACTCTGTCCTATAGGATCACTATGAGTCTGAATCAACTCGACGGCAATGAATTAACAGGTACACGCAGCCCTAAACTTTACTTAGGCGAAGAAAGTGAAAGACACACAAAAGGAAGAAAAGTAAAGGCAAAAAAATTACCTGTTTTCTAATTTTGCCCATACCCAATTTACACAAACCAGTTTTTTTTAATTACACTCACCTATCCCTGTTGTTCAGAGTCCTGGTGGTGCCATGGTTAAGCATCTGGCTGCTAACCAAAGGTTTGCAGTTCAAATCCACCAGCTGTTCCTTGGAAACCCTATGAGGCAGTTCTACTCTGTCCTATAGGGTCGCTATGAGTTGGAATCGACTTGACAGCATTGGGTTTGATTTTTGGTTTTTATCCCTGTCGTTCATTGAGATCCATCTTAGAACTTTGTATCATTTTTAGTATGCTCATAAAGCCAACGTTTCTGAAATAATACTAAATAGATCAAAGCACGAAGACTAAAACATGCAAGATAAGGCAGCTAGATTGAGAGCTTACTGTGACCCATGTAAAAGCAGGAACAGCTTTGAGTGTCTCAAAAAGGATTCATCCCGACCATAGTCCCAGAGTTGAAACACGAGATTTGTGATACCAAGTCCCTACATTCTGCAGACATCCTTCCAGTTCCACTGGAGTTAACTCCGAGTCATGGTGACTCCACATGTGTCAGAGTAGAATTGTGCTCCACAGGGTTTTCAGTGGTTGATTTTTCAGAAGTAGATCACCAGGCCTTTCTCCTGGGGCACCTCTGGGTGGACTTGGACCCCCAATCTTTCAGTTAGCAGTTGAGTGCATTAATATTTGCACCACTCAAGGACTCCACAGACATCCCAGAGCTCACCATTCAGTCAGGAAGAAGAAAGGCGGCCACAACAGCACATTAGGTTCTGAGAGGGAAAAGTCAGCCATATAAGAAGCTCAGTGCCTCCACTTCAACACACCTGGTCTTAATTATCCCTGACCTCACTTGTCAAACTATCAGGATCAGCCTCTTGGTCTGGAGATGTCCAATCCTAAATTATCCCTGAAAAAAAAAAGAAAAGAAAGACACAATTCTCCTGCTTCTGTGGTTTTGTTGTGGCCGTGAGGTGCCCTGGAGTCAGTTCTGACTCTCAGCAACCCTATGCACAACAGCAGGAAACACTGCCAGGTCCTGCCTAGTCTGCACAATCATCCCATTGTTTGAGCCCATTGTTGCAGCCACTGTGTCAATCCATCTCACTGAGAGTCTTCCTCTTTTTCAGTGACCCTCTACTCTTCCAAGCATGACGTCCTTCTCCAGGGACTGGTCCCTCCTGATAATATGTCCCAAGTACATAAGACGAAGTCTCGCCATCCTTGCTTCTAAGCAACATTTCGGCTATACTTCTTGCAAGACAGATTTGCTCATTCTTCTGGCAGTCCATGATATATTCAATATTCTTCACCAACACCATAATTCAAATGCATCAATTCTTCTTAGGTCTTCCTTATTCATTGTCCAGCTTTCACGTATATATAAGGCAATTGATGGCTTGGGTCAGGTGCACCTTAGTACTTAAAGTGAAATCTTTGCTTTTTAACACTTTCAAGAGCTCTTTTGCAGCGCATTTGCCCAATGCAATACACTGTTTAATTTTTTGACTGCTGCTTTAATGGGTGTTGATTGTGGATCCAAGTAAAATGAAATCCTTGACAACTTCAATCTTTTCTCTGTTTATCATGATGCTGTTTATTGATCCAGTTGTGAGGATTTTTGTTTTCTTTATGTTGAGGTGTAATCCATACTGCAGGCTGGGGTCTTTGATCTTCATAAGTAAGTGCTTCAAGTCCTCTTCATTCTCAGCAAACAAGGTTGTGTCATCCTCACATCACAGGTTGTTAATGAATCTTCCTCCAATCCTGATGCTGCGTTCTTCTTCATATAGTCCAGTTTCTCAGATTATTTGCTAGTGTACAGATTGAATAAGTATAGCAAAAGGATACAACCCTGACACGTCTTTCCTCACTTTAAACCACATGGTATCCCCTTTTTCTGTTCGTACGACTGTCTCTTGATCTATGCACAGATTCCCCATGAGCACAATTAAGTGTTCTGGAATTCTCATTCTTCTCAGTGTTATCCAAATTTGTTATGATGCACACAGTCGAATGCCTTGCATCGTGAATAAAACATAGGTAAACATCTTTCTGGTATTCTCCGCTTTTAGTCAAGATCCATCTGACATCCCAGCAATGGTATCCCTTATACCACATCCTCTTCTGAATCTGGCTTGAATCTTTGGCAGTTTCCTGTCGATATACTGCTGCAACCATTTTTGAATTATCTTCAGCAAAATTTTACTTGTGTGGGATATTAATGACATTGTTTGATAATTTCTGCATTCTGTTGAATCGCCTTTCTTTGTAATGGGCACAAATATGGATTCTCATTCAGCAGGCCAAGTAGCTGTCTTCCAAATTTCTTGGCATAGATGAGTGGGCACTTCAGTGCTGCATCCATTTGTTGAAACATCTCAGTTGGTATTCTGTCAATTCCTAGAGCCTTGTTTTTTGCCATTGCCTTTAGTGCAGCTTGGACTTCTTCCTTCACTACCATTGCTTTTTCATCATATGCTACCTCCTGAAATGGTTGAACGTCGACCAATTCTCTTTGGTACAGTGACTCTGTGTATTCCTTCCATCTTCTTTTGATGCTTCCTGCATTGTTCAATATTTTGCCCATAGAATCTTTCAGTATTGCATCTTGAGGCTTGAATTTTTTCTTCAGTTCTTTCAGCTTGAGAAATCCCAAATGTGTTCTTTCCTTTAGGTTTCTAACTCCAGATCTTTGCACATTTCATTATAGTACTTTACTTTGTCTTCTCAAGCTGGCCTTTGAAATCTTCTGTCCAGCACTTTTACTTCATCATTTCTTCCATTCGCTTTAGCTACTCTATGTTCAAGAGCAAGTTTCAGAGTCTCTTTTGACACCCATTTTGGTCTTTTCTTTCTTTCCTGTCTTTTTAATGACCTTTTGCTTTCTTCACGTATGATGTCATTGATGTCATCCCACAACTCTCTGGTCTTTGGTCATTAGTGTTCAATGTGTCAAATCTATTCTTGAGATGGTCTCTAAATTCAGGTGGAATATATTCAACATCGTACTTTGGTTTTCCTGGACTTGTTTTTGTTTTCTTCGTTCCGATGAATGCTCCACTGCTATTCATAAGGTTTCCACTGGCCAATTTTTTTTAGGAGGGGACTACCAGGTCCTTCTTCTTAGTCTGTTTTAGTCTGGAAGCTTTGCTGAAACCTGTCCACCATGGGTGACCCTGCTGGTATTTGAAATACTGGTGGCAGAGCTTCCAGCATCACAGCAACATACAAGCCATCACAGTAGGACAAACTGACAGATGAGTGGTGGTCTGTGGTTTTTGCCAAGGTAATTTCCTATTATCTCTCCCTGCCACAAAATACAATCGTTGAAACATCTCGATTGGTATTCCGTCATTTCCTGGAGTCTTGTTTAACTGTCTCAGTGATCCTAACCTACACAGTTGAGCTGGCAGGAGTAACAATTCCAGCCTGTCCAAATGATTTGAAAGAGTAAGATGTATAGAAAGCAGTCACAGGCCGTCAGGTTAGGGAAAGCACCAGAGTTGTGACTGGCCAGAGGTATCCTTTGGGGAACAATGATTTATCTTGAAACTGGCTCTACAACAGAAAAACTTTTCACTGGGATATATTTTAAGAGGCAGAGCATTTTCCATTTTAATAAGTAAATAGTACAAGGAAAGTTTGTGTGGAAATTTGATCTGCCCAACCCAAGTCATTTACAAGCTGACAGATCTGGAATCCTGTTTCTGTGCTCATTCACTGGAATGAGAAGGTGGCACAGCCATCTAACTCTAGCACACAGGTTTATCCTCATCTGTCAGTGTCTCCCACCACTTGCCACAATTGCACATTCTAAGTATAAGTCCATCTCCACTTCACCTAAGACCTCTCTGGTTTTCATAGCAATGGGCACACCCATCAAGGTCTGAAGACAGCTCTGAGCAGCTGAAAAAGAGGTTTAAGGATTAAGGCATTGGATTAGGGAGAAAGTACTAGAAAGTTGAAGGAGCAGCTACAGTGGCATCACTAGGGTTGGTGTCACCAAGTGCAGTAACTCATGGTGTCACTCCCCACCCCCCGCATGTAGCCCCTCTGGTACCAGACCGTACAGAATCCTTAGTAATGTTTTTTGTACTAATGCTACTTGTGAATCATAATTCCCAAATATTACTCCTTCTTTTCCTTTAATTACTACTTCATTCTCAAAAAAATTATTGATACAGGTTTACAAATACTAATTACCACAACATGGTAGCTAAAACACCAGAAAATTTGACAAAATCAGCAATCTAAAAAAAAAAAACCACCAGCAGCAACGAAAACAACAGTGCGTGCTTCAAACAGTGTGTGATTCAAAGTGTCATTGTAATTGGGTAATAATGACAGCTCTGACCAGAGCACGTTCCAAAAAAACCCTTTGCCATTGACCCTATATTAGAAGGTTCAAAAAGTAAATTAGCATAGAGTTTTAGCCTTGTAGGTATATTGATACATGTAAGCTGGGCTTAAAAAAATGTTTTCGTTGTTATTACTAACTACAGGGATACTTTTATAAAAAATAATAAATTTCTGCTGAAACATTGCACAAAAATTTTATAGACAGTCATTTAGAAGTCACCCCCTCTGACCGTGTCACCGGATGCGGACTGCACTCCTGGCATCCCCCTAGTGATGCCACTGAGCAGCTATGTGGGAAGAAAACCCGTTCAGCACTGCTCGTAATCCTGGAAATAGTGAGGCAATGTGATTCACACAATCATTTGACTGCTAGGATTCCCTCATCCTTTGTGACTCCTTCTCTCTACCCTGGTACTTGTCAGTGCTTTCGTTTTTTCAGTGGACATTGTTGTTGTTAGCTGCAGTGGAATCAGCCCGACTCGTAGCAACGCCATGGACAAAGTCCTGAGCCATCCCATAATGAGTTGGTCATTAGACCATTGCAATCTATAGGGTTTTCATTGACTGATGTTCAGAAGTAGATTTCCAGGCCTTTCTTCCTCAGTCTGGAAGCTCCACTGAAACCTATTCAGCATCATAGCAACATGGAGGCTACCACTGACGGACACATGAGGTGCACTGGCCAGGAATAGAACTGGGTCTCTTGCACGCACAACATCAACAAGTACCTAGTACATGTGAACATCAACAAGCACCTATTATACCTACTCCTCACTTATCGACTCTCTTGTTATTCAATATTTCACATTTCCAACAATAGTAAAAAAAAAAAATCTACTATTTTGTGCATTAAAGAGGCGACAGCAACACCTGGGAGTGTCCCCTCCCTAGAGGAGGGTCTCAGGGCTGCCTCCAGGAAAATGGGCCATGCTCCCTGGCACCAGCCCTCTCCTGTCATCTCCCAGCTGCTGCTAGGGGCCAGTCCCCTATGTGGCCATGGCCTCTGGGTGGATGCGCAGGTAACACCAAGCCAGCAGGCGCCTCGTCTGGGTTCCCAGCTCCTATGCAGCCTGAGGCCCTGCAGCTCAAATTTGCTGTGGAGTGGGAAGGGAGGAAAGATACAGGCAACGAAGAGGGTGTTTGGAGGAAATGTGTGTGAGTTTAAAGACATCCCAAAGTGAGCAGAGCTGGGCCTGAAATCTCCTCCTCGGTGGAGCCAGGCTCCCAGCGCGCCCTCGAAAGAAGCCCGGAATGATTCTCTGTGACTCGCCAGGCGTGGAGAGCAGAGCAGGCTCTGGAATCACAAACGCAGGGCTTGCAGGGGTGGGAGTGGCCCTGGAGGCGACGCTATGAGGGAAGCTCTGACCTAGCACAGAAGTAAAGTGAAGTGGTTTAAGCGGTGGGCCCACCAGTCGCACAGCCTGGCTTTAACCAGCTTTGCAGGGGCTTAGCGAAGGTAACAAGCACCCAGGGACAATCTCTAAATTGTGCCTCTCTCGATTCGAGCGCCCAGGAGCAATCTCTAAGTTGTGTCCCGCCCCCCCCCCCCCCATTTGAAGATGAATAGACGTTGATAGTGGCTATGTGTCAGTGGAAACGCCTTCCACCTCTTGTCCAGCTGCTTTTGTCAGGCATCTTTCATATTTGTGGTGCCTAGGAATGTCATTGCACACCTTGGACTTGTGCCTGGGGGCAAGTGACTCCCTCTGACCCCCCGCCCCTCCTCTGCAGCTTTGTCTCCTCCAAGCCTCCTTCTCCACAGAGGAATAATACGTAACTGGACTCATCACAGTGATGAGCACATCAGTAGATCTTAGCTGTTATTATTTCTACGATCATAATTTCTAAATTAAGAAAATCAGACAAATGAATGGTCTGAAAAAAAAAAAAACCCCTCCATTTTTCTGTAAGGATGATATTTTTGTAACGACCTGGTCTTTGAAACCTAACCATGTTGATAAATTGGTAAGGGAGGAGTGGGAGTATATGTACCAGTCTCCCTAGGTGGCAACTGCTAACGAAAATGTTGGTGGTTGGAGGACCCCACCTAGAGGTACCTCTGAAGAAAGTCCTGGCTATCTGCTTCTGAAAGGTCACAGCCTGGAAAACCATACTGAGCAGTTCTACTCTACACAGATGGAGTTGCCATGTGTTGGAGTCAAACCGTTGACAACTGGTTCATGTTTGTTTGCTCTTTTTACTTTATTATTGTTATATATACCAGGCCCTGTACTAATCGTCGTGGAAAATAAGATGAAAAAGACCTGGTTCTGTAAACTGTAAGGTCTATGAGAGCTTTATATCCCCAGAAGGTCTATGAGAGCGTTATATCCCCAGTATCTAGAACAGTATCTAAATTAGTACTATATCCCCAGTAATTAGAATAGTAACTGGTACACAGAAAGCATCAAATACGTATTTGTTAGATCAATTAAATAATCACAGTTTGTGCCTTACAGCCATTTACAGTGGAGTGGCTTTATATCACGATTGAGCCCACGAGGGCAGATTTTGGCAGAGACAGGCCCCTTCTCTGTTCCACTGCCAGTCGGAGACGAGATTTGTGTCCTCCCAGCTGAATAGTTGCATTACTAGTATCATCTTGGGACTGTATTACTAGTATCACTAGGACATTCCATAGACTGAGCCTCTCACCCCGCTGGTGCCGGCGTCCCTTTCTTTCTTTGCAGTGCTCGCTGAGCCGAAGTCCCTTGGCCCTAGAGCTCCGCGCCGGCGGCTAGCTGTCAGGAAGGAGGCTGCGCGGTTCCCTCCCAGCAGCTGCTGGTTGGTCCCGACGCAGGCGCCTGAGCCCCGGCCAGCGGGGAGTCCGGGCTCCCTGGACCTGTCACTCAGGAAGACTGATCTGTGGCTCAGTGACAGCCCTCCTGACCCTAGGGGATGAACGTGTCGGTGTCTCCGATGGTACACCACATCACAGGGAAAAAGGCACGCTCCTCGTGCCTTGTCCCCCCATTCTTAATTCTCCCTTTCCCTGCAATTTCCACATGTTCCCGCGGTTGCTATTGTTTAGTCTTGTTTGTCACACTATTTCTTTAAAGCTAAAGTTTTGTTGTTGGGTGGGATAGGCATTTGGGTGTGGGTTGAACTAGGAAAAAGAAACGCAAACAGGAAGGCGAAGGTAATGAAACCACTTAAAATGTTTCCAGAAGTGCAATTAATTTCTTTTAAGGAAAAAACAGTGGGTTTTTTTTTTTTTTTTTAAGTTTAGTGATTTGAAAAGATTGCAACTAAAAAAATGTTCAAGCAGAGAAGAAATCCCTTTGCTAAACAAATTCCTGGCTGCTCAAAATTACCAGGATAAATTACTGTATGAAAGAAATGATGTTAACTATATATTATCTAAATATGCATACATTTCCTTTCTGTATTTTTAAAAATAAATTATATACTAGTAAAATCCGTTAATGGCATGGAATATCTTGCAGTTAGCTCAACTGGTTTTAATTAAACCGTGCTAGATGTCTGGGTTGTGAATGTTTTAGGGCCTGGCCTACCTACCAGCATATTATCAGTTCATATGTGGACGTTTTCTGACTCATAGCGACCCTATATGACAGAGTAGCACTGCCCCATAGGGCTTCCAAGGAGCACCTGGTGGATTTGAACTGCTGAACTTTTGGTTAGCTATAACTTTTAACTTGCATTGTGCTTAAAAGACAGACTTTTTAGTCAGATGACTTGGGTTCAAGTCCTCACTCAGCCACTAACTGTGTCATTTGGTCAATCTCTCTTTTCTTTAGATTTTTTTCAGCTGTAAAATTGGGGATAATAATAATAATACCTAACTCACTAAATTGTTGTGAGCTTTACATAAAGTAATGCATGTAAAGACTCAAAATAGTGCCTAGCACAGAGTTATTACACAGGAAATATTAGCTATTTATTTTTGCTAATTAATTCTGCTCAAATGATAAGAAAGCCATGGGCCATTTAAAATTAAGCACAATGTCAAAACACTTTAAAATGAGATATTATTGTCCTCAACGTTTAAGTATTTTCTGAATTTTTTGGTTTTTTGCAATAAACATGCAAATATAAAAATGATTTATAACTATAATATATAGTTCTAGTAAATATATTATAATAGCATAATTCATTCATAAGCTCTTAGAAAATTAATCAGCCTTTTAAAATTTGGTTTTAAAAGTCTGATTGAAAGATACATACAAATGTAGAGCCAATTTAGCAAGAAGGCATTAATCTTACTTACTTGAAGTCAAGGTCAACAGTATAAATGCTGAGCAGGGTTGATGAACCAATTTGAAAAGGACATGTCATTACTAATAGTCCCCTTCCTGACTAGAGACAACAACATAGACACTGGCACCTACTTAGGGCTGGGGCTAAAGGACAAGTGTATCATCCATCTAGAAATTAATGAAGACATTTTCAATGTCAGCTGCCTCATATTCTACATTTTTTATGAACCAAGCACTTGTTGTCGTAGTTAGTTGCCCAACTCATAGCAACCCAATGTGTGCAGAGTAGAACTGCTCCGTATGGTCTTCAAGGCTATGTGACCTTTCAGAATCAGATTGGCAGGCCTGTCTTCCAAGATGCCTCTGAGTGGGTTTGAACTTCCAACCTTTTGGCTAGTAGTCAAGCACTTAACTGTTTGGGCTACCCAGGGACTCCAACCAAACACATAGCTAAGATTATCTAAACCCTTCCATTTTTGCTGTTAGTTTTTGTGCACAAATACCTGTGAGCATGCAATACCTAATTGTTAACTTCTAGTTGTGCCATGCCAATTCATTCAATCACTTTGAAAAGTGACGTTTTCATAAAGGCAAAATAATCAAAATTTAATATACACATTTATTCTGAAGCACATTTTAAGCAACCATTAAAATCATAAAACTATCCCATGTATATTCCCATAAGATCTCTGTGACTTCTTAAGGCATATTTTGAAAATCTGACTTCATTTCCTTCAATCATATTATTCTTTTTATTTCATGATAAATAAGTGATGAGATCTGAAAATGAATTAGTAAGATTTTTTTAAGATTTTAGTTTACTTATTTATTTATTTATTTTAATCCTGGGAGGTAAAGAGTTTGAAAATATTTGATTAGGACATTAGGTATATCTTCATTCAAAGATGTTTTGAAGATGAATAATAATAATTCCTTTGATGCTTCCTTTTTCTAGATTCTGCAATCCATTTTTCCCTTTGAAATATCTAGATATACATCATGGAGTGGTGGTGCTGGTGGTGGTTTTAGGAAAATGTTTTTTGAAAACTACAATTCTTGGAACACTTATTTAAAGCCCTATATTCTGAGAAACTGAGCTATGAAGTAATTCCTTTTTAAGGAAAACAGAAAGCATGTCTTAACAGATGTGCAGAACAACCATCATAATAAATACTAAAGAAATTTAAAAACCTGTACACCAATGTTCATTGTAGCACTATTCACAATAGCTAAAAGGTGGAAACATTCTAAATGCCCATCAACAGATGAATGAATAAACAAAATGTGTGTACATACATACAATGGAATACTACTCAGCCAGTAGGAGAAATGAAGTCTTGATATATGCTACAGTATAGATGGAGCTTGAAGACATTATGCTGTGGGGATATATGCCATTTAAACATGGCTGCACTATTGACAACTGCAGCCCCCACAGGCCTCTATGCTGCACAGCATGTTGAGACTTGTCCCCAACATGTTGAGACTTGTCACGACTTGTTTTCCCAAACCTATTGTCCCTTTACTGATTGGCTTGTTTACCTGAATTCCTTCTCCCTTGCCTGCACCCAAAGCCCATTGTTCTGTTATTTGCTTCACTGCTTGCTGTATTGACTATAAATAAACTCCTGGGACTGAAGCCGGGGTCGACTCCTCAGAATGACCCTCCTGGCCCCACTTCTCTGTAAGAGTTGTGTTTGGTTACTGTCTCCGCCGTCCCGACAACGTCGCCGCTGCGACAGATGGTGCCCTGTGTGAGGGGCTGCGACATTATGCTGAATGAAATAAGCCAATCACAAAAAGATGAATACTGTATGACCTTGTTTCTATAAAAGACAAGAAAAGGCAAATCTACAGAGACCAAGGTTTATTAGTGGTTACAGGCCATGGTGTTTTCAATCGCCTCATGTGCATACGAAAGCTGGACAATGAATAAGGAAGACTGAAGAAGAACTGACACCTTTGAATGTGGTGTTGGTGAAAAATATTGAATATACCTTGGACTGTCAAAAGAACGAACAAATTTGTCTTGGAAGAAGTTCAATCAGAATGTTCCTTAGAAGCAAGGATGGCGAGACTACGTCTCACATACTTTGCACACATTATCAGGAGAGATCAGTCCCTAGGGAAGGACATCATGCCTGCGAAAGTAGAGGGTCAGGGAAAAAGAGGAAGACCCTCAGTGAGATGGTTTTACACAGTGGCTGCAACAATGGGATCAAGTATAACAACCATTGTGAGGATGGTGCAGGACCAGGCAGTGTTTCGTTCTGTTGTACGTAGGGTCTCTGTGAGTTGGAACTGACTGGATGGCACCTAACAACAACAACAACAACAACAACCAGGGGTGGGAGGGATAAAAGGGAGTTAATGATGATGGAAAAATTGCATTCATTAAGGGAAGAGTTGCGCAAATTATTGTAATTACTGTTAATAAGTTGTATACTTGTAAAAAGTTGAGTTGGCAAAAGTTGTGCGATAGATATATTTACAACAACGGCACCAAAAAAAAAAAAGAGTAGCTGCTGAGGCTGCTAAGGCAAAACCAAACACCTCTTGAGATTTCATTCCTTGGTTTGGAGGTTTAGGGTCATGGGTTTCATAGGATATCCCAGTTAATTGGCCTAATAACGTGTTTAGTGCCCCTGTTCTATCTCTTAGTTTGTTGTTTAGTGCCTGGGGTCTTAAAAGCTCGCAAGTGGCCATTCAAGGCACGACATTTGGTCTCTATTCTCCTGAATCAACAGAGGAAGGAGAGTCAGGAATAGAAGGAGGATATGGAATGTGTGGCTAATTGTCTCCATGAACAACTGCCTCCTTTACCTTAAGACCAGAAGAACTGGATGGTGCCTGGCTACCATTACTGAACATTGTGATCAAAGATTCCAGAGAAGAATCGTGATCAAAAGGGAGAAAATGCAGAACAGAATTTCAAATTCTCGTAGAGTCCAGACTTTCTGGAGCCATGGAGGGTGGCTGAACCCCTGAGACTATTGCCCTGAGATAATCTTTAAACTTAAACCAAAAATATCCCCTGAAGTCTTCTTAAATCTGAATAATAGTTTAGCTTAACTAGTAAAAAAGATCTGCCTCGAGTATTTTGCTCTTTTAAGAACTATCTATAGGGATCAAACTGACAACAGCAACTCCAAAGATTAGAAACCTTAGGGGTCAATGAGTTTATGCTAATTAGGGAGGACTAACTCAGAAAAGGTGTTTGAGAATGGTTGCACAACTTGAAGATTGTATTCAATGTCACTAAATTGCACATGTAGAAACTGTTGAATTGGTGTATGTTTTGCTGTGTATATTCTTAGCAGCAACAACAAAATTAACAAAATTTAGAAAAAAAGAAAACATTCAGCCCTCTACCAGCTTAGCTTCTGGTTGAAGGTATTTTTTCTATGATCCCATTTCAGACTTGTTACATCTGACCTGCAGCTGCAGCTAACAGCCACTAGAGGTCAGATTTTTACATGTGTCCTGAATACATGATAAACTTGAATTTGAAGACAATGATGTTTATTTCTTTTCCCAGCACCCATTTACTTCTTCAGTTTAGCTTTCACACACACATATAAAATATAAGAAACATTTATTTTGCTTTTCCTGGTGAAATGGCTTCATGAGAAAAAGAGAAGGAAAAGGTAGAAATTAAGAAGACAGCTTTTTTAAGGAGAGAACCCTGATACTAACAAGAAAGGAGAAAAACCAAACATCCAACAAACCATTGTGAAAGAACAAAGAGAAAGGAAAAATCCTAGATAAGCCTTCTGATGCTAAAAGCTATATTAAGATATCTATTTTCATTTATGAAAATAAAGCTGACTTTGACAAAAATAATAATAGTGGTGATGGTGGTGGTGGCAGCGGTGATAGCAAACACCTTTCTAAGCACTTTAACCAAAACCAAACTCACTGCCGCAGAGTCGATTCCAACTCATAGCAGCCCTATAGGACACAGTAGAATTGTGCCATAGGATTTCCAAGGAGCTGCTCGTAGATTCAAACTGCCGACCTTTGGTTAGCAGCCATAGCTGTAAATTACTGCACCACCAGCGCTAAGTGCTTTACCTACTACCATAACTTCTTTTTTGTTGTTGTTGTTAGTTGTTGTCGAGTCCATGCCAACTTATGACTACCCCATGTGTGCAGAATAGAACTTGCTCCGCAGGGTTTTCAAGTCTGTGACCTCTCAGAAGCAGATCGCCAGGCCTATCTTCTCAGTTGTCTCTGGGTGGATTTGAACCACCAGTCTTTCAGCTAGTAGTCGAGCACTTAACCTCACAGAAGATTTTCTAATAGTTATCAGGCACTTGGAAAATGTTTTCATTTTTGAGGATATAATTTCACATCTGAGAGTTTGGTCAAAGAAAAGAATTCAAATGAGAGATAAAAAGCTGTTGACATGAAGATAGCATATCAATCCCAAGGTTATTTATAACAGCAGAATTGGGAAACAGCCTGTCTAACAATAGTGGAATAACTAAATAGAACAGTAAAGGTTATGTTGTCATTATAATTATAATGAATATTAGAAGCAATGAGAAAAATGTTTCACTAAAAAGAAAATTGAGAAAACTGTATCTGTATCATAAATGAATCTATGTAAAGTATGTGCATAGATGGAGGAAGATAAAGAAAGAAACCAGATAGAAAAATCTGTCTTTGTTAGGTGTGGGATTGTAGGGATTATGTACAAAAATTTTAAAAGTAAAAATCTGGGAAAACACTTTAAAAATCTTGTCAAAGCCTACAATGTGAAAAATTTATCCTCAGGAGACTTCAGAGCCAAAGTCAAACTCAATTTATTTCACATAGTTGGCACTCACCCAAGGTCAGGCCACCAGCCCAGACCAGGCCTTTCTAATTACCAAGTCCAGGTGGGCCAACTACATCCTTCAATGCACCTGCATGATTCATCAATCACAGTTATTGTTTTTGTTAGCAGTAATAATAATAAATCAAATGTGTATAGGGCTTTACACTTTTTGCTTAGTTTATAGCAAGTCCAATTGTTTATGAATAAGCATTGGCAGTGAAAACCACATATTATCGTCAGTAGAATGATATCCCAGAGGGGAGCAGCAAGAGTACTTCAGACGAGTATCTGCTTTGGAGAACAGAGGAGCGCCCTGTGAAATAAACAGGCACGTTCTCATCTGGCCTTCCGACAAACCCCACTGCACTCCTAAATCACAAAGACACAGCATGCTGGATGTAAGCAACGTCTCACAGCAGCACTCTTATAAATGGCTGTGAGTTTTCACAAGATAGAATCCACACTCCCTTCCTCACTGAATTCCTGTCCCTAGCCCCACTCCCCTCTCCACAACTGTTAGGCGTGGTTTCTAGCCTCTCAGCTATCAGAATATCTGTGGATAGTTATCTAGATTCCTGGGCTACATTCCAGATCAACTGAATGTGGGCAGAGCCTGAAAACTGTATTTTCTAAAAAGCATCCCTGCTTTCAAAAGTCTCAATATTTTTTATTTTTTAGAGAGCAAAGTCAAAGGAGTAGAAAATTGTACCCATCCATTGAAGTTTTACGTTTTATCTCATGCTAGATAGGTCCTTCCCTGACCATATGAGCATTTCTTTTAAGAAAATCACTTTCCAATTAGGAAATAAGAAGTTTACTTAATCTACCCAATCTCCAGCTGTTGCTCAAAACTCACAGCTGCTCTTCTTCATACCTCCGTACACACCATCCACATCAGACATGTGCAAGTTATAGCATGTTTAAAGTGCCTCTTCCTTTACACACAGCACTATGATCAGAGGGAGCCAGAAAATGCAGCAATAGACATTCCTGAGTGGTCAAGTAAAGCCAGCAGCTGATTCTATTCACAGCAAATTAAGGAGAGCAGATAACCCTAGCAAAACAATGGCAAAGATTCTGAATTTAGAAGTCATATTACTCACTTACCTGCAGGGGCTCTGACATATGAGAGCAATATTTCAGTACCAGCACATAGGACAACAGCAGTCTGGCACACAGAGAAGAGGACAAGCATGCACTCATTTACTCAATGAATGTTTATGAAGCATCTGCTGTATGCCAGGTACTGTTCTAGATGCTTGGAATACATCAATGGACAGAACAGACATGATGCCTGTCCTTGTGGAGTTTATATTACAGCAGGAAGAAAAATTCAAACTAGACCTGGACAGGATATACTCTCAAGCCACACTCCAGGCCAATTTTGTAGGGAGAAAGAACTAGAAATTATAGCAAGATTCCAGAGCATATTTATACATTCATTGTCACTTAGTGTGTATGTGTGTGTGTGTGTGTGTGTGTGTGTGTGTGTGTGCGTACATACATACATATATAATTACTATTCTATAGTGTTGATGAATTATCAATCATTCATTTATTTAACAATTTCATAACTATATGTTGAATGTCTACTATTTGCCCAGTCCTGGGTTACAGCATAAGCTTGTATTATCTTTATAAAATATTTAGTTAAAGCACCTCTCCAGGAATTGTAACATATAGCTAACCCCACTGGGTAGAACCTTCTCGACCATTAAAGTCAAGATTCTGCACCTCGAAGAGAACAAAAACTAAAAAATGTGCACTTTAATATTTCTATATTGAAGTTGGGGTTTTTTGTTTGTTGGTTTGTTTTTATTGAAGTTTTATACTTTTTATTGAAGTTTCTTTCTTTCCAAGGGGATGGCATAAGACATTTCCAATGCCTTGCAAATTAATACACTCTTAAATGCCTGCTGAGTGAGTAAATAATGGTCCACGATTCCCATGTCAAAAGAATAGTCCAAAATGAGGGCTTATACCACTGTTATTTATCCTCCCCTCATTGGTCAAACAATATTTTCAGGTTTGTATGGCCATTGATCAAAAAACATGAACTGTAATTCTAAAGCAATCTGATACTGACACACAGGGTCAAGGTCCTTTGACTCCCAGATTGTCAGTTCTAATTAGGAAAACTCTTTCTTTATGTGTAATTGATTTGAGAACATCATCATAAGGAGAAAGAAAACAAGCCCAAAGATATGCTGAAAGGCAAATAATGAGCCTCCATATTCTGAGGAATCTTGTGGCATTTAGAGTCCTATTATATCTGGTAAATACACTTTGGGGTGGAGATGTTCTTTCATATTTCAAGAGGAATTGTTCCATGAACATTTAGTACCGAACACACTTTTAGAAGTTAAGACGAGATACTCATATAAAATGGGATTTAATTAACGTTTCATCAGGATATGCCCTGATGTTCTTGATGTTCAGTTAAGAGTGAAGGAAAACTGATACAAATTGACTCAAACCTCAACTCCAGAGCACATCCTTTTCTAATGACTTCAGGAGCCATTAGTTTGCATAGTACATACATCTGTGAATGAGTGACTTGAATGTTGCTCCCTAAAAACAACTAAAAAAAGAAAAAAAGATTCTAATCATCTACCTTGGGCCTTCTCTAACACACTACTGTATGCTTGTTAAGTTTAGGCCCTAATATTTTCAGATCTTTTGTTGGATGTGTGAGAACTTCACACAAAAAGCAAGAGAATAATGGTTAAGTGGCCAGGCTTTGAAATCAGGCAGACCTGGGTTCAAGTTCTTGAGCCAATTACATACACTGTGTAACTTTTGATAACTCACTTAACTACTTTATGCAGCCTTAGTTAAATAGGACACTAATAATGCACTCCTCAGAGTTAGTGAGATCAAATGGGAGAATGTATATAAAACTTTCACAACACAATAAGTATTTGAAAATATTATTGTTATTATAATGTGTAAAATCCTGAAAAACAAGGAGAAAGTAAATGTCTTTAAGTGATGTCATCTAAATTCAAATCTTTTTCAAAAGGACTAAGAAAAAATCTCCATAAGAAGCCACAATGAACACATATATCTATATAGAAAACAAACTTCAAATTTTCAGCTTCAAAGACAATTTCTGTGAGAAGATAGGAAAGTATGAGACACTGGTGTATTTCTTCCACCAATGCCATCACTTCTCAACATTCTGAGAAGAAATATTAAAATATTTTCCATTTGAAGCCCCCTAAAGCACTTCAAACTTTGAAACTGTAGCTACACTTATCAAGCATTTTCTCTCAAATGAACAGACTGTCACTTCCAGGTAATCAAAGGGTTAAATTAAAGGTCTATTGTGGAGCACAACATCCTTTACAGCTCCATCATAGCTTCCCTTTCTAATAGCTTCAAATCTCCTTATTTTTCATTCATTCCTACATTCCTTAAATTGCTGTAGAGGGTCAAAGTGTCCACTCCTCCAGCCTATTGTGAAAATCTGATAAATTGTCACTGTAGTAACCATTTGATCTATGTCCATCTAGTGTAAAGGTGCCTTAAAAAAATCCTAAATCTTAGCCGTCTTCAGTCTATAATCATCTCCTTCTTTGTTCTTTTGCTATTCTTGCTATTTAACAGTGTCTCTTTGGGCACACCACAAAAACAAGTGAAACTAATTATTTAAACCATTTGGCTAGTGTTTTGAAACACTTCATTTTTTAAAATGTGGAAACTTTCAGTTTTTTTGAATTTTCCTGAAATTTCCTTTCCTTTTCTACATATCTCTTTAAATACTTAAAGCAAGAAACTAACTATCATTATTCAGAGTTTCATTCATAAGGTCAACCACTCCCTGTTGTATGTCTTCATGGAAATTTGAGAGAAAATTATTGCTTACAAATGTGATGCTATGGTCTCTATATTTAAAATATGATTAAAAGTGTCCGAGAGAACTTTCAGGAAGATGGCAGCGGGTCTATATTCCAACCCTTTCATACAAGCACCAAAAAAAAAACAAAAAAAAAAACTGAATATCTGTAATCTAAACTCTATAAGAATTCCGAAAAGTAAACAGAGGATTTCAAAAACTAACCACACACAGAAACAAAAAAAGGCGTCTTTAATACTATGGGAATTTTTTTCTTCTACTATCTCTGTCCCTCCCCCTCGCAGCATGGCAGTTGTGGCAGTGGCTGCAGTGAAAATGGACCACAGGTCACATTCTCAGAGATGAGGCCCAGTTTCTGGCTCTGAAGTGAGCAGGGAAGACTTTTCTGGAAGACACAGTTAGTTGGGTCTGTTCTGATCTGTTTGGGAGCTTCATGGAAGACTAAAGCCTCGGTCTAACCTTACTTGGAGTTCACACAGTGTGGAGGAAGGACTGGTGAGCAAAGACTGAAGCCTGTGACCACTTGAGAGTTTATTGCAGAAATTAGCACTTTCAAAAGCACAATGTATATGGGAGAACTGAGAAAGCCACATGCATCCCCAGAGGTAACACATTATAATATCTTATGCTCAGAGTCAACAGAAAATCACAATACATACAACAAAACTGGAAATAATGACCAGCTCAAAAAGAAAAAGAAAAAAAAAAAAAAAAACAAGACACAGGGAAAGAAACCATCTCTATGAAAACCCTGGATAATGGACAGACTAGAAGACTTTAAAACAACAGTATTAAACATGCTTACAGAACTAAAGAAAAACACAAACAAAACTAAAGAAAATAAGGAAAATGATACATAAACAAAATAAGAATATTAATTAAGAGATAGACACTATAAAAATTAACCAAGCAGAGTATCTGGAGCTGAAAAATACAATAGCTGAAAAATTCAATGGAGGGACTCAACAACACAGATTTGAGCTGGCAGAATAATCAGCTAACTAGAAGATAAGGTAATCAAAATTATTAAGTGTAAGAAGCAAAAAGAAAAACAAATAAAGAAAATGGAGCAAAACCTAATGGAATTGTGGGATACATTCAAGCAAACAAACACATATCATGAAAATTCCACAAGGAAGAGAGAGAGAAAAGGACAGAAAGAATATTTGAAGAAATAATGGCAGAAAACTTTCCAAATTTGACAAAGGACATGAATCTATAAACCCAAGAAGCTCAACAAATTCCAAGTAGGATAAACCCAAAGAGCCACATCAAGACATATTATAATCAAATACTTGAAAACCAAATAAAGACAGAATCCTGAAAGCAGCAAGAGAGAAGCAAACTGTCACTTACAAGAGGTCCTCAGTAAGATTAATTGCTGATTTATCCTCAGAAACCTTGTAGGATAAAAGGTAGTAGAATGGCATATTTAAAGTGCTGAAAGAAAAGAACTGTTAACCAAAAATTCTGTATCCAGCAAAACTGTCTTGCAAGAAATGAGGGAAGAATTGAGACATTCCCAGATAAACAAAAGCTGAGGGAGTTTCTGATGATTAGATTTGTCTTACAAGAAATGCTAAAGAGAATTCTTCAGATAGAACTGAACAGATACTAGACAATAATTTGAAGCTGTATGTAGAAAAGAAAAATTTCTGATAAAGGTAATTTCATGGGCTAATATATGGGCCAGTTTTATGGTATTTTGGCTTGTAACTTTAGTAATTATGTCTTCCATGATTCCAAAAGACAAATACATAAAATATAATTATAAAATTATGCTATTGAGCATATAATATATAAATATGTAATTTATGATAAAATAAAGGGGGAAGGAGAAGTATAGAAATAGAGTGTATGTTACTGAAGTTAAGCTGATATTAATTTAACTAGACTCTTATTAATTTAGGATGTTAAATATAATCCTCATGGTAATCACAAAGAAAATGTCTACAATATATACAAAAAAGGAAAGAAGAAGTGAATCAAAGTTGTCCATTAGGCAACAATTTTTACAGGGAAAACAGTCACTGTTTTCAGTAGTCACTATAAAAAATCAACTAAACACAAAATGATGGCAGTATTGGAGGATCAAAAACCAAACCTTGCCATCGACTCACCTCCAACTCATAACAACCCTATAGGACAGAGTAGAACTGCCCCATAGGATTTCCAAGGCTGTAAATCTTTATGGTAGCAGACTGCCACATTTTCTCCCACAGGGCAGTTGGTGGGCTCAAGCCACCAATCTTTTGTTTAGCAGCTGAGTGCTTAACCACTGCACAACCAGGGCTCCTGTATTGGAGGAATTGAGGTACAAAAAAGGTGTAAGACACACAAAAAGCAAATAGCAAAATGGCAGAAGTAAGTCCTTCCTTATTGAGGATTACCTTGAATGTAAATGGATTAAACTCTCCAATCCAAAAGCAGAGAGTGGCAGGAAAAAAAAAAAAAGAAAAGAACACTCGATCCATTTATATGCAGGCTAAAAAGACAAATCTTGGACCCAAAGACACAAATAGGTTGAAAATGAAAAGATGAGGAATAAAATATCCCATGCAAATAGCAACTAAAAGAGAACTGGAGTTACTATATTGATATCAGACAAAACAGACGTTAAGTCAAAATCTGTTACTAGAAACAAAGAAGAGCATTACATAATGATAAAAGAGTCAATTCATCAAGAAGACATAACAATTATAAATATATATGCACCTAACATCAGAGCCCCAAAATAAATGAAGCAAACACTTTCAGAATTGAAAGGAGAAAAAGGCAGTTCTAAAATCATAGTTGGAGACTTCAATACACCACTTTCAATAATGGACAAACCATCTAGAAAAGAGATCAATAAGGAAATAGAAGATTTGAACAACACTATCAATTAACTGGAGCCCTGGTTATGCAGTGGTGAAGAGCTCAGGCTGCTAACAAAAAGGTCAGCAGTTCAAATCCACTAGCCACTCCTTGGAAAACCTAGGGGGCAGTTCTACTCTGTCCTATAGGGCCACTATGAGTCAGAATCGACTCGATGGCACACAACAACAACATAAATTAACTAGACCTAATATATACTGGAGATATATATATATCCAAACAAGAGCACAATACACATTATTTTCCAGTATACATGGATCATTGTCCAGGATAAGCCATATATTTGGTCACAAGAAGTCTCAATAAGCTTAAAAAGATTTAAATCACCAAAGTACCATCTTCAACTCAAATGGAATGAAACTAGAAATTAATAACAGAAGGGAAAGTGAAAAATACAAAAATATGTGAAAATTCCACAGTAGACCATTAACCAATAGGTCAAGGAAGAAGTCAAGAGAGAAATCAGAGTCAAATGAAAATGAAAGCACAACACACCAAAAGTTATGGGATGCAGCAAAGGCAGCACTCAGAGGGAAATTTATAGTGGTAAATGTCTACATTAAAAAGGAGATAAATATAAAATTAATAACTTAATATTACAATTCAAGGAACTAGAAAAAGAAGAGCAAACTAAGCCCAAAGCTACCAGAAGGAAGGGAATTACAAAAATCAGAGAGTAAAAAATGAAATAGAGAAGAGAAAAGTGATAGAGAATCAACAAAACCAGAAGTTAGTCTTTTAAAAGATCAATAAAGTCGAAAAACTTTTAGCTAGATTGAAAAGAAAAAAAGGAGAGAAGGTGAAAATGATTGAAATCAGATATGAGAGTGGGGACAATATTTTTAGCTCTTCAGAAATAAAAAGAATAAAAGAATCATGAGAGATTATGAATAATTTGTTACAGTTGTAGCAAATTAGATAACTTAGAGCAAATTCCTAGAAACACACTGTTGTTGTTGTTAGGTGCCATTGAGTCAATTCCGACTCATAGAGACCCTGTGTACAACAGAACAAATTACTGCCTAGTCCTGCACCATTCTCACAATCATTGCTATGTTTGAGCCCATTGTTGCAGACATCATGTCAATCCATCTCGTTGAGGGTCTTCCTCTTTTTCATCGACCCTCTACGTTACCAAGCGTGATGTCCTTCCTCATGGATTGGTCCCTCTTGATCACATATCCAAAATAAGTAAGATGAACTCTCACCATCCTCCCTTCTTCTTCCAAGGCAGATTTGTTCGTTCTTCTGGAAGTGCATGGTATGTTAAATATTCTTCACCAACACCATAATTCAAATGCATCAATTCTTCTTTGTTCTTCTTTATTCATTGTCTAGCTTTTGCATGCATATGAAGCTATTGAAAATACCACGGCTTGGTTCAGGCACACCTTAGGCCTCAAAGTGACATCTTTGCTTTTCAACACTTTGAAAAGGACTTTTCCAGCAGATTTGGCCAGTGCACTGCGTCCTTTGATTTCTTAACTGCTGCTTGTACTGGCATTTACTGTGGATCCAAGTAAAATGAAATCCTTAACAACTTCAATACTTTCTCTGTTTATCATTATGTTGCTTATTGGTCCAGTTGTGAGGATTTTTGTTTTCTTTCTGTTGAGGTATAATCCGTACTGAAGGCTGTGTGGTCTTTGATCTTTATCAGTAATGCTTCGAGTCCCCTTCTACTTTCAGCAAGCAAGATTGTGTCATCTGCACATCACAGGTTGTTAATGAGGCTTCCTCCAATCCTGATGCCATTTCTACATATAGTCCATCTTCTCAGATTATTTGGTCAGCATACAGATTGAATAAGTGTGGTGAAAGGATAGAAAGGATACAACACTGACTCACACTTTTACTGATTTTAAACCATGCAGTATCCCCTTGTTCTGTCCAAATGACTGCCTCTCAGCTATGTACAGGTTCCACATGAGCACTATTAAGTGTTCTGCAATTCCCATTCTTCCCAATGTTGTCCATAATTTGATATGATCCACACAGTCTGATGCCTTTTCTTAGTCAATAAAACACAGGTAAACATCTTTCTGGTGTTCTTTGCTTTCAGCCAAGATGCATCTGACATCAGCAATGATATCCCTCATTCCATGTCCTCTTCCGAATCTTCTTTTGATGCTTCCTGTGTCATTCAATTTTTTGCCCATGTGTTTGTGTTGTTGTTAGGTGCAGTCAAGTTGGTTCCAACTCATAGCGACCCTATGTACAACAAGACAGCCATTAAAGCCCTTAAGTACGTAAAGATAAATGATGTCACCCTCAGACACCATCTGAGAGGCCTATTTTCATTGATGCTCAGGATAACCCCAGTGAATACTGATGGTTGATATACATTAGCTCCATTTTGCTGATGAGGAAAGCAAAACTCAAAAACCCACTGCCGTCGAACTGATTCCGACTCATAGCGACCCTATGGCAACTGAGTTTTTTGCTTTTTTTTAAGGACTTTGATGGCTATCTTGTTGTACATACCATTGCTATGAGTTGGAACAGATCTGAGGGCACCTAACAAAAACAACAACATGAGAAATTGATGGTCTGTTCCACAGCTGCCACATGGTCTTGTTCTGACTGATGATATTGAGTTTCTCCATTGTCTCTTTCCACGGATGTAGTCAGTTTGATTCCTGTGTGTTCCCAGCAATTCCACTCGTAGGTATATATCCCTCCTCTTCTTCTTTTTTTTTTTTTTTTAATAGGAGGGATATATACCTACGAGTGGAATTGCTGGGAACACACAGGAATCAAATCAACTACATCTGTGGAAAGAGACAGTGAAGAATAATATTGTCCTTCCTTCACTCTGTGAGTGATGAGAACAAACCCATATTTCCCAGTTCCCCATCAGGGATTATTTTCTCTACCATCAGAACCCATTTATTTATAGGGACACTCAAACATCATTATATATAGAAATATAAAAATCTGGATTAGCCCTACCCATTTTACAAGTGGTTCAACACCTCTCCCTCCTAAATGAGCCTGCATCTGTGGTGACTTTGCGTGTTTGTTTTTCAGCTTTGCCTTTGGAAGTCATCCTGTCCTCTCCCCCTTTGGTATCAGTGATCATTTTCCATGTTGTTTAAAATTCTTAGAGAATGGTTTTTAATGACTTCCTCATAATCTACTTAATTACAAAGCTTAAGTCTATATTATTGGATACTTAGAAGACCCTCTCTTTCAAAGAGAGCTAAAAGGACCACTAGCAGGAACAGGTACACTCCCACACATAATACTACCAACCTGTCTCATGCCAATCAAGGCTAGATTTACAACCCTACATCCTCCTCCACCCACAGCAGGTTTAAGAATACAATGAGGCCTAATCACACCAAGGCAAATTTGACAGAGTTGACTCCTCTACTTTAGTGATCTGATAATCTGTATAGAATACCATGGTTTACATGTTTCATCTGGAATGTTAAGGTGGACACTTGCAAAGCCTATTTTAAATTATTTACTGCTGAGCTGCCATCTCCTCCAACAGTTGGTTTCTCTGAAATTCCCGACTTAGGAGGCTTTGTGATGGTCTAACTCGTACACGACTGCCCTGGCCAAGACGTATTCCTAATTTTTCTTGAGCAATATATCTCAATGAAAGCAATTAGTACATGACCACTAGATATAATAACTGTCCTATTTTGGAGTCATATACATATTTTTTTTTTTTTTCCTCCAAGACCATATATGTCCTGATTAAGAGCAGGAATGCCTGGCCAGGCCCCAGGAAGGAAGGTGATGAATGCTATGTCTGAACAGTTTGGTCCCTGGCTGGTGTCACTGAAATGCCACACTCCTCACTGAAGTCCGTTGATAAGCCTGACATTGCTCAGCTGCTTTTACCAGCAGACCTATATCAGAGACTCAAGCTGAAAGTTAGCACATGAGGTGTTCTGTCAGCACAGAAAACTTACACCACTAGTAGATCTTAAGTAGTTTTGATTTTAGAGACAAACAAAAATCTATATTAACTGTATAAAAGAAAAAGTCACATGACTTCAATCTTAATAGAATGCTATTTCAAGGGAACCAAAGAATTTTGCAGTCTATTGGTAATAAACAACCAGAAACTTGCATATTTTTTACACATGTTATCTTAATGCCATTTGGGATAGTTTATTCTTTAGGGCATTTGAACTAAAGCATACAGGGAAAGAGCTGGAATATTGCTGTAAGCCAAGTAGGGACTTCCTAATTAAAACAAAACCAAAAAAACTATCCAATATCTCTGGAGAGCTCATCCCTAGAGAATAAGTGGACATTACAATGTCACATCATCTTGAAAATGTAAAAATATGAAATAAAATAAGATGCTTATGGGAATCGTAATTCATGAGATAAAATTCAATGAAGTTGTTTGTGGAAATTTAAACCCCTGATATTTATAAACACAATGTAAAGTGGAATAAAACACAGTTTTCACACCAAAAAATGGATGCGAAATGAACTAGAGATAATTCAGTAGTTCCCTTTAGGGACCATCAAAAGCTGTGATATCCTCCAAATATTCAGCAGAGTTCAAGGCTAATAGAAAACATGTGTGAAAAGAGTTTGAGAAATAGATTTAGGAGAAATATAACACATTTTTCTTGAGTATACTTTGTTATGAAAAAAGGAGTTTTTGACCTATTCCGCCTATCCATTTTTTTTTAATACGAAAATTGAAGCTGACTAAATTTAGTTCCATCACTTATTAGCGTACATGCTGTGCTGGAAGTCCCAATGAGAAAATAATCCCTGGAAAATGAAATTACAGGAGAAATTCCTGAGAGAGAAATTCATGAAGCAAGGGAAATAGAACCACTATGACTTGAATAACTACGATTTAATAATCATTATGAAAATGGAATCATGAGACAATTTCCTTGAAAAAAGTCACATGATTCCTTCTATTAGAAATCATATCTGGATTTCCAGCAAAAATTGTGTGCTGAGTACATGTACATAACTCTCCCACTAAACATAAAATAGGTAAAAAGTGGTATCAGTGACAGAGAGCAGAGAAGCATCATCACGACTATGCAATAAATTTTAAGGAAATCTTGTTAGACATCATGTGGGTAGGACACAGTTGGTGTTAAGGTATAAAGTATATGGTGACCAGAATAATGCCCTCGTCCAAATGTGTTGTCTTAATCCCTGAAACCTGTGAGTACGTTATGTTGCATGGCAAAGAGGAATCATGGTTGCATTTGGAATTAAATATTTTGATAACTAATCTTAAAATAGAGTATACTGAATTATCCAGGTGGGCCTAATATAATCACAAAAACCTGTTGCCATCGAGTCAATGCCTACTCTTGGACGAGCCCATGTGTACTCCATAGTGTTTCCAATGGTTGATTTTTCAGAAGTAAATCACAAAGCCTTTCTTCTGAGGTGTCCCTGGGTGGACTCAAACCTCCAAACTTTCAGTCAATGGTGTTAATCATTTTTACCACCCAAGGACTCCATATAATCACAATTCCTTAAAAGACAGAAGAGGAAGTCAGAGTGATGTGATGTGATAAACACTTGATCCATCGTTACTGGCTTTGAAGCTGTAGGAAGGGGGCCAGGAGCCAAGGGATATGGTGACATGTACAAGCTGGAAAAGAAAAGGAAATGGATCCTACAGAGTCTACAGAAAGGTCTCAGCACTGCTAAAACCTAGATTTTAGCCCAGCAAGATCTAACTCAGAACACTGACCTACAAAATTTTAAGATAAATTTGTGTTGTTTAAGCCACTAAATTTGTGGTAATTTGTTCTGGCAGCAACAGAAAACTAATACAAAGATATCTTGAGAATGTAGCATAGAAATGGATAGAGGAGACCCTGAAAGAATCGAAGAAATCTTTTCAAAAGTCCCTGATTTAGAGAAGCAAGTTCTGGTAACAGGAAAGGGCCTTGGAAAGCAGCAGCATGCCACTTGGAAAGCCCTGGAATCAGTAGCATTCAAAGCAATTGTGATGAAAGGCCCAAGGGTTTGTAAAATGGATATACCAAAGAGAGATCCAGGAGTGGGATGAAGATTCTCTAAGATCATGTGGTGGACATTGATCCCTGGATGTGAATAGTTGCATCATAAAGAAGAAGACAAGGTACAGACACACCACGTACATGGTATGAGATGACCCAAGAGAAATATGGATACAGGAAGCTGCTCCTCCAGTTCCCTTACTGGGACTGTCCAAGGGCCACAACTCCCTTCCCAACCCCTTCAATGACATTTTGACTACTTAGCAAATAATGTAAACTCACATCAACCAGCCAAAACGTTATATGGAAGGAAATAACAAGAGATTGAAAAGTACAGCTTCTCATACTTTTTTATCAATCTGAATTCCCCTTTCTTCATTCAGGGATAATTAGAGAGAAAAAGATTCCCCTACATGATATTAGGAGAATATATTATGCAACATATATAGAAGGAGAGAATACTATTGATAAAGGGAAAAAATAAGTATTGGTCAGAAAGACAGTCCATGCTTTCAAAATTGCAGAATGTGAAATAAAATATGAGATGAATAAACAATAAAGTGAAATAAAAAAATGTTAAATAGTAATAGATAAAATATTCCTTCCAGGAAACAAAATCTGGTATAGTCATCAGAATCTTTATTAGAAAAGAATAGATAAAACAGAAAATTAAACCAAGTGATTGATAAAGAAAATAGTAAATATCATAGTAGATATCATAGTGTGAACAAAAGCTTACTCTGTAGGGAATACAAGCAAAAGAGTTTTATTGAGGAATAGAACAGTTATAGCTGGGCAACACAGTGTGGAGTCACAAAGAGTTCCAACATTCTGAGAGGTGAACTGTTTATGCAGAAAAATGGGGAAGGAAGTATGTGACCACAATCATGGGGGCTTGGGATTACATACAGCTACAAGACAATAGCAAGTTAAAATTTTACAAGATTAGCTGATCTATTTTCCAACATAGACTTCCTGGATCCAACCCAGCAAGTGAGTTTCTGAAATGCCTACATATGCATTCTTCCTGGGACATGCTGAAGAAGTATTCTCCAAAGGCCATCTTGATAAGCATTTCTGATGAACATTTCTTCACAAACGACACTGTAGCTCCATTCATTGTTTGGTGAGGATAAAGTTTCCCAACAAGTTACACATCATAAGGCTCTAAATCACAGGTTCTATTCTTAGTAAGGCAGAAAGGAGGACTTAGGACAAGCTAAAGTTTAATTGAAATATGGAATTTTGATTCAGGTTTGGGTCAGTCATTTTTAATCATCCCAAGCACGTCAGTTTTAGAGTACCCTCACACCCAGTGCTTATTATTTTTTTAAGGCAGAGTCTAGAACAGAGGAAAAAGAAGTGATAATCAAAGATATATTTCTGGAAATGATATGAATCTGCAGAACAAATGGAATTACCATTTATAAGCTAATGTTATTGAAGACTGGCCTTTAAATATGTTTCAGGGAAAAACACAAATTTTAAGAATAAAGAGAGAACACAATAATAAACCAGGCAGAGAAAGAAAAAAAATCCATTCTCAGATATCTTTTCCTCAGTCTTAAAAACCAAATGACAATGAAGTAATGTTTACATAATTTTTAGTAAAAAGTTTGGGTTTCATGATTGTATGATCAGTAAAATTGTACAATCATATACGAAGACATTGAAAGATACTTACAACTAGATTAGTCTCACTCATAGGGCTACTCTGACCTCATGCACTACTCTAGCTCACTCTAGCCACACTAGCTTCCTTGAGGGTCTTGAAAACAGCAAGCCCACTCCCACATTCTTGTTTAACACGTACAGTTCTAGCCAGAGCAAGTGAACAAATAATAATATTAAAATAAGCAATATAAATATTGATAAACAGGAGAGCAAATTGATGGACTATTCAGGTCAATAATTTTTCTGTAGAAAACTCAAGAGAATCAATGGAAAAATATGAAAAACAATTTAAGAGCTCAATAAAGTGGTCAATTACAAAGGAAAAATACAGAATCAATTGCTTTTCTTCTGTACTCAATGGCATTATAAATTCATTCTTTAGAAGTTCCTTAGTTCTAACACATAGCAATGACATTTAAATTATAAAGGGATAGTTAAAATAGCCTGATCATGATCAAAACAAGGTAAATATTTTGGGGATCTGAAACACAAAGGAATGAAGTGAAAAAGTAGAGTTGAAGCAGGCAAAGGAAGCTAGGAGTTCAGCTCCTGAGGGTCACCTTGATTAAGTAAAAGTGCTCCAGTGGAGAAGGGGAATTGGAGCCTGGTTTACTGCACAGAGCTAAATGCTACAGTAGGGATTTCCCCACTACAATCAAGAGATGCTTCAGGTACTGATACATGAAGCTCTACCTGAAAAGGCAGGAGGAGACTTGCCGGGCTAAGCCATCCAACTGGCTCAGTGACTGTGTCTGTCATTCCCATTATCTTTTTAGGAAGGAAGCCACGAAACACCCATATGAGACTCAGTTCTAGACCTGGAGATTTAGGGAACCATAGAGGTGATTTTGGAGCCCTGGTGGCATAGTGATTAACAGCTCGGCTGCTAACTAAAATGTCAGCAGTTCAAATCCACTAGCCACTCCTTGGAAACCCTATGGGGCAGTTCTACTCTGTCCTATAGGGTCACTGAGTCAGAATCGACTCGATGGCACCTAATAACAACAACAACAACAGAGGTGATGTCAACAGGAGCCCTGGTTGCACAACAGTTAAGTACTTAGCTGCTAACCTGAGGGTTGGCAGTTCAAACCCATCAGCCGCTCCATGGGAGAAAGATGTGGCAGTCTGCTTCCTTAAAGATTACAGCATTGGGGCAGTTCTACCCTGTCCTATAGGGTCACTATGAGTCAGAATTGATAACAATGAGTTAGAGGCAATTACAAACAACTAAAGAGGGAGACAGGAGTGCAAAGAGAAAGAATGGGGGGGGGGGAATATAGAACCACTTAAAAAATAGAAAGAAAAAATTGGATAATGGACGACTTGAATTAATTCTATGTGAAAAAAAATTAGCAAAATTTTATTGAACAACATACAAGACAACATAACTAAATGAGAACCATACAATGTAATTGGATGAGAGGAAGGCATATTGAAAATATGCTAATTGTTATAACATTAGTTTATATATTACCTATAGGTGCACTGAACATACACCTTGACAGTATGACAAATGGCCAAGTGTTAAAATCAGTATTTGGTCAAAGTAGAGTCCAAAGCTGAATATCACCATCAAGTAATCAAAAAAATATTATGATTAAAATGTTGTTATCAAATATTGGTAACCAATTTAAAATATTTGACATTATAGTGCAGAACTAAAAATTTGCTAGTGTTGTAGGCTATTAGATGTTGCGTATAGTCCCAATCCTACATATTTGTGATGCTAAACAGATGCTGGCTTTCAAATGGTGTATTAATATCACTCCCCTTTTAGTGTATAACCAACCAAACCAAACCCACTGCTGTCGAGTGATTCTAACTCACAGCGATCCCATAGGGTTTCCGAGGCTGTAAATCTCCACAGAAGCAGACTGCCACATCTTTTCCCCTTGGAGTCCCTGGTGATTTTGAACCACCGACCTTTCAGTTAGTAGTCAATCATTTTAACCACTGCACCACTAGGGCTCCTTTTTTAGTGTATTAAAAAAAAAAAAACAAAACATTGCCATCGAGTCAATTCCGACTCATAGCGACCCTATAGGACATAGTACAATCGCTCCACAGTGTTTTCAAGGAGGGCCTGGTGGATTTGAACTGTCAGCCTTTCAGTTAGCAGCCATAATAGCTCTTAACCACTATGCTACCAGGGTTTCCTTTTAGTGTATAGCAGAATATAATTTGTAAGAAGGAAAACAAAATAATGTTCTAGAAGGAAACGTAGTAATCATAGCTTGGCCAAATTCCCCAAAATCCTTTATCTTTAACTGATAAAAATGACTTTACAGATACAGCAATTTTTTGCAAGAATATTTTGTTTATATTTTCACTATCTGTAAACACATAATCATAAGAAATTTTCTGTTGTTTTGAACTTTGATCACTGAAGAAAAATATGTCTTTTTGGTGCTTCATTTTTCTTTTTGTTCATATTTTAATATTTTAATGGATCAAAGATGATTTGTTTTTGATGCTACTATACATTATTTGGAGTCCTGGTGGCACAGTGGTTAAGAGCATGGCTGTTAACCAAAAGGTTGGCAGTTCTAATCTACCAGTTGCTCCTTGGAAACCATATGGGGCAGCTCTACTCTGTCCTACAGGGTCTCTTTATGAGTCAGAATCGACTCGATGGCAATGAGATTTTATACATTATTTTGTTTTCCTCCCCATGAAACTTTGAGGTGGTTAAAGATGACTTGCTTTTAATTCATGCTTCAAAATGTGTAATTAAATAGCTAAAGTTTTATATATAGTTCTTAAAGAGTTTTTGGTTTCTTTTATATACACTAATACATCAAACAATTCTATAAATATAGGATCATGAAATAATATACACTTTATTACTCTACCTTGCATTAATACTAACATTTTTATAAAGGTTTATGGGTTCAAAAAGGATGTATTAGATTGAATCATAGAAAACTGCTGCTTTTATAGATTAACTTATTTCATATGGTACAACCTAATTATTCCCGTTATCTAGCTAATATGTTCTCTCTTAATACTCATATTAACTATTAAAAGATATCTCCATTTAAAAAGCACTTGTGTTTTTGTACATAAAATTAACAGCCTTTACAAACATCATTAATTATTGTCTTTTACTATTGCAATAATAAACATACATTTATACCTCAGCTAATTGAGAGAATTCAACATATAAAGCATATAAGATTTCATGCCAAATTGCAGTTATTATTCTTGCCTATATTTGAAAATAAATCCAACCAGCATGCTGCGTTCACATTACCACTATAGTTATGTTAATTAATATGATAGCAATACATGCAAAATAGGTCCAAAATCATTGATGGAACAAGAACTGGCTTTACAGTAGGTATTTACTTATTCAGTCTTCTAAAGGTTAATGACAAACTGAAATGGAATAGCAAATTTTAGCTAAACAGAAAGCTGCAGGTAAACTTTGGTGCAACCTGAATATTTAATGCAATTGTAAGTGGAAGTCTCAGTAAAATTTGGTGGCAGAGTGAGGGAACACCACTGAACAGTGGGAAGATTTGTCAAAAGACTCATAAAATTCATTTGAAAAAAATGGTAAAAACAAAATCAGGAATGACTTTTTAAAAAATCATAAAGACACAAATTTTATCTTTTAATTTTCTTAAAATATAAAACCATGTTATTAAATAGTATAGAGATTTCCAAATATAAAATTAACCCATATGTACTGAAGTTTAATAAACTGCAGGTGTTATTTAAACCTATCAGGATGTGTTTTTCAGGAATCTGTTAGGAAAACTGGTTAACATACTAGAAAAAAGAAAATATTGACATCTTACCACTTAAAATTCTTAAACTTTTATATGTCAAAACACTATGAACATTATTAAAAATCAATCTACACAATAGAAAAAATATTTACAAGGTATTTGACGAAATGTCAATATTGATAATATAGAAAGGGCTCTTATAAGTCAGTAAGAAGATAAATGCTTCTTTTTATAGAAAAAATTCATACAGATTATGGTGAAAGGATACAATGCTGACACACATCTTTCCTGATGTTAAATATCCAAAACTGGGCAAAGAATATGATCAAGAAGAAATACAAACGGTCATTAAAGATATAAAAATGTTCACCCTCACTAATAATCAAATAAATACAAGTTAAAATGACAGTACCGTTTTACCTCATCTCCAACAAAGACAAAAAAAAAAAAGGGTGATACCCATTGAGTGTAAGTGCACTGCTGGTGAAACTATAAATTGATATCACTATTCTAAATGGGAATTTGCAGTTTATATCAAAAGCTTCCAGTGCTGTTTCTCTCCCACCCCCAACCCCTCGAAATGCAACTGAGGCAATTTATCCCAGGAAAACCATAGGGATATACAGAAAATAGAAAATATATGCAGAAGGAAATTTGTAGTAGCCAAAAAACAACAACAAAAAAGGTTCACCAAATGGGTATAGGTAGTAAAAATAATGGTACTATAGAATGGCATCCATTTTAAAAACAAATAATAGAAGAGTATTTAGTAATGTGGGAAAACACATAATACATAGTTGAGTGAAATATTCAGGTTGTACACAATATTCCCAGAATGATCACAATTTAAACCAGATATCTTCATTATTACTGTTCTCTACATAACTTAGCATATTTATGATGTATGTTGCTGTTAGACGCCATCAAGTTGGTTCCAACTCATAGAGACCATATATAATAAAAACAAAAAACTGTTGTCATCGAGTTCATTCTGACTCATAGCGACAGTATATACAAAAGAATAAAACAATGCCTGGTCCTATGCCATCCTCACAATCATTGCTATGTTTGAGCTCATTGTTGCAGCTACTGTGTCAATCCATCTCGTTGAAGGTCTTCCTCTTTTTCACCAACCCTCTACTTTACCAAGCATGATGTCTTTCTCCAGGGACTCGTCCCTCCTGATAACATGTCCAAAGTATGTGAGACGAAGTCTCGCCATCCTCACTTCTAAGGAGCATTCTGGTTGTACTTCTTCCAAGAAAAATTTCTTCATTCTTCTGGCAGTCCATGGTATTCAATATTCTTCACCAACAATATTCTTCTTTGATCTTCCTTATTTATTGTCCAGCTTTCTCATGCATGTGAGGCAATTGAAAATACCATGGCTTGGGTCAGGCACATCTTGGTCCTCAAAGTGATAGCTTCGCATTTGACCACTTTAAAGAGGTCTTTTGCTTCAAATTTGCCCAACGCAATACTTTGTTTGATTTCTTGACTGCTGCTTCCAAGGGCGTTGATTATGGATCCAAGTAAAATGAAATCCTTGACAACTTCAGTCTTTTCTCCGTTTATCATGATGTTGCTTATTGATTCAGTTGTGAGGATTTTTGTTTTCTTTATGCTGAGGTGTAATCCATACTGAAGGATGTGGTCTTTGATCTTCATCAGGAAGTACTTCAAGTCCTCTTCACTTTCAACAAGCAAAGTTATGTCATATGCATATAACAGGTGTTTAATATGTCTTCCTCCAATCCTGATGCCATGTTCTTCTTCAAATAGTCCAGCTTCTTGGATTATTTGCTCTGCATACAGACTGAATTTAAGTATGGTGAAGGGATACAATCCTGAAGCACACCTTTCCTGATTTTAAACCACACAGTATCCCCTTGTTCTGTTCAAAAACTTCCTCTTGATCTATGTACAGTTTCCTCATGAGTACAATTAAGTGTTCTGGAATTCCCATTCTTCACAATGTTATCTACAATTTGTTATGATCCACACAGTCGAATAGCTTTGCATAGTCAATAAAACACAGGCAAACATCTTTCTGGTATTCTCTGCTTTCAGTCAAGAGACATCTGACATCAGCAATGTTATCTCTCATTCTGTATTCTCTTCTGAATCTGCTTTGAATTTCTGGAATTTCCCTGTCAATGTACTGATGCAACTGTTTTTGAATTATCTTCAGCAAAATTTTACTTTCATGTGATATTAATGATATTGCTTGATAATTTCTGCATTCTGTTGGGTCACTTTTCTTTGGGCACAAATATGGATCTTTCCCAGTTTGTTGGCCAAGTAGAAATTCATCTTCCAAATTTCTTGACATAGATGAGTGAACACTTCCAACGTTGCATTCATCTGTTGAAACATCTTAATTGGTATTCTGTCAATTCCTGGAGACTTGTGAAAAAAGGAGCCCTGGTGTTGCGGAGGTTAAAACGCTTGGCTGCTAAGCAACAGATTGATGGTTTGAACTCGCCAGCCACACCACGGGTGAAAGATGTGGCAGTTTGCTTCTGTAAAGAGTTACAGCCTTGGAAACCCTATAGGGCAGTTCTACTCTGTCCTATAGGGTAGCTATGAGTTGGAATCAACTTGATGGAAGTGGGTTTTTAGTTTTGTTTTTCACCAGTGCCTTCAGTGTAGCTTGGACTTCTTTCAATACAATCAGTTCTTGATCATATGCTACCTCCTGAAATGGCTGAACATCAATTAATTCTTTTTTGTACAGTGACTGTATTCCTTCCATCTTCTTTTGATGTCTCCTGCTTCATCCAATATTTTTCCCATAGAATCCTTCAATATTGCAACTCAAGACTTGTATGATGTATACAAAAATGTTAATAACTCTCTCTGGATGATAAAACCAGATTTAAATTTTATTTCTTTCTTTCATTTTTTTTTTTTATATTTTTAAACTTTCCTAAATAAATTATGTATTAAATTCATACATGATTTCTTTAAGGCCTACAGCACCCAGCTGGCTCTTTGACCTCAAAATAAAAATGCTTAAAACAACAGCATCAATAAAAATATAAGGAGTCTGACTGTAAGGCAAACTCTCCAAACATTACATTTAATCTTTATGAAGACAGAAAAAGCAATGAAAACTCACAGTAACATTGAAACCTAAGATAGGAGCAACACTGTATCAGAAAATGAGATGGTGTTGCACTAACTAGAAGGCCAATGGAACTCTTATAAAAATATAATCAATGTCCCACCCATGCTTTGCCCTCCTAAAAGTCAATAAGAATACCACCCAACACCACACTGTCTCTGTTTTATAACTCAAGGTCCACACCAAACACAAATTCAGACAACTCTTCCTCTATCACTTTGGAAAAGTTTTTTATAGCAGAACTTCTCCAGCCTTATAGCTTTATCAGCACCTCATCCACATCATAGCAGGAACTATAATTCTCTGAAAACAGCTGGGAAGAAAGTAAGAGTTGTGCATTGTCAGTGAAGTATTGCATTAAAGAAAGTATAAGCACTACAAATATTACAGTTAAGCATAGGGACAGGAAGAATCCTAGTGCTTGGGCTTATAGTTATATTTTTATTGATGCTGTTGTTTTAGCGTTTTTACTTTGAGATCAAAGAGCCAGGAAGTGGGAGAGGATCTAACTTAAGAAACATGTACATTATTCTACAATCCAGCTATAATTTGAGAGGGAGTTTCAGTTACCCACATGGACAGTGGGTGAAGCCAAGGTTCGTCCACATACTTTACCTTTTGACAAAATGTAGCCTTTCTTACTTTGGACTGTGAAAAGAATACTGCTGAGTTAGGAAAAGAGAATATTATCCTGGTGACTCAAATGAGGAATCAACTTTTGAAAATAATTTCTTACAGAAGAAAGAAGAGGAAAAAAAAAAGGTCTTCTTGTAAATATGCTACAAAGAAAAGACAGTAAAATTAGATTAAAAAAGAGATGTGTGGTTCGTAACTGTAATGAACAAAGCCCATTATGTAACATTACAGGATTAAAATCCACATTTAAAATGGTAGAAATTAGAAACAAAACTGAAGAAATTGTATCATTGATGTTAAGAAAAAAATTGAGATTTCCCAAAATACATAGATAAAAGGAAAATATGAAAATGAAAATGATGAAGAAGATAATATAGAGAGGAAACAGAGAATTAAGAACAATGAATGAATACTGTTTACATCTTTAAATAGTTGTGTAACATTTACAAATGTTTATTATATATTATTCCACAAAACTTCAATATATTCTCTGAACACAAGTAAATACAGCTCTAATCTATTAACAAAATACGAAAACTAAAATTATTCTTCCAAATAATTCCTGGGTCACGTAGGAAATCAAAACTTTAATTACATAATATTTAGATAATAATTGAAATGAGAGATGGTGAAAGCTATATTCAGAGGAAAAGTCATATTTCTATAAACTTTTATTATTAAGGTAGAAACAAAGGAAGTAAGCATTCAATTCTAGAAGGTAGGAAAATAAACACAATGAAAATTATAAGGTGAGTAGAAAAGTGAAAAAGGAAGAAAAAATAAAGGGCAAGGTTAGTGAAATTGAAAACTGAAAATAGCATAATTGATAAATGATACAAAATAAGTTACTTTAAAATATATATCTAAATTTTTGGAAAAGCTAAGAGCACAAATGCAAAATCTTAGGAAAGCAAATATATAGATTCAGAAAATATTTACAGTGTAAATAAAATATGAACAACTCTATGGTAAAAAGCTGATTAATTTCTAGGAAATCACAAATAAAACTAACTTAAAATAAGCCATTAAAATGAATAGTATATATAGTTACAATATAGCCATCGTAGAGTTGTAATTAGTATTTGCAACATTTTCAGAATAATTTTAAATTCCTCAGTCTCAGTCATTTTCCATTTCCAGTTAATCACCAATGCTTGCTGATTCTACTTTTTATATCTATCTCTAACATGTCCCCCTTCTCCACCTTGCAGTCAACACTACTGCTTTATTTCACTTGCTTAAGTACAAGGAGTTTGTTTTTCATTTCTCCATGTTCAGCACCTAACAAATGGCCTGGAATCATGGAGGAAGTTGGAAAACTTTCATTAAAAGTTTGGAAAGACATGGTGTCATCAATTAATCATAAAGTACAGGTTGATTATATTAATCCTCTGGTTTGGTGAATAAAATTGGTTGAATGCATACTTCATGTGCAATTCTTTAATAGAGATAATGAAGAAGAACAATAATGTGTCCAAATTACTGAGTCTTAGAGAATCTTTACAACACTTGAAACAAAGAGAATTGAGTGGGGCATGCTACAAGGGCTGTCAGAGTCCAAAATGCCTTTGTTTCCGTAGCTAGCCTATAAGAAATTTGAGGTAACAGACTGTATTTTGTTTCTCCATATCCTGCGTGGTACTTTACACTGTTGTTGTCAGGTGTTGTCCAGTTGGTACCAACTCACAGTGACCCTACGTACAACAGAACAAAATACTGCCCGGTCCTGCTCCATTCTTATAATCATTGCTTTGCTTGAGCCCATGGTTGTGGCCACTGTGTCAATCCATCTCATTGAGGATCTTCCTCTTTTTTGATGACCTTCAACTTTACCAAGTATGATGTCCTTCTCCAGGGACTGGTCCCTCCTGATAACATGTCCAAAGTATGTGAGACGAAGTCTTGCCATCCTTGCTTCTAAGGAGCATCCTGGCTGCACTTCTTCCAAGACAGCTTTGTTTGAACTTCTGGCAGTCCATGGTATATCCAATATTCTTCACCAACACTATAATTCAAAGGCATCAGTTCTTCTTCAGTCTTCCTTATGTGTCCATGTTGTCCATTTACAATACGGGTGGTACACATAGTTAATTCCAGGCTTTTTGAAATGTGTTCTAGATTATATCCCCTCTACCCTACGTAAAGCTATCACTCCAATAATTTCCCTTTACCTAACATCATCAATTTTTTTGTTCTCTCTCTCTGGAATATTCCCATAATCATATTATCATGATATTATTTCTCCAGTATTTAAGCAAGCATGTGCTTGCTTGGTTGGCTTGGTGGCACAGTGGTTAAAGCACTCAGCTGCTAACCAAAAGGTCGGTGGTTCAAACCCACCAGCCCTTCCACAGGAGAAAGATATGGCAGTCTCCTTCCATAAGGATTTACAGCCTTGGAAACCCTATGGGGGCAAGTTCTACTCTGTCCTTACAGGGTCACTGTGAGTCGGAATCAACTCGATGGCAGTCGGTTTGGTGGGTTGGTGATATCCAATCTCACGGTTTTAAGCACATGTTGGAATTCCTAAATTTATATATCCAGCACAGACTTCTGTCCTCAACTCCAAATTCATACACAAAACTGCCTATTTTACAGTTTTAGTTGGATTTCTAATAGACATATGAAATTGATCATGCTGATCATTGATCAGAACTGAACTTCTGCTCTTCCCCCTCAGTCATACTTCATCTCTCATCTTCCCCATCTCAGTTGAGGGTAATCTATTTTTTTAACAGTTACTCAGGCCAAAAACAAACTTGGATTCTTCCTTAACTACTCCTAATCACACACCCCACATCCATTCTGTCTATAAATCCTGTTGGCTATACTTCCAACACATATTCAGAATCTGACAAATTGTATCATCTCCACAGCTCACCATCCCAGCCTAAGTTAGCATCATCTTTCTCTTACATTATTGCAATACTCTCCTAACAAGTCTCCCTTTCTCTACCCTTGTCCTTTTATAGGCTACTTGCATTCACAGTGATCCTCCCCTCAGGACTCTTCATGGCTTCCTTTTCACTCAGAGCAAACTTCAAAGCCTTAAAACAGCCTCAAGGCCCCACATAATCTCCCTAGCCCTGTTGGATTCCTGTCCTCAGCACCTACAATGTTTCTTTTATCTCACTCCTCAAACAAAAACAAAAACAAATCTTTTGCCATTGTAACTGTGGTGCATCTAGGTTATTGCACTGGCCTTGGGCACGTGGTGCCACTGAGCAATTTCTATTAACCCTGTATGGTCCAACGTCCTTCCTCAAGCACAGTAATGTGCTAATTAAAAGATTAACAAGCTTGGCTTGTACTTTTGAGCTGGTATTATGGTAAAGTTATGTAAAAAAGGAGTGTCACAGGTGTTTGGACAGGGGCACAATTTCAGTGCTTGCCATAGGCACCATTTTCTATAGACACGCAGCTGGCCGTACCAGGTTAATAGAAACAGATCAATGGTGCCGCGTGCATAGGGGTGGTGCAATACCTGCCGTACCCTAGTTATGCCTCTGGTGTTGAGTCGAGTTCTGACTCATAGCAACTCTCTATAGTATACAGTAGAACTGCCCTGTAGGGTTTCCAAGGCTATAAATCTTTATGGACGCAGACTGCCACATCTGAAAGGAAAGCTTTTAGCTAGGCAGACTGCCATCTCAACAAAATAGGGAGAAGGAGAGGGATGAATATTAGGGAGGCAACCAGCAGTTGTCATCCATACAAGATTACCTTACTTTACAAAGAAGGAAAGAAAATCTCAGAGATTTTAGGTAACTTCCTCAGAAGGAAACTTAGCTAGAAAGTGGTAAACTGGGATTCAAGTCCAGTCTTTCTAACTCCATATACCCTTATCTTTCTGTTACATCAGGCTACCTCCTGCATTTAATAGAAAATCACCAGCCTTTGAATGATTTTGAGCAGAGAATTTTTTTTCTCCAAGTGCCTAGCCACAAGTAGTCATCTCATAAGTGTTCTCCTAAAATCCTATCTCCAGACCATGCAAATCATTCGTTGTGCTACCTGGGCTAGAATGGAATATATTTCTTATATATTTCTTGTCTCAATAGCTACCGGAGTAAAGTCTATCAAATATTTGTTTGCACTTTAACAATAACTTTAGTTCAGTTAGTTTCAATCTCGGTTACGTGTTTGATTCATTTACAGAGCTTTTAAAATATACAAATATTCTGATTTAAGTGGTTTGAGGGCTTGTAAGTAAGCACAAAGGAAAAGTTTCCCAAATCATTTTAATATGAAGCCAAATTTGAAAAACCAAAGAGTTACTTTAATTTTTATGAATGGAGGCATCCTTATGAATGGCAGCATAATGTACTATTTGCCAATGGTAAATAATGCTTAATTGATCCAAACTCCTATTTCAATGGTTTCTTGCATTGAAATGGAGCCATATAATTGGTTCCAGCCAATGAAACATAGGCATAAGTGACATATATCACCTGCAGGAAGAAATAACTGAGTATCAGGGTGGCTTCTCCATGAGCTCTTTCCCCATCTGCCAACAGGGTGGCCTGAAAGGTACAAAATGACAAAGACACAAATTGGGAGCTGCCCATTCAGGAACATCAGCATTGGATTTCACATGAACAAGAAATAAATTTTCATGTATTAAGCCACCGAGATATGGAGTAGTTTTAATAGCAGTTACCAGTTGCCATTGAGTTGACTTCAATTCCTAGCAACCCATTTTTGTCAAAGCAGAACTGTCCTCTATAGAGTTTTCAATGCTGAGTTTTCAAAAGCAGATCGTCAAGACTTTCTTCTAAGGTACTCTGCATGGACTCGAACCCCCAACTTTTCAGTTAGTCTGAGAGCTTAACCGTTTGCAACACCCAAGGACACCTAACAAGAGTTATCCTATCCTAAAACATGAACCTTATCCTCTGCTCCATTTGATACTTTTTTTTTTCACATAATGGTATTTATTTCTTTCCAAGTTTGACTTCCTTACTTATTTGTGGGTTAATTTTACTCCAAGTCCAGAGCCTCACACATAGTAGCATTTGAAATTTGTTGAACTGAATTCAGTTAAGAGTAATAAACTACAACAATAATCCTTATGAACAGAGGCCTAATGTGTCATTTGTCAATGGTAAAACATTGTTTTAATGTTCTAATCATTCTTAATAAAGAAAACTGTCATCACAGAAATAGACAATCTATTAAGTCAAGAACAGGCATTATCTACTAATTTTTGGTCCATTGAAGGACATTAGCAGGTTGAGTAGAGAGAGTCACTTTACCCCAACACCGCCTCTCCACCCACTCTCCACGCGCAAAGATACACATATGCACATGCATACACACACAGAGAGAAACATACAGACATAGACACACTTTTTTTTTTTTTTAATCAATCTGTTACCTAGTTATTTATGGCATCTGATCTTTTTTTCTCCCTGATTGGATATGAGTCCTGATTTTTCTTGTCTTGGTTTAAATCATTTTTTTCCGTATATGGGAACGGTTTTTACACCTGCTGTACTTAAACATGTGCTCAACGTTTTCCTCCCAAACAGCTGTGGATCCAGAGGTTGATCTGAGGGCAGGCTGTTGGATTAAAGTCCAGCTTCTGCTGTCAAACACAGGAATTGCCTCTGTTCCTCTGGAACCCCAAACAGGCAGGGAACTGGCTCGTGCTGAGAAGCTAAAACACAAAATGTATACTTGACAAAGGGAATCTTTGGATAAGCTTCTAATTAGCTAAGTTAAAAGCATTAGCCAGGAAAAAGGGCGGCAGGGGTTGGGGGAGGGCGGGTAGGGAATGGCATAAGTGGGAATCGGAAGGGGAAGAAAACTAAAAATGGAAGGTGGCTAAGGCCTTTACTCTTTCAGCCATAAAATTTGCACAGATCATCCTCAACTCGAGGCTGGTGACTCAAGAGAGCAGTTTAGACCCAGAAAAAGTCTCCATTTGCTACTCTTGTCTCAAACTCAGAGAGGACCTTGGTGGAGTCAGAGCTACAGTACCAAGGCTCTATCTCCCACTCTGGATCTTTGGTGCCCAAGAAATATCTTCCCTTTATCTGTCCTAACTCCGTGCTCAGGACTCCCTGACCTACAAAACCCCCACTCCTACCAAAAGAACTGAGTCAATGCTTTCCCACCTCAACCCTGTGTGACAAACTTATAGATACCACAATTTGCCTGGCACCATGCTGTCACCTGCTGGATGAATAAATCCAACTAATGAAATTTTACTATTCCCAGCAAAATGAGTCCCTAGCATCTCTCAACTTCCATAGCATTTTATTAATATTGCAAGGAGAGATCTTAACTTTAGCGGTACATGTGTCCTCTTTCGCTGCTAGATTCTGCACCCAAGAGCCTCTTATTTCTTTTTATCCTTGGCACTGGCTCTGTACTTTGCCTAGGACTTGTTCAATAAGTGTGGTTTTTAAATTGAACAGCACAAAACAAGTTATGTGAGTAGAATTTAAATACAAGGTTTTCCTGATTGCTCTCTGATAGAGAGGCTGATCTATAATGAATAGTTACAGCCTCCTCTATCTAATCAGATTGAATTGAAAGTACAATTGCCTAATGATTTATATACGCAATTGTGCCCTTCTCTAAAATCACTTCCTGAAGGGGAAAGAGTGAATAACAGAGACTTGAAAAGAATGTCCTCAGTACATTAAGGGATTAATACACTGTATTCCCATTATATGCTTGACAAATTTGAATATGTAGGTTTTAGAAGCTGTTAATAATAGAGCAGATTTTAATAGAGTTGCTTATCTTGTTTTTTAATCTGAACTTCAACCAAACAATAATTTTAGAACCTATACATTGTTTTCAAATGTTGCAAAACTTGAATGACTGTCATTCTTATTGGAAATATTTAGCTTAGGAACCTGTACTGTATTGCTCCAAAATTCTCTGCATTCTAGAAAGGCTTGTGGGTGGGGAGTCTGCTTCTCTCACAAGGTAAATGCTAATTGCCCACTCAATCCAATCATGTTCCCTTTTCATGATTAAAGATTAAATGATTAAAGATGTGAATCTAACATACTCATCTATATCATCACATTTCTCTCCTGGCTTTCAAACCTTGCAGTCATTGCCCATTTTTACAACCAAATTAAGAAAATGTGTTTCTGACTTAGCTATCAGAAACTGGAACTGTCCTTAACTTAAATCTGCACGACACCATAGTTTTCTTCATGCACCTCATTAAAACTACACTTGACTCTCTTTATTCTTTGATCTCCAAATTTCAGATAGAGGACGTGTAAATTCAGAGCCCACAATTAGAACTATTACAAGGAGAAAAAAAAAAAAAGAGTACTAAAATTATTTGCCAAGTTGTCCTGAATTTGGTTCAGCTGGGCCAGTAACGCTCTGTCAACCAATCAAGTTGATGAAGAGCCCAGCTTGGATTTCCAGGAGGGATCTTGCTTGAGTTTAGGCTGTCAGACTGATTGGGAGATTTCCAGCTGGTTGTAAAGAACAACTTGCTGAAAGATAGTATTTGTGTCACTTATGGTGCTCCAAAGTCAGAGTTATGAGGAAACATGCATATTAGGGATGAATAAAAATCCCAAAAGTCCCACAGAGAAAATCCCTTACAAAGAAGCATATTGCCTTAGCAGATATCAAAGACAGCACATAAGAAACAAAAGGTATTGATTAAGCATGATATGGAATCCACATGCAATCAAAAGAGCTGCAGAATCAAAACCAAGAGACTTGGGATCTGGTCCTGACTCTGGACTGCAGTTCTATTCAACAAATGTGAGGGGCTGTCAAGCCCTGCTCAATCCCTGCCTCAGTTGTTGGCACTCCTGGGTCCTCTAGTGTAGTGCATTGATGCTCAACATTTTGTAAATGGGTCAACTTCATCCAAATATTTGATGGAAGGAGAGACATGTTAAAAATGCATCTTCTTAGAACCAACCACAGATCCATTGATGGTGCCCCAGAATTTTCATTTTTAGAAATTGTCATGGATTGAACTGTGTCCCCTCAAAATATCTGTCAACTTGGCTGGGTCGTAATTCCCAGGTTTGTATGATTGTGTACCATTGTGTAAATCTGATGTGATTTCCTTATGTGCTGTAAACTCTATCACTATGATGAGGTTATACTGATTAGGTTTAGATAGTGTCTTAATCCAATCTTTTTTGAGATATAAAAGAGAGAAGCGAGCAGAGACACATGGGAACCTCACACCACCAGGAAAGCTGTGCCAGGAGCAGAGCGCATCCTCTGGACCTGAGGTTCCTGTGCTGAGATGCTCCCAGACCCAAGGAAGACTGATGCATCACAAGGACCTTCCTTCAGAGCCGACAGAGAGAGAAAGCCGTCTCCTGGATCTGATGCCCTGAATTTGGATTTGTAGCCTACTGGACTGTGAGAGAATAAATTTCTCTTTGTTAAAACCATCCATTTGTGGTATCTCTATTAGAGCAGCACTAGATGGCTAAGACAGAAATGCTCCAGGTGATTCCTATTTGCACCAAAGTTTGAGAACCACTACTCTTGTGCCAGGAGCCCTGGTTGCACAGTGGTTACGTGCTCGGCTGCTAACCTAAAGCTCAGTGACTCGAACCTACCAGCAGCTCCACAGGAGAAATCTGTGGCATTCTGCTTTTGTAAAGACCACAGCTTTGGAAACTCTATGGGGCAGTTCTACTCTGTCCTATAGGGTCGCTGTGAGTCAGAATCGACTCAGTGGCAATGGGTAGTCTTGTGCCAGTCTTGATGTCAGGTAGGAATTAAGATTCAGTGGACGCAGGCCAAGATTCTGGGACTCAGAATCAAGTCACACTTGTTGATATTTTGACCCTGACTTGGTCCTCTGAGTCTGATAAATAGGCTTCTAACTTTTCATTGAAATATTGTCTCCATCTTGTGTCCTAGTTCAAATAACTGGAACACAGAGAAAGTTAGTTCTCTGGCCCCCATGGGGGCGGTAGTGGGTTCAGTGGTAGAATTCTCGCCTTCCATGTGGGACACCTGAGCTCAATTCCTGGCCAGTACATCACCCATCTGTCAGTCACCACCTACCTAGCCTGGGTGTTTGCATGTTGCTATGATGCTAAACATGTTTCAGTGGAGCTTTCAGGCTAATCTGGACTAGGAAGAAAGGCCTGGCAATCTAATTCTGAAAATCAGCCAATGAGATCTCTATGGATTACAACCAGTCACAAGATGGCACAGGAATGGGCAGCATTTTGTTCTGTTGTTCATGGGGTCATCACGAGTTGGAGCTGATTCCATGGCAGCTGACAACAACATGGCCCCCATGGCTAGAACTAATGACTAATGACTACTAATGACTGACTACCTAAAGACTGGTATTCCTGATGTTGCCTGCCAGACTTCCTGGTCTGTAACTAAGAATCGCTGCCCCTGTATTTTCCTTTGCTATCCTCTACCCACTTATTGGAATCCTCAGTGCCCTGTGCAGTTGCCCCTTCCCTGAAACTAAGAATACCACTTCTTGCCTATTGACAGAGGCTTCAGATATCATAAGTTGGACTAACTTCTCTTTCATCTGCCTTTGTGCTCCTAGGACCCCCATTCTCTAATGCATGCATTGAGTTTTTTCTGTCTCCTCATCCTATTACATGTACCTGGCTATGTCCAGCTATGCCCCAAAATATGGTAAGATATAGACCAAGGTAACTTTCAGCTGTGAAGTTCTCGAAAACTCTGACTTAAGATCTTCAAAAATGGATGGACCTGCATTAACAGGAAAGAGATTTATTAATGAGTGAGTTTTCCAACTTGTCCCACATTCCTCCACGATGGGAGAGACAAGGTTAATGGAAATGTAAAGATGCGCAAAGAGACAGAAAAGCCACACAAGCAACGGCTTCAGGGGCAGAGAGTTAACAGTAGAGTGACCAACCATTCCAGTTTGTCCAGGACTAAGGGGGTTCCTAGAACAAGGGACTTCCGGTGCTTAAACTGGAAATATCTCCAGCAAACCAGGATGAGTTGTTCACTCCATAACTTGAAATATTTTGGGGTTTTGCCGAATGAAAGGCTCAGGATGCAAAAGAATTGCACCAAAATGAAAAGAAATTAAATTAAATTGTCTTAAATATATTTTGAGAAATACGGAAAGATCAAAATTCCTTTTAATTACCTTTGTTAGATTGTAAGTCCTTGAATACAACTTTGTTTAGAAACTGGTTCACATGGGCCCCCAGCTTTTGTGCTAGTTATATATTTATTAATATTATTAATATTTCATTTATTAATGAAAGAAAACACTTAATTAGATAGTAATATTGTCAAACATTTATTGAGGACTTAATATGCTAGCCACAAATTGAAGCACTTCACATGGATTGTTACCTTCACAGCAATCACCACAGGTGGACTATAAGTAACCACACTTACCAAATAAGTGAACAAAAGCACAAATTTTAGACATTTTTCTTTCACCCAGAAGAAATCCCTACACTGAATTGCCATGTGACAGAGGATTAAAGAGCCTCAGCTCTACTCCAACGATACAGAACTTGTCAGAGATGTTAGGGGTTAGCTGATCATGTAGTCTCACTGAAATATTTTTTATATATCCACTTTCCTAGGTGCATATTCTGACAAACTCTGTGGTCAAAACTAACCCAGGACACTGCAAAATAAATGCTCTGAAAAACATTGAGGCATACAAGTCACTTGTTTTGGCTAAATATTCCAGATTAAAAAAAATACTAAGGCGTATCAGGTGGTAAGAAACTACCTTGAACATTCCAGCAGCCGAAGTATAGGTTAAGCCAAAAGGTTCACAGTGAGAAGGGAAGGCTCCTCTTGTCAAGCTGGAGATGGTGCTCTACAATATCAGTGTTCTCAATCTGATCTATAAAGTTAACATTTATAGAGTGCTTCATCTGCATCAGGCACTGTATATATATTATCTCTTTCAATACTTACTACTATTTTATGATGTAATTATTGCAGGTTTCATTTTACAGATGAGAAAATGGAGGCATACCGAGATTAAGTAGTTTGGCAAAATCACAAAGCTAGTAAGTGGTAAGGCCAATATTTGAACCCAAGCTATCCGGCTTTATCCAGGTAATTACTTCAGTTCTCCACTGCAGTGCATATGGACTGCAAAAATGTAAGAATTACAGGAAATCTTACTATTTAGTTAGCCTACCCACCTCATCTTATTAACAGTAAACCCAAGTCCCAGGCATTACAAGAGATTTGGGAAGACAGTGTGTAAACTAGGAAGAACACAGAATTTGGAGACAAACAACCTGTGTTTGATGCTTACCTCTCTCACCTGTTAACTGTCATTTACACAGATTTCTTAATTTCTCTAAACTTCAATTCCTCTTCAGTAAAATTGGGATAATAATATCTACTTATCAGGGAGATTGTAAGATTAATTAAGACAATGCATGTAAACCATTAAGTACAGTTCCTTACATATAGTAAGGGATCACTAAATAGAACTGCTATAAAAATATTTTATTATTATTACTACTATAACTACCTAGTAGTTACTACTACTATTACTATTACTATTACTACTACTACATTATCATCATCATCATCATGCCAAGTCATACAGCAGTCAATTGCAGAAACAGGCTTAAAATCTGGTTGTCTAAGTTGTCACAATGACATATTATCTTCCTTATTATAGAAACAACATTAAAACCTCAACCTAGAAAAGCGTTTAATAAAAACCCTTGGCAGGCAATAGGTTATTTGCAGTGCGGTCACAGACTTGCAGATAAGAATGTACAAAAATTTAAATGGCACAGAGCACAAAGAAGCAAAACCAATGCTATGGGATTTTGGGCACTACTGATGTTTCTTTAGAATTGTTTCCAAGTAAAATATAGAACAAGTACATATACTGGTTTTTGTTTTTAGTCTTTATTTCTTTTGGCTTTTGTATGTGTACCATGAACACTTTGAACACAGTCAATCCTTCTTGATTTGTAGCATAGTTTTGAGAGTTCTATAACAAAGACAGTCCACAAGCTAACCCAAACAGAGGTCTAATTTTATGTAGCTATATTTCTGTAAAAGTCCACAAAATAACAGACCTAAATCTGTTTCAGCTCTGTGCTTACAGATGCAGCATTGTAAGCAGCCATCTTGCCTCTCTTTTCTCCCGCATTTGAAATACTGAAATGTTACTGACATATGCTCCCATTTAGAAACTTTTCTAAATAAGGGTATACAGAAGAATAGTTTCTAACACTCTCTGTCATACAAAAACTATACTACATGTTTATTTTTATTACACAAATAACATATGCTATTATTAAGAAATACTAGAAACATAAATGAGTTAAAATAAGAAAATTAAAATTATACACAGTCCCACAATCTGAGATGATTATTATTAATACTTCAGTGTCTATCTTTTCTGAACTTTTTATCATATAAAAATTCATACCTAGGTAAATATACATAAAATTTTAATGCATTATACTATAATCATTTTCCATTAGCAAAATATAGTAAGTATTTCCATATATATTATACATAATACATCCACTCTTCACTTGTCAATATGGTTAGTTTCCAAAGACCAGGTAATTATGCAAAAATTAGTATTATGTAATAATGGAGGATGACCACATAAGATCACAAAATGGAGTATGACTACATGATTATATAACTAACAAATTACATCATTACATAACTGCCAACCAAGGTGAAACATAACATTAACCATCACAGCCAGCATTACTCTCGTCTTCCACCTCAGCATTTGCTCCTGCCAGACATACATCGTCAATGTGCAAGATAGTCATATACAGATTTTTTACTATTGTCGTAAATATAAAATGTCAAATAACGAGATAATAAGTGAACAGTAGGTATAATTATATTTCATATCACTATTTTAAATAGTTATCTGACATTCCATTATGTAAATGTACCATAAGTTATTAAGCAACCTCCTATTCTTGGACAGTTGGATTGTTTACAATTTTCTTACTCTATAATTATAAACTACTCATTTTTATAAACATTCTCATTGATATGCCTTGACACACTTGTCTAAGTATTTCCTTAGGAATAAAAAAATCCTAGAAATGGAATTACTGAATCAGAGACTGAATATTTTTAAGACACATTAGTAGTCCTTGGGTGGTGCAAACCATTAACGTGGTTGGCTGCTAACCAAAAGGTTAGAAGTTCGAGTTCACACAGAGGCACGTCAGAAGAAAATCACTTCAGCAATCTACTACTGAAAAACCAGCCACTGAAAACTCTACGGAGCACAGTTCTCCTTTGACACACATGGGTTCATCATGAGTTGGAATCGACATGACAGCAACTAGTTTTTTATTTTTTTAAATACACATTTCCATATAGCCCTAGAAAACCAGTGCATTGACTTGTACTCCCAGCAGTGAGTGTAAGCCAGCCTGCCACACATTCCTTTATGGCTGAGGGAGACAGTGACTTGCCTGGGTGGCACTGGCTTCCAACACTCTCACCAGTGTCACCTCTGTGACAACAAGGGAAGCCCAAGAGATGACACCCAGCTGCTGTGAGGACTTCTACCCCACCAGCTGGCTAACAGCTGATGACAACGCCCATGTGTCATGTGACATCATAAGCCATCAAATAGAAACACCATCCAAAAATAACAAGGCAATTAAAACTTACTGGATACTATCAGAGAAAAGTTCTAATTTTAAATGCATATCTGTTTTGCCTTAACACATAGGACAGACTAAAAGGACTGGCCACATCTGGCAAGTAAGAACACTTTTTCCTCTGGAAGAAAGATTGGAATAAAGAAAGGAAAGGGAGTAATTATAGATTTGCAAAATCTGCTACAAATTTCCTGGCCAGTTATTGTAGAATAATTTAAAAAAAAAATCTTTCTGCTGTCTCTGGGTAATATTTAAATCATTTTCTGCTGGAAGATTTAAAAACTGAAACCTGAATGTGTTGGTGATCATATCCAAGAGCAAAGTAACCCAATCCCTTTCCTCAGCGTTGCTGGAGTTAGTTTTAAACCATTTTCTGGGTTTGCATTGGAGACAGCTACTGCCTACATACAACTGAGCTGTCCATCCTCTCCTGGAGCTGGCAAAGCAGAAAGAGAAGACTCAGCGAAGTCTGGGCTGGGGAGACACCATACATGTATGTAAACACCGAAGGTGAGAATGCAGGCAGGGAAGAAGCAATGAAGTGCAATACACACTTGGGGTGAAATGATATAAATAAAATATTGTTTTTCACAACACAGTAGGCCATGAGGGATGAGTTTCTTAATTGTTTTACAAACAGTTTCTACATGCTTACTACATGCCCTTACAAAAGCTCTTGGTCCTTTTCCAATACAGTCTTGTTTAACCTGTATCAAATTACCCCCATTTCCGATGAGCATTAAAAGATTAAATAATTTGTCCAAGATCATGCAGTTAATAAGTAGAAGGGCTGAGATTCAAACCCAGGGAACCTGACTCTAAGAATCCATGCTCTTAACCGCACTGGTATGTCATTCTTCAGAGCACAATTATAGATAATGTGGGACTGAAGATCTGAAGACTAAGGTTCAAATCCCAGTGCTGCCTTCTACTAGCATCTCTAATCGACCATGATGATTAATTTTATGTCAACTTGACTAGGCTATGGTGCCCAGTTGTTTGATAAAACACTAGTTGTTGTTATTAAGTCATTACATGTGATTAAATCAGTTGGCCTCAAGTAAAGCAGATTACCTTCCATAATGTCGGCAGGTCTCAATCAATCAGTTGAAGACCTTAAGAGCAAAAAGGGAGTTTAACTAGGGTGTGTTCTGCCTCCAGCCTATAAACAGACATTTTGCCAAACTCTTTTATGATGCAGTTCTACTCTGTCCTATAGGGCCACTATGGGTTGGAATTGATTCGGCAGCTGTGGGTTTGGTTTTTGGTTTTCTCTTACTATTCACTCTTCTCATTGTCTGACATAGGAATTTTGGGATGCAAGCCTGCAAGAGTCTCCTGCCTGTCGCCTGACCTATGGATTTGGGATTTGCCAGGCAGGTCCCCATAATCATGTGAACCAATTCCTTAAAGTAAATATATGAAAACATATATATATGTATATTGTTGTTACTTGCTGCTGACCCTACGTACAACAGAACGAGATACTGCCTGGTCCTGTGCCATCCTCATAATCGTTGTTATGCTTGAGCCTATTGTTGGAGCCACTGTGTCAATCCATCTTGTTGAGGGTCTTATTTATTCACTGTCCAGTTTTCACATGTATATGAAGCAATTGAAAACGCCATGGCTGGGTCAGGTGCACCTTAGCCCTTAAAGTGACATCTTTGCTTTTTAACACTTTAAAGAGGTCTTTTGCAGCAAATTTGCCCAATGTGATATGTCGTTTGATTTCTTGCCTGCTGCTTCCATGGGTGTTGGTTGTGGATCCAAGTAAAATGAAATCCTTGACAACTTCAATCTTTTCTCCATTATCATGATGTTGCTTACTGATTCAGTTGTGAGAATTTTTGTTTTCTTTATGTTGAGGTGTAATCCGTACTGAAGTCTGTAGTCTTTGATCTTAATCTGTAAATGCTTCAAGTCCTCTTCACTTTCAGCAAGCAAAGTTGTGTGGGGCAGTTCTACTCTGTCCTATAGGGTTGCCATGAGTCAGAATCAACTCGACAGCAATGGATTTTTATATACATATGTATATATACACATATATATAAAACATATCCTTTATATATATATTTACTTTATGTGTACATAAAGTAAATATATATTTATTTTATGTGTATATAAAGTAAATATATATTTTATATGTGTATATAAAGTAAATATATATATTTATTTTATATATATAGACATAAAGTAAATATATATATATATATATATGTTTATATATTTCACTGGTTCTGTTTCTCTAGAGAACCCTGACTAAAACAGCAGTCCAAGGTGAGTTGTTTAATTTCTCTTAGCCTCAGTTTCCTCAATAAACTAGGTGAAGTCCAAATATCAGCTCTGTTATCTGCATGTGCCCCATGCCCAGCTGAATGCAGAACTCAGCACAGCTTTGTGTTCTCTCATCCCACCCAGCTTCTACTGAATTTGAATCTACACTTTTACCCATTACCGAAGTGATTCTTATTCACACTAAAATGTGAGAATTAGTCCCCCAGAGAGAATCCTTTGATTTCAAAACATTGAAGCTATAAATCTTGTTTTTCTGAACATGTTTTGGAGGAGACAGAGTTAGAATACATTGTATACCACAGACAAAACTACTTAAAATTTTCCCATAAATATCCCCTTGGTCCCTTAGCTCCCTGTTGCCAAATGGGGGAAGGTACGCTCAAGGCCATTTCCTTCTTGCAGTTCCCAGAATTCATAACTGTCTTCTCTTCTGAATTTTTCCCCTGGGCATCTTAAAGTCCCTCCCTTTTCTTATAAGTTGCAAATTATTTATTTATTTATAAATAATTTAACGACTATGATGCTCAAATGAGTTAATGGATGTGAAATTACCTTGTAAAAATGAAGCGATGCATTAATAGAAGGTATCTTTAATACTTCCCTGAAAGATGATACAAGTTGAATAGCCTAAAATATTGACTTAAATTTATGATGGGCAAGTGCACAATGAGTTATTAGGGAAGGGGCATTTCTATGCACTGGTGATTGTACTGGGTTAACACTCTCCCACAAACCATATCTTGGCATCTGTTTCAGAGACAGTATAGAGCTGGTTAGAGAAATTTCCAAATCTGTATTCAAGCCACATTCAGGCAAGATGCTCCTTTTTCCTAAAAATGCAAACAGCTCCCTTCTTCCCAATTACTTATTCAATCCTATTGGTCTTTCTTCTTACCATCTTAGTTTTCTCACTTCAAAAAATCTCAAATGTATATGCTATACCTAGTGCCTCCATTTTTTTCTCAACACCTGGTTCCTTCTTCTCACTCCAAATCTGGACTCTGTCTGTCTCCAGCGCCGCAATGAAATGGCTGTCTTTTATGTCCACAGAGATCTCCATGTAGCTAAATACAATTGCTATGTGACCTTCCTTATTCTCCTGGATCTCCATACTGCACTTGACATTCTCAAGGAAACCTAGGAAAGAGTTTCAAGTAAGAGGTATTCTAATCAAAGGCAGATAATATAAATCAATTTGTCTAGTGTCATTTATAGAAATTATGAAAGATGTTTTAACTGCCTGCTTTGCCAGCTAAAAAGGCATCATGACATGAAAATATAGAGAGTCTGGAAATTTTTTCCAAATCATACAGCTCATATATGAAAGAAACTTGAGAGATCTTCCCAAATTTGACAGAAATCCTAAAAATTTACAAGACATTACTTTTTTATTTAATTGTGTATTTGTAATTTCGTATTTAGTATTTTAAAGGAGTTATTGTTGTTGTTAGGTGCCTTCAAGTCAGCTTCGATTCATAGCTACCCTATGTATAACAGAAAGAAATGCTACTTGGTCCTGTACCATCCTCACAATAGTAGGTAAGTTTGAGCCCATTGTTTCTGCCACTGCATCAATTCATCTCGTTGAGAATCTTCCTCTTCTTTGCTGACCCTCTACTTTACCAAGCATGATGTTCTTCTCCAGGGACTGGTCCTTCTTGATAACATGTCCAAAGTAAGCGAGACAAAGTCTCTCCAGTCTCACTTCTAAGGAGCATTCTAACTGTACTTCTTCCAAAACAGATTTGTTCGTTTTTCTGGCAGTCCATGGTATATTCAATATTCTTGACCAACACCATAATTTAAATGTGTTAATTTTTTGGTCTTCTTTTTCACATTGCCCAGCTTTTGCATGCATGAGTTGACTGAAAATATCATGGCTTGATTAAGGCCCAACTCAGTCATCAAAGTGACATCTTTGCTTTGTAAGATTTTAAAGAGATTTTTTTGCAGTATATTTGCCCAATGCAATACGTTGTTTTATTTCTTCACTGCTTCTTCTATGGTCATTGATTATTGATCCAAGTAAGATAAAATCCTTGACAACTTCAATATTTTCTCCATTTATCATGATGTTGCTTATTGGTCCAGTTGTGAGGATTTTTGTTTTCTTTATGTTGAAGTGTAATCCATATTGTCTGTTTGTTGTACTGTGGCAGTGTGTGTGTTGCTGTGATGCTGGAAGCTATGCCACTAGTATTTCAAATACCAGCAGGGTCATCCATGGTGGACAGGTTTCAGCAGAGCTTCCAGACTGTGACAGATTAAGAAGAAGGCGATCTTCTTCCAAAAGGATTAGCCAATGAAAACCTTATGGATATCAACATAACATTGTCCAATATAGTGCTAGAAGATGAGCCACTCAGGCTGGAAGGCACTCAAAATGTGACTGGGGAAGAGATGCTTCCTCAAAGCATAGTCGATGTTGATGATGTGGATAGAGTAAAGCTTTTGGGACCTTCATTTGCTGATGTTGCATGACTCAAAATGAGAAGCAGCTGCAAACATCCATTAATAATCATAATGTGGAATGTACAAAGTACGAATGTAGGAAAATTGGAAGTCATCAAAAATTAAATGAAATGCTTGAAGATCAGTATCCTAGGCATTAGTGAGCTGAAATGGACTGATACTGGCCATTTTGAATCAGACAGTCAAGCTGAAGAGGAATGGTGTTATATTCATTGTCAAAAAGAACATTTCAAAATCTATCCTGAATTACAATGCTGTGAGTGATAGGATAATATCCATACACCTACAAGGAAGACCAGTTAATACGACTACTATGCAAATTTACACACATGACACTAATACCAAAGATGAACAAATTAAAGATTTTTATGAACTACTGCAGTCTGAAATTGATCAAACATGCAATCAAGATGCATTCCTAATTACTGGTGACTGGAATGCAAAAGTTGGAAACAAAGAAGAAGGATCGGTAGCTGAAAACTATGGCCTTGGTAATTGAAATGACACTGGAGATAGCATGGTGGAATTCTACCAGACCAATGACTTATTCATAGGAAATACCTATTTTCAACAACACAAATGGCAACTATACGCGTGAACCTTGCCAGATGGAATAAATGAAAAACCAGATAAACCAAACCCATTGCCATTGAGTTGATTCTGATTCATAGTGACCCTATAGGACAGAGTAGAACTGCCCCATAAGGTTTCCAAGGCTATAAGTCTTTGCAGAAGCAGACTGCCATATCTTTCTTTCTGGTGGGTTGGAACCTCTAACCTTTCAGTTAGCAGCCAAGCACTTAAGCCCTGCACCACCAGGGCTTCTAAGATGGAATATACAGGGATCAAATCGACTACATCTGTGGAAAGAGATGATGGAAAAGCTCAATATCAGAACAAGGCCAAGGGTCAACTGTAGAACAGACCATCAGTTGCTCATATCCAAGTTCAAGTGGAAGCTAAAGAAAATTAAAACAAGTTTACAAGAGCCAAACTACGACTTTAAATATAAACCACCTGAATTTAGAAGCCATCTCAACAATAGATTTGACTTACTGAACACTAATGACCAAAGATCAGGAGAGTTGGGGGATAACATCAAGAACATCATGCATGAAGAAGACAAAAGGTCATTAAAAAGACAGGAAAGAAAGAAAAACCAAATTGATGTCAGAAGAGACTCTGAAACTTGCTCCTGAGTAGCTAAACTAAACAGAAGCAATGATGAAGTAAAAGAGCAAAACAGAAGCTTTCAAAGGGCAGCACAAGAACACAAAGTAAAGTATTATAATGAAAAGTACAAAGACATGGAGTTATAAAACCAAGAGGAGAAACACACTTGGCATTTCTCAAGCTGGAAAAACTGAAGAAAAACTCAAGCCTCAAGTTACAACACTGAAGGATTCTATGGGTGAAAAATTGAACAATATAGGAAACATCAAAAGAAGATGGAAGGAATATACAGTCACTGGACTAAATAGAATTGGTCCACATGCAACCATTTCAGGAGGTAGCATATGACCAAGAACCAATAGTACTGAAGGAAGAAGTCCAAGATGCACTGAAGGCATTGGCAAAAAACAAGACTCCAGGAATTGACAGAATACCAACTGAGATGTTTCAACAAACAGATGCAATGCGAGAAGCGCTCGTTCATCTATGCCAAGAAATTTGGAAGACGACTACCTGGCCACATGACTGGAAAAAATCCATATTCGGGCCCATTCCAAAGAAAGATGATCCAATAGAATGCGAAAATTAATGAACAGTATCATTTAACATAACACGCAAGCAAAATTTTGCTGAAGATAATTCAAAAAATACTGCAGTGGTACATCAACAGGGTACTGCCAGAAATTCAAGCTAGATTCAGAAGAGGACATGGAACAAGGGATAGCACTGCTGATGTCAGATGGATCTTGGCTGAAAGCAGAGAATATCAGAAAGATGTTTATCCATGTTTAACTACTCAAAAGCATTTGACTGTATGGATCATAACAAATTATGGATTACATTGCAAAGAATGGGAATTCCAGAACACTTATTGTGCTCATGAGAAACTTGTACATAGATCAACAGGCAGTCATTAGAACAGAAGAAGGGAATCCTTGCGTGGTTTAAAATTGGAAAAGGTGTGTGTCAGGGTTGTATCCTTTCAACATATTTGTTCAATCTTTACGCTGAGCAAATAATCCGAGAAACTGGACTATATGAAGAACTGGGCACTAGGATTGGAGGAAGACTCATTAACAACCTGCGATATGCAGATGACACAACCTTGCTTGCTCAAAGTGAAGAGGACTTGAAGCACTTACTGATTAAGATCAAAGACTAAAGCTTTTTTTAAAAGAAAGTACCCCAAAATTGTGTAAGCTTCAAGTCTCTTCACATCTAGATCTTATTATACACTAGTTACTCTCCTATAGAAATATAGACTATGAAATCAAATGCTTTTCTGGAAAACAAAGCAAAGGCGTCATTGTTAATATCTTGTTAAATAACAGTATTCCTCCCATCTTTCTGGGCTTCCTATTGTTTCTCTGTCTATGATTATACTCACAACCTGCTGAGAATATAAAGGTGTCATTATTAATATCTTGTTAAATGACAGTATTCCTTTCTCATTCCTCCCTTCTTCCTGGGCTCCCTACCATTTCTCTGTGATTATAGTCACAACTGTGGTGCATGCTGAGAATATAAATATAAATAAGATAATATTTCTTACCTCAAGTAGATTAGAGGCTAATGAGGAGGAGATGACATGAAAGCTAGTAATTATGAAATAACTTGATAGCTACTGTAATAGAGCTAAGAACAAGGATCCCAAGAACACAGAGGAAGGAGAGACTGATTCCCCTCTGGGGATTCTGGAAAGGTGTAATAGCAAAGGTGACAGGTGAAGGAGACTTAAAGAATGAGAGAGAGCATCCCTGGCAGAGGAAGGAGATAGCATCACCTTGGGGAAAACAGCAGGTTAGTTTACGTGAATAGAGTATTTTAGCCTTTCTGAAGAACATAAACAGACTCTGCTGTCACACAAAGAGCAAGCAAACGAACAAAATCAAACCTCTACCAAAAAGGGAAAAATCACTAGCTTCTTAGAATTAATGGATGATAAGCTTATAGATGGCATTCTCTCACATCCCAAACACTTATAAAGCTTGAAAATTGATGGGCTCAAGCTTTGTTATCAAAGAGGCCCAGGCACTGAATTCTCCTGCATCACCTGGAACAATTACTTAATTTCTCAAAGCCTCAGTTTCCTCATCTGTAAAATGATCAGATTAGACAGAGTTATTATGTGGATTAGATTGACCTCCCATAGCGCCAAGTAAGTGCAGAGTAGAAGTCACCTGTTATCATTAAGCGATGCACCCACATCCAGGTTTTGCTAACATTAAAGACAGATGTAAATTGTACGTCTCTCTGTAACATGGATAATTAACTCAGGGAAAGTCAGCACCTGTAAAGCCAAAAACAAGCTGGAAGCAGGAAAGTTCTTGCAAACAGAGCATTCCAAAGAATTCCAGAAATGCTCTGACATTCTCATCACATTCCTTTAAGCACAGGCTAATTTAAACAAGCAGGCCAGGCACTCCATATCAGAAATGTACACACATGGGACAAAAGCCAAAAACAAATCCCAATGAAAAATAACCCTTTCATGAAGAAATAAGCACTTAATTCTATATGATTTAAGACACAGTTGAGAATATATTCCAAAATCTCATCAATTTTAGGCTCCAGGCTGGGTTGCCTCACACTCCTTAGGGAATTTTTTCTTAGTCCACTAAACCTAGAGCAAGAGTTGAGCTTTTCCAGCCTTTTAGAATTGACTGCTTGTTTAATGGCAAAATGTGTGTATTTTTAAGGAGAGACATCAACCTCTTTGACTTAATCCGAGAAAATTACAGAAGAAGGAACTGTGTTACATTTTAGCCCAGTAGGGTATTAGACCCGTCACTGGGAAAAGAGTTGTTGCTATTTTTGCTAGTTGCCATCAAGTTGATTCCGACTCACAGTGACCCTATATGACAGAGTAGAACTGCCCCATAGGGTTGTCTAAGCTGTAATCTTTACAGGAGCAGATTTCTAGGTCTTTCTTCTGTGGAGCTGCTGGGTTAGCAGCCAAGTACTTAATGGTTGCACCACCAGGGCTTTAAAAATAGAAAATAGATAACAAGTCCTTAAGATACTGGTAAGGGGCAGATGATACATCTATCTTTTCACAGTAAGCCAACCTCCTGGTTTTTGTGACTGGGGATCCTGAGACTGTCAACATTTGCAACTGATTTTATAACAGATTTGATTGTAATACTAACAGCAATCTGTAAACACTCATTGGCTTTTTTGGTTGTTGTTTTTGGTTTTTGTTTTTTTATTTTTTAGCATCATACTTAAGCTTATAAACTAGAACTTGAGATATATAACAAGTTTTTAGGCATGTAACAACTTCCCCTGAGCACAAAAATACAAGATTTTATGCTCTCAAAAGTGTTATCAATCAGACCTAACTTACTACTGGCCATCATATGAGACTATATAAACATGGGACACCTCTGAACTTACTCATTTCTTAATTTTTCCACTAACTGAATGTGTTGGGCCAGAAAGTCATAACAACCCTGACCAATAATTTCTTACAGGGCTAACAATGGACTATGAAAGGAGAAGGGACAATCACTTCTTGAAGGAAGATTTATGTGAAATAAATGTTGGATTTTTAACTGGAATAAGGTCCTTTCACAGATTTCATTACATGAGACTATAATAAAAACCAATAAACATGAAATGACAGAGTAGATCATTGAGAAGCTCTGTAGCCATACTTACTTACACAGGTACAACTTTCAAAGACAACATGCATTGATGGACTTATGGACTTCTTATTACCATAACCGAACAATTTAACCCAGGCATCTAAGAGTAGGTGATCACAAAACATCTTTAGGAAAAATATTACACGAGAGGTCATTTTTGTGACCCATCAAAGGATCGCTATATGGTAGCATTGAATTAAACCTTTACTTAAGTTAGTATGAGTTTAAAGGAAAAATTACATTTTAGAGATTTGCCTTTGATTAAGAGGGGACTCAGAAAATGATAAAGTAGACAATAGTTGTCATTAGCCTCCATCCAGCCACATCCTCTATCCCTCTCTTCCTTCCCCATCTCAATGTTAAGAAAGAAGTCCCAGAGTATGGCCCCCGGACACCCTTATAGCTCAATACTGAAGTCACTCCTGAAGTTCACCCTTCAGCCAAAGCTTAGACAGGCTCATAAAATAAAATGAGATAAATGGGCACACAAGCCCAGGGGCAAGGACAAGAAGGCAGGAAGGGATAGGAAAGCTGGTAATGGGAAACCCAAGGCCAAGAAGGGGAGAGTGTTGACACGTCTTGGGGTTGGCAACTAATGTCACAAAACAATATGTATATTAATTGTTTAATGAGAAACTAGTTTGCTCTGTAAACCTTAATCTAAATTACAAAAAAAAAAAAAAAAATCAACAATATGGCGCTTCCTTAAAAAGCTAGAAATAGAAATACCATATGATCCAGCAATCCTACTCCTAGGAATATATCCCAGAGAAATAAAAGCCATCACACGATTAGACATATGCACACCCATGTTCATTGCAGCATTATTCATAATAGCAAAAAGTTGGAAAAAACATAGACGCCTATCAACAGATGAATATAAACAAACTATGGTACACACGCACAATGGAATACTACGCAACGATAAAGAACAATGATGAATCTGTGAAGCATCTCACAACATGGATGAATCTGGAGGGCATTATGCCGAATGAAATAAGTCAATCACAAAAGGACAAATATTGTATGACATCACACTATAAACACTCATGAAAAGGTTTACACACAAAAAGAAACCATTTTCAGTGGTTACAAGGGATGGGAGGGGCAGGGATGGAAAAACACTAAACAGATAATAGCTAAGTGGTAACTGTGGTGAAGGGTAAGACAGTACACAACACTGGGGAAGCCAGCACAATTTGTCCAAGGCAGGGTCATGGCAGGGCCATAGACATATTCAAACTCCCTGAGGGACCAAATTACTGGGCTGAGGGCTGTGGGGACCATGGTCTCGGGAACATCTACCTCAATTTACATAATGTAGTTTATAAAGAAAATGTTCTACATTCTACTTTGGTGAGTAACATCTAGGGTCTTAAAAGCTTGTGAGCGGCCATGTAAGATACTCCACTGGTCTCACCCCATCTGGAGCAAGGGAGAATGAAGAAAACCAAAGACACAAGGGAAAAATTATTCCAATTGACTAATGGACCACAAGTACTACAGCTTCCACCAGACGGAGTCCAGCACAACTAGATGGTGCCCAGCTACCAGCGACTGCTCTGACAGGGATCGCAATAGAGGGTCCTGACAGAGCTGGAGAAAAGTGTAGAAAAAAATTCTAACTCATACACGCACAAAAAGATCAGACTTTCTGGTCTGACAGAAACCGAAGAAACCCTGAGAGTATGGCCCCCAGACACCCTTTTAGCTCGGCAATGAATTCATTCCTGAGGTTTACCCTTCAGCCAAAGATTAGACAGGCCTATAAAACAAAATGAGACTAAATGGGCACACCAGCCCAGGGACAATGACTAGAAGGCAGGAGGGGACCAGAAAGCTGGTAATGGGAAATCCAAGGTTGATAAGGGGAGAGTGTTGACATGTTATGGGGTTGGCAACCAATGTCATAAAACAATATATGTACTAATGGTTTAATGAGAAATTAGTTTGTTCTGTAAATCTTCATCTAAAGTACAATAAATAAATAATAAAAAGAAAGAAATCCCAGAAAATGTTGTATTGAAGGAACTGTGAAGGTTTTCTATTATTTTCACAGCCACCTTGTTTAGGGCTATGCTTCACCAGTCATACTTGAATCAGGTGCAGTGTTTGCTTTTAACTGGCAGATCAGCAGGGCACCTGGCAGCCTGCCTTCAGTCCTCTCAGCTGATCTCAGTGTCTGTCAGCTTCGGACGACATCAACAGTCCACAGAATTTCACATTCATCTTACTTCAGAAAGCTGTGTCTGATGGCATTAATTTTTTTTTATTGTGGTAAATATATATGTAATAAAACATTCATTATTTCAACATTCTTCACATGTACAATTCAGTGATATTAATTATGTTTATTATGAACTGTTTCCCGACCTATCCCAAGTCATGGCATTTAGAGAAAATGATAGTATTTAAATAGACAAGGTGTGTGTGTTCAGCAATAACTAGCAGGGAGGCTGGGGGTGGGGGGACGGTGGTGTGGGCAGCCAGCCACCCTAGGTCTAGGTCATGCCCTTCCAGTTTGGGCTGTGTGGATCAGTATCTGCACACACCAATAACCCAGCACAGCATTTGTCAGGAAAGTGCTGCCTTAAACAGTGTGGATGTTTCAAGTGTTTCCTTGGGAACATAAGAGGTTCTAAGGTACTGATGGTATCATTAGCCTTTATGTAATAAAATAGGAGACTATGTGACACAGTGGTTAAGAACTTGGCCACTAACCAAAAGGTCAGCAGTTCAAATCCACCAGCTGCTCCTTGGAAACCGTGTAGGGCAGTTCTGCTCTGTCCTATAAGGTCACTGTGAGTGGGAATTGGCTCAACGGCAATGAGTTTACTTTGGTTTCATGGGCCAGTATTATTTACTGAAAAATATTAACTCATATAATTCATCCTTTATTTAAATAATTTTGGCTGCTATGAAAACTTCAAGGAACCCTGGTGGTACAGTGGTTACAGTGCTTGGCTGCTAAGCAAAAGGTCCAAGGTTCGAACCCACCAGCCACTCTGTAGGAGAAACATGTGGCAGTCTGCTTCCATAAACATTACATAGCCTTGGAAATCCTAGGGCAGTTCTACCCTATCCTATAGGGTCACTATGAGTCAGAATCAACTCGACGATAATGGGTTATGAAAACTTCTTAAATACAAACAATTCATTTGCAGACTTATTTCATTATTTTATTCTCTAAGGAGGTGGCATGGATGCAGTGGAAATCATGAAGGCTGTAGGGTCAAACAGACCTCCCCGTAAATATGGGTAGTACAGATGTATGGTCTCTCTCATCCTCAGTTCTCCCTATGTGAAATGAGGATGGTAATACTTGCTTCAAAAGATGATGAGGAAAAGATGTTTGAAAAGAAATAGGTGCTCATTAATGTTAGCTCACTTCCATCCGTAGAAGAGAATTATTATCAGCAGTTAAATGTTTCTCATCTGTTACCCTTTTTTATTCCTTTTTTACCCGTTTTGTTCCTGTTTTCTGCTGTCCTCTGTCATTTTCCCTGTCACTGGCCTCTCTGTCTCCTTGCCTTGTTTTTTTATTTCTGCATCATCTGACTCCCTTCTTATCATGCTCCTACTTTCTTCTCTTTTGAAATTGAGGCAAGGACTGGAATGAATGGGTAGCATGGTCATTTAACTCAATTCATTGCAACTCTTGTAAAGTACTATCCTAAGCATTTCGAATAATAAAGACAAAATGAAATAATCTTTTATTGAATTACTATGTTCAGGTATTTGTGCTTTTTGATCTCTCATTTTCCAACAATGGTCACCCTTTGGATCACTGGCTGTCAAACTTTACACTAGCACAGTCCCATCAGGAGGAATGGTTCATGGAAGTAGTGAGTCTCACTAAGAGAAAGGAGCCCACATGGCAGATGTTCAGGTAATATTTGCTTATTAGATTAACGTTTCAAATACCCACCAATGTAAGTATCTAATTATGAAAAATTGAGCTATTCTACAGATTCACAAATCAGATACAAACTTATTCACCCCAGACTTAAAAGAAATCAGGGTGAACATAAAATAAACTTAAATTATTAGATTTGTACAACTTCTTTCTTTAATTTTTATGTTATTTTGTTTCATCATCATCTGTGATGTAGGAAAAATACAGACTATATTTAAAGTGGAAAGATGTACTCTGAGTTTTCCTAACCTAATCATCTAAAAAAATAAAAAGAAGAAGAAAGTAAAACTATGACAGTGTGGTGGAGACAGCAAGAATTGGCATGCCATTAAAAGTCTCAAGACTGGATGATTTCTAAAGGACTTGCACGCTGGGATACATTTATAACCACTTTCTGAAATGCTTACTCTAGTTAGTGTCTGAACTACTAGACACTACTAGACACTAGACACTATGACCTTAGTTGAAAAGAGTAGGCACCACAGCATCTTAGCAAGCTTGTAAACAGAAACATCTAAATGGTTTGGAAAGGAAATAACACTAATAATCTGAAACTGTCACTGACAGAAAGCAGGTGTAGAAGTTGTGGACTCTATGTGTCATTTTAAGTCATCTCAATCACCACATTGTCCAAAGGCACCACTTGTAGCTCTTAAAATAATTAATAATTACTGTTATTATTTTCTGTGATGCAATCACCCACAGGACTATAGGTATGGTGAGCAAAGTGAAGGAAAGGATTTCTGAGTGGGGTCCCTAACCATACTGATGAGCTTTCAATAAATTTGTCTATAATATATGAGGCACTCTGTAATGATACAGTGGTAAACAAGACCTACAAGTCAAGAAGGATAATATTGTCAAAGACTCCAGCTGTATTTTCTTACTGAGAAATGTGGGGTCAGGTGGATTTATAGCCATTTTAGAAGCAAAGTAACCACGTGTACACACTTTATAAAAATATACTAATAACTACATTAATGTCTCTTTATTATCTCTCCAATATCTCTACATTCTCTTTCTCCATATATATACATATATGTGTATATATATGTACATACATACATACATATATATATACATATACATATACATGCAGTATGGAACCCTGGTTAAGAGCTCGGCTGCTAACCAAAAGTTCAACAGTTAGAATCCACCAGTCACTCCTTGGAAACCCTATGGGGCAGTTCTACGCTGTCCTATAGGGTCACTATGAATTGACTTGATGGAACGGGTTTGGTTTTTTTTAAATATTTATGGAGTATAGTACATATATATATATATATATATATATATATATTTAAATAAGACTACAAGGTTGGGATGGGGGAGATAGCTTATTTGCATGATTACAAAGGGTAGCATTCACGTAGAATTCCACATGAATATCATGAATATTATTTCCTGGAGTTGGGCAGCATGGTGGACCTGGGTGAAAAGAAAAGTTACAGAAAGGAGAGAAGAGAGAAAAAGGAGAGAGGACATGGTAATAGGAATTACTAAAGAAATTTCCTTCTAAGCCAATGTTTCCACATAAAATGTTGATTACAGGGCATATTAGGAAATGAAAAAATAAATTTCAAATGGGAGTGATTGGCCCATCAATTTGAAAAGCAAAAGTCAACAATGAGAGAGAGAGAGAGAAAAATGGGAAATAAATGTCTGAAGTGGAAGACAGACATTAGAATTACCTAGTTGTCACTCTATGTTCCTTTATCAATTAGAAGAATAATAAAAGCTCCTACTATACCTAATGAGGGCAGTGGTGACTCAGTGGTAGAATTCTTTCCTCCCATGCAGGAGACCTGGGTTGGATTCCCAGCCAATGCATCTTGTCTGTCAGTGGAAGCTTCTGTGTAGCTGCAATGCTGAACAGGTTTCAAAGAAGCTTCCAGACTAAGACAGACTGGAAAGAAAAGCCTGGCAATCTACTTCTAAAATTAGCCACTGAAAACCCTATGGATCACACCAGTCTGATCCCTTTGTGGGTGGAGCCTCCATGAGTGGGTGCGGGAGCTACTAGACAACAGCTAACAACAACATTATCCCTAATGCTCTTCATCAAAGATCCAACAGCAGAAAAACGCACTAACCAAATGTTACTCAACAGAATTATCACCAAAATGGGCAGGAGCTGAAGGGAAAAGTGATAAGAGAGAAATAAAGGTTATAAGGAGGAAGAAGGGATTTGAAGAAAAGTATATTGAATTGTTTTATGTTGTTGTATAAAGTGGAAACAGTAAGATACTTGGAGAAGAATGGAAGAAGACAAAAGTGGACAAGTTCTCTGAGGGAAGCAGAGAAAGGAGTTCATTCTACACACAATGCATTCTACCTTGCCTCTCTGCAGCCTCACTTGTTACTCAGCAGCAGTGCTTCCATCAAGAGACATCATTAATATCCTCAGCAGCAGCAGGATAGGACATTTAATATGTGCTACTGTATCTTACTAAATTCTGTATATAAGTGATTTCATTTTATCCTTCAAATGCCCTCATGAACAACATCCTGGTTTTATTCCTCTTTCTACAGATGAGGAAACCAAGTCTTAGAATATTGGATTGTTCAGAATTTATGAAAGTCTCGGCACACATTCTCAAACTCTTATGAATCAAAATTATCTCCATCCTATTTGATTTGATGGAATCCTGCACTCCCTCACCTGCATAGCAACATTAACATACAAGCTTTTACAAGATGCTATATTTTCTTATCTGTTTCATTGACTATTATTCCATAGTTATTTTATTTAATTCCCCATGTCAGTGATTCAGACAATACCATACCGATTATAAATTTTTATTTTTAGAAAACTTTACTAATATTCTCAATAATAAAAAAAAAATTTAGGTGAATAATAAGATTTAAATTTCAGTTATCTTTAGTAGACCATCATTTGAATATATTCACCTAATGACATAGTCAAATTATTTGTTCTCGAGTGACTCAAAGAAATTCCTCATTTTGTATAGAACACTTACAATTTATAAACTGGTCTCCATATGAACTGCAGTTCCTACCCGGTGGCATTATTCAGCTACTGGATAGTAATTCATGAGGCTCTCTACACATTTCATATATCCTAACAGATGAAGTTAACACAAAACAATGCAACATGTTACCATACCTATATAAATACAACTTACAACAGTAACCAAAATAACTATGAGTACAATTTATTAGAATCATTAGATTAAGTGTTTACAAAGCTGTTGCTTTCTAGATTTGTCAGGCATTTGAAGTGTCTTAAAAAATCAGATACATTAAATTTTTTTAAATACTGTTTGAAATGGTAAAGGTATTTAATTTGTAAATGAGGTTATTTGAGAACATGAAGTCATGCTTGAAATCAAGCAAATGAAGTCATTGCAAGTGAGTAAGATGGTTCATGAAGCTCTTCTACATGATGTAAATGATTTTCTGATTAGTTTTCAATTAACTCATAGAATTTACAGATTCACAGCTCCTACCCTGCAAGATAGTTATATCCATGCCTTCATCCCATGGTTACTGTCTTAGGCTGGGTTCTCTAGAGAAGCAAACCCAGTAAAGCGTATAAACATATATAGAAAGAGATTTATATCAAGGAAATAGCTCGTGCAATTGTAGAGTCTAAAACGTCCCAAGTCCACAGATCAGGGTAGAGGCCTCTCCCCATTCACGTAGCCACAGAAGCTGGTGAACCCAAGATTGGCAGGTCGGAAAGGGGCTCCCGCTCACAGGCTGTGAAGGTCAGTGAATTCCAAGATCAGCAGACAAGACCATCAGGTTTCTCCTGATTCACGTAGCTGCAGGGGCTGGCAAACCCAAGGTCAGCAGGTCAGGGAACCAGACTCTTGTTCACAGGCTGAGAAGTTCAACGAATTCTGAGATAAACAGGTAAGCTGCTAGCTCAAGTACCATGAACCAGAGGTGAGACAAGAGGCAGCTGCTGAATCTGGAACAAGACAAAAACCTTGGCAAGGTGAGCAGGCAGAAGGTAACCAGCGGAAGGCAGAGAGATGAAACCCAGAGGGCGGTGAGCTGCCACAGGCCCCTCCTCTGCTGGTACCACTCAGCAGATTCCACCATAAGGGTGATCACATTATACAACTACTAAAACACTGAGAATAATGGTCTAGCCAAGTTGACATACAATCTTAACCATCAGAGTTACATATATACTTACCCAACCAAGGGGTAAAGAATGATCATATTAGTCTATGACCACCAAGGGTGGAAATTCAGCTTATCAGTAGAGATTCTGAACTCTTATTTTCAGAGTGATTCTTCCGATGCCCCAGTTAATTAGGCTAAGCCCACTTTTACAGTAATGGAATGGTAATAGTTCAACTTCTTTCACAACTTGTAATTCACACTTGAATTATATATGAGTCTCATTACAGACCAAATTGTGCACAGTGGTATGTGGGTTCTTAGAATATACAATTTGGGATATAACTAATGCAAGTCTAATTTTATTTAGTCTTATTTTGTCCTGATATAAAAGTTCTTAAAATTATTTTTCCCTTTTTTCTGAGCTACCAGCTTCTCTCTGTCATATGTAACATTTTCTTATCAACTTTAATATACAATTCTATATATTATTATATCAAACTATTTATTTAAGTTCTATTATTTGTAGTTTTAGCAACTTCAATTTTTAATAGAAATTTATATCATACTTAGGCATATTATGAAATAATACTTATTGGTGGTTACTTTTTACTAACATTATTATTTTTTAATTCAAAAAAATTTTAGTGTTAAAACCCAAATTTTCAAGCTCTTTAGATAAATACAATTATTATTATCCTCCAAGTAAAAGTATGGAATAATGCAACCCAATTAATATCAAGTTAAATATACTATATAAAATTAAAAATTGTTAGAGAAATTGATCAAATATAATAATTTTAAAACTTTAATCAGTGGGCAACATGGCGCTATATTCAGAAGCACCATGTCATCCCTCTACAACAAAGATCTGAAAAAGTAAGTCAAACAGAGTCACACATCAATCTTGAAACCCTAAGCATCAAATGAAGAGATAATAAAGTCAGCCAAGCACCGAATGGAATAAGAAACTGACAGAGAACAGAGAGCGAGGAGTGATACATGCAGAGGTCCTCTATCAGCAACTACAGCACGAACTCGCCATCTTGGATTCCTATCAGAGATCAGCGAATGGGGGTACAAGAAAGCAGCTTCATGGAGCTTCAGCAGGAGACAGAACAACTGGTAACCAGCGATATATGCTTTCGCACCCCCCACCCTTCTTCACTGTTACTTGGCCTCCTCTGCTTCTGCAGCCACAGTCTCTTGGCCAGAATGTACTGGCTTCACCCCAGTGTAGCTTGGAATCCACCTGCCTGCACTGGTTGACTCCCTGAGTGACATTTGTTGGCTGCTGGTGTTGGCTTTTTCTGCTTCTTTAGATTTCTTCCTTACCTCTCACCACATCCTCCTCCTTTCTTTCAAATAACTGGCTCCTTGTGCCATCTTTCCTTCTTCCTGAAAGGTTTGAAACAGTGCTTGACTATGAAACTTCTTCCTGGCCCGTGACACCACTCTGGCGGGACCCCCGGGGCTTTTTTGTTTGTTTACTCTGATTTGTTCTGTCTTGATTTATTTATTTGTTTGTTTGTTTTCTTTTTCTTTTCTTGGCTTGGGAGCCCTTTCTAGCTGGACAGTACCATGCAGCTTGGAAGCAACTCTCTTACTCTGTGCACAGAGACATCCTTGGGGGCATTTCTTTTTTCTTGTTTTCTGGTTTGTTTTTGTTTTTGGGCTTTTTTTTGTTATTGTTGTTTCCTTGTTTTGTTTTCTTCTCTCTTTTATTCCCTTTTCATCTTTCTTCACTTCCAGTTTCTAGATTTATTCATTTTTTAACCCTTTTTCTTTTTTTTGATTCATTTTTGTTTTCCCCATTTCTCATTCTATCATCTCTCCACTCCAATAGCAAGCTCCCTTAGCACTCTTTTTTATTCGTGTGTATGTTTTTGGCTCCTGTTCCTCTCTCCTCTCCATCATCTTTCCTATACCTATCTTAGCTCCACACATCACAATCTACCCCCTCCTTCCTGCCTACCTGCACTGTGCAGTGAATATCACACTCCAAAGCAGCACAGGCATGGCCTACTGAAACCTGCCCTGCACTGATTCCTGGACCGCACTGTCAGCCCTAGTATGTGCCACAAACAACTCATCCTAGCAACTCCCCTTCAGCAGGACCTGCCCCACTGTACCATACCTGAGTAACTCACCCTTCCCATGGTAGGAGGTGAAAAGTATTGTGCCCACAGATGAGCAAACAACAAAGAATGCACAGCCTGCCTGTTCAGACATAACCAAATAAAACAAAAAAGCAGTACAAACCAAAAAATCTACAATATGAATGAGGAAAATAACTACTGAATACCCCGAAGACAGCAGACAATATCAAAACATTTACAAAACCAGGACAGGATGGTTCCAGTAGGCTTCCAAAATAAAACACCAGATGAACTTCCAGTAGAAGAAAAGGCACTAGAACTACCTGATAGAGAATTCAAATCTCTAATACTCAGAATTATCCGAGAGCTGAAGCAAAAAGCAGACAAAAATGAGGAAAAAATAGACAAATTCATGGAAAAGGCAGATAAATTCATCGAAAGACAGACAAAAAAAATGGAATAATTCAAGAAAATAATACAGGAACAAAATGCTAAAGTAAATTCACAACTAGAAATCATATAAAAACAACAACTAGAAATCTAAAAGATAAACAACAAGATTTCAGAAATGGACAATGTCATAGAAGGGCTAAGGAGCAGGTCTGAAATGGTGGAAGACAGGATCAATGAAATTGAAGACAAACACTTGGATACAACTCTGAGAAAAAATCAGAAAAAGAACAAAGAAAAATGAAGAAACCCTGAGAATTATGTGGGATACAATCAAAAGCAAAAATCTGTGAGTGATCAGAGTTCCAGAACAGTGGGAGAAAACAGAAAACACAGAGAGGATCATTGATGAATTGCTGACAGAAAACTTCCCCAATATCATGAAAGATGAAAAGCTGACCATCCAAGAAGCTCAACGAATCTCATATAGGATAGACCCCAAAAGAAAATCACCAAGGCATATCATAATCACACTTGCTAAAACCAAATACAAACAAAGAATCCTGAGAGTGGCTCGAGAAAAACAAAAGGTCACATACAGAGGAGAAACAATAAGACTAAGCTCGGATTATTCGGCAGAAACCATGCAGGCAAGAAGGCAATGGGATGACATATATAAAACCTTGAAAGAAAACAATTGCAAGCCAAGAATAATATATGTGCAAAACTCTCATTCAAATACGATGGTGAAACTAGCTCACTTCCAGATAAACAGAAATTAAGGGACTACGTAAAAACCAAACCAAACTTACAACTTATTAAAAGGTGTCCTTCTATCTGAGAACAAACAACATCAGACCACAGGCTGAATCTACGACACAGGACTATACTAGCCAGATACCAACTCAGGAAATGAACTCTTAAGAACTATCCAAAACCAAAAGAATTACAACAGGGAACCAGAGATGTTAATCTGTAAATGAAAACAGCATCAGGACAATAAAAGATAGAAAAAACAGTGTAGTTATAAAACCTTCCAGTAGAGAGGAAGGCAATGTGATACTAAGTAATAATAGACTGGTTCAAATCTAGGAAGATAAGGGTAAATTTCAAGGTAACCAGAAAGAAAGTTAACAAACCTACTCATCAAAATAAAGAAGGAAAACATAAAGTCTCAGTAAAAACAAAACCTACAAAAACAAAAGAAGTGCAAAAAAATCCACAAACAAAAGGAACTCAGCAGAAGAGAGTAAGAGGACAAAGAAAACATCAGCACCACAAAAAAAAAAGCACTACAAAATGACAGCAACAAACTCACACCTATGAATAATTACACTGAATGTAAATGGTCTAAATGCTTCCATAAAGAGATGGAGAGTGACAGAATGGATAAAAAAGCAGGATCCATCCATATGCTGTCTACAAGAGACACACCTTAGAAACAAAGACATAAATTTATTAAAAATCAAACAGTGGAAAAAAATATATCAAGCAAACAGCTACCAAAAAAGAGCAGGAGTGGCAATACCAATCTCAGATAAAACAGACTTTAAAAAAAATGCACCATAAAAGACAAAGAAGGACACTATTTAATGATTAAGGGGACGATCCATCATGAAGACATAACCATAATAAATATGTACGCACCCAATGCAGGGATCCAAAATACATAAACTCTAACCGCACTGAAAACAGAAACTGACATTTCCACAATAATAGTAGGAGACTTCAACACACCACTCTCGGTAAAAGAAGAAACGCAACAAAGATACAGAAGACCTAAAGGGCACAATCAGCCAACCTGACCTCATAGACAAATAGAACACTACACCCAACAGCTGCAAAGTACTCATTCTTTTCCAATGCACATGGAACGTTCTCAAGAATAGGCCACATCTTAGGCCACAGAGCAATCCTCAACAAGATCCAAAATGCTGAGATAATACAAAGTATCTTCTCTGACCACAATGCCATCAAGGTAGAAATTAACAACAGAAAGAGCAAGGAGAAAACATCTAGTACCTGGAAACTGAATAACACCCAGCTTACACATCACTGGGTAATAGAAGAAATCAGAGATGGAATCAAACAATTCCTAGAATCAAACGAGAATGAAAACACATTATACCAAAACCTTTGGGACACAGCAAAGGCAGTTCTCAGAGGACAATTTATAGCATTAGATGCACACATCAAAAAAGAAGAAAGGGACAAAATCAAAACATTAACTACACAACTCAAACAAATAGAAAGAGAACAGCAAAAAAAGCCCAGAGCCACTAGAAGAAAGGAAATAATAAAGATCGGAGCAGAAATAAATGAAATGGAGACTAGAAAAACAATAGAAAGAATCAACAAAACCAAAAGTTGGTTCTTTTGAAAGAATCAACAAAATCAACAGTTGGTTCTTTGAAAGAATCAACAAAATCAACAAACCAGTGGCCAGACGGACACAAGAAAAACAGGACAGGACGCAAATAACCCAAATAAGAAATGAAATGGGGGACATTACAACAGACCCAACTGAAATAAGAAGGATTATAACAGAGTATTATGAAAAACTATACTCCAACAAATTTGCAAACCTAGAGGAAATGGATAAATTTCTAGAAACACACTACCTACCCAAACTACCACAAAGTGATGTTGAAAATCTGATCAGACCAATAACAAGAGAAGAGATTGAAAAGGGAATTTAAAAAACTCCCAACAAAAAAAATCCCTGGCCCAGCTGGCTTCACTGGAGAATTCTACAAAACACTCAGAGAAGAACTTATACCAGTACTACTAAAACTATTTCAGAACATAGAAAGGGAAGGGATATTTCTGAATTCATTTTATGAAGCCAGCATAACCCTGATACCAAAAACTAGGCAAAGATGCCACAAAAAAAGAAAATTACAGACCAGTATTTCTCAGGAATATAGACGAGAACATTCTCAACAAAATTCTAGCCAATAGAACTCAGCATCATATCAGAAAAATAATACACCACGACCAAGTAGGATTCATACCAGGTATGCAAGGATGGTTCAACATTAGAAAATCAATCAACGCAATCCACCACATAAATAAAAGGAAAGAAAAGAATCACATGATCATCTCAATTGACACAGAAAAGGAATTCCACAAAGTCCAACACACATTCCTGATAAAAACTCTCAATCAAATAGGTATAGAAGGGAAATTTCTCAACATAATAAAGGGCATCTATGCAAAACCAACAGCCAACATCATTCCTACTGGAGAGAGGCTGAAAACATTCCCCTTGAGAACAGGAACAAGACAAGGATGCCCTTTATCTCCACTCCTATTTAACATTGTGCTGGAAGTCCTAGCTAGAGCAATAAGGCAAGAAAAAGAAATAAAGGGCATCCAAATTGGTAATGAAGAAGTTAAACTGTCCCTGTTTGTGGATGATATGATACTATACACAGAAAACCCTAAAAACTCCATGAAAAAACTACTGGAACTAATAGAAAGATTCACCAGAGTAGCAAGATACAAGATAAACATATAAAAATGGGCTGGATCCTTTACAACAATAAAGAGAATGATGAAAAGAAAATCAGGAAACAATACCATTTACAATAGCCCCTAAAAGATAAAATATTTAGGAATATATCTAACCAAGGATGTAAAAGACCTATACAAAGAAAACTACAAAACACTACTGCAAGAAACCCAAAGGGATCTACATAAATGGAAAAACATACCATGCTCATGGATAGGTAGACTCAACATGGCGAAAATGACAATTCTACCCAAAGCAATTTACAAATACAATGCAATCCCAATCCAAATGCCAACAACATTCTTTAAAGAGATGGCAAAACTGATCATTAACTTTATATGGAAAGGAAGAATCCCCAGATAAGTAAAGCTCTATTGAAGAAGAAGAATAAAGTAGGAAGACTCACACTACCTGACTTCAGATCCTACTGTACAGCTACAGTAGTCATAACAGCTTGGTACTGGTACAATGGCAGATACATTGACCAATGGAACAGAATTGAGAACCCATATGTAAATCCATCCACCCATGGTCACCTGATCTTTGACAAGGCCCCAAAATCCATCAAATGGGGAAAAGATAATCTTTTTAATAAATGGTACTGGCAAAACTGGATGTCCATCTGCAAAAAAATGTAACAGGACCCATGCCTCACACCATACACAAAAACTAATTCAATTTCGATCAAAGACCTAAATATAAAGCCAAAAAACTATAAAGTTCATAGAGGAAAAAATAGGATCAATGCTAGAGGCCCTAATTCACGGCATTCACAGCATACAAACCATAACCATTAACACACAAACCCCAGAAGATAAGCTATATTACTGGGATCCTCTAAAAATTAAATATTTATGCTCATCAAAAGACTTCACCAAAAGAGTAAAAAGGGAACCTATAGACTGGGAAAAAAATTTTGGACACTACAAGTCAGACAAAGGTCTAATCTCTAAAATCTACAAGAAAATACAACACCTCTACAACAAAAAGACGAATAATCCAATTAAAAAATGGGCAAAGGAAATGAACAGACACTTCACCAAAGAAGATATTCAAGCAGCCAACAGACACATGAGGAAATGCTCGTGATCACTAGCCATTAGAGAAATGCAAATTAAAACCCAATGAGATACCATCTCACCCCAGCATTACTGGCACGAATCAAAAACACTGGAAATAACAAATGTTGGAGAGGCTGGAGGGAAATTGGAACTCTTATGCACTGCTGGTGGGAATGCAAAATGATACAACCATTTTGGAAAATGATATGTTGCTTCCTTAGAAAGCTAGAAATAGAAATACCATACGATCCAGCAATCCCACTACTAGGAATACATCCTAGAGAAATAAGAGCTGTCACACAAATAGACATATCACACCCATATTCATTGCAGCACTGTTCACAATAGCAAAATGATGGAAACAACCTAGATGCCCATCAACAGATGAATGGATAAACAAACTATGGTACATACACACAATGGAGTATTATACAAAGATAAAGAACAGTGATGAATCTGTGAAGCATCTCATAACATGGATGAAACGGGAGGACATTATGCTGAGTGAAATAAGTCAATCACAAAAGGACAAATATTGCATGAGACCTCTACTGTAAAAACTCATGTGAAATTTTACTCACAAAAAGAAACAATCTTTGTTGATTACGAGGGGTGGCAGGGGTGGGGGGGAACCAAACAGACAATAGATAAGTGGTAACTTTGGTGAAAAGTAAGACAGTACACAATACTGGGGAAGCCAGCGCAACTTGTACAAGGAAAGGTCATAGAAGCTCCATAGACACATCCAAACTCCCTGAGAGACTGAAATGCTGGATGGAGGGCTATGGGGACCATGGTCTCAGGGAACATCTAGCTCAATTGGCATAACACAGTTTATAAAGACAATGTTCTACATTCTACATTGGTGAGTAGCGTCTGGGGTCTTAAAGGCCTGTGAGCAGCCATCTAAGATACTCCACTGGTCTCACCCTTTTGAGAGCAAGAGAGAATGAAGAGAACAGGATACAAGGAAAAGATTAGTCCAAAGGATTAATGGACCACAGCTACCATGGCCTCCACCAGACTGAGTCTGGTACAGCTAGATGGTTCCCAGCTACCACCACTGACTGCTCTGACTGGGATCACAATAGAGGGTCCTGGACAGAGCTGGAAAATGATGTAGAACAAAATTCTAACTCACAAAAAAAGACAAGATTTACTGGCCTGACAGACTGGAAAAACCCCGAAAGTATGGCCCCCGAACACCCTTTTAGCTCAGTCATGAAGTCACTCCCAAAGTTCACCATTCAGCCAGGGATTGGACAGCCTCATAAAACAAAACGAAACTAATGAGGCACAGAAGTCCAGGGACAAGGACTAGTAGACAGGAGAGGACAAGAAAGCTGGTGATAGGGAACCCAAGGTTGAGAAGGGACAGTGTACTAACTGTTTAATGAGAAACTATTTGTTCTGCAAACCTTCATCTAAGGTACGCACACACAAAAAAAAAACAATTATATATGTTATCTATGTGAGATCAAATTGACAACAGCAACTCAAAAGGTTTGATGGGAAGCCTAGGGGACAGTGAGTTGAATATAATGGTGATGGAATAATTTGGAAAAGGATAGTGAGAATAGCAGCACAACTGGAAGAATGTAATCCATGTCACTGAATTGTACATGTAGAAATTTTTGAAATGGTGTAACTTTGGCTATGTGTATTTACACCAAAAAAAAGAAAAAGGTCCTCCAAGGTCGAGAAGGGAGAGTGTTGACATGTTGTGGGGTTGTTAACCAATGTCGTAAAACAATACGTGTACTGACTGTTAATGAGAAACTATTTGTTCTGTAAACCTTCAACTAAAGTACAATAATATATATATATATATATATAAAACTTTAATCAAAACATTCTAGTGTAACAGGTTCTATAGATTTATTTTGTAAGGACTTCAAAATACCCAATTCATAAAAGCAGCAGCACGTTTGTATTAAAAAGAGACTTGAAGTATAATTGTAAGCACACTTTACAAATACAAATCCTCCATTACCAATTCACGTAGTGGTGCCGTAAAGAATGTTTTGTACATAATGGCAAGAACAGAAAAATTAAAAATGCAGCCATAGAGAATTTTAGCTATTTTAGCTCTAGTGGAAAAACATAATCTTTTATTACATTAGAATGTAACATTCTTGATCCTTAATTGTAATTCCATTGAAAATACTTATTCATCACTAAGAAAATACACATTCCTTTAAAAGATTTATGGTTCACAAACACATGTGTACCTGCACACATACATACTAATGTAACATAGATGTTTTTCTTCACTACATGTGACAAGGAAATCTCCAAACTTAAAAAAAATTCTGAGCCTCACATGTTTATAAAATCCATTTTTTAATTTCAATTTTGAACTAAAACTTTTAATACATAAACACCAAAATTTGAAATCATGATTCCTATCAAAAGAAAATATCAGCTTTTCTTTTTTGCTCAGAAACTAGGATCTCAGACAGTTAAAATTGACTTTTTTTTTTTTAATTTCAACATTGGGGTAATTGAACACGTTACTTATTTCTTGATGAACCAGTTACAGTGTTTTTTTTTTTTTTATTGCAAGATTATTGTCAAAAAACTAAATTATGTGGTTTAAAGTTTATTTGACTGGTTGGAGTTAGTCTTGGGATAGAGAAAGGTTATATTTTGACAGATTATCACACTGACATTTTCAGACACATTCATACATGTTAACTGTTTCTTGCTGGAACTAACATTCAGATATTTTCACAAGTTCATATATACATTTAAATACCTTTATTGGTATGTTTAGAAGGTACCTATCATAAACAGATGATATTTGAGATTCAGATCCCTCTGAACACAATTTTTTCCTTTGATGATCTTTTGATATGCTTGGCCATATCGTAAGAGTTAAATCAGAGAGCTCCAATGTCTATGCCAGACTCCTTGTCAGAAAGTACTTGTTAAACTAAAAGAGCTGTTAGGTATAGGTGAGTACCTAACATGTACACAGATAGAAATATCTATATGTATGTGTATGCATAGATATGTGTGTATGCATATACATTCATAGAGAACACAATTACAGATACTTCTCAGACATGACCAAACGCCTTGTGAGAATAGTTTTCTGGATTTGAAGGCTTAGGTCCTTAGTCTCAGGGGACAACTCAGTCAATTGGCACCACAAAGTTCACGTTCTGTATCCTAGTGAGGTGAGTAGCATCTGGGGTCTTAAAAGTTTGCAAGCAGGCATCTAAGACACAACCAGTGGTTGTATAGGAGCAAAAGAGAATGAAGGAAACCAAAGTCTCAGAAAAGAAACTAGTCTGGAGGGCTAATAGCCTACAAAAGCCACAGCCTCATCTACCCTGAGACCAGAAGAACTAAATGGTGCCTGGCTACCACTACCAACCATTCTGATTGGGGCTACAATAGATGGACCAGGATAGAAAGGGATAAAAACAAAGAATAGAACTCACATTTTTAAAAAGTTCAGACTTAGTGGACTAGTTAAGAGTGGATGATTCCTGAGACTATCGCCCTGAGATACTCTTTAAACCTTGAACCAAAACTACCACCTGAGGTCATCTTTTAGCAAATAACACACTGACACAAAATAAAGGATATTACCTGTGAAATACTTGATCATCACTAAACAAACACACATTACTTCAAAAGATTTATGGTTCACAAACACACATGTGTACATGCATACATACGTTCTACTGTAACATTGATGTTTTTCTTCACTGCATATGACAAGGAAATCACCAAAGTAAAAAAAAAAATTCTGAGCCTCCCATGTATACAAAATCCATTAAAAACTATTTAAAAAAACCATCTATATGAGACCAAAAGATCAACAATTACTCCAAAGCAAAAATGAGAAGACAAGGGGGCAGTGAAACTGGAGTACTGGAAACCGAAAAACCAGAATGCAATTAATGAGAATGTTGACACATTTTGAAAATTGTAACTAATGTCACTGAACAACTTGTGTAGAAGGGAACATAATTTTCTGTGTAAACACTCTCCAAAAAATGATAAAATATTATTTAAAAATAATAAGAGTTGTTCACAGTATAAATTGGTGATATATTCCAATCCAAACTGTAGTAAGATTGGATGGATATTTACTACTTCTATTTTCTTTTTTTCAGAACAAAGGAACAATAAAACTGCCAGTCTTCACTACAGATGGGTTAGATACAAGTGACTGGGTTTTGGCCAATGATATGCAGAGGGAAGTACTATACCACTCTCATGCCCATCAATCATTCATGGAGGCAACCACGAAGACCATGTGTTGAAAATGGCCACATCACAAGATGAAAGAGAACAATCTCAACTGCATTGGACAGTAACCTGAGAAAGAAATTAACTTTTATTTACTAAGCCACTGAGACTCCAGAGCTTGTTACCACTGAGCCATTACTTAGCCCAACCTGATGACTAGATAAAGTGGCACTGGCAGTGGGGTGCTGCTGTCATAAAATTTTTCAGATGTGGAAGGATATTAGGCAGCAAAGAAGCTGATAGCACAGGCTGGAAATATGGCTATCTAAGTTATGAAGTGGGAAAACAGATTGTAAAACTGTTATTAATGATGATTTGAGAGATAGGCTGCAGCCTGCTAAGTCAGAAGCCTAGAGGAAGAGAGTAAAAAGAAAAATCACACCATAAATGTGTACTGGCTAATACAGGCTGCATTTGGCAAAGAACTACAGAAAAGAGATAAGCTCAGTAAAGAACTGGCCAATGTAGAAAACTCTGGAATACAATTTATCTCAGGAGTCATGCTACACAGAAATAGCACTACTTCCAAATTTTCACAAGATCGTTATATTTTTAACATTAAGCTGAATGACACTGTCAACCTTAAATCCAATAGTCAAAACGTCAACAGCTTCTCCATCTTCAAACCAGGCCTATTCATACTAGCAGGCAGAGTGGGAAAGAAATTAATCCAGATGTTTATTCCAGACTTCCAGAAAATCTTTCCAGGTGAGTGAGTTAGAGACTGGTTTATACTCTAACTAACAATACAGTTGTTTTTTTTTGTTTGTTTGTTTATATCAATATGGCTTCTCCTAAATTTCAAAGGAAAATTTTTGTAATGTTAGTGAATTTTCATAATATCTAGAAGAATAATAAGAAAGACTATTACGTTAGAACTTTCTTCTTAAGGCAGAGAGTATATAAATCCAAACTTGATATTCAAATTCCCCTTACAGACCAAGGATCTGGGGTGGAGTGATGTGGACAGCATTATCCGGTATACATTTCAGCGAGCTGAACTTAATTTTTTACTTTGGGAGGCAGCATACGATAGTCATGGTTTAGCATCATTCCACTAGGCCTCAAAAATCTCCCTAAAAGAAACCTTATGGGGAATTTATGTGTCTCACGTTATACCAAAGTTCTGAAGAGTAAGCTTGGACTTTGTGACCAGTAGTGTTTCCTTCTTGTCCAAGTCCAAGTAACCAGCCAATGGCTTTGGTTGTCATCTGAGCCACATGAAAAGCATTGAGAACCTGGTCAGGGGCAGAGCCAAACAATCTTTCAGGTGTTGTATGGCAATAAGAAACTGGGAAGGGGGCGAAAACTGCCATGGACCAGTCTCCAAGAGATCACCAAGCCAGAAAATCTTAATGAGCTAACAAAGACCAACCAAAACCAGTTGCCATTGAGTCAGTTCTCACTCATATGGACTCTGAAATGAATTCTTCCACCGACCAGATATGCGACTTCTTGGCAAGTCATTCTTCCATTTGGGGATTCAGTCTCCTCTTCTAATAATGACAGGGTTGGGCTTTATTATGGGCTTCCAACTCAAATACCTACAAAGACCCAGCATGTAGTCTAATGACTAAGGACTTTGGCTAAGTGAAGATACATGCCTTTCTAAAGGGGCGGCTGCTACTAACTCCGGATGATTTATGGCATGCAGGAATATAGGCCCAGTGTTGCCAAATTTCCAATTTCTTCAAGAGAAGCTAGAAATCAGGGATTTTTATATAAAATCCTCCTATTTCTAAAAGTTCACAACTAATTCAGTTTTTTAAGTACTCTATTGGCCAAACAAAAAATATCTTCTGGCGTGGTTCAGCCTAGAGACCATATTTGTCCCCCAGGCAGTAAGATAACTACTTCTGAACTAAATATTTTCTAATCCCCTTCCATCTTTAAAGATAAACTAATTGCCTGATAAATGAGATTTTGTTTCCTGTATCTATAATTCAATTTTTTACTCTTCCCTCATTTTCAAAACATTTGTCAATGAACTCCCATATACTCTCCTCGGGCCCTGAAGATTTGGCTTCTGCCCCCATTCCACTGAAATTGAATTCCAGATATTATTAGTGAGCTCATAACCATAAAGTCTAAAGGCAATTTCCTTGCTTTCATTCTTCACCAATTTGTAGCAACTCAATATGTTAGCAACATCTCTTCTTGACAGCCAGTCCCTTCTGGTTTTTCACATGTTTCTAATCACCTTGTCCCAGATTCCTTTGTTGCCTCCTTTTCTCCTTTCACTTTCTAAAAGTGGGTGGTCCCCAAGACTCAGTCCCCAGCCCTCTATTATTCTCTTTTAGTTGTTATCCTGGGATCTCATCTATAACTTCAGCTTCAAGATTCATTCATGTACACAAATGAACATCTCCTCTCCTGATCTATTTCCTAAGCTCTAGCTCTCCATTTCAAATGGCTGTTTGAACATTTCTACTTGGATTATCTTGCTGATTACTTAAATTTGGCAAAGTCCAAATTTATTATTTTCTCCAAAATTTCTTCTTATTATGTTCCTTTTGCTACTCCCACCATGTCTCTGATCATTCCTCCAACTACCCCAAGTTAAAATCTTGGCTGTCTTTGACTCACCTGTATATTCAATTATCTACTCATAACGCTGTAAATATTCATCTCTTTCTTTCTATTGGTAAGGTTCCCACCCTTACCACTTCATGTTTAGGTATACCAATTGCATGGTTTGCACTTCCCTGCAATTATACTTTGTTATCACTTGCATCAGGTTATATCCTCATTCCCACTGTCTCATGGGATACATACTATCGTCTTCAACCTGGCCCTTAGCCATTTTAGCCGTCTTCCCTATCTGCTCCCTCAACACCAAAGACCCTCTGCTCCAGTCAAACCAGTCTAATCATTGACCTCCAAAGACTATTGTCATGGATTGAATTGTGTCCCCAAAAAATATGTGTCAACTTGGTTAGGCCATGATTCCCAGTACTGTGTGGTTGTCCTCCATTTTGTGATTGTAATTTTGTGTTAAAGAGGATTAGGGTGGGATTATAACACCCTTACTAAGGTCACATCCCTGATCCAATGTAAAGGGAGTTTCCCTGGGGTGTGGCCTATACCACCTTTTATTTTACAGGAGATAAAAGGAAAGCGAAGCGAGCAGAGAGGGGGGACCTCATACCACAAAGAAAGTAGCGCCGGGAGCACAGTGCATCCTTTGAACCCGGGATTCCTGCTGGAGAATCTTCTAGACCAAAGGAAGACTGATGACAAGGACTTTCCTCCAGAGCCAACAGAGACAGACAGCCTTCCCCTGGAGCTGATGCCCTGAATTCAGACTTCTAGCCTACTAGTCCGTGAGAGAATAAATTTCTCTTTGTTAAAGCCATCTGCTTGTGGTATTTCTATTATAGCAGCACTAGATAACTAAGACAACTATGTTTTATTTATGCTTAGAATATCATCCCCTCTACTTCTGCTTATTCAAATCCTACCCATTCGTCAAGGCCCAACTCAACTTCCATCTTCTTCAAAAAACTTTCCAAAATACTCTACAACAAAGTAATCTCTTTCTTATCTGAAATGAAGAAAATGTTTTTCAGTGATGTCATATAATAACAGCAATTTTGAAAAAATTATTACATTTATTATTGACTTTTATTTCCATTTCTTTTTTTTTTTACTTTTGAATTTTTCTCTCCAAGATTCATAAAACGTGCTTTTTAACTGAATTTAACATGCTTTTAAAAATGAAACAAATATAAAATAGGATTAAAAAAAAGTTTAAAAATCAAATTTTTAAAAAATTAGAGTTAACACATTCCATTGCCACTGAGCCAATGCTAGCTCATAGCAACCCTGTAGAACAGAGTAGAACTGCCTCATAAGGTTTCCAAGGCTGTAAATCTTTACAAAAGCAGATTGCCACATTTTTCTCCCATAGAACAGCTGGTGGGTTTAAACCACTGACATTTCGGTTCCCAACCTAGTGCTTAACCACTGTGACACCAGGCCACTAAGATTATTTATTAAAATGATTGGTTGATTATTCTTAAAAGTAGAAATATTTTATCTCAAATAATTAAAGATACTTTAGTAAAATGCTAATGAAACACATGAAAATACTAATATGCTACATTTTTAAAATGATTTTACAAAATGGCAGTAGCCCTTAAAAATACATCTTTGAATAGACCAATTACATTTACCTCAGATGTAATGTACTCCTTTATTTGATAGAAAAACTCATACTCAAACTTCAAGAACCTACTGAAATATCACCTTCCTATAGACTCTTCTTCAATTCTCTGAGGTAGAGTTAGTGTTTTCTCTCTCTGAATGGTACTAACAAAAGATGATTATTTATCTGTTTATCCTTCTAAGCATCTGAGCTCCAAGACCTTTATCGTCATCATCCTTGTCTCTCTAGTATAGAAGACAATTTTAGCTGACAGTCTCTAAATGTGCAAGCAGTTCAAGAAACATACCTCTCAATTTTTAATTCTTTTTATTATAAAATATAGAAAGTATATAAAATATAAACGTACATTTAACATAATACTGCAAAGAGAACATCCATGTGAACACACCTAGGTGATGTCATAAAACATTATCAGCACTACAAAATGCCTCAGCCCTACCCCCTACTCTTCCCAATAATAACCCCAGCCCAATGCCAACCCTGGGAATAATCTGAACTTTTGTAGTAATTGTTTCCTTTGACATATTATTTTAACTTTAGCTATATGCATTTTAGTTATTTGTTTTGTTTATTTTTGTCAATCCTGCATAAATTGTACCATAGCATATCTATATGTTCATTTGTTTCTGGCTTCTTCTCTCAACTGTAATTTTTAGGTTCATTCATATAGTTCTTAGTAGCTATAGTCCATTCATTTTTGTTTCTATATAATTTTATATGACTATATAAGGAGCCCTGGGGGCGCAAAAGTTAAGCACTCGGCTGCTAACCAAAAGGTTGGTGATTAAAACCCGTCCAGCAGCTCAGCAGGAGAAAGACCTGGTAATCTTCTCCTGTAAATGTTACAGCCTAGAAAACCCTGTGGGGTAGTTCTACTCTGTCACATGGGGTCACTATGAGTCAAAATCGACTCAATGACACCTAAGAGTAACAGCAATGACTATATAACAATTTACTGTTATTGAACTACTGTCGTTGAACATTTGAGAGTTTCCATGTTGGGGCTGTCATTAGCTTGGCTGCTGTGTACATTCTTTTTTTTTTTTTTTTTTTACTGTAATTTAGGTGAAGGTTTACAGAAAAAACTAGCTTCTCATTAAATAATTAATACACGTATTGTTTTGTAACATTGGTTGCCAACCCTATGACATGTCAACACTCTCCCCTTCTTGACCTTGGGTTCCCCATTACCAGCTTTCTTGTCCCCTCCTGCCTTTTCGTCCTTGCCCCTGGGCTGGGGTGCCCATTCAGTCTCGTTTTGTTTTATGGGCCTGTCTAATCTTTGGCTGAAGGGTGTACCTCAGGAGTGACTTCATTACTGAGCTGTAAGTGTGTCCGGCGGCCATACTCTCAGGGTTTCTCCAGTTTCTGTCAGACCAGTTAAGTCTGGTCTTTTTTGCTGCTATGTACATTCTTGTATACATTCTTGGTGCTGGGAGCATGCACTCTGTAGGGTAAATACCTAGAAGTAGAATTCCTACTTCATAAGTCATATGTATTTGCAACTTTACTAGAAAAATGTCAAATTGCTTTCCAAAGTCCCACTAGCAGTTTATGCATGATTCTATTGCTCCACGTCTTCAATATTGTGTTAATATTCTCAGTCCTTTATGATTTTAGCCATCTGGTGGATGTGGTTCTAATTTGTATTTTTCTGATAATTAATGAGGTTTAGCAACCTTTCATTTATTTATTAGCCATTAGATATTTTCTTTGTGAAATGTATGTTCAAATATTCAACTATAAGGTTGTTTGAATTTTTCTTGTTAATTTTTGGGCATTCATCATATATTATAGAAGAAGCTTGTTCTCAGTAATACCTGATGTACGTATCTTCCAAGTGATGGCTAATTTTTATTCTCTTAATGGTGTCTAAAAGAAGTTCTTAAATTTAGTGTAGTCAAATGTATCCATCTTTTTGTCTTATGGTACTTTTATGCTCTGTTTAATAGATCTTTCCTTACCTAAAGGAATTTGATGGAATTTCATATGCTAGCTTCTAAAAAAAAGCTTTATTGTTTTTCCTTTCACATTTAAGTCTAAAATTCATATAATTGGTTTTATGTGTGGTATGAAATTCGGCCCCAGTTTATTTAGTTTTCTTCATGTGTATACAAAATTTGTTTAGCACTATTGACTTCTTTTCTTTTCCCTATTGCTATGCAGTGTCAGCTTTGTCATAAGTCAAAGATTCATCTATGTAAGAGTTGGTTTCTAAACTTTCAATTCTGTTTCATTGGCTTATTTATCAACTCTTAAACCAATTTCACACAGGCACAGTTAACATAACTTTATAATAAATCTTGGTATCCAGTAGAGATTGTCTTCCCTCCTTGTTCTTGATTTTCAATATTGTATTGGATATTATAGGTCATTTGCATTTCCATACAAATTTTATTGGCAGCTTGTCAAGTGCTTATCCCTTCAAAAAATTTATTGATTTTTTTTGACTCTTAGATCAATTTTGAGAAAATTAACATCTTTACAATATTTAACATTTTAATCCATTAATAGTGTACTCCTTTTCATTTATTTAGGTCTTTTTAAATTTCTTACAAATTTCTCTATAAAGACCTTGCACTCTGTTCAGTTAGACTTATTCAAAGATAATTGATACTGTCACATTAACATTTTTTATTTCATTTTCTAAAGTTTGTTGTTAGTAAATAGAAATACAATGGATTTCTTTTCATTCATTTAGGTCTTTTTAAATTTCTTACAGATTTCTCTATAAAGACCTTGCACTCTGTTCAGTTAGACTTATTCAAAGATAATTGATACTGTCACATTAACATTTTTTATTTCATTTTCTAAAGTTTGTTATTAGTAAATAGAAATACAATGGATTTTTGTATCCAACTTTTTTGTTAAATCCTCGTATACTTCTAATGATTTTCTGTGCTTGTTTATTATCTTCTGTGTAGAGTATTATATTGACAGTTGGATTTCTTTGTTTCTAATCCTTTTTTTTCTTCTATTACTCACTGGATAAGGCTATGATGATAATGTTACATATAACTGGTGATAGTAGTCATGGTAATTTTGTTCCTGGTCTCAAAGAGAAATATTTTAAACTACCACCAGTTGAAATACTGTTTGCTGCAGGTTTTTGAGTTTTTGTTTTTGTTTTGTTTTTTAGATTTCCTTTATAAATTGAGAAAGTTTCCTTTTATTCTTAAATAGGAACGAATACATATTAGTTTACTAGGGCCGCTGTAACAAATATGAAAAACCTTTTGTATTTGGGTTTTTGCAATTTCACTATAAGGTAATGAGGTGTAGATTTCTTTTTATTTATCCTGCTTATGATTCTTTAGCTTCTTAAATCTGTGGATTGATGTCTTTCATCTATTTTGTAAATTTTTCAGTTATAATATCTTCAAATATTACCAGTACTTTTTTTTTCCTTTCTTCTCTTTTAGGTCTCTAATTAAACATTCTTTTTGTATCCTGCTTGCTTCTTATTCTTCTGTGGTTTTCTTTTTCTTTTTTCTTTTTTTTTGTCTGACTATATTTTGTTCTACATAATTTGGGTTTAATTTACTTTTTTTTTCTAGTACTGGAAGATGAAAACTTAGAATACTGATGAAACATCTTGTTTTTGATATAAGAATACAATGCTATAAATTTCCCCTTATTCACTGATTGTACCCCCAATTATTGATATGTTGTGTTTTCCTATCCACTCCGTTCCAAATATTTCCTAATTTTCCTTGCAACTTCCTCTTTGATTCATGGGTTATTTTAAAGTACATTTGTTTGATCATATATTTTGTAATTTCCAGATATGTTTGTTATTGATTTCTAGTATAATTCCTGAGTAATCAGAGAGCATACTTTGTAATATTTCAATTCTTCAAAACTTGTTGAGATTTGTTTCATGACCCAGGATATTGTCTGCTCTGTTCCAAGTTTACTTGAATGTGTATTTGAGTATTGTTGAGAATAGTGTACAAAAATTTTTGATTAGATCAAGTTTGTTGATAGTATTGTTTATATCTTCTATTCTTAGTTATATTCTTTCTACTGGGTTCACTAATTAATGAGAGTATTGAAATCTCCATCTGTAATTAAGGATTTGTCTATTTCTATCAGTTTTTGCTTTATGTATTTTCAATTTGCATTTTATTTTAAAATTATGTCTTCTTCATGAATTGACACCTTTATCAATATGGAATGTCCCTTTTGACCCTTGATAGTATTCTTTGGGTGAAGAAATTTTGTCTGATACTAATGTGGTTCTCTAGTGATTATTTTTGATTCATGTTTGCATAGTATATACTTTTCTATCCTTTTACTTTTAACAGATCTATGTCATTATATTAGTTTCTTGATGTCATTATATTAGTTTCTTGTGGACAACAAATAGTTAGATCTTGCATTTTATCTAATCTGGCAATCAATGCCTTTTAATTGGGATGTTTAGACAATTTTAAAGGTAATTATTTATACGGTGAGATTGAAATCTACATTTCCAGCCATATTCTATTTCCCAGCTCTTATTATTTTTTTCCCATTTTTGGAATCATTGGATTCTGTATTTTTTTGCTATTTTATTTTATCTCTATAGTTGACTGATTAGTAATTCCTTCTTCTTAATTTTTTTTTTTTTGTGGTGGTTAATCTAAGTTGACAATATACATCTTTAACTTATGATGGTCCTGTTTTAAAATAATATTGTTTTACTTCACATAGCATGTAAGAATCTTACAACAGTATACTTCCAATCCCTCCCTCCTATAATTTGTGCTTTGTTGTCTTATATTTTATCTTTACATATATTATAAACTATATAATACATTTTACTGTGTTTGCTTTAGTCATTTATTTTTAGAGTTATTAAAAATAATTTTAATATGTAAAAATTTTTACATTTTGTAAATTTAAAAAAATTATTATTACTGAATTTTCCAAACAATGTTTAAGGAGTTAATAATGTGAAAATAAGTTACCTTACTAAGTTTAACTACAAATAATAACACCAGCTCCAAAACAGAAGTTGAGAAAGATTACAGTGAATCTATCATATACTAGTGCTTAGAAATAAGAAAACTGTGTGCTTATGAGTAATATTCTTTGGTGAAAACTCCATTTTTAAAAATTTGACTTTTAGAATTATATTTTGTTACATTCTCCTCTGAAGGTTTTGTGAATCATTTTCCAGAGGATACGGAAGAGCTGATCTTTGATAAGCTTTGATAAGCAAAGATCAGCTCTTTGGTATCCTCTGAGAAATGGTTCACAAAACTTTTGCCATACAACACAGACTTCATTATCATGAATTTAGGCACTGAAAAAGAAAATCATGGCTAACAAAGTAGAAGGAATTATCCAATCTCAAAAAAGCATATTTGGGACTTCCGGGCAACATAGTGCTATAGTCAGAAGCACCACACCATCCCTCCGCAGTAAAGACCAGAAAAACTAAGTCAAACAGAGTCACACGTCAGTCCTGAAACCCTAAGCATCAGATGAAGAGATAAAGAACTCAGCCAAGCACCGAATGGAATAAGAAACTGACCAAGAAAAGAGTGCAAGGAGAGATACATACAGAGGTCCCCTACCAGCTACTGCAGCACAGATTTGCCATCTTGGACTCCTATTGGAGATCAGGGAACAGGAGGTACGAGAAAGCAGCTTCACAGAGCTTCCAGCAAGAGACAGAATAACCGGTAACCCATGATATAGGCTTTCCCACCATCCACCCTTCTTCACCCCCACTTAGACTGCTCTGCTACCTACAGCCACGGTCTATTGGCCGGGAAGCAGGAGCTTCCCCCTAGTGCTGCTTGGTGTTGCTTTTTTCCGCTTCTTTAGATTTCTTTCTTACCTCTCACCACCTCCCCCTCCTTTCTCTCAAATACCTGTGCACCATCTTTGATTTTTCCTGAAAGGCTGCAAAACACAGCTCAACTATGAAATTGCTTCCCGGCTTGTGCCACCACGCTGGTGGGACCCCCAGGGCTTTTTTGTTTGTTTGTTTTTTGCTCTGATTTGTTCTGTTTTGATTTGTTTGTTTGTTTTCTTTTCCTTTTCTCAGCTTGGGATCCCCTTATAGCTGGGCAGTACTGCACAGCTTGGAAACTAGTACCTTACTCTGCATAGACGCACAGGGACATCCCTGGGGGCTTTTATTTTTTCTTGTTTGTTTGTTTTTGTTTTCTTTTTTTTATTTATTTGTTTAATTTTCTTCTCTCTCTTATTCCCTTTTTGTCTTTCTTCATTTCCAGTTTCTTGATTTATTCATTTTTTTCTTTTATGTTGTTTCTTTTTTTTTCTTTTTGTTTTTCCCCATTTCTCAGTCTCTCATCTCTCCACTCCAATAGCAAGTTCGCTTAGCACTCTTTTTTGTGTGTATGTTTTTGACTCCTGTTGCTCTCTCCTGTCTCTCATCTTTCCCATACCGATCTTAGCTCCACATATCACAATCTACCCCCTCCTTTCTGTCTACCTGCACTGTACTCTGAATATCACACTCCCAAGCAGCACAGGCACGGCCTACGGGAACCTGCCCTGCACTGAATCCTGGTCTACACTGTCAGCGCTAGTATGTGCCACAAAAAACCTATCCCAGCAACTCCTCTTCAGCTGGATCTGCCCTGCTGTACCATACCTGAGTGACTGACCCTATGCATTGGAGGAGGTGAAAAGTATCGTGCCCACAGATGAGCAAACAACAAAGAATGCACAGCCCACCTCCTCAGACATAACCAAATAAAACAAAAAAGCAGGACAAAACAAACAAATGTACAATCAATAAATAAAGAAAATAACCACTGAATGCCCCAAAGACAGCAGACAATATCAAAACATTTACAAAAACAGGACAGGATGGTTCCAGTAGGTGTCCAAAATAAAACACCAGATGACCTTCCAGTAGAAGAAAAGGCACTAGACCTAACTGTTAGAGAATTCAAAACTCTAATATTCAGAATTATCCAAGAGTTGAAGCAAAAAACAGACAAAAATGAGGAAAAAAATAGACAAATTCATGGAAAATACAGACAAAAAATTGGAAGAATTCAAGAAAATAGTACAGGAACAAAATGCTAAAATAAATTCACAACTAGAAATCATACAAAAACAACAATTAGAAATCCAAAAGATAAACAACAAGATTTCAGAAATGGACAGCGTCATAGAAGGGCTGAGGAGCAAGTTTGAAACGATGCAAGATAGGACCAGCGAAATTGAAGACAAACACTTGGATACAACTCTGAGGAAAAATCAGAAAAAAGAACGAAGGAAAATGAAGAAACCCTGAGAATTACGTGGGATACAATCAAAAGCAAAAATCTTCCAGTGACTGGAGTTCCAGAACAGGGGGAGAAAACAGAAAACACTGAGAGGATCATTGAAGAATTGCTGACAGAAAACTTCCCCGGTATCATGAAAGATGAAAAGCTGACCATCCAAGAAGCTCAACGAACCCCATATACGGTAGACCCCAAAAGAAAATCACCAAGGCATATCATAATCACACTCGCTAAAACCAAAGGCAAACAAAGAATCCTGAGAGCAGCTCGAGAAGAACAAAAAGTCACATACAGAGAAGAAACAATAAGACTAAGCTCAGATTATCTGGCAGAAACCATGCAGGCAAGACGGCAATGGAATGACATATATAAAACCTTGAAAGAAAAAAAAAAATGCCAGCCAAGAATGATATATGTGCAAAATTCTCGTTCAAATAGGATGGTGAAATTAGGTCATTTCCAGATAAACAGAAATTAAGGGACTATGTAAAAACCAAACCAAACTTACAACTTATTAAAGGGTGTCCTTCGATCTGAGAACAAACAACATCAGACCACAGGCTGAATCTATGACACAGGATTGTACTAGCCAGATACCAACCTAGGAAATGAACTCTTAAGGACTATGCAAAACCAAAGCAATTACAAAAGAGAACCAGAGAGGTTAATCTGTAAATGATAAGAGCATCAGAACAATAAAAGAAGGAATAAACGGTGTAGGTATAGAACCTTCTAATGGAGAGGAAGTCAAATGATACCAAGTAATAATAGACTGGTTCAAATCTAGGAAGATAAGGGTAAATTTCAAGGAACCAGAAAGAAAGTTAACAAACCTACTCATCAAAATAAAGAAGAAAACAAAGTCTCAGTAAAAACAAAACCTACAAAGACAAAAGAAAGGAAAAAAAAAAATCCATAAACAAATAGAACTCAGCACAGGAGAGTAAGAGGCACAAAATAAAACGTCAGCACGACAAAAAAAAAGCACTACAAAATGCAATCCCACTCCCAGGAATATATCCTAGAGAAACAAGAGCCGTCACACTGATAGACATATGCACGCCCATATTCACTGAAGCACTCTTCACAATAGCAAAAAGATGGAAACAACCTAGATGCCCATCAACAGGTGAATGAATAAACAAACTATGGTACATACACACAATGGAGTATTATACAAAGATAAAGAACAATGATGAATCTGTGAAGCATCTCATACCATGGATGAAACTGGAGGACATTATGCTGAGTGAAATAAGTCAATCACAAAAGGGCAAATATTGTATGAGACCTCTACTGTATAACTCATGTAAAAGTTTACACACAAAAAGAAACAATCTTTGTTGGTTATGAGGGATGGGAGTAGTGGGGGGAACTAAATAGATAAGTGGTAACTTTGGTGAAGGGTAAGACAGTACACATTATGGGGAAGCTGGCACAACTTGTACAAGGAAAGGTCATGGAAGCTCCAGACACTTCCATACTCCCTGAGGGACCAAATTGCTGGGCAGAGGGCTGTGGGGACAATGGTCTCGAGGAATATGTAGCTCAACTGGCATAACAGTTTATAGAGACAATGTTCTACCTTCTACCTTGGTGAGTAGCATCTGGGGTCTTAAAAGCCTGTGAGCAGCCATCTAAGATACTCCACTGGTCTCACCCCTTCGGGAGCAAGGGAGAATGAAGAGAATAAGACACAAGGAAAAGATTAGTCCAAGGACTAATGGACTGCAGCTACCATGGCCTCCACCAGACTGAGTCCAGTACAGCTAGATGGTACCTGGCTACCACCGACTGCTCTGACTGGGGTCACAACAGAGGGTCCTGGACAGAGCTGGAAAAGGATGTAGAACAAAATTCTAACTCACACACACACAAAAAAAGACCAGATTTACTGGCCTTACGGACTGGAGAAACCCCAAGAGTATGGCCCCTGGACACACTTTTAGCTCAGTGGTGAAGCCTCTCCTGAAGTTCACCGTTCGGCCAGGGATTGGACAGCCTCATAAAACAAAACAGAACTAATGAGGCACAGCAGTCCAGGGACAAGGACTAGAAGGCAGGAGGGGACAGGAAAGCTGGTGATAGGGAACCCAAGTTTGAGAAGGGACAGTGTTGACATGTCGTGGGGTTGTTAACCATTGTCATAGGGCAATGTGTGTACTAACTTTAATGAGAAACTGTTTGTTCTGCAAACCTTCATCTAAGGTACAAAAAAAAAAAAAAAGAATTATCTATGTGAGATCAAATTGACAAAAGCAACTCAAAAGATTTGATGGGAAGCCTAGGGGACAGTGAGTTGAAGATAATAATGATGGAATAATTTGGAAAAGAATAGTGAGAATAGCAGCACAACTGGAAGAATGTAACTGATGTCACTGAACTGTACATGTAGAAACTTTCAAAATGGTATACCTTTGGCTATGTATATTTTCACCAAAAAAGAGGTCCTCAAGGTCGAGAAGGGAGAGTATTGACATGTCATGGGGTTGTTAACCAAGGTCAAAACAATATGTGTAGTGACTGTTAAATGAGAAACTATTTGTTCTGTAAACCTTCATCTAAAGTACAATTTAAAAAAATTTTTTTTTAAAAAAAGCATATTTGCCTTAAGTTACCGTTAGTCCTAGGCCACCCAGGAGGCAACTGGCTACTCCAACTATGCTTGGGAATTCTGACAATTCTCAACTTCTCACAGGGTTGTTGTTCTGGTATAGCCAGGACTATATGTTCCAGTCCACTTAGTCTTTTGGCATGTTACTTTGTTTGTAGTCCAGCTCGTAACTAAATGATCTGATCTAATTCCTACATAGTTTCTTTAATTTCAAAATCTTTATATTATAGAAAGGCCTGGGTTTGTCTTCTGGCTTCTACATCTCACAATATTTTCCTGTAGAGCTCATATGCTTGAAAACACAATCTGATTTCTTTCTAAATGAGAAAGTCTAATATGGTATGTCTTTAAAAATCTAAAAAGTCAAACCTCCTTTCTCAAACCTATCAGATTTTATATTGCACCTCATTCTCTTTTCTTTTTAACTACTTTTTTTTATTGTGTTTTAGATGAATGTTTACAAAACAAACTAACTTCTGATTATACAATTAGTGTACACATATTGTTTACTAAATTAAAAATAGTTACCTTTATTTTTAACATACCAGTGTTCTTTTTTTTTTTTGGTAGATCCAATTTCGATCTAGTATTATATACCTTCTGCCTAAAAATCTTCCTTTAATATTTCTTACAGGGCAGGTCTACTAGAAATAAATTCTCTTAGATTTTGTTTGAAACTCTGAAAAAAACAAAACAAAACTATATCACCTTCATTTTTTGCAAGACATTTTCACTGGGCATCAAAATCTCAGTTGATACATTTTTTTTTAATTCAGTGCTCCATTGCCTTCTGGCTTGCATAGTTTCTAATAAGAAGTCTGCTGTAAGAAGAAATACAAATGGCAAATAAGTACATGAAAAGATGCTCAACATCATTAGTTGTTGTTAAGTGCCATTGAGTCAATTCTGACTCAGAGCAAGCCCATATAACAGTATAACTGCCCCATAGGGATTCCTAGGCTCTAATCTTTATGGAAGCAGATTGCCAGAAAGACCTCACCAGGTCTTTCTTTCACAGAGTTGCTGGGTGTGTTCAAACCACCAATGTTTTGTTTAGCTGCTGAACAAGCATTTACCATATTTTTAAGTAAATAATGTGTGCCTTCTACATTTGTTTGCCAGTTGCACCCTCCCCTCATGAGGTATATTCATAAACACAGTATGCTAATTTTTTTACAGCAAGATGTAAAAGAAATTGGCATAGTGGCACTTATGAAAATACCTTCCAAGGGGAGGATGCAGTTGGCAAACAGACATGGAAGGCACACATTATTTGTGTAAAAATATGGTAACAATTCTGCCACCAGGGCTCCTTCATTAGTCATTAGGAAATGCAACTCAAAATCACAGTGATACATTTCTTTGCACCACTGATATGAGTTTGATTTAAAAAAATGGAAAACCATAGGTGCTGCTGAGGATGTGGTGAATTTGGGACCCGCAAGCATTGCTAGTGGGGTTGTAAATTGGTACAGCTGTTGTAGAAAACAGTTTGGTGATTCCTCAAAAAGTTAAATGTAGTTACCATATAATACAGCAATTCCACTTCCAATGACTAATGATATTGAGCATTTTTTTCTTGTGCTTATTAGCCATTTGTATATATTCCTTGGAGAAATATCTATTCTTTACCCATTTTGGGGGTTGAGTTGTTTATCCTTTCTTTGATGAGTTGTAGGAGTTCTTTATATTTCTGGATATTAAATCCTTATCAAATACAGGGTTACTAAATATTTTTTCCCATTCTGTAAGTTGTCTCTCTCATAATTTTTTAATGAATGTCAGCCATCATAGGTATGGCAGTAGAGAGTGAGGTAACTAGTATTTATGCCTTTTCTTCTGTCAGGTTATTTGAGTGGGAAGTTGAGTCAATCCAGTCAAGTGATGAGCTCTATTTGGATCCACTGCAGTACATCATAGGCTTCAAATTCCTCTAGAGTTGGGCTGCTAATATATGTGCTCCTTTTGAGAGCTGAGGTGATAGAAGGTTTTTCTCAGTGTCTGTGCTCCACCCTCAGCTTTCAGTCATTGCTGTATGCCTACTCCACACAGAGGTCTCTTTCCACAAGCTTGCCTATACCCCTACTTGTAGACCATTATTGTTTGACTTCAGTGCTAAGCTTGTGGTGAGTGGCTAGGGGATTCCCTCTAGTCCTGGTCCAGCCTCAGTTTTAGGCAGGCCCTGTGTTCCTGGGCCTTGGGATAGAGCTGTTTCAGAATTCTTCCTTTTCTTCCCATGACAGCTAAACTCTGCCTCACATCTGTGGTTTACCTTGGATAGGAATCTCCTGCCCTCACTGGGTGGTAGCAAACCAGTGCTTGGTATCAGTACGGGATCCAGAGCCCAGGCTTCTTTCCTATTTGCCCACAGGGATAGAGGGTTTTATTTTCTTCTTCCCTCAGCCACAATTGTTCTACATTGTGCTATATGAGTGACAGGGTTTAGGACCCCTTTCCAGTAGCATAAGCTTTTCTCTTCTTAGGAGAAAAGAGACTAGGAAAGTGGTGGGGGCTTTGAGCCTTTCCCCTAGTAGCTACAGAAATCTCTTGCATGTCTGTGTTCCAAGGAGCGGATGCTTTCTGCAGCTACCTGTCTTGCCCTCAGTCTCTCTCATGAGCACTCAGTGAAGGCCAGTAGAGAAGATCTTGCAAGTAAGTAAGAGATCCCCTTGTGTTGGGGGGTCTCGTTATTTCAGACTGGCATGCTAGCCCACAATTGGCCTTGAAAAGTTGGATAAAATTGTAGCTGATTTCCTCTTACCTGCTTGTATGCTGTTGTTAGCTGTCATTGAGTTGGCCTCCAACTCATGGCAGCTCCATGCACAAGGGAATGAAACACTGCTTAGTCCTAAGTCATCCCCATGATCATTTGAGGAATAGATTATTGTCGTATATAAGGTTTTCACTGGCTGATTTTGAGCAATAGATTGCCCGGCCTTTCCTCCTAGTCCATCTTAGCCTGGAAGCTCTACTGAAGCCTGTTCAGCATGGTAGCAGCATTCAAACTTCCACTGATAGATCTATTGTGGCTGAGCTTGAGGTGCATTGGTCAGGAATTAAACCCAGGTCTCCTTCACAGAAGGTGAGAATTCTACCACTGAACCACCACTGCCCTCATAATAAGAAATAAAAGTGATAAAATAATAAGAACATAAAAGAATAGTTAACTGTAGGCAAATTTAGTGAGGTAAATGCATCATGCCTTGAGAGATATGTCTTATAGTAAGCCATAATGTTTCAGATTAAGGGATGAAGCAAGAATCCACTTCACCATCGTAGGTGCACAGAAAGATTTAAGTGTTTAGAATAAGAGTTAAAAAAGCAACTTTAGCAAACCAATGACTATCATTAAAGAACTTTAAAGTTAGTGATTAATATGAGTAAAAACTATTTAAGCAGTACAAAATAGAAGCCAAGGCACACAACATAAGATAAATGTATTATTCTAGTAATATTACTCCATTAAGTCACAAATTAAAAACTTGACTTAAAAACAGGAACAGTAATTGGTAAACATATAACAGTAGAAATAATCATAGGGGATTATAAGAAGTGAGATGAAATAAATCCATGATTTATTTAGAATACTAAACAAATCCAAAGATTCTTAGACTTTAAAGGCAGCATAAGTCCCAAGAGTGATTAGAATTTGGAAACCATAGAGAAATCTGGAATTAAAAAAGGTAAATCATCTAACCAAAGCATGTTCTGCTAAGAAGTTACACAAAGGAAATGGGAGATTTATATTCATGTGACTCAAGCCAAATCAGCTGTGTAACTTCGCAACAGTCAACAAGTTAACTCCTGAGGGACTACAAGAAAGCATCCACTATATGAACCAGAAAAACTTTTCACCTTAAACTGCAAAACAAATCTGTCCTGACATGACTTTTAATTTCTCTTTATCTGGCACAATTAGAAAGATAAAAGCTCCCAGCTTTGCTTTTAAATAGATTCCAAACATAATGAATCCCTTAGTAATTTGTCGCTATGTTTAAATTTTAATCACCTGGCTTTAAAATGGAGCCCTAGTGATGCAGTGGTTAAGAGCTCGGATGCCAACCAAAAGATTGTCAGTTTGAGTCCACCAGCTGCTCTTTGGAAACCCTATGGGGCAGTTCTACTCTGTCATATAGGGTCACTATGAGTTGGAATCAACTCAATGCCAACAGGTTTGGTTTAGTTTTGGGGCGTTAATATAATAAATTTTTAAAATGAACTTAAATATATGTATTCTTTTGTTTATATTTGTTCTCCCAAGACAATGTCTGTACAGCAAGGTTCTCAGAAGCACAGAGCTTTAATAAAATGCTGCTAAAAAAAAAATCAAAATGGAAGTCTTCACTAAAATGCCTATAAGGTGTAGGGTATTAACACTCTCTCTGTACAAAAAGCATTGGTCCAGGACCTCCCTTGATTATGACTTGCAGTCAAACAAATGAACACTTTCTGCCATCACCCATCCTCAGAACATAGTAGAAAGTCAGTCTGATCAAGTCATCCTGTTTGCAAACCTAGCACAGGGGTGGATTACCCAATAAGCAAGGTGCACACAGGCTTAATTGTGCCCATTTACTAATATGTAGTGAACAATTTCACATCAATGTGGTGAAACTTATGTGAAATTGTTCACTACAGATTATTAAGTAAAACAAACAAAAAAAAAACCTGCTGCCATCAAGTTGATTCCAACCCATAGTGACCCTAGAGGACAGAGTAGAACTGTCCCATAGAGTATCCAAGGAGTGGCTGGTGGATTTGAGCTGCTGACCTTTGGTTAGCAGCTGTATTACTTAACCACTGCACCACGAGGGCTCCGCTACTAAGTAAACACAACTAAACCATGCATTCCTTGCTTACTATAAGCCAGTGCATACCATGCTTACTGGTTAATCCACCCCTGTCTAGCAGAGTTAAGGCATAGTCAAAGGCTTGGATGCTCAGCCAATAATCTTATTAAGATCAACCTAATACTCATAAATTCAACAAATTATTGAACCTATTCTCTTCCAGGTAATTTTCTAGGTGCTTGAGATCCACCAGTGAACAAAACCAAGATGCCTGGCCCCATGGCACCTACATTCTATTAGGAACATGCCCACAAGGGCCACAATCAAACACAAAGTGAAAGGGGTTCAGTAATAATAACAGCTTACATATGTTAGGTGCATTTTATGCACTTCATACCTTTCTTCTGAGAACTTCATATGTATCAATGATAATGTATATTCAGTGACAAGTATCCCCTAAGCTCTGTGCAGAATGATTAAACATAGAAGTTATCTTTGTAGCAATGACAGACTAACACGACTGCTCAATCCCAATAATCAGAAAACCAGTTCCAAAGAACCAAGAGGGGAGAGATTTCAGTTATAATAAATAAAATAAAATATCCCAGTTTTCCATCTGGCTCTCTCAGTTCCAGTAAACTAATAAGTGCATTATTCTCTACTTCCATTGCAACTATGAAAAATAATTCAATTATGGCAACTAGAAAGGCAAATCAAGAAATTCTTAGGACAGTTTGAAACATCTTGTTCATTAAGAGAAAAAACTGATGAATGTGCAGAAAAAAACTTCAGTTTACGTGGATCGAATTGATAGTTATAGAATACGTCATCCAACAACAACACAATACACATTCATCTCAAGTTCACATGAAACATTCACAAAGACAGACCACATCCTGGGTCATAAAACATACCTTAACAAATTTAAAAGAATATAAATCATTCAAAAATGCTCTCAAACCACAAAGAACTAAACTAGAAATCAATAACAGAAACATAGATACAAAATCTGAAACTATGTGAAGATTAAACAACACACTTCTCAATAGCACATGGGTCAAAGAAAAAAACTCAACAGAAATTTTAAAAAAACACTTTTCAACTCATTGAAAATATAACTTATCAAAATTTGTGGGAGGCGGAGTTCTGGCAAAATGGCGTTCTAGGCAGAAGCACCATGCCATCCGTCCACAGCAAAGATCCGAAAAACTAAGCCAAACAGAGAATACAACAATCCTGAAATGTTAAAACATCAAATGAAGAGACAAAGAACTCAGCCAAGCACCAAATGGAGTGAGAAAACTGACAGAGAATGGAGAGCAAGGAGAGATTCATGTAGAGGTCCCCTACCAGCTAATGCAGCATGGATCCGCCATCTTGGACTCCTATCGGAGACCAGCAAACAGGGGGTACGAGAAAGCAGCCTCACGGAGCGTCCAGCAGGAGACAAAACAACCAGTAATTTGCGATATACGCTTTCCCACCCCCCACCGTTCTTCACCCTGACTCGGCCTCCTCAGCTTCCTGCGGCCACAGTCTCTTGACCAGGAAACACCGGCTGCTTGGATTCCACACATCCGAACGGGCCAGCTCTCTGAGTGCCATTTGTGTTGCTTTTTTCTGCATCTTTTGATTTCCTCCTTACCTCTCACCATCTCCCCTTCCTTCCGCTCAAATACCTGGCTACGTGCGCCATCTTTGCTTCTTCCTGAGGGGCTGCAGAGCTCCGGTAATTTCTGATATACACTTTCCCACTCCCCACCCTTCTTCACCCACACTTGGCAGCCTCTGCTTCCCGTGGACACAGTCTCTTGTATGAGAAACAACAGCCCGCACTAGCTGGCTCTCTGAGTGCCATTTGTTGGCTGCAAGTGTTGCTCTTTTTCTGCTTCTTTTGATTTCTTCCTTACCTCTCACCACCTCCCCCTCCTTTTGCTCAAATACCTGGCTCCATGTGCCATCTTTACTTCTTTCTGAGGGGCTGTGGAGCTCCATTCAAATGTGGAGCTGCTTCCCAGTCTGGGCTGCCACGCTGGTGGGATCACAGGACTTTTGCTCATTTGTTTGTTTTGAATTGTTTGTCTGCTTTCTTTTCCTTTTCTTTAGTTGGGAGCCCTTTCTGGCCAGGTGGTGCTGTGAGGCAAGGAGACTTCCCCTCAGCCTGCACAGACATGCAGAGGGATCCCTGAGAACATTTCTTTTTTCCTTGGTTCTTTTTTTTTTTTATGTTTTTTGGGGGGTCTTTCTTGTTCTTTATTTTTAATTTGTTTTGTTTTCTTTTCCCTCTTTTCCCCTTTTTGTCTTTCTTCATTGCTCAGTTTCTTGTCTCTCTATATCTTCCTTCTCTTTCTGCTCCCTGAATACCTAGCATTGTAAACCTCTACGCCTTCTAACCAGGCTCTACTACAACACCTGAGAGTGACTTCCCAAGACCTCATAGCTGCACCAGTGGGATCCCTGGAAACTTTGAAGTTCTTTAACCTTTCTGATTTTTATTTATTCATTCTTTTATTTTATTTTCTTCCTCTTCCCCTTTCTGTTTTTCTCCATTTCATAGTCTCTCATGTTTCCACTCCAAAAGCAAGCTCCACTAGCATTCTTTTTTGTTTGTTTGTACATTTTTGGCTCCTGTTCCTCTCTCCTCTCTCCCGTATCCATCTTAGCTCCACACATAACAATCTCCCCACTGCATCCTGCCTACCCGCACCGTGCACTTAACATCACACCACCAAGCAGCACAGGCACAGCCTACTGGAACCTTCCCTGCACTGATTAACGACCCGCTCTGGTGGCGGTAGTAAGTGCCACAAACAACCTGCCCCAGTAACTCCTCTTCAGCTAGACCTGCCCTGCCGTACCATATCTGAGTGACTAACCCTGCCAACTGGAGAAGGAGGCAAAAAGAATTGTGCCCACAGATGAGCAAACAAAAAAGAACACACATTCCACCTGCTCAGACATAGTCAAATTAGGAAAAAAAAAAAAAAAGGGACGAAAGAAAAAATCTACAATCGATAAAGGAGAAAAATAACTACTGAATGCCCTGAAGACAGCCAACAATATCAAAACATTTACAAAAACAGGACAAGATGGTTGCAATAGGTGTCCAAAATAGAACACCAGATGACTCTTCAGTGGAAGAAAATGCACTAGAACTACCTGATAGGGAATTCAAATCTCTAATACTCAGAATTCTCCAAGAGCTGAGGCAAAAAGCAGACAAACATGAGGAAAAAATGGACAAATTCATGGAAAATACAGACAAAAAATTGGAAGAATTCAGGAAAATAATGCAGGAACAAAATGCCAAAATAAATTCACAATGAGAAATTATAGAAACACAACAATTAGAAATCCAAAAGATAAACAACAAGATTCCAGAAATGGACAGTGTCAAAGAAGGGCTGAGAAGCAGATTTGAAATGGTGGAAGATAGGATCAGTGGAATTGAAGACAAACACTTGGATACAACTCTCTTTGAGGAAAACTCAGAAAAAAGAACAAAGAAAAATGAAGAGACCCTGAGAGTATGTGGGATACAATCAAAAGCAAAAATTTTCGAGTGATTGGAATACCAGAACAGGGGGAGAAAACAGAAAACACAGAGAGGATCATTGAAGAACTGTTGACAGAAGACTTCCCTGATATCATGAAAGATGAAAAGCTGGCCATCCAAGAAGCTTAACGAACCCCATATAGGAGAGACCCCAAAAGAAAATCACCAAAGCATATCATAATCACACTTGCCAAAACCAAAGACAAACAAAGAATCCAGAGAGCAGCTCATGAAAAACAAGAAGTCACATACAGAGGAGAAACAATGAGACTAAGCTCAGATTATTTGGCAGAAACCATGCAGGCAAGAAGGCAATGGGATGACATATATAAACTCTTGAAAGAAAAAAATTGCCAGCCAAGAATACTATATCCTGCAAAACTCTCGTTCAAATTCGGTGGTGAAATTAGGTCATTTCCAGATAAACAGAAATTAAGGGAATATGTAAAAGTCAAACCAAACTTAAAAGAATTATTAAAGAGAGTTCTTCAATCTAAGGACAAAGAGCTTCAGCTCACAGGCAGAATCTAGGAAGCAGGATCGTACCAGCCAGATACCAATCTAGGAAAGGAACCCTCCAGGACTATCCAAAACTAAAGAAATACAACAGGGAATCAGAACAGTTAATCAGTAAATGACAACAACATCAAAACAATAAAAGAGGGAATAAACAGGATAGGTATAGAACCTTCTAATGGAGAGGAAGCCAAGGCGATACCAATGATAGACTGCTTCAAACTTAGAAAGATAAGGGTAAAATTCATGGTAACCACAAAGAAAGTTAACAAACATACTCACAAAAAAAGAGAAAAACATAAAGTCTCAGCAAAAACAAAACCTACAAAAACAAAAGAAATGAAAAAAAAATCCACAAACAAAAGTAACTCAGCACAAGAGAGTAAGAAGAACAAAGAAAACGTCAGCACCACAAAAAAAGCACTACAAAATGACAGCAACAAACTCACATCTATCAATAATTACACTGAATGTAAATGGACTCAATGCACCCATAAAGGGACAGAAAGTGACAGAATGGATAAGAAAACAGGATCCATCAATATGCTGTCTACAAGAGACACACCTTAGAAACAAAGATGTGAATTTATTAAAAGTCAAAGGTTGGAAAAAAATATATCAAACTAATAACTACCAAAAAAGAGCAGGAGTGGCAATTCTAATCTCAGATAAAATAGACTTTAAAACAAAATCTACCATAAAAGACAAAGAAGGACACTATATAATGATTAAGGGGACAATCCAGCATGAAGACATAACCATAATAAACATCTACGCACCCAGTGACAGGGCTCCAAAATACATAAAACAAACTCTAACAACACTGAAAAGAGAAACTGACAGTTCCATAATAATAGTAGGAGACTTCACACACCACTTTCAGTAAAGGACAGAACAACTAAGATGAAACTCAGCAAAGATACACTAAGACCTAAAGGGCACAATCAGACAACTTGACCTCATAGACATATATACAACACTCCATCCAACTGCTGCAAAGTACACATTCTTTTTCCACGCACATGGAACTTTCTCCAGAAGAGACCACATCTTAGGCCACAGAGTAATCCTCAAAAAGATCCAAAACGTTGAGATAATTCAAAGTATCTTCTCTGACCACAACGCCATCAAGGTAGAAATTAACAATAGAAAGAGCAAGGAAAAAAATAAATTACATGGAAACTGAATAATACCCTGCTTACACATCACTGGGTAATAGAAGAAATCACAGATGGAATCAAAAAATTCCTAGAATCAAATGAGAATGAAAACATATCCTACCAAAACCTTTGGGACACAGCAAAGGCAGTCCTCAGAGGACACTTTATGGCATTAGATGCACATATCAAAAAAGAAGAAGGGGACAAAATCAAAACATTAACTACAGAACTCAAACAAATAGAAAGAGAACAGCAAAAAAAGCCCACAACCACCAGAAGAAAGGAAATAGTAAAGATCAGAGCAGAAATAAATGAAATAGAGAACAGAAAAACAATAGAAAGAATCAACAAAACCAAAAGATGGTTCTTTGAAAGAATCAACAAAATCGACAAACCACTGGCCAGACTGACAAAAGAAAAACAGGAGAGGACACAAACAACCCAAAAAACAAATGAAATGGGGGACATTACAACAGACCCAACAGAAATAAAAAGGCTTATAACACAATATTATGAAAAACTATACTCCAACAAATTTGAAAACCTAGAGGAAATGGATAAATATCTAGAAACACATGGCCTACCCAAACTACAACAAAGTGATGTTGAAAATTTGAACAGACCCATAACAAGAGAAGAGATTGAAAAGGTAAAAAAAAAAATTCCCAACCAAAGAAAGCCTGGGCCCAGATGGCTTCACTGGAGAATTCTACAAAACATTTACAGAAGAGCTTGTGCCAGTACTACTCAGGCTATTTCAGAGCATAGAAGAGGAAGCAATACTTCCAAATTCATTCTATGAAGCTAGCATAATGCTGATACCAGAACTAGTCAAAGATGTCACAGAAAAAGAAAATTACAGACCAATATCTCTCATGAGTATAGATGCAAAAAATTTTAACAAAATTCTAGCCAATAGAATTCAGCATCGTATCAAAAAAATAATACACCACAACCAAGTAGGATTCATACGAGGTATGCAAGGATGGTTCAACATTAGAAAATCAATCAACGTAATCCACCACATAAATAAGAGGAAAGAAAAGAATCACATGATCATCTCAATTGACACAGAAAAGGCATTTGACAAAGTCCAAAAACTATTCCTGATAAAACTCTCAATAAAATTGGTATAGAAGGGAAATTTCTCGACATAATAAAGGGCATCTGTGCAAAACCAACGGCCAACATCATTCTTAATGGAGAGAGGCTGAAAACATTCCCCTTGAAAACAGGAACAAGACAAGGATGCCCTTTATCACCACTCCTTTTTAACATTGTGCTGGAAGTTCTAGCTAGAGCAATAAGGCAAGAAGAGAAATAAAGGGCATCCAAATTGGTAATGAAGAAGTTAAACTGTCCCTGTTTGCAGATGATATGATACTTTACACAGATAACCCTAAAGACTCCATGAGAAATCAACTGGAAGTAATATAAAGATTCAGCAGAGTAGCAGGATACAAGATAAACATACAAAAATCAGTTGGATTACTATACACCAATAAGGAGAACGATGAAAAGGAAATCAGGAAAACAATACCATTTATAATAGCCCCTAAAAAGATAAAATACTTAGGCATAAATCTAACCAAGGATGTAAAAGACCTATACAAAGAAAACTACAAAACACTATTGCAAGAAACCCAAAGGGATCTACATAAATGGAAAAACATACCATGCTCATGGATAGGCAGACTCAACATTGTGAAAATGACAATTCTACCTAAAGCAATTTACAAATACAATGCAATCCCGATCCAAATACCAACAACATTCTTCAAAGAGATGGAAAAACTAATCAAGGGAAGAAGCCCCGAATAAGTAAAGCACTACTGAAGAAGAAGAATAAAGTTGGAGGACTCACACTACCTGACTTCAGAACCTACTATGCAGCTACAGTAGTCAAAACAGCCTGGTACTGGTACAATGCCAGAAACATTGACCAATGGAACAGAATTGAGAACCCAGATGTAAACCCATCCACCTGTGGTCACCTGATCTTTGACAAGCACCCAAAGTCCATCAAATGGGGAAAAGACAGTCTTTTTAACAAATGGTGCTGGCAAAACTGGATATCCATCTGCAAAAAAATGAAACAGGACCCATACCTCACGCCGTATACAAAAACTACTTCAGAATGGATCAAAGACCTGAATATAAAGCCTAAAACTATAAAGTTCATAGAAGAAAAAATAGGACCAACACTTCAGGCCTTAATACACAACCTTAACAGAATGCAAACCATAACCATCAGTGTACAAACCCCAACAGATAAGCTAGATAACTGGGATCTTCTAAGAATCAAACACCTATGCTCTTCAAAAGATTTTACCAAAACAGTAAAAAGAGAACCTACAGACCGGGAAAAAATTTTTGGACAGTACAAGTCAGACAAAAGTCTAATCTCCATAATTAACAAGAAAATCGAACACCTCTACAATAAAAAGACAAATAATCCTATTAAAAAAGGGGCAAAGGAAATGAACAGACACTTCACCAAAGAAGACATTCAAATGGCCAACAGACACATGAGGAAATGCTCGCGATCACTAGCCATTAGAGAAATGCAAATTAAAACCACAGTGAGATACCATCTCACCCCAGCATTACTGGCACGAATCAAAAACACTGGAAATAACAAATGTTGGAGGGGCTTCAAGGAGATTGGAACTCTTATGCTCTGCTGGTGGGAATGCAAAATGATACAACCATTTTGGAAAATGATATGGCACTTCCTCAGAAAGCTAGAAATAGACATACCATTCGATCCAGCAATTCCACTCCTGGGAATATATCCTAGAGAAATAAGAGCCATCACTTGAATAGACATATGCACACCTATGTTCATGGCAGCATTGCTCACAATAGCAAAACGATGGAAACAACCTCGATGCCCATCGACAGATGAATGGATAAACAAAATATGGTACATACACACAATGGAGTACTATGCAACGAGAAAGAACAACAATGAATCTGTGAACCATCTCATAACCTGGATGAACCTGGAGGAGATTATGCTGAGTGAAATAAGTCAATCACAAAAGGAGAAATATTGTATGAGACCTCTATTGTAAAAACCCATGAAAAAGTTCACCCACAAAATGTAACAATCTTCGTTGGTTTCCAGGGATGGGAGGGGTGGCGAGGGGGGTAATACCAAATAGGCAATCGATAAGTGGCATCTTGGGTGAAGGGTGAGACAGTATACAATATAGGGGAAACTAGCACAAGTTGCACAAGGAAAGGTCATGGAAGCCCCATAGACACATCCAAACCCACTGAGGGACTGAATTGCTGGGCAGAGGGTTGTGGGGACCATAGTCTCGGGGAACATCTAGCTCAATTGGCATGACACAGCTTATAAAGACAATGCTCTACATTCTACCTTAATGAGTAGTGTCTGGGGTGTTAAAAGCCTGTGAGCGGCCATCTAAGATACTCCACTGGTCTCATCCCTTCCGGAGCAAGGGAGAATGAAGAGAACAGGATACAAGGAAAAGATTAGTCCAAAGGACTAACAGACCACAGCTACCAAGGCCTCCACTGGACTGAGTCTAGTACAGTTAGATGGTGCCCAGCTACCACCACTGACTGCTCTGACCAGGATCACAACAGAGGGTTCTGGACAGAGCTGGAGAAGGATGCAGAACATAATTCTAACTCACAAAAATAAAGACCAGATTTACTGGCCTAAAGGAGGCTGGAGAAGCCCTGAGAGTACGGCCCCCAGACACCCTTTTAGCTCAGTGGTGAAGTTATCTCTGAGGTTCACTGTTCAGCCTGGGAGTGGACAGCCCTGTAACACCAAATGAGACTAATGAGGTACAGTAGTCCAGTGACAAGGGACAGAAGGCAGAAAGGGACAGGGAAGCTGGTGATAGGGAACCCAAGGTTGAGTAAGATATTGTTGATGTGTTGTGAGATTGTTAACCATTGTCATAGAGCAACATTTGTAGTAGCTGTTAAATGAGAGACTATTTTGTTCTGTAAGCCTTCATCTTAAGTGAGAATAGCAGCACAATTGGAAGATGTAGTCAATGTCACTGAATTGTGCATGTAGAAATTTTTGAATTGGTGTATCTTTGGCTATGTGTATTTTCACCAGAAAAATAAGGTTGAGAAGTTAGAGGGTTGACGTGTTGTGGGGTTGTTAGCCAATGTCATAAAACAATATGTGTACTACTGTTTCATAGAAACTATTTGTTCTGCAATCCTTCACATCGAGTACAATAATAAAAAAATAAAAAACCAAACAGGACTAACGAGGCACAGCAGTCCAGGGACAAGGACTAGAAGGCAGAAGGGGACAGGAAAGCTGGTGATAGGGAAACCAAGTTTGAGTAACGACAGTATTGATGTGTAGTGGGGTTGTTAGCCATTGTCATAGGGCAACATGTGTACTAACTGTTTAATGAGAAACTATTTTGTTCTGTAAACCTTCATCTAAAGTGAGAACAGCAGCCCAATTGAAAGAACGTAGTCGATATCACTGAACTGTGCATGCAGAAATTTTTGAAATGGTATATCTTTGGCTATGTATATTTTCACCAAGAAAAAAAAAAGGTCAAGAAGGGAGAGGGTTGACATGTCCTGGGGTTGTTAACCAATGTCATAAAACAATATGTGTACTGACTGTTTAATGAGAAACTATTTGTTCCGTAAACCTTCACCTGAAGTACAATAAAAAATAATAATAATAATAAAAAATTTGTGGGATGCATCATAAACAGTGGTTAGAGGGAAATGTATGATATTGAATGCATATAGTAGAAAAGACTAAAGATATGATATTAGCGATTTAAGCTTACACCACAGCATACTACAAAAAGAAGAGCAAATTAAATCTAAAGTAATAGACAAAAATAAATAATAAAAAAATAGTGCCAAAATCAATGAAATTGAAAACAGGAAGTTAATTAGAGAGAATTAATGAAACCCAAAGCTAGTTCTTTGCCACATGCTAAACCAGCTTTGAAAATATCAATAAAATTGATAAACCTCTAGCCAGGCTAACTAAGAAAGAAGAGGGAAAACACAAATTACGTATATCAGAAATAATAGAGGGGCCATCCCTACTGATCTCATGGACTTGAAAAATAAATAAATAAATAACAAAGGAATATTATGAAAATTCTATAGCTACAGATTTGATAACTTAGCAGAAATGGACAAATCCTAGAAAGCACCAGGTCCAGATGATTTCTCTGGTAAATTCTACCAAACACTTAAAGAAGAATGATACCTATTCTCTACAATCTCTTCCAGAAAATAAAAGCAAAAGGAACACTTCCTAACTCATTCTATGAGACTAGCATTACCCTAATAAAAGAAACAAGATAAAGAAATTATAAGAAAGAAAAATTACAGACCAATATCTTTCATGAACATAGATGCAAAAATCCTCAACAAAATATTAGCCAATTAAATTTGACAATGTACAAAACATTTATACATCATGACCAAGTAAGATTTATTTGAGGTGTGGAAGGCTGGTTCAACACTCAAAAATCAACTAATCTAACCCACCACATCAATGAGCTAAAGAAGAAAAATTACATTATATCAATAGATGTAGAAAAAGAATTTAACAAAATCCAACACCCATTCAGGATAAAAACTCTCAGAAAACTTGTAATAGAGGGAAATTTTCTTAATGGATGAAGAATATCTACAAAAATCCTGTAGCTAACCTACTTAGTGTTGAGAAACTGGTCACTTTCCCCCAAAGATCAGGAAAAAAGACAAGTATGTCCCCACTCATCTCCTATTCAACATTGTACTGGAAGCCCTATATAATGCAACAAGAAAAGAAAGAAATGTGTACAGATTGGGAAGGAAGAAATAAAACTGTCTTTGTTTGCAGACAATATGATTGTCCATATAAACAATATGAAAGAATCAACAACAATAATAAAAAAACTCCTGGAAATAAAAAACAACTATAGCAAAATTGCAAGAGACCAGGTTAATATCTAAAAGTAAATTGCTTTCCTAAAAGCCAACAATGACCAAATAAAATCTGAAATTTAAAACAAAACACCATTTATATTAGCAACACATTTTTTAAAAAATAAATAAATACTTAGGTATATATCTAACAAAATATAGACAAAATATATATGAGGAAAACTACAAAACTCTGATAAAAGAAATTAAGACGTAAATAATGGACAGATGTTCCATTTTCATAGTTAGAGAGATTCAATATTAGTAAGATGTTAATTCTACCCAAATTGGTCTATAAATTCAATGCAATTCCAATGAAAATCCCAACAAGTTATTTTGTGGATATTGACAAATTAATTCTAAAGTTAATATGAAAAGACAAAAGACCCAAAATAGTCAATGCATATATCCTGAAGAAGAACATCAGAAGACCGACATACCTGTATTTAAGATTTACTATAAAGCTGCAGTGATCATGACGGTGTGATATTGGTGAAAAAATAGACAAATAGATCAATGGAACAGAATAAAGAGGTCAGAAATAGGCCCACACAAATAATAGTCAACTGATCTTTGACAAAGGGGCAAAGGCAATTCAAAGGAGAAAGGATACTGTTTGTAACAAATGATACTGAAACAGCTGAACATCCATGAACACACACAAAAAAGTGAATCTAGACATAGACTTTACACCTTTTATAAAAATTAACTCAAAATGGATGATGAACCTAAATGTAAAGTGCAAAACTGTAACTCTCCTAGAAGATAACATAGGAGAAAATCTAGGTGACCTCACATTTGGTGATGACTTTTTAGATACAACACCACAAACATGATCCTTGAAAAAAATTGGTAAGTTGGACTTCATTAAAATTGAAAACTGCTTCTCTGCAAAAGATACTGTTAAGAGAATGAAAACATAAGGGAGAAAGTATTTGCAAAACACATATCCAGTAAAGGATTTATATCCAAAATATATAAAGAACTCTTCAAACTCAACAATAAAAAACAACCCAATTAAAAAATGGTCAGAAGTCCAAAGTTTATTAGTGGTTACCAGGGGAGTTTTGGAAGGAAGAGGGGGAGCCATTGTTTGAGAAGTAGTGAGTTTCTGCTTATGGTAAAGGGAAATTGAGCATTAATTAAGCGAAATGATTGCATAATAAGATTAATGTAGTTGAATCACTGAGCTATACATCTGAAAAAGTTAAATTGGCAAGTGTTGTGTTATATACACCTCTACCAAAAAAAAAAAAAAAAAAAAGCAGTTGCTGATACTGTCTATGTACAACCATACACCTCACGGAATTTTTTTTCCTGGTTCAGAGGTTTAGGGTCATGGTTTTGCAAGATAGTCCAATCAATTGGCCTTATACTGATTTTAGTGTTTCTGTTATACCTCCTAGTTCACTATGTAGTGCCTGGGCTCTTAAAAGTTTGCAAGTGGTCATCCAAGGTACAACAATAGATTTATATTCTCCTGGAGCAGCAAGGAAGAAGGAGGGTCAGGAATTGGAGGAGGAACTGGAATGTGCGTCTACCATATTTTTACACAAATAATGCATGCGTCCTATGTTTCTTTGCCAACTGCACCCTCCCCCCACATGAGATATTTTCATAAGCTTGTTATGCTAATTTTTTACATGTTGCTGTAAAAAAATTAGCATAGCATGCTTACAAAAATACCTCCCAGGGGGAGGAGAGGGTGCAGCTGGCAAAAAAAGTAGAATGCATGCATTATTTGTGTAAAAATATAGTAATTAACTCCATGAACAACTGCCTCCTTTGCCACGACATCAGAAGAACTGGATGGTGACTGGTTACCATTACATTCTATAGAAGAATCCTGATCAAAAGGGGGAAAAATGTGGATGAGAACTTCAAATTTTCATGGAATCCAGACTTTCTGGAATCATTGACGCTGGATGACCCCAAAAAAACTATTGCCCTGAGGAAATATTTAAACCTTAATCCAGAACTATTCCCTGAATTCACCCTTACACCAAAAAATGTTGTTGTTATTAGGTGATGTTGAGTCAATTTTTAACTCATAGCAACCCCATGTGACAGATTAGAACCACCCCATAGGGTTTTCTAGGCTGTAGTCTTACAGGAGGAGATCTCCAGGTCTTTCTCCTACGATGTCACTGTATGGGTTTGAACTGCCAACCTTTTGCTTAGCAGTCAAGCACTTAACCATTGTGTCACCAGGGCTCCTTAGTTTAGAAAAGAATGTCTACCTTGAGCATTGTGTTCTTTTAAAGAATTATCTGTATGTGTCCAAATTGACAACAGAAACTCAAAAGGTTAGATGAGAAGCTTATGGGGAAGTTTGTGTTAATGATGGTGAAATAATTTGGAAAAGGATATTGAGAAATGTAGCACAGTTTGAAGAATGTAACCAATATTACTGAATGGTACGTGTCAAAACTGTTGAATTTGTGTATGTTTTGTTGTGTATATCTTTACCAAAAATTTTTTTAATGGCCAAAAGATGTAAAAAGACACCTCACCAAAGAAGATACATAGATGGCAAATAAGCTATGAAAAGATGCTCAACATCTTATGTTATTAAAAAAACCATTGCAAGTCATTTCTGACTCATGGCAACTCCATGTGTTACAGAGTAGAATTGCTTCATAGGGTTTTCTTATACAGAATTACAAATCAAAATAGCAATAAGATACCACTACACTCTTATTAAAATGGCAAAAATCCAAAATACAACACCAAATGCTGGCAAAGACGTGGAACAACAGGAACTCTCATTTATTGCTAGTGGAAATACAAAATGGTACGGCCACTTTGGAAGACAGTTTAGCAGTTTCTTAGGAAGCTAAAAACTGGCTTATCATACAATCCAGCAAGCATACTTTTTGGTATTTACTCGAACTAGTTGAAAATTTGTGTCTACAAAAAGAACTATACACAAATGTTTATAGCAGCTTTAAAAGGTTGGAAGCAACCTAGATGTCCTTCAATAGACGAGTAGATAAACATACTGTAGAATATGCATACAATGTTGAACTACTTAGTGATAAAAAGAAATGAACTATCAAACACAAAAAGACATACAGGAACCTTAAATGAACATCACTAAGTGAAAGGGGTCAATCTGAAAAGATTACACGTGTTTGGTACTAAGTACATGACATTTTGGAAAAGGCAATACTACAGACACAATAAAAAGATCAGCAGTTACCAGGAGTTCAAGGGGAGGGGAAAAGGGATGAATAGGTGGAGCACAGGGCATTTTTAGGGCAGTGAAAAATTATTCTGTATGATACTGTAATGGTGGATACACGTTATGCATTTGTCAAAACCAACAGAACTATCCAGCACAAAGAGCATACCCTATGGACTTTAGATAGTAATAATGTATCAATATTGATTCATCAGTTATAACAAATGTACCACACTAATGCATGATGTTAAGTAGGAAAAACAGAGAGTGTACAAGGGAGAGAAAGCATATGGGAACTCTCTGTACTTACTGTGGAAATCTTACGTAAACCTAAAACTGCTCTAAAAAATAGTCTATTAAAAAATTACAGCTCATGAACTGAAGGCATGTAGTTCTGAAATAACAAGGTCACATGATATTATAATTATGAGAAAACAAAATTACACAAGAGAAACTTCCTGATTAAATAATGTATTTGCATATCTGCCAAAACTCAACAACAACAAAATAATAACTTCATCTCAATTCAGAAGGTTGTTTTGGGGCTTTTGAGTCTTTGCCAAGAGTTCCTACTCATGGCTTTAGAAACCAACAGGAGTTCCTGGCAGAGAATTTGGCACATTCAGTATAGTAGAGCAGGCTCTTGATAAATGTTGGTTGAACTGATTTGAATACTCCAATCAAGAATGATTGTGAGTCTCAAAAAGTCGAGAGAGAGAGCAATAGAGTGAGTGGAAAAGCTCCTACTATCTCTTCTGTCTTGGTTATCTACTGCTGCTATAACAGAAATACCACAAGTGGATGGCTTCAACAAACAGAAGTTTATTCTCTCACATTCTAGTAGTCCAGAAGTCCAAATTCAGGGTGCCAGCTCCAGGGGAAGTCTTTCTCTCTCTGTCAGTTCTGGAGGAAGGTCCTTATTGTCAATCATTCCCTGGTCTCAAAGCTTCTCTGCCCAGGAACCCCAGGTCCAAAGGATGACCTCTGCTCCCAGCGCTGCTTTTTTGGTGGTATGAGGTCCCCACATCTCTCTGCTCATTTCTGTCTTTTATATATCAAAAGAGATTGGCTTCAGACACATTCTAATCTTGTAGACTGAGTCCTGACTCATTAACATAACTGCCACTAATAGCATCTCATTAACACCATAAAGATAGGATTTACAACACATAGAAAATCACATCAGATGACAAAATGGTATCCAATCACACAATACTGGGAATCATGGCCTGGCCAAACGGATGCACATATTTTTGGCAGACAGAATTCAATCCATAATATCATTCTTGAAGTTATGTTCAGGCAGTTTGAAGGAAAATCCATATTATATATGAGTTTCATAATTTGGGCGTAACAACAACAAGCTAGGAGATAAACTGTATTCTACATGAAGAGTCTACTCTAAAACAGGGACCCAAGGGTTTACCTTGTTTGGTGTCTAATAAATATTTACACACTACAAATATAATAAACTAACTTAGATTATGACACTGCATGGTTTAAAGTCAGGAAAGGTATGCATCAGGTTTGTATCCTTTCACCATACTTATTCAATCTGTATGCTGAGCAAATAATCCAAGAAGCTGGACTTTATGAAGATGAACGAGGCATCAGAATTGGAGGAAGGCTCATAAACAACCTACGATATGCAGATGACACAACCTTGCCTTGCTGAAAGTGAATAAGACTTGAAGCACTTACTGATAAAGATCAAAGACTTCAATATGGATTACATCTCAACATAAAGAAAACAAAAATCCTCCGCACTGGACCAATAAGCAATATCATGATAAATGGAGAAAATATTGAAGTTATAAAGAATTTCATTTTCTTGGATGCCCAGTCAACACCCATGGAAGCAGCAGTCAAGAAAACAAATGACATATTGCACTGGGCAAATATGCTGCAAAAGACCTCTTCAAAGTGTTAAAAAGCAAAGATGTCACTTTAAGGACTAGGGTGTGCCTGACCCAAGACATGGTATTTTCAATTGCCTTATATGCATGCGAAATCTGGACAAATGAATAAGGAAAACTGAAGGAGAACTGATGCCTTTGAATCATGGTGTTGGCAAAGAATACTGAATATACCATGGACTGCCAAAAGAACAAACGAAATCTGTCTTGGAAGAAGTACAGCCAGAATGCTTATGACAAGCAAAGATGGCGAGACTTCGTCTCACAGACTTTGGACATGTTATCAGGAGGGACCAGTCCCTGGAGAAGGACATCATGCTTGGTAAAGTAAAGGGTCAGTGCAAAAGAGGAAGACCCTCAAGGAGATGGATTGATGCAGTGGCTGCAACAATAGGCTCAAGCATAACAATAATCATGAGGATGGCGCAGGACCAGGCAGTGTTTTGTTCTGTTGTACATAGGGTTGCTATGTGTCAGAACTGACTTGACAGCAGCTAACAACAACAACAATTTGGATTATTAACTTCTGTCCCAGAACTCAAAATACACTGTAGACTTTCTTCCCATGGAATAAGCCTGAACCAAAATAAAGTTTCAAATGTCTAGGTGTTTAGAAATAGGCACTTATATTTTTTAATCCAATAGGGTAGACATTCCTAAATCTGAGACTGTATAGTCTGTATTTACCATAGAATTTAGGACAGTAGTCCACTGAAACTCTTGCCTCAGTAACAGCCATTCTGTTCCCTCAGCTCTAGTTCAGTTTCATTTCAGAATCAACTCATTTTTTTTTCTCTTTCTTTTAGCCAAACTTCACGTACTTTCAAGACAGCTCAAGGAATTAACCCAAAATAGATTTGATGGATTGTTTCCATTGAAATAAAATCTATTCATTCTTTCTTACAGTTTAGTTTGTAAAAGTTTTCAAAAATTATTAATCAGTTAACCAATCGCCTTCAAGTCGACTCCAACTCATGGTGACCCAAGCATGTCTGAGTAGAACTGTGCTCCATAGGATTTTCAGTGACTAATTTTTTGGAAGTAGTTCACCCGGCTGTTCTTCTGAGATGCCTGTGGGAGGACTACAACCTCCAACCTTCTGGTTAGCAGCCAAGTGCATTAACCTTTTGCACCAGCCAGGAACTCCCAAAAATTGGTACATACATATAAATCTTAATTCATCTAATTGATCATTCAACTAATAGATTCAGCTTACGTTAGCATTGCCACTGCCTCTCCCTATTGGTTCTCATATTATAGAGAAAATGCAAGTTTTAGGTAACAGTAAATACAATCCAAAACAATCACCTGTGAAATACAGATTCCAAAAGAGAATAAAAAATAAATACTAAAATGTGAAAAGAGTATATAAATTTTCTTAGATGACCTTTTGTTTTTAGGTAGTGATTAATTTCATGGTTGAAACTAGCATTGAAACCCATCAATATATTTTCCATTTTAAAATAAAAAATTTTGACCTGAGTTTTTGTAGATGGTTTCCTTGAAGTAAGTGAATTATTGAAAATGGCTTTAACATACTCTTCAATGAAGTATGCATGTCTTTACAAGTTTGAATACATTTATTTCTAAGTTAACATTTTAAAAGTTTGTGTGCATGTAATGCATCTGTCTCTAAATATTTATGAGTGTACTTCTCCGTTAAGTCAGGAGTAATCAGGAATGAAAATCTGTAAGAAACATTCTAAATACAGTGGACAGATTTAAATGTCAAATTAAAAAAAGAAAGAAAGAAAAGAATCTAATACCCCAGTTCTTGGCTGCATTTCAGGGGTCTTTGATTTCAGATCATCACTTCCAATCAGAGGAAACTTCCAACACCAATTACCTTATGACCCACGCCAGAGTTATACCCTGCTAGAAACAGGCCCATATAAAGAGAGAAGTAGAGCTAGAAAGAAGTGGAGGAGTCTTAGGATTCTTTGCAACGCTTAATTTGGGCCGTCTCAGGTCTGATGCCTAATTATTTAGGTTTCTTAGAAATCTGACTTCAATGGATTAGAGAATAAAGGTCCACCATCTTTATGAAAATAAATTTTTAAAAAATGCCCTTATGGTTATTTGATTGGCAAAGTATCAGAGAAGGAGTAGTTTGAACAAAGAAACGAGGACTTTTAATATGTGTATATTGTAAATTCACCACTCATCTGTCAATTTGTCATACTGCAGTGGCTTGCATGTTGCTCTGATGCTGGAAGATATGCTATTGATACTTCAAATACCAGCAGGGTTATCTATGGTGGGCAGGTTTCAGCAGAGTTTCCAGACTAAGACAGACTAGGAAAAAGTCCTGGAGATCTACTTGCGAAAATGGTTGTTGCTTGTTGTTAGGTGCCATCAAATCAGTTCTGACTCAACAGCAACCCTATGTTCAACAGAACAAAACACTGCCCAGTCATGCCCCATCCTCACAATCATTGCTATGCTTGAGCCCATTGTTGAAGCCACTGTGTCATTCCATCTCATTGAGGGTCTTCTTCTTTTTTTTTTTTAATTAAATATTTTATTGTACTTCAGGTGAAGGCTTACAGAACAGTTTCTCATGTAACAGTAGTACACATGCTGTTTTATGACTTTGGTTAACAACCCCACAACATTTTAACCCTCTGAATTCTCAGCTTTTTTTTTTTTTTTTTGGTGAAAATACACATAGCCAAAGATACACCATTTCAAAACTTTTTACTTATTTTACTTACACATTTAAGTGACATTGACTATGCTCTTCCAATTGTGCTGCCATTCTCGCCCAAGATGAAGGCTTACAGGACAAAATAGCCTCCCATTTAACAGTTACTACAAATGTTGCCCTGTAACAGTGGTTAACAATCTCACAACACATCAACAGTATCCTTACTCAACTTGTGTTCCTTATCATCAGCTTCCTACTCCCCCTCTGCCTTCTGGCCCTTGTCACTGGACTCCTGTACCTCGTTGGTCTCATTTAGTTTTACTGGGCTGTCCACTCCCAGGCTGAACAGTGAACCTCGAAGGTAACTTCACCTCTGAGCTGAAAGGGTGTCTGGGGGCCATACTCTTGAGGTTTCTCCAATCTCCTTTAGGCCAGTAAATCTGGTCTTTTTTTTTTTTTTTTTCTGGGAGTTAGAATTATGCTCTACATCCTGAGGGTCTTCTTTTTTGCTGACCCTCTACTTTACCAACATGATGACCTTCTCCAGGGACTGATCCCTCCTGATAACATGTCCAAAGTATGTGAGACGAAGTCTTGCCATCCTTGCTTCTAATCAGCATTCTGGCTGTACTTCTTCCAAGACAGATTTGTTTATTCTTCTGGCAGTCCATGGTATATTCAATATTCTTTGCTAATACCAAGATTCAAAGGCATCAATTCTTCTTCAGTCTTCCTTATTCATTGCCCAGCTTTCATGCAACAATTAAAAACACCATGGCTTGGGTCAGGTGCACTGAAAATTAGTCAATGAAAACCCTATGGATCATAGCAGAATATTGTCTAATATAGTGCTGGAAGATGAGTCCCCTATGTTGGAAGGCACTCAAAACACACAGTGGCTGCAACAATAGCCTTGAGCATATTAACAATTGTGAAACTGATGATACCAGGCAGAATTCAATTCTGTTCTACATGGGGTTGCTATGTGTTGGAGCTGACTCCACAGACACTAACAACAATTCTAAGAAAAGCGAGTACAATTAATCTGGTCAGAATGACAAAGGGCTAATTGCTATTCAAACAGTATCTGGAAACTTCTGCTCAGAAATATATCCATGAATCCAAGTATTTTTTAAGTTCATAGAGATGGCCCAAAGGAGCAGAGAGCACTTGGAGATGTAGGGGTGATACCACCAGAAAACGAGTTCTGTTCCTGCAAGGTCACTGACAAGCACGTATATTTGGTCAATCCTTCAACCTCCCTAAATCTGTGCTTTCACATCCATAAACAGAAGTTTGAAATAAAATTTTCCTTCCACATCCGTGATAGCTTCGTAACATCAAGTATCAGCCTGCAGATTTTTTTCTCTGATTATCTATGGAATTTTGACTTAGAAAATATACTTTCCTTAAGAGATAGTGGATGTTCCCTAAGAAACACTATCTCTTGATATTTTTTTTTCCAATATTTTCTGATTTAATAACTGAGGGGAGAAGACCAACACAGTAAAACAATGCCAAGGTAGCTTTACATTTTGGGGAACTCAGAAAAAGGCAAAGATGAAAAATTCCTACAGAAACATTAAATGAAGCATAGTGTGCTTTTCCAATATCTTCAATTCCTTTATACTGTGACATAAATAGATACATCTGGTCAGTGTGATGGTGAGGTCGGTCATTAACTTTTGCACGTCTTGAAGGGTTTTGTTCTGCTTTTAATCTTAAACTCATGGGAGTATATCTTGTTTCTTATTACAATTCACTTCCAGATAAACGCGACACCTGGGAACCCGTGCTGATGGGCTTATTGTGTTCACAGTGAAATACTGAATTCTTTTGCTTTTTCCAATTCTCAAAAGATGCAGGCATATTGAACAGTTTATCTTAAAAGAAAAAAAAAACCTCCATAAACAAGTTCTTGTTTTACTTTATTTTATTTTTTTTATTGTACTTCACGTGAAGGCTTACAGAACAAATAGTTTCTCATGAAACAGTAGTACACATATTGTTTTGTGACATTAGTTAACAACCCCACAACATGTCAACCTTCTAACTTCTCAACCTTTTTTTTTGGTGAAAATACACACAGCCAAAGATGCACCATTTCAGAAATTTCTACACGCACAGTTCAGTGACATTGACTACACTCTTCCAATTGTGCTGCTATGCTCACTTAAGATGAAAGCTTACAGAAAAAAATAGTTTCTCATTTAACAGTTACTACGAATGTTGCCCTATGACAATTGTTAACAATCTCACAACACATCAACAATACCCTTACTCAACCTTGGGTTCTCTATCGCCAGCTTCCTTGTCCCCTTCTGCCTTCTGGCCCTTGTGACTGGACTACTGTACCTCATTAGTCCCATTTGGTTTTACGGGCCTGTCCACTCCCAGGCTGAACGGTGAACCTCGGAGATAACTTTACCACTGAGCTAAAAGGGTGTCTGGGGGCCATACTCCTGGGGTTTCTCAAGTCTCCATTAGGCCAGTAAATCTGGCCTTTTTTTTTTCAGCTCTGTCCAGAAACCTCTGTTGTGATCCTGGTCAGAGCAGTCAGTGGTGGTAGCCGAGCACCATCTAGCTGTACTGGACTCAGTCCAGTGGAGGCCTTGGTAGCTGTGGTCCATCAGTCCTTCGGACTAATCTTTTCCTTGTATCCTATTCTCTTCATTCTCCCTTGCTCCCAAAGGGATGAAACCAGTGGAGTATCTTAGATGGCCGCTCACAGGCTTTTAACACCCCAGACACTACTCACCAAGGTAGAATGTAGAACATTATCTTTATAAACTGTATTATGCCAATTGAGCTAGATGTTCCCCGACACCATTGTCCCCACAGCCTTCCGCCCAGGAATTCAGTCCCTCAGGAAGTTCACATGTGTCTATGGGGCTTCCATGACCTTTCCGTGTACAAGTTGTGCTAGTTTCCCCTGTATTGTGTACTGTCTCACCCTTCACCCAAGATACCACTTACCGAGTGCCTATTTAGTATTTCCCCCCACTCACCCATCCCATCCCTGGTAACCAACAACGATTGTTACATTTTGTGTGGGAACGTTTTCATGGGTTTTTACCATAGAGGTCTCATACAATATTTGTCCTTTTTATGATTGACTTATGTCACTCAGCATAATGTACTCCAGTTTCATCCATATTATGAGATGCTTCACAGATTCATTGTTGTTCTTTCTCGTTGCATAGTACTCCATTGTGTGTACGTACCATAGTTTGTTTATCCATTCATTTGTTGATGGGCATCGAGACTGTTTCCATTGTTTTGCTATTGTGAACAATGCTGCCATGAACATAGGTGTGCATATGTCTATTCGAGTGATGACTCTTATTTCTCTAGGATATATTCCTAGGAGTGGGATTGCTGGATAGAATGGTATGTCTATTTCTAGCTTTCTGAGGAAGTGCCATATCATTTTCCAAAATGGTTGTATCACTTTGCATTCCCACCAGCAGTGCATAAGAGTTCCGATCTCCCTGCAGCCCCTCCAACATTTGTTATTTCCAGTGTTTTTGATTCGCGCCAGTAATGCCGGGGTGAGATGGTATCTCACTGTGGTTTTAATTTGCATTTCTCTAATGGCTAGTGATCGCGAGCATTTCCTCATGTGTCTGTTGGCCTTTTGAATGTCTTCTCTGGTGAAGTGTCTGTTCATTTCCTTTGCCCCTTTTTTAATAGGATTATTTGTCTTTTTGTTGTAGAGGTGTTCGATTTTCTTGTAAATTATGGAGATTAGACCTTTGTCTGAATTGTACTGTCCAAAAATTTTTTCCCAGTCTGTGGGTTCTCTTTTTACCCTTTTGGTGAAGTCTTTGAAGAGCATAGGTGTTTGATTTTAAGAAGATCCCAGTTATCTAGCTTATCTGTTGGGTTTTGTGCGTTGATGGTTATGCTTTGTATCCTGTTAATGCCATGTATTAAGGCCTGAAGTGTTGGTCCTATTTTTTCTTCTATGAACTTTATAGTTTTAGGCTTTATATTCAGGTCTTTGATCCATTCTGAAGTAGTTTTTGTATACGGCGTGAGGAATGGGTTCTGTTTCATTTTTTTGCAGATGGATATCCAGTTTTGCCAGCACCATTTGTTAAAAAGACTGTCTTTTCCCCATTTGATGGACTTTGGGCCCTTGTCGAAGATCAGGTGACCATAGGTGGATGGGTTTACATCTGGTTTCTCAATTCTGTTCCATTGCTCAATGTATCTGTCGTTCTACCAGTACCAGGCTGTTTTGACTACTGTAGCTGTATAGGTTCTGAAGTCAGGTAGTGTGAGTCCTCCAACTTTATTCTTCTTCTTCAGTAGTGCTTTACTTATTAGGGGCTTCTTCCCTTTCCATATAAAGTTAATGATTAGTTTTTCCATCTCTTTGAAGAATGTTGTCGGTATTTGGATCAGGATTGGGTTGTATTTGAAGTTGCCTTAGGTAGAATTGTCATTTTCACAATTTTGAGTCTGCCTATCCATGAGCATGGTATGTTTTTCCATTTATGTAGATCCCTTTGGGTTTCACGCACTAGTGTTTTGGAGTTTTCTTTGTATAGGTATTTTACATCCCTGGTCAGATTTATTCCTAAGTATTTTATCTTTTTAGGAGCTATTGAAAATGGTGTTGTTTTCCTGATTTCCTTTTCATCATTCTCTTTATTGGTGTATAGGAATCCAACTGATTTTTGAATGTTTATCTTGTATCCTGCTACTCTGCTGAATCCTTCTATTAGTTCCAGTAGATTTCTCGTGGAGTCTTTAGGGTTTTCTAAGTATAGTATCATCTGTAAACAGGGACAGTTTAACTTCTTCATTACCAATTTGATGTCCTTTATTTCTTTTTCCTGCCTTATTGCTCTAGCTAGAACTTCCAGCACAATGGTAAATAGGAGTGGTGATAAAGGGCACCCTTGTCTTCTTCCTGTTTTCAAGGGGAATGTTTTCAGCCTCTCTCCATTAAGAATGGTGTTGGCCATTGTTTTTGCACAGATGCCCTTTATTATGTTGAGAAATTTCCCTTCCATACCTATTTTATTGAGAGCTTTTATCAGGAATGGGTGTTGGACTTTGTCAAATGCCTTTTCTGCATCAATTGAGATGATCATGTGATTCTTTTCTTTCCTCCTATTTATGTGGTGGATTACATTGATTGATTTTCTAATGTTGAACCATCCTTGCATACCTTGTATGAATCCTACTTGGTTGTGATGTATTATTTTTTTTATATGATGCTGAATTCTATTGGTTACAATTTTGTTCAGAATTTTTGCATCTATACTCATGAGAGATATTGGTCTGTAATTTTCTTTTTCTGTGACATCTTTGCCTGGTTTTGGTATCAGCGTTATGCTGGCTTCATAAAATGAATTTGGAAGTGTTGCTACCTCTTCTATGCTCTGAAATAGACTGAGTAGTACTGGCACAAGCTCTTCTGTAAATGTGTTGTAGAATTCTCCAGTGAAGCAATATGGGCCAGGGCTTTTTTTGGTTGGGAGTTTTTTTTATTACCTTTTCAATCTCGTCTCTCGTTATAGGTCTGTTCAGTTTTTCAACATCACTTTGTTGTAGTCTGGGTAGGCCGTGTGTTTCTAGAAATTTATCCATTTCCTCTAGGTTTTCAAATTTGTTGGAGTATAGTTTTTCATAATATTGTGTTATAATCCTTTTTATTTCATTTGGGTCTGTTGTAATGTCCCCCATCTCATTTCTTATTTGGGTTATTTGTGTCCTCTCCTGTTTTTCTTTTGTCAGTCTGGCCAGTGGTTTGTTGATACTCTTGATTCTTTCAAAGAACCATCTTTTGGTTTTGTTGATTCTTTCTATTGTTTTTCTGTTCTCTATTTCATTTATTTCTGCTCTGATCTTTACTATTTCCTTTCTGCCGGTGGTTGTAGGCTTTTTTTGCTGTTCTCTTTCTATTTGTTTGAGTTCTGTAGTTAATGTTTTGATTTTGTCCCTTTCTTCTTTTTTGATATGTGCATCTAATGCTATAAAGTGTCCTCTGAGGACTGCCTTTGCTGTGTCCCAAAGGTTTTGGTAGGATGTGTTTTCATTCTCATTTGATTCTAGGAATTTAGTGATTCCATCTTGTGATTTCTTCTATTACCCAGTGATGTGTAAGCAGGGTATTATTCAGTTTCCGTGTAATTGATTTTTTTTGCTTGCTCTTTCTATTGTTAATTTTTTACCTTGATGGCGTTGTGGTCAGAGATGATACTTTGAATTATCTCAACGTTTTGGATCTTGTTGAGGACTGCTCTGTGGCCTAAGATGTGGTCTATTCTGGAGAAAGTTCCATGTGCATGGGAAAAGAATGTGTACTTTGCAGCGGTTGGTTGGAGTGTTGTATATATGTCTATGAGGTCAAGTTGGCTGATTGTGCCCTTTAGGTCTTCTGTATCTTTGCTGAGTTTCATCTTAGTTGTTCTGTTCTTTACTGAGAGTGGTGTGTTGAAGTCTTCTACTATTATTGTGGAACTGTCAATTTCTCTTTTCAGTGTAGTTAGAGTTTGTTTTATGTATTTTGGAGCTCTGTCATTGGGTGTGTAGATGTTTATTATAGTTATGTCTTCATGATGGATTGTCCCCTTAATCATTATATAGTGTCCTTCTTTGTCTTTTATGGTAGATTTTATTTTGAAGTCTATTTTATCTGAGATTAGAATTGCCACTCCTGCTCTTTTTTGGTAGTTGTTAGCTTGATATATTTTTTTCCAACCTTTGACTTTTAATAAATTCACATCTTTGTTTCTAAGGTGTGTCTCTTGTAGACAGCATATTGATGGATCCTGTTTTCTTATCCATTCTGTCACTCTCCGTCTCTTTATGGGTGCATTGAGTCCATTTACATTCAGTGTAATTATTGCCTGATGTGAGTTTGTTGCTGTCATTTTGTAGTGCTTTTTATCGTGGTGCTGAATTTTTCTTTGTTCTTCTTACTCTCTTGTGCTGAGTTACCTTTGTTTGTGGATTTTTTTTTTCATTTCTTTTGTTTCTGTAGGTTTTGTTTTTGCTGAGACTTTATGTTTTTCCTCTTGTTTTTTATGAGTAGGTTTGTTAACTTTCTTTGTGGTTACCATGAATTTTACCCTTATCTTTCTAAGTTTGAAGCAGTCTACCATTACATGGTATCGCCTTGCCTTCCTCTCCATTCATAGGTTCTATACCTATGCCGTTTATTCCCTCTTTAATTGTTTTGATGTGCTTGTCATTTACTGATTGACTGCTCTTATTCCTGTTGTATTTCTTTTTATTTTGGATAGTCTTCGAGAGTTCATTTCCTAGACTGGTATCTGGCCGGTACAATCCTGTATCCTAGGTCTTTTCCTGTGAGCTAAAGTTTTTTGCCCTCAGATTGAAGAAGTCCCTTTAATAATTCTTGTAAGTTTGGTTTGACTTTTACATATTCCCTTAATTTCTGTTTATCTGGAAATGACCTAATTTTATATCAAATTTGAACAAGAGTTTTGCAGGATATAGTATTCTTGGCTGGCAATTTTTTTCTTTCAAGAGTTTATATATGTCTTCACATTGCCTTCTTGCCTGCATGGTTTCTGCTGAATAATCTGAGCTTAGTCTTATTGTTTCTCCTCTGTATGTGACTTCTTGATTTTCACAAACTGCTCTCAGGATTCTTTGTTTGCCTTTGGTTTTGTGGAGTGTCATTATGATATGCTTTGGTGATTTTCTTTTGGGGTCTATCCTATATGGGGTTGTTTGAGCTTCTTGGTTGGCTAGCTTTTCATCTTTCATGATATTGGGGAAGTCTTCTGTCAGCAGTTCTTCAATGATCCTCTCTGTGTTTTCTGTTTTCTCCCCCTGTTCTGGAATTCCAGTCACTCACAAATTTTTGCTTTTAATTGTATCCCACATAACTCTCAGGGTCTCTTCATTCTTCTTTGTTCTTTTTTCTGAGTTTTCCTCAGAGTTGTATCCAAGTGTTTGTCTTCAATTTCGCTGATCCTATCTTCCATAGTTTCAAACCTGCTCCTTAGCCCTTCTATGACACCGTCCATTTCTGAAATCTTGCTGTTTATCTTTCGGATTTCTAATTGTTGTCTTTGTGTAATTTCTAGTTGTGAATTTATTTTGGCATTTTGTTCCTGCAGTATTTTCCTGAATTCTTCCAATTTTCTGTCTGTATTTTCCATGTATTTGTCTATTTTTTCCTCATGTTTGTCAGCTTTTTGCCTCAGCTCTTGGAGAATTCTGAGTATTAGAGATTTGAATTCCCTATCAGGTAGTTCTAGTGCATTTTCTTCCACTGGACAGTCATCTGGTGTTTTATTTTGGATGCCTACTGGAACCATCCTGTCCTGTTTTTGTAAATGTTTTGATATTGTCTGCTGTCTTCGGTGCCTTCAGTAGTTATTTTTCTAGTTTATTGATTGTAGATTTGTTTGTTTCATCCCTTTTTTTTTAATTTGACTATGTCTGAGCAGGCGGACTGTGTGTTCTTTGTTGTTTGCTCATCTGTGGGCACAGTAGTTTTCACCTGCTTCTCCAATTGGCAGGGTCAGTCACTCAGATATGGCACTGCAGGGCAGGTTTAGCTTAAGAGAAGCCACAGGGATGGGTCGATTGTGGCACTTACCACAGCCACCAGGGCGGGTCGGCAATCCGTGCAGGGCAGGTTCCAGTAGGCTGTGCCTGTGCTGCTTGTTGGTGTGATGTTAAGCGCACGGTGCAGGTAGGCAGGATGTAGCGGGGACATTGTTGTGTGTGGAGCTAAGACAGATATGGGAGAGAGGAAAGAAGAACAGGAGCCAAAAATATACAAACAAACAAAAAAGAATGCTAGGGGAGCTTGCCCTTGGAGTGAGAGATGAGAGACTATGAAATGGAGAAAAACAGAAAGGGGAAGAGGAGGAAAAAAATGAATAAATAAAAATAAGAAAGGTTAAAGAACTGCAAAGTTCCCAGGGTTCCCACCGGTGCAGATATGAGGTCTGGGGAAGTCGCTGTCAGGTGTTGCAGTACAGCCTGGCTAGATGGCGTAGAGATATATGACACCAGGTATTCAGGGAACAGAAAGAGAAGGAATATATAGAAAGACGAGAAACTGAGCAATGAAGAAAGACAAAAAGGGAAAAAGAGGAAAAAGAAAACAAAACAAATTAAAAAGAAAAAAGAACAAGAAAATTCCCCCCAAAAAAAAAAAGAAAAAAAAGAAAAAAACCAATGAAAAAAGAAATGCCATCAGGGATCCCTCTGCACATCTGTGCAAGCCGAGGGGGTAGTCTCCTTGCCATGCAGCACTGCCTGGCCAGAAAGGGCTCCCAACTCAAGAAAAGGAAAAGACAACAAACAAACAATTCAAAACAAACAAATGAACAAAAGCCCCATATCCCACCAGCGCAGCAGCCCAGACCAGGAAGCAGCTCCACACTCGAACGGAGCTCCACAGCCCCTCAGGAAGAAGCAAAGATGGCACACGGAGCCAGGTATTTGAGCGAAGGAGGGGGAGGTGGTGAGAGGTAAGGAAGAAATCAAAAGAAGCAAAAAGAAAAAAGCAACACCAGCAGCCAACAAATGGCACTCAGAAAGCTGGTCCTTTCGGGTGTGTGGAATCCAAGCAGCTGGTGTTTCCTGGACAAGAGATTGTGGCCACGGGAAGCAGAGGAGGCTGAGTGTGGGTGCAGAAGAGTGCGGGGTGGGAAAGTGTATATCACAAATTACCAGTTGTTTTGTCTCCTGCTGGAAGCTCCGTGAATCTGCTTTCTCATACTCCGTTTGCTGGTCTCCGATAGGAGTCCAAGATGGCGGATCCGCACTGCGTTAGCTGGTAGGGGACCTTTGCATGAATCTCTCCTCGCTCTCCATTCTCTGTCAGTTTTCTCACTCCATTTGGTGCTTGGCTGAGTTCTTTATCTCTTCATTTGATGTTTTAGGGTTTCAGGATTGTTGTTTTCTCTGTTCGGCTTAGTTTTTCGGATCTTTGCTGTGGAGGGATGGCGTGGTGCTTCTGCGTAGAGTGCCATTTTGCCAGAAGTCCTCTTGTTTTATTTTTAAATTTACACTACAATCTTCCTTAAGCATACCACCCATGTAAGTATTATCATTTTTGTATATTCTTTGTCATTTTTATGAGTATCCTTTTCATATGGCTGTATTTATCATATACATGAAATATTGGACCTTCTTTTTTCCCAAAACATTACATGATATTGGTGTGTTATTTTCATGCCTATAATTTTTATTTGAGGCATAATATATTACAAATTAAGCGTTTTCTCATTTTTGTCATGTAGATTACCTTAAAATGTTTAATTTCTTACTTGATAACACCTGGGGGAACATCTTTATGCATTTTCTGGATACTTTCCAGATCTAGTAGTGTGATCCTAGGACTGTGTGAACATTATCTGGATCTATTACTCTGGAATCTCATCTATGTACATTTTTTTCACAAATTATTTGTTTCATGGGATGTTGGTGGATAGTATATATCTCCTCTTAACTATTCCCTATATCCAGGAAATGTTTAAAATAAAGGACAAGCTGTCACTCCAAAAGGTGATGAGGTGTAAGTAACAGAAGAGGCTAGATGGTATATATCACATACAGGTGTGTGGGCTGTGCATGGACTCAGAGAAGTCCAGATTGCATCAGCTTGGAAAACCAGTCACACGCCCCTCATGGGACTCCTTGAGGTCAGTGCGGTTTACTGGCCTCTTGGTAGAACTCACTGGATGTGCTGACACTGGATGAGTTGTCATCAGGGTGTGTTTTCACTCCTTCCTTTGGCACATGGGATACTGAATCCCAGATTGGGGCTGAAAAACCTTTACCACAGAATTTGTCTCTCCCACTTTGTGCCTGCCAATATTCCAGGTGCTTGCCCCACCATCTGTTATGGTTGCTGACTTTGCAAATAGTTAAGTCATGCTGTTACACAGGCCAAAAATGGGAGGAAAGGTTTTAATTCTTTTCAATGAAGCTTGTCTTTATTTCCCTTTTTCTGTAGAATTTTCCAGTGTTTACCAGAAATACATTTCCTGATTCCACTGGGCTCTCTTTTTCTCATTAAATCATCAAAAGGTCTTTCTGTCCACTCAATTCTCCTAACCCATACTTTCCTAACGCATGCTTTTTAAATCGTGCATTCTTATACCACGGTAGTGTTACGATACCCACTGCTCTATCATTTCCCAAAAGAGATGTTCCAATCTACATGATCACCAGAAATGAGTGAGATTTTGTTTCACAGCATTGTTGGCAGCACTGACTTTTCTGAATTTTTCCTTATTTTGTTTAGCATCAACAAATATTCTTCAGGAACCAAGATGATCTCAAAATTCCTTCTGAAAATTACAGCAGCAATAATAAAATCTAAGAATTACTGAGTGTTAATTATACGTCTGGCATTTCATATGCATTATTTCATTTATCCTTAAACAACCCCAAACAATTGGTATCATTTTCCCCATTTGACCTGTAAGGAAAGTGAGGACCCAAAAGAGTAACTTATCCATATCAATAGCCTTAGAGGAGTCTTTGGGTGGTACAAAATGGTTAACACATTCACCTACTAACCAGAAGGTTGAAGGTTTAAGTTCACTCAGAGGTACCTGGGAAGAAAGGCCCGGAGATCTATTTCTGAAAAATCAGACACTGAAAACCCTATGGAGCACATTTCTACTCAGACACACATGGGGGTCACCATGAGTCAGAACTGGCAACTGCTTTAGTTTATTTTTTAATAGCCTTAGTAGGAAGTGTGGGTAAGATTCAAATCTATGTCTATTTCTCTGAACTTAGCTACCTCAAAGCCATCTATGCCAAGTTAGTTCAAAGCTATTAGGGCTACAAACCAGTACATTTTTTTCACTCATCACTGCTTTCTAGGTTTTTCATTACCTATTCAATATCACATTGTTCAAATGAAATTCCAATGGTATAAATAATGAATTGAACTCTAGTTAATTAAATTCAAGTAAACTTTTTTCCCCAACCACAAATTTGAACCTTACTTTTTCTTTTAAGAGCAGTCAGCAAGTTACCCTTGGTACTGTTCCAGAACAATGAGGTATTCTTTATTTTACTAAGGTTTGCCCCAATTAAGAAATTATTAATCTATTTTCTTAGTTCATTTGAGATTTTTCTAAAATTCATTACTTGCAAGTTTTTAACCAACTCGAACTTTTAGGACAGAAAACTGTCCCATAGGGTTTCCAAAGCTGTAAATCTTTATGAAAGCAGACTGCCGCATCTTTCTCCCACAGAGCAGCTGGTAGATTCAAACCTCTGACCTTTCAAACCTATGTACTGGCTTCTAAAACCCATATCCACCCACACAAACACACATGCATAGAAAGTTTTAACTTTACTCAGGAAAAACATGTATGTATAGCCTGTATGAAAATGTTTGGAAATAATTTTAATTTAACAGGATTAATAATAGTTGGGTTAAAATGGATGGTCTTTTCTCACATTCCAACATATTTGAAATATTACATTGCTCTTGGAATTTTACTATATTTTTAAGATACTTAAATCCTTAAGGTTTCACTCAAAGGTCATTCTTCTTAAATATGTTTCTTTTTGCCTTTCTAATTAATCCTTCTAATTAATGCTTCTCATTCCAACAGAAATATCTTGTTTCTTTGAACTCCCAAAGCATGTTAACATAACTTTTCATAATAATTTATGTACCTAAATTCAGTTATTTATGTATACATCTCATCTTCTGTGCCAGACTGCTTGCAATCCATGGCCATTGGAAGTCTCCATAATTAAAATAATATGATTAAAATAACGTATGCTACCAATTTGAAAATTCAAGACTTTTGCAGTCTCACCCCTTCAGGAGCAAGGGAGAATAAAGAGAACAAGATACAAGGAAAAGATTAGTCCAAAGGACTGTTGGACCACAGCTACCAAGTCCTCCACTGGACTGAGTCCAGTACAGCTAGATGGTGCCCGGCTACCACCACTGACTGCTGGTGGGATCACAATAGAGGGTCCTGGCCAGAGCTGGAGAAGGATGTAGAATAAAATTCTAACTAAAAAAAGACCAGATTTACTGGCCTGACAGACTGGAGAAACCCTGAGAGTATGGCCCCCGGGTGCTCTTTTAGCTCAGTGGTGAAGTCACTCCCGAAGTTCACCATTCAGCTGGGGATTGGACTGCCTCATAAAACAAAACGGGACTAATGAGGCACAGCAGTCCAGGAACAAGGACTAGAAGGCAGAAGCGGACAGGAAAGCTGGTGATAGGGAACCCCAAGTTGAGAAGGGACAGTGTTAACACGTCGTGGGGTTGTTAACCATTGTCATAGGGGACTTTTCCTCCATCCACATACATTTAAAACTGTTCTGATTAAAGCAGCTCTTTCCCTTGCAGGTTAAAAATTTCACATTGACAGCAGTAATGAGGAGCAGACAAATGAATATCAATTCTATTCATTTTTTTACATTTCATCGGCTATAAAAACACTAAAAAATTAGAAAGATTTTACAGAGAGACAGATAAACAGACGAGAAAAGAAGAGAGAGATTGATTCACGCTGCGCAAAGTTATTTCCCTAAGGAACATAGACTTTCTTTCCATTAGATGATCAAATGCAAGAGGAAGGGGGCAAGGGATTCCTTACACCAGAGACTTAATTGAAACAGCAAGGCATGACCTAGAGCAAAATAGCAATTAAAACCCCAATGTACAATTCCTTCTCATTGTACAGCAGCATCCAATTGTTGGGCTTAAATCCCCTTAATGGAAGCCTGACTTTTGATGCCATTGTCTAGGAAACTATTGCCATTGTTCCATGGGGAACAATACAATAATTGCCTTTTCTCTGTTTAATTGCTGTATTTGTAATCTAAAAAAAAAAATAATAATAATACAGTGATGTCTTAGGCTGGGTTCTCTAGAGAAACAAAACCAGTAAAGTATATATATATAGAGAGAGAGAGAGAGAGAAAGATTATATCAAGGAAACAGCTCACGTGATTGTAGAGGCTAGAACATCCCAAGTCCATGGATCAGGGTAGAGGCCTCTCCCAAGACACACAGCTGCAGAAGCTGGCAAGCCCAAGATCGGCAGGTCTGAGAGCAGGGCTCCCACTCACAGGTTGTACAGATTGACAAATCCCAGGTTCGGCAGATAAACTGACAGCTCAAGTCCCAAGAACGGGAGATGAGACGACAGGAAGCAGCCGCAGGATCCAGAGAGAGCAAAAAGCCAGAACGTCTGCTTATATACAGATGCGGGCCACACCCTCAAGGAGACTCCCTTTCATCTGATTGGCTATTCACAGTGTATTCAGTCATGGGAGTGATTACAGCGCTGATCATGGCCCAGCCAAGCTGACACACAATCTTAACCATCACAAGTGACATCAATTGAAATTCTATTATTTTTCAGGTGAAAAAACTTATGCTTTCATTTTCTTTTATAACAAAAAAATAATGCAGGGCAAAATAATTACCTACGTTAATAATAAAAACAGTATCAACATGAAGTTTTTTTTAAAACTCAAAACCGTGTAATAAATATTAAATATACTCTTGGTATTTTCCCTACACCAGAGTTGATTTGTTAGTAGAACACTTTCTATATAGGGATTATTTGCACCTACCACTCCAAACTACACATATTTGTTCTGTTCTCTAATCCTTTGTAGCTTTTGTAAGTGTCAAATTGTATAGATAGAGTTGAAAGAAAGCAAAACTAAAATATTATTTAAGACTTCCAGCATTTTACTAGATTCTTTTTCACTCTTCCTTCTAGCTAGATTAGACTGTGTCATATAAGCAATTAATTATCAGTTTGTAAATGTTTAGCAATAAAATAATTTTGTATGACTAGTTTCCTGTCAAGGGAAAAACAGGTAGAAATCATTTAAGAGCATACGGTTTAAACCAAATTATCCCTAATTCATCATTGGGAAATGCCTATGTATTTTTTTTATTATCAGATATTTTGTTTTAGCTCAGCTGCTAACCAAAAGGTAAGCAATTCAAATCCACCAGCTACTCCTTGAAAACCCTATGGGACAGTTCTACTATGTCCCATAGGGTCACTATGAGTTGGATCAACTGGATGGCAATGGGTTTGGTTTGGTTCAGGTTTTAAGTAAGCTGGTATTTAATCTATCATTATTGCAATTAAATATACTTATTCTCTAATTAAAATAGTTGGTACGAAATGCATTCGTGTATTTTTGGTTAGATTTAAGAGAAAGGAAAAGAGAAAAAGGCGAGTAGAAAAGAAACAAAAGTAAAGGAATATTTAGTATTGGTGGATGGAGGTTTGAATGAACACAAAATAGAAATGGTTAGAGGGAAATAAAGGGGAGGAAAAAAGCTATATATTTATTAAATTCCAAGCATTATGCTAGGAATTGGCACCTATATTTCCTCTTTTTTATATTGACATGAATCCTGTAAAGGATTATGATTCTCTGATTTTGCAAATGAGATTGAGGGCCAGAGAGACTGACTAACTTGTTCAGGGCCACACAATCAGTTACTAGAATTTCTGGGGTTAGAACCGCATCTGTCCGTTGCCAAGGTCCACATGCCTTCTCCTACACTGTGCTGGCTGGAACATTATCTAGTAAAATAGCACCAGATAAGCTGAACTATTTGAATTGTTAAATAGAAATTTTCCAATTTAAAGATCTCTAGTTCTTATTATTAATACCTAATAATAATTGAGTGGCATTTGCCACCCAGGCTCTGTGTTTTTCTTATAAATGACAAAAGTAAATGCTGCATTGATTTCTAAACAATAAATGACTCAAAATATTCCATGTTCTGCAGAGTAAAGTTCAATCACTACCAAACAGTTACCAAGTGGAAAGTTTAAATCCCATTTGTCACATAAGTAAACAGTAAATAGAAGTCTGAAAAGAAGTCATCTTGTCCGTTGCTTTCGAAAAATATCCTAAAGTATGTTGAAAACCATTTCAAATTCTACTCTTTATTGTGTAACAATAGGAATGGAGAAGAAATATTGGGAAAAAAAAGTGTTCACAACCAAGAAAACTGAGGTGTTGAGAAACACAAAGCTTTTACTACTATAAATTATTCAAAGAATGACATAAATGCATGAATAAAACAAAGTTTCAGTATCCTTGGGCAGATTATTTTTCAGTTAGCTCAGAAAGGGTCTTGACTTTTAGATACACACATCTGCCTAATCTATGGCTTACAGAAAAAGTTGAAGTCATTCATTTGCTTTTTGTGTGCGTGTTGGCAAATTATTTTTGGCTAAACTTTCTTAACTATAAAAAAGTCTTCGATCTATGTGCATCCCTCAGCATGCCTCTCTCTCTTGTGATAATAGAATCCTTTTTTCTTTTGGAGAGCCCATTCTTGTGGAGTGACCTGTCTGTGACCACAAGGCAATCACGTGACTTATAACTAGCCAATTGGAATACTCCATCCCATCCCAACCACAGTGACTGGATGAGTACATGACTTACTCAACGTCAGTCAGTGTGATCAGATTTGATATAAGCTTGCTGTGAGAGATGGAGCCTTCCTTTTGATCAAAATTCAAAAGGATATATTCATGGGGCTTCCTTTCCCACCATACTGGAGAAATTATCTGCTTGATAGTTAAACCAATAGCACAAATAGAGATGAGAGAGAAAGACTTGAGGATGTCATTTGAAACCCTGAATCTACCTGTACCTGAAGCTAAATCTCTCCTTGGACTTCTTAGCAGAGTATTCCAACAAATTGCCCATATTTTATTTAAGGTAATTTGAGTTGGAGTTCTGGCCCTTGTAACCGATAGATTCCTAACTAATAAGAATGTGTTGTTTTTTTTTTTAATTATTGTAAGCTGTCGTGCGTGCAGTATCACTTCTTACTTTTAAGCAACGATCAGATGACATGAAGTAAACCAAACAAAATGGTCACGGTCATTGAGGATATCTCAACTTCCTTTTCAACAATACTTCTGAGAGCCTTAAAATAAAATCAGTGTTCAATTTAATTCAATTATACTATGAAGTTAACTATGTTTTTCTACATAGATAATCAGTTAAGCTCATGAAAAGTCTTTATATATTGTAAAATTTTGGGATTAAACAGGGACCATTAGAGTGTCTCTTCTTTTGCCCTCATTGTAGAGATAAGGAATCTCAAGTCTGACAATATTAAGTGAATTGTTCAAAATCATACAGCTAGTTAGTGACAATGCTGGAATGAAACCCAAATCTACATCCTTAATTTACCAGAAATTGTAGAAATTATACCTATTAGTGTATTCACATTGTTCTGAGATGAAGTGATGGAGACCTTACTAGAACATTATCATTTAAAAAATAGAAAATTAGCTTAATAAGCACACAAATGATTCTGATTATTCAACCATTGGGATATCCATTAATTCTTCTGAAATGAAGATGTAGTAAATGAGCCAAAATTCAAGACTGGAGTTGCAATATTGAAGGATTCTATGGGCAAAATTCCATTGAACACACACGAAGATAAGTGACATGAAATGGTCTTTTTGTAATTGTTTCATATTTTCTTTATAAATAACGATCAGACAGAAAAGGAAAAAATAATGATAATCTAATGGCGACTAGAAAATTCTATTGGATATGAAAATTAAATTATAATCTGAGTGAAAAAATGCTGATAAAAATGATTTTCACTGGGGTAAGGATAGTTCACCATTATCCCTCAGAGTTGATAGGCCAGATCTAATAATAACTAAATTCCAGCAGCAAGACAATACACTTAAAGAATTTTAACAATCCAACAGCCTTTTTGACCAAGTTAATGGTTGGCCCACAGGTTGAATCAGCAGATTTCTTCTCCATATCCTTATTTCATATTTTTTTTAAAAGTAGAGGACTTCTATTACTTGTTTCAAAATGTTTAGTATGCATTTGTGGAATTTTAAACTAATTTGCTAGTCTTCAGCCAAGAAATCCTATTAAACCAAAAAAAGAACAAAGTATTTTCCTTTAGAATTGTTGCATAATGACATAATTTGTAGCCCTAGAAAGTGAACCTACAAAGAAATTAGATACACCCAATTTGGTTCTAGAAATTGAACAATCAAAGAAAGTGCATACAGACAACCTGGCCACAAGCAAATGAAAGAAGGTCAATGGGATAAGGAGAACTTTACAAGCTAAAGTTTTTCCTTCAACAAATTTTTTCTATTTTCAATTACTTTTAACTATTTTATTTTAAAATAGTTAATATTACTGATTAATACTTTGTCACTATTTCTGATTTGGTAAACTAGCTTAAAAAGAGTTATTTTTGTTTCATATTTGCAAAAAGTAAATGCAATTTTACAATAAATCCTTAAAACTTATCTCCCAATTGCAAAGCTTGGAAGCAGTAAAATGATGAACATATTGCCCCTAGAATTATAATAACTAAAAGTCTACATGATGATCTTTTTCAACCACGATCACAGCATTTTTCTGCATCAATGGGATATTTACGTATTAATCATCAGTGTTGGTAAGATGGTCAGAGTAGGCTATTTCCAATAGTTTCTCTTTCTTAATATCTGGCTAGAACACTCCTTGACACACAGGCAGGCCTGCTTACCTATAATCACCAGTCTGCTACCCCCAGAAATCTGCTTGTTTTCCAATTCCCCTGCTTTGCCCCCTCCCTCCCTACTGTCGTGCTAATGAATCATCTCCTAGCCATACTTTCTATCTGGCCCTCTTTGCCTCTAACTCCTGGGAAGTCTACAAATACTATTCAAACCTTTGTAACACTCACACAGACTTTGCACTTTTAAACCATCAACTCATCCTTACAGAATGATAAAATCATTTAATAGAATGACTTTTCTACTCACCAGGCTGGTCGAGGAAAGTTAGTAAATGGCAAATTTCAACACATTCCACTGCTCCTATTAGATTTACCTTTCATCTTTGTGTACAAAACCACACGCACTATATGTTCCTGCTGCTTTTCACAGGCTGCCTCCCCGGTCCCTGCATCTACAAAAATTGTCCTGACTCCTTCCCCTGAGAATCACGTTGCTAGAGCTTTCCATGGTCCAGAGACCTCTCTGCACATATTGGGGTGTTTAGGGTCAGCCAGACTCCGGGGTAACTGCTTATTTCCCATCAGTTACACAAGGTCCTAAACTGAGATAAAGAAAGATATTCAAAAGGGGGAAGATTTTTAGAAAAAGTTTTTAAAGAGACCACACGCTCTTCTGCATTAGTAAAAGGTTACTATGAATCAGAGGACTCAGATTTGAAGGTGCCCTGGGTCCAGTGACTTCACTTTAATGTCAACATACTCATGGTACTGTTTTGCTGCTGTCCCTCTTCCTTTTTTAAGAATAAGTTTTCCCACACACTGCAGTTTTAAAGTGCAAATAAATACAAGACCCAGTCACTGTCTGGATTCAGTGTTTTCACTTGGAACCAGTGCCTTACAGATTATGACATGCAGCGCACAGAAAATGGGATTAGAAAAGGTGCTGTGGCCATAGGGTTGTCCTCAGGCTGTAGAAGGCAGAGAAAACCCCTCATTATTCTTCCCCTCAGACTGAGGAAGCTCATGATAGCTGTGTGTCACCTCTAATGTCATCGTCTCCCTCTCAGGCTTTGTCTCCCTGTCTCCTTCTTCCCTTCACTGTCTTTCCCGCCACCGGGTCCCCTCCTCCTCTCCCTCCATGGCTCCCAGGACAAAAGAAAGGCAGAAGAGCCTAAGAGTGGATCCACCATCCCCTAATGAATTAATAACCATACCCAGCCCCAATGCAAGTCAGAAAGGACTTTTCAGTTCCAAATAGAGTGTTAGGAATTGTTAAAAAGACATACATTAGAAGCTAAAGAATTTGGTTTTTATTGTTGTTATTGCTGGAAATCTGTTAAGATATATATTTTTTAGAAGGAAGAGGGTTTCAAGAATTGTTATATAAATCAGCATTAATGTCAGCTAATTTTTAAGAATACCCTAAGAAAAATTACAATGGAAATAGAAAAAGAAATCACTGTTTCTGTGCACTACTTCAAGTTAGGGAGCAGGGTTATCAGTAGAATTCTGGTATAGCTGCCTGCCTGAGAGTAAATTTCCTTTTGCTATTACAGAGGGTCACTATGAAACAGAATCGACTTGATGGCAGCGGGCTTGGTCTGATTTTTATTACACAGAAAAGAAAGCAAATGATGCTGTTTTAAATTATAGCCAAATCTGCTAAATAATGAATGGTTCTTTAGTTTTTTGTTTAAATAACCATATAACAGTTTTCTTGTGACCAAGCTAAATAACATCTTTTTCTTTATACTTACTTTTATGGCAGTTCTTCTTGATATTCAGAATAGAGATGTACTAGGAAAGACAGAGATACAAGACATGAAAGAAAGAAAAGAGCACTTAAATTAATTTTATAAGTTGATACTTTTTTTTCCAAAAGAAACTGATCTGAGATTCTTAGTTAAATTTTCTAGTCCTGCATAAGCAGACCCCTCCACCTGGAGGGAAGCTAACCTGTGCAAGGTGTATACGTCCAGTAAACAAAGGATACTATGCAACAGCAGCTTAAGAACCACTGAAAAGGGATCTCTGCAGGCAACGGAGCTTGACAAAAATATTTAACAAATAATATTAACCATCAAACACTTTCCTTTCCTTTCTGAAGCTCTTGTTTTGGATTGCATATACAATTTGGGTGACTGAAAGTGTATGTAATGTAAGGAAAAAATGCTGATATGAAACACAGAACAAGACAAAGAGGAGTTCAGGCAGGTATTCACACACACAAGTAGGCACAATAGTGTACTCTGGACACTGCCTTTGTTTACTATTAAAGTAGGCAATATGGTAAAGAAACGTGTTCAAATGGTCAATAACATAATTGAAGGTATTTTTTCAGTCAGCTCAGTAAATTTGGAATTACAAAAAAAGCAAACATTCTACTTATAAAAATACTTATTGATAATAAAACCAGGATAAATATTTTATAGAATGTAATATGAAATACCATAAAAAAAGTGGTAATATAGAAGTATATTTAGACTGCTAGCTAATTAGATGTTGTAAAGGCAGAAATTAGAGTAAATATTTATTTTCCAAGACATCTGTTAACCTGAGATTAGAAGCTTAACCATAAGGGAGAAAAAATTCTACATAATCCCAAAATATAAACCAGCATTGTCTCATACATCACTCAAAATTTAGACGTAAAAAGGTTTTATTAAAACGAAATAGGCATATATCCTACAACAATACTTTTTCCAAATGTTGTTGTTGTTGTTAGGTGTTATCAAGTTGGTTGCCACTCATAACAACCCTAGCTACAAGAGAACAAAACACTGACTGGTCCTGTGCCATCTTCACAATCTTTGCTGTGTTTGAACTCATTGGTGCAACCCCTGTGTCAATTCATCCTGTTGAGGATCTTCCTCTTTTTCGCTGACACTCTACCAAGCATGATGTCCTTCTCCAGGGACTGATCCCTGCTAATAATATGTCCACAGTCCATGACACGAAGTGTCCTCAATCTGGCTTCCAAGGAGCATTCTGGTAGTACTTCTTCCAAGATAGATTTGTTTGTTCTTCTGGCAGTCCATGGTATATTCAATATTCTTCGTCAACACCACAATTCAAAAGTTTCAGTTCTTCTTCAGTCTTCCTTATTCATTGTCCAGCTTTTCCATGAATATGAGGCAACTGAAAATACCATGGCTTGAGTCAAGCACATCTTAGTCCTCCAAGAGATATCTTTGCATTTTAAAACTTTAAAGAGTTCTTTTGCAGCAAGTTTGCCCAATGAAGTATATCGTTTGGTTTCTTGGCTGCTGCTTCCATGGGAATTGACTGTAGATACAAGTAAAATGAAATCCTTGACAACTTCAATATTTTCTCCATTTATCATGGTGTTGCTTATTGGTCCAGTTGTGAGAATTTTTGTTTTCTTTGTGTTGAGGTATAATCCATACTGAAGGCTATACTGTTTTGTTTTCATCAGTACGTGATTTAAGTCCTCTTCACTTTCAGCAAGCAATTGTGTCATCTGCATATCACAGGTGGTTGATGAGCCTTCCCCAATCCTGATGCCACGATCTTCTTCACACAGTCCAGCTTCTCTGATTATTTTCTCAGCATACAGATTGAATAAATATGGTGAAAGGATACAGCCCTAACACACATCTTTCCTAATTTTAAACCAAGTAGTATCCCCTTGTTCTGTTCCAACGACTGCCTCTTGGTCTATGTGTAGGTTCTTCATAAGCACAATTAAGTGTTCTGGAATTCCCATTCTTTGAAAAATTATCCATAATTTGTTATGATCCACATAGTTGAATATCTTTGCATAGTCGATAAAACACAGGTAAACATATATCTGTATTTTCTGCTTTCAGCCAAGATCCCAGCTGACTTCAGCAATGCTATCCCTCATGCCACATTCTCTTCTGGATCTGGGCTGAATATCTGGCAGTTCACTGTTGATGTACTGCTACAACCGTTTTTTATTTATCTTCAGCAAAATTTTACTTGTGTGTGATATTAACTATATTATTTGATAATTTCTGCATTCTGTTAGATAATCTTTCTTTGGAATGAGCACAAATCTCTATCAGTCAGTTGGCCAGGTAGGTGTCTTCCAAATTTCTTGACACAGACGAGTGGGTGCTTCAAGAGCTGCATCCATTTGTTGAAACATCTCAATTGGTATTTCATCAATTCCTGGAGTTTATTGTTTGCCAATGCTTTCGGTGCAGCTTGGTCCTCTTCCTTCAGTACCATCGGTTCTTGATTACATGCTACCTCCTGAAATGGTTGAATATTGACTAATTCTTTTTGGTAGTGACTCTGTGTATTCCTTCCATCTTCTTTTGATGCTTCCTGTGCCGTTCAGTATTTTGCCCATAGAATCCTTCACTATTGCAACTGGAGGCTTGAATTTTTTCTCCAGTTCTTTCAGCTTGATAAGTGCTGAGAGTGTTCTCCCCTTTTGTTTTTCTATCTCCAAGTCTTTGCACATTTCATTATAATACTTTACTTTGTCTTCTTGACAGCCCTTTGAAATCTTCTGTTCAATTCTTTTACTTCATCATTTCTTCCATTTTCTTTAGCTACTCTGTGTTCAAGGGCAAGTTTCAGAGTCTCTTCTGACATCCACTTTGGTCTTTTCTTTCTTTTTAACGACCTCCTGCTTTCTTCATGTATGATGTCCTTGATGTCATCCCACAATTTGTCTGGTTTTCAGTCATTAGTGTTCAATGCATCAAATCTCTTCTTGAGACAGTCTCTAAATTCAGGTGGGATATACTCAAGGTCCTACTTTGGCTGTCATGAACTTGTTTTAATTTTCTTCAGCTTCAACTTGAACTTGCATATGAACAATTGATGGTCTGTTCCACAGTCAGCCCCCGGCCTTATTCTGACTGATGATATTGAGCATCTCCATCGTCTGTTTCCACAGATGTAGTCGATTTGATTCCTGTGACTTCCATCCAGTGAGGTCCACGTGTATAGTCACTATTTATGCTGCTGAAAAATTATTTGCAGTGAATAAGTTGTTGGTCTTGCAAAATACTATAATGCCATCTCTGGCGTTGTTTCTATTACCAAGACCGTATTTCCCAACTACCCATCCTTCTTTGTTTCCAACTTTTGCATTCCAATCACCAGTAATTATCAATGCATCTTGATTGCATGTTTGATCACTTTCAGACTACAAAAGTTGGTAAAAATCTTCAATGCCTTCATCTTTGGCCTTTATGGTTGAAGTGTAAATTTGAATAATAGTCGTATTAACTTTATCATCCTATCACTGACGGTGTTTTACTTCAGGATAGCTCTTGAAATTTTCCTTTTGACAATGAATGTGACGCCATTTCTCTTCAATTTTGTCATTCCCAGCATAGCAGACCACATGATTGGCCAATTCAAAATGGCCAATACCAGTCCATTTCGACCCACTAATGCCTAGGATATCAATCTTTATGCATTCCATTTCATTTTTTATGACTTCCAATTTTCCTAGATTCATATTTCCAGGTTCTGATTATTAATGGATGTTTGCAGCTGTTTCTTCTCATTTTGAGTCATGCCACATCAGCAGATGAAGATCCCAAAAGCTTGACTCCAACCCCATCATTAAAGTTGACTCTACTTTGAGGAGGCAGCTCTTCCCCAGTTGTCTTGAGAGTCTTCCAACCTGAGGGGCTCATCTTCCAGCACTATATGAGACAACATTCCACTGCTATTCATAAGGTTTTCACTGGCAATTTTTTCAGAAGTGGACCACCAGGTCCTTCTTCCTAGCCTGTCTTAGTCTGGAAGCTCCACTGAAACCTGTCCACCACGGGCGACCCTGCTGATATTTGAAATACTGGTGGCATAGCTTCCAGTATGCCATGCAAGCAACGTGCAAGATGCCACAGTATGATAAACTAACAGACTATTTTCAGAATAGATGTCCTCAGGGGGCCAAGATGGTGGAGTAGTCAGACGCTTCCGGTGGACCCTCTTACAACAAAGACCCAAAAAAACAAGTGAATCGATTATGTATGACAATCTAGGACCCCTGAACATCAAAGGCAAAGTTGAGGAACCAGACTGAGTGGCAAGGGGAGGGAGAGATGGTTTGGAAGCAGCAAGGAGTTGCCAGACCTGACCTGGCCAAAGCCTGAGCCCTTCAGGCCTGATCAGCTCATGGGTGAGCACTGAGACAGGCAAACAGCAGTGCTCAGGAGGTACATTTTCCACACTGGGAGAGACTCAGCAGCAGAGAGTCTACAGGCCACCGAGGACCAGTGAGAAGCAGCCCTCAGTCAGCGAAAGATAAGTACTTGTGTATGGCCTACTGCACGGATCAAAAACACCCCCCTTAGGGAAAAACCGCTCTCCCATTTATCTCCCCGCTCCCTGCTCTGCACTGGGTCCCAGACCAGCTTCAGCAATTGCTAAGTCCCCTGGGCCAGAAGTAGGATCCGTCACATGCCCAGAGCCATTCTCCCGGCCTTGGAGAGTGAACAAATTAACAAACAGTGGAAAAAAGAAACTTCCAGCTCCCCTAAGCCAGGAACCCAGGGTAGGCACAGCTCCTTTGCCTAGGCACGGGCATAATAAGGGACCCACAGATTCTGAGTTCCTTTCCCCCTGCATAGATTTGTGTAGGCCCAGTTCAACAGTGTAGGCCCTCATTACCGCAGTACAACAGGGTATATACCTGAAGTCTAACTTCAACTGTTTCAGCTGTGAAGTAGCAGGTTCTTGATATTTGACACTGCTGTGCCCATTAAGCAGGGTCTTCACCCACCCACATCAGGGGCCTGAGGACTGATAGCTCCACCCTTACAACCTAGCCACCTGCTACAGGGCCCAAAAATAAGAGGTGTCCCCCAGTCTTTAGAGCCAACAGCATTAGGTTCTCATAGTCTGACTGCAAAACCCACCCACCTACACGCACTAGGCAACAGGGACACGCCTTCCTCCTGGACACTCAGGGCAGCCGTCAGCCCCCTGCCTTGCTCAGTGTGTGTCCCCCTGCTGCAGCCAGATGCCTGTGCCTACACCAATCACTCACGTCTGTCTAGGACTGTAGGTGAGAGCCTACACCACACACTTGGTGGCTATCTACCTGGACTCCTGAGCTGAATCCATACGGAGAAGTGGGCAGACTCCTGAGCTCACATACCTAGTAACAGCTCTAACTACTTAGTGACAGGACATTAGAGCCTCAAAGGTGCCAATAATCAAACTAGCTCATGTGAGCTGCCTATTTGGGCATATCGAAACAAAACAAGAAGCTAGGACACAGTAAGCAAACATAAAATAAATAAATATAATAACTTATTCATGGCTCAGAGACAACAGTCAATATCAAATCACAAAGAGGCAATCCATGATGGCTTCAGCAAGCTCCTAAAATAAACAATCTAGAAATTTTCCAGAGGAAGAAAATTTCTTGGAATTACAGAAGGCAGAATACAAAGGATTAATATACAGAACTCTTCAAGAAATTAGGAAGGAAATTAATCAAAACACAGAACACGCGATAGAGGAAATTAAAAAGTTAGAGAAGAACATAATGACAAATTTAACAGGCTGCAAGAATCCACAGAGAGACAGCAATCAGATATCCAGAAGACTAACAATAAAACTTCTGAATTAGACAACTCAATACAAAATAAATGTCCTCAAAAATCCACAAAGGAATACACATAGGGATGTTCATAGAAACATTTTTTATGATTGCTAAAATAGGAGGAAATATCATATCCATATCTAGGGAATAAAAAAAATCATATATGCACATAGTGGAAAATAAAGTCAGAGTCAGAACTCTCGAACCAGATTGACATCTAGCAGCATATAAATAGCTCAAAAACATAATGTTTAATTTTTTAAAGTAAGAAACAGAATGAGATTTAAATGACACAATGCCATTTATATAAAATCTAAGGCAAAATCAAAACAATACTATATATTTTCAAAGATACACTTAACTTTCAGGCTATATATAGACAGAAGCCCCTGGGGGTGCAAACAATTAACACACTCAGCTGCTAAAGGTTGAAGGTTCAAGTCCAACCAGAGGACGTTGAAAGCAAGATCTGACAATCTACTTTAAAAAAATCAGCCAGTAAAAACCCTATGGAGTAAAAGTAGTATGATAGATACATTTACAACAGCACAAAAAAATGAAAAAGTAGCTTCTGATGTACAACCAAAAATCTCATGGATTTTGTTTCTTAGTTTGGAGGTTTATGATCATGGTTTCCATCCCAGTTAATTGGTCTAATAACATGTTGAGTGCTTCTGTTCCGTTTCCTCCTTTGATGTGTAGTGCCTGGGGTCTTCAAAGCTTGCAAGTGGCCATCCAAGGCACAAGAATTGGCCTCTATTTGCCTGGAAAAACAGCAGAAGAAGGAGAGTCAGGAATAGGAGGAGGATATGGAATGTGTGGGTAATTGCCTCCATGAACAATTGTGTCCTTTGCCATGAGACCAGAAGAAATGGATGGTGACCAGCTACCATTACCAAACATTTTGATCAAAGATTCCACAGAAGAATCCTGATCAAAAGAGGGAAAATGGAGAACAGAATTTTAAATTCTCATAGACTTCATACATTCTGGAGCCATGAAGGTTAGATAAACCCTGAAACGATTGCCCTGAGATAATCTTTAAACCTCAAACCAAACATACGTCCTGAAATCTCCTTAAAACCAAGCAATAATTTAATTAGTAAAAAAAAAAAAAAGTCTGCCTTGATCATTACACTCTTTTAAGAACTATCTACTTGGGATCAAATTGACGACAGCAACTCGAAAGATTAAATAGGAACCTTACAGGGTAGTGAGTTTATATTGATAGAGGAGAAAAGACTCAGAAAAGGATGGTGAGAAAGGTTACGCAACTCAAAGAATGTAATCAAAGTCACTAAATGGTACATGCAGAAACCGCTGAATTGGTGTATGTTTTGCGGTTTATATACTCAACAACAACCACAAAATAAATAAAATTATTTTTAAAAGGAGAAGAAGAAACTACCAAAAGAAAAGTCCTACGGAGCACTGTTCTACCCTGACACACATGAGGTTGCCAGGAGTTGGAACTGACTCCACTGCAATTGTTTTTTTAACTGGCTATATGTAGATGAGAAGAATTATAAGAACATACGTAAGTACATTAGCACAAATGTCTTTTGCACTAGATAATGTGAATGGAGATGGGGAAAGAAGTGGGAAAATAAGATGAAACAAAAGAAAGGCTTGCACAAGCCAGTCTGTGACATAGTGGGCCATGAACGAGGAGCATGGTTGACTCAATTCTATGCACCTAATAACAACAACAGAAAAGCACAAGAACTTTGAATATATGGTGATTGATATTAAGAAAAAACATCTATTCATATCTAAAGACAAAATTCATCTGAAGAGAAGAAAAACAGTATTTAAGAAGATATAGAAAAAAATTATAAATTGGTGAGATCCTTAGACTATGAACAGTTACAATATGGAAATCTTAAAAATTCTACACTGATATTTCTCATTTGAAAAATTGATTGATGAGCCTGACTACATTTAAACATGTTTTTCAACAAAAGCACATCACAATAGGAAAGACCATCTGAACAACTATGCTTCCTTGGCATATTTGTATCTGACTTATGGAATCAGGGTTATCACTAAGATGGCCAGCACCGCCTGGCACCAACAGTTATATCAGGTAGCAGTTTGATTGCTCTGCTACATGTGTATACACGTTAAGAAACTGAGAAGATATTTTTTGTGTGGGTATGTATATACATATATATCCCCCCCACAAGGAAAATAATAAATTTTGTCTCAATAATCTAGCTGTTTCAGTGGAAATGGTAGGATTTGATTGGAATGAAGACTATGCCAAGTCCCCAGTTCAGTTTACATGGATCAGACACACTTACATTGCACATAGTCTGAAAAAAATTGGCAGAATTCTGTGAAGTGTAAACTATTTTATTAAAGACAACCAATCAGTGCCATTCTGAGTGATCCATAATATGTATTCAACTAGCTGCTAAAATGGAAACCAGAGAGCTTCTATGGCTTTTATACTGCAGTATCTTTGAAAATACTTCACTATTATTCCAGTTTTAAATGAAAGGAGGCATGCAATGATTACATACTTATAGTCATGAAGCTGATACACTATAGTACTTATATAACAAAAGCAATATTTAAAATGTATTGACTTATGTCTTCATTGCTAAGGAAGTTGGATTAAATAATATATTAAAATGGCTAGTACTAATTTGTCTTGTTTGTTTTTCATTGAAAGTCTCCATTTATTTTACCACTTCTTAAAACACTGGTTTCATGAGATTGTCTTAGGAAATTACCGAAACCATGCAAATGTCACTAATTATAAATAAAGATAATTCTCATAAACGTAAGGACAATAATAATTTACATGGGTAATAATGTAGAATCATCAACCATAACATCATCTCAACATTATAAAATATTATCAAAATAAGAGTTTTATGCAAAAAGGTATATATAAGAAGTATAGAAATCAACCACTAGAAGAGTTCACCAACAAATTAATACCCCCAAAACTCCGACTCTAAGCTGAGTTATGGAGGCTACACAATAAGAAATAATATATGCAAAATACACCAAGTAAAAATTCTCAAGGATGTAGAAATTTCAAAATGTACATTTTTAGGAAATCAAAAGCTAAGTTTAGGAAACTATTCACTGACCACACACATGAAAGAAGTAGCAATATTCTGGGGTATTCACCTCATCATCTCAAAAAAACAGTTGTTTGACAAGAATTAAAAATCAAATCACCATATTCATGAGTGATGGTAAAGCCATATTTTATACTGTAGCACTATGTAGATGAAATGCCAGTTAGTTGAATTAAGAGATTTGCTTCCTATTGTCTAACATTTCCCTGTTAGGAGATTGTCTACAAATGGTGAGGAAAAAAATCTAGAAGATGTATTACAAGTTATCTATCTTTTTAAGGCTATAAAAGTGTACACAGACCAAGTAAGTCCCCAGAGAGTTGAATGGTCATGCCAGAGAGCTTATCTGAAATTTCTACAATAAATGGCTATCTTAAAAGTTTTAAAAAATACTGAGAAGTACTGAAAAAAAATACTGTTTTTTTTTTTTTCTCTCTCTCCCCTTTGCAACAGAATGAGGGAATGAAGCATTTTTCTTGGACACTGAGTATAATTATAACTAATCATCTCCTTCTCCTTGGAGCAACATTCGTTGATGTTCCTTCATTTTAGGGTGGCTGGCTGACACAATTCAAATATAATTACTCTTCTTGCATGATAAACTCCAGCACTGTGAGCAAATACAATATGTCTCATTGTCAAGTATGGCTAGACAGCAGCAGTGTAATACAGACCTTTCAAGCCCTGGTATAGACCCCTGCCTTTGAAATCTGTGCAAGATGACAAAACTGACTTTCATTTCCCTTGGACTTTCTCAAGGTATCCTTATTAAGGAAAAAATAAAGCCTAAAACCCATAAATTTAACCTACTGCCTGCCAATCACAATGGTATCTGCTGTCAGACACTCATGATACATAACCAAAAAATTTAAATGTTATTGTTTCATACAAGAAGAAAACGTTGCTCATGACTATCCCAGTCACGTGACAATTCACTGCATTTCCTTTGTTTGCCTCCTCCACCACTGAACAATAGCAAGAGTAGAAACATATAACCCAATGGACCAAATGTGCAAGTTGCTATACAATAATAAACTCTAAAGTAGGTAATTTTTTCCTGGTTATCCCAAAGGAGACAACTGGATGACAAGTGAAAGCTTGTTTCCTGGCATGTATTTCATTTCAGATTAATAGTGATGCTTACTTTATTCTCAGATGGTTTCTAATTGAAAAATAATAATAATTAACTCATAATTGTAAGACCACTATAATATAATTTTCACCAAATTTTGGAAAAGAAATAGTAAAAAAAAAAAAAAAAAGAGAGAAAGAAAATAACATCACATAGTCATGAATGTTGAGTTTTTGGAAGAAACAAAGGCTTGAAACATAAAATGAAAATTTTCAACTTGTTTTTTCAGCCTCAAAGAACAATGTTTTCATTAGCATGGTAAACTACATGGCTATCTCTCATATGTTCTGATCAGAGGTTTTAAGGAAAATCATATTTACATAGATTTGCTACAGATATAAACTTGACATCATTTTGTTCCTTGTTGACTTAAGTGAAAATCCAAATATTTAACCATCTACTTTCTAGGACAATGTGTTCACAGTAGACCTTCCAGTTCCAGGGGTGTGTGTGTGTATATGTGTGTGTGTGTGTGTGTATGCTTTCCCGAGTATAAAAGAACTCTCTTTTTAGGAGTGTAGCATCATATATGGAAATACATCACATCATTGTCTGTGTGTTCATCTTAGACTGCTTATGGGACAATTACAGGCAGTTGAATCTTCACTCCTTGATCCTCTGAAAACTATATAAAGTAACCATCAACTATTTCCATTAATAGTGAATAAACTTAGCAGATGAAGAATCAGATTCTGATGGTGGGCTCTTTTGTTTCTTGGGTGAGAACATGAGTTGGCTTGGCACATCCAGTGGCCTCATTCCGTGATATGAAACAGTAAAATCTAAATAAAGTAATATTAAATTGAAAACAAAACCTTTGTTCTGCTTATATGAGCAAACTCAGCAATTTTTGCTTCCAAAATAGGCAGAATTCTACTACACAATTTACTTGGAGGAAGGGTCCACTCGAGACACTTGGAAGTCAATAAATGTATCTGGATGATAGCAATTGAAGAAAACTTATATGTGAAATAAAATGGAGCCTTTGAATTTTGGAACTTGTGACAGCTGACTGGCTTGTTGCATTAAATATATATGTAGTCAAAACAAACCAAACAACACTCTATAGGAACCTGGACTTTAAACTGTTTACAATAATCTGGAAAACTCATATTAAACTCTGTTGCAGATAGAGTCCTCTGAGGTATACAAAGAAAGAACGCTCATTTCCTTATATAACAGGGACATTCTCTTAGGTAAAGTTTGATAGTAGACAAAGGGCTTTATTGTGTTCCATGGGATACTATGCAACAATGCTAACAATCAGCATTGCAGTCACACTGAAACTCATCGGCTTTCTTCTTTTGTTGTGTGCAAGGTTTGCTCTGAACACTGAGATGTTTTCAACAGCAGCCCTGTTTTCAACTTACCGTTTCCTTTCTGTAGGAAACAGGACTCTACCACTCTGAAAACCATCTGTTTTATTGTCCTCAGTCAGGACATTCACCGGATCCATAATCTTTGTTCCTTGGATGCATTTATACCTAGACATCTTTGGGTACACTGCCCAAATGCAGAAGTTCTTTAGAAATCAAAACCAAATAAATACACAAACCCACTGTGGGGATTACAAAACACATTTTCTTTAACATTCTTCTTTAAAATTTTATGAAAGTAATAAGGAAAGAGATGTGAATTTGTGATCTAACTCTTTACCTGTTCCTCTTTATCACAAAGTACTCACAGTAATCCCTCTGCTGCCCACGTAGCTTAGTCCTAAACCCTAATAATTCCTGACTTCATTCTACTGACCTATACTGATCTATAAACAGTATAAAATCCAGCAGTTTCAACTAAAGCAAATTGGTTATATAAGTAAAGCCCAAGCCCCCCCCCCCCCAAAAAAAATAAACAACAAGAACAGGTGACTAAGAGATTTGCATTTGGCGTGCCATGTTGCTTCTATTCAAAGACTGAGAATCCTTCTTGCATATTTAAATATGCATCAGCTCAGAAGTAGTTACACAATGTTTCCATCAGGAGAAGATGTGGCACTTAGAGAAAGCATCAGGAAAATAAAAACTACAGACAAAATAGGGTGTATTTGCATATTTCACTTGAAATTAGGCTATGTTGCAGTATATTGGAAACTCATATGCACTGGATGTCAGCTGAGTTACTTTTCTTTCCCCCCAAGGTGACATTGGTGCTTGTCTTACCAAATATGATGCAACTGACAAGTGTTTTCATGTAAGGAAGATATATGCCTCCTATCACCTTGTCAAGCTGAGTGAAGGCAAACTCCAGCACATCCTTTCACAAGTGATTAGGTGGTCGGAGTCATTAAAAGTCATAAAGTTAGACTGCAGCAGTGTGCCATGCATATATATGAACTCATCCAAAGCTGTCCCCCTTGAAGCAGGTGATAGCTCTCAACTTTGTCTCTGACCAAGTCATAAATTCTTGGCTGAGCTTTCTTTCTCTTAGCATACCTTTGAAATTATACTGAACAGTAAATGCTGCTTTGGCCAGTCTCATTGTCTCCTGCTTTCCCAGCCAAACCTTGAACAACTGGCGATCCAAACATCTGATATGAGTTCACTCACACAGAGTAAATACCAGATTGTCATTGCTTATTCTTCCACAACATTTTAAAATTCCAAAGATTTAAAAAACTCTTGTCAATCAATCTACTTTAAAACTGCTCCAAATGGTGATAAGGAAAAAAGAGTGGTATTATTTAACTCTTCCCCAATATGAAAAAATTAAGGCACAAAGAGTTGAAGTGACATTGCCAAGTCTGGACCATTATGGCTAATCAGGGGCTCAGAACAAAGTATGAATTCTTACATTGTGACCTTCTATAATGGTCCCACTTTTCAGTCTTAAAACAATTTTCCAGTAAATGTATCTTTCTATATATCTGCTTTTAAATATAACTGAAACAGTATGAGTTTAAGACTTTTAAAACATGTCATTTGACCCAGAAATTCTACTTCAAATAATCTGTCCTCAAGAATTAGTTAAGTGTATGGGCAAAAATGTATGCACAAGATGTTCAATGCATCATTATTTATAATAATCAGCAACTGCAAACACCTAAATGTCCAAAAATAGGAAATTGTTAAGGAGATTCTTCGATTAAATATTATAAATCCATGCTAAGGGAAAAAGAAATTATGATACAATTTTTGTGAAAAAAGCAAAATACAATACTTAATGATCTTTCAACTATGCTAAATATATAAATATGTATAGAAAAAAAGGACTAGGAAAAATATAACAAACTGCTAACACTACTTACCTCTATATTTCAGGATTACAGAAAATTCTAATTTTCTTTTTTAAAACTTGAATGGATATTCTAAATTTTCTACACTGAATGTGGCTTACTTTTCTATTTAGAAAAAGAAAATATTAGAGTTCCTGAGGGAATTTATTTATAAGAAGATACCCACATTCCATTGGTCTCTTGCCAATCATCTCAACACCTGCCTGAGTGTGTGAGTTTTGTCTCATTTTAGATCTGGTGTAGTGGCTGACAAATTTTTGACAGTGTACCTGAGTTGACCTTGATGGACCAGGAACCTTTCTAGAATTATTTTATTTCCCTGTAAATGCCTAGAAATTTGTTTATCCACATAGACTGGATTCCATCATGACTGATAGAGTGATGAGAAGGGAGACAGCATTGTAGGACCTTAATTTCAATTCTGCATCTTTAATAAAAACAGTTTTGGACTTTTGGTACCACAGCAATTAAAAACAACCTCTTTTGGGCTAATCAACTAGACACAAATCAACTCATTTCAGCCTTCATAAGGGTCATTAAAAGAAAAGCTTTTAACCATCAGACATTCAAAAAGATAAAATGCCAAGATAGAGATGCTATACCCTTAATTTCTTATATTGCATTTTCCATTGTTCCAAGCCAATAACAAAACATAAAAAAGCCCATGATATTAAATATCTTATGATGAAAACAGAAAGGTCTAAGTGTCTACCAAGTACTACACACATGTATAAGGAGCATGATTCTTCTAACAAAACATGGATTTAATTTTCCAGCTCATCATCATCATCATCATTATATGGAGTAAATGTTGTTGAAGTAATTTCTTGCTCAGTATTCTGTAACCAAAATGTGTTACTCAAGCCTATCAGTTATGTGACTGAAAACTTTTAAGAAGAGACTTGGGTAGAGGAAGAGAAGGCTATGTTTAAAAAAAAAAAAAAAAATGGAGACCTTTGTTTCTGGTCAGGGACCCTACTCCTCAGGAGTCTCCTTGGGCTGAGGCTCTCCCGCAGCCACACTTACCTAGAAGGAAGCCATTTTGAAGTCCTGCCCATACTTATTCTGCTCCTGCATTCTCTTTGAGAAGAGACAAAGAACCAGAAGTCTTTTAGAAGTTTTGCTGTTTTCATGAAATCTCAGCAAAAACAATTATTTTTAAAAATGTGTTATTTTATTTAAAAAACACTTTCCTCCTACCTCTTATTAATAAAAGCTATATTCAAATCCAGCCCGTAAAAAGGTTCTGTGAATCTGCTCTCTCTTTCCCCTACTCATTCCCTTTGAATCACAGTACTAATAAATAGTAAGAGAGACTAATGCTGGACTGCAGGAATGAAAAAAAAAGAAGGAGAAATAAAATTCTTATTTAATTCAAAAGATGAAAAATCACTCCCTAAAAATTTTAAATTAAATATGTAGCCGTGGTTTTGGTTATAAATAATTACAATAAAAGTGTCTCCTTATTTTAATTTTTATGCTATTTTACGCTGTTGTAAAAGCAAGGTAGAAGAAGCTGTAAATAAAGAAAAATAAAATAAGTAAAATAAAATTCTCACTCTTACTACCAAGAAAACTATTTCTAAGAGTTGTTTTTTCCTTCTTGCCTTTTACGTATAAATGCATGTATGTATTTCATCATATATATGTGTCACAATTTATTTAATCATTCTCAACTGTTAGACACAGAGAGGGTATCAAATTTTTCACTATTATTAACTCTGCAATGAAAATTCTAGAATATAAATCTTTTTGCATATTTTTGATTTTTTTCCCCTTAAATTCAAAACAGTGAAGCTACTGAATTCAAAGAGCATGAGCTTTTTAAAGCTATTAAAGTACATTACTGAATTACCCTTCATAAATTTGACACCAATTTATACTCCCTTCAGCAGTGTTTGTGAAAATATCTTTCAAAATAGTTCTGCTAATCTTCTCTTTGTCTTAAAAGGTTAGCTATGGAAAAGGTATTATAAAAGCTGAAACAGCATCCTATCTATCTACAAATTATTTATGTACTCAAACACTCAGAGAGCACATATATTTATTGTTAGGACAATATTCACCTCAAATGACTGCATCATACAAGGCAGGAAAATATCACTGCCACACACATCTATTTATCTCTATCTAAATGAAACATAAGGACATGCACATTGGCTTTATTGCATCACTGACCTTCCAAGTTTTAAAACCCTATTCTTTGCACCATTCTGAGGGACTTGAAAGATCTAACAAGGTAGAGGCATTAACAAATTCTGCATTTGTTGCAGATGTGCCTATGATATGCTTAATCAATCTAGAAAAGGGGAAGATCTAAAGGGAAGAAAGGACAGCTTCACCAATCAGGGTGATTTCAAACATTATTGTCACTAAGAGCAATGCGTCTGTGTGCCAAAAAGCATCACAGTTCGTGGGTGCTAACATGTCAGAATTTTATGTCAGAGAAGAGGAATTTGGAGAGCTAACAACTGAAGGAGGAATAAAAAGAAGGGAAGGGAAGAGAGTCACGTCATTGCAATTTCCCAACTTCGTCAAGCTTCCATGGGTGAGTTTTCTGATCCAAAATATCCCCCAAGTTATTCTTTTTTTCCCTGGGCCCCTCAGGAAGGTGATTGGGTAGAAATGAGCTGTGGTTACTGAAGGAGAATGATATTTCTCCTCTTGTTCCCTTTTCAGTCTTCCCAAAAGTTAAATATTAACCTTTAGATCCACAGCATTTACATTCTTTCTCTTAATATCCAGGTGGTCAATGCTGCCCCCAGACAACACTTCTGGGTCATTTTCTGAGTTGCAAAGCTATACAGATGGGTTATAGATTTGTAACTGTAATGAACAAAGTCTTGTCAGTACCTATGAGGATATAATACCTTTGAGGGTATTTACAGCACATGATTTTATTAGCTAGAGTATAGATATGGATTGTCCTTACTGAATCAAACACATTTCAAACAATAAACAAAACATTCAGACTTGTTTTAAGGTCTCTTGCCATGAACAAAAGTGCTCCAAAATGAGATATCCTGTTTACTGATCCACATAACATGAAAACTACACAAAGAACTTTTCTAAAACTTCTGGGGGTTGATTAAAACCTTTTAGTTGGATATTTCGCGAGACTACAAAGAATTACTACATGTGTCTTAAATTTATAAAGACCATCGTGGTCTAAAACAGAAAACAATAGAATAGCCTAATTGTGGGATTCAATGCATGAGTAATGAGAAGCAAAAACCCCTTGCTGCTAGCGTCTGTCTGTCTGAAACTCTCTCCTTTCTCTCAGTCGACTCAATCCTCTAACTCAAGGCTAATGTTCTCTTTCCAGATGAAAATCCATCCACGATCCGTAGACCCTAAATCATCGACAAAACCATACATGTGAGGAAGCCATTACCCAAACTCAACCCAACAGTTCAAATCTCACAGGAGACCCAAGTCATGCTTAAAATTTAAGCAAATACTTAAAGCCGTCTGTGACACAGGATTGGTTCTTAACTGTTGTCCTTCCAAAGAGGTCCGTTTCCTAACACAAAATGCAGCTTCACTGCAAGTATAATCTTGGAAGGGAAATATCATTCAAATGTATTTTATAGGGAACAGCAACTCTTGTCCAATAGATGGAAAGTAAATTTCAGTTTACAATCTCATCTCCCACAAAGTGACTTGTCTATAAGACAGAATGCTTGTTTAGTCACTTTTAAAGTGCTTCCTACATTAGAATATTTCACAAAAGCAAATTTTCTCCCAACCCTCCTTTGAGTGGTAAGGGAATGATCTTAGTAAAACAGTTTATTCTAAACAATAGTGGCTCCTAATTGAAATCAGATATTTAAATCTAAAAGAATAAACAATAACTCATACCACAATGGTTGTCACTCCTTGGCCCATCACACAAATCTTTCTGCTGCCCTGAGAGCTTTATTTAATCTGAAAAGTATGTTGTATTGACTCTGATATTTGTATTTAATTATTTTCACTTTGGTAAATTCTGTCCATCTTCTGGATAGTATTCATTTACAAGCACCCTACTACTTCCATCCTTAAAGCCACTCTTTACTGTATTATAGAGAAATATGTTCTTTTTCTTTCATCCTTCATTTTAAAGATTACAGATATTCTCATGAAAGATGCTCTTCAAAGAAATCAAGTAGTTTGTATTTTAAAGTGATTTATAATAATTTTCATAGTCATAAGAACAGTATAAACTTACTATTGCATGGAATAAAACTGGAAAAAGTCCATATTTACAAGGTTTCATAGTGACAGTAAAGTACTCTTTAACTATACCTGTATTTAAGGTCTTCTCACACATAGAAAGTCATGAATTTGCAGCAGTTAAATAATATAAAATCTATTTTCACAAGTAAAAGCTGATTTTCAGTGAGTTCTTCAACTGGGCTTGAAAATAAAGTGTACTATTTAAAGAGAGCTTGTGAAATTTCAGGAATGCCATATATTGGTAAACAATTTAGAACTACATATGTAAAGAGGCAATTAATTTGGAGAGTAAATGAAAAACAGGTTTTCATACAATTATTTTTCTCCACAAACTGTCTAATTCTAGGGTGATCTTTCTCAGAACTCAGAAAAGCACTAGCAGTTTATTCCCATAGGTATAGTTCTGAATGGAGTCCCACTCATTAATCTCTGCTCCCTGCTCTTTCTCCAACATCTGGCCAAGGACAGACACTCTGACAACAAACCTAGACTGTGCAGCTGCTGTGTCAAAGGAAAGGGTGTGGGGCCTAAGCAGGATAATGTTGCTTTTGTGGAGTACAATCAACATGGAGCCACCTTCCCTGCCTCCCTAGCTCACCGTCTGTTTTCAAACTCAGTTGACTCACACGAGGCCTGACACAACCTCAGAAGATGCAATTAGAGCAGGAAACTTCCTTTCCCTTCTAGGAACTTTGATAAAATGAGCCCAGAGGAACCCTCAAAGTCATGAGTTTTTACTGTTACTTGTGATTCTGGACATTCCTTTTAAGAGAGAAGGAGGTACTGTCTCTACAAAGCCAGGTCATAATGACCGTGGCCATTTTCCTTTTATGTATCTCTACTATCTCCTCTGCAAATCTCACTGCAGCACTGCACGTACTTTCCAGTCTGTCAGGGAGAACTAATTACTTCAGGGTAATGAAGGCTTAGCATACAAAGACATAAAAAAAATAGGCAACACTTTGGTCTCATTCAATAAACCATCTCAACTCAGTTACAATAATTAGGAGATGGGCTTCCAATCCTACGTCTCCTAGTAATCTCCTCAGATACCATCATTTGCTCTCTCATTTGCCCTATCACAGAATATTATGGACTTGGGCTTATTGTCAGGAAACTAGTATCAAACTCCTAGCTTCATCACTTACTTACAAGCTGTGTGACCTTGAAAAAGGTGGAGAACTTCTGTCTCCATTACTTCATCTGTAAAAAGAGGATAATAATATTTCCTTTCTCGTAGGGCTCTTTTGAAGGTCTCCTAAAGAATGTATGTCATGTACTTAGTACATAGTAAGCTCTCAATAAATACAGATGCTCCAAATTAACAGGTAAGTAAAGTAGGATTCAGAGATAACTTGCTCAAAGCTGTATAGATAAGAAGTTGTAGAACCTAAATGTGATCTCAAGTATTCCTGACTTTGAACCACTTTCTTTATCAGCATCACACTATCTCTCCCCAGCTGAGCCTAGGCCCTCCCCTATTGAACTTTGAATCCATATGTCTTAGTTATCTACTGCTGCTGTAACAGAAATACCGCAAGTGAATGGCTTTCACAAAGAGAAATTTCTTCACAGTAAGGTAGGCTGAAAGTCCAAATTCAGGGTGTCAGCTCCAGGGGAAGGCTTTTTCTCTCTGTTGGCCTTCTCATCAGTGTTCCCCCGGAATAGGAGCTTCTTGGCGCAGGACCCTGGTCCAAAGGACGAGCTCTGCTCCTGGCACTGCTGTCTTGATGGTATGAGGTCCCCAACTCTTTGCTTGCTTCCCTTTCCTTTTATCTCTTGAGAGATAAAAGGTGGTGCAGGCCACACCCCAGGGAAACTCCCTTTACATTGGATCAGGGATGTGACCTGGGTAAAGGTGGTGTTACAATCCCACCCTAATCCTCTTTAACATAAAATTACAATCACAAAATGAAGGCCAACCACACAATTCTGGGAATCATGGCCTGGCCAAATTGATACATACATTTTTTGGGGGGACATAATTCAAACCATGACACCATATCATAGTAGTAAACACACATTGTCTTGTATTACAGTTGCCTTGTACAGTTATGTACAAGTACACCACCAGGATACAGCCTGCCATGTAGCATGTACTAAATAAATTGTAGAAAGAAAGAATGACAGAAAAAAAGAGGGAGCAAAGAAAAGAAAAAGAGAGGGAGGGAAAGATGAAGGGAAGGGGAGAAAGAAAGAGAGAGAAAGAAAGAAGCAAGAGACGGAGGGAAGGAAGGAGCGAGAAAGGAAAGAAGGAAGGGACCATTTCTATCTCAGAAATAGAAATTAGAATTCTTTCTCTCCCGGTACCTTTCTTTCTTGCTGGGCCTAAAATCTACCCCTTAGACACAGGAAAATTTGTTCCATCCCTTGTTATAAAAGTTCCAACCAAGAAACATACACCAAGCCACAGAAATTTCCTTCTATCAGTCTCTTTTCTGGACCTGAAGCATCTGATCGATCACTTCTGCCAAGTTTTCTTCTCTCCTAATCTTTAACTCTCTGCAGCAACTCAAAGTCAGTTGTAAATTCCCCACACCTCCAAAAACTTGTGTGTATTATTTGATTACCATCTCTCTTCCTTCCTTCCATTCCTCCCCCTCTCCTTAGTCACATACCTGGGTGTTATAGATTGAATTAGCTCCCCCCAAAATGTACGTCAACTTGGCTAGGCCATGATTTCCAGCATAGTGTGGTTGTCCACCATTTTGTCATCTGGTGTGATTTTCCTGTGTGTTATAAATCCTACCTCTATGATGCTAATGAGGCAGGACTAGAGGCAGTTATGTTAATGAGGCAGGACTCAATCTACAGGATTAGGCTATGTCTTGAGTCAATCTCTTTTGAGATACAAAAGACAGAAGGGAGCAGAGAGACAGAGGGAGCTCCTACCACCAAGAAAGCAGAGTCAGGAGCAGTGTGCATTCTTTGAACCTGGGTCCCTGCACTGAGACGCTCCTAGACCAGGGGAAGATTGATGACAAGGACATTCCCCCAGAGCTGACAAGAGAGAGATAGCCTTCCCCTGGAGCTGGCACCCTGAATTTGGATTTCTAGCCTCCCAAACTGTGAAAGAATAGATTTCTCTTTGTTAAAGCCATCCACTTGTGGTATTTCTGTTAAAGCAGCACTAGTTAACTAAGACACTATACTTCCCATCTTCAAATGGCCCAGAGAGGTCAAGCTTAGACTTAATAGTCTTGTCATCTTCATAGCACAAACATTAGCTATATAAAGCTCTATTTGATCACTCTTGACCCAAAATGGAAAGTAGCATTCCAGATACCACCTACAATCTGAAAGGGGGGATTGTTTTTGTTCTGCTATGTTTTTACCTTTGGGCAGAAGTTGGGAACTTAAATGCCTCCATAGGGGACACTAAGGTCCCATAAATGTGTGAAACTGCTCCACTGAAGACTGTAGAGCACATGGTCCCTAAGCAGCTACTCAACTTCAACTGATTGCTGCTTTGTTCCAAGAAGGCCTATGTGGCCAGATCACCCGTGTTTTCAGGGGAAGCTAAAAATCTGTACTTTTATGTAAAGAAACTCCTTACATTTAAACGTTGTCAACTATTTGGTTTTTTTTACCAACTGTAGAAGCCAAATTAAAATGATTTTGTGCCAGATTTAGTCTGAGGGTCTCTAGGTTGAGACATTTTAGGTTTTTTTTGTTTGTTTGTTTTTAATATACAGAGAGCACAACATTTATTCTGAGGAAGAATGCAATGGAATGTTTAAAACTATAAAATTTTAAAATATAGGTGAAATAAATTACATTAAGTGGGGGGGAAGAGGTTACAAATGTTGGTTTTTTACCTTCTTAAGCATTTCCCAATCACCTACTTCTCTTTGTCCCCATTGCCTCTAGCCTCGTCCATGTTCATATCTCACCTGGAATAGTCCTAGCTTCCCAAATTGACTACTCTCAGACAGGCATTGGAACACCAAACACCGTGATCCATTTTATGTTTTAATTTTAATGGATAATTTCAAACATATACATCCTAAGCATAATATAATTTGACTGAGACCATGTGCTCACCACAATTTCACACTTTTTACTGACATTAATTTATTTTAGAATACTAAGTTGAAGGTTCTGATTGTTTTGGAAACACACACAAAAATAACAACTTAAAAATCTCTCCAGTTTTTTCTCTCAAAATACATACATACATACAATAATAGAAAACATGGAGTTAGTTTGCCCAAATTAAATAAAAAGACCAAAATTCCTTTCCAAACACTAAAATCAAGTTAGATTATTTTAGGGTCAAGCTTAGCCCATCAAATTTCCCAGGATTCATGGTAAACCTAAATATTCCCTGGGGCTTAAATGATCATTGCTAAAATAGTGGATCTAGCATTTGATATTTCTTTTCAGTTAGTGAGAAAGCATTTCCTAGAGTTTTATTCCATTTCTAGCCTGTTAAATCCTTGTAACCAATGAAGAAAGATTATTGTATAACAGAGATTTTAGTCATACTCTTTGTCAAATCTTGTTTCCTCTGAATGGAACAATGTATATTCTCTAAGTCTATTATAATATTAGGGAAAAGGTTTAAACTGGCTTAAATCCACATAAATCTAACTTTCACCATCTTTTGTAATTAGATAAGAAACATTTTCTAAAGTTTCATTCATTTCTAGATTTATGTCAGTTTTATTGAAAAAAAAAGGAAAGACAGCTTAATTTTAATATTATAATTTGGTAGAATTTCCTCCTAATTTTCTTAAACTTTCTTCTTTGAATCTTCAAATTTGTGATCTTCTAGCTCTGAAATATGGTGATAAAGTCTTTATTTCTACCCATGTTCTTTCATCATTTTATAGATTTTCTTTTCTGTAGCTTTCATCTTTATAAACTAAAAAGCTCTAATTTTATATTATATTCACATGCTCTACTATCATTATGATTTCTTAACATGTAGAATACAGAACTGCATGAACTAGTCTATACATTGGTTCACTTTATTTCTGAAAATTGAATAAAAATTTAGACTAGATCTTAGTAGTCTTCTACATTTTGTTGATCATTTTGGCCACAGCACATTCTGCCAAGAATTAAGTGTCTCGGACTCCTTAACTTAAAGAATCAGCCAATTGAAATTTATTACATATTTTAAAATGTAATCTTAGGGATTGTAACATATCATGAAAATGTGTTCAAAAGAGCACCTATTGGAACATGTTATATAGTCTATACAGTAAGATCCTTGGAGAGGTAACAACAGCAAAAATGGCAGAGGAAGAACTTGTGAAAATTCTTGCCAACATAAAAGAAATGAGAAAACTGGGGCGAAAAAAATAGTCAGAATCAACATTTTTGCAGCTCTGGAGTTTAAGCAGAGGTTTGCAGCAATCCAGGTAGTTTTCACTCAAGGAAAAATGGTTGAATCTTGGTAAGAGCAGTGAGATTTGTGGCATTTTAACCTGGCCTATTCTGATCTTCCCTCCTTACCTTTGCAGTAGCCTTGAAAACAAATGTCCTGAAATCACACTGAAAATCAACAGCCTTGTAGACATCACAAGGGATAAAATGGTGTTAGAGCTCCTTCAAAGCCTCATACCCAGAACACTGTCATTATTTGAACTGTTTTGTGGTTCCCTGAAAAACACCACTTTCAAGACTGTATTTGATCTGACTCAGAGGTTGACCAGTGCCAAACTTGTTCCCTGGCAGTGTTTGTCAAATATAATTAGAGGCAATTTATTAACTTTGTGGCCATTTGAGGCAGTGAATACAATTGGGGTAAATAACAGGCTAACCAAAGCATTTAAAGGGAAAAGTTACGAAATAAGATATTCACGGGGGCTTTTAAAAGCTCCAACATATTCCTGGAAATCTAGAAAGTTATGCCCATGCATAGGGCTGTCTTCATGCCCAAGTCTGTGCAAATGCTCAGGAAAGACCAGAGGAGGTCATAAACTCTCACCTTGGGCTGACCTGTACAAGCAGAAGGCAGAGTTGTCAACTGCCTGATTGAGTGTTGAAGGCATGCCCCAGCATGCACAAGAGCCCCTTGGCAAAGACTTGGAGACTTATTGATTCTCGGCATTTAGGAATATCTCTGTCTAATCATTAGCTTATAATTAAGCTAACCAAGGAGAGACTTAGATAGTCACAGGCAATAAAGAATAAAAACTTTATGGAATTAATGCAGAAATGTTACTAAATAAACAAATGACAAGAACAACAAAAACCCTGGAGAGAAGTAAGAATCTGATTTCCAGAGTTGTCAAATTATACTATTTAAAGTGTCCAGTTTTCAACAAAAAATTACTAGGCATACAAAGAAATAAGAAAGTATGGACCATACACAGGAAAAAAAAGCCATAATAGAAACTGTCCCTGAGTAAGACCAGACATTGGACTTACTAGGGAAAAATTTTAAGTCAGCTCTTTTAAATACGTTCAAAGAACTAAAGGAAACCTTGTCTATCTAAATAACTAAGGAAAGTATAAGAATGATGTCTCACCAAATAGACAATATCAATAAAGAGATTAAAAATAAAAGAAAAGAAAAGAACCAAATAGAAATTCTGGAGTTGAGAAGTACAATAACCGAAATGAAAAAATTCATTAGAGGGACTCAGTAGTAGATTTGAGCAGGTGGAAGAATCAGTAAACTTGATTCAATCAAGATTACTCAGTAAGAGGAACACATAGAAAAAGAATGAATAAAAATGAACAGAGCCTAAACATCTGTAGGACAATATCAAATGTACCAATATTCATAGTGGGAGGCCCAGAAGGAGAGGAGAAGGAAAAGATCAGGAAGATTATTTAAAGAAATTATGGCAGAAATTTTCCCAAACTTGATAAAAAACAGTAAGCTATACATTAATGTTTTTCAATGAAACCCAAATATGATACACAAAAGACATTCACCTCTAGACACATAATAATCAAATTATCAAAAGGCAAAGAGAGAATCTTAAAAAGCAAAAAGAGAGAAGTGACTCATCATACACAAAGTTCCTCAATAAGATTAACCTCTGATTTCTTATCAGAAATCATGGAGGCCAGAAGTCAGTGAGATGATACATTAAAAGTTCTGTAAGAAAAAGACTCTCAACCAAGAATTCTATATCTAGCAAAATTATCCTTTAAAAAATGAAGGAGAAATTAAGAAACTCTAAGATAAACAAAAAACAGGAAATTTATACCAGCAAAGCTTCCCTACAATAAATACGAGAAAGAGTTCTTTAGTTTTTCTAGTTACTGAAAGGTTATTAGACTAAAGTCCACTAGTAACTTGAGTTACTACTCAAATCCACATGAAGAAGTAAAAAGTACCTGTAAAAATAATTATATAGGTATATATAGGAGACAACGTAAATGTATATTTTGTTTGTAGCTCTTTTTTCTCTTATCTGATTTAAAAAACAACTACGTAAACCAATAATTATAAATCTGTGTTCATTAGCACACAATGTGTAAATATGTAATTTGAATGACAATAATAGCACAAAGGAGGGTGAAGGGATTGGAACTATATAGAAGCAACACTTTTGTATACTATTATAATTAATTTGGTTTCAAAACAAACTGAAGTTTTATAAGTGACAATGTTAATTGTAATCTCCAGGGCAACCACTAAGAAAATAACTCAAAAAAAGAAAAAAAAGTAAAAGACACAACAAAAGAATTAAAATGATATACTAGAAAAGATCTATTTAACACACACACACACACACAAAAAAAAAAAAACAGTAATAGAGTAATAGAGGAACAATAAAGACATGACCTATAGAAAACAAATAGCCAAACAGCAGACATAAATCCTACCTTATCAGTCCATACAACAGCATATTATTCAGCCATAAAAAGGAATGAAGTACTGATTCAGACTAAAATATGTATGAACCTTGAAAACATTATAGGAACCAAAGAAAGCAAGATAAAAAGGTCATATATTTTATGACTGCATTTATATAAAATGTACAGAACATAAAAATCCATAGTGCCAGAAAGTAGATTAGTGGTTGTCAGAGGCTGAGGGTAGAGAAATGGAGAGTGATTGCTAGTGTGTACAGGGTTCCTTTCAGGGATAATATGTTCAGGAATTAGACAGTGGTAATTGTTGTACAACCATGTGAGTATACTCAAACCCACTGAGTTGAACATTTAAAAAGGATATTTTATGGTATGTTAATTATGTCTTTATTAAAAAAAAAAACCTTTGAAGTCAGGGGCCATCTTAGTACCCCTCACAGCACCTAAACCAGGATATGATCAAGGAGTGTTTGTTGAATAAAAGACAACTTTAGGTCAATGCTAACGGTAGAACATGGTCTGTACCAAATCTAGAAAAAATGAGAGTTGGAAATTCAGACTTGATCATTATTTCTGGAGAGAGTTCTCTAATCCTAACAGTATCTCAATTCTGCAGACAGAAAAGCTTCCAGAGTAGAGATATCAACCATAAACTGATTTTCATTGATAGCCATCACTATTTTCTTCTTACTCCATTTTCATCCATTATACTGGGCAAAAGCAATGACCATGTAGTTAACCCATCCCATACTCAAGCTCCAACTCCAGTAACCTTCCAATAACATTCCAAATGAGCCATCCACATTCAGGGAACACCCTGAAAATTGTTTTCACCCACAGCTGCCTCATGACAGAAATCTTTATTATAAACATCTCTTCTCCTGACCACAATCTCCTAATGTTCATGTTGTCTTATTCTGCACAGTCACTTTGTTTGTTCTTCTACTTCTCTGAGGTCACAAGGTTTTTACCTCTATCTTTTCTCCCAATTTATTAATCACTTATTTAACATAAAAAGGACACCACTGAGGCTAGAGTAGTGAGAAGGTAGGATAGAGGTAAGAGATGAGGTTAGAGGTCAGGTAGGGGTCAAATTTAATAGGAAATTATTACAACTGAGAAGGAGTTGGGATTTTATTCTATTGGAAAATTTTATTTATTGAAATTTTATTGAAAGCTATAATAAACAGAGAGGTAACAAACTTATTTATAATTTTAAAAGGTTATTTTAGCTTTTGTAAGAACAGAGGAGAGTATAAAGAGGGAGACCACTAAGGAGAATATTATAGAAGTCCAGGGAGGAGATGATAGCGTTTTGGATTTAGTTGATGACAATGAATATGAAGAGAAATCGATAAATATGATATATATCTTAGAGATACAGCATTTAGGATTTGACAACAGATTAGATGTGGAAGATGAAAGAAGATGATCAAGGATGACACCTAGGTTTTTGGCTTGTTCAAGTGAATGATTTGTAATGCCATTTACTGAGATGGAGAAAATTTAGTAAAGACAGATTTGGAGTGAACAATTGATAATTGCATTTTGACAGGATTCTGGCAAGATGGCAGCGACAGTAGAAGCATAATTTTGTATTCTCCCTAAATCTCACCCACAAAAAGATGAGTCACAAAGAACTTCCAGGCAACATGACACTGTAGTCAGAAGCACCACGCCGTCCCTCCACAGCAAAGATCAGAAAAACTAAGTCAAACAGAGTCACATGTCAATCCTGAAACCCTAAGCATCAAATGAAGAGATAAAGAACTCAGCCAAGCATGACATGGAATAAGAAACTGACCGACAGCAGAGTGCAAGGAGAGATACATGCAGAGGTCCCCTATCAGCTACCGCAGCACGGACCCACCATCTTGGACCCTATCGGAGTTCAGCGAACACAGGGTACAAGAAAGCATTTTCACGGAGCTTCCAGCAGGAGACAGAACAACTGGTAACCAGCAATATATGCTTTCCCATCCCACACCCTTCTTCACCCCCACTTAGCCTCCTCTGCTTTCTGCAGCCACAGTCTCTTGGCTGGGGAACACCAGCTTCACCCCAGTGTCGCTTGGATTCCACCTGCCTGCACTGGCCGGCTGCCTGAATGCCTTTTGCTGGCTGCTGGTGTTGCTTTTTTCCGCTTCTTTAGATTTCTTCCTTACCTCTCACCACCTCCGTCTCCTTTCTCTCAAATACCTGGCTCTGTGTGCCATCTTTACTTCTTCCTGAAAGGCTGAAAAACACCACTTGACTGGGAAACTGCTTCCCGGCCCATGCCGCCATGCTGGTAGGACCCCCGGGGCTTTTTTGTTTCTTTGTTTGCTCTCATTTGTTCTGTTTTGATTTGTTTGTTTGTTTTCTTTTCTCAGCTTGGGATTCCCTTCTAGCCAGGAAGTACCATGGGGCTTGGAAGCTACTCCCTTACTCTTTGCAGACACACAGGGACATCCCTGGGGGAATTTCTTTTTTCTTGTTTTTTTTTTAATTTTTTTTGGTTTTGGTTTTTTTTGTTTCTTTGTTTTGTTTTATTCTCTCTCTTATTCCTTTTTTGTCTTTCTTCATTCCAAGTTTCTCGATTTATTCATTTTTTTCTTTTACCTTCTTTCTCAATTTTGTTTTACCCCATTTCTCAGTCTCTCATCTCTCCACTCCAATAACAAGCTCCCTTAGCACTCTTTTTTGTTTATTTGTTTGTTTTTGGCTCCTGTTCCTCTCTCCTCTTTCCCATACCCATCTCAGCTCCACGCATAACAATCTATGCCCTCCTTCCTGCCTACCTGCACCATGCACTAAACATCACACTCCCAAGCAGTACAGGCACGGCCTACCGGAATCTGCCCTGCACTGATTTCTGGTATGTGCTGTCAGCCTGGTATGTGCCACAAACAACCCATTCCAGCAACTCCCCTTCGCCTGGACCTGCCCTGCTGTACCATACCTCAGTGTCTGACCCTCCCCTTTGGAGAAGGAGGTGAAAAGTATCGTGCCCACAGATGAGCAAACAACAAAGAACTCACAGCCCACCTGCTCGGACATAATAAATAAAAAAAAAAAAAAAATCAGGACAAAACAAACAAATCTACAATCAATAAATGAGGAAAATAACCACTGAATGCCCAGAAGACAGCAGACAATATCAAAACATTTACAAAAGCAGGACAGGATGGTTCCAGTAGGTATCCAAAATAAAGCACCAGATGACTTTCCAGTAGAAGAAAAGGCACTATACCTAACTGATAGGGAATTCAAATCTCTACTATTCAGAATTATCCAAGAGCTGAAGCAAAAAGCAGACAAAAATGAGGAAAAAATTGACAATTTCATGGAAAAGACAGACAAAAAAATGGAAGAATTCAAGAATATAATACAGGAACAAAATGCTAAAATAAATTCACAACTAGAAATCATACGAAAACAACAATTAGAAATCCAAAAGATAAACAACAAGATTTCAGAAATGGACAGTATCATAGAAGGGCTGAGGAGCAGGTTTGAAACGATGGAAGATAGGATCAGTGAAATTGAGACAAACACTTGGATACAACTCTGTTTTGAGTAAAAATCAGAAAAAAGAAGAAAGAAAAATGAAGAAACCCTAAGAATTATCTGGGATACAATCAAAAGCAAAAATCTGGGAGTGGTCAGAGTTCCAGAACGGGGGAGAAAACAGAAGACACAGAGAGGATCATTGAAGAACTGCTGACAGAAAACTTCCCCAATATCATGAAAGATGAAAAGCTGATCATCCAAGAGGCTCAGTGAACCCCATATAGGATAGACCCCAAAAGAAAATCATAATATCATAATCACATTTGCTGAAACCAAAGACAAACAAAAAATCCTGAGAGCAGCTCGAGAAAAACAAAGTCACATACAGAGGAGAAAAAATAAGACTAAGCTTGGATTATTCGGCAGAAACCATGCAGGCAAGAAGGCAATGGGATGACATATATAAAGCCTTGAAAGAAAAAAATTGCCAGACAAGAATAATATATCCTGCAAAACTCGTGTTCAAATATGATGGTGAAATTAAGTCATTTCCAGATAAACAGAAATTAAGGGACTATGTAAAAACCAAACCAAACTTACAAGACTTATTAAAGGGAGTCCTTCAATCTGAGAACAAACAACATCAAACCACAGGCTGAATCTAGGACACAGGATTGTACTAGCCAGACAATAACCTAGGAAATGAACTCTTAAGGACTATCCAAAACCAAAAGAATTACAACAGGGAATGAGAGAGATTAATCTGTAAATGACAACAGCATCAGAACAATAAAAGAGGGAACAGTGTAGGTATAGAACCTTCTAATGGAGATGAAGGCAAGGCAATACCAAGTAATAATAATCTAGTTCAAACCTAGGAAGATATGGGTAAATTCCAAGGTAACCCCAAAGAAAGTTAACAAACCTACTCATTAAAATAAAGAAAAAAAACATAAAGTCTCAGTAAAAACAAAACCTAGAAAAACAAAAGAAATGAAAAAACCCACAAACAAAAGGAACTCAGAACAGGAGAGTAAGAGGAACAAAGAAAACGTCAGCACCACAAAAAAAAAAGCACTACAAAATGCAATCCCACTCCTAAGAATATATCCTAGATAGAAGCCATCACAGGAATGACATATGCACATCTATGTTCACTGCAGCACTGTTCACAATAGCAAAAAGATGGAAACAACCTAGATGCCCATCAACAGATGAATGGATAAACAAACTATGGTACATACAGACAATGGAGTACTATGCAACGAGAAAGAACAACGATGAATCTGTGAACCATCTCATAACATGGGTGAAACTGGAGGACATTATGCTGAGTGAAATAAGTCAATCACAAAAGGACAAATATTGTATGAGACCTCTACTGTAAAAACTCATGTACGAGTTCACACACAAAACGAAACAATCTTTGTTGGTTACGAGAGATGGGAGAGGTCACGGTGGGGGAAACTAAACAGACAATAGATAAGTGGTAACTTTGGAGAAGGGTAAGACAGTACACAATACTAGGGAAACCAGCACAATTTGTACAAGAAAAGGTCATGGAAGCTCCATAGACACTTGCAAACTCCCTGAGGGACTGAATTGCTGAGTGGAGGACTGTGGGGACCATGGTCTCAGGGAACATCTAGCTCAATTGGCGTAACACAGTTTATAAAGATAATGTTCTACATTCTACCTTGGCGAGTAGGATCTGGAGTCTTAAAAGCCTGTGAATAGCCATCTAAGATACTTCAGTAGTCCCACCCCTTCAGGAGCAAGGGAGAATAAATAAAACAAGATACAAAGAAAAGATTAGTCCAAAGGACTAATGGACCACAGCTACCGTGGTCTCCACCAGACTGAGTCCAGTACAGCTAGATGGTGCCCAACTACCACTACTGACTGCTCTGACTGGGATCACAATAGAGGGTCCTGGACAGAGCTGGAAAATGATGTAGAACAAAATTCTAACTCACAAAAAAATGACCAGATTTACTGGCCTGACAGACTGGAGAAACCCGAGAGTATGGCCCCCGTACACCCTTTTAGCTCAGTGGTGAAGTCACTCCCGAAGTTCACTGTTCAGCTGGGGATTGGACAGCGTCATAAAACAAAACAGGACTAATGAGGCACAGCATTCCAGGGACAAGGACTAGAAGGCAGGAGGGGACAGGAAAGCTCGTGATAGGGAACCCAAGTTTGAGAAGGGACAGTGTTGACACATCATGGGGTTGTTAACCATTGTCTTAGGGCAATATGTATACTGTTTAATGAGAAACTACTCGTTCTGCAAACCTTCATCCAAGGTTAAAAAAAAAAAAAAAAGAATTATCTATGTGAGATCAAATTGACAACAGCAACTCAAAAGGTTTGATGCGAAGCTTAGGGGACAGTGAGTTGAAGATAATAGTGATGGAATAATTTGGTAAAGGATAGTGAGAATAGCAGCACAACTGGAAGAATGTAATCGATGTCACTCAATTGTACATGTAGAAACTTTTGAAATGGTGTAACTTTGGCTATGTATATTTTCACCAAAAAAAAGGTCCTCCAAGGTCGAGATGGGAGTGTGTTGACATGTCCTGGTGTTGTTAACAAATGTCATAAAACAGTATGTGTACTGACTATTTAATGAGAAACTATTTGTTCCGTAAACCTTCATCTAAAGTACAATAAAAAAAAGTTAAAAAAAAAAAACGATATGAATCACTAGATAGCAAAATTAGACGGACAGCATCTAAAACAATACTAAGTGACAAGGTATCCCACAAGACCCAAAATACTAGTGGATGGAGATATACCATCCACATCTATAGAACCCACATGATATATGAACATGTGTGTTTGGGGAAGGAAGGGAGGTAATAAGACATCTGTTAGACCTCAGAATAGGAAAAGAGAAAACTGATACCCACTGGAAAGGCATGGTGGGCCAGTTTGGGAAAGCAAACAAACAACTAAACTGGAAGATGTTTTCACACTTACAGGTGATTATACATGTAATCTGAAGGGATGGAATAGTCTAAGCCTCATGAACTCTAAAATCTAAGTGATAGTTCCCTTCCATGACAAAACCTGCACTGAAGAGAAATAGCTGGGAATAGATTCCAAATTGAACAGGACAGAAGCAACAGAAGCAAAGAAAAGATAAGGTAAAGACAAAAGCAGAGGAGGGAACAGAATCAGGAAATCTCAGAAAGTACTATATTATACTTTTGAACACTTCAACTAAACAACAGAATCACATCTATCCTGATACATTCTTCCTTTTAAAAGTTCAGGAGAATTGTTCCACATACAAATGAGCAATAAAAAAGGATTTTGATTATATGTAGCTATTGTAAAAAAAAAAAAGAGAATACAGAGTAGTACAAAATCCCTATGGATTATGAAAACACACCAAAAATATATTCCCATAAACCAGGTAAAAATTATAATATTTCAAACTAAATTATAAAAAGTAAAATGAATTTGAAATGACAACATTAATAAAAGAACCCAGAAATAAGGTGATAGAATCAGTAAAGAAGTATAAATAACAAAAAAAAAAAAAACTTTTTTCAGGAATGAAAACTGAACTAGTGGAACCTAAAAGCAAAAAAAAAAGAAAGAAAGAAACAAAAGGATAATGCCTTAAAATAAGTCAAAGATGGTGTCTTTAGTGCTGCTATAACAGGAATACCACAAGTGGGCTGCTTCAACAAACAGAAGTTTATTCTCTCTCAGTCTAGTAGGCTACAAGACCAAATTCAGGGCACCAGCTCCAGAGGATGGTTTTCTCTGTCCGCTCTGGAGGAAGGTCCTTGTCATCAATCTTACCCTGAACTATGAGCTTTTCAGCACAGGGACCCCAAGTCCAAAGCTCATGCTATTCTCCTGGCATTACTTTCTTGGTGGTATGAGGTCCCCCATGTCTCTCTGCTCACTTCTTTCTTTTATATCTTAGAAGAGATTGGCTTAGGACACAACCTAATCTTGTAGATTGAGTCCTGCCTCATAAACATAACTGCCTCTAATCTCATCTCATTAACATCATAGACGTAGGATTTACAACAAAGGAATATCACATCAGATGACAAAATAGTGGCTAATCACACAATACTGAGAATCATGGCCTAGCCAATTTGACACACATTTTGGGGGGACAGAATTCAATCCATGACAGATGGAAATGTAGATTATTTTAAAAACAAAAAAGAAATTTAAAAAAGAAAGAAATTTGAGAGAAGTGATAACGTAGATGGACAAAGAAAATCAAACTTACATATAAGAGGCCCCCAAAGGAAAAGAAACTATGGCATTGAAATAGATTCCTTTTTTCTCATAAAAAAAACTTTATTGTTGTAAAACATATAAAAGATTTGCCATTTTAACCATACAAATCAGTGACTTCAATTACATTCACTATGTTGTGCTACATCACCACTATCCATTTCCAAAAGTTTTATATCACCCCAAACAGAAATCCAGTACCACTTCAGCAATAACTCCCATTTTGTCCTCCCTCTAGCCGCTGGTAACTTTGGTCTCTATGCCTTTGCCTCTTCTAGATATTTCATGTGGGATCATATAATATTTGTCCTGTGTCTGGCTTATTTCACTCAGTGTTTAAGAGCTTAGCAGCTAACCAAAAGGTCATCAGTTCAAATCCACCAGCCACTCCTTGGAAACCCTATAGGGCAATTCTACTCTGTCCTATAGGGTCAATACAAGTTGGAATTGACTCAATGGCAAAGGGTTAGGTTTGTTGTTTGTTTGTTTATGGTAGTTCTATGTTTAGCTTTAAAACCAATATATTTTATTTTACTGTGTTTTTGGTGAAAGTTTTCACAGTAAGTTAGGTTCCCATTTGACAATTTCTATACAAATTGTTCAGTGACAGTTAAACTCTTCACAACGTGTCAAAATTCTCTTTAATTGTGCTCTGGTTGTTCTATTTCCAGTGCTCTAGTTCCCAGAATACTTTTTTTTAATTCAATAATCTTTTTCTGAAATATATATATTTTTTTGCATACAAAAACTATGAACCAAGAAAACTTTTCAGAAATTAAAGGGAAAAAAATATTTGAAACTATATGTTAATAGGGCTTACTGCACATCTGAAGAAACTGACCCAAAACAACCAACACTAAGATATATACCAGTAAAATAATCGGACTTGGAAAAAAATAACATAAAAAATATCTTCTGGGCATTTAGGCAAAAAGGCAAGTTGCTTATAAAAGAAAGAAAATCAGATTGTCATCAGACTGCTTAATAGCAACACTTTATGGCCCAAAACAATGTTAAAACACTGCTGGTTTTTGGTTGTTCTTTTTCCAGATTTTTGAGCTGAGCATAATTCACTTTTTTCTTGTTTATTGATAGAAGTATTTAATACTGTAAATTTACTTCTGATAATTTACTTTGCTTTATCCCATAAATTCTAATATGTAGTGCTTTCATTATTGCTATTTTTCAAAAGTTCTACAATTTAAGTTTATATTTTCCCTTTGAATCAAGGTGTATTTACTAAAATTTATTTTAAACGTCAAGGTGAAAGTGTCTTTTTGTTGTTGTTTTCATTTTGTATATGATTTCTAATTTTGTTGAATTGTATCATAAAGTACTTTTTATTTTTCCTGTTATTTGGAGTTTATTGATGTTGTCTTTGAGGACTAAGATATGGCCAGTTTTATACATGTTTCATGTGCACTTGAAAAGGTGTGTTTTTGATTACTGAGGTTCAGAGCTTGGTAAACATCTATCAGATTTACCTTATTTAAGTCTTCCATACCATACTAAATTTTGTTCCACTTTGATTGAGGGAGATCTGTTAATGTGTCATTTATTTTGTCTCCGTGTGTTTATCTTTGCATCACAGCTTGTGATTCAAGAAAGTTGTTGCTGGGTTTTGGGGCACATAAATATAAATAACTGTCACATCCTTATTTTGAATTATAGCATTTAGCAGTATGTGTCTTTGTCTCTCTTCCCCCAACCCTGGAATATTTTTTATTATTATTTATTTTTTATTGTTGTAATTAGATGAAGTTTACTTTTCAAGTTAGTCTCCCATACAGAATTTTTTTTTTTACACACATTGTTATGAGACCCCAACCACTCACCCCATTCTGTGACAGCACACTCCTCTCCTCCAAGCTGGATTCCCCATGAACAATCAACCAGCTCCTAACTCTCTCTGCCTTCCCATCTCACCTCTGCACAGAAGCTACCGCCTTGGTCGCTTGTATCTACTTGACTAAGAGGCACATTCTTCACAAGTATCACTTTATGTCCCACAGTCCAGTCCAATCCCTGTCTGAAGGGTTGGCCTCAGAAATTGTTTTAGTTCTGGGCTGATAGAGAGTCCAGTGACCATGCTTTCCAGGGCACCTCCAGTCTCAGTCAGACCATTAAGTCTGGTCTTCTTACTAGAATTTGAGTTCTGCATCCCATCATTCTACTGCTCCATCAGGGACCCTCTGTTGTGTTCCCTGTCAGGACTTTCATTGGTGGTAGCCAGGCACCTTCTAGTTCTTCTGATCTCAGGCTGATGAAGTCTCTGGTTTATGTGGCCCATTCTGTCTCTTGTGCTAATACTTTCCTTGTGTCTTAGGTGTTCTTCGTTCTCCTTTACGCCAAGTGGTTGGGACCGATTGATGCATCTTAGATGGCCACTTGCAAGCTTTTAAGGCCCCAGACACCACTCACCAAAGTACGATGCAGAACATTGTCTTAATAAGCTTTGTTATGCCAATTGACATAGATGTCCTCTGAAAGCATGGTCCCCAGATCCCCATCCCTGCTACTCTGTCCCTCAAAGTGTTTGACTGTATTCAGGAAACTTCTTAGCTTTGGTTTAGTCCACTTGTGCTTTCTTCCCCTGTAGTGTGCGCTGTGCTTCCCATCACCCAAGACGATTCTTATCTACTATCTAGTCAGTGAATAACCCTCATCCTTCCTCCACACCCCCGTAGCCATCAAAGAATGTTTTCTTCTGTGTTTAAACCTTTTCTTGAGTTCTTATAATAGTGGTCTTATACAGTATCTGTCCTTCTGTGACTGACGAAATTCACTCAGCATAATAAGTCCCAGTTTCCACCATGTTATACCATGTTTCACAGCTTCATCATTGTTCTTTATCGCTGAGTAATATTCCATTGTGTGGATATACCATAGTTTATCCATTCGTCCGTTGATGGGCACCTAGGTTGCTTCCATCTTTTTGCTATTGTGAACAGTGCTGCGATGAACATGAGTGCACATATATCTATTCATGTGACAGCTCTTGTTTCTCTAGGATATATTCCAAGGAGCAGGATAGCTGGATTGTATAGTACTTCTATTTCTAGTTTTTTAAGGAAGCGCCAAATCGATTTCCAAAGTGGTTGTACCATTGTACGTTCCCGCCAACAGTGTATAAGTGTTCCAGTCTGTCCACAATCTCTCCAGCATTTATTTTGTGTTTTTTGGATTAATGCTAGCCTTCTTGGGGTGAGATGATATCTCATTGTAGTTTTGATCTGCATTTCTCTAATGGCTAATGATCGTGAGCATTTCTTCATGTGTTTGTTAGCTGCCTGAATATCTCCTTTGGTGAAGTGCCTGTTCATATCCTTTGCCCATTTTTTAATTGTGTTACTTGTCTTTTTGCTGTTGAGGTTTTGCAGTATCTTACAGATTTTAGAGATTAAATGTTGATCGGATTTGTCATAGCCAAAAATTTTTTCCCAGTCTGTAGGTTGTCTTTTTACTCTTTTGGTGAACTCTTTTGATGAGCATAAGTGTTTGGTTTTTAGGAGCTCCCATTTATCTAGTTTCTCTTCTGGCACTTGTGCATTGTTACTTATGGTTCATATTGTGTTTATGCCATGTATTAGGGCTCCTAGCATTGTCCCTGTTTTTTCTTCCATGATCTTCATCGTTTTTTATTTTATATTTAAGTCTTTGATCCATTTGTAGTTTTTGTACATGGTATGAGCTATGGGTCTTGTTTCAGTTTTTTGCATATAGATATCCAATTATGCCAGCACCATTTTTTAAAGAGACTGTCTTTTCCCCAGTTAACGGACTTTGGACCTTTGTCAAATATTAGCTGCTCATAGGTGGATGAGCTTATATCTGGATTCCAAACTCTGTTCCATTGGTCTATGTATCTGTTGTTGTACCAGTACCAGGCTATCTTAACTACCATGGCAGTATAATAGGTCCTAAAATCATGTAGTGTAAGGCCTCCCACTTTGTTCTTCTTCTTAAGTAATGTTTTGTTTACTCGGGGCCTCTCCCCTTTCCATATGAAGTTGGTGATTTGTTACTCCATCTCATTACAAAATGCTGCTGGAATTTGGATCGGGATTGCATTGTATCTGTAAGATTGCTTTGGGTAGAATTGACATTTTCACTATGTTGAGTCTACCTATCCATGAGCAAGCTGTATTTTTCCACTTATGCAGGTCTCTTTTAGTTTCTTGTAGTAGTGTCTTGTAGTTTTCTCTGTAAAGATCTATTCATCTCTGGTTAGATTTATTCCTAACTATTTTTTTCTTATTGGGGGCTATTGTAAATGGTATTGATTTGGTGATTTCCTCTTCAAGGTTCTCTTTGTTGGTGTAAAGGAACCCAATTGATTTTTGTATGTTTATCTTGTATCCTGAAACTTTGCTGAAATCTTCTATTAGTTCCAGTAGTTTTCTTGTGGATTCTTTGGGGTTTTCTGGGTATAAGATCATACCATCTGCAAATAGAGATACTTTGACTTCTTCCCTGCCTATTTGGATGCTTTTTATTTCTTTTTCTAGCCTAACTGCTCTGGCTAGGACCTCCAGCACAATGTTGAATAAGAGTGGTGATAAAGGGCATCCTTGTCTGGTTCCTGTTCTCAAGGGGAATGCTTTCAAACTCTGTACATTCAGGATGATGTTGGTTTTTGGCTTTGTATAAATGCCCTTAATTATACTGAGGAATTTCCCTTCTATTCCTATTTTGTTGAGAGTTTTTATCATGAATGGGTGTTGGACTTTGTCAAATGCCTTTTCTGCATCAGTTGATAAGATCTTGTGATTCTTGTCTTTTGTTTTATTTATTTGATGGATTACGTTGATTGTTTTTCTAATGTTGAACCATCCCTGCATACCTGGTATAAATCCCTCCTGGTCATGGTGAATTATTTTTTTGATATGTTGCTGAATTCTATTCGCTAAAATTTTGTTGAAGATTTTTGTATCAATGTTCATGAGGGATATCAGTCTGTAATTTTCTTTTTTTGTGGTGTCTTTACCCGGTTTTGGTATCAAGATTATGCTGGCTTCATAGAATGAGTTTGGGAGTATTCCATCCTTTTCTATGCTCTGAAATACCTTTAGTAGAAGTGGTGTTATCTCTTCTTTGAAAGTTTGGTAGAATTCTCCAGTGAAGCCATCCGGGCCAGGGCTTTTTTGTGTTGGCAGTTTTTTAATAATCTTTTCAATGTCTTCTTTTGTTACGGGTTTACTTAGTTGTTCTACCATTGTTTGTGTTAATTTAGGTAGGTAGTGAGTTTTTAGAAATTTGTCCATTTCCTCCAGGTTTTCAAATTTGTCAGAGTACAATTTTTCACACTAATCTCTTACGATTCTTTTAATTTCAGTTGGGTCTGTTGTGATATCACCCACCTCATTTCTTATATGGGTTATCTGTTTCCTCTCCTGTTTTTCTTTTGTCAGTTTGGCCAGTGGTTTATCAATTTTGTCCATATTTTCAAAGAACCAGCTTTTGGACTTGTTAACTCTTTCAATTGTTTTTCTCTTCTCTATTTAATTCTGCTCTAATTCTTATTATTTCCTTCCTTCTGGAACCTGTGGGCTTCTTTTGCTGCTCTCTTTCTACTTGTTCCAGTTGTAGGGTTAATGCTTTGATTATGAGCCTTTCTTCTTTTTGGATGTGTGCATTTATTGCTATAAACTGACCTCTGAGCACTGCTTTTGCTCTGTCCCAAAGGTTCAGATAGGATGTGTTTTCATTCTCGTTTGATTCTACGAATCTCTTTATTCCCTCCCTAATTTCTTCTATAACCCAGTAGTTTTTGAGCAAGGTGTTGTTCGGTTTCTATGTGTTTGATTTTTTTCCCTTGCTTTTTGTGTTGTTGATTTCCACTTTTATGGTCAGAAAAGATGCTTTTTAATATTTCAATGTTTTGGATTTTATTAAGGCTGGCTTTATGGCCTAATATGTGGTCTATTCTAGAGAATGTTCCATGTGCATTGGAAAAGAAAGTATACTTGGCTGCTGTTGGGTGCAGTGTTCCATATATGTCTATGAGATCAAGTTGGTTGATTGTAGCATTTAGATCTTGCCTGTCTTCGCTGAGCGTCTTTCTGGATGTTCTGTCCTTCACCAAAAGTGGCATGTTGAAGTCTCCTACTACTATTGTGGAGCCGTCTATCTCTCTCTTCAGAGCTGTTAGAGTTTTATGTATTTTGGAGCCCTGTTGTTGGATGTGTAAATATTTATTATAGTTATGTCCTCCTGGTGTATTGACCCTTTAATCATTATAATATAGTGCCCTTCCTTATCCTTTGTGGTGGATTTTACTTTAAAATCTGTTTTGTCAGAGATTAATATTGCACTCCTGCTCTTGTTTGAGTGTTGTTTGCTTGATATATTTTTTCCGTCCTTTGAGTTTTAGCCTGTTTGTGTCTTTAAGTCTAAGGCGCATCTCTTGTAGGCAGCATATAGATGGATCATGCTTTCTTATCCAATCTGCCACTCTCCAACTCTTTATTGGTGCATTAAGTCCGTTTACATTCAACATAATTATTGATAGGTATGAGTTTAGTGCTGTCATCCTGATATCTCTTTTTGTGTGTTGTTCACAATTTCTTTGTTCTCCTCAATTTTCTGTCCTGAGTTGTTTTTCTTTATGTATTTTTTTTTTTTCATCTTTTCCTTTGTTGTAGATTTTGTGTTTGCTGGGTCTTGTTTTTCTACTTTTTTATTTGGATTTGTAGGATTGTTAGAGTCGTTTGTGGTTACCTTAATATTTACCCCTATTTTTCTAAGTTTATACCAGTCTTTTAAAACTTTATATCACCTTAACCACCCCTCCATATAAAAAATCAGTGTCTCCATTTTTTGAGTCCCTCTTTTTTGTTTTAATATTATCCTTTTTTTACGTATTGATATATGTTTCCCTATTTTCACTGTTTTAGCTTTGATGTATTTTTGATAACTGTATCTGAGTCAATATCTTGTTGCTCTGTCCCGTGTTCTAGTCTTGCGTTGTTACCTGGTGTTGTTTTAATGATGCAAAGATTATTTTTATTACCCATCTGTGCATATCTCTCTTTGTTCTAATTGTGGAATTCCTGAATTTAGAGAACACACATTTGTAGCTTTTAGTACACATTATCAAGTTGTTTTCAAGATGAAGTTCAAACCCTTTAGCTTAAAAAAGACTGTTATGATCTGGTTTCTGTTCACCTGTACGACTTAAATTCTTTCTATCCCCTACCTTCCCCAAACCATATACTTCAGCTAGACTCAACACCTTGTAACCCTCACAACCTTGCACTTGGTCTTCCGTCTTGCTGGAACAATACTTTCCCTCTTTCCTCAACTCCTCCTTTTACTTGGCTGAACTCTACTGTTTGTTCAGATTTTAGCTTAAACTTCATCTGCTCTTCCCCAATCCCAGTCCTTGCTTGCATCTCACACACAAATGTGCTGAGTCCCTTACAACTGACAGTTTATCTCATTAGTAAATTAGAAATCTTCCCAACTGAATAAATAGTCTTATTCTCAAGGTAGTAATATGTCCATAAAATGGTAAGTAGCCACTTAGTGCCAGGTATTGTACTAGACACTAGGAATACATACATAAGGAAGACATAATCTAATACAGATGTCTAATAAACACTTGGGGCACCCTGGTGGTGTAGTGGTTAAGAGCTTGGCTGCTAACCAAAAGGTCAGTGGTTCAAATCCACCAGCTGCTCCTTGGACCCTATGAGGCAGTTCTACTCTGTCCTGCAGGATCTCTTTGAGTTGGAATCGACTCGACTGCAACAGGTTTGTTTTTTTGGTAATAAACACTTGATTAAAACGCAACCTCATCAGAGGTCAAATAAATACCAATTATAGCACAATACCATTTTTCTCCTATAAATGTGGCCAAAGTTTTTGAGTCAATGATAACCTGTAATGATGAAAATGTAGGGAAACTGGCCCAGAAAATCCACTTAAATACACAAAGATTTGTAGATAAGGTTAATAAATATAACCATATACACAGATAGTAAAAGACCGAAAGGAAAGCACTAACACGTTAACAAAGGCGGGATTAGGACAAAGTGCATTATTTTTTTAATTTGAATATTCTCATCTGTTCTAAATTTCCTACGATAAACATCATAGTTATTATAATCAAGAAAAAAAAATCTTTATAAAAACCATACTCTTACACATTAATGGAACCATTTTTCTGGGAAGCATCTTAATAAACAAGTAACCGAGGTTCCAAGTCTGCAGATTTGTCTGAGATGATTAACAGATTATTAAGAGATCAGACACCGACAGTTGAACTCAAACAAAAAGCAACTACACCTTAAATTCAAGCCTGAAACAGTGGTTGACTTCCTTCATGCTAGCATTCTATTTATCACTTGCCATTTAACTATGTAAATTACTTACTTTAAAAAAATGTTATTTGGACATGTTTCAGAAGTAATTTCTGAGATGTCACACTGTTAATATTTCTCTATTCAGAAAAATACTCAGGTATCTCTACATTTTATTTCCTGACAGCAAATAAGGACTTTATGATGGGGGAGACCCCTTAATCATTGATGGCTTAGTTTTCTTTCTTACTGAAGCTTAAAAGTATTTTCAAAAGATTAAACAAATGTTATTTTCTGGTTGCTGTTTATTCCAATTCTTATTTGGTCTCCTCAAAGAATTATAATAGAAATTGCTTTTTAAATAAGCCTTAAATTTTTGTTTTAGTTTTAGTTGTAATGAGAGATTTTTTTTCATATACATTTGTGTTGATCAAGCTTGTTGGGAGATTTTCATGTGGTGGGGGGGGTGTCTTCTTAAATGCTTTTAAATTTATTATATGAAGTGACACCATCTGTAACCTGTTTAAAGTAAAAACTCAAAAAGCATAGCCATCTGCTACTTAAAGCAATAAAATTAGACCTGAGAATACTGATGGTAAACATAGTCTGAAAGAACTCTGACCAGGAAGGTTCCCAAACCCAGTTAGATCCTCTCTCCCACTCCTATTAAGCCATCATCAAGCAAATGCAGTCAGATTTGGTGTTACTAATAGCAAACCGCTGGAAGTTGGACTAAATTCTCAAAAGCTTTTAAGATCGGCCTCCTAATAGCCAGAGACCAAAACACTAGATACGATTAATCTGGGCCAAGAAAGATCCAACAAGTTGCAATTAGCAACTTGAGCCATCTGGCCAGGCTCTCCCTCTCCTTTAGGTCCCAGCTTGGCAACTTAATTAGCATTAGGTTTTGAGTCATAATTTTTAAATGATGTAGAACATAGTATTTCTGTCATGAACAGGACAAAATAAAGGCAGGCTGGAGACATAGATTCCACTCTTGTGACATGCATTAAGATAAAGACATGATGGGGTATTTATATACTTGACTTAAAGGTGACTTGCTACATAAACTACATAACTAATCCTGTTTTCAGATCTGGCAGGTGAAGATAAGAACCTCCCTCCTCCCAAAAAAATACAACCTTCTGAAGATTTACACAAATTATCATTGTCTGCCAGCAAGAATAATAAGTTTATTGGTATCTGGCTTTCTGGTTTACATAGCTCTTTGTCTACAAAATTTCAACAGTTTTATGCAGTGATATAAAAGTATTCTCCTTCAGTATATACATCTGGAGTCTGTGGGCTCAAAGTTTGGCCCTACATCAGCAGCAATGGGATCACCTGGAAGTTTGTTAGAAATGGAAAACTTCAGGCTTACCCCAGGCTTACAGAATCAGAATCTGCATTTTAACAAGATGCACATGTGATTTATATACACATTAAATTTTAGTGCGTATCAGAATCATCTAGAGGTTTTGTTAATACACAGACCCCTGGGTTCCACCTGCAGAAATTTTTGGTTCCATAGGTCTGAAGTGGAAAAAAGAATTTGGATTTCTAGCAAGTTCCCAATGTTGTTCCTGCTGATGGTCTGGAGACCACATTTTCAGAACCACTGTTCTTGACTAGAGAAAGCTTTGTGTCATGTATAGTTGTGTAACAGATTATTCATATTTCAAGCAAGAAAATGAATGACAGGGATCTAAATTTAAGAACATCCCATTGAAAGGCCACTAACTCGACTGATTAAAATTATATTTGACCACTATAGTACACTGAGGAGCCCAGGCGGCATAGTGGTTAAGAGCTCAGCTCCTAACCAAACGATTGGCAGTTCAAATTAACCAGCCACTCCTTGGAAACCCTATGGGGCAGTTCTACTGTGTCCTATAGGGTTGCTCAGCTATGAGTTGGAATCGACTTGACAGCAATGGGTATAGTACAGTGAGGGGGAGGAGGACTGCCTAGCTCACCAGGATTCTCCCAGTCACAGCAGCTGTGCTCTCTCACGTATCCCATGGCAATATGGGTGGCTGAAACCAAGGTAGAGACAACACACCCTGTCTGGCCCAATCAAATTTGCTCATCTAGGGATTTGGAAACCTGAATAAAGACAAGACTGCTATCTCCTGTCATTCCCAGACTCCGTTGTTTAGTTCTTCCACCAATCCAGTAAGCTACCAATAATTCTTCCAATATTTAAATTCTTCTTCCAATAACTTATTCTTTTCCCAAATTAGCAGAATTAGTGTCTGCTGTCTACAATCAAATTATAAATACTTTTATTCATCAGCATTCTTTCTTTCCTAAGAACCATTTCCTCCATGAATCCTTTTTGGGTTTTATTCTATTAAAGCTTGATTAAAGGAGCCATGAGTTAGTGCCAGAGAATATAAAGAATAATGAAAACAGGCATGTCTTATGCAACCCCAGTGGCCATCATCCTTGTTCCCTATTGTATTGTCTGTTAGAGGAAGATTGCATGCCCTCTGGGAAGAGATGAGATGGGTATTCCGTTGGTGTTGGTACAAAGCCTAGCACTGACCGTAACTGTGGAGCCCAGTTCTCACACATCTTCCCTTTTGTGGGTAAACAGCAGTCATAAACATGCTGAAAAAGAACTCTAAGAGACATGCGAAGAAGTAGCTTGAACATCAGCAGGGAAGGGGAAGGGTGGGGCATGCCAGGAGCAGGAAAAACAATGTTTCGCTCCACCAGTTCTAATGAGGCATTTTCCACTTTGTGAAATATGCCAAGACTCTGCCTTCAGCATTAGTTTTTGGTGCTTGGAAAAGACATTTTATCCCTAGCAGGAACTCAGGGTATGTAAATGTATTAGTAGTTCATCTATTCTCTTGGTGATCTCTAGATGGTATATAGGATGCCTAAGGGCAAGGATGATCTGATTCCCCTACTACTACTTTTACCACTGTAAAAGTTCTCAATGTTTAATCTCTTGGATTTTTCACAACTAAATGTCATCTAAATGAACAAGATGTTATGAAACAACACTGGCCATGTCTCTAATTGATACCACATTGAAGTATATCATTACCCTGAAATGAGAACCTTTAACTTGCTGCTGCTTCTTCGGGGGCTTACAAAAGTTTTGAACTAGTCAGTGCTGAAAACTTCCAATAAAGTTTCAGAGAAATCATTAGCACAGAGACGCAGGGGCAACCAGGGAAGAGGGAGTGGGAAGCAGGTCTATTCCCCTCAAATCCCAAGGTAGATGTTTCTTCTTCTCTTCTCTCACACACTCGTAGAGTTTTATGGAGAAAAAGGATAAGATGAATTTGTAACAGGGAGCCTGTAGACCCCTAAGTCTATTAATTTTCTCAGAAAAGAGGTCGTGAAGGGAAGTTGTAGGCATGATGTTCATTTGGCCCACACCATCTCCCTTGTTCCCTGTAGTTGAGATGGAACTGTGAAAGCCCTGTCCTTCTGGTCGTCCCTAAAAGGAGTTTTCTTAAATTCTGGGCTGATGGGGCAGCTCCTCCCTTCCCAGAAGCTTAAGAATATCCAGCCTTTATCTGGAAGACAGAATAAGAACACTCTGCAGTAAGTAACTGTTACCTCAATGAATTCACAAGAAGAGGACAAATAGAAGCCCCTGCAGGTTGTGATTTGAAGTGTGTTGCCTCTGCTTACTGGAAGGAAAGACTTTAGGATAAACACAAAGTAGATGAGAACCATAAGGCAAAAGTAACACAGATGTTAGCTGAGGCCTCTCTGGCCCCTAGAGTACTAGATATAATTGATCAAAACCCTTCAGGCTTACCCCAGGCTTACAGAATCAGAATCTGCATTTTAACAAGATGCACATGTGATTCATATACACATTAAATCTTAGTGCGTATCAGAATCATCTAGAGGTTTTGTTAATACACAGACCCCTGGGTTCCACCTGCAGAAATTTTTGGTTCCATAGGTCTGAAGTAGAAAAAAGAATTTGGATTTCTAGCAAGTTCCCAATGTTGTTCCTGCTGATGGTCTGGAGACCACATTTTCATTGCCCTGTGTAAGTCTAAATCCTTCTCCAAAATAAGCACCATGTATATATAGTGGATTCACATGTTTGGTTCACCTCTGGCTACAAGAAGATCATGTTGCCATCTCAAATATGCTGCCTCTGTCCTCAACTGCATCAACTCAGAGCAAAAGTCAGCATCTGTCTCAATTCCCTCATGAGTACATATGCACATTCTCTCTCTCTCCCTCCTTCCCCCTCCCACCCCCGTCTCTCTCACACACACAAACACATCTTATTAGGAAATGAGTGAATTTTGGTGTATATTAAGATTTCTCTGGATGTAAAGGAGCAATTTTAAAAGCTCTCCAAGGTTCTCTCCACCAGGTATGTTTTAATAACTGCTTTGCCCTCAGGCCATCTTACTCACTGTGTGCTTCTAGTTCTTCTCTTTCCTTCTCATTTTCTCTTTCTCAAAAGCAAAAGCATATTCCTTTCATTGCGTCCTGCAGAGCAGTATGACAACCTCCTTTGCTGCTGGGCTTCTGTCCTTACCATGTCCTCAGGACTCAACTGTTACCCAAGCATAGACCTTTAGGGCAGTGGTTCTGAAGTATGGTCTCCAGAATAGCTGCAGCAGCATCACCTGAAAATGAAAATTCTCAGGTCACACTCCAGACCTACTGCGTTAGAAACTCTGTTTTAACAAGTCTTCCAGGCGATTTTGAAGCATACTAAAGTTTGAGAACCACTGGTTTAGGGAATAACAGTTAAGGAAGAGGTGGAGGAAGGGCTGCCAACAAAGGAGATGGAGAAGGAATGTTTCCACAGTAGAATGAATACTACTTTCAAAGACAGTGCCAATAAATGGCTTGAAGGGAGGAAAAGTTTAGCCACGCCCCGCCATGAATAAATCTATTGTTACTTTACCAGTACAGCTTCAATACAATGCCCCATTTCCCAGTTCCCACTAGATTTCCACACTCCTCCAATAAACCCCTTTACAAAAAGTCTGAAGCTGCCAATGATTGCTCTAATGTTGCTTTAGCTGTTACAAAGGCTGATAATAAGATAAAATTCATATTTATAATCAGAAAACAATTGCTAAAGACAGATACAAAATAAGAACAGGGCATTTAAGCACACATACTATGGAAACCAAATAGGATAGTTGGCTTTGTTTTATATGATAAATCCTAAAATCTCTTCTCTGTTTCTTTTGTATAGCTAAATTGGAGCACTGAGCAAACAATATATTCAAAAGACATACCAGTTGGCTCCAAATTCTAATAATAAATCATTGTAGATACTGGTCATTGGCTAATTATTTTCTGACTTGTCATAGCACAAAGTTTTTGGGCTGCCTCCATGCATGGTCAAGGTCAACCATTGGAAATAAATATTACAAAAGGCACCATAGAGCCAGCAGCTGGGGCGGGGGGCAGGGGGTGGTTGTGGGGAAGCAAATGCATGTGTGGGAGGGGATGATGAAGAAAACTGGAAGGTTTAATGCCCTACATTTCTCCTCTACCCCAATTAGAAAAAGCAAGAACAAACATCCTTCACAGTTTAGGCAATTCAGTGATCTGCCACTTGGCAGGATATTGTTTTATTGACCATAACTGGTTTAATGATAAAAGCAAAGGTAAATAACCTGTAGAAATTTTCAGTGAAGTCAAAAATATTCTCCTAGTTTTCTAATCCACTTTATATGCCTTCTTATATAGTTAATATTTGCATTAGCTACATATTCCTACAAAACAATTTACTGCAAAATTTAGCGGTTTGACACAACAAACATTTATCTCACGTAGTTTCTGAGGGTAAGGGAGCAGCTTAGCTGGATGATTGCGGCTCAGAGTCTCTCGTGAGGTTATGGTCAAGATGTCAGCCAGTGCTATCTCAGAAGGCTTTCCTGGAGCTGGAGGATCCACTTCCGAGATGGGTCATTCACATGGCTGTTGGCAGGAAGCCTCAGTTCCTCACCACATAGGCCTCTCCATATGACTGCTCACAACATGGCAGCTAGCTTCCACTAGAGTGAGCAATCCAAGAGGGAGAGAAGAAGGTATGGTGCCTTTTATTACTTCCAAAATGATGGTCTCTGAAACTGTATATCACCACATCCACTCTATTCTATTTAAAGAAGTGGGCCAAGAAGTACAGCCCATACACGAGACAGCAAGAATTAGGCTCTATCCCTTGAAGGGAGGCATAGCAAAAAGTTTGTGGACATATTTAAAATCACCACAATAGTTTAATATACATATATTGGACTTTTCTACATAGATATTTCATCAGTGAAGTAAATGCAAACACATACAAAATTTTTTATCAAAATCAACTATAATCAGCAGTACTGCTTACACAAATCTATATATGTAAAAAATGGTATAGCACTACACATATGCAAGTAAAAATGTAAATTCGTAGCTTTGATATTGTACAATAGTTAAGTATAATGTACCTGGGACTTCTCTGTACTATCTTTACAATTTCCTGCAAATCTACAAATATTCTAAAATAAAAAGTTAAAAATAAGAAAAAAATTATGCAAAAGCCAAATGTTATGATTGAATTTGTCCCCCAAAAATGTGCGTCAACTTGGCTAGGCCATGATTCCCAGCATTATGTGACTGTCCACCATTTTGTCACCGGTGTGATTTTCCTACGTGTTATAAATCCTACCTCTATGATGTTAATGAGGCAGGACTCAATCTATAAGATTAGCTTGTATTTTAAGCCAATCTCTTTTGAATGATAAAAGAGAGAAGCGAGCAGAGACATGGATACTTCATACCACCAAGAAAGTAGAGCCAGGAGCATGCATCCTTTGGACCAGGGATCCTCGTGCTGAGAAGCTCCTTGACCAGGAAGGGATTGACAACAAGGAACTTTCCTCAGAGCTGACAGAGAGAGAAAGCCTCCCCCTGAAGCTGGCACCCTGAATTCAGACATCTAGCCTACTAGACTCTGAGAGAATAAATGTCTGTTTGTTAAAGCCATCCACTTGTGGTATTTCTGATACAGCGGCACTAGATAACCAAGACAGAATTTGGTACTGAGAGTGGGGTTCTGCTCTAACAGATACCTAAAATGTGGAAGTGGTTTTGAAACTGTGAATGGATAAAGCATTCAGAAGGAAATGAAGACAGCTGTTACACTGGAGACGACACAGATGGCAAGAAGCAGCAGCAGAGAAATGGCAGTGGTAGAGAAATGGCAGCAACCGAACCAGGAGACTGGCGCAAGACAGTGCTGGAGCCGACCCACAGAGTGGAACAAGAGAGCTTAGTGCCTTTGGCAGGAGGCTTCCTGGTGGAGTGGAGTGCCTCCAGGCACTTACTGGTGGAGCTAGGCTTGCAGACCCACAGAGCAAAAGAGCTGAGTTCTTCCGGCTGAAGTTTACTGGCAGAGTGTGGTGCCTCCAGGCACTTATCAGTGGAGCTGAAGAGCTTTGGAACACTTGGCTGAGCAGGGAAGACACCGGTGGTGAGACCCAAGGGGTAGAGAGGCCAAGGAACTAGGAAGCAGAAGCTGAAGAGACAAGGAACACAGGAAGCAGAGCTGCCTCAGTCTCAAAGAATAGAGTCACTACTCAGATGAACTAGGAGAATGGGGCCGTCTAAAGCCAAGGGGGAAGGGTTGTCATTCTAGTGGCCCTGGAAGGTAGAGCTGAAGCACAGGGCCAAGGGGCCTGCACTCAGAATCCAGAGAGTGTGGTCAATACCTAGTCTGGAGGGTCAGGCCATTGTGTAAATGGTCTCAGAGAACACAGGATTATTTTCAAGCCTTGAGGGCTAATGTAATGTGTTCTGCTGGCTTATTTTTCACCTGTTATCCTTTCTTTCCCTCCAAGTTCTCCCATTTGTAATGGAAATGTCTAGCTTGTACCTGCCTGCTCTAACAGTGTACTTTGGAAGCAGATAACTTGTATTCTAGATTTCACAGATGAAGAGGAATTTTTGGATTTTGGACTTAGAGTTGATTGAAGATTTTTTCTAAGATATGATGAAGTGAATGTGTTTTACATGTGGCGAGGATATGAATTTTGGGGGGGCAAAGGGTAGAATGTTAAGGATTGAAATGTGTCCCCCCAAAATGTGTGTCAACTTGGGTAGGCCATGATTTCCAGTATTGTGTGACCGTCCACCATTTTGTTATCTGATGTGATTTCCCTGTGTGTTATAAATCCTGTCTTATGATGTTAACGAGGTAGGATTAGCAGCAGTTATGTGAATGAGGCAGGACTCAATCTACAAGATTAGACTGTGTCTTAAATCAATCTCTTTTGAGATATAAAAGAGAGAAGTGAGCAGAGAGACATGGATACCTCATACCACCAAGAAAGTAGAGCCAGGAATGCATGTCCTTTGGACCCGGGGTCCCTGCGCTGAGAAGCTCCTTCACAGGGAAAGATTACTGACAAGGACCCTTCACCAGAGCTGACAAGAAAGCCTCCCCCATGAAGCTGGAACCCTGAATTTAGATATTTAGCCTACTAGACTCAGACAATAAACGTCTATTTGTTAGAACCATCCACTTGTGGTATTTCTGTTACAGCAGCACTAGATAACTAAGACAATAACTAAGATGCCAACAAAAATCAAAATACTTAGAAAGAATCACTGTCAATGGTTTATATCATCTCAGACTATTTTCTAAACACAACCTTGCTTGCTGAAAGTGAAGAGAACTTGAAGCGCTCACTGATGAAAATCAAAGACTACAGCCCTCAGTATGGATTACACCTCAACATAAAGAAAACAAAAATCCTCACAACTGGACCAATAAGCAACATCATGATAAATGGAGAAAAGGCTGAAGTTGTTCAGTATTTCATTTTACTTGGATCCCCAATCAACACCCATGGAAGCAGCAGTCAAGAAATCAAATGATGCATTGCACTGGGCAAATCTGCTGCAAAAGACCTCTTTAAAGTATTAAGAAGCAAAGATGTGACATTGAAGACTAAGGTGCACCTGACCCAAGCCATGGTGGGGCTGAAATAGTATTCAAAGAGAAAGTTGTTGAAAATTCCCAAATTTAGAGAAAAATTCAAGAAGCTGAATGAACCCCAGGTAGGATAAACACATCAAAATGCCAGCAGTGATTCTTTTCTAGAGGATAAGACTATATGTGATATTTTCTCTCTTCTACTCTCTAGTTTTACATGTTTCATAATGAGCATTTATTAATTTCATAATGAAGAGGTAGTATAAATGTATTTTACCACCCCCACCAATACCTTACTCTTTTAAAATACCAGAGTAGCAGCAGTTGAACTTCTGCAAAATCTTAGCTGTAGCTGTCAACAGAAGAGTTTGCCAGTAGACAGAGGTTTGCACAGATATTAGTCACTGGGTGTCTTAGGCTAGGTTCTACAGAGAAGCAAAACCAGTGAAGCGTATATATACATATATATATATATAGAGAGAGAGAGAGAGAGAGACAGAGAGAGAGAGAGAGAAGGAGAGTGATAGATTTATCTCAAGAAAATGGCTCACTTGGTTGTAGAGGGTGGCAAGTCCCGAGTCCATGAGTCAGGCATCAGGCTGGAGGCTTCTCCTGACTCCTGTAGCTGCAGGGGCTGACAAACCTAAGATCAGCAGGTCAGACAACAGGCTGCTGGCTCATGGCCTGCAGAGGCTGATGAATCCAAGATCAGCAGGCAATACAGCAGACCACTGGCTAAAGTCCCAGGAACCAGAGGTCTGATGATGACGAGCTGGACGCAGGATCCAGAGTGAGCAAAAGCCAGCAAGATTTGCCTGAACATCCATATATATTAGATGCAGGCCACACCTCTGAGAAAACTCCCCTTACAACTGATTGGTTGATCACATCAGATCACATCATGGGGATGATTACATTATATCACAAAATGGAGGATAACTACATTATTACATAACTGCCAAACCACTGAGAATCATGGCCCAGCCAAGTTGACACACAACCTTAACCATCACACTGGGCAAAAAGAAAGAAGCAAATAATTAAATGTATAAAGAACTTTAGCAACTACAAAAGAAACTAAGTCAAGCATATACTAGTTTTCCAAGTGATTAATAGGGTTTTCCACAGATTATTCATAACATAGAGATCCCATCTTATATTTTCCAATACTAGTATATACAGCACAGAGCAAAGAGAAAGAGATTGGCATGGAGGTAGTTCAAGAGAAAGGTGAATTCTTTTGTAAATAGGTGTTCCTACAGATCTGAGACCATACAAGGGGTATTCACCTTTCTGACAGTGCATCTAGTGTAGAAAATTACAAGGGCTTTAACCTCAAAACAGTTTTTAAAGCCCCGACACCTGCTTCCTGATGCCAAACACCCACTCTCAAAATGCAAAACACTACACTTCGGAAGAAAATCTAATCATTACAGGAAAACAATTGTTGAATCAATCACAACCACTGTAACAATGATTTGGTTTTGAAAGAATGTTGTTATGTGCCATTGAGTTGATTCTGAAAAGAATAACACTGGCTAAAATAAAGATTAGTCATAACTTTGTATATCCTTAATTTTCTTAATCATGGTAGACCTTGAAGAATATAAATTTTAAATAAAAATTAATTTAAAATAATAATATACTATGAGCTACCATTTATTGATTACTTTCTGCCTTAGCTTGACTTTTCTAGGAGGCAAAATGTAAGGCAAAAGTTTATATGCTACTTTTTTATTAGAGTACAAACCCAGGGAATCAGGAGTGAGAAAAAGGAGAATGGGTCAAGAATGAGAAAAAGCAAACGTAAGTAGGTAATAGATGATGATAGACAGACAGATAGATATAGATACAAGATATATATATATAAATGTGTATGTGTATCTATATACCTGTCTTTTTTGTATATATCTGACCTATTTACCACTTGGTATCAAACACAACTTGTTCTATCTTCTGTGACCAAGAAGCTATATAAACTACTATCCTGGAACAATCCATCCAAGAGGAGAAAAGGAGGAAAATTTATCCTCTGGATAATATTTCTCATTGCTGAAGTTTTGCCACTCTGATGTTAACTCCCCTGCACCTCTGCGATGCATTTACATGGGGACGAAGTGGGTACTTCAGTGTCTCATACCTCAGAAGCAGTAAGGACATCACAGGGTAAGATATGAAATGTACACAACATAGACATCAGCAACGCACTATTATATTTTTCCCTTGTGAAATCAGTGATTGCAACAGCTTGGTGAAACAAGTGGCCAAAGGCTCCATTAATAGGTGAAGTCAAAAAGATCTGAGGAATCGTATAAAAGACACCTGATACAGGCCACCCCTTGCATCACTCAATTTCCACAAATAATATATGCTTGAATACAATTTAGGTTTCCATTGTTATTAAAACTAAATGTCCTCTTTTCTGCCCTGGATGGAAGATACAAGCCTAATTAGGCAGAGTCAATGTTTCAGTCCATATTTATGCATAGAAAGACTCATTATTATAAAATGTTGTCATGGATTGAACTGTGTGTGTCCCCCCAAAATATGTGTTGAATTCATAACTTATGTGCTTGTAAATATGACTCTGTTTGGAAATAGCGGGTTTCTTTTGTCATGTTAATGAGGTGATACTATTGTAGGGTGGGTCCTAAACCTAATCACTTTTAAGAGGTATCTTACAAAAACATAGAATAGATACAGAGAAACACACAGAGGGGGAAGACAGACACCAAGGAATGCCAAGGAACTACTGGGGCTACCAAGAAGAAGGGACTCCCCCCTGGAGCTGATGTCCTGATTTGGACCTCTAACCTCTAAAACTGTGAAATAATAAATGCTTGTTCTTTAAAGCTACCCACTTGTAGTAGTTTTTGTCATGGCAGCACTAAGTAAGGCGGATGTCAATTCTCCCCAAATTGATCTATAGTGTCAGTGTAATCACAATCAAAATCCACACACTTTTTTGTAGAAATTGACAATCTGACATAGATATATACAAAAGCAAAGAAACTAAAATAGTCAAAACAATTTTTAAAAATAATATAGAGGATTTACACTACATGATTTCAAGATTACAATGCTACAGTTACCAAGACAGTGTGGTACTGGTGTAAAGAGAGGCAAATAAATCAATGGAACAGAATAAAGTTTAAATATCCCATCAATTTATTTTTAATAAACATATCAAGGCAATTCAATGAGGAAAAGAAAATCATTTCAACAAATAGTGTTGGAATAATTGGATGACTATACATATAAAAATGAACCTGGACTCTTACTTCACACTATTTACAAAAATTAATTCAAAACTGATCAAAGATTAAACATAAAAACTAAAATTATATAATGGGGACATTGGTGGGTCAGTGGTAGAATTCTCACCTTCCATGCAGGAGGCCAGGGTTCAATTCCCAGCCAATGCACCTCATGCATAGGCATCACCTGTCTGTCAGTGGAGGCTTTCAGTGTTTCTATGATGTTGAGCAGGTTTCAGCGTAGCTTCCAGACTGCGATGGACTAGGAACAAAGGTCTGACTGTCTACATTTGAAAATCAGCCAATGAAAATTCTGTGGATCATAACAGTCTGATCTGCAACTGATCATAGGGATGGTGCAGGACTGGGCAGCATTTTGTTCCATTGTGCATGGGGTCACCATGAATCGGGCTGACTAGACAGCAACTAACAAAAAAAAAAAAAAAAAAAAGCTAGAGAACTCAGAAAAAAAACTTAAGAAATAATCTAGTGACCTGGAGTTTGGTAAGGATTTCTTAAGCATGACACAAAAAGCACAAACTGTTAAAAAAAAAAAAAATCAATAAATTATACTCCATCAAAACTAAAATCTTTTGTTCTTTTAAGATAGTGTTATGAAAATGAAAACACGAGTCACAGACTTGGTGAAATATTTGCAAAGCATATATGCAATTAAAGATATATTTATATTATACAAAGAACTCTTAAAATTCAATAATACAAAGCCAAATAAACAATTTTTAAAAATATGGAAATGAACTGAACAAACACTTCACCAAAGAAAGTATAAGTTCGAAAATAAGGACCTGAAAAATGTTAAATATCATGGATTGTTAGGGAAAAACAAAGTACAACCAAATGAGACACCATTACACACCCATTAGAAAGCAAAAAAATAAAAAAGACTGACCATACCAAGTGTTGGCAAGGATATAGAGCTACTGAAATATTCATACACTACTAGTGTGAATATAGAATGGCATTATAACTTTGGGGAAAAAAATCTCAGTTTCTTAAAAGTTAAAAATATACCTATCATATCACCCACTACTTCCACTCATTGGTATTTACCCATGTGAAACAAAAGCATACGACCACATGAAGACTTGTGCAAAAACATTTACAGCATTTTTAGGTATAACAGACAAAAAATGAAAAAAAGAAAAAACAAAGTTGATCAACTGGAATGTAGATAAACAAATTGTGGTATATCCATACAATAGAATACTGGTTAGTAATAAAAAGTAATGAACTACTGTTACTCACAAAAGCATAGATGAATCACAAAATAATCATGCTGAGTGAATGAAGACACACAAAAAAAACACACTGTATGATTCCATTTATATAAAATTCTTGAAAATTAAAACTACAATGACAGAAAGCAAATCAGTGGCTGCCTCTGGAGGGGGCAGGGAGAAGGAGAGATTATAACGGGGCAGAAGGATACTTTTGGGTGTGACAAATATGTTCGTTATCTTGATTTTGATGATAGTTCCATGGGTATATACATATGTCAAAAGTCATCAATTGTACACTTTAAATATATGCAGTTTATCATATGCCAATCACACCTCAATAAAGCCTTAAAAATACAAAATAGTTTCTAATTAATCCTACTGTGTGTGGGATTTTAGTAATTTCCCATAAGTGCAGAATGCAGTTATGATACCTGCAAACTAGGGCAGGATCAAACTGTCCGCACATTAAAAATTAAGCCTAGATCAAGAGTGACTCAAAGTTGTCATCTGATCCTAGGTTAATCTCTTTCAAGATTACAGATCTCTTCTGAATATAACCATTATGACCAGTGTGATGGTTAATTTTGTGTGTCAGTGTGGCTAAGCTATGGTGCCCAGTTGTTTGTTCAAACACTAGTATAGATGTTGCTATAAAGATATTTACATGTGATTAACATTTAAATCAGCTGAATGTAGGTAAAGCAGATTACCCTCCACAATGTGGGTGGGCCTCATCCAAACTGGTTGAAGGCCTTAAGAGTAAAAAGTTTCCTGAGGGAGAAGGAATCTGCCTCAAGACTGTAACATAGATATCATGGGGGAGTTTCCAGTTCTGGACCTCACCTACCAATTTCAGACATAAGATTGCCAGAGTTTTGATGAAAAAGTTATCTAACATTCAATACTCTAAATTATTTCCCTTAGTATCATATCTTGCATTGGATTATTTACTTGCTAAATTGTTTCTTTCTTTCTTCTTCCCTTTCTTTTTTTCTTTTGATTCCGTTATGGAAAACACTTCTGGATCTGGGGTCCAAAAGTGATTGTTGGGGCCCATGAAGACAGCCCATTATTGGCCTCTTATAATATTATTTATAAAATGATTATCTCTTTACTTTTGATGCTTAATATATTTAACAAAAGCACCAGTCCTCTTAGGAAAGCAAGATGGTTGAGGAAATCTCTATTCCAATTAAGTAGTATACTACCTAGAAGTGTTTGGGAACCACTGAAAATCTACATTTATTTTTCCTTTTGGAATAGGGGAGTTGGGAGGGAGGAGAAGAAGAGTCCATGAAGTCCTTGCTATGAAGGCTTTTGATTTTCTTTGACCTACCATTACCCAGATCAGCTTGGACCAGTTTAGAAGAGCCATTTCTTTAGTAACAATGGCATTAATTATGGGTAAACATTATTGTTGTTAGGTGCCAGTCGAGTAGGCTCTGACTCATAGTGACCCTATGTATAACAGAACAAAACGTTTGGTCCTGTGCCATCCTCACAATAATAGGCATATTGTGTCAATCCATCTTGTTTAGGGTCATTAGAAATTGAATTGTATACCCCAAAAATATGTGTTGTAATTCCTAACCTCGATACCTGTGGTTATAATCCCATTGAGGAATGGATTGTCTTTGTTATGTTAATGAGGCAGGATTAGTGTAGGGTGTATCTTGAGGCAATCTCTTTTGAGATACATTGTTGTTGTTAGGTGCTGTCCAACCAGTTCCAACTCATACCAACCCTATGTACAACAGAACACAACACTGCCCAGCTCTGCGCCATCCTCATAATCGATGCTATCTATGATTGAGCCCATTGTTGCAGTCACTGTGTCAATCCATCTCATTGAGGGTCTTCCTCTTTTTCACTGATGCTCTACTTTACCAAGCATGATGTCCTTCTCCAGGGGTTGGTCCCTCCTGATAACATGTCCAAACTACGTGAGACAAGGTCTTGCCGTCCTCACTTCTAAGGAGCATTCTGGCTGTACTTCTTCCAGTAGAGATTTGTTGAGATATAAAAGAGATTAAAACAAGCAAGCCAGCAAGCAGAGACAGGGGAAGAGAGATGCCAAGCCACATGAAGACCACCCAGGAGCAGAACTTCAAAGAGACTAAGGCCTTCCTCCAGAGCCAACAGACAGAGAAAGCCTTTCCCTAGAACTGGCACCCTAAATTCAGACTCCCAGCCTCCTAAACTGTGATAAAATAATTTTCTGTTTGTTAAAGCCACCCATTTATGGTATTTCTGTTATAGCAGCACTAGATAACTAAGACAGAATATGGTACAGGAAGAGTGAGGTGCTGCTCTAACAAATACCTAAAATGTGGAAACAATTTTGGAATTGGGTAATGGGGAGGCTGGAAGAGTTTTAAGGTACCTAATATTAAAATCTTAGATTGCCTTAAAGAGATTGTTGGTAGAATTATGGATGTCAAAGACAAGGCTGGTGAGGGCTCAGAAGGAAGTAAGGAGAGCTATAAATGTCTCTTCTTCTTAGAGAATACATATGGAACCAACAACACGATGTTGCTAGAAATGTGGGCATTAAATGTGTTTCTGGTGAGCCTTTAAAAGAAAATGATGAACATGCGATTGGACAATGGAGGAAGAGCGATGCTTTTTATGTAATAGCAAAGAACTTGTCCGAATCATGTTCAAGTGTTTGGTAGAAGGTAGAAACTGTAAGTGATGAACTTGGATATCTGACTGAGGAGATTTCTAAGCAAGATCTTAAAGAGGACTGTGGTTTCCCTTTGCCACTGATAGTAAAATGCTAGAGGGAAAAAGATGAATTTAAAAATGAACTGTGCAAAATTAAAACAAAACTTAAAGATTTGGAAAATTCTCTTGTACAAACTAAGGACATGTGTCCTAGAATGTTCACCAAGGATGTGGCTACACAGTCTTTTGTTAAAGAGATTAAGCCCATAACTGATGGATCTAATCAACTTCCATAGCAGAAAACCCATCAGCTTAGGTGGAAGGGGACAGAGAAAGAACAAAAGAAGAGAATGCGTCTGCCTCCTGTAATTCTACAGGCCAGAAACAGGCCAAAGAAGCTGTATCTGTTGTCCCCCAAGAAAAGAAAAGAACCATCCCTGGAACAGCTCAGAGATCAGCAGAACTGTTGGAAGGAGCAAACCTGCCTCAGTGTCAAAGGGTGGGTCCATGGCCTCTTGGATCTCAAAGGGTGAAGCCATGGTTCCTGGGGCGTCAAAGGGTAAGCCATGGTCTCCTAGATTTCAAAGAGTTAGATCTTTGCCAACTCAGTTCCAGAGTGTGGGGCTGCTGTTAAGGTGTGCCATGAGGATGGGGCCACCATCCAAAGCTGAAGGTGTGGGGCTGCCATGCCCAAGGGCAGAAGAATGAGGCCAGTGGGGCCAAGGGGGTGGGGTTGCCACTCAGGAGGACAAGGAGAATGGGGCTGCCTAAAGCCAGGGGAGCAGAGTTGCTGTCCCAGTGGCCTAGAAGGTGGAGCTGAAGCCCAGGGCTAAGAGTCCTCCACCCAGAATCCAGAGAGTGTGGCTAATACCCAGAAACTGGAGGGTAGGGCCATTACCCAGTGGTCTCAGAGAACAAAGGATTATTTTCAAGTCTTCAGAGCTAATGTAATTTGTTCTGCTGGACTTATTTGGTGCCTGTTATCTCATGGAAACATCTACCTTGTGCCTGTTCTACCATTGTACTTTGGAAGCAGATAACTTGTATTCTAGATTTTACAGGTTCACAGATGAAGAGGAATTTTGCTTCAGGATGGAATACACCCAAAGTCTCACCCATATTTAATTTAGATGCTTCAGAAGATGAGATTTTGGACTTGGAGTTCATTTAAGACTTTTGAGATGATGTGACGGGGTAAATGTTTTGCATGTGGCAAGGACATGAGTTTTGGAGGGGGCCAAGGGTAGAATATTATGAATTATGTCACCCCAAAATATGTGTTGTAAATCCTAACCTCTATGCCTGTGGTTATAATCCCATTTGGGAATGGGTTGTCTTTGTTATGTTAATGAGGTAGGATTAGTATAGGGTGTACCTTGAATCAATCTCTTTTGAGATACAAGAGATTAAAACAAGCATGCCAGCAAGCAGAGATGGAGGAAAAGAGATGTCAAGCCACATGAAGATTACCCAGGAGCAGAAGCTCAAAGAGATAAGGACCTTCCTCCAGAGCTGACAGAGAAAGTCCTCTCCTAGTGCTGACACTCTGAATTGGGACTTCTAGCTTCCTAAATTGTGAGAAAATAAATTTCCATTTGTTAAAGCCATTTATTTATGGTATTTCTATTATAGCAGCACTAGATAACAAAAACGAGGCTCTTCTTTTTCACTGACCCTCTATTTTACCAAGCATGATGTCCTTCTATAGGCATTTGTACCTCCTGATAACATGCCCGAAGTATGTGAGACAAAGTCTTGCCATCCTTGCTGCTAAGGAGCATTCTGCCTGTACTTCTTCCAAGACAGATTGGTTCGTTCTTCTGGCAGTCCATGGTATATTCGATATTCTTTTCAACACCATTATCCAAGTGCATCAATTCTTATCCAGTCTTCCTTTTTCATCGTCCAGCTTTTGCAGGCATACGAACTGATTGAAAATACCATGGCTTGGGTCAGGCGCATCTTAGTCATCAAAGTGACATCTTTCCTTTTTCAGATTTTAAAGAGGTCTTTTGCAGCAGATTTGCCCAATGGAATAAATCATTTGATTTCTTGACTGGTGTTTCCATGGGTGTTGATTGTTGATCCAAGTAAAATGAAATCTTTGACAACTTCAATATTTATCAGAGGTAAACAGTAGCATTAATTATGTCATATTTGTATAGCTTTAATATCTATGGTCTTCCATGCTGCCATTGGAAGACCATTGGACTCAAAGCCAGAAAACCAGGGTTATCATTCAGGTCCAATTATTGGATAACCTTATCAAATCATTTGTTTCATTCAAATATTTATTGTGTGCATACTATATAAAAGCACTTTTCTAGGTCCCACACATAATAAGATTAAGGTATCATCCTTGTCCTCAAGAATTTCAGAATCTTGTAAGGAATTTAAAATTTAATGGAAAAATTCATAACTTTGTTTTCTCAAAGGAAAATGCAGTCTAGAGATTTTTATAAGGCGCTTCCAGCTCTATGAAAACTTGGTACCCACAGTAAACAGAAAAAGTAAATAAAGCAGATGCCCCCTTTAGTGGATAAAGAAAACAATGCCTTTCTGTAGCTAACTGGTTCAGAACAGACCCATGCTGGAACACATACCACCTATCTCCTCATTCAGCCTTATTGCATATGTCTACAGCTATAACCTAGATCTTGGGCCAAACAGAGCTCAAGGTCACCACACTCAATCTAAACATAGCTTCCTCCCTTCTACACTACCTATCATGAAAACTTAGAATACCATGCAATCAAGATCAGACAAATTAGGACATGGATGACCTTCAAATTTCCTTTCAGCTCTAAGAGTTCTAAGAAATGCTGGTAAGGTATATATTCATTTAATCTCTTACAGGAAATAAAAGCATGGCCCCTCCCCCAGAAGCTTACAGTCTAGTGGGAGAGATAGGCATGTAAAAAACCATTTGTTAATGCTAGTGAAAGTGCTGTAATCAATATTTGCCCAGGGTGCTTTGAGTGCAAGCAGAAAAGAGCACCTGAACAAAGTGTAAACAGGATATGAAAGGAAGTCAGGGAGAACTTCCAGTAGCAGGCAATACAAGGAAGGAATAAGCATACTAAATAATCAAGAGTCTTAGACTGCAAAACTAACAATACACTTCTATGATCAGTTTAGCCATTTACATAAATTCCAAAATGTTCATGTAATGCTATTTGGTGTAACTCAGTACTATCTTAATTAGGCACAAAACCTAGAGTGAAGGTGTGCCTCCTGTGGAAGAGTAGATGGGGGAGTTTCAACTCTGGATGATCCTTTTGCGGATAAGAAATGATAACCCCTAGAGCTGTGCTTCTCAAATGTCCAAAAGAATGTGCAAAAGAATGTCCTAGAAGGCTTATTATAACACAGATTCCTGGGCCCTAGATTATTCAGACCCTGCTCCAAGAGATTCTGATTCAGTAGATCTAGGGTAGGGCTGAAAAAATTGCATTTCTAATACGATCTCAGATCATGATAATATTGATGCTAGTCTTCAGACAATACTTTGAGTAGCATTGCCCTCTAGTAGGCTAAAACTCTAGCCTGCTTCAGAATCCCCCAGAGAGCTTATAAGAACAGATTGCTGGACCTCACACCCAGAGTTTCTGATTCAGTAGGACCAAAAGGTCAGCAGTTCAAATCCACCACCCGCTACCTGGAAACCCTGTGGGCCAGCTCTACTCTGTCCTATAGGGTCGCTATGAGTCGGAATTGACTTGACAGCAAAGACTTTTTTTGGTTTTAGGTAGGTCCCTAGGTAGCACAGTTTGCATTCACCTGATAATCAAAATGTTGGTGGTTCAAACTTACCCAGCAGCACCGTAGAAGAAAAGGCCTGGTGCCATACTTCTGAAAAATCAACCAGTGAAAGCCCTACAGAGCTCAGTTCTACTCTGTAAAACATGGGGTTACCATGAGTTGGAATCAACTCAAAGCCAACTGGTTAGGAAGGGTTTGATAATTTGCATATCTAATAAGTTCACAGGCACTGCCTTTCTGCTGATCCGGGGATCACACTCTGAATATTACACTAGAAGTACTTCCTGCACAACAGTATTTCTTGTCAACAATTGCCTTGACCCCTAGAAACCACTGTAAAATAAGTACTAGGGCAGTAGGTGATAGGTGTAACCTAGAGTCAAATGGAAGATAGAGAATGTTAATGGGAAGGAAGAGATGGTCAATCGAGACCAAATGGAAGGAGAAGAGAATATATTTTAAGCACGCGTCAACAAAGTGGTGAAGTGAGAAGAACACCAGTTTTTCAGTCACACAAACATAGGTTCAAATCCTATGTATGATGTTATCTGCTGTAGGATATATACTCTAAACCCTTCTCTCATCTGAAAATGGGCATAATGATGCTTTTTTCATAGGATTGTTGTTCAATGTAGGAAATATATTTGAGCACCTGTCACATAATAAAAACCAATGAAATAATAGACCATATTTTTGTACGCAAGCTCATGGATTTTAGAGTATAGAATGTGGATCATTTTTCCAAATTTCCTTTATTTATTTATTTTTCTCCTAAGTGTCTTGATTTACTTGGTAACTGTGGTACTCTTCAATACCTGTGAGTGGAGAAGAAAGGAACACAAGTTTTACTCTCATTGTACCCATTCTGGTTTTCTTAGCATATGCCACATTATAATCTAGGTTGAGATGATTTAGGTTTCCACCTATCCATTCCAAAAAAAGAACCAAACTTGTTACCATTGAATTGACTCTGACTCATAGCAACCCTATGGGACAGAGTAAAACTGCCCCATAGGGTTTCCATGGAATGGCTGGTGGATTTGAACTGCTGACCTTTTGTTTAGCAGCCCAGACTCTTAACCACTGCGCCACCAGGGCTACTATCCATTCTGAGCAGGGTTCAAATCACACGTAAATTTTTCCTCATTTCTTCTGCTAGTATTTATTTTGATATTCCCAAAGAATATGTACTTTCCAACCATTGCCTGCTTTCCTGAAATAGCGATAATCTGACCTAGGAGTCTGTTCTTTTCAGTCATCAGATAAGAAGCTTCTTAGGATGTATTTGTACAACTGTCACTCTAGAACTACAAGGAACAGAATGTAAGTTCCACGCCAGCACTGTCCCTCTCACTCCCAGATCATTCCAACTATCCTACAGGCTTCTCAGTTTTTATTACCCTAAGTGAGGACAACATCATAATGCAATATGCACTTTTTCTTTTTGTAAACCTTTACTGTTTAATTTATAACAAAGGAATACAATCAAGTTGAACCATATAATTAAGGTGAACCGTATAATTAAGGTGACTATATAATTAATTATCCAAAACAGGACAATTTTGCCTAGGACAAATAGTAAACCAAATGGCGTGATGGTAGATGAGACACAAACCAGAACTGTCCTGGGTAAAGCAGTAAATATGATCACTTTACTTAAAATGAAAAATAGCAGTTTCCTGACACACCCTAATACCAAATCTTACTCCCCAGCATCGATCATTGTTAACTCTTTTATCTATTTCTCCCGGAAGTTATCTCCATTTTTCTAATTAATATAATTATATGATTAGTTTTTGATTAATCAATGTTAGACATGTGTTTGTTTTTGTCTCTCTGGTGTGAAGCTTTCTTCAAACGTCTAGTGGTGTTTGATTGTCCATTCACATTTAACAATATGACACTAAAGAGATGACTGAAAACTCCCTGAGGACAATGAGCACATTGATTAGAAACTTCACTTTAGGGTGCTCTGGAGTAGAGCTAAGGAGCCCTGGTGGCACAGAGATTAAAGTGCTCAGCTGCTAACTGAAAGGTCAATGGTTCGAACCCACCAGCCACTCCATGGGAGAAATATGTGGCAGTCTGCTTCCATAAAGATTTACAGGCTAGGAAACCCTATGGGGCAGCTCTACTCTGTCCTATAGGGTTGCTATAAGTAGGAATTGAGTGGGGTGGAGGATTACACTTCCCTTTAGGTCCCTGTAAGACGCCCCAGTGTCAGTGTGTGGGTATTCTGGTTTTCTAATGCTGCCTAACAACTAGTGCTAAATATAGTGGCTATTTTGCTCATGAATTTGCAATTTGGGCAGGACTGACTACTAAACTAAAAGTTGAAGGTTTAAACTCACCCAGAGACTTCTTGGAAGAAAGGCCTGGCAATCAGCTTCCAAAAGTTCACAGCCTTGAAAACCCTAAGGAGCACTCTGGCAGACTGCCCTCACAAGAGAGGGAGAACCTCAGTGTCCCCTGGACACCCACCTTGCTTCTTACCTGGTGAGCAACTGTGAACATTCCTATATGGCCAGATAGTGCCCACCTGGTGTGCCCTCAACTGTCTCATACATACAGTGAACAGTGACGAGGGCTCACCCTGCCCACCATTGCCCTGTCCAACTACGGGCAGGAAGTGAATGTCCCTCTGCTGCCAGATGAGCAATTGCCAAAGTAAACAGTAACCAAAAAAGAGCAGAAGTGGCAATATTAATCTCTAATAAAATAGACTTTAAATAAAATTCCATCATAAGAGATAAGGAAGGACATTATACAGTGATTAAGGGATCAATCCACCGAGAGGACATAACCGTAATAAATATCTACACACCCAATGACAGAGCTACAAAATACATGAAACAAGCCCTAACAGAAATGAAAGAGAAATAGACAGTTCTACAATAATAGTACACACCAACACACCACTTTTGACAATGGACAAAATAACTAGGAAGAAACTCAACAAAGATACAAAAGCTCTAAATAACACAGTCAACCAACCTGACCTCACAGACATATACAGAACACTAAACCCAACAGCAGCACAATACACATTCTTCTCTAGCACACATAGATCATTCTCTAGAATAGACCATATCCTAAGCCACAAAGTAAGCCTTCATAAATTCAAAAGTATTGAAATAATACAAAGAATCTTATGAGAGCACAATACTATAAAATTAGAAATCAATAACAGGAAGAACAAGGGAAAAATATCAAATACTTGGAAACTGAACAATGCCACACTTGAAAACCAATAGATAATAGAAGAAGTTAAAAATGAAATAAAAAGAATTCCTAGAATCAAACGAGCAAAAATACAACATACCAAAACCTCTGGGACACAGCAAAAGCAATGCTCAGAGCAGAATTTATAGCAATAATCACACACATCAAAAAAAAAGAAGAAGAAAGAAAGAAAGAAAGGGCCAAAATCAAGACCTTCACCCTACAACTCGAACTAATAGAAAAAGAGCAGCAAAATAAGCCTGTAGGCACCAGAATAAAGGAAATAATAAAGATTAGAGCAGAAATCAATGAAGCAGAAAAGCAACTGAAACAATCAACAAGACTAGAAGCTAGCTCTTCGAAAGGATCAATAAAATCAACAAATCACTGGTCAAATTGACAAAATAAGAAAGGAGATACAAATAACCAAAATAAGAAATGAGATGGGTGACATCATAACAGAACCAACTGAAATAGAAAGGATCATAACAGAATACTATGAAAAATTATACCCCAACAAATTTGAACACCTAGAGAAAATGGACAAATTCTTAGAAACACACTACCTACCTAAATTAACACAAATTGAGGTAGAAAATCTGAAAAGATCCATAACAAAAGAAGAAAGAAATTGAAGAGGTCATTAAAAAAAAAAACAAAAAAAAAACTACCAACAAAAAAGCCCTGGCCTGGACAGTTTCACTGGATAATTCTCCTAAGCATTCAGAGGAGAGTCAATGCCAATACTACTCTAACTATTCCAGACACAGAAAAGAAATGAATACTCCTGAGTTCATTCTATGAAACCAGCATAACCCAGATACAAAATCCAGGCAAAGACACCACTAAAAAAGAAAATAATAGACAAATATCCCTCATGAACATTGATGCAAAAATTCTCAACAAAATTCTAGTCAATAGAATCCAACAGCATATCAAAAAATAATACATCATGACCAAGTGAGATTCATACCAGGTATGCAAGGATGGTTCAACATTAGAAAATCAATTAACATAATCCATCACATAAATAAAACAAAAGAAAAGAATATCATGATCATTTCAATTGATGCAGAAAAGGCATTTGATAAAGTCCAACACCCATTCCTGATAAAAACTCTCACCAAAATAGGAATAGAAGGGAAATTTTTCAACATAATTAAGGGCATATACACAAAACCAACAGCCAAATTTATTCTCAATGGAAAGAGACTGAAAGCATTCCCCCTGAGAATGGGAACCAGACAAGGATGACCTTTTTCACCACTCTTATTCAATCTTGTACTGGAAGTCCTAGCTAGAGCAATAAGACAAAAAAGGGAAATAAAGGGCATCCAAACTGGTAAGGAACAATTGAAACTATCCCTATTTGCAGACAATATGATCCTATACATAGAAAATCCCGGAGAACCCACAAGAAAACCACTGGAACTAATAGAAGGATTCTTCACAAAGTGGCAGAGTACAAGATCAGCATATAAAAATCAGTTGGATTCCTCTATATGAAGAAAGAGAACTCCAAAAAGGAAATCAGGAAAACAATATCATTTACAATAGCTCCCCAAAAGATAAAATACTTAGGAATAAATCTAACTAGGGACATAAAAGACTTATACAAAGAAAACTACAAAACACTGCTGCAAGAAACCAAAAAAGAAATGGAAAAACATAACCATGCTCATGGATAGGAAAACTTAACATTGTGAAAATGTCAGTACTACCCAAAGCAATCTACAGATACAATGCAATCCCAATCCAAATTGCAACAACATTCTTTAATGATATGGAAAAACTAATCACCAACTTTACATGGAAAGGAAAGAGCCCCCTGATAAGTAAAACATCACTGAAAAAAAGAACCAAGTAGGAGGCCTCACACTACCCAGTCTCAGAACCTACTATACAGCTGCAGTAGTCAAAACAGCCTGGTACTGGTAAAACAACAGACACATAAACCAATGGAACAGAATTGAGAATCCAGAAATAAATCCATCCACCTGTGGACACCTGATCTTCATTCAACAAAGGGTCAAAGTCCAATGAGGAAGAAATAGTCTCTTAAACAAATGGTTCTGGCAAAACTGGATATTCATTTGCAGAAAAATGAAACAGGATCCATACCTCACCCCCTACACAAAAACAAACTCAATATGGATCAAAGACCTAAATGCAAAACCTGAAACTATAAAGTTCATGAAAGAAAACACAGGGACAACACTACGGGTCCTAATTTATGGCATAAATAGAATTTCAAACATAACTAAATATGCACAAACCCCAGAAGATAAACTAGATAACTGTGACCTCCTAAAAACTAAATACTTACGCTCATCAAAAGACTTTTCCAAGAGAGTAAAAAGAGAACTTACAAACTGAGAAAAAATATTTGGCCATGACATATCTGATAAAAGTTTAATCTCTAAAACATACAGAAAACTTCAGCAGCTCAATAACAAAAAGACAAGCAGCCCAATCACAAAATGGGGAAAGGACGTGAGCAGACACTTCACCAAAGAGGACATTCAGGCAACCAACAAATATGTGAAAAGATGATCGCAATCATTAGCCATTAGAGAGGTGCAAATCAAAACCATGATGAGATGCCATCTCGTCCCTACACGAATGGCACTAATCAAAAATTCAGAAAACAATAAATGCTGGTGAGGCTGTGGAGAGATTGGGACTCTCATACATTGCTGGTGGGAATGTAAAATTGTACAACCATTATGAACAATGATACGGTGCTTCCTTAAAAATTTAGAAATACCATATGATCCAGCAACCTTACTCCTAGGTATGTATCCTAGCGAAATAAGAGCCATCACACAAATAGACATATGCACACCCATGTTCACTGCAGCATTATTCACAATAGCAAAAAGACGGAAACAACCTAAGTGCCCATCAACAGATAAACAATTATGGTACATACACACAATGAAATACTATGCAACAATAAAAAACAATGATGAATCCGTGAAACATCTCACAACGTGGGTGAATCTCGAGGGCATTATGCTGAGTGAAATAAATCAATCACCAAAGGACAAATATTGAATGAGACCACTATTATAAAAACTCAAGAAAAGATCTGCACACAGAAAGAAACAATCTTTGGTGGTTCCGAGGGAGGGGAAGGGAGGGGCGAGATGGAAGGGGAAATCACTAGATAGTAAAAACAAAAAAAAAACCAAACCTGTTGCCGTAGAGTAAATTCGAACTCATAGCAACCCTATAGGACAGAGTAGAACTGCCCCATAGGGCTTCCAAGGAGTGCCTGGTGGATTTGAACTACCAACCTTTTGGTTAGCACCCATAGCTCTTAACCACAATGCCACCAGGGTTTCCAACTAGATAGTAGACAAATGTTAACTTTGGTGAAGGGAAAAACAATACATAATATAGAGGAAGTAAACACAACTTAACCAAGGCAAAGGAAGACACTTAGAGGAATACAAGGAAAAAGAAAAAAAAGAGGCAACCACAATAAATACTATAGCATATACAACCCTACAACAACAGTAAAAACAAATGACAACTTACAAGCAGACACACAGGCAGATATGTATACTGAATAGGGGAAGGAGGGTGTATAGGAGTATACACATGTACATATATAGGTTAGGCTGTGGATATTTTTACATACGTATTTGTATGTACAGCATGTATATTCACATATACAATAGAGCGCAAAGGGGGTACAGTCATAGAAGCTTCCTAGACACATCCGAACACCTTGAGGGACCAAGTTATCAGGGCTGAGGATTGGGGGCCATGGTCTCAGGGGACATCTAGGTCAACTGGCATAACATAGTTCATAAAGAAAATGTTCTAAATCCTACTTTGGTAACATCTGGGGTCTTAAAAGCTTGTGAGCAAAGGAGAATGAAGAAAACCCAAGACACAAGGAAAATATTAGTCCAGACGACTAACGGACCACATGAACCACAGCCTCCACCAGCCTGAGCCCAGAAGAATTAGATGGTGCCTGGCTACCACCACCCACCACTCTGACAAGGATCACAATAGAGGGTCCTGGACAGAGCAGGAGACAAATGTAGAACAAAATTCAAATTCACAAAAAAGATCAGACTTACTGGTCTGACAGAGACTGGAGGAACCCCTGAGACTATGGTCCCCAGACACCCTTCTAACTCAGAACTGAAGCGATTCCCGAAGTTCACCTTTTAGCCAAATATTAGACAAGCCTATAAAACAAACAATAACACACATGAGGAATGTGCTTTTTAGTTCAAGCCAGTATATGAGACCAAATGGGCGACACCTGCCCAAAAGCAAAGACAAGAAGGCAGGAAGGGACAGGAAAACTGAATGAATGGACACAGGGAAACGGGGGTGGAAAGGAGGAGAGTGCTGACACATGGCAGGGGTTGCAATCAATGTCACGAAATAATTTGTGCAGAAATTGTTGAATGAGAAACTAATTTGCTCTGTAAAATTTCACCTAAAGCACGATTTAAAAACAAAAACCTACGGAGTGCAATTCTACTATGCAACACATAGGTTCACCATGAGTTGGAATTGACTTGATGGCAACTGTTTGTTTGTTTTTAAGGGTCTTCAAGTTTTGAAGATCAAAACTTCAACGGCTAAAAGGAAGGCAGAAGTAGTAGTGGAAAAACTTTGCTTCTCCTGAAACAATCTACCCTCAGCTTTCCTACACTGTTTTTTGCCAATAGTATAGCATAGTAATTATAAGTGGGCTTTGGAAGCAGAATGACCTGAGCTCAAGTCTCTGCTCTATTCGACTAGTTTTGTGGGCACATAATATAAGTTTTCCAGACCTCATACAGCTGTTTACAATGCATTAAGGGGTTTAGAAAAATGCCTGGCAAGAAGTAAGCATGCAGTAGATTTTAGCTGTCATGGCTAGCAAGGTTCTGACTCCTTCCAACTACCCTTAGTTTTTCCTTAAAAATGTACACTTAGAAAATTTCTATTTATATTTTCATCAAAAAGTCTGGTCCTTAAGTCTTTGTCATTTTATTAACCGATAAGCTCCCACAAATCCTTAACCACCGTCAGTATACTGCAGCATTTACGATATGCTTGGAATCATTTCTTTCCGTAACTTACACATCATTTGTAACTGTACACCATTTAGAGCACACCATTTAGAGAAAGAAGTGTCCTTCATAATTAATTTTATTTACTCATTTAAAATAAATTCTTATTTTTTGACTGCCTGAAACTACATCCACCATAAAATATAATTCAATGTACACATCAATCCGTAAGTAATGAGTTACCTCGCTTTAAACTCATTCCCATTCTCCGTGCATATGTGGACACTTATGGACACACATTCCTTGAATTTCTCTTACCATACATATTGAATATTAATCCAAAACAATGTCTTGGATTTTTCTTTATATTCTATTAATATTTGTTGTAAGTTAAAGGAAAAATTGTCTTGGGAAGTTTTAGAACAAATAGTTTGCAAAGCTTCGTTCTTTGAGAACTGCAAAATAAAAAAGGAAGAGGCAATGAAGCCTAAAGCAGAAGATCTGATTTGTACTTTCACTCAATCAGTGCAAAGACTTGCAGCTGAAGAAAAATCTATGTATCATGCTTAGATATTTTTGGCCTGGCCCTAATTCAGCCACTGTCACCAGTCTGATTTCCGACATGCACATTTTCTGGGTCTTTTTTTTTTTTTTTTAATCTGCTAAACAGAATTTTATCATCCAGAGAAGGTAAAAACCAGCTCTTCCTGTATATATTTCCATTCATTGGAATAGATTAAGCATACATTAAAATTTGAGATGTATTTAGTGCAACATTTAGTAAGACAATTGCTCTATCCTATGTTTATACTGCTTTGTTGTTGTGATTACATTTTAACAGAGCAGACCAAAAGGAAATAAGAAAACAGTATTTCTCTAGCGCATAAAATAATTCTCCATTCCTGTTTGGTGTCACACCCAGAATGTTTATAGAACATGTGTCACACACAGAATTAGAGTTAACAATTAAAAACCAAATATTTTACATTTCATATATCATTTTTACCTATGACAATGCTCTAAACATCAAAAAGTTCCATACAGCTCAAATCAAAATATATGTAGAACAAGCGCTTCATAATCCTATCTTTGTGTGTTAACATCATTTATAATTGCTTGCCTACAAGTTTTTCAGGTGATTCATAAATGAGGCTTGCCAAACAGGTCAAAAGCACAGGCAAAGGCTCCAAAGTAATGAAACCCATGCTGGAGATTGAAATAAGGTTTTTCTGTCTTTTATTTCCTCCAGAAAGAAAAGTCAGTTTCCTGTTCTCTCAAAAGTGAATACATACTTTCAAGTCTTGTCAAGTTCTGGATTTTCAATTGCCACAAATAACTCTGAAATGAAAGAAGTGTGCTCTTCTCAAGTATGTCTCTATATTGTCTGCTTGAGCTGAGACAAACTTAAAGGTATTCACAATGAATTCCAGGTCTTAGAGGTGTAGAAAAACTTGCCCTCTAACCATCCACAGATGAGAATCAGGCAGCTAAAGTTACTCCTCAGTTAATCATCATCTTTCAAAATCACAGTGGGACCATCCATAGTCAGCTTTCTCTCCACAGAAGAGGAAATGACCGCTATTAACAGTGCTCCCTTCTTTAGTATTAGACAGTGACGGGCCCACACTGAGGTGATTTGCAGAGGACAGCTTTCTATGACCAGTCAGCTAAAAAAACACCTCCAAAGATATTCATTCCAGGCTAGAAAATAATTTTCTACCATTCAAATGAAGATTCATCCTTCACACCAATAAATATCCCTGTTAAGTGCTCATTATGACAACATACTTAGAAAAGAGTTCTAGTTCTGATGTGTATCCTACAATGGTTTGAATGAATCATGGATGAAAACCATGTCTCCTTTAAAAAAAAAAAAAATTACTGCAAAACATTAAAGTAAATCAAATTCACAAATATAAGATAGGTATATCTTATTATGCTGAGTGAAGTCAAGTCAGTCACAAAAGGACATATACTGTATGATCCCACATGTATGAAATATCTAAAATAGGCAAGCGTATAGAGACCAAAGTTTATTAGTGGTTACCAGGAGCGGGAAGGAGGCAGGAAGAGGGGATCATTATTTAGGAAATGGTGATTGTTAATGGTGATAGAAAATTTGGCAATGTTTACAGGCAATGGCTGCACATCATCATCAATGTAATCAATGGCAAATGTTGGGTTATATAGATTTTTACCCCAATAATAAAAAAAAAAAAAAATAGGAATTTTTAAGTGAGCAAATAGAAAAAGGCTAAGACTTGAAGCAGCGCCTTAAAAGTTCTGGTTTTCATTTTGCATGGTCCCTTAAGTGCCTCCCACGAAACTTAGATATTTAACCATTAATATTTGTAACCAACTTTCACTTCCAAGTTTAGATCCTAAATTCAAAGGCTTATCTAGCAGGTTCCCAAGCAATGCCCACGCTGCCAGTCTAGGGACCCCACTCTGAATAGTACTGCCCTAGAAAACTTTCTGCACACCAGGGTTTTTGTCAACAGTTTCCCTAACCCCTAGAAATCTTTGTAGGCAAGGTACTGGGACACTAGAGGGCAGGTATAGGCTACAATAGAACAAAGGGCAGGGGGTAGTAATGGGAAGAAAGAGATAGTGGGTAGAGAGCAAATGGAAGGAGAGGAGAAAATATCTTGAGCATGCACCAAACAAAGTGGTAAAGTGGAAAGAACGCTGTTTTTCTTAGTCACACTTAGGTTCAAGTCTCCTTTCTGGTGCTATGCATGGTGCTATCTGGTGCAAGACACATCTTCTAAACTCTTTTCTCATCTGCAAATAGGTAACGATGGTTTTTTTTCTTTTCATGAGATTGTTGTGTGTGTTCAATGTGGGAAATGTATTTGAGCACTTAGCAGATAAAATAATACAGCAGTTTCTCATACACAAGTTCATGGATTTTAGAGTATTGAAGGAAAAACTTGAATCATTTTTTTCAAATTTCCTTTATTTTTTTCTCTGTAAGTCTCATGATCTTCTAGACCAAGAAGAAAGAAGTCACCACGTCCTGCTGCATTTCCAGTTACACACACGTCTCAAATACAGTCTTATTTGTGTTTCTGGATTGTGTTTCCGTTCCCACGTGTACATGATGACGGTATCATTTCATCTATTGTAAAAGGCAGCAGCTCTTTATTTCACATGATGAACTACAGTTTCAAATGCTTTAGACTTTCTGGGTTTTTTTTTTTTTTTTGCAAAAGACACCAGAGGATAAATTAAAGAGCTGCATTTTATTTTAAGAGTCTAAAATCACAGAAGTCCCAAGTTTTGCTGTTGTTGTTTGGTTGTTTTTTGGGAGGGGAGCTGTTTTTGATGTAAGTACTGTTCTTCCATTTAGGCAAAATTTTGCCAGTGTTTTTTAGTTTAGTACACATTTTTCTCTCCTAGATCTAAAACAATCGAGATGAATTTTTAGTTTCTGTTCTGTTGTTTCTAGCTGTGATAATTTTACCCTCATATGGTACTACTTGATTCTTAAACAAATTAATATTATACTAGATTTAGAATAAAATCCAACAATAACTTAAATATCATTAAATAACACTACTGTAATTATTCTAAGTCATTTTTTGAACATCTTCTATGTGCCAAACATTAAACCATGTGTTTTAAATTCATTCTTTCATTTCCTTGCAAGAGATTTGAGGATGTCTTTCCAGAGTCATCAGAGTTCAAAGGGGACGAACCGAAATTCCCCTCTTCTCTAAAGTTCACTTGGACTAATTCTTTCTCATGACAGATCATATTCACAGGCCATAAATCACATTAGTTAAACCTACGGCTGTCATCAGCAACTGAGTCCACACCCAGAAGGTAATTATCAATGAACATGGCCTGCCAGGCTCCCAGTGGCCGCCGTGACTCCACCCCAAGTCTATTCAGGACTGCCTTGCCATCTGTGAGGCCCAGAGGCAGCTTTACAACAGTGTCCTATCTGCAGACTTCCCTGCAGGAATGTGTGAAAGTGAAAGGCCATGACCTTTCACCTTTCTAATCTGTACTGGCTTCTGCTTCTATCCCACAAATACGCTCCCACTCTCTATTTTCCTAAAAAAAAAATACATATATACACACACACACACACACACACACACACACATTTCCTCCATTTCTTTCTCTCTTTTCTTCCTTCATTGGATTGCTTTCACTGTTTATGACTAAATATTTATAAGGGTAATCCTACATTTGGCCTCCAATTATGAATGAAGTCTTTGCCACATATTTAAACCTCACAAAAATTTGGAATAATGATGAAAAAACTGAGGTTCAGAGAAGTACCTAACTTCAACACTAGGGTTCAAATTCACATCCGTCTAATGCCAAGACCTGTATATTGCTTCCCACACCACCATGGCACCTCCAGAGAGATGTCCACGCAGCTTACTCCTTTTTCTTACCAGGCCAAAATGCGTATCAATCTTCTACCACAAATCAGCATTTGTAACTTTCACCATGAAGTTGGGTTGTTGTTATTATTTGCTGCTGAGTGAATCCAACTCGTGGCAACCCCGTGTGTGCAGAGTAGAATTACTCCACATTAGTTTTCAAGACGGTAACCTTTTGGAAGCAGATTGCCAGGCCTGTCTTCCGAGGCACCTCTGGGTGGGTTTAAACTGCCAACCTTTCAGCTAGTAGTCAAGCGCTTAACCATTTGTGCCACCCAGGGACTCCTGAAGTTGGTTATCAAAGGTAATTACCTCTACCATGTGGTTCTCATGTGTCTAAAAGTATAATTATAAGGTATCAGGGTCACCTTTTGGAATGTTCCTTTGGGAGACAAAGCTTTGGCCATTTAATTCTGAGTCTTTACAGTCTCCTCACTGGGAGATCTGTAGGAAGAAGGAAACTTTAATCAGAGGATGGTACCATGAAAACTCTTCAAGAGACTGAAGAAGAGGAGGAGAGGAGGAACAGAGGAAGATGGGAAGTGGGAGACTAAGAGGGTCTAATATTTCCAAACCTAGTGAATAAGCATTTTTAACTAGTGACCAATGAGGTCCATGTGTATAACTCTAACCAGTGGTAGATCCAGGCTTCTTGCCTCTGACTGACTAGGTACTCTCCTGCCTCAGGACCTTTGCACATGGTCTTCTCTCTGCCTGAAATTCTCTTTCCGCATATCCTGGTAACTCTCTCTCTCTCCTCTCTCAATGTCTTACTCAAATGTCACCTTCTCAGTGAAACCTTCTTTGCTTTCTATTTTTTAAATCACAATACCCCCTCCTTCATATTTCCTCTCCTCCTTTGCTGCTTTGTTTTCCTCCACTGCACTTATCAGTATCTTGCATACTATGTGTTTCACTTCTTTTATTTTGCTTATTGCCAGCTCCCCTACTAGAATATAATCTCTGCAAGGACAGGGATTTTTGTTTACTGCTGTATGCCCAATGCCTAAACAGTGCCTGGCATATAGTAGGTGATCTAGAATATCTGTCAACTAAATGGGTGAATCTAAAGAGAATCTCCTTCCACCTAAGTCCCCTCAATGAACTGCTGTTTAGTAATGCAATAAGTTCTAGGCAATTTGACTAATCCCCCACCTCAATCCACTGGGGCACCTTTTCCTTAGTCTGGGGTCCATGAGTCACCAGGAAGATTTTTCTTCCAGTGTTCTTACCAGGACACCTCTGCCCTAGGCACTGAGTGTGATGTTCATGACAAGGCCGCATGCTGTGAATAGTAGGGATGAGAGCAGCTGCTTAAGTAACCAGTGCTTGAAGTAAACTATTCTCTGAATCAAGGATAAGGAGCTGAAAATGGCTATTCTCAACCTGCTTTATCATTTTCAGATTATAAAATGTTAGTCCCACAGGCCATAAGTTATAAGGCTGGCTGTGTCAGAGGAGTCCATGATATCATCACATTTCAACATTAATTGGTAGATCCCCTAGCTCTGGAAAAAGCTGATTTACAATAGTGTGTATTTGGTGCTGTTTGTTGAGCACTGTTCTCAATTTGTCCTTTAAGCCTAAAGGCTTTAACAATTTTTTTTTTTAATTTGTTTATTTTGGATAGTTAGTATACTTGGCTTGAAACTCAGTGAAAGAAGGGTTTTAAACAGTCATACCCCATTGGCCTTTCCCAAGAACAATTTATACTGGGGTCTAGCTGCAGGGGTTAAACACAGAATCTGCTTACAGCTCAGATTTCACAAGAAGGGAAATGCATGGTGTGTCTCCAAGGAATGTCAAGCCCAAGAAGCTGAAAGGGACTTGAGAAAAATTAAACATGTGCAAATTTTAGTTGCATTTTATTACTAAGCAAACAGGAAATCCAACATTAAGTGTAAAAGCATCACATGAGGCTCAGCCAGAAAGGGTTTCATTTAATGAAACTATGGTAAAGTTATAGAACTCTCAGTAGATGGCTGAAAACTGAAAAGATAATTATGGTGAAAGCTTATTTTTCACGTTTAATAAAATTAGCTGAAACAATGGGCTGAACCCCGAGGGCAAATCCAGCATGTGAGCAGACACAGCCTCTGAAAAAATTCCCAGGCATGTCTCTGGAAGTCACTAGTTTCTTGCCTTTTGTCTGGTGAATTACGGCAGCTTCACAGTGGTTCACAAGTAAAAACTAGTTGTTGCGGAGTCAGCTCCAACTCATTGTGACTCCATGTGTGTCAGAGTAGAACAGTGCTCCATAGGGTTTTCAGTGACTGGTTTTTTGGAAGTAAATCACCATGCTTCCTTTCGAGCCACCTCTAGGTAGATTCAAACCTCAAAACTTTTGGTTGGCAGAAGAGTATATTAACCATTTGCACTACCCAAACAAAAAAACAAAAACAAAAACAAAAACAAAACCGTTGCCATCATGTCACTTCTGACTCACAGCAACCCTGAAGGACAGACTAGAACTGCCCATAGGGTTTCCCAGGAGTGGCTGGTGGATTCGAACTGCTGACTTTTCAGTTAGCAGCCATAGCTCTTAACCACTGCCACAGACTCAAAAACCCAAGAAGCCAACAACAACAAACTAAAAAGTGAGGCACTAATTTAATTTTTTTTTTAAACTTTTGTTTTTATTGTACTTTAGGTGAAGGTTTACAGAACAAATATTTTCTCATTAAACAGTCAATACACATATTGTTTTATGACATTGGTTAACAACCCCACAACATGTCAACATTCTCCCTTCTCGACCTTTTTTCTGGTGAAAATATACACAATCAAAGAGACACCATTTCAAAAATTTCTACATGCACAATTCAGTAACATCAATTACATTCTTCTGGTTGTGCTGCTATTCTCACTTTAGATGAAGGTTTACAAAACAAAATAGTTTCTCATTAAACAGTTAGTACACATGTTGCTCTATGACAATGGTTAACAATCGCACGTCAACACTGTCCTTACTAAAAGTTGGGTTCCCTATCACCAGCCTTCCTGTCCCCTTCTGCCTTATAGTCCTTGTCCCTGGACTGCTGTTCCTCATTAGTCCCGTTTTGTTTTTTGGGGCTGTCCAATCTCCAGCTGAACAGTAAACCTCAGAAGTGACTTCACCGCTGAGCTAAAAGGGTATCTGGGGGCCATACTCTCAGGGTTTCTCCAGTCTCTTTCAGGCCAGCAAATCTGGTCTTTGTGTTAGAATTTCATTCTACATCCTTCTCCAGCTCTGTTCCGAACCCTCTGTTGTGATTCCGGTCAGAGCAGTCAGTGATGGTAGCCAGGCACCATCTAGCTGTACTAGACTCAGTCCGGTGGAGGCCATGCTAGCTGTGGTCCATTAGTCCTTTGGACTAATCTTTTCCTTGTATCTTCTTCCAAACGGGTGAGACCAGAGGAGAATTTTAGATGGCTGCACGCAGGCTTTTAAGACCCCAGATGCTACTCACCAAGGTAGAATGTAGAACATTGTCTTTATAAACTGTGTTATACCAATTAAGCTAGATGTTCCCAGAGACGATGGTCGCCACAGCCCTACGCCCAGCAATTCAGTCCCTCAGGGAGTTTGGATGTGTCTATGGAGCTTCCATGACCCTTCCTTGTACAAGTTGTGCTAGCTTCCCCAGTAATGTGTACTGTCTCACCCTTCACCAAATATACCACTTATCTATTGTCTATTTAGTATTTCCTCCCACCTCTTCCATCCCTTGTAACCAACAAAGATGGTTACTTTTTGTGTGTAAACTTGTACATGAGTTTTTACAGTAGAGGTCTCATACAATATTTGTCCTTTTGTGATTGACTTATTTCACTCAGCATAATGTCCTCCACTTTCATCCACGTTATGAGATGCTTCACAGATTCATCATTGTTCTTTATCATTGTGTATTACTCCATTGTGTGTAGGTACCATAGTTTGTTTATCCATTCATCTGTTGATGGGTATCTAGGTTGTTTCCGTCTTTTTGCTATTGTGAACAATGCTGCCATAAACATGGGTGTGCATATGTCTATTCGTGTAATGACTCTTATTTCTCTAGGCTATATTCCTAGGAGTGGGATTTCTGGATAGTATGGTATTTCTATTTCTATCTTTCTAAGGAAGTGTCATTTTCCAAAATGGTTGTATCATTTTGCATTCCCACCAGCAGTGCATAAGAGTTCCAACCTCCCCACAGCCTCTCTAACATTTGTTATTTCCAGAGTTTCTGACTCGTGCCAGTAACGGGGGTGAGATGGTATCTCATTATGGTGTTAATTTGCATTTCTCTAATGACTAGTGAACGTGAGCATTTCCTCATGTGTCTGTTGGCCACCTGAACATTTTCTTTTGTGAAGTGTCTGTTCATTTCCTTTGCCCAGTTTTTAAGAGGATTATTTGTCTTTTTGTTGTAGAGGTGTTGGATTTTCTTGTAGATTATGGAGATTAGACCTTTGTCTGACTTGTACTGTCCAAAAATTTTTTCCCACACTGTAGGTTTTCTTTTTACTCTTTTGGTGAAGTCTTTTGAAGAGCATAGGTGTTTCATTTGTAGAAGATCCCAGTTATCTATCTTATCTTCTAGAGTTTGTTTATGTTACTTGTTACGGTTTGTATCCTGTTAATGCTATGTATTAGGGCCTCTAGTGTTGATCCTATTTTTCCTTCTACGAACTTTATAGTTTTTGGCTTTATATTTAGGTCTTTCATCCATTTTGAATTAGTTTTTTTATATGGTGTGGGATATGGCTTCACTTTCATTTTTTTGCAGATGGACATCCAGTTTTGCCAGAAAAGTTTGTTAAAAGACTGTCTTTTCGAAGGGACAAAATCAAAACATTAACTACACAACTCAAACAAATAGAAAGAGAACAGCAAAAAAAAAAAAGCCCACAGCCACTGCAAGAAAGGAAATAGTAAACATCAGAGCAGAAGTAAATGCAATAGAGAACAGAAAAACAATAGAAAGAATCAACAAAACCAAAAGTTGGTTCTTTGATAGGATCAACAAAATCGACAAACCACTGGCCAGACTGACAAAAGAAGAACAGGAGAGGACACAAACAACCCAAATAAGAAATGAAATGGGGGACATTACAACAGACCCAACTGAAATAAAAAGGATCATAACAATATTATGAAAAACTATACTCCAACAAATTTGAAAACCTAGACGAAATGGATAAATTTCTTGAAACACACTACCTACCCAAACTACAACAAAGTGATGTTGAAAATCAGAACAGACCCATAACAAGAGAAGAGATTGAAAAGGTAATTAAAAAAACTCCCAACAACAATAACAAAAAAAGCCCTGGCCCAGATGGCTTCACTGGAAAATTCTACAAAACATTCAGAGAAGAGCTTGTACCAGTACTACTCAAAATATTTCAGAACACCAAAAAGAAAGCAACACTTTCCAATTCATTCTATGAAGCCAGCATAACCCTTGTTTTGGTATCAAGACACCACAAAAAAAGAAAATTACAGACCAATATCTCACATGAATATAGATACAAAAACTCTCAACAAAATTCTAGCCAGTAGAATTCAGTATCATATAAAAAATTAATATACCCCAACCAAATGGAATTCATACCAGGTATGCAAGGATGGTTCAACACTAGAAAATCAATGTAATCCATCACATGAATAAAACAAAAGAATCACATGATCATCTCAATTGCCACAGAAAAGGCATTTGATAAAGCCAACACTCATTCCTTAAAAAAAAAAAAAAAAAAAAAAAACTCTCAATAAAATAGGAGTAGAAGGGAAATTCCTCAGCATAATAAAATGCATCTATACAAAACCAGGAGCCCTGGTGGTGCAGTGGTTAAGAGCTATGGCAAGCTACGGCTGATAACCAAAAAAACGTTGGCAGTTCAAATTCACCAGTTGCTCTTTGGAAACCCTGTGTGGCAGTACTACTCTGTCCTACAGGGTCGCTATGAGGTCAGAATTGAATCAGTGGCAATGGGTTTGATTTGGTTTTATACAAAACCAACAATCAACATCATTCTCAACAGAGAGAGGCTGAAAACATTGCCCCTGAGAACAGGAACAAGACAAGGATGCCCTTTATCACCACTCCTATTTAACATTGTGCTGCAAGTCCTAGCTACAGCAATAAGGCAAGAAAAAGAAATACAGGCATCCAAAATGGTAAGGAAGAAGCAAAACTATCCTTATTTGTGGATAATATGATGCTATACATACAGAATCCAAAAGACTCTGTAAGAAAACTACTGGAACTAATAGAAAGATTCAGGAAAGTAGCAGGATACAAGATAAACATACAGAATCAGTTGGATTCCTATACACCAATAAAGAGAACTAGGAAAAGGCAATCAGGAAAGCAATACCATTGTTAATAGTCCCTAAAAAAATAAAATACTTAGGAATAAATCTAACCAGGGATGTAAAAGACCTATACAAAGAAAACTACAAAACACTATTGCAAGAAACCTACATAAATGGAAAAACATACCATGCTCATGGATAGGTAGATATGGTGCTTCCTTAAAAAGCTAGAAATAAAAATACCATATGATCCAGCAATCCCACTCCTTGGAATATCCTAGAGAAATAAGAGCTGGCACATGAATAGATATATGCATACCCATGTTCATTGCAGCATTAGTCACAATAGTAAAAGGATGGTAACAACCTAAGAGCCCATCAACAGATGAATGGATAAATGAACTATAGTACATACACACAACGGAATACTAACGCAATGATAAAGAACAATGTTGAATCTGCGAAACATCTCACAAGGTGGGTGAATCTGGAGGGCATTATGCTGAGTGAAGTGAGTCAATTACAAAAGGATAAATACTGTATGAGACCACTATTATAAAAACTCATGAAAAGGTTTACACACAGAAAGAAACAATCTTTGATGGATACTAGGGAGGGGAGACATGAGGAGGGAAAAACACTAAGTAGACTATAGATAAGTGGTAATTTTGGTGAAGGGTAAGACAGTACACAGTACTGGGGAAGTCAACACAACCTGACCAAGACAAAGTCATAGAAGCTTTATTGTTGTTGTTGTTAGGTGCCATCGAGTTGGTTCTGACTCATAGCGACCCTACAGGACAGAGTAGAACCTCCCTATAGGATTTCCAAGGAGTGCCTGGTGGATTTGAACTGCCGACCTTTAGGTTAGCAGCTGAGTTCTTAACCACTACATCACCAGAAGCTTCACAGACACATCCAGACTCCCAGTGGGACTGAATTACTTGGCTGAGGTCTGGGGACCATGGTCTCAGGGGACATCTAGCTCAATAGACATAACATAGGTTGTAAAGAAAATATTCTACATCCTACTTTGGTGAATAGCTTTTGGGGTCTTAAAAGCTTGGGAGTGGCCATCTAAGATACTCCACTGGTCCCACTCTGCCTGAGAAAGGGAGGATGAAGGAAACCAAAGACATAGGGGAAAGATTAGTCCAAAAGATTAATGGACCACAACTACCACAGCCTCCACCAGACTGAGTCTAGCACAAGTAGATGTTGCCCAGCTACCACCACTGACTACTGTGGCAGGGATCACAACAGAGGGTCCCATACAGAGCAGGATAAAAATGTAGAACAAAATTCAAACTCATAAAAAAAGACCAGACTTACTGGTCTGACAGAGACTGGAGAAACCATACTGACACAGTACGGCCCCTGGACATTCTTTTAACTCAGTACTGAAGTCACTCCTGAGGTTTACCTTCAGCCAAAGATTAGGCAGGCCCATAAAACAAACAATAATACAGGTAGTTCAGCCATGTATACGAGACTAAATGGGCACACCAGCCCAGGGGCAAGGACAAGAAGGCAGGAAGAGACAGGAAAGACGGATGAATGGAAATGGGCAACCAATGGTCGAGAATGGGAGACTGATGACACGTCACAGGGTTGGCAACCAATGTCACAAAACAGTATGTGTATTAATTGTTTAATGAGAAACTAATTTGCTCTGTAAAATTTCATCTAAAGCACAATTTAAAAAAAATGTTTAAAATACCAAAAACTGAACAAGAAATTTTTTTAAGCCATGAAATAATATGACTTTGGGCAGTAACTTGTTACTTGATGCCATGCTTCACCAATATTATTGATCAACTGACAAGACATTTTATTTGAAGCTCCAAGAGATTCTAAATCATGCTCTTCCACAGAAATTCTCTCTCAAAAGACTAGTTAGTGTGGTCAAACCTGCACTTTTTGACAGGAAGTCATATTACATGATTAAAATCATATTCTGATCAAAATCACAAGATGATTCCATGATCAAAATCATAGGGAACTTATAAAAAAGAGGGAAACAGTAAGTCACATGATATTTTTCCAGCTCTCACATACCCATCAACCTCAGTTAACCATGAAAAAGTCATGCAGTCAAAAACCTGTAAATAAACTGGAATATGCCTCCAAGAAGCCAAAATACATATAAGTAATTCCTTGCACTGATCTGTGTTCACGTCGTTTATAAAAATGTACTTTAAATGTGGTTCAGTCACTTTTTCTTATTTTGAGCACAGTTTTGTTTGGCTTGGAAAGGGAGAGTAGGGAAACTGGGGATAGTCCCTGAAAGTAATAAGAAATATTAACTGACATATCTTGATACAGAGGAATAGATTTTTATGTAACAGGACTATAAAAAAAGATATTAGAACTCAAAACGTAGCATAGGACAATTTAATGAAAATGCAAAGATACTCAAAAGCCCCAGAGAACATTCCTATATTAGACCATATAAACAGGTATGTATGCTGATGACTGCGAGTCATCAACAAATGGTTAATTTATTATTATAAATTATATTTCCTAAGTGTATGATATATTTTATCAAAAGTAATAAATTTTTTTAAGTTTTGGGATTTTTTTTATGATTCCTTGAAAACAGTAAATAAACATTTGTAAAATGGGTCACTGTGGCAAGAAAATGTAAACTAAGTGATCATGGCGCTTACTTTATACTAACTAGACGTATTGTCTAAAATCTAGCAATCTGAGAGTTCCAAAAGTATTTGAGAAGATATAAAAGTATATATCTTGAGAAGATACAAAAGTATTTGTGAAACTCTGGGAAGGCGCATTCCAGGAAAGTGGAAGCAAATACAATGACCCCAAGACAGGAACAAGTCTGACACGGGTAAAGGAAAGCAAGCCAGCTGGCAGGGCAGTTACTTTGTGAACAAAGAGAGAATAGTATAAGATCAGAGAATTAACCAGCGGTCACATCACAGAATAGGGGCAGTGGTGGTTCCGTGGTAGAATTCTTGCTGTCCATTTGGCAGACCTGGGTTTGATTCCCTGCCAACGCACCTCATTCACAGCTATACCCTAGTCTGTCAGTGGAGGCATGTATGTTGCTACAATGCTGAATAGGTTTCAGAGGAGCTTCCAGACTAAAACAGACTAGGAAGAAGGCCTAGCCATTTACTTCTAAAAATTAGCCAATGAAAACTCTATGAATCACAAAAGTCCCATCTCCAAACGATCATGGGGGTGGCACAGGACAGAGCAGCATTTCATTCCGTGTACATGGGGTGACCGTGACTACGCGGCAACTAATGACAACACATCACATAAGGAGTTTGGATTTTATTCTAATTGCAATGGGAAAATTTTGTTAAGTTTTAAAACGAGCAAGAATGAGATCTGATTTGTTTGTTTTTTTAAAGTTCTATTATGGCTGTCGTAAGGAGAATGGATCAAGAGGGAGTAAGAGTAGAAAATGGGAAACCAGTTAAGAAGTTGATGCATTGCTCCAAGTGGAAAATAATGATGCCCAATGAAGACAGAAGTCTTCAAGCTATCCTTTAGCATTGGTCGTTGTGTCAATATTAACACAATTGCACACTTTTTATGTAGTATTATTGGTGAATAAAAGTATATATTTTGTTTCCCTTAAAACTTTATTGAATTAAACATTTCTTGAAGGTTGAAGTTGCCATTCATGAAAACAACTGCAGAGGCTCTTAATATACTGCTCCAACGGAATATGACCAGGTTAGGGGTGAGGTATACCTCCCAAAGGAGAATTTTCTACTTTATCTTTCACTACATTTACTCTTTCCAAGTAAATTTTACAAGTGTGACTGATCTAAAACATAATAATGACACAAACAGCTTTATTATTTATCAATTCTTGGACACTACGCTTCTAATCTTTGAACCTATTTTTTAGCAGAGACCTGAGACCCAACTATTTAAAAATGAAATATGAACTCTGAAATCCCTCCAAGTCCTTCACCTTTAGGTATAAGACCAACAACAAGAAACTTCTGGCTAAATATTGCATGAGTTAAGGGACTTTCTTTTTCTTTGTGATGAGTTTCCATCCCCACTTGAATGCTTTGCCTTAGGCAACGCCACCTTTCTAGATGAGTGAATGTCTTAAAAAAGAGAAAATACTTGGTTTTTCTTCATGAAAGATAAAGAGATCTTCTTACTCCCTACTCTCTTTATGGATTCCCTTAGGAAATAATATAGTAAAAGCTGAATGAAAAGAATGTGATCAGTTTGCTTAAAGAATGTGATTAGCTTGCCCACTTGATGTGGATGCAGATATCCTAATTTTCCAGCTGTCATAAATATTATTTTAGTTTCCAGAGTCTCTCTGGGTGTACCCAAGCTCTTCAAGAGGGCTATGGAAGATTTTACAATACCAAAGTTTCCAGCCACAAATGGGTATTAAGGATGGATCAATAATAGATAAGAATCATTATTTATCCAACTGTAACATAGTGGGCCATAGGAGAACTAAGGTGCTTCACCACCATTCTGCTGTCAACTCACAAGCAAGATCTGAGAGAATCAATAAACAAATGACCACATGTAGCGACAAAATGAATACTTACAGCTACAAATTTAAACTCATTTATCAAGTAGTGGTTTGGGACAACAGCATCAACAACCTAGGAGCTTGTTAGAAAAGCAGAATCTTGGTCCTCACTCCCAGACCTATTGAACAACAATCTGTGTTTAAATAAGATCCCTAGGTCATTTAGAAGCATGTTACAATTTGAGAAGCACTATTCTAACATACCACCTGCCCATTATACTTTCCACTTCCTTCACCAGTGCTGCCCACTCCCAGACTTCCCCACTGTGCCTGCTAGAATTATTGTTCAAAAATCAACAAACTCTATAAACTTGGCTCCTTCTCCAAGTGTTTCCCCATGTCTTTACCTGAACCACAGCATTCCCTTAAAGATATTCCTTCCTCTGCAAACTTCTGCAGTGGTGACAGCTTATTCTTACAAGGACAGAGTTAGGAAATGAGGACAGAGTTAGGAAATGAAGTTGCTATCTTTCTGCTGTCCACCCTTCTAGTAAAACACCATGCTCTGTGGAGGCCCAGGCCATTCAACTCTACAACTTTCTCCCACTCCTTGCCTTTCAGAGCTTCAAACATTCCTGCCACACTTTTTCATCCACTCAACTTTGTCACCTCTTCTCTCCACACCCTTTGTCATTCCTTTGGAAACTACAGCAGCCATAGGGACAACCTATCTAACAACTTGATGCCTTGGTTTCTTAACCACCTTGTTTCCAATAACTTTTCTTTAATACTTCACATCAGCACATATTTCCTCGGTCACACCTTGAACCTTTCATCATCTGGAATTGCTCTAGTCCCAAAAGCACTAATTTAAGCACTCCATTCTCTGGACAGGAGTGCTGGTGGCCCAGTGGTTAAGCGTTTGACTGCTAACCAAAGAGTCAGCAGTTCGAACCCATCAGCTGCTCCTTGGTAGAAGGATGTGGCAATTTGCTTCCATAAAGATTTACCGCCTTGGAAACCCTATGGGGCAGTTCTGCTCTGTCCTATAATGTCACTATGAGTTGGAATTTGACTCAACAGCAACAGGTTTGTTTTTGGTTATTCTCTGTACATAACCTCTTATTTTTCTAGCTTCTTTGCTGTGACCATTCTTCAACAACTTCATTACTCTTTCTACTTTCTTCCAATTGATCAGCTTTTTTTTTTTTTTTTTTTAATTTCTTCATGTCCCTTCTTATCAAACTTAGATTCTGGGGTCTGTCATATTCCAATAACATTTTTGCCAATTCTCTAACTATGCATTACCAAATATACAAAACTCCTACAGCTATCCTCAGCCTTCCTGCTACAGTGGAGGGGTTAACTCTGGCATTGTAAAAGACCAGTCCATCCACTGTGCTTTGAATGTGATCCTTATCCACCCTCTCAGAAACCTCAGGAACTATTGTTTATTTATTTTCTCTCTTTAATATTCAATTTTCCCTATCAAATGGATCCTGGTTATTGGCTTTTAAACATGCTCAAGTCTTTGCTACTAATAGGTAAACAAAAATTTTCCTTCATCCACATGTCCTTCCAGCCTCCTTTATAGATCTCTTCTCTCCTTTACAAAAACATTCTCAAAAGATTTGTTTTTACATTGATTTCTTTTACTCGCCACTTACACATTCCTCAACCCACTCCAATCTGACTTTGACCCCTATCCCTGCAGTGAAACTATCCTCACTGTCTTAGGGTAAAATCACCACAAAGTTATAATAAAGCAAGAAGAAAGGTTTTATTTGGCATATGTTCCAAGAGGCAAATGTGGGAAATGGACAAGCATGCTACCAGGGCCATGTCTGTCCAAGTCCGAGGAACATTACACAATCATCCATATATACTGACATTACAAATGGGTACAACTATTAAAAGTTTCAACTTTTTGCAGATTGGCTAACAACTACCAAACCACCGTGATTCTTCATTTTTAATTGTCTTTCTTAATAATCATTGGTACAGATTTCCAAATCTTACTATTTACTAAATTCTAATAGAAAAAGAGAAGAGTGGAAAATACATGGGTCTTCTGTCCTCTAAGTATTTTTTTAATTCCTAGGTATTGTTTTTATACCTCAGGGCCCAGTGGATTTGTCCTTGTGAGTCCAGCTCCAGCTGGGTCGCATTCTTTATACTCAAGGATGGGGAATAATGGTCCAATTTTAACTCCTAAGTCATCACTAAGTGCTCTAATGTCTTACAGTTCTAATGGATAAATTTTACTTCATCGTCCTTGCTCTACTAGATTCAAGACTGTTGGCAATTGTCTTTGACTTCAAACACTCTTTTCCCTTGGCTCTCCTGATGTTCACTCCTCTGGCTTTCCTTCCATCTCTCTGACTTCACCTTCTCCACCTCCTCTGCATACAACACTGAGACAAAGATCAGTTACCACTATTAACACTTTTGGAGCTGAACGAGATTTTAAACATGTATTATCTTCTATATTTACATTTGTTTTAATATTAGTTATATCTATAAATAGAGCTCTGGTGGTGCAGTGGTTAAGAGCTCAGCAGCTAACCAAAAGGTCAGCAGTTCAAATCTACCAGCCATCCCTTGGAAACCCTATGCGGCATTTCTACTCTGTCCTGTAGGGTCACTACGAGTTGCAATCAACTCGACAGCAATGGGTTTGGTTTTTTTTGGTTTATATACATAAATATAAATTAATATCATTTGGGTTGTCTTATAATAGTTTTCAATTTCTATTGTATGATAATCTTCTGTATGACGTATGAAATCTATAGCTTCCCCCTTAAACACCCAAATTTAGCAGACTCCTTTTATCACCTTGGAGTATAAATTTGTGTCTGTGTGTTTTGCTCTTATACATATTGATTAGTCAAAGGTTTAATAACTAAAACAAACTTCCTAAATGCATATAAAGCCAGATGATGCTATAGAGAGGCCAACACACAATATTTAAGTACCATTTCATTTACATGCAATACTTATACATTACTCTTTTAATTTAATTTAAAAGCCACACTGTGATAACTGCAGATGCCAGAGAACTGTATACTGCACTATCTGGTAAGATTAAGCGAAAAAGAACAATAGGAGGCACTTTTGAACTTTTCTTTCAATAATAAATAACAAGTCCCTAGAAAATTAGCTCTAAACACCACAAAAACGTGTTTTCTAAGTCATAGTGACCTTTTTCCCACAATATCTTTTATAGCCAGTATTTTCCCAGGGACAATTTACAAATACAGGTAGTTTATATCCCTTCAAATAGCCAAAATGAAAGAGTATAAATAATGAGACATGAGGTTTCTATTTCAGATAAAATTCCTTCCAAAATTACAAGTTTAAGAAGACAATTTCCTACAAGTATCCAAATAGTGACTTAGAATTATATTTTCAGCTTACTAACACAATGGAATCCATTACTTTAAAAAGCTGAACCATAGTTGTCTAAGCAAGTCTAAGCAACCATCAATTACAGGCATTGTCCACACTCCAGGCTTCTCCACAAGTAGATGTGCTGCATTTCCTCAGTGATGAGATCAACATTTGACCTGTGAGACCTCCATGTCCTCTTTCACTGTGATGTAGTAGGAAGAAGACCTAGATTGAATCCTTCCTGTATCACTTATGAGTAGGCTGGCATTGGAAATGATACCCTTTACTAAAATTTCTGTTTTGTCACTTGTAAAAGGGGACACAGTATTTATCTCACATGGTGGCCACAAATATTATGTTAAATATTGTAACAGAGATGAAGCAGAGACTAAAAAATCTACAATACATGGCAGAATGTTAAAAGATCGTTAAAGTACAAAAGATGGGAGGTAAGTTGCATCAGATCAGGAAGGACTGAAGCCAGGAGAAAACAGAAAATTTGCCTGTGGGGATAATCTGGTATGAGTTCTAGAAGATTTGTATCCAAGCAGGTGGAGTGAGTGGTAGAAGACTCTGAGAATTGAGAGAGAGATTGAGGAAGAGGTAGACAGGTGAAAAATACAATGGAAATCTTGAGCAGGATTCTGTGAGTCTGGCATTAAAAATACAAATGTTAGCTATTCAGGAAGGAACTCTAAGTAGGGGGAACTAGGCTCTTAAAAAGTGATGCAAGATCCAAGAGGAGATGGGACATTTTTCTGAAACAAAAGATAAGTAAATATTCTCCACAAGGTAACAGTTCAGTAGAGAAGAGTATAGGATTTGGAGTCTGACTCTCTCAATGAGGAGAAAAATCGGCTTATACTGAAGGCAAATAAAAATTAAGTACTAAAGAGGGTTGAGATGACTATAAGCGCAAAAAGCATTCACAAAAACAATAGAAATCACTGGGCGACAGAAGAGCTAAAGAAAGTTTCATGGAGGCTATGGCATCCAATTTGGAGCCTTCAAGGCTTAGAGGAATGTGAGTATTCTGGTAAGGGATATCACTAACAAATAATATGGAAGCCAGAAAAGAACCCATGAGGAAACAGTCTTATAAAGAGGTAAGAAACACATACATACAGCACTCAATTTCCACATATACATTCACAATATCCCCTTCAGAAATGAAAAATGAAACTATAGGAGAAAATGAGCAGGAGAAATGGTTATTCAAAACAGGTATCTTTGGTTACAACTTTTTTTTAAGGAAAAGATAACCTTGGAGACCGTCAACTGAAATAAGGCTTTTCCTTTCCACAGTTTACTGCTGCTTATCAGTTTTCTGGTTTTACTATTGTATTTTATGTAGAAGAAGCGGTCTCTGGGTTATAATGTAAGTCAATGAGAAGATAAGATTCAAGTTATGGTCAGTATTCTTGATAAATTAATTAGGGAAGTAATTTTTCACAGATTCTCCATATCATGACCTTTTCTAATTAAAATGTATAAACACAAAAACCTCACACATTTTTCTGAGCTCACCAATGGTATAATGTGAATAGAATCAGAAGCCTTTGCTACCTATTCAAAAAACCTCTCTTCCTCTCCCATTTTCCGATTCTCAGAGCCTCTTCTCCTTACATGAGCCAGTAGGTTCAGTTATACCACAGACTCTGGCATCTGACACTCAGTCCTTAAAATGATAATTCAGTTCACTGTTGCTGTTAATCCTCCTCTTCCCTTGGACCCTAGTACCAGTTGCATCAAGTCGACTCCCATTCATGTTGACCTCAAGTGTGTCAGACTAGAACTGTGCTCCACAGGGTTTTCAATGACTGATTTTTTAGAAATAGATCACCTAGCCTTTCTTCCAAAGTGCCTCTGGGAGGACTCTAACCCCCAACTCAAAAGTCTCCAACTTAAGTTACTCCTTGTGAAATAGTCAGACACAAAAGGACACATATTATATGATCTTGCTTATATATAATATCCATAATAGGAAAAATGTACAGATACCAAAGTTTATTAGTGGTTACCAGGGGCAAGTGGGAGGGAACAAGGGATAATTATTGCTTAAGGGGCACTGAGTTTCTCTTAAGGGTGATGAAAAATTTGGAAACAGATAGTGATGATGGTTGCACAACATGATGAATGTAATTAGTGTCACTGAATTGTACACATAAAAATGACAGAAAGGGCAAATATTTATATATATATATTTTACCACAATAAAAACTTTAAAAAATAGTAATAATAACCTATTGCACTAAGAAGCAATAAATTACAGAACTCCCACAATAGAATTTAAAAGGTTTTCTTTGTTTAGATTAACTTAAAAATAGTGAATACCGTATGAAAACGTATTTTTAATAGTTAGTCTCTAAATTAGGGAAAGTCAAGAAATTGTTATGGGTGTGGCCTAGACAAAAGACTCTAGAGTGTTCTCTTTTTTATAAACTTCTGTTTTAGTATATTTTCTTAACAAGTAATAAACATATTTTTCTTTTTTTCTAGTCTGTGGAAACAATAAAAATCTGTCTATTTTGGCAAGAAAAGGTTTGAACATTTCCTTTACAAAGCAGTGATGAAATATAGAAATAATGTACCCTAAGTTATTACAGGTTAATTTCTTGTTAATCATTTAATGTGAATAGTTCTTTATTAAGAAATTATAGAGGGCATCTACCACATTAGTATGTCTTCAGTGATCAGCTGAATTATTAGAATTTAACGTTACTTTTGCTAATTGAGCAGAGAAAAATGAAGAATTAGACCTCCCCGATGCAAATGATATAGTTCACTAAAACAATATAAACAGAATTTTACATAATGAAGAATTATAAGGTCTTCAATGTTCAAATATCTTTTGAAAACACTTCAAAGTAAACCTACTGCTTAAGAATGGGCAAATGAATGGTTGTTATTTGAACATCAGGCCTTGGAGTCTACATCATCAACAGGAGGAATGTACAAAGCTAAGTGAACCTCATTCCCAGATCTGATGGACGTTAAGCTAACATGCTGCCAAGAAAAACATTTCTCATTCACTGCCCTCAATAAGGGTCCTTCCTATGTGCATGGGAGGAAGTCATTTGCCAGATGTTGCTGTTTATTTTACAAGTCTTTCTTTGACTTGTGCTTATTTTCTCTTGACCTCCCCCATCTTCTCCCATATACACCATGTGGAGAAAAATGAAGACCCTGTAAACCTTGCTAAAGAAGTACCTAGCTGTTCCAGTCAATACCTCAGTCTCCACATATGTTCTTGTTTATGAATCCTGCCTAATTGCTGATGGAGATTGAATGATTATGCCTCCCACACCCAATGCTATCTGGACATCCGTCAGTAAACCAGACTGTTTTACAACTTGGAACCACATCTATGACGGAAACTTTCTCTTTTATGATAACAACAAGCCTATTGACAATAAACCAAGATAAATGAAATAAAAGGAAATCAAAAGGAAAAGAAATATTGTGCTATTTTCTAAAGACATCCAATGTCTTTAAAGCCCCCCAAAGAGATCACATAGTAGAATGTCAAAGGCTACACTTTACAAAATGGGATTCAAACAGAAATTTCACTTCACTCTTGTTTTCCTCTCCAGATAGAAAATCAGACCGGCTGATTTAGCAATAAGGTCGATTGTTCAATCTTTGTGTTACACATACTTTGCTGACCTTATGCTAAAATGGCATTGGTATTAATGTTGGCCACTGTGTCCTCGGGGTCTCATGCCTATCACACTTCCTTGCCTACATGCCCCAAAGCCAATTACTTTTTGTAGTGGAGGCTCCTTCTGCAGCTGCGTCCCAGCTTTAGCTTTTATACTCACTGTGATTCCCATTGTCTTGTCCCACCCTGCTATCTTCTGGTTCTGTTCCAAAAGTAGGAGCCAAGCAAACTGGGGTGAAAGATAATGGGCTCAAGAAAACAGAGAAAGCAGAGTTGAAGTCCAGACATCCAAAAATATTCTGCAAATGAGCTCAGAGAAACTGAGTTTTTCAAGGGTTATCACAAGGAACTCAAAGGGCTTGGATTTTAACCATCATGAGAAATATTTAGAAAATTTAAAATCTAAGTAAAAGTATACATATTGTTGTTGGTTGTTGTCAAGTTGGCGCCAATTCATGGCGACCTTATGTATAACAGAACAAAACATTTCCTGGTTCTGAACCACCTTCATGATCATTGGTATGTTCGAGACCATTGTTGAGGCTAGTTGTGTCAATCTATCTCATTGACAATTTCCTCAGTATTCCACCAAATACACATACAACCCCATATATCATCCCTGAAGTATATACTAACACCTAGTCAAAGGCCCTGGGCACATAATAGGTGCTCAATAGTCACTGGGTAGATAGATGGATGGATGGATAAAGTAATTTCTCATGTGGGAAACTGAGCAAAGATATTCACATCTTATCTTTGAGAAGATATTCAACTATTAGGCTAGTTAGAAGGGCTTTCCTTCTCCCAAATTTTTGGCAAACTTCTCACAAGGAATTAAATTAAAATTGTCTCCATGTGACTGCAAAATTCTAGATTCTTTGGATCTTATTCCCATAGTTGACCAAGGATTGACAAATATATAATTCTATAACTTACATATTTTATCATGGTATTTTATATGTATTGTGTTTTTAAATATTTATTATTTTTAATTCAACAACAAATCTGACTTGGTTGTGTCTTAGCATAGACTTACCAAACTATCTATGATGGAAGACCAATTTTTTTTCTAATAATCCAAAATGGACAGATAATTTTGCAAAATAAAACAGAGACAAATTACCAGAAAAATAAAATGGAAACAGAAGGCATAGAAAATGCAAACTCAATTGTTTTTATCATTGGATTCAACAAACATAAAATTATACTGTCAAGTTATTTTAAAAGTTTCTGAATACTTACTCTCAATTTCTATATTTATCTGGTCAAACTGGTCACAATCAGTTTGTGTAGTAGAACCAATCTGTGGATCACACTAAGGCCATGCTAGTTTAGGTCCAATTTTTTTTCTTTTTTTTAACATGAATTGATCAGATTTACAGAGATAACTTAAAGTATGTTCATGTTTCATATCCCTTCCTTCCCACAACCCTTAGCACTAAAATCATCACGGAGAGGAAAGATCACTCTGCGTGGTTGAAATTTGTTTCCAATAGTTTTTAAGCACAAAAGAGTCACTTTTAATTATTGTATCCCGCAAGTTTTTGAAATACTAAAGATTAAAATATTTGTCAAAAGTCAGGAAATAAAGGTCACTAAGAAAATTTCTCTTTTTTGAGTGATTATTCTCACTTATACATATCTGTATAAGATGTATACATGTATGTGTAAGTGTATAAGATGGAAGGAATACACAGAGTCACTGTACCAAAAAGAATTGGTCAATGTTCAACCATTTCAAGAGGGAGTATATGATCAAGAACCAATGGCACTGAAGGAAGTCTAAGCTGCACTGAAGACACTGGAGAAAAACAAGTTTCCGGGAATTGACAGAATACCAACTGAGATGTTCAACAAATGGATGCAACTTTGGAAGTACTTACTCATCTATGCAGAGACATTTGGAAGACCTGGCCAACTGAGTGGAAGAGATCCATATTTGTGCCCATTCCAAAGAAATGTAATCGAATAGAATGTGGAAATTATCAAACAATATCATTGATATCACACGCAATTAAAATTTTGCTGAAGATCTTTCAAAAGCAGTTGCAGCAGTACATCCACAGGGAACTTCCAGAAATTCAAACCGGATTCAGAAGAGGACATGGAATAAGGGATATCATTGCTGATGTCAGATGGATCTTGGCTGAATGCAGAGAATACCAGAAAGATGTTTACCTGTGTTTTATTAAATATGAAAAGGCAGTTGACTGTGTAGACCATAACAAATTATGGGTAACATTATGAAGAATGGGAATTCCAGAATACTTAATTGTGCTCATGCAAAACCTGCACATAGACCAAGAGGCAGTCTTTGGAACAAAATAAGGGGATACTGTGTGGTTTACAATCAGGAAAAGTGTGCATCAGGGGTGTATCCTTTCACCATATTTATTCAATATGTATGCTGAGCAAACAATCTGAGAAGCTGGGCTATATAAAGAAGAACACAGCATCAGGATTGAAGGAAGACTCATTAACAACCTGTGATACACAGATGACCCAGACTTCTTGCTGAAAGCGAAGAAGACTTGAAGCACTTATTGATGAAGGTCAAAGACCATAGCCTTCAGTGTGGATTACACCTCAACATAAAGAAAACAAAAATCCTCACAACTGGACCAATAAGCAACATCATGATAAGTGGAGAAGAGATAAAAGTTGTCAAGGATTTCATTTTACTTGGGTCCACAATCAACATCCATGGAAGTAGCAGTCAAGAAATCGAATGACGTATTGCACTGGGCAAATCTGCTGCAAAAGACCTCTTTAAAGTGTTGAAAAGCAAAGATGTCACTTTGAGGACTAAGGTGTGCCGGCCCAAGGTATGGTATTTTCAGTCACCTCATATGCATGCGAAAGCTGGACAATGAATAAGGAAGACCAAAGAAGAATCAATGCCTTTTAATTACGGTATTGGCAAAGAATACTGAATATACCATGGACTGCCAAAAGAATGAACAAATCTGTCTGGGAAGAAGTACAGACAGAATGCTACTTAGAAGTGAAGATGACGAGACTTCATCTCACATACTTGGGACGTGTTATCAACAGGGACCAGCCCCTGGAGAAGGACATCATGCTTGGTAAAGTAGAGGGTCAGAGGAAGACCCTCGATGAGATGAACTGACACAGTGGCTCCAACAGTAGGCTCAAACACAGCAACAATTGTGAGGATGGTGCAGGACCTGGCAGTGTTTCATTCTGTTGTACATGGGGTCACTATGAGTAGGAACCGATGGGACAGCACCTAACAACAACAACAACATACATATCTCTGTCCTCCCATTTAAATGCTAACAAGTCATATTTTCTTGGCATTAGAGAATAATGAAAATACATGTCTAGGCAAACTGAGCTCATACAGAAGATTGCATGACTCCCATTGCATTGCCTTTTTGGTGCTTAGAGTGTTTTTGGAATGGGAGGATTTGGAAAGAAGAAATTATGTCTTATGTGTTCTTTTACTCCTTCTCTTTTTCTATCTGTCTCTGTTTGTCTCCATGTCTCTTTTTTCTCTCCTCTCTCGCTCTCTCTCGCACTTTCTGTCTCTCTCTCTCTCATATATATACACACACACACACACACACAAACACACACATACAGCACATACAATGGCTTAGTGGGTGTGTGGCTTTGTAACCAGACAGACTTTGTTCAAATCCTAACTCTGCTACTTACTAACCATGAGATCTTGGGCAAGTCACTTACCCTTTTCTGTCCAGATTTCATAGGGTAGGTGTAAATATGGTAATATGTGTAAAGTCCTTAAAAAATCTGATACACAGTAAATGCTCAGTGCATGTTAACTCTTATGCAAATTGTTGTTATTATTGTTAGTTGCCCTTGAGTCAGCTCCTACTCATGGCAAGCTTATGTATAACAGAAAAAAAATTTGCCCAGTCCTGTGCCATCTTCATGATTACTGGTATCTTTGAGTCCATTGTTGTGGCTATGTGTCAATCCATCTCACTGAGGGTTTCCCTCATTTTTGCTGATCTTCTACATTACCAAACATGATGTCCTTGTCTAGCAATTGTTCTTTCCCAATAACACGTCCAAAGTAAGCAAGATGAAGTATTGCCATCCTTGCTTCTTAGGAACATTCTTGTTGTATTTCCTCTAAGACTGATTTGTTTGTTCTTCTGGCAGTCCACAGTAGAGTCAATATTTTTTGCTAACACCATAATTCAAATGTGTCAATTCTTTTCCTGTCTTCCTTTTTCATTGTCCAACTTTCACATGCATATGAGGCAATACAAAAGACCATGGCTTAGGTCAGGCACACCTTAGTCCTCAAAGTGACATCTTTGCTTTTTAAAACTTTAAAGAGGTCTTTTGCAACAGATTTGTCCAGTGCAATATGTCCTTTGATTTCTTGAGTGTTGCTTCCATGGACGTTGATTGTTGACCCAGGTAGAGTGAAAGCATTTGGTTTTCCATATGAATGAGCAAAGGCATAAATATAATGTTGAAGAGTAGCATACCAGTAGGTGGATAAACATTATCATATTTTTTTTCATTTGTGTCCATTTCATGGAGTTGGAATAGAAAAACAATAGCATAATGAAATGCTTAGCAATTACTGATTCACAGCCCAATCTTGCACATTATCAAGAAGGAAGACCATGAGGCCTACTACGAAAACTATTAATATGAGTACAGAGATGTCTTTCAGTGTTGATGCCCTCCTTTCTGATGGCCCAAAAATCACCTGAGTTAACAATAACACTATCCTTTATTATTAAGTCTGTGTTCACAGATGCACACTTGAAAAAAATGAAGTCTATCAAAACAAATAGGTATTATTTTATTATTATATATTATTATATTATTTTAATCAAATCGCTATTTTATAACTGGTTGCAGGACTTAAGTACAGCAAAATGAATTGATTCTACCAAAAAACACTATCACAGGAGAAATTTCTAAATTTATTATTGCTCCACTACTTCTTCCCTCACTGAGAAAGATACAGATTATGGAGTCTTCCACAAACAATGAAGTAAAATTTCAGAAGAGCTTTGCTGCAGAAAGTGGAGAAATACTAGTGAATTTTTATCCCATAAATGGAATGGGGTCTCTATGCAGAGAGGCCATGAATCGTGATCAAATTGAAGATCCAAGACTGTGCTGTACTGCTGACTTCTAGCTATGATCTCAGGTATTTTATTCTTCATCTTTAAAATAAAAATAATGATACATATCCCACAGAGGTGTTTAAATTATGAAATGCATGATATAACATATCTGAAAAGCATTTTTTGTAATTTTATGAATTTTCAAATGTTCTTAAAGGTGATATAGAAGAAAGTACTCCACTTTATCTTAATTTATAAAGCTTTCATAAGCACAGAAATGCAGAAAGCATATTTTTAGACAGTAATACAGAAATATATCTGATATATTCTGGGCAACAATTACACAAGTCCCAAGGTTAAATATTCTACCAAGAAACAAACCCAGAGTCATTTGAGAGATGTCACATTTCCCTCACTAAATACTCTCCTTATTCTCCATCTTCTGAAGAAACAGAAAATTCAAACTTCTTTCCAACTAGTCAAAGAAATTGTTCTGTGGTAAGGAATTATTTTTCTGGAGCAATAATAAACTGAGTAGCCCCCAAAGCAGTGTTACAAAACAACAGAAATGGAGGCATAGATGCATGTTCATCTCTCTCCCTAGATCTAAGGGGGGGAAAAGCACAAAGGCTAGATGTGGAACTATTTCCCACAAGGCCCTCTTAGTAGCTGTGTGTCAATATTTGCATTTTTGGAAATATCTTTTCCCAAGATCCCCTCCCATTCCCTAGTGCAAACAGCGTGTGGTCATTGTCTGCAACCATGCTGTGCGAGTGATTCATGTTGGAAAGAGCCCTGCCCCAGTACTGAAGACTAAATTGCTTTGGTGGTTCAATTGCCAATGAATGTATGCTAGTTTTGGCAGAGCCAGTCATCTGCAAAATGGTTCTTCTTACACTCTTTGGCGCTTACACTTCACATGTCAGACGAAACAGCAATGCAAAACTAAAACTGTTCCAGACCAAAGACTTTTCATTTAATTTAGCTTTTGGGAGACACAGAGTTGTGGTGGGAAGTCTGGAAGTCTGGAGATGTGCATTCTAGACTCAGCGCTGCCTCTCACTATGACAAGCCATGCTTCTCTCTAAGTCCCAATTTCCCCATCTGTGAACTAAATTCAGATTTGATGATCACTGATAGTAAAATACAGCTTCTCAGATTCAAACCTTAAACGACTTTTTTATATTTACATTAGGAAAGGGCTTTGTTTAGAAATCTATCTTCTGTTGTCAGAGCCAGGTTTGGAAAATGAAATTACATAACATAGGAGTCACAACTATATTTCTACTAAACCATCCTGATAGTTATTTAACTATTCACTAAATATGTATTAGTCTCTACACTTCTTACAAAATTAGGAGAAATAAAATCTTACTTTTATTTATATACCTTTTTCTAGCTCTATTTCTTTCATCTACCAACGGGGCTTATAGAATGAGGACTGGTTCTTTCAAGCTATGGGGAAGCCAAAGGGACTCTGATAACGATTAATTGCTTATTTAAAATGCAAACAAATTTATATCTCCTGTTAGAGTGACGGAGTCCCTGGGTGGTGCAAATGGTTAATGAGTTCAGTTGTTAACCAAAAGGTTGGCAGTTTGAGTCCACTGAGAGGTACCTCAGAAGAAAAGCCTAGTGATCTACTTCTGAAAAATCAGGATTGGAAACCCTATGGAGCACAGTTGTACTCTGACACACACGGAGTTGCCAAGAGTCAGAATCAACTCCATAGCAACAGTTTTGTTGCTGTTGTTGTTTCTAATTTTTATTAGAGTGATACTATATCCATTACTGAAAATTTGAAAATAATTAAAAAGTAGAAAGAAGTGAATTGTCAATGCTTTTATCACTCATTGCCAAACATGACTTAGAAACTCTTCTTCCAGGTTTTTCTATGCATAAGGTTTTTTAGAAGAAAACATCGTTTGGTTTTTTACTTAGTTATGGCCATAAAGTATATTTAATTTTGCATCTGTTTTCTCACTTAACATGCTAATATAAATGTTTTTCCAAGTTACTCCTTTTCTGTGTCCCTATCATCTTTAATGGCTGCATACTAGTTCAACACAATTTATGGAGCCATTCCCCCATAGATGAGCATTTTAAATAGTAAGCTGCTAAACAATTTTGTATATACAGCACATAAAGCTTTTGTCAAGGGGAGGAGTTGGGGGGGGTGGGGGTGGTATGGACCACAATGCTTGGAGATCAAATAGGAACTAAGAGGGGCAGCACCCTGGAATCTCCTGACCACTAGGGGGCTCTTCAGAATACATGCAAGCAAGAGTCCCAGGGAAATGGGCCTCCTGGCAAGCAAACTGGAACAAATTTTTCCGGGGAGAAGTTTCACCCATTTCACAACTAGGTAAAAATATGCATCAAGGAAAATGTGATTTTCTACAACAGCAGAAAATTGTCCCCTAAGTAGTGTGAGGAGTCCCTGGTCAGTGCAAATGGTTAATGTGCTTGACTGTCAACCAAAAAGTTGGAGGTTTGAGTCCACCCAGAGGCACCTCAGAAGAAGGGCCTGGCGATGTATTTCATAGGTAGTCATTGAAAATTCTGTGGACCACAGTTCTACTCTGGCACACACAGGATTGTCATTAAGTCAAAGTCAACTTGACAGCATCTATGGTTCAGTGGTGTGAGGTAAAGGGCTGGGTGGTAGATGACAAATTCCACTGCTGCAAAGTGCTGAACTGCAGTAAGAGGAGTCAGCCATTGCCCACAGCCTGGGGATCATAGGAAAAGGAAATACAGCTGGTTTTCAATCTCAAAATACCAATAAATAAGTTTATGCAATTGTCCAAGGTCTGCAACATATTTATTTATATTATTTATGTAGTTCCATAAACAAATTTCCTTTTTAAACTATTTTCCTTCTTTTAAGTAGCATTGGTGTGCAGAGGTAGATAGAGAATTCATTCTTCCTTCACAGGGCCTCTTAGCCAAATTCTATGTTTAAACTTACCTTCATTACTACTCTGAATAATATGTGGAAGACAAAAAAACAATTTGACTAGAAAAAAACTTCCCAATAGTAGTTTAAAATGTACCAATGACAACAGACATCAACTGATGTCTATTCCATTGATGACTTAGAGAAATACCACAGATAAGTTAACATATGACTCTAAATTTTAAGACAAAGGGTAGTAATTTTGTGAAGAGTTTTAAAATTAAAAAATAACTTTGACCATTTTTTAAAAAATAGGCATAAAAATAAACTGCATAAACCCCAGAAGCGAAATGACTGAATGAGTCTGTAGGTCCTAAGAAAAAACAAATTGCAATCAGAGAAGTTAAAAAAAAAAAATTTACAGAAAACAGTTTTGACTATAAAGGTTATTAGACACTGGACTGAATTCAGAGAGGTTCTTACTTCCCTTTTGTTCAAAGTATTTAAGAATATGGCAGAGAATTTTCTCTCTAGAAGGTTCAGGAGGAGTTTTGTGAAATACAGGATCGCCTAAAGTCTAGACAGTCTCTTAGGGACCCTTCCTGTGTGCTGACCCTGAATTTCATTCATTACTCAACTCCTTAGAGGTAATCCAAACAGATTAAGAAATAAAATGCTTTTTTTCTTCCCTCTTCTTTTTGGCTTCAGGAACTATTTTTAAATTAATGCTTCCTGCTCTCTCCCAAGAACTCTGGAAACTTTGCAAACAGCTGCTAAATAGCTATAATTCCTTCCCATATGCATGCATCAGACACCACCACTCCCAAGATAAGCAACACCCACTGTAGAGTATTATAGTGTCAAATGCTATAATGAAGGAAAAAGTGAGCAGCTGGTAAATACGGGTTTCTAATCCAAGAAAACACTGCAAAATAGAGAGAACAGTTTTGCTTTAGACAAGGACTGTGAGTTTCTAAATTCTGTTAGTACCTCAAAGTCTCGTCTGTTCAACTACCTGCAACTAACTCATAACTTTATCTCATTTTTCCTTGGGGTCAAACTATACTTATAACAATCACTAAGCCCACAAAGTTGTTTTTGTTTTGTTTTTTAATTGCATATTCATTTTATTGTGCAGTTCCCGTTTATTGGGTCATCTGTAGCAATGTTCTCCTGATTTACACGGTAAATTTCTGCAGCTTTTTGTGAAGAGAGACTCAAAGAATTCTAGCAATAGCATGATGTGCTGCACAAGATATAATCCACACATCAAGTTCAGGCTGTTGGTAGAAAACAACAGAGAAAAAAATTTCTCCCGTCCTCTTTTAGAAAGAAATTTTTGAAAACATGGCTAACCAAGGATTTAATAATTTAGTACTTAAAAAAGGTATTGGTTGTTTTGTTAAGAAATACATTAAATTGAGCAATACTTTGTATTACTTTCCTGTGGCTGCTGTAAAAAAAAATGACCACAAATTTGGTGGCTTATAACAACAAAAATGTATTCCCTTACACTTCTAAAAGGAGCTCTGGTGGTGCAGTGGTTAAGTGCTCAGCTGTTAACCGAAACGTCAGCAGTTCAAACCCACTAGCCACTCCACAGGAGAAAGATGTGGCAGTCTGCTTCTGTAAAGATTACAGCCTTGGAAACTCTGTGGGGCAGTTCTACTCTGTCTTATAGGGTCTGTATGAGTTGGGTCAGAGGTTGTCAAACTTCAGTATATATATCAGAGGCACTGGTGTTGAGTTCAAGCATCTACGATTTTATATTTCACAGGTGATTCAGATACCCACCCATATTTCAGAACCACAATCCAGATTGCACATTCAAGATCTCTTCCATTTTGTCCCAGAAATTAATTTTTAATGTATCCTGCCTTACCAAATCTGGATTAAAATGTGGTGTCTCCTTAATTTCTAGGACTGCCTGTCACCTTTGCTAACTATTCTCTGGTCTTTAGTAGCAACAACTCACTATGTCTGACTGACTCTGCCCTAATCATAGGGAGAAAATATTAATGAGGTCAGCTTCACCTGAGGGAACCCGTATGGCTGAGTGAGAAGTGAGTTCAGTTAGTTTGGTTCCATGCTGTCTCAGTTTCCTTAGGGAAAAATAACATTTCTAGTTTTCAAATAAACTGATGTTACAACTAAACCCAGATGTAATGCATAGTACCACTTCCTCTCCATGACATTTTTGCAAAGTCCTTTGCTATGGTAAAATTTGTCCTTGAAGAAAACATTCTAATATATGCTTTATTATTACTGCCAGAAGAAGTACCCAACAGATTTTGGTTGTTGTTAGCTGCTGCAGAGTTGGCCCCCTACTCATGGTGACCCCATGCACAACTGAACAAAACACCGCTCAGTCCTGCACCATCTTCATGATTCATTGTGGATTGGACTGTTGTGAGATCCACAGAACTTCCATTGGCTAATTTTTGAAAGTAGATTGTCAGGCTTTTCTTCCTAAACCATCTTTGTCTGAAAGCGCCACTGACACCTTGTTCTGCATCATAGCAACATGCAAGACTCCACTGACAGATAGGTGGTGGCTGTGCATGAGGTGCCTTGACTGGAAGTGGAACCTAGGTCTCCAACACAAAATGCAAGAAATCTACCACAGAACCACCACTACCCCCACCTAACACACATTCAATAAATATCTGTTGAGTTAATGAATGTTTTCCTATGACATAAAGCATGAAATCTTTATGATCTTGAAGGACATGATAAACTTGGCAAACACACCTTGTAAACCGTCAAGGAAGCTATCTTTGCTCATTACTGATCTACCACGGAGTTGACTTTCATTTTGCAAATACAGCATTATTCAGAGGTTTCGTGCCCCGGATCATAACACAATTCTGATACAATTCCAGATTTTCAGTATAAATTTACAAATTTAGACCATCTGATGACAGGTGATTCAAGATGGTATAAGCGGCCCTAGACTTCATCCTAATATATTTTTAAGCATAACTTAGTTGTTGTTGTTGTGCACCATTGAGTTGATTCCAACTCACAGTGACCCCATATGGCAGAGTAGAACTGTCCCATAGGGTTTCCTAGGTTGTAAATCTTTGTAGGAGCAGATCACCAGGTCTTTTCTCCAGCAGAGCAGCTGCTGGATTCAAACACACAACGTCCAGTTAGCAATTGAGCACGTAACCATTGCACCACCAGCGTTACTTTTGAAGCATAATATCATTCTTAAGACTCTCCATCCTTAAATATTCAAGCAAAATTCTGATATAACCCTCTGCTATCTGAACAGTGTTGCTATGTCTGAAATGACTGATAGATTTTCTAGGATGCACATCTCCTGTCCCCTATTGACCTGTTACAGAGTTCTCTTCCCACATATATTAGACGCTGAAAGTTTTTTCTATTTAAGTAGAGCTTATATTACATGGATTGAAACTACAAATTTTAATCCTCTAATCAAGTATGGGAAACCCTGGTGGTGTAGTGGTTAAGTGCTACGGCTGCTAACCAAAAGGTCAGCAGCTGGAATCCACCAGGTGCTCCTTGGAAGCTCTATGGGGCAGTTCTACTCTGTCCTACAGGTTCGCTATGAATCTGAATCAACTGGAAGGCAACAAGTTCGGCTTTGGTTTGGTAATTTAGTAGGCATAGACTTTATCCAATACAGATGATCTCTAAAAGTTGTCTGTCAATCAAATTTTATAAACCAAATTATGGCCTAAAGTATCTGCGGAGCTTGTCAGTCGTTCAGATCCTATTATATTGCTTTTTGTAAAGTGAAGAGAAACTATAAATCCTTTTACTAACAAGAAATTTGTTTTATTAATGTGATGGCTTGTTTCAGAGCTTAAGAAGGCTCTCTGGGATATTAGCCATGCTTTAAAGTGATAGACTAAGGTATTAAAAAAAAAAAAAAAAGATAACAGAGACAAGCATCAGTAAAGTGCAACTTTGCCCAGGTAAATCTCTTCTTTCATTCAATGAATATTTATTGCAAAGTTCTCTAAGCCAAACATTAAGCATCAGAGAACAAGACAGTGACAGTTCCTGCCCTCGCAGACTTTATACTCAGAAGGAAAAGGAAAACATTTTAAGAAAGAAAGAAAGAAAATAGTTGTTTTAGAGTCGATTCTGACTCCTTGAGATCCCATGTGTACAGAGTAGAACTGGGGTCCCTGGGGTTTTCAAGGCTATGACCTTTCTGAAGCACATCACCAGACCTTTCTTTCAAGGCACCTCTGGGTTGTTCTAACAGCCAGCCTTTCGGTTAGTAGTCAAACACTTAACTGTTTGCACCACCCAGGGACTCCAAACATTAAGGAAATGTTTATAAGTGCAATCAATCATAAAAAAAAAAAAAAACCAAACCCACTGCTATTGAGTCGATTCCAACTCATAGCAACTCTACAGGACAGAGTAGAACTTCCCCATAAGTTTTACCAAGGAGCAGCTGGTGGATTCGAACTGCCAGCCTTTTGGTTAGCAGTCAAACTCTTAACTACTGCACCATGAGGGCTCCATAAGTGCAGTAGATGTGAAGAAAAGAAAACATTCAAACTGAGATGGTGATATTTAAAGTAACATCCGCAAGCCCTTCCTGGGGATGTAGAAGACTAGGAGGAAGAGCAGCAACTCTCCAAGCAAAGGGAGGAGAAAAAACAGTGTGCTCAAGGTCCAGAGGTGACAGAGAGACTGCTGTGTAAAAGGGATTGAATAAAGTCCAATAAGGCCAATGACATGGATTGAATTATGTCCCCCGAAAAATGTATCAATTTGGCTGGGCCATGATTCCCTGTATTGTGTGGCTGTCCTCCATTTTGTGATTGTAATTTTACGTTAAAGAGGATTAGGGTGGGATTGTAACACCACCCTTACCCAGGTCACATCCCTGGTCCAATGTAAAGTGAGTTTCCCTGGGGTGTGGCCTGCACCACCTTTTATCTCTCAAGAGATAAAAAGAAATGGAAGTGAGCAGAGAGTTGAGGACCTCATACCACCAAGAAAGCACTGCTGAGAGCAGAGCACATCCATTGGACCTGAGATTCCTGTGCTCAGATGTTCCCAGAACAAGGGAAGACTGATGACAAGGACCTTCCTCCAGAGCCAACAGAGAAAGCCTTCCTCTGTAGCTGAGTGAGGCCTTGAATTTGGACTTGTAACCTACTAGACCGTGAGAGAATAAATTTCTCTTTGTTGTAGCCATCCACTTGTGGTATTTCTGTTAGAGCAGTACTAGATAACTAAGACAAACAGAATAGGGAAAAGAATGGGGTGGCAAGTCTGGAAATGAGGCTGGAGATGTGGGCAGGACTCAGCCTGTGGAGACCCCTGACAACATGTGAGACATTTGAGACTTTATCCTCAGAACAGTGGAAAACCATCAAAGGCGATAAAGCAAGTACAGTGACACCTATGAGAGCTAGAACTCCATGAGACTGCCTTGTTTTTCCAGGTCTCGCAAGTTTTCCACCTTTGACAGAGTGCAGTCTTACCACTTCTCCATCACTTGTTTTAGTGGTGAATATTTGCGTTTTCCTTCTCTGACAGGTTTGCGCCTCACACAGGTTCCAGCGTTCGCAGGTTTTGCTGTCTCATGTTAATGACTCCGTGAACACACATCAAGCAAACAACCCTCTGTCAACTCTTATTAGAGCCACCTGTCTCAGGCAAAGGTTAGTCCCGAGGAGCAGAGCAGAGGCACGCAGGGCCTGCAGGCAGGTTGTTTACATTAGGCAGTGCGTGAGCCCACAGAACAGGAGTAGGGGACTAGGAGGAGTGAGATGGAGAAGGAGGGAAAACTAGCCAAAGGTGCATGATCCAGCAGATCTCCATTGTGGGCTGCAGGTCTAGACTCCACTATAGGGACATTCCCAGGAGCACTGTAGAAAGTTCCCTAGAATCACACAGCCAAGGAACACAAAGGGGGGTATTTACCCACCACTTCCCATTCCCCACGGAGTCCATGAGTGGCACAAATGATTAAGTGGTTCAAATTCACCCAGAAGCACCTTGAAAGAAAGGCCTGGTGACCTGCTTCCAAAAGGTCACAGCCTTGAAAACCTTATGAAGCATAGTTCTACTCTACAATACATGGGGTCGCCATAAGTCAGAATCAACCCATGGCAACTGGTTTGTTCATTTGTTGTTTTGTTTGTTTGTTTCCCATTCCCTGTAGGACATGGTGGTAACTCCGTTGTACGTCCAGATTTGCAAATACAACCATCCAGATGGTCGAAAGGGTCCATGCAGGTTTGCCACAAGTAGCAGTAAAAAGAGCCCCGAGATAGAGTTAGAGAAACCTGGTGCAGTTGTGGCAAATGTCCGGCTAATCCTGCCCTGCAGCTGGTGGCCACAACAAGGCTGAAATAAAAAGCTGGGCCAAGAGGAGGTGACACAGGAGACAAGAACTATCAGATACACCACTTACTATGCACTCAGGAGCCTGCCATAAAGATGGAATTATTCAGCAACTAAAAGCAGAGCCTACGTAAGGCGTTTGGAGTGAAGGTGCTAGAGAAGAGAATTGGCCATTTAGTGTAAATGACCATCCATAACCAATACTCTCGTCTTTCTGAATAATATTTATAATGTGCCATTCTTGGTGCAAAACACTTAAATGGTCACATTTAATCCTCCCCACAATCCTAGGAGGGAAGACTTTTACTATAATTGTATTAGTTATCTATTGCTGCATAACAAGTTGTCCCAAACTTGGCAGCTCAAAAAAACAACAGACATTTATTATCTCACACAATTCTTGTGAGTCAGGAAGTTGATAGCAGCTCAACAGGGTGATTCTAGCTCAGGGTCTCTCATGAGGTTGCAGTAAAGACATTGGCCAGGGTTGCAATCATCTGAAGGCTGTACTGGGGCTGGAGGATCTGCTTCCAAGATGGCTAACTCACCTGGTGCTGGTTGTTGGCAGGAAACCTCAGTTCCTCCCCATGTGGGACTTTCCATGGGCTGCTTGACTGTCCTTGCAACACGGCCGCTGACTGCCCCCAGACTGAGCAATCCCAGAGAAAGAGCAAGACAGAATCCACAATGTCTTTGATTACTTAATCTCTGAAGCCATGCACCATCATTTCCAAAATATCCTATTGGTTTACACAGAACTGGAAGAGGCCGCATAGGCCCAGCTCACTATTATTTACTCCCCATTGCTAACCACCACATTGTCTCATGATCTTGTCTTTCTCTCTGGTTCCAGTCTCTACAAAAGGTTTAAGATTAACCAATGCTCCTCCTTGGAGGGTGGAAAACAAGTGATAATTACCTAGGGATGAAAAACTGAACAAATCACCCATCTTGTGACAAGAAAACCAGGATGTCACCAGATAATCCACAAGAATGGCGCCAAATAACCCCCAAGAATACCAGTAGAAGATTAACTCATCTGAGACATGACCACTTCAAGGCAGAACTAACACAAACTTCTAAGACCTATAATCCTGTCCCTATAAAAGCCTTCAGCTGGTCCCCAGCGGGGGAGATGGGTTTTTTGGAGGAATCTATTCCCCTCTGTCTCCTATATATGTGATATATAATAAACCTCCTGCTGCTTACCTCACCCGTCTCAGAATTGGCTATTGCAGCAGGCGGCTCCAATCTGGGGTATTGCAGTAACAGAACCAGTTGCCATAGAGTCGATTCCGACACTTGGTGACCCCATATGTATCAGAGTAGACCTGTGCTCCACAGGGTTTTCAGTAGCTGATTGTTTCAGAAGTAGATCTCTAGGCTTTTTTTGCAAAGCACATCTGAGTAGACTCAGACCTCCAAACTTTTGGTTAGTTACCACGACCACCAGTTTACAATTGAGGCTACTGGAGCTCAGAGAGGTAAAGTAACTTTCCTAAGGTCACACTGAGTCCCCAGCTTCCAGGCACCATTACCAACTCCCAACTTGTAAGCAGAGTAGCATGAGCCACCTCCCCTTCTAACTAGTTTCTCCAGATGTTTTTTAGGCAATGGCCAACTTCCTGCCCAAGGTAAGAAAAACAAAAGGCTGGGGTCTGCAGACCAGAAAACCAGTTAAGACCAACTCTAACCTGCCTGACATGCGCAGAACCATGGACCCTGGAACTTTTCTCCCGCCCGACAGAACCAACCTTTAGCTGTCCAAGATTGTGGGAAGCTTTTCAGATGTGAGGGGTCCGAGCCTAAGATCCGGTTTGAGAGACCCGCCCCACGCTTTGGACTGAGCAAGCGCAGTCGACTGAACCACCCCCAGGAACGTCTTTTTCGAGCCAGACCAATCAATGACCTTGCTCCTTTCCCCAGGACCCTTCCCCTAATAAATACTGTTTCCGCCATTGTTCAGGGAGCCATCTTGGCAATGCAACCTGTTGTGTGTTCCTGTGCTGGGCCAACCAAATACAGCTTTTTCTTTTGCTTTCACCCTTTCTGTGTGTGTGTGGCCGCACCAAGCCGACCTGGAACAGTCAGGTTACAACACAGTACGTTGTGGAGCTGGAATTTGAATACTGTTCTCTCTGACTATAAATCCTACATTGTTAATTACTATACTATACTGTCTCGTTAAATAACTTGATACTCAAAGCCAAAGATATTTATCCACACAGGGAAATGTTTAATCTAAAACAATATCAAGAGGGGAAAATAACTAACCTGGAGCCAGCTAATAGACTTAGTTTGGCACAAATTTCTGACTCCAACTTCCTTCATCAACAGACTAAATTGTCTGATTTATAAACACAGGTGTACTTGTACCAGAATCAATCAAATGTTACATGGTGTAGTGTAAAGAAAGGGGAAAATCGTAGAAAGTTTAATGTAGTAAAATAAACTTACTTCAAAGTATCCCAGATGGTTTTAATACTACCTTTAAAAGAAAAAAACCAGAAAGATTAAAGGGGTGATAATGAGATATGAATATTAGAACTATTCTGTCCTCTCTATAGCATGGCGGCAGGGACTTCGTTCCACTTCATATTTACAAGGCATGACAACCAAAGGCCTGAGGAGTAAAAATTGCTACAAATTTTCCAGAATGTCCAACTCAGATAGTTTGAAGGAGGCTGGAATGACAGTCCTCAGCAAGGCAGTGCTGTACATTCATAGCAATTAAAGCAAAGTGTGAAAACTAAGGAGCAAATAAAAGGCATACTAAAGGTATTCCCCACCTATCTCAATATGATACCACCATGGGACCCTATTATATTCATTTAATGAGCAATTAGTACTGCAGCAGAGAATGAACAACATTTATCACTCCTTAGTCCAGTTGTTAAGATCCCTAGGTGGCACAAATGGTTTGCAATCAACTGCTAACATAAAGATTGGTGATTCAAACCCTGCTGGGATACCACAGAAGAAAAGCCCAGGTGATCTGCTTCTGTTAAGATTATGGCCAAGAAAACCTTATGGAGTAGTCTGTAACACATGGGGTCACTGTGAGTCAGAATCAACTCAAAGGCAACTAACAACAGTCCAGTTGTTAATATCAAATAAGTTAATATTAAGTCATGTAGAGAAAATTTAGAGATAATATTCTCAGTGTAGAGAGTGAGGCTATGCTCTCATGGCCTCCTATCCATCACACCAAATCCTAGCTTTGATCTTCCAACAGCATCTCCAGGACCACCTGTTAATGGAGAAAGCCGTTTGATAGGACATAATCCATTTGCATTCTCACTAATGTGTATGTCAGTCTTCCTCTCTGCACTCCCAAAAGGTCTGTGCCCTTCCTCACTCACTCCTTCAGAACAATACCTTATTGTTTAATGTAGATAACAATCCTTTAGCTTTAAGCACTGGGTCTTTTCAACCACAGCCATTCCTGAAAGCTTTCTGTTCTCTACATTTCTCTCTCTTTTATGAGAGTTAACAAAAACCAGGCACATCATAGGCTGAGATCCACACAGTAAATTAAAGCCATTCCACACTCAAAGGTTTCCAGCAGTTTTTCATATCTGCAGACCAGGCCTACAAACTCAGTTATTTTCATTCATTTCAATTTCGGTTACAATGCATTGGGAATGGAAAAAAATTAGCTAGCTCATCTTTCCCTTTATTTCATAAAAAGCAAAGCACTATTGCTTTGGAGAGTATTTCATGAAATAGACACCATTCCTTACAGTAAAACAGCTTGACAAATAGGGTAAGAGATATGCAACAGTGTTCAGTAAGATTTCAAAGGAGACAGGAATGTTGAACAAAAAGAGGCCGGAGCTCCAACTCAATAAACCACCTTGAACTTTCCAGGGTGTTTGATCATAAAAGATGAAGCTTTAGAACATCACTGAAAGAGTCTCCTGGACTATTCCCACTAATATTCTTATGAGAAAATGGAATTTCTAGAACGTGACTGTTATCATACATGAGCCTCATCATCTCTTCTTCATCCTATCTTCTGGTGCCATATTACTTAAGATACACCCATGCCAACCCTCAGAGTTATATTGTTACAAAGGATGTGCCCACTGATGTGGAAGAATGAAATCGTTAAACAGAAAAATCTCCAAATCGATTTCAAGATAGCTATAAAAACAAAAATGAGATTTTAACTTGAGTTGGTAGAGTCGGGGGATATTGGATAGTGGGATAAAACGGGCTGGGGAAGGACAGGACTTGTGATAAATGGAGAAGAGAGTGCTTTGAGCAATTCTCTAACTTGAAAATGGACTTTGGCTCCTACCTAGCGCCAGGAATATCTATAAAACACTTTCCACGACACCAGAAGAGGATTTACGGTGACACAAATGAAGCTTAAACCCCAGATGCCTCACTTGCATGCATCCTTTCCTAATTTTGTATTTGTAATTTTGACTTCTTGTACTTATCGCAGGTTGCCCAAACTGTGTAAGATTTGGGGCCCTTAAAATTTGGATGCATTTCTGCATCACACATTTGCAGAAAGTATCCCTTTAACATTTCTACAAATATAAGCAAAAGCAAAGAAAAGCTAAAGCATTTAAAAACACTTAGCCCTGGTTACCCAGTGACCATGCAAAAAATCCTTCAAAGGCTCCCCATGATACTCGGAAAAAAATCCAAACTCCATACTGTGGTCAGCAAAGACATCCATGATCTGGCTCCTTTTTCTTCAACCCCAAGTCAACCCATTCTCTTTCTCACCCTCTGTATTCTAGTGACACTATCCTCCTTCCAGCTCCTCTACATTGTCAAGCTCTTTGTTTTCTCAAATCCTTTACCCATTGTTTCAACTGTTGAAGCTCTCTTCCTACTCCTTTCACACTTCTATCTCCATCTTGTTTTGGAGCTTCTCTGGCCCTCCCTGATGATTCTATATAAATAATAGAATTCTATATCTCCTTCACTCCACGACCCATCTGTCAGTTTGTTGTACTGTGGTGGCTTGTGTGTTGCTATGATGCTGGAAGCAGTGCTGCCACTAGTATCTCAAATATCAGCAGGGTCACCCATGGTGGACAGGTTTCAGCAGAGTTTCCAGACTAAGCCTGGGAAGAAACACCAGGAAATCTGCTTCCAAAAATTAGTCAGTGAAAGTCCTGTAGATCACAACAGAATATTGTCAAATATAGTGCTGGAAGATGAGCCCTCTATGTCGAAAGCCACATACAGTAGCTGCAGCAACAGACTCAAGCATGCAAATGATCGTGAAGATGGCACAGGACTGGGCAATGTTTCATTCTGTCATACATGGTGTCGCCATGAGTCAAAGCCGACTGGACAGCAGCTAACAACAACCTCCTTGCTGCCCACTCTTGGCGTTTTCTATCCTACCCCATGTTCTTTTCTCTTTTGGCCTTCTACACAAGGTGAATTATGTATTTCCTCTTTTGTAGCTTAATAGCTGTCTCCATGGGAACCTGCAAGCCCCACCAGGGCAAGGGCTGAGTTTGTTTTGTGTTTATCACTCTGGATCCAGCTCCTAGTTCAGTGCCTGGCATGTAGTAGACACTCCATAAAAAGGTGAAGAAAGGATGGTGAAGGAGTCATTCCACACAAATTAATTTCTCCATTAATTGAACTTAACCCTTTAAAGCATAGGAACTAAAAATAATAATAATAACCATTTTGATGGAAATCTTTCCATGTCTTTTTTAAATTGAATACTTGAATATCATATAACATTTTTCTAGCCAGAGTTATAACTATGAACATTAAATACTGTACTTCATACAATGGAATGCTATTCTCAGAGGTTGTTCATACTTACAGAGTTATTAGTGAATATATTCTTGGACCCCTGTCTTAGGCTGGGTTTTCTAGAGAAGCAAAACCAGTGAGATATATTTATAGAGAGAGAAAGAGAGATTTATCTCAAAGAAATAGCTCACAGTTGTAGAGACTGGCAAGTCCCACATCTGTGGGTCAGGCATCAGGCTAGAGGCTTCTTCTGACTCATAGAGCTGCAGGGGCTGACGAATTCAAAATTGGCAGGTCAGATGTCAGGCTGCTGGCTCGCAGGCTGTGGAGGTTGATGAATATATGATCAGCAGATAAGACGTCAGGCTGCTGGCTTACAGGACGAATCCCAACATTGGCAGGCAATATGGCAGGTCGCTGGCTAAAGTCCCAAGAACCGGAAGTCAGATGATGATGAGCCAGGTGCAGGATCCAGAGTGAGCCAAAGTCAACGAGCTTTGTCAGAATGTCTATATGTATTGGATGCAGGCCACATCCCCAAGGAAACTCTCCTTAGAACTGTTTGGCTGCTCATAGAAGATCTCATCATGGAGCTGATTATATTATGGAAGAGCAATCAGTCCAATGTCTGCCAAATTACATCATTATATACCTGCCAAACCACTGAGAATCGTGGCCCACCCAAGTTGACAACATACCTTAACTATCACAACCCCAGATTTCTATGGTTTTTGGAGTTTTATATCTGCTTTCTCCGCTTCTATTGTTGTTAGGCTATCAAATTTCCACTTCGTGAACTTCTTGGTGAACCTGCCTTAAACAACTCACAACCTCATTGTACTTTGCTACTTTAGTCTATTTATGGGCTGGGAAATTAGATAATCAATCAAGAGCAGAGGTGTGCAAAGTAACAATAGACAGCTTCTTCAAATGCCTACAAGACAATCCAATGAGTAAAATGTCATCTATTTTAGCCACTCAAGGCAGTCTTCACCTGCTTACAGGTTGGTGACTGCGCTCTGGATGGAAGAGTTTGCCAGGAAAGACATCCCTGAATAAGTGAAGTGTGGCTGGATGATTAAATGCCCAAAATGCTATGGCTTCCACACCCATTGAACTCTTTAAACGTCCATTCTTAAAGGGGCAAGACAAATGGACTCTTTGAGCTTCCACTCTAAAGTTATAAGACAAATAAAAATTTAAAGATAAATGCAGATGTTATGTGGAGAAATACAATTGGGCTTTTTTTCAGAGACAATAAAAATAAAAGAAGAGTATTATGTCTCAGGGGTATGAATTGGGGAGTTAATAATTCAGAAAACTTATCTGAAGGTAGTGGCAAGAATCAAAAGTGAAAAGGAAACCTTTACTTAAGGAAACTTTTTACCTGTGAGATAATAATCTGATATTAGCCAATAACAAAATTAACGATTTGCTCCTCCATGAACGCTCCTTTCACAGTCAGAATGGAGGAAGAGATGAATTGGAGAGCAGATTAAACACGGACATATGACGTCTATGAGTCTTTTTAAGGATGAGGCACCATGTCTTTTCTAGATAATCGACTGTGACGTATGAAAAGAGTAATGCATTAAACCAACAGCTTTGGAGCCCAGTAGATCTCTGGGCAATTCTTCTCCACCACCTGAGTGATTTTACTGCATAAGCTAATTGTACAAATATTACTAAAGTGAAATGAGCCCAACATTTCTTTCTCTGATTTCCCTAGAGTGCATTAGCATCGTTCTCTAAAGTGAAAATCTATCTGAAGCTACAAAAGACAAACTAATGTATTTTAAAATGTTATGATTGTACCTCATCATATTTCAAAAATGATTCAAGTAGCTTACAATAAATACATGTACACAATAAGGAAGTTAAAATGATAATAGGAAGCTAATTCTAAGAAGTGAAAAATAAATATACCTAAGCTTGCTTGTATAAGCTGCTATGAGTGGTACAAACTGTTTACGCTCTACTACTGACAGAGAGTTTGGAGGTTCAAATCCATCCAGCCATGCCCCAGAAGAAAGTCCTGTTGATCTGCTTCCGTAAAGATTACAGCCAAGAAAATCCTGTGGAGCTTGATTCTACTCTGAAAACATGGGGTCACCATTATTAAGAATCGACTTGATGGCAACAGATTTGGTTTACTGGTTTTTAAGCTTCTATCAAAAATGAATGGTGAATGCCTAGGATTAAAAAATAAAACAGAAAATAATAGGTGTTGGTGAGGATGTGGAGAAATCGGAACCCTTATCTATTGCTGGTGGGAATGCAAATGGTACAGTAGCCGTGGAAAACAGTTTGACAGTTCCTCAAAAAGTTAAACATAGCACTACCATATGACCCAGCAATCCCAAGTCAAGATACATACCCAAAGGGATGGGAAGCAGCAATGCAAACAGAAATTTGCACACCAATGTTCATTGCAGCACTATTCACAAAAGCCAAAACGTGGAAACAACCTAAATGTCCAGAAACAGATGAATGGATAAGCAAACTATAGTATATGCATACAACGGAATATTACTCAGTCATAAAGAGAGATGAAGTCCTGACACATCTACGATGTAGATGAGTCTTTAAAACATTATGCTGAGTGGTAAGTCACAAAAGGACAAATATTTTATGATCCCACTTATATGAACTAGGCAACTGTATAGAGACCAAAGTTTATTAGTGATTACCAGGGTGGGAGGGAAGCGGAAAGGCAGAGGCACTGTTTATAGGAATCAGAATTTCTATTAATGGTGAGGGAATGATCTGGAAAAGGATAGTGGTGATGATTGCACAACATAAAATTAATCAATGTCACTGAAGTGGTGTACATGTAAAAATTGTTGAACTGGCAAATGTTCTGTTATGCATGCTTTTGCCACAATAGAAAAAAAAAAAGTGGTGACATTAGATTTAACCATAAATTTCCTAGAAGCCAAAGTAAACAAAGATCAGTGACAGATCTGAACAGTTCCTATCTGAACAGAAGAAATATGTTATTTATTTAGTGGTTACAAATCTTCTAAAAAGACTATATTGCGTGGATATTTTTTACAAGTAATTTTTGACAATATAATAGACAATCCACAAACAACACCTTTGTTTATTAACAAATATGTACCAACATATTAATAAATTATTTTTATGCAGTATAATTATATTATATATATACATACATGTACATTTCTGGATTATAGCATATGTAGCTACACATACATTCACAACATACACACATAACATATGTGGATTTATGAAGTAACTCAGACCAAGTCCTTCTTTAAAGGAATAAAGTAACAGGGTTGTAGTAGAGTGTTGACAATGATGGCTACAACAATTGCTCCCACTCCTGTATGCTAACACTTTGCAAGGTGACTTGGCCACTCACCCCATCAAGAAGTGGAGTATACTTCCCTCCTCTTGAATCTGGCTGGCCCTGTGAGCAGCTTTGACCGGCAGAATGCAGCAGAAATCAGAACTGATGTTGTGTGACTTCCTAGCCTAGGCTTCAAGAGGCCTTACAGCTTCTGCTCTGACACCCTAGCAACAATACTGCTGCCACATGAAGAAGTCCAGGCTAGCCTCCTTAAGAATGAGAGACCATCACGGGAGGAAGGCCCAGCTGACAGCACCAACCACCATACATGTGTGAGAGCAACTTAGACCATCCCACCCCAGCTGTGCCTCCAGATAAGCACAGCTACATGGGAGGGTAGTGGAAGAACTGCCCAAATGAGACCAACCCAAATTGCTGAACACCGGATTCATGAGCTAAATAAATGGTTGTTTTTCTAAACCATTTATCTTTGAAGTAGATTGTTACACAGTAAAAACTGATTCAGTCAAAGTATATCATTTTTCTCATTTAGTGCCAGGACAAAATGGAAAAATCAAAGTACTACACTTATTCACATTTCATTTCCCTAAGTCCTTTTAGGAGTTCTAAGGAAAGGTAGATGGAGCTCTAACTTGGAAAAGTTCCATTTTTACCTCTTGGATAGGCCTTAAACTTTCTTTCTGTCAAATAAGAGTTCTTATTCTGGCTCTTTAAAGGAGATAGATTGTAGCTCAAAATGAGAATTCCTGACAACAACCCAGTGTACACATATTTTCCCTGCTTATGATTGCAAGCTATTAATATATGCCTAACTTATTGGGTAGGATTTTCTAGGATAGTCCTGAGTTCAAGTTTTCTGATCATAATAATACATAATAACTATGTATTATTAGGCCAAGTCTTCTGATTTGAGGCTGGAACAATAAGAATGCTGTGTCTATACATTTTGGATACCATGGGCTATAGTTAGCAAGTTAGGCATTTTATTAGTAAGTTTCCAAAGCCTGACTTGTATTCTTACCAGAGAAACAGATCCTAACTGTCAAAAAAAAAAAAAAAAAGAATGTTACCCTTTTAATGCACACAAATCTAAAAAACATGCATATTACAGTACATGGCTATCACTGGTATATAAGACATGAATTGTATGGAGTGTGGCAAGAGTAGAAACAGTACAACAAAAAAAAGGGATCTATTCTAATTGTCCAAGCCTGAGATGATGGTGACTTGTACTGCAGTGTTGGTAATGGAGTTGAGGAAAAGTTTGGATTCAAGATTTTTATTCTGGTGCGGGGGGAGGCAAAGTGACAGGGCTCTCCGATATAATGGTTAAGGAAGAGGGTAGAAACAAGAGTAAGACATATTTCTGCTTTAAGCAATTAGGTAGGTGCAAAAGGGGCAAGTTTATGATGGGGAGAAATCAAATGTGTGTGTGTGTGTGTGTGTGTGTGTGTGTGCGTGTTTAGGCAGGTTAAGTTTGAGATACTTTTGAGATATTCGAGTACACGTGTCGGGTATGTGGTTGAATAGATGGGTTTCGAGTATGGATAATAAGTTTAAGACAAGAATAGAAGTTTGGGAGTTGTGAGCAAATGAGTAGTATTTAAACCCATGGAATGGATGAGAGCTCCTGAATAGAGAGGATGGATGAAAAGAGAACAGTACTGAGACCTGAGCTCAAGGTAATCCCTGCATTTAGAGGTCAGGAAGAGAAAGAAGAGACGTTAAGAAAACAACAAGGGTGGTAGAAGAAAAATAGGCGAAAGATAAAGTCACAGAGCCAAGAGAAGATTGTTTAAAGAAAGAACAAGCTGTCCACTGGCTCAAATGTGGTTGAAAGATTGTATAATATGAGGACATATTAGTCTCCAATGGATTTGACAGCATAGAAGCTATTTTTGATCTTGGCAAAAGCAGTTTCGTTGAGCTGTTAGGCTTGAAACCAAATTGGGGTGGATTGTGGAGCAAATAGAAGGTGTCAAAGTGGAGGCACCATGTACAAATAACTGTTTATAAAAGTCTTGTTGTAAAAGAATACAGAGAAATAGGATGATAACTAGAAGAAATTGAGATATTGAGAGGACTTGGATTTTTCATTTTTTAGGTTGAGATATACTAAAGCATATTTGTAAGCTGCTGGACGGGATGCAGTAGAGGGGGAAAGATTGATAATGCAGAAAAGAGAAGATAAATAAACAAAGGAGAAAAATCCTTGAGAGAGTTTAGGGTTCAGAGCTCATGGGCAAGTTTGACTGTTGATAAGATAATAATCCCTTATCATTAGGATGTAACGGCAGGGTGGGGGTGTACATACTGATGGGTCTGTAGGCTTGGTGGTGACAAGATTAGGGTGTTCTTGCCTCATTGCTTCTTTTTTCCTCAGACACATAAGTCTATATTATCAACCAAAAATGTCATATGGGGTTTAAAGGTGTTTCATAGATCCACAAGAGAGAAAGCAGTATAGTCATCTCTAAGACTAGACAATATACCTAGTAGATAAAAGTGGGATTATGTTATAACTTAGCTTGTCTGAGACCATTAACTTGGCAGGAAGCCAATCCGCAAGGTTGAGAATTTGTTGGCAGGAGACCTGCGCTACAAAAAACATTCTAAAATCTAATGTAAATGTTTCTGGTCTGGCAGCTTTCCTCCAAGGATCCAGACTCCTTCTATCTTGTGATGCCACTATCACAGCATGTGACAGCCAAGGTTACTGAGGAATAAAGAGAGAGCGAGCAGAAGTCATCCCATAAATTTTACCATCTCTGCTTGGAAGGGACACACATCACTTCTGCTTGCCCTCCATTGGTCAGAACTAGTCACATGATCCCATCTAGAAAAGGGGGTGGGAAAAGATAATCCTGGGCTGGGCATCTGTTTCCTAGCAACAATGCTACACTATGGAAGAGTAGCATGAATCTTTGGTGGTCAACTAGCTGTCTCTGTCTCGCTAATTAACAAAAAGATACAAAATGTCAGGTGGATTCAAAGTAAAGCAAACCAGTATAAAAAAAACAGAGTGATGTTGTTGTTGTTAGGTGTCATCAAATTAGTTCTGACTCATTGCAATCCTATGTACAACAGAAAGAAACACTGCCCAGTCCTGTGCCCCCCTCTCAATAGTTATATTTGATCCCATAGTTGCAGCCACAGTGTCAATCCACCTCATTGAGGGTCTTCCTCTTTTTTGCTGACCTTCTATTTTACCAAGCATGATGTCCTTCTCCAGGGACTGGTCCTTCCTGATCACAGATCCAAAATACGTGAGACAAAGTCTCGCTATCTTTGTTCTACGGAGCATTCCAGCTGTACTTCTTCCAAGATAGGTTTGTTCATTCTTCTGGTAGTCCATAGTATATTCAATATTCTTCACCAACATCATAATTCTAATGCATCTGATTTACATTGTAAAAGAATTATTTTGACTACTGTGAGAAATAATCTCTAAGGAAGTGAGAGTAAAAGTAGGGAGACCAGTTAGTATAAGCTAGAGATGATGCTGGCTTCAACCAGTATGTTAGCAGTAAAGACGATGAGGAGTTGCCAGTTTGGGGACACGATTGAAGAAAGAGCCAATAGGATTTGCTGAAAGATGGACTGTAGACAGGGTTCTTGAAGAAATCAGCTAGAAGGATAAAAGCCAAAAACTAAACCAGTTGCCACTGAGAGGATTTCCACTCATGGCAACCCCATGTATTGCAGAGTAGAACTGTGCTCCATAGGGTTTTCATGGCTGTGACCTTTCAGAAGCAGATTGCTAGACTTTACTCCTGAGGCACTTCCAGGTGGGTTCGAACCACCAACCTTTTGGTTTGCACCACTCATGTACTCCATGTTGTTGCTGTTAGGTGCCATTGAGTAGGTTCCAACTCATAGCAACCCTATGTACAACAGAAAGAAACACTGCCTGATCCTGCGCCATCCCCACAATCATTGTTACGCTTAAGCCCATCGTAGCAGCCACTATGTCAATCCATTTTGTTAAGGGTCTTCCTCGTTTTTGCTCACCCTCTACTTTACCAAGCATGCTATCCTTCTCCAGGGACTGATCCCTTCTGATAATAAGCCCAAAGTACGTGAAACGAGGTCTCATCATTCTTGCTTCTAAGGAGCATCTGGCTATTCTCCATAGAAGGATAAAAAAAGCATAAAAATTTTAGATTTCAGAAGTGATGAGATTTCTGGGGTTGACAAGGTCTAAAGGCATGTCCACAGAAGTGGATGGCTGTGGTGACAGCACCAAAAAAAGGGGGGGAGAAATTGAGGAGGCCGAGAAACCATGTTAAATGAGAAATGAAAAAATTGTACAATATCTGTTGATAATCTGTGACCCTTGAGTCAGAGGTGACCATGATAGCACAGAAGAGCCAGCTGTGTCCTGTACTCGCCATCTGACATGATCTCTAATCAAAAATAAGCATTCAGCTACTAACCAAAAGGTCAGCAGTTCAAATCCACCAGCCGCTCTTTGGAAAGCATATGGAGCAATTCTACTCTGTCCTATAGGGCGGCTGTGAGTTGTAGTTGACTCAGAGGCATCGGGTTTGGTTTGGTTTTCTAATCAAAAAGCAATCTCTCCAAATATCTGCCTAGAATACAAAACCAAATAAATCAAAACAACCACCATTGTATAATATAAAACAGACAAATCTTGGTGCCCAGATCCTCAAAGTTCCCACAAAGAAGCTCACTCTTTCCTTGAAGCCAATCTTGTCATCATGATGTCACATTCAGATGACAATTCATTCACCACCATCTAAAAATTACAACTGGAAACCAGTTGAAATCTTTATGGTGGACTTTCACAAAATGACACTGTGAGATTTCATTCTTTTTTTTTTTTAACTGTGGTTAAAAATATATACATAACAAAACATTTTGCAATCCAACAATTTTTTTTTATTGTTGTAATTAGATGAAGTTTACATTTCAAGCTAGTCTCCCATACAGAATTTTTTTTTTTACATATATTGTTATGAGACCCCAACCGCTCACCCCTTTCTGCGACAGCACACTCCTCCCCTCTGCCCCTGATTCCCCATGAACATCCAACCAGCTCCTAACTCTCTCTGCCTTCCCATCTCACCTTTGGACAGAAGCCGCCCCTTTGGTCTCTTGTATCTACTTGTCTAAGAGGTACACAATCCAACAATTTTTACATGCACAAGTCAGTGACATTGATGATGTTCATCATGTTGCACAACCATCATTACTATTTATTTCCAGATTTTTCCATCACCTTTAACAGAAATTCAGTGCCCCCTAAGCAATGACTCCTCCTTCCCCTTGCTTCTCACTAATAAACTTTGGTCTCACATTTGCCTGTTCTAGATATTTCATTTAAATGGGATCATACGTTAATTGTAATTTTGTGACTGACATTTCACTCAGCATAGCGTTTTCAAGGTTCATCCATGTCATCAGGATTTCATTTCCCTTTATTACTGAGTAATACTCCATTGTATGTATGCACCACATTTTGTTTATACATTCATCTGTAGATGGACATTTTTGTTTACATTTTTGGCTATTGTGAATAGTGCTGAAATGACCATTAGTGTACAGATTTCTGTTTGCATTCCTGCTTTCAATTCTTTTGGGTATATATCTAAGAGTGGAATTGCTGGATCATACAGTAATTATATATTTAACTATTTAAGAAATTGCCAAACTGTTTTCCACAGCAGCTGTACCATTTTTCAGTCCCACCAGGAATTGATAGGGGTTCTAATTTGTCCACATCCTCACCAACACTTGTTTTCCCTTTTTCTGATCATAGCCATCCTAGTAGAGGTGAAGTGGTATCTCATTGTGATTTTGATTTGCATTTCCCTAATGACTGAGGACACTGAGCATCTCTTCATGTTAGCCAAAAGGATGATTGCCCATTTGTATGTCCTCTTCAGTGACATAATTGTTCAAGTCCTTTGCCCATTTTTTGATTGGATTGCTTGTATTTTTGTTGCTAAATTGTGGGAGTCCTTTATGTATTCTGGATATAAACCCTCATTCAATAAATTGTTTCCAAAAATATTTCCCTCATTCTGTAGGTTGTCTTTTCACTTTGTTGGTAAAGACATTTAATGCACAAAAGTTTTTAATTTCAATGAAATTTAATTCAGCTATTTAATTTCAATGAAATTTAATTCAGTTGTTCAAGCTTTTGGTACCATATCTAAGAATCCATTGTTAAAAACTAGGTCCTGAGGCGAGGCCAAGACGGCAAAGCAGTCCGAAGCTTCCTGTGGTCCCTTTACAATAAACTCAGAAAAATGAGTGAATTGATTATATATGACAATCTAGGAGCCCTGAACATCAAAGGCAAAGTTGAAGAATCAGACTGAGTGGCAGGGGGACAGAGAGACAGTTCAGAAGCAGCACGGAGTTGCCAGACCTGACCTGGCAGGCACCGGCACCCTGCAGGCTGGATCAGCTGGTGTGCTCAGTGAGGCAAGCAGCAGCACTTGGGATGTATTTTCCACATCAGGAGAGACCAAGCGGCAGAGAATCTCCTCAAGTCTCCAGAACCAGTGAGAAGCAGTGCTCAGTCAGCAAAAGTACATGCATCTAACCTACCGAACAGATCAAAAAAACACCCCCTTTGGGAAGAAACTCTCACCCATTTACCTCCCCCCTCCCCACTCTGCACTGGGTTCTGGGCCTGTTTCAGTGACTGCCACACTCCCTGGGCCAGAAGTAGTACCCGTCGCATACCCTGAGCCATTCTCCTGGCTTTGGAGAGGGAACAAATTAACAAACAGGAAAAAAATAATCTGTCAGCTCCCCTAAACTGGTAACTCAGGGAAGGCACAGCGACTTTGCCTAGGCACAGGCATAAGGGGTCCACGTGGACTTTCAATGGCTTTCACCCCTGCATAGACCTGTGTGGGCCCATTTCAGCAGCGTAGGCCCTCATTAGCACAGTACAACAGGGTGTATTCCTGAAGCCTATTTTCAGCTGTATCAGCTCTAAGGGGGAGTGGCAGATTCATGACATTTGTTACCGCCCTGCCCATTAAGCAGGGTCCTCACCTACCCACATCAGGGGCCGGAGGACTGGTTGCTCCACCCATGCCACCTGGCCACCAGTGACAGGGGTCCAAGAATAAGTGGTGCCTCCCAGTCCTTACAGCCAACAGCATTGGTTGCCCATAGTCCAGCTGCAAAACCCATCCACCTACATGCTCTAGGGAACAGGGACACTTTTTCCTCTCAGACACTCAGGGGCCGCCATTAGCCCCCTGCCTTGCTCAGTGCATGACCCCCATACTGCAGCCAGATACTTGTGCCTACTCCAAATCATCTGTGCCTGTCTAGGACTGTAGGTAAGAGCCTGCACCACACACTTGGTGACCGACTACCTGGACACCTGAGCTGAATCTATACAAGAAAACTAAACAGACTCCTGGGCTCACTTACCTAGTAGCAGATCTAACCACCTGATGACAGGACGAGAGAGCTTCAAAGACACCAATATTCAAACTAGCTCACGTGAGCAGCCTATTTGGGCACATCAAAACAAAACAAAACAAGAAGCTAGGACACAGTAAGCAGACATAAAATAAATAAATATAATAACTTATTGATGGCTCGGAGACAAGTCAATATAAAAATCACGTAAAGAGGCAGGCCATGATGGCTTCAGAAAGCACCCAAAACAAAGAATCAAGAAACCTTCCAAGGGAAGATAACTTTTTGGAATTACCAGAGGTAGAATTCAAAAGATTAACATACAGAGCTCTTCAAGAAGTCGGGAAGGAGATCAGCCAAAATACAGAAGAATCCAAGGAACACACAGAACAAAAACTAGGTCCTGAAGCATTATCCCTGTTTTCTTCTAAGAATTTTATGGTTTTAGTTTTTACATTTAGGTCATTGTGTCCATTTTGAGTTACTTTTTGTATGGTGTGTGAAGTTTGAGTTTTATTTTTAATCTACTTCAGAATCCTTTCTTGCACACAATAATCTGCAAAGCAAGGTACGGCCACTATTCCCCAATCTCCCTTTTGTCTCCAAAACTTTCCAGAACTTTCTCTGAAACCTGGCCCATGCTAGCTTTTTCTTTCTTATCCCTCATTTCTCTGAATCTATTATTTTTCCTTCAGTTGGAAACTATGCATTCTTCCCAACATTAATCAATCCAACTAGTTACCCAGTTCTACATAACAAAGTCCCTGAAACTGAAAAATCCAGAGCAGACAGGAAAGGGAAAACTTGGCTGTGACCCCCATTGCTTCCAAGGAAGTATTTTCTAATGACTCTTAGAGCAGTGTTTCTCAAGCTTCAGCATGCATGAGAATCTCCTTAAGACCTTTTTTGAAATAAGGATTTCTGGGCTCCATCCCCAAAGACTGATTCAGCAAGTCTAGAGTGGAACCTGAGAATCTGTATTCCTAACAAGCTCCCTAGTGGGTGCTGATACTGCCGGTCCACCTACCACACTTTGAGTAGCACTGATAGAGTCCTTGGGAAAAAATTCTTAAGGTTCTTTTGGGCAGGATCCAACTCACTGCAGTGCTTGATATTTAGTAATATCTTTATCCATCTATTTATCTTCTTTCAGGATTATTCTTTCAGGATAGGTAGATGAGTGAGAGACTCCATGCACAATGTAACAGAACACTGCCTGGTCTTGGGCCATCCCAATGATCGGTTTTAAGTCAGACCATTGTAATCTATAAGGTTTTTATTGACTGATTTTAGGAAGTAGATCCCCAGACCTTTCTTCCTAGTCTATCTTAGTCTGAAAGCTCCACTGAAACCTGTTCAGCATCATAGCAACACACAAGCCTCCACTGACAGACAGGTGGTGGCTGCACATGAGCTACACTGACCAGGGATCAAATGCGGGTCTCCTGCATGGAAAGCGAGAGTTCTACCACTGAACCACCACTGCCCCCCTGATGATAGATAGATAGACAGACAGATAGATAGGTAGGTAGATAGATAGATTGATAGATAGACAGATAGGGCACTCACTAGAGAAAGAGAGAGGAAAGGAGGGTGGAAAGAAAGAATTCAGGATCCTAATTGCCCCCTTGTCAGGGCCATGAAGTGGTAAGTAGTGACTACCACATTGCCTTCTATGGTACTGTCTACCAGACAGGTACTTCTTCAGAGTCCAGGCCTCTTGGATGGCATTTTTAGTGTCCCGTTCCTGTCCTTCACACTGTCTGATGAGATCTCCAAGATTCCTGCAGATGACTTCAAACACTACTTAGTAATGGACAGAGGCCCTGCAACACTGTGAGTACCCAGAAAGCATCTGTGCACTGAGGCAGCTTGTGATTACCCTTCCAGGAAAAGCTTCTCAGCAGGCTTTCGCCCTTTAGTCCCACCTCACTGTTGCTGCACAACTACAGGATTTATGATGAAAAATATCACTCCCCTGCCCCACATCTCCCTACCACCATTTCCACTCCCCCGAAGCAACCACATTTTACTACTTCAGTTCTTCCATATTTCTAGTGACATGATAATATTACATTTTCTTTTTTTCTATTTTAGATAATATCTGTGTTTTCCTACTATAAATTAACAATTAAAAAAAAAAACAAAACTTTGCCATTGAGTAGATTACACCTCACAGCAACCCTATGGGACAGAGTAGAACTTCCCTGAAGGGTTTCCAAGGAGTGGTTGATGGATTCAAACTGCCAATCTTTTGTTAGCAGTGGTAGGTCTTATACTATATAGTAGTATACTGTACTATACTGTAGTATACTGTACTGTTGTTGTTGTTATATATACTATATGCTATATACTATATACTGTAGATAATGTGAATTTAGCTTCTTAAAACACCACCTCATGCAGGTATTTTCCTTCCCTAATTCTCAGAATTCAGTTTTATTACTTTTGGGTAAATCAAGATTCCGTGTTTTTATTATGACTGTGTAACTATTATTCATCATTGAGTCAAGTAGTATATTAATTATATTTCCCTTTCCTGAACAACTGCATGTTACTCTTGGAATAAATTGCTCCTTTTTCACTTGTGTTTCTTTATTTGAGGCTCTGGCTAAATCTTCCCATGCTCTCCAATAACTCTCAATTCAATTTTCTACATAGTCATAATAGTCATATATGTCTGTCAATCTGATTTTTTTCTGGAAATTTTTTTTCTCCTGTGCACTCTGTAGCCTGCGCAAGTTGCCCTGTGTCTGAAGAATTTCCCTTCTCCTCTGTCCCATGCTGGATTCCTTGTTTCCTGGATCCTATGTCTTCCTCTTCCTTGATGTAATCCATTGTTTTGTAGGAATATGTCCTTCAGCGGCTTACTGGAAAAGTGTAGGAGATTAAAAATAATAAAAAAGGTCTCTCAAACTAGAAACCACCTTTATTCTAATTTTACACTGATCATTCCATGAGGTGTAGATTTCTAACTGGAAATAATTTTTTCTCAGAAATTTGAAGCATTGCACCAGTGCCTACAAACTTCAGTCTTGCAGTTGAGAAGTTGGATGCCATTCTTATTCCATATCCTTGTACATGACCTATTTCTGTTGTTTTCTCTCTGGAAGCTTTTACCAGCTTCTCTTTATACATATATGTCTGAAATTTCATAATCATATACCCTTCTGTGGGTCTTTTTTCCAGTCATTTTGCTAGATACTCAGTAGCCTTTTGCATTTAAAAACTCATGTCCTTCAATTCTGAAACTTTTTGTATAAATCTTTTATAATAGTTACATCCATTTTCTCTGTTCTCTTTTTTTAGGAATGTCTGTTATTTGGATATTAGACTGCCATTACCGTCTAATTTTCTTATCTTTCCTCTCCCACTTTCCACTCCTGACTTTTGTTCTACCTTCTAGAAGAAGTCCTCAAACTTATCCTCCAAATCTTATGTTGAATTATTTATATCTGCTATTATGTGTTTCTTTTCCGTGAACTCTGCTCTTTCTTATTCCCTTAATGCAGTTTTGTTTTTGTTTTTTATGACCCTAAACCTTCAAACCAAGGAATCAAATCCCATGAGGTGTTTGGTTGTACATAAACAGTCTCAGCTGCTACTCTTTTTTTTTTTTTTTTTTTTTTGGTCGTTGTTGTAACTATAGCTACCACACAACTGTCGCCAGTTCAACTTTTTACAGGTGTGCAACTTATTGACAGCAATTACAATAACCAGCTGTGCAGCCTTACTCCTAATTAAATTAACAAAAAGATTATTATTTTTATGTCTATAACTATTTTATCTTTCTGAAAATATTCGTTTTTTCTACATTTTCTTCTGATCCTGCCATCAGATTTTTTTCTCTGATTTTTTTCTGTTTGCTTGTTCATTTGTTTTGGTCCCTGTCTTCATATTACAATCTTTCCTCTTGATAAACCCTTCATATCTGAAAGTCAGTCACCAAGTCCTTACTGGAAGCCCTCTGTGCATGGCTTGTCAAACTATGGACTTTGTAGGATGCCTGTCAGAGACCAGCCATTTTGGTGCCTCAGATCTCTCTTCTGGTCCTCTACCGGAGGCTCCAAGCCTGGCCCCAGTGTTATGAGAGCAGAGCAGAAATGAAGTCAGGAGTCTCACAGTTAAATGGAGACTTTCACTTAATACTGTTTTCATTATGGCCTCAATCCCATTGTTGACTGCCAACAGGCACATTCTTCTTTTTTACAGTTTGTGTCCTAAATTGTCCTTAGAAAAATATGAACACTGTCAACGGGGATACCATGGTGTTATGTAGGCTTAGGAGCCTTATCGTGGGGTGAAAGGGAAAAAATGTCAGAGGGCACCCTGATTGTACTAAAACTCTAGTTGGTGCCAGAATATGGGGCAGCAGAAGATGAGGGTGGTATGCAGGAAGAGAAGGTGCCTAGTTTCACCTCATCCTCGTCCACTTACTTCCCAAAGGCCAAGACAATTGCTCTTTAATTCTCTCTACTCTGTCTTCTCTTATTCTGCCTCTTGGAGTCACAAAGTGACAGTGAGTGTAAGCCTATTTCAGGGAATTTATGCCATAGTAATCTACTGTGAACTGCTCACTGGGGTGCTTTATTCCATGCGTCATCACATACATGCTTGGTTTAACAGAAATTCTGCTTATGGTCTTTATGTTTCATTTATCCAGACAAAACCAAAACCAAACCCGTTGCTGTGAAGTTGATGCCGACTCATAGTGACCCGATAGGACGGAGTAGAACTGCCCCATAGGGTTTCCAAGGAGCATCTGGTGGATTTGAACTGTCGATCTTTTGGTTAGCAACGGAGCTCTTAACCACTGCATCACCAGGGCTCGGATCATTAAAAAAAAAAAAAAAAAAACCATAATGGACAACATTATTGTGTAAATGTACTGCAATTTTAAAAGGCATAATAAATTTTGTGTATTCTAATCATAAAAAACAATTTTCCCACCCCTCCTCCTATTTCTCTTGGAACATCAGCAAACTAAATTGCAAGAGAAGTATAATGAAAAGATTTTAAGTTATCCTGCTGGCATGAAGACATGGGAAGTTGGCTATAAAATTACATTTGGGTATTTTTGCTTATTCCCTGTTCAAACTCAGTCCAAAATTTCTCTATGAAATAGGAAATCTTCTTCCCTTTTCCCACCTCTACACTTTGCATGTCCAGGGCTAGCTGGCCTTTTATAAACTCTTTCCTTCACTCCCCACCCCACACCCCAAAATACTCAGCAGTATTAGAGAGTCATTCTTCATTGCCTGAACTATTTTAAAAAACTGAGTCCTTAACAAAGAGTTTCCTATGACTGCCAACATAAATTGTAATCAATCACAAAAAGTAGTACATATTCCAAGAGTATAAGTATTGGCAGTTTTAAAGAAAACCAAGATATATGACCAAATAAACATAGTGTATATAGGGTCATTATGAGTCAAAATCAACTTAACGGCAATGGATTTTATATACATAGATGTATAGAATCAGATGTGCAATATAAAAGGAATAGAGTGTCTTAGGAGTTAACGATTAGACCTTAAACTACAGTTCACATGATATTTCAATAGGAACCACCAAAAGATGTTTTACCTTGCCTCTCTTCTGTTTCTTTCACTTTTTTCTCTCTTCCTATTCTCTGGATTGAAGGGTAAAGAGTGGTGAGAATAGTACTGATAATGTAGATTATAATCAAAATCATATTCACTGTTGAATTTGGGGTATTTCACCTAGAATATCCTTATTCTTTTTTCCCTTAATGTGGTATATATGTCAACCTCTTTGTTCTACATCCTGAGCATAATTCATGGCCCTACAATCTAAAGAGTACTGTGCTCGATACTAAAGCACTCAAAGCAAGTCTTGTTTAAAAGACAAGTGATGAGGTCAAAACTGAACCATCCAAAGGGACTCGGATGCATGAACTAAGTTCATAAATGTTTAAGGGAGCCTAACCTTACCTTGAGCTTTCCCACAGGATAAGGAGGAAGGGAGAGAGAAATGAAATAAATTCCAGCTAGATAAGCTGTTGGGTGAAGAACAAGAAAAAGTAGGCAGATGGAGGAAAGGAGAGCATAAAGCTAGGAGAGAGAAAGGTTCATTAAACTTGAGCTTGAAAGGAAACTGTACAAGCAGTTTATAAAAAGAGATCAAAACAAGGGTGGTATGTTCCCAGGACTCTGGGCAAGTCAGCATCTGGCAGCTGACTTGTATATATATATGGTAATGTGAACAAAGTCAATATAGAAAACCCAGCTGTTTTGAGAATTCAAGAGAGTTCAAGGCAGGCACTTTCTGCTTCAGCATCACTGAAATTGCAAACGATGCTAGATACGTAAATCTTCAACTAAAAAACAAAAGATTTCACACTAGACAATGGTGGCTGGGTTATAAGCATTGCTCATAAAAAAAAACTAAGAACTCTTCTAGGAAATTTAGCTAATGAGAATGATGAGCACTATATTTTTCACTGTGTTGTCATTCTTGACCCATTCTTATCTTGTTCTCACTTCTCCTCTGCCTCAAATAGCCCATTATTGGTATTTATCAGTAACATACGACCAAATGCAAATGGTCATGGTCAGAAGCTGCATAATAACTCAAAAAGCCACATTAAATAATTTTCATAAGAATTCTTTGCAAAATGCATTAACAGGCAACATCTTAGCAGATGTATGTAAGAAAAAAGATTCACCACATAAGTCACTCTTCTCTCTGCAGGAAATGATAGCTGGACTCAGAGTCCAACATCAACAATATTTCCTGCAAGCTGACCCCATAGTCACACAAGTCCAGCTGGTCATGTTAACAACAAAGGCACAACTGATTTATCTATCAAGGATGTAAAAAAATGAAAGGCATAACCTAGAAAGTTATGGCTTATAGAAATGAGATTGATCCCATGGGACGATGACTTTCCCACCATTTATATCTTCACTTTTATGCATTCTGTTTCCCAGCCATATTTCAGGATAATTCTGGTATGAAATGCCCCATCACTATCCTGATATTTCACTTTTTCAGCCTAATGTTTCCTTTAGCTAGAAATTCAGTTAATTAAATTGCTTTAATTTACAAATACTTTTTTTCTTTAGAGATCAAGTTTCTTTCTTTGGATTGTACATTTGTTTTCTTGGACATGTACTAGTTTGCATGAGTTACATTGTTTTTTAAAACACCATGATTAATTTTTCTGAAAAGCAATTTCTAGACTCGCCTTTCTTTTCCTATCCATTTCAAAAAGAAAGAAGAGATTCATCTTGAGATATAATTTCTGCTTGAAGAGGCAGATGGATGCATGAAACAGAAATCAGGATTTACACAACTCCAAAAATCCACTTGCAATATTTTTATCTCTTCTTTGACAAATCATCTCTAGGTATTGTATTTCCCTAAGTAACTATAATCCCTGTCTTTCCAGAATCTAAACAACCAAAGAGTTTAGATAACAGGAATTCATCCACATTTTATCCCACTAACAAAGAGAGAAAACCAAATAAATAAATGGATATTAGAGACTTGGGTTTCTGTTGTTGTGTTGTTACTGTTCTATCTTTTAGAATAGGGCATAGCATCAGTACACCTTAGACCAATTGCCTACATTTATACATCTATGATACTCAATGATGGCATGTATGTTCAATCAAAATTATGTTGAGGCTCTTTAATACATGAACTTTCAAAGGAAGAACAAACTAGTTTTAATGCTATATGTTTCATAGTTTACTCAAATTTTCTTAAACTAAGATCAAAGCACCTCGCAACTAACCATAACATTTTATTAACCACAACACTTCAGTATCAATATATGCATACATACTTCATAATTGGGAATAGTCTAAATTTAATAATAAAAAACACACATATACAATAGCTTTAACAAGAAAATAAATTCTGTAGAGGAAATAGAACTTCAACAACCCTCTCAGTAAAAGAAGCCAACCACAAAAGACCACATATTGTAGGTTTCCATTTACGTGAAATATCCAGAAAAGGCAAATTCACAGAAACAGAAAGTATATTAGTGGTTGCCTAGGGCTTGGGGTGTGGAAGAAAAAGGAGGGTGACTTCTAATGGGTATGTGGCTTCTTTTGGGGGCGATGAAAATGTTCTAAACTTAGATTGTGGTCATGGTTGCACAACTCTTTGAACATATAAAAAATCATTGAATTCTAGACTTTAAGTGGGTGAATTGTATGGTACGTGAACTATATCTCAACAAAGCTATTGAAGGAGTCCCTGGGTGGTGCAAAAAGTTAGGCACTCGGCTACTAACTGAAAGGTTGGAGGTTCAAACCCACCTAGAGATGCCTCAGAAAAAAGCCCTGGCAAAATGACCTGTTGGCAATTGGTTGGTTGGTTGGTTAGCAAATCTGTTAAAAATATACCCTCTTAGAGGTAGTTGCCCAGAGCTTCCCAAAACATGGTAGGGTCAATCAAATCCAACTAAGAGAGTAGCAACACTTTGAGTGATTTCTCTTTGCCTCTCCTTTTTCTCTCCTTTCTTTGTCAGTGATATTTGACTAATCTGTTTCTTTCTCTTATTCCACAGACTTGGAATTGTATTTCCTCATCTGCTCACTAATTCTGGCCCCTCTTAAAATAATGTCAAGTGCTCCCTTTAGCGTGTCTGCTGATCAATGACACTGTGTTCTGGATCTCATACAAAGTCTAACATCTGAATGCATTCTGCCATTCTTGACTAGCACACTCCTGAACTCTGCCAAATTTCCATTGTTCTCTAATCTGAACTTCAGTCTTCTCCCAGAGATGTTAAGTTACAGCCAAGGTAGGGCCATCTGATTTACTTCCGTCCAGGCTCCTCAAGAAGGCTTTGCTTGATCTTGTGCCAGTCACCTGTATCGAAATGGGATGCCAAGAAATACCATGGAGACCCACACTTGAGAGTACACCAGCCATTTTCTTAGCCACTAAAGTGGCCTAGGCCCTGGAAGGTTTTTCATTTGAACTGCACTGCCATGCCGCCATCATGAGGCATGGTCAGAACAGAATGTCGGGGAGTTCCTGTCAGTACTCTACGATGCCCTGTGCTAAGTAAGGGACACACTGGGTACATCCCACCTAGATTGCATGGTAAGGATCAGCATAAATCCAGTTTCCAAAGTGTGTGAATGGATCCAGTTCTCGCCTTCCCGTTTCTTCATCCTCATTGCCAGCTGTTCACGTGGCATTCTCTGTCTCTGCTCCAGTCACCCAGAGCTGAGTCAGAACTCACAAGTTAGACAGACACCATTTTTCAGCCCTAGCCATTCAGAGGTAGGTCAGAGCTCACACATTAGAAGGACACCTTCTTTCAAACTACCAAATAGGCAGACAGCGGCCCCTGCTTGCTCTCACTACCCCTATGGATTAGTTAATTTGCTGGAACAACTCTCATAGTTACAGAGGGTACACCATACTTACTACAGATTCATTACAACCAAAAAGGATACAAATGAGGAGATTCATAAGGAGGTCTGGGAGGAGTCTCAGCACAAATCTTCCATGTACCAAAGAGGCAAGCACTACTTTCTCTCATGCATGGTCACCAAACAGAAAGCTCCACCTGAACTTAGGGTTCAGGGCTCTTAGCGGCCTCACAACGTGGCCATGATAGATTACATCATGCCTCATGAGGGAGGCTTAATCAACATTGGGCCTCTGCATGGTCCCTTTGGTTTGATCAGCCCCTACTCACTGGCCTTAAGGTGTTGGTCTAGCTCAAAAGAACCAAGAACAAAGGCCAAATGGCTTTCTGCAAGGTGATTCCACACCTTGCAAGACCCAGCATCAGTGATGCTCTCATCCTGCCCATTACATTCATGTATGTCCTGGAAATACCTCTTCAAATAGAGATCATTTATTTAATGCCCATGTTTATAATGGCTCAGAAAAAGGGTAAATTTTAAGAGCTTATCTGATTGCATGGGAAGATAGAAGTCAGATATGTGGTTTCCTGGGTTGTTTAGCTTTTCCCAGTTTCCTCTGTTGCATATTCAGAGCTCCTCTTGCCTTCATACCCAGATTCTCTTCAGAAAGTGGTACCTGAAGACACAGCTGAGTCACTGAATTGTCCTGTGATCTGACTCCTTGGAGCTTTACATATTTATTTGAAGAAATTTCTTTAAAGCACTGATATCTTTTTCTCAGCACCGGCAAATGGCAAAGTTTTCATATACTGAAAGCAAATGCTTGTGAGAAATGTAAGAATCAATTTGCCCATCATTCCTTTATCCTGTCCAAACACTAAATAATTAATGAACAGGCCAGAACACCTCCATTAATTACCTAAAAGGTTAAAAAAAAATTTAGAAAAAAAAAAGTTCAGTTTTAAGAGCTGTTGAGCTCCCAACAATTTGAGAAAAGTTCTTTTAGGCATTTACGTAGAAGTTGTCACAGTTTAAATGGATGGTTTATTCAAAATGAAAGTTAAATTTCTCCATGTCAGTCTTAGTTTCATGGTACTTTAAATCTTAGAAATAACAGTATAATTCTCTCATTTTACGGATAACAAAATTGAGCCCCATGGAAGAGAAGTGAACTTTCCCAAGATCCTATAGCTAAATATATAACAAAACTAGGACTAGAAGAGTCCGGGTCCTCAGACTCGTGGAAACAGGGCTTTCTTTACTCCACAACATGGCAGTAATTTATGCCAATGTGAACACTATAAAATTTCTGCTTGATCCAAAAAATTGGGAGTGGGGAAAGCAGGGAATTTGGAAAGAATGGGGAGGAGCAAAGAGATCAAATAGCATCTTTTTTGAGGGCTTCCTGTAATGGTTGAAACAGAAACTATTGTGAAGATGATCACCTATCTCCCTGAATCAAAATAGCAAAGTCTCCCGGCAGGCAAAGAAGCTGGAAAACACAAGGTTTCCCCACTGCACCCTACTCAATGTCTGGAAACTGAAGGCCCAAAGCCCGCTGTCCCAGGGCACACATAAACCCAAAGCAAATCCTGAGTCATGCCATCCTTAAACAATTACAACAGTCTTATAATTGAGGATTACTTCACATACCAAAATATGAAAAGCAATAACATGCACTTACATTTTATATATAAATGTAAATTCACCCTCAAAGTATCACCTGATATAAAGAAAACAAAGACAGAATTGCAAGAAAGAAAGTATGCTACAGTTCATTAGGCCTATCTCCTGATTTTCCTCAGGTTTAACCTAATTTCTCTTACAGACCTATTAGAAAATCACTTTCTTCCATCAGTGGAAATTTCTATAAATTATTTTTTGAAATGAGCTGTTTCTGACATTGCTGATCTGTAATGCTGCACAGCACTTTCACGGGGGCAGAGGGCAACTGAGAGAGTCATAGAGTCTCCTTGGAGGAATGCAGAGCTCTTTATCTGAGTCAGGAAAAGCTGAGTTATTCATTAGGCTCAGGACAGCTCAGTTATATTGCTGTCCTTGAAGGTGTCCCTCAGAGCTGCAAGAGAATCTTTAAGGGAGGTTCAACACAAGGCAAATGGTCTTTGGAGCAGAAGGGCAGCACCGTGTGGTGGAACCTGCAGAGTCCAGGTTATGTTTTGGTTCCCTGATTACTAGCTTCACGGTACTGAGTCAGCGAATGAACTCCTCTACAAAATGAAGTAAGCAGTACCTACGACCTAGTAGGTTGTGAACATTAAATAAAGTAAATACACGATTGTGCCCAGCTCAGTGCCTGCACAGATCGCATCTTCCCTAATGGATAGTTTCCTTTCTTTCTCTTCCCTTCACTAAGGAAACATGATTCTTATTGTACCCTGTTGGAGAGAGAAATTACACCACAAACAGCTCAACATGAACTTTAGGAAGATTTTGGACTGAAACAGTAGCTTAAAAAATGGATGAAGGAGCCCAACTCTACCCAATACTACGGCCATTCTTAATAGTCTAAGCCAGTGCTCTTCAAAGTGTGGTTCTTGGCCTAGCAGCATCAATATTATCTTAGAAAGTCCCAGGTGGTATGAATGGTTAACGCAATTGGTTCAAAAGGTTGGAAGTTTGAGTCCACCCAGAGGTGCCATGAAAGAAAGGACTGTTGTTCTAATTCAAAAAAAATCAGCTATTAAAAACCTTATGGAGCACAGTTCTACTCTGACACACATAGGGTCAACAGGAGTTGGAATAGATTCCACACCAACAACTAAATCTGGATCTCTGGGGTGGGGCTCAGGAATCTGTGATTCTACAAGCTCTCCAGGTGATTCTTATGCACGTTAAAGTTTGGGAAGCACAGCTCCAGAAAGTGTTACTAGCAAACCCAAAGGACAAGAAAATATGGACCAGAGGAAACAGGTTTTCAGGGGGCTCTAGTCAAAGAGATTTTAAAGAAAGGCAAGTGATAGGAAGCCTGTGGGAAAAATGTTTGGGGATCATTCAACAATTATACATTTTACAAATGCTTTCACTCATTTAGCAAACACTCATCCACATACCGCTTATTTATCTTCTAACTAGAAACGAGCCACAGAGTTTACTACAAATTGTAGTCTGAGCCTCTTAGTCTTTTATACAGTCAAGAGAGGGCTGGGTAGGCTGATCCCCAAGCAAGATGTGATCAGCAGTAAAACACTTAAAAAGAGCCTGTGTGCTTATTTTTGACCACAGCAAGAAGAGAGGGAGATAGGAAGATAGCAGCAGCACCCTACTCGGCAGCCAGTCCTGGGAAGAAAAGAACTAAGGGATAGAGGCAGCACAAATCCCTAGAGCTTTCAGAAAGAAAAAAATAATAATGAGAGACATGGAACTGAAATCCAGGGGTCAAGACATGACCCATCAGGCACATAACTGGCAGGAAGCCCAGCAATGAGTCTCTTTCTTGGAAACTAAGCATCTGCTTGTTTTCATATCTCTGCAACACGCTAAACTGTTAGCAAGAAGTTGCAGCATACACAGAGATACACACTACACATAGAAAGTTCAGTTGCACATTTACCTAGCTACTTCCTTGAGGTCTATAGATCTGTTTTATTTTATTGGCCACCAACTCCATCATTTTGGTGGGCCACTGTATTTTATTAGAAATATGTGAAAAATCGTAACTTGAAATAACTGAGAAAATAGTATTAAATATGTTCCATAATTAGAGTTTATCCCCACCAATGCTGCTGAAACAGGTGAATGGGTGGAGCCTGATTCTGAATTAGCATGTCCATGTAAAAGAAATTAACACTCAAATGATCCATCAGAGGCCACTTGACACATATCCAGGTTGAATTGCTCCCCTGGATCTGGATCAAATAAAATCCTTAATCAGAAGAATTTAAAGGGGCTTCAGCTGAGTATATTAAGTGGATTTACCTTGTAGGTAATCTTACTCCCAGACCTACTCAAACTTTGCCTTTGCCCTGTCTTGGGCCAGCCCTTTCCTTGTGTTTTCTTCTGAACCTACTATGTGCCAGCCTCTGAGCTAGATACTGAGGTCCTCCACTTCCTTCAAAAGACCAACAGTCCACTTCCTTTAAGACAAGATTCTAAGCTTCCTTCCCAGGCAAACAGAAAACCCTGTGCTCTGATGTGAACGGAAATATGAAACTCAATAGAAAGACTGAAAGATAAAGTTGAAGAAATTTTCTACAAAGTAGAGCAATATCAGAAAGAGATGTAATATGCAAGGGAAAAGTTCAGAAAATTGCAGGATCAGTTCTGAAAATCCAATATCTGAATAACAAAGTTTATATGTGCCTTAGTTATCTAGTGCTGCTATAACAGAAATACCACAAGTAGATGGCTTCAACAAAGAGAATTTTATTCTCTCACAGTCCAGCAGGCTACAAGTCCAAATTCAGGGTGTCAGGTCCAAGGGAACACTTTCTCTGTTGGCTCTGGAGGAAGGTCCATGTCATCAATCTTCCCCTGGTCTGGGAGCTTCTCTGCACAGTAACCTCAGGTCCAAAGGACGCGCTCTGCTCTGGGCTCTTCTTTCTTGGTGGTATGAGGTTCCCATGTCTCTCTGCTCGCTTCTCTCTTTTATATCTCAAAAGAGATTGACATAAGACACTACCTAATCTTGCAGACCTCATCAATATAACTGCCACTAATCCATCTTATTACATCATAGTGATAGGGTTTACAACACATAGGGAAATCACATTAGATGATAAAATGGTAGACAATCATACCATACTGGGAATCATGACCCAGCCAAGTTGACAGATATTTTTGGGGGACACAATTCAATCCATTACTATATATACATATATGGAAGAAATCATCAATTAAAGAAGTCAAAAGAATTTCCTGGAATTGGAGAACATGAGTTTCCAGACTGAAGTAACTGCTTCAGTGCCCAGTACAATGGGTGAAAACAGAGCCACTCCAGGCACATTGTTGAGACATTTCAGAACCATAGGGGTGAAGGCAAGAGCAAACAGAACTTCAGGGAGAAAGAAAAAAATCATATATAGAGAGGAATTAGAAAGCATAATAGCTTCAAACTGCACAAAAGCAACTGAAAACTAGAAATCAGTGAACTAACGCCTTCAAAATTCTGAAGGAAAATTGTTTCCAGCTTAAATCTCTGTAACCATCCAAGCCATTATTCAAGTGTCAGGGAAGAATACAGGTATTTTCAGATATTCAAGGACTCAAAAAAAAAAAAAAAAAATTTGGATAAGTGGTAAGGGACTTGGGATTCAAATAGTGATGAATATACTTAAAAATAAGCATATTTAAAGCAAGACGACTTCAGGGAATACAGAAAATTACTCAAGGAAGGAAAAAACACACACAGAATTAATCTGTCAATAAAGTATGGAACTTATAATAACATAAATCTGTTTACTGATTTAACAAAAATATTACAACATAACTATATTGGGAGACGAGGGGGATGAACCCATTGCCATTGAGCCAATTCCAGCTCAGCGACCCTGTAGGACAGAGTAGAACTGCCCCATGGGGTTTCCAAGGAGGACCTGGTGGATTTGAACTGCCAACTTTTTGGTTAGCAGCCGTAGCACTTCACCACTATGCCACCAGGGTTTCCATGAGGGGTATAGGAAGACGGTAATATGAATGTGTGTAAGTGTGGTGTGTGTGTCTGTGTTTGTGTGTGTGTGCGTGTGTTTGTGTTCGTATGGGGAGGAAAGAGGGCTAAAAATCATATTCCAACATGGGAAGTCAATAGATAATCTGGAAAACAGGAGAAAAAAACAATCCAAGAAATAGAAATAGTAGTATATTATTCAGAAATATGAAGGAAAATAACAAAAGTAAAAATCAACTAGGAGTTATAAGTGTTTGCTTCTGGGGAAGGGAAATGGGCAGTAAGGGAACAAGGAAAACTGTTTATCATTATTAACTTTGTAGGGCTTTCTGACTCTTAAAATTATGGGCAAGTATAATTTTGATTAAAATAAACCTAAAAGAGACGAGGGCCCTACCTGGTGAAGGAGGGAGCCCAAGGGTGGTCCTAAGAGAGTGTCTCGGGTTAGATAATCTTGATTTGCGTCCTGGTTCTGTCTCTAACTAATGATGTGACCTTGGGCATTTTGAACCCTAATAAACCTCAATTTCCTCATCTTAAAATGAGGATTAAAAAGTATCAGAGCATTGCTGTGAGGTTTAAAATATAAAATGGCTATAAAGTGATTAGCAGTGCCTAGCATGTTACAAGCACTCTTCCTTTCATTCAGCAAATATCTAGAATGTTTGAGCCCCTTTGGTGCAGTGGTTAAGAGCTTGGCTGCTAACCAAAAGGTCAGCAGTTCAAATCCACCAGCTGCTCTTGGAAACCCTATGGAGCAATTCTACTTTGTCCTATCCCTATAGGACACTATGAGTCAGAATCGACTCCATGGCAACAGGCTTGGTTTTTGTTTTTTTACTGTGTATCAGACACTGTTGTAGACATTTGGGATATGTCAGTAAATTCAAAAAGATCCTGCCCTCATGGAACTTACTGCATTAGTGGGGAGAGACAGACATGAAATAAGACGACCAAGTAAATGATATACTACATTACCTTAGCAAGTGACAAGTGACATTTGCTATGGAATAAAATAGAGCAGGGGAAGGAGCTTCCAGACTTCAGGAAAGGTTGTTAAGGAGCTTACAATTTTAAATACAGTGGTCAAGAAAGCCCTCATCATATGAAATATCCAAAATAGGTAAATCCATAGGGATGAGACACCAGTATGTGATTGCCAGGACTGGGGGAAGGGGCAAATGCGAAGAAACTGCTTAATGGGTTGTTGTTAGCCACCATGGAGTCAGCTCCAACTCATGGCAACCTTGTGCACAATGGGATCCAAGGGCTTTCACTGACTGATTTTTTGGAAGTAGATCACCAGGCCTTTCTTCCTAGTCTATCACAGTCTGGAACTTCTCTGAAACCTGCTTAGCATCTTGTTGCTGTTATTGTTAGTTGTTGTCAAGTCGATTCTGACTCATGGCAACCCCATGTGTGTAGAGTAGAACTGCTCCATAGGGTTTTCAAGGCTGTGAACTTTCAGAAGCAGATCACCAGACCTGTTCTCTCTTTTTTTTTTTTAATTGTACTTTAGATGAAGGTTTACAGAACAAATAGTTTCTCATTAAACAGTACACATATTGTTTTATGACAATGGTTAACAACCTGATGACATGTCAACAGAGTCCCTTCTTAACCTTGGGTTCCCTATTACCAGCTTTTCTATCCTCCCCTGCCTTCTAGTCCTTGTCCTTGGACTGTTCTGCCCCATCAGTCTCGTTTTGTTTTATGGGGCTGTCTAATCTTTGGCTGAAGAGTGAATCTCGGGAGTGACTTCATTACTGAGCTAAAAGGGTGTCCAGGGGCCATAGTCTTGGGGTTTCTCCAGTCTCTGTCAGGCCAGTAAGTCTGGTCTTTTTTTTGAGTTAGAAGTTTGTTCTACATTTTTCTCCAGCTCTGTCCAGGACCCTCTGTTGTGATCCCAGTCTGAGCAGTCAGTGGTGGTAGCCAGGCACCATCTAGTTGTACTGGACTCAGTCTTCACCAGACCTGTTTTCTGAGGTGCCTCTGGGTGGGTTCAAACCACCAAACTTTCAGCTAGTAGTGAAGTGTTTTGCTGTTTGCATCACCCAGAGATCCCTGTTTGGCATCACAGCAACACATAAGCTTCCACTGACAGATGGGTGGTGGCTGAGCATGAGGTGTATTGGCGGGGAACCAAACCTGAGTATCCTGCATGGAAGGTGAAAATTCTACCACGGAACCATCATTGCCCCCTGTTTAATGGGTACGAGGTTTCATTTTGGAGTGTTGGAAATATTTTGGAACTAGATAGAAAAGGTGGCTGCACAACATTGTCAATATACTAAATGCCACTGATTCGTTTACCTTAAAATGGATAACTTGATGTTATATGAATTTATTGTTTTTAAAAAGAAGGAAAAAAGAAAGGTCTCATGAGAAGATGACCTTTGAGTAAAGACTTGAAGGAGTTGAGGGGACTAAATATTTAGATATATGGCATAGAGCAATTGTAGGCAGAGGAACAAGCTTAAATTCTAAGGTGGGTGTGTGCATAGTGTGTTTGGGAAAGAGCAAGAAAGCTAATGTGGATGGAGCATAGTGAGGTCAGGGTAGCAGAAGACGAGGTCAGAGAAGTAAGAGGATACCAGATAAAGCACGGAAAGCCTTGAAGGGTGATGTCAGGACTTTGACTTTTATTTAGAGTGAAAAAAAGACTTTTTGCGAGGTCTTGAGCAGGGTGACATGATCTGATTCACTCTGTATAAAAGCTGCCTTCACTACTGTGTTAGAAATAGAACATTCAGGGCAATGGTGGAAGCTGGGAAACTAGTAGAAGGTGACTGCAGTGTTCTAGTAAGAAAGAATAATGACTCAGACCAGCAGAATTGGAGAGAAGTTATTAGATTTTCCACACTGCTAAATAAATTTTTGGTTTTATTATTTACCCATGATTATAAAAGGACCCTGGGTGGCACAAACGGTTTGCACTCCACTACTTACCTAAAGGTTGGTGGTTCAAACCCACACAGTGGCACTATGGAAGAAAAGCCTGGCAACCTGCTTCTGAAAACATTACAGCCAAAAAAGCCCTATGGAGAAGTTCCACTCTGTAACACATGGGGCCATCATGAGGCAGAATGGACTCAATGGTAGCAGGTTTGTTTTTTGTTTGTTTGTTTTAGACAACAAGTTAATGGCAGAGGTATGAAGCATTCTACCTGACAGGGTAAGTCTGGGCCAGAGTTCAAATTTTGTTATAACAACTTTCATAGTGGAGAATTGGATGTCTGCAGATGTGAATTTTAGAAATTGAAGTGCTGGCATATATGAATTGAGTGACTTCGGGCCTAAATTAAAACTCCATTCTGGATTAAACTAAGATTTTCATTTCTACTCTTCTAAAGAAACCATACAGTCTTTTGTCAAAGTTTTACTGCTTGAAAAACAAAGATGGCACAAGTCAGAATTTCTAACCTGGATAAAGAATTTCCTGGTGCCTATTAAGAATATTTATGCAGTTGGCCCCAGAGAAGGCGCCTTGATCACAGGAGGTTAGAGAATAGGGCTGATAATGCTAAATGAAGTTAGAACCTATAAATAACTTTATAACCAAGACAGGTATGTATCAAGCTTTATTTCCACATTGTGACTCCAAAACTAATTTTCACTCATTGCGGTTTTTCCCATATATTTCTGTCAGTTCTTTGTAAATTGGTGGCAAGACAGAAACTAAGTTTCTTAAAATAAGGAGGCAGATAGCAGCTATAAAAGTCTTAACTGTCTGTAACACAAAGAATGCAGAGATTCCAGCTTTAATTTATGTAAATAAACATACTATCATAACTGCTTTCAGGGAATTCACTGTGAACGCCTGGGCCCTAACTTACTCCCTCTTAGTTGGACAGGTGATGTTTACATTTCAAAAAGACTTCAGATTTACAGCTGATTTATCTTCACTCTTTCCTAATTAATAGTTGACTTTACATTTCAAGGATTCCAACTAGGTTTGACTCAGCCTGCAATTCATCACTAAACCCCAACATCAAGAATGTTTATCTGTCTCACTTTATAAATATTGCCTTAGTCAAATTGTATTAGGAATAAGAGATTTGTGTTAGGCTAGAAATTAATATTAAGAAAGTTTGTAATTTGACAATCCCTTGTAAATTTCTCCTTCTTTCTCCTGCAATCTCTTTGATCTGAAATCATTTGCATTTGTTTACTCTGCCCGTTAAAAATAAAAATGTTAAGTCATATCCCAAATGTAGCTGAACTAGCTTTGTTTGGAAGTAGAAGACAGGGAATCTACAGTGAAATTCAGTGTTTCATTTTCTTGCCATAGACATATTGCCAAAGACATATATTAAAATCAAATGTTTAAATGACTGCATCGAAAAATAAATCTGGAAATTACCAGGTGAATATACCCATTTTAAAAAATCTTGGAAAAAAATTTTTTTTTTTTTTTTATTGTACTTCAGGTGAAGGCTTACAGAACAAACAGTTTCTCAAGAAAAAGTAGTACACATGTTGTTTTACGACATTGGTTAACAACCCCACAACATTTTAACCCTCTGAATTCTCAACCTTTTTTTTTTTGGTGAAAATACACATAACCAAAGATACACAATTTCAAAAATTTCTACATACACAGTTCAGTGACATTGACTACACTCTTCCAATTGGGCTGTTATTCTCACTTAAGATGAAGGCTTACAAAACAAAATAGTTTCTCATTTAACAGTTACTACAAATGTTGCCCTATGACAATGGTTAACAATTTCACAACACATCAACAATATCCTTACTCAACCTTGTGTTCCCTAGCATCAGCTTCCTTGTCCCCTTCTGCCTTCTGGCCCTTGTCACTGGACTCCTGTACCTCGTTAGTCTCATTTGGTTTTACCGGGCTCTCCACTCCCAGGCTGAACAGTGAACCTCGGAGGTAACTTCACCACTGAGCTAAAAGGGTGTCTGGGGGCCATACTCTCAGGGTTTCTCCACTCTCCTTTAGGCCAGTAAATCTGGTCTTTTTTTTTTTTTTTTTTTTTTTTTTTTTGTGAGTTAGAATTATGCTCTACATCATTCTCCAGGTCTGTCCAGAACCCTCTGTTGTGATCCTGGGCAGAGCAGTCAGTGGTGGTAGCCGGGCACCATCTAGCTGTATGGACTCAGTCTGGTGGAGGCCTTGGTAGCTGTGGACAATTAGTCCTTTGGACTAATCTTTTCCTTGTATCTTGTTCTCTTCATTCTCCCTTGCTCCCGAAGGGATGAGACCAGTGGAGTATCTTCGATGGCCGCTCACAGGCTTTTAAGACTCCAGACCCTACTCACCAAGGTAGAACATAGAGCATTGTCTTTATAAGTAGTGTCATGCCAATTGAGCTAGATGTTCCCCGAGACCATGGTCCCCAGAGCCTCCGCCCAGCAACTCAGTCCCTCAGGGAGTTTGGATGTGTCTATGGGGCTTCCATGGCCTTTCCTTGTACAGGTTAAGCTAGTTTCCCCTGTATTGTGTACTGTCTCAGCTTTCGCCCAAGATACCACTTATCTATTGCCTATTTAGTATTTCCCCCCCCCACCCCTCCCATCCGTGGTAACCAACAAAGATTGTTACATTTTGCGTGTGAACTTTTTCATGGGTTTTTACAATAAAGGTCTTATACAATATTTGTCCTTTTGAGATTGACTTATTTCACTCAGCATAATGTCCTCCAGTTTCACCCATGTTATGAGATGGTTCAAAGATTCATTGTTGTTCTTTCTCGTTGCATAGTACTCCATTGTGTGTATGTACCATAGTTTGCGTATCCATTCATCTGTTGATGGGCACCTACGTTGTTTCCATCGTTTTGCTATTGTGAACAATGCTGCCATGAACATAGGTGTGCATATGTCTATTCGAGTGACGACTCTTATTTCTCTAGGATATATTCCTAGGAGTGGGATTGCTGGATTGAATGGTGTATCTATTTCTAGCTTTCTGAGGAAATGCCATATCATTTTCCAAAATGGTTGTAGCATTTTGCATTCCCCCCAGCAGTGCATAAGAGTTCCCATCTCCCCGCAGCCCCTCCAACATTTGTTATTACCAGTGTTTTTGATTCGTGCCAGTAATGCTGGGGTGAGAAGGTATCTCATTGTGGTTTTAATTTGCATTTCTCTAATGGCTAGTGATTGGAAGCATTTCCTCATGTGTCTGTTGGCCATCTGAATGTCTTCTTTGGTGAAGTGTCTGTTCATTTCCTTTGCCCTTTTTTTAATAGGATTATTTGTCTTTTTGTTGTAGAGGTGTTGGATTTTCATGTAGATTATGGAGATTAGACCTTTGTCTGACTTGTACTGTCCAAAAATTTTTTCCCAGTCTGTAGGTTCTCTTTTTACTCTTTTGGTGAAGTCTTTTGAAGAACATAGGTGTTTGGTTTTTAGAAGATCCCAGTTATATAGCTTATCTGTTGGGATTTGTGTGTTGATGGTTATGCTTTGTATCCTGTTAATGCCATGTATTAAGGCCTGAAGTGTTGGTCCTATTTTTTCTTCTATGAACTTCATAGTTTTAGGCTTTATATTCAGGTCTTTGATCCATTTTGAAGTAGTTTTTGCATACGGTGTGAGGTATGGGTCCTGTTTCATTTTTTTGCAGATGGATATCCAGTTTTGCCAGCACCATTTGTTAAAAAGACTGTCTTTTCCCCATTTGATGGACTTTGGGCCCTTGAGGTAATTCAGGTTACCGTAGATGGATGGATTTACATCTGGGCTCTCAATTCTGTTCCATTGGTCAATGTATCTGTTGTTGTACCAGTACCAGGCTGTTTTGACTACTGTAGCTGTATAGTAGGTTCTGAAGTCAAGTAGTGTGAGTCCTCCAACTTTATTCTTCTTCTTCAGTAGTGCTTTACTTATTAGGGGCTTCTTCCCTTTCCATATAAAGTTTATGATGAGTTTTTCCATCTCTTTGAAGAATGTTGTTGGTATTTGGATCAGGATTGCATTTTATTTTGTAAATTGCTTTGGGTAGAATTGTCATTTTCACAATGTTGAGTCTGCCATGAGCATGGTATGTTTTTCCATTTATGTAGATCCCTTTGGGTTTCATGCAGTAGTGTTTTATATTTTTCTTTGTATAGGTCTTTTACATCCCTGGTCAGATTTATTCCCAAGTATTTTATCTTTTTAGGCGCTATTGAAAATGGTATTGATTTCCTGATTTCTTTTTCATTGTTCTCCTTACTGGTGTATAGGAATCCAACTGATTTTTGAATGTTTATCTTATATCCTGCTACTCTGCTGAATCTTTATATTAGTTCCAGTAGATTTCTCATGGAGTCTTTAGGGTTTTCTGTGTATAGTATCATATCATCTGCAAACAGGGACAGTTTAACTTCTTCATTACCAATTTGGATGCCCTTTATTTCTTTTTCTTGCATTATTGCTCTAGCTAGAACTTCCAGCACAATGTTAAATAGGAGTGGTGATAAAGGGCATCCTTGCCTTGTACCTGTTCTCAAGGGGAATGTTTTCAGCCTCTCTCCATTAAGAATGATGTTGGCCGTTGGTTTTGCACAGATGCCCTTTATTATGTTGAGAAATTTCCCTTCTATACCTATTTGATTGAGAGCTTTTATCGGGAATGGGTGTGGGACTTTGTCAAATGCCTTTTCTGCGTCAATTGAGATGATCATGTGATTCTTTTCTTTCCTTTTATTTATGTGGTGTATTATGTTGATTGATTTTCTAATGTTAAACCATCCTTGCATACCTGGTGTGAATCCTACTTGGTCGTGGTGTATTTTTTTTTTATATGATGCTGAATTCTATTGGCTAGAATTTTGTTCAGAATTTTTGCATCTATATTCATGAGAGATATTGGTCTGTAATTTTCTTTTTTTGTGATGTCTTTGCCTGGTTTTGGTATCAGCGTTATGCTGGCTTCATAGAATGAATTTGGAAGTGTTGCTTCCTCTTCTATGCTCTGAAATAGCTTGAGTAGAACTGGTACAGCTCTTCTGTAAATGTTTTGTAGAATTCTCCAGTGAAGCCGTCTGGGCCAGGGCTTTTTTTGGTTGGAAGTTTTTTTATTACCTTTTCAATCTCTTCTCCTGTTATGGGTCTGTTCAGATTTTCAACGTCACTTTGTTGTATTTTCGGTAGGCCGTGTGTTTCTAGAAATTTATCCATTTCCTCTAGGTTTTCAAATTTGTTGGAGTATAGTTTTTCATAATATTCTGTTATAATCCTCTTTATTTCAGTTGGGTCTGTTGTAATGTCCCCCATTTCATTTCTTATTTGGGTTATTTGTGTCCTCTCCTGTTTTTCTTTTGTCAGTCTGGCCAGTGGTTTATCGATTTTGTTGATTCTTTCAAAGAACCAACTTTTGATTTTGTTGATTCTTTCTATTGTTTTTCTGTTCTCTATTTCATTTATTTCTGCTCTGATCTTTACTATTTCCTTTCTGCCGGTGGTTGTAGGCTTTTTTTGCTGTTCTCTTTCTATTTGTTTGAGTTCTGTAGTTAATGTTTTGATTTTGTCCCTTTCTTCTTTTTTGATATGTGCTTCTATTGCTATAAATTGTCCTCTGAGGACTGCCTTTGCTGTGTCCCAAAGGTTTTGGTATGATGTGTTTTCATTCTCATTTGATTCTAGGAATTTTTTTATTCCATCTCTGATTTCTTCTATTACCCACTGATGTGTAAGTAGAGTATTATTCAGTTTCCATGTAGTTGATTTTTTTTCCTTGCTCTTTCTGTTGTTAATTTCTACCTTGATGGCATTGTGGTCAGAGAAGATACTGTGAATTATCTCAAAGTTTTGGATGTTGTTGAGGATTGCTCTGTGGCCTAAGATGTGGTCTATTCTGGAGAACATTCCATGTGCATTGGAAAAGAATGTCTACCTTGCAGCGGTTGGATGGAGTGTTGTATATATGTCTATGAGGTCAAGTTGGCTTATTGTGCCCTTTAGGTCTTCTGTATCTTTGCTGAGTTTTTTCTTAGTTGTTCTGTCCTTTATTGAGAGTGGAGTGTTGAAGTCTCCTACTATTATTGTGGAACTGTCAATTTCTCTTTTCAGTGCTGTAGAGTTTGTTTTATGTATTTTGGAGCCCTGTCATTGAGTGCATAGATGTTTATTATGGTTATGTCTTCATGATGGATCGTCCCTTTAATCATTATATAGTGTCCTTCTTTGTCTTTTATGGTAGATTTTGTTTTAAAGTCTATTTTATCTGAGATTAGAATTGCCACTCCTGCTCTTTTTTGGTAGTTGTTAGCTTGATATATTTTTTTCCAACCTTTGATTTTTAATAAATTCACGTCTTTGTTTCTAAGGTGTGTCTCTTGTAGACAGCATATTGATGGATCCTGTTTTCTTATCCATTCTGCCACTCTCCGTCTCTTTATGGGTGCATTATGTCCATTTATATTGAGTGTAATTATTGATAGATGTCAGTTTGTTGCTGTCATTTTGTAGTGCTGTTTTTTGGGGTGCTGAAGTTTTCTTTGTTCTTCTTACTCTCTTGTGCTGAGTTACTTTTGTTCGTGGATTTTGTGTTCATTTCTTTTGTTTTTGTAGGTTTTGTTTTTGCTGAGACTTTATGTTTTTTATCTTTATGAGTTGGTTTGTTAACTTTCTTTGTGGTTACCATGAATTTTACCCTTATCTTTCTAAGTTTGAAGTAGTCTACCCTTACTTGGTATCACCTTGCCTTCCTCTCCATTAGAAGGTTCTATACCTATGCCGTTTGTTCCCTCTTTCATTGTTTTGATGTTGTTGTCATCCATCGATTGACTGCTCTGATTCCCTGTTGTATTTCCTTTGGTTTTGGATAGTCCTCAAGAGTTCGTTTCCTAGATTGGTATCTGGCTCATACGATCCTGCAACCTAGGTCCTGCCTGAGGGCTGAAGCTGTTTGTCCTCAGATCGAAGAACTCCCTTTAATAATTCTTGTAAGTTTGGTTTGACTTTTACATATTCCCTTAGTTTCTGTTTATCTGGAAATGACCTAATTTCAGCATCAAATTTGAACGAGAGTTTTGCAGGATATATTATTCTTGGCTGACAATTTTTTCTTTCAAGATTTTATATATGTCATCCCACTGCCTTCTTGCCTGCATGGTTTCTGCCAAATAATCTGAGCTTAGTCTTATTGTTTCTCCTCTGTATGTGACTTCTTGTTTTTCACGAGCTTCTCTCAGGATTTTTTGTTTGTCTTTGGTTTTTGCGAGTGTGAATATGATATGCCTTGGTGATTTTCTTTTGGGGTCTCTTCTATATGGGGTTTGTTGAGCTTCTTGGATGGACAGCTTTTCATCTTTCATGGTATTCGGAAAGTTTTCTGTCAGCAGTTCCTCAATGATCCTCTCGGTGTTTTCTGTTTTCTCCCCCTGTTCTGGAATGCCAATCACTCGTAAATTTTTGCTTTTAATTGTGTCTCACATAACTCTCAGGGTCTCTTCATTTTTTTTTTTTTTTTTGTTGTTGTTCTTTTTTCTCAGTTTTCCTGAAGCAGAGTTGTATCCAAGTGTTTGTCTTCAGTTCCACTGATCCTGTCTTCCACAGTTTGAAATCTGCTTTTCAGCCCTTCTATGACATCATCCATTTCTGAAATCTTGTTGTTTAGCTTTTGGATTTCTAATTGTTGTTTTTGTATAATTTCTAGTTGTGAATTTATTTTGGCATTTTGTTCCTGCATCATCTTCCTGAATTCTTCCAATTTTTTGTCTGTATTTTCCATCAATTTGTCTATTTTTTACTCTTGTTTGTCAGCTTTTTGCCTCAGTTCTTGGAAAATTCCGAGTATTAGCGATTTGAATTCCCTATCATGTACTTCTAGTGCATTTTCTTCCACAGGAGCATTATCTGGTGTTTTAATTTGGATGCCTACTGGAGCCATCTTGTCCTGTTTTTGTAAATGTTTTGATATTGTTTGCTGTTTTGGGGGCATTCAGTAGATATTTCTCTCGTTTATTGATTGTAGTTTTTTTTTTTTTTTCATCCCTTTTTAAAAAAAAAATTTGAGTATGTCTGAGCAGGCAGACTGCGTGCCCCTTGTCGTTCGCTCGTCTGTGTGCTCAATACTTTTCACCCTCTTCTCCAACTGGCCGGTTCAGTCACTCATATGTGGTACAGCAGGGCAGGTCTAGCTGAAGAGGAGCCACTGGGACGGGTTGTTTGTGGCACTCACCGCAGCCACCAGGGCGGTCGGTAATCAGTGTTGGGCAGGTTCCAATAGGCTGTGCCTGCACAGCTTGGTGGTGTGATGTCAAGTGCACGGTGCAGGTAGGCAGGATGCAGCGGGGAGATGGTTATGTGTGAAGCTAAGCTGGATATGGGAGAGAGGAGAGAGGAACAGGAGCCAAAAAACATACAAACAGAAAAGAATGCTAAGGAAGCCTGCCGTTGGTATGAAGGGATGAGAGACTATGGAATGGAGAAAAACAGAAGGGGGAGGAGAAAGAAAAGAAAAGAATGGACAAATAGAAATCAGAAAGGTTAAAGAACTGCAAAGTTCCCAGGGATCCCACTGATGCAGCTATGTGGTCTGGGGAAGTCGCTCTCAGGTTTCACAGCACAGCCTGGCCAGAAGGCACAGAGGCATACAACGCCTGGTATTCAGGGATCAGAAAGAGAGGGAAGAGATAGAGAGATGAGAAATTGAGCAATGAAGAAAGACAAAAGGGAAAAAGAGGGAAAAGAAAACAAAACAAATAAAAAAAAAAAACCAACAAAGAAAGAAATGTGTTCAGGGATCCCTCTGCACGTCTGTGGAAGCTGAAGGGGAGTCTCCCTGGCACGCAGCTCTGCCTGGCCAGAAAGGGCTCCCAACTCAAGAAAAGGAAAAGAAAACAGACAGAAAATTCAAAATGAACAAACGAACAAAAGCCCCGGGATCCCACCAGTGCGGTAGCCCAGACCAGGAAGCAGCTCCTCAGGAAAAAGCAAAGATGGCGCACAGAGCCAGGCACTCGGGCACAAGGAGGGGGAGGTGGCGAGAGGCAAGCAAGAAATCCAAAGAAGCAGAAAGAAAAAAAAAAGAAAAGCAACACCAGCAGCAAACAAATGGCACTCAGAGAGCCAGCCAGTGTGGGCTGGTGTTTCTGGACAAGAGACTGTGTCCATGGGAAACAGAGGAGGCCAAGTGTGAGTGAGGAAGGGTGGAGAGTGGGAAAGTGTATATCACAAATAGCCGGCGCTCTGGGGCCCCTCAGGAAGGAACAAAGATGGTGCACGGAGCCAGGTACCCGAGTGAAAGGAGGGGGAGGCAGCGAGAGGCAAGCGAGAAACCAAAAGAAGCAGGAAAAAAAAAAAAAAAAGCACCACCAGCAGCCAACAAACGGCACCCAGAGAGCCGCCCACCCCAGCACGCGGAATCCAAGCAGCTGGCGCCCCCTGACCAAGAGACCACGGCTGTGGGAAGTAGAGGAACAAACGAACAAAAGCCCCAGGATCCCACCAGCGTGGCAGCCCAGACTGTGAAGCAGCCGCACACCCAAATGGAGCCCCGCAGCCACGCAGGAAGAAGCAAAGATGGCGCTCGGAGCCAGGCACCCGAGCAAAAGGAGGGGGAGGCTGTGAGAGGCAAGTGAGAAATCAAAAGAGGCAGGAAAAAAAAAGCAACACTAGCAGGCAACAAATGGCACCCAGAGAGCTGCCCGCCCGGGCGCGCGGAATCCAAGCAGCCAGCGCCCCCCAGCCAAGAGACCGTGGCCACAGGAAGCAGAGGAGCCCTAGTCAGGGCGAAGAGGGGTGGGGGGTGGGAAAGCACACACCGCAAAATACTGGTTGTTTTGTCTCCCACTGGACGCTCTGTGAGGCTGCTCTCTTGTACCCCCGTTTGCTGGTCTCCAATAGGAGTCCAAGATGGTGGATTCGTGCTGCGTTAGCTAGTAGGGGACCTCTGCGTGAATCTCTCCTCGCTCTCCGTTCTCTTTCAGTATTCTCACTCCATTTGGTTCTCGGCTGAGTTCTTTATCTCTTCATTTGATGTTCTAGGGTTTCAGGATTGTTGATTCTCTGTTTGGCTTAGTTTTTCAGATCTTTACTGTGGAGGAACGGCACAGTGCTTCTGCATAGAGCGTCATCTTGCCGGACCTGGAAAAAATATTTTTGAAAGTTGAAATAGCCTCCTGTAATATCAATAATGCATCCTTTACTTTTTGTAATTTACATTTCAATATGTCAAATCTTTCCTGGAATAGATACACCTCTAATACTTTCTATTTAAAAAATGTTTTATTTCCGGGTTTAAAATAAACTTTTATCACTCTTTTCATATTACAGATATACATTCACTGTAAAAATTTTAGAAAATAAGAAGAATATTAAAGTCACAATAATTCCACCGTTTGATGTAATCATAGTTAATATCTGTGTACATATAATGTTCTAGTCTATTTTCTCTGCATACATAAAATCTGCAAAAGCCAGAGCCTGTGCAAAGTGGATTAATGAATTGTTGTTAACTGCATGGAGTCAGCCCCAACTCGTGGTGACCCTAGGCACAATGAGATCTGACCCAAATAAAGAAACCTCAAATATTTTCCACTAAAACAAGCAATAGAAAAGTGGTAAGACTGCACCCTGTCGAAGGTGGAAAACTTGCAAGACTTAGAAAAACAAGGCAGTCCTGTTTTCCTGCTCTCACAGGTTTCACTGTATTTTCATTTCACAAAAATTGTATCATATAATGCTTACTATTTTATAACCTATTTTTTACTTGGAGCCCTGGTGACACAGTGGTTAAGAGCTCAGCTGCTAACCAAAAGGCTGGCAGTTCAAACTCACCAGTGGCTCCATGGAAATCCTATGGGCAGTTCTACTCTGTCCTACAGGTCGCTATGAGTCAGAATCCACTAGACGGCAACAGGTTTTTCAACAGGTTATTTTTTACTTAATAGCATTTCAATAACATTCTTTATATCATTATGTATTCTTCTATTCCATTATATTTACTGTATAAATAATATTTCTTTATTTCATGAAACCATAACTTATTTAACTATCTATGATTGGACACTTAAGTCATTTCCATTTTTCCATAATTATAGACACTAGCATGATGAAAGTCCTTATAGCTCTATTTATTTTGCTCTTCTTAATTGCTGCTAACTATGAAGTCCTTGCTGTTCACTACAGATTAAGCTTTAAGATTTGACTTAATTAAAGAATCATGCTGATTAAAAAAAATAAAAATACAGGGTATATTCTTCCCAACTATAGCAAATATACATTTACCACTTGCCATTGGTGAAGAGCAGGGAATAAGAAAATGGAGAAATTTAAAATGGTATCTGAAGTAGAGGTCTCAATAAATCCACTGATCTCAATGACCCAGTATTACTCACTGTCAATGTTTGAGGTAAAGTACAGTGTCTTTCACCTCGGGGCAAAACAAAACTGTTAAAAGAAATGTAAAAATGTTTCTGTGAGAAATCTCAGAATTACATGATAATGGGAAAGGCACCTCCTGTTTCCCAACGCTTGGTTCACCTCTATCCCAGAGAAGATGAAATACAGTTTTTAGGACTTGATCAGAGTCCCATACTAAAATTAAAACTTCCAAAGACAGCATAAAGAAAATGAAAAGACAACACGCCAGAGTGGAAAAACATATTTGTCATAAAAGGTATTTGCATCAGGCAAAGGACTTATATCCAGGATGTATAATTAACTCCTAAAATCAGTAAGAATAAAGGAGAAAACCCAACAGAAAAATGAATAGAAACTTCACAAAACAGGATATCTAAAATACAAATCAATATATAAAAAGCTACGCAACTTCAGTAGTTATCAGGGAAATAAAAATTAAAATTGCAAAGTAATATCTACACACCAGAATGGCTAAAATATCTTTTATTAATTTTATAGAGAAAGACAAAAGTACCATATAGTGTTCTAGTCTATGTTGGCAAGGATTTGGAGCAACTACAATATCCATATTCTGCTAGTGGGAGTATAAATTTGTGCAATCACTTTGGAAACCATTTGGTACTATCTAATAAAGCTGAACACATGCGTATCTTATGATTTAGCAATTTTGTTCCTAGTTCACCAAAGACATGTATAAGAATCTTCACAGCAAGACTCTTTACAACAGCTATAAACTGAGAAAAATATATCTATCAATGATAGAATAGATAAATTATGGTATAGTAACACAATGGAAAATAATAAAGAAATAAGAGTGAATAATCCACTACACACAACAGTATGGATGAGTCTCACAAACACAGCATTAAGCCAAGGAACTGGTCACAAAAAAAATACATACTATATGAAGTACAAAGGACCCTTGGTGACACAAGTTAAGCATTAGGCTGCTAACTGAAAGGTTGGCGGTTCAAACTCACCCAGTGGCTCCACGAGAGAAAGACCTGGTGATCTGCTTCCATAAAGATTACAGTCTAGAATACCCTATGAGGCAGTTCTACTCTGTCACGTAGGGTTGCTATGAATCGGAATCGACTCAATGGCACCCAATAACAATATGAAGTACAAAAAACAAGCAAAACCAATTTATGCTGCTAGGAGTCAGGATAAATTTGGGGAGGGGACTATCAGGAAGAACGTGAACTTTTGGGGGACTGGTATTGTTGTGTTTCTTGATCTGGGTGCTAGTTACCCGGTATTTCCACTTTGTGAAAATTCACTGAGTTATGCACCATAGGTGTACTTTATACATACTTGTTGTTGTTGCTAGGTGCCGTTGCATTGGTTCTGACTCATAGTGACCCTGTGTACAACGGAACGAGACACTGCCCGGTCCTGCGCCATCCTCATGATCATTGTTATGCTTGAGCCCATTGTGGCAGCCACTGTGTCAATCAGTCTCATTGAGGGTCTTCCTCTTTTTCGCTGACCCTCTCCTCTAGCAAGCACCATGTCCTTCTCCAGGGACTGGTCCCTCCGGATAACATGTCAAAGGATGTGAGACGTAGTCTCATCATCCTTGCTTCTAAGGAGCATTCTGGCTGTACTTCTTCCAAGGCAGATTTATTCTTTCTTCTGGCAGTCCTTGGTGTATTCAATACTCTTTGCCAACACCATAATTCAAAGGCATCAGTTCTTCAGTCTTCCTTATTCATTGTCCAGCTTTTGCATGCATATGAGGCAATTGAAAATATCATGGCTTGAGTCAGGCTCACCTTAGTCTTCAAAGTGACATCCTTGCTTTTCACTTGTACTTAACAGAAATTTTTTTGAAAAGTAAAACTAAGGATAGAGATAGTGAGATACAAGCTTGCTATCAATAGTTATCCAGCTTTTCTCTTATACTATTTCAAGTTTATAACAGGAATACTTCAAGCAAATATTGAATAAATTAGAAATATTGTAATAGGAATATCTTAAGTAAACAAAAACAAATAGACTATTCTATACCTTCCTTATCAATTCTACCCACCCCCCCTCCAAAAGGACATCAACTACAGCTTCCCAGTCTTTTTCTGCATGAAGAAAAACTCTATAAATGGAAAATATGAATTGAAATACTATATTATTTTGTCTTTATATACATTAATAAAATCTGTAAAGGATACATTTCCTCTCAATAATAAAATCTCCATTATTCTGTAGTTGTTAACATTTGTATACAATCAGCAGATTCAGTATTTATACAAAGGAGCAATAACATTTGTGGATATGACATTGGGTCCATTTATCTTACTTTGCATTCACACTACTATGTACTACAGGTATAATTTAGGTATTACTTTATGTAAAGATTATTCAGAGCTATCTCAAATTTTACAGTGGAACTTCCAAGTCTCAAAATCCCTGTTTCTTCCAATGATAACAGTAGCTAACATTTACCGAGCACATACTCTGTGCCCAGCAATCTCATTTAATCCTCACAACCACCTTGTAAAGTATGTGCTGTATCATTTTGCCCATTTACAAATGAGAAAACACATTTAGATTCTGTTGCAGAAAGGAATCCAAATAGAGCCTGAAAACTTGATTTGGGAATCCAGGGGAGCAACTGGATGGGGAAGAGAAGAATCAGGGAGAGTTGGTGGCAGAGTCTGTGGACTCTTGACTGAGAAGGAAGAGAGAGAAGCGTTGTTCATTCATTTACTTTCTGCTCTGTGTGTTGTTAGCTGCCTTTGAGTGGGCCCCTGACTCATGTCCACTCCATTCACAATGGAAGGAAGTGCTCCCCAGTCCCCAGTGTCATCCCCATTATTGGTTGTGGATCAGATTGTTGTGATTCACAGGGTTTTCTTTGACTGATTTTTGGACGTAGATTGCCAGGCCTTTCTTTCTAGTCCATTATAGTCTGGAAGCTTTGCTGAAAGCTGTTCAGTATCATAGCAACACAAAAGCCTCCACTGACAGATGAGTGGTGGCTGTGCATGAGGTGAACTGGCTAGGAATACAGCTGGGTGTCCTGCATGAAAGTTGAGAATTCTACCATGAACCACCATTGTCCCCTCTGCTGTATGATCCCATGGTGAATTATGTACTTTCTCTGTGCATAATTCACCATGGGATCATACATAATTCACCATGGGATCATACAGCAGAGGGGACAATGGTGGTTCATGGTAGAATTCTCAACTTTCATGCAGGACACCCAGCTGTATTCCTAGCCAATTCACCTCATGCACAGCCACCACTCATCTGTCAGTGGAGGCTTTTGTGTTGCTATGATACTGAACAGCTTTCAGCAAAGCTTCCAGACTATAATGGACTAGAAAGAAAGGCCTGGCAATCTACGTCCAAAAATCAGTCAAAGAAAACCCTGTGAATCACAACAATCTGATCCACAACCAATAATGGGGATGACACTGGGGACTGGGGAGCACTTCCTTCCATTGTGAATGGAGTGGACATGAGTCAGGGGCCCACTCAAAGGCAGCTAACAACACACAGAGCAGAAAGTAAATGAATGAACAACGCTTCTCTCTCTTCCTTCTCAGTCAAGAGTCCACAGACTCTGCCACCAACTCTCCCTGATTCTTCTCTTCCCCATCCAGTTGCTCCCCTGGATTCCCAAATCAAGTTTTCAGGCTCTATTTGGATTCCTTTCTGCAACAGAATCTAAATGTGTTTCCTATCCTGGGCACTTGTAAAATCATCTTGTCCTCTGCAGCTTCTAGCCTCTTTCAGTTTTAAAAAAAGACCCTGACTTAACTTCACCTTCTACCACCATTATTTTGCTTTCTGATCAGAATGTTCACTATTTTATCTTGAGATTTTTTCCTCTGCATTTCATCATTTTAAAATGTCAGACTAACTCGTCATCACGTGTGTCTTTCTGGAGACCTCAAGATCACGGTTCATCACGACCATGCTGGAACTCAACCATCCAATCTAGACAAAAGCTGAGAATTAAAATGTTTTTACCGGAATGGGAAAGAAAAATAAGACTGCTCTCCAGCTGTATATACATCTATGTATTTCTTTGGATGTTGACTTTGAAATGATAAAACACTCCCACATGGAGAAAGATCCATCATTTTATTGTCCAGGCATCTGAATACACAAACATATGTCTGGAGACCTGGTTTTCAATGCTAAGATAATTCAAGCCACATGTACAGATGCCTTTTATTAACTTTAATGAATTTTATAGAAATTTACATAAACAGGTATATTGCCTTTCTACATGAATAAAACTGGTAGATTTTAAATGGATCATTCATCTAAAAAAGCTTGGTTCAAATAATCCATATTCTCCAGTACATATACAGGATATTTTTTTAGATTTGTACTTAGCTGTTTTTATAGGAAAAGGAACTAAAGAACATTAAGCTTTATTTATATTTCTTTAAATTATCTTCCAATTTTTGTCATTGTACATACATAAGTACATTTTTGTATCATTGTATCATGCATGCGTTCTGTTTTGTGTTCTGCTTTTTCTTAACTTTACTTAATATTCCTTTGTACCTAAATGGACCCTATGCTTGCCTTTTTGTGTCATAGAACAGTTATGTGGTACTTCTTTGTGATGCTATTACTGTTTGCCTTTTTTTCTTTTATTTATCTCCGCTCTTTGTCATTTGCAGTTTGTTCTATTTTTTACAATTTTAAGCTAAGTCATTTTTTATATCTTCGTATAATCTACATTTTTCTCTTTATGGATACCTCTTTAGAACACTAGCTTCAACTAAATTTTAGCTTCTTCTAAACCCTTTGTTCAACCAAATTTTAATTGAGAGCTTAATTTGAAAAAAGAAATAAGCACTGGTAAAAGAAAAAGTCTAAACCCTAGCCTTAGGCACTCGCATATCCTGGTCTGACCATCTCTGCCATGAGATAGAGTCCCAGAAGCAGAACAACCACCAAATGAATGGATAGTTTTAAAGCTGTGTGTGTGTGCATGTGCACGCTCAATGTGTACCAGACTACTTCTCCACAAGCACTAAATCCATTTACAGCATTGGCAGTTATTTATAATTGTGCCTTCCCAAAAGCTTACCACAATTGTATTTTACCATGGTTTTTGATTTGTGATGTTTAAATAGATATATCAGTTGCTGTTCAGTCAATTCAGCCTTATGGCAACCCTGTGTGTGTCAGAGTAGAACTGTGCTTCATAAGGTTATAATGACTGATTTTTTAGAAGTAGATCACCAGGCCTTTCTTCCAAAATGCCTCTGGGTAGACTCGAGCTGCCAATTTAACAGTTAGCAACCAAGTACGTGGATAATTACTGGTGATTGGAATGTGAAACTTGGAAACAAAGAAGAAGGATCAGTAGTTGGAAAATATGGCTTTGGTGGTAGAAACAATGCTGGAGACTGCATGACAGAATTTTGCAAGACCAACGACTTCGTCATTGCAAAAACCTTTTTTCAACAACATAAATGGTTACTATACACAGGGATATTGCCAGATGGAATACACAGGAATCAAACGGACTATATCTGTGGAAAGAGATGATGGAAAAGCTCCATATCATAAATCAGAACAAGGCCAGGGGCCGACTGCAGAACAGACCATCAGTTGCTCATATGCAAGTTCAAGCTGAAGCTGAAAAAAATTAGAACAAGTCCATGAGAGCCGAAGTACAACTTTGAGTATATCCCACCTGAATTTATACTCCATCTCAAGAATAGATTTGATGTGTTGAACACGAATGATTGAAGACCATGTAAGTTGTGGCATGACATCAAGGACATCATGCATGAAGAAAGTAAGAGGTCATTAAAAAGACAAGGAAGAAAGAAAATACCAAAAGGAATGTCAGAAAAGACTCTGAAAGTTGCTCTTGAATGTGGAGTAGCTAAAACAAATGGAAGAAATGATGAAGTAAAAGAACTGACCAGAAGATTCCAAAGGGCAGCTTGAGAAGACAAAGTAAAACATTATGACGACATGTACAAAGACCTGGAGTTAGAAAACCAAGAGGGGAGAACACACCTGGCATTTCTCAAGCTGAAAGAACTGCAGAAAAAAATACAAGTCTCAAGTTGCAATAGTGAAGGATTCTACAGGGAAAATATTAAACGATGCAGGAAGCGTCAAAAGTAGATGAAAGGAATACACAGAGTCACTACAGTAAAAAGAATTGGTTGACATTCAACCATTTCAGGAGGTAGCATATGATTAAGAACCGATGGTACTGAAGGAAGAGTTCCAAGCTGCACTGAAGGCACTGTCGAAAAACAAGGCTCCAGGAATTAATGGAATACCAATTGAGATGTTTCAACAAACGGATGCAGTGCTGGAAGTGCTCACTTCTCTATGCCAATAAATTTGGAAGACAGCTACCTGGCCAACCGACTAGAAGAGATCCATATTTATGTCTTTTCCAAAGAAAGGTGATCCCACCAGATAATGAAATTATCAAACAATATCATTAATATCACATGAATAAAATTTTGCTGAAGATCATTCAAAAGCAGTCGCAGCAGTTTATCGACAGGGAACTGCCAGAAATTCAAGCTGGATTCAAAAGAGGACATGGAACCAGGGATATCATTGCTGATGTCAGATGGATCTTGGCTGAAAGCAGAGAATACCAGAAAGATGTTTACCTGTGTTTTATTGACTATGCAAAAGCATTTGACTGTGTGGATCATAACAAATTATGGAAAACATATTGCGATCCCGGTCAGAGCAGTCAGTGGTGGTAGCCAGGCACCACCTAGCTGTACTGGACTCAGTCTAGTGGAGGCCGTGGTAGCTGTGGTCCATTAGTCCTTTGGACTAATCTTTTCCTTGTGTCTTGTTCTCTTCATTCTCCCTTGCTCCCGAAGGGGTGAGACCAGTGGAGAATCTTAGATGGCTGCTCACAGGCTTGTAAGATCCCAGACGCTACTCACCAAGGTAGAATGTAGAACACTGTCGTTGTAAACTGTGTTATGCCAATAGAGCTAGACGTTACCTGAGACCATGGTCCCCACAGCCCTCCGCCCAGCAATTCACTCCCTCAGGGAGTTTGGAAGTGTCTATGGAGCTTCCATGGCCTTTCCTTGTACAAGTTGTGCTGCTTTCCCCAGTAATGTGTACTGTCTTACCCTTCACCAAAGTTACTACTTATCTGTTTAGTTCCCCCCTACTCCTCCCATCCCTAGTAACCAACAAAGATTGTTTCTTTTTGTGTGTAAACTTTACATGAGTTATACAGCAGAGGTCTCATACAATATTTGTCCTTTTGTGATTGACTTATTTCATTCAGCATAATGTCCTCCAGTTTTGCTCCTCTTACTCTCCTATACTGAGTTCCTTTTGTTTGTGGAATTTTTTTCATTTCTTTCATTTTTGTAGGTTTTGTTTTTACTGAGACTTTATGTTTTTCTTCTTTATTTTGATGAGAAGGTTTGTTAACTTTCTTTGTGGTTACCTTGAAATTTATCCTTATCTTTCTAGATTTGAACCAGTCTATTATTACTTGGTATCACTTGACTTCTTCTCCATTAGAAAGTTCTATATCTACACCATTTATTCCCTCTTTTATTGTTCTGATGCTGTTGTCATTTACAGGTTAACTTCTCTGGTTCCCTTTTGTAATTCTTTTGGTTTTGCAAAGTCCTTAAGAGTTCATTTCCTAGGTTGCTATCTGGCTAGTACAATCCTGTGCCGTAGATTCAGCCTGTGGTCTGATATTGTTTGTTCTCAGATCGAAGGACTTCCTTTAACAAGTCTTATAAGTTTGGTTTGCTTTTTACATAGTGCCTTAATTTCTATTTATCTGGAAATGACCTAATTTCACCATCATATTTGAACAAGAGTTTTGCAGGATATATTATTCTTGGCTGGCAATTTTTTTCTTTCAAGGTTTTATATATGTCATCCCATTGCCTTCTTGCCTGCATGGTTTCTGCTGAATAATCTGAGCTTAGTCTTATTGTTTCTCCTCCATATGTGACTTTTTGTTTTTCTTGAGCTACTCTCAGGATTCTTTGTTTGTCTTTGGTTTTAGTGAGTGTGATTATGATATGCCTTGGTGATTTTCTTTTGGGGTCTATCCTATATGGGGTCCGTTGAGCTTCTTGGATGGTCAGCTTTTCATCTTTCATGATACTGGGGAAGTTTTCTGTCAGCAGTTCTTCAATGATCCTCTCTGTGTCTTCTGTTTTCTCTGCGTTTTGGAACTTCAATCACTCGCAGGTTTTTGCTTTTGATTGTATCCCACATAATTCTCAGGGTCTCTTCACTTTTCTTCACTCTTTTTTCTGATTTTTCCTCAGAGTTGTTTCCAAGTATTTATCTTCAATTCCACTGAGCCTGTCTTCCACTGTTTCAGATCTGCTCCTCAGCCCTTCTATGACACTGTTCATTTCTGAAATCTTGTTATTTTTTGAATTTCTAATTGTTGTTTTTGTATAATTTCTAGTTGTGAATTTATTTTGGCATTTTGTTCCTGCATTATTTTCCTGAATTCTTCTATTCTTTTGTCTGTATTTTCCATGAATTTGTCTGCTTTTTCCATGAATTTGTCTATTTTTTCCTCATTTTTGTCAGTTTTGCTTCAATTCTTAGATAATTCTGAGTATTAGAGATTTGAATTCCCTATCAGGTAGTTCTAGTGCCTTTTCTTCTACTGGAAAGTCATCTGGTGTTTTATTTTGGAAGCCTACTGGAACCATCCTGTCCTGTTTTTTAAATGTTTTGATATTGTCTGCTGTCTTCAGGGCATTCAGTAGTTATTTTTCTCATTTATTGATTATAGATTTGTTTGTTTCATCCTTTTTTTTTTAAATTTGGCTATGTCTGAGCAGGCGGGCTGTGTGTTCTTTGTTGTTTGCTCATCTGTGGGCATGATACTTTTCACCTCCTTCTCCAATTGGCAGGGTCAGTCGCTCAGATATGGTACAGCAGAGCAGGTCTAGCTGAAGAGGTGTTGCTGGGATGGGTTGTTTGTGGCACTTACTACAGCCACCAGAGTGGGCCAGTAATCAGTGCAGGGCAGGTGCCAGTAGGCCGTGCCTGTGCTACTTGGTGGTGTGATGTTAAACGCACGGTACAGGTAGGCAGGATGGAGGGGGGAGATTGTGATGTGTGGAGCTAAGATGGGTATGGGAGAGAGAAGAGAGGAACAGGAGCCAAAAACATACAAACAAATAAAAAAGAGTGCTAGGGGAGCTTGCCATTGGAGTGGAGAGCTGAGAGACTATGAAATGGAGAAAAATAGAAAGGGGAAGAGGAAGACAAGAAAAGAATGAATAAATAAAAATTAGAAAGAAAAAAGAATATCAAAGCTCCCAGGGATCCCACCGGTGCAGCTAGGAGGTCTGGGGAAGTTGTTCCCAGGTGTTGAAGTACAGCGTAGCTAGGAGGGGTAGAGGTATTCAGTGCCAGATATCCAGGGGACAGGAAGAGAACGAAGGTATAGAGAGACGAGAAACTGAGTAATGAAGAAAGAAAAAAGGGGAAAAAGAGGGAAAAGAAAACAAAACAAATTAAAAAAAAAAAAAAAAGAACAAGAAAACCTCCCCAAAAAAACAGAAAAAAAAAATCCCACAAAAAAAGAAATGCTCTCAGGGATCCCTCTGTACATCTGTGCAAACTGAGGGGGTAGGTCCCAAGCCGCGAAGCACTGCCTGGCCAGAGTGGGCTCCCAACTAGAGAAAAGAAAAAGAAATCAAACAAACAATTGAAAAGAAACAAAAAAAAAGCCTCGGGATCCCACCACCATGGCAGCATGGACCAGGAAGCAGTTCCACACTAGAATGGAGCTCCACAGCCCCTCAAGAAGAAGCAAAGATGGCACACAGAGCCAGGTATTTGAGCAAAAGGAGGGGGAGGTGGTGAGAGGTAAGGGAGAAATCAAAAGAAGCGGAAAAAAGCAACACCAGCAGCCAGCAAATGGCACTCAGGGAGTTGGCCAGTGCAGGCGGGTGGGATCCAAGCAGCCGGTGCTTCCCAGCCAAGGGAAGCACAGGAGGCCGAGTAGGGTGAAGAAGGGTGGGGGTTGGGAAAGCGTATATTGCTGTTTACCTGTTGTTCTGTCTCCTGCTGGAAGCTCTGTGAAGCTGCTTCCTCCTACCCCCTATTTGCTGGTCTCTGATAGGAGTCCAAGATGGCGGATCCATGCTGCATTAGCTGATAGGGGACCTCTGCATGTATGTCTCCTCTCTCTGTTCTGTCATTTTGTTATTCCATTTGGTGCTTGGCTGAGTTCTTTACCTCTTCATTTGATGTTTTGGATTTCAGGATTGCTGTTTTCTCTGCTTGGTTTAGTTTTTCGGATCTTTGGAGGGGAGGGACAGCGTGGTGCTTCTGCCTAGAGGGCCATGTTGCCAGAAGTTCAGCTGTTGTGTGTTTTGTCAGCAAAAATCTTAGAACAGGTCAGAAGAAAGGCAGGATCACATCAAAACCTTCTATTTTATTTGTGATAGTATTTCTGGTTTCCTCAATAGTGGGAAATTTATTTTCCAATCATAAATTTTCTGTCTTGTTCAAAAAAGTAGTAGGAACAGTTTACAAAGGCAAACACACAACATAATAATGTCAAAATAGAAATAGAGTTAAGAAATTAGGACAAGAGAAAATATAAATGGAGGTAGAATGTCAAGATCAAGTAAAAGCAGAACACAGACACATAAACCTAAAGGGAGTTAGGCTAAGTATCTGGTATCCTTTCTGATTTTTAATGCTTTACTCTTTGATAAATCTGAAGTTTCTTACTGTAATATTGTGGTAAGTTTGAAACTAATTCAATTATTCTCTATACCAATTGCCAGGTTTTCTGCAATATTCAGTGATTATTGATGTCATTCTCTATTGTTACAGAGTTTTTTATCCATTTTTCATTCCCTTAAAAGAGTTTGTAAACGGTTCTGAAATATCAGTGTAAACATGTTTTCTCTTTTTATTCTAATGACATACAGTTTTTTTTAATAATAAGCTTTATTTTAACTGTTTTAGATTTATAGAAAAATTGCAAAGTTAATACAGTGTTTCCATACACCCCATATTCAGTTTCTCCTATTATTGACATCTTAAATTACTGTGACACATTGGTTATAATTAATGAACAAATATCAAGACATTATTATTAACTAAAGCCCATGTTTTGTTCAGATTTCTTTCATTTTTACCTAATGCCCTTTTTTTATTCCATGATCCCATCCAGGATACCTCATTATATTTAGTTATCATACCTCCTTAGTCTCCTCTTGTCATCTGAATGAGTTTTCTCTACAGTAAAGTTATTTTTTTCCTCCCTACACATAACTGTATTTTTTGGAAGGAAGTCACCATGCATGGCCCACACTTAAAGAGTGGGGAGTTATGCTTCAACTCCTTGAGGGCATAGTATTTACATAAACTATTTCCAATTCTTCTGCACAGTAATATATTTATTCCATTATTTCTTTGTCAGTATTGACTCATTGGTATTTATCTTATAATTTAGATTATAATGCAATATTACTTTATATTATTGCTCAAATTGTTCCAGCTTTGGCCATTGGGAACTTTTTCAGTTAGCTTCTGTGTCCCTTTGGCATACCTCTATCATCGTAGATTATTTATTTGAGTACTTCCTCAATTTCTGGAACTATAAAATGCTCTACACTCATCTTGTATGTTTCCTGCCCCAGTCCTAGAATCAGCCATTTCTCCAAGAAGCCCTGGTTCTTTTTACTGGAGAATGGTATTAGAAACCAAGTTCTGAATGCTACGTGTGCTGGTTACTACTGGGGTGTCATTGCTTCTAGGCTCTCTCTGCAGACAGAATAAGGAAATACGTGTAGATATACTAGCCCATGTATATCCACATGTCTATTAAATTTCTATAGGAAGTCATATGTATCTATATTAAGTTTAATGTGAGTTCATACTGATATCACCCCAATTCTAATGCATTGCCACATGGATCATTCTAGCTTCCTCCTCGTGCTTATCTGTAAACTCCCATTCCAACAGTGAGAAACCTGGCTATCTCCTTTTAAAATATTCTTTTGAAACCCTGCCCATAAATCATTTCACATATGCTTTAAGTAGCATTGCATTGCTTTTAATATTAACAATAGAAATGTTGGTACCTTTTGCATTATTACTGTTTCCAATAAGGAGACCAAAATGCCTTTCTTTATATCATTCTTTATCAAAGAAGTTAATATCTTGGAGTAATACAAGCCTCAAAAGTGTAGTAGAGCTAATTTAGAGTCAGACTCTTACCATCTTTCTTCAGAGTTAAGAGCAAAGAAAGAAGAAGAATATTGCTTGTAATTTAAGAAGAAAAGACACTCTAAGATCATATGTGAGTGAATTTCAGGAGTTAGGACTGGTATGAAAAACAGGAGAAGACACCTGACATGAGTAAAAGGACAACAAGTTAGAATTCAAATTTGTGAAACTGAAATTTAAGGCTCAGGAACAGATTTAAAAAAATTGTCCTAAAGTTCTCCATGTGTCCTAGAGAAAAAAATATCCTTAGGCACTGGATGTCCTCAGCTAGCCTTTGAAGAGGAAAATGCCTACAGGCCACCTGAAACACCTAATCTAATAATCAAATAAGACTATTTTCTTCACTGAGATTATTGTTTTCTTAGAATAAATATCTTAAGTCCCAAGATTAATATCCACTTACTTAATATTTTTGGAGTCCCTGGGTGGTGCAAACAGTTAAAGCACTCAGCTGTTAACATAAGGTTGGAGGTTTGAATCCACCCAGAGGCACCTCAGAAGAAAGTCCTGGCAATCTGCTTCCAAAAGATCACAGCAATTGAAAACTCTGCAGAGCACAGTTCTACTCTAACACACATGGGGTCACTATGAGTCAGAATGGATTCAACAGCAACTGTTCTTTTTTTTTAATAGTTTTATCTTTGTGTTTGAAAATAATAGATAGTAAGCTATATACAATATTTTTGGGGCTTTATCTTATATTCTGTAAATTTGCTAAATGCATTTGTTAATTCTGATAATTTTGGTCTGTCGTAGAATAACGACAAGTGTTCTATTTAAAATGAAATCAAGAGAGATTTATTGGAAGGGAAAGCAACCTGAGCTGGGGAGGCACTGAGCCTCACAAAGAGAAATTCAGCATACTCCAAGGAGTTACAGCATCCAGGCAATATTTATATTGTTAAACCAGGAACTAACAACATAATATTCTGATTAGTTTACCAGTGATATGTAAAAATCAAAGGTGGGTTAACAAAAACAGGGGCTTTACAGCGAATGGTGAGCACAACATATGTGGGTTTACATGACTGGTGGCTTACAGTTTTGTTTTAAGGCTCTTTGGGATAAAGCTAATAAAATAACATTCTGATTGGTGCTTGGTGAGGTAAGGTAGTTGAGGGGAGGATATCTGAAAATGGGGCTTTTGCTATTATTGGTTTAAAGAGTATATGTTGATTAGCTACCACTTGGTGATTGTGATGGTTAAGATTGTGTGTCATCTTGGCTGGGCCATGATTCTCAGTATTTATATGTAATCACCTCCACAATGAGATCTGCTGTGAGTAGCCAATCAGTTGAAAGTGAGTTTCCTTGGGTGTGTAGCCCGTGTCCAAATATAAGTGGACCTTCTGGCTTTTGCCCTCTCTGGATCCTGCAACTACTTCCTGTTCATCTGACCTCCGGTTCTTGGGACTGAGCTAGCTGCTTATCTGCTGATCTGGGGATTCATCAATCTTTACAGACTGCAAGCAAGAGTCCTGCTCTCTGACCTGCAAATCTTGGGTTAGCCAGCCCCTGCAGCTACGTAAATCAGGAGAAGCCTCTATTCCAATCCACAGACTTGGGAATGTTCCAGCCTCTTCAATTGCATGAGCTGTTTCCTTGATAAAACATCTCTACATATACACACATACATATATATACACATATGCATATATACACACATATATATACACATATTATATAAATATACACAAGTTTTACTGGTTTTGCTTCTCTAGAGAACCCAGCCTAAGACAGTGATCATAGGGGGTTTTACCAGGGGCAGGTACAAGACAATTGCAAAAAATTCATTTCTGGGAGCATAGGGTTAGATACACTGTTTGTATCTAAGGCTCTTTGGGAACGAGCTAACAACATTGTCTCTTAGCTTGGTTACAGAGAAACATTTTCTTAGATACAAGATTAAGTCTAGAGGATGGTTAACTGTTACTGAAGAAAAGTAAAGGTTCAAAATGGGATTGGGCCCAAACCTGAACCAACCATTTCAGGCATGCCAGACACCTTTATTTCACAAGCCCCTACACAGGTTATTTACATAATATCTTTGACTTTTCTGATTTGTATATGTGTGTATTTATAAGGAAATTATTCCTAAAATATTTTCTACCTTATTTTTATCTCTGATTTGGTTTTCATCTCAAATAGCTATTACCGGCATTTCAAGTGTTATGTTAAGTAACAATGGTGACAGGGAATATTCTCATGTTATTCCTGGTTTAAGTTAGTATTTCTGAAGTAGATATAATGTTTCTCCATTTTGAATTTATACTATCAAAAACTATTTTGTACACTTAAGTAATTTAATCAAGAAAAGATGGCAAATATTATTGAAAAATTTCTTCCTTGAGTCAACTGAGCTTGTATTACGGGCTTCTCTCTCTTGTTAATGGAATCAATGGTATTCTTTGTGGCATGGTGACATCACTTTGCTATAATACACTTCATTTGATTAAATCATGTTATTCATTTGCTGTACTTTGCTAAGTTTCCTACAGTTTCTTTTTTTAGTCTATGATATTTTTCTATAATTTTCATTCTTTTCTGCTTTTATAATTTGATAATGTTCTTATATTTAAATACAAAGCTATATTTGCCTTATTAAATGAATCAGGTAAGATATTTTAGAAAACCATATCTTCCAAAGAAGATATTTTCAAATCTTAGGAGTGTTTCACAGTTTTATAAGCATTCAGGAACAACTATCAATGTTTTAATTTGCGTAGTAATTTTTTCTCTTCCTCTCTTGGTAGTTATTTTATGTTTATTTCTTGTGCTTATATAGTTTGTGTCAATTTTATAAGTAATCATTTAACTTGATCACCAAATTTATTAATATGAAAATGTGAATGAAAATTCAGAATTTTAAACATGTTTGTTTGTGTTATCATAGATCTTCTGTCCTCTAAATTTCAACTAATGTTCGTTCTCTTCTTATCAATTGGAACAAGTTTCTCAAATGAATCGTGTCAGTTGTTTACTCAATTTATCCATTATTTTGAAGAAGCAACTATTGATAGTGAATGTTGTTTTATTCATTTTTCATTTTCTTTATTTCTGCTTTTAGTTTTATTTCAGCATTTTTATTTTTTTAATTAGGTAAAAGAAGATCATATCTTAAGAGCAGTTTATGCCATTTCTATAGTAAGAAATCTCCTGATTCACGTAGCTGCAGGGGCTGGCGAACCCAAGATTCGCAGGTCAGAGAGCAGGACCCTGCTTAGGACAGCCTGGCCTTTATCCCTGTAAAGGTCAATTAAATGCATCAAGTTATATAAAAAATGAATTTGCCCAGGATGGAGTTAAAACATCTTACCAAACCAAAACCCACTGCCATCGATTCTCATTTATAGTAACCCTACAGGACAGAGTAGAACTGCCCCATGGATTTCCAAGGCTGTAATCTTTACACAGGCAGATTGTCATATCTTTCTCCCACGGAGCAACTGGTGGGTTCAAATTGCCAACCTTTTAGTTAGCGGCCAACCGTTTAACCACTGTATACCAGGGCTCCTTCAAAACAGCCTGTTGTTGTTAAGTGCCCTCAAATCATTTCCAGCTCATAGCGACCCCATGTACAACAGAAAAAAGCCTGGTCCTGTGCCATCCTCACAATTGTTATACTCGAGCCCATTGTTGCAGCCACTGTGTCAGTCCATCTCGTTGAGGGTCTACCTCTTTTTCGCTGACCCTTCCCCAGGGACTGGTCCCTCCTGATAACATGTCCAAAGTATGTGAGACAAACTCTTGCCATCCTTGCTTCTAAGGAAAATCCTGGTTGTATTTCTCCTAAAACAGATTTGTTCGTTCTTCTGGCAGTCCATGGTATATTCAATATTCTTCACCAATGCCATAATTCAAATGCATCAATTCTATTTCTGTCTTCTTTATTCATTGTTCAGCTTTTGTATGCATATGAGGCAATTGAAAACACCATGGCTTGGGTCAGGAGCACCTTAGTCCATAAAGTTAGATCTTTGATTTTTAACACATTAATCAATTGCCGTCGAGTCAATCCCAACTCATAAAGACCCTGTGGGACAGAGTAGAACTGCCCCATAGAGTTTCCGAAGAGTGGCTGGTGGATTCAAACTGCTGACCTTTTGGTTAGCGGCCAAGCTCTTAACCACTGTGCCACCAAGGCTCCTTTTAACACATTAAAGAGGTCTTTTGCAACATATTTGCCCAGTGCAGTGCGTCATTTGCTTTCTTGACTGCTGCTTCCACGGGCGTTGATTTGTGAATCCAAGGAAAATGAAATCCTTGACAACTTGAATCTTTTCTCCGTTTATCATGACGTTGCTTATTGGTCCAGTTGTGAGGATGTTTTCTTTATGTTAAGGTGTAATCCATACTGAAAGCTGTAGTCTTTGATCTTCATCAGTAAGTTCTTCAAGTCCTCTTCACTTTCAGCAAGCAAGATTGTGTTATCTGCATAATGCATGTTGTTGATGAGTCTTCCTCCAATCCTGATGCCCCTTTCTTCTTCATATAGTCCATCTTCTTAGATTATTTGCTTAGCATACAGATTGAATAAGCATGGTAAAACGGTACCACCCTGACACACACCTTTTATGATCTTAAACTATGCAGTATCCCCTTGTTCTGTTTGAATGACTGCCTCTTGATCTATGTACAGGTTCCTCATGAGCATAAGTAAGTGCTTCAGAATTCCTATTCTTCATAATGTTACCCACAATTTGTTATGATTCACACAGTCTAATGCCTCTGCATAATCAATAAAACACAGGTAAACATCTTTCTGGTATTCTCTACTTTCAGCCAAGATTCATCTGATATCAGCAGTGATATCCCTTGTTCCATGTCCTCTTCTGAACCTGGCTTGAATTTCTGGCAGTTTCCTGTTCATGTACTGCTGCAACTCCTTTTGAATGATCTTCGACAAATTTTGACTTACATGTGATATTTTGATATTGTTCAATAATTTCCACATTCTGTTGGATCATCTTTCTTTGGAATGGGCACAAATATGGCTCTCTTAATGTCAGTTGGCTAGGTAGCTGTCTTCCAAATTTCATGGCATAGATGAGTGAACACTGCTAGTGCTGAATGTTTGTTGAAACGTCTCAATTGGTCTTTCATGAATTCCTGAAGCCTTGTTTTTTGCCAATACCTTCAGTGCAGCTTGGACTTCTTCCTTCAGTACCATTGCTTCTTGATCATATGCTATCTCCTGAAATGGTTGAATGCCAATCAACTCTTTCTGGTACAATGACTGTGTATTCCTTCCATCTTGTTTTGATGTTTCCTGTGTCATTTAATATTTTCACTGTAGACTCTTTCAAAATTGCAACTCGAGGCTTGAATTTATTTTCTCTTCAGTTCTTCAAGCTTGAGAAATGCTGAGGGTGTTCTTCCCTTTTGCTTTTCTAACTCTAGGTCTTTGCACATTTATTATAATACCTTGTCTTCTTGAACCACTCTTTGAAATCTTCTGGTCAGCTTTTACTTCATCATTCTTCTGTTTGCTTTAGCTACTTATCATTCAAGAGCAAGTTTCAGAGTCTCTTCTGACATCCATTTTGGTCTTTTCTTTCTTTCCTGTCTTTTTATGAGCTCTCATATTCTTCATGTATGACGTCCTTGATGTCATTCCACAGCTAGTCTGATCTTCAGTTATAGTGTTTAATGAGTCAAATCTATTCTTGAGATGGTCTCTAAATTCAGGTGGAATATACTCAAAGTCATACTTTTGCTCTCCTCAATAAACATTTATAAGACTGGATATTCTATCACTAGCTTATTTATTTTTCTGATTCTGAAACAGAAAAAAAAATCTTTCAAATTTACAGGAATATTCCAAGGACATATAAAGAATTTAAAAAGATGGTTGTTAAATAGCATTACCATGTATGACACAGCAATTCCACTCCTAGGTATATACTCAAGAGATTTGAAATCAGGGATTCAAACATATACTGTACACCAATGTTCATTGCAGCATTGTTCACAATAGCTAAAAGGTGGAAACAACCCATGTGTCCATCATCGAAGAATGGATAAACAAAATGTTTTACACACAGACAATGGAATGTTATTCAGCCATAAAGAGAAGTGAAATTCTGATATATGCTACATGGATGAATCTTGACAACATTATGCTAAGTGAAATGAGTAAAACAAAAAAGGAAAAATATTGTATGATTCTACTTACATGAAATACCTAGAATAGGCAAATGTATATAGAGCTAAAAATGTATTAGTGGTTATCAGGGACTGAGGATAAGAAGAAAATGAGAGTTCCTGTTGAAGGGGTCCTAAGCTGCTGTCTGGGGTGATGTAAAACTTTTGGAAATGGATAATGGTGATGGTAGCACAACATAAAAACCAAACCTGTTGCCGTCGAGTTGATGCCAACTCATAGCTAACCTATAAGACAGAGTAGAACTGTCCCACAGGGTTTCCAAGGAGTAGCTGGTGGATTTGATCTGCCAACCTTTTTGGTTAGCAGCCAAACTCTTAACCATGTTGACACCAGGGCTCCAACACAACATAGTGAATGTAATTAATGTCAATAAATTGTACAATTAAAAACAGTTACAATGGCAAACTTGCTGTCATATATATTTCTCTACAATACAATTTTTCTTAAAAGGTGTGGTTTCCTTAGGTGTGTCTTTTATATACTCATACATTCAAAAGATTGATAGTAAGAACAAAAAAAGGTTGGGGCCAAGATAGCAGAGTAGTCAGATGCTTCTGGTGGGCCTTCTTACAACAAAGACCCAAAAAAACAAGTGATTTGATTATATATGGCAATCTGGGAGCCCTGAACATCAAAGGCAGAGTTGAGGAACCAGACTGAGTGGCCGGGGGAGGGAGAGATGGTTCGGAAACAGTGAGGAGTTGCCAGACCTGACCTGGCAAGAGCCTGAGCCCTTCAGGCCTGATCAGCTCAGGGTTGAGAGGTGAGGCAGGCAAGTAGCAGTACTCAGGAGGTGCATTTTCTGCACCAGGAGAGACCCAGCACCAGAGACTCTACATGTCCACCCAGAACCAGTGAGAAGCAGCCCTCCACAAAAGAGAAGTACTTGGGTACAGCTTACCATGCTAATTAAAAATACCCGGCTTAGGGAAAAACCTCTCTCCCATTTACCTCCTCGTTCCCTGCTCTGCACTGGGTCCCAGACCAGCTTTAGCAATTGCCAAGTCCTCTGGGCTGGAAGTAGGACCCATCATAAGCCCAGAGCCATTACCCCAGCCTTGGAGGGTGAACAAATTAACAAACAGGGTAAGAAAGAAACTGCCAGCTCGCCTAAGCCAGGAACCCAAGGTAGGCACAGCTCCTTTGCCTAGGCATAGGCATAAGGGATCCATGGACATTGAGTGCCTTTGCCCCTGCGTAGACTTGTGTGGGCCCATCTCAAAGATAGACCATCATTACCACAGTACAACATGGTATATACTGGAAGTCTAACTTCAAATGTTTCAGCTGTGAAGTGGTAGGTTCTTGACATTTGACTTTTCTCTGCCCATTAGACAGTGTCTTCACCTACCCACATCAGGGGCCTGAGAATAAGAGGGGCCCCCCCGGTCCTTACCGCCAACAGCATTAGATGCTTATAGTTCAGTTGCAAAACTCATCCATCTACGAGCTCTAGGGAACAGGGACATGCCTTCCTCCTGGACACTTAGGGGCAGCCGTCAGCCACCTGCCTTGCTCAGAGTGTGTCTCCCTGATGCAGCCAGATGCCTGTGCCTACACCAATCACCCATGCCTGTCTAGGACTGTAAGTGAAAGCCTACACCACATACCTGGTGGCTATCTACTTGCACATGTGAATTGAATCCATACAGGAGGAGTGGGTGAACTCATGAGCTCACATACCTAGTAACAGTTCTAACCCCCTGGTGACAGGACATTAGAGCTTCCAAGTTGCCAATAATCAAACTAGCTTATATGAGCAGCCTATTTGGGCATATTAAAACAAAACAAGAAGCTAGGACACAGTAAGCAAACATTAAATAAGTACAATAACTTATTGATGGCTCAGAGACACCACTATAATAAATATTTACACACCCAAAGACAGGGCTCCAAAATACATAAAACAAACTAATAGCACTGAAAAGAGAGAGAGACAGCTGCACAATAGTAGTAGGAGACTTAAACACACCACTTTTGGTGAAGGACAGAACATCCAGAAAGAAGCTCAACAAAGACACAGAAGAGCTAAATGCTACAATCAACCAACTTGATCTCATAGACGTGTACTAAACACTCCACCCAACAGCAGCCAAGTATATTTTCTTTTCCAACCCACATGGAACACTCTCCAGAATAGACCACATATTAGGCCATAAAGCAAGTCTTAACAAAATCCAAAGCTTTGAAATATTACAAAGCATCTTTTCTGACCATAAAGCCATAAAAGCAGAAATCAACAACAGAAAAAGCAAGGGAAAAAAATCAAACACATGGAAACTGAACAACACCTTGTTCCAAAACCACTGGGTTATAGAAGAAATTAAGGATGGAATAAAGAAATTCAGAGAATCAAATGAGAATGAAAACACATCCTACCAGAACCTTTGGAACACAGCAAAAGCAGTGCTCAGAGGTCAGTTTAAAGCAGTAAATGTACACATCCAAAAAGAAGAAAGGGTCATAATCAAAACATTAACCTTACAACTGGAACAAGTAGAAAGAGCAGCAAAAGAAGCCCTCAGGCACCAGAAGAAAGGAAATGAAAAGAATTTGAGCAGAATTAAATGAAATAGAGAATAGAAAAACAATTGAAAGAGTTAACAAGACCAAAAGCTGGTTCTGTGAAAAGATCAACAAAATTGATAAACCATTGGCCAAACTGACAAAAGAAAAACAGGAGAGGAAGCAGATAACCCGTATAAGAAATGAGATGGGTGATATCACAACAGACCCAACTGACATAAAAAGAATCGTAACAGAATACTATGAAAAATTGTACTGTAACAACTTTGAAAACCTAGAGGAAATGGATAAATTTCCAGAAACTCACTACCTACCTAAACTAACACAAACAAAGGTAGAACAACTAAATAAACCCATAACAAAAGAGATTGAAAAGGTATTTAAAAAGTTCCCAACAACAAAAAAAAGGCCTGGCCCAGATGGCTTCACTGAAGAATTCTACCAAACTTTCAGAGAAGAGTTAACACCATTACTAGTAAAGGTATTTCAGAGCATAGAAAAGGAAGGAATACTCCCCAACTCATTCTATGAAGCTGGCATAACCCTGATACCAAAACCAGGTAAAGAAACCAAAAAAAAGAAAATTACAGACTAATATCCCTTATGAACTTTGACGCAAAAATCCTCAACAAAATTCTAGCCAATAGACTTCAGCAACATATCAAAAAAATAATTCACCATGATCAAGTGGGATTTATACCAGGTATGCAGGGATGGTTCAACATTAGAAAAACAATCAATGTAATCCATCACATAAATAAAACAAAAGGCAAAAACCACGTAATCTTATCAGTTGATGCAGAAAAGGAATTTGACGAAGTCCAACACCAATTCATGATAAATACTCTCAACAAAATAGGAATAGAAGGGAAAATCCTCAATATAATTAAGTGCATTTATACAAAGCCAACAGCCAACATCATCCTAAATGGAGAGACTTTGAAAGCATTCCCCTTGAGAACAGGAACCAGACAAGGATGCCCTTTACCACCACTCTTATTCAACATTGTGCTAGAGGTTCTAGCCAGAGCAATTAGGCTAGTAAAAGAAATAAAGTGCATCCAAACTGGGAGGCAAGAAGTTAAAGTATCTCCGTTTGCAGATGATATGATCTTACACACAGAAAACCCCGAAGAATCCACAAGAAAACTGCTGGAACTAATAGAAGATGTCAGCAAGGTTTCAGGATACAAGATAAACATACAAAAATCAGTTAGATTCCTTTACACCAACAAAGAGAACCTCAAAGAGAAATCACCAAATCCACACCATTTACAATAGCCCTGAAGAAGATAAAATGGTTAGGAATAAATCTAACCAGAGATGTAAAAGAGCTATACAGTGAAAACCACAGGACACTACTGCAAGAAACCAAAAGAGATCTGCATAAGTGGAAAAACATACCTTGCTCATGGATCGGAAGACTTAACATTGTGAAAATGTCAATTCTACCCAAAGCCATATACATATACAATGCAATCCTGATCCAAATTCCGATGGCATTTTTTAATGAGATGGAGAAATATATCACTGGCTTCATATGGAAAGGTATCAGGCCCTGGATAAGTAAAGCATTACTGAAGAAGAAGAAATAGTGGGAGGCCTCACACTACCTGATTTTAGAACCTATTATACTGCCACTGTAGTCAAAACAGCCTGGTACTGGTCCAAAAACAGATACATAGACCAATGGAATAGAATTAAGAATCCAGACATAAATTCATCTACCTATGAGCAGCTGATATTTGACAAAGGCCCATAGTCCATTAATTGGAGAAAAGACAGTCTCTTTGGTGCTAGCATAACTGGATATGCATCTGCAAAAAAATGAAACAAGACCCATACCTCACTGCATGCACAGAAACTAAATCAAAATGGGCCAAAGACTTAAATATAAAATCAAAAACGATAAAGATCACCGAATCAAAAATAGGGACAATGCTAGGAGCCCTAATACATGGCATAAACACAATACAAACCATAAGTAACAATGCACAAGCACCAGAAGAGAGACCAGATAAATGGGAGCTTCTAAAAATCAAACACTTATGCTCATCAAAAGACTTCACCAAAAGAGTCAAAAGACAACCTACAGACTGGGAAAATATTTTTGGCTATGACAAATCCAATCAGTGTCTAATCTCTAAAATCTACAAGACACTGCAAAACCTCAACAACAAAAAGACAAATAACCCAATTAAAAAATGGGCAAAGGATATGAGCATTTCACCAAAGAAGATATTCAGGCAGCTAACAGACACATGAAGAAATGCTCACTATCATTAGCCATTAGAGAAATGCAGATCGAAACTACAATGAGATATCATCTCACCCCAACAAGGCTAGCAATAATCCAAAAAACACAAAACAAGAAATACTGGAGAGGCTGTGGAGAGACTAGAACACTTATACATTGTTGGTGGGAATGTAAAATGGTACAACCACTTTGGAATTAGATTTGGTGTGCTTCCTTAAAAAGCTAGAAATAGAAGTACCATACGATCCAGCTATCCCACTCCTTGGAATATATCCTAGAGAAATAAGAGCTGTCACACAAATAGATATATGCACACCTATGTTCATTGCAGCACTGTTCACAATAACAAAAAGACGGAAACAACCTAGGTGCCTATCAATGGACAAATGGACAAATTATGGTATATCCACACAATGGAATACTACACAACGATAAAGAACAACGATGAAGCCATGAAACATCTTATAACATGGAGGAAGCTGGAGGTCATTATGCTGAGTGAATTTAGTCAGTCACAGAAGTACAAATATTGTATAAGTCCACTATTGTAAGAACCTAAGAAAAGGTTTAAACACAGAAGAAAACATTCTTTGATGGTTACGAGGGTGGGGAGGGAGGGTGAGGGTTATTTGCTAAGTAGATAGTAGATAAGAATTATCTTAGGTGAAGGGAAGGACAGCACACACTACAGGGGAAGTTAGCACAACTGGACTAAGCCAAAGCTAAGAAGTTTCCTGAATACAGTCAAACACTTTGAGGGACAGAGTAGCAGGGGTAGGGGTCTGGGGACCATGCTTTCAGGGGACATCTAGGTCAACTGGAATAACAAAGCTTATTAAGAAAACGTTCTGCATCCTACTTTGGTGAGTGGCGGCTGGGGTCTTAAAAGCTTGCAAGCGGCCATCTAAGATGCATCAATTGGTCCCAACCACCTGGAGTAAAGGATAATGAACAATACCAAAGACACAAGCAAAGTATTAGCCCAAGAGACAGAAAGGGCCACATAAACCGGAGACTTCATCAGCCTAAGATCAGAAGAACTAGATGGTGCCCGGCTACCACCAATGATCGCCCTGACAGGGAACACAACAGAGAGTCCCTGATGGAGCAGGAGAAAGGTGGGGTGCAGAACTCAAATTCTAGTAAGAAGACCAGTCTTAATGGTCTGACTGAGACTGGAGGAACCCTGGAAAGTATGGCCCCTGGATTCTCTATCAGCCCAGAACTAGAACAATTTCTGAGGCCAACTCTTCAGACTGGACTGTGGAACATAAAGTGGTACTCGTGAAGAGTGTGCCTCTTAGTTCAAGTAGATACAAGAAACTAAATGGGCAGCTTCTGTCCGGAGGTGGGCTGGGAAGGCAGAGAGGGTTAGGATCTGGTTGAATGGACATGGGGTATCAGGTGGAAAGGAGAAATGTGCTGTCACAGTATGGGGAGAGCAATTAGAGTCACATAACAATGTATGTACAACTTTTTGTACGGGTAAAAAGAAAAAGAACAAAAAACTAAGCTGATGTGCCGTATTGACCCCTATCAGTCTACACACCACCATCTGGGCAAGAATCTCCCTCAGATCCTTGCTTACTGGTGTGACTCACCTCAGTCAAGCTCAGCCAAATCTTCTTACTTTAAAGAACTTCTTTTCCTTATGGTACTTTCATATTCTAATGAGATCTCCAGATGTCTATTGCAAAACATCTGTGGCCCTTTACACACTTTCATCACTGGCTCATAAACAACTCTTCTTTTATCTTCAAACAGCCTCAATGAATTTCAAAGCTTATCCCAATAAAAAGTTTTGTTTAGCTGTGTAATTCTAGAGGTGTTTGTATTTTGCCTAAAATCCAATGAGCTTTGGCTTTGAGGAATTATTTTTCTACCTGAAAAGATTTTGAACTTACATTTTTGTTGATCATGGAGGTGACAGGCCCTGTCAAAAATAACAAATTGATAATCTGACTAATCTTTGTCCTTAAGACTTGAGGCAACTCCCAGCACCATCTGTGAAGATACTTCTTTTTCCTGTGAAGATTCTTGACTCTACCTGTGTGCTAGTAAAGATATGAGACAGAATAAACAAACATAATCTGCCACAGTGAAGCATTTTACACATAACAGCATACTGAACAATTTCCATTTTACATCCCTGTTTGTTTCATTGCTATAAGGCAGAGCCTTTTACATGGCCGTTTTTTGTTTTAAAGTAAAATCTTGGACATTAAGCCATGGCCACAGAATTACAGGGACTATTACTTTACAGTACATGTTAGAACTGAAACACATTCAACTCCCCACTAAGCTAGATGCTTCTTGAGGGCAGAAGCCAGGTCTTGTTCATCTTTAAACCACTTCTCCATAGGACTATCATCATATGTGAATCTGCATCACTGTCAACAAGGACTAGCTTCACCCAGTCCATACAGTGTCCCCATACAAATCAGAAAAAAGGCATCTCATGTAAACATTTTTAAGGTTGTTGTTATTGATGTTGGTTGTCATCGAATCAATTCCGACTCATGACAACCGCATGTGTGTCAGAGTAGAACTTGCTCCACAATTTTAACGTAAGAAGATCACCAGGCCTTTTCTTCCATGGTGCACCTGGGTGGGGTCAAACTGCCAACCTTTAGGTTAGCAGTTATTTGCTCCACCAAGTGACCTTATTTTTAAGACTTTTAAGGTAGTATATGATTTAGTTCTCAGTTATATTAACTGCAGCAGATATAAAACAATTTTTATATAAAAACTCATCTCAAATTATTGAACTTAAAATAATACAAAATTCAAAATTCTAATCACAATAATTAAGAATGTCAAGTAATTAAGATATAATAATTGGTTATAAAATAATTATACACTGCACTTCCTTGGAAAATAAATTTATTACACCAATTTCAATATACTTGTAACTGTCTCGTTCTATAGAAATCATCATTAGGTTAGACTATCTTTTTCGTGACAGTGTAGAACTTAAAAGTTTGCCAACCCCTGTTCTAGAACTCCAGAAAGGCCAATGATATTACTTGCATAATTATTACATATTATTAGTAATGATTATGATATCATTATTACTGTATATTACTATGATCTAAACAATGCTGTATTAACATTGCATATTATTATTCTTTAGAGATTTATAGCTTCAATCTATCAATATGTATTTAGGTATCTTTATCTACATCATCAACAATTTCTAAAGGAGCATGGCACAGTGCTTTTAATAAAGTTTTTAGTGGCATAATGTTATCAATTGACATCCCCATCACATATTTAACAAAGGTTTTTATTTTTTTTTATATTCAGTAAATGTGTTTTAAACACAATTCATTGTGTGGTTGGAGTTTAAAAAAAGTAATTGGTTAGTTCTTAAAAGATGTTTACATTTTAGCAGCGTCAAAAAATTTTTTTTGCTGCATTGTTGATTTTACTCAGTTTAAAGAATATACAGATCAAGAAACAAAGTTTTTTTTTTCTATAATTGTTATGTTTTCTATACATACTTGTCATATCCCTAGTTCTTCAAATTATTTTTGGCTAGATTCAGTTTTTTTAAGTAATCCACTAGAAATGTACATAATTCTTCTTGAGTTATTTAATCCACAGGGCAAAAACCCAACCGCAGAGTTCACATATAGAAATATATGTATTTTTGCAATCTACAACTCTAACAATAATTGTTATCTACTGTATATGGTCCTGATGACGACGTGGCTAAGAGCTTGGCTGCTAACCAAAAGGTTAGCAGTTCAAATTCACCAGCAGCTCCTTGGAAACCCTATGGGGCAGTTGTACTCTGTCCCATAGGATCACTGTGAGTTGAATGACTTGACAGCAACAGGTTTGGGTTTTTGTTTTGTTTTGTTTTTACATGGCATACATCATAGGTTGTACCTAAACTAATTGAGTTATATTTCACATTTATTCTTTACTCAAATGATTCTTCTATGGAAGCAGCAGTCACAAAATCAAACAATGTATTTAATGTGTCAAATCTGCTGCAAATGACCACTTTAAAGTGTTAAAAAGCAAAGATATCACTTTGAGGACTAATGTGCCCCTGACCCAAGGCGTGGTATTTTCAATCGCCTCATATGCGTGTGAAAGCTGGACAGTGAATAAGGAGGACCAAAGAAGAATTGGTGCATTTGAATTATAGTCTTGGCAAAGAATACTGGATCATACCATGGACTGCCAGAAGAATGAACAAATCTGTCTTGGAAGAAGTACAGCTAGAATCCCCCTTAGAAGCGAGGATGGCAAGACTCCATCTCACATACTTTGGGCACACTATCAGGAGGGAGAAATCCCTGGAGAAGGACATCATGCTTAGTAGAGGGTCAGCAAAAAAGAGGAAGGCCCTCAACAAGATGGATTGACACAGTAAATGCATCAATGGGCTCAAACTTTGCAACTATTATGAGGATGGCACAGGAACAAGCAGTGTTTCCTTCTGTTGTAGGCAGGGCTGCTATGATTCGGAACTGACTCGAGGGCACCTAACAACAACCCCGTACATTGCTGAAAATTATAGCTCTGAAGTTTTTGCTTTTCTACTCTGTCATTCCATCTATTTCTCCAGAAAATTTATTCAACCCAGCCAAAGTTTCTTCTAACTTTCTTCCCTAACAACTTTCTGATTTTCTCTTTTCTGATACTGATTGCTTATTTAAATCTTCTTTTCAGCATCTGAGGTGAAATACAACGTTTTTCAAAATTTTATAATGTTTTAATATGATGTTGTATGTCTCTAAAGTTTAAGTAATTTTTGTAATAATGGCATTTTCATGGTAACCAAAAACCTCAGTGCTATAACATAATTAACAAATTGCTACACGGACTCTCTAATCTGTGATGTAAACATACTTTGTCAATTGTTAATGGAAATTGGATTATAACATAGTAATTTGTGTCATAAGGAAAGAATTTATAGATTAAACTGGTAACCTACCAGTCCGGTTCTGGTCCAGGAAACAACAGATGGTATAGACTGTCATACAAAAGACTAACTGAGCCAGTGTACTTAAATCAATAGGGGATTTTCTAAAAGACAGTCAACAAGATATTCACCAAGAAGGTCCTTGTTTAGAGGCTCAGTTTATTAGACCAACAAGTTTTTTATTATTAAACTCATTCCTCTTTTGTAAGGTAAAACAGAATGATGCATATCTTCTCTTTTGGAACAAGTCGCTATACTTCCATCTGTTGGAAATTTGTCATAATATACTGACTTTGATAGAGCAAAGCTCCTTACTTTCACAAGCCACAAAGTTATCATAATAAATGTGCAGATCAACCCTGTTTGGAGTCAACAACTAGGATGAAATAATTTTTAAATTTCACTATCATAAGGATATCTGCATATGTGAATACAGCCCTCATTGATATGGCAATCTTGTGCGATGTAGTTCTGAACAGTATACGCAGCAGCTGTCTGTAAGGGGGAACCTGGAAATATTCTTCAGTCTCTCTAGTACCTATAACTGGAGTCAGTCAAATATTTATGAGTGCTGTCTGGGTCCTAATCTAGATCTACATGTTGTTTGTTCTCTTTCCCATCCCCACCCTCTTTCATATTTTTGTTTTGTTGTTGTTGTTTTGTTTGCTTATTTATTTTCACTGTGAAGTAACTTTTAAATGTTATTAAGTAGAAGTTGGAGCTTCTAACTCTATTAATTTAACTTGAATCATTATGGAAATTTGAGAATGTTCTGGGCAATGCCGAGTATTTCACTCCTCTCAGTAGAATGACTATCCAAACCCAAAGGCCAAAGACAGAGTAACACTGAAAAATATGGACGGCTTCTTAAAAACTTGTGAGCTGCCATCTAAGATACATCTATTGGTCCCATCATGTTCAGAGCAAAGGAGAATGAAGAAAACAAAGATACAAGGAAAATATTAGTCCAAAGACGAACGGACCATATGAACTACATCCTCCACTGTCCTGAGCCCAGAAGAACTAGATGGTGCCCAGATACCACCACCAACACCTCTGACAGGGATCACAATAGAGGGTCCCGGGCAGAGCAGGAGAAAAATGTAGAACAACAACAAAAAAGACCAGACTTACTGCTCCGACAGAGACTGGAGGAACCTCTGAAACTATGGCCCCTGGACACCCTGCTAACTCAGAACTGAAGACATTCCTGAAGTCCACCTTCCAAGCAAAGATGAGACAGATCTATAAAACAAACAGTGACACATGTGAGGAACATGCTTCTTAGTTCAGTCAAGTATACAAGACCAAATGGGCAACACCTGCCCAAAAGCAAAGATGAGAAGGCAGGAAGGGACAGGAAAACTGGACAAATGGACATGGGGAACATGGGGTGTAAAGGGAAAGGAGGAGAGTGCTGACACTATGCAGAGATTGCAACCAATGTCACAAAACAATTTGTAGATAAATTTTTGAATGAGAAACTAATTTGCTGTAAACTTTTACCTGAAGCATAATTTTTAAAAATATATACGGAAGATTCAGTAAATGCAATAAATCTATATCTGAATGGTCTGTCCACACAAACAACTATTAGGTGTCTAAGTCAACTACCTGATGTCTAAGAAGTGATCCATTTGAAGGTGAAACAATAGTGGTTGGGAAGAAGAAAGTAAAAAAAAAAAATTAAATACCTCCAAGAGCATAAATTCAATTCATAAAAAAATGTAGTATGCACATGCAAAACTCTGTACTGGATACCCAGTGGGGAAGATAAGCAATATACAGACTTATTCTATACTGCAAGACTATGGCATATGCTATGAAACAGGTGCAGAGAAAATAGTATGGGAAAATAAAGGAGAAAGAAGGTAGATTAACTAGGGGAGAATTTAACTGAGCAAATAGTGATTGGAGACCTACTATGTTCAGGAACTCAGTGCTAAAATGAACAAAATAACAAAAACAGTCACCCTCGTGGAGCTTATACTCTACCAAGGGAAGCAGACCATAAACAAATAAAAAGCAAAACATCTGTCAAACGGTGAAAAGTGCTATGGAGATAAATAGTTGCAGATGGCAGGAGCTGTGTGGGAGAAGTGCGCTTTTAGAGGCAGTGATCAGAAAGGCAACAGTTTCAGCAAAGCCCTTAAGGAGGTGAGGGATAGATTATGTGGCTATCATTCAGGCTGAGGGAACTGCCTCTGCAAAAATACGACTGGTGAATTGGAGGAATTACGCATTCACAGAATATCATAAAAGCCAGTGTGACTAGAGTAGAGAGAGGAAGTCAAGCCATAGGAGATGCAGACAGAGAGAAAATGAGGGACCATATTATATAAGGTCTTGTAGACAATTGTGAGGCCTTTATGTCTGAGTGAGAAAAAAAAAAACAATTAAGGGTTTTGAGCAGAGGAGTGACATGATCTGAGAACAGACTCAGAAAGAACAAAGATGAAAACAAGAAGACCATTCAGGCAACTGTTGCAAAAATCTGAATGAGAGATGGTTGTGGCTCAGACCAGGCTGGTAGCAAGGGAGATGGTCTGAAGTGGTCAGACACTGAATACACACATTACTTAACAAACATTTGTTTAGTGCCTACCAGATGCCAGAAACTGTACCTAGCCCAAGAGCTGAACTCTGAAATTAGAATTCCTCACGGAGGCTCTGGATTTCCTTTATCAATAATTCCAAGCTCCACCAAAATGGAGAGCTGCCCTTCCCAAAGCAGATCTCACTGATGCTCTCAGATCATACTGATGTACTAAGTTATGGATTCCAGCCCAGTCCAGCTATAACTCTTGGATATGGTGACTTGAACTACCTCCTCCCTGCCAGCAGCAACCTGCTTCATAGTCAGGATCATTGCCCATAAGAAGAAGAGGTGGGAATGTTGACAGCACATTTGGATGATAGCATCCAACTGGACTAGACATCCAAGAGTGTAGCAAGAACATATTAAAGGTAGGTTAGATTTAAAAATCCTAAAATACTAGGTGGAAACATGATACCTTTGCTCGATACATACTTAAGACAAGTACCACTAATGACTGAATTTGGATCGCTTGATTTTCTCATGCAGCCCAATAGCAACAGGCTGGGCCACAGTACATGAAGATTAGCATTGAGAATGAGATTGTAAAAGTAGGCTTGAATCAGGTGTGTCATCATCTATGACACTATGACATTAGACTTTATCCTCTAGGGCTAGGCCAATGGATACACTTTTTTTACTGCGTTTCTTTTATCAGTGCAGTAGACTGAATTATTGCTCAGCAGGTACTCACTCTTCCCTCCCTTTTGGAGGCAGTAATATACCACCCCACTCCACTGACGTGTTGCTTAGCATGTGCCTTGCTTTGGCAAATAGAATGTGAGCAGAGGAAACAGAGTGTTACTTCCAGCTGAGGCAGATCAAGATTCCAGCTGGCCTTTTGAAGTCCTGAGTTTCACCACGAGAAGAGTTTCCCTTAAGGAGCGGCTAGTCCAAGAATAAAAAGACACACCAAGCAGACCTGAATGCAAACCAGAGCCTGGAGCTGAGACCAGACAACTCACAATTAACTATAGGTGACCCACAGCCAACCCCAGCTTACTCCAGCAAGAAGTCAATGTTTACTGTTTGAAGCCACTGTCTAGGTGAAATTTTTGTAATAGTGCAGCGTGCCTGTTATGGATTGAATTATGCCCCCAAAAATATGCATTATAAATCCTAACCTCTATGCTTGTGGTTATAATCCCATTTAGGAATGGGCTGTCTTTGTTATGTTAATGAGGCATGATTAGTGTACAGCATATCTTGAGTCAATCTCTTGAGATATAAAAGAGATTAAACAAGCGAGCAGAGCTGTGGTAAGAGAGATGTCAAGCCACATGAAGATCGTTCAGGAGCAGTTCAAAGAGACAAGGACGTTCCTACAGAGTCGACAGAGAAAGAGAAAGCCTTCCCCTAGAGCCGGCACCCTGAATTTGGACTTCTAGTCTCCTAAACTGTAAGAAAATAAATTTCTGTTAAGGCCACATGTTTGTGGTATTTCTGTTATAGCAGCACTAGATAACTAAGACAGTGCCTGTCCTCGTCACAGCACTTTTCCCAGTTGCAGTTTTACACATATTTGTGTAGCCTGTGCATTTTGTCTTTGCCATTCTCCCCTACACTTTAAACCCCAGGCAGCAAGAACGACAGGTGATTTTGTTCGCTGTTTTTCCCCAGTGTCCATTTCAGTGCCTGGTACATAAAAGGTACTCAAAAAACAACTAAGAAAATTGTTTTAAGAAAAGACTCCAAACTCTGTGAGGGCAGAAACAATAGTCTATATCTTCACCTTTGTATATCCAATGTAATAAATATTTCTTGGAAAAACAAATTTTCAGAAAATGTTCACATTCATTATCTTATTTGAGCCCCCAGCCACTCCTTGAGATAAGATGTAAGTAAGCAGCCCAAGTTCACCCTCCTCATAATTTGGTGGACCTTGATCTTGAACACAATACTTCTCTAAATCTACCACTTACACCAATATTTGAGTCAACGCCAACTTAGGGTTACCCCACGTGTGTTAGAGTAGAACTGTGCTCCATAGGATTTTAAATGGCTGATTTTTTGGAAATAGGTTGCCAAGTCTTTCTTCTGAGATGCCTCTGGGTGAACTTGAACCACTAACCTTTCAGTTAACAGTCTAAGTTGTTAACAGTTTGCACCACCCAGGGACTTTTTAAATCTACCCATGGCTGTTAAGTTGATTCCAACTGATGGCAAGCTCATGTGTGTAAGAGTAGAACTGCTCCATGGGGTTTTCCTGAATGTAATCTTTACAGAAGCAGATCAGCAGGACTTCCTTCTGCAGCACTGCTCACCAGGTTCAAATTGCCAACCTTTAGGTCACTAGTCGAGTGCAAACTGTGCATTTCACCCGGGGATCTTCTCTAAATTTAGTGCTTTTTTATTAACTCGTTCATCATCAAAGGCATCAATTCTATTTTCCCATCTTTCAGTCTATTCTAATATCATTCCTAAATACAAGCCTTTGTTATCCATTGTAAAATTTAAACATGGATCCCACATCTCATGAAGCAGTTATAGGCATACATGATCCATCCTTATTACGTGAAAATGTCTGTTCCTACTAGACAACACTCACCATAGTGTTCCCTTCCATAGGTGAAGACTTTGTTAGACAAATGGCAAAATATCTGCAATAATGTCTGTGTAACTCACCAAATCACATAGCTGCTCTTAATCTAATTCTGTTTTTCCTAAGATCAAGTATTAGTCGACTGTTCATGAGGCAAGTTTAACATATAAAATTGCTATAATCTTTTAAAATGAAGGAAGAATTAGCCCCAGGCCCAGAGAGAAAAATATTACCAGGTTCTTCCATATCACTTCTAGTGTGAGACAGTGTTTTTTAATAGTTTATGTGATTCTTCTAACAACTATATGAGCCTAATTATAATGTCTACCTTCAACATATCAACTTATAAGTAGTAAAACTGAATACTAGTCACTTATGTGATCTGCGTTTTAAAAAAATGTCTTGACTGATTTGTACTAGACTGAATAATCCACTATAGTGAGAGAGAAGTTAGATATTCCTAAGGCTCACCATTTAAAATGTGATGTATTTTTTAAAGAGGACAGAAGCAGATAAATGTTACCTTAGGAAGAGAAAAAGAGACTAGAGAGAAAAAATTAGTCTTTCCCTACCAAAGGCCTCAAAAATGTAGTCAGAAATATTGACAATTAGTTCAATTAATACAGAATAATAGCAACAACTGTCCTTTATCAAGTGGTTTCTATTTACCGGACACTTTTATAGTTTGTGCTTAACTTCTGTCTTAGTCTTCTAGTGCTGCCATAACAGAAATACCACAAGTGGATGGTTTTAATGAAGAGAAGTTTATTTCCTTACAGTAAAGTAGGCTAAAAGTCCAAATTCAAGGTGTCAGCTCCAGGGGAAGGCTTTCTCTCTCTTGGCCTTCTCATCAGTGTTCCCCCGGACCAGGAGCTTCTCGGCGCAGGGACCCCAGTACAAAGGACACGCTCTGCTCCTGGCACTGCTTTCTTGATGGTATGAGATCCCCCTGTCTCTCTGCTGACTTCTGTCTTTTATATCTCAAGAGATTGCCTCAGGACACAATCCAGTCTTGTAGATCAGGTCCTGCCTTACTAACACAACTGCCACCCATCCTCCCTCATTAATATCATAGAGGCAGGTTTGCAACATACAGGAAGATCACACAGTACCAGGAATCATGGCCTAGCCAAACTGATACACACATTTTTGGGGGGACATAATTCAAACCATGACATTCCACCCTTTGGCCCCCCCAAAATCATATCCTTGCAGCATGGAAAACATATTCACCCCATCATACCATAGCAAAAGTCTTAACTCCAAGCCCAAAACCCAAAACTTCCTCTTCATCTGTGAAATCTAGAATACAAGTTATCTGCTTCCAAAGGTACAATGGCAGAACCGGCACAAGCTAGACATTTCCATTACAAATGGGAGAAACTAGAGGAAAAGAAGGGATAACAGGCACCAAGCAAGTCAGCAGAACACATTACATTAGTCCTCAAGGCTTTGAAAATAATCTTCTGTTCTCTGAGACAATTTACACAATAGCCCTGCCCTCCAGACTCTAGGTATTGGCCACTGTCTCGATATTTTGAGTGGCGGCCCCTCAGCCCTGGGCTTCAGCTCCGCCTTCCAGGCCCACTGGGACGGCAACTCTGCTCCCTTGGCTTTAGGTGCACCATTCGCCTAGTTTTCTTGAGCCACCCTTTGAAGTTTTCTATTCAGCTCTTTTACTTCATCATTTCTTCTCTTTGCTTTAGCTACTTTGAGTTCAAGAGCAAGCTTCAGGTCTCTTCTGACATTTATTTTTGTGTTTCTTTCCTATATTTTTAATGGCTTTTTGCTTTCTTCATGTATGATGTCTTTGATGTCATCCCACAACTTGTCTGGTCTTCGCCCATTAGTGTTCAATGTGTCAAATCTATTCTTGAGATGGTCTCCAAGTTCAGGTGGGATATACTCGAGGTTGTACTTTGGCTCTTGTGGACTTGTTTTAGTTTTCTTCTGCTTCGACTTTTACATGAACAATTGATGGTCTGTTGTGCAATTGGCTACTGGCCTTGTTCTGACTGATGATGCTGAGATTCTCCATCATCTCTTTCCACAGATGTAGTGCCATCAAGTCAGTTCCAAATCATAGAGACCCTACATACAACAGAATGAAACACTGCCAGGCCCTGCACCATCCTCACAATTGTTGTTATGCTTGAGCTCATTGTTGCAGCACTGTGTCAGCCCATCTCATTGAGGGCCTTCTTCTTTTTCGCTGACCCTCTACTTTACCAAGCATGATGCCCTTCTCCAGGGACTGGTCCCTCCTGATAACATGTCCAAAGTATGTGAGATCAAGTTTCACCACCCTCGCTTCTAAGGATCATTCTGGCTGTACATCTTCCATGACAGCTTTGTCCATTTTTCTGGCAGTCCATGATATATTCAATATTCTTCGCCAACACCATAATTCAAATGCATCAATTCTTCTTTGTCTTCTTTATTCATTGTTCAGCTTTCACATGAATATGAGGCAACTGAAAACACCATGGCTTGGGTCAGGCACACCTTAGTCCTTCAAGTGACATCTTTGCTCTTTAACACTTTAAAGAGGTTTTCCGCAGCCAATTTGCCCAATGTGTCAATTGATTTCTTGATTGTATACTCATCATTTAAGCTATTGAAAAAAGGCATTTCCAATGAATAAATCATTGGTCTAGCAAAATTCTGTCAAGTAATCGCCCACATCATTCCTATCACCAAGACCATATTTTCAAACTACCAATGTTTCTTCGTTTCCAATTTTCGCATTCCAGTCACCAGTAATTATCAATGCCCCTTTTTTTTATTGTTCTTTAGATGAAGGTTTACAGAACTAGCTTCTTCTTAAAAAGTTAGTACACATATTGTTTTATGATGTTAGTTAACAACTCCACGACATGTCGACACTCTCCCTTCTCAACCTTGGGTTCCCTACTGCCAGCTTTCCTGTCCCCTCTTGCCTCCTAGTCCTTGCCTCTGGGCTGGTGTACACCATTAGTCTCATTTTGTTTTATGGGTCTGTCTAATCTTTGGCTGAAGGGTGAACCTCAGGAGTAACTTCATTACTGAACTAAAAGGGTGTCTGGGGGCCGTACTCTTGGGGTTTCTCCAGTCTGTCAGGCCAGTAAGTCTGGTCTTTTTTTGTGAGTTAGAATTTTGTTCTACATTTTTCTCTAGCTCTGTCCAGGACCCTGTATTGTGATCCCTTATCAATGCATCTTGATTGCAAGTTTGGTCAATTTCAGACTGTAGAAGTTAGTAAAAATCTTCAATTTCTTCATTTTTGGCATTAGTGGTTGGTGCGTTAATTTGAATAATGATCTATTAACTAGTCTTCCTTATAAGTGTATGGACATTATCCTATCACTGACACCGTTGTATTTCAGGGTAGATCTTGAAATATTCTTTTTGACAACGAACATGACGTCATTCCTCTTTAATTTGTCATTTCTGGCATAGTAGATCATAGGATTGTCCAATTCAAAATGCCTAGGATATCTTTAAGCTTGAAGATCGATTTCAAAAAATACTATCTGAAAAAGAACATCAAATCTCTGAAGCTTAAAATTTAGAATGTAGAAAAGTTGTTATGGGCTAACCATTGTTACTTAAATATTTGTTGATCAAGTGATTCTAGAATTAAATGGAAAAAGTAAAAGGGTATTGGAAAGACAATTTTTAACTGTTTCAAAGTGTGAAATACAGTCTTTTTTACTAAACCCCACAGAGTCCCCATATATTTCATTAATAGTCAACAATAAAGAAAAGAGGCAAGTATATAGCTATTTTGAGGAAAACTAAAGCGAAATTTTACATCACACTCAAACAAGTCAATTGTTCTCTAAGCTCTGTGGCTGAAAAGATTCTATATTAAAATGAGGTGTATTTACTACTCCAGAAAGCCTGTCCTCTGATCAGCTCTAGACATCGGTATTAACTGAATACACAGCTCATAGTAGGCTGACCTCAGCTCTGCCTCTGAACTTCTCTCTGTATGACTAGGGAGAATCTGCTTCCTTAAGATGTGCCCATACTAGAACTTATTTGGGCTCCTGTCTATGTTTCACTAGCCTCAAAGTTTTAATAGCAACTCCATCACGAGAATATGAATCACACATGATGGAGTTATAGATTCTCCAACACTCTTGAGCAAGTTGTGCTAAGCGTTATGTTACATTTGCACTATGTAGACTTTGCCAAACGATGTACCTAGAGATCAGTGGAGTTAAATAAGAGCCTTCTTTTAGCCTTATAGTTTCATTGTGGTGATATATTAAGTTTTAAAACACTTGTATTCTTTACTTTTGTTCTTCAGTTCCTCAGCATAAGACAAACCCAAAGTTTTTACCTACCTGAAGCATAAATGTTTCTAAATCAATTCAGTGGGAGAAAAATAAATTACCTGAACTGATTTTATTCATTAACTAAAAGAAGCAACTCATTGAGCAGGTTTTTGACTTTATAACTATTTATGTTGATGCCATACTGACAAACATAAAGTAGACAATGTGCACCCTAAATTAAAAAAACCATAGCCTCCAAGACCCTACATGATTTGGTCTCTGCCTTCATTTTAAGGAGTCCCTGGGTGATGAAAACAGTTAATGCACTTGGCTGTTACCCAAAAATTGGCCATTTGAATCCACCCAGAGTTACCTCAGAAGAAAGGCCTGGTGATCTAACCAGCCATTGAAAATCCTATGGAGCACAGTTCTACTCTGACACATATAGGATCAGCATGAGTCAGTGTCGACACCACGGCAACTGATTCGGTTTTGTTTTATTTTTGGACCTCATCACCTAACACTCCCTTATATGATCATTCTACTCCAGCCACCTTGACCTTATATCTTTTCTTTGAATAAGCCAAGTTTGATCCCATTGGGGTCACTGCACTTTGCTGATCCCTCTGCCTGGAACAATCTGTCCAAAAGCTTATGCATGGTTTGTTTCTGCTTTCAGTCATAACTCAGCTTGTACATCACCTCCTCAGAGCAGCTTTCCCAGATCACTCCCCTAAGTGGCATTTCCTCTCCACAATGAGTCAATCCCACTCTCAAAATGGCTTTATTTTCTACATAGCATTTTTCACTATCTTAAAATAATCTTATTTATTTGTTGTTTTCTCTGTGTCTCATCTATCTAATGTAAGCAAGGACCTTGTCTGTCTTTCACCAACATATCTTCAGAGCAATGGACATTCCCTAAGAGGGAGTAAACACTCAAAAGATATTTATGAATAGATGAACAAATGAACAAATACATGAATGAATGAGTGATTTCTACAAAAGTTGTAGCTAAGTCACCCACACCAAGCACAACCAGGAGTTACGACAAGTCAGAAGTCTTCTACAGTGGAGATAAATAACTTTGGAAACAAGATTCTATCCTTAATGTTCTTGTTTATGTTCAGCCAAACTACCACAAAATGAAAGGGTAAGACAATTCTTTTTGTTGCCATATCTAAGTTTCCCTTTTTTGTGTGAAAAGGTGATATTCCTGGAATGTTGTAGCTGTTGTTGTAGCTGTTGCTGTTAGGTGTCGTTGAGTTGGTTCTGACTCATAGCGACCCTATGTAAGATAGAATGAAACACTGCCCTATCCTGCACCATACTCACAATCACTGTTATGTTGGAGCCCATTGTTGCAGCCACTATGTCAGTCCATCTCATAGAGGGAATTTCTCTTTTTTGCTGACCCTCTACTTGACCAAGCATGACGTTCTTCTCCAGGAACTGGTCCCTCCTAATAACACGTCCAAAGTACATGAGACGAAGTCTCACTATCCTTGCTTCTTAGGCACGTTCTGGTTTTACTTCATCCAAGACAGATTTGTTTGTTCTTCTAGCAGTCCATGGTATATTCAATATTCCTTGCCAACACCATAATTCAAAGGCATTCTTTTTCAGTCTTCCTTATTTATTGTCCAGCTTTTGCATGCATATGAGGTGATTGAAAATACCATGGCTTGGGTCAAGCGCAACTTAGTCCTCAAAGTGACATCTTTGTTTTTTTTAACACTTTAAAGAGGTGTTTTGCAGCAGATCTGCCCAGTGCAATACATCATTTGCTGTCTCGACTCTTGATTCCATGGGTGTCGATTGTGGATCCAAGTAAAATGAAAACCTTGACAACTTTAATATTTTCTCCATTTATCATGATGTTGCTTATCGATCCAGTTGAGGATTTTTGTTTTCTTTATGTTTAGGTGTAATCCATGCTAAAGGCTGTAGTCTTTGATCTTATCAGTAAGTGCTTCAAGTCCTCTTCACTTTCAGCATGCAAGGTCGTGTCCTCTGCATAATACAGGTTGTTAATGAGTCTTCCTCCAATCCTGATACCACATTCTTCTTTGATATAGTCCAGTTGGGGATTATTTGCTCAGCATACAGATTGAATAAGTATGGTGAAAGAATACAACCTTGTGCATACCTTTCCCAATTTTAAACCATTCAGTATCCCCTTATTCTGTTCGAACAACTGCCTCATTGTCTATGTACAGGTTCCACATGAGCACAATATTGTGTTCTGGAATTTCCATTTTTCTCAATGCTATCCATAGCGTATTATGATCCACACAGTTGAATTCCTTTGCATGGTCAATAAAACACACACACACACACACACACACAAAATCTTTCTGGCATTCTCTACTTTTAGCCAAGATCCATCTGACATCAGCAATGATATCCCTGGGTCCACCTCTTCTGAATTTAGCTTGAATTTCTGGCAGTTCCCTGTCAGTACTGCTGCAACTGTTTTTGAATTATCTTTAGCAAATTTTTATTTGCATGTAATATTAATGATATTGTTCAATAATTTCTGCATTCTGTTGGATCACCTTTTTTTGGAATGGACACAAATATGGATCTCTTCCAGTCAGTTGGCCAGACAGCTGTCTTCTGAACATCTTGGCATAAACGAGTGAGTGCTTCCAACATTGCATCCCTTTATTGAAACATGTCAATTGGTATTCTGTTAATTCCTGCAGTCTTGTTTTTACCAATGCCTTCAGTGCAGCTTGGACTTCTTCCTTCAATACCATTGGTTCTTGATCATATGAACGTCGACCAATTCTTTTTGGTACAGTGACTCTGTATATTCCTTCCAACTTCTTTTGATGCTTCCTGCGTCATTCAATATTTTGCCAATAGAATCCCTCAAAATTGCAACTCGAGGCTTGAATTTTCTCTTCATTTCTATCAGCTTGAGGAATGCCGAGCATGTTCTTTTCTTTTGGCTTTCTAACTCCAGGTCTTTGCACATTTCATTATAATACTTTGTCTTCTCTAGTTACCCTTTGAAACCTTCTGTTCAGCTCTTTTACCTCATCATTTCTTCCATTTGCTTTAGCCACTCTACGTTCAAGAGCAAGTTTCAGAGTCTCTTCTGAGATCCATTTTGGTCTTTCTTTCCTGTCTTTTTTAATGACCTTTTGCTTTTTCCATATATAATGTCCTTGATATCATTCCACAACTCATCTGGTCTTTGGTCGTTAGTGTTCAATGTGTCAGTTCTATTCTTGAGATGGTCTCCAAATTCAGGTGGGATACACTCAAGGTCATACTTTGGCTTTCATGGACTTGTTTTAATTGACTTCAGCTTCAACTGGAATATGCATGTGACCAATTGATGGTCTGTTCTGCAGTCAGCCCCTGGCCTTGTTTTGACTGATGGTGTGGGGCTTTTTCATCATCTCTTTCCACAGATATAGTTGATTTGATTCCTGTGTTTTTCATCTGGTGAGTTCCACATGTGTCGTTCGCATTTATGTTATTGGAAAAAGGTATTTGCAATGATGAAGTCGTTGGTTACAAAATTCTATCATGTGATCACTGGCATCATTTCTGTCACCAAGGCCATATTTTCCAACTACCAGTCCTTCTTCATTTCCAGTTTTTGAATTTCTATCACTAGTAATTATCAATGCATCTTGATTGCATGTTTCATCAATATCAGACTGCAGAAGTTGGTAAAAATCTTCTGTACCCTCATCTTTGGCATTAATGGTTGGTGCATAAATTTAAATAGTTGTGTTAACCGGTCTTCCTTGTATGGGTGTGGATATTATCCTATCACTGACAGCATTGTATTTCAGGACAGATCTTGAAATGTTCTTTTTGAGGACAAACAGGACACCATTCCTCTTCAGTTTGTCATTCTCAGTATAGTAGACCCTATGATTGTCTGATTTAAAATGGCCAATACCTGTCCATTTCAGCTTCCTAATGCCTAGGATATTGATCTTTATGTATTCCATTTCATTTTTGATGACTTCCAATTTTCCTAGATTCATACTTCGTACATTCCACATTCCAATTATTAATGCATATTTGCAGCTATTTCATCTCATTTTGAGTTGTGCCACATCAGCAAATGAAGGTCTCGAAAGCTTGACTCCATCCACATCGAAAGCTTTAGTCATCTAGCATGGCTATGACAGAAATACCACAAGTGGATAGCTTTAACAAAGAGAAATTTATTTTCTCACAGTCTAGGAGGCTAGGAATCTGAATTCAGTGTGCCAGCTCCAGGGGAAGCCTTTCTCTCTCTGTCTGCTCTGGGGGAAGGTCCTTGTCATAATCTTCCCCCGGTGGAGTAGCTTCTCAGCACAGGAACCCTGGGTCCAAAGGATGTGCTATGCTCCTGGTGCTTCTTTCTTGGTGGTATGTGGTCCCCAAGTCTCTCTGCTCGCTTCTCTCTTTTATATCTCAAAAGAGATTGGCTTAAGGCAAAACCTAATGTTGTAGATTGAGTCCTGCCTCATTAACATAATTACCTCTAATCCTGCTTCATTAATATCATAGAGGTAGGATCTACAACACATAGGAAAATCACATCAGATGACAAAATGGTGGACAATCACACAATACTAGTAATCATGAACTAGCCAAACTGACACACATTTTGGGGGGATATGAATTTTAAAAGACAGTATATAAGGGAAAAGAGTCAATGTTTCCATATCTAGACTTTTTTCTTCCCTAGAATTGATTTCCCCTACTTTATCACGCCTCATGTCCCCATTTATAAGTCAATGCTATTACCTGCCTGAGCTCATATTCAGATAAATGTGGTAACTGGTCACTCAAATTAATCTCCCGATACCCTTGACCTTTCTCAGGCAAAAGCCTGATTGTGCTGACTGACCCCGTGGACCTAACCTCAAATACACTTAGCTGGTTTTGTGTCTCTTTATAAATTGTATTGCATAAATGACTCCAGTAACTTTCCTTCTCACTACTGATGCCCTATGTTCCTATTTTCCCCTCAAAGGTACAGCCAACAGCAGACATTTTGGTACTTGGTCAGTCATTATCATATCAGTCTAATGACGTATGGGGCCTAGTTCTGGAAGTCATGAGATTTTTACCAGAAGCTGAGATTTAAGTTTATAATTTGTCTGCTATGGGCTGAATGCAGTCCCCAAAAAAGATATGTTGAAGTCCTAACCCCCAGTACCTGTGAACATGACCTTTTTCGGAAATAGGGTCTTTGATGGTGTGATCAGTTAAGATGAGGTCCTACTGGAGTAGGGTGGGTGCTAAACTAATATGACTAACGTCCTTATGAAGAGAGAAGAGAAACACAGTGACACAGACACACACAGAGATGCCATGTGAAGACAGATAGATGCTGAGGGAAGACAGCCGCGGAAAGACAGAGGCAGAGATGAAGTTATAATGCCACAAGCCAAGGAACACCACAAGCCTTCAGAGAGAGCATGGCCCTGCCTATGCCCTGAATTCAGACTTGTAGCCTCCAGAACTGTGAGAGAATGCATGTCTGTTGTTTTAAGCCACTCATTTGTGGTACTTTGTTACAGAAATCCTAGGAAATTACTACCATGCCTGTGCTCCTTCATCCTTTACAGCGATGTCTTCTCTCAACATAAATAAAAGATATTCAGTTGATAAAAGTTTTTCTGGGATTCTACATAAAGGAAGATACTGAAACAGCAAACCAGAGATTCAAAGACCTCAAAACTACTGTTGGCTCTAGTCTAGGGAGACTTTTTAAGATATCAACTTCTAACATCCACTCTCCTCTAAAGTGAGAATGGAAAACTTTTCTGAAAGAAGTGACCTTCTGTGAATAATTTCATTTTCAGGAAGGCTAAAAATTATGTGGAAGTACCTCCTTATCAGTTTGACAGAAATATATTCCTGGCTATCAGTTTAACAGAAATACAGCAGCAAAACATATTGCAAGTGACTGTTCTTTGCTAATAAAACTTTCTCTTTATTAACGTCAGGTCTCAGAGCTCAATACAGGTTCACTTTCTGATAAGGGAGAAAACACGTAGTCAAAAGGGCAGTAGCAACTGCTCTGAAGTAAATGTTCCAGGGCAAAATTTTTAAGTTAGTGTGTGTGTAACTTTTTTCCCCCCAAAACTGGTAATTTTATTAAAACCATACAAAGTGATGTGTGTTCCTCCCTAGCTTTAAATCTAAAAGTACAGCAACAATGTGATAATTCTTTTTTTTTTTTTGTTTTTGTTTTTCTTTTGTGCTTTAGGTCAAAGTTTATAGTGTAGTTTCTCATTAAAAAATGTATACACAAATTGTTTTGTGACATTGTTTGCAATCCCTGCAATGTGTCAGCACTGTCCCCCTTTCCACCCCAGTTCCCTCTGTCCATTCATGCAATTTTCCTGTCCCTTCCTGCCTTCTTGTCTTTCTTTTGGGCAGGTGTAGCCCATTTGGTCTTATATACTTGACTAAAATAAGAAGCACATTCCTTCTGAGGGTTACTGTTTGTTTTATAGGCCTGTCTAATCTTTGGCTGAAAGGTGGACTTCAGGAATGTCTTCAGTGCTGAGTTAGCAAGATGTCCAGAGACCATAGTTTCTGGGGTCCCTTCAGTCTCTGTCAGACCTGTGTATAATTTTTTTCAAGGGAGAACTCAGTCTAAAGTTAAAACATATATAGCTTTCAGAGTTGATATCCAAATTCTCTACAATATTTCATGAAGTTTGTTCATTGGAATTTAACCCAAGTTCACTTAATTTAGTGTCAGGAAATGAGAAAAGCAGCAACAGCTGTTCTTCCTCACTAACAGGCTAACCTCATGAGCAGTCAGGACAAAAACACCTATTAATTTAGATCACGACTCATCGTGTTATGGTTTTAGATGGCACAATGGATTAGAAGGTGAGTGTGTTAATGTGTTTGTGTATTGTTGAGGACTTACTGTTGTTAGTTGCTGTCAATTTTGCTCTGACTTATGTTGATATTGTAGATAACAGAACAAAATGCTTCTTGATCCTGCACCATCTTCATGATCGTTAGTATGTTTGAGTCTATTGTTGTGGCTGTGTGGCTGTGTTGAGGATTTAGGAGGTCAATAAATAACTCTCCTTCAGTTCAGACCAACTGTGCAATAAGGCAGGAGCCTTTGTACCCCTGGCCACATTTTTCTGTGTGGAGGGCTTCCACTAGACCTAGAGGGATACATTTGGCTCTTGCCACCTCTTTTCATGTATGTGTGTCTGTGTTTAAACACAAGATCTAACCTGTACTCAGATAAGCCACTCTGCTAGATCTTATGGCTTCTACTAAAATATTTGGATGATTGGGTATATGGGAAGGTACACATCAGTGTGACAGGTTATATTCCCACTGAAGTTAAGAATTCAATTATCCAAATCTATTGAGTACCTGCAATGTTTGAGTTACTCACACTGTAGTGAGAAGGCTATATAGGACCCTGATGCTAATAGATTAAAAAAACTAATGCTAAAAAAAGCATCATATCTTTTCCCAAATACGTCGTAATCATAAATACATTTTAATACATAAATTGTCTATCTTCAAGATCTCTTTTGGTTGGAAACCCAGGGATAGACAGTAGTTCTATGCCAAGAAGAACATGGAAATACCTAAACCTGTCCAAAGAGGGAATGAGCTGCCTCAAAATACATAGCCATCCAGCTGAGATTGTCCATCAGTAATTGGTTGGTCTGCATGGCTTTTAAGATCCCTTTCAACACTTTTCAAAACTGTATAACTTTCTCTAAACACAGAGTAGGCAAAATTGCAGTGGACAGCATAGAATCCTAATTATCACAATTGAAAGAAAACTAAAAAAAAAAAAAAGTTAACTCATCACACATTCTGCTCTTCTTTCTCCTTACTCTAGTTTCTTACATTGGTCCCTTTTCCATCAATTCATTCATTTCTTCAGACAATACAATTTTTAGCACTATGCTAAACCCCAAAGAATTCTTCAAATTCATCACTTGTTTGGAAAAAAAAAAAAGGCCAATTTCTGGGTTTCAAAATATATCCCTCTGAGATAAACGAGGGAAAAGTCTGTTTATACATATTGACTGATAAGTTTATGAAATAAGGAGTCTGCTCAGTAGGAAGAAAAAAAAGCTTCATTGTCATCTTTCCAAAAAATTCAAGCTTACTTTTTTAAGATTCATTGTTGTTAAATATGATACACATAAAGAAAAGTTTATAAAACAAATGTACAGCTTAATAAATTATTATAAAGCAAGCATTCATATATCATTCCCAATCAATTCCATCCCACACCTTTATGAAACATTTTCCTATTTTTATGTAATCGCTTCCAAGCTTTTCTTTAGTCTTATCATACAAGTATGCATCACTAAACACCATAGTTTAGTGTTGCCTGTTTTGAACTTTATAAAGATGGTATCACTTGGCATGTTTTCTTTTATGACTCTTCATTCTTTGGCTCCACATTATGTCAGTGTAATTCTTCCATGATATCTCATTTAGCAGTTCTTTCATTTTCTTTAATGAATAGTACTACATTGGACAAATATGCATTCATTGTGTAGCCATTCTTCTGTTAATGGAAATTTGGGTTGTCTCCTGCTGAAACTATTATAAATTAAACTGCTAGGAACATCCTTGTACATGTCTTCAGGGGCATGTGTTCATGCGTTTCTATAGAAGTGGAATTGCTGAGTCATGGAGAACACATAGCTTCACTTTGAGTAGAAAATGCCAATCTGTTTTGCAAAATGTAATTTGCACTTACAATCTCAACAACTTTGGGACAGAGATTTTTCTTCTGTTTGGTTGGTTTTTTTTAGCCACATTGTTGGGGGTGTAGTGCTATATCACTGAATTTAATTGGCATTTCCCTGATTACTAATAAGGTTGATCGCCTTCTTACTAATGAGGTTGATCGTTTTTTATGTATTTATTAGATATTAAAATTTTTTTAAATCACTTTTCCAAATCTTTTTATACTTGGTTGTCTGTTTTTCTTATGGATCTGTAGTTATTTTACCATTCTGGATAAAGCCTTTTATATTGGTTATATGTATTGATGTAAAAAACAGCATGTGGGAGGTATCTGACCTCCTCCAGCCCCACGGGGGGAAGGAGAACCAAGATCAACAGCCCCACGCCGATTCCTATGAGGTGGAGGTCAGACAAGCCTCCTCTCTCTGCCATCTCTCCAATTCTGACACCAACTGTCCCTCCCACAGCACTCTCTACTGGTTTTGATCATTCATTATGATGGCCACACAGAACCCACAGACCGTACTCACAATGTGAGGTTTATTAAGGAAGTAACATTACTGTTCAGGCTCAAAACACTCAGGATACAGTTCTCCCATCAGGATAGACTCTCCCCAGCTGTGCTCACAGCACGTCTCTCTCTCTCTCTCTCTGGACCTAGGCCTCTGCCCAAAGACACTCATCTTTTTTTCTCCCTAGGTCGATGTCTCAGTCATCTAGTGCTGCTGTAGCGGAAATACCACAAGTGGATGGCTTTAACAAAGAAATTTATTCTCTCACAGTATAGGAGGCTAGAAGTCCAAATTCAGGGCATCAGCTCCAGGAGAAGGCTTTCTCTGTTGGCTCTGGAGGAAGGTCCTTGTCATCAATCTTCCCCTGGACTAGGAGCTACTCCACACTGGAGCTCAGGGTCCAAAGGATGTGCTCTGCTCCCAGAGCTGCTTTCTTGGTGGTAAGAGGTTCCACGTTTCTTGCTTGCTTCTCTTTCCTTTTATCTCTTATAAGATAAAAGGTGGTGCAGGCCACACACCAGGGAAACTCCCTTTACATTGGATCAGGGATGTGACCTGAGTAAGGGTGTTACATTCCATCCTGATCCTCTTTAATATAATCTAATCTTGCCTCATTAACCACAAGAAGAGATTAGGATTTACAATGCATAGGAAAATCACATCAGATGACAAAATGGTGGATAATCACACAATACTGGGAATCATGGCCTAGCCAAATTGATACATATATTTTTGGGGGACACAATTCAATCCATGACAGCCAGGAAACATACTTCATTGTCTCCTGCTGCCAGATCTCCCCTTCCATGGTGGTGATAGACTCCTCCTTTCTGCTCTGGAATTGGCTCTCTTTTAAGGCAAAACTGGCCAATCTCGTTGGTAGGCCACAATTACCTTGTCATTCAATCACCTGAGTGGTAGTTACAAGAACCATAGCTAGAAAGGCCACACACAAAAGTAATTAATTGCAAATATCTTCACTCACCCTGTGGCTTGCCTTTTTCAATCTCATGTGGAGCTTAAGTATATGGAGAATTAAAAAATACATTAAAATTTAATACATACCACTTAATTACATTAAACAAAATTTGTTCAAAAGATGTAATAGTAGAGTTTAAAGAAATTACATTGTTTTGAGGTTCTTACATTATACAGAATGTAGGATAATATTAATTCAATGAAAACTATGATAATATAATATTACATACTGTAATCCTTAGAGCAACTCTAAAAAATTAATAAAGAAGTATAGCTAAAAACACATAACTGGAAATGAAATAGAAAAGATAGAATAAAAATTGAGAATAAAATATTCTCAAATAACCTGAAAGAAGACAGGAAAGAAGAAACAAAGTCACAAAGAACAAAGAGGACAAATAGAAATTAACAGCAAAATGGTAGACTTTACCCAATCTAATATCATCAAATGTAAATGGACTCTAATTAAAATGCAGAGATGGTCAGACTAGGTGAAGGGGAGGGGCAAGACCCAGCTATATTCTTTTTGAAAACTATATGGATAATAGACAAAGTGGAGTTTAAGACAAGGAGTATTACTGTAGATAAAGACCTAACAATCCTAATTTTGTACATATTTAATAACAGAGCATAAAAATGAATGAATGAAAAATTGATAGAACCAAAGGAAGAGATAGAAAAAAATTCACAGTAATAGTTGGAGATTTTATTATCCACGTTTCAGTAATTGATAGAAGTAGAAAAACTTAGTAAAGTTATAAATATTTGACCAATTTGACCAAACTTTCATTTATGGAACACTATATCCAACAACCTCAGAACATATATCCCTTCCAAATGAACATGGAATATTCACTAAGTTTCAATTCAATAAAGATTTGGAATATTAAATTTTAAAAATTACCATTTACAATAACATCAACAACATAAAACACTTATAAATAAATTTAACCAAAGATGTAAAAGACATCTACATTATAGACTATAACAGGTTGCATAGAAAATTAGGGAAGACCAAAGAAATGGAGAAGTATGCCCTAAGAATGGATTGGAAGACTCAGTATTGTTAAAATGCCAATTCTCCCCAAATTGATCCATAGAGTCAACTGACAATCATAATCCCAGCAAGCTTTCTTTCAGACATTTATAAGCTGATTCTAAAATATATACAAAATTTCAAAACAATCTTGAAAAAAAGAATTAAAAAGGTAAAAACTTACACTAGTTGAACTCAAGACTAACTATACAGCTACAGTAATAAAGACAATATAGAATTGCTCAAGAATAGTCAAGGAAATAGATGAAATAAAATAGAGAACCCAGAAATAGACTAAACATATAGGATCAACTAATTTTCAACAAAATATCAAGGTAACTCAATAGGGAAAAGCTAGTCTTGTCAACGAATAGAAATGGAACAACTGAATATTTATATTGTATAAAAAAAGAGCAAGACCTGTCACACATCATACATAAAAATTAATTTAAAATAGATCCGAAACCTAAATACAAAAGCTGAAACTAAAAAACTTCCAGGAGAATATTATTGCAAACTTGGAGTAGGCAAAAACTTCTTAGGAAAGACCCCCAAACCACTAACAATGATAAATTATAATTCAACAAAACTAGAAATTTCTCTTCAAAAGACACCATTAAGAAAATCCAAAAAGCAAGCCAAAGGCTGGGAGAAAATATTTTCAATACATGTATTTGTCAAAGGACTTGTATCCAGAATATAAGAAAAGTTCTATAACTCAATAAGACGAAAAACCCAGTGAAGACAGTCAAAAACTTGAAAAGATAGATAACAAAAGAAGAGAGATGAGAGAGACAGCCCAAGACAGCAGCTTAATCACACACAGCTTGCCATCTTCTTGCAGCAAAAAACCGAGAAACCAAATGAAACAGATAAAGATGACAATCTGGGCACCCAGAACAGCAAATAGAAGCAAAAAGAATTAGATCGTACACTGATAGGGAAGGAAAAATTGAATGCAAACAGTGGATGATGAGACTTATGAACTGTAGGTGCCTGTCTTGGATGAATTCTGTCCCCCCAAAATATGTGTTAACTTGGTTAGGCCGTGATTCATAGTATTGTATGGTTGTCCTCCATTTTGTGGTTGTAATTTTCCCGTGTGTTGTAAATCTTAATCTCTGCCTGTGGCTAATGAGGCAAGATTAGATTATGTTAAAGACGGTTAGGATGGGATTGTAACACCCTTACTAAGGTCATATCCCTGATCATATGTAAAGGGAGTTTCCCTGGGGTGTGGCCTGCATTGCCTTTTATCTTACAAGAGATGAAAGGAAAAAGAAGTGAGCAGAGAGTTGGGGACATCATACCTCCAAGAAAGCAGCACCAGGAGCAGGGAGCAGAGCACATCCTTTGGACCCAGGGTTCCGGCGCAGAGAAGCTCCTGGTCCAGGGGAAGATTGATGACAAGGACCTTCCTCCAGAGCCAACAGAGGAAGCCTTCCCCTGGAGCTGATGCCCTGAATTTGGACTTCTAGCCTAATAGACTGTGAGAGAATAAACTTCTGCTTGTTAAAGCCATCCACTTCTGTTACAGCAGCACCAGATGACTAAGACAGCACCCTACCAGCCTCCCAAACAGAGATGTCAATCTCTAAATGACAAGTGCAAAACAAAAAGGGGTAATAGATGGTGTAGTTACAGAAATTCCATATGGAGAGGAAGTCAAGGTGATACCAAGCTATAACAGACTGCTTTAAACTTAGGAAGACAGAAGTAAATTTTAGAGTAAATATAAAGAAAATTAATAAATCTACTCACCAAAATAAAGAATAAGAAAATCAAAAAAGACTCAGCAAACACAAAATCAACAACAATGAAAGAAATGAAAATTAATAACAAAAAGAATTCAACACATAAAATTTTGTCAAAGAAACCATTAACACCACAAAAAAAGAAAAGAAAAGCATAACAAAATAGCAGGAGTGAATTCATAACTATCAATAATCACACTAAATATAAATGGTTTAAATGCACCAGTCAAGAGACAGAGAGTGGCAGAATGGATTTAAAAAAAAAAAAATGACCCATCTATATGTTGCCCACAAGAGACATGCCTTAGACACAAAGACATAAAGAGGTTAAAAATCAAAAGATGGAAAAAATATATATCAAGCAAAAGTGATAATAAGCTCTCATAAAATTTGCTTTAAGCCAAAACCCATTATAAGAGACAAGGAAGACCATAACATGATGATTAAAGGGTCAACCCACCAAGAGGACATAGCCATAATAAATATTTATGCATCCAGTGACAGAGCTCCAAAATATATAAAACAAACTCTAACAGAATTGAAAAGACAAACAGATAGTTCTATAATAATAGTAGGAGACTTTAACAAACCTCTTTAGATGATGGACAGAACAACTAGAAAGAAACTCAACAAATACACAGAAGATCTAAATAACACAATCAACCAACTTTACCTCACAGACATATACAGAACACACCACTCCACAGCAACACTTTACACATTCTTCTCCAATGCACATGGATCATTCTCCAGAATAGACCATATTTTAGGCCACAAAGCAAACTTCAATAAATGCAAAAACAATGAGATAATACAAAGCATATTCTCTGCTCATAAAACTAGAAATCAATAACAGAAAGAACAAGGAAAAAATTAAATACATGGAAACTGAATAACACCTTACTCAAAAATTACTGAGTAATAGAAGAAATTAAAAATAAAATCAAGAGAAGTGAGGCCAAGATGGCAGAGCAGTCAGATGCATCCTGTGGTCCCTCTTACAACAAAGACCCAAAAACCAAGTGAATTGATTATATATGACTATCTAGGAGCCCTGAACATCCAAGGCAAACTTGTGGAATTGGACTGAGGGGCAGGGAGAGATAGTTCAGAAGCAGCGAGGAGTTGCCAGACCTGACCTGGTGGGAACTGGCACCCTGCAGCTGGAGCACGTAGTGAGGCAAGCAATGGCACTTAGGACATGCTTTCCTCATCGGGAGAGACCAGGCAGCCAAGAGTCTACTCAAGCCTCCAGAACCAGTGAAAAGCGGTGCTCAATCAGCAAAAGATAAGTACATACATCTAACCTACCTCACAGATCAAAAAATACCCTTTTTGGGAGAAAACTTTCTCTCATGTACCTGCCCCCTCCCCACTCTGCACGGGGTCCTGGGACAGCTTCAGCCACTGCCATGTCCCCTGGGCCGGAAGTAAGGACCAGTCATGCACCCTGAGCCATTCTCCCAGCCTTGGAGAGGGAACAAATTAACAAACAGGAATAAATAATCTGCCAGCTCCCCTAAGCTGGGAATTTAGGGTAGGCACAGCTCCTTTGCCTAGGCACAGGCTTAAAGGGTCTGCAGATTTTGAATGCCTTTCACCTCTGCGTGATTCTGTAGGCTTGAGTAGACTCTTGGCTGCCTGGTCTCTCCCGATGAGGAAAACACGTCCTAAGTGACACTGCTTGCCTCACTACGTGCTCCAGCTATGTGGGCTCATTTCAACAGCGTAGGCCCTCATTAGCACAGTATAAGAGGGTATATACCTGAGGCCTAACTTCACTATATCAGCTATATGGTGGAGTAGCAGGTTCATGACATTTGACACCACTCTGCCCGTTAAGCAGGATCCTCACCTACCAACATCAGGGGCCTGAGGACTGGTGGCTTCACCCACACCACCTAGCCACCTGCGACAGGAGTCCAAGAATAAGTGGTGCCTCACAGTCCTTACAGCCAACAGCACTGGGTGCCCGTAGTCCAGCTGCAAAACCCACAAACCTGTGCAATCTAGAGAACAGTGACACACGTTCCTCCCAGACACTCAGGGGCAGCCATCAGCCCCCTGCCTTACTCAGCACATGACCCCCTACTGCAGCCAGATACGTGTTCCTACTCCAGTCACCTCTTCCTGTCTAGGACTGTAGGTAAAAGCCTGCACCACACACTTGGTGACTGACTATCTGGACAACTGAGCTAAATCCATACGAGAAAGTTAAACAGACTCATGGGCTCACATACCTAGTAACAGATCTAACCACCTGGTGACAACACATTAGAGCTTCAAAGGAGACAATAATCAAATGAGCTCACACAATCAGCCTACTTCAGCGTATCAAAATATAACAAAACAAGAAGCTAGGACACAAGCAGACATAAAATAAATAAATACAATAACTTATTGATGGCTTGGAGACAACAGTCAATATCAAATCACATAAAGAGGCAGACCATGATGGCTTCAGCAAGCTCCAAAAAAAAGAATCAAGAAATGTTCCGTAGGAAGGGAACTTCTTGGAATTACCATAGGTAGAAAACAAAAGGTTAATACACAGAACTCTTCAGGTTATCAGGAAAGGAATGAGGCAAATGGTAGAACAAGCCAAGCAATACAAAGAAAAAGCAATAGGGGAACTTAAGAAGATTATGGAGGAGCACAGTGACAAATTTAACGGGCTGCAAGAATCCGTAGAGAGACAGCAAACAGAAATTCAGAAGATTAACAATAAATTTCAGAATTACACAACTCAGTAGAAAGTCACAGGACCAGAACTGAGGCAATGGAAGTCAGAATTAGTGAGACTAAAGATAAAGCACTTGACACCAACTTATTTGAGGAAAAATCAGATAAAAGAATTTTAAAAAATCAAAAAACCCTAAGAATTATGGGGGACTCTATCAAGAAGAATAACCTACTGGTCATTGGACTACCAGAACTGAACTGGGGGGGGGGGGGGGGGCGGAGATAACAGAAAATACAGAGAAAATTGTTGAAGATTTGTTGGCAGAAAACTTCCCTGATATCGTGAAAGATAAGAAGATATCTATCCAAGATGCTCATCAAACACCACATAAGGTAGATCCCAAAAGAAAGTCACCAAGACATGTTATAATTAAACTTGCCAAGAACAAAGATAAAGAGAGAATTTCAAGAGTGGCTACAGATATATGAAAAGTCATCTACAAAGGAAAGTCAATAAGAATAAGCTCGGACTACTCAGCAGAAACCATGCAGGCAAGAAGGCAATGGGATGACATATATAAAGTCTTGAAGGAAAAAAACTGCCAGCCAAGAATTATATAGCCAGCAAAACTGTCTCTCAAATATGATGGCAAAATTAGGGCATTTCCAGATAAACAGAAGTTTAGGGAATTTGCAAAAATCAAACCAAAATTACAAAAAATACTAAAGGGAGTCCTTCAATTAGAAAATCAATAACATCAGATAACAACCCAAGACTAGAACACAGGACAGAGCAACCAGATATCAACCCAGACAGGGAAGTCACAAAACTAAATCAAAGCTACAACACTGAAAATAGGGAAACAGAGATGTCAAAATGTAAAAGATGACAACATTAAAACAAAAAAAAGGGACTAAAAAATATAGTCATAGATCTTTCCTATGGAGAGGAGAAGGTGATATAAAGAAATAATAGATTGGTTTAAACTTAGAAAAATAGGTGTAAATGTTAAAGTAACCACAAAGGAAACTAACAATCCTACACATCAAAATAAAAAACAAGAAAAATATAAAGACTCAGCAAATACAAAATCAACAACAATGAAAAAGATGAAAAGAAAATACATAAAAATTACTCAGCAAAGAAATTAAGTGGAACAAAGAAACTGTGAACAACATACAAAAAAAAGACATCAAAAGGACAGTACTAAACACGTACCTATCAATAATTACACTGAATGTAAATGGACTAAATGCACCAATAAAGGGGCAGAGAGTGGCAAAACTGATTAAAAACAAAAACAAAAACATGATCTGTCTATATGCTGCCTACAAGAAACACACCTTAGACATAAAGACTAAAACAAACTAAAACTCAAAGGATGGAAAAAAATATATCAAGCAAACAACACTCAAAAAAGAGCAGGAGTGGCAGTATTAATCTCTGACAAAATACACTTTAAAGTAAAATCCACCACAAAGGATAAGGAAGGACGCTATATAATGATTAAAGGATCAATACACCAAGAGGACATAATCATAATAAATATTTACACACCCAATGACAGGGCTCCAAAATACATAAAACAAACTCTAACAGCATTGAAAAGAGATAAACAACTCTACAGTAATAGTAGGAGACTTCAGCATACCACTTTCGATGAAGGGCAGAACATCCAGAAAGAAGCTCTATAAAGACACGGAAGATCTAAATGCCACAATAAACCAACTTGATCGCATAGACATATACAGAACATTCCACCAAACAGCAGACAACTATACTTTCTTTTCCAATGCACATGGAACATTCCCCAGAATAGACCGCATGTTAGGCCATAAAGCAAGCCTTAACAGAATCCAAAGCATCGAAATATTACAAAGCATCTTTTCTGACCATAGAGCTAGAAAAGTGGAAATCAATAACAGAAAAAGCAAGAAAAAAAAAATTAAACTCATGGAAACGAAACAACACCTTGCTCAAAAACTAATGGGTTATAGAAGAAATTCATCGAATCATATGAGAATGAAAACACATCCTACCAGAACTTTTGGGACACAGCAAAAACAGCGCTCAGAGGTCAATTTATAGCAATAAATGCACACAACCAAAAAGAAGAAAAGGCCAAAATCAAAACATCAACCACACAACTCGAACAAATAGAAAGAGAGCAGCAAAAGAAGCCCTTGGGTGCCAGAAGAAAGCAAATAATAAAAATTAGAGCAGAGTTAAAAGAAACCGAAAATAGAAAAATAATTGAAAGAGTTAACAAGACCAAAAGCTGCTTCTTTGTTTTTTTTTTTTTTTTTTTTTTGTTTATTGTTGTAGTTTAAATGAAATTTACATTTCAAGTTAGTCTCCAATACAAAAATTTACACATACATTGCTATGTGACCCTAATTGCACTTTCTGTACCGTGACAGCACACTCCTCCTTTCCATCCCTGATTCCCCATGTCCATTCAACCAGCTTCTAACCCTCTCTGCCTTCCCAGCTCACCTCTGGACAGAAGCTGCCCGTTTAGTTTCTTGTATCTACTTGAGCTAAGAGGCACACTCCTCACGAGTATCACTTTATGTCCCACAGTCCAGTCCAATCCCTGTCTGAAGAGTTGGCCTTGAAAATTGTTTCAGTTCTGGGCTGATAGAGAATCTGGGGGCCATGCTTTCTGGGGTTCCTCCAGTCTCATTCAGACCATTAAGTCTGGTCTTCTTACTAGAATTTGAGTTCTGCAACCCACCTTTCTCCTGCTCCATCAGGGACTCTGGGTTGTGTTCCGTCAGGGTGGTCATTGGTGGTAGCCGGGCACCATCTAGTTCTTCTGGTCTCAGGCTGATGAAGTCTCTGGTTTATGTGGCCCTTTCTGTCTCTTGGGCTAATACTTTCCTTGTGTGTTTGGTGTTCTTCATTCTCCTTTACTCCACGTGGTTGGGACCAATTGATTCATATTAAATGGCCACTCGCAAGCTTTTAAGGCCCCAGACACCACTCACCAAAGTAGGATGCAGAACATTTTCTTAATAAGCTTTGTTATGCCAATTGACCTAGATGTCCCCTAAAAGCATGGTCTCCAGACCCCCACCCCTGCTACTCCGTCCCTTTAAGTGTTTGATTGTATTCAGGAAACTTCTTAGCTTTGGTTTAGTCCAGTTGTGCTAATTTCCCCTGTAGTGTGTGCTGTCCTTCCCTTCACCTAAGATAATTCTTGTCTATTAGCTAGTTAGTGAATAACCCTCACCCTCCCTCCCCACCATCGTAACCATCAAAGAATGTTTTCTTCTGAGTTTAAACTTTTTCTTGCGTTCTTATAACAGTGGTCTTATACAATAATTGTCCTTTTGTGACTGACTAAATTCTCTCAGCATAATGCCGTTTGGTACAATTTTTCATAGTATTCTGTTATGACTCTTTTAATTTCAGTTGGGTCTGTTGTTATATCACCCATCTCATTTCTTATACGAGTTATCTGCTTCCTCTCCTGTTTTTCTTTTGTCAGTTTGGCCAGTGGTTTATCAATTTTGTTGATCTTTTCATGGTCTTGTTAATTCTTTCAATTGTTTTTCTATTCTCTATTTCATTTAATTCTACTCAGATTCTTATTATTTCCTTTCTTCTGGTGCCTGAGGGCTTCTTTTGCTACTCCCTTTCTACTTGTTCCAGTGGTAGGGTTAATGTTTTGATTATGACCCTTTCTTCTTTTTGGATGTGTGCATATATTGTTTTAAACTGACCTCTGAGCACTGCTTTTGCTGTGTCCTAAATGAGAACATGTGTTTTCATTCTCGTTTGATTCTCTGAATTTCTTTATTGCATCCTTAATTTCTTCTATAACCCAGTAGTTTTAGAACAAGGTTTTGTTCAGTTTCCATGTGTTTGATTTTTTTTCCTTGCTTTTTCTGTTATTGATTTCTACTTTTATGGCTTTATTGTCAGAAAAGATGCTTTGTAATATTTCGATGCTTTGGATTCTGTTAAGGCTTGCTTTATGGCCTAACATGTGGTCTATTCTGGAGAATGTTCCATGTGCATTGGAAAAGAAAGTATAATTGGCTGCTGTTGTGTTCAATATATGTCTATGAGATCAAGTTGGTTGATTGTAGCATTTAGATCTTCCTTGTCTTTGTTAAGCTTCTTTCTGTATGTTCTGTCCTTCACCAAAAGTGGTATGTTGAAGTCTCCTACTACTATTGTGCAGCTGTCTATCTCTCTTTTCAATGCTATTAGAGTTTTTTTTATGTATTTTGGAGCCCTCTCTTTGGGTGCATAAATATTTATTATAGTTATGTCCTCTGGGTGTATTATTGACCCTTTAATCATTATGTAGTGTCCTTCCTTATCCTTTGTGGTGGATTTTAATTTAAAGTGTATTTTGTCAGAGATAAATACCGCCACTCCTGCTCTTTTTTGAGTGTTGTTTGCTTGATATATTTTTTTCCATCCTTTGAGTTTTACTTTGTTTATGTCTTTAAGTCTAAGGTGCATTTCTTGTAGGCAGCATATAGAGAGATCTCTCCACCTCTTTATTGGTGCATTTAGTCTATTTACATTCAGCGTAATTGTTGATAGGTATGAGTTTAGTGCTGTTATTTTGATGCCTTTTTTGTGTGTTGTTCACAGTTTCTTTGTTCCATTTAATTTTATCTGCTGAGTCATTTTTATGTATTTTCTTTTCATCTTTTTCATTGTTGTTGATTTTGTATTTGTTGAGTCTTTATATTTTTCTTGTTTTTTATTTTGACTTGTAAGATTGTTAGTTTCCTTTGTGGTTACCTTAATATTTACCCCTATTTTTCTAAGTTTATACCAGTCTTTTATTTCTTTATATTGCCTTGACTTCCTCTCCATATGAAAAATCTATGTTTACATTTTTTAAGTCCCTCTTTTTTGTTTTAATGTTGTCATTTTTTACATATTTCCCTATTTTCAGAGTTTTAGCTTTGATTTAGTTTCGTGACTTCCCTGTCTGGGTTGATATCTGGTTGCTCTGTCCTGTGTTCTAGTCTTAGGTTGTTATCTGATGTTATTGATTTTCTAATTGGAGGACTCCCTTTAGTATTTTTTGTAATTTTGGTTTGATTTTTGCAAATTCCCTAAACTTCTGTTCATCTGGAAATGCCCTAATTTTGCCATCATATTTGAGAGACAGTTTTGCTGGCTATATAATTCTTGGCTGGCAGTTTTTTTCCTTCAAGACTGTATATATGTCATCCCATTGCCTTCTTGCCTGCATGGTTTCTGCTAAGTAGTCCGAGCTTATTCTTATTGACTTTTCTTTGTAGATGACTTTCCGTTTATCCCTAGCTGCTCTTAAAATTCTATCTTTATCTTTGTTTTTGGCAGGTTTGATTATAATATGTCTTGGTGACTTTCTTCTGGGATCTACCTTATGTGGTGTTTGATGAGCATCTTGGATATATATCTTTTCATCTTTCACGATATCAGGGAAGTTTTCTGCCAACAAATCTTCAACAATTTTCTCTGTATTTTCTGTTATTCCCCCTGATGTGGTACTCCAATCACTTGTAGGTTATTCCTCTTGATAGAATCCCTCATAATTTTTAGGGTTTCTTCATTTTTTTTAATCCTTTTATCTGCTTTTTCCTCAAACAAGGGCTTTATCTTCAGTCTCACTAATTCTGACTTCCATTGCCTCAATTCTGCTCCTCAAGACTTTCTATTGAGTTGTCTAACATTTTATTGTTAATCTTCTGGATTTCTGATTGCTGTCTCTCTGTCGATTCTTGCATCCTGTGAAATTTGTCATTATGCTCTTCTCTAATCTTTTTAATTTCCTCTATCGCATGTTCTGTGTTTTGATTAATTTCCTTTCTACTATCTTGAAGAGTTCTGTATATTAATCTTTTGTATTCTGTCTCTGGTAATTCCAAGAAATTGTCCTCCTCTAGAAAATTTCTAGATTCTTTATTTTGGGAGCTTGCTGAAGCCATCCTGGACTGCCTCTTTATGTGATTTGATATTGACTGTTGTCTCCAAGCCATCAATAAGTTATTATATTTATTTATTTTATGTTTGCTTACGGTGTCCTAGATTCTTGTTCTGTTTTGATATGTCCAGATAGGCTGGTCTTGTGAGCTAGTTTGTTTATTGGCACCTTTGAGGCTCTAATGTCCTGTCACCAGGTGGTTAGAACTGTTACTAGGTATGTGAGCCCAGGATTCTGCCCACTCCTTCTGTATGGATTCAGTTCAGGAGTCCAGGTAGATAGCCATGAAGTGTGTGGTGTAGGCTCTCACTTACAGTCCTAGACAGGCATGGGTGATTGATGTAGGCACAAACATCTGGCTGCAGCCGGGGGACACACTCTGAGCAAGGCAGGGGGCTGACGGCTGCTCCCGAGTGTCCAAGAGGAAGGCGTGTCCCTGTTCCCTACAGCACGTAGATGGGTGGGTTTTGCAGCCAGAATATGAGCACCCGATGCTATTGACTGTAAGGACTGGGGGACACCTCTTATTCTTGGGTGTCTAGCACAGGTGGCTAGGGGCATGGGTGGAGCCACCAGTCCTCAGGCTCCTGATGTGGGTAGGTGAAGACCGTGTTTAATGGGCAGACCAATGTCAAATGTCAAGAACCTGCCACTTCACAGCTGAAACAGTTGAAGTTAGACTTCAGGTATACACCTTGTTATACTGCAGTATTGAGGCCCTGTGCTGTTGAAACTGGCCCACACAAGTATGCAGGGGGAAAGGCTCTCAAAGTCTGTGGATCCCTTATGCCTGTGCCTAGGCATAGGAGTTCTGCCTACCCTGAGTTCCTGGCTTAGGAGAGCTGGAAGTTTATTTTTTCCCCTATTTGTTAATTTGTTCACTCTCCAAGGCTGGGAGAATGGGTCAGGGCGTGTGATGGATCCTATTTCCAGCCCAGGATACTTGACAGTTGCCGAAGCCAGTCTGGGACCCAGTGCAGAAAAGGGAGTGGGCAGGTAAATGGGAAAGAGGTTTTTCACTAAGGGGGGTGTTTTTGATCCACACGGCAGGTCAACCCCAAGTAATTATCTTTTGCTGATCAAGGGCTGCTTCTCACTGGTTCTGGGTGGCTGAGTAGACTCTCTGCTGCTGGGTCTCTCCCAGTGTGAAACACACTTCCCGAGCACCTCTGCTTGCCTGCCTCAGCACTCACCCATGAGCTGATTAGGCCTGAGGAGCTCAGGCTCTCGCCAGATCAAGTCTGGCAATTCCTCACTGCTTCTGAACCATCTCTTCCTCCCCCTGCCACTCAGTCCAGTTCTTCAACTTTGCCTTTGATGTTTAGGGCTGCTAGATTGTCATATATAATCAATTCCCTTGTTTTTTGGGGTCTTTGTTGTTAGAGGGTCCACCTAAAGCACCTGACTACTCCACCATCTTGGCCCCGCCCCCTAAAAGCTACTTCTTTGAAAAGATCAACAAAATTGATAAACCATTTGGCAAACTGACAAAAGAAAAACAGGAGATGAAGCAAATAACCTGAAAAAGAAATTACACGGACAATATCACAACAGAACCAACTGAAATTAAAAGAATCATAACAGGATACTATGAAAAATTGTACTCTAACAAATTTGAAAACCTAGAGGAAATGGACAAGTTTCTAGAAACACAACCTACCTAAACTAACACAAACAGAGCTAGAACAACTAAATAAACCTATAACAAAAGAAGAGATTGGAAAGGTAATTAGAAAACTCCCAACAAAAAAAAAGCCCTGGCCCGTACAGTTTCACTGGAGAATTCTACCAAACTTTCAGAGAAGAGTTAACACCACTACTACTAAAGGTATTTTAGAAAATAATGGAATACTCCCAAACTCATCCTATGAAGCCAGCATAACCCTGATGCCAAAACCAGGTAAAGACACCACAAAAAAAGAAAATTACAGACCAATATCCCTCAAGAACATTGATGCAAAAATCCTCAACAAAATTCTAGCCAATAGAATTCAGCAACATATTAAAAAAATAATTCACCATGATCAAGTGGGATTCATACCAGGTATGGAGGGATGGTTCAACATTAGAAAAACAATCAATGTAATCCATCACATTAATAGAACAAAAGACAAGAACCACATGATCATATCAACTGATGCAGAAAAGGCATTTGACAAAGTTCAACACCCATTCATAATAAAAACTCTCAACAAAATAGGAATAGAAGGGAAATTCCTCAACATAATTAAGGGCATTTATACAAAGCCAATGGCCAACATCATCCTAAATGGAGAAATTTTGAAAGCATTCCCCTTGAGAATGGGAACCGTACAAGGAAGCCCTTTATCACCACTCTTATTCAACATTGTGCTGGAGGTCCTAGCCAGAGCAATTAGGCTAGAAAAAGAAATAAAGGGCATCCAGATTGGTAGGGAAGAAGTCAAAGTATCACTACTTGCAGATGATATGACCTTATACACAGAAAACCCCAAAGAATCCACAAGAAAACTGCGTTAACTAACAGAAGATTCCAGCAAAGTATCAGGATACAAGATAAACTTACAAAAATCAGTTGAATTCCTCTGTACCAACAAATGGAACTTTGAAGAGGAAATCACCAAATCAATACCATTTAAAATAACCCCCAAGAAGGTAAAATACTTAGGAATAAATCTAACCAGAGACATAAAAGACTTATACAATGAAAACTAGAAGGCACTACTGCAAGGAACCAGAAGAGACCTGCATAAGTGGAAACACATACATTGCTCATGGATAGGAAGACTCAACATTGTGAAAATGTCTATTCTACCCAAAGCAATCTACAGATGAATTGCAATACCAATCCAAATTCCAATGGCATTTTTTAATGATACAGAGAAACAAATCACCAACTTCATATGGAAAGGGAAGAGACCCCGGATAAGTAAAGCATTACTGAAGAAGAAGAACAAAGTGGGAGGCCTCACGCTACCTGATTTTAGAACCTATTATACTGCCATAGTAGTCAAAACAGCTTGGTACTGGTACAGCAGCAGACACATAGACCAATGGAACAGAATTGAGAATCCAGATGTAAATTCATCCACCTATAAGTAGCTGATATTTGACAAAGGCCCAAAGTCCATTAATTGGGGAAAAGACAGTCTCTTTAACAAATGGTGCCGGCATAACTGGATATCCACCTACAAAAAAATGAAACAAGACCTGTACCTTACACCATGCACAAAAACTTCTCAAAATGGATCAAAGTCCTAAATGTAAAATCTAAAATGATAAAGATCATGGAAGGAAAAATGGAGACAACACTAGAAGCCCTAATACATGGCATAAACAGAATAAAAACCATAAGTAACAATGCACAAACATCAGAAGAGAAACTAGATAAGTGGGAGTCCTAAAAATCACTTATGCTCATCAAAAGACTCCACCAAAAGAGTAAAAAGACAACCTACAGTTATGATGTAGTTTGGCAGTCATATAATGATGTGATCACCTCCATGATAAGATTTGATATAATGTGATCACTTCCATGATGGGATCTCCTGTGAGTAGCCAATCATTTGAAAGGGAGTTTCCTTGGGGTTGTGGCCTGCATTCAATATAAGTGGACTTTCTGGAAAGGCTCAGGGGCTTTTGCTTGCTCTGGATCCTGCAGCTGGCTCCTGTTCATCTGGCCTCCGCTTCCTGGGACTTGAGCCAGCAGGTTACCTGCTGTCTTTCCTGCCAATCTTGGGATTCATCAGTCTTTGCAACCTGTGAGCCAGAGCCCTGTTGTCCTACCTGGTGATCTTGGGTTTGCCAGCACCTGTGTCTACATGAATCAGGAGAAGCCTCCAGACTGACCAATGGACTTGAGACGTGCCAGCCTCTACAACCACATCAGCCACTTCCTTAATATAAATATATATGTATATATATTTATATGCTTTACTGGTTTTGCTTCTGTAGAGAACCCAGCCTAAGACACCACTCCTAGGTACATATCCTAGAGATACAAGAGCAGTGACACAAATAGACATATGCACACCCATGTTCATTGCAACATTATTCACAATAGCAAAATGATGGTGTCATGGATTGAATTGTGCCCCCAAAAGACATCTCAATTTGGCAGGGTCATGATTCTCAGGATTGTGTGATTGTGTACCATTTTGTAATCTGATGTGATTTCCTTATGTGTTGTAAATTCAATCACTATGATGTAATAAGATGGATTAGCAGCAGTTACACCGATGAGGTATACAAGATTGGATAGTGTCTTAAGCCAACCTGTTTTTAGATATACAAGAGAGAAGTGAGCAGAGACACAGGGCTATCTCATACCAACAAGAAAACAGTGCCGAGAGCAGAGCGCATCCTTTGGACCTGAGGTTCCTGCGCAGAGAGTCTCCCAGACCAAGGGAAGATTGATGACACAGAACTTCCTCCAGAGCCAACGGAGAAAGCATTCCCCTGGAGCTGATGCCCTGAATTTGGACTTGTAGCCTGCTAGACTGTGAGAGTAAAATTTCTCTTGTTAAAACCATCCACTTGTGTTATTCCTGTTAGAGCCGCACTAGATGACTAAGACAGATGGAAACAACTGTCGTGTCCATCAACGGATGAATGGATAAACAAATTGTGGTACATACAAATGGAATACTACTCAACTATAAAGAATAATGAGGAGTCTGTGAAACATAACATGGATGAATCTGGAAGACATTATGCTGAGTAAAATAAATCAATCACAAAAGGACAAATACTTTATGGTCCTACTATTATAAAAAGTCAATAATAGATATACACAGAGAAAACAAATTTCTTTGGTGGTTACCAGGGATAGGAGAAAGAGGGAAAGGAAGGAGAGATCACTTTCTAGATAGTAGATACTTGTTACTCTTGGTGATAGGAAAGGCAAGACCAAATATGGGTGAAGTCAGCACAACCTGACCAAGATAAAAGACACTAAGAAGTACATGAGAAAAAGAAACAGTTTCGGTAAATCCTGTAACACACACAATTTTGCAACAACAGTAAAAATGACCAAAAAATATATGGTTACATATGTAGATATGGATGCATATACATGTATAGAAAGACATATTCGAGTAAATGCACATGCATGTATAGATGTATCTGTAAGCATATGTATATACACGTTTGTGTTGCTACATATATATCCACATCTATAACAAACCTCATAAGGGCACAGTTATGGAGACTTCCTAGACATAGCCAAACAACTCACAGGATTGGTTTACTGGGTTAAAAGGCTTGGGACCATATCCTCAGGGAACAGAATAGTCTATTGGCATAGCATAGTTCATAAACATAATGTTCTACATCCTAGTTTGGTGAGTAGCATCTGGGGTCTTAAAAGCTTGCAAATGGTCATCTAAGATACAACTACTGATCTCTATTTGTATGGAACAAAAGGGAATGAAGGAAATCAAAGGCTCAAAGAAGAAACTAATCCACAAGACTAATATCCCACATGAACCACACCCTCTCCTAACTGGAGACCAGAAGAACTAGATGGTGCCTGGCTACCACTACTGACCATTCTGAACAGGGACACAATAGAAAGTTCTGAATGGAATGGAAGAACAATAGAGAACAAAACTCAAATTCCTAAAAAAGGCCAGACCTACTGAACTGATAGAGATTAGAGGACCCCTCCAGACTATCGCCCTAAAATAACCTTTGAATATGGAACTGAAGCTATTTCTATAGGTCACCTTTCAGCCAAACAATAGATTGGCTTTTAAAATAAACAGTATCACCCATGAGTAATGTGTTCCTTAAACAATGAACTGTATGAGACCAAACGGTCAGCATTTACCCAAAAGCAAAGGTGAGAAGGCAAGGAGACGAAGGGAAGCTAGATCAATGGAAACAGAACAAACAAAATGGAAATAATGAGAATGCTGACACATTGTAAAAATTGTAACCAACAGCATGAACAATTTGTATAAAAATTGTTACAGGGGAGCCTAATTTGTTGTGTAAACTTTCACCTAAAACACAATAAAATATTATTTTTAAAATTTTATGAGGATACTAAGGGGAATATTCCTGAGTCCTAGGACACAGTATTCTCATCTAAGAGCACCCCCTTTGCCTTGCTCCCCTTTCTGATCAAGTCATCTGTGCTGCCAAGATAAATTTCTCCTCTTACCCTTGAAATGAACATGTGGCTCCATGGAGCCCCCACATAGGTACTATCATGCTCAAGAGTGTTTCTTGGTACTTCAGGGAGACTCTACAAGAGGAGTCCTTGTTTTGAGCCCCAATTCTTCAAAACCCTGTTTGTTGTTTACAGCCACAAAATCACAGAATGTTAAGATTGTGGAATAGACTTACCTAGTATTACCTTCCTGCTGTTTGAATGAGCAGCCATGAACATCAAAAGGGTACTTTAAGAAAAGCTGTGCTGTGAAATGCCTTATTTGAAGACCACTACATGATCTTAGGAGTTCCTAGGTGGTACAAACGGTTAAAATGCCCAGCAGCCAACTGAACGATTGGAAGTTCAAGTCCACCCAGAAGGACCTCAGAAGAAAAACCTGGCAATCTACTTCCAAAAGATCAGCCATTAAAAACCCTATGCAGCACAATTCTACTCTGACATAGGTGGGGTTGCCATGAGTCAAAGTCGACTCCATAGTAACTGGTTGGTTTTGTTTGTTTGTTTTTGTTTTTTTTATATGACCTTAGGCAAGTTACTTAATCTCTTTAAACCTCTGTTTCCTCATCAGCAAAATGGTAGTAGTGGTAAATGTTGGAGGCTTAAATGAGGTAATGCATGTTAAGCATTAGCATAATGTCTATTAAGCATTGTGTTAAATAAACACTAGCTTTAAAACTTTTAAATTGTCTCAAACTGACAAGAGCAACTTGAAAGCACAGATGAAAAGTTTAGGGGGCAGCAAGTCTAAGTTAATGGTGGCGAAACAATACGAGTACAGACAGTGAGAATGGCGACAGCATGAAGGTAACCGATGTCATTGAACTGTACATATAGAGAGCAGTGAATGGTTGTAGGTGTTGTTGTGTGTATTTTCACCAAAAACAAACATGTTCTAGTAGCCACAGATAAAAAAAAAAAAAAAGATATATGGATGACCAACTACCTGAAAAGATGCTCAACATCATTAGTAACCAGAGAAAGTCAAATTAAAGCCACAGTGAGGTATCGCTTCATACCTACTAAAACGGCTCAAATTAAAAAGACTGACAATGCTAAGCATTTACAAGGTCAAAGGGCACCAGAATTCTCATACATTATAGTTGGAAGTGCAAAATAGTACACTTTGGAAAACAGTTTGGCAATGTCTTATAAAATTAAGTGTATACTTACCTTTTAACCCAGCACTTACACTCCTAACTTGTTATTCAAGAGGAAAAAAAAAAAAATTCCACAAAAAGAATTGTATAAAAATATTCATAATATCAAAAAATTGGAAGTAATCCAAATGTTCATCAACAGGTGAATAGATAAACAAATTGTTATATATTACTACAATGATATTATTCAGGAATAAAATATTACTAAATACTGATACACACACTAAGATGAATGAATCTCAAAAACATTATATTGAATGAAAGAAGTCAGATACTTCTTAATGTTTTATTCCATTTATATGAAGTTCTAGAACAGGGAAAATTATTCTTTGGTGATTTAAATTAGATCAATTGTTTGAATGAGGCATGGGGGAACTTTCTAGGGTGATAGAATTACCATATATTTTGATTGGGGTGGTAGTTGCATGTATATATACATTTGTCAAAATTTACTGAACTGTACATCTAGCATCTGTGCATCCTATGGTATATAAACTATAACTCATTTAACGGGAGTAAATAAAAAGATTATCATGGAAAGAAGTTTTAGCAATAATTTATAAAATATAAAAATAATTTATAAAATAGTATAAACCAGATAATTGTTTTCTACAATCAGAAATAACTTGCCTCAGTTTGCTTTATTTTTACATAGAGTCAACTACAAAGCAATCCATCAACTAATTTCATTAACAATTTTTTACTAATGTCTTGATAAGGATATGCTATTTTGTAACAATAACAACAATAATAAAAATAACAATAGCTAACATGTATTATTATTAAGACCCGTTTAATCCCCATAATAACCCTATGAGATAAGTATTATTGTTAGCCTCACTTTATAGCAAACGGGGGCACTGAGATCTTAAGTGACTTGTCTAAGTTGTACAACCAGTAATCACTGGAGTCTGGATCAACTCCAGGCACTCTGACTCAGGAGTTCATTTTTCTTTCTTTGCTGGCCAGACTATCTTTCAAAAGTGGTTAAACCTGTAGGCCTTATAGCTATAAACCTGGTTGATGCAACTTAATTGCAATACAGGAGTTTGAATCTAGGCACCAACGTGGTATTTAAAATATAAATACGTGATTGGGCTTTCAGCTCTTTGTGTTTTCAGGATTTCAGATGAAAGGCCTGCGAATTTACCTGTACCGTGAACACGTGGCTTCTCTCAGCAAGGGTGAAGACAACACCTAGCCAAGGGAGCCCAAGCTGGCTTCCTGCTACTTGCTACTGCTTTCCCTCAAAGACCCGTAGAAGCACCACTCCTTCCCCACCACCCAGCAAGGACTTTTCGTGACACGCTGTGCCATGCGAACCTCTCCACTAAACTCCCCCACGAGCAGAGGCAAAGTCTGACTGGGGTGGTGAGAAACCCTAACCTTTAACTTTTCTCTTCTTCATTTCCCCTCAGGCTTTCAGCGCTGGCAGCAGCAATGAAGCTCGCTGCTCAGTAGAAAGGCCCACCCATTTAGAGAAGAAGAGCCAGCTTCTCCTCTACCTCTGGAACTTGAAACTGATCCGCTCCTGTGTGATAGGAAGAACCTTCTCTCCATGAAGCTCTCCACATATTTTAGGATTTCAGATTAAAGAAACTTCCTTTCAAACTGCTCCTCACCCTCCAAACCATAGCAATCAGTCTTCAACTGGTAAAGATCAACCAGTTCTGGGTTGATTGGTTGGTTTGTTTTTAAAGAATTGGTTAATAACAAAAATCAAGAACCACTGCTAAGGATGTGAGCAAGAAATACCACAAAATGACCAAAGAATGACTCAGAAGGTTATATAATGTCCTCAAATCCCCCAGAGGGTTCAGAAAGCCCTGCAACCTTCACCCTTCTCATTCTTGTCATTCCAGCCCAGGCTGACCAGCGTCTAGGTCGTGTTTTTGGTGTGTGGCCATTACATCTGACAAGAGATAACAGGCCTGCCTTTCAGGCCAACTGCTACCCAGAAAAGAAGGAAACTAACATCTGGTGAAGACCTACTCTGCGCCAGGCACTGTGCTGGACACTTTACGTACATAAGAGGGAGCAGTGGATGAAAGGGGCCATGGAGTCAGAGAAACCAAAGTTTGCTACTCAACTTCACCACTTATTAGCTATGTGACTTCAGGCAAGTTATCTAGCCCCTCTGCACCTCAAGTTGCCTTTCTGTGAAGTATAATGGTACACACCTCATAAAGATTGTGGTGAAGATTATATTATATAACACTTGTCAGGCGCTTTGGCCATAGCCTCAAACAAAAACCAAACCCATTGCCCAGGAGTCAATTCCAACTCATAGTGACTGTATCGGACAGGGTAGAACTGTTACCAAACTCAGTGGGTTTGCCACTTGTACTCTCGTTAAGAATAACTAAGAGTCAAGTGGATTTTAAGCAAGGCATAGTTTATTACTGGCAGCGAGTAAGGAGACAGGGGGATCAGTCCCAAAGCACTCTCTCGCTGAACAAAGGGCTGGAGAAAGTTTCATACTACACGGGAAAGGGGAAGTCATACATATTCATTAATGTCATACATATTCAAAAACTCGTTGGGCTAGGATTTGGCAACCAAGTGGCTAACTGACTTCTCACTTTTGAAATGGGTTCAGTCACCGCTCGATGACATATGTCCGGTGATTTCGGTTCCTTGGGATGCGTCTTTTGGTTCCTAGGCAATACTCATTATGGGATGGGGCCATCGGGCAGTCAATCTGGTCTCTTACCGCGCATGCCCAGGATTCTAGTTTTAATTGGTTGATCTGATAGTCAGCTTCAAGTGGGAAGATTAGGAAGAAGCAGCTTAAACTTTAATGCGAGTGAGGTAAACAATGTTTTGTGGTTGACATCATTCTTCTTCTAGAAGAATTTTTAACTGACATAACTTGTTGTTTAAGCCCTTTTCTATCCCTAGCTGGTCTCAGAACTGCCAAATCTTTCACCCACGGAGTGGCTGGTGGGTTCAAACCACCAACCTTTTGGTTAGAAGCCCAGCGCTTAACCACTGCACCACCAGGGCTCCTTGCACATAGCCTAGAACAGAGCAATTGCTCGGTGCTATCTATAAATAGCATCACTGTCATTATTAGTCTTCCATTATCTCACATTCTCTTCTTTGGCAAAGTCAGAAAAAAGCCCAGGATGGAAAGAATTCCCCACGTCCTCTCAGATCTTAATCTGCTTTTTCCAGGTTGGTACCAAGAGGCACTTCAGAGCGTAAGCTGTTCCTTTCACCTACAAGTGACGCTACCACCAGGGATCATCAATTTATTGCTCTTAACCTTAGCAATGTCTGCTCTACAGTTGTCAAAACACAAGTCCCTGCAATTATTTCTAAATGAGCTGGTCAAAATAGGAGTCAATCACACATGCAAACTTCTGTCACTCCCTAAAACAAAAGTGCCATTTAAACTGGTACCCCAAACCAAAATCCATTGCCATCGAGTTGATTCCAACTCACAGCAACCCTATAGGACAGAGTAGAACTGCCCCATAGGGTTTCCAAGGAGTGGCTGGTGGATTCAAACTATCGACCCTTTGATTGGAAGCTGAGCTCTTAATCGCTGTGCCAAAGTCAGATCAAACACCACCAACTCATTGTTGGAATAACTGACACCCTCCCGCTAAAAGTTTACATTACTACTGAATGGATGAAAATTTCATCTTTCAAATGCTTCATCAATTATGGGTCAGTTGAAAATGTTTGCCCATTTTTAGAACAAAATTGGAATTGGCCTTTTATGGATATGTGAAAGCAGACAGATAGTATCTGTAATTATTTGCTTCTTTGCATTCATGGAATTGCTACTCCCCCAAAGCAGGTGGCCTGAAGCAAACTGTGCCAGCTGCTTCCAGAATAATCCATGTTTGTACATTCACTCCCCACACACACTCCGAAAAAAATCCAACAGGAACTAAACAGAAACAGACGCATGCAAAAACAGGTCTCTGACGCAAGCTCCTCGGCCCACAGTGATCCAGACTTCTGTCCCTTTTTTTGCCCATTTAAATGGACAATTTTAGCTCTTATTTGACTTTCTGAATACTATCTGAAGCGTTTACACTGTTGACCTCACAACTGTTTGGAGATTGCCTCGTCCTACTACTACCGAGGAAACCCTGGTGGCATAATGGTTAAGAGTTCGGCTGCCAGCCAAAAGGTCGGGGGTTTGAATCCATTAGCCACTCCTCAGAAACCCTATGGGGCAGTTTCGCTCTGTCTTGTAGGGTTGCTATGAGTTGGAATCGACTTGATGGCAACGGGTTTGGTTTTACTACTACTGAGAGGCCCTGGTGGCACACTGGTTAAGAGCTTGGCTGCTAACCAAAAGGTCAGCAGTTCAAATCCACCAGTTGCTCGTTGGAAACCCTATGAGGCAGTTCTACTCTGTCCCTATAGGGTCGCTATGAGTCAGAATCAACAGCAATGGGTTTGATCAGTACTACTGAGAGGAGCCCTGGTGGCACAGTGGTTAAAGCACTCAACTGCTAACCAAAAGGTTGGTGGTTCAAACCCACCAGACAGTCCTCAGAAGAAAGATGTGGCAGTCTGCTTCCTTAAAGATTTACAGCCTTGGAAACCCTGTGGGGCCGTTCTACTCTGTCCTATAGGGTCACTAGGAGTCGGAATCGACTGGACAGCAACGGGTAGTACTACTGATACACCTGCCCCTCCACCCCACTTCTCTTTACATCTTTTAGGTTTCTCTGTTCTGTCTCCTTCACAGGTTCGCCTGTCCTTCCCACTTGGATGTGGGGGTTCTCTGAGATGCCCACCTCACTGCCCCTCTTCTCTCACCCTAAGACGCATATAACCACATGACACGTATAACTACTCCTGGGAGAAAATTTGATGTAAAGAACACATTCTAGTTAGAGGACATTCTGATAAGTCTTACTTTAAAAAAAATCTGTATAGCTCATATCATTTCAAAAGCATTTACATGCCTAAAATAAAGCAACTTGTGAAGAACTCTCTAGATCATACTCTGTTTACAAACAGACCAGAAAACAGGCACGTTGGACACAGTCTGTTGAGGAGTAAATTAATATAATACTCTTGAAAGCAACTTAGCAATAATTATCAAAAAGTATTTAAAATGTTCACATACTTTAATGCAATAATTCAACATCCACATGATAATTTGCACTATGTGTTTATATTCATCTTAAACAATGCTTAACTAAAAATTTATATGAAGTCAGTAAAAATTGAAAGCAATCTTAATAGTTCGATAAACTATGGCATATCCATACCATGACATTAAAAAGTCCTCGAAATATATTCTTACATCACAAATTCTAAAATATCAAGTGGAGAATGACCCCAGTTCTTAATATATGTATATATGTTTAAGTACACGTATGTACATATAGAAAACAAGTTGAAAAAATTAGAAAATAGTCACACTTAATGTTAACAATGATTATTTCTTGTAAGAAGTATGGGTGAGTTATATTTTATTCTTCTGGTTCTTCTGTATTTTTAAAATTTGCTAAAATAACATGGATTGATTTTGTAATCAGGAAAAATAAAATTTTTAAGAAAAATTCTCTGACGAGAGAGGCTATCTTAACATATATGATATAGCAACCATTCTCCTAAGCTACTAACTTGTAACTAATATAAGAAAGATCCAGGCACTGGGATTATTTGAAATAGAAAGTAAACGCATTTGACTAAACAGACTGTAAATTCTTCTTGAGGCCAGTCTAGTGACAAATATCTAAGGGTTGATATCTCACTTATCACAGCTTTATATGTAGATAGTTGAATAGCACTTGGCTGAATCCAGAATTTGTCAAGAGATAATGTAGCTTTCTCCAATGCAATGAGATGCATGGTGCAAAAGTGAAAGAATTGCCTTCAGAGTTAGAGGAGTGTGATCTTTAAGGTTGTGTGTCAACTTGCCTGGGCCATGATTCTCAGTGGTTTGGCAGTTATGATGTAGTTTGGCAGTCATATAATGATGTGTTCACCTCCATGATAAGATTTGGTACAATGTGGTCACCTCCATGATGGGATCTACTGTGAGCAGCCAATCAGTTGAAGAGGAGTTTCCTTGGGGGTGTGGTCTGCATCCAATATAGATGGACTTTTTAGGAATGCCTGTGGGTTTTTGCTCGCACTGGATCCTGCAGATGGCTCCTGTTCATCTGACCTCCACTTCTTGGGACTTGAGCTAGCAGCTTATCTGCCATCTTTTCTGCCAATCTTGGGATTCTTCAGTCTTCACAGCCTGTTAGCAAGAGCCCTGCTGTCTGACCTGCCAATCTTGGGTTTACCAGCCCCTGCAGTTACGTGAATCAGGAGAAGCCTCCAGCCTGAGCCACAAATTTAGGGTATTCCAGCCTCTACAACTGCATGAGCCATTTCCTTGATATAAATATCTCTCTCTATATATATATTTATACATTTTACAGATTTTGCTTCTGTAGAGAGCCTAGCCTAAGACAAGGAACATGGTTTACCTTTTGTCCATTCCACTAACTAGTTGGTTAGACATAAACAAGTGACCTGGCATCATTGAACCTCAGTTTTGTTTTTCTTTTTTAAGTTTGTGAAATGAGGATACCTCTTATTTCACATAGTGAGATGAAGATTATATGAAATCCATTCGTGCTTTCCGCAAGTATTACAATGAGTGCCAAACATGACCTAGATATAATACAGTGCCTATGGAAAAATGTGTAATAAATGTCTGTTTAATAAACTTAATATTGCCTTAAATAGAAATAACAAGTGTCATAATACACTTATTGTCAACCCAACATTTAGTTGCATTTTCTGAAAAGCTTTAAGCATGATGCCTTAACAAATCTCCTTTACCTGGGCTACATTTGCTTGCAATACTAGTTAACTCCATTCTCACAGGCCAACTCATCCTTCAATAACCAAATATTCTTACAAAGGAGAAAATCCAAAACAGCTTCAAAATTATGTTTTGGCCTACAGATGATTATTGCTTCTTTTTTTTTTTTTTAATAATATTTTATTGTGTTTTTGGTAAGAGTCTACACAGCATGTTAGGTTCCTGTTTGACAATTTCCACAGAAATTGTTCAGTGACATTAGTTACATTTTTCACAATGTGTCAACATTCTCTTTGTGTTCTGGTTATCCATTTCTACTACTATAATTCCCCTGTCCCTTTATCTCCTCATCTTTGCTTTAGAGTAGATGTTGAATTTTTGGTCTCATACAGATAGTTTTTTAGTAGAACACCATCATTACAAGTAATTGCCAGCTGCTTCTCTTTTAAGAGAGCTTTCCATCCATAAAAAAATGGCATTTAACTTCTTTCCAACCCAATACGTACTCCTCCTGCTAGGAGATACAATTACAACTTATCTTTCGTTCATTGGTGAAGATAGACTGATTCTATAATATTCACCATCAGTACTTCTGAAAAAGTAGCCAGGAAAGAAATTGTTTAAAAGAGTGAGAAAAATCCAGAAATGCAATTTAATCATGAGAAAATACAAGACAAATTCAAATTGGGAGACATTCTAAAAAATACCTAACCAGTACTCTTGAAAAGTTTCAAGGTCACAGAAGACAGGAAAAGTCAGGAGCTGTCACAGAGTGGAGGAGACTAAGGAAGAATGACAACTAAATGCAATGTGCGATCCTGGGCTGGATCCTGAAACAGAAAAGAACATTGGTGGAAAATTAGAATGAAGTCTGTGATTTAGGGTATTGTATCAATATTAATGTCTTAGTTTTGCTAATGATAGCTTAGTTATGTACGGTGTTAACATTAGGAGACGCTCACTGAAGACACTTTGGGAACCCTCTGTACTATCTTTGCAAATCTTGTATAAGTCTAACATTATATTAAAATAAAAGCTTTGAAAAGGAAAGAGAAGAAGAGAGAGTAAGGAAGAAAACAGATAGCTCATCCTGTATTTGAAGTATAAATAGTGAACTGAAATCAGACTCGGGGTATGTATGAACAGCTACTTCAGGTATTTGGGCAAATTCCTTGCAGCCCATAGGGGCCCATCATTTTCTAAATGATAAGACAGGAAGCCGTTCTTTAACAGTACTACATGGGGTGGCAACTTTCTCCAGTGTCCTTAAATTCCTGTCTCCTGGAAGCTTTCTTCGAGCACCTTGAGTACTAAGCACATCCTCTATTCTGCCCCACGGTGATCTGGTCTGCTATACAGGGGAAGGACCTGGAAAGCCAGAGTTCTGCAAACACAGACCCTGCCTGCTTGGGAAACTATTTCACCTGAAAATTTAGCACTGAAAAAACCCATTGCCATCAAGTCGATTCCGACCTGTAGCAACCCTATATGGCAGAGTAGAACTGCCCCATAGGGTTTCCAAGGAGTGGCTGGTAGATTCGAACTGCTGACCTTTTGGTTAGCAGCCAAGCTTTTAACCACTATGCCACCAGGGCTACAAAAATTTAGCTGGTTATTTACTGCTCAGCAGTGTGTTCTCTGGGCACAAACTCCATGTCTGAGGACAAATGTCTTCAAATGTCCTTCTGGGAAACACAGGCCTTAGAGCCCCAGCACCTTGTCATTACATGATCTTGACAATTCTAGCTCATAGTCATTATAGGCTATAATTTCCCCCAAGTTTCTTTGAAGGTCTGTTGCTGCTTTAAAATCTTGTCTTTGTGTAATTAGTAGAGATCACAATGGATATGATTCAACCAGACAACATAGAGCTGCTTATTCCTTTCCTGAAGACATGTCAAAGCCAGGGTCTGTTGATCTGAAATATTGGGAAATTAATTTTCTTCTCCACAAGGCCCTTGAGCCTGCCATTCCTGACCATCAGCTTCTTGGATGGGAGACACTGAGCACTGTCCACAGTACACCTTTATGATCTCGGAACAACACGTGTGATCATAATCTGTCTCTGCCCTGGAAACCTGGGAGTCCAGTGCTATTTATCAAGATTGGTCTATCAGATGTAAGACATCCAAAACACTGGCCTCAGAGTATTACCAAGTTACACTTCCTAATCTCTGGAAAACTCCAAGGTCCTAAAAGTTAAGTTCTGATTAAAAGAAATTCTCTAATCCTGGAAAAGACAGAGATCTAGATGGCCCATGTGTGGTGGCAGTGACGGTGGTGTAGAACAGTAGTATAGTAGCAGTAATAGTAGTCATGATAATAAAAAAAAAAGCTAACATTTATTGAGCATTTACTATGTGCATACACTGTATTAAGTACTTGACATATGTCATCTAGTGTAATCCTCTCCACAACCTTAGGAAGTAAGTACGATTATTGTCCACTGTTTTAGTGATGGCACAGTGGTTAAGAGCTCGGGCTGCTAACTGTAAGGTTGGCAGTTTGAATCCACCAGCTTTTCACTGGAAACTCTACGGGACGGCTCTCCTCTGTCCTATCGGATCGCTATGAGTCGGAATTGACTGGACAGCAACAGGTTTGGTTCTTTTTTTTTTTTTTTTTTGGTTTGGTTGAATGATGAAAGAAGCAAGGCTTATGAGGTTAAGTAACTTGCCAAAGATCACATAGCTAGTAAATGCAGGAAATAAACAAAACTTCCTGGACCCGAGGGCCTACAAGCTTAACTGCTACACTGTACCAGACACTGTGTAATTGATAAACTCCAGGGTTCCCTGTCATCCCAGTTTCCACACTAACATGATCTCTATGAGATGCCTTCAGGAAAGAGTGAAATGGCCAGAAACAATTCTTATCTTCTCCACCCCTCTCCCATCTCCCTAAATACATACCTGGCTCAGACCCGTGGACTCCACAGACCCTTTAGACATATTCCAGCCCTAATCTTTACTCCTGAAGCAATCCACACAGCTCCAGAGTCTTGGAGTCCCAAGTGGCTTCACATCAAGTGCTCAAAATGTGACTGACCTCTCCATGATCCTTAGGGTAAGCTCCTCTCCAGTGAAAAGAACCAAGGCTGAGAATAAGACAGCCTAACATTAACTACCTTCACCTGGGGTAAGTAAGTCTCTTTACCTCTGTGGGTTTTGTTGGTTTGTTTTGTTTTCATGTTTACTTCATAGAGATATTTAGAGGGAAAAAAATGTTATCTGAGCATGAAAATACTTGTTGTGTGCTGTCGAGTCAATTCCAACTCAGTGACGCCATATGACAAGTAGAATTGCCCCCACAGGGTTTTCCAGACTGTAATCTTTACAAGAGCAGATCACCAGGTCTTTTCTGTGGAGCCACTGAGTGGGTTCAAACCGACAACTCTAAGTCGGTATGACCGAGTATGTTTTACCTGGTTACATCCTAAACCAACAGGAAAACCTGTGGCTGTCGAGCCAATTCCAACTCATAGTAACCCTATAGGATGGAGTAGAACTGCCCCACAGGATTTCTAAGGAGCGGCTGGTGGACTTGAACTGTAGACCTTTTGGTTAGCAGCCAAGTTCTTAACCACCTTGCCACCAGAGCTTTGCTGTAAGTTACTATACATGACACCCACCATAGTGTCAAAAAAGTTTCATGCTTCAGAATTGATTTTAAAACCTAACAATTGTGTGACTGTGGACTGTGGACTTAGTCAACCTCAATGGAAAAGCACCAGAGCTATTTGACTGTCCTACCATACTGATTTGCAGTTACAAACATCGGTAGGAATAAATATTTAATTTAACATCAAATAAGTATTAAATTCACCACTTCCAATCTCTATTATATACTACAATGTTCACGCCCCAAAATAATGCAGAACAATGCCAGGTATCGGTAGTCGCAAATACATAGAATGTTAATATTTTTCCCTTTTTTTTTTTTTTTTTTTTTTACTGTTGTAGCAATAGATATAACAAATCATTTGGCAATTCAATGTTTTTCATATGCAAAATTTTTAATGCTATCATTAGATATAATTGATTTAATTGATAATAAACAGAAAACCAATGCAGATTTTGATTTGTACTTTGGAGAGTTATTCTATCGATGAACTCCATCACAAAAGCACATTAACAAACCTCTGATTCAAATAAGTCGCCTTCCAAAAAAGCAAGGAAAAAATAAGCTTGTGAGTAAGTGTAACATATTAAAAAACCAAAAATACACATAGATATATTATAATACTTCCCCTAAAAGGTCATGCCCAAGGGGTTGGTTGGAGGCCCCTGGGCCATAGAGGGAGTACTTGGAGGAAGTTATTCAAGTGATTCAGATAGAATCCTCACTGCTTTCCCCACCTTAATCTGTAAACCAAGACTGTTTATATGGATGGTTTCTATTAGTAATTCTCAAACTTTAATGAATACGTAACCTGGGGCTCTTGGTAAAATACTGGTTCTGATTCAGTAGGTCTAGAGTGGAGCCTGAGCGTCTACATTTGCAAGAAGCTCACAGATGATGCTAGTGTAAAGACTTCACTTACTAGTAGCAGAATTTATATTATATTTTTATCATTACGTTTTTATGTGAAAAGCAACTTGCTTTTATTTGGGTAAAATAGCCACTTTGGCTAATGGCTACTGTATTGGGCAGCATGAAAGAACCTTTCCATTATCATAGAAAGTTCTATTGAGCAGTGCCAAACTGATGGTTTAGTTACCAAACAAAAATATGAAGAGTATAAGGGTCATTCAACTTTGAAACAAATCAAAAAGTGAAATCTTGAACTGTCGTCTGTAAAATTCCAGCCATCATTCCTTAGGAAAAAAACAAGAAAAGGTCAGGACAACACGATGTCCATTAGTAAGAGAAGCTTACATTCTTTCTTCACAGCAAAGGGCAGCACAGCTCAACCTTAAATGGAACGTGACATTAATGGGCTAAAAAGTGAAGATGGGTAACAGAGAGCAGCTGAAGCTGAACAGAACAGGCGCCATGGCTCCACATGCCTCCTGCCAAAGCCATTTTCATTTCCCTTCACTCTTATCAGTCAATCGCTTGACCCAATAGTAAAACTAACACCAGCGAGAAAAAAGAATAGGTGACGTGGAGTACACTACATGTTCAGCTCTGTCTGGAACACTCAACTCTGATTCTTCAACACAGGCAATTAACACACACACGAAGGGATACCAAAATTTAAAAAAAAAGAAAAACCAAACCCATTGTCGTTCATTCCATTTCTACTCAGGAGACCTCATGTGTTACACAGTAAAAATGCTCCATAGGGTTTTCTTGGCTGTGGCCTTTTACAAAAGCAGATTGTTAGGCCTTTCTTTCATAAGCTGCTGGGTGGGTTTGAACCACCAACCTTTTGGTTAGCACAAACCATTTTTGCCACCCAGGGACCTCACAAGGGAAATGTAGTTGTTGTTGCTAGTTGCCATGGAGTTGACTCTAACTTATGGTGACCCCATATGTGTCAGAGTAGAACTGCACTCCATAGTTTTCAAGGCTATGACCTTTCAGAAGCAGATTGCCTTTCGAGGTGCCTCTGGATGGGTTTGAACCACCAAGCTTTCAGCTACTAGTTGAGCATTTAACTGTTTGTACCACCCAGGGATTCCATCACAAGGAGGATAAACCAAAAACCAAACCCATGGCCATCAAGTCAATTCCAACTTATAGTGACCCTGTAGGAGGCAGTAGAACTGCTCCATAGGGTTACCAAGGAGTGGCTGGTGGATTTGAACTGCTGACATTTTGGTTAGCAGCCAAGCCCTTAACCACTGCACCACCAGGTCTCTCTACAAGGGGGATAGAGGTTATGAAGTCCTTAGTTCCATATCTCTAGTACTTAGGGGGCTCCCTACCACCTCCCTTTCTTGTTACTTTCCTTAAACCTCAATAGTGACACCAGTGAAGACTGTAATGACAGTGATGGCTGTAATAATGTCAGACTTAGTGGTGGTGTCCACCTGTCTTCTGTCCCACTTAAAGATTTGTTGACAATCATGAAGCCTCCTTGAGCTTTCAGAATGGGTCACCTGATGTCAACACAGATCTGCCCTGGAGCGAGGGGGATAGTGGAGAGCATTGTCCGAGACTACCCCAGACTCTGAAAATTGGAATTATCTTTTACTGATTAGACAACTACATGGGTAGTTTGGAGAGTAAATGAGATATTTGTCAACTGCCTTGAAGATCTCCAAAAATAGATACTGCTGGGGGTGGAGAGGGGGAAAATGTTCTCATTAACAGAGCCTTTCCAGGTTTCTAAACCCAACTTGAATTTTCCCCTAGGAAAAGAAGGGAATTTGTTCTTTCAGACCATGATCTTCATGGTGTCTGAGATATATATCTCATATTATATATCATATCTATATAATCATACATATGGTTATATATATTATATATATGATTAGACCCCCCCCCCCATCATTGCTGTCGAGTCGATTCCAACCTGTAGCAACCCTATATGACAGAATAGAACTGCTCCACAGGGTTTCCAAGACTGTAATCTTTATAGAAGCGGATTGCCACATCTTGTGGAGCAACTGGCAGGTTAGAACTGCCGACCTTTAGATTAGCAGCTGAGCGCTTAACCACTGTGCTACCAGGGCTCCTTATATAGTTATATATTTGTCTATATATAGATCTATATATAAATAAATTCTATTGGGAAGTTCCTTCTGCTTTTGTTGTTGCCTTCAGATCAGTTGCCCAATTCATAATGATCCCATGTATGACAGAGTAGAACTGTTCCATTGGGTTTTCTTGGCTATGATCTGTATGGAAGCAGTTAACCAGGCCTCTATGCTCCTAGGAAATCTGAAGCTACCTGTCACAATAAATCCCAGAGGTTGCCCTCACTCCACCTCCCCCATCCCTGTCTCACCTGAGCATTTCCTGCTGCATGGACATAGGTCATAAGAAAGGACATAGGGCCCAGTCAAGGAGATACTGTAGCAAGAACGAGGATATGTTCGCTCTCCTAGAGTTGCCTCACATTGCCTATTCCAGCAAGAATCTAGTAACTCTGAGACTGTGGCTGCCCTAGCTGAATAAGTGGTAAATCATGATTATCCCTCCACCACATGCGATAATAAAAGAATAAGTCATGTTCAAAGCTCTTCCATATATGTTATCACATTCCATTCTTATGTACCCTGTGAGGTAGCCAGGGTGTTGTTGTTAGGTGCCATCTGGTCAGTTCCGACTCATACTCCATGTACAACAGAACGAAACACTGCCTGGTCCTTTGCCATCTTCACAATCATTGCTATGTTTGAGCCCACTGTTGCAGATGCTGTCAATCTATCTTTTTGAGGGTCTTCTGAATTTTCGCTGACCCTCTACTTTATCAAGCATGCTGTCCTTCAGGGACTGGTCCCTCTTGATAACATGTCCAAAGTACATGAAAAAAATTCTCGCCATGCTCAATTCTAAGGAGCATTCTGGTTGTACTTCTTCCAAGACAGATTTGTTCATTCTTCTGGAAGTCCATGGTATATTCTGTATTCTTCCCTAACACCATAATTCAAAGGCATCTATTCTTCGTCAGTCTTCCTAATTCATTGTCTAGCTTTCGCATGCACATGAGGTGATTGAAAATACCATGGCTTGGATCAGGCGCACCTTAATCCTTAAAGTGATATCTTTGCTTTTTAACACTTTAAAGAGGTCATTTGCAGTCGATTTGTTCGATGAAATACATCGTTTGATTTCTTGACTGCTGCTTTCATGGGCATTGATTATAGATCCAAGTAAAATGAAATCCTTGACAACTTCAATCTTTTCTCCATTTACCATGATGTTGCTTACTGGTCCAGTTGTGTGGATTTTTGTTTTCTTTATGTTGAGTGTAATCCATACTAAAGGCTGTATGTAGTCTTTGATCTTCATCAGTAAATGCTTCAAGTCCTCTTCACCTTCCGCGAGCAAGGTTGTGTCATCTGCATAAGGTAGGTTGTTAATGAGTCTTCCACCAATCTGGATGCTGCATTCTTCTTCATGTAGTCCAGCTTCTGAGATTATCTGCTCAGCATACAGACTGAATAAGTGTGGTGAAAGGATACAACCCTGACCCACACCTTTCTTGATTTTAAACCATGCAGTATCCCTTTGTTCTTTTCAAACAACTGCCTCTTTGTCTATGTGCAGGTTGCACATGAGCACAGTTAGGTGTTCTGGAATTCCCATTCTTTGCAATGTCATCCATAATTTGTTATGATCCACACAGTCGAATGCCTTTGTGTAGTCAATGAAACACAAGCAAACACCTTTCTGGTATTCTCTGCTTTCAGCCAGGATCCATCTGACATCAGCAGTTGTATCCCTCATTCTATGTCCCCTTCTGAATCCAGCTTGAATTTCCAGCAGTCCCCTGTCCATGTACTGCTGCAACTGTTTTTAAATTATCTTCAACAAAATTTTACTTGCATGTGATGTTAATGCTATGGTTCAATATTTCTTCATTTTATAGATGAGGACACTTCAAGATCAAATAATTCCCCTAAAGTCACATAGGCAGTTTATGGCAGACCTGGAGCTGCAATTCAGGTCCTTTTGGTTCCCATTTCAGAACTGGACATGCTAGTTATATTGTCACTTTTCTAGGGCTGAGATTTCCAAGCTTTGACTACCATTTATTAATCTCTATGCCAGGATTTTTTGGGTTGATTTGGAGAGGGCTGCAAGTACTCCAGTTGTGGAGGCAGGAAAAGCTTAGGCAAGATAGTAGGGTAGGTGGGAGGGTAGGTGGGGAGAGGGCAAGCCCTGGGTGTGGGATTTATTGTGACAAGTGTCTTCAGGCTTCCAAGGACTATAAAGTCTTTTCCTCTGGGAGTAGACACTTTGTCTTTTTAAGACAAACTCTTCAAATACTATCATCAATCAGAAGATGAATTATAATTAATCAAATCAAATAAAAGTAAAGGACTCTATCCTAGCTCGTGGGAATGACAGAGCTCCTGAATCCATTTAAGGGTCGTTGTTTCAGCAAGAGTGGAGAAGGGACTGTCTGTTTCTCAGGAAGAAAGAAGAAGTCAAGGTCTTTTGAGCTCTCAAAATATGCAACCTGAAGACATTGTGACCTTGAGAAAGTGTGCTATTTCTTGACAAATATCCAAGACACCCAGTCACGGTTACCAGCTACTTTTTATGAATAAGTTTTGTTGACAATTATGCTTAACTCAACATTATGGTATTTTATGGGAAGTATCCAAATAGTATAGCTATATGGTAAGGAACAACTGGATAAGAAACATACTCCAAAATGAATGAAAATGATGTTCACAAAAACTTTTTAGCTCTTTTTTGGCCCTTTGACATTTGCTATGAAAAAGGAAAGAAAACATGTATATTAAACCAGCATGTAACAGATATAAATAATACATTTGATAACAAGAAAGAGAAGATACATGTTATTGCTGTATAAGATATTTTTAGACACTGAATAAGTCATCAAAGTGAGAAAGTGAAGGTAAAGAAAAAGACTAGAAGAACCCAAGAAATCCCTAAGGTCAAATTTGAGGGTTGAAGAAAAAAACAAAACAAAATGATCAAAAGAGACAAGTGAAAACCGAGGGGAAAAAAGCAAAGTAAGGCTCAGCAAATATGAATATCAGCTCATCATGTAGAGATTTTCTCTTTTTAACCTAGGTTATAAGAATACCACTTCATAAATTTATTTTAAATATTATTCCATTTTGTTTTAGCAGGTTTAAATTTTACAAAAAAGAGTTTGGCTTTTTTTTTTTTTAATTATGCTTTAGGTGAAAGTTTACAGCTCAAGTTAATTTCTCATACAAAAACTTAACACGTATTGTTTTGTGACATTAGTTGTAATACCTGTAATGTGACAGCACACTCCCCCTTTCCACCCCAGGTTCCTTGTGTCCATTCAACCTGTTCCTGTCCCTTCCTGCTTTCTCATCCTGCCTCTGGACGGAAGCCACCCATTTGGTCTCATGTATCTGATTGAACTAAGAAGCACACTCTTCATGAGTATTATTTTATGTTTTATACTCCAGTCTAATCTTCCTCTGAAGAGTGGGCTTTGGGAATGGTTTTAGTTCTGGGTTAACAGAGCATCTGGGGTCCATGGCTTCAGAAGTTCCTCCAGTTTCAGTCAGACCATTAAGTCTGGTCTTTTTATGTGAATTTGATTCTGCTCCGTCTTTTTCTCCTACTCCGTCAGGGACTCTCTGTTGTGTTCCCTGTCAGGGTAGTCATTGGTGGTATCTTGCCACCATCTAGTTCTTCCGGTCTCAGGCTGATGGAGTCTCTGGTTTATGTGGCCCTTTTGTCTCTTGGGCTAATGTTTTCCTTGTGTCTTTGGTGTTCTTCATTCTCCTTTGCTCCAAGTAGGTTGGGACCAACTGATGCATCTTAGATGGCCGGCGTTTGGCTTTTTTTTTTTTTTTTAAGAAAATATGAAAATTTCTAAGTTATTAGGATCTCAGAACTGTGGATAATTTTTAAGATAACATCATTCTAACATTGTTGAGATATATAGGTATGTATGTATATACACACACATTACTTTTGTTTTAAGAGTACTGGCAAAAGTATAGAGGTCTTAAGCAGGTTGTGAACTGTTAATTCACTAGGCTAACTAAAATAATAATTTAGCTAAAGAGAGAAATTGTTGGGAAGAGTAAGTAACTAGGCTGCCATGAGCATTGTCTTCTGACTGGTGCAAAAAGACTACTGAGATACTGAAAGTGTCACCTTGTCCTACCACCACCGCTCCCCTTCCATACTCCCCCCAACCTCAGGTGTTGGCCACTAGGAAATGGAGCAAGAACAAGCAGGGCCCTTTGATTCTGAAGAGAGGCCATTGGAAAGCTATAGGCCATGGCTAATTAAAAGAGCCAAATAGAAAAACCACTACCTCCTTTAATAACAGAAAGAAACTGAAGACTTAGCTACAGGTTTGAAGTACGGAGTGTGTGTGTGAGGATGTGTGTTTTAACGCAAGGTTAAATCAAGTTCTAAATTAGTGCCAAACAAGTAGAACCAAGCAGATTTTTGCCTCTTAAAAAAAAAAAAAAAGGCTAAAATGAATTGTATTTTATTCTTAAAAGTAAACCTATTATTGTTTATTACTTCTATTTTTACTTTGAAAAAAAGAGAGAGAATGAGAGAAAAAGGGATGAAAGGAATGACGCAGAGAGAGAGAGAATTTGATGTAACTATTAGTTAAAAGCAGACATAAAATAATACTGTTGAAATTAAAATTAAAACCAGAAAAGGAGAAAGAAACAAATATCCTAACCACAAAGGATAATACAGTTACTGTGAATGAACTCTATGCTTGGCCCTAAGCTTCTTGGCAGTCAAGACCAAAAGGAAAACACAGTAGGTTATATAACACCAATGAAAAAAAAAGCATACAAATGCTTCAAGGAAGAAAACCGTTGTTTCTGGTAATAAATGTTCCAGAAAACATTCATCATTAGATCAAACAGTAATTGATAACAGTTGAGTTCTTTTGGAAGAAGTTACTTGCATTTGTATTCCTTAAAGATTGCTTTGCTATATCTTGGCTTAAATTCATTATTCACCTCTCACTTCTGAGAGGTTAGTATGTTTGTTAGTGATGCCACAATTCTATTACTATAGAAAAATTTTTAAGAGCATGGAAAATATGTTGAGGTCTTACTTTCTCTGAGTTATTCATAAGCAAGCTTTACCGTTTCAACCAAAGCCAGATGCCAATGCCATGGTGGCATCAAAGAAAAAAATTGGTTTTCATCTTTGAATCTACTAAAGAACATAAGGAATTGTCACTATTTCCATAAATAAGTTATCATTCTCTGTGGAATGATAGTGTCAATGGGATGTTAAGGGAAGTTGGATATTTTACTATAGTTTAATGTTATTTAAGGTGAATTGGGTTTGTTTCCATTTTAATGTCAGAAGTAGGAGAATGGGTTTGTTTTTCTTCCTTGGGGTCAAAAAAAGAAGTACCTCTGCAAAAGCACAAGACTAGCAGATCAAAAAGAGTTCTAGCAAAGATTAGGAAGTGGAAGATAAAGACATATCCTGAGAGAGAAAACAAGGGAATGCAGATATCAGTAGAAAGGGCACTAACAGGGACACTTACGAAGAACACAGGAAAGAGATAATGGTAGGATTTTCAGGGGGAAGGTAACTTTTAGAAATAAATGATTGGAAATTGCTGAAGATACTGCTTGAAAAGCAGAACTCAAGAACAAATAGGAAAAACAACTTACAGAGGATACAGGAATTCTGGAGATCCAAGGGGTTACTTAGGGTGTAAGGAAAGGTATGAAATGCTAACATATATAATAAATTATATTTTTGTTAAATCAGAACAAAAAAAATTACATTCTATGTGAATATAAGACCTTGTGAATATTACTGGCATAGCCAAACAAAGGGAAAAGGATACCATAGGTGATTCAGTAGAGAAATAAGGGAAGAAGAGAGACAAGACGAAAAGCAGCAGCATAGATAGAAACACATGGATTTGAAGTTAGACTCACTTGGATGTGAATTCCTTTTTGCCACTCACTATTTCTATCATATAGGATAAGTTGCAAAACTCCTCCAAGCCTCAGTTTTTTAATTGGTTAAAAAAATAAAAGATGAAGTCAGAATTATGAGGAGAGTTAAATGGAATAATATGAAAAATACCTAGCACAGCACCTTCCATAAGTAAATCATTGGTACATTTATACGGAGAACTAGGAGTCAGAGGGAAAAGATGTGCTAGGAGGGAGGGAGGAAGGGAGGGAGGAAGGAAGGAACTACTTACAGAACCTGTGAACAAAGACAGCCAAATAAAACAGAGGAAAAAGTCCATACTGTGATATACTATTGGAAGTTTTAGAGCTGAAACGCACATTAGAGATTATTGAATTTAACTCCAATTTTATATATGGGTAAACTGAAACTCAAAATGGTACTAGTACAAGATCACATTGCAAGTTTGCAGTAGGACTCTTCTCTGGGGGGAGAAACACTTCTTATGGTTATTTTAGATATGAAAATTAATGTCAGGCAAGGTTGGTGGTTTATTTAGGGCCATAAATAAGGAAAGAGCATTAACACTAGATGTCCAGATTCCCAAAATGCATTACCTGAGTTTTTAACCTGTTTTTGACTTTATCACCTGGAGTCTTTCTTCTCAATTTAATGACTAGTTTTTCCTATTCTATTCAAATATAAACGTAAGGAATTTATTGAACTTTTTATTCATTGTGAGACTGCCAAGACTGGGCATGTAGCTCTTTGGAGTAAATTATTATTACCCCTTTGTTACTTTAATCACTGTCTGTGAAGACAATTTAGCCCAGACATGTCAATTAATACCAGAATCATTAGTTCTTGGCAGCCATAGCTTCTTGATACCATTGCCTTTATTCTAGCCAAATCCTAGCAGCTATAATCACAGAGATCCTTTTCAATGTCCTATAACATGGTTGTTATTTTTAAATTGTAGCCAGAAAAAAGTTTTTTTCTGAAGAAAAGAAATGTGTTCCAGCCAATAGAGGCTTATTGTTGAATATGTTTATTTGTAGAGAGGGTACAGGTGCATTTCAGTTCTTTCTCTCATTGTTGAAAAATACAAACCACTAAAAAATATTTAGAAAAGGATCTTAGTCTATATGCTTATTTTTACACCAGTATATGCAATTAGGCCTACTCAGATTAATTGCATCTTATGAAAATGTCAGAAGGTACTTGGTTCTACTTTTTAGCCAGGATTCTTGGCTTCTCACCTGGTGACCACTGCCAACCTCACTTCAATCCACAAACATTAGCTATGAGGTGTTTTGGGGCCCTTTTTATCTTTACTAAGAAGTATCGAACCAGTTTTCCTATCCTCCCAAAGAAGTTTCCCATCTAAACCAAAAAAAAAAAAAAAAGCACTGCCTTTGAGGCAATTCTGACTCATAGCAACCCCATAGGGTTTCCAAGACTGTAAATCCCTATGGAAGCAGACTACCACAGCTTTCTCCTGCAGAGCCGCTGGTGATTTCAAACCACTGACCTTTCAGTTAGCAGACGATCACTTTAACCACTGTGTCACCAGGGCCCCTTTTCCCATCTAAAGGAGGAGATAACACATAAATAATCTACAAGATAATTAACACACAAGAAAATACATCATTTTGCCAAATGAGTAGTTCAGTCAGACTGCCAACTGCAACCTAGCAGTGAATCCTGAAGTAGATTCAGTAGTTTCAAATCAGTATTTATGTACAATAGAGTAAAATAGAACAAAATAGGATAGAGTCAAAAAGAAATTATCAGAATACATCACGGGTGATAAGAATAGGCCTTGTTTCATGGAATATTATTTCTATTATGTGTGTGTGCACATCCCATATATATGTGAGCAGCTGATGGTAATGTAAAATTTGTTTCTTACCATGTTGTCAGAAGGAGCCCTGGTGGCACAGTGGTTAAGCACTCCGCTGCTAACCGAAAGGTCAGTGCTTTGAGCCCACCAGCCGCTCTGCAGGAAAAAGATACGGCAGTCTGCTTCCATAAAGATTACAGCCTCGGAAACCCCACGGGGCAGTTATACCCTGTTCTATAGTGTCCCTTTTTGTAGGAATCGACTCAACAGCAACAGGTGTGGTTTGGTTTTTGGTTGTAGTCAAAATGGTTTAAAAATGGTTTCCATCCACAAAGCTAAGAACTTTCCTGAATACAATCAAACACTAAAAGGGACAGAGTAGCAGGGGTGGGGGTCTGGAGACCATGCTTTTAGGGGACATCTAGGTCAATTGGCATAACAAAGCTTATTAAGAAAATGTTCTGCATCCTACTTTGGTGAGTGGCGGCTGGGGTCTTAAAAGCTTGCAAGTAACCATCTAAGATGCATCAATTGGTCCCAACCACCTGGAGGAAAGGAGAATGAAGAACACCAGTGACAGAAGGAAAGTATTAGTCGAAGAGACAGAAAGGGCCACATAAACCAGAGACTTCATCAGCCTGAGACCAGAAGAACTAGATGATGCCTGGCTACCACCAATGACCGCCCTGACATGGAACACAACAGAAAGTCCCTGATGGAGCAGGAGAGAGGTGGGTTGCAGAACTCAAATTCTAGTAGAAAGACCAGACTTAATGGTCTGACTGAGACTGGAGGAACCCCAGAAAGCATGGCCCTCGGATGCTCTATCAGTCCAAACTAAAACAATTTCCGAGGCCAACTCTTCAGACAAAGATTGGACTGGACTGTGGGACATAAAATGATACTCATGAAGAGTGTGCTTCTTAGCTCAAGTAGATACATGAGACTAAATGGGCAGCTTCTGTTCGGAGGTGAGATGAGAAGGCAGAGAGGGTTAGGAGCTGGTTGAAAGGACTTGGGAAATCAGGGGTGGAAAGGAGGAGTGCGCTGTCACAGTATAGGGAGAGCAACTAGGGTCACATAACAATGTATGTATAAATTTTTGTATGGGAGACTAACTTGACATGTAAAATTTCGCTTAAACTACAACAATAAACAAAATAATAATAATATAAATGGTTTCGGTCCAGTCAGGAAGGAGTAAGCACACTCCACCCAGACTCTCCCACAGAATGTAAACAAAATCTGGATAGAATTCATGGAAGAGCTATCTGAAGTCTCTGAAAAGTTAAACGATTAAGAGAGTGAAAAGACAAGTCATAGACTGAGAGAAAACATTTGCAAAACACATATATAATAAAGGACTTGTTTCCAAAATATGCTAAGAACTCTTAAAACTCAACAATAAGAAAACAAACAACCCAATTAAAAATGGGCAAAAGATCTGGACACCTCACAAAAGAAGATAGTTGTGAGGATTTTTAGATAGAACTCTACAAAACAAAGAATGAACTCGAATGTAAACTGTGGACTTTACTTAATAGTAATGTGTTAATATTGGTTAATCAATTGTAACAAATGTACCACAGAAATGCAAGATATCAATAACAGGGGAAAGTATTAGGAAGTAAAAGTGTATTTTCCGATCAATTTTTCTGTAAACTTAAAACTACTCTAAGAAATAAAGTCTATTATTTAAGAAACAAAAAAAAGAAAGTAGTTGCAGGCAGATCAAGGAAGGAAACATGAACTTGGAGAACTACCAAGCTGGTGGTGATTTTTCCATTTCTTTAGTATCTCATGCCCTGTGCTCAAATGGAGCCTGAAAGTCAGAGCTGCACTGCAAGAGTGGACAGAAAGTACACCAAGAGAAACCCTCTGTTTGAGGCCTAAGGAGTCAAAGGGAAGGCCGTAGGGGTCAGTAAGAGTGGGGAAAATCCACTGGGATTTTTCATTTTGTTTTGTTTTTGTTTTTTCTGTTTTCTCCTGCCCCAGTTCTCAGGCAACCTCTGAAAGCAACTAAAACCCCAATGAAGACGAATCCTTTCATCTAACTGAAGGAACTGTGTTTTCGAGAACATAAGAGTAATCCCTATTGTTTTTTCTGTTTTTATCCTCTTATCACTTGGCCCAGGGAGTCAGATCAAGTCATAGAAAGTGTACCACAGAGCAAAAATACAAAAGTCCTAGCTTTCTAGCCAAACGACCAAGATGGAGGATCCCTGGAAAGCAGAAAATGTCAGGGAGAGCAGAAACAGGAGCGTGCTCAAGAAAGTGATCTCATAGAGTTGTACACGAATTCCCAGGATAACTCCATTACACAGTTTTTGAGAACTAAACTACACGATAGACCACTATCCAGATCCCTCATTAAGCACTAATTGGCACATGCATGGGGAAGATCTGAATATCACTGCAAAAGCTTTGAAATTGAACTGACATTGGAAACCTTGCTCACAGAAGGTGGGTAGAAACTTTCAACATTAAGCTAACCAGGTTGATAACCTGTTAACACATCCTCTCAAAAAAAAAAAAAAAAAAAATCACCATTCTACATAGGATTTAAACAAAAATTCAAGGATGCAATCCAAAATTACTTGACATATAGGCAACCAAGAAAATCTCAACATCTAGCAAGATAAGATGCAATCAATAGTTGCCAACTCTGAAGTGATATAGATTTTGGAATTATCAGAAAAAAAATTTAAAGCATCTGCTATGACCATATTCCCAGTAGTGTGAATATTCTTGAAACAAATGGAAAGATAGAAAGTTTCACCAAAGACTCTGAAAATTTAAGCATATATATTGCAATTTCTTGAGAACCATCAAAATAACTATAAAAAGAGATATAGTAAAGAAAAAACTATAAATACATTAAAATTAAATAACAAAAATATTAGAATAATCAAAAGAAATCAGAACAGAGAAACAAAATTCAGAGGGAACATACAGAAAACAAATAAGATGGTAGATCTAAATCCAAACATATCAATTATTACATTAAATGTAAATTGTCTAAACATACCAATTAGAACAGAGAGATTTCCAAAAGAATTTAAAAAAAAAACTATACAGTCATACGTCACTTAATGACCACGATATGTTCTATAAAATAGGATGTTATGTGATTTGGACATTGTGTGAACACCATATTATATATTTAGCAAAGCTCTATGGGATACTATAGTGTACCTATATTGATTAAATAGACAAGATACTATACACATACAGTACTGTATTTCAGCTATAATATCAACTAGTTAATAAACTAGTTAATACTGACCTAAGGATTTCTAAATAAAACTTTATATATAATCCTGGATACACTTTTACAGAGGATAAATGGATCTTTCCATATACTTCCAGAAATGTGCTATATGTCAAATAATTGGGGTTAAAGGAAATCATGCATTTCTCTGGTGGACTTCACATATCCCAGTAAATAGTAAATGGACAATTAATGAGGCAGAATTCTGTCAACTGGATTCCACTGTAAAAAGAGTCTCTTATAAACTCTAAGAAAAAAAAATTGCAGCAAATATATTATGCAAACATTCATGAAAATTAAACAATCATATTTTTTTCCAAGCTTAATTTTTCTGGAGAATTTATATTGTAGTAGACTGCATTTGCTCATTTATGCCCTCTTTTATTTATTTATTCCTTGTCATTCTACTCCTCTATCAAGAGAAGCTGTTGTCAATATGCATAGCATTTTTTATAGTCTGCCCTCAAGTATCAAAATCAGTATTAATAAACACAGTGTTAAAATTTTTCAGTTCAGGTAAATGGCATTCGCCTTAACTATTGCAATATGACTCAATATACAGTGTGTTTTTAACTGCTAATTTCTTAGGTATACTTTTGATGAACTTTCTGAGTAATGACATTTATGAGCAAAGTTTTTTTTTTATTATTTTTGTCATTTTTACATGCAGTTATGTGTTTCCACAGATTTCCAACTGGACTAGAAAAGTGGGTTTAAATGTAGTAAATTCATTATTATGAACAACATGTAGATATAGATACTTTAATTTCTCATTTTAACAGAAATTATCTACCAAATGATAGCTAGATGAAAACGCAGGGGTAGAAGTCAGTCCAAAGTTTCCAAAGTAGAGTTTAAATTTAATCTCTTTCTTATCCTTCCAGTAATCTAAGATGCAAAGCAACTCATGTCCACTGTACTTAAATCTTCTGGGACACTGCAGGGTGAACCCACAGTGTTTCCCTTGCCCACCTACCATTTGGATTTTCCATTGTAGTGAAGCATTTGCAGATAAATTAAAAAGCTGCATTCTTTTCTCTTTGTAGTAATATCTCTTTGCCCAATTTAAGAAAGATAAAGGAGTATGTATGTTAGTGAATCTTAAGGCCTCTTCTAAATAAAAGAAAAAAATGGAAGTCAAATACTTGCTTCCTCTTTAGGAAAAGGTTAGAAAAAGATATATATATATATTTTTGCCACATGCAGTCATGAGGCGCTATTTCACACTTCAAAGCTTTCTGATACCCCAGTGTCTGTGCTATGATGTATCAGGTAATATATGGGGTAAGTAGGTTAATACTCTAAAATTAGTTTATCTAAGGTTCCAACAAATTCTTCTGTTGCCATTTTATCAGTACTTACAAACTTACCACTTACATTATGCTGTGAAAAACACTGTTTAAAGTGCTTGAACCACCCAGAGCTAGCACTAAACTCAGTATTATAGTCTGGTCCTGCTTTTTATTCAAGCATCTTAAACAAGTTTCATGCCTTAGCAGTGATCATCAACATGCTGAGAAGGAGTCACTTTTGTGTTTGGTCCTTAATTCACATCATTAGCAATTTCTCCATATCTGATATAGATCCCTCTTCCATTTTCATTAGCCTTGTAGCTTTCAGTGCAGCTGATCCTTTAACAGCTTGCGTAATTTTTTACTTGTTTTTGAGGATCATTGTGATTGTCAGGTGCTACATGCCTAAATCATGAGCAATAGCATTTACTTCTTTTCTACTTTGTGTTGTTTAATAACCTTTTGTTTCACTTCAAATCAATACTTCTCCTTTGCCCTTTGCTGCTGCTATTACTAGCACTGGTTTTGCTGCATTTGGGAGCCATGATGCACTTCACCATAAAATTTTCAAAAGGAATTTAAACAGAGAGATAACACTATAACACTCAAGAGATGTGTGATACATGAGATTGGATGCTGCCACCTACAAGTCAAAGCATACATTGTTATACTGTAAACTATTTGTAAGTAGGGAAAGTTCACATTAAATAATGATAAAAAGTATAGTACAGTACACACACAAGCTAGTAACATAGGCGTTTATTACGACTATCAAGACACATGTATTATATATTATATATGTACAGGTACCATTGTATGCCTGGCAGCGCAATTGCTTTGTATACAAGAGACATGAGATACACATATTGTGTGTGGGAAGCTATTGCATTCGCTATGTCCAGTTACGCCTGCTATGTCCCATTCTCCGATCAGGATTTCTGAACTCTATTATAACCTTACAGGACCACAGACATATATTGGGTCAGATGTCACCTGAACAGAAGTTATGTGGTGCATGACTGTATACTGTCTATAAGAAACCAACTTTAAATATAATGATTTAGGTGGGTTAAAAATTAAGAGGATGGGAAAAGATACACCATGCAAACACTAAACAAAAGCAGTCTAGAGTGGCTATATTAATATCAAACAAAGTGAACTTCACTGCAGAGATAAAGAAAGATAATACATAATGATAAAGTGGTCAATTAATTAAGAAGGCATACATAACAATCCTAAATTTATATGTACCTAACAATGGCACCACAAAAACTGATCAAAACTGCAAGGAGAAATGAAAACTCCACAGTTCTAGTTGGAGACTTCACCACTTCTTTCTCAGCTATTGGTAGAACAAGTAAACAGAAAATCAGCAAGAATATAGAAGAACTGAAGAACACAATTAACAGCATCTAATTGACATTTATAGGACATTCCACTACCAATAGCAAAATACACATTCTGTTCAAGAGCACATAGAACCTAGAACAATATAAACCATATCCTCAGTCATAAAACAAATCTTATCAAATTTAAAAGACTTGAAATCTTACAAAGAATGCATTTATTTCAAGACCAATAACAGAAAGGTAAATCTCTAAACACTTGGAAATTAAAAAAAAAAAAAAAAAACTTTTAAATAATCCATGGGTATAAAGGAGGAATTTCCAAGGGAAATTGGAAAATATTTTGAATACGTTGAAATGAAAATAGAACATAACAAAATTTGTGATGCAACAAAAACGGGTTTTAGAGGGCTGTTTATAGCATTAAATACTTACATAAGAAAAGAAGAAATGTATCAAAATCAACAGTCTAAGCTTCCACCTTAAAAAATTAGAAAAAGGAGGGGGAAAAAAAACAAAGCAAGCATCAAGAAGGAAATGATGAAGACAAGAGCAGAAATCAATGAAATTAAAAAACAGAAAACACAGAGAAAAATCAATGAAACCAAAAGCTGGTCAACTTGGTAAACTCTACCAAACCAAACCCATTGCCATTGAGTTGATCCTGAATCATAGCAACCCTATCGGACAGAGTAGAACCGCCCCATAGGGTTTCCAAGGAGCAGCTGATGGATTCAAACTGCTGACCTTTTGGTTAGTAGCTGAGCTCTTAACCACTGCACCACCAGGGCTCCTGGTAAACTCTTGCCAGATACAAAAAGAAAATAGAGAAGATACAAATTACCAATATCAAGAGTAAAAGAGGAATGTAACTACAGACGTCACAGACATTAAGAGGACAACAAAGGAAAACTATGAACAGCTCTATGCACATGAATTGAACAGCTTAGAAAAAAATGGACCAAAACTTAATTACATCTTCAAAGACCCCTTTATCCAAACAGTCCTATGTCTACTATAAATTGAATTTTTCATTAAAACCCTTCCAATAAAGAAAACTTCAGGACCAGATGGTTTTATTAGTGAATTCTACCAAACATTTAAAGAATAACAACAATTTTACAAATCTCTTCCAGAAAATAGAAGTAGTAAATTATGCTGTATTTAAACAATGTAACATATATAATTTCCAGAGGTTAGGATATAAACATATCTTTGAGGCCATCATTTAACTCACTACAGTATTTGAACTATGTCAAAATTTTAACATTTGTCAAGTCCAGGTATTAGGCACATGGTTACATTTGAGCAGTGACCTAAGGAAGGTGAGGGAGCGTGCCATGTGGATAAACTGAGGGAAGCTTTTTACGAAGAGGAAGAGCACCTGAGGTTAGAGTGTACCCAGCATACTCAGAAAGCAGCAAGGAGTCCAGTGTGGCTGCAGGGGGAGAAGTAAAAAGGTAAATGGCAGAAAATGAGATCAGAGACGTAACAGCAAGTCACACAATATAGGATACTGTGGACCATTTTAAAGACTTTGACTTTTATTCTGAGTGCAGTTGGGAAGCCACTGGAGGGTTTTGAGTGAAATTATCATACTTAGTAACATTATTATGACCACTCTATGGGACAAGACATAAGCAGGGAAACCGTTAAAGAAACTACATTAATAATCAGCAAGACGTAATAGTGCCTTAGAGATGAGAAACAGACAGATTCTGGATATATTTACAAGATAAACCGGTTGCCATTGAGCTGATCCTGACTTACGGTGATCTTATGTGTTACAGTAGAACTGTGCTCCACAGGGTTTTCGGTGGTTGATTTTTAAGAAGTAGATTGCCAAGCCTTTCTTCCAAGGTGCCTCTGGGTGGACTCAAACTTCCAACCTTTGAATTAGCAGCAAAGTGCGTTAACTGTTTGCATCACCCAGTGACCTCATTTACAAGGTAGTCAATATAATTTGCTGATGAATTTGTATAAAATGTGAGAGAGAAGGGCAACTGAAAGTTTTTGACTTGAGCAACTGAAAAACTAGACAGATGATTTTCTGTGATAGGCAATGTTATGGAAGGAGCAGAGGGATTTTAGCTCAGTGGGAAGATCAGGAGTTCAATGTTGGAAAAGTTAAGTGTGATGTGTCTATTATATATCCTCCTGTACAAGTCCAGTAGATAGTTGTATACATAAGCCTGAAATTCAAGGGAAAGGACTGCACTGTAGACACAAATTTGGGAATCATCAATTTACAGTATGTATTTAGAGCCATAAGGTTGGATAAGATCACCAAGGAGTGGAATAGAGAATTGAAGAGGTGTAAGGACCCAGCCCTCGGGAACACCAACATAAGGAAGTCTGAGACCTAAGGAGACACCTGTGAGGAAGGAAGAAAACCAGGTGGGTGTGGTATACTGGAAACCAAATAAAGCTTTTCATGGAGGAAGGAGTTATCAATTATACTAAATGCTGCTACTTAGTCAATTAAGATGAGGATTGAGAATTGATACTGGATTTAGCATTGAGAAGTCAGTGGTATACTTGACAAGACCAGTTTCTTATGGAGGCGTACAAGCAAAAGACGGGATTGTTGAGTCGATTCCAACTCATAGTGACCTTTCAGGACAGGATAGAACTGCTCTGTAGGGTTTCCAAGGCTATAAAACTTTACAAAAGCAGACTGCCCCATCTTTCTGCTGCGGAGATGGCTGGTGGGTTCGAACCACCAGCTTTCTGGTTAGCAGGTGAGCGCTTAACCACTGTACCATCAGGTCTCCTTAAAAGATGGATTGGAGCAATATTATTAAGTCTTTTATTTACATTAAAATACTTAGCATAGACATTATGATATAAATGTGTGTGTTCATTTAAGTTACTCTTGGTGGATAGTCCTAAGTGTTGATTAGAAATATACACTCCAATATGGTCTAATCAGAAAGTTTATACTACAGAAGTAGCTACTAAAATTATTTCAGTTATTTTTATCTGCGATCAAATCCAGAGACCTTGCTTATAAATGTAATGAATGCTTCAATGAGTTTTCATAGATGAAGTCAGTGATAGTCAAGATCATGTGGACTGCCTAAAATATCTCTCCCTACTTTGCATGAAGAGGGCATAAAAAATAGAGTATTTTTACGCAAATAACCGAGCCTTCTACATTTGTTTGCCAACCATTCCTTCCCTCCCCCACCTCCCTAGGTATTTTTGTAAACGTGCTATGCAAATTTTATTTTATGGCAATATGTAAAAAAGAATTGGCATGATGGCAGTTAGGAAAGTATCTCCTGGGGGAGGAAGCAGTTGGCAAACAAACATAGAAGGCACGTGTTATTTGCCGTAAAAATACAGTATGTCCTGTGCACTTCAAGACAACACCCTTGCCATGGTCCCCAATTTGGTTCCATGTCCAGCTTTCAATTCAGAGGATTCTGGTTGTCTAAATGGTGACCTTAGAATATTGCTATGTTTGCCTTAATGAGGCTTTCAAGCCAGCTGTGGTCAGAACACATAAAAAAACAAAGATTTGAAACGTTTGTCCCCTTTTTGTGCCTGCTTGCTAATGAATGTTTTCTCACACATGTGAGAATTTTCTTTGAATCTTGCTTTCCTCATAACCTGATAGTGGATTGTGGAGAAATAAACCAAAACACGTATGTTGCCATCCAGTCAATTCCGACTCATGGCGATCCCATGTGTTACAGAGTAGAACTGCTCCACTGGGTTTTTTGAGGCTATAGTATTTACGGAAAAGCCCAAGGGTTGTATCCTTTCACCATACTTATTCAATCTGTATGCTGAGCAAATAATCTGAGAAGCTGGACTACATGAAGAAGAACGGGGCATCAGGATTGGAGGAAGACTCATTAATAACCTCCGATACGCAGATGACACAACCTTGCTTGCTGAAAGTGAAGAGGACTTGAAACACTGATGAAGATCAAAAACCACAGCCTTCAGAATGGATTACACCTCAACAGAAAGAAAACAAAGATCCTCACAACTGGACCAATAAGCAGCATCATGAAGATGAATAAGGAAAACCATAGAAAAAAATGATGCCTTTGAATTGTGGGGTTGGCAAAGAATATTGAATATACCATGGACTGCCAAAAGAGTGAACAAATCTGTCTTGGAGGAAGTACAACCAGAATGCACCTTAGAAGCGAGGATGGCGAGACTAAGTCTCACATACTTTGGACATGTTATCAGGAGGGACCAGTCCCCGGAGAAGGACATCATGCTTGGTAAAGTAGAGGGTCATCAAAAAAGAGGAAGACCCTCAATGAGATGGATTAACACAGTGGCTGCAACAATGGGCTCAAGCATGACAATGATTGTGAGGATGGCACAAGAGCAGGCAGTGTTTCGTTCTGTTGTACAGAGGGTCGCTATGAGTCGGAACCACTCAACAGCACCTAACAACAACAGTGATCTTTACAGAAGCAAATTGCCAGGTCTTTCTTTTGCAATGCCACTGAGTGGGTTCAAACTGCCAATCTTTAGGTTAGTAGTCGAGCACAAACCATTTGCACCACCCAGGAATGGCGAACTCCTACTTACCTTACTTCTCTGAGTGATTATCATTATGTACCAAAAAGAACCTAATAGTCCTACATGACCAGATTTGTCTGGGTCAGTTCACATCAAGTGGATTTAAGAGAGAATACGAAGAAAGAAATTGGAAACATTGAGTACAGACAATTCTTTCAAGAAATTTTATAAAGGAGAACAGAGGCATCGGGCCATAACTGCAGGAGAAATAAAGTCAAGAAAATCTATTGCATGATTTCCAAGTAGCCAATAAAGTAATCTTCCTGTCTTTTTTCATTTTTTTAAATATTCCCCCAATACTTTGAAAGTATCCACAAAAAAAAAAAAAAAAGACAGCTTGTGGTGCTCAGGAAAAAAAAAAAAAGGTGTTTTAATTCACATCCTTAATCTGTTATAGTCCACGTTTGAATGTGCACATATGCAATCTATTTATTATCTCAAAGAGTTTGGCAACTTAGGAAATATATTTAGACCAACAGAATCAGTTTTTAAACTCTTAGAGTTTTAGCAACTGGAGAACAGTCTTAAGCTTTTCATTCAACAAATATTATTCTGTTCCACGTCTATGGAATGCCATTCCCCTTCAACCATCACAAACAAACTTTCAACAGTATTCGTTCCTTGGGATATTTTGTTTCCAAAACTTCAGGTCACAGGAAGGTTGGATAAGAATCAGGGATTTTTTGTTGATGAATCCTTCTCTTTTTCCAAAGGCTTAATCCTCCATCCATGCTTAATTTTCTTCTGCGATAAATACCCCCCAAGGCTATCTTCCCTGGCAAATTAGCTGGGTACAAATAAATCCTGCATTTTCATGGCCTGACTTCAAAAATATTTTCTTTTGCCCACCTGGCAGAATCCTCATATTGAAAACTGACTCACCCAGCCTACCAGATTAGGCGTTCAGATTAAAATAATGAGTCTCTCCGGCTGATACTAGGTGTTGTGTGGAAGTAACCAAGAAAAGGTGAGTCCTAGATATCTATTCTAGAGAAAAGACTCAGCCAGCTAAAATAAATTAAGTATACTGAAACCAGGCACATTCTAAACAATTTTTAACCCACTATCCAGATGTTTTTATGAAAACATCTCTAAATCAGTTCCTTTTGGGTAGCAAAAATTTGAAACACCGATGAAAACAAACCTCTTTTCATCAGATCTAATGAATTGTTCTCCTTTATTAAACAAATATTTTATTGTTCTGCATTTGTCTTTTTCTCATACGTCAAAGTTTCATTTTAATAATAAAAATAATAAATATTTGAATTCAAGGAGTCTTCAACTCGAAGGAAGTCAAGAATCGTATCGATTTTTAAATCTAATCTTTGTTTAAAGATCGTCATTGGAAAGATATGAGAATGCTTAATACTAGTTTATATTTACCTAACTTTGTTTTCTTAAATGATCTTCACATTCATTCTCTCACCTGATTGTCACAAAAAACCTGTGAGACCGGGAAGGGCAGGTATTATTATTATTACCATTTTGCAGATGAGGAAACTGAGGCTCAGAAATTTAAGGGACTTACTCAAAGTCCCACAGCTAATAAGTGCCAAAGGCAAAACCTAAGTATCGGGCTTCAGTCTCCAATCCCAGTGCTCTTTTCATGCAATGATTTATACCCCATCTGAGTATCAAAGCAGAAGACCGTGCATCTGTCGATACTAGCTCTGTTTCCAAGGCATTACATATCAGTTCCTTGTCAGGTAATTTTGTCAGACTGGTCTTACTGGATGGACTACCACAAAAACTATAGGAAATTTTGTTAAAAAAAAAAAAAAACTTCTATGTTCAAGTAAGCTCATGATTCTAACTTAATAAGGAGTAAAATCTGAACATTTAGAAGTGATTAGTAGAGATATTTCTAGCTAACACTGCATTTATACCATAATGATAAACAATAAATATATACGTATACATACATATATATAAAATATTAGCTCATCAAGAGTAGGAAAGGAAAAAGTATACTTTTAGTAGAAAAAAAGACTGAGCAATAGGTCTGATAAAGTAATACTAATTGCTATACAGAGCTCATAAAGCTTTCAGTGCAAGGTGATAAACACATACGTTTATTTTTCATTCCTTCCCAAACCCTGCTTAAAAATATGAAAAATATTTTTTAAAAGAATAAATTTCTAACAGCACTGGAAACAAGGAGTATGATCACTAGACCACAGATTTTGAGGAAATCGAAAGCAGATGGGATCAGACTGATGGAAAATCCAACCCAGAGAAAACTAACACACAATAGGTGTGGGAAAGACAGCGGCGAAGGACCGATTCATCTCTAAGGACCTCATCGGAGAAACTGCAAGCTCTGAATCCACACATATGGGGGCAGAGTGATGAAGAGATCATCAGGAAAATAAATTTAAGCAATACCTTCAGAACAGCTAAGCCAGGTATATCCCTTTCTCTCCCTGTCTATGAAGATCTTCTGGCTGGGATATTTGATTCCAGAGAATCTAACTGGAGAGAGCTCCTAGCATAGCACAAGAAATAAAAGCACAGCAGACTCAGGTAACTCTAAATATTCACACATTCACAATGGACATACGCACAGAGGAAATGATGCAACTTCCACACCTAAATCTTCCTCATACTGGCAATCCTGGGATCTCTCAGCCTGCCCAGCTGCTCCCAGCCAACACTTACAGAGAAACTCTTAAATTCTCATGATATGCTATGTACCCAAACTCCCACTGCCGTTAAGTGGATTCCGACTCATAGCAACTCATAGGATTTTTAAGGCTGTAAATCTTTACAGAAGTGGACTCCACAGCTGGCGGGTTTGAACCACTGACCTTTTGGTTAGCAGCTGAGCCCTTTAACCGCTGCACCACCAGGGCTCCTTCTATGTACCCAGAAAACATAAATATTCAGAGTTGCTTCCAGAATGAGTTGTAAACCCAACTTGGTTAATAACCATAGATGAGGCTAAATATGTGTGGAACCAGGGGGCAGTGGGAATGGTGGATTTATGCCCCCCCAAAAGGCAGTGGGCCCAGATTGTTTTATGGGTGAGTTTATTTCAGTAAAATAATCTACTTTAATTAAATTGTCCGTAGACATAAAATTTTAAAAATATACCTCCTAACTCATACCAGACACAGAAAACTGGGTTCTATGGGCCAAATCTGTAGATAATTATGTTTAAACAACATACTTCTTTTAAATGGTGAATATAAGTGCTATGAGACCCGACACTGATTCTCCCATTACCACAGCCTACATTTATCCCTTTGTGAACTATATCTACATTACTCATTTTTTTTTAACTATTTTGGCTCCTTTAGTTTATAACCATAAACAATTTTACTTGTGAATGTGGATTTTAAAATTCTTGCTCAAATATTAGCAAATCAATATTAGCAATCAAATCTAGCAAAAGAAAGATCAAAGCATTGTAACTAAGTATGGTTTATACTGGTACTGGTTTACTACTGGAAAATTAATTCACAGTTTACTACATTAATGGATTAAAGAACCATTTGATAGACGGTTAAACATACACACACACACACATAGACACTTGAAAACTTTTATATCCATTCCTGATTCTTTTGTAACTCTTAGTAAGAATAGAAAAATAAAACTTTTTTAATTTGATAAAGAAATGTACCAGAAACATAAAGCAAATGACTTTCTTAAGTGTGAAGAGCAACAAACAATTGAGAAAAAAAATCATCACTACTGTACTATTCAAAATTATTCTGGAAGTCCAGTACTGAAGTCACTCCCAAGGCTCCCCCTTCAGCCAAAGATTAGATAGGTCTACAGGGCCAACAATAACACACGTGAGGGACGTGCTTCATCATTCAGTTATGTATACGAGACTAAAGGGCACACCAGCCCAAAAGCAAAGACAAGAAGGGAGGAAGGGACAGGAAACTGGACAAATGGAAACAGGGAACCTGGGATGGATAGGGGAGAATGTTGACACATCATAGGGTTGGCAACTAATGTCACAAAACTATTTGTGTATTAACTGTTCAATGAGAAACTAATTTGCTCTGTAAACTTTCACCTAAATCACAATTTAAAAAAAAATTATTCTTGCGTTCTTAGGTAATACAATAAGAAAAGACAGCAAATGAAGCATAAACATTAGAAAGACAGAAAGCTTTGAATATTTATAGTTCAAAATAATCAACTTGAAATTATTAAAACTAATAAGAGTTTCCTGAGTGATTCAGATACATGATAAACATACCAAAATGAATGCACTGCTATACATCAACAATAAACAATTAAAATGTAATTAAAAATCCGAGGAGCAAGATGGCGCTCTAGGCAGAAACACCACGCCGTCCCTCCACAGCAAAGATCCGAAAAACTAAGCCTAACAGAGAATCAACAATCCTGAAACCCTAGAACACCAAATGAAGAGATAAAGAACTCAGCCAAACACCAAACGGAGTGAGAATACTAAAAGAGAACGGAGAGCGAGGAGAGACTCAGGCAGAGATTCCTTACCAGCTAACGCAGCGCGGATCCACCATCTTGGATTCCTATCAGAGACCAGCAAACGGGAGAACAGCCTTGCAGAGCATCTGGTCGGAGACAGAACGACCGGTAAACTGCGGTGCGCGCTCTCCCACCACCCACCCCTCTCCGCCTCAGCTGGGGATCCCCTGCTTTCCGTGGCCAGGGTCTCTGGGCTGGGGGGTGCTGGTGCTTGAATTCCGCGCGCCTGGGCTGGCGGCTTTCTGGGAGCCGTTTGCTGGCAGCTAGCGAACCTTTCTCTGCCGCCTCCGCCTCCTTTTGCCTGGGTGCCTGGTTCCGAGTGCCGTCTCTGCTCTCTCCTGCGGGGCTGTAGGGCTGCGTGCGGGCGTGTGGCTGTTTCTGGGTCTGGGCTCCCGCGTGGGTGGGATCCCGGGGCCTTTGTTCGTTCGCCCCTCTGCTTTCCGTGGCCGGGGTCCCTGGGCGGGGGGGCGCCGGTGCTTGGGTTCCGCGCGCCCGGGCTGGGGGCTTTCTGGGAGCCGTTTGCTGGCACCTAGCGGACCTTTTTCTGCCGCCTCCCCCTCCTTTTGCCTGGGTGCCTGGGTCCGGGTGCTGTCTCTGCTCTCTCCTGCGGGGCTGTGGAGCTGCGTGCAGGCGTGTGGCTGTTTCTGGGTCTGGGCTCCCGCGTGGGTGGGATCCCGGGGCCTTTGTTCGTTCAACCCTCTGCTTTCCGTGGCCGGGGTCCCTGGGCGGGGGGGCGCCGGTGCTTGGGTTCCGCGCGCCCGGGCTGGGGGCTTTCTGGGAGCCGTTTGCTGGCACCTAGCGGACCTTTTCCTGCCGCCTCCCCCTCCTTTTGCCTGGGTGCCTGGTTCCGAGGGCCGTCTCTGCTCTCTCCTGCGGGGCTGTAGGGCTGCGTTCGGGCGTGTGGCTGTTTTCAGGTCTGGGCTCCCGCGCGGGTGGGATCCTGGGGCCTTTGTTCGTTGGCCCCTCTGCTTCCCGTGGCCACGGTCACTTAACCCCGAGACTATCGGCTTCCTGGAATTCGCGCCCCTGAGTGGGGGCTCTCTGGGTCCCATTTGTAGGCACTGACTGCTGGTGTTGCCCTTTTTTTTTTTTTTTTTTTTCTCAATTTTATTTTTCTTCCTTTTTTGATTAGTTTTGTCATATTTTACCTCTTTTTCTCTTTTGTCTTTCTTCATTGCTTAATTTCTTGTCCCTCTATCTCTTCCTTCTCTTTCTGATCCCTGAATACCAGGCGATGTATGCCTCTGTACCTTCTGGCCAGGCTGAGCTGTGAAAATTGAGACCGACCCCCCCAGACCTCATAGCTGCATCGGTGCGATCCCTGGGAACTTTGCAGTTTTTTAACTTTTCTGATTTTCATTTGGTCATTCTTTCCTTTTCTTTCTCTTCCCCCTTCTGGTTTCCTCCATCCCATAGTCTCTCATCTGTACATTCCAACGACAAACTCCTCTAGCATTCTTTTATGTTTGTACGCTTTTTGCTCCTCCTCCTCTCTCCTCTCTCCCATATCCAGCTTAGCTTCACACATAACCATCTTCCCGCTGCACCCTACCTACCTGCACCGTGCACTAGACATCACATCACCAAGCGGTGCAGGCACGCCCTATTGGAACCTGCCCAGCACTGACTACCGACCGTCCTGGTGGCTGCGGTGAGTGCCACAAGCAACCCATCCCAGTGGCTCCTCCTCAACTAGATCTGCCCAGCTGTACCACAAGAACGAAAAAAAAAAAAAAAAAATCTACAATCAATAAACGAGAGAAATATTTACTGAATGCCCCGAAAACAGCAAACAATATCAAAACATTTACAAAAACAAGACAAGATGGCTCCAATAGGCGTCCAAATTAAAACACCAGATAACTCTCCTGTGGAAGAAAATGCACTAGAAGTACCTGATACGGAACTCAAATCACTAATACTCGGAATTTTCCAAGAACTGAGGCAAAAAGCTGACAAACATGAGGAAAAAATAGACAAATTTATGGAAAATACAGACAAAAAATTGGAAGAATTCAGGAAGATGATGCAAGAACAAAATGCCAAAATAAATTCACAACTCGAAATTATACAAAAACAACAATTAGAAATCCAAAAGATAAACAACAAGATTTCAGAAATGGACGGTGTCATAGAAGGGCTGAGAAGTAGATTTGAAACCATGGAAGACAGGATCAGTGGAACTGAAGACAAACACTTGGATACAACTCTGTTTCAGGAAAACTCAGAAAAAAGAACAAAGAAAAATGAAGAGACCCTGAGAGTTATGTGGGACACAATTAAAAGCAAAAACTTACGAGTGATTGGCATACCAGAACAGGGGAAGAAAACAGAAAACACAGAGAGGATCATTGAGGAACTGCTGACAGAAAACTTTCCCAATATCATGAAAGATGAAAAGCTGGTCATCCAAGAAGCTCAACGAACCCCATATAGAATAGACCCCAAAAGAAAATCACCAAGACATATCATATTCACACTCGCTAAAACTAAAGACAAACAAAGAATCCTGAGAGCAGCTCGGGAAAAACAAGAAGTCACATACAGAGGAGAAACAATAAGACTAAGCTCAGATTATTCAGCAGAAACCATGCAGGCAAGAAGGCAATGGGATGACATATATAAAATCTTGAAAGAAAAAAATTGTCAGCCAAGAATAATATATCCTGCAAAACTCTCATTCAGATTTGATGGTGAAATTAGGTCATTTCCAGATAAACAGAAACTAAAGGAATATGCAAAAGTCAAACCAAACTTACAAGAATTATTAAAGGGAGTTCTTCGATCTGAGGACAAACAGCTTAAGCCCTCAGGCAGGACCTAGGACCTAGGATGCAGGTTAACATGAACCAGATACCATTCTAGGAACTGAACTACAGACGACTTTCCAAAAACAAAAGATATACAACAGGGAATCAGAGAAATCAATCAAAGGATGACAACAACATCAAAACAATGAAAGAGGGAACAAACGGCATAGGTATAGAACCTTCTAAAGGAGAAGAAGGCAAGGCGATACCAAGTAACGGTAGACTGCTTCAAAATTATAAAGATAAGGGTAAAATTCATGGTAACCACAAAAAAAGTTAACAAACCAACTCATAAAAATAAAGACGAAAAACATAAAGTCTCAACAAAAACAAAACCTACAAAAACAAAAGAAATGAACACAAAATCCACAAACAAAAGGAACTCAGCACAAGAGAGTAAGAAGAACAAAGAAAACTTCAGCATCACAAAAAAAAGCACTACAAAATGACAGCAACAAACTCACATCTATCAATAATTACACTGAACGTAAATGGACTCAATGCACCCATAAAGCGACGGAGAGTGGCAGAATGGATAAGAAAACAGGATCCATCTATTTGCTGTCTACAAGAGACACATCTTAGAAACAAAGATGTGAATTTATTAAAAATCAAAGGTTGGAAAAAAATATATCAAGCTAACAACTATCAAAAAAGAGCAGGAGTGGCAATTCTAATCTCAGATAAAATAGATTTTAAAACAAAATCTACCATAAAAGACAAAGAAGGACACTATATAATGATTAAGGGGATGATCCATCATGAAGACATAACCATAATAAATATCTATGCACCCAATGACAGGGCTCCAAAATACATAAAAAAAACTCTAACAGCACTGAAAAGAGAAATTGACAGTTCCACAATAATAGTAGGAGACTTCAACACACCACTCTCAGTAAAGGACAGAACAACTAAAAAGAAACTTAGCAAAGATACAGAAGACCTAAAGGACACAATCAGCCAACTGGACCTCATAGACATATATAGAACACTCCATCCAACCGCTGCAAAGTACACATTCTTTTCCAATGCACATGGAACGTTCTCCAGAATAGACCACATCTTAGGCCACAGAGCAATCCTCAACAAGATCCAAAATGCTGAGATAATTCACAGTATCTTCTCTGACCACAATGCCATCAAGGTAGAAATTAACACTAGAAAGAGCAAGGAAAAAAAATCAAACACATGGAAACTGAATAATAATCTGCTTACACATCAATGGGTAATAGAAGAAATCAGAGATGGAATTAAAAAATTCCTAGAATCAAATGAAAATGAAAACACATCATACCAAAACCTTTGGGACACAGCAAAGGCAGTCCTCAGAGGACAATTTATAGCAATAGATGCACATATCAAAAAAGAAGAAAGGGACAAAATCAAAACATTAACTACAGAACTCAAACAAATAGAAAGAGAACAACAAAAAAAGCCTACAACCACCGGAAGAAAGGAAATAGTAAAGATCAGAGCAGAAATCAATGAAATAGAGAACAGAAAAACAATAGAAAGAATCAACAAAACCAAAAGTTGGTTCTTTGAAAGAATCAACAAAATCGACAAACCACTGGCCAGACTGACAAAAGAAAAACAGCAGAGGGCACAAATAACCCAAATAAGAAATGAAATGGGGGACATTACAACAGACCCAACTGAAATAAAAAGGATTATAACAGAATATTATGAAAAACTATATTCCAACAAATTTGAAAACCTAGAGGAAATGGATAAATTTCTAGAAACATACGGCCTACCCAAACTACAACAAAGTGATATTGAAAATCTGAACAGACCCATAACAAGAGAAGAGATTGAAAAGGTAATAAAAAAACTCCCAACCAAAAAAAGCCCTGGCCCAGATGGCTTCACTGGAGAATTCTACAAAACATTTACAGAAGAGCTCGTACCAGTTCTACTCAAGTTATTTCAGAGCATAGAAGAGGAAGCAACACTTCCAAATTCATTCTATGAAGCCAGCATAACGCTGATACCAAAACCAGGCAAAGACATCACAAAAAAAGAAAATTACAGACCAATATCTCTCATGAATATAGATGCAAAAATTCTGAACAAAATTTTAGCCAATAGAATTCAGTATCATATCAAAAAAATAATACACCACGACCAAGTAGGATTCATACCAGGTATGCAAGGATGGTTTAACATTAGAAAATCCATCAACGTAATCCACCACATAAATAAAAGGAAAGAAAAAAATCACATGATTATCTCAATTGATGCAGAAAAGGCATTTGACAAAGTCCAACACCCATTCCTGATAAAAGCTCTCAATAAAATAGGTATAGAAGGGAAATTTCTCAACATCATAAAGGGCATCTATGCAAAACCAACAGCCAACATCATTCTTAATGGAGAAAGGCTGAAAACATTCCCCCTGAAAACAGGAACAAGACAAGGATGCCCTTTATCACCACTCCTATTTAACATTGTGCTGGAAGTTCTCGCTAGAGCAGTAAGGCAAGAGAAAGAAATAAAGGGCATCCAAATTGGTAATGAAGAAGTTAAACTCTCCCTGTTTGCAGATGATATGATACTATACATAGAAAACCCTAAAGACTCCACGAGAAATTTACTGGAACTAATAGAAAGATTCAGCAGAGTAGCAGGATACAAGATAAACATTCAAAAATCAGTTGGATTCCTATACACCAGTAAAGAGAACGATGAAAAGGAGATCAGGAAATCAATACCATTTTCAATAGCCCCTAAAAAGATAAAATACTTGGGAATAAATCTGACCAGGAATATAAAAGACCTATACAAAGAAAACTACAAAACACTGCTGCATGAAACCCAAAGGGATCTACATAAATGGAAAAACATACCATGCTCATGGATAGGCAGACTCAACATTGTGAAAATGGCAATTCTACCTAAAGCAATTTACAAATACAATGCAATTCCGATACAAATACCAACAGCATTCTTCAAAGAGATGGAAAAACTAATTATTAACTTTATATGGAAAGGGAAGAAACCCCGAATAAGTAAAGCACTACTGAAGAAGAAGAATAAAGTTGGAGGACTCACACTACCTGACTTGAGAACCTACTATACAGCTACAGTACTCAAAACAGCCTGGTACTGGTACAACAACAGAGACATTGACCAATGGAACAGAATTGAGAACTCAGATGTAAATCCATCCACCTACGGTCACCTGATTTTTGACAAGGGCCCAAAATACATCAAATGGGGAAAAGACAGTCTTTTTAACAAATGGTGCTGGCAAAACTGGATATCCATTTGTAGAAAAATGAAACAGGACCCATACCTCACACCATATACAAAAACTACTTCAAAATGGATCAAAGACCTGAATATAAAGCCTCAAACTATAAAATTCATAGAAGAAAAAATAGGACCAACACTTCAGACCTTAATACATGGCATTAACAGGATACAAACCATAAACATCAACACAAAAAACTCAACAGATAAACTAGATAATTGGGATCTTCTAAAAATCAAACATCTATGCTCTTCAAAAGATTTCACCAAAAGAGTTAAAAGAGAACCTACAGACTGGGAAAAAATTTTTGGACAGTACAAGTCAGACAAAGGTCTAATCTCCATAATCTACAAGAAAATCCAACACCTCTACAACAAAAAGACAACCAATCCTATCAAAAAATGGGCAAAGGAAATGAACAGACACTTCACCAAGGAAGACATTCAAATGGCCAACAGACACATGAGGAAATGCTCGCGATCACTAGCCATTAGAGAAATGCAAATTAAAACCACAATGAGATACCATCTCACCCCGGCATTACTGGCACGAATCAAAAACACTGGAAATAACAAATGTTGGAGGGGCTGCGGGGAGACGGGAACTCTTATACACTGCTGGTGGGAATGCAAAATGATACAGCCATTTTGGAAAATGATATGGCGTTTCCTCAGAAAGCTAGAAATAGACGTACCATTCGATCCAGCAATCCCACTCCTAGGAATATATCCTAGAGAAATAAGAGTCATCACTCGAATAGACATATGCACACCTATGTTCATGGCAGCATTATTCACAATAGCAAAACGATGGAAACAACCTCGATGTCCATCAACAGACGAATGGATACACAAACTATGGTACATACACACAATGGAGTACTATGCAACGAGAAAGAACAATGAATCGGTGAACCATCTCATAACATGGATGAAACTGGAGGACATCATGCTGAGTGAAATAAGTCAATCACAAAAGGACAAATATTGTATGAGACCTCTATTGTAAAAACCCATGAAAAAATTCACATGCAAAATGTAACAATCCTTGTTGGTTACCAGGGATGGGAGGGGGGGGGATACTAAATAGGTAATAGGTAAGTGGTAACTTGGGTGAGAGATGAGATAGTACATAGTACAGCGGAAACTAACACAACCTGCACAAGGAAAGGTCATGAAGGCCCTATAGACACATCCAAACCCCCCGAGGGACTGAGTTGTTGGACGGAGGGCTCTGGGGACCATGATCTCGGGGAACATCTAGCTCAATTGGCATGACACTACTTATAAAGATAATGCTCTACATTCTACCTTGGTGAGTAGTGTCTGGGGTCTTAAAAGCCTATGAGCGGCCATCTAAGATACTCCACTGATCTCATCCCTTCGGGAACAAGGGAGAACGAAGAGAACAGGATACAAGGAAAAGATTAGTCCGAAGGACTAATGGTCCACAGCTACCAAGGCCTCCACGGGACTGAGCCCAGTACAGCTGGATGGTGCCCGGCTACCACCAATGACTCCTTTGACCAGGATCACAACAGAGGGTTCTGGGCAGAGCTGGAGTAGGATGTAGAGCATAATTTTAACTCCCAAAAAAAAAAAAAAAAGAAGACCAGATATACTGGCCTAAAGAATACTAGAGAAACCTCGAGAGTGTGGCCCCCAGACACCCTTTCAGCTCAGAGGGGAAGTTACCTTCAAGGTTCGATGTTAAGCCTGGGAATGGACACCCCAGTAAAACTAAATGGGACTAACGATGTACAGGAGTCCGGTGACAAGGGCCAGAAGGCAGAGGGAGAGTAGGAAACTGATGATAAGGAACACAAATTGAATAAGGACACTGTCGATGTATTGTGAGATTGTTGACCACTGCTATAGGGCAACATTTGTAGTAACTATTAAATGGGAGGCTGTTTTGTCCTGTAAGCCTTCATCTTGGGCGAGAATGGCAGCACAATTGGAAGAGCATAGTCAATATCACTTAAATGTGTAAGTAAAAAGTTTTGAAATGGTGTTTAAATAAAATAAGAATAAATAAATAAATAAATAAATAAATAAATAAATAAACAAATGAGACTAAAGAGGTACAATAGTCCACTGACAAGGTCCAGAAGACAGAAGGGGACAAGGAAGCCCCCTGGTGATAGGGAACACAAGGTGGAGTAAGGATATTCTTGATGTGCTGTGAGATTGTTAACCATTGTCATAGGGCAACATGTGTAGTAACTGTTAAATGAATAACTATTTTTTCTGTAAGCCTTCATCTTAAGTGAGAATAACAGCACAGTTGGAAGAGCGTAGTCAATGTCACTGAACTGTGAATGTAGAAATTTTTGAAACGGTGTATCTTTGGCCATCTGTAATTTTCATCAAAAAAAAAGGTTGAGAATTTAGAGGCTTAATACATTGTGGGGTTGTTAACCAATGTCAAAAAACAACATGTGTACTACTATTTCATGAGAAACTATTTGCTCTGTAAGCTTTCACCTGAAGTACAATAAAATATATATTAAAAAAAAAAAAAAAAAAAATGTAATTAAAAATCCTATTTATAAAAAAATTTTATATGCATGTATACTTAAGAATAACTTAACAAGAAAATTATTAAGTATTTCTGAAAAGTATTTTTTTCTAACTTGAATAGATATCAAAATACTTCATTCATTTGTGTATAGGAAGAGTCAACTGGTAAAGCCAACAATTTATGCCAATTGATATATATAAATTCATTGCAATTCTGATAAAAATCCAAACTATTTTCAAATGAAACCTGCAAAGTTAATTCTAAAGGTTATCTGCAATAGTAAATGTCACCCAAAAGTCAAAAACTGAAAAAAAAAAAAAAATGACGGGGGGATTTGCCCTAGCCTATAGCAGAACAAAGTCTAAAGCCACACCAGTTAAAACAGAGAATCCACCTACATTAAAAATATAGTTACATAGACATAAACATAGAGCTAGAGATGGAGAGCTCTATGTTTATGTCTATGTAACTATATTTTTAACGTAGATAGGTTCATAGACCTAGAGATGGAAAGGGAGCCCTGGTGGTGCAGTGGTTAAGAGCTATGGTTATTAACCAAAAGGTTGGCCATTCAAATCCAACAGCCGCTCCTTGGAAACCCTATGGGGCAGTTCTTCTCTGTCCTATAGGGTCACTATGACTTGGAATCTACTTGATGGCAATGGGTTTGTTTTTTTGTTTTTTTAGAGATGAAGAGAGAGAGAGAGAACACGCCCTCTCTAGGATACATCTAGTACTAACAATGGCAAAAGAAATAATATGGCATTAAAAATGAAGTCTTCCTGAGACTTCTTGTATCCTCAATGCATCGAGATCAGCCAGAGTGACCTCTAGAAGTTGAAAGTGGATGAGACTGTGCAATTCAGGAGCACTTTAAACATACTATGGAGTATCCATAAAGACCAAATGCCTGTAACATCTGAGTAATACTATGTTTAAATCTAATAACAATAATATGATTAAGGGTGAGCATTTAGTTATTCTTATTCATGGATCACAGTTTACTTTTTTTCTTCAGAAACATCGACCAGGGTTTCTCGACCTGACACTCTTGAAATCTGGGGGCATGTAATTCTTAGTTGTGGTAGACTTTCCTGTGCATTGTAGGATGTTTAACAGCATTCCTCACTCCAATTTCGATGAACAAAACCGTCTCCAGACATTGTCAAATGTTTCTTGGGGAGCAAAGTTGCCCCAGATTGAGAACAACTGCTGTGGACAGTTGAAATCAAGTCTCTGCCTCCTCTGGGCCTGCACTTGAGCAGCTGAGCATAGATGAAGAACACACGCAGTGTATGTGGCCTCATTTCAAGACTGCTAACATAAGTCTCGGATGGTCCCTCCATACTGCCTTGCATTCCTACATTATACCCTAGTCAATCACTCTCCCACACCCCAAGAGTCTAAGATAGGAGACAATTATTTCATACCTCCTCTTTTTTCAAATCTCTATCGATGCATCCTCAATCCTCACTGTAAACAAGTGGCTTTACTTTCTATTTCACTGAGAAAATAGAAGAAATCATAAAACAACTTTGTTATCTTTCCATCACGAGATTTACCAGCCTTCATGCATCTGTAGCTCTATATTCAACCTTTCCACTTGTTTCAGTGAATGATCTCTCCCTGCTCCTAGCTAAGGCCAAGTTCATCCACTGGTGCTGTGAAGCCCCTCCCCAGAAGCCTGCTGAAGATTTTCTCCTGCAATTATAGTTTTTCTTCAGCATCTTCAATTTCTCTTTCTCCTCTGAATCATTCCCATCAAAATACAAACATACTCTGATGCCACCACATTCTCTGCTCCCTTTGTAGCAAATTTCCTCCAAAAGATTATCTATACTCACTGTCTGCTTTTGCTCAACATCTATCCTCCCTTTGATCTATCTGCCTTTTTTTCCTAGTACTCTCCTGAATCCACACTCATCAAAGTCACCAAGGTCTCCATCTATCCTAATCCAAAGGTTAAGTCAGAGTCCTCACCAATCTCTCAGCAGCATTTGACACAGTTCATCATTTCTTTCCCACGTTTTCTGGGACGCTAAATCCTCCCATTTTCTCCCAGCTCAGTAGTGACTCCTTTGATGTTTCGTTTCCTGCCTCCTCCTCTTCCTGGCCACCAAAAGTTAGTGCTCCAAGGCCAGTCCTCAGCTCCTTCTATTCTTTTCACTAGTACACTCTCCCTAGATAACCTCGTCTAGTTTCGTGGCTTTAAATACCACAGATGACCCTCCCACCCCCCAATTAGCCTGGACAATTCCTCTGCTGTTCGGACTCATACCCAACTGTGAACCAGATATTTCCACTTAGAGGTCTAATAGGCATTTCAAGTTTAGCATACACATAACCAAGCCCTTTATATTTAACCCATGCCTCCCCAGCGCTCCCCATCTCAGTGAGTGAGAAGAGCCACCCAGTTGCTCAGTCCTAAGACTTAGAAGTCACCATTAACTCTTCACAACCAACATTCAATCCAACTGCAGTTCCTATTAGCTCTGCCTTCAAATTATTCCAGAATTTCACCCCATCTCATAATCTCTGCTGCTAACACCCTGGTCAAAGTCTTTGTCTCTCAACTTATTTTCAGTGCAATAGACTTCTACACCTCGATAGTCTATTCTCCAGAAAGCAGTCAGAGTGACATTTTGAAAAATAAAGTCACCTCTCTCTGATTACAAAATATCAATAATGACTTCCCTTCAACTTATAATAAAATCCAAATTCTCTACCAAACTGTGGCTGTCATAGAATGCACCACACAGATCTCCAACTACAGGGAGCGTAATTGACAAAGGCCCTCTGTGCAATGCTCTAGAATTCATCACTGTGTTTGTACCGAGTCTATGCTTTCCACTGAAAATCGCAGGGATACTAAATCAAACTGGTTCCTGAGATTCACAAGACTCCACTGATGGGCTCAATGACCTTGCTTAACCTTCCTTATGTAATTGTTCTTAGTTGCTGTCCTTAGTTGTTGTTAGTTGCTGTCAAGTCAATTTCAACTCATAGTGACCCCAACACTGACACCCAATCTTCTTTGTTTCTCTTTACTTAGCACAAATTTGCATCATAGCATCACACTGTGATGGCTCTCCAGCCTTCACTGGAACTCCTCATCTTGTCTCACATGGGTATTCACTAATAAAATTCATTTAATCCCATCTTAGCATCTGCTTCTTAGAGAACTCAGACTAACACCTGTGTCAGCAAGACTGTGTATGATATGGTCCTCGACTGCCTTGTCTATCTCATCTTTTATTTCTCTCTCCCTGACACACACCACTCCATCAATGCTAGCCTTCACCTTGCCCCTAGAACATGCCAAGTGGTTTTTCCCAGGCTCTTTGCCCTTGCTGAATCCTCTCCTGGAATGCTCCTACCCTCGATCTTCTTCGAATGATTCACTCCCTCATCATTCAAGTCTCTGCTACTGAGAAGCTTTCCTGGACCATTCTTTTTAAAGGAGTCCTCATCCCATCAGAATATTTATCTACTCTAATGTACGTTTTTACAGCACTTATCACTAACTAAAATTATTACAATATTAGTTGTTGATTGTTATAATTTATTGTTAATTATTAAATGTTAATTTTCTCCCCCACTAGAATAGAAGCTCAGTGAGGGCAAAGACATTGTCTGTTCATGACTGCAACCCCGCTGCCTGGCATACGATAGGAGTTCAATAAAACAAAATTAATTTTGTGAAATTAATTATTTAAATGTTATATTTCCGCAATGATAATACACATATTAATTTTGTTGCCTTTAGCAATTCGTATTTACCACCATTCAAAGTACATGTATTTAAATTAAGATATTGTCTTATTTCAGTTAGGGCACCATTCTGATAATGCTCCACTTTTAAATTCTGATCTTATCATCTAGTGATAATATTTATAGATATCCACAAAGGGTGAGAATTTCTGATATCTGAGATCCATCAGCAAAGTCTCTGGAGGTCCCAATGTTTGTGAAGCATAGTAAGCCTTCATAGATCTGATATTAAGCAAGTATACTTGTAACTTTGAATAAACTGAGGCAGCTGGAGAAGGTGAAGGTGAAATTCTTTGGACTGATTCTTTACTTTTAACATTGCTGGTGAGAAACTAAATGTGGAAGCATTTCTATTAGATTTTTATTGAGCACCTACTACAATGTTTTTAGAATAGCTATAAGCTCTGTGGGCAACTTTGGTAAGGTATGTAACCCCGTATTACATCACATTATCTCTTTGGGTAAAATAGAATATCCTTGTAATGATTCAACTTATGATGCAATTTTTCTGGCAAGAAAATGTCTGTCTATACTTGCCCTGTCTTTCTCACCAGAATACTGTGAGCCTTAAAAAAATGTTTGATCTAAAGTTGTTTTGAAAAAGTTAAGTGACTTAAATCCAAACTAGTATTGCCCCAAAAATCCAGTCCCTACCCTGGAAATCTTACTTTCTAAGGTGAGCATTATGATTGCTGTGCATGTTGGCGCTTATAGCTTTAAAATTTTGTGGGCCCAGGGACTATATCTGTCATATCCTTTTCTGTCATATAAAACCCCAAAAACGGGGGTGGAAATGATGACAACAATCACAAACAAATAATATATAATCAGGAAGAGAGATAGAATGAATACATTTTAACCCCTATTATGAAAACTCTAAGTGGACTAGGCTGGCTAAGTCTGGAAAGAGTCCGTTGGTGAGGTGAGTCATAGGCTGTAATTGAAGGATAGGAGTGTATTGCATGAAAAGGAATTGGGGGGGTATTCCAGTCAGAATGAGTGGCATACGTGATGGTTAGATGGTGGGAAAGGGTGAAACCAGATATTACTTGCAGGAAAGCTGTCAAGGATATTTGCTAAAATCAGAGTAGGGTCTTACTTACAACAAAAAAATCAATAAATACAGACTAGTAGGATTTTGGAAACGCTGGTGGTATAAGTGGTTAAGAGCTATCGCTGCTAACCAAAAGGTTGGCAGTTCAAATCCACCAAGCACTCCTTGGAAACTCTATGGGGCAGTTCTACTCTGTCTTATAGGGTCACTATGAGTCGGAATTGACTCGACAGCAACGGGTTTGTTTTGCTTTTTTTTGAAGGATTTCAATTTGTGATGCTGGTAGAGAGATAAAATAATCAGGAGTTTTAGCTTCAAGTTAAGAGAATATGGAGGACCTTGCAGGGTTCTGGGATAGAAGCCCACTATGCAGACAAGCTAACAACACAGTGACTCTATGAATTGTAGAACTGGATCTGAATAGAAATAGACAGAGGGGATGTGGTGGAGTCTTCCACATGAACTCTTAAGTCAGTTCTTATCAGACATTAAGTATACAGAAAAAAACATTATGGGAAAACATTACCACAGCCCAGAACCAAAAAAGAGAACATTTCCAAGGAACAAATGGGTTAAGGGCTCAAAATAAAGGAGTTTGAACTTCTGTTAAAACAATACTCCAAACGTAGTATCCTCAGGTATGATTTTTTAAAAAAGTGTCATATAGACAGAAATCATAAAACTAGAGCCTGAGTAAATACTGCCTGTAGTGACTAATATCAACAAAATATCACTAAAATGATGAGTAATAACTCATAACCACATCCTGGAGACTCACCTACACCAGCATTTCCTAATGTTATCTAAGCACAGAACACTTTATAAATTATAAAATATAACACCAACCTAGAAGAGATTATGCACACTTGATTGAAAGAAGACAGCAATAAATAACTCCTTCAAGAAAATATCAAAATTGGATTTTACATGTTTGAGAGGCAATAAGCACTGAATAAAATCACAAATAAATTAAGTCAGAAAATGCTCTGTATTTTAGAGATAGCTAATGAAATATTTTGAGCAGTGGTGGTTCAGTGGTAGAATTCTTAACTTCCATATGGGAGAGCCAGGTTCAATTCCCAGTCAATGCAATTCAAGCACAGCCATCAACCTGTCTGTCAGTGGAGGCTTGCTTGCATGTTGTTGTGATGCTGAACAAGTTTCAAGGGAGCTTCCAGGCTAAGATGAACTAGGAAGAAAGGCTGCCAATCTACTTCCAAAAATCAGCCAGTGAACACCCTATGGATCAAAACTGTCAGATCCACAACCGATCGTGAGGATGACGGAGGGCTGGCCAGCTTATTGTTCTGTTGTGCATGGGGCTGCCATGAGTAGGAGGCTGACTGGATGGTAGCTAACAACAACAACAATGTAACACAGACAGCCTCAGGGTTACGAACCTCCAACTTACTTCTTGCACTAAAGCACATGTAAGGCTAAATAAGAACTGTTTGCACCTGTTCCAACTTACCTATAAATTCCACTTAAAGACACAGGAATAGATTTTGTTCGTAAGCCGGGGACTGCCTGTATTTAGGAATGAAATGTCATGATATCTATAATTTACTTTAAAATACTTCTCTAGAAATATATACATTTATAAAGAAAATTGTCTATATTTTTTTAAACCATTAAACCTAAAGGACAGTTCAAGAGCCAACATATTGGATCAGAACAGTGGAGCTGCCAATATTGTGGTGTGTGCCAAAGAATCTGCAAAACCATGCTATCGTTTCAAGCCATAGAGTTCAAGTTTTAGATGTCCTTCCAAATATATTCAAATCAGAAAGCAGTAAATGAAGGTCTTTGAGATGATAGCTAGTCTATCCATCCTTCTTTAGGCAGAGAGACCTCAAAGTCTTCCAACTGAGGGACGAAAGAGTGCCGGGGAAAAATAACTGATATCCATAGAAGATGACTGAGTTCTTGGAGATGGTACAGTGAAACAGAACCCTGAAATCCTGATTCTAAATTCCTTACAGCACAAAACTCGTTCACCAGTATTGGGCATCTATTTCTCCACAGCAGTCTTAAAGCCTTGGTTGACAAATAAATGATGAAAGAAATTTAAGAGACGCTCTTGCTACAGATAGAACACACTCTTAATTAAACATTACTTAAATTTTAACCAATAAATATACATTAAAAACTAGAAGTCTCAACTATTGCTTTTTCAACTAAGAGTTCAGATAAGGCAATGGAGAAAGTCTTCCACTTTTAAAAACATAAACTAGAAATTACAAACAGTCATTGCTTTACCTCACATGCAAGCTTCCTTGTCTTTTGTTCACCTCCACACAAAAACATAAGTAGAATGGTTTCTCCATAAAATTCCTTTTCCAAAACCTACCAAGAAGTCTTGAAAAAGCCTAATGTAGTACATATTAATTGTAGATGGTGTCAATTTTTCTTCTACATATTACAAAAATAAAGCTAGCTAAAAGATTTATACTCACTGCTAAGCAAAGTTTCTGCATTTCTTTTCCTACTGTTTCTAATTACTAAGTTATTTCGAATGTGTGTAAACCATAAGAGTTTGCCTAAAGGCTAAGCTTGACGTCTTTAGAACAATACCCCTCCTTATTGCCCATCTCAATGACCTGTTCCCACTCCTCATTCTTTTTGACCTCTCTTGACCACCCATTCATTCCTGAAACTCTCTCCTTTCTTCATGTCACAGACACTGTCCCTCCCTAGTTCTTTTCTCTGATGTTTCCATCCCTTTTTGACAAGCTTCTAGTTGTCACTTATCTTAACTGAGTGTTTTGTACAAGATTCTCTCCTGGTCTCTTTGCTTTTTGCTTTTTCACACTGGTTCCAAATGCAACGTAACCAATTCATGACTTTAGATACTAATTACTGCACTTATAGTACAAGCCTGAAGCCTCACCTAGACCCTGGTCTATGGCTTCATATGCCTTCAGGCATCTCCACAGGAATGTTCTCAAACTGATTCAAAACTGAACTCCTTCCCACTTACAATCCTCTTATCCTCCAAAAGTGGCTTCCCTTTCCACCTACTCTAATGGTTTCACTGTTAATCTTCTTTACCTGACTATTTTATTTACATATTGTTTGTGGCTACTTCTGGTCTAAAACAGCAAAGTTCAGTAATTGTGACAGAGACCATATGCCCACAAAGCCAAAATATTTACTAAGTAGACCTTTACAGAAAAAGTTTTCTTACCCCAATCTAGCAGATAGCTCTATCCTAACAGTTAGTGAGTTGTTTTTAAGCTGTTTGCATATCACTTTCCACCACCAAATCCTAGGCTTCTTTAGGATAGGGTCTTATTCCTTTTTTTATCTCTATATAAAGCACAGCACCTGGCACACAATATTTACTCAATAAATATTGGTGAACGGTTTTGAACTCCCTCCAGGAAATTTTGTAGTCATTTTTTGACTCTTCCTACTTCATACCCTAAATCCAATCTGCTCTCTCCGCAGATTGTTGGTTCTGTTAGATTGTTTGCAAGAATCGCTGCAAGAATTCCCTCTTTCTTTCCATGCTCTTGATTAATCCCTTCCAATACTGACTCTGGATTTGGTCATATTACTTGATTTGGCCAAAGGGATAGTAACAAATATAATGCAAACAGAGACCTGAAGAGAACTTAAGCACTGGGCTTGCCCTCTTGCTCCACTTGAAACCTTGATACCACTAGGTGAATGAATCAGGATAGCCTGCTAGATGAGAAAAGACACATGGCCAAGTTAGCCCCTCACTGCAGCCAACAGCCAGATGTGTGCGCGAGGGCATCGAATGCTAGCTGACTGCAGATACATGAGGAAACCCTACTGTGTGAGTAAGCCCAGCCAAGATCAACAAAAGAACTGCCCAGATGAGCCTAGCCCAAATTGCTGACCCACAAATTCATGAACTAATGAATCATTGTTTTAAGCCAGCATGTTTTGGGGTATTTGTTATACAGCATAAGCTAGCTGATACATACATTTTAAATGTCTCCATGATTTATGCCTTAATCTTTACCCCCAAACCACCAAAGTAGTGTCCATTACCACTTTATTCTCCATCCACATGCTCATACTAGGATAACACCCCAACTTGTCTTCTTGCTTCTGGTTTCTATTCAGATATGTAAAACAATCCTGCCAAATTAATCTTCTTATAACTTTTCTGTTACCATATCCCAATCAATAATAAATAATGACAACTTATCTCCTAAATCTAAAATCCAACCTAATTCTAGAGCCACATAATTCTGTAATTCTAGAACCATTATAAACTCCATGAAGAATAATTCATAGTCTATTAACCATATCATTTCCCCTTCTTTATCCATCTAAATTGTTATGATGCTGAACAAGTTTCAGTGGAGCTTCCAGACTAAGATAGACTAGGAAGAAAGGCCTGGTGAACTACTTTTGAAAATCAGCTAATGAAAACCCTATGGATCACAATGGTCCAATCTGCAACCAATCATGGGGATGGCACAGGACCAGACAGCATTTCATTCTGTTGTGCATGGGGTCGCCACGAGTCAGGGGCCAATTCAATGGCAGCGAATGACAACAACAACCCATCTAAACAAGTTTCAACCTCACTGTCACCTCCAAATCCAAATCAGCTGTCACTTCACATTTAGAGCTTACCATTTTCCAAGGAGCATTACCGTTTCTTCTATAAAGACAGCAGCTTCCACTTCTAAGCATTAACCCTAGAGAAGAGAGAATTAATCTGTATATTATCACAGTAAAGAATGTTACTGAGTTTAAGAGTTGTTAATTGCAGCATTGTATGTAAAAGTAAAAAACTGGAAAGGACCTAAAAGCCCATGATCAGGGTATTGATTAAATAAATTATGGTACATCCATATTACAGAATATTGTTTAAAAGAATTCTACATGTATAACATGAAAGAAATAGCTAAGACATGTATTTATAAAAAAAACAAGTTACTGAATGGTAGTTATAGTATGGTTCCATTTAAGTAAAATAAGCAAAAGCAAAAAAATGTGTGTGTATGTTTATATATTAATAGAAAAAAGATTGGAAGGATAAGCACTAAATGGATAAAAGTGGCAACCTCTAGGGAGGGGAGTAGAGTGGAAGGATGTGGTGAAGAGGCATATTCATGTTTCACTTTATATATTTCTGTGTTGTTTGAAGTGACAATATATTCATGGATAATTTACTTTTTTTTTTTTTTAGTGAGACAAGAATGCTCTACCACCACCATCATTACCCCTGAGAAATCACAGAGATTGTCTTAGGCTGGGTTCTCTAGAGAGGCAAAACCAGTAAAGTGTATAAGTATATATGGAGAGAGATTTATATCAAGGAAATGGCTTACACAGTTGTAGAGGCTGGAATGTCCCAAGTCCATGGGTCAGGACAGAAGCTTCTCCTGAATCACGTAGCCACATGGGCTGGTGAACCCAAGATCAGCGGGGCTGTTGCTCACAGGCTGTGAAGATCAACGAATCCCACCACTAACAGGTAAGACAGCAGGTAGGCTGCTAGCTCAAGTCCCAAGAACCAGAGGTCAGATGAACAGAAGCCAGCTGCAGGATCCAGCATGAGCAAAAGCCCAAGAGCCTTGCCAGAATGTCCATTAACATTCAATGCAGGCCACATGCCCAAGGAAATTCCCTTTCAACTGATTGGTTACTCACAGCAGATCATAGAGGTGATCACATTATAACAAATCTCATTATGGACATGATCACAACATTATACAACTGTCAAACCACTGTGAATCACAGCCCAGCTAAACTGATACACAACTTTAACCGTCACAGTAACATAGATTTTTTTTTTTCCCTTAGTGATGGTAATCTACCTGCACGCTAGTCTACTGATATTTGGTGCTCTATATTAGGAGTCAGCAAACTACAGTACATGAGCCAAATCCAGCCTGTCATCTGGCTTTGTAAATAAAATTTTATTGGAACACAACCATGCTCATTTGTTTACATATTGTCTATTGCTGCTTTCAAGCTACAAGGGCAAATTGGAGTAGTTGTGATGGAGACCATATGGCTCTCAAAGCCAAAAATATTTAATATCTATCCCTTTACAGAAAAGGTTTGCCAACTCTTGTTCTGGAACAATGACAACAACAAATTTAATAGATGGTTGTATGAAGCTCAGACTCATATGATTGATCCTACTCCAGTCATGCTCAACTTGTTAACTGCCACAGACATTATCAATAACAGAAAAATACAAGAAAAAACTGATTTTTTGCCTAAAGACATTTCCCCCTCACATAAATTTAATTTTCTTTAAGTGTCAACATGATGTTTAAAAGATACAGTGTTTTGGTTGGACTCCGTTTTTACCATGTCTAGACAAAACCCCTTATCTTTTGTATTAATTGAAGTGGAGCAATTTATTTTATAGTAAAGCCTTTCTGCCTGCCATAGATACTATATTATTTTTCATTTACTTAGAAGAAGAATGTAGACTGCCAGTAAATTTTAAAGTTGCTTATATTGCTTAAAGATTTACTGTTATCACAACAGTAAGATTTTGAACATTCAAAAGAGCTTGAATTAGTGCTATATATTTTCCTTCAAATTGAAGGAAAACAAAATTCCCATTCTTTTGGCTAATAGAATAAATCAGCGGAATTAAAGAACGACGTTTCCTGGGAGCATGATAAAATCAGCAATATTTGGCATAGGAAGAGACAACTAATAGTACATGCACTATAGAAGAAGGCAAGTTCATAAATATCGTACTATGGCAAATTTACAGCTAGCAGAGACACTACAAAATAATAACTTTCTATAGTATTTTGTTAATAGAGTATTTACCAAAAATCTATTATTGCTATTCATAAGTGCCAAGAACCTTTCATCTGAGAGAGCGCTCTGTCTAAATCTAAAAAATTATCTATACACTACCCCTTACTTATCAACAGAGGTTCCAAAGACCAGGTAGTTACGCGAAAATTGGTGTTATGCAAAAATGGAGGGTGACCCCACCAGATCACAAATTGGAGGATGAATATATCATCACATAACTGCCAAATTACATCATTACATAACAGCCAAACCACTGAGAATCATGGCCCAGCCAAGTTAATACATAACCTTAACCATCATAGTTAGTGTTACTCTCGCCTCGCACCTTGGCGTTTGTTATTGCCAGGTGTACGTCATTAATGCTCAAAATAGTCGGGTAGTAGATTTTTTACTATTGTCATAAATGCAAAATGTCGGATAATGAGAGAGTGGATAAGTGAGAAGTAGGTGAATTTCTCCCTGCACTAATCAACAATTTTGGACACTGCCACAAAGCTACTCAACCTGAAACAGAGCTTTCATTGTGTCAGAAACCTCAGGGGAATTGGATCCAAAGCTCTTCCATCCAAGACCCTCCATGATCCTTCTCCAACTCGCTGCCTCCTGTAATCACTCCAACTTCATTCCCTGCTCTTCCAAGACAATGTAAACCTTCATTCCAGGCTGTCCTTTCTCACTGAATCGATCTTCTCTTCTTCTAGCTGACTTTAAACCCTTCAACTCCCTTGAGGTTTTTTAAAACAAATGATCATTTTAGCACTATATTATTTCCAGTTGTGCACATAAGCTCACCACCTTGTTTGTCTATCATCTTTCTTCGACAAGAATAAGACATAGCGTCTTGTAAAAGGCACAGACTATGTCTTACTTTCCATATATTTTCCATTAGCAGTTAGTCAAAGGACAATAAGGTATACTCAAAAATATTCTTGAACAAACCACAGAAAACATAAAATAAAATTAACAGTTCTGTTTTCCCAACATTCAGACCTACATGCAGCTCATTGGGAATTAATGTGCTCACGTTATAGAATGTCAAAATGGTATGCAGAGCAGTGCATTAGACCAGAAGTTAGAAAACCTAATTACCAGGCAGTCTTTGCCATCATTGGAAGAATTTAAACTACTTACACTCAATCCTTTCATCATAAAATTAGGGAGTCGATGAAGATAATGGCTAAGGTTCATTCCAGCTCAAAAATACTGTTTCCACCTACCTGCTACTTACTAAGTGTATGACCTTAGGCATGTCACTTAACTTCTCTAAGTTTCAGTTTTCTTTTCTTTAAAATGGGGGTCATAACAGTACTTACTTTGCAGAGTTGTTGTAATAATTACACCAGATAACACAAGCAAAACACTCAGCACAGTGCTTGCATGCGGTAAATGTGCAAACAGTATTTATAGTTATTTAGTTATTATCATAAAGGATCATTCTACCGCTATTGTTACTAATTAGCAACTAAACAAATTAGTGGTACCTCAAACCAAAGGTACCACCATCCTTGGAAGAAATATGGCAGTAGGAAATATTCACACTAAGAGTTTATCTGATTTTAAAATATTTCATAAATACTGAACAGAATTCTTTCATTCAGTGGTTCTGGAGGGCTACTGAAGATTTTACGCCCAGAGGCAAAAGCAGGTTTATTTAAACAGATATCCACTTGTATCTGTTAAAAGATAGTTTTTTTAAAAAAAGATAAAATCACAACTCTTATGCAAATAAGTCAATATGTGCATCAAATATTTTATTTAACTCATTAAATTAATGAGGGAGCCAGTAAGATCTTAACGAGTTCAAAGAAAATTTTGAAAACTCCCCACACATGTAAGCAATCAGGAATGCTGAAATGAATTCACAAATAGATGCAAAACTGGCCAACATCCACAGGGTAAGAATCACCTGCATCTGCACCAGATAAAATTCATTTTCACTTCTATGGACAAGAATCATTTGCTTGCTATTTGTTTTCTACAGTTTACAGAGTTTTAAAATAGCTCAAAGACAATGAAAGTCACAGATAACGCAGAAGAATGCGTAGACAGGACACTGAGAAATCTTTTTTTGCTAATTTCAAAGTCTTTCACAGGTTCCCCTGACATATCTAAACAACCAACTGTAAAAGAATTGCCCTTCCCTCCTTTGCTTTGAAGTTACTCCACAGGAGATGTCTGTCACCTCTTCTACTTTAGTTTCTTCTCGAAAGACCTGGTGGCACAATGGTTAAGAACTTGGCTGCTAAATTAAAGGTCGGCAGTTTGAATCCACCAGCCGCTCTTTGAACAGCAACTGATTTGGCTTTGAAACGCCTGACTATCTACTTAAAAAAAAGAGTGATCGAAAACTCTACAAGCACAGTTCACACTTGGGGTAGCCATGAGTAGGAATAGACTGGAGGACAAGTTTGTAGATTTCTTTCTTTCTTTTTCCTATTCAAGCTTATGCATTTTTTTGTTTGTCTTCTTTTATTACAAGTGTGACTCACAGTTCCCAAGCCCATACTAGCCTAAGGAAAGGTTCAAGAATCTAGGTCACAATGATGGCATCATGGCACTCATCTTGGCCTCTAGTCCTTACTAGCAAAATCTAGAACATTTTTATCTTTTTTAAAAGACCCCTGCTACAGTATCATATATGCTTCACTATGCATGACTGTCCTCATCGCCAACTCAGGGCATCAGTTCCCCTTCTAGCCTTTAGATTGGGGGTCTCAGGATGCCATTGATCTCTCTGGCCCTAGTCACTACTATAGTCACATCTTCCTGAAGTCATCCATTTTGTCACGTGAAGTTTCTTATTTGCCAGGTCTTTCTTCCTTGGAGCCACTGGCTAAGTTTGAACTGATAACCTTTTGGTTAGCAGCCGAGCACTTAACCATTGCTCTACCAGGGCTTCTTGGAGAGATTCACAGGGGGAGATATAATTTACTTTAAACTACCAAAATGCAAATAAAAACAACACAAGGCAAAAAAAAAAGGATGAGAAGTATCTAAAAGCTTAGTACATAACAGGAGCCCAATAAATGCTAGAACAATTTCCTATATGTCCAAAATAATATATTCACATTTAATAAAATAAATAATAATTTGTTAACACCATCCAATACCTAGTTCAAATTCAGCTTTTCCCAGGTGTTCCAAAAGTGTCCTTTACTGTTGGTTTAGCCAAACCAGGATCCAATGCAGGACTGTGCATTACAAACAACTAGTTGCTGTGTTCCTTAAGTCTCTTTAATTTAGAAAAATCCCTTTTTTATTGCCCCTGAACAAGAAGCAATTATTAAAGAAACAAGATTAGCTGTCCTTTAAAATGTCATAGCTTCTGGATTTGTCCACATGCTTTCTCATAGTACTTATTTGACTTGTTGGTTTATCCCCTATTTTTCTAGAAACTGGAAGCTACAACTAAAGACTTGTTTATATTCAAATCAAACAATTTTGACTGGATGGAATATATCATCACATTTAATCAACCAGTTGGAGTTGAGTTGATTCCAATTCATGGCAACCCCATGTGTGTCAGAGTAGAACTGTGTTCCATAGAGTTTTCAATGGCTGATTTTTAGGAGGTAGATCTCCAGGCCTTTCTTCCAAGGTGCCTCTGAGTGGACTCAAACCTGAAACCTTTAGCGGTCAAGCACTTTAACAGTAGCAGTCTAGCCATTTAACAGTTTGCAACATCACTAATGATGGTTGTCCCATCATTAATGATGCTAAAACTGACAGATTTCTTAGCCCTCTAATGGAGCCACTAGCAGTTAATAAAACATTGGGCTCCTCTGTTCATTGATATATTTTGACAGGATAACCTGGGGTGTTAACTACCGTGTACAAATTTGTTTCAGTGAGAAAACACTTCAGAATCCTTAGCAACATACTAACAACCTAAAACTTCAGAATACTTCCTTTTGAAAACAAACTGCCAGTAATAGTTCGTTTAAATTAAAAATGGGACTTCAGCTCCCTGGGCTTGTTGCTTCTTCTCCAGCACAGCGCCTTGGCCACAGCACTGCTGAGTGTGGAGACAGGCTCAGGACTCTAATGTACACTTTCCCAGTTCCTTCTCCTTTCCTCCCACAGCCAGCTTCCCAGTCTTTCTTTATCTTTGTGGTTCTCTGAACTCTTCATGTTTCATTTCCCCCAGGGAGCCCAAAACAACAAGCACAAAATTCCTAGCAAACACTCTGACACTCAGATCCTCTATTGCATTTCAAGTCTGAGGATCTTGGAAGTTAGCAATTGTGCAATTGATCTGCAAATTCAAACCAAGAAACTTAAATTCAGAAGAACATTTGCCCGGAGGACCCATGAAAAGTTGGTTTTTAAGTACTAGCTTGAGTACTTCTTAATTTTCAGCAATCATTTTTCAGGAAATCAATAATGATAATCTAATGCTGAGATAAGTCAATGCAACTGCCCTTACAGAAATGCCCCACTTACTAAGCTGCTTGAACCAGAAGTCTATTATCATAAAGAAACAAAAAAAAAAAAACAAGCCCACTGCCATCAAGTCAATTCCAACTCGTAGTGACCTTTTTAGGACAGAGGGAACTGCTCCATAGCGTTTCCAAGGCTGTCATCTTTAGGAGGCAGGCTGCCACATCTTTCTACCATGGAGTGGCTGGTGGATTGGAGATGCCAACCTTTCGGTTAGCAGCCAAGCTGTTACCGCAATAACGCAGATTGGAGCCACCTGACACAATAACAAATTCTGAGACAGGTGTGAGGTGAGCAGCAAGAGTTTTATCATATATCGGTATATAGGAGACAGAGGGGAACAGATTCCTTCAAAAACCCATCTCCCCAACTGGAGACTTGCCGAAGGCTTTATAGGGACAGGATTATGGGTCTTAGAAGTTTGTGTTAGTTCCTAACTTGAGGTAGTCAAGTCTCAGATGAGTTCATCTTTTACTGGCATTTTTTGGGGTTATCTGGTAACATCCTGGTTTTCTTGTCACAAGACAGGTGCTTTGTTTGGTTTTTCATTCCTAGATCATTACCACTGGTTTTCTGCCCTCCACAGAGGAACATTGGTTGATCTTAAACTTTTTCTAGAGACTGGAACAGGAGGGAAAGAAAAGATCATTAAACGATGTGGGGTTTAGCAATGGAGAGTAATAATAGTGAGCCAGACCTATGCAGCCTCTTTGCCACGTAGCCCCTTTCAAAGCACTTTACCCACTATGCCACCAGAGTTTCTTGTCTTCAAGAAAGTCAGGCTAAAATCCAGGAGACATGCAAAGCTGCATCCAACCTGCCTTCCAGGGAAAAGAAATAAACCTTGAAAGTTAAATTGAAAAACTTAGTCAAATACATAAATTACATGTTCATTAAAGTTACAAAGTAGGGAATATAGTGATGGGGCAAGTATATGAAATCTTGGCTATCGGAAGAGGGATTACTGTGTATATAGTTAACTTGAATAAAAAACGGTTTGAGTCCACTCTAGTCATTTTCACCAGAGAAGATAAGAATCTAAGTCTCCAGCAACTAAGGAAAGTTTGTTGTTCACACTTAGAATGAGATAGTCCAATCTCTTACAAAAGCAGCTCTGTGCTGGTGATTCACATAGACATGTTTACTTAAGTTTGCAGGTCTTTGCAGTGGTTAAGAGCTTGGCTGCTAACCAAAAAAGGTCAGCAGTTCGAATCCATCAGCCCCTCCTTAGAAACCCTATTGGAATTTCTACTCTGTCCTATAGGGTCACTATGAGTCAGAATTGACTCAACAGCAATGGGTTTTTGGTTCCTACAAGAGGGAATAAACTCAATTTATGAACTTATCAATAGGTGACACTGTAGGGAGGCAGATTTCATCTTGATGTCTTCCAGACAAGAATTTTTAATAACTAGACTTGTATCACGGTGGAATGAGCTGTCTCAGGAGATAGGGGTTGATGGATGTGCTCTAGTGAAGGCTGGACAGACTGATGTGTTCAATTGTACAGGTTGTGCACTGCCCAAGTGTGTCTGGCCACAGGGTGAATAGGGGCTGAAATCCAGCACATGTTGCACATGCCAAGCTCTGAGATTTGATATAGAACTGTCACATCTAAAAGGAGCCTGTCTTAGTCATCTAGTGTTGCTTTAACAGAAATACTACAAGTGGATGGCTTTAACAAAAAGAAGTTTATTCTCTCACAGTCCAGTAGACTACAACTCCAAATTCAGGGTGTCAGCTCCAAGGGAATGCTTTCTCTATCAGCTCTGGAAGGTCTGTGTCATCAACCTTCCCTTGGTCTAGGAGCTTCTCTGAGCAGGAACCTCAGGTCCAAAGGACGCGCTCTGCCCCCAGCACTGCTTTCTTGGTGGTAGGAGATTCCATTGTGTCTCTGCTCACTTCTCTCTTTTATATCTCAGAAGAGATTGGCTTAAGACACTATCCAATCCTGTCTCATCAGTATAACTGCTGCTAACCCATTTTATTACATCATAGTGATAGAGCTTACAACACATGAGGAAATCACATCAGATTACGAAATGGTACACAATCATACAATACTGGGAATCATGACCTTGCCAAGTTGATACGCACATTTTTGGGGGGACATAATTGAATCCATGACAGAGGTGGTAACTTTGTCTTCCCTGAAACTATTGCCAGTTTCCAAGCCATGTACCCAGAGAGTACCTTTTTTTAATGCAAACTAAGCCTTTGGACATTCTTTGGACATAGTATCAGGAGGGATCAATCCCTGGAGAAGGACATCATGCTTGGTAAAGTAGAAGGGCAGCAAAAAAGAGGAAGACCCTCAACAAGATGGATTGACACAGTGGCTGCAACAATGAGCTCAAGCATAACAACAATTGTGAAGTTGGCACAGGACTGGACAGTGTTTCCTGCTGTTCTACATAGGGTTGCTATGAGTCGGAACCGATTTGACGGCACCTAACAACAACAAGGCACTTTTGCAAGCTATTGGTGATCCTGGCTAGCTGACTTTCCCTCATAGAGAAACTATAGATAGAATAGATTAATGCACAGGGTAATACCTAGTTCAATAGAACTAGATGAGTACGAAGGACCTTTTTGATGGTGGTATTCTGTGTATCTCCTTGATGGTTTTACAAAATAGCCCCTGAATTCTTTGACTCTCCTCCCAGTAACAGGTGGGGTCTATGTCCCTTCATTTTCAATCTGAGCTCTGTGACTTCTTGGCTAATAAAATTTGTCAGAAGTGACACACTGTGCCAGTTTCTGAGCCCAGACCTTATGAAACTGGCAGCTTCTACTTCCTGTCTCTTGGAACACTCATCCATGGAACCCTGCCACCATGCCTTGAGGAAGCCCAAACCATCTTGTGGGGAGACCCACATGGAGAAAAAGTAGCACCAAGGAAGGAAACCATCTTGGAAGTAGAACCTTCTAGCCTCAGATGGTGGAGCAAAGATGAGCTGACCCAGCCAAGCCCTGCCCAAATTGTAGATTAACTAGCAAAATAGATGATCATTATTATTTTAAGCCCCTATGTTTTGGGGTAGTTTGTTTAGTATAAGAAGAGTCTGTGATGTAATGAGACCAGGACTCCAACCTCATATTTCCACAATATGCTTGACACTGGCAGGGCAGAACCTTCCTCTGAGGAGTCCTCAATTTATTCTCACATGTTACAGGCGGTGGCCTTTGTCCCTCATCTCCTCTTCCACTCCCCTAATTTGGTATAAAATCCCAGTCATGTTAAAGATGCTGAGCCCCAACTACTGCAGGGTCTGTGTCCTCACTGTTTTTCTTTCTTGAGGAGTCACAGGCTTGACTGAGCCACACACTGGACCCTTCCAGACTCCTCCTAGGCTAGTTCTGTGCCCCAGGACAGAAGTACGTATCCTTGGGGCGCTGGCACAGCGGAATAAGATAGGAAGCAAAGCATACTAGATCCAGAAAGCTGCTGTCTACTTTGGCCTTCCAACTATCTGCATGCTGAGAGGGAGCACACCAACCAGGAAAAAGGGCAGGGAACGCAGGGAGCTGCCTGACCTTGGGCTCTGGTTCCAGTCGCTCCACGGTAGATCAAATCGGCCTGCATTAATTAATACTGAGGAGGATAGGTTTCTCTGCATGGTCCTCCTGAGTTCAGACTCCTTCTGTTAAATTACTCCCCTCCCTTCACTCTCCCCCACAACCCCACTTTCATTTCAGAGAGGAAATAGTTAAAAGACTCCTGCCTTTCAGGGCATGGAAGGAGGCGGCAGCTTTGTGCTTTATAGTGGTAGTCTCCTTGGAGGGCTGGAACGTTAGGACGCTTTGCTGCACTGGAGTGGAGTAGAAGGTCTGGGAGCTTTTGGAGGATAAGGGGAGGACAGACAGGAGGCGTGTTCCTTTGGAGTTTTCTTTTCCTTGTGAGCTCTCGCGCGCGTGCACAATCATCCCTTTGGTCTGGCGATTGTGGAGAGACGCAATCCCACACCGTCACCGGAGGCTGGAGGCTCGGCCAGACCTCCCCAGAGAAGCCCTGCAGGGGAAGTTTTCCAAAGCGGAGGCAGCTGTGCAGAGCCGGGGCCGCTGTCGCGTTGGAGCCCAGGATACCAGCCGCCACCTTCCCTGCCACCCAATCCCGCCGATCAGGCTTCTCTTGTACAGGCGCTGTGCGCGCACCGGGCAGCCGTCTGCGCCCGCCGAGCTCCACGGTCAGTGAAACTCTTTCCTTTCGGGGACTCGGGTCGGGGTGGCGGTGACGCCGACTGGGCTCCTGGTTTAGGGCGAGAGTGGAGACCAAAGCGTTCTTGCCTGGTGGTTCTGCGGCTTGGGCTAAGCGCCGAAGCAGGGCTTGGCACCAATCTGCCCAGGGGCACGTGGTGGGGCGGGTGCCCTTCTGGGAGGGGTGCGCTCCAAGAATGTTTGGGGATTGGGGAACTAACCCGTCGAAAGCACCTCATTTCCGCTCTGGGGATTCTGATTTTTAGGAAAGGGAAGACCAACAGTTCTCTCTGGGTTTCCCTCTTTCCCAGGCATGCAAGAGCGTTGTGGAACATCACGCCCATGTTGTCACTTGCTCTGAAGCCTAGTTGTGAAGTTGGCTCGGGAGCCCTTTCTTACTCGCTTGCTTCTCCCCGCACGCTGGAGTGTGCCGAGGGTAGCAAAGCGCACTCGGTGTGAGGGACTGATGTGTTTTTGGGAAAACCCCCAGTGCAGATAGTCTTGGAAACCCGCCTGTGGAAGTCTAGGCATTTTGTTCTGTGCTCTCCTTTAAAGGACACTTGTTGCCTTTCAAGGAGCCCTTGTAGTGCAGTAGTTAAAGCGCTCGGCTGCTAACCGAAAGGACAGCATTGGAACCCACCGGCCACTCCAGGGGAGAAAGATGTAGCAATCTGCTCACTTAAAGATTTACAGCCTTGGAAACTATGGGGCAGTTCTACTCTGTCCTATATGATCGCTATGAGTTGGAATTGACTCTATGGCAGCGGGTTTGGTTTGGTTTGGTCTGATTGCCTTTCACATGCAGAATACTAGGGCAGTTTCTAGATACCAGCCTCTTGTTTGCACCATCCTAATGGCGCTCCGCTTATAGAGTTGGGGACGCGGGAGACATACTAAACTCAGGCTTCTTCAATAAGGAGAGCTGGTAATTTCTCCCCCAGAGAGCAAAACCCACCAAAAACCTGTTAAAAGTAACTACCTTTGTCTTTTTCACCTCCTGTAGTTATTGGTGGGGTTTCTTTCCCCACCTGCCCCCTCTGCTTCAACTGTTAGCTAATTGAGAAACACCTTGGTAATCCTGTCATGTACATTACCTGCTCTAAATTTCATGTCATCTTGGTAAAGTTGGAATTTCCAAATTACTAATTACAGGTGAACTTTGTTCCAGAGAGTCTGAGATGTTAAATGGTTTAAGTGTAAGCATAAAGATTCTGTTCTGTTTCTTAATCATAGCTTTTGGGCTCCTGCAAGCTCTTAGTCCCCAAATATGCGGCATGCTGAATCTATAGACCACGTTGCTCAGGTCTGAACCTTAGCGACTTCACAAGAATTATGACTGATTATGACTGATGATTTGAAGCACGTTCTTGGTAGAACATGCATTTGAGGGGGTTTTCATTTTGTTTTGTATGTTTCACCCAATGATAATATGGTGTCCACATGATTTTGCCAAGTATCCGTTAGCTCTACAGCTTAGTATGTATAGAGAGTTGATGAAGATGTCGTCTGAAATGATTGCTATGGTGGTATTGTTGGAGGAGAAGGAAGGCAATTGTATTGGTAGCTGGCTCACATCATGATAAGAACCCACAGCCTTGGCTATCTTGGCTCCTGCTGTAATCAGCTGACCAAGCAAACCATTGTGCTGATGCTCAAAGCACTCACGGCACCTTTGATGACTAGAGTAATATCCAGAATAAAAAACTTAAAAAAAAAAACAAACCTGTTGCCATCAAGTCAATTCCAACTCTTAGCAACCCTATAGGACACGGTACGACTGCCCCATGGGTTTCTAAGAAGTAGTTGGTGGATTCGAACTGCTGACCTTTTTTTGGTTATCAGCCAAGCTCTTAACCATATCCAGGATAGCCAGTTAAATTAACTAAATATCCTCCTAATAGACGCTAATGGCCAGAAAGGGGGCCATTCCCTTTCTCGAAAAGGCCTTCCCTCCCTCTTTTTAGAGGAAACTATTACTGAAGATTCCAACGTCAGTTGGGAAACTGGGAGCCTTAGTCATTAAACAGCGTAAGAGACTGAAGTATTTCTATTCTCCCATATCTGTGATCTGAAGAAAAGGATCAAAATATGCTTTGTTCTTGGAATACTGTTCTACTCCTTAGAATGGAAATGGTGGCATTTTGTAGCTCTATCAATATTCAGTCATATACTCCAGATTATAAAAAGCAGAAAAAGACTGTAACCCCGTTATAATAAAATTTAGGCATAAGTGACAGGTACCTGGTATGCCCCTAGCTTTGAACATTTGATATTTGTATCATTTAATCACACTGAATGAAGTCCTATAAGTAGAGTTAAGCTAGGCATTCTAACCATCCTGCCACTTCTGGATGGTGCAAACACTTAACACACTCAGCTGCTAACCAAAAGGCTGGAGTCCACCCAGAGGTGCCTGGCAATTTACTTCTGAAAAATCAGCCTTTGAAAACTCTGTGGAGTATGGTTCTACTCTGATACACATGGGGTCGCCATGAGTTGGAATTGACTCAACAGCAGCTGGTGGCCACTTCTTGGCTATTGAAACCTCGACTAAGTCACTTCTTCAAGATTCAATTTACTCATGAGTAAAATGGGGCTATCACCCCTACCTACTTACCTAGAGCTGTAAAGCTCAGATAAAACCAAAACCAAACCTGTTGCCGTTGAGACGATTCTGACTCACAGTAACCCTATAGGACAGAGTAGAACTGCCCCACAGGGTTTCTAAGGAGTGACTGGGTATTCGAACTGCCGAGGTTTTGGTTAGCAGCTGTAGCTTTTAACCACTACACCACCAGGGCCCTAAAGCTCAGACAGTAGATACATAGATAATACTTTATTATATATGTAAGATGCTATTATTATTTCAGGTTTTTTGGGAAAAATAAAACCTCTGAGGAAAGCAAAAGTATATGGTAGTTGCACCTTACGTTTACCTTATGCCTTATATACAACTTACATAAACCTTATTTCATCCAAATATTGACTAAACCTGAGCTGTATTGATTTCCCAAGATAACTGTCAAAAGTCCTAAAAGAGTTAATACCAACTGTGATTAGGCTCCGAAAAAGGACATAATTTTTTTTAAATAAAATAAATTATGGGCTAGGTATACATGTATATGTGTGTATATACGCAGGCCACTCGGTAAATGAGGCTGTGGTCTTCATTTAAAGATTCATATGAAACCACAGGAAACGAAATTTATAAACTATTGAAAGGGGAGGAGCCATTTTTATTTATCTTTGGTTATTGTTACCACCAACCTCCCTCGCTTCCCCACATCTTTTCTTTAAGGATGAGGGTAGAAACCTAGGCTTCTCAGGGAAGAGAGCACTTGCTCTCTCGCAGAGGATTAAAAGAAAAACCAGATGGTCTGTTCAAAGTGGCTACCCACCCTTCTGAACCCATTGCTTCATCTAAACTCTGGAGACTTCTTTAAAACTTTTTAGGTGCTGATAAGACCCGAGAATGGGAGACCGTCTGATTTAGTGGGTAAGAGCTTAGGCTCTGGAGTCAGACTGACCTGGCTTAGAATCACAGCATTGCCACCCACCACCTATGGCCTTGACAAGCTACTTCACCTTCCTGAGCCTGTCTCCCAAACTTTATAATGGCATGTGTATCTACTTCACAGGGTCACTGTCCGGGTTAGATGTCATCACACAGGTAAAGTGCTCAGGACAATGACTGCCACATAATGAATGTAGCTATATAGGAAGTTTAAAGTATATCATAGGAGTGACTATAACTTGGAAAATCAAGTAGTATAACTGGCCTGTGAATGGTCATTACTCCCAGTCCATTTTGTTTCACACGTTGGCAAACATAATGATGCTAATTTCTGAGAAACAAAAAAGTAAACAATCCTGCTAGAAGCTATAGATTTTACACATTAATCTTCAAGGTTTTCAATGAAATAACTTTAAATATTTTTGTCTGTCAATATATCATTTTTAATTTTAAGTTAACCCTTTGTAACACTTTAGATGATTGCTTATGCTGCATTTTATTCCTGTGCTCATTATTTGCCAGATGAAAAACAGCACAGTTTGGAATATTGAATTCACTATGGAATTTGGTAATTTATTTTATGCTTTAACATTGTGTAACTTTTACTTGGAGTACAGTGTATTTTCTCCTTCATTAATAAATAAAATTTTGTATCTCATCTCTTGCGAATTTTTGTAATTTAGATTCTTATCAACCTGGGTGTAGTGGCGAGGCAAAAAATAACTTTTCATCTACTACTTGAAGGAAAAACTGACATATCCTCATCCATATTATGATATGGATATAGGTATAGCTATGGATAGAGATAAGATAGAGGTAGAGGTGGATAGAGAGATGATAGGTAGGTAGGTAGATAGACTCTACCCTAAGAGAGCTTCAGTCTTTTCTGGTTTGGTTTTGCCACGGGGTAACCTGGCATAGATATATCTTACCTAATTACCAAATATATCCTGCATTTTAATTGAGGCAGTAAGTAATCATTGATTATGATCTTACTGCCAGTTGGATTTTGTAACCAAAATTATTTTTCCTCCTTTCTTTTTCCAGGTTGAAAAAAGAAGAGAGAGCATAAGAAGAACACAATAAGAGACATTTCCTCAAATCTGCATCAAGATGGGAACCTTTTGCCTCAGCGTGTCCTTTTGGTTGGTGATGATTGGATGTGTGATCAGTGATAATCCTGAGAGATACAGCACAAATCTAAGTGATCGTGTGGAAGATCTCACCACTTTTCGTGGGACAGAACTCAGCTTCCTGGTCACCACCCATCGACCCACTAATTTGGCCCTACCCAGCAATAGCTCAATGCACATCTATTGCCCACAGCAGACTAAAATTACTTCAGCTTTCAAATACATTAACACTGTGATATCTTGTACTATTTTCATCGTGGGAATGGTGGGGAATGCAACTCTGCTCAGGATCATTTACCAGAACAAGTGTATGCGGAATGGCCCCAATGCACTGATAGCCAGCCTTGCCCTTGGAGACCTTATCTACGTGGTCATTGATCTCCCTATCAATGTTTTTAAGGTAGGAAGTAACCACAAATGTATTTGCAGGTTTGAACATAAGCTGATTCCACGGTAAGAGAGTCACTGCAGACTTTATAAACGTTTGGAATATTAGTCTGTGTTTTTATTGAGAGCTATCTTCTGCTGCCTTAAAAACTCAGGGACATTTTAAATGTTTAAAGTTTGTTAAGTGTTATACTTATTTTCTAACTCGTTGTTGACAAAATAGTATTTCAGGAATGATCATTCAAAACCATGGTCTTTCATGCATTGCATTCTCATGCTAGACCTTAGCTTGTTGGTTGGATGTGCAGTCTTGGGAAGATCACAGGATTTTTCTGAGATTCAATTCCCAAAGGGAGAACTACTGAGCCCTGAAAGTATTTAAAATAAGTATACTTTCAGTTTCAGTTACCTTTTCAATGTGATATGTCTCAGAAGCCAGATATCCACAATACAGTAAAAAATGAAAAGTATTTTGTTGTGACTGTCCCGGCTGATTATTGCAGTTATAGGGCATGTTGGCTTTTCTCAGTTATCTGGGTGACTTAGAGATAATGGACTACATGTGATAACGACCAGTGTTGACCTCATTGAGCGGTTTTACTAGAACCCTTTAAAATACGTATTCATTGACTGTTGTCTCCATCAATTCTTCAGTTTATATTTATTGAGTGCCCGATGCGTGCCCACCCCTGAGCTGGGCAGTAAGGATCCAAAGGCAAAGTTAGTACCTCAGGGCATTCACAGTGGGAAAGGAAAGTAACTAACCAACCCATTCTGTGGTCACCTGGATTTAGTACCAAAGCAAACTAAAACCAAAAGGAATTAGAAATTCTATATTTGGTCTCGCGGTCATGAAGGGAAATTGCTATGAGGATTCAATGAACTAAAATTCAAATGAAATTATAGGATATATGCCAGATTTTATGAAATGTCTTTATTTTAAGCTCAGGGAAGGCACTTCTATTGGTTTGTCATCCTCAGCCTTTACTTGTTTATTTTTCTTCTATGTATTTTCCATAGAAACAAAACTATTCGGAGTAGTAGTATTCTGAAATATTACTTAAAATGACAAGTTTTGTCAACTAAAGACATGAGATGTTTTAAGTAGAACAGTAGCCTCTCAGTTTCCAATAGATAAACTTCAACTGTGTGAATAACCAGTGGTCTCACAATAAAGATGAAAACAATGATTAAGATTTTGAACATTACATAAAGCGATTGACTGCTGACCTAGGGGTTGGCTGTTCTAAGCCACTAGGGCTCCGCAGGAGAAGGATGTGGCAGTTCACTTCCATGGAGATTTGTGGCCTTGGAAACCCTATGGAGTTGCTGTGGGTCAGAATCGGCTCAACAGCAGTGAGTTTGGGTTTTTTGTTTTTGTTTTTTTTTTGTTTTTATATATATGTATATAATACAATATTTGTCCTTTTGTGACTGCCTTATTTCAGTCAATGTAATGTTAGGAATGATACTAAATATAATCAGTCACTCAGACTAATACACATACATACATATATATATGTTATGTATATATATGTGTATGTGTGCGTGTGTATATATGCATATATATATCCATACGCCCCAAAAGACAAGGCCCGTTTCCCTCTGGTGGATTCCGATTCATGGCGACCATATAGGATGGAGTAGAACCGCCCGGTGGGTTTCCAGGGAGCGGCTGGTGGATTCTAGCTGCCGACCTTTTGGCTGGCAGCCGAAACTCTTGGCCACTGTGCCACTAGGGCTCCATATATGTATGTATATATACGTGTATGTAATGGAAGCCCTGGTGATGTAGTGGTTGGGAGCTACAGCTGCTGACCAGGGGGATGGGAGGTTCGGGTCTACCGGGTGCTCCTTGGAGGCTGCATGGGGCGGTTCTGCTCTATCCTGTGGTGTCGCTGTGGGTCGGGGTCGGCTCTATGGCAGCGGGTTTGGTTTATATTTTCCATATGTGTGTGTATATATATATGTGTGTGTGTGTGTGTGTGTATGTGTATATATATATATATATATATATATATATATATATATATATATATATCAGACTTGTTGCCATTGAGTTGATTCTGGACCTTGGTGACCCTGGGGGACATAGTAGAACTGCCCTATGGGGTTTCCAGGGAGCAACTGGTGGATTTGAGCTGCCGGCCTTTTGGTCAGCAGCCACATCACTTGCTTACTGCGCCACCAGGGCTCCATATACATGTATATATAACAAAACATTTGCCACTTCAATATTTTTTGCATATACGATTCAGTTACGTTAATTACGTTCACCATGTTGTGCAGCCATCACCACTATTCATTTCCATATTTTTCCATCACCCTTAACAGAAGCTCAGTGTCCCCTAAGTAATAACTTCCTTTTTCTCCCTCCCTCCTACCTCTGTTGTTGTTAGTTGCCTTCAAGTTGAGTTGATTCTGACTCAAGGCGACTGCATGTATGCAGAGAAGAAGTGCTCCGTAGGGTTTTCCAAGTTGTGACCTTTTGGAAGCAGATCACCAGGCCTGTCTTCCCGGGCGCCTCTGGGTGGGTTCAGACTACCAACCTTTCAGCTAGTAGTTGAACGCTTAACCATTTGAGCACTTCTGATGACCGCTAATACACTTTGGTCTTTATTTAAAAAAAAAAAGATTTTGAACATTGCAAAAGAGAACCTCTCAAAATTACACACAATGCATTTTGCAATTAGACAACAAATACTCAAGAAAATACCACATACCATCTCTTTCCACGGAATAGCATAAATACATGTGTTTTCTATTTGAACTTAAAATGGGATTTTAGAACAGAACTATGTTGCCAAATTGGAAATGTGTAATTAATTTAAAATGTTAACATATGTTACAGAACTTCTGTCTACTTTTTTCTTTTAAAAAAATCTTCATTTTCTCCTTATATGTACTCAACTCTTGGCTTTTTCATGACGTCGCTCATCAATGATAAGTTTGAAAAATGTTGACATTACTCTTATTCCAACTTAGACTCTTCAGCAGTCACAGTGTAGAATATTTAATAGTTGTATGATTATTCATATTTACACACTACTTAACCAACTCATCGTTGCTCAGGAGAATAATTAACCGTCTCTGAATTAATAACTCCCAGCTGATACTCACTCTGAAGTGCACTACATAGATTTGACCATGTACAAAACAGCTTCTTGGCAAATCATAATCTGCAACTGCTCGGAAGGAGACTTGCTTATGTCTTGTGAGGTACTACCTGCCAGTCACCAGACTGGATTTTATTTCTGTCCCATAGCAACATGTTAAGCCAAATCATCTGGAAAGTCTTCTCCAAAGTTGGTGAAAATCCAAATAAAACTTTTTTTTTTTAATATTCATATAGCAATGGATAAAAATGAACACATCCTTATTTGACCATATGGTTCTGCCCTCTTATTGTGTGCTGGTGAGTCGATTCCGACTCATACCAACCCTACAGGACAGAGTAAAACTGCCTCATAGAGTTTTCTAGGTTGTAATCTTTATAGGAGCAGATCACCAGATCTTTTCTTCCTGGGGGTTGCTGGTGGGGTCGAACCACTGACCATACAGTTAGTGGCCGAGAGCTTAACCATTGTGCCACCAGAGCTCCTTTCTTCCCTCTTAGAAATCCAATAGTTTATATACTTTATTGTAGTTCTAAGTAATATGGACAGTTTGACTGTGGTATTTCTCCATCACAGGAGTACATTTGTGTAATTCCTGTTTTTCTAAAACTCATGTAATAAGTAATTTAACAAGCATTAGTTTTAGAAAGTAAACCCTTTAGGTTGAAAAGTAGTTCTCTTTAGTCATTTTAATCTTGCTCTAGAGGAAAAGAGAAAGGTATTGGAGTGAGCTAAAAAGCCTCACAATGTTTAGGGGTTATCTTTACTTCTTTCGTCAATCCTCTTCTCTGAGTCAGGAGATCATAACATGTTGCTTGTTTCTATGACTTCTGCCCAGGAGAGTCAAGAGAACTCCTTCCAGGCCATATGGTTCTGGGGTCACATTGCTTTTCTCCACAGCAGCCTCCTGCAGTAAGGTTCTGATGCTTTGGGGTTCCTCACACGTCAGACCTGTGAATTCCTCTAACCCTGGAATGCTCACTCCCTCTGTATTCAGGGCAAGTGGGCAACTCCCAAATCTTTCACCTCACTTTACCATTACGTTTAGGTACCTCTGACAATAATGCATAGACTTGGAGAACATTCCATTGAAGAGATGCATGCACCTTCTTTATCTCCCCCACTATTAGGAGAATTAGGTTAGCCCATGGTTGAAAGTATCTGCTGTGCTCCTCAAGGAAAGAAGGGTATTCAAATCACACGTTTTTGTGTTTAGCAATTATGTCTGTTGCTTTTCTACTCAGTTGTAAGGTATCTCCAGACAGAGAACATTGCATTAAATCACACCAGAGCCAGCCTAAGTGGAAGTAGAGACAGTGTGAAGACTGTGTCTTCGGCAAGCCAGATTGCTGATTAGTCTGCAATAATGTTACAAGGAAAAGGAGAGGGCATGATAAAGTGTTCTTTCTATTCACATTTTATTCCCTTTCTCTCACTTGGAAAGAAATTGTACTGAAACGGTTTCATACGTCAGCATGATACAAAACACAACTGAAAAGCAATGCAGCAATATCAGACAGCTGGGCTGTTTCTTTTCTGTCATAACCTGTGCAGCTAGTGCTGGGTAACTCAGGATGGTCTTTGTGCGTGGAAAGGTGTGTCACCTCTCCCCTGAATCTCCGAAAGTCCCACTGGACTCCATATCTTTAGGGTTTCTTCCCTCCAATCTATCCTGGACTGTTTTTACTTACCTAGTGTCACCATTTGCTCAAAAACATCTACCCGTTGCCGTTGAGTCGATTCTGACTTATAGCAACCCTATAGAACAGAGTAGAACTGCCCCATACGGTTTCCAAGGAGTGGCTGGTGGATTCAAACTGCTGACTTTTTGGTTAACAGCTGAGTTCTTAACCACTGTACCACCAGGGCTCCAAAAACACCTAGGAGCTGCCGGTTGTACCCATGCCTCCCATGTTTAGCAGTCAAGGCCCTCCACACCCTGGCCACATTTTACCTACTTCTTAGCAACTCCCGACATGCATCCTCAGATCTTGTCAGGATGTCACCACTACCCATAAATAGTATTCTTTACCCTAAGTAACATTCTCAGGCTGGATATAGTCTCCGAATTGCTGCTGTGGAAGCATTTACAGATCCTATATTGAGAAACAGCTTAGGTCTAGAGTTACATGTGGTGCATAGACAAGAAATGAACCAAAAACTAGAAAGAAACTCCTCTGGCCCTTGCTTACACCCACACACAGGCAGAGACACACCCCCTGGTGACAAAAGAAAATCAGACACTCTAAGACAATAAAATGTCTTAATCTAAGACCATAAAAGCAGATGGAACCAAAGGAAGCAAATTAATCCCAGTTGCCCTTCTTGGTTTTCGTATTATACAAGGACCTTGCAAATGGTAGTGAAGAAAAGCCATTACTAATTTTATCAAAGAATAACTCTAATTTTTAATTGTTCAAAAAACAGGTATCACCAATTGCAAAAGAAGACTGAAACAATAAGAGGGAGAAAGGAGTTAGCAGACTCTTTCAAATACCCGAGATTATGACCTAAACTGATATGGATTCTATTTGTCAAGAGATTACATTATGTGGTACCCTGAAGTTCCAGGAATTGCAAAAACTTAGCCAAGTAAATTAATCTCTATATAAAATATTTACATTCATTAGGACAACAAAAAAATCAAAACACTGCCACTGTGTTTTGGACCAGAAATAACCCCCCAGTTACTAAATGGTCGTATCATGTGGAAACATAGAATTTAATTTTATTCTTTCATGATTAATGTGATTATATTTGACATGGAGTGTTGTCTATAGGGAGATGGGTTATAATTTTGAATAGTGTGGAAACCCTAAAAATAATGAGTGTGCATGGGCCAAGGCTTGGCACCATGTAGTTCATCTATATGTACACACAGACATGCTGATAAACCACTCTACCTCTGCCACTTTGGCAGAGAGGAAAGTGGAGAAATATACGTATGCAAGAAGCAGAATAAAGGGGATTAGAAAGAGGGCATAGGAAGAAGCAAGAAGTTGAATCTAATGACTTGGCATAGAAATCTCTGACACACAGAACGAAGGGTTAAAGTCATTGGTGTCACAAGTAATACTTGTAGGTGAATAATGCCTCTAGTTAGAATGTGAGGCAGAGTGGATCTGCAAGAACAAGCTAAATAACTAATGATAGACTCCATTAACTCTGACTGTTGATTGCTAATTCTGTCCACTCTAAGCAACCACCTCTTGTTCAGGACAACAATGAAAAATAAACAATTTCTGCATGAAATTATCAGAAATATTTTGCAATGAAAAGTCAAGACTCCCAACACGTTGCTCTGGCAGAAGATCTGAACAATGTGGAAACCAGAGACATTCACACAGAGCCAGTTATCACCGTGTTCACACACAGCTTCAACATCTTGTGGAACTGGGATCCATCCTGTTTTAGCAGCCATACAAAAGTTGTTTCTTGACACATCAAATCACCAAGGCAATTTCTGACTGAAAAATAAATCCCCACAACTTAGTTATGCATCAGATACCTGAAGCACAGTTGTGATTGTTGTTGTTAGCTGCCATCGAGTCAGCCCCCGACTCACAGCAACCCACAATGGAATGAAATGTTGCCCAGTCAGTTGCAGATCAGTCCATCAAGATTCATAAGGTTTTCTCTGGCTGATTTCCAGAAGCAGATCATCAGGCCTTTCTTCCTAGTCCATGTTAGTCTGGAAGCTCCCCTGAAACCTGTTCAACATCATAGCAACACACAAAGTAGGTGTTTAATATATGTTTATTGATATGATTTGATTAGGATCCTTATTGTTAAAATAAACTTCTCTGAGAACTTCAAGTGAAGATAATAATGCTAATAATTTGCCAGAGGGATTTTTCATGTACAGGCCAGGTGCAGGATATTATCTGTAGTCTGCACACATTATTCTTCAGGTTAATCAAATTATTCATCAGATTCCATATGTGATAAGGACGTTGTTTCCCTTTTACCGCATCATTAAGCAAGTAAAAATGCACCATCCTTGTGTACAATATATGATTATATATTGTTATAACCATAAATTAAGTTTAGAAGCTGTATTCCTGCCTTTTAAGAGACAGAATGTATCCTTGACTAATACCCCTGCCCCACGTTGGTGCATTCCATTCCAGCGAGACGTTCCTGTGAGTCAGCTCTGACCCTGTCTCCTCTCCAGGCATGTCTCTCCATGCTTTTCCTCTTCCTGTGTCTTCTCCAGCTAGCCTGGGTCTCAGAATATCAAGATGATCCTTCTACCTGGAATGTTTTCACCACACACCTCCTCTGACTTGTTTCACTTTGTTCTTCAGATCTCAGCTTAAACATCTCTGTCTGGCAAGAAATCCACAACCCAGACTGGGTTGGTGCCTCTCCCACATGCTCCCACAACACCCTCTCATTAAACCTCTAACAGTATTTAACACACACTCGGTCGTATTTGCCAGTTCCTTTGCCTGTCTGCCCCACTAGAATGCAAGTTTCTTGAGGCAAGCTGCCGTCGTTCTCACTTGTCATTGTATTCCCGCCATTCAGCCCTATAGCCAGCTTTAAAAAGATTTGATGAATGGGTAAAATAAGAAAATGTACTATAAGAAGTGTTTTTCTCCCACGCAATTCCAGATCTTTAGCATTGGAACTCAAGGCAAACTTACTTAGTTCTTCAATTTCTACTTTTTTCCTGCAAACCAGAAATGTTTCAGGGTCCATAAATCTGAGGAAAACTTACACAAAGCAGAATAACATGTAACAGTAGGATCATTTTTATCCTTTTCCCTTTTGTCTCTAGAGGTCGAGAGTTCTTCTCCTATGGTTCAGACATCAAGTTGTTTAGCTAATTTCCACTCTCCCTAATACATATGACCAATCGAAGGGTCCATTTCCAAGAGTCCTGTGTAATATGCATTCTTTGAGCATAGTTGTCATTGAGGTTTTGATTGAAATATGAAACCTACAAGTGATTTGGAATATCTAAATGAACATTCTTATCACAGAAGATTTTGTTTGTTCTTTAGAGAATAGGAAATAGGTTGCTTTTCTGGCTTTGCCAGCACACATGAGCGTTGCAAAGATTCATTACGATAACTAGCTGATTGAAGAATGTATGTACATAAAAATGACAGAGCAATAAATTTATTACCCAGTTTACTGTGAGTTATAAGGAAGTTTCTGTCTGGAAAGCTTTCAGAACCCCCTCCCACTCCACATCCCCTTCTGACTTTTCATTTCCTGTGTCTGGGAACCTCATTGCTTTCTCTCGTGGTCACGTTAAGTAATTATTCGCATGTGAGGTTACTCTGCTAACCCTCAGCATTTGGCTCACAGCAAAGTTATTCCCCTTTCAGTGATGGAGGATGGAAACCATCCATAACTGCAAGATTGTTTCCATGGCTGAGGAGGGAGCGATGGTTTCAGTCCCGTTCATATGAGGAAGGTGTTGAGATGTTAGCAGCTTCGTGGCTGGTGTTATTCCTCAGGTCAGCTCGTGGAAGAGTTTGCTGTATTACAAATTTAACATAAAATAATGATGCATAAGAATTTTAGTTTTGAAAAAAGAATTTTCACATAATATACTTTTTTTTTGCAAATATTGTTCTGATTCCAGCATTCTGATAAAATAAAAGCAGATGTTCTGAAATATTTCTATGTGAGGATTATTTATTATTGTAAAAAGTTTATACAGTTAATATAAAGAATATAGAAACTGAAATGAAAGGGGGTGAGGAATCAAGCTTATTGTCTCTGAAGTTGATTTTAAGACTTGAGTGGCTAGATAATAGTCTAAGTGATTTTGTCAAAATAAGTCTGACATACAGCCAGAAACTCTACAACTGCCTTCTGGATCTACCACATTCTCTTGGGTAGAGTAACTGCTTTCTATAGCTACAATTTTGTTTTTTCAACTAAGTCTAGTTTTTGTTGGAAAAACTGTCTTAAGTTATAAAGTTAATAATAGAAATTAAATTCAGTAATTGAACTGAATATAAATATCATTCCATATTAATTTTTGTAACATTTTTTAAATTTGAACAACAAAAATTATACAAAGCCATGTGCTCTAAGGTACTCATTTAAATTTGAAACATTTGAAGTCTTCGGTGTTCTTGGGCTCAGAAACCTAATATCAAATGTGCCCTCAGATGAATTTAACATTATTTTTGAGTGTGCAAATTAGGAGGGCATGTCTCAGAATTTAAACATCTCTAAGAGTGTCATTGACATTGTTTGTCATAATAAGTTTTAAAATGACTTACTTGGGGACTAATGGTTATAATGGAAACTAGTTAAATCATGCTTCTCATATTTGTCCTAAACACCAACCCAAACCAAACCCTTTGCCATCGAGTTGATTCTGACTCAAAGTGACCCCATAGGACAGAGTAGAACTGCCACATAGGATTTCCAAAGAGCAGCTGGTGGATTCGAACTGACAACCTTTTGGTTACCAGCCGAACACTTAACCACAGCGCCACCCGGGCTCCATCCTAAATGCAGGACTTCTATTATTTTAGATCAAATTTTATACAAGAAGGCAATGGAGATGGCAACTGATTGACCACTTGGTTACTTGGTTATATCAAGTCTTTCTTCTCTGTATGCTCTTTATTTATTCATTCAGTAAATGTTTATTGCGTTCCTAGTATATACTAGACATTGGGGAAATGGCAATGAAAAACCAGACAAACATCCTTGCCCTCGTGGAACTTACTCTAGCAGAAGACAATGATCAAGGTAAATAAGTTAATATCTATTATGTGAGATAGGTGCTAAGGAAAAAAGGCAAAATAGGGAAAAGGAATAAACAGAAAGAAGATAAAATTTTAGAGTGAGTGGCCAAAGAAGGCTAAAACAAGGTGACAGCTGAGTAAAAACTTAAAAAAGATGAAGGAGCAAACCATGCTGATATCTAAGATGATAGCATTCCCACCAGAGGAAACAGCAAACGCAAAGGCCCTGAGGCAGAAATGTGCATGGAGAGTTAAACAGCAATGTGCCATGGGGGCTGAGTATAAGAAAGAGGACAGTAACAGATGAGATCACAAGGTTATGGAGGGCAGGCCAGGAATGGGGCAGAGGTAGACCACATAGGGTCCAGTAATAAAATGATGATATAATTTATTGTCCAAACCAGGAGACTTTTAAGACTGAAAGGAGGCACTATCAATAAATATGTCTGCACAGTAGGATAAACCAGGACTATCCTAGATAAACTAAGAAAAATGGTCACTCTACCTGTTATGGATTAACTTATGTCTCCCAAAAATATGTGCCAACTTGGCTAGGCCATAATTCCCAGTATTGTGTAACTAAGATACTACCTATACACCTTACATAAAATAAAGCCTTTAGCTTTTTTTCTGAGTGAGATAGGAAGCTTTTGGAAGGTTATAAGCAGATGAGTGACATAATCTGGTTTACATTTTAACAAGAACATTGTGGCTACTGTTGAGAAGCATTTCTGTCTTAGTTATCTAGTGCTGCTGTAACAGAAGTGCCACAAGTGGATAGCTTGAACAAAGAGAAATTTATTCTCTTACAGTCTAGGAGGCTGGAAGTCCAGATTCAGAGTATCAGCTCTAGGGTAAGGCTTTCTTTTTCCATCGGCTCTGGGGGAAGGTCCTTGTCATAGTCTTCCCCTGTCCTAGGAGCTTCTCAGCACAGGGACCCTGGGTTTAAAGGATGCACTATTCTCCTGGCTCATTTCTTGGCGATATGAGGTCCCCCTGTCTCTATGCTCGAGTCTCTCTTTTATATCTTAAAAGAGATTGACTTAAAACATAACCAATCTTGTAGATTTAATTCTGCCTTATTAATATAACTGCCTCTAATCCTGCCTCATTAACATCATAGAGGCAGGATTTACAACACATAGGAAAATCACATCAGATGACAAAACGGTGCACAATCACACAATGCTGGGAATCATGGCCTAGCCAAGTTGACAGATATTTTTGGGGGGCACAGTTCAATCCATATCAATTTCCTAAACCAATGAAGGAAAAATATTCATCTTAAAATATGTTATATGTAATTACATACCGTGAGAATAACATTACTTAAAACTTAATTAGTGTTAGCACTAACTCATTGAGTCCTCACAACAAACCTATGAGGACTTTTACCTGAATTCTAAAAATGAAGAAACTGAAGCACAAGATGTTTACATAATTTCCTTAAGGTCACACAGCTAGCAAGTGGCAGAACCAAGATTTTGATCCAGTATGATCCCAGAGTTCATGCTGTTAACTAAACTGTCATGTTGCTTCTCTTCCACAAATCTCATAAGACAGCCTTTTATAATTATTAAGATGTTATCTCTAACACAGAAATATATCTTCACAGCTAAGTTCAAAGATGAAAATCATTCCCTCCATTAAATCCAACAACTTCTTTAGTTCCTTATTTAAGACACAAGGAACACATTGTAAAGGAAAATGTGTATGATACAATGATTACTCTCCTGAATGGTATCTATGTTGTAAGTCTTAGAGATTGCCTTGGAACATCTGGTAAACCAGATTTTTTATTCTGTACTCATTGTCATGTTGGTGAGGTCCACTAACAGAAGGAAAGTCAGAAAGTTTTGTTTTAAAAACTGAGAAAAAAGGATGAGTTCTCTGATGGACTGATTGCCTAGACTTGAACATCTGCTCACCTGCTCAGAGGATCACTTTTCTGCCAAATTGGTGTCCCATCCAGTTATCACTTCAAAGGCTAGGTAGTTTGTCCGGTAGTTTGTCCATGGACATGATACAGAAAAATTAAAGTCTGTGGCTAGACTACATCAGGGATGGCAAACGTCAGGCTCTAGTAATAAAGCTGAATGTTGTATTTCTAGACCTTTCTCTCCTGGGATTTACCAGATGCACAGGAATTACAAAGTGAATGTGAAAGCATAATAGATGACATAAAAGAATATGTCTTAACTGATCATTAAAAAGAAGCCAAAAATCCTCCACCTTAAAAATTTACATGTGAAATATACTTTTTGTGAAATAGTTTCATTAAGTCTAAAATTATTCAAGTAAGGAGCTTTATTATTTATTCCTAATTTTAAAAAGAAATGAATAAATCAAACAATATTGTTGAAAATGTCCAAAATCATTGCCAGACAAAATATGAAAGGTAATGGATATTAACCTCTCTGCCAAATATTGAATACCCAGTATTCCCCATTCCATATTAGTTCTATGTCAGTTAAACCAATTCTGGGCATTAGTGGCTCAGTAGTAGAATTCTTGCTTTCCATGCTGAAGACCCAAGTTCAGTTCAAGCAGATGCATCTCATTGGCAGCCACCACTCGTCTGTCAGTGGAGGCTTGTGTGTTACTATGATGCTGAACAGATTTCAGCAGAGCTTCCCGACTAAGACAGCCTGGTGATCTACTTCCAAAAATCAGTCAGTGAAAACCCTGTGGATCACAATAGTCCAATCCACAACCAATCATGAGGATAGCGGACGACCCTGCAGCATTTTGTTCCGAGGTGCTTGGGGTCGCTATGAGTTACAGGCCAGCTCAACGGCAGCTAACAACATTAACAAAGCAATTCTGCGGAATGTCTGTACAAATAAAACTCTGACTGCTATGAACTTCTAGCTTGAATTAAGACTGAAGGATTAGTTTCGTAAAATAAAAATGTCTAGAAAACACCAAACTTTCTCTCTTAAAATGGTACCATTTATGTCATAAATATGGTGATTCTTGACATATTTCTATTAGCAATTTTGATTTGCTTATGGAAGTTAAACTTAGAGCAACTAGAGTAGTATTACATCCTTTAAGATCCATAAAGCTTTTTAAATTTTTAAACATTTTATTAAAATATAACATACATAGAGGAAAATGTACATGTCATAAGTGTCAACTCTGAATTCTCACAAACTGAACACATTTGTGTAACAAGGGTCAAAAAACAGAACATTGCCAGCACCCCTATGTTCGTGTTACCAGGATCAAAAACCAGATGCATTTGTTTCTCAGGACTGCTGCAACAGATTACTTACAAAGTGAACAGAAATGTATTGTCTCACAGTTCTGGAGGCTAGAAGTCCACATTTAAGGTGTTGGTAGGACTGTGATTGCTTTGAAGGCTCTAGGGAAGATCCTTTCTTGTCTCTCCCAGGCGTTCCTTAGCTTGCAGCTACAGCATAAATCCATCACGTGACTTTTCCCTCTGTCTCTCAGTGTCATTTCTCTTTTACAAGGACATCACTCACATTGGATTAGGAACCACCCTAGGAAACCCTGATGGCATAGTCGTTAAGTGCTATGGCTGCTAACCAAAGGTCCACCAGGCGCTCCTTGGAAACTCTGTGGAGGGTTTCTACTCTGTCTTTAGGGTCACTATGAGTCGGAATCAACTCAACGGCAATGGGTACAGATATGGTACTCAAGTATGGAGCCCTGGTGATGCAGTGGTTAAGAGCTGGGCTGCTAAACCAAAAGGTAGGCAGTTCAAATCCGCCAGCCACTCCTTGGAAACCCTATGGTCTCTGTGAGTAGGAATTGACTTAACGGCAGCAGGTTTTTGTTTTTTTTTTTTAACGCAAGTATGACCACGTTAACTTAACTGATGACATTTTCAAAGACCCAGTTCTACTCTGATACACATTGAATCAGCTAATTATCAATTAACAACAACAGTTTCCACACAAGGTCACCTTCAGAGCTACCAGGGGTTAGACTTCAACATATTTTTTGGAAGGGTCCACAACTTAATCCATAACAGAACATTACTAGCACCTGAGAAGTCAGTCTCCACCCCAATTCCCGAGGTTAACTACTATCCTGATTCTAACAGCATGAATATTGTTTGACTGTTTTCATGTTTTCTGTAAATGTACTCATATGATATACGTTCTTTGATGTCTGGCTTCTTTTGCTCAACATTGTGTTTGTGAGACTCATCCATATTGTTATGTTTAGTTGTAGCTCATTCATTCTCATTATTGTATGGTATTTCACTGTGTGAATATGCCTTGATTTTATTAGCCATTCTACTGTAGGTGACCATTTAAATAGTTTCCAGTTTGAGCTGTTATGAATAGCACTCCTAAGCACATTCTCATGCATGTCTTTTTGCGCACATGTATACACATTTCTGTTTTGTCGTGTATGTTATATATATGTATATATAAAACCAGACGAGTGGTGGCTGCCAATGAGATGCATCTGCTTGAACTGAACTTGGGTCTTCAGCATGGAAAGCAAGAATTCTACTACTGAGCCACTAATGCCCAGAATTGGTTTAACTGACATAGAACTAATATGGAATGGGGAATACTGGGTATTCAATATTTGGCAGAGAGGTTAATATCCATTACCTTTCATATTTTGTCTGGCAATGATTTTGGACATTTTCAACAATATTGTTTGATTTATTCATTTCTTTTTAAAATTAGGAACAAATAATAATAGATGACATAAAAGAATATGTCTTAACTGATCATTAAAAAGAAGCCAAAAATCCTCCACCTTAAAAATTTACATGTGAAATATACTTTTTGTGAAATAGTTTCATTAAGTCTAAAATTATTATTATTCAAGTAAGGAGCTTTATTATTTGTTTTAAACTCAAAGTTTTGGTTGAACCTTTTGAGACCACAGAAAAAAAGCAAAATAAAACTCATTGCTGTCAAGTCAGTTCCAACTCACGGCAGCCCCATGTGTTACAGAGTAGAACTGCCCGATAGAGTTTTCTTGGCTGTAATCTTTACAAAAGCAGATTACCAGGGTTTTCTTCTGCAGCACTGCTGGGTAGGTTTGAACCACAAAACTTTTGAGTTAGTACTCAATCACAAACCTTTTACGCCACCCAGGGACCTTGGAAACCACAGACTACATGCACAAAAAACCTATAAACGTTTTTTTCAAAACAGAAGATCTATCGTTTCCCCTTCTACCAAAGTAATACATACAGCTAAAACAAAATTAATCAAATTACTCTTGAAAGATACAGAAATAAAATTAGGTTTTCATATTTTTCATTACTGTTATAATGAATGTTTATTTATTTTAAAACTTTAAAAAGAATAGCATGAAACATAGACTAAGAAGCACTGATTATTGTTGTTATTGTTAGGTGCCCTTGAGTCACTTCAGACTCACAGCGACCCTATGTACAACAGAATAAAACACTGCCCGGTCCTGGGCCATCCTCACAATTATTGCTGTTTGAGCCCATTGTTCCAGCCACCGTGTCAATCCATCTCGCTGAGGGTTTTCCTCTTTTTTGATGACCCTTCACTTTACCAACCATGATGTCCTTCTCTAGAGACTGGTCCCTCCTGATAACATATCCAAAGTATGTAGGATGAAGTCTCGCCATCCTCACTTCTAAGGAGCATTGTGGCTGTACTTCTTCTAAGACAGATTCGTTCATTCTTCTGGTAGTCCGTGGTATATTCAATATACTTCGCCAACACCACAGCTCAAAGGCATCAATTCTACTTTAGTCTTCCTTGTTTATTGTCCACCTTTCCTATGCATGTGAGGCAATTGAAAATACCATGGCTTGGGTCAGGCTCACGTTAATCCTCAAAGTGACATCTTTGCTTTTTAACACTTTAAAGAGGTCTTTTGCAGCAGGTTTACCTAATGCAATACATTGTTTGATTTCTTGACTGCTGCATCCATGGGCGTTGATTGTGGATCCAAGTAAAACAAAATCCTTGAAAACTTCAATCTTATCTCCATTTATCATGATGTATGAGGATTTTTGTTTTCTTTATGTTGAGGTATAACCCATACTGAAGGCTGTAGTCATTGATCTTCATCAGTAAGTGCTTCAAGTCCTCTTCATTTTCAGCAGGCAGAGTTGTGTCATCTGCATAATGAAGGTTGTTAATGAGTCTTCCTCCAATCCTGATGCACTTTCTTCTTCATATAGTCCAACTTCTCGAATCATTTGCTCAGCATATAGATTGAATAAGTACGGTGGTAGGATGCAACCCTGATGCACACCTTTCCTGACTTTAAACCACACAGTATCCTCTTGTTCTGTTCAAAAGACTGCCTCTTGGTCTATGTACAGGTTCCACATGAGCACAATTAAGTGTTCTGGAATTCCCATTCTTTGCAATGTTATCAATAATTTGCTATGATCCACGCTGTCCATTAAGGAAATGCAAATCAAAACCACAGTGAGATATCACTACATACCTATCAAAATGGCTAAAATACAAAAATAGTATTGACATCAAATTCTCAGCAAGGAGGCAGAGAAACTAGATAACTCATAAATTGCTAGAGAGAATGTAAAATGGTACACGCACTCTGGAAAAGAGTTTGACAGATTCTTATAAAACTAAATATGAAATTACCATAAGTCCCAGCCATTGTACTCATGAACATTTGTCCCAAAGAAATGAAAATTATGTTCACACAAAAAAACTATGCATGAATATTCATAAAATCATTATTTATAATAGCCAATAACAGAGAACAACCCAGATGTCCTTCAGTGGGTGTCATGGATTGAATAGTGTCCCCCAGAAAATGTGTGTAACAACTTGGCTAGGTCATGATTCCCAGTATTGTAAGATTGTGTAATCTGATGTGATTTCTGTATTTTTTGTAAACTCTATCACTATGATGAGGTTATACTGATGAGGTCTACAAGATTGGATAGTGTCTTAATCCAATCTCTTTTGAGATATAAGAAAGAGAAGTGAACAGAGACATGTGGGAACCTTATACCACCAAGAAAGCAGTGCTGGGAGTGGAGCATGTCCTTTGGACCTCAGGTTCCTGTGCAGAGAAGCTCCCAGACCAAGGGAAGACTGATGACATGGACCTTCCTCCAGAGCTGACAGAGAAAGCTTTCCCCTGGAGCTGATGCCTTGAATTTGGACTTGTAGCCTACTAGACTGTGGGATAATAAACTTCTATTCGTTAAAGCCATCCACTTGTGGTATTTTTGTTAGAGCAGCACTTGATGATTAAGACAGTGGGTAAGTGGTTAAACAAACCATTATACCCATATCATGGAATACTACTCAGCAATGAGAAGGAACAAGCTATTGATACATGCAACAACTTGGATGATCTCAAGGAAATTATGCTGAGTAAAAAAAGCCAGCTTCAAAAGATTATATACTGTATGATTCCATTTACATAACATTCTTGAAATGATAAAATTATAGAGAGAACATATTAATGGTTGCCAGGAATTAGGGATGGGGGTTAGGGCGAGGGAATGTGGTCATAAAAGGACATCACAAAGGATTCTAGTGGTGATGGAACTGTTTTGAATCTTTAAAAACCTACAGAGAGATAAAATTACATATAACTAAATACACACGAATGAGTGCATGTAAAATTGGAGAAACTTGAAAATTCTGGGGGGGTTGTATCAATGTCAGATTAAAAAATTGGTTATACCATTTTGCATTCCCACCAGCATTATATGAGGGTTCCAATTTCTTCACACTCGACCAGCACTCATTATTGTTATTATTGTCAGGCTTTTTCATTACATCCATTCTGATGGTGTACTGGTATTTCATTGTGGTTTTAATTTGCATTTCTCTGATGACTAATGATGTTGAGCATTTTTCATGTCCTTATTGGCTATTTGTTGGACCAATAAGCAACATCATGATAAACAGAGAAAATGTTGAAGTTGTCAAGGATTTCATTTTGCTTGGATCCACAATCAATGCTCATATAAGCAGCAGTCAAGAAATCAAACGATGTATTGCATTGGGCAAATCTGCTGCAAAAGACCTCTTTAAAGTGTTAAAAAACGAAGGTGTTACTTTGAGGACTAAGGTGGGCCTGACTCAAACCATGGTATTTTAAATCGCCTCATATGCATGCAAAAGCTGGACAATGAATAAGGAAGACCGAAGAAGAGTTGATGCCTTTGAATTATGGTGTTGATGAAGAATATTGAATATACCACAGACTGTCAGAAGAATGAAAATATCTGTCTTGGAAGAAGTACAGCCAGAATGCTCCTTAGAAATGAGGATGGTGAGACTTCATCTTACATACTTTGGACATGTTATCAGGAGGGATCAGTCCCTGGAGAAAGACATCATGCTTGTTAAAGTAGAGGGTCAGCAAAAAAGAGGAAGACCCTCAACAAGATGGACTGACACAGTAGCTGCAACAAGGGCTCAAGCATAGTAACAGTTGTGAGGATGATGCAGGACAAGGCAGTGTTTCGTTCTGTGGTACATAGGGCTGCTATGAGTCGAAACCAACCTGATGGCACCTAACAACAATAATAACAATTGGCTATTTGTGTATCTACTTTGCTGAAATGTCTATTTAAATATTTTCACATTTTTCATTAGTTTGTCTTTATATTTTTTTAGTTATAAGAGTTCTTTATATATTCTCAGCAGAAGTACTTCATCGGATATATGATTTGGAATTGTTTTTTTTCCCAGTCTGTGGCTTGTCTTTGCATTTTCTTAAGGGTGTCTTTTGAAGAGCAAAAATTTTTTATTTTGATGAAATCCAATTTTTTTTTTATGGACCATGCTTTTGGTGTCATATCTAAGAAATCTTTGCCTAAGCCAAGATCACAAAGATTTTCTCCTACGTTCTCTCCTAACATTCTGTAGTTTTAGCTATAATCCATTTGAATTAATTTTTGTGTATATGAGACATGGATGTCCAACTGTCCCAACAACATTTGTTGAAAAGACTATCCTCTCCTCAGTGAGTTGCCCTGACACGTTTGTCAAAATTCAACTGATGATAAACAAAAAGATTTATGTCTGGACTTTCTTTTCTTTTCCGATGATCTAGTTGTCTACTGTTATGCCTGTTTGATTACTGTAGCTTTATAGTAAGTTTTGAAATCAGGTACTGTAAGTCCTCTTACTTTGTTCTTTTTCAAAATTGTTTTGACTATTTAAGTCCTTCACATTTCTATATAAATTTTAACATCAACTCATTAATTTCCTACATAGAAGATATGTTGAATTAGTTTGGAAAGAATGGCCATCTTAACAATATTGATTCTTCCAACCCATAAACATTTATTTAGATCACCTTTAATTTCTCTAGTTAATTTTGTGGTTTTCACTGCACATGTCCTACACTTCTTCTGTTCAGTTTATTCCTAAGTATTTTATTCTTTTTGATTATATTGTGAATGGGATTGTTTTCTTAATTTTGTTTTTTGATTTTTAATTGCTGATGTATAGAAATACAATGAATTTGTACATATTGATCTTATATCTTGTGACCTTGCTAAGTTCTTCACCATTGCTTTTGCACCATCTTTTTTTTTTTTTTTTTACTGTGAGTGTGTGACAGTTAGGAATACAACGGTGATTTGTACAGTGTGGTGCCACTGCCTTGATTGTGCTAAGGCACAAGCAGTTTTACCCACCATTGCTGCTGTGGCGTCAGTGCAAATGTCAATGCAGTGAACAAGGCAATAATGTCTTACTGTTCTCTTGATCCTGCACGCCCATGAAAGGCTATCAGGGATCATCAGGGATTCACAAACCACACTTTGAGAACCATTAATGTACCTGATATCTAAGCTCCTGTCCAGGTCTGAAATTCTATCATTTAAAAAATCTAACATAACTGTTGTTTGCCAGACTTGTCTTCATAACATTTGCTTGTACAGCTGATTTTCACAGCAGTCAACATTCCTTAGACAATCACTGCTTGTGGAACAAGGTGCCAGGTCCTTTGAGAGAAATGAAAAGTAAACAGAATATAAGCCCTAATTTTAAGGAAATGGCACAAGACATCTTTCTGGGTATTCAAGTGTCTAGGAGAGCAACCCTGGTGTCACGGTGGGCTAATTACATTAGATCCCAAATTAGTATGTTTTTTGTTCTAGGTGGCACTAAAAATAAACAAAATGCTTGAGGTAGAAAACCAAAAAAACCAAACCCGTTGCCATCGAGTCAATTCCGACTCATAGTGACCCTACAGGACAGAGTAGACTCATAGCGACCCTATAGGACAGAGTAGAACTGCCCTATAGGGATTCTAAGGAGCTTCTGGTGGACTCAAACTGCCAACATTTTGGTTAGCAGCTGAGCTCGTAACCACTGTGACACCAGGGCTCTGCTCAAGGTAGAGATATGGCATATATTAAATATCAAGACTAGAAATAAAAATAGGTAAAATCTATTTTTCTTGACTACTACAACTTAATGTTATTTTGTTTCCAAATGACAATAAATAAGACAAAGTGATATCAAACTAATTTTTAATTTTTTTCTAAAGCTTTGATTTTATAGTACTATTTATGACCCTTGACCAGAAGTTTAAAATAGAGCCACTTACCTAATTTTTTTTTCCACATTTTACATGTAGTCGAGATTGTACTTACAATATGATGTCTATAACTCACTGGCAAAACTTCTATGTATTTTAGCTTTTCCTCTGAGAGTAGTAAAATACTGTCCATGCATTCAAGGTAAATAAGTAGTCTTAGGGCTTATTATGTGTGGGATTCCACAGATTCTGGCATCCTTAGGCCTTTTGGGTGGAAAAAGGCAAAAGGAAGTAAAACACTCACAGAAGAATCAGAGAGGAACAGGAGAAATAAAATTAAACGTAAGATTGAAGTCAGGTTAGGGGTAAATGGAGTTGATAATACTTTCAGATAAACCAGTTACAGACTGGAATTTTAATGTGAACATAATCACACAATTAGCAGCTGGCAGAGGAGTTAGAGATAATCTAGTTCTAGCCCAACATTTAGCAGAGGAGGTAACTGAGGCCCCAAAATATTCAATAGGATTTCTAACTTTCTCTTCAGTAGGTTCCACGCTTCTCTCTCAGCATTAAATAACATTCGTGGTTTTAACACACCACAGATAGCATTTTTCTAGAATACAGCCAGGCTTCTAAGACTTAAATGGGTGAATTGTAAAAATGCATGTCATTCTTACGTGAAGTATCATAACATGACTAGTAATGCAGACATCTCGAGTTTGTCTACTCTATGTTATGTCTCAGCTATTGGTAGCTGTGAATTTTAATTTTCTAGCTTCTGTTATTAAAAATAACAGAAATATTTATAATATTATATGTATGTGTGTGTGTATACATAATACCTTATTTACCATAAGGTTATTCACTATAGCATGTCAGCTTCAGCATCAACTGTATTCTTTTTTCCTCAAAAGACACATACGGTATAATTTTCTGCATGCTGCACACCATATCTTTGTTGGGTCATTGCTTCCATCTACACACAGTATAATTATGATCACATGACATGCTTTACAGTAAAGAACCAACTCAAGTTCTTAAGAAGCTATACACTAAATGATTAAATAAGCTGTATGCTTTCAAATATGCCATTCGTTTTCCCTTTTTTTTTTCTCTTATTCATCACTACCTTCCTCATAAGTCTTTTTTTGGCTACTACCTACATCTGTATGTGAGGATCTCTGCTAGTTTGCTTTGGGTTCTGTTTGTTGCTTGTTTTTGACTGCTTGTTTCTTTTAAATAAGTACTAGCATGTTCTACCATAGAGAAGAGACTGCTGGTTAAAATAGATAATAAAATTCGTCCATTAGTTTTGGGGCCTTAAGGTATGTCCAGGTCAGGAAACTCATTTTCTGTAATTAACTATACTAGCACTTTGTTATGGCAAAATGCACGGCTCCTCTAACCATGTATAAGGAGCCCTGATGGCACAATGGTTAAGTGCAAGGCTGATAACTGAAAGGTTGGCAGTTCAAACCCACCATTGGCTCTGTGGGAGAAAAAGATCTGGCAATCTGCTCCCATAAAAATTACAGCCTAGGAAACCCTATGGGACAGTTCTACCCTGTCCTATAGGGTCACTAGGAGTCAGAACTGACTCAAGGCACACAACAACAACTCACCACGTATGAGTGAAATCTTTTCTCCATGCAGGAAATGTCACGGTTCTTTCTTTCCAACATAAATCTTCTCTCTGTTATGAATTAAATCCTCAAGTACTAACAGATACATTCAGCACTAGCCCATGTAACTTTTATATTAAGTACCTCCAACGTTTCTGGTTTAAAAAATTTTGTTATCCATTCAATGATCCTTTTGTTTTATACATGCAAATAATTACAAGGCTTAAATCCCTTGCTTTGAGGTTGGCATCCTTATAATGGAGTTATTAAAAAGAGTCATTTGTTTTTATGCCCAGCCTTCAGGTTAGTGGGACTCTCAGAAATGATGAGTCCATATCCTGCGTAAATAATCTTTCCTCTAAGGATAAAACCTTCATGACTCTGGAACTCTGGCTGGAAAAAAAAAAAAGTATTTTTCCTCTTTTTTTTTTTCTCTTTTCCACCTGGTTGTTATTAACATGTATGTATTTCAGATTCTAAAATGTCCGACCTTAGCAGAAACTGAAACACTGAATATTCAATAGTGAAAGAGATCGGTAGCAAGTAGTAACAACCTTTCCATCTTTCTCCGTCTTAGTCCAGAGTAGCAAGAAGCAATTCTTCAAAATCCATTTCTTGTAAGAATTAGCATTTATGGTTTGCTATGGGCCAGGCCCTGTTCTAATTGCATTTAATCCTCACATCAACCATATGACATTTAAAAAAAGAAAACAAAACCCATTGCTGTCTAGTTGAATTCTGACTCATAGTGACTGTTATGGATTGAAGTGTGTCCCCTAAAAATGTGTGTCAACTTGACTAGGCTGTGATTCCCAGTATTATGTGATTGTCCACCTTTTTGTCATCCGATATGATTTTCCTATGTGTCATAAATTCTACCTCTATGAGTCAGAATCTAATCTAAGGCAACAGGTTTGAGTTGTTTTTTTTTTTTTATTTGTTTCTTTTTTTGGTATGATGTTAATGAGACAGGATTAGATGCAGTTATGTAAATGAGGCATAACTCAGTCTGCAAGGTTAGGTTGTATCTTGACTCAACTCTTTTGAGATATAAAAGAGAGAAGTGAGCAGAGAGACAGTGGGACCTCATACCACCAAGAAATAAGAGCCAAGAGCAGAGTGTGTCCTTTGGACCTGGGGTTCCTGCCCTGAGAAGCTCCTAGACAAGGACCTTTCCCCAGAACCAACAGAGAGAGAAAGCCTTCCCCTGGAGCTGCTGCCCTGAATTCGGACTTCTAGCTTCCTAGACTAGCCATCCACTTGTGGTATTTCTGTTATAGCAGCACTACATAACTAAGACAGTGACTCTATAGGAGAGAGTAGAACTGCAGCATAGGGTTTCCAAGGCTGCGGTCTTTACAGAAGCAGACTGCTACATTTTTCACCCTCAAAATGGTTGGTAGGTTCTAACCACCGACCTTTTTGTTAGCACCCAAGTGCTTTAATCACTGTGCCATCAGGGCTCCTACCATATGACATAGGTGCTATTTTATTGCCAGTTTTCATTGAGGAACTATTAACTTGTCAAAGTCACACTAGGGGACAAAGCTGGGAAGTGAACCCTGAAGCTGGATTCCAGAGCCTGTTCTTCACTACAGAGGCATATCTGAGGAAAATAGTACCTATGACAAGCACTGAAATTGCGCCCTTGCAGAGGTGTGATAAGCCCCCACGAGCAATCTCTAAATTGCTCCTCCCTCCCCCCGCCCCACCACCACCACCAGTTTTAAGATGAATAGACGCTGATAGCTGCAACTAGTCAGCAGAAACACCTTCCCCCTACTTGTCTGGCCGCCTCGGTCAGGCAACTTTCATATTTGTGGTGCCTTAGAATGTCATCCTGTGCCATCTGGTGCCCCCTTGGATTTGTGCCTGGGAGCAAGTGCCTTCCTCTGTGGCCCCCTCGCTACACCTCTTCTTCACCATTGTACTACACAGCCTCCTCCTTCTTCTGTTGAGCTCCCCTCCCACAGAATATTCCTTAGAGATTTTGTTGTTGTTGTTAATTGCCATGGAGTCGGCTTCAACTCATGGCAATCTATGTATAAGAGAATGCAACTTTGCATGGTCCTGGGCCAACTTCATGATTGTTGGTATGTTTGAGTCCATTTCTGTGGCTATTAGAGCTTTTTTAGGACCCATTATTTTGGTTCCCATCTTTGGGTAGTAAGTTCCTTGAGAATGGAATCCTTTGCCCTTGTGTGATACCTGCCACCACCGTAGCATCTAATGGCTTGGATGATCCCTCCTTCACAATCTTTTTGGAAAACAGGACAAGATGTGGAGACTGATAACCATAGGACCTTAAAATACCTCCCATTCACTGATACATACTGTCTGCTAGAGGTCCCTGGCTGGTGCACACTGTTTGCGATTGGCTACTAACCTAAAGGTTGGTGGCTCGAACCCACCCAGCAGCTCCATGGGAGAAAGTCCTGGCGATCTGCTTCCCTATGGGGAAGTTTCTACTCTGTAACACATGGGGTCACAGTGAGTCAGAATTGATTGGACAGTTTGGTTTGGGTTAGTATACTGTCTGCTAAGCTGTTTATATGGATTTTCTCTTCCACTGTCCATTGTAATCTTCCAAGGCAGGTACCATAACTCCTAGTTTTATAGATGAGGAAATGAGAAGCAGGGAAGTTAGTCACTGTGCCAAGGTCACACTGTTGGGAACATAGCAGAGCTCAGATTTAGTTCATCCCAGGGAGCCAAACTTTAGGGCCCATGCTCTTCACTACTATGGCAAGCCACTTGCTTTAATTAAAGGAAGTGCTCCTCGCTGCCCCAGGTCATTGAGGGCACCCAGCACCAATGTCAGTCAGGAACATTTACGGTATAATTGCTCTGCTTTGCATTTGCCACACACTCCAAATTCTTGGACTAGTCAGGGGCATGCAGATCTTGTCAAAAGAATAAGTGTATAGATAGGGTAAAAGCCACAGTTCGTATTACATTTCTATGAAAGCTCTGTCTCAATCCTGAAGCAATTAAAGCAGAATGGAAGGGCAAAATCATTTCAGTCATGCAAAGTCATTTATTTATTTTGAGTCCATTGTTGCATTTATTTTATGGAATCTGATTTGAAATCTGCAGCAGCCAAAGAGCATGTTCTCATTAAAGGCATGTCCTGGGCACCACAAGGTTTATAATCATCCAGTCTGTGCTGTTGGAGGATGTTTTTGTTTACTACTAACTCGACTATGTACAACTTCCATGTGCCAATCCCTCCCCTAGCAAGAAAGAAAACCTCAGGATCTCACTTTCTGAAGACTAGTTACCTGGTCAATGCTGTCCAAGTCGAAGCAATCCTATAATAATTCATGTTGAGAGGGAAAGAACGTTTTATTTGGTTTGATGTTTTTCAGCTATCACAGACTATAGTCATAAACCCCTTACTCCTATCTAGGATGGATGGAGTAAGATGAAGGGAAGAAAGAGAATCACTGAATGAGGTGGAAGGAAAATTAGCACAAAGAAAAATGTGCCACTAGCTTTGTTTGTACCATTTTAAGATGCCATGGCGTTACCAAAAATAATGTCTAAGTAATGGGATTAAATGGCAGGGGATATTAACATCTGGAATGAATAGAGAGAAGTAAATTCATTTATATTATCCTTTCTTTTCATTAAGTCATGCATAAATGGTACATTGCAGTTTATGATTACAAATTATAGCAAGGTCTCAAACTAATAACTAACACTATTACATGTGGTGTGTACATTCTATTTGCAGAATTATTTCATATGCATTGTCCTGTGTGAGTGTCCCAAATGGTAGCCATACCATTGTGGCAGGTATGAGTACCACTCCCATTTATCAAAGAAGGAAACAGAGACTTAGTGTGGATAAGTGGCTTTCCCAAGGTCACACAATTAGTAACAGGTAAATCTTGTACTGGAACATAACAAAAAAGTTGCTATTGAGTCAACTCCAACTCATGGCAGCTCCATGTGTGTCAGATCAAAACTGTGCTCCATACTGTTTTCAATGGCTCATTTTTCAGAAGTAGATCACCAGGCCTTTCTTCTGAGGCACCTCTGTGGGGACTCCAACCTCCAACCTTTCAGCTAGTAATGTGCAGTGAACCTAAGTCTTATGAATTCACAACCCAATTTGAATATAAGGGAAGAGCAGCTTTTTTTGCAATGCCAAGCTGGTGAGGCTTGGGGCATTTGGGCTGCAAATTAGGGTTATTGAACTATACCTTTGTATACTTTGTATGCTGATGCCTTTAGGGATACTGGTGGGAGAGGGTAATGGCGTGGAGGCTGCCAGACCATTATGATTTTTTATTTATGTCTATATTGAGTACTTTTTTCTGCTCCTCCCTCACTATCTGGCTGTCAGCTATCATCTTTTGCCAGTCATGGTGCCTCTAGAGCAGTGGTCTCAGTGTGGCTGGTGAACCAGTGGCAGCAGCATCACCTGGGAACTTAATAGAAATGCACATTTTAGGCTTTATCCTTGACCTGTGAATCAGAAACTCTGGGGTGGGGCCCAGAATCAGTATTTTTAACGACCCTCCTCCCCCAGGTGATTCTGATGCTGCTAAAGTTTAGAATTGTTGTTCCAGGGCAGTGTTGGGTGTACATTGGAGTCTCCTGGGGAACTTTAAAACTATCGATGGCTCGGCCTTACCCCCAGATTTTCTTATCTAATTGGCCTAGGGCAGAGTTTCTCAAGTTCAGCACTATTGATATTTTGGGCTGGATAATTGTTTGTTGTGAGGAGCTGTCCTGTGCATTGTAGGATGTTTAGCAGTATCCCTGGCCTGTACCCACCAGATGTTAGTAGCACACCAGCTCTCCCTCCCGCCCCCACCACCAGTTGTGACAACCAAAAATGCCTCCAAACCCAAAACCAAACCAGTTGCTATCGAGTCTACTCCAAATCATGGAACCCCACGTGTTTCTGAGTAGAAATGTGCTCCACAAGAGCTTTCAATGTCTGTAATCTTTCAGAAGCAGACCCTCAGAAGTAGATTTTTCTTCTGAGGTGCCTCTGGGTGAATTCGAACCACCAACCTTCCGGTTAGTAGCCCATCACTTAAAAAATATGTATTTCTAGACATTACCAGTTGTCCCCTGGGGGTCAAAATCACCCTAGTGGAGAAATGTTAGTCTAGGATCATGCCCTGGATAATGGGGTTTTTATAAGCTCCCTAAATAATTCTAATGTAGAGCCAAGAGTGACAACTATTACTCTAGACAGTCCCTATTAATGAGCTTCTTTGAATGTATAATTGGCTAAAGAGCAATAAAAGCTAAGTTTAATAGCATTGGGTGTAAAGTAAGAATAAATCAAACTATGGTAAAGACTCAGGGTGTTTGCCTATGAATAAAGTATATGTGCTTTAGGGCATAGATTTTACATCAATCATCTTGTTCCTTACATTCTTGTTTAGTTTGTGGTTGTCAGGTATGTTCCAGAGAACTGACATAAACAGGTACGTCACACATATATAAAAGTGAGATACTGATGTGTACTAAATGTAGTGGTGGATGTAGATCCTGCTTTTGGATCTACCAAAAACCAGTTGCCGTGAAGTCAGTTCTGTGTCAGAGTAGAACTGTGTCCTACAGGGTTTTCAGTGACCGACTTTTTGGACATGGATCACCAGGCCTTTCTTCTGAGGCACCTCTCGCTGGACTCAAACCACTCACCAACCTTTTGGTTAGCACTTGAGCACCTTAACCGTTTGTACACCCAGGGACCCCTGCTTTTGGGTATAAACCCCGTTGCAGTCGAGTCGACCTCGACTCATAGTGACCCTAAAAACAGGGAGCCCTCAAGTGTGCTTATCAAAGTAGCATATAGCTGTTGTTGTTGTTAGTTGCTGTTGAGTCAATTCCAACTCATGGCGACCCCATGTGTGCAGAGTAGAACAGCTCCGTAGGGTTTTCCAGGCCGTGACCTTTCAGAAGCAGTTCACCAGGCCTGTCTTCTGAGGTGCCTCTGGGTGGGTTCAAACCTCCAACCTTTTGGTTAGTAGTCAAGCCCTTAATCCTTTGCACCACCCAAGGACTCCATATCGTATGGTTCAAGTCCTTAAGTAAATCTATCTTTGAATGATTAAAAATTTCAGCCTGTCAATTTTATGATGTTGATTTTGACACAATCCAAATCAGCCACCACACAATTAACAGAATTTTTACATTGCTTTGTGCCATTTAAAAGTTCTTTAGTTTTCAGGTGGTAATTAGGTACTACAGGGTCACTATGAGTCGGAAATGGCTCAACAGGAACAGGTTTGGTTTTGGTTTGAATCAGGGACTTTAACTAGACTGCCATTTAGAAAAAAATCCCCTCAGCTACAGCAAAGGCAAGAGTCCTTCAGTAAAATCAATGCTCAGCAGATTGCGCTCCGTTGTCACAGCGATTGCTTGCATGGTGTTCTTCTGTTATCCCCTGACAAGGGGAGGGCGTGCTAAGTACTGTGGTCTACATACACCACAGGATGTGCATCACCTCCAAGGGCCTGCGCTTCGGTTCTTAGCAGGCTGGGCAGTCTCATCACAGCCCAACGCAAGATGACTCTGAAAAGAGTCGGCAACAACCCGTCTTCAACCTAGACTCCTGCTTCCTCAAATAACTAATGACGGGTGCATTGTTTTTTCAACATAAAGAGTGGAAATACTACTTTGGGATTCTGAGGAACAACTTTTATTTTATTTTTTATTTTTTCCCATACGAAAATTTATACATACATTGTTATGTGAATCTAATTGCTCTCCCCATACTGTGACAGCACACTCCTCCTTTCCACCCCATGTTCATTCTTCATGTCCATTCAACCTTCAACCAGCTCCTAACCCTCTCTGGCTTCCCATCACACCTCCAGACAGAAGCTTCCCATTTAGTCTCTTGTATCTACTTGAGCTAAGAGGCACACTCCTCATAAGTATCACTTTATGTCCCACAGTCCAGTCCAATCCCTGTCTAAAGAGTTGGCCTCGGAAATTGTTTTAGTTCTGGGCTGATAGAGAATCCAGGGGCCATGATTTCCAGGGTTCCTCCAGTCTCAGTCAGACCATTAAGTCTGGTGTTCTTACTAGAATTTGAGTTCTGCACCCCACCTTTCTCCTGCTCCATCAGGGACTTTCCATTGTGTTCCCTGTCAGGGCAGTCATTGGTGGTAGCCGGGCACCATCTAGTTCTTCTGGTCTCAGGCTGATGAAGTCTCTGGTTTATGTGGCCCTTTCTGTCTACTGGGCTAATACTTTCCTTGTGTCTTTGGTGTTCTTCATTCTCCTTTACTCCAGGTGGTTGGGACCAACTGATGCATCTTAGATGGCTGCTTGCAAGCTTTTAAGACCCCAGCCGCCACTCACCAAAGTAGGATGCAGAACATTTTCTTAATAATCTTTGTTATGCCATTTGACCTAGATGTGCCCCTGAAAGCATGGTCCCCAAATCCCTACCCCTGCTACTCTGAGGAACAACTTTTAAATAGAAAATAAATTACGAGATGAATATGTTTTCATGGCAAAATCAATACAGTCTAATTTCAAAATATGAAAATATTAGTGAGTTGTAGTCATTAATTGATGCAACACCTGCTATGTGAGGGTCTCGTGTGATGTCCTTGGAGGTCGTAAATATGAGGGTTACACAGTCTAGACCTTTTAAGGGATGACTACTCCAAGTGGCCAGATTAACCCTTTGAACCAGTTCATTCTATCATTTTGTCAAACTAGTTTGGTTTCTCTTTCATTGAATTGATAGTAGCTTGTTAACACTAATGAAATCTACTAGTTCTTTTGTCATGGTCTAGATATTATCTTGTGGGGCAGTGGTGGGACAGTGGTAGAATTCTCACCTTCCATGAGAGAGACCTGGGTTTAATTCCCGGCCAATGAACCTCATGCACAGCCACCACCTGTCTGTTAGTGGAGGCTTATGTGTTGCTGTCATTCTAAACAGGTTTCAGCAGAGCTTCCAGACTAAGATGGTCTAGGAAGAAAGGCCTGGTGATCTACTTCTGAAAATCAGCCGGTGAAAACCCTATGGATCATAACGGTCTGATTTTCAGTCAGTCATGGGGATGACTCAGGACCGGGCAGCATTTCATTCCATTGTGCGTGGGTTTGCCATGAGTTGGGGTCAGACTCAATGGCAGCTAACCACAACAACCGGTATTATCCTAAACAGTTACTTATCTTTTCCTATTCTAGTCTAAATTGTTCCACCAGCATGTTTTTTCAAAAACCAAAGCCTTTTAATCAGGCAATAGAACAGCTTCCTAGAAAATTACCCTAGGGGGAGAAAAAATCACAATAGACTGTCAAAATGGATTTAATTTTTTTTAAAAAAAGATATGCTTTTATGTATATAGGAAGTCTTCTGGGAGAAAACACAACTAATAATGTTTGCCTTTGGGTAGGGAGTTTAGGGCCCTCAATTGGGATGGAGACTTACTTCCATTATATAAATTTTTGTACAGTTCATTTTTTTACCATTTTATATATTGTATTTTCATTTTTAAATGGTAGTAAGTAATGGAAAGTATGCATCCCCGATAGTCTTTCAGAGCATCAAAATGCCTCTTCTAACTAGGAGAAAAAGAGGTGAGCTACACACTCTGCCAGTATGATACCCCTTCTTTTTCATGTGTTTTCTTGCTAAACTAGAGTGAACTAAAAGAAGACTTTGAACCTAAGATTGCTCCAACATTGGCTCTATTAGAGGGATTAATAAGCAAGTTCTATTTTAGACTGGGTACAGAATCCCCAGGTAGTATAAGCGGTTAAGCACTCGGCTACTAACTAAAATGTTGTTGGTTCAAATCCACCCAGAGGTGTCTTGGAAGAAAGGCCTGGTGATCTACTTCCAAAAGATCACAGCCATTGAAAACCCTATGGAGTTGTTCTACTTGGCATGCACAGGGTTGCCATGAGTCAAAATCAACTTGAAAGGAACTGGTGTAGGTTTTTTGTTTTGTTTTGTTTTAAGATCGGGTTGTTAATGAAAGTCTCTCTGAGGAAGCTACATTTAACCAGAAAGGCAAGCGAGGAAAATAATTGACTACAGATAGGGGCCTAATTTGCCCCTGGCAGTATTGGGACAGTTACCATCCATATATTCTCTCAGAATGAAGTAAATGCAGGTAAGGGAAGTGTGTTGTTGTTGTTAGGTTCCATCAAGTCGGTTCCGACTCATAGCAACCCTATGTGCAACAGAACAAAACACTGCCCGGTCCTGTGCCATCCTCACAATCGTTGTTATGCTTGAGCCCATTGTTGCAGCCACTGTGTCAATCTGTCTCATCGAGGGTCTTCCTCTTTTCCACTGATCCTCTACTTTACCTTCTCCAGGGACTGATCCCTCTTGATAACATGTCCAAAGTATGTGAGACATAGTCTTGCCATCCTTGCCTCTAGGGAGCATTCTGGCTGTACCTCTTCCGTGACAGATTTGTTCATTCTTTTGGCAGTCCATGGTATATTCAATATTATATGCCAATACTATAATTCAAAAGCGAATTAAGGGAAGTATGCACAGTGATTATACCTAAAAATTTCCTCCAATGATTTGTTTCATTCCCCTTTGTCTATAATTCCCACGAAGACTTAGTGCTCACTCCTGGGAAAGAAAAATATAACAAGAAAAAAACACGTTAGTGCCAAAGAAAGACAATTCCATGTTCATTTTGTTGCCCATCTCTTCCATGAAGTCTTTCCTTACTGCCCTTCCTTTACACCTAACTCTTGTTAAAAGTTTAAGGAAGTTTGAAAAAGGAAAAACTTCAGTTGAGATTGGAAGAGGCTAAAACAATACATACTCAGTTGTGGTTTTTCTGGATCATCTTCTTAGTACTTGTCACTTAGATCTTCACAAGACGTCAGATTTATTCAGCAAGAAACAGCCTTTGTCTTCCTCTCCTTGTCGGATGTGTGAATTGGGAAACCCATCCATGTGGATTTCAGAATCTCTTAGTCTTGAAGAGTGAGCCAACAGTAACAGCTCAATCATTCCAATGTCTCATAGAAATCCCTACACATTTTAAATACATCTCTGTGCTCTTCAGTGGAGAACTATGTTTCGGAACCCAACTACCAAACTCTCACTCTATATAAAGCATTTTTCAGGTATTCTTATCTTTACAGAGGGTGATTCATCCCAGAAATAGCGTTTTATATCTTTATTTGCATCAAGCGTTAATAACCAATAGTCAACAATGGTAAGATTATTTAGCTTTATGGAAACTGTCAAAGCTTAGTGCGGTGTTTCTGTGAAGAGCCTTGCAGTTGTCCTTGAAAAACAGTTTATGTTGAAATTCTGAGAAGACACCACCCAAGACTGGTTATAGTGAACCAAAGAAGAGAACAGAGGCAGGGTTGGATTGAAGGAAAAGTTCCTTTTAGAAAACTACTTAGAAGAAAGGAAAATATGGATGAAAACTGAAAAGAGAGAACTTCTGAAACTAAGTCCCATAAAGTCTTAGCCATGAAAATAGAGTAATAGAGAACCCCATGCTACTAAATTTTCAAAATGCCTAAGTTCTGATTTTGTTCTATGAAGTACCTCTTTCAATGTACTTATGTTGATGATAATACCCTCCGTGACGTTTGTTAGAAATCTAAATCCTCACATAAAACTTCACATAATCTTTTAGAAATGGTACAACAGGAATTCAAAGCTTGACTCAGAGTTATTATGGCAAAAGATACTTTGCAAGAAAAAGGCAAGTTCAAGTCAAGGTAGTGGTATAACGTTTCCTACTGAGTTGAGTAAGTAAATTCTGAGTCATTAAGCAAAAATTAGAAAGAAAATCAATACTCTTTTTACTCTCCAAAAGGAATTATATATTCAGCAGGGACTGCCCTCACCCTTTTAGACAGCTAAGCTAGTATTGAAGCCCATGCTTTTAGCACAATACCTAATGATATAAATACAAGCAACCCACAGGGGACTATTTGTAGTTATTATGTTCTTGCTATTTACCACAGCCAGTAGACAGCATCCACCTTTTCCTTTGAACAAAAAACCGAACTTGTTTCAGTCAAGTCGATTCTGGCTTATAGCAACCCTTTAAAACAGAGTAGATCTGCCTCATACAGTTTCCAAGGAGAGGCTGGTGGATTTGAACTGCTGACCTTTTGGTTAGCAGCTGAGCTCTTAACCACTGCACCACCAGAGCAAAAATTTTAAATTATCATCATGGAAGAATAGCTCTTTCTGCAAATGCTACAAATAGGTCATAGTAACCCCTTTTTTCTGTATGAAGTTTGTGCCTAAAGAGAGACAACTCATACCACGTCTACTGAGTCAACCATTTAAGCACAAAGGAAAAGATAGGTCAAAGGAAAAAGTAGTTCAGGTGTTAACCACCTGGCAAAATCAGTACACCCTAACCAACTTCATTTTTCCAGTATTCCCCATAACCTCTCATAGTTTTAGCTGCTTGTCGGGAGATAATGTAATCTTCCAATGCCACCAGTTGAAAAGGACTTACTTTACTCAGAGCTTAGTAAGAATTGATAAGAGATGACTGACTGCTTCTTGGTTAAGCTGTCACCCAAAACCCAAAACTTTTGCTACCCTTTGAAAAGTGATTATATTTGTCACTCACAATATCTTTCCAGACCAAAGAATTGCTGAGGTTTTAAATTACAAAGAATATAATAATAATACTCCATTGCTGCTCCAATAACAGGAAAGCATAAAGAAAAATAAAACTTAGACGTTTAGAAGCATGACTGAAAATAAAGTGTCCACGTATCCCATGCCAGCTCTGCCATTTCTCACCACTGTGTCTCCTTTTTTCCAGCTGCTGGCTGGACGCTGGCCTTTTGACCAGAATGACTTTGGCGTATTTCTTTGCAAGCTGTTCCCCTTTTTGCAGAAGTCCTCAGTGGGGATCACCGTCCTCAATCTCTGTGCTCTTAGCGTCGACAGGTAATGTGGTTCTTTTCTTTACTCTCTTGTATGGTTTAGAAAAAATTTATTTTTCTCAAAAAGAAGTCAAGGAGCCTTGAGAATTGGTGCCCAGGACAGATGTTATTTAGTTCCAAGTGAATTAAAACATTAATAATCTTGCCTTCACTGTTTATAATTTATTTACACATTTACTGAGAATTAGTCATTTTTGGGTCAGGCAATTCATCCTTGGAAGATATCACCAATTATATCATTTGGCACACTTATGGCAACAGAGTGGAAATGAACATATTAGATGTAATAAACTGTACAAAGGAGATCAAAGGACAGGAATTCCTGTATTTTTACTGGCAAGTTTATTATTAGAAAAAAGACACCTTTTATTTATATTTGCAATGCTTGATAACTTGAGCCGAGCGGTGAATATACAATATTGTTATGTTCTTCTCTCTGCTTTTTTGAATGCCTGAAATGTTTCAGAATTTCCAAGATGAGGGCAACACCAGAAGCATCCCTTGACCTAATTCTCAAAATTCCATCAAGTATCTCTAAGTCTTTGCAGACATCGCCTCAAATAGAGTTCTTCTAAAGAAGACCCTCTGAATTTCATGAACTTCTAGATGGTGTTTTCTTTACCTTACAATTTTCATAGCAGGGACTATAAAGAATGAGGTTAAGGACTTTATAATACATTCTATGATGCTCTTTCATATTCAATATAATTTTACACAACTGGCATTTAATTGACTTATGTACAATTTAGAAGAGATCTCAAATTTTTCTTTCTCATGTCCTGCCAATCACTATCAGAGCACCTAAGTCCCAACATCATAGAAATAAAAGGCCTACTTTCTTAAAGAACATTTAAGTGTTCACAGATATTGTTATTTATCATTTATTATTAATTTGGGAGATCAAAATTTGTTACTCTTGAGATATAAAAATACTCTATTCGTTGTTGAAAAGTATAATGTTATCCACGTTATAAATTTATGGCTATAATAACTACAAAACACAAAATAAACAAAAAGTTTAATAGTGTTATTAAACATAAGTATATTACTGTAATTAAAACAAAGAATAATTCCATTAGTAGCGTAAAATGCTATAATGCTGTTGACAAAAACGTTAACGTTGCAATAGTAAATCCAAAGTAACACAACAGTAAATAGAAAGATCAGATATAATTTCATGGCCTATTAACAGGATTCTCAGTAGTTCTTAGGAAAATCCTGAGGTCTATACAGGCTGCTTTTGCATCATATCGGACGTTAAAGTCCACTGTGTGGAAACACTTACATATAAGGGTGGCCACTACATCATTTCCACCTCACTAAATAGTAGACTTTGGTGCCATTTTCGTAAAAAAAATGACTAAACACCTATGATCTGGATTCAATTCACTAATAAGTTCTCACTCTGATGTTTCCATCTCCAGTGTGCCAATATCACCACCTCTTCTTTTATGCGAAGTAGCATATTATCAAAGTTAAAGGTTTTAAATTGTATTTATTCCATTGCTAACGCAAGTAAAAAATTTCCCGTATTTGTCAAGTTATATATTTGAAGCTGTATTCTCATTTATAATCACCATTGAAATGTTTAATTATAACATAACTCTAAAATCCTTGTGGGGAAAAGAAATGAGGAACTAATTATGACATTTTTTAAAAAGAATAATGTGTCCTACACCTATAAACCAAAAAAATCAAACCCGTTGCTGTCAAGTGGATTCCAACTCACAGGGACCCTACAGGACAGAGTAGAACTGCCTTATAGGGTTTCCAAGGAGTGGCTGGTGGATTTGAACTGCCAGCCTTTTGGTTAGCAGCCAAGCTGTTAACCGCTGCGCCTCCAGGGCTGGAATTTTTAAATGTTATAAAGCTACAATATTTAAAACAATGTGGTACAGGTGTGTGAATGTAATGACAAAACAGAAGGAAAATCCAGAAACAGGCATTGGAGTATAAAGAATGTAAATATAGGCTGAAATCACTTCAAGTATAATGAGGAAGGGAAAGATTCATCAATTAAAAAAAAAAAAAAAAAACCAAACCCATTGCCGTTGAGTCAATTCCAACTCACAGCAACCCTAAAGGACAGAGTAGTACAGCCTCACAGGGTTTCCAAGGAGCACTTGGTGAATTCAAACTGCCCACCTTTTGGTAAATAAATATTGCCATTTAGCCATTTAAGGAACCTTGGTGGCACAGTGGTTAAAGCACTTGCCTGCTAACCGAAACGTTGGCGGTTGGAACCCACCAGAGGCTCAGTGAGAGAAAGATGTGGCAGTCTGCTTCCATAAAGATTATAGCCTTGGAAACCTTATGGGGCAGTTCTACTCTGTCCTATAGGGTTGCTACGAGTCGGAATCAACTTCATGGCAAGGGGATTGGTTTTTGGTGGTATTTCGCCATTTAGGGGGATAAAAAGCATGTTAAAGTCTTATCTCATTCTACATACATAACAATATTTATAATGACCATCATTTATAGAGTATTCATAAGTACCAAACTCTGTTAAAAATACTTTATAGACCTTATTGTATTTAATCCTTACAACACCATCTTGTGATAACCAGCTGTGTAGAGTCAATTCTGACTCATGGCAACCCCATGTGTGATAGGTGCTATTATTATCCCCAGTTTACAGGTTAGGAAGCTAAAGTTCAAAGAGGTTAATCAAGACCATTCCATTACTAAGTGTTGGAGACAGTAACCAAAAGGTAGTCAGCATTCTTAACCATTATACTCAAGCATGTAGAAACTCAAACCATAAAGCAGAAGAAGATAGAGATCTTTTGATCTCTTGAAAAGGAAGACCTTCTGAACATAAAAGGAATGGTAGAAATTCCAAATAAAATTATCAATGGATTTAAAGATATAAACTGATGGAGACCCCATGTGTGTCAGAATAGAACTGCCCCATAGGGTTTTCAATTGTTGATTTTTCAGAAATTTATTGCCCGGCCTTTCTTTCGAGGCACTTATGGGTGGGCTTGACCCTTCAACCTTCTGATTAGCAGCTGCGTACGTTACTCATTTACACTATACAGGGACTCCAAATTATATGTATAGTTATATGAATATAAAATTCCTTGAAAGAAATATGATAAATAATATTAGCAGTTATGTCTGGGGACGGGGTGATAGTTTTTTGCAATGATGTTCTCCTATGAGCAGAAAAAAAAACTGAAGTTCTATTTACTTTTAAAGGAGCCCTGCTGGCACAGTGGTTAAGTGCTCAGCTGCTAACCGAAAAGTCAGCAGTTTGAACCCGCCGGCCGCTCCTTGAGAGAAAGATGAGGCAGTCTGCTCCCGTAAAGATTATAGCCTTGGAAACCTTACGGGGTAGTCCTACTCTGTCATATAGGGTCTCAGTTAGTCAGAATTGACTCAATGGCAATGAGTTTAATGGGTATTTACTTTTAGTACCTGTTACCCATTTTCCTTATTTAGTTATGCCAATCTGTACGTTTTATTTTTCTCGTTTGCACAGCTTATTCCTTTGATCTTTTATTCCTTTGACCTTTATTATGCATCAACACTAATTTTCTACAGCTAGGGAGCCCTGGTGGTGCAGTGGTTAAGAGCTCAGCTGCTAACCAAAAGGTCAGCAGTTCAAATCCACTAGCTGCTCCTTGGAAACCCTGTGAGGTGGTTCTACTCTGTCCTGTAGGGTTGCTATGAGTTGGAATTAGCTTGACGGCAACAAGTGTGGTTTTTTGGGTTTTAGGTAGCTCCAAAACGCAAGCACTTGTGTGTATATAAATATGAACACAGACACTTGTATGTGGAGAAATATATCTACATACCCAGCTGGGAGTTACTTCCATCCACACTGTTGCCCTTACAAAAGCACCATCAAATTTTGGAAACTACTGTTTTACAAAAAAATGAAAGTTTGTCCCAGTAATTAGGTAAGAGTAAGAATGGTAACTACTTATAGGAAAGAGAATTCTGCATTCTAACAGAAAACTGCACCTCTGAGGAAACATCTGACAAAAAGCCAAGCTGCACAAGAAAAGCATGTCACATATAATAATGAGAGATAAGAAAATCAAGACAATGAAGATGCTTGGTTCTTGTAAACAATGAAATGCTTTTAAGGCAGGTAGGACAATCCTCTGAGAAGAGGGTCATTGATTCAAAAACCCCTTGTCGTCGAGTCAATTTCAACTCATAGCGACCATGCAAGACAGAGTAGAACTGCCCCCAGAGGGTTTCCAAGGCGGTAATCTTTACGGAAGCTGACTGCCACATCTTTCTCCCAAGGAGCGGCTGGTGGGTTCAAACTGCCAAACTTTCAGTTAGCAGCCAAGCACTGAACCACTGCACCACCAGCACTCCCCACTGATTAAGAGACAAGTCAAAACAGAGAGAGGACTTGCTTGGTTTGATAAGAAATACAGGCGACATTTAATCTCTGTAACATGCTTTCAGGCCACAAAATTTAGAGTGAATTTTGTAAATAGCATTATATAGCATGGTATTGTGGTCCCTTTTATAGTTCATATAAATCTATCTAATAAATTTTTTTCTTGATGAAAAAAATTTTTATTGTTTTGCTTTAAGTGAAAGTTTACAATTCAAGTTAGTCTCTCATACAAGAATTTATACATATATTGTTATGTGACCCTAATTGCTCTCCTTATACTGACAGCACACTCCTCCCTCCCACCCCAGATTTCCCGTGTCCATTCAACCAGCTCCTGACCCTTTCTGCCTTCTCATCTCCCCTCTAGACAGGAGCTGCCCATTTATTGACAAAAAATATTTTAAGGCACTTTTTATTCCTCAGTGATATTCTACACAATAAATGATCCCTAGACTGAGAAGTATAATTCATAATTCAATTCAACAGAGTGACTTGGTCAAGTGGGGAATAATGGAAAGACATGAAGAATGAGGCTTGGCTACTCTTCTTTAGCTTTTACAGTCCTGAAGTCATTGATCTGGAAACAAAGGAGAATGAAAAAAATTGATGGAGGTATTTAGGCAATGGGATTCCTAAATCATCAACACCCTCCATCCTTTCTCAAGCTCATTGTTCTGCCACTTCCTTTCTTTCTTGGAGGACACTCAAGGGATCCTCTTGCTGAGCTTCAGTGGTCCCCAGTGTAGGTCTTAAGTAATAGTGGGTGAGAGAGAAGAGGGGAGGCGCATGGTAAGATCATAGATTCCTATTTCTGGTGTAGGCTTCACCTCACCCATCCTCCTCCTCCTCTCCACTCCATGCAGGAAGAAAAATGAACTGAATATTCAATCACAAAGTATCATTTATGTAACCAGTTTACCAGCTGCCGTCAAGTTGATTCCTACTCCTGGTGACCCCATGTGTGTCAGAGTAGAACTTTTGTGCTGCATAGGGTTTTCAGTGGCTGATTTTTCAGAAGTAGATCATCAGGCCTTTCTTCAGAAACATCTCTGGTGTATTTACTCCTAAATACCTTAAGGTAAGGGAGAAAATGAAGTATGAGTCATTCTTGGTTAGATACAAAAGAAGGTAAGAAAATTGCCAAGAATCTATTTCCTTGAGACTTGGTCTCAATTTTAGACCAAGGAGATAAACCATTTTAAATTTTCACTCCCAGGAAAATCTGTCTTAATCCGAAAGGTTTACCTTTGGTAAGGAAAACTCATCATTGGTTTCTTAGATCCTTTCTTTATTATTTTTACATTTCACTTCATATTGACTCTAAGCTTTGGTACTTTTATGTAGGCAATCTTATTGTGACATTTCTATTTTAAAAGCTTTCACACTAGAGAAGGTATCATGCATACTTAATTCCTGAAGACAGGATACTATTTGCTTTGAATGTGTATTTGGTTGCATTATATTCTACTAAGAAGAAGAAAATCACTCTTCTTATTTTTTAATAAAATAAGGAGGAAAAACAGGGAAATTGGAGCCTGTTAGAAAACAATATACAGTTTGTAAATCTTTGCTTTAGTTTTTTGAGGTAAATCAAATTACAGCCCAGGAAAATTTCCATGATGGGTTTTTTAAATATGATAATTATCTCTCATTCCAAAGTTTTGTTTTTTTAAAGAAAATAATGAGAGAAAGGGTACAACCAAGTTCTGTACAAATTCCTGATTACTTCATTGATTACTCAGTGTTCACGGAATGCTGTAAGGTCAAAGAACTAGTTTTCCCACTATCCGCTTTTAATCTGACTAAGGGAAACAAGACAATAAGAGAAGGTGCATGATTGTACTAGACTGGATGAGCTTTCATTGTTGATTTCAGCTCCGGGCTTGTCCCAGTTCAACCTTTTTATTAATTTCCTCCTCAAATCTTTTATTTGTTAATTTTTTAATGCCACATCCTGAATCACTTAAGAAAAAGAGTAAAGCAGGCATTTTGAAAAAACACTGAAGAGATTTAGGAACAAATTTTAACTCTTGCTCAGCTTCATCAGTGAAAGAGTATTTTAATACTAAGGCAATATACTTCTGAAATGAATGACCTTTTTCCAACAAAATATGAATAGCCAGCCATTACAAATGATTAACATAGGTATTCTTTTTTTTTTTTTAATTTTACTTTATTGTACTTTAGATGAAGATTCACAGAACAAATAGTTTCTCATTAACCAGTACAGATATCATTTTATGACATTGGTTAACAGCCCTATGACATGTCAACACTCTCCCTTCTTGACCTTGTACGACCTTTATTTTGGTGAAAATATGCATAGCCAAATATATACATACCATTGCAAAAATTTCTACATGTACAATTCAGTGACATTGATTACATTCTTCCAGTTGTGCTGCTATTCTCAGTGTCCTTTTCCAAATTATTCCATCACCATTATCTTCAACTCACTGCCCCTCTAGGCTTCCCATCAAACCTTTTCAGTTGCTGTTGTCAATTTGATCTTACATAGATAATTCTTTTTTTTTTTTTTTATTTTAGATGAAGGTTTACAGAACAAATAGTTTCTCATTAAACAGTTAGTACACATATTGCCCTATGACAATGGTTAACACCCCTATGACATGTCAACACTGCCCCTTCTCAAGCCTGGGTTCCCTATCACCAGCTTTCCTGTCCTCTCCTGCCTTCTAGTCCTTGTCCCTGGACTACAGTGCCTCATTAGTCCCGTTTTGTTTCGTGGGTCTGTCCAGTCCCCAGCTGAACAGTGAACCTTGGGAGTGACTTCACCACTGAGCTAAAAGGGTGTCCAGGGGCCATACTCTTAGGGTTTCTCCAGTCTCTGTCAGGCCAGTAAATCTGGTCTTTTTTTGTGAGTCAGAATTTTGTTCTACATCCTTTTCCAGCTCTGTCCAGGACCCTCTGTTGTGATCCGGATCAGAGCAGTCAGTGATGGTAGCTGGGCACCATCTAGCTAACATAGGTATTCTTACATATCACAAGTGACAAGTTTTCTATCTTACTTTGAGTTTGTTTGGGGGAAAAGAAAGAGGAGGTCTGGATAGGGGAGGAGAACTCAATGCTATTCTTTGTGAAGTTAACCAAAAACAAAACTGCTGTCCAGTTGTTTCCAACTCATGGCGACCTCATGTGTGTCAGAGTAGAACTGTGCTCAGTAGGATTTTCAATGGCTGATTTTTTGGAAGTAGATCTTCCAAGGTACCTTTGGGTGAACTCAAACTTTCAACTTTTTGGTTAGCAGTAGAGCATGTTAAGTGTTTACACCGCCTAAGGACACCCATAAAGTTAACTAAACCAAAAACCCGTTGCCATCAAGTCAATTCTGACTCATGGCGACCCTATTGGACAGAGTAGAATCACCCCATAGGGTTTCCAAAGAGTAGCTGGTGGATTCGACTGCCAAGCTTTTGGTTAGCACCTGAGCTCTTAACCACTGTAGTGATTAAAACTGGAAAATGACTGGGGTCAGAGCAGTGAAGGCAGCTGGGTACATATGCAACTTGTAGTTAAAAGTTGTATAGGGAAGGAGGCTGTGAAAATATACAACTCTCACCAGCTATTTCAAAGTGGTGTGTAATTTGATACCTGGGAAAGTTGGAAAGATCCATTAATAAGGCAACTCTGCTTTGTATGCCCCAGACTCAAAAGCCTATGTCAATTCTTAAACCCATCATTTCAAGTAATAGTTCAATGGTCTCTATGATATTCTGAAAAGTTTATCCTAACTCAAGAAGCATGAGGGTGATTTTCTTTAAAGCCTCTTTCTTATTTAGGCTTGGACTTGATGTGTCCTTATTCTCCAGGTGTTATGATTTTCTATTGCTGTATAACAAACTAACCCAAAACTTAGTGGTTTAAGACAACAGCCATTTTATTATATCTCACAATGTTGTGAGTCAGAAATTGGGCCATTCTTCTGCTCCCTGTCACTTCAGCAGGGTTGTTTGGTGAATTTCAGCTACAGGCTGGGCTTTTCTCCTAGGTACAGGACTCACATGTGGGGCATTGTCTTAGTCATCTAGTGCTGCTATAACAGAAATACCAAAGTGGATGGCTTTAACAAAGAGAAATTTATTCTCTCACGGTCTAGGAGGCTGGAAGTCCAACTTCAGGGTGCCAGCTCCAGGGGAAGGCTTTCTGTCTCTGTCAGCTCTGGGGGAAGGTCTTTGTCATCAATCTTCCCCTGGTCTAGGAGCTTCCCCACACAGTGACCCCCATGTCCAAAGGATGTGCTCTGCTCCTGGCACTGCTTTCTTGATGGTATGAAGTCACCATATCTCTCTGCTCGTTTCTCTCTTTTATATCTCAGAAGAGATTGATTTAAGACACAACCTAATCTTGTAGATTGAATCCTGCCTCATTAACATAACTTCCACTAATCCCACCTCATTAACATCAGAGGTAGGATTTACGACACACAGGAAAATCACAGCAGATGACAAGATGGTGGACAGTCAGACAATACTGGGAATCATGGCCTAGCCCAGTTGACACACATTCTGGGGGGACACAATTTAATCCATAACAGGCATTTTGACAGCAACAGCTGAAAGACTGAGCTAGCAGAGCCCATCTCCCTCTCCCTGAAGTCTCAGGCCTCTGAAGATGGTCTCTTTGTGGTCAGCCAGGGCTCCAAGGTAGAACCTGCAGCTCTTTTGAGTTTAAAGACCAGGCCTAGAACTGGTAAACCATCATTCCAGCTGCACTCAATTGGTCTACACAGTCACAAGCCAGCAAAAACCAAGGGCTCACTTAAGGAAGTGTCAAAGAACTTGCTGTCATCTTTAATCAGCCATACCTGTTTTTTCTTTAAAATTCTTCGTGCTATTATTCTGCCCCCAAACCTCTGTATGTTGTTGTCATTGTTAGGTGCTGTTGAGTCAGTTCTGACTCATAGCGACCCCATGTACAACAGAACAGAATGCTGCCCAGTCCTGCACCATCCTCACAATTATTGCTATGTTTGAGCCCATTGTTGCAGCCACTGTATCAATCCATATCGTTGAGGGTCTTCCTCTTTTTCACTGACCCTCCACTTTACCAAGCATGATGTCCTTCTGCAGGGACTGGTCCCTCCTGATCAAGTGTGCAAAGTATATGAGACAAAGTCTTGCCATCCTCGCTTGTAAGGAGCATTCTGTCTGTATATCTTCCAAGACAGATTTATTTGTTCTTCTGGCAGTCCATGGTATATTTAGTATTCTTCATTTGTTTGTCACATAGCAATATAAATAATAAATAAACGTTACAAATGGTCACATTTGCTGTTAAACATATGCTGAGGTAAAGATCTCACTTGCTATTGAGTTGGGTCCAACTCATGGCGATTCCATGTGTGTCAGAGTAGAACTGGACTCAATAGGGTTTTCAATGGCTAATATTTCAGAAGTAGATCGCCAGGCCTTTCCTCCCATGTGCCTCTGGGTGGACTTGAACCTGCAACCTTTCAGTTAGCAGCTGAGCATGTTAACTATTTGCACCCCTCAGAGACTCCAGAAGTAAAGGTAAAAGTACCATTTTACCTTATGAAAGTGGCAATACTGGAGAAAGAATAGGAAATTCTAATGCAGGCAAGCTTTCATCGACAAGCAGTTGGTAGAAACTCTTTTTTAAGGTACTTGGACTACATTTTCATTTACTTGATCCAGTAATCTCTCTTGAGATAATTAATCCAGGAAAATAATTCAAAAAGAGAAAAATCTATTTGTGCAAGTAAGCTTACTGATGTGTTACACACAACAGGGAAACACTAGAAACGATATAAACATGTTGTTAGGTGCCGTCGAGTCAGTTCCGACTCACAGCGACCCTATGTACCACAGAACAAAACACTGCCTGGTCCTGCACCATACTCACAATCGTGTTATGCTTGAGCCCATTGTTGCAGCCACTGTGTCAATCCATCTCATTGAGGGTCTTTGTCTTTTTCGCTGACCCTGTACTTTACCAAGCATGATGTCCTTCTCCAGGGACTGACCCCTTCTGACAACATGTCCAAAGTATGTAAGACGTAGTCCTGACATCCTTGCTTCTAAGGAGCATTCTGGTTGTACTTCTTCCTAGACAGATTTATATCATCTTCCAAGACATGATATAAACATAGGAGAAAAATTTAAGTCAATTGTATTATCTTGTCATACTGGCAGCCATTACATTTCTAAATGCCATGCCTATGTAGAATCCTGAGAGAGTATTTTAACAGTAAAGTAAATAAAGCTAAATATAAAATTGTAACTAATATTATTATAATATACAATCAAATTATGCTTGTGAAAATAAAAATGGGCAAAGAATCTGAAGGAAAAAATAGATTTTTTTGAAGTAGTAACTTTTGAATTTAAATTTTATTTTATAGTGTTTTAACGTGCATTTAATAATAAATTAAAAATGTAATGACTATCCCAGACTGTAGCTTAAAGATTTAATAAATGCCACCAGGCCTTGAAGACATGTAAAATCTATTTATAGAGACGCACACAGTGACAAACATCTTTACATAAATAAAACATATAAATTACACTTTTATTTTGGCATGTCACATGACAGGGTACAAGGCAATGTCATGGGAACAGACTCCTCTGGGAGTTGGCTGATCAGGGCCCTGGTCCAGGCCTCACATAAGTCACCGGAGACCAGGCAGAGGGCATAACACACCAGGGCTTAGGTTCCCAACCAGAACACATAGGGGAGAAAGATCAGCTCAAAGGTCCCTCCTGGTTTGCAAATTACTTATTTCTGGAATTCTAAAAATAATAGCTTTTTATCTGTTTCCTAATTCAGGGCTAGTTTGAAAAATTAGAAAATATTCAAAATGTAGTGTGTTGTTGGCTTTGGCTAATAAAGTAAGACAAATGCAAGATAAAGAAGCATTTTCAAAAAAGACACTTTATTCAACAAATGTTTAATCAGCACCTGTTGCTCTAGATGGAGTCTCTGGGTGGTGCAAACACTTAACTCACTCTGCTGCTAACCAAAATGTTGGGGGTTCAAGTCTACCCAAAGGCATCTCGGAAGAAAGGCCTGGAGATCTACTTCTGAAAAATCAGCCATTGAAAACCCTATGGAGCACAGTTCTACTCTGACACACATGGAGTTGCCATGAGTCAGAGTTGACTTGTTTTTTTATTGTTCTAGATATTGTGACCAAAACAGAAAATTTCTGCCCTCATGGAGATTATATTCTATCGGTAGGGATCGACATAGGCAATAAACAAAATAAATAAGCAAAGTATATGTTTTCTTAGATGGTAGAAAGTAGGATATGGAGAAAATAAATCAGAGTAAATGGGACAGGGTAAATCTGGAGAGGAGTTGGCAATTTTCAGTTGGGTGTTTAGCGAAGGCTCTATGAAAGGATAGAACTGAATAAAGACCTGAAAGAAGTGAGGAAGCAGGTCTAGGGTCCTCTGGGAAGGGCATTCCCACTGGCATGGGAAACCACTAGGAGGTTTTCAGCAGAGGAGTGACATGACCTGATTTACATTTTAACAGGCTTTTTGTTGCTATGTTCCGGGTAAACTGCAGTAGAATAAACCACGATCGAGGCAGGGGGTAACAGGCAAGATGGTGAGAATTGGTTGCATTTGAAAATATTTTGAAAGAAGATATTGTAAGATTTATTAAAGGATTAGATCTGTACTGCAAGAGGAAAACAGGAGTCAAAGCTGACTCCAAGGTTTTTGCCTGAGATGGTAAAGACTAGAGAAAAAGCAGGCTTGGGGTCCAGGAGAAGGTCAGGAGTCAGGTTTGGGAAAGTTTGAATGCCTATTAATACCTAAGTGGAGATCTCAAGTAGGCAGTTGGATACACACATCTGGAGTTAAGAGATGAGGTTCCTGGCTAGAGTTATAAATTTGGAAATTATCGGTAGGCAGATAGCTTAAATGATACTAAAGCCATGAGAATGGATAATATCACCCAGAGAGGGAATATAGATAGAAAAGAAAAGAGGTCCAAAACTAAGCCCCAGAAGAAATCCAATGCTAAGCTTTTGAGGATGAGAAGGAACTGGCCAACGAGACTTGGAAGGAGTGGTCGGTAAGGCAGGGGGAGAGCGTGCAGTCTGCAAGGCAAGTAAAGAAACTGTTTCAAAAAAGAGAGATTCTTTCTGGCATATCAGTTGGTGATGGCTGGATCCACACTTTGAAGATTTTCTGTGGCAGTTGAATATTTCGTTTCTATACATATGTATACCGAACAGACTGAAGGCTATTTATAATCACACCTAGTAAGGAGAGCATATTTATGTGTACATGTGTTGTGTAATTATGCCCTAAATAGAAATAATTTTTGGAACATCTAGTATTTTGTATTTTCCATACCTGTCCCCAGCCCCATCATCATAAATGATTGAGTGTTGTAATTGCTGTCATGGTTGTTCTTTCCTTATTTCATGGAGTCATTATTAAGGTCACTGTGATTTACAAATGGAAAATATTCTAATTCTCAGTGATGTGGGTTAATGAAGGGACAAACTGATTATGATTTATTTGCTACACTAGACAATAAAAAAATTATTCCTGCTTAAAAAGAAATTTTGGTTTTACATTGGATTGTTATTGTTGCTTGTGGTTGAGTTGACTCCAACTCATGACAACCTTATGTATAACAGAAAACATTGCCCAGTCCTGCACCGTCGTCCAGCACTCTATAAAAATACTCTGTTGTTATCCTTAAAGTTTTCATTGGCTAATTTTTTAAAGTAGATTGCCAGGCCTTTCTTCCTAGTATGCCTTAGTCAGGAAGCTCCACTGAAACCTGTCCACCATGGGTGACACCGCTGGATTTGAAATACCAGGGCATAGCTTCCAGCAACACACAAGCCACTACCGTACAACAAACTGACAGATGGGTGGTGGATTGGATGTGTAATACTCTGAGAACTCATGGTACGTTGTAAAATAAAGCTGGTCAGTGAATGTATTCATCATAAGAACATGCTGACCACAATTTCTAACTTAAACCATTTTCCACCTTCCATCTTGCCTAAGAAATCTGGCTTTCTTAACTTCCTGAGAATCAAGATGTTTTATTTAAATCACCTTTCCTGGAAGCTGAGCTGAAGAAAGAAGAGAAGAAATAGCTGTAATCCAGTTGACAGCCTTGGGATACAGACATCCCGTCTCCCTTCCCTCTAGCTTTTATTGGACATCAGGCTGCCAGTCTACTAAAGCAACAAAGAAAAGTAAACAGAAATGGAAATCAAAATAAAGTCATCTTGATCCCACTGGAAATAACCCATAAAAATAAAAAATGCAATCTTGGCTGTATAGTAAAAGGATTTTCTTGGTCTGTTTTCATAGCTGTATTTTATTCCATTCCAAACTAATCTGGACCTTTTTAGAGACTGTTGTTGTACAACAATTGTATTTGCCCTAAAAATCTTTCGTAAAACAATTTTCCAGTGATTTGTGCTGCATATATGCCATGTGATAGCATCATGCTACCAAATCTATGGGTTCTAATCCATAAGCAAGAGCCCTGGTGGCACAACAGTTAAGCATCCTACTGCTAACCAAAAGGTTGGTTCAAACCACCCAGCAGCTCTGCAGGAGACACTTGCTGATCTGCCCCCATAAAGATTACAGCCTAGAAAAGCCTCCAGGGCAGTTCTACTCTGTCACACAGGGTCGCTATGAGTGGAAGTTGACTCAACGGCATCAACAACAACAATTTATAGGTATTTCCAGTGAAGACCTAGGCTGCATAATTCCTAGGAGCAGTGTCTTCACAGGTGCACCTATTCTAACTTTTCCTGAGACAGTACACTAAATATAAGTTATGCGGGCTCATCGTGGCTGATTTGGGTAGCTTGTAATCTGTTTTGGCTCTATTTGGCCAATCTCCACATTCCTGTGAACCCAGGTGCACCTGCCTCCAATCCTTGGTCTGTTTTACAGCCCTCTTCTGGCATTATCTAATGAAAGCTATAGAAAGAGAATATTTCCTTTCCATTACAACAGCAATGAAAATTTCAAGAATGAAGCCATAAAAGCATCATACAATGTCACAAGCCCTTTCTTAATAGTAAGCCTAAAAGCAGTTGGCATCAAACCATCACATCAGGTCAAGGAGCACAGAGTTTCTGAAACCGAACCTTAACATTTAAATGAGATTGTTATGATAAAAAAAAATTAAAGTAAGAAATAATACAAGCACAATCTATTAATGCCAATTTTTTTTTGTCTGGCACAAGTGTTCAATTATGTTAATTTCCTATACTTCTGTATGAACCATTCTTTTCCATTAGATTGTAAATCCTCAGGATTAGGAACCAAGGTATGTTTAACTCAGCTTTGATATGCTCTAGCACAGGACCCTAACTGAAGAGAGATGACCATCCTTAGATATTTATCAGAAGTATGATTTATTTGCTGATACTGCCACCTAGTACAAGCCCACTCTGATCATATTTTGAGGGAGGAAATGATGGAATATCTGTTATTACTATTTACTTATGGATATGTAGACCCCCTTCATAAACTTTTTTTTCTATAATTTATAAGGAGGGATAAGATACTAGTATAACAGTTACCGGCAGCTTTCGCAAACCCTTCCATCGTCCAATTTTCCCCCACTTTAGAGAATGCAGACACATCTATCTAGTCCTGCCACTTTCTAAACCTTCTTGAGATTTAGTTAGACCCCATATAAAGATCTCAGACTCAGGCCTGCCCAGGCAATCGATTTCCAAACGGTTGTAGTCCTGGTGGTTCAGTGGTTAGGAGCCCACTGCTAACCAAAAACATTGACAGCTCTAATCCATCAGCCGCTCCTTGGAAACCCTTTGGGGCAGTAATACTCTGTCCTATAGAGTCATTATGAATCGGCAATGAGTTGCACTCTTAGTGGCCTCATTTGTTTTTTACACCAAGGCTCACAGAAAATTCCTAACAAAGCTGATGGTTGGTCCCTAACAACCCATACTCCATACCTCATCTTAACCCAGCTTGGAGTAACTATAATTTTTTTATTTATTTATTTTTAGTACACATATTGTTTTATGACATTGGTTAACAATCCCAGGACATATCAACACTCTCCCTTCTCGACCTTGGGTTCCTTATTACCAGCTTTCCTGTCCCCTCTTGCCTTCTAGTCCTTGTCCCTGGGTTGTTGTGCCCCTTTAGTCTCATTTTGTTCTATCAGCCTGTCTAATCTTTAGCTGAAGGGTGAACCTCAGGAGTGACTTCATTACTGAGCTGAAAGGGTGTCCCGGGGGCCATACTCCCAAGGTTTCTCCAGTCTCTGTCAGTCCAGTAAGTCTGGTCTTTTTTTGTGAGTTAGAATTTTGTTCTACATTTTTATCCAGCTCTGTCCAGGACCCTGTCATAGCAGTCAGTAGTGGTAGCCAGGTACCAGCTAGTTGCACTGGACTCAGTCTGGTGGAGGCCTTGGTAGCTGTGGTCCATCAGTCCTTTGGACCGATCTTTCCCTTGTATCCTTAGTTTTCTTCATTCTCCCTTGCTCCCAAAGGAGTAGAGTGTATTAGATGGCTACTCACAGGCTTTTAAGACCCCCAGATGCTACTCACCAAAGTAGAGTGTAGAACGTTTTCTTTATAAACTATGTTATGCCAAATTGAGCTAGATGTTCCCTGAGACCATGGTCCCCACAACCCTCAGCCCAACAGTTCGGTCCCTCAGGGAGTTTGGATGTGTCTATGGAGCTTCCATGACCTTTCCTTGTACAAGTTGTGCTGGCTTCCCCAGTATTGTGTACTGTCTTACCCTTCACCAAAGTTACCACTTATCTATCGTCGATTTAGTGATTTTCCATCCCACCCCTCCCCTCCCTCGTAACCATCAAAGATTGTTTCTTTTGTCTGTGTAAACCTTTGCATGAGTTTTTACAGTAGTGGTCTCATACACTATTTGTCCTTTTGTGATTGACTTATTTCACTCAGCATAATGCCCTCCAGATTCATCCATGTTATGAGATGCTTCACAGATTCATCATTGTTCTTTATCGTTGGATAATACTACATTGTGTGTATGTACCATAGTTTGTTTATCCATTCATCTGCTGATGGGCATCTAGGTTGTTTCCATCATTTTGCTATTGTGAACAATAGTGCCATGAACATGGGTGTGCATATGTCTATTCGTGTGATGGCTCTTATTTCTCTAGGATATATTCCTATGGGTGGATTGCTGGATCATATGGTATTTCTCTGTCTAGCTTCCTAAGGAAGTGCCATATCATTTTCCAAAATGGTTGTATCATTTTGCATTCCCACCGGCAGTGCATTAAGAGTTCCAATCTCCCTGCAGCCTCTCCAACATTTGTTATTTCCAGTTTTTTTTATTCATTCCAGTAATGCTGGGGTGAGATGGTATCTCATTGTGGTTTTGATTAGCATTTCTTCAATGGCTAGTGATCGTGAGCATTTCCTCTGGTGTCGACCACTTGAATGTCTTCTTTGGTGACGTGTCTATTCATTTTCTTTGCCCATTTTTTAATTGGATTATTTGTCATTTTGTTGTAGAGGTGTTGGATTTTCTTGTGGCTTTTAGAGATTAGACCTTTGTCTGATTTGAAATACCCCAAATTTTTTTTTCAGTCTGTAGGTTCTCTTTTTATTCTTTTGGTGAAGTCTTTTGATGAACATCAGTGTATAATTTTTAGAAAATCCTGGTTATCTAGCTTATCCTCTGGAATTTGTGTGTTGTTCATTGTGGTTTGTATCCTGTTAATGCTATGTATTAGGGCCTCTAGTGTTGTTCCTATGTTTTCTTCTATGAACTTTATAGTTTTTGGCTTTATATTTATGTCTTTGATCCATTTTGAATTAGTTTTTGTATATAGTGTGAGGCATGGGTCTTGTTTCTTTTTTTTGCAGATGGACATTAGTTTTGCCAGCACCATTTGTTAAAAAGACTGTCTGTTCCCCATTTGATGGACTTTGTGCCCTTGTCAAAGATCAAGTGACCGTAGATGGGTGGATTTACATCTGCGTTCTCAATTCTGTTCCATTGGTCAATGTATCTGTCATTATACCAGTACTAGGCTGTTTTGACTACCGTAGCTGTATAGTAGGTTCTGAGGTCAGGTAATATGAGTCCTACTATTTTATTCTTCTTCCTCAGTAGTGCTTTAGTTATCTGGGGCTTCTTCTCTTTCCATATAAAGTTAATGATTAGTTTTTCCAGCTCTTTAAAGAACATTGTTGGTATTTAGATCAGGATTGCATTGTATTTGTAAATTGCTTTGGGTAGAATTGTCATTTTCACGATATTGAATCTACCCATCCATGAGCATTGTATGTTTTCCATTTATGTAGGTCTTTTTTGGGTTTTGCAGCAAAGTATAGTAGTTTTCTTTGTATAGGTTTTTTACATCCCTGGTTAGATTTATTCCTAAGTCTTTTATTTTTTTAGGGGCTATTATAAATGGTATTGTTTTCCTAATTTCCTTTTCATCATTCTCTTTATTGGTGTATAGGAATCCAACTGTTTTTGCATGTTTATCTTGTATCCTGCTACTCTGCTGAATCTTTCTATTAGTTCCGGTAGTTTTCTTGTGGAGTCTTCAGAGTTTTCTATGTATAGTATCATATCATCTGCAAATAGGGACAGTTTAACTTCTTCATTACCGATTTGGATGCCCTTTATTTCTTTTTCTTGCCTTATTGCTCTAGCTAGGACTTCCAGCATAATGTTAAATAGGAATGGTGATAAAGGGCATCTTTGTCTTATTCCTGTTCTCAAGAGGAATGTTTTCAGCCTCTCTCCATTAAGAATGATGCTGGCATTTGGTTTTGCATAGATGCCCCTTACTGTGTTGAGAAATTTTCCCTCTATACCTATTTTATTGAGAGTTTTTATCAGGAATGGGTATTGGACTTTGTTGAATGTCTTTTATGCATTAGTTGAGATGATTTTGTGATTCTTTTCTTTCCTTTTATTTATGTAGTGGATTATGTTGATTGATTTTCTAATGTTGAACCATCCTTGCATACCTGGTATGAATCCTACTTGGTCAAGGTGTATTATTTTTTTAATATGATGCTGAACTCTATTGGCTAGAATTTTGTTGAGAATTTTTGCATCTATATTCATGAGGAATATTGGTCTCCAATTTCTTTTTTTTGTGGTGTTTGCCTGGTTTTCGTATCAGGGTTATGCTGACTTCATAGAATGAACTCAGAAGTGTCAATTCCTTTTCTATGTTCTGAAGTAGTTTCCGTGGTACTGGTGTAAGCTCTTCTCTGAATGTTTGGTAGAATTCTCTAGTGAAGCCATCTGGGCCAGGGTTTTTTTTTTTTTTAATTGTACTTCAGATGAAGGTTTACAGAACAAATAGTTTCTCATTAAACAGTACACATATTGCTTTATGACAATGGTTAACAACCCCATGACACGTCAACACTGTCCCTTCTCAACCTTGCATTCCCTATTACCAGCTTTCCTGTCCCCTCCTGCCTTCTAGTCCTTGTCCCTGGACTGTTGTGCTCCATTAGTCTCATTTTGTTTTATGGAGCTGTCTAATCTTTGGCTGAATGGTGAACCTCGGGAGTGACTTCATTATGAGTTAAAAGGGTGTCCGGGGGCCATACTCCCGAGGTTTCTCTAGTCTCTCTCAGGCCAGTAAGTCTGGTCTTTCTTTATAAGTTAGAATTTTGTTCTACTTTTTTCTACAGCTCTGTCCGGGCCAGGGCTTTTTTTTGTTGGAAGCTTTTTTATTACCTTTTCAATCTCTTCTCATGTTATGGGTCTGTTCAGATATTCAACTTCATATTGTGTTAGCTTGGGTAGGTAGTGTGTTTTTAGAAATTTGTCTGTTTCCTCCAGGTTTTCAAATTTGTTGGAGTACAGTTTTTCATAATACTCTGTTATAATACTTTTTATTTAACTCAGGTGTGTTGTAATGTCCCCCATTTTGTTTCTTATTTGGCTTATTTGCATCCTCTCCTGTTTTTCTTTTGTCAGTTTGGCCAGTGATTTGTCAATTTTTTTGATCCTTTCAAAGAATCAACTTTTGATTTTGTGGATTCTGTTGTTTTTCTGTTCTCCATTTCATTTATTTCTGCTCTGATCTTTATTATTTCCTTTCTTCTGGTGGCTGTGGGCTTTTTTTTTTTTTTTTTTTTTTTGCTACTCTCTTTGTATTTGTTTGAGCTGTATAGCTAATGTTTTGATTTTGTCCCTTTTTTGATGTTTGCATCTATTGCTATAAATTGTCCTCTGAGGACTGCCTTTGCTGTGTTCCAAAGGTTTTGGTATGACGTATTTTCATTCTCGTTTGATTCTAGGAATATTTTGATTCCATCTCTGATTTCTTCTATTGCCCAGTGGTTTTTAAGCAGGGTGTTATTCAGTTTTCATGTAATTGATCGTTTTTCCTTGCTCCTTCTGTTGTTAATTTCTACTTTTATGACACTGTGGTTAGAGAAGATACTTTGGATTATCTCAGCATTTTGGATCTTGTTGAGGGTTGCTCTGTGGCCTAAGATGTCTATTCTGGAGAACGTTCCACGTGCATTGGAAAATAATATGTACTTTGCAGCTGTTGTGTGGAGTGTTCTATATATGTCTATGAGGTCAAGTTGGCTAATTGTGCCTTTTAGGTCTTCTGTATCTGTGCTGAGTTTTTTCCTAGCTGTTCTGTCCTTTACCAAGAGTGGTGTGTTGAAGTCTCCTACTATTATTTTAGAACTGTCAATTTCTCTTTTCAGTGTTGTTATAGTTTGTTTTATGTATTTTGGAGCCCTGTCATTGGGTGAGTAGATGCTTATTATGGTTATGTCTCTGTGATGAATCATCCCTTTAATCATGATATAGTGCCCTTCTTTGTCTTTTATGGTGGATTTTGTTTTAAAGTCTATTTTAGCTGAGATTAATATGGCCACTCCTGCTCTTTTTCAGTAGCTGTTTGCTTGATTTTTTTTTTTCCATCTTTTGATTTTTAATAAATTTATGTCTTTGTTTCTAAGGTGTGTCTCTAGTAGAAAACATATTGATGGATCCAATTTTTTTAATCCATTCTGTCACTCTCTGTCTCTTTATGCGTGCATTTAGGCCATTTACAGTCAATGTAATTATTGATAGGTGTGAGTTTATCGCTGTCATTTTGTAATGCCTTTTTTTTTTTTTTTTTTTTTTTCTGGTGCTGACGTTTTCTTTGTTTCTCTTACTCTCTTATGCTGAATTCCTTTTGTTTGTGGACTTTTTTCCTTTCTTCTGTTTTTGTGGATTTTGTTTTTACTGAGACTTTATGTTTTTCTTCTTTATTTTGATGAGTAGGTTTGTTAACTTTCTTTGTGATTACCTTGAAATGTACCCTTGTCTTCCTAAATTTGGACCAGTCTATTATTACTTGGTATTGCCTTGCCTTCCTCTCCATTAGAAAGTTCTGTACCTACACCATTTATTCCCTCTTTTCTTGTTCTGACGTTGTTGTCATTTACAGATAACCTCTCTGGTTCACTGTTGTTATTCTTTTGGTTTTGGATAGTGCTTGAGAGTTCATTTCCTAGGTTGATATCTGGCTGGTACAATCTTGCATCCTAGATTCAGGCTGTGGTCTGATATTGTTTGTTCTCAGACAGAAGGACACCCTTTAATAATTCTTGTAAGTTTGGTTTGGTTATTACATAGTCCCTTAATTTCTCTTTATCTGGAAATGTCCTGATTTCACCATCATATTTGAACAAGAGTTTTGCAGGATATAAATTTTCTTGGTTGGCAGTTTTTTCTTTCAAGGTTTTATATATGTCATCCCATTACCTTTTTGTGTGCATTGTTTCTGCTGAATAATCAGAGTTTAATTTTATTGTTTCTCCTCCGTATGTGACTTTTCCTTTTTTCGAACTGCTCTCAGGATTCTTTCTTCATCTTTGGTTTTAGGGAGTGTGATTATGATATGCCTTGATGATTTTCTTTTGGTATCATCCTGCATGGGGTTTGTTGAGCTTCTTGGGTGGTCAGCTTTTCATCTTTCATGATATTGGGGAAGTTTTCTGTCAGCAATTCTTCAATGATCCTCGCTATGTTTTCCAGTTTCTCCCCCTCTTCTTGAACTCCAGTCACTCACAGATTTTTACTTTTGATTGTATCCCACATAATTCTCCATGTTTCTTCATTTTTCTTCATTCTTTTTTTTCTCAGAGTTGTATCCAAGTGTTTGCCTTCAATTTCACTGATCCTCTTTTCCATCGTTTCAAACCTGCCCCTCAGCCCTTCTATGACACTGTCCATTTCTGAAATCTTGTTTTTTATCTTTTGGATTTCTAATTGTTGTTTGTGTATGATTTCTAGTTGTGAATTTTTTTGGCATTTTGTTCCTGTGTTATTTTCCTCAATTATTTCATTTTTTGTCTGTATTTTCCATGAATTTGTCTATTTTTTCCTCCTTTATGTCTGCTTTTTGCTTCAACTCTTGGATAGCTCTGAATATTAGAGATTTGAATTCCCTATCGGGTAGTTCTAGTGCCTTTTCTTCTAGTGGAAAGTTATCTGGTGTTTTACTTTGGATGCCTACTGGAACCACTCTGTCCTGTTTTTTTATATGTTTTGATATTGTCTGCTGTCTTCAGGACATTCAGTAGTTATTTTCTTTGTTTATTGACTGAATTTGTTTGTTTCATCCTGCTTTTTTGTTTTATTTGGTTATGTCTGAGCAGGTGGGCTGTGAGTTCTTTGTTGTTTGCTTGTCTTTGGGCATGATAATTTTAACCTCCTTGTTTAGTGGGCAGGGCCAGTTCCTCAGCTTCGGTGCAGCAGGGCAGGTCCAGCTGAAGGGGAAGGACTGGGATGGGTTGTGTGTGGCACATAACTACAGTTGGCAGAGTGGGCCAGGAATCAGTGCAGGGCAGGTTCCTGTAGGCCGTGCCTGTGCTGCTCAGAAGTATGATCTTCAGCGCATGGTGCAGTTAGGCAGGAAGGGGGGGGATTGTGATGTGTGGAGCTAAGATGGGTATGGGAAAGAGGTGATAGAGGAGAGAGAAACAGGAGTCAAAAAAAAAAAAAGAAGAGTGCTAAGGGAGCTTGCCATTGGAGTGGAGAGATGAGAAACTGAGAAATGAAGAAAAACAAAAAGGAAAAGAAAACAGAAAAAGGAAAAAATAATAAATAAAAACTAGAAAAAGAAGAAAAGCCCCCAGAGATTCCACCAGTTTGGCTGCAAAGACTGGGGTAGTGGCTCCCAGGCCTCGAAGTATAGCCTGGCTAGAACGGGTAGAGTTGTCACATAGTGCCAGGTATTCAAGAGACAGAAAAAGAAGGTAAGTATAGAGAGAGAAGAAACAGAGAAATGAAGAAGGACCAAAAGGAAAAAAGGAAAAAGAAATGCCCCCAGGGATCCACTACACAGCTGCGCAGACCAAGAATGTAGCTCCAAACTGTTGCAGGACAGCCCGGCTAGTAGGGGCTCCCAAGCCATGAAATAAAAAAGAATACAAACAAACAAACAAAAAAAGCCCCACGGATCCCACCAATGTGGTGGTATGGACCAGGGAAGCAGTTCCTCAGTCAAGCAGCACTTCACAGCCTTTCAAGAAGAAGCAAAGATGGCACATGGAGCCAGGCATTCGAGAGAAAGGAGGGGAGGTGGTGAGAGGCACAGAAGAAACCAAAAGAAGCAGAAACAAGCAACACCAGCGACAAACGGCACTCAACAAGCCAGCCAGTGTGAGCGGGGCAAATCCAAGTATCATGGGGCTGAAACCAGTGCCTCCCAGCCAGGAGACTGCAGCTGGTGGGATGCAGAGGAGGCGAAACAGGGGGGTGGAGAAAGGTAAGGGGTAGGAAAGTGTATATCACTGGTTACCTGTTGTTCTGTCTCCTGCTGGGAGCTCCATGAAGCTGCTTTCCCATACTCCCTTTCCACCAGTCTCCAATGTGGGTGAGACAAATCCAAGTGCCACAGACTCTACACTTCCCAGCCCGCTGAGCTACCACAGCCTGCTAGGAATTGACAAGGGTAGAGCAGGGGTGAGAAGGATGGGGGTGGGAAAGCATATATTGCTAGTTACCAGGTGCTCTGTCTCCTGCTGGGAGCTCTGTGAAGCTGCTTTACCATACTCCCTGTCCACCAATCTCTGACAGGAGTCCAAGACACCGAATCTGTGCTACGTTAGCTGATAGGGGATCTCCGCATGTATCTCTCCTCGCTCTCTGTTCTCTATCAGTTTCTTATTCCATTCGTTGCTTGGCTGAGTTCTTTATCACTTCATTTGATGCTTACAGTTCCAGGATTGACGTTTGTCTCTGTTTTACTTAGTTTTTTGGGTCTTTGCTGTGGAGGGATGGCATGGTGCTTCTGTCTGTAGCACCATGTTGGCTCTGCCGTAACTATAACTCTTATGGCCACATACACTTGTCTACATGAAGTATAAGAAGAAAGCAATCTAAAAGAAACCACGCATAGGAAAAAGATAATACTTCAAGCCAATCCCGTAGATGGCTTCTTGCCATCCCTCCCCTTTTTTCCCACTATTTCTTATTTTCTTCCCTTGCTCTATTCCTTCATTTAAAAAATTATCATGCACACACTTCTCAAATTGTTTATATATGCTACTGTTATTGGAAACTCTACTTAAATATTCTATAATTCAGAATCTGATCAATGGCAGAGATTTCTCCAAAGGGTCGCTGTCATACTTTAAATTTCATTTTGGAAGAAAAAGTAGCCTATCAACTCTCTCTCCCAGTGAATTTCAATTCCTTAGTTTCTCATGACAATACTGTCCAATTATGGTTAATGACCTTTAAGATATTTCTAGAATTTATAATTTTTGTTCATTAAAATAGGTTTTAAAATTCCTAACTACTTGGTTCCACTGCCCTTTTTTTTTTTTCAGGTACAGAGCTGTTGCCTCCTGGAGTCGTGTTCAAGGAATTGGGATTCCCTTGGTCACTGCCATTGAAATTGTCTCCATCTGGATCCTTTCCTTTATCCTGGCCATCCCTGAAGCAATCGGCTTCGTCATGGTGCCCTTTGAATACAAGGGTGAACAACACAAAACTTGTATGCTCAATGCCACGTCAAAATTCATGGAGGTACTAATAGTTTACAAAGACTGAATTGGGGAAGGGAGGAAGTTTTCATTTATACTTCACCATCTTAAACTTTACCTCTCCACCATGCCAAGTGTGGTTTCCTTTGCCAGTTCAGTCAGGTATTCTTCAGTTGCATCAAAAGTGGATGTGAAACCAGTATTTAGCTTCTTGACTAGAACACAATTGATTAACTCATTTGGTTTTCACTCTTATATTGTTGCACAACTGTAAACATCACTATCGTTCTGTACCAAACAACTAAGAATTCTGAAACAAATTTACTGAAAAAGAGGGATTGGAATATATATATGTGTGTATATAATATTTTTTGTTTTTACAGTAAGGAATACAACATCCTACATGCATGCTGATGCTTATTCTGTATTACTTGGGGAAATGCACATTGCTCATTCACATTCTTAAAGATGGATTTACTAATTCAAAGGAGGGTATAGTGCTTACATGTATTTACTAGTACAGAACAATGTCTAATATACCAATTATATAAAACTGCTGAACCTTTTTAAAAAGTGTTTTTTAGTTTGCCAAATTTAGTAGTAGTTGTTTTGTTTAATATACCTGACCACATTAATGTTTTTCTGAAAAGCTTAATCACATTGCTGAGTGTATTAGGAAACATTTAAAATGCATATTTCCTTTACAAAACAAGTTACATGTGGACTGAGGAGGAAAATCAAAAGGATAACTATTTCACTTAAATCAGCATAATTTAATGCTTTGATGTGAGTTTTCATGCAGCTCAGATTCCACATTTAATCGTTTACAGACATCTCAAGCTATGTTTTCTTACCTTCGAAAATTCAGAAAATTACTGGTTTTCCAGTTGACCAGTTATCCTGCTTGGAGATTCTTATTTTAAAATTAAAAGTGTTCATGAGATCTGCCAAGCTGACAACCTTAAAATTGAGGTCTTCTGTTTATCTACTGACTTTTTTAACAGATCGGTCTCCATAGTGAAAAACAAAGTAGACAATAGGAGGTTATCAGAATTTGGGAAGATAACCCATACTAAAACAAAAAGAAAGAAGAGGGTCAATAGAAGGAGGAGCTTACTGATCATTGGAGCTAGATAGAATGAAATGGACTGCTTCATGAAGATTGAGTCTTCTTTATAGAAGTGTTCAAGCAAAGGGTGGCAGGGGTGTCCTGGAGGTTTACAGTAAAGCATGTGAGTTTGAACAGATAGATTTTTAGATTTCATTCCAAGTCTAAAGTTTTAGAATTTTTCTCCTTCTACCTTTTTTTTTTCCCTAACTTTATTTCCTCTCACTTTTCCACTCTTTTCTCCCCAACTTTACTCTAACATAGACTGACGGGAGGCATCTCCGTACCCTTGCTGATGACATCAGTAGAAAAGAAATGTGTGACCCCTCTCTCTACAGGCCTCCAATGCAGAGGGGCAGGGGACTTGATCCAGTCTTCTTTGGGGGTCAGCTTCCAGACCCTTTGCAGCTGCTTCTGGGCCATTCACACTCCGCTAGCAATGCACCAGGAAAAAGAGGACATAAAAGAACGGGGCTGCTCAAAAGGGTTTTTGTGTTGCACTTAAAAGAGAGAGAGAGAACCCTTTCTGAATTTTTTTTTTTTTTTTTTTTTTTTTTTTCAGTTCAGAACTTAAATCTTTCTATGGCATAATATGGATAGGGAAATATTCGTATAGCAACTCCTTTAAGAGATGGTACCTAACTTGAGAACAGGCTAGAAAAAAATTACATGTTCATTTTCACTAACTTCTAACTGAAATTTATCATGTTCTTCTGTCATGAATGTAGGCAACAAACCACAACAGTACTTAGCATTACCCATGACTTTTTTTTTTGTAGCCGTTCTTTTTTTTTTTTATTATTATTGTACTTTAAGTGAAAGTTTACAATTCAAGTTAGTCTCTCATATGAAAATTTATACATACACTGTTATGTGACCCTAAATACTCTCCCTATACTGTGACAGCACACTCCTCCTTTCCACCCCTGATTTCCCATGTCCATTCAGCCAGCTCCTGACCCTTTCTGCCTTCTCATCTCACCTCCAGACAGGAGCTGCCCATTTAGTCTCATGTATCTTCTTGAGCTAAGAAGCACACTCTTCACGAGTATCATTTTATGCCCCCATAGTCCAGTCTAATCTTTATCTGATGAGTTGGCCTTGGGAATGGTTTTAGTTCTGGGTTGACAGAGAGTCCAAGGGCCACCCATGACTTTTTTGCCAATAGAAATCGCAGACATTTTCATGTTGTTGTTGTTGTTAGGTGTTGTTTTTAGATGCAGAATCTCAAAATATCATTTATTCCCATCACTACTTCAATATTCTGGTAGTGAGTAGAGCCACCACTAGATTTGTAATTTAATTGGTTAATAAAGAAACACATATATTACTAGACCAGAATTTTATTTTCAATGTTTTGATAACTGTGTTTCAGTGTAATTGGTTCCCTTTGTAAACTTAACGTATTTTATTTTATGCGTGCAAAAGCATTATTCTCAGAAGGGATTATAGTTTTCATCAGGCTTCCAAGGGGGGCGGTCTGTGGCATAAAAATAGTTAAGAACCCCTGCTTAGAACTTTTTTTCCTCAGGAACCATTTATGGATTGTTTTAATAAACATGTTATAAATGTAGCCTAGTGGTCCTCTTTCTATATTCAGACACTGACCAGTTTTTCATGGCACAGCACAATTTTTTACTGTGGGAACTGAGTTATTACAGTAGGCTGCTTTATCCTTAGTAAATAAACAATCTGGACAAACATTATCAGGAAAAGAAAAGCATTTCTTTCCCAAGTGGGAAGATCAATTTAGTGGAAGGAAAGATTTACATATTATTTTCCAATTTTAATTTGATAGGATATTAAGGATTCTCCTTTTTAAAAAAGTAGAAAACTGAATCATCCTGACATTTACAAATCCTGCCCACAAGGAGATAATGCTAAATATGCCTTCGGGTAAGAGATTCTGCCTCAGTGGTTTCCAGGTGGTAACTATTAAGAGCAGGAAAAAGACTACAGTTATTGATGGCTGGAACTAGCTGGCTCCGAGGTCACATAGCAGGCATACCAGGCAACAGGTTAACTCCCAGTAACCAAAGCTGCACAGATAAGCCATTCATAACCTTCACCGTTTCCAAACAAGATGTTCACATGAAATACACTTTAACCACAATGGTCAAATGTAAACCAGACACTAGAAAAATTTTGAGATTCATCAATAAAGATAAATATATAGTCTGCATGTCTCAAAATCATGTTTTAGAAGCATTGGAAAGGAATTATTTGTATTGATTAGAGCTCTTTCATTGTGGAATTGGAACCAACTTTAGTTTATAAAAAGTATCTGTGTCAGGATTTTTTTTAAGGATTTTCTTCATATGCTATTTATAGACCTTCAAATTTAATTGGGTTTTGAGCACTCCCCTTTCTCGTTGTCCCATTACTACAACCAGCAGGCGTGAATATACACACAGGTCTGCAAGTATAAAGATCTCGAAGCTACCTGAGACACTGCACATTTAATTTACATGATTATACCTCTTTTCTTTGCTTTACAGTTCTACCAAGACGTAAAGGACTGGTGGCTGTTCGGGTTCTATTTCTGCATGCCCTTGGTGTGCACTGCAATCTTCTATACGCTCATGACTTGTGAGATGTTAAACAGGAGAAACGGCAGCTTGAGAATTGCCCTCAGTGAACATCTTAAACAGGTAAATCTAGTAAGATCATGAAAATCTGGCTGAGACTGTTTGTCCTTGACAAAATGCCTCCAAATACTATATTTACCGGTGTGCCAGCAGATTTAGCCTGGCTTTCTTTAAAACAAAAAAGTATACTGTCTTGTAAGTGCTTGAGTTATAATTATAGTGTTAGGGATTTCTTTTGTGCAACAGGGAGGCTGCCAGTGAAGCAGGTGGCCCAGAAAGCTGGGCTCCAACAAAAAGGAACTATTTATTCATTTTAATTCATTTATTTTGCCAAGAGTATACTGAGAGAACGTGTGAGTGTTTGTGCGTGCATGTATGCATGTGGGTGTGCGTGCATACAGAGAACTGGACTTGGAACTGTGGTGGGACAAAAAGAAGCATATCGCTTGCTGCCGTGAAGACCTTGTAGCCCTGTTGTGGAGGTGAAATACAAACATGGACCAACTGGAGAGTAAAATCACAAGGTGTGGTAAAAGTAGCCCGTCTACAGGAAGCCAGGGAAGTATGAGCTAGAGTCACGGGGAAACTTTCATGAACCAGGCCTGGGAGGATAAGGGGATTTGATGGGTGAAGAAGAGGACAGAGGGCATTTCAGGTGGAAGGACAAGCATCTCGTTATAACTTGGAATAGGCACCACACATCTGGAAGTGGTAACAAAGAGATGAACTGGACTAGAGCAACATCTAAGGGAAGACTCATAATAAGAAATGAGATTGAGTTACATAAGTAGAGGTCACATTTTAGAGGACCTTAAGTTCTAGAAAAGGAGACCTGGTGGCACAGTGGTTAAGCACTTGGCTGCTCACCAAATGGTCAGCAGTTTGAACTCACCAGCTGATCTGCAGGACAAAGATGTAGCAATTGGCTTCCATAAAGATTACAGCCTTGGAAACCCTGTGGGCAGTTCTACTCTGTCGTATAGGGTCCCTATGAGTCAGAATCAACTCAATGGCAATGGGAAGTTCTAGAAGGAATTTTACAAGTCAATAGGAGGCTACTTTTGCTCTTTATGGATAACATAACAGACCAGATAAAGCTGTGGGCTTTAGAGGGCAAAACTTGGCTCTTAAACACTTGCTGGCTCTGTGACATGAACAGATTACTTAACCTCTCTGAGCTTGTAGTTCCTCATAAAATACATCATGGGAATTACTTAATGAATGTAAAGTGCCTAGTAGAGCCCACTCGTAATAGATAACTCAGCAAATGTCAATATACATTAACTCAACAGTTAAAACTAAGGACTGCAGGTAAGTTCTTGTTCTCAATAGAGAGAACACTCAACTGTATGAAAAGCCACTGTGAGTTGTCTGGTGTAGCTTGTAAATCTGTCCTATGTAATTACCATGCACAAGCACCATTTCAGCAGCAGAAGCTCTTTTCCACGTACTTTACTGATTTTTATTAGCTTCAGCGCCGCATCCCCCTTCATCTAAGCTGCGTTTGGAAGAAAACTGTATATGGTGAGATGGGCCTAATAATATATGAGTCAATGTTATGAAGAGAATCAAAGAAATTAATGTGTATGTACATACTTTGTAAAGTCTAACATGCCATACAAATATTTGCTCTTATCTTTGTTTGAAATTCAGCAAGAAGATTATGTTGAGAAACTTTCATATGACTTTGTTCAGGCATGAATGCTTCAAGTAGTCCCAATATAAGAGATATTTAGCAACTATTACCTCTCATCCCTACAATGGAAATAATTGATTAGACCTGACATTGTGAAAAACAGTGTTTTAAATGTTGATTTTAGCATTAGCCTCTTTAAGCTATGAGTGGTAACTGCTCTGAAAAAGAATTAAGTAACCACTGGGAATAATGATAATATGATGCTGCTTCACATTGACATAGCATTCTTTATATTTTCAGAAACTTTAGTTTATAAGAAGTATCTTTGTCAGGATTTTGTTAAAAAGTACTTTCTTTATGTGCTATGTCTTATTTGATGTCTTCATATACCCTACGAGGTAGGTAGGACCAACGTAATCCTCACTATACCGTGTGATTAAGGGGTTTGCTCAATCCCTTACTGGAGATGATAATCCAAACCTTGAACCCTTGTGCAGTAATTGTTCCCTTTAGTCACACTCAGAGCTGTGGTGGGTTCTAACGGCAGAAGGGTGACCCTGGCTGGTATACCTTCAAGTAGGACATGAGGGAGTTAGTGCAGAATAAAAGGCACTGCCACTCTTTGACTAAGATTCCGTAGGACTCTTGGTCTTGCTTCTTGTATGGTTTTCTCTCATTTCTCTTCATTATCATGGCAACAACTTGATCAGTTAGGGATTGTGTTTGGATGCTGGTAACAGAATGCCCAAAATAACAGTGATTTGGCCAAATAGGGGTTTATGTTTCTCACAGAGCAAAAAGTTCAAATAGCATTGGCTCAGTGGTCAAGGAAGTCACCAGCCAGCCGTCTGTTGTTTTGCTAACTTTACCTTCAGTATTGCAAGGAGGCAGCGGCTGCTCCACTCTTCTATCTTATTTCTAGGCAGCAAGAAGGGAAAGAACATAAGACACATTAGTTCGTGTGCATCAGCTGAGTGTCCCTTCAATTTTAAATAGCTTTTCCAAAAACCCCACCCAACAATTTCTACTTAATCTAATTGTCAGGACTGTGTAACAGGACCACTCAGCTATTAGGCCAGGCCCCACTGCTGCCATAACCAAATTGGGGGTCTGAGTGACAGCAAGTAAGACATGCGAATGGATGAATATTGGTTAAGCAAATATCAGACTGTCATAGTAACTTATTAATGTTGTTGTAAGCTGCCGTCAAGTCAGCCCCCAACTCATGGCAACCCCATGTACGATGGAACAAAATATAGCTAGGTCTTGTACCATCCCCATGATCCTGTTATGATCCATAGGGTTTTCATTGGCTGATTTTTGGAAGTAGATTGCCAGGCCTTTCTTCTTAGTCTGAAAACTCCACTGAAACCTATTCAGCATCATAGCAACACACAAGCCTCCACTGACAGAAGAGTGGTGGCTGCACATGAGGTGCATTGTCTGGGAATTAAACCTGGGTCTCCCACATGGATGTCAAGAGTTCCACCACTGGAATGATACCTTTTAAAAAGATTCTCCTCTTTGACGATGTACTCAGGAAAAGTAACCTCCCCCACTACTACCGTCCTTGCTATGTTTATGGATATGCTGTCTTTCTGTGTACACATGCTGGCCCTTTAAAAAGCCCCCTCATTCCTGCAGATTGGAATCCTTTATTTCTTCCCTCAATCAGATCTTGAAAACAGATCTGATTATGTGTTTATGCTGTGTTTAGGTGTTCTCTGGAGCCATATCCCAACTAGACCAATAACTATGAAAGATCAAAGATCTCCCAGTTTTTTGGGTTAAAGCAGCAATTTGTGACAACTTCCCTAGAATCTTCTTAAATAGCTTTACTGGTCGTGTGGGTTTATTGCAGACCTCCCACTCTTAATGCTATATGGTTCAGTTTGAACCAGCATTACTCTTCCAAATCCTGTTTTCAATCATTTTTATTTTGGCATCAACTAATCCCAGTTACAGACAATTGCATTTTATATTTCTAGTTAAACTTCTAAATTCACGTGTTATAATACTCGAGCCCAACGCACACAAATGAATGGTTGCAGAGAATTCCTAATCGAGGGTTTTTCTGATCCTGCACAGACATGAAAGCATGTAAGCCCTCAGCTGAAGTCAGTCCAGGGTCAGCATGTCTCAGTTTTTCAGATCATCATTGCTGCTAATCTTTTACTCTCATCCCTCTTTTTGCAAACAATAGGCACTTGGAATAAATATGTCATTCATCAGAGAATTTAAAAAGTAAATGGATCCCAGGGCTAGCTTTTTTCAAGATCAGGAAGTGTAGAAAACACGTTGCTGTTGCCTTTTCTTTTATGTTCCCTGCTCCTGTTTTGTTTTCCATGCACCTTCGCAGATTTGTCCGTTATCATACTGTGTTCAGTCACTTTGCCTTCCACAAAGGCAAAGTTGTTAGGTGCCATCGAGTATATTCAGACTCATTGCAACCTCACGTGGCAGAGCAGAAGTACCCATAGGGTTTTCTTGGCAGTAATCTTTATAGGAGCAGATTGCCAGGTCTTTGTCTCACAGAGCAACTGGGTGAATTCAAACCACCAACCTTTTGGTTAGCAGCCAAGCACTTAACTGTTGCGCCACCAGGGCTTCTTTTTTATCACTAAATGCTAGTTAGTTACTGTTGCTGAGGTTGGTAGCTAACTCCTTTCCCCATACACTCGTCACACATACACACAGACTCAGCCGCAGTATTGGCTCACTTCCAGCGAGTTTCCACCTCTAACCCAGCCCAAATAACCAACCTGAGGCCACCATCCTGCCTGGCAGCTTCCCAAAAGCATTATCACCAACTCCTTGGCTAGAAAGTTGGACGCAGAATCTGGAAGAGGTGGAGATACTATGAGTCTGACCGTTCTCCTGGCTCTTCTGTGGGTTATTCTTACCCTGATACCTACTACCTCCTTGGTGCGTAGTTGTTTCATCTAATATAAAAACATTAAATCTAATGTACTTTCTCTTTTCTCACCTTCCTTTAGCGTCGAGAAGTGGCAAAAACCGTTTTCTGCTTGGTTGTAATTTTTGCTCTTTGCTGGTTCCCCCTTCATTTAAGCCGCATTCTGAAGAAAACCGTATACAATGAGATGGACAAGAACCGATGTGAATTACTTAGGTAAGAGTCTATTTACCCGTTAGGAGATTGGAGTTTCCCCGATTTTCTCATTTGTAACACTTTTACAAAACCATCGCATCTACACTCTTGTTAGCCATGGAAAATGCAAATTGCAAAGTTGGTGGGTTTTTTTGTTTTTTTTTTTTAGCCAACGTAGTCCATAACTGTTACTAGAATTTGTGCAAGCCCTATCTCTAATCTTGCCACTCAACTCCTGAGACGAGACTGAGTGTAAGGGTTTGAGCTAACCAAGTGGCTGAGGTATCTATAAACACCTGGCAGAACTGAAAGTGCCATTTAAACAAGCATCCTCAAAAAAAAAACAAAAAATTCTGCCACCTGTAAGAAATGGCTTGTGGGCAAGAACTATGCTTATTCTAGAGACAAATGCTAGTTAGCAGATTAAAAAATCATTACATTCTAATTATTCTACTCCATTTTCTTTTGTTCTAGTTTCTTGCTGCTCATGGATTACATCGGTATTAACTTGGCAACCATGAATTCATGTATAAACCCAATAGCTCTATATTTTGTGAGCAAAAAATTTAAAAATTGTTTCCAGGTAAGACTGCTATGCAACTTTTTTTTTTTTTTAAGGACAACCAAATGAGTATATTAGTATTTGTCCTTTTGTGCCTGGCTTATTTTACTTAGCATAATGTTTTCAAGGTTCATCCATGTCATAGCACATATCAGAATTTCATTTCTGTTTATAGATAAATAATATTCCATTGTATGTATATACCACATTTTATTTAGTCACCTGTTGATGGACATTTGTGGTGTTTCCACCTTTTGGCTGTTGTTAATACACTTCACGATTGGTCTTTATAAAAAGGCAGCATGTCCATGGGAAAAAATCCAATCTAGAGAATCCTGGGTTCTAATTCTAGTTCTATCTTTTGTCATCCTCTCTGGATCTCACTGTCCTCATTTTTAAAATGGGAGAAATAGAAATCGGGCTCTTGTAAGGAGCAGACTGAGGTGCCACACAGATGATGCACACTGAAGAAACGTCAGGCCTCTCCAGCCCCTTCCCACCCATGCCCACCCCAAGTCAGTAGAGCACTCTCTGGCTGGCCAACACTGCTTGATAGATGGAGCTGAAATGCGAGACAAGGGAAGTGTTTCTCTTCTCTAGAATGGACAATTTAACTTGTACCTAAAGATTATAAACTCGGTACTCTAGATTAATGATAAGGCTCACATTCTTTCCTCACATGTGTATGAACATTTACCCTTGTTGGTGGGAACTCAAGGCCCCCACGTTCTTCTGGAAATGAGTTGGTAGGTTCCTGTTTTTAAGAGTCTGTTCCTTTTACCAGTCTTGCCTCTGCTGCTGCTGTTACCAGTCCAAAAGTCTGATGACCTCAGTCCCAATGAATGGAACAAGTATCCAGTGGAAGAACCATGAACAAAACAACCACAACACAGAGAGGAGCAGCCATAAGGACAGTATAAACTAAGCCTCTTGGAAACATTCATCAGTATTCCTTCAAATCCTATTGGAGAAAAATCACATTGCAGCTGTGTCTCCGGAAACCTCTTCTCCAGTCCTTCTTCTCCTTTAACTCAGTCTCACTCCCTGGGGGGAAAAATGCTTCCAAAACATCACAGGTTGGACTGGTTATACCTAAAACTTCTGTGCATCTTCTAATTTACGTATTCTGCATGTTATATTGAGCACTAAAAAATGGTGGGAGTTGGGGGGAAAGGAGGCTATTAAATGAAACCAGAAAGATATTTCCCACTTTTGCATGAACATAGAGTTTTCACAGCCGTGACCAGCTTTTGTAACAGTTCTACCAAACATTCAGTGAGAACTAATCACATGAAATTTCAGAGATTATGACAAAATTTTCTATTTTTGAAGTGATTTTTTTTTTTTTGGCCAAACACAGTATGGGTTTAAGCCACTTTTATTGGAAATGTCATTCACTGCCAGTATTTTTCTTAACTACATAGTAGCATCAAAATGATTATTTAAGCTTATTTATACATATTTTGCAAAAAAAGAAGAAGAAAAATAGTATTCGGGTGAGAAATCAGGTTAATATTTCTCAAATCACTATTTTACTTTTAAACATGAATTCTAAAAGCTACAACAAATGTAGGCATTTAAAGCACAGACAGATAACCACATATGGTAGTTCAATAGCTGCTGCTTAAAGAATTTTTAAGAACCTGTATTTTATTTTTTAATGGTCTGTTGTTACAGGACATCTTGAACATATTTTTATATTAAAGTCAAAAATAATGCTTGACTCAAATAGTTCTGTTTTTCATAAACCCAATTTCTTCATGCAAGTTTTTCATGTAAATTCAGTATCATGTACCAAAATTTAAAGGCACACGGCACTTAACCATGCCTGAAACTTTCAGTGCATTGCATAGAAATCTAAAGCACACTTCAGAGAAAGGGATTGAATATTTTTAGAAGATTTGGAAGTTTTACTGATTTTTTTTGTAATAGTAACTCTATTGTATATATATACATACATATACATTATGCATATCACCTCATATCTTAAATCTCTTAAAATGTTAACTGGCAGTAAGACTTTTTCAGTCATCCTCTTTTCTATATACCCGTTGCCTTCAAGTCGATTCCAACTCATAGCGACCCTATAGGACAGAGTAGAACTGCCCCATAGGGTTTCCAAGGAGCGACTGGTGGATTCAAACTGCCATCCTTCTGGTTAGTAGCCGTAGCTCTTAACCGCTGGGCCACCAGGGCTCCTCTTTTCCATATAGGAAACATAATTTCAAAGTAGCCAACTGAGTTTATCATGCCCCGCCAAAAAAAAACCATCGCTGTCAAATCATTTCCAACTCCTAGCAACCCTGTAGGACAAAATAGAACTGCCCCATAGGGTTTCCAAGGTTGTAATCTTTACAGAAGCATACTGCTACATCTTTCTCCCACAGTTTATCATGCCAGGGATATATAATTACCTTCAAATGTCACCCTGAACTTACGATTCTTCACTTCTCTGTTTTTCCAGTCTGAACCTAAACCTTCCCACACCCCTCATGTGGTCACCATTTCAAAGGGCCCACAGTGACTTTTGCTGGGCATTTTCCCAAATGTTTACAGAGTGTGAGTACAGCAAAAAACCTTTTACTGTATATAGATATAAATATATATAAATTTGTAAATGTCTCTTAGCCAGTTTTGCTCTGATTGTCTCTATGGAATGTATTTGTGTGTGTAATATATGCATGTGTGTGGTGGTGTGTATGGACTTAATGTAATATAATAATACTGTCCCATAGTTGTGCCAAAGCATGTACTCTGAGTGGGATCTAGGCGATTTTTCATCAGGACAAGTGCCCTCAGTCAGTTTAAACAGATCAGAATCATCTACGTACATAAATCTTGTGACCATGTTGCCATTACAAATGGAATGCAGCAGGCAGCCTGAAAGAGTCTGAGCCCTGGGTTCACAATAGGGTTTTCTTTGTTTGATTGGTTAGTTGTGATTAAGCAGGGTTTGGTGTTGTGTATTGTTTCCTGTGCTGGAGCAGAAGTCATGACACTTTAAAGTATCATATTGTTCTCATCTTCAACTCAGTGTGGTAATGAGATTGACAAATTGCTTGATGTTTCTGTTAGATTTCACCAGACAGACTGCTGATGATAAATTAGCAAAACTAATCTGCTGGGCCGAATTTTAGTAAAGTCACATGTAATATGTTATCAGATGCTGGCTGCTTGAACTGTGGTGCTAGGAAATGCTGCCCCTCAATGTGTTAGCAGTCAGTCGAATTCCATTACTTCACTGGGACATCACATGCAGCGAGGTATGCCTACAATATATGCCATGGATTCACCCCATTTTGTATAGACAATTGTCTTTAAAAATGCTTTGTTTCTTGCATATGAAAATATATACATATTTTATAATTTCAGAAAGTCATATAGTTCCGAATAATTACACAGGCTTCCAAGTGCATGTTGTTTATGGACTGGTAAATGACCATGGTTTACTTGTAGGATCATTTCCAATTTCTACCTTGATCACATCTTTCCAACAAGTAAACCTGTAGAAAAGACCCAGAAGCCAAGGCCCTGTATTGGCAGTGGCCCATAAGTGTAAAATAAAAGGTTACAGAAGTCTTGTAAGTGTCTCTTCATTCTTACTTTGTTCTTCAGAGAAAATGTTTATTATATAATGTCTGTTGCAAACTTCTCCCTAGTAATAACCAAGCAAGCAATTTTACTTCCAAATAGTTACTTCCTAACAACTCTATTCTCAACCAGACCTACTTTGTTTGTTGTACTGAACCCTTAACTTTCTCAATCATTTTTTCATGCACATTTCCAGTGCATTTTATTGAGCACCTACTATAACCAGGCATTCTTCTAAGTACTGGGGACATATTACTAAGAAAAACAGCTCTCATTGAGCATGCTTTTTAGGGGAAGAAGTTGGACAATAAACCATTACTAACAGTCAATAAACAGGTGCATACATAAGGATGGAGCTGGAAGACATTATGCTGAGTGAACTAAGTCAGTCACAAAAGGACAAATATTGTATCACCTTGCTTATATAAAAAGACAAGGAAAGGCAAATGTATAGATGACAAAGTTTATTAGTGGTTATCAGGGGCAGATACTGGTGATGGAAATATCACGTTGATTAAGAGTAGGGTTGCACAGGCGATTGTTGTAATTGCAGTCAATAAGTTGTACACCTGTAAAAAGTTGAACTGGAAAAAATCTTGTGATATATTTACAACAACAGCAAAAAAAAAGAAAAAGAAAAGCTACTGAGGCTTCTTATGTACAGCCAAAAACCTCATGGGATTTGGTTTCTTGGTTTGGAGGTTTAAAGTCATGGTGTCTGAAACTTCCCAGTTCATTAGCCTAATAACATGTTCAGTGCCTCTGTTCTACCTCCTAGTTTGATGCATAGGGTCTGGGGTATTCAAAGCTTGCAAGTGACCATCCAAGGCACAACAGTTGGTTTCTCATTACCTGGAACAACAGAGGAAGAAGGAGAGTCATGAATAGAAGGAGGATGTGGAATGTGTGGCTAATTGCCTCCATGAACAACAACCTCCTTTGCCATGAGACCAGAAGAACTGGATGGTGCCTGGCTACCATTACTGAACAATTCGATCAAAGATTCTATAGAAGAATCTTGATCAGAAGGGGGAGAGTGCAGAGCAGAATTCTGAATTCTCATGGACTCTAGATTTCTTGGAGCCATGAAAGTTGGATAAACTCCTGAAACTATTATCCTGAGATAATCTTTAAACCAAAAATACCCCCTGAAGTCCTCTTAAAACCAAACAGTTTAACTTAACTAGTAAAAAATATCTGTGTTGAGCATTTTGCTCTTTTAAGAACTATCTAAATGGGATCAAATTGATAACAGCAACTCAAAAAATCAGATAAGAACCTTAGGGGGGCAGTGAATTTATCTTAACGGGGGAGGAACAACACAGAAAAGGAGGGTGAGAATGGTTATATAACTTGAAGTATGTAATCAATGTCACTAAATTGTACATGTAGAAACTGTTGAATTGGTGTATGTTTCGCTGTGTATATTCTCAACAACAACAAAATAAATAAAATGATGTATATAAAAAAAGAAACAGGTACATACCTGGAAGAAGAGATTCAGATATATCCAACTGCTTATTTAACATCTCCAGTCAGGGCAAATAGGCTTGATATATCCAAAAATAACCTACTGATACCCCCTTAACCAGTCTGCCATATATTCTTCTGTTCAGTTAGTCAACTGCACCCCTTGAGCTGTTCAGGATAGTAACCTTGAAGTCATTCTGGATTTCTTTCTCTCATACCTCACGTCCACTGCATCCCCGTTTTCAGGATATATCCAGAACCTGGCCACGTCTCTACCTTTACTCCCTAGTCTGAGCCACCGTCGTCTTTTGCCAGGATTGCTACATTCACCTCATATCAAGCCTACTTGTTTCCAGCCTTGTAAACAGCCATCCTCTAATCAGACGCTGTCTCCCTACCTCCATAAATGGTCTAAAGGTGTCAACATGTTCAAGCTGGGCTGACCAGCATCCTCTGCAGATTTGTCTAATAACAAGTAAGGGGAGAAAGAAAACCCTTTTTACCCACATGGCCAAGGCTGGGAGGTTGTGAGCCTGGGAGCTGCTGGCTGCCGTTGTTTGGGCATTATGAAGAATGTCAATATTAGAGTGTCATAATGTCAGAAAGAGCATGTTAAGTCCCTGGTTCCAGTTTTCCTCAATACTTCCCCATGACTTGAGTAAGAAGGCCAATAAATTTGTCTTTTTTCTTGAGCTAGTCAAATTTGATTCTCTGTTGCTTACAAGGCACACATCCTAAGGCTATTTAAGTTATCTTGATTTGTCTTTTCACTCAACACTGATATAGTGAACACCCACCGTATTACCTTGTGCTAGTTGGTGGGATACAAAACCAGACATACCAAGAAATAAATTCAGTGAAGTGCCTAATGGTAACTCAGTCAACGTTGGCATAGGGGATGCTGGATGAACAAAAGAAAGAGTACTCAAAGTTCTTTAAACTTCAGCTGGTGAACATCTCTAAATGAAGTGTGAGGGCTCTTGCTTCTATAATTCTTACTTTTGTTAGCATAAATATTATGTTGCTGCCAGGAGAATGGCCTAGTAATAAGCAGTATAGTATTATCTCCACATTATGAGCTTTATTTAAGTCAGTTGTGTTTTTAGTTGCCATAAATTGAGCTCTGATTCATGGCAAACTTACGTTTAACAGAATTAAAGATTGCTTGGTTTAATATTATTATTATGGTGATTTTAAAAATTGTGAATCAAGCTCAAGAAATAGTCAAGGCAAACAAAGCAAAAGCTAAGAAATTTCCTGGACACATCCAAACACCTTGAGGGACAGAGTAGCTGGGACTGGGGTCTGGAGACCATAGTTTGGGGGGATATCTGGGTCATTGGCTTAACGATGTTTATTAAGAAAATATGTTGCAGAGACAGGGCCAAGATGGCAGAATTGTCAGATGCTTCCTGTTTTCCCTCTTACAACAAAGACCCAAAGAAACAAGTGACTCAATTATATATGACAATCTATAAGACAAAGTTGAGGAGTCGGACTGAGCAACAGGGGGAAACAGAGACAGTTCAGAAGCAGCAAAGAAGTGCCCATCGTGAGGTTGCCGGCACCTTGCTGTCTGGGTTGGCTGGTGCATGCGGGCGGAGGTGAGCAATAAAGTTTGGGATTCAGCCTACCACGTCAGTAGAAGCCCGAGTGGCAGAGAGTCTGCACAAGCCTCCGGAGCAGGGTGGAAGCAGTACTGGACGTGTGGAAGTTAAATGCAAGCATCTAACCTACTGCAATGGGTCAAAATAACCCCTCCCCCTCCGGGAGTTTCACAGTGGAGAAGTGCTTCCTTCTCTCACCCACCCACCAACCTGCTCTGATCCGACATCAGTCTGGCAGTATTCAACAACTACCAAGCCCCCTAAGCTGGAACTCAGGGCCATTGGCACAAAACCAGTCTCGCAGCTTTAAAAAAAAAAAAAAAAAAAAAGCCAAGCTCCCTAAGCCAGGAACTCAGGGCAGATATTGCCCTTGGTCTAGGCACTGGCATAAGGGGTCCATGGACTTATAACACCCTTCACCCCTGTCTAGACTTGTGTGGACCAATTCAACACAGCATGCCCTTATTAGCATAAAGCAACAGGACATGCACGTGAAGCCTATTTTCAACTGCAGCAGCCAAGGGGAAGTTGCAGATTCATGATATTTGACAGTCTTGCCAATTAAACAGAGACCTCACCCACACACATCAGGGGCCTGAGGGCTAACAGTATCACCCACTCCATCTAGCCACCCATGACAGGGTTCTGAGAATAAGTGGTGCCTCCTAGTCCCTACAGCCAACAGCACTGGGTGCCCAAGGACCAGCTTCAAAATGCACCCCCTACGCACTCTAGGGAACAGTGCTATGCCCTCCACCCAGGCACCCATGGGCAGCCATCAACCCCCTGCTTTGCTCACCAAATAGCCCTCTACTGCAGCCAGATACCTGTGCCTGCTCCAAACACCCCTACACAGCCCTGCCCATCTATGACTGTGAGTGAGAGTCTGCACCACACACTAAGTGACTGATGACCTGGACACCTGAGCCACATTTGCACAAGAAAACTGAACAGATTTCTGGGCTCACACACCTAGTAGCTGCTCTGACCACCTGGAGAGAGAACGTGAGAGCTTCAAAGACACAAGTAACCAAAGTAGCTCACATGCCTAAACTATTTGGGAGCATCAAAACAAAAATCTAGGCCACAGTAAACAAACATACAAAAAATAAATATAACTTACTGATAACTCAGAGACAAGTCAATATCAACTTACATAAAGAAGCAGGTCAAGCTGGCTTTGACAAGCAACAAAAATAAAGAACCAGGAAACCTTCCAGAAGAAGATAAGGTCTTGGAATTACCAGAGATAGAATTCAAAAGATTAATATACAGAGCTCTTCAAGATATCAGGAAGGAGACCAAGTAAAACTCAAATCAAGCCAAGGAACACACAGACAAAGCAATAGAGGAATTCAGGAAAACAATACAAGAACAGAATGACAAATTTAACAGGCTGCTAGAAACTATAGAAAGAGAGCAACTAGAAATCCAAAAGATTAACAATAAAATTTCATAATTAGACAACTCAGTAAAAAGTCATTGGAGCAGAATTGGGGCAATGGAAGTCAGAATTAGTGAGATTGAAGATAAATCCCTTGACACCAATTTATTTGAGGAAAAATCAGAAAAAAAATTTTTTTTTAAATTTAGAAACTCTAAGAATTATGTGGGACACTACCAAGAGGAAAATCCTATGAGTGATTGGAGTAACAGAACAGGAGGGATAAGAGAAAAAACAGAAAGAATTGTTGAAGATTTGCTGACAGAAAACTTCCCTGATATTGTGAAAGACGAGATGATATCTATCAAAGAAGCTCAATGAACCCCACACAGAGTAGATCACAAAAGAAAGTCATCAAGACGTATTATAATTAAACTTGACAAAACTAAAGATAAAGACAGAATCTTGAGAGTGGCTAAGGATAAATGAAAAGTCACCCACAAAGGAGACTCTGACTACTCAGCAGAAACCATGCAGGCAAGAAGGCAATGAGATAATATATATAAAGCCTTGAAGGGAAAAAAAAATTGTCAACCAAGAACTATATATCCAGAAAAACTGTCTCTCATATATGATGGTGAAATTAGGGCATTCCAGATAAACAGAAGTTTACGGAATTTACAAAAACCAAACCAAAATTACAAGAAACATTAAAAGGAGTCCTCTGAATAGAGAACCAACAATATCATACAACAAACCAAGACTAGAACACGGGACAGAACAACCAGATATCAACCCAGACAGGGAAGTCACAAAAATAAGTCAAAGCTAACAGACTAAAAATAGGGAAGCAGAGACATCCGTATGTAAATGATGACAATATTAAAACAAAAAACAAGAGGGACTAAATAGTGTAGTCATAGAATTTCCATATGGAGAGGAAGTTATGGCGATATCAAGAAATAAAAGATCTGTTTAAACTTAGAAAAGTAAAGATAAATTTTAAGGTAACCTCAAAGGAAGCTAACAAATCTACCCATCAAAATAAAAAAGAAGCAAAACATAAAGACTCAGCAAACACAAAATCAAAAGTAATGAAAAGAAAATACATAAAGTAAAACAACTCAGCACAGAAAATTAAGTGGAACAAAGAAACAGTCAGCATCACAAAAAAAAAAAAAAATCAAGAGGACAGCAGTAAACTCATACCTATCAATAATTACACTGAATGTAAATGGACTAAATGTACCCATAAGAGACAGAGAGTGGCAGAATGAATTCTTTAAAAAACACAATCTGTCTATATTCTGCCTATAAGAGACACACCTTAGACTCAAAAACAAAAACAAACTAAAACTCAAAGGTTGAAAAAAAATATATCAAGCGAACAACAACCAAAAAAGAGCAGAAGTAGTAATATTAGTCTCTGACAAAATAGACTTTAAAGTAAAATCCACCAGAAAGGGTAAGGAAGAACACTGTATAATGATTAAAGGGTCAATACACCAGGAGGACATAACCATAATAAATATTTACGTACCCGATGACAGGGCTCTGAAATACGAAAAACAAACTCTTAACAGTATTGAAAAGAGAGATGGATAGCTCCACAGTAATAGTAGAAGACTTCAATGTACCATTTTTGGTGAAGGACACAACATCCAGAAAGAAGCTCAGTAAAGACATGGAAGATCTAAATGCCACAGTCAGACAACTTGATCTCATAGGCATATACAGAACACTCCACACAACAACAACCACGAATACATTCTCTTCCAATGCACATGGAACATTCTCCAGAACAGACCACACTTTAGGCCACCATGCAGGCCTTAATGGAATCCAAAACACTGAAATATTACAAAGCATTTTTTCTGACCATATAACCATAAGAGTAGAAATCAATAACAGAAACAAAAAGGAAAAAAAAATCAAATACATGAAAACTGAACAATATGTTGTTCAAAAACTACTGGGTTACAGAAGAAATCAAGGATGGAATAAAGAAATGCATATAGTCAAATGAGAATGTAAACACATCCTACCAGAACCATTGTGACACAGCAAAGCAGTACTCAGAGGTCAATTTGTAACAATAAATGCACACATCCAAAAAGAAGAAAGGGCCAAAATCAAAACTTTAACCGTACAACTTGAACAAATAGAAAGAGAGCAGCAGAAAAAGCCCTTGGACACCAGAAAATGAAATGATAAAGATTAGAGCACAAATAAATGAAATAGAGAATAGAAAAACAATTGAAAGAGTTAACAAGACCAAAAGTTGGTTCTTTGGAAAGATTGACAAATTGACAAACCATTGGCCAAACTGATAAAAGGAAAACAAAGGAAGCAAATAACCCAGATAAGAAATGAGATGGTCAATATCACAACAGACCCAACTGAAATTTAAAAAAAAAATCATAACTAAATACTATGAAAAATTGTACTCCAACAAACTTGAAAACCTAGAGGAAATGGATAAAGTTCTAGAAACACACTACCTACATAAACTAACACAAACCTAGGTAGAAAAAATAAATAAACTCATAACAAAAAAAGAGATTGAAAAGGTAATTTAAAAAAAAAAAAAAGCCCTGGCCAGAACAGCTTCACTGGCGAAATCTACCAAACTAACAGAGAAGAGTTAACACCAGTGCTAAGAAATGTATTTCAGACCATAGAGAAGGATGGAATACTCCCAAACTCATTCTATCAAGCCAGCATAACCCACACCGAAGCCAGGTAAAGATACCACAAAAAAAGGAAATTACAGACCAGTATCCCTCATGAACATAGATGGAAAGATCTTCAACAAAATTCTAGCCAACAGAATTCAACAGCATATCAATAAATAATTCATCATGACCAAGTGGGATTCATATCAGGTATGCAAGGATGGTTCAACACTAGAAAAACCGTCAATGTAATCCATCACATAAATACAACAAAAGACAAGAACTACATGATCTTATCAATCGATGCAGAAAAGGCATTTGACAAAGTCCAACACCCATTCATGATAAAAACTCTCAGCAAAATAGGAATAGAAGGTAAATTCCTTGGCATAATAAAGGGCATTTATACAAAACCAACAGCCAACATCATTCTAAATGGAGACAGTCTGAAAGCATTTCCCTTAAGAACAGGAACCAGACAAGGATGCCCTTTATCACCACTCTTATTTAACATTGTGCTAGAGGTCTTAGCCAGAGCAATAAGGTAAGAAAAAGAAATAAAGGGCATCCAAATTGGTAAGGAAGAAGTAAAAGTATCCCTATTAACAGATGATATGATCTTATACGAAGAAAGCCCTAAAGAATTCACAAGAAAACTACTGGAACTAATAGACGGTTTCAGCAAAATGTCAGGATACAAGATAAACATACAAAAATCAGGTGGATTCCTCTACACAAACAAAGAGAACGTTGAAAATAAAATCACCAAATCAATACCATTTACAATAACCCCGTAGAAGATAAAGTACTTAGGAATAAACCTAACCAGAGATGTAAAAGACTTATACAAAGAAAACTGCAAGACACTACTGCAAGAAACCAAAAGAGACCTATTTAAGTAGAAAAACATACCATGCTCAGGATAGGAAGACTCAACATTTGAAAATGTCAGTTCTACCGAAAGTCAATTCACCCAAAGTGATCTACAGACACAATGCAATCCCAATCCAAATTCCAATGGCATTTTTTAATGAGATGGAGGAAAAAAACACCAACTTCATATGGAAAGGAAGAGGCCATGGATAAGTAAAGCATTACTGAAGAAGAAGAACAAAGTGGGAGGCCTCGCACTACCTGATTTTAGAACCTATTATACCACCACAGTAGCCAAAACAGTCTGGTACTCGTACAAGAACAGATATATAGACCAACGGTACAGAATTGAGAAACCAGACATAAATCCATCCATCTATGAGTGCCTGATATTTGACAAAGGCCCAAAGTCCGTTAATTGGGAAAAAGACAATCCTTTAACAAATGGTGCTGGCATACTGGATATAATATGCAAAAAAAAAATGAAACAGAATATGTACTTCACACCGTGTACAAAAACTAACTCAATGATCAAAGACCTAAATATAAAAGCTAAAACAATAAAGATCACGGAAGAAAAAATAGGGACAATGCTAGGAGCCCTAATACATGGCATAAACAGAATACAAACCGTAAGTAATAATGCACAAACCAGAAGAGAAACTAGATAAGTGGGAGCTCCTAAAAATCAAACACTTGTGCTCATCAAAAGACTTCACCAAAAGAGTAAGAAGACAACCTACAGATTGCGGGGAAAAAATGGCTACAACGTATCCAAAAAGGGCCTAATCTCTAAAATCTACAAGATACTGCAACACCTCAACAACAAAAAGACAAATAACTCAATTAAAAAATGGGCAAAGGATATGAACAGACACTTCTCCAAAGAAGACATTCAGGTGGCTAACAGGCACGTGAGGAAACACTCAAGATCATTAGCCATTACAGAAATGCAAATCAAAACTACAATGAGATAGTATCTCATCCCAACAAGGCTGGCACTAATCCAAAAAACACAAAATAATAAATGTTGGAGAGGTTGTGGAGAGACTGGAACAATTATGCACTGCTGGTGGAAATGTAAAATGGTACAACCACTTTGGAAATCAATTTGGCTCTTTCTTAAAAAGCTAGAAACAGAAGTATCATAAGATCCAGCAATCCCACTCGTAGGAATATATTCTAGAGAAATAAAAGCAGTTACACAAATAGACATATGCACACCCATGTTCACTGCAGCATTGTTCACAATAGCAAAAAGATGGAAACATCTTAGGTGCCTATCAACAGACAAATGTATAAACAAATTATGGTACATAAACACAATTGAATACTATGCAACAATAAAGAACAGTGATGAATCTGTGGAACATCTCACGACATGGACGAATATGAAAGGCATTATGCTGAGTGAGATTGTTGTTGTTAGGTGCTGTCAAGTCGGTTCTGACTCATAGTGACCCTATGTACAACAGAACGAAACACTGCTTGGTCCTGCACCATCCCCACAGTTGTTACTATGTTCAGTCCATTGTTGCAGCCACTGTGTCAATCCATCTTGCTGAGGGTCTTCCTATTTTTCGCTAGCCCTCTACTTTACCAAGCATGATGTCTTTCTCCAAGGACTGATCCCTCCTGATAACATGTCAAAGTACATGAAACATAGTCTCACCATGTTTGCTTGTAAGGAGCACTCTGGTTGTACTTCTTCCAAGACAGATTTGTTCATTCTTTTGGCAGTCCATGGCATATTCAATATTCTTCACCAACATCACAATTCAAAGGGGTCAGTTCTTCTTTGGTCTTCCTTGTTCATTGTCCAGCTTTCCCATTCATATGAGGCAATTGAAAACACCATGGCTTGGTTCAGGTACACCTTTGTCTTCAAGGTAACATCTTTGCTTTTCAACACTTTAAAGAAGTCTTTTGCAACAGATTTACCCAACGCAACCCATCTTTTGACTTTTTGACTACTGCTTCCATAGGTGTTGACTGTGGATACAAATAAAATGAAATCCTTGACAACTTCAATCTTCTCTCTGTTTATCATGTTGCTTATTGGTCCAGCTGTGAGGATTTTTGTTTTCTTTACGTTGAAGTGTAATCCATACTGAAGGCTGTGGTCTTTGATCTTTGTCAGTAAGAGCTTCAAGCCCTCTTCACTTTCAGCAAGCAAGGCTGTGTCATCTGCATAATGCAGGTTGTTAATGAGACTTCCTCCAATCTGATGCCTTATTCTTCTTCATATAGTCCAGCTTCTCAGACCATTTGCTCAGCATACAGATTGAATAGGTATGGTGGAAGGATACAACCCTGACTCATGCCTTTCCTGACTTTAAACTCCACAGTACCCCCTTGTTCTGTTCGAACAACTGCCTCTTGATCTATGTACAGGTTCCTCATGAGCACAATTAAGTGTTCTGGAATTCCCATTCTTCACAATGTTATCCATAATTTGTTATGATCCACACAGTCGAATGTCTTTGCATAGTCAATAAAACACAGGTAAACATCTTTCTTGTATTCTCTGCTTTCAGCCAGGATCCATCTGACATCAATAATGATATCCCTGGTTCCATGTTCTCTTCTGAATCTGGCTTGAATTTCTGGCAGTTCTCTGTCAATATACTGCTGCAGCCGCTTTTGAATGATCTTCGGCAAAATTTTACTTACGTGTGATATTAATGATATTGTTTGATAATTTCCACATTCAGTAGGATCACCTTTTTTGGGAATAGGCATAAATATAGCTCTCTTCCAGTCGGTTGGCCAGGTAGCTGTCTTCCAAATGTCTTAGCATAGATGAATGAGCACTTCCAGTGCTGCATCTGTTTGTTGAAACATCTCAATTGGTATTCCGTCAGTTCCCGGAGCCTTGTTTTTCACCAATGCCTTCAGTGCAGCTTGGACTTCTTTCAGTACCTGATCATATGCTACCTCCTGAAATGGTTGAACATCGACCAGTTCTTTTTGTTATTCTGTGTATTCCTTCCATCTTCTTTTGATGCTTCCTGCCTCGCTTAATATTTTCCTCATAGAATCTTTCACTATTGCAACTCGAGGCTTGAATTTTTTCTTCAGTTCTTTCTGCTTGAGAAATGCCGAGCGTGTTCTCCCCTTTTGGTTTTCTACCTCCAGATCTTTGCAAATGTCATTGTAATACTTTACTTTGTCTCCTCCAGCCACCCTTTGAAATCTTCTGTTCAGCTCTTTTGCTTCATCATTTCTTCTTTTCACTTTAGCTATTCGACATTCAAGAGCAAGTTTCAGAGTCTCTTCTGACATCCATTTTGGTCTTTTCTTTCTTTCCTGTCTTTTTAGTGACCTCTTGCTTTCTTCATGTATGATGTCCTTGATGTTATTCCACAATTTGTCTGGAGTTCGGTCATTAGTGTTCAATGCATCAAATCTCTTCTTGAGATGGTCTCTAAATTCAGCTGGGATATTTTCAAGGTCATATTTTGGCTCTCGTGGACTTGGTCTAATTTTCATCAGTTTCATCTTGAACTTGCATATGAGCAACTAATGATCTGTTCCAAAATTGGCCCTTGGCCTTGTTCTGACTGATGACATTGAGTTTTTCCATAGTCTCTTTCCACAGACATAGTCGATTTGATTCCTGTGTATTCCATCTGGCAAGGTCCATGTGTGTAGTCACTGTTTATGTTGAAAAAAGGTATTTGCAGTGAAGAAATCGTTGGCCTTGCAAAATTCTATCATGCGATCTCCAGCATCATTTCTATCACCAAGGCCATATTTTCCAGCTACCTATCCTCCTTCTTTGTCTCCAGCTTTTGGATTCCAATCACCAGCAATTATCAATGTGTCCTGTTTGCATGTTTGATCAATTTCAGACTGCAGAAGCTGGTAAAAATCTTCAATTTCTTCATTTTTGGCCTTAATGATTGGTGCATAAATTTGAATAATAGTCATATTAACTGGTAGGTGTATGGATATTATCCTATCACTGACAGCTTTGTACTATAGGGTAGATCTTGGAATGTTCTTTTTGACGATGAATACAATGCCATTCCTCTTCAATTCGACATTCCTGGCATAGTAGACCATGTGATTGTCCAATTCAAAATGGCCAATGCCAGTCCATTTCAGCTCACTAATGCCTAGGATATCAATATTTATGTGTTCCATTTCATTTTTGATGATTTCCAATTTTCCTAGATTCATACTTCGTACATTCCATTTTCTGATTATTAATGGATGTTTGCAGCTGTTTCTTCTCATTTTGAGTCATGCCACATCAGCAAATGAAAGTCCCAAAAGCTTAACTCCATCCACATCATTAAGGTCGACTCTACTTTGAGGAGGCAGCTCTTCTCTAGTCGTATTTTGAGTGCCTTCCAACCTGAGGGGCTCATCTTCCACCACTATATCAGACAATGTTCTGCTGCTATTCATAAGCTTTTCACTGGCTAATTTCTTTTCAGAAATGAACCACCAGGTCCTTCTTCCTAGTCTATCTTAGTCTGGAAGCTCAGCTGAAACCTGTCCAGCATGGGTGACCCTGCTGATAGTTGAATACTGGTGGCATAGCTTCCAGCATCACAGCAACATGCAAGCCCCCATAGTGCAAAAAAACTGACAGACAAGTGAAATTAGTCAGTCACAAAGGACAAATATTGTATGAGACCACTATTATAAGAACTCAAGAAAAGTTTTAAACACAGAATAAAACATTCTCTGATGGTGAGGAGGGAGGAGAAGGGGAATTCACTAACTAGATAGTAGATAAAGATCATCTTCAGTGAAGGAAAGGACAACACACAGTACAGGGGAAGTCAGCACAACTGGACCAAAGCAAAAGCTAAGAAGTTTCCTGAACACATCCAAACACTTTGAGGGATGGAGTAGCTGGGGCAGGGGACTGGGGACCATAGTTTCAGGGGAAATCTAGGTCAATTGGCATAACAAAGTTTATTAAGAAAATGTTCTGCATCCCACTTTGGTGAGTGGCGTCTTGGGTCTTAAAAGCTTGTGAGTGGCCATCTAAGATGCGTCAACTGGTCCCAACCCACTTGGAGCAAACGAGAATGGAGAACACCAAAGATATAAGGAAAATATTAGCCCAAAAGACTAAAGGTCCACATAAAACCAGAGACTCCACCAACCTGAAACCAGAAAAACTAGATGGTGCCCAGCTACCACCAATGACCACCCTGACAGGGAACACAACACAGAGTCCTGGATGGAGCGGGAGAAAAGTGAGTAGCGGAACTCTAATTCACATAAAAAGACCAGACTTAATGGTCTGAGAGAGACTGGAGGAGCCCCCGAAACTATGGCCCCCAGACACTCTGTTAACCCAGAACAGAAACCATTCCCGAAGCCCAGTCTTCAGACGAAGATTAGGCAGGACTATAAAACAAAAAATAATACACATAAGAAGTGTGTTTCTTAGTTCAATCAGATACTTGAGACCAAATGGGCTGCTCCTGTCTGGAGGCAAGATGAGAAGGCAGGAAGGGACAGGAACTGGTGGAATGGACACAGAGAACCTTGAGTGGAAAAGGAGTGTGCTGTCACATTGTAGGAATTGCAACTAATGTTACAAAATGATATGTGTATAAATTTTTGTATGAGAAATTAACTTGAGCTGTAAACTTTCACCTAAATCACAGTTAAAAGAAAGAAATAGCCAAGGCAAATCTGAGTCTTTTGCTAGTTTATTATCTCTATTGTTTTTTGATTCAGCAACCCTATAGGACAAAATAGAACTGTCCCGTAGGGTTTCCAAGGCTGTAATCTTCACGGAAATACACTGCCACATCTTTCTTCTGCGGAGTGGCTGTAGAGTCTCTATGAGTCGAAAACCACTGGACAGCAAGGGACAATGTTGTTTTTAGTACTATTACTAGTCCATGATATAGTATTAAAAGTTACGTATGTGTTGAAGGAAAAAAATGTACTGCCTGTCTTCCCAACCCTCTCCAAGCTTGAGATTCTGAGTCCATGATTCTTTTATTTCTAATATAATCTGGTACAATGCTCTATTGATTTTTCTCCATACTTTGAACACGCAAATTTAAATCAGAACACTTGTCCACATGCAGTTCCTTGTTCCTGGAATTCCGATGGGGTCCTCACATTGCAAAACCCCAGTGCCTTTTAAATAAGCCTGCATTTGGAGAAGCTTCTATCATACTTTCCTCTAAGTAGTAACAAAGACAAACTAGTGCCTATATTTGGTCAGTGCTGACACTCTTTAACATTTTTGTTTCTAAAACTGAAAGGAGACAGGCCACAGTTCTTAGAAACTGAAATAATCAAGGACTGAAAATAACATTGTAACTGCAAAACTAGACTCTACCCATGAAGCATGCCAGTATAGTATACACTTCACTTTTAATTTGATAAAGCCAGAACTCACGGTATCTCGTGATTTCCTAAGCTTTTAGTGTCAATATTATTCAGTAGATTTTATCGACTGTGTTTCTTCCTGGGAGGTAATAAATGAGGGAAAACAATGCCAATTGTAAATATAACCCAGAGTCATGTAATCTTCCTAGGGGAATATAGAGAATTCTGCAAATTTTTCCTTTTTGATCCTAAACCACAGCCCCCTTATCTAGTTTATCTACATGGAGCTGATCATCTTTTATTTGAATTTGGGTCTGTGAAGTAGGTACAACTATATGTTTCGTGTTTCATGATAGATTTTTCCCAGCCGGGACTAGTAGACCCTGCTAGCCTACCAAGGATTGCATGTCAGCCAATACATAGGCCCCAGCGCCGCCAGGGCACAGCCCTGACTCACTCCTTCTATAAAATGTTTTTGCAGAATAAAGCCATTTCTTGATGAACTATAGCTCTCTATTTCTGTTTCTCCCAAAGTATGACAATTAGGGTTAACTTCAGTTAAGCTCCTGTGCTTTTAAAAATACCCTGAGAAGAGAAAATCTACTAAACGTGATCAAGTAAAAGGAATATGAAGTCCCTGGGTGGTGGGAATGATTAACAAGCTTGGCTGCTAACCGAAAGGTTAGCAGAGGCACCTCGGAAGAAAGGCCGGCAATCAACTTCTGAAAAATCAGCCACTGAAAACCCTTTGGAGCTCAGTTCTACTCTGACACACATGAAATCACCGTAAGTCAGAATAGACTTGATGGCAGATGTTTTTTCTTAGGCTTTTCAAGCACACATTTATTCATAATTAGAAATTGTTCTCCTAGGTCCAGCCTTGTCTTGAAGTTATGAAATCCAAAGGGCTTAGACTTAGATTACTGCTCCTCATTCTCAATCAAGACCCCTTTGAGGGGGATGGAATTCTGCCGATCAGCTTAGGCCAAGCAGGTCCAGCCCCAGCAGAAAGGGGTGTGGTGACTTCCCAGAGGAAAATCAGTGTGCCCTTAGAAAGGGGAAGGGAGAATGGTCTTCAAGGATATTGTCCATATATCCTGATACTCCTTTTTGATATTTTTAGATTAGATGATTCCTCAAACAATTGTTATGTTCTTTTAAAAGTTATTTTTTGCTTTTTAAATTATAAAAAGGATATTTAAAGTATATCTATACTACATAAAAAGCTCTTGCAGAATGATGATTAAAGAATGCTCTATGTGAAAGGAGGAAAAATTACAATATATGGGAGATTAATACATATATTATATATATATGTAATTTATACATTTATATATATATGCATATATATATGTTGAGTCCCTGGCGGTGCAAATGGTTAACGTATTCAACTGCTAACTGAAAGGGTAGAAGTTTGAGTCCATCCAGACAAGCCTCAGAAAAAGGCCTGATGATCTACTATATCACATTTAACATATCCAGTCCTTTGCTACCACAAACAAGGCTATACTATACATCTTTGCACAAGTCTCCATGGGGACTTGTATGATTTCTCTGTGACATTTAGAGGAGTAGGATTGCTGGATGACAGGGTTCGTGCATAGTTAATATCACTGAGTACTGCCAGGTTGTCTCCAGAATGGCCATGCCAGTCCTGATTTGATCCATTAATGAAGATTTCAGTCACTCTCACTTTACACTAGGGCCATTACACTGGAGGAAGACACCTTGGACACATCTAGCAGACACTGCTGGAGACCTGACCAGATCCCCTTGGATCTCTTTTACCAGCTCTGTTCACCAGCTCCAGCTTCTGTGTTTTTGCTATTATCGCTACCTACAACTTTCCGAAGCCTGCCCTTGGACACTGGAGCCCCCTAGCCTGGAAGGAGCGGAGGAAATACTTCTTCCCCAACATGGCTACAGCCAATGACTTATGGTGTGGGAATACAAAAGCCTTGTTGTTACTTGCCATCAAGTTGATTCCTACATGACAACCCACATCCTTGTCTCAAAGTCTGCACTTTGAAGAGCCTGTCCAAAGATGGCACATATGTCTATCTCAATGCTGAACATAAATGACAAATTTTAGACACTGAACAAGTTAGATTCTCATACTAAGCTTGAACTCATATTTGAAACCACATTTTTATTTCTCTATCCAGGGGATCCCAATATGTATGGAGTCTCTCTCCTAATTGGCATCCTAAATTTCCTCACCCTCATCGTTGTTCCCAGCTACCTGTGAAAGAGTGTGGCTTTCCTGTTGGACTGTCACATAGACTGCTCCTCGGAAATCCATCCCAAGCTCTATGCGGCATGGCTGTCTAATTTTCTTTGTATCCAAACGTTCCTCGTATAAGAAATCAGCTGTAATTGCCCTTAGGAGGAGCTGCCCCTCCCAAGTGACTGCCAAATGAAAGGTTAGGTTAGGCCATCTATGAAGCTGGAAATCAATGAGAGAAGTAATAAAATTAGTCAGCAGGGAGGTGGGGGGGGAGGGTGTAGGGAGCAAGCACAGGCTACTCTTTCAAGATTAATAGGATAAGACTTTGAAGAAACAATGGAGTCAAAGGAAAGGTTTTTATTTCTTCAACAGAAAAACAACTTCAGCATTTTTAAGTCAAAAGAATTGAAGCCAGTGAAAGGAAGAGATCGTGTATGGTTGAAAAAAGGAAGATAATTGATGGACTGAGGTCTCAGAAGTGGAACAAAGGGCGGCCTAGCAAAGGAAGGAAGAAGATTCTACCTCACTAACCACCCAACAAGTGGTTAGTTTCATGATTTCCTGTAAGTTCCTACTCATAAGTGTCCTGTCTAAGTTTTAGGCTTAAGGACGAGAACAGGGCCTATTTGTACTATAGGTGGAAGAATACCTTTATTAAATAATACCTCTCTTAGCTTCCCAGGGCTGCAGTAACAAAATATCAAAAAGTGGGTGGCTTTAAAAACAGAAAAGCATTGTCTCACAGAACTAGAGCCTAGGAGTCCAAATCAGGGTATCAGCCATGTCGACTCCTTCCGATGGCTCTAAGACAGTAACTGCTCCATGCCTCTTTCTTAGTTGCTGGTTTCTGCTGGAAATCCTTGGCATTCCTTTGCTACTTGTATTTGTGTCTTTACATGTTGTCTTTGACCTGTACGCGATTCTGTGTCTGTGGCCATTTTCCCTTCTATAAGACACTATTCAGAACGGAATAGGACCCACCCTACTCCAGTATGACCTCATTAACTTAACTGAGCCACGATATATTCAGTATTCTTCACCAACACCATAGTTCAAATACATCAATTCCTCTCTGTCTTCCTTTTTCAATGACCAACTTTCACGTGCATGAGGCAATTGAAAAAACCATGACTTGGGTCAGATGCACCTTGTCATCACAGTGACATTTTTCCTTTTTAAAGTTTAGAGGTCTTTTGCAGAGGGTTTGCCCAATGCAATATGTTGTCTGAACTCCTGACTGCTGCTTCCATGGACATTGATTCTTGATGTAAGTAGAATAAAATCATTGAAAGCTTCAATTTTTTCTCAGTTTCTCACGATGTGGTTTATTCAACAGTTGTGAGTATTTTTATTTTCTTCATGTTCAAGGGTAAGTCATTCTGAAGGTGGTAGCAAAAAATTGAACAAATCAGTCTTAGAAAAAAAAACTACCAGAATGTTTCTTAGAAGTGATGATGGCAAGGCTTAAGCTCACTTACTTTGTACATGTCATCAGGTAAGACCAATTGTTAGGAAAGGATATCATGTCTGGTAAAGTAGAAGGCCAATGAAAACAAGGGAAATTCCCAATGAGATGGATTGATTCAAAAGCAGCAACAATGAGTTCATACATACCAATAATAATGAAGATGGTGTAGGACCGGGCAGCATTTTGTTCTGTTATACACGAGGTCACCATGAGTCAGAGCTGGCTTGATGGCAGCTACCACCAACAACAGCTTAATTGATAACATTTTAAAAAGAAAGACTCGATTTCCAAAAAAAGCTCACACTTGCAGGTACAGGGATTAGGACTTCAACATACTTTTTGGAGGACACAATTCAATTCCTAACAGTACCTTACAGGAGCATCCTGGAAAGATACCCATCCAAGTGCACTTGTATGAACTCTTCACCTTGGCAAACTCGTAGCTAGAAGAACTCAGGGAAATCTGATAGATGTCTGGAGTCAGAAGAGGGCTCATGCACACTGGAATCAATCTGTGGGTGCCAATGGAAATTATTTTTTTATTTTTAATGGTGGGGAGGGGTTCAACCTTTCCCAGTTTAACAATTGGTTATACAATGAAAACCCAAGATAAATCATTACATTCTTTTTGTATGCTTTCTTATAGAACCTATCAGGGAACATAAATTTCCAATAAACAGAAGACACATAGTATCCTTATAACTCTGTCTTAAAAACCTTTATTTTACAAACTTCTCCCAATCTCATAGCTGTTCCACATTAAAGAGTTCTTTTCAGTGTTCCAGATCCATCAGTCAGGGTGGCTGTTGGAGATTAAACACTGAGGCAGCCTAACATGTTTACCTTCCCTTCCTGTGTTATGTCCATAGAGAGTCTGTATAGAATACTAGACTGTTTTTTAACTCCTCCTCCTCCACTGAGTACAAAATTTCCAAATACACTTGGGCCCAAATTCTTTAGGCAGAAGTGATCCTAAGTCCACTACTTTCTCCACATTATCCCTCTATTTTCTCAGATCATTTGCAGATACCAAACAATTATAAATTACAAAATTCCCTGGGCTTGGTTAGTTGGTACAGTGACCCGCTTTTGTAATTCCAGTGTGCCTTTTAATCAAAAACAAGGATCATGGAAACTTAATGTACTACTGAACCATGAATTGGCTCAGGCAAAATAACAGTGTAACTTTTGACCATGTTGGGGACCTCTCATCATTCTAGCAGTTTGTCCCAATACTCCAGGCTATATTTTGTGGTTATGCACTTGAGTAATCCCATCCAGGAATTTTTGCTGCATGACGTACAATCTTACAAGTTCTTGCTTTCGTTGATTACACAATATGCTATAAATAAAGGGTTGTCATTCTGACTTCAGCTTAAATGTCACCTCTTCAGGGAGAGCTTTCCTGACCACCAATCTAAACTAGTCACCCGGTCATTCTCTCACATTATTCTGCATTAATTCTCTGCACAGCACGTATCACTAAATGATATTTTTCTTTCTCATTTAATAGTTTGTCTATTGTCTGCCTCCCCCTGCTAGAGAGAGGACTCAGTCTATATTTTTTATCACACTATACCTAGTCCAAGAGCAATTTTTTATAGCACATAGTAAACGCTCACTATGTATATGTTAAATTAACTAAATCAAGCTGAAATGACAGAAAATGGCTAGGATGAGGCTGCCTTTAATATAGGATGATCATAAAGGCCTCGCTGCAGAGCTGGATTTAGCTGAAACCTAAATAATGAAAAGAAGCTATGAGATCGGAGAAGAGATTTCCCAGGCTGAGGAAACCACAAGTGCAATGGTTCTAAATCAGGAATGATCTTGCCGTGTGCAAGGAACAGAAAGAAGGACAGTGTGACTGGAGTGAAGGGGAACTGCGTGGTGTGTGGTAGAGACGGGATTATATACAGCGGTAGGATTGAGATCACATACACAGTAGTATTCAAGGAGTTTGAATACTATTGTAAATACAATGAGAACAATAAGAGGGTTTTGTGTAGGGGAGGGACATGATGTTATCTATGTTCTTAAAGCATTATTCTGGAAGTTTCTTTTCTGGCACTATGGCTGATTTGGATTACGGAACAACTCCTCCTGGTTCAGCACAACTAAAAATGCTGGATAAAATATTTTAAAATATTTTTATAAAGCATAGCTCTGCTGGGGACAAAGCAAGAGACTTTCTCAGGGGAGGATGCAAAAAGAAAGTGGAGTCCAGAAGGGCTTCTAGTTCTGCAGCCAGTGTTATCAGCTAGTATCCAGTGGTTAGAGCCTGGTTTCAGGGTTCAGCAATTCTATGGGGAAGAGAAGGCAAAGCTTGGGAATCAAGTAGTGTGAGAGGTTATGTCAGAGAACATGGAATGGAGATGCACCATCGCTGGGAGAACTTGACAGTACTCCTCAGAGGGAGATGGTAAAATATGTGCCTGTCTTAGCCTTAGCCCGATATAAAGTGAGTGGGGTGGGGAAAGGTGACTGCCTCCCAGAGAATTTCTAACAATGAACTGGCATTCACACAATTCTGGAGGCTGGATTTATACTACTGTGTAGGGGGAGTGGGAAGAAAGAAGCTAAAAATGTCATTTAAAATAAAACTGACCTCAAATAATTGTCAGAAACAGTCACAAGTCATTCTAGAGGAGTTTAAACAAAGACCTCAAAGAATTCACACATATGAATTTAAAGGAACATGACTTCACAATTAAAAAATATCAATGACCTCACTGGAATCCAGCAAGTGGAGATATCACATACAACAAACTGCAGAATTATATACATAGAGAATGTAGAGATTTGTATTAGCAGATATGTAATACAAAACACCAATGTTTAAAATGTTTCAACAAATGAAAGAGGTTATTGAAAATATAATGTAGATACAAGATGCTGTCAAAAATAGTAAGATGGACTTAGAAAAAAATGAATCTTTGTGAATAAAAATATGTTATAAAGTAGAAATTAAATTCAAAGGATAAGCAAGACAGCATATTATATACGTCTGAGGAGTAAGTAAATGGGAAAATAAATCTGACAAATTTTCATAGAAAGAGGATAAAGAGACAAAAACATTTTCTTTTCAGGGAAAAGAGAGAGCAAAATATAAGAAGGATAAAATGAGAAAGTCAAATATATATTTCATCCCAATTTATGAAGAAAGGGGGAGAGAGAATGTGGTAAAAGCAATACTTAAATAGATAATGGCTCAGAATTTTTCAAAATTTAAGAAAGACACCAATCCTCAGATTCAGGAAGTGCAGTGACTCTCAAGCAGGAAATATAAAAATAAACCCACACTAGATCCATCATAGTGAAACTGAAGAGCACCAAAGACAGAGAGGTGATCTTAAACAAGGAGGAAAGACAAATTAAATACAAAAGATCAACCATTAGACTGACAGCTAATTTCTCAAAAGGAATAAGGAAAGACAGAAAACAGTAGAATCAGAGAAAATATCACCACAAAATTGTATACCCAGCAAAATTATCTTTCAAGACCATAGGCAAAATTAGAGCATTTTAAGAAGAATGAGAAAATTACAATTTATTACCAATAGATTCTTATAATGGAATCTTTAAAGAATGTTCTTCAGAAAGAAAGAAAACAATCTCAAAAGAAGAAATTTCTAACCAACAGTAATGGAGAACCAAGAAAATTGTAAAATATGGTAAATTAAAGAAATGTTGGCTGTATAAAATTTGTAGAGTTAGAAGAAATCAAGATGATATTACAATTCTGAACAACAATATTACATATTGTTAGGGGGAAAAGATAAGGTTAACATATTATACGGCCTTTGTACTATTTAGGAAGCAGGTAAAGATATTAATCTCTTTCACACTTTTTAAGTCAAGTAACGAATACACGTAATTCTAAATAAATAGAAATATACTACAGCTTTTAGACTAAATGGAGGGAAAAAATAGAATGAGCAGATAAAACTCAATCGGTTTTAGTGACTAGGCAATTGTCAATTCATTCAACTGTGTAGATCATAACAAATTATGGATTAGATCATGAAGAATGGGAATTCCAGAACACTTAATTGTGCTCATGAAGAACCTGTACATAGATCAAAAGGCAGTCATTCAAACAGAACAAGGGGATACTGTGTAGTTTAAAGTCAGGAAAGGTGTGCATCAGGGTTGTATCCTTTCACCATACTTATTCAATCTGTATGCTGAGCAAATAATCCGAGAAGCTGGACTGTATGAAAAAGAATGGGGCATCAGGATTGGAGGAAGTCTCATTAACAACCTGCATTATGCAGATGACACAACCTTGCTTGCTGAAAATGAAGAGGACTTGAAGCACTTACTGATGAAGATCAAAGACCACAGTCTTCAGTATGGATTATGCCTCAACATAAAGAAAACAAAAATCCTCACAACTGGACCAATAAGCAACACCACGATAAATGGAGAAAAGATTGAAGTTGTCAAGGATTTCATTTTACTTGGATCCGCAATCAACACCCATGGAAGCAGCAGTGAAGAAATCAAAAGATGCATTGCACTGGGCAAATCTGCTGCAAAAGACTTTTTTAAAGTGTTGGAAAGCAAATATGTCACCTTGAAGACTACGGTGTGCCTGACCCAAGCCATGATATTTTCAATCACCTCATATGCATGTGAAAGCTGGATGATGAGTAAGGAAGACCAAAGAAGAATTGACCCCTTTGAATTGTGGTGTTGGAAAAGAATATTGACTATACATACCATGGACTGCCAAAAGAATGAAAAAATCTGTCTTGGAGGAAGTACAGCCAGAATGCTTCTTAGAAGCAAGGATGGCGAGACTATGTCTCACATACTTCGGACATGTTGTCTGGAGAGATCAGTGCCTGGAGAAGGACGTCATGCTTGGTGAAGTAGAGGGTAAACGAGAAAGAGGAAGACTCTCAACGAGATGGATTGACACAGTGGCTGCAACAACGGGCGCAAGCATAACAACAATTGTGAGGATGGCGCAGGGCAGTGTTTTGTTCTGTTGTACATGGGGTTGCTATGAGTAGGAACTGACTCGACAGTACATAATAACAACAACAACAGCAGGAGAGCTTAAATATATCTCACCTAGAGATTTTGGGACACTGTCGACCTGTCTACATCTTGTCTGAAAATCTAACTGTGGCAGGCATAAGTTTTCATGTTGAGTCAACTGAGCAGAGAAAAGGAGGGCTGCACTGTCAGCAAACTATATTCCACCCAGGGCAGTGGCAAGAATGAATGAGGGTTCCCAAGAATGACCAACTGTTGGTCATGTGGGAGAACCAGCCCAGAGAAGTCATAAAGGGACTTTGTCCTTTAGGAGACTATGACTTCCATAGCAAGTCTCTGAGTAGTGGACTCCCAGATGCTCAGGGGCTGAGAAGTGGAGTCATAAGTGGTCAGCTGGAAGAGCATTGCCCACATTACAGGAATGCAACTGGTGGCACCCAATGTGGAAATCGAGGGACTCACACAAGTGTCATGTCAGAGAAACAGCCAGCCCAGAGAACACGAAATACAAAACCGTTCCAGTCACATAAGCCTGCCTTCTTTTCTGTAGTTCCTCTATCCTTGGGCTCAGCACTGGGTGGGGGGCCAGAAACCACAATCAACAAACTGGAGAGAAAAAGGAGAAGAACGAAGTGGAGAAACAGAGCAATAGCCCACCATGCTACTTTCACTGTAGACTTTCTACCTGAAGCTGACTCAGACCTAAAGCAGGAGAAGCTTTACCTTTGAATGAAATGTGGAGTTTTGAGTATTACACTAGAGTAGATTAAAAGTGACTAGAATAATTCATACACTGGGAGTATAAGAAAAAGTTCTAATCTTCCCAAGATTTCATTCATGGGAAGGATAAGGACAGAGACTATTGGGAGGAAAAGGAGTACTGTAAGAATAAAGTCTTCTACTTGTACCCTATTGAGTTCAGTCTGTTCAGTAAAATTGTTATATTTGGTGGGGAGGGTTTTGTAAAAGGATATTATAATGGATCAATTTCTGCCTCAGGTTCAGTTGGGTTCTGTATCATAATAAAGTTGCTTATGTTGCCTCCATTTTTAGGAACAGGCTTGCATAAGAAATGGTTTCATGTGCATATATTAATATGAATATTTATTCATCTGCATCCAGAATAATCATTTTAAATGTCTCCAAGAACATTTTCCTTTTTGATAATCCAGATTTTTTTAACCCTAAATTCTCTTTCATCCAGGGTAGAAGATGGCAGGAACTACCTAGAACAAAAAGTCCATAGTGGGGAAGGAGGACATGATGAGAGACGTAACCACCAAACTGGGAAGAGGAGGTGTTCTTCTCCTGAGCTGTGGGAGAGCTCAGGAGGGAAAAAATGCACACCTGCCTGGGTTCTTTAGGGTTCCAATGCTCCCGTGCCAGCCCCCTAAGATTTATCCATCTGAGGAAAAGAGTGTAGAGACAGAAATCAAGCAGAGAAGAGAGCCAAAATAGACGCTACAGACTGGTTAGTGTTTAAATTGCGTCCTCTGTAGAAAAACACTCTTATGTACGCCAGTCCCTAATTGGAACACAACAACAGACCAATACAGGTATCTACAGCTAAGAAGAAATAAGTCTGAGTTGTTAGACGAGAGGACTGTATAAAGCTATCTAATACATTTGTCCAAATTATGGCATTACTATCTTAGGAGAATCCAAGAAGGGAAAGTGTGTGTGTGTGTCTGTGTGTCTGTGTGTGAGGGGTAAGACTTTATCTTCCCTGAAAGGAAGTCTATAAATAATGTCTAAAATTAATAAATCCAGGGGGAATGGCAGTGTAACCACATTGTTTAACAACATGAAGTTAAATAACAGAATAAACAGCTAAAAAGTTGTAAGTGGTTGCTTCTGGGGAACAACTATCAGGAGGGGTAAAGATTATGGCAAGGGGGACTCGGGCAGAGAAGGCTGTGGCAGTATGCTTGTCCATTTTCCCACTCTTGCCTATTCTGTAATATTCTTTGGACTCAGACAGACATAGCTGTGGCAGCATGCTTGCCCATTTTCTCACTTTTGTCTATTCTGTAATTATTTCCTTGGATTTGGACAGACATGGCTCTGGCAGCATGCTTATCCACTTCCTAATTTACCTCTTTGAGTATATGCCAAATAAAACTTTCTTTTTGCTTTAAAAAAAAAAAAAGAATATGGCAAGAAGCTTCTGTTTTTTATTATAAGCTGGCCACAAATCATGTGGCCACAAATTCTTTGACACTCTTCCCATAGAGGCATGGAGTCTATTTCCCCTCTGCACAAATCTGGGCTGGCCTATAACTGTTTATCAATAATGTAATAGTGGAAGTAGCACTTTTCCATTTCCAGACCTAGCCTTAAGAGGATTAGAAGCTTCCACCTTGGTCTCTTGAACTCCTGAACCATCATGTAAGAAGAATAACTATTTTGCTAGAGAGACAACATGGAGAGGCCCTGGGACTGAGGGGAGAAAGAAAAAGGACCAGCTGAGCCCAACCTTCTAGTCATCCACCACTCCCAAGGTACCAGATATATGAATTAAGCCAGTCTTAGACACACCAGACCAGGCCAGCCACCAGTTGAACACATCAGCTGAAACATACTCATTTAGTGTCACATGAAATAGAAAAATCACCTAGCTGAGTCCTGTTTGAACTCCTGATCTACAAAATCATGAGATATAATAATGTTATTGGTTTAACCCACTACATTTTTGGGATGGTTTGTTGTACAGGCTGGAACGTAAGTCTTTTAGTATATTAGTAGTAATGTCTTCAGTCCTAATTTTTAAACTATGTGCGTTTATAATTTTCCTAAAAATTCAAAAACAATTAAAAATAGTTTGGTCTGAATAAAGTCAATAGATTGTTTAACGTCAATTCATGATCATGATATATACTATAGTTATATAAGATGTTACCATTGGGAAAAACTAGGTGAAGAGTATACAGGATCTCTGTATTATTTCTTACAACTGCATATGCATCTACAGCTATTTTAAAATATAAAGCTAAAAAAAAACAATTTGAAATAATTTAATTTTATATCTTATCACATCAGTATATATTTTAACAAAAATGTATCATATGTTATCTATAATTCTTCATTTTTTCTATTTAATAAATTTTGTACCTATTCCCATGTCAGCACTTATAGATCTAGCTCGTTATTTTTAATGACTACTTTATATTCCACCATCTAGATTTACTAGAATTTATTTAAACTCATGCCTTACTGACGGATATTTAGGTTGTCTCCCTTTTAGATATTTTGTCCTCTATGAGAGTAGAAGAATTCTAAGTTCCCTTGAGTCAAAAAATCAGAGACCTGGAAATATGGCAATATCTTCCTATTCTAAACACTGAAGACAGTTACTTTTACCACTATTACGATAATTATTTTCTTGTCCTTGCATTTCCCATAAGCAGCTTCACAATTATTCGTTTTACTTCTAAATCCAGGGAGTCTCCATACATATCTATATAGCTAACTCTGCTTCTGGGTAGCAGACTGCAACTCAAACTGCAGAATGTTAGGACAAAAAATAATAAATTAAAATTCAAAGGCAAAGCCCTGAAGGAATGTCAGAAAAAACTAAAACCAGTAAATAAGAACACAGACATATTTTGAAGAACTGACATTCAAAATCAGGTCTAAAATCTCAGTGCTTCTAATACCCATCCTCCCAAAATAATTATTCAATAATTATTCAGTCTTCATTCAATGCTTTACATTAATGATATTAAGATCAAAAGAAAAAGTAAGAAGTATGTTCTAGATAGATAAATCCATGACTTCTGGCCAACAATAAGTCAGTCGCCCTAAAGACTCTCTGTGCTTTTAAGAAAATGAATCTGAAGTTTATTATTCATTCATTCAATATTCACATTGGGTAGTGTGGCAGGAGCTAGCAATAGAAAGAAGACTAAGCTGACTGTTGTTCTAGAGAAGTTCATAGTCTAGTGGAGAGACCAAAAGCTAAATAGACAAGTATAAACAATGTGGAAGAGAATAATGAAAATAAGCACATGATAGCATGGAGCCCTGGTGGAGCAGTGGTTAACAGCTCGGCTGCTGACTAAAAGCTCAGCAGTTCGAATTCGCCAGCTGCTCCTTGGAAACCCTATGAGCAGTTCTACTCTGTCATGTAGGGTCATTATGAGTCAGAAATGACTCAACAGCAACAGGTTTAGTTTGGTTTTGGTTAGCATGGGTTACACAGGAGGGCACATAAGGCTTTTCTGAAGGAAATTAAGTCTTAAAGTAGGAATAGGCATAATCGACCTGAAGAGAGATCCAGAGCATTACGAGCAAAGTCACAGAAGCAAGCATAAGGTTGAGTGTAGCTTGCAGGTAGGGGTGGTACTCGGGGGCAGGAAGGGCTCTAAAAGAAACCAGTTGCCATTGAGTTGATTCTGACTCATGCCAACTCCACGTGTGTCAGATTAGAACTCAGCTCCATAGGGTTTTCAGTGGTTGATTTTTTTGGAAGCAGATCACTCAAACTCCAGTCTTTCCATTCGCAGCCAAGTTTGTTAACTGTTTGCACCACTCAAGGACTAAGAACGGCTGTATAAGCAATTACATGTTGCCAGATCTTCTGGTCTGCTTATAGTGGCTTTCTCCACTTCCCAGAAATTTTATGGTTTTATTCTTTTGTAAGGTACATTTTTTATCATTCTGGTAGGAGTTTGGGAAGAAGAGAAAATAGACTTCCATTTGAACTAAAACTTTTTTTTTTTAATGGTAAATGCTTTAACTAATTAGAAACATGTGGGTGGTATACTGGTTTTAAATCTATCCCAGTGTCCACGGCCAGCTTCAGTGATTGCCGAGTCCCCTGGGCCAGAAGTAGAACCCGTTACACACCCTGAGCCATTCTCCCACCTTGGAAAGGGAACAAATTAACAAACAGGAAAAAATAATCTGCCAGTTCCCCTAAGATGGGAACTCAGGATAGGAAAAGTTCCTTTGCCTAAGCACAGGCATAAGGGGTCCACGGACTTTGCATGCCTTTCATCTCTGCACAGACCTGTTTGGGCCCATTTCAACAGCTTAGGCCCTGATTTGCACAGTACAACAGGGTATATACCTGAAGCCTAACTTCAACTGTATCAGCTATAACGTGGAGTGGCAAGTTCATGATATTTGATACTGCTCTGCCCTTAAGCAGGGTCCTCACCTACGCACATCAGGGGCCTGAGGACTGGTGGCTCCACCCACACCACCTAGCCACCTGTGACAGGGGTCCAAGAATAACTACTGCCTGCCAGTCCTTACAACCAACAGCATTGGGTGCCCATGGTCCTTCTGCAAAACCCACCCACCTACGTACTCTAGGGAACAGGGACACACTTTCCTCCTAGACACTCAGGGGCAGCCAGCAGCATCCTGCCTTGCTCAGCACCTGACCCCCTCCTGCAGCCAGATACCTATGCCTACTCCAATCACCCCTGCCCACCTAGGACTATAGGTGAGAGCCTTCACCACACACTTGGTGACCAACTACCTGGACACATGAGCTGAATCCATACAAGAAAAGTAACTGGACTCCTGGGCTCACATACCTAGTAACAGATCTAACCACCTGCTGACAAGACGTGAGAGCTTCAAAGGCAGCAATAATCAAACTAGCTCACACAAGCAGTATATTTTGGCATATCAAAACAAAACAAAACAATAAGCTAGGACACAGTAAGCAAACATAAAATAAATACAATAACTTATTGATGGCTCAGAGACAACAGTCAATATCAAATCACATAAAGAGGCAGACCATGATGACTTCAGCAAGCTCCCAAATCGAAGAATCAAGAAATTTTCCTAAAGAAGAGAACTTCTTAAAATTACCAGAGGTAGAATGCAAAAGATTAATATACAGAACTCTTCAAGATATGAGGAAGGAGATCATGCAAAACACTGAAGAAGCCAAGGATCACACATACAAAGCAATAGAGGAACTTAAGAAGATTAGAGAAGAGCATAATGACAAATTTAACAGGCTGCAAGAATCCATAGACAGACAGCAAACAAATCCAGAAGATTAACAAAAAAATTTCAGAATTAGACAACTCAATAAAAAGTCATAGGCACATAACTGAGGCAATGGAAGTCAGAATTAGTGAGATTAATGATAAAGCCCTTGACACCAACTTATTTGAGGAAAAATCAGATAAAAAAATTTTTTTTAAATGAAGAAAGTCTAAGAATTATGTGGGACTCTATCAAGAGGAATAACCTACGAGTGATTGGAGTACCAGAACACGGAGGGATAACAGAAAATACAGAGAGAATTGTTGGAGATTTGTTGGCAGAAAATAACCCTGATATCTGAAAGATGAGAAGATATCTGTCCAAGATGTTCATCCAAACCCACACAAGGTAGATCCCAAAAGAAAGACACCAAGACATATAATCAAACTTGCCAAAACCAAAGATAAAGAGAGAATTTTAAGAGCAGCTAGGGATAAAAGAAGAGTCATTTACAAAGGAGAGTCAATAAGACTAAGCTTGGACTACTCAGCAGAAACCATGCAGGCAAGAAGGCAATGGGATGACAAATATAAAGCCTTGAAGGAAAAAAATTGCCAGCAAGAATTATACACCCAGCAATACTGTCTCAAATATGAAGGCCAAATTAGGGCATTTCCAGATAAACAAAAGTTTAGGGAATTTTCAAAAACCAAACCAAAATTACAAGAAATACTAAAGGGAGTCCTCCAGTTAGAAAATCAATAACATCAGATAACAACCCAAGACTAGAACACAGGACAGAGCAACCAGATATCAACCCAGATAGGGAAGTCAATAAAATAAATCAAAGCTAAAACACTGAAAACAGGAAAACAGAGACATCATTGTGTAAAAGATGACAACATGAAAACAAAAAAGGGGGACTAAAAAATGTAGTCACAGATCTTTCATATTGAGAGGAACTCAAGGCAATATAAAGAAATAAAAGACAGGTTTAAACTTAGAAAAATAGGGGTAAATACTAAGGTAACTACAAAGTAAACTAACAATCCTACACGTCAAAATAAAAAAACATAAAGACTCAACAAATACAAAATCAACAACAAGAAAAAATGAAAAAAATACATGAGGAAAACAACTCAGCACAGAAAATTAAGTGGAACAAAGAAACAGTCAACAACACACAAAAAAAGACATCAAAATGACAGCATAAACTCATACGCATCAATAATTATGCTGAATGTAAACGGACTAAATGTACCCATAAAGAGACAGAGAGTGGCAGAATGGATTAAAAAAAAAAAAAAAACAATCTGTCTATATGCTGCCTACAAGAGACACATCTTAGACTGAAAGACACAAACAAAGTAAAACTCAAAGGATGAAAAAAAATATATCAATCAAACAACAACCAAAAAAGAGCAGCAGTGGCAATATTTATCTCTGACAAAATAGACTTTAAAGTACAATCCTCCACAAAGGATAAGGAAGGACAGTATATAATGATTAAAGGGTCAATACACAAGAAGGACATAACTATAATAAACATTTACACACCCAACCACAGGGCTCCAAAATACATAAAACAAACTCTAACAGCATTGAAAAGAAAGATAGATAGCTCCACAGTAATAGCAGGAGACTTCAACACACCACGTTTGGTGAAGGACAGAACATCCAGAAAGAAGCTCAACAAAGGCACAGAAAATCTAAATGCCACAATCAACTGACTTGATCTCATAGACATGTACTGAACACTCCATCCAACAGCAGCCAAGTATACTTTCTTTTCCAATGCACATGGAACATTCTCCAGAATAGATCGCATATTAGGCCATAAAGCAAGCCTTAACAACATCCAAAGCATCAAAATATTACAAAGCATCTTTTCTGACCATGAAGCCATAAAAGTAGAAATCAATAACAGAAAAATCAAGGAAAAAAAAAATCAAAACACATGGAAAATGAACAACACCTTGCTCAAAAACTACCAGGTTATAAAAGAAATTAAGACTGGAATAAAGAAATTCACAGAATCAAATGAGAATGAAAACATATCCTACCAGAACCTTTGGGACACAGCAAAAGCAGTGCTAGAGGTCAGTTTATAGAAATAAACGCACACATCCAAAAAGAAGAAAGGGTCAAAATCAAAACTTTAACCTTACAGCTCAAACAAGTAGAAAGAGAGCAGCAAAAGAAGCCCTTAGATGCCAGAAGAAAGGAAATAATAAGAATTAGAGCTGAATTAAATGAAATAGAGAATAGAAAAACAATTGAAAGAGTTAACAAGGCCAAATGCTGGTTCTTTGAAAAGATCAACAAAATTGATAAACCCTTGGCCAAACTGACAAAAGATAAATAGGAGAGGAAGAAAATAACCTGAATAAGAAATGAGATGGGTGATATCATAACAGACTCAACTGAAACTAAAAGAATCATAACAGAATACTATGAAAAATTGTACTCTAACAAATTTGAAAACCTAGAGGAAATGGATAAATTTCTAGAAAGTCACTACCTACCTAAACTAGCACAAACAGAAGTAGAACAACTAAATTAAACCTATAACAAAAGAAGAGATTGAAAAGGTAATTTTAAAACTCCCAATAAAAAAAAAAGCCCTGGCCCAGATGGTTTCACTGGAGAATGCTACTAAACGTTCAGAGAAGAGTTAACACCACTACTGCTAAAGGTATTTTAGAGCATAGAAAACGAAGGAATACTCCCAAACTCATTCTATGAAGCCAGCATAACCCTGATACCAAAACTAGGTAAAGACACCACAAAAAAAGAAAATTACAGACCAATATCCCTCATGAACATTGACACAAAAATCCTCAACAAAATTTTAGCCAACAGAATTCAACAACATATCAAAAAAATAACTCACCATGATTAAGTGGGATTTATGCCAGGTATGCAGAGATAGTTCAACATTAGAAAAACAATCAATATCATCCATCACATAAATAAAACAAAAGACAAGAACCAGATGATCTTGTCAATTGATATAGAAAAGGCATTTGACAAAGTCCAACACCCATTCATGATAAAAACTCTCAGCAAAATAGGAATAGAAGGGAAATTACTCAACATAATCAAAGGCATTTATACAAAGCCAACAGCCAACATCATCCTAAATGGAGAGACTTTGAAAGCATTCCCCTTTAGAACAGGAACCAGACAAGTATGCCCTTTATCACCACTCTTATTCAACATTGTGCTAGAGGTCCTAGCCAGAGCAATTAGGCTAGAAAAAGACATAAAAGGCATCCAGATTGGTAAGGAAGAAGTAAAAGTATGTCTATTTGCAAATGATATGATCTTATACATAGAAAACCCCAAAGAATCCACAAGAAAACTGCTGGAGCTAACAGAAGATTTCAGCAAAGTATCAGGATACAAAACAAACATACAAAAATCAGTTGGATTCCTCTACACCAACAAAGATAACTGGGAGCTCCTAAAAATCAAACACTTATGCTCATCAAAAGACTTCACCAAAAGAGTCAAAAGACAACTTACAGATTGGGAAAAAAATTGGGGCTAGGACAAATCCAATCAGCGTCTAATCTCTACAATCTACAAAATACTGCAACATCTCAACAACAAAAAGACAAATAACCCAATTAAAAAATGGACAAAGGATATGAACAGACACTTCACCAAAGAAGATATTCAGGCAGCTAACAGGCACATGAGGAAATGCTCACAATCATTAGCCCTTAGAGAAATGCAAATCAAAACTACTAGGAGATACCATCTCACCCCAACAAGGTTAGCATTAATCCAAAAAAAAGCAAAATAATAAATGTTGGAGAGGTTGTGGAGAGACTGGGACACTTATACATTGCTGGTGGGAATGTAAAATGGTACAACCACTTTGGAAATTGATTTGGCCCTTCCTCAAAAATCTAAAAATAGAAGTACCATACGATCCAGCAATCCCACTCCTTGAAATATATCCTAAAGAAATAAGAACTGTCACACCAATAGATGTATACACACCTGTGTTCACTGCAGCACTGTTCACAATAGCAAAAAGATGAAAACAACCTAGGTGCCCATCAACGGATGAATGGATAAACAAATTATCGTATGTTCACACAATGGAATACTATGCAATGATAAAGAACAATGATGAATCTGTGAAATATAACATGGAGGAATCTGGAAGGCATTATGCTGAATGAAATTAGTCGCAAAAGGACAAATATTGTGTTAGACCACTGTTATAAGAACTCAAAAGTTTTAAACACAGAAGAAAACATTCTTTGATTGTTACAAGGGTTGGGAGGGAGGGAGAGGAGTTTTCACTAACTAGATAGTAGACAAGAATTATCTTAGGTGAGGGGAAGAACAACACAACTGGACTAAACTAAAGCTAAGAAGTTACCTGAATACAACCAAACACTTCGAGGGACAGAGTAGCAGGGGTGGAGGTCTGGGGACCATGATTTCCGGGGACATCTAGGTCAATTGGCATAACAAAGATTATTAAGAAAATGTTCTGCATCCTACTTTGGTGAGTGGTGTCTGGGGTCTTAAAAGCTAGCGAGTGGCCATCTGAGATGCTTCAATTGGTCCCAACCAACCTGGAGCAAAGGAGAATGAAGAACACCAAAGACAAAAGGAAACTATGAGCCCAAGAGACAGAAAGGGCCACATAAACCAAAGACTCCTTCAGCCTGAAACCAGAACTAGATGTTGCCTGGCTACCACGAAAGACTGCCCTGATAGGGAACACAACAGAGTCTCTGACGGAGCTGGAGAAAGGTGGGATGCAGAACTCAAATACTAGTAAAAAGACCAGACTTAATGGTCTGACTGAGACTGGAGGGACCCCAGAAGACGTGGTCCCCGGACTCTCTGTTAGCCCAAAACTAAAACCATTCCTGAGGCCAACTCTTCAGACAAAGATTAGACTGGACTGTGCGATGTAAAATGATACTTGTGAAGACTGTGCTTCTTAGCTCAAGTAGATACAGGAGACTAAATGGGCAAATGGGCAGCACCTGTCCGGAGGCGAGATGAGAAAGCAGAGTGTCGAAAGAACACGGGAGATCCTGGGTGGAAAGGAGGAGTGTGCTGTCACAGTAGAGAGAACAACTAGAATCACATAGCAATGTGGGCATAAATTTTTGCATGAGAAACTATCTTGAATTGTGAACTTTCACTTAAAGCACAATAAAAAACAATAATAAATCTATCCTGGCCCTCTGCTTGTTAACTGTAGTAGTAGCAGCCTGAGCTTAAGTTTAGAAACACTAAAATAATACATTGGTGGAACACTTGTGCACTTTCCCTTAACAAAAAAAAAATTCTTACATGGATTCATTTTAAAAATAGCTCTATGGTATCAATTAAGTTGTCAGGCTTCAAAGTTTGTGGAGTTTCCCATTGTAAAAACGAACATCACTTTACCAGGAAAATCAACTATTTTTAAGGTCCATTTTTCTTCAGCCAAAGTATGTGGTTTATATGTGGAGAGATAAATGAACATTATAAATCTAAGGGTGAAAAAAATGAATGTCCTGATTTTAGCTTATTATTTTTTGTTTTCTATATGCACATCTTCACAAACTCCACTCCCATCAAAAGATGAAGGGTTTAGCCAATAAGACAGTTTCATTTGCCCCTCCAGATCCCCCTGCAATTTTATTGAAATAATTTCTCAGAAAAAGTCCAGAGCCGCAGGGCTTCCTTATAAATTAATGTTGTTTCTCCCCCACCCCCCGCCCCCAAGAATATTCTTTTGTAGAGGGTGATTGCATTTAGCTTTTTCTGGCTATATCTGCCAATTAGGGAGAAGTGGTTTTTACTAATGAAACATGGCATGAGAACCAACATTTTAAGTCACTTCTTGTCTTGGTTTCCTGGGGCAGCATAGGAAATACCACAAAGTGGATGGCTTTAAACAACAGAAATTTATCTTCTCACAGTTCTGGGGGCTAGAAAACCAAACCAGATGATCAAACCTGTTAAGGGCTTTGAGAGAGAAACTGTTCTATGTCTCTCTCCTAGTTCCTATTGGCTGCCAGCAATCCTTGGTGTTCCTTTGCTGCTTGTAGATGCATCTACCCGCATTGTTTCATGGTATCTGTCTTTCCCCTGTGTGTGAATCTGTGGTTCTCTTTCATAAAATACCACTCAGAAGGGATTAGGATTAGGATTAGGATCCACCATCCTCTAATATGTCTTGACTGGTAATATCTGCAAAGAAAGACCTTATTTCCCCAAATAAGGTCACATTCAGAAATACAGAAGTTAGGACTTCCAAATATTTTCTGAGGGGACACATTTCAATCCATAACACCCCGACTTCATGACTTCTGAAACAAGCCATTGATGTCATCAATTTTTTTCTTACCACTTCCAGGCATAAAAATTGACAAAGAATGTGAGATAGGACAATGTCAGATTGTTTTCTGAAAACAATACAAACTGGTATATTATCTTCAATGGACAGTTTGGCAAGAATCTTACAAAAAATCCATAGATTTGACCAGACAATTCCAATTCTGAAAAGCAAAATTCTATGCTAAAGATACTCACTTCTGTATTCTTTTTTTCAGTTAAAAAAAGTAGTATATCGTAAGAAATCTCTGAATACAAGATTCCCTCAAAAGCAGAGCCTGAGACTCAGACATGGACAGGTAGTTTACTTGAAAGGTAACGCCAGGAAACAGACTAAAGGAGAGGAAATATTGAGAGAGAAGGAAGAAAAGGCAGTGAAGTACCCGTTTTGAGCTGCTTACATCTGTAGCTACCTGGGGTCCGGCCCTGCTGAGGATCCTCTGACTTACCTGGTACAGTGCTCCATAAGAATTGAGAGACAGTTCCCCAAGCCCAAAGGGTGTTGATCCCAAGCGCTTGTCTTAGCTAGCCTTTAGTAGACCATCCCAACATTTTATCAAGTTATTGTTTCCAAGTGATCTGGTATATTCAGTACTCATGGATCTTGTGGTAATAAATCCATCCCATCATACATCTGCCCTGCAAACTGGTTCTGTGGTCCAATGCAGTGTTACGAAGGATCCATGTCAGTACACGTTATGGATTGAATTGTGACCCCACAAATACATATTGAAATCTTAACCCTTGTACCTGTAAATAGGAATCCCTAGTAGTGCAGTGGGTAAAGCGTTCGGCTGTTAACTGAAAGGTTGCAGATTTGAACCCACCAGCTACTCTGTGGAAGAAAGATGTGGCAGTCTGTTTCCATAAAGATTTACATCCTTGGAAACCCTATGGGGCAGTTCTACACTGTCCTGTAGGGTTGCTATGAGTCGGAATCAACTCAATGGCAGTGGGTTTGGTTTGTTGTTGTTAATATGCCATCAAGTCAGTTATGACTCATAGTGACCCTATAGGACAAAGTAGAACTGCCCCTTAGGGTTTCCAAGGAGAAGCTGGTGGACTCAAACAGCCTACCTTTTTGTTAGCAACCCAGCTGTTAACCATTGCACCACCAGGGCTCCAGGTTTGGTTCGGGCACCTGTAAATATGATCCTGTCCTAAAATAGGGTTTTCTTTGTTGTGTTAATTAGGTCATCCCTGAGTAGGATGGGTTCTAAATCTAATCACTTCTGAGTTGTAAAAGCAGAAGAATGGACACAGAGACACACAGGGAGAAGAGGAAGACAGAGGACAAAGACAGAGGCATCTACACCATTGTGTCCAAGCTTTGAGGAGTCAGCCTATTATCATTTTAGTACATTTTAACATAAGCTCTACATGTACTGTCGATGGCATTAAATCCATAAACTCGCCTCTAACTAGTCTCATATTTTGCCTCTAATTCTACTCAAAATTCACACATTTTTTCCTGGTTCCTACTAGTACAAGTCCTGCAACTCTAGGTGAATAAGTTATTTTCTTTTGTAGTAAGCACTGTATTTTCCTGCTTATTCTCTGCTGAAACTTCCCCTTGTTCCTTGTCTGGAGAATAGGTTGAGGGAAATCTTGAAGAGGACAACGAGTGTTAGATTACAAATTTCATGTGTCTCAAATAATGTCTTTTCATGATCTACAAGGAAGAAGATTATGTTCTTCTCTAGCAAGGGAAGGAGGACTGCCTCATCAGCCTAGCAGTTTTAGGGAAATCTGGAGATTCAAGTTTTCAGGTATAGCTACACAATTGCTCCTGTCCTCTGTCAGAGGTTCTTGGTACATCTGAATCCAAGCTTTGTCTTTAATATAGAAGATTCATCAAGGCTGTGCCTTCAATCATTTTTGCAATCTGCAACCTTAATGATTCAATGATTTTTCAGCATAGTTTGTCCTACAACTGCCAGAAATGAGGGTCACTTTAAATGCCACCATAAGACCTAGCTCTCACAGCATGTCCTGAGTCAATAGTTGGCTGACTCTAACCTGTCATTCTCTTTATGCAAGTTTTCTAGAATAGTTAGTAAAATCCAGCTGACTCCTTATAAATATCATTCAAGCACTAGAGCTTGTGCAAAAGCCAAGGCTCCCCCTTCCACTTGTATCTCATCCAAGTTCACTACAAGTGAAACTCTTAATTATTGCGATGCTACTACCACCAGCAATGGGATCTTTGTTGCCATCTGGCTGTTCAATGCTCCCATCCCAGTAGACAATACAGCCTGATTGTCTGCTTTTCTAGAACTACTTCCAGTACTCATAGTCTTAGACAGAGACTTCAGTGCAAGCACCAATAGTTTATTTGGGATATGACCTCAGGAATCAGAGTAAAGGAGTGGGGAGAGAGAAAGGAAAGGGGGAAAAAGTTGATAAAGTGTACATTTTTAAACTGGTGGGCAATTAGGGCTCAATTCCACTGAGAATTCCCTGAGGAACGCATGTAAACGCACCTCAGAATTGTTCTCCTAGGAACAGGAGGCTGGGGCATTTATCTGCCAGCTCCTGTCCCTTTATTAGTTAACCCAAACACCAAAGCTGTTGCCCTTGAGTCAATTCCGACTCATACTGACCCTATAGGACAAAGTAGAACAGCCCCATAGGGTTTCCAAGGAGCTGCTGGTGGATTCTAACTGCCGAGCTTCTGGTTAGCAGCTGAGCTCTTAACCACTGTGCCACCAAGGCTCCCTTTATTAGTTGTTGCTGTTAGGTGCCGCCAAGTCATTCCGACTTATAGTGACCCCTATGTACAACAGAACAAAACACTACCCAGTCCTGCGCCATCCTCACAATCGTTGTTATGCTTGATCCCATTGTTCCAGCCACTGTGTCAACCCATCTCATCAAGGGGCTTCCTTTATTTTTGCTGACCCTCTACTTTACTAAGCCTGATCTCCTTCTCCAGGGACTGATTCCTCCTGATAACAAATCCAAAGTACGGAAGACATAGTCTTGCCATCCTTGCTTCTAAGGAGCATTCTGGCTGTACTTCTTCCAAGACAGATGCGTTCGTTCTTTTGGCAATCCCTGGTATATTCAGTATTCTTCACCAACATCACAATTCAAAAGTGTCAATTCTTTTTCAATTTTCCTTATTCGTAGTCCAGCTTTAATATGCATATGAGGTGACTGAAAACACTATGGCTTAGGTCAGGCTCACCTTAGTCTTCAAGGTAACTTCTTTGCTTTTTAACACTTTAAAGAGTTCTTTTGCAGCAGATTTGCCCAATGCAATGCATCTTTTGATATCTTGACTGCTGCTTCCATGGGTGTTGACTGTGGATCCAAGTAAAATGAAATATTTGACAGTTGTTAACTTCCCCATACTTCCAGGTTACACATCCAGCTCTTCTTACTTTTAATACTTCCAATGCATCTATGAAATGCCTAATAAAGACAAGATTTTTCAAACTCAGTCTTCTGATTCTTTATTCAGGCCTCCAATAAAGGCTTATTCAGAGCCAGACTAATAAAGGGATAGAATAAAGTGTCTACTTCTCGTGGACAATTTCAGACAGGTGCAAGAAAGCCTTTATGACTAAACAAAGGACCTCTCCCACAGCTCAGGGATGCTTGAAACGACTTTCACTCAAAGGAAATGAGACTTCAAATGCAAAACTTCTAGGAGAGCAAACTGACAGACCCAGACCAAGGCTTAACCAACCTAGAAGAGATTCTAATAGAAGGCAGGGAAGGGACTGCATGAGGTATTGGATTCACAGGGAGAGTGGATGGATATCGTGGAGAAGACCAAGGGACCAGGAAGGAGTTGTTAAAGGCTCCAAAGACAAATAACCAACTGTATAGCTCTATCTATAGAGAAACGTGGACCCAGGGGGCCATCCAAGTAGCTATCACTGCACACTTACCATGGTTTATGTCTTAGTCATCTAGTGCTGCTATAACAGAAATACTACTAGTGGATGGATTTAACAAAGAGAAATTTATTTTCTCACATTCTGGTAAGCTAGAAGTCCAAATTCAGGGCAGCAGCTCCAGGGGAAAGCTTTCTGTCTCTGTTGGCTCTGAAGAAAGGTCCTTGTCATCAATCATCCCCTGGACCAGCAGCTTTTCTGTCCAGAGGCCCTGGGTCCAAAGGATGCACTACACTCCCAGTGCTTCTTTCTTGGTGGTATGAGGTCCCCTTGTCTCTCTGCTCACTTCTTTCTTCTATATCTCAAAAGAGATTGGCTTAAGTTGGAGATTCGTTTTGAGATAGAGTTTACATAACTGCTGCTAATCCCATCTCAACAACATCATAGAGATAGGATTTAGAACACATAGGGAAATGACATCAGATGAAAAAAAGTTGGACAGTCATACAATACTGGGAATCATTACCTAGCCAAGCTGACAGGTGTTTTGCGGGGGATACAATTCAATCCATGACAGTTTTCAACACTGGGTAGCTGGATAAGGTCTTCCCCTAGCTTGTGCCAGAGCCAAAGTAGTCTGGTAGACCGTGTCAAGAGCTTTCTCTAGTTCAATGGATTCCAAACTTTCTTTACTCACAGGCCCTATGTTCAAATGAAATGTTATTAGGGGTATTCAGATGAACATAATGGATAAAGGTTGCTCTGGCTGGACTAGAGACTTCCCCCTCCTGTGTCAGATCATGAGGGGACTTCACAGAATATTACTGGAAATCCAGTAATTTATTACATAAATTATGTACTTATTTACTATATTTATTTATGATATTTTTTATATAAATCCACTTTTACGCTTAGCTCAGGAAGCAATTGATGAGAACAACTTAGGCAAAATAGGTGCATAGAGGCTAGAAGAGGTAAAGAAAACAAAGGGAGTTCAGGAATGGCTAGCTTCTCCACAGGAGAAAAGACCTGGGAATCTGCTACCATAAAGGCCTTTGGAAACCCTTTGGGGTAGTTCTACACTATCCTATAGAGTCACTATGAGTTGGAATCAACTTGATGGCACACAAAAACAAGAGAGGAGATGGTTATGGCCACCATGGTTATTTGGATGCCGAAGGAAGAAAAACAGTCCCGGAATACCAATGTCTGGCCTCCTGATGATCCCAGAGAAGAGGGAAAAAGGATGAAGGGAAAGGGAAGAAAGGACCTACTTATACAATGATTTAGAGTGATAGTGTTCTTATGTCCCTATTATGGATTCAAGGAGCACTGGTGGTGAAGTGGCTAAAACCCTTGGCTGCTAACCAAAAGTTCAGCTGTTCAAACCCACCAACTTCTCCACAGGAGAAAGATGTGGCAGTCTGCTTCCGTAAAGATTTACAGCCTTGGAAACCTTATGGTGCAGTTCTACTATGTCCTATAAGGTCTCTTTGAGACAGAATAGACTCCATGGCAATGGGTTTGATTTTGGTTTTATGATGGATTCAAGCCCCTGTTTGCTGTCAATGGCTTGCACTCAACTATACTTCCTCACTTATCAACTATCTCATTATCAAACATTTTGCATTTACAACAGTAGTAAAAACTCTACTCTCCAACTATTTTGCGCATTAATGACATACTTCTGGCAGTAATGAATGCCGAGGTACGAGGCAAGAGTAACCCTGGCTGTGACAGTTAAAGTTAAGTGTCAACTTGGCTAGGCCTTGATTCTCAGTGGTTAGACAGCTATGTAATAATGTAATTTAACAGTTATGTAGTAATGTAATTTGACAGTTATGTAATGATGTAGTCATCCTCCATTTTGTGATCTGAGGTGGTCATCATTTTCACATAATAAATTTTGACATAATGACCTAGTATTTTGAACTGAACCATGTCAGTAAGTGAGGAATGAGTGTAGTAACCTAAGGATTGGCAGTTTGAACCCACGCAGTGGTGCCACAGAAGAAAGGACTGACGATCTGCTTCAGTAAAGATCACAGTCAAGAAAACTCAAAGGAGTAGTTCTACTCTGTAACACATGGGGTCACCATAAGTCAGAATGGACTCAATAGCAAAGGGTTTGGTTTTGGTTTGGATTATGGACTCATAGAGGAGGCTCCAGAGTTTCCTGGGTCTAGTTTGAGGCAGTTAATTACATACTGCAGGCAAGTTTACACTGAATGGCTTAGAGATCTTCTGTTTCCCAAATAAATGGATAAACGGAAGACGATACTCTCTAGACTTATTAATCTAATACCTTCTGCAAGCACTCAGCATGAATACAAGGCCAAATAAAAGCATTCAACATAAATAAATCAATAATAATTTATATCTTTTGATCTCTCCAAGAGAAATGTTTATATGTGAATAAAAAAATAAATAAAATGACATTCAAAGGAAGAAACCATCCCTCTCCACAAACTCAAAGGACATAAAAGAAAGCAAAACAACAACATGGATGAATCTGGAGGGCATTTTACTGAGTGAAATAAGTAAATCACAAAAGGACAAATATTGTATAAGACCACTACTATAAAAAGGTTTACACACCAAAATAGTTTGATGGTTACCAGGGAGGGGCGTGGTGGAAGGAAAAAACATGAAATAGACAATAAGTAAGTGGTAGCTTTGGTAAAGTTTAAGACAGTACACAATACTGGGGAAGCCAGCACAACTTGTACAAGGAAAGGTCATGGAAGCTCCATAGATACATCCAAACCCCCTGAGGGACCAAATTACTGGACTGAGGGCTGTGGGGACCATGGTCTTGAGGAACATCTAGCTCGTTTGGCATAATATAGTTGATACAGAAAATATTCTACTTTCTACTTTGTTGAGTAGCGTCTGGGCTCTTAAAAGCCTTGAGTGACCATCTAAGACACTCCACTGGTCTCATCCTGTCTGGTGCAAGGGAGAATGAAGAAAACCAAAGACACAAGGGAAAAATTAGTCCAAAGAGCTAAGGGACTGCAACTAGCACAGCCTCCACCAGATTGAGTTCAGCACAACTAGATGATGCCTGGCTACCACCACCGACCGCTCTGACAGGGATCACAACAGAGGGTCCTGGACAGAGCTGGAGAAAAATGTAGAACAAAATTCTAACTCACAAAAAAAGACCAGACTTACTGGTCTGACAGAGCCTGAAGAAACACCAAGCGTATGGCCCCTGGATGCCCTTATAGCTCAGTACTGAAGTCACTCCTGAGGTTCACCCTTCAGCCAAAGATTAGACAGGCCCACAAAACAAAACAAGATTAAATGGGCACACCAGCTCAGGGGCAAGGACAAGAAGGAAGGATTGGACAGGAATGCTTGTAATAGGGAACCCAAGGTCAAGAAGGGGAGAGTATTGACATGTCGGGGGGTTGGCAAACAATGTCACAAAACAAATGTGTATTAATTTTTTAATAAGAAACTAGTTTGCTCTGTAAACCCTCATCTGAAGTACAGTAAAAAAAATTAAAAAAAAAAAAAAAAAGGAAGAAAGCGAGACACTAAGCCCTTCAGTGTGTATTCAGAGTCTGTACCAAAGGGGGGACATATCTGTCCAAATGCCAAAGGCTGTGAGTCAGTGGATCAGTTACGTTTGGCTAAAGTCATGATGCCAAGAAAGCCCTTTAATTTATTGTCTTAAATCATTAATAATTTAATCTACTAATTCTCACATTTTGGAACTAACTGAGTCTGACATGGAACAGACAGCTAGTTGGGAGTAATTCTGCCATCAGAATGTTGTTAAGCAGCCCCATTTCAACACTGATGAATAAAGAATGTTCTGTCCAGTGATGGTTGTGCCACTAGTACCAACACTGTGACAAGTTCTTCTCAGTGCCAAGTTCTCCTTGTATAGGAGTTCTTAATCTTTTTTTTTGGAGACATGGATTTTTTTTGGCAATCCAGTGAATACTATCCCTAAATGCATAAAATGAAATACATGATCATTTATTTCCAGACGTTTTGCCTACTGAAACAATTATTGCAATTACTTTTTAGTCAGATCAGTTGCCTCTCATCCTCTCTCTTTCATCATTGGTGACACTATCAGTCAGTCAGAAATTATCCATTGCATCCCTTCCCTTCATGAGCCTCCTTTCTTCCCTATATGCTGGTCTAAGAAGATCAAGACATGTTTCCTAGTAACTCTCAAAAGTCTCTTAGAACCTAAAAAATGTTGAATTGGCAAATGTTGTGTTATACCTATTTTTATAACAATTAAAAAAAGAAGCGTCTCTTAGAATTCAGGAACTAGGTCAAGAGGCTCAAGAGCAATTTTCAACAGATTGTTCATGCTGTTGGTTTACTGAGCTGAGAAGCCTGCCCTTGAATCACTTTCTGCTTCCTCCTTTGATAGCTTGCAACAATATCCTTACTCCGTTCCCTGCACTGTTGTTATTCCCCAAACTGATCTGTAAAGAACTCCTCCATTAGCCACAGTTATTCTTTCAGGATCATCTTTCCCAATCCCCTATTTATGACCTGAAACTATTAGTGCCCTCTCTTCTTTTATTCTTCAAGATTCTACAATGCTTGTAACTCATGACTTTATTTGGGGATGACCTAATCTTTTTTTATTTTTTCTTTTCTCCTTTGTTCCTACAATACAAATTCATTTATTTGTTCCTAGAATGTTATCATTTCCACTTTTGTGCTTTCAGCTTGTCTTTAAATTCTCCAGGATGGTAGAGTAGAAAGAGGACAGGCTTTGGATCTTAGCGTGTGTGATATTGATCTCAGCTCCACCACCAAACTTCACCTTCTTCATCCATAAAAAGACATAACGTTAGCCTTCGCATGGATCTGTTTTGAGGACTATCGCATTTTAAAAGCTTATCACAATGCCTGGCACTTTGTGGCATCTCAACAAATGTTAATTTTCTTCCTTCTTTCCCTTCGTTAAACTCAAATACAGCTAGAGACATTTATCATTTGCTGTGGTTTTACACTCTTCTCTGAAATCTCCTGCTAAATTTAAATTAAATTTAGCACGTATCAGCAGAGTTCAACAGATTAAATAGGGTATAGAAATCTAACTCTTCTGATCATTTTTTAAATATTTCTAAACCTTTCACAAGCTTCCTTGCTGAAAGTGAAGAGAACTTGAAGCACTTACTGATGAAGATCAAAGACTACAGCCTTCAGTGTGGATTAAACCTCAAAACAAAGAAAACAAAAATCCTCACACCTGGACCAATAAGCAACATCATGATAAACGGAGAAAAGACTGACGTTGTGAAGTATTTCATTTTACCTGGATCCACAATCAACACCCATAGAAGCAGCAGTCAAGAAATCAAATGACATATCGCATTGGGCAAATCTGCTGTAAAAGACGTCTTTGAAGTGTTAAAAAGCAAAGATGTCACTTTAAGGACTAAGGTGCACCTGACCACAGCCATGGTGTTTTCAATTGCCTCATATGCATGCAAAAGCTGGACAATGAATAAGGAAGACAGAAGAAGAATTTATACCTTTGAATTATGGTGCTGGTGAAGAATATTGAATATTACCATGGACAGCCAGAAGAATGAAAAAATCTGTCTTGGAAGAATTACATTTAGAATGCTCCTTAGAAGCAAGAATGGAGAGACTTCGTCTCACATACTTTGGACATGTTACCAGGGGGGACCAGTCCCTGGAGAAGGACATCATGTTTGGTAAAGTAGAGGGACAACGAAAAAAAGGAAGACCCACTACAAGATGGACTGACACAATGGCTGCTACAATGGGCTCAAGCATAACAACAATTATGAGGATGATGCAAGACCAGGCAGTGTTTCCTTCTGTTGTACGTAGGGTTGCTATGAGCTGGAATCGACTCCATGGCACCTAATAACAACAAATCTTTTACATTCTAATAGAAATTTACTTACCTTCCTCATGCTACTACAAACTCGGAGACTTTGAGGAATTAATTTTAGTTATTATTACAAAATGAGCAGATATTATTTTGGCTCCTGTTTCATAATCTGGAATCCCTAGGCGGTGCAAACAGTTAAGTGCTATACTACTAGCAGAAAGGTTAGTGGTTCAAACCCACTCAGAGGTACTTTGGAAGACAGCCCTGGCAATCTGCTTCTGAAAGGTCACAGCCTTGACAACCCTATGGAGCAGTTCTATTCTGCACACAAGGGGTCACCATGTGTCTGAATAGACTCAACATCAACCCACAACAAAATTTTACTATCTAAAAAGAAAATTCACTATTTATTCTCTATTTTCTTTCCCAGAAAATATTATAGCATTTCTACTGGGCCATTTCATATTTTGGTGAGTTTGTTACAGACTATTAGTATATGTATCTAAAAAAGTACATTAAACTTCTGGGGAACATGGTGCTATAGACAGAAGGATGACCCCGTCCCACTACAGCAAAGATCCGAGAAACTAAGTCAAACAGAGTCACACATCAATCCTGAAACCCTAATCATCAAATGAAGAGATAAAGAACTCAGCCAAGCACCAAATGGAATAAGAAACTGACCAAGAACAGAGAGTGAGGAGAGATACATGCAGAGGTCCCCTATAAACTACTGCACCACAGATCCGCCATCTTGGACTCTTATTGGAGATCAGTGAACAGGCAGTACGAGAAAGCAGCTTCACATAGCTTCCAGCAGGAGACAGAACCAACGATATATGCTTTCCCACCCCCCACCCTTCTTCACACCCACTCGGCCTCTTCTGCTTCCTGTGGCCACAGTTTCTTGGCCAGGAAGCACTGGCTTCACCCCAGTGTCGCTTGGATTTCATCTGCCCCTGCTGGTCGGCTACCTGAGTTCCATTTGTTGGCTGCTGGTGTTGCTTTTTTCCACTTCATTAGATTCTTCCTTACCTCTCACCACCTCCCCCTCCTTTCTCTCAAATACCTGCCTCCTTGTGCCACCTTTGCTTCTTCCTGAAAGGCTGAGAAACACCACTCAACTGTGAAACTGCTTCCCGGCCTGTGCCGCCATGCCAGTGGGACCCTTGGGGCTTTGGCTGGTTTGTTTGTTCTGAGTTGATTTGTTTGTTTTCTTTTTCTTTTCTTGGCTTGGGAGCCCCTTCTAGCAGGGCAGTATTATGCAGATTGGGAGCTACTCCCTTACTCTGCGCAGATGCATAGTGACATCCCTGGGGGCATTTTTTTTCTTTTTTTTTTCTTTGGTTTTGTTTTTTGTTTTTCTTTTTGTTTTGGGTTTTTTTTTTTTTTGTTTCCTTGTTTTGTTTTCTTCTTTCTCTTTTTCCCTCTTTGTCTTTCTTCATTTCCAGTTTCTTGTCTCTCTGTACTTACCTTAACTTCCTGTATCCTGAATACCTGACACTGTTTGACACCTCTTATTCTTCTAGTCACGCTGTATTTCATGGTCTGGGAGCAACTTTCCCAGTCCTAGCAATGGCATCAGTGGGATCCCTAGGGGCTTTTCATTGTTTTTTTCCCCTTCTAATTTTTATTTATTCATTTTTTTACCCTTTTTTTTCATTTTTGTTTTTCTCCATTTCTCAGTCTCTCATCTCTCCACTCCAATAGCAAGCCCCTTGAGCACTCTTTTTTGTTTGTGTGTATGTTTTGGGCTCCTGTTCCTCTCTCCTCTCTCTCCTCTTTCTCATACCCATCTTAGCTCCACACATCACAATCTTCCCCTTCCTTCCTGCCTATCTGAACACTGCACTTCACTTCACACTCCCAAGTGACACAGGCACGGCCTACTGGAACCAGCCCTGCACTAATTCCTGGTCTGCCCTGTCAGCCTTAATATGTGCCACAAACAACCAATCCCATCAACTCTCCTTCAACTGGATCTTCCCTGCTGTACTATACCTGAGTGACTGACCCTACCCATTGGAGAAGGAGGTGAAAAGTATCATGCCCGTAGACAAGCAAACAACAAAGAACACACAGCCAGCCTGCTCAGACATAACCAAACAAAACAAAAAAGTAGGACAAAACAAACAAATCTACACTCAATAAATGAGGAAAATAACTACTGAATGACCCCAAAGACAGCAGAAAATATCAAAACATATATAAAAAAAAGGACAGGGTGGTTCCAGTGGGGATTAAAAATAAAACACCAGATCACTTTCCAGTAGAAGAAAAGGCACTAGAACTACCTGATAAGGAATTAAAATCTGTAATATTCAGAGCCATAAAGAGTTGAAGCAAAAAGCAGACAAAAAATGGGGAAAAAATAGACAAATTCATGGAAAAGACAGACAAATTCATGGAAAATACAGGCAAAAAATGAAAGAATTCAGGAAAATAATACAGGAAAAAAATGTCAAAATAAATTCACAGCTAGAAATCATACAAAAACAAAAACAACAATTAGAAATCCAAAAAATAAACAACAAAATTTCAGAAAAGGACAGTATCATAGAAGGGCTGAGGAGCAGGTTTAAAATGATGGAAGACAGGATCAGCGAAATTGAAGACAAATACTTGGCTACACCTCTGCTTGAGGAAAAATCAGAAAAAAAGAACAAAGAAAAATGAAGAAAACCTGAGAATTATGTGGGGTACAATCAAAAGCAAAAATTAGCAAGTGATTAGAGTTCCAGAACATGGGGAGAAAACAGAAAATGCAGAGAGGATGTTTGAAGAACTGCTGACAGAAAAATTTCCCAATATCATGAAAGATGAAAAGCTGACCAACCAAGAAGGTCAACGAACCCCATGTAGGATAGAACCCAAAAGAAAATCACCAAGGCATATCATAATCACACTCACTAAAACCAAAGACTAACAAAGCATCCTGAGAGCAGCTTGAGAAAAACAAAGTCACATACAGAGGAGAAACAATAAGACTAAGGTCGGATAATTCAGCAGAAACCAAGCAGGCAAGAAGGCAATGCAATGACATGTATATAACCTTGAAAGAAAAAGAATGCCAGCCAAGAATAATATATCCTGCAAAACTCTCTTTCAAATATGATGGTGAAATTAGGTCTTTTCCAGAAAAACAAAAATTAGGGGACTATGTAAAAATCAAACCAATCTTACAAGAATTATTAAAGGGAGTCCTTTGATCTGAGAACAAACAACTTCAGACCACAGGCTGAACTTGGGACACAGGATTGTACTAGCCAGATATCAACCTGGGAAATGAACTCTTAAGGACTATCCAAAACCAAAAGAAATATAATAGGGAACCAGAGAGGTTAATCTGTAAATGACAACAGCATCAGAACAATAAAAGAGAGAATAAATGGTGAAGGTATAGAACCTTCTAATGGAGAGGAAGGCAAGGTGATATCAAGTAATAATAAACTAGTTCAAACCTAGGAAGATAAGGGTAAATTTCAAGGTAACCACAAAGAAAGTTAACAAATCTACTAATCAAAATAAAGAAGAAAAACATAAAGTCTCAGTAAAAACAAAACCTACAAAAAAAAAAGAAAGAAAAAAATCCACAAACAAAAGGAGTTCAGCACAGGAGAGTAAGAGGAACAAAGAAAATGTCAGCACCAAAAAAAACCACTACAAAATGAGAGCAATAAACTCACACCTATCAATAATTACACTGAATGTAATGGCCTAAATGCACCCATAAAGAGATGGAGAGTGACAGAATGGATAAAAAAACCGGATCCATCAATATGCTGTCTACAAGAGACACACCTTAGAAACAAAGATGTAAATTTATTAAAAACAAAGGGTGGAAAAAAATATATCAAGCAAACAGTTACCAAAAAAGAGCAGGAGTGGCAATACTAATCTCAGATAAAATAGACTTTAAAACAAAATACACTATAAAAGACAAAGAAGGACACTATATAATGATTAAGGGGATGACCAATCATGAAGACATAACCATAATAAACATCTATGCACCCAAAGACAGGGCTCCAAAATACATAAAACAAACTCTAACAACACTGAAAAGAGAAATTGACAGTTCCACAGTAATAGTAGGAGACTTCAACACACCACCCTCAGTAAAGGACAGAACATCTAGAAACAAACTCAACAAAGATACAGAAGACATATAGGGCGCAATCAGCCAACAAGCCCTCACAGACATATATACAACACTACACCAAACAGCTGCAAAGTACACATTCTTTTCCAATGCACATGGAACATTCTCCAGAATAGGCCACAGAGCAATCCTCAACAAGATCCAAAACATTGAGATAATACAAAGTATCTTCTCTGACCACAACACCATCAAGGTAGAAATTAACAACAGGAAGAGCAAGGAAAAAAAAGCAATTGCATGGAAACTGAATAACACCCTGCTTACATATCACTGGGTAATAGAAGAAACCAGAGATGGAATCAAAAAATTCCTAGAATCAAACAAGAATGAAAACACATCATACCAAAACATTTGGGACACAGCAAAGGCGGTCCTCAGAGGACAATTTACAGCAATAGATGCATACATCAAAAAAGAGGAAAGGGACAAAATCAAAACATTAACTACAGATCTCAAACAAATAGAAGGAGAACAGCAAAAAAAGCCCATAGCCACTAGAATAAAGGAAATAATAAAGATCAGACCAGAAATAAATGAAATAGAGAATACAAAAACAACAGAAAGAATCAGCAAAACCAAAAGTTGGTCCTTTGAAAGGATCAACAAAATTGACAAACCACTGGCCAAGCCAGACTGACAAAATAAAAATGGGAGAGGACACAAATAACCCAAATAAGAAATGAAATGGGGGACATTACAACAGACCCAACTGAAATCAAAAGGATTATAACAGAATATTATGAAAAACTATATTCCAACAAATTTGAAAACCTAGAGGAAATGGATAAATTTCTAGAAACACACGGCCTACCCAAACTACAACAAAGTGATGTTGAAAATCTGAACAGACCCATAACAAAAGAAGAGATTGGAAAGGTAATAAAGAAACTCCCAACCAAAAAAAGCCCTGGCCCAGATGGCTTCACTGGAGAATTCTACAAAACATTTACAGAAGAGCTTGTACCAGTACTACTCAAGCTATTTCAGAGCATAGAAGAGGAAGCAATACTTCCAAATTCATTCTATGAAGCCACCATAACACTGATACCAAAACAAGGCAAAGACGTCACAAAAAAAGAAAATTACAGACCAATATCTCTCATGAATATAGATGCAAAAATTCTGAACAAAATTCTAGCCAATAGACTTCAGCATCATATCAAAAAAATAATACACCACGACCAAGTAGGATACATACCAGGTATGCAAGGAAGGTTCAACATCAGAAAATCAATCAACATAATCCACCACATAACTAAAAGGAAAGAAAAGAATCACATGATTGTCTCAACTGATGCAGAAAGGGCATTCCACAAAGTCCAACACCCATTCCTGATAAAAACTCTCAATAAAACAGGTATGAAGAGAAATTTCTCAACTTAATAAAGGGCATCTATGCAAAACCAAATGCTAACATTATTCTTGATGGAGAGAGGCTGAAAACATTCCCCTTGAGAACAGGAACAAGACAAGGATGCCTTTTATCTCCACTCCTATTTAACATTGTGTTGGAAGTCCTAGCTAGAACAATAAGGCAAGAAAAAGAAATAAAGGGCATCCAAATTGGTAATGAAGAAATTAAATTGTCCCTGTTTGCAGATGATATGATACTATACATAGAAAACCCTAAAGACTCCACAAGAAAACTTCTGGAACTAATAGAAAGATTCAGCAGAGTAGCATGATACAAGATAAACATACAAAAATCAGTTGGATTCCTATACAGCAATAAACAGAACGATGAAAAGGAAATCAGGAAAACAATACCATTTATAATGGCCCTAAAAATACAAAATACTTAGGACTAAATCTATCCAGGGATGTAAAAGACCTATACAAAGAAAACTACAAAACACTACTGCAAGAAACCCAAAGGGATCTACATAAATGGAAAAACATACCATGCTCATGGATAGGTAGACTCAACATAGTGAAAATGACAATTCTACCCAAAGTAATTTGCAAATACAATGCAATCGCGATCCAAATACCAACAACATTCTTTAAAGAGTTGGGAAAACTAATCATTAACTTTATATGGAAAGGGAAGAAGCCCCGGATAAGTAAAGCACTACTGAAGAAGAAGAATAAAGTTGGAGGACTTGCAGTACCTGACCTCAGAACCTACTATACAGCTTAGTACTGGTACAATGACAGACATATTGACCAATGGAACAGAACTGAGAACCCAGATGTAAATCCATCCACCTACAATCACCTGATCTTCAACAAGGGCCCAAAGTCCATCAAATGGGGAAAAGACAGTCTTTTTAACAAATGGTGCTGGCAAAACTGGATGTCCACCTGCAAAAAAATGAAACTGGACTCATACCTCACACCATACACAAAAACTAATCCAAAATGGATCAAAGATCTAAATATAAAGCCAAAAACTATAAAGTTCATAGAAGAAAAAACAGGATCAATGCTAGAGGCCTTAATTCACAGCATTAACAGGATACAAACATAACCAACAACACACAAACTCCAGAAGATAAGCTAGATTACCGGAATCTTCTAAAAATTAAACACTTCACCAAAAGAATAAAAAGAGAACCTACAGACTGGGAAAAAAAATTTTGGATGTTACAAGTCAGATAAAGGCCTAATCTCTAAAATCTACAAGAAAATCCAACATCTCTACAACAAAAAGACAAATAATCCTATTAAAAAATGGGCAAAGGAAATGAACAGACACTTCACCAAAGAAGACATTCAAGTGGCCAACAGACACATAAGGAAATGCTCACGTTCACTAGCCAATAGAGAAATGCAAATTAAAACCACAATGAGATACCACCTCACCCCTGCATTACTCACACGAATCAAAAACGCTGGAAATAACAAATGTTGGAGAGGCTGCAGGGAGATTGGAACTCTTATGCACTGCTGGTGGGACTGCAAAAATGATACAACCATTTTGGAAAATGATATGGTGCCCCCTTAGGAAGCTAGAAATAGAAATACCATACGACCCAGCAATCCCATTCCTAGGAATATATCCTAGAGAGATAAGAGCCATCACACAAATAGACATATGCACACCCATATTCATTGCAGCACTGTTCACAATAGCAAAATGATGGAAACAACCTAGATGCCCACCAACAGATGAATGGATAAACAAACTATGGTACATGCACACAGTGGAGTATTATGCAACAATAAAGAACAATGATGAATCTGTGAAGCATCTCACAACATGGATGAAACTGGAGGACATTATTGCTGAGTGAAATAAGTAAATCACAAAAGGACAAATATTGTATTAGATCTCTACTGTAAAAACTCATGTAAAAGTTTACACACAAAAATAAATAATCTTTGTTGATTACCAGGGATGGGAGGCAGGGTACTAAAAAGACAGTAGATAAGTGATAACTTTGGTGAAGGCTAAGACAGTACACAATACTGGGGAAGCCAGCACAACTTGTACAAGGAAAGTTCATGGAAGCTCCATAGACACATTCAGACTTCCTGAGGGACTAAATTGCTGGGCGGAGGGCTGTGGGGACCATGGTCTCAGGGAACATCTAGCTCAACTGGCATAACACAGTTTGAAAAGACAATGTTCTACATTCTACCTTGGTGAGTAGCGTCTGAGGTCTTAAAAGCCTGTGAGCAGCCATCTAAGATACTCCACTTGTCTCATCCCTTTGGGAGCAAGGGAGAATGAAGAGAACAGGATACAAGGAAAAGATTAGTCCAAAGGACTAATGGACCACAGCTACCAAGGCCTCCACTGGACTGAGTCCAGTACAGCTAGATGGTGCCCAGCTACCGCCACTGACTGCTCTGACCAGGACCACAACAGAGGGTTCTGGACAGAGCTGGAGAAGGATGTAGGGCATAATTCTAACCCACAAAAAAAAAAGACCAGATTTACTGGCCTAAAGGAGACTGGAGAAACCTCGAGAGTATGGCCCCCAGACACCCTTTTAGCTCAGTGGTGAAGTTACCTCCAAGGTTCACTGTTCAGCCTGGGAGTGGACAGCCCCGTAAAACCAAATGAGACTAACGAGGTACAGGAGTCCAGTGACAAGGGCCAGAAGGCAGAAGGGGACAAGGAAGCTGGTGATAGGGAACACAAGGTTGAGTAAGGATATTGTTGATGTTTTGTGAGATTGTTAACCATTGTCATAGGCAACATTTGTAGTAACTGTTAAATGAGAAACTATTTTGTTCTGTAAGCCTTCATCTTAAGTGAGAATAACAGCCCAATTGGAAGAGCGTAGTCAATGTCACTGGACTGTGTATGTAGAAATTTTTGAAACGGTGTGTCTTTGGCTATGTGTATTTTCACCAAAACAAAAAAGGTTGAGAATTTAGAGGGTTAATATGTTGTGGGGTTGTTAACCAAGGTCATAAAACAACATGTGTACTATTGTTTCATGAGAAACTATTTGTTCTGTAAGCCTTCACCTGAAGTACAATAAAATATTTAAAAAAAAAAAATACCAGATTTACTGGCCTGACAGACTTGAGAAACCCCAAGAGTATGGCCCCTGGACACCCTTTTAGCTCAGTGGTGAAGTCACTCTCGAGGTTCACTGTTCAGCCGGCGATTGGACAGCTGCATAAAACAAAACGGGCCTAATGAAGCACAGCCATCCAGGGACAAGGACTAGAAGGCAGGAGAGAACAGGAAAACTGGTGATAGGGAACCCAAGGTTGAGAAAGAACAGTGTTGCATGTCGTGGGGTTGTTACCCATTGTCATAGGGCAATATGTGTACCAACTGTTTAATGAGAAACTATTTGTTCTGTAAACCTTCAGCTAAGGTACAAAAAAAAGAGGATTATCTATGTGAGATGAAATTGACAACAGCAACTCAAAATGTTTGTTAGTTTAAGATAATGGTGATGGAATAATTTGAAAAGGATAGTGAGAATAGCAGCACAACTGGAAAAATGTAATCGATGTCACTGAATTGTACATGTAAAAACTTTTGAAATGGTGTAACTTTGGCTATGTATATTTTCAACAACAAAAAAAAAAAGATCCTCCAAGGTCAAGAAGAGAGAGTGTTGGCATGTCGTGGGGTTGTTAACCAATGTCATAAAACAATATGTGTACTGACTATTTAATGAGAAACTATTTGTTCTGTAAACCTTCATCTAAAGTACATTAAAAATAATAAAATAAATGAATAAATATAAAAGCACCTTAAATTTTACATGATTGCTGTTGTTGTTAGTTGCCCTTGAGTCCTTTTAGTTGATTAGACTAATTAAAAGTATTAAACCATAGAAGTTGCAATTTGGTTACTTCCAATTCTATTAAAAAAATACAGAGTTATATTAATTTAATACCTCATATTAATAAATTAAATTAACACTAATTAATATTACACTAAAACAATATATAAAGTTAATACAGGAATACATTAATTACAAGTATCTCAAAATACAGTTATCAAAGTATTTTTTTAAATAAATTTATGGTAGGAGACAATATGTCTTCTTTATTAACACATTTAGTAATAAGATCCAGTGGCAGGTCAAATAACTATCATAATTTCAAAGTAGTGATGAGTGCAGGTGATATTTTGAGATATTCGCAACAACTGTAATATGATGTGAAAATATCTGTGATTTCTATTAATGAAGAAGTCGTACGTACAGCTAACACCACTGTGATGTGTTGCTGTATTCATAATTGGAGAAAATGTTAATTTTCAGTTGGAAAACCTGTTGCCATAGAGTCGATTCCAACTCATAGCAATCCAATAGGACAGAGTAGAACTGCTCCGCAGGGTTTCCAAGGAGCGGCTGGTGGATTCGAACTGCTGACCTTTTGGTTAGCAGCCAAGCTCTTAACCACTGCATGAAAAGAAAAGAGTAGTTTTTTCCATCCATGTCCTCAGACCCCCTAAATTCCATTCACAGAACCCTTCTATAAGGTTCTCTGGCTTTAAAAACTCTCCTTTCCTCAATGTCCACAAGGGGCAACAGACGTGGATAAAGAAATACATCATCCAGAAAGGACTACCCTTAGTAGTTCCTGCACATGGCTACACTAGCAGAGGTTGTTCATAATCACACCTCCACCACCTCAGTTGGGGAGCCTCTGAGAATCACAAGAGAAGAGGACTGCAGCATGGAGAAGAGGACTATTGACACCAGTATCAGAAATCCAAAATCATGGAAATGGAAGGGAGAGTAGAGCTTATCTGGTCTCTACTGGGAAAGCATAGGACAGGCCCAGGGGATTCACAGGGCACTGTGCAACTGACCCAACAAAACTCCCAAGTTGTCAGGCTCCCCAGGATGTTTCAGTGTGCTGTGTCCAGGAGCCAAACACACGCATTCATTCAACGGCTCAATAATTCACACACAGGTACTTATTGAGGGCCTATTTCATGCTAAAGGAGCCCTGGTGGCACAGTGGTTAAGTGCTTGTCTGCTAACCAAAAGTTCAACAGTTCAATCCCACCAGCCACTCCAAGGGAGAAAGATGTGGCAGTCTGCTTCCGTAAAGGTTACAGACCGGGAAACCCTATGGGGCAATTCTACTCTGTCCTAAAGGGTCACTGTGAGTCGGAATTGACTCGAGGGCAAAGGAAATGAGAACTTTGTGCTGGCCACTGTGCGAGGGGCTAAGAGTGGATAGATCAGATCTCACAGGTCAGCAGTCCTGGAATTGCCACTACAGTCCTGGTCTACAAGAGCATGGAAATGCCTACCAGTTACCAGTTGCTGTCAAGTCGATTCCGACTCAGGGCAACTACATGTGTGTCAGAGTAGAACTCTGATCCACAGGGTTTTCAATGGCTGGTTTCTTGGAAATAGATCACCAGGTCTTTCTTCCAAGGTGCCTATGGGTGGACTCAAACTTACAACCTTTCAGTTAGCAGCTGAGCACGTTAACCATTTGCACCACCCAGAGGCTCCTGAAAATGCCTAGAGCCCCTCATTATGATAAATAAGTAAAGATAGAGAGGTCAGGCAGTCCATACCAAGGGGTTCACTTCCAAAATGATGTTCTGGGCACAGGATGCAATTTGGAAAAGGAGAGAGAGAAGAGAGCTAATATTTCTTGAGTAACTACTACGTTCCAGACACTGAATATAGGCACTTTACATTCATTATCTCAAGATGTTCTTAAGAAAGAGGAAGAAAATGGGTCTCTGAGTGGATAAATGGTTTCTTTTCCAGTTAGTATTTGCAGTGCTGACACTGGGCCGGCCTCTCAACCATTCAGAATCAGTTTCCTTATCTGGATATAGCAATACTGCGAATCATTTGAGAATATGTGCACAAGTGCTTTGTAAACCATAAAACCCCAAGTACTTGTTTCTGTGGTTGTACTCATACATATCACTGCTGTTGTTATTATCATCAGAAATTTGGTACATAATAAAACTGAAATCATTAAAACTCCTGGACACTCAGACAATTCTATGAAAAATAAGTCAAAGCAAGGCAGATGGCTAGTCTCAGTAATGTGGGGAACAATATATTCTGATTTTTCTGGTAATTACTTAATTATTCAAGGCAGTCGGGTCATTCCTAAGAAGAAGTAGAATTTGCAAAAGAAGTTTCATTTACTTAATACAATAGTTAGTTGCCAGAAATTTATGTAAAACAAAAAAAAAAACTAATAATATTATAAATGTGTTAAAGAAGTCTCTCACTTAATGAAACTGAGGAGAGATGCCAGCCTCATTCAAGGGGTGGAAATTTCCTCTCCATTCTTGGGCAGCAGCATTGTGAAAATGGACACGTGATAACTTCTTAAAGGCAAATTTGTTCCTGACATTTTTCTTTGATTTGGTCTTCGTTTCATTGTGCTGATGTTCACTGAAGTGAATTTGTATAAAATAAAATTATTTGTTTGGTAAATTTTTTAAAATACTGTTTTTTTTTCCTGCTCACAAAAATAACACCTTACTGGAAAAAAAAAGAGAAGGAGAGAAAAACGCAGCTAAAAATTTTTTTAAAAAGACGATTATTTTTAATAGGCTGTGTAAACTTTTTGTACAATAGTCAAGCTTTTAATACAAAGTTAATACTTTTTTTGAACCTTCCATCTTTTTAGCAAGCAGATTCCCTTTAGTGGATTTAGCAACACTGACTTGCAATATGTTGCTGTTCTTGTTGTTAGCTGCCATTGTGTCAGCCCCCAACTCATGGAAATCTTGTATGCTACAGAGTAAAACTGCTCCATAGGGTTTTCTGGGCTGTAATCTTTACAAATGCAGTTCACCAGGGCTTTCTTTCCCAGAGCCACTGGGTGGGTTAGAACTGCCAACCTTCAGGTTAGCAGCTGATTGCAAACCACTTGTGCCACCCAGGCCCCTTGACTTATACAAGCCCCAAAATACCTCTCCTGAAGAGGGGAAGGAGCCTTGGTGGTGCAGTGGTTAAGAGTTCTGCTGCTAAGCAAAAGGTCAGTAATTTGATTCCACCAACTGCTCCTTGGAAACCCTGTGGGGAAGTTCTACTCTGTCCTATAGGATCGCAATGAGTCAGAATCTACTCAAGGGCAACAGGTTTGGTTTTGAGTAATGAGGGAAGTGATACAACATTACACCAATGGTTTCAAAATATAGGAGATCTATGGGTTTACTCTAAAAAATCAAACAAAAGCAAAAACAAACAAACCAAAAAAAAAAAAAAAATTAAGGGAAGCTACCATCTGAAGCTTAAACTAAAGGGATATTACTACATAAGAAAATATACAACATATCTGACGATCTTGGGGCTGAGGTAGGGAAAGACACAGCTGGTTATAAAAAGGTCGAGAGAGGCTCATATGCTGCAGGGAAGGCTTATTCTGCAGGTCTCTAGGCCTCACCCCTGACCCTCCACACAAGCAACCTAGGTCTGGCTCCCTACCCCAGTCCTTGTCCCTCACTGTGGGGCTGGGCGAAGCAGTGGGAAGGCTAGGTCCCACTCCTTTTAACTTCCTTTTTTTCACTCTGTAAAGAAAAATTGGGATTCAAGTCTTGGAGATGAGTTGGGTTAAACCAAACGTGCTTTCTGTATACTACAGAACTATACATTTTTCCACTGATCTGGTTTCTTTTCACCAACGCTGTCTTTTTCATTTCAGAAATAGAAATAACAAGATTAAATTCCAAAAGTCTGGCTAAAGTAGTACTACAACATAGATAAATTTTAATCAAAGTATAATGAGTGTGAGATGGGGAAGCCATTTTTATTCAAGTGGAAGGGCAGAGCAACCTGGGCCAGAAGAGACTTGGAATGAGGAAATTCATAAAGATAACATGATGTTTCCTAGAATAAACTCTGTTGACTTCCAACTAGGCCGAAACAAACAAAGGCCTGGTCAAAATATTTTTGTCATTTAGTTGCAAAGGCAGGCAGCCCAGCTGCACATCACTTTAAAGATGTGTTGTCTTTGTTCCTCTGTGTAAAGCTGCTGGCCACCCTGGGGTTTCCCTTATGGTTTATTCATTCATTGAGAGCCTAAGGTCCTACAGCTGGAAGCCATCTTTGAAAATCACCTGGTCCAGCCCTCTCATTTTCAGAGCGGAGAATCAAATTCCAAAAAAGGTTCAATGCATTGCTAAAGATCAGATCTCTCGCTAGTGACTAGAATGCAGGTCTCCAGTCCCTTATCGTAGTTTTCATTTCACTTTGCTGATGGGTTTTTTATGCTAATTTCAGCATTAGGAGCGCTTACGCATGCACTGAGGTCTACCTACATATGGTAGCTGGCCTACATCTGTTTGTATTCAAGACATTGTGTTTCCCCACCATTTCTTTATAACAACTACACAATGACACTAAAGAATTAATGGTGGATATAAAAGATAGAGTGATTGTTCCTAATGAGCAGATGTTCTGTCTCCAACGTGCTTTAAAATATACTTCAAGGTACTCGTAGCAGCTTTTGCCCATCTACGATACAAACCATTTAGGACCAGGACAGGTCAGATACATTAAAGAACAAAGGAGCAGAATGAATATGAGCTCCTGAAAGTCATTGCTGAAATGAATACTGTAATGTTCTGACTGCTTTATGTTGATTAGCTGGGAAATTGGGAGAATAAATTCCTGGACTAGTAAAATTCAATTACTAGATCACAAAGGCAGAGAGGATTAGGGCAGCAAGAAGCCCTCTGGGAAAGCAGATCAGCATGGGGGTGGCTTGCCAGAGGAGTCTGATAAAAATAGCAATAACTAGCATTTATTTGGTGCCTACTGTATGCCAGACACTTTGCAATCATTTATTCATCCAACAGATATTTAATGAGCACTATTTATGTGCCAGGAGCCCTGGTGGCTCAGTGGTTAAGAGCTCAGGCTGCTAACCAAAAGGTTAACAGTTTGAATCCTCAGCCACTCCTTGGAAACCCTGTAGGGCAGTTCTACTGAGTTAACATTGACTGGATGGCTATGGGTTTGGTTTTTGTTGTTTGTTTTATGTGCCAGGCATTGTAGTGGCATGTAAAAACAGACTCAGTTTCCTGCTCTCATGTAACCTACGTTTTAGAGAAAGGAGACAGACTAGTAAAAAATGTTATGAAGAAAAATAAAACAGGGAAGAGAGAGAGACAGTGCAGGTGGAAGGGGTTACAATTTTAGGTACTAGTATCAGGGAGGGCACTTTCAGAGCTAAGATGACATATGACAGTAGAGGTGAAAGAAAGAGGTGAAGGAACAAGCAATAAGGTAGGACATTTTTCAGGCATGGGAACTAGCAAGTGCAAAGGTCCTGAGGCAGATGTGTGTTTGTGTGCTCAAAGAATAGCAAGGAAGCCAGTGGGGATGAAGCAGAATTTAGCAAGGGGAGAGTAGTTGAATATTAAGTCATAGTAAAGGGCCAAATTATAAAGAGTTCTGAAGATTAGTGAGGCAGATACTAATATTACTAAAAATGAGACAACTGGGTTTCAGAGAGGTTCATAATTTTCCCAGAACAACTCAGCTAGTAAATGGTAGACTCTGGCATTAAAAAAAAAAAAAAAAATTGCCATGGAGTAGATTCTATCTCACGGTGACCCCATATGTGTCAGAGTAGAACTTTGCTCCATAAGATTTTCAATGGCTGATTTTTCAGAAGTAGATCTCCAGGACTTTCTTCTGAGGTGCCTCTGGGTTGATTTGAACCTCCAACCTTTTGGTTATAGCAGCCTAGCATGGTAACCATTTGTATTACCCAGGGACAAGAGCCTGGCATAGAACTGGAATATCTGAATCCAAAGCCCTCACTCTTCCCATTTCATTACATTATCTTTCTCCAGAAAAAGCTTGGTGCCTCTGCTATTGTTTTGTGTACCCGATTCATGGCAACTAACAACAACAGAACAGTACTTGTAGTAAATACTTGCAGTTTTTTGTTGTTTTTTACCACCCAGCATTACATTTCCTTTCTATTTTAGGGGAAGCCCTCACTGAGTGAGTCTTGGCTTTCCATATCAAAACTAAGTGGCCAGAGAGTCCTTCTCTCTAGCTCATAGCAGCTAGGGTGAGAGCACGTGACCGGGGTCAACTTGATACCCTGCACTAAACAGTGAATGCTGAGAAAGTAGCCCACAGTTGCAGGGTCAGGTGGCCATATGAGGAATCTACAATGCTGGTGGCAAGTGTCCAGTGAAGCCAGTGGCAGCAGAAGCACCCTGACCAGAGGTGCCTCCAACATGGCCTTGGCTGTATTCCTAAATCCCTCACATTTTTTCAGCCTGGTTCTCCAACAATCCTGTGAGCATAAAGTGCTCTCCTTCAGCTCCATCTATATACTGCTGTTGGGAGTAATTGTACAAGATTTCGGAATGAAAAAAAAAAAAAGGTTACTGAGTGTCCTGTTTAACGTACTCTTCCTGGTTATCTCAGCCTTTCGTTGCTTTTGCGCTATTTTACAACCCTATAAATTGTAGAATGCTGACAGTAGTGTAAATGATTCTTGTCTGTACAAACACAAATGCAATTGATTATTGCCTGTGAAAACAAAAGAAAAGACAAACTCATTGCCATCAAGTTGATTCCTACTCACAGTGACCCTATGGGACAGACTAGAACTGCCCCATAGGGTTTCCAAGGAGCGGCTGGTGGATTTGAACTGCTGATCTTTTGGTTAGCAGCCAAGCTCTTACCCACTGTGCCACCAGGGCTCCTATTGCCTGTGAAGAGACCCATATTTATTTAATTGTAAATTCATTTCAGCATTCCTTTTCTGTCCATATAAATACATGGTACTTTAAATTTGAATTCTTTTTTTCAACAAGTTTTAACTTGTTACTGGTTCCCTCAACAATTAATGAATTAAATATAATCAGTGATGCATGTTCATTTTATATTTGTATGAATCATAATTTTGGAAGAGGCTACATAGGCCTGGCTCACTATTATTTACTTCCCATTGCTAACCGCAACATTGTCCCATGATCTTGTCTTTCTCTCTGGTTCCAGTCTCTACAAAAAGTTTAAGATTAATCTTGGAGGGTGGAAAACAAGTGATAATGATCTGAGGATGAAAAATTGAACAAAGCACCCATCTTGTGACAAGAAAACCAGGATGCTGCGAGATAACCCCCAAGAATATTAGTAAAAGATTAACTCATCTGAGACATGACCACCTCAAGGGGGAACTAACACAAACTTCTAAGACCCATAATCCTGTCCCTATAAAAGGCTTCAGCCAATCTCCAGTTGGGGAGACGGGTTTTTTGGAGGAATCTATTCCCCTCTGTCTCCTATATATTGATGTAATAAACCTCTTGCTGCTCACCTCACCTCTGTCTCAGAATTGGCTATTGCGGCAGGTGGCTCCAATCCGTGTTATTGCTGTAACAAATTTGGTGGCCCGTATGGGGTACTCCAGCTTCTTTAGACACAGCAGCCTCGGGGCAGGGCCTGGGGCTGATCTACAGCTCTCCTGACAAGCAGCAGCGAGAGGTTTCATTTGCCTCTGGGGAGACTATCGGCCAGACCTGGGTCTGTCACAGTACCACTGGTCCCCAACTGCGCCAAAAGAGGTGGGTGAAAGAAAAGCAAGACCAGCATAGGAGGGATCCCAAGGTAAGTCCACGACTCCTCTCCCTGTTGCGCTCAGGGCCGGGGTGGATAAGGCAGGCCCAAGGTTTCTGGAGTGGGACCTGAGCTCTTGGTTTCTGAGGCAACAGGTGCCCCAGATGACCATCCCCTAGAGTAGGCTTGCAAGTAGGGACTCCTGGTGACTCTAGAGTTCTGGTTCTGGGTGTGTGAATGCTTGTAAGTGTGTCTGGGAGGTTGAGATTCTCAGATAGCCTCTGTAGGCAGGCAGGGCCATCTGAGAGGTTGAAGTGGTCAAGACCACCTCCATCAGCTTGTGGGATTTCTCGTGAGTGTGTCTGGGAGGTTGAGATTCTCTAAAATCACCTCTTTTGGCAGACAGAGCTGTCTGAGAGGTTGAAGGGGTCAAGATCACCTCCGTCAGCTTGCAGGATTTATTCGTTTACTGTGGTTTTGTGTCTGTCCTGTCCATTCGTTTACTGTGGTTCTGTGTCTGTCCTGTCCATTGTCTGTGTGTAACTAGTATTATACCATCTACTTGGGTGCCCTGATACTGCTATTAAGAGAAAACTTCAGAAAGAAGGAAACCAAAAGCTTGAACCTTATCGCTTAATATCTTTGATAAATGAGCCTGGATTTCCCCCCTTACTACTGATTCACTGGTTTGGAGTTCATATTTAAAAACATTATAAACTGAGTATACCAGAAGGAACTTAGAATTTCAGTGGCCACTTTGGGAAAATTTGTGTTGTCCGTTTTTTCCTTTAGGGAACTTTGCTTGATGCTCAGGTTCTGTCAAGAGGTCTAATATTCCTCCATCTCTGAAAAGTTAATAAGTTTTGTCTAGAACCTGTTTTTTCCATTGGATTGAGTCGATCTTACCAAAAAATTGCTATGCACACTTTAAGCAACTAAGATCTGCATATCCTTTTTTGTGTGGTATTGTCTGGTGAGTTTATGTGGTCTTTCTGTCTCCTTTTTTTCCTGAAAGAGCTTTGGTATTTACTGGATAGATAGCCTTTCAAAATGCCTCCATCAACTTAAACATATGTAAATGTCTTCGCTCAAGGGAAGCTTTTGAAAGACCCTTTCCAGCTAGGTGGAGACTCATTTAAGACAAAAGATAAAGAAAATTGCTGCTTTGCTGTAGTTATCAGAAATTGAGTGGATCCCAATAACAGAACTATAAACAAGTTCTCTCTATTCTAGGGGAACTCTAAGAAGTCAAACAATAGAAATCACAATAAGACACACCTAAAATGGCCTGGAAAAATGGTTCCAGCAGTAGTCAGAGGCTTAAAGTTATATCCATATCAATGATTTGGTCAATTAAACACAGACTTTGTGATTTCCAAAGCCAGTTCATAAAATCCTTAAGGGCTAAAAATTAGGTTGGGAAAAATATGAGAAATAGTAAAAGTTGGATAAAAACTTGGTATGTTTAAACAGACTTTCTTTCAACAACAGTTATGATTTATGGTATACAGGCTTAAAATATTCCCAATACATTTTAGGCAACTTACTGATGTTAAATTGAGTTAATAGATATTTGTTATAATTTAAGCTTATATACTTTGGCTTTTTATGCCACAAGAGAAAGGATAGACAGATATCTATTTAAGCCTACTAATGAGTGTTCATTTTTGCCGTTTAAAGGGATGCAGTATAAGAGGTATGCAACAAAGACAACATTTAAGAGGTTTATTGAAAAAGAAATTTATTTGATATGGTCAAGTTTTATCTGACTAAAGTTTAATGGTTTAATTTATAAGATTTTTAGGAGTTTTAATGTTAAGTAGCATATAAAACAAAGAATTAGGTTTCTCACTGTTAAAATAACAAAATTTTCTTTTGATTTCTGAGTTAAAGGGTTAATTTACTCTTTGTGTAGTCTGCCTGGAAGACGAAGGTTTGGCCTCTCATTAGAATAAGGTTCCTGAGTCTGAATACTAAGCCACACGGCTTTTAGAAAAGAAAGATAAGGTTTTTACTTTAAGATCTTTGGTTAAATAACTTAAGTATTGTTTCACAGTGACCCATAATATTATTATTTCTTTATTGCTAACTTGGTTGCAACCTTATCTTTTTGAAGCTAGCATCATCAAAGCCAATGGTTTGACTGGAGAATTCACATCATTTACCTAAGAAGTTTTTTTTACTACAATTCAGGTATTTAGAGATTTGTTAACCTTGGTATATTCTTGGTATATCCTGACTATATGGTATTTTGTCTCAGAGTTATTATGTATTACATCTGAAGCTCTTTGAATACGGTTATGGTTATACTTAGAAATATTTTTATCTAAATTTAAAAAAAAAAAAAAACTGGTTTTATTTGGCCTTTACGTTGCACTTGTAATTAATTTCTATCAGGTCTTTCACTATTAAAAGTATTATTTTTATAAGTTAACCATGGCCATATTAAGTTTTGTCATCTGCAGATAAGTTTTTACTTTGTTGATTTGCTGAAAACGTTTGACCAAAATATCTCAACAAAAAGATGGACTACGTTGGACTTGCTCAAAGGACTGTAACTAGACTCAATCAAAATTTCCAGAACGCTTATGCAGAAGCTGATGAGTTCACAGACTGTGACTGATCCAGAATCACATGGAACAGAAATTAACTACATAAGACTGAGTAAACGAAAGGAAACTATGGGTTTTATGTGGGAATATTGCTGATGTTTTAAGGTCCTACTTTCTAGATACAAGAAATCATTTTCCTTTCTCCTAAAGTATCTAACTAATGGGTTTAGATATTGTAACTCTTGAATTAGAAATTCTGTTGGTAAACTTAGCAAAGTTGTGACTATCATAACCAGGGAAGTATCTAAATTTGAGCTATGATTTTACAAAATAGAATAGTATTAGCTTTTCCTGTTAGTCTCTCAAGAAACAGTTTGTGCCTAAATAGATAAATGTTGCTATATTTATAATAATACTCAATCTCAGGTTTTGCAAAATGTAGTTGCTGTTGAGGCACATGCAAAGCAGTTACTGATGCTGCTTATGCATAAACAAACACCTGTTATTGGGGGAGGCCCATCTCTCCCAGCCAAATCTCTAGGCTGCATTCTAACAGACTGGAGGAGGTATAGCTATGAGCCTATGACAAGAAAGAGAATGATATGCTTATGCAACAATGTATGGCCCCAATACCAGCTGGGGGACCAGAAACATTGGCTCCAAAATGGGTCTTTGGATTACAGCACGATTTTTCAGCTTGACTTGTTTTGTAGGAAAAATGGGACAAATTTTCTTATATTTAAGCTTTCATGTCTCTCTATCAAACTTTAAATCCCTCTAACCAGGTTCTTTTCCAGGAAAAGCTGAAGGCAAAAGTGCTTCCTGAATCCTCACCGGAGGGTCCTCTCTTAGAAGGAATAGCCCTGATAACTGCTTCGGCTCCCCCCTCCCCCGCCATATATAAGCCGACAGGTCAGGTCGAAGAATGACGGCAGAGTCCCCCACAGAAAGGGCTGAGCCTGATTCTAGTCTGGCCAGCTTGAGAGAATTTGAGGAAGGAAGGGAATCAGGAAGTAAGTGTCCGACTTCATCAGGTATGGTCTCCCCACAACACACACACCCCTCAGGGTACTATTTTCGGTGAGGATACGGCCCTGGCTTGGGCAGGGCAATTTACTCTGAGAAAAATTTCAGCCAAAGGAGGAACAATGTTAGTACATACTCCTTTCTCCACCTCTGACTTGTATAATTAAGAGAATCACAATCCTCCTTATCGGAGTAACCCAAATAGGATGGCAGAGTTGTTCCTTTCCATTTTCTACAGATCCACCCTGAAAATGCATGCGCCTCGCAGGCGACACTGTTGCAAGAAGAAATAGTGAAACTTAATGGCATTCCCTTCTATATTCAACAAAAGGTGAATCCAGAGGTCTGGGCATAAGAAAGGCCTGGGCGAGCCAAGTCAGCCGCACCGGTTAAAATTACTTTAAAAGCTAGAGCACTCGTTATAAACCAGAGGCAATATCCCCTCCACAAGGAAGCTTTAGAAGGGATCACACCATTGGTGCATCGATACATAAAAACTGGACTTTTAATATTTTGCCAGTTTCCATACAACACCCCTATCTTACTGGTGTTAAAACTGGGGACAAGAGAATATTGGTCTGTTCAACACCTGAGAAAAATCAACCAGATAATAGAGGACATTCATCCAATTGAGCCAAACCCGTATACCCTCTTGGTTTCTATACCCAGTCAATGTTTTTGTTTTCAGTACTGGGCTTGAAAGATGCAGTCTTTTGTATTCCTCTACACCCCGAGTCTCAGCCTCTATTTGCCATTGAATGGACTGATACTAAGACAGGGAATTGCTGTGGGGGTACTAACTCAAACCCTGGAAACATCCAGGTGACCGGTGGTCTACTTTTCAAAACAGCTGGACAACTCGGCCTGGGGATGGCCCCTTTGTCTTCGAGCTGTGGCTACAACATGTGACCTGTTACAGGAAGCCAAGAAATTCACACTTGGACCAAAGGTAATGGTAAACACATCACATACAGTTTTGCCTCTTTTGGAACAAAAGGGGAGGGGGTTGGTTCACAGCAGGACAGATGGGAAAAAGTCAGGCAATCTTGTTAGAAAACTCAAACGTGGTTCTGAAGGCTGTCTCCTCCCTCAATCCTGCCACATTGCTGTCTATTTCGGAAGATGCCCCGGTACATGACTGCCTAGAGATAATTGGAGAAGTTTATTCTATCAGACCAGATCTCTCAGATGTTCCCTTGACTGACCCAGAGATAGAAATGTATACAGATGGCAGTAGCTTTCTATATGAAGGATGCCACAAGGTAGGATACGCGGTGGTGACACGAACTGAGTTCTTAGAGGCAGGTCCACTTCCTGCTGGCACTTCGGCTCAAAAGGCCGAACTCATAGTCCTCAGGTGGGCCCTGCGACTAGGAATAGGAAGACGCATAACTGTGTATACTGATAATAAATATGCCCATCTGGTCCTTCACTCACATGATGCCTTGTAGAAAGAAGGGGGACTTCTGACATCTGCCAACAAAGAAATAAAACATGTAACAGAAATCCTAGAATTCCTGAAGGCAATCAATGATCCCCTTCAGGTGGCAGTGGTATAATGCCCCGGACACCTAGAAATTTTAAATGTCTGCTGATTTTTGTGGACACCTACTCAGGGTGGGCGGAGGCGTTCCTTTGTCAAACCGAATGAGCCCAAGAAGTGACCAAAGCATTACTCAAAGAAATCATACCCCGCTTTGATCTTCCAATATCAGTACAGAGTGACAACAGAAGAGCTTTTATGGCAACAGTCACTCAAGAAGTAAATAAGCTTTTAGATATAAATTGGAAATTACACTCAGCCTGGAAACCACAATTGCCTGGAAAGACAAAAAAAGATGAACCATACTCTGAAAAAGTCCTTGGCGAAACTTTGCCAGGAGACAAGCTCCACTTAGATACCAGTTCTCCCCATTACCCTGCTCAGAATCAGGGTAGCCCCTCAAAATGGGCTCAAATTGAGCCCTTACAAATTAATATAAGGGAGACCATTCCTGAAAAAGTCGACTTTTCTCCACCTCAGTGATGACCAAGGTAGAGAAAAGAGACTGGGTCCATTCTCTGACAGCTGTCGTAAACACAGTTAATCAGTATGTTTCTTCTCATTTGTCTTTTCCTTCTGACACTCCCCTCCACAGGTTCCAACCCAGAGATTGAAGATCAGGTCCTGTTGAAAACCTGGAAGAATCAACCCCTGGATAATCAACTTGCTCCTCAGTGGAAAGGACCTTCTGAAGTTCTCCTGACCCCTCACTCTCTGAAATTAACAAGAGTAGCCATGTGGGTGCATCACTTGAGAGTAAAAGCAGCCCCGCCAGAAGAAGAGAAAGAAGCAGAAAACAAAGAGCCACCATACTCTTGTACTCCAATTCAGGGCCTGAAGTACAAGTTCAAGAAGCTTACAATACAATGATTTTGACCTTATTTCCCTCTGTCTTTCTATTTTTCCAAGAGACCAGAAAAGGTGCAGGTGATCCTACAGGCAAAGGGGACACTGACCCTGCAAGCTGGGGACACTCTGACCCTCCCATGTGTAGTCTCAACCCTAACTCCAGTAGGTCCAGTTAAGTGGGCCATAGAAGAGCCCGGAAGAGGAACCTTAAGAATAGTGATTATTCTAGTTTGTTTTTGTGTTCCCTGTTTTATGGGAATATTAACAAAAGGAACTATAAACACTCTTAAGGCTAGAAAAATTTCTGCCCTGGTAAGTCGGGATGCCCCTTTTTCAAGCTCTGAGGACGAATGTCATCTAATTCACCAAGATGCAGCCAATTTCCACTCTAACTCACCCCCACCTATGGCCCCTAGTCGATATCCGGGGAAGTTTCTCACCCCAGGTGATGCCCCTAACCAGCAGGACGTAGCCAGAAAAGAAGCAATGCCCTGTTTCCCAAGATTGAGAAACTTCCAATAAAAGGGAGGATTGGAAGAGGCTGCATAGGCCCGGCTCACTATTATTTACTTCCCATTGCTAACTGCCACATTGTCTCATGATCTTGTCTTTCCCTCTGGTTCCAGTCTCTACAAAAGGTTTAAGATTAACCTATGTTCCTCCTTGGAGGGTGGAAAACAAATGATAATGATCTGAGGATGAAAAACTGAACAAAGCACCCATCTTGTGACAAGAAAACCAGGATGTTGCGAGATAACCCCCAAGAGTACCAGTAAAAGATTAACTCATCTGAGACATGACCACCTCAAGGGGGAACTAACACAAACTTCTAAAACCCATAATCCTGTCCCTATAAAAGCCTTCAGCCAATCTCCAGTTGGGGAGACGGGTTTTTGGAGGAATCTATTCCCCTCTGTCTCCTATATATCGATACATAATAAATCTCTTGCTGCTCACCTCACCCCTGTCTCAGAATTGGTTATTGCAGCAGGCGGCTGCAATCTGCATTATTGCTATAACAATTTAGCCTCATAAAGATATAATCCTTTAACAACTTAAAAAAAAAAAACCTTTGCGGTTGAGTCGATTCTGACTTACAGCGACCTTATCAAAGAAAATCTGTTGCAGTGGAGTCAATTCTGACTCACAGAGATCCTGTAGTGAACAGGAAATCATACTGTTGCCCTGTCTTTAGCTCAGAGTTCTCTCTGCTGACCTCCACCAACCACACACAGTCTTGTACTTCATGGAGCAAGAACCCTAAATTCTAGACTTAGCTCAGAGTCCTTGAGTGGTGCAAATGCTTGTTAAAACAAAAATCATATTAAGCTAATAATAGAAATTAATTGAAGTTTATTTAATACCCGATTTGCAAATTGGGGTAAAATTTCCACTAGGGAGTCAGAAATGTACTGAAGATGAGAAATCCTCTAAAGACACTTATACCCCATCTTATCACCATTGTCATGGAAATGAACCCAGAACAGTGTTTATATAATAACAATTTACACTAAACACAGATTCCAGTTAAACCCTGGAGTTTCTATTTCCTGAAACTGACTGAATTCTAAAAAACAGCACAATGCCTAAGGCAAAACAATCTTACTAATTAGCAAGACTATTGTTTGACTTAAAGGTGACCTTTAGGAGACCACTTTCTTCAAAGGCTCAAGGTTCAAAAGGACATCTAAGAGCAAATGGCCTGGGAGGGTCACCAAAAGTTTGGATTCCAGAATAATTAAGATTGTTTTTCAGTTCCTCAATTTTGATCAGGATTTGTTATAGAATCTTTGACCAAAAACGTTCAATAGACCCCAAATAAACCTGTTGCCATCGAGTCGATTGTGACTCACAGTGACCCTATAGAACAGAGTACAACTGCCCAGTAGGGTTGCCAAGGATAAGCTGGAAGATTCAAACTGCTGACATTTTGGTTAGCATCCAAACGCTTAATCACTGCACTACCAATGTTAAAAGAGAAGAACAAAGTAGGCAGACACACCTGTCCTGATTTCAAAACATATTATACAGCTACGGTAATAAAAACAGCCTTGTACTGGTATAACAATAGGCACATAGACCAATGGAATAGAACTGAGAGTCCAGAAATAAACCCACACATCCATGGTCAACTGATTTTTGACAAGTCCATTTGGAAGAGGCTGCATAGGTCTGGCTCACTATTGTTACTCCCCATTGTTAACCCCCACATTGTCTCATGATCTTGTTTTTCCCTCCTGTTCCAGTCTCTACAAAAGGACAAAAGGTTTAAGATTAACCGATGTTCCTCCTTGGAGGGCAGAAAACAACTAATAATGATCTAGGAATGAAAAAATCAAACAAAGCACCCATCTTGTGACAAGAAACCCAGGATGTTACCAGATAACCCTCAAGAATATCAGTAAAAGGTTAACTCATCTGGGATGTGACCACCTCAATGGGGAGTTAACACAAACATCTAAGACCTATAATCCTGTCCCTATAAAAGCTTTCAGCTGATCTTCAGTGGGGGAAACAGGTTTTTGGAGGAATCTATTCCCCTCTGTCTCCTATATATCGATATATAATAAAACTCTTGCTGCTCACCTCACCCCTGTCTCAGAATTGGCTATTGCAGCAGGCAGCTCCAATTTGTGTTATTGCAGTAGCACATTCAATGGGGAAAGAAGAGTCTCTTCAAACAAAGGTGTTGGGGAAATTGGATTTTCACGTGCATAAAAATGAAACAGGATCCATGTCTCACATCATACACAAATTCAAAATGGATTAAGGACCTAAATGTGCAAACTAAAACCATAAATTTCTTAGAAGAAAATGTAGGGGCAATGCTGTTGGGCCTAGCTTTTAACAATGGATTATCTAATATAATAACAAAAATACCAACAGCAAAAGACAAAATAAATAAACGGGACTTCATAAAAATTAAAAACTTTTATCAAAAGACTTTACCAAGGGATCTACATAAATGGAAAAACATACCACATTCATGGATAGGTAGACTCAACACTGTGAAAATGACAATTCTACCTAAACCAATTTACATATACAATGCAATCCCAGTCCAAATACCAACAACATTCTTTAAAGAGATGGAAAAACTAATTATTAACTTTATATGGAAAAGGAAGAAGCCCTGGATAAGTAAAGCACTACTGAAGAAGAATAAAGTAGGAGGACTCTCACTACCTGACCTCAGAACCTACTATACAACTATAGTAGTCAAAACAGCCTGGTACTGGTACAACAACAGACACATTGGCCAATGGAACAGCATTGAGAACCCAGATGTAAATCCATCCACCTATGGTCACCTGATCTTTGCCAAAGGCCCAAAGTTCATCAAATGGGGGAAAAGACAGTCTTTTTAACAAATAGTGCTGGCAAAACTAGATGTCCATCTGCAAAAAAATGAAACAGGACCCATACTTCACACCACACACAAAAACTAATTCAAATGGATCAAAGACCTAAATATAAAGCCAAAAACCATAAAGGTCATAGAATAAAAAATAGGATCAATGCTAGAGGCCCTAATGCATGAATACAAACCATAACAAACAATACACAAACTCCAGAAGGTAAGCTAGATAACTGGGATCTTCTAAAAATTAAACTTCAAAAGTCTTCACCAAGAGTAGAAAGAGAGCCTACAGACTGGCAAAAAAATTTTGGACATTACAAGTCAGACAAAGGTGTAATCTCTAAAATCTACAAGAAAATCCAACACCTCTACAACAAAAAGACAAACAATCCTATTAAAAAATGGGTCAAGGAAATGAACAGACACTTCACCAAAGAAGACATTCAAATGGCCAACAGACACATGAGGAAATGCTCGTGATCACTAGCCATTAGAGAAATGCAAATCAAAACCACAATGAGATACCATCTCACCCCAGCATTACTGGCAAAAAAAAAAAAAAAAAACAGGAAATAACAAATGTTGGAGAGGCTGTGGGGAAATCGGAACTCTTATGCACTGCTGGTGGGAACGCAAAATGATACAACAATTTTGGAAAACGATATGGTGCTTCCTTAGAAAGCTAGAAATAGAAATACCATATGATCCAGCAACCCCACTCCTAGGAATAGATCCTAGAGAAATAAGAGCCATCACACGAACAGACATATGCACACCCATGTTCATTGCAGCATCGTTCGCAATAGCAAAATGATGGAAACAACCTAGATGCCTATCAGCAGATAAATGAACAAACAAACTATGATACATACACACAATGGAGTATTATGGAACGATACAGAACAATGATGAATCTGCGAAGCATCTCATAACATGGATGAATCTGGAGGGCGTTATGCTGAGTGAAATCAGTCAATTACAAAAGGACAAATATTGTATGAGACCACTACTGTAAAAACTCATGAAAAGTCTTACACACACAAAAGAAACAATCTTTGATGGTTACGAGGGAGGAGAGGGGTGGGGGGAAACACTAAATAGGCAATAGATAAGTGGTAACTTTGGTGAAAGGTAACACAGTACACAATACTGGAGAAGCCAGCACAACTTGTACAAAGAAAGGTCATGGAAGCTCCATAGACACATCCAAACTGGGCTGAGGGCTGTGGGGACACATCTAGCTCAATTGGCATAACACACTTTATAAAGAAAATGCTCTACATTCTACCTTGGTGTGTAGCATCTGGGGTCTTAAAAGCCTATGAGCAGCCATCTAAGATACTCCACTGGTCTCACTCCTTACGGAGCAAGGGAGAATGAAGAAAACAAGATACAAGCGAAAGATTAATCCAAAAGACTAATGGACCATAACTGCCAAGGCCTCCACCAGACTAATTCCAGTACAACTAGATGGTGCCTGGCTACCGCCACTGACTGCTCTGACAGGGATCACAACAGAGGGTCCTGGACAGAGCTGGATAAAAATGTAGAACAAAATTCCAACTCACAAAAAAAGACCAGACTTACTGGCCTGACAGAGACTGGAAAACCTTGAGAGTATGGCCCCCGGACCCGCTTTTAGCTCAGTAATGAAGTCACTCCCAAGATTCACACTTCAGCCAAAGATTAGACAGCCCCATAAAACAAAACGAGACTAATGGGGCACAACATCCAGGACAAGAGAGGGCAGGAGGGGACAGGAAAGCTGGTGATAGAGAACCCAATATCAAGAAGGGAGAGTGTTGACATGTCATGGGGTTGTGAACAAATGTCATAAAGCAATATGTGTACTAACTGTTTAATGAGAAACTATTTGTTCTGTAAACCTTCATCTAAAGTATAATAATAAAAAAAAATTACCATGGCCTGGGTCAGGTGCACCTTAGTCCTCAAGGTAGTATCTTTGCTTTTTAACACTTTAAAGAGGTCTTTTGCAGCAGAGTTTCCCAATGCAATATGTCGTTTGATTTCTTGACTGCTGCTTCCATGGGCATTGATTGTGGATCCCAGTAAAATGAAATCCTTGACAACTTCAATCTTTTCTCTGTTTATCATGACGTTGCTTATTGGTCCAGTTGTGAGGATTTTTGTTTTCTTTATATTGAAGTGTAATCCATACTGAAGGCTATAGTCTTTGATCTTCATCAGTAAGTGCTTCAAGCCCTCTTCACTTTCAGCAAACAAGGTTGTGTCATCTGTGTATCGCAGGTTGTTAATGAGTCATCCTCCAATCCTGCTGCCACATTCTTCTACATATTGTCTAACTTCTGGTATTATTTGCTCAGCATACAGATTGAGTAAGTATGGTGAAAGGAAACAACCCTGATGCACACCTTTCCTGATTTTAAACTACTCGGTATCCCCTTGTTCTGTTCAAACAACTGCCTCTTGGTCTACGTACAGGTTCTGCATGAGCACAATTAAGTGTCCTGGAATTCCCATTCTTCGTTATGTTATCCATAATTTGTTATGATTCACACAGTTGAATGCCTTTGCATAGTCAATAAAACATAGGTAAACATCTTTCTGGTATTCTCTGCTTTCAGCCACAATCCATCTGACATCAGCAAAGATATCCCTTGTCCCACGTCCTCTTCTTAATCTGGCTTGAATTTCTGGCAGTTCCCTGTCAATGTATTGCTGCAATCACCGTTGAATAATCTTTAGCAAAATTTTACTTGTGTGTGGTATTAATGATATTGTTCGGTAATTTCCACATTCTGTTGAACCACCTTTCTTTGGAATGGGCACAAATATGAATCTCTTCCAGTTAGTTGGCCAAGTAGCTGTCTTCCAAATTTCTTGGCATAAGTGAGTGAGCATTTCCAGTGCTGCATCTATTTGTTGAAACGTTGCAATGGGTATTTCATCAATTCCCGGAGCCTTGTTTTTCACCAATGCCTTCAGTGCACCTTGGACTTTTTCCAATTCAAAATGGCCAATACCAGTCTAATTCAAAATGGTCAACCCCAGTCCATTTCAGCTCACTAATGCCTAGGATATCAATATTTATGCATTCTATTTCGTTTTTGATGATTTCCAATTTTCCTAGATTCATACTTCGTACATTCCATGTTCCTATTATTAATGGATGTTTGCAGCCATTTCTTCTAATTTTGAGTCGTGCCACATCAGCAAATGAAGGTCTCAAAGCTTGACTCTATCCATGTCATTAAGGTCAGCTCTACTCTGAGGAGGCAGCTCTTCCCCAGTTGTGTTTTGAGTGCCTTTCAACCTGAGAGACTCATCTTCTGGCACTCTATCAGACAACGTTCCGCTGCTATTCATAAGGTTTTCACTGGCCAATTTTTTCACAATTAGACTGCCAGGTCCTTCTTCCTAGTCTATCTCAGTCTGGAAGCTCTGCTGAAATCTATCCACCATAGGTCACCCTGCTGGTATTTCAAATACCAGAGATGTAGCTTCCAGCATCACAGCAACATGCAAACCACCACAGTATGACAAACTGACAGGTGAATGGTGGCCTGGGCATACTAGCACTACAAAATTTATGTAAGTGCTCATTTACCACCAAACTGATCAGAATAAAGCTCTTAGAAGGAATATTATGGTCTAATTTAATAATTCCATCCAAAACCAAAACTTGTAATCGAACATAAAACCAAAAAAACCAAACCTGTTGCCATTGAGTTGATTCCAAATCATAGCGACCCTATAGGACAGAGTAGAACTGCTCCATAGGGTTTCCAAGGAGTGGCTGGTGGATTCGAACTGCCAACCTTTTGGTTAGCAGCTGATCTCTTAACCACTGCCCCATCAGGGCTCCAATAATCCCATCCAGAGGTAGGAAAATAACCGTAGCTTCTGTGTGGTTTTAAAAGAATCTTTCAGGGGAGAAAATTAATTTTTGTCTTTCTAAGGCCTTGTTATATCAATCACAATAAATAATACATCCTTTTTCAGTGCCCTTTTCAAGTAGACCAATTTTTATTAAGGTTTCTCAAAGTAGCTACGGAAAGCCCAAATCATCCTTAGAGAATTATGCTATTTAGAAAGATAGGCACACATAGAAAGCCATTTTTCTGGAAGAGGAAAGAACTGAGACCTAAAAACTACCCCATGAAAAAGCTGGCATCGGTCAGGCTCAGCCTCCAACCTGACATAGGGCAGGAACTCAGACAGAACACTCTCTTTAGGTCAGAGTCAAGATCTCAGAACAAAATGAAACAGAAAAAACACATAAACTCACTTACCTGTGAGGCAAGCTCCAATTACCAGGCTTATACTCTTAACCAACACCACACAAAGCAAAGCAAATAGGAAACCCAGTTTCTTTAAATGTCTACAGCAATTCTTCGGTAAAATTGACCCAATTCAACAGAAAAACAGGTTCTAGATAAAACTTATTAATTTGCCAGAGTCTCAGATGGAGGGATCTCAGGGCCTTTGATGAAAACTGAGCACAAAACCAAAGTCCCCCAAAGAAGAAAGAAAAGATAACTCAAATGGGAACTCATTTTCCCAAAGTGGAAGGAAAAAAATAGAGCGAAAATTTTTTCAGAAACGATTACACAGTGTGTAGTATTTTCTGTATGAACCTCAAGCCAACATCCCAGTAGAGGGAACTGAAGAACAAACAGTTCTTTAGAATTAGGGGGATCCCAAATGTATCAACTTTGCTTTAAATGTGAGCAACAAAACTGACAGAATCAATCAGTGAAACTGTGGACTAACCCAGAGCTTAGGGTCTGGGGCTTTGGAATCAGAGTCAAATGCCAGTTTTAAATTACTGACCCCCTAAGTCTTAGATTTGTAAAGCTAGCCTGATGACACACTAGGGACTAGGACTCTGGAATCAGAGTCAAATGCCAGTTCTAATCACTGGCCCGCTAACCTTGGACTGGAAGCTTATAAATTCAGGAGCTCTACACAAACTCGTGGATCCTAGACCCTGAGAGACCTACCATGCTTTCAGAAATGGTGAGAAAAACAGAGAACACAAAGGGTTCAGCAGGGGCATGTCGTAAAATTCCTAGTAGGGACTTTGCGTTGGTGTTTGGTTCAGTGCACTGATATTGTGGCATAAAAAGGCAATGAGATTCCTGTATGAAACCTAGTTTCATTCTTTCTGAACCTAGTTAATTCTTTTTGAACCTAGCTGATTCTTTCTGAATCTAGTTCATTCTTTCTGAACCTAGCTTATTCTGCCAGCTTGAGGCCTAGTCTCTTACAACTTCCAATCAATTTCAATTAATCAGTGGAGCTGCAACACAAAATACAGAGCTCAAGACCCCAGACTTCTCATGTCCTGAAGAGACTGGAGAGAAGCAGGGATCAAAAAGGCATGTTCTGTGGGTCCAGTTCCTGATTTTCATCAAGGATTTGGGGTTGCAGGAAGATGTTTTCATGGTCTCATTTCTGACACCATTTTCTGTTAGAACAAAAATCATATTAAGCCAATAATAGAAATGGATTGAAGTGTATTTAATATATGATTTGCAAATTGGAGTAACATTTCAACTGCGGAGTCAGAAATGTTCTGAAGACGAGAGATACTCTAAGACACTTACACCCCATCTTAATCGGCATTGCCGTGGAAATGGGTCCAGAACAGTGTTTATATAGTACCAATTTATCCTAAACGCAACTTCCAGCTAGAACTTGGAGTTTCTGTTTCCTGAAACTGACTGAATTCTTCAAAAGAGCACGATGCATAAGGCAAAACAATCTTACTAAATAGCAAGACTATTGTTTGACTTAAAGGTGACTTTTAGGAGACCAGTTCCTTCAAAGGCTCAAGATTCAAAAGGACATCTAAGGGCAAATGGCCTAAGTGGGTCAACCCAACTCCATGTGCCCCAGATATCTGGATTCCAGGAGAACTAAAATAGTTTCTCATGGTTTACACACTCAGCTGCTAACCAAAATGTTGGAGGTTCAGTCTACCCAGACTCACCTTGAAAGAAAAGTCTGGTGATTTACCTCTGAAAAATCACCCATTGAAAACCCTACGGAGTACAGTTCTAGTCTGACACACACAGGGTTGCTGTGAGTCAGAATCGACTAGATGACAACAGGTTAGTGTTAGCTCTGACCTTAACCAATTTGTTAATTCACTTAACTCCCATGGGCTTAAGTTCTCCATCTCTGAAAAGAATAGTCAACGCTCTTTAAGATCTAATCCAGCTCCATCTTCTTATGTTTGACTGTGTTATATTTCCTTGGGTTCTTTTCTCCCCACTATCCCTTGTGAGTTTCTCTTCCCCTTTTTCCAGGTACTCATATGTTTACTTCTCTTTAGCTCACTTTCCACCATTCCATACTGTAGTTTCCTTCTCTTACTTTTTCAAGATTCAGCTTCCTGTCTCTCCACCCCTCAACTCACACACACACACACACACACAAATACAATCCTCTTTGTGAGAACCAGAAGACTATTCAAACTTATAGTTATTATGAGGTTACATGGAAAAAACGAATAATTCCCATTCTGCTTTGCCTTTAATCCCTCCAAAGAAATTACCTCAAAACAAAACGAACAAGTACTTCTCTAAAAAACAAACCAGTTGAACAAACAAACCACTTTGTTCTCACTATTCAGTTTAACACAGAGGTAGATAATAGCAAAAGCAACAGGTTTTCCTTTCTTCCCTCGACTGTCTCCCTTGCTAGAATTACACCCAGGAGTCCCTGGCTGGGTCAGTAGAATTCACGTTCTGGAAATCCCTCTGTAGCTTACATGGAGGACTGCTCAGGCCTGTGTGGCTGGACACTGGAGTGATGTATTCTTTCTCTGTGCTTCACACAGCAGAGCAAGAGTCTGCAAGGCCAACAACCCTTAGGGAATCTGCTTTTACAAAATGTTTTTGTGTATATTTTTTTTACCCTGTTCAGTTAAGAGTTTAGATGGTATCTCTTCTCTCCAAAGAAAAGACCCAGTAAGAAAGCCAAATTAGATTCTCCCAAGAGCTGCTTCTAACATTAACCACTGGCCAGTGTGAAGTGATTTCTAAGGTTTCTTACAGCTCATAAAATGTCATGGGGTGTTTTGAGGATAGAGGAATTGTGCCAAACAAAGAAGGCAAGAGAAACTTCCATGCCAAGGAAAGGTATGGGCAAAGCAGGGACTCTCCAAAGGGCTCCTGTGTTCTGAGGGGGCAGGGGGAGGGATGCAGTAAGTAGTTCTATGTGGCTGCAGCAAAGGAGTTTCATAGAGTGTGGGGAGGGGGAAGAAGAGAGGATTAGGAGGAGGCTAGTCTGCAAAGATAAGTGGGAGTTAGACTGCAAGGGCCAAACTGCCACTGCACTGCCAGGTACCCCATAAAAGGAGACCTCTGTCAGAGTTGCTGCTTTAAAATTCAGCCAGACATCCAAGTGTGACTTCTGAAATTTCTCCTCTGAGGTACACATTCAAACTGAAGCATTTCCTCACAGATGAATACCAAGAAGTCATTTGACCCTACTGTTTGCTGAAAAGTACAATTCTGGAAAATAGATGTGTGGTAGGGAGTTTTTATTTGCTTTTCTCCATAAACATTGTGGGTGTGAGAATCTTTCCTGTCCCCAGCATCAAGAATTCATTGAGTAATCATCATTAGAAGCAGACATACATACTTGCAATAACTCCAAATATTGTGTGATGCATTAATGATTCTGGAATTTGGATCTGAGAACATAATCATTACCCATCAAAGAATTTCAATTACATTTTCACTTTGATTTGGGAACCTTATTTACTTTGATTTTGGTCTCCTGAGGGACACCACAGGTGATGTCTTGGTCACCTTGTGTCATTGCTATGAGTTGGAATTGACTCGACGACGGCAATGGGTAGGCTGTAACACAAACACCACAAGTGAGTGATTTTAAAGAACAGAAATGTAGTTTTGCACAGTTTAGGAGGCTACAAGTCCAAATTCAGGGCACTGGCTCTAGGAGAATGCTCTCTCTCTTTCTGTTGTCTCTGGAGGAAGATCTATTTCAGTTTCTGTAGATCCAACATTCCTAGATCCCTTGGCAATCTTCATGTGGTGTGCATCTTCCCCTCCATTTGTGCTTGCTTCTCTGCGCAGAGTGATTAGGTTTAAGACACACTCCACGCAGATATGGCCTCATTAACATAACAAAGAAAGCCCTGTTCCCAAATTAAATTACATTCACAGTGTTATGGATCTAATTGTGTCTCCAAAAAATATGTGTTGTACAGTTTATAAAGACAATGTTCTACATTCCACCTTGGTGAGTAGCGTATGGGGTCTTAAAAGTCTGTGAGCAGCCATCTAAGATACTCCACTGGTCTCATCCCTTCAGGAGCAAGGGAGAATGAAGAGAACAGGATACAAGGAAAAGATTAGTCCAAAGGACTAATGGACCACAGCTACCAAGGCCTCCATCAGACTGAGTCCAGTACAGCTAGATGGTGCCTGGCTACCACCACTGACTGCTCTGACCGGGATCACAACAGAGGGTTCTGGACAGAGCTGGAGAAGGATGTAGAACAAAATTCTAACTCACAAAAAAAAAGACCAGATTTACTGGCCTAAAGGAGACTGGAGAAATCCCAAGAGTATGGCCCCCAGACACCCTTTTAGCTCAGTGGTGAAGTCATCTCCAAGGTTCACCATTCAGCCTGGGAGTGGACAGCCCCATAAAACCAAATGGGACTAACGCAGTACAGCAGTCCAAGGACAAGGGACAGAAGGCAGAAGGGGACAAGGAAGCTGGTGATAGGGAACCCAAGGTTGCGTAAGGATAGTGTTGATGTGTTATGAGGTAGTTAACCATTGTCATAGGGCAACATGTGTACTGTTAAATGAGAAACTGCTTTGTTCTGTAAACCTTCATCTTAAGTGAGAATAACAGCATAATTGGAAGAGCGTAGTCGATGTCACTGAACTGTGCATGTAGAAATTTTTGAAATGGCGTCTCTTTGGCTATGTGTATTTTCACCAAAAAAAAAAGGTCGAGAAGGGAGAGGGTTGACATGTTGTGGAGTTGTTAACCAATGTCATAAAACAATATGTGTACTACTGTTTCATGAGAAACTATTTGTTCTGTAAGCCTTCACCTGAATTATAATAAAAAAAAAAAGTTGAATAAAAAAGAATAAGTTTCATAAAAAATATATATATATGTGTGTGTGTGTGTGTGTGTGTGTGTTGTAAATACTAACTCCTGTAGTGGTTTTAATCCCATCTGGGAATGGATTTTTTTTGTTATATGAATGAGACAATATTAGTGTAGAGTGTGCCTTAAATCAATCTTTTTGAGATATAAAAGAGATTAAATAAGCAAGCAAGTGAGCAGAGATGGAGGAAGATAGATGCCATGCCACATGAAGATCACCAAGGACCCAAGGAATAGAAGCTGAAGAGACAAGGAGCTTCCCCCAGAGCTGACAGAGAGAAAAAGCCTTCCCCCGGAGCTGAAAGAGAGAGGGAGAGAGAGAAGCCTCCCTCTACAGCCGGCGCCCTGATTTTGGAATTCTAGCCTCCTAAAGTGTGAGAAAATAAGTTTCTACTTTGTTAAAGCCCCCTACTTGCGGTATTTCTGTTGTAGTAGCACTAGATAACTAAGACACACAGGTATAGGAGTTAGGATTCTCATACATATTTTTGGAGGACACAATTCAATTCCTGGCACCTTATTGAACAGCCAGCACTGTGCTCTCTGCAGGGGTGTGCCTCCTCATGCCCTGTGAACTTCTGAATAAACCAGTTCATCAGGAAAGGCCCTAAAGGACTGCCATTCTGATCAATTCACACAGTTGCCCGAATCTAATATTTCTTGCCCCAAAACACGACCAGCCCTAAACAAATGCAAGGCAGCAGATTTGACTTCATCCTCTCCCCACCTCATGCACATCTTCATTTTTGTTTTCTCCCACCCCACTGAGACCTACCCACCTTAACCTCCTTTCTTATACTTTCCGTGAATCTTCAGTCCCAGCCTCTACCTATCCATCACGATTTTCTGATTTTGCCCAATCACTCAGGGCCTTGCTAAGAGACTTAAAAATTACTACTAAGTTATTGATGAGTGTAAATGACTTAACAATTTCTCTCCCTATTTGTATTTAATCTGTGCTTTACCTAAGGAGAAGGAGCTCTGGTGGCACAGTGGTTAAGCACTCAACTGCTAACCAAAACATCAGTGGTTCAAACCCACCAGCCACTCTGCAGGATAAAGATGTGACAGCCTGCTTCCATAAAGATTTACAGCCTTGGAAACCCTATGAGGCAATTCTATTCTGTCCTATAGGTTCACTAGGAGTGAAATCAACTTGATGGTGATGAGTCTGGTTTTATTTATTTATTTATTTTTGGTTACCTGGGGAAGAATTTTTTTTCCCCCTGTGGTAAAATATCTATGTGGTATTTTGTATGGTAAAATAATAGCATAAAATCCACCATTTGAACCTTTTTAAAGTGTATGATTCACTGGAATTATGGACTTTCACAATGTTTTGCAACCATCATCACTGTCTTGTTCCAGAATTTTTCGTCACCCTAAAAGGAAACCCTGTACCCATTAAGTAGTCACTAGCCAGCCCCTTTTTCCCCAGCCCCTGTCAACCTCTCATCTGCCTTCTGTCCCTGTGAATTTGCTTATTTGGGATATTTCATATAAATAGAATCATACAATATGTGGCCTTTCTTGTCTGACTTTCCTTCACTTAGTTAAGGAAGGATTTTATTTTCCTTCACTAAGGGAAGGTAAAAAAAGGGAAGTAGAATATATTTTGTGATACGAACATTTTGAGGTATCCTTAAAACCACATCAACTTCCTACTTAACCAAGTTTGGGGGAATTCATCTGTGATTCATATGCCCCAGAAATTCTGTTCTATGCTTTTACCTCTTTCTTTCCGTGGACATTGGAGGCAATCTGAACCTAAGCTGGCACTAGGCAAGAATGGGGAAAGTGAGGACACTTCAGCGGGCCTGCCCCCTCCGTCAGGGATGCCTTCATTCTCTCAAAGTGACAAGACAGGACTATGGGGCCATAAGGGCACACAGCCCCGAGGGGCACAGAGATGCTTGTCCACAGATACTTTAGGTCTTCCTAAAAATAAAAACAAATTGTCTCTGGTAGCAAAGTAAATTATTTATGGGCTTTATATAAAAAGAGAGAGAGTATCTATTAAAATAAATAAATAAATAAAGGACACTACATCAATCGCAGAAAGCATTTCCAGAAGAAGAAAATTTCTCATTAAATGTGAGGCAAAGATACTGCCTTCTTGTCCTTGCAGTGCGGCTGGCCTTACAAAAGGATTCCCAGCTTTGTTCAGTTACAGGTTTCTACAGTGTGGGTGATTTGAAAGAACACAGAGCTTTTTGGGAATGCTCTACTCTGATGGTTAGTCCAGACAGACCACAAGCATACTGAAGCTTTGTGGGAAATGAGGAGTTTGGCAGTACCTCAATCTGAAGGCACTGAGAACGGCATACCAGAAAGGCTCAGGGGATGTGAGAGCTGCTTTAAAATGCTAAAGCCCTTGGAGGCCCCATTTGAGGGTTTCAGTCCATGTCACAGATTTTATTTGCTGCCGACTGCCACAACTTTTATTTGGCCTCATGAACCAACCTAAGCAAAGGCTTTTTTTTTTTTTTCTCACTCCTCAGTTTCTCCCATTTACCAATCTCCCTTTTTTTATTAATAACCAAACACAAATACATTGCAAATCATTTTAGTCTTTATTTCTACCCGTTACTATTTATATATTTGCTGGGACCAAAGTCTGGATTCACCCTCCAGTGATTTCATGTCGTTTTTTCTGCTTCTGTTTCAAAATACAGAGCACTTAGTCTTTATAATTTTATTCCATGATGACTCACTTAGATTTAATCGTATACACAGGCACTGCAGTAACTTGCTAAACAAAGCCATGTGAGGATGAAAGAACAGTCGCAAGCAGGGGCTGGCCACAAAGGCCTTTGTATTTTTCTCCTTTTCTTTGCAGAAGTTTCTGGAGTCTGTAAATGAACACAGCAGACTCTGGTTAAAAATTTACAATGGTTCCTTTTTAAATAATAGCATTTGTCTTTTCATGAGGTCCTGCAGCCTAAAAGAATCCCATCTTCATCTCATACATATTTACATTAAAAAGTCATGACTACAAGATAATGTCACTGGTTTTTAACAGATATCCTGAATTTATTCATACAGATGAACGGTGTCCTACCTCAAAGTAGGTACTTCGGAGGACAAGAAACATTCCAGGAACATTGTTATTTTCAAAATGGTTTGGAATGTGTGTTAGGAACTGCCTTTCATACACTGAGGGAATTACTTTCAATGTACCCTATGGGTGGAGCCCTGGTGGCATAGTGGTTAAGAGCTATGGCTGCTAACCAAAAGGACAGTTTAAATCCACCAGCCATTACTTGGAAACCCTACGAGGGAGTTCTACTCTGTTCTATAGGATCACTATGAGTGGGAATTGACCCAACGACAAAGAGTTTGGTTTTTGGTTTTGGTACCCTATAGTAAAATAAATAAATATTTTTTTAAAAAAAATTTTTTTTAGAGCTTTTTCTCATCAGGATAAGCTTCATTTTTGGAACAACCAAGTCATTCAGATGAATAAAGCAGATGGCAATTGACTGGACAGCAGCCTAAATAAGAGGTGACCACAATATGTGGCTTTTTCTTTGATACGATTCTTTAATTAATCCCCATGGTAATTCCAAAAGAATTCCTCAAATGTTTAGAACAAGAGCAGTACAGCTGAAAGAAGTGTCTAGCTGTCCAAAGCAACTCCTCTGAAAGGGGTGACATTCATCTGAACATACAGATTAAAAAAAATAAACTGTCCTCACCTTGTTGAATTTCACAAACACGCCATCTCTCATCTTGCTATAGGATAAAATTTAGTTAACAGTTCACTTTTTGGTGTGAATGGAAGTGCAAAACCTGAAATATCTTCATAGCTCTGTGCTTTAATGATCTCTTCCAAAACACACTTAAAACGTTCACATAGTATACCATCTGGGAGTCAATCAGATAAACATATATCAAATACACATATGAATACTGGCAAAGTCTTAAAATGCTAACTCTACCCACCCAACAGGATTTATACTTTTGGTTCTATTCAGGAGATAATATTGGGGCCATTATTCTCTGTCCTTGAGTATAAAGAATGTGACCTAGCTGGAGCTGGACTCACAAGGACTCACAAAGACACATCAACTGGGCCCTGAGGTATAAAGACAATAGCTAGGACAATCTTGGAAAACATCTTTTAGGGAAACTTTCACAAACAAATCATAAACAGAGCACAAAAGACTCATATACTTCCCACTCATCTTTTTTTATTAGCATTTAGTGAATAGTAAGATTTGTTGAACAAATGAAGACCCTCCTGACTGTCCTTACTGAAACCTGTACCAACAATTATCAAGAAAGACAATTCAAAATGTAGAATCACAGTGATTTAGCAGTTTTCAGCCAATCTGTGAAAAGGTGAAGCGTTCAATAGTTTTGTCCATTTGTAATGTTAATATATACTGATGATTCTGCCAAGTTCCTCAGACTATGGCAGACATGGACTGAGGCAGCATGCTTGTCTGTTTTCCCACTTTTGCTTATTCTGCAATATTCTTTGGACTCAGACAGACATGATTCTGGCAGCATGCTTGTCCATTTCTTACTTTTCCCTCTTTGAACATACGCCAAATAATACCTTGCTTTTTGCTTTACTAAACTTGGTGGTGTTTATACCCTAGAACAGTTTTCAAAGTCTTGTTTCCAAAGCTAATTGCATTAAGCCTACCTATGAGTGAGTTGCAAAAAGAGCATATATTGAAAAGTTAGGTGCTGTCAAAAATTAGCTTAAACACATTTTTTATTACACCCACGTGGAGGTAATTAATATAAGCTTGTGTTTTGTTTTGTGTGTCCCAGTGGATGACAAAAGGCAGAAAGAAATTATATTACACACTGAGCATTTATTGTGTACCGTGGACTGAACATATTACTAATTTAATCCTCACAACGTCTCTGTAATAAACTTTTTTATCCTCATTTACAGATGAAGAAGCCGAAGCTCAAGGAATTTAAACAGCACGCCACTAGCAGGAGGGATAAGTGCATTTAGAATTAGTTGACCACAGTTGGAGAAAAAGCAAAGGGCCACACCCATCTCTGGAAAGGAAATGGAAGTATCTTACCAGAAAAAAAACCTTTCTTTTTTTCTTTAAGAAAGTTCTGCTATCATTCCCCATAAGTGTTTGGGTTATGGATTTTTCCCCCTTCAATCTCAGTAATTTTCTTCCCATACTTTTCTACAAAATGAAACAGGACAATTACCTCCCAATCTGGGAAAATGAAATGTTCTATGAATTTTTATCTTGTTATTTATACAAAGAGCCTTTGGAAACCAGTTAAGTGCTTGAATCCAGTTAGAGTGGAACATATAAAAATAAAGCAAGCTAAATAAAGAACTGTTGAAGCAAACAGAATAAATTAAAAATCTTGGTCCTTAGTTAAAAGATAACCTGGAGCCTTGTTAATATATTAAATATTTAAATTAAGAAAACAATAAAGACGAGCTCTTTCAAATAAAGCACAGGACGAAACTGAGAATTAATGTCAGGTCATTTCGTTTGACCTTAGAGACATACTTTACTGGTGACTTTTTTGTTTTTAAAATATTTCTGATTTTTCTTTTCTCTTGTTAATGGCCTCAATTTGTCAGCAAATCTCACAACCCCACTTCATCTGCCTAGTAAAGCTTACTCATTTTCAGCTTTTATGTTCTTGTTCGGCTCCTAATGACTGATGATTTGAAAATAAAAAACTAAAATAAGGCATTTGGACTAACTAATGAATGTTTTTTCATCATCTTGATGGACAGCAATTCATTTTCAAAATAAACATAAGATGCATAATTTGACTGATAATTCATGAGATTCTTACCTACTTTCTGTGAGGGTTTCATTCATTGCCCTCTGTCTCAGCTCTGACTTCGCCTTTGCCAAAACTAACACCACCCAAGTCCAAGGAGGGGTTAAACTTGAAGTGACTGATGTTTTGAAAGTGGCATGACCAACAAAGGTCTTATCTAGAAATTTAGACTTGTGAATGTGTTATCAGAGAAGTTCCCAAAATTTACTTGTATAATTCTGCCTTTTCTTTTTTTAGGTAAATCTGGGTCTCTTGTTATTACATCAGAAGGAATGCGTTGCTCATCTTGCGTTGACATTTTATGAAGCAGAGTCCAGGACAGAGTTCTGTTTCACTTCAAAGGGCAAACCACAGGGTGCAAAGAAAGAAGGGACTGGGTACTTCCAGCCAAACACTGCTCTCTGGCACTCACGCTCAACTCCCCAGGAAGGAAAGAGGGTAAGCTTTGGCCCCTTGTAGCTCTAGGTAACACTTCCCACAACCCCTGATCTATAAATATTGACATTTAGGACAAATAAGAACAGAGATGCTTTACCAAGGAAGAATTTTTTTTTTTTTTTCCTGTACGAACAAAGCTTTATTGAGAAAAAGTAGCTCGCAAGCAAAGAGGGACAATACAACGCTAGCCTTTGTCTCCCCGAATATAGGATTGGCTAGGGCTTATAAAGGTTTTTAGGCGGTAAAAGGCATCATCTTTATGCATGGCAGAGGCGGGGTTATGAAGATTAGCTGCGCGCAAGAGGTAATTTAAGATGGAACCGGTAACAAAGGCTCCTGGGACTGGATAGCAGGACTTATTATGGGGTCCTGCGCCTGCGCAGTTCCCCCATGGTGCAGGCTGGATTCCTGTCAACGTTTCTGTCCGTCACCTTGCAGATGTCTGCGCATGCTCAAGGGAAAAGATCGGGCGGGTTCTTCTGAAAAAGTCTTATCAAGGAAGCACATTGACAGCTGGGGTGTGTTGTTCTTTCTTTATTGCATGTTCCAAGATAATGAGTTTTGTGTCATTAGTTAAGCACATGTTTTTAGTTCAGGGTTCTTTGCCTAGGGGCTCAGTCCCTTTTTCCCTTCCCTATTTCACTCCCCCCTGAGAGATTTCATACTATAATTCTTTATGAGGGTGTAGTGGCGGAGGTCTCTTCTTCTGTAACTTCTTCAAGCTGACCCCAGGTTGTTGCCCTGCCTAGCAGAGTAGAAGTCTCTCCCTACTCTATCTAATGGTTGGGATGGCTGTTCACCAGGGAGGGGCTGAAAGCCCTGCACTACCATTAATTTTAAATGGAACTGTTGGACCAAGAAAGAATTTTTAAAAAGTCAAATTTCAAATTGAAATGCTTATATAATTTCTAAAGCCTGATTTATATCTAAGATACCACTATGATTTTTAAATAAAATATACCTTAGTTACCTTAGGATTTTTTAAATAGTCTTGTTCATAAACAACTAGCAAATATAGGAAATAAACTTTCAGTAAGATTCTTTTAATCCTTTTTTTTTTTTTTTCTTTTTTGCAATTAAGAAAGCTCTTTTAGCTAAGAGGATTGAGCGGAAAGCAATTTATTTCTAAAAGGAGCCATATTAACATTCTCAGAGAAAATCTTTTGCTGAATAACAGTTTTTAAAACAGTAAATTTGGAATTTTTTATTTTCAGAAAAACCGTTTCTTTGTCTTTTAAATATTTGTCTTCGCCTCTCTTTGCCTCAGAAAAATAGAAATAATACGGTTACTAAGACGTTTGAGAATTTCTCTCACAGACCCCAGCCGTGTGTTTCCATTGTGGAACTACAGCGCGACCTGGTGGTAATTGCTGTTATTACCATAGTTTATAGGAGTCAATGGCCAAAGTTACAAAACCAAAGGAAAGGGCTACCTTGTGTTTAGACTTTCAGAGAAAAGGTTTTCAGGAAATAGAAATTTTAATAGCTTCTGAATATAACATGCCTTTAAAAAAGGTTTAGTAAAGCTACTGATGAGTCAGTTATATCAACTTTTTAAATACCAATTTTTAGCATTCACATATTTTTTACAAAGGAACCCTAGTGGTACAATGGTTAAGCACTCGACTGCTAACCAGAAGGTCGGTGGTTCAAACCTATCAGCAACTCCGCAACGGGTATGGTTTGTTTGTTTTTTTATCTCCATCTTATAGATTAGGAAACTGAGCCTTAGAGACACAAAATAACCTGCCCAAGGTCAGTCAGCTAGTGAGTGACAGTAGAACTGAACCCTAGGTCTCTGCTCCAAATCCCATGCTCAGCACCTGGCGCATGGTAGCAGATCCATTGCCGTGGAGTGGATTCCGACTCATAGCGACCCTATAGGACAGAGTAGAACTGCCTCATAGGGTTTCCAAGGCTGTCATCTTTACGGAAGCTGACTGCCACATCTTTCTCCCAGGAAGCGGCTGGTAGACTTGAACTGCCAGCCTTTCGGTTAGCAGCTGCGTGTTTAACCACTGCACCACCAGGGCCCTCTATAAATATTTGCAGACTCTGTGAACAAATGTAGTTATTGCAACAATAGTAAAAGAAAGCCTGGGCTAGATTGAAGTCTTTTGACCCTATATCCAGTAATTTTTTCCATGTTGCAGAAAGTGTGGACATACTTTGAATTTTCTCTTGGTTCTGCATGCAGTTATACTATTCTGAACCTGCGAAGCATGCATTAATTCCAGAAAAGAATAACGAAGCAATACACAGGACTCAGCACTGACCCTCACATGACCCTCACACCTAGGCTGTTTTATCCAGGAGACATTAGCAGAAGTTCTTTACCACTTTTATGCTATAGATCCCTTTGGAAGTCTAGTGAAGCTTCTGGAACGCTTTTCAAAAATAATATTTTTAAATACATTACAAAGGAAACCAATTATTTTAAAACACAATTTTCAAATATTTTTTTAAAAATAATTTGTAAAATATATGTTTGTTCATTAATGTATTAAATAATAAGATCTAGGAATAGATCTAATAACTACTATAATTTCCAAAGTAGCAATGAGTGTAAATGGTATTTTGAGATATCTGCAACATCTGTAGTATATGAATATATCTGTGATTTATCTTGAGAGAGATATTGTTAATGTTAATGTGATTTGTAGACTACTCATAACTGAAGAAAATGCCAAATTTCAGTTTGAAGTTAACTAAAATGAAGACTTTTTTCATCTAAGTTCACGGACCCATCACACCTCTGAATTAAGAAGTCAGGGCTATGGAGCACCAGAGGAAGAAGGAGGGTCAGAAATAGGAGGAAAAAATGGAAGATATGGCTAATTGCTTCCATGAACAACTGCCTCCTTTGCCATGAGACCAGAAGAACTAGATGATACCCAGCTACCATTACTGAACACTTTCAGCAAAGATTCTATAGAAGAATACTGAGTACAATGGGGAAAATGCAAAACAAAATTTCAAACTCTCATGCACTCCAGACTTTCTGGAGCCATGGAGGCTGGATGAATCCCTGAAACTATTGCCCTGAGATAATCTTTAAACCTTAAACCAGAAATATCCCCTGAAGTCTTCTTAAAACCAAACAATAGTTTAGCTTAACTAGTAAAAAATGTCTACCTTGAGCATTATGCTCTTTTGAGAACTCTCTATGTGATCAAAGCGACAACAGCATCTGGAAAGATCAGATAGGAAGCTTAGAGGGCAGTGAATTTATGTTGATGGGAGAGGAACAACTCAGAAAAGAAGGGTGAGAATGGTTACACACTCGAAGAATGTGATCAACGTCACTGAACTGTGCATGTAGAAACTGTTGGATAGGTCTAAGTTTTGCTGTGTGTATTCTCAACAACAGCAACAAAATGAATAATTTTTTAAAAGAAATTAAGGCTGGTTGTAAATTAGGTGAGTTACTCATAGCCAAATCTTTTTGAAAGCCAAATTATAAAAAATCTTTCTTTAATTCTGTCAAAAAATACTCAGGAAAAAAAAATTGTTCTTGATTAACGTGATATATTCACTTTAATATTAATGGTCTGATGTGAGGCAAAAACCAAAAACCAAATCTGTTGCCGTCAAGTTGATTCTGGCTCACAGTGACCTTATAGGACAGAGTACCAAAAACCAAAGCAAACTCATTGCTGTCAAGTCAATTCTGACTCATCATGACCCTATAGGACAGAGTAGAACTACCCCACAGTGTTTTCAAGGAGTGACTGGTGGATATGAACTACCAACCTCTGGCTTAGCAACTGTAAGCTCTTAACTACTGCGCCACCAGGGCTCTGAAAAACAGAGTAGAACCTCCCAATAGAGTTTCCAAGGCTGTAATCTTTACAAGAGCAGATTGCCACATCTTTCTCTCACAGAGTGGCTGGTAAATTTGAACCACTGACCTTTCAGTTAGCAACTAAGCACTTAGCCAATGCACCACCAGGGCTCCTGATGTTACAATAGCCCTGCTTAAACCTCATAACATTAATCAATGAATAAAGAGATATTTATTGATTGCCTAAAATAATAATTCAGTTTGATTTAGCAAATATTTGTTGAGCAACTACTATGTACCCCATACTATTCCAGGAGTTTTAGGAAATAAAGATGAGTAAACCTGTATCATTTCTTTGTATAGCATTTTCTAAATTTTCGAAGCAGTTCTATACATATCCCTCATTTAAGCCTAATTACAACTCTGAGAAGTAAGCAAAACAGAGTCTGAGACTTACTCATTATTTTTGTACTCCCACAATAAACCCCATTCCTAGCACATGGTAGGTTCTCAACAATTGCAGACACTGTGCTTCTCTCTTATCCTCTGGGCAAGCCCCTGAATTAGGGTTACCAGAAAAAATATGGATAGCTCAGCTAAATTTGAATTTCAGATAAACAATGATTAATTTTTAGAATTTGAAACATACTCTAAAAATTATTCGTTGTTTATCTGAAATTCAAATTAACTGGGGATCTTATATTTTTATTTGCTAAATCTGGCAAGCCTACCCTGAATTTCTCCACCAGAGAGTTTTCTCTGGCTGCAGGAACTCTAGCATAGGGAAGTGCAGGCCAGAGTGTAGGAGAGTTACTGCTTCTGGGAGCAGCCCTCTCTAATGGATGGAATATGGCAGATATGTTAGCGTCTTAGGGCTGCCTTAAAAAAGTATTACAAACTGGGTGGCTTAAAACAAAAGAAATTTATTGTCTCACAGTTCTGGAAGCTAGAAGTCCAAAATCAAAGTGTCCATTAGCCTCTAGGGGAAGATCCTTTCTTGCCTCTTCCAGCTTCTGGTAGCTCCAGGATTCCTTAATAGGACATCACTCCAATCTCTACCTCATTGGTCATGTGGTGTTCTCTGTGTGTCTTCTGTGTCTCTTCCCCTTTTTTTTAATCAGGACATCAGTTAGATTGGGTTAGGGCCCACCCTACCACAGTATGACCTCATGCTGACTGATAACATCTTCAAAGGCCCTATTTCCAAAACAAGGTTATGTTCACTGCTATCAGACTTAGGACTTCAACATATCTTTGGGGGGACACAATTCAACCTATAACAGTGGATAAAAGCACCAGTTTCCTGTGTCTCTAGAGCAACTCTGGACATGTTCTACAAAGTCTTCCAGAGGTTCCCAGTGGATTTGATGCCCAGTTGCCCACAGTGGTAACCTGCTCATCAATGCCTCCTACACTTGCTTCCTTCCCTTCCCTATCTGACCTTCCCACTCCCCTAGCTGTACTTCTTAGAATCACCTATGAAACAAATTTTTATACTTAAGTTCTTGTCTCAGAATCTGCTTCTGAGGAAACTCAAACTAAAATAAATGTTCAGTTGAATCCCTGTCATCAGATGAAAGGTTCAGGGAGCATGCCACAGCTGTTGGGCACAGAGATGGACAGTGGGGGGTCTTCTTTCGCTTACCGTGCGCTGCCTCTGGTTACCAGTCATCATGCTCCTGTCACATGCTAGCCACTGAGAGTCTCTTTACATGTATCTTGTCTAATCCTTTCAGCCTCCCTGTATGATAGGGATTATTATCTTTATACTGCAAAAGCAGAAATTGATTCTCAGAGAGGTCCTCCAAGGCCACCAAAAACAAACCAAACCCGTTGCTGTTGAATAGATTCTTACTCATAGTGACTCTATATGGAAAATGTCATCTGGCTCCAAGTCCTCCACTCTTCATCCTTCAACATCCTGCTTCCCTGAATCCCACAGAGCATACAAAGAAGGTTAAGACATGACTCTTTATCTTGAGGGGCTTTAAAGTGAGTTCAGAACACATAACATTTATATATGAAAAAGATAACTAGAAACACAGCAGAGTAGACGGAAGTGTATAATAGGTAGCTTAGAGAAGTCCTGCAGGAGTCAGAAGAGAGAGAAGGATGGATGGTGTCATGGATTGAATTGTGTCCCCTGAAAATATCTGTCAACTTGGCTGGGTCATGATTCCCAGTCTTGTACAACTGTGTACCATTTTGTAATCTGATGTAATTTCCTTATGTGTTGTAAATTCAATCACTATGATCTAATAAGATGGATTAGCAGCAGTTATACTGATGAGGTATACAAGACTGGATAGTGTCTTAAGGCAATCTCTTTTGAGATATAAAAGAGAGAAGCAAGCAGAGACTCATGGGAACCTCATACCACCCAGAAAGCAGTGCTGGGAGCAGAGCATGTCCTTTGGACCTGAGGTTCCTGTGCAGAGATGCTCCCAGACCAAGGGAAGACTAATGCATCACAAGGACCTTCCTCCGGAGCCGATGGAGAGAGAAAGCCTCCCGGTGGAGCTGATGTCTTAAATTTGGACTTGTAGACTACTAGACTGTGAGAGAATAAATTTCTCTTTGTTAAAAGCTATCCACTTGTGGTATTTCTGTTATAGCAGGACTAGATGACTAAGACAGATGTGGAAGAGTCTTGGTAGATTAGATAAAACTGTGAGACGAGGGAAGAGAATTCTAGGTGAGAAGGGTGGCATGAGCACAGTGCAGAAGCAGGACAGTGTATCGGTACTCTGGTTGTAAACTGACACATGGACTTGAGGGCAGGATTCCTGTAGGGACAAGACCATATTGCGGAGGCCTGGTGTTGCGGACTGAATTGTGCCCCAAAGTATGTACTGAAGTCCTAGCCCCTGCTCCGATCCTGTTTGGAAATAGGGGTTTTCTTTTGTTATATTAATGAGGTCGTACCAGAGTAGGGTAAGTCCTAAACATAATCACTTCTGAGTTGTAAGAAGAGCAGAATGGACACAAAGACGAACGGGGAAGACAGACGCCTGTGAGGACCCATCTGTAAGCACAGCAACACCAAGGACTGTGGCAGCCACCAGAAACTAGGAAAGAGGCCCACAGAAGGAATTGACACAGCCAAGATCCTGCCTTGGTCTTTTAGACTCCAGAACTTTGAGATCATAAATTTCTGTTCTTTAAAGCCACCCACTTGGTGGTATTTTTGTTATGGCAGCACTTGGTAACTAAGATAACCTGGGACTGCTAGGTAACAAATACGGAGTTCACCCAAATAGTGATGTGGAGCAAATGAATATTGTTAAAAAGAAGAAAATTGACATGATCAAAATAAGATTGTATCAGATTCATCTGGCAGTGCAGACAGGATGGCCTGAAGCAGAGACTGGCTAGTAGACTTCCTAACAGTCCATCAAAAAAAAAAAACAACTCATTGCCATTGGGTCAATTCCAACTCATAGTGACCCTATAGGACAGAGTAGAACTGCCCCGTAGGGTTTCCAAGGAGTGGCTGGTAGGTTAGAACTGTTGACCTTTTGGTTAGCAGCCATAGTTCTTAACCACTGTACCATCAGGGCTCCTGAGAGTCCACACCTAAGGTAATAAAGACCTGACTGAAAATAACTGACAGGAAGGTGTAGATCACATTACAAAGAAGGAAAAAAAAAAACCAAACCCATTGCCATCGAGTTGATTCTGACTCATAGCAACCCTACAGGACTGAGTAGAACTTCCCCATAGAGTTTCTAAAGAGTGGCTGGTGGATTCGAACTATTGACCTTTATGTTTAGCAACCAAGCTCTTAACCACTGCACCACCAGGGTTCCCCACTGCAAAGAAGGAGCTGTCAAATCTACGTCACTGGGTGGTCAGGGAGAAGGAAGAATAAAGACAGCTCCTTTACTGAACCAGAGTAATGGGGGAAATGGCACCATGGACTAGAAACTGTAAGAAGATGAAGAAAATAATTCTCTTAGGGTATTATCATTTCTCTAAAAGTATACCCTAAGAAGATTTGCTGAATGATCTAGAATTGTGTATATTTTCCCACTTGCTAGACAAAAGTAACTTAAATCTTTGGGTGAGGCATTATCTCTTCTCCACCCTCCCCAGCCCTGACCTTGCCCAGCTCCTAAAACCAAGATTGCTGACTGTAGTGGACATCTGTTATTTCTGCCTGCCCATCATCAACCTTCCTCCTTCGTCCAGTAACAACCTTTGTCTTTCCTATAGAGATCTCATTTTACACAGTAGAGCTGGGGCTGACCCTGTCCCATCCACCCACACACAACACCCCCTACACCCCAGCCAAAGAAATGGGCGAATTGTCCAGACCTGGCCCAATCCTCTTCTACAATGGAGTGGTTCAGGAAGAAGCATGTGGCTCAAGCCAATCACTATCCATGGAATTTTTCCTGGGAAATAATAGGAAGCATTTCTTACTGCTACAATTAATGTTCATAGTAGGGGCTAAGGGTTAGAAATTAAGGACTAAGGGTTAAAGATTAAAGGATGAGATGAGGGCTAAGATGAGAGAAACAGAGTCCTAGTAAAATCATTGGAACCTGGGTCCAGCCATATCTGAAGTTAGCTGAACTTGCAAGCTTTCCACCTATATTGTCAAAATCTCTTTTTTTTTTTTCCCTTAAGGAAATGGAATTTGATTTCTATAACTTGCTACCAAAAAAGTTTTTGGTTTTTTTGGTTTTTGAGAAAGTAGTAAAGATTTTTATTATCAAAACAAGTAAGAGATACAAGCATAACAGATGATGCAAAAAAATTAATTTTTCTGATAATTCTAGACTCCAGGGTCTCTTTATGGAAAGGCCAGCTCCTTATGTAGACAAGATAATATTCCAATAAAAAAAAAGGCAGGTATTTGAGCCAGCATTCAAGACCATGACTGAACATGTACACATGGGAGAAATAAGCAGCTCCCTATTTCCTTTCCTTAGTAAGTCACATGTGTGTATAAAGGTATGAAGCTCATTTTGGAGTGGTGCAAATGGTTAGCACGTTCAGCTGCTACCCAAACGGTCAGAGGTTTGAGTCCATCCAAAGGCACTTCAGAGGAAAGGCCTGGCAATCTACTTCCAGAAAGTCAGCCACTGAAAACCTTATGGAGCACAGATCTACTCTATAGGTTAGGTTTCCGACCAATGCACCTCATGAGCAGCAACCAGCCATCTGTCAGTGGAAACTTGCATGTTGATATGATGCTGAACAGGCATCAGTGGAGCTTCCAGACTAAGACAGACTAGGAAGAAAGGTCTAGTGATCTACTACTGAAATCAGCCAATGAAAATCCTGTGTATCACAACAGTCTGATGTGCAACCTGTCATGGGGATGGCATAGGACGAGGCAGCATTCGTTCTTTTGTGCATGGGGACACCAGGAGTCAGGGGCTAACAACAACAACAAATGGAAACAAAGCTGTGTAAGAACCAGAAGTGACCCAGCCTCTGGGTTTCTGCTTAAGGAGAGAGTGGGCAGGTGTTGCTTGGGGTGGATCGGGCTGATGTGGGCTACTTCTCATCTCTTGTTCTCTTTCTACTCTAGCTTCAGTTTGTAGAACATTTCTTTCACTCTAAGGTACTTGGTCCCCTTAGTGGTAAGGCTCTTGTGGGATGTAGCCATCATGTTTCAGTCCTGCCTCTTGCTCAAAACATTGAATGCTCTCCTGGTCTGGTTTTGATCAGAGAATTCATGATGACATGGGTGGCTCTAGCCTTCACCACTGGGACCTTGTCCATACTGTCAGTGGCCGATGAAAGGGTCACTGCAGGGGAGGATACACTGGCCTCTCCTTCCACTGCCTTGGCGAGGTGCTCATACTTGTGCTCTGGGGAATGCTGCCCATGTCTGTCAGAGGAGTAGTCATGGGCAAAGGGCCTTCAAGAGCATTCTTGTAGCTGAATCCCCGTTGGTTCACCTGATAGGCAGGGACATCATGCATAGAGGCCCACCAGGCTCTAGAGCAGGCACTTCTGGTGTCTCCAAGCCATCAAAAGACTGGGATCCAGGTGCTAAAGAGGCTCCAGGGAGGTGTCCCCCAGATGCTCTGGCACAGTCAGACTCAAACCACGGCATAGAAGGCGCTAAGCCAACGGGGACAACAAGGCAAGCACTGGAAACATGACCCACAAGCACTGGCTCCCAAAAAAGTTTTATATACCTAATTTTACTAGCATCTGATTACAACACATCCCGCCTGTGCCAACAGCTGACACAACATTAAAAATTGCCTTATTCAAGTTTGTCCTTCCTTGGCCACTCTAGGCGTGTCCCTGCTTTCTGTCTCTGCCTCTCCCTCCTGTCCTTGACACCTTCTACCAGTTGATTTGCATTTACTTTAAAGAACTTTCAGAAGTTGCTCTAGCTGCATACCCTTATGTGTGTGGGCACTCTGAGAGGACCTCAACAAGGGCTGCCATATGGGGTGAGTGGCAAACAGCCTTGCCCTGGGCCTTCCCTGAACAGTCCTGTTTCCTGCTTGACCTCTGGCGCATGTGGTAGGGTTTCAAGTGATAGGATTTCCCCTTACACCATCCCTAGTCACCTCACCTATTTATGTTTTGGGGAAAGCCTACATATGCAGCCTTCTCACATATGGGTTTGGAAAAAAAAAGAATGGTTCCATACAGAAATTTGAGTTGCCTATCTATATGTAAAAGGAGCCCTGGTGGTGCAGTGGTTAAGCGCTTGGCTGCTAACTGAAAGGCTGGTGGTTCAAACCCACCAGCAGCTCCATGGGAGAAAGATGTCTGCTTCTGTAGAGATTATAGCCTTGGAAACCGTATGGGGCAGTTCTACTCTGTCCTATAGGGTCACTGTGAGTTGGAATAGACTTGACAGCAATAGGTTTATCTATGCAAAAATATGTTTCTCTTCCAGTCAGTTGGCCAGATAGCTGTCTTCCAAATTTCTTGACATAGACGGGTGAGCACCTCCAGTGCTGCATCCATTTGTTGAAACATCTCAGTTGGTATTCCATCAATTCCTGAAGCCTTGTTTCTTGCCATTCCCTTCAGTGCAGCTTGGACTTCTTCCTTCAATACCATCAGTTCTTAGTTATATGCTACTTCTTGAAATGGTTGAATGTCATTAAAGTTGACTCTGTTTTGAGGAGGCAACTCTTCCCCAGTCATATTTTGACTAGGGAAGGCTATATGGATATATGGGGAAGGATCTATTCCAACCTAAAGAACTCATCTTCCAGCACTATATTAGACAATGTTCTGTTGCTATTCATAAGGTTTTCACTGGTCAATTTTTTCAGAAGTAGACTGCCGGGTCCTTCTTCCTAGTCTGTCTTAGTCTGGAAGCTCCACTGAAACCTGTTCACCATGGGTGACCCTGCTGGTATTTGAAATACCAGTGGCGCAGCTTCCAGCATCACAGCAACACCCGAGCCACCACAGTATGACAAACTGACAGATGATAGGTGGGGTCAACATACATACCCTTTTATTCTATCTAGAAAGAAGCCCTGGTGGCATAGTGGTTAAGAGCTTGACTGCTAACCAAAAGGTCAGCAGTTTGAATCCACCAGCCACTCCTTGAAAACCCTGTGGGGCAGTTCTACTCTGCCCTATAGGGTTGCTATGAGTTGGAATTGACTCAATGGCAATGGGTTATTCTAGAAAGAGCCTCATATTTTGACTTGAGAAACTAGCCCTCCCCCATTATTGACAGTCCTGGTGCAACTGTCAATCAGAGTGCCTTGCCCTCCTCTGGAGAAGGGTAGGAACCAAGAAGAGACAATCAGGTCCTTGCTTCCAGGAATATGATCTTGAGAAGAGAGACACAAAGACCTAAAACAGTGGTGTTCATTTATGCTTATGATGACTCGCTAAGAAGACTGGTCATTCTTCCTATTCTAGGTACCCAAATCCACCCAAAAAAAACTCGCTGCCATCAAGTCAATCCCGACTCATAGCAAACCAACAGGAGAGAGTAGAACTACCCCAGAAGGTTTCTAAGGAGCAGCCCATGGATTCAAACTGCCGACATTTTGGTTAACAGTCAAGCTTTAACCACTGCACCACCAGGGCTCCTAGGTCCCCAAAGGAGCCCTATATCATATCTTTCTTACAGCCTGTTATGAGCTACTCATAGATCCGTCCAATAGATTTCTTGTTGTGCTATTGGCCTCTGACTCCTTCTGATGCCTACAACTAAAGAACCCTAACAAATACACCCTGTTTGGGCAGAGCTTTTGTACCAAGTGAACTCACAGGCCACTGGCCAGCCTATCATCCATCAGGTACCCACCCTTGTCCAGTGACTTATGGCCAAAAAGAGTGATAATGTCACATAGCACAGATCACAACTACTGGAGGTTTAGAGGTCTAATAAATAATGTTTTTCTTCCTCATCCATATTCAGAACCAATTGAGACACAAGAACTAAGCACCTTTAGCAATTGCAGATAATTTATTGTGAGTGTGATAAATCCAAGAAGTTCTATGCATATTCATCCAGCATATTCATACTCAAAGCTAATGTCTTGGTGTGCATCAAAAGAATGACAAAGTAATACACATTCATGTGATTTAAGTTTAAAACCATATTCCCAGAAGTATAATATAGACTCAATTTTCCCTGCTGCTATCCACTAAGTGCAACTATAAACCCTGGAAATATCACAAGACACAACCAAAGGAGGACTCTGAAAAGTAGAAAGAGGAAGGCAAACTGCTTAGGGACTCCAAGCCTGAAGAAATAAGACAACAGCAGGACATCTTACAACTATAACACCCCATTCATCAGCAGAAGGTGACCTAAGCCCAATGTCTCCCAACCCCCAACCTAGCAAGAGAAGGCAGCCTAGGGAGGCTCATTCCTCCTCTGGATATAAGCTTTGCCAAAAACACCAGGAGAATCTGGTGGCATCTGCAAGGGTAATTAATTGGGAGCCCCTCTGACAATAATTGACTAGGGGGAGAATTTTCTTTCCTTGCAAGGTCTGAATCTCCTCTCCCCACCTAGAGACACAGGCAGCCAGGGCAGCTCCAGCAAAGGGGATTCTGCTACAACAAGCTGCCTGGTCCAAGAAGCGTTCTTTGTCCTTTGGTGCCAGAGAATTCCTTCCCCACATAGAAACACCAGGCTGGAACTGTTGGTAGGGGTCAAATAGGCTGGAGGGAGGGGCAGCTGGTATGGAAAGCAGCAAGTAAGGATCTAAGCAAGGCTTGGCAATGAGTAAACCTGATTTTAGAAATGGTATGTGCATAAGGGATCTGTAAGCTCCTTTGACTGACTACCTTGCTATTGAGATTTCTAAAAACCAAACATAAAGTCTAATACTGTCACTGAGTTACAATATAAACTGAATTCCCAACAATCGATCGTGTAGGAATAGGAATAGGAGGGGCCATGTGGTAAGCAGAATTCAAAGATGGCAACCCAAGATTCCTGATCCCTAATGTGCACAAACCTTCTCCCAGTTATTAAATCAAACACTAATATAGGTACTACTGTGAAGGGATTCTAAAGATGCAGTTAAGGTCCCAAACCAGTTGACCTTAAGATAGGAAGATTATTTGGGTATGCCTGACTAAAACGTATGGGCTCTTTAAAAGCAGAGAGTTTCTCCAGCTGGTCACAGAACAAGAAGTCAGAGAGATGTGCTCCAGGTAGCTTGGAAGAAAGCACACATCCATGCGAACTGCCTAGGGGATGCCACATGGCAAGGAACTGCATTCAGGCAGCCACTAGGAGCTGAAAGCAGCCACCAGCCACCAGCTAGAATGAAAACAGGGACCTCAGTCCCAGAGCTGCAAGGAAGTAAATTCTGACAACAACCAATGATCTTGGATGAAGGCCCCAAGCCCAGATGAGAACTTCAGCCCTAGCTGACACCTGATTTTAGCCCAGTGAATACCTGAGCAAAGAATTCAGCCATGCTATGCTTGGACATCTGACCTACAGAAACTGTAAGATAAAAAATTTGAGTTGTTTTAAGCCAGTAAGTTTCCGGTAATTTGTTACTCATCAATAGAAAACTAATACAGACTGGATGAAACAACTTGTCCTTCACCTTGGAAGGATTATATCAACATGCCCAAGACCACTGTTGTCGTGTGCCATCGAGTTGATTCCAACTCATAGCAACCCTATAGAATAGAGTAGAACTGCCCCATAGGGTTTCCTAGGGTGAACTCTTTACAGGAAAAGATCACCAGGTCTTTTCTCTAGCAGAGCAACTAGTGGATTTGAACTGCCAACCTTTAAGTTAGCAGCTGAGCCCTTAACCATTGTGCCACTAGGGCTCCTTAGCCCAGACCACTAGATCCTTAGAAAATTGGAATGGAGACATACGGGCATATTCCAGTGAAGCTGGGGACCTGGAACACCTAAATTCCACTGAGCCTTCTTTACGAGGAGAAGCAGCCCTTCCAAGTGTGCTTGAGGTGATTAGTTTCCCTTTGCCTGAAGACCTTTCTTGGGATACTATAGAGGAAGGTATACAAAGCCTTAGAGAGATTAGACTTCAAGTTCCAGTATCAGATGCAAAGACAACAGCCTTACAAATCTGTTTAACCAGCTCCCACAACTGCATAATTTAAAAACCTCTGTAACAAATCTGTATGTGTGTGTGTGTGTGTGTGTGTGTGTGTGTGTGTGTGTGTATCTTAGTGTTTCTGCTTCTCTGATTGAACCCTGACTGATCCAATAGAAGTCAATGTCACTAATTTCATGTTCCTCTTTCTCCCTGGTCCCGGTGTCTTCCTAATACGCCTTCCTCAAAGTGTTATTGCTTATCTGTTGGGAGAGGCAAAAGCCACAACTATCTTCTTTGACTTGGCTCAAAAGGTTCAGGACATATCAGGCAGTTTAATAAAATCTCCAGGAGTTACCAGGCAACCTATTCTTTTCATATCAAAAAGAATAATGTGAGGAAATCTTTAATTTTTATGCTTCGAAAACATTATGTATTTTTTTTCAAAAAGTGTTGCCTTGATAATTTTCATTTTATTTTGTGTTCTTCTGTTTAAAACAATGCAAAACATCTAGAAAAAAATTACTGCTATTGTTTAGGGCTTCAGTGTGAGTGACAGAAACACAAACTAGCTGCAGCATCAGGATTCAATGAAGCAGAGCTACTAGAGTATTATGGGAATAAGAGATTTATTATAGGAATTAGACCTTACACAAATGTGGAGAAGCTAAGGAAGTGAAGGTTAGAGGATTTGACAAAGAGTTACTAACTAGTCCTCTACAAGCAGTAGCATGAATGGGGAAGTCGGAGCTCTCAGAGAAATCTGAGAAGCCTAGTAGACACAGCTGCCTCAGTGGTGTTGTGAAAGGTAAGCCCATGGAGAGGTCTATGGGAAGACTTTCCCTCTGTGTAGCAACCACCTCTGTGGGTCTGCAGGTTGGGGGCAGAGGTAGAGGTGGAGGGCTTGGCTGCTTTTGGTGAGCAGAGCTGGTAGTCAGGAAGATAAAGGAAGCAAGAATAAGTTGGGACCCACTGGCACCTCTGTGACTGTCTATCTGACCACGGCGACCTGAGAATAATAGCCTTAGCTCCATTTCTACCTTCCAAATCGCATGCAAGTTCCTCTTTGGTCAAATCTAACCCAGAAATGTGTGCTGAAGGGAATCTGGGAAACCAAATTCACAGCATATGTCATAGCATAACCCAGCATACTAGCTAAGAAAAAAGAGGAAGATCTTGAGGTTCCTCAGAGAACAGAGAACAGTAATGAGATTGGGACTCTGTCTTGCCTCTCTTGCTCCCCTCCGCTTATCTGCTCCTTTATCAATCCACCTCTCTGTAGCCTGGCCTCTTCCATTACAGGAAACCTACCTGCTGACAGTTCCCAAGCTTTACTTTATAGATTCAGGTGTATTAACTAAAGAAAGACTCAACTCTGTTTCTTGGTGCTCAGTCCAAGAATTTCTGAGAAGGGTCTCACTAGTCAGAGGGCTGGGTAATCATATAATATGGTTCCGCCTGCTGAACCACAGAATGGGGAAGGAAGGAACAGTTTTCAGAAGAAAGTGAAGATGTTGAGCAAATAATCTCATAGGTGTGGTGAACTTTCCCCCAACAGTGCATTTCAACAGAACTTACCACGGTTTTAGAAAAGAGTTTTAAAAATCACTATGCTATATTTTACTGCCTCCTTTTCATTTCACAAGGGACATTTCACATAATGACTACCCAATCCACACATCTAGGAAAAAAGCCCTGACTCCTGGTACAGTGCTTTTCCCTTATTCCACACTGGCTCTGTCCTCTTGATCGTCCACTGCAATAAATACAACAAAAACTACTTTTCAACTCTCAGTAAAATAGGTATAGAAGGGAAATTTCTCAGCATAATAAAGGGCATCTATGCAAAACCAACGGCCAACATCATTCTTAATGGAGAGAGGCTGAAAACATTCCCCTTGAAAACAGGAACAAGACAAGGATGCCCTTTATCACCACTCCTATTTAACATTGTACTGGAAGTTCTAGCTAGAGCAATAAGGCAAGAAAAAGAAATAAAGGGTATCCAAACTGGTAATGAAGAAGTTAAACTGTCCCTGTTTGCAGATGATATGATACTATACAAAGAAAACCCTAAAGACTCCACGAGAAATCTACTGGAACTAATAGAAAGATTCAGCAGAGTAGGAGGATATAAGATAAACATTCAAAAATCACTTGGATTCCTATACACCAGTAAGGAGAACGATGAAAAGGAAAGCAGGAAAACAATACCATTTTCAATAGCCCCTAAAAAGATAAAATACTTAGGAATAAATCTGACCAGGGATGTAAAAGACCTATACAAAGAAAACTATAAAACACTGCTGCATGAAACCCAAAGGGATCTACATAAATGGAAAAACATACCATGCTCATGGGTAGGCAGACTCAACATTGTGAAAATGGCAATTCTACCCAAAGCAATTTACAAATACAATGCAATCCCGATCCAAATACCAACAATATTCTTCAAAGAGATGGAAAAACTAATCATTAACTTTATATGGAAAGGGAAGTAGCCCCAAATAAGTAAAGCACTACTGAAGAAGAAGAATAAAGTTGGAGGACTCACACTACCTGACTTCAGAACCTACGATACAGCTACAGTAGTCAAAACAGCCTGGTACTGGTACAATGACAGATACATTGACCAATGGAACAGAATTGAGAACCCAGATGTAAATCCATCCACCTATGGTCACCTGATCTTCGACAAGGGCCCAAAGTCCATCAAATGGGGGAAAGACAGTCTTTTTAACAAATGGTGCTGGCAAAACTGGATATCCATTTGCAAAAAAATGAAACAGGACCCATACCTCACACCGTATACAAAAACTACTTCAAAATGGATCAAAGACCTGAATATAAAGCCTAAAAATATAAAGTTCACAAAAGAAAAAATAGGACCAGCACTACAGGCCTTAATACATGGCATTAACAGGATACAAACCATAACCATCAACACACAAAACCCAACAGATAAGCTAGATAACTGGGATCTTCTAAAAATCAAACACCTATGCTCTTCAAAAGACTTCACCAAAAGAGTAAAAAGAGAACCTACAGACTGGGAAAAAATTTTTGGACAGTACAAGTCAGACAAAAGTCTAATCTCCATAATCTACAAGAAAATCCAACACCTCTACAACAAAAAGACAAATAATCCTATTAAAAAATGGGCAAAGGAAATGAACAGACACTTCAACCAAAGAAGACATTCAAATGGCCAACAGACACATGAGGAAATGCTCGTGATCACTAGCCATTAGAGAAATGCAAATTAAAACCACAATGAGATACCATCTCACCCCGGCATTACTGGCACGAATCAAAAACACTGGAAATAAATGTTGGAGGGGCTGCGGGGAGACGGGAACTCTTATGCACTGCTGGTGGGAATGCAAAGTGATACAACCATTTTGGAAAATGATATGGCGCTTCCTCAGAAAGCTAGAGATAGACATACCATTTGATCCAGCAATCCCACTCCTAGGAATAGATCCTAGAGAAATAAGAGTCATCACTCGAATAGACATATGCACACCTATGTTCATGGCAGCATTGTTCACAATAGCAAAACGATGGAAACAACCTAGATGCCCATCAACAGATGAATGCATAAACAAACTATGGTACATACACACAATGGAGTACTATGCAACAAGAAAGAACAACAATGAATCTGTGAAGCATCTCATAACATGGATGAAACTGGAGGGCATTATGCTGAGTGAAATAAGTCAATCACAAAAGGACAAATATTGTATGAGACCTCTGTTGTAAACACCCATGAAAAAGTTCACACACAAAATGTAACAATCTTTGTTGGTTACCAGGGATGGGAGGGGTGGGGGGGAATACTAAATAGGCAATAGATAAGTGGTATCTTGGGTGAAGGGTGAGACAGTACACAATACAGGGAAAACTAGCACAACTTGTACAAGGAAAGGTCATGGAAGCCCCATAGACACATCCAAACTCCCTGAGGGACTGAATTGCTGGGCGGAGGGCTGTGGGGACCATGGTCTTGGGGAGCATCTAGCTCAGTTGGCATGACACAGCTTCTAAAGACAATGCTCTACATTCTACCTTGGTGAGTAGTGTCTGGGGTCTTAAAAGCCTGAGCGGCCATCTAAGATACTCCACTGGTCTCATCCCTTCGGGAGCAAGGGAGAATGAAGAGAACAGGATACAAGGAAAAGATTAGTCCAAAGGACTAATTGTCCACATCTACCAAGGCCTCCACCAGACTGAGTCCATACAGCTAGATGGTGCCCGGCTACCACCACTGACTGCTCTGCCCAGGATCACAACAGAGAGTTCTGGACAGAGCTGGAGGATGTAGAGCATAATTCTAACTCACAAAAATAAAGACCAGATTTACTGGCCTAAAGGAGACTGGAGAAACCTCGGGAGTATGGCCCCAGACACCCTTTCAGCTCAGTGGTGAAGTTACCTCCAAGGTTCACTGTTCAGCCTGGAAGTGGACAGCCCCATAAAACCAAATGAGACTAACGAGGTACAGGAGTCCAGTGACAAGGGCCAGAAGGCAGAAGGGGACAAGGAAGCTGGTGATAGGGAACCCAAGGTTGAGTAAGGATATTGTTGATGTGTTGTGAGATTGTTAACCATTGTCATAGGGCAACATTTGTAGTAACTGTTAAATGAGAAACTATTTTGTTCTGTAAACCTTCATCTTAAGTGAGAATAACAGCACAATTGGAAGAGCATAGTCAATGTCACTGAACTGTGTATGTAGAAATTTTTGAAACGGTGTATCTTTGGCTATATGTATTTTCACCAAAAAAAAAAAAAAAAGGTTGAGAATTCAGAGGGTTAATATGTTGTGGGGTTGTTAACCAATGTCATAAAACAACATGTGTACTACTGTTCCGTGAGAAACTATTTGTTCTGTAAGCCTTCACCTGAAGTACAATAAAATTTTAAAAAAAGAAAAAAAAAAACTACTTTTCAGGGGACATCTAGGTCAACTGGCATAACAAAGCTTATTAAGAAAATGTTCTGCATCCTACTTCAGTGAGTGGCGTCTGGGGTCTTAAAAGCTTGCAAGCGGCCATCTAAGATACATCAATTGGTCGCAACCACCTGGAGTACAGGAGAATGAAGAACACCAAAGACACAAGGAAATTATTAGCCAAAGAGACAGAAAGGTCCACATAGACCAGAGACTTCATCAGCCTGAGACCAGAAGAACTGGTTGGTGCCTGGCTACCACCAATGACTGCCCTGACAGGGAACAAAACAGAGTCCCTAACGGAGCGGGGGAAGGGTGGGATGCAGAACTTAAGTTCTAGTAAAAAGAGAAGACTTAATGGTCTGACTGAGACTGGAGGAATCCCAGAAAGCATGGCCACTGGACTCTCCACCAACCCAGAACTAAAACAATTCCCAAGGCCAACTCTTCAGATAAAGATTGGACTAGACTATGCGACATAAAATGATACTCGTGAAGAGTGTGCTTCTTAGCTCAAGTAAATACATAAGACTAAATGGGCAGCTTCTGTCCAGAGGTGAGATGAGAAGGCAGAAAGGGTTAGGAGCTGGTTGAATGGACATGGGAAATCAGGGGTGGAAAGGATGAGTGTGCTGTCACATTATAGGGAGAACAATGAGGGTCACATAACAGTGTGTGTATAAATTTTTGTATGAGAGACAAACTTGAATTGTAAACTTGCACTTAAACTACAACAATAAAAAATATACATATATTAAAAAAAAAGAAAATATGTGTTCACTCTCAAGTACATTCAGTTTAGCATAATCAAAGCAAAAACCTACAGTTGATATAATCACGTCAATTGCTATTGACATTACTTCAGGCTCAAGAACCTTCTACCAGAAAGAAAGGTCAAAGCAAAATGGAGCAATAACTATGAAGTTCATTGTTTATATCCCTCCCAGAATTTCATTATCAACAACTAATTTATATTGAGCATTTGCTATTATGAGGCATTGTGCCAGGCATAATGGATAGAAGTGAGTCTATAAGATGCAGTCCCAGCCTTTTAAAATCTGGTTGAGCTGATTGAATACTAACATAAAGTATAACCAACCATTTACGGTAGCCTATTCTAACCACTGGTAGTCCCTGGGTGGCACAAACAGTTAAGCACTTGGGTGCTGAACAAAAGATTAGGAGTTCAAATCCACCCACAGGTATCTCAGAAGAAAGACCTGGTGACCTGCTTCTGAAAGGTCACATCCATGAAAACCCTATGGAGCAATTCTACTCTGACACACTTGGAGTTGCCATGAGTCAGAATGGATGTGATGTCAACTTTTTTTTTAATTCTAACCACTAAATGAATAATACAAAATAAGGAGTAATCACTGAGGCCTGGTACTGTCAGAAAAGGTATGATGGAGGAGGTAGGAGTTGAAAGTCAGCACTTTATCTAACATTTATTTCTTCACTCATTCACTTACCATTTATTGAGTTGGGCATCATGCTTAATGCAATGTTTTAATAAGAGTAATTGGGCAATGGTGTATACAATAGATAAGAGATACAAGAGAATCAAGAGAGATTATTCCACTATCAAAACAGTACAATTCAAATGTGTACTCTTCACTCTCACATCATCCATTAGGGGCTTGTTGAGTGTCTCTTATCTGCTGAGCACTGTGTGAGACACTTTTGTAAATTATGTAAAAGACAATCTGGTCACTTTCTATAAAGACACAGAAAACATTTAAATAATAAGTCTTTGTCAGAATGAGTGCCTACCTAGTCCTTGTTGAAGGCTTTGATCACACAATATAGGCTCAAAGAAACAGAACAAGGCAGTATGACTGCTGCAGGATCTTGGACTCACCACCCAGCTGCTTTTGACAGGCACAGGAGGACGCACCATGGCTGTGCTCTAGAAGGACATGGAGCTCCTGCCACCTTGCATATTTATTGAAGTTTTGAGAGGGGTAGGGATCACTCAACTGATTTAGGAGATTCAGCCTAGTAGGTAAAATTATCATCCTTTTCTCAGATATCCCTCCCTGCTCAGCCAACTTGTTGCTAGACTGTGTGAGGGAAAGCCACTGTGGCTATCCAGGAGAGAAACTGGTTTAAGCCTTCTCCAAGCTGTGGGAGAGTAGAATGAGGTGGGATAGGAACATAGATCCACAGATAGGATTTGAATAAGTGGGAAGAAAAGAGTTGAGCATCCTAAGCAAGGGCCTGGCATAGGCAAAGGTGCAGAGGCAGGAGTAGTTATGTCTAGTTCCCATGGCATCCAAGTGCTTAGTAGGTACTCAGTAAATACTTATGGGTGACTGAAAGACATTCAGGAAATTGGCATACATAGTATATCTCAGATTTGGTCCATAAAACAAGTGGCAATGTCTTGGTGGATGTTCAGAGCCATAAGACAAATACAACAATTTTGCCAGACACTGGTAAGTAGATTAAAACTTTTTTTAAAAAAATTTTAAAAAACGGTTATATGTTTATGTATGTATATATATGTGTGTGTGTAATTAGTGAAGGAACCCTGGTGACACAACAGTTAAGTGCTCAGCTGCTCATCGAAAGGTTGGCAGTTTGAACCTGCCCAGCGACTCCGAAGGAGAAAGACCTGGCGATCTGCTCCCATTAAGAGTATAGCCTAGAAAACCCTGTGGGGCAATTTCACTCTGTCTGATGGGGTCACTATGAGTCGGAATCAACTAGACAACACCTAACAACAACATATAGATACTAATATAGACATAGGTATAAATATACATACACACATAGGAGTAAATTGCAAAGTTCCAATAAATTCTTCAAGTAAAATATTAAATTTGGGAGAAATTTCTCCCTTGTAGCATCTTCAGGCAATACCTCAGACCCCTGGGAAGCACCCATTGACTCTTCTCTGCCATTCGGGATACTGGAGGGAAATCGCTTGAGAAGCAAGAGTAGGGGGTTTCTGTGGAACAAAAGGAAAAGGAAAAAGTGATGAAAATAGCAACTGTCATAGGCTGGGTTCTATAGAGAAGCAAAATCAGTAAAGTGTACAAATATAGAGAGAGAGAGAGATTTATATCAAGGAAACAGCTCACATGATTGCAGAGGCTAGAACGTCCCAAATCTGTGGATCAGGGTAGAGGCCTCTCGCAAGTCATGCAGCTGCAGAAGCTGGCGAGCCCAAGATCGGCAGGTCGGGGAGCAGGGCTCCCGCTCACAGGCTGTGAAGATCAACAAATCCCGAGTTCGGCAGATAAGCTGACAGTTCAAGTCTCAGGAACTGGAGATGAGACAACAGGAGGGAGCCGCAGGATCCAGAGTAAGCAAAAAGCCAGAACATCTGCTTATATTCAGATGCAGGCCACACCCCCAAGAGACTCCCTTTCATCTGACTGGCTACTCACAGTGTATTCAATCATGGGAGTGATCACATTAAAACACTGAGAATCACGGCCCAGCCAAGTTGACACACAATCTTAACCATCACAGCAACTGAGAGATAAGTTGTAAGATTCCAAACTTTTCTTGAAGAAAGATTTGCCAGTTAAGACTAAAGAAATCTTGTTATTTAAGTAAGCAGTAAACTGGTTTGATGCACTGCAACCTCACCAGTGGCTCCTTATAGATAGAAATACGAGTTCATATCAATAGGCTTCCATAGCAAAGAAAGTGTCTCGCTAGAATTTACACACCATATTTGGTGGAAAAAAAGAAAAGAAAAAGAAAATCCTGCTAGATGTAAGAATTTATAACTGTATACACAATACAAAATATATATATAAACCAAAAAACCAAACCCAGTGCCGATGAGTCGATTCTGACACATAGCAACCCTATAGGACAGAGTAGAACTGCCCCCATAGAGTTTCCAAGGAGTGCCTGGTGGATTCGAACTGCCAACCTTTTGGTTAGCAGCTGTAGCACTTAACCACCACGCCACCAGGGTTTTCAAATATATATATAATTCTAATTTAAAATAATCTGATTAAGAAAACTACAGCCCCCTCTTAAATTTGAAAATCTTTAAGACCAAAAAGAAGACAATGGTATAGCTAATAAAACTTACAATAACAGCTTATTATTAGAAATTTTAGTGATTAACTATAACTGGAAGAAAGCTGGGACCTCCAAGCTTCATTTTAGTGTTATATATTTTTGCATAAAATTTTACTAGTCTTCAGTTTCCAAATTTGCTCTCACTCTGCCTTGCTTCACGTCTTGCAGAGAGTACTTGTCAAGCAGCTTTGGGTTCCCTGAGGATAACCAGTATGGTCAGCTCAGTGTGGCTGTAAACTTCAGATCTGAATGTTGTCACCCATTTGCTCTTTCCAAAGATGCAGGGCACTTATTTCAAGACACCTGTCCTACAGTATTAGCTTTTAAAAATGCTACTGACACTGTAGCTAAAAATTTGAATGGAAAAATATTTGAGCAGGTCAGCAGCTACCCCTCCACCAAGGTTTGTTTGTTTGTTTGCTTTTTTGTTTTGTTTTTTTTGCTCATCCTTGAGAAGAATGTTTTTGTGCAGGATGACCAGCTCATGGCACCACTGGTCCTATCATTGCAAGCTTCTTAGTAATCACTGTAGATGGCCACTCAGTTTATCCAACCCATAGTGATGAGAATCATACATGAAGATGGCTGAAATAATTGGGTCAAATCTGTAGCAAGCCACTTCAGTGGTCACATAAAAATGAGGGCATACTGAAAAATCAAAATGGATCATATTCTCTACCTGCCAAATAAGAGTGATGAGGGTGTGTTATCAGCCAATTTCAGAAGGACACTAGCAAGTAAAATGTAAATCATTAATATTTACATAGGTGCAGAATAAGAATAAACAATACTGTTTATCATATAAATTTAGGCACATTTATGTCCCAAAAATCTAATTTCCAATTCATTCCATTTCATAGCAAGAAAAGTTAGCCAGTAATCGAAGCACTGGGGAGTCAGAATATTTTAAGCTAAAGTATTATTTTTAATGTTTTCTGTTTCACTATGCTGTGCTGGATTTCTTCCATTTGTCACCCTAAATCCATCTTCTACCCTTCTCTACCTTACTCTGTGCCCTGGGAGGCTGAACTGTTTGGACTACATCGGCAGGACCCCTTGTCCTCTGGCTTCCAGTTGAGTTTGACCAACAGGGGGCATAGATACAAGATCAGAGGAAGGGAGGAGAGTAAGGTCAAGTATTAACTGTTCCAGCTGTCCCTTGTGGGGTTATCCCTCCACAGAAAGTCAATTGTGGCCCATTCCACAGAGCTTCTCTGTCTCCATGTTCTAGTAACTGCTTCCTCCTCCTTGCCACATTACTGCACTATCTCATGTGGTTTCCATACTCTTGTCCAAACCTTTACAAGTAGTCCCTCTATTAAACTCTCCTCAAATCACTTAGTTTGATTTACCACAAGCTTTCAGCTGGAACTTTCAGTGAATCACAGGGTCAGTAATCTTAATAAATCATTATTTCGAATTGTTTGGCAATTAGTGCTAAATCAAAGCAATAGTTTAATAATAACACAAAGTGTGACTACTACCCTTCACCCTGTGCTTTGTTTCCCTGATAAACCTGAATCGAGGCAGATGCTTTGGGGGAAAGCTAAGAGGAAGATTCGTGAAATGTATCTCCAATATTATCACAGAGTCCTTCCTCAAGGATATAGGGCCTTGCTTTTATTAAAGTGGCTCTACTGGCTGTCTTAGAGTCCCTGGGTAGAGCAAGTGCTTAAGTGCTTGACTACTAACCAAAGGTTGGTGGTTTTGAATCCACCATGAGGCACTTTTTAAGAAAGGCCTGGGTATCTGTTTCCAAAAAGTCACAGCCTCAAAAACCCTAAGGAGAATGGTTCTACTTTGCACACATGGGGTTGCCATGAGTCAAAACTCAGTAGCAACTGGATTGATCCTTTTGGTTACAAGCTGACTTGGGGACAGAAAGCAAGCAACTCTATCAGGTTGACTCAAGTCAGTCCTCTATTCACCAAATGTGTAATTTTTTGATAATATATACCAAATAGATATGGTTATCTAGTCTAGTCCTTGCTGTTGTTGTTAGTTGTCTTTGAGTCAGCTACAACTCATAGCAACCCTGTGTATAGCAAAACAAAATGTTGCCTGGTCCTGTGCCATCTTCATGGTTGTTGGTACGTTTGAGTCCATTGTTGCAGCTACTGTGTCAATCCATCTCATTGAGGGTTTCCCTCATTTTTGCTCATCTTCTATTTTACTAAACATGATATCCTTTTCTACCTATTCGCCTTTCCTGATGATGTATTCAAAGTAAATGAGTTGTAGTCTTGCTATCCTCATTTCTAAGGAACATTCTGGTTGTATTTCTTCTCAGACTGATTTGTTCATTCTTTTGGCAGTCCATGGCATATTCTATTCTTCACCAAGACAACAGTTAGAATTTTAGTCCCTACTGGGTGTGTGACAATTCTCCATGGCAAAGCTGCATGCTTTCTATCGGTTTTGTTCTGGGCCACCTTTTAAAGAATATTTGTATAGCAAACATCCTTGAAGACAGAAATAATGTGTCCCTTTAGGGCAGAGGGCAGATTTGTGTCCTGAACAAGATAATAAAGTTAAGGCCTCTCTCCAGGGCAGGGACACAATACCCAATAAGCAAGGTACACACAGGCTTACATATGCTTACTTACTAATCTGTAGTGCACGATTTCACCTGTTTTTCACCGCATCAAAGATGTGGCAAAACCTGTAAAATCGTGCGCTGCATATTACAGTAGTTAAGCACAATTAAGTCCATGCGTACCTTGCTTGCTATAAACCTATGTGTACCTTGCTTACTGGTTAATCCACCCCTGCTCCAGGTTTGCTTGCAGCCCATTATAAAAGATTAAGGTCTCTCAACTGTGATGCAAACCCAGTGCATACACAGCATCCACCTGTGCCTCTCCAAATCATCCCAGAGGACTTGGGAGGTAAGGGGAGCCAACGCAAATGTGAAGCTTATACTGCCTGCTGTACTGTGGGTAAAAAAAGTCCTTTGTCTCTGATCCAGGTCTGTCATGTCTTCTCCAGCATCTATGAAACTGTGGCAGGCTAACCTGTTAGCTTGCAAAGAGAGTAAAATTGCAGACCCTTCATTGTTTTTAACAGTTGCAGTGGTTAAGCGCCCAGCTGCTAACTGAAAGGTCAGAGGTTCGAACCCACCAGCCACTCTACAGGAGAAAGATGTGGCAGTTTGCTTTCATAAAGATTATAGTCTTGCGAACACTGTGGGGCAGTTGTACTCTGTCCTATAGGGTCACTATGAGTTGAAATCAACTTGACAGCAATGGGTTTGATTTTTTTGAAAGGACTACAAGCTCAGTTAGCCACCACTCTGAAGTCAGGCCATTCTATCAGACCTGCTGCCTTTTATACTAACTGCAACCACTTTTCCTCTGGCCATTAAGTATCGCTGCTTGGCTTCTACCATGTCTTGTTCCTCTCATCCTTATGGAAATTGTTGCTGTTTATTGTTGCTGTCAAATCGATTCTGACTTATGGCGACCTCACGTTACAGAGCAGAACTGCTCCATAGGATTTTCTTGTCTGTAATCTTAACAGAAGCAGAACACCAGGCCTTTTCTTCTGCAGTACCACTGGGTGGGTTTGAACTGCCAATCTTTAGCTTAACAGTTGAGGGCAAAGGGAACCTACATCAACTGCACTATTCCTCAGTAACAGCCACAATTACAAATAGCCACTAAAAGTATCTTACCAAAGCATGTTCCAAAGACGGTACCATTTCTTTTAGCAATGTATTTTCTCTAGACTTTAATGAAGAGAGTGTCTTCTGGGCCTTCTAGGGGAACCAAAGTTAGAGGGTGGGTGATTGGGTGGACTGCCCATGAAAAATTCACTCTAGCACCCTGATTTCCAAAGTCTTTACATTTTTTCCTCCACATTATGCCAAGGAAATTTTGGCATCTTGACTTCATTTAGTGTGGACCTGTTGAATCCAGGTTTTAGTTGTCTAGAATCATTCCAGCTGCTCCAGTTAGCAGACTAAAACTCTGATAAGCACACCCATACTGGTAAGTCGGTCAAATCTAACATTATGATCTTTCCTTACTGGTCATCCTCAGAAGACATTCCCACACTAATCTCCATGTTTGATTATAAAAATTAACAAACTACTTTAATTCTTTTGGTATTTAAGCTTTCTTCTCCTTCTGCATTTGATTTTTCTATTTATCCCTCCAGGTCATGTTGGATCTGACTTCACTTGTAGGTTTGGAGTTCAATAAGGGGTAGGACAAAAGTAAGGTGTGAGGATTGGCTTCCTCTTCTAAGCTGATTCCATCAGAGAGGATGTGCTGGTTGGGTTTGCAAGGGGACTGGGGGTTCATAGCACTGCCAAGCATTTCAAATCCTTTTATGTATACCCATTCCAGGTTCTGTGGTGTGACTTTTTCGTAAACAACGCCCTAACTTATGCATAAGAAACCAGGTCAAGGAGTCCTACTCCAGGTCAAAATTCTGTGTGATCTTTCAAGCCCAAGCAAACGCAATTACAAGGCTTTGCCTGTCAGACTCATGTGGGAAAGGTGCCCTCCCCTACCAGACTTGGTGCATAGTCAGTGCATTCCAGTCTCTGGAGGGAGTTGCAGTCGAGGACTCAGGTCCTCCCCAGCAGACTATGCTCATACACATAGGTGCATTCCTAGCCCAGGTGCCTTCATTTGGAGACTTCTTTATGGGGTGGGGGAGAGGGAGATGACCAGCTAAGACACTTCCCAGGCACCTCCAGGGAGACCTTCTTATGAGAGGGAGGCCTTGACTAAAGCACTCTTCTCCACTCTGACTCAGTACTTTTCCACTCCTAGCCCTACCCCTCTCCCTCTCCCCAGCTCCATAAAATGGTGGAAGCCTTTTGTTCAGAATGCCTTGGCCATGAGAACTCCCTACCTATGCTGCATATCACCTGATTGACCCTCACCTGGCACCTCATGGCAGGGGAGGGGGGTGGCGAGCAAGCACTTCTTTCCTTCTTGCCTTTTGCTTACATTATTGCAGCAAGTGAATAAGGGCTTAATTATTACTTTCAGTTTGACTCATGCTCCTGATTTTTTTATCTGGTTCCCTACCATCTCAGCATCTGGACACAGGCAAGGCTATAATTCAATTATGTTGTAAGTCAGCAACCTCCTGGATCATGCTTTACATTAGGTTTTTGGCTAACTCAACCCTAGTGACATTTCACTCAGTCAACAGGAAGTTTGGAGAAATAGGATCCAGAAAATGGGCAAGAATGAAAAAAGTCTATGCAGCTAAGGTGGTACCACAGCAACAGCCTTCTCAGGTCTGTAATCACTGGACAGTTGCTGCTGCAGCACTGGGCTCATCATTCCACCAAGTGAACCACCTCTGACTGCCCATGTATCTTTGTGTTCCTCATTCAAGGTTCAAAGTCCCAGGGAATTACCTTTGCTTGGCTGGATGAGCATAGGACAAATGCCTCCACTCCAATTCTGGGGGTGGGAGTGGGAGGGTAGATGGATTATTTTACTCCCTTTGGCTCCCATAATGAGAGGTGTGGTCCTGCATTCTTAAATTTTGTGGATACCCCTAAAACAGGAAGGGTTTTTAGATGATGGATAGTCAATAAAATGTCAAATGCCCACTGTAGACAAGGAGAAGTTTGTACCTGAAGTTAGATAGTGGCATAGTTTCCTAGTCCTATAACAGAAACACAAGTGGGTGGTTTGAAAGAACAGAAGTTTATTTTTTCACAGTTCTGGGGGCTAGAAGTCCAGATCAGGGTCTCAGTAATGTTGATGCCTTCTGTGAGCCTCTCTCCTAGTTCTGGTGTCTGCCAGTGATCCTGGTGTTCCATTCCTTTGCTTGTAGATGATCCTCACATGTTGTCTGGATGTGTGTGTGTGTGTGTGTCTTTGTCTATTCTGGTCTTTTAATAACTCATAAGTGATTAGGTTTAGGATCTCTCCTACAACTGATTGATTATATCACATTAGATTTCATTATAGAAGATGATTACATCACATTAGATTACATTGTGGAAAATGATTACATTACATTCAATGTAATATAATTAGAGTACAGTACATTTGATTACATCCACAGATATAGAGGTTAAGATTCCAACACACATTTTGGGGGGATACCATTCAATCCATACAGATGGTATGGCTCAGCTTCAGTCTAACCAATAGCAAGCAGTGGTAATGAAAACACCAAAAGAAATGGGAGCTCCCCAGGTAAACATGGAAGAAAGAAGAGCAGCTAATAAGAAAGAAAATGCAGCAGTAGGAAAACAGATCACAGGTTCAAGACATAAAACTGAACATAAGTATTCATCTGTTCTCTCTAACTCCCACTGAAATGATGGCAGAAATTTACAAAATAAAGCCACAGAAGCTCTGGAAAGTTAAAAGTGATGTGTAGCAGAGACTAAAAATTGTTCCCCAAGATGTTCTTCCTTTCCTTTGTGATAATAGAAACCCCCATTTTTCCCTGGACACATGACCACTCAGAAGAAAGAGTACAGTTATCAGCCCCCCCCCCCAACACTTTGCAGATACATGTGGTCATGTTATTAATTTCTGGCCAACAGGAAGTGAGCAGAAATGAGGCATGCAACTTCTGGTTCATGCTTCTTTTTCCATTTTCTGCTAAACGGAATGAAGACTTGATGATGAGCTATTTTGAACTATGTGGAAGAAGGGTAACATTCTAGAGAGAGTAGAGAAATCAGAAGGGCCTGAGCTCTTGACATCTTGGAATCACCATACATCTCTGAACTGCTTATGCCTAAACTATTACGTAAGTGATAAACACATTTTTATCTTGTTTAAGGCACTTTCATTTTGGTATTCTGTCATAGTATTTAAATATATACCCTATTTAATAGAGGGTACCACCAGCACACCAAAATAGACCCTTGGGAATGATCTGGTTTAAAAAAATCCGTGACAAAACTCAACAAATGTACAAAAGCTATAGTTAACACAGTTAAAACAGAACACTTACCTTCCTCCACAAAAAAAAAAAATCAAAGGCTTGGGAAATAAAAGGAGTTGGTCATCAGTATTTGATCTGGTAATTAACGAAAGGATAGAACAGCTGCAAAAGTGGCCAGTTGCAGCGTTAACCCCCAGACAGAGCCTTAACTACAGACCTCTAAAGTAGGAGTTCTTTTTAAACTCTTATTTTTCTCCAGATACATTATCTGCTGTAAGTTTTAATTATGCAATTAACCATGCCCTAGAGCAGTGGCTGGAGTCTTGGGTGGTGCAAACAATTAATATATGGGGCTACTAACTGAAAGATTGGAAGTTTGAGTCCACCTAGAGGTACCTCAAAAGAAAGGCCTGGTATCTACTTCCCCCCTCAAAAAAAAAAAAAAAATCAGCTATTGAAAACTCTGTGCAACACAGTTCTACTCTGACACACATGGGATCGCCATAAGTCAGAATCAACTCAACAGCAACCAGTAGATCAGTGGTTCTCAAATGTTAGCCTGCATCAGAATCACCTAGATGGCCTGTTAGAACATAAATGCCTAGTTGTTGTTAGGTGCCGTCCAGTTGATTCTGACTCATAGCGACCCTATGTACAACAGAATGAAACATTGCCCAGTCCTGCGTCATCCTCACAATCATTGCTATGTTTGAGCCCATTGTTGCAGCCACTGTGTCAATCAATCTCATTGAGACTCTTCTTCCTTTTCGCTGACCTTCTACTTTACCAAGCATGCCGTCCTTCTCTAGGTTCCTCCTGATAACGGTTCCAAAGTATGACCACTAATAAACTTTTGTCTCTATGCATTTGCCTATTCTAGATATTTCATATACATGAGATCATAGAATGTTTGTCCTTTTGTGTCTGGCTTATTTCACCCAGCATAATGTTTTCAAGGTTCATCCATTTTGTGGAATGTATCAGAATTTCATTTTTCCTTACGGCTGAATAATATTTCATTGTATGTATATACCACATTTTGTTTATCCATTCATCTGTTGATGGACACCTAGGTTGTCTCCACCTTTTGTCTGTTGTGAATAATGCTGCAATGAACATTGCTGTACCACTATACTTTTTTTTAATTAACTTTATTGAGGTATAGTTCATATACAACAAAATGTTCCCATTTTAAGTATACAGTTCAATAAGTTTATATATATATATATACATATATATCTCCAAGTAGCCACTGTCACAGAGCCCACGTTTTATTCATCTAATAACTGGTTATAGGACCCCATGAGGCCATAGCAGAGAGTTGAGGGCAAGACAGTAATCATAGGTAGTAGGTACCATGAGCCATTTACATGGGCTGTTTCTTAGTGACTTCTGGACAGGTTAGGGCCAGGTCTTGTAATTGGCACTTCTATTTTATAAAACTGGCGTGCCAAGTTTTATAGTTCAATGATCAGATATTAGCTAGTTTGTGATGAGGGGTTTAAGTTGTATTGCCACTTAGAGTCCCAGGGTCAGGTGTTCAGTTTCTATCCAGGCCCAGTAGCAAGCTAAGAACTGCTTTACAAATGAAGAATATTTACAGCCTGGCCTTCCACTAAAACCACAGGAGGCTGCCCTGGGTTTGCCAGAGTCTCCATACAGCATCTCTACTGCCACATACACTTTCAATGCCACAGGATCTTTGAGGTCATAAGGCTCAAGTGGCATGACAGCCTACACAGATAAATATGGTATGTGTTGGTGTTATCTCCAAAATCCAAAGAATCCAAAGAGGCCCATCAAGCACTGCCTCTTTCTTCATGGTGGATGGTGCAAGGTATTCAGCTTGTTCTTCTCTTTGGAAGGAATTTCCTAATATGCTTGAAACCACTGGGCCCCTTGAAACTTCACTGGAGTGGCAGGGTCCTGAACTGTCACAGGGTTCATCATACACCCTCTGGTGTATGTATTTTCTATTTCCTGCTTACCAGGTCAAATTAACATAATATCATCAATGTAATGGGCCAGTGTGGTATTCTGTGGAACACAATAAAAATGTATCTTTGTCTCTACTATGTAAATGCAAACTGCTTCTGATTTTGCCCGTTGATTGGGATGAAGAAGAATGCACTTTCCAGATCAATAGTTGCACACAAGCTTAACCATCACACTCCAGGACACCTATGATTAGGTGGGGCCAACTGTATAGTCATATTCACAGATAGATCTGCATGCTATGCAAGCACCAGCTGGAAATGGAAGATCACTGCCAGGCCAGGCCTGGTTGCTAATAACAGGGAGTCAAGTCAAGAAGGTAACACTGCCACTAGTTTCTTAACAACGAGCCCTGGAATTCTGCTAGAAGACCTCAACTGTGCTGGCCACTTCACTTCCACTTTCCAAGCAAGTGTATCTAACTGCCAGCAGCCCAAAGCAGCAAGGAAACAGATATCCCCTGGAGCCTCCAGAAAGGAATGCAGCCCTGCTGACATCTTGGTTTTAGTTAGTCCTTTAAGACCCATGTCAGACTTTTGACCTCCAGAACTGTAAGTTAATAAATATATTTAAGCCACTAAGTCTGTAGTCATTATTATGACAGCAATAGAAGACTAACAGACCAGGCAAGGTATTTTTTCCCCTTAAGTCTTCCTCCTTGGGGACACTGATTAAAAGTCAGGGTCCCTGAGAACAGGGTGGGGGGAGTTGAAAAAGCTTGTTCCTGGGACAATTTCCTGATTCTGATATCCTGATCTACAGGTGGTTGGTTCTAAGGAAAGTGTCAAGCAAAAGGGAAAAAACAGAGATGTTCTCCTGTTTTTAGCTCCTTTCCCAAGTAAGAAAATTGGAAAGCACAAATCATAAGATTTATACTATAGGAGCAAAAATGTCCAATTCTACCTCTACATAGTAAAGATGTTACATAAATAGCACCAGTTATATTTTCCCTGCTGAACTTCATTTATCTGCTGCACAGATAGTCACTCTTCTGTGTGAGATAGGAATCCCTCCTCCTCTCCCTCATATCCTACCAATGTAAAATCATATAGGTCATTTGCTCATGAGTTTACACAGGGCAGTCAACAGCCTGAAATATATGAGATAATTAGAAAGCAAAACTGAAGTTCCATAGACACCACTCCTCACATTTGAAGAATTATTCCTCTTAGGACACAGGACAAAAATTCTCCCATGAATTCTCCTTACCAGTTAACCAGCTGCCATCATGTTGATTTTGACTCATGGTGGCCCCATGTGTGTCTGAGTAGAGTTGTGCTCTATAGCGTTTTCCATGGTGGATTTTTTGGAAGTAGATCTCCAGGCCCTTCCTCCAAGGAGCCTCTGGGCGAGCATGAACCTCCAACCTTTTGGTAAGCAGCCTTACTTTATGTAAATTAAAGCCTTCCCTTTATGGCGATCACCATAGTCTAGCATGTAATGTACAGATAAATGGCATATTAAGTTTTATCTAAATCATAAAATAATTTGTCCCAGAATAAAAGTGTTTTTCTTTTCTCACATTTTTTTATAACGCACAGAAACTTCTTCCTGCTCAGAAATACCTTCTCTCCCAAATTTTCTGAATTATCTAGTTTTGAATTGATTATTCAGTTATTTAGACTTTTCATTCCTTTTAGCCTGTAACTTGATATCACAGAAGTGTCATTTAAATCAGTCTGAAAATAAAACTTCAACTTAAACGAGGTAAAAAAAAACTTTCCCACCAGATAGAGCTACCGTAAAGCTCATCTAGAGAGTAATAAATTATAGAAAAGGTAATTTATTATTTACTGTGCAAGTTGTTTGCACCATTCACAGTATCCTCTTCTCTTCAGTGACAAAGGACAACCTACACTACTAAGTATTATCAGGTGGCTTAAGATATTTTATCACTTTTCTCGTGTGGAAACTAGAGTCTTACAGTCATTAACCCAGTAATTCTAGTCACAGGCCTTTGAAGATGAGGCCAAACATCCTATCCATTTAAATATTTATTTCAATAGTTTAAAAAAAGAGCCTTAATATAAAAACCCAATATGAAAGTATACTGAAGGAATAAATCTGAATCAACAATGTAAAAATTAAAACGGTAAGCAAAGAATGCCGCCAGGAATTACTGTTAGCTAAGCCCTGAAAATGTGGGGAATAGGACCTGGGATGAAAGGAGAAGCAAGCCCAAGTCAGATACACAGGGGAAAAGAAACCCTAGCACTGCAATTCCCAAACTGTGAGCTGAGAAGCCGCAGGATAGCTGCAGTGAACTCACAGAAGCACCTTGGGGTATTGAATATTTTGAGCAAGGCCTGTCAGACACCACCAAGAACTCCTATAATTAAGTTCTTGGAATCTAATTACTTAATAAATGGAGCTATTAGATATTTCTTTGGCCCAGGAAAGCCATGAAAAAAATTACTGAGTTACTAAGGGTGCTGTGAAACAAGAAAGTTTGGGAAGCTCTGCTCTAGGGACATGCTAGGGTTCAAAGGACATAGCCTGCACAGAGTATTTTCAGAAAAGCAGATTAAAAGTGGAAAGGACAGTGCCTCCAGCTTCCATATGGAAGCATGGTAGGGTCTTTTCCTTCACTCCATCCTGGCTCTAAAGTTAACTCTGGTGTCTATTGCTCTGAATGTATTACAGGATCCCTATAAAGTCAGCAAAATTCACTTTAAAATCAGTGAATATCACTCTTACTTAACAAAAGAAACAAAAGAAAAACTGATTTTGCAATGCTGGTTTTAGGGCCAAATAACAGGACATGTAGTGTGCAAAATTCTAAAATTTAAATATCACTTTCCTACCTCCTAGGAAAGAAATGAATTAATTTTATGGTAAGATTAATTCAGCATCTTCAGTAACAGCCCATTATAAAAGTTTTAAAACTTACTCTAAATCAAACTTTTTCTATAAAGGTCCAGGAAGTAAATATTTTTTTGATATTTTTTACAAACCATTCTTAGCTCATGGGCCATACAAAAACAGATTGCAGGCTATAGTTTCCCAACCCCTGCTTTGAATCGTAAGAGCCACTGAACAAATGACATGAAATATTTAAAAAATTTCCAAGTCAGTGTAATTCATTTTTATTTTAACATGGTAAACAGACATTTATATTTAACTTAAATTTACTAAAACTTACAAATATATCTGTAGTATTTATCTACCAAAAAAAAAAAAAAAAACTTGAGAGAAGTCCCTTTAAGATAAGGTGGAACACATATAAATACAAAACATGCAGACAAATAGAGATATGGTGATGCACATCAAGTTTCTATAGTTTTATCTGTTATAGAGGTGAGGAGGGGAGGGAAGGTAGCGATGAATAAGGCATTATGTCCTCAATGAAGCTTAAAATGTAGCCTGAAAGGTGTGGTGGGTAAAGCTGAAATTTAAAAAAGTGAGCAAATGCTCAGCTTCAAGAGTCAGATTTGAAAGTTTGTTATGACACCCTGTCTTAGTTATCTAGTGCTACTATAACAGAAATACCACAAGTGGATGCCTTTATCAAACAGAAATTAATTGTCTCACGGTTTAGGAGGCTAGAAGTCCAAATTCAGGGTGCCAGCTCTAGGGGAAGGCGTTCTGTCTATGTTGCTCTGGAAGAAGTTCCTTGTCATCAATCTTCCCCTGGTCTAGGAACTTCTTTGTGCAGGGACCCTGAGTCTAAAGGACACGCGCTCCTGGCTTTTCTTGCTTGGTGGTAATGAGGTCCATCTCCTCTCTGCTTGCTGCTCTCTTTTATATCTCAAAAGAGATTGACTCAACATACAACCTAATCCTATAGATCAAGTCTTGTCTCATGAATATAATTTCCTATAATCCTGCCTCATCAACATCACAGAGGTTAGGATTTACAACACATAGGATAATTACATCAGATCACAAAATGGAGGACAAACCACACAATACTGGGAATCATAGCCTAGCCAAGCTGACATGTGTTTTTGAGGGACACAATTCAATCCATAACACACCTGTACCATTTTTATTTTATTCCCCACTCATTTGGTGGATAAGGAGCTTTGATGGCACAGTGGTTAAGTGCTGGGATGCTATCCGAAAGGTCAGCAGATTGAAACCCACCAGTAGCTCAACAAGAGAAAAAACCTGGCGATCTGTAAAGGTTACACCCTAGGAAACCCTATGGAGCAGTTCTCTCTGTCACATGGGGTTCTATGAGCTGGAATGAACTGACGACATACAACAACAACATTTGGTGGACTGACCATCTTCCCTCCCATTTTGGGTGTCACCCACATAGGGTTCATGCCCTGGAGCAGTCAAGCCAATGAAATATACTCCAAGTCAGAAAGAATGAGAAAGTTTTATTTAGGAGGCGTCCACCACCGGGGATCTGACAGCAACGCAGGCTATCTCTATGGAGTCCCAAAAGGCATTTTTACATTAGGGCTTATATATGATTTTTACAAAGGTTAGAAGTGTCGTTATTTATTACAAGGCAATTACAAGAGACTTTTTATCATACATGCCAGACATCTCCTTATCAGGCTAAAGATATATGTATCTGACATCTGGGCTCTAATCTTCCGGTGGCGGGGGGGGGGGGGGGGGTTGTAAGCCACAGGTGGCCGGACAGAGCAAAACAAAGTCATTAACAAAGGTTATGTGAAAAGGAGAAGGCAAAGAAAAAAGAAAAGAAACTTTTAAGTTCATCATGGTGTTACATCAAGCTCTCGGTCACCCATTTTGAAAAGGAGAAAACATGCTGAGGAGTATTAGAGTCATACAGGGGAGAAGAGAAAATGAAACATTACAAAATTAAGCATACTCTACCTGCTCAGATCTTCCCCCTGTATTCTTGCAACCTTTAAAACTAAATTGACTTAATCTTTTGACTGGTTAGCACAATCTCAGACTCTCGGCCAACATATTCCTTAAAACAAACAAAAAAACGGAGGCACCTTATCTAGAATAATATTAAGCTCTAGGCAAAAAAAATCACCATAACAGAGAAGCCTCTTTCAAATTAGGTAGAGTATATATAAATATATAGCTAGACAAAAGATACGGTTTCAGTTATCTGTTCCCGTTCTTTGTCGATCTTTTGAAATTTGAATGTGTACGAGTTTTAAACACAAGTTCTAAATGCGACAGGACACTGGGTATCTGCAGCTGCTTCTAAAACTAAATTATCTAAATTAATTCTATCTTTATGATTCAAAATGACCAAGCAGCCTACCCCTAAATTCTAGCAATTAAGAGAAAACTAGGCGGCGTTTCCCATTCTTTGCCTTCTTATTCCAGCCGGTTCCCATATTCATTCTCAAAGAGAATCGGAGAACTTTGGTACAGAAAACGGCTTTCTCTCTTTCAGTTCAACTCTAAAGTAACTGCCCCCTAACTAGGCTTTCTTTAAACTGAAATAAAGTCAGCAGAAGAAGAACGTAGTAGGTGTTCCTCAAGTCTTAAACAATTCTTGTCGCCTTCAGAATCATTTTCAAGGGCCACTGGGACAGCCTAGCACTACCGCCTACAACCTCGACCCACATTTTCCTTCTTTCTACCTTTCACGCCCAACTTCACAGCCCCGCCCCCTCCAATGACCAATCAGAGAATGATATGTAAGCCGGATGGGGCGGGCCCTGCTTGGCGCTGACAACGAATCACATCCCTCAGACAGCAGGGGCGGAAGCGGAAAAGACCCGAAACCTTGCTTTGGCCTTGTGTTCCGCGGTGGGGGATGTCCTGTAGGAGCGAATGAGGGAATACAGGGGTCTGTGGGTTTGAGGCCTCGCCTCTTATCTATCAGCATAATTGGGCGAAGAAACACTTGCGAGCGCGGGAGGGAGGAAGCTCAACCCTCAAAGAAAGCGAGCTGACAGTCAGCTGTGGGGCAGAACTGGACTGTGTGGAGGGTCCCTAGAGGCCGATCCTGGTCGGCGCCTCACTCCTCCAAGCTATGGTACAGGCAGAGCTCAGGGCGATCCTCAGGTGAGGACAGCAGCTCCGCCCGAGAGTTCCACCACAGAGGAACCGGGTCGATGCAGAGTGGGGAAGAAAAGATGTCCGCACAGCTCCCTGGTAGCACCCTGACCGGCCGCAGTTGCGGCAGCAGCAGAAGCAGAAAGCTCAGCGCGCACCGAGGAGGCAGCTTGAGCCGCTGGTAGAGTCGCCCAACAGCTCTTTCTCCGTAGCGCAGGGCTATCTAGTACAATCTCCGTCACGCTCTTTTTCCTTACGGATTTATGCGAAAACATGCCTTGCACTTGTACCTGGAGGAACTGGAGGCAGTGGATTCGACCTTTAGCGGTGGTTATCTACCTGGTGTCCATAGTTGTTGCGGTTCCCCTGTGCGTGTGGGAATTACAGAAACTGGAGGTAAGAGGGTCCCTGCACCACCGGCCTCTACCCTTTCTTCAACCAATCTGCCCATCTAAGGTTGGGAAAGATATCCCTTTCCCATTCCTACCCTCCCCCAGACTTGGTATCCTGATCAACATCTCATGTCAGTGAGAGCCCAGTCTGAGGGAATAAACCTGTCTGGTTTCTTGTTCACGATTTTAAAAGTATGCTACAGGTAGGTGGAGGTGGAGCTGGTTTGAGAAAATAGGGTATATTAAGGCGGTTACTTAAGAAGAGCACTGTTTTTTCAAGTATTTCTCAATTTCCTGGAAGGTAATTTTATTCGTGAAATCTGATCTCTTCTGATAGTGAGTTCACCTCAACTAGATCACATAAACCACCTTGAAAACCGTGTATTGAATTTTATTAGCTTTTAACTAGCTTATGAATTAAAGGGTTCTAGTTTGTTTTACTTTTGAAATTAGCTCTTAATCAACAAAGGTTTTGCAAAAAGTTTCCTGTATATTTTTTGATGTCATATTCTTATTATGACATCAGTAAGGCACCACAAGCAGTCTGAAAGTCCCTAAGGTAAATACTAAGGTGTATACTTAAAAAAAGTTGTATAATAAAGTTTAAATTCAGAGTTAATAAAAACCAGAAAGTACTTTCACTTCTCAGTACCTGTATACAAGACATATTTACAACTCCATGACACTTTTAGGTCCATTTATATTGTGGAAATGATTTTTACCTACTTAAAATGTATTTCATATGTAATTGTGTTCTGTACACTTTTTGTTGACTTTCTCATACTGGCATAGTCCATACAGTTATTTTTAATGATAATGTAATATCCTACTCCATTAGACATTTCTTATTTGTTAGATATTTTTTCCCCATTATTTGTCTACCAAAATTCAACTGTAAATATATTTATGCAAATATGGTTTTCCCATTCTTTTCAGATATTTCTTTGGAATCTGGTGTAGGAACTACTTTTGAAGTTAATGCTATATATATATAGATACCTATTTTAAGACTTCTCTCAGTTGTTGGTTTCAATTCTAGTTTAAATGCCACTAGCTTTTAAGGAAAACTTTAATCAGCAGTCTACTAAAACAAGTTTGAAACTACATTTGTTTAGCATTAAAGGTTAGTAATATGGTGGTGTCTTTTTTTTTCCCCCTAAGTATTCTTTTCCAAGGAACACTTTCTTCAACATTTATAATAGAAAGACTAGGTTAAATACTGATTTTACTTTTTCTGTATCCCAGCATACTGGCAAAAACAATACTTTGAACCAGGAGCATCTTAATATTATTTGGCAGCATATTTAATGAGCTATACCTTTTAAGCTGAGAGATCTGTGTGACAAAATAAGCAGTCTTTGACTCCTTGGAGTCATCTTTACTGCTCTCTTTCTCTCACACCTCACATTTAAGCTGTTAGCAAATCGGGTTGACTCTACTTTCAAAATATATCTAGAATCTAGCCATTAATCTGACCACCTCTCATCATCTCCACTGCTAACAAAATATCTTGCCTGGACTTTTCTCAACACAGCAGCCAAAATGATCCAATTAAAACATGTCACATTTTGTCTGTCCTTTTCTTAAAGCTTTCCAGTCAGTCCTAGTCCCAGAGTAAAAGCCTGTATTTCTGTATGCCTAATTAGGCCCAACATGATCTGATACCACCCCTACCCCCTCCCCCTCTGACTTTCCTCAGTTCCTGGGCTTTTACTACACTGGTTTGCTCAAGTGTACCAGGCATGCTTCTTCATTAGGACCTTTGCAGTAAATGTTTCCTCTTGATAGAATTCACTTGCCCCAGATGATATTCTCATTCCTGTACCTCCTTCTGGTCTTTACTCAAATGTCACCTGACTACCCTATTTAAAATTGCAAACTTCTCCTCAACACTTCATATCCCCTTCCCTAAAACTTTATCTTGAAAGCACTCACCACCATATAACAAAGTATATATTTTACTTATTTTCTCTTCCCCTCCTGCTCCCCGAGTGTCTAATACTTGAATTAATTAATGAATGTTTGAGTCTCAGTGATGAATCGGGCCTTGTACTATATTGTTAGAGATAGAAACATGGCATCTACCTTCATGAAATTTAGTGGTGGAGACAGACACAACCATCAAAAACAAAATAAAATTGCATAAAATGCTATGGAGGAAACTAAAAAAATCTGAGAAATTAACAGAGGAAGGGCAATGTTTTTATACAATTTTTGAAGACCACTGTACCAGTTATAGAAAATTAAGTGGAAGTGTAGGGAAGTTAGAAAGTTAAGATATAGAGGATGCCTGGGCTACTAAGATGGCCTGCATCAGGATAGCCCAAGTGGAGACAGAAAACTGAATCGTAAGTATCCTGGGAAGTGAACAACTAGGACTTGACAGTGGATTGGAGTGGAGAGGAAAGGCACAGACAGAAAGGGAGAAATCAAGGATGACACCAGGGTTTCTGACTCAAACAACCGGGTATATGGTAATATTGGTTACGTAGGTAGAGAATTGAGGGATAGGGACAGGTTTGAGAGAAATTGAGTTCTGTTTTGGATATTTAGTTTGAGGTATACGAGGGACATTCAAATGGTCATGCCAAGTATGCAGTTGTATATGCAAGTCTGGAGCTCAAGATTGAGCTACAAATATGAATGTGGGGTTGGTCAGAACATAGATGGTGTTTAAAGCCGTGGGGATAAATGAGATTATAAAGGGGAAGAAGAAAAGGCCTAGGACCTAGCACCAGTATTTAGAAGTCAAATAAAAGAATAGGAGCTTACAAAGAAGATGAAGTAGCCATCAGTGGGGAAGAGGACTGCAAGGAGATAGTGTCAGGAAAGCCATGATAGGAGAGTGTCTCAAGAAGGACAAAACAGTGAGCAATGTTCCATGCTGCTTACAGGTCCGTTGGTTTTTCACAAGATATAAAGGTCAGTGGCAATACATTAGAAGTGGTTTTAGTGAACCTTTAATGGCCAAAACAAGAATGGAGTTGTTTGAAGAATAAATGTCAAGTGAAGAAGTGGAATCAGGGTAGGATGACAAGTTTTTGTTTTGAGAATTTTGGCTCTGAAGGAGACCTGAGGAATGAATGGTGCAGTGGAGAGGAGTGTGAGATTAAGGGAAGATATTTTTTTCTTATTGTTTTTAAGATTAGAGGCATTAACTAGAGCATGTCCCCAAGATTTAGGTATGATCTTGTTTAATCCTTTTAAAAATCCTAAAGTAGAGGAATTATTTTATAGATGTGAAAACTGAAGTAGAGAGATAAGTGACTAAGGTGACATTGTGCTAGGCGCTCTACTGTCCTTATCATTCTCTTAATCATTATTCACTGAGTGAGTTTAAGTGTCTAAAATGCATGACACTGTTAACAGCACTTAGTAGGTGCTCAATCCAAAAAAAAAAAAAAAACCTGTTGCCATCAATTCCAACTCATAGTGACCCTGTAGGACAGAGTAGAACTGCCCCATAGGATTTCCAAGGAGCGGCTAGTGGATTTGAACTGCTGACCCTTTGGTTAGCTGCCGAGTTGTTCACCACTGCACCACCAGGGCTCCAGGTGCTCAGTAAGCCCTAATTATTGCTATTGTTTTTTTAAATATAACCATTAGCATTGCCTGGGAGCAGAAATTTTTCTTGTGCAGTAGCATCTTAGATAGGCCTAGACTCTCTGTCCTATAGGGTTGCTATGAGTGAGAATTGACTCCATGGCAGCAGGTTTGGTTTTGGTTTATTGAGCACTAATGGAGCCCTGGTGGCAGAATGTTTGGGCACTTAACTACTAACCCAGAGGTCTGCTGTTCAAACCCAACAGCAGCTCTGCAGGAGAAAAGACCTGGCAATCTGCTCCTGTAAAGATGACAGCCTGGGAAACCCTATGGGGCAGTTCTGCTCTGTCCTGTAGGGTTACCATGAGTCGGAATCAGAATCGACTCAGCGGCACACAAAAACAACAACCACTGAACACTTTAGTTGGCTTATTTTTAGGGACAGTTTTGTATGAGAAGTGCTTATTTTTTTAAACACTAGAATTATGATGCTCACACAGTGGGAGCAGAGACTGTGGAGATTGTTATAGTCCACCCCATGCTGGGGAATATACTCATTTATTGGAATGTCAGGCTGACCATCTGCACTACTTGCTTACTTTGGCTGAGCATGTATAATTGAAGTCAAGTAAGTTAAATGCACACGTGATGTCACCATGCTCTGTAGTCGTTTTGCCCTGCCCCACTCATCCCTGCATCCCAGGTAGCCGCGCTCTGTCAGTTGCTCTTCTCTACCCTTCAGCAGGTTTATACTCAGAAATTACTGTCTCCTGTTCTTCTTGACTTTCTGCTTTGAAAGCATTTGACTGAGGGAGAATCAATTCACTCCTGACACTTGGCTTTAATTTTTGTTTTTTCTTTCCTCTCTTCTTTTTTCAAGTTTTCTTTGAAAAAAATCTACTTATCTCTTCTTGCAACTTATGGCTATTAAGTTTAATAATAATGCTAATGGTGTCCCTATATCAGTTGGTCTCAAATTTGAATAATTTATTTAGAAATAAATGTAAATTAAACTGTATTATAATCTTACTTAAATATGTACACAAAGTAGGCTCAAGTTCTTGTGCATAAACCTTTTTATATACCTCTAAAGTCTACAAATTGTAAACAGCTACAAGATCAACAATTCAAATTAATGTTAACATGGGCAGATTATTTTTTTCTGAAACAATAACCACTTGCAGTGTAAAAATGATAGTAACTCCTATGATGTATGCTTCCTGCGTCATTCAATACTTTTCCCGTAGAGTACTTCAGTATTGCAACTTGAGGCTTGGATTTTTTCTTCAGTACTTTCCACTTGAGAAATGCCAAGCATATTCTTCCCTTTTGGTTTTCTAATTCCAGGTCTTTGCACATTTCATTATAATACTTTACTTTGTCTTCTTGAGCTGCCCTTTGATATCGTCTGTTCAGTTCTTTTACATAATCATTTCTTCTCTTTGCTTTAGCTACTGTGTGTTCAAGAGCAAGTTTCAGAGTCTATTTTTCTATCCATTTTGGTCTTTCTTTCCTGTCTTTTTGATGACCTTTTGCCTTCTTCATGTATAATGTCCTTGATATCATCCTACAACTCATCTGGTCTTCAGTCCTTAGTGTTCAATGCGTCAGATCTGTTCCTGAGATGGTCTCCAAAGCCAGGTGGGATATACTCAGGGTTGTATTTTGGCCCTTGTGGACGTGTTTTAATTTTCTTCAGCTTCAACTTGAATTTGCATAGATCAGTTGATGGTCTCTTCTACAGGTTGCCCCTGGCCTTGTTCTGACTGATGATATGGAACTTTTCTGTCATCTCTTTCCACAGATGTAGTCCATTTAATTTTTGTGTACTTCATCCAGCAAGATCCACGAGTATAGTTGCCCATTATGTTGCTGAAAAGAAGTATCTGCAATGAATAAGCCATTGGTCTTACAAAATTCTATCCTACAATCTCCGGCATCATTTCTGTCACCTAAGTCATATTTTTTCCAACTATCAATCCTTCTTTGTTTCCAACTTTCGCATTCCAATCACCAGTTAATTATCAATGCATCTTGATTGCATGTTTGATCAATTTTGGACCGCAGAAGTTGATAATCTTCAATTTCTTCAACTTTGGCATTAGTGGTTGGTGCATAAATTTGAATAATACTCTTGCTTGTAAAATAACTGTTTTTCCTTCTAGGTGTATGGATATTATCCTATCACTGACAGTGTTGTACTTCAGGATAGATCTTGAAATGTCCTTTTTGACTATGAATGCGACACCAGTCCTCTTCAATTTATCATTCCCGGTATAGTAGACTGTATGATTGTCCTATTAAAAATGGCTGATACCAGTCTATTCAGCTCACCAGTGTCTAGGATATCAATCTTTATGCATTCTGTTTCATTTTTGACGACTTCTAGTTTTCCTGGATTCATACTTTGTACGTTCCAGACTCCGATTATTAATGGATATTTGCAGCTGTTTCTTCTCATTTTGAATCGTGCCATATCAGCAAATACGGTCTCGAAAGCTTTACTCTGTCCACATTGTTAACATCAACTGTACTTTGAGGAGGCAGCTCTTCCCAGTCAGCTCTTCCCAGTCACATTTTGAGTGCCTTTCAACCTGAGGAGTTCATCTTCTAGCACTGTATTGGACAGTGTTCCATTGCTATCCATAAGATCTTCATTGGCTAATCTTTTTGGAAGTAGATTGCTAGGTCCTTCCTCGGAAGTAGATTGCTAGCTTCTTCCTGGAAGCGCCACTGAAACTTGTCCACCACAGGTGACCCTGCTAGTATTTGGAATACTGGGGGCATAGATTCCAGCATCACAGTAACACACAAGCCACCAGAGTACAACAAACTGACAAACAAGAGGAGTAAAATATTGAATAGCACAGGAAGCATCAAAAGAAGATGGAAGGAATACACAGTCACTGTACCAAAAAGAATTGGTCAACATTTAACCATTACAGGAAGTAGCATATGATCAACAACTGATGGGACTGAAGGAAGAAGTCCAAGCTGCACTGAAGGCATTGGCAAAAAACAAGACTCCATGAATTGACTGAATGGCAATTAAGATGTTTCAACAAAGGGATGCAGTGCTGAAAGTGCTCACTCGTCTGTACCAAGAAATTTGGAAGACAGCTACCTGGCCAGCTAACTGGAAGAAATCTATATTTGTGCCCATTCCAAAGAAAGGTGATCCAACAGATTACGGAAATTATTGAACAGTATCATTAATGTCATGCGCCAAGTAAAATTTTGCTGAAGATCATTCAAAAACGGTTGCAGCAGTGCATCAACAGGGAACTGCTAGAAATTCAAGCCAGATTCTGAAGAGGACGTGCAACGAGGTATATCACTGCTGATGTCAGATGGATCTTGGCTGAAAGCAGAGAATACCAGAAAGATATTACCTGTGTTTTATTGACTATACAAAGGCATTCAACTGTGTGGATCATAACAAATTATAGATAACATCACAAAGAATGGGAATTCCAGAACACTTGATTGTGCTCATGCAGAACCTGTACATAGACCAGGAGGCAGTCATTTGAACAAAACAAGGGGATACTGCGTGATTTAAAATCAGGAAAGGTGTGAGTCAGAGTTATATCCTTTCACTATACTTATTCAATCTATATGCTGAGCAAATAATCCAAGAAGCTGGACTATATGAAGGAGAATGGGGCATCAGGATTGGAGGAAGACTCATTAACAACCTGCAGTATGCAAATGACACAACATTGCTTGCTGAAAGTGAACAGGATTTGTACTTGCCGATGAAGATCAAAGACTACAGCCTTCAGTATAGATTACCTCTCAACGTAAAGGAAAAAAAAATCCTCACAACTGGACCAATAAGCAACATCATAACAGAAAATATTGAAGTTGTCAAGGATTTCATTTTACTTGGATCCACAATCAACACGCATGGAAGCAGCAGTCAAGAAATCAAATGACGTATTGCTCTGGACACATCTGCTGCAAAAGACCTCTTTAAAGTGTTGAAAAGCAAAGATGTCAGTTTGAAGACTAAGGCACGCATGACCCAAGCCATGGTATTTTCAGTTACCTCATATGCATGGGAAAGCTGGACAATGGACAAGGAAGACCAAAGAAGAACTGATGCCTTTGAATTACGGTATTGGCGAAGAATACCGAATATACCGTGGGCTGCCAGAAGAACGATCAAATCTGTCTTGGAAGAAGTACAGCCAGAATACTCCTTAGAAGCAAGGATGGTTAAGAGTTCATCTTATGTACTTTGGACATGTTATCAGGAGGGACCAGTCCCTGCAGAAGGACATCATGCTTGGTAAAGGAGGGGGTCAGTGAAAAAGACGAAGACCCTCAACGAGATGGACTGACACAGTGCCTGCAACAATGGGCTCAAACATAGCAAGAATTGTGGGGATGGCGCAGGACTGGGCAGTGTTTCATACAATTGTACACAGGCTTGTGATGGGTCAGATTTAACTTGTTGGCACCTAACAACAACATCCATTGCTGGTGGGAATGTGAAACAGTACAGCCATTGTGGAAAACAGTGTTGCAGTTCCTCAAAAAACTAAAAATAGAACTACCATATGACCCAGCAATTTCAATTCTAGGTGTATACCCAAAAGAAAGCAGAGACTCAAAAAGAGACCTGTACATCAGTGTTCATTGTAGCACTATTCACAATACCCAAAAGGTGAAAACAACCAAAATGCCCATCAGCAGATGAATGAATAAACAAAACGTGGTACATACATACAGTGGAATACTACTCAGCCAGTCGGAGAAGTGAAGTCTTGATACATGCTACAGCATGGAGCTTGAAGACATTATGCTGAGTGAAGTAAGCCAGTTACTAAAGGACAAATATTGTATGGCCTCACTTATATAAAAAGACAAGAAAAGGCAAGTGTACAGAGACTAAAATTTATTAGTGGTTACAAGGGGCAAGAGAGATGGGGAAAAGGGGAATTGATGATAAAAAAGGTCACACTGATTAAAGATAGGGTTGTCCAGCCAATTATTGTAATTTCTATCAATAGTTATACACCTTTAAAAAGATGAATTGGCAAAAGATGTGTGATATATTTACAACAATGACAAAAAATTTAAAAAGTAGCTGCTGAAGCTGCTTATGTATAACCAAACACCTCATGGGATTTGGTTCCTTGGTTTGGAGGTTTAGGGTCATTATTTCATGGGACATCCCAGTCAATTGGCCTAATAGTGTGTGTAGTGCTTCTGTTGTACATCCTAGTTCACTGCGTAGTTCCTGAGGTCTTAAAAGCTTGCAAGTGGCCATCCAAGGCACAGTTGGTCTCTATTCATCTGGAGCAACAAATGAAGAAGCAGAGTCAGGAATACCAAAAAACCAAACCAAACCCATTGCCATCCAGTCGACTCCGACTCATAGTGACCCTATAGGACAGACTAGAACTGCCCCATAGGGTTTCCAAGGAGGGCTGGTGGATTCGAACTGCCAGCCTTTTGGTTAGCAGCTATAGCTTACCCCAGCTCTTAACCACAGTGCCACCAGGGCGCTGAGTCAGGAATAGGAGGACAATATGGAATGTGTGGCTAACTGCCTCCATGAACAGCTGCCTCCTTTGCCATGAGATCGGAAGAACTGGATGGTGAACATTTTGATCAGATTCCATAGAAGAATCCTGACTAAAAGGGGGAAAATGTAGAGCAGAATTTCAAATTCTTATGGACTCTAGACTTTGGAGCCATGGAGGCTGGATGAACCCCTGAAACTATTGCCCTGAGATAATCTCTAAATAAATCTCAATAAATAAATCTTTAAATAAACCTTAAACGAAAAATATCTCCTGAAGTCATCTTAAAAACTGAACAGTAGTTTAGCTTAACTAGTAAAAAAGGCCTGCCTTGAACATTGTGCTCTTTTAAGAATTATCTATATGGGATCAAATTGAAAACAGCAACTCAAAAGATTAGATAGGAACCTTAGAGGGCAGTGACTTTATGTTAATGAGGGAGGAACAGCTTAGAAAAGGACGGTGAAAATGGTTGAACAACTCAAAGAATGTAATCAGTGTCACTAAAGTGATGTAGAAGCTGTTAAACTAATCAAGGATTTCATTTTAATTGAATCCGCATTCAAGGCCCATGGTAGCAACAGTCAGGAAATCAAACAACATGTTGCACTGGGGAAATCTGCTGCAAAAACCACTTGAAAGTGTTAAAAAGCAAAGATGTCAGGTTGAGGACTAAGGTGTGCCTGACTCAAGCCATGGTATTTTCAGTCGCCTCATATGCATGCTAAAGCTGGGCAATGAATAAAGAAGACCAAAGAAGAATTGCTGCCTTTGAATTATGGTATTGTTGAAGAATACTGAATATACCATGGACTGCCAGAAGAATGAACAAATCTATCTTGGAAGAAGCACAGCCAGAATGCTCCTTGAAAGGATGACTTCATTTTACGTTCTTTGGATATGTTAACAGGATGGACCAGTCCCTGGAGAAGGACATCATGCTTGGTAAAGTAGAGGGTCTGCAAAAAAGAGGAAGACCGTCGACAAGATGGATTGTCACAGTGGTTACAACAGTGGGCTCAAACAGCAACAACTGTGAGGAAGGTGCAGGACAGGGTAGTGTTTCCTTCTCTTGTACATAGGGTTGGTATGAGTCAGAACCAACGCACCGGCACCTAACAACAACAACAAATCTGGTGGAGGGCTTTTTGAATTTGACATGACTCTGCTGTGATGCTGTGAGTCAGAATTGACTCAATGGCAGTGTGTTTTGGATACTGTGATGACTCAATTCCCTAGGCACGTTTTTTATTACTGCTTGAAAAATAATGTTCTTCCTTACAGAATGCTGGCCTTCATTAGTCACAGTCATATCATTTCTGTCTTTAAGTCTACCACTGAATTCTGCTTTTTGGCACTAAGTCAAGAAAAAAAAATGTGGGCATTGAAATAACTTTGCAGTACTGTTCTTGATGATCACCTTATAATAGGGCAGATCCAGAATATGCTTAAATGTATATTTTTTAATCATCATTGAAATGAATGAATACTTAATTTTAGGTGAAATTGAGCAAGGCAAAAAGCCCTGGAAAATCAGCGCTCAGACATTCTTTTCAGAATCTTCACCTCCACCTATTTGCTTTTCAGTTAAGTGCTTTGATTAATTCTCTTTGCTCCCTAGTGTTCAAGACTTTTGGTTTTGTTTTTCAGTTTTTCAAGTTTTAATTTTCCCGTACGTTGTAGTAAAAATACATTTGCTGTTTTCTATGCCTCCTTAATCCTTGGCCTCTGATGGGGAAAATAAAAATCTCATTCTAGACTGTGAAACTAGAAGGTTTAGACTTCAGTTCTATTTTAATGTTTAATGGCTAAACCCTGCAAGTACTAACAATAAATGCCCACTTTTCTCCTTTAAAAAGTTAGCACTTGCATTGTCTTAGTTACTAGTACTGCTATGACATAAATACTACAAGTGGGTGTCTTCAAAGAACAGAAATTTGTTTTCTTAGAGTTCTGGAGGCTGAAAGCCCAAGGCAGGGTCTCCATGGTGTTGTAGTCCTGGGCTTCCCTTGGTTCCATAGTGTTCCTTGGCTCGTAGATGATCTTCACATGGCATCTGTCTCCCTTCTCTGTGTGTGTGTGTCTATTCTCGTCCTTTTATAAATCAGAAGTGATTAGGTTTATGATCCACTCTACACTGGTATGACCTCATTAACATAACAAGAAGAAACCCTATTTCCAAACAGGATCACATCCATAGGTACAAGAGCCAGGAATTCAGCACATATTTTGGAGGACACAATTCAATCCATAAGATACGCTGAAGAAAAAAAAGGAGAGGACTCATACTCTTCAGTGCAAGGTTATAAATTAGCATAAAATTCATTACCTCAGGCCTTTCAAATGGAACAGAGGTTTAAATAAAATTGTTTTTCCCATACGGACTAATACCAGAAGGCAAGTAGATTGCTTGAACTCTAGGATAAGGTGGTTCAAAGTATATATTTAGAAATTGAGTGTGTAAAGGATAGAAGTATTGATCAGATTGACCTATAAAAAGAAACTAGGGATTTTTTAAATGAAAACATCCTAAATTGATACTGTTATATATAAGAGGGATACCATACTTGTGACATTACTTACCAAATGGGAGAGTTAAATGGGATAATGCATGTAAAGAACTTAGCCACGTGTGAGGCAAAGAGCAAGCACTCAATAAGTTTTCACTGTTTTTTTTCATACATGCATAGATTTATTAACATGTTCCTGGTAGTATTGTTTTCATAGTGTATTGTTCCTTAGTGAAAGATTGCAAACAACCTAAATGCTCCTTGAAAGGGACTGGTTTAAATAGATTATGCATATCTATTCAACAAGATTATGCAGACATTTTAAAATGATAGTATGACTAATAAAACAACCAAAAAAAAAAACCTAAAATCCGTGATAAGTGGGGAAAAAAAGCAGGTTATCAATTCTGGAGAGTCCATTGCCGTTATTTCTTTAGATACTGCCTCTCTCTCATTCTCTTGATTCTCATTCAGGAACTCCTATTAGACATAGATTAGACCTTATTTTGGAGCGCTGGTGGTGCAGTAGTTAAGAGCTCAGGCTGCTAACCAAAAGGTCGGCATTTTGAATCCACCAGCCGCTCCTTGGAAACCCTAAGGAGCAGTAATAATCTGTCCTGTAGGGTCACTATGAGTTGGAATTGACTCGACAGCAACAGGTTTGGTTTGGTTTTAGACCTTATTTTATCTTTCATGTGTTGCAACCTCTTTCATTTAATACATTGCTATCATTATTACATTCAGGATAATTTCTTCTGATCTACAGTCCATTTAAATTATTGTCAACTGTATCTGTTCTACTTAATCTATCCCCTAAGGTTTAAATTCCAATTAGTGTAATTTTTAATATTGTGGTGTTCTTGTCTTAGGGTTTAGATTTCTTGTTTAAATCATTTTGGATGTATATGCATATTCTCTTTGAAGTTGTTCTGTTATACCAGATTCTTGGGACCATAATCTTCCTCTTCATCTGATGACTCTTGCTGGGGGTAGATTGCTTTTTCCTGTGTTTTATAATTTTGCACTGTGTCTACTTTAATAGGGCCTCGTTTTTCCATGAGACTCCCTTCTTTAGTTCTGGTTGTAGAAACAGTTTGCATCTGCCAGGAGACTCCAGGTTATCACTGACCAGGAGCCGGTTATTATGTTAATTTCTTGAATTGCAAATGTGATATCGAGAGATTGTGTTTATTAAAACCCCACTTCTACGTGAGGCACTAGCACTAAGATTTGAGCTCTCTGGAGACTTTCTTCTCAAACCCAAGTTTCTTAGTTAATCCTGTGTTGGTAGGTGGATGTTTTCGATTCTGCCCTTTCACTGAGAGTGCAGCCCTTCAAGGACCCTGGCTTTTTATTTAAGAGTTTCATTTCCAAATTTTGAATCACCTGGTCCAAATCCTTCTATTCCTTAAAATCCATGTCCCTAGATTATGGTGATTTAACAGTTTCCCAGGCGGCCATTGCACTTGTTCTGGGACCTAGAGCTTAACCACTGCCACCCTTTCCTTTATTTTTCTTCTGAGCTTAACTATGCTTTAAAAAATAATCTTTTCTCACGCAATTTCTAGGGGTTTATAGAAGAGTTTTCATGTTGTCTTAGCCCATTCTCTTGCCAGAATCAGGGGTATTCCCACTCAGTCTAAAACATTTTTTTCAGATGTTCTGGTTAAAGCAAGAGTGGAAGTCATAGAACCTCACTATGCCCGAGGTAGCCACTGAGGCATCACTGAAGAGTCCTTATTTGAAAACCACTAGTGTATTGGAAAGGAGCCCTGGTGATGCAGTGGTTAAGTATTCGGCTGCTAACCCGAAAAGTCGGCAGTTCACACCCGCAGGAGAAAAGACCTGGAGATCTGCTCCTGTAAAGATTACAGCCTAGGAAATCCTATGAGGCAATTCTACTCTGCCTTTAACCTCACTATGAGTCAGAATCAACTTGATGGCACACAGCAACAACAATGTATTGGAGGGGTTAGCAAACTATGGCCTACAGTTTGTGTAAATAAAGTTTTATTGAATACAGTCATGCTCATTCATTTATGTATTGTCTATAGCTGTTTTCATCCTACAAGGGCAGAGTTAACTAGTTGCCATAGATTATAAGGATGTCATATGCAGCATATTTAGTATCTGACCCTTGATTTAAAAAAAGAGCGCCAACCCCTCTATGAATCCCTCTGAAAATAAAAAAGGACATTACAGTTTTCAGCATGAATTTTTTCCCATCTAAATTTAACAGTAAAATTTGAAGAAAATGTATTAGTTTTTCACTTTCCAGGTATAAAAGCCAAGTAATAGATAGAAAAAGAGTTTTAGATTTGACTTACAGAAAATTAAACATTATAATCAAATTTATAAAAGGCAAATGGCAAAGCGGGGGTGGGGGGCGTGACATGATTTTAATGTTCTTAATGTATAAAGAGCTCTTACAGAAGGCCCCATGAGAAAAAATGCTCAGCTTCATGAGGAAAAGTATGTCCCCTCCCTCCAAAAAAGCACAAATAGACTTTCTGTTGAAGAAGAAATAAAATAGCCACTAATCATATGGAAAATACTCAACCTCCTTAGTAATAAAAGAAATGAAAATTTAAGAAATAAATATATTTAGCTCTTTGGTTTTAATAACAGAATTTATACTAATACGTGCTTTTGCTTCTTAAGGTTGGGATACACACTAAGGCTTGGTTTATTGCTGGAATCTTTTTGCTATTGACTATACCTATATCTCTGTGGGTGATATTGCAACACTTAGTGCATTATACACAACCTGAACTACAAAAACCAATAATAAGGTAAATCCTTATATATTTTGATTCTACTAATGTTGTATTGGTGTTTTGGTTCCCCCCCGCCTGTAAATATAGTGTAAAATGTTTTTATGTTTTGCTTTCCACATAGGATTCTTTGGATGGTACCCATATACAGTTTAGATAGTGTAAGTATGTTTCATTTTATCTCATTAACTAAGAACTCATATGATGATACTAGTTATACTTACAGAATGCTTAAGGTAACGAAAGTATGTTATTGGTAATAAGGGGTCAGATTAATACAAAAAGTGAAAAGGTAATTGTTTTTAATGTTAAAAGAGGAGTAAGTATAACAATACAAAGTGAAAAATGTGGATTTTTTAAAAATCTGTAGCTGTTTTCTTTGCTTAATCTTAAATTTTCAGTAGCTCTTAGTCCTTTAAATAGTGTAATATTTTAACTTACGTTCACCTTTTTTATTTGTTAAATCTTATATTTGAACAAGGAGCCTGGTGGTGCAGTGATTAAAGTGCTCGGCTGCTAACCAGAAGGTCAGCGGTTCAAACCCACCAGCCGCTCCGAGGGAGAAAGATGTAGCAGTCTGCTTTTGTAAGGATTAACAGCCTTAGAAATGCTATGGGGAGGTTCTGCTCTGTCATTGCAGGGTCCCTATGAGTCAGAATTGACCCGATGGCAATGAGTTTGGTTATATTTGAACAACAACAAAAAAAACCTTCCCCATTGGGTTCTCTCATACACAGTGGTTATAGACAGTTGCTCTAATTTGAGTAACTATAAAGGAAAGGTCTTTGATACCATTTTTTGTGACTGTGTCAAGATAAATTTCAGATATAAGAACTCAAGAACTTAATTTAGCTCCTCTTCATATTCATTATTTATCCCAAACACTTCTCCTTTTGTTTACCAACATCCAAAACGTTTCTTGCTCTTAAAAATTCATTTTACAAATTGTCTGGTAGCCCTCGTAATTATAAATTTTAGAGAGTCTGATGTTAAGTATGTGACAAGACATCTCACATCTCAAATTTAAAAATTAATTCATCGTGAATATCATGAATTGGGATGATTATTTTATCTTAGCAGCAACTATTTTTAACACTTGTGCTTTTTCATAGTGGATAGCTTTGAAATATCCCAGCATTGCAATATATGTGGATACTTGCAGAGAATGCTATGAAGCTTATGTCATTTACAACTTTATGGGATTCCTTACCAATTATCTAACTACCCGGTATCCAAATCTGGTATTAATCCTTGAAGCCAAAGATCAACAGAAACATTTCCCTCCTTTATGTTGCTGTCCACCATGGCCTATGGGAGAGTAAGTATGTTTGTTTTGAATTGCTTTATGTTTTGGTTTTATTGAAGCAGAGTTTTTCATTATTGGTCTACTGCCTGTAAGGCAGTGTGTTAAGTACCATGAAATAGTATAAAACACGTCCCTGCCCTCATGTAGTACCTAGTCAAGCTTAAAAACTAACAAAATAATTTTTGTAATCCACATATGTAAGTTATTCTCTTTTACATTACTCATTTTAACTAGAAAACTTAAAGAAATAAAGTATTGCAGGAAAGAGCTTAGAAATCATTTAATCCAACATTCTTTTAAAACTGGGGACCAAGATCTGGAGAGATTAATTTATCCTAGACTAGTTAATGGCAGAGGAGCCCGGGTGGCGCAGTGGTTAAATCAGTCGACTGCTAACCAAAAGGTCAGCAGTTGGAAAACCACCAGCAACTCTGTGGGAGAAGGATGGGGCAGTCTGCTTCCATAGAGATGTACAGCCTTGGAAACCCTATGGGATCACTATGAGTCAGAATCGACTCAGTGACACTGGGTAGTTAATGGCAAAATCAGGTCTAAGACACAAGGAAGAGGTAGTTCAAGTGGAGAAACAGTATGAGACATGAAATAGGATCAAGAAATAGCAATATTTATTCTAGTAACACATAACAAATTGGGAGCCCTGGTGGCACAGTAGTTAAAGTGCTCAGTGGCTAACCAAAAGATCAGCCATTCGAAACCACTAGTGGCTCCACAGAAGAAAGATGTGGCAGTCTGCTTCTGAAGATTTACAGCTCTGGAAGCCCTATGGAGCAGTTCTACTCTGTCCTTGTAGGGTTGCTGTTAGTCAGAATTGACTTGACAGCAGTGAGTGTTTTTTGGTTTTATAATAAGTTAGCTTGTCTTTATACGTTCAAGTAGGGCAATAAAGGAAGATAAAGCTTGATAAATTGAGGCTAAGATTGTATTTATTATATGAGTGCAACATTGAATATTTCTCAGCCAGGAAACATCTGAAAGCAGTATTTTAGAAACATTAATCTTGCAGTACTCTACAGGATAGATTAGAGGGAGGAGGACTGCAGAGACTGAGAAATAAATTAGGAGGTCATTATGATAGTCCATTTGTGAGATAAACTGAGGAGGAGAGATGAAATTGGATTAGGAAGGATAGACAGTAAGAGAGAATGCCACTGAAGAATCAGTAGGACTTGATCAGTGACATATTATGGGGAAAAAGGTAAAAGTTGCAAGCAAAGGTAACTGGAATGATTTGGAGATACAGTAATCAGCATAGACATATGACCTTAGGAATGGCTACATTGCCTCCCATGCAATACAGAACCACTTGTACAACATCCTGACAAATTCTGTCTCTGTTTATATACTTTCAGTGACAGGGAGCTACCTGGCTTTTTAAATAGTAAGCTCCTAATATGTTATTTTGGCAAGCAGGTATTGAGCACCTAGTATGTGCCACTATATAGATTGGTATGTTGTTGTACACAAAATAGGCAAGACATCATAGAATTCACAGCTTGATTAGTAGAGTTAGGCATTAAAGACATAAATATATAGTTACTTATTTTAGGTAATGCTATGAAGGAAAAAGAACAGAGATCATTAGAAAGAATAGTAAGGAAAACCTAATAATGTAGACTGGGAATGGCGGTTGCAAAACTGCCCTGAAACATTTAAGGTAAGACCTTAAGGATAAGGAGTTTTTACAGAAGAAGAGCAGGGAGTATTCCAGGTACAGTGAATAGCATATAGAAAGGCCCTGAGACCTTGTACCTGCTAGGAACTGGAAGAGGAGTGAAGCTGAAGCACAGTAAACAAATATCACAGAGCTGTGATGAGAACTGAAAGGTCAGCAGGGACATGGAGAGAGCGTTGTAAGTCATGGTGAAGGCTGTAAAGTATACTGCGTGCAATGAGAAGCTTTTGTATTTTATAGTATGTTAAGCAGAGGGCTAGTGTCCAAATTTCTCAAAGACACTGCGCTCTTGAATAGACTGAATTTGAAGTAGTTAAGGATTGAAGCTGGGAGTTAGATAAGAAATTGCAGTGGTACAGTATATATGATGGAGCCCTGGTGGCGCAGTGGTTAAGAGCTTGGCTGCTCACCAAAAGGTCAGCAGTTCAAATCCACCAGCCACTCCTTGGAAACCCTATGGGGCATTCTGCTCTGTTCTAGAGGGTCGCTATGAGTCAGAACCAACTTGATGGCAGCTAACAAGGAGAACAGTATATATGATGATGATGGCTTGGCTTTGATCAAGACTCTTCTGTTAACATAGAAACATAGATGAAGCTTTAACTGCCTCCTCAGACTGATTCACAATTAGCTAGTGGTCAACTAAAACCCAAGCCTTTTTCAAGGGCTTGTCAGAATTCCCATATTCTGTGCTTATATAATTCATTTGTTCCTAAGTACACAGACAATTCTGTTTATTCTCTGTTTGTGTTGGTTTCATTCTTTGCTGGACTGTTTTGAATCATAACTGCTGACTAAATAATGTGACTAATAGTCAGCAATGGTGTGTGTGTGTGTGTGTATTAGGATTACTTGACTTTGAAAGGACATTAAGTATTTGCCAAAGTCGTAAAGTATGGGGATGTGTTTTTATTAATAATAAAACTTTCCATTCTGTTATATATAAATACATTTAAGTTACCAGTCTCTCTCTATTAGATAACTGATGTTATATATCTGATCAGTGATCAGACTTTTGCTGTTTAGGATAATTCATTATAATGCTTTAGCTTTAAGATGCAAATGCCGTGGAGGGTTTACAGTTGGTAGATGATAAAAGCTAAGTCTACTTTTTATGCTATGATTTCTGCAACATAAGCAATGTACACAATCAGTTTTTTTTAAATGAACAATCAATTTTATGGTAGTTTATGAGGGAGGGGAAACAGTTTACTATGTATACCATATTTTTTACTCAGATAATGCACACCTTCTTCGTTTATTTGCTGCCTGCACCCTCCTCCCATAAGACACCTTTACAAAACTCCGCCATGCCAGTCCTCTTCCACACGTTGAGGTAAAAATAAATTAGCATAGCATGCTTATGAAAATACCTCACGGGGGAGGGTGCAGCTGGCAAACAAATGCAGAAGGCACATGTTATTTGCATAAAAATACAAAACATATAACTAAACCAAACGTTTTCATGAAACAGTACTAAACCCTTATTACTTCTTACTCCCGTTTTCTTCTCTTTATGCATCCCAATTTTAAAATTTGGGTCAAAACCCACTAAGTTGAATTCAACATAATTTGAAAAATATTGCTCTAGAATATATACCTTATAGTGGGTATGCTAGGTCTTTAGGTTTTGTTCAACTTTATAAGTCTTGAAGTCAGGTAGTGTCAGTCCTCCTCCCTGTTCTTCAGCATTGTGTTGGATATTCTGGGTCTTTTGCTTCTCCATATAAACTTTAAAATCAGTTTGTCGGTATCCACAAAGTAATTTGCTGGTTTTAATTGGGATTGCATTGAACCTATAGGTCAAGTTGGGAAGAATTGATATTTTAATAATACTAAGTCTTCCTATCCATCAGCGTATTATATCTCAGTTTATGTAAATCTTTTATTTTTTTATCAGTGTTGTGTAGTTTTCCACTTATAGATCTCGCACATATTTTGTTAGATTTATACTGAAGTGTTTCATTTCCTTTTTTGGGGGGTGGTGGTGTAAATGATGTTATGATTTTAATTTCAAACTCTGGTTGTTCATTCCCAGTTTATAGGAAAGCAGTTGGCCTTGTATCCTGCTACAATGCTATAATCACTTGTAGATTCTTTGGAATTTTCTGCATAGACAGTCATATCATCTGTGAACAAAGACAGTTTTGTTTCTTCCTTCCTAATTTGTATGCAGTTTGTATGATTTCATTTTCTCTTCTCTCATCATATCAATTATCATTCTTTTAAAAAAAATTTTAGTAGTTGCTCTAGAGTTTGCAGTATACCTTTACAACTAATCTAAGTCCACTTTCAAATAATATTATACTACTTGATGGTTAGTACAGGTATCTTATAACTAAGTATTCCCAGTTCCTCCCTCCTGTCCCTTATAACATTGCTGTCAGATTTTTCACTTATGCATAAGTTATACTCATCCAGTATATTGTTGCTATTATTATTTTAAACAATCTGTTGTCTGTTAGATCCATTAAGAATAAGAGAAATAAAAGATTTTATTTTACCTTCATCTAGTCCTTCTCAAGTGCTCTTCCTTTCTTATTGTAGATTTGAGTTTATGACTGATATCATTTCCCTTCTGCCTGAAGAACTTTTTAAAACATTTCTTCTAGGGCAGTTCTAAATCACCCATTGCCATCAAGTAGATTCTGACTCATAGCAACCTTATAGGACAGAGTAGAACTGCCTCATAGGGTTTCCAAGGAGCAGCTGCTGTTAAGTGTCAAACTGTTAACCACTGCGCCACCAGGGCTCTGAAGGCAGATCTAGTGGCAACAAATTACTTCAATTTCTGTTTGTCTGAAAAGTCTTTATTTTTCCTTCACTTTTTTTTTTGCCATGTTGAAGTCCTATTTATTACTAACATTTACAATGTTATTTTTTTTAACAGTTTCTACATTAGTTTAGTGACATTGATTACATTCTTTGAGTTGTTCAGCCATTCTCACCCTCCTTTTCTAAGTTGTTCCTCCCTCGTTAACATAAACTCACTGCCCTCTAAGGTTCCTATCTAATCTAAACTGTTGTTCAGTTTTTAAGATGATTTCAGGGGATATTTTTAGTTTAAGGTTTATTTATTGAGGTTTATTTAAAGATTATCTCAGGGCAGTAGTTTCAGGGGTTCATCCAGCTTCCATGGGCCAGAAAGTCTAGAGTCCATAAGAATTTTAAATTCTGTTGTGCATTTTCCTCCTTTTTATCAGGATTCTTCTATGGAATCTGATCAAAATGTTCAGTAATGGTATCTAGACACCATCCAATTCTTCCAGTCTCATGGCAAAGGAGGCAGTTGTTCATGGAGGCAATTAGCCACACATTCCATATTGTCCTCCTATGCCTGACTCAGAGCCCTGGTGGCACAGTGGTTAAGAGCTGAGGCGAGCTGCAGCTGCTAACCAAAAGGCTGGCGGTTGGAATCCACCAGCCCTCCTTGGAAACCCTATGGGGCAGTTCTAGTCTGTCCTGTAGGGTCGCTATGAGTTGGAGTCAACTCGACGGCAATGGGTTTGGTCTGGTTTTTTTGTGTTCCTGACTCTGCTTCTTCATTTGTAGCTCCAGGTGAATAGAAACTAGTTGTGCCTTGGATGGCCACTTGCATGCTTGTAAGACCCCAGGAACTGTGCAATGAACTAGGATGTAGAACAGAAGCACTACACACATTATTAGGCCAATTAACTGGGATGTCCCATGAAACCATGACCCTAAAACCTCCAAACCAAGGAACCAAATCCTATAAAGTGTTTGCTTATACATAAGCAGCTTCAGCAGCTACTCTTTTTTTTTTTTTTTTTTTGGTCATTGTTGTAAATATATCTGTCACACAACTTTTACCAATTCAACTTTTCACAGGTGTACAACTATTGACAGAAATTACAATAATTGGCTGGACAGCCCTACCATTAATCAATGTGATTTTTTTATCTTCATTAATTCCCCTTTTCCCCTTCTCTCCTGCCCCTGGTAACCACTAATAAATTTTGGTCTCTGTATACTTGCGTTTTCTTGTCTTTTTATATAAGTGAGGCCATACAATATTTGTCCTTTAGTGATTGGCTTATTTCACTCAGCATAATATCTTCAAGCTCCATACTGTAGCATGCATCAAGACTTCATTTCTCCTATTGGCTGAGTAGTATTCCATTGTATGTATGTACCACCTTTTGTTTATTCATTCGTCTGTTGATAGGCATTTTGGTTGTTTTCACCTTTTGGGTATTGTGAATAGTGCTACAGTGAACACTGATGTATAGGACTCTTTTTGAGTCTCTGCTTTCAAGTCTTTTGGGTATATACCTAGGTTTGGAATTGCTGGGTCCTATAGTTCTGTTTTTAGTTTTTTAAGGATCTGCAACACTGTTTTCCACAACAGCTGTACCATTTTATGTTAGCACCAGCAATGGATGTTGTTGCTAGATGCTGTTTAGTCGATTCTGACTCATAGTAACCTTGTGTACAACGGTACGAAACACTGCCCGGTCCTGCGCCATCCTCAGAATTCTTGCTCTGTTTGAGCCCATTGTTGCAGCCACTGTGTCAGTCCATCTCATTGAGGGTCTTCGTCTTTTTCACTGACCCTCTCCTTTACCAAGCATGATGTCCTTCTGCGGGGACTGGTCCCTCCTGACAACATGTCCAAAGTACATAAGATGAACTCTTAACCATCCTTGCTTCTAAGGAGTATTCTGGCTGTACTTCTTCCAAGACAGATTTGTTCGTTCTTCTGGCAGTCCAAGGTATACTCAGTATTCTTTGCCAACACCGTAATTCAAAGGCATCAGTTCTTCTTTGGTCTTCCTTGTCCATTGTCCAGCTTTCCCACGCATATGAGGCAATTGAAAATATGGCTTGGGTCATGTGCACCTTAGTCCTCAAACTGACATCTCTGCTTTTAACACTTTAAAGAGGTCTTTTGCAGCAGATTTGCCCAGTGCAATATGTCATTTGATTTCTTGACTGCTGCTTCCGTGTGCATTGGTTGTAGATCCAAGTAAAGTGAAATCCTTGACAACCTGAATATTTTCTCATTGATCATGATGTCCAGTTGTGAGGATTTCTGTTTTCTTTATGTTGAGGGGTAATCTGTACTGAAGGCTGTGGTCTTTGATCTTCATCAGTAAGTTCTTCAAGTCTTTTTCACTTTCAGCAAGCAACATTGTGTCCTCTGCATATCACAGATTGTTAATGAGTCGTCTTCCAATCCTGATGCCCTGTTCTTCATATAGTCCAGCTTCTCGGATTTGCTCAGCATACAGATTGAAAAAGTATGGTGAAAGGATTACCACACTGACTCACACCTTTCCTAATTTTAAACCACACAGTATCTCCTCGTTTCAATTTCCCCACATCCTCGCCAATATTTGTTGTTTGTGTTATTGTTTTATGTTAGCCATCCTACTGTGAGTAAAATGATCTCTCATTGTGGTTTTGATTTGCATCTCTCCAATGGCTAACAGTGCTGAGCATCTTGTCATATGTTTTTGGTGGCCATTTGAATGTCCTCTTTGGTGAAATATCTGTTCGAGTCCTTTGCCCATTTATGGTTGGTGATTGTCTTTTTTTGTTAAGTTGTTGAAGCTTTATATATATATTTTCATTATTAGATTCCTGTCAGATATATGGTTTCCGAAGATATTCTCCCAGTCAGCAGCTTGTCTTTTCACTATTTTGGTAAAGTCTTTTGATGAACAAAAGTTTTCAATTTTTGTGAAGTACCATTTATTTATTTTGTCTTTTGCTGTTTGTGCTTTTGTTATTATATTAGATAATCCATTGCTAAAAGCTAGGCCTGACAGCATTGTCTCTACTTGTTCTTCTAGAAATTTTATGGTTTTAGTTTGCACATTTAGGTCCTGAATCCATTTTGAATTTGTTTTTGTGTATGGTGTGAAACATGGATCCTGTTTCATTTTTCTGCATGTGGAAATCCAATTTTCTCAGCACCGTTTATTGAAGAGACTCTTCTTTCCCCACCTAATGGACTTAGCACCCTTGCCAAAAATCAATTGACCATAGATGTGGGGGTTTATTTCTGGACTCTCAATTCTATTCCATTGGTCCATGTGTCTGTTGTTACACCAGTACCAGACTGTTTTGGTTACTGTAGCTGTATAGTATGTTTTAAAATTGGGAAGTGTGAGTCCTCCTACTTTGTTCTTCTCTTTCAACATTGTTTTAGCTATTGAGAGCCTCTTGTCATTCCATATGAAGTTGAGTATTGGTTTTTCTATTTCTATAAAGAAGGCTGTTTAATTTTCGTCAGGATTTTGTTGAATCTATAGATTACTTTGGGTAGTATTGACATATTAATAGCATCTTCCAGTCCATGAACATGGAACATCTTTTTATTTAAGTCTTCTTTAATTAATCTCTTTCAGCAGTGTTTTATAGTTTTCGTTATATAAGTCCTTCATGACCCTGCTTAGATTTATTCCTAGGTATTTTATTCTCTTAGATGCTATTATACTTCGAATTGTTTCCCTAATTTCGAGTTTTCTCATTGCTGGTGTATAGAAACCCAACTGATCTCTTGTTTGTTGACCTTGTGCTCTGCAACTTTGCTGAATTCCTCTGTTAGCTCTAGAAGTTTCCTTGTGGACTCTTAGGTATTTTCTAAATATAGGATCAAATCATCCACGAACAGAGATAATTTTCCTTCTTTTCCAATCTGGACACTTTTTATTTCTTTTTCTTGTCTTTTTGCTCTGGCTAGGACTTATACAATATTGAATAGAAGTGGTAAGAGTTGACACCCTTGTCTTGTTCCTGATTTCAAGGAGAAATCTCTCAGTCTTTTCTGCATTAAGTATAATGCTGACTGTTGTCCTTTCATATATACTGTGAATCATATTGAGGAATTTCCCTTCTATTCCAGTCTTCTTTAGGGTTTTCATCAAGAAAGGGTGTTGAATTTTATCAAATGTTTTTTTTTCTGCATGCATAGAGATGATCATGTGATTCTTTTCCTTTGTTCTATTGATATGGTATATTACACTGATTTTCTAATGTTGAGCTATCTCTGCATTCCTGGAATAAATCCCACTTGGTCATGACGTATGATTCTTTAAATATGCTGTTGGATTTCTTTCACTAGTATTTTGTTGAGGATTTTTGCATCTATATTTATAAGAGATAATTGGCCTGTAGTTTTGTTTTGTTTTTGTTTTTGTTTTTTTGGTGGTGTCTGTCTGGTTTGGGTACCAGGGTTCTGTTTGCTTCATAGAATGAATTAAGAAGTATTCCTTGCTGATCTTTTGGAAGAGTTTGAACAGTACTGGTGTCAGTTCTTCTCTAAATGTTTGGTAGAATTCCCCAATGAAGCCATCTGGTCCAGGACTTTTTGTTTTATTGAGGGATTTTTGATCACTGATTGAATCTCTTCACTTGTTACGCGTCAGCTGAGACTTTCCATTGCTTCTTGAGTCAGTTTGGGTAGGTTTGTGCTTCTAAGAATTTTGTCCATTTTCCCTAGGTTATCCAGTTTGTTGACATATAGTTGTTCATAATATTCTGTCATAATTCTCTTTATTTCTATCAGGTCAGTTGTAGTATCCCCTCTTTCATTTTTTATTTTGGTTATTTGCGTCTTTTCTTTTCTTTGTCAGTCTAGCTAAAGATTTGTCAGTTTTTTTGATCTTTTCCAAGAATCAACTTCTGGTTTTATTGATTTCTCTCCACTGTTTTTCTGTTTTGACTTTCTTTATTTCTGCCCTGATTTTTGTTATTTCCTTTCTTCTGGTAGGTTTATGCTTAGTTTGCTCTTCTCATTTCTAGTTCCTGGAGTTGTCAAGGTAAGCTGTTAATTTGAGATCTTTCTTTTTTTTTATGTAGGCATTTATGGCTCTAAGTTTCCCTCTGAGTAGTGCCTTTGCTGCATCCCATAAGTTTTGGTATGTTGTGCTTTCATTTTCAGTTGACTCTAAGAAATTTGTGATTTCTTCCTTGACCCAATGGTAGTTTAATAGTATGTTGTTTAATTTCCATATATTTGTGTATTTTCTAGGTTTGTTTCTGTTACTGATTTCTAGCTTCACTCCGTTGTGGTCAGAGAAAATATTTTGTATGATTTCCACCTTGTTGAATTTATTAAGACTTGCTTTGTTACCTAAAATGTGGTCTACCCTGGAGGGTGATCCCTGTGCACTGGAATAGAATGTCTGTTGTGCTATTTTGGTGTAGAGTGTTCTGTATATATGTCTGTTAAGTTTAGTTGGTTTATAGTGTCATTCATGTCCTCTGTTTTCTTGTTGATCTTCTTTCTAGATGTTCTTTCCAGTATTGCAGATGGTGTATTGAAGTCTCCAACTGTTATTGTAGTACTATTTTGCACTTCAATTCTATCAGTGTTTGCTTTATATATTTAGGTGCCTCGATGTTGGGTGTATATACATTTATGATTGTTAAGTCTTGTGGATTAACTGACCCTTTTATTACTATATAATGTCCATCTTTATCTCTTCTGACAGATTTTGTCTTAAAGTTTACTTTGTCTGATATTAAGATTGCCACCCCAGCTCTCTTTTGGTTATTATTTTCATGGAATATTTTTTTCCATTTCACTTTCAACCTATTTGTGTCTTTGGGTTTAAGGTGTGTCTCTTGTAAACAGCATACAGTTGAATCATGTTTTTTTTTTATCCATTCTGCCATTTTCTGCCTTTTGATTGGAGCATTTAGTCCATTTACATCCACTGTACTTACTGCTAAGAAGTGACTGACTTCTGCCATTTTGTTATTTGTTTTTTGTGTGTCTTAAGCCTTCTTTGTCTTTGTCCTTTAGTACTGCTTACTTTTTGTGTTTTGTTGTTCTATTGTAGTGAGCTTTGTTGCCCTCCAGTTTTTCCAAGGCTTTCTTCCCTGCTCTGTGGGGGCTGCTTCTATCTGAGCTGGCTTTCAGGGAAAGCATAAGGTGACTTTCCTCTGTTTCAGGAGGAGGAGGGGCTGGCACTTGGCACTCCCCAGAAGAACCTCCAAGAGATCTGTCTTGTTGGTTTCAGAGCCCCAGTGGCCCTGTGGTGGTTGGCAGAGGGGGAGGGAGGAACAGTCTCCTCTAAGGCGACCCTCCTCCTGGCTCCACTGTAGGGAACCTTCGGTAGGTTCAGTCTAGCAGCTGATGGTTACTGAGTTGGGGAGGGATGGTCACACTCTGAATGGACTCCCAGGAAGGTTGGCCTTATTGCTGTCAGAGCCCACCCCATAGTATATTGACTGTGGGCATAGCCTCCACTCAAGATGCCTGCCTCCTAGCACACAGCAGCCTTAGTCAGCAGTCCTCAGCGCCAGTGGGAAGGGGAAGCAGACAGACTCAAGTTGATCTCCTGGGAGGTCTGTCCTGTTGGTTTCAGAGGCCTGAGCTATGGGTTGCAAAGAGAGGCAGGCAGAGTGCTGACTGTGGGAGCTGTCTCCAGTGCAGTGGTCTTCTGTAACAGTTTGCCACACCTTGGCAATGAACAGTTACTAGGTAGGGGAGGAGTGTCACGTTCCAGTTACATCCTCACTGGAGTTCTGCCTTGTTGCTATCATTAGCGACCCATGCCCCGTCCCCCGATAGATTGTTGACTGTGAATGCAGCCTCCACACAAGATGCCTGCTTCTAGCACACAGCAGCCTCAGGCAGTAGTCCTCAGCACCACCTGGAAATGGGGACAGACGAAGGCAAATTGACCCCTAAGGAGTTTGTCCTGTTGACTTCAGAGGCCTGAGCTATGGAGTGCCCACAGAGGCAGGTAGAGTGCTGACTATGAGGGCAGACTCCACTGAAGGGGGCCTTCTGTAGCAATTCACTGCAGGCTTGCAGGTGACAGTATTGGGGTGGGGGAGTGGTTGTCACACTCCTAACGGACCCCAGGGAAGTCTGTCTTGTTGCTGTCAGAAACCCCCTGTAGTATGTTGGCTGTGGGTGTAGCCTCCACTCAAGATGCCTGCTTTCTGGTACACTGCAGCCTCAGTTAGCAGTCCTCAGAGCCGACTGCAGGCAGGAGCAGGCAGACTCAAACTAACTCCGCAGGAGGTCTGTCCTGTTGGTTTCAAAGTCTTGAGCCATGGGCTGCGCAGGGAGGCAGGTGGAGTGTTGACTATGAGGACAGACTCCACTGCAGAGGACCTTCTGTAGCAATTCACAGTAGGCTTGCAGCACACCTTGTCTGAGTGGGGGAGGTGCTGGCCCACTCCACATGGCTCCCTAGGAGCAGGAACATCTGCCTTGTTGATTTTAGAACAGAAGCTTGGAGTTCTGTCTCTTTGTACAGGCAGAGGGTGTGGTGGTTAGGGAAACAGGCTTTTTCTGGGGCCACTTCCCCAGTTCACAGCAGCCAACAGCTTGTGTGGGTGGGGGAAAGGGGAAGGGACAGTGGGAGAAGCGGTTTTCCTACCATATGTGAATCATATGTTGATTCGTTGATTTGTGCCTGTCTGCAGTTTCCTGCTGCTTTCCTCTGCTCCCCAATTCAGAGTCCCTCAAAGCTGAGTGCCATTTCGTTATTGTAAATCTCGTATTTGTGGGGGAGGGTTGAAATGGGGGTCTGTTTATGCCACCATTTTCCCAGAATTCCTCTCTTTGAGTAGAGAATTCTGGGTTGGTGGGTTTTTTCTTTTAATGTTGCCAGGTGGAAACTCCAGGTTCTGCTCGGCGTAACTCATCTCAGCCAATAAATGAGACACCAAGGTGGGAGAGTGGAAAGCCGTCTTTATTTCGTTGAACAAGGAAAGGAAACAGTTGGGCCACTGCCGCCAAGACTGCTCAGTGAGGGCTAGGGTGAAGGTTACTTTTAAGAGGTTTACAAGTAGGAAGTTCATACAAGTTACATCAGCAACATTCTTAATCATACTACGAAGGTGTAATGGGGTTTACATATAACTTCATGCATCGTGTGTTCAGAATATGGTGGTTAAGCTCACCCAGAGGTGGGAAGGCTAATATGTATGAGGTATTTTAATGAGCTATAAGATTATCCTGAGTGTCAACGTGGTGCCTAAACCAGTTTCCGCCAATTTCCTCTAGTTTTGGGCAGTAGTTAAGGAGAGGGGAACCAGGGTTTTCTTTTTGTTTTGGGGGTTTTTCTTTAGTTGTACTTTAGATGAAGGCTTACAGAACAAACTAGTTTCTCATTAAACAGTTAGTACACATATTGTTTTTATGACATTGGTTTACAACCCCACGACATGTCAACACTCTCCCCCTCTCGGCCTTGGGTTCCCCATTACCAACTTTTCTCTTCCCTCCTGCCTTCTCGTCCTTATTCCTTGGCTGTTGTGCCCCTTTAATCTCCTTTTATGGACCTGTCTAATCTCTGGCTGAAGGGTGAACCTCGGGAGTAACTTCATTACTGAGCTAAAAGGGTGTCCAGGGGCCATACTCTCTGGGTTTCTCCAGTCTCTGTCAGGCCAATAAGTCTGGTCTTTTTTTGTGAGTTAGAATTTTGTTGTACCCTCTATTGTGATCCCTGTCAGAGTAGTCAGTGGCGGTAGCCTGACACCATCTACTTCTACTGGACTCAGTCTGGTGGAGGCCATGGTAGTTGTAGTTCATTAGTCCTTTGGACTAATCTTTCCCTTGTATCTTTAGTTTTCTTCATTCTCCCTTGCTTCCGAAGGGGTGAGACCAATGGAGTATCTTAGATGGCCACTCACAGGCTTTTGAGACCCCAGATGCTACTCACCAAAGTAGAATGTAGAACATTTTCTTTATAAATTATGTTACGCCAGTTGAGCTAGATGGGAACCAGGATTTTAATGTAAAGCTACAGTGCATGCCAAGCAAGCTGCTTGAAGCAGTGGAATCTTCCTCCATCTGGGGACCTCTGTCTTACAGGGATCATTGCCTTTTATTTGTGTATCACAGGAAGAGATTACATACTATACCTTGAAAGTCTGAACCTGGACTTTTCATTATGGAAGGACAATTATAGAATTATTTAGGCTACCTGTTGTTTCTGGAGTCATTTTTAGAAAATTTAGGTTTTTTTTTTTTAAAGTAGGTAGAATAGACAAAGTTTTTAAGTGTATACATTGTCAGGGGGCTGAACTGAGTGGTCTCTTGAGTAGCTAAGTTAGTACCCCATGTCTACCTGCTCGCTTCTTTTATATCTCAAAAGAGATTGGCTCAAGATAGTATCTAATCTTACAGCTCTCATCCATATAACTGCTGCTAATCCATCTCATCAGCATCTTAGAGGTAGGATTTACAACACATAGGAAAATCACATCAGATGACAAAATGGTGGACAATCACACAATACTGGGAATCATGACACAGCCAAGTTGACAGACATTTTGGGGGACATAGTTCAATCCATGACACCCTCCCTTCCACCTAATAAAGAGGCTTCAGCAGAGGAGGGCCTGCCAAGTCTGGCTAGGGTGGCTTTCTTCCTGAGGCCTGCCAGGTAAAGCCTTTGTTATTGCCTATAGTCAGACCTGAAAAATCACACACGTTTTTAGCTAGGAGCTGGACTCCTCATCCATTGGTTTCATATCTGTCATTATGACCCCTTTTCCATTCTTAATGTTATTTGTATCTTTGTTTTTGACCAGTCTTGCCAGAAGTTTTCCAGTTTTTACTGTTCTTTTCACTAGCTCACTTTTGGCTTTGTTGATTCTCTCTATAGTTTCATTTTCATTAATTTCTGCTCTATTCTTTTTTCCATTTCATTTGATTTACATGTTTTCTTTCTAACTTAAGTTGGATTCTTACCTCATTAATACACAGCCCTTCTTTTTTTAATACTGCATGTAAAACTACTAATTTACCTCCGAGTACTCATTCACTTGACAGCACACAACAAAGGCATTTACTGAATCCCATGGTTTTGATGAATAGTGCTTTATCATTCAGTTTTAAAAAGTGTTTCGAATTTCCATTGTGATTTCTTCTTTACCTGAGTTATTTTGGAGTATTTTTAAATTTCCAAACATGGGAATTTGGGGGCAGAGGGGAGTGGTGTTGGGCAGGTTTGTTTTATTATTGAATTCTAATTTATTTGCATTGCCAACAGAGAATGTACTCTCTATGAGACAGTCTTTGGAATTGTTTAAGATTTGTTTCATAGCCTCTAGTACTCAATCAGTTTTTATAAGTGTTTCCTGTGTACTTTAGGAGAATATATATTCTATATTAGCGGGACCGTGTGTTACATTTATGCCCATTAGGTCAAGTTTATTTTATTGTTTTATTCAGTTCTCCTATGTTCCTGTTGATTTTTGGCTTGCTTGCTCTATCACTTATTGAAAAAAGGTATTTAAATTGCCACTGATAATGGATTTGTCAGTTTCTTCTGTACTTCGGTCAGTTTTTGCTTGTGTTTTGGTGCTATTTTATTCGGTACATACACATTTAGAACTGTTACTTTTCCTGATGAAGTTAATTTCTAATATTATGCCATGATCTTTTCTATACCAAATAATCCTTTTTTGTCTGAAAGTTTATTTTGTCTGATACTAACAGGTATCAAAACTTTCCTTTGTTTAGTATTTGCCTGTTGTATCTTTCTTCACCTTTTACTTTCATCCCTTCCCTGTCCTTATGTTTTAGATATGCTGCTTATAAAAGATAATAGCTTAGTTATTTTTTTTATTCCAGTCTAATAAATGCTCATTTCAACATGTTAACCATGATCATTAATATTATTGTTGGCTGATTACTGATATGTTCATTTATATTCTCGCTATGATTTTGTTTTCCATTTGTCTCACTTTTTTCTTTTTTAAATTGATATTATTTTTTAATAAATTCCTTATTCTGAAATAATTTCAAACTTACAGAAAAGCTGCAAGGACAAGACAGAGAATTCTTCTAATATTAACATCTTACATAATCATGGTATGTTTGTCAAAACTAAGAAATCAACATTGGTAAAATACTTACCTAAGCTATAGTCTCTTCAGATTTCCTAAGTTTTTCCAGTAATGTCCTGAAGAGAATCCCAGGATCTAATCCAAGAATTCTTATTTCACTTAACTTCTTTATAATATATAATTTTTACTTAATACTTTGGTGGAAAGCAATTACAGAAAGTCTTTTAATTAACAAAGATTTAAAACATAATTTTAAAGTTTTTCAAACATTTGGAGGACTACATACAAACACTGTAACAGGCAGACCTGTTTTACACCATCTAAATTTAGCCGTGTTAACGTATGTCCATAATTCCTTATCTGTAATAGCAAACTATAAAATACCTTGAAAACTAAAAGCTTTTTCATAACTCATTTAATGACAAACTTGATCTGAACTAGTATTTGTCTGTTTATAACCTTAATGTGACTATTTTGTCTAACACAGAGTAAGTACGTTTCACTGCAGGTATATCAAGGTGTTTGATTACAGGTGCTACCCCAGATTCTGCTGGGAGTTTATTACATTCTTTTTTTGTTTCTCACTACTGGTTTTGAAGTTACATTCTCTATTTCTAGTTTTTATTACCATGACTACTTAAAATCTTTGATCTTAAAAAAGACGTAACTTCTTGAGTTTCATTTTAAAAAAAAGTCTTTTGTAGATTTAACTACATGTTTAAGTGTACTCGTTCCTCATTCCATCTTGGGTCTCAGATCTTCCATCTGAGATCATTGTCTTCCTCCTAAAGTATGTCCTTTAGAAGTTCCATCAGTGTGGTGGTGTTATGTGCTGTTGAGTCGATTCCTACTCATAGCAACTATGTGACAGAGCAGAACTGCCCCCGTAGGGTTTTCTAGGCTGTAGTGTTTACAGGAACAGATCGCCAGGTCTTTTCTCTCGCAGAGCCGCTGGATGGGTGGTACCAACATCTGACTTTTGGGTTAGCAGTTGGGCACTTAACTATCTCCACTGCCAGGGCTCTTTCCGCCTTTAGTGTTGGTGTATCAATAGCAAAGTTTCTCAGAAATAAATTATCTGATTTTGCTCTCATTCTTGAAAGATGAATTTTCTAGATGGACAGTTCTAGGTTGACAGGTATTTTCTCCCAACAATTTGAAAATTTTATTCTACTGAATTCTGGCTTCCATTGTTATGTTAATCCCTTCCTGTCGATCTAATTGTCATTCCTTTATAGATCTCTGACTACTGTGTGTCAGAAATAAGACCCTCTTTGTCTTTGGTGTTCTATAATTTCACTATGAAATATCCAGTTGGGTTTTTGTTTTTTTAGTTCTGCTTGGTTGACAGTGTGCATCCACTGGTAGATTCATGTCTTTCATTCTGAAAAGTTCTCAGCCATTATCTTTTCAATTTTCCTCTGCTCTATTCTCTTTTCTGGAACTCTGAATATCTGTTAGACTTCTGAAAATATTTTAGATCTGTATGTTATAAAGCTTACTCATTGTAACCCTCAATCTCTCTTTCACATTCCTGTTTTTTTTGTCTCAGCCTTTGCTACATTTTGTGTACTTTCTTCAGATATATCTTCCAGTTCCTTAGTTCTCCACAGCTTTTTAAGGTATGTAATTGGCTGTTTACTTCATCTGCACAGTTACCCTCAGGTTCGTATTGACATCAGCTTATAGAACACTATAGGGCTAACCCACCTGCAACTTAATTTAGCTTTATGAAGAGTATGGGACCGGAAGCACAGCATGTATGGCCAAGGCATTCTCATCAAGAGGTCTTGCAACAAGCCCAGGCACAACTTCTAGGTCTCACCACCACATGGCACGCTTAGTTGTAAGAGAAGAGGCTCATATGGGAGTGAACCACTTTAGCACAGAAAACCTAACAGTTTATTCAGTCCTGGTAATATAATACCTCAAGGTCTGAAATGCCAGGCCCATAATCCCAGTCTAGATGCACTCTTTAAATTAGGAGATTCATCATATAACAGCGTTCTGATAAAACAAAAAAACCTGTTGCCATCAATTCAATTCAGACTCATAGTGACTTTATAGGACAGAGTAGAATTGTCCGATAAGGTTTCTAAGGCTGTAATCTTTAAGGTCACAGACTGCCACGTCTTATTCCCTCGGAGTGGCTGATGGGTTTGAACTGCCGACCTTCCAGTTAGCAGCTGAGCACTTACCCACTGCACCACCAGACATTTGCCCCTCAGAGCACTTTGGCCTTTTCAGAGGGCTTACACAAGGCTCTCAGGACTTTTTTTCTTCTTTCTTTCGTTTTGGGGCTTTTTAGTTTTGTTCGTGGTTTGTTGCCCTTGTGAATCTTTCCCTACACTAAGAGCCTGAGTAATAGAACAAAAACTGTTTTATGCAGGATGTTTGTTTTGTCCTTTCAGAGTATCTAGTCAGTTATAGTCTCTAGATTGATATTTAAGTACTAAACTTGAAAGAGTGTCCTAAATGTAAATAATGCATTCTAAATATTCACCTGCACATATGTTCTTCATTTGCTACTCACTTTTCTTCCAGAATTACACAGGAATCTACTTTTACTTTTGCTGTATGCCGCAATCTTCAGAAACTTGATACTATACACAGGGAGGTCTTTCAGAAGATTTATAGTTGTCAAATAATTTTACTGATATTTATTATCATGTTTAGAAACAAAGAAGAAAATGTCAAAAATGATATTTAGATCATTTGCCACCATCCACATTCTTCCCCTACTGCCATTTAGAATGACTCAGTTGAAGGAATTACATTTAATTATGACATAATTCGCCAAAGTGATTTTAATTTAGAGGCCTTAGGAAAAAGTTAATGCTATTTAAACAAAGAGTTGAAATAAGTTGTTTTTCTTTTGCAGAGTATTGCTGTTTAGATGCAAACTGGGTGTATTGCAGTATACAGTTGTCAGACCATTCACCACCATCGTTGCTTTGTAAGTATACACAATTTAAATTACCATTTTTAAAAAAAATCCTCATGCTGTTATTTTTACTTATGTGGGAACAACTGAGTAGGAACACATATAAAGAACATAATTTACTTATTTATGATACAAGTCTAGTCTACTGTAAAAAACACAGTATACAGACATCCTATTAAATAAGGTGACCATTTATAGGCAAAGAATCACCACAGGGCTCTTCTAAATAACATACTGTCTCGAACTTTAAAATGCTTTCATGTGGAAATGTTAAGGTTCACACAGCTGTATAGAAACATCTTTTGCATGAAGTTAAAGTATGCTGCTTTAGGTTTAAGTATACAATTTTATCTTCTGTACAGTTAATTTAGAAATATATTATGAGCCCTATACTCTAAGAAAGAATTCATGTTTTTCTTTTCAAAAAATTGTCAAGGCTTGGGACTTAAGGTAAAATGGGGTATCATTAAGCTACATGGCAAAAGTATTTCCTAAAAATTCAAGAACATCAAGTAATTTAAAGCAGGTAGGTTGCATGTTTTGTCTCCTAGTCATAACTAACCTTCTGCATGTTTACAGAGGAAGAGTAGAAGGAAAGACAGGTGAAGGAAGCCTTCAGTTCTTCGTTCTGCCTTTGAGCTAGCAATTAGTTAGCCTTAGAGTCAGCAGCTATTTGCCTCAGAACTAAGACTAATTCACTTCTTTAGGAAGACGTGCTTTATTTCTCTGTAGTTTAGAAATCAGATAAATTAATACTGATGGTAATACCTACTTAGGTGGATCTGGATCTTTGTAAAATTGACCTCTGAAAGACTTTAGGGGGAAGAATTACAGCTACAGTTATAGACCTGTATTATATGTTTATAATAATCAAGCTTTTCAAAATTAGGCAGCATAATTTTAAAAAATCTATTAATTACCCTTCTGGTGCAATGTATGTGTCTTATTTCAGATTTCCTGCAAGTTGGAATAATACTATGGTAACATTTCTAGAAAAAATTATTTCGGTAATTTTTGAATCATCTCTATGACCAAAATCAAGTGGTTACTAAAGGATCTTGCAGGTGAAACTACTTCTGAATTTAAGTATTGCTGTCCATGCTATATTCAAAATACATTTTGATTTGGTTAATCATAAAGTTAAGGAGCCCTGGTTGCGCAGCAGTTAGGCACTTGGCTGCTAACCGTAAGATCAGCAGTTCAAACCCACCAGCTGCTCCTCGGGAGAAAGTTGTGGCCATCTGTTCCTGTAAACATCTCAGCTTAGGAAACCCTATGGGGCAGTTCTTTGCTCTATGGCATAGAGTTGCTGTAAGTCAGAACTGACTCGATGCCATACAACAATCATAAAGTTGTCTAATTTCTACATATTTTTTTAGAATCTGTGAGCTGCGTGGTATATATGATGAAGGAAACTTTAGCTTTTCAAATGCTTGGACTTACTTGGTTATAATAAACAATATGTCACAATTGGTGAGTAAATATTCATATTTCTTCATTGTACTAAATTAGTGTTTGTAACTGAATTTTCCTAGGGAAAGTTCTTGGAATAAAGCTTAATTTGTTAGTTTTTTAATCTTGAAATTTGATTATAGGAAGAATTTGAAGAAACTTTGTATCTTTATACATAAAGATATAATAATATCTTTGTTAATTATTTGGTGACTTAGACCTCGACCTGTTGGTCATTCTTGTTTATTTCTGGTACTCACTGCAGTTGTGTGGGTGTATCGTGAATAAAAGTAAAACTTACTACAAAAAAGAGGGAGAGAGAACCGCATATCCTGGGCATATTCAATACGAGAAAATATCTAATTGATACCTGACAGTGCAAGGTTTGAACAAAAGAAACTTTTTTTTGGTTCCATTTATTTGAGATTAAAGAAAAATTGAGAATGAAAAGTTTTTTTAAAAAAAACTTCTACAAACTGAAATTCTCTAAAGGTATAACTATCTGATCTCATCAACTTAAGAATGTGCATTTTCTTTAAAAACTTTGGTTAGTGCTTTCAACAAAATGATAGTTTAGATGTAATGGCATGCATGTTTGGTATTAGAGCTTTATAAAGTTCTCACACATGGATTCCATTTCTGCAAATGTATCCTAAAGAAATGGTCAGAAATACTAAATGAGCAGCTCCTGTCCAGAGGTGAAATGAGAAGGCAGAGAGGGTCAGGAGCTGGTTGAATGGACATGGGAAATCAGGGGTGGAAAGAAGGAGTGTGCTGTCATAGTATAGGAAGAGCAGTTAAGGTCATGTAACTACGTATGTATAAATTTTTGTATGAGAGACTAACTTGAATTGTAAACTCACTTAAAATACAACAAAATAAAATAATTTTAAAAAATGATCAGAAATACTTTTGCTTTATCTTTGTATAAAAACAAACAAAAAAACTGCCATCAAGTCAATTCCGACTCATAGAAACTCTATAGGACAGAGTAGGACAGCCCCATAGGGTTTCCAAGGAGCAGCTGGTGGATTTGAACTCCCAACTTTTTGGTTAGCAGCTGAGCCCTTAATCACTGCACCACCAGAGCTCCTATCTTTGTATACAAAGCCTATTTTTATAATAGCATAAAGCCGGAAATGTCCAAAAGCTCAGTGATGGGAACAAGTTAAATATGTTGGGGCCCTTCCACTAGCCAAAATATTATGCAGTTATTAAGAATAACCATTATGAAACAGAAGGAACAGTAAAGTACTTCAAGGGGAAAAAAATCAGGCAACAAAATTATGTATTCAGTTGATGATAGCTGTTAAAAATAGGACAGTTTCTGTGTAAAAAGGAATGATTGGATGGTGGGACTATGATAACTTTATCCTTTCTTCTTTATATTCTAAAATATTTTAAAAGAGCATTTTACATGATTTTAATGGAATAAACTTAGAAAAATGCTTATTGCTATTCAAGACTATACTACGTTATTAGAAGTGATTTCTAAAAATAATTTGAAGTATTTATCTTAGAAAGTAAATTCAGCTGAACTAGCATACTGCCCTCAAGAAAAATATTTCGTCTTTCAGATTTCATGATCATAAATTTTATTGAAATTGTACTTAGTGTGTTTCCTTATGTAATGTTGAGTAAGATAGACCCATTCATTAATAAGCTAAACCATTGTAAAATAATAGTAATTCGTGTATAAAAACCATTACTAAGCAGTTAGATATTTTGGTTGAAAGGGAGCCTTCCATTAATAGCAATCACTTACTCATTGGTTTCTTTGGCTGTAGTAGGTGAACACTTAAAAACATTTTTAGGGATTTATGAATACGTTACAGAACATCTCTACTGAGAAATTTCATGTAGTATATAGTCATCCACTGTAAACTACAAAAATGTATTGCTAATCTAAAACATAGCGCAATAACGCCTAGAAAAATGTGTCTGTACAGTGCTCTGTATCATGTATTTCTATTACCATATTTAGTTAATATTACTGAAGAAGTTTAAATGTTAATCTTAATTGTTTCTAGTTTGCCATGTATTGTCTCCTGCTATTTTATAAAGTACTAAAGGAAGAACTGAGTCCAATCCAACCTGTTGGCAAATTTCTGTGTGTAAAGCTGGTAGTCTTTGTTTCTTTTTGGTAAGTGTTGCTTTCTCTTAAATATTCTCATTTTTTGAAGGGCAATAAAACGTTTATTAGGGAGGATTTTTAAAATAATGTCTCTAAAAAGCCAGTTGCCATTGAACGATTCCAGCTTATGGCAACCCCATGTGCATCAGAGTAGAATTGTGCTCCATAGGTTTTCAGTGGCTGATGTTTTTGGAAGTAGATTGCCAGATCTTTCTGCTGAGGCACCTCTGGGTAGATTCAAACCATCAGCCTTTCTGTTAGCAGCAGAGCGTGTTAACCATTTGCACCACCCAGGGACTCCAAAATGTTTACTTGCCTTTCAGAAAGTTTATCCCTTTAACCCGTCTAGGTTCTGTTCATAGGTAAAAATGTTTTTTAAAACTGTACATGGTCGCTGTTTAGTAAAGGGGGTGGGAGTGTCAGAAACAAATGCACCAAATGTATTAAAAAGCAATAATACAAAAAGGATAAAAAGAAAAATCTCTGAAATCCCACCACCCAGAAAGTGATTAGCATTTCAGAGTACACATCATATATAAAACTCCACAGAAATGGTTTCATACTATAAAAACTTGTGTAATCAATAATACATTCGGTGTATTGTGGGTATAGTTCTTCGTCAGTAAAGAGAGACTATAATTTGGGGAGGGGGTTTTGTTTGCTTAATATTCTGTTGTGTGGATATAGCTTTGTAACCAATCTCCTATTGACGTTGAGGTTGTTCCTAATATTTTTCATCATTACAAGCAACACTGAAGTGTATTATATGTATTGAACTGTGAAGTTCATCTTCCTATCTCATTGTTTACTGTTTAAATTGAACCTGGAATTATATCCCTAGATTCACTTGAAATGTTTCAGCATGACTCCTTATCATGGAATTAGACCCCTTCTTGGTTTGTCTCTAGATTCAGTACCTAAAACAAGACTGGTTTCAAAATGCTGTCTTAAAAAATAATCTGAATAGTCAGTTACTACATGTGTAAACAACCTCTAATTATCTGTCCTTTATTTCATCTTAAATATCTATTGTACCAGATGTTAGGCATTGTCTACGTATAAAAAAAAAAACATAGTCTAATGACTTGTGCATACTTTCAAAGCAAAAAAAGATGTTCTTAGAATATGTAATCAAAATTCATCTGATGAAACTGTTCTAGAAGAGTAAATTTACAAAACAAATGTATTTACTGTAGATACCGGTCTCCTCACAAAAAGAATGTGCCAAATTTCTAAATGCTGTGAAGGCAGGGTGGTAGTGGTGCTGGCCCACAGGTTGCACAGGGGTTTAACTTTTTAAAATGACATATCTTTAAAACAAATGCTAATTTTATGCTTGATATAGATTTGGCGTTTACCTTTTCCTAACATATAGGCAAGCAGTAGTTATTGCTTTGTTGGTAAAAGTTGGCGTTATTTCTGAAAAGCATACATGGGAATGGCAAACTGTAGAAGCTGTGGCTACAGGACTTCAGGTAAGTAGTGCTATCTTTGAACTCTATAGAACTTTACTATTTGTTAAGCAATTTAACATGTTATCTCTGACAACATGCTGGCCCATGGGGCTACTATTATCCTCACTTTATGAGGAAACAGAAGACCTAGAGAAGTTGGTCATAATAACAATCTGTAGCAGAGCCAGGAGTAGAACCTGGATTTTGTTATTCCTAAATGCATTTCTATTTCTGCATTTCTCTTTTTAGTCCTTGGGCAGTGTGTTGAGAATGCAGTGCACTGTACTTTGCTAAGTAGTACTGGATTGAGGTAGTACAGATACATTTAGATTTTGGTATTTTGTGTTTTTTTTTTTTTTTTTGAAGCCATAAAAAGTAATTACTTGGGGAAAATTTTGAGAAAATGAATGTAATCTGAAAAACAAGCTGTTGATACTTCAAGTATTTTTGAAAAGGGATAAAGAGCTTTTCCTATACCTAGAAAACCAGATTTAAACCCAAAGATGGCTAATGTTGTTGTTGTTTTAGGACTTTATCATCTGTATTGAGATGTTCCTTGCTGCTATTGCTCATCACTACACTTTCTCATATAAACCATATGTCCAAGAAGCAGAAGAAGGCTCATGCTTTGATTCTTTTCTTGCCATGTGGGATGTTTCAGATATTAGAGACGATATTTCTGAACAAGTAAGACATGTTGGTAAGTACCAACCATTTAATTCATCCAGATAGGTAGATTACTGTATCTCTCTTAATAAAGTAATTTAGTAGTTATTTAAGAGATGAAAGGACTTTTGTTTAACACAGTACCATGGTTTCTTCAAATTAGGGGTGGAAGGTGAGGAGCTTATTTATAGAACAGTGGTGAGTTTTTAATGTTAAAAATAATTCTGACTAACTGGAAACCTTTATATTACTTTAAAGGAAGGACAGTCATGGGACATCCTAGGAAAAAATTTTTTCCTGAGGATCAAGATCAGAATGAACATACAAGCTTATTATCGTCATCATCACAAGATGCAATTTCCATTGCTTCTTCTATGCCACCTTCACCCATGGGTCACTACCAAGGGTTTGGACACACTGTGACCCCCCAGACTACACCTACTGCAGCTACGATACCTGACGAAATGTTTAATGACACTACAGGAGAGAACAAAGAACTCGCAGATAAATTTGTGGCCTCTTGAACAATGTGTACAAGCAAACTGTGCTACTACCATGCTGTTTCATTACCTGGTATCCCGTTGCTCAGGATTTTGTGCTTGGGACAAGCCGTAAATGATGGAAAATTTCAACATGAAGATAGGTGAAAGCCAGGTACAACTATTGAACTTCCATAATTATGTTTTGTATATCAGTCTAAATATCCTAGACTTAGACTTGATTTCTTGACAACAGATATTACATACTCACATGGTAGACAATAACTCCAACTAAATGTTCCTGATGTTACACTGCTTTATCATGGGGATGGACAAAAAAGTCTCAATGCTTTCTACCACCGCTGCATGAATATAACGCTTTGGAATTAGCAGAAAGCTAATTCAGAAACATGAATTAGTGGAACTTAATCATAATCATGTGCCATAAAAGCTAACAATTATTTCTCTATTTCTCAACTGGATGTCTTTCAATAAATAAGAATTTATCATTTATTTTCTGTAACCTTTTATGTCTCTCATTCTTTAAAACAACAAAAACCCTTAATGTTTTAACCAAAATTTCTTGATTAGAGGCACAGCAAAAAGAAGTTAAAAAGGGGGGAGGAGGATTTAAAAGTTACGTAACTATGATAAAATTCACCATATCTTATATTCATTCCTATTAGGAGAAATATCTAGGCACTAACACATAAACACCTAAAAATCATATTTGCAACACTGCTAATAAGACTAATAGATTATCCATAGCTTTGAGATGAAACGAATAAACTGGATAGAAGACCAAAAGAATAATAAACCTGTGCTAGAAATGTCATCTCTTTTTATTCGGTACTATTAAAGATGGCAACAAACATAAATCTTGGCTGAGTGTTCTTGTTCTTAATTCTTCGTAATTATTAAACCACAGGCTGAAGACATAGTTGCTATCTGGAAGAAAATTATTACTCAAGATGGTGTTTCTTTAATTTGCTGATCATTGGATCATGCTTAACATAATGAAAATATAGAAAGTACCAGAGAAGTTATGTCACCAATATCAAGGATAAGTATTGCTTCTCAAAGCTTTTCCTTTATATGTTTACACACACACACACACACACACACACTTGGTTCACAATAATTAAGGTACAAAATCTTTATTCTGTCTACTCATTATAAACTAAACATTTCTATTAAAAGTAAAGCTGCGTAATATAATATTGGAGGTCATGAAGACTAGACAGTCTGGAGAGAAGGTACGTCTTCATTTTCTTTGTGGCTTACTTAAGAGCACACAGCATATTATACAACGCATCTTCCTTATTAATCACCTTATTTTAAAAGTCTGTAAAAACTGGACCAATTATAGCAAATAAATAAAAAGGATTAACTCTTTTTTTGAATTTAATTTTGTTTTGTCATCAACTTCTTCAAAGGAGACCAGGAAAATGCTGCTTCCTGAAGATTTATTTCTTCACTAACTCCTTGAACTCTCTCAGTTACATTTAGCTTATAGCTTAAATTCTTATTCAGGTTTGCATTCCCCAAACACAAAACCTGAGGAGGTATCTCAGAAGTATACTGTGTATTAAAAGGAAGCAAGCTTACAATTTACAAGTAAGCCTTGTCTTCAGTGGAAGCCTACTTTTTGATGTTTCCCAATTATAAATTTGGATTTCAGAAAAAAAGCCAAGATGCCTAAAAAAAATGGAAGTTTTGCTTTACTTACTGATACATGACAATGAGGGTAAGACTATAAAAATCCCTTATCTTTACGGCTTCAGAGTATAAAGACAAGTGTTTAGCAGAATTTAATCTATAGTAAAAATCAAGCAATAAAAATGAAAAGTTTCTTAATTTGAAGAACAAATAATGACAAATCCTTTTCCAAAAAGTATGTCTGTAGCAATATCTTTATAATAATGCTGTTCTTTAATCTAGGATCTTTTAAGTAAGTTTTACTAATGTCAATTTTAAAAAGTACATGACTGTTACAAGGCATCAAATTTTTATACCTCATTTTATGATTACAACTCCATTAATTCAGGCCATGAAAATTTTTATTTGCTGCTCTACCTAAAGAGTTTCATTCATTGCTTTACTGTGATGCTGACATTACTTTTGTGGTGCTGGACGCTGAGTACAAGTTCTTCTCCCATTTCAACCTGGATTGGATTATCTAAAACAACCGCAGCTTGTTTCCAGTGAGAGGCTTCACTTGACGTATCCAACCTAATCTCTTCGTCAAGATACACGTGATACCAAAATGGAATGGCAGTCACTTGTCCAGACTTACAAATGTGTACCTATGAAAATTAAGAAATTATGAAACTAGAAAAATTTTATCAGGGTAAACAGAGTAGACCTGGATAATTAAGTCTTCTCTCTTTTAGTCAATTTCAGATACAAAATTTTAGAGAGCCATACAATTAATCACCTGATTCAAATTAATATCAACCTGTTTTTTAAATATTCAGTAATATTTACTCAAGTCCATTTTTGTATTTCATATTTTTGTTCAGGAAATAACATTTATAATCTTCAAAGACAGTGGCTAAAACCTAAAACCTTTGTATAAAATGTTCCCTAGTTTACAGTAATTATTCTGAGTATAACAAGAGTAATCATTTTGCATGTTGTCCTTACCTTTACTTCTCTGCTGTAGGTGTTCAAATACGGAGTCATTAAATCTAGTCTTAACAGTTCCACAGGCTTGCTTAAAGGAATACAGGGCAGTGAGGACAGGTCCAAAAATACACGTATAGGTACCTAGAGAAAGTAAAATTTTTTGCTGTTATTCATTCTAAGGCTTATTAAAGCACTTATAAAGTGCTTGCTTTATACTTGAGCTTTTTGTATCTATTACCTCATTTAATTCCCACATCAACCTTAAGGCAGAAGAACTTCCATTCCAGTGTTAGAGGAAGGATGAACACACCAAGGTTTAAGCAGGTTAAGTAATTTGCCATGGCCTCAGTTACCCATAGATCCTTCACTTGGATGAAAGCAGTTTAAATTTTTACTTAAACCAAATAGTACCAAAATTCTAAAACTAAGGATTTGCTTATGTGTGAAAAAATGAACTAAGCAAAGAGTACAACACTAATTATTGAATTTTTGAAGAAAAGATGCCAAATTCAGCCAAACATCATAGTGGATTTTACTTGGAAAATAAGCTTATTTCTAGATGACAGTGGTTCTCAGTCTTGACTACCTAATAAAATCATCTGGGGGGCTTTTAAAAAGCCCAACGCTCAGGCCATACCCCACACCAATCTGGAGTTGGAATCTAGTATTTCTAAAAGTCCACAGATATCTCCAATATACAGTCAAAAAGTTGAAAATCACTGCTATACAGTGTTCCATCAATTTCATCAGCAATAGAAACTTACTAGTAAAAACTTTTAGCCTTCTCTTTCCTCTCTGTAAGATATTAGAGGCCAACTTTGACGATGACACAGGGCATAGATAAATCCTCTCCCTGGGCATGCTTGAAGGCATCCAACCTTCCCTACCCATAAGGACTCACAGTGACCTCACACTATCTCCCTCCAGGACTCCTCCTTATGCCCTTTATTCCTATTTATGTCAGTCACCAGAAGAAGCCCTAGACGCATGTCACCTCTCACAGTCTATGCTCCAGTCCCCACACAGCTCTACCAATCCCTAATGGTCTGGCTCCACCTCTCTGACTTCTCAGCCTAGCCTACAGCCTACTCCTGCCATCTCCGCTGATTTCTTCTCTGTTCCCAACCCCTTTGTGAGTTCTCTAAAGCTCAGTGCTCAGCCATCTTCTCTTTCTACATACCCTCACGATGGTTTCATCCAGTCTTATGGCTTTAAATACCATCTATATGCTACTAACTGTCAAATTTATCCCTCTGCCCTGTCACACACACAACACAACCTGATCCTGATATTTTCCCCTTATCAGTAAATAGTAACTATGCTTCCAAGTTAGACCCAAAAAACAAGAGATCTTCTTTCTCATACCCCATATCCAAAAAGTGACAGAATCCCTTGGCTATTCTAACCCCTAGGTTGATTTTAATCATATCGTAAGTTCCTTTGCTCTAGGAAACTGATTACCATCCTAACCCACCTAAACAACACAGTGACTGGACAGAACTAAAGAGAGAGATAAGGTAGACTGTGGATAACAGTCACCTGGTTGAAGTTTCTTCTAGACAGTTACCTGAAACTGGTTAATGAAAGGTGCTATATTTACTCCAAGAGTACGTTCTGTTCCTTGAACAGCACTCTCTTCTACCAGTATCTGTGATTCCACAAGTAACCCCAACATCACCACATACTGAGGAAAGATCTTGCCTCCAGATTGCAGTAAACACCTAGAGAAATAAAAATGTTTAAGAACATTTTGATTCCCTACATTTTATAAATACCAATAATTAAGCGCCATGATGAATGAGTGAGCTACAGACTGTATACAAACAGTCTAACGAACTTTGAGTTATTGGCTGGTAGCTCAGAATGGTAAACCACAGCAAATAATTTTTCAACAAGTCAAACTTAAAGTGACTGCTGATCTATGGAAGAGAAAAATAACCAAACTACTTGATAAATATAAGTCTTTAGATTCAGGCAAGAGTCATCAATGGATGCTAAAACCAGTGGATGAAAGTTTGATGAGGAAGAGAATATTTTCATAGCCTCAGTATCACTCCATAAATGACTTACTACAAAGGGAAAAAAGTAACTTACTGTGAAGAAACCTGCCGGATACAACTTAAACGATCAAAAGTTAACATCACCAATAATAAGACAAAGTTAACTATGTGCCTCCTAAATGTGATAAAACATACTTGGAATTCCTCTCTAAAATGGATCATCTGAATCTAATCATAAAAAAAAAAATTTTTTACAAAATAAATGGCCTAAACTCTGTTAATGTCATGAAAGACTAAAGAACTGTTTCAGAACAATGCAAGCTAGAGACAAGAAAACTAAATGTAATGTGTGATCCTGGAATAGATTCTGAAGTGGGGGGCGAGGGGGATAAAGGACATTGGGACAATTGGGGAAATCTGAGTAAAGTCTGTAGATTAGAAAACAGTATTGTATCCATGTAAATTTCCTGATTTTGATAAATGTACTGTGGTTATGTAAGTGAATGTCCTTGTGCTCAGGAAATACACACCAAAGTATTTAGGCATAAAGGGGCATGACATCTGGAACTTTCACATGATTCAGAGAGAACTACAGCAAATGTGGTAAAATATTAATTTGTGAATCTGGGTATAGGGTATATGATAAATTCTTTGTACTATTCTTTAACTTATCTGTAAGCTTTTTTTTTTTTTTTAATTAAACATTCTGAAAGAAAAAAAAAAAAGTATTTAAATCCAAATCTTCTAGAAAGGAATGTGAGTAAAGGTTTAACAAAACTCTCCCCCTACATGGGAAATTGACCTTGGGTTCATCAGTTTCCCTAGAAACCCAATAAAAATGGAATGTCAACTGTATTATCAGCAACACTGCTTATGGTAAAAAATGCCTGTTAATAGACTGTATCTGGACTGAAAGAACTATGAATAAACAATAAATACCTGATCGGAAGTTATACCTTCAGGCTTCCCTGAGTGTGGTGTAACTCATAACCAAGTATTCCTATTGCTCAGACTAGATAGCTATGTTCATGGGAGACAGTTCCTATATGAAGCTTATGGCTTATAAAACAAGTCAGCTTCCACACCCACCTATGTAATCTTGTTTCCTCACACTTGAACTGTGGGGGGGGGGGGGGGGGGATGTTAAAAGGGGAAGAAGACAAAAATAGTTCCCAGATAGCTGTGAGGACTCCTGCTTAAAAAACACACCTGACACTGCCCCAAGGCATGGTGCTTCTTGTCCTGTATCATTGTAAGGGAATGCTGGGTGTGGCTTATCTAGTTTGACTATCCAGTTGAACCCAAGCTTTGGCTTCACATTTAGCTTACTGTATAAAGAATAAAGACTCATGAACCACAAACCAATACAATGTATATATCTCACTGTATTTGTATATTTTGGTTTTTTAAATAAATAAAAGCAGGGTTACCATCTCCACTGAAAATCCTTAAAACAGGATCAGCAATTCTGTAAAACTTAATTGATTCAAGATGGCAGACTGACCAATGCAACTGTGTTCTTCCTACCATCTTGCCCCATTAAATGATAATAAAAGAGTAAGAAAAGAATGAGATGGTCCCCAGAGGAGTTAGGAGTGGGGTCTGATGAAGCAAAGCAGCAGAAATGCAATATAGAAAATGAACATACAGGACTAGAACAGGAGGGAAGGAGGAGTCAAGTCTGCCCTGCAGAATCCTAAAGAGGCTCAGGACTCAGAAATACCAGGTAAAAGACCACCAGGTATAATATGATACATGATAGGATACAAGGAGAAGAGCTGAAAACAGGAGGATTAAATCAAACACTATAAAGAACAGATGAATCAATAACCTAGACAAACTATCGGCCAGCCAGACACCTTAACTTAGCTAAACAAACTCTCAGGAAAACAAGAACAGCTACTGCCAGCTGCAAATGCCCAGAGCAAAGAACACCACCCATACATTCTAGCACTCAGGAGACCTGAGTAGCCGGCTCCTGGCTATTTAGAAAGCCCTTCAATTGACAAGTCTTACCCAGGCGCACAAAAAGCTCTCAATCAGTTCTTCACTATCTCATTCTTAAATGCAGTGGGAAGAGAATATGTTTAAAATTCTGATTACTGTCCTTAGAACAATCTGAGACATTATTGCATCCATAAAATCAGAACAGAATTACAACAGGGTGCTATAAAAAAATATCAGAAGAAAGGGCTCTTAGAAATTAAAAATACAATTGCTGAAATAAAAATACCTAAGGAGTGAAAAGATAAAGCTGAAGAAATCACTCAAAAAGTAAAATATAAAAATGGAAAATAGAAGCAAAAAGATAGGAGATATAGGGAATCATTCCAGCAAGTCCAGTATCTGACTAATAAGAGCTAGAAAAGCTGACTAGAAAAACAATAAGGAAGAAATTAACCAAGAAATAATAAAAAAAGAATTTCCCAGACACTGTCTCCAGAGTAAAAGGGTCCAAAACAAAATGAATCACTTAAAAAAAAAAAAAAAAAACCTCATAGGCCACTTATGAAGGAGCATGAATTAACAACACTGAAGAGTAGGAGATAACAAAGCAATGTGTTCAGAATGCTGAGCTAAAAGATATTCTACCTGAAATTCTACAATCAAACCTTCATCTAAAATACAATTTAAAAAATTCTACAATCAGCCAAACTTACAAATTAAGTCATTTTCAAATATGGAAAAGTTCAGAAAGTTTACCTCCACATCATTTTTAAGACAGTATTTGAAGATCTGCTTCAGTAGAACTAAGAATAAACCAATTATCAGAGAGTAAATTAAGGGCACTGGTAAGGAAAAGCAGACTAGAACAGTCTAATTCATTGGCTACATACACCCAAGGAGGATGATCTTGCTAATGATCTCATATTTGTTATTATAAAAAACAAAAATACTTTCAACTAACTAGGACCTAAAATTGGTCATGTGATCCCTTAAACAATCTGCAGTCCAGGAAAAGCCTACAGTTCAAGTAAGCTCTGCACCCCAAACCTGCTATTCAGAGGCTAGATGGTTCCACATAGGGAAGAACTGTCCCACCCAAACTGCCAACAGGACCTCTGCCCACACCCATTGAGAAACACTGGAAAGGAGAGTTAAAGATAGCCTTCATGTAAGTTGGAAACCCTGGTGGCGTAGTGGTTAAGAGCTATGGCTGCTAACCAAAGGTCGGCAGTTGGAATCCACCAGCTGCTCCTTGGGAACGGTATGGGGCAGTTCTATGCTGTCCTATAGGGTCACTATGAGTCGGAATCGACTCGACAGCAACAAGTTTTTTCATATTAAGTTGCATTTCCCAGTAATATAATCAATCATTCAGAGAGAACAGACTGTTTGACAAATTGTTTTTAAAACTAAAAATGCTTTTTAAAAATCCTTTACAAGGTTCCATTTAAATAAAATTTTTTAAAAAGTAGATACTGATTTTTTTTGCCAAACATAGCAAATTTACAAATTCATTTGTCATCCTTCTCAGTAGTCAAACTGATACTACCAAGAAAAAAACAAGGCTCCCACATAGCCTATTATTCAGAACATGTAAATGCCTCTTTGATACTAAATTATGTTTCAAACAGAAGAATCAACTTCCTTACTTTTTAATTTACCTAATTTTTAATGAAAAATTAATTACCAAATTGGAATAATGACCTTATCATTAAAAGGCCTCGACATAACTTTCCACTGTATACAAAAATTAAACCACCTTTTGCCACCATGTTTATTCAATGTGTCATTATAAAGACAATTTTAAAAACAGACCTAAAAAAAAAAACCCACTAGATTTTGATCACTAGATTAAAACTCATCTAATTACACACTTAATATTTAGGCATTCCACAGTATGAAAATTACATATTGAAAAAAAAAGCTATAAATCATTATTATTAACCTATAATTAGTAGGTTTGACTTCCACAGTGGTATGAGTTAGCAATTCTACAACTATTTTATATGCATTCTAGGCATGACCAGATAAGTAAATATACTGATGTCAGTGGGAGTCAAGTTTCCACTGTTAGAGAAAGGGAATGACATATCTGAAAAGGCGGAAAACTAGAATGTACCCTATGGTGGTGGATTGGAACTGAGGTATCAGTATGAACTCATAGTTTTACATAGTAGATAGAAAGATATAAAATTCAGATACAGATATAGGTGTATATACAGATACAGGCATATAAGCATATGAATGTGCATTTGTAACGTATATGGATCTATGAACACGTATGTGCACGCACATAAATACACACAAATACACACAATTTCCAAACTTTGTCAGCCGAGAAGGCCTAGAAATAATGCTGCACCAGTAGCAATGAGCACATCTACCAAGAAGATCTTGGTTTCAAAACATAGTTCCCCACTAAATGGAACCAGGGCTCCTTGGAGAAAGACCGATTTCAAGGCTGGGGCAGAGAAAAGATGAGTCTAGAAAACCTGGTTGAGCCAAAAGTAAGAACATGCTCAAAGAAGGATGAGAACATATCAAAAAGATATAGGATCCAGTTTGAAGTCGCTCCCACTGGCCAAAACTGGGACAATTTGAGCATCAAAATAAATATTGATAGTAATGGATTATAACCCATTGAATTAAAAAAGCCCGTAACAATATAAATTTCTGCAGCAGAAGAGAAAGCTCTTTCTTATCATACATCAGAATGCTAAATAACAAATACAGAAAAAATGGAGTTACAAAATCATCAATAGAGGTTAAAATTAATGAATAAAGGTTTAATGAGGAATAGGATATTTACATATCTCAAAATATTTCCCTACGAATGATATATTAACCACAAAAGAAAAGGAGGAAACTTAGAGTGCAGAAACTTGACACAAGCTTAACCAAGTGATCTTAAAAATTAACATCACCAATAATAAAACAAACAGATTTGTGTGCCTTCTGATACAATGCATTAAGAACACAACATGAAGACATCAGACAAATTCCAATGGAGGGCCATTCGGCAAAATAACGAACCTGCACTCTTCAAAAATGTCAACGTCATAAAAGACAACCAAAGAATTATTCCAGATTAATTAACTAAAGAGACCTGATAACTAAATGCAGTGCATGATCCTGCATTTGAACCTGCACTGGGAATGAAAGAGCTTTCTAAAAGATAATATTGAATCAAAAGATAAAATTTATATATGAGCTGTGGATTATTGTTATTAGCTAATAATATTAGATATTAATTTCTTAGTTTTGTTCTTTGTACTGTGGTTATGTAAGAGAATATCTTTGTTTTTAGGAAATACACACTGAAGTATTTAGTGGTAAAGGGACATGATGGCTCTAACCTATTTTCAAAATAATTTTATGTGTCTGTGTGTGTGTGTGTGTGTGTGTGTGTGTGTGTGCAAAGAGACAGAGGGGAAGAGAGAATGATAAAGCAAATGGGACAAAATGTAAACAACTGGTGAATACGAGTAAAAGTTACACAGGAGTACTTTATACTGTTCTTAACAAATTTAAAATTAAATAAAATTATCATTAGATAAGCGTACGGCTTTCCAAGATGACTCTACCAAATACACTAAACCTCATTTGTACTAGGAATTCATAACTGAAGTGCTTTCAAAAACAACTAATCCAGTATTCTCAATACAGATGAAGAAATCTGAGGATGAGGGACATTGAGTGACTTACGGAAAATTTTACTATTTCAGGAATTGAGTGACAAGACTTGAACTCTTCAAGCTCCTTGTTCTGTGCCGTCAAGAACATCTGTTTAAATTTTTATTATATATATTTAAGTCAAACCTTGCTATCCCCATAATTTCTGACATGACAGGATTGTTTAAAAAAAATAGTGATGGTTTCTATCAGTTACCACATAAATATATAAATTTCATAACAAAAGAAAATGAATATAATTAACTATATAAACAAAATACTTTTTTCTTGGTCTGGTCAAATGTTTTTTTCCCCAATGGATAATGTGCCTTTTGCTATTGTAATCTTCAGTCTGCATCCCCACCACTGTTCCTAGACAACAAACCAACCCCTGCTGCTATACCCCAAAATTTTTTTATCCATAATACATTTCCTAAATCTGGGTCCCCAAATGTAAAATAGTGCCATCTTTTCAGACCTGAGCAGCATAAATGAAGGACTTTGGGGCTTAACCAAATTTGCTTTCAATATTAAATATTAGGGTCATGTCTACCTCAAGCAATCTAAACTGAAGGAGAAATACCTTTAGGAAGAGAACTATATTATAAAACGAAGATTTTTAGGCTGAACAGAACTGGGAGCTGTTCCTAAGAAGCACTTTGGTCTCCCAATACACCATCAAATGCACACTTCATGTTTCTTACATTGTAAGATGAAATCTGATTTTTCCTTCCTTACTCTGAATTTCTTCTTACTGTTCTTAATAGATCTCTACTTTTCCCTTATATATAGGTGGGCCAATCTTAAAACGGTCAGTTCTTCACATCTACCATGCAGGATTCCCTTAGAGGATAATCAGCAATGCACACACACAAACACACACACAGAGAAAGCGATGAGCTCACAGGTCCTGAACAGTGACACGTGAGGGACATATGATTATCTCAGTTTTACAGTAAGCCATTAAAGAACTAAAACAATGAACAAGTTTGAGCTCAAAAAAACCTCACCTGGATATTGCCGCTTTTTCCATTATTTCCTGCTGAATGAGCCCAGATGGTTCAATGACATCCAATATGATTATGCTCCACAACTTGTCTGATGTTGGCCTCTGCAACACAGCAGATTCATCCTCCACGTGTCTCAGCCAAAACTCAAGCGTTTCCTTAGGAAAGTGATTGGCCTCGGAAATGAGGCCTAGAGTGATGCGATGCTGGTCTTTCTCCACAGAACTGTAAGGTTTAACCTGCCCCAGTGTGCCAGCAATTATAGGAAGAATAGAAAAGCCTTCAGACACATCTAACACATAGTAAGGGTCAGGGGCACTCAGTACAGAATTCTCCTTCTGTCCACTTCCAGAGTTTATCTCATCACTCTGACACTGAGTATCCATATCCATGGCCTGCAACAGTTTCTCTGGAGTTAGTGAAGACAACACTCTCCTCATTGCCATTTTAAAGCCTTCATGATATGGGATATTATTAAGCAAAGCAATTTCCGTGGACTCCAATACACACATCTGCTCTACAGAATCTGGTTTGCTGGTCTGAAGGTTAGCCAGGGCACTACAGAGTTCAGCCTCATTTCCTAAAGACAGTGAATCTTTACTCTTGGTAAAACTTTTCACAACATCCATTTCATGTTCTGAACCCAAGACATGGATACCTTGGATTCTTAAGTAACAATCTTGACAAGACACTTCCATCATCACATGGTCCCCAGGCTTTATCCTGTAGTCTTCATTGAACAGTAAGAGCAAAATTAAAATTGATTAATAAAGAAGATCACACTAACATGACCCACTTTAAAAAATCATTACGGGAGGGGTTAATCTATTCATTTAATACACATAAAAAACTAGGAAAATTCCAGCTGCTTTATTTAGGAAAAAACTCATCTTTGAAGACTTAATTAACTGGTAGCATAATACGGAGAATCAAGAGCTCCATTATTGGACCCATCTTTGGTAATAAAGCCAACAGAGATAAATTAAATTCAGGTATCAATACCAAACCTTACTTTAGATTAATGGGACATTTTTCTCTCTACAAGAAATTTCCAAAATAAAGCAGCACTCAATAGAACCACAACAGTAATATTTCTTAACTACAAGTATTTAGATACTCCAGCATGTTTAAGAATTTGAAGGACTAAGTCCTATAATAAAGACTACAATGTGCTCTTTTCCAGGAACTTTTACACATAGTAACACTTTAAATTACAGATGCACAATCCAATTCCTCCTCATCAGACGTAGAAAGACAAAGACCTTTGAGAGTAATTATTACCACTATCTTAATTAATTTTATTACGTTTGAAATATTTTCCAAAAAAAAAATTGAAAATACAAATTGTTATTCTTGTGTTTAAATGTCTAAAATGTCCTTTCCCTAAAGAGATAAAAGGGGGGGGGGGGGCATCTGTGTAAGTTACTATACCCCACCCCACTGCCCTTGAGTCAATGCCGACTCACAGCAACGCTACAGGACAGAGTAGAACTGCTCCATAGGGTTTCCAAGGCTGTAATCTTTATGGAATCAGACTGCCACATCTTTCTCTGGAATTAGACTGCCACATCTTTCTCCCATGGAGCAGCTGGTGGGTTTGAACACCCAACCTTTTGGTTAGCGGCCGAGCACTTTAACCACTGTGCTACCAGGGCTCCTTGTAAGTTACTATAAGGGAGTTAAAAGTAAACAAACAGAAATAAAAAAATACCATTTACTGAGTGCCAGCCATTACGGTAGGCATTTTACACCCATTACCTCTAATAATCCCCACAATCCTCCAACACAGACAGTAACAGCCCGTTTTTTATAGATGACACAACAAATGCTCTGAGAAATAACCAGCCAAACTAGCCAGGGGGCCAGTAAGCAGCAGAATCAAGATATGAATCCAGATCTACCTGACTAGAAAAACACCATACTAGCCACAACACTATACTGACTCCACACTTAATGACCTTCCCAAATTAGGTACTTGATTAGGAGACTAACTTATTACCTCCCAGTTTTAAAGGGATAGTTTTTCAAATAGGGGCTTACAGATACTGACACTTCTTAGACATAACCAATCACCTCACGGGATTAGTTTTCTGGAACACTTAGGATCATAATCTCATGGGACAACACAGTCAACTGGTATAATATAGTTCATAAAGTTTATGTTCTACATCCTAGTTTGGTGAGTAGTGTGGGGGTCTTAAAATCTTGTGAGCAGCCATCTAAGATACAACTATTGGTCTCTATTCACATGTGGCAAAAGAGAAAGAAGGAAATCCAAGAATCAGAGAAGGAACTGGACTATAGAACTGTCTCCACGAACCACAGCGTCCTCTACCCTGAGACCAGAAGAACTAGATGGTGCCCAGCTACCATTACCAAACATTCTGATCAGGGTCACAATAGATGCATCCTGAGAGAAAGGGAGAAAAATGTGGAACAGAACTTCGAATTCTCAAAGAATCCAGACTTACTAGACTCAATGAGACTGGAGGAATCCCCAAGACTATTGTCCTGAGATGCTCTTTAAACCTTGTACCAAAACTACCCCCTGACGTCACTTTTAACTAAATAGTAGGTTAGCTCAAAAGGTAAAGAATGTCACCCTTGAGTACTGAGCTGTTTTAAAAAATTATCTATATGAACCAAATGAACAAGTTAATCTAAAGCACGGGTAAGATGCTGGACAGCAGTGAGACTAAGTTAATGGGAATGGAACAACTACAACAGAAATGAAAATCTTGGCACAATGTGAAGAATGTAACTAATGTCACTGAACATTATGTGTAGAAACTGATGAATGGGAATCTGTTCTGCTGTGTATACTTTCACCAAAAATACAATAAAATATTTTTAAAAAAATGAAAGGGTATAGCTGTGTCCCAATAAAATTCTGTTACAAAATAAAAAAGGACAGAGGTTTTCTACGCAATGCAACTCCTGTGAACTATACTGCTACCCATCAAACTACTAACAGGAAAACATCTCTTCAAAAAAATATTTTAACATAGAATTCCCTTGAAAGTTCACAGATCCACAGACTCCTTAAAACTGTTTGCAAATTTTGTGCTTATGTGAGTACATGCATTTTTCTGCAATAGGACTCCACGGATGCCATCAGATTCTCTACGCGTAAGAACTCCACTATAAGTAATACTTTTCCAATACTTTCCCATAAAAATTGTGCCAGCATTTCTCTACATCTACTAATAACCAGAGTAATCAGAGCTGAAGAAATTTTTGAATGGTATGGAACAGAGCTGTGTCTGAGTCTCTCTTAACTAAATGTGTTAATTATTTAAAACTACTTTTGAATAAGAAAAATAACATTCTGAAATACTTAACCAGCCTCCCTTAACCGGAAACTTCATATCAAAGTTTTATTTACTTATTTTTGCCGACTCAAATGTTTAGAGGATTAAAGCAACAAGTTTAAAAAAAAAAAAGTTAGAAAAGATGTACCTGCAAGGTCCTGTACAGCATAGACGGCCTGTTCCCAACATGTTTCCTCTCCAGGACTTGTAGATAAACTGTGTTCATCATCAAGGTGGAGTACAAACCAAACCACAATAGCATCTAGTATGCCTTCTTTAGTAACAGGAATATCAATCTTATCAGGTTTTTTAGTTGCAAGACTTTTTAATTCCTGATAGAAATGTAAAAGGAATGAGAGGATTTCATACATTTAATATATACATGCCTCAGTATAGTATCACTCTCCATCTGTGTAAGTTCTCAGCCCTGCCCAGCCCCTTCAAGGGAAGGAAAAAAAAAAAAAAAAAAAAATCACCATCTTGGCACACCTGTAACCACTTAAGGCACAACGGACAGGAAGCTCTAATCTGTTATACTGAAATACTATTCAGCTATTAAAAAGGATGAGGTAGACACATATTATCGATGTGGAAAAAAGTCCATGATATAATGTGGAATGAAAAAGACAAAGCAATAGGTATTGTTTTGTTTTCTAAAAGAAAAAAGTGTGTTTGTGTATTTTTACAGAAGCACAGAAAATACAGACTGGAAAGATGAACTTCAAACTAATGGGGGGGGAGGGGACAAGATTTAAAAAGGGAAGAAAAATACCATGGCTTTTTCCTTTCTGGTCTTCTCCATTACTTGAATGTGTTAAAGCAGGCAGATGTTACTTTCAAAGTTAAAACCTTAATAAGGATTTTATTGTGGCAAAGAAAAATGAAAATAAGGGCTTAAAATAACAAAAGGAAAGCTTCTAGGTAATTAGCAACTACAATCCTTTCCCTATTGGAATACTGTGTCTGATAACGAATGCTCTTAAAGTTTAGAAAGACAGCTCAACCTTGGTAAACAATGCCAAACTGATAAATTAGCTCTAGACCACCTCAAGAAAAACCCACTAACAACTGCCTAAGCAACTTCTATTTTGCTTAGGCAAACAATTTTACTGGTTTTCATATAAAAGTTTTTATTAAATTATAAAAATTTTCTGTCTGCAGGCAGGTTTCATCTAAAAAACTAGGAACTTGGGTATTTAACTCATTCTTAGAGACCTTCAGAGAAGGATTTTAAGTTTCTTGATATCTTTGCGTGCGTCCTCTGTATAGCACATCCTCCCACCACTCACCAACGCACATATGTACACTCTAGGGTGACCAACTCATCCTGGTTTACCTGTTTGGGAGCCCTGGAGGTGCAGTGGTTAAGAGCTCGGCTGCTAACCAAAAGGCTGGCAGTTTGAATCCACCAGCTGCTCCTTGGAAACCCTATACGGCAGTTCTACTCTGTCCTACAGGGTCTCTGAGTTGGAATAGACTTGACGGCAATGGTTTTTTTTTTTTTTTTTTGTATCCCAGTTTTAAACTGAAAAGTCCCATGTCTCAAGAATCTCCTATGTCCTAGGCAAACTGGAACAGTTGGTCACCCTAATACACAATTTGGAGATGTGGAATATTCTTCACCTGAAGGAACAGCGTTAATCTGAAATGGCAGCATGACATAAAGAAAAGTATCAGACCTGGTTTACAATTCTGGCCCCTATGTTCACATGCTGCATAAATTGGAGAAAATTACTCAGTGTAACAGTTTCCTCATCTGCACAGCACAAGGATAATTATAATTCTATCACAGCACTATTGTAAAAGATACCTAAGAGCACACATGAAAGCACCTGACAGATTACACATTCCCAACAAATCTTCTGGTTTCTTCTTATTCAGTATATAAGTAAGTGAATTCCTAATCATTTCAGGAGGGAATTCTGGTTACCTTCCTTCATTTCCTTTACATATGGTAAGTGGAATTATATGTAAATTCTTAAAATGAGATTATCATATGTATTATGTTAAGCAATGCATGAAATTTAACACTCCAAAAACAGTAATCAAACTTTTTTTTTTACCTGAAGATTGTTGAAATCTACTGTCATAATTTCAAAGCACTCTGTCAGAGCCAAATATCCCCCAGGAACTCGACTCATCTTTTCAGTTGTATAAGGTTCAACAGCCTCCTCAGAATCTAAAGAAGAATAAGCTGGACTCTGAAATTTCACATTTGCTGGCAAATGGATACCAGCAATGTCCTTAATACCAATCCTGATGGGAGGAAAAATAAACGAGTAGGGTGGAAAGGGAGAAGGATGGGATTTTTTAGAATCAAGTAATACCATCTAACAGTGAGTCCAGAAAAAAATCAACATAAAAACGAAATAAAACTTCATGGGCAAAAGTTTCTTAAACACCATTACACACCCACACAACCACTAACCATAAAAAAATAAATAAATGGTAAGACTACATTAAAATTGAAAACTTCTCATCAAAAGACACCTGGTAAGAAAGCAAAAAAGCCAAATCACTAAGTGGGGAAAGATACCTGCAATGCATATATCCAACAAAGGGCTCATATTAAAATATACAGTGAATATCCTCGCACAAATAACTGAGCACCTATATGAGCAAAGTCAGAGTAGATTCTTGGAAGTGGACTTGCTAGGTCAAGGACTTTAAACATCTTAATTGTGTTAGATAATGTCAAATTGAGCTATTAAAATCATGTACCAACAGTGTATAAATTTTTCCCACGCCTGTGAGAAAACAGAATATTATCAATCACTTCTAATACTAGCTAATATAAGTAGTTTTAAAATGTTATCCCACTGATTTAATTTCCATTTCTTTGAATAACAGACACTTATATGCATGCTTTGTTGCAAACATCGCAAATTTTGATCTCAGTCTGTCACTTGCCTTTTAATTTTATTTATAGTATCTTTCATCAGATGGAAGTTTTCAACTTTTATGTGGTCAAATTTCTCAATCTTTTATGGCTTTTGAACCCTGTGTTTTGCTTTGGAAAGCCTTCATCATCTCATGAATTTTTTTTACACATATATTTAATTCATCTGGAATTAAAAGATCTAACTTTTTCCCAATGAATTATACTATCTCCATTTACTGAATAGCTTATTATTTTTCCTGATGATCTAAAACTACCACATTTCATGTACTAAATTTCTATAAATTCAAGGATCTGATCTGTATCTAAACTCTTCATTGTGTTCCACTGATCTGTTTTTCTATTTCTGCACCAATACATTACTGGTTTTTATATCTGAAAAGGCATTTCACAATTTTCTTGACTATTCTTAAACATTTGCTCCTTCAGATGAACATTATACTCAGCTGGTCAGGTTCAAATAGTAATTTTTATAATAATGATTTTCAAATGTTTCTACCAGGTATAACAGCATTCATCTGTATTATTTTCACCACATTTTTTTTTTTTTTCCACAGTCTTCAACCTGCACTGCTGAGCACTGCAAAAATATACTGGGCTCACTCACAAAGACCTACTCAATCAAAATGTATGGCATTTTTATTTTTACAAAAGCTCCTCCAGCGCTTCTGTTGTACAGCCAGACACTGTTTTGCTGTATAAATGAATGAGTGATGAAGGAAACCTTTTTCAAAATGGTAGATACCATCACTTAATTCGTATTTTGCTTAGGCAAACAATTTTATTGTTTTTCCAACAAAATACAAGAAGAAACTACCGAAGGGAAGGGGTCTGGAGTCATGCTACAGCAAAAATCCCAGAGAGACATAACCTAGATTTTCTGGTGGGCAAATAAGTGCTGTATCTCTAAAGCCTGAAAAACGCACATACTCTTTAACTTAGTAATTCCTTATGACCGAATTTATCCTAAGAAAATAATAAAGATCCTAAGAAAATAATAAAGATAAATCCACAAAGATGTAGGTACAAAGGTGTTCATCCCAGTTTTTAAAACAAGAAAAGTGGAAACCTAAAATTCTAACGTCTGAGGACCAGAACAGTAAGACACTGATAAAAATCATGAGGTAAATCTATTAACATGAAGAGGCTCACAAAGAAAAAGTTAATATTTTTTAGTGACAGTTCTGAAACAAAATTAAATTTATATACACATACACATTTATTTATACAGAGCTGACAGTCAACCAGTACACTCTCTTACAGCCAGTGTTGCTGTCTGCTTAGTCAGTGCTCTGAACCTTACCAATCGTTAAACGTTTCTACTGTCACCTTGTAAGAAATAGAGCAAAGAGTAAGACAGAATGTACAATAAAGGTGAACAGTGGGTATCAACCAGTGTGGGGTTTAGAATAATTTTTATTTTCTTGTTTTGTCATTATTTCTTAAAATACTTACAGGTTATATTTATTACTGTTAAGTTACTGACAGGAGGGGCTTCCTTAAAAAGTTTTAACAAAACCTGGATCAATATTTTCACAAAATACAACACTCATTAATGTTTAAGAATAAAAATGTAACGAAGAAACACCTATAATTAAAAAGCATTTAGTATCACGTTTTCATTTATACAGTGAAACCTGTGAGGGCCGGAACTCAGTGGGACTGCCTGTTTTTCCAGGTTTTGGAAGTTTCCCACCTTTGACAGGGTACAGTCTTACCACTGTTCTATCACTCGTTTTAGTGGAAAACATTTGAGTTTTCCTTTTCTGACAGGTGTCTGCCTTATATAGGTTCCGACTTTCACAGGTTGTACTGTATTGTATTTGATGAGCAAATCTTAGAATCTCTAGGACAGAAAGATCCTAAAAGTTCATCCCATTCAACTACATATCATTGTAACAATAAAGGTATTAAGAGGAAAATGGGAGAAATAAATTAAAACCGAAATTTATTTTCACATTGGAATTTTTGCTATATTTTGCCTAAAATTAGTCTTAATATTTTTCTACATGAAATCTTTCACACATCAAAAGGATACCAGGTTGTATCAAAATTCATTTTCCATTAAAAAAATAAAAGATGCTTTTAATCCCAAAGTTCCATTTTAAAACAAAGTAAAATATATGCTAAAAAAAAATTTAAGCCTGGAGTAAACATGAATTTAGAGGTCAGAAAACTACAAATCCTTATGCAAATATATAATGAACTAAAGAACCTCTGAAATACAGTATACTCTTTAAAATTACTATTTTAAATTATTTAAATAGTTACTCACCTATGATGTCTTCTTATCTCTGCACATTCTACTGCCATCCCAAATATAACAGCACTTGCTGGTATAACTTTCCCACACTTCTCACAACTGCCATCTTCACCTTTGGTCTAAAAATACAATGATAAAAATTATACAGTTATATGCAAAATATGTGTGTATGATGACAAGTATGAAAATAAGAAAAAGACTTCAAAACAATAAGTATAAGCAGTTTTTTCCTGTAAATAGTTTCTTTTATTTCCATTGTTATGTACTTTTTTTTTTTTTGGTACGAGTACAAACGAAGAAAGAAAGCACAGAAGAAAAGAAGAAAACTATAAGGCTACACAGAACAAAAGGCTATTGAGAATGATTTTAACTGAGAGGCTAAAATCATCTCACCACACCACACCACACCACAAGCTGCCGTCAAGTAGATTCTAACTTATGGCAACCCCATATGTGTCAGAGTAGAACTGTGCTCCACGGGTTTTCAATGGCTGATTTTTCAGAAGTAGATCATCAGGCCTCTCTTCCGAGGAGTGTCTGGGTAGACTCAACCTCCAACCTTTCAGCTAGCAGGTGAGCACATCAACCAACCATACCAAATCAGATACCACCACAAAGCCTTTCGATAATTTGCCAAAAAATACAAGCAGTGAGGGCTATGAAGCTGAAAGTACCTCTTTTTCTCAACAGTACTCAAGGATGTCACAATCAATCCCCTCACAAATTAACCTCAAATCCTATAAATTCCTTAATGGAGTATTTTTTTGCCCATATACCTCATTTGGACATACAAACATACATGTTCTTAAGTGGTTTTTGAGGGATTTCTTTCCAAATATACAGTATATGCATTGATGGTGGGAAACGTATTTCATATTGCTTTGTAAATGCACTAGGGTTTCAACAAATATCTGTGCAAACAATGGATCATTCAAGTGTTTTCATGCTTACCTTTGGCTGCAAAAGTAAACAGTCCCATGCATGAATCAAACTCTCCACAATTCCTTCTCCAAATAAACCTGCATCGACAGTTTCTGTTACAACTAGGGACACTCTATAGAATGATTTTTTAAAGATATATGTAAGTAAAACATCATGCTATTATATAAAAATGTCAAAGCTAAGAGAGGAGAGAAAGGAAGAGTATATTACAGAAACAGTCAATAGGTAAAATTTTCAAATACAATTCATTTTTAATATCCGTTTCTGAATCTTGAGAAACTGACTCTAATGTTCCTCAGGCTGCTCTGTTCTCCCCTGGCTCCTCCTCCTTATGTGTCAGAAGCACCCTTCACTTGGTCCTGCTGCCTCCTCAGGCTATTCTTTCATTGCCTAAATCCTTAAAAGTGGTTCATATCCATTATCTTTATCAGTCCCTCTCCTTAACATAGGACTTTTATCTTCAACACTAAAACACTATCTTTGACAATCCCACTTTTATCCAAATGAACAATCTTTCTCAGTTCTCATTTTCCTTGACCTACAAACAATATTTAATGCAGGTGGAAAGCCCTCCCTCTTAAAATTCATTCTCCATGTTCTACAATACTACATTATCAGTGCTTGTCTTCTTCTGTGGCTTCTTTTGCTTCACCCACTAGCTTTGAGTCTTCATGAAAGCCTTGTCCACGTAGCTCTGCTCTTCCGTCCATTCTTTCCTCTAATATCTCCCCTCTCTGAACTCCTTTAGCACTTACTGCCACTATCATTTATTTGTGTAGTTAAAAGATAAAAGTTTAATAAATATTCCTCATCTTCCCACCTAGACTATAGGTGTCTTAAGGGCAGATCTATTTTGATATTCCCCACAGCACCTAAACCCACTATTACATATACACAAAACATTCAATATTTAGGATTGCAAACATTTAGAATGTGGAAGGTATTTCAAATCATCTAGTTTAACATCCTGAAGCCTAGAGATTTGCTCAAGGTCAAAATAAGTTAATAACAGAGTCTGAACTGGTATCCCTATCTCCTGATTCAAAGCCAGTAGACCCTTCTAAACACTATCTGCAGAATAAAACTCTGCATCATGACAAAATGCAGATTAAATTAAGGCAATTTTGATTCAGGACAGTGTTTAATTTCTATAAACCCACTGCCATACGGTCAATTCTGACTCATAGCGACCCTACAGGATGGAGTAGAACTGCCCCACTGGGTTTCCAAGGCTGTAAATCTTTATGGAAGCAGACTGCCAAATCTTTGTCTCGTGGAGCAGCTTGTGGGTTCAAACCACTGACCTTCTGGTTAGCAGCCAAGCACTTGAACCACTGTGCTACCAGGGCTCCTTTTAATTTCTGTAAAATGGTAATAATAGTATCTACCTTAACAATCTAATAGGATCTCTTTCATGAGAACAAATGTAAAGATCATTGAAAAGCATAAAGTACTATGTAAACATAAGTTATTACATAAATGGAAGAAGGTATTTTAAAAAATCATTGTCCAAATGACAACAGAATCCAAAAAACATCTTCTTAAAATCCATCAACTGAATAAACTTCAAGTAAAATGAGAACACAGACACCTAGGAGAAGTACTAGCTAGTGCTACATAGTGAAAACTCTGTCTCAAAAATGATGGTGTTGGACCAGATGATTTTTAAATCCCTTTTAACTTTACAATTCTATCATCCTTGTGACATGAATCAGAGTGAGGTAACATACTAAAAAGTCAAGACTTAACGGAATTATATTTAAATCATTTGAAGGGCCCAGGCCAAAATAAATTGACAGCTGACACTTCCTAATTTCAGCCAAGGGTATTTACACAAAATGAAATAAGCCGATTGAGCCTGATGAGATCTACTCAGTTATTATTTTTTAGTACAATTTTTAAATAGTTATTGACCACACAGGAGGCATTATCCATTTTCACAAGCTAGAACACTGAAATTAACAAAGGTAAAGTAACTTGCTAAAGGTCAAGTTTATTTACTAAATCCCTTACTACAAATTTTCAAGATTTTTAAATATTTTTTTATAGAGAATACAACCTTCTTATTAACATCTGTTTCACGCCAAAATAAGGGTTTAGCGTTTTTGCTTAGACTACAAACCAAAAACAAACCCGTTGCCACTGAGTCAATTCTGATTCATAGTGACACTATAGGACAGAGTAGAACTGCCCCATAGAGTTTCCAAGGCTGTAAATAATCTTTACAGAAGCAGACTGCCACATCTTTCTCCCCTGGTGCACTGGTGTGTTCGAACTGTCAACCTTCTGGTTAGCAGCTGAACCCTTAAGTACTGCGCCACCAGGGTTCCCTTTGTCTGGACTAGAAGCTAGAAATGTGAGTAGTCTGATTTTTAAAAAATAAAATAGTGAATTACAAACATTAAATTAATTTATATTATACCTTTCAGGAATGTGCTTTGGAATTTCTATGTCAAGTGACTTCATATGTAAGAGTTTGATCCCTGCTTCCATCTTGTTTGCTGCCACTACATCGCAGGCAAGTTCATACATGGTCTTGGATAACTCACAGGCATACACCGAGTCTGCTCCAGCTTTTTTAGCAAACATGCTACAAGCAGAAAAAGTGCTCCATCAAGAAAAAAGAATCCACTAGTGTCTGTCAAATCTTAATGGAATTAAGATGTTTGAAGATGGGTCTTTCCTTTTACTCTTTAACTAACTCAACAATTATTCATTCCACATAAAAAAAAAAGTGAAATAATATTTTTGTCTAGAAGCAAATCATACAATAAATCATGACATCCACCCTATGAAGAAAACAAAACAGGCATTAAATAGTCTTTAACTTAGAAAAATAGACTCTACCAGATAAACGTACAAAAACTACTCTTAAAACTTACTATTGCAACTTTCAATAATTATTCTAAATTTTTCTCAGCACTTATGTCCAGTTTCTGATAAAGTTACAGTGAAAAATACAGTGAATAACCCTAACAAGATTATAAGAAGTAACAAATGAAACAATTTTTAATTTTAAATTTCATGTCAAATTCTCTACATTTAGTAAAACCTTTAATTTATATTATTAGTATACAGTTATATGTATACCTAATTAAAACACAATTACAACAAACCTTAGTATTCCAGTTCCTGTTCCAATGTCCAAAACACTTTTGTATCCTGAATGAACCGCCTTTTGGATTGCTGCATTATAAATCTTATTCCTCTTGATATCATTAAGCATGATAAAGTGCCAACGTTCTACCAACCAGTTTGCAACGCGATAAAAATTCTCCTTTGCGTCACTGAAATCAGGGTTGAGCTTCACTGCTTTATGAAAATACCCAGCTGCTTCATCTCTAAAGCCCATTCTAGAGTAAAAAGTGACAAAGAAAAAATATTCAACTCTGTGCTATCAGTGGTTCATGCCACTGATCTGGCTTGGTAATCCTTCACCAGCACCTCAAATCCTACCCAATCCAAGGATCGCCTCCTTTGGGAAGTCTTCTGCAAGGACTGCAATCCTCAACGACTTCTTTTCTAAACTCCTACTATAGTGATGCATTTCAGAACACTAACAAGTACTTGATTATAAATTACTATTGTACTAAAGTATGGCAGAAGTTCTCTTAGTCAGCCTCCACTTAACCCAACTCAATAAAATAGCAATGCTCTCTGAAAACTATCCCCTCTGTAAAATACAGCTAACTAATGTCTGTGGCTAGCATCTTCTCTGGTATGCCCACATACTTTTTCTCTCACCAGCTGAAGTAAATGGTCATCAACAGTCAGTCGCATTTGCTGCCAGACCAGTCTATGTCAGTTGTACTCGTTACTACAATGACATACTTTAATTAAATATCACAGAAACTAGCATCTAATCCTTTGTAGGTCTATGTAGTCTGTCTCAGTTATCTAGTGCCACTATAACAGAAATTCTACAAGTGAATGGCTTTAACAAAGAAATTTATTTTCTGATAGTCTAGTAGGCTAGAAGTCCAAATTCAGGGCATCAGCTCCAGGGGAAGGCTTTCTCTATCAGCTCTGGAGGAAGGTCCTTGCCATCAATCTCCCCCTGGACTAAGAGCTTCTCCGAGCAGGAACCCCAGGTCCAAAGGATGAGCTCTGCTCCCAGCACTGCTTTCTTGGTGGTATGACATTCCCCCAATTCTCTGCTTGCTTCCCTTTCATCTCTTGTAAGATAAAAGGTGGTGCAGGCCACACCCTAGGGAAACTTCCTTTCCATTAGATCAGGGGTGTGACCTTAGTAAGGATGTTCTACAATCCCACCCTAATCCTCTTTAACATAAAATTACAATCACAAAATGGAGGACAACCACACAATACTGGGAATCATGGCCCAGCCAAATTGATACACACATTTTGGGGGGACATAATTCAATCCATGACACAGTCCTTTACACACGATTAGTATGCAACACATGCCACATCGGAGTTCTTCAACACCCAACTGGCCTATACTCTCTTCAACTAGAGAATTCCCTGATAACGTGATTGGATATACAACAATGTCAAATTGTTATACACATTTCTAAACACTTACTCTCAATTTCTATACTTATCTGTCAGTAACTGGTAGTTTGTGGACCAGCACCAGTGTGTGGACCACACATTAAACAGAACTGAGCTAGCAGAACCCTTTTGTAGTCATACTGCTTCTCAAGCCCTTGAAAGCATTTGATCCACTTTAAAAGAAACTGAATCAGACTATTCATTAAGGGGATGGATTAAGCAAAAAAGACATTCTGAAACTCTAAACAGGGGACTACACTGTAATAAAAGGCAATGGTCGTATATCAAATGAGAGGCACGTATACTTTAAAATAAAAATGTCTGAGATTAGTCTGTTATGTTTTTATGATTCCTTGTATTTTGTGTATTTTCTTAGAATTATTTTATGCACGTGCCAGCATGCAGAAAGAGTTAGCAATCCTATCCTTTTAAAGTCCTGCTTACAGAGTCTGCCCTTGGATTTTGGAAGGGTTCCCAACACCGTGACGCGATTGGCTCATTGCGCCTCACCTGTTTGTACAAACAATGTGGTTTATGATGGACACCTGCTTTTCTTCTGGGAGTCTAGAAGTTTGGTATGTGCCAGGCAGAGGGTACTTATGTGACCAACCGCCAATAAAAACCCTGGGTACTGAGTCTCTAATGAGCTTCCCTGGTTGGCAACACATGTCACTACAGCTCATTTCTAGGGGAATAAAACATGTTCCACGTGACTCCACTAAGAGAGGACCTTCAGAAACTTGTGTCTGGTTTCCTCCAGACTTTGCCCCATGTTGCCTTTCCCTTTCCTGATTTTGCTCTGTATCCTTTCACTGTAATAAAGCATAGCCATGAATAAGACTGTATGTGAGTCTTGTGAGCAAATTATCAAAACTAGGGGTGGTCTTGAGGACACCGACATAAATGCTTACTGTGTTATTGTCTAAGTCACCCTTTTTTGCCTGCTGTAATATTTTTCCTTTGCCAGGTGGCACAATGTTAGTCTCTGTCAGTAAAAAGTGCCGGAGAGACACTGCAGGAAGAAAGACTTTTGCTTCCTGGTTCCAGTGTGCTGCTCAGGACTTCTCCTGCACCAGGTGCCACCAGCACCCAGGGGTCAGCAGTTTCCCCCAGCACTCCTCTACTGGGCAGTTTTGTAATGGACTGCCTCCGGTGAGATACCTCCTGGTGCACAGTTTCCCTGGCACCCCAGAGGGCAAACTTCTCTGCCATCCTGTGAACCATAGCTCAGCCCAGTGGTGGGGACTCTTCTATCTCAGCCCCAGGGGCAGCAGCTACTGTGTAGTATATGATATTAAAACTCCTATAATATTACATATTATATTTACTATTCCTATATTCTTTTGATTTCTCTTTTCTTCTTACTAGCCAATCCCTCATTTCTCCAATCCTTTGTTGTAGTAATAGCTTTTTATGTTAAACTTTCCCTGTTCAAATTACAATATGATTTATCCCTGGTCATAAAGAATAATTCTTAACAGGTAATACTGAAATCACTCAAACCTGAAAAGATGTTCTCCCATGCTATTGCAAATCACTTCATCATCAGGAAATAGTTCCAAGGCCTGTTCATAGCAACCAAGCAAGTCCTGGATTCGACTGAGAGCATCAAGCTCTTCAGCCCATCTGAAGAGGGTATACTGAAAAGTTTCCTTTACAAAAGAGAAAAAAACAAAACAAAACAGTGAATTAGTAACATAAAGGGTGAAACAATATACAATGCTGGTTCAAGATTCCACAGAGACTGGAACTTACCTATTATCGCTGATCACCTTAAATTTTATGTGGCTTTAGTAGGCACTGTTTGCAGAATAAACAAATGTGTAAATGAATGAATTTTACCACCTATTTGGCAATAATATGCAGAATTAGACAGTCTGACCACTCTCTAAACTCTCCAGTCTTAGCTGCCATATCACACCCTCCTGGTTCTCCACCTACCTCTTTTTTGTAGGCTTCTATTTTTTAAGTTTGTCCTCAGTCCCTTTCTCTTTTCTTATCCACACCCGACGCATCATCTATCACCTATGTGTTGATGGTATTACGTCTATATCTCCAATCAAGACTTTCTCTTCTGAACCCCAGACTCATAGATCCAACTTCATATTAGTCATCGCAACCAGGGACTGTGCCCCAAGCCATCTCAAAATTCAAGTATTTACTGGGGCTAAAACACAGTGATAAACAACTCTTTAAATCTTTCACCTCCTCTCCATGCCCACTGTTACAGTGTAATCTGGACCTCATAACCTCTTGCTGGGCTGTAACAATAGCATTCTCACGGACAGCCGAGCTCCAATCTCACCTCCCTCCAACCATTCTCCACTGGGAAGAGGGCAGGCTTTAGTCATCCCAGCTTTATCATAAACACATTTTAAATTATCTTTACATATTTTTTACAGAAGAGATGATACCTTAAACTGAATCTTAAAGGAGTTCACCAGAGAGACAAGAATAAGGAGATTCTAGGGTATGAGGACAAAAAATACAGATTGCATGAAATGGATCAGGGGATTTACAGGTAAGAAGCTTGGTGTGCCTGCAGTTTGGCTATAAGGGGTCTGAGAGAGTAGCAGAAAATGAGACTAAAGAGAGAGATCTTTTGCAAAGAGCCCACACAAACGAATATGGACTTTTTTCTACAGGAAACAGAACTAGTTACTGAAGCTTACTAAATGCCAGGCATTACAATAGGAATTTCAGATATACTTCTAATCCACACTAAAAACCTATGAGAATTATTAGCCCTGTTTTACAAAAGAAACTAAGGAACAAATAATTGAGGAAATGGCACTTGGATTGATCCATTATTCTACCGCTGCCCACCCACAAGAGCAAGCTGCATCCTAATATATTACTTTCTCTTCCTCGAGTGGGCGAGCTGGTCCTGAAACTCACACTGAATTTGAACCAGGTCTCACAAACAGAACCATCTGAAGCAACTGCACCATTGGACTCAACTTTAAAAGTCTAACCTTAAACTAAAGTCTGACTGACTGCTGGTTGAGAGACACTGTATTAAAGCAAAGCAACCTGAGGCCAAAAAATGAATACAAAATTAAGCTAAATCATTTTTTGAAATTTAGATTCTAACATTATTTGAAAACAAATGTATAGCATTTCAACAGAGTAACAGTCACAAATAACTCAATAGCTGAAGCTTAAAGAATGCATCATAGAATGATACTTACTTTAGACTAAACTACAAACGTATTCAATTAAGAAACCCACATTTCTTCTACACAGTAGCAAAGGCCCTGGGCAGGATCATGTTTGGACTGAATACAGGGGGAGGGAGAGGATCACCTGAGGTCTACTTTGCCATACAATCGACTTTGGATTTTTCAGTGAGATGGACGCTTTGAAATGAAGTGACATCATTTGACTTCTGTTATAAAAAGCTCAGGCTGGCTGTATTGAGACAGACTGCAGGAAAGCCGAGGTGGGAGCCTATTGCAATAGCCGGACAAGAGATGACTGAGGCTTGAAACTGGAGTAGTAAAGGAGGAGGTGGTGAGAAGTCGTAAGACTCTGGATCTATTTCGAAGGTGGAGCCGACAGGATTTCCTGATGGACTGGTTGTGGGAATGAATAAAAGAAGTCAAGGGAGAACGGCAAAAATAGTAACCACCAGCCACGCAGGCTAACTCCCAACCCCTTGCCCCTATATATTTATAAATATATAAACATATATATAGGTTTTTTTTTTTTTTTTTTTTTTAAACGAGAAGATCGGAGGATCTGCCAACAAGTGAAAGAAAGGCCCTCACCTTCACATCGTCTTTGAGCTCCGGCGCCAGGCTGAGCACCAGGAGGTAATGAGCATAAGCAGTGCCGAAGTCCTGGGCGCCCAGACAGTGCTCTGCGCTCTGCAAGGACCGCGACACCAGCTCGTCCCGGCCCGCCGCCCCGCCGCCACCCCCGGCGCCTCGACGGTGCCTGGGCCGCGAGTTCGGCATGAGTGTCCGCCCTAAGCCTGCGCGTGTAGAACCAACGGGAAGATGCTTCTGACAAACCGAACTCGAGAAGTATCTTGATGGCTACACTTGCATTTGTCCACCTCGAGCTAGAGAACCAGTACAAGAAAGTTATCCTTCGCTATCAAGTGAGCACGTCCGCCTCCGCCCAGCCAGAAGCTCCGCCCTCTGCCTACCAGGAGGCCTCCCCAGGCTGCGCGGCGCAACGCCGCAACCGCAAACAGACGTCCGCCGCGGCCCCCGCTACGCGAACGTCAGCACGCCCGAACGTGGACACGTCGGGTCGCCCCCTCCCTTAGAAGGAAAGACGCGAGCTGGTAACTGCGCGTGCGCAGAAGAGAAACCTGTTTCTGTAGTTGGCTAGTAGCTTTGTCGCGCCTCTCTTCTTTCCCGCCTGAAACTAGAGCCTTCGATCTTCCTTCCCTGGTCTTCATAAGTGTATGACTTTGGCTACAGGACCCCACTATGCAGACTCGGTGAGCGCGAAGCTGCACACACCCGTGAGTCACGTGGGTGGTATGCGGATAGGTGATCGGCCAGTTGTCATGCTTAAGGAATTTGGATTACAAGGCACCAAACCTCAAAATCCAAGACTGGAAAGAATTGGGAGATAATAAAAGCATCTTAGATGGGGTAGAGGAAATGCTTTAATGCTTTCATAGGCATTATTTTAAATCATCCTCACAAAACCCTGTAAGGTGGGCCTTTGGATCGTGCTCGTTTTACAGATGAAAAAGGCGACATCCTGAAAAGTTACTTGACCAAGGTCACAGAACCAGTTAGTGACTCTGGCTCAAATGCAAATTCCCTGGCTACCTGTTTAGTTCTTTTAAAGCAAACTTAGAATTTATTTCACTGTTCAGTGTTATCATCACTGTACAGTGGTTATATTAATACGTAGAAAAGGTTTTCAGATGGGGGACCTAAGGGATATGTTCATACTTAAAAAGGGAGGGGGCATAGGAACGACAGCTGAAAGAGGTCATTTTTGTCCCAGTTTCAAATACCTTAATGGTGAATATCTGTACGTAATAAGAAAAAAGAATATTTAACATATCGAACTAACAAAAACTTTGGAGGCTCTTCCAAACTTGCAAAGGTCCATCGTTGGCATGCCTTTTTGCCTTATTTTTTGATCTATCTGAACAATCCACCCTCAGACTTCCTACCTATGTAAAACCTAATTAGTTCTTCAGAGCCCAGATTGCTAGGTTGTGAACTTCTCCCCTGGTTAAAGAGGTCCTCAAGGGCAGGTATTATTCTTGTCCAGAGGTTTGGCACAATGGAAGGACTGAGATGTTTGTTCAGTTTAATTGAAAGTATGTCTCACTCCCAGGTTTTGTATGTAGACTTTCTCAACTATTCAGGTCCATGTTTCTCACCCATCCTGAACTGCTACTTACTGTACTAAACAATTTAGGATTTAACTGTATCATATTTCCTTAACAAGACTTGAAACATGTAAGGCTTCTCTGTTCCCAGTAGGATGTAGCAGAATATTAACAGGCCACCGGATTTAAAAAAAAAAAAAAAAAATGCATTTTAGTCCAAGCTCAGTCCTTTCTGGCTCACCCAATAGCCTTTCATTAAGATTCACTATCTGTAAAAAGGCGTAATAAATCTACCTTTCTTACTTTATTCACAAAACTAATAAAAGCATCAAATGAGATAATACATATAAAAAGATTTTATGTATAAGATATACATACACAAAATGTTACATATTGCTACTATTATCTAAATCATTTTTTAAAATTATCTGGATTGTTTTTTGTGATTAGGTCACTGTCATGGATTGAATTGTGCCCCCGAAAAATATCTGTCAGCTTGGCTGGGTCATGATTCCCAGTATTCTATGATTGTGTACCATTTTGTAATCTGATGTGATTTCCTTATGTGTTGTAAACTCTATCACTATGATGTAATAAGATGGATCAGAAGCAGTTGTAGTGATGAGGTATACAAAATTGGATAGTGTCTTAAGCCAATCTCTTTTGAGATATAAAAGAGAGAAGCGAGCAGAGACACATGGGAACCTCATATCACCAAGAAAGCAGTGCCAGGAGCAGAGCACATCCTTTGGACCTGAGGTTCCTGCGCAGAGAAGCTCCCAGACCAAGGGAAGATTGTTGACATGGACCTTCCTCCAAAGCTGATAGAGAAAGACTTCTTCTGGAGCTGATGCCCTGAATTTGGACTTGTAGCCTACTGGACTGTGAGAGAATAAACTTCTCTTTGTTAAAGCCATCCACTTGTGGTATTTCTGTTATAGCAGCACTAGGTGACTAAGACAGTCACTAACACCTTTAAGAATTTAATCAAAACTATTCAACCAACTGGGGCCCTGGTGGCACAGTGGTTAAGCATTTGGCTGCTAACCAAAAGGCAGTTCGGATTCCCCAGCCATTCCTTGGAAATCCTGTGGAGCAATTCTACTCCGTCCTATAAGGTCGCTATGAGTCAGAATCGACTCGATGGCAACGGGCTTGGTTTGGGTTTATTCAACCAACTAGGGATATGCATGATTGAAATTAAAACATGTTTGTTTGGAACGCAATAGGTGTTGGTGAGGATGTGGAGAAATTGGAACCCTCATCCATTGCTGGTAGGACTGTAAAATGGTACAGCCACTGTAGAAAACATTTAAACATAGAATTGCCATATGACCCAGCATTTCCACTCCTAAGGACTTGAAAGCAGGAACACAGTACACCTATGTTCATTGCAGTATTATTCCCAATAGCCAAAATATGGAAAGAACCTACATGTCCGTCAACAGATAAAATATGGTATATACGTACAATGGAATAGTGCTCTGCCATAAGGAGAAATGAAGTTCTAATACATGCTACAACATGGTTGAACCCTGAAAACATTATGCTGAGGGAAATAAGTCAGTCACCAAAGGACAAATATTGTATGATCCCACTTATGTGGACTATCTAGAATAGGCAATGTTTAGAGACCAAAGTTTTAGTAGTAGTTATCAGGAGTAGAAGAGAGGGGGAAAGAGGGAGTCATTGCAGGGGACACTGAGCTTCTGTCAAGGGTGTTAGAAAAGTTTGGAAATGGCTGCTGATGATGGTTATGTAACATCATGAACATAATGTCACTGAATTGTACATAAAATGCTGAAATGGCAAATTTTTGTCATATCACAATCAAAAACATTTGTGAGACAATCAGAAAAAAATTTTTTAGACGTGTTTAAAAAAATTTTTGATACACACACAAAAAAAATTGTATGCAACTCTTTAAGAGTCAAATGTAGTTGACTGGAACCTGCCTCCAAAAGACAGAGACCTCTCAGTCTCTCCAGAAATTTAGGTTGGAGGAGGATCATTTAGACTTCACCGTTGGTAGTCACCTCTGTGAGTCACTGTTCAACTGAATTACTTCACCCTACAGGTCATCTTGTACTCCAGGGCATGCTTTCCCATTCCACAAGAGAAGGGGTTCTTTTTTTGTTTTGTTTTGCATTTTGTCTTTTGGTCTGTTTGGTGCGTTGAGAAACCCCAAGTGCTTAGACCACCTAGATTGCTTAAAGCTTAAAACCCATTGCCTCCAAGTCAATTCCAACTCATAGTGACCTCGAACCACTGACCTTTTGTTTATCAGACGAGCGCTCTAACCACTGTGCAACCACGGCGCCTATTGCGTGATGCTTAGAGTGGACATAGTTGTACTAAGTCATAGGCTAAGAGACAGAGGAGGGACTTGATAGGTAGCGGAGAGGGGCAGGGCAGAAATGAAAGAAGCCAGCTTTGGTTCTTTCATCATCATCTACAGTATCAGCCTGTGGGTAGTAACTCCTGCTAAAAATATGTAAGAGATATTTCCCGCCCCTTGGGAAATACTTCATGTTATGTTGTGAGCTACCAGGTCTCACTAAATTAAATGTGACTAAGAGAAATCACAAGGTGGTTTTTTTTTTCCTTTTATGCGTTTCTTTGTAGTTTATCTAAAGCTAAAGGACATTCTACATAAAGTAGACTATTTGAAAAAATAGGATTGTCATAAATAACAATGGAACATCTGGTCACCTTAAGAAACTGGAATAGAAATATATTTTGACAACTATTTTCTGTTCCTTTATTCAATCGTGACTGAGGCTTAGAATTACTTAAGATTGTTTATATGTGTTGAAGGTTAACTGTATTTATTATATCTACCTTTCAGTCCTTTTTGAAGAACTCTGTATCCCATCACACACACACACATACACACACCAAAAAAACAGAAGTATGATGTAAAACAAATGCATAAGCTAGGTTCTAAGTCTTAATCTTTAAACAAGTATTTCTTTTAAAATACTGAAGGTATCACTTCTTTGTTCCTGGTGCACCCCCCGCCCCTTTTTTTCCCCTCACAATGAAGACGAAATCAAAACTGTGATGTTTAACAACCTCTGAGAGTCTATTTGATTCCTTCACTTATAAGTTCTTTTTCACCCTCTCAGAGTTCTAAGAAAAACCGTACTGGTGTGAAAAACCACGGCTGATTAGAATGCAGGTTTAATTGTGGTTGTGTTTCACCATGTTCTGGTAGCTTGTCAACAAACCGCACATGCTAAACCAGGAAACAAAACCATTTGAAGGGTTCTCAGTAAACTTGCCAATGTACAAAAGTTGAAGGTTAACAGCAAAATACAAAGGCTCACAGGAAGCTCATTAACAAGGGCTAAACATCTTACTGGACACAAGATACCTTGTGTTTTTACCTTCTGTGAAGATTTATATCTTTTTAAGTGATCTAGTTTGTTTTCTGGGTCTTAATCTTCAGAGATACTGATTTAATTGGTCTGAGGTGGGTCTGGGCATAAATTATCTTTTAAAATCTCCGTAGGTAAGTCTAATGTGCATCAAGAATTGAGAACCATTGCTTTAGAGCTAAGGGCTTTGGGGGATGGGGCCGTTTCTATGAAGGATTGTTGCGATGTTTGAGGTATTTAGAATATGTGGTATAATGCATGAGGGCAATATAGGGAGTTGAAATAAAAAAATTTACGGGGTTAACAAGAATTGTGAAAGTTCTCTTATCTGAATTATTTTGAATTGAAGTAAATTTTATATGATGAGGAATAGAGTGTTATACTGAATTACTTGTCAGAGAGAAAGTTTATAATTGGATGAACAAAACACTACAGTCATGGATGCACTGCTTGTACGTTGGAATTTGCACTGTAATGTTCTCACTGCTAAATGATCTCAATTTCTTCAGTCTTTCTGATCTTACTATAGCTAAGAATTTTTGTTGTTGTTTTAGTAGCCCTTTTCTAATAGCTCCATGTGTATTTCAAAATCTACAACTCAAACCTGAAATTCTTATAATTACCAGACCAATGCTAGGTTTAGAATCTGAGTGTACAAGGACCAGTAATAACTGAGTTCAGAAACAATGTGAGAGAAAATCTCTTCATTCTACAAACATTTATTGAGTACTCTATACCATGCTTGGTTCTAGGGAACGTGCCTAAATCCCCAGGAGGTGCCGGGTGGACTCCAAGTAATCCAAACAGAGCATGCCCTAACAGAGCGTTCTGGGAAAGGCTAAAATCCTATAGGGAGCAAAGAATCCGAAAGTTGGCAGTCCTTTCACAAACCCCATCAATCACTACATCATGGTCCCAGAAGGAAAAAGATGGCACATGCAAAGGGCTTGATTCAAGAGAGTTTAGTGAAGGGACTATTATAGAGATGAGGGAAATTAAGGAATTCAACAAAGTTTAATGAGATACACAAGAGACTAGCAATAGTTGGAAGCTATTACCACCCCTAGTGCTGAAGAAACAAAATGAGGGGGTTGTATTACCAGAGCCCAGAAAGAATTGTAACCATCAAAGAGGGGGCACCTCAATGGCAGTGTATCTGTAGATAGAGGAGAGAATCCCTTAATCATTTTCTCTCCCTGCCTTCCAGTCTCTTACTGGTGCCCCCATTGGCAGAACCCAACTCAAAGTGAGCCGTAAGGGAACTTGCATGATACAGTCCATAAAATTGAACCTCCCTCCAGGGCACAGGGCAAGACAAAGAAGGATAGAAAATGGTTCTGGAGGACAAATGGAGAATAATCAGCATAATTTCCAAGTTTTTCCTCTTTTACTTCCTAAATATTATTTTAATTCTATTCACTCAATGCTTATTACCACTGTTTTCGTTCAGGTTCTTTTAATCTTTCACCTCGTCTGTTATGATGGCCTTTTAGTCATCCAGCCTTCAGTCATGCACCCCTTAAATTCATCTTCCATGCTTTAGCTAAAACAATCTAAAATGCAAATCTCCCACGCAATGGCTCCCCAACACCTATAGTTGTGTTTTGCAAACTTTTTTTTTTTTTTAGCTATTTGTATGGAGAATTCCCTAAATCCTGATTATTAATGAGGCAATTGTCTTTCCTCAGAAAAGGGGAAGTGAGAATGCTGTTGAATGTTTAGGTTTAGACACTGCGGTTGTTTTGGTTTAGAATGTATTATTTGAATAAATGAATTAAGATTCATTAGGGATTTCTTGGAATCCTGGTGGCACAATGGTAAAGAACTTGGCTGCTAACCAAAAGTCAGCAGTTCGAATCCACCAGCCACTCCTTGGAAACCCTGTGGGGCAGTTCTGCTCTGTCCTATAGGGTCACTGTGAGTCCAAAGTGACACAACAGCAACGAGGTTGTTTCGGGGATTTCTTAGTGGCTGAAAGTCACCGAATATTTAGTTATAGTGTCCCTGGGTAAGATATAGTTGTTGTTGTTGCTTCTGTTGTTGTTAGTTTTGTTGAGTCAGCTTCAACTCATGGCAGCCCCATGTACAACAGAACAAAATGTTGCCCAATCCTGCACCATCTTCACAATCGTTGGTATGCTTGAGTCCATTGTTGCAGCCATTAGGCGGCTCATTTTCCAACACTATATTGGATAATATTCTGTTGTGATCCATAGTGTTTTCACTGGCTAATTTTCTGAAGTAGATCACCAGGCCTTTCTTCCTAGTCTCAAACCTGTATGCCACGGGTGACCCTGCTGTTATTTAAAATACCAACGGCATAGCTTTCAGCATCATAGCAACACGAAAGCCACCATAGTACAACAAACTGACAGACAAGTGGTGGAAGATAAAGTAGCTGAGCCAAATAGGATTGAGCCTTAGAAGTAAATGAACTAAGTAGAATACAGTGTAAACTCCTTTTATAGCAACCTTGAGAGAACTAGACTGCCCAGATGCAAACTTTCTTTTCTAATGGTAGAGATGAAAGATATTGTCTTTTAAAAGACTGAGGCCCTAGTGGTGAAGGTTGCACATCATGAACGTAGTTAGTGGCACTTAAGCCCCACTTAAGGAGACACTATAGCTCAGTGATTGGGAGATTAACTTGACTAGAAAGTGAGTTCCTGGACCTCAGAGGGCAGGTCTTTCTCATTCTTTACCTCAGCATTCAGTATTGCAATTAGAATTAAAGAAGTCATTAAAGGTCTGTTGAACTGAGATAGAGGAAGGCAGTGGCAGGAGGACCAGAGAAAGAGGAAGATGTGAAAGATATGTAGAAAATAGAATCAAAGATAGAATCAACAGGACTTGAAATAATTACACGATAGGAGTAGCAGGGGCATAAGAAAAGGGAGAAATTGAAGGTAATGCCAAAACTTTTAGCATGAACAACTAGGTAGATGATGGTGTTATTAACAAGGATAGGAAGTATGGTAGTAGATTTTGAAATGCAGATGGAGCAATTAGAAAAGAACTATTAGAAAACAATAGATTTACTGTAGTAAAATCAGAAGTATTGAAGAAACTGGTATCATTTAGCAGTGAAAACACATCAATGAAAATTCCAATTCCTAAGCAGTTGATGCATGGCGATAGTGTTTTGTTTGTCCAATTTTAAAATCGCAGTCAGTTAACTAATGTAGAGTTTAAGTATCAAAAAAGTTGAGGATCATATTAGAGATAAATCCTGTTATGGTCTGACCTTGCCTATAGTACTCACACAGCTCTTTTTGGACATCTCCTTAGCTGCACAACCACAAAAAACTAGGATGCTTCAAGATGTGAAAAGATAGAGTATTCCATAAATGACTGAGTTTGGACCACCAAATTAAAATTGCTCTTCAGTCATATCTCAACAGTGATCTAAAAAAAAAAAATCATTAGGCAACAACTAAGTTCTTAGCCCTTGACTAGCTATTATCAAGGTTAAAAATGACCTGAGGTAATGTCAGCAAAAGTGGCAGAGTAAGGCACTCCAGATTTCATCCCTCAATAAAAGCACCAACAACAAAAATAAACCAAAATAGGGGAAAACTGTTAATATCAACTTCTTTTTGTTTTTTTTTTTTTGAATCCTGGAAATTAAATAAAGGTTTGTAATAACTCAGTGAAAGCTTGTGCAAGAAGCATGATTCTTGTTAACAACAGAAGACGTTGTGGCATTTTAACTTACCCTAGTCCCTAACCTCTCCTCAGCTCAGTAATAGTTGTGAGAATAACAGTCTACATTTCTGATACTGGAGGGACCAGAACAGACCTTTTTCTCATAGAGAGATAATTATTTCTTTTGGCCTATTTAGGGACTCCCTGAAATACTGGCTCAAATATCTTATCCTTTATTTTGCCTAATCCAGACTGGTCTACTGCTAAAGCTGCTTCCCAGGGGACATTTGTTGGAAACATTTATAGGTTAATGTTTTCCTGTGTTGCTGGTTGCTGCAACAGTTGGAACCTGCAATTCCAGGTTGCTGGTGCCTTAGGGGAGCCATGGTTGTGCAGTAGTTAAAAGCTTGGCTGCTAAACAAAGAGGTAGACAGTTCAAATCTACCAGCTGCTCCTTGGAAACCCTACAGAGCAGTTCTACTCTGTCCTATGGGGTCGCTATGAGTCAGAATCAACTTGACTTCAAGATGTCAAAAGATAGAATATTCCATAGATGACTGAGTTTGGGCCACCAAATTAAAATTTGTGTTCAGTCATATCTCAACAATGATCTAAAAAAAATCATTAGGGATGTGTCATGTGTACACCCTAGCCAGTGTCCTGGCTTTGGAGAGGGAACAAATAAGCAAACAAATAACAAACAGGAAAAAATAATCTGCCAGCTCCCCTAAGCCAGGACCTCAGGGCAGGCACTGCCTCTTTGCCTAGGCACACGCATAGGGGTCCATGGACTTTGAATGCCTTTCACCCCTACCTAGACCTGTGTGGGCCCATTTCAACAGCGTAGGCCCTCATTAGCATAGTACAACAGTGTATACACCTGAAACCTATTTTCAACTTCAACAGCTAAGGAAGAGTGGCAGATTCGTGACGTTTGACACCGCCCTGCCCATTAAGCAGGGTCCTCACCTAACCACATCAGGGGTCTGAAGACTGGTGGCTCCACCAACTAGCCACCAATGACAGAGGTCCAAGAATAAGTGGTGCCTCCCAATCCTTACAGCCAACAGCATTGGGTACCCAAAATCAGGCTGCAAAACCCACCCACCTATACGCTTTAGGGAGCAGGGACAAGCCTTCCACCCAGGCACTCAGGGGCAGCCATCAGCCCCATGCCTTGCTCAGCACATAACCCCCTACTGCAGACAGATACCTGTGCCTGCTCCAATCACCCCTACGTAGTCCTGCCCGTCTAGGACTGTAGGTAAGAGCCTTCACCACACATTCAGTGACTGCAACCTGTACTCCTGTGCTGAATCCACACAAGAAGAGTAAATGGACTCCTGGTCTCACATACCTAGTAGCAGCTGTAATCCCCTGGTGACAGGACGTGAGAGCTTCAAAGACGCCAATAATCAAAGTAGCTCACACAAACAGCCTATTTGGGCATATCAAAACAAAACAAGAAGCTAGGACACTGTAAGTAAACATAAAATAAATAAATATAATAACTTATTGATGGCTCAGAGACAACAGTCAATGTCAAATCACATAAAGAGGCGGACCATGATGGCTTCAGCAAGCAACCAAAACAAAGAACCAGGGAACCTCCCAGAGGAAGAGAAGGTCTTGGAATTACCAGAGGTAGAATTCGAAAGATTAATATACAGAGTTCTTAGAGAGATCAGGAAGGAGATCTTGCAAAACACAGACCAAGCCAAGGAACACACAGACGAAGAAATAGAGGAATTTAGAAGGTTACACAAGAGCAAAACGACAAAATTAACAGGCTGCAAGAATCCATAGAGAGACAGCAAACAGAAATCCAAAAGATTAACAATAAAATTCCAGCATTAGACAACTCAATAGAAAATCACAGAAGCAGAATTGAGGCAATGGAAGTCAGAATTAGTGAGGTTGAAGATAAAACACTTGAAACCAATTTATTTGAGGAAAAATCAGATAAAAGAATTTTAAAAAATGAAGAAACCCTAAGAATTATGTGGGACTGTATCAAGAGGAATAACCTACGAGTGATTAGAGTACCAGAACAGGGGGGGATAACAGAAAATACAGAGAGAAGTGTTGAAGATTTGTTGGCAGAAAACTTCCCTGATATCATGAAAGATGAAAAGATATCTATCCAAGAAACTCATGGAACCACACGCAGGTTAAATCCCAAAAGAAAGTCACCAAGACATGTTATAATCAAACTTGCCAAAACCAAAGATAAAGAGAGAATTTTAAGAGCGGCTAGGGATAAACGAAAAGTCACCTACAAAGAAGAGTCAATAAGACTAAATTCCAACTACTCAGCAGAAACCATGCAAGCAAGAAGGCAATGAGATGACATATATAAAGCCTTGAAGGAAAAAAATTGCCAGCCAAGGATTATATATCCAGCAAAACTGTCTCTCAGATATGATGGCGAAATTAGGGCATTTCCAGGTAAAGAGAAGTTAAAGGAATTTGTAAAAACCAAACCAAAATTACAAAAAATACTAAAGGGAGTCCTCAGGTTAGAGAATCAATAATATCAGATAACAACCCAAGACTAGAACACAGGACAGAGCAACCAAATATCAACCCAGATGAGGAAGTCACCAAAATAAGTCAAATCTAAAACACTAAAATAGAGAAACAGAGATGTCAATATGTAAAAGATGACAATATTAAAACAAGATTAACAGCTGTCAGTATGGGATGACATTCTTGAAGTGCTGAAATTTAAAAAAAAAAAGGAACCTCTCAAACTGATAGTATTTGTCACTAGCAGACCTGCTCTACAAAAATTGTTAAAGGCAGTACTTCATGCTAAAATGAAGGACACTACGCAGTAACTCAACTCTACATAAAAAAATAAAGAATGCAAAGAAAGGTAGCTATGTAGGTAAATATAAAAAAAAAGTATAAATGTATTTTTGTGTGTAATTCTTTTTTTCTATCTGATTTAAAAGACATATGCATAAAACAAGAATTATAAATCAGGCTTTATGGGCACACAGTGTATAAACATGTAATCTGTAAATAATGGCATAAAAGTGGTGAAGATACGATATATAAGAGCAAATTTTTTGTATACTATTGTAATTAAACTGGTATTAATCTGAACCAGATCGTTATAAATTAAGATGTTAATTTAATCCACAAGTTAACAACTAAGAAAATAACTCAAAACATGTAATAAAAGAAAGTTGGAGATAATTAAAGTGCTATATATAGAAAATATTTAACATAAATAGAAGGCAGTAATGAAGGACTTGAGGAACAAAGAAGACATAAAAGATAGAAAACAAATAGGAAAATGGCAAAAGTAAATTCTTCCTCATCAGTAATTACATTAATGTAAATGAATTAAGCTTGTCAAGTAAAAGGCATTGTTATTGCTAGCTGCCATTGAGTTGGCTTTGACTCATGGCAGTCCCATGTACAACAGAACAAAACGTTGCCCAGTCCTGTGCCATCTTCATAATCATTGGTATGTTCACATCCATTGTTGTGACCACTGTGTATTTTGAGTGTCTTCTAACCTAAGGGATTCATCTTCTAGCAGTATATCAGACAATATTCTGCTGTAATTCATACGGTTTTCTTTGGCTAATTTTCAGAAGTAGATCACCAGGTGTTTCTTACTAGTCTGTCTTAGTCTGAAAGCTCTGCTGAAACCTGTCCACCATGGATGACCCTGCTAGTATTACAAATACTATTGGCATAGCTTCCAGCATGGTAGCAACACATAGGCTGTCACAGTGCGATGAACTGACAGGCAGGTAGTGTAAAAGGCATAGATTGGCAAAATGGATTTTAAAAAAATGATACCAATTTATGCTGTCTGCCATGGATTGAACTGTGTCCCCAGAAAGTATCTGTAAGCTTTGCTAGGCCACAATTCCCAGTATTGTGTGATTGGCTACCATTTTGTCATCTGGTGTGATCTTCCTGTGTGTTGTAAATCCTATCACTATAATGTTAATGAGATGGATTATTGGCAGTTATGTTGATGAGATCTACAAGATTAGATTGTGTCTTAAGCCAATCTCTTTTGAGATCTAAAAGACAGACAATCTCTTTTGAGATCTAAAAGACAGAAGGGAGCAGAGAGACATGGGCAATCTCATACCACCAAGAAAGCAGTTCTGGGAGTAAAGTGTATCCTTTGGATCTGGGGTTCCTGTGCAGAGAAGCTCCTTGATGACAAGGACCTTTCTCCAGAGCTAACAGAAAAAGCCTTCCCCTGGAGCTGCCACCCTGAATTTGGACTTCTAGCCTACTAGACTGTGAGAGAATAAACTTCTGTTTGTTAAAGCCATCCACTTGTGATCTTTCTGTTGTAGCAGCACTAGATAACTAAGATACTGTCTAGGAAACTCACTTTAAATTCAAAGACATAAAATAGTTGAAAGTGGGAAAAGGATCATTCATACATTGCTGATGGGAACGTAAAATGGTACACCTATTCTGGAAAACAGTTTGTCAGTTTCTTTAAAAAGTAAACAAGCAATTATCATATGACCCAGAAATTTCACTCCTGGGCATCTCTCTCAGAGAAATGAAGACTTATGTTTACACAAAAAATTGTACGTAAATGTTTATAGTAGCTTTATTTGTAACAAGGTCCCTGACTGGTGCAAACTACTGGCCTAAAGGCTGGTGGTTCAGACCCACCCAGTGGTGCTGAGAAAGTAAGACCTGGCAATCTGCTTCTGTAAAGATTGCAGCTAAGAAAACCCTATAAGCAATTCTACTCTGTAACACATGGGATAGCCATGAGTCAGAATTGACTCAACAGTAACAGGTTTTGTTTTGTTTTCTGTTTGTAATAGCCAAAAACTCGAATCAGCCCAAATATCCTTCAATTAGTAAATGGCTAAATAAACTGTTGTACACTATACCATGGGATATTATTCAACAATAAAAGGGAATAACCCTCTTGATACATGCAACAACCTGATGAATCCACAAAGAATTATGTTGAGTGAAAATGTCAATTCTAAAAGGTTACATACTGTATTTCATTTATATAATATTCTTGAAGTGATAAAATTATAGAAATGAATGACAGATTAGTGGTTGCCAGAAGTACAAAATGAAGGAAATGGGAAGGGTGACATGAGGGAACCTTGTGGTGATAGAAATGTTCTGCATCTAGACTGTACCCTTGTCGATATTCTGGCTATGATATTGTACTATAGTTTTACAAGATACTACTGTTGAGGATAACTGGATAAAGGGAACATGGGATCTCTCTGTATTATTTCTTACAACTACATGTGAATTTATAATTAGCTCAAAATAAAAATTTTAAAAAATTCCCTGACACAGTGATAGAAAAATTGCATAGATTAAGGGTCAGGGTTGGACAACCGATTAATGTAATTAATAAGTTGTATACCTGTAAAAAGTTGAATGGGCAAATGTTTGTGATAGATATATCTAGAACAAGTAAAAGAGCAGCTGATGAGGCTGCTTATGTACAACAACAAAAAATAAAGTGGGAAAAGATATTCCATGTAAACAGTACTCTAAAAAGAACTGGAGTGGGTACTAATATCAGACAAAATAGACTTTAAGACAAAACTTATTACTAAAGATAAAAAAGGATATTATGATAAAAGTCAATCCATCAAGAAGATATATATATGCACCTAACAACAGAGTTCCAAAATACATGAAGCAAAAACTGACAGATTTGAAGGAAAAAAAAATAGATTTACAACTCTAACAGTTGGAGACTTCAATATTCTACTTTCAGTAATGGACAAAACAACTAAACAAAAAATCAGCAAGGAAATAGAAGACATGAACAACACTACTTGTAGTAAAATGAGGGAGGAAAGAGATATTTAGAAATAAACTGTGCAAAAAGAAAATAGAAAGTTAAAGATGAGGAAAATTTTGTTACAAAAATGAAGAGGCATGTCCTGGAATTGACACCAAGGGTGTGGCTACACAATCTTTTGCTAAAGAGATTAGGCCTGTGACTGATTATCTAATCAACCACCACAGTAGAAATTCTGGCATTTCAGACTGAAAAAGAGAGAGGACAAAATGAAGGAAGGCTGCCTGCCTCCTGGAATTCTACAGGCAGGAAATGGACCAATGGAACTACTTGGTTGCAAGCATTTGTTGTCCTCCAAGAAAAGGAAGGAACGGTCCCAGGAGCAGGTTGGAGATCAGCAGGACTGTCAGAGGAGCATGGGGCGGGGGTGGGAGGAGGTTACTGCTTCCTCGATTTTAAAGCGTGGTGCCACAGCCCCCTAGGTTTTAAAGAGTGAGCTCACTGCCACTTCAGTTCTGGAAGGTGGGGCTGCTATTCTGGTAAGCCAAGAGAATGGAGCCACCACCCAAAGTTGAGAGGGCAGGGCTGCCATGCCAGTGGGCCAACAGAACAGAGCCACCCAGGGCCGATGGGTGGGGTCACTATCCCAGTGTGCCTGGAAGGCAGAGCTGATACCCAGGACTGAGGAGTCTGTGTCTAGAGTCTGGAGAGTGTGGCCAATTCCTAGAGTCTGAAGGATGGGTCAGTTGCCTAAATGTGCCTCAGAAACAGGATTATTTTCAAGCTTTGAGAGCTAATGAGACTTGCCCTGTGGATTTTGGACTTGCTTGGTGCCTGTGACCTCGTCTTCCCTCCATTTTCTCCCTTTTGGAATAGAAATGTCTAGCTTGTGTCTGTTCCACCATTGTACTTTAGAAGCATATAACTTGTGTGCTAGTTTTCACAGGTATACAGATGGAAAGGAAATTTGTCCCAGGATGGAACACACCAAATCTCATTCATACTTAATTTAGATAATTCAAAAGATGAGATTTTTTTAAATGTATTTTGCACATGGGAAGGACATGAATTTTTGTGGGGGAGGATCAAAGGGTGGAATGTTATGAATTAAATTGTATTCCCCAAAAAGTATGTATTAAAATCCTCTCTCCTGTACCTGTAAAAAATATGATCCTGTTTGGACGTAGGAGTTTCTTTGTTACATCAATAAGGCCATACTCAGTAGGGCGGGTTCTAAAGCTAATCACTTCTGAGTTATAAAAAGGCCATAATGGACACACTGAGAAGAGGAAGAGAGACAATGGAGATAAGAGAAATCTACAAGGATTGATGGCAGCTACTACAAGCTAAAATTGATACGGAGGACTTCCCCTTGGAGCCAAGACCTGAATGCAGACTTCTAGACTCCTGAACTTTGAGAAAATAAAAGGAAAAAAAGTCACCCACTTGTGATATTTGTGTTATGGCAGGACAGCATCTAAATGAATAAATACTAAGGAATAAATTTAACAAAAGAACTGCCAGATTTATACACTGAATACTACAAAACATTGCTGAAATAAATTAAATCAGACCTAAATAAATGGAAAGGCATATGTTTTCATGAATTGGAAGACTTAATATTGTTAAGATGGGAATACTCCCTAAAGCAATCTACAGATTCAGTGCAATACCTGTCAAAATCCCAGTGATCTTTTTTGCATAAATGAAAAAGCTGATCCTAAAATTCATATGGAATTGCAGGCACTCTGAATAGTCAAAACAATCTTGATAAAGAAGAAAAAAGTTGGAGGACTCACACTTTCAATTTAAAAAATGAAAGCTAGAGTAATCTACACAGTGTGGTTGTGGCACAAGGAGAGACATATAGATCAACGGAATAGAATTAATGGTCCAGAAATAAACCCATACATCCATGGTGAAATGATTTGCAACAAAGGTGCCCAGACCATTCAATGAGAAAAAGAACAGTCTCTTCAACAACTGGATATCCACATGCAAAAAATGAAGTTGGACCCTCACCTCATACCATATACAAAAACTAACTTAAAATGGATCAAAGACCTAAATATAAGAGCTAAAACTATAAAGCTCATAGAAAAACAAATCAATAACAACAATAAAGAAAAACATACGTCTTTGTGACCTGGTGTGTGGCAACAGTTTCTTTAGGCATGACAGCTAAAGTACAAACAACAAAAGAAAGAAATAGACAAATGGTACTTCATCAAATCAAAGGTTTTTGTGCATCAAAGGACACTATCAAGAGAGTGAATAGACACCTCACAGAATAGGAGAAAATATTTGCAAATCATATATCTGATAACAGTCTGGCATTTAGAATCTACAAAGAACTCAACAAGAAGACAAACAGCCCAGTTAAAAAATGGGCAAAAGACTTGAATAGACATTTCTCCAAAGATGATGTACAAACGGGCAACAAGCACCTGTAAAGACATGGATGTCATTAGTCATTGGGGAAATACAAATCAAAACCACAATGATATGCCATTTCACACCTGCTAGAATGGCTATAATCAAAAGGACCAAAAAACCCACCCACTGTTATCAGTTCAATTCCAACTCATAGCAACCCTATAGGACAGAGTACAACTGCCCCATAGGGTTTTCCAAGGCTGTAAATCTTTCTGGAAACAGACTGCCACATCTTTGTCCCAAGGAGCAGCTAGTGGATTTGAACCACTGACCTTTCAGTTAGCAGCCAAGTGCTTTAACCACTGTGCCACAAAGACTCCTTAATCAAAAGGACAGATAATAACAAATGTTGGAGATAAGATGGAGACATGGAATCCTCATACACTCCTGGTTGGAATGTAAAATGGTGAAGCCTATGTGGAAAACAATTTGGCAGTTCCTCAAAAAGTTAAACATAGAACTACCATATGACCCAGCAACTTTATTTCTAAGTATATACCTGAGAAAACTTGAAAACATATGTACACGAATGTTCACAAGAGTATTATTCATAATAACCAATAGGTAGAAACAACCCAAATGTCCATCAGCTGGTGAATGGATAAACAAAATATTTTATTTCCATGCAATGGAATATTAACCAAAAAAACCAAACCCGTTGCTGCTGAGTCAATTCCAACTCATAGCAACTCTATAGGACAGAGTAGAGCTGTCCCATAGGGTTTCCAAAGAGCAACTGGTGGATTCGAACTGCTAACCTTTTGGTTAGCAGCTGAGCTCTTAACCACTGCATCACCAGGGCTCCAATGGAATATTATTCAGCCATAAAAGGAGTTAAGTACTGTTACATGTTTCAGTATGGATGACTCCTGAAAACATTGTGCTAAGTGAAAAAAACAAGACATGAAAGGCCACATACTGAATGATTCCCTTTATATGAAATGTACAGAATAGACAAATCCATAAAGACAGAAAATAGATTAGTGGTTGCCAGGGGATGGGGGAGGAGAGAATTGGAACTAACTTCTAATATGTACTGAGATTTCTTTGGGTGGTGTGATAACCTACTGAAGTGTATGCTTTAAAATGAGAAAGTTTATGTTATGAGAAGTATGTCAAATTTTTACAATGAAAGAGTTTATAACTTTTAGAGAAGAAACTAGCATATGAAAAATTGGAGAAAATACAAGCCCCTATTTAATTCAGTTCTCAGTTATGGCTTCTTATAAAAATTCCATTAAAAACTCATTTAAATAGTTAAGGTTAAATTTGTAGGCATTCAGAGAGGTGAGAGCACTTGGATTGGGTCTTGAAGAATGGGTTATATTTGGGATCTACTGAGATGAGGGGAAACGGTATTATTCCATGAGAAGGGACCAGCACAAGGAGAAGCAAAAAGATGGGAATGGATACAGGCGACAGTGAAGACAGCTGTCTTTATTTACATTTCTGGAAGACTAGCAGCTTAGTCTGGTATCAGTTGCAAGATAAATTGTAGAAGACTTCAGGCATAAGATAATTCAATTCTGTACTAGAAAGCAACACTAGGAATAAGAATAAGGGAGATTAAAGAGATTTTTGTTTCAAAAACAGAAACAAAGAGGATTTGGAAACAAAACTGTTGGTGATGAAGTAAAGAACCAAGTAAAAATGAAAGATCAAGCAATTAAGAAAATAGTAATTTTATTGACAGAAAAGTGGAAATTGAGGAAAGATAAAAACTTAAAGAGAAGTGTTACCAATATTGAGATAACCACAGGTAGTAAATCAAAAAACCAAAACCAAACCCATTGCCGTCAAGTCGATTCCGACTCATAGCAACCCTATAGGACAGAGTAGAACTTCCCCATAGAGTTTCCAAGGTGTACCTGGTGGATTTGAACTGCCAACCTTTTAGTTAGCAAACTCGGTTTAATTTTATGACTAGAGATACAGATTTGGGAGTCTTCAGTATAGAGGTGATCACTGAAGCAATGAATGATTACTTTTTCCCAACTGAATAAATGATGCTACCAAAGAAATTTCAATAATCTGGGAACATTTTCCAATGTACTAAATGAGTAAGAAGGAATAGATATGGACCTTAAGCAAGTTTGTTAATTCCTCCATGCTTCAGTTTCCTCTTTTGTAAAATAGAGACAATAAGAAGTCTTACCTGATAGGGTAGTTAAGAGAATGTTATGAGTTAATACATGCAGGCACTTGTAACAATGCCTGATGTAGTAAGATCTAAGTAACTGTTTATTATTAGTATCACTCACTTTCGATAACATGAATTATCTACGGGGTAACATGGTGACATGGTGTAATGGAGAGAGCACAATGTCAGGAGACTTGGTTTTAAGTCTTTGTTGTACATTTATTAGTTCTGACCATTTGATCAATAATAGTGAAGTAAAGATTCCTGGGTATATATTCCAGGTCTATCACTTATTAGCAACCTGACCTTAGGCAGAATCTTGAGCCACAGTTTCTTCATTTGAAAAAGTGAATATTGTATTACTGAAAGAGTCTATGGATAAAAAAAATTGAATGACACAGGAAGCATCAAAAGAAAATGGAAGGAATCACAGTCACTGTACCAAAAAGAATTGGTCAATGTTCAATCATTTCAGGAGGTAGCATAGATTAAGAGCCGCTAGTACTAAAGAAAGAAGTTCAAGGTGTACTGAAGGCAATTCTGACTCATAGTGACCCTCTATGACAGAGTAGAAGTGACCCTTGGGCTTCCAAGGCTGTAATCTTTACTGAAGCAGACTGCCACATCTTTCTCCCACAGAGTGGTTGGTGGGTTCAAACCACAGACCTTTTGGTTAGCAGCCTAGCACTTTAACCACTGCACCACCAGAGCTCCGGCAAAAAACAAGGCTCCAGGAATTGACTGAATACTAATTAAGATATTTCAAGAAACAAATGCAATGCTGGAAGCTCTCACTTTTCTATGTCAAGAAATTTGGAAAACAGTTACCTGGCTAAGCGACTGGAAGACATCCATATTCATATCCATGCAAAAGAAAGGTGAGCAAACAGAATGCAGAAATTATCAAACAATATAATTAATATCACATGCTAGCAAAATTTTGCTCAAGATAATTAAAAAACAGCTACAGTCATACATTAACAGGGAACCACCAGAAGTTCAAGCCAGATTCAGAAGAGGAAGTAGAACCAGGGATATCATTGTTGATGTCAGATAGATCTTGGCTGAAAGCAGAGAATACCAGAAGACGCTTACCTGTGTTTTCATCAACTATGTGAAAGTGTTCAACTGTGTAGATCATAATAAATTATGTATGACAATATGAAGGATGGGAATTCCAGAGCACTTAATTGTGCATATGCTGAACCAGTACATAGATCAAGAGGCAGTCATCTGAACAGAACAAAGGGAAACTGCATGGCTCAGAATTGGAGAAGGTGTGCAGCAGGAGTGTGTCCTTTCACCTTACTTATTCAATCTGTATGCTGAACAAATAATCTGAGAAGCTGGACTATATGATGAAGAATACAGCATCAGGACTGGAGAAAGAATCATTAACAACATGCGATACACAGGTGACACAACCTTGCTTGCTGAAAATGAAGAGGACTTGAAGCACTTACTGATGACCACAGCCCTCAGTATGGAGCTGCACCTAAAGAAAACAAGAAAACAAAAACAAAGAAACATAAAGAAAACAAAAATCCTCACAACTGGACAAATAAGCAACATCATGATAAATGGAGAAAATACGGAAGTTGTCAAGGATTTCATTTTACTTGGATCCACAATCAACGCCCATGAAAGCAGCAGTCAAGATATCAAACCTCATATTCCACTGGGCAAATCTGCTATAAAAAAAACTCTTTAAAGTATTAAAAAGGAAAGACGTCCCTTTAAGGACTAAGGTGTGCCTGACCCAAGCCATAGTATTTTCAGTTGCCTCATATGAATGCGAAAGCTGGACAATGTATAAGGAAGACCGAAGAAGAATTGACGCCTTTGAATTATGGTGTCGGTGAAGAGTATTGACTACACCATGGACTGCCTGAAGAATGAACAAATCTGTCTTGGAAGAAGTATAGCCAGAATGCTCCTTAAAAGCAAGGATGGCGAGACTTTGTCTCATGTAGCTTAGACATATTATCAGGAGGTTCCAGTCCCTGGAGAAGAACATCATGCTTGGTCAAGCAGAGAGTCAGCGAAAAAGAGAAAGACCCTCAACGAGATGGATTGATACAGTGGTTGAAACAATGGGCTCAAGCATAACAATGATTGTGAGGATGGCACAGGACTGGGCAGTGTTTCATTCTGTTGTACATAGGGTCACTATGAGTCAGAACTGACTTGAAAGCACCTAACAACAACCACAACAAACAAAGGAAAGAAAGTGATATATACTTAGTTTAGTTCGAAAAAGTAAAATTTAACAGAATTAAATACTGTCTAATGACAGACTCCCATGCATCTGTCAGTTTGTCCTACTCTGGGGGCTTGCACATTGCTGTGATGCTGGAAGCTATGCCACCAGTATTCATATACAAGCAGGGTCACCCATGGTGGACAGGTTTCAGCTGAGCTTCCAGACTAAAACAGACTAGGAAGAAGGACGTGGTGGTCTACTTCCAAAAAGAATTAGCCAGTGAAAACCTTATGAATAGCAGCAGAACATTGTCTGATATAGTGCCGGAAGATGAGCCCCTCAGGTTGGAAGGCACCCAAAGTACTACTGGAGAAGAGCTGCCTCCTCAAAGTAGAGTCAACCTTAATGACATGGATGGAGTCAAACTTTCACGACTTTCGTTTGCTGATGTGGCACAACTCAAAATGAGAAGACCTGCAAACGGTCATTAATAATTGGAATGTGGACTGTAGGAAGTATGAATCTAGAAAAATTGGAAGTTGTCAAAAATGAAATGGAACACATAAACAACGATATCCTAGGCATGAGTGAGCTGAAATGGACTAGTATTGGCCATTTTGAATCAGACAATCATATGGTCTGCTATACCAGGAACAACAACTTGAAGTGGAATGATGTTGTATTCATCATCAAAAAGAACATTTCAAGATCTAGCCTGAAGTACAATGCTGTCAGTGATAGGATAATATCCATATACTTACAAGAAGACCAGTTAATAAGACTATGACTCAAATTTACGCACCAACCACTAAGGCCAAAAATGAAAAAATTAAAGAATTTTACCAACTTCTGCGGTCTGAAATTGATTGAACATGCAATCAGGATGCATTGATAATTACTGGTGATTGGAATTCAAAAGTTGGAAACGAAGAAGGATCAGTAGCTGGAAAATATAGCCTTGCTGACAGAAATGATGCCAGAGATCCCATGATAGAATTTTGCAAGACCAAGGACTTCTTCATTGCAAAAACCTTTTCTCACCAACATAAATGGCGACCATACACGTGGACCTCGCCAGATGGAATACACAAGAATCAAATCAACTACATCTGTGGAAAGAGGTGATGGAAAAGCTCAATATCATCAGTCAGAACAAGGCCAGTGGCCGACTGCAGAACAGTCTGTCAATTGCTCATATGCAAGTTCAAGTTGAAACTGAAGAAAATTAGAACAAGTCCAAGAGAGTCAAAGTATGACCTTGAGTATATCCCACTTGAATTTAGAGACCATCTCAAGAATAGATTTGACTCATTGAACACTAACGATAGAAGACTAGGCGAGTTTTTGAATGACATCAAGGACATCACACATGAAGAAAGCAAGAGGTCATTAAAAAGACATGAAAGAAAGAAAAGACCAAAATAGATTATCAGAAGAAACCCTGAAACTTGTTCTTGAACATCGAGTAGCTAAAGTGAAAGGAAGAAATGATGAAGTAAAAGAGCTGAACAAAAGATTTCAAAGGCCGGCTCGAGAAGACAAAGTAAAGTATTATAATGACATGTGCAAAGACCTGGAGATGGAAAACCAGAAGGGAAGAACACGCTCAACATTTCTCAAGCTGCAACAACTGAAGTAAAAATTTAAGATTCTACAGGAAAAGTATTAAACGAGGCAGGAAGCATCAAAAGAAGATGGAAGGAATACAAGGAGTCACTGTACCGAAAACAATTGGTCGATGTTCAACCATTTCAGAAGGTAGTATATCAGCAGGAACTGATGATACTGAAGGAAGACATCCAAGCTGTACTGGAGGCATTGGTGAAAAACAAGGCTCCAGGAATTGATGGAATATCAGTTGAGATGTTTCATCAAACAGCTGCAGCACTGGAAGTGCTCACTCACCTATGTCAAGAAATTTGGAAGACAGCTACCTGGCCAACCAACTGGAAGAGATCCGTATTTATGCCTATTCCCAAGAAAGGTGATCCAACCGAATGTGGAAATTATCAAACAATATCATTAATATCACATGTAAGTAAAATTTTGCTGAAGATCATTCAAAAGCAGCTGCAGCAGTATATCAACAGGGAACTGCCAGAAATTCAAGCCGGATTCACAGAGGACATGAAACCAGGGATATGACTGCTGATGTCAGATGGATCCTGGCTGAAAGCAGAGAATCCCAGAAAGATGTTTGCCTGTGTTTTATTGACTATGCAAAAGCATTGAACTGTGTGGATCCTAACAAATTATGGATAACATTGTGAAGAATGGGAATTCCAGAACACTTAATTGTGCTCATGAGGAATCTGTACATAGATCAAGAGGCAGTCATTCGAACAGAACAAGGGGATACTGCATGGTTTAAAGTCAGGAAAGGCGTGTGTAAGGGCTGCATCGTTTCACTGTATCCATTCAGTCTGTATGTTGAGCAAATAATCTGAGAAGATGGACTATATGAAGAAGAACAGGACATCAGGGTTGGAGGAAGACTCATTAACAACCTGTGTTATGCAGATGACACAACCTCGTTTGCTGAAAGTAAAAAGGACTTGAAGCACTTACTGATGAAGATCAAAGACTACAGCCTTCAGTATGGATTATACCTCAACATAAAGAAAACATAAATCCACACAACCTGACCAATAAGCAACATATGATAAACAGGGAAGAGCTTGAAGTTGTCAACAATTTCATTTTACTTGGATTCACAATCAATGCCCAAGGAAGCAGCAATCAAGAAATCAAAAGATCAAAATCACATTGGGCAAGTCTGCTGCAAAAGACCTCTTTAAAGTGTTGAAAATCAAAGATGTCACTTTGAAGACTAAGGTGCACCTGGCCCAAGCCATGGTGTTTTCACTCCCCTCATATGCATGTGAAAGCTGGAAAATGAATAAGGAAGACCGAAGAAGAATGGATGCCTTTGAATTGTGGTGTTGGAGAGGAATATTGAATATACCATGGACTGCCAAAAACGAACAAATCTGTCTTGGAAGAAGTGCGACCAGAATGCTCCTTAGAAGCAAGGATGGCGAGACTATGTCTCACATGCTTTGGACATGTTGTCAGTAGGGATCAGTCTCTGGAGAAGGACATCATGCTTGGTAAAGTAGAGGGTCAGTGAAAAAAAGTGTGACCATCAATGAGATGGATTGTCGTGGTGGCTGCAACAATGGGCTTAAGCATAACGACTGTGAGGATGGCGCAGGACCGGGCGGTGTTTCGTTCTGTTGTACATAGGGTTGCTATGAGTCAGAACTGACTCGATGGCACCTAACAACAACAAAAATGAAGATTATCCTCAAGGACCATATTCATTAAATATTGCTATTTTATAAGTCTCTAATATTAGAAGGAGCCATGGTGGCACAGTGGTCAAGTGCTCAGCTGCTAACCCGAAGTTTGGCTATTCGAACCCACCAGCTGCTCCTCGGGAGAAAGATGTGGCAGTCTGCTTCCATAAAGATTACAACCTTGGAAACCCTATGGGGCAGTCTCTTTCCTATAGGGTCACTGTGAGTGGGACTGTCTACTCAATGGCAATGGGTTTTTTTCTAATATCAGAGGCTACTGTTATATCATTATAACATTTTCTCTTACTTTAAAACTGTAAGGACAATATTGACTATAAGAATCAGCACCAAGATGGTTTCTATGAGGTGGAGGTCAAATATACCCCCATTCTCCAACTTCTTCACTAATTCTGACACCAGCCATTCCCCCTAAGCAGTCTTTCTCTATTGCATCTGATAATTCATTGGAACGGTCACACAGAACTCATGGGAACATAACTGCAAACAACAGCTTTAATAACAGAGAAGGATGTAAACAAAGGATATAAACAGAAATGACAATATGCAATGGGTGAGGTTCAGGAGGGGTCCCAGCACAGGACCTCAATACCTAAAAGAAAACTTGCTTATATCTCAGAGGGGACCCACTTATACTTCCCGAAAACCAGTGTTCATTCTTTCTTGCCCATCGGGAAACTTTCTAACAGGAAACCCAATGACATCAATTGGCGGATTCAGATATTGGTGATTCCTCTCACCTCTCAGCTGGGGTTTGGTCTTTACACTCTGCTGCCACTACTTTCTGGGTCTGCTTGTTGTCTCTGCTTCTTTTGGTACCTTCGCAGCTGCTGATTCGCCTGCGGAAGAAGTCTCTCTCCGTGAACAAATTCTGCCAACCGCTGCCGCCAGCCGGTTTCCTGGTTTCTGCTGCTGGCACCGCTGCCACTCCTCTGCTGCTCAGCTCTGCTCTCTTTAACTGTTTCTGTAGGTCTTCTGTGTTATCCGCTCAGTGTTAACCAGCTCAGTGCTACAGCCCTTGACCAGTATTACAGCTCATTTATTTGGGTCTAGCAGGTTCTTAAGAGGCCCTGGAGGTGCAATGGTTAAGCGCTTGGCTGCTAAGTAAAAGGCTGGCATTTTGAACCCAACAGCCACTCCGTGGAAGAAAAATCCTGGCAATCTGCTCCTGTAAAGATTACGGTTCAGGAAGTTCTATGTGTCAGTTCTACTCCGTCCTATAGGGTCCGTATGAGGCAGAATGGACTCAGCAGCCCACAACAGGAGGTTCTCAACGTGGATACCTCAGATCCAGGGCACACACTCCACTCCCAGCTCTCAGGGATCAGGAAGCCCCCCCAAAACTCTGTGAGATTGGCTGCTTATATAGGGACACTCCTTGTCAGTTTCAGGGCATGGCTTTCCTAAACTGACCAATCTCTTAGGCTGATGGTAAACCGACCAGTCCTATGGGTGGATTTACCAGCCTTTATGTGGATAGTAAACTGACCAATCACTTCCAAGATTGTGGCCTGACCAATCATTTTGGGAGAATTACAAACCAGGGGCCAAAAAGGCCGTATAAAGAAATTCATTGCACCACAAAAATCTTCTTTAATGAACCATGATGTGAAGCATTCGTTCAACGATGTATAAGCCACAAGATGTTTCACTAATTCTTACTGGGTTTTCTTAATAGAGATCTATCACAGGTATTGATGATCACATAAAAGCACACTGAGCTTAAGAAATTTACCTAGAATATTGTTTTTCAAAAGTTTTGTTCTCGGGATTCCTTTACATTCCTTAAAAACTATTGAGGACACTAAATAGCATTTGTTCATGTACATTATAGCTATCTCTACTTACATTATTAGAAACTAAAACAGATTTTTTTTTAATTTATTTAAAATAACAGTGATAAATCCATTACATATTAACATACATAGAATTTTTTTAATGAGACCTAATTATATTTTCCAAAGCAGAATCCTTATATTTCCTTCTGCATTATAGGTGTTGCAATATATTGTTTTGGTTGAAGTGCATGAATACAATCCAGCCTCACATAAATAAGTAGTTGCAAAAGGGAAGAGAATTTTAATAGCCTTTTAGAAAATTGGGGATATTTTTCTCTGATAGAAAACTACTATTCCACAAGTAGTACTATGTTAAGGGTTTATTGTAATATGGAATCTGAAAATATATCAATTAATTTTTTTGTACTGTTACATTAAAATTTAATGGTCCTTTTTGCACTTTTAAGGAATCCTTAAACCATCATTATTATACAACGTGATACATTGATCATTCAGAAAATATTTCACTGAGTTATGCCAATCTTCCACATGTTGACACATTTTCATTGCATAATATATATTTAAAAAATCACATTTGTTAATCTTGCCACCAATGTCATCAGAAAATTCCTTCTGTATTGGGAAGTTGTCAAGATAACGGTGATGGATACAAGTTTTGCAAAATTCTAATTTTTGCCTGAAAGCTCAAATATTATCATTGGCTATAAATACTATCAGTATTTTCCTTGATGTTACAGGCTTACTCGGTTCATTTAAAAATAAAATAAAAAGTATGCCAAATTTTCAAGTCTGATAACCATAGTTGGTCTTCAAGCTGTTCTTCAAAGTAAAAATGGGGTTCCGTGAAAAACAAAACGGCTAGTTCAGCATTCAATTCAAGCAGTCACACAAGCTAGCCACTGTACTTCTGGATGCAGCAGAAGTGCTTTATGCATGCTTCCTGTTTCAGCACACACAATATTAAAAAGATATATTCTCAAGGGGTGAGATTTAATATCATAAAATCTGCTTCATCAAAGACATCTTAGATAAAACTGACTTTTTTTTTTTCCCCCTGCAAATGTGTGGTCATAAGAATATTGTAACTACTAGTACGTTGGTAGCGCTGCCTTGATTCATGCCAAGCCACTAGCAGTGTGACACACCATTGTTTTTGCACCATCAGTGAAATATAAACACAGTGAAAAAGTCAAATAATACTTTAGTATTATTACCAAAACTTTTTTGGACCTCTTGAACCCCCTGAGATATTTCTCAGGGACCCTCAGGGGTCCGAAGATCACGCTTTGAGAACCGCTGATCTAGAATGTCAGCTCTGTGGAAGCAGTGACTTTGTTCTGTTCCCTGTTGTATCTTCAATGCTGTTGTAAGTAGAAAGTGCCTGGCACACAGTAGATGACCAGTAAATACTTCCTAAATGTATTAATGAAGCAAGGACAGATGAGAGATTAATCCTTTGTGAAACATAAGTAAAATGTATGTGTTTACTCCATCTAAATCAATAATTAACCAACACATGCCACAAAATGGTATGGAAATCTTGTAATCTCGTTATTGCCATTTCCTTTGCTGAGATTTCACTGACTTCAGAATTATGAACAAACAGACAAAGTACCTATGTATTTTGGAAAAAATGTAAAATGTACCAGCATCATTGAACAAATGCTAATTTTTTTCCATAGAAGAACCGAGCAGAAACGCTTCTAGCCCAATTTCTTCATTTTTTAAAAATGAGAAAACTTCATTTTTAAAATGAGAAAACTAAGAAGGCTGGGGGCTAAATGGTCCAAAGTCATAAAGTTAGTGACAGGATTAAAATTCAAGGTCTTTTTCATTTTCTCTTGCATGTATCAAAAGCAGGGATTACGATGGGAAAAAAAGAAGAATTTTTGGATACTTCTCTTACAGGAGACTGGCTGTTGTAGATTGAATTGTATCTCCCAAAAAGAAATGTGGAAGTCCTAACCCCTGTACCTGTAAATATGATTGTATTTGGAAACAGGGATTTTCTTTTGTTAGGTTAATGAGGCCATACCAGAGCAGGTGAGTCCTAAATCTAATCATTCTGAATTGTGTCTTATAACAAGAGCAGAATACACACAGACATACGCATGAGGGAGGGAAGGGAGGCAGAGGTGTCAGATGCCATGGAACGCCAAGGAACTCTCTGGACTGCTGACAAGGAAGGACCCTCCGCTAGAAGTGATGCCTTGATTTGAACTTCTAGCCTTCAAAACTGTTGAGAAAATAAATATCTGTTCTTTAAACCACCCACTTATATTTCTTGTTATGGCAACGCTAGGTAACTAAAACACTGGCCAGGCAAACTTAGACTCAATATCATGAAACCACTCCATGGGCTCATCAGAAGTGAAGAGGAGCCTGCGGTTAAAGAACGGGACACTAAATGTACCTCCTGGTGCAGCACCTTGCTTCTCCCCCAAACAAATCAGGCTGAAGAGAGCCAGAGACTGCATGGAGAGTTAGGCTAAAAGCAGTTGCCACGGAGTTGATTCCAACTCAGGACGACATGTGTGTGTCAGAGTAAAACTATGCTCCATAGAGTTTTCTTTTCTTTCTTTCTTTTCATTTTATTGGTGTTTACTTGAGTATTTTGTGTGCGTGTGTGAAAATACGGAGCCCTGGTGGTGCAGTGGTTAAGAGCTCAGCTGCTAACCACAAGGCGGGCAGTTTGAATCCTCTAGTTGCTCCTTGGGAACCCTATGGGGCAGTTCTGCTCTGTCCTGTAGGGTCACTATGAGTCAGAACTGACTCAAGGGCACCTAACAACAACAACAAAAATGACTAATGGCCTGGGTGGTGCAAACAGTTAACACATTTTGCTGCTACCTGAAAGGATGGAGATTCAATTCCACCCCGAGGCACATATGAAGAAAGGCCTAGTGATCTACGTCTGAAAAATCAGCCACTGAAGAGCCTATGGAGCACGGTTCTACTCTGACACATATGGGGCCACCATGAGTAAGAAGTGGGTTGATGGCAATTTGTTTTTAACTAGTTGTCAAATATCAGCTACTCATCTTGTTAAGGGCTAATTATTTATGTGGTTTTGATGACTGTTGACAAACAGTCCTTTTCCTCCTCTTCTCTAACTTCAGAGGTGCTGCTGATCTGTTGATTTTGCAGTCATCAGTGGGTGATGAGGTAGAGGTGGTGATTGCCCAACATGGTGAATGTACTAAATGCCACTGAATTATACACTTTAAAATGGTTAATTTTTTATTATGTGAATTTCACCTCAAATACTAAAAAAAAAAAAAAAGTACTTCCCTTGGAGTCTGACTTTTTTTAATCAATGAAATATTTACTCTGTATTTCATGCTAAATATAGTTTAAAAATTAAGCACTAGGTAGTACGGTCACAAAGAAAACAACAGGAGCTTAGGCCTTAGGACAGTTTTCTGGAAACATCCTGCAAAGCATCAGAATCTCTAAATTGAGAACCAGAGTGTAAATTCAGAGGGAAAAATTCCACCTTAGATTTGACTAAATATCTAGGAACAAATGATCTTCTCTCTGTTCACACTCTTGTAGGGATTTTTTTGTTTCGGTTTGTTTTTAGATGTCATTAACATTCAGGTTTCGCGTTTAAAGATGTCCAGCATGCACAAACTCAGCCCTTCATAGATACCAAAATGGGCATTTCTATCTTATTGCACACACTCATTCCAGGTAAGCTTAGAGTTGATCTCCTTGTGTTGATACTGGTAAGAAGCTCATGTTTTACACTAATAATCCCCACCTTTCTCTTTCTCCAGAAAACAAGAGAAAGTTAGCTTATTCTCAAAGAGTGGTAAAATAGTTCGCAGGAAACAAGAAAAGCTTAAGCTCTCATAAGCACAGATCTTGTTTTTCATGGAGACGGTTGTTTGGTAAATTCTGTTTTATGTTACAAAAGAGCAAAGTGGCTGTGATCTAATACATTTTTAGTTTTGCAGTCAAAGTCATACAAAATTTCATGTCGTTATTACATACGTGGGTTTTTAATGGCAGCCTCTTTGCCTTATGTCAAAACGAAGTGATAAAACAAAGGACTCTGCTGGAATCAGTCTATTTTATTGCATACCTGACACTTCTTGTGGTTGAATTATATTACTTGCTTCGTGGGAAAAAACCTGCAAGCCCAGCTTTCAGGGCACTTCTGATGGTCTTGTAGTTCATTCGATTGCTCAGGAGCCCTGGTATTTTGTTTTTTGTTTGCTTTTTTACTTTTCAGTGAAAATGCATTGGTGACTTGAGTGGTATCTGTGCTTCAGTTATGTGAAGAATAAAGAGGAGAAGACTTCTTAAATTGCTTAATCTTATTAATGTGTTCTATAGGAGCCCTGGTGGCACAGTGCTTAAGAGCTCGGCTGCTAACCAAAATGTTGGCAGTTTGAATCCACCAGCCGCTCCTTGCAAACCCTATGGGGTAGTTCTACTCTATCCTGTAGGGTTTTTTGGTTTAGGTAAAGATAGCTGAGGCTTGAATAAAATGGAAAGATAGTTATGAATTTAAAATTTCTTTGCTTTTGATCACTTCATTCTCTACATATTAAGGAAAACATGAAATATATAAGATTCTGAGAATTAACTTTTAAGCTTAACAGTTAAAAACTAAGAAAACTGTGAGTTAAAAACCGAATATCAGGAACTGAGCATGCCAAGCAACTTATTTATTGCACTTGTAACAACTTTTTCAAACACGTTAAAAACTGATAACAAGCTCTTGAGAAACTCTTACCAGTCATTGCAAAAAATAGCTCAAACCCTGTTAATCTGGCAAAGACTTAAAAGGCCTAGATTCCAGAAAGCATTAGGGGATTTTTTTTTTTCTTATTGCCAAGTGTGCTGTATAAAAATGATTTTTGTGTCAAAAAATTCAGAGTTAAAATATGTTGTATTCGTGCGGTATACTGTATGAGTGCATTTACAGCCTGTAAAAGAGGTTGTTGCTTAAGCTGACATTGCAGAATGTTGCAGAAAGTGTTGATTAGAATTTGCACATTTGGTCTGAGTTAGTGAATTCCAAACAGGTTTGCTAATGGCAAGGAGAAGATAAAGAACTGCCTCGTCCACAACTGTCCACCTCTAGATCATGGCCACCTCTGTGTGACTCCGCAGCTAGCGACGACTACAGTAAATGTTTTGGTTCTTATTCTTCCAGTCTTTTCCACTCTTCATATACATTTTCTGATTTACAAGGTTGACTTTATAGTGTATACTTCATTTCAATTTTTTCACTAGTAATGTGTTTTTAATTTTTTTATAGCATGTTCAACCATGTAAGATAATCCATCGTATTTGTTGTCGTTAGGTGCCGTCCGGTCGGTTCCGACTCATAGCGACCCCAGGCACAACAGAACGAAACACTGCCCAGTCCTACGCCATCCTCACAACTGTTGTTATGCCTGAGCCTATTGTTGCAGCCTCTGTGTCAATCCATCTCACTGAGGGTCTTTCTCTTTTTCGCTGACCCTCTACATTACCAAGCATGATATCCTTCTCCAGGAACTGGTCTTACCTGATAGCATGTCTGAAGTCCATCATATAGCTATATCATAATTTATTAAGCTGATTTCCTATTGTTGGACATTTAGGTTATTTCCAGTTTTTGCCTACTGTAAATATTGTTACAATTAGCATCCTTGAACTTAAGTCTTTGGACACATACTGATTATTTCCTATCCATAAATTCCTAAAAGTAGTATTATTGGGTTAAAAAGCAAATATTTTTAAATAGTCACTTTAATATTACTACCTTGAGATCAATTTGGTCCATATTTTTTTAGACTTTTTTTATTAATATGTTTGCAAATGAATATATTCTTATATAACTTTTTTTAAAGTTGTTATTGTCTTACGTATGGGGAGACAATTGAAGGAGTTTAAGTAGAAGGATGATACAATCTAATTTTCGGTTTCAAAGGATCACCCTGGCTGCTGTGGTGCAGGGGAGCAAGGGCAGAAGCAGGCAGCCTGTTTAGGAGCAGATTGCAGTAATCCAGGAGAGAGAGAATAGTGGCTTGCACCAGGGGGCAGCAGTGGACACAGTGAAATGCACTCAGATTCTGGAAATGTTTTTGCAGGAAGAGAGACCAGGTGTGGAATATGAGGGAAAAAAGAGGAGTGCAGATTAACTCCAAGTGTTCTAGACCTGAGGAACTAGAAGAATGACGTTGACATGAAGTGACAGAGGGAAGCTACAGGCAGAGTAGGTTTGGGGAGGGAGAAAAATGGGAGTTCAGTTTGGAAAGAAAGAGTTTGAGATGTCTATTAGGTATCCAAGATGCCTGGGTGGCACAAATAATTTGTGCTCAACTACTAATCAGTAGGTTGGTGGTTCCAACCCACCAAGCAGTGCTGTGGAAGAAAGGCCTGGTGATCTGCTTCCGTTAAGATTACAACCAAGAAAACCCTATGGAGTTCAGTTCTACTCTGTAACACATTGGGTCGCCATGAGTGGAAATTGATGGCAACAGGTTGTTTTGGTTACTCAGATGGCATTAGGACCCAACCCAGTGGCATCACTAAGGGGGTGTAGGGGATGCAGACTGTACCAGATGACACTGTTAGAGGGTGTGACACCAAAATGAATGTCTATAAAATTTTTGTGCTGTGCAACTTGTCCAAGGCAAGGTCATGGAAGCTACGTAGACACATCCAAACTCCCTGAAAGACCAAATTACTGGGCTGAGAGCTGTGGGGACTATGATCTTGGGGAACATCTAGCTCAACTGGTATAACATAGTTTATAAAGAAAATGTCCTACTTTCTACTTAGGTGAGTAGCGTGTGGGGTCTTAAAAGCCTGTGAGTGGCCATCTAGGATACTCCACTGGCCTCATCCCATCAGGAGCAAGAGAAAATGAAGAAAACCAAAGACACAAGGGAAAGATTAGTCCAAAGGACTAATGGACCACAACTACCACAGCCTCCACCAGACTGAGTCCAGCACAACTAGATGGTACCCAGCTACCACCACCCACTGCTCTGACAGGGATTACTACAGAGGGTCCTGGACAGAGCTGGAGAAAAATGTAGAACAAAATTCTAACTCACAAAAAAAGATCAGACTTACTTGCCTGACACAGACTGGAGAAACCCCATGAGTATGGCCTCCGGACACCTTTTTAGCTCAGTAATGAAGTCACTCTTGAGGTTCACCTTTCAGCCAAAGATTAGACAGGCCCATAAAACAAAACCAGACTAATGGGGCACAGCAACCCAGGGACAAGGACTAGGAGGCAGAAGGGGACAGTAAAGCTTGTGATTGGGAACCCAGGGTCGAGAAGGGAGAGTGATGACATGCCATGGGGTTGGTAACTGTCTTAGTCATCTAGTGCTGCTATAACAGAAATACCACAAGTGGATGGTTTTAATGAAGAGAAGTTTATTTCCTCATAATCAAAGTAAGCTAAAAGTCCAAATTCAGGGTGTCAGCTCCAGGGGAAGGCTTTCTCTCTCTCGGCCTTCTCATCAGTGTTCCCCTAGACTAGGAGCTTCTCAGCGCAGGGACCCCGGGTCCAAAGGATGCACTCTACTCCCGGCACTGCTTTCTTGATGGTATGAGGTCCCCCTGTCTCACTGCTCACTTCTGTCTTTTATATCTCAAGAGATTGCCTCAGGACACAATCCAGTCTTGTAGATCCAGTCCTGCCTTACTAACACAACTGCCACCCATCCTCCCTCGTTAACATCATAGAGGCAGGATTTACAACATATAGGAAAATCACACACAGTTTGGCCCAGCCAAACTGATATACACATTTTTTGGGGGACATAATTCAAACCTTGACAGTAACCAGTGTCACAAAACAATACGTGTACTAATTGTTTAATGAGAAGCTAGTTTGTTCTATAAACCTTCATCTATAATACAATAATAGTAAAAAAAACTTCTTGCAGTGTTTCAGCAAAAATTTATTATTTTTTATAAAAACATCCCTGTAGTTAGTTATAACAACAAAAATTTTTTTCATAAGCCCAGCTTACATCTATCAATATACCTAAAACTCTGCTCATTTACTTTTTGAACCTTGTAATACACTCCTGTCAGAGCTGTCATTATTATCCAATTACAATGATGTTTTGAATTACGTGATTATGTCTGCATGGTCTACGAGCACACGCTGTTGTTTTTGTTGCTGCAGGTGTTTTTATAGATTCTGATTTTGTCAAAATTTCTGGTGTTTTAGCTATAATATTGTGGTAATTAGCATGGGGGAGGTGACACCATGAGTTATTGCACTGGGTGACACCAACCCTATTGACACCACTGGCCCAACCTACTCTAGTATGATGTCATACTAACTAGTAACATCTTCAAAGACCCTGTTTCCAAACAAGTTCACATTCACAGGCAAAGGGGTTTGGACTTCAGGGAACACAATTAGCTTCATAACAGGAAGAAGAGAGGCCTAAAACCCGGTGTGACTGTAGAGCCATTCCTCCACTAAACCCAAGATATGAGAAGATGGTTAGAGGTGTACTAAGTGCTAGAGACACTTGAATAGCAATAACAAGGAAAAGCAGAATCCAGAATGAGTTTAGAGGTGTGAAAAGTAGTAGAACAATAAAAAGGATCCTTATAGGGTCATGTTCATAGCAAGAATGAAACCAAAAAGACTCCATTTGGGGAAAGATGGCATAATGTTAAAAAGATAACAGAGAAAGTGGAGCTAACCAAAGTCTCTTTTTCTCCTTTCTTTACTCAATAACTGTCTTCAAATGGAAAGGGTAAAAGAGAAAAAATGGTTAGGAGGGAACCTAAGTCCAAGGAAGGTAAGAAATAGGAAGAGATTTTTTTCTAACTTACTTAGTGAGTTGGTTTTTATGCCCAGATAAACTGTATCCTGAGATATTTAGAGAACTTGCAGTTGCAATCATGCAACTAAAGTTAACGACCTTAGAAAATAACTTTGTGAACAGCAAGTCAGCATAGATTCGTTGAGAAGCAATTCTGTCAAATTAAACTGATATAAATGTAAGCTATAAAACTTAATAATAAAGTGAACACCTAGGAACTCATTACTCAACTTAAGAACTAGGCTTTCTACCTTTTTTAACTTAACATTATACTGGTACATTTCTCCTATGTCATTAAATATTCTTCTACACTGTAATTTTCAATAGTTACATAGTATTCAATTACATGAGTATACTCTAAATTATTTAACCAATCCACCCTGATCAAAACTTAGACTATTTCAAATTTGTGGCTTTTAAAAATCATGCTGAGATTACCATCATTTTATGTAAAACTTTGTGAACTAGTATTATTTTTTAATTTAGGCCAAATTCCCAGAAGAAGAATAAATGAATCAAAGAGCAAACATTTCAAAAATGTTTTAATAGGTATCACCAAAATTGCCTTCACAAACATGTACCTATTTATATTCTCACTAGCAATTTCTGAGTGCCTATTTTTCTAACTCCTTGAAGTTGTCAAGGATTTTGTTCTGCTTGGATCCACAATCAACATCTATGGAAGCACAGTTGAGAAATGAAATTACATATTGCATTGGGCAAATCTGCTGCAAAAAGACCTCTTTAAAGTGTTGAAAAGCAAGGATGTCACTTTGAAGACTAAGGTGAACCTGACCCAAGCCATGGTATTTTTAATCGCCTCATATGCATGTGAAACCTGGACAATGAATAAGACAGAAGAATTCATGCCTTTGAATTATGGTGTTGGAGAAGAATATTGAATATACTACAGACTGCCAGAAGAACGAACAAATCTGTCTTGGAAAAAGTACAGCCAGAATGCTCCTTAGAAACAAGGATGGAGAGACCTCATCTTACATACTTTAGACATGTTATCAGAAGGGACCAGTCCCTGGAGAAGGACATCATGCTTGGTAAAGTAGGGGGTCAGTGAAAAAGAGAAAGACCCTCAGTGAGATGGATTGACACAGTGGCTACAACAGTGGGCTGAAGCATAGCAATGATAATGAGGATGGGGCAGGACCTGGCAGTGTTTCATTCTGTTGTACATAGGCTCGCTATGAGTGGGAACTGACTCAACAGCACTTAACAACAACAACATGTTTCTAATGCTTATTAATACTGATAGAAAAGGAAGATTCTGGTAGACAAACTTTTTAAACTTTTGAAATTTTGCATTTCGATTGCTATACGTTATTCAGTTCAGACTCATGGCGAGCCCATGTGTTGCAGAGTAGAACTGTGCTTCATAGGGTTTTTCCCCTCATACGGTTTTAAAGGCTGTGACCTTTTGGAAGCAGATACCAGGCCTGTCTTCTGAGGAACCTCTGGGTGGGTTTGAACCATTAACCTTCCAGTTAGTAGCCGAGTGCTTAACCCTTTGTGCCACCCAAGGACTCCTTTTCCTAAGATCTTGGAATTCTTCTGTATTAACCAGAATAGGACAGGCTATGTTGTGGTACCAAACAATTCCAAAATCTTGTGGCTTACACAACAAAAGTTTATTTATCACTCATACTGCATATTCTATGACAGTCAGTGAGTGTCTCTACTCATATGGTCTTTCAGAGACTCTGGCTAATCAGGGCTCAATCATGTGGAACACAGGGACTTCGTGGTTAAAAAGGCAGGGCAGGAAAGTGCTAGAGAATGTTGGACCAACAATTAAATGCTTCGGACAAGAAATAACACATGTTACTTTCACTAGAGCCAGAAGAAGTTGGTTAGAACTGGTAACATGGCAGAAGGCAGGAAATATATTTCTCCTGTGTACCCCGAAAGAGAGGAGAACTTTATATACATGAGCACTATGAGTCTCTACATCTTCATTCATATCCTTATTGATACAAAACTGTCTTCATTAAACTATTTAGAAAGTTTTTTTTTCTATTAATGGAACACACACATTAATGTTTCACTTTTTGAATGTGTACAAGAAGTCTTGGGATAATAAGTGAAAAAAAATTAATTTAGAAGAGTTATTTGATCTAAGTGAAAAGTCATGCTTCACAGAGTGATATGTAAACACACCTGCTGTAGCTGCACATTACTAGATTGTTTTCTTTGGTCCTAGTTTTCTTAATAACTTTTAACTTTTGAAGTAGATGCTAATGATTTTGCAGTAGCATTGTGCCCTCTGGTTTTCATGTGGTTCATCATATCACAATGGGATAATAAATGTTGACAAACACTTTACATGTTCATTAGCAGTATCTTTGAGAAATGAGAATTTAGTAATTAATTTTTATTAAACATTCACTTTTTTTTCCCAGCTCATTCCTGTCAAAATATTTTTCTTCCTCAAAAAAAAGTATTACCAAACAGTAAAATATATAAATAGCTGTAGATTTGTACAGTACAATAAAGGCCAAACAACTATAGCAATAGAATTAAAAGTACTCTCTATATGCTTTTTGGCAGCTTATCTCATTCTCCATTTTCTTGTACTTCCTGTACTCAGCCTATAGTTTTCCACACTTCCTGTTGACCTTGTTGACTGGTGGCCTGGCAAGTTTATTCATCTTGCAGGTTACTGCATAAGACACTGTAAAACTGACTGGTACACCAAATAGCTAGGAAAGTAGCAACACTAACTACTTCTCCTGTCACTACCTGATACTGGAAAGAGTTAGTTTCTACCTGGTCATGTCCCAAACCATAAAAACCAAACTCATTGCACTGAGTCAATTCTGATTCATGGCGGCCCTATGGGACAGAGTAGAACTGCCCCATTTGGTTTCCAAGGCTGTAATCTTTATGGAAGCAGACTGCCGCATCTTTCTCCCATGGACTGGCTGTTGGGTTCGAACTGCTGGCCTTTTTGTTAGCAGCCGAGCACTTAACCACTGTGCCAGCAGGGCTCCTTGATCATGTCCCAGAGAGCATCATCTTACAAGGAAGCACCCTTCAGGCTGTCCTTGAAAGGGCTGCATTGATTACATTGCTTCTGGAAATGTCAGGAAAAGAAAGATGGGTTATCATGAGTCATCTTTCAGATTATGCCGACATTGAACTAGAACTCTGCTGACTGCACATGTGCCTCACACACTAGTAGAGGAGACCATGGCAGGAGTTGGAATTGTAAAGTGGAGGTGTAGTCATACTTCAATTTTGATCAAATCCATCTCGGTGCATTTTGTTTTGTTTTGCTTTAATCTTTTCCACGCAATTATTTATAGTAAAACTTCATTTAAAAATGAAAAATTTTCATAATAGATAAGTGGTAACTTTGGTGAAGGCTAAGACAGTACACAATATTGGGGAAGCCAGCACAACTTGTGCAAGGAGAGGTCATGGAAACTCCACAGACACATCCAAACTCCCTGAGGGACTGAATTGCTGGGCAGAGGACTGCAGGGACCATGCTCTTGGTGAACATCTAGCACAATTGGCATAACACAGTTTATAAAAACAATGTTCTACACTCCACCTTGATGAGTAGTGTCTGGGGTCTTAAAAGCCTGTGAGCAGCCATCTAAGGCTCTCCACTGGTCTCACCCCTTCAGGAGCAAGGGAGAATGAAGAGAACAGGATACAAGGAAAAGATTAGTCCAAAGGACTAATGGACTACAGCTACCAAGACGTCCAGCAGGCTGAGTTCAGTATAGCTAGATGGTGCCCGGCTACCACCATTGACTGCTCTGACCGGGATCACAACAGAGAGTTCTGGACAGAGCTGGAGAAGGATGTGGAACAAAATTCTAACATACACAAAAAAAGACCAGATTTACTGGCCTGACAGAGACTGGAGAAATCCCAAGAATATGGCCCCCAGACACCCTTCTAGCTCAGTGGTGAAGTCACTCCCAAGGTTCACCATTCAGCCAGAGATTAGATAGCCCCATAAAACAAAATGGGACTAATGAGGCACAGCAGTCCAGGGACAAGGACTAGAAGGCAGAAGGGGACAGGAAAGCTGGTGACAGGGAATCCAAGGTTGAGTAAGGACAGTGTTGACATGTAGTGGGGTTGTTAACCATTGTCGTAGGGCAATATGTGTACTAACTGTTTAATGAGAAACTGTTTTGTTCTGTAAACCTCCATCTAAAGTGAGAATAGCAGCACAACTGGAGGAACGTAATCGACATCACTGAATTGTACATGTAGAAATTTTTGAAATGGTGTATCTTTGGCTATGTATATCTCCCCCCCCGAAAAAAAAAGGTCCTCCAAGGCCAAGAAGGGAGCGTGTTAACATATCGTGGGGTTGTTAACCAATGTCATAAAACAATATGTGTACTGACTGTTTAATGAGAAAATATTTGTTCTGTAAACCTTCACCTAAAGTACAATAAAAAAAAAAGAAAAATTTCCAGGGGAAAAACGTTAAAAAGGATGAGATGCCAGGACAATAGTTGTAAAACAGGCCAGTTCCAGGCAAAGGACGACGTAAGCTCATGCTTCTTAGAGCTAAGTGATCAAAGATGATAACTAAATGGGTATGCTCAATTTGAAGACATGTTTTGGTTTGCTTTGTGCAGGACAGGACCAGACACATCACGAGTCATGTAATAATAGTGCTGCTGGCTCATTCTTATGTGGTCGACAAGAGAGAACTGAATGTGATGTTTTACCCAACTGGTCCAAAATGAAAAAGAAAATGGAACTGTTATCATAGTCAAAATTTATAAAGTGTACATTTTCTTTCTTTGTGTATTGTTCAACTCTCATATTGGGAGATACGCACATAATTGACGTAACAATAGCATCACTTCTTGACAAGCAAGTTTGTTTTGCCATAACAGTATCAATCAATTTCTTAAAAGAAAGTCAGTCTGAAAGGAAATGGAAAATAAAATACATTTATATACTTTTTATTATCTAAATATTCATTTAATTTATTTCTTCAAGGAATTGTTCAATTTCCTTACATGGAGATACATAAATATTCTGATAAAATATAAATGCAATGTTTTGATAAACACCTTTTTTTGCTTTCTTGGATGACAAATTTAGAAACACACTGCTGCAAAACAGACACATATATTCCACAATAAATAAATATTGAATTTTTCTTCCTCTTAACATATTTAATACGTTGTTTATTAGTGTATATAGAGTAATATCAAGAACTGTGTCCTGCAAAACAGACAATAAAAAATGAAGCTCATTTAATACATAAATTAAAACTTTTTGTTTTAGGTAAATATTAATATTTCCAGTATTTTTTGGACATTTGCTATGTTAGTATTATATTAAATTTTTACCAGGTTAGTATTATATTAAATGTATGCTAGATTTTATCTGTGTGTATGCCAAACATATTTTAAAGTTAAAGTTACAAATTTATCGTTTACAAAACTTAGGACACAACTCTGTATGTAAATGCTATACAGTTAAAAAATAACTTGATTGAATTCATCATTTGAGTTCTCTCATTTTTGTGTGTCATCTGGGACCAGAGTTCCCATTTGTTGTTGACCAAGACATGTACAAGAGCATGCTCATGAGTTTGTATCATGGCAAAGAGCATTGCTGGCCCTCCTGGCTGGAGTTGCTGATCAGCAGACATGGATGTACAAGATGGTTCTCTCAAAATGGATCAGAGACCTGTCATCTATTAATATAATCCATTCTTGTCCAAGAACTGCTCTTTTTGGATCCATGGTGAATGTAGCAACAGTTAGACTCGACAGCCCACCCCCACCTCTTATTTATTAGAAAGAAATACTGTACTCCCAGGAGGCCCATCTAGGTAAGAAATTTCAGTTAACGTGGGAGGAGGCTGTAGGAGACAGATACCAACGAAGGTGTTGAGTTGTTAGGGGCCTCATAGCTTAAACAAACTTGCGTGTGGGTGCCTTCATAACCCTGCATGAATTTTATTTGCAGCCAGCATGTTCTCATGTGCTGGAGCTGGTATCAGTTTCATTTAATGCCCTGCCAGTTCCCTTCCACTGCAGTACGTGCTTTTCTTTGTGTCCTCTCTGCTTGGCATCTATCTGTTTTTGCTTTGGACAACTGGTGCCCCTGTTTTGTTGATGCCCTAAGCTGGTGCTTACCCTGTTTATTGGGTAATGTGTCCCTGCTTTGGACACTCATGCTTGGAACAGACAAACTTTGTTTCTTCTGTCAGTGCTTTACTGTGCTCAAGAGTCGAAGTCCTGGGAAAGAGAGTCTGATTGGCTGAGCTTAGCTCACGTGCCCACTCCTTGGCTGTAGCAGGCCTCAGAGAAAGAATTTAGCTGGAGGAGGCTCCAGGGACCCCTCTGGCTTCCTAGTGGAAGGCAGGCTCAGGAATTTTACCAAGACTGCTATGTGGGAAAGCGATCACCTAGATGGAAATCAGGGTGCTCTAGGGAAAGAGGAATGAAGGCTGAGCATCCAAAGTTTTCAGTGTCCATCAATTAGAGTGAGAGATAGAAAAAAAAAGATCATTTTAATGGCTGAAAAGTCCATAAACCCATGAGTCTATTGAGCTGATATGTACTGATTTATTTTACTATTTGCGTTCTCTTGCTCTCTCGTCTTTTCCCCCTGCAACAAATAGTCCTAAGCATGTACGTTGAAAAAAATGTTTTCTTTTTTTTTTTTTTTTTTTTTAGGACATATTGCCAGGTGTGGAATTATTGGGCCAAAGGATAAGAACATACATATATTTCTTTCACTATCTATTTTATTGAAATTCCTATGGACTCTGAGAATATGCCCGTAGTCCAGCAGACTGACTTTTCTTTCCAGTGGCTGGATAATTGCCAGGTTGAAGGTCATCCTCTAGTAATCTCTCTCAACCTTGCTGGGGGCATTTGGGGTGCTGGGAAAAAAACATACTATTTAGAGCTCTTCTTTCTCCTCTGACTAATATTTTTTATACCAGTGGATATCTGGATAAAATAAATTGCAAAGTCACTGCTTAGGTCAGTTGATCCACATGTTACAGGAAAGAGCGTGGCATTTGCCTGAGGGATCTGTGGGAGGTAGGGAGTACCCACTGATGTCTCTCTCTCTCTCTGTGTTATTGTTAGGTGCTATCGAGTTGATTCCAATTCGTGGCGACCCCGTGTGTGCACAGTAGAACTGCAACATAGGGTTTTCAAGGCTATATGACCTTTCAGAAGCAGATTACCAGGCCATTCTTCTGAGGTGCCTCTGGATGGGTTGGAACTGCCAACCTTTTGGCTAGTACTGGAGAACTTAACCGTTGGCACCACCGAGGGACTCTTTCTCTCTGTATATATAATATACCCAGATACCCAGCTCCCCCTTCTCTACCCCAGGTTTCTCCAAAAGCTGGAGGCAGGGGAAGTGGTGATTGCACTGACTGGGGATTCCACCTGGGGAGAGTACTGGCTGTGTACCTTGACCTACACGTTCTTGAGCTAGGTCCTTCCACCTCCAAACTTGAAAAGATGAGTCTCAGATTTCTTCAGAGGCCATGAATTTAAATGTGGGAGGATTGGAAAGTTTCCTCTCACATACACCTACCTCCCCACTCCCCCACTACAGATACACTGGGGAAGTCCACGTCGCAGCCTGCCTGCCAGGCTGGCTGGCCTAAGCAGGAGTGTGCTTTGCTATATAATTATTCATGCTGATTGCTTATTCCCCATGACTAAAGTATACCAGACTGTAAATGCCTTGAGATTAAGACAGTCTCACCTTAGTATTTCTCATAGCACTTACCAGTATGCCTTGCCCACCATAGACGCTCAGTCAATATTTCCTAAGTAAATGGAATAGTTTTAGACCTTCTGGGGTCCCCAACTCTTCCAAGTATGATGTCTAGGGGTTCTGGAAAAAGTCAGCTTTCCCTAGAAAAAAATCAGGGGGCCCTAGAGGAGTTCTGAAGCCCACACTCAGTGTTCTCCAGGAAAGAAGACAGCGGGGTGCCGAAGCAGATGGGATGCCCTTCACTCCTTCTCCAGTTCTTCTCAGCCTACGGTGCTCCAGCCACACTACCTTTTTCTGTTTCTCGTACTAGTCTTTCCATGACTATTCCTCTGGGGATGCTTTTTTTCCCTCTACATTACATCCACTCTACCTCTCCCAATTAACTCCTCATCCTTCAGCACTTGGCTCAATTATCACTTCCTTACTGACATTTCACACTAGGCACAATTCCTCTGTTATACATAGTAAGTACCACATACAGCTCCTTTCTAGCATGCATTAGAATTTTTGTTTAAATTTTATTTGTAATTATTTGATATCATTCTTTCTCTCTGACTCCATGAAGGCATGAATCACGCTTATTTTATTCACTATTGTGGTATCAGTAATAGCATAAACAATAAAAAACCACACCACCGCTATTGAATCCGACTCATGGCAACCCTACAGGACAGAGTAGAACTGCCCCATAGGGTTTGCAAGGCTGTAATCTTTATGGAAGCAGACTGCCACATCTTTCTCCTGCGAAGTGGCTGGTGGGTTTGAACCGCCAACTTTCTGGTTAGCAGTAGAGCTCTTTAACCACTGCCCCACCAGGGCTCCTCTGTCTGCATAGAACATCCCAAAACCTACAAAAAAATTTCCTAGAACTAGTAATAGCATTAGTACCTGGCATATAATGGGTGCTCAGTAAATGTTGGAAGCATGAGTAAGCATTGCCCCACACCACACTGGTGCCCCCACTGCAATCCTGGAAGATGCAGAGATTTGGATAGACCCTCAGTAGAGCTTAGGCAGGGTAGTGCTTGATCTCAGTACAGCATTTCTCGAATAGTATTAGCCAGTGTGCTAGTTCACAAACTATCAACAGGTGTTCTGTGATGAAAAAATGTCTTCTAAAAACATAGAGAAAATGAAAATGTCAAAAGGAGCCCTGGTGTGCAATGGTTAAAATGGTTAATTACTCATCTACTAACCGAAAGGTTGATGGTTTGAACCCACCCAATGGGAGAAAGACCTGATGATCTGCTTCTGTAAAGATTACAGGCAGTTCTACTCTGTCACGTGGGGTCGCTATGAGTCGGAATCAACTCGACAGCACTCAAAAAAACAACAATGAAAATGTCAAACTCATCTGTACGGTTATATTATTATCCTGTGATGATTGTTTTGAAGAAAAGTTGCACCACAAACTGCTAACAGTGATTATGTAAGGGGAGGGGAGTGGCCTGCAGGGGGGAGTTGCAGGGGGTCTGTCACTCTTCCTTCATTATACTTTTTAGAGATCACTAATTTGCAAACTTGTGTAAAAGAACCAAGCCTATTTGCTGTCAAGTTGATTCCAACTCATAGCGACCCTATAGGACAGGTTAGAACTGTCCCATAGGGTTTCCAAGGAGCACCTGGTAGATTTGAACTGCCAACCTTTTGGTTAGCAGCTGTAGCTCTTAACCACTAAACCACCAGGGTTTTCTATAGCAGCTGCATATCTTGAGTGGATTAACCTACTCTCAACTCAAAGGGTGGCCCTCGAGTGACCTAAGCTACTTGAATTACCCCCTTTGTCTCCATGATCAGTTGAGGGACAGGCCTCCAGGTGTGAGCGAGTCAGCCAGTTTCCAAACAAGATCAGTTCCTGAGTCCACCTATAGGTTGAATTTGTAGGTAAGTGGGAACAGGTGCCCACGGTTCTTATTTGGCCTTACTTTAGTGCAAGAAAAGGCTTGAAGCCTTTTCAGTGATTTAAAAGCTGCATGTGGAGCAAGTGAAGGTGATTGTGATGAAGAACTTGTTGCACATAGGAGTTCGTTCATAGTGAGGGCAAATTCACATAACATTAAATGATAAAGTGAAGTTGTCTGTAAGTCAGAGTTCGTAACCTGGGGACTTACTGTGGTTGTGGTAGAGGGATCCGCTTTCTAATTTATAGGTATTGTTTATGGGTGAGTTTGATGTGGTTGAAGCCATTCAGTTCTCATGAAGGAAGTTTCTGGAGGCAGTAATCAATACCCAGAGGGGGCAGAGCTGACAGAATCACAGAGAAATGCAATGCTGATTACTGACCCAGAAGGCTGACCTACCTTTCCATGGTTTTCAGTGATGTGTTCCAATAAATTCTGCTTATTGCTTAAGCTGCATTGAGGTTTTTATTCTTTCTTTTTGTTTTTGTGTTTTTTCTCCTTAATACTTACAAGATAAAGAAGCCTCATCCAGTCTGGAAGATATCCAAAGATTTATTAATAGTTCTTCTCATTGCATCATTTGTTTTGCCACAGCTGTAATTTATATACTGTATTTTTACGCAAATAATGCACACTTTCTACATTTATTTGCCAACTATGCCCTCCCCCGTGAAGTATTTTCATAAATGCTGCTAATTTTTTATAGCAACATGTGAAAAATAATTGGCATAGCGGCACTTACGAAAACACCTCGGCGGGGGGAGGGCGAGGTTGGTAAACTAACGTAGACAGCACGATTATTTGCATAAAAAATACATACCCCACTCATAAAGGTGTCAACATGTGGCATAGACTGTCCATTTTCCTTTCATAAGAAACTCAGATTTTATTTAGAGTGGCAACATACCTGGATAAAAGACCACATTTACAGCTTTCCTTGCATATGACTAAGTTCTGGTCAATGACAGAAAAAGCAAAAATATTGTGTAGGACCTGCAGGAAGGCTGAGAAAAGCAGCTAAGCCAGCTGGGAGGGGGCCCCTTTTACCCTTTTCTCTTTCTTCTTCCTGGAAAGAGCTCTAGAAGACATCTGGTACCAGGAAGTGACACTGAGGCTGGAAGCTAATGCTAAGATGGTGGAGTAGACAGATATAACAAGCCCCAGACCCCTGGGACTATGTTACCATGTTAGGCTATTTACTCATGGACTTCTTTTAAATGGGACAGAGAAATACACTCCTGATCATTTAAAGCACTGTTATTTTGGGTTTTCTGTTGTAATGTGTCTGAGCCTAAATCTAACTGACTCATAGCCTGAAACATATCCAAAGATTCAGTAGTACCTATCTTCAACTTTATTGGTAGCAACTTTGTGACTCACCAGGGAAGGACAATATTGTATATAGTGGAACCTACATAAAGGAAAGGTTTCCTCTGAGTTACCTCCATTTCGTCTGGCCTAAAACTTGGCTAGTTTGTGTTGATTCTAATCCTTCATTAATTCCAGGCACTGAACAACGAATTAAAATGCCACGTCAGATATTGATGCCTACTTGACATACGCACTAAATGTGTGCTCTGTGTGAATGTTTTCTGTGTGCCTTAAATGTAATGACGGTAAAATAGAAGCTGATCTGGCCCATCCTAACCATCACCACCACATCAGCTTTTTTTCCCATGTTCCTCTTTTAGCAAATGGAATATCCATTCTCCTAACTATCGTGCCAGAAGCCTGGGGATCATCCTTGACACCTTTTTCCTCATTTACAACATCAAGCCATGGTCAAGTCTAAAAATCTCCCTCTAAAATATATTTTGTTTCCATTTATCACCTTGCAGGGTTAAGCTATACCATTTCTTGCTCAGACAACTACAGCAGCCTTCCATCTGAATTCCCAGTCTCCACACAGCAGCCAGAGGGAGAACATGAACCAGATCATATTACCACCATGCTTAAAACTCTTCAAAGGCTTCCAATAGCATTAGGATGCAATCTAAAATCCTGGGTATGACCTATGAGGCTCTGCACAATCTGGCCTCTGCCTACTTTCTATCCCCCTGTGTCGTCTTGAGCCTACTTCTCTCACTCAGTGGGCTTCAGCAACCTGAACTTCTCTTTTAGTCTCTTGAAGGTACCAGGCTCTTTCTCATCCCAGGGGCTTCACAGGCTGGTTCCCTGCCTGGATTACTCTGTTCCCACATCTGATTTAATGGTTAACGCCTAGTGATCATTCTAGTCACTGATTAAACAATATTTCTTCACAGAGACCTTCCTTGACCCCTCCTCCAGTCTCTATCAAGTTCCCCTTCTATAATTTCTCATCACACTCTTTTTAACTCCTTGCTTTAACTTCTTTATTGAAGTATAATTCATTAAGTACAAAAACCATCCATTCAAAGTGTAGAATTCAATGTTTTTTAGTATATTCAAAGAGTTGTGCCACCATTACTACAATCTAAGTTTAAAGCATCTTCGTCACCCAAAAAAGAAACACCTTCCTCATTAGCAGTCTCTCCCCCTCACCCACAACACCCTCTCCCCGAGGCCGCTGGCAACCACTAATCTACTTACTGTCTCTATAGATTTGTCCATTCTGGATATTTCATATAAATGGCATCATAGAATATGTGGTCTTTTGTGACTGGCTTCTTTCACTTAGCATAATGTTTTTCAGGTTTATCATGCATGCATCAGTACTTCATTTCTTTTTATTGTAGATTAATATTCCATCGTATGGGTATACCACATTTTGTTTATTCAATCATCAAGTGATGGACATTTGGGTTGTTTCTACTTTTTGACTATTATGAATAACACTGCTATGAGCATTGGTGTACAAGTGTTATGGATTGAATTATGTCCCCCCAAAATGTGTGTCAACTTGGCTAGGCAGTGATTCCGAATATTGTGTGATTGTCCACCATTTTGTCATCTGATGTGATTTTCCTATGTGGTATAAATCCTACCTCTATAATGTTAATGAGGTAGGATTAGAGGCAGTTATGTTAATGATGCAGGACTCAATCTATAAGATTAGGTTGTATCTTGAGTCAGTCTTTTTTGAGATACAAAAGAGAGAAGCAAGCAGAGAGACAGGGGGACCTCCTACCACCAAGAATGAACCAGGAGGAGAGCTAGTCCTTTGGACCCAGGGTCCCTGCTCTGAGAAGCTCCTAGACCAGGGGAAGGTTGATGACAAGGGCCTTCCCCCAGAGCCGACAGAGAGAGAAAGCTTCCCCCTGGAGCTGGTGCCCTGCATTTGGACTTCTAGCCTACTGACCGTGAGAGAATAAGCTTCTGTTTGTTAAAGCCATCAACTTGTGGTATTTCTGTTGTAGCAGCACTAGATAACTAAGACAGCAAGTTTTTGTGTGGACATATATTTCCATTTCTCTTAGGCATGTACCTACGAAGGGAATTGCTAACATTTTGAGGAACTGCTGGCAGCCCCTCTTTGCAAGGAAAAGGTTTATGTTTTTGCCCACAGGATTAAACGCCTGTCAGTGTTTGGCCATTTTCAAGGCTCTCACTGTTTGTTTACATACATTCTGTTCTTGAGTGTCTTTCTCCCCTTTATTCACTGTAGACTCCAGCCTCCTACTGAGTTTAAGAGGAACTAAAGTTTTCAATGCCTAAAAGTTATTTGCAAAACACTTTGAAATCTCTGGAGGATGGACATTAAAATAATAATGTTTATCTGTGGGTTAGCCACTCAGGAGGCTGTTTTGTAAAAAAAGTTTATCTAGTAGGAGGCTTATTTAACTTGTTCCTGAAGGTTACACTCCTACAGCATGCTGTCCAAACAAATTCTTAATCATCCAGCTCAGAGCCTGAACGTTTTAAATATCATTTTGAAGTTTCTTGGTGATATTAGCATCATTAAACCTACCACTTATATTGTAAGTTAGTAAAAAAAAGTATGTAGAGTGCATAGTATGTACCTGGCACATAATAACTGCTCAATAAATTGTTAGTTGCTATTAGGAAAAGTTCTCTACTGAACTAGTAGTAACTTTTTTTGGGTATATAAATTTCAATAATTTAAAATGTCTTAACTTTGTGAGACACCTTTGAGTTGTTTCAGAATACATGGAATAGTAGGCTTTTCGATGTGCACTGATGAAAATTGTTAACCACAACTAACCTGGCATTTGTTTTCCGGTGATTAGTTTTAGAAAAACAGAGATCTTCTCTACATACCCAAGCAAATTTAATCTGCTGAACACAACAGAAACAACTTTTCTGTGGTTTAGTCACCTTCCCCCAAGTCTAGTGTGGATACACAAAGAGTGTAATAGGATCTGCTAGGCCGCCAAGAAAATGCCCCCTGCCCTTGACAACGTTTCAATCTAAAATCTATTATTTTAAAACTCATTTGATTTTAAATGCAGAACGTGAATAAAGGAAATAGAGATCTCTGCTTTTGAGTCCGTTCACAGCTCAGGGTCCATTCAGGGATAAATGAGTCATATATTATATTTTCGCTAGCAAACCAGGTCGCCTCTGAGTTATGTCTCCGGCTGCGGGGATTAGAGACTGCTATTAAGACGCTCCTTCCTTTTCCCGGTCGAGTTCCCAGCCACTGTGGAGCAGATTGTGAGTCACCTCGGAGGGGGGCCGAAGAACAGGGCAGGGCGCGCGCCTTCGAAGTGGGAGAAAGCCCAACCCAATTCTAGACTGAGAAAGCCTCAGAAGGAAGAGGAGTGGCAACTGCCGTGAGGAAAGGAAGGAAGAAGCGTCTGGGGAAGAAAAGGGAGGGGAGGAAAACGAAGAGAGCAAGTGGAAGAACGCTGGGAAGGCGCGGGAGGTGCCCGGGGCGGGGCGCGCGGAGGGGCGGGGCGGGGCGGGGCGGCCGAGCGGCCTAGCGCCCCGGGGAGGGTCTGGGCGCGGGGGCCGGGCGGCGGGGCGGGGCCGCGGGCGCTGAAGGTTGGCTGGGGCCTCCGGGAGCGAGGCGCTGTGGTTTTCGTTCAGCGGCCGCTCCTCCGCGGCTGAGGCTCGGCTCCCCGAGACATGTCTGCCGCGCGATTGTCGCGCCCCCGGGGCTGCTAGCTTCTCCGGGGCTTCCTGCCTGCTCGGCCCAGCACCTGGCCGCGGAGCCTGGCCGGCGCTGCAGTGCGTCTGTCGGCTCTGGGCTCCGCGCGGGGACCGCTGCCGTCATGGGTCTGCAGCCCTTGGAGTTCAGCGACTGCTACCTCGACAGCCCCTGGTTCAGGGAGAGGATTCGCGCCCACGAAGCGGAGCTCGAGAGGACCAACAAGTTCATCAAAGAGCTCATCAAGGACGGGAAGAACCTTATAGCTGCGACCAAAAGTAAGCAGCGGCCCGAGAGGCTGGCGGGGACCCGGGCGCGGGCGTGCTGCGGCGTGGCGAGGCCGGGAGGAGCTTCTCCCGGCGGGATACTGACGGTCCCGGGCTCGGAGGCCGCGCCAGGCAGTGCCCAGGGCCCGCAGGCAGAGGAACAGGAGATTCATTTCGGACCAGCTCAGGTGCTCGGAATCTAGAAGGCCCTGGGTCATACCTACCCCAGGAGGCCAGTGGCGAGTCCCTTTTCCTGCCCCTTCCTCTCTGCAGCGGCGGATAAGGAGCCCTGCCTGGGGTCGCGCCGCCCGGGAGCCCCGGCTCGGCCCCAGCCGAGCACCCGTCGGTGCCCGCATTCCCCGCTGGACCGACGCACAGCGCTCACCGCCCGCCCGGAGTCGGGTTTTATTGCTTACTGAAGCTGCTCAAGTCCTCTACAAAACAAGCTTCAGTTTTACAGGTTTTGTCTCGTGATTTCTCAGAAGAACTTTCCTGCGGATTTTTTTGAAAACCAGCTCGGTATTGAATCCTTTTAGGAGTCTTTTGAGTTGTTCTCCTTCCGTCTCATTTTCTAATCGTCGCCGGCAGTCTTGTCCCGTGTCATTCATTCACCTGTGTCAAACCAGAAAGTCCACCTGGCTTTGTGCTTATTTCCACACATTCTTTCTCTCCTGCGTTGAGGAGCGTTCAAAGATTGGGACTTGTAAGGGTGAGCGGATAGCCTGCCCCTGGCCAGGGCGGGCATTGCCTGCAAATAGGGAACTCCAACTGGGCACTGGAGAAACAGAGATAAGGCTAGTTAGTAGAGCTGAGGAGAGTCTTGCCAGGAGGGAGGTTAGCAGAAATTCATGCTGGAACACTGAGTAGGTGATGCTGCTGGTGAAGTGGGGAGGAATTAGTTGGCGTGGGGAGCTGGGCAGCCTGACCAACCCCAGGACCTCTCCGAGGATGCCTGTGAGTCCCCCCTTCTCCGAGCTGTTTAAAACATACAGATACAGCAGAAAAGAGCAGTATCCAGTCTTCTGCATCTGCACTGCTAGGGGCTTTATCTTTCCTTTAGTGATTGCCAGCTTTGGGGGTTTGTACCTTGTATACTTGCTTGTAGACACCACTTCTCGGAAAGATACCGCAGGGTGCTCCCTCCTCCCCCCAAATTTTAATTAAGGAAAATTAAAACATTCTGTCCCCAGTACCCAGCACAGCATCTGCCACAAGTAAATATTCATTTAATGAATGAGTTAAAATAAATTTTAATAGGAAGAATTTTGTGAGCCATCCCTGTAATTTTGGAAGCAAGTCACTGAACTTCTCTGGATGATCTCCTTTTGGCTCTGTGACATCTCTCGTGTTGGAAAATCTCGATTGGAAATCACTTTGTTTGGTTGATGGCTCTTTGCTTTCTTGGTATGTGTGTTGGGTGGGAAGTAGGGAGAGGCTATCTGTATGTAGGGATGAGCAGGGGAAGATAGAGGTGTGCAGAAAGAGCGCTGAGGGAGAAGAAGACTCCTTCCTTAGGTTGGAGTTAACCAGTGTTACTCTGGGGGAGTGTACCTTTCTCTCCTCTTCTCTTACTGGCAGTAGCAGCTCCCTCTGGAGCTAGGGAGATGAGGAGGGAGGTTTTGGTGTGGAGAGAGAGAGATGGCAAAGCCAGTTTCGCCACTGGTAGAAAGCTATTTATATGACGGGCCTTTTAGTTCTTCTGCCAACAGGATGCATGCCTTGTGTTCCAGCAGCAGCTAGTACATCTGGGGGTAGAGCTGTCAGCCTTCCTCCCAAGAATGTAAACTTTCTTGAATTCGTGAATTGGCATCTTACTCCTTTTGATTGTTGTGCTTTATCATAAGAAACATAATTTGTAATCATGCTTGGGAGAGCAACTGGAAAGTATCTTTTTTTCTTGTTATGTTTAATTAAATTCTTTCCCGGAAGAAGAGGAAAATACAGATTTAGCACTTACGCTTTTTGGCTGGTTGGGAACATCCTGCTTTGGCTCAGCTTGTCCCATAAAGTGTACTTAGAGTTCCCTTTTCAAAGCCTCAGAGCACTGGATTTAAGAGACCTGTATTTAATTCTTTATTGTTCGGGCCTGGCTACATGACATTTGGACAAATCACTTAATTCTTTGTGTCTGGTTTCTTCTGCCCTTCTTAGAGGCATTAGTAAGGTTATGCAGCATTGGGAAATTGCCTGATGAGGTCATTTGAGATTGCAGCCTAAGTCAAACGTTCACCTAACCAGTTGAGCCTTTCTGTAACATCTGAGAGTGAAGAGAGTCAAGAGGAAGGACAGTAGACAGACCATCTACAGAAAAAATAACCATCAAATCGGTCAGATTGTTTATATTTCAGATGCTTTACACTTTCATTTGCAAAAATGGCATTTTGTGCATTTTCAGGATTGTGGGTGTTAAGTGATTTCTGTTTTATTTTTATTTTTTATTGTACGTTAGATGAAGGTTTACAGAACAAATAGTTTCTCATTAAACAGTCAGTACACATATTGTTTTATGACATTGGTTAACAACCCCACGACATGTCAACATGCTCCCTGCTCGACCTTGGAGGACCTTTTTTTTTTGGTGAAAATATACATAGCCAAAGTTACACCATTTCAAAAGTTTCTATATGTACAATTCAGTGACATTGATTACATTCTTCCAGTTGTGCTGCTATTCTCACTATCCTTTTCCAAATTATTCCATTACCATTATCTTCAGTTCATTGCGCCCTAGGCTTCCCATCAAACCTTTTGAGTTGCCGTTGCCAGTTTGACCTCACATTTTTTTTTTTTTCCTTAGATGAAGGTTTGCAGAACAAATAGTTTCTCGTTAAACAGTTAGTACACATATTGCCCTATGACAATGGTTAATCCCACGACATGTCAGCACTGTCCCTTCTCAATCTTGGGTTCCCTATCACCAGCTTTCCTCTCCCCTCCTGCCTTCTAGTCCTTGTCCCTGGACTGCTGTGCCTCATTAGTCCTGTTTTGTTTTATGAGGCTGTCCAATCCCCGGCTTAATGGTAAACTTCAGGAGTGACTTCACCACTGAGCTAAAAGGGTGTCTGGGGACCATACTCTTGGGGTTTCTCCAGTCTGTCAGGCCAGTAAATCTGGTCTTTTTTTTGTGAGTTAGAATTTTGTTCGACATACTTTTCCAGCTCTGTCCAGGACCCTCTGTTGTGATCCTGGTCAGAGCAGTCAGTGGTGGTAGCCGGGCACCGTCTAGCTGTACTGGACTCAGTCTGGTGCAGGCTGTGGTAGCTGTGGTCCATTAGTCCTTTGGACTAATCTTTTCCTTGTATCTTGTTCTCTTCATTCTTCCTTGCTCCCGAAGGGGTAAGACCAGTGGAGTATCTTAGATGGCTGCTCACAGGCTATTAAGACCCCAGATGCTACTCACCAAGGTAGAATGTAAAACAGTGTCTTTATAAACTGTGTTATGCCAGTTGAGCTAGATGTTCTCTGAGACCATGGTCCCCACAGCCCTCCGCCCAGCAATTCAGTCCCTCAGGGAGTTTGGAAGTGTCTATGGAGCTTCTATGAATTGCTTTGTAACATGCCTCCTGAATGCAGTAAATACTTGTTGGGTTTATATAATTTTTATGTCTTGATGCTTTGAATATACCATAAGTATTTAAAGAAGTTGGAGGAGGTTCTTTAGGATTTAGAGGCTTACTACCAAGTTCAGTTATTTGGCAATCAGCACCTATACTTTGTTAAATATTGAGGTTAAGATGTTAAGAAGGAATAAGAGGGAGGCTCTAGTGCTTGTGTTTGTTGTCCATTAGTAAAATTCGGCTCAGTCTGGGGAACATAGTTGAACTCCTGTCTGTACTGTGCTAAGTAAGTTCTTGAAGAAGCAAAGGATACACAGACATAAAAGTTAAATGGTTAAAAATTCAGTGAAACTAAGTATTCTCACTTTACCAGGAATAAGAGTCTGTGGTATGTTATAGTGGAGAAGGGTAGCCGGAAGTTTTGGAACTCAGTAATTTTTTTACTTAAGGACTAGAACTTTGACAGATTGGAAATAGCTGAGAAGAAGCCAGAATACTTGCAGTGTTTGGGGGAAGAGTGAGGAGACCAGTTTGGCTGGAATGGAGATTTCATTTCAGATAGTGAAATGGGATGAACTGAAAGGTCACTTTCAGATTATGGAAGGCCATAAAAACTAGGCTGGGAATGTGAACTTTATCCTAAAGGTTTTTCAGCAGAAGCCTGACATAATGGGAAAGAGATGGTTTAGAAGTGATATTTGACATCTGTGTGTAGGGTGTGTGGCTGTGGGTTGAGGATTGTCTTAGTCATCTAGTGCTGCTATAACAGAAGTACCACAAGTGGATGGCTTTAACAAAGAGAAGTTTATTCTCTCACAGTAGAGTAGGCTAAAAGACCAAATTCAGGGCATCAGCTCCAGGGGAAGGCTTTCTCTCTCTGTTGGGCCTTCTTCTCTTCAGTGTTCCCCTGGACTAGGAGCTTCTCTGCGCAGGGACCCCAGGTCCAAAGGACGCGCTCTGCTCCTGGCAGTGCTTTCTTGGTGGTATGAGGTCCCCCTGTCTCCCTGATCACTTCTCTCTTTTATATCTCAAGAGATTGCCTCAGGACACAATCAAGTCTTGTAGATTGAGTCCTGCCTTATTAACACAACTGCCACCCATCCCCCCTCATTAACATCATAGAGGCAGGATTTACAACATATAGGAAAATCACACAGTATCAGGAATCATTGCCCAGCCAAATTGATACACACATTTTTGGGGGGACGTAATTTAATCCATGACAGGGATGCTTGGGCTCTTGACTTATGTGGTGGATTTGGAGATCAGTCACTCAATTCAATGGATTCTTTAAAATGGTTTTTTAGTCCTTTTTCTGTTTTCATTTTTTTCCTTTCCTAGAATAACCAGTATCCTCATCCAAACAGTTTAAACTTTTGTTTAGGCTTTTATGTGATATCTACATAGTTTCCAATGTTTATAATTCATAAAAATGTATAGTATATTTGCCAGAAAACAGGAGTAAGCCATATATGTTTTTATCATAAATTTTACATTAGGTGTTCTTGAGAAAAATATATTCTGTTGGGAAATTTTCAAAAGACAAATAGTCCTTATAGTTATTAAGCACTTACATAGCTACATGAAATGTGCTTTAGTAAACTTAGATCGGCCAGCAGTGCCTGTGTGTTTGTGTATGTGTATGTATATGCATATGTGAAGCTAGAGTGGGCCCTCAGAAAGGAGCCTGCTCTTGTTACAGACACAGAGAAGGATGTAAGGGACCTTGTTAGTGGCAGAGTTAAGGGTCTTCTGAGTCTCGATTTTAATATGTTTAAAAAAACAAAAAACAAAAACAAAACCAAACCCCTTGCCTTTGAGTTGTTTCCGACTCATAACAACCCTATAGGACAGTGTAGAACTGCCCCATAGGGTTCCAAGGCTGTAATCTTTACGGCAGCAGACTGCCACGTCTTTCTCCCGTGGAGCAGCTGGTTGGTTAGAACCACCAACCTTTTGGTTCACAGCTGAGTGCTTAACCACTGTGCCACCAGGGCTCCTAGTACTTCTTTTAGGCCTTGATATTTTAATGGTTTTTGCTTTGTTTCCCTCAGGACAACATAAAAATTTCCTTTTGCTGTCTTTGTATTTATTGTTGCAGAGAAATGCTTCTTGTGGAAATTCTTTCTGAGGAAAATTTTCAAGTTGTCATTACATTGAAACATACTGAAATTTGGAAGACTTAAGAGAATTTCACTTCCTTATCTGTAAAATGGGACTGCTGCAGAAATCATTGAGGATTGAATGAAATGATGTTAAAGTGCTTTTGAAAACACAAATGTAAAGTGGTTGTGTAGACTCCATTGGTTGCCCAGCCAACAGTCTTTTTCCCTCTGTGAAAGAATCCAGATTTTGTTCAGGTGTCCACACCTAAGTGACATTATACATAAGAATCACCTGGGGATCTTGTTAAAATGTAGATTCTGATTCAGTACATTTTCTGTGCAAATGCAAATTTTCAACAGGGGGTAGAATTGCTGGATCATATGGTATTTCTTTTTCTAGCTTTTTAAGGAAGCATCATATCATTTTCCAAAGTGGTTGTACCATTTTGCATTCCCACCAGCAGTGCGTAAGAATTCCAGTCTCCCTGCAGCCTCTCCAATATTTGCTATTTTCTATTTTTTTGATTTGTGCCAGTAATGCCACCGGGATGAAATGGTGTCTTACTGTGGTTTTGATTGCATTTTTCTAATGGCTAATGATCATGAGTGTTTCTTCATGTGTCTGTTAGCCACTTGAATGTCTTCTTTGGTGAGTGTTCATTTGCCCGTTTTTCAAATGGATTGTCTTTTTGTTGTAGAGATGTTGGATTTTCCTGTAGATTTTAGAGATTAGACCTTCATTGAACTTGTCATAGCCAAATATTTTTCCCTAGTCTGTAGGTTCTCTTTTTTCTCTTTTGGTGAAGTCTTTTGATGAGCATAAGTGTTTAATATTTAGAAGATCCCAGTTATCTAGCTTATCTTCTGGGGTTTGTGTCTTGATGGTTATGGTTTGTATCCTGTTAATGCTGTGTATTAGGGCCTATAGCATTGGTCCTATTTTTTCTTCTATGAACTTGATAGATTTTGACTTTATATTTAGGTCTTTGATCCATTTTGAATTAGTTTATGTATATGGTGTGAGGTATGGGTCCTGTTTCATTTTTTTGCAGATGGAAATCCAGTTTTGCCAGCACCATTTGCTAAAAAGACTGTCTTTTCCCCATTTGATGGACTTTGGGCCCTTGTCGAAGATCAGGTGACCGTAGGTGGATGGATTTACATCTGGGTTCTCAATTCTGTTCCATTGGTCAATGTGTCTGTTGTTGTACCAGTACCAGGCTGTTTTTTTTTTTTTATTATTGTACTTTAGGTGAAGGCTTACAGGACAAATAGTTTCTCAAGAAATAGTAGTACAATATTGTTTTATGACATTGGTTAACAACCCCACAACATGTCAACCCTCTAACTTCTCAACCTTTTTTTTTTGGTGAAAATACGCATAGCCAAAGATACACCATTTCAAAAATTTCTACATGCACAGTTCAGTGACATGGACTACTCTCTTCCAATTGTGCTGTTATTCTCACTTAAGATGAAGGCTTACAGAACAAAATAGTTTCTCATTTAACAGTTACTACACATGTTGTCCTATGACAATGGTTAACAATTTCACAACACATCAACAATATCCTTACTCAACCTTGTGTTCCCTATCACCAGCTACCTTGTCCCCTTCTGCCTTCTGGCCCCTGTCACTGGACTGCTGTACCTCATTAGTCCCATTTGGTTTTACGGGGCTGTCCACTCCCAGGCTGAACGGTGAACCTCGGAGATAAGTTCACCACTGAGCTAAAAGGGTGTCTGGGGGCCATACTCTCGGGGTTTCTCCAGTCTCCTTTTGGCCGGTAAATCTGGTTTTTTTTTTTGTGGGTTAGAGTACCAGGCTGTTTTGACTACCATAGCTGTAATAGTAGTTTCTGAGGTCACGTAGTGTGAGTCTTCCTACTTTATTTTTCTTCTTCAATAGTTCTTTACTTATCCGGGGCTTCTTCCCTTTCCATATGAAGTTAATGATTGGTTTTTCCATATCTTTAAAGAATGCTGTTGGTATTTGGATCAGGATTGCATTGTATTTGTAAATTGCTTTGGGTAGACTTGACATTTTCACAATGTTAAGTGTACCTATCCATGAGCATGGTATGTTTTTCCATTTGTGTAGTTCTCTTTTGGTTTCTTGCAACAGTGTTTTGTAGTTTTCTTTGTATAGGTCTTTTACATTCCTGGTTAGATTTATTTCTAAGTATTTATTTTTTTAGGGGCTATTATAAATGGTATTGTTTTCCTGCTTTCCTTTTTGTAGTTCTCTTTATTGGTGTATAGGAATCCAACTGATTTTGTATGGTAAACCCATTTTTTTGAGCTAGTTGTTGTTTGGTGCTGTAAAGTCAATTTCAACTCATAGCAACCCCAAGTGACAGAGTAGAACTGCCCTATAGGGTTTTCTAACACTTAACTGTTGTGCCACCAGGCTGCTTTAATTGGTTTATAAATGAGGATGTATCCTAATTTTGACCAAGGAGACATGATGGGAAGTCTGCTAGAGATTTCAAGAAAAGGTTTCCTTTCATCTAAGGATACTCAAAAAAAGATGTTTTTCTGCTCTTCCCCTTTGATGTCTGGTTGTGATGCCTGGAACACCTACTGCGATTTTGGGGCCATGAGTAAAGCCAGCCTGAGAGTAAGGGCTGTGTAGTAAAGAGCTAACTGAATCTTGATTCCTAATGCTATCATGGAGCCTTGGGCTGGCAGTTGGAATCCACAGCCGCTCCTTGGAAACCCTATGGGGTAGTTCTGCTCTGTCCTGTAGAGTCGCTGTGAGTTGGAATCGACTCAGTGGCAACAAGTTTGGTTTTTTTTTGCAATGCTATCATGTGAGCCATGATTGTTCTGTGCCTGGAGCCCACCTCTGGACATCTTGTTAAATGACATAAGCCAGCTTGAGTTGGATTTTGTGCTACTTAACACTCAAATTTTGATGGAGTGGTGTAATTGTAAATTTGGTGCTGATGCTCCCGTAAGTGTAATTTAGAGAGGTATAGACAATAAAATGCTATTTAAAAAATGCCAATTAATTACAAATATAGCTTTTCCCTGAATGGAAAAGAATACTTATGTATATTCTTTGTCCCAAAGAAATCACCCTCGGCCCCCATACAATCTGGTACATCACCTGGGTTAAGTCTTAAACTCTCAGTTGAGGTTTTATTACAGCGGATCAGTATCTAGTGTGAATGCTGACTTGCTGTAAAAATGATTATGGATCAGACTCAGCTTTAAATCCTTTACTCACTGCAGGTGGCCCTTGACTTCATTTAGAATAGTTCCTGTTTGGGGCCCTCCATCAACAAGTTGTGTTTATTTAGAGTGTTTTATGGGCAGTCTTCCTGTGCTCTTAGTGTCTTTCTGACACATTGCTTTTCCCTTATCATACCATCTGCTGAAGGTCCTTTGGCCATTCCTTTTGTTGGGTTGTGTGGACGATCAGGGAGCATCACTGACTTCGGGAGAGGGAAGCAGACAGACAGAAGAGTTTTTTTTTTTTTTTTTTAAATTTTATTTTGCTTTTAGTGAAAGTTTACAGCTCAAGTTAATTTCTCATTCAAAAATTGATACACTTATTGTTTTGAGTCATTGGTTGCAGTCCCCACAATGAGACAGCAGGCTGCTCCTTTCTACCCGGGGTTCCCTGTGTCCATTTGTCCAGTTTTCCTGTCCCTTCCTGCCTTTTCATCTTGGCTTTTGGGAAGGTGTTGTCCATTTGGTCCCGTATACTTGATTGGACTAAGAAGCACGTTCCTCACATGTGTTATTTTTTTGTTTTATAGGTCTGTCTAATCTTTGTCTGAAAAGTGGGCTTCAGGACTGGGGAGAAGAGTATTTTTGTGTTTAATCTTTAAAGTAGCTAATGAGACAGTATAGTGTATGACATTAAGAGAATAGGCTCTAGGACTAATCTTGGTCCATATCCTACCTAAACCTCGTACTAGCATTGGTACCTCGGTCAAGTTGTTTAGCTTCTCTGCTTCTATGTTCTTATTTGTAAATGGAGATTATAATAGTACCTACCATACTGGGCTGCTAGTTGGGTTACAGACTTAATACATGTGAAGTGCTTAGAATGAGCACTCAAAGGTTAACAACTGTGATGATGTAACATCTAAATTGCACATATAGGTTCTAATACCAAAACCATTTTCCTTGCCTGAGGAATGGGTGCTCTGGTCTGTGGACCAGTTATCTAACCTTTTAGTGCTTCTTGCCCCCAAGAGTATATTTATCTAAATCGTTATGGCCAGTGACCAAGAGGATGGACAAAATTGTTAAACTCTGTAAAGGCTTTCAAATTTTGCATGTAGTTCAGGACACTGGAAAATCTTGAAAGTAAGTGGAAGAATCAAAGCTCAATGGTATTTTGGGAAGATATCTCCAGAATTTATTTCTGATTCACAGAGATTTGAAGATGAAGTAGAAGGTGTCATTAAGGCTGTTGTAAGTCTGGCGAGCCATCTACAGCTGAGGTTCAAGCAGTGAACAGCAGGCTTCTCATTCAGGGAACTGACAAGCTAGAGCTGCAAATGACGCAGAGAGCTCCACTCAAGATACTAAGGATGATAGCATCAAGGATGGATGCCTCAGATACTTAAAAATTGCAGTGATACTTTTGGAGGAAATTAATTCTAGCATTTAACATGCTGGAAACACTAAAAACTTAATGTACAATGCTTGTATTTGTTACGGGAAACTATAACATAACATATGGCAGCCAAAGCGATATCCCTAAAAGGGATCTTCCTAAGAGCTGCTTCTTGTTGTTAGCTGCTGTCACGTTGCCCCCAACTCATGGTGGCCCCATGTACAACAGAAGGTAATGCTGCACAGTCCTGTATCCTCCTTATGATCGCTTGTGAAGGGACTGTTGTGATCTGTAGGGTTTTCATTGACTGATTTTTGGAAGTAGATCACCAGGTCTTTCTTACTAGTCTTAGTCTGGAAGCTCCACTGAAACCTGCTTAGCATCAAAGCAACACATAATCCTCTAATGACAGATGGGTGATGGCTGTGTATGAAGTGCATTAGCTGGGAATTGAACCTGGGTCTCCTGCATGGAAGGTGAGAATTCTACTACTGAACCACTAATGCCTCATCCTGTTGTCACAATAGAGTCCTTAAAGTTCCCTGGACAAATTCCCAAAGAAGCTGTTTTGAATTCTGTGACTCCAGTAGCTGCTTATCATTTTATGATTTCGTTTTTTACATTGCAAGAGAGGTAGGAATTATGAAGGATATAAAAATATTGAGTAGTCTGTTGGTTACCATAAATCATGCTTTAGGTGACTGTTGACTATAAGTGAGAGGGGATGTGGTAAATTGTTTCTATTTGACCACAGTTAATAAAACATGGCATCTATCAAGTTTAACATTAGAAACATAACTATTAAAATACTGGTTTATGGGATTCAGTGTTCCCTTGCATTGCCTTTGACTTTCTACACCTTGTTTAAAGAAAACTCTTGTCTAGTCAAATTGGCTTTATTTTTGGATTTGTGGGAGAGTGTTTAGAAATTTATAGATTACAATTCTGATTACGGGTATCTTGGATGTTTTCATAGGTTACTTTTAAGGGGATAACATTACATAGGCAGATAGGCAATTACAAATCACATTTGAAAAATGTTTTATGTTATTTAAAATGTATACAATTTAAATAATTTTAATAATAGTAGCTAACTTTTATTAAGCATTTACCATTTGCTTTACTTTGTACTAAGTTCAGCACAGGCATTATTTAATGTTAAGAATTACTCTATGGGATATGTTATTATTTACCTCATTTTACAGATTAGGAAGCTGAAATGAGAGAGGTTAATAGCTTGCCCAAATCACACTATCTGTCAGTGCAGGAGCTGGAATGTGAACCCAGATTTGTCTAACTCCGAAACCTTTAACATCATAAACTATCTCCTTAAAAGGATGTAACTGTGGTCTTCTGGAATGTGTGTATAGTGTGTATAGTTGGTGTTCTAGTTAGAATATTCTTATTATCTCAATATAATGACTGATTTAAAATCCGATGAATTTTAAGTCCCTCTAGGATCATTATTATAAATAAAACCAATTGCCAATTTGTATAAATATAGACATTCAGAGATTGGGTTGACTGAGGATCGATCACTAGACACAGGCCTCCATTCCAGAAAATACCGTTTTCTTCCCATCTCGGTCTCAATCTGTGTTTTTCCCTGCTTCTCTCAATCTCTACCTCTCCTCCTCCTTTGTTCCCTCCTTCCTTCCCTATTCCCTGTCCCACCATTTACTAGAGCAAATTTTAACATCTTTTTTGTGTTACCTGTTAAAGATCCATTGCCATCAAGCGGACACCAACTCATAGCGATCCTGTAGGACAGAGTAGAATGGCCCCATAGGATTTCCAAGGCTGTGATCTTTCGGGAAGCAGACTGCTACGTCTTCCTCCCTCCCACTGAGCGGCTGGTAGATTCGAACCACCCACCTTTTGGTTAGCAGCTGAGCACTTTAACCACTGTGCCACCAGGGCTCCTTCCTTTTTGTGTTAGGGATTTGAAAAATTATATTTTAGACATATAAAAAGATATAAAGAATCTCATAATAAACATCCATGTACTTGCCTCTCAGCCTAAGAGGTAAAAGCTGCTAGTACACCTTTCCCCAGTAGCAACCCTGTCCTTCCTAAGAGGTAGCAATGATCTCAAATGTGGTGGTTATTGTTCCCGGGCATTTTAATATATATGCACATCCCTAAATCATGTATAGTATGGTTTGCATGTTTATAGACTTTATATAATGGTTTCATATGTATTTTTCTGCACTTCTTTTTCCCCACTTAACATGCTGTTTGTGAGATTTATCCACGTGGATACGTGTAGCTCTGTTTCATCTAGTTTAACCTTCTTTTTCCTACACATAGCATTAAAAAAAAACAAAAACCTTAATCGATGTTCTATGATGCAGCTTATATGTGTGCCAAATAATGAATCTATTTGGAGAATCTATTCAGTATGAAAGCCTTATTGTAATTAATTTTATAAACTTTTTTTTAACGTTATGATCAACATTTATTAAGACTTAATTATAAATTTTACGTATTTATTTACACTATTTTTCAATTCCTTAGAATCTTTTTTTTTTTTTTTTTTTAATGACTGAAAAAAGATGCTCAATTAATTTTTTTCAGAATGGATTGCTGGGTAATATATTTTGAATATTTTGTGTTCTGGAGATTGTTTTTTTTTTTCAGATTTGAATGCTGGTTTTATAGTATAGAATTCTGAGTTCAAATGAATACTCTTTTTTTTTTTTGATAGTATTATTCTTTTAAGGATAAGCTGGGTTTTTTTTTTAAATCGTGCATTAGGTGAAAGTTTACAGAGCAAATTTGATTCCCATTTGATAGTTTGTACATAAAGTGTGTTTCATTGCCCAAAATGTGTCAGCACTCTTCCCATTTCCGCACTGGGTTCCCCGTTTCTAATTTTTTAAACTGTAAAACACTAATTTTGAAAACAATCTAAATAATGAGTCTGTGAATCTTGAGAACGTTTAATATTTTTCTTCTTGATATTGTATGTTAACAGTTCTGCACGGATAATCGAGAGCAAACCTGTTTAAATTTCAGAAGTATATAAACAATAATTGATGAGTCAATAACAAAAAATATTTAAAAGTCTTTTTGCTTCATTGAAATTAGACTTCTAATATTAGGATCTAAAGAGAAAAATGATGTTCATATTCATGAACACAAATCACATTAATGGTTCTGGTAACTGGCAGTCTCAGATCAGATGAATATGATTTTTATGCAGAGGTTGGTTGGTATCTTGTGGTAGGCCTCAAAGAAAATAGGAGCCATGGCATGCTGTATTTAATTATCCTAATACAGAAATATATTTTATAGACTTGCCAAGGGGATGATTTTCTATTGAGAAAGCCTTGGCATCCTTCTGTTTAAACAAATAAACACACAAACACACACTCTGAAAAACTCCTGACACTTGACATTCGAAGGGCAGGGCCTCTCTTTAAACTCCCAGACTGACAAGAATCAGTTTGTGTTCCTGCTGCCACTGCTAGGCCTGATTCCCTGGTTGAACTAGAATTTCCTCTGTGTGTTTCCCGAGGAAGATGTTAATCCTGTGCAACTTAGTATTTCAACGGTGAGTGTGATTTCCCCTCACCCACAGGCCTTTCTGCTCTTGGGTGTGAAGGCACACGTTCCGTTGCCAACTGGTAGCGAGTCATGGTGAGGTGTGTGGCTGGAGGAAATCAATTTGGCCAAAGCAATGTCACCTTAGCTCTGAATACATGATGTCTAATGCTCCAGAAAAATGAATGTTTTTCCTCTGACTATAAAATTGACTCCACAACTTATTAGCTGTGTGACCTTGGGCAAGTTACTTAAACCCTCAGTGCCTAAGTTTCTTTATTAGTAAAACAGAGATAGTAAGAACACTTACCTCATGGGGTTGTGTTATATAATCTGCACATTACATATTAAAAGATCATAGAACTCTGCCTGACCTGTGATAAATTCTTCTTATTATTATTAAAAACCATCTGCCACTGAGTTGATTCTGACTCATGGCAACCCCATGTGTGTCAGAGAAGAACTGTGCTCCATAGGATTTACAGTGGCCAATTTTTCATAAATAGATTTCCAGGCCTTTCTTCTGGGGCACGTCTGGGTGGACTTGAACCTCCAACCTTTTGGTTAGCAGCAAAATGGTTTAACCATTTGTACCACCCTGGGACTCCATTATTATTATTACTAAAAGTGCTGTCATGCCTTCCTCTGGTTGAACTTGAGCACAGTTGTGGCTTTACCAATAGGGACCAGTAGAAATAGTCTGTGAACATATGTATTTTCTCTTTTTAAAGTTAGAAATACTTTGACGCCCAGTGTTGCATATAGGTCTCTCATTTATTAACTAGGTGAGACCGTCTGTAATAGTGTGTTGAGATATTACATGCTACTGAAGATCTTTGCTTGCAGGTTTTTGGGACAAAGCCATAAGTGGAAGGGAATGTACTGTCATTGGCATGTTATTACTTTTATTTGAGAATCTGGCAGATATACTTCCGTCACTCTGACAGCTTTGTTTTCCTTTTGCAAGATGTAAGTCAAAGGCAGTGCAGCAAAGTCATTAAGAATCATGGTCTTTGAAGTTAGACTGACTTACTGTGTCATATTGGGCAAGTTCTTTACTTCTCGGTGCCTAATAGTTTCCTCTTCTGTAAAAGGTGGTGGTTTTATTTCCCTGAAAAGTTACTATGGTTAATTTAATTATTTGTAAAGTATTTAAAGTGCCTTGAACCATAGGGAGTCCTATATGTGTTTGCTAAATGTAGGGAAAAAAACAAAAACAAAAAAACAAACTGTGAGCAAATCTGTTCATAGTCATCACTACAAAAAATAGGCTTATTTATGGCAGCAGGGGAGGTAATGTTGCCTCAAGTCATTGAATTCCACCTATTGTGGGCTAGTTGCTGGAGATTTAATAGTGAAAAGAGATCATGTATATCTGTGTAGAAGTTAGAGCCTAGTGGGGAAGACATACACTTAATTAAACAAGCAATTATAGTCATGTTGTAGAGTAAGCGTGGGATGCTGTGGCCATAGTTAACAGGGCTAATTAGTTTGGAGGTCAGAGAAGACTTCAAGGAAATGGTAGCTTCTAAGCTGAGATGAGAAGGAAGGACAAGAGCTTTCCACATTGACGATGAGGAAGAAGAGTTCTCCGGGGAGCGGGGTGTGGAATGTATTCGGAAGCCCTGGAGGCCAGAGAGCCCTTGCTTCTGGAAGAACTGAGCTCAGGTGAGCTGGGGGGTAGGGGCAGGGGGCCTATGCTGAGAGGCAAGAGTGGGGCTACGGGGGAAGGCAGGAATCGGTTTGGGGAGGGCCTTATAAAGTATGTTGAAGAGTTTGGACTTCATTTTAAGGACAGTGGAAAATGATTGAAACGTTTTGAGTAGGGGATTGATATGATCTGAATTGCATTTTAGAAAAGTTTCTTTGGCTGCGATTGTCAGAATGAATTTGAGGTAAATAGGACTGGAGGTGGGGAGGCCAGTCACATAGGCCAGAAACTAGAGTGACAGAAGAGGCAGAGAGAAGTGAACAGATTCTAGAGAAGCTGGGATTGGGTGTGGGGCTGAGGAAGGAGGCATCCAGGATGATTCCTCAGTTCTTGGCTTGGACAACTGGATGCTATTCACTGAGGTTGACCAGCCAGAGGAAGAGGTTTTGTGGGAGACAGGATGAGATTTTGGTATTGGATATACTGAGAGGCTAAAGTGCTTCTGAGATATACAGTGGATGTATTCAGTAGTTCATTTCTTTATGAGTATATATTTCAGGACCAGGGAATGGGGCTAGAGTCAGAGATTCTGGAGACACAGCATACAGGCAGGAATAGACGTCATGCATCTGGACAGTGAACCTGCCTTTAGAGAGAATGTGGAATGAAGAGGAAAGCTGGTTTAGGGCCAACCCTGAGGAACATCAATTTTAGGGGTGTGGGTAGAAGGAGAGCTTGAGAAGGTCATAGAAGGAAAGAAAAAAGAGTGTTTCAGAACACAGGATGGAGTAGACAAGTGTCATGTTATGGAGAGGTCAAGTATGGTGAGTGCATGTGACATTGCATTAGCAAGACAGTATCATTGGTAATAGTGGGGAGAGCAGGTTAAGTGGCAGAGCAGAGGTGGTAGCCCAGTTGCAGGCGTTGAGAAGAGAGTGAGGGGAAAATAAACGAGCCAATGGTAGAGAAAGCTCTTCCAAATTATTTGGTTAATGGGAGAGATTTGAACATACTGATGGTATTATCGAACAGAAAGGAGAAGACTGAAGATTCAGGGAATATCCTAGAGCACAAAGTGCTTTAGAATATGGAAGGAGATGGAACTCACATTCCAGGTGAAGAATAGATACACCCTTCATCTACTTAAACAACAGAAGGGGTGGAAACAATGGGTGCACACAAAGGAAACTGTAGGATTTGTAGCTGGACATTGAGGAAGTTATCAATTGATGAATTTATTTTCTCTCTAAGATAGGAGGCAAGGGAGATTTCAGTAATTTTGCTTTAATCGCTCTCCTCACCACATTCTTTTTCAGACTGATTATACATGATTTGTGTGTGGCAAGGATCAGCATGAATCCTCCAAATCTTCCAATGCCCCAAATGAAGAGACTGATCCAGTCCTTACATTCCCACTTGCCCATCCTTGTTGCCAGCAGCCCCCGAAGCACTCTCTCTCTCTCAGCCCCTAGCCACTCAAAGCTAGGTCAGAGCTCACAAGTTAAAAGGACACCATTCTTCAGACTGCCAAATAGGCAGATGCCAGCTTCAAGTTTGGGGAGTCACACAACATCCCAACCTTCTGACCTGCTGACTACAAATTCAGCGCTGGTTTCTCCCCAGCCCTTTAGGGTGCTAGCTGCAAAGTTGGGAGTCCACATGCACCCTTACTTTCTGACCTGCTAGCTCTTGATGCCCCTTTGAGTTCAGTAGTGTGTTGGAACAACTCACAGAATTCACGGAGAGCATACCATACTTACAACTACAGATTTATTATAGCCAAAGAGAATAGAAACAGAGATGCATACGGCAACATGCGGGAGGGTTCCCAATGCAGAGCTTCCATGTCCCAAGGGATACGCTACCCTCCTGAGAGTAGATATTCTCAACCAGGAAGCTCTCTCAGCCTTCATGTTCAGGTCTTTTATCGGCCAGTCTTGCATGATAGGCTAAATCATGCCTCCTGAGGCTTGTTGATATTGGCCTCCCAGGTAAGACTTTTCTGGTCTGGCCAGCTGCCACTTAAACCAGCACATATTCTCAGGTGTGGTCTGGAAGTCCCAGACCAAGGCACCCCAATTACTCCAATGGTTATTTCTCTGAAGCCATGAAGTAAGGCCACCTTACTTAGGGTAGAACTAGGTCCATTACCCCAAACTTGAGAGTTTGTCTTGTAGTCCATATGAACTGGCTGGGATAAAATATAGATTTTAAACTAAGAAAAGGTAATGTGAGGGAGAGAGGGAAGAAGAAATGGTAGGAATCAAATGTTGGGATAAACAACCCTCAGGACACCAACAGATACTGCTATTTCAGACTTACTCCCTTCCAGCAGTTAAAGTTGGATAGGCCATCTCAAACAGTCTTTAATCTTGGTTTTTGGAAAGTATTAAGTGAAAATAGTTTTTTCTTTTTCACTGAAAGACACTGCTGATTTTTTTGATTTATCTCACTGGAACCACGGTGGTCCTGTTTTCTCTGTCTGCAGAGGAGAAAATGCCTTTGACAACACCTGGGAATATACTAGAACTTCAAATTTCTACCATTTTGCTTGCAAGAAAAGGGGGAATAGAACCTGTAAGAATTAAAAATGTCATAATTATGATCTCAGAATAGCTTTTGTTCCTCTTTTCTAGCCAGTTACTTAGGTTCTAACTGGTCTAAGAAACAATTCCTAGAAGAAATGCTTTTTAATTTTTTTTTAAAAAAAGATGATTAGAGTCTTCAAATGCAGTGACACAGATACAACTTTGCTCTTGCCTTTAGGTCTCCATGAATGGCCTGAGGTAGGTGCACAGCATACCTTCAAGGAATTGAAGTGGGAAGACTCAGGTTCTTGGAAGAGAGAGGTTCTTGGACTTTAGTGGGGGAAGTTCATTGCTTGTGTTGCCAGAGCTAGAGTTGGTGGCCCACTTTTCTGGGAAGCATTTGGAAGGATAGGGTTTAGAATTACTCTGGAGTTTTTTTTTTTTGATAGTTTTTTATTTTTGATATAAAGCATACTGTATATCCTCATTCATTTCCTTAAGTTGCAACTGAGAGAAACCCAACTAAATGTAGTTAAAGCAAAGGGAGTTTTTTTTTTTGACTCCCCTCAGTGAAGTCTGAGGAGTGGGGCTTGCTTTAGATACCCCTGAATCCAGGGGTTCAATATTGCCATCGGGTTTGCCTGTGCATCTCTACCCTGGCCCTCAGTTGGTGTTATTCTCAGATGGGCTATCTTTCCATTGTCGCCATAACTTCAGGCTTCCATCTTTCCTATCGCTTTGGGAATTCCAGAGGACAGTGACCTCCTTTTTCCTAGAGCAGTGTTTCTTGGGTGAGTGATTTTGCCCACCAAGGGACATTTGGCAATGTCTGGAGTTAATTTGGTTGCCTCAATCATGGGCATCTAGTGGGCAGAGGCCCAAGCATGCTGCAAAACATCTTACAATGCATAGTTAATAGTGCTAAAGTTGAGAAGCCATGCCCTATACCAGGAAACTTTTGTGAATAAAGTTATGCCAGGACAACAGGCAAAAACGGGGATTGTCCTGAATAAACCTGGACATGCGGTTGCCCTATGTAAAGGTCCTATCAGCCTGGGTCACTTGCCCAGTCAGTTTGAGAGTGGATAGTTTACTCCGGCCAATCTGAATCATGTGCCCGCCCCCTGGTGAAGAAGTGGGCAGCAAGCGATTGTCTGCCTGGACAGAACAGCAAGGCGGAAAATAAAGGGATGTGCAGAAAATGAACAAAAGAAGCTGACGTCTCATATGCTAGAGAACTCGCCTTTTTCAACACCACTTTACTAGACCTGCTTTGGTTGGTCTAGAGGCTGGGAGTGACAGTGATTGTGTGAAGATTGTTGTTTGTTGCTGTCAAGTGGATTCCAACTCCTGGCAAACCCATGTGTCCAGAGTAGAACTGCTCCATAGGGTTTTCTAGGCTGTGACCTTTCAGAAGCAGTTCGCCAGACCTGTCTTCCGAGGTGCCTCTGGGTAGGTTCAAACTGCCACCTTTTTGGCTAGTGGTTGAACGCTTAACTGTTTATGCCACTCAGGGGCTCTTATGTGAAGACAGCAGGTGAAAATAAGTATGTCTTCTGTTTTTCCCTGTTGAATGATTGATCACTTTTAACCAGAACCTAGCGGAGAGAGAGAGCTGAGAGAGGTTAAAAAAAAAAAAACAAAAAAACCCAAACTCATTGCTGTCGAGTGGATTCCAACTCCTAGCAATCCTACAAGACAGAGTAGAACTGCTCCATACGGTTTCCAAAGAGCAGCTGGTGGATTCGAACTGCTGACCTTTTCGTTAGCAGCCGAACTCTTAACCACTTCACCATAAGGGGATGGGAATGAAGACTGATCTGTGCAGTTTGCCTGGATGTAAGTTCAAGGTTCTTGATACAGTGAGGTGGTTAGTGTCTGCATTATAGCATTTAAGCACTGAAGTATGGAATACCTATGATTCTTTTTTGATCATTGTGGAAAAAACTTGGATTAAAATATTTTATATTTAACATTTTGATTTGTTATAGTCCAGGAAAATATTTTAAAAATTAAACAATGATTTACTGACTTAGTTTAAATTTCTGACACTTCATGTTTCTATTTATTTTTGAAGAAACATTGTGAAGAAAAACTGATTTTCATGAGGGTAATTCATCCAGCAGAATGGACTGAGTAATCTTACAGTAGTTTTCCTTTTAAATGAAGAAAACTTTTTTTTGTTAATTGTACTTTAGATGAAGGTTTACAGAACAGATAGTTTCTCATTAAATAGTTGGTACTGTTTTATGACAGTGGTTACCAACCCCACGACATGTCAACTCTGTCCCTTCTCAACCTTGGGTTCCCTATTACCAGCTTTCCTGTCCCCTCCTGCTTTCTAGTCCTTGTCCCTGGGCTGTTGTGCCCCATTAGTCTTGTTTTGTTTTATGGGCCTGTCTAATCTTTGGCTGAATGGTGAACCTTGGGAGCTAGTAGGGTGTCTGGGGGCCATATTCTTGGGGTTTCTTCAGTCTCTGTAAGGCCAGTAAGTCTGGTCTTTTTTTATGAGTTAGAATTTTGTTCTACATTTTTCTCCAGCTCTGTCTGGGACCCTCTGTTGTGATCCCAGTCAGAGCAGTCAGTGGTGGTAGGTAGCAAGGCACCATCTAGTTGTACTGGACTCAGTCTGGTAGAGGCCGTGGTAGTTGTGGTCCATTAGTCCTTTGGACTAATGTTTCCCTTGTATCTTGTTTTAATGAAGAAAACTTTTCTTGAACAGAAATTAGAGCAGAATTTTTTTTCTAATTTTATGTGTTCATGGTTTAATTTAAAATTTGAAATCAACTGAGAAGTTATGGAAGCATTTAGAAAAATTGTTCAAATAATTTTATTTTCTTTTAAAATTGTATGATAGTGACTGGAAATATTTTTATTTCCATTTTATTGTGTATCCTGGATAGTATCTAACATAAAGATTTAAAAGTGGGTAAGTGATCCATTTGTACTATTTTTATTTGTAAAGTCGAGGGGAATTGAGATTGCTGAATTCATTATTTATTAGGTAAACTCTGAAATCTTTTAGAATTGACTGTAGTTCTTAATAATATTGGCAACAAGCCTTGTACGGCAATGCAAATTAAACTGTTGATGAACAGTCATACATCCAGAAACAGGATGTATCACTTAACCACAGTTAGCAGTTTTTGTTTGCTGTACTATATAGTTCAGTGCCTTTTGGCAATGTCTACTGGAGTGTCTGCAGGCTTCATTTATCTTGACAATCACGGAACAAAAAGGTTTTTAAAAGAGCTTCTTTATCCAGAAAAGAAAAAGGCAACTTTGCAAAGACCATCACATTTTGTGACTTTGAAATTCGTTCTAATAGCTTTAGAGCTGGAAGTATAGTTTTGAGTAAATACATTTCCTCAGTTTAACTGTGTACAGTGATAAAATGGAAAGAAGTGGGGAGGGAGTTGGTTGCATGGTGGAAGCTAGCATATCGGTGAGCAGTTGACCTTTGAAAGGTATTGGGGAGCCACCTTAGAAGGAAGGATTGTGGCATCATTTTAATGAATATGTGCACCAAAATTCAGAGCTTATATTAGGAAGAAAAGTTAGAATAGGATGGAATTAATATATTCAACTCTGTGGGTATACACTTAGTTTGTGTCCCTTTTTTTAAAAAAAAAAGTGTGATCATTTGCATGTTATACTAGTACAGTTATGCCATGCTCTACTTAATAAATTTTTGAAGTGTGTGTGTGTGTGTGTGTTTTAATCATAGTTTAGGTGTAACTACACCATGTTTGTTATTCAAGAGGGATTAGTAATGATTACTTTACAGTGATAGTTGTCTCTCAGCCTATGTTTTTCTAGTAAATATCCATGTTTATGTGTTGGATTTGTTTATATGAAAGTGCATATAAAATACCTTCAATTTGAAACAGTAATGGGTAGATAACTGTTGTCTTAGATTAGAGATGTTCAGTTTTTGTTTTTCAGTTCACCTGATAAGTTTAGCTTTTGGTAAACCTGATCTGATATGTAATAAAACAAATTTATAAATTAATAGAAACTAATAATAATTATTATAATAATGGTGGTGGTTATAGTAATAGTAGATAATAGTTTTTTTGGAGAACTTACTATTTCAGGGACTATGCAAGTGTTCTACATGAATTATCATAATAATCCTATGAGATGGATAACCAAAACCAAACCCATTGCCCTTGAGTTGATTCTGACTCATAGCAACCCTGTAAGACAGAGTAGAACTGCCCTATAGGGTTTCCAAGGAGCAGCTGGTGGATTTCAACTGCTGACCTTTTGGTTAGTTGCTGTACTCTTAACCACAGTACCACTAGGGCTCTGTGAGGTAAATAAAAAAATTCCATTTTGCAATTTAGGAACCTGGATTTAGAGAGGTTACTTGCTGTGTACTAGGATCAGAACTCGACAGATTCCTGAGAGATGAGAATCAGGATTAGCACAAAGCTGGTTCCTAGGAGGTGGAGTTCAGACATATCTGTACTCTCCAACTTCTTTACCATTTCTGACATTAGCCGTTCCTCTCATAGCACTACTTCTCTGCTGGGTTTGATAATTCATTGCAGTGGCTACACGGAACTCACAGATCATATTCAGTTATTTGGTTTATTAGAGAAGTAACAGGCTACAGCTCAGGATCAGGATCAGCTTGGAAGTAACAGGAACAAGAAGCAAATAGGCGAGGTTTGGAAGGCTCCCCCAAAGTGAGCACATCTCTCCCTTCTTCAGTGCAGGACAGCTCTTTCAGGCTCTCCTCAGCCATGCTAGCAGGCCCTTCTCGGCTGTACATGCCCTCTCTCGGCCGTGCATGGCATCTCTGCCTTTGGCCTCCCTGCCGCTAATGGGCCCAGCTCATAGCCAGTGTAGCAGCTTGCTCAGCTGCTTCTCTCCTAGCAGCAGCTTTCTACCATCACTGCTGGCTCTTCTGCCAGCTCTGCCACAGGACACCTTCTGGGCCTCTCACTTCTGGCTATGCTGCAGGGCCCCTTCTGGGCCTGTTGCCGTCTTGACCCATATTACAGCTTTTTTGAGGAGGTGCTCCACCTACTTCTTTCTTTGCCTCTTCTCTCTCTTTTTTCTCTTCTTTTCCTTGCCTGTAAAAACTTCTGTGGAGTTGGCTGCTTATATGAGCAAACTTGTCAATTTCAAGGCCTGGCCCTCCCAGCAGGACCATGAACCAACCATTTCCCTCAATGTATAGCAAGTCACTCAATCCTGTTAGGTGGATTTTCAAGCCACTATTTGCATAACAGTTTGACCATTCCCTGCAGGGTGCATAAAATAGACCAATCACAGGGCAGACTACAGCCCAGGGCCAGACAAAAAGTATCAAACTATCAAGTTGTTTATAACTTACCCACAAAATGTCAGTCAACCCAGGAAATCACCTGTAAGGAATAGAAAACAGCCTGGGAGCTCTCCTCCTCAAGTTGCTTCTCAAATAACTAGGGCAAAGGTAACTCCTCAGGGCTTAGGGGAAAAAAATCTCCCAAGCTGTTTTCCCCAAGACTGAACCAGTTTGAACCGGTTCAGCCATGTCCCACAAAGCAGAACAAGAACAGATCCAAATTGTTACAATTTGGGTGATCTGGAATGATAACCAGAATGGGAAAAATCATAGGTTGAACTCCAGGAATAGGAGACTTGGAAGAGGCATAGTGAGCCATTTCTGGAGCCTGGTGTGTGAGATTGGATTGTTGGCTGGATTGTGGGCACCATTGTTTCTGACTCCGCTCAAAATCCGTTGGGAAAGAGATTTGGTTGCTATGCAATGTGTGTGTTATCCTTGTTTTCTAAGAGGGAGATTAAGTTTCTAGCAGGGCCTCCACCTGTAATTTTTTCTGTTCTTATTATTGTTCTGGTTCACCCAAATTTTAAATATTTGGATCTGCTCTGGTGTCGCTTCCTCAGCCATGTCAGAACTGGAAAGAACTGGTTTGACGCCCTGGTTTTTCCAAAGAACCAAGGCAAAAGGCCACATAAAGGAGCCCACTTCACCACTCTTGCCCCAGGTCACTCACCTAACAAATGGTGACTCCATCAGGGCTCAGTTGTACATGCTGAAGCCTTTAGTTTTCATGCGTTATTACCATTGATGTAGCATTTCACAAAACTGATTTAGGGTATTACCTTGTGTAAAGCCATGGGATTATTATGTTCTGGTGTCTGCAGACTTGCTTTAGGGAATTTTTAAATTTTCCATGAAGTGATAGAAACTCCATTTAAGCAATTTAAAGACATGGGAAAGGAAGTAATCTTCAGATGATTTGGAATAGTGGCTACTCTATTCTACTTGTATTTAAAAAAAAAAAAAAAAGACAGCTGTTGTTTGCTTTTAATCAAAGCAGAATTTAAAAGTAATATTATTATTAATGATCCAAAGGGTACATGGGTTAGTCTGTACTGGTGGCCTGATACTATTATCATATTTACAGCCTGCATGGTTTATCATTGATGGGCAAAGCCCAGAAAACCAAACCCACTGCTGCTGAGTCAGTTCTGACTCATAGTGACCCTGCAGGACAGGGTAGAACTGCCCCATAGCGTTTCCAAGGCTATAATCTTTACGGAATCAAATTGCCACATCTTTCTCCCGTGGAGTGGCTGTGGATTTGAACCACTGACCTTTCGGTTACAGCTGAGCACTTAACCACTGCGTCATCAGGGCTCCTTCCTGATGGGCAAGGTCTGTGTGATTTGTTCCATTCAAAGAAAATATTTTTCTTTGTTTTGCAGGATGGATGTTTTACCATTAATGCTAATCTGGACCCTTGGTTTAATTTGCCACTTATCTCTTGCCCCCAAACTGTATTACCATCTTATTTTCTTCATAAGTAATAGCTCTTTCTTTTCTTTCTAGATGTAGTTCATTCTTTTGGTGATATTTAACCCAAACTACATTTTCTCCTAGTTTTACCTGTGAGGAACCTACCATTCAGAATGTTAAGCATTTTGTTTAAAGTCATATGGCAAAAATCACAGACAATATCAATTAAGACATTGTAGTCAATTTAAAAATATTTCAGAGTTTACCTAATAATTATTGAATTTAGCAAATCTCAATTTCCATGTGGGAAGCTGGCATTAAAACCCTGGTCTCCTGACTCCTGCTGTGGAGCTGGAAGGGCGTGGTGATTTAGCCAAGTCGTGTTACTCCATAAGCACAGGTGGATTATCCATTAGGCAAGGTAAGCACAGTGCTTACCTTGCTTACTAGATCGTTTGTAGTGAAGTTGGGCACTACACATTAGTAAGTAATCACAAATAAACCTGTGCTTACCTTGCTTACTCGGTCATCTGCCCCGTCAGGGTTTGTAAATTTGAAAAGAGGCTTTGATTCTGTAGGAAGTTGCTCTGGGGCTGGGAGAGACACACATGCCAGCCATACCTAGAAGCAGAATCTCTAATGTGGTGAAAAAAGTGTTCACTACAGATGATCCGGTAAACGAGGTAAGCACTGTGCTTCCTTTGCTTATTGGATAATCCGCCCCTGATCTGTAGATGAGAAAACATGCCCTGAGCGGCCACGTAGAAATCTGCTTTGCCCTAGATTCTGGCTTCATGAAGCTCATTTGTAGTGTTAAGTTTGCATGAAAGTCATTTCCCCTGTCTGTTAGTTTGCAGTATTAGTGAATAAGTAAATGAGGAAATAATATTTTAAAGGGAGATTTGTTTTTCCTTTTGAAAGTGTTTTTATGACACTCACAACATATTCATGTATGTTGAATTTACATCTGGATGAGAATGAGAAAATATTGAAACTGTGTCATTTAATGATTCACATGACAGAGTCATTGCTCTGAATGCTTAACTTGAAGTTAAAGTAGAGAAATCATGAATTGAACAAAGATGATGTGATATAGTTTTATAGTTTGAAGTTTCACTCATCTGCTACTACTGGGCCTAACAAAGACCTAACATTCCTGAAAACTTTGGTATTCTTCACCTTAAGAAGATTCCAGATTCCCATAGACTGTCAGCTCCTTGCGGGCAGCATCTTTGTTCCGCTCACCACCAGTACCTAGACCACGCTAAATGCACTGTTGCATTTATTGTGTGCGGTCGAGTTGATTTTGACTCATAGTGACCCTGTATAACAGAATAGAACTTCACTATAGGGTTTCCTAGGCTATAATCTCCGCGGGAGCATATCACCAGGTCTTTTCTTCAGCGGAGCCCCTGGTGAGTTCAAACTACAGACCTTTCAGTTAGCAGCTGAGTGCTTAACCATTGCGTCACCAGGGCTCCTGCCGGATGTATAGGTGTTGGGTAAATACTTGAGTAAATGCCTGTCTGGCTCCTGGAATGTTAGCGTTGGAAGTCCTTGAAGCCCTGCGAGGTTAGATGACACCAGTAAAGAAGCAGATAAAGAACATGAGAATCCAGGATCTTTGACTCCTGTCCTGTTCCTGAGCCACTTATGTAAGGCAGAAAGTCCCTTTCGTTGCTATCCCAGCTTCTCTTGCAAATTCCTGTTGAGTAGTTTATAGCTGATGAAAACAATCAAAATCATAATGCTCAAGAGGTGAAAAGGGTTAGTGTCTGGTTAGAAAGTTGTTTGGCCTCAGTTGAGTTGATGAATTTTTGGAGAGTGAAGACAGGCCTAGGAGGAGTTAGGATGCAGCTGGTTAGTATTCAAATACTTCTGAGAGCCCCAAACTGCCTCCAGATGGAAGAAAAGCTTAGAGTGATGGTTGTGGGTTTGTTAAATTTCTATTGTCCTTCCTTAATAATCATTTATATTGAATATGTTGAAAGATGTATACAAGCTTTTCTTTAATCTGTTTCATATAGAAATAAATAGTATTGATGAATTTTCACTGTTGTACTTAAGTAAAAATAGGGTGTTGGTTCTAATTTTGTTTCACATGAAGAAAAATTAGAGGAAAAAGACAAAGAAAAAGTTATTTTTGTGCACAGATAAGTTGTGCATTCTTTTGTTAGATTCATAATAGAACAAGGTCCCTGAAGAAATAATTAAAATCACTTCAAAAGGACAGCTTTAAAAAAATTCCCAAACAGTAAGGCTAAAATGAAAGCACTCTTTTATTCCTTAAGCAAAATCAAAGCTGTAATAGTTGGTGTACTTGTTGTTTTAAGAAGAACACAGAGTCATATTTTTACTTATTAAAAAATTTTTTCTTATATAATCAGTTCTTGTGACAAACTCAGTCTGGAAGTTCTGTGTTCATGGCATCTCTTTCCATTTAACTTTTCCTAGAAAATTGCAAGGCATTGCATTCCACCGGGCTGTTTGTAAACAGGATGGACTCTAGCATAGGAATATCAGTACCACGTTATCAAAAAGAAAGAGGGGGCTCTTTCTGAAAATGCGAACATCGTTGGGCTTTCCTTTGGCAAGCTACTGATTAAGTATTTTAACAAGTAACTTTTTTTTGCTGTTTAAACACAGTAAATAGATATTGTCCTCTTGTTTTTCTCTGTTCTTTGAACCTTATATGGTAGGGTAGTACTTTTCTGTTCCTCTTTTAGGAGCTGGACCATCACTAAAGAAGTTGTGTGTGTGTGCATGCGTGTGTGTGTGTGTGTGTGTCTGTAAAATACATCTGAATATGTGTGTGGGTGTGTTTGTAGTACATTGTGAGTCAGCCTCTGTTGCTCTTTGCTGTATATTTTGCTCTTGGTTTATCTCACTCATGTCTTGAGCAAAAAGGTATCAGTAATGACTGGCTCTTTGTAACAGAAAAGCCAGTTAACAGTGTCTTGACCAAGTTTGTGATTATCTCTAACATAGTAAATCCAAAGTAGGTGGTTGCTGGCTAGTTGTCAAGGCTGAGGATTCTGCAAATCTTCTTGGCCTTTTCCTCATGGTTGCAAGATGGCCTAGCCATCACATCACTTTCCCAGGGCACCAGGGTAGGGGAAGAGAAGAAGAAGAAAGGAAGAAAAGTCTATATTAAGGACGTCCCCATGAGTCTCTAATTGGCTGCTGCTTATATCTAATTGGCCACAGTTTTTCCATGGCTTCTCCTGGCTTCAAGGGAGTCTGGATATACTACAGCCTTTGTTGTAGAGGAAGACAAGGGAAAAGAAAATTGGAATGGTTGTTGAATGAGCCAATTTCTGGATCTATCAAAAGTAGTTAAAAAAAATTCTACAGCTGAGACTCTCAATAGTACTTTTCCATTTAACATCAATTAGTTGATCAACAAGTTTTCCCTGAGCAACGTTAATGTGAACTGTGTTGTTATTAGTCTCAGGGAGCAAGAGAGGGTGATACAAAAATATAATGTGTTTTTTTTTAGAATTTACAGTTTAGTTATGGAAATACAAAACACATGAAACAAAGGATTCTGTATAATTAAGTGCTATGTTTTCTAATCAGATTATAAGGAGGGGCATTCATGGATACCTGGTGTAATTAAAAAGGCTTCATGGAGAAGGTAGAATTGACTGAGCTGATAGATCGGGGGAGTGGTAGGGGTTTCTGGGCTAGTGCAGCAGCTTGAATACCCAAGGCTATTTAGAATGTAGTGGGAAATATTAGGGTCTATAGGAAGGATGGTGCCCTGGTGGTGCAGTGGTTAAGTGATATGGCTGCTAACCAAAAGGTCGGCAGTTCAAATCCACCAGCCACTCCTTGGAAACCCTATGGGCAGTTCTGCTGTGTCCCCTAGGGTCGCTATGGGTTGGAATCAACCTGACGGCAACAGGTTTGGTTTTTGGTTTATAGGAATGATGAGTCTGGAAATAAGTTCAGCCCTAAAACAGAACTAGAGAGTATTTGAACTTTGGGAGAAGGACATAATGGAAATATGCTGATGAAGGAAAAATAATCAGGTATTCCTGTGGGGCCAGGAGAGTCTGGAGCCAGGGATGCCTGCCCAGCTCACGTTGAAGAGAGCGCCTCGGTCCTTGTTGTTGGTGTTGCAACTGGTGAGACAGAGAGACAGGGAATTGAGTGATGTGCCAACGGGAAAGTTAGCAGGGCTTGGTGGCTTCTTTGGATTTGATGAAAAATCTAAATCAATGGCAGTAATATTTTCAGCATGGCAGACGAGGAGAAAATTAGAGACCAGAACCAGAAAGTCATTGGAAACACATTGGCTGAAAGTCATTGGCTGTTATGACCCAACTGGTGTTTCCAGTCTTTGCTGCTCTGTGTCTGTCATCTTGATTTTCCTTTACCAGCTTTCTACCCGCTGTAGCACCACTCTTTTTTTTTTTTTTTCCCCATAATTTCTGTTCCCTCATAACTTTGTTTTATACATGGGCCTTACTCTGAGTGTTCTCTCAGCCTCACTGTCCATAGGAGCCTGGGCATTTCCACGTTTGTAAGTCAGAATCCTAAGAGAATTTAGTTGGTCTACTTAATTACCATTGCCCTTGTTTGGGAAGAGATTGTCATGCTCAGTCCATGAGAGGTTGCTGGCTAGCCAATTGATTGGCTAACCTCGGATCCAGTCAGCTGTAGCCTGTGACATAGAACTGGATTGTCCAAGACTGTAACCTCAGTAGGGATTGGAAGAAGGTCAGGCTGGTTGAGGGGCAGGCACCATGACTGACATGCCCAGTACATGTCTGCCTGTATTGGTTTTATAAATGTTTCTTTATCAAAAGGAACTATTTTCCACCTCATTCTATAAGGAATCTGGTGCAGATAGGTATGAATAAATCTTTGGCTAATGGCTTTCACTTGGTATTGTATTTTATTTTTTAACAGCTTTATTGAGATATGGTTTATATATTGCACAGTTTACTCATTAAAAATGTACAATTCAGTGACTTTTAGTATATTCACAGAGTTTTTCAACCATCACTGCATTCAATTTTAGAACACTTTTATCACCCGAGAAAGAAACCCTTGCACCCCTTTGGCTAATACTTCTTGATGGTTGGTTGTTCTTATTGTTAGTTGCCGTTGAGTTGATTCTGACTCATGGTGACTTCATGTGTGCAGAGTGGAACTGTTCCATAGGGTTTTCAAGGCTGTGACCTTTTGGAAGCAGATCACAAGGCCTGTCTTCCTAGGTGCCTCTGGGTAGGTTCGAACCACCAACCTTTCAGCTAGTAGTCGAGCACTTAACCGTTTGTGCCACCCAGCCGCTTTTGTCTACATACATACAGATACTTCATATGTTTCTTTACTTATACAGAAGCAGAGGCTCAGAGATGAAATAACTTTTCCAAAGTAAATAACTGGCAGGACAGATTTGTGAATCAAAGTTCATTGCTGTCCAATAAAAATATAATGCAAGCCATGTATATTGTTTAAGTTTTACTAGTAATTTAAAAAAAAACAGGTGAAATTAATATTACTGATACATTTTACTTAATTCAGTATATCTAAAATATTCATTTTAATATATAACTTGTATCAAAATAAGTGAGATATATTTTACATTCATTTTTCCCCTTTGCTAAGTCTTCAGAATCCAGTGTACATATATAATTTTTAAAATTTCTTTTTTTTAGTGTTACAGATTTTATTGATTTAAACTGAAGTTAGCAATTTAATAATTTATTTTTTTCTAGATGTTTTTCTTTTTTTTATTACAATTTAGATGAAGGTTTACACAGCAAATTAGTTTCTCATTCAAAAATTAATAACACATATTGTTTTGTGACATTGGTTGCCAAGCCCACAGAATGTCAACACTCCCCCCTTCTCTACCTTGGGTTCCCTATTACCAACTTTCCTGTCCCCTCCTGCCTTCTAGTCCTTGCCCCTTGGCTGGTGTGCCCCTTTTGTCTCATTTTGTTTTATGGGCCTGTCTGATCTTTGGCTGAAGGGTGAACCTCAGGAATGACTTCATTACTGAACTAAAAGAGTGTCCAGTGTTCATACTCCCAGGGTTTCTCCAGTCTCTGTCAGACGAGTAAGTTTGGCCTTTTTTTGTGAGTTAGAATTTTGTTCTACATTTTTCTCCAGCTCTGTTCGGGACTCTTTATTGTGTGATCCCTGTCAGATCAGTCGGTGGTGGTAGCCGTGTGCCATCTAGTTGTGCTGGACTCAGTCTGGTGGAGGCTGTGGTACTTGTGGTCCATTAGTCTTTTGGACTAATCTTTCCCTTGTGTCTTTGGTTTTCTTCATTCTCCCTTGCTCCAGATGGGGTGGGATCAGCAGAGTATCTTAGATGGCCGCTCACAAGCTTTTAAGACCCCAGGTGCTACTCACCACAGTTGGATGTAGAACACTGACTTTATAAACTATGTTATGCCAGTTGAGCTAGATGTTCCTGAGACCATGGTCCCTAGCCCTGAGCCTAGTAATTCGGTCCCTCAGGGAGTTTGGATGTTCTGTGAAGCTTCTATGACTTTGCGTTGGTCACGTTGTGCTGGCTGCCACAATGCTGTGTACTGTCTTACCCTTCACCAAAGTTGCCACTTATCTCTTGTCTAGTTAGTATTTTTCCCTCCCCACCCCTCTTCTCCCTAGTAATCATCAAAGATTGTTTCTTTCTATGTGAAACCTTTTCATGAGTTTTTATAATAGTGGTCTCATACAGTATTTGTCCTTTTGTGAATGACTTATTTCACTCAGCATAATGCCCTTCAGATTCATCTATGTTGTGAGATGTTTTGCAGATTCATCATTGTTCTTTCTCGTTGCGTAGTACTCCATTGAGTGTATGTACCATAGTTTGTTTATCCATTCATCTGTTGATGGGCATCTAGGTTGTTTCCATCTTTTTGTTATTGTGAACAACGCTGCAATGAACATGAGTGTGCATGTCTGTTTGTGTGACGGCTATTTCTCTAGGATATATCCCTAGGAGTGGGATTGCTGTATCATATGGTATTTCTATTTCTAGCTTTTTAAGGAAGCACCATATTGTTTTCCAAACTGGTTAATATCATTTTGCATTACCACCAGCGGCACATAAGAGTTCCAGTCTCCCTGCAGCCTCTCCAACTTTTGTTATTTTCTGTTTTTTTGATTTGTGCCAGTAATGTTGGGGTGAGATGATATCTCATTGTAGTTTTGATTTGCATTTCTCTAATGGCTACTGATCGAGGGCATTTCCTTATGTCTCTGTTAGCTGCTTGAATGTCTTCTTTGGTGAAGTGTCTGTCCATATCCTTTGCCCAGTTTTTAATTGGATTGTTTGTCTTTTTGCTGTAGAGATGATAGATTTTCCTATATGTTTTAGAGATTAGACCTTTGTCGGATATGTCATAGCCCAGTTTTTTTTCCCAGACTGCAGATTCTCTTTTTACTCTTTTGGTGAAGTCTTTTAAGTGTTTGATATTTAGAAGATCCCAGTTATCTAGCTTATCTTCTGGTGTTTGTGATTATTAGTTATGGTTTGTATTCTGCTAATGCTATGTATTAGGGCCTCTAGCGTTGATCCTATTTTTTTTTCTGTGATCTTTATTGTTCTTTATATTATATTTAGGTCTTTGATCCACTTTAAAATAGTTTTTGTGTATGGTATGAGGTATGGGTCCTGTTTCATTTTTTTGCAGATGGACATCCAGTTTTGCCAGCACAATTAGTTAAAAAGACTGTCTTTTCCCCATTTAATGGACTTCGGGCCTTTGTTGAAGGTAAGTGACCATAGGTGCATGGATTTATATCTGGGTTCTCAATTCTGTTCCATTGGTCAGTGTGTTGTTGTTGTAACAGTTCCAGCCTGTTTCGACTACCAACTTGTATAGTAGGTTCTGAGGTCAGGTAGTACGAGGTATTATGCTTAGTAAAGTAGAGGTCAGCAGAAAAGAGGAAGACCCTCAATGTGATTGATTGACACAATGGCTGCAGCAGTGGGCTCAAGGATAGCAATGATTGTGAGGATGGCGCAGAACCAGGCAGTGTTTCGTTCTGTGGCACAGTAGTGTTTGCTGTGAGTTCGAACTGACTTGATGGCACCTAACAACAACAACAATAACAAAAACAACAGCAAGAGCATGTCTCCAGTTAAACTAGCCCCCTTTCAGATGCTTAATAGCCATATGTGGGTAGTGACTAGTTTGTGATACAGCCCAGATCTAGCTGACTCAAATTTTATGATCTTGAGTCTGTGCCCTGCTGCTTCCCTGTATTCAAGCTGCCACCCCTTACCGCTTGGGAGAGTAATAGCAGTATCTGCACCTGACATTTGCAGAGGCTGACAATTTACAAAAGACTTAGCTGTATGCTTAGCTCATTAGATTTTCACAATAACTCGGGAAGGTAACTTTGTCAGGTCACCAGATCTGTTCATTTGGTCTAGTAATTTTACAGGTGATGGTATCAAGATCGAGACAGCCTTAGGGGCTCTTCCAGATTCACAGGGTTTCTACTTGGCAGGGTCAGGAGATGAATCCAGCTGACAGTCCACATCACACTGTGGACTGCAGTACAGAGCAGGGAATGCAGGGAGGTGGGAGGGGAGGTGGAAAGGGCCCATTCTTTTCTTCCTAAGGTTTGGTATAGTCCTCCAGCGTAGAGGGTTTGTCTGTTTGTTTCCCAGGTGCGTACTTGGCTTCCTGAGGAGCTCCCTCCATCTGAAACACCCAGAGAGTCTTTGTTATTATTTTCAGCCTTTGCTCATTTTGATCCCTCCTACTTTTCCTCTTGTTTTGAACACTATCCCTCCTTTCTGACTCATGGTGACCCCATGTGTGCAGAGTAGAACTGCACTCCATAATTTATGATGGTATCACTTCTTTCAGACTGAGTTCTTTTTAAAACATTCTAATTTCTCCAGTGTCTCCTCTGGAAGTTCCCTGTCCCTTGCATGATACATTAAAAACAACAACACAACAATGTAAGTAAAAGGTATGTTAAGTTGCTGACTTGTTATCTGAGAACCAGTTAATTGAGTAGAAGCACAGAACTGTTGTTGTTAGCTGACAGTGAGTTGACCCCAACTTATGATGACCCAATGCGCAAGGGCCCTGTCCTGCACTATCTTGTTATAATTTGTAGATTTTTATTGACGAAATTTTGGCAGGAGCTCACTAGGCCTTTCTTCCTAGTCAGTCTTAGTCTGGAAGCTGCTCTGAAACTTGTTCAGCGTTAGCAAGCCTCCACTGACAGATGGGGGTGCGGAATGGGGAGGTGACTACGCATGAGTTGCACTGGTGGGAATCGAACCCAGATTTCCCGCATGGGAGGCTAGAACACTGCCCTGGAAGAGCTAGGTGAAGAAAAGACTTTCACATTTGCAACTGGTTTGGCAATGTCACAATTGAAGGGGGCTGTTCTAGTTGCCTTTGGGAGTTATTGGAAAGCCCAGCTGCTGTGTGGTTGGATGGTGGGACTTCCTATGGCTGAGAGATGGTAGTTCCTGGGTGGCTGCTGGCTTGCCAGGCTTGCGGGAACTACGTGTATTGGAACACAACGCTGGGTGTCAAGTTAAGATTCTGACTTAAGTACTGAGGACTGGAAGAGAGCTGCTTATGGATAACAATTTCTGAGTGGCAGTTTATAAACTAAGATTATCCTTTTTACAATACCCTGGTGTTACATTTGTTTCAAATGGTTTAAATCTTCTATGGGGGTTTTCCCTTTCAAGTAATTTTTTTCATGCCCACAATGACGTTTTGTGTGTGTCTGTATATAGCTTCTCTGTAGTTTTTGGGCAAGTGTGGCAACAGCATACAGTTCAAACCACATGAGTTTGCAGCATTATTTTAGGGTTCCTCTCTGATGGAAAACATTTGGTTTTACCCCCCATTTCCCCATAGAAGAAGTTGCAGTCTTTCGCTAAGGGCAGGAATGCTTTTGTTGGGGAGGATCCCATTATGTCAGGAGTTTAAATTTAACCTATATAATGTAATTGTCTGGAATTCTGGAACCAACCAGCAGTAGACAGTATGAACAGGGAAGTCTGTCCATTCAGAATACGCGGGCTAGTTTACCTTTCGTGGTACTGTGCTCTTTCTAAGATTTTGTGCTGTTTTTTAGTGCTAAGCAACTTTTAAGGTGACTGTAAAAAGGCTTTAGTAGAACAAAAGAAGAAGAAAAATGAGCTGGTTGAAATGAGTAGCCACTTGCTTCTGCCTTTCCAGAGCAGTGAGTGGTAGCATCTTTTCTTACCCTTGTTCCCTTGACTCTGGTTTTCATATTCAAGCCTAGATCAGAAACTGCCAGATTCTTCACCATTAAAAATTCATTCCCTATGACATTTAAACGTGGTGCCAGTTAATATGCTATTATCTTCTAAACGGCTGTGCTCACTGGCATTGGTTTATCTTGTAAGGATTAGCTGATAACCTGAAGGAAGCAAATACAGAATGCTACCCTGGTAGGACTGTAGGAAAAGGGAAAATGAGAGTTAATGGGGTCAAGACATGGCAAAAAAGATACATTATTTTTATGGCATACTTTTTTCTTGACTGTGTGGAGTGGGGTGGATTGTTATTAATCAAAGAACAGATATCTGCTACTCATGTACTCTCTGTTCAGTTTGCTAGGAGTTAAGAAGGATAACAACAGGCTTTTACAATTAAGGAGATAGGATATTAACTTGACAGGACATAAGCACAAGCGGAGTAAAATCAGAATGAGTTAACTAACTCATGATGTAATATAAAAACAGAAAACCCATAATAAGGATGTGTAGGATTTATTGCAATTCAGATATTATAGAGTGATTCTCAACTGTCACTATGCGTTAGAATCACTTGGGAAACTTTTAAAAAACACTGATGCCTTTAAAAAAAATGGTTGAGTGATTCTATTCTGCTGGCTTTGGGATAGAGGCTGGGTAGTGATAGTTTTGAGAGTTCCCCAGGTGATTATGATGTGTAGCCAGGTTTGAGAATAACTGGTATAGACCATGTATTAAGCCTTATGCAAGAAGCGATTCTTGAACTTCAGTGAGAATCAGAATCACCTAGGATGCTCATTAAAAATGTAGTTTCTTGACCTCTACTCAAACTCTGTCCAGGGTCTGATGTAGTATCTTGGACTGTGATTTGGGAAACACTTAGGTGTTAAATACTGGGTAATAAGATCGCTGCTAACTGAATGGGGTTGGGAAGTTTCATGAAAAGTGGAACATGAGCCAGTTTCTGAGTAATGTGTAGGAAGGATTTGTAGGAAGACTAGGTGGGAGATTGCAGGGTATATTTGGGGTATGGGTATAGTTAATTTCGGTGAGGGAGTAACGTGAGATGAGATTGGGAAGTAGTGGGGCTTCGGTGTCACTTAAGGAGTTTAGATTTTAATGGTTAAGCACTAGGCTGCTAACCGAAAGGTTGTCAGTTTGAACCAACCTGTCGCTCCTCTGGAGAAAAGACCTCAAGATGTGCTCTGGTAAAGATTACATACAGCCTTGGAAACCCTATGGGGCAGTTCTCCTCTGTCACATGGGGTTGTTGCTATGAGTCAGAATGACTTGACAGCACACAACAATAACAACAACAACAGACTTGGAGAGACTGGAGGCTAGAGACCCTGGTCTGAGCTGGCCATGAGACAGCTAGTCTAGGAAACAAAGCCCGAAGGATAAGCATACTTGACAGCATGGGAAGTGATGGTTACTCTGTGGAGGGTGATTCAGGAAGTGCTGTCTAATTTCACATCAGCTGGCATGCAGTAATGAAATAGTGACTTTTGAGCTAAAAACCTCTAAACTTGTAATGAATAAATTACTTAAGCAAACATTAAGTGCCTTTTGTATGTCAGAAATGCTGAGGAGCTAGAGGTTATTTTTCAATAACGTGCTAGAATGCTTTGTTGGCAGCACATTTATATAATTACTGCAGACTCAACAACCCATCAGAACAGGAAAAAAAAAAGTATCTACAACTTTTATTTGTGTACAAATTCCATTACAATGTACAGTGCTCTTTGGAAGTGTTTTAATCAGGACAGTTTGCAGTGTTTTCGATCATCTTGATTTGGCAAATGCAGTTCTTTTGTGTTAGAAATATTACCAGAACAATTCCGGAAGACTGCTGACTCGTTGGGTGTGTTTTTGAAATATATTTTTGGACCATGGAACCCTTTGTGTATCTGATAAGAGTTAGAGCTCTCTGCCCACAAAAATGTGAAGATATGTGTCATCTTGCTTATCATTTCAGGGCCATGGAACCCTTTGCATATCTGATAAGAGTTAGAGCTCCCTGCCAACAAAAATGTGAAGATATGTGTCATCTTGCTTATCATTTCAGGGCTTTTGGATACTCTGAGGCCAATTCATTACCCCTGTAGATGTTTGTATATTCGAGATCAATCCTTAAAATAGACTATGAAATGACTGTGGGGCCATGTCATCACATTGTAGGAGAATGGTGGCCATGACATGCTCAGTGCTCTTAACTGTTAGCCATCATTCATCATGTGAGGAAGTCCACATCTGTTTCGCAAATAGTTTTTGGGTAAAGTGTGTATAAATCACAATAAAGTGTTTCCATATTCTAGTCCTATAATTAAAGCCCACATTACAATAAGGCTTTGTGTATATATGTGAATCAATATGCCACATCCATTTTCATTCTCCACAGCCTGCAGAGTAGTGTGTGTGACTCTTGTTGTAAGGTCTTCTGAAGTAAAACACAAGATAGCATTTAACCCAGCAGTTTCCCAGTGTGTTCTGGGAAATGCTTGTCCTGACAGAAAGAAACAACATGGAACAGTTTCTGAAGTTAAAATTCTTCTGTAACTCACGACATGTTCTATCCCATTTTGGAGATACACGTGGTTACGCTAAAGGAAGTCTGGCAGTAAAGATACCTTGCTTAGCATCGTTTAAATCCTAAGTTTAAATTCCTAAGTTTATTTCACCAGGACCTCTCATCTCAAAGGAAGAAGACTGGGAAATATTAAATTAACTTATTGTAATTAAAGTTGGCTCTGTGAAATATAAGTGAAACCTAAACTTGTGTTATTGTTAGTTGCTGTCAAGTCGATTCCAACTCATGGCGGCCCAATGTGTGCAGAGTAGAACTGCTCCATAGGGTTTTCAAGGCTGTGACCTTTTGGAAGCAGATTGCCAGGCCTATCTTCTGAGGCACTATAGGTTATTTTTCAATAACATGGTTAGAATTATTTTTCAATAATGGGGTTTGAACCACCAACCTTTCAGCTAGTAGTTGATCACTTAACTGTTTGTGCTGCCCAGGGAGCCAGATACGGGTAGGCTGGAGAATTTAACATTTTTTTAAAGCCATGTGGAAAGAATTATGTAGGCACGCTGGGTGAAAACTTAGTCTCTCTGCTTATCTAGTATCAGAATTTTGGTAAACATTGTAAGATGAGATCTGCCTATACAGCACCTTTAAAAAATAGATATTTTTGCTCCTAAGAAGACTGGCAATATATTATGAGCTTACCAAGAATCCTGTTGAAAATAAAACTAAAGACTTTCCTTTTTTTTTTTTCCTACTAACATGTGGCTTTTGCTCAACTGGAATCCTCTCCCCAGTATAAATTGTAAAATTGGAAAGCATTCATGATGGAGATGAAGGAACAGGGAATAATTTATCTGAATGATCAAAACAGTAGGTCTTAAATAATAGACCAAATTTAGAGTGCTTTAGTCATAAGGGAGCAGATATAAGATTATAGAATCATGAAAGATACTTCATATGAGTATACTTAGGGAGTATCTTTCCTTCCCAAAATGGTATAAACCTTAAGGCAAGAAAAATATAGTGAAATCAATGGATTATTGCTTCTTAATGCTTTGTTAACTGGCATATCAAACACTTAATAAACACCTGTAATTGGCATATCATAGGTGCAGAGAATTCAGGAAAGGATAAAATATGGCTCCTGCCCTTACCAAAAACAAAACAAAACAAAAACATCCATTGCTTTTGAGTTGAATTCCGACTCATAGCGACCCTATAGGGCAGGGTAGAACTGCGCCATAGTGTTTGCAAGGCTGTAATCTTTACGGAATCAAACTGCTACATCTTTCTGTATTTCTCCTGCAGAGCAGCTGGTAGGTTCAAACCGCCGACTTTTCGATTAGCATAGCAGCTGAGCCCTTAACCACTGCCCTACCAGGGCTCCTTACCAAAAAAAAAAACAAAAAAACACCAAACTAGTTGCCTTCAAGTCGATTCCAACTCCTAGTGACCCTATAGGACAGAGTAGAACTGCCCCATAGTTTCCAAGGCTGTAATGTTTATGGAAGCAGACTGCCACATCTTTCTCCTGCGGAGCAGCTGGTGGGTTGGAACTGCCGACCTCTTGGTTAGCAGCCGAGTGCTTAACCCCTGTGCCACAAGGGCTCCTTATGACTCATATTTTGGGTGGAAGTTCCTTTTTCATGCAGTTCTCTTCTGGTATCTTTTTCCTTTCTGGACACTCTCTCTCTCTCTCTCTGAAAACCTGATCATTTGTTTACTATCTTGTAGCCAGCAAACTCTGTCCCCTCCCCTCATTGCTGTGGGCAGAGGCCAGATTTCAGGCTCAATGAATCATGCTGCCATCTGAGCATGGCAGTACTTACATTGCTTTATAGTATTGTAAAACACTTCCTGATAAGAATATAGGTGGTTTTGAGAGTCTGGAAACATTGTAAAACTATCGTCAAACAATCCTAAAGGAGCCACTACTAACAATTTAAAGACTTGTTAGCGACTTACTTGCCATGTTCCCAGTTTCCATGATAGCAGTCTCCCTAAATTAAAAACAAAACAAAAAAAGAAAACTAATGTCATTAAAGGTTTGCTTTCAATGAATTTACTTTATTAAATTTTCTTAGGAACCAGAGACATGAGCATATTTCCATAATAAAATTATCCATTCTAAGAATGTCCTCTGCCAAGTTTTCCATTTTTTTAAAAAACGTAATATTTTTTTGCCATAATTAACATCCATTTTAAAGTAGAGATGGGTAATAGAAACTGTAGAAATGGAAAGAATTTGATGGTGACTTCTAAGTTTTTGGAAATTTTTTATTTAAATAGTTAAATACTTAAAAATGGAGGAGGACTAAATTAGTGATGATACTGTTCTCGGGAAGTGGATAATACTTTCAGGTATCACTAATCGGTTTCAGTTGTGAAACTTTTTCTCACCGTATATAGTAGTTCTGGTCTTGAGAGAAATCACTCAGTAAATATTCTTGAGGAAGAGGGAAAAATGAAAGTATCCATCTTGGTGTGTGATTTTAAACTTAAGATAAATTCTTATTTAGGAAGTAAATACAATTTTTATAGCCACCTAGGGTCTTGTATTTCCCTGTCATGTATTGTTTTAATCATTTTTACAAACATTAAAAGTCATGTGTCAAGGACATTATTTCAAATATGTGTCACAGTGCTTCTCTTTACACAGGAATTCCCTATTAGCTGACTTTGTTACCCGGCAATTTCCATATGTTAAGAAGTTCTTTCTACAGTGATGATAAATACTCATAATGATTACCCGAGGATCCACAAAAGCCTCTTGAATCATCAGAGATTAAATTATATTCAGTGTAGCCTTAACGTCATGCATTTATTGTCTTCTAATTGTTTGAAAACTGGTAATCTATTTGTGATAATTTTTCTCTTGGTTAAAATGCCACATTTCCTGATTGTTTCAGACAAGAAATGGTTGGATACTGTCCTGGAACCTGTTGTCTCTTGTACCCTGGCATAAAACCAGTGACTGGAATTGAGAAATGTGTGTGGGGAGGCCAGGCAGGAGTGGATTAACCAGTAAGCACGGAATGCATTTAAAGATGTGGTGAATTTGTGCACTACAGATTAGTCAGTAAATACTATTAAGCCCATGCATACCTTGCTGATTGGGTAATCCCTCGCTGGGGGAGGAGGAGGGGAGCCTGAAGGCCTACCACCTTTCCCTAACATGGAATAAGGGGTATAGCTTTGGGCTAAGCGTAATTAAAATGTGGCGTATTAGAAAATCATGCTTTTTTAAATGCTCATATTCCAGATAACAATATAAGGGCTTGAGGTGACGAAAACTGGGGGAGAGGGGGAAGTGTTCTAGAGCTCTGGGTTTTGATCACATAGAATGGAGTGTGTGTTTGTACACCAGCCTTCTCTTCATCCTTGCCACCATTGCCTTAGGCCAGATTATCCTCAGGTCTCACCTGGAACATCACCTTAATGATGTAATTGGGGCATCTACCTCAGATTTGAATTTAACTCCAATCCATAGAAATCACTGATAGTTAGTATTTGTCTATCACAGCATTTAGGAATTATAGCCCTTATCCCATCATTTTATGGTTGTATCTCTGAATCCTGTATTCAGTTTACAGTCATGTGGTGTACTTAAAAAGGATAAACCCGACCCTACAGGACAGGGTAGAACTGCCCCCTAGGGTTTCCAAGGCTGTAATCTTTGGAAGCCGACTTTCACATCTTTCTCCTGTGTAAGCAGCTGGTGGGTTCGAACTGCCGACCTTTTTGGTTAGCAGCTGAGCACTTAACCACTATGCCACCAGACTAGCTCGTCTTTGTTGAGCATGTACTTTGTACTAGGCTAAGTGCTTAACTTGGAAAGAACTGTTTGTATTTAGACCTGCGTTCAAATTCCAACTCTACCACATACTAGCTATGTAACGTTGATCAGGGTACTTAGTTGCTCTGAGCCTCAATATCTTTTTCTGTAAAGCAGTGAAAATAATCCAGTATATGCTCATGAATTGTTGTGAGGATTCAATGAAATTATATATGCCAAGGCCTGGCACTTGGACTTTGTGGATACTCAGCCAAGGTTAACTTCTTTCTCTTTGCTAGAACTGGGAATAGAGTCTTGTTTTCTTTATCTCCCATCCAAGTTCAAACAGTAAACGTGGTGGAAGTGCGTTTTGAATATCTGGGTGTCTCTTCATGTGATTCTCATCTTCGTTCATGCAATCAAATGAGTCATTTGCAGCAAGGCTGCTTGTGCTCTCTGCCGGGAAGCTTCCCTCCGCCACACTGCTTCCTGCCCACCAGGTATCATCATGTCCAATATTAAAGTAAGTTGGGCTCTCCTTTCCTTGCAGTTGTCAGGAACGTCCAAAGCTGTTCTCCAGTGGACACCACCTCCCTCTCCTTCTGCTTCATTCAGCGGTTCTACCTGGGTATACTGTGTATCTGCCAGTTGACACTTCTCAAATTTCATAGTTTGTATTTTTTAGACCAGCTTTCCTTGGAGCCCCGGTGGCTCAGTGGTTAAGAGATCGGCTGCTAACCAAAGGTTGGCAGTTCGAATCCACCAGCCACTCCTTGGAAACCCTATGGGGCAGTTCTACTCTGTCCTGTAGGGTTGCTCTGAGTCAGAATCCACACGAAGGCAATGATTTTTTCTTTTGCTTTTCTTCCCTCATTTGACAGTTTTTCCATCACAGAGTGGGATAGGTGAGTGAGAAAGCAACATCAAAGAAAAATGAGCACAGGCTTGGAATGACTTATTTTTTTGGTCCAGACTTATATCACGTGGCCTGCACCACATGGTGTGTGAGCTGTAAATCATCCGAGAGTGTCCTCTTGAAGGATAATGTTTGATAAGACGTTAGCAGTCGTTTACCAGCAAGAGAATTCCAAATAAAAACATAAAAGTTTAAATCCTGGCATATAAATAACAAAATCTTTTAACTTGTTTACTTCTGGGGGAAAATATGTATTTTATAAATGGTATTTAACAAGCTTTTACACACATGTTCATTATTAACCATGAGGAGGTTCCTGTAGCATTCTCTCAAGTCAAGAGGGGTTACTAAATGTAGTTTTCCTATTGGAGCTTGGTTTCCTGAAAGCTATTCTTGGTGTAGTGGATGAGTGCAGCTGTTCGTAGCTCATAACTTTTCAGTTTGAGTCACTGGGTGGGCAGAACTGATTTAGAATTCCAAAAGCAATACATATAGGCAGTTAGGTGGAACTTCTGGAGTTTACTAGGAAAGATTTTGACAGAACTCCAACATGCTGGAGTTAAATGATAAGAATAACACTTTATATACAAACTATCTGGGTATGTCTTCTCCATTTAGCTTTAATTTTGGTTCGGCTGGGGGAAGGAATGTTTTACTTTATACTAAGAAGCTGTTAAAATATGTTTTCAAGATAGGGTTCTTTGAAAATATTTAAAATAACAGATTTCTCTTCCAAAAATATGCCTATTTGTTGTTGGTTAGTCTGACCTTATTTTCATGAATGTTCATATGTTTGTATAAGACGTTATCATTTTCTAAAAAAACATTTTATGAAGATTCATGGCGATTCCACCCAATTCACCACAAGTTTTGAGTTTTGCTACATCCCATACACCACTTGGGGAGGGCAGTTATATTTATTGGGTGGAAAGCTACTTTTGGGTTGGCTAATATAAACATGCCTTGGAATTTTACCCTCTCCTAATAAAGAGGGGCCTTGGAAGACTTCATGTTTGAGGATTCCAGCTGCCCAGTGACAGCTTATGAAGCAGAGTTATGTTTTAAAGTTTGTATTAAGAATTAACTCAGATCCGTATTTGGGGCTTAAATGTTACGTTCAGAGTTATGATCTAACAAATTGACATTTTATTGTTTTCTAGTACGATTCCCAGGGTTGGTATGATGTCATAAGTAAGGATTTAAAAACAATTACCTATTTTTATGGGTGAGGTTTAAAACGATCTGTTAAAAAGCTTGCACTCTATGGAATAAAAGGCATAAATCAAAGTGGAATGATAGGGAATCCCTTTGGGGTAGAGAGAGAGGGTAAGATGACTCGTGGTGGTCTGCCTCAGATCCTCAGATTGTGAGTCCATATGCCGAGACCCTTGATCGCTCTGAAACAGAGGCACGTTTTAGAGCTCCCAGTTACCTTTTGCTCTTCAGTCTGATTCATGGCGACCCTATGTGTGTCAGAGTAGAACTGTGCTCCACAGGATTTTCAGTGGCTGATTTTTCAGAAGTAGATCACCAGACCTTTCTTCCGAGGTACCTCTGGGCAGACTCAGACCTCAGTGTTTTGGTGAGCGCATTATCTGTTAGCACCACTCAGGGACTTAGACCCCCCGGAAGCCCCTTTATAGTGTGTGTTTCGTGGTAAAAATATATATAACAAAGCATTTGCCATTTCAGTATTTTTTGTAGGTACAATGCAGTGACATTAATTACATTTATCGTGTTCCAGATTCTTTCATCATCTTTAATAAGAGCTCAGTGCCTCCTAAGCAGTGGCTTCCCCTCCCCCTCCCTCCTGCCCCTGGCGACCACTAACTGAAGTATATGTTGAAGCCATTTGAGCAACAGCACAGGCCTGAGAACCTAAATGCCTGTGTGGTTCACACCTGGTTCTGCCACCCTAACCATGTGATCTTGGGCAAGTTACCTACCTCTCTGTGCCCCAGTTTCCTCCTCTGTAAAATGGGGGTAATAATAGTATTCATAGGGTTGTTGTGGAAATGAAATTAGTTCATATGTGTGAAGCATTTAGGATCGTGCCTGGCACTATATAAGTAGTGACTTACTATCATCTTAGCTCCTATTAATTGCCATAGTTGATCCTGGTCAGACCACGGTGATAATGCAGTTTCATTTGTTCCCCATCCTTGACCCAGTTTGTCCTGTGCTCCCCAGCTGAAATCTAAGATCCCCAGGCTCGGTAAGCATTAACTTGGTCTTAGTGGAATCCGAGTGGAAGAATTTGTTTCTGCAGGTATCCGATGTTGTCCGTGGGTTTGGTTTGCATGTAAAAGTGTGTCGGTGGTGAACATGACCTTGCTTTGTGTCTGTAGGGTTTAAAGTGTATCTTATATGAGGATGATTTTTTTTTTCTTTTCTTTTTTTTATTGTACTTCAGGTGAAGGTTTACAGAACAAATAGTTTCTCATGAGACAGTAGTACACATATTGTTTCATGACATTGGTTAACAACCCCACGACATGTCAACATTCTTCCTTCTCGACCTTGGGTTTCCTATTACCAGCTTTTCTGTCCCCTCGTGTCTTCTAGTCCTTGACCCCGGGCTGGTGTGCCCCTTTAGTCTCGTTTTGTTTCATGGGCCTGTCTAATCTTTGGATGAAGGGTAAACCTCAGGGATGGCTTCACTACTGAGCACAGGGTGTCTGAGGGCCATACTCTTGGCGTTTCTGCAGTCTCTGTCAGGCTAGTCAGTCTGGTCTTTTTTTGTGAGTTAGAATTTTGTTCTACATTTTTCTCTGGCTCTTCCTGGGACCCTCTATTGTGATCCCTTGTCAGACCAGTCAGTGGTGGTAGACGGTCACCATCTAGTTGTACTGGACTCAGCCTGTTGGAGGCTGTGGTAGTTGAGATCCACTAGACCTTTGGACTAATGTTTTCCTTGTATCTAGTTTTCTTCATTTTCCCTTGCTCCTGAATGGGTGAGACCAGTGGAGTAACTTAGATGGCCGCTTACAGGCCTTCCATCTTCTTTTGATGCTTCCTGCATTGTTCAATATTTTGGCCATACAATCTTTCACTACTGCAACTTGAGGCTTGAGTTTTTCCTTCAGTTCTTTAAGCTTGAGAAGTGCTAAACGTGTTATTCCCTTTTGGTTTTCTAATTCCAGGTCTTTCCACATTTCATTATAATACTTTACTTTGCCTCCTCAAGGTGCCCTTTGAAATCTTCTATTCAGCTCTTTTACTTTGTCTTAGTTATCTAGTGCTGCTGTAACAGAAATACCACAAGTGGATGGCTTTAACAAAAAGGAATTTGTTCTCTCTCAATCTATTTGGCTAGAAGTCCAAATTCAGGGCACCAGGTCCAAGGGAAGGCTTTCTGTCTCTGTTGGCTGTAGGAGAAGGTCATTGTCATCAATCTTCCCCTGGTTTAGGAGCTTCTTAGTGCAGGGACCCCAGGTCCAAAGGATGCGCCCACCTCCTGGTTCATTCTTGGTGATTGGAGGTCCCCCTATCTCTCTGCTTGCTTCTCTCTTTTATATCTCAAAAGAGATTGACTCAAGATGCAACCTGATCTTGTAGATTGAGTCCTGCCTCGTTAACATAACTGCCTCTAATGCTGCCTCATTAACATCATAGAGGTAGGATTTACAACACATAGGAAGATCACATCAGATGACAAAATGGTGGACACACGTTTTTGGGGGTCACAATTCAATCCATAACATACTTCATCTTTTCTTCCATTATGCATAGGGTTATGGTGTGTAAAAGCATGTAAAATGCACGCTTGGGTAGTGGCAGACTCTAATAATGATGATAATAATACCTGTTAAGACTGATACAGTCAAAAGATATAATATATATTATCATCATCCTAAGATGTAACATTTGTTAAGTTATTTGATCCTCATAACAACACCTCCATTTTATAGATGAGGAAACAGGCACAGAAAGGTTGAGTATGTCGAAACTGAAGCCCAGATTTGAAATCAGGAGCTCAAAAGTTAGCTTTCACAGTAATCCAGATGTTGAACTTTTTGACAACTTCTGAGACTTTTGATAATATAAACATTATATAAAATATGTCTACTTATGATGTCTGCATAACAATTCATTCTTGCTGGTGCATTTTGTTCCATCGACCTACCACTGGGTAGCAAGTAAACCCACTGCTATAGATTCAGCCTCATAGCTACCCTATAGGACAGAGTAGAACTGCCTCATAGGGTTTCCAAGGCTGTAATCTTTACTGAATCTACATTTTTTGTCCAAGGAGCAGCTGGTGGGTTCAAACCACTGACCTTTCAGTTAGCAGCTGAGCACTTAAACCACTGTGCCACGAGGACTCCTTGGGCATCCGAGAACTTGCCTAATGAGAAAATTGCCCTTTGCAGATGCCAGGGATAGAGTTTTAAAAGTTCTGGTTCAATGTGAAGTGTACCCTCCCTCCGCCCAGACCACCTGTGTTGCCCCCACAGACAGCAAGCAGGGTAGGAATCATTGTTCTAGAACTTTGAGAAATTTGTGAAACAGAAAATCTCCAGCCCTTTTTGCTTCCTTTTGCATTTTTGTTTAATCCTAGTTGATTGACTTGGAGCTCTGCTGTTGCCGTTGAGGTAAGGTTCGATAGGGAACAGCTACTCTTTGACTTGGGGTCGCGTCAGCAGCTCAGTGCGTGGGGACTTATATCGGAGCACAGACAGTATCCTTGTCTCTTGTGAGGCTCAAATGAGATAGTGTGGTTTATTTCTGATTCTGCTCAGTTTTGGGGACTTTTGGAAGGGCAGTGATAAGGTGAAAGCTTTGGGGTTGGTTCTCTGTTACAGGAGAGCATGTCTACTTCACGTCTAGCAGCCTCCAGTCACGTTGAGGCTCAGGGGATATGAGTTCTGTTATATTCATCACTGACCCACCCAGGAAAACTCTGGCTGGGCTTGACCTGGCAATGGAAAGTAATGTGATGCTCAGATAGCTGTCCCAGTCAGTTTTCTTCTTTTGGACCTAAGTGTATACAGTGAAATCTCTGACAGCCAGAACTTAATGGGACTGTCTTGTTTGTCCAGGTCTTGCAAGTTTTCTGCCTTTGACAGGGTTCAGGCTTACCACTCTTCTATCGCTTGTTTTAGTGGAAAGTATTTGTGCTTTCCTTCTCTGACATGTTTCCTCCTTACACAGGTTCCGGCTTTCGCAGGTTTTACCGCACATGCTATACTGTTTAAGATGGATGTGTCAGATTTGAGTTTTAACTCTGCATCCGTGTCCTTTTTACCATTAGGGATTTTGGTTTTCTTGCTTTGCCAATTGAATTAATATCTGTGTGACTGGGCAAAAGTGTCTGGTTAGGGTGTGTTTTTCAAACGTGGCCTCATGTTGAACCTGAGGTTTGTGAGATGTAACGTTCCTATGGAACAAGCAGATCTTCCCACTGTGAATCACAGTAACTGTACTTCAGGCATGATTCATGCCTGTGTTGTTTCCAACTGCGTCTTTAATATATCTGTCAGCAATAATTTGCTTCTCTAAATAGAATATTAATTGGGAGGAAATAGGAAAGTACACTCTGCTTTTTATATCGTGAGTAGCACATATGAAGTTATATATTATGGTCTTTCTTATGCCATGAACTTTGTGTTTTTAATGACCTGAGTTTCTAAAAACTAGACTCTATTTCCCATAGGCGGGAAGAAGTCTTGAGAAATTGAAATCTTAAAACTAGACAGGGACTTTGCAGGTCCAGCTAGTGACTACTTTTCATCACAATCCCTGCGTGACACTGATCTAGATAAGACCTACTTCCTGGCCTCAAGGAGCTTACAACTTAGGTGAAGGTATTAAAAAAACGAAACCTGTTGCCATTGACTTGATTCTGACTCATAGCAACCCTATAAGACAGAGTAGAACTGCCCCAGAGGGTTTCCAAGGAGTGGCTGGTAAATTCGAACTGCTGACCTTTTGGTTAGCGGCCAAGCTCTTAACCTCTGCGCCACCAGGGAGGTATAAGGGGGGTAAAAACTATGTAATAACTTAGGTGGTAGCTGAGAAGATCCTGCTAAAAATGTCTGTTAACATTAGCACTTGAGAGGATCAAATGATTTGAAATAGATGAATGCATATCCTCTGAGCCTGGCTCAGACACTACACCCAGACACATACACGTGTAATTTTATTGTGGTAAATATATATATATATAACATAAAAATTTGCCATTTTAATGATTTCTGAGTGTACGGTTTTATAACATTAATTACATTCACCATATTGTACAACCATCACCAATATTTCCAAAGTTTTTCATTACTCCCAACAGAAACTCAGTACCCCTTAAGCAATAACTCCCCATTGCATTGTATGGATATACCAGTTTTGTTTATCCATTCACTGCTGATGTACACTTGGGTTGTTTTCACCTTTTGGCTATTGTGCATAATGCTGAAATGAATACTGGTGTATATGTATCTGTTTTGAGTCCCGGCTTTCAAGTCTGTTGGGTATATACCTAGGTGTAGAATTGTTGGGTCATATGGTATTTCTTTTTATTTTTAAATATTTTATTGTATTTTTAGTGAACATATACACAGCAAAACAGGTTTCTATTCAACAGTTTCTGCACATAATGTTCAGTGGCTACATTCTTCACATTGTGTCAACATTCTCATTTCTGTTCTAGTTGTTCCATTCCCATTAACTTAGTCTCACTGTCCTCCAACATCTCACCCATTCTTTAGCTTAACTGTTATCCATTTGATCTCATATAGATAATTTTTTAGAAGAGTGCAGTACTCAAAGGTCACATTCTTTCCTTTTTTAGCTAACCTACTATTTAGTTAAAAGGTGATGTCGGGGGATTGTATCGGCTCAAGGTTTAAAGAGTATCTCAGGACAATAGTCTTGAGGACTCCTCCAGTCTCAATGGATCTAGTAAGTCTGGATTCTTTGAAAATTTGAAGTTCTCTTCCACATTTTTTTCCTTTTCTATCAGGATCCATCTATTGTGACCCTGAGCAGAATGTTGGGGTAGTTCTTCTGGTCTCAAGGTAGAGGGTCATATGGTAATTCTATATTTAACTTTCTAAGGAACCACCAAACTATTTTCCATAGCAGTGGCACCATTTTACATTCCCACAGCAATGTACAGGTGTTCCAATTCTTCACATCCTTGCCAACATTTGTTAGTTTCCATTTTTCTGATAATAGCCATCCTAATGGGTGTGAAGTGGCCAGACACTAGATTTTTAAAAAATGTTTTAAAATTGAACTTTAGATGAAGGTTTACAGAACAAATAGTTTCTCATTGAACAGTACACACATATTGTTTTATGACATTGGTTAACAACCCCACGACATGTCAACACTGTCCCTTCTCAAACTTGCGTTCCCTATTACCAGCTTTCCTGTTCCATCTTGCCTTCTAGTCCTTGTCCCTGGACAACAGGGACAAGATTAGACAGCCCCATTAGTCTCATTTTGTTTTATGAGGCTGTCTAATCTTTGGCTGAAGGGTGAACCTCGGGAGTGACTTCATTACAGAGCTAAAAGGTGTCTGGGGCCATACTTTCAGGGTTTCTCCAGTCTCTGTCAGGCCAGTAAGTCTGGACTTTTTTTGTGAGTTACATTTTGTTCTACATGTTTTGCCAGCTCTGTCCAGGACCCTCTATTGTGATCCCTGTCAGAGCAACCAGACACTCGATTTTTAATGAATTTCTTAAACTTTGAGAAAGAGGTGGTTGCTGTCTGTCATATGACAGATACAGGTCTTTTTGCCTCTCACGTCACCTGGTATAGTGTAACTGTGGGATTCTGGAACAAAAATTGTTGTTGTTAGGTGCTGTTGAGTTGAAGATTTTTGGGCAGGAGAATATTATTGGCATCTCCCTTAAGTTAATTCGGTAGCAGAGGGGGAAGGGGCCAGAGGTAGTAAGACAAGTTAGAGGGTAATGCAGCCTCCAGTGGATGGGTTATTTCAGGAGTGCATTTTGGAGAAAGAATCAGAAGGCTGGTTGGTTCAGTGAGGAAGATAAAAAGAGGAAGAATACAAAGGTGACTCAACGTTTCTTTTGGCGTGGGAGCCTTGAGAATGGTGATCACATTGACATAAGGGGAAATCATCGTGCGTGTGGCTTTTTTGGGGAAAATTATTAGTTATTTTTTTTTAACAGCATTTAAATTGCTTATTTTCTTTTCCACGGAGATTGACTGTCCGTTTTTCAAAACCAAGAGCCTACATAATTCCATGCCTTCCCATTGTTTCTTTAATGTCTAAACTTCTTGTGAGTTTAACCATGTAATCTCTTATCTTTTAAATTAATTACCTTTTATCCTGAGGTTTAAATGAAAAATATTGTTTTTCATTACTAACAATGCACAAACACCAGAAGAGAAACTAGATATCTGGGAGCTCCTAAAAATCAAACACTTATGCTCATCAAAAGACTTTACCAAAAGAGTAAAAAGACAACCTATAGAGTGGGAAAAAAATTTTGACTACGACAAATCTGATCACCATCTAATCTCTAAAATCTACAAGATACTGCAAAACCTCAACAACAAAAAGACAACTCAATTAAAAAATGGGCAAGGGATATGAACAGGTGCTTCACTAAAGAAGACATTCAGGCGGCTACCAGATATACGAGGAAATGCTGACGATCATTAGCCATTCGAGAAATGCAAATCAGAACTACAGTCAGATACCATCTCACCCCAACAAGGCTAGCATTAATCCAAAAAACACAAAATAATAAATGTTGGAGAGGCTGTGGAGAGACTGGAACACTTATACATTGCTGGTAGGAATGTAAAATGGTACAGCCACTTTGGAAATTGATTGGTCACTTCCTTAAAAAGCTAGAAATAGAAGTACCATATGATCCAGCAATCCCACTCCTTGGAATATATCCTAGAGAAATAAGAACTGTCACACGAATAGATGTATACATACCCATGTTCCTTGCAGCACTGTTCACAATAGCAAAAAGATGAAAACAACCTAGGTGCCCATCAACGGATGAATGGATAAACAGATTATGGTATATTCACACAATAGAATACTATGGAATGATAAAGAACAATGATGAATCTGCGAAATATCTCATAACATGGAGGAATCTGGAAGGCATTATGCTGAGTGACATTAGTCGCAAAAGGTCAAATATTGTGTGAGACCACTATTATAAGAACTCAAAAGGTTTAAACACAGAAGAAAACATTCTTTGATGGTTATGAGGGTGGGAAGGGAGGGAGAGAGTTATTCACTAACTAGATGGTAGATAAGAATTATCTTAGGTGAAGGGAAAGACAACACACACTACAAGGGAAATCAGGACAACTGGACTGAACCAAAAGCTAACAAGTTTCCTAAGTACAACCAAACACTTGGAGGGACAGAATAGCAGCTGCGGGGGTCTGGGGACCATGGTTTCAGGGGACATCTAGGTCAATTGGCATAACAAACTTTATTAAGAAAATGTTCTGCATCCCATTTTGGTGAATGGCGTCTGGGGTCTTAAAAGCTATCAAGCAGCCATCTAAGATGCATCAGTTGGTCCCAACCTACCTGGAGCAAAGGAAAATGAAGAACTCCAAAGACACAAGGAAAATATGAGCCCAAGAGACAGAAAGGGCCACAAATACCAGAGACTCCATCAGCCTGAGACCGGAAGAACTAGATGGTGCCTGGCTACCACCAATGACCACCCTGACAGGGAACACAACAGAGAGTCCCTGACTGAGTAGGAGAAATTTGGAGTGCAGAACTCAAATTCCAGTAAAAAGACGAGACTTTATGGTCTGGCTGAGACTGGAGGGACTCCGGAAGACATGGCCCTCGGGCTCTCTGTTAGCCCAGAACTGAAACTATGCCCAAAGCCAGCTTTTCAGACAAATATTAGACTGGACTATAAGACATAAAATGGTACTCGTGAAGAGAGTCCTTCTTAGCTCAAGTAGATACATGAGTCTAAATGGGCAGCTCCTGTCTGGAGGCGAGATGAGAAGGCAAAAAGGGACAGGATCTGGTTGAACAGACATGGAAAATCTGGGGTGGAAAGGAAGAGTGTGTTGTCACATTATAGGGAGAGCAACTAGGGTCACAAAACAATGTGTGTATAAATTTTTGTATGAGAAACTAACTTGAACTGTAAACTTTCACTTAAAGCATGATAAAAAGTAAAAAAGCGTATTTAAAAATACTACCTAGCCATTTCATTATAATTTTCTTTAGACTTTTACACTTCTGTAGTCTTGTCTTGGAGTCCCTGGGTGGTGCAAATGGTTATGCTCCACAGCTAGCCGAAAGGTTGGCAGTTCAAACCCACCCAGAAGTGCCTCGGAAGAAAGATCTGATGATCTACTTCCAGATGGTCAGAGTGCGAAAACCTGATGGCGCACAGTTCTACTCTGACAGACATGGGACTGCCATGGGTGAGAACCTGCTCGATGGCAATTGGTAGACTTGCCTTAGTGTAAATGAAATAGTATTGTTATAAATCACTCATGATTTTTTTTTCTTTTAGTAATATAACACTAATTATGTTGGGTTACAGTATAGTAAGGCTCCATCTTAATCTTCAGTCTTTAATTTTTCTGTTATCGATTTATAAACATTTAATCATTATGAACATCCACAAATTTGTTTATATCTCAGTTTTTCCCCTCATTATCAAAATAAAACATGCTCATTCTAGAAAATTTGAATCATAATTAAAAGTTTTATAAAATGTAAAAATTACCTGCAAACTGCCCATGGATTATCCCTTTAACATTTTAGTGTGTGTTGCCGAGGCTTTTCCATGTCTACATGTGTATGGGGAGGGCAAGTGGTCCTGTCTGGGTTAGAGTTGAGGTTCAGAATGCCAGTTTGTGGATTTAGGTGACAGATTCTCTCCCACCTTGCCTCTACCCCTGTATCTAGTTATACCCCTATTTTGCTTGAGTCCAAATTACTGGGAGTGACAGTAAGTGCCCTGATCTTAAAGTAACATAAAACATAATTGAGGAAGGAATCTGGCAAACAGAGCCTGAAGTGAAGAAAGAGCGCAGTGTCTGAGGATTCATTCTGAAATGCTGTGCTCACCTCAATCTCATTTGGTCCTGTCCTTCTGAGGCCTTGGCAAGGAGGAAGCTGAACAAAACAGACTGAATTACTAGATCTGTGTGGAGGACCAACCAAAGCTGTTGTGGGATTCCCCTTTCCTACTCCCCATGGAGAGGGACTTGAAAAGGGGAAGTTACTTGCCTGTCATTCAGAGAGAGAATGCAACCCTGGGTGTCAGTGACAGGACAGCCTCATCTTGTGGGTGGCCCAAGCAGGGCAGCAGCCATGGGGTGGGGCAAGCTAGGTGACAGTAAAGGCAAGTAGTGACACAACTTGAAGCACAGCAGGGTGAGCAGATGCCTCAGGGGGTGTTGCTGGAGCGGCATCCTCTGAGAGTGAGTCAAATGGCTGTGGACTGGGCTGATGATCAAAGTCATAGCTGGAGCAGAGGGAGGCAGAGGCCCAAGGAGCAGCATGGATTTTGCATAGGTTAAGCCCTTTCCCTCCACCTCTCACCTTTGGGAACTCCAGAGGGTGATCTGGAGAAGAAAGAGGAGGGGCTTAGGTCTTGCATTTGGCAGCGGGAGCCATTGATCCTACAGATTTAGGGCAGAACGCTTAGCGACTTTTCTGAGGATCTAGAAACTGTTGGGGTTGGGGGTAGGTGTGGTGGGCATATAATTTGTTGACCAAACTGAGACACTTCTGAAAATAAAAGCAGGCACTATTAATATTTGTATAGGGACTAGACCTGGCAAGTCAGGGTGTAGGTTCATCCTAGATATTTAGGATAGTCTGGTGGCATGTACATATTAATACAATAAAAACAAATGTGGAAACTGCTTTTATATTACTTTTTTTATTTTGTTTTGCTCTCCTTTTAAAAATAATGATATAATAGTCATTACTTTAGGACTCTTTGCCATAACAAATATTTTACAAAAAAATACTGTTAATGGCTAGTTGTGCTTCATCCCGTAAATGTACCTCACTTTTTTAAATTGATTCTGTAATATTACCCATTTGAATTGCTTTCTAGCTATTGTCTACTATGAATGACAGCAAAATAAATAAAGCTTTGTGTATGTCTCAGTGTTTCTGTAGAAGCCAAATTCTTAGAAATAGAACTGGGTCGAATTGTATCTTGACTCATATTACCAAATTCTAGGCATCTATTTCAAATCTGAATTTCTAAATGAAAAAACTCTGATAGGTGGAGCTGCTTTGGTTTTGAAGTACCATGAAATAATGATTTTTAAAAAGCACTGAGTAGTTTTTTACAACTTAATATTTCCCCCAGGAAGTTGGACTAAAGGGGTGATACGCTGAAGCCACAACTTGAATGAAGAAAATACTTTTGTCGCTAATGTAACATTTTTCACGTTGCCATCTAATGAATGACCAGTAGATACTGGATTATATGGAAGTGAATTGCAGTGGGTGTGGGCATAGAAATATTTGACTATGAAAATCCTTACACTTTTTATGGATAGTTTGCACAATACGGTTGAAAGATCAGGTATTGGGCATGTTTAGCTATGTGTAGTTTTCATGAAGAACATGATTCTTTTTGCCGACAGTGAGAGTTGTGTAGCATAATGGAGTTTTGGTGGCATTTTTCACATGGTATATGCGTTTTATTCTCAGTGTAAAACCAGCACATTTTCAGGAGTGGGTTCTGGTGTGAGTCAGCTTTGCAGCTGACCAGTCAGCCACTAGTTATCGAACGCTACTCTGTGGAAACGATTGTCAGCAAAAAAAGCTCTTCCTTACCTCAGCCAGAACAGTCCCTAACCAAAAGGTCAGCAGTTCGAATATACCAGGTGCTCCTTGGAAATTCTGTGGTGCAGTTCTACTCTGCCCTGTAGGGTCGCTATAAGTCGGAATCAACTGGACGGCAATCGGTGATTTTTTTTGGTGTGTGTGTAGATCAGTGGTTCAAATGAAGTGAACCCCTTGCTGTCAAGTCGATTCCAACTCCTAGTGACCTTATAGGACAGGGTGGAACTGCCCATAGGGTTCTAAGGTGGTAATCTTTATGGAAGCAGACTGCTGCATCTTTCTCCTGCATAGTGGCTGGTGAGTTTGAACCACCGACCTTTTGGGTAGCACCCAAGTACTTAACCGCTGCACCACGAGGGCTACTTCAGATGAAGTGAAGGTGCTCGTAAAGCCCTGTGTGGTAATTGGTTCAGTCATTGCTAATATCTGGTTGTACAATGGTGTAAAAATAACTATAAAGGCTTGGCTCATAGATGACTATTAAATGACGCTCATTTTCTTAATCCTGTGGGTGTGCAGACCATTCCCTATTTTTCATAATTTGTCACTGAATTTTTTTTTTTAAGTCCCTAGTGAGTAGTGAAAAACCAAACCTAAGAATCCTGTTTACAGGATAAGCTTGTTTATGATTTTAGAAAAATTGAGGTTGGTGTGCTCACATTTGATAAGAATTTTTCTGTGGTGGATTATTAAAAAAAACTGTTGGTGTCCTACCTAATTCTCCATGTGTAAGTTTGCTTTTTTGATTAAATATAAGGCTAAGAAGCTTTGAAGATTCTAAATGGGATCAGAAAGTAGGTCCTTGCGTGAAACTAGCCTTACTACACGGCAGCTGGAGAGTTTGTAAGCTTCTTTTAAGCAGCTGCATCGTATCAGATAACTGTGATTTGCATTACTGTTACTTGAAGAACAGGCTAAGTAGTGTCTTTAAATGTATTAGTTTTGTGACTCTGGAAATACCAATGTTCAAGTTGTGTGTCCACCTGAATAACTGCCCTGTGAGAATGGGAAGTCTGGGACCCTGCTGAGGAATCCACCAAACCCGGCTCAGTTCTTAGCAGTGGCAGGGAAAAGTAGCATCTCAAATTTGTACAAAGAATTTTCTTCTTCCTCTTTCCCATCATTATCTCATTCCCTTGACCCAGATACTTTCTCATCCATAGGAGTGAAAGGGAAAGAAAATTCCATAAAACCTTTTGATCCATGGTATAGTAGTGTTAAAAATTAATCAAAACTCAGAGACATTGAAACATAAGGTTTATTTTGAGCAGTTGTTCTGTATGCATATAGGGAGACCATTCTAATTCCAGAAAAAAGCAAATGGCAGGAAGTAAGCTAGTTTACAGTGAGGCTTAGTAAGAGAAGAAAGAAGAATAGAAAATCAGCCATTGGCTAATCTTAATGTGATTGATTGAACTCTGCCTTCCTCTTTTTACTGAGATCAACTGATACCGGGTTACTTCTAGCCTGGTTGCTGATAATTTGGCCCTCCACTTACCTGCAGCCATGTCACTTTTTGAGATTAAATTAGGAGAACCCAGGAGGTAATTAAATCAGGAGGTAATGGTTTGTTAACTATCCTCTTCTAGCAGGATAAAACAAATTTACATTGCTGTAAGCACTTTCTGGCAGGCTTTTGCAGTTTGGGTCAGGCTTTTTACGATTAATATTTGGTTGCATGGATAAGAAAAACCTTAAAATCAAAGTAAGATGTCTGCTATTCATTTTTCTTTTCAACAGCAGGAAAACGTAACTTAAATTATTGGTTGATAGTATGCAGTTTAGTTACACTGGATGGCATAAAGTAGTTTTTATGTTTGGACTAATTTATCCAACAATAGTTACTGACTATCTTGGACATGTAAGGCATGCTAAGGTTATTTGGGGGTATGGGCGGGGGAGAAGTGGGTACAAAAAGGAGTCTATACTCACAGTCTCCATTTCCTTACCTCCCACTCTTTCTTTCTTCAACCCACTGTAGATTGTTTTCTGTTCTCACTACTCAGTGAAAACTGCTTTCACCAAGGTCACCCCTCTGACCTCTTTAGACTAAGTGAAGTAGACACTTTTTATTTCTTATCTTTGCCTCTTGGCAGCCTTTGATATATCTTAAGTCCCTCCTTTGTTCTTGAATGGAAACCCTGGTGGCATAGTGGTTAAGAGCTACATCTGCTAACCAAAAGGTCAGCAGTTTGAATCCTCCAGGCGCTCCTTGGAAACCCTATGGGGCAGTTCTAGTCTGTCCTATGGGATCACTATGAGTCAGAATCGACTCACTGGCAATGGGTTTTTTTTGAGGGGGGGTTTGTTCTTGAAGCACCCTCTTCCCTATCTTAGGGGTCTGGGGGCATTCAGGCCTTTTTCTGAAGAAGGTTAGTTTCTTGTTCATTAGTCTTATCTCCCCAGTGCATAACGGAGGTGGAAGCTAGATTAGGGTTGTAACAGATCAGGTGCTGTAGACCTTTAGAAGAATATTGAAGATATTTAGCAGGAGGATGTGAGTTTGATTTTCCCTGTAGTATCATTAGCTGTGACTTTGGCCAATTAATATTTCATATACGAATGAAATGGAGGATCATGTGTGATTTTCTGGTAGAAGTAGTATTAACATTTTTTTTTTCGTGAAGTGGCATTTGAGATGTGCTTGGCACAGTGGGGGCTCAGTATTTTGACGAATAAAGGCAGGTTTTAAATGAACAGATTTGGTAATGGAAGAGTGTTTTAGATCTAGGAAACTGGCATGAGCAAAACAGCAGAAGGAGAAGATGGAGCTGGTGAAGGTAAAAACGAATCATTAGCTTGGCTGGAGGAGAGTGGTGGAAGGGGTGGGGCAGGAGGAGAGCAAGCATATGCTCTTGCCAGACTCTGGAAGGCTGTGTGTGTCAGCCAGGGAATTTTGGGTTGTGATTGTTAGGCAGTGGGTGGATTGGAAGGACTCTGAGCAGGAGAGGAAGACTAATCCAGCAGCAGTTAGTTGGATGGATTAGAAAGGGAAGAATCTCATTTTGGTCTCAACTCAGAACTGCTCTCAGGCTTTTTGCCCCCTGGGGGTGGGGGCAAGTCCTCACCCACTGCCTTCATGCTACACAGGCCCAGTCTTCATGACTGATTCCCCTGTGGTCGTTTGGTCGGTTAACCTGAGTCACCTGGTCCCATGACCAGTGACCATTGAACTCATATCACCTTGTGTGCACAGCATACAGAGAAACACCAGTCTTAACTCTGGCCCTCCGATAACGCAGATACTAATCCAGTCACCTTAGGAGAAGTCATTTCACCTAATGGGAAGTACAGCAGCAGTGTGGTTGGAGTTAATGTGAAGCACCAGATCTGTGAGGGTGAGAGGGTTAGTGAGTTAGAGGGAGCGAGGAGGGTGTGGGGTGGGTACCTTGGACAGGATTAGGAATGAAGGGCTGAGGGCGAAATCAGGGCTAAGAGTCTACCTTAAAACTCAACTAGTTTCCAGACATGCAACAATTTTATGAGAATTTAGAGTTTATCAGCTCTTTTTCTCTATGCGTCCTTCCCACCGTATTTACAAACCAAACATACCCTCAGGATTCCATACTGACACCATAATCACTTGTTTTTTTCTTTAAAAGTATTTCTGAGGTCAAGTGAAGCATAAAGGAGAAATTCTCAAAGAACTTCTGTTTGGGCAGACCTTCCTGAGCTTGCCTTCCAGGGTGGGGCAATCAGCATGTTGGCAGTGAAGGGCAGGCCCCTCCTCTCTACTCCCGCTGGCCTCTCTGCTCCTGTATACATATTTGGGAATGTTTCATGCTGTAGGATTTGAGCAGTGGGTAATCCACAGTCTGCGTTGTCTCAGTAAATGGTATCCATGCTGTGTATCTCTTGTTGGTAGAAATGAAAAAAACAAATATGGTGTCACTCTGCGATCATTAAAGGGAACTGTAATTATCAGTGCTTTGGTAGATTCCCATGACATTAGGAAAGCTAGATACTTTTGTATACTTGAGAGAATATTCATGCTCTTTGTTATCCACAAGCCATAAAACATCTGGAGATGACTCAAATGGAATAAACCAGGTCTTGGTTGGAACATCAATTGACATTTATTAAAGAATCATAAATTTGATGGTGGTGCCACAAACCTATTGAGTCTTTGCAGCAACGGCAGCAGCTGTCCTCAGCAAATGACATTTTCGCTGAACTGGTGACGTCAGTGAAAACCGCAAGGTGCTGACGGCTTTGTTGAGAGTGGCCTCCCCTGTTAGCAGCTTCGCCAGCCTTTAGGAGTGAGCACTGGGGAAAAAAGCCTGCTTTTATAGCATTATTTGCTTTCCTTTCAATCTTGGGGAAGTAAATTGGAACTGTAATGTTAAATTCAGCATGGTATAATTGCAATCTAAAATAGACTTTGTCAAGGTGTATTTCTTTGTAAGTGGGCTCAGTGCTACTTGGTTGTATGTGCTATGTATTTTGGGTGAGAGGTTCAGAAATTCCTAATTAATTCAGTATTCTGATTTGGAGACTGACCTTGGAGGTCACCTGGACCAATCTCATTTTTTAAATAAGGTTGTCAGCCCTGTGAGGAAGATCCTATAATTATCCCCATTTAAAAAACTTTTTATAGAAATGTAACATATATGCTGTTGTTGTTAGCTGCCCTTGAGTTGGCCCCCAATTCATGCCAACCTTGTGCACAACAGGATCGGACTGTTGTGATCTATAGGGTTTTCACTGGTTGATTTTTTGGAAGTAGATTGCCAGGCTTTTCTTCTTAGATAACATATATAGAAGTACACATATAAGGTTGTCAGATAAATAGACGTAGGAGCCCTGGTGATACAGTGCTTAAAGTGCTCGAGTGCTAACCAGAAGGTAGGTGGTTTGAAACCACCAGCAGCTCTGTGGGAGAAAGATGTGGCAGTCCGCTTCTGTAAAGATTTACAGCCTTGGAAGCCCTGTGGGGGTCCCGACCAGTCGGAATTGACTCGGAGGCAGTGGGTTTGCGTTTTTGGTTGGCCTAGGTAGTATCAGAACTCGGACCTTTTGTATTTTTAATTCCTATTTGGGACTTCCCTCAATAAACTAAAGTTTTTTTTTTTTTTTTTTTTGTATCTGTTAAAAGATGATGAGAGACATCTAAAACAAGAGCATTCTTGCTGGCCCAGGGAGATAGGAGCTACGGGATAGGTGAGACTCTCCTCAGCGGCCCTTGCCTCGGACTAATGAGTGCTTGCATTAGGTGCTTTTCTTAAGAAAGTGTATTCTTAATGGGCAGAAGGTTTTTTATTTTTTTAATCCTTGTGTTGCTGTTTTCCAGTGGGCTGTCTGGTGGGAAATATGTTTTCAACCGGTATATCAGTAATTATTCATAATAACAAAAACACTCAGAGATGAGGTTAAACATGTTTGAAAATATTTAGAAATGACTAGATTAATAATTGGACTCTTTTCTTCCAGCTTGTTTAGGTCATTCAGCAATCATTAACTGAGCATGTCTTGTGCGTCAGACCACCGGGAGAGGAAGATAAAGCAGCAGTTAGAGAAGCCCACAGTTTGGTTTTCAGATTAATTGCAAATAATATTCAAGTAAATAAGAAATGAAGAATAATTGCAACTATTCTGTCATTTGCAAACAAGTTATTTTCTTCCAGTAGTTTTTTTCAATTACATTTTTATCAGGTTGTAGTCTTGGTCTGTTTTCAAATGAAATACTGTAAACATACATAGTTTATACAGAGAATAATATAATGAATACCTATGTACCCACATCTGAATTTATCAGATCTGAAGCTGAAGGAAACATGTCAAAATATTTTTTTTTCTTACGTGAGAAATAACATTACTGGGAGTTGAAGGTCCCTGAGTACCCTCTCCCAGGTTCTGTGTCTTTCCTTCCCTTTCCAGAAGTAATCACTATGCTGGATTTGGTGTATATCCTTGCCATGCATGTTTTTATACTTTTATTGCATATGTATGAGTCTCTGAGCAATATAAAATATATTGTGTTTTTGTAGCTTTATGAAAATGGCATTCAAAGCGTGTATGTTCTATATCTTGAAAGGGAAAAGAACATTATTTTTAAGATTTATTCTTGCTGATACATAGCTTTAGTTCTTTTTTTTTAACTGATGTATAGTATTCTATTTTATGGTTATTCTACAATTTTTTAGTTTACTTTCCTGTCAGAGATTTTAGGAGTGTTTCCATATCTTCATTATGGTAAAAAATGTTGTTCTGGACATTCTCATACATGTCTCCTGACACGTATGTGGACTTCTCTGGGTACCTGCCTAAATTTGGAATTGCTGGTAATGGAATAGGAGTATCTTCAATTCTAAGCTTATTCTCAGTTTTACTAGATAGTGCCAAACTGCTCTACATGGTACCTGGCTTCCATTCCCCCTGCGATATATAAATGGTTGTGTTGATCCTCATCTTCCCCAGTACTTGGTATTACCAAGCTTTTGACTTTTGGCTCGTCTGTTGAGTGTAAAGTGATATCTCATTGTTTTTAAGTTTCATTTCCCTGATTGCAGTGAACTTGAATATCTTTTCACATATTTATTACTTTTTAGCTTTCATCTAATGTAAATTGCCTGTTCACAACATCCTTCACTTCTTTATTGATGGTTGAGGAAACTCAAGTTCAGAGAAGATGATTAATCAAAATCCTTGATCCGTGACACATGACCGTTATTGGTGTTTGCCTGGTCCTCTTCTTCATATATATATATTTAATATAATGAATATTTGTGAACTCATCAAGATCTGCACCATTACCAGTAACTTACATCTGCCCGTGCTTCTCCTCATTCCATCCCTCTGACTGCTCACCACACCTCTTACACATGCTATCCTAACTTTACCATCCTTATTATATAATTCTGTATGTGGTCTTCTGGGCTTTGCTTTTCTCATTCTGCATTATTAGTATGTTTATCCAAGTTGTTGCATTGACTGTGTTCATTTAGTTTCACTACTGTATAATATCCGCTGTGTTATTATACTAAGTTTTACTACCTGTTCATTTTTGATAGGCATTTGGATAGTTTCTAGTTTTCTGTTGTTATGAACAGTTATTTTATGAATATTCTTATATGTGACTCCTGCTGGCCACGATCAAGATTATCTCTAGAATATATATCAGGGAGTGGAAATGCTGGGTTATTAAGTATTTGCATGTTCAGCTTGGTAAATAAGTGCAAAATTTTTTCCTCAAAGTTGATGTACCAATTTATAATATTATAATATTTCCACAAGCAGTGGGTAAGAGACCAGGGTGCTCTAAATCTGCTCGATTTGTAGTACTTTTTGTGTGTATGGTTCTTGTTAGCAAACTTTTGTTGGTTTGTCAGCATTGTGTAACAAGATTTGGTTTCCTCTGACATACCCACTGATACTGAGCTGGTTGAGGAGGAACACAGAGTGCCTATCCCACTAACTGTTGGAGGCTATCAGTATTTATGAAGAGAACCTGACATTTGCCGACGGCCAGATGGGCTTGGGCCAGTTTGCAACACCACTCATCACATGTATTTTAGTCCGGCTTTTATGTCTATAATCATTTTAAATTTATTGGTTTTATAGTCTGGTCACAGGTCTGTTATTTAAAGTTTACAGTAGGTCCAATTCTGCCCATTTTTATTTTATTTTATTTTTAATGTTGTGTTTTTGGTGAAAGCTTACACAGCAAATTAGGGAACGTATTAGGCTGAGTTCTCTAGAGAAGCAAAAGCAGTGAAGTGTATAAATATATATACCACATACCATACCCACTGTTGTGGAGTCAATTCTGATTCATAGGACAGAATAGAACTGCCCCATAGGATTTCCAAGGAGCACCTGGTGGATTTGAACTCTCGACCTTTTGGTTAGCAGCTGTAGCTCGTAACCACTGCCCACGAGGGTTTATAGAGAGAGATATATCAGGGAAATGGCTCACGGTTGTAGAAGTTTGAAAGTCCCAAGTCCATGGGTCGTGCTGTGGAGCCTTCTCCTGACTAATGAAGCTGCAGGGGCTGGTGGACCCAAGATCGGCAGGTTGGACAATAGGCCTCTGGCTCGTAGCCTGTGGAGGCTGATGAATTCCAAGATCACCCGGTAAGCTGCTAGCTCAAGGCCCAAGAACTTGAAGTCAGATGAATAGGAGCCAGCTGCAGGATCCAGAGCGAGCAAAAGCCCACGAGCCTTGCCAGAAAGTCCACCTGTATTGGATGCAGGCCACACCCCAAAGGAAACTCCCTTTCAACTGACTGGCTGTTCATAACAGATCTCAGCATGGAGGTGATTATATCAGATCATTATGGAGGTGATTACATCATTACATAACTACCAAACTACATCATAACTGCCAAACTACTGAGAATCATGGCCTAGCCAAGTTGACACACAACCTTAACCATAGTAGTTCCCATTTGACAATTTCTGTACAAATTGTTCAGTGACATTAGTTACGTTTTTTGAAATGTGTCCTTAATTGCATTTTGGCTGTTTTGTTTCCAGTGCTATACTTTCTAAGTTTCCCTTGCCCCCTTATCTTCTCATCTTTGCTTTAATTGTTGACCATTTAGTCTTATATATATGGTGCAGTCCTGCCTTTTTGTAGTGTCTGCTCTGTTTTGTTCATGGTAAGGCTTTTCCTTGTATGTTTTTTAGTTTTGGATTGTGAGCTCCTTTTCATTTCAGTTAGAGCTCTATCTGTGGGAATCCTGGGGGACCTGGGTTGAAGGTATATTAAAAAATATAGGGTAGGGTTTTCAATTTGCAAAATACTTGACATTGTTGGGTAAAATATAACAAACATCATTTTAAACATACAGCTGTGATTACAAAAAAGTATAGAAAATCCCCAGAATCTGACAGTGAAGAAAGAACACAATTCCGTAGCAGTATCCTAGGAGTTGAACTTTCACCAGGGTCAGAAACCAAGATGCTTGGAGTCCTAACACCCATATGGAGAGAGAAAGAGGCCTTGAGCAGGGAGTTGGACCTGAGATCTCCCCCCTTGTCCAGTTTATGAGGACCCTCCAATGGCTGCACTCTTTGTGAAAGAGTGGACCAGAAAAGCTTGGCTGCCTGCACAGAAATACAAAGATGTTGGTCTGGGCTTTGGGTAAAAAAAACCCAAAAAACAAAAAACCAAGTCTGTTGCTGTCAAATTGAGCCCGACATCTAGTGACCCTATAGGACAGAGTAGAACTGCTCCATAGGTTTTCCAAGGCTGTAACCTTTACGGAAGCTGGTGGGTTCGAACTACTGACCTTTTGGTTAGCAGCTGAGCACTTAACAACTGTGCCACCAGGGCTCCATGGGCTCTGGGTAGAGGATAAAAAACTCTTATCCCATCCTAAAATTAGAAGGACAGATTTGCTTCACTTCTTAGGGTTCAAATGAATTACTATAAAAAGTAATCCAAAGCCAGCGATACGCTTCTGCTGAGGTGCTTTACAGAAACAAATCCATGACTGTTGCCTTGCCTGTCAGCAGTGTCTTGGAGTGTGGGACCTGGTCCCATGCACCTTTGTACATCCATTTACTTTGGAATGCACAAATAAGTGAACAAGTAGAAACACATGGACATTTTTAACAAAATAAAATTCACCCATAAAGTAGACTTTCAACACATTAAAAAAATAAAGCACAGAGGCGATATTATTTTGCTGTTAAATTCTTCTGTAATTCTCAAATAATTCTTCCATTCAGCAGACACTCTTCAGTATCTATCTCTGCTGTTCTGTGTCTTGTGAAAAGACTACCATGTGGTCTGCCCTTAGGGAAATGTAAATGTAGGGGAGTGACAGACTTAAACCCAAATAATAATGGTACAAAGTGTAAAATAAGTGCTACAGTAAAGTTACAAAGTGCTTTTGGGACTGCAGGGGTTGTGAGTGATTCATTTCACCTGAGGAATTTGTTCATTCCTAGACATTTAATAGAGCTTGTCATGTGGTTGTCATTTGGAGGATTACAAGAGTATCTAATATTTATTGTGTGTTTACCCATGTGTTAGGCAGCAAACATTTTATATACAGTTAATCTCTACCGCATGAATTTAATTCTTAACAACAGCCCTATGAGGAAGATCCTATAATTATCCCCATTTAAAAAACTTTGTATTGAAATGTAACCTATATGCTGTTGTTGTTAGCTGCCCTCGAGTTGGCCCCTGACTCATGGCAACCCTGTGCACAATAGGATTGGGCTGTTGTGATCCATAGGGTTTTCACTGGTTGATTTTTCGGAATTAGATTGCCAGGCCTTTCTTCTTAGGTAACATATATAGAAGTGCACATATTATAAGTGCACAGCTTGATGCGTTTTCACAAACCGTATACACCTGCGTAACCAGCACCCAGAGCAAGAAAAAACCAGAACATTACAGACACTCCAGAAGCCCCTCATGACTCCTTTTAGGTGCTCTCTCCCGTAAGAGTAACTGCAGTCTTGATTTCCAACAGCGTGTGTGTGTGTGTGCACCTGTTATTGTATTTTCTGGAAAATGGAGTCATCTAGCATGTATTCTTTTGTTGTTCTATACTATTGCATGTAGTTATGAATTGATCATTCTGATTGTTGCCTTTTACATTATCTCCATTTTATACATGATGAAATTGAAGCAGAGAGGTCAAAATAGCCCAAGATCACTCAACTAGTAAGCAGTGGAGGCAGGAATTGAACTCAGACTGATTAGATTTTAGAGTCTGTGCTCTGAGCTCCTGCGTTCTCTTATGTCATACTTTACATATTTTAAATGTGTACCTGTTTATTTTAATTTCACAGGCAATAATTTATTCTAATAGAGTTTCCAAGACAGTCTAGAAGTATACAGCATAAGAAAGTTAAAGCCGTCTCACACACCTGGTCCTGCTTCTTTCCTTATAATTAACTTCTGTTATCAATTTGGTGAGAATCCTTCCAGAACTTTCTGTGTGTGTGTGTATGTTTGTGTGTGTGTGTTTAGTTTCCATATCATCATATATAGATCTGTCTTCTTTAAGTGTTGTGTAATATTCATACTTCTTGGATTATTTGCTCAGCATACAGGTTGAATAAGTATGGTGAAAGGATACAACCCTGATGCACACCTTTCCTGACTTTAAACCATGCAGTATCCCCTTATTCTGTTTGACTGAATGCCTCCTGGTCTATGTACAGGTTCCGCACGAGCAGAATTAAGTGTTCTGGAGTTCCCATTCTTTGCAATGTTATCCATAATTTGTTATGATCCACACAGTTAAATGTCTGTTCATAGTCAGTAAAACACAGGTAAACATCTTTCTGGTATTTCTTTGCTTTCAGCCAAGATCCATCTGACATCAGCAATGACATCCCTTATTGCAGTCCTCTAGTGAATCTGGCTTGATTTCTGGCAGTTCCCTTTCAATGTACTGCTGCAACTGTTTTTGAATTGTCTTCAGCAAAATTTACTTGTGTATGATATTTATTCAGCCTGTATGCTGAACAAATAATCCAAGACGCTGGACTATATGAAGCAGAATGCAGCATCAGGATTGGAGGAAGACTCATTAACCTGTGATATGCAGATGACACAGCCTTGCTTGCAGAAAGTGAAGAGGACTTGGAGCACTTACTGATTAGATCAAAGACTACAGCCTTCAGTATCGATTACACCTCAGCATAAAGAATACAAAAGTCCTCACAACTGGGCTCATAAGCAACATCATGATAAAAGGAGAAGAGATTGAAGTTGTCAAGAATTTCATTTTACGTGGGTCCACAGTCAATGCCCATGGAAACAGCAAGCAAGAAATCAAATGATATATTGCATTAGGCAAATCTGCTGCAAAAATACCTCTTTAAAGTGTTAGAAAGCAAAGATGTCACTTTGCGGACTAAGGTATGCCTGACCCACCTTTGATGCCTTTGAATTATGGTGTTGGTGAAGAATATTGAATATACCATAGACTGCCAGAAGAATGAACAAATCTATCTTGGAGGAAGTACAGCCAGGATGCTCCTTAGAAGCGAGGATGGCAAGAATTTGTTCCACGTACTTTGGACATGTTGTCAGTAGGGACCAGTTCCTGGAGAAGGATGTCGTACTTGGTAGAGGGTCAGTGAAAAGGAGGAAGACCCTTAACGAGATGGATTGACACAGTGGCTGCAACAATGGGATCAAACACAGCAATGATTTTGAGGATGACGCAGGACTGGGCAGTGTTTTGTTCTGTTGTACATAGGGTCACTGTAAGTCAGAACCAACTGGGTGGAACCTAGCAACAACAACAGCAATATTCATGAATGAATGAATAATAGCTTACTTACTCTTATTTCTATTAATATTTATGTATTTATATCTATTGCTGTTATAAGTAGGTATGAATATATGTAACTGTAAATGCCTCTCTCTGCACATATGGGAGTGTACTCTAGGATAGACGCTGAAATGGAGAGCAAGGTGAGGAGGTAAGAATTATGAAGGAAGAATGAATGAGTTATGAAAGATGAGGTCAAAACCAAACTTATATTAACATTCTTGTAGCTCTTTTCCCTCCATGTATTTTCCTGAGCTGATTTAAGTCTTAGTATATCTTTTGAATATTTGATTTGGCGACAACAAGTATTATCACAGAAACCTCAGTGAAATTAGTTAATCATTTCTAGGGGCACAAGTATAGGATCACACAGTTTTAAGAGTTGGAAGAGATAGAAGTCATACATAAACCTCTTACCTAATGATGAAGGCTCTTCAACTGTATTTCTTTTTTAAAATTAATTTGTATACAAGGAAAAATTAGAAAATGTAAACAAGAAGCTCAGAGTGGTTATTTCTGGGAGGTTGTTTGTAGTTTTTAAAAAATAGTATGTATTTTAATAAAAATTAGGATCAAGCCTTATATACTGTTTTATAGTCTACTTTTTTCACTTAGTAGTAGATAGTGAGCAACTTTTCACAGAGTTAAGTAGTACTCCATGGCCCTGATGAGCCACTTAGTTAATTAGCCCCTCATTGTGTGTATAGGTTGTTTCCAGTATTTCACTATTATACATAATATTTCTATGGCTACTTGCATAATTTTACCCTTAAAATATTTCCTAAAATATGGAATTTCTGGCTCAAAAGGATATATACATTTTTAAAGTCTTTGAGTACATATGAAATTGCCCCCTGAAAGATAATAATGTGATTACTTTTCCACCAATAAACATTTCTAAGATGATCAAATTTATGGCTAAAAACACTACAGAATTAAAATGTCAAATACTATTTTGTTGTTAGATTACATTTTAAATAGCTCAGTTGACTAGACTTAGACTATGGTGCTAATGAAGTCCTACATTTAAGTGGATGGATGATGTAGAACATACCCACACTTGATTTGCAAAAGCCTGTCTCATAACTGTATTTTTGGTTTTGTTTCCTGTTTTGTTTTTAAATTTCCACCACAAGCACGTTACCATGCCACTGTTTGTTGAAAACATGATTTTTGATGTCCTTATGTTGTTCTGCCATATAAGTATAGCACAGCTTGTTTAACCAGTCACTTACGGATGAATATCTAGATTGTTTCCAGTATGTCATCCTTTATACTTTACCGTAGGAGCCCTGGTGGCACAGTCGTTACAGCGATTGACTGCTAACCGAAAGGCTTGCGGTTTGAAACCACCAGCACCTCCGTGAGAGAAAGATGTGGCAGTCTGCTTCCGTAGAGATTTACGGCCTTGGAAACCCTGTGGGGTCACTATGAGTCGGAATCGACTCGATGGCCGTGGGATTGGTTTGGTCTTGGTATACTTTAACATAAAAGAAAAAATAAACTTTGGTATTTAAAGTATGTTTTGAAGTTTCTCGCCACTTTTGCCATTGACTGTAATCAGTTCCATATAGGTGTAGTAGCTAGTAAAATATTACTTACCTCCGTGGCTTTCTTTGTAAAGAAGCAGCTGCTAGTCAAGAGTGGCATTTGTAATTTTTAGATGTGGTCTACTTTCCTTTTGAGTGTGACTTGTAAGAGTAAGCTAGGGCCCTTGGTTTTTTCTTTTACCCTGTCTGTGTCTTTAGCTCTTCTTCCTTCTTCCTCCTTTTCCTAGAAGACCTTGTATAACGTAAGCTAAGTTCTGCTGCAGCCCAAAATTACATTCCGTTTCCCGAGGAGTGGCTCTCCCTTTGGCCCACTGATGAATCCTGTAGAGGGTCCTCCATCGGTCCTTCAGAGAATGTTTCCTTGGAAACATTCTGTAGTTCAGTGATTCACAAAGTGAATTTCTGGAGTGTGAGCTCCTTGAAGGTATTCAGCTTGGTGCCTGGCGTATAGTCGGTGCTCATTTTTTGGAGGCGAGTGAATGAGGACCCACTGGAGCCTCAGAGGTTTGTCTTCTTTTGATTGATTTTTTTATTTTACGATTTATGCTTCTGGGAAATATGATTAATTTTTCTTAGGCTCTTTAAATAAATAGAATGTCTGCAGCTATTCATACTTTTTTTCCTTTCCTTTTCTGATAGTAGAGGAGGAGCGATTTAGGAATATGATAGAAAATAGGTTTATAATTTTGTTCAAGTATAAGGTTTTTTACATTTTCTCCACTCCTTGAACATTTATTGAAGCTCTACTGTGTCATACAGTAGAGATACAAAGATGAATATAATAATCCCTGCCTTTAAGGAATGTATCATCTTGTAGGACAGGCAGACATATAGGTAGATATAATACAATGTGGTAAAATATGTCTGTGTAACCATGAGCGGTTTTTTCTGGGGATGCAGTAGAATGAGACACCTAAACCCCATGGTGGGGGGAGGTGGTGGTGGGCAGGGGAGGCTGCCAGGGGCATTTTCTTGAAAGAGATGATAGCAGAGCTGAATCTTTTTTTTTTTAGATTGTTGTGCTTTAAGTGAAAGTTTACAGTTCAAGTTAGTCTCTCATACAAAAATTTATACATACATTGTTATGTGAGCCTTGTTGCTCTACCTATGCTGTGACAGTACACTCCTCCTTTCCACCCCAGATTTCCCATGTCCATTCAACCAGCTCCTGACCCTCTCTGCCTTCTCATCTTACCTCTGGACAGAAGCTGCCCATTTAGTCTCATGTATCTACTCGAACCAAGAAGCACAGTCTTCACGAGTATCATTTTATGCCCCATAGTTGAGTCTAATCTGTCTGAAGAGTTGGCCTCGGGAATGGTTTTAGTTTTGGGCTAAGAGAGAGTCCGGGGGCCATGTCTTCTGGGGTCCCTCTAGTCTCAGTCAAACCATTAAGTCTAGTCTTGAGGAAGAATTTGAGTTCTGCAGCCCACTTTCCTCCTGCTCCATCAGGGACGGTCTTTGGTGGTAGCCGGGCACCATCTAGTTCTTCTGGTCTCAGGCTGATGAAGTCTCTGGTTTATGTGGCCCATTCTGTCTCTTGGGCTAATACTTTCCTTGTGTCCTTGGTGTTCTTCATTCTCCTTTACTCCAGGTGGGTTGGGACCAATTGATGCATCTTAGATGGCTGCTCGATAGCTTTTAAGACCCCACACGCTGCTCACCAAAGTGGGATGCAGAATGTTTTCTCAATAAACTTTATTATGACAATTGACTTAGATGTCCCCTGAAACCATGGTCCCGAGACCCCTTGCCCGCTACTCTGTCCCTCGAAGTGTTTGGTTGTATTTAGGAAACTTCATAGCTTTGGTTTAGTGCAGTTGTGCTGACTTCCCCTGTAGTGTGTGTTGTCCTTCCCTTCACCTAAGATAATTCTTGTCTACTATCTAGTTAGTGAAAATACCCCTCTCCATCCCTCCCCACCCATATAACCATCAAAGAATGTTTTCTTCTGTGTTTAAACCTTTTCTTATAATAGTGGTCTTATACAATATATGCCCTTTTGCGACTGACTAAATTCACTCAGCATAATGCCTTCCAGATTCCTCCATGTTGTGTTTCACGGATTCATTGTAGTTCTTTATTGTTGCGTAGTATTCCGCTGTGTGAATACACCATAATTTGTTTATCCATTCGTCTGTTGATGGGCATCTAGGTTGTTTCCATCTTTTTGCTATCATGAACAGTGCTGCAATGAACATGGGTGTCCATATATCTGTTCGTGCGACAGCTCTTATTTCTTTAGGATATATTCCAAGGAGCGGGATTGCTGGATCACATGGTACTTCTATTTCTAGCTTTTAAGGAGGCGCCAAATCAGTTTCCAAAGTGATTGTATCATTTTACATTCCCACCAGCAGTGTATAAGTGTTCCGGTCTCTCCACAACTGCAGAGCTCAGTCTTACAGACAGCACATTAATTCATACTCCGTTGTCCACCCAAATGATGCTCCACCCCTTTTATTCCTTATTTCTAGAATAGGAGTACTGCCCATATTCCTAACATTCTACCTACCGTTTCTTTTGTAAAAACCTTTTTCTTGTCGTTTCTCTCATACCAGGTAGCTCATCTCTCAGAGTCTTGTTGATTCTAGCTCTGAAATGCCTTTGGAATGTAGTTTTTTCTTTCTATCCTCAAGGATGGAAACAATTTGAGAACTGATTCAGCTGTCACCAACCCTGTGAAAGCACATCTGTCTTTCCCAGGGAGAGTCACTTGTACCCTTTGCTGTGTTCTCTGAAGTCTGTATAACTCATTGAGTAGATTGTAACTCGTGGTGATCCTATAGGACAGAGTAGAACTATCCCATAGGATTTACAGAGAAGCAGGCTGCCACATCTTTCTCCTGTGGAGCCACTGCGTGGGTTTAAACTGCTGACCGTTTGATTAGCAATCAAGTGCTTAACCACAGCGCCACCAGGGCTCCTTGAAGTCTGTATAGTCAGTCCTTTTTTGTAGCATTTCTACATTATAGTACAGTCCTGTGTTTCCCTCTGCATTGCTCCATTAGACTTTATCTGATTCTTTTTTTGTCTCCAGGTCAGCTGCTTGTTCTGTGTCAGGTAAATAGTTCCTCCCTGCATTTCCTGCCCTCCTCCGCTCCCCACCCCCCATCTTCAGCTTTGCTTGTATAATTTTTCCTGGTGGTTACACCCTTTTAGCAGTGCTATTTAAACGCATGCATTATTCAAGGACCAGTTTAGCGTGCCATGTCTGTGAGGTTTTCTCTGATCTTGCCACCCCACAATGTTGGCTCCTGCCTCTGAACCACCTTTCTTTGTTAGCTCTTCTGTGACGCTGGCATAGTACCTGCTATTGTTATTTATATTTTAGTTGTGTGTGTGTCATGTCTTCCTAGCTAGATTGTAAACTCTGAAGTTAGAGGCCTTCTCATAGATTATTGGGATCTTCTGTGTTGGAAAGCACGATTCCATGTTTAATATAATCATTCATTTTTAAGAGTAGGTCTGCTGATAGCGCATTCTTTTAGTTTTCCTTCCTCTAAGAATATCTTTATTTCCCCTTCGTTTCTGAAGGATAGTTTCACTGGATATAGAATTTGCAGTTGACAATTCTTCCCTTTCAGCACTTGAGAAAAATGTTGTGCCACTTCCTCAGGTCTTCATGGTTCTAGATGATGAACCCACTGTCATTTGTCTCGGTGTTCTCCTACAATTATTGCATTTTTTTTCTCTCTGGCTGCTTTCTTTGTGTTTGTTTAGTTTTCAGAAATTTAGTTATGTTGTGTCCTGGCATGGATTTCTTTGGATTTAAAGGTGATAGAGGACAGAATTCATCCATACTGAACAGAATTAGAGGAAATAGTGGCTGAAAACTCAAATTCAGCAAAAGACACAAACCCACAGATTCAAGAAGCTGAGCAAATCCCAAACAGGAAAAATCTGAAGAAATCCGTGCCAGGACATATCACCCCCATCTGCTGAGGACAGAGAACTCTTCCTGAGCTGGGTGCTTGTGGTGGGATCTCCCTGCTGGTGCCCCATGGCTTCCCTGATGTGTGGGCAAGGGAGGGAAGTCTCAGGTCTATGGGATCAAAGAGGCTTCCCGGGCTGGGCTGTTTGTCATGGCTGGGTCCCTCTTGCAAGTTCTACCTGCCCCACTCAGCATGTCTTGGTGGGGAAGGGGAGTCTCAGACCCAGTGGGGAAGGAGAACGCTTCCCTTAGCTCCTTATTTTTGGTGGGGCTTCAAACTGATGGTGTAGCATGGTTGCCTGATTATGTCAGAGGGACTCTTGTTCAATATGGGGAAGGAATGAACCTACCTGGGTTGTTTTCTATTGCTAGGACTGGGGTTGGGAAACACCAGATTTGGTGACCTTCATTTCTTGGGGGCAGGGAACAGACACCCTTTTGCTGTGCTGTTCCTCCATTTCTGAACAAACCGGTTCACTTTCTTCTCATCCCTGTAGAAGCTGGAGTTCTCCTTTCATTGTCTCTTATGTTACTTCCAGGGTTTATAGTGCTTAGGAGGGAGGAGCAGGGAGAAATGGGTCTATGCTATCTTGTCCCTAATCATTCATTCTTTTTTTTAATGGAACAATTTATTTATTTTTTATTGTTATAAAAACATATATAACACAACATTTGCCAATTCAAGATTTTTCAGGTGTATAGTTTAGTGATATCAATTACATTAGTCATGATGTGCAACCATTACCCATGATCATCGCCAAATTTCCCATCATCATAAATAGAAACTCACTGCTTTCTAAACACCTAGTCATTCATTCTTAAATGTCGGCTTTTAGAAAGTAATTTAAAGCATGAAAGTTTATTTATTTGTGTGTGTGTGTGTGTTTAGCAAATCGTATCAATCATCTGCCTTATTTTAAAGGTAAGAAAACTTGAGACCTGGCCAGGTTAAGTGATTGATCCAGGTCCCCATTGCTAGCTAATTGTAGAAACCACCCTAGAACTAGGCTTCTGGTGACTAATCTAGTATTTGTTTCATGGTAGCAAACTAAGTTAGAGAGTTCTCTAGGGGAAAAAAAAAGAAAAGAACCATTGTTGTCTTATAGTTTTCTGGGCTTTATAACATTAACACACCAAAGAATTTATACTGCAAGTGGAAAACCTATCAGAATACAAGAAGAAAAGAATCTAGTCTTAAATTATATTGACTGAAATTGAATGACATGCTATTTATTTGTCTCCATTTTAATACTAATCATTTGTGATAAAGTCTAAAATGACATACCTTTTGTTTTTACTATAAAAATATCCAAATGACCACATAAAATGTTTCTACTTGCAAAACAAAGTTCTATAACTGGTTATTTGTATTCTACTTCAAAGAGAGTAAAGAATGTAATTAAGACTGGTGGCACCACCCAAACAAATAATCTCATAGTTGAGCATTTTATGGGGTTTTTCATCAGGTAATCTTTGTATACTGAACAGACATCAGCTACTTCTCTCAGCATTTCCCCATGAAACATTTTTCTGTGTCACAGAGTTAGAGAAATGGAGCAATCCAGAAGTTAACTGTTAGGTAGTTTGTAATTTAAAAAAAAAAAAAAAATGCCCAAGGGTTTTACAGAAAATATAGTCAGAGCTGAATTGATCTTGTAACTGTTTAGAGATCTGAGATGAGAAGCATTTACTTCTTTTTCTGGGAACAGGCACAGTAAGGACTAGGCACAACAGGACTAAACCAGTGTCTTAATAGTGTTGTGTGGCTAATGATGACTGAAGGGGTCTGAGGAATGGGGCATGTGGGTAAGGGGTGGATCTTCCTCCCTACTCCCCCCTTGAGCACTTGTTCCTCTTGTTTCTGGTTTTGGTTTTTCCTTCTATTCTCTACTTATGTAATATTGCTGAAAAGTAAAATATCTAATCTGGACTGAAGGGAATTGTATGTTTCCTAGGCTGCTGTACCTCAAACTTATATTCAGGTGGCAAGTTGAACCACCCCGAGATGGGTCGAGGGGGCTTGCTCTCCATTCTTGGCTCCTCGAGGCTAATACCTTTCTTTGCTTCCTGGCTCCAGCCTTACCCACTCTTTTCCCTGGTTCTTATATCAGCTCTGGTGTCCTCTTCATCCTCAGTGTTCTGCTGCTAAGTTCAGCAACTTCTGGTGACCAGGAACTTCTTTTGTTCTTGGTTTCACCATTTCCTGCTTGCAATGCTGAATGCTGTCCTAAATCTGGTCGGTAAGTGCCAGACCGTGGACCCCCAGTGTCATCCTCTGGGAGCTTTCTCATATCCCCTTTCTGTCCCGTTATGGTAGCTCTCTGTTGGAATACTGATCATTCCTTTAACATCTTGGGTTCTGAAACAAGTGTAAACAAAACAAAAAAACAGTTGCTGTCAAGTCAGCTGCGACTCATGGTGACCCCATGTATGTCAGAGTAGAACTGTGCTCCATAGGGTTTTCAACAGCAGATTTTTCAGGAGCTGATCTCCAGGCCTCTCTTCTAAGTCACCTCTGGGTGGATTTGAACCCCCAGTCTTTAAGTTAGCAGCTGAGTGCATTAACTGTTTGCATCACCCAGGGACTTTGAAACAAGTGTAGAGCAGGTATAATGGGTTACTACTCACTAGAAAGTTTGGTTACTCGGGCATGTAGTTTGTACAGTTGTTACTGTGTGATAATCTGTCTTGCAGGCACGGCTACACATTTAAACACTGTGTGTCCTCTCTGTGCCTTCTTGTGCTCATCTCTAAACTATCTTTAAAATTAACAAAAATGCTTACCTCATTGGGTGTAGTGAGGATTAAATGAGCTAGTGCATGCAAAGCACTTGGAACAGTGACTGGCATATAGGACATACTAAATAAACATTAGATGGTTATGACACACACTTAAACTATTCAGGAGCATCGAGTTCTGAATAGTTTTCTAGTTAATTCTGCTAAAAAATCCCTTTATGTTGAACATAATTCCTTATGTTAGAACGATCCATCTCATTGGCTCTGGCACTGCCTGATGCAGTCTTTTGGATGGACTGGTTTTTCTCCTAAAGAGCGTTTTTGTGGAATTTTATCCATTAATATACTTTGGACTTGTTATCAGGAGAGATCAGTCCCTGGAGAAGGATGTCATTTTTGGTAAAGTAGATGTCAGTGAAAAAGAGGAAGACCCTCAACCAGATGGATTGACACAGTGGCTGCAACAGCGGGTTCAAACATAGCAATGATTGTGAGGATGGCACAGGACCTGGCAGTGTTTTATTCTGTTGTACATAGGGTTGCTATGCGTAGGAACTGACTCTATGGCACTTAACAACAACAATAACATCCGTTAACGTAGTAAAGTTTTCAGAACTAAATTTGGCCTTCAAAGGATGTTTTTTGTAGTCATTATGCCAAGTTGTCACTCATGGCATCTGCCAAGTTCTTGACAGCGCCAGTGGGGGGAAACTGCCCTGCTCCCAGCTCCTGCTGAAGAGAAAACCCATGAGCATTGTGTGGCCTCCCTGCTCATCTCTTCCCCTCTTCCTCAGGTGATTTGATTGGGGTGGGACTTGCCAGCTATCTCTGTCATGGGCTTCTGTGGAAAAAAAACCCAAAAAACTGAGCTGGACCAATTTGATTCTGTTGAGAATTTTAATTGGGTGGGGTTGGGGGTGGGGGGGAAATCAGTGGGAGCGGAAGTTGAAAGAATGTCGTGAGCTCCTGTCAGGGCCATGCAGGGCTTCTCCCCGGCAGTGGTGTGAGGAAACAGACCCTCTGAGTAAGCAGAAGTTCTGGGACAACAAGAATTTACATGAAGTAGAAGAAAAGAATATGAGACTTTCAAGTGCCAGAGAGAAGAGTAAACACTCAGAGAGAAGCCAAGTTGTGCTGATGGCAGTGGCCCAGAGAGAAGGCCCTAGGGTACAGTTGTTCTGCAGACTTTTTCCCTTTTAGGGCATTTCATTTTTTTTTCTGGGCTCTTTGCAGTTGTATTCTCATTATTCGAGTCTTTATTCCTTGCATTCAAAGGGCCCTAACTTATAAAGGTCACACAGTATACATAATCCATCTCTTCCATCTAGAAGATTCCTTTCCTTGTGTTCCTAATGCTGCCCATGACTCCTACCTAGTTTTCAGTGAAGTCATTTTTCAGGACCTGGTTCAGACTGCCTTCCCCCACCCCCTCTTCCTTGCTGTTTTTCCTGGTGACTTTAATGTTTTCTGATTTTTCTTTCATTGAATCCTTGTGGAATTTGTCATTTGGACAGCTCAGTTTCTCTCTCTCACACGTAGATCATGAATGGCTTAGGGGCAGAAGCCAGTGTTTCTTCGTGTATTATACGAAACTTGGAAACCTGGGGCTGTGCTGAACAAATGGTAAATAACCATCAAGTCATAGTCATTTCTTGTAGCATTTCTTTTAGCTCTCGTGATTGGCTTAACTTGTCCACTGTGATGGACTGCATGTGTCCTCCCAAAATATATATTGGAGTCCTAACCCCATACCTGAAAATATGACCCTGTTTGGAATTAAGAGTTTTCTTTTGTTATGTTAATGGCATCAGACAGGTGTTGGGTGGGTCCCAAACCTAATCACTTCTGAGTGGTGTCTTATAAAAAGAGCTAAGTAGACACAGTGACACATCCATACACAGGGGGAAGACAGACACCATGTCACAGGGGAGACAGATGCATCTAGAAGCCCAGGAATGCCAAGGCTTGCTGGCGGCTACTAGAAGCTAAAAGAGACAAAGAAGGACCCTCCCATAGAGGTGGCACCCTGGATTTGGACTTCTAGCCACCTGAACTATGAGAAAATAAATTTCTGTTCTTTGAAGCCACTCACTTGTGCTTTTTTTTTTGTTATGGCAACACTAGCAAACAAAGACACACACCAAACAGGCTTTAGACGCCTTAGAGTTAGACTTTCTTTTGTTAATATTTTAAAGTTTGTTTAAAAATATATACCTATTAAACAGTTTGAGAGAAATGAGGGATTGTCTTAGTTATCTAGTGCTGCTATGACAGAAATAACACAAGTGGATGGCTTTAACAAACAAATTTATTCTCTCACAGTCTAATAAGCTAGAAGTCAAAATTCAGGGTACGAGCTCCAGAGGAAGGCTTTCTCTCTCTGTCAGCTCTGGAGGAAGGTCCTTGTCATCAATCTTCCTCTGGTCTAGGGGCTTCTCAGTGCAGGAACCCAGGGTCCAAAGGACACACTCTGCTCCTCGCACTACTTTCTTGGTGGTATGATGCCCCCATGTCTCTCTGCTTGCTTTTCTCTTTTATATCTCAAAAGAAATTGACTTAAGACACAACCTAATCTTATAGATTGAGTCCTGCCTCATTAACATAACTGCGTCTAATCCTGCCTCATGGACATCATAGAGGTAGGATTTACAACACATAGGAAAATCACATCAGGTGACAAAATGGTGGACAACCACACAATACTGGGAATCATGGCCTAGCCAAGTTGACAGATATTTTGGGGGAACACAATTCAGTCCATGGCAGGGATCTACAAAGTTATTCTTGGCTTTGGTTAGTTTCTGTTTTGTGCCATTTCTTGGTGATAGTCCAGTGGCAGAACAGTGCAAAAGATCACATTCATTAAGCCAGATGAAGACCTGACATCTAAATCTTTACTAATATTTACTTGGGGCTTCATGCGTGTACTTGTGGTTAACAAGGCAGCTTGTTCTGCCGTTATCCCCTGTATGTGGTTTTGTTTTCCCTTTTGTCTGTTCTTTCTTAGGACATTTTGCAAACCACTTTGTTTGTCAAGTTACTATATTCAGTACCAAAATGTTTGAATAATACCGTATTTTGTCATTGAGCTTCACGTCTGTGATCTATGAAAATAATGCTTGCAAATGGTATTCTTGTCTGTACGTTGCTTCTGACCTCACAGTTACCCTGTGTTTCTACTAATAAGGAATCACGGGAATGAGAACACACTACTCATTACCCCAACATTTATAGATGGAACTTTCTTGGCATTGAAGCCAAGAGGCTCCAGAGGTGATCCCTATCCTTGGGGAAATTTTTGCCTGTAGATCCAAGGATTGAGACCTCTGAGTTTCACTAGTTGTTGCCACAGTTTGCAGCAATTCTTTAAAGAACCACCATCATCTCCCACCTGGATCACGGCAGTAGTCTCCAACTTGTCTTCTGCTGCCACGCTTGCCCACCTTCAGTCTATTCTCAAAATAGCAGCCAAAGTGATGCTGTAAAAACATCAGATCATGTCACTTTTCTGCTCCAAACTCCAAAGGCTCCCTGTCTTACTCTCAGTAAAAGCCCAAGCCCTCCATGAACTGGCCCTCGATCATCTTCTTACCTACTGTTCTCACTATGCCTCACTCAGTCAGCTTCAGCCACGCTGGCTTTTTGCCATTTCTGTGTCAGGCCCATGCATGGCTGCTCTTTCTGTCTGCAAAGGTCCTCGCACAGCCATCTGCACGGCTTGCTCTCTCACCCCCTTCAAGTCCTTGCTCAAATGCCATCTTCTCAGTGAAGTCCACTCTGACCTGCCCAACCTCTTCTGACTTTGCCATTCCCTTAACCCTTTGTTTTCTCCCTGGCACTTACCAGTTTCCAGCATACTATGTTATATATGCACGCATGTATGTTTTTATTATGTCTTCTCTTTACTCTTCTCCCCTGACATGGTCTGTCCCCACTCTAACTCCGGTTTGTGTGATTTATTCATCTCTAGCTCCTATACCTAGAACACTGCCTGGCAGATGATCAGTGCTCAAATATTTGAATGAATAATTGGCACAAGCAGAGTGTAGCTGTAAGAATAAGGAATGGGATACCAGGAAAAGAACACTGGCATTCTGGCTAGTGGGGTTCCTAGAAGTACAGAAATGAGAATAGATGGATGAAGGAGGAGAACAGAATGGATCTATTCAGGTGTGCGTGTGTGTACGCACGTGTTTGTGTGTGTGTGTGTTATTTTCATGAGTAAAATTGTGTTCATCTTTTTTTTTGCTACATTATTTTAGAAAATGTGCTATACAAAGTTGCACGTAAAATAATGAACATACATATACCCTTCCTACACCTACCAATTATTTAATGTTTTGTCATATTTACTGTTTCTCTTTATGTATACGGATTCCATGTGTCTGTGTTCCTGGCCGGCCTCTGGGGGCTGTTCTCGGGTCAGTTGCCTACCCCTGTCTATTCAGCTTAGACAAAGTTGGGGCAGAGTCGTGTGCTACAAACCTGTCAGCTTTGGAAGTAGGGGCTCTGGGTCAAGCAGTTTGCTTGAGAAGGGGATGAGGGGGTCATATGTTAGTTTGATATGTTATTTTCAGTTTATAGATGGGAAATCACATACTTAGTTCAAGTGTCTTGCCCAAAGCCACGTACCTGGTATATGACAGAGCCAGTGCTTGAATTCAGAGCTGTTAGGTTATAGAACCTTTCTCCTTTTCATGAACCACAGTGCCTCTAATTTACCATGCCTTTGATTTCTCATCTAAAAATGGCATCATTAGACTAGATCATCTGTAATATCAGATTCCCTACTAAAGTTCTTTAATTTAGGCCAAGACTTGAAAATTCATATGCCTCCAGCAGCCAGGTAGATACTTTAAATATACAAAACCGCTGAGTAGAAGGCAGGGAGTGGTGGGGCCCATGGTAACCAGAGGGTTTGAGAGATTCAAATTCCAATTTTGAGAAAAGTGATGGCCAAATCAATGTCCATGAAACCACCCGTTTTTGACCCAGCATTGTGGCACTTCCCTGGAAATGTCATGCCGTCCTAGTTTTCAGCATGTAATCTTGCCATTGCAGTGTTTGTCGACCCATCAGCTATTCTTGGTTTTCCATGAAGCTGGAGAAGGTGGGTTTTGGGAGTGTATTGGCCCAGGTATTCTTTATCATACTTAATCACTTTCCCTTGCTCCAGAACACACACAGACAAACATGCCATGTGTGCTCTTCGCAACCTTTTTCTGCCTGGCATGCTGTCCAACTGCTGGACCATGTATTCCTCACTAATAGGAACACCTGTCACTGTCATTCTCTATCCTGCCAGATTATATTAAAACTAGGAATTGTTCTGACATCCCTGAGAAAGAACAGACCTAGCTAAGAGTGTGACATTGAGCTATTTGTCTAAACTTGTGCCTCAGTTTTCCAAAATGTGAAGTGTAGGTGGGAGACTGTCATTGATTTTTGTATTTGCTTCTTAGAGCTGGCAACTGTAACAAAGTACCACAAATCAGATGCTTAAAATAACAGAAATTTATTGTCTTACAGTTCTGGAGGCAAGAAGTCTGAGTTCAAGGTGTCAGAAGGGCCGTGCTTTTTCTGAAGTCTCTAAAGAAAGATGCGTTCTCGTCTCTCCCTGCTTCTCATGACCCCAGGAGTTCCTTGGCTTGCAGCTGCAGCATAACTCCTTCATTACGTGGCTGTCTTCTCTCTCTCAGTCTGTGTCTTTTCTCCTCTTTTGTAAGGATTCCAATTGTACTGAATTAGGACCCACCCTGCACTCATATGACCTCATGTTAACTAAAAGCTTCAAAGACCCTATTTCCAAACAAGGTCACATTCACAGGTGTCAGGAGTTAGGATCTCAGCATATCTCTTTGGATGACACAGTTTAACCCACAACAATCTTCAAATTGGGTTCTGCAGGGTGGAATCTTCTCAGAGACCACTCTGTGGGGAATGGGGACCAGTTGAGCTGGTCTCTTTTACCTCTCAGCAGCTTTGGTTATCTTCTAGCTTCATGCCTTACTAATTGTATGATCTCAGGCAAGCTGCTTAACCTCTGTGTGCCTCACTTTCCTCCTTTGTAAAATGGACATAGTAACTGTGCCTGCCTCATAGGGTTGTTGTGGTAGTTAAATGAATCAATAAATGTAATTTGTGGAGTCTCTGGCATTAGAAGGTGTGGTAGGCAGTAGAATGGCCTCCTAATCCCTGAAACCTCTGAGCATGTTGTTTTACATGGCAAGAGGAACTTTGTAGATGTGGTTAAGTTAATGTTCTTGAAATGGGAGATTATCCTGGATTATCTGGGTGGGCCCAACGTAATCACAAGGGTTCTTAGAAGAGTCAGTAAAGGAGATGTGGTAACAGAAGCAGAGGCCTGAGTGATGTGATTGCTGGCTGGGGCCCATGGGCCAAAGAATTTGGGCGACCTCTGAAAGCTGGACTAGGCAAGTAGATGGTTTCTCCCCTGGAGCCTACAGAAGGAATGCAGTCTGCCGACACCTTGACTTTAGCTCCCTGAGACTCATTTGGACTTCTCACCTTGAGAACTATAAGATTATACATTTGAGCTGTTATAAGCCACTAAGTTGGTGGTAATTTTGCAGTAACTATAGGACTAGTACATAAGAGTTAGCTGTTTTATCTCTTCTCATTGTAAGTAAGATTTTTTTTTGAACAAATGGATCTGTGGGCAGAGACTGTAGTTTGAAGACCAGTGCACTTGGTGATCGCAAGCATCCACTTTTCATCTAATAGCTTGTTGTGGTAGGTATTCTCTGTATATGGCGCCTACCCTGAATATCCTCTCTGCGTTTGCTGAATATGTGCTGTGTGGTTGAAGTCTGGAGTAAGGTTTACTGAAGGTTAGATGATGTTCTCCAGTGTGGACCTACCTTTGGCATTCTCTCCAGTCTCCTGGTTGCTTCCTGGGAGGGGTTCTTCATGATTAATGGAGCCCTGGTGGTGCAGTGGTTAAGAGCTCAGCTGCTAACCAAAAGGTTGGCAGTTCGAATCTACCAGCTGCTCCTTGGAAACTCTGTGGGGCAGTTCTACTCTGCCCTATAGGGTTGCTGTGAGTTGGAATCCACTCGACAGCAATGTGTTTGTTTGTTTGGGTTTTTTTTTTTTTTGGTTTTTGTAATTAATAGATTATTTTGGTAAGAGTATGTGGTGGCCTTTTTTGTGCCATATTGGGTCTGGAGTCCTGCACTCAAGGTTTATGGATTTGTTTTGGGGCATATGCACCTTTCTGGGCTCAACTTGTTTTCCCTTTGCCCCGTAAATGTATCAGTTGAAGTCATTCTAGTGCCTGTAGACATTGGTTATTTTGTGATTAAGGATCTACCACAGACACCCTAGGTAGGCCACACTGGCGGGTTAGGCCCAGGAATACCTCACCACAACATTACTAGGGACTCTGCTGCCCTATGAACTTCTCCTTCAACAGCTTGTGATTTGCCATTCAGGCCTAGACTAGCCCAGGTATGCATTCTGGGCTTAGGAGATGTTTGCACCATTGTTTAAGTCTACAAAGTACGTTATTTACTTTCTTTTTGACTTGCACAGAGAGGCCATAATGTCATTCTTGCATATAGTACAAATGCTGGGTTCCTAAATCTGGAAAATGTAACAGGAAAATATGAAGCCAGTCCGCATTCTTAGAGTAATTTGTTTCACTTCCAGGTTACTTGGATTCACATCAGCATTATTTCCTTGGCATGAATCTGGATCGAAAGATATTAAGTTCTTAGTCTGTACCCTGTTCCTCTCTAAATAAATAAAACATCGAAGAATTTTGGTACATGTTTTGATGTGCAGAATGAGGAGCAGTTCCCTTGGCAAAGCTTTGCATATTTGATAATCTAGTTGTTTGGGTCTCTACATGTAAAGAAATGTGAGTTTATAGGTGGAATTTTGGTACATGTTTTGATGTGCAAAATGAGGAGCAGCTCCCTTGGCAAAGCTTTGCATATTTGATAATCTAGTTGTTTGGGTCTCTACATGTAAAGAAATGTGAGTTTATAGGTGGCAATTTGCATTTAAAAGAAGATACTGGAATCTAATGTAGTTTGTGAAAAGTTCTGTATTTCAAATTTAATGAATGAGAAAAGTGTATTCACTACCTCATTTTCCTTTTTAAGCCCAAGATTGTAGAACATGACACATTTCCTCAGGTGTTGCCATTAGTGCTTTGGTTGGTAGGTGGGAAGTTGCAGGAGATAGCGATGTTATGGCGAGGACCAGCTTGTAATTTCTAGGGTTATAACACACCCAAGGTGCTACAGAAGTACAGTGGAAATTGAGCAACCCAAACAGAGAGGCTTCCTATCCACCCCAGCCAATATTTGGCTAACAGTTTGTGGCCTTAAGTTCAAAGAACTGAAGTTAGCTGCGTTCTGTGTGCATACTTAGGCTTGGCGTTATCTGTCAATATATGCCAACCTTGAAGGTATTTCAAGAGAGCAGTATTAGTTCACATTACTCAGGAATTGGTAGGCAGGAGAGGGTGGAGGTATGGAGGTACACAAGGTAACTTTCCATTCAGTTACAGTTCTGCATTAGAGCCATACAGATAGCCTGTGAGCTATCTGTATGGTACAGACCAGATGAGACCTGTACATCTCTTAAAAGTCAGAATGATATAAATGGAAAGGACATTAGCGGAAGCCCGAGAAACCAGGGGCCTGATCCTTTGCGTCTAGGACTTACTGCTAGCAGTCTAAACGGATTTGTGACGGTGATCAAGTCACCTACATCTCTCTAAACCTACTTAACCCATTTGTAAAACAAGGTAACTGTTTTGTAACTGTTACTCTGCAGGTTTATGGAGTAATATTTGTTAGTCATTTAGCATAGCGTGTTGTTATTGTGTGCTCTTGAGTCGATTCTGACTCATAACGACCCTATGGGACAGAGTAGAACTGCCACATAGGATTTTCTAGGCTGTAATCTTTATGGGAGCAGATTGCCAAGTCTTGTCGCCCATGGAGCCACTAATGGGTTCTAACCACCGACCCTTTGGTTAGCAGCCAAGCAAACGGCACTCAGGAGAGGCGAGCCCCTTTTAGTGGACCCCCTCACCATCTTCCCTGAGATTAGGACTGTTGACTGCCTTTGCAACTAGTGAATTAAAAAACTAGTTGAGTTTCATGTGGAATGAAATTAGGAATAAAGCTTAAAAACATTATCATTTGTACAAAACATCTCCATGCTTATTTCATGGACTGTCCTAAATCCAGTAAACTGTCATGATTTTATATATATTTGCCCCCTTTGGAGCTGTTTCACAGACCTCCTTAGAGTATTTTATCCAGAATTACCAAGTCAAAAGATATTTCTACCTAGTGAAGTGAGGGGCTGCAAAGTCACACTTCACAGAGGTGTGCACGGAAGGAGGGCTGGAGACTTGTGTCCCTACCTGCAGCCCGTCACATTTTACTTTATGGTTGTGCTTGCCTTCCATACCCTTTCTAAGGGTAAGAAATCAGTGCTCTAGATCGTCTTTTGAAAGTTTTATAGTTTTGCCTTTCATCTGAAGGTCTTTTAGTGTTTTTTTTTTTTATTTTAAAGAGAAAAAGAATTTGAGAGCAGCAAGATAAACATGGATTAGATAGAGGAACAACGAAGTTTCAAAACCCATGTGAGGAACTGAAAGAGCCTGTGAGCATTATTAGAAAGTCTAAGAAGTGAGGGACTCCTGGTGGTGCAGTGGTTAAGAGCTTGGCTGCTAACCAAAAGCTCAGCAGTTGGAATCCACCAGCTGCTTCTTGGAAACTCTATGGGGGCAGTTCTACTCTGTCCTATAGGGTAGCTATGAGTTAGAATCCACTTGACAACAATGGGTTTGGTTTTGGTTAAGAAGAGAGAGAGCAACAGGTCTTGGAGAGCAGTGGTGAACCATTGTACTTAAAGATGAGGGGTGGAGATTTGGTAAAAAAGAAAAGTAGCGTTTTCTAATGTAAAAATAAGAATGTTTTGCAATCATTTCTTATTTCTGAGCTATCATACAATAAATAAAATGTAAAAGAGAAAATTATTCCAACAATCTCACCATGTTATTAAAAACAGCTCTGTTATTACGTTGTTCCCTTTCCTTTTTCATATTTATTTATTTTTGTGTGAGTACTCTGATCATCAATTATGGATTGCATTTTATTTTCTATTTTTGATTTGCTTGACATAAGGTCTTATTTTAACATAATACGACCCTATCGGTATTCATTGTGCAGAGACAGGACCTGTGTGGAGTGCAGGAATCATTGAGTCAGTTTCTTAGAAAGAGCTTTAGCTGGAGGCAGGGTTGTATACTGGGCAGGAAAGGCCTTTGGGCAAAAAGGCTCTGGAGTAAAATTAAACCTTTGCTGTGTAGTACTAGCTGTGCAGCCTTATGCAAATGACTTAGCTTCCCTGAGCTGCAGTTTGTAGAATGGATATAATCTTTATTTTATATATCTCTTGAGAGTATTGAATGAGATGAAATACATACATCACCTACCATGGTGCACGGCCCATAAAAGGTTCTGAATAAATGCTAGCCTATTTTAGAAGTAGCATTTTCCATTATTTTCTGTTAACCCCCAGTAAGGAATGATGAGGACCTATACAGACGTTTGGTTTTGCAGAACTAAGTCTTTCTACCATTTCAGCTTGATCTTTAGGCATCGGCCTGCATTTCTCTTTTTGAATCTTCTCAGTGTCTCTGGCTGGAGTGGTGATTTGACAGTCAGTTAAGGGTACCTGGCTAGCTGACTTTGAGCCTTTCAGACCTTTATGTTTGAGATCTTGGCAGGCAGCCAGAGCTTATCAAGCCCTGAGAGATACTGTCAGGTGTGTGTTTTGTCCTAATCACAGCCTGAACTTTTCGAATTGGGCAGGTTCTGACCTGAGTGAGCAAAGAAAGGGTAAGTGCTTTTAGGGAACAGTGTGAAGTAGTCAGACCTGAGGAAGGAAGAAGGTTGAGGCAGGGATAAACATTTCTGAAGCACCGGCTCTGAGTCAGGATGTGGGATAGGAGGCAGAGGCAACCCAGAGAGTGTCAGGTTGAGGATGATGGTCTCCTTGGCCAAGGTGTTGGGTTGTTGCTCCTCATGTATTGAGTGGAGGAGAGCTCTATAGCTCTACTCATCTTAAACCAAAAACCAAACCAGTTGCCGTGGAGTTGATTCTGACTCATGGAGGCCCTGTGTATTTTGGAGTAGAACTATGTTCCATAGGGTTTTCAATGGTTGTGATCTTTTGGAAGCAGATCATCAAGGCTTTCTCCCGAGCTGTTTCTGGGTGGACTTGAACTGCCTATCTTTAGGTTAGTAGCCCAGCCATTTGTACCACCTAGAGACTTCCTACTCATCTTTACTACAACCTGTTGCCGTTCAGTCGATTGCAACCCCTAGCAACCCTATAGGACAGAGTAGAACTGCCCTGTATGGTTTCCAACGCTGTAAATTTTTATGGGCACCTACTCCCACATTGTTTTCCTGCAGAGTGACTGGTGGGTTCGAACCAGCAACCTTTTTGGTTAGCAGCTGAACACTTAACCACTGCACCACTAGGGCCTCCTTCTACTCATCTTAGCAAACCAAAAAAACCATTGCCGTTGAGTTGATTCCAACTCATAGCTACCTATAGGAAAGAGTAGAACTACCCATAGGGATTCCAAGACTGTAAATCTTTATGGAAGCAGATTGCTGCATCTTTCTCTCACAAGAGCAGCTGGTGGGTTCGAACAACCGACCTTTTGGTTAGCAGCCTGGTGCTAACTACTACATCACCAGGGCTCCTTCTACTCATCTTAGGAGGAATAAGTTTCTTATTTAAGACTTTCTTATTTGAACCTTGGCTTAAAACAAGAACCAAAATAATAATTGAATCTTTTTTTCTAGGTCTTTCAGCGGCCCAGCGGAAGTTTGCTCACTCACTGAGAGACTTTAAATTTGAGTTTATCGGTGATGCAGAGACAGATGATGAACGCTGTATAGGTATGTAAGAATGAGGTGTTGTTTTGCTCCACTTTGCTTTGGCCATCAACTAGTAATTTCTTTCTGCTTACAGATGCTTCCTTACGTGAATTTTCAAATTTTTTGAAGAATCTGGAAGAACAGAGAGAAATTATGGTGAGTGGAGGGATGTGAACTCACAGGTCCAACTTTACATGAGGAAAATCTGGGTTGAGTAGCTGGTTTTGATAGAAGTTTTGATGCATTTATCCATGCATGAAGTAGTGTGTTGTAGTGAAAAGAGCCCTGTGTGAGGTGTCGGGAGCCCCGATTTCTAGTTCCCCAATGATGCTAACAATGGCGTGATCTTGGATAGGTTGGTGGACCTCTAAACCAAGGCCTGTTTCTTCATCTTTAAAATGGTGGATTGGACTAAATCATTACTTTCTAGTGTTTTGTTAGCAATGGAACACTTTTTAATGTATCAAGTAGGTAAAAGGAAGACCAAAGAAGAATTGACACATTTATTGTAGAGTTGGCAAAGAATATTGAATATACCATGGTCTGCCAGAAGAATGAACAAATCTGTCTTGGAAGAAGTACAGCCAGAATGCTCCTTAGAAGCAAGGGTGGTAAGACTTCATCTTGCTTACTTTGGACATGTTGTCAGGAGGGACCAATTGCCGGAGAAAGATATGCTGATAAAAAAGAGTATCAGGGAGAAAGAAGGAGACCATCAATGAGATGGATTGACACAGTGACTGTAACAGTGGATTAAAACATATCAATGATTGTGAGGATGATGCAGGACTGGGCAGCGTTTTGTTTCTGTTATACATAAGGTCATTATAATTCAGAGTGACTTGATGACACCTAATAAAAGCAACAGATAGAAACAGAAAAGCTTATCTGGAAAGAGAGGGACAGCAGAGGAATATCGGAGTCTGACTCATGGACTCACACCTCTAGAATTCTAGACTGTGGAGGGGAGAGAACTCAAGCCTGGCAGTGCTTGAATACAACTTTGCCTTGAGATTCATGATCATAAAAACAATAATAATAGCTACCCTCCTTTGGTGATCTCTGTGTGCCCAGGGCTCTGCTGAGTGCATTGGTGGATGACCTCATTTTAGTTGTACTCCTGTATCAGTGATGAATTTTGGGAGTACTGAATAATATTTGCCTACCTTTGTTAAAAGCTTTCACTTCCTTTTTAATGAGTGATATTCATTCATTCAATAACGATTTATAGTAGAATTGCCACCAGATTACACTAACTATTCTCATAGTTTTTCCAGGACTTTTAAATTTTATTATATTTATTTTATTTTTGTTGTTGAGAATATACACAGCAGAACATACAGTAATTGAACAATGTCTACGTGTACAATTCAGTGATACCGATCACATTCTTTGAGTTGTATAATTTTCCAGGCTTTTAAAAACATACAGATTTTTTCCTATGTTCTTGGGCATGAATTGTTGTTGATAGATGCCATCGAGTTGGTTCCAACTCATAGCGATCCTGTGTACAACAGAATGAGACTTTGCTTGGTCCTATGCCATCCTCTAATCCACCAGCTTCTCCTTGGAAGCCCTATGGGGAAGTCTGCTCTATTCTGCAGGGTCGCTATGAGTCAGAATCGACTCGATGGCAACAGGTTCCCCCCACCAAATGGTGCCATCCTCACAATTGTTGCTGTATTTGAACCCAACCCAGCCACTGTCTCAGTCCATCTTGTTGAGGGTCTTCCTCTTTTTCACTGACCCTCTATTTTACCAAGCATGATGTCTTTCTCCAGGGACTGGTCCCTCTTGATAACATGTCCAGAGTACATGAGACGTAGTCTCCCCGTCCTCGCTTCTAAGAAGCGTTCTGGCTGTACTGCTTCCAAGACAGATTTGTTAGTTCTTCTGGAAGTCCATGGTATAGTTAGCATTCTTCCCCAACACCATAATTCAAAGGCATCAATTCTTCTTCTGTCTTCCTTATTCATTGTCTAGCTTTCGCATGCATATGAGGTGATTGACAACACCATGGCTTGAGTCAGGTGCACCTTAGTCCTCAAAGTGACATCTTTACTTTCTAACACTTTAAAGAGTTCTTTTAAGTGACCATGAGTTGTACCTAGGATTACATTAAAGTGTAAGTGTGTGCGTATGTGCAGATGTAGTAGTAATAGCTGTATCTAGCATGATAGCTGCAATAGTTAGTATCTGTGTGCCAGGTACTGTTCGAAGTTGTTTACCTAATACTAAGTCATTTAATTCTCATGTATGCTTTATGAGATACATATTGTTACTACTTCCCTTATTGTGTTAGTTATCTAGTGCTGCTATAACAGAAATACCACGAGTGGATGGTGCCATGGATTGATTGTGTCCCCCCAAAGATATGTATCCATTTGACTAAGCCATGATTCCCAGCATTGTGTGATTGTCCACCATTTTGTCATCTGATGTGATTTTCCTATGTGTTATAAATCCTATCTCTATAACATTGATGAGATGGGATTAGTGACGGTTATATTAATGAGACAGGACTCAGTCTACAAGATTAGATTGTGTCTTGAGCCAAGTTCTTTTGAGATATAAAAGAGAGAAGTGAACAGAGAGGCAGGAGAACCTCATACCACCAAGAAAGCAGCACCAGGAGCAAAGTACGTCCTTTGGACCCGCGGTCTCTGCACTAAGAAGCTCCTAGTCCAGGGAAAGATTGAAGACAAGGACCTTCCTCCAGAGCTGACGGAGACAGAAAGCCTTCCCTTGGAGCTGGTGCCCTAAATTCAGACTTCTTGCCTCCTAGACTGTGAGAAAATAAACTTCTGGTTGTTGAAGCCATCCACTTGTGGTATTTCTGTTAGAGCAGCACTAGATAACTAAAACAGATGGCTTCAACAACCAGAAGTTTATTCTCTCACAGTCTAGGAGGCTAGAAGTCCAGATTCAGGGCGTCAGCTCCAGGGGAAGGCTCTCTCTCTCTGTTGGCTCTGGAGGAAGGTCCTTGTCATCAGTCTTCCCCTGGACTAGGAACTTCTCAGCACAGGAATCTTGGATCCAAAGGATGCACTCTACTCTCAGTGCTGCTTTCTTGGTGGTATGAGGTCCTCATGTCTCTCTGCTCATTTCTGTCTTTTATATCTCTAAAGAGATTGGTTCAAGACACATTCCGGTCTTGTAGATTGAGTCCTGCCTCATTAACATAATTGCCACTAATCCCATCTCATCAACATCATAGAAATAGGATTTACAACACATAGGAAAATCATATCAGATGACAAAATGGTGGACAATCACACAATACTGAGAATCATGGTCTAGCCAAATGGATACACATATTTTTGGGGGACACAATTCAATCCATGACACTTACAGATGAGGGAACTGAGGCTCAGTACCTTGCTCAAATTCACCTAGCTACTAAGAGGTCGAGCTGGTGCCTGATAAGAACCAGCCACTCTGAACCACTGCCATTGCTTCCCGCTTCATAGGTGTTACTGTAATCTCTGAGGGATGTCCTTCAGGTTGGTGGCAAGTGGGGATCGCTGTCTGGTAGAGTTGCAGTAGGGGAAGAAGGAGGAGGAGGACACTGATTTTGATTTAAAAAGTGATGGGACATACATCCTGTAAAAGCCTTAGTATAATTTGCACTGTTCTGTGAGTTCTGAAATGATTTGTAATAATTTAAATATCATAGAGGGAATGTGAAGGTACCTTGGTCTCATTAGTTTTTCTGGCACAAACTGACAGACTCAACCATTACTCATGTGATCCTGTAGTCATCGATTTTTTAGGTGTTTGGAAAGACTAAATGTGATAGCGGATAAAAATAGTGTCATGATGTCACCTTTCTACTACATAAAGTCTCTGTGTGTGTGTGTGTGTTTGTATGGTGATGAAGGAACATGTTCTCAATTTATGTTAATAGTTTTAACTTCGGTGTTCTCGCAGCCTCTTTGATATTTGGTTGTACTTCCAAGCCACTTTCCTGAAAACTTGAGCATTCATTAAAAATTCATTGCTTGCCATTTATGTTGCAGTTACTGTTTTACAGTCTAGGGGCTTGGTGACAAACAAAGCAAAGTCCTTGAGCACATGGGGGTTACATTCTAGAAAGGGGAGGTGATAAATAAATATATAATACATTGTCAGGCATTGGTAAGTGCTACAACACTAAATAAAAGTGGAGTAAGGGGCCAGAGAGTGGGGTGGGATACTATTATATATAAGGTGGTGAGGAAGGCTTTATTCAGTAGAAACCTGTATTAAGCATCTGGGGAAAGAGTTCCGGGCAGGGTGGTGCTTTATTTTAGTTCTACAGAAATCCTGTGTGACCACTGTCTGTCTTGAGATTCTATTTCTCCTTTATGTTCCTTGAGGTGAATTGACTAGGTCAAAAAACTGAAAGGTGGTTTAAGCGCCAGGCTGTCTGATATAGATAGCATGGTTAACAGAGCTGTTGTCAGCTGACTTATTGATTTAATCTTCAGCTGTGGTGGAGGTTGATAGAGTTTTAGGTAGGACAAGGGTGACAAGCTTGAGTTTCCAGTGCAGGACAGAAGGGAGAATAGGATGACTGTATAAGGCTATGAACTTCAGAGAGGAATGATACAGTCTGTTACAAGTTACAACCTATTTGTGGGAACAGAAGCACCTGCTAAATAGTAGGAAGCTGGTATAAAGGCTGAAAGGAACAGGAGGCAGCTACAAACAACTATAGAATTGACAGGACACTTAAAACTTTTTTGTTTGGAAAATTGCAAGCGTGTATAAAAGTAAAGAGAAAAAATAAACCATATGTATTCAACATCCAGCTTCAGTAACTACTGCCACATACCAGTCTTGTTACTTCTGTACCCTCACTACTCCCGCCATTATTTTGTTGGGAAGCCAAGCATCATGTAATTTCATCCATAAATACCTCAAAGTATCTCTAAAAGATGACTTAAAAAACACAGAAAACCACAATATCCGTATTATACCTAAAACAAACAATAATTCCTTAATTATCAAAGAAGTAGTGTTCACATTTTCCTGATGTTGTTCTTACATGCTGTCGAGTCAGTTCTTACTCATAGTGATCCCGTGTACAACAGAACAAAATACTGCCCAGTCCTGCATCATCCTCATAATTGTTGTTATGTTTGAGGCCATTGTTGCAGCCACTGTGTCAATCCATCTCATCGAGGGTCTTCCTCTTTTTCACTGACCCTCTACTTCACCAAGCACGATGTCCTTCTCCAGGGACTGGTCCCTCCTGATAACTTGTCCAAAGTACGTGAGTCGAAGTCTCATCATTGTCGCTTCCAAGGAGCATTCTAGCTGTATTTCTTCCAAGACAGATTTTGTTCGTTCTTCTGGAAGTTAATGGTATATTCAGTATTCTTCTCCAACACCATAATTCAAAGGCATCAATTCTTCTGTCTTATTCATTGTCCAGGTTTCACATGCATATGTGGTGATTAAAAATACCATGGCTTGGGTCAGGTGCACCTTAGTCCTCAAAGTGACATCTTTGCTTTTTAACACCTTACAGAGGTCTTTTGCAGCAGATTTGCCCAATGCAATATGTCGTTTGATTTCTTAACTGCTTCTTCCATTGATTGTGGATCCTGATATTTTCCTGATATTTATTCATATTCGCTCCTTTCCTAACTAGCTAGCTATCGGTGTGTTTGAATCTGGATCCAAACACATTGCATTTGGTTGATAGGTTTCAAAGACTCTTTTAATCTATAGGTTCTTCTTCCCCTATTTCTCTCTTTGACAAGAATCCCTAATACTTTTTATTAGCTTAAAAAAAAAGGTACTGCTTCCTGAGTTTTCAGCAGGGCTTTGAAGTGGTTCATTCTGGTTTGAACCACTGTTGAGAATTTGCATTTCTAGCCAGTTCCAGGTGATGCTAATGCTGCTGGTTAGGGACCAATTCTGACAACAACTAGTGGAGCAGTGGTTCTTAAAAATTCATTATACATAAGAATCACCTCAGGATCTTGTTAAAATGTAGATTCTCATTCAGTGTGTCTGGGGTGGAAATGCAAATTTTCAGCAGGGGTTCTCACTGGATGGCACTGGTTCAAAGTCCTAATTATCAGTGAGTTATAATAATGAAATCAATAAACGTTAAAAAGTTTGACAATTAACCCATATTATCATTATTCGACTGCTTCTGTCTAGGTAGTCACTGCAAATTGCATGAGATCATTATGGCTACCTTTGTTTCTTCAAAATGCATTGGAATCTTAATTTAAAAAAAAAAAAAGGCTTTCATGTTTTACTTGACACCAGCCTTAAACTTCTGAATAAGAAAAGATACCTTCCTCAAGAAATTTCCAGTCTGGTCCCGGAGAATAACTGGTAAAAAGCTAATTAAAATGTATTGTACCAAGTGCTATCTATAACAAAGGTGTAGAATGTGTGTAAACATGGCGTGGGGAGCCACTAAGTCTGTAATCATCAGAAAAGACTTTATGGAAGAAGTAGTATTTGATCTGGGAGTCTGTGGCACTGGGAAGCAGAACTTTACATAGAACCCAACAAGCTCAGATCTTCAGAACATAGTGAAAAGGAGGAGATAAAGAAGGTTATTAAACAGCCACAGTGGATGTCAGTGCATTTTAATAACTTTCTAAAACTCTTGTTTTACTTAAAATTATTATAAACTAGCAGCATGTTAAAAGTCACAAATTAAAAAAAAAAAAAAAAAAAAAAAGCAAAATGACAGCTGTAAAATGGAGGTAGAAATCGTTGAAAATTAGTCCCAAGAACTTAAACTCTTAGTGGTCACTTAATCTTTAAAAAAAATTAGTTTACTATTCTCTGATGTTTTAAATTAAATGATGGCACAGCATAATAATTTGATATTTTTAATTAAGGCTGATTCATTAAACTGTTAAAATTGGTTTTCATATAATCTGTGTGTTAGAAGGCAAAGACCAATGGCAAACATTTAAAAAAGCTTTCCGTATTCTAAAAATGTTAAAATAGGACTTAGGTCTTTAAAATCATCTATCTGGAAGCGCAGTGGTCTGAAACAAGTTTTTCCTTTTTGATTTTGAACAACCAAGCATATATGTTCATGTACCAAATCTGTTTACCTAGATAGGCTATGTTATTCAACAGATAATACTGTGTGCCTACTACATCCAAATCTCTCTTGGAAGAAGTACACCCAGAATAATCCTTAAAAGTGAGAATGATGAGACATTGTTTCACATACTTTTGAAATGTTGTGAGGAGGGACCAGTCCTTGGAGAAGGATATCATGCTTGGTAAAGTAGATGGTCAGGGAAAAAGAGATGGATTGACACAGTGGCTGCAACAATGGGCTCAAACATAGCAATGATTGTGAGTATGGTGCAAGACCAGGCAGTGTTTTGTTCTGTTGTACATAGGGTCACTATGAGTTGGAACTGGTTCGAGGGCATCTAACAACAACTACATCTAACCACTGTGCCATGTGTTACAAAGATGAAGACATAGTTCCTTCCTTTGTCCATTGGGGGAGATGGCGAGAACATGTAAGTTCAGTATACTTTGTGGTAACAGAGTGATTGGGAAGTTTAGGTAAGATGTTTTGGAGAGAAGATTCCTGAGCTGAGTTGAAGGATGAATCAGAATTAGCCAAGTAAAGAAAGATGGAATTGAAACTCTACCTATTTCAGGGAGAAAACTGGTTGCATTTGAGAAAGGAGGGATATTTTTGCGTATCTCCTCTACTAGTGTCTGGCCTTGTTGATATTAAAGCAGATTGTTGAGAGGGAAGTAGAAAGAAGGCCAGTTAAGAAGTCAGACTGTTTCCTTCTATGCACAAAAGTTCAGTTTCTATGAATCGATGTGGCCAGCCCTTTAAAAAGCCAACATTGTCTTTTTGAGGACAGCGCTTTCAAATGAGTAGTTTTTATTGATAGTGTTGCCAGCCCTGATTGAATTGGGGGTGGGATACAGTTAGTGGCTGGAATTGCTGTGTTCACTTCTGTGCATGTACTCGTAAGAAACCACAGTGTGGTGTTTTGTTGCCAGAATTCTGGAGATGTTCTCTCTGGCATAGCAGAACATGTTGTACTTATCTGAGGTAGGCAGCCGTCCAGGAATTTAAGGACTTTTAAAATAGTGCTGTAGTGTTTATGATGTTCTTTTAAAAGCTCTTCACATTGTATTTACTTCTCTACATGTATACTTCTATCAGATTATTTGGTTTTTCTTCCTAGCCTAAGAATGATTGCTTACTTCCTGAGGGTTGTGGCAAATCGAGGCAGTTGTATGAGGCCCAGTTTGTGCTTGTCTACCCACCTAAAAGTTGACAGAACCCACCCAGTGACACCATGGAAGAGAAGCCTGGCAATCTACTTCTGTAAAGTTACAGCCAAGAAAACCCTGTGTAACCCACCTGTAATACATATGGTTACCGTAAGTTGCAGTCGACTCCATGGCAGTAGGTTTTTTTTTTTTTTTCCCGTATGAGGTTTAGAAGGCTTCAGATAGGAGGAGATGCCATCAGAGAGAAAGGTAGATCTTATGAGATGGTGCATCAAAAACATGCCTGTGATGTTGCTACTCATCATGTTCCTGTCATTCAGAAGGTGCCAGAGACAGGAGTGGGCCGGCAAACAGAAGTGAGGAGACATCTTGTCCACCAGCTGCATCCCTTCCCTCACTGGACAGAAAGACCCTTTGCGTACACAGGCTCTTTAGGCTTTAGACACCCTCTCCTTATTTATTTATTTTTATGTTGTTTCCGCACTACAAAGTTCACCCCTGTGAAAACACGCGGCCGGGGGACACCTGTTGGGTGATTTGCCCTGAGTTTATATCCCAAAAGAGAAGGCACTGTGTTTCTGGGTAGCAGAGGCTTTTGCTAACAGTTTAGATGGCTGCAGGGAGGACACAATGCATGTTCCTGAACTTACTTGCTTCACTCTCTTCTCATCATTTCTTTCATTGTCTCAAGTCTCTTACAGAATCATGTGGTTAAGTGATTTTTTTTTTTAATTGTGCTTTAGGTGAAGGTTTACAGAGCAAATTGGTTTCTCAGTAAACAATTAATATACATATTGTTTTATGACATTGGTTGCCAACCCTGTGACGTGTCAATACTCTCCCCTTCTTGACCTTGGCTTCCCCATTTCCATTCGTCCAGCTTTCCTGTCCCCTCCTGCCTTCTCATCCTTGCCCCTGAGCTGGTGTGCTCATTTAGTCTTGTATACGTGCTTGAGCTATGTGTATTATTGTTTGTTTTATGGGCCTATCTAATCTTTGGCTGAAGGGTGAACCTCAAGAGTGACTTTAGTACTGAGTTAAAAGGGGGTCCGGGGGCTATAGTCTCGGGGTTTCTCCAGTCTCTGTCAGACCAGTAAGTTTGGTCTTTTTTTGTGAGTTTGAATTTTCTTCTACGTTTTTCTCCAGCTCTGTTCGGGACCCTCTATTGTGATCCCTGTCAGAGCAGTCAGTGGTGGTAGTCGGGCACCATTTAGTTGTGCTGGACTCAGTCTGGTGTGTAGTTATGTGGTTTCCATAACTTTTTGGTTTTTGATACTGGTTTTTGTTACACGTTTTCTATTTTTTTTTTTAAATGCTATGTGATATTATGAAAACCATATATATTGGTTAAAATTAATAAAAGTTATTTTACTTTTCAGGAAAGAATATCAAGATATACTTTCTTTAGTATATCTTAGGACAGTGGTTCTCAAAGTGTGGCCTCTGGTCCAGCAGCATCGGCATTACCTGGGAACCATATTAGAAATGCAAATTCTCAGAGCTGACGCCTGATCTACTGAATCAGAAATCTGGGGTGGGCCCATTGGTCTGTGTTTTAACAGCCCTCCAGGTGATTTTGAAGCATGCTTAAACTTGAGAACCACTGCCCTAGGGTGTCAGTTGAAATCTCTGTTGGCAATTCTTGCCTCAGAGCTAGATCTCTTTGAAAGTTGGATATGTTTGCTTTTTAATGAAGTTGTGCCTACCAGGATGTTAAAATAATCTTTAAAAGTCTTAAGCTTTTACCTGTCATTTCCAAAGGATTTGAGACTATATCTAGGTTATTTTAATGGAACAGGTTTTTGCTGTTAGGAATTTTAGTCTACTTAATTAGTGTTTAGTATTGATTGTGAATTCCCAGATGGCATTAGATGCCATTGAAAAGATTATGGCCTGTAGTTCCCCTTATTATAGTTATAATATTTATGTGATAAAGCAAACCTGTTTTAATCAGTTCTTTTACAGAAAAGGTGATACGTTTTTAGATGGAATTCTGTTGGCAGCCACATTCAGAATGGGAAAAAAAATCCATCTTGAACTTATTTATGAAAATATTTCTCTGTTTGCTTTGGAAGTTGTTCATGACCTCACTTTATGAAGATTGTTTGTCTTTGAAAATGACCTTTACAATTGGACAACATTGGTTTTTCATATAAATCATGTTTTTTCCCCTGTAAACCCATTGTAATTCAGTCAGATACAGACATCATTGTAAAACCTGTTTTTAAGGAATATATCTTTTGAGAATTTAGTTTTTACTGGCCCAGAACCCACAGAGATTATGATCAACACTAACCCAATTCAGAATTCTGAATGAGGGAGAATTGCCTTAGGCGAGGGGCCTGGATTCTTCCTGGATCCCTTTCCATGTGTGGCCTTGCCCTGTGACTCAATGTCTTCCCTCTTGGTGGCTCATCCTCATCTGGAGCCAGCCTTGTCATCCTCACATCTACTTCCCTATTGAAACTTACATTTCCTATATTTTATATCCTGGGGACCTGTTCTGTGTTTCTGAGGAATCAGGAAGCTTCTCTGAAAAACCAGTTTATACTTTGGTAAAAGGTCAAAAGATAACCCATGCATCAGAAAAGGGCTGGAGATCTCACCTCTTTGTTGGTCAAAGGCTAAGGTGTCCTTGTCTGAACACTTCTTTTTTTCTTTTCTTTGATTCACAGTTTACTGCCTTATTATATATACTAGGTTCCATTTCAAGCTATGCCACTGAGTAAGAGTTTTCAATTCAGAAATTAAAATCTTCTCTTAGTTAAAACTGAAAACACAAAATTTCAACTCTGCCTTGTGATACTTTTACAGCTTTCTGACAGGCTTATTTTTTACTTCTGTGGGGTTTTAATCCCTCTCATAATGTTCTGCCCAAGTATTTATTTTGATTAAAAAATAGAAGCTAGGCCCTTATTGTCCCTCACACACAGAAGAAAGAAGACCAAGGCTAAATATCTGCACATCCTTACGTATGTAGCTCATTCCTAATATACCCAGTAGCTTTTGCTTTAAGGTTCTCAAAAAAATGTGTTCTGGCAGACTCTGATTTAAATAATCTGAGTAAAATTGTTACTTTCTTCTTTCAATAAACGTCCTTCAAAATGGATACTTTTCTTTTGCAAATAAATACTAAGATATTTATTCACAGACAGTAGATACTGTAGGAATGTTAAAATTTATGATAAATTGACTTTAGTGTTTTTCTTTTTTTTAAAGCCAGGTCATAGCCAAATATTCAAGGAATTAAGTTTTCAGAACGTCAGCTCACATCCTCTTATTTTGTTAGGTGTCAAGCTATTCAACGTTTAGAATTAAAAGTTAATAAAAAAACTCTTAATGGGAACTTTTTGTTCTTCATCTATCTGAATGAAAGCAGAAGTGGGAATTGAACTAGTGAACGTGGGATATGTATTTCAAAAATTATGGGTTTTGGGCTATTAAAGGAGCCCTGGTGTTGCAGTGGTTAAAGTGCTCCACTGCCGACCAAAAGGTCGATGATTGGAACCCACCAGCTGCTCTGCCGGGGAAAGATGTGGCAGTCTGCTTCAGTAAAGATTACAGCCTTGGAAACCCTACCGGGCAGTTCTACTCTGTCCTGTAGGGTCACTGTGAGTCAGAATCAACTCCATGGCAATGAGTGGGCTATTAAGTGAAATGGTCATGGCCTGAAATAATTAGGCATTCAAGGGACCATTTCATATTAATTAGTTCCTAATTTTCAGGTTTAAACTTATAGAATTAATTTGCAGCAACTCTTCACCGATGTCCCAAGTAGAGCTTTGTGTTTGAATTCATTAAGATTCTCAATAGTTCTTAGCTAGTGAGTTTGAGATATTACCACTATAAAATTTAATTTTAGTCTTTATGTGATTTTTTTCTACAAGGAGGATTATATTTACTTGAACTGTGCTTAAAAAATGAAATATCATAATGGGATTTATTTATTTGGAAGTTAAAATTGCTTCCAGTACTCCCGACCTCTTTGTACTTAATTGTGTCAAGTCAGTAGGAGCAAGTATTGTTCCTTCTTTATTGTTGAGAATGTTCAGGTAACAAAAGGAAATTCTTTTATTTTTTATGGTCTAAGAACAGAACTAGTTAGGGCAGAGCCAGCATGAGAAAATATTGGCCTCCTCTTTGTCACTGAAGCACGGCTCTTATAGCAAAACTAGTTGTGAAACCTTTTCAATTTTTGTCCATATCAGAGTCTTTTGACTCTCTCCTCTCTAGCTTTTTTTTTTATTATACTTCAGGTATGGCAAAAAAAGTGGTAGCATTTTATTGTTCATTTTAATCTTCATATTAAAACTTGAGCCTGGACTGATGGGAGAAGAGAGAATACAGGGAAAGACTGACTAGATGCAGAAAGAGGTTCCAGAAGATGAGTGTTAATTAAAAATGATTTGATTTACAAAAGCTAAGAAGTTTCCTAAATACAACCAAATACTTCGAGGGACAGAGTAGCAGGGGCGGGGGTCTGAGGACCATGGTTTCAGGGGACATCTAGGTCAATCGGCGTAACAAAGTTAATTAAGAAAACGTACTGCATCTCACTTTGGTGAGTGGCATCTAGGGTCCTAAATGGTAGCGAGTGGCCATCTAATAGGCATCAATTGGTCCAACCCATCTGGAGCAAAGGAGAATGAAGAACACCAAAGACACAAGGAAAATGTTAGCCCAAGAGACAGAAAGGGCCACATAAACTAGAGACTCCATCAGCCTGAGACCAGAAGAACTAGATGGTACCTGGCTACCACCAAAGACCGACCTGAGAAGGAACACAGCAGAGAGTCCCTGATGGAGCAGGAGAAAAGTGGGGTGCAGAACTCAAATTCCTCCTCAAGACTAGACTTAATGATTTGACTGAGACTAGAGGGACCCCGGAAGACATGGCCCCTGGACTCTCTCTTAGCCCAAAACTGAAACCATTCCCGAGGCCAACTCTTCAGATAAAGATTACACTCAACTATGGGACATAAAATGATACTCGTGAAGAGTGTGCTTCTTAGCTCAAGAAGATACATGAGACTAAATGGGCAGCTCCTGTCTAGAGGCAAGATGAGAAGGCAGAAGGAGACAGGAGCTGGTTGACTGGACATGGGAAATCTGGGGTGGAAAGGAGGAGTATGCTGTCACATTATAGGGAGAGCAACAAGGGTCACATAACAATGTGTGTATAAATTTTTCTGCACTTGAACTAACTTGAACTGTAAACTTACACTTAAAGCACAATAAAAAAGAAAAGTATTAAAAAAAATGAGTTGGTTTATTGGGGGAAAATCTTGTTTAGGAATATTGAGAAATGTGCTGGAAGCATTTTGACAAGATTGTTTAAGGTTCTGAAATTTTTTAAGTGTTAATTCTTAATGAGTCTAGATTCTCAGTTGCAGGCTCTAGTTATTTTGATCAGAAAGAGAATTTATTGAAGAGGATTAGGTAGCTTGCAGTATCTTTGGTCCCTTGGTGGTGCAAATGGTTTGTGCTTGACATCTAACCTAAAAGTTGGCAGTTCAAATCCAACCAGCAGCCCCAGAGAAGAAAGGCCCGTCAATTTATGTCTGCAAAGATTGTTGTTAGGTGCTGCCAAGTCAATTTTCGACTCTTAACGACCCCCTGTGATAGAGTAGGACTGCCCAAAAGTTTTTCTAGGCTGTCGTCTTTATGGGAGCAGATCACCTGGTCTTTCTCCTGTGGAGCCACTTGGTTGGTTCAGACTGCCAACCTTTTGGTTAACAGCCTGGCAATCTGCTTCCGCAAAGATTACAACCATGAAAACGCTATGAGCAGTTCTACTCTGTAACACATGTGATTGCTATGAGTTGTAGTCCACTCGATGACAGTGGGTTTGGGTTTTTTGGTTTCTTTTTTGCATTTTCTTTAAAAGGCTTTGAGAATTAGTAATAATGGTCAGAGTTGTACCACAGAGCTGGGCTGGAGAAGATTCCACTACCATTGCCACTGGATATAAACACTACTGACCTTGGTGCTGCTGGTAGATCTCTGCCTCTGGACATGAGTAGTTGCCACCACCTCACCAGGATCTCTGGTTTTTCAAGGCACTTGCTTCCAAATCAAAGTCTTGGGTGGGAGCATCTGGTTAGTGGAACTTAGGCCATATGGTAGGGCCTCACTAGGAAAGCAAGTGTCTGTCATTTCAGCTTCTATACTGGGAGGTAGGTTCTGCCTCATTAGATGGGAGAATTCCTCAAATATAGGAAGGGGTTTCAAGTGCTGGATAGCCCAAAATGACAGATGCCTACTACCTATAATGTATGTGCCTGATTGTAAGGCAATACCATTTCCCATGAGAATATTAAACAAAAAAATTTTTTTTTGCTAAGTTGAATGTATAAACTTTTAGGTATGTATATGTATGTCTACTAGAGAATCAGATGTCTACTTTCATTCTTCAGTTGATTAATTGTATGTGTATATTTTGAAATTAAATAACATATAAAATCAATTATACTTTAGAAATGTTTTCCCCACTCATTTCATAAAAAAAGTTAGTCTGGCTCTTGACATGCATTCTTGACATTAGCATATTTATTACTAGAACATATTCCGAATTTTTCAGCACAGCTTTCTAGAGCACCTCATGGCCACATCTGTCTGAGTTCTTTGAGATATAGCATCTTTCAAAATGTGCATGATGCTTCCACTGGAAATTTTATCTCAAGCTACGAGTACCTATTTGCAGCACTTTTGGAAAGTTTCTTTCAAAAATTGTTCTTTAGCTGTGTTTTCATGATTTTCTTAATGTAACTACTTATTCCTCTTTAAAATGATTTTTACAAAACACTGGACACATGATTTTGAGATCATATCCAGAATGATGATTAAGTCTCTGTTAAATTTCTTTGCTTCTTCTTGTTCTTGTAACTCAGTCCTGTTTGTTGGTTTCCAGTATCTGAAACTAGCCATGAATGGGGCCGTTTCAGGTTAAGCTTCCTCAAACAGTTCTTTGTTGATCAAAATAATGGAAAATATACTTCCTTAAAGGAGACTCTGTAAGAATTCTTATATAAGGCAAGTCCTTCTTTCCTTGGTTCTGTTTCTAGGAAAAATAAGGAGTATGTGCTGAATGATTTCTTTGCCACTACTCTAAGCATTGGAATTGAAAAGTAGAGTGTTTAGTCTGGTGAAATGAGAAGTATCTTGAAGGTCATGGGAGAAAACAGTAGAAATCCTCCTTTGCTCTCAGATTATGCTTTCCTCTGGGGCCAGGAACACTTGGAATCCAGGCTTAAAATAACAAGGGCCGTGGGGAACAGACATAATTCCTTCTGTTTCATCAGACTCAATCCATCTTTGTTAGTACTGAGTGATTAGAAAGCATGATTTTGTATTAATATTGACTTATTCATTGTTTTATCTAGATTGAGACTTTAAAAAATTGTTATTAGAGGTATCGTAGGATGTAGGTATGCCTTTGTTATCCTCTTACTGAGTAAAGGTTTCTAGCCCTAACCCCTATTCTCTTTGGAAATTACAATATTAGAACTTAGACTTTGCTCTCAAATGTGGGAAAAATTTGAACTAGCTGCAGTGGCTCCTCCCCACAGCAGAGTCTGATTTTCTGCTGGTCAGCAATTACTGTCCACAGATTTCTTAGCTTTAGTTTGAACTGTGGAGATAGGTAAAGATACCATCTTACTTTTCCTTTTTGGACTTCTAGCGTTCTTATATCCAAATGTCTAATGAAAAGGGATTTTGGACTTGGGTAGTTGTGGGAAAAAAAATTATCCCTCACAATAATCTTGTTCTTTTGCTTTGATTTGTGACATTCTAATGGCTTCTGTGGTTCACCGTCGTAGCATTATAAGGGGACGTTCAGATGAAGTTTACCCTTCTTCTCACAACTCATTTAGAATCCCAGAATCATAGAAATGGGTAGGAGTTCAGAGGTGTCCTTGGCCAACTTTCTACCAGTGCAGGAATCTGTGATAGCATATCCCTGGACATTGGTTATCTAGCCTCTCCTTGTTTATGTGGAAGGAGCTGGAACTCACTACTTTGCAAGGCAGCCTGGTCCTTTATTGTTCTTGTCGAGTTCCTCTTGAAAGCAAACCCAAATCTGCCACTGTGTGACTTCTACTCCTTAGAGCTGATTTTGCCCTATTTAAGCAAATCAAAACAATTTTTTGTTGTTTCAAGTAGTAGCTATTTAAATATTTAAAGACAGCTTTCATGGTCCCTCTAACTGTTCTTTTCCTCCCCACTCGCATTAAATACTCTGGTTTCTTTACCTATTCCTCCTAAGCCTGTTCAGCATCTTGGTTACTTACTTGTTTTACGAAAATGTCTCTTTTAAAATATGGTAAGCATAACTGTTCAGACAGGTCCTGATCTGTTGGAACACAGTTGAATAGGTACCTTGTTTGGATTTGAACAACATGTGTAACCTATGTATGTGTTAGTTATTTTGGGACAGTTTGTGGCTCCTTTGGCTCATATTGAGCTTCCAGTTAAATAAAAATTTTAAGGGCTTAACCCCTCTATTAAATTCACATAAAATGTTGTTAAGTCATTGTTTACACTTGAACAATTAACAGTTTAGCCAGGTAAAATGCATTGAAGCCCAGTAGATTGCTTATCCCAGGTAAATTTTATGGCCAAACCCAAAACTAAACCCACTGCCAACAAGTTGATTCCAACTCAAAGCAACCCCGTAGAGTTTCTGAGGCTGTAAACCTCTATGGAGCCAGACTGCCATCTTCCCCCCACAGAATGGCTGGTGAGTTCGAACCACTGACCTTTCAGTTAGCAGTGGATCACTTTAACTGCTGCACCACACCACTTTTGAATTCCTCTTGCCAGCTTGAGAACTGTTTGAACTGTGATTCTCTTATCCAATATCAAGCCTTCTCTCCAAACTTTTAGTCTGCTGCAATATGGTAAATTGTATTTACAAAAATATACAATTGTGTAAGAGCAAGTAGAACATCTTATGCCATGATACTCAAGATGATTTTCAGGCAGATGTTGGTAAAACTATGAACCGTGGGCCTCATGTTTTTTAAAATAAAGTTTTATTGAAATATTCATTTATGTATTATCTGTGACTGCTTTTGTATTACAGTGGCAAAATTGAGTAGTTGTGACAGAGGCCATATGGTTGTGAAGCCTAAATTATTTACTACCTGGCCCTTCACTGAAAGAGTTGGTTGACCCTCCCTCTAAGGTGAGAGCAGCTGATTAATTAACATGTTTCATTGTTCATGTAGCTGCTTTCCAGTTCTAGGCTAAACTGTATAACCCTTTCCAAGGCTCATTAGCAAAGGAAGGCATTTTGTGACTTCTCATTGTGTCTGATTGAAGTATTTTATGGGAAAAAAGATGGTTATATAATCTTATAGATATGATTATAAAACTACATTCTATATTTGCTTTTTTCTCTCTTGTTAAAAATTGACTGATTTCTAATGAGTCGGTGTTTGAAAGTTTTTCTCAGTATTGTTAATTTAGCTGTCTCTTTGAAATTGGGAAACTGTCATCACCATAAAGTTACCTTTAGAGTTTTAGAGGAGATCCTAGGTTTGTTGTTCATTTGTTTCTGGGGAAGAAGAATCATGTTTTGGCATCAAAAAATGTCAGTAATACTTATTATGAATAAATATTATATAACATTTTTGTGCAATTATAAAAAGAACTGAGAAATTCCATGGTGTCTTCAGTCTGTTTTGAGAAAAAGAAGAAAACAATCCTTGTTGCTCAACCAGTCTTGCCTTACTGAACTGTTAAGTGACTAATTATTTTGTTCTTAAATAGACTTTTTAAGGTTCAGTTCAGATGAAATGAGACTTTCCTAAAGAAGAAAAGTGATAATGAATTTTAATCTTTAAAAAATTTTTAAAAACGCTTTGGTGTACTGGTGTCTATCACAACTATGACTTTTTCTTTTTTAGAAATTTGCTTATTGACCTGCAAACCATAAGGCAGAAAAGAAACCCTCTGTATTCTTTTCCTACACTAGTGTTAGCCCTTGGAGGATATTGCATCAAATTAATTCTCCAAGTGAAAGACAAATATAATGACCTAAAATTGCTCTTGTATAATTTTTGTGGCCTGGTCCTTCTGTAAATGAAAGCTCTAGAATGTTTACTCTGGAGTACAGAGTTTTAGAGTTCTCATTTTAAAAGGCCTTCATATGTCTATATTATGGATGCCAACATCTAGCATTTATTGCCATTTCCTAGGTCCCCTTCTGATTGCTAATGGAGTCCATCCAATCTCTCCAGGCTTCTCTTGTGATCCTCCCTGACTTCTTCACCTGGTTCAGTAACACTGAGCTGCTTGTATTTCTGTGCCCTGAAATTGCTCATTTCCCCTCTCTGCCTGGAGTGCCTTTCCTTTATTCTCACCCTTTGCCTGGAGAAAGCCTACTCCTGTTTTTGGCTCAGCTCTACATTATCTCCTCCAGAAGTTTTCTCTTACCCAGGTGGTTTCCTCTTCTGTGCCCCAGCAAACCTGTATAGCTCACCAGTACTGCACATACCACATCATATTATGTGAGGTGTTTGCATCTTTTGCAAATACCCTCACTCTGAGTGAACCTCACCGCCCACATTCTGTGTGTGTTGCTGGAGAAAATTATACAACAAGGTAGATGGGTGTCTTTGTATACTCCTACTCACTTATCTCAACGTGCCTTCAGTACTACCTTGGAATGTTTATGTTTCTCTTGTAAGTGCTCAGCCCACTGTTTGTCATGATACTTTCATTCATTCTCCTCTCTAATCAAGCTTCCTCTCATGCCCAGATTCTCTGTAAGTGATCTTGTCTTGCATTTCATGGAAAAAAATAACCATTGGGTAGCAATTCCCTCAGCTGTGCTTCATGAAATCCACAAGCCCAATTGTATTGGCCCCTGTTTTCTCCTTACTTCCTATTATAATGGAGGGGAGGTCAACCCTCCATACCTGATCAGGGTCCCATCTTCTCCCACCTCAGAGACTTTGAACCATCTTTTCTGTGAGATTCTTCACATGGGCATTTAGACATGCTCTCATCTCTTAAATACCAATCTTCCACCTTAAAAAAAGAAGTAAGCCTGCACTTTACCTTGTGTTTTCTTTCAGTGATTACCCTCTCTCTGTACCTTCCTTCATGATTATGCTTCTGAAGGTTTGTTTCCTAAAATGTCCTCACCTTTCAGTCATGAGGTCACCAGCTCTAGTCTGGCCCTGTACCATATTCTCATTTCCATGGATAATTGCTAAGGTCTCATTCCTTCTTTAACTTCTCAGCAGCTTGCGGTTAACCCCTTTCTTCTTTCATCCAACACCCTAACATCTCCTTCCTAGTCTCCACTGCTGTCTTCTCCTCCTCCTTCTTTTTTCTGACCTAAGTGTTTAGCCTGAGACCTTTTCCTTCTCTCCACTACCACATGCTACTTATCTACTCCCATGACTTCAAAATCCATCTACTTGCTGATGACTACCAGATTTATGTCTCTGATTTACACTTGTCTTCTAGGCTGTGGACCTAAGTCTCTAACACTGTATTTTACTTACCTTTTGGGTGACGCACAACATCTCAAATGTAACATGAGCTTTTCTTGCCCACTTCTAGCTGCTTTTCCTAATGATTTTCCTATTTCAATAAATAGTATTGTTATGCATTCAGTTACTCATGACAAAAATCTGGGAGTGTTCCTGGAAACTTCTACCTTTTCCACATTCAATCCTTCACCAAGTACTGTTTTTAAAATATAATTCGTTTCGTTGTTGTTGAGAATATACACAGCAAAACATACACTAATTCAATAGTTTCTACATGTACCATTTAATGATATTGATTATATTCTTTGAGTAGTGTAAGCATTCTCACCCTCTTTTTCTGAGTTCCCCCCCATTAACATAAATTCACTGGCCCCTAAGATTCCTATCTAATCTTTTGAGTTGCTTTTGTCAGTTTGATCCCATATAGATAGTTCTTAAAAGAGCATAACGCTCAAGGCGGACTTTTTTTTACTAGTTAAGCTAAACTATTCTTTGATTTTAAGAAGACTTCAGGGGATATTTTTGGTTTAAGGTTTAAAGATTATCTCAGGGCAATAGTTTCAGGAGTCCATCCAGCCTACATGGTTCCAGGAAGTCTGGAGGCCATGAGAATTTTAAATTCTGTTTTGCATTTTCCCCCTTTTGATCAGGTTTGATCAAAATGTTCAGTAACAGTAGCTGGGCACCATCCAGTTCTTCTGGTCTCATTGCAGTGGAGGCAGTTGTTCATAGAGGCAATTAGCTACACGTTCCATATCCTCTTCCTATTCCTGACTTTCCTTCTTCCTCTGTTGTTCCAGACAAATAGAGACCAATTGTCATGCCTTGGATGGCCACTTGAAAGCTTTTAAGACCCCAGGCACTATGCATTGCCTAGGGGTAGAAGAAAGGCACTGAACATGTTATTAGGCCAATTAACTGGGATGTCTCATGAAACCATGACCCTAAACCTCCAAACCAAGAAACCAAATCCCATGAGGTTTTTGGTTGTACATAAGCAGCCTCAGCAGCTACTTTTTTTTTTTTTGTCATTATTGTAAATCTGTCATATACCTTTTGCCAATTCAACTTTTTACAGGTGTACGACTTATTGCCAGCAATTACAATAATCAGTTGTGCAATCCTACCTTTAATCAATACAATATTTACATCACCATTAACCCTCCTTTCCCCTCCCTCTCACCCCTGGTAACCACTAATACCCTTTGTTCTGTATACATTTGGCTTTTCTTGTCTTTTTATATAAGTGAGGTGTCTTAATTAGTGCTTCTGTAACAGAAAAACCACAAGTGGATGGCTTTAACAAAGAGAAATTTATTTTCTCATAGTCTAGTAGGCTACAAGTCCAAATTCAGGGCATCAGCTCCAGGGGAATGCTTTCTCTGTCGGCTCTGGAGGAAGGTGCTCTGGAGGAAGGTCCATGTCATCAAGCTTCCTTTGGTCTGGGAGCAGGAACCTCAGGTCCAGAGGACGTCTCTGCTCCTGGCACTGCTTTCTTGGTGGTATGAGATTCCCCTGTGTCTCTGCTCACTTCTCTGTTTTATATCTCAGAAGAGATTGGCTTAAGACACTATCCAGTCTTGTATACCTCATCAGTATAACTGCTGCTAATCCATTTTGTTACATCATGGTGATAGAGTTTATAACATGTAAGAAAATCACATCAGATTACAAAATGGTACAGAGTCATACAATACTGGGAATTATGACACAGCCAAGTTGACATATATTTTGGGGGGGCACAATTCAATCCATGACATGAAGTCATAGAATATTTATCCTTTTGTGATTAACTTGTTTTACTGAGCATAATGTCTTCAAGCTTCATCCATACTGTAGCATGTATCAAGACTTCATTTCTCCTACTGGTTGAGTAGTATTCTATTGTATGTATGTACCACATTTTGTTTATCCATTCATCTGTTGATGGGCATTTAGGTTGTTTCCACCTTTTGGCTATTGTGAATAGTGTTGCAGTGAATATCGGTATATGTAAAAATGGTGTAGTGGGGGCATCTCACTTCCTCTAACTTTACAAAGAGGAGAGAGAATCATCATCAGCATCAACAGCCAAAGGCTGATTAGTATGAGGTGCAGGTCAGACATACCTCCTCTCTTCAGCCTTTTTACAAATTTTGACACCAGTCTTCCCTCTCATAGAACTATAATTCTCTGCTGGGTTTGATAATTCATTGCAGTGGTCACACAGAACTCACAGACAATACTTACGATTATGGGGTTTATTAGGGAAGTATCAGGTTATAATTCACAATACAGTTCTTCGATCGGGATAGCCTCTTCTCATCCATGCCCTCAGGCAGGCCTCTCCCTGGCCCTCTGTCTCTCGGCCCCTTGCTCCATCAGCCCAGCTCTGTCCTGCTCAGGCAAGTGTTACAACTCTTAGCTGCATGGTTCAGCAAGCCCCACTGTGGCCATCTTCCACTGGTCTCCTGGTTCCTGCTGTCTCTGTCTTCTGTGTTATAATATATTTTATATATATTTTGGTTCCGAAGATGTTCTCCCAGTCAGTAGCTTGTCTTTTCACTTTCTTGGTAAAGTCTTTTGATGAACAAAAGTTTTTTTAATTTTTATGGGGTCCCATTTATTTATTTTGTCTTTTGCTATTTGTGCTTTTGTTATTATAATAGATAATTCATTGTTAAAAGCTAGGCCTGACAGCGTTGCCCCTGCTTAGTCTTCTAAGAATTTTATAGTTTTATTTTGCACATTTAGGTCTTTAATCCATTTTGAATTTATTTTTGTGTATGGTGTAAGACATGGATCCTGTTTCATTTTTCTACATGTGGAAATCCAGTTTTCCCAGCACTGTTTATTGACGAGACTTTTCTTTCCCCATTGAAAGAACTTAGTACCCTTGTCAAAAATCAGGTGACTATAGATGTGTGCATTTATTTCTGGACTCTCAGTTCTGTTCCATTAGTCTGTGTGTCTATTGTTATGCCAGTACCAGGCTGTTTTGATTAACTGTAGCTGTACAGTATGTTTTCAGATCAAGAAGTGTGAGTCCTGCTTTGGTTCTTCTCTTTCAACATTGCTTTAGCTACTCAGGATCTCTTGTCATTCCATTTAAAGTTGAAGGTTGGTTTTTCTGTTTCTGTAAAGAAGGCTGTTGGAATTTTGATCAGGATAGCGTTGACATCACCAAGTACTCTTGATCCACCTGTAAATATCTTTCAAGTTGGTCTACTTCTCTCTATTTCTGTTGTCACTACCTTAATCTACATCACTATCATCTCTTGCCTGTACATATGATCATGTCATCTGCTAATAGAGATAGTTTTACGTCTTCCTTTTTAATTTGGATATCTTTTATGTCTTTCTCTTGCTTTATTGCTTTGCTAATAATTTCAATATAATATTGAATAGGAGTGGTGAGAGTGGGCATCCTTATCAATTGTTTCCATTTTCAAAGGGAAAGTTCTCAATATTTCTGCATTGAGTATAATGTTGGCTGTTGATTTTTCGTAAATGCTGTTAATCATGTTGAGGAACTTCCCTTTTATTCCTATCTTGTTAGAGTTTTTATCAAGAAAGGGTACTGGATTTTATTAAATGTCTTTTCTGCATCAATTGAGATGATCGTGTAGTTCTTTTCCTTTGTTCTATTAATGTAGTGTATCACAATGACTGATTTTCTAATGTTAAACCAACCATGCCATGTGTTCCTGGAATAAATCTCACTTGATTATGATGTACAATCCCCTTAATATGCCGTTGGATTCTGTTTGCTAATATTTTGTTTAGAATTTTGGCATCTATATTCATAAGAGATACTGGTCTGTAGTTTTCTTGTGGTGTCTTTGTCTGGTTTTGCTACCAAAGGGTAATGCTGGCTTCATAGAAAGAGAGAGTATTCCTTCTTCCTCTACTTTCGAGAAGGCTTTGAACAGGAGTGGTGTCAGCTCTTCTCTAAATGATTGTTAGAATTCCCCAGTGAAGCTGTTTGGTCCTGGTTTTTCTTTGTTGGGAGCTTTTTTATTACTGATTCAATCTCTTCACTTGTTAGGGGTCTGTTGAGGTTTTCTACTTCGTTTTGAGTCAGTTTAGGTAGGTATGTGCGTCTAGGAATTTGTCCGTTTCACCTAATTTATCAATTTTTTTCAGAGTACAGTTGTTCATAGTATTCTGTTATGACCCTTTTTGCTTCTGTGGGGTCAGTTGTATGTAGTATTCTAGGAACCTCTTGACTAGTCTTTCTACTTCTAATTTTTCTCTCATTGAGATCTTTTTCCTCACTGTAGCCAGGGAAATCTTTAAACAATCTAAATATTATTGTGTTAATTCCCTGCTTAAAAACTTTAGTGGCATTGCATCATACCCAAAATAAAATGGTAACTCTTTCCCCAGGCCCACAGGCTTAACATGTTCTGCCCCCATTTGTTTCCTCACTCATCAGTTCTGTTAACTTCTTGTTGCTTATGTTCCAGCCATATTAGCCTTTTGACATTTCCTATAATACACTAAACTCTTTCCCACCTTAATTCTTTGCCTCTGCTGGTTTCAGGCTGGAAGTCGTTTCCTCTGCTTTTTGCACCATTAATTCTATCTTCTCTTTCAGGTTTTAGCTTAAGTGTTACTTCTTTGATGAAGCTCCGCCTGACCACATTTTTGCTTATATCTCTTCCAATAAATTCTTCACCGTACTCCTTCTTTTCTCCTTTTGAAGGAGTTACTAGAATTTGTAATTACAAATAATGCATGTATTCAGTATATGTCATTCCTACTAGACAGTTCCAAGAGGGAAGGGGCTGTGCTTGTCCTGTTCAGGTTTTAGCACCTGGCATGGAATGCTCAGCAAATATTTGTTTTATGAAATATGAATTTATTAAGATGGCTGTTTTGAATGGGAAAGTACCCATTTGCTGCTTTTATTGCATGTTGCATAATGGTTAAGAGCACAGCTTGGTCTGAGACTACTATGATTTTGAATCCCTATGCATATCCTCTGTGAACCTGAGCAGTTATTAACCTCTGTGATCCCAGCATATATTGCTGGGCCAGCTTCTTACTTGAGCATGCCAGTCTCCACTGAAGATGTATTGTATGTAAACTTACTCAGAAACACTAGTAGGCTGGAGCCAGATGTGGAAGCTTAGGACATGACTCACGTTCTAATATAAATATGTCTTAAATCAATTTATGAGACATTGGATCAGTTTTTAAAATGTATGGCAAAACCCAAAACCAAACCTGTTGCCATTGAGTCGATTCTGACTCTTGGCAACCCCATGTGTTATAGAGTAGAACTGCTTTGTAGAGTTGTCTTGGTTGCAATCTTAATGGAAACAGATTGCCAGGCCTCTTTCCCATGGCATCACTGGGTGGATTCAGACCACCAGCCTTTAGGTTAGTAGTCGGACACAAAATGTATAGCAGTACCTGCCATATCTGCTTTTCCAAATGGAGCTTGGGGCATTCTATATTGTTTTGGGTAGTCAAAATTCCTGGCCTGTACTGCTTTGTCCCTCTTCTATTCCTTAATCTATAGGACTGAGGTTTGCCACTGTTGAGGGTCACATGGTCTGAAATGTAGAGAGGATAAAATTAACATATTTTGAAGATGACCCTTTTCTCCTGGCTAGTTATTATTGTTGTTAGCTGCTGTTGTGTTGGCGCCAACACATGGTGACTCATTGTATAACAGAATGAAATATTGTCTAGTTCTGCTCCATCTTCATGATCATTGATATGTTTGAGTGCATTGTTGTGGCATGTATCAGTCCATCTCATTGAGGGTTTCCTCACCTTTGCTGGCCCTCCACCACCCGTCTGTCAGTTTATTGGGCTGTGGTGGCTTATGTGTTGCCATGATGCTGGAAGCTATGCCACCGACATTTCAAATACCAGGGTCATCCGTGGTAGACAAGTTTTAGCAGAGTTTCCAGACTAAGGCAGACTAGGAAGAAAGGCCTAGTGATCTACCTCTGAAAAATAGCCAGTGAAAACCCAGTGGATCACAGAATATTGTCCCTGGCTAGTAGCTGCTCTTAATTCTTTTGCTTTGATCTCTGTTTCCAGTTATTTGACATGGAAGTAAAAAATGGTGAAGAGGGATGGGGTGGATGTGTGGAATCCAGGAGCAGGCCTGGGGAAGAAAGTTAAAACTCTGGGCATCTTGAGTGTGGGCATTGTCACTTATTTTGAATGTTCTTAATCTCAGTATGAATGGTCTCTTTTGGAGAATCCTTGCATACTGAAATCCTCTTTGGAGAATCCTTACATGTTGAAATCCTGTTAAGGAGCCTTTGGTTAAATTAAGAATCCTTTCCTATCCTAAATCTCTTATTTTTTCTGTAATTTTAATTTTGGATTTTTGGAGGCCCTATTTTGTAAAAAGAGGGACAGCATATTCTTGCAATTTGTTGTTGTTAGTTGCCACACGTCAACCCCTGACTCATGGTGACCTCATGCACAATGGGATTGGATCAGTGTGATCCTTAGGTTTTTCACTGGCTGATTTTTCAGAAGTAGCTCTCCATGCCTTTCTTTCAAATCTGTCTTAGTCTGGAAGCTCACTGAAACTTGTTCAGCATCATAGTAACATGCAAGTCTCCAGTGCCAAAGGGGTAGTAGCTGTACTTGGGGTGAGGTGCATTGGCTGGGAATTGATCCTGGGTTTCCTGCCTGGAAGACGAGAGTTCTACCACTGAACCACCACTGTCTCCTTTTCTTGTATAGTAGTTTGAGTTTTCCCTTTCTTCTTCCAGACATTTCTGGTCTCCTGGAAATAGAGGGTGAGAAAGACACTACTAACAAGCATATTGATATTAAATGTATTCTTCTTAGATTAATATTCCATTTATCTGCATTATTATCATTGTTTGTTGTAGACTGTGCTTGTTGTAGGGAAAAAAACATCACAAAGATTAGTAATGCAAAAAGAAAGTTTTATTCGACATATATTCAAAGAGGCAAAAGTAGGAAACGGACAACCATACTGCCAGAGCCATGTCTGCCTGCGTCCAAGGAAATATTACAGAACAGACAAAAGTGGGAAAACAGAAAGCATGCTGCTAGAGCCCTGTCTGCCCCAGTCCAAGGAACTTTACAAAGCCATCAGTATATATTAACATCACAAAATGGGCAAAACCAGTGAAAGCTTCACCTTTTCACAGATTGGCTAGAAACTGTGATGCTACATTTTGAATTGTCTTTCTAATCCTTGGTACAGGTTTCTGTACCTACAGTCAGGAGGGTCTTCACTGGTCCAACAAATTTCTATTCACTAAATGCTAATAGAAAAAGATAAGGGTGGAAAGTCTTTTGTGTTCTGTTTTATTGGTTATGTGAAAGCATCCCTAAAAGATATTTTCCAAGATTGTCCTAGCCATTGTCTTTATACCTCAGGGCCCAGTTGATGTGTCCTTGTGAGTCCTTGGAAGTCCAGCTCCAGCTGGATCACATTCTCTATGCTTAGGGGCAGGGAATAATGACTCCAATATTATTTCCTAAATCATGCTTTAAGATGAAAAGTGATAAACCAGCCAATATAAGAATGAATTTGGATGTGGGTGGAGTTCACTCTTATGTCTGTTACGAATCATGTCCTCCTTTCCCCTATATAACCTTTGCCACCTCTCCTAAGTATTTGCTCTGATTTTGTCCTGAGCCTCCGGTGACTCTACTTTGCTAATATGCCTTAAATCTTTATGAGGAATTGTTCAGTAATAAAGGACAGATTGATTGTATTTAAACTTGTAGCCACTCTCCTTGCTCTTTACATAATGTAGTCTGATGACCAATAAAGGAATGTAATTGAATTTTAAATTTCTGAGGAGGGGCAGGAAGAAAAAAAATCTCAAACAGAAGTGTTCTGTTAATGAATGTGATAGACCCTTTTGTTGTTTAAAGACAGCTCTCTTACTATTTCACTGGAGCCTTGAGGGCCTGTGTTGCACATTTCACTGGCCATTTGGTCCAGCTGCTCTTCCCTGAAAACATTAATGGAGTTCTAGAACTTTAATAAGTTTAGACGTGATTTAATTGTCACGTTGGCAGGATGGGATAAAGCAATTAAATATGTTGTTCATTTTATTTCTGGGTGGGGTGGCAGAGGGAAATGAGATACTAATTTTTTCATTTATTGAAACCTAACGCTGTGCTCTTTTGTTATCACTCTTGTTCTCTAGGCATTAAGTGTAACCGAAACCCTGATTAAACCCTTGGAAAAATTCAGGAAAGAGCAACTAGGAGCTGTAAAGGTTTGTGTCTAATTTGAGTACACTTGTAAACAGAAAATGTGAATGTCTTTGTACACATTTGGCAGCTTTGAAGGAGGTGCTGGAGTAAACCATTTGTTGTTTTATGTTTCGAATGTGCCTTTTTTCTCCTTCGGAGGATATGAAATTGAAAACACACACAAACACCGGGGCAGGGTAATAAAACCTCTAGTAATCTTCCTTGGCTACACCTTTCCTCATAGAGTTTTAAAAATATCCTTAACCAAAGAACACATTCACTCAGAATAGAAGGACCTGATCGCGGTAGGAAGTGCAGTTATTCCCATGTGTACCTCAGTTTTACGGGGGAGGGCGCCATTATACTCCCATTCAAGATGGAAATGCTGCTTCACCATGACACTGCTGAAACTGGGATGAGAATATTGGATTATTGGGATGTAATTTCCTTCAATTTAATAAAAGTTTATGGGGCATCTATTATATACCTGTATTGTAATAGATGCCGGGGATTTAAAGATGCGTGAACCACAGACCCTGATCTCAAGGATCTGGGATTTAGCTAGGATTTTTGGGAACAATGCAGTGACTTTGCCACAGGGAACCTGGGATATATTTAGAAGCTCTAAAGTTGGTCATCTGAGCTTTGAACTTATCCCAGAGCAATAATGTCCACCTATCTTTCCTCAATTTTGTGTGTGTACTTGAGGGAGAAAAAGTAATATTTGTGTGTTGGTGACCATTTTTGGTTTCGCATATTTTGTATAATAAAAACAGGACTTTCTTTAGGAGAAGAGAATAACATCAATTTTAGGTAGGGAGCAGTTTTTCTATTTATACGTATTTTTTCCTCCACATGGCTGAGGGTGCGAGCTTTCTTCTTTATCTTCCTAAATAATTAAAATTCTTTTGCAACCTCACTGACAGATGGGCTCACAGAGGCCAGGTTTTTTGTTGCTATTTACAGAATCAATCTCCCTTACTCCTTTTGGCCTGTATTTTACGGTTTTTGATGAAGTGCCATGTTTTGAGGTTCAGACCACATAGAAAATGGGAGGCCAGTGGGGCATCCCCTCAAGTCATCCTGTATGATGCTTTGCTGAGCTTCTGTCTCCCCTAGTTCTGTAGCAGGAGCCTGAGGTCTGGTTGCAGCTCTGTGTCCTTGGGCAAGTACTCAGGCTTTAGTTTCTTATCTGAACAATGAAAGACCTGGGGATCTGACTCCTCTATTTTATAGTTCTATGATTCTTTCTTCTCTGATCTTGTCTTCTTGGGCTGTTGTAAATCTTGAACATCTTGGTTCTTTCTTTTTTAAAATGTCATTGACAGGAACTTAATCTAAACAGTGTTTATTTCTTGTTTTTCTTATTTCAGTTGGTGGGTGGGTAGACCAAAGATTACATTATAGGAATGAAAGATGACTGTGACTTGCTTAATAAAGATATTTATTTTTATTTGTCATCCAACTTACTGGATTTTATAAGTTTCTAATGTTGAATCTTCCGTTGACTCTTTTTTCCCCCCAAAGTTGCCCCTTCTGATATTGTACTTGTTCAGAGTATATACTGCAGAGCAAATAAATTGTCATATTAAAAAGAGAAGTTATTTTAATAGTTTAGTCCATGTCTTTAGCTGCCAAATTCTATCTTGAAATTTTTTTCCTCTTTTGTTCTTCAAGAGCCCTGGTGGCTCAGTGGTTAAGAGCTCAGGCTGCTAACCAAAAGATCAGCAGTTTGAATCCACCAGCTTTTCCTTGGAAACCATATAGGGCAGTTCTACTCTGTCCTATAGGGTTGCTGTGAGTTGGAATCAGCTTGACAGCAATGGGTTTGGTTTTGTTGTTGTTCTTCTGGTTTCAAGTTTATGAATAGTTTATCCTACATTCTTGTTTAGTTCAGTTATGTATGTTGGCTGTCCTAGCTATTGGCATTAACTGTGAGGAGACCAGTCTTTGTGGGTCACATAGAGAAGCCCCTCCTTTTTTTTTATTAGCAGCTTTTGTATATCATAATAAATGGTGGAGAAAAGTGGTTTTCTACGTTACATAGAGATGTCTATACATCTGTTTCTTCCATTAAATTGTTAAATCTTTGAGAAAAGACTATGCTTTATTTCTTTGTTTTCTGCCAGCCTTATGCATAAAATATCTAATCAATAACCTATTTAACCAGTAGTTCTCGAAAAACCAGGTTGTTATTGTTGTTGGGTGCCATTGAGTCAGTTCCAACTCATAGCAACCCCATGTAAGAGCTCATAATTCGGATTTTTGATTATTTTCTACGTCTGAGCTCCTTAAACATTTGTCTTAAGGCTGAGTTCTCTACAGAAGCAAAACCAGTAAAACTTATAAATATATATGTAGAGAGATTTATATCAAGGAAATGGCTCACACGGATGTAGAGCCTAGAATGTCCCAAGTCCGTGGGTCAGACTGGAGGCTTCTCCAGATTCATGTAGCGACAGGGGCTGATGAACCCCAGATCGGCAAGCCAGACAGCAGGGCTCTGGCTGAAAGGCTGTGAAGACCAACAGATCCCCAGATCGGCAGGAGAGATGGCAGGTAAGCTGCTAGCTCAAGTCCCAAGAAGCGGACGTCAGACAAACAGGAGCCAGTTGCAGGATCCAGCATGAGCAGAAGCCCACAAGCCTTGCCAGAAAGTCCATCTATATTTGGTGCAGGCCACGCCCCCAAGGAAACTACCTGCTGGCTGCTCACAGCAGATCCCATCATGGAGGTGATCACATCATTATACAACTACCAAACTACATCGTAACTGCCAAACCACTGAGAATCATGGCCTAGCCAAGTTGACACACAACCTTAACAGTCACAACATTCAATCATATTTTAGCAAGTACACAATCTTGTTCCACTGGTTAATCAGCCTACTTGGCATTCTTAAAAATTGATTATATTCTCCTAGGTTAAAGGGCTTTTTTAGATAGCACATAACAGTTTTCATGTGGGGATTAAAAAAAAAAGTCTTTAAAAGTTGACCACATCAGAGTTTTTTAGATAGCAGTGTTAACCTTTTTAGTCTTCCTTTCCTCTTCTCCTTTTTCTTTTCTGGTAATTTCACACTTTTTGTCCTCATACTGAAGTTCTTTTAGTTCCCCTTACTTACGATTTCTCCAGTTTTTAAAATTCCAGTTACATGTTTAGCTGTAGTTTTAACGTAATCGAAACTGCTAGATGGTTTCTTTAAATTGGATTTTTTAACATCCTCCAAGGTATTCTTTCTACTGTTTTTCTTCTGTTCGGATGTGTTCTCCTTCACTTGGATCTGTTTCGTTTGGGATTATAATTCCCTTTTGTAGGTTCCTTTTTAAAACATGCTTGCTAGGTTCTTATCCGTGTTTATAAAGCTCAGTTTCTATTGCAGGATGCAAGTTGGTCTGTGCTGGGTCCCACCAAGTTACTCTGCAGGATTGTTTTCAAGGCCTAGCTCAGTTCTTAACCTCCTTTTTAAGCTCCTTCACCTCCCCTGAGGAGCTTGTCACTTAAGCCCAGGGGTCCCCACAGGACTTTTTGATGGTCATTGCTCATCAGATGTTTATTTAATTTAATCACATTTCTTTTATTTTAGTAATAACAATACTTATGGGTGCCTGTTGTATAGCATAATGTGAGAGGCCCTGGGTTACATCTATGAAATAAACATTGGCTGGCCCTTCAAGAAGTTAGTGGCTCTGTGGGGAGAAGGCTTGATTCTTCCTGGTTTGAATTCCATTTTTTTATCTTAACTATATAATTTGGGGCAAGCTGCTTAGAGTCTTTAAGCTTCAGTTTCCTGGTCTGTAAAATGGGACCAATGAGAACTGCCTCAGAAGGTTATTGTGAGGATAAAATAAATTTGATAATGTGCTTCCAGTGACTAGTATAGGGCCTGGCATATATAACTGTAATTATTTTATCCCATTTATGGAAACCGTTGTGGCATAGTGGTTAAGAGCTACAGCTGCTAACCAAAAGGTTGGCAGTTTGAATCCACCCGGCACTCCTTGGAAACCCTATGGGGCAGTTCTACTCTGTCCTGTGGGGTTGCTGTGAGTCGGAATCGACTCGATGGCAATGGGTTTGTTTTTTTCTTATTTGTTTTCTACAAGTCAGATAACATTTCCAATTAACTTGTTACCAGCAAATCACCATTTTAAAATCCAATGGAATTTCTAAAGAAAATCTTTTATTTTCAGCTTTCTGCCAAATTATCATTCTATATTCTGAGAACCATATTCTCTCTGTGGAAAAATAAGTCATTTTTCTGACTTCATGGAAGAAAAAGCAGCTGTAACACCAGAAGCTAATGACTATAGAGTGTCTATGTTTTAATCCTCTACTAAATTTTCACTATTCTCAAATAACTCAAAGGAGCGCTGGTGATACAGTGGTTAAAGTGCTCGGCTACAAATCGAAACATTGGTGATTCGAATCCACCAGCTGCTCTGTGGGAGAAAGACGTGGCAGTCTGCTTCCATAAAGATTTACAGCCTTGGAAGCCCTATGGGGCAGTTCTGCTCTGTCCTATAGGGTTGTTATGAGTCAGAATTGACTCTACGGCATTGAGTTGGGTTTTGTTTGGTTGCTCTGAATTAGCCCACCAAATAAGAATTGCTCATGTTTGTTGTGCATTCTCTGCATACATGCTGGAGTGACATTGCCAAAGTACTGTGGCTTATGACCCTTCTAGCCAGGTGGTGCTAAGGTGATGGCCAGATGACTTTGGATCAGTTGTGCAGGTATCTAGGGTGGCACTTTCTGAGTGTTGGTGATGCTGCAGTCATGGGCTTTCCCATTCTCTCCTTCTAACATGTCTCCTGGGCATCTCTAGATGTGGAGTCAAGGGCACCATTCTGTGGGGATGAGAGCTGAATTCTCATCTTTGGAGAAACTTAAGGAGCTTAAAGTATAGGAGATGGGGAGTGGATAAGGCAAATGAACTATCATGTAGGAATAGATAGCACTGGATATAAGAGTTTAAAAAAACCCAAAAAACCAAACCTGTTGCCATCGAGTTCATTCTGACTCATAGTGACCCTACAGGACAGAGTAGAACTGCCCCATAGGGTTTCCAAGGAGTGGCTGGTGGATTTGAACTACTGACCTTTTGGTTAGCAGCCAAGCTGTTAACCACTGCACCACCAGGGCTATTTCCCTGCATTGGAGAAGTGACGGAGCACTTAAGAGAAGAGGTGGTGTTTGATCTCGGCTACATAAGAACAGGAATTGCAGAACTGTGGTTAGCTTTTGATATATAGGATTGCTTTTTAAAAAGTGCTCCTGCTGATCATATTACATTTAGTATGAGTGATGTTTCCTGTATGTGGAGTATTACTTTCACCTCTTTATTTAAATAAAAAGGATTTGGAATCTCTAAGTATTCTTCCCTACAGATGTTGTTGTTATTAGTTGCTGTTTACTTGATTCCGACTCGTGACTCCACGTGTGCAGAGTACAGCTGCTCCATAGAGCTTTCGAGGCTGTGACCTTTTGGAAGCAGATCGCCAGGCCTGTCTTCTGAGGCAGCTCTGGGTGGGTTCCAACCACCAACTTTTGGTCTAGTGGTTGAGCTCTCAACTATTTGTGCCACTCCTCCTATAGTACTAGTCTTGCTTTATTGTTTAATATTTACAGTTTGAAAATGAGTCTTTTCTTCATTCTCGAAAATTTGTAAAATATAGAAAATTAAAAAAAAATCTAGTAACTTAAAAAAAATTCTACCCTCCTTCAAAAAACTAAAAGCCAAAACCAAAAATTCCCCTCCTACCCTATAGAAAAAATGGGAATTTATGAAGTTTTGTGAATTCTTTATATGTTCTTTATCCATTTTTCTATGGAAATATTAGCATGTACTTTTAGCAAAAAAGGATTAATAAAGAACGTTTTGTGTGTTAAGAATGTTTACCTGTTTTTTTGATTTGTTAATTGCAGTTTCCTCCCTTTTTTTTTTTGGTCTTTTAGCTTACTTATTGTGTATTTTTGATATCTAGAAGTTCCTATGGCTTCTTCCACTTATTTTTTTGCTTTGAAGGTCCTTCCCTACTCTGAGATCTGATGAAAATACTCTCTTTTTATGGTTTCATTTTCCACTTGTGACTGTTGCAATCCATCTGGAATTAATTTCAATATGAGGTGGGGTTCTCTTTTTATTTCCAAGTACTTAACCAATTTTACCAGTACCATTGGCTTAAAAAACTTTTTTTACCCACTGATTTGTGATGATACCTTTATATTTTCCTTTTTTTTTTTTTTTTACTTCTGACAGTATTCAACAAACCTGATGATTTGAATTGTGTTTCTTAGAGTCACTAATTCTATCATTTATACAATGTATGTCTTACTTGATATTATATTGTTTTAAGTAATAGTTACTCTTTACTATTTTTTTTTTACATGTGTGATTTTTATAATAGATTACAAGCTGACTTCCTGTGAGCCATCTTTAACCTGTAAACATAAATTTTATTTGGCTTACTCATGCTGTTAAAAAAAAATTTATGTATATATATATATATATATATATACACACACACACACACACATTGCTGATGGTGTAGTGATTAAGAGCTCAGGCTGCTAACCAAAAGGTTGGCAGTTTGAATCCACCAGCCAGTCCCTGGAAATCCTATGGGGGCAGTTCTACTCTGTCCTTTAGGGTCGCTATGAGTTGGAATTGACTCGATGGCAACGAGTTTTTTCTTTTTTTTAGCCCAAAGCTCGGCAGTTCAAACTCACCATCCACTCAGAGGGAGAAAGATGTGGTCATCTGCTTCCGTAAAGATTTACAGCCTTGGAAACCTTATGGGGCAGTTCCACTCTGTCCTATAGAGTTGCTATGAGTCAGAATTGACTTGACAGCAATGGGTTTATATATACCATGCATATAGGGTCGCTATGAGTCGGAATCAACCCAGTGGCAATGACAACAGGATACTTATATATGGAGCCCTGGTGGCACAGTGGTTAAGAGCTCAGCTGCTAACCAAAAGGTCAACAGTTTGAATCCACTAGCCACTCCTTGGAAACCCTCTGGGGCAGTTCTACTATAGGCTCACTATGAGTTGCAGTCTACTTGACGGCAGTGGGTTATGCACATATATATATATTTTAAATTTGTTGCCACTACTTAAAAATCAGGGAAATGAGAAGACCTGGTCATACTGGGCCTATATTCCCCCATTGCAGAAATCTGCTGGGGTAGTTACGGCCACCTTCCCCTTTAGAGTGGATATGGGCTATTTGGTTTACTCCTTATCGTGTTTCACTCCCAGCCTGCTTCACTCATTTATACTACTGCCTACAAAAATCCTCACAACTGGACTAATAAGCAACATCATGATAAATGAAGAAAAGATTGAAGTTGTCAAGGATTTCATTTTACTTGGATCCACAATTAACACCCATGGAAGCAGCAGTCGGGAAATCAAAAGATGCATTGCATTGTGCAAATCTGCTGCAAAAGACCTCTTTAAAGTGTTGAAAAGCAAAGATGTCACTTTGACAACTAAGGTATGCCTGACTGAAAACAAAAACAAAAACCAAACCCATTGCTGTCAAGTTGATTCCAACTCATAGTGACCCTATAGGACAGAAGACTAAGGTGCGCCTAACCCAAGCCATGATATTTTCGGTCGCATCATATGCATGTGAAAGCTGTATAGTGAATAAGGCAGACCGAAGAAGAACTGACACCTTTGAACTGTGGTGTTGGCAAAGAATATTGAATATACCGTGGACTGCCAAAGAACAAACAAATCTGTCTTGGAAGAAGTACAACCAGAATGCTCCTTAGAAGGAAAGATGATGAGACTACGTCTCTCATACTTTGGACATGTTCTCAGGAGGGATCAGTCCCTGGAGAAGGACATCATACTTGGTAAAGTACAGGGTCAGCGAAAAAGAGGAAGATCCTCAACGAGATAGACTGACACAGTGTCTGCCACAGTTGTATCAAGCAAAATGACGATCGTTAGCATGGGCAGGACCGGGCAGTGTTTTGTTCTCTGGTGCATAGGGTCCCTATGAGTTGGAACTGACTTGACAGCACCTAACAACAACAACACTACACACTTACCTTTGTAATGTCTGTTTTATAAGGAATATTTTCACATTGTATTTAACTTGAGTCTTGATGGAACTTTTTGGCTTACGTTGCTCAATTTATGTTATATGTATTTTCTATGATGCAGTGTTGAAAAAATGCTTCATTGTTTATCAAATGCTACTTGAACACAATTCCCTTTAAATATTGTATTATTTTAGCAAAAGAAATCATATAAACACAAAGAAACAGTATAATAATCTATAATGACATTAAGAACAAATGCAGGAAGAAAGAATAATCTAAGTCTTAACATTCAAAAACAAAACACGGCAGCATTTATATAATATCGTACCATGTATGAACGAATGTATTTCTACTCTAATTGGTGGGTGGGATGTTGTTTCTGGGCTAATTCTTTCTTCACAATGCCTTGATACCACCATTTTCTTTCATTCCCAACTTGGCCCACATCTTAATTTACATACCCTACTATGGCTGAGAATGCTAGGTGTTTGACTGCTGATTTCAGCAGCACTGCTGTTTCCTTTGTCCCATTCTTTGATTGAGATGAAATCAAATAAGTCAATAAAAATATTTTCAGTATTCCTGGCAAGTACTAGTCTGCAAGATAGTGAACATTGTTTACTGTGGTATTTTGCTTTGCAGCCATCTTGTGGGAAATGCTGAGGCATGGCTTCTATTCTTGTTTTCTTTAAGATCTGAGAAACTGAGGCTCAGAGAATACTGTGATGTTGTGGCAAAGCCACACTGTTATACAGGAATAAATGGCCAAGACTAGAACTTAGTTGTTCTGAAATGAATCCAATGTTCATTCCATAATATCAACATTTTAAAATAGTATAGATTTTGAGGTAATGGGCATATGCTTGTTTTAGTCTATTTTCTGTTAATAATTAAGGTAGTTGATAAAGAACATAATAATGAAAAAGCAGAAAATATAGTAACCATATAGTTTTAATATTTTAGACTTTTAAAAATACTTATAACTTAAAAAAAATACAACATAAGGAAAAACAAAGTGCTTCTGTGTCAACAAAAGTCTGGCAGAATGGGTTAAAATAAAACTGCCAATTTTTAAAATTCTTTTACGTATGTAGGTGAATCATAGATTCCTTGGTGGTGCAAATGGTTAAGCACTCAAAAGGTTGGGGGTTGGAACCCACTTATAGGCACCTCAGAAGAAAGATCTGGTGATCTGCTTCCAAAAGGTCATGGCTGTGAAAATCCTGTGGAGCAGTTCTACTCTGCATACATAGGATCTCCATGAGTCCAAATCAACTTGGCAGCAACTAACGGTAACAAAAAAATACGATCATAGGATTTTAGGATTGAATCTAAGAATGAACTAGTACACATTCCAGATCTTTTCGATGAGAAAACTGAGATCCTGTGATGTCAAATGGCTTTTTCAAGTTGTGCAGCTAGGAGGTCATTAAATTTGGAGTAGAGAAGGGAAGGAACTCCAGTTCCTGAGTCTCTCATCTCCGCTGATGTTGGTCTTAAATTAGGTGGGCTGGCAGAAGGCATGTTGTCTGAGGTTCCCAAAACAACAGTTTTTGTCCCATGTTGTGAAAATAAAGATAAATGCAAATAAGTAGGATTAAAGTGCTTTCTTTGTTTAATGGGGGGAGGGGGGGGAATCACACCAGAAAACACTGAGATAGTTCATTATTTTTGCTAAAAAAATAGAAGTTGGAAAATAGGCCACAGAATGTTCCTTTGCAGGAGGTGATGGAGAGTCAGAGAAAATTTGAAGTTACTGGAAACATTTTGACAGCCGAGGAATACAGTGTGCTCCCATTGGTGCTCCGAAATGTTTATTGAACCTACTAGGTTGGCAAGCAGCTTTAGGGGAGATAGTTTATCTTGTTGGCATTTAAAAATTTTGTTTCTTGTTTTCTCAGAAAGCTTTTATACCAAAAGAAAAGTGAAAGCTAGTGCTAGAAGGTACCTGAGAAGTGTTTATAATATTAGCCAAAGAGTCAGAACAAATGTGTCAGTATTATTTTAGGCCCTATTGGCTTACTGATACATTTTCCAAATAGTATTGTAAATCACGAGTAAAGTTTGAGAGAGTAGGTAATCTTTCTGGTCGGAGGGTCTTATTGTTGTATTCATACATGACCGTTAGGGAAGATTTTTCCCAAAATGTTTTTTCCAACTGCGATTATTATTACTATTTTTTTTATCTAGAGCAGAAATTATTCAATTTTAAATGAATTCCATTTCTATGCCAAAATCTGCTTTGACAAAACATTAACTACAGAACTCAAACAAATAGAAAGAGAACAACAAAAAAAGCCTACAACCACCGGAAGAAAGGAAATAGTAAAGATCAGAGCAGAAATCAATGAAATAGAGAACAGAAAAACAATAGAAAGAATCAACAAAACCAAAAGTTGGTTCTTTGAAAGAATCAACAAAATCGACAAACCACTGGCCAGACTGACAAAAGAAAAACAGCAGAGGGCACAAATAACCCAAATAAGAAATGAAATGGGGGACATTACAACAGACCCAACTGAAATAAAAAGGATTATAACAGAATATTATGAAAAACTATATTCCAACAAATTTGAAAACCTAGAGGAAATGGATAAATTTCTAGAAACATACGGCCTACCCAAACTACAACAAAGTGATATTGAAAATCTGAACAGACCCATAACAAGAGAAGAGATTGAAAAGGTAATAAAAAAACTCCCAACCAAAAAAAGCCCTGGCCCAGATGGCTTCACTGGAGAATTCTACAAAACATTTACAGAAGAGCTCGTACCAGTTCTACTCAAGTTATTTCAGAGCATAGAAGAGGAAGCAACACTTCCAAATTCATTCTATGAAGCCAGCATAACGCTGATACCAAAACCAGGCAAAGACATCACAAAAAAAGAAAATTACAGACCAATATCTCTCATGAATATAGATGCAAAAATTCTGAACAAAATTTTAGCCAATAGAATTCAGTATCATATCAAAAAAATAATACACCACGACCAAGTAGGATTCATACCAGGTATGCAAGGATGGTTTAACATTAGAAAATCCATCAACGTAATCCACCACATAAATAAAAGGAAAGAAAAAAATCACATGATTATCTCAATTGATGCAGAAAAGGCATTTGACAAAGTCCAACACCCATTCCTGATAAAAGCTCTCAATAAAATAGGTATAGAAGGGAAATTTCTCAACATCATAAAGGGCATCTATGCAAAACCAACAGCCAACATCATTCTTAATGGAGAAAGGCTGAAAACATTCCCCCTGAAAACAGGAACAAGACAAGGATGCCCTTTATCACCACTCCTATTTAACATTGTGCTGGAAGTTCTCGCTAGAGCAGTAAGGCAAGAGAAAGAAATAAAGGGCATCCAAATTGGTAATGAAGAAGTTAAACTGTCCCTGTTTGCAGATGATATGATACTATACATAGAAAACCCTAAAGACTCCACGAGAAATTTACTGGAACTAATAGAAAGATTCAGCAGAGTAGCAGGATACAAGATAAACATTCAAAAATCAGTTGGATTCCTATACACCAGTAAAGAGAACGATGAAAAGGAGATCAGGAAATCAATACCATTTTCAATAGCCCCTAAAAAGATAAAATACTTGGGAATAAATCTGACCAGGAATATAAAAGACCTATACAAAGAAAACTACAAAACACTGCTGCATGAAACCCAAAGGGATCTACATAAATGGAAAAACATACCATGCTCATGGATAGGCAGACTCAACATTGTGAAAATGGCAATTCTACCTAAAGCAATTTACAAATACAATGCAATTCCGATACAAATACCAACAACATTCTTCAAAGAGATGGAAAAACTAATTATTAACTTTATATGGAAAGGGAAGAAACCCCGAATAAGTAAAGCACTACTGAAGAAGAAGAATAAAGTTGGAGGACTCACACTACCTGACTTGAGAACCTACTATACAGCTACAGTACTCAAAACAGCCTGGTACTGGTACAACAACAGAGACATTGACCAATGGAACAGAATTGAGAACTCAGATGTAAATCCATCCACCTACGGTCACCTGATTTTTGACAAGGGCCCAAAATACATCAAATGGGGAAAAGACAGTCTTTTTAACAAATGGTGCTGGCAAAACTGGATATCCATTTGTAGAAAAATGAAACAGGACCCATACCTCACACCATATACAAAAACTACTTCAAAATGGATCAAAGACCTGAATATAAAGCCTCAAACTATAAAATTCATAGAAGAAAAAATAGGACCAACACTTCAGACCTTAATACATGGCATTAACAGGATACAAACCATAAACATCAACACAAAAAACCCAACAGATAAACTAGATAATTGGGATCTTCTAAAAATCAAACATCTATGCTCTTCAAAAGATTTCACCAAAAGAGTTAAAAGAGAACCTACAGACTGGGAAAAAATTTTTGGACAGTAAAAGTCAGACAAAGGTCTAATCTCCATAATCTACAAGAAAATCCAACACCTCTACAACAAAAAGACAACCAATCCTATCAAAAAATGGGCAAAGGAAATGAACAGACACTTCACCAAGGAAGACATTCAAATGGCCAACAGACACATGAGGAAATGCTCGCGATCACTAGCCATTAGAGAAATGCAAATTAAAACCACAATGAGATACCATCTCACCCCGGCATTACTGGCACGAATCAAAAACACTGGAAATAACAAATGTTGGAGGGGCTGCGGGGAGACGGGAACTCTTATACACTGCTGGTGGGAATGCAAAATGATACAGCCATTTTGGAAAATGATATGGCGTTTCCTCAGAAAGCTAGAAATAGACGTACCATTCGATCCAGCAATCCCACTCCTAGGAATATATCCTAGAGAAATAAGAGTCATCACTCGAATAGACATATGCACACCTATGTTCATGGCAGCATTATTCACAATAGCAAAACGATGGAAACAACCTCGATGTCCATCAACAGACGAATGGATACACAAACTATGGTACATACACACAATGGAGTACTATGCAACGAGAAAGAGCAATGAATCGGTGAACCATCTCATAACATGGATGAAACTGGAGGACATCATGCTGAGTGAAATAAGTCAATCACAAAAGGACAAATATTGTATGAGACCTCTATTGTAAAAACCCATGAAAAAATTCACATGCAAAATGTAACAATCCTTGTTGGTTACCAGGGATGGGAGGGGGGGGGGAATACTAAATAGGTAATAGGTAAGTGGTAACTTGGGTGAGAGATGAGATAGTACATAGTACAGGGGAAACTAACACAACCTGCACAAGGAAAGGTCATGGAGGCCCTATAGACACATCCAAACCCCCCGAGGGACTGAGTTGTTGGACGGAGGGCTCTGGGGACCATGATCTCGGGGAACATCTAGCTCAATTGGCATGACACTACTTATAAAGATAATGCTCTACATTCTACCTTGGTGAGTAGTGTCTGGGGTCTTAAAAGCCTATGAGCGGCCATCTAAGATACTCCACTGATCTCATCCCTTCGGGAACAAGGGAGAACGAAGAGAACAGGATACAAGGAAAAGATTAGTCTGAAGGACTAATGGTCCACAGCTACCAAGGCCTCCACGGGACTGAGCCCAGTACAGCTGGATGGTGCCCGGCTACCACCAATGACTCCTCTGACCAGGATCACAACAGAGGGTTCTGGGCAGAGCTGGAGTAGGATGTAGAGTATAATTTTAACTCCCAAAAAAAAAAAAAAAAAAAAAAGACGACCAGATATACTGGCCTAAAGAATACTAGAGAAACCTCGAGAGTGTGGCCCCCAGACACCCTTTCAGCTCAGGGGGGAAGTTACCTTCAAGGTTCGATGTTAAGCCTGGGAACGGACACCCCAGTAAAACTAAATGGGACTAACGATGTACAGGAGTCCGGTGACAAGGGCCAGAAGGCAGAGGGAGAGTAGGAAACTGATGATAAGGAACACAAATTGAATAAGGACACTGTCGATGTATTGTGAGATTGTTGACCACTGCTATAGGGCAACATTTGTAGTAACTATTAAATGGGAGGCTGTTTTGTCCTGTAAGCCTTCATCTTGGGCGAGAATGGCAGCACAATTGGAAGAGCATAGTCAATATCACTTAAATGTGTAAGTAAAAAGTTTTGAAATGGTGTTTAAATAAAATAAGAATAAATAAATAAATAAATAAATAAATAAACAAATGAGACTAAAGAGGTACAATAGTCCACTGACAAGGTCCAGAAGACAGAAGGGGACAAGGAAGCCCCCTGGTGATAGGGAACACAAGGTGGAGTAAGGATATTCTTGATGTGCTGTGAGATTGTTAACCATTGTCATAGGGCAACATGTGTAGTAACTGTTAAATGAATAACTATTTTTTCTGTAAGCCTTCATCTTAAGTGAGAATAACAGCACAGTTGGAAGAGCGTAGTCAATGTCACTGAACTGTGAATGTAGAAATTTTTGAAACGGTGTATCTTTGGCCATCTGTAATTTTCATCAAAAAAAAAAGGTTGAGAATTTAGAGGCTTAATACGTTGTGGGGTTGTTAACCAATGTCAAAAAACAACATGTGTACTACTATTTCATGAGAAACTATTTGCTCTGTAAGCTTTCACCTGAAGTACAATAAAATATATATTTAAAAAAAAAAAAAATCTGCTTTGAGTTTGCTTTCTTCAGCTTTATGTTCTACTTATTATGTTTTCTTTCTTTTTTTTTGTACGTGAGGGATGACTGGCATAGCATTAATTCTTAACACTGATAAGTATGAAAAGTAGAAAACTACCATAGGCTTGGAAAAAAGCCCATTAAAGGAAAAAAGAAAAAAGTGGCTCTTCAATCCTAGTGCTGTCTTAATGATTAATAAGCAGGGACCTGGGTACAGATGTGTTTTTCAGATAACTTCATCGCATTCAGTGATACTTTGTTTTATTTTCAGATATTTTTCATATTTTGAGCCTTCCAGTAGATTAAGTGTGCATGCTTTTTTTTAAATTAGTTTAATTATAGTTGTCTGTGTTTTTCTAATTTGTAGGAAGAAAAAAAGAAGTTTGACAAAGAGACAGAAAAGAACTATAGCCTAATTGATAAACATTTAAATTTATCTGCAAAAAAGAAAGATTCACATTTACAAGAGGTATGTATTCTTTTTATTTTTCTTTCAATTTGTTTCTAAAATTTAATAAGCAGTGAGTGTCCTTTTTTTAGAATATAATTTTCTTTAGTAACTGTCCATTTAGGATTATATAGAGATGGGAAAAAATGAATAAGTATCATCATAAATTAAGAAAAAAGACTTCTCTGGGATAAGACATAAGATTATTACTATGTATTATAATGATTAATTTAGCATACATTCATATTAGTAAAAGTTTTGATTCTGATGATTCTTTCCACTGGAACAGTAATTTTATCCAGCATTACTGAAGGAGAGATACATTATTTTTGGGAATAGATCCATTAATTGGCTTTCAAGATTTCTTAAAGAAATGAATTGAACTTAATAGGCTCATATGCCATTTTGCTTTTATGTGAAGGCACCATTAATTTTATTTAACCCTGATGATTCAGGAAGTTCAGCTTCATTGGAAAGAGATTGTCTGTTTTACTTGTGTTAATGGACTTATTAATTTTGGGGTGGGGAGACTAGCAAGTAAAAAAAAAAGAAATTAATGTTATTCCTCATTTTCTCTTTCTTTTCTAAATTCCTTGCCACTTTTTTTCAACCCATCACCCACTTGAATGTATGCTCAATTGTTTACAGTATGGAATATATGCTGTCATTGAAAATAATGCTGTATGCAGTTGTTAGGGTTTTAGGCCAAGCCACAAAAGTGTGATATTTCTTATTTATTTGTTTTCAAGCACATAAAGAACCTGGGGATAAGGTACTGCTATAATGTATACTTACTGTAGCATCATCAAAATCACACTAACAACATTGACTCTAGTATAAACCCAAGTATATTTAAATGTCAAATATTTCGTAGTAAACCATATGTGTACTAACGTATGTATTTGTGGGAGAAAGATGTGGCAATCTGCTGCCATAAAGATTACAGCCTTGGAAACCCTGTGGGACAGTTGTCCTCTGTCCTATAGGGTCGTTATGAGTCGGAATCAACTTGACGGTAATGGGTATGTATGTATTCTTATTTTGGCATTATCCACATGTCACATTTTGTTTGATCTCAAATACCTTTAACATTTGAATGGTGTTTAACAGTTTATAAAAGAGAAAGGAGCTTTTATGCCACTTAATCCTCACAACAGTACTCTAAATAGACGGAGTTCCATTCTCTGCACATTCCACATTATGGAGAAAACCGTGCAATTGTTACATATACTCCCTCATACCCTACCCTCTGCCAATTTTGAAATGACAGATGTTGCTTTTATAGGTCTCAGTCTTTATGCCAGCAGTTTTCTGTCTGTATTCTGCTTTATCTCTATTTTCAGTATCCTGGAATGTATAGTTAATTTCCATCTCCACTTCACTGTCTGACTAGGTATTTCATTCTACAAGTTGCTCAGGCAAAATCTTTGGAGTCATCCTTGGCCTTTACTCTCACATCTTAAATCTACTCCATTAGCATATGTCTTCTTTATTGAGCATCTGCCTAGAATATGGCCACTTCTCATGACCTCCATCACTACCACCCTGGTCTAAGACACTGGCCATATCTCTAAGGTGGATTACTATAAAGGCCTCCTCGCTGGTCTCCCTATTTCCACCATTGTACTCCTACAGTTCATTTTCTGCACAGCAACCAGTTATCCTTCATGTCACTCCTCTTCTCCAGACTGTCTTAATGGTTACCTCTAGAGGCCTGCAGGATCCTATATGATATGTCCCACCCTGACCCTTGCTCCAGCCACACTGGCTGCCTTGTTTTGGTTAGACTGGGACAAGCACACTCCTGCTCAGGGCGTTTGCATTTGTTTTTCCCTCTGCCAAGTATGCTTTCAGCCCAGATCCATGTGCCTTGCTCCTTAAGAAACTTCAGGTCTTTACTCAAGGGGCACCTTATTAAAGAAGTTTTACGTGACCATCTTATTTAGAATATCCCCCTTACTCTGCTTGGTTTCTTGTTCATACTCTTAACAACAGTTTGACATACTATATATATTTGTTTGCTGCATAGTTTCTTTCATTGGTGTGTAAACTCCTTGACAGCAACACGTTGTTGTATTCAGTACTCTATCCTCAGTTCCTGGGGAAGCGCCTGTCATGGAATAGGTACTCGATAAATGTTTATTGAATGAACAAGTGTGAAGATGTTTAGACAGTAAGCCAGGGCTTTGGCAATTTCAATAATCCCCAAAGATAACTAAACGCTACATCTACTCTTATACATATTATAGCAAGAAATGGCCAGAAATTAGATGATTTTGAAATTGAAATTGTAGATTTGTTAAAGATAACTGAATTCTGCTTGGTGTGGTAAAAAGTATAGTAGACTCAAGCCAGGCTACAGTAAATCATCTGTGTTCCTAGATACAGTTTGGAAGTCAGTGGTATTGTTGTAAGATATGGGCTATCGATGACATCAAGGATTCTGGGGATTTAATCATGTAGCTCATAGCACAGCAAGTATGGACACTCAGAACATTGAGGGTGTGGTGATGGAAGTTGATCTGCAATGCGAGGGTAGCAAGAACAACCAGGAGAATCAGCTAAGAGACAAAACTGACATGGTAAATCTGACTCTTATAAACTAACATGTGTTGGAGAGAATGTGGAGAAATTGGAATCCTCATGCATTGCTGGTGCCAGTGTAAAATGGTGCAGCTGCTATGGAAAACAGTTTGGCAGTTCCTCAAAAGTTAAACATAGAATTACCTTACCATGTGACCCAACAATTCCACTCCTAGGTATATACACAAGAGCCTTGAAATCAGGGACTCCAACAGATACGAGTACCTTAATGTTCATTGCAGCACTATTCACAATCGGCAAAAGGTGGAAACAACCCACGTGTCAATCAGCAGATGAATGGATAAACAAAAGTGGTATATCCATGCAATGGAATATTATTCAGCCATAGAGAGAAATAAAATTCTGATATATGCTATGACATGGATGAACCTTGAGAACACTATGCTGAGTAAAATAAGTCAGACACAGAAGGACAAATATTGATGATCCCACTTATGTGAAGTATCTAGAACAGGAAAATGTAGACAGACGAAAGTTGATTAGTAGTTATCAGGGAGGGGGGGAAGAGGGAAGGGAAGCTATTGCTGAAGGGGTACTGAGTCTCTGTGTGGGGTGATGTAAAACGTTTAGAAATGGACAGTGGTGAAGGTAGCACAACATCTGAATTTAATTAATGTCACTTAATCGTACACTAAAAAATGGTTAAAATGGCAAACTTCGTTATGTGTATTTCATCACAATTAAAAATGAAAATGTGACCCTGGTGTAGTTTTTTTGAAGAGCCTTTCCTAGTAAGCATAAAATGAAGAAATCATCCTTAACTCATCATATCTTCATTTTATTGAATACTGAACAAAATTGCATTGTTTTTGATGAGAATTGCTGCCTGTTAACTGCTGGGGGCTAAATTGTCAAACTAGTTCATAGACACACAAAGATAACATGATTTTGAGGTGTTTTAGGCAGGAATTTTTATTTTGGTTTAGTAGCACTCTTAATTTTATATATTTAGACATTATTTTACTTAAAAAAGCATTTGGCACTAAAAAACATCTTACAACATGTTAGATAAATACTTTTTAAAGTAAAATGAGCCAGATTAGGGAAAATATTACATGGTGCCTTGTAATTTTTTCCCCGCTGTGACTCTTAGGAACCAGGGGCGGATTATCTGATAGACAAGGTAAGCATGGTGCTTACCTTGCTTATCAGATCATCTGTAGTAAACAGTTTCACGTGTGAAACTGTTCACTACAGATTAGTAAGTAAGCACAAGTAAACCCGTGATTACCTTACTTACTGGGTCATCTGCCCGGTTTAAAAAAAAAAAAAAAATTCTGTGGAGTTGATTCTGACTCATACCAACCCTATAGGATTTCTAAGGAGCGGCTAGTGGATTCGAACTGCTGACCTTTTGGTTAGCAGCCAAGCTGCTAGGGATTGTAAATTTCAAAAGACGCTTTGATTCTGTAGGAAGGTGATGTGGGGTTGGGAGAGAGACAGATGCCAGCCATACCTTGAAACAGAATCTTTGATGTAGTGAAAAAATGTGAAATTGTTCACTGAGCTTACCTTGCCTGTTAGATAATCCACCCCTGTTAGGAACTGTGTGCTTTTCTCTCAATTTCTTTAGTTAGACAAGATAAGCTGGAACCTTTTTTGGAAGAGCCTCCTGACCAGTTGGTGCCCTCTTCTCTCTCAGAGGTTCAGACACTGAGAGGGCTCAGGAAATGACTACTTGCAGATGAGCTTCAGGCCTGGGTCTGCCTTTAAGAGCCAGGTTCTTGAGATGGTGTCACTTCGTCAGCTACTGCCATCAGTCACTGAGTGGTGAGGTGACTGTAATTTCCCAGCCTTCTCACTTAGGCAAGAAGCCCTGGTGGCACAACGGTTAAGCACTTGGCTGCTAACTGAAAGGTTGGAGGTTTGAAGCCACCAGCCGCTCCATGGGGGAAAGACCTGGTGATCTGCTCCCATAAAGCCTGCAGCCTGGGAACCCTATGGGGTAGTTCTACTCTGTCATATAGGGTCTCTATGAGTCGGAATTGACTAGAAGGCACCTAACAACAACTCGTTCAGGCAGACTTCATTCTCAGGGGACTTGTTAATTGAAATGGTGTTTCTGTGATTAAAAAAAAAAAAAAACTCCTTTTTTTATTTTGGTACATATATATGTAACAAATGTCACTTTAAGGGCTAGGATGCACCTGACCTGACCCAAGCCATGGTGTTTTCAATTGCCTCATATACATGTGAAAGCTGGGCAATGAATAAGGAAGACCAAAGAAGAATTGATGCCTTTGAATCGTGGTGTTGGCAAAGAATATTGAATATACCGTGGACTGCCAGAAGAATAAACAAACCTGTTTTGGAAGAAGTGTGGCCAGAGTGCTCCTTAGAGGCGAGGATGGTGAGACTTCATATCACATTCTTTGGACAAGTTATCAGGAGGGACCAGTCCCTGGAGAAGAGCATCATGCTTGGTAAAATAGAGGGTCTGCGAAAAAGAGGAAGACCCTCAATGAAACGGATTGGCACAGTGGCTGTAACAGTGGGCTCAAACATAGCAGCCATCTTGAGGATGGCGCAGGACAGCGTGGTGTTTTGTTCTCTTGTACGTAGGGTCACTATGAGTCAGAACCGACTTGATGGCAGTTAACAACAACAACATATGTAACAAATTGTTGGACTTTTCAGCATTCTTTACATGTACAGTTCAGTGACATTCATTATGTTTATGATGTTGTTCACCTGTTACCATTATCTGTTTCCAAATATTCCCATCACCCTTAACAGAAGTTTGGTGGTGGTTATGTGATTTTGATTTTATGTATGTGGTTCAACCTAATGTGTGAGTTGTGGTTGGGTTGGGCTTCTCATGAAGAGAGCTTTGCTGTCTGGTCTGTAATCCTTTGGGATCAACCTCATTATATAGAGCAGGGATTGGCAAACTTTTAATGTAAAGGGTCAGAGAGTAAATATTTTAGGCTTTTGTGGACCATAAGGTCTCTGTGGCAACTATTCAGTTCCTCTGTTGTAGCGGGAAAGTAGCTATAGGTGATACATAAATGAATAGACATGGCTGTGTTCCAATACAACTTTATTTACAAAACAAGACATTAGGCTATATTTGGCCCATGGGCTGTATAGTTTGCCGACTCCTAATATAAAGTATCATTTCTCACTATCTCCAGTTTGACCATGCCTCAATTATATTTACATAGGCAGATATCCAAGTGGAGCAAAATCGGCAACACTTTTATGAGCTGTCTCTCGAGTACGTATGTAAGCTTCAGGAAATCCAAGAAAGAAAGAAGTTTGAGTTCGTGGAACCTGTGAGTATCATAGCAAATTAATCTGCCAGTAGATTTTCGTGATATAATAGAAATATTTTCCTTCCTAGATCTAATTTTTGGACCTAAACATAAAGCAAGGCATCATAAGTTATCAAGGGTGGGCACAAATAGCCATGGAGTCAAGGAATTACCTCTAAAGCAGTGGTTCTTAGCTTATTTGCCCAGCAACATGTAACGAAGAGTATTCTCATTGCTACGTGTTCTCAAAGATTCTAACTCAGGTGCTATTTCTGCCATCCTAGCTGTAGCACCACCCTTAAAAACAAAAAAAGAAAAAAAAAAAATTCTGAAAGAAGCTATATTAGAATGTGAATGAGGATTTATGGGATTGTCTCAGTTCTACTCAAGTTTGTTTCTAAAACAAGCCTATCAGTCCAAACTTTGGTACTTTGAATAATTATTGGTAAAAAATTCTTTCTAACAACTTACAGTCTTGTCGCAACTTAAGTTGAGACCCAGTGTGTGTAACATTTGAAATATTTTGGAGCTACTCTAGCATTTCTTTATATTTATTTAGAAATACATGGCTTTTGTTTGTGTTTACATGAATATTTTCAAATAGCTTTAGTTATATATGTCTTCTGAGTCAAATTATAAAGTATATCTCATACTGTGGGCCCATTGTATAAAAAGAAATTGAGAAACACTGGAATGCATGATTCTCAAGATTCATTTTTAACCTTAATATAGACTTTTTTTTGTGAAGCTTTTAACAACTTTATTGAGATACAGTAATTTACCTATTGTGTGTATGATTTTGAGAAGTGAAAAAGTAATGATTAAAATAAAAATTAGCATCTGTGAAGCTATGGTCTAGTTAAACATTCTTAAAACTTATTTTTATGTGAAATGATAATGACCTACATTTATTGAGCATTTACAGCAAGACAACATTTTTTAAAGTACTTTACTGTGCTCGCTCACTTATTCCACGCAATATCTTAATGAGGAGATATTTTTATTGTCTCATTTAGCAAATAATGAAATTAGAGGAAGTTTCAGTAATTTGCCCAAGGTCATATAACAAGTTACCTTTGAAGTTAGGAATTGACCTTGGGCTAGCTGTCTGATGTCAGAGCCCCAAACTCCTAACCATTATACTGTACTGCATTCTGAAGAAAATGAATTTCAGAGTTTCCTTAGCTCTGACCACCAATCACTTTTGCTCATTTCAGATTTACCTGGGTGTGGGGCAGAGCAGCTGCCCTCTAATCAAGAGGGCAGGTTGGGCTTAATTACAGCCCTGCCTCTGCCCAGGGCAAGTCACTGAACATCCTTGTCAACAAAACAGAGAGGTTGCACCACAGCCTGCAACAACAGGAAGGATGTCATTTGAGAGCGCCTTTGGCTCTGTAATTCAGTGATTTTGCTTTCTTATAGAGTGTATGGACCTTCAGTGATAAGGTTTCAATTACAAATGAAAATAGGGATTCTCTTGACTAAAGAGAACAAATAGATGATTTCAAATTCCATTTCTCCAGAGCATAGTATAAAAACTAGCTAATGGCTCTGACATATAAGGGGAAAAAGATCATATATTCTTCATTTTCCCTAAGGACCCATTTATGAATAATGTGCATTTTGACTTAATTGACTATGAGTGACTTCTTTTTAATTATTTTACTTCAATAGGATAGCATTGAGATGAGGGGGGAAAATACTTGACTGTTTTTCTTTTTTCTTTCCCCCACCCCGAGATTTTCCTGTGCTAATGCCACTTTTTCTCCTTTGTCTTAGATGCTGTCATTTTTTCAGGGAATGTTTACTTTTTATCATCAGGGCCATGAACTTGCCAAAGACTTCAATCATTACAAAATGGAACTACAGATTAACATTCAGAATGTAAGGAAATGGAAGCTTTCTGGTATAGAGAGATGTGTTTTTGATCTGTTTGACGTACGAAAAGTCTTAAACTAAGAAGACAACTAAGCTGTTGGTACTGAGAAGCTAAGGATACGTTGCCACCTTCTGGTCAATTCTTGGTGTAACAGACTGGTCTCCAGATAGTTGAGGATCTGGAAATCCTGACACCTGGTGGCTTTTCCTGCTCTTTCTGTGACAGTTCTAGAGATAAGCTTTGCATATAACTTAAGTCAGCTGTGCATGGAAACAGACAAAAGAGCACTCCACTTTAGATTTCAGGCATTTAAATTATAATCATCTAAATTTCTTCCCTGTTAATTTAATTTTTATTTTATCTTATTTTAATTTTTTCTTCCAGATACTTAAGCTTAAGTGGAATTTCTTCCTTACATGTTATGCACATTTATAAGTATATTGGGTGTTCACAGTTGAGACTGGTTTTTATTATTTTCCTTTGGAAAATGAATTACTTCTGTCAGATCTTGGACAAACAGATTCAGGAGAGCTTTATCTCTAAAACAGTATATGGATGTGATTTTGATCAGTAAGTGACAGGTGTTTTTCTTCACATCATTTTAGTTGATGTTGGAAGCGATCTCACTGAAAAACCATTAAAGGTATGGTTAGCATAATTTGAGCCCTTGTTAGAAATCTAGAGCAATAATTTTGTAACAAACTCATAGTATATACTGAAGACACACAAGTAGAAAGATGGGTGTCTCTGTGATGTCTGCTCCCTGCTCTTCATTTTCTTATAAACTTAGAAATTGAGGATGAGTGGCTTTGGCATAGATTTTTTCTCCCGTAAGGCTTTTGTATAGTTCCCTAAATTTTGGAATGTTGGAAATATAGATAATGTAACCTCTTGTTTTTTTGTAGTTTATGTGTCAGACTTTTGATTTGTAGATTGTTTGGACATTCAGCTAAGTTACTGACTATTGGAAACCTTGGTTAGTTTTCTGTTGTTAGGATCCCAAGACCAGTGGAAAGAGTTATAAAATATGTGGTATGACCCCAGTGTTACAGAAGTTTAAAAAAATACCAAAGCGCGTATGTACAGATTAGTTCCATTCACCTCAAAATTGTCCCTGCAGGTAGTGGAATACTTAGTCTAATGATGCTGTGATTTTTCAGAATACTTTTATAGGCAGCAGAACATAGTGTTGGACAAAGAACATTAGCTAGTTAATTTAGAATATTAGATTATAATCTTGCTTTTTTCCCCTTTCCTCACTGGCTGTATAACTTGTGGAAAGTTGCTTTTTCTGTCTGGACATCATATGTCGTAAGTGCTGGACTGGCCTGAATGAGAAGCTCCAGGCAGGACTGGCTACATCATTTGTGGGACCCAGTGCAAAATGAAAATATGAGGCTCTTTATTAAAAAATTTTTAAAGAATTTTAAGATGGTGACAGCAGAGGATAAACCCAGCGTGGGGACATTCTGAGCTCAATACGCTGTATGACTGCACAGGTCACATGCTCGTAAAGGCAGCCTTGCCTCCAGGACTAATGGTGGGGGCATGAGAGTTACGGGGGGACTTTGAGGAAACTATGCACAGCTTACATATGCGTGGGAGTACATTTATAAGACACCCGTGGGGCATATATAATAGCAGATTTACCTTACATAAACCAAGATAATTTCAGAGAGATTAAATATTTAGATGTGAATAAGCAATACTAAGTCATAGAAATCTCATAAGCAAAACTTGTAGAGAAGTAATCATTGGAAAATGTTTCACAAAATGACCAGGTTCATATCCTTCATATTTTAAGAACTTACACATTGATAATAATGTCCATTCCCATAGAATAATGGACAAAGAACAATTTATTGAAGAAAACCTTTTTCTGTATCCTTTGAAACTTAAAGAATTGCCATCAGTAAATTTCCCGGAATCCTCAGTGTCTTCTCTAAACATTTCTCTCTGGCTTTGTCCTAGTTGTTTCTGAGGCCACTGCTGCTCAGGCAGCCTTCTCAGATAGAGGCTGCTCTTCCACCCCATGTAACCTTCTGTATTGAGAACACCTGTTACCACGTCATCTTTGCTCTCAAATTTTGCTTTTAAGTAATTATTTTTTCTTTCAGAAATACCAGCACCTTTGAAACATGTCACTTATACTGTATCATCTGCTGTTCCTCGGTGTTGCTGTAATTTACTTATTTCTTGGCCATACTTCTTATATCCTAGGGATGTCAGTTTTTGGCCTATTAAAGGAAAAAAACTCCATATGTAAAACTACATATTGCTGAAAAATCTCAGTTATAGGTTATTTTCTATGCAATGTTTATTAGTATATTTAAGGAAATATCCAAAAATGTTAAAACTCTAAGGCAATATGAAGGCAGTGGTGGTTCAGTGGTAGAATTCTCACCTTCCATGTGGGAGACCTGGGTTTACTCCTGGCCAGTGCACCTCAAGAGTGGCCACCACCTGTCTGTGAGCGAACGCTTGCTGTTGGTATGATGGTGAACAGGTTTTAGGGGAGCTTCTAGACAGAGATGGACTGGGAAAAAAAGCCTTATGATCTACTTCTGAAAACCAGCCGATGAAAATGCTGTGGATCATAATGGTTCAATATCATTGTGTATTGGGTGGGTTTCCATGAGTCAAGGACTGACTCAATGGCAGATAACAACCACATAAGGCAGTGTACCCAAAGTATAGGCAGTCTGCTTCCTTAAAGATTACAGCCTTGGAAACCCTATGGGGCAGTTCTACTCTGTCCTATAGAATCGCTATGAGTCGAATCGACTCGATGGCAATGGGTATGGTTTTTGACAATATAAAGAAATGTACCCAAATGTTAAAGTTAACTATCTCTGGACTCTAACATTATAGATAATTTTGGTCAACTTTTTAGTAATTTATTATATTAAAAAAAATAACAAAACTATATTATAATAAAAACAAAGGTAAACATTATTTAAAAAGTAAAAACCTATTTTCCTACATCTAGCTACACTTTTTCTATTGTAAAAATGTTTAGTTTTTTTTTTTTTTTTTTGAGAAATTCAATCTTCATCAATTTATATAATCTATGGAATAATAAATGGAAAGCAAAAAAGTAGCAAGATGACTTTTAGAAAATATATTTTTCAGAAGGATGTAAATTACATCAAAATTAAATATATTTTAAAAATTAATTTTAACTTTTGTGATCTCTATCCCCAAAAGGATATGGGGAGACTAGAATAGAAATCTTATTGGAAGGAAATTATAACGTTAGGAATTTTAGGATTCAAATATAGTCTCTAAGAGGTACTAAAAATAAAAATAGTTAAGAAGAATTAAAGAGTATGAGCACATGTTTTTGTTAAGATGTTAAGTGAGAGAAGTAGAATACCAAAATGATAAAGTATGTTATTAAAAAAAAAAAGACAGAGATTGGAAGAGTTGATATCAAAATGTGGTTATTTCTGAATGGTGGGTTTATCATTAACTTTTATCTTTTTATACTTTTTCTTTTTGCCCAAAGAGCAGAACTATTTGTGATCTCCCCCTCCCTGTTTTCTAGTGATATAGATTACATTTACAGTCTAAAATTATTATTATTAGAGGATATCTTTGTATATAACTAGAATTTAGAATTAGAAATGGCTACGTTCTAGCCATTCTACTTTTTTATTCAAATAAAAAAATGTAATCTCCTCTCTGTCTTAGTTATCTAGTGCTTCTATAACAGAAATACCACAAGTGGGTGACTTTAGCAAACAGAAATTTTCCCCCCAAAGTTTAGGAGGCTAGAAGTCTGATTTAGGGTGCCGGCACTAGGGGAAGGCTTTCTCTCTCTATTAGCTCTGTAGGAAGGTCCTTGTTTCTTCCGAGCCTCTGCTCCTGAGTGATCTTCATGTTGCTTGGCGTGTCTCTTTCCCCATCTCTGCTTACTTGCTTGTTTGTTTAATCCCTTTTGTATCTCAAAAGAGATTGACTCAAGATACACCTTCCACTAATCCTGCCCCAGTAACGTAAGAAACACAACCGATTCCCAAATGGGATTATAACCACAGGCAGAGGTTAGGATTTGCAATACATGTTTTTTGGGGACAGAATTCAATACATAACATTCCACCCTTTGGCCCCCCAAAATTCATGTCTTTGCCACATATAAAACACATTTCACCCTATCCCATCATCCCAAAAGTCTTAAATAAACTCCAAGTCCAAAATTTTGTCTTTTGAATCATCTGAATAAAATATGGATGAGACTTTAGGTGTATTCCATCCTGGGACGAAATTCTTCATCAGTAAACCAGTGAAGTCTAGACTACAAATTATCTGTTTCCAAAGTACAATGGAGGAACAGACACAAGGTAGACATTTCTATTACAAATGGGAGAAATTGTAGGGAAAGAAGGGATAATGGGCACCAAACCAAAAAGCCAAACCCATTGCTGTCAAGTCAATTCCGACTCATAGGGACCCTATAGGACAGAGTAGAACTGCCCCATAGGGTTTCCAAGGAGCAGCTGGTGGATTCGAACTGCTGACCTTTTTGGTTAGTAGCCGAACTCTTAACCATTGTGCCACCAGGGCTCTAACGGGCACCAAACAAGTCTAAACCCCAGCAGATCAATTTACATTAGCTCTCAAGGCTTTCTCTGAGACCATCTGGGCAATGGCTCTGCCCTTCAGACTCTCCTCTGGATTCTGGGTAGAGGCCCCTCGACTTTGAGCTTCAGCCTCGCCTTCCAGGCCCACTGGAATGGCAACTCTGCTCCCTCAGCTTTGGGTGACCCCATTCTCCTAGTCTGTCTAAGTGGTGACCCCCATCCCCTCAGTACCTCCCCCCTGCCCAGGCTCCATTCTTCTGCCTCTTGGGCATGGCAGCCCCACCCCCTCAGGTTTGGCCAGTGGCCCCATCCCCCTGGAGCTTGTGAAAGGTAATCCCACGCTCCACAACTGAGTTGGTGAAGATCTGACTCTTTTAAACCTAGGAGGCTGTGACTCCAGCCTTTGAAACCGATGCATCCCTGCTTCCTGTGCTCCTTCCAGTGATTCTGCTGATCTCTGAGGTGCTCCAGGGATGATCCTTTTATTTTATTTTTTTTTTTGAGGACGACAGATGTAGCTCATTTGGCCTGTCTCCTACCTGTAGAATTCCAAGAAGCAGACAGTGTTCTCTCATTCTTTCTGTGTCCCCTTTGGTCTTAAACTCATGGGTTTTCTGCTGTGGTAGCTGGTTAGATCCATCGTCACAGGCTTAATCTCTTTAACAAAAGGTTGTGTAGCCATGTCCTTGGTGAAAATGCTAGGACACGTGTCTTTAGTGTGTACAACAGAATTTTTCAAATCTTTAAATTTTGTTTTCATTTTGTACTGTTCATTTTTAAGTCCATCTCTTTCTTCTCTCATTTTACTATAAGCAACAAGGGTAAACCACTTGACCCCTTTAAGATCTTGCTTATGAATTTCCTCAGCGAAATATCTGAGTTCATCATTTATAAGTTCTACTCCCACCAGCAATTTGAACATAATTCAGACAAGTTCTTTGCTGCTGCATAAAAAGCATCACCCTTCTTCTGTTGCCCAATCACACTTTCATCATTTTCTTTTAAGTGTCACCAGAAGCACATTTAACATCTACATTTCTAGCAACATTCTGTTACTGGTGCCATGTGTATTCTCTAAGATGATAGAAACTTCCTCTGTAGCTCTCCTTACTTCCTTCTGAGCCCTCATCAGAATCTTCTTTGATGTCCATAATTCTGTCAACAGTCTCTTCAAGGCAGTCTAGGCTTTTACTATTAAAATACCTGTTGCTGTCTGGTCAATTCCGACTCATAGCGACTGTATAGGACAGAGTAGAACTACCCATAGGGTTTCCAAGGAATGGCTGGTGGATTTGAACTGCCCACCTTTTGGTTAGCAGCCCAGCTCTTAACCAGTGCACCACCAGGGCTCCGGCTTTTAATATTAGGCCCCTTAAAACTTACAGCCTGTACCAATTATCCAATTCCAAAACCGCTTCCACATTGTAGCATTATTGGTATTTGTTAAAGCAGCACTCTATACCGGGCACCAAATTCTGTGTTAGTTATCTAAGCCGAAAAAAAAACCCACCAAACCTGTTGCTGTCGAGTTGATTCTGACTCATTGTGACCCTATAGGACAGAGTAGAACTGCCTCATAGGGTTTCCAAGGAGCAACTGGTGAATTTGAACTGCTGACCTTTTGGTTGGCAGCTGAGCTCTTAATCACTGCACCACCAGGGCTTCTCTTAGTTATCTAGTGCTGCTATAATAGAAATACCACAAGTAGGTGGCTTTAACATTCAGAAATGTGTTTTCTCACAGTTTAGGAGGCTAGAAGTCTGAATTCAGAGTGCCAGCTCTAGGGGAAAGCTTTCTCCCACTTTTGGATCTGGAGGAAGTCTCTTTGAGCTTCTCCTCCTAGGTGATCTTCATGTGGCCTGGCGAGTTTCTTCCCCATCTTTGCTTACTTGCTTGCTTGTTTAATCTCTTTTGTATCTCAAAAGAGACTCACTGTATCCTACAGTAGTCCTGCCTTATTAACATATCAAACAACCCATTCACAAATGGGGTTATAACCGCAGGCAGATATTAGAGTTTACAACATAAATTTTTAGGGGATACAATTAAATCCATAATACTCTCTAATTCATAATTTACTGAACATGTTACATTTAAAAAAATAGCTAAGCCTTCCCTTCCTGTCTTCCCTTCCCTTTGTGGTACAGAGACAGTGGCATCTGAGGAAATGAGGCAGTGAGGGGCAGGGGGTGCTACATGGAAGCACCTGCAGCAGAGAAATTGAGGTGGTAGTGATGGGGCACAGGTATTAGGAGATTGGTTACATTGAGCAGATGCATTAAGTGAGCAAAATAAGTCAATATAGTGAGGATAATGGAGCCATGTTTCTCCCTGTCTGAGAAGAAATTTACACATTTTGAAAAGAGTAGGCTAGAAATAACCCTGACGTGTTGTATTGCAATTGGATTTATCGATATAAACTCGTGTTTTCAAATATATAGATATGTATAGAAGTAGTGATATATGTATATGTATGTATAAATATATATGTGCCTTAGAAGAAAGGCCTGGTGATCTACTTCTGAAAGATCACAACCATTGAAAACCTTATGGAGTGCAGTTCTCTGCACACTTGGGGTTATCATGAGTCAGAGTTGACTCAATGGCAGCTGGGCTTTTTTTTTTTTTTTTTGGTATGCATGTATACACATATTTTCTAATTCTGCTAAAGAAGACCTAGTAACAATGATATCCCTTAGCTATGAACACACTGTGCCCAGATCTTCCTTTCTAAATACTAAAAGGAACCAGGGGGTCTTTTGGAGAAATGGGCTGGGATAGGAGAAGTGTCAGATGAGCCTGAGACACTTCTTTTGGACCAGAAAGTAAGGAATTGCTCAAAGAATTATAGAGGCATATCGAAACACATAGGAGCCAGCTTGAAGGGGCTTCCAGGGCTCATGTCTAGGACTATTTGAACATAAATAATGAGAGTATTGGATGCCACCTGTTGGATTAAATGAGGGAGAGAGTGTGTGTGTGTGTATGTGTGTGAGAGAGAGAGACATGGTATTTATACATATATAGCACATATATATGGAGCCCTGGTGGTGAAGTCGTTAAGAACTCAGCTGCTAACCAAAAGGTCAGCAATTTGAATCCACCAGCTGCTCCTTGGAAACCCTGTGGGAAAGTTCCACCCTGTCCTGTAGGGTTACTATGAGTCAGAATGAACTCGATGGCAACGGGTTTGGTTTTTTGGTTAGCATATATATGGCATATACACAGAGAGAAAGAGGGAGAGAGAAAGAGGGTTAGGAGAGGAATCTCAGCAAAGTGACAGAAGAAGGTAATGAAATTAGAGTGTAATCAGTATAAAGATGGGTGCCTTAAGCACTGCAGACAGGAGAGATGGGAAGAGAGGGGACTGTCCATCAACAAATGAATTCTACTCTCTCTGCAGCCCTATAATTGCTTAAAGCACATTAACAGATTTTTTTGGTGTTTTACTCTCAGTTTGTGTTTAAAATAAGTCTCTGCAGATAAGTTTTCCACTTTACAGTCTACCTTTCTCAGACTAAAAAATGTACCATTCTACCATGTTTCTGCTCTTAGGATCCTTAGAACCCCTTTCATTGTAGAGAGAAGAGAAGAGAAATTCCAATAATAATTTTTCGTCTCAGCTCCTCCACAATTTCACATCAGCAGTTTTTTGGTAGTAATACAATGATTTTTGAGTATGGGTGAAAGAAATGTCCAAAATCCTGGTGGTGCTGACTCTGCACAATTTCCTCAGTAATGTTGTCAAATCACCTTCCACGTACATTTTCATTATAGCTGTCTGACAGATGACAGGTACACTAAGTCTCCTGGGTTCAGAAATGTGATTCGTGTCTTCTGGTATCGAAGGTATTATTTGTATTAGGTTGTTTTTTTCTTCTGAGAAGAAATGTCATTTTCAAGTGCAATTACGGTTGCCTGGAAAAACTGACAGTCATATTTATTAGTTTGCAAAGAAGAATTAAGCTTTTCACATTCCCAGTGCTTAGCCACATTGTTAGTATAATAGTAACGAGTTGAGTCAGATTGCCTCTTGCACAGGGAAGACTTCCCAGACAGATACTTTATAATCTGATTTTTTAAATCTAAGATTTAATAATAGCGTGAGACCTGAAGGCAAGTATTGTTACATTGAATAATAGAATTATTCTTGATGTTAGAAAGCTTTAAAAGTAAATTGCCTATAAATACACTGGCTTATACTCCTTATTAGCTGTTTTACCACTAATTTTTTTTCTTTGAACGAGAGTCTCAGTATCTTTCCTTAAGGAAAGAATGGAGTTGTGTTGAGAAATTTATAGAAAAAACTAAAACCTGTTGCTGTTGAGTCCATTCTGACTCATAGTGACCCTATGGTGTAACTGAACGCCTCTTGGGTTCCTGTCCTGTCCTATTAGCCGATTGAAATAAAACAGATGCCAATTGCAAGGGAAACAGAAAGTGGCAAATTTATCGTCTGCGCAGACAAAGAGCAACGCAGGGTCTAGCAACCTGAAGACCGCAAGCTCTTTGTTTGAGGGAGCTAGGAGCCTTTTATGTCTAAATGCTTCTGGGGTTCAGAATTGGTGCCCGGAACTCTCCATCTTTGCCTGCCCTTGCCCATGTTTGGGCTTGGGATGCTAAGTCACTCTCCACCTGATGTCCGGATTGTGGGACCTCTCGCTTCTTAAAAGGACTTGGGCTCAACTGTGAGCTGGAAAATATCTTCCTTTTCAGTCATGACTGGGCCTGGGGTCAGGTTAAGGACACGATCTCCTCTATCTGTGCATGCTCCAAGGTCTAGTTTGGGCCAGTTTAGTGGGCATAGCTGCCACCTGCTGTAGCTTCCTGAAAAATGTTGCTCAAAGCAAGATGGGAAGTAAGGGGGAGGGGAGGGGTGTCAGTTGTGGGTTTCAATAGGACAGAGTAGAACTGCCCCATAGGATTTCCAAGGAATGGCTAGTGGATTCGTACTACTGACCTTTTGGTTAGCAGCCAGTCTCTTAACCACTGCATAAATTTTGGAGTCCTGGTGGTGCTAGTGGGTAAGCATTTGGCTGCTAACCAAAAGGTTGACAGTTCTAATTCACTAGCCACTCCTTGGAAACCCTATGGGGCAGTTCTACTCTGTCCCACAGGGTTGCTATGAGTCAGAATCGACTCAACAGCAATGGGTTTTATAGTTATCTAGAGATTTAAAAGTGTGAATAAAAAAACTCATGTGAGAACTTAAAAATTATATGTATGTTTTTTATCCATTTCAGACACGGAATCGTTTTGAAGGAACAAGATCAGAAGTGGAAGAGCTCATGAACAAAATCAGACAGAATCCCAAGGACCACAAGCGAGCAAGTCAGTTTACAGCAGAAGGCTACCTTTATGTACAGGAAAAAAGTAAGAGGCACTCAAACAGTGGCCGAATGATTGAAAAATCAAATTGTTTTAAAACTCTGCTATTCTTATTATAATTACCATGACATTTTTGGAATAATGATTCCTACCACTTTCTTTGCCCCTCCTCTTCTAGAAGGCTGGGGGCAATGGTGGTTCAGTGTAGAATTTTCACCTTCCTCTCATGTGGTGTGGTTCTGTTCCCGGCCAATGCACCTCATATGCAGCCACCACTCGTCTGTCAGTGAAGTCTTGTATGATGCTATGATGTTGAAAAGGTTTCATCGGAGCTTCCAGACTAAGCTAGACTGGAAAGAAAGGCCTGGTGTTCTATTTCTGAAAATTAATCACTGAATACCCTCTGAATCACTCCGGTCTGATCTGCAGCTGATTCTGGGGATGGTATAGGACCAGGCAATCTCTCATTGCACTGTGCACAGGTCACCATGAGTCGAGCAGCTAACAACCACCACCAGCAATCCTAGAAGGTGTATTTTGCACATTTGGGGAAAACACACCCTTGCTTTAGAGAGCAGACGTGTGATTTGGCATGGCCATGAACACCCTGCTTTCAGCCACCACCATTAAACACCGCTTCACACTGTGCATCCAAGAAACTTGCTTGTAAGGGAAGCCAGAATTTGGTATAAGGCTGAGAGACAGAGATGCAAGGGCATTGCTATCTGTTTTCAGAATAATTATCTTTTTCCTCCCTTCCCCTCACCCCTTATCACCAGCACACACACGCACATGCACGCATGCACACATGCATACACACATTAACACTTTCCCCTACAACCGTACCTCTCCTTTATGTTAAGGATGAGAGGGGCATATTTCTCTTCTTCTACATCTTCCTTTCTTCCTTCTATCTTTTCGTTTCACGTAGCTCTTTGTCATCTACATTAAAAATTTCAATCTGGGAGAATTTAAGTTTTTGCTTAAATTATCAGGAAGATTCCAGATGGCTATAAAAAATATTCCTAGGTATCATCCTAACTTACTTCACAAGTTTTTAACATTGTTGCTGTCTTATGAATATGCAGTGCATAGGGTGTCTTTATATTTGAAGTTAAGGGACTTCAAAACTCAAGCTTTTAATAGTTTGGTCTTATTTTGACACTTAAACTCTTAAAGTTTAATTCTTTAGCACTCGAGTGCCAATTAGTAGAAAGGAGGATAATGTGAAAATATCTTTATGTTTATTATTTTCCTTCTTCCTTACCCTTGACTGTAATTAGAATGCCTTATAATTTAATTTCATTTGTTAGCCTTATCTAATTTACAGGACTTTCCACCTGACTAGTTTAGTATCTGTGCTTTGAATTAAAGTTAATTATTACATGTATTCAGCAGAATAGTTGTACTTTATCCATTTGCCCTTTCTAAATCTGGGATAGCATAATCTTCATTTTTCATGTAGAAATGACATGACATGCTGGAAATCTGCAATTTTCTGTTGGTGTATCTTCTTAATCTCAGTTCGTTTATTGGATTTGAAAGAAGTAAATTAAAATCCAGGGCACAGACGTGAGAATGATAGAATTCTTATTATTATATAGCCTTGTGAAAATTACAGGAAAGTTTACTTTTTAGATTCTTAACTCTGGCTTAACTTACGGTTTTTGAAAGGAATTGGGAATCCTTGGGTGGTGCTAACGATTAAGCACTTGGCTAGTAACTGAAAGGTTGGTGGTTCGAATCCACCTAGAGGCCCCTTGGAGGAATGGCCTGGTGATCTACTTGCAAAAGACCACAGCCATTGAAAATCCTGCAGAACACAGTTCTACTCTGACACACATGGGGTCACCATGAGTCAGAATGGACTCAGTGGCAACTGGTTTATCTCCTTTTTGTTTGGGTTGAAACTGGACTGGTAAAAACAACAAAAACAGTAATGGTAAAATTCTTCTATCACTCATTATATGCCAGGCAGTGTGCTAAGCTCTTTATACAACTTGTCACATCTGATACGTAAAACAACTCTATGAAGTGTCAGGTATTATTACTATTATTCTATTTTACCAGTGAGGAAACTGAGGCACTGAGAGGTAAGTAATGTTCCCTAGATTATTCAGCTACTAAATGCTAGAATTGTCAGCATGAGACTGGACTCTGTATCCTCTCCCCTGCAGCGCTTGGAGCTTGGACAGGTGTCAGAGAGCTTCATTAACCCCTGTGCTCTGAGTCAGTCGAGGAGTGTTAGGTGGGGGTGAAGAGGGTGGGGCAGCCTGATTGGTGGAAATCAAGAGATTTGGGGTCAGAGATTTTGATTTGCAGTTTGGTTTCATCAATTCTCAGACCTTAGGTCTAAGCTTAAGTTTCTTAAGAATAGAAAGACAATAATATCCCACCACCACCACCCCTTCTAGGTTTCTTTCTTTGTATTAAATGAAATGTCTGTGAAATATTTTTGTGAACATTGAGCACTGTACAAATGCTAGTTATTGATAATACATGCACCAGTCCAGCCTTTGGACCAATGATGATCTTAGATGAAGTTTGTTGTGAACTAATTAGTAGTACCCTTTTCATCCCCCACCCCCCCAGCCCAGAAATATAATTAGGTTTTCCTGAAGCTGAATACATTCCTTTTAAATGAGTCCTTTTTTTTTTTTTTTTTTGATTTCCCCTCCTGAATTTGCCCTCATTGATTTTTAGGTGTAGAATGTTTGTTAGAAATTATGGTGATAATAGATGCTGATTGCTTTTTTTAAAAATGTCTTTATTTGGTAAAAAGTAAGTTGTCAGTCTCTGTTGTGCCAAACCTTTGTTTTGTTATGATGGGACTTTCATTGGTCTGTGAAATTCCAGATGACGGGAGCCCCTGAGCTAAACTACTGTCCTTTAAGAGCTTTGATGGTACTAATACTGTCTTAATGAGAGCTAAAAGCAGTTCTGAGAAAGTTCCAGTGCATATAGGGACAGCTTATTCCCATGTTGAGTCTTATCTTTTTTATTCTTCATACTTTATTTGTCAGGGCAGCTGCTTCCCAGGGTCCTGTGTGGGGGAAAGCGCTAGATGGGTTTCCAGGGTAGATGCTTTTTCTCAGCATTATGATGCTATGGTTCTGTCATTTTGAGAGGCCAGAATTGAGTCTGAAACCATCACATTTACTGAATAGAACTGCTGAAACCCTTGCAAAGTTTTAGTACCAAGAAAAAAATGAAAAATATAACTTAAAATTAAGAGATTTTCAATTATGAGAATAACTGTCAGTTCTTCTAGCAAACTTCGAAAAATGTGTCTTTAAATCACTTCTATGTTGCTGAAAATGTCTTAAGCTCTTGTCTCAAATTATGTACATGGTCCTTCTTATGGTATCTAATTTTTCGCTTTTATTAGAACGGACACTATTGCTGACTTGTTTTATTGCGCTCTATTAGTTGCTGCTTACTGGGTTCTCTGTCTTTATTAATGTGTTTGGAGACCTGTGTATCTGCTTATTTATGGGGAAACATATTAAGTTCTATTTTTTTGTTGAAGGGCCTGCTCCGTTTGGTTCCAGTTGGGTAAAACACTATTGCATGTATCGGAAAACAGCCAAGAGGCTCAACATGATCCCATTCGAGCACAGATCTGGGGGCAAACTTGTAAGTATTTTGTTTTACACTTTGTATTCGGTGTAAGAGGCAGTCAGTCCCTGAAGGTGTCATTTTAATGCCATATTCACTAAAGATAAATACATTTATTTTGTTTTGAAGTTTAAATATTTGTTTTCTTTTGTTTATAAATAAAACAAGCCATAAAGCAAATTGATTTCTGTGTTTTCTGGAATTGTATACATTGGTTTTTACAGTCTGATTTTTTTTTTAAAAGAAGACAGTAGAATCCTTTTACATCTTTGTTAGTGGAAGAAGATAACATCTCCAACAAGCGTCCCTGATTCAGTGAGATGGTGCCTGGCTCTGTCTGTATTTACACAGGGGATTTGACTTGCATACAAGTATCACGTATGGTCTGCAATATTATGAAGTAGAGTGATTTATATTGAGTTTTACCATTGCTCAGTTAGGCTTATAAGGTTCTCACTTAGGTATTCCCCATTAAGTTTATGCCTCCTCCCAAAGAAATAAACAGCAAAACAAAGCATGATAAATAGAAAGAAAAGAGCAAGAAGACCACAGGAGTTGACTGTGTAGGAATGGTGGTTATTATATGTGTTTTCAATAGAAGCTGCAGCTCACAACAATAATCCACGATCAGGAGACAAAGCTGGTGCCACCAATATTGAACATAATTAGTCACACCTTTTTTTTTTAGATGAAGGTTTACAGACTATACTAGCTTCTCATTAAATAGTACATATATTGTTTTATGATACTGGTTAACACCCCCATGACACGTCAGTACTCTCCCTTCGCTACCTTGGGTTCCCTATTACCAGCTTTCCTGTCCCCTCCTGCCTTCTAGTCCTTGCCCCTGGGCTGGTGTGCCACTTTAGTTTTGTTTTGTCCTATGGGTCTGTCTAATCTATGGCTAAAAGTTGAGCCTCCAGAGGGACTTCATTACTGAGCTAAAAGGGTATCCAGGGACCAGACTCTCTGGGTTTCTGTAGTCTCTGTCAGGCCAGTGAGTCTGGTTTTTTTTTGAGTTAGAATTTTGTTCTGTGTTTTTCTCCAGCTCTGTCCAGGACCCTCTATTGTGATCCCTGTCAGAGCAGTCAGTGGTGGTAGCCAGGCACCATCTAGTTGTACTGACTCAGTCTAGTGGAGGCCATGGTAGTTGTGGTCCATTAGTCCTTTGGATAGTCACATTTTAAGAAAGCAGATTAATTCATTGCCTGCTGGATGGATGGGCATGATTTTGCTTATGTGAATGTAGGAGTAACTTAAGTTTACATCTGTTTATGTATATTTTGCTGAAATATACTAAAAAATATTTAAAGTAGCTTGTAATTAAAAAAATTACATAACAGGTTTAATGAAATAGACATGGAAAATCAGGACCATGGAGAAGAGGGAGAAAAGATGCCACTCCTGAAGGCTGATGACGTTAAGGCTGAACGTCAAATTTGGTTCCAGAATTTCTGTTAAAACTAATTCAAGGACTAAGTCTGCTTAGTGATGTCTTTCTATTTTAGCTGTTAAATAATAACTACATTTTATAATATAATGATTATGATGTTTGGAATATTTGTATATAGTCATGCTTGCTTAATGTCCACATATGTTCTGTGAAGTGGGTCATTCTGTGATTTGGACATTCTGTGAACACCATATTATGGATAAAGGTCCTTTCAGGCATATGCTTCCAAAATAAGGAGGTTTCATCCATATTAAAAATTTGTTGGGGCAGATACAGTCCCTCTGCAATCAGTTTATCTAAGGTTTCAACAAATTCTTCTGCTGCCTTCACATCGGTACTCACAGGCTCACCACTCACTTTCACATTATGCAGTGAGAAATGTTGTTTGAAGCACTTGAACCACCCAGAGCTAGCACTCAACGCAGTATCATAGTCTAACCCTGCTTTTTCTTTAAGCATCTCGAAGACGCTTTGTACGTTAGCAGTGATCGTCAACACGCTGAGAGGGATTTGCTTTTGTGTTTGGTCCTCAATCCACATTATTAGCAACTTCTCCATATCTGTTATAGGTTTCTCTCACATTTTCGTTAGCCTTGTAGCTTTCAGTGGAGCTAATCCTTTAACAACTTGGAGAATTTTTTGTTTTTGAGGATCATTGTGATTGTCCAGTGCAGCATGCCTAAATTCAGTATGTCCCGTTCTCTGATCAGGATTTCTGAACTCTATTATAATCTTATGGGACCACGGACACAGTATATGTGGTCAGAAGTTGCCCAAACAGACATTTTGTGGCACATGACTGTATTGGAACGGTTAACATTATTCAGTGATCCTCACATTCTACAAAATATTAAAATATTCTAGACATGTGTGCTCAGAATTCATACAGTTGTTCTTTACTAAGGATCTATATTCCTGCATTGCTTCTATTTCCTGGTTTTTACCTCATTTTAATGCTCTTGGAGAGTGTGGTTTAGTGAGGTAAAATGTTATCATATTAAAAAAATTAAGCAAACATAATAAATTCAGGGTGACTTATGTAGGGAACAGAAAAACTGCCCAGACTGGGTGGTTCTAGCTTTAGATTATCACAATATCTGATTAGGCCCTATAGTGTCCTCTTAGGTTGATCCATATGAAATTGTAATTTTTATAGGTGAAAAGTGGTTACATATTTACTGTTTGATATGGTATATACCGTCATTTAAAATAAAAACAAAGTATTTGTTGTTTTTAAAAAAGTGTGATAAGAAAGTAACAAATATTCTAGCATTTGAATACTGTATTGTTAATCCATCATTCAAAATTAGCATTTATGAAGTCTGGTTCAATATTATTATCATCCAGGCAAGAGCTAGGAAACCTTAAGGAAAAGAGAATGACAAAAATGATTAAAATTTAAGATTATAAACAGTGGTTAAAAGAAACTCATATGAAATAGAATAAGATAAAAAGAAGGGACTAAAAATCCTGAATCTTGCTCCCCTCCCCAATATTAACCAAAAAAAAAAACCCAAACCCACTGCTGTCGAATCAATTCTGGTTAATAGCAACTCTATAGGACAGAGTAGAACTGCCCCATAGGGTTTCCAAGGAGTGCCTGGTGGATTTGAACTGCTGACCTTTTGGTTAGCTGCCTAGCTCTTAACTACTGTGCCATCAGGGTTTCCTCCCCAATATTAGGTGTGTATATATTTATGCTGTATAGTTTTTGAGAAAGTTTAAAAATGATTATTTGCAGGGGGATGGAGACATCATCTTTTTGAAGGAATGTACCAAAAGGCATACTGACTCCATTGACAGAAGATTTTGTTTTGATGTAGAAGTTGCTGACCGGTAAGTTACTGAAATTATTGGACTTGATGGAAGAGCAGTTAAAAAAAAAAAAAGTTTTTAAATACAAGTTAATGGCAACTTAGATTCCCATGGCCAGGAAGAATGTTATCTTGTTCCATTTTCAGGCTATATATTCATTAAAGCAATTTAGTCTTGGGCACGTGTTGCGCTGTGGAGTGACATCTAATCCTGGCTGAAGTTTGGAGTCATTCTAACTAGTGTTAACTAGTATTAAAAAATGACCTTTTTTAAGTCATCCAAGCCTAATTTGTGACACTAAAAGATTATAATGAGTGAGAGTGAGGAAGTGGGTGACAGTGTTAAAAAGGATGGTGGTAGCTATTCATACAGAACAATAATCATTTTTTGGCATGTGATTTTTAGTGGATATGCTCTGTATGTGATGGAGGTCTTAGGTACACTGTTTATTCAAAGACTAGTTATTTGTATGTGTGTAACTTTTAGTTATTTAGTTATAAAAGAATCTTCCCCAGAGAGGAGGAAGTAAAAGACAAAAAAAAAAAGCTAAGTCTGTCAATATTATGACTTGTTTGGCATTTGTTTCTGTGTCCTCCAGCAGCACTGAGGAAAATCATGGTCCTCATAGAGTATTTCCTTTTTAATTGCTGACCATACAGTGATGCCTGGCCAGCTCTGGTTTTGGCAGTAATGTTTTTTAGATAAGGCTCTTGTATATTTGTATAATAAAAGTTTACAATATAAGATTAAAAAAAAAAAATTCAGTTCAGGTCAGAACTCACAAGTACAAAAATAATGAATGCTTTCTCTTTGCTTAGCTGAGTCTGTGACAGGTAGTACAGAGAGAGATGACCTGTGTTTCACTTTCCAGTAAATGAATTGAAGACTGGGTACATAAAAATGTTCCCTTACTCACCATGATAATTTGGTGCTACGATGAAAAGGACAGGTAGTTTATTATTAGCATTTTTCCTAGATTGGAAAAAAAAATTAGATCAAGAGAATTTCAGTGTAAAAAAGGTTAAAATTCAAGCCAGTCAGGAGGACTGGTTCAGAACATTTAAGATGAAATTAAGTTAATATAATAAAACTTGAGGATACATATGTGTGCATTTATTGAGTCCTTTCTAAGTGTCAGACAGTGTTCTAAATTCTTCTGCATTTTATTCCATTTAATCCTCACCGTAGCCCTATCAGGAAGATATTATCCTTCCCATTTCATGATGAGAAACTGAGGCACAGAGTACATAAGAGATTCTTCCAAGGTCATATAGCTAGCAAGTGAAAGAACTAAAATTTGAACTCATGCATCGTGCCTCAAGATCCCAAGCTTTCAACCACTATGCTATAAGCTTAAGCTTATTAGTGTGTGATTAAGATGCTTCCTAGACAATTAAATAGGTGAGTCAGCAAGATTATCTACTAGAAAATGTTTAAATGAGGTGAATCTTATTTATTTTGCAACAGGGTAGTTCAGATACTTCCATGTATTGTTGTAATGCAATTCTTGTTGTTTTCCCTAAGCCTGTATTTTCTGTGAGATCTTGATCTTGTTGAATTAGGATTGTAACCGCCCCCCTCCCCCCCCCAAAAAAAAAACATAAAGAGTGATGAGGGATTGCTCTTGGGCTATTTCGTGTATAAAGGATAACACATTATAAGGAGACACTCAGAGATGGGAAGACTTTCAAGCTGATCTACTCTAGTGGTTTTCAAACTGATTTACAGGAGACCCTCTTTTCAAATACAATTTTACATGAATCCATATATAAAACAGAAAAAAAAAAAAAAGAAGTGGTGGAGCATGGGGCCTGGATTCCTACCCTTTTGTCTTAGGCTAGGTTCTCTAGAGGAGCAAAACCAGTGAAACGTATATATAAAAATATGTATAGAGAGATTTAATTCAAGGAAATGGCTCACATAGTTGAGAAGGCTGGCAAGTCCCAAAATCCATGGGTCAGGCATCATGCTGGAAGCTTCTCCTGACTCACATGGTTGCAAAGGCTGATAAACCCCAAATCAGCAGTCCAGATAGCAGGCTGCTGGCTCATGGGGCTAAGGGATCTGGAGAATCCCCAAATCTGCAGATCAGGTGGCAGGCTGCTGGCTCATGTCCCAAGAAACAGAGGTCAGATGATGATATTGGATACAGGATCTAGAGTGAGAGTGAGTCTTGCTGGAATATCCATTTATATACCAGAGGTAGGCCACACATCCAAGGAAACTCCATTTTAAATTGATCAGCTGCTTATAGCAGATCTCTTCATGGAGTTGATTACATAATATCAGATCTCATCATGGAGGTGCTTACATAATATCAGATCTCATTGCATTATGGAGGAGCAATCAGTCCAATGTCTGCAAAACCACTGAGAATCATAGCCTAGCCAAGTTGACACAACAGTAACCATCACAGTGCCATTTACTAAGGATGGCAAACAAAGGAGAAATAAGAATGGAGGAAAATGATGAATTCCATTTTGGTCATGTTGATTTAGATTGCTATAGGTCATTCAAGGGAGAAACCCAGTAGTAAGGAAATTGGGAGTAGCACTTGGTTGCTGCAGGCAGTATTTGACTTGGTATTTACCTTCTGCCTCCTGAAACTCTCCCATTCTTTGGCTTCCGTGACAGTGAACTATACCGGTTCTCCTCAAATCTCTTGGCCTTCTCCATTTTCAGCTATTACTTCTAAAATTTTAGTTTTATGTACACAGAGATGTCAATATGTAAAAGATGACAACATTAAAACAAAAAAGAAGGACTAAATAATGTAGTCATAGAACTTCCACATGGAGAGGAAGTTAAGGCGATATCAAGAAATAAAAGATTGGTTTAGACTTAGAAAAATAGACGGGAATATTAAGGTAACCACAAAGGAAACTAACAGTCCTACACATCAAAATAAAAAACAAGAAAAACATAATGACTCAGCAAATACAAAATCAACAACAATGAAAAAGATGAACCTTGAAAACACTATTGCTAAGTTAAAGAAGCCATTTATAAAAGGATCAGATATTGTATGATTCCATTTATATGTAACGCCCAGGGTAGATAAATCTGTAGAGACAGAAAGTAGGTAAGTGATTGCCTACAGCTGGGTGTTTAGAGGGACATGGGAAGTGATTGCTGATCGGTCCAGGGCTTTCTTCATGAGGTGATGAAATGTTCTAAAATTGATTTTGGTGATGGTTGCACAACTCTGTGAATATATTAAAAACCATTGACTTGTACACTTTAAATGAGTGAATTTTATGGTAGGTGAATTATATAAGCTGCAGACAAAGAAATACTTATACCATTTCTAAAATAAGGCTCTTAAAATGACTGTAAGCATTCACTTTTTCATGCCAGCCACAGTTCAAATACCAGGAGCTGTGAAATGATTATGTCACTCATTTTAGGTTGGAGGCATAGTTATTGCGTATAGCTGTTTTCTCCGTGGCAAGCTGTAGGCTGTGAGGAGCTGCAGGTTTCTTCCCTGAAGGGAGAAATCCCCACCCCCAACCCCGCACCAACAATTTTGTTACATAACATGTGTTTAGCTTCATTGGCATGCTTGCCACATGCCACAGTGTGCTGTGACCCCCACACATTTGCTTGATAAATAATTACCGTTCGGTGACATTCCCGCACATCACATTCAGGCACGGCTTAAAAAAAAAAACGCTTTCCATCTTGCTCTCATTAATCTGACATTTAAAATATTATATTTGGTGGATTTTGCCTAGTTCCTAGTACGCCACTCTTGAAAGAATGGCAGGATGCTTCTTACCATTTATATTTTCATGATGATGATGGGAGGGTGAAATCATCTGTGTATCTGAAGCATTATATACTTTGGAGTGTTTTTACACCAATGATTTTATTTAATATCTATGTGCACTGTACTGTAGCTTGTCAGTCTAAAGGAGAGAGTTAAGAACAGACTGCTTCCAGAAGTCCATGCAATTGGGCTGAATAATGATAAGAATGTTTATATGGCACACTAACTGTAGTAATATTTGTAAGTATTTTATCGTGCCTCTCACCTAGGCACCTAAAAGACTTGTTTGGCCGTGGGCTTTCAAGAGTAACCCAGAAATAAAAAGACCTGACCTTAAAAGAACTCATAGACTAGGAGGGCTTAAAAACAAATAACAGTTCAGAGACAGGTCTAAGATGTGCTGTGGGAGCTGAGAAGTATTAGAGAGAGGGGCTGGCTAAGGGAGGAATATTTTAATTGAATCTTGCTGATTGGGTAAGAGTTTGGAAGCTCAGGAGAAGGGAGGCTCAAGGCAAAAGCAGTCACAGGAAGTCTTGAGAATACATTTTGAGATAATCCTTTAAATCAGTGGTTCTCAAATGTGAGCAATTCTCCATTTTGTTGCTGGGGTTGGGGAGGGGAGGTTTGGAAATCTCCGGAGATATTTTTAATTTTTGATTGTTATAACTGGGCGGGGGTGCGGGGAGAGGAGGCATATAGTGGGTAGAGGCCATCAATTTGCTAAACATCCTACAGTGCGCAGGACAGTCTCTAGGACAAAGAATTATCCAGTTCAAAAAGTTAATAGTTGTTGCTATTGAGAAACCCTTCATTAAAGCATTTGATAAGGCAAAGACTCTTAACAAATGTTTGTGGAATTAAATGGATTTGTACTGTTTTCTTTTGCATGAGTGTATTTATGAGGTCATATTCCAATTAAAAAAGTGTAATGGTAGCTTAATTTGGTTATAGTGCAGGAGATGAAGTAAAGCCAGAATGTCATCAGGGGATGTCTCTGGCTTTATCCTGTCAGTGATGCTGAGCCATTTGAGCATTCTACTAAGATTCTAGTGTAGACAGAAAAGGAAAGGAAGTTATTTTTTAAAGAATTTAAGTGGAATTTGTAGAACATGGAACCGGTAGAGTTAGAAATAGCATTTGTGTGTGTGAGTGTGTGTGTGTATAGGCTTCTGTGTTTTTCATAGAGTGTAAGATTTCTCCCTAAAGATGATATTGTTGGTAGTGGTACATTGAAAGCCATGTTTCATATTGGTTTTGATATTTAAATGAAAACCTGAAGTGACATTGATATGAATTTATTCCAAAGATGCATTTAAAGGGCATTGGACTGAGTCATAGAAAAACTTTTAGCTTTTGTGAGTAAAACAGGAAAGAACAATTGTGCACAAGGGTTTTTGTAGACATATGTTTTCATTTCTCTGGGATAAATACCTTGAAGTGGAATTGCTGGGTCTTATGGTATATATATGTTTGACTTTTTAGGAAAATGACAGTTTTCCAAAGTATTTTTACATTCCCACCAGCAACGTATGAGAGTTCCAGTTGCTCTCCCTTCTTATCAGGCTTTGATGGTGTTAATCTTTCTTATTTTAGACAATCTAGTGATTGTGTAGTATTATCTCATTGTAGTTTTAATTTGCATTTCCCTCATGACTAATGATGTTGAGTGCTTTTTCATGTGCTTATTGACCATTTGTATTTCTTATGTTTTGAAGTGTTTATTCAAATCTTTTGCTCATTCTAAAAATTGTGTTGGTTTTTGTTTCTCTGGAAGGTTTGCCTTAGTTCTCCTGCCCTGCCCTCAGCATTCAGCATGCCCTGCATGTCTGTGCCTTAGGGCTCAGATCTCAGATCTCCTGGCCTACACCAGCCACAGGAAACCTCTGTGTCTTACTCAGAAGAGGGCATGGAGTGCCTGGAGGTTTCCTCTCAGTTCTCTTGGACAGGCTCCTCAGGGGTGGTCTTCTTTAGCAGTGTTGCCCTGCTCTCAGACTCTCTTGTGTTTGCTTGCTCAAGTCCCATGGAAAAGAGTTGGAGAGTGGGTGCAGACTCTCTTTGTGTCTGGGGCTTCTTGGAATTCTAATGTTACTGAATTGTAGAAGGTGGATCCTTGCCAGTTATCTGGACGCTGGTCTTTGAGAAAGAGAAAGTAACTTCATTGCAATGAGCAGAGCAAGGAGCCAGGAGGAAGTTCCTCAGATCTGGCTCCCTGAGCTATGGAGAAGCAGGGCTTATATGTGATTTGAGCAGGAAGATAGAGGCTGCGCAGGCGTACTGGGGAAGGAAGATTCTAAAAAGGTGGCCGGGACAGGAGATGACGTGATTCTTGTTGGACCTCTCGGTTTGGAATAGGGACAGAGTGATGATTTTCCTTCTGATTCATTCCACCTGTTGCTGCGTCCACTGTTGAAGTCAATTAGTGATCACGGCTGGCCCTTCTGCGCATGCGAGGCGGGCCCAATCTGGCTTGGGCTAGTTTAAGGACTAATGGAAGTTTACTGGCATTCGTAGGGTCAGGTTACACTAAGCCACCACACCAGCCTACACTCTTCCTTTAACATTTTGTTAAAATTATCCTGTTTTCTGGATACAAGGAAAAGATTAGTCCCAAGGACTAATTGTCCACAGCTACCAAGGCCTCCACCGGACTGAGTCCGGTACAGCCAGATGGTGCCCGGCTACCACCACTGACTGCTCTGACCAGGATCACAACAGAGGGTTCTGGACAGAGCTGGAGAAGGATGTAGAACAAAATTCTATCTCACAAAAAAAAGACCAGACTTACTGGCCTGAAGGAGACTGGAGAAACCCCTAGAGTATGGCCCCCAGACACCTTTTTAGCTCAGTGGTGAAGTTATCTCCGAGGTTCACCGTTCAGCCTGGGAGTGGATAGCCCCGTAAAACCAAATGAGACTAACGAGGTACAGTAGTCCAGTGACAAGGGCCAGAAGGCAGAAGGGGACAAGGAAGCTGGTGATAGGGAACCCAAGGTTGAGTAAGGATATTGTTGATGTGTTGTGAGATTGTTAACGATTGTCATAGGGCAACATTTGTAGTAACTGTTAAATGAGAAACTGCTTTATTCTGTAAGCCTTCATCTTAAGTGAGAATAACTGCACAATTGGAAGAGCGTAGTCAATGTCACTGAACTGTGCATGTAGAAATTTTTGAATTGGTGTATCTTTGGCTACGTGTATTTTCACCAAAAAAAAAAAAAAAAAAGGTTGAGAAGTTAGGGGGTTGACATGTTGTGGGGTTGTTAACCAATGTCATAAACTATATGTGTACTACTGTTTCATGAGAAAGTATTTGTTCTGTAAGCCTTCACCTGAAGTACAATAAAAAAAAAAAATTATCCTGTTTTCTTCATTTTTGTTGGCTTCCTCTTTGTCCTGCTGCTCTGCCAAGGATGAAGGAGGGTTGTGTGTATTTCTTCTCTTCAAGGAAGCTTGTTACTTTCTGGATTTTAGTTCATGAGGTGTTTGCGTCTTCAGTTCTCATACAGCTTTTTTCTTTTTTTTTGAACTATGTTCTCATTGTTAGGGTGGGAATGATGGTCTCTTGCACCTTTCTACATCCTTAGCAGCAGTGACTGTCCTCTAACGATTAATTTTTAAGTTCACTTTTATTGGAACAGATAATCCCACTTCTTCTGACTGTAACATTGCTTGTTTGCTCTATTTGAAACATATTTTTGGTGGACTGAATACAGAAGTTATTATAAAAGCTTCACACTTAGTGAGATTGTAAGATCAGATAACATATTTTTATCATCTCTGAAAAAAATGTAATTCATAGATTTGTACTTCATATATTTTTCCAGCAACCCTTATGAGAAAATGAGTATGATTGCTACATCTGTATAACATTTTTAAATCTTTAGTTTGACTTTGGCGTGTTCTTCTTTTCATAATAGTCCAGGACTTATAACGTGCTGGTTTGGTGTTTTATTTTTCATTTTCAACATTCCTCTTAGGTGAGTTTTAGGATATTCCTGATTGTTACCATCATAACTTTTGGTAGCTACTTCTTAGATTTTTCACTTAACAACTCCTCAGTTTACAATAATGTCTCATCAGACTAGCCTTAGAAAATGTTTCTCTTCATTTTTGTCTTTTTGTATATTTTCTTAATTATATGATTAGTGACCTATCATGGGGATCTAAGCATGGGGAAGTCACGTTTTCCTTGTATTTCCGTATATTCTTTATATATGCTCAGTAATCTATCTATCTGATAGATCACTGATCCAAGAACGTATGGAAATATGAGGAATATGTGTCTTCCCTTGCTTTGACAGAACTATAAAAACTATAGTTGAAAGAGAATTAGTAAAGGGTAAAATGTAGAATACAGAAAATAGCTCCCTGGACTGTTTGCTTTTCAGTACCTGACGCATAAAAGTACACTTTTTTTTTTTTAAATGAATGAATGAAAAGATATTGAGATGCTGATTTAAGAACAAGACTTTAACATAAGAGTTCCTTTCTACAGATTTTACTTCCTAATATTATGCTTTACAGATAATAATTGTGGTCCTAAGTAAAGAAATACTGTCCTGGAAAGTCTGTTTTCTACCTGGCCCATTTTTTCTTTATGATGTTTATACTGTTACCTTTATATTCATTAAGAATCACGTTTTATTCACTGTGGGTGGTGAATTATTCACAGCTTAGCCCAGTATCTGGCACATAGCAGGCACTCGGATGTTAGTTTGGCTGAAATGAATTGTTAGATGAGTAATAGAATGACTGTCCTTGGCTGAACCAATGTAATGAATTGTAGCAACATTGGCTCCAAGAACCAGAAATATCAGAATTTTCTCCATTCTAATTCTAGCTGCAATGGACTTGCTAGTGTTGTTAGCTTCTCCATGAAATGAATGAGATATAATTGCTATTTCTTTCTTTATGTAAATGTGACTGATCCAGCACATACTTGTAAACCTTTCTGTGCTTGGCTATCCTCATATTTGCCCTGCTCTCCTATATATCCATTAAATTTTATTAATAATACATGTCTTTCTTACCCCCAAACTACAGAATGTTTACAGTTTCATTTAACAATGGCGTGCTATTAATACTGTGCTTTGAAATGTGTCCAGTATTTCCTAAAGCCTTATTTTTGTGTAATGATTTTCTAGCAATTGATTATCACAAAAGAAACTTGAGAAATGTAAAATGGTTAAAACATATTTTAGTGCACTGGGTTGTATTTTTCCTACACTAATGTTTTACAGGCAGGGGCTCAGTAAATAGAGGATACATGTAATGAGGCATCTTTGTGATAGGAAGGGAACCCAGTCTTACATAATACTAGTGACTGATTCCTTTCAAGTAATATGTTAAAAGTATGAAGTTTTCTGAAGACTATGTAGTGTGATGAATTACTTCTCCAAAGTAGAATTGTTTTCAGTTACTATATTATTATTTGTTATAATGGAAACAGAAATGGAATTCTTTCCTTGTGGATAATGTATTTCTACTTAATCTCTATCATTGAACAGGCTTGTTCGTTGCTCTGTTCCACCAAAGGCTAAAGGTGGTTCAAATTTGAGTCACTGTGCCCTGCCTTACTTGGAGGCAAGGCATTAGTAATTCTTTCATTCTTATACTACAGTGAATTTTTATCCCCATGTAATATGGTGGTTTCGTCTGAGATCTGGCAATTGCTATATTCCCTCCTTTGGTGCCTGTAGTTCTAGTTTATAACTCTTCAACTCCTTCAGCATCCAGCACTTATTTATTGTGTCCCTCGTTGCAAGAATCACTCATTCTTCTTCCTACCCATCATCTTTATTTGCTGCTCCATCTGTAACTTGGTTAAATCTACCTGTAGTAAATATTATTTCCCCTCACATATGAACATCAATGGAAAACCGTAGGAGAAAGCAAAAGGACTAGAGGGTACAAGGAATTTCTTCAGGGTCAATTTCGTAAGTACCTTTTAAAGTCCTTATTTCCTATAATTGTTTTTGACTTTCACTGAATCCCTTTACTAGTTATAATTCTGTATTGTAATTGATTTGTCTTCTATTCTTTACTCTTGGAGCAATAGCTGTCTTACTCATTATTTTGTTGCCCATAGCATGTTAGGAGCACATCTTGAATATTTCTCAAGTCATTCATTTTTCTGTCTTCATTTTTACTGTGCTGTCTCATTCTCCCAGTCTTTTAACATCTCTTTGCATCCATCTCTTGCCTATCTTCAATTCATTCTTCACCCAGAAACCAGAGTACTCGTGTACATTGCTAATCTGATCATTTATTCCCTTACTGCCTTCAGTGGTACTGAGGATGAACCAAATCCTTAGGATGCCTGTCAGAATTTGGTACCAAGAGTGGGGTGCTGCTCTAACAGATACCTAAAATGTGGAAGTCGTTTTAAAACTGTGAATGGATAGATGTGCGGCAGTGACAGAGAAGCGGCAGCAGCAGGGAACCAACAGCAGCAGAACCAGGAGACCAGTGAAAGATGGCGCTGGAGCCAACCCACAGAGCGAGAGAGCTGAATGCCTGTGAGCAGGAGGCTTCCTGGCGGAGTGGGGTGCTTCCGGGCACTTATCGGTGGAGCTAGGATTGCCGACCCATGAATCAAGGGAGCTGAGTGCCTGTGTGCAGGAGGCTTCCTGGCGGAGTGGGGTGCCTCTGGGCACTTACTGGTGGAGCTACTGAGCTTTGGAACACTTGCCCCAGGAGGGCAGATGTGGGCATGAGGCCCGAGGGCCAAGAGGCCATAGGAAGCAGAAGCTGAAGAGGCAAGAGCTGCTTCAGCCTCAAAAGGTATGGCCATGACCTCAGGGATTTCAAAGGGTGGAGCCATAGCCTCTGGTATTTCTAAGGGTGGAGTTGTCACTCCGATGGAGTAGGAGAATGGTGCGCCTAAAGCCAAGGGAGCAGAGTTGCTGTCCCATTGGGCCTAGAAGGCGGAGCTGAAGCCCAGGGCCAAGAGGCCTCCACTCAAAATCCATAGACTGTGGCCAATACCTACAGTCTGGAGGGCAGGGCTATTGTGTAAATTGTCTCAGAGAACAGAGGATTATTTTCAAAGCCTTGAGGGCTAGTGTAATGTGTTCTGCTAACTTGCTTGGTGCCTGTTATCACTTCTTTTCCTCTAGTTTCTCCCATTTGTAATGGAAATGGCTCGCTTGTGCCTGTTCTGCCATTGTACCTTTGGAAGCAGATAACTTGTGTTCTAGATTTCACAAATGAAGATGAATTTTTGGATTTTGGACTTGGAGTTAAGACTTTTGCTGTGATATGACGGGGTGAATATGTTTTCCATGTTGCAAGGATGTGATTTTTTGGAGGCCAAAGGGTGGAATGTCATGGTTTGAATTATGTCCCCCCAAAAATGTGTATATCAGTTTGGCTGGGCCAGGATTCCTGGTACTGTGTGATTTTCCTGTATGTTGTAAATTCTGCCTCTATGATGGCGGTTGTGTTAGTAAGGCAGGACTGGATCTACAAGACTGGATTGTGTTCTGAGGCAATCTCTTGAGATATAAACGAGAGAAGTGATCAGAGAGACAGGGGGACCTCATACCATCAAGAAAGCAGTGCCAGGAGCAGAGTGCGTCCTTTGGACTGGGGTCCCTGCGCCAAGAAACTCCTAGTCCAGGGTAATACTGAAGAGAAGAAGGCTGACAGAGGGAAAAAGCCTTCCCCTGGAGCTGACACCCTGCATTTGGACTTTTAGCCTACTTTGATTGTGAGGAAATAAAATTCTCTTCGTTAAAACCATCCACTTGTGGTATTTCTGTTATGGCAGCACTAGATGACTAAGACAATGCCCAATGAGGCCTTGTCTGGCTGGGCCAGCTTTCTAATGTGCCATTGTCCAATTTATAGGCCCAGCTATGAGGCTGATTTTAGTTCCTCCAAGTTCTGCTCTTTTGTTCCTATGAGCCTTCTCTGCCTACAAGACTACTCTGGCTCTGTTCCTCTGACCTGGCTGATGCATCCTTACATTCTCTGTTGAAACATCCCCTTCCCCAGAGAAACCCACCTTCCAGGGTTAGGTCAGGCCTTCCTGTTACAGACTCCCATCACACCCTGAAATGTGGAAGTTGCCACCTGAAACTGGCAGCTGCATTAGCCCACAGACGAGTCTTCTTGACCACAGTGATTTAACATATTATACTTGGATATACATCTTCTGATTGTTATTGTCCTCATTGCTCCCTTTTTCCCATAGGCTTCTCTCATTTACAGTATGACTCTCGGTTGTACTGTATACAGTTGTAATTAATCAGTTGTTTGTAGTTTGTTTAACTCTTGCTTTTTCTGAGAGACAGTAAGCTCTCTGTGGGTTGCCTACTCAGCCCAGTCAGTGCATGGCACATGGTAGGTGTTCAATAAATACTTACTAACCCTGTGGTACAAGGTCTAAAGCGTAGTAGACAGTCACCCAGCACTTACTGAACTGAATATTTGTAAACCCTGAGTGTTTTCTCCCATGACAGAGGCTGGCATTTTGTCCTTGGATCTCATTTTCTCTGCTGGTTTTGCCATTCCTGGATTAGAAAAAAGCTGTCAGCTTTTCATTATGCGTTTGATAATAACATCTTCCCTTACATTTTATAGAGCCCTGGTGGCGCAGTGGTTAAGAGCTACGCTGTTAACCAAAAGGTTGGCAGTTCGAATCCACCAGCTGCTCCTTGGAAACCCTATGGGGCAGTTCTACTCTGTCCTATAGAGTCGCTGTGAGTTGGAATCAACTCGACAGCAACATTTTATACTTTTGTGGTTTAATTACATATTATTTCTTGTTGTTAGGTGCCATCAAGTTGATTTTGACTCATAGTGACCCCATGTGACAGAGTAGAACTGCCATAGGGTTTCCTTGGCTGTAATCATTATGGGAGCAGATCACCAGGTCATTTCCACCATGGAGCTGCTGGTGGGTTCCAGCGACCAACCTTTCATTTAGCGGTCTAGTGCTTAACTACTGTGCCACCAGGGCTCCTTAGTTACATATTAAATGTTTAAATAAATACAGGTTTAGGGAGATCTTTAGATATCTTTTTCTTCGTTACAAGAATGGAGCATTCTTGCAGACCTGAGACCCCTTATGTAAATATTGTTATCACTTAACTGATGTAAAGTGCCATCTGAAGTTTTCCCTCACAATTGTATTTAAGTCCCCTGAGCTCAGTGTGGGTTACTAAGAATAAGGCCCAAAATCTTTATGTCCCAGGCAAGGAACACTTTAAAACAGTTTGGTTGCCTGGGCGTCTTGCCTTGATTCTTGCTCCAAAAGGATGCTGTGAGCAGCAGAGCGAGAGGAAGTGGTACCTTCATTCTCAGCTCTGCAGTGCCAAGGGAGTGGTAAAGCCAGGGGCAATGTGACAACATTTAAAGTAGACAATAAAGAGCCATTTTGCTGTTCAGGAGTGGGTTGGGGATTATTGGTGGCTTCTCCCCTTTCCCCTCACAAATTTTGTATCTGGGGAAAATGGTTGTAGATGAGAGCCTATCAGTTGCAGTTTGCATTATAGTTATTTTTCTGTGAACTTTAAGCAAATAGTTTATTCTCTTAGGCTTTATAACCTTCATATGGGGAGAAAGCAGAATGTCTGTGGGAGTGAGTGTTGGGAGGACTGTTTGCTTATTCATATTTGGCACAGTGCTTTTGGAGATTCAAAGTGCTTTATAAGACTTGCGATTATTGAATTATAGTCAATTCTTACAGCTTGCTTTCATTGGAAAAGATTATCCAGTAGTTAAAAAGGGTGTGAAATGCTATTACAGGAGTGACGACTTTCAAAAGTGTATTCAGGATCAAAAGGAAATTAGTATTTGGTTTCCATTTCGACCGTCTATTTTCGTTTCCAGTTTTCTCTGTTTTCGGAGCATCAACATTGCTTTTTAATCCTTGCCAAAAAGTTTTATGTTCTGATACCTTTGATCAAATATACAAAAGTTGTTTCACTTGAGAAGCCATCCACAGCTGAAGTGGAGTTATTTGTGGCTTTTCTACCTAATATTCTTTCCCAGTATTAAGAGTTTTCAGGCAAAAATCTCTGAAGTATGAATAAACTGAGCTGAGAAATACTGACATTTGGTCCTTAGGACTGACAAACAGGGCTCGAAGATAATGGGAAGGCGGTACACCAGATAGTTAACAGTGCTGTCATCTCAGAAATGGAATTGGAATGGGGGAGATTACTTTCCATTTTTATTCTGTACATGGCGGATAACAATAAGCGTACATTTCTTTTTTAAACAAAAACTTCATCGTCACAATAGAACCTTGTGAAGTAAAAAAAGAAGGTTTTGTTGTTAGTGGCCAAGGGTAACCTGATCTGTTCCTGGTGTTTTTCAGGCCTGGTGTTTCTTTGACCATGCAGGCGTTTTCGGAAGAGGAAAGGAAGCAGTGGTTGGAAGCGCTGGGTGGAAAAGAAGCTGTAAGAATAATCAATGGTTGTGTTTTTATTTTAAATCCTTTAGAGTTTACTTGTATTTATTTTTATGTTTTTTTTTTTTTAATGATATTTGAAAATATTCCTGCTGAAACTGGTGTTAGAATTCATCTCAGAAGTATTCAGTATTCAGCAGTACACATAAGACTGGTGTATCATTAATTGTTAGTTCTGATTTTTCTTGACTCTGCCACTCTGATTTGCTTTGAGGAAGTCATCTAAATTCTCAATTTCTTCTTTCCTACCTGACAGTATTTTGGGTGATGAACAGTAAATGCTTGCAATGCATTTTGACTTCAGTGGAGATGGAGGTGGTGCAGGCAGTAGTATAAGTGACTGCTGCTCTTATTTTGCTATATTTAACAATTTATGGTTTGGTCTAATGGCTTACAGTATGCAATATTATATAGCCATTGTGAATGGGTTTCTATTCAGATTGGTTTGAGGAATAAATTAAAGGCAGTGATAAAGATGTAGAGGCACAGGAATGCAGTCTTTTTGCCACTTTATTCAAGCATTACTTTCATTTTGGTGGTTTAGTGGTCTTTGCTGTGAGCAAAAATCCTCACAACTGGACCAGTAAGTAACATCATGATAAATGGAGAAAATATTGACGTTGTCAAGGATTTCAGTTTACTTGAATCCACAATCAATGCCCTTGGAAGCAACAGTGAAGAAATCAAGTGCCGTATTAGCCATTGGGCAAATCTGCTACAAAAGACCCCACTAAAGTATTAAAAAGCAAAGATGTTACTTTGAGGACTAAGATGTACCTGACCCAAGCCATAGTATTTTCAGTCGCCTCATAAGCATGCGAAAGCTGGACAGTGAATAAGGAAGACTGAAGAAGAATTGATGCCTTTGAATTATGGTGTTGGCGAAGAATGTTGAATATACCGTGGATTGCCAGAAGAATGAACAGATCTGTCTTGGAATAAGTACAGACAGAATGCTGTACTTAGAAGTGAAGATGGCGAGACTTTGTCTCATTTACTTTGGACATGTTATCGGGGGGACCAGACCCTGAAGAAGGACATCAGGCTTAGTAAAGTAGAGGGTCAGCCAAAAAGAGGAAGGCGCTCAAGGAGATAGATTAACACAGTGGCTGCAACATTGGGCTCAAACATAGCAATGATTGTGAAGATGGCGAAGATTGGGTCAGTATTTCATTCTGTTGTAAATAGGGTTGCTGTGAGTTGGAGCTGACTCAACAGCACCTAATGTAACAACAACAAAATGGCCTTTGAGAGTTGAGAATTTGGCAGATCATGTATTGAGTTAAGATTTAGTGAAGATGATTATAGAAAACACCATAGTAACCAATTTAAAGAAACTCTGCTTAAAATATTAAGACTCTAAATAAACTGCCTGTTAGGTAGCTGGTGGGTTTCTCTAGAAAGCATTTGACATTTCAACGGGGTTTAGAAAAAGGACATGGTTTGAAAAGCAGAAGAGGGTCACATATGGTAAAAAGAGAGCGGTATCATAATAGAGCTTATGAAATGGCCAAAAGATAATGCTATCTGATTATAATGGAGAGCTTATCAGTCAGAGTATAGGAAATGGTGGGCAAGGAATCTAGGCAGCAATGCATATTACCAATTTGATGTGGTACTTGAAAAATGAAAACCCAAATTATATCTTTTTAACATACATGCTATATATGAGAATGTATCACCCTTGGGGAAAAAAGCAGTAATCAGATTTGTATGTCCCTTCTGATATTTGAGCTTCATTTAGCCTATTTAGTTTTATTGCGTCCTTTTATTAATTTGTCCTTGAAATTTTTAGCTGGGAGTCAAAAGTACTTACAGCACTGATGGTTACTGAAATCCAAAACTGGTTATACTAATCCTCTGTAGTAACAACAATGCACCAAGACATATCTCTCCAGAGGTTTAAGAAGTACTTAGGAAAGTGGGTTTGCATAGCAAAAAGATCACATGACCAAGTCATTGAGAAGTCTGTTGCCAATGTCAGTGTGACCTTAAAGACACATATATATCTCCTCCCGTTTAAAGTAGAAAGTGATTAGCTCAGAGATACACAGACAAAAGCAAGTCTTCACAAGGAAAATATTCCGCTGTATATTTATACGGGGACACTTAAAGTACTGTGTATTTCTTGCCTTCCAGATGTTGGGTCAGCACTAGAATCATCACCTTGGTGTTTCAGATGTAGTTATTTAAGCTATGGGCAGGGGTCATCTCTTTCTCAGGTAAATAGGAAATTCTTGGAATAATGGTGAAAAAAATGAGCTCTATCTTATTAGTTAGAATGCAGCAATTTCTTTGTCATTGTGCTGGGGATTTAATAACACCGAAGAACCAGGAAAAACCATGGCCCCTTCATCTCGTTTTGCTACTTTGGTACACCTCAGCAGAGATGAGAGACAAAGTAGACTCAGAGATAGCTCCTTTTGTTATTTATCTTTGCATCCAGGAGCAGCATAGCATGTAATTAATACCAAGTTTATGAAAATGGATTTTTTGCATGGTCCTAGGTGTGCCTACTTGAATTATTTTTACTGACTTGGTAAAAATGTTAAATTTTCCCTTTCTCTCTTTTACTAGCTGTTCCATAGTTTTAATAGAGCTATCCCAAGACAAGAAGGAAGTAAGTACTAATTTATAAAATGACAGTCATCTTTTTTTTTGAGTTACTGTATGCTCATTACTGATGTCACACTGTTGCTGGCTGTACCCTCTCTGCTCTCTCTAGTCCTCTGACGATTGTACGTATTCTGTCTTAGCCACTGGGAACTTGCACAGATTTTCCTGTATTGCTATAACTATCATTGATCTTTCCCATCTGTAAGCTTTTTCAGTCAGTATTTTCTCTATAATTCACTTCGATATTTATTTGTAAAGCCTTAAATGATCACAGAAGAGTTTCAGGTTGCATCCTTCAACTTCCTGTCTAAGTTGTAAGCCCCCGTGGGTATCGGCTGTTTATCAGCCTTCCCCCTTAATATCCTTATAGTCTTTGAGTATGGACTATACACAACTTAGAGCCAAACATACTAAAATACTCTAGCAGAATGCCTTTCACATACATCGTATGCACCAAAAGAAAATGAAGTACTACCTACTTTTGTAACCAGGATTTATAGGGAGATAAAACAAAAATGTGATCTGATTTATTGGATTCTTTACAAATTTAATTTTGATGTTTTGGGTGGAAATTAAAGCTACATTTATCACATGTCCACAGTTTGAAAACATGATATCATATAACACATTTCATAATTATTGTGATGTGTAAATCACTTGACTAGTGGTTGAATAAAAGGTGTTTCCTCTAGCCTGACACTGGAAATTGACGGGGTGCTACAAAAGGGTGGCAAAATCACTGAAATATCTTTCTCCCTCCCCTTTACCCTCTGCTTTCTTTTTCCTTCCTTCCTTTTTCTTTTCTTTCCCTCCTTGCCTCTTTCCCTCTTTCCTCCTTTCTTATTTCTTTATGGAGAAATTAAAATACGCCTTTTGGGGAAAAACAGTTTTGCTAACCTCCCAGAAATATTTACATTTTATAAAACTTGTGAATAGTAGAACCTTGAACAGTAAACCATGGCTCAATTTTCCTCATTAAAATTTTCCTCTAGCTTGGTGCTATGGAAAACCTGCAAAGTTTATATTCACGGATTGTTCATGTTATTCCTGCTTAGAGCCAAAGGTTATATTACTGATCTCTAGGTTCTAAATAGAGGGACTAAGGATACTCACTCTCCTAATTTAATTTTTGAAATATCAATTGTCTTTTATTAAGATACACAAATGTGCCAGCCTAATCATAGGCAAGCCTCTATACTAGGAAAATTATGAAATTATATTTTCAAAATAGTCTGTTCTACTACATGAATCATCTGTTTTAAATTCATTATGAAAACAGTAAAATATTATTTTGAAAGCTTAGAACATGGTATGAAATATGAAAATTTTAATTCAATCTCATTGCCCAAGTAATATATTTAAAAAGCTCTTCTTAGAAAAAATTTTTCTAGGTTTTCAAAAAAGAAAGTTTTACGTTCTGTTTCAGACTTTCAAGTAATTTAAGAACCTTCATTCGTTTGTGTGTGTGTACATATCATTTTTTTTAAACCAAGTTGCTGTTGGAATGCTTGGCAAAATGTGTCTTGACTGTTTCTAGAAAGCGTCCTCTAAAGTTTTGTATCACTTTCTTCTTCACTGTTTAAAATAAGTTATATTTATTAATTGAAAAAATTTTAAAACATAAATTTAATTATAAATTATTGGTAATAGATGTCTTGATATCCTAGCAACTACTTAGTCTAAATATACGAAATACCCATTTACATCATTTAAGCAGGGAATACACGGACTTTAGTTTTTTTTTTTTTTCTTCTAAATGTGAACTAAAAATTAGAGTTTGAAGATTCCCCCTACCGCCTGTAACGAGGAGAAATATAGTAACTAATTGTGCCCTTAACACTTTCTAACTGTATTTCTTTTAGGTGCACAGTTGGATAAGATGGGATTCACAATTCTCAGAAAATGTATCAATGCCGTTGAAACGCGAGGTAACGTGATTGTCTGAATCATTTTATTCATGAAACGCTATAGGTATGTAAAATCTGAAAGTCATTTAAAATGCTCGTTTCATGGCTGAGTGTTGTAGAGTGAGACATTGACACAAAGAGCACATTCCAGGTATCAGACAACCAGTTTGTTCATTTCCTTTGACACACCCTCCTCTATATTAAAGCGTGAGGTCACTGCTGAAGTGGGAATCATTAGAAGAATCAGCAGTGTTGGGAAACTAATATTCACCACTTTTTTTGTTCTGACACTAGTAAGATATTCTCCATCCTCCATTGTCTTCTGGGCCCCCATTAAAAAAAAAAATCAACTTTCTTATAGTATAATTTACAGATAGTAAATTTACTAATTTGAAGTGTATAAATTGATGAGTTTTGACAAGTGTATACAGTTATGTAACTACCCCCACAACCATAGAGGATTTCTGTCTCCCCCAAAAGCTCTTTTGTGCCCCTTTGCAGTCAACGTCCACTTCTTCCTCTCTCAGCCCTTGGCAACTCTTGAGCTGCTTTTTTTATCACTTTATTGTTAGGTGCCATTGAGTCAGTTCCGACTCATAGCAACCTTATAGGACAGAGTAGGAGCTGCTGGTGGATTTGAACTGCTGACCTTCTGGTTAGCAGCCGTGCTCTTAACAACTACACCACCAGGGCTTCTTTATCACTTAGTTTTGCCTTTTTTAGCATTTCATATAAATGGAATCATGTGTCTGCCTTTTTTATTTAGCATAATGCTTTTGAGATTTATCATGTGGTTGGGTGTATCCTTAGCTCATTTATTTTTTCTTTCATAAGCTTTATTTCAAATGAGGTGTGACAACTAAAATAATTATCAAATTTTTGGAAATTAATATTTAGCACAATCAGAGAGATGTTTCTAAACTGTGTGAAGGACCAAAAACATCTGTCAGATATTATCTTCTACAAATTGAAGTTTATACTCTACAAAACCAGTTTCCCAGTGAATTTAGATAAGGAACATTTGTGCATACCTCTAAATTGTCTTAGCATTTGTGAATGCAAGTTGAGAAAAATATTGTATTTCAGGAGCAATATAAAAATAATATTTTGAAAACAACAAGTAACTTTCCAGTACTTGCACTATACAGGTAGTCCCTGACTTACGACGTATTTGAGTTATGACGAACCACACTTAGACTGTCCTTTTTTGTGTTTTTGTGCATCTTATTGTTATTACATCTTCCAGGGAGGAAGTTATGGGAAAATGCACGCAGGGGATATGGAAAAAATTACTGATTTATAGGAACTCTCTCTAAGCCTTTGATCAGGATAATATGGTGGAAGAGATCAGTGGAAAAGTTGTCCATATGGCAAGCGCACTAAATTTAGAACGTGATATTGCTGATGTGGAACATCCCATAGATCATGAAGAAGAGGAATTGATGAATCAGGACTTAATGGATTTTGAAGAGGAAAAAAATGCTGAAGAAGAAAGAAATAATGAGGAAGAGGAAGAAGAGAAGTTGTCAAAAAATTTTACAGTGTAAGGATTAGCTGGAGTTTTTGCTAAACTAAGTCAGAGGCTTCAGTTGCTTGAAAACACGGACCCAAAAAATGCTAAACGCTGGTCACTGTGCTAATGTTGATAGGCAGATTTGGGAAGCAGTGAGATGTTACCATGAAATATATGAAGAAAAAAAGAAGAGGACCCTACAGACCACTCTGTATCATCTGATAACCCAGATGATCTAGAACCTTTCACAAGTGGAGTTATTACTGCCACTGACAAAATGCCAATGTTCACCAACTGTTCTTCATTGTCGGAGTAAATTTTTATGATTTGTGTATTTTTTTATGTATGTATGTATTAAAATATATCTGTACATTTATATGTAGTGTTTCTAGTCCCCAAAGACAAATATTGAATTTATAAAGATACTGATAATAAAAGGCAATAATAATGAAAACTAAAAAAAAAAAAGAAGGTATTCAACCTACATTAGAACCCACTTACGACAGAGTTGTCGGAACAAAAGTACCTGTATACTATAACATCGTATTCAGAATGTCGTATAGTTGGCATTTCTTTTTATTGCTAGGTTGTATTCTATTATATGCTGTCTTATTTTCTTAGTGCCACTGCAACAGAAATATCATACGTGGATGACTTTTAAAGAATAGAAATTTATTTTTTCACCGTTTAGGAGGCTAGCAGTCTGAATTCAGGGCACCAGCTATAGGGGAGGGTACTTTCTCTTTTGTTTTGGGGGAAGAGCCTTGTCTCAGCTTCCGTAACCCCATGTTGTTTGGTTCCTTGGCAGTCTTCATGTGGCCTCTCTCATCCCACCATTTATGCTTGTTTGTCTCTGTGTTTAGGCTGCTCTTTATATCGCTCAGCATTTCTTAGGTTTAGGACACACCCCACACAGATATGGCCCCATTAATGTAACAAAGAAAACCCTATTTCCAAATAGGATTACATCAACAGATAAAGGGTCAGGACTCCAGCACATTTTTGGGGGACACAATTCAATCTATAACATATGGATATCCTGCGATTTGTTTATCCATTCACCTATTGATAAGTATTTGTGTTGTTTCCATTTTAAATTTAAGGAAAGCCAATCCCTTCCCCTGAGCAAAAGTGCAAAGGCTTTTTCTTTGTGTTCCCTAAGAAAAAACAGGGTCCGTGCACTTCATAGCCAACCTGGGAGATTTTGGAGGAACCAACTATTGGACATTGTAAAACAGGCTATTCCTAATGGTTGAAGTTCTCTTTGTTTAATGACCCTGTGAAGTATGGATAAATTGAATATTTAATTCACTTTCATATATTGTATATCCTAGTCCTTCTGTGGATTACTTAATGGGATGAAGCACTGCATTCACATTTTCTGTCAAAACAAGGTCTTTGTTATAAAGCCAAGACTGCCACCTGTGAAATTGAAGTGCTGGATAACAGATGAATATGAGCTGTTTTATGATTCGCGAATTTGCCCATTAATAATAAAAGCCCACTCCACAGAAAGCCTTTTCTCCCACACTCTCTCACAGTGGCAATTCAGGCTGACAGATTTTCATTCATTTCAACCTGCACTGAAGTTGAGCCGACAAATTTCTTCCTAGTGCTTCAAAAATTTTTGTAATGTAGAAAAAATACTGTAATTTTTATGTCTCTCACTTCAACATTTATGGTCTGTTTTTCCTGGGTTTTTTAAGTTAGGAGCCTTAATGGTATCATTTGCATACTTATTATTCTGATAAATTCTTTCCCAAAAGGATATAATTTGTATACCCTTGCTTCTGCCTGAAACAGATAAAATTCTATCTAGACGGTTTTCTGGTTGGTATGTGTAGTTGTATGGATTGTTAAGTGCATTGAATGGAATGGCTGTATGGAATCTGCATGTGTTGAATGCATTTTTATTATGAATATATAATGTTTTTAAGAGAAGAATGAGTCTAGATAATTTAATTTAGATTTTCCTATTTAAAAATAAAAACAAAAAGCGTATGTTTTCCTTTTCCAGTCTTGTGATTCCAAAGGTCTTCCATTACTGAAATCTTTTGTTTTCAATAGACTAATAATAGAGTTAAAAAGAATCAAGGGTCAGATCATATTATTAAAAATAATGAGTGACATAGAATTCCTTAGGTGTTTATCCTAAATTTGGAAATTTCTTCAAGGAATATTTTTCTTAATGATTTCTCCCAAGTCCACTATTGTAAGTATTGATTTTTTTAATACTGTAGTTGGTCTTGCCTCACTTTTTTTTATCAGTCAAGATAAAGCTAATTTAGGTTTCTGTAATAAGAAAATCCCAAATCTTAGAAATAAGTCCCAACACTTATTTCCTATTCATCAGGCATTGGTCTGAGGGCTTTACTCATTATTCAGATACCATTTAAAGGCTTCTGGTTGTCATGCCAGGGGGAAGGAGACCTCTGGAGGGCTTTGACCCAGAAAGTAGATGCTGTGGCCTTGAAGGGAGTTACATTTGCTCCAAACTGATTGGCTAGAAGTAGTCACATGGCTCCACTCAACCTAAGCGTCTAGGAAGCACAACCCTATCAAGTGCCTGCAGGACAGGTAGAGAGCTGGAAGTATTTGATAAATAACACTAATGACTAGCCTGTCCTTCTTGTGTCTACATGCCTAATGATTAGCGGCCTTTAATGAGATCTGATTGCATAATAGCTTCTAACCACTGTTTTCAGTGTTAAAAATATCACTATAATTGTGTGATAACTACCATTTCATACATTTTGGTTCAAGTAGTTAGCTCACCTTTTTCCTATCATGTTAATTTTTTTCCGATAATAGTTGGCATTTTTATTATCAACCTTATTTGTGACATCTCTGAAATATCTGCAAAGCATCAGATAAACATCTAAAATTGACTGTATTCCTCAGTACCCTAAGAAAAGATAACATCTTTTTAGTGTACTAACATAGGCTTATCTTAGCCTGGGACTGTTTAGCAGTTACTCTTTCAGTGCAGTATCAGCATCAGTGAACTAATCATATTTTCTCATTTCCAAAGAGTTGTTTGTTCATGAAGTGAGGGAACCTGGAGGAGTCAGATCAACTGAAGTTTTATTTATTTAACAAATATTTGTTAATGGTATGTGTCAGCTCACAGTAGATTTAGGCCATCTGAATGCCATTAGCACATTATTGCTTATGTATACCAAGTGAAGGGCCTCCTAAGGCAGTTGTTCCCAAACTGTGCTGCATGTTGGAATCACCTGGGTGTCTTTAAAAAGTACTGATGCTTGGCTCTCACCCCCGGTCACTCTGACTTGATTGCTATTTTGTGTGACCTGGAAACTGGGATTTGTAAACTCCCCAGGTGATTCTAATATGTAGCAAAGTTTCAGTACCTGGTGGCATAGTGGTTAACAGCTCAGCTGCTAACCAAAAGATCGGCAGTTCGAGTCCACCAGCCACTCCTTGGAAACCCTATGGGGCAGTTCTACTGTGTCCTATAGGGTCGCTATGAGTCAGAATCAACAGCAACGGGTTTTTTGGTTTGGTCCTAAGGAAGGAGCCCTGGTGGTGCAGTAGTTAAGAGCTCGGCTGCTAACCAAAAGGTCAGCAGTTTGAATCCACCCTTCCAATATTTGGAAACTCTCTGTCCTATAGGATCCTTATGAGTCAAAATCAACTTGACAGCAGTGGGTTTTGTTTTTCGGTTGGTCCTAAGGAAAGAGTCCTGGTGGTGTAGTGGTGGTAACTGACGGACTGCTAACTGAAAGGTTGGCAGTTTGAGCCCACCAGCTGCTCCTTGGGAGAAAGATGTGGCAGTCTGCTTCTGTAAAGATTTACAGCCTTGGAAACCCTATGGGACAGTTCTCTGTCCTACAGGGTCACTGTGAATCAGAATCGACTTGATGGCAGTGGGTTTGGTTTGGTTTTGGCCCTAAGAAAAAGGACCCCTGGTGGTGCAGTGGTTACATGCTAACCTAAAGGTCGGTGGTTCAAACCCACCAGCCGCTCTGTGGGAGAATAATGTGGCAGTCTGTTTCTGTAAAGATTACAGCCTAGAAAACCCTATGGGGCAGTTCTACTCTGTCCTCTAGGGTACTATGAGTCAGAATTGACTCAGCGTAACAGGTTTTGGTTTGAGTCCTAAGGAAGAATTGCTTTGTATTAGAGAAATGAGATACACATTTGTTATCCTCATGTGTATCGTATCATGAAGGTCACTTGAGGGAGCTTTTCTCTTCTTGGCAAAAATAACCCAACCTAAACCCAAACAAACAAAATAGGAAAGTTTCAGAGAAAATAGCACAATGTTCTTTTCCTTCCCTAAATAACAGATCACTTATTACGGTTGAACCTTACTTCTGATCTGAAGCTGGTCAGTTAACCAGTATTTATTGAGCAGTCACAGGAGTACATAGCCTTACTCTAGGTCTTTGCAATACATATTAAAGGTTGGTGATATAAAATTCGTGACCCATTAATGGAGATAAAACAGAGAGATTTGTGAGCAGTTACATTTAATAAAAGTGTTGTAAGTTTTCTGATTAAGAAAATTTGGATATATGTGGATGGATTGGAAAGTACTCGATTTTAGTTGAGGATCGCCTTCCTTAAAGGATGGGAAGGTATATTTTGGCATGTAGCAAAACCTCAGGAAAGATCTGGAGGCAAGAGGAGAATGGCCTTTTTGTGACTGGATAGGAAGCATGAAGAAACGGAGTGAAAATAGGTACTTGGGCATTTGTGTTTAATTGTGAAGGAAATGGGTACCTATGAGAGGTTGGTAGATAGCAAAGTAAAATGATACGTGTGAAAGCTATGATTAGTAGCCATATGTGGAATGATTTAATGTGAAGGAATCAGAATTCTGCCTAGGTTGGAGTATTTCATAAATGAGGTAACTGATTCTGGATAGTAGATCTGGCAGTGGAGTCAGATAGCACAGATACGTTTGAGCGATTATGCAGAAGTAGTAGTCACATTTAGCAGCTGGTTGTACATAAAGGAAGAATTCTGCAAGTCATATCACCTTCATCTTTTATTTTGGCAAACAAAGAGTATATTGGAAAAACTCAAGTCCATTGCAGACCTGATGACATAATCAGGATCACCAAACCAAAAAAACTCTTTGCTGTCAAGTCGATTTTGATTCATAGAGACCCTATAGGACACAGTAGAACTGTCCCATAGGGTTTCCTAGGCTCTAATATTTATGGAAGCACACTGCCACATCTTTCTCCCACAGAACAGCTGGTGGGTTCGAACTGCAGACCGTTTGATTAGCAGTTGAGTGCTCGACCACTGTGCTACAGGGCTCCTAGGATCACCAAAGGAGCTTCTTAAAAATGCAGATTCCTGGGCTAAATCCAGGCTTATTGGATGAGAGCTTGGAAAGACTGGGACTCCGCTTAGACAGTGAGCATTCCAACATGACTAGAGCAGTCAGGTGGAGGGAGGGATTTTCTGATAGTCTGCTTTTATGTGATAGAGGAAGCCACCAGGGACTTTCCAAGGGAGCAGGGTTTATCAGGGCTCTGGGTAATAGATTCATGTAGCTTTTGGGATTGTGAGAGAGCAGAGTGGATGTAGAGTTAAACCTACATCCTAAAATGTGAAGTTAAGAGAAGAAATAACAAAACAGTATAAGTGGCCATATTTCAGTGTGTCAGAAACCTAACCAGTTGCCATGGAGTCGATTCTGACTCATGGCAAGACTCCATGTATTTCAGAGTAGAACTGTGCTCCATAGGGTTTTCATGGCTATGACCTTTCAGAAGTAGATCACCAGGCCTTCCTTCCAAGGTACCTCTGGGTGGGTCTTGAACTGCCAACCTTTTGGTTAATAGCCCAGTGCTTAGCTGCATGTACCACTCCTGTCAAAAGCCCAGGGCAATGAACATTTCCAGTGCTTTGTAGGTAAATCCAAGGCAGGTTCTAGAGCGTTAATGGCAGATCTTGTTACTCAGCCAGCTGCTTTGTCCCCAGCCCCTCCTACCTACTCTTTCCTTTCCTATGCCCTCTAATAGTTTGTTCCTTTGTGGGCAGGCAGTCCATATTCTCAACTAGTTTTACACAGTCTTTACTTCATTGTCTTGGCTTTGCTGAGAGCAGATGTTGCCGTGAAGCCCTGAGACTGTGGCACCCAGATTGCGTTCTGTTCCCTGTTGATCTCTGAAAGATGCTCGCAGTGCTCTCCTTAGCCCCTCTGGACCACTGGAAGGTCTTTGGGGTCAGCTGCTAACCAAAAAGTTGGCTGTTTGATCTCCCCTGCCCCCAGTGGCTCTGCAGAAGAAAGTTCTGGTGATCTGTTTCTGTAAAGATTACAGCCAGGAAAGCCCTAGGGAGCTCAGTGTTATCCTGTAACACATGGGGTCACCATGAGTACGAGTCAGCTTAACGAAATGGGTCTGGTTTTTTGGTTTTTGACCTTTGAAACACTGCCCACTCAGGGCTTCCCTGATGACTGTTTCTGGGTTCTAAATAACAAGGAGGAATTGTCCAGGTTGACATATGTGGGATGTTAGAAGGAGGCATTTTAGGCAGAGAAAAGGGTAAGGGTGAAAGTGTGGATGTTTGAAAGACAGCGATGCACCTGGGGCCTAGGAGTGATTAGGCAGGAGAGGAGTGTGGGTGGAAGGCAGGCACTTGACGACTCTGCTAAAGAGTTCACCTTTCCTTTGGCCGATAAACGGTTGTTTTCAGATTTAAGTTCCAATGGGATGGCGTTTGGGAAGGATTCTTAACCTCTAAGACCCTCTAAGACCCTCAACTTCTGTAAAAATGGAACTAGGAAGTACATACTATCTACCACCACACAGGTTTGTGAGGATTAAAAGAGCTAATTTTTGTACCTAGTAAATAAACGTGTTAATATTCATTAAATGTGTTTCTTCCTTTCCTCTTTTTATTCTTTCCCCAAATTGTTTTAATACTGAAATATCCAGGCTCCTTGTTTGACAGTTGTATTGCCTGATGTTGTTGATTATGTTTCATGTGTATATATTTTGTTTCTGGAAGTTTACTCTTTGTTTGGGGTGGAGAAAATGTCTTATTTATCCTTTGCTTCCCTCTTGTGATTTCTAAATTTGGTCAGTGCCTTGCACATATAGTAAGCACTCAATAAACAATTGCTTTTTGCTTTTCTATTTAGAGACTTAAATGCTGTGTTGGCAATATGTGTTCCAACAAATTGGAATGAAATTATTGGAAGAACGTATTCTTCTATATGTGGTTAGAATTAGTACTTTCAAATGACACATTCAGGATTGACTTTCATTCCTTTATGAATTTATGTCAGCATTTTTCCAAATCATGAACAATATTTTAGACATATATAGAAGGATACATCATGTTACATGTGAAAGGGTCTTGTAGTTTCAGAGCTTGGAAAGTAGTCACATCATTTCCTCAAGTAAATAACTTGCCTTTCATCCTCTAAACCATGCCAGTACATGGTCCTTCTCTGAAACTGTGGGGCACCTACTTTTCAGGTGCATGCACTGTAAAATATACAAAAACAAAGTAAGACTCTTTTGCTTAAAAACATCTTTTACTTGCTATTTTTAAAATAGTCATTGTGGTTTAAAACGAAATTTGTATGCCACTTTTGTTTATAAAGTTTCTCTTAAAAAAATCTTCCATATGTGAATAATTTCAGTATTCACTTTAATTATCTAGAGTATGGCATTAAAATGTTGATCTAGGCAAGCTGTCAGTTATCAAATTCAGCATTGTAACAAGCTGTGAATTCATGGGATAGAAGTAGGAAGTCACATAAAAGATGTGACAGTCTGATTTGTCACATGTAAAAGTGAATTTCTCTTCTTTTGAAAAGCAGAGTTATAGAGCTTTGGAAGATCGTGAAGTTGAATGTGGATTCTTCTTCCAGAGCACTTCTGGAGTTGTATGGGCTCTTATGAAGGGCTCTAGTGGACCATTTTAATGTATAGTTTCAGTTTAAGTCTTTAGAGGTATGTGTGGGAGAGATACCCAAAGTGAACTTGCAACATGTTTCACCATGTGTATTAATTATTTAGTGCTGCAATAACAGAAATACCCAAGTGGGTGGCTTTAACAAACAGAAATCTATTTTCTAACAGTTTAGGAGGCTAGAAGCCCAAATCCAAGGTATCAGCTCTAGGGGGAGGCTTTCTCTCTCCGTTAGCACTGGAGAAAGGTCCTTGTCTCTTTTGAGCTTCTGCTCCTGAGCAATCTTCATATGGCCTGACATCTCTCTTCTCCCATCTCTGTTTGCTGGCTTGCTTGTTTAACCTTTTAGATCTCAAAAGAGACTGACTCAAGACACACCCTACACTAATCCTGCCTCATTAACATAACAAAGACAACCCATTCCCAAAAGGGATTATAACCACTGGCATCGAGATTAGGATTTGCAGCACATATTTTTGGTGGATAGAATTTAATCTATAACTTGCCATCCTTTGCCCCCTCCCCACCAAATTCATGTCCTTGCCACATACAAAACACATTCACTGCATCACATTATCCCAAAGGTCATAAATCAACTCTAAACCCAAAATCTCATCTTCTTCATCGTCTAAATCAAATATGGATGAGACTTTAGGCGCATTCCATCCTGGGATAAAATTCCTGTTCATCTGTGGACCTGTGAAATCTAGAATACAAGTTAGTGTTTCCAAAGTACAATGGTGGAACAGGCACAAGATAGATAGGGCCAAAGGGTGGAATGTTATGGATTAAACTGTGTCCACCAGAAATATGTGTTGTAAATCCTAACCTCTGTGCCTGTGGTTATAATCCCATTTGGGAATGGATTTTCTTTGCTATGTTAATGAGTCAGGATTGGTGTAGGGTGTGTCTTGAGTCAGTCTCTTTTGAGATATAAAAGAGGTTAAACACGCAAGCCAGCAGAGCCGGGGAAAGAGAGATACCAGGCCACATGAAGATTGCCCAGGAGCAAAAGCTCAAGAGACAAGGACCTTCCTCCAGTGCTGACAGAGAGAGAAAGCCTTCCCCTGGAGCTGGCACCTTGAATTTGGACCTCTAGCCTCCTAAACTATGAGAAAATAAGTTTCTGTTTGTTAAAGTCACCCACTTGTGGTATTTCTGTTATAGCAGCGCTAGATAACTAAGACACCATGATTGTATATTAATCTTAAATTGCCAAGGGCAAAGTATGTGCAAAATGAAAAAAATCAAGAACAGCTGTCCCTAGGAAGTTTACAGCAAGTAAACTATAGTTTCTCACTCTCTCTGTTATAATCAGAATGGGTGTGAGGTGAGTGTGGGTGGAAATAGAGGACAGTCTTGTGTGGGAGGGAGCTGAAGAGTCTTGTGGTTTCTGCAGAAATGAAAATGCAAACTTGAAATACTAAACCTAGGCAATTCAGGACTGAATGTTCATTTCCTCTATTTACTCTTATTTTAACAGTTCTAAAAACCTTTCAAATTAATGGTAGAGTTAAATTAATAGGAATAAACACTTCCTGTGAAATGCCATTTCCCTAAAAATCCCCTTGCCTACACCCCTAGTCATGTGGTTTGGAGTTTGGTTTCCTGTTATCCAGTTAAATTTTTTTTTCCCCTTAGCCCGTGGATCCTCCAGGCTTCATTGTGAGGCTTCTTTTCTCTTTCTAGTCACTTGTGATTTTATCCATTTTTGTCCTCTTTAACACATCCACAGAATAGAAGAAAAGAACATTAATAGGACTTTATAAAATCACTGGAGTCTTTGGGTAGTGCAAAAGCTTAATACACTTGGTTGTTAATTGAAGGGTTGGAGATTCAAGTCCACCCCAAGGCACCTTGCAAGAAAGGCCTGGTAACCTGCTTCTGACAAATTAGCCATTAAAAATACTATGGAACACAGTTCTACTCTGACACACATGGGGTTGCTATGAATCAGCATTGACTCAGTGGCAACTGATTTTATAAAATCATTACAAAAAATAATCTTACTCTTGTTTTTAGACAGAAAAAAATGAGTGAAAACTATCTTGCTGCAGAGCTGGCATGCTAGGTTTTGCGCATTTGTGGCAAATGTTATGGATGAGGTCTGTGGCGTTTAATTATATTGTTCTGTAGCATAGTGTAATGCACTGTTAGCATAGTGGTGACGAGCTCAAGCTCAAAAGTCAGTCTTGATTGGAATCTCAGTTTCACTACTTATTAGCTCTGCAACCATGGTACATTAGTTACTTAACCTCTTTGTACCTTGATTTCATCACCTGTAAAGCAGGATAACAGTAGTATCTCCTTCATAGGGTTGTTATGAGAATTAAAAGAGACTACCTGGGACGTTGGCACATACTGAGTGCTCTGTCAGTGTGAGTTGCTTATTTAGAGAGAAATTCATTAATTGAGGCCAATCATAATGAAGTAGTCTCATATTGATTCAAGACTCTAGGAACACTGAGGAACTTTGTTTAGTTTTTTAATGCCAATTTTCATTGGAAATAAATCACCTACGTTCACTTTACCTAGTAATTTTGTCTGAATCTTCTAATAATCAGCAACATTAACTTGTTTAGGTCTCCACCTCCTGTTCCTCAGTGTCTTGTAGAAATGTTGTTAAGCAGTAAAATGGCCAGAGTGAAGTGAAGAGAAGGAAGAGGCTCAGGAAGAACACCGTAGCTTTTAGATTATCTCACACTTTCCCTCAGAAGCAAAAAAATAAAAGGAAAGGGTCATCCAGGGTTGCCGAGAATAGATTTAGTACCTGATGCTGCAGCTGCTCTGAGGTGGAGAGGCAGATGGCAGCAGTGAGACACTGCTCAGCATTTTCTCAAGTTCTCTTTATAGATAAGAGATGAAAAGGAGTCTTGTGAATAGAAGCAGCCAACTTTTCTCTTGAGTTTAGTTTTAGAGTCTGTCTTCTAATTTAATTAAATAAATATTTTGGCACTATTTAACCTTGTGCTATGTGAATGATGAGTTTGAAAATAAAATTTACTTTTATTTAGCTGCCCATTCATTCTAGCTTACCTTAATACTTACCTATTTCTGGCCACATGTGTTTTAGGTGGATTTCAGTCAACACATTTTGGGTGTTTCCTACTGGGAGGAAAAAATGGTTGAAATATGGTGTCTTAGTTATCTAGTACTGCTATAATAGAAATACCACAAGTGGATGGCTTTAACAAAGAGAAATTTATTTTCTCACAGTCTAGGAGGCTGAAAGTCCAAATTCAGGGTGCCAGCTCCAGGGAAAGCTTTCTGTCTCTGTCAGCTCTGGGAGAAGGACCTTGTCATCAATCTTCCCTTAGTCTAGAAGCTTCTCAGTGCAGGGACCCTGGGTCCAAAGGACTCTCTCCATTCCTAGTTCTTCATTCTTGGTGGCACGAAGTCCCTATCCTCTCTGCTCTATTCTCTCTTGTATATCTCAAAAGAGATTGACTCAAGATGCATCCTAATGCTGTAGATTGAGTCCTGCCTCATTAACATAACTGCCTCTAATCCTGCCTCATTAACATCATAGAGGTTAGGATTTATAACGCAGAGGATAATCAGATCAGAGGATAGATTGATGGACAGCCATGTAATACTGGAAATCATGGCCTAGCCAGGTTGACACACATTTTTGGGAGGACACAATTCAATCCATGGCACATGGTTCCTATTAAAGATTAGCTCCATCTAGTTTCAAGAACTGTGAAGGCTCTGAGATTTATCCTGTGTTCAAGTTAATAAATTATCCTGCCAGTTTCATGTATGCTGGTAGAAGACATGAGACTCCTGGATTAGACATGAAGGACAGTTTACTGCCCTCAGTAGCCAGAGTGTTGCATTTTGTACCAGTTCCCTGAACCCCAGTTCCCCTAGGATGATGTAAAGAGGGCCAGATGATACTTGTACCCACTATGGGTTGCATTGTAGGAGAAGATCTCTGAGCTTGAGGAACCTCAGTCTTTTATAATGGGCAGTGTCTTAGTTATCTAGTGCTGCTGTAACAGAAATACCACAAGTGGATGGCTTTAACAAAGAGAAATTTATTCTCTCACAGTCTAGTAGGCTACCAGTCCAAATTCAGGGTGTCAGCTCCAGGGGAAGGCATTCTTTCTCTGTTGGCTTTGGAGGAAGGTCCTTTTTGTAAATTTTTCCCTGGACTAGGAGCTTCACTGCGCAGGAATCCCGAGTCCAAAGGATGTGCTCTGCTTCAGGTGCTTCTTTCTTGGTGGTATGAGGTTCTCCATTCTCTGCTTGCTTCCTTTTCCATTTATCTCTTGTAAGATAAAAAGTGGTGCAGGTCACACCCCAGGGAAACTCCCTTTACATTGGATCAGGGACATGACCTTAGTAAAGGTGTTACAATCTCACCCTAATCCTCGTTAACATAAAATTACAATCACAAAATGGAGTACAGTCACACAATATTGGAGATCATGGCCTAACCAAGTTGACACATATTTTTGGGGGACACAATTCAGTCCATGACAGGCAGCAACTACGCCTGCTTTTTGTTCTAGAGGGAGACTCTCTATCTTCCAAGACTGTAAGCAAATGTGTTCTTTGCTCCAAAGGGAGACACTATTTCTGTTTTCCAAGACTGTTTCCTATACAACCATCTTCTAAAAGATACTGGAAGAAAGGGCCTCTTCTTGTAGGACTTGTATAAACGCGAAAAACCAGTGGAGAGTCGTCTCCCAACTTCTAATGGAGGATAGGCATATACAGGAGTGACTAATCTACAAGGTGGTATATAAATGCCACAGTGCTGGCAGGAGCAAGGTTACAATGGGAATGCTGATGGAGGTATTCATTCCAACTGTGTGGTCAAGAATACCCTGAAAGAAGAGAGAGGCTTTCAGCTGTGATGTATATAAGGAGAAGTTTGGGGAGTAAAGAGGATGAGAAGGGATATCCCAGATAGAGGGACTATCCTGGGCAAAGGTTTTGGGGTTGGAAAGCACAGGGCTTGTTGGACTAATAATTGTTGCCCCAGGGTGGTGCTAGCAGAGGTGAGTGGGTGAGTGTGATGGGAGAAAAATGCTTTGTGGGCAGTTGAGTGCAGACTGTGGCAGACCCCCAGTGCTGTGCTGTGCAGTTGGCCTCAGTTCTGTGGAGAGTGGTGAGCCTTTGACAGATTTGAGCAGCGGTGTGTTCAGATCTCTGTGTGGAGTGGAATTATGGGAGTGGAGTTAGGGGAGATGGAAGGCATGATTTCTAGTTGGCTTTTGGAAATAGTTCAGATAAGAGATGATGAAGGTTTAAACTAGGCCATTGACAATGGAAAGATGGGATGGATAGGAAGAGAGACTTGTCCGAAAAACAGAATTTGGTGACCATTTAGGTGTAGGAGGTAAGGGAAAAGTCAAAACTGACTCCAGGCTTTCCAGCCAGGCTTAGATGAAGATACCTTTAGCCAAGACAGAGATCACAGAGGAACAATAGATTCTGGAGGAATGTAGATTGGTTTTGGATATACTGAATTCAGGGTACCTGCAACATTTCTGTAAGAAATGGAATGAAGGCAAGAGCAGAGATGATGGATATCGTTTGCAGAGAGACGAAGTTTTGAGTGTCAGAAAAGTCATTCAGGTAGATAGTGAGGCAAGAAGACAATGGGTTAAAGGATGGAGTCCTTGGGGATCCTTGCATTTAGGGAAGGGGAGGAAGATAAGTAGTGAGACTAGTGAGGGAGATATAAGACAAAGGAGAAGGAGGAGAAGCAAGAGAGTGTGATGTCAAGGAATCCATGAGAGGGGAGACTCTCTAGGAGGAGGAAGTCAACTGTGTCAAATGCTGTAGAAAGTTCAGAATGGGAGGAGGACCAAGAAACAGCCATTGGGTTTAGTGGTTGGGGAGTCAAGAAGCTGGAGAGTAGCCAGGTTGTGCTGGGAGCTTCTTATGGGTTAGTCTTCTCACAAGAACCCTAGGAGACATATGTGGTATTTTCCTCATTTTACATGGGTAGCTGAGGCAAAGAGACATTTGATTTATATAACTTTCAGAGCTAGGAAGTAGCAGACTAGAACTCATATCCAGGTCTGAGTTTTTAATGCCCGTGCTTTTAATAAAACCACAGTGTACATGAGATGGAGACTCTACAGGCTGATCTGCTAAGGAGGTTGAGGATGAAGGAAAACGTAAAGAGAAGACAACTTTTTAAAGAACAAAAAAAGTTTGAAACTTTGTAGATGGTAGAAAGGGGAAGAGAGGGAGGGAAGATTCAAGTACAGTGAAACCTCTGAGAGCCAGAACTCGATTTGTTTTTCTGGGTGTCGCAAGTTTTCCACCTTTGACAGGGTGCAGTCTTACCGCTTTTCTGTCGCTCCTTTTACGGGAAAATATTTGAGTTTTCCATCTCCGATGGGTTTCTGCCTTACACAGGTTCCTGCTTTCACAGGTTTTACTGTATAATGCTCTGAAGTGCTTATCCAGATTCAGGATTCAAGCCATTCTAAAATTGTGTTTGCCTTTTTTCCTCACCACCTCCTTCACAGACCTCTGAAGATGCAACATTAGCCCAGGGAAGATTGACTTCCTTTGCTGAGCATGTATGTGACACCTTGGAAGGTCTCTTAGTGGCAGACAGTTATGTTATTGTGGAATCTGCATCTGACAATATTATTTTAAATGTAAAGTCCTATTATATATAACAGCTTGTGCTTTAGACTATTTTCATTTACTCTATCCAGCTTGATCCCCACAAAACTCAGTAGATACTTGAGCAGATATGTATTCTTTGTTAGACTCAGTTGCATGTGAGGAGTCTGAGGCTCCAAACAATTTAAGTGTAAACCTGCTGTTATGGATTGAACTGGGTACCCCCAAAGTAAGTGTTGAAATCCTAACCCCTATACCTATGGATGTAATCCTGTTTGGAAATAGAATTTTCTTTGTTATGTTGATTAGATTATACCCTAGTAGAGTGGGCTCTGAAGCTAATCACTTCTGAGTTTACACAGAGTAGACTAGACACAGAAGCAAGCACTTACAGGGGAAGACAAAACTATCTGAAGACAAAGTAGGCAGATGAATCTACAAACAGGCCCAGGAACTCCAAGAATTGCTGGCTGCTAGAAGCTAAAAGAGACAAGGAAGGACCTTCTCCCTAGAGCCACATGCTGAATGGTGCAATGGTTGACTGCTTGGCTGCTAACCAAAAAGTTGGCAGTTCAAACCCACTAGCCAGTCTGTGGGAGAAAGTTGTGGTAATCTGCTTCTGTGAAGATTACAGGCTTGAAAACCCTATAGGGCAGTTTTAGTTTGTTCAGTATGTTCGCTATGAGTCGGATATGACCTGCTTTAAAGCCACCCACTTCAGTATTTCTGTTAGAGCAGCACCAGGGAACTAAGATACTTTCCACAGGTCACAGAAATAGAATGTGGCAGAGCTGGGATTTAGATCCCGGTCTCCTGACTCCCAGCAAGTATTATGCTATGGTAGCCAAAGTAAAGTAAGAGGAAGAGTGTGACAGTGGGTGGACATAATGATCAATGCAACATAGTGGTGGTAGGGAAGTTGCATTCTGCTGGAAGGCCCAGAGGCTGTGAGGTTTTATCAAGGTTCACACTGCGATGAAAGATGGTAGGGCACATTGAATGAATTGTAGCTAGTGCCTCTGTTACATCCTGGCATGGGTAGGCATCAGACCTTTGGGGAGAGTGTGGGAGCCCAAATGTAACTAATGAAAGTATTATTTGTAGCTTTCTTTCAGCCCTTGTCTATGTACCCTGCCCAGTGGTGTGGGTGGTTATACAAGCAATAGCAATAACTCTTGGAGTTGTCTGGTCTGAAGCTAGCATGCTTTCTCTTATGTGGGCTGGAAGCTGGAAATGAGGCTAGGCACACATAATATTGGAAATATACAGTGCATTTTGTGGGAGAGAGCTGCTAATAGAAAGGTAGCAGCTAATAAACCAAACGCCTTTTGTATTTGAAGCTTGTTATTTGAGAGTGTGAGACTTAGAGTCAAGCCTTGATGTATCGGAAGAGTCCTGAAATTATCCTTAATTCCACAAATATTGACTTAGAGCTGGAACTGGATATTTGCCTTGTAATTTCTCCGTATTTTTTCACTTTATCCTGAGGTGGGAAGCAGTAATGGAGGTGGACATGGTGGCCAGTAGGCACAGCCGCCCTCACGTGCTACCCTGTTCTCTGTGGTCAGTCTCTGATGTGTTCAGGTGTGGGAAGACCATGTGAGTGAAGTTGTAAGACCTCTCCTAATAAAGCCTGCTGGCGGGGAGGCTATTCATCATTATGCAGAAGTGGGTTTACACATATACAGAAAGAGTTTGTGAAGAAGGGCAATGAGAAAGTGAAAGCAAGACTTCGTAGGAAGAGAAAATGCAGATCAGTTGCCTGTAGGTAGTAGCTGTCGTATAGTAGTACCTACTGCCCAAGTATTTATCATCCTTGGAGAAAAATTGGAAATGTTATTGGTGAGTAGGATATTTATATTTCCATGAATCATTTATATTAAATAACCTTTGACTCTTTTTGCATGTGCTTTATTTTCTGAAAGTGGGCTGTAAACTAAATGCCTTTGTTAGAATGACTTTTATATGTATGGTATCTAGCTATTTTAGAATATTGTCCAATCTAGTGCTGGAAGATGAACCCCCTAGGTTGGAAGGCACTACACAGTAGTCACAACATCAGACTCAGACATACCAACAGTCACGAAGATGGTGCAGGACCAGGCAGTGTTCCGTTCTGTTATCCATAAGGTCGCCATGTGTCAGAGTTGACTCTACAGCAACTAACAGTAACAACAACATCATCTAGCTGTTTTGAAATTAATTTTTAATTTTGTGCTACAGTTAAAGCCTTTAATGAGTGCTTGGTATGTGTGAGGCTCACACGAATGCTTTGCAGTCATTATCTTATGTAATTTCCACAACAACCCCCTTCCATCACTAACTTCATTTTTCAGATAAAGAAGCTGAGGCACAGAGAGATCGAGTAACTTGTCAGGTAGCACAGCTGAGGTAGTAGTTGGAAATTTATAGAATATTATTAACTTGTAGTAAGTTATAGCCTACAACCTTAACAAATTTGGGTTTCTAGGATATGCTTCCCTTTTTCTTATTTTAAAATGAGGTCCTGAAAGGTTAAATGTTACTCATTTTGAGCCTCTCATCTTTGTATAGCTAGAGTTAACCTTCTGTCTTAGTGCTTAGGAATTGTGTCTTACCCTGCTCTTTGCAGTATTAATGCATTGCAGGTGTTAAAAATAATGCATTCTTCTTCCAAAGTTTTAGAATTATATAAATACAATATCTTGAATTTATGATGATGAATGTTATGTCCTTTTGATGAAACAGAGAATCATTTTTAGTTCTGTCTGCTTATATTTAAAACCAATTTAATTTAAATATGCATTTTTTGACAGAACCTTAAAATGTTATGAATTGCTTAGTATCTTGAAGGGTATCTGTGTGTAGGAACCTGTTTATGTTTATGTAACCCAACACAGTGGCTAGCCTGGAAAATGTTTACTAGACTTATACAGACATTTAAACATAGTATTTCGTAAGGATTAATTATAAATGTATGTAAGGGACCCATTATCAAATTTTTGTGATTCACCTTCATCTGAAATGATGTTCAGGAGCCTCTTCATTATTTGTCTTTGAATCATTCTTATAGCTTATCATTCTTAGCCTTCAGAATTTTTTCTAAATATTTTAATTATTTTATCTTCTAATCATTTTACTTACTTTACTTTCAAGAATCTTAGAAGGAATTAAATTAGCTAATATTTATAACTGTGAAAACATTTAAAATTATGATTAATATTTTTATATGCATGAAACTGTATGTTTGTTCATTACCGTTCCCTTAGGGAATTTGTCTTTGCAGTGCTGGTGGGATATGTAAACCTGTCTTGATATTTATGCATAAATACACACACACACACACACACACACACACACACACGTCTTATTAATAATGAAACATTGCAGACTTTTGATGCAAATCCTGTGAATGCGAACATGAACATTAATAACCTTTCACCCTTGATGTCAGCACACACAAGTGCAAATAAATGATTCAGTCACTCCACAAATATTGATTAATTACCTCATTTCAAGCCAAGCACTCTACATGTTACTAGATGAGAGCTGAATGAATGCTCATTTATAGAGGCGTGGAAGTTGATCTTTTTTTTTTTTTTGTAGAATCATGCAGCTGCAACAGCCTTTTTAATAATTTTGTGGCTGTTATCATCAAAAGTGTTTTTGTTCTACTTTGAACCCTTCTCTTTTATCTAGTTACCTTTTCTATTTTCTTTTTATATTTCTTTTACTAATTAACTCAGTCATCACTCTATCCATCATTTATTCAGTTCTTTCATAATTTATTAAATTCATTAGTTAACTGCATACCATGTGCTGAGGATCATGTGAAGTATTAAGAGTACAGCGCCATCAGGTATAATACCTGCTACTGAAGCATAAAAAAAAAAAACATTTCCCAAGTTTTCTTTCCCATCCCTCTTTTTAATTTTTGCTTTTTACCCTATGTCTTCATTTTATCATATCTTAGTGCTTAAAATGTAGTAAAACCCCCCCAAAAAACTCATTGCCATTGAGTTGATTCCAATACATAGCGACCCTATAGGACAGAGTGGAACTGCCCCATAGGGTTTCCAAGGAGTGGCTGGTGGATTCGGACTGCCGACCTTTTGGTTAGCAGCCAAATACTTAACCACTGCTCCACCAGGGCCTCAAAATATAAGAAGTACTTATTAAATAACATATAGTAATTTCTAGCCTATCTTTGTACTTATTTCCATTTTTCCCTTTTATTTTGTATTCTTCATCTTTACTTTTAAAAAATTACCTGTCTTATCACTTCTGCTTCCCTTACTGTAAATGACCTTTTCTATTTTCCTCTTATTTATCACGTTTATGGTCAGTTGCAGCCACTCCAGCCTTTGCCTCCGCCTCTGTTACTTAACTGAACTTATCAGCCACCATAAATTTTATTTTCCTTTTACATCTAATTCTTTTACTGCCCCAAGGCATCGTAGTATCTCTTTTGCTTCTCCCGCCCACATGCGGGGACTTCTGGTTGCATGTGGTTCCATGTAGATGTTGGCTGCAGTTGAATGGACTCTGGCTCCAGTAACATTGTTTGGGTTCAGATGGGGAGACAACTGGGCAGAGATGATGATGAAATTTGACTCATCCCCATGTTTTGACTGTCTCTTCAAGGAAGATATGGGTAATGTTCTATGACAACGTTCTGGGGTAATTGGAGAAGACTGGTAGTAGAAAGTAAGACACATTTGATTTCACCTTTTCCACTTTACCAAGGGACAGCTGTCCTCAGCTGCTCATCCCTGCAGTGGAGAGCACTTATTTTTTCTTTACTCCTGATCAAAACCAGTCATATTTATTGAAGGACAAAAAAATTATTTGGGCCTGTAAACACTTTGAGTAGATTGGAAATTTTTGTTAAAAGTTAAAGTGTTGCAGTAATGATATCTATCAGTGACCCTTGATATCCTGAAAAAGCTACACTGTCTTGGATATTTTAACTTTAAGTTTCAGTTCTTAATTTAATGTCTGTTTATATTTATAGTTCTGAATTAATTTAACGTCAAATCTTCCTAACCATGCCCTATTGTGTGCCCAGCTATTCCATGCAGAGCACATGAAAGCTATTGAAAATAACTTCCAACTTTGACCTAGTCTCTTTCCAGGTAATAGCTCTGTGTATTTGGGGAGAGAAGGTAGAACACAGGTCCACAATTCTTTATCTGAAAATTCTGAGGCTGGGTGTGTTTTGGAATTTAGATTTTTTTTTTTTTTTAAATTAAAGAAGGTAATATGAGACCTATATATTAGATAACATCTCCAGATATATTTGGTGGGGAAATTATTTTTAACATGATGAAATATGAATATTCACAGTAAGTGGGGGAAAAAAAAAGACATAAATAATCCCATGTCACATCAAGTATTCAGACTTTTGATTTTGGGAATGGTAGATGAGAGTTTGTGGTATACTTTAAAATCTAATCAAGTGTTAAAGTACCAATAATTATTATACATTATATTCAGAAAAAGGAAGGAAATATCATTGTGGGCTGGTATCTGAAAAGATGGGATTTTTATCTGGTGTTAAAGGTTTGGTGAGACTTTGTAAAAATGGCATGGGGCAGTGTCTGACCTATAACTTCACAAGGGGGAAGGAGAATCAAGATCAGTAGCCCAGGGCTGATTCCTATGACGGGGAGGTCAAACATGCCTCCTCTCTGTGCCATCTTTACCAGTTCTGACATCAGCTGTCCCTCCCATGGCACTCTCTACTTCTCTGCTGAGTTCCATAATTCATTGCAGTGGCCATGCAGAACTCACAGGCAGTATTCACAATTATGAGATTTATTAGGGAAATAACAGGTTACAATTCAGGTTCAAAAACATTCAGGATACAGTCCTTCCATCAGGACAGCCTCTTCGCAGCCATGCTCTCATGCACACCTCTCTCTGGCCCCTCGGCCTCTGCCTTTCTCAGGTAGGTGTTATAAAGCTCTTTTAGCCCCTGTTGATGAGTACTGAAAGGCATCCTACTCCGCCAGCAAGCCTCCTGCCCAAAGGCGCTCAGTTTTCTCGCTCCACGGCCTCAGAAGCCCACCACGCTGTCATTTCTCTGCCACTGCTTCTTGAATTGTCTCTCTCTCTGTCTCCTGGCTCCAGAAGTTTGTCAGCACAGGGATACCAGGTCTAAAGGACGTGCTCTCTGCTCCTGGCTGTTTTTCCTTGGTGGTGGCAGGATCTTCTCTCTGCTCTGGAATTGGCTCTCTTTTAAGCCTAGCGGGATGGCAAAACTGACGAGTCCCCTTGGTGGGCCATAATTACCTTATTTGCACAATCCTATCCAATTACTTGGGTGGGAGTTACAAGACTGTGGTGAGAAAGGCCACACAAGACTTGATCTCATTCACTGTTGAGTCTTGGACAATTACGGTAGCACCTGGCACATGTCTGATGAATAAATATTTGATGAACGAGTAAATTTGTGAAGAAAAGGGGGTGAGGGATGAATGTTCCCATCAGGGAAGACTTCAGCCTAAGCATAGGCACAGAGAAGGGAATGAACTTGGTTAATGGTGGGATATTGTCAGTGGTCTACTCTGATTAAATGAGGGTGTTTTTTGGCAAACACTCTGAAATAAGTGTGGGTGGGTGAGGTGGGGCTCCTACTGGATGGCCTTAAGTACTTGTTCAGGCTGAGGAATTTGGACTTGATTGGATGGGGGTGGAGGAGATAGGAAAAAAAGATGGTATCCAGAATGGAGTAGAGTATGTTTCTCTGCAAAACCAAAACCCCTGTGCCATCAAGTCGGTTCCGACTCATACCCTATAGGACAGAGTAGAACTGCCCCACAGGGTTTTCAAGGCTGTAATCTTTACAGAAGCAGACTGCCATGTCTTTCTCCCACAGAGTGGCTGGTGGGTTCAAACTGCTGACCTTTCCATTAGCAGCCGAGTGCTTGCTTAACCACTTCACCACTAGGGCTCCTTTGTTTCTCTGCAGGGATGCCTTGATAAATGTGTGCACATTAAATACGAGACTGTTTTGAAGAGGCAGAGATTAGTCTGAAGCTTGAAGCAAGAGCAGAGACTGACCTATTGAACCTGAAAAATAGCAGCAAAGGGGAAGTCAAAGATAATTTAAACATTTTAATACTCAGTAATTAGAAATAGTTATCCCTTGACTGAAAGAGGAAAGTTTAGAAGGGAAGCTGGAAAGGACATGATAAACCTACCTATATGACTTGGAATATTGGTTGGTTTGTATTCTTTGAACATATTTATTTAATATGTTTTGTAGGAACGGGTATGTTTATAGATGTAAAGTATGTTTGGATTCTCATTTTGTTAGCCTGGAGCCTTTAAGAACAATATAACAAGAACGAGAAAATCCTACAAGACTTGTGTGTATGTATTTTACATGTTATTTCCAAGCTGCTTTTGTAAGAAGTTCATTTAAATTTCATTTTAAAAAGTAAAAGCTGTGTTGAGTAGCATTAATTCCCCCTTGCAGTTTTCATTATGCATTAGCAATTAGGTTGATGAATTTGAACTTGATCAATTATCTGATAGTAATTACCAGCACAGAATGATTATTATTGCTGAAGTCACGTTCTTATTTCACTTCTTCATATATTTCAGGCTCTTTTCATAGAAGCATGCTTGTTTGACAGCAGAATATGACTTGCTCTTTTGGCTTCTGGCACTGAGGTCAAACGATTTTAGGTTTCTTGAATAGTATTGAAGCAAAAAAATTCTCTGTATTTTAAAATATCTGGACATGCCCTTTTAACCTCAGGAGAAGGAAGAAATGAGGCCCAGTCTTTTCTCCTTTAGCAGATTAAAAAGGTCTCTAGTTTTTTTTCTTTTTTCTTTTTGTAACTGTGGTAAAAATAAATACAACAAAACATTTGCCAGTTCAACAGTTTCTGCATCTGTAATTTAGTGACATTGATTACATTCTTCATGTTGTGCAGCCATTATGACTATCCTTTTCCAAATTATTCCCCCAGAAAGGTCTCTGATTTTTGTATTTCTTGGCCATTTCCTTTCCTTTTTTCCAGATCCTGCTAGGGCTGACCTGCATTTTTCTCCTCTCTTGTAATCAGTGAGCATTCCTTGTCAGCAAGGTGTGTCTCTGCTACATTGATTTCTTTAGACTTCTGAACTCTGAATAGACGTGTATAGACTGAAGGGCTAGCCTTTTCTGGTTCTTTGAGCTCTTTTGAGATAATTCACAGAGAAGGAAAAACAAAGTAAGCTTAAAAAATTGAGTGAGGAGGAAGAAATAAAAGGCAAAAAAGAGAAAAAGAAGAAGAAAAGTACTCATTTTGGCAAAGAATAATGAAAGCTTTTGTGTGTGTTGTTGTTGTTAGGTGCCATTGAGTCGGTTCCGACTCATAGTGACCCTATGAACAACAGAACAAAACACTGTCCAGTCCTGTGCCATCCTCACAGTTGTTGCTGTGTTTGAGCCCATTGTTGCAGCCACTCTCTCTGTCCATCTCATTGAGGGTCTTTCTCTGTTTCACTGACTCTCACTTTACCGGTCCTTCTCCAGGGTCTGGTCCCTCCTGATAACATATCCAAAGTATGTGTGATGAAGTCTTGCCATCCTTGCCTCTAAGGAGCATTCTGGCCGTACTTCTTCCAAGACAGATTTGTTCATTCTTCTGGCAGTCCAAGGTATATTCAATATTCTTCACCAACACTGTAATTCAAAGGCATCAATTCTTCTTTGGTCTTCCTTATTCATAGTCCTGCTTTTGCATGCGTATGAGTCAATTGAAAATACCATGGCTTGGGTCAGGCACACTTTAGTCCTCAAAGTAACATCTTAGCTTTTTAACACTTTATAGAGGTCTTTTCCAGCAGATTTGCCCAATGCAATACATCATTTGATTTCTTGACTGCTGCTTCCATGGGCATTGATTGTGGATACAAGTGGAATGAAATCCTTGATAACTTCAATATTTTCTCCATTTATCTTGATATTGCTTATTGGTCCAGTTGTGAGGATTTTTGTTTCCCTTATGTTGAGATGTAATCCATACTGAAGGCTATAGTCTTTGATCTTCATCAGTAAGTAGTTCAAGTCCTCTTCCCTTTCACCAAGAAAGGTTATGTCATCTGCATATCATCAGTTGTTAGGAGTCTTCCTCCAATCCTGATGTCCGGTTCTTCTTCATATAGTCCAGCTTCTCAGATTATTTGCTCAGCATATAGATTGAATAAGTATGGTGACAGGATACAACTCTGATGCACACCTTTCCAGATTTTAAACCACACAGTATCCCCTTGTTTTTTTGAATGACTTCCTCTTAGTCTATGTACAGATTCCTCATGAGCACAATTAAGTGTTCTGGAATTCCCATTCTCTGCAGTGTTATCCATATTTTGTTATGATCCACACAGCCAGAAGCCTTTACATAGAAAACAAAATGCAGTTAAACATCTTTTTTGGTATTCTCTGCTTTCATCCAAGATCCATCTGACATCGGCAGTGATATCCCTCATTCCACATCCTCTTCTGAATCTGGCTTAAATTTCTGACAGTTCCCTGCTGATGTAGTGCTGCAACTATTTTTGAATTATCTTTATAAAAATGTTACTTGCCTGTGATAGTGATATTGTTTGATAATTTCCACATTCTGTTGGATCATCTTTCTGTGGAATTGGCACAAATATGGGTCTCTTCCATATAATTGGCCAGGTAGATGTCTTCCAAGTTTCTTGGCATAGACACGTGAGCGCTTGCAGCATTGCTTCTGTTTGTTGCAACATCTCAATTGTTCTTCTGTCAATTCCTGGAGCCTTGTTTTTTGCCAATGCCTTCAGAGCAGCTTGGACTTCTTCCTTCAGTACCATTGGTTCTTGACCATATGCTGCCTCCTGAAATGGTTGAACGTTGACCAATTCTTTTTAATACAGTGACTCTGTGTATTTCTTCCATCTTATTTTCATACTTCCTATGCCATTCAATGTTTTTCCCAAAGAATCCTTCAATATTGCAACTTGAAGCTTGAATTTTTTCTTCAGTTCTTTCAGCTTGAAAAATGCCAAGTGTGTTCTTCCCTTTTGTTTTTCTATCTCCAGATCTTTGCACATTTCACTATAATACTTTGTGTTCTCAAGCCACCCTTTGAAGTCTTCTGTTCACCTCTTTTATTTCATCATTTCTTTCAGTTGCTTTAGCTACTCTACATTCAGGAGCAATTTCAGAGTTGCTCCTGACATCCATTTTGGTCTTTTCTTTCTTTCCTGTCTTTTTAATGACCTCTTGCTTTCTTCATGTATGATGTCCTTGATGTCCTCCCACAACTCGTCTGGTCTTCGGTCATTAGTGTTCAGTGTGTCAAATCTATTCTTGAGATGGTCTCTAAATTCAGGTGGGATATACTCATCTGTCAGTTTTTCGTACTGTGATGGCTTATGTGTTGCTATGATGCTGGAAGGTAAGCCACTGGTATTTCAAATACCAGCAGAGTCACCCATGGTGGGCAGGTTTCAGTGGAGCTTTCAGACTAAGACTAGGAAGCAGGACCTGGCGATCTACTTCTAAAAAAAATTGGCCAGTGAAACCCTATGAAAAGCAGCGGAACACTGTCTGATATAGTGCTGGAAGATGAGCCCCTCAGGTTGGAAGGCACTCAAAATACGACTGGGGAAGAGCTGCCTCCTCAAAGTAGAGTTGACCTTAATGGTAGTGGTTGGAGTAAAGCTTTCATCCCGGCCCTTCATTTGTTGACATGGCATGACTCAAAATGAGAATAGCTGCAAACATCCATTAATAATCAGAACATAGAATGTACAAAGTATGAATCTAGGAAAATTGGAAGTCAGAAATGAAATGGAATGCATAAGGATCAATACTTTAGGCATTAGTGAGTTGAAATGGACTAGTACTGGCCATTTTGAATTAGTCAGTCACATGGTCAACTATGCCAGGAATGACAAATTGAAGAGGAATGACGTTACATTCATTGTTAGAAAGAACATTTCAAGATCTATCCTCAAGTACAACTATAATATCTATACCTGTATGCCTACGAGGCAGACCAGTTAATATGACTGTTATTCAAAATTACATACCAACCACTAAGGCCAAAGATGAAGAAATTGAAGATTTTTACCAACTTCTGCAGTCTAAAATTGATCAATCATGCAATCAAAATGCATTGATAATTACTGGTGATTGGATGTGAAAGTTGGAAACAAGGAAGAAGGATCAGTCATTGGAAAATATGGACTTGGTGATAGAAATGCCACCAGAGATTACATGATAGAATTTTGCAAGACCAACGACTCATTCTTTGCAAATACCTTTTTTCAGCAACATAAATGATCACTGTACATGTGGACCTTGCCAGATGGAATAAACAGGAATCAATTCGACTACATCTGTGGAAAGAGACGATGGAGAAGCTCAGTATCATCGGTCAGACAAGGCCAGTAGCCAACGGCAGACTAGACCATCAATTGCTTGTATGCAAGTTCAAGTTGAAAAAAATTCCAATGAGAGCCCAAGTACGACCTTTGTGTGGGTAGCGTGTTACAATTTATAGAACACACGTTGGTAACACCTCATTTTCCTTCATCATGACATAGGTTATAGGATGCTGCGCTTGATCTCAGAAGAAGCATCCAGACTCAGAGAGGGTTCACGCCTTGTCCCAGGTCTCAGAGCTAATGAGTGCCTGAGCTGTGACTAGCATCCAGTTGTTTAGACTCTGTCTGTTAGTCTTCATAATCCCATGCAGGGGGGGTAAAGAGAAGGTAAATCCCCTTGGGCAAAAATTCCATGGTCTTTTTTGGTGGTGGTTGTTTTAGAAACTTTGGGAATCAGAGGCATCATCTCCTTGTCAGCTAGTTGTGTTCTTGTTAGCTTTAACATGCATCCTGCAGAAAATAAACACACAGCCAGAAAGCTGCAACCCTTCAGAGGAGTGAAGATAGTAAGTCATCGTTTTCGAAAGTCAGTATTTTATGATGAGAAAATTCAAGCATAAAAAAAAAAAAGAGTGGTACAGTGAACTCTCATGCTTTACCACTCAAATTCAGCAATGGTCAAGGTCTTGCCACATTCACTTCGTCTGTTCCCTTCTCCTTCATAAAGCATATTTAATATAGCTTACTTTCACCCCTATGTTTTTCAGTATGCAGCTTTAAAAAATACAGGCATTTTCTTACATAACTTTAACACGCCACTCAATGTTTCTTGATTGCCTCAAGAATTTTCTTCTACTTAAAATTAGTGTATTCAAATCAAAATCCAAATAAGGCCATTTGTTTGATATACTAAGTTATGTTTGACAATAAGTTTTCTCCCCAATTGCCTTTATTTCTTACCTGTTTTGCTCAGAGATCCCTGGGTGGTGCAAACGGTTGTCTGCTAACCTAAATGTTAACAGTTCAAACCCACCCTGCAGCACTGCAGAAAAAAGGCCTGGCGATCTGCTTCTGTAAAGATTACAACCAAGAAAACCCTATGGAGCAGTTCTCCTCTGTAACACATGGGATCGCCATGAGTTGGAATCAGCTCGACGGCATTGGGGTACTGTGTGCAGGGACACTTTGTTTTAGGTCTGTTCAGAGAAATGTGGCAGTGATTTGGTTTGTTTTGATGGAGAGCTTGCAGTGATACTCATTTGAATTTTCAGAGCTCTTTACTGGACAGAGCATGTAATAGCTCTTAAAAAGAAGTAGAGTTTTGCCTTAGCTTTAACTGAATTTCCATGGTCTTCAGGAATCATCTAAACAGTTATTTCTTTCCATGTACTAATCATTACCATATTATTTTTAAAAGGCTGAAACTTTTTAAGGAAAACATCAACACCAAGTAAATGTAACAAACATCCATTTTTATGAATCTTTACAAATTACATTGGTATGCATTTCAGGGTATCCACGAATACTGCTTAACTTGCTTATTTCATTAACATTGACTCATAATACTTTTTGTCCACACGCAACATTGTTTTATGATACTATTTTCCATCCAAAACTCAAGAACACAAAGCTGCTAAAACAAGCTGGTAAACACTTGGCTTTTGTCAAACGTCATTTTTATAGTCAACAAGAATGCTGCTAATGTGAGTTAGCAAAGATTCTGAATGTGACTGTCTGATGACACCTTTTAAAATATAACAGTCTTGTATTTTGCTAACATTTTGTCTCTTCCAATAGGTATAAATGACCAAGGATTGTACAGAGTTGCGGGGGTGAGTTCAAAGGTCCAGAGACTTCTGAGTATGTTGATGGGTATGCCTCTTTTCTAATCATTTTTCAGTGCATTATTTGTTTATATGCATTGACTTCACAACTTAATACTCCATAGTAATGTACAGCATACTCGTGAATTTGTTCTTTTCTCCTGCTGCCTGAATCAATTTTCTCTTAAGCAGAGATGGTTGACTCAGAGAAGGATAGTGTATGCATCAGCAGTGATTATCCACTACTTCTTCGCTTATTAAGAAATGAAAGCAAAAAAAAAAAAAAAAAAAAAAAAAATGCAGCTCATAGGAGAACGTCTTCTTTTGCTTGCTTCTCTCAGGAAAGCAACAGCCAGGCCCCTGAGGTTTGCGTGGCATCCAAATTGTCTGTCCAGAGTCCTGACTGTACATTTGGTTGGACAAGACCAGTGGGACTCACCCATTTTTATGGAGCTTCCCAAACTGTCATTTGACAGAAAGGGTCTGCTTCTTAGGGATTCATTGGTATTCAGAGTGGCTTGTTTGTAGTCTGCACCAGGCTCTTCTCCAGAACCATGCATGCTCCATCTGTGCTGATAACACAGTGTTCTTTGGCATTGCAGACTATAGGAAGCCAGAAAGTGAATTCATTTTATTACCCCAGACATTATGCGAATGACAAAGCGCTTTTACATTACACACTGCTGTCAGTTCGGTGCCACCTGGAAGGCGCTCCACTTCCCTCCCCACTCCCCTACTGCAGAGCAGGCTGCCTCTTGAGCAGTGATGATAACTCAGCAGGCTGGAGGACCTGTATGTCAAACCAGTCTGTCATTATGACCTTGCTAAATATTAATTTATTTGATATCTCACTTTAATTAATCAATATTAACAATGCCCTCAGGTATGCTGTCAATGCATTTAAACCTGTCTGCCTCTGAAAGCACTGCAGTAAAGACTCATTTTTTAGGAAGCATAAACCCAGATGAATAAAATCAGCTGATGTGTTACTGATAGGATCAGTTGTTTGGCTGTATTTGAATTAAAGATTTAATAAGCAACAACCTTTCTTTAGCTATTTAACCACAGAAAAAATTACCCGTCATCAGTTGGAGAGCCTTATTAGAATACATTTGCTTTCATGGGCTGTTTTCATTTTCTTCCTCTCTGTTTTAACTTGGGCATGCAATTTTGGCAGTCAGATTTTCCTTTTTACCGTTAGTGGGCTCCAAGTGAAACAGACTCAGGTTGCCAGTGGTTCAGTAGCAGCTGGAAGAGTTTAATGGGACTACAGCATCTGCTTTTACTTAATTTTAAAATTAGAAACACTTCTCTCATTTCCAGTGTAGTGTTATAATCATTAGAACTGGAAGACTCTGTTGGTATGAGAATGAGAGATTTTGGCCAAAAGGCACACTTTGGTGGTAAATTGATCATAAGGATCCTGACATCATTTTTATTCTCTTCTTTCTCATGTTTAAGAAAAGTTCAAACAAGAGTGTCTCTGTGGTCACCCTGAAGTGTTAAGCTGTCTCAAAATTTGTTCTGAAGCTCAAAGTCCATCTTGCTTTGTGCCCCTGAACTTAGTTGGTGGTTTCCTCTGCTTGTGGGAAGCATCCCGAGATAGTCCTTAACTTGCAAGGTGTTTTTAAATATCTAAACCCTCACAAATTCATGACCTGGAAAACTGTTTTACTTTTCATGAGCACAAGAGTGACATGGCCTAATTCAAATTGCTGGCAAGCGAAATGCTATCATTTTCAATAATATTATCCTGTAAACAGAGGAAGTTAGAGAATTGACGCAAGGGAAAGATACTGAATTGTTATTTCCACTTTAAGTAATTCATTTAAAAGGGCTACATAATATAAATGTCTTAAAATCTAGAGATAGCCCTTAGTGTGAATATAACATGGTAAGTCACACACTTGTGATTTTTGTTAGCAGTAATACAATTTTCTTGTTACTGTAAGGTTATCAACACAAACCTTAGCTCTTAATAAAATAGATTTATTTACTATTTCCTAGTTAATTTAAGATTTGCTTAAAATATTCCTTTTCTTTCATTCTGATGAAGTGTTCAAATTAAAATGATGTATTCCTCTTCTCAAAAAAGGATTTTAAAGAGTTTCTAAATCGTCATGTATGCACTTGCCCATGGATATTCTTTCTCTCCATTTTTTCCCACCTTTCTGTATGGTTTTAAGGTTGTATATCTTAGAGGAAAAAGGTTGGGTGGGTCTGCCAAAACTTTAACACTGTTATTTAAACCAATTAGTGTTATTTTGTTTTCCCCTAAATAAATTAATTCTGATGATTTTGGCAATTTGTGGTATATAAATATATACATATATATACACATTGCTGTCAAGTTGATTCCGACTCATAGCGATCCTATAAAGCAGAGTAGAACTGCCCCATAGGGCTTCCAAGGAGCCACTGGTGGATTCGAACTGCCGACCTTTTGGTTAGCAGCCTGAGCTCTTAAATACTGTGCCATCAGGGCTCCAATTTGTGGTACTAGGCAGTTATTTTTTTAAATTATTACTTATCCAGGTTATATGCTTATTTCATATTTGAATTTTTCCAAAGCACATTTTGTCTGTAATTCATTTTGTATCTGTAGAAATGGTAAATAGTATAATTTGTAAGTATCTGAGAAGAAAGTTCCAAGACATTTTATCTCTTTTGATGAGAACTACCAGTTACTTTTTACTTAGTTCTCTTTCTTCAGTTCCTTTTTTGTTCTGTTATTTTTCATTCTCTTTAATTCTTGAAAGCTAATTAAGGTGCTTTGTTACCGTTTTTTGTTATTACTGCTATTTTTATATAAAATGTTTTTATATTGTTTGTCTTAAATGTTTTACGTGTTCTTTAAATACTCATATATAAAAAGCATGTGATGATTTCTAAAGAAAGGGGGAATGCTTAATCTCTTGAATGTTTTCTTCATTGTGCTTTAGATGAAAGTTTACAGAGCGGATTAATTGTTTTGCATTAAACAATTAATACACAGATTGTTTTGTGACATTTGTTGCCATCCCTGCAATGCGTCAACACTCTACCCTTCTCAACCTTAGGTTCCCCATTACCAGCTTGCCTGTCCCCTCCTGCCTTCTCGTCCTTGCCCCTGGGTTGGGGAGCCCATTTAGTCTCATTTTGTTTTATGGGCCTGTCTGATCTTTGGCTGAAGGGTGAACCTTCAGTACTGACTTAAAAGGGAGGCCTGGAGCCATACTCTCGGGGTTTCTCCAGTCTCTGTCAGACCAGTAAGTCTGAGTTAAAATTTTGTTCTATATTTTTCTCCAGCTCTGTCCCGGACCCTCTATTGTGATCCCTGTCAGAGCAGTTTAGAGAAAAAAAAAATTTTTTTCTTTCCATTATTTTCCTTCTTCTTCTCTCCTTCACCCAAAATCAATCTGAAGTAGGAATGGCAGCTGGCCATAGAAAAGTCTCTAAGTAGAGAAGTCATTTATACTCATCCAAGCCAGGTAAGGAGTGGGCAGCTACTTTCCTTCCATGGCGTTGAGTTGCTTCCCTTCTGACTGGCCCTCCACCCTGGGAGCAGAAGGCCGCAGCAGTCTGCTCAATTTCCAGCAGCCTCCTAGCGCTTCTTTCGTTGGACCAAAGCTTTTTAAGTTCTTCAAAGAAAATGCCCAACGTGAGCAGTTGCCTTCCTTTCGTTTACAGATCATTTTCCTTTCCTTCCCCTTTGCTGTCTCTAATGGACGGCACACACAGTCTGGTAAGACAGTTTTTTTATAGAAACGTGGAGCAGTTGGAGAAGGCAGGGAGGAATGTCAGATCAGGTGTCTTTGGTTGAGTCATGGTTTTTTAGTAAATGGGGTGAGAATGTTAAAGACTAATTACAGTCGTTGTGGCAGACTGGAACTGGTAGGAGCTAGAATTGTCATTTATTCTTCTTCTTCCGTTTAAAATGAACATATCAGAGTAGGGAGGGGGAAATTGTGAGAATATATCGTAGTAGCTTGTGTGACCAGGTGAATTTGGCCGTTATTTCTAAATCTAATTTGCAAAAAAGGCTTGATGATTTTATCTATTTGTCTGTCTTCCTGCCTATCTGCCTATCTATCTATCTACTTTTAGACATAGAGCCACAGAAAACAAGAGATAACAAATATAATTTAGAAGCATTTATTTAAAAATACTACCTTGTTTAATTTTACTTGTAGGACAGTTTTGTCACATAGATTGGAGAAAAATTAAACTAAACTAAGTCAAGATTAGGGTAGGGTGCTAGCAGCTGCATAAAATAGGGCTTTGCATAAGGTTAGGAGAAAATTTGCAGTTTCAAAAAAAGAGCCACTGATTAGAACTATGAAACATTTATCCAAATAAAAAAACAACTACCTGAGTCTGTGCATGTTAATTTAGATTTTTAACTAATGCATGAGGTGTTTGTTGTCCCTTTGTAAGAAAGGAAGTAAAATGTCTATCTAATTTACAGTGGAACATATGTCTTGAATGAACAATCCCAAGTTTGAATCCCAAATAAGTTATTAACAAATCCTACCTAGTCCCAGTGCATTGTAAAGGACTGCGAGGGATAAGAGTTATTTGAAAACAGTGAAAATTTAATAGGGGATTAAAACGTAGACACTCTGTAGTCATTAGCTTCTGGTGGGACAGCTGCTTTTTATTCCATGAAGTCAGAAGGTTGACTTATTTTTCCATGGAGAGAATATGGTTCTCAAAATACAGAATGATAATTTGGTAGGAAGCTGAAAATAAAAGATTTCCTTTTAGAAATCCCCTTGAATTTTGAAGTGGTGATTTGCTGGTAGCAAGTTGATTGAAAATGTTATCTGATTTGTATTTTAAAATGAGATTTAAATAATCGATTTAATGAGAGAGATATTCAGTTGCAGAAGGAATTGGTTGGCAAAGCCTTTAGAACAGAATTATTTTGTCCTAGTTATAAAGGATTGCACCTTTAATCAGGGTACTTAATTTGATTTTTTGAATGTATCTGTGACTTGTCTGACAAGCTCAGTAACAAATGAGCTCTGAATTGTAGAAACTGATCAAAATGTAATCAGTATCAGTTGCCATTGTTGTAGTTTATTGCACATTGTTGTCAGTTGCTGTAATCAAAAATTTTGAAGTGCTTTAAAAGGTCTCTAGCTCTTTGAGTAATTGACTTCATATGTATGATGTTATGGCTGTAAAATAACCATCACTTCCTGTTTTCCTTTATTTTCAAAGAGTTTGAGAATAGCATTCAGTTGTCGTCTATCCTTCCTCACACACAAACCTAAAACTTTTACATGGTGTGCATGACTTAATGTGGTGGTCTCATTTGATAGGTTTTTCTTTTTAGTGCATTTAAAAAGATGTTTCCTCTGTACAATGAAATAGACCAGAGGGAAAAAAAACAACTTGTGTTTTTGGTCTTAGTGGAAATGTCACTCTGGAGTGAGGGAGAAATAAAGTCTCTTTCATGAAGCTATTGTTTTTTCCTTTGCATGATAAGACTATAGAAAACCAGGCTTGTTTTTATTGGTTGTTTGATATCTGTCTTAGTTTCATAGCACTGCCATTCTAGAAGTACCCGAAGTGGGTGGCTTCAAAGAACAGAAATTAATTTTCTCATATTTCTAGAGGCTAAAAGTCCAAATCAGGGTCTCAGCTGTGTCAGTTCCTTCCTTAGCATTTCCTTGGTTCCTTGGTGTCTCTGTGTCTAGTCTGTTTTTTTTTGTAACTTAGAAATGATTAGATTTAAAACCCACCCTACTCAGATATGATCTAATTAACGTAACAAAGAAAACTGTATTTCCAAACAAGATTATATCTACAAGTATAGGAGTCAGAATTCTAAAAAACATTTTTTTGACGGGGGTGGGGCACAATGTAATCCATAACAATATCATTCATCAAAACCCATTTACTGCCCCCTCCCTTTGAGTAGGTACCAACAGTGAATCCATGCACTTAATAGTGAATTGGTAGTAATGACCTGCTGTATTTAATCATTTATGAAAACATGTATACATTCCTGATTTGCTTTGATGTACATTATGTCCATTTTTTCAGATGGAGACTTTACACTCAGGTAGGTTGGAACTCACTTACCTGGGATGGCATGGCTGGTCAGGGTTGGTGCCAGGATTTCAGCCCAGGTTTGTGATGCTGATGCTATACTCCTCCCTGTTGCCAAGCCACAGCCGTGTCTGGTAGCCCATGTTAAAGATCAAAGATGGTCCCATACTCAAGAGTATTTGCCTTTCCCATCATACTTTCCTTTCATTTCAGCCAGGATTGATTTTTCCTCTCCAGAATTTATTACCTCCTTTCACCCCTTTTTTGGAGGGGGCACACATGCCTTCTTCTTTAGAGCTTACCAGCTATTTGAAAAGATATTTGGAAGAAACATGTCATTAACACACTTTTAGGAGAGGGAAAGCTAGTTTAATTTAGCATGAATATTAGAAGTTTTACACAGAGGCTTCCAATAAATATTTCCTGGATGAGTGTACAAATTGTACTGTTAATGTGAAAGATAACCCATAAATGACCTTGTAAATTTGTTCTGTGTAGTCATATTTCTGTTCTAGTCTTTAGAAAGGTAATACTTGAATACAAATCTTAGAAGTAAAAATGAGGGACCAAGTTTATTATCCATTTGCCCCCAGTGACTTGTTGGCATTCTAGTAACCATTTTATCATTAATGGTGTTGCCCCTGTTTCCTCTGTCATAACACAGGGTGGTAGCGGTAACACCACCTAAAACAAGTTAGGTGCACACATACACTGAAAATGCCACATCCTCTGTGTCATGACTATTGAGTATATACCTTTAATAGTAACAGTAATACCTATAATGATGATGATGATAATTAATAATAATAATAGCAGCTGTACATGAATTGGAGCCCTAGTGGTGCAGTAGTTAAGAGCTTGGCTGCTATCCAAAAGGTTGGCAGTTTGAATCCACCAACTGCTCCTTGGAAACCCTGTGGGGTAGTTCTGTTCTTTCCTATAGGGTCCCTGTGAGTCGGAATCGGCAATGGATTTGGTTTTTGGTTTTGGATATGTGAATTGCAGTTGTGGATGTTGAAATGCTGTACCATGTTCAGTTTCCCCCTGCTTCCAGCTTAATATTTGTCCTTTTGCTCTGATCTCTACTACAGATTTTCTGAAATACTAGAAATATCTAATAATAGCACATGGTTTATAGTGGTAAAGAAATTAGTATGTCATGTTTTTGTAGGAAACCATAGGATTAATTATTTGTGCTTAGACTGTTTTAAAATGGGAGCTTTGTGAGTCAGTCAAGAGGGCCTTTGAGTGTTTCAAGGTTTTAAGTATTTATTCATTCTTGCTTGCTCACTAGATGTAAAAACATGCAATGAGGTGGACCTGGAGAATTCTGTTGATTGGGAGGTGAAGACGATAACAAGTGCCCTAAAACAGTATTTGAGGTAAGTCATCTCTCAGTAACAGAAGAAAAGAACAGACTGTTCAGAGATCTGACATAACTTAGATGCCGACTCTGTACATAAATTCAATGTTTAAGTTAAACCCGATAAAAAGAAGAACATTTATGAGATGTCTAATAGTGTCCCTGAAAGTGAGCTAACTAGTAGTGAACATTAATTTTTAGGTAAATTGCAACAGAACTTAGATGACTTTGAAACAGACTTGGGCCTTGAAATCGATGTCTATTATATACATGATATTTAGAAATTAAATACTGTGAAACAATGAGAAAAAAGGATATTCTTTGAATTCCATACAATCTTTTACTAAGTTTTAGGATAAAAAGGAAGATTTTTTAGTTTAAGTTTATAAACCTTTTGAATTCAGACTTAACGATGATAATACAACAAGTGCAAAGCTATTTGGAAAGACATGGACTTGAGGAGCTTTTAAGATGAGCTTAAGTTTTACATTCGTTACAGAAGATATCTAGGACTGGAGTTAGAAAAGGTTCAACCTTTTCATGAGTCATCACCGTTTATTAAAAATAAATAAAGGTATTTATGAGAAAAAGCCTGGGGTTAGATGAAGAATAAGTATGAAAAAAGTAAAAAAAAATAAAAGAATAAAAAAAGTCATGACTGTGTTTTAATTCATACAGGCCTTCTCCCTCCCCCTCCACAACACACATAGGCATTTATTTGATGAACTTGGGTCATTTTTTTAAAATAGAAGTTTCTACATTTTAGAGATGGCTGATAGTATCCTCATGATGCCATTTAACATGTTTCCCTAGCCTGTAGACTGATCGTGGTTTCTATAAACTATAGATCTATAGATTTCATTAGATTCAGGTTAGGTTTTTTTTGTTGCTGTTGTTTTTCAAGAATGCATCCTAGTGGTGCTGTACTTTTCCTGTTGTATCACATCAGGAGGCCTGTGTTCTCTGGTTTCCCACGTTTAATGATATTAAAATTTATCAGTGGGTTCAGGTCTATCTTACTTATTTTAGAGTACTTAATTTAAGCAAAATGTTTTTAATCATTGTTTTAAATTTTTTTGTACACAGCTAGTAAATAAACTGTTGTTTTTTTCCTGGTCAGTAAAGGGATGAAATTAAGGCTGAATCCATGCACGTACATCTGGACTGCCACTGATAGTGATGAACTGGCTTAGATGAGGATTATGGTGAAAATGAATCTGGGTGGCCACGACCCTAGGTTTAGAATGTAAGCTTCCCGAGGCTAGGCATCTTATGTGTCTTGTTCATTATCCCCAGCATCTAGAACTGTGGTTGTCACTCAAATATTAGAGCGGTAGTTCTCAACTAGGGATGATTTTGTCTGCCTAGGGGATATTTGACAATATCTGGAGACATTTTTTGTTGTTATGATGGGACATGGGGGAAGGAGGCGGATGCTACTGGCATCTAATTTGTAGAGGTCAGGGATAGACTGCTAAACATCCTATAGTTCCAGGATAGCACATCCTCCCGCCAAAGAAAAAAGATAGGTGAGGCATTTAAAAGTGTAATGAGTTGCTCCCTATGTTGACTTGAACAGTAGAGGATACTGGAGGTAGCTTTAAACACATTGTGTTGTTGTTATTAGTTACTGTGAAGTCAGTTCTGACTCATGGCGACCCCATGTGTGCAGAGTAGAATTTTGCCCCGTAGGGTTTTCAAAGCTGTGACTTTTTGGGAAGCAGATCACCAGGGCTTTTTTCCGAGGTACTTCTGGTTGGGCCTGAACCTCCTCCAACTTTTTGGTTAGTAGTCCAGCTCTTAACCATTTTTGCCACCCAGAGACTCCTTTAACCCATTTTACTGTTTCGTAGATTCATGCTTAGTACAGTTAAAGGGATCAACCAAAGTGACTCAGCTATGGATGGAAAACCAAGTAAAAATCCAGGTTTTTTTTGTAGTAAAATCTATGCTTTATTTCTATTCTACATGGTTCTTTCCTTTTTCCTTGTAGGAGGAATTAGTTTGATAAATTAGGTGATCTTTTCTTTCAGGTACATTCAATATCTTTTGGGTTCTTAATACTCTCTGAAGCTGTTACTCCTGTTCTTGTTTTATTTATTTGTTGTTTCTACCTTTTTCTCTCATTACATTGCTTCACCTTACTGAGTTCTACTTTTAAGCAAACATTGCCTACAGAACAACATTATGAGATGCGATTATTATATAACTTTACTCCTAACAGGCACCCTGGTGGCACAATGGTTAAGAGCTACAGCTACTAATCAAAAGGTCGGCAATTTGAATCCACCAAACACTCCTTGGAAACCGTATGGGGCAGTTCTACGCTGTCCTATAGGGTCACTATGAATTGGACTTGACTCGACGACAATGGGTTTGGTTTTTTTTATACCTAACAATGCACACATTCTGCTCAAATGTAATAAAGTAATTATCATAAGATGGCAGATGCCTTGGGAGATTTGAAAGTTAGACTGCTGTTCTTTACCATTATGTTATTTTTAGCACCTCACATGCAGTAATTAGTATTTAATTGGCACTTTTTCTGGTGATCCACAAAATGGGAGAAAACTGAGTTTTTATTTACCTCCATTTTGGCTCCACAGGCCTGGCCCAAGCAAGTGTGTTTCTTTCAGCACAGGAGGTAACACAGCGTGGTGGCCTCTGGATCCAGCTTACCTGAATTGGAATCCCAGCCCTTCCACTTACAGCATAATGCAGAGCTCTTTCTCACCAGTAAAGCTCTTGCCCTTGAACTTTTCTCACAGCTAATAACTCAGCCACCTCATTGGCTGGGGGGTTGGCTGTATCTGGAGGGAAATATCCAAATCTCCCAACCCAAAAAACCAAACTCATTGCCATTGAGTCGATTTTCTTTCATAATGACCATATAAGACAGAGTACAGCTGCTCCATACGGTTTCCTAGGCTGTAATCTTCACAGACTATGACTAGTCTGTCAGTTTGTCATACTGTGGCGACTTATGTGTTGCTGTGATGTTGGAAGCTATGCCACCAGTATTTCAAATACCAGCAGGGTCGCCCATGGTGGTCAGGTTTCAGGGGAGCTTCCAGAATAAGACAGACTAGGAAGAAGGAATGGGCGATCTATTTCTAAAAAAATTGGCCAGTGGAAACCTTATAAATAGCAGCAGAATATTGACTGATAGAGTGCTAGAAGATGAACCCCTGAGGTTGGAAGGAGTTCAAAATATGACCAGGGAAGAGCTGCCTCCTCAAAGTAGAGTTGACCTGAGTGATGTGGATGGAGTAAAGTTTTCATCCCGCCCCTTCATTTGCTGATGTAGTATGACTTGAAATAAAAAGAAACAGCTGCAAACATCCATTAATAATCAGGATGTGGAATGTATGAAGTAGGAAAATTGGAAGTTGTCTAAAATGAAATGGAACACTTGAAGGTAGATATCCTAGGCATTAGTGAGCTGAAATGGACTGGTATTGGCCATTTTGAACTGGAGAGTCATGAAGTCTACTGTGTCGGGAATGACAAATTGAAGAGGAACAGTGTCACATTCATTGTCAAAAAGAACATTCAGGATCTATCCTGAAGCACAATACTGTCAGTGATAGGATAATATCCATACATCTATGAGGAAGACCAGTTAATACAACTATTATTCAAATTTATGCACCAACTTCTAATGCCAAAGATGAAATTGAAGATTTTTACCAACTTCTGCAGTCTTAAATTGATCGAACATGCAATCAAGATGCATTGGTAATGAGTGGCAATTGAAATGCAAAAACTGGAAACAAAGAAGAAGGATCAGTAGTTGGATAATATGGCCTTGGTGATGGAAACAACGCCAGAGAGCGCATGATAGAATTTTGCGAGACCAATTACCTATTCATTGGAAATACCTTTTTCAACAACATAAACAGTGACTATACATGTGGACCTCACCGGATGGAATACACAGGAATCAAATCAACTACATCTGTGGAAAGAAACGATGGAGAAGCTCAATATCATCAGTCAGAACAAAGCCAGGGGCCAATTGCAGAACACATCATCAATTGCACATACGCAGGTTCAAGCTGAAGCTAAAGAAATTAAAACAAGCCCGTGAGAGCCAAAGTACGACCTTATATGTATCTCACCTGAATTTAGAAACAATTTCAAGAATAGATCTGATGCATTGAACACTAATGACTGAAGACTAGACAAGTTGTGGAATGACATCAAGCACATCATACATGAAGAAAGCAAAAAGTCATTAAAAAGATAGGAAAGAAAGACCAAAATGGATGTCAGAAGAGACTCTGAAACTTACTCTTAAACATATAGTAGCTAAAGCAAATGGAAGAAATGATGAAGTAAAAGAGCCTAAGAGAAGATTTCAAAGAGTAGCTCAAGAAGACAAACTATTATAATAACGTGCCAAGACCTGGAAGTACAAAACCAAAAGGGAAGAACATGCTCGGCATTTCTCAAGCTGAAAGAACTGAAGAAAAAATTCAAGACTCAAGTTACAAAGTTGAAGAATTCTATGGGCAAAATATTGAACAATGCAGGAAGCATCAAAAGAAGATGGAAAGAATACACAGAGTCACGGTACCAAAAAGAACTTATTGACTTGCAACCATTTCAGGAGGTAGCATATAATCAAGAACCACTGGTATGGAAGGAAGAAGTCTAAGCTGCACTGAAGGCATTCGTGAAAAACAAGCCTTCAGGGATTGATGGAATACCAATTGAGATGTTTCAACAAACGTATGCAACACTGGAAGCGTTCACTCCTCTATGCCAGGAAACTGGAAATATAACTACTTTGCCATTTGACTGGAAGAGATTTGTATCCATTCCAAAGGTGATCCAACAGAATGTGGAAAATCATCGAACAATATCATTAATATCACACACAAGTAAAATTTTGCTGAAGATAATTCAAAAACAATTGCAGAAGTACATCAACAAGGAACTGCCAGAAATTCAAGCTGTGAGGACATGGAACGACGGTTATCATTGCTAATGTTAGATGGATCTTGGGTGAAAGCATAGAATACCAGAAAGGTGTTTATCTATGTTTCATTGACTTTGCAGATATGCTCGATTGTGTGGATCATAACAAATTATGGATATCATTGTGAAGAAGGGGAATTCCAGAACACTTAGTTGTGCTCATATAGAACCTGTACATAGACCAAGAGGCAGTTGTTTGAACAGAATAAGGGGATACTGCGTGGTTTAAAGTCAGGAAAGGTGTGCATCAGGGTTGTATCCTTTCACCATATCTATTCAGTTTGTATGCTGAGCAAATAATCTGAGAAGCTGAGCTATATGAAGAAAAACATGGCATCAGGATTGCAGGAAGACTTGTTAACAACTTGCAATATGCAGATAACACAGCCTTCCTTGCTGAAAGCAAAGAGTACTTGAACTACTTACTGATGAAGATCAAAGACTGTAGCCTTCAGTATAAATTACACCTCAACATCAAGAAAACAAAAGTCCTCAGGACTGGGCCAATAGGCAACATCATGATAAACAGAGACAATATTGTCGTCAAGAATTTTATTTTACTTGGATCCACAATCAATGCCCATGGTAGCAGCAGTGAAGGAATCAAACAACATATTTTATTGGGCAGAGCTTCTGCAAAAGGCCTCTTTAAAGTGTTAAAAAGCAAAGATGTCACTTTAAGGAGTAAAGTGCACCTGACCCAAGCCATGGTATTTTCAGTCGCCTCCTACGCATGGGAAAGCTGGACAATGAATAAGGAAGACCGAAGACGAATTGATGCCTTTGAATTATGGTGTTGGCAAAGAATTCTAAATATACAATGGACTGCCAGAAGAGTGAACAAATCTGTCTTGGAAGAAGTACAGCCGGAAGGCTCATTAGAAGCAAGGATGGCAAGTCTTAGTCTCATGTAGTTTGGACGTATTATTAGGAGAAACCAGTCCCTGGAGAAGGACAACATGCTTGATAAAGTAGAAGGTCAGCAAAAAAGAGGAAGACCCTCAATGAGATAGACTGACACAGTGGCTGTCACAGTGGCTGCCACAGTGGGCTCAAACATAGTAATGATTGTGAAGATGGTGCAGGACCAAGCAGTGTCTCATTCTGCTGTACATAGGGTCCCTGTGAGTCAGAATTGACTTGATAGGATCCAACAGTTTTCACTGAGGCAGACTTGCACATCTTTCTCCCTGGTGGATTTGAACCATGGACATTTTCGTTAGCAGCTAAATGTTTAACTACTACACTACCAGAGTTCCTAATTTCCCCCCAAAACCAAACTAAAACAAGAAGCAAAACCTACAGGGATTTGGAGAAGAAAAAGATGTGCAATTGACATATATATGGCATTTCCCTTGTTCTTCTGCTGATTTGGGGCAATTTTTTTTTTTTTTTTAATATTTCTAGTGTTTATGGGGCTGAATACCAGGTTTGATTGATTCCTTATCTGTGGATACTGTAAATTTGATTTCCAGCAGTGTGTTTATTACACGTTTCCCGCTGTGAGGGGACAAATTAGCTGTTTTGTGACATTTCTAGTAAAATGATTTGTCCTGGAGGAAACTTCTTTTTAAGCCTGGTAATTGGAGTTGGGCTTTTTGTGAAGGAAACTCCAGTTTAGGTAAATATTATGATTTATATTCCCAGACAGATCCTGACAGGTGGCAAGCAGGGGTGGCTCAAATATACGTCAGGTGGGAGTCAGAGTTACAGTGACTCAGTATATCAAATTTTATGTGGGGAACTTGTCACTTTTATTACTGCTTTCCCAACATTTACAACATTTATTTTTTTATGTTGCATTGCCTAGCGAGACATATGTATGGCAATGATATAAGTAGGCGGTAGAAGATATTTAGATATGAATTCATTTTTATTGAAAAAGAAATGCTCTGTATGTTTTTTTTTAAGGTCTCTCATTTTTTCCCTCCTCCGTTTTCAGCACCGTCTAACTTTCCTTCTTTGCCTGATAACTATTTTCATTCTTTGCCATTTCCTGCAAGTCCATTTTTTGAAACAAAATCCAACAAAAAGGGTTTACTTCTGATCGGTCCTTCTTTTCTTTTTACACGGCTGTGGTATAGTTGATTTTTTTTTTTAAATGAGAGTGTAAGGGAAGAAGGGGAGGGAGAGAGGAAAGAAGAGACTAACAGCTTTCCTTTACTAATGTTTTACGTTTTGTCTGTCTATGGTTGCCATTGTGTGTGTGTGTGTGTGTATGTGTGTACCATCCGTTAACCCCTTGCTGCTGAGTCGATTGCGACTCATAGCAACTGTATAGGACAGACTGCCCCATAGGGTTTCCAAGGCTGTAATCTTTATGGAAGCAGACTGCCACATTTTCCTCCAATTGAGCTTCTGGTAGGTTCAAACTGCAGACTTTTCAGTTAGCAGCTGAGCGCTTAACCACTCACCACCAGGACTTTGTGTGTACCGCAGCGTCCTAAATTGTATGCAAGGAACAAACATTTTTGCATCCATTTTCATTTATTTTTAAAATAACTTAATTGACGTACAATAAGCTGCACATACCTAAAGCGTACATTTTGATAAGTTTTGACAAATGTCTCTAGTATCACTATAGTCAAGATAGTAAACATATCCGTCTCCCCCAAAACTTTTCTCGTGCTCCTTGGTAATCCTTCCCTCTTCTCACTCCTTCATCCCTAGGTGACCACTGATCTGCTTCTTGTCACCAACATTAATTTGCATTTACTAGAATTTCTTGTAAATGACATTATATAAAGTATGTACTCTTTTTTTAAAATAAAAAAAAATCTGTATTTTTTCACTCAGTGTAATTAATTTGAGATTTGAACTGCTGGCCTTTTGGTTAACAGCCGAGCTCTTAAACCACTGTGCCACCAGGGCTCCCATCCATGTTGTAGCATGCACCAATAGTTCATTCCTTCTTATTACTAGCTAGTTTTCTCTTGTATGGATACACCAGAGTTTTTAGTGTCTGTTCACCTATTATGGATATTTGAGTTGTTTGCAGTTTTTGGCTATTGCAAATGAAGTTACTAAAAACATTAGTATATAAATCTTTGAATGGATGTATGCTTTTATTTCTTTTGAGTAAATACCTAGGAGTGCAATGACTGGATCATATGGCCAATGTATGTTTAACATTTTGGGACACTGGCAAACTGTTTTCTAAAGTGTTTGTACCCCTGTGCATTCCCACTGACAATGTACAGGAGTTCCATTTCCTCTGCATTCTTGCCAACATTTCATATGTCAGTCTTTTTAATTTTAGTTCTTCTAATAGGTATGCGGTGGTATCTCATTATGGACTTAATTTATGCTTTCCTAATGACTACTGATACTGAACATTCATGCAGTTATTTGCCATCTGTGTATAATCTTTGGTGAAGTGTCTATTCATGTCCTTTGCCTAAATTTTTTTTACATCGCGTTTTTTTTTTTTTTTTTTTTATTATTGCGCTTTGAATGTTCTTTATATATTATGGATACAAGTCCTTTCTCAGGTGATATACTTTGTGGATGTTTTCTCTGAGTCTGTGGCTTGTCTTTTCATTCTCTTAATAGTGTCTTTCAAAGGGTATAAGTTTTTAATTTTGATGGAAGTCTAGTTGTGCTTTTGGTGTTGTATCAAGAAATTTCTGTGTAAGCGAAGGTCACAAAGATTTTCTTCTAGAAGTTTTATAGTTTTAGGTTTAAGATTTAGATCTGTGATCTATTTTGAGTTAAGATATGGGTCAGAGATCATTTTTGCATATGGATGTCCAGTTGTTCAGTTACCATTTGTGGGAAAGACTATCTTTTCTCCACTGAATTGTCTATTGAGATGATCATACAGTTTTCCTTTTTTTAGTTTGTTAATGTAGTGAATTGTACTGACTTTGAAAAATCGTTAAGCCAGTATTTCATTCCTGTGATAAACTTAACTTGGTCATGATATACTATTCTTTCTTTTTATATATATATTGTTGATTTGATTTGCTAACACTTAATTTAAAATATTTGCATCTATGTTCATGAATGATATTCATTTGTAGTTTTCTTGTACTGTCTTTGGTTTTGGTATCAGGGTAATGCTGATACCAAATGAGTTAGGAAGTATTCTCTTTCATTTTCTGGAAGAGTTTGTATAGAATTGTTATTATTTCTACCTTAATTGTCTGGTAGAATATACCAGTGAAGTCAGCTGGGCCTGGAGTTTTGGTAATGTCAAGATTTTTAGCTATAAATTCAGTTTCTTTAATAGATATAGGGCTGTTCAGGTTGCCTGATTCTTTTTGAGTGATCTTTAGTAGTTTGTGTCTTTCAAGAAATTTGTCCATTTCATCTAAATTATTGAATATATAGGCATAAAATTGTTAATAATATTCCCTTATTTTCTTTTTAATATCATTAGACTCTGCAGTGATGTCACCTTTCTCATTCCCAATATTGGTAATCTTTTTTTTTCGCTTATTTTTTCCTAATTGTTCTGGTTCAGTTTATCAGCTTTATTGATCATCTTATAGAACTAGCTTTTGGATTTATGTATTTTCTCTGTTTCATTGATTTTGTTTTGTTCTTTATTTCTCTGTTCTCCTGCTTACTTTAGATTCAATTTCATCTTTTTCCTAGCTCCCTAAGGTAGAAAGTGACTTCGTTTATTTAGGTCCTTTCTTCTTTTCTAACAGGTGTTTGGTGCTATAAATTTTTTCCTAAGTACTGCTGTACATCATCTCCCAAATTCTGATATGTTGTCATATTTCATTTTTGTTCAGTTCAAAATACTTCTTAATTTCCCTTTATTTGGAGTTTTCTAGATGTCTTTCTGTTATTGATTTCTAATTCAGTTTTTATTGTAATCAGAGACCATACTTTGTATGACTTGAATTCTTTTAAATTTACTGAGACTTGTTTTATGGCTCAGAATATGGTCTATGTGGCAAATGTTCTATGTGCACTGGGAAATAATGATATTTTTCTGCTTTTGGGTGGAGTCTTATTTAGGAATGCCGGTTTAAGTTGGTTAGCAGTTTTATTAAAATCTTCAATAGCATTGCTGATTTTCTGTCTACTTGTTCTGACAATTATTGAGAGAGGTATTTAAACCTCTAACTAGAGTTGTGGATTTGTCTGTTTCTCCTCGCAGTTCTGTCATTTTTGCTTCATGTACGTTCAAGCTGTTATTAGATCCGTTAACATTTAAAATTATTTTGTCTTCTGGATGAAGTGACCCTTTTATCCATCTGAAATGACCTTCTCTGTCCCTGGCAATATTCTTGGCTTTTGCATATGCTTAAGTTTTTTGTACGCATTCTTGATTTTTTGTTTTTAAACATTTGAAGAGGAATTTCTGAGTTATAAGATATAAACCTTTTAAAGGTTCTTGTATCTTGCCAGGTTTCCCTCTAGAAAGACTATACAGATTGATACTTGCCTAAATGTTGTTGAAATGTTTATAATGTTAGGAGATCTGGGCTTTGAAATATTAAAATACGTAGCAAGGTTGACTAAACTGTAGCATCCTGTTGACCACAGGATAAAATATACTACCATTTATGTAATCATTTCCGTTTCATAGAAAATCAAAGGAATGTGTATATTTTTCACATTGTCATTAATTTTATTTCACATCTCTTTGTTGTTTTATTGGCATAAACCAAAAATGGGTATCTTACTTTTACAATGGAGATATGTGAAAGGAAAGGATTTGGTGTAAGTTTTTTTCTATACTTTTTGTGCCATCTTCAGTTAACATCCTAGAGATCATTTTCGAAGTTGCATGCTTACATTTGGTTGGGTAGAATGTTTCGCTTTAAAACGTTTGGAAGAAGTTTCATATATAAAACCAGATGTTTATAAAGGTACTTTCCAAGATTAGATGTGAAATACTGCATGTTTAGATCTGGTAGGGGCTTGTGGCTGCTGAAGCTATGATAGTGCCTGGTACAAGTAGCACTTAATAATGTGATCTATCTGATGTATGTATCCTTTTGATATGTAAAGGTATTCTCTAGGGAGGTTTTTCCACATTAACTAAAAAAATGTGCAGTATATCTACCACACTTTTATAAAAAGTAAACACACACTGAGGTGGACTGTTTGGATTTGTTCGGTAATTCTGAGCTATGTTTTTCCTACAGGAGTCTTCCGGAGCCTCTCATGACCTATGAGTTACATGGACATTTCATTGTTCCAGCCAGTGAGTATTTATTAGAGGTGCATAAAAGTAGTTTTGTGTTTGATAGTGTGCATGAACTGAAATTTTCATGTGAAAAATTTAACTTAATGTTACTGTAATCTGTTAAAAATAGAAACCACTTTAGATGTTATAGTTTTTCTTCCCTTTTAGAAGTTGAAGAAAAGGAACAATTAAATATACTTCTTAATTAATTCTCATTTATGTATTGGCTACTGTGAGCTAGGCACTGGCAGGCACTAGATATATGTAGACTAAATTCCTACACCCAGGAGCCAATTTTCTAGCAAATATTCAGGCATACACACCTCTCATTATGTCAAAAAATATTTATTATAATAATGACATCAGCAAAATACTATGGGAACACAGAAGTATTTAACTTACAGAAGGTTTGGGGAAGATTAGCAGATTTGGAAAGATTAGCAGGTTGGAAATGGCTTCACATGGAAAGATATTTAGATGGAAATTACAGGCAGAAGGGATATTATAAGATAATGCCAGAAGCCCAAACAGTATATATATATATACACATATTTTTATTGTACTTTAGATGAAGGTTTACAGAAGAAGTAGTTTCTCATTAAACAGTTAGTAAACATATTGTTTTATGACATAGGTTAACAACCCTACGACATGTCAACACACTCCCTTCTCGACCTTGGGTTCCCTATTACCAGCTTTTCTGTCCCCTCCAGCCTTCTAGTCCTTGTCCCTGGGCTGTTGTGCCCCATTAGTCTTGTTTTGTCTAATCTTTGGCTGAAGGGTGAACCTTGGAAGTGACTTCATTACTGAGCTAAAAGGGTGTCCAGGGGCCATACTCTTAGAGTTTCTGCTGTCTCTGTCAGGCCAGTAAGTCTGGTCTTTGTGAGTTAGAATTTTCTACATTTTTCATCAGCTCTGTCCAGGACCCTCTGTTGTGATTCCTGTCAGAGCAGTCAGTGGTGGTAGCCGGGCACCATCCGGTTATACTGTACTCAGTCTGATGGAGGCCATGGTAGTTGTGGTCCATTAGTCCTTTGGACTAATCTTTTCCTTGTATCTTTAGTTTTCTTCATTCTCCCTTGCTCCTGAAGGGTTGAGACCAGTGGAGTATCTTAGATGGCTGCTCACAGGCTTTTAAGACCCCAGACGTTACTTGCCAAGGTAGAATGCAGAACATTTTCTTTATAAACTATGTTATGCTGATTGAGCTAGATGTTCCCCGAGACCATGGTCCCCACAGCCCTCAGCCTAGCAATTCGATCCCTCAGGGAGTTTGTATGTATCTATGGAGCTTCCATGACCTTGCCTTGAACAAGTTGTGCTGGCTTCCCCAGTACTGTGTACTGTCTTACCCTTCACCAAAGTTACCGCTTACTATTGTCTATTTAGCATTCCCCGACACATCCCTCCCTCATAACCATCAAAGATTGTTTCTTTTTGTGTGTAAACCTTTTCGTGAGTTTTTACAGTAGTGGTCTTATACAGTATTTGTCCTTTTGTGATTGACTTATTTCACTCAGCATAATGCCTTCCAGATTCATCCGTGTTATGAGATGCTTTGCAGATTCATCATTGTTCTTTATCGTTGCATAATACTCCATTTTGTGTATGTACCATAGTTTGTTTATCCATTCATATGTTGATGGGCATCTGTGTTGTTTCCGTCTTTTTGTTATTGTGAACAATGCTGCAATGAACATGAGTGTGCATATGTCTGTTGGTGTGATGGCTCGTATATCCTTAGGAGTGGGATTGCTAGATCATATGGTTATTTCTATTTCTAGCTTCCTAAGGAAGTGCCATACGGTTTTCCAAAATGGTTGTATCATTTTTCATTCCCACCAGTAGTGCATAAGAGTTCTGATCTCCCAACAGCCTCTCCAACATTTGTTATTTCCAGTTTTTTTTATTCATGCCAGTAATGCTGGGGTGAGATGGTATCTCATCGTGGTTTTAATTTGCATTTCTCTAATGGCTAGTGATTGTGAGCATTTCCTCATGTGTCTTTTGGCCACTTGAATGTCTTCTTTGGTGCAGTGTCTATTCATTTTCTTTGCCCATTTTTTTATTTGGATTATTTGTCTTTTTGTTGTAGAGGTGTTGGATTTTCCTGTAAATTTTAGATTAGACTTTTGTCTGATTTGTAATAGTCAAAATTTTGTTCCTAGTCAGTAAGTTCTCTTTTTACTCTTTGGTGAAGTCTTTTGATGAGCATAAGTATTTAATTTTTAGAAGATCCCAGTTTTCTAGCTTATCTTCTGGAGTTTGTGTGTTGTTGATTATGGTTTGTATCCTGCTAATGCTGTGTATTAGGGGCGCTAGCATTGATCCTATTTTTTCTTTTATGAACGTTATAGTTTCTGGCTTTATATTTAGGTCTTTGATCCATTTTGAATTAGTTTTTGTATATGGTGTGAGGTATGGATCCTTTTCTTTTTTTGTAGATGTATATCCAATTTTGCCAGTATCGTTTGTTAAAAAGACTGTCTGTTCCCCGTTTGATGGACTTTGAGTCCTTATCGAAGATCAGGTGATTATAGGTAGATGGATTTACATCTGGGTTCTCAATTCTATTCCATTGGTCAAAGTATCTGTCATTGTACCAGTACCAGGCTGTTCTGACGACCATAGCTGTATAGTAGGTTCTGAGGTCAGGTAGTACGAGTCCTCCTACTTTATTCTTCTTCTTCAATAGTGCTTTACTTATCCGGGGCCTCTTCCCATTCCATATAAAGTTAATGATTAGTTTTTCCATCTCTTTAAAGAATGCTGTTGGTATTTGGATCGGAATTGCATTGTATTTGTAAATTGCTTTGGGTAGAATTGTCATTTTCCCAATGTTGAGACTACCTATCCATGAGCATGGTAAGTTTTTCCATTTATGTAGATCTCTTTTGGTTTCTTGCAGTAGTGTTTTGTAGTTTTCTTTGTATATGTCGTTTACATCCCTGGTTAGATTTATTCCTAAGTATTTTATTTTTTTAGGCGCTATTATAAATGGTATTGTTTTCCTGATTTCCTTTTCATCGTTCTCTTTATTGGTGTATAGGAATCCAGCTGATTTTTGTATGTTGATCTTGTATCCTGCTACTCTGCTGAAACTTTCTATTAGTTCCGGTAGTTTTCTCAGTCTTTTGGGTTTTTTATGTATAGTATCGTATCACCCACAAATAGGGGCAGTTTAACTTCTGCATTACCAATTTGGATGCCCTCTATTTCTTTTTATTGCCTTATTGCTCTAGCTAGGACTTCCAGCACAATGTTAAATAGGAGTGGTGATAAAGGGCATTCTTGTATTGTTCCTGTTCTCAAGGGGAATGTTTTCAGCCTCTGTCCATTAAGAATGATGTTGGGAGTTCACTTGGTTGTAGCTGGGAGCCTAGGTAAGGCGCCTCTTCACTTTTTTCCGAGACAACTGGCCCAGTCTCTCTGCCTCGGAAAACATGGATTTCAGGGAAATTCTCCTAATCGTGTCCAAAGGACAGGGTGTCAACAATGTGCCGTAGCACAGCAACACGTTTCGTGTATAAGAATGACATCAGAAGAGTTCCGGCAAAATGGCGCCTAGGCAGAAGCACCACGCCATCCCTCCACAGCAAAGATCTGAAAAACTAAGCCGAACAGAGAATACAACAATCCTGAAACCCTGAAACATCAGATGAAGAGTTAAAGAACTCAGCCAAGCACCAAATGGAGTGAGAAAACTGACAGAGAACAGAGAGCGAGGAGAGATTCATGCAGAGGTCCCCTACCAGCTAACGCAGCACGGATCCACCGTCTTGGACTCCTATCGGAGACCAGCAAACAGGGTACGAGAAAGCAGCCTCACGGAGCGTCCAGCGGGAGTCAAAACAACCGGAAAGGTACAGTTTGGTAGTGGGGCCTCCCAAAAAAGATCCAAAAGTTAAGGGTGTCCAATCAGCAGCAGTGCAAGCTTTTCTCAGAAGGAAAGAAGAGGAACTCAGACAAAAAACCTTACAGGAGAAAAGGAGAAAAGAAGAACTACTAAAAAAGTGAATTGAGCTAAAACATGACAAGAAAGCAAGAGCCATGGCTAAGAGGACAAAGGATAATTTCCATGGTTACAATGGAATTCCTGTTGAGGTAAAGTCAAAGAAGAGGCAGGCAATGGAAAGCCACACCAGCCAGAGAACAGACCAAGAGTATGAGATGGAAGAAGAGGATGAATTCTTCGAATACAATCAAGCAGAGTCAGAGCAGGAGTATGAGGAAGAGCAGGAACCTCCCAAAGTTGAAAGCAAGCCAAAGGTCCCCCTTAAAAGTGCCCCACCACCTATGAACTTCACTGATCTACTCAGACTGGCTGAGAAAGAGCAGTATGAACCAGTAGAGATCAAGGTAGTGAAGAAAACAGAAGAGCAGCCTATGACTGCAGAAGAACTTAGGGAGCGAGAATTCCTTGAACGAAAGCATAGGAAAAAGAAACAAGAGACAGATGCAAGACTATGTCCAACTGTGTCCAAAAAGGCACCCTCTCAGAAAGAAAGTGTGGGCATGAAACTTAGCAAAGTTTCTGGGGACAAGATTCCTTCTTCTAAGGGAATCCCCCTTCCTCATGCTGAGAAGAAACCCAGACCCAGCACAGCCAGTGAGAAGCACTTAGTTTTGTCCTCTTCTAAATCCATGTCAGGAGAGAGGACCAAGGCAGGATCTGGCAATTGTTCCCAACCCTCATTTCGTGAGGGGTGTGACAGACCTGTTTTCAGTGGGGCAGGAAAACTCCATTCCAACACCTATTCACCAAGTGTCCCAGAGACTTCTGCCAGCAGGACTCAGAAATCTGCTACTGAGCACAAAGCAAAAAATTCTCCTTCCCATCGTAGTAATTCCAGGCCTGGGCTCACGGTCACCCCAAACAACAAGGTGAAGAGTCCAGATGTCAGGCAGCCAGGCAGCAGCTCTAGCTCAGCTCTTGGGTGGCCCAGCACAGGAACTGCTCAGCCCACCATTAGCTCTGGCTCTGTGTCCAAGTGCCAAGATGGCAGCTCCAGCTTAGGACCCGAGTGATCAACCAGTGGGACCAAGAGGCCAGCTGGTGACTCAAATCCCTCTAGTCGGACAATCAGTGGTGCAAGTGGCCCTGGACAACCTGCAAGCAGCTCAGGTGACCCTGGGCAGCCCATCAGTGGCTCAGGAGGTTCTGGGAGACCTGTGGGCAGCTCTAGTGGCCCTGGGCGGCCTGTGAGCAGTCCACATGACCTCCAATGACCAGCAAGTGGTTCAGGCCCCCCTGGCCAGTCAGTCAGTGGCCCAGGGTGATCAGGAAGTGTCTCAGTTTCAGCAGGAAGGACTGTCAGTAGACCAGTAAGCAGCTTGCGACCTGGGCAAACAGTTAATAGCTCAGGTGCCCCCATAAAGCCCAAGTGCACTGTTGTTTCAGAAACAATTTCTTCCAAGAATATCATTAGCCGGCCCAGCAATGGACAGATGAATGGAATGAAACCTCCCCTATCCGGCTACAGATCTGCCCAAGGTCCTCAAAGGCTCCCCTTCTCTTCTGGTTACAAAAGGCAGCGAGAATATGACGAGGAAGATGATGATGATGAATACGACTCAGAAATGGAAGATTTCATTGAAGGTGAAGGAGAACCTCAGGAAGAAATATCCAAGCACATTCGGGAAATTTTTGGCTATGACCGAAAAAAATACAAAGATGAAAGTGATCATGCCTTACGTTACATGGAGAGCAGCAAAAGGAAGAAGCAAAGAGCTTAAGACTAGGTATGCAAGAGGACTTAGAAGAAATGAGACGTGAAGAAGAAGAAATGAAACGTCGAAAGGCCAAGAAGCTGAGGAGGCGTTAGCTGCTGCTTTTATCTATTTTTGTGACATTCTGGAGACACTCTGCTGTGGAATTCCTGCCTTCAGACTGAGGAAGCCCCCTATCATTTTAAATTTATACTTGGGTACTCAAGGAGAAGGAATGCATACTGTTGTTTGCGGGCTGTCATTTGAGCACAAAGTATTTTTAAAATACTTTGCAGGGTGAAATATGTAATATGGATGATATAATGCCCATTGAATGTTCTTATGAAGTTAACTGTTTACAGATGCCAGCCTTGATCCTGTTGAGCTATGCACTCTAACGTGGGGCTTCTCACCAGTCAGCCAATCTTCTATTGTTCCTTTGCTGCTTTAAAGGGAAAAGGATTGCTGCTTGACTTGTGTAATTCTTCTGATGTGAGTAGGGCACTGCCCAGCTCCCAATTAAACTTACTGTTTTTTTATGAGGAACCTGGCCCTTCGATGAATGTTGCCAGCAATAGTGACCTGTCCTGATCTATACATTTGGATTGAGAACTTGAAAATGTAGAGTAGGCTTTATAATTATCATATGGGCGTCATCCCTGTGACTTTGAAGTAAAATAATAAATTATATTCTGCATTATTCATGGAGGAAAAAAAAAAAGAATGATGTTGGCTGTTGGTTTTGCATAGATGCTCTTTATTATATTGAGGAATTTCTCTTCTTTACCTATTTTATTGAGAGTTTTTATCACAAATGGGTGTTGGACTTTGTCAAATGCCTTTTCTGCATAAATAGAGATGATCATGTGATTCTTTTCTTTCCTTTTATTTATGTGGTGGGTTATGTTGATTGATTTTTTAATGTTGAGCCATCCTTGCATGCCTAGTATGAATCCTACTTGGTCGTAGTATATTATTTTTTTGATATGATGTCTGAATTCTGTTAGCTAGAATTTTGTTGAGAATTTTTACATCTATATTCATGAGAGATGTTGGTCTGTAATTTTCTCTTTTTTGTGGTGTTTGTGCCTGGTTTTGGTATCAGAGTTATGCTGGCTTCATAGAATGACTTCAGGAGTGTTGCTTCTTTTTCTATGTTCTGAAATAGGTCGAGTAGTACTGGTGTAAGCTCTCCTCTGAATGTTTGGTAGAATTCTCTAGTGAAGCCATCGGGGCCAGGGCTTTTTTATTTGTTGGAAGTTTTTTTAATTACCTTTTCCATCTCTTTTCTTGTTATGGGTCTGTTCAGATTTTCAACATCAGTTTTGTGTTAGTTTAGGTAGGCAGTGTTTCTAGAAATTTATCCATTTCCTCTAGGTTTTCAAATTTGTTAGACTATAGTTTTTTGTAATACTCTGTTATGATCCTTTTTATTTCAGTTGGGTCTGTTGTAATGTCCCCCATTTCATTTCTTATTTGGGTTATTTGCATCCTCTCCTGTTTTTCTTTTGTCAGTCTGGCCAGTGGTTTGTCAATTTTGTTGATCCTTTCAAAGAACCAACTTTTGTTTTTGTTGATTCTTTCTATTGTTTTTCTATTCTCTATTTCATTTATTTCTGCTCTGATGTTTATTATTTCCTTTCTTCTAGTGGTTGTGAGCTTTTTTTGCTATTCTCTTTTTATTTGTTCAAGTTGTGTAGTTAACGTTTTGATTTCATCCTTTTTTATTTTTTGATGTGTGCATCTATTGCTATAAATTGTCCTCTGAGGACTGCCTTTGCTGTGTCCCAAAGGTTTTGGTATGATGTGTTTTTATTCTCATTTTAATTCTAGGAATTTTTTGATTCCATCTCTGATTTCTTCTATTACCCAGTGGTTTGTAAGCATGATGTTACTTAGTTTCCATGTAGTTGTTTTTCCTTGCTCTTCCTGTTGTTAATTTGTACTTTGATGGTGTTGTGATCAGAGAAGATACTTTGTATTATCTCTGTTTTAGATTTTGTTGAGGGTTGCTCTGTGGCCTAAGATGTAGTCTGTTCTGCAGAACGTTTCATGTGCATTGGAAAAGACTGTGTACTATGCAGCAGTTGCGTGGAGTGTTCTGTAAATGTCTATGAGGTCAAGTTGGCTGATTATTCCCTTTAGGTCTTCTGTATCATTGTTGAGTTTGTTTCTAGATGTTCTGTCCTTTACTGAAAGTGATGTGTTGAAGTCTCCTACTATTACTGTGGAACTGCCAATTTCTCTTTTCAGTGCTGTTAAGTTTGTTTTATGTATTTTGGAGCCCTGTCATTGGGTGTGTAGATGTTTATTATGGTTATGTCTTCATGATGGATCATCCCTTTAATCACTATATAGTGTCCTTCTTTGTCTTTTATGGTGGATTTTGTTTTAAAGTCTATTTTATCTGAGATCAGTATTGCCACTCCTGCTCTTTTTTGGTAGCTGTTTGCTTGATGTATTTTTTTCCATCCTTTGATTTTTAATAGATTTACATCTATGTTACTTAGATGTGTCTCTTGTAGACAGCATATTGATGCATCCCTTTTTTTTTTTTTTAATCCATTCTGTCACTCTCAGTCTCTTATGAATGCATTTAGGCCATTTACATTCAGTGTAATTATTGATAGGTGAGAGTTTATTGCTGTCATTTCGTAGTGCTTTTTTTTGTGGTGCTGATGTTTTCTTTGTTCCTCTTACTCTCCTGTGCTGAATTCTTTTTGTTCGTGGATTTTTTTTTTCCTTTCTTTTGTTTTTGTAGGTTTTGTTTTTGCTGAGACTTTATGTTTTTCTTCTTTATTTTAATGAGTATGTTTGTTAACTTTCTTTGTGGTTACCTTGAAATTTACCCTTATCTTCCTATGTTTGAACCATTCTATTATTACTTGGTATCGCCTTGCCTTCCTCTCCATTAAAAGGTTCTATACCTACACCATTTATTCTGTCTTTTATTGTTCTGATGCTGTTGTCATTTACAGATTAATCTCTCTGGTTCCCTGTTGTAAATCTTTTGGTTTTGAATAATCCTTAAGAGTTCATTTCCTAGGTTGATATCTGCCTAGTACAATTCTGTGTTCTAGGTTCAGCCTGTGGTGTGATGTTTGTTGTCAGATCGAAGGACTCCCTTTAATAATTTTTGTAAATTTCGTTTGGGTTTTACGTAGTACCTTAATTTCTTTTTCATCTGGAAATGACCTAATATCCCCATCATATTTGAACGAGAGTTTTGCAGAATATATTATTCTTGGCTGGCAATTTTTTTATTTCAAGGTTTTATATATGTCATCCAATTGCCTTCTTGTCTGCCTGGTTTCTGCCGAATAATCCGAGCTTAGTCTTATTGTTTCTCCTCTGTATGTGACTTTTTGTTTTTCTCAAGCTGCTCTCAGGATTCTGTCATTGTCTTTGGTTTTAGCAAGTGTTATTATGATGTCTTGGTGATTTCCTTTTGGGGTCTATCCTATACGGGGTCCGTTGAGCTTCTTGGATGGTCAGCTTTTCATTTTTCATGATACTGGGGAAGTTTTCTGTCAGCAATTCTTCAATGATCATCTCTGTGTTTTCTCCCTGTGTTCTGGAACTCTGATCACTCGAAAACTTTTTTTTCTTGTCTTTTCTTTTTTTTTTTTTTTATTGTACTTTAGATAAACGTTTATAGAACAAATAGTTTCTCATTCAACAGTCAGTACATGTATTGTTTTATGATACTGGTTAACAACCCCACGACATGTCAACACTCTCCCTCCTCGACCTTGCAGTACCTTTTTTTTTTTTTGGTGAAAATATACATTGCCAAAGTTGCACCATTTCAAAAATTTCTACATGTACAATTCAGTGATATTGATTACATTCTTCCAGTTGTGCTGCTATTCTCACTATCCATTTCCAAATTATTCCATCACTATTATCTTCAACTTACTGCCCCCTAGGCTCCCCATCAAACCTTTTGAGTTGCTGTTGTCAATTGGATCTCACATAGATAATTTTTTTTTGTTCCTTAGATGAAGGTTTGCGGAACAAATAGTTTCTCATTAAACAGTTAGTACACATATTGCCCTGTGACAATGGTTAACAACCCCACGACATGTCAACACTGTCCCTTCTCAATGTTGCGTTCCCTATCACCAGCTTTCCTGTCCCCTCCTGCCTTCTCTCCTTGTTTCTTGACTGCTGTGCCTCATTAGTCTCATTTTGTTTATGAGGCTATCCAATCCCCAGCTGAATGGTGAACTTTGGGAGTGACTTCACCACTAAGCCAAAAAGATGTCTGGGGGCCATACTCTTGGGGTTTCTCCAGTCTCTGTCAGGCCAGTAAATCTAGTCTTTTTTTGTGCGTTAGAATTTTGTTCTACATCGTTTTCCAGCTCTGTCCAGGACCCTCTGTTGTGATCCCGATCAGAGCAGTCAGTGGTGGTAGCCGGGCACCATTTAGCTGTATTGGACTCAGTCTGATGGAGGCCGTGGTAGCTGTGGTTCATTAGGCCTTTGGACTAATCTTTTCCTTGTATCTTGTTCTCTTCATTCTCCCTTCCTCCCAAGAGGTGAGACCAGTGGAATATCTTAGATGGCTGATCACAGGCCTTTAAGACCCCAGATGGTGCTCACCAAAGTAGAATGTATAACCTTGTCTTTATAAACTGTGTTATGCCAATTGAGTTAGATGTTCCCTGAGACCATGGTCCCCACAGCCCTCCGCCCAGCAATTCAGTTCCTCAGGGAGTTTGGAAGTGTGCATGGAGCTTCCATGACCTTTCTTTGTACAAGTTGTGCTGGCTTCCCCCGTATTGTGTACAGTCGTACGCTTCACCAAAGTTACCACTTATCTGTTGTCTATTTAGTTCTCCCCCCACCCCCCTCATCCCTCGTTACCAACAAAGATTATTTCTTTTTGTGTGTAAACTTTTACATAAGTTTTTACAGTAGAGGTCTCATACGATATTTGTCCTTTTGTGATTGACTTATTTCACTCAGCATAATGTCCTCTAGTTTCATGCATGTTATGAGATGCTTCACAGATTCATCATTGCTTTTTGTCTTTGCATAGTACTTCACTGTGTGTATGTACCATAGTTTGTTCATCCATTCATCTGTTGATGGGCATCTAGGTTGTTTCCATCTTTTTGCTATTGTGAACAGTGCTGCAATGAATATGGGTGTGCATATGTCTGTTCGTGTGAAGGCTGTTATTTTCTCTAGGATATGTCCCTAGGAGTGGGATTACATTCTGTAGTGCTTTTTTTTTGTGGTATGGATATTTTCTTTGTTCCTCTGACTCTCCTGTGGTGAGTTCCTTTTGTTTGTGGATTTTTTTTTTCATTTCTTCTGTTTTTGTAGGTTTTGTTTTGATTGAGACTTTATGTTTTTCTTCTTTATTTTGATGGGTAGGTTTGTTAACTTTCTTTGTGGTTACCTTGGAATTTACCCTTATCTTCCTAGATTTGAACCAGTCTATTATTTCTTGGTATTGCCTTGCTTTCCTTTCCATTAGAAGGTTCTATACCTATACCATTTATTCCCTCTTCTATTGTTCCGATGTTGTCATTTACAGATTAACCTCTCTGGTTCCCTGTTGTAATTCTTTTGGTTTTGGACAGTCTTTAAGAGTTCATTTCCTAGGTTGGTATCTGGCTAGTACAATCCTGTGTCCTACATTCAGCATGTGGTCTGATGTTGTTTGTTCTCAGATTGAAGGACTCCCTTTAGTAAGTCTTGTAAGTTTGATTTGGTTTTTTATAGTCCCTTAATTTCTGTTTATCTGGAAATGACCTAATTTCACATCATATTTCAATGAGAGTTTTGCAGGATATATTATTCTTGGCTGGCAATTTTTTTCTTTCAAGGTTTTATGTATGTCATTCCATTGCCTTTTTGCCTGCATGGTTTCTGCCGAATAATCCAAGCTTAGTCTTATTTTTTCTCCTCTGTATATGACTTTTTGTTTTTCTCGAACTGCTCTCAGGATTCTTTGTTTGTCTTTGGTTTTAGCGAGTGTTATTATGATATGCCTTGGTGATTTTCTTTTGGAGTCTATCCTATATGGGATTCATTGAGCCTCTTGAATGGTTAGCTTTTTGTCTTTTATGATATTGGGGAAGTTTTCTGTCAGCAGTTCTTCAGCGATCCTGTGTTTTCTGTTTTCTTCTCGTGTTCTGGAACTGATCACTTGTAGATTTTTGCTTTTGATTGTATCCCACATAATTCTCAGGGTTTCTTCATTTTTCTTCGTTCTTTTTTCTGATTTTTCCTCCAATAGGGTTGTAGCTAAGTGTTTGTCTTCAATTTCGCTGATCCTATCTTCCATTGTTTCAAGCCTGCTACGCAGCCCTTCTATGACACTGTCCATTTCTGAAATCCTGTTGTTTATCTTTTGGATTTCTAATTGTTGTTTTTTCTATGGTTTTTAGTTGTGAATCTGTTTTAGCATTTTGTTCCTGTATTAATTTCTTGAATTCTTCCATGTTTTGGTCTGTATTTTCCATGAATTTGTCTGCCTTTTCCACGAATTTGTCTATTTTTTCCTCATTTTTGTCTGCTTTTTGCTTCAACCTTTGGATAATTCTGAATATTAGGGATTCGAATTCCCTATCGGTTGGGTCTAGTGCCTTTTCTTCTACTGGAAGATCATCTGTTGTTTTATTTTGGACACCTACTGGAACCACCCTGTCCTGTTTTTGTAAATGTTTTGATATCGTCTGCTGTCTTCGGGGCATTCAGTGGTTATTTTCCTCGTTTCTTGATTGTAGATTTGTTTGTTTCGTCCCACTTTGTTGTTTTATTTGGTGATGTCTGATCAGGTGGGTTGTGCGTTCTTTGTTGTTTTCTCATCTGTGGGATACTTTTCACCTCCTCCAATGTGCAGGGTCAGTCACTCTGGTGTGGTACAGCAGGGCATGTCCAGCTGAAGGGGAGTGGCTGGGATGTGTTGTTTGTGGCACGTACCAGGGCTAACAGTGCAGACTGGGAATTGGTGCAGGGCAGGTTCCACTAGGACGTTCCTGTGCTACTTGGGAGTGTGATGTTCAGCCCACGGTGTAGGTAGGCAGGAAAGAGGGCTTAGATTGTGATGTGTGGAGCTAAGATGGGTATGGGAAAGAGGAGAGAGGAACAGGAGCCAAAAGCATACACACAAACAAAAACGAGTGCTAAGGGAGCTTGCTATTGGAGTGGAGTGATGAGAGACTGAGAAATGAGGAAAAACAAAAGTGAAAAAAAAAAGGGTAAAAAAAAATGAATAAATCGAGAAACTGGAAATGAGTAAAGACAAAAAAGAAACGAGTGAGAAGAAAACAAAACAAAGAAACGAAAAGAAAACCCAAACCAAAAAACCTGGTTGAGAGAAATGTCCTCAGGGATCTCCCTGTGCGTTTGTGCAGAGTAAAGGAGTAGCTTGCAAGCCGCGTGGTAGTGCCCTGCTGGAAGGGGCTCCCAAGCCAAGAAAAGAAAAAGAAAACAAACAAACAAATCAGAGCAAACAAACAAAAATCCCTGGGGGTCCTACCAGCGTGGCAGCACGGGCTGTGAGCAGTTTCACAGTCACGCGGTGTTTTGCAGCCTTTCAGGAAGAAGGAAAGATGTTCATGGAGTCAGGTATTTGAGAGGAAGGAGGGGGAGGCAGTGTGAGGTAAGGGAGAAATCTAAAGAAGTGGAAATAAAACGACACCAGCAGCCAACAAAAGGCACTCAGGGAACCGGCCAATGTGGGCAGGTGGAATCCAGGCGACACTGGCATGCTTCCTGTCCTAGAGACTGTGGCTGCAGGAAGCAGAGGAGGCTAAGTGGGATTGATGAAGTGTCAGGGTTGGAAAGCCTATATCGCAGCTTACTGGTTTTTCTGTCTCCTGCTGGAAGCTCCGTGAAGCTGCTTTCCTGTACCCCCATTCGTTTACCTCTGATAGATATGGTGAATCTGTGCTGCGGTAGGTGATAGGGGACCTCTGCATGTATCTCTCCTAGCTCTCTGTTCTCAGTCAGTTTCTTATTCCATTTGGCGCTTGGCTGAGTTCTTTATCTCTTCATTTGATGCTTAGGATTTCAGTATTGATGTGTGACTCTGTTTACCTTAGTTTTTCTGATCTTTGCTGTTGAAGGAAGGCATGGTGCTTCTGACTTCAGCGCCATGTTGTCCAGAAGTGTGTTACTCACAAATTTTTGCTTTTGACTGTATCATAATTCTCAGTGTTTATTCATTTTTCTCCATTCTTTTTTCTGATTTTTCCTCAGAGGTTTATCCAAATGTTTTGTCTTCAGTTTTGCTGATCCTGTCTTCCATTGTTTCAAACCTGCTCCTCAGCCCTTTATGACACTGTCCATTTCTGAAATCTCATTGTTCATCTTTTGGATTTATAATTTTTTTGTATGATTTCTGTTTATGAATGTATTTTGATATTTTGTTCCTGTATTTTTTTTTTTTTTAATTCTCCCATTTTTTGGTCTGTATTTTCCATGAATTTGTCTGCCTTTTCCATGAATTTGTCTATTTTTTCCTCATTTTTGTCTGATTTTTGCTTCAAGTCTTGGACAGTTCTGAATATTAGAGATATGAATTCCTTATCGGGTAGTTCTAGCGCCTTTTCTTCTACTGGAAAGTCATGTTGTGTTTTATTTTGGTTGGCTACTGGAACCATCCTGTCTTGTTTTTGTATATGTTTTGATATTGTCTGCTGTCTTTGGGACATTCAGTAGTTATTTTCCTCGCTTACTGATTTGTTTGTTTCATCCTGCTTTTTTGTTTTACTTGGTTATGTCTGAGCAGGTGGACTGTGCGTTCTTTGTTGTTTGCTCATCTGTAGTCGTGATACTTTTCACGTCCTTGTCCAATGAGAAGAGTCAGTCTCACAATATGGTGCAACACTGCATGTCCGGCTGTAGGGGTGGGGCGGGAATGGGTTTTTTTTTGGCACCTACTAGGGCCGACAGGGCTGGGCAGGAATCAGTGCAGGGCAGGTTCTGATAGGCCATGCCTGTGCTGCTCAAGGGTGTGATGTTTAGTGCACAGTGCAAGTAGGCAGGAAGTAGGGGAGAGATTGTGATACTGGGAGATATGAGTATGGGAAAGAGGAAAGAGAGAAGAGAGAAACAAGAGCCAAAAAGAAACAGACAAACAAAAAAAAGAGTGCTAAGGGAGCTTGCCATTGGAGTGGAGAGATGAGAAACCAAGAAATGGAGAAGAAAAAAAAAGTAAAAGAAAAAATAAAAACCAGAAAAAAGAAGAGCAAAGCCCCAGGGATCCCACCATTGTGGCTCTGGCTGCAGGGGCTGGGAAGCAGTTCCACAGTCGAGTGACGTTTCACAGCCTTTCAAGAAGAAGCAAAGATGGCACATGGAGCCAGGTGTTTGAGAGAAAGGAAGGGGAGGTGATGAGAGGTATGGAAGAAATCAACAGAAGCAGAAAAAGCAACACCAGCAAGAAACAAATTGCACTCATTGAGGTGGCCCATGTGGGCGGGTGAAATCCAAGTGGCCCAGGGCTGAAGCTGGTGCCTCCCGGCCAAGAGACTGTGGCCACAGAAAGCAGAGGAGGCTGAGTGAGGGTGCAAGAAGGGTAGGGGGTGGGAAAGCGTACATCATTGTTTACCAGTTGTTTCTGTCTCCTGCTGGGAGCTCAGTGAAGCTGCTTTCCCGTACTCCCTGTTCACTGATCTCCAATAGGAGTCCAAAATGGTGAATCTGTGCTCCATTAGCTGATAGGGGACCGCTGTATGTCTCTCTCCTTGCTCTCTGGTTCTCTGTCAGTTTCTTACTCCATTTGGTGCTTGGCTGAGTGTTTTATCTCTTCATTTGATGCTTAGGTTTCCAGGATTGATGTTTGTCTCTGTTTAATTTAATTTTTTAGGTCTTTGCTGTGGAGGGATGGTGTGGTGCTTCTGTCTATAGCACCAGGTTGCCCGGAAGTCCCAAACGATATTTGATAGAGTGAATTATACGTGATAAAATGTTAAACAGAGAAGGCTTAAAGTTGGTAGAATTTGAATTTGTGATTAGATTTTTTGTGAGTCATACTCATTCGAGGTTTTCTTGTTTTATGTGTATTATTGTACACCTCACTTTTTATAGTCGACATATGCTGTATGGTTAGTCTTTTGAAGTACACTGATGCTAGGTATTTATCGTAGTTACGGAAATGAAGGTTGAGGCATGGTAAGTAACTTGCCAGATTATAGGGATCTTATTTAAAATTCAAAACCCCAGTTCCGTTGGCCAAAACCTGAAGTATTGGTTTTCACAGGTGCACTGACAGTAGCTGTAATGTATTTTCATATCCTTTTTCTTTTTTCTCCCCCCTTGGATGCATTCCATAGTTTAATCTGTTGAAGAACTTAGAGCAATCCCTTTGGGTCCTATGTTACTGCTGCCCGAACCTTGCTCTAAATGTTTTCTTCTTGTGAGGTCTTTGCTCCAGTCAATTTAAAGGTTTCTAGTATGTTACAGAAAGAAGCAATGTGTAGGCCTAGTTAGACTATACATATAAAATAGGCTTTTGGAAAAGGCACAAATATGATTCTATTCACTTTTGTTTTCCTATGGAGGAGGATTTCTTTAAAAAAGAGAATTTGTATGATCTAGAAAGGGGGAAAAGTTTCTTGGCAAAAACTTAAGCAAATGCTTTGTTGATTTTTTTCCTGTGGCATTTTTGGCAAACCAGGGAAAGAGAAATTAAACTCTAGGTGGACGATGGTTGTTGCTTGTTGTTCACCTTAGAGACTGGAAAAAGCAGAAGAGTGCCGATTTTAATCTAGAATCCTTTGAGAATTAGGCAAAGATAAGGTCATTATGGAATAAGTTTTTAAATTATCACAAGTTAGTGTTGTTATTATTAACATGCCCCATAACTGAGGGCAGTGTGTTTGAAATTCTTATAGCACTGTATTTTACCAGATGAAGGCTTCCTATGTGGTAGGAATTTATAAGCAGTAATGAAGTCCATAATAGTAGGAAATGAGTGTAAGGGTTTGTTGAGGAAATCTTTGGACAGTGTGGTGAAAGGGATTGTCTAAATACAAAAGCTTTCATCACCTACCAGACCAGTACCTTACGTTTTGCTTCCTGACTTCATGGAGATGTTGTCATAGAGTCTCTACAAAGATTTCAGTAACAGGCTTGCTCCAAAGAAATACTGTAGCTGCTGTAATTATTGGCATGGATTTGCACCTAAATGGAGTTTTGGTTGGAATGGGACCTGTAGTAACGTAGTTTTATGAGAAAAAGTACATGTATTAAATGCATGTATGAAAGGGACGAAAATTTCCAGTATAGACTTTAGTTTTTTGTCTTAATCTCTTGTGAATATCCTTCTCTGTACCCCGCTTCTCTTAGGAAAGCATGTGTGAACAGATCCTTTAAGCTTTTGCATTTGTACTTTCACGTATTGAATGAAATAGTTAAAGATATTGGGTGGCCAAAATTAGATTCCTTTTCTGTTGGAAATTTGGGACTGCGGTTAAGCTATCGTTTTGCATTAATAATGGCACAGATTACCTTGTTTTGTGAAAGTGTCTGTTAGTTGAGCTGACTGCTAAAATTATCAGACATCACCAGTCTTTGTTACTGCCTCTCACACCAGCATGGAATCTCATTTTTGATTCTTCTCAGTTATGTGTGGTTGTTTCCATCCATTCCGTGGTGTTGAGATCTTCTCTTCCACCCAGTCTGCAAAGGGTTCTGAAGGTTTCTCTTGGGTCCCTTCATTTCCTCTCATCAGTTTCTTTCCTGTCGTTTTCACTTGAGAACCTGTGAGTTAACTTCTGAAGTTCATGATGCAAATATGAATTTTGTTTCTTTGTTGTCCCCACAAAAAGCAAAATGTCTTGTTTCGATTCTTAAAAAAAAAAAATCGACTTACTGTTCAATATTGAATATATCGGGAGAATAAAAAAAAATTTTTTTTTTTCTGAGTTACCTAAAATGTTTAAAAGGAACTGGAAACTGTCCATCGTGTGACAGTATGTAATAGGGTTTTGGTACAGAAATTTGTTAGATGAAACCACCGTTCGCTTGGTCAACACAGGAATGCAAAAGATGTGTCCAGCTGGGGAAGGCTGTTAAGCACTATGTGGATGTGTTACTACATGTCGTTTATTACTTTTGAGAATGGATTAGAGTCTAGGTCTCTGTCTCAGCCTTTCAGGCTCAGAGTCCTTGATGTATCATTTTGGTTAGAGTGGACGCATGCTTCAGAGATGATCTCGGGTTAAACCGAGTTTGATAATGACAATTAAAACCTGGATGACTAGTTATTGCATCCCATCAAAAATCTCTATCACCTGGATCAGAACCCTTGTCCTGGTATATATTTTCTTCCTGTTGTCAAGTTACCTGGGAAGCAGGATCACAACCACAAAGTTCTTTAGTGATTTATGATGAAAAATGTAACTGGTGGTTGCGTAACCAGGCTGTTCTGGCCTTGTTGGTGAGCCTGCATGGGAAGCCAGACAAAATCATATGGTTCTTGGTAAGGAAGGACTCTGGGACCTGGAAATTAAAGGAATGGAATGTTTAATGGCATCAAGCTATCTTAGGCTGATTTTACAGTAGTGGTGAACTCCCACGGAAGAACTGCAATACTTGGAAGTTTGTTGACTGAAGCCCTTTGTTCCTTGGAAAGTGCTTATACAGTTACTGCTAATGCCTTTCTAAAGCTTGCAATGTTATTGATTTATGGCATTTAAAGTAATTATTTCATGTTTATCTGCCTGTGTATCTTTGATAAGTTCTAGTAAGCTATGCTCATATCTTATTCAGTCTCTGTTGGTCAACACAGCATCATAAGCAGATAGACATTAAAGTATGGTGGATGTTGATGCATAGTTTCACAATTGAAAATACCTTTGCTATTAACAATAAACTCCGAATTCCTTGGTGTATTTCAGGAATTTGCTGTTGTAATTAATTTAGTATCCTAGATTTTTTAAAAAAGTTATTTCTTCCATTCTTCTTTGTCAATTTCATATGAATTAAAATACAAAATGCCTATAGCATAAGCAACTGAAGATAAAAAATGTATGTGTGTGTTTTTAAGAGAGATAGGGGTGGACTAGGGAGAGATGGGCTTAAGAAAGGAAGTTGAAGGTTTTTGACTCTGTTTTTCAAAACAGATTCTACTGTTTTTAGAAATGAAGGACCTTATCCATAGAGGGCAGGAAACCATTTCTCTAGCTTGTGTTTCTCAGTAAGTAATAAATCCAAAAATATTTTTAAATGAAGTGTTCTTTGGAGAGAGAATGATTATTAATGATAAATAGGCAAATGAATTAGAACAAGCTTCTTGGTACAAGGTTTTCAAAAATTTTCACTTTTACTTGTGAACGTACAAAATTCTTATCCTAAGCAGCTATCCTTTCATTCTTTTGGAATTTGGGGCTGTTTTATTAGAGTTCCTCTTTTCTTTTTCTTTTTTTAAAAATCAAAGTCATGACTTGAAAATGTTATTATATATTTATTTCTTTCATTGCCCCCCAGCATTGATTCAGTATAGCATTCTCTTGGTTTTAGCTCCAGATTAAGAATTTGATCATAATTTATCACACAAAACTTGAGACAGTTGTATTTTTGTTTTCAGTGCAAAACAAAAGTATCTGAAAATCTTTTATTATTTAATTGTTGTTGTTAGGTGCCACTGAGTCAGTTCTGACCCATAGTGATCCTTTGTATAACAGAACGAAATACTTCCAGGTCCTGCGCCATCCTCACGATCCTTGTTACGCTTGACCCCATTGTTGCAGCCACTGTGTCAGTCCACCTAACTGAGGGTCTTCCTCTTTTTCGCTGACCCTCTACTTTACCAAACGTGATGTCCTTCTCCAAGGGCTGGTCACTCATGATAACATGTCCAAAGTGAGGTGACGTTTCACCATCCTTGCTTCTAAGGAACATTCTGCTGTACTTCTTCCAAGACAGATTTGTTTGTTCTTTTGCAGTCCGTGGTATATTCAATATTCTTCGCCAACACCATAATTCAATTCTTCTTCAGTCTTCCTTACTCATGTTGTGTAATATGACTTAGACATTTGCCTTCAGCTTTATAATGTGTGCTTTAATTTCTTAGCCTTTTTGCTTCCTTTCTCTTTAGTAATACCCATCTCATTGTTCTGTTGTAAAGTCCCACTCCTCACACTTAAACAGGTATTGGGAGTGCAAAGTATAATACATTTAACTTTACAAACATTGCAAGAAGAGTAAATGCCCATAAAATGATTGTGTGGAGCTCTATTTTATGACAAGGAAACACGTCCATGATAAGTGAAATAAGCTGCTTAAATATTGCATTAAAGAAAAAAATGAAGGAAGACTCTATAAGGATTAAACTTAAATTTTACCAGTGTATCTTAGAGCAAGACTTATTATGGGTAATTTTTATTTAAGTGAACTTTTTGTTGAAACATAACAGAAATGTGCACAGATTTTAAGTATACAGCTTAATGAATTTTCACAAAGTGAAGACACCCATATAATCAGCCCCCAGATCAAGAAACAGAACGTTGTCTGAACCCTAGATGCCCTGCCCCACATTTACTGTCCGCCTCCATGAGGCGGATGTAATTAATGTCACTCAGATGTACACTTAAAAATGGGTAAAATGGCAAACTCTTTGTTATATGTATTTTATCACAATAAAAAAATTTAAATTAAAAAAAATTAAAGCAAGAAAGGAATATGAATAGAGTTAAATTTGGGGAGGGTATACCTGACATTTTCTGAAGGATGGATTAGAACGGGAAAAGGAGCAAGTTAGGAAGGAAATGGTATTCAGGCAAGAAGTAATGAGCTTGGAAGGGTTAAGACACGTAAAGCAGATCAAGAAAGGGGCATTGACCCCAAAGGAGATATACAAATCATCAACAAGCACATGAAAAAATGCGTAACATCATTAATCATGAAGGAAATGGAAATCAAAATCACAGATAAGGAAGTATAGTCTGGGGTCAGACACTGCAATCACTGCTTCCAAGGCTGAGTGGCCCTGAGAAAGTTACCTAACCTCTGTGCCTCAGTTTCCTCATCTGTAAAATGAAGATAATAGCACTATCTCAAAAGGCTGTTCTGAGGATTCAGTGAGGTAACATATGTAAAGCACTTACCACTACTCATTTTCAAAGGTTTTTCATCACCCCAAACAGAAACTCAGAACCCCTTTTCCCCTTCCCACAGCTCTTGGTAACCACTAATAACTTTTATCTTTATGTATTTGCTTATTCTAGATATTTCATGTAAGTGGGATCATACAATATTTGTCCTTTTTGTCTGACTTATTTCACTCAGCATAATGTTTTCAAAGTTCATCCATGTCATAGCATGTATCAGAACTTCATTTCTCTTTATGGCTGAATATTTCATTGTATGTATATACTACATTGTTTTTAATCCATTCATCTGTTGATGGACATTTAACTGTTTACACTTTTTGGCTATTGTGAATAGTGCTGCAGTGAACACTGGTGTACAAATATCTGTTTGAGTCCCTGCTTTCAAGTCTCTTGGGTATATTCCTCGGAGTGGAATTGCGGGTCATGTGGTGGTTCTATGTTTAGCTTTTTGAGGAATCGCCAAACCACTTTCCAGAGAGGCAGCATCATTTTACAATCCAGTCGGCAATGTACAAGTGTTCCAGTGTCTCCACATCCTCGCCAACACTTGTTATTTTCGGTTTCTCTGATAATAGCCATCCTACTAGGTGTGAAGTGGTATCCTTGCTTTATTTTTAGTAACTCTAATTTAGAAACCAACAGTGAAGACATATTCTTCAAATTGGACTTCACAGTCTCAGTCTGCCTCCCTGTAAGTTTGAGGTGCTGATTCCACACAGGCTTTGCTGTTTGCTAATTTAGACTGTACCTCTTACCCCCTCAGCTCTGCCTTTCCTTGAAGTCTTTCCCATTCCTCAAGACCCAATTCAGATATTCTCTTTTATGTGAGATCCTTCCTGTGCTGCTCTCGCCAGCTCTATGGCAACCTCTAAAACAATTTATAGTCTTCCTTCCTGTTACAGTAAACTGAACACCTAATTCCCAGCAGTCACTTTTTTTTTTTATTCTCCTGAAGACTAGCATAATCTTTAGTAATGAGCATTTCATTGATTTATTTAATGATTTTCTATCAAGAGCACAATAAAGGAAATTTGGGTACATTGTTAATAAGAGTCAGGGGTGATAGTTAATTCCAAAGTCAAAGGATAAAAGTAATAGCCTATTTGCTGACTTTTCATTTGTGTTCCATTGTGGGGCTGTGATGCAGTGATCCAGGAAGCTGTGAGCAGGCTGAAGTGCAGCATGCTGGAAGGAGAAGCGGAAGCAATTCTCTGCTCTTAAATATAAACAGAATGAAAGGCACTAATTGTAGCTACACTGAAATTACCATACAGGGGAGGCATTAGAAGATTAATAATAGGGAGAAAGATTTTTTTTTTCATTTTTAAAGGTGGCAAAATATGTTTCAGTTTTCTGCATTTGGAGATGTTGAACAGATAAGCTGTTATAATTTGTTTTTAGGAATATTAGAATTCTGAGTATTCAACTATTTTCTTTTCTTTTTCCTTAAAAGAAAGCGGAAGCCCAGAATCTCGTGTTAATGCTATCCATTTCTTGGTACACAAACTGCCAGAGAAAAATAAAGAAATGTTGGATATTTTGGTGAAACACTTAACCAAGTAAGTCTCTTTTTTCCTTCATTTCACTCTAGGTGATATGCAGTGTTCGTGGATTTGGAATGGTTGGTACTGGGGCTGTGTATATACACAATACAGGGACTGAACCTGGAAACGCAGGCTGGATGTTTGACGCACTGTGTGTGTTTTGGGCAGAGTGTTGAAATATGATACTTTTATGAAGTCACAAAATTATTTGCTTAACATCATTGCCAGAAACTCAGGGTTTTATTTGAAGTGAAGGAAGAGAATATTATACATTTTCCCATGTATAGATTCTGGAAATGTCATTATAAGTCTGTTAGCAGATTTAGCTTGGTTTCACACCTACCTAAGTTTGAGAATGTCCTTCAAGTTTGTTTAATCCCATAATAGGCATTTATTTCATAGGATCCCTTCCCCCTCCTTTAAAAAGCAAGCAAAGTTAATAATCCAGTGGTAAAATTAGTCCTTTCTTCAAATATACCAAAAAAAAAAAAAACAAAACAAAACAAAAAAAAAACCCATTGCCATCAAGTTGATTCTGACTCATAGCGACCCTACAGGACAGAGTAGAACTGTCCCATAGGGATTCCAAGGCTGTAAATCTTTTTGGAAGCAGACTGCCACATCTTTCTCCCGTGGAGCAGCTGGTAGGTTTGAACAGCCAACATTTCGGTTAACAGCCCAGTGCTTAACCACTTCTCAACCAGGACTTCTCTTCAAGTATAAATGACTCTTAAGTCATTATAAATATAGAATTTTAGAGGTGAGAGGAATCTTAGAAACCCTGTATTTTAGAACTTTTATTTTACATAAGTAGCAAATGAAGGCCAGAAGACACTATGACTTGCTCACGTTTGTACTATATTCATTCATTAAATCAACATATATGTATTGAATGCTTTTTCAAGGTGCTACTAGATACATAGCTGAACAAGATAGATAAAGTCAGTACCTTCATGAAGCTTACATTCTAAGGAGAAAAAAAAGATAATAAACAAAATATAAAATTTCAGATGATGATAAGTGAAAATAGAAGATATAAAGTAAGGGGATAGAGAATACATGTTAGGTGAGTGTCTCAGTCATCTAGTGCTGCTCCAACAAAAATACCACAAGTGGATGGCTTTACAAAGAGAAATTTATTCTCTCACAGTCCAGTAGGCTACAAGTCGAAATTCAGGGCATCAGCTCCAGGAGAACACTTTCTCCCTTGGCTCTGGAGGAAGGTCTGTGTCATCAATCTTTCTTTGGTCTGGGAGCTTCTCTGCGCAGCAACCTCAGGTCCAAAGGACATGCTCTGCTCCCGGCACTGCTTTCTTGGTGGTGTGAGGTTCCCATGTGTCTCTGCTCACTTCTCTCTTTTATATCTCAAAAGAGATTGCATTAAGACACTAATCTTGTCAACCTCATCAGTATAACCTCATCACAGTGATAGAATTAATAACACATGAGGAGATCACATATAATCTCATCATAGTGGTAGAGTTTACAACACATAAGGAAATCACATCAGATAACACAATCATACAATACTGGGAATCATGACCTAGCCAAGATGCTACACACATTTTTGGGGGGACATAATTCAATCCATGATAGCGTGGAACTGTAAGAAGATTATTATGGAAGGTCTCCTTGAGGTGAGACCTTTGAGGCGAGACTTGACTTGAGTGAGCAGGGCAGCTGTGAACAGTCTTCTAGGTTGTTCACTGCACAGTGCTACTGGGATGAAGGAATGAGTGCAGGTGCTCTGGCCAAGTTCTGCATACCTGTGAAGTGTATTCTTAGACAAAGATATCACGCAGTCCTTGGAAGCAAGGGTATGGTGATCTGGGGGAGGGAAGAAATCTTCTGAGTTGAGGGCGAATAGTAGTAAATAAAGGCCTTTAGGGGGAACAAGCTTAGCATGTTCATCAAATTATTAAGGAAGCCAGTGTGGCTAGATTAGGGCATCAAAGGAAGAGAAGTCCAAATGTAGTCAGTGTCCTCATCATGTAGATACTTGCCAGGTCTAGTCATTTCAGAACCACTTATTGAGGACCATTAGAATCTCTTGACTCCCTCATTTTTGAAAAATATAATGTTGCAGAGTGTTGTACATCCCCACAATTATCACCTATTTTATAACCAGAGACCTTTTTTTTTTTTCTCTCATCAAAATTAGTGTTTCAAATCACTCCAAGCAGAACCTAATGACTGTGGCAAATTTAGGAGTGGTGTTTGGGCCAACTCTGATGAGGCCACAGGAAGAAACAGTGGCCGCCATCATGGATTTGAAATTTCAGAACATTGTCGTGGAAATCTTAATTGAAAACCATGAAAAGGTAATTTTTTTTCTTTTCCTTCTGCAAGAATGCCTGTTTTTGACTTGTCAGCATGTGATGTGCAGCAATTCTCTTAGACTACACCCTCACCCTTTAAAAAGATTTTATTTTGTCATAAAGAGCTTGGTTGTGATAAGTTCTCATTGGGCTTTTTCTGATGAAGTTCCATAAACCAGAAGCTTGCTTGGTGTTCTGTTAACTCACTGGTCCAAGGAAGAAACATTTATTCAAGATGCAAATGAATATTGTGAAATGTTTAGAATTTTTACCTTTGGATTCTTCATGCAAATTCTGTTTCTGTGACATAGGGAAAATACGCGTGTCAATCTTTGTTACAGTTCTGGACTCTTGATCAGTTTAGAGCTTTGCAGCTTTGAAAAAAGAGAAAGTGAGGAAAATAAAGTTGAGGGGAAGTGAGCTGGACCCAGAGGACCATGAGCATCATTGTGGGTGGGGCCTGGGAGCAACGTTCCTCCAACCTGCTGTTCAGGATTAGCGTCTGTTTGCTAGGTACTTTTAGAGGTAGCCCTGCCTTGTGGAGTGTCTTTCTGGTTGCGCTCACCAGACATGGATGGCAGGTAAAGAAGGGGCAGTCTGGTATGAGGAGTTCATACCAGGCGTGGGCAATGCATCTGAGTGGTGGGGCGACACACTCTCCTGGGCTTGGGTGTTCGGTTGAACGTGGTTTGAATTAGGAGATTCCTTATCAGGGGTGAAAAGAAACCACTTTAGAGTACTCTATACCCAGTCACCATTTTAAGCTCTAGAAATAAGTACTGTTTGTCATTATCACCTTGTGATGTCTTTCCCAAACTACCGTTATTTTCTCCTCTATCCTTGGAGAGGTATTCTCCTTGTGTGCTCTGTGGCTATAAAAATAATCATCTCCAAGTGTCCCCCTCTACCCCACGTGCACGTTTTATTTTACACACACACCCTCCAATTGCCCAGATATTTTCACATATAAGGGTGCTGTTGTTGTTGTGTGTCACCGAATCAGTTTCACCTCAGAGCGACCCCATGTGATGGAGTAGAACTGCTCCAGAGTTTCCTAGACTGTAATCTTTATGGGAGCAGATTGCCAGGTCTTTTCTTCCGCAGAGCCCCTGGTGAGCTTGAACCACTGACCTTTTGGCTGGCATCTGCGCCACCAGGGCGCCTGCATATAAGGGTATACCTGTTACCGTTGAGTAGATTTCAAATCATAGCGACCCTATAGACAGAGTAGAACTGCCCCATAGGGTTTCCAAGGAGTGGCTGATGGATTCGAACTGCCGACCTTTTGGTTAGCAGCCGAACTCTTAACCAGTACACCACCAGGTCTCCAGGATAAGGGTAGTGAGGGGTAAATTGTGATTAAAGCACTTCACATAAAAGTGTGAATAACTGCCTCCCAAACGCTTCTGGGGATCTATTCCTATTAACCTAAATAATTGGGAAATATTTTTTTTTTTATGGAGGCTGCGCTTTCTAGGCTCCTTAAATTCTATTGCTGATTTATTTCTGATATGAAGGAAATGGGAAGGGAAAGGAGAGGGGATATTCTTAAAATGTTCCTTCTTTCTTGTAATGCCAGCCTGTTTCTTACTGTGGGGTCTGGCCCGTATTAGCTTCCTTCTAGATTAGTGGTTGTTATTGCTGGCTGCTTATCATAACTCGTATGAAGATAAACATTAAAAAATAGAATACACATAGCTAGGTAGCTAGTTGAAAGATTCACATAGGTGATTCTGATGGTTTGCCAGGGTTGAAAATTGTAGATCTAGACCAGAGATCAAGAAACTTTTTCTGTAAAGGTCTAGATAGTAAATATTTTTCACTTTGCAGGCCATACAGTGTTTGTAACAATTACTCAGTTCTGTCATTGTAGCTTGAAAACAGCCATGACCAGTTGCCATTGAGTCAGTTCCGACTCATGGCAGCCTAATGTGTTACAAAGTAGAACTGTACTCCATAGGGTTTTCAAGGCTGTGACCTTTTGGAAGTGAATCGCCAGGCGTTACTTCCGAGGCATCTCTGGGTAGACTTGAACCTCCAACCTTCTGATTAGTAGCTCAATGTGTCATCATTTGCACCACCCTGGGACTCGAAGAACAGCCATAGGCATTACAGAAATGAACAGATGTGGCTGTATGGTTGCCATGAGCTGGAGTTGACAGTAACTGGTGGTGGTGGTGGTGTTCTAATAAAACTCCCTTCAGCCTCATTCACTCTCCTTCCAAGATGGCCACCATCATGTTGCCTACTGTTTTTAGGGGTTAGAGTGGACTGTGGGTCTATTCCTTGGAAGGTAATTTAGCACAGGAGACACAAACTCAGGCTCCATAATCAGACTGCCTAGACAAAATCCTAGCTCCACAACCTACCTCATGGCTTTGTTGTGAACAGTTAATTAGATAATAGAGGTAACGTACATAGCACAGTGCTTGGCACATGGTAACAGCTCAGTAGATGGTAGTTGCTGCAAGCATCTACAGGGTGCAAGCTAGAGTACCTCAAGTCTGGGATCAGGAGGGATCTCCTTTTTGGGTTGGGTTGATCCTTTAGCTCAGGGTATTGGCTCTGGGAGCTGTAGGGTAGCAAGAGACTCAGGCTGTGAATAAGAGATCGTTGATGGGGATCAAATACTGAACGTTCATGGCTTGTATGCCTGTAGTTTTGCAGTTGGCTCATAATATGTGACTGTCTGCAGAACATTGGAGGACTATAGTTAAAGGAGGAGATTGAAAGTTAACATTCAAAAGGAACTATTTAATTTTGGGAAAGTGATTGACTTGAGAAATATTTAAAGTACTGCCAAATTATAAGATTTCTTTCTTCTCCTCTCTCTCTATTAAGAGCTTGAGAGAGCTTCATTCTGGAATGTGGGATAAAGTTCTGTTAATATATGAGAGATTTTTGTTGATAATAGATAAAACAAAACTGAGTATCATTTTTACTGGCATTGGGTCTGACTTGTGGCAGCTTGTGTTTGGACTCAGAATTTCAAGGAGCTGGTTCCCATTCAGTACAGCTGGCCTTCGTGTGTAAGTGGGGATTAAATGGTTTGTGGAGTACATATGAAGAAAGGGTTTTGGGATGTTTCTGCAATGTTTTTTGCTCAAAGGAGCTGCCTCTGTTTGCCTCTTTGCTCCATTCCCTTCATCCTCAAATCAAGCTTCTATCTGTTAGAAAAATGAAGAAGATAACTCGAATAAAGATATACCTTGACTATTACACAAAAAAATATAGTTTAAAGAAACATGTTTATTTGTTAGGGTTGTGCTTCTTAACCTTTTTGGGATCACAGACCTCTGAAAAGCTGATAGAAGCTATCGACTCTTTCCTCAGAAAAGCACCCATCTCCCCACCCCCCAACAATTGTGCTAATGATTGCAGGGATTCACAGGCCTCCATGAACCTGTCTGGGGACTCCAGGTGAAGAATCTCTGATTTAAAATGTGAACTGTCTTGTTATTTGTTTCTCTGTAATAAGGGAATACATGATTTTTCAAAATACATTAGACTATTTCAAGAACTGGTAAATTTTTTTTTTCTCTTATTCTGTAAGCTATCGATTAGGAACTTGCTAATGACTTTTCTCACTTCTGCCTGGAAGATAGGGAATTTAAAAAGTATTAAAACTGCTTGGTCATTCATTTGTTTATTAGAAGAATTTTTTGTTTGTTTTTTTGTTTTTGAGATCCAATTATGTGCCAAGCATGTATTAGGTGCTGAGATGTGGAGTTGAACATTACAGGCCCTGTTGGAAAGCAGGCCACAGTCTGGAGGTGGAAGTATGTTTTGGGACCTGTCTTCAGCAGCACTTATTCCAATCTACATGCTCTGTAATTTACTTATTTATTTATTTTATTTGATGTCTCTTTCTCCCTGCTAAAGCTTAAGCTTCCTGAGGACAGGAGTCTTTTTGTTCACTTAGAATAATACTTGGTACATATTGTTGTTGTTGTCAGCTGTGACTCATGACAACCCTGTGTACAACAGAACTAAACGTCATCCAGTCCTGTGCCATCTTCACGATCATTGGTATGCTCAACTTCACTGTTGGGGTCACTGTGTATTTTGAGTGCCTTCCAGCCTAGGGGGCTCATCTTCCAGCACTATATCAGGCAATATTCTGTTGTGATAGGGTTTTCTATGGCTGATTTTTTTGGGAAGTAGATCACCGGGCCTTTCTTCCTAGTTTGTCTTAGATGGAAGCTCCGCTGAAGCCTGCCCACCATGGGTGACCCTGCTGGTATTTGAAATACATGTGGCATAGCTTCCAGCATTGCAGAAACACACAAGCCACCACAGGACAACAAACGGACAGACAGGTGGTAGTGATACATATTAGATGCTCAATTAATATTTATAGAATGAATTAATGAATTCAGTAAATTTTGAGGGAGTTGAGGAATGAGAGAGAGACAGGCAAACAGATGAAGTCCCTTTGAGCAAAGTACTGTAGCATAATTTATTGGGTCCAGTTGCATTTGCTATTAGTTAGAGCAGTTCTTAAGGAGCCCTGGTGGCACAAACGGCTGAGTGCTCGGCTGATAACCAAAAGGTTGGAGGTTTGAACCCACCTAGTGGCTCCGTGGGAGAGAGACCTGGCAATCTGCTTCCGTAAAGGTTACTGCTAGGAAAACCCTATGGGGCAGTTCTACTGTGTCACACAGGATTGCTGTAAGTCAGAATCGACTTGACGGCACCTACAACAACAAAGAGCTGTTCCCACTGAAAAGTTAACCTTGAAAACTAGTCGGGGATTTTCTTTACCAGTTTGATAAAAGCAACTTGTTTACTGATATAAGAAGGTTTTTTATTTTTTGGGTATTCATGATTTTGCCTCCTTTTATAGGGTCACTATGAGTCAGAATCGACTCGACAGCAACGGGCTTGGTTTTTGGTTGGTTTTATGGTCCTGTCGAGCTGTCATTAAACCTCATTAGTGTGCACTGTACCATCCAGACAGCTTCATGTAAAGATGGGTACTATTCATTTTTTAGAAAGAGAAATAGTTAAGACTACAAGCTTTGAAATAATGTTACAGTAGCTCAGCTATCATTCAGTTAAATCCTAAGTAAACCAAAAAAACAAACCCGTTGCTGTCGAGTTGATTCTGACTCATGGTGACCCTAAAGGACAGAGTAGAACTGCCCTATAGGGTTTCCAAGGAGTACCTGGTGGATTTGAACTGCCGACCTTTGGTTAGCAGCCATGCTCTTAACCACTGCACTACCAGGGCTCCTAAATCCTAATTAAGGAACTTTTATGCAATTTATCTGTGTGAAAAATCCTGACTCTGAGCCTTGTGCTTGGCTAGAAGGATCTCAATTTAATGCTGCACCTTTCTATTTTCTTCCCTTATTTGAAGCTTGGAAGATAAGTACTTGGGATTTTCTGTTGGGAAGTAGATGCTGCCACTTTCACCTTGTTAACAAATCTTATAGGAATTTCGAAGTGGCACTGGTGAGCCCGTGGTAATAGTGATAGCAGATGAAAGTGGGCCGCGCTCAGAGATGGTGCTTTCTAGAGCTAAGTAGCAGGCTTTCAACTTTCCTTCTCTTACTTTCTGTGGCAAGATAGTGCTGTGAACTCAAAACCGATATTAAAGTGCCAGGGTTTCCTGTCAAGAGGAGGGGAGGTAGGACATTGAGTTTCAGATTCTTTATCGTATGCATGGTTTCAGGTTTGGGAGCAGAGGGTTGCTTTTGGCTGGGGGTGGGGGGGTGGGGGGGTGGGGGTTGGTGGTGGTAGCTATTAGCTTGGTTAGTTCACATTTCTGAGGACTTAATTTCCCCATTACCTCTTCCCTTGGATTTCTTCTTTGTATACTTTCACTCTTACTTCTAGCTCTTTGTCCCCACTCAACTGGACTTTGCTTCAGAGTCCACGCTCTGCTATGAGGAAGGATATTTCTGCTGACAAGGGTGGTTGTGCAGAAGAACTTCATATTGATGTGTGTACCTACCTTAGCCACAGGTTCCCTGACAGCTGACCCACATAAACCGCCCAAAGGTTTGACCCACAAGTGGTGAGGGAAGGGTATAATTCCTCTTTGTAAACGTTTGAGGATGAAAAGAAAGAGAGGGAGTAAGGGTAGGAAAGGATAAAAAGAACAGTCTATAAAAGAGGGAAACAATTACAACAATGGATAGGGAGACAAAAGAAGAAAAATGGAGAGGAAGAGGCCTGGTTAGTGCCTATGAAGGAGAATAGCGAGAGAAAAGATGACAATGGGAGGAAGACATTTTCTTTTCCTCAGTTACTTATTTTTCCTCCCCAGGAATGTGAAGAATGTTGACCCTAAGTAGGAAAGTTCGCTAAGGCAGAAGCAGACTTTAAACATGTAATTAAAGCAAAATAGCCCTAGATTAATTTTGGCGTTAGAAAAAGACCTCTGGTTTAATCTGCCTCGGAGATCACATTTTATCCTCTCCTCCTTGCTGTTTTTATAAAGACCATATGTATTTTATAGGAAACTTAATCCATATGTTTTGGCTTCATTTACACATAATGTATTAAGATGTTGTTTTAAAAGAAGTGTTCATGGGCCAAAAATATTATCAAGGTCTTTCTTCCCTTGCAAACCAGAAAATTGCTTTACCTGTGTGGAAAAGGGTATTATGAAGTTCCCAAGGATTTTCAAATTGGTACTGTACCTTAGAATTTGTGAGTGTGGCATAACTTTTGTTCTTAACGAAGTATACTTGTTATGCATTAATTCAGTGCATTTCAGTGGGTGCCTGCTATGAGCCAGACATGGTGTGAGATTTGGGGGAAGTGAAGACAATGAGTCCAGGAGGGAAAGAAGAAATATCCGTAAGTATAAAATAACTACAAGGTTTGCGGAGAGTAAGTGCTTACATAGAGATGCAGAGAAAGCTGCTAAGAGATTTGAGAGTTTACGTAGAGTCCAACTGTGGGGAATCTGGAAAGTTTCCTGAGTAGCTGGTTTGAATAGGTTTTGAGAACAGAGTTTGAATAGGTGGAGATGTTGTAAGAGGACATTTCAGATATAGGAGAACATGTAATTAGAGAAACACAGAGTAGCTCTGGGAATGCAACTCACATTGGAACATGGGCGAGCGGCACGAGGTGGGATTGGAGAGGGATTAGGGCCAGGTGTGGGCAGGTTTAGAATACCATGTTTGGACTTTTGGATTCAGTTTTACAGGTGTCTGGAGCTCTCATGGTTTTCAAGTAAACTGCTTCAGGAAGCTTAATCTGAGAGCAGCGGTTGAAATAGAAAGTAGAGGGGAAAGAAGAGCAGATGAGAAGTCACATGGCATGGATTGGGGCACGGCAGTGAGAACTGATGGAGAGCATCATCTTGTGAGGTTGAACAGACAAATACAAGAATGGATTTGTGGTGCAACTCAGAGGAAGGTGTAATAAATGGTGCTGAGGATTTGATCCTGGAGTAATATGGTTGTCATTAAGAAAAGGAAGGAAAGTAATAATTTGGGGGCAGGAGTAAGATAAGCTCAGTTTGTAACCTAATGAATTTTACTTGTTGTCTGGATGTCTAGCAAGGTGTGTCTAACAGACATTTGAGATGTGGGGCTCAAGATTGTCAGAGAATTTAGGGGTAAAAAGTATAATAGAAGCTATAGTCAAGGACATGAAATTGGCACGAGAAAGTATTTATTGAATGCTCGTCATATTATATGTTTTTAGTCTACTGTATAGGGTATTTGTCTCATATAATCTCAAATGTGTGTGTATACACTTGATGTATGTATTTATTATATATATTTTATATTTTACATATATTTATATATATATTGGAGCCCTGGTGGTGTAGTGGTTAAGAGCTTGGCTGCTAACCAAAAGGTCAGCAGTTCAAATCCGCCAGCCATTCCTTGGAAACCCTCTGGGGCAGTTCTGCTCTGTCCTATAGGGTCACTATGAGTTGGAACAGACTCAACAGCACGTAACAACAACATATGTATATATATAGAATATATTAATAATATAATATATTAAAATATTTTAATATTAATATATTAAAATATATTTTATTATAATATAGGAAAATCCCTATTGTGTATATATGTACTATTATCCAAATGTGGGTATGCATGTGTGTGTAACCCCTATTACACATTTTATCCCTTTATATATATGAGAAAACTGAAGGGAAAGAGATTAACTTGCTCATGAGCACACAGCTAGTAAGTGACAGTGCTTGGGTTTGAACTAAGGATTGTCTGACTCGAAAGCCTTTGCCTCTCATCCTAAGAGAAAAGCAAGAACAATATTGTTGAGGAATCCTGAGGTTTTATGAGATAGTGATAAAAAAGAGGAGCCAGAAGAATCCCAGACAAGTTCCGTGTCAGGGTCGTCGAGAGGCGTTGTCAGCGATGCCAGATGCTGCCAAGAGATGAGAGAGAACGAAGACAAGCAGATGGCCTGTGTTCTCTTCTAGAGTAAAATTTCTGTTGAGAGCAAAAGCTGAAATCAACTTATAAGGGCTTAGATGAGTAAGCGTTCAGGAATGGATGACAATAAGTATAGATTTACTTTGTGTTTTTCTCATATGACAGAAGCATAGAGCAAGAGAAAACACCAGAACACATGTGTGGGAGGAAAGGAAGGAATAGAGTGGGACTGTTAGTGCTGAGATCTGTACAGCTAACAGTTGTCATTAGCTGCCGTAGAGTCCACTCCGACTCATGGTGACCTCATGTACAATGGAAAGAAACATTGCCTGGTCCCATATTAGCCTCATAATCACCAGAGTGTTCAAGTTCATTGTTGGAGCTGTTGTGCCAATCCATCTCACCAAGCGTCTCCCAACCCCTCGTTGGCTCTGTACTGGATCAATCATGATGTCCTTCTCTAATGATTGATCCCTCTTGATGATGTGTCCAAAGCAAGTGAGTCAGACAGTGTTCTGTTGTGATCTGTAAGGTTTTCATTAGCTAATTTTTGGAAGGAGGTCACCAGGCCTTTTTCCCTAGCCTTTCTTAGTCTGGAAGCTGCACTGAAACCTGTCCACCACAGATGACACTGCTGGTATTTCAAATAAATACTGGTGGCATAGCTTCCAGCATCACAGCTATGTGCAAACTACCACAGTGTGACAAACTGACAGACGAGTGGTGGTACAGCTAACTAATCACTCGCGAATTCTAATTACCTGCTAGTTTATGTCTGAGGTAAGGGACCTCTTTTAAGGAACTTTAACAGGTATGTAAAGAACCCTTTTGGTGGTTATAGGGTCTATGTAGATTGAGCTTATTCAGCTATTAAGTACATTTTTAATGTAAAAATTTTTGTTTATAGTGTGACTTCCTTCTTATTCCCAGCCCTTCAATGGCCCTTGATGATTCTGCACAGCGTTTGAGAATCATCAAAGAAAACATTAATATCAGGGTGGTTTTCATTAAATCTGTTATTTTATATTAATACTTAAAAAACTGACATTTCATATTAAGTAAGATATGTAGTGTAACTCTCAGCCAAATCACTTTATCCTGATAATGATTTTTGGATAAATGAAAGTTCATTATGCTACCTCTCAGATTATTTTTGTCTATTAAGAATTTTAATTGGATTTTAAACGTGATAAGTACAACACAGTGCTTTGGGTTGACGTTCACTTTGTGTGGTGCTTCAGGGTGCCCTTGTCATCTGTCTATGATGGTTCAGTGCTTCTGTGGTGTCAGTCGGTCATGAAATTTTTTCTAGAATTAGCAGGACCACAGGGTGCCAAGAGGCAATCACATTTTATTTACATAAAACTTTCCTTTGATAAGGATTATTGTAGCTTTGTCAAAATGAGCATTTTCACCTTTGAAATGGGGACTGGCAGTCTGTGTCACGTTTTTCCTTGTATAAAATGGAAGCCATTTATGAAGGTCGTGCCTTGTGGAAAGGCTGATGTTCCACACCTGGTCAGAGGTTTCTTGGGTACATTTTGATTTACCCCTGTTTGCCACACGTGTTGTAGAGTTCCAGAATAGCTAGTGTCCTTCCCTCATGGAAGAAACTATAAAGAGTAAAGGTGAGAAAGGTATGTATGTTTCCCATCAGGTGTCCACTGTAATCACCAGAATATTAAATTACATGTACTCGTAAAGAATATAAAATTATGCATAGCATTACGCTTGTTAACCTTGGGACCAGCCATTTAACCTACAACTGACCTGTCTGTGCCGGAAGCTAGGTGGATGCATCCCTGCTCTAAAAGTAAATGGTGGAATAGTCTCTGTTTAGTCCTACCTTGCTATTGTCCCAGCAGCAGCCACACGTGGACTGTTTTTGATAAGGTGCAGGCCACTGCTCCATTTCTGTTGCTGCAGAAAACACCTCATGTCCTAGCCTTCTTCTCAGTGTTGGTCTCTGTTATCCTGTAAAGGAGAGCCAGCTGAGTAGTATGCCAACCGTTTTCCACTGAGGAGCCTTCCGGTCTTAGAGCATGTGTGTCATTTAATGGGAAAGTAAGTCTCTAAAAAAAAAAATCCAGCCTGAAACGCTTCTTCATTTAGCTTTGCTGGCGCTGGGTTGCTAGGCAGCAAGTTTTCACATAAGAGAAAAATAAATGTCTTAAACCAGAACAACAACAACAATCAAACTGCAAACTTTATGTCTGCCTGAGTACTGACTGTTCAGTGCAGAAGTCAATATCCCACAACAAAAATGTTGACAATTTTGAGGTGATTTTTTTTTTCTTCTGGTTTTCATGAATGTTGGCTTCTTTGGCACTGCCACAAAAACTTGCTTTACTGCTATATTTTTTTTCTCAACAGGGCCTAGTATTTTCTAGAGTGTTCATAAAGAGCCTTTAAAAGCACAGAAAACTTTTCTGTTTTTCTTTCTCCTTTCTTGAAGGAGAGAAGGAAAATAATAATGACATTGTCTTCTAATTTCTGCTTTTTTTCATTAAGCTGCGCCATCGGAAGTCTCTGTGGGTGATAAAAAGCAGCTTTGTAAATTGTAGTGCTTTTCCCTAGGGACAGAGTGTCTTGATAAGGGAACATTTGGGAGACAAGGGTTTTTTATTCTGCAGCATCAAATGTCCAGTACATACAAAGCAAGGAGTTCTGGTGGTACAACAGTTAAGCACTTTGCTGTTAACCGAAAGGTTGGCAGTTTAAACCCACACAGTGGCTCCATAGGGGAAGACCTGGTGATCTGCTTCCATAAAGATTAAAAAGCAAAAAACAAACTCATTGCCATTTCGACTCATAGTGACCCGATAGCGCAGAGTAGAACTGCGCCATAGGGTTTCCAAGGCTGTAATCTTTACAGAAGCAGACTGCCACATCTTTCTCCCATGGAGTGGCTGGTAGGTTCAAACTGCTGACCTTTTGGTTAGCAGCCCAGCCTAGAAAACACAATGAGACTGTTCTACTCTGTCACATCGAGTCGCTATTAGTTGAAATTGACGTGATGGCACCTAACAACAGCATATACAAAGTGCTCAGGCTGTCTCCAGTAATTGAAGGTCTGCAAAAAAAAAGTGGGGAATAGGTTTGTTCTTTGTTGTCTAAGAAAGCATACTCAGTATAAGTGAGTAGAACTTGCTGGGGATGAATATTTTTTCAAAGGATGGAAGAATTTCATAATAGTATTAATAATGAGAATGTGTTCATGTTAGACACGGATTGTGGCATGTGGGGAAGAATTGGAATAAAGTTAGCAGACATATGAGGCCCTTGCCACTCTGGAATTCTCTGCCCAGGTTTCTGGAGATGCAAAGATGGAAAGATAGGCTCTCAGAGCCTAGCTCGGTGCCTGGAACTTGGAATTAAATCAGTATTTGTAGAATGAAGAATTATGATGAGGAATATGTTCCTTTTGTTCATCCCATTTTTATGTTGTTTATATTCTCAGAAACATTAAGAGTATTTGGAAGGGACATATAAGAATCAAAGGGTGCGGGTGGTGTAATGGTGATTGTGTAAATCAGCTGGAGAGAAGGAACCATCAGATAGATGCCTTTCCATTAGTGGGCCTGCTAATGTGGGGTGCCTGGCTTTTGCATGAATGTAGTGCCCATTCTTTTTTTTTTTTAAATAAAGATAATCAGCTTTCAGAGCTGTCTCTTTTCCTCCATATCTTTCAGACTATATTATAATTAGATATAATAATTACATAATAATAATTATAATAGTCAGTATTGGTAGAGAGACAATTATGTTCCAGGCGCTGGGGTCCATTCCTTATATGACATGTTATTAAATGCTGAAATACTCTATAAGGATCCCTGGTGGCGCAGTGGTTAAGCACTTGGCTGTTAACTGAAAGGTCAACAGTTCGAACCCCCCAGCTGCTCTGCGGGAGAAAGATGTGGCAGACTGCTTACATAAAGATTACAGCCTTGGAAACCCTATGGGGCAGTTCTACTCTGTCCTGCAGGGTCGCCAATGAGTTGGAATCAACTTGTTGGCAATGGGTTTGGTTTGAATAGGCAGTATATCATAATGTAACCAAGTGAGCTCTAAAATAAACCTCCTTGGGTTGGAATCTCAGCTCCACCAAGTCGTGTGACTTTGGGTAGCCTATTTAATCTCATTGTATGTCAATTTCCTTATCTGTAAAATAGGAATAATTAAAGTACCTACCTGATGTTGTAAGATTGAAGTAAGCTAATCTATGTAAGATTCTGATATCATTGTTCCTTTACCAGTGAGGAAAGTGAAGCTCAGTGAGGTTCAATACTTGCTCATGGTTATAGGACTAGAAGGTGACTGAGCTGAGATTTAAACCCAGTCTGTTTCCAAGTCTATTCCATTAACTCCTACATTGTCGCTGTCTGATAATGTGTATATAAATATACCCATTTTATATTAAACAACTGTAATGACTTGTTTCCGTTTTAAGGGAGTGAAGGGGTTGAATGATGGTTCTAGGAAAGCAAATCCTCTCAAATGGCTATTTTTCCTCCCCTCACATTGCTTTCAGTTTGCCGTCTCAAACGTGACATACACCCCTCTTCTTAGAGCCGTTCTCTGGTCAGCTCATTGTCCTTGTTAAGCCTCTCAGATTCACTTTTGTTAGAAGTTTTAGCTAAGCTGTGGTTATCCTCATCATCATCCTCGTCTTCATTGCCATCAGTATAATTTGTATATATATTAATCGTATGCCTACCATTTATTAAGCAGTCAAACGTGCTCTGTTACTTTACATCATGATCTTGTTTAATGTCCTGCTCGACAACCCTTTGAGGCAGATGTTATTATTATTTTTCTCATTTTGCAAATGAGGAAACCGGGGCTTAGGTTAAGACGTTTCCCAAGGTCATACAGCTGGTGAATGACAGGGCTGGGATTCAAACCCAGGACTGCCTGGCTCTGGAAATAGAGCGCTTAAGCCCTAGACTTTATTGTTACTCCTTCAGTTCTCAATATCTTTAACCAAAAGGCTTTCTTCTCTTCATTGTCACTGTCCCACAGCCTGGGTTACTAGAATCTGATCCTCAGAAACAGCAGATAGGGAATATTTGTGGATTGAACTAACTCACTGCAAATAGAATATTTTGATAAGTCTCAAATGTATTTTCAGAAATCTAAAATTACACAAAACAGTATAAGTGGGAAAATATACACAGGAAGCATCATTTCAATAATATCCTAAGAGCTGATTTTTCTAAAATATAAGCAAGAATACTAAGAATAAACTATATGCTTTTACTTATCAAAACTTGGAATGAAAAATGATAAAAGGTTATTGTAATACACTGTGTATATAGTTGAAGCATGTACTATAATAATATTTGCATCAAACTAGTATACTTCCAGAAATAGTTTTTTTCTTCTTCTTTTTTCCTGAAAACATTTTCTGCTACTTCATAAGCAGGCAGGGGAGGGAGAGTGGGATGTTGTTGTTCTTTTTTTTTTTTTTAAATTTTTTACCATACAAAAATGTATACATACATTGTTATGTGACTAATTGCTCTCCCCATACTGTGACAGCACACTTCTCCTTTCCACCCCTGATTCCCCATGTCCACTCAACCAGCTCCTAACCCTCTCTGCCTTCTCATCTCACCTCCGGACAGAAGCTGCCAGATTAGTCTCTTGTACCTACTTGAGCTAAGAGGCACAGTCCTCACGAGTATCACTTTATATCCTGCAGTCCAGTCCAATCCCTGTCTGAAGAGTTGGCCTTGGAAATTGTTTTAGTTCTGGGCTGATAGAGGATCCAGGGGCCATGCTTTCTGGGGTTCCTTCAGTCTCAGACCATTAAGTCTGGTCTTCTTACTAGAATTTGAGTTCTGCACCCCACCTCTCTCCTGCTCCATCAGGGACTTTCCATTGTGTTCCCTGTCAGGGCGGTCATTGGTGGTAGCCGGGCACCATCTAGTTCTTCTGGTCTCAGGCTGATGAAGTCTTTGGTTTATGTGGCCCTTTCTGTCTCTTGGGCTAATACTTTTCCTTGTGTCTTTTGTGTTCTTCATTCTCCTTTACTCCAGGTGGTTGGGACCAATTGATGCATGTTAGATGGCTACTTGCAAGCTTTTAAGACTCCAGACGCCACTCACCAAAGTAGGATGTAGAACATTTTCTTAATAAGCTTTGTTATGCCAGTTGGCCTAGATGTCAGTCTTCTTTTATACTCGATTCACAGCCACTTCCCCTTTTTTACTTCCCTCTGGGCCCTTCCTCAGTCTGCAGTACCCCGTAGTTGTTTAGTGCAAGTATTTTCTATGCGACAGCACAGCCCTCTGAGAACTGCTAACTGTAGGGATGGACCCCTCTAGCCGTGTTTCTAAGACTTGGTGCTGCTCCTTGCTATGGGTTCAGCATTGACAGAAGAGTAGCAAAAAGTGTTGAAATAGCAAATACATTGTTATATATACATATGTAACGCAATAAAAAAAAGTTAAAGCAAAACAAAACCAAAACCCAAGAACCATGCTCTGAAGAGGAAAATAGCCGCAAATGAGGATGAATATATCCTCTGTGTGTGAATTAGCATACCAGTATTCTTAGTTTACTCAAAATTAAATTTACTCAAAATTATATTCAAGTATTATTTATGAGAATAAATTATGGATTTGAGTCACTCTAAAATGCAAAAGAAATGTTAACAAATGTGTTGTGATTTTGAGAAGGAAAATGGAAAGCTTAGAGAAAGGGTCAAAATCTAAAACCAAAACCAAACCTGTTGCTGTCAGGTTGATTCCAATTCACAGCAACCCTCTAGGACAAAGTAGAACTGCCCCATAGGGTTTCCAAGAAGTGGCTGGTGGTTTTGAACTGCTGATCTTTTGGTTAGTAGCCGAGCTGTTAACCACTACTCTACCAGGGCTCCAGGGCCATATTAGCATAGGTATATTTAAAGGCAGAAATAATAAGTTTCTGTTACATAGTTTTAACCATATTTGTATTGCCCAATAATGGATTTGGCTTTTATAATTAACAATAAAAAACAAAATTCCATGGGAATTATTTTTTTAAAAATGTAGCCTGTCTGGATTCTGGGCTGAGTCAGTCTCTCTTCTAGAAATTTAGAATTGGGATATGGAGAAGCCAAGCCAGATACCTGTGAGATTGTACCTGGGTATTGGGGCTAAAGATAACCCTATGATGGAGCCCATACAGACAGAGCCCAAGAAGGAAGTCTGCTGAGAGAAGATCAGGAACCTCTTTAGAAGAGAGATGCAGAGGTGAAAAATTGAGAGTTGTTGCCTTAACTCTTGATGCCCTGAGTTCAGGGCAGACTTGAGTTCCAGCCCTTTCTACTTCCTGCCGATTCTTTTTAATAAATCCCCTTTTACTTATGTCAGCTTGACAAGGTTTTGGATACAATTAAATCATCCTTCAGGCAGCTTTTTTACTTTTGTGTGAGAAGATATAGCATGCGAGGTGTCTGTAATTTGATAATTTACAGATTTACAGTTTATTCATTGACTTTAACTCAGTTTAGTTAATATCTTATTTCCTTCAGGTATCTCCTGCATGTCCCTGAGGCTAGCATCTTCTTAGACCCAGTCCTAATGAAAACAGATGATGTCTTGCCAACATAGTTTTAGGTGGAAACTGGTCCATTAAAGCAACCCAAACCTGAGACAATTGCTCTAGTTCTCTAACTTCATGATGACTCATAGCAACCCTGAAGGACAGAGTAGAACTGACTCATAGGGTTTCCAAGACTGTAAATCTCTCTGGAAGCAGACTGCCACATCTTTCTCCCAAGGAGCGGCTGGTGGGTTCCAACTGCCAATCTTTTGGTTAGCAGCCACGTGCTTAACCACTGTGCCACCAGGACTCCTTAACTTTACGACTAGAACTTGTTTAACTCCCTTCTTCAGTTTTCTCTTCTTAGACCAAGATTTAAGCCAGAAATAACTTTTCCTCAACTCTCACATAATTCCTTTTTTCTAGACATTTTCCAAGATCTTGGTACCCATGTCTTTCCCTCCTGCATGTTCCCACATCTTCTGGCTCGTTGGACCTCTGGTCTGCCATTCTGTCATTAGTTAGCATTTAAAGTCCACCTGATGTCTGACATCTTTCTGTGTATCTACAGCAGCAATTCTGGAGCTTTATTAGATGATGACCCACTTTGAAAATTTAATGAAGGCTTTGGATCCTGTCCCCAGAAAAGTGTATATACAATTTCAGGAAGTTTGGAAGTTCCCAGGTTAGGAACCCAGAAACATGTAGAAAGCAAGAGCTGTAGTATAATCCATGAGAGGTTAGGGACCAGAACATGTTGTCACCTTCAGGCTTTCTTGTCTTTTGCCATTGTCTGTTTCCTGGGGCTTCCAAGTAGGAACTGGGAGGGGAGGAGCAAGGGATATCACTCATTCCAGATTCAAAGCTTTATTCCGTCAGTGAAACTATATTGTTCCTGTTCCCTAGCTGGAGCCAGCCACTGAGGAAACCCATTATTAAAAAAAAAAAATCCTCAGTTCAGTCATGAGAGGTTTGAGCTCACACTGAAGGACCTTCTGCTTAAATAACAAAAAGACTGCTGCTCTCCATTATTTTGAGATATGATGGTATTAAGGAGTCCTGCTAGCACAGTGGTTAAGTGCTCAGCTACTGACTAAAAGGTCAGCAGTTTAAATCTACCAGCTGCTCTGCAGGAGAAAGATGTGGCAATCTGCTTCTGTAAAGATTACAGCCTTGAAAACCCTGTAGGGCAATTCTACTCTGTTGTGTAGGGTTGCTAAGAGTTGGAATCAACCCAATGGCAATGGGTTTTTTATGATGGTATTGAGCCTTCTGCCTGAGTGAGGTAGAGGGAAGGAATTGACTTGGGAGCAATTAACTTGAAGAAGCCTCTCTGTCCAGGTTGGATTTTCACAGTGCAGCCTCCTTGTCTTATTTGAATTCTTCTGAATTTCCTAGAAATCAAAAACATTCTGAGGTACCACTGCTGCATTTAGTTAGTGATGATAACTGATAAGTGATCACATGCTAATTTCTTAGCTCCTGTAGCTTCAGAACTACTAACATCTTGCTTATTAATGAGTGTTTTAAAAACGGCTAAGTTAAGGGTTGACAGTCTTCTGCTCTTGCACATTGGGGCATAGGAGTTCCACTTCTGTTCACCACATACCGCCGCCAGTTGCTGTTGAGTTGATTCTGACTCATGGCGACTCCATGTGCGTCAGAGTAGAACTGTGTTCCATGGGGTTCTCAATGGCTGATTTTTCAGATGTAGATCACCAGGACTTTCTTCCAAGGCACCTCTGGGGTGTCTTGAACCTCCAACCTTTTGGTTAGCAGCCAAGCATGTTAACTGTTTGCACTACCCAGAGACTCCCTATTTCTGCTATACTTCCATTAATACCGCAATTGCCACCATAACTAAGGCCAGAGTAGGTAAAATGGCTACTTGATGAAACAGGCCTCTGCAGAGTATTCTTCAAACAGAAGATGTCTTATTAAGTCTAGTCCCTTCTCTGGGTGTCCCCAAAACCAGCACCAAAGAGCCCTGGTGGTGCAATGGTTAAGTGCTGTTTGAACCCACCCAGCAGTTCTACAGGAGAAAGACCTGGTGATCTGCTTCTGTAAAGATTACAGCCAAGAAAACCCTATGGGGCAGGTCTACTCTGTTATATAGCGTTGCTATGGATTGGAATCAACTTGATAGCACACAACAACAACAACAAAGACCATCGCCACATTCAGAGATTCTCCAGAAGGACTCGCGGGACTCAGTATATAGTCGTACTTACAGCTAAGATTTATTGCAGCAATGTAGTAAGGACACACAGCCAGATCATAAGAGAAAAAGATGCAGGTGGAATGTGGAGGAATCCCTGTGCAGGCTTCCTTATGTTCCCTTCTTCCTAGGAGGGTCACACAGAGCACACTCTTCCCCAGGCTACACAAATGCAGCGGTGTATCTGCCATGTTTCTTCCTGAGATAGCCTACTAGAGACTCAGTACCTACTAGAGACTCAGTGCCCAAGGTTTTCACTGGGATCTTCTTATCGGTTCAATAGTTTCCGCCTAAAAGATACGTTGAAGTCCTAACCCCTGTTACCTGTGAACATGACCTTGTTTGAAAACAGGGTCTTTTAAGATAGAGCAGGGTGGTGTCTTACAAAAGAGGAGAATAGGCACAGGGAGTTGTTACCACAGTGGTGGGTCTGAGCTGCCTGCCACAGAAGCCAATACTGAGACGGGTGAGGTGAGTGGCAAGAGTGTTTTATTGTATATCAATATACAGGAGACAGAGGGGAATGAGCTCCTCCAAAAGACCTGTCTCTCCACTGGGGAAAAAAAGCCATAATCTTGTCTATATAAAAACTTGCAGCCAGTTTCCAATGGGGAGACAGGTCTTTTGGAGGACCTGCCTCTCCACTGGGGGGGGGGGGGGGGGCGGAAACTATAATCTTGTCAATATAAAAACTGTCAGCCAGTCTCCAGTGGGGAGACAGGCCTTTTGGAGGAGCTTATTCCCCTCTGTCTCCTGTATATTGATATACAGTAATACACTCTTGCCGCTCACCTCACCCCTGTCTCAGTATTGGCTTCTGCGGCAAGCAGCTCAGACACACCATTGCGGTAACAGAGTTAGAGGAGGAAGGGCATGTGAATACTGAGGCAGACACAGCTGCCATCCAAGCAATGCTAAGGATTGCCTGGAGCCACCAGAAGCTAGGAGACCATCATGGAACAGTTTCTGTCTCAAAGCCCTCAGAAGGAATCAACATGGACAATACCCTGATTTGGAATTCTAGTCTCCAGAACTGTGAGGTAATAAATTTTTATTCTTTAAAGCCACCCACTTTGTGGTGTTTTGTTGGGGCAGCCCTAGGAAACTCAGGCTGGTTGCGTAGGCATCTTTTGCCTAACACGAACCAAAATTCCAGACTCCCAGAAGGAAAACAGATGTTCAGCATAAACCACATTGTTTATACAAACAATTTAGGTGCAGTGGGCCATCCTGATCATTTAGGGAAAGTTTTACATCAGTGTAGGGAACTGTTTACTAGCCAAGTTCCAGAAGCCAGGCAAAGGCCAGCCTTGCGAGTGGGCCTTTCTAAGGATAGCAGTCTCAGGCCTGCTGTGTTAACTCCTTACTGAGATCTGGGTATTTTTCCACTTGCCACAGCAATGAACTTGGTGGCAGAGGTGACGATGAAGTCCTACTTCTCTTTCAAGGGCTTTCTGTGTCATTGAGATCCAAGGCATTTTTTCTATTGCTTTGGAAGTGTCTCCCCCATTTTGTCAGGGAAGGTGCATTGTCAGCCACATTAAAAAGTGCATGACTGACTTTATTGAGGAGCATGGGAATCTTGAAGAATGTGGTCAGTACAGGTTAAGTAAATTACAAGCCGTTCAGCCTTGTCTCACTGGATTAATTTGGCACAGGATGAAAAGTCCCTCAAAAGCCCTCCTTGTTTTAGCTTTCCAGTTGGTTGATTTCTCCTTGAGAGTGACTCCAAAGTCAATCAGTTCTGTTAGCTTTTTTCTGTTTTCGTCCTTAAGCTCTGTTGAGTGCTGCCATTGGGTTCCCACATTTTCTGGAGGAACAAAATGCTGACACATCTGTCCTGCCCTCTCACCTCTGCATCTGGTTAAACTCCTTCCTTACCTCAGCCTGCGCCTGGTATATCTGGGTGGTCCTGAGGCCCTTCAGGTCTGCTCCCTATTTATCATCTGGAAGGGTTCTCAAAAAAAACCCTTTTAATAAACACTTTTAAAAAGTCTGTGGAAACAGATAATGGTGATAGTTGAACAACATGATGAAGAATTTTGAAATAGCAAGTGCTTTGTTGCATATATATTTACTACAATAAAAACAAAAATTGGTTCATCTGTACTCTAAGCTCACTTCATTATAGTGATGATTGAAATCAAACTTACTTGCAAACACACACACACACACACACACACACACACACGCACGCACAACTCTCTAGTTTTCTGCCGGTGTTTCACAGGGGAGCTTGCCATCAATTTAGTACCCTCTTCTTCCCTCCATGAGCTATCTCATTATCATTATTTCTTCTCATGTAAATATTTGTAGAATGATTCTCTTTTTTCACATATTAACAAGTCAAACTAAAACTAGACCCTAATTCTTAGTGATTTGGGGCAGGGTTTGGTTTTTATTTTTGTGTCACAGGTCTTCTCTTGATCAGGTAGCGATGAATTCTGTTGGTCATTATTTGGTATTGTATAAATGTTTTTTGTTACTGTAAAGATGCAAGTATCAAGAATTCTAGAGTAGAGTAAAACCTAATCACGTAAAGCTTCCTAAAGATTTGTACTTAGTCTGGGATTTGCTTCAACATAATTTTATGGGTGGGAGTATAGATGAACCAAGATCAATCATGAGTGACTGTTGTAGCTAGGTGGTGTGTACATAGGGGTTCCTTATGTTATTCTTTTTACTTGTATATATATATTTGAAATACTTTATAATAAATTTTAAATAATGTGATATTTGGCATTGGCACCCTTTCTTTTTTTGCAATTATGAACTCAGTAACAAACATTTATTAGGTCCCTCCTACATGCCTTGCACTATATGGCCAGGCACAAAAGATTAGGGAAGAAAAAAAAAGCACTTCTTACTTCCTAGAAGTTCTGTGTTTAGTGAGAAAGATAACAGTGCAGCTAACTATGACACAGCCAGGGATGGCCTGAAGATTGTGTGTTTGAATTTGAGCCCTGTGAGAAGCCTTGTAGCTTTCTTTGTCCAAAGCTAAGTTCAGACTGTTTGTACACTGTGAGGACTTAGTCTACTAGGCATCTCACTCAACTTAGCTGTTTCTTCAGAAGATATTTACCTGTTTCATTCACAGCAGTGAGCCAGGCCTGCAGGGGATATAATAGATATAAAAGGCAAGATTCCTTTTCCTAAGCATTCAGCCTGCTTAGGGAAGAGGTGAGCACTCAGGGCTTACAGAGCACGTAGTGTTCCAGACAGTGCCTAGCTCTGCTTCATACGAACCATGACTCAGTCAGCCAACCCTGAGAGGTAGGTAGTATTGGTTTGTTGCAGTTTATAGATAAACTGGAGAAGCTGATGCTTGGAGAGTTGAAATTAACTTACCCCAGGTCACATAGCTTTGTTTATTCATTTATCACTACTTTGTTCCAGAAAGGATTTCAGATGGTTAAGCCACACAGTTAGAAAGTTCCTTGTGGTTTTTCTGCTATCCCAAGAAAAACAAGACTGTATTTTTTTTTTTTTCTTTTTAAGCTAAATGACGCATAGTGTTTTAGTCAATATTACTACGTGGATGGCTCCAAGTTTAAATTGTACAAAAGTGCTTATGTATGTCTGTGTTGGAATGTGTGGGAGTAAGAAAGGAAATCCCTTTGATTTCATGAAGTCATGAGCTTTATATAGTCGCCTGAGCCACACATGCCAGTGCCTGGTTGTGTGCATAAGAAAGTTCTTCTTATTAATCATTGCACAGCTGGTGTGCTGTTTGTTATCCTTATTACTTATTCTTAATTACCAAAAGTGCACATGGGCTACAGACTGGATTGTGCCAAACCAAATCTCTAAAGTAGTTGGATAATAGGTTCTGAAGAAGATTTATAATCCTTTGTAAATGATAATAATTCTGTACAGGTTCATATAGAAGAACAGTGTACACCAGAAACTCACAAAATCTGGATCGTAATCTCGAGTTTATATTATTCTCAGTGTCCACCTCCTGCTCTCTTTAATTTGCTGCTAAATCAGCTTTTCACATATTGAAGAAGGAATTTATTTGTAGGCTCTCCTTGCTTTGGTAATTGTTTTTCTCTCCCTACCTCAGCAATAAGTAAAAGTCGAGCCGTTCTTTCTCCTAGTGAAAGCTTCAAACACTTACTTCTCTAAAATGCCATTTCTATTTAAGTGGAAATGGGGGGAAATGACAGCTAAGATGATTAGTCATCATTTTCAAAATTTAATGAAGCAATTAGGTCATTTGTGTCTAATGTGCTAATACACACCGAGTATGCTGTGCTTATTGATGGATTGATGTGGAAGGGTCCTTGGATTGATCATTGTTTCTTGTATATAATCATGTATTCAGTGGTTCTTGCAGGAATATTTCCTACATTGCCCAGGGCCACACACACATCTGCTGTTTAGCTTGTTTGGACATCTGCCGTGGCTTTATCCATATTTCATGTAACTTAAAGAAAAGTCCGTTACTTTATTATTCAGATGAATCCAACCTGTTGTAAATTGTTCCAATTCTCCATTGTTTCCCATTCTTGGCTGCCTTCCTATTCATTACTCCAGGTCAGTGATTCTTAACCAGTTCTTATGTTGCATATACCCCTTTGAGAATCTGATGAAAGATAACAATCCCACTGTCATGGATTGAATTGTGTCCCCCCAAAATACATGTCAACTTGGCTAGGCCATGATTCCCAATATTGTGTGGTTGTCCTCCATTTTGTTATTTGTTGTAATTTTCCTATATGTTGTAAATCCTAATCTCTGCCTGTGGTTAATGAGGTAAGATTAGGCTATGTTAAAGAGGATTAGAACATGATGAAACACCCTTCCTCAGGTCACATCCTTGATCAGATGTAAGGGGAGTTTCCCCGTGGTGTGGCTTGCATCACCTTTTATCAAGAGATAAAAGGAGAGAGAATCCAACAGCAACATAGGGACTTCATGACGTCAAGAAAGATGCACAGGGAGCAGACCGCATCCTTTGGACTAGGGTCCCTGCACTGAGAAGCTCCTAGATCAAAGGAAGATTGATGACAAGGACCTTCCCTCAAAACTGACAGATAGAGAAAGCATTCCCCGGGAGCACCGTGAATTCGAACTTCTTGCCTCCTAGACTGTGAAAGAATAAATTCTGTTTGTTAAAGCCATCCACTTGGGTATTTCTGTTATAGCAGCACTAGATAAGTAAGATGCCTACTTTCTAAAAAAATTACCAATGCATATGAACCATTTACATAAGATTTTAAGGCATATATGAACACTGAAGTATATGTATGGATCTTAGTCAGGAACCCCTACTCTCAGTGAAATAAACCTGGGTGATACTAAAACAATTTAATAAAAATATGTGACCCAATTACACAATGTGGAAAATGGGGAAAGAATAGTGAATCTTACCAAATTATGCATTCCCGCATACTTATAATGTATTAGTTTTTACTTATGTATTGCAAGTATTATTTATTGTCCATTTGTTATCTAAAACAAATGTCAGATATATACTTTAAATTGACAGAGTAAAGACTGATCTCAAAATCTTACACTATAAACCAAAAATAGGTTAAAAGGAAGAAAAACAAAACAAAAAAACACCCTGGTAACAGTCATATGGAAGAAAAGACTAGAGACAAGAAAATGAAGTTTCCAAAGATTTCCAAGGTCCATCTCAGTTTTACACCTTACTTTACCTTCCACAGAAATGATTTGGAACAGATATATATGCAAAATCCTCAAAACTGCCCTTTTGGAGGGAAATGGAGGAGATTGTTTGGGTCACCTTGGGTAAAGACTTGAAACTTCCACAAAAGTGGAAGCTCCTTCTGACCATGCTGTCATCAGAGAAAGGAGAATAGCTGGAGTATTATATATTGGGAATTCCTCTGTGGTCAGTACTCTCTAGCAATAAACAGAAATTCAGTCAAACAAAAGACTAAAACTGAAATTAAATGAAACAAGAGCTTCTGCAAGAGAGGAAGATGGGAAAAATGAATCTTGAGAGTAGAGGAGGAAATTTCATTTCCTATCCTGATAACATTCAGTGTGAGCACCCAGAAGTTGCCATCTCATACCTGGTCCATTTTCTGCCTTGAGAATGACAGGAAGTGGTTTCCAGAGACTTTCTGGTGGGGCTAAAGGGCCAGGGCCCTGCTGGAATAGTGTACAGACAGACGGGATAGTGAGTGCAAGCCATGGATGTTTTGGCAAAACCACAGAGATGGGGGCAAAGACTTGGTTGCATGCAGACCTGTCTGAGCCTTGTCCTTCTCATACCTGTTCCCTCAGGCTTCAGAAAATGGGGCAGGTAAAACTATAGTGCATAGAAGAAGAAAACACAGACATCAAAAATAAGGAAGAAGTTCAAGGAGATGTCATTCATAGTGCATTGGCATAAATAGACTATCTTGAAAAAGCTATCCATGTTAAACATTAGTATAATGGAAACCAACCAGTCAACCAAGAAAATTCAACCAATCAGCCAACATGGAATTTATGTGAATATGTTGAAGCAGGAGAGAAAGGGGAAAAAATATAAACTACACATAAAGAATCTATTCTGGAAAAAATACTGATCTAAGGAAGAGAAGAAGTGAACTTGCTAAATTTTCTCTCTATAAAACCACAAAACCAAAGCCATTGCCACTGAGCTGATTTCAACTCATGGCAACCTTACAGGACAGACTAGAACTGCCCCATAGAGTTTCCAAGGAGTGGCTGGTGAATTTGAACTGCTGACCCTTTGTTTAGCAGCTGTAGCTCTTAACCACTGCGCCACCAGGGCTCCCTCTATAGAAGAACTAAATATTTATTCGGTAAAACAGGAGCTCAAAAATAATGTGACTAAAGAGGACCTTTTAAAGGAGCTTGCTGAGTTAAGGAAACAGATTGACACCTAAAACAACAGTTGAAAATCAATTTGAAATGGAAATGAATCAATAGTTAAACAACAAATTACTACTATCGGTGAAAGAGTCACAGTCAATGAGAGGAGAAAGATGAAGGAAATCAGAGAAAACAGTAGATAAGGAGACTAAATTTGACCCAGCAAAAGGCATTGTCTTTACTCAAGTACAGAAGCAAATATATAGAACAGAAATAATTGTAATGATGAAGCAGAAGAGATTTTTTTTAATCAAAAGGAAGACATAATCTGATCAAAGAATTCACTGAATATCAGGAAACATCAATACCGAATTCTAAGTCATTCAAAATTATCCACACAGAGATAGACTATGGTTGTTGGATTTTAAGGAAAAGGAAAAATCTGTTGTTGTTTGTTGCCTCATATTTTCCAACAGCAATTCAGAAGACAATGAAGCAATGCTTATAGGTCCTGAGTGCCTATTTTTGGCCTCAAAGATAAATCCCAAATTTCAAAAGGCAGAAATAATAGAGACCACTTTTTCTCATCCATAATACTCTAAATCTAGAAATTCACAACATAAATAATAATAGAAGCAAAAACTGTCTCTAATTAGCTGGAAATTTAAAAATGTTCATGCTTCTTGGATCAAAATAGACATTTAAAAATTGTGGAGTGTCTAGAAAAAATATTATGAAAACAACAAACATATCAAAACTTAAAGGATATGGCAAAACTATGTTCTTAGAGAAATGTATAGCTTTAAATAACTGAATAACTAGACCAGAAAGAATGAACTAAACTAAGCATCCACCCCCCCACAAAATAAAAGAATAAATATAGAAGCAGAAATTAATGAGTTAGAAGATTATGGTAGCATTTGTACATACATTCTACATTTTTACGGGGTTGGGGGACATAAAATAATACAGATACACCATGGGCTAGGCTAGTCAAGCAAAACAGGCAGGGGTGAGGGTGGAGAGCAGACTCCCTTTCTATATATAAATAGAAACAAATGCGGAAGTAACCATAGATTACACAGTGCACATAATCTAAAAAATCTGAATGAAATAACAATGAAAGAAACAAAAATTTTCAGAGCTATCATCATTTTGCAAAAAGCACCAGGCTCAGATGTTTTCACAGGTGGATTCTTTTAAACTTGGAAGAAGCAATTAAATCTGTTGATACTGAAACTTATCCACAACATCGTGAAGGAAGGAAAGCTTCAGATTTCTTTCCTGATGCCAGCAGGGCACTAATGCTAAAGCCTGTCAAAGGTAGAGTTGTAGATCAGTTTTACATGTGAATATTATGCAGAGATCTTAAATAAAACATCAGCAAGTAACAGTTAGCCATACATTAACAGTATAGTATTTCACTAAGTTGGGTTCATCCCTGAAATACAAGAGTGGCTCAATATTGGGAAATACATCAGTAGAATCTAAGATACTCTTAAGTTAAAGGAGAGAGTCTTTCAGCAGATGCCCAGAAGCATTTGACAAAATTTATATTGATTCCTAATATAATACTTTAATAAAGCAGAAATTGTGGCTACTTTTTAGAAATGATTTAAAAATATGTGTTTTAACCTGTAGGTTAAAATTCTGTTTAATTGTTGAAATGCATAAAATGTTGAAAACAACTCAGTGGCTCACTGTTACTAATTATTGTTCTAGAAGTACTAGATGAGAAAAGAGAGAAAACAACAGTTGATGTAAAAATTAGAAGGGGAAAATTTGCATTATTTAAAGATATGTTTGTATACATAGATAGCCCCAGAGAATACACTGAAGACCTATTAGATATATTATTCATTAAGATGGAAGATTTAAAGTAATTATGAAAATCGATAGCTTTCTGATATGTAAGAGTCAAAAACATAAATGAAAGAATAGGCCCTATTATCAGTATCATCCCAAAAGGTAAATTACCTGACTGTAAGCCTAAATCAAGAGAACACCTATATTCCACTAAAAGACATGAGAAAAGTCTCTTTGGGAGGAGGAAACAGTGGTTTTGTGTACTACTAGTGGGAGAGTGAATTTGAGCAACCCTTCTAAGTTTGGCAGGGTCCAGCAAAACTTAAAATGTCCTTATGCTTTGAGAGCAATCTCTCTTCTACAAAATACTCTGAAAAATTTGTAGAAATGTAGAGCATGTTCACTGCCACATTGTCCCTTAAAGAAAAATCAGAAACAAATAGCCTTCAGTGTGAAGGGAGGAGGGTTAAACGAGTTATGTTATGAACCTAAGAAGAAATAACCTGTAGCCTTTTAAAAAGATAAAAGAGGTGGATTTGTAAATACTGATACTGATTGTGGTGGACATGCCCTAAGGTCATCCCCAATGATGCAGCTCTTGTATAAGTCCCTCACCTTGGGTGCAGATGGGACCTGTGGTTTGAATCTAGCCTATACAATATGGCAGAGGTGATGGAATGTCTTTCCTGTGATTATGTTTTGTTTTATAAGTCTCTGAATCAGCAGACAGGAAAGAGAAACTCTTCTCTGACCTTGACGAAGCAAGCAACCATGTTGTGAAGTACCTGTGGAGGGGCCACTTGGCAGGGAACTGAGGGTGGCTTTCAGCTGACAGCCAGTAAGAAGCTGAGACCCTCAGTCATCCAACCACAGGAAGTGAATTCTGCTTAACAACCTGGATGAACTGGGAAGCTTATTTACCCCTACTTGTGCCTCTAGAACGCAGTCTGGCTGACACCTTGATTGTGAGCTTGTGAGACTCTGAGCAGAGAACCCTGCTAAATCATGCACAGACTACTGACTCACGGAAACTTTGAAGTAATAAATGAATTGTTTTAAGCTGCTAAATTTGTGCTAATTTGTTATGTAGGAATAGAAAACGTACGTTGTTATAGAAAGAGCTCGAAGATACTGTCATCTTGTCTTACTTTGAATTAAATCCAAAATCTCATGCCACTTATCCAGTCATACCCTCACTTATTTCACTCCAGTCATCTTGCCTCTTTGTTATTCCTGGAATATGCCAGGCATGATTCTGATTTAGGGTACTTGCACTTATTCATTTATTCCCAATGTCTGGAACACTGCATGTCCCATGGAAGACACTCAGTTAACATTTGGATGGGTGATTAAAAATTGAGGTGCGGAACTGTATCTCTGTTATGATCCCTTGTGTGCTAAAATGCATATAGAGAAATTATATATTTGTAATATATATTATATAACATTTTATATATATTACATATAATATATATATTTATATATATAATTTTTATAAAATGGTTACAGTTTATAAAGACTTTTCATGTGCTTGTGATTGTGTGACATATTCTTCTTTTGGAAAGAGAAAACCAGAATAAATGGAATGTTAAGTTGAGATTACTGACTACTACAGGTTCTCAGTAAAACAAACAGGGTACCCCTTTGGCATGTTAACCATATACTGTGGGTATAATCAGAGCCCAAAGTGTGGCTGACTTGAAATAGAGGAAAGAGGGTGCTCCATTCTCAGCCTGGTACAGTGTGTATTTGCCAGGGGCCAGGGCAAGGGCTCCCTGCCCTGCAGAAAAGGGTGACAGGTCAGCTTGGCCTGCTTGCTCTAGAGTGAGGGGAATGAGTCACTTGGCTCAAATAGCTTGGTGAGAGTATCTTTTGGGGATAGGTATATATTTCTCTCTCATAGACTCATGGGTCAGCTATTCAGGCCTAGCCTGCGGTATTTGAACCCTTTTTAGAAAGTCCCAGGCTTAGTTTGCAAAACTTTGGTGACAGTAAATTCACTATCTCCCAAATTAACCTGTTCTAGATTTTCTTAACTACAAAAATTCAGGTTTTTTCCCCCATAGTCCTGTGACATAAGTGTTCTTGTGTTCTTAACCCATTAGTGCTGGTTTTAACCTCTGAGTCCAAATACAAGGCTAATCCCTCTTCTGTGTGAATACTATATTTAGAATTTGAGAATTGGTACTTTGGCCCTGCTGGGTTCCTCTTCCCCCCGCTTCCTTCAGCTGTATGAATTTTCCCACCTTCCTCTTCACACTCCTTTAGCAACACTTCTGTTTCTGTGTCTCTCTCATTGCAGAACTGAATGCAATGCCCGTGTGTGGTTCAGTCCGTAAGGAGTGGGATTAGGATTAGTGTCTTCATCTTCTATGTGTGCACTGTGTCTAGTAATCCTGTCCAAGACTTCACCAGCTTGCCAGTAATGACTTGTGGTAGCGTTGTTCTGGGCTTACTGTCCACATTGACATTTTCCTGCTATTACTGAGGCACATAGTTCCCATACTGTACATGTGCAGCTGCTTTTAAAAACATCTGTAGGGACTTGCTTATAGTATATTCTGTTGAATTCTGTATTGCTGGTTCATTTGTTTCCAACCTGTTGAAAGCTTCTTGGACGCGCTTCTTGCCCAGGAAGTATCTCTCCTGGTTTCGTGCCATCTGCTGATAAAGACCAAGCCATTGCTAAAGAACATTGAACTAGAGCTCTGAGGCATACTGCTAGAAATATTTCTCTAAATTTAGAGCAGTGGTTCTCAACCAGGGCTGATTTTGTCCTCCAGGGGACATTTGGCACTATCTGGAGACATTTTTCATTGTTATAACCTGGGAGGGGTTACTGGCATCTAGTGGCTAGAGGCCAGGGATTCTGCTAAACATCCCACAATGCATAGGACAGCAAACAGTTATCCGGTCCAAAGTGTCAATAGTGCCAACGTTCAGAAAACTTTGTGTATTTTAATGGGTATGATTGTTTTAATCTTGTTGATCAAGCTTACTATGTGAATATCTAAGACAGGAGTTGACAAAGTGTGGACTTGGGGTTCCCTGGAAACTTTTCATAGGTGTGTGAAGGGACAAAACTATTTTTATGGTAATTGCCTTTTCCACTGTCATTCTTTTAAAAGTGTAGAGGGTGTTTTCCATAGGCGATGTGATATATGATATTGCAAGAGATTGAATGCAGAAGCAGATATGAGTGAGAATCGAGCTGTCTTCTGTTACGCCGGACATTGAAGAGTTTTTTTAAAATGTAAAACAATGCCACACTTCTCATTAAATTATTTTTGGCTTGGAAAAAATTTTTTTAAGAAAAATGTTATTTATGTTAATATTTCATGAGTTTATTATTTTTGATCAACTAGTATATCTTTTTTAAATTTTAGTTTTAATGTCTAACTCTGTCAATATAGATAGATACAATCCACACAAACAAAAGTTCCTTGGTGGGGGGGAATCCTTAATAATTTTTAAGAGTATAAAAGGTACCCTGAGACAGAAAGTTTGAGAACCTCTGATTTAGGCTATATTTCTTTGTTTTATGTGCAAGGATATCATGAGTGACAATTATATAGGCCTTGTTTTAGAATCTACTTGGAAACCCTGGTGGCGCAGTGGTTAAGAGCCACGGCTGCTAACCAAAAGGTCAGCGGTTTAAATCCACAGGCATTTCTTGGAAACCCTATGGGCAGTGCTACTCTGTCCTTTAAGGTCGCTGTGGGTCAGAATCGACTTGATGGCATTGGGTTTGGTTTTTTGGTACAGAATTTTGATATTTTCCCCAACTTGAAAGCTCTATATTAAAGGGAATTAACTTGTGTGTTCCTAGTGAACCTGTGGTAGTTTCTGGTGATCCTTTTTTGCTTTTCCAGGTGACCACCATTTCTGTAATAATCAAATGGGAGCCTAATTTAGAGTCTCTATCTAGTTAGAAGGATTTCTTCAGCTTCCATCCCTTTTCCTTATCCATGTTTATTATTGCTGTTGCTGTTGTGGTTGCAGGGTTAGGATTAAATGTTTGAAAATGCCTTTGGCCCTTTGAGTGGGCTTTCCTTTCGGGACCTCAAATGATCGATGGACACATATTACTTAGAATATTTTGAAGTCTACTTTTGTGAAACTTAAGTATGGTATTTAAACAAGTGAGCGCATGGTTCCTTAGAGTGAATATGTGACTTAATTCCTGAGCTTTTATACGTTTTTGACATTACATTTCATTTGATTAACTTATTTGAAACTGCATAGATGTCAGTGATTTGGACTTAGTCACATGGATACAGCTTTTCAGTGTGCTTGCCATTGTCCTTCCATTCTGCCATACAAGTGGAGGGAGAAGAAAGTCTTGCCCTAATGAAATGTGGAGGACACTAGTGATTTCATGGTACCTTAACCTGTGTTGGTAACATGGGACGTGAGATGCTAGAAATCATCTGTTCTGGTGCAGTTCTTTTAGCTGCATGAGGAAACTACGGCCCAGAGAGGTCAAGTTACTTTCCCAAAGTCACCATGGATTTTAATAGCAATGAACATTATTACTTAGCATCATGACCTTGGGACTTTTACGAGTAACATGATAGTAAACAAGTTATTTAATCCCTCCAAGCATCTATTTCCTCATCTTTATCATTGAAATCAAAACATCAAACTTGTGGGGTTGTTGATACTAACTTACATAATACCTTTTCATTGAAAAATTTCAGACCTACAGAAAAGCTGCAACAATAAACATTTGTATATCCTTTACTTTTTCCTATTTAGCAGTTGTTAACATTTTACCACATTTGATCTCTCTCTCTCTCTATATATATATAATTATTATTGCTATAATTGTAAGTTGCAAACATCATGACCCCTCGTTCCTAACTACATCAGCATGTGTCTCTTATAAACAAGGACATCATTATCAAATTCAGGAAATTTGACACTGACACAATATTGTTACCTAATACATTGGCAGCCCTGGTGGCACAATGGTTAAGAGCTCAGCTGCTAACCAAAAGGCTGGCAGTTCAAATCCACCAATCACTGCTTGGAAACCATATGGGGCAGTTCTACTCTGTCCTATAGGGTCGCTATGAGTTGGAATCGACTCAATGGTGCACAACAACAACAACAACACACTGGGACTCTAAGTGTGGCCCCTAGACCAGCACATTGGCATTAACTGGGAATTTGTTAGAAATGAAGGATATTGGTCCCCACTCCAGAACTACTGAATCAGAGCCAGCATTTTTAATGAGAAACCCCCCCCCCACCACCACCAGGAGATTAATATCCTGAGGGAAGATGGATCCTACTTTTAGTCATGGCTCGTGCTAACCCTGGGTGGGGGTGTCATCTCTTGTACACCCCCAGGCCTTTGGGGACCAAAATGATCATCTGGGCTGCTGTTAAGACCAAGTAGTTTCTAAGGGAGTCTTGAGGTTCAGAGAGAAAAAGGGTGAAAAAGAACTTTAGAAGAAAAGAGGAGTATGAAGAGAGAAAACAAAGAAGTATGCCTTATAGTTGACATAGATTATATATTTTTTACTGTTATTCTAGACCTTCCATGCTGAAGTTGAAAGTTTTTGTTTCTGTGTGAGCAAAGGACGTGGTGATTGAAAATAATGTTCCTGCTAGGCATTGGCTTTTTGCTAGGTGAAGAATATTTGTAGATACACGGGCTATGAAAGTCAGAGTTACACCTGTGTTTGGAAAGTGTTTTCTTCTGACTTTAGAAACTGTATGCTGCGTTTCCCAAATGTTCGCAGGTGCGAATTGATAAAACTTCACCTGGAGTATTTTTTCAAAGGTTTACAAACCAGACCACAGCATTTTATAATTGGGAATATATGTCCACAGCATGACTATAAGAGCAATGTAGCTTTGGCTCAGTCAGGAGGGATTCACCTTATGTAGATTGGAGGGCAAGTTATTTAGTAAGCTTTTAAAATTTCTTTAATGCCATTTGGTCCCCAGCTTATTATCAAAGTTACTGATTGTTATTTTTATTCTTTCTGTTGAACACCAGAACAAGCAGGGCACCGATGTTGTATCTGCAATGAACACCACTAAAACTGCCCATGGTTTGGTCTAGGTGGTTTTGGGAGTATCTTCTACTTCATAAAGTCAGATTGATAAAGATTGTCATTTACTGAAATCCTTAAGGTAAAACCAAAGCCACATATGTATTATGCTATTTAGTACGTAGAGTGCTACGGAAATTAGCATGGCATACCCCATGGGTCTTGGGAAAGAGGTCTAAAAATGTCTCCAAAAATTAATGCTAAAAATTTATAAAGAAAAAGGAAAACAGAAACTATACCAAATTTGATAAATTTCAGACAGTACACTTTTTATTTCATTTTTTTGTTTTGAGTTGCAAACCAACATTGAAATTGATATTCTAAAAGCTCCTGCTAATTCAGGGACACAGGACCCAAGCCTGTGGGATGACCACCAGGATGGGATTGTCTTCTGCCACCTTCTTCCCACCCTTTCTTCCTGGCTGCTCCCTCCCTCTCCTGTGACGTAATGGAAAGGGCCTCTGACCAGTGGGCAGCAGCAAGACTCTGAACAAGAGCTTGTAACACGCTCAGATATCAGCTTCACAGACCTGTGTGTTCAGGCATACTTCAGATAATGCATGTGAAAGCACTTCGAGGATTTCAAGGGTTGAGCAAAATCTCCCCAGAAGAGGGGATGCATAAAGAGTACTCTGTTGGAGAGAAAGGATCAGAGCCAGTAAGATGGGAAATAGCAGTTGGTGGTGAGGCCTTGGTCTGGGAGTCAAGCCGGACTCTGCCACTAACTAGCAATGTGAACATGAGCACATGTTTAACCACAGAGGCCTCCATTTGCTCAACTGTGAAATGAAGGGGTTGGCCTAAGTGATACCTAGGATACTGTCTTAGGCTGGGTTCTCTGGAGAAGCAAAACCAGTAAAGTGTATAAATACGTATATATATAGAGAGAGATTATATCAAGGAAACAACTCACATGATTGTAGAGGCTAGAACGTCCCAGGTATGTGGATCAGGGTAGAGGCCTCTCCTAAGTCACACAGCTGCAGAAGCTGGCAAGCCCAAGATCAGCAGGTCAGAGAGCAGGGCTCCTGCTCACAGGCTGTGCAGATCGATGAATCCCATGTTCGGCAGATAAGCTGACAGCTCAAGTCCCAAGAATGGGAGATGAGACGACAGGAAGGAGCGGCAGGATCCAGAGAGAGCAAAAAGCCAGAACGTCTGCTTATATACAGATCCGGGTCACACCTCCAAGGAGACTCCCTTTCATCTGATTGGCCACTCACAGTATATTCAGTCATGGGAGTGATTACATTAAAACACTGAGAATCATGGCCCAGCCAAGTTGACAACAATCTTAATCATCACAGATACTGTCCAGTTTTGAGATTCTGAAATTTAATGAACCATAACAAACATGAAACATTAGAATATTTCCAGCATCACACTTGAACCCAACTGGTATTTCACTGTCACTCCCTATTATCAATTCTAGTTAGGTTTTCTATAAAAGACCCATATATAGTTACAGGGTAGTGTGAATTCCAGGACAGATAGCTGGAGAAAGTTTTCAGAGATCTCTGTGTACAGTTCACACCGTAGCTAAAACCTGAATGTATGCTGTAGATGGAAGTTCAGGTTACTTTGGCGCAAACTCAGTGTCACACAACCCCAAGATGATGAGTGTGTGTATAAACACATTGTAGCCTCAGAAATTGAAAGTAATATTTGGCCATTTTGTAATTATGCTATTTTATAAGTGGATTCAAAGTTTTTGTCTGTTCTTCCTTTCTGGATGAAAGTATACTGAGGGGAGTATGCCCTGATTTCCAGCTGTCTTCTGGTTTCCTTGTCTGCCTATAGATAGACCTAGTTATGTGAGGTATGGCATCATCAAAGAGAATGTAATGGGGATCAGGCTTAACATGACTGGGTAGTATTGGAGACACTGGAGCATGGTGACAGAGACATGAATATTGGAGTCAGGAACTCTGGGTTCAAATCCTTGTAGGTCAAGGTCTTGGCATAATGTTAGCCGTATTGCAATCATCCAATAGTTGGAAATGTTATTAATGTTATTGATATTAATATTATTATTATTCAAGATAATGATGTTAGCTGCCATCAAGTCACCCTCGTACCCCCAACTCATGGCAGCCAGTGGAACAAAATATTGTGTCATCTCCATGATTGGTTGCAGATGGGACGTTGTGATCTATAGGGTTTTATTAACTGAATTTTGGAAATAGATCACCAGGCCTTTTCTCCTAGTCCATCTTAGTCTGGAAGCTCCCTGAAACCTGTTGAGCATAAAAGCAACACACAGGCCTCCACTGATAGCTGAGTGGTAGCAGTGCATGAAGTGCATTGGCTGAGAATCGAACTTGGGTCTCCCACATGGAAGGTGAGAATTCTACCACCAAATCAAGATGATAGGAGTATACAAACATTGATAATCTTATCACAATAAATATCAGTAAACTCTTGTGTAGACACATCTTTTTAAGAAAGAATTACCTCATTCTACCCTCATTTCCTTTAATCATTGTATTTATTAATTCAGCTGAATCAAGGGCTGTAAGTTTGGGATGCTAAAGCAAAATTTTCAGACTATCTTTTATTTCCTATTATCTGCAAAGTATTTCTGGCAGAAGTGGCTCAGTCATCTGTATATGGTCTCTGGTAACAGAGCTTGAACGACTTGGCCGTGTATTTATTCCTGTAGGTAAGTCCCATGGGCATAAACATCCATTTTGTTGAGCCTGAGGAATCTGTGACTTGAACAGAGTGCCAGACTTCTGTTTGTACTAGCACTCTTAGGAGACCTGAATAAGCTCTTACTTACCTGACACGCTTCATTTGGAGCTTCGTTTTGTGTCATTAGATTGTCTGATTTGAGCTTTTCTTATGTTGCAAATACATAGGTGCCGTGAAGAAGTTTTTTATCTGGAAAAAAATGAGTTTTGGGTAGACTTGATCTCTTGATTCTTAGTATTGCTTAGGGTAAGTTTATGTATCCTTGAACAAAGGTAACATGAGATGAAGTTGGGGAAGTTAGGGGAGTAAAACAATTTTGGAAGATGATCTGGGTGATAGAGGAATTTATATCCACTCAGTGACTGTAGAATTGAAAAATCAATGTCATGTTTAGAGATGGCACACATCTTGGCAATGTAGGACAAGATAGGCTTAATTTTTGCTTCTAGAATCAGATGACCAAAAAAATAGGTCAGAATTCTAAAGTAAATAGCTCTACTGTTTCTTCTTCTAGATCTAAAAAGAATATCCTGTGGCATTTCAAAGAAAGCCATGAGAGCGGAGCTTTGTAGCTTTAAAAAAAAGAGAGAGAGAATTTAGAACTGAAGTTAGTGCTTTTGAACACTAGGTAAATGCATTAAAAAAAGGTAATACATTCTTGAAACATCTATGAGGACATAGCATAATGGTAATGCATTTATATAGATATTCTCCAGTTTCACTCTTTCTTTTTTTTTCTATTTTAATAATATAATTTACTTTTTAAAAATTTTATTGTTGTACTTTAAGTGAAAGTTTACAATTCAAGTTAGTCTCTCATACAAAAATTTATACATACATTGTTTTGTGACCCTTGTTGCTCTCCCCATACTGTGACAGCACCACTCCTCCTTTCCACCCCGGATTTCCTGTGTCCATTCAACCAGCTCCTCACCCTCTCTGCCTTCTCATCTCATCTCTGGACAGGAGCTGCCCATTTAGTCTCATGTATCTACTTGAACTAAGAAGCACACTCTTCACAAGTATCATTTTATGTCCCATAGTCAAGTCTAATCTTTGTCTGAAGAGTTGGCCTCAGGAATGGCTTTAGTTCTGGGTTGACAGAGGGTCTGGGGGCCACGCTCTCTGGGGTTCCTTCAGCCTCAGTCAGACCATTAAGTCTGGTCTCTTTACTAGAATTTGAGTTCTGCACCCCACTTTTCTCCTGCTCCATCAGGGACTCAGGGTTACGCAGTTTCACTCTTTCTAAGCAAATATACAACACTACTAGTTGGTGATTTTTTTTTTCTTCCCTAAGAATTAAGTTTTGTTTGTTTTAGGAACTACAATATTGATATCCTGTCAGCAGGGGCTTTAGAGTTGCAGAGATGACAGTTCAGCCACCACCTCTACGTTTTTCAAACTGTGGAGTCTTGGGATGATCACTTAATCCTTGAGCTTTTCTCATCTGTAAAATGGCAGGAACAGTACTTACCTCATACGTTTTTGAGAATATTGAATTGCTTTGGAGAGAGCGTATTAAACACTTACTAAATGTTAGACGTGCTGAATGAAATAAAAAGCAATATATACCTGAATTTCCAGTACTAAAGTGTAGAATTTAATGCACAAAACAATTGTTTGATTTTAGGTTTGATTCTTGGGAGGTGAACAGGTTTGTTGCTTCCCTCTAAGCCATTGCTTGATGTCCTTTTGGCAAAACACTTTAAGACTAACTTTCCTTTGAGCACTGAATTTGGGGGATATTCAGGGCCTTAAGAAGTTAGTGCCCTTTCAAAACGGTGGTTGAGCAGAGTAGTAAAGATCTGATTTCATTTTTATTATCATTATTTAATGTGTATAATCATATTACAAATAGCAGTAGCCACCATTTATTTCTGGGTAGTGTCTGCCAAGCACTGACTGAAACACTTTATAAACATTATCTCATTTAATCCCTGTAATAACTGGAGATGTAGGTATTATGGCCCTTACTATGCAGATAATAAAAAGACAAACACAATTTAAGGAATATGTCTAAGCTTATATAGCTGGAAAGACTTAAAAGCTAGGATAGTGCTGTCTTGAGTTAGCATCAGTGATTTGGTACCTGTACATATCTGGAACGTGGAAGCAATGGTGGTTCAGTGGTAGAATTTTTGCCTTCCATGAGGGAGACCCAGGTTTGATACCCAGCCAATGCAACCCATGTACAGCCGCCACCTGTCTGTCACTGGAGGTTTGTATGTTGCTATGATGCTGAATAAGTTTCAGTAGCGCTTCCAGACTGAGATAGAGTTGGAAGAAAGGCCTGGCAATAACCAGCCAATGAAAACCCTATGGATCACAAGGGTCTGATCTGTAGCCAGTCATGGGATGCTGCAGGACCCTGCAGTGTTTAAGTCATTTGTGCATGGGGTTGCCATGACTCGGGCAACTTCATGGCAGCTAACAACAACAACAACTTATCTGAATGGTAGCTTATCTCTTTGGAATGTTAATACAGCTTAGAGCTTCTTGAGGGAATTGTTGGTACTTAGAATCTTTGAAACATGTTATGCCTGATTAGGATTTGGGAAGGGAGGATTGATTGCCTATGTCCAGTGCCAACTTCTCTGAAATTACTTTTCGTCTGTTTTGATTTTGACTTTGGTCCATCTAAGACAAATGCAGAATACTGTGGAATGACTGTTTAAATCAGTGTTTTTCAACCTTGGCCACACAAAAGAATCACCTGGGAAGCTTCAAAATGCAAACCAAACAAAAACCAAAGCCCAGAATCCATTCTCAAATATTCTGATGTAAACTTGACAATCTGGGATTTGAACCAAGGTGGTGGAAAGGGCTCAGGTCAGTCCCCCTGGGAGCGCCAGAGTCACACTCCCTTGGGCCTGCTTTGCTCTGTAGTCTGGCTCATAGTCCAGGGTGCCCTTCAGGGTGGAGGGCAAGGTGATGGAACAAATTGTCAGCATTTGCACCATTCCCGTTAGCAGTGATCTACCAGGAAGATCTCTTAGGGAGGTTATCATCTATCCAGTGTCAGTTCGTGGAATAGCTTTTCCATTATTTATTTAGACTTTGGATGTACTGGCTCTGTATATTGTTTGGTTTCCTATTCCAGTAACATTCCAGAGGTATTTGCCCTGGATCAAACATAGGTAAGTCATACTGGACCTGTTGAGGCTGGAGGAACCTGTGAGACTATTGCCCTGGAATACTCTTCAAACCCTGAAGTCATCTTTAAACAAACAAACAAACAAAAAATTCAGCTCAAAAGGTAAAAAATGTCACCCTTAAGTATTGTGGTTTAAAAAAAAATAAAATTATTTTTCTGAGGCACATCGGTAACCGTTAAAGCATAGATGAGAAATTTAGCACGCAGTGAGTCTGAATTAATGGGAATAAAACAACTAGAGCAGAAATAACGAGAATATTGACACAATGTGAAGAGTATAAGCAATGTCAATGAACAGTATGTGTTGTTAGGTGCCGTTGAGTCAGTTCCGGCTCATAGCAACCCTGTGTACAACAGAATGAAATATTGCCTGGTCCTGCGCCATCCTCACAATTGTTGTTATATTTGAGCCCATTGTTGAAGCCACTGTGTCAGTCCATCTCGTTGAGGGTCTTCCTCTTTTTGCTGACCTTCTACTTTACCAAGCATGATGTCCTTCTCCAGGGACTGGTCCCTGCTGATAACATGTCCAAAGTACATGAGACGAAGTCTCACCATCCTGGCTTCTAAGGAGTATTCTGGCTGTACTTCTTCCAAGACAGATTTGTTTCTTCTTCTGGCAGTCCATGGCAGTCCATTCATTATTCTTCACCAGCACCATAATTGAAAGCCATCAGTTCTTCTTTGGTTTTCCTTATTCATTGTCCAGCTTTCTCTTGCGTATGAGGCAACTGAAAATACCATAGCTTTTCAATCACAGCTACGGGCAAGCCACCACAGTACAGCAAACTGACAGACGAGTTTTGGACAATATGCATAGAAATCGTTAAATGGGAGTATGTTTTGAAATGTATATTTTCACCAAAAATAAAATTAAATTAAAAAAGCAAAATAAAAGATAGGTAAGTGAAGGAGCTATTCCAAATGTTGGTCACAGGTGCCATTTTCTTGCATGGAATTATATTTTCTCATCTCTTCCTCTCTCTGCCACTGTTACCATATTCTTCTCAACTTCACTTCTCTCCTGTCTTCCCCACCCACAAACTTCTTGAATTTGAACAATGAAAGACGGCAATAAATCCAGCTGTGGACAATAGTCTAGGCAGCAGAGGACTTTTAAGGCAGATAAGTAGTTTGCTATTTGCCAGAATGCCCTGTTGGAACAGAGAATCTGTGGAAATATGGTGTTTTCAGGTTACCAGTTGGAGCACTAAATTAATTAAGTTTTCACTATTAAATATTTGTCCACAGTAATTTAAATCATTTTTTATTCCATTTATACATGAGGGGGCAGTATGGTACTATAAAGCAAATGCCCTGTTGGAAATGTTTATTTTTATTAGTATATAATCATTTTTAGGTGAGAACTTTCAGAATATGCAATTAAAACTCCGATATGGTTGTTGGATTATTAAATGTAATACACATGTATAAATGATACCGTTACTCGTAGACACAGGTCCTCTGCCTGTTTTTATTTGAATGCATAGATAATTTCATTACAACAGTGAGACTTCCACGCAGTGCCTTTATCGTGAGCTTTACATTTATGCTTTGTTCAAAGCTAGCTGACTTTCTTCCTGTTTTTGGCTGCCAGCTGAAGAAGGTCAGCCTTTTGGAGATGCAGTGTCTGTTACAATGATAGTTCTAGATATCTTATTTTGCAGCTTCATTGAAGACTGAAGGGTCTCCAGTGTTGTTGGTGACAGGAAACCTCTGAACTCAGGTCTTGGCAGCTCTGGAAGGTCTGTTATAAATCACCTCTGTATAATATGCTTCCCTGTATGGCACAGATTACTTTTCTCAAAAGAAATAATTGCTAAGCAAAGAAGCAGTACATTCTAATTAATGTTACTATACTGACATGTGAATGACATGGTAGATGAATCAAGGTGCTAATATTCTAAGTTTCATAAATGGAAGAGGAAATTATAAAGAGCAGTTAGTTGGAGGGTATTAAATGAATTGATAAAATCTACAAAAAACATTTTTTAAATTATTTTGTGTTTTTGGTGAAAATTTACACAGGAAATTAGGTTCTCTTTTAACAATTTCTGTACATATTTTTCAGTGACATTGATTACATTCTTCACAATATATCAGGATTCTCATTAATTTCCATTTTGGTTGTTCTGTTTCCATTAATCTAGCTTCCTTGCGTCCCTGCTCCCCCTGCCTTCTCGTCTTTGGTCTAGGTTAAATGTTAACTATTTCGTTTCATCTAGACGATTATTTTGAGGAGCACAGTACTCACGGGTGATATTATTTATTTTATGGGCCAATCTGTCATTTGGCTGAAAGATGACCTCTGGCAGTGCTTTGAGTTCTAAGTTTAAAGATTATCTCAAGGCAATAGTCTCTGGGGGTTCATCTAGTCTCTACTGGTTCAGTAAGTCTGGCTTTTTTTTATAGCAGTTTGAGTTTTGTTCTACACTTTTCTCCCATTCTCTCTGAGACCATCTGTTGGGTCCCTGGTCAGAATGGTCGGTAGTGGTAGCTGGGCACCATCTAGTTATTGTGGTCTCAAGGAAAGTGATGTCATTGTCATGTAGACTGTTGGTACCATAGACTAGTTTCTTCTTTGAGTCTTTGGTTTCCTTGTTTCTCTTTAGCTCCAGACGAGTAGAGACCAATAGCTGTATCTTAGATGGCCGCTCACAAGCTTTTAAGACCCCGGACGCTAGACGCTACTCACCAAACTAGGATTTAGAATATTGTCTTTATGGACTATATTATGCCAATTGACTGAGTTGTCCCATGAGACTATGGTTCTAAGCCTCAAACCCAGGTTGTGCCTAGGAGGTATCCATAACTGTGCCCACTATGTGCTTTATTTTATTCTTGAAAATATATGCAGCACACATAAACATGTATATGCATATGCCTATAGTTATTTGTATATGCCTTCCTGTACATATTTATGCATACTTATATATCTATGTAACCAAACACGTATTTTTTAGTTGTTATTACTGTTGTTGCAAAATTGTATGTCCCCCAATGATTTTTTTTATTACAAATTTCTAGATAAACTATTTGTTGACTGTTACATTTATCACAGTTTGTCAGCATTCTCTTTAATTGTGTCTATACCCTTCTGTTTGTGCTCAAACACTCGTCTTTTCTATGGCTGTGCTGTGCTCACTACTTCCATACTCGGAGCCACATTTCCCTTCATCAAAAGTAACAAGTCTCTAAGTTCTAAAGCATACTCAGCCCTACCCCTCCTCCCTGGTAACCACTAATGAATATTGGTCTCTGTATTTATCTGTTCTTGTCTTCTTATAAAAGAGGATCATGCAATATTTGTCCTTATATGCTTGACTTATTTCACTTAGCATTATGCCCTCCAGGTCCATCCTTATTATAGTATGTTTCACAGACTCATTATTGTCCTTTATGGTTGCATAGTATTCCTTTGTGTGTATGTACCACAATTTGCTTATCCATTCATCTGTCGATAGGCACTTCAGCTGATTCCATTGTTTTGCTATTGTGAATAAAGCTGAAATGAACATAGGAGTGCATATATCTGATTTGTCAGTAGTTTTAGGTCTCTAGGGTATATTCCTAGAAGTGGAATTGCTGGATCATAAGATAGCTCTATTTCTAGTTTTTTGAAGAAGCACCAAGCCATTTTCTATAGTGGTTGTACCATTTTACATTCCCACCAGCAGTGAATAAGGGTTCCAATCTCCCCACAGCTTACCAATATTTGTTATTTTTTTTAATCGGTGCCATTTTAGTAGGAGTAAGATGGTATCTCATTGTAGTTTTGATTTGCATCTCTCTAATGGCTAATTATCATGAGCATCTTTTCATGTGTTTGTTGGCTGCTTGGATGTCTTTGTTGGTGAAGGTTTTGTTCATGTCTTTTGCCCATTTTATAATTGGGTTGTTTGTCTTTCTGTTGTTGCGTTGTTGAAGTTTTCTCTGAATTTTGGAGATTAGACCCTTAACTGGTATGTCTTTTCCAAAAATTTTCCAGTCTGTAGGTTCTCTTTTTACTCTTTTGATTTGATAATGTCTTTTGATGAGCAGAAGTTTATAATTTTTATGAGATCCTATTTATCTATTTTGTTTTCTTCTATTCGTGCATTTGTTGTAATGCTTGTTATCCTATTTTTATTAAAGATTAGGTCCCAGAGTTTCCTCCGTTTTATTCCAGGGATTTTAAGGTTTTAGGTTTAATGTGTAGGTATTTGATCCATTTTGAGTTACTTTTTGTGTTTGATGAGAGTTATGGGCCCTGTTTTCAATTTTCTGCAGGTGGATATCAAGTTTTGCCATCACCATTTATTAAAGATACTGTCTCTGCCCCACTGGATGGACTTCGACCCATTGTCAAAGATCAGTTGTTCCTAGATTTTTGGGTTTAGTTCTGAGTTCTCAATTCTATTCCACTGGCCTATGGGTCTATCACTGAACCAGTACCAGGCTGTTTTGATTACAGTGGCTGTATAGTATTTTTTTTAATTTACTTTTCACATTAATTGCATGATTTTCTCAGGTGATCTGTTAATTTTATTTACCTAAGTATATTTGCATGATAATAAAAATTGCATACAACAATAAGAGTGATGCTTATAGTATGAATTGCTTAAATAACATAGAGTACTTTTTATAGGCAACTATGTAAAGCACATTGTCTTTATTTAAAACTTTTTTTTAAACTGTGCTTTAAATGAAAGTTTACAGTTCAAGTTAGTTTCTCATACAAAAATTTATACATACACTGCTATGTGACCCTAGTTGCTCTGCCCATACTGTGACAGCACACTCCTCCTTTCCACCCCCGATTTCCTGTGTCCATTCAACCACCTCCTGTCCCTTTCTGCCTTCTTATCTCGCCTCTGGACAGGAGTTGTCCATTTAGACTCATGTATCTACTTGAGCTAAGAAGCACACTCTTCACAAGTATCATTTTATGTCTTATAATCCAGTCTAATCTTTGTCTGAAGAGTTGGCTTCAGGAATGGTTTTAGTTTTGGGCTAACAGAGAGTCTGGGGGCCTTGTCTTCCAGGATCCCTCCAGTCTCAGTCAGACCATTAAATCTAGTATTTTTACTAGAATTTGAGTTCTGCACCCCACTTTTCTCCTGCTGTGTCAGGGACTGTCTGTTGTGTTCTCTGTCAGGGCGGTCATTGGTAGTAGCTGGGCACCATCTAATTCTTCTGGTGTCAAGCTGATGGAGTCTCTGGTTTATGTGGCCCTTTTGTCTCTTGGGCACATATTTTCCTTGTGTCTTTGGTGTTCTTTATTCTCCTTTACTCCAGGTGGGTTGGGACCAATTGATGCATCTTAGATGGCCACCTGCTAGCTTTTAAGATCCCAGATGCCACTCACCAAAGTGGGATACAGAACATTTTCTTAATAAACTTTGTTATGCCAGTTGACCTAGGTGTCCCTTGAAACCATGGTCCCCAGACCCCCACCCCTGCTACTCTGTCCCTTTAGGTGTTTGGTTGTATTCAGGAAACTTCTTAGCTTTTGGTTTAGTCCAGTTGTGCTGACTTCTCCTGTAGTGTGTGCTGTCCTTCCCTTCACCTAAGATAATTCTTGTCTACTGTCTAGTTAGTGAATATCCCTCTCCTTCCCTACCCACCCTGGTAACTATCAAAGAATGTTTTCTCCTGTGTTTAAACCTTTTCTTGAGTTCTTATAATAGTGGTCTTATACAATATTTGTCCTTTTGCAGCTGACTGATTCACTCAGCATAATGCCTTCCTGATTCATCCATGTTATGAGATGTTTCACGGATTCATTGTCACTCTTTATCGTTGTGTAGTATTCCATTTTGTGAATATATTATAATTTGTTTATCCATTCGTCTGTTGATGGGCACCTAGGTTGTGTCCATCTTTTTGCTATTGTGACCAGTGCTGCAATGAACAGGAGTGCGCATATATCTGTTCGTGTGATGGCTCTTATTTCTCTAGGATATATTCCAAGGAGTGGGATTGCTGGATCGTGTGGTACTTCTATTTCTAGCTTTTTAAGGAAGCTCCAAATAGATTTCCAAAGTGGTTGTACCATTTTACATTCCCACCAACAGTGTATACACGTTCCAGTCTCTTCAAAACCTCTCCAACGTTTATTATTTCGTGTTTTTTGGATTAATGCTAGCCTTGTTGGGGTGAGATGGTATCTCATTGTAGTTTTGATTTGCATTTCTCTAATGACTAATGATTGTGAGCATTTCCCTATATATCTGTTAGCTGCCTGAATGTCTTCTTTGGCCAAATGCCTGTTCATATCCTTTGCCCATTTTTAAATTGGGTTGTTTGTCTTTTTGTTGTTGAGGTTTTGCAGTGTCTTGTAGATTTAGAGATTAGACCCTGACCGGATTTGCTGTAGCCAAAAAATTTTTCCTAGTCTATAAGTTGTCTTTTTACTCTTTCGGTGAAGTCTTTTGATGAGCCTAACTGTTTGATATTTAGGCACTCCCATTTATCTATTTTCTTTTCTGGTATTTGTGCATTGTTAATAATATTTTGTATTCTGTTTATGCCATGTATTAGGGTTCCCAGCATTGTCCCTGTTTTTCCTCTATGATCTTTATTGATTTAGATTTTATATTGAGGTCTTTGATCCTTTTTGAATTAGTTTTTGTACATGGGGTGAGGTGTGGGTCTTGTTTCAATTTTTTGCTGATGGATATCCAGTTATGCCAGCACCATTTGTTAAAGAGACTGTCTTTTCCCCATTTAATGGACTTTGGGCCTCTGTCAAATATCAGCTGCTCGTAGGTGGATGAGCTTATATCTGGATTCTCAACTCTGTTCTGTTGGTCTATGTATCTGTTGTTGTACCAGTACCAGGCTGTTTTGACTACGATGGCAATATGATAGTTTCTAAAATCAGATAGTATGAGGCCTCCCATTTTGCTCTTCTTCTTCAGTAATGCTTTACTTATCCGGGGCCCCTTCCCTTTGCATATGAAGTTGGTGATTTGTTTCTCCATCTCATTAAAAAATGCCATTGGAATTTGAATTGGGATTGCATTGTATCTGCTTTGGGTAGAATAGACATTTTCACAATGTTGAGTCTTCTTATCCATGAGCAAGGTATGCTTTTCCACTTATGCAGGTCTCTTGGTTTCTTTGTATAGGTCTTTTATGTCTCTAGATTTATTCCTAAGTATTTTATCTTCTTGGGGGCTATTGCAAATGGTATGGATTTGGTGATTTCCTCTTGGAAGTTCTCTTTGTTGGTGTAGAGGAATCCAACTGATTTTTGTATGTTTATCTTGTACCCTGATACTTTGCTGAAATCTTCTATTAGTTCCAGTAGTCTTCTTGTGGATTCTTTCAGGTTTTCTGGGTATAAGATCATATCATCTGCAAATAGGGATGCTTTTATTTCTTCCTTACCAATTTGGATGCCCTTTTTTTTTCTTTTTCTAGCCTAATTGCCCTGGCTAGGACCTCCAGCACAATAATGAATAAGAATGGTGATAAAGGGCATCCTTGTTTGGTTCCCGTTCTCATGGGGAATGCTTTCAGACTCTCTCCATTTAGGATCATCTTGGCTGTTAGCTTTGTATAAATGACTTTTATTATATTGAGGAATTTCCCTTCTAGTCTTATTTTGCTGAGAGTTTTTAATCACGAATGGGTGTTGGACTTTGTCAAATGCCTTTTCTGCACCAATTGATAAGATCCTGTAGTTCTTGTCTTTTGCTTTATTTATGTGATGGATTACATTGATTGTTTTTCTAATGTTGAACTGTCCCTGCATACCTGGTATAAATCCCACTTGACCATGGTGAATTATTTTTTTGATATGTTGCTGAATTCTATTGGCTAGACTTTTGTTGAGGATTTTTGCATAAGTGTTCATGAGAGATATTGGTCTGTAATTTTCCTTTTTTGTGGTGTCTTTACCTAGTTTGTATCAGGGTTATGCTGGCTTCATAGAATGAGTTTAGGAGTATTCCATCCTTTTTTATACTCTGAAATACCTTTAGTCGTAGTGGTGTTAACTCTTCTCTGAAAGTTTGGTAGAATTCTCCAGTAAAGCCATCAGGTCCAGGGCTTTTTTTTATTTGGAGTTTTTAAATTATCTTTTCAATCTCTTCTTTTGTTATAGGCTTATTTAGTTGTTCTAGCTCTGTTTGTGTTAGTTTAGGTAGGTAATGTGTTTCTAGAAATTTTTCCATTTCCTCTAGGCTTTCAAATTTGTTAGAATAAATTTTCCATAGTATTCTATTAGGATTCTTTTAATTTCAGTTGGGTCTGTTATATCGCCCATCTCATTTCTTGTTCGAGTTACTTGCTTCTTCTCCTGTTTTTCTTTTGTCAGTTTGGCCAACAGTTTATAGATGTTATTGATCTTTTTAGAAAACCAGCTTTTGGTCTTGTTAACTCTTTCAATTGTTTTTCTATTCTCTACTTCATTTAATTCTGCTCTAATTTTTATTATTTGCTTTCTTCTGTTGCCCAAGGGCTTCTTTTGCTGCTTTCTTTCTATTTATTCAAGTTGTAGGGTTAATGTTTTGATTTTGGATGTGTGCATTTATTGCTATAAATTGACCTCTGAGCACTGCTTTTGCTGTGTCCCAAAGGTTCTGGTGGGATGTGTTTTCATTCTCGTTTGATTCTATGAATTTCTTTTTTCTGTCCTTGCCTTCTTTTGTAACCCAGTAGTTTTTGAGCAAGGGGTTGTTCAATTTCCATGTGTTTTATTTTTTTTCCTTTTTCTGTTACTGATTTCTACTTTTACGGCTTTATGGTGAGAAAAGATGCTTTGTAATATTTCAATGCTTTGGATTCTGTTAAGGTTTGCTTTATGGCATAATATGTGGTCTGTTCTGGAGAAGATTCCATGTGCGTTGGAAAAGAAAGTATACTTGTCTGCTGTTGGGTGGAGTGTTCTGTATATGTCTATGAGATCAAATTGGTTGATTGTGGCAGTATAGTATGTTTTGATATCAGGGAGTATAAGGCCTCTTGCTTTGTAGTTTTCCTTCTGTATTTCTTTGGCTATTTGAGTTTTCTTTCTTTTCCATTCTATAAAAACATTTTGTGAAAAACGTAGATGGGAATCCAAAAGGTGAATTCATAAGAAAATGTTATTTTACTAGTGGAAGAAATATTTGCAGTTGTATATTTTTACGTAATTTGAAAAAAATTGAGGCCAGCATTTTGGCATAAATATAATACATACTTTGGACATGTTATCAGGAGAGACCAGTCCCTGGAGAAGGACATCATACTTGATAAAGTAGAAGGTCAGTGAAAAAGAGGAAGACCCTCAATAAGATGAATTGACGTGGTGGCTGCAACAAGAAGCTCAAACATAGCAATGATTGTGATGATGGTGAAGGACTGGGCAGTGTTTTGTTCTGTTGTACATGGGGTCACTGTAAGTCAGAACTGACTCGACAGCACCTAACAACAAAACAGTAACAACATGTGAAATTTAATGGAATATTTGCTTTTAACATTTTTATCCTGAGTACTTCCTTTGGAGATGAAAAACTAGGGTATTGTCTATACCTGGTACTGATAATGATACTTGTTCAGTTTTGGAATGAATTTATTTGAAATATATGTGATGATGCTTATACTTGATTTTAATCAGCAATTTTATTTTGAAGTTTTCTGTTCAAAATAAATAAAGGTCCCATTACCTATACCCAAAATTTGAAGGAATGGGTTTTTGACTCCAGTCTGTCCTGAATGAAATCCACATCAAATGATATTTGATGATGGTTTACTGTTGTAATACACAGGTTTGTGTTCATGGAAAACAATTAATATCCTTTTTGCTTTGTTGGCAGATTTTTAGGACCCTGCCTGATGCCGCATTCCCTGAGCCAACCTCGCTGTCAACATCACCCCCAAATGCTCCACCAAGGCAATCAAAGAGGCCAGGACAGAGGAATAAGAGACCCATGGCTGTATATAATCTTTGTCTTGAGTTGGAAGATGGTAAGATGTTAATTATATTTTTCAGCTTGACAGCATGTTGAGAATATGGCATATCATATGTCCTCAGGGCAAGCCACAGTTTTCCATTCTTTGGTTTTCATTTCTTTTTCCCTTAAAATTATAATTTTTGAGATTAACAAGGAGGGTAAAGCTTTCTTGTCAGGGAGAAAATGCAAGTTTCAGTTTTGTGTTAGTCTCTATTATGCATGGTTCTTTTTTCTTTTTAAAAGACAACTTATATTTCTTTTTTGGGAGACTTGTGTGACCTCCTGTGAAGTTACATAACCCTGAGACAAATGGAAGAGGAACTAAAATTAAAGCAGATCTTTTATGAGAGGAGCTAATAAAGTCTAATGTTAAATACATCTAGATTAAAGGCACAGTTCACCATTGCACTGGAGTGTGTTGTGCTGCACCTTTCTTTCCCTGCTTTTCTGACCTTCTCATAAGGCGGACCACTTAATCATATAGCAGAGACTGCAAGTTGACTTGCCAGGGCCAGTCTGAGTGAACTGAGCTGCAGTGAGACTCTGGCAAATGAAAGCTCTCTCATCGCATCGAAGCTACCATGTACCAGCTAATTGTTGCCATGTGGCAACATGGTTTCACTATTGTTCAACTGCCCAGTTTTTTAAAGAGAGCCTAGAAATCTGAATTTTAAACACTGATCCATACAAAATAAGACTGTGAGCCACACAGAGACCACTGATTGCTGACTTATATAGTGTATTAGTCTTTTGATTGTTGGATTGTTAAATGATTATGAATGGATAAGACGTTGCTATAGCGGTCTTCAGCATATCTTTTATGGAAATATTCAAGATGGTGTATAATCATGAGTTTCCTAGTTTCTTTATTTTTAGGTGATATAATAATTCTTAAAATTTTTTTGATTTTAAAGGAAAATATTGTCAAATACTCAGCTCCTTTAGTCTGTTTTCTTCATGTTCATTATTGATATTTTCTATATTTTGTATTTTACAAAGTACTTTATGACTTTACATTAATCTTTCTTGATTGCAGCTTTGGATTTTATTTGCACAAGTGTCAGAATTAGGAAACTCCATGAGTTTGGTCATGGAGTGATTTTATTTCATCTTAGACTCATAAGATAAAGCAATAAAAACTATTATCTCCCTCTCCCCATTTTCCCCAGATAAGGTTTGAGGAAACTTAAGTTGTGTGGAAAGAATTATTTCAGAGAGAACAAAGTAGGATCTATATTTTGTCATACACTTTCATATTTTGCATATTCTAAAAAAACTGGCTACCACACGTCTGTCAATTTGTTCCACTGTGGAAGCATCCAAAGAAGATGGAAGAAATATACTGAGTCACTGTACCAAGAAGAATTGGTTGATGTTCAGCCATTTCAGAAGGTAGCATATGATCAAGAACTGATGACACTGAAGGAAGAGGTCCAAGCTGCACTGAAGACATTGGCGATAAAAAGACTCCAGGAGTTGACAGAATGCCAGTTGAGATGTTTCAACAAACAGATATAGTGCTGGAAGCGCTCACTTGTCTATGCCAAGAAATTTGGAAGACAGCTACCTGGCCAACCAACTGGAACGGATCCATATTTGTACCCACTCCAAACAAAGGTGATCAAACAGAATATGGAAATTATTGAACAATATCATTAATATCACACACAAGTATAATTTTGCTGAAGATCATTCAAAAGTGGTTCCAGCAGTACGTTGACAGGGAACTGCTAGAAGTTCAAGCCAGATTCAGAAGAGGACGTAGTACAAGGGCTGTCATTGCTGATATTAGATGGATCTTGGCTGAAAGCAGAGAATACCAGAAAAATGTTTACCTGTGTTTTATTGACTCTGCAAAGGCATTTGACTTTGTGGATCATAAAAAATTATGGATAACATTGCAAAGAATGGGAATTCCAGAACACCTAATTGTGCTCATGTGCAACCTGCACATAGATCAAGAGGCAGTTATTTGAAAAGAACAAAGGGATACTGCTTGGTTTAAAATCAAGAAAGGTGTGTGTCAGGGTTGTGTCCTTTCACCATACTTATTCAATCTGTATGCTGAGCAAGTAATCTGAGAAGCTGGACTATGTGAAGAAGAATGTGGCATCAGGATTGGAGGAAGACTCATTAACAAACTGCGATATGCAGGTGACACAACCTTGTTTGCTGAAAGTGAAGAGGACTTGAAACACTTACTGATGAAAATCAAAGACCACACAGCCTTCAGTATAGATTACACCTCAACACAAAGAAAACAAAAATCCTCACAACTGGGCCAATAAGCAACGTTATGATAAATGGAGAAAAGAGTGAAGTTGTAAAGGATTTCATTTTACTTGGATCCAAAATCAACGCCCACGGAAGCAGTAGTCAACAGATCAAAGGACACATTGCATTGGGTGAATCTTCTGCAAAAGATCTCTTTAAAGTGTTAAAAAGCACAGATGTTACTTTAAGGACTAAGGTGCGCCTGACCCAAACCATGGTGTTTTCAGTTGCCTCATAATGCATGTGAAACCTGGACAATGAATAAGGAAGACCGAAGAAGAACTGATGCCTTTGAATTATGGTGTTGGCAAAGAATATTGCATATACCATGGTCTGCCAGAAGAACAAACAAATCTGTCTGGGAAGAAGTACAACCAGAATGCTCCTTAGAAACAAGGATGGCGAGACTTCATCTCACATACTTTGGACATGTTATCAGGAGGGATCGGTCCCTGGAGAAGGACATCATGCTTAGTAAAATAGAGGGTCATTGAAAAGGAGGAAGACCCTCAAGGAGATGGATCGACACAGTGCCTCCAACAATGGGCACAAGCATAACGATGATTGTGAGGATGGTTCAGGACCAGGCAGTGTTTTGTTCTGTTGCACATAGGATCCCTGTGAGTAGGAACCGACTGGATGGCACCTAACAAGAACAACAGCAACAAAATTGGAGATAAAATGAAGAGAGGAGAGGTGGTAAATACCCTTTTGAAAGGAAACATAGAGTGAAAGGATACTAAAAATCTATTCTTGTTACTGATTATCACTTAGCATTTTGAAGACTTTACCCCCTCAAAAAATAAAATAAAAAGATATGTTCTTGTCACTAGGATTTAAATGTTATTTCAGTAGCCTGAGTCATCTTATGTAATTGTCAGCTCTACTTGAAGATTTCAAATGATTAATCTTTTTTGTATTTTTTTTTGTTGATGGTAGTTGAGTTTTTTCTCATGTTTATCTAATTTTGGTATGCATTATAGCCAATTTTGGTTGATTACTTTTCCTAGTTTATATGAATGAGATAGAAAATATTAATGCAAATGTTCCCCTGTCCCTTCAATTTTCTTATCGTAGTATAAATTAAATCTGGCTTAGTAAAATTCAGGACACACAGTTTTTGCTTAAAAGTTAGAGTATCTGCCAAGATTCAAGGAACTGATTTAACAAGATTCTAGGATTACTGGAGATTTTATTCAGCCCTATGATTTGGTCACAGATTTGGTATTTGAGTGAAGTGGTTTCTGATATGTTATTTCTTTTTCTGCATCAAATTGAGTATGAAACTATGCGATGTATCAAACAGCCAACCCTGGAAAATACTTAGAATTGGTTTTAGTTGAACATCAAACAGATCAAAAATTCATTAGCAAAGCATCAGCAAGCCTGTTTGCATAAGCCACAGTAGGATGATAACAAACCATGAGAATCCACTCAGTGGCCTGGAAGCCGAGAACCCCGACGGCTGCCGCCGTTGGATAGGAGAGGACTCCTCTGCTGTTAGACGTGAATTTTATCATTGTATTTAATGCTCCTCCATTCCCCCCACACCTAAACTGAGGAATGACCATTCCACTAAAGAAGCTCAGTAACTTTAATGAAGATTTTAATTGGGATTGGCATATTTATCCATACTGTGTACAAATAGCTTATTATTGCTTTTTGTAATATACGATTAAATGATATTAAACTTATTATTTGCAAATAACTTTAAAATTCTCCTTACTTGCCTAGACATCTTTATTGATGATTAATATGAGCTGAAATGGATATTTAGCTAGATTTCTTACAATAAAGCAGCTATTAAATCTTTACTAAAATTCTTGTCTTTTATTATTTTGTAGAGCCATATTGTTCATTTTCATATAGCATGTAGTAGTCTCATAAACTTCACATCTGAGTAGATTAGTCCATTATGGAGTGTCACAAAATGGGAGGTAGGTTACTAAGTGGTAAAAAGAAGATTAAAAGTCAAAGGTTTGCTTTCATTCCATTCTTAAGTTATCCTTCTATGTTTTTATTTCCTTAGAACTAGTAGTAAACTAACTCTGGAAAGATTTAGTGTATATTGTATGTTTGTTTTTTTCTGCCCACTCCAAATTTATATCATTGCTACCTCTTATATTAAGAGGGGCAGTTGTGTTTGTTGTAATGCCCCCAGATACCACTCAAGTTCATAACACTATCTGAGATGAAAGTGACCTTTGTTACTTTTCATTCAAGGCAGAAGAAACATTTTAAAAGAAGGTTTGGGGAACAGGTTAGTTTAAACAGAACTAGACATTGACAAGACTAGTTTTTATTTGTGTCTTCTTAGGTAACTAGGTATTCTGTGCTTGTCTTCTTTTGTACATGATATGTTGTTGTTAGGTGCGGTCGAATTGGTTCCAGCTCATAGTGACCCTATGTACAACACAACGAAACACTGCCCAGTCCTGCCCCATCCTCCTAATCGTTGTTATGTTTGAGCCCATTCTTGCAGCTGCAGTGTCAATTCGTCTCATTGAGGGCCTTCCTCTTTTTCTCTGGCCCTTTACTTTACCAAGAATGATGTCCTTTTCTCGGAACTGGCCCTTCCTGGTAACATGCCCAAAGTATGTGAGATGAAGTCTCGCCATCCTCCTTTCTAAGGAGCATTCTGGCTGTACTTCTTCCAGGACAGATTTGTTCGTTCTTCTGGCAGTCCGTGGTATATTCAATATTCTTCGCCAACACCATAGTTAAAAGGTGTCAGTTCTTCAGTCTTCCTTATTCATTGTCCAGGTTTCACATGCATATGAGGTGTTTGAAAATACCATGGCTGGGATCAGGTGTACCTTAGTCCCGAAAGTGACATCTTTGCTTTTTAATACTTTAAAGAGTTCTTTTTGCAGCAGATTTGCCCATGCAATGTGTCGTTTGATTTCTTGATTGTTACTTCCATGGGCATTGATTGTGGATCCAAGTAAAATGAAATTCTTGACAACTTCCGTATTTCCTCCTTTTACCATGGTATTGCTTGTTGGTCCAGTTTTGAGGGTTTTTGTGGTCTTTATGTTGTGGTGCAATCCATAGTGAAGGCTGTAGTCTTTGATCTTCATCAGTAAGTGCTTCAAGTCCTCTTTACTTTCAGCTAGCAAGGTTGTGTCATCTGTATATCGAAGGTTGTTAAGGAGTCTTCCTCCAATCCTGAAGCAGCATTCTTCATATAGCCCAGATTCTTGGATTATATGCTCAGTGTATAAATCGAATAAGTATGGGGAAAGGATACAGCCCTGACACACACCTTTCCTGACTTCAAACCATGCGGTATCCCCCTTGTTCTGTTTGAATGACTGCCTCTTGGTTCTACGTACAGGTTCCTTATGAGCACGGTTAAGTGTTTCTGGAATTCCCATTCTTCGCAGTGTTATCCATAATTTGTTATGATCCACACAGTCGAATGCCTTTGCATAGTCAATAAAACACAGGTAAATGTCTTTCTGGTAGTCTCTGCTTTCCGCCAAGATCTATCAGACATCAGAAATGATATCCCTTATTCCACATCCTATTCTGAATCTAGTTTGAATTTCTGGCAGTTCCCTGTCTATGTACTACGGCAACCACTTTTGAATGATCTTCAGCAAAACTGTACTTGTGTGTGATATTAATGGTATTGTTCAATTATTTCCATATTCTGTTGGATCACCTTTGTTTGGAATGGGCACAGTTTATTTATTTAGGAAACTCAAAAATGTTGATTTATAGCGAGCTAAAAAAATCATCTTGAAAGCCAACTGGTCTGATTTAATATTATTTTAGTGTAGGTCTTACCTGGGTGTTGTGTTGGCTCTTTCATGTTTGGATCCTGGATGTGCTAACTGCAGAACATCTGCTGTTGTAGTCCTGCAATGTGGTAGATACCACAGTGGGGCATGCAGAGCCTCATAAGCAAAAAAAAAAAATGGCAGTACTCACTACTGTTGAGGAGGAGGTCGATAAACAGTGAGGTTTTCTGAGGGCATGTTCGTTTTTCTTCTGTCCTGAGTAAGGACATGCCCTACCTGCATCCATCTCTAAAATCAGAATAGGACAAATAAATCACATATGGATGTTCTTTTCACCTAAGAAAATCAGAAATTTAAATGGCTACCTAATATTTAAATGTCAGTGAGAATAATGGTGATTGTATAAATTAGCCATCTCAGGTGGGTTAAAAGAATATGGTTGTATTTTGAGACATGAGCAAGAGTAGAAAAGTAGAAAGCAGGCCACAGAAAGGTCTTTTTAAATGTAGATCTTTCTTTTTAAATCACAGCAGTTAGGATTTCTTTCTGCCTCTATTCTTTATTAGTGATTTTTATAGCACTGGATACTAAAATCAGAATTATACCTCATATCTATTAAAGAGCTTTTATACGTTCCTTAGCTTGCCACACACAGCTTTTACCTTCAAAGAGTTTATATTATACTCTTAGCCTGTATGTCGCTCTAGAGTGAAATATGAGGCAGTATGGCAGTACGTACCCAGTGGCATGGATGGGCAGTGAAAACTCTAAGGAGGAGAGCAGTAGGTAGGAAGGGTTATGTGGAGAAATGTCGAGCTGAGCCATTTTGGCAATTGGATGGATAACTGTTTCAGAGGAGGGGACTAGCATGGATGGAGGCATGGTGACAGCAGTGAGCAAGGGCAGGCATGAAGATGAGGAGTCAGCCAGCCTGATTACCGATGGGGAGACTGAGACAGCAGTTAGTGACAAGGTGGCCTGACGAGACCTGCACTAGAACGCATAAGGAAGCCTGTGCTGTGGAGTTTGGATTCTGACTGTGCATGCACTCATGGGCAAGTTGCTTGCTCCCTCTAAGTCTTCGTTATTAACTATAAAATAGGAATAATAATAGTGTCTACCACCTAGGATGGTTGAGAAGGTTAAGATGGCAGGCTGAGCACAGTGTCTGGCACATAGTAAGTACTCAAATGCTAGCTGCTGCTGTCTCTGATTATTCTTAAAGCTGGGGAAAAGCACCTTATGTTTGAAATGTTAAGTCACTGACTAGTTTTCAGCAAGGTGGTAGAGTTGTCACATGTTGAAAATAACATTTAAGAAAATTTAATCTGACTTAATCTTTCTCTAGGAATCAAGGAGTTCATGGTAAAAGGCTGATTAAGTAATTTAGGTTTAGGATGATGTGGGCTTAAACCAGCACCAGGAATGGAAAAGAAAAGGAGTGTCTGGGAGAAATGTGAAAGCAAATTGTTGGGACTTTCTTAACTGATTAGATGTGGGGGATGAAGATAGACTATGGAAACGGATGTCACTAACCACATTTTAGGCTCATTGATTGGTAAAGTTATCTTTGTGTTTATGTCTTAGTTTTTGCCATGCAGTTTTTTCCTTGCATATCTTAAATATTTAGATAATCTTTCCATCAAAAGGAAGGAAACCTCTCATTTTGTTAGTGTCTTTACTACATATTCTTATATGAAACTGCTGTGGAAAAAATTATTAAAAATAGTATAAATATATTGGTCTAAATAGTATCTATGGAAAGTCAATGTAAAGAGAGAGACATTAAATAATTTGTAAAATGTTATACTTTCTTATGGAAGAATATTTTCACAGCCATGTAGGTCCCTGGGTGGTCCAAATGGTTTGCACTGGACTACTAACTGAAAGGCTGGTGGTTCAAATCCACCCAGTGGCACCGTGGATGAAAGGCCTGGCAATCTACTTTCATAAAGATTACAGCCAGTAAAATCCTGTGGAGCTCAGTTTTACTTTGTAATACATGGAGTCGCCCTGAGTTGGAATCAACTCGATGGTAATGAGTTTGGTTGTTTTTTTGTTTTTTGTTTTTTGTATGAACAATGTAGAGCTTATTTTTCTCCTACTCTACGTCATAGACATACATCCACATTCATTCATAGGCTCATCTTAAAGAACAGAGGTCAACCACGATGCTACTAATACCGGTTGCTGTTTTGTCAGTTCCGACTTAGGGCAACCAGATATGTTTTTCTGAGTAGAAATGTGCTCTATAGGGTGTTCAGTGGATGATTTTTTAGAAGTAGATCGCCAGGTGTTTCTTCCAAGGTGCCTCTGGGTGGACTCGAACCTCCAACCGTTTAGTTAGCAGCTAAGCGTATTAACCATTTGCGCCACCCAGGGACTCCAAACTGCTCTACTAAGAGACACTTATTTTAGTAGAAGTCAAGGACTGATAGCTAACGTTCTTGCTGACTGTGTGCGCTCTCATCTCAGTTCCCAAGAGAACATCTTTAGAAATCCTCTTTATGAGAACAATGCTTTTGTAAGTGAATTGTACCTACCCTGCTTTTCCTAAAATGTTATGAGGACATTCATGTGTAAGGAGAACCACTGTAAAACCATCATTGGCATGTATTTACAATGACATTCTACAGCTATTGACATTTTCTTGTAGACCTGTCTGATGAGCTTGACTCGGAATTATATAACTGTAGTTAACTGGGTGCAAGCAGAACTTTGTCTTAAGCTCGGCAATCTTTCTTCTCTTGATTTTTATCTTTTTTTTGGCTGACATTTAATGGGCGGGCTTTGGATAATAACTTCCTGAGTGCTGAGGCCTCTTGCTACCTCCTTAGAGCCACGTTATGATTCCTTGATATGGAATTACTGTGTTGTGAAGTTAAGTCTTGAATCATTGACAGTATATGTAGACAGATTATTTCTTAACTCATTTTTACAATGATGAGATCAATGGGTTGGAAAAGGCAGCCAGAAATTTCAGGGCTGTAATTGAGTTGTGGCGTTCCCATAAATCACATAAGCCTCCTCCTCTGCATTGGCGTCTCCCATGAAGCTCAGCGCTCCCTAATGCTAGTAACAAAGCAAAAGGCAACTTCTTATGTGACTTCCTTTATAATCTTAAAAATGCTTCTATGTGGGATGAAAATTTCCCCTTTTCTTAGGGAAGGGGAAAAAAGCTTTAAAAAAAAAAATACCTAGCTGCTTCTGTGGGTAAAAGAAGTTCATGGCAGGTAACTAGATTTATAGAGGAGAGAAAAATTCTTTAAAGCTTGTCTCCTGGTGGGGTAGGTTTTTTTCCCCTTAACTTCTAATAGCTTTTATTTTAATTTCTAGTTTTGAATTCAAGCAGCTATCACTCTCTTTATAGCCTTCTTTGAAACTCTTACAGCGTAGGAGGTAGCAGAGCTGTCTAAGAAACATCTTTTCAAACCAACCAAAGTATTGTTTGTCCTGAATGAAATAGAATTTTTAAGGCTGTCAAGAATGACTGATTTGAAACATTTTCTTTGATAGCCAGAGAGGTGAGCAGAAATCTTGAAGAGAGAGGTGTTATCTTAGTGTGACCAATTCTAAGTGACCTCTATTACCCAAAAGACTCTTATGGACCATGATAAAAATTATCACGAAATAAAGGTGTGGTCTACAGTTAATGTAACAAAACAAACCCTTGCTCTGTTGGTTTTTACTTACTGAATCCTTACCAGCTGTTGGGGAGAAGAAAAACAATACAAGAGTGAATCAACCATAGAGAATACCCCTCCTTGTATTTGTCATGTGTGTCTGTAGTTAACTTTTATTAGCTCTATATGGCAAGCTGTAGAGCTTGGCTCCCTTTGAATGCTCATTCTGCCTTCGGTAGCATTCCTGTGGGCCTTCTGAGCAGTATTTAGAAGGAGTCCAGTACCACCTTTGGATTAAAAAATCTTCACGCTTGCTAAAATGAATTATTGGGCTGGCATTTTGGATCTACTCATATTCTCTAAAATCAACAGCATGGTTTTTTCAGCTGGAAAATCTGATTATGGTCATGATTTTGCTTCTCCGTTTGGGTCAGAATAGAAATAGTGGTTATTTAAGTCTCTATTTAGTATGTTAAGGTATACTCTTTCTTTAAATTTTTTATAGTTAATGCAGGCACATGGTACAAAATTCAGAGAGGAATGATAGTAAATAGTTTTATATACCATGTTATATACCAAATTCTGTTCTTTTAAGCATTTATTAAACTTATTAATTGTCACAACAATTATCTAGGTGTTATTGTGATCCCTATTTTATATTTGAAGAAATTGAGACTCAGAGAGGTTCGGTGACTTATCCGAGTCTCACAGCTGGGCTGGTAAGTGCCGAAGCCAGGATTGAACCCAAGCAGTCTGACTGCAGAAATGCCAAACAAAAGTGATGCTGTGAATAGTTTTTTCTTCTCCAGAATCAACAACATTGCCGGTTTTCTTGTGAATCCTTCACAGATAACCTGTGCATTTGAAACAATATGTAGGCTTACCGAAACCGAAAACCAAACCCATTGCCATTGAGATGATTCTGACTCATAGTGACCCCATAGGACAGAGTAAAACTGCCCCATAGGGTTTTCAAGGAGCAGCTGGTGGATTCGAACTGCCGACCTTTTTAGTTAGCAGCCGTGGCTCTTAACCACTGTGCCACTTAGTCTCTTTTTATTTCAAGAATAATTTTTAGTTTTTCCATTTAAAAAATTGAAGATCAGTTTTAATTTAAGGCAATCAAAGTTCTGATCTTAATACAGGAGATAAAAGAGAAAGAAGAGCCAGAGATGATTATGGTTTTAAACCTGGGGTGCGATACAGTTTAGTAAAAACCTAAATAAACAAACATCTTGTCTTGGGTGACTTATGGTGAAGCTGTCTCAGGTACCTGCTTTAACAAGCTGTTAGATATTTGGAAATCGCGTGCATTCGGAATTTGTTGCTGCCTGAAAATACTGGATTTTGCTGTTACTTTCTTTTCTTTTCTTTAAAAACAATTTTCATATATAATATACAGTCATGCACTGCATAATGTCTGTTCAGGCAATGTCTGACCGCATATATGTCCGTAGTCCCATCTATGCATAAAAAACATTAAAGAATTACTTCCAGGTACACTAAAACATCTTTAACATAATAATACAGTAATAATAATAATGTTTTGATGCATGTCGCAAAATAGTACCTGTTTGTTACTACAAATCATTGTATGTAACTCAAATTTTTAATATAATAGTCTTTATGGGGGGGTTTGGTTCATAACTACAGGTTATGTGTAAGTTGGACATTTGTAACCCAGGGACTGCCTGTGCATAATACAGATTTTGCATGACGTCCAAATCACATAATGTCCTGTTTCACAGAACATATCATGGAAATTAAACAATGCATGAGTGTATTTCTGTGTCTTCAAAACCAAAAAATATTAAAAAGATACAAAGTGGAACGCCGATTGACTCACTTCCTGAACCTTACTGCATCTGCAAACTGGATCTTAACTACTAATAATAAGAGGTTGAACCACATAAGATTACCATTTTTATATGTAAAAAATATCTAATGTCATCAATATAAAATTTTTTTTGCCTTTTTGTAGGTCAGAAATAGGAAAGTAACAACAACAAAAAAAGTAACGTACCAACGGTTTCATATGGTTAAACCTATAGGTTCTTTTGTATCCTTCCAGCACCTTTTGCGTATGTATGAGCAAATACATCTGTGGATTCTTACTTATCCTCTTGTGCAACCAAAAGTCAGTTCTGGACCTTATTAGTTTTTGTTTATTGAACAGCATATCTTGTGCTGTTTTCCATAGCAGTACAAAGAGAATCTTCCTTCCTTTTTCTTTTTTTAAACAGTTATAGTATTCCATGTATTCTGTTGTGTGGATGTATCCTTAAGAGGACCTTGTGTTTTATAGCGTAACCAGACACAGTTAGATAGTTGCAGGTACCTTACTAACCACACACAGGCTTCTAGACTTCCAGTATTAAAATAAATTTGTTTCCACAGAAATAATATGCATGGTATGTTATTGAGTGAAAATAACAAATTATAAAACAGAATTTTAAAAATAATCTTAGTTTTAAAGGAAGAACTATGTAAATAAGTATATAAAAAATAAGTCTGGAAGAATGTTAATCAGTTATGAGAATGGTCATCTTTGGTAGAATTCTGGTGATTTTCTTCTTAATATTTATCTGTATTTCCTACTTTTTTCTATACTACATTACTTTTTATACACACACATACATATACACAGATGTACATACATATGCACACATAAATACATACGTATTTAATTTATAGAAGGCTCAGCTTAACATTGATGCAACTGTGCTTTGTAGTTTGTGTTGGCTGTAAGTTGAAGAATTTGAAGTGGGAGGAATGAGAAGTAGAGACTTACAGTGAACAGATATGGAGTCCCTCCGGCATGAGTTGACCTGGAGATCCTTCACTGGCACCACAATGAGAATGGTCAGCTCTTATTGCTTAGAGTTTGCCTGTTAGATTTCATGTATCCTTCTCCTTCTAAGGTTCCTGGGTGGCGCAAACGTATTACGCTGAATTACTAACCTAAAGGTTGGCAGTTTGAACCCATTCTGTGGCACTGTGGAAGAAAGGCCTGGCGTTCTGCTTCTGTAAAGATTGTAGAAAAAAAAAACCTATGGTCCACAGTTCTACTCAATAACACATGGAGTTGCCATGAATCAGAATTGGCACGACTGCATTGGGTTTGGTTTGGTTTTCTTCTTCTGCCTAGGCTATTCTCATAGTCACATTGTCCTAGCATTTTTGGGATCACTGTTACTGGAAATGGAGCCCTGGTGATGCCGTGGTTAAGTGCTTGGCTGCTAACCAAAATGTCGACAGTTGGAATCCACCAGCCTCTCCTTGGAAACCCTATGGATTTCTGTCCTATAAGGTCACTATGAGTTGGAGTTGACTCGATGGCTGTGGGTTTGGTTTTTGTTATTACTGGAAATATTTAAGCAGCAAAGAGTTTTACTGAATTGCAGAGTTGTTTGTGGTTAAGTTTGGATTTATTAAACTAAACTAGATTTAAATCCCTGCCCTCTTCTTGCTGTGTTTGGTAAGCTCAGCAAATTCCCCACTAAGCCTTACAAGTTTGGGGTAATAATTTCACAGGGCTTTTGCAAAGAACAAATGACTTAATGGATGTAGAGCACCCAGTATGTGGTAAATGCTCAAGAATTCTTAATTATATTTTCCTGAGGGCCTGATGCATGAGGTAGGAGGGCTTCAGATATACTTTCATATTTGATACACTTTCACAGAAAATGTAACTTAGTCATATCCGTTATCTATTTAAGGTGATGTTATTTTTGTCCAGTGTAAGGTGTCATGCGTAGGTGTATTGGTTGCTAGTGTCTTAATCCGGCAATTCTAAAAACTAACATTCTTTAGGTAAAAAGAATAATGGCAGGAAGACGACAGGTAGGTAGCAAGGAGGTCCAACAGCCTTCATCGTCTCTCCTGGACTGGGGTTTGTGTTTTGAGCACAGTGCTCTGAATTTCCAGAGCTGTCAAAGTGGCAGCCTTCCTCAGAAGTTTATGGAAGACATTTTGATTCAGTATCAGATTACTTTTTGATTTCTAAGGATAATAGCACATGGTTGTTATATTTTTTCTTTGTTTGTTTATGTAGGCAAAAATCTCCATATCTAAATAAATGTCCCAGGACTGTGATTATGATGTAAAAATGCTCTCTAAGCCCCTGTCTTTGACTTCTATTGACACTGCAACCGAACTGGTCTTATTTGCTGTATAATTGAATCGCTACAGACTTCCATCAACCTTTGCGAGTAGTAGAGATGGTTCCTTTAATTGTAGCCTAATGCCTATTAGCTGCTGTTATAATTTTATAATGGGAGGGGCCTGTATTTTATGTCATGTGATTATAATACAGCTGATTCACTCATCAGCTTTTCCTAGCATGCACCTTCAGCATATTTTACCCATCCAGTAGCTTTTTTGGGCAAGCATTATGCTTAAGTTTTTGGAATCCTTGGGCAAGGCTGTATAGAAAATCTACTTTATAATCTCATGGCATTTTTATTACATCTTTTCATGCCTTGACGTGGCATTTTAATTTATAGTTCAAGAGCTGCTTTTTCTCTTATTCAGTTTCTTTGGAGATGCATATCTGTATGTTTTTGCTTTTTTGTGTGCTTTTGGGTTGGGATGTGGGAGAGATATTTCCTTGAGAGTCACTTCTCCTTTGCTGGACATGATTTCAAGATTTCAGATAAAGTATATTACTGTAAAAATGGTGTGGGGGCAGTGTCTGACCTCCTCCAGCCCCACAAGGGGGAAGGAGAACCAAGATCAACAGCGCACAGCTGACTCCCATGAGGTGGAAGCCAGACACACCTCCTCTCTTTGACATCTTTACCAACTCTGACACCAGCAGTCCCTCATGGCATTCTCTGCTTCTCTGCTGGTTTCAATAATTCATTGCAATGGCCACACAGAACTCACAGACCATACTTACGATTGTGGGGTTTATTAGGGAAGTAATAGTTACAGTTCAGGCTCAGGGACACTCAAGATACAGTTCTTCCATCAGGATAGCCTCTCCCCAGTGTGCTCACAGACGCGCCTCTCCCTGGCCGTCAGTCTCTGTCCAAAGGCACTCAGCTTTCTCTGTCCATGGGCCAGGAAGCCCACCGTGCTGTCAGGTCTCTGCTTCTGGGTCTCTCCTTCCTTGGTGGTTGTCATGGTTTGAATTATGTCCCCCCAAAAATGTGTGTATCAATTTGGCTAGGCCAATTCCTGGTACTGTGTGATTTTCCTGTATGTTGTAAACCTGCCTCTGTGATGTTAATGAGGGAGGATGGGTGGCAATTGTGTTAGTAAGGTAGGGCCTGATCTACAGGACTGGATTGTGTCCTGAGGCAGTCTCTTCAGATATAAAAGACAGAAGTGAGCAGTGAGCCAGGGGGACCTCCTACTATCAAGAAGGCAGTGCCTGGAGCAGAGTGCATCCTTTGGTCTGGGGTCCCTGCGCCGGGAAGCTCCTAGTCCAGGGGAACACTGATGAGAAGGCCGACAGACAGAGAAAGCCTTCCCCTGGAGCTGACGCCCTGAATTTGGACTTTTAGCCTGCTTTGACTGTGAGGAAATAAACTTCTCTTCGTTAAAACCATCCACTTGTGGTATTTCTGTTACGGCAGCACTAGATGACTAAGACAGAATTTGGTACCGAGAGAGTGGGGTGCTGCTGTAACAGATACCTAAAATGTGGAAGTGGTTTTAAAACTGTGGATGCATAGAGGTACGGCTGTGACAGAGGACCAGCAGCAGCAGAGAAACAGCAGTGGCAGAGAACCAACAGCAGCAGAACCGAGACCAGTGGGAGATGGCACTGGAGCCGACCCACGGAGAGAGAGAGCTGAGTGCCTGTGTGTGCACGAGCCTTTTTGGTGGAGTGGGATGCCTCCAGGCACTTACTGGTGGAGCTACAGAGCTTTGGAACACTTGCCCCAGCAGGGCAGATGTGGGTGTGAGGCCTGAGGAGCTGAGAGGCCAAGAAACCAGAAAACAAGCTGAAGAGACAAGGAACACAAGAAGCTGAGCTGCTTCTGTCTCAAAAGGTATGGCCATGACCTCAGGGGTTTCAAAGGGTGGAGCCATAGCCTCTGGTGTTTCTAAGGGTGGAGTTGTCACTCTGATGCAGTAAGAGAATGGTGCGCCTAAAGCCAAGGGAGCAGAGTTGCTGTCCCCGTGGGCCTGGAAGGCAGAGCTGAAGCCCAGGGCCAAGGGGCCTCCACTCAAAATCCAGAGTCTGTGACCAATACCTAGACTAGGCAGGGCTATTGTGTAAATTGCCTCAGAAAACAGAGGATTATTTTCAAAGCCTTGAGGGCTAATGTAATGTGTTCTGCTGACTTGCTTGGTGCCTGTTATCACTTCTTTTCCTCTAGTTTCTCCCATTTGTAATGGAAATGTCTAGCTTGTGCCTGTTCTGCCATTGTATCTTTAGAAGCAAATAACTTGTATTCTAGATTTCACAGATGAAGAGAAATTTTTGAATTTTGTACTTGTAGTTAAGACTTTTTCTATGATATGATGGGGTGAGTATGTTTTCCATGTTGCAAGGATGTGATTTTTTGGGGGCCAAAGTGTGGAATATCATGGTTTGAATTATGTCCCCCCAAAAACGTGTGTATCAATTTGGCTGGGCCATGATTCCCAGAATTGTGTGGTTAGCCTCCATTTTGTGATTGTAATTTTATGTTAAAGAGGATTAGGGTGGGATTGTAACACCACCGTTACCCAGGTCACATCCCTGATCCAATGTAAAGGGAGTTTCCCTGGGGTGTGGCCTGCACCACCTTTTATCTCTCAAGAGATGAAAGGAAAGGAAAGCAAGCAGAGAGTTGGGGACCTCATACCATCAAGAAAGCAGTGCCCAGAGCAGAGAGTGTCCTTTGGACCAGGGTCCCTGCGCCGAGAAGCTCCTAGTCTGGGGGAACACTGATGAGAAGGCCGAGAGAGAGAGAAAGCCTTCCCCTGGAGCTGATGCCCTGAATTTGGACTTTTAGCTTACTTTGATTATGAGGAAATAAACTTCTCTTCATTAAAACCATCCACTTGTGGTATTTCTGTTGTAGCAGGACTAGATGACTAAGACAGTGGTGGTGGGCTCCCCCTCTCTACTCTGAAATTGGCTTTCTTTTAAGGCAGAACTGACCAATCCCCTTGGTGGGCCGCAGTTACCCTATCACACAGTCACTTGGGTGGGAGTTACAAGACCATGGCTAGAAAGGCCACACACAAAAGTAATTGACTGCAGTGAATTATCCTCATGTAGCCACTGACTGTCATCAGTCTGTATGTTACTTAGCTTCATTCCTTGGTTCCCATTATAGCTTGACCTGTTTCATGAGGGCATGTTTTTCCCCTTAACCAGCATGACATTACTTTAACTTGCACTGTAACTGAGAACTGGGGTTAGTGGGGTTTTAGGAAACTTTCCTTTTGCTTAGCAGTTTCAACCTGCATTTCAGTGCATCTCTCACTGCTGAGAAACAATTGAGGCAGTTGGCCCCATTTTTCCCCAGTGTAAGACTTAAGGAAGATTTTCTGGGCAAAGAATGTAGACACTTTTCTACAGTAATCATTTACTACCTACTACTCTATGGACAGGAGCCCTGATAGTGCAGTGGTTAAAGCTCTAGGCTGCTAACCGAAAGGTCAGCAGTTTGAACCCACCAGCCAGCTGCTCCTCCAGTGAAAGATTTGGCCGTCGGCTTCCATAAAGATTACAGCCTTGGAAACCCTATGGGCAGTTCTACTCTGTTCTTTGGGTCGCTATGAGTCAGAATCAACTCAGCAGCAATGGGTTAATTATTCTATGGACAAGAGTGAAGAATTTCCCTTGAACAGTTGGGTTGGATTTGCTTTTTAAAGAAAAATACTCAGATACATTTGCAATTTAAAAAGTTCAATTTTAACGTCAAACTTCGAGTTTCCTAACCTATCTTTATTATTCTAATTTGTTTAAAAAATGAACTCTGTGTGTGTGTGTGTTTCCAGTTAAGCAAAACTAATGTATAAGATAGTATGACCTAGAACTCTTAATTCTTCTTGCCTAGGTTTTGAGGAGGATAAGAATAAATCTTTGGCCTGAAAAATATGTCAACTTTATTTTTTGTCTTGCTTTGGACTTTTTCTTTCTTTAGTTCTTACCTGTTTTATGCCATAATTGATAATACTTGATAAACAAATTATCTCAGTTCTTTGGCCATTTCAGTTACTGAAGTAGACTAGCACATGGAAAGATGTGAGGTGACTGCCAGATTTTCTTTGGCTGCTTAGGTGGTAATTTGGTTTTGGATCTGTCCATGACCCTTCTCATCAGGCCATGCTGCTAACACACTGTTTTGCAGTGACTGGTCATTCCATTTGGATGCTGCAGCATCTAGTTAGAGAAGGTCATAGAACTCGTGAGGTTCTCGCCCAGCCAAGCATTTGGGAAGGTCATGAAGGAACAAGCCTATTCACTTTTCTTCAACAACCAAGGAGGTGGACTACTTGGAAGAAACCAATCTTAGATAATCAAACGAGGCAAGATAGGCTGTTCCTCAGTGTTGTTTGGACGTGGCCTTTTCCCATTTTTCCTGAGTCTCACAGTAAGTTTGGGTATCTGGCAGCCCTGGTGGCTGAAAGTCAGTAATGATGGGAGTGGTGGTGCTAAGGACAAGATGCAGAAGCAAAACTGTCATCCTTTCTTTGGAACAGTAGTGAGTGGTAAGCTATTCTGAAAGAAATGCTCCTTCACTCAGAGTTGGAACTCTTGAGTGTTTGACTGTCCACAACAGTTTCACCCAGTAGTTTGAAAGCAAGCAGACATTATGATATACTTCCAAGAGTTGGGTAGGATGGATGAAGCCGTGGAAAACCAGAGTGTCCTTGGGTGTTCTAGTTAAAAGCAGAATTCCAAACTGGATGGGTTATTGCTCTAATCTAGTATGACAGATCAATGGTGTCTCATTTCTTAAGTGTCAAGTACTATACTTTGTCCTGTGTTAGCCATTTTTCAGAGAACAGCGCTGCTTGGTGAACTCCACTCTTCTAATGCAGTCGATCATTAAAGAGCACGTGGTACCTAGATCCTTGGCCTCCATTACACTTAAAATTCAATTGTTGTTCCCCATCCCTTTATGAAAGCTGGTTGAGAAATGTTTTCTTTCTCCCTTCTTTCTACTGTTTGACGTATGAAGCTTCTCCCCAGCTCCTAGGTGTATTCAGCTTTAGTTATAGGAGTCACCTCCACGTTTGTTGTTCAGCACTGAGTTTTGTTTACAATGTCAAGTCCAACAGCATTTTGGGCTGAGGGAGGGAAAACACAAGTTTTGGTTTATTCTAGTTTCTACTAGAATAAGTTTCTACTAGAAGAGTGTACTAGTTACACTATTATACTATCATTAGAAACTAGTTTTTGCCATGGTATAAAATATAACAACCCAGACTTTATTTTAGCAAAGTAGAAATTATGTCAATATATATGAAATGAGTTTGGAAGTACTGTTTTTGATACTAGGCACCCCTTCCCTTTTCAGTACACTGAATGTCCTGGGTAACATCAGGAGGAAAGACCATTATGGCTTGAAGTACATTTTATTGATGTCATGCTATCTGCCACATGGTGGAAACTAGGGCATGAATATTTCCTGCTTAGTTCAAAGGTTAGGTTTTAAACAGGCTTATATAAGTTAACAAAACAAACAATCGAACTCTCTTTCTAATCCCTGTTCATAATCCCCTCTCAGCTTCAGCCTCTTCCCATTAGCTTCACTCCCAGAGCTGTTACCAGGGAGGAGACCAATTGCCACTGTGACTTTTGCCCCAAAGATGTTTATCTTTGAGGATATCCTTTCTCTATGCCCCACCTCATGAGCCCTCTTTAGCTTCAGATATTAAGCCTAAATTCTGATGCTTGAGTCCTCCTTTTATACATCATCATCTGAACAGACACAGAGTCTATGTCAACTGGGCAAAGAACAGTTTGAAATACTCTAGGCTTATTATTTGATGGCCCTATTTAAAAGATAAAAACTACAGGATGACAATAGTATAGTTATATGCAGAATGACAGGAAAATCCAGGCCCAAGGGGAGGGGAGTATGGGATGGATATTAACCAGAGCAGCTTTGCTTGCCCTCTCCTGGTGAAAGAGTGAGTCTGCCTACTTTTGACTGAAGATACCCTCAAAAGTAAATCATGTTGAAGCCGTTAGATTTATTGCTCTGTATTTAGAGTGAGCTTTCATATGTTGGGAGCCCTGGTGGCATGGTGGTTAACCAAGAGGTCGGCAGTTTGGCAGTTGTAATCCACCAGCCGCTCCTTGGAAATCCTATGGGGTAGTTCTACTCTGTCCTATAGGGTCACTATGAGTCGGAATTGACTCGACTGCAATGAGTTTAGTTTGGTGGTTTTATATGTTAAGTCACATTTTCTCATTGATTTTCATTGTTTTTTGGTTATTTTTTTTTCCCCTAGAAAGTCTTACATACTAATCTTGCTGATTTTCACTGGCATTTTAGATTTTTTTTTCCCCCAGAAAGTCTTCAATACTGCTTTTGCTGATTTCCAGTGGAATTTTGCCAGTTTTCCCCTAGAAAGTCTTACATACTAATTAATAAGAAAAACAATACTTAAGAGTGTAAGCCTTTACTTTATGGAGTAGCCTGATTGTATTAATGATAACATATTGCCGTTGAGTTGATTCCAAATCATAGCGGCCCTATAGGACAGAGTAGAACTGCCCCATAGGTTTTCCAAGGTTGTAATATTTACAGAAGCAGGCTGCCACATCTTTCTCCCACAGAGCGGCTGGTGGGTTCTAACCTCTGACCTTTCGGTTAGCAGCTGAGCACTTAACCACTGTGCCACCAGGGCATCTCTTGTGTTAATGAGAGTTTACAAATAATCCCTGTTGCATGAGTACCAAACCAGTTGCTGTCGAGTCGATTCCAACTCATGGTGACCCCATGTATGTGAGAGTACAACTGTGCTCCATAGTGTTTTCAAGGCTGTGACCTTTCAGAAGCAGATTGACAGGCCTTTCTTCCGAGGCACCTCAGGGTGGACTCGAACCTCCACCTTTCTGTTAGCTGCCGAGCACATTAACCCTTTACAGCACTCAGGTACTCCTGAGTGAGTACATCAAGCATATTTCAGTAAATTTTAGTTTCATTAAGAGTCCATGCCGACTGAATTTAATTTGAATATTTTAAATAGTCATAATGACTCTTTTACTAGCAATATTTAGGAAAGTCGTCTACTTAAACATGACATAAAATGTTCTTAACTTTCCATATTTCCCATCTTAAGCTATAAAGTTCTCTTTGGTACTATTTTGTTGTGTCTCACAAATTTTGATATGAAATGGTTTTATTATCATTGATTACTAAATATTTCTTAATTCCTATTATGATTTTCTTTTTAACCATATCTAGTTTCCCAACATATGGAAATTATAAAATCTATCCTTTTGTGTATTAAATTCTAATTATTTTGTAATTGTGGTCTGATAAGAAAATCTGTATAATATTTATCCTTTGGAATTTATTAAGACTTTATAGCCTTTCTTTAAAAATATTCTACATATTCTTGAAAAAATATGTATCCTTTGCTAATTGTGAGTTGTGTGTGTGTGCATGTGCATACATGTATATAAAATAGATCACAGTATTTGTGTTATTGATTACAGATATATCTGTTAATTTTGATTACCTGATATCACTATCTGAAAATAGTGTGTTAAAATTTCAGCTGCAGTTGATTTTTTATTTTTCTTTACAGTTCTGTTATTTGCTGCCTGAGGCTGTATCACTAAGTGCTTTTCTTCTTATTCAATTATTTTGTCCCTGTACCAATATAAAACGGCCCTCTTTGTCTCTCATTCAGTTTATTAAGGTCATTACCTTTCTTTTGGCTGATATTTGCCTACTATATCCATCTTTTATTCTGTAATTTTCTTCAACCTTTCTTTGTCTTTTTGTTTTAACCAATGCTCCTTATAGTCAACATATTGTTGGATTTTAAAAATAGATTTGGGGAGTCACTTTCAATTGGTGAACTTAATCCATTTATATATGTTGTAATTACCATTATATAAGGATGTCTGTCATATTTCATATTTTTTATTTATTTAATTTTTCTTCTTTATTCTTTCCTGCTTTCTCTTTAATAAATCAAGTGTTATTTTGCTGTTTCCAGTGATACATATTTTTGTTTGTTTCTAAGGTGGCTACCCTTGTTTTCAAGACTTATACTCTCACTTACCTATTGATTTCTTAAACTTAACTATCTGTATTTCTCCTTCCACCCCCATAGCAAATATGTTAATGGCCTATCACGAGCCACTAGTCTACCAACCTTGATCATGTTGGTATTTTCTAGAATTTTGGTTCTGGATTATTTTGTTTTTTTTTCCCTAGATTTTCTTTTCAAAAGGACAACAATAGACATTATCAAATTAGTTGAACATCCTATATTGCTTGCTTTATTCGAATACTTGTGGAATTTCTCTAAGAGTGTTATCAGTATAGGTCTTTGTGTGGCAAACATTTGGAGATTTTTATGTCGGATAATATTTTTATTATGCTCTCACATTTGATTGACAGTTTGGCTGGATATAAAATTCTATGCTAAAATTTCTTTTCCTTTAATACCTTAAAAATATTACTTCAGTATCATTCTGTACTCGGTGTTGCTTTTTGAAAGTCAGATGTCAGTCTGATTCTGTTTACTTTTTTATCTGATCTGCTCTTTCTGTCTGGATGCTCTTTTTTTTTTTTTTATTTTATATTCATAAATCTTGCAATAATAGGTCATATATGCATGATTTTTTTATTCCCGTTAGACACTTTGAGCCCTCTAGATTGAGGTCTTTGAAGTTTCTTTATTTTTGAATATTGGTTATTATTTGTTTAAATATTTCTTTCTGTCATTTTAATTGATCTCTTCTGGGTCCCAGATGTTGGCAATTCCACTTATACCTTTATATTTGAAATCTCTAAACCTCTGAAGTTTCTTGTTTGTTGAATTTGCTATTTAGTTTGCAAGTCCATTTGAAGGAGAATTTTGTGTGTGTATGTGCATGGTTATGGTGGATTGGATCATTCTTTCCACCCTTCCTTCTTTCTTTTATCTATTCCCTATCTAGATGTTGTCTCCACCTGGTTCAGACTACTAGCATATAATGCTTATCCTGGTGGGAAGGGTGCAAATGTCATATCTAGTTCCTTGGGCAAGTTGGGAACTTTGTCATAGAGTTTTGGCTTCCATTTAATGTGGGGTGCTCCTCCCAGGCTCTAGTTCCACATAGAGAGCCTGGTTCTAGCCCTCCTGCCCCATGCCCGGTGTATTGCAGAGGCTACAGACCCCACAGGATTTAAATATCTGGCTGGTTGTGCTGGTTTCAGTTGGTCCTGGAGCCAGTAGGGCTTTGTCTTTTGCTCCCACTGACCTCTGTGTGTTTCCTTTGTTTTGGTTCCGCAGAAGTGTTTAACAAATTTTTGAATGCAGTTATATATATTTTTTAATTTATTTTTTAAATGTTATTTTATTTTGTTGTTGTTGGGCATATGTGGGAGGACATAAGTGGGTTTCCACTTAAAATTTTCATTGACATCTTGACTGGAATTTTCCTGACTGGCCTCTATATAGTAAGTCTTACTGTGTTGTTCTACGTGCAGTCACTTTTTTCTAAGTAAATCTTTCTTCTATCCTACCGATTAACTATTTGATATTAGAAGCTTTTAAGATTATTCAGATCTGAGAGGAAGAGCATCGTGTGTCAATGGAGCCAGAAGCAGTAGTCCGCAGGCGTCTTCCAATTAGTCAAATGTGTGACTGGGAGGTTTCTTGAATTCAATTCAACTTACACACCAGATTTTTTTCTTTTTTCTGTCCTCTTTTCTTTCCTCTTTCTGCTAAAACTTAAGTCAGGCTGCTTAAGAATGGGGAACATGAACTAGCCTTGCTGCTGTGGAAACAGTCCATCTCTGAGAAATAACAGAAACTTTCTGTGGTTTCATACCACATATTAGGCTAAGTGGAAAAAAAGCAGGGAAGGGATTAGGGGGAGCTATCTCTGGCTTCTTAACCATTAAGAAATCTGTTTGAGAGGAAGACAAAGAAGAAATGAATGAAATGGGAGGGGAAAACTTAAAGCTTCATTCCCTCCAAGAGTGCAAAAGCACTTCTATTTATTTTAAATGAATGACCAGGAAGTTGACTGTAAATGGAGAGAATAGTTTGTTATCATCAAAACATGCAAATCCAATGAACTAGAGTAAAAATTTATTAATACATTAAAATTAAGGCCATAAACATCCTCTAAGGGGTTAGATAGCATAGAATTAATAAGGTTTTGTTCCTCCTTCTTCTGCCAGTCTTTGAAGATTCTTTTAGTCTATCATGAAAATAAAACATATGTTCATGTGTTCAGGCTCATAAAGAAATCAGACTGTGTCGTGATATCCAGTAGCTATCATGAAACACATGTCCTCTTGAATGCCTTTTTGTCCAGTTGTTATGAGAATCTGTATCTGTGGGAGAATCCTAAATATTTGCAAAATAATACTTCTCTGTATTTATAACAATGATGATACTATTGCTTTAAAAAGAAGCCTGCTCCTTAAATCTGAAGTTCCCCAATGCTCTCTTACATTTCTACCTGTTTTCCTTTGTTCTCTGCATCCTTGCTATGGCTTCTACTCTACCTATATGACTCCCACATCAATAAAACTATCTCAGATGTCTCTCCTGAGCTCTAGGGTTGTATAACCAATTCTCAAGATTTCCTGGATTTCCTATCGACTCCTCGAACCCAACATGTCTAAACCTGATCTTATTATCTCCCATGCCCCGTTTGCTCCTTGTTTCTTATTGCCTATTTCAGTTAATGATTCCACCATTTATCCAGTTGCCTAAACTAAGAACTTGAGGGTCATCTTAGGTTCCTGTCTCACCCTTCACATTTATTCACCAAGTTCAAATGACTATAATACCAAAATATCTCTTGAATCTCTTCCCTGGGTCACGTCACTTCCTAGCTTAATCCCTGCAATAACTTTCCAGTGCCGATAGAGTACATATCCAAAGTGTTATATACAAAGCTCTTCACCCTACTTCATATCCCTGCTTTCTCCCTCTGATCCTGTCCTACAGCCAAATCCAACTACTTGCAATTCTAAAAACTACCACAGTCTCTGTATGTGTGCTAGGCTTTCAACCGTGATATTTTCTCTCCCAGGGGATCTTTGCTTAAAAGTCTGGCAGCAATTTCTTCCTGTTCCTGTTGCTATATCCTACATGTCCTTCACCTCGACCATTGGCAGGTTTGGAAGCTCCTTTCTCTGTGGTCTCTAAGCTTCTTGATACAGTCATATTATAGCATACATTACCTTTTGCTGTTTATGTCTTGTTGTCTGCACTACAGTATGAGCATCTTTGGATGAGAAACTGATGCTTCACCTTTATAAGTCAGCATCTGTGATGTGCCTTGTGCATAAATAGAAACTGAGTAAATGCCTACTGAATGAATAAAAAGGGTTAGAGATGTTTGTGCTCAGATGGAGAGAGGATGAGAACTGGAAAGAGTGTGCAGATTTTGTAGGAATACTTTGAGGTTTTTGTATTTTCCCCCCTTAATTCCCCAAGGCAGTGGATTTCCATACTAATGATACTTTATGTGGCAGCAAGTGCACAGTATTTCCTGAAGAGTTGTTATTTGCCTGGCACAGCATTTTACTCTTTAAGGATTACCAAGACTGGAACATGGTCTCCACCCTCAAAAAATTTATAATGGAGATGGGGATGTAAAACTAGGTCGTGAAACCATCAGATGACAGTGAAATGCAAAATTGATTGAGAAGGGAGAGGAGAGGCAGAAAAGTGCTTTGTGGAGAAAGGCGGGAATCAAGCTGGATATTTTCTGGTGCTAATTCTATTTCTAGTGCATTTTTTATCTTGGATTCTGTTCATAATGAAAGCCCTTTAGTACCATTTTGTTCACTTACTGGAACAACCTTTTTAGTGCTAGGCAATTTGTGTGTTTGTAGATGCCTATTGTAAGATAGGAGCCCTGGTGACACAGTGGTTAAGAGCTCAGCTGCTAACCAAAAGGTCAGCAGTTCAAATCCACCAGCTGCTCCTTGGAAACCCTATGGGGCAGTTCTACTCTGTCCTGTCGGGTTGTTGTAAGTCAGAATTGACTCAACAGCAGTGGGTTTGGTTTTTTGGGTTTTGTTGTAATACCTAAAGGAAGAGGTTGTATGGCCACTCAAAAGAAATGCAAGATGAAGAACGATGAGAGTATCTGACGTTCATTTTCAATTACAAATTAGTTTCATAGGATTTAAAATTTTTATTCCAGAAATCACTGAGCATAGAATTTTAAAAAGTCTTATTATTGTCATATACTTAAAAAGTAGACATTTGATTTTTGATGAACCAAAGTTGCAGAAATGGTTCTAAGTGTCTAATGTTTACATGCCTGCTGGTAGTATCCTGTCGGATTCAGTGATTCTCTCAAGTAGATAAAATCATTCCCAAACACTGAAGGAGAAAGGAGTTGTGTGCACTTGGAAAGTAGGATGAAGTATCTCTTTGTTTGATCATTTTCCCTTCTACCAATATTATTTTCACTTGAGGGTTCTGATTGTGACTATTTGGCAGGAAGGAAGAGAGAAATTCTCTTAATAGAATGTGATTTAATATGTTGAATGGCAGTTTGTGCTGCGTCAGTCTGCTTGGGAAAAGGATTAGATGAAATGTAGATGAGTTAGTGTATCTGGCAGTAAAAACATTTCAGGCATCTTTTTAAAGTAACATTAGACCTTTGGTCTCCGATTCCCCAAAGTTGCTTCTCATTGACAGGTTTCTCCTCGTAGGAATGAGTCAGGGAATCAGCTGGTCCCAGACTGTCATTTGCTGCCTGGGCTATGTCCTGCCCTGCTGCGCAGACAGGGAGACTGAGTGCCAGGATCCAGTTTCCTGAAGCCAGGGAGCTGCTTGAGTCTGGCTCACTTTTGAGGTTATCGTGTTCTGCTTCAGAGCTGGTCATATTTTGCTACTTCTAGCCAAGCCCTGAATTGGAAGCTATAGTGCAGGTAGATGTTCAGGGGTTTACTTTTAGGCTGTATGCTGGGGTTACATTTGAGACCCTTTTGATTTTGAAAGGAGTCGTTGCCCATGATGACTGAGGGCTACAGGGAGGGCCTGGGAAACCTGGAGTTCCTGCCCCTTGCAGTGCTCGGGCTCATTTGCAGAAAAGAACTGGTTGGAGTTGAGGTAACCAGGCTCAGGGAAAGAGGTAGCCTTTGTTCCGAAGTAGACTGTATTCCAAAAAGAAGCTAAATCAAAAGGAAAATCAGCAGTGGTCCCACAATGGGTTTCGGTTCATTTGCCTGAAAATTGGCCCTTCTATTTGGGGCTAAATTACTGCAATTAGCTAAACCCTATTGTGGTCAAGGGCTGTGGAAAAAGTGAATTCATTGAAAGTGGAATAATAGTATTCTAGACTGTACATTTGAGCATAGACAGTGCAGAGATTTACAGGGAGACTAAAACCACAGAGAAAGACTTGCCCACAGCTATAGGGTTTATCTCCTGACCCACCATAACCTCCCCTCTACTCCTCAACACACTAATGAAAGAAAAAGCTCAGAAAACCTTTCTTTACCAGGACCTTCTTCGTAGGATCATCCAGATACCTCCCTCTAACTGCCGCCATAAGAAATTCCTTCTTCCAGCCATCACTACCATCTTTAACTCCTACTTCCCTGAATTCAGCTTTTATAGATCTCCATTTTTAAGATTATCATATCCTCAGTTGTAAACTGAGTCAAAGTTAAATAAGAATTATTTTGTACAGTCAGTTTTCAAAATTAGCATGTTGGGATCTAGCTTACTAGGAGCCTGAAACAATTTCTTGTACATCATTACCAGCAGAATCGAAATCCATCTAAGATGATTTTCTGAGAGTAAGTTCCTCGCTGTTCCTGGCGTTCATGCATACTCTGTTTCTAGGGCCTGTTGTTAGTTGCATTCAAGTCAGCTCCAACTCATGGTGACCCCATGTGTGCAGATTAGAACTGCACTCCATAGTGTTTTCAAGGCTATGACCTTTTGGAAGCAGATTGCCAATCCTTTCTTCCAAGACACCTCTGGGTGCATTTGAACCACCAGCCTTTCAGCTAGTAGTCAAGCACTTAACTACACCACCTAAGGACTCCTTTTAGGGCCTAGGACTGATGAAAAATGAAAGTTCAATTACGAGCTTTTGGCATCTGGGGTTATGGACTTCCACTCAGTATTCAATTGCTTCCATGGTATTTTGTTGACAAAATGTTATGATTAATCACCTGTAAAATCAAGGCTAAACCAGTACCATCTGAATAGTATGCTGCTGCCTCTGCAGGGCACCTCAGAGGAGTAATACTTAATGGGAACTGTGGGTTTGGCTGAAGAGCCCAAGCCCTCATGGGTGCTGCTCAGGTGTGTTTTATGGTAGCTGGGCGTACTGTGGAAGCAAGAAGACCATTTGAGGGAAGCAGCTGCTCTTGTGAGCTCTGTTTTCTGCCTTCTGCATTTTCCACCAAAGCCCATAATGTGTATAAATGATGCTCAACATATTTCGTAAAACTGTCCTCTGTGAATGCGTAAATCATGCAACCCATGGAACAAATGCTTTTTAGTTTTGGTTTAAATTCATCCACTGCAGTCACTATAGGGGCCTGATTCTTGTATAACATCCTCCCTAATGTTCACAGGGAAATGGAAGTTTGTCTGTGTCTGGAGATTTTCGTAAGTTGGGCTATTAAATTGCAATCTAACATACCAGCTCAGAAGACAAGCTCCCTTTAGAGTTGTTTAATCTATTAGGCACTAAGTGGGGACTGAGAATGGCTTAAAAAACCATTAGGTGACTGGAAAGTAAGACGTCAGGCCCTGCAAGGCTAGCGCACAGCTCTTAATTTTGAGGTTTATCATTGTTTATGACTGTGCTCTTTAGAGATTAGGAAGTCACTTTGGTCACCATAACGGCTTTCATCTTCTATTTGATCTGATTTCGATTGTCGTGTTTTCTTGTGGGGAAAACGCTCCTCACTGTATTACCTGTGGTTTATTTTGAGCATCTTTGGTTTCAAAAAAAAAAAAAAAACTTTAAAGACAGGACACCCAAATACTCTCAGGCTGAATTATAAATGTAATTTTGGATCTAATTTGATTGACTAATCAAGTAACGCCATGTAATTACTATTGGAGTTGTTTTTTCTCTTCTCTGAGTATTTCACTGAAACTTGATGCCCTTTTTTTTCCTAGGTAACGGTCCTAACCCTCCCAAGGAGGACACCCCTACCAGCAGTCTAGACTCGCTTTCCTCCCCATCTCCCACAACTGCCACTGTCCATGGGCCTCCTGGACCAGACAAAAACCACCTTCTCACAGATGGGGAGAGCTTTGGGGAATGGGCAACCAATGTGTAAGTAACTGTGCTTCTGTTTGGTGCTGAGGGGAGGAGGGCCATAACCTTCTTTATTTTGAAGTTCACATGGTGGATGAGTTCTGAAGCTGTTAGATTGGACCCTTGTTCTCTAGTCAGTGGGCAGTGGGACTGCCAAAGGGAGAAGGATCCACAGGATAAAGCCTTTGTTCAATAACTGCATTCCCAGCAAGGAAGGGCTGGATGGGTACTACTTCAGATCTGATGTAGGTTCAATGAGTGGTTATTTTTGGGTTGTGTGAAGGAAATATTGTTACTATTCTACTCAGGATGCTTTCTCACTAGTTATGCAAACGTTTAGGGATATGAGTGAGAATTCCTACACTGTGATGGGTGGACTCTTGAAACTGTCTATAGAATGATGTTTTAGTTATATGACTGTTTGAGCACTTAATGCTAGCAATCTGTTCTATTTTACTCCATAGCACCATACATAATCAAGAATTGATGGACAAAATACCTGGTTTTATCTTCTTAGTTTGGTTTAGTGCCAGACACGCGCAGACCAGCTCAGGTATATTGGTACAAATGACCCAAACCCACTGCCGTCGAGTCTGTTGCTACTCATAGCAACCCTATAGGACAGAGTAGAACTACCTCATAGGGTTTCCAAGGCTATAAATCTTTACGGAAGCAGACTGCCATATCTTCCTCCCATGAAGCGGCTGGTGGGTTTGAACCGCTGACCTTTCAGTTAGCAGCCAAGCCCTTTAACCACTGCACCATCAGGTCTCCCTTTGTTAGTACAAATAATACCCAGACCAAAAAAAAGAAATACTATGGGCCTGGCTTGACTACTTGATTGTTTGTTTTAAGGTGTTGATTTTTGACTGCAGGGTAAATGCAGATTGGTGGTGGTGTGTGGCATCAAATTTGAAACAAATGCTCAGAAGAAATAAAAAGCTTCATTAATAATCACTTGGTGTCACTTGATTAGTCAATCAAATTATATCCAAAATTACATTTATAATTCGCCCTGAGAGTATTTTAGTGTCCTGTCTTTAGAGTTTTTTTTTTTTTTTTAAACAAAATTGCTTAAAATAAATTGTGGATAATGATGTTATCTAACCTTAGCTGGGTATTCGTGGGACTTTAAATGGAATTGGAAAGTGTTCCTCACATTACTCAGCTTTTTATAGTTACTTGCTGAATTCACATGAACTCGTTATGAACTTGTTAAGTATTAAGGGAGGCCAGGGGAGATTTGGTATGCTAAAATTTGGGGGTGGCCCGAAGACTTTGAAAATCTAACTAAAAATCAAAATGAAATTCAAAGTATAGAAACACATTCTCCATGTGAGATTTTTTTCCCCCCAAGATTATCAGATATGTATATTTTATATACTGAAGGTTGTGTGTTGTGGATTTAAATTACATAAAACTCAAATATGTGTGTCATTTTTACCATTCCTTTTCTAGAATAAAAATTCTCTTTCACTTTAGTATTGCAACCAGCAGTAACAGTGGTTACGTAGAAACCCAGAATCTGTAATCTTAAGGCACTCCAGGGGTAGAATTTGGCCTTTTCTTTTTAATTATTTTTTTAATTTTAGTGAAAACCAGATCCCTAATTATTTCTTCCAGGAGGCGTATATCACAGGCAGTGAAGAATAGTTTAGTTAGTCATCCTTCTTCCATAGCAGTTCCGCAGGAAAGTGACATTATGAGCCATGATATAGCCAGTGCTCAATTCACAACACGTCCATGCCTGAAACATGAAGAGCTTGATATTTTGGTCATAAATCAAATGAGGAGTGAATCCCCCAGCTTCCTATTCATACAAATTTTAAAATGTCATGGAAAGCACTCCAACCTTGAGAGGCCTAAAAGGGAGGAAAAAACAAGTGATTGAAGCAAGCCTGGAAAGGAGATTTTTATTATAATGTAGAAATTTTCCTACTTCAAGAACTTGTTTTTTTTCTCTGCCCTGGATAAAAAAATACATCTATATTTCTCTTAAGCATAGAGAATGTTTCTTGTGTGTCTTCTAAAGGATTTATTTGTTAAGCATATTTCAGTCCAGATTTGTCATTAAGTTAGGAAGTGTGCTTTTGTACATAGATGAAGCCATTGCTGTCGAGTAGATTCTGACTCATCGAGACCCTATAGAACAGAGTAGAACTGCCCAATAGGATTTCCAAGGCTGTAATCTTTTTTTTTTTTTTTTTAATTGTGCTTTAGGTGAAAGTTTACAGCTCAAGTTAATTTCTCATATAAAAAATTATATGCATATTATTATGTGACATTAGTTGCAGTCCCTACATGTGACAGCACACTCCCCCTTTCCACCATGGGTTTCCCATGTCCATCCAACCAGCTCCTGTCCCTTCCTGCCTTCTAATCTAGCCTTCGGACAGGAGCCGCCCCTTTGGTCTCATGTATCTGCTTGAACTAAGAAGCAGACTCTTCACAAGTATTATTTTATGTTTTATAGTCCAGTCTAATCTTTGTCCGAAGAGGAATGGTTTTCCTCTGAGTTAACAGAGTGTTTGGGGGCCACAGCTTTGGGGGCTCCTTCAATCTCAGTCAGACCATTAAGTCCGATCTTTTTATCTGAATTTGAGTTTTACTGCACACTTTTCTCCTGCATCATCAGGGACTCTGTTGTATTCCCCGTCAGGGCAGTCATTGGTGGTAGCCGAGCACCATCTAGTTCTTCTGGTCTCAGGCTGCTGGAATCTCTGGTTTATGTGGCCCCTTTTGTCTCTTAGGCTAATATTTTCCTTGTGTTTTTGGTGTTCTTCATTCTCTTTTGCTCCAGGTGGTTGGGACCAATTGATGCATCTTAGATGGCCACTCGCAAGCTTTTAAGACCCCACACATCACTCACCACAGTGGGATGCAGAACATTTTCTTAATAAACTTTGTAATGCCAACTGACCTAGATATTCCCCGAAACCATGATCCCCAAACTTCAGCCCCAGCTACTCTTCCCCTCAAAGTATTAGGTTGTGTTCAGGAAACTTCTTAGCTTTTTGTTTAGTCCAGTTGTGCTGACTTCCCCTGTATTATGTGGTGTTCTTCCCTTCAACTGAGATGATTCTTGTCTACTATCTAGTTAGTGAATTCCCCTCTCCCCCCACCCCACCCTCATAACCATCAAAGAATGTTTTCTTCTGTGTTTAAACCTTTCCTTGAGTGCTTATAATAGTGGTCATATACAGTATTTGTCCTTTTGCAACTAACTAATTTCTCTCAACATAATGCCCCCCAGGTTCATCCATGTTGTGAGATGTTTTGCAAATTCATCATTGTTGTTTATCCCTGTGTAGTATTCCATTGTGTGTATGTACTGTAATTTCTTTATCCATTCATTTGTTGATGGGCACCTAGGTTGTTTCCATCTTTTTGCTATTGTGAACAGTGCTGCAGTGAACATGGGTGTGCGTATATCTATTCGTGTGACAGCTCTTATTTCTCTAGGATGTATTTCAAGGAATGAGATCGCTGGATCTTATGGTACTTCTATTTCTAGCTTTTTAAGGAAGTGCCAAATTGATTTCCAAAGTGGCTGTACAATTTTACATTCCCATCAGCAGTGCATAAGTGTTCCAGTCTCTCCACAACCTCTCCAACATTTATTATTTTGTGTTTTTTGGATTAGTACCAGCCGTGTTGGGGTGAGATGGTATCTCATTGTAGTTTTGATTTGCATTTCTCTAACAGCTAACGATCATGAGCATTTCCTCATGTATCCATTAGCCTCCTGAATATCTTTTTGGTGAAGTGTCTGTTCGTATACTTTGCCCATTTTTAAACTGGGTTATTTGTTTTTTTGTTGTTGCGGTGTTGTAGTATCTTGTAGATTTTAGAGGTTATACCCTTATCAGATATGTCATAGCTAAAAATTTTTTCCCAGTCTGTAGGTTGTCTTTTTACTCTTTTGGTGAAGTCTTTTGATGAGATAAGTGTTTGATTTTTAGAAGCTCCCAGTTATCTAGTTTCTCTTCTGGTGTTTGTGCATTGTTACTTATGGTTTGTAATGTGTTTATGCCATGTATTAGGGCTCCTAGCATTGCCTTATTTTTTCTTCCATGATCTTTATTGATTTAGATTTTATATTTAGGTCTTTGATCCATTTTGAGTTGGTTTTTGTATATGGTGTGAGGTATGGGCCTCGTTTCAGTTTTTTGCAGATGGATATCCAGTTATGCCAGCACCATTTGTTAAAGAGACTGTCTTTCCCCAGTTAACGGACTTGGGGCTCATAGGTGGATGAATTTACGTCTAGATTCTCAGTTCTGTTCCATTGGTCTATGTATTTGTTGTTGAACCAGTATCAGACTGTTTTGGCTACTGTGGCAGTATAATAGGTTCTAAAATCAGGTATTATGAGGCTTCCCACTTTGTTCTTCTTCAGTAATGCTTTACTTATCCAGAGCCTCTTCCCTTTCCATCTGAAGTTGGTGATTTGTTTCTCCATCTCATTAACAAATGCTGTTGAAATTTGGATTGGGATTGCATTGTATCTGTAGATCGCTTTGGGTAGAATAGACATTTTCACAATGTTGAGTCTTCCTATCCATGAGCGTGGCGTGTTTTTCCACTTATGTAAGTCTCTTTTGGTTTCTTGCAGTAGCGTCTTACAGTTTTCTTTGTATAGGTCTTTTACGTCCTTTATTTCTTTTTCTTGCTTTACTGCTCTAGCTAGGACCTCCAGAGCGATGTTGAATAAGAGTGGTGATAAATGGCATCCTTGTCTTGTTCCCGTTCTCAAGGTGAATGCTTTCAGACTCTGTCCATTTAGGAGAATGTTAGTTGTTGGCTTTGTATAAATGACTTTTATTATATTGAGGAATTTCCCTTCTATTCCTATTTTGCTGTGAGTTTTTATCATGAATGGGTGCTGAACTTTGTCAAATGCCTTTTCTGCATCGATTGATAAGATAATGTGATTCTTGTCTATTGTTTTATTTTTGTGATGGATTACACTGATTGTTTTCCTAATGTTGAACCATCCCTGTATACCTGGTATGAACCCCACTTGGTCATGATGAATTTTTTTTTTTTTTGATATGTTGTTGAATTCTGTTGGCTAGAATTTTGTTGAGGATTTTTGCGTTAATGTTCATAAGGGATATTGGTCTGTAATTTTCTTTTTTTGTGGTGTCTTTACCTGGTTTTGGTATCAGGGTTATGCTGGCTTCATAGAATGAGTTTGGGAGTATTCCATCCTTTTCTATGCTCTGAAATACCTTTAGTAATAGTGGTGTTAACTCTTCTCCGAAAGTTTAGTTGAATTCTCCGGTGAAGCTGTCAGGGCCAGGGCTTTTCTTTGTTGCAAGTTTTTAAATTACCTGTTCAATCGCTTTTTTTGTTATAGGTTTATTTTGTTGTTCTACCTCTGTTTGTGTTAGTTTAGGTAGGCAGTGAGTTTCTAGAAATTTGTCCATTTCCTGTAGGTTTTCAAATTTGTTAGAATACAGTTTTTCATAGTATTCTGTTATGATTCTTTTAATTTCAGTTCAGTATGTTGTGATATTGCCCATCTTATTTCTTATTCAGGTTATTTGCTTCCTCTCCTGTTTTTCTTTTGGCAGTTTGGCCAGTGGTTTATCAATTTTGGTGATCTTTTCAAGAACCAGCTTTTGGTCTTGTTGACTCTTTCGATTGTTTTCTATTCATTTCATTTATTTTATTTATTTCAGCTCTAATTTTTATTATTTGCTTTCTTCTGTGCCTGAGGGATTCTCTTGCTGCTCTCTTACTATTTGTTTGAATTGTAGGGTTAATGTTTTGATTTTTACCCTTTCTTCTTTTGGGATGTGTGCATTTATTGCTATAAATTGACCTCTAAGCACTGCTTTTGCTGTGTCCCAAAGGTTCTGGTAGGATGTGTTTTCATTCTTATTTGATTCTGTGAATTTCTTGTTCTGTCCTTGGTTTCTTCTATAACCAAATAGTTTCTGAGAAAGGTGTTGTTCAGTTTCCATGTATTTGATTCTTTTTCCCCTGCTTTTTATGTTGTTGATTTCTACTTTTATGGTGTTATGGTGAGAAAAGATGCTTTGTAATAGTTCGATGTTTTGGATTCTGTTAAGGCTTGCTTTGTGGCCTAATATGTCGCCTATTCTGGAGAATATTCCATGTGTGTTGGAATAAAAAGTATACTTGGCTGCTGTTGGGTGGAGTATTCTGTATATGTCTGTGAGATCAAGTTGGTTGATTTTGGCATTTGGTTCTTACATGTCTTTATTGAGCTTCTTTCTAGATGTTCTGTCCTTCACCAAAAGTGATGTGTTGAAGTCTGCTACTACCAAGGCTATAATCTTTATGGAAGCAGACTTCCACATCTTTCTCCCATTGAGTGGCTGTTGAGTTTGAACTGTAGCCCTTTCAGTTAGCAACCAAGTGCTTAACCACTGCACCACCAGTGGTCCTCTGTATCGATGAGCTCTCCGCAAAATAGGAGTCCCTGGGTGGCACAAATGGTTAAGAGCTTGACCACTAACCTAAAGATTGGTGGCTAGAACCCACCCAGATGTGCCTCTGAAGAAAGGCCTGGGAATCTGCTCTTGAGAAGTTATAGCCTTGAAAATCCTATGGAGCACAGCTCTACTCCAACACACATAGGGTCACCATGAGTCTGAATCTGCTTGACTGGTTTGAATTTTTGGTTTTTAAGCAAGCACGCATCTAATCTTTCTCCTACCCCAAGCTACATCATAAAATTCTTAATGATAAGAATTGGTCTTACATGCTTTGAAAATTTCTGTGATATTGACATAGTTACTAGTAAATATTTTTATTTCCCTTTTTAATTATTATGTATTTATAAGAATACTTTCCTTTTGGAAATCCTCTTTCTCTATATCATTGAATATCTTTTAGACTACTATGCTTGGTTTCTGATCCATCTTCCTTCTTTAAAGATTAAAAACTCTTCCTCCAGGAATTTTACAGAATTAATCTCACCATTTTTTGTTTGCACCATGTTTGTTTCCTTCGCATTTAAAAAGTGTATTTTTCATTGTGTGTGCATGTGGTTTTTTCCCTTTCTTTTCTTTTGTCTTTTAACCCATCATCTCTGTATGCCAGCAGTGCAGTGAAAATAGTGGGTCTTGAGTAAATGCTGATTAAGATCCCTTTTAACCCAAGTTTCTGTGGGGTCATTAAAATGCTACCCAGGGCTTTATAAAGGAGGCACTGCTTGGCCTACCTTGTTTTAATCCAGGAGATCTGACTCACACTTGCCTTATCTCAGGTCCTGAGGAATGGAGTCCAAGTGTATGTGGATCACATAGGACCCACGTAGCTCTCTTGTTCAGAAATGCCATGACTTCAGCCACTGGATAGCGAATGTACAGAGGAGAACCTACAGCTGCTGAGATTCTGATGTAGGAAGCGTGTAGATAGAGCTGTGGCCTGTGGCATAAGAAAACAAGACAGCAGAATTGGATTTCTTGGGTTTTTGCTGATGTTTATGACTTGTGGGTATTATTCATTGCAATCAATCAGTCTGGAGCTATTATTTACCTTACACTCAATAAGATGATGGGTGACTTCATTGCCAGTGAAGAATTGCCAGCTCAGTCTCCTTGGGGGATATTACATCATAGGTCAAGGTATTTCAAATGTACCAAAGTCTTTTTTCTTTTTTTTCAATAAAGTAGTTTTCTTTAAACAGGGTTTCTTGAATTGTAATTGATGGAGCCAAGTCCTTGACAACTACAGGCAGTCCCCAGATTATGAACAAGATCAGTGCCTAAGTATGTCTTTAAGTCGAATTTGTAGGTAAGTCAGAACAGGTATATATGGTTCTTATTTAGCATTAGTTAGTCAAGTGTCTTAGTATATAGTATACATTTTACCTTTCTTTGCATGTAAAACACTGAAGAAACACTTTCAAACCACGAATGCTTTCATGAGTGTCACAAAGTAGTGTATGTGTTCGTTATTATGAACTATGGTATGTGTTTAACTCAAATATTTAGTATAATAGGCTTTATGGCAGTCCATTCTTATGTATGAATTGTCTGTAAGTCGGACGTTCATAACCCAGGGACTGCCTGTAATCCTCTTAGGTTCCCTACTGCAAAAGAAAATCTCTTTTAAGAAATATCAGGCATTTTTATCTGCTGCTTCTACAGATTTGAAATGAAAAGGAACACTGCCTTTTCTGCAACCACATTCCCACATTCAAAATGGTTACCCATTACCTGTTGCCATCTAGTCAGTTCCGACTCATACCGACCTTATAGGACAGAGTAGAATTGCCCCATAGGGTTTCCAAGGAGCGGCTGGTGGATTCGAACTGTCGACCTTTTTATTTAGCAGCTGGGCTCTTAACCACTGTGCCACCAGAGCTCCTTCAAAATGGTACCAGCCTAGTGTAGCACTTTCAAGCAGGGGATGGTAGTACCCTGAGATGCCCCTCGCTCTCTGTGCTCTGGCAGGCTAGGAAGGCAGGTGATCCCTCTCTCCTAACCTCTGAGAGGCTTGGTTTGTTCATCCTGAATGCTAACAAATTCCTAAATCATGTATCCTCTCTGCTGCCCCCAAACGGTGTTGTATGGCAGAGATCTTGCCTACCCAGACTTAATGTTAGTTATTTAAAATCACTAGATAGAGATTCCCATTCCCACATTCAACTTTGTATGTGTCAGCTGTATACTTTGTGTGCACTCACTGGTAACCATTTTTATTCTTGTCCGTGGAATAACTTGCTTCCTTTTAAATCGGACAGACACGTAGAGGTTTTTCAGAGACAACTACTTGACATTTCAAATTCCTTGACTGTTGATTCCATGATTGCTTTTCAGGAAGTCAGTGAATTTTGCTGGGACATATCAAAGTACTCTTTAAATATGATTCATGGTGTACTGTATCACAGTGTACTATGCATAATTTGGCACACACTTAGAAATTATAGGGTGGCACTTGGCTACTAACTGAAAGGTTAGTGGTTTGAACCCACCCAAAGGCTCTTTGGAAGAAAGGCCTAGTGATCTGCTTCTGACAGGTCACAAACATGAAAACTCAATGGAGCGCAGTTCTACTGTGCAACGCATGGGGCCATTGTGAGTCGGGATCAATTTGATGGCAATTTTTTTTAAAATTATTTAGTCATAGGCAAGGAGTCTCTGGATGGTGCGAACAGTTAAATCACTTAGCTGCTAACTGAAAAGTTGGAGGTTTGAGTCCTCCCTGAGGTGCCTCAGAAGAAAGGCCCTGCAGTCAGCTTCTGAAAAATCAGCCATTGAAAACCCTATGGAGCAAGTTCTATTCAGACACATATGGGGTCATCATGAGTTGGCATTGACTCCCTGGCAACTGGTAGTCATAGGCATACTTCATTGTTCACCTTTTCCTGTCCTCTCTTTTCTTTCCCCTTTCTACCTTTCCCCCACCCTTTTAGAGAGGGCTTCCTCGGCTTCAGCACTCCTTGGTCTCCCTAAGGCCAGGGGTGGTCAGTTCCCCCAAAGAAGCTGGGCTCTTAATATTTTAACCTCTCTTATCTTTTCAAAGTTCTTTCTTTTTTCCCCCACAGCTATTCTTTTTGTTAAAAAATGAACATGGTTTGGCACTACGTGGACAAAAGTAATTATAAATTTAAAAAGAAATCAGGAGTGGATGATACTTAACCCAAGGGAATGAATTGTCTATATAAGAATTTCTGGCACCTTTGCTGGCTAGTAGGGAGATCATATTCTAATCAGATTGGCAGTTTTTCTCTGCTTCCTGTGAGATACAGGTAAATTACATTGAGAGATCTAGCAGAGCTGGTGCCTTCATATGGAAGGTTGTGCTCTCTGATGCTGTGTACTGTGAAAAAAGAAATACAAGCCAATACTGTCTCCCATACCTATGAGTCCTGAATTAGAGAAATTATCCCGCCTGAATTTAGAGACCATCTCAAGAATAGATTTGACGCATTAAACTCTAATGACCAAAGACCAGACGAGTTGTGGGGTGACATTAAGGACATCATACATGAAGAAAGCAAAAGGTCATTAAAAAGACAAGAAAGAAAGAAAAGACCAAAATGAATGTCAGAGGAGATTCTGAAACTTGCTCTTGAACGTCGAGTAGCTAAAGCAAATGAAAGAAATGATGAAATAAAAGAGCTGAGCAGAAGACTTCAAAGGGCAGCTCGAAAGTAAAGTATTATAATGAAATGTGCAAAGACCTGGAGATAGAAAACCAAAATGGAAGAACAGTCTCAGCATTTCTCAAGCTGAAGAACTGAAGAAAAAATTCAAGCCTCGAGTTGCAGTATTGGAGGAGTTTGTGGATAAAATATTGCATGATGCAGGAAGCATCAAAGGAAGATGGAGGGAGTACACAGTCACTGTACCACAAAGATTTGGTCATTGTTCACCTGTTTCAGGATGTAGCATATGATCAAGAACTGATGGTATTGAAGGAAGAAATCCAAGCCACACTGAGGCATTGATGAAAAACAAGGCTCCAGGAATTGACGGAATACCAGTTGAGATGTTTCAACAAATGGATGCAGTGCTGGAAACACTAACTCATCTATGCCAATCAATTTGGAAGATAGCCACCTGGCCAGCTGACTGGAAGAGATCCATATTTGTGCTCATTATAAATAAAGGTGATCCAACAGAATGCAGAAGTTGTTGAATAATATCATTAATATCACACTCAAGTAAAATTGTGCTGAGGATAATTTAAAAACGATCATAGCAGTACATCAACAGAGAACTGCCAGAAATTTAAACTGGATTCAGAAGAGAATGTGGAATGAGGGATATCATTGCTGATGTCAGATGAATCTTGGCTGAAAGCATAGAATGCCAGAAAAATGTTTACCTGTGTTTTATTGACAATGAAAAGATATTTGACTGTGTGGATCATAACAAATTATGGATAACATTGCAAAGAATGAGAATTACAGAACACTTAATTGTGCTCATGCGGATGGAACGTGTACATATACCAAGCGGCAGTCATTTGAACAGAACAAGGGGATACTCCATGGTTTAAAATCAGGAAAGGTGTGTGTCTGAGTTGTATCCTTTCACTATACGTATTCAGTCTTGATGTTGAGCAAATAATCCAAGAAGCTGGACTATATGAAGGAGAACAGCACATCAGGATGGGAGGAAGCCTCCTTAACAACCTGTGATATGCAGATGACACAACCTTGCTTGCTGAAAATAAAGAGGACTTGAAGCACCTGCTGATGGTCAAAAAGTACAGCCTTCAGGATGGATTACACCTCAACAGAAAGAAAACAAAAATCCTCACAACCGGACCAATAAACAACATCATGACAAATGGAGAAAATATTAAAGTTGTCAAGGATTTCATTCTAATTGGATCCATAGTCAACACCCATGGAAGCAGTAGTCAAGAAATCAAACATCGTATTGCACTGGGAGAACCTGCTGCAAAAGACCTCTTTAAAGTATTAAAAAGCAAAGATGTCACTTTGAGGACTAAGGTGCACCTGACCCAAGCCATGGTATTTTCAGTTGCCACATATGCATGAGAAAGCTGGACGATCAATAAGGAAGGCTGAAGAAGAATTGATGCCCTTGAATTAATGGTGTTGGTGAAGAATATAGAATGTACCATGGACTGCTGGAAGAAAGAACAAATTTATCTTGGAGGAAGTACAGCCAAAATGCTCCTTGGAAGAGAGGATGGCGAGATTTCGTCTCACGTGCTTTGGACACGTTATTAGAACCAGTTACTGGAAGACATCATAATTAGTAAAGTAGAGGGCCAGCGAAAAAGAGGAAGAACTTCATTGTGATAGATTGACACAGGGGCTACAACAATGGGCTCAAATATAGCAATGATTGTGAGGATGGCGCAGGATTGTACAGTGTTTTGTTCTATTGTACATAGGGTTGCTATCTGTAGGAACCAACTCCACAGCACCTAACAACAACAACAACAACAACAATATACCTATGAGTGGCAAAGTCACCAGGTGAGTTCAGAAGGATGATTGAGGGCTGATATAGCTCAAGTCTAAGGAAGAAGGAATAGGGGCCAAATGAGTAGGAGGATTTTGGTACCTTGCTGCAAGCCCACAATAGCCTTTTTAATTCTGCTTAGAAGTTAGTTCCTTTCTGGACTATTCGGGGACTGGGGATAATGGGTAGAACCTTTTGCTTTTGCAGAAGCTGGTGGCTTGAGGGTGCACAGAAGGCTTGATTAGATGATGCCCTCTTGCATTCTCAGGATCAAAGACCATGGAGGATTAATTATTAGGGACCACCAGGCATTTTTTAACCTACTTTATGTATGACATTTCATCTTCATTTTCACATCTACCCGCTTTGAGATATATATCCTTATTTATTCTTTTGAACATTTTATTGTGGTTTAGTGAAAGTTTACAAAGCACATTATTTTTCTAGTCAACAGTTTATATACAGCTTGTTTTATGACATTAGTTGCTATCCCCTCAATGTGTCAAGCGCCCTCCCCACTTCTTCCCCGGTGTCCCCATTTCCATTTGCCCAGCTTTCCTGCCACTTCCTGCCTTTTGAACTTTTTTATTGAGCATATATTGCCCTTTTGGCCTCATATGGTTGATTGTTCTGAGGAGCATATTCCTCACAGGTGTTATTGTTCACTTTATAGGCCTGTCTATTATTTGGCTGAAAGGTGATCTCCAGGCATGGGTTCAGTTTCAAGTTTGAAGAGTGTCTAAAGGCTATAGTCTCAGGGATTCCACTAGTCTCTATCAGACAAGTAAGTCTGGTCTTTTTTATGAATTTGAATTTTGTTTTACAGTTTTCTCCTACTCTGTCCTATTGTGATCCCAGTCAGAGCAGTCAGTAGTGGTAGCTGGTCTCCATCTAGTTCTTCTGGTCTCAGGCTAGTGGAGGCTGTGGTTCATGTGATTCGTTAGTCCTTTGGACTAATTGTTTCCTTGGGCTTTGTTTTTCTTTACTCTTTTTAGCTCTGAATGGAAAGAGACCAATAGTTGTGTCTTAGATGGCCACTTGTAAGCTTTTAAGACCCCAGATGATACTCAACAAGTAGAATGTAGAGCACTGTTATGCCAGTTGACCTAGATGTCCCTGAGACTATGGTCCTAAGCTCTCAAGCCTAGTGGCTCGGTCCCTTGAGGTGTTTAGTTTTGGCGAAGAAGTTTTCATAACTGTGTATCCTGTGTGCTGTTATGGATATATTTGCAGCACATACAAATATGTATCTAGCAATATCCACTGTCACACTTACATATGCTCATTGGTATACTCCCATATGCCATCTCACACTTGTTTGATTTACATATTAACCTATGTAACCGCTCGTAATTTATTATTACTGTTTTTGCAGGATTGTACGTGCAATACTATTTACATTTTGTCACCTTTTACTCTTGTGTAATTCTCAGTGTCTTCCTTTGCCTTGGTCACGTTGTACTGACTTCCCCAATATTGTATAGTGTCTTTCACTACACCGCAAGTTATATGTATCTACTATCTAGTTAGTGAAGGAGCCCTGGTGGTGCAGTGTTAAAAAAGTGATTGTCTGCTAACTGAAAGGTCGGTGGTTTGAAACCACTAGCAGCTCAGTGGAAGATGTGGCAGTCTGCTTCTGTAGAGATTTATAGGCTTGGGAACCCTGTGGGGTTGCTATGAGTCAGAATCAACTTGATGGCAGTGGGTTTGGTTTGAATCTAGTTAGTGATATTCCCTCCCTCTCCCTCCCATCCCTGATAACCATAAAAGAACGAATGTTTTTTTCAGTGTGTGAACCTTTTCTTGAATTTTTATAATAGTGGTCTCACACAGTATTTGTCCTTTTGTGATTGACTTATTTCACTCAGCATAATGCCCTCAAGATTGATCCATGTTGTGAGATGTTTCACGGATTCATCATTGTTCTTTAATGTTGAGTAATATTCCATTGGGTATATGTACCACAGTTTATCCATTCATCTGTTGATGGGCACTTGGGTTGTTTCCATTTTTTTTTGTCATTGTGAAAAATGCTGCAGTAAACATGGGTGTGCATATGCCTAGTCATGTCATGGATATTATTTCTCTAGGATATATATCTAGGAGTGAGACTGCTGGATCATATAGCATTTCTATTTCTAGCTTTTTAAGGAAGTGCCATATAGTTTTCTGCAGTGGTTGTACCATTTTACATTCCTTCTAGCAGTGTGTAAGAGTCCAGTCTTCCCACAACATTGCCAGCATTTGTTCTTTTCTGTTTTTTTGATGTGTGCCATTATTGTTGGGATGAGATGGTATCTCATTGTAGCTTTGATTAGCATCTCTCTGATGGCTGACGATTGCAAACATCTCCAGGTATTTGTTGGCCACCTGAATGTCTTCTTTGGTGAAGTATCTGTTCATGTCTTTTGCCTGTTTTTTAATTGGATTGTTTGTCTTTTCGTTATTGAGTTGCTGAAGTTTTCTATAAATTTTTGAGATTAGTCCCTTGTCAGATGTCATTGCCAGAATTTATTTTCCCAGTCTGTATATTCTCTTTTTACTCTTTTGGAGAAGTGTTTTGATATACTTAGGTATTTGGTTTATAGAAGGTCCCAGTCATGTAGTTCATCTTCTGCTGTTTGTGCATTTTTAGTTATGTTTGATAGTCTATGTCATAGATTAGGGCCCCTAGATTTGCCCCTATTTTTTCTTCCATGATCTTTATAGTTTTGTTTTACATTTAGGTCTTTGATCCATCTTGACTTAGTTTTTGTATATGATGTGAAGTATGGATTCTGTTTCATTTTTCTGCAAATGGATATCCAGTTTTGCCAGCACAATTTGTTAAAGAGACTCTCTTCCCCATTTTATGGATTTTGACCCTTTGTTGAATATCAACTGTATAGATTTACTTCTGAGTTCTCAATTCTGTTCCATTGGACTATGTGTCTGTTGTTGTACCTGTACCAGCCTGTTTTTACTACTGTTTCTGTATAGTAGGTTCTGAGGTCGAAGAATTTGAGGCCACTTACTTTGTTCTTCTTCTTCAGTAATGCTTTGCTTATCCAGGGTCTCTTTCCTTTCCATACAAATTTGGTGATTAGTTTTTCTATCTTGTTAAAGAAAGTTGTTGGGATTTGGATCAGGATTGCATTCTATCTATAGATTGTTTTGGGTAGTATTGATATTTTCACAATGTTGTCTTCCTGTTCATGAGCATGCTATGTTTTGCCCTTTATGTAGGTTTTTTGTTCTTTTGGGTTTTTGCAGTAGTGTTTTGTAGTTTTCTTTGTATAAGTCTTTTATGTCTCTGATTAGATTTATTCCTAAGTATTTTCTCTTTTAGGGGGCATTGTAAATGGTCTTGTTTTCCTGATTTCCTTTTTGGAGTTCTCTTTGTTAGTGTAAAGGAATCCAACTGATTTTTTACATTGATCTTGTACCCTTGCCACTTGCTGAATTCTTACATCTTTATTTTTTGAGATAGGAAAGCTGGGGCACAAAGAGTAAGAAAATTGCCCTAAATTACATGACTAGCAAGGAACAGGGACAGAGCTTGACCCCGATCTGTCTGCTCCAGTGACCTATGGTTTCCTTAGATTGTTTTAATGTAGAGATTGAAATCATCTGGTTGCATCTGGGAACATCATTTGAAATTCAGGTCCCCCCGACCCCCACCCCCCACCCCGATTCTGAGACCCAGTGAAATCAGTGCATCTGTCAACTGGTCATCGCCCTTGTTTTGAAGAAAAAGCACTGACCACACGTTAAGTCATATATCTGTGGTTTATAGTTATCTGTGGGGAAGAGACACTTGAATCTGGTTGCTGCACATTCATCATCTTAACACCTTTGGCTGAGATTTGGGGAGGAGGGCATCCTCCCCCACAACAGAGCTGAGAGACTGGGAAATTTGATATTTGCAACAGAACACCCTCCATAATATTTTTATAAGTAACACGATGCTCAATAGTCTCCTTTTAGCTTCAGTATAACCTTCGAAGCTAATCACAGGGCCCACATACTTGGCCATCAATTGTAAGTGTCTATTTACATCCATTTAAATTTTGTCCTGTGTATTTCCTTGAATTATTCTCTCCAACTCTGGATAGAAATTATGCCGCACTGGCTGTGTGGCATCATCACATCCTCAGATACATGTCTCTGTGGCTTGCTAGGGTATTTTGGATATTTGCATTGTATACTTTGCATTTGCATTTGGCATAATTCATATCTTCCTTTGCTGTGCTGTAACTACAACCTCAGAAATTTGGGGGTTTTATTGTTTCGCCAGAATGCTGATTGTCCATATAACTTTAAAGCCCCATAATGAAAAGTCGACTTTCCAAAATAAAGACCTGTCTGGGTTTTGTAGTAGCTTTTCTACTACCTAAGATTTAAAAAGTTGTTTTAAGTTTTTCATTAGTGGTTTTGATTTTTGTTTTTAGCTTCACTGATTTTTTTTGTTTGTTTTTGTTGTAAACATTTTCTTACTTGATGTCATAATTGTAGTTTATTATTTGGAGTCCCTGGGTGGTGCAAATGGTTAATGTACTCAGCTGCTAACCAAAAGGTTGGTGATTTGAATCCACCCAGAAGCACCATGGAAGAAAGCCCTGGTGATCAACTTCCAAAAAATATTAGCCACTGAAAACCCTACATAGCACATTTCTACTCTGATACAGTGGGGTCACCTTGAGTCAGAGTCCACTCCATGGCTTGTTTGATTCATCAGTTGATTGGCTATGTCTCAGTATCTCAGTTCAGGCAGGGGCCTTGTGAGTTCTCTGGAAATGGGAGTAGTATAGGCTAGTAAAGCTCTGACTTTAGAGTCACACAGGCCTGGCTTGCATCCTGATTCTGCTTCTTAAAGGCTCGGAGACCTTATATAAGTTATTTAGTAAGCAAACCAAGGCTTAGCAAGATTATCTGTAAAAAGAGAATAATATCATCCGCCCCTCTGGATTGTTGTGAGGTCTCAAGGTACTACATGTAATAAAACCCAATCACTGCTCCCCTGAGAGCTCTGGGCAGCCACCTGCTTGGAGTTTCTTTCCCTGAGAACCTAATTTGATATTCTTAGCTTGACTTGACCCTAACTTCCTGGTTCAACAGTTACATGATCTCCTCACTGCATAGCTGAGGGACAGAACCTTTACAGTCTTGGGGAAGCCCTAGATGCTGACCTGAAGTTGTATGTTTTTAGAAGTTGTTGTAGTTATTCTGGGAAGACTCGGCTTGGGGTTCCTCTCCTGGCCTCTTGTTTGGGAATCCCTTTTTTTAGGAGCCTTGGAATAGATCCCTGATCAAGGTATGGGGTGCTCACTGAGAGCCAGCCAAATCTGTAAATTGTTCAGAGCAGTTGTGTAACTCACCTGTCATAACAGGTAATAATAAACCAGCTTGGCAAGGAACTTGAGGATTTTTCTTAGCAGAGTAATTTAGCTACCTCTTTCAAGCTGTTTGTATATGTTCAGCCCTCAAGTTAGATGGCCAGTATTTTCCACACAAGAATTGAGCTAATAGAAACATTCCTGTCAGTGATCCTGCGGGATTACAACCTCCAGACCTCTAAAGCACCATCATTTTCTAAGATGAAGCTACAGTTCCTTTTCTGTTCAGCTAGCAAGCTAAAGTTCAGCCCTCTTATCCACAGTGATTATCTGGAAGGAAGAAAAATGAGATTCAAGGAACACTCTCTGAGTGAAAGATTGGTCAGAGATGTAACTCTAATACAATTCTTTTATAGCAAAACCCAAGAAAATGATTGCCCTAGGAGTGAACTTTGGAAGATGGAAGATGATTAGATGGTGGTGCCCTTTCTAGTGAAAGGAGGAAACCTGTCTAGGAAGCTCCACTCTTTTTTATTTTTCTTATTGTACTTTAGGTGAAGGATTACAAAACAAATAGTTTCTCATTAAACAGTCAGTACACATATCGTTTTATGACATTAGTTAACAACCCCACGACATGTCAACACTCTCCCTTCTTGACCTTTTCTTTTTTTTTTTTTTTTTTTGGTGAAAGTGTACGTAGCCAGAGATACACCATTTCCAAAATTTCTACATGCACAATTCAGTGACATCGATTACATCCTTCCAGTTGTGCTGCTATTCTCACTTTAGATGAAGGTTTACAGAACAAAATAGTTTCTCATTAAACAGTTAGTACACATGTTGCCCTATGACAATGGTTAATAACCCCACTACATGTCAACACTGTCCTTACTCAACCTTGGGTTCCCTGTCACCAGCTTTCCTGTCCCCTTCTGCTTTCTAGTCCTAGTCCCTGGACTGCTGTGCCTAATGAGTCTCATTTCGTTTTATGGGGCTGTCTGATCCCTGGCTGAATGGTGAACCTCGGAAGTGACTTCACCACTGAGCCAATAGGGTATCTGGGGGCCATACTCTTGGGGTTTCTCCAGTCTCTTTCAGGCCAGTAGATCTGGTCTTTTTTTGTGTGTGTTAGAGTTTTGTTCTATATCCTTCTCCAGCTCTGTCCAGAACCCTCTGTTGTGATCCCGGTCAGAGCAGTCAGTGGTGGTAGCCAGGCACCATCTAGCTGTACTGGACTCAGTCTGGTGGAGGCCGTGGTAGCTGTGGTCCATTAGGCCTTTGGACTAGTCTTTTCCTTGTATCCTGTTCTCTTCATTCTCCCTTGCTCCCGAAGGGGTGAGACCAGTGGAGCATCTTAGATGGCTGCTCACAGGCCTTTAAGACCCCATATGCTACTCACCAAGGTAGAATGTAGACCATTGTCTTTATAAACTGTGTTATGCCAACTGAGCTAGATGTTCCCCAAGACCATGGTCCCCACAGCCCTCTGCCCAACAGTTCAGTCCCTCAGGGAGTTTGGATGTGTCTGTGGAGCTTCCATGACCTTTCCTTGTACAAGCTGTGCTGGCTTCCCCAGTACTGTGTACTGTCTCACCCTTCACCAAAGATACCACTTATCTATTGTCTATTTAGTATTCACCCCCCGCAACCCCTCCTATCCCTTGTAAGGAACAAAGATTGTTCCTTTTTGTGTGTAAACTTTTTCATGAGTTTTTACAATAGAGGTCTTATACAATATTTGTCCTTTTGTGATTGACTTATTTCACTCAGCATAATGTCCTCCAGTTTCATCCATGTTATGCGATGCTTCACAGATTCACCGTTGTTCTTTATGGTTGCGCAGTGCTCCATTGTGTGTATGTATCATAGTTTGTTTATCCATTTGTCTGTTGATGGGCATCTAGGTTGTTTCCATCTTTTTGCTATTGTGAACAATGCTGCCATGAACATGGGTGTGCATATGCCTATTCGTGTGACGACTCTTATTTCTCTAGGATATATTTCTAGGAGTAGGATTGCTGGATCGTATGGTATTTCTATTGCTAGCTTTCTAAGGAAGCACCATATCATTTTCCAAAATGGTTGTATCATTTTGCATTCCCACCAGCAGTACATAAGAGTTCTGATCTCCCCGCAGCCCCTCCAACATTTGTTATTTCCAGTGTTTTTGATTCATGCCAGTAATGCCAGGGTGAGATGGTATCTTGTTGTGGTTTTAATTTGCATTTCTCTAATGGCTAGTCATTGTGAGCATTTCCTCACGTGTCTATTGGCCGCTTGAATGTCTTCTTTGGTGAAGTGTCTGTTCATTTCCTTTGCCCATTTTTTAATAGGATTATTTGTCTTTTTGTTGTAGAGGTATTGGATTTTCTTGTAGATTATGGAGATTAGACCTTTGTCTGACTTGTACTGTCCAAAAATTTTTTCCCAGTCTGTAGATTCTCTTTTTACTCTTTTGGTAAAGTCTTTTGAAGAGCATAGGTGTTTGATTTTTAGAAGATCCCAGTTATCTAGCTTATCTTCTGGGGTTTGTGTGTTCATGATTATGGTTTGTATCCTGTTAATGCCGTGTATTAGGGCCTATAGCCTTGGTCCTATTTTTTACTCTATGAACTTTATAGTTTTTGGCTTTATATTTGGGTCTTTGATCCATTTTGAATTAGTTTTTGTACATGGCATGAGATATGGGTTCTGTTTCATTTTTTTGCAGACGGATATCCAGTTTTGCCAGTACCATTTGTTAAAAAGACTGTCTTTTCCCCATTTCAGGGACTTTGGGCCATTGTCGAAGATTAGGTGACTAAGTGGATGGATTTACATCTGGGTTCTCAATTCTATTCCATTGGTCAATGTATCTGTCATTGTACCAGTAACAGGCTATTTTGACTACCGTAGCTGTATAGTAGGTTCTGAGGTCAGGTAGTGTGAGTCCTCCTACTTTATTCTTCTTCTTCAATAGTGCTTTATTTATTCGGAGCTTCTTCCCTTTCCATATAAAGTTAATGATTAGTTTTTCCATCTCTTTGAAGAATGTTGCTGGCATTTGGATTGGGATTGCATTGTATTTGTAAATTGCTTTAGGTAGAATTGCCATTTTCACAGTGTTGAGTCTACCTATCCATGAGCGTGGTTTGTTTTTCCATTTATTTAGATCCTGTCTTAGTCATCTAGTGGTGTTATAACAGAAATACCACAAGTGTTCGGCTTTCACAAAGAGAAATTTATTTTCTCACAGTCTGGTCGGCTAGAAGTCCAAATTCAAGGCATCAGCTCCAGGGGAAGGCTTTCTCTTTCTGTTGGCTCTGGAGGAAGGTCCTCGTCATCATCAGTCTTCCCCTGGACTAGAAGCTTCTCTGTGCAGGAACCTCGGGTACAAAGGACATGCTGTGCTCCCGGTGCTTCTTTCATGGTGGTATGAGGTCCCAACTCTCTGCTTGCTTCTTTTTCCTTTTATCTCTTGAGAGATAAAAGGTGGTGCCGGCCACACCCCAGGGAAACTCCCTTTACATTGGATCAAGGATGTGACCTGGGTAAGGGTGGCGTTAGAATTCCACCCTAATCCTCTTTAACGTAAAATTACAGTAAAAAAATAGAGGACAACCAGACAACACTGGGAATCATGGCCTAGCCAAATTGATACACATATTTTTTGGGGGACACAATTCACTCCATGACAGATCCCTTTGGGTTTCTTGCAGTAAGTAGTGTCTTGTAGTTTTCTTTGTATAGTTCTTTTATATCCCTGGTTAGATTTATTTCTAAGTATTTTATTTTTTAGGGGCTATTATAAATTGTATTGTTTTCCTGATTGCTTTTTTCATTGTTCTCTTTATTGGTGTATAGGAATCCAACTGATTTTTGTTATGTTTATCTCGTATCTTGCTACTCTGCTGAATCTTTCTATTAGTTCCAGTAGATTTCTCATGGAGTCTTTAGGGTTTTCTATGTATATTATCGTATCATCCACAAATAGGGACAGTTTCACTTCTTCATTACCAATTTGGATGCCCTTAGTTTCTTTTTCTTGACTTATTGCTCTAGTTAGGACTTTTAGCACAATGTTAAATAGGAGTGGTGATAACAGACATCCTTGTGTTTTTTCTGTTTTCAAGGGGAATGTTTTCAGCCTCTCTCTATTAAGAATGATGTTGGCTGTTGGTTTGTATAGATGCCCTTTATTATGTTGAGGAATTTCCCCTCTATACCTATTTTATTGAGAGTTTTTATCAGGAATGGATATTGGACTTTCTTGAATGCCTTTTCTGAGTTGATTGAGATGATCATGTGGTTCTTTTTTCTCCTTTTATCTATGTGGTGGATTATGTTGATTGATTTTCTAATGCTGAACCATCCTTGCATACCTGCTATGAATCCTACTTGGTCATGGTGTATTATTTTTTTGATACGATGCTAAATTCTCTTGGCTAGAATTTTGTTGAGAATTTTTGCATCTATATTCATCAGAGCTGTTGGTCTGTAATTTTCTTTTTTTGTGGCATCTTTGCCTGGTTTTGGTAGCAGCGTTATGCTGGCTTCATAGAATGAATTCAGAAGTGTTGCTTAGGAAGCTCCACTCTTCTAGGCTGAATACTGAGTCTTCCAAGGTGGCTACGTTCTTCTTCACAAGGCATGCCTGATCTGTGCAAGAGGTACTTCCTGAAGTATGCTTCCTCCTCTCCCTGCTCATCCATCTCCCACAGAAGACTTTTTTGTTTTTTCTTCATGGGTGAACAAGTTACTGCTTTTACACATGGCTTGATGTATTGGCTATCTCTCTCCTGTGCAGTGGTGATTGAGCAGTTGCTGAAGAGATCTTTGTCGCAGGAAAGCAAGAGAAGGAGGTTTGCAGATTGGTTGCGGGCATAGCGGGGAGCCTTCTGTGCGTGGAACCAGGGAAGACCAAGGAGGTGGAGCAGGGCTTCTCCAGCCTAGGGGAGTTTGCCATCATCCTTGTCTTCAGGTCTCCCTAGCAGCTACCAAATGGGTAATTATTAGGTTGATCTAGCTCAGGAGTGGGCAAACCAGGGCCCACTGAGCCCGATTGCTATTTTTGTAACAACTTTTATTAAAACACAGCCACACCCGTTTATTTACATTTTGTCTATGGCTACCTTTGCATTAAGTAGCAGAGTTGAGTAGCTGAGAGATAAACCAGTATGGCCCACCTAGCCTAAAATATTTAGTACCTGGCCCTTTACAGAAAAAAAATTGATGACTCTTTCTAATCTATAAACAAAACTTATCATTTTAGAAAAGTCTACATTTCTTAAACCCAGTTTCAAGTAGTGCAGTTAATTTCCATGTTTTAAATGGGTGGTGGCAGTGATTTTTAAACATAACCTCATGAATCTTTTCTTGTCACTAAACCAACCATAAGTTTCCTTATGGTTTTTGGATGCCTTCAAGTATCTGATCATACTTTCAAAAGGCCGACCTCCTAAAAATTAAATACTTATGCTCAACAAAAGACTTTTCCAAGAGAGTAAAAACGGAACCTACAGACTGGGAAGAATCTTGGGCAATGGCATATCTGATAAATGTTTAATCTGGTAAAATATATAGAAAACTTAAACAACTCAACAATAAAAAGACAAGCAAACCAATCACAAAATGGGCAAAGGACATCAACAGATACTTCACCAAGGAGGACATTCAGGCAACCAACAAATACATGAAAAGATGTTCTTGATCATTAGCCATTAGAGAGATGCAAATCAGAACCACGAGGAGATACCATCTCACCCCTGCAAAAATGGTATTGCTCAAAAATTCAGAAAACAAATGCTGGTGAGGTTGTAGGGAGATTGAAACTCTCATACACTGCTGGTGTGAATGTAAAATGGTGCAACCACTATGGAAAAAGTTATGTTGTTGTTAGGTGCCATCAAGTCAGTTCTAACTCATAGTGATCTTATGTACAACAGAACAAAACGCTGCCTGGTCCTGCACCATCCTGACAATCATTGTTATGCTTGAGTGCATTGTTGCAGCCACTGTGTTAGTCCATCTTGTTGAGGATCTTCCTCTCTTTCGCTGAACATCTATCTACTTTACCAAGCATGATGTACTTCTCCAGGGACTGATCCCTCTTGATAACATGTCCAAAGTATGTGAGATGTAGTATTGCCAACACCATAATTCAAAGGCGTTGATTTTTCTTCAGTCTTCCTTATTCATTGTCCAATATAGCGCTTCCTTAAAAAGCTAGAAATAGAAATACCGTATGATCCAGCAAACCCACTCCTAGGAATATATCCTAGAGAAATGAGAGCCGTCACACAAATAGACATATGCACACCTATGTTTATTGCAGCATTATTCACAATAGCAAAAAGATGGAAACTACCTAAGTGCTCATCAACAGATGAATGGATAATCAAAATACGGTATTACACACAATGGAATACAATGTAGTGGTAAAGAACAGTGATGGCCCTGCGAAACATCTGACAACCTGGATGAACCTGGAGGGCATTTTGCTGAGTGAAATAAGTCAATCACAAAAGGACAAGTATTGTATGAGACCACTATTATAAAAACTCAAGAAAATGTTTACACTTGGAAAGAAACAATCTTTGGTGGTTACCGGGGAGGGGAAATCATTAACTAGATAGAAGACAAGTGTTAATTTTGATGATGGGAAAGGCGATACACAATATAGGGAAGTCAGCACAACTTGACCAAGGCAAGGGAAGACACTGAGAGGAATGCAGGGGAAAAAAAAAGGAAGCCACGGTAAATAATGTATACAACCCTATGACAAAAGTATAAACAAACAATAATTTGCAAGCAGATACATAGGTAGATACCTATGCTGAATAGGGGAAGGAGGGTGTATAGGAGTATACCCACCTACATATATAGGTTAGGCTGTGGATATTTTTACATATATATTTGTATGTGGAGCTTGTATATTCACATATATAATAGAGCACAAAGGAGGTACAGTCATAGAAGCTTCCTAGACACAACCAAACACCTTGAGGGACTGAGTTACGGGGACTGAGGGCTGGGGACCATGGTCTCGGGACATCTAGGTCAACTGACATAGTTCATAAAGAAAATACTGTACATACTACTTTGGTGAGTAGCATCTGGTGTCTTGAAAGCTTGTGAGCAGCCATCTAAGATACATCTATTGGTCTCATCCCATCCAAAGTAAAGGAGAATGAAGAAAACAAAGACACAAGGAAACAATCAGTCCAAAGGACTAATGGACCATATGAACAACAACTTCCACCAGCTTGAGCCCAGAAGAAATAGATGGTACCCAACTATCACCACCATCCACTCTGATAGGGACCATAATAGAGGGCCCTGGACAGAGAGGGAGAAGAATGTAGAACAAAATTCAAATTCACAAAAAAGACCAGACTTATTGGTCTTACAGAGACTGGAGGAGCCCCTAAGACTATGGCCTCCAGACATCCTTCTAACTCAGAACTGAAGCAACTGCTGAAGTTCACCTTTCAGCCAAATATTAGATTGATCTATAAAACAAACAATAACATCTGTGAGGAACGTACGCCTTAAATCTATCAAGTATAGGAGACCAAATGGCAACACCTACCCAAAAGCAAAGCTGAGAAGGCAAGAAGGGCAGGAAAACCAGACGAATGGACATGGGGAGCCTGGCGTGGAAAGGAGGAGAATGCTGACACATGCAGGGATTGCAACCAATGCCATGAAACAATTTGTAAGTAAATTTTTGAATGAGAAACTAATTTGCTCTGTAAACGTTCACCTAAACTGCAATTTAATGTTAAAAAAGAAAGAGATGTTTAAAAAAAATTTTTAAAGGCCTTTTTGTGTTTCAGTGATTAAGAAATTTATCTTGAAATAAATAAATTTTACAACGTATTTTTTAAAATAAAATTTTATTTTGGAGTAGGTTTAGATTTACAGAAAGTCACAAAGATAGTACAAAGAGTTCCAATATGCTCTTCACCCAGCTTCCCCTACTGTTAACATCTTACTGAACCAAGGTGCATTGGTTAAAAAATAAGAAAGTAACATTCGTACAATACTGCGAACTAAACTAAAGACCTAAAAACAAGGTCTTTAGTTTGGATTTCACCAATTTTTCCACAACTGTTCTTTTTCAGTTTCAGGATCCATTCCAGGGTACCACATTGCATTTAACAACCAATTTTTAAATGGTGACTTCCACTTAATATTGCTGTAGTTTTTCTCCCTCTGATATAGCGTATTTGCTGTCTTTTGGAAAAGAAAATGATTAGTTAGTAATGATGTAACCTTACAAACCAGAGGCAAAATCTGACTCAGAAATACATAATAATAGTAATAAGGGCTTAATTTACTGAGTGTTTACTATACACGGAAGGACCGCTGGTGGCACAGTGGTTAAGTGCTTGGCTGCAAACCAAAAGATCGGTGATTTGAACCCTCCAGCTGCTCCATGGGAGAAAGATGTCACAATCTATGTCCATAAAGATTACAACCTTGGAAACCCTGTGAGCTGTTCTACTCTGTCCTCTAGGGTCGCTATGAGTCGGAATCAACTCGACAACAAATTTGGTTTTGGTTCTTACTGTGCTCCAGTCACTGTTAAGTGCTTTACATCTGTTATTTCAATTTAAATCTTACAGTGACCCAGCCTATTAAGGATTATCATCTCCATTTTCTCTAAGGAAATTGAGACCAGAATGCTTAAATTCCTTCTCAACATTTCAATTGTGGAAGACTCTAAAGCCAAGGCTAGAAATACTGGCTGTGCCAGGCTCTAGAGGTGCTCTTAAACCCTCTCTTCTTCCTCACCACAAGCCTCTAACTAATGAAGAGTAGTTGTTGTTGTGTGCCTGCAAGTTGACTCAGACTCATAGTGACCCCATGTGACAGAGTAGAACTGCCCCATAGAGTTTTCTAGGCTGTAATCTTTATGCAAGCAAATCACCAGGTCTAACCTTCTGGTTAGCAGCCAAGCACTTAACCATTGCACCACCAGGACTCCCTTAGTGAGTACCATATTTTTACCCAAATAACGCATGCTTTCTACATTTGTTTGCCAGCCCCGCCCTGCCCCCCCGTGAGGTATTCTCATAAGCACCACTATGCCAATTTTTTTTTTTTACATGTTGCTTTAAAAAAAAGAATAGCATAGAGTGCTTCTGAAAATACCTCACAGAGGGAGGACTTGGTTGTCAAACAAACATAGAAGGCACACGTTATTTGCATAAAAATATGGTAGTCACCTTTCTTTTATTTACAAAGAAAGAACCAGCATAGGAAGGTTAAGAAACTGCAGATGGGCATGCGGTTAGCAAATAGAGCTAGGTCTGGAACCCAAGTCTCTCTGAAGGTAGTGGCGTTTCACATACAGGGAAGGATCAGATCCAGAATCTGCATTGCAATTCAGTTGATTCAAATCCTTCACTAGCCCTGCCTTGCCTTCAGCATGCGGCCCTGCCTCCTGAGCATCTGCACTCTCCTCTCTCTCCATTCTGCCCCTTGTGTTCTTTTCTGGGCACTCAACAGGACTTGAGAGTGTGAACTCTGTAACGTCTTGTCAAAACTGAGTTTATATGACCTTAACCAAGCTACTTTTGCCTTTCTGAGCTGCAGTCTTCTCATCTGTAATGTAGGATGGTAGATTTTTTTGGGGATATATGAATTAATGTATGCGAGCTGTACTGTGCAGTGCCAGGCTGTGCAGTTGTACCTAGCAGGAGGCTAGGTGTGGGGAGGTAGTGATGACATTGGTGACATAGCACATCAGCTCAGCACAGGCACTGCCTCCTCCAAAAGCCTTGCTGGATGCCCACTTGATAGTTAGATGCTGTGCTCTGTGTTCCCCTGAGGGACCCTGGGGAAACTCTGACATGGCACTTGGCATACTGCATTCTGTTATTTGTTCGTCCTTCTCCACTCACTTGACGGGGCGCCCCTGGAGAGCAGGTGCTGCCGTGTTCTGCTAGGTGTCCCCACTGCCCTGCACAGGGCCTGTCCATAAATGACAAAGAGTGAATGGGGTCTTTTATGGATTGAATTGTGTCTCCCAGAAAGATATGCTGAAGTCCTTAACCCCTGTACCTGTGAATGTGACCCTGTTTGGAAATAGGGTTTTGAAGATGTTATCAGTTCGGTTTACATGAGGTCATAATGGAGTAGGGTGGGTCCTAATCCTGTATGACTGGTGTTCTGTAAAAGTGGAGAAGATACACAGAGATAGACAGAGGAAGCACGGCCACGTGATGACGGAGGCAATGTAGCTGCAAGCCAAGGAATGCCAAGGATTGCCGGCAGCCACTAGAAGTTAGAAGAGAGACATGGAACAGTTTCTCTCTCAGACCCTGCAGAAGGAATTGACACAGTCAGTACCCTGATTTGGACTTTTAGCTTCCAGAACTGTGAGACAGTTCTATTCTTTGAAGTACCCACTTTGGGCATCCTTTGCGAACTCTACTGACAGGCAGCAGAGGCCCCCTCCCCCAACCTCTGTGTGCTTCTCTCCAGGCCATTCCCCCTTCGTGTGCATGTTCCTAACCAGACAATGTGCTAGCTGTGGAATCCTCCCTCTCTGGCACTTAAGGAATAACTGTGGTATTCATTTGAACAGAGATTTTCCCATAATATACATATCTACAATATTTCCTTCTGTCTTTATGAACATTTCCAAACACTTTTGCCCAGGACAGCTGTTCTAGACTTATGCTGTACGTTTTCCAGACTGGCGTGAAACATCATTTCACTAATGTGTTAGCTTCTGCTTGGAGACCTTGCAAATGAGGTTTTAAAATCTTTCATTCCAGCGCAAACTTCTGATTTGATTCTGATATCATATAACCACTGTCAAATATTTTGGTATTTGAGGGATTTAGTCACTTCAAATAAGCAGTCATGTCTGTTTTTGGTAAGTATTCTCCCCAGTTGACCCTCTTTGAATTTTAAATCATACTCATTCTCCAAGAGCCTGGAATCGGTCGTTCTTATACCCAGCTCTGCCCAGAGCCTGACCCAGCTCAGCAATGCACGAAATGTTTGTTAGCTGCGCAGGTTCTCTGGTGACCGCTGCAGCTGTTGTCGAATTTTAACAGTTAAGGCCCTAGCTCCCCACCCCCATTTCTGAAATGTTTGTGCTTTTCTGCTGCCAGAAAGTTTTTAATATGCATGGAGTGTAGAGTCTGGTACTGGAGAAGGTTGGATCACAGTTTGAATCAGAAGCGGCATATACTGCTAATTTGTTACATTTTAAGAAAAATAAACTCTATAAAGTGTACATATACACAGTCACTGTCATAATTTCTCTCTGTCTCTCAATTTGTTAGCACAGTAAAAGCTATAGGGTCTTTCCCTGAAATAGAGGCCTGTTTTTCCAAAGCAAGAATGTTGATTCCATTTATAGAAGAGAATTCCCTTGTCAATTACTGAGATGTATATTCTACCCCCTGCTTATCCATCTTTCCCAACCCCTTCACCTGCCCTCCCCCACCCCACCATAAGGAACTTGTCTGTTACCTCAGGAATAGCCAGGAAGACTGTCAATAGAAGTATTTTCAAGAGTGTGTTTCTGAGTTAGCAATAGGAAATCTTTAGTGGTGTATATATTTATATATATAAGTGAAACTCTCTTGTTTTCCTCCCCCCCCCCCTTTTTTTTTTTTGAGAAGGAAACATTTCTCCTCAAACAAAGGTGGTGATAATTGGTTTTTCTGTGCTAAAAATGGAGAAGACTTCTGCTCTAGGAGACGATGCCTTCAGTTTGCTGTGTTAAATTGAAAATCTATCAAACAAACAGTAGTTCTCTTTAATTTATTTTGGTTTTGGTAAGTGTGGTTTCTGAGCTTTTCAGGAAGAGTTGACTTCTTTCTCCATTTTTGCAAACCACAAGCTGGCTTAGGTACTTTTGTAATTGGTCAACAGCTCGTCATTAAATAAAATCGGTGGTTTGTGCTCATGCCAGTCTTTTAATCAAAAATCCTTAGTCAGAGGAGCAGCAGGAAGAAGGAAATAAATTTTTTTTTTAATAAAACTTGTAGTTCGGAAAGTGGTAGGAGATGACACCCTAAATATTTCATTATGTTTTAGCAGAAAGTAAGCTTTTTATTCTTATCTCGTTGATCATTTTTTAATTTTTAACCCAAAGATTTTTCTCAACTGGGGTTCTCATCTGAACCACAGAACACAAGAATGATGTGAATGACTGTTTTCTCAGTTCTGCCAATGATGATACTGTCAAGGACTGCAAAGGGTCTGAAATTTTACCCTGCTTGCAAACTACCAAGTTTCCTGCCATGGTTTTGTGGATGCTGGCAGAAGACACGAGACGCCTGGGTCAGAGCCAAGGAACTCTGTTCATCACAGCAATAGCAGCAGTCAGGGTATCAGTTGTGTCTTGTGCCAGTTCCCCTAGGCCCAGTTCCCACAGAGTGATGCAAAGGGAGCCTGGCAGCACCTGCATAGGGAGCGTTACAGGAGAGGAGCCCTGAGTTTAGGAAATGTGACTCTTTTATGGTGGGCAGTAAAGCTTGCTCTTTTCTCCAGAGGGAGACACATCTTGATCTTCCAAGACTGTTTGCTCTACAAACATCCTTGCAAAGATAGTCCAGCACAGAGGTGGTCTGTGCCTCTGCTCGCTTGGTGTGCAGAAACCTGAGAGACCGTGGAGAATTGTCTCCCAACAGGTAGTAGCTAGGACTGCTCTAGATGTGTGGGAGAGACTGCTTGATCTTTGCTGTGGACTGCCATTTCCTAAATGTCGAGTGTTCCTCCAATATTTTAAATCAAAGAAGGGAGAGAGACTATCAGTAATTTTCCTTTTAACAGTAATGTTTTCCTCTACTGGTTTTTGAGAAAATATAGGTATTATATATTTTTTAAATATTTTGATCATTATTACAAAAAAATTAAGTTATCCAAATTTTGGAAAGTAGGAGAATGTTTTATATAGTGAAGATCACATTTACAATTTCTTGCCTTCCTAAAAGTATGGCCCCTTGGCTTTTGAGAGACACCTTATGAAACACCATTGTCTGACCTCTACTGGGCAAGATGTGGACTCACTGTATGACCTGATACATTATTTGAATGACTGCTTGCCTCATCCCCACTCCTTCCCAGCAGTCAAGCCGGTGGAAAGTCTCTTCTGCCTAAGCAACTGCTCTGTTTCCCAAACCTTATTTTGCCTCATGGGTCTCTACTTTCACAGGGCTTCCAGTCCTCCACGAAGCTTTCTATGTCTCATCTCCACATAGACTGTTCCCAGCCTTGCATTTTGCTAACTCTTATGAACATTCCAATTTGCAAAGTTTGTGCCCATGTGGGATTCCACAATCCAAAGAAGTAGCTAGCTGAGGCTCCTGAGATACTGTAGGGGTAAACTCAAAAACAGAACAAAGGAACTCAGATACAGAAGGTCAAGTCTAAATGGGAAGGCACTATGGGTATGTTAGTGAACAGGCTAGTGCTGGATTAAGATAACAACAGAAAGATCACAGAAAACAAACAAAAAATTCTGATGTTCAGAACCTGAGCCTGAACAAGGAGTGCTGATTGTGAGTTCCTGTTTTGGGAAAGGATGGAGAAAACTAGCTACGAGACAGGCCTCTGCCTTCTGCATCTGTTACTTCAACAATTCTGTCATTGACTGAGGTTTTTGTTTTTTAAAAAGAAAAATGTGGGGATTTAGCAGATAATGGCTATAAAATTTATTATCTTTATTTTTAAAGAAACATATAAGCATGGAATCACATCATTACTTTATCTTCATCCTGCAGCTGTCCTTCCTCTGGGTGGATAGATGGCCATTATGCATGGCTTGACTGTTTATGACTAGGAAGAGTTGATAGGGGGTGTGGTGAAACAGCTCATCTTCCACTACCACCACCCCCAAGCACCTTGAATAATTGGTAGGAGATAAAATGGCAATTGTTTGACTAACTGTGGCCTTAAATTCTCCATCAGATCTTCATTCTTGCCTTCTCCTTTCCTGATTAGTAAGACACGATTAAAGGTTCATTTTCTGCTGAAGAAATCATTTTAAGATTTATAGGTTTCTTGGCTTGGAATGAAATAGGTTTTATGATTTCTGAATAAATGGCTGGATAGGGGAGTTATAAGTAAGTTGTTCAAGGAATGATATTTTTTAAATAGCATCCCCTTGTTTTTTTTTTTCCTCACCAAAGGATAGGAAACCTCCTGTGTGTTAACTGTGAAGTTATTAATGCAGTACCTCATCCACTTGATTTATAAAATCTAATCTTAGTTTGAGGAGTTCCTGGGTAGTGCAAATGGTTAAGCTCTGGACTACTAACTGAAAGTTGGTCACTCAAACCCACTCACTCAGAGGTGCCTTGGAAGAAGGCCTAGTGATCTGCTTCCAAAAGTCACAGCCTTGAAAGCCCCACGGAGCAGTTCTACTTTGCGCACGAGTTTCACCACGAGTCAGAGTTGACTCAAAGGCAACTAGCAGCAACAACAACGTTGTTGTTGTTTTAGAACTTTTCAGTTGTTTGCTCAGATGTTGGTTGAAGGCTTCATGTGCCTAACACTGTGCCTGGCTTTGGGAGGTCTACAGAATGTAGAAATCCTGATCTTGCCCCTAGAGGTCTTATGTTCAAGGCAAGAGAAACATCTGAAACCATCAGGAAACAGCTAATGCCAGTTTGCCCTGATGTTTATTGGCATAATGGCTGTTCAGAGAATGTCTGTGAGCTAGAGGGGCCAAAGAAGGAGTATTGGGGAGGCAGGACTAGAGCTGAGCAGAGGAAAGGAAATATTAGAATAAGCAGAGGAGGTGGTCAAGCCTGAGAGGAGAGGAGAATCATGAGGCAGAGTGTGGGCACACCCTGGGAAGCAGAGCCATCAGTCGACCAATTCAGCCACTGAGCGGGGGATACCATTGGAGGGAATGAGTACCGTTATTGGGGAGGTAGATTGGGTAAATCGGGTCTTAGGTGGCTGAGTCTAAGTCTAGCAGAGGTGAGCTGGACATGTTGGAGGAGTGGGGCTGGGGGTTAGCCAGGAGACCATGCTGGTAATGAAATCACGAGAATGGAACATTCTGCTGTTACGACGAGAAGGTCTAGAAAGGAGCAGCCTGGGAGTCATTTGGAAGGAAGCATGGACAGAACTCGGTATTAGTTCTACTATCCTAGAAAGAGGAAAGAGTCAAAGATAATGCTCAGGAATGTTGCAAGACGAGGAAGCTGTTCATGGAAACTGGTTTTCACGGGAAGAGGGTGAATTTGAGGTGAAGAGTGTCTGGATGTAGCCAACATTCAATACATGTGTGTTAAAAATGTAATTGAATAAAACAAGAAGTTTCTGCATTGTGCTTTTAAAGTAAGCTTCATCTATCATAACCATAGCCTCCAGTTTTGAGATAATTTGAAAATAATTTAGTTCAGATCAACAGATAGTGATTGAACTCTCCGTCGATGTTTGGAGTCCCTTCCAGGAGTCTGTCCACTGCTCACCTTATGTTATCATTTTTTTAAATTTGCAAATAATAGGAAATGCTCAGGCCATGCAAACATTTTTGTTATTCATTATTTCTCCCTTTCTGGTTTCTAGTTTGGCCCTTCTAGGTAAATCCAGGTTCCCAGTGGCAATTTTTCTGGGTTGCCACATGTATATGATCAGATGTAAGAGGTTTAAATGTAAAAAGACCACAGGTTGATCTTTTGGAAGCTGTCGCTCATGGACTTGACTGCAGATTCTTTTGACTTTCCTTTATAAGCAGGAAAATGAACACTTTAAAAGTCCAACCAACTATTGTGGAATAATTTGATTGTATTTTCCTAATTAGTGAACTGATACAGTGCTAGGTTGGACAAGAACAGGTCTTAAAACGAAGAAGTATAGAAAAATGCCTCCAGTTTTAGGGCGTGGGATGCATCTGGGAGGATGAAGAGAGGCCTCTGTTCCTACTGATTATCTGGAGACACAAGTGAGGTATCATCCTAGCCATCTAGAATAGGGATGTCGTGTATTTGATGTTAATCCTGTCCTTTAAACTTCCATCCTTAGCCCAAGTCTGACCCGATCACCTATGGTCCAGTGGCTTAACCTGCAGTCTCCAACCACACCGAGCTCCAACCCAGCTGCTCCACCTTCTTCACCAAAGTTATCAGCTTTCCCTCTCTCTCCTCCCACCACCATAGTGGACAAGCCACCTGAAAGGTATGTGGTTTGGAGTATGATGTGGAATATGGTTCCAGATCACAGAAGGGTCTCGATAAAGCTGAGCAGATGCTTATATTCTCTGCTAGAAAAGACTTACTCAGGTTCTTCCCAGCTTCCTGAATTTTCTAGACAACAGTTACAGCCTTTTATCTGGGCTGTGCCTCAGTTCAATGGCAAATACATTCTCAGGAGAAATTTGCCTTACGTGAGAACTGCTTGAACCTACTTTCTTTTTCGTGCTGGCTGTGCATTTATGAAGCTCCTCATTTCTGAAGAACGCCTTCTATATGACTACAAAGCATATGTTTTGCTTCACAGGGAGGGAAGCTGGGCACTGGGAACATTATTGAATGTGGGCAGTTAATGGGCTGGTTCTGCACAAGAAAGGTTTAGCAAACCCTTCCTCCTAGGTAGCAAGCTGAGGTTCTGACCATCAGTGTCTTCTCCTACTTCAGTGAGGAGGGATGTTTCCTTCTGCTTAGGTTTGCATCTAGTTGAAACCATGCGTGGTTTCCATCCTTCCCCCTTCTGCCCTTTCCCCGCCAGACCACATGGGATGTTTTGAAGAGTCATGACAAGTGGAGCTTGGTGTCCCTCTCTGTGGGATGGGGGTGAGGGGACTGAAACAAGGAAAATCCAAATAAGAACAACAAGCCCCTCCCAGCGTGATGTGGGAAGCAGATTGCCGTCCCAGACGGATATGTGTCACTGTTGTTGCAGAGCCCATTAGTGTGTGTACCTCTCCCTCCATTGGTTCCTTCTGCCTCGAGATACCAGTGCTTTTCCTAATAGACAAACTCAAGTGCTAAGGAAGTCAGCATGTCCCACGGTTCTGAGAATGCTGAATGACAGGAAAGGGCATCCCACCAGGCAGAGTGGAGAATTATGTGAAGAGGTTCAGTGAAAGCTGCTCCAAGAGGCTCCCTGAAGAAAAATTTGGATTTGAAACCCATCATTTACTTGAAAATCAAGTGCTGAGGCTTTGCCTGTTGTTCATTTCCCTGCTAATTTCCTTTCTGAAAGGAGCTGCACTGCTGGTGACATAGAAATGAGGTTTGGGAAAGGGGAGGTGGGGAACGTTGAGGTTTCCCTCTTGGTTTTTCACATGATGACTGGTGTCTCTCATGCTCCCTTTTCAGCATTACCAATCGGAAGGCTCGAGCGGTGTATCCATGTGAGGCAGAACACAGCTCGGAATTATCTTTTGAAATAGGAGCAGTTTTTGAGGATGGTAAGTGTTAGTGGGAGCTTTGTGCTAGGATACATTCTGTCACCCCAAACGTCTACAACATGGAGCAAGCAGTCTCTAGTTGTCTTGTTGTCAGGGGACATGTCCTACCCTAGACGTATGGACACAAGAGAGCTGACCCATTTGTCTCCAAGGAACTGAACCCCAGGGGGCTGTGTCTTGATGGCTGAAATACTAGTCCTGCTTTCATCTTTGTTATTCTCCAACCCCTTTTACTATTGTGGGTCTTCACTTAAGATGTCTTTCTCCCACAGTGTAAAGGAGCTTAGTGCCACTTGGAATTAAGAAACATTTGATTTGCTGCCTTCGTTTTCCTCTTCCATAATTCCCAACCCAGACTGCTAAATGCTTCATGTTTGCCAAATTCAAGTTATCAGAGAAGGGGACTATGCTTGGAAAATTTTGATTTATAGTTCCCTTACCATTTTTTGCATGTCGACATGATTTTTGCAGATTTGAACAGTGTGTGAATCTCCAGATATGGGTATTGACTTTGGATATGAAAACAGGGGTGTATATTTTTATTTGAGTGCTTAATATTCACACACAAGTATTTAAGAGTTATGCCTGGCTTAGTAGTTCAGAAATTTCTTCTATGATTCAGTGTATGTCTTTTTCTTTCCGTCTTGATTTCTTCCCTCCCCAGTCTTGCTCATTATAAAATTCACTGGTTGCTGTGGAAACAGTGATGTTGTGTGTGGGTGGAGCTCCCCAGAAAAGTTCTGGGGAAGCAGTGAGAACCTTAGATGCTTGAAATGGAATGGCTGATTAGCCAGCATGTTGGGAGTATGTGGAATATAGCAACATAATGCATAGTCATATATTGTCTGTAATGTGGCTCTTGCTGATAACGGTTTTTTAGAAAGCAAACTGCCCCATTTTGAATAGACATTTATGTATTTGTAGTATGTGTCAGAAAACAAACAACACAAAACATGTACAACAGAAGTACCTTTTGTAGAGAAATTTTGTTCTTGGAGTAGAAGCAAGATTATTCTTCTACCACTATAACATGGAGACATACAATTTTTCAAGAAGAGTGTGGTAAAATAGCTTCCTTACTGCAGGCCTGTTACATTTGGCACCCCATATGGCAGGAGGGAAAGCTGAGATGTTAGCACTGAAACTCACCCATTTGAAAAATGATGATGAATTTTCATCATCTATGTGGTACTTTGTGTGGTTAGATTTGTTGAGGAGCCTCTAAAATCCCTTACATAATATAGTTTGTAAGATGTTTACCTTGGCAGAAGGTATATCTATTAGGATGTCTTTGGGTGCAAATAACAAAAATTCTGACATAACTGGCTAAATCAATCATGCAAATGGATTATCTTACAAACTAATGAGTGTAGAGGTAGGGAGACCAGGTGGGGCAGTGGTTAAGCGCTTGGTTGCTAACCAAAAGACTGGCAGTTCAAACCCACTCAGCGTCTCTGTGGGAGAAAGACCTGGTGATCTGCTTCCATAAAGTTTACATCCAAGAAAATCCTATGGGGCAGTTTTGCTCTGTCACATGGGGCCAGCATGGGTGGGAATCAACTCAAATGGCACCCAACACCAACAACACAGAGGTATGGAGCTCCAGGATTAGTTAATTCAGCTTCTCCAGGATTTCATCAATGATCAAAGTATTTCTGCTTTTCTGCTGAACTGTTATCAGCAGATATGCCTCTGGCTGGTTTCTTTGGTGGTGACAAGATGGCTGCCACGGTTCCGGGCATCGTGGCCACACTCAGCTTCAGCAGAAGGAGGTGTCTTATTTATATGTTCTTTTTTTTTCAAAGGACAGGAAGACTTTTACAGAAACTTCCTACTCTGCCTGCCTTTACATCTCAATAACCAGAACTGCATTATATGTTCACCCTAAACCCAACATAGGCAAAGGCTGAAACCAATCAGAACCACACTGGGCATGGGGACACCTCCTCTGGGCTCACAGCCATGTGAATGAGGTCAATACGTAAACCAAATTTGGCTGCGCCAGCAAGGATAAAAGGGGAATGGAGATTAAATGTCTGACCCAGAAGGCGTAAGTTCTCAAACTCATAAGGCCCTAAATGACTTGTATATCAGTTACCATCGAATGGATTCTGACTCATGGCAACTCTATGTGTGCAAAGTAGAACTTCTCCATAGGGTTTTCATGGCTGTGACCTTTTGGAAGCATATTGCTGGGCTTTTCTTCTGAGGTGCCTCTAGGTAGGTTTGAACTACTAACCTTCCGGTTAGTTGCCGAGCACTTAACCATCTGTGCCACCCAGTCACTCTGAAAATGACTTGTAGGAATCAAAGTAATACACACACACACATAAAGGAGCCTTATATTATATATATACATATATTCCTGCAAGTCATTTCCTCATACACACACCAATAGCTCAGTGTGTTTTGGGAGAAGAGAGTGATTGATAGTGTGGTAGCTATGGATTATAAACCCTGCACTTACTTTGTGAGTTCAGATCTTGGCTTGTTCACTTCCTGTGTGACCCTGGGCAAGTTCTCTAAGTACTCTATGCATCATTGTCTTCATCCGAATCTTCAGAGATGTCGACAAGATTGATGTTGTGTCAGGAAGTATTTAGGCAACTAGAAGCTGGGCAGTAGTGCTGTAGACCTTAGTGGAGGATGTTACTGACAGTGAGGTCGCACTTGGTGCATCCTGGTATGCCGTGGCTGTGGCTATGTTTTTAGCCAAATCATGCCTCCACAATTTGGTGCCTTGTAATGTTGGTTTCCAGCTCTGTCTGGGCTACTGCTGATGGGGGCACAGGGTGTCCCGGTGGTTCCTTAGTCCCTCCTACAATGCCAGCTGCTCCACAAATGCTGTGTAGATGTGCTGATAGCGTCACCCTGCACAAGTCTTGTCAGCGTCTCATTTCATGGGCACTCCTTGCCTTGCAGGTGCCTCCCCTCAGTTATTTTTGTAGTGGTGCAGATAAGCAGAGAGCAGTGCATTTCTACACCATTAGCCGGGCTGCTTCTTAGAGACAGTTTGTAAAGAACACAGTCATGTGAAGGCCCTTAAACCAGAACCAGTTGCCATCTAGTCGACTTCAACTCATGGTGACCCCATGTGTGTCAGAGGAGAACTGTGCTCCATCAGGTTTTCAGTGGCTGATGTTTCAGAAGTAGATTGTCAAGTCTTTCTTTGGAGGCACCTCTGGGTGGACTCGAACCTCTAACCTTTCAGGTAGCAGCCAAGCACGTTAACTATTTGCACCACCCAGGGACTCCTTGAAGGTCCTTAAGCAGGGTTTGTTCTTTTCTTGGTGCATTTGTACCTTCATCTTCTGTGGAAAGTTAATATCTTCGCAGATAATTTATAAAAAGCTAGAAGTATGTGCTTCCTCAGAACACATCCAGTAAAGCCCTGCCTTGACTGGCTGTGGGGTCTCCCTTTCGGATGACTTACCCACAGCAAGACAGGCTGGCAGGTCATAATGCCCTTATTTCTCTGCAGATAGACAGTGTTACAAGTGACCACTGCTTACAACTCAGCCACAGGACTTGACACCAGGAGCACATCTTCTCTATAGACAAGCCACAGTTTATATCCCTGAAATGCGCAAGACATCTTTCCTGTGTTCATTTATCCAGTTGGAATCTTCCAGCATCAGAAATGTTGTTTCAGTTCAATCCCTTTTTCTACATCTTCCAGGCAGCAAAGGAAATGGGCTTATGGCATTCAGTGGCCTTTGGAGAAGACAAAGTCCAGGTCAAATTGGCCCTTGGGCCACATTGTCAGTGTTTATGTAGTTTGGAATATATACAGCAATGAGAAGCTGTAATTCAGAGTGTGGAAGGGAAAAGGATCTTTAGTAATTATGTAGCTCTAACTGTTCCTTCCTTTTTGCTTACTGTGTGGGCCTGGGTTTAATTTATGAGTTCAAATTCTAGACCAAAGATTTAGTTCTATAATAGATACGCTAATGCTCATCCTTGTTCTGGGGAAATACCTCCCATGTCCCTCCAGAGAGGAGTGTATTTGGGAAGTCTCAGGACAGCCTATGCCCCGTGACTGCCGGAGGGAACTTTCCCTTTTTTATGGGCCTGGGGATCCCAGAAACACCTTTCATTGGTTACCAGTCAGTACTGCTCTCTGTCCAGATAGGAGTCTCCAGTCAGAGTGGGAAGTGGGTCTTCCCCCTGGGCTGCCCAGCGGCACTCGAGAGGCCTCGGGGCTGGAGAGCTCAGGAGCTGGACCTCCCAGCAGTGACTGATTCCTGCCGTTTCAGGTTTCGTTGTTGCTACATGTAGACAGAGGAGACCTGGTAGCACAATGGTGAAGCTCTTGGCTACTAACTGAAAGGCTGACAGTTTAAATCCACCAGTGGCTCCGCAGGAGAAAAGACCTGGCAATCCGCTCCTGTAAAGATTACAGTCTAGGGAACCCTACGGGGCAGTTCTACTCCGCCATATAGGGTCACCACTGTGAGTCAGAATCGACTCAATGGTGCACAGCAACATGTAGATATGATCTGTCCATTGCTTGGGGAGCATGTGTGGCCTAGATTAATCTTTAAAAGCCACTGGTAAATAAACTTTCCATGCCTCAAATATGTAATCAGTGGAAGACAATTTGTCATTATCTTAGAAAGCTGATCGTGCATATTACCCACAGCCCAACAATTTATTCCTAGGGGTATACATGGAAGAATCTTAGGAAAAAATGTTGTGTGAAAAAAGTACCAGACAACTACATACGATATGATTCTGATTAAGCTCAGAAATAAACACAATAAATAGTATATTATTTAGGGATAAGTACATGTGTGATAGGAACCCTGGTGGCACAGTGGTTGAGCACTCGGCTGCTGACCAAAAGGTTGGTGGTTCGAACCCACCAGCCATCCATGGGACAAAGATATGGCAGTCTGCTTCTGTAAAGATTTACAGCCTTGGAAACCCTATGGGGGCAGTTCTACCCTGTCCTATAGGGTCGTCATGAGTCGGAATTCTCTCGATGCAATAGGTTACATGTGTAATAAAACTGTTTTAACCATACCTGGGGGTGAGAGAGGAGTCCCTGGGTGGTACCAGTGGTTAACCCGCTTGGCTGATAACTGAAAGATTGAAGGTTCGAGTCCACCCAGAGGCACGTCAGAAGAAAGGTCTGGTGATCTACTTTTGAAAAATCAGCCATTGAAAACAGTATGGAATGCAGTTCTACTCTGACTCACATACAGTCGCTATGAGTCAGAATCTACTAGATCGCAAGTGGCAGTAGGGTAAGAGAATGAGAAACAACATTCAAGCTAATGGTAGCCTCTGGGTGGGAGAGGAAGTGAGGAGGGGGAAGCAGACGATGGTGAGGGAAGACTCACACAGATCACGCTCTATTTCTTTAGTTGGGTGGTGAGTTCCAGGTATTCATTTTATAATTATGCTTCAAGGATTTAAATATGTATCACATATGTTGTTTATATTATGTTTAAAAAACAAAATATAAAAAGAAAACCCTGAATCCAGAGTCTGTTCTTGAGCGTGTCACAGATGTGTTATCGTTGCCAGCGCCTTTTCCCTGTTGTTGCGGGATAGTAAATTGTAATGACAGGGAGCACCTGTGACCCTCATCACATGGAGTCTGATACTGCTTGGGTTCTTGAGGACGTAGGACTCGTCAAGGTCACACAGCGTGTCAGTGGCAGGACGGGGACTTGAACCCAGTCCATGCTTCAGGAGAGGGTCTGTGGCTTCAGCACATAATTACTGCTCTCTGGTGTTGTTAAATGTGTGCTCGTATGTGTGCCAAAGTGTCATGGGAGTGTCTAATGACCAGCTGCCCTTCACAGCCTCGGGTGTGAATTGTTCGGTATGTGTTTGCTCCTTCATCTTCTGTGCATAGTTGATCTCTTAGACTTTATAAAAAGCTAGAAGCGTGTGCTTACCCAGAGCACGTCCAGTAAAGCCCTACCTCGAATGGCTGTGGGGTCTACCCTTCTGATGACTTAAACACAGCAGGACAGACCGGCAGGTTCTACGGCCTCACTTCTGTGGCGATGGGCTCAGCCCTCAGGATTGTCACCAGAAACACGTGGGTTGTGGCCAGGTGGCAAGTCCAGCATTGGGGAATGAGGAGAATCTTTAGTTTATTTCCCCCTTTCCTTTCCTATGTCTGCCGCCTCTCGGAGCCTTTGCGGTAGACATCTACTGTTCTTCAGTGCTAGTTAGGGTCCCTGACTCAATCCGCGTATTGTTGCTCGTAAGGTTCTTCTCCCCGGCATGAGAATGGCCATTCTTCCGGCCGCCTGGGGCTCCGGGGCGGAAGGAGAGTCAGGCGCCCGACTGAGGCATCCGTGGAGACCACAGTCCACAGGGCATGCGGGAAGTGGTAAAAACGGAGGCCATCACATCTCCTACCCACAAAAATGGACAAGCAGCCCCCACTGTGTACGCAGACAGCTCTCTGTGGAGGGGCCACCCTCCCGAGCTTTGGCTAGAGCAGGTCCGAGCACAGCGGCTTGTAGCATAGCAATCCGCCATCATGGCCCCTTCCCTAGGTGGCGCAGTAATACGTGAATAGGTAACAAGCACTCTCACTGTCTCACAAATGAGCTGTGGAAAGCTTTCGTCTCAGCCCTTTCCCGTGAAGTAATCTGCGGCAGGGTGTTGGGCAGGGAGCTTCCAGAAGTGGGCTCCTCACTGCCCTTGGTAGCTGCTGGGCGATGGCTAGTGGTGGGACCCACAGAAGTGTTAAGGATCCGGATACTGGAAACCAAGTGACAGTTGTCACAATAAATAGTGCCAGTTTCTGAAGTTTTCCTGTAGAACTATGTAAATAAAAGTAGCCCTGCTCTTCTGTGAGAGGAGAGATACTGCTATGCAGGTCCCCAGCTCTGACTCCCCTCTCGCACCTGATGCCCAGGCTTCCTCCTTTAGAGGCATCTGGGTGCTCAGGGTGTGAGCCGCCTGCTGAGTGGGTGGATGGTCAGCAGTAACACTAGCTGTGGTCGGGGTTGCTGTAGAAAAGTAAAGTCTTGTTCTAAAAAAATTGGGATTCCGGTTCTGTGAGCCATGGTGCCTGGATTCAGTCCTTACACAGACCTGGACCTTTTGAGATAGGGGGACGCAGAGAGCATTCCTGGCATCATGTGACTTTTCACCTCCCCCTTCTTGGTACAGTAGGCACCTGACATGAGCTGAGACCATGTAACTAGAGCCTTTCCACCTTAATGACTCTTCAGTTATTATCTGTTCTACCAATTCCCATTTCAGCCATGGAAGTCTAAGTTGCTTTCTTTTATCAGGAGTTGGTTATTTAGAATTATTTTTATTGGCTTGAGTGCTCATTAAATTTGTATTTGTTCTAACAGTATTGTCATGTCCTACACATCTTCCAAGTAGAAAGTTATTTAAGTAGTGATAAAACTATGACATCTTGTTTTTTGCACTTCCAAAGAGCATTTACTGAACATGGTGTAGGGGCCCAGAAAGATTGATTGGTGTGCTGGGTGTGGAAGGGACAGTCCACAGAGGTGGCCTGGCTAAAAGGGGCTGGTAGAGGGATTGTGGGTCCTGACACACAGCTTTGTGCTCAGTAATACAGGTAGAGTGAATGATGGGTAGTAGATTCTTTCCTTTTCTTTTGCTCTTGAAATAATACATTTACTTCCCAACCTTAGACAGAGCCTGGGGATGGTGTCTGCCTGGCGTCACACTTGATGCTTATATATTGTCTCATTTTAATCTTTGCAACAACTTCTAATGACCAATTGTTGACCCTTTTTTATAAATGAAGAACACCCAGGCTAAGACAGATTCAGTAACTCACCCAGGGTCATGCAGTCTTTAGGGAGCGGGAGTTCCAGCCAGCATCTCGGAGACTCCAAAAATGACCACATTTCCATTATACTCACTGCCTCTTGGCATCAAAATGTTCCCCAAAGTGAAAGTTTCTCTTAACTCCCGAAACTGCTGTTAGAGGAAGCCGTTTGATACACTAAGTATAATGAGGAGCCTGGGTTGTATGTTTTTGTGTTCCATGCTCCCTAGAGAGGCCCAGTCTTCAGAGAGGGCAAAGACCCTCCCAGCCCCATCTGTAGCTGCTGAGCCACCTTCTGCATGCCTGGGTGAGCCAGGGTCTGGTAGCCCAGCTGTTGGCGTAGGGGATTCCTCTATCCTCCGTCCACCCCACTGCCGGCCCTTGGCCACTCCTGGGCCCTTGGATACTGCAGGAGTCTCCTTGGTCCCCTCCCTAGTCAAGGTCATTTCTCCTCTCCCTGGCTCCTGTCTTTGGAGAGGTGAGGGCTGAGGAGAGGGAGAGGCAAATGGGCTGTGGGCTGGTCTCTCTGGTCTGCTGGTGGGTACAGGATTCCAGGCCTGGCCATGGTTTCCCACATCCAAGCTGCCCTTAGCCCTGTTTTGTGGGAAATCAGATGTATGAGTAACCTACCACTCTGTGTTTGTGCGAGAGCGTGCTTGTGTGTGGACAGAGGAAGAAACAGGAAGCACATGCACAGGGTTTTACAGAAACGACTTCATCGACTCCTCACAGCACTCTAAGTGCCAGCCACCCCGTTCTGCAGGTAAAGGGATGGAGCGAGGCCCAGAGAGTTAAGTAATTTCCCCCGTGCATGAAGCAGGAGTCCCTCTAGGCCCTCCGACTTGAACTCTGGGCTCCTTTTCACTTGGGGACGCTGTGTCACACAAACCCACAGCACCTTTCACAGAGAATCCATCCTTGTGCACTGATATTGGCTGCATTTTGGTGACACTGCCAGCTTGGGCAGTTTGGGTTAAGCAAGAAACCTTTAAAGATCCTGCCCTGAGGAACAATGTCAAAATAAAGGTCAGTGAGGGCTGGAAGAAAGTGATTTGCTGCCAGATCATCTCTGGAGCACATTTCCGAGGCATTCCTTTATTCATTCATTAGACAAACTATTATGTTTCAGACATGGTGCTAGGTGCTGGGGATTACAAGGTCCCTGCTCTTATGTGACAGCCTAGACTTAAAGAGAATGTCTCAGTGTTTCTGACAGTGACACACACACACACACACACACACACACACACACACACACGCACACACACACACACACGCACACACACACACACACACAGGACTAAGTGCCCTGCAGTAATGTGTAGGGTGTGTAACTGGCACCCTGACCTGGTCTGGAGCCTCAGGAAGAGTTCCAGAGGGAGGGGCTGCTTCAGCTGATGTGTGAGGGGTGAGTAGGTGTCGTCAAGGCATAAAGTGGGGAGAAGAGAGTCAGGGAGGAGGGAACAGCTGTGTAGTAGCCCTGAAGCCTGGGCTTGTTGAACCTTAGGAAAGAACAGAAGACCAAGGCAGTGCAGACAGCCCAAATGTATACTCATTTTATCCAGGGAGGGAAGAATGAATGGTGATATTGTTGAGAAGGACAATTAGAATTGGACACTTGGTGTTTTCCAAACTGTGGGTGGCTGCATATTAGTGGGTCATGAGCTCAATCTGCAGAGTTACAATCAGCATTAAAAGAAACGATGGAGTGAAGAAAAGAGTGCATTGCGCATGAAACTTTTGCTTGTTATGCTTGTGGGGGGAGGGTGTACTTGGTTTGTGATGTGAAATATTTCTCACTGTGGGTTGTGACCAGAAACGTTGGGAAAACTCTGCTCTAAGCTGCATTTCAGCGCCAGCTCCCAGACCTTCTGGGCCCAGACCGCACCACCCACTTCCTTTATGTATATGGATGCCCTCTGCTCCCTGCTGTGGTCAGGGGCCTGGCCTGCCCACAGCGGGGGTTAGTAAATACTTCTCTGTTTGATCTCCAAACCCTAGTGTGAGTGTTTGGACCCTGTGCCCTTTGCTGTCCAGCCTGCAGTCATTCTCTTACCCAGTCCTCTTATCTACTAATAGACACTGATGGATCACCTGTAGGGTACCTGGCATTGTGCCTCATATGTCAGATCTGGGCCCTGCCCTCAGGAGCTCTCCATCCAGCAGAGAGAGGAGAGCATCTCACCATCTGTCTGTCTCTCTCACTCTTTCACACACACGCACACACATGCTTGTGCTGAAACAGTCCCTGTGAGAGCTGATAGGTGCTGAGAAGTCGAGGAAGAATTCCCATAGGAGGAGGCATCCAGACAGGTCTCAGAGATGAATGAAGAATTACCTGTGACAAAGAGGGGGAAGGCATCCCAGGTAGAAGACACTGCCTGTCCAAAGGCCTGGAGGGACACTGGCTGGGGAACTCTGGCTGATTGACTGCAGATGGGCTAGTGGCGGTGTAAAGGAGCCCTGGTGGCACAGATAAGTGCTTGGCTGCTAACTGGCAAGGTTGGCAGTTCCAACCCACCAGCCACTCCACAGGAGAAAGATGTGGCAGTCTGCTTCTATAAAAATTACAGCCTTGGAAACCCTATGGGGCAGCTCCACACTGTCCTACAGGATCGCTGTGAGTCGGGATCAACTCAGTGGCAGTGGGAGTGGGGGTATGAGCAGGGCTGCTGAGAGGCAGGCAGGGCAAGGGGCCCAGGGCCTGACACCAGGCCAATAGGAAGCTTGGATTTGATCCTATAGGCATTGGGGTTTAGCAGAGGAATGATGTGATCAGCTTTGTGTTCTGGAAAGTTCACTGAGCTCCGTTGTGCAGGGTGGATCGGAAGGGGCCAGATTAGAAGCTGGGTGACCAGGTTGGAGGCTACTACAGGAAGATAGATGAGGAGTGGTGGCATAGGGGGCAGATCCTGTAAATAACCCTGTGTAGACCCAGGGGCTGGATGCCCCAGAAATAAGCCCCCTTCTCTACTTTAAGATTCGTAGTGGGACACTGAATGCACAGGCAGCAAGAACTTGGAAGCATCGTGATAAAAAGTGATTTGTCTTCCTTTTCAGTGCAAACCTCCAGGGAACCCGGCTGGCTAGAGGGGACTCTGAATGGCAAGAGGGGGCTGATTCCACAGAACTATGTCAAGCTGCTGTAGCTCCTGGCCTCGTGGGCCTGCGCTGACCCTGGGACCCGAGGACTGCCTGGGGCAATGACTGCCTTCCTGCTCATAGACGGCACCCGCACCCATCTGGCCACACGGGAATTTCAGACCACGGATTCAAACGCCAGGGGTGGGGCGGTGGGGCTGGAATACGTGTGTGGAGGGCGTGGGAGGTGCCAAACAGAACTGTGCGGAGTGGGAGAAGAATGGCAGGATAAACGGAGTGGACTTTTCATTTGCGAAGCATCGGGACTGCTGGTTTTTAATTACCCAGCCTGCAGGATACGAGGGTGGGCAGCCTACCGTGGACCCACCTTCCACTCTGGCCATCACACCACCAGGCTGGAGAAGGAGTCTTCCCATCCCCTATCCCCCCCGTGCGCCTGCTGCTGAGATTTTAAAGGGAACTGTACTTAACTGGCAGTATTTTATTTCCAGGGTGCACTCTGGGCTCTGGTCACCATGGTGTGGCTAGTGCTTTGTCTGGAGGGGTTGCTGCTGGGGGCAGGGGGTTGTCTAATAAACCAGAGAGAAGCAGGGATGCGCTTAGGGATGTGCTTTTCCTGCCTGTTCCGGATGGCACCCTCCTCCCTGGGCCCCGTGGTCACTCCACCTAGAAAGCTCACACTGGCATATTTATAACAGGCTTCTCGTTGGTGCTTCTCACCTGTGTGCTGTTTTCCAAACACCACCTCTTTGCCCCACGGTTTCTGTAAATGAAATACAATTTAATTTACTACTTGATTTGTCTGTCATGGTGTGGGGAAGAGGACATGGAATTCCTTACCTCTGTAATGTTTTGTGATCAGGCAGCCCCTTGATGGAAATGCATTTTCCTCTCATGTAGTGGTGCCTCACGCCAGAATCTGCTGAGAGCCTTGCTTATTCTCAGCAGGCATGTTCCTGGGGGCAGCGGGCCCCTCTGATGTGTGAAAATCCTGGAGGGCCTCCTACAGTGGCTGGGCTGGCCTTTCCCACAGAGGCCTGAGTGACCTGGGGGCCTGGCCCCCTGGTAGTTTGTGCATAAACTGCATTAATCCTGTGGTGGCCAGCCCTCCTGACTAGCTTCATTGTACTATGCCCTCTCCACAGGCCCAACACTCCCTTTGTTCTCTAGGCCTCGGTGCTAATCTCTCCGCCAGGATTAAGCTGAGCCTCATAGCTGGGGGACTGGTGAGACACTGGCAGCTCAGCGTTCACTCTGTCCCTGGAGGAGTTCCTGCCCGTGGCGCTGCACGCGCCTGTGTTGAGGCTGAGGGCCAAAGCCAGGCTCCCTCAGGAACCATCCAGCATGGGCAGCCAGCTCTATGCTTCTTCATCCTCCTCAGCCTCCACCTCCCAAGTGCAGTCACAACCAAGCTCTCTGGGAGAGAAAGGTGTCTTAGCTTCCTAGGGCGGCTGTAACAGAAGTACTACAAGTGGGTGGCTTTACAGCCTCACAGTTCAGGAAACTAAATCCAAAATTGGTACTGGCTCTACAGGAAGTCCCTCTCTCCGTCAGCTCGGGGGGAAAATCCCTGTCTCAGCTTCTGTGGCAGGGCGTTCCTCAGTTCCTTGGTGATTGTCACATGGCATCGATCTTCCCTTTGTGCTCCTTGTCTCTGTGTCCAGGCTGCTCTTCACATCACTCAGAAGTGATTAGGTTTCGGACACACCCTACACTGATATGACCTCGTTAACATAACAGAGAAAGCCCTATTCCCAAATGGGATCACATCCACAGGTGTAGGGGTTAGGATTCCTACACATATTTTTGTTGTCGTTGTTAGGTGTCATGGAGTCGGTTTCGACTCGTAACCACCATATAGGACAGAGTAGAACTGCCCTGTAGGGTTCCAAGGAGCCGCTGGTGGATTTGAACTGCCAACCTTTTGATTAGCAGCCAAGCTCTTAACCACTACACCACCGGGGCTCCAACACATACTCTTTGGGGGATACAATTCAGTCCATAACTGGGATTTCTCCTTTGCCCCTGATCTGTACTCCTTTACGTGGAGCTCATATTTTAGTGGCCTCAGCCCCAGAGGCAGCACTGGGGGCTTGACATGTCTCCCATCCCTATGAGGGTTCTGGGCCCGCCAGACTTCTCCCTTAAGAATTGGTCCAAAGTGGATGAATGGATGGGGAACCCAGGGTAGAAAGGGAAAGGAGGAGAATGCTGACATATTGCAAGGATTGCAACTAATGTCATAAAACAATTTGTGTATATAATTTTTGAATGAAAAGCTAATTGCACTGTAAACTTTCACCTAAAACACAATAAGAAAAAAAAAAATCGGTCAAAAGATAGTTTCTATCGCCTCTCTCCCAGATGAGTAGATTCAAGAGCTTACTGGTTGTCGGGTCTGAAGTCACCTGTCCAGGACCATGTGAAGGTGTCACATTTGGGTCATATGTGTGTAATGTGCCTGTTGAAAGATGTCCATATTGTAAATAAAAATAAGGAATTTGTCCTTATTTTTTAAATACAGAACTTTTATATTTAAAAGGGAGAGTACTGCAATCGCCAAGGAGCCCAGGACCACTCTGCAAAGGGTGGGCAGGGCCCATGCAGTCAGCCAGGTGGCCCTGGGTGGGGTGGTATAATGTTGGGGGGTCCTGCTTTCTGCGCTATCATTTGCTGCCCACATCCAGGGCTTAGGGATACAGAAAGGAAACTTAGCTTGTGAGAAGGGGTTACTGGTGTGGCCCACATTCAGAAAGCCTTCTGCAGGAGAATGCAAACTTATGGTAGTCATAGAGGGCTCAGCTTAACCCTCGGAGTGCCCAACGGGCTGCTGTTGTTTGTTAGCTGTCCACGTCATGGCGACCCAGTGCACAACAAGATTGGACTGTTGTGACCCACAGTATTTTCACTGGCTGATTTTTCAGAACTAGATAACCAGGCTTTTCTTCCTACTCTTAGTCTGGAAGCTCTGCTGAAACTTGTTCAGCATCACAGCAATACATAAACCCCCACTGGCAGATGGGTGGTGGCTGTGTATGGAGTGCATTAGCCAGAATCAAACCTGGGTCTCCCACATGGAAAGCAGACATTCCACCACTTACTGATATACTGGAGTCATTACTAATTGGTGCATCCTTATGGGGCATTAAAAATAAGACTCATTGCAGCAGGACTTGATTTATTTTGCTTGAGGAAGATTTCCATCATTTACAGCGAGGCACACACAAACTGGCATTCCCCCCAAACTGCTATTACCACCATTTGGTCAAGGAAAGGACTACCAACCTGGCCACCTGTGTGACCTTGGGCAAGTTAAATAGCCTCTGTGAGTCTGTGCCTGCCTCATAAAAAAGAAATAATACCCAGAGAATTTTGGTCAAAATATGTAGTGTGCCTGGTGGCATAGTGGTTAAGAGCTCGGCTGCTAACCAAAAGGTTGGCAGTTCAAATCCACTAGCCAGTCCTTGGAGACCCTATGGAGCAGTTCTACTCTGTCCTACAGGGTTGCTATAAGTTAGAATTCACTTGACAGCAAAGGGTTTGGTACCTACAGTGAAACCTGTGACAGCCGGAACTTGCTGGGACTGCCTCACAGATTTTCTGCCTTGGACAGGGTACATACAGTCTTACCCTTTTTTCATCACTCCTTGTAGTGGAAACTCTGCGTTTTCCTTCTCTGACAGGTCTCTGCCTTACACAGGTTCCAGCTTTCACAGGTTTTACCATATTCCACGCCCAGTTAGTGGGAACTGCTGTTATTTTATTATTACTGCTCTGACTGTGGCTTGCGTCTTTGCCGTCTGGACCATCTGAGTTCCATAGGATGACAGAGTGAAGCCCTCAAACAGTGCTGGTTATAAGGGCTCCCACAGCTCCAAGAGCTGGACTAACCCTCCTGTAGTCATCTGGGGGAGAACACAGTGGTGACCGAGGGGGACCAGGGGTGTCTCCTGAGAAACTGACCTATGAGCACCAGTGCAGCCAGCTTGCCAAGGCCTCCAGGCAGGGTGCTTCCCACTGGGCATGGCCCAAAACATACTTAGTAATGGGATTGTGAGGTGTTTTCTTACATTGGCAGATTAGGGTATATTTTTGCAGCTCGGCTTCTAACCGAAAGGTCGTCAGTTTGGATCCACCAGCTGGTCCTTGGAAACCCTATGGGGCAGTTCTACTCTGTCCTATAGGCTCGCTATGAGTCAGCATTGACTTGACAGCAGTGGGTTTGGTAGATACATAGAATTTTCACCTTCCATTGGGGAGACCCGGCTTCTATTCCCAACAGCTAACAACAACACAGTAGCACCAACCACATTGGGTTGTGTGACTATGTGATGATAATGCATGTGGCATGCTTAGAAAGGTACTGAGCTTAGAACTCTGCAGAGCAGAGCACCTCAGGGTGGGAGGGGCACAACCTGAATCTTGCTGTTGTTGTTAGCTGTTGTCCAGTCAGCCCTGACTCATAGTGACCCCGTACACAATGGACTCTTTGTGATCCAGAGGATTTTCATTGGCTGCTTTTCGGAAGTAGATCACCAGACCTTTCTTCCTAGTCCATCTCAGAAGCTCTGCTGAAACCTCTTCAGCATCATAGCAACCCTCAAACTTTTATTGATAGATGGGTGGTGGCTGCACATGAGGTGTTATTGGCCAGGAATCTAACCCAGGCCTCCCACATGGAAGGTGAGAATTCTACCACTGAACCACCATTGCCTCTCCTAAACCTTAGACACTGAAAAACCAGTTGCTGTTGGGTCGATTCTGACTCATGGCAACCCCATGTGTGTCAGAGTAGAAATGTGCTCCATAGGGTTTTTAGGGGAGCCCTCCCACACTACCTCTGGCTTGGCCTTGTAACGTTCCTTGGCCAATGGGACAGGAGCAAACTCGATGCAGTCAGAGGCTTGAAAAAGTGCTGTGCCTTCCCGCTGTCTTAGACCCTGCCTCTGCCATGAAGACAAGCCCAGGCTAGCCTGCTAGAGGATGAGGGCCATGTGGAACAGAACCATCCTAGACCAGACAGCTGCTGGCTGACTGCAGACACGTGAACCAGCCCAACTCAGCCAAGCCTGGCTGGATCAGCAGAACCCTCCAGATGACTCATAAACTTGTGAGAAATAGTAAATGGTGGGTTGTTTATTAATTTGGGGGTGGTTTGTTATGCAGCAATAGCTAACTGCCCCCTACACTGCCCTATCATTCACTTTGCTCTGGACACAGTCTTGGTCCATGCTGAGAGGTAAAATAATGTTTGAACCTTCTCCTATCCAATGTTATGTGGGAAGCCACTGTTTTATTTCTGAGAAAATTCCTACACTAGCAATGGGATGACTTGAAATTAAAGTGCCAGAAATACTTGTAATCATTTTAATCTGTGTACACTTGCACAATTTATCAAAAAGTATGTTATAGCTGACTTTAACATAAAGGGACAATGTTTTCTATTTGCTTGAGGCACATTCAACACACAGAAGCAAACCCCTATTTATATATTCATCATTATGCATAATTTTTACTATTTATGACATAGTGCTGTCTCAGTGGCAGAGACTTCCTTCTTAGCTAATGATTCCTAAGTGTGCAGCTGGATTTTGGAGCCTGAGATCACTTTTAGGAATTCTTAGAAATAAAGTAATATCCCTGACCAACGAATAAGACTTTCCTATACTAAAGGGCACCCACTTCAAGCAAGTGGCTCATTGGTAGGGACCGCTCGCCAGCCTCAGTAGCTTTTATTTAAAATTAGGGATTGTCTGTGAAAAGCCCTCCTCAATAGGTCAAATTTCTTAAATTTTTAAGAATAAAATTACTTTCATTGATAGTGGGTATTTACAAATTTGTGTGCACAGCTTTAAAGTTTTTAAAATTAAAACAGGGTTGTGTTTTCTTGTACTGTGTTTAATGGCTGTGCTGTGTTCTGGAAATAGATCTATTGCACTAAGGCAAAGCTGAATTCGTTTAACTATCCAATAGTTTCTGAAAGCAAGTAATCTGAACCATCAACAGGTAAATGACACATTGAAATTTTACTTGAATTTATCTTGTGGAAAAGGAATGTTTTCTATTTTTAAGTGAGCTGATAATCGCTTACTGCTTTCTCTGTGGTCCTTATTAATGAGTGAAGTTAAGGGGAGAAGCCTGTGAGGTGTGAAAAGCTTCACAGCAATGGAATCTGAGGAGCCTCGACTGCTCAGGTGACCTGGATGGCAAGAGTTCGAGACTTCCCCAGGGAAGAACTCTGGAGTTGGGGGTGCGCATGGGGGTAGGGGCAGCCTTTGCTCCAATCATGTCAGCCTCAGTTTCCTCTTCTGTAAAATGCATAGATTCATGGGGTTGTGAAGATAAAGTAAGACAATGGACGTATTGTTTTTAGCAGCTACATGGTAGCAATTATTATTATTAAACTGTTACAGGGTATTTTAGTGAACAAGTATTATTGTTAGGTGCAATCAAGTCGATTTCCACTCATAGCAACCCTGCGTGACAGAGTAGAACTGCCTCAAAGCGTTTCCCAGGCTTTAAGCTATACACAGGCAGATCGATAGGTCTTTCTCCCATGGAGCCACTGGGTGGGTTTGAACCTCCAACCTTCTGGTTAGCAGCCGAGTGCTTAACCACTGTGCCACCAGGGCTCCTTGAACAAGTATTAGCTGTTAAGAAACAAAGCCATTTAATAGGTCCCAAAAGAGTAGAATCAATATGTGGCCAACACCTCTAAGAGGGGAAAAATTCTGCTACTCCATCTTGGATGTTGGCAGAAGGGCACAGACTCGAGATGTGGACAGGCACAGAGTCCAGGTGTTCCTATTGACAGTCAAATGAACGGTTTCCGAAACAACAGGTGATTAAAGTAAAGGATTTATTGTAATCTGCTTACAGTCCTTTGCAAAGACAGACATGTTTTTGCATAAAGATATAAATTGCTTCATTTTAAACTAATTTAGTGTGTTTTTTTTTTAATTATATGAAGTTTTGGTGAATTATGAATTGTACCAAACCAAGATTTTTAAGAGCAATATGGTACAAAAATAAGAGCAGACAGACGATTTGGACTGGGACAGGCATTCGACAGTGAATTTAGAATATGGCTTTGCTGTTTTATCAAGCAAAGTTACCCGGAGACACACAAAGAGCCAGTAACTTTGTTAATACAAAAAGCTTATGCATACTGTCTCTATCCCAAACCTGGTTCGGTCAAGACTCTAATTCCTAAGAAGTTGAGTGTGAACTCAAAGCCGCCTCTGTAAACCCTTCCCATCCCAGAAACTCAATCTGCATGCTGTCTTCGTCACCTTCCAAATGTGGCTTTCCTATTGCTGTGCGTGTAAGCTGACTGCGTTGAAAGATCTGCCTATAAATTAAATTCCTGAAACTACAAAGTATGTACGAAAAACTCCTCTCTTTGAGTACAGCGTTCCCAGGTTTCCCCTTGCATAAGGCAGGTGTCTCTGGAAAGACAAGGTAATGTTGCCTGCATGGTGAACCCTGGAGAGAAGTGTCCATTCCAATGCTGCCCTCTCCCGGACCTGGGCTTCTCCGGCTACAGTTTTTAGGTTTTGGAAAAGAATGTGAGCTCACTGAGTACCTGATGATTATCATCACTTTTCAAAGACTAATTTGGCCTCTATTCAAAGTAGCTTAATAAGTGCAATCATACTGTTAGCTCCCCCAAAGACAGACATATATCTGTGTTTCAGGGCAAGAGAAAAGCCATCAATTCCATCAGTGCCAAACGGATTAGTGAATTACAAATTTTAGTGCCACTGTCTTGATTGTATGATCTGTAGTGTTTTTTTTTTTTTTTTCCTTTTTCAAAACCATTTATGTATAAAATTTCTTTTTAAAACCTACCTTTTAAAAATCTAAAAACCTTCTAATTGTCTTCCGGTCTCCGCGCTGCTCAGACTGAACCTTGCCAATGTGCGTCTTCCCACTATGTCCTGCAATCAATGATCTCTGTGTGTTTCTGCCGCCACTTCCAGGAAGTGCAAAAACCTCTTTCCAAGATCAGAAGGGAAAATGGGATCTTTTACAGGCAGAGAAAGTGGATGGAATATTTTTTCCCAAAGGAGGGGAAAAAAATGGGATTATAACACTCTCTGCCCCACCACTCTCCTAGAGCTGATTTCTGCTTCTGGAGGAAAAAGGGAAAAGGCAGCTCTACTACAGCTGTGTGCTGCACTCCCAGGCCATTTCTCACATGTGCATTGTCACACGACACCTCCCAGGTGCTGCAAACACCGTAGTGTGCTGCTTCCTGATGGAAGTCGAATGAAGCAGAAGCTGGAAAACGTGCTCAAGTACCACGAACATCTTGAGCAGGAGACCAAGAGAAATCAAAAAGTACAGAAAAAGTAGAAAGGCTTAAAGACAACCAAAGAGGTTTACGTGTGGTTATTTACAACAGAGACTGTAAAATGGGAAATTAGAAATGAAGCTAAAAAAGGCACAGCTTTCCCTTTCTTAAATACACTGTAAACGGTTCATTATGCATGCAGAACATTTCACTTTACAAAAAAAAATTACGTTTGTTTAGACAAAGATAGTACTTAAATAGTCTCCAGCAAAATAGAATTCTTTCAAAAATACTTTCTCATTCATCCTATTAACCATTAAAGATTTTTTTTTTTTTTTTTTTTTTTGTATGTGTCTCATTTACAAAAGCTCCTTACACCTTATTTCAGGTCGTTCACAATTTATACATACAGTAATGTACAACATAGCAAGAGACTGCAAAAAATTATTTGTAAAGCCAACACAATAGATACTAGAAACTGAAACCAAGGCATTTAACATCTTATCCATTCTAGTTAAATAATAAGTGGACACTAAAGGGTGTGTATACCAGTGATGCAGGGAACGTGGGTGACCGATGGCCCTGGGGGTGGAGCGCCACCAGTCTACACCACATGCTCCATTATTACACAACAGGAATCTGTATACATTTTCTTCTTTTTTTTGTGTATTTTTTTTAAATAACAAAAGAATATTAATGCCCCATATTGACTATACGTTTTATGTGCAAACCGAGGGTAAGCTTTAAAAAGTTCATTAGTCCTTGAACCCTTTTAAAACAAGCGAACGATACCAGAAACTACATGGCATAGTTAAAACTTCCATCTGTTAAAATATCAAAATCAGAGTTATTGACTAGATATGGCTTTTCATCCAGAGGAACAGGAACGTTTTTCTAAGCGCTGGGGTTGGAGAGGGAAGAATCCTTCAGATTGCTCAGGTGTTGCCAAACCCACGTCAGACTGTCTTCCAGGCTCCCAACCCTTGACGTGATTTTCAACTTTGAGAAATGGCCGAACAAGTGTGAATCAATCATTGCATGTTGAAACTTTGACTTCTTGGGTCCTATGTGGGTGTGGGATAACACGGGGAAACTTAAGGCAAAGTTCTTCCATGAAGACAGTTCTGTCACTTCCTGTGAAAGTAAAGGGGCTTGGCGTTTCCGGATTCCACCTTTGGCAGCTGGTCACTGATGATCTCCACCAGCATGGCTGGGAACTCCACTTTCAGAGCCTGGGACTCGCGGAAGGTGTAGAAGCAAAATTCCAATAGGTCACTCACCAGCTGCAACACACAGACACAGAGAGACGGGACACTGACATCAGGGCCTCACTCCCACCCCTCGCCCGGGCCCCTACACCTCCTAGCTCTGGTGTGACCTCAAACAGCAGCATTTAGAAGCCCTACCTGGAGATCACGTCTGCGAGACTGCCTAACTTAATCAGCCACATCCTCTGTCCTGGAGAGGGAGAAGAATGCTGCTGCAGCCGGTCATACGATACTTTGTGCCAAACAAATGCATCAATAATTATCGAGCATTGCACTCATCAGCGGGGACTGGGGCAGGGGCAGAGTTCACAGTGCCTGGGGTACTGGACTGCTCTCAGCAGAGTCTAATTTCCAAATGTGTGAGCAGGATGTTGCAGGCCTACGCATGTATCTCTGCATGTTGGCAAGGGGCCTTCACCGGGCTATGAGGTGGCTGAGGAGAGAAAGGAGCTGGCTGTGCTCCCCGAGTGCTGCTCAGGGCCACGTGCAGCGGATGTCCAGAAGCGTGAGGAATCCCACAGTGCCTTGCTGGAGGGTGTGGCCCCATCCCCCAGCTCTGGCTGGGCCCTGCCAACGGAGCCATGGCCGTGATGTAACCAGTGCTTCCAACTGTGGCCCCCTGTCCCCCCATGCCCCACCCTGTCACACCCCCCTCCACCACCTTCTTCCTGCCAACAGGCTTCCCGCCGGTTTGGAGAAGGTGTAGAAGCAAAACTTTGCTTCTACACCTTCCGCTATGGGCAGGGCAGGGCGGAGGCTCCTGGGCCACTTTCTATTTCAGGCTGATTTTGAGACAACTTCAGGGTCTCCTCCACCCTCCAGCCCATTTCCCTACTTTGTGACCCAAGGACCCTTCCCACCACCCTGGACCTGAACCACTCCCAATTCTATAAGGTTAAAAAAAAAAAACATAAATGCAGTATAGCACTACTTACTGGTTGATAGTAGGGCTTCCAATCGGTTTGTTCTGGTTCAACTCCCTGCTGATAATTTGCATTTCCACCCCCAGGTATACTGAATTAGAATCTACAGTTTAACAAGATTCCCAGGTGGTTATTGTTAAAATGTGGACTCTGATTCAGTATATCTGGAGTGGAAATGCAAATTCTCAGCAGGGAGTCAAACTGGAACAAATGGATTTGAAGCCCTGGTTGATGAGTCAATTTACTAGGAATGTAATTTCAAACCAGAAAATATACACTGTAATTCTTCTTTTACTTTTTTTTTTTTTTACTTTTACTTTTGGTCATTTTCCATTGTGGTACAGCAGACAATGTTAACACCGTCAGCCCTAAAATTTTGAACTCTGTAGTCTTAATAAGGAGTCCTGGTGGTGCAGTGGTTAAAATGCCCAGCTTCTAACCAAAAGGTCAGTGATTTGAATCCACCAGCCGCTCCCTGGAAACCCTATGGGGCAGTTCTACTCTGTCCTATAGGGTTGCTATGAGTTAGAATTGACTTGACGGCAACAGTTTTGGCTGTGCCCTGGTAGCACAATGGTTAAGCGCTTGGTTGCTAACCGAAAGGTGGGCGGTTTGAACCCACCCAGTGGCTCCACTGGAGAAAGACCTGGTGATCTGCTCCCGTGAAGACTACAACCTGGAAAACCTTATGGGGCAGGTCTACTCTGTCACGTGGGGTGATTATAAGTCAAAATCAACTCAACAGTACCTAACTACAACAGTCTTAATAAAGTGCTTCTGGTGAAACTGCATCTGTAACTTTCCTCATGGTTTTTGTTTTTTTACTCAATTAGCAAACTTAAATTGAGAAAGAGAGTGAATAACTTTGTGGTAAAGCCCTCCAATAAGAACTAGAACTCATGAAAATCTCATCAGGGGAAAAAAATGCCTGGTGCTTCTGCTGGTGCCAGTGTGACTGCCCTTAGCCTGCAGAGTGATATTTCTGTACGTAGGTTCCAAGGACTGTGAGATTTTAGGAAGTATTCTGCACACACAGGATATGGGACCAAGTAAGTGTGGGAAACAGCACACGGCATGGTCCCCTCAGGGGATGTAGCCACGTTCACACACATTAATCAGGTGGGCAGTGCCTGGCCTGGGCTCTCATCTCAGCTCCTTTACTTGCTTGCTTTGTGAATGCACTTATGCCTCAGTTGCCTGATCTATAAAATGGGGATAATCACAGTGCCTTCCTCACAGGGTTGCTTCGGAGGACTGAGTGTGTGATCCACATGAAGGGCTCAGAACATCACCCAGCATGGAGCACGTGTGACTAACATCACCTACGACCCAAGGCGTAGAGAAGTACTGCTGGAGCAAAGCTGCTTTCATTCTGTCCTTCACACTGTTCCCAAACCTCTTCAACTATAAAGCATCATTTTCCTCCACGGGACCCATTTGAAAAACCTGCTCTGGGTCATCTGTGTAACTTGGTCTTCAGGTCCCCTTCTATAAAACGAAGGATGGGAGGACCTTGTTTCTTTCTTTCCAGGAAAGATATTCTTTAAGATACACGTTGTCCCATTTCTACTTTATTGTATCCATGGTGGGCCAGTGGCTGTTGAAGCCCAATGGGACCTGGCTCTCCAGGTGTGGCGCCTCCTGCTGGCGAGCCCCTTCCCTCGCGCCACAGAGCCCTGCACACCCACTGCAGTCCTCCCTTGGGGCAAGTTCACCTCTCACCCCACAGACCTCTGATAGGGTGCCTGCAGGTCTGTGAAGGAGGACTTTTTTCTTTTTCCTTTTAAAAAAGTTTAACCCAACGGTAGAATCTCAGTTTCTAGGCCCTATCAACCACCACTAGGACAATCCCTGGCGGCTACACTGTCCACACGTCTGGGGCTGGACCGTTCATGTCCAGAGACAAAGGTCCCTGTCACCAGGCCACAGGAGGCTTGAGGAAGGCCAAGACACCTAATCCACGACTCCTCCTCCACCCACCAAAGTTCCTGAGCACCTGTGCTGGGGAAACTGCAGGGAGCCCGACAGCCCTGCTCACCTGGAGTCTCCCCTCTGTTCAGGTGACATAGAAAGTCTGGAGCTACTGAGGAATGGAGAATGGGGAGGGTGCAATTTCAGGAAGGGCGGCCAGAGGGGACCCTCTGAGAGGTGACACTGGCACACACCTGCAAGGCCACTAGGGGAAAGCCTTGGGCAGAGGGCCCGCAGGTGAGGGCACTACTCACTGAGTTCACGTACAACCTGTTAGCTGGCTGCTGGCGGAAACAAGCTACCTGGCAGAGCCAGGGCCACGTGAGGGTTTATATCTGTAAACTGGCAACAGCAATGCCCGTTCACTATGTGATGCGGGAGAAGGAGCTCAATCAATTATTGAAGATGTAGGCAGCATGTGGTGGGAGTACCTCAGGGACCTGCTATGAGGATGCGTCATAGGCCTTCCCTGGGCCTCCGTTCCTGTCAGTAAGACCTGTACAATGTGTCCTCAGCCCAGAGCATCGCCTAGGAGATGAAAACAGACCAGAATGGAGAGAGAGCAGGGCTGGGACTCGGCTGTTCTTCACAGGTTTGCTGGGGACAGCTGTCCCAGACACTCCTTGCCAACCATGCATATTCACCTGGGTGTGCATTTCCCACCCACCTCTGTTCCATGTTCCCCCACCGAGAAAGCAACACGTTCCCAGTGCTGAGCTGATGCCCAGTGCATCTGTTTACAGTGAGGCCTCAGCCAGCTGCACAGGGACGGGGCTTTCCTAGAGCACATGGACCTGGTCAGGGCCAGCATGGAGCTGGCTGGCCTCCAGGTGCCAGGCATCGACCCAGAGGGCAAGATGTCCCAGAGGAGGGAGTCCTATCATCACCCACCACTCTCAGGGGGCGCTCGCCCTTGCTGGTGGGGAGGCCAAGGAGCTGGATGGAGTCTCACTGGGCTCCACAGCTACCAGATGTGTTGGCTGCCACAGAAGCCTGCCTAGCCCACTGTGTTTTTGGCAACGGCTGAGAACCTCTGCAGGCCCCACCCCAGCATGTCCTGGGCTAGTGTTTGCAGCTGGCGAGGTCAGGAATCACCTATGGGAGTCTAAGCCTAGTCACCGTGCGAGGAGAACAGGAGCCAATCAGGTCCAAGCTGCAGCTCCTGCCCCCAGGTGCTCACGGACAGGAAGAGCCCTTCCACGCTCTGGCCCTGGCCCAGTCCCAGCTGCCACAGAGAGCTGGTGCATAGCGGTGCACAGTCACGGTCTAGGGTGGGTGGGGTTGCAGTGAGGCGCACCATCCGTACTGGACACAACAGGCCCAGGAGGTGGTGAGAGCATGGGGGGTGGGGGTGGGCAGAGTCATGGGAGCTGGCAACACTCAAGGACTTAACACCAGGGCCGCTGACCAATCCAAATGGACACTGATTCAAAAGCCAAACTGCCATACTATGGCAAAGCACCTAAGGGGCACTCTGCACATATCCTGGAGCATCTCCTGGGCCAGGCCCAATGAAATGTTATTCAGCCATTAAGGGAAACGAAGTCCTGATGCATGCTACAACATGGATGTATCCTGAAAACATCATGCTGGGTGAAATAAGTCAGTCTCAAAAAGACAAGTACTTTATAATCCTACTTGTATGTGATACCTAGAACAGGCAAGTGCACAGAGACAGAAACAGATTAGTGGTGAGCAGGGGTGGGGCGGCGGGGGGAGGAATGGGAGTTGCTGCTGAAGGGGTACTGAGTTTCTGTTCAGGGTGATGAAAAACTTTTGGACAAAGATAGCGGTGATGGCTGTACAACACTATGAATGTGATCGATGTCAATGAAGTGTACACTAAAAAACGGTTAAAACGTCCGATTTTATGTTTCGTATATATACATTTTGGAGCCTTGGTGGTGCAGTGGTTAAGAGCTCGGCTGCTAACCAAAAGGTTGGCAGCTCAAATCCACCAGCTGATCCTTGAAAACCCGAACAGGCAGTTCTACTCTGTCCTATAGGGTCTCTATGACTCAGCGTAAACTCAACAGCAATAGGTTTTATATATCTTTTACCACAATAAAAACATAAATAAATAAAACACTTGAGAATGACTCTGCATGACTAGCCCTTCAGCAATTCTCTTGGATACTCTACTCTCAAGCAGCGAGCACCTACCTCCTCTGCCCGTTTCCTGGGCTCTTTCCTTTCACTCATTCCCCTACTGCAGCACCCCTTCTTCCAGAAGGACTCCCCGGACCCCAGGCTGAAGGAGTCCTCTCTCCTCACAAGTCAACAAACCAAAACCAAACCCGTTGCTGTTCAGTTCTGATGCATAGAGACCCTGCAGAGTTTCCAAGGCTGTAAATCTTTACTGAAGCAGACTGGCACATCCTTCTTCCGCGGACCAGCTGTTGTGTTCAAACTGCCAGCCTTTTGGTTACAGCCAACCGCTTTATCCACTGTGCCACCAGGGCTCCTTCAGAACTCACAGTTGGCGCTTTCTTCCATTCTCATTTACTTGACAATTAGCCATGGAACCAGGTGACACTATTTCCTTGTTTAGCCTGTTGTTCACATCTTAGACGGTTTTAACTTTTCACATTTATGCTACAGCTCCCTAAGTGGCCTGCAAGCTCCTAGAAGACAGGTGACACCCACCTTATGCTCACCACACCCCAGAGCAGCTAGGGGAGGGCCTTGTGCATCACAGTCCCCTTCTGACTTTGTGGCTGGTGGGGGGGCGCCTGTGCGACACAAACCTAAGGGATGGTGTTTCACACACACCCAGTAGTGCTTCAAAAGAAAGGCCTGGTGATCTGTTTTTGCAAAGACTGCAGCCAAGAAAACCTTACAGAGCAGTTCTACTCTGTAACACATGGGGTCACCATGGTCAGAATTGACTCGATGGCAACAGGTTTTTTTTTTTTTTTTTTTTGGGTGGATTAAGGGGCTAAAGGGATTCATATCTACTATTGCCCAGGTTCTTGTTCCTGGATTTCTCTGACTTATTCCAAACTCTTTAAGTGCTTGAGAATAGGTTATTTAAACGGTAGGTTTTAGGGCATCATGTTGCTAGTTTTAATAAATAAACCAAAGCAAGAACTGGGCAAGTTAAATGAACATCTTGAGTTCAGTGGCTCTAAGTAAAAAATTGCAACTCAGTGCACACAGCTCAGCCCTTTCTTCTTTCCCTGTAATTCAGACTTTCTCCAACTTGCTTTTCCTGGGTTTTAGTAGGACTGCATATGCATGTCCTGCCATGATGCTAGGAGCGCAATCACTGCTCACTGTGGTTCAAGGGGCACTGAGGCAGGGGCATGGTCATGGGGACAGAAATCAAAGCTCTACTGTGTCAGCCCATCAGCACGAATGCCTTAACTGCAAAGAGACAAATGGCCTGCCTGGCCCAGCCCACCGCCTCAGTATTGATTTCCACAGGTCTTTCCTGGTAAGTACCCAGCTGGATGGAGAGGCAAGAACCCTAATTATAATCAGCAATAAGAGTCCCACATCATTAGGAATCAGAGAGGACGTGTGTATTGACTTTTCATTCTGTACAAAATGCATCTGTTGGAATCACAGAAGTTTAGCCAGACACGGAGCATGATTTATCCCAACCTGACGGGCCACAGCTGTTAGGGAGTCCGAGTCTGCAGCAAGGTCACAGGGAGGCTGGCAGCACCCTGCCTGCTCCCACAGCGAGGCTATCGGGCAGCTTGGTGCCTCCTCCCCACTGAGCATCGCCCCATGGCACTACTGCTGCCCTCCACGCCCTGCCCTCTCAACTGCCACGGCCACTTGGGGTGCCATCCAGTGGGGTCCCCCTCCTGCCACACATTTGGGGTCAGTGCTGCTCTTCTAAGGTCCCACGGTCACTGCAGAGGTGATGGAGCATGTGAACGAGAGCCGCCTTGTACAAGTCAAGTCTTCACCAGCAAGCTCATTTCTTCCAAGCCACTGGCAGGCTCCAGGGCTCCCACCCAGCTGGGATCAAGCTTTGGCCAGAAATGAGCACTAGGGGAAGGTTTAAAGCTTTATTTATTTTCAAAGGCCAGAATTTTAGTGAGCTATACTGATGGGGAGGAGCCCTGGTGGCATAGTGGTTAAGAACTTGGCTGCCAACCAAAAGGTCAGCAGTTCAAATCCACCAGCCGCACCTTGGAGAACCGTATGGGGCAGTTCTGCTTTGTCCTATGGGATCATTATGAGTTGGAACTGACTGATGGGGTAGGGGCAAAAGATACATAGGTTCAACTCCCAACACTGTAACACTAACAGCCTCGTGAACACTAGAAAATGACCCGCAATAATTATATATGGAGTCTGGCCCCCAATGTCCACCTACTGTAGGCTTGCACAGAAGAAGTGGGGCGTGTGCACAGATGGGCGCACAGATTTTCTCTGGCTGATGATATCTCAGCAAAACATGACATAGCAACAAATGCCCTCCAAATTCAGCTGTGTTTGTTTCTATACCTAGAAGTATATCAAGGTTATACCAGTTGCCATCAAGTTGATTCCAACTCATGCAATCCACATGTGTCAGAGAAGAACTATACTCCACAGGAGTTTCAATGGCTGATTTTTTGGAAGAAGACTGCCAGGCTTTTCTTCCGAGGTGTCTCTAGGTGAATTCAAACTGCCAACTTTCAATTAGTAGTCGAGCACTTTACTACTATTTATTTGTGAATTCGTTCCTGAAAACCCAGGCCCCAGAGTGTCACTTGAGAGTTCCTGGTCAGCTCTCTTACAGACTGAGTTTAGGAGCGTCCTAAAGGTCTCTTACATCTCACCAAGAGATTGTCTAGAAAACCATCTAAAAAACTTGGTTTCTAAAAACTCAATATAAAAGGCATTTCTCACCCAGTCAGCAAAGTTTGTCAGTGAGCATGCTCAGAATGTGAGCTACATTCTCAGCGTGTCAGAGGTGCTTGGGGACTTAGTGGGACGCTCTGGGGCTCCGAGATGGCACTGGCAGCAGAGCTGTCATTGGGAAGGGATGTCTTGTTGATTCTTCATTTTATAAGAAAGTCTTCCTCTGCTATGGGCAGCACACAGTGGCAGTAGGGTATGTGACTCCAGGGTATGTGCTTGGTCCACCAAGGCCATCTGAGGTGTGCTCTACCCATAAATTCCAGGAAGGAGACCCCTGTGAGGGTGGCCAGTGCCAGGGCTCAGGGCCAGGAAGTGACACCTCCAGCTCTGCCTGATGGAGGGAGGAAGGGAGGCAGGGTGGTCCCTTGAGGTCTCACAGGGCTGGTTGGGTCTGTGCTGGTACAAGCTGGGAAGTCTGGGTGAACAACAACAACAACAAAAAAAACCCTCTGCCACTGAGTTGATACCAACTCAAGGCAACTCCATGTGTTAGAGTAGGAGTGCTCCATGGGGTTTTCTTGGCTGTAATCTTTACGGAAGCAGATCACCAGGCTCCACAGTACCACTGGGTGGGTTCCAACCACTAACCTTTAGGTTAGTAGCCAAGTGCTTAGCCATTGTCCCACACAGACATGCTGGGGTGGACTAGGCTGACTGTGGGGTGGGAGATAGGTGCTGCTCAATGTCTCATGCAAAACCAAGAGCATTTCTGAAAACTTTCCCCTCTCTCTTAGCAAATGATTGTTATTTGAGGATACACTGTAATGTAACCTCACCGTTTTTATAATAAATGCAACAGCATCACTGAGCTCTGGCCAATGATGAATATTAACATCTTTGAAATATGTTGTAAGGATGCTGTGCTAAGCAAGATGGGTTTAATTTCCTTCTAATTTTTTTTGTACTTAAATTTATTTAATTTCCATCCTGTTTAAGTATTACAAGCCTTGCTCTAGACTGCAGCTACGCATTCTTGTGAATAACGTTATACATGTGAGAAACACAAAGAAAAATGACACAACGGAAAAGAAGAAAGTAGAGATTAAAGATAATAATTAGAACATTGCTGAACAAAAGAAATCTAATGGAAGGGCTGTGTTTGAAATGCATTGGAATGCTACTGTATATAGAAGTATGAACTTTTCCTAATTTTGTTTTCAATATTTCCTAGATGCTTTTTGCAAATGTACACTACACTTAGCAAAGTAAAAATCTAAACCAATTCATGTTTATATGTTACCAATTTTAATATCAGGTTAAATCTTAAAGATTTTTTTTTCACGGTTGCTGTTAGGTTGATTCTGACTCATGGTGACCCCACGTGTGTCAGAGTAGAACTGTGCTCCATAGGGTTTTCACTGACTGCTTTTTGGAAGTAGATCACCAGGCCTTTCTTCAGAGGCACCTCTGAGTGGCTCAAACCACTAATCTTTTGGTTAGCAGTTGATTGTGTTTGCATCACCCAGGGACTCCAAATATTAGATTAAGCAGTTAAATCCTTATTTCAATCTCTGAAAGAAAAAAATAATAAAGGAACCCTAAGCCATGAGTCAGATCCACTGGCCAGGGGAGGCCTCTTGTGATCTGAGCAGGGATACTTTGATGCTATGATGCCACATCAAAGAACAAACAGGAGTCGGCAAACTATGGCCTGCAGACCAAATCTGGCCTACTGCCTGTTTTTTATATGATTTTTACATTTTGTATGTTTTTAAGTGATTGGAAAAAAGTGATTTTTAAAAAAATGATTGGAAAAAATGATCTTTAAATGATTGGAAAAAAACAAAAGACTATTTTGTGACATAGGGAACTGTATGAAATAGTTTTATTGGAACACAGCCACATTCATTCATTTGCATATTATCTATGGCTGCCTTCACGTTACAATGGCAGTTGTGACGGAGACCCTGTGGCCCGCAAAGCCGAAAATACTTACCATCAGGCCCTTTGCCAAACTAATTTGCTGACCCATGGACTGGAAGACACTGCAGGGATTTAATAACTGTTTTTTGGGAGAAGGTTTTGTTTGTTTGTTAAAATACATAAATCAAGTGTAAGATGTCTCCTGGTTTCAGAAATATTAACATGTGAAAAAATATGTCTCTGCATCAAGTGATATGGTGGTAAAGCCAGATTTGGCTGTCTAAATATTACATAGATTCTTGCAGCCTTTATGAAATGCTTTAGAAAGAATCCCTGTGCACAAGGGGGCTGGCCTAGAGAATTCTGAAAAACTCTTCCAAGCTTAAAGGCTCCAGAACTTGTCTTTCAAATGAAGAGTCTCCATGATGCCTGTCTCCCATTTTTGGCCTTTCTTTCAGGTGTCATTCCCCTTGGTGTCTCCATTCTCTGGAGGCTTCATGTATTTATACACTTGAACCACAGACACTGTCCAGTCCCTTTGATCATCACCTTGACAAGTAGAAATGGTCAAGTTCTGTCTCTTGCTGGCCTTTTTAAACCTCTCATTTAAAATGATCACCTCTCGTCTAAAACGGCACTGCTGATACTAATATTTCTCTTTTCTATTGCTTAACAAGGTCTCTCTCTTTGTAAATTTCCTTCACTATTTCCTTTTTCTGGCAAATTATGCCTTCAGTTTAAGGGTCATTTCCAGTGTATCGATGTGTCTCATTTCCTTCAATTCTTCTGCCCTGCTTCACTTCAGCTTTCTGCCTTTCACTGCCCTGCTACCTCCTTCCATGGGCTCGTTTGCAAGGTACTCCACAGGCTGCAAATTGCTCTTCACACTCATCATCTCCTCTGATCAATGCAATCTTAAACACATTATATTATGCCCAGGACATGCCAATGATTTGTGGGGCCCAGTGCAAAAGGAAAATATAGAACCCTCTGTTCAAAATTTATTACTAATTTCAAGATGTCGACCAAACCAGTTGCTGTTGACTCTGGTTCATGGTGCCCCCCTGTGTATCAGCATAGCACTGTGCTACATAGGGTTTTCAATGCCTGATTTTTCAGTAGATTGCTCGGCCTTTCTTCCAAAGTGCCTCTGGGTGGATATGAACCTCCAACCTTCTGGGTAGTAGCCAAGTGCATTAACAGTTTATATCACCCGGGGATTCCAGCAGAACATTAAAACAATTGTGGGGTGGTTCCACGCACAGAGTCCTATGTGACTAAACAGGTCAAGGTCACACACCTGTGAAGCCGGCCCTATTATGCTCACTTTATGAAGAATCCTAGAATGACATCTAACCTACTAAGGGCAACGGAGCTAACTGAGTGGAGCGTTGGCCCTGGGCTGACATTGTTCACAGGTGTTCTCTACCTCCTGCACTCCTGCCTCACATATGAATCTGGAAAAATGCACTTAATCACCTGTCTTAATTCTGTCCTCCATAAAAAAGGAGTAACAGTGACATTTATTCATCCTTGCCTCATGGAGATATTAGAAGGGTTTAATGATAGGACTTAGAAGAAAGGCACTATGAAAATCTGAGGTATTATACTGTTATCTTTATATTGTAAAAAGCAGGATTTAGGCTGGATAAGAGGGGGGATTCACTGGCACAGGTGTTAGACAATAAGATGGCTTTCCAAACCTTCCTCAGAGCTACCTCAGATTAGGACACGATTCCTGTGTGTCAGATCTGATTCAGATGTGATCTCCCAGAAGCGTGACCTGCAGGACCCTCAGAGGCTCTCTTTCTACTTGAAATTTTGGATTTTCCAGAAAGCTCTCCCCATGGCATCATACATCCAGGTGGGAATGGAATGTGCAGTTCCTTTATACCTTCCAGAACAAGGCAAGGCCCGAGTCTTTCCTCAGCATTCTTACAGAAACTTATTCTCCTAGGATTTTTCAAAACTAGTCATGAACACTGTCAAGTGTTCTATGGGTATGCAATTTATAAAATGTGAATCAACAATGAAGCAAAAGAAATGACTGTTATAAGAACAAATATGCTTTTCTTCCCTCCCCCTCTCGCCTATGAACCAAATGAAACTTTAAAGAAATTGAGATCAGATACGATTTTTAAATTTGCCACTTAAGGGTTAACAGAAACAAGCTGCTGCCAGTTATAAGTTCATGAGAAAGAAAATTCTCTCTCACACACGGAAGGACCAACTTCCTATATCAAACTTACTCTTCTCATTTCACTAAGGTCTAGCACAACTGCATCTTAGAATGCTTCCTGGCTATTGCCTGTTTGTTGGTGGGGACCGTCTTAAATAGCCTAAATGTTAGTCACTGAAAATATTTAAATGTTTTAAATCAACCTTTTCCAAAAAGGTAAGGAAATAACCCTGATTTTGAGTTACGTCAGCCACAGAAAACCACAGCCAACCAGGAAAACCCAAAGGAGATAAAGGTTCTGTGGCTGCAAGTGGAAATTACCTGTCATTACAATTAAGGGGTAATGTGACAGTGATGGGTGAGAAAAAGGCTCAGGACCATTATCATGGAAACTGCAATAAGTCATGACTTGAAACTCAAGATCAGTTCTGAAACATCACGGCTACCTTTGATTCTAAACTCTGTATATACACATATATACATATACATACACACCTATGTATACATATACACACATATGCACACACACATATATACACACATATGCACACACAGATATATACATATACACACATACATACACACACACATATGTACACACATATATATTCACATATATATAGGAGCCTTGAAAGGCCTGGTAATCTGCTTCCGGAAGTCACAGCCTTGAAAACCTTATGGAGCACAGTTCTACTCTGCACACAGTCGGAATCCACTCAACAGCAACTAACACCACCACCAACCACATATATGTATATAGTACCTTAAAGACATAGGGGGCAGTGGTGGTTCAGTAGTAGAATTCTAGCCTTCCATGCAGGAGACCCGGGTTGAATCCTGACCAATGCACCTCAAGCGTAGCTACCACCTGTTTGTTGTTGGAGGTTTGCGTCCTGCTATGATGCTGAACAGGTTTCAGCAGAGTTTTTGGACTAAGATGGACTAGGAGGAAAGGCCTGGTGATCTACTTCCAAAAATCAACCAATGAAAAACCTTATGGAGCCCAACTGTCTGATCTGTAACCAATCATGAAGATGGTGCAGGACTGGGCAGTGTTTCATTCCACTGTGCATGGGGTTGCCATTTGAGTTGGGGGCCGATCTGATGGTAGCTAACAACAACCATCTTAAAGACACAAAAAAAGCTTTCACTAATTCAAAACTACTCATATATGGCTTGAAGTCTAGAAAGTTGTTTTGGGGTTATTTATAAGATAGGGTTTGCTATGCCACTGTGATTTCTTAGCTATACTTAAAAATGTAAACACAAATATTTTGCATGTTCTCTCAATCACATTAAAATGCTCATTTACATATACATCATCACATAACAAAAGACTCCTAATTCTTTTCTAATAATTAAAGCAATTTTATTAAGAAGATTTACTGGACAATATTTTTTCAAGTTTTTTTTTTTTGTTGTTGTTTAATGAACTGCTGTTCCTCTTGGCTTTGTGGCTTCAGAGTTACTGGAAACCCAGTGGGCATGAACAGAAGTTGAGTCAGGCCACTGTTCTTTACAACAACCTCCTTATTGTTATGGCTACTGACCAGCATTCAGACCACTGGCTAACTGGCCTTTCCACAGCCTCTGCCTATTCGTCCTCACTCAGGGAGGACACACACTTCTCTGGCTTGTCCCCTGTGTCCCTCTTCTTGCCTCTCACCTCAGTGGCCATCCTTCCCAGATCTTTTTGTAGGCGCCTCCCCGTTTTTGATTCATTAGCGTTGCTTTTCCTCAGTTCAGTTCTAGGCCCTCTCCTTGCTCCATGGCAACACGTGGACCGTCCCATCCACTGTAGGCTTCAATGGCCACCACCTGCAGCACCTCTTGAGTCTGCATCAGCAGCTCCTCTTCCTCATCTTTCTACCCACAGAGCCCATGTTCCCCTGACATTTCCCCTGGGATGTCCTAAAGGCACCTCAAATCCACTATGTCCAAAACAAGCTCTTTATCTCCCCTCACAAAGCTCTTCCCCCTGTGCCCTCTCCTCAGAGCTATCTACCTCAGAATTCTAGGGGTTGTATCTTAGACCTGCTCCCTCCCTCTCAACCTCCATGTCCTATTTATAACCCAGAGTCATTAATTCTACTACCCAAATCTCTCTTCAATCCTTCCTAAAGAAAACTCCATCATCTTTCACCTGGATTACTGCATCAGCATCCTACCTGATCTTATATTGTTCCCTCTTGGCCCTCCTCTCAGTCTGCTTTGGTAAAGATTACAGCCTTGAAAACCATATGCAGTAGCTCTACTCTGTTCTGTAGGGTGGCTATTAAGTTGGAATTGACTCCACAGCAATGGGTTTGGTTTGGGGTTTTTTTGGTTGGCCCTCCTGTAACAGATTCTCTAGATCAGCATTGTCCAATACAACTACCTGCACCGTCCAATATGGTAGCAACGAGCCACATGTGGCTCCTTCCTGAGCACTTGAAATGTGGCTGGTATGAGTGGGGAACCAAATTTTAAATTTTACTTAATTTAAATTTAAATAGCACTCATGACTAGTGGCTACCATATTGGACAGAGCAGCTCTAGATTCTCTACAAATGTGCTTCCAACCCTACACTAGCTCCCTCAACGTAGCTTACCAATCCCTTCACCATCTACACCTTCATTTCTCTCCATTCCTCCCTGACTCTTGTGGATACAATGGAACTCTCCATTTCTCAAAATCACCATGCTTTCTTTTCACTGGGATGTTAACTCCTTTGGCTTATCTGTCTGGCAAACTCCCACTTGACCCTTGAGTTTCAGCTTAGCTATCATTTTCCCTGATGCCATTCCATGGCCCCATCTCCACGCTGCTGCTTCCTCTTTCAGGTACTCCCTGTGGTCCTTACAGTCCTTTGTCACAGTGCCTATCATGCTGGATTTCAGTCCTGTTTACTTGTCAATGTTCCTCAATAGACCACAAGCTCTGTGGGGACAGGGGCCAAGACTATTGTCTTGCTGCTGTATCCTTAGCACCAGTACAGTGCCTGGCCCAGAGCAGGCTACTCTGCAGTGGGCTCACAGTTCCAGAAGGTTTCCCCTCACTCTCAAAGCACAGCCTCTGAGGAACCCTTCCCTTGCATACCCAATTAGAGGCTATTCAGAAGGACTGACTATCTGAGACAGGGAAGGCTCATTTCATGGACTGTAAGACAACTGGGCACTGGAAAACACTTTCTGTTATACAAGCAGTACCCTGGTTATTAAAACACTCTTTTCAACAAGTTTAAGAAGAACAATAAATTTAGCTATTTTGCTGCCTATCACAACATGAACAGATTACAAACCCTAGGGGAACTTGGAGAGACACAATTATGACCACCGAATGATGCTACTTTATACCATTAATACGACAAACACAGAAGGGATAACATATAGACACCTTCATATGTCCACGGTGAGTCACATCTTCGTCGGGCCTCGTGGCCCCAGATTCCAGAATATAAAACACACCAACCCTTGACCCTCACAGAGCTTTTCACATCACAACCAAGGCTGTCAAGTCCATGTTTATTCCAGATATTGAAGTAACAGAACATTCTGACCTCATTTTTTTTCCAGTTCTATTTTTAAATATATTTGATGTATTTTTTTTTCAAATACCCAAACATAAAAAATTTTAACAAGAAAATAAGCACTCATTGGCATAATTCACCCACGGCAATGTATTCTGAACTAAGTCATACCCTTCAAATTTAGAAATCTGTAAATGGAAATGCCAGTCCCAATCTATTATAGGAATGCAGAAAGAGACATTAAAAAAAAAAAAAAAACCCATTGCCATCGAGCTGATTCCAACTCATAGTGACCCTACAGACAGAAGAGAACTGTCCCACAGGGTTTCCAAGGAACGGCTGGTGGATCTGAACTGCTGACCTTTTGGTTAACAGCCAAACTCTTAACTACTGTGCCACCATGATGACCCATTAATAACTGCTCCACAGATTTCATCAACTAGACCAAGAGTAGGATCTTCCATGTTGAATATTCATTTAACTTGAAATCTTTACCTATGAAGTTTCCTTTTTCAAGAAGCCTGGTCTCTGTATCACTGGTGCCTTCACTCCCCACCCCCTCCCCCTGGCCTGGTGCCTTGGAAGATAATGCTCTGTTCACTTAGCTGACTTTGGAATAAACAGCTCTTCCTTTATTTAGAATCTTTCTTAGTCACATGGTTTTGTCAAAGAAAAAAGCTGTATAACACTGCTAACAACTACATTAAATAGTTGTTTACCTCCGTGTGATAGAACGTGGTTCTGAATCTTGATCTCTTACACACATACACACACACACAGTACTACCAGCACTGAGTACTTGATTTGTTGTTGTATGCCATCAAGTTGATTCCACCTCATAGAAACCCTATAAGGCAGAGCAGAGCAGAGCAGAATGGCCCCACAGGGTTTTTCTAGGCTGCAATCTTTAGGGAAGCAGATTAACAGGTCTTTTTTCCTCTGGAGCCGCTGGTGGGTTCCAACCACCAACTTTCCAGTTAGCAGCCAAGCACTTTACCATTGTGCCACCAGGGGTCCTTGGGTACTTTACGTTAGAGATACACAATCAAATAATCTCATTTCAGTAACCTGAGCAACAGAAAGGCAGGGAAGTTTGGCTCCTCACGACAAAGCAGCATCCCAGCCCTTATTACTTGCGCAGTGTTCTGGTAACTCCCAGGGGCAAGGGTTTTCAGTTCACCAACATCAATCCTTCGTGATGGTCACCTCACAGTCATCTGCCATTGTCTCCATCATCCAATAACCTCCATCATCAAACAGCCTTTAATCCCTTCTGCAAATTAGAAGGTGGCTCAAGCTCACCCTGTGTCCTTTGGTGAACGTCTACCAGGAAGCACAGTATGCTGACGCTGGGTGTGTGCTGGAACCTGCGGTACCCTGGAAACGATTCGTCCTGAATTAAGTCTCAATGGGTCACTCTCAGATAACTTACGTGCTTCCTGCCCTGCACTGTGAAATGGTCTTTATGGCCCATTTCTGTGCTTAATCTTGTCTACTTTAGACTGTCTGCTTCTTGATGGTACATGTTATGTGCCTGTGTGGGTGTCTCTGTGCCTAAAAAGTAATTTAAAACCACTCAATTGATGCTCTTGGGTGGTGCAGAGACACAGCTTTAGGAAAACTCAAACCATCTGGGGCAAGGAAGACAGAAGGGGTGAACATTCGTTCGATGCCTGTTATATGGTGGATGTGTCAGCGCCTGTCTTATTTCATTCACTTCCCAAAACCCCCTCTAAGATAGCTGTTATTTCCATTTTACAGCTGAAGAAACTGAGGTTACTGAGAGAAGGGTGGTACAGCTACAGGCTGTGCTCTTTCTGCCTTCCCCAGGTTTCTGTGGTGGCCTCCAATTTTGGCGTTGGAATTTTTCTGAGGAGAAACACCCTGACGGGAATGAAAAACAGACCGTGCGAGCGAGCGGCCTGCCCAAATGGCACCACGAGCCACACCTGCGGCTCGTGTTCCGCAGTGCGAGGTAAGAGATGCTCAAAATAGGTTGGCGTCTATCTCAAAAACCACCTATAGTGTCGTCACGATGGAGATTACCACAGCCCGGATGCAAAAGCACCCACTAATTAAATGAGCAATGAGAATCTCAGAATAAATAGTCTTGGCTACTTGCTGCAGTATCTCTTCGTATCAGTGAAACTTCAAGCCCTTCTCATGTAAAGAAGGAAGTCTCCCCAGCGTGCATATGTAATGTTTACCGTACCACCAGATGCTCTGCTGCTCGCACTGCCAGCCCTTCCCCCTTGGAGAAGGGAAATCTTGGCTCGCAGAGTGTGGATGTACAAGAGCCACTTCAGTTGTCAAGTATCTCCTTTGGACTACAGGAAGCAATTATTCAGCAATAGGATCCTCAAAGTGCTTCCTTTTGTCCTGCAGAAAGAGGCTCTGAGTGACACAATGAAGCCTGCCCAACCAAGAGGTAGGTTCTTCTCAGCCTTTAATGATCATATGCACAACAAAAGTCCTCATAACCAAAGCCTGTTCAGCACCAGTGATGTTGAGGCAGACTTAAGTTTTGTTTTGGGAACTGCTAGACATGCATGACACATTTATACAAAACCAGGTTGACTGCCTTCAGGATGTAACCCAGCACCTCACAAACACAGTGTATTCCAGAAGATGCCAGGGAAGATCCAAATGGAGTGTGGAGGGTTGGCGAGTGGTGCAGCTGTGTCTAATGTTCCTAGATGCTAGTTTTCCTTATCTCCGAAGATGCATCCTAGCCTAAAAACGAGAAGCTGCTATCAGTCTGCACTGCCTCCTCCACTGTCCCCATTGTCATTGTGGTGTCTTGAGCACTAGACAGTGAGTCCAGAGATTTCCAGCTGCCACTAGCTATCTATGGACTCTCTGAAACTGTTTATTCTCTTCTTCCATTAAATTAAGATTCTTTGACACTCTCTCAGAAGACTTCCTTGACCCCTGCAACAAAACGGATCATTCCTATACCTTCTTGACAAAGTTTTATATCAACTTTGAATAAACTTCAGTGAGTCCAGAAGTCATGGTAAGACCATACATGACGAGCCCACAACTTACGGTGAGCCCACCAGGTCAGGGCCCTTGGGGCACTGCCCCATGACCTCCCATGTGCTGTCCGGTGGCCCTGCCAGGCCATAAGCTCCCAAGGCCAAGCTTTGGGTCTCTTCCACACAGCGTGCTGCCTGGCACATTTAGACACTCAAGTATTTGTTGAATGAGATGAACATCTTCCTCCACCAGACAAGTGAGACTCCTGAAGACTGACATTCTGTTCGTTCTGTGGTCCTGAATGTGGTTTTCTTGTTAGCTGCCGTCAAGTCGGTCCCCAACTCATGGTGACCCCATGCACAATGGGATAGGACCACTGTGATCCCTAGGGTTTTCACTTGCTGATTTTCAGATGCAGATTGCCAGGCCTTTCTTCCTAGTCCACCTTAGTCTGGAAGCTCATCTAAAACCTGTTCAGCATCATAGTAACACATAAGTCTCCACTGACAGATGGGTGGCTGTGGCACTTGAGGTGCGCTGGCTGGAAATCAAACCCAGGTCTCCTGCATGGAAGGTGAGAATTCTACCGCTGGACGGCCACTGCAAGAACTAATCAATGTTTCATCAACAAATGAAGAAATGAATGAATACATGTGCTCTCAAAGGTCCCACTGCTCAGGCAACCAGTTTTGGCACCTGATTGCTTTCTGGTTCGCATTACGCTCCAGCCATCTCTCTAGAAGCTAAGCTATTTAAGCGTGGGGTCAATGCCATACATTTATTTTGTATCCTCTGTAGCTCTGTCAATCCTGCTAGAGAGTCAGTACGTTTTTGCTAAGCGCATGTACTGACATATAAATCGATTATAATTGTGCGACCTTGAAGCTGTTATTTAATAGAAGGGCAATTTTGCTTCAATAGATATTACTGATACTGCCATTCAATATTTACTAACTGTTCTACATACTGATCATAACTTCAAAACAGTCCTTGATCTCTATGAATGAAGTCACCGGTAAGTTCATTAGAAATATGCTTTTCATATCCATAGGAAATTAATTGCTACTCCTAATAATAGCTAGCAAATGACTACTGCTTCGCTTCTCACATTATAAGGTGTCTATCTGGTTTATATGTAACACCCAAATATTTACAATGCAAAAGTAACTCCTAGGAGCATGCCCACAGCTTCTCTCTTTTATTTATTTATTTATTTATTTATTTATTTATTGTACTTCAGGTGAAGGCTTACAGAACAAATAGTTTCTCATGAAACACAAGTACACATGTTGTTTTATGACACTGGTTAACAACCCCACCACATGTCAACACTCTAACTTCTCAACCTCTTTTTTTTTTTTGGTGAAAATACACATAGCCAGCTGCTCTCTTGGAAACTTTTCTTGGGGAAAGATTGATGTTCAGAGGGCTGATGGCCCATTAAAGTTGCCGACCGATTCAAATACTTAACTGCCAACCTGCTCCTTCAGAGAGTGTTCATTCACTCACCTTGGCACCTTTCTGCCAACACATATGTGCACCATGTGGAAGGAAGCCTCTCTCTGTGTGTACGTGTGTGCTGGGGGCTGGTCCACTATGCACACTGTTAAGGAGAACTTTGATCTGTATTCAAAGGGCTCTTATTTGTGTGACCCTTAGGACCCAATGCTCTTTTTCCACAAGATGGCCAGAACTTGGCTGTGAGCACAGAGTCAGTGCATTGTGCAGCAATTTGTTCTCTTGAAGAAAATTCCACACATGTTGATTCACTAAGTTACTCTAATGAAAAAAACCGTAGGCAGTCTCAAGTCTGAGTAAACTTGAGTGTTAGAAAGGTCCCTCTAGACTCACAATGCATTTTTTAATATTCTGTCTAGAATAGGAATATAAATAGAACATTAAAGATGCTGCCTGTACATCATTTCTAAGATCAAATATACTTTTGATCATTTAAAATAAATATGTTAGAACTAAAATAATATCAAAAATAGTTTTCTCTTTCTGACCAAGACAAGAAAACCAGGTATTGAATTTACCCTTCCACTTGAAGCAACCAAAGACACTCAGAAAAGTATATGAAAAAATGATTTTCAGGATACTGGATACAGAGGCCCTGGTGATGCAGTGGTTCAGAGTTTGGCTGCTAACCAAAAGGCCGACAGTTCGAATCCACCAGCTGCTCCCTGGAAACCCTATGGGGCAGTTCTACTCTGTCCTATAGGTTTGCTAAGAGTTGGAATAGACTCGATGGAATGGGTATGGATATCAGTTAGGGCTTTGAACTGGTATGGGGATCCTGTTAAAATGTAGATTCTGATTCAGAATATCTGGGGGTGGAAAGGCAAATTCTCAGCAGGGGATATCAGTCAATGAGGGACAATGACCTCTGAGAAATGGGAAATAAACAAGGTGAGCCTAAGGACTGCCCCAGCTGACTATTTTGAAGGGGCTTGCAGAAGACAGTGCAGGTGGGGAGACAAGGGAAGCCAGTGAATCCCCAGGTTTGAGGAGACATCGCTGAGGATCGGAAAATCATGGCAACTAAAGCTCACAAGGACTCCCTGGGTGGTGCATATGGTTAACGTGCTCGGCTGCTAACCAAAAGGTGAGAGGTTCAAGTTCACCCAAAAAGTGCCTTGGGAGAAAGGATGGTGATCCATTTCTGAAAAATCAGCCACTGAAAATCCTTTGGAGCACAATTCTGATACACAGAGGGGTACCAGGAGTCGAAACTGACTCGATGGCAACTGGTTAAAAGTTCACAGAACAGAGTACTAAAGAGGAGAGAAATGCATGGAGAGCGAGCCACAGAGAACTGTATAGGGTTTCCTTGAGTATTCAGTAGTTACGATCAGCACATGTGTGAGGAAACCACGCAAGGCCAGGGAAAGAAATACCTGAGAAGATTCAAGGAACCACTGCTCATGCGCAGAAAGGGTTGGGAATAGTGCTTGGTCTACCACCCAGGCTGGAAAAACTCTTAATCTGCAGGGTATTGCATAGGGTACTCAGGAAGGTCTTGCCTCATTAGTGGAGGATAATTAGCCCAAGACCAAGCACTACTCCAGACCTGCCTAACAAAGAATAAACACAAGACCAGAAAGGATCGAAATGTTTTCAAGTAACTTAACCATACCTTGGAAAAATCTCAAGAATATTTCTAAGAATACAAAAATATCTAGCACTCAACATGGTAAAATCCACAATGTCTAGCATCCATGCAAAGATTATTAGGCATACAAAGAAGTAAGAAGCACAACCCACATTAGGGGTAATAATCCAACTGGAAACACCCCAAATGCCCATCAATAGGTGACCGGACAAACAAACTGTAGAATATTCATACAATGGAATACTACTCAGCAATAAAAGTGAATGAATTATTGGTATATGCATGAGCATGGATTAATCTCAAAATAATTATGCTAAGTGAAGGAAGCCTGCCAAAAAAAGAGTACAAACTGAATGATTCCATTTATACGAAACTCTAGAAAATACAAACTAATCTATACTGACAGAAAGCAATATAAAAAACAATGGGGGAGCAGGAGGTAGGAGGGAAAGGTTAAAAAGGGACATGAGGAAACTTCTGGGGTGACAGATATGTTCCTTATGTTGACTGTGGTGATGGTTTCGTGATGTATGCGTATGTCAAAACTTATCAAACTGCATACTTCAAACATGTTTACTTATTGTATATCAATTATACCTTGATTTAAAAAACACCAAAAAGACACTGCTTTTCCCTTGAGAATTCTGCAGAAAACAGCATTTATCATACAGCCACTTAACTATTCACTGAGCTCCTATCTTGTACCAAGCTCTGTACTGGCACTAGAATCGAACTAGTAGACGACAGTTTGACCCACTGACCATTGGGTGTGGCCTCTCAGTGTTTCCCTGTGCACGCAGATTCTGAAAGGACAAGTTTCTGGAAAAACAAGTTTTAATTCCTGTTGTTGGTCTCATTATATGCATATTGCTTTGAAACATTATCACCTATTATCGTGTGCTCGGTGACTATAGTTACACACGAATTTTGCTATTGCACTTGTGCCTGCCTATACATTTGAACAAATAAGAGAATTCACTAAGAACCACAAAACCACTTTCTGAGCTCTCCTAAGGACTTTGAACAAAACCAACAGAAGAAAGTAAATCAGAGATGCGTTCTCATGTAGATAACCTGTGGTTTCGATAGAAAATGGGAAGACTTGGCTCTTTTCCTTTCTTTCCTTTTGTGTGAATCTTGGGGAGCATCCTTTGCTGTTTTCTCCAAAGCTTTCTGTGTTTGCCATCCCCTCTTATCCCTACGACTTCGCATTAAACTTTTAGGCCAGTGATAATTACCCCAACTATTTATTATTGAATTTACCTTGCTGGAATTTGACTCGTATATGAAAAGTTCAGAGAAAGCAAAGGTCAGTGTGATATGCACGGGGTCTTCCGTGTAACACAATGGAAAGTGACAATCTTTTATCAGTCAACTCTGCCATTACACAGAGATTCCATTCCACTGGCACAAACACACTTCTAAAGAATGAACCACTATTTCACTAGCAATATTAGTAATATCAATAGTTATAATGTTGGTCATCAAGGTTGTGAACATTTTCTTTAGCAACAGAGAAATATTTGAAAAAGAAATTCTTACACAAATCATATAGCCTAGACTTGGGCAATAAATTCTCCAAAAGAAAGTATGGAAATCTCACACATATGAAAAACTAAATTAGCATACTGTGTACAACTTTATTTGAGCTAGAATTAGATAAACTGCTTGCAAAGTGAAATAAGAAGTGTATTTTAAATGCCATAACAAAGCAAGCTAGCCACATCAATATTTTGTAGAAACAAACACCTTGACTATATCTATAATTGATTAAATTAGATATAAGCTCAGAATCTGTTTTCTGTATGTATGCAAGACAGAAAAGGTGACACCTATGAAAAATAACGAATACTGGACTCAAAATCTGGCAAGGATTGAGATGATCCAAGCTGGCCCTATACCATTAACAATGTTTTTGAAAGATTGGGTTATTGGATTAACAGTTGTAGAAGACGGACACTATTTATACAATGTGAAAGCAAACATTTTGATTAACCAAATGTTTTCTAAATTGCAAGCAAAAATCTGAAACTCAATCTGACACCTGTAGCCAATCTGAAGGCCCACCCTGATCAAGGGCACGGGGTTTCGTCTCTCTGGCACACAGTTCTGGATCCTGCTTGGAAGGGTAATGAGCCACACCCTCTGCCCTAAATGAGGTTTGTTCCTTCTTCACATGTTATCTGAACAAAATCTCCTTTCTGGTCAGGTTTTAACTCTTGTTGCCTCCCACTGGATAATTTCCCCTGATTTCCCCCGCAGCCCTGGGAACTCTTTATCACACCTCTAGCTCCGTTTGGTCAATAGTGTGTAGCTGCCGATCTTTCCTGCAACAGGCACCCAGGGGCTCTACTTACGTCATGCATGGAGTCCAGAAGCTTGGTCAGTTGGTAGAACCTCTGCCAGCTCTGCCCAGAATTGTTGGGACACTTAGTTACCATCTTCCTCAGTTCCTTGATGTAATTCATCCTCATTTCTTCAAATGCAGCTTGGCTTTTGAGGCCATCCTTTGGAACTGTGTTTAAGGGATACAGATATGTAAATCCTCGGGATGGGAACCAGCTTTAGCATCTTAGGAGTTAAGCCTCCTAGAATATTGTGAGGTTGTCAGGCTCACATTTTTAGACTGATACTGAATCTTAATTAATTGCATTTATGAATAAATATGGCAGTTATCTACTGGCGTGTGTGTGTGTGTATACACCTCACTCTCATCGAATAGATTCTGACTCATAACAACCCTACAGGGCAGAGCAGAACTTCCCCACAGGGTTTCCAAGGCTGTAATTTTTACAGAAGCAGACTGCCACATTCTTCTCCTGTGGAGTGGCTGGTAGGTTGGAACTGCTGACCTTTCAGTTAGCAGCCGAGTGCTTAACCACTGTGCCACAAGGGCTCTGTATAAATATATGTATACGTAAGTGTGTGTGTGTGTGTGTATATATACACACACACCAAATAATACTAGTAACTACTATTTATCAGGTATATACACCTTCTCCTCACTTATCGACTATCTCATTATCTGACATTTCACGCTTAGGAGAACAGCAGAAAATCTACTATCTGACTATTTTGTGCATTAATGATGTACGTCTGGCAGTAACAAACGCTGAAGTGTGATATGAGAGTAATGCTGGCTTTGATGGTTAAAGTTATGTGTCACCTTGGCTGGGCCATGATTCTCAGTGGTTTGGCAGTTAAGTAATGATGTAAATTGGCAGTTATGTAATGATATAGTCATCTTTCATTTTGTGATCTTATGTGGTCATCCTCCATTTTCATATAACACTGATTTCCCATAACAATCTGGTCTTTGGAACCTAACCACTTCGATAAGTGAGGAGAGGGTGTATCATTATACACTTTGCATATATTAGCTCACTTAACACTGCCATTCATCTTATGTTATGACATAACCATTGTATTATTCTCGTGTTACAGATGAGGAAACTAAAGACTGAAGGTTGAATAACTTGCCCAAGGATATGATAAATAAATAGAGAAGGGTTATACATCTAGGTCAGTGTGTTTCCAAAGCCTGCCTATTAACCACAATACTCTGTTGCCTTGTGGCCTGTCATCAAAGTGTTTTATAGGTCCTAACTTGCCAATGTATGAGAGGTAGGAAAATATAATCTCATTTTCCAGGAGAAACGGAAGAGTCACAGACAATCTAACCTGGGGCTAGAGCTAGAAAGTAAAAAAATTAATATTCAAGTTTAACTATCAAAGCCCCTTCCAGAAAATGGCTGCTACCAAGGGGAGGACGCTACACACTGGAAGCACTTTTCATCCTCTTGGTGACAGGATCACATGTCCAGTGGGGCAACCCTCATGAGACCTCCGCCCAGAACCACCTCAGGGGGTTAACACCAATAGTGGTTCTGCAAGCAGGGCACAACTTAAAACTTTCAAAGAGAATAACTCATGTTAATGTTTCTCTTTGATAAGGGAGAAAATTAAGGATTGTTTTCTTCTTTCTTTTTAGGTGGAGGCTAGGCTTTATATTTAAAATTTTAAAATTCCACTTAAAAAGGATACTTAGGGATTCAGGACTTGGAAGCATATAGAGTACTTCTTGCGACCTGCTGAGAGGAGACGCTCTTTGCCAGGACACACTGAAAGCACTGTTGGTGAGGAAAGGGTGCGCCTAAACACGTGTTCCACGTCGGGCAGAGTGTAAGCTAAAGTATTGCCTATGAAAAATCTACTTACATTTTTTTTCACTACAGCCAATACATAGTTATGTTTATCCTTTAATACTGAAAAATAAAATCACCTAGAACTTTATTTTTAGGAGTTGTTGTTAGTTGCTATTGAGTCGATACTGACTCATGGCAACCCTATGTGTGCAGAGTAGAACTGCACTTCATAGGGTATTCATAAGCAGATTGCCAGGCTTTTCTTCTGACAGGCATCTGGATGGATTCAAACTGCCAATCTTTCAGCTAGTAGTCGAGCACTTAACCATTTGTGCCACACATGGTCAGCCTTTGACATTAACATTCTGAGTTTAAACTGCTCTTTCACTTTTTAATTATATACTGTATATGCTCGCTTACCATATCTTATATAAATAATAATTTACTTGGGCCATCAAGCACTTTGTAATGGCTGAGTACATTTTTGAGTATTACATGCCATACTGGGAGCCAGAAATAACACTATTTCCAGATACACCCTGTTATCCTCTATAACACCCAGAGGCACTTAGGAAAAAAGGCCTGGCAGCTACTTCAAAAAAAATCAGCTACTGAAAACTCTATGGAGCACAGTTCTACTCTGACACACACGGGGTCACCGTGAGTCAGAATCGACTCTAAGGCAACTGGTGATGGTGGGAGCCCTCTATAAAGATATGAATTATCTTGTAATTAACTTTTATATTCTGTTAATAATCTTCTCCTCGAGTTTAATTGTTGAGACTTTTGATTTGTAATTTATCTAAGTCTATTTTTGTGTGGAAAAATGAATCCCTAATAGCAACTACACAAATATTCATTGTAGTTTCAAATATGCGACATTCACATTAAGAGTTAAATGCCATCCATTACATACCAAGTAGCGTTTTTTTGTGAAATAAAAATCTTGTTTTAAAAGTATAAAAAACATAAAGAAGGAGGGTAATAGCCAGGATGTTAAATATTAAAACTAAGAGATTCACTTTCTACAAAAAATTTTAATGTTAACCTAAAATTTCCTATTGGCAAATAACAGCCTATAATTCCCATCCACAGATTGACATTTGTTTTTTTAAGTTAGGTTATAAAATTATACAAAGTAAACCTCTAGTCTTTTATAGTTATTTACACATATGTCACCGTATGTATTACAATATCACCTAACATTAGAATAGAGTGAAGACATTTCACGACTATATTTAAATAATATTTGGCAAGTCTATTCAAATTAACCTGAAGAGTCTTCATTCAAAGACCTTCATATTTCTGACAGTTGTGTGATCAAAAGCTCTCAAGATCATGAATAACTTGTATCAAGTATTATTCGTTATATTTTCCTACTGTAGCTGAAATATATTGAACTAACTCTAAGCTAGAGTTTTTCGAAGTTGAAACAAATGAACAAATAAAGGAAATTTAAACAAAACCTCAAATTTTGGAGGTCTGCCCGGAATCTCTGAATTTACTTATTACATGCAGCAGGGTTCTGGAAATCGTCCAAAATCTAGGGGCTGGGGAAGAGCAAACAGATACCCAGGGTGGAAGTTTGTTTGCTTTCTTCCATAAGAATAAAGAACACAAGATTCTCTTAATGTCACTGCTACAAAACTTTCTTGATACATTAGACATCAGGTGTGCTAATTAACATTCCTAAGTAAGAAGAAGAAGCCCTGGTGGCGCAGTGGTTAAGCACTCAGCTAAGAACTGAAAGGTTGGTGGTTTGAACCCACCAGCTGCTCTGCAGGGGAAAGAGGTGGCAGTCTGCTTCCGTAAAGATTACAGCCTTAGAAACCCTATGCGGCAGTTCTACTCTGTCCTATAAGGTTGCTAGGAGTGGGAATCGACTCAATGGCAACAGGCTTTAAGGAAGAAGAAAATTTTTATGCGTTTTACCAGAGAATAGCAAAATAAACTCACTAAAACCAGCAATTACTATGATTCGTAAAACACTTTACTTATGTTTTCCTGCCTTTTTCGTTTGCTTTTCCTCCATCTAAAAACATCAGAATGGAAAGTACTGAGCTACCTGGAAGCTAATAAGTTAATTCAGGTGGCTTCAAAATGATATCAGAATCAATTTTAGACTGAATGAGTGAAGGGATATGAAAGGATAAGATACCAATTAAGATTGAGTAGCCAAAATTTATAAAGAATGACTGTGATAAGCATTTATAGGAAAAAAATATTTCATTTAAATTCTATCATCCATTTGCTATAAAAATACACAGTGAAACCTCTGAGAGCTGGAACTCAGTGGGACTGCCTTGTTTTTCAAGTCTTCTGCCTTTGATAGGGTCCAGGTAAGACTGCACTCATTTTAGTGGAGAATATTTGAGTTTTCCTTCTCTGAAAGGTTTCGGCTTTATACAGGTTCCAGCTTTCCTATTTTTACACTCTTCTAACCAGTAATAGTGAACAGCATAGCTTGGAAAGGGGAATAAAATCACTTTCAATGAATGTAAAGATTATATTTTCCGAAGTTATACTCCAGAAAGTACAAACTGGGACCATGAGAAACCTCGATGAGGCAGGGAGCAGTAAGAAACCTGGCTACACTGACCCTGCTCACCAGCAGGAGCGCAGGCTGCTGTAATTAATAAGGGATGGTGGGCCCATGGCAAACTGGAGAGAACATGCCTGCCCTGGGCAATCAGATTCAATTAAAATAAAACAAGACAAAAGTCCAAAAACAACCCAAACAAAACACAGCTGTGACCTGTTGGCCCTACCTCCCTGTCAGGGCCAGGGTTTGCCACCTCTGCTAAAGAGTCTGTGACTCTGCCTGCTCCACACTGCAACCTTCCTACCACTGTTCGTGGGCCTTGGCCCGCCTTTCCACCCCTTGCTCCCTGCTCCTGGGAGAGTAGAAACAGCACTGTACATGAAGCCCAGAGGCCTAGGTTTGAGTCCTAACTCACAGAGGCTACTGAACAAACAGCACCATGTGCCGCTGTTTTGCCACGTTTAGAATGGGGAGACCCGGTTCGATTCCCAGCCAATGCACCTCAAGTGCAGCCACCACACATCTTTGGAGGCTTGCATGTTGCTATGATGCTGAACAGGTTTCAGTGGAGCTTCAAGACTAAAACAGACTAAGAAGAAAGGCCTGGTGATCTGCTTCTGAAAACCTTACTATCACAATGGTTTCATCCACAACCAATCATGGGATGGCACAGGACCAGGCAGCATTTTGTTCTATGAGTCAGGGGCCGACTCAAAGGCAGCTAACAACAACAACATTAATCTCATAGGGTTGTTTTAAGTATTACATAATATATGGGAAAATGCATTGGAAATGATCATGTCCTATACACACGTGAAGCAGGACTACCATCCACAGCTGCCACCACCATCTCCTCTTCCTGCTCTTATTTCCACCTGACTCAGGCTCACCGTTCCTCAGATCCAGTCCCTCTTTTGCTAGAAACACCTCTTCCTACTCCTTCTGCCCTCATCATGTTGGCTAGTGATGCCACTTCCGTTCTAAGAGGTCTACTAAAAATTGCCCCCTCTCCCAAGCCCCTGATTCATGTGCAAGGAAGGGGCTGGGGAGGGACTGGATACTTTCTTGCTTCCAGGTCATCACTCAGCAACGTCTCCTCTAAAGCCCGTGCCACTCGCCATGACATCCTTGCTAGCTCTCAACATCCAGAACGTTTCTCAGTTTCCTCAGTGGCCACAGCACTTGACTCAGACTAGTCCTCTCCATACTATCTCCTGCTGCCATTCTTGGTCTCACCCTCATCTGCTGTGGGCATCCTCAACTTCTTCTCTGTTTGAAAATTCCTGTGTTCTTGTCTGAGAAAGAAGTGCCCAACATCTTGGGCAAAGCTAATCCTGTCCTCTTGTCTCCTTGGGCACCTCATGCCATCAACTCTCCCTCCCCTCATACTTGGTTCCAGAAGCTGAAGCCTAAAAAATCTTCCCATCAATCTGCAAGTCCCTGGCCATCTGGCACCTGCTTGATGCCTAATGGTCACTCCAGCAGGCTTCTGTCAGCACTCTCAACCTTCACTGTGGAAGCTGTGCTGTTAGCCATACCCCTTTTGCTGTCAGTCAAACTTTCAACTCCTGGCTTTCAATACAGTATACTCTCCCGGTTTCTCTCTCTCTCTCTGACAGTTCTGTCTCTGTCCCTTCAGCCTCTGCCATTCTTTTATATAGACCAACTGGCTCTTCCCTCATCATTCTGAGCTCTGACAACCCCACTAACCATTTGAGTTCCAACTACAATTTTCTATAAGGATAATTTCAAATTTGTATCTCAACAGCTTGATTTTCTTCTGAGTTCCATTCCCAAATTTTTCTCATCTTTTGGCCATCTCTGTTAGGATAGAGGAAACCCTGGTGACATAGCGCTTAAGAGTTACAGCTGCTAACCAAAAGGTCAGCAGTTCAAATTCAGCAGGTGCTCCTTGGAAACTCTGTGGGGGCAGTTCTACTCTGTCCTGTAGGGTTGCTATAAGTCGGAATTGACTCGACAGCAATGGGTTATTAGGATAGAGGTGAGACATGAAAATTAACCTATCCAAAACAGAACTCATTATGTAATCTACAAAATCTGCTCCAACTCCTAACACTGACATATTTTTATTAACAGCATATTATGTTAATCATTGCTCTGTGCTCGAAACCTGTGTAACTTCTGACCCACAGCATTTTTATTTCCCCTTCTAGTCAGTTGCCAAGGCCAACGCCACAATGTTTCTTGAATCCATTTGCTCCTGTCCATCATATTACCATCATCGTAATCCAAGCTATTATTTCAACAGCTGTATAGCATGTCTCTGTGCTTCCAGTTGGGCTAAATTCTCCTTGTCTGTCTTTGTCTCTCTCCCTCCCTTTCTCTCCTCTCTAATCCACTCCACTGCCTGATACATCTTCACAAAGCCATAAAATACAGCTTTTAAAATGTCATCCCATTGCTCAAAAGCTTACAATGTTGCACCCCTGCCTACATAATAAAGTTCAGATTTCATCAACTGGCATTTCAGGTTATGTTCTGGTCCAATCTACATCCCAACCTTACTTCCCACTACTCCACAAACCAACATAACCTTATGCACATGGTTATGCTCATGCCCTTTCATTTGTCCTGAAAATTAAATAAATACATTAAAAACAAAACAAAACAGACAAAACCACCCCCTAGAAGTAAGGATTACTGCCTGGATATGCTTTCCCGTATTTCCACACTCACTTACACAGTTCCCCGCCAGGAATCTCATCTCACTCCTAGTATCTAATCCATAAACCTGGAACAACCCTCCAAGACCCAGCTTCACTGGGAATCCCTCCCTGATCCCAGCACTGCATGTGCTCTTCCCCTTCTCTGAGCTACCAGGACACTCCTTACCTCTATCTTGGTAGATGATTGCTTTCCACAATGTATTAAATTATCTTTGAACTTGTCTTATGGTCTAAACTTCCTGAAGGTAAGGACTATGCCTTCTTCACCCTTGAATTTCCTAAACTGCCCAGTACTACCGTGCACAAATCAGACACTTAACATTCAGTAGATGGATGGATGATGGAAGGAAGGGACATGTTCTTTCATTTGTCCAAAGCTTCATACTCTGCAAAGGAACTTAGTTCACTGAGGTCCAAAGCCCTTCTCCTACCTTGTCAACTTTTTTTTTTTTTTTTTTTTGGGTACCAATGACCTGCATACTATAAATAGGCTAGTCCCTGAAAGGGAGGATGATCTGACAACACAGAACAAGTATCAGGGGGTGGACATCAATTTACTTGTGCTTAGTAGCAGCAAAACTTTCATTACGGTGTATTCTTCAAAGGTAAGCTGCAGTCGAACAAACTGAAGGCTGATTTGGTGCATCCCCTGGCATAGTTCATACATGGCAGACTGATGCATCTTCTCTCTGCAAAGGAAAAGAAGACAATGTCTGAGAAAGCAAGTTCATTATAAAACCCATGCTGGTGGCCCAGGGCACAGCAGGCCAAGGTAGCTTCGTAAGAGATCTGAGTCAGCTTTCCTTTTGGCTTTGTCATGGAGCAGATGTATGTTTTAAAGACAAGTTAGATAGCTTTCATAATGATTGGTAAATTGTTTCTAGACCAACACTATCATGCCATTTGTAAGTGCCCTGTAAGAATGTGTCAGAAGCACCGAAGGCAACCTTTTTCAAAGTGTGCCATTATTTCACTTTATGGCAAGAGTAATACTGACTGATTAGGGTGTGTGTTACAGTGCGATCATGGAGCAGAGAAATTGCTGTGTTGTGAGGAGAAGCCCATAGACTTTTGTTCCTTTTAAGCCAGATACTGAGAATTTACTATTTGCAAGGGTCTGGACCAGATGCTATGAAAATGGGACGACAATGACTTTAAGAAGTGGAGGCGGCTGGCTTCAGGACCAATCTAATTTCCTTGTGGAACTCTCTAGCTCCTTCCTAACGGAGGTCACAAAACGGTTTTGTTAACTATTTCCAGCAGTATGTTCAAAAGGGGAGATTAAAAGAAAAAATGAAAAAAAAAAAAAAAAAAAAAAAAAAGAGGTTAAGAATGTCAAATTGAATCTCTCCGAGAGAGACAGTGATGTGGGAGTGTGAGCAATCTCTACAAACGTGTCCACAAATATGCCACATTATTGAATAACACAAGTCACTATTTTCTCTTTACTTGAGAAGTAAGGAAGACATCACTTTGGTTCTTAGATATTTTTCCTCAAAATAATGAATCTTTTGGGAGGCCTTGGGTAACTATTGCTTTGTGATGACCACACATAAAAAGCAGAAGAGTGACTATAAATGAAAATGGGAGAGGACTTGATGAAAGCCAAAAAATAGAAGGTCACAACGGCTCATATGTTTCTAAGAGTGCCTGCAAGCAGGTGGGTGTCTGTGGGAAAACCATGCCACAAATGCATTCTCGCATTTGGAATACCTCTTGTAGGATGCATTCTCAGGTCCCCCTCAGTGGGCAGATATCTCTTGTACCTCAACTCTGAATGCCAGTTGTAAGGAAAACATAATGGAACAAGGCACTTTATGCTGTGCATTATTATTATACGTCTTTCCTCTCCCATAAGCTGGAAGCTATGTTTAATTAAGGAAATATTTTGAAGACACACCCAAACACAGAATAGCAGCAGGAGCCTATGAATGCTGCTTAGATCCAAGAATGGTGAGACTTCGGCTCACTTTGGACACCTCATCAGGACAGACCAATTGCTGGAGAAATACACGTTTGGTCAGCAAAAATGAGGGGAACCTTCAGAGACAGATCGACAGAATGGCCACAGCAATGGACTCAAGCATACCAACAATCATGAAGATGGCACAGGACCAGCCCAAGTTTTGTTCTGTCCTATACAAGGTCGCCATAAGTCAGAGCCGACTTGATGGCAACAACAACATGGATCTACCATAATGCTAACAAATGCTAACATTTTGCCATATCTGCTTCATATATACGTGTGTGTGTATAGTTTTTTTTTTTTAATTCAAAATAACAGAGCTAAGGCCCTCTCTGATCCCATCCATCTCCATCACTCCATTAGGTAACCATCTAGTTGGAGTGATTATCATTTCCTCTCAGATGTTTGTTTCACTACACGTGTGCACCTATAAAAACACCATACAGTACAGCTTTGTTTATGCAAATTTAAAATTAGATATGCACATCCTTCTGCAACTTATTTTTATTCAATGTTGTAGTTTTTGGATGAATCCATTTTAAAACTGGTACCTCTAAGTTTATTCACTTTAACTGCTGCAAGTTTCATTTGTTTGAATACATCACACTTCTTTTATCCACGCTACCACTGATGGGCACCTGGGCTGCCTCCTATTTGATGCTATTACAGACCATGCTCCATGACCACCATCATGCACTTCTCCAGGGAAGAGGATGAAGACAAAACTACTGAGTCACAGTTTGTGCATCATCTCAGCAGCGGGGCATGAGCGTGCCCTCTTACTGCACATCCCCACCAACATTTGGCATTTTCCAATTTAAATGTTTTGCCAATCAGATGGGAGTTGAGAGGGTACCCCATTATTACTTCTACTTGTTTTTCCACGATCACTAGTAGGTTGGCTATTTTTTTCCAAATGTTTACTGGCTGTTTGGGTTTCTTTTCTGATGAATTGCTTCTTCATACCTATCATATCATTTTCCATCACGGAATATCTATCACACCATTTAAAGCTTTTGTACTTTCTATCACTAAGTAAGAGCCCTGGTGGCACACTGGTTAAGAGCTCGGCTGCTAACCAAAACGTCGGCACTTTGAATCCACCAGCTGCTCCTTGGAAACCCTAAGGGGCAGTTCTGCTCTGTTCTATAGGGTCGCCATGAGTCAGAATCGACTTGATGGCAATTTTTTTTTTTTTTTTTAAATCACTAAGTAGGGGCACTGGTGGTGCAGTGGTTAAGCGTTTGGCTCCTAAACAAAAGGTTGGCAGTTTGAATCCACCAGCTACTGCTTGGAAATACTATGGGGCAGTTCTACTCTGTCCTATAGGGTCACTATGAGTTGGAACTGGCTTGATAGCGAAGGAGGGATCACTGAACAACACCCTCTTTCCCGAATTTTTTTTGTCTTAAACTTTTTTTCTGATAGTAATATTTTTCACCAGCTTTCTTTCTCGTCTCTTTTTTCCTTTGTCTCTCTATTTAGAACTTACCTAGCATGTCTTTTTTTAATCCCTTAGTTTCAAACTTCCCACGTAATTATATTTCATGTGTCTTATAAACAATAAAAAGTTACACTGAAAACAATCTGAGTTTCTACATTTTAACAGCTCAACTTAATCCGTTTTCATTTATCATGATTATTGACTATTTGGATTTTTCCTACGATTTTAACTGCTTCTGCTTTTCTTTTTATGTTCCTTCTTTTTACGGGATTGATCTAGGGTTCTCTGTGGCCCCTAAGTAGTACAAATGGTTAACGCGCTTGGGTGCTACCTGAAAGGTTGGAGGTTCAAGTCTATCCGAAACATGCCTTGGAAGAAAAGCTCAGGTACCTATTTCTAAAAAAATCAGTCACTGAAAACCCTATGGAGCACAGTTCTACTCTTACACACATGGGGTCACCAGGAATCAGAAACTACTCGATGGCAACTGGTTACTAGTTAGCATTCTTTATGCCCTTCCTTTCTGGTTTTAGAAGGTGTACATTCTAATTTTATTTTTAATACTTATTCTTATATCATGAATTTGCATACTTAACAATCTAAGTCAATCAACAGCTTTTCTATGAAGACTTTTAGAATAATTTAGCTTTGGCAGACTGCTACTCATCTTCCATGATGATACCATTCTTTAGTATTTAAGTTTCACCCTGTTTTCAAATCACTACTGACATGAGCCTGTCTGTCTCTAATTTTGCCTCTCTTTCACATACATACTCCATGTCTGTAGAGGCTTACCAATGTTTTTACCAATTTCTTTGCTTACCATTATTTCTTGTGTTTCATTCCTTCTAGTATCAATTTCTCACTTACTGTTTTTTTTTTTTTTTTTTTTAGTACTTCTTTCGACAGGAGTTAGTCACTGAATGGTCAACTCTTGCAATCTCAATTTTTTTGGAAAATATATTTATTTCACCTTTACTCTTAAGCAATAGTTTAAAAAACTACAGATTTCTAGCCTGATGGCTAAATTTTCTCAGCATTTTAAAAACAGTATTCTACTTTCCCTGGGTCTTAACTGCTGCTTTGGGGAAATTTCCCATTAGTCTATTTGTATTCTTCCAGAGGGAACCTGGATTTAATCCTCAGTGTAGCTTAGAAATTTTTCCTTTTTATTTGATATTGCGAATTTTATTATCATGCTCCTAAGTGCAAATTTTTATCTCCCCTGCTCAGGGTCAATGTCATCCTTCAATCTGAAGATTCAGGTATTTCTTCAGTTTGGAAATATTCTTAGCCACTATTTTTTCAAATATCATCCCTACACCAATCCTGTTATTTTTCCTTTTTAAATTTCTGTTAGCAGTGTGTTGGACCCTCTCCTTATGTCTTCTATACTTACCTGGACCCTCTCCTTACATCTTCTGTACTTACCTTCTTTTTATATTATCTGTCTTTTTTATCTGTGTGTGTGACATTCTAGGTGATTTCCTCAGGTCTATTTTCCAATTAAATAATTTCTTTGTCTGTGTCTGATCTACTGTTAATGTTCACAGTGTTTTAATTTTAATAGGAAAATTTTTCTAGAGCTGTTTAAAACTCTCTAGTTATTTTTCAAATATTTGTTCTTTTCTATAAGATACTTGTTACTTTATGGTTATTTCACCTGTCTTACATCTCTAAATACTTCAAACATGCTTATTTTATAGCTTCTTTCAGATTTTTTCTATTCAATTTTTTGGGTGTTAACATGTACATCTAATATTTATTGTTTGGACAATATATTATTTTCTGGTTGAATCTGACGGACACCAGTTTGTGGACGGGAACCTAAAAAAAGTTTTAGCATTTACCACCGTCAGAGTGTAAGCATTTCACGTGTTCTGGGCCAGTTTCATGCTAATTTCTCAGCTTAAATGCTTTCTGCAAACTCATGCCGTTTAAGTTTGGACTCCATACTTGATGTGGTATAGGCTTGTGTTTCTTATTTCTTTCAGCTTCCTTGCCATGTCCTGGCCAACCAGCTGGTTTCGTTTATTGTCCTTATTAGCAAACAGCGCTATCTTCGCAGAACCCTGGCTTTATGCAAGAGACTCTATTTTAGCTCCCAGCCTTGCTGGAGCCTAAATTCTCCTGTTCCTGTTTATGTTTTAATACCTACCCCTAAGGCATGTGTCCAATAGTTTAATCCACCAGGCACTCCTTGGAAACCCTATGTGGCATTTCTATCCTGTCCTACAGGGTCACTATGAGTCAGAATCAACTCAACAGCAATGGTTTTTTTTGGTTTGGAGGCATGTGTCCAATAGTTTGCAGGCCATCTATAGCCTCAGTTCCCATTTAAATCACTCTGGCTGCGAATTCCCTGTTCATCTCTTGCTCTTGGGGTCTTCTTTTTTTTCTTTTGAGTTAGGCAAGGTATTTAAGCCCCCCCCCCCCCACCCCGCCTCAAATTTCTGTGTGTTTGGAGCAAAAAAAGAAAAAAAAAGCTCAGTTTAGTTTCATCATTCTGATTTCTGATGGCTAACTACTATCATAAAGACAGGAACCACATCTTACTAGCCTTTTTGAATGTCAAACAGAACATGAGAGACAAATATTATATTCCGATCTTTGTTCAATAAGTATTTCATGAATGAATGAAAGAGTGAAGGAAAGGAAAGGGAATAAGCAGAGACAACCAAATGAAGCGAAGACATAGAGTTTTGCATATGATGATGATGATTAGAGCAAGATAATGCTGATAATTTACAGAAAGTAGACAGCAAATAGCTAAAAAATTAGATTTGGCATTGTGAAGTTTTCAAAAAAGATTTAGATTGTAAAATGGGGTTAAAAAAAATAAAAATAAAAAAATAAAAAGCAAACTTCTCAAAACGTTTTCAAAAAAGATTTAGATTGTAAAATGGGGTTAAAAAAAATAAAAATAAAAAAATAAAAACCAAACCAGTTGCTGTCAAGTTGACTCCAACTAATGCCAACCCCATGTTTTTCAGAGTAGAACTGTGCTCCATAGGGTTTTCAATGGCTGTGATCTTTTCGAAGTAGACTACCAGGCCTTTCTTCCAAAGTGCCTCTGGATGGATTTGAACTGCCAACCTTTCGGTTAGTATTGAGCACTTAACTGTTTGAGCCACCCAGGGACTAAAATGTGGTAAAACAGACTGCAAAGCAGGATGCCCAGGAAGCACAGCAGACATGCATATGACACTGTGCAGTTTTAAAAATGTGCTTATATGCATTTGATTCTTTAAACTACCTTGTGCTATAGGTAGGGAAGACATTTCTGCTGTCTCTGCTCACAGCAGGGCCTAGAGATGCAGCCTACCGGCCCTCCAGTGTGCTGATTTTTGTGTACGATCACATGGGTGTGATCCTACACCCATGTAACTTCTGAGATTCGAGTTTATCATATGTAAAATTGGGATACTAACAATAATTCCAAGCTTACAGGGATGTAAGAACTAAATGTATTAAAGTTCTTAACAAATTATAAAGTGTTGTACAAATACTCTGATATAAAGGACCAATGATCATTTGGGTTAAAACAAATCAACAAAAAATCATATTCTTAAAATGACTTGGCAGAAAAACAATCGTGGATTATTATTACTGTTAGTGCTATTATCTCTCTCTCTATAGGATGGTAATTCATTCCAAGAACTGGAGAGAATGCAGGTTTTCAGGAAGGTGGACATGACTTGCCTAGAGGAGAACCTGAGAACTAAACACCTCAGTGTTGACACGTTTCTGTTATCAGATGTGTTAACAAAACATCTACACAGGTTAAACGTTACTTAAAGAGAGACCTCAGATTCTACTTTAAAACAGATTAGAACTTTAATGTGTGGCAACGCACCTAAAGAAAGCATTTCAGGATGAATAGCGGCTCTTTAACTCTTTCTCAGATTATTACCCGAATAGCCTCTGTGGCCGTCTTCACAGCTATTGGGTATGGAATGCCTACCATACGCCAGTGCTAAATTTCTTCTTGTTAATTCTTACAATGCCTTGTTAGGAATTATCCTTACGTTTGAGATAAGGAAATTTTGGTAAGTTATGCAGCCAGGATCCAAAACCTAGGTTTTTTTAACTTCAAAACCTATGCCTCTCTCCCATGCTTCCAGCTGGAGTACTAGTTTCTAGCTCTTTTCTCCAGCTTCATACGCCATATAGAGATATTTGGTACCTTGTATGTTTTGTTATTATATTCACTCATTTGTTTATCTTTTGTTCTCCATTATATGGTAAGATTTTGCATATTCAAATTCCATTGATGTTTGCATTGCATGAAATTGAGTTCTCTAAATGAAGACTACTATCTACTCAATTAAGGTGTTGACTGTTTGAAATTTCAAGAAAATAGTCCATCTTGAAAATACATTCTACATCACATCATTTTTGTACAATTAGATTAAATGTACAGAAATGTACATCCAAAGAAGCTGAAACAAAGACAATCATTTTGGAATGATACTGGTATTAATTCTGCAATGTTATTTCACAGAAATACTCTTTGCTACGTGTACTTATTCATTTTATAATTTTACCTCATTCTGAGTAGAATAATGTAAAAGTATGCTGACTAGGGAAAGAAAAGCAAGTTTGCATACTGCTTCTGAAAAATAAAAGTTAATGCATGACCAAAAGTCATCTTTGAGCAGCGGACTTATATAAAGGTGGTAGGAGATTATTGGGATAGGAAACATCTGTATTAAAGTGACTACCAGATCTGAACAGGAGTCACTGAGTGGTAAAAACCGTTAATGTGCTTGGCTGTTAACTGAAAGGTAGGAGGTTCAAATCTACCCAAAGGCTCCTTGGAGGAAAGGTCTCGCAATCTACCTGTAAAAAAAAATCCGCCACTGAAAACCCCATGGAACACAGTTCTACTCTGGCACACATGGGCCACCACGAGTCAGAACCAACTGGACAGCAACTGGTTTACCAGACCTGAATAACTGGAATCTGTTAATTTCGTTATGAGTCGGAATCAACTGGATGGCAATGGGTTTGGTTTTTTTAAATCTTTACTTCTGGACATGTCATCCATTGTCAAACATCTTCTTGTTTGGACGTACAGAATAAACTCTACTTTGGAATAAATAAATACATACAACAACCAAAGAAGGCACAGATACACAGTTCTAATTCCAAGGATCTTATATTAAGATCAAGAAAAACTATAGTGCTAAAGTACTACTTTTAAAGAAACACTTCAGTATTTCTGTAAACTTGTCACTTTCTCAAATTAGGAAACCAGTTTTATAACATAGCTAAAATAACTAAATTTAAAAACTTTCCTCTTCTCTTCTCTTAAACAAACCAAAACCCGTTGCCATTGAGTTGATTTCTACTCATAGCGACCCTATAGGACAGAGCAGAACTGCCCCATAGGGTTTCCAAGGAGCGGCTAGTGGCTTTGAACTGCTGATTTTCTGGTTAGCAGCCAAGCTCTTAACCACTGCGCCACATCCATAATATTAAGCTATAATCCTATGATCATTCAGAAAGTTTTAAAGTATTAAAATAATGTAACTTCTCTGAACCTGATCCACTTGGAACAAAAGTGAATAATCAAAGTGTCAGCAATTTTTTTTTCTTTCTTCCAGAAAATTTGAGGTTGGGGACAGGGCTTATTCACATAACAATAGTGTGAATTAGAAAAAGCCCCATAAAGGTCAGAGTGAGTACAGTATTCGAAATTTAAATGATTTGCATGCTAGCTGCCTGCTTTTAACTTAGTAATTGAATAAGCTGAACTGCTTTTGTATCTACAGGACCCAAGTCTTCTTGCCATCATTTTATGTTAACAGTGTTGCCCTATTTCCCATTAGGAGAAGAGTCCAGGGAATCTTTTACCCAGTGGCTATCAGAGGAACACTGTGTTTTGGGGGTTGCCATGAGTTGACATCCACTATCAGCAATAGTTTTTTGATTTTTTTTTTTGTACTGGCTCACCAAGACATTACTAAAAGAACTATTTGAAAGGCTTAGTCATTCAGGTATCTGGTGGTCCATTTGGTGCACTGATTTGACTGGGGAAATTTCTGTTCCAAACTGAATGCAATTCTGGAATCATTCTAATGTTCTGTTACGATATAAACTATTGTTTGATAAACCCAGAATATAAACACATTCCAGGCAAAGGGGGCCTGGAGAACTTGGGAGCTCTAAGAATTAGCCGAAATGTCTACAATGAGAAGGCAAGCCAGGCTCTTCCATCTTCTAGCTTGTAAATTTGTGTGATGGCTTGAGTTTCCTACCTGTCTGATCCAGGTTCCCATCATCAACCTCATTCCAAACTCTCTTCCATTGGCCTTGTCAAGGGTTCAGCTGAGTTCATCTTTGAGGTGAAGAGTTTTAGGTGTACGCTTTCCATCCTTAATGGCCTCTCAAGTGTTACCCCTGGCACTAAGCCAGATCACTAGACAGTTACATAAGCAGGCCTTTAAGGCAGTGCATTTTACAGAGAGTTTAACATTTTGCCTCCACTAAAAGCTGCCCCAAGAAAAAGCCCTTTGTGGAATAATTCCGCATCTTTGTAAAATGGCTGTTGAGGCTTCCTTCCATTTCTTGTTACTAATTATAAAAAAGACTTACATGATACATTTTTCTTGAACTTAGGGCCTGGAAAAAGTTTCCTTCTTCATGAATGGATAATGTCAACTTCTACTTGATGAGAATCTCTGCAACCCATATTTATTCTTCTATTTTAACTGCTTGCCTTTTACCTCTTTGTGTGTTGATGAATTTTCAGTTTATCTGTGTTTTTATTGTAAGCTGTGCTAAATGCTTTCTGAAAAGTAGGAAGGGTAAAAATTCCTTTTTTGGTATATAACCATGGTTTTATTGTAAATAAACCGTAATTTACAAGAAGTCACTCAGAAACAGTTCCTCAAAAGCCTGCCGGTTAAAGATTTGATACCATAGGGAGCAGGGAAAATGGGACTACCTTCATCACTTCTTTCTCTTTCCATGAATTCCTATTTAATACATTTAATCCTTTCATGCTGGCTGATTTTATAAATGCCAAAGCACAAGAGGCTCCCAACGCTTCCACATGGAGCCCGGGAAAAGTACAATGGCATTTTTTACTTAAGATCCTTTAGCAATATTGCACTAAACTGTCTCTTTGTCGCCTTAACACCTTTTAGGTGTGTAAGACATCACTTCTTTTGTAAGGAAATAAAAAAAAGAAACGTCTGAAGTATTTGCTTTAACCCTTGGATTAAACAGCAGGCAACTCTCACTCTGAAGGTCTGCATCCTTCTGGATAATAGCGGGCATGTCTTTTTATGACTGATTTCTGTATGCTGCATAGGTCCACGGTTACGTGATCGCTAAATAAGTATCTGGCGGCAACTGAGAACAGGTAAATCCAGCGGATTTCATGGATTCTAGATGCTTTGTAGACATACGTAGATCTTTTTGAAGACAGAAGCAAAACAAAACAATGCTCTTTCAGGCTTGAATTCTCTCAAGTCCCTGGAATCTCAGAAACAGGCTTCTTGATAAGCATATTTGCTAACTAACATGCTAGTCACTAAACTGCCTCTAGGAATTATATGTGTGTGTGTTACATGTTAGAATGTATGCGGCAATAGCATCAACCTTACAACAGAGAGTTAAAATAACTTGAGTGGTGTGGGCACACACACTACCACAGCAGATCTGAAAAGACCAGACCTTACATATGATACTACAAACCACATCATTATGTCTGAATAAATCTAACATCTTGTTGTATGGTCAGCGTAACAGATGGTCCCTCTCTTGGGCTTGTTATTTTCCTAAAAAAACATCATGCAGAAACAGTTTTTCCCCCCAACCTTTCATTAGAATAAAAATGACCCCATTTGAGTATTCAAATTTTCCCATTCACAGTTTTTATTTTAGTTTTTTCATAGTCTTACTGGATTTTTCCTTAACTGACAAACAAGATGTAGCTGTAGGAGGCCCATTTTGCTTTTTGCAGTTCTGATATCTATTCATTTTTACAGTGCTGACATCATTCATTTCAGCCAGGACAGAACTCAGCTGCTTAGGTTTGGGAATCCCTTGAGAATATTGTTTGTGGTTTGCTTCACTGGACTAATGTGCTAGAGAGACTGGTGTTTCAGTGATCTCTATGACATTCATCTATTTTCTATTAATTTTATATGGTCAATTCTAGTAATAGTTAAAAGCCAATTCAGTGTTTTGCCTTTCACCTTAATTGATGTTCCAGAAGGAATATATTTTCATAGAACTGACCTTGGACTTGAGCATCAAGATCTGCGCTGACTTTAATGGGTGCTGCACAGATCAAAATAACATGTGACAAGAGAAAAATCTAAAGAGGCCTGGTTACATGGCAACCATAATTTACCAATGACATTCCTAGAACTCTGGGCACATTTTTTTTTTTTAACCATAAATTCTTATATATAGGCTTTTGCAAAACATTCCTTCGTACTTTAAATATTTCAATATTTATATAGTTACCATAGTTGCTTCTGGTTACAAGGAGATATATTTGTGATAGAGGAAAGAAAACATAAAGCTATATAACCCACTATAAAAATTCAGATTTTGGAGAAAGTTAAATTGGGGATATCTGTGATTAAACACATTGTAAGAATGTTTTAGCTTAAACCTTTGGTCAATATTAACTGGCTTGAGGGATTCTGAATTTCCTCAAGCCAGTTACAATATAGTATATTTAAAAAAGTGATTTCTAAGCAACTTTTCATGACTCTATCATATCACATGAGGGCCTTCTAAGATATCTCACACTAAAATACAAGAAAGAATGCAGTAAACTATAGAAGACTGATAGAGAATAATAGTTCACTATTATCTACACCAACACTGGAGACTTTTGGTATAAACAAATAAATACTACTGGAGTTCTATTCCTACTAGAAGGGCCTATTACCAATCACCCTTCCAGTAAAGGGCATACAGACTGGCCTGATTATTCACCAGGCATTTTAAGACCTACTAAACCCAGCATTTCGATTCTTGGCTTTGGTAAGGAGGTTTGTATATGTCCCTGACTGAGGAGCAGCTCTAATACTTGACTAGAGTAGATAAAGTGATTTACTTATCCCAGGAAATTTTGTGGAAAGAAAGTCAAACCTCACTGAAAACTCTGTGATTGAATTCTAAGTTTTGAATCCAGGCAGTCTGGTCGTTGAGCCTAAACAATCTTAAACACTATGTTAAGGTTAAAATACCCAACAGCATGCTTGGAACCTCATAGAATAAATAAATGCTAACCATGTTAAGACTTATTGCCAGAATTGCATACACAGGGAAAGGATACAAAAGAACAATACTCTCTAGTGAAATCTACTTTTTATTTTCCATCATTAAGCCCCTTATTTGTAAGCGTGATTAATACTAGAATTCCTGGAAATTTGTGAGTATGCAGATCTCAGATAGTAAGTAGAAGACAGAAAACTCTCAGTGAGTTATTATTGCTTTAAATGGATATTTGTGCTTAATTTCAATAAACTACCATAGTTTCCTCATTGTATAAAAAGGGGCCATAAAAATGATTAAATACTAAATTTCAGAAATGTAAACAAAGTTAAATGTAAATTTAGAAATGCTACCAGACTACTGTTTGGGGAAAGGGTAAAAACAGATTACTTTTTCCTAATACAATAAAAGATCTATATTAGCCTGTAACTTATGGAGTCATATTTTCCCTGACCAAAGTCACATTATTATAGCAACTAGAATCAGGCACAGGTTATAAAGAAGGACACTTACTCTGATAAAACTCAGGTGTGCAACTGTGCTTCACAGGCAACATGAGAGAGTGGCTCACACTTGTGAGAGGTGACTTTGGCAGTATGTGAATGTGTTATGGTGGGGATGTGGAGGTGAGCAAGACATTGTGCTCACTTTACAGGATCATAAGATTCCTTCTTCTATCTTGAAAGGCTTGCTTTTGGAAGAAGAAAATAGCTAAACCTCCCAAGACTCTATTATCACAGACAGTTAAATTCATCCCACCACACTTGTATGGTGGTGGCTTGTGTGTTGCTATGATGCTGGAAGCTTTGCCACCAGCATTTCAAATACTAGCAGCGTCACCCATGATGGACACGTTTCAGCAGAGCTTCCAGACTAAGACAGACTAGGAAGAAGGACCTGTCTATCTACTTCTGAAAAAACCTGGCCAATGAAAACCTCATGAATAGCAGCAGAGCACTGTCTGATATAGTGCTGGAAGATGAGCCCCTCAGGTTGGAAGACACTCAGAATATGACTGGGGAAGAGCTGCCTCCTCAAAGTAGAGCTGACTTTAATGATGTGGTTGGAGTAAAGCTTTTGGGACCTTCATTTGCTGATGCGGTACAACTCAAAATGAGAAGAAACAGCTGCAAATATCCATTAATAATCAGAACACAGAATGAATCCAGGAAAACTGGAAGTTGTCAAAAATGAAATGGAATGCTTGAAGGTAGACAGCCAAGGCATTAGTGAGCTGAAATGGACTGGCATTGGGTATTGTGAATCAGACAACTGTATAGTCTACTATGCTGGAAATGACAAATTGAAGAGAAATGGCATTACACTCACAGTCAAAAAGAACATTTCATGATCTATCCTGAAGTACAATGCTGTCAGTGATAGAATAATAACCATACACCTACAAGGAAAACCAGTTAATATGACTATTATTCAAATTTACATACCAACCACTAATGCTAAAGATGAAGAAAATGAAGATTTTTACCAACTTCTGCAGTCTGAAATTGATCAAACACGCAATCAAGATGCATTGATAACTACTGGTGAATGCAAAAGTTGGGAACAAAGAAGAAGGATCAATAGTTGGAAAATACGATCTTGGTGATAGAAAATGACACAGGAGATCACATGATAGAATTCTGTAAGACTAACAACCCATTTACTGGAAATTTTTCAACAACATAAATGGCTACTATACATGTGGACTTCACCAGACAGAATACACAGGAATTAAATCGACTATGTGTGCAGAAAGAGACAATGGAGAAGCTCAATATCATCAGTCAGAACAAGGCCAGAGGCCAATGGCAGAACATACCATCAACTGCTCCTATGCAAGTTCAAGTTGAAGCTCAAGAAAATTAAAACAAGTCCATGAGAGCCAAAGCAGGATCTTGTATATCCCACCTGAATTTAGAGACCATCTCAAGAATAGATTTGACACACTCAACACTAACGACTGAAGACCAGACGAGCTGTGGAATGATATCAAGGACATCATACATGAAGAAAGCAAAAGGTCATTAAAAAGGAAAGAAAGAAAAGACCAAAACGGATGTCAGACGAGACTCTGAAACTTGCTTTTGAACACAGACGAGCTAAAGCAAAAGGAAATGATGAAATAAAAGAAATGAACATAAAATTTCAAAGGATGGCTTGAGAAGACAAAGTATTATAATGAAATATGCAAAGACCTGGAGTTAGAAAACCAAAAGGGAAGAACATGCTCAGCATTTCTCAAGCTGAAGGAGCTGAAGAAAAAAATTTAAGACTCAAGTTGTAATTTTGAAGGATTCTATGGCAAAATATTGAACAACACAGGAAGTACCAAAGAAGATGGAAGGAATATACAAGGTCACTGTACCAAGAAGAATTGGTTGACGTTCAATCACTTCAGAAGGTAGCTTATCAGCCGCTAATGATATTGAAGGAAGAGTCCAAGGTGCACTGAATGCTTTGGCAAAAAACAAGGCTCCAGGAATGATGAAATACCGACTGAGATGTTTCAACAAATGCATGCAATGCTGAAGTACTTACTCATCTGTGCCAAGAAATTTGGAAGACGGCTACTTGGCCAACTAACAGCAAGAAATCCGTATTTGTGCCCATTCCAAAGAAAGGTGATCCAACAGAATGCAGAAATTATCAAACAATATCATATCACATGCAAGTAAAATTTTGCTGAAGATAATTAAAAAACGGTTGCAGCAGTACATCAACAGGCAACTGCTAGAAATTCAGGGCAGATTCAGAAGAGAACGTGGAACGAGGGTTATCACTGCTGGTATCATATGGATCTTGGCTGAAAGCAGAGAATACCAGAAAGATGTTTACCCGTGTTTTATTTACTATGGAAAGGCATCTGACTGTGTGGATCATAACAAGTTATGGATAACACTGAGAAGAATGGGAATTCCAGAACACTTAATTGGGCTCATGAGGAACCTGTACATAGACCAGAGGCAGTTGTTTGAACAGAACAAGGGGATATTATGTGGTTTAAAATCAGGAAAGGCATGCATCAGAGTTGTATCCTTTCCCCATTCTTATTCAGTCCGTATGCTGAGCGAATAATCTGAGAAGCTGGACTGCATGAAGAAGAACGTGGCATCAGGATTAGAGGAAGACTCCCTAACAACCTGCGATATGCAGATGACACAACCTCACTTGCTGAAAAGGAAAAGGACTTGAAGCACTTACTGATAAAAGATTCAAGACTACAGCCTTCAGTGTGGATTACAACTCAACATAAAGAAAACAAAAGTCCTCACAACTGGACCAATAAGCAACATCACGATAAACGGAGAAAAGATTGAAGTTGTCAAGGATTTCATTTTACTTGAATCCACAATCAATGCCCATGGAAGCAGTAGTCAAGAAATTAAAGGACATATTGCATCGGGCAAATCTGCTGTAAAGGACCTCTTTAAAGTATTAATCAAAGCAAAGATGTCACTTTGAGGACTAATGTGTGCCTGACCCAAGTCAAAGCATTTTCAATTGCCTCATATGTATTTGAACGCTGGACAATGAACAAGAAAGACTGAAGAAAAACTGATGTACTTGAATTATGGAGTTGGCAAATAATACTGAATATATCATGGACTGTAAGAAGAATGAAAAAATTTGTCTTGGAGGAGGTACAGCCAGAATGCTCCTTAGAAGTGAGGATGCCGGGACAACATCTCAAGCACTTTGGAATGTTATCAGGACAGACCAGTCCCTGGAGAAGGATATCATGCTTGGTAAAATAGAGGGTCAGTGAAAAAGAGGAAAGTCCTCAACGAAATGGACTGACACAGTGGCAACAATGGGGTCTAAGTTGGCAATGATTGTGAGGATGGTGCAGGATAGGCAGTGTTTTGTTCTGTTGTTTATGGAGTTGCTATGAGTTGTAACTGACTTGACGGCACCTAACAACAACACTAAATTTATTAACCAAATGTTGTCATAGAAAACATTTTTAAGTGCCACAATTCTGGCTGAAAGACAGTTTCTTTTGTTTGAATCATTCCAAAACCTAAGAAATCATCTGCCTGAATAAAAAAAGATGATGTTCATCTCAATTAATTTATTAGAGATTAGCCATGTGCCCCTTCTTATTACCAATTCTAAACATCTGCCACAAAGCAGATTTTGTTCAGGACATTATGAACAACTGCATCATTCATTACTGGGTGAAATAAGTATAATACCACCAGGATACCACACTAGGAGTGACATCTATTTCCCATTAAAATGTCAAAAATGAAACGCATACTACACGTGCACATGAAATGAACAGAATGCTTATTCAATGTATAACCTAAAAACTTACCTCTTTTACCTGCTTGTATAAAATCGGTAGTCAAGATAACTAGGGAGTGCAGCTGACTTATTCTCACCTTCATTTCCACTTTGAAATTCTGTGAACTTCCTCTCACTGAAAGTGGCCATATAGTTTCTCTTTAATGACTACAGTCTCTCTTTAACAAAAATGAATTATTCTTTGGGTTTTGTGTTCATTGAGTAGATGCAATGAGTGTTAGGGCCAACACCCTCAAAGGTGTTATCTCCCTGTGATCTCCTGAGCAGGCAGTACCCACCCCAGTCCCCAGCAAGTACTGTGTTCTCTGAAACCTTCTAAGAGAGAGAGGGGAGTGCAATTCAAGACCCTTCCTCCTCACGTAATTCTCAGCACAAGGAACTGGGCTGGAGGTGGGGTGGTATTAAGGACATAGTTAGCTGCAGTGATTTTTGCAACAAAGACAAGAAACAGCAGTCAGGAGAAGAAAAAAGCAAAGCCATTCCTTCAAGTAATTCCTGAAACAGAAATTTCAGTGATTTTAAGGCCAAGACCAAGACTGGTTTCAAGAAAAGGTTTTCCATTTAGGGTGACCACCCAAAGAAAAGAGCTGAAAAGGTCACATTGAAGTGAAAAAGCAAATTTGTTTAATCAGGTTTACTCCCCCTGAAAAAGCCTACGAAAACCTTAACAAACCTAACTGCAAAATTAAGACAGTGGAATATAACATTTTTATTCAATAAGTGCAATATTTGGTGATACTGTCCCACTCTATATGACAGATAGTGAGGGGCTATGGTACTGTGGGAGTCCCTGGGTAGTGCAGACAGTTAAAGCACTTGGCTGCTAACTGAAAAGCTGGGAGGTTTGAGTCTACCCAGAGGTGCCTCAGAAGAAAGGCCAGGCGATCAACTTGTGAAAACTTAACCACTGAAAACCCTATGGAGAGCAATTCTACTCTGAAACATATGGGGATGGCCATGAGTCAGAGTCAACTTGACAGCAACTGTTTTTTCCTTTTTATAAAAGTCGGAACTGACTCAACAGCAATGAGTTTGGTTTTTCTTTTTGGTGTATGGGGAGAAGAAAGAACCCTGGTGGTGCAACGGTTAAATGCTCAGCTGCTAACTGAAAGGCTGGCCATTCAAACCTACCCAGATGCTGTGCAGGAGGAAAGACCTGGAAATCTGCTCCCACAGAGATTACAGCCTAGAAAACCTATCGGGCAGTTCTACTTTGTCACGTGTGGTCCCTACGAGCTGGAATCAACTTGGTGGCAACTAACAACAACAACATGGAGAAAGTAAGAAAAATGGAAGGGAGGAAAAGATGAAGCCAGAAAATGGAGGGAAAAACAGAGTCAAGCAGAAGTGGAAAGATAAGAAGTTGGGTTGGGGGGAGACCAGTCATGGAAGGATGGGGGAAAGAGAAACTACAGCAAAGGCAGAAATACCAAGGAAAAAAGGGGAGTGGGAGAGAAACAGCCCCCTCCGTTTTGAGCTATAAGCCCACAGTTCTCCAGGCCCCATGGTTTGATACTTCAACTCTGGGTTTCAGAGACTGATCCCTTTCCCGCCTGGATTGCAGTACCCTCTTCACCATGCCTACCCAAACCCTAACCCTCCTTAATTCTAACCCTCTTTCAGAGGCTAACACAGCCTCTAAAGCCAGTCAATTCTGCCAGGCAGCTTTCTTCTACCACTCCACCCAGAGTGATCAATCTCTCTTTACACTCCAGGAGCACCCACTGACAAAACTTATTTGTCATTTGCTCTTCATCTTGTTAAGCAACAATTCAGGTATCTATGTCTTACCTCACCAATCACACTATACAACTCTGTAGGATGAAAACTTTGCTTCTTTGGATTCCTTACAACGGCCACTATGGAGCTTTGCATATTGTTGATATTCTCAATATTTATTATTGACTGGTGAAATGTTAGCCACTGTTCATAATATTTTAGATAACCAGTAGAAATAAAAACAAAGATGTTAATCTCAGTGATTAGGATACTCATTTACAACATTGTCCTCGAATTTTTTTAATTGACCTAGTTCTAACCAAGCTCCCAAAGCTATAAAAATAAATAATCTCATGGGTAAAGCAGAACTACAGAGTCAAAAACCATAAGAGGTTGGAAGGAACTTTTGAGACCCTTCCACTTCCATCATTTTGCCGAGAAAGGGAGGAACGTGGTATAATGAAAACAGCATGGGCTTTGAGGTAAAACCTAGGCTCAAACATGAGGTCTACCTCTCAGTGGATATGTGATCGTGGATTCTTTATTGAACCTCTCTCTGCCTGAAGCAGCTGCATCATTTAAAAAACAGTGATAATAATACTTGCCTTAAAACGTAACTGAATATAAGTGAGACAATTCATACCAAAGCATCAAGTATAGTAAATGACAAGTAGTGGGTTCAATGGCTACTTTGCTAGTAGATGGAATCTTTTAAGTACAGGGAGTATGTTCTATTTAACTTTGATTCTTTGGTGTCTAAAATACAGGTTAGTAATTCTCTTGTATGAGGAAATGAAGATCTAGAACTTGACCCCAAGGCCAAGAGCTAGGTGGAGTCTGGAGTCTGGATTGAGTTTCAGAGCTCATCTAAATCCAGTGATTCACAAAGTGTCATCTGAGGATTTCTAGGCATCCCCAAGACCTTTTCAGGGACCTGTGAGGTCTTCATGAGGCTGTTTTTTCTTCATATACTTCAACCAAAAGTAGGCTTTTTCCTTCAGGTACTTCAACCAAAACAACGTATCACAACCAACTGAAGGTAAGAAGCAGGCATGAGACTGCAACTCCCTTCTTGTAAGCCAAATGAAAAGGATTTATAAAAATGTAAAACAATTCAACTCTTCTAATCTTTTTGAGGATTTTGGAAAAAATAGTTATTTTTCATAAAAATATGTCATTTATGTTAATATGTAATGGGTTATTGTTATTTTATAATGAATTGATAATTATTTTTAAAGATTCCTGTTGAAATTTCTAACAGAATAAATATTGATGGATATAACTAACATAAACAAAAGCTCTTGGGGGCCTCAATAATTTTCAAGAGTGTTAAGGGGGATAATGAGAAGAAAAAGTTTGTGGACCACTGATTTGATCCAATTCCTTCAATCTGCAGAAGGGAAACAAAGGTTAGCGGAGTGAACTCCCTCACTTGACAGCATCAAGCTTCTGAGCAGCAAAAGACAGACCGGGCCTCAGCTTCAACAACAGAGCTTGAACTACCGTCATGGTATCAGAAAGAGAGGAAAACAGGTTTTGGTGAATTTATTTAAAATTTTCATCCTAAATCGAGCTTAAATTGCCAAAGTAAACAGAAAGAGGAGAAAACTTACTTCGAGAAACAATTCAAACTTTGAATCAAAGTTCCAGTTTTTCTGAGAATATTTTATTTCTCATGTGTATTTCTATACACTGGGCATATTCTCACCCATTTTAAAGCAGACCAAAAAACCCCATTGTCGATGAGTCAATTCTGAGTCATATAGCAACCCCATAGGGTTTCCAAGGTTGTAAATCTCTACGGAAGCAGACTGTCACACCTTTCTCCCGCAGAGCTGCTGGTGGGTTCAAACCACCGCTCTTTCAGTTATCAGTTGATCGCTTTAACCATTGCACCACCAGGGCTCCTTTTAAAGTATAACTTTCAAGAAAGATGATATATGATTGGTCAGTAAAGGTTCCAAATATATACAGTATCTGAAACCCCCTAATGAAACCAATATTGGCACCCAGTGTCTAACTGAAAAACCAAGTTCCAGAGTCAATGTAGAAGCCTCGATTTAGCTGAAAAGGTCTGAGCTTTGGACTGAGGTAGACCTGGGTTCTAACCTCTAAGGCTTGGTCTCCTCATCTTTAAAAGAAGGACAATAATTTTACACCTCACAGAGCTGTGAGGATTCAGTAAGATAAAGTGTTCAAGATAGTGTTGAGTACAATGCCTTTCACAAGCTTTCAGCATCTGCTCATAACTCTTCAAATCCCTCCTCTAAACTTCTAGATTATGACTTACTTTTGGGCTGCAGTGTCAATGTAAATGGAAAGTGACATAACGCTTGTGGCAAAAAGGCAATCCTGAGTTTATAAACTGTTAATTTTATTGAGGTGGTGTCAATTCCAAGGTAGAGGGGAACAGATGATGGGCCATGTTACACAAAAGTTACTGCACCTGCAAAGAAGTACGCTGGCTTGGGAAACACTCTTACTGCTGCACGAGTGACCTAGATACACAGGTGTGCTTTAATAAAAAGGTTGAGTGTCTTCAAAAAATGACCTTTTTAAAAAATTTTTCCCCTCTCTCTTCTGCCTTTTTCTTCCAGAAAAGTATCGATCCCAGGACCCAATGAAAACTAAATAACCTCTTCAGAGCCCTCCAACACACAATTCTATTAAACTAGCTTAAGGTTTATGGGCAGAAGTGGGGGATAAAGTACCCAAACCATTTCCCATGTGTAATACAGTAAAAATGGGTAGTCATGTGGCTCAGCTATGTTCCAGAAGTGCCTAAAGACACAAGTTCTGAAAACACTCTATATATTAAGATGCATTCAAGTGTGTAGCCTTCTTTCAACCCAGAGAGGCAGCATCAAAGATACCATCTTGTATCTTGTATGTCAAGTGAGTGTGCCTGAAACTCTCCTTAGTTTTGTAATTGACTGATACGGATATTCCTTGCCTCTTGCCTCAATCCTGCGATAGAATCACTCTGTCGAAACTCATTTTTCTCTATCAAATTTTCCATAAAGAAATTCACTCTAGTGATTTTATTTTGTATGGAAAAGAAAAATATTTTTAGCTGAGGAGACCAAAGTCCTTGAGCACTTTACCTGAAGTAACAAGCAATATGCTACTATTAGCCACATGAAGCCTTCTAAAGATAACATATGATCTTATACTGTTTTTAACTTCATTCAAATAAAAAACAGCTCCCTCCAGTTAGCCAGAGTAAAGCTTGGATACATTTCTTGCATCCTTAAAACTCTAACTGATCCCAGTAGAGCTGTACACAGCTTAAACAGTTCACTGTGCTTGTGGTCTCACATTTGCTTTGCTTTAATTTCATATCATACTAGCAACTGCCCAGCCTCATTAACTCCTTAGGAAATTTCTGAACTATAATACAAGAAACACCACGCAAGAAATATTAATATACAGCAGTGTTCTTGAAGTAAAACTTTAATGGAAGTCTCCAGAAATGAATCCTATTAAGTTCATATGCTAAGCCCAAAAGACATTGTAAAGTAAATCTACATTTGAAATACTGTTTCTGGTCATTGTGTTAGAAAGAGTACTGATTAATAAACCAATAATTATGGAGCACCCTTTTGGTAGACACTATGGATAATTTCAAAAAGAATATACTCTCTGTCATCTAGGAGTTTACAGGGTATGTGAAATAATAAATGTATACAGAACACACAAAAAGCACCAACCGATATAGCCAAAAAGAAAAAAAAAAGTCTATGAAGAGTTTGGGAGGAAAAGTCACTTCTGCTTTTGGTGGTAAGAAAAGTCTTCAGAGAGGAGGTGTCTTTTGGGGTGAGCTCGAGGGAAGGGGAAGGCAGACGACAGGAGAAAACAAATGTTAGAAGAGGGTCACACGTAAAATAGCAGGCTGGAAAGGCAGCACTGGAAAGAGAACTAAGAAATGGAGAAAGTTAATTTGACTGGTGTGGGGTTTATGCAGAGAAGCAGCAAGAAATAATGCTGAAAATAGCATTTTAAAATTAGTTAGTTCATCAAGCACTTACTAACGGCAGGCATTGTTCTAGGTGCAGGCAGTGCAGAGGTCAACCACAAGGGCCAAGTTCCTGCCTGCCTCCAGCCTACCTTATGGGGCAGGAGACCTACTACGGGGTAAATAAACAGGTAATATAATGGCGAGGGACTCGGTGAAGGGATCTACTCTAGATCTGTGGTCAGGTAAAGTCTCTCTGAAGAAGGCATATTCTGAGCAGAAAGAAAAGGTGCAAAAAAGCCATCCTCCTGCAGAGGAAAGAACAAGCGTAAAGAGCCTGAGACAAGAATGAGCTTGGATCCATCAAAGCATTAAAAGGTGTCCAGGATGGCCAATCAAGGGTTACTAGTAAACCCTCTGAAGGAATTCAATAGAACTCCATCCTACTATTGTAAATACCACTTTCTTTGTATCATGTTATCTGAACCATCTTCCTTGGAGATACAGTGGGAGGAATTTCCCCGCAATGCTCCTTCATTTGTTCCCTATTTCACCCACCTACCCACCCACTGCCAGAGTGTGAGCTGCATGAGGGAAGGGAATTTTGCCTGTTCTGTTCACTGTTGTATTTCCAATGCCTAGAACAATGCTTGGTACATTGAAGGTGCTCAGTAAATACTGACTGACCAAATAAATGAAAGGATGGTTTGAATGATCATCACTTACCGCCTTCTCCTGAGAATGGCCCAAAATGAGAGGTAAGGTTAAGTGAAAAGGAAGAGGAGACAGCTTCAGAAGTGACTTAGAAAGTCTACCTACAGTTTTAGTCTTAAATTTACACCACTCTCTGCAGTGTTTTAATCATTCCCGGGAAAAGGCAGTTCCTGTCTTCTGCTTGCTCAGTTTAGCAACTTCTGTCTAAGTGTGAGCACAGCAGTAACTCAGAAGCAGCAGCCACACCAAGTTACCCCATGTCTTCAGAAACTCCCTCACTCTTGCTTCCTTGGCAGCGATTGGCTGGGACTTCTCACTCCAATCCTACTTCTTTCCACTAAGCTAGGTTGCTAAAGGGGAAGAAATGCTGTAAAAAAAAAAAGAAGAGAGGGAAATACCTCTTGTTTTGGGGGACTGTGCCTACCTTTTCTCTGTCTCCACATATAACTGAATGATCATTTCTTGTTCACAGTTTATAACATTTCTTCAGGTCCCACTGCACCTTCCCCCAAACCAAAACCTGCTGCCATCAAGTCAGTTCTAACTCACCAGTGACCATATAGACCAGAGTAGAACTGCCCCATAGTGTTTGCAAGGAGCAGCTAGTGAATTCGAACTGCTGACCTTTTGGTTAGCAGCTGACCTCTTAAACAGTGGGTCCTTTATATCCTACCTTGGTGTAAAAGGAAGATAATTCCCTTCTAAAATACTTTCTGCCCTTTGTAGACTAGGATTCACCATCTTCTACTTATGATATAGCTTTTCTTTATTCAGGGGTCTCAAACTCAACTGTTTTCACGGGCCAGACATGAGTGATGAGGGTCAGGTGTAAAACGGCAGCAGTGATGGGGACTCCGGTGAAACAGCGCCTGTGCCCTCCAAAGCGGGAGCTGCCACTGTGGCCCCACAAAGTGATCAGAATACTCTGCTACAGATGTTGGCCCTCTACTGCTGGTACATGGCCTGGACAGCCACTTTCTAATGGGAACATAAGGCATAGAAGGAGAACTTTTCGTCTATTTAAAGTTTATTCCCTTATATATCAATCTTATATTCATCCAGAAATAAAACACAATGGAAGTCTCAGAAAGCTGCTGTTTTTCATTGACAGGAAAAGAGGTGTGTGGTCTGTGTGTGCGTGCGTGGAAGTGTGTCACAGAGAGATATTATGGGGTGGGGAGGGAGAGGGAGGAAGACAAAGGAGGAGGAAGGTGGGAAGGAGGAGAAGGAGAGAGAGGTCAGGGATGGGAAACTACAGAAACTCACAGGATAGTTTCCCGGTGAGCAAAGGGGAAGTCAGGAATCCTAATCTGAAACAAGTAGGAAGGGAAGCAGGTTATGGGTAGAGGAGGAAAACCAAAAGGAGCCACTGAAGGGGAAAGTGGCCTGGGGACCAGGCTCATCTACTTCATCTGGCTCCTCTCACCGGGAATTCTGTCCCTCATCCTCACTGGCCCCAACCCTGCTGCAGCAAGGGTCCAGGCACAGAAGCGTCCTCTAGAGCCTCAGTAATATTAACTGCCGCACGTGGAGGACAGGGCAGGGCTTGTCCCATTATAACTCCAACTGCCACTGGCCTCCAGGAGGAGGGTCTGGTCCTAGACTAAAGGATAGTGCTACAGGCTTCTGAAAACACAGCCTCTATATGCTAGGCCTACTGGAGCCCATGGGTGGTGTCAACAGTTACATGCTTGGCTTCTAATCCAAAGGTTGGAGGTTCCAGCCCACCCACAGGCACCTCGAAAGAAAGGCCTGGTGATCTATTTCCAAAAACTCAGCCATTGAAAATCCTATGGAGCACAGTTCTATTCTGACACACATGAGGTTGCCATGAGTCAGACTAGACTCAACGGTGACTGCTTACTTACTGGGTTATTGAAGCTTTAGGAATGCTAGTTACAGTGGGACCCTAAGAGCACTGTGCTGCTGTGTGTGGGCTGTGTGGTCCAGGAGAGCCCCTCACTAAGGACTACTGCACTAGCACATTGATCTGCCAGCTGGGAACACAAACGAGACAGGCAACACTTCATAAAAACATGACATGAAATAACTGATAACTGGATTGTACACTTTCTACTGGTGCTGCCACCACATAGCCAGGGCTTATTAAGACTGAGGACAGTGTGGGTTGAGTTCACCTTCCTCACTAATTGGCTAATACCTCGAGTCCCCTCAGAAATGTCTCGCTTTTGTTCTCTCTAACCAAAGTGCTCTCAACTAAGAAAATAAAAGGTTCATAACTATGAAGATAGTAAAAGATTACCCCAATTTTCTTCCCCGTTGGGCTACTACTTGAAACAATATAAAAATTCCTTTAAATAGACTTTTAATTTTAAAATATTTGCAAGACTTAGAACAACAGCATGACACTGAACTTCATTTCAGAAAAAAAAATTTGGAAGAAATTTCATTACAGGCTTAAATGGGTGTTTTAATATGTGTACTGAATTGATAAGAAATTTGAATACTTGCAGTGATCTGTAGCAATATATGACAAGCTGTTTCAAGATAAAATTGAATAATTAATCATTTAATACCTATTTGAAAAGTTTTGAGTTTATAATAAGAAAAGTTCTAAGCTAATTTAAAGTATTAACTCATATCTTCACACCTAATGTTTAATAAAAAACCAAAAAGGATGTTTGCCTTAATTATTTCTACTTCCCACCTTTCTTCTACCTCCAGAAAAGCTAATGCATATATGAAGAATAAGATCTTTGGGAACTTTTAGATTCATTTCACAGTTGAAGGCAAAGACAAATGATCAGCTATTAAAGTTTTATTTCTTTTAAACATATTAATGCCTTTGTTGGAGTCCCTGGGTGGTGCAAATGATTAATGCATTCGGCTGCTCACCAAAAGGTTGCCGTTTCAAGCTTACCCAGAGGTGCCTTGGAAGAAAGGTCTGGCAATCTACTTCTGAAAAATTAGTCACTGAAAACTCTATGGAGCATGGTTCTACTCTGACTCATGGGGTCACATGAGTCGCAGTGGACTCGACTGCAACTGGTTAATGACTTTGGTAATGAAAACAATGCATTCCAACATCACACTGCTTTAATGTAAGCTCCAGCCCCCAAATTTGAAATGATAGTTCTTAAAGCTCCTTAGAGACTGAGGGATTAATGGATTGTTTGGTTCATTTATTCAGCAAATTATTTATGGAGTACTTACTATGACCCAAGCATAATGTCAGGTGCTGGAAATTAAAAAGGATTAAGAGATAGTCGGTGACTTCAGTGAGGAGGTCCAATGAAACGGGGAGGGAGACGGTCACCTAAGAGAGTTGCCAAAGCTGTGTCAGAGGGGGTGTGAAATTGTGGGGGTTAGTGGGAGAGTGAGCGAGGATCACACCAGCCACATCACCCTGAAATGAGCAGCACACATCACTCCCTTCCACAAAATGCTAGGTGGCGTCCCTCACTTTGGTGGAAGGGAATGGAAGCACAGGTAATGGCTCAAGGACAGTGCAGGGACATGTTCAGGAGACACAGATGTCACAGGTATTTGCAGGTAATGGGTGAGGCATGTTTCATGGTTCGCATCTCACTGGGGTTGCAATTGGTGGCTGTACCTTCCTCCTGAAACCGTCTTTTTCCTTGGGTTCTGTGGCACAACATTCTCCTGCCTTTCCTCTTTTAATTACCACCTCTATAAATGAGTTCAGAGCCCCGGTGGTGTAGTGGTTAAGAGCTACATCTGCTAACCAAAAGGTCAGCAGTTCAAATCCACCAGACACTCCTTGGAAACCCTATGGGGCAGTTCTACTCTATCCTATAGGGTTGCTATGAGTCAGAATCAACTAGACAACAAGTTTTTTTTTTTAAATGAGTTGGAGCCCTGGTGGCACAGTGGTTAAGAGCTCAGCTGCCAACCAAAAGGTCGTCAGTTTGAATCCACCAGTTGCTCCTTGGAAACCCTGTGGGGCAGTTCTATTCTGTCCTATAGGGTCGCTATGAGTTGGAATCAACTTGATGGCAATGGGTATAAATGAGTTCAAAATTTATATCTTCATCCTGGCCCTCTCTTTAAACTTCTGACCTCTATAAACAACTGCCTATTTAATATCTCCTATTGGGTGATGTTTAAAAGGAAATAAAGCTTAGTATGTTCAAAACTATTCAAAATGTCCTCACGCTTTCACTTCCCTTGCTCCCTACCTTACCACGCCCTTCCTGGCACCTGAGGCAGAGTCCTGGAGTCATCCTTGACACTGACTTCTCCCTCCCCTACAATTCCTAACAACATCTAATCCACCGGCAATTACTGCCAATTTCACCTTCTCATGGTCTTTGCATTTCTCTCCATTCCACCGTTACTACCGGAGCCCAAGCTTCTACCTTCCCTCACCTGGATTTCCCTCTCAGCCTTCTATCTGGTCTTCTGCATCAGCTCTGACTCACTTCCAGGCTATTTTCCTTCCTGCATTCAGAGGCATCTTTTTGGGAAACAAATCTCGAAATGTTATCCTGTTATGGACTGAACCATGTTCCCGAAAAAGTTACGTTGAAGTCCTAGCCCCTGTACCTGTGAATGTGACCTTGTTTGGAAAATGGTTTTCTTTTATCATCAGCTAAGTTAAACAAGGCCAGACAGGAGCAGGGTCAATCGTAATCCCTTCTGAGTGGTGTTTTATAAAGGGAGAATAGATGCAGAAACAGAGTCTCACACGGAAAGACAACACGTGAGGATCCACCTAGAAACCAAGGAATGTCTACAAGCCAACGGAACACCCAGAGCTCCCAGAAACTGAAGGGGACAACGAAGGATCTTTGCTGGAGCATTCAGAGAGCGCATGGCCCTGCCTAGACCCTGAATGTGGACTTCTAGCCTCCAGAACTGTGAGAAAATAAATTTCTGTTGTTTAAAGTCACCCACTTCGTAATATTTTGCTACTGCAGGCTGTCATGGATTGAATTATGTCTCCCTAAAAATGTGTGTATCAATTTGGCTGGGCCATGATTCTCAATATTGTGTGGTTGTCCTCCGTTTTGTGATTCTAATTTTATGCTAAACAGGATTAAGGTGGGATTGTAACACCCTTACTAAGGTCACATCCCTGATCCAAGGTAAAGGGAGTTTCCCTGGGGTGTGGCCTGTACCACCTTTTATCTTACAAGAGATAAAAGGGAAGCAAGCAGAGAGCTGGGGACCTCATACCACCAAGAAAGCAGTGCCAAGAGCAGAGTGTGTCCTTTGGACCAGCGGTCCCTGCACAGAAGCTCCTAGTCGAGGGGAAGATTCATGAGAAGGCCGATAAGAAAGAGAAAGCCTTCCCCTGGAGCTGACGTCCTGAATTTGGATTTTTAGCCTACTTTACTGTGAGGAAATAAACTCTTTGTTAAAGCCATTCACTTGTGTTATTGCTGTTATAGCAGCACTAGATGACTAAGACACAGGCCTAGGAAATTAAATACACCCCACTGCTTAGAACACTTAACCACGTTCCCATTGCTCTCAGGAAAAAGAATCCAGCCCCTGATGGGGCCTCCAAAGCCTACAGGATCTGGCCTCTAGCTCTGCTCCAGCCTCCTATGTTCCCCTCCATTCCCACTGCTCAGGCTGCACCGCCTTCCTCTCACTTGTTTGAAGGAGCTATGTCCCTTCCTGCCACTGGGCCTCTGGACATGCTAATCCCCCAGCTTCTATCAATTTTCCTCCCCTTATCCTTCCTTCACCTGATGGCGCTTACTCATTCCCAGGGAAGTCTTTCTTGACTAGATCAATTCCTCCCAAACCACTTCACCTTTCAGTATTTACTACAATTATAATTTTACTTACAAGATGCTTTGTCTCCTTCATGAGACTGTATGTTCCAGGAGACAGGGACTGTATCTCCCCCCCCACCCCCTTATTATTTTAAGACCACTGCCTAGAACATTGCTAGCAGTTAATAAATATTCATTGAATAAATGCAGGATGAAGCACACATATGCACTCTGATTTTACTTGCAGGTCATCCTCTGTAACTTGGTAGTTTCCCTAAAAAATACAGGCTCTATCACAGCACCTCACACTGAGCTCTATTTATTGATGTAGTTTGACCAAAAAGCTATATTTAATTTCCAAATGCTTCCTGGGAGTAGTCTACTCCTATGAAAAATGCAGCCCTGCTTTGTTCCTTCCAGTGGAGAGAAAACCTAAAAAAGGCTGGATTGGAGTTGAGGACAAAAGTTTTAAGAACAGGGAAAAAAAATTTTGTTCCAATAATTATGTAGTATCATAACATTTAACTATGTGAGGCATTAGCAACCAGTTTTTGCTGTTGTTGCTTCCATGTCGTCTCCATCCCTATTTTCCAGAACAGACAAATGCATACAAAGGTTTAGGTAACCTCTTCTTTTTTTAGTTTCTTATCACTGTTGAGTCAGTTCCAACTCATAGTGACCCCATGTACAACAGAACGAAACACTGCCCACTCCCGTGCCATCCTCACAATCATTGTTATCTTTGAGCCCATTGTTGCAGCCACTGTGTAAGGGTCTTCTTCTTTTTCGCTGACCCTCTACTTTACCAAGCATGACGTCCTTCTCCAGGGACTAGTCCCTCCTGAGAACATGTCCAAAGTATGAGAGACGAAGTCTCACCATCTGTCTTAGTTATCTAGTGCTGCTATTACAGAAATACCACCAGTGGATGGCTTTAACAAACCAAAGTTTATTCTCTCACAGTCTAGGAGGCTAGAACTCTGAATTCAGGGCACCAGTTCCGGGGGAGGCTTTCCCTCTCTCTGTTGGTTCTGGAGGAAGGTCCTTGTCATCAATCTTCCCAGATGTAGGAGCTTCTCAGCACAGGGACCCTAAGTAATAAGGACACGCTATTCTCCTGGCCCTTGTTTCTTGCTAGTATCAGATCCCCATGTGTCTCTGCTGGCTTCTCTCTTTTATATCTCAAAAGAGATTGACTTAAGACCCAACCTAATCTTGTAGATTATGTCCTGCCTCATTAACATAACTGTCTCTAATCCTGCCTCATTAACATCATAGAGGGGTTTACAACATACAAGAAAATATATCAGATGACCAAATGGTGGGCAATCACACAATACTGGGAATCATGGCCTAGCCAAGTTGACACACATTTTTGGGGGACACAATTCAATCCATTAACACCGTTCTTGCTTCTAAGGAACATTCTGGCTGCACTTCCTCCAAGACAGATTTGTTTGTTCTTATTATTTCTTATTTCTTTCTCAAACTCTGTTATTGCTGGGTGCCACTGAACCTACTCCCACTCATCGTGACCCCAATGTGACAAAGCAGAACTACCCCATATGTCATGGTTTGAATTATGTCACTCAAAAATGTGTATATCAGTTTGGCTGGGCCATGATTCCTGGTACTGTGTGATTTTCCTATATGTTGTAAATCCTGCCTCGATGATGTTAATGAGGGAGGATGGGTGGCAATTGTGTTAGTAAGGCAGAACTGGATCTACAAGACTGGATTGTGTCCTGAGGCAATCTCTTGTGATATAAAAGACAGAAGTCAGCAGAGAGACAGGGGGATCTCATACCATCAAGAAAGCAGTGCCGGGAGCAGAGCGTGTCCTTTGGACTGGGGTCCCTGTGCAAAGAAGCTCCTAGTCCGGGGGAACACCAAAGAGAAGAAGGCCGACAGAGAGAGAAAGCCTTCCCCTGGAGCTGACGCCCTGAATTTGGACTTTTAACCTACTTTGACTGTGTGGAAATAAACTTCTCTTTGTTAAAGCCATCCACTTGTGGTATTTCTGTTGCAGCAGTACTAGATGACTAAGACCAAATGGTGGACAATCACACAATACTGGGAATCATGGCCTAGCCAAGCTCACACACATAGGATCTTCTCGGCTATAACCTTTACAGAAGCAGGTCGTCAGGTCTTTCTCCTGTGGAGCTGCTGGGTGGGTTTGAACTGCCAACCTTTTGGTTTGCAGCCCAGTGCTTAACCATTTGTACCACCAAGGGCTCCTTCCAAAAATGCTATAATGACATTAATTACGCCAAACATCAAATATAAGGTACTTTCCCCTAAGTTTCGTTTTCAAAGAATTCTTTCAATTTTGCACTTTTTGGGAACCTGTGCATTGTGTTTAGACACAATTAAAAGTTAATAGATGTACTAAGAAGATTAAATGGATCATTCAAATTTCCGTAAAGACAAAATCAAATGCAGGCACACTAAATGGTACTAATAGAGATTCTAATTTACCCACAAACTCTTTTAAAACAAGGACCCTCCTTAACTATTTTTTATCTTGGTTTATAGAACTTATTTTAAAACAGACTTATTCTTTGATAATATCAGCTGATTATGGAGGAAAAGAAATAAATTAAAATATGCATATCAGTTGTCTGGCTTCCCTTCACATTTTTGGTGAAAATGCATGCAGTACTATCATTCTTTTTGAAACGTTTCCAAAAGAGAGGTCACTTTGAGAACCAACAACCAATGGTCCTAATTCACCCTGGGACTAAAACTGTCCTTGTGGTACACCACATTTGGGCAAACTGGTATTCTTAGGTGAGCTGCTTCTGAGGTATCTTGGCACTATGTGTCTGCTTTTAATTTTCTGCAGGGCTTTTCTTTTATCACCCGTCTATTTCTCATCTGCCTCTTGCCCTACTGAATCCTCTATTTTCATATCTGTAGGGAGAGCCATCTGGTAGATTACAGCTGTGGTTACTGTCATAATTCAAATGCGCCTTCTAATCTGAAGCATTCCTTGACCCAACAATTATGAAAAAGCACCATGGATGGAAACATAAATGAAATGTGTAAATGGTGAATGCCAACAGTATCAAAATGTAAACTTAAAATAGGAAGGAATTCATGATTAGAGAAAAATCTATTTCAGTTCTTTCAATCTTTCTAAATGCAACATAAAACTAAAAATGTTTAACTACAGAACAACATTTTGGCTTTTTTATGATTGCAAAGACGGGTAATTATGATTGTCATGAAAACACACTGAGCAGCTGTATACTGTTAACAAAAGAACCACTATATGAACGCTTGCAAAAACTGGCACTTTATACATTCACACTTCCTAGAAATTAGATAGTCTTCCCAACTGGAGTAGATACCAAAAGAGAGACTGCTTTCTATTAACTGTGGCTATGCACCAGTTCAGTTCTCAGAGCCAACTGGATCATCTTTCTTTTGGGACAATTCCCACATAATAATACAAACACACACACACACACACAGATTTATATATACTCATAATATGCATTAAAATTCTGTAAAAACTAATTTTCAATTTTTCAAACTATATATTTTTTAACTGTTCAAAGAATTACAGTATCAGTAGATTCTTTCACAAAGGTACATCTGTTCAGAAATCATAAAAAAAGCATAATGAATAACTCTTCAGTTTATTTTATGAACGCTAATTAATAGATACTTACTCATTAAAGACTAAGTCTGGTGCAAAATAGAGAAATTGGCTGTTCGTATGTTTGTACGATCTCCAGCTCAAGGCAAATGATGATAGACACATCCAAGAATACTGGATTAGGGTAATTTGGTCCTCAAGAGGCAAGTTTTTAAATCCTGAAGAACAGAACAATTAATCACAGAAATACACTTAGCATTTAAGTACATCCCAGGAAGAAGCTAGTTAAGTCAACTCCAAATAGCCACCTTGCCCTAAAAGACTCAAATGGATTCAACAGTCATTTACAGAGCACCCACCATGGTCTGGCCTATTCAAGGTTTCATTTTAAATTCACCCTAAATTCTCAAGGACACTGAGCTGCCAGGGCAAACTAAAACTGGAAGTTCAGTTAGAGTTTCAGCATGGATGATGATTTAAAACCCTTGGTCACACTGAAAGAATTATGTATTTACCTGTACAATTTGTTTCACTAAAATCAAGTGTAATTTAATAACTGTTAACACCTGCATATCTGCAATAATGGTGGAAGATTTTATCATGAGTTTGTGGTGGCTAAAAAAATATTATTCAGTGCTTCTCATAGTCCAGGATGACAGTAGACTTCAACAACATTCTGAAGTAGAATAAGCATCCTGGACACCTGACCCCCACCCTTCCCAAAGTCTTCCTTTTTGGGCTTTGAGCCCTTCTTTTGTTCCTTTTCTCACCCCTTATATTCCCAGTGGCACAGTCTTGGTGGCACAGTGGTTATGAGCTCAGCTGCTACCCAAAAGGTAGGCAGTTCGAATCCACCAGCCGCTGCTTGGAAACCCTATGGGGCAGTTCTGCTTTGTCCTATAGGGTCGCTATGAGTCGGAATCAACTGGACGGCAACAAGTTTGGTTCATATTCCTAGCGGCATCATGTTACTCTCTCTGTAGAGTTTCACCTGGGTAAGCTCCTCTTTAAGGAATCAATCACTGGAGGCTTCACCAATCTTTTTTCTTATGGCTACTGGTTGATGATAGGTAACCTAAGGAACTGCTTTGGATTAATGAATTTATGGGATAATGTCAGATCAATTCTAAGTTGTGTTTTTGTAGATTTCCAGTTCCAACTGCTGTCAAATCGACTCTGGCTCACGGCAACCCCATGTGTGTCAGATTAGAAAAGTGCTCCATAGGGTTTCAATGGCTGATTTTTCATAGCAGATCTCCAGGCCTTTCTTCCAAGGTGCCACTGGGTGGACTTGAAACTTCAAACTTTCAGCTAGAGGCTGAGCATGTTAACCATTTGCACCTCCCAGAGACTCCTTTTGTAAATTAATAGGGGCCTTATATAAAAACAAAAAGTCCTAAAGACTACAAAAATGACTAAAGTAGGAATTTTATGTACGATTAAAACAGCTGAGATGATATTTTTTTGACAGGGTCTCTTACGTGGTTAAGAGCTCCGCTGCTAACCAAAAAGGTCGGCAGTTTGAATTCACCAGCTGCTCCTTGGAAACCCTATGGGGCAGTTCTACTCTGTCCCATAGGGTCGCTATGAGTCAGAATCCACTTGACGGCAACCGGTTTGGTTGGTGTGGTTCTCTTATAACTTACTTGATAGGCTTGGCTTACTGGGCCTATGCTTAGATTAGCCCTGATTATATGGGCTCAGCTTGTGCACTCACAAATATAATGTTATTTTATCTTACTAATATTCTTGGGATGAAATTTTCCATTTCAGTCATCAACGTAAGAGATACATGCATCATATTAACAACAGGACACTTTACTCTGTATTCTCAGAAGAAATTAGCAATATTAACCAGATTTTTCCTACACACTTGATCAATTTGATACCAATTTAAAAATGTGTATCAGGATTTAATGGAAAGCCATCTACAATAGTACTTTTGGATATGGTGAAGTATGTTGCCCTGAACTGTTCAGGTCAGGATGCAGACCATGAAAGAAGAGGCTGTCTTACCTGGAAGTACCTTCGCCCACTTCACGACTTGAATCATCTGTTTGCCTGCTAAGCGGTTTAGAGTGGAGAGCAGATTTTCCGCTGTATCTGGTTTTGAGCTGTCATAGCCTGCATATACAATTTCGGGTTCGATGTTCTCAAGGACCATAGCAGGGGAAGGTGTAAGTGCTCGTGAAATTGTGGACATCTGAGGGACCAGCGCGGTGTTCACCGAGGGCTCTGTTGCGGGAGCGATGTATGTTGTCCCCTCCTCAGGACTCTGGGGTGGCGGGGGTGGAGGGGGTCGCTGCTGTTGCGGTGGCTGTTCCTCATGAATCCCTTTTAACTTGCCCAACTTCTTTGACTTCCGAGCTGTTAAAAAAAAAAAAAAATATATATATATGTATATATATAAATGATAAGGCAAATTAAAATTATGTTTGGAATACATGAGTTAAATTTCAATCAAACATTGCCTTATATTGCATACAACACACTTTTCTTCTAAAGAGGTCTTCTTATACCAATAGGAGCATTGCCTTTTAAATATTTTTCTAAAAGAAAATGTACACAGTCCAATTTTTATTACTTGTGATGTAGGAGAGCAAATTCCTCCTTCCCTTAATTCATGCTACCAATCTTCACTGCATGTCTGAGAGATACTCTATAGGCTGCACAGGAATCTAGCTAGTCATCTTCAGTAAGATCTAGCCTTATACTTTCTCTTCAACAAGTTTTCAGCCTAGTGGGGGAGATACGAAATGTATCACAAAATTGTATTGTAGGGCGGATAGAAATAAGGTACCATAAAAATGATAATAGCTAAAATTTTCAGAATGTATACTAATACCAAGCACTGTTGTAAAGACTTTAACCAATTTTTATGGGTAGGTAGTATTCGGATTCTCAGTTTATAACGAGGAAATTGAGACCAGAGAGGTTAAAAAATCTGTCCAAGATCACACAGCCAGTATACGTGAAACACAGATGAAGAGTTCAGAGAAAGGACAAATTACTTCATATGTTAATAAATTACATATGTCACAACTAAATATGACATGAGCTAATAACTCCCACCCATTATCCACCAAAGAGCTGTCAACAAGGATGGCCTGATTGAGTTTATTATCTTAATGGTGTCTCTGTTCCCTCAAATTAGGTTTCCCTGGTCCCTTACCTGTGCCTCTTTGGTGCTTATCTACCACTCTCCATGTTGTTGTCCATGAGCAGTCGCTCACTTAAGCATGGTATTTTACGCACGTGCAACTAGCCCCACGCTCCCAGGTACAGCGGGAACTGCTGAAACACAAAGACTAGGTGTTCCTCCTCTTTTACAGGCCACCCCGCTAGCAGGACCTTGGAAATACTACACTCAGAGAAAATGATTCATAGATTCCTGCTGAATAAATGGGAGAGCAATCAACCTTAAAGCAACCGCTGCAAAAAGAGGGAAGAAATTAATTCCAAATTGGAGAGTAACAAGTGAATCTACAAGAATAATCACACAAACAAAAAATTCAGGTCTAAGTTATACCAACACACATCCTCTCTCTCTCCCTAAAATCTGTCCTACTCTCCATTTTTTAATAAAACTGAACAATTTACATACTATATAGTCTACAAGTGAAAAATATCAAAATACTACATAGGAATTCCACTTTAGATTTTTTTAGGAGGTCACATTATTTACAACTAGGATGATCAAATGTTCGGATTTACCCAGTACAGTCCTGGTTTATGCTTGTTTTCCTAGCATGATTACCAGTATTATTCTGCTCACTCCCAAAAGTGCCCCATTTTGGACAATAATGTACTCATCTTAATTAAATCTAAAAAATAATCATGAACTTTAATAGCAATTGCTGTTTTCCCACATTTCTCTCAAGGGCTCTTAAAATAGATAATGGATAAACGAAAGGATGGGGAGGGATGTGGGGGCTGTGGGAGAGGTGGATGGGTAGATGGACAGACAATTGGAAAACGGATGAACAAACAGAAAAGAAAGCTCAGTGCCAAACTGAACTTCGGCTGCGGTAATAACTTACCTTGCAATTGTAAGGCTTTCAGTTTATTTTAAAATTCTTAAGCAGACACCTTAGGCTTCCCCTAACAGATGTGGGGGAACTCAGAGGATACAAACTTAACCTAGATTCATGCCACAGTAATCAACTTGATTTTAAAAATAACCATTCATGTTTACAATTATGGTCATCAATATTTATCTAAGAAAACTCTGCCAGTTCAGATAAAAGACAAGACACCATATAATATCTTCTACAAATTTTCAAGTATTGGAACTGGGCACAAGAGAAATAAGGCATAATTCCTGTCTTTATAGAGTTCAAAATTAGCAAAACAATTCTAAATTTCCATTATTTCATTTATTTATAGACTCTTCTTCAATAAAAGATGGAAGCAGAAAAATGTGATTTTCAGAACTGTTTCAAAGAAAAGTCAGATGTATGCTGTTCTTGTACACTAAAGGGAAGCTGCTGCCAAGGTACTGCCCGACAGTGCTGAGCAGATAGTAGGTAACCAAGATGGTTCTGATGAATGAGTGAACAAATAAAAGAAGAAATACTCAGCAAAGTGCCTCAAAAACTAGGGAAAATAGAGAAAAAGAAAAGAACCAAATACCTAAATAATTCAAAATGGCAGTCAATTGATAATTCATGGAGAGTTTGAGAAAACCCTTAATTACATGAATTTGTCATTTAGGTAATTAGATACCTGGGCCAGCTTCTGCATCACACAGACTCACCCTAAGCCTCAACGGATTCATCTGATAAACTGGGATGCTGCTGCTCCCCTCTCCAATCTCACAGAAGACTAAATGCATACGACAAATGAAAACATGCTGAACATCATTACCAACATCTGAAATAATATTTCAATGTTACTTTCATTCTTTCCTATAATTTTGTAAATAGTAAAAATATTCTAATTCATTAAAATGTTCTCTTCCCCATAAAACAGTATGTGTACTGTTTACGAGAAACTATTTGTTCTGTAAACCTTCACCTAAAGTACAATAAAAAAAATTATAAAAAAAATGCTCTCTTCCTTTATAAGACAACAGCTGATAAGAACCATAATTTGACTAGAAACAGTCAACTGTAATATTTTCAAATTTTATTAAACGTGGTATTTGCTTGAAAATTAATTATAAAATTAGTATTTGTTTTAGGCCTTAGGCCTATGATGCTGTGTTTATTCTCATGGCTGATTTAAAGTCAGTGCTATGAAATATCATGAAGAGGAATGTTTAATATTTTCTCTAGCATTTATATACAAGGCTGTGGCCTGTAGCATAACCTATTGAGCAGATTATCAATATTACTTTTAGCATTTCAGTTACATTTAGCTTTATGCCGTGATTCTGTGAATATACGTAGGGCATCTGGAACTGAGTAATAATCTACATTTATTTAAACAGCTCGAGGTAATACATATCTTAGTGTACAGATTCTTTAAGCATATTCATTCAGTATCTTTTCTAAAAGCATAGGGCTTCTGATTACATCATTAATCATACTTAGCTGCCTTTCCAAAACGTGTGAAAATTTTATATTCTTCTAATACACGCTGTGTTCTGATTTTAAGCTCCTCAAAGTTGGTGAAAATGCCTATGTATTCCTTCCTATAAGGGCCCTGGTGACGCAATGGTTAAGTGCTTGGCTACTAACGAAATATTGGCAGTTCAAATCCACCAGCAGCTCTGTGGGAGAAAAGACCGGGCAATCTGCTCCTGGAAAGATTACCACCTAGGAAACCCTATGGGGCAGCAGTTACACTAGGTCATAAAAAAAAAAAAAAAAATCCTCTTTGCTGTCAAGTTGACTCCAACTCATAGCGACTCTAAGTTGACTCCAACTCATAGAGACTCTATAGGACAGAGTAAACTGCCCCATAGGGTTTCAAAGAAGCAGCTGGTGGATATGAACTGCTGACTTTTCGGTTAGCAGCCGAACTCTTAACCACTGTTCCACCGGGGCTCCATTACTCTGTCACATAGGGTCGCTGCAGTGGGAATCGACTCAACTGCAGACACAACATCCCTTCCTATAATACCATCTCACTTCCTGACACCTATGGGTCCCTCAATAAATGTTTGTTGAACAAATTTAGTTGATTTTTAAAACTTTTATGAATTTTAATAAGCTATCACATTCACTTCCATGTAGCAACTGTAGGTAAACTTCTGAGATTTAAGATAAAATTTCTGCATTGTTAACTAAAGAAACCGAAACCCAGAGAGATTAAATACTTTTTCAAGGCTGCAGAGCTAGTAAATAATTAGGACTAGGATTTGAATCCAGACATCTGGCTCAGAGCCCATGATCTTATTGACCTGTTTGCTATGCAGCCGCTCTTCTAATTCTTTCCTCTTTATCTAATTCATATTATTTTTATACTTCAACAATAGCATAGATTGCACATGCAAGTGTGTAATTAAGATGTTTGCTAATTACACAGGAACATTTTTGGCTGAAGAGTCTTAATGAGTTATGTTCCTATTATCCAAACCATCAGTGAACTTAAATTTAGGGTCTTAGCACTAGTTACCACGTTACTAAATTAACATGGAGTGAGGGCCTTTTAGCTTGTGGTCTCATGCTCTCAGGCTGGCCAGAGCCACACTCCATTTTTCCACTGTCAGGGTTGTGCGTGTGTGTTGTGTGTGTTGTGTGTGTTGCATTAATGTGACTGTAAATAGTTCCTAGTCCCATTTCCACCTGGAGATGTTTGGCTCCCTCTCCTTGGATGTTATAGTATTTGCTTACTGGCAGCCCTCAGATGCCAAGTCCTTAATTACCATCAGCATCTTGACAGTCACTTCCTAATGGCACTGCTGGGAGACAACTCTACAGATTTCTTCTGTTCCATGAACTGCTCCCCCAGGAAGTGTTCAACGGGAAGGCCTTGCTTCCTATCCTAACCGACATTCAAAACAGCAAGCAGGGAGCCTCTTGGTGGGACTGTATAAAATTTCTGATAAATTTCCACTGGGATCTCAGGATTCAAAAAGGTCTTCAAATATGGCATGGCAAGGTTTCCTTATTGGTTTGCTCTACCTCCTGAGGCTGATATGACCTGCTATGTACCCCTCCCATCAACCGTTGGTGTGGTGCGTGATGGGCGAGTGAGAAATTCTATCACTCCTGCATCCCACAGTAAAACTGGAGACAAACAGAGTCCTCACAGCACGCACATCACTGTCTTTCTCAAGTGTGCCCAATTAATGATTCTTTCGTCCTAAAGATGGGTAATCAGGATGGTTTTTCTCCTCTGGGGTAGAATAAAACAGAAGATTGATATATGGAACTTTAAAAATCACACCATTTCACTGGAAAAACTGAAAGCAAAAATTCTGTCATTTTAGAAAACCTTCATGCTATGTTTTGAAATTTTAGGTCTTGGCAGTAAGAATATATTAAAGAGAGGATATATTGAGATTATATTAATATATATGTATGTACATATGTATATATATGTCTGTATGTGCATGCATGTATATACATATACATACATACATACACACACACACACACATTTCTTTTCACAGGCCAAATGTAATGAATGACTGGTGTAAACCCACAGGGCAGTAACAGCAACCTCACTCCCTCTCTCACCTTTCTTTAACACATTCCATCTCTCTCCACCTTCAGACATTGATTTCAGCCAAGTAAAGCCTGATTTCTTTTTCCCATTTTCCTCATCCTTTTTATTTGCATGACATCTGGTTGCATTTCCACTGCCAGAGGAGAAATGCTCTTAAAGTTAGGGGGACAACCAAGCATTGCTGTGTCATGAAACCCATGGAAGGGAATGCCATCTTTCTACAGAATTGGTGGCACAGTAGAACCTCTCAAATTTGTACTAATAAGAAAACAATCATTTAAATGGCCTTTAAGGCCATATACGCTTACACTGGGGTAAAGGTCCAGGGGCTAGTTTCTTTCATAAATAAATAATTACCTTCAAAATTGATTGTTATCTCATGGAAACTAGATCAGTTTTAATTGTTTATAAATACTCCTCAAGCGGCTGAGGAACTTAACACAGGATGCTTTTTAATGTATTTCTAAATATTCTGTGATTATATAATTAACTTAATAAATTAATAGGCATTATTGATTTTTTCTGCATAGAAAATATGCTAAGGGCACACTTAAACCCAGTCTTTGATAGCATTAAAAAAACATCGAATTAGTAGACCTCCATATATTAAATTTTAATGTTTGTATATATCTATATCCGTAGATATCTTTACCTACATCCATAGCTAGATAAAGGAGTCCTGGTGGCCCAAAGGTTAAGCACTTGGATGCTAACCGAAAGGTTACAGGTTCAAACCCACCCAGTGGCTCCCTGGGAGAAGGAACTGGCGATCTTCTTTCATAAAGATTACAGGCCAGAAAATCCAGTTCTACTCTGTCGCAAGGGGTTGCTATGAGTTGAAAATCGACTTGACAGCACCCAGCACCGACAAAGACAGATGATAAGATTTCATTGCTGTTGTAGAATACATTTATCAATTACTTCGCAAATAACTAATATCCACCTACTGTGCAGAAAGTACCCTATTTTTGTGAGCAATGCAATGTTGAATAGCAAGATCTGGGCTCTGACAAAAGAGATGATAGTCTCTGAGCAGTCGGATCAGTACATAACAGATTAGGTTTATAAGGCAGGATATGGCAAGTTTCAGGTCAGTGGTACCGACATGTATTCGGACAGTAAGACAATGGTAGAGAGAAGCAGCTTTCTCTTTCTCTATGGGGGCTCACATTTTCCTGTACCCTCTGTGTTAGTTCCCACCATGTCCTGGTTTGCTTTTGGTATAATTCAAGTTATGCTGAGGGCCCATGTGGACCAGCCACTTTCCTGTATGAGGAGTCACCCACTGACCTGCCTGAGAAGACAGGACCTTAGCCTAAAAGCCAGAACTGAAAAGAAGACTCAAGAGAACTGGAAGAGGGCCCTCCGACTGGACAGGGATACACAGCCTCTGGAAGACGACGGCCCACAAAGAAAGAATGAGACCCTCCCTCTGGAGACAGAAAGAGACACAGCTTTCGAGGTACCTCTGGTGCTAAACAGATTATTAACAAGATTATTTTTATGGCATTCATGTTTTCTGTAATTATATTCTTTTTTTTTCTCCTATAATACTTGATAAGGAGCCCTGGCAGCGTCACTGTCAAGCACTCAGCTGCTAACCAAAAGGTTGGCTCGAACCCATTAGCAGCTCCGTGTGAAAAAGATGTGGCAGGCAGTCTGCTTCCATAAAGATTACAGCCTTGGAAACGCTATGGGGCAGTTCTACTCTGTCCTGTAGGGTCGCTATGAGTCGGAATCAACGCGATGGCAATGGGTTTGGTTTTTAATATTTACTAAAATTTTTTCACTCTTTCTTTTTCCTTTAATGCCAGTCAGACTCAGGAATGTGTGTACATATGAATATCAGTGTGTGTGTCTGGGGTAGGGGGGATTCCACCTTGGGCCAGGGCATTAAAGGCAGGCCAGGCTGGGGACTGTATCAGGGCAAGCAAGAACCTCAGAGAAAGAGCACTGGAGAAATAATCTCATTTACCCTCTCTTTGCTGGGTGACGGAGAAAGCTTCCAGAGCTTTCTTCTGCTGAAACCTTGCCTGTTTTGTACTAAAACAGGAGAGACCGCCCACTGGCCTGAGGAGCAGGGGGTTGAGCCTGCACTGTATTTCTAAAGCTCCCCTTGGCACCTGTTATAAAGAACTTCAAGCGGTGGTGAAGTGGCAAGGTAGGCAGCCAGCTCCTCACAGCCAGGGTCCTGCTGATAAGGAGTTATTCTATATAAAAACTCCTACTTGGGCATTGCCATTGTTGTGCTGATATATACTCTGGGGGAGTATCAGAAGGGAAAAACAAAATGACAAATCTTCCACCCACAAGGCCCTAGGGGAAAATGCTTATTTGAAAAAAAAGATGGGAAAACACTCTATCTTAGAATTGAGGCATATGGGAAACTCCATAGTATGTTTCAAAAACCTCAAAACTAAACAATGGTGAGCATCTGTTTCCACTGAGATTAAGATAAGATATAAAACGCTGAAAGGGCAGAAGGAACTTAGATCAGGCATTAGGAGAATTTCCTCCAACACTCTGGAACATGTTATGGAGAGAGACTGGAATGCCTTTACTAGCCAGAACACGTAACAGTCTTTTCTAAAAACCTTAAAGTAATAGGTAGGCAGGTAGCCTGCTTGCCTGAGCACAGCTCTGCCCTCAGGGAGAAGAATATGATTAAATGAGCTATCAAGATGAGGAGGCACTATGATGGAAGTAAATAAAACCCTCCAACATACATTCCAGGCTTGCATTTGTTTGAAAGGGAATGTCTCTGGTTCCTATCTGTCTGTGTGAAAATGACAATGTGGCGGGGCCACCTGACCTCCCCTAACTTCACAAGGGGGAAGGAGAATCAAGACCAACAACCCAAGGCTGATTTCTATGAGGCAGAGGTCAGACATGCCTCCTTTCTCCAAACTTTTTATCAATTCTGACACCAACCGTCCCTCCCATGGCACTCTCTACTTCTCTGCTGGGTTTGATAATTTGTTGCAATGGCCACACAGAACTCACAGATTGCACTTACAGTTATGGGGTTTATCAGGGAAGTAACAGGTTACAATTCAGGATACAGTTCTTCGACCAGGACAGCCTCTCCTGAGCCGTGCCCGCAAGCAGGCCTCTCTCTGGCCCTCAGCCCCATCTCTTCCTTGTGTTACAAAGCTCCTTAGCTCTGCCAATGGGTGCCCAAAGGCACCCCACTCCACCAGTAAGCCTTGGCCCAAAGGCATTCAGCTCTCTATCTCTGTGGGTTGGCAAGCCTAGCTCCACTGACAAGTGCCTGGAAGCACCCCACTCCACCAGCAAGCCTCCTGCCAAAGGTGCTCAGTTTTCTCCCTCTGTGGGCCGGGAAGCTCACCACGCTGTCTCCTGGCAGTCTTCTGGTTCTGCTGCAGCCATTTCTCTGCTGCTGCTTCTCACTGTCTCATGCCGTCTCTGGTGTTACAGTTCTCTTTCTGGTTCCTGGGTCTAGGAGGTTCTTGGCACAGGGACCCTGGGTTCAAAGGATGCACTCCGCTCCCATCTCTTCCTCTTGGTGATAGTCAGGTCTCCCTTTGCTCTGGGATTGGCTCTCTTTTAAGCCTAGTGAGATGGCAAAACTGACCAATCCCCTCGTTAGGGTTCCATACATCTTATTTGCATGGTCCCACCCCGACAAGGTGCCATGTACCTTATTTGCATTATTAGCAATCTAGCCAATCCCCTTGGTGCACCACAAGCACCTAATTTTTGCATAGTCCCACCCAGTCATTGGTGGGAGTTATAAGACCTGGTGAGAAAGGCCATATAAAAGCGATCCATCACACCAGTCTGGAAAACAGAAATAAATCCTTTATACTTTTAAGTATGGTGACAGAATCTTAGAAATATTTTTCCAAAATATGCTCAGAATGCATGCTTGGCAGAATGTCCAGCTCCCTTCCTCATTCTACCCCTCAGCACACATGTATTAGTTACTATTAATTAAAATGGCCCTTTGGTTTCTCCTAGTCCTGAAATTACATAATTCAATTAGTTGGGAAAACAGTTATAGTAAATAGCTATTACGGAGAATCTATGAATCAGGTGGAGTCCCTGGGTGGTGCAACAGCTCATGTGCTTGGCTGCTAACTGAAAGGTTGAAGGTACAAGTCTACCCAGAGATACCGTGAAAGAAAGGCCTGGAGATCTACTTCTGAAACATCAGCCATTGAAAACCCTATGGAGCACAGTTCTACTCTGACACACATGAGGTCACCATGAGTTGGAATCGACTCCACAACAACTGGTCATTCCTGGGTGGTACAAACAGTTAAGCACTCGACTACTAACCAAAAGATTGGTGGTTCAAACCCACCCAAAGGTACCTTGGAAAAAGGCATGGGGAGGCTTCGAAAAGGTCACTGGTGTGAAAACCCTATGGAGCAGTTCTACTCTGTAACACGTGGGGCCGACATGAGTCAGAATTGACTCCATGGCAACTGTTTTTTTTTGTTTTTTTGGTTGCTGTTACAGATAATCCGGGCTTTTTGTTTCTTCTGCTCCTTGTTATGACACCTTAATTCTGATGGAAGGAGAAATCAAAGGAGACAGACATCAAACCAGTCACTCTGCTTCTTTATAAACAACAGAATTTACTGAGGGAAGATCTTGTTACTTCTGATTAAAAATAAAGTTCTTAAGCTCCATAGCAACTGATAATTGAGCTCTTCAGACAAACATATTTAAGAAATCAAATTAGCAATCCTTAGAAAAGAGATTTTTTTACTCGCTTTGCAAATTCTTATTATTTGGGAATAACTGCGCTCAAGACTTGTATGGGTGTGTATGCGAAATCAAAAACAAACAAATAAGCAAAAAGGAAAACCTCTACCTAGTTTTACAATACTCTTAAAATAAGAAAGCTAGATAGCTGCAGCCACTCAGCAAAAGGTCCTCCCTCAGCTGAAAAGTTAATTCAGCTGCAAGGGCTGACATCTTGGCATATGTTTGAGCAGAAAATTTATTGCATGGAGCATGATCTCATTGGGTATGCAAGGTAAATAGTCTCATTAAGAATGTTTTATGAAGAAACACTACTGTTGCAACAAGGTCGCAGGGGTGAACAAGGTACCAGAAAGAGGCAAAAGGCAGTGACCTGGAAATGGATGACAGCCCCCAGCTTAACTTACTGTGCTTTTCCAGTTTCTAGCAGGAGTCTCAAGAGGCTCAGGCTGATAAGAACCAGTCAGATACTAGAAAGCACACCGGCTAGAAAAAACCCTCAGGAAAGCCCCCTTGGGTACCTCCTCAGACTGGCAGGTTGACTCAAGCAAGATCTACGTTAAGCAGGTATGATATATAAAAATAACTTGTTACAAAACATACAATAAGGGGTCATTAACTCTAGAAAATAGTACTTTTTCCCTTACAAAATATTCAGCAGAAGATGTCTTAAATAAAGCTCTCAAAGAACATTTACAATACAATTTATAAAAAGTTGTTTGCAGACCATTCTGACCAGGAGCACAATAGATTGTCTGAGATAGAAAGGGAGAAAAACATAGAACAAACCTCAAATTCCTAAAAAGGCCACACTTACTGGACTGGTAGAGACTAAAGGAACCCCAAAGACTATCATCCTGAGATACCCTTTAAACTTGGAACTGAAGCCAGCCACTCCTGGAGGTGTCACCTTTCAGCCAAATAATAGAATGGCTCATTAAATAAACAGTATCACCCATGAGTACTGTGCTCCTTTAAATCATTACGTATATGAGACCAACGGTCAATATTTACCCTAAAGCAAAGATGGGTGGGGCAGGGAAGCTAGATGAATGGAAACAGAACAAGCAGAATGCAAATAATGAGAATGCTGACACATTATGGAAAATGTAACCAATGTCACTGAACAATATGTATAGCAATTATTAAATGGGAACCTAATTTTCTGTGTAAACTTTCACCAAAAACACAATAAAAAAATAATTAAAACAAATTTGTCTGCATACTACTTTTAAGGCATACTTCAATTATTCTGCTTCTTTCTTTAAGCATTTGCTGCCACCTTACCACAATGGTTTCCATGTGTTGGTACCTTGTGATTATATGCTGTGATCTAACATCTTGGAAATGTCCTGAGAATTCTAAGGCAACTAAGGAAGTTACCTCAATTCAATTTCAGAAAATTTTTATTATTAATATTACTTGTGTATATAAGAAATAAATAATGGAAAATATATAGACTAGGAAAAGTTTCATCTCCAGTTTTATCAATTTTCTTCAAAATACTTCATCCATCTTGGTTCAATATTCTTTCTACAAAATAATTACTTATAACTACATCAGTAGTTTTATTTTTTCAAAGATTTAACACTTAACTGCGTAGTTTATACAAAATTACCTTAATTTTACACAAGTCATAAGTACTGTTTTACATTATTTATATGAAAAGTAAACTAGGTTTTAGTTAAGACTATCTGTGTTGAGATTATATCCAAATGATTAATACTATTAAAATTTCTTAGTAGGAAAAAGAACCGGTGAGCCAGATAACGGAACGGAAAATAATCATCCCATGAATTAATATAAAAAACATATTTTTCACAATTGGGGTAATAAAAAATATTCTGTTTTTATGAGGTACTATTACTCTGTTAGTAAGAATCCTCCACAAATGGAACAAAGAAACCAAGCAGATTTAAAAAAATCTTCAGGTTAGATGCTAACATTCATACAAAAAATATGAGCATCATAAGTACATGTAAATGAGTTAACAGGATGCTATTCAATTTTGAAAAAAAAAATTAAATAGGCCTGAGGAAAGAGAAAACAGATGACAATGTTTATAGAATTTATGCATTTTAAGTAAATATTACTTCCCATTTTATTCCACTGACATCAGAATGAGTCTAAATTAAGCATTAGTAGTAGCCAGTGCTGCATGTACTTGAAAAAAAAATGTATTATTTTTCTAGGCTGAGGATCTCTTCAGGATCCAGGCTGCAATGGTCTGGAAACTCCCAGATAAAGCTTAGCCAAACCAAATGGCCTTTATTGAATAAGTGATCTCTCTTGCATTTGCTTCTCATTTTTTTGTTCCAGCTTTTCTTTGCCCACAGGTTGGTACTGAAACATCTTGAGCTACTTTTGATGATGTCTTGTGTTGGCAGGTACCCACCTAGTCACTGCTGAGGAAGGACTTTAATTAATGGCCTGGTGGTGAGCAGAGCTGTGCTAGGACATGGAGTTCATTGCTGCGGTCACTGTGTATTTTGAGTGCTGTTCAACCTATGGGGCTCACCTTCCAGAACCATTTCCGACAATATTTTGCTGTGATCCATAGGATTTTCCTTGGCTAACATTCAGATGTAGATTGCCAGGTCTTTCTTCCTAGTCTGTCTTAGTCTGGGAGCTCTGTTGAAACCTGCCCATCATGGATGACCCTGCTGGTATTTGAATTACCAGTGGCATAGATTCCAGTATCACAACACACAAGCCACAGTGCAACAAACTGAGAGGATATTAGGTTTTACTACAAATCCCCATGTATAGTCCAGTGAGCTAGGATAGCCTACCCAGAAAACAACTCAAGCCAAGGCTCAACCCAGCCTCAGCCTGATAACAAGAAACAGCAAATGGAGTAGCAGAAGGGTCTGGTTGCCTGCAGCTAGGTGGTCTGCTGGTGGCTTCTCTGACTGGTGCAGTGGCCAAGTAGGCAGCCCTGCTACTTCTAACCTGGAGAGAGTCCAAACAGATGAAAAGGGAGATGCCAAAAAGAAAGAAATGTTTACCTCTTTAGCTTCACAGAAGAACCACACTTCAAGAGACAATCCATGAAAGACGCAGTCTGCACTCCTAACTTCAGGGCCCAATTAGTGCCATTAGGACACAGCATCTTAGGTTCCTGTTTGTGGGTGGAATGACAGGAAATACCCTCGCCTGACCCAAACTTGCAGAAGCGGTGGGGATGCAGAGAAAAGCTGTGATCTTCTTCTGCCCAGAATTACTGTAATCAACTTAAGGTTTTCATACTCATATTGTGAGCAACCTAACAGGGAAGCGTAGCATTCTGGAATCAGAAGGGAATTCACAGATGAGCCAGAGCCAGTCTAATCTCTTCGTTTTAAATCAGAGGAAATAAAAGTTCCAGAAAGATGAGTTGACTTGCCTAAGATTCCAGCTGGTTGAGGTGGTGCATGCACTCAGCCTCCTCATTTCTAGTTCAGTGCCCCGTTAGCGGGGTCAGCATCTGAATTTCTAAGCAGGAGGGGCTTAGATAAATGTGTGAAAACACATTTGCACAACAAGACATTTATTTATAGTTACTTCATTTATTGGAAGGTATTTGATGAAAATTATGAGAGGGAGGCTAAAGGCCTCGTCCTAAGCCATCTGACAACCAGCTTAATATAGTATAAACTCAAAACCATCCAGATGGAATTCCACCTTTCTCAAAAATTGTTTCTTCAGGATTACCATGAGAAGTGATCAAGGTTGAATAAAACAAAATTATCCATGACTCTTAGTGGCCAAAGGTTTAGCAGAATGACAGTGTTTATATGATTGTGAGTTGTCTTATCTGTGTAGAAGGACCTTTATGTTTTGGTAATGGTAAACTAAAGGATATGCCTTAATAAAAAACCCATTGCAGTCATGTGGATTCCAACTCATAGCAACCCTACAGGACAGAGTAGAACTGTCCCATAGGGTTTCCAAGGAGTGGCTGGTGGACGCGAACTGCCAATTTTTTGGTTAGCAGCCGAGCTCTTAACCAATAAGTGAACCTATAAATTATGTACCATTTGAATTGTAAATATCAAGAATACATTGAATAACTGCTGTGGTCCTGACCATCAAAGCCATGTGAACTGAATTCAATACTTTATAATAAATGGATTGTTAGAACATGAATTGAAGCCGCTTAAGGCTGTATCCACTGTGGGTTGAACATGTACTTTTTGTAACTGCCAGGCAGTATTTGGAGGGACAATTCTTATGTAACTACCACTGCCCTTACCTCATTGCCTCCATGGACAAGCACAGGACAAATGAACCTTTCTGGGGAGTCAGTCTTCCCTAACACTTCATATGCATTAGTTTGGTTAAGAAATCACTCACATGGATCATTCTCAGCATTGTCAGCTGTTACTGTCCATGCTTTTTTAAGACTTGGTTCATGTGCTTAAAAAAATTATAATCTTTTATTGGCAAGGAGGCACTATCAACTAGTTTCTTATGGAGTAGACATGCAGTACACTACAAAAAAGAGAAAAAAAATCAGGGAAAAGAGACTAGGAATTTTGGGAAGAAAGTATATCAGAAATACTCTCCTGATACTTTGACAACTTAGAAGGACCAAATACAATGATGCATAATTTCAGCTCTTTGTCCAGAACTACCTTTTATTTCCCAAAGTTAAAAAAAAAAAAAAAAAAAAGCTATATATTAAGGGTTTAAAGGAGCCCTGGTGGCACAGTGGTTAAGAGCTACAGCTGCTAACCAAAAGGTCAGCAGTTCAAATCCACCAGTCGCTGCTTGGAAACCCTATGGGTCAGGTCTACTCTGCTCTATAGGGTCGCTATGAGTCGGAATCGATTCGACAGCACACAGCAACAACAAGGGTTTAAAAGTAAAAGAATGCAATTTAGGAGCTCAGCTAATGAAAGGTCTAAAAAATGAAGAAAAGCAAAAGGTCAGAGACCAGAAAGCAGAGATCATCATACTGCTTCACAAACTGTGGCCCACAGGTGATCTTCTTAGAAGGGGGTTTACTCAAAATGCAGAATCCTGGGCCACTCAAGTGCTACATGTCAGAATATCTAGAAGTGGGGCCTGGGAGTCTTCCTTTTTAACAAACTTCCCGTAAGATTTTTATGCACTTTAAAATTGAGAATTACCAACCTAAAGAGCATGAATGAGATAGAGGGAGAGAGGACCTGGGAAAAGAAGACTCTTTAAAAGAATGAAAGATAGAAAGACAGGAAGAAAATTAGGAAGAAAGACAGAAAGAATGGCAAGTATAAAAATATGATCTACACCAGAACTACTGACAAAGTGCATAAAAATTTTATGGAAGTTTGTAAAAAATGAAGACTCCCAGGCCCCACTTATAGATATTGTGAGGCCCAGGATTCTGCATTCTTTGTGGTAGGGGGCTGTCCCTTGCTCTTAAGATGTTTAACAGTGTCCCTGGCCTTTACCCACTAGATGCCAGTAGCATCCTTTTCCCCCAGTTATGACAATGGAAAAATGTCTCCAGACTTTGCCAAATGTCTCCTGGGGAGAGGAGGAACTGCCCCTGGTTGAGAACCACTGGTCTACACTAAGGAAGTTGTTAAAAACAAGAACAGTCAGGTGGAAAAATAATTAAATCATACGACTATAAAAAAAAAATCAAATGAGAATTTAGTTTGCTGAAATAAGAGACATGCTAATTAATTATGCTCCTAGAATTAGTTTCCTTTATAGCCAAAAACCAAATCCCCTGCCATCAAGTCGATTGCAACTCATAGTGACCCTACACGACAGAGTAGAACTTCCCTATAAGGTTTCCAAGGCTGTAAATCTTTACGGAAGCAGACTGCCACATCTCCCGCAGAGCGGCTGGTGGGTTTGAACTGCCAACCTTTCTGTTAGCAGCCGAATGCTTAACCACTAAACCACCAGGGCTCCTTTCCCTTCATAGCAAAAGTCATAAACTGGAAAGTGAGCTAAGCATAATAAAACATGTTGCATTTTGATACTAATGAAGAGTGTGCTTCTTAGCTCAAGTAGATACATGAGACTAAATGGGCAGCTCCTGTCCAGAGGTGAGATGAGAAGGCAGAGAGAGTCAGGAGTTGGCTGAATGGACACGGGAAATCCGGGGTAGAAAAGAGGAGAGTGCTGTCACAGTATAGGGAGAACAACTAGGGTCATATATCAATACATGTAGAAATTTTTGTATGAGAGACTAATTTGAATTGTAAAGTTTCACTTAAAGTACAACAATAAAAAAAATGTTTCATTTTTCAAACTATGGCATATTTCACACAAAAATTTGTATTTGAGTTATCTCACTCCACGAAAAAAAATCTTAAAATCTGACAATACCTACCTGCATTTGCCCATGGCAACAAATGGCTGCAGCTGAGTGCTGGCTACTCCCTTTAGATACAGCATTGGAGTTTCCCCCCCATGCTTTATAGATAGGTGAATTCTATGCAAAATTCCTTAGTGCTGTAAAAAATTAGAACCTATTCATGTATTCCACCACCTACCTGTCTGTCAGTTCGTTGTACTGTGGTGGCTTGTGTGTTTCTGTGATACTGAAAGCTATGCCACCAGTATTTCAAATACCAGTAGGGTCACCCATTGCGGACAGGTTTCAGTGGAGCTTCCAGGTTAACAAAGACTAGGAAGAAAGGCCTGGTGATCTGTTTCTGACAATTAGCCAGTGAAAACTCTATGAATTACAACAGAATATTGTCCAAAACAGTGCTGGAATACAAGCCCCTTAGGTTGGAGGCACTCAAAATACACAGTGGGCACATAAGGGACTTAAGCACACCAACGATTGTGGGGATAGTACAGAACTGACTCAAAGGCAACCAGCAACAACAAATTTGTACACTGAAAACTTACATTCAGTTTCCTAGAAACCCAAATCTTATAAACAATGCCACACTTTTAAACTACAAACAGAATTTACAAGCAACACACAGCACACTGGAGAAATACTCTCAGTTTAATGTAAAGACAACACCAGGTTTACAATTCACAAGGCATGGCCCCACCACACCCAAAGGGTGTACATACTGACTGACAAGTGCATATCCTATACTTTATTACACTCATTAAAAAATGAGTAATGACTGATGGATTTCAACATTCATTCTCACATCAAAATTCAAGCTAGGCTTTATACAATGGAGTTCATTAATAACCATCCATTAAAAAAGAATATTTGTTCCTGTGATGAAACAGAGCCTCCCCACACATAACCTCACTTCAGCTCTTGCTGGCACTGCTCACCATGGTCAACTTCCTGCCGACACCACCTGGTCTACCACACCCCATAGGTTTACAGCCTATTTTTCATCTCGCAAGTTCCACCTCTTTCCCTATCCTATGTATGCTAGGCCTGTGCCTGGCCCATTTAAATACAGAATTAAACATGACTACAATGTGGAGGATTTTCCAGATACAACCTGTATAGAGTTAGTTCAACCATGAGTAGAGTTTCACACTGTTCAGCTAGCTTGGCACACGTTTTTCTCATGGATTAAGGCTCCCTATGTCTTCCCTGATAACATTCTCCTTTCTAAGCAACAAGGCTTCTCTGTCTTCCAGAAGTGGGGCTAGAAGACGGCCCTTATGTGTATGGTCACCAACATGGCATTGCTTATTTCTGCTCTACTCAACTTGCCCCCTAGACACAGACTGAGTGTTTGTCAGTTTTGGTAAATTTCTGGGAAGACGGGTTCTTCTCTGCCTAAAATCAGCACATACCTCCCACTTTGACCTTAGGTCACAACTGTTAAGGACACCACAGATTCCACTGATCTAGTTTATAATTCTTGGGATTTACTCCTCTAATCTCAACTGAATCTTCATCTTAGCCTACTGAACTTTGTTTTGCTTCACTGGTTTGCTCTTCTTTTCATTATCTCTTACCCTTGCTTTTTTTTTCCCCCCCCCCCCATTTATTTTGATGGCTCATTCTTCCAGCCCCTTTATTCCAGGTCAATTAATCCTAATTTCCCTGGACCTTGAATTTAAGGTTTCATTACAAACCATGAGATCAGGGCTAGAATTCCCACCTTAACAGAAGCAATAGCTACTCCAATATTCCATTCTCCCACGCTGATGACAAAATGTATAATTAAATAAGCGTAATCAAGAAGCTCAATCATCACTTATAATTCCTCATCAAGAAATGAGGAGATAGGTAAAACCTTTTCTGCACATATTATCATTTAAGAAGTTGCCAAATGATACCATATTAGCCAATATTAGGATCAAGATTAATCATGTTTTGTGAAACTCTACCTTTCTGTAGAAATGGAAAATACAATATACTAGAACTCTCTTAAAATACCATCCTTGTAATCTATTTTATGGACCTGATTTTAAAATAAAGTCTTCTGTGTCTTTAGTAACTGTGTAGGTAAACTTAGATTTTTTTTGCTAACTTCAGTTTAGTAGTGTTCTAACAAGGTTTAACTGCACGTTCATTTATTCATTCTTTTATTCAATAAGCATTTATTTATTAAGCATCTACTCGTGCTAGGAAGCCTGAATACGAAAACAAAAGGACATTCCTGTCCTTAAGAAGTTCAAAGACTACTTGGTAAAAAATACCTATACACAAATAATTATAATGTGATGAGAGATATAATAGAGGCTTTGGAAGCATAGAGAAGGTACTAGTCAAGTCATCCATCTAAAAAAGTTACAATAAGCTTTACAGAAAAAGCCTGACTAAATTATATATACCCACAACATTTTAAAATGGGCTAAAAGGGTAAAAAATTTGTGACGGGTACACTTAATCCAGAGGCGATGAGTTTTTATTTTTGAGACAGGTCTGACATGGGTGACACTTACTAGCATCAGGAAGGAAACTGTAGGCCATTTAAGAACTGTGCGGACCAAAGCACAACCAGAAGGCTGTAAGCAAGAAATCAGAGAGGTTTCATGGAAAGGAAGGGTAGTGTTAGGGAATATGGAGAAAGGGCAATGAGGTGCGTGAGCACATTGTTGTTGTTGTTGTTGTCAGTTGACGTCAAGTCGATCCTGACTCGTGGTGACCCTGTGTGTGCAGAGTAGAACTGTGCTCAACATAGAGGGCCAGAATCAGGGTGGCATTCAGAAATCAGAGAGACCCCGTGTTTTATCGGACAAAGGTTATTATATATGTAGTAGCAGAGTAATATTCCCCCAAAGAAGTTCCCCTCCTAATCCCCAAAACCTGTGAATGTGTTACTTTACATGGCAAGAGACTCTGCAGGTTAAGGATTTTAAAATCCTGGATTATCTGAGCGGGCCCAACATAACCACAAGGATCCTTATAAGCAGACGATGGAGGAAAGAAAGTCAGTCAAAAAAGGACACATAAGGCGGGAAGGAGAGGTAGGAGTGATGCGATTGCTGCTTGTAAATAGGGAGGAGGACCATGAACCAAGGGATGCAGGCAACCTCTAGAAGCAGGAAAAGGCAAGGAAATGGATTCTCTCCTAGTGCCTCCACAAAGGAATACAGCCCTGTTGAAACCTTGATTTTAGCCCAGTGAGGCCCATTTTGGACTCCTGACCCTGACCTCTGGAAATGTAAGATAATAAATGTGTGTCTTTTAAGTGACTAAGCTTTTGAGAATTTGTTATAGCAGCAATAAGAAACTAATACACATAGGAATACAGGTGCCTTCCTCCTGGCCTTCCTATGTCTCTAGTGCAAATGAGAGGCCACTGTTGTGGCTAAACAGGATGGCCCTGCCACTCCAACCAGCAAAGCTGATTTAGCAGAGCCCTACAGTCCTGACCTGGGGGGAGCTGTGGGTGGAAGAAATTGCGGACGGCACAGAAGTTGTAGTGGGGCAGGTGGGAGGATAACCGGCCACACAGGGTGATTTCTAGGAGTGCCCCAGAACTTTTCAGGGGCCAGGATCGGGGTAGAGAAAGAAAAGGTGCATGTGTGCGTGTGTGTGTGTATGTGCATGCGTGCGTGCGTGTGTGTGCATGTGCCCATGTGTGTGTGCTTTGAAAACAGACTGGCATTGTGGTCACTGCTTTATGTTCAGTCATAGCATCCTACTTAGTTTCAATTTTCAAATAACTTAAGAGGAAACTGCTGACTTTTTAATTAAAGAAGAAAATAAGTCAAACATTTTGAGAAAAACTGACCTACTGGACATGAAAGACTGTTGGGGGAAGGGACAGTTAGTAAGCCTTAGAATAAATAAATAAAGCTAAACCCTTTTAAGTTTTCCCTTTGTTTTGAATCTGTTTTCAACTCCAGAGTATTTTATTAAATCACTTATGTAATATTTAAAAGCCAGATAAGAACTTTATTTCACTCATAAAACACTAGAAAGCCAACAATACTGTCACCAGTAGTAATACCTGAAAAAGTTTAATGATATGACCCAAGCCATCTCTACTGAGCAAGGATGGAAAGTGGACCAAGAGGTTATTTCCTCTAAAGAACAAATGTATAGAGGGCAATACACCAGCTTGAGGCTTTGGAAGATGCCATGTACAGGGACATTTCCTTCTAAACCCCTGTGATTACAAGCATGAGAAAGAAGGCAACAGGAATTTGGACTCAGGGTCCTCAGCTTTGTTATTTTGAAATAAATAATAAAATAAAAATAACACTAAATAGAAAGAACATAAAACAAAAAAACAAACTAAACCAGATGTTACAGAGTTGATTACTACTCATGGAAACACCATGTGTTTGAGTAGAACAGTGCTCCATAGGATGTTCAATGGCTATGAACTTTTGGAAGCAGACTGCCAGGCCTGTCTTCTGAGGTGCCTTGGGGTGCATTCAAACTGCCAATCTTTCAGTTAGTAGCCGAGTGCTTAACTGTTTGTGCCACCCAGTGAATAAAACTAAGGGCTTAAAAAAAGAAAGAAAAACATTAAAGGGATGTCTTATCCTAAGATAAATGCTGCCTATGTTATAGCAACCTTTGGAACAGTGGTTCTCAGCTCCAGTGACTGATGTATAATATATAGAGTTTTTCAAAAGTAAGATGCCACGCCCCCTTTGGATTTACTGAATGAGAATCTCTAGGAGCAGGACATGGGCAAGTATGCTTAAAGCACAGATGTCACAGATGATTCTGATAGGCAGTGAGAACTGAGAACAACTGTCCAAGAGCATCGCTTATTTTCACAGTCCTCCTGGACTTCCCATCACTCCTCCATATAATCTTTTAAATTTGCCTTAAAGTTTCTAATCTGATTCAATTTATCTAAAATCTGAGTATATACAGAATGGAAAAGTATTTGTATCCTACGGGATTTAAAAAATGACAGAAGTAACATTGTGCAAATACTTCTAAGTAACGGATATTAAATTTCTTTCACTTATTCTCTTATTTTTGTTTTTATTTTTCTATCATGATATAGTTTATGCCTTCACATATAAATAGCAAATAGAGACGAGGCTGTGTTCAAATCTTCACCTGTGAATTAGTCTAATTTTAGAATTAAGAATGGCTTAGTTTGAAGAGTGTTACATTAAACAAACATTGTGCTGAAAGAAAACTTCAAGAATTTAAAAAATATTTAATTTCTCAGAAATGTTTGTCTCTCAGTTTCTCTGGCAGTTACTGAAGAGAAAAGGGGAGAAAAGAGATGTGTTATGGTGGTTCAAGAATGGAAGGGAGATGACAGAAGGTCAGCTGTTGGCAGGTGGGTGCCCCGCCTGGCCTTTATGTCACAGCCATTTTCCAGAATTCATTACAAGAACTATGAGAGAGACAAACATGGCATGTGTTCCCAGGAGACCATTCAGAGATGCCTCAGTCGTCCTCAGGTGAAAAAGGACATAATAAAAAAAACTGTAATGGGGCCAGGAATCTTTACAGTAAAGGTGGATTTAATTTTTTAGTAAGAATGTGAAGGGCTGATTTTCATAATCTGAATTCAGGGAGGAACATCAAGTGAAGGACTTGTGCTGAAGTTGGACCAGAGGTGATCTGCAGTTTAGAAGCAGCTGTGCACCGTCTGCAGGACTTCATGATGCAGAGCTGCTCCTTTCCACACAGCATCCTACACAAGCATCAGGAGATGCCGCAGGCCCCTCTGATGGCATCAATGCACAAATGGAACACGTGGGATCAATCAACCAAAATACCAAGGGGCAGAGTCACATGAAGCCATCCCAAGATGCCACCGCCTTGTCGTCCTAAGAGATAAAAGTCGAAAAGTTGCTGATACCAGGCTAAAGCAAAGGCAAAGAACTCTAGGGATGTGGACCAAGAGTGCTCTTCGACTACCCTGCTGCCAAATTTTCAGTGCTTCTCTGTAGCCAAAAATAAGAATAATAGTAATAATAATAAAAGAACATCATTTTTGGTAAAGTAGGGAGCCAATGAAATAGGGAAACCCTCAACGAGATGGTGTCATGGACTGAATTATGTCTCCAAAAAAATGTGTGTATCAATTTGGCTGGGCCATGATTCCCAGTATTGTGTGGCTGTCCTCCATTTTGTGACTGTAATTTTATGTTAAAGAAGATTAGGGTGGGACTGTATAACACCCTTACTAAGGTCACATCCCTGATCCAGTGTAAAAGGAGTTTCCCTAGGATGTCGCCTGTACCACCTTTTACCTTACAAGAGATAAAAGGAAAGAGAAGCAAGCAGAGAACTGGGGACCTCATACCACTAAGAAAGCAGCACCAGGAGCAGAGTGCGTCCTTTCGACCCAGGGTTCCTGTGCCTGAGAATCTTCTCAACCAGGGGAAGATGGACAAGAAGGACCTTCCTCCAGAGCCGACAAGAGAGAGAAAGCCTTCCCCTGGACTTGACACCCTGAATTTGGACTTTTAGCCTACTTTACTGTGAGGAAATAAATTTCTCTTTGTTAAACCCAACCACTTGTGGTATTTCTGTTACAGCAGCACTAGATGACTAAAACGGATGGACACACTAGTTGCGAAAATGGACTCAAACATATCAATCAGCACAAAGATGGTACAGGACTGGGCAATAGATTTCTTCATTCTTAAAGATAACTTCCTGGAAAGCAAGGTCAGTGCCTGTCTGTTCACTGCTACACTTGTATCACTGAGTGGAACACCTGCCATACCAGAGGCATTCAACAGATGTCCACTGAATGAATGTATTCATCAGAGATACCCTTTTGAACATTATGATCCCTTCCTACACAAATTCGATTAATCTTGTTATAAAAAGCAATTACAGAGTAACAGAATGACTGTTTATTTTCATTATTATTTAAAATATTTCACATTATTATTTTCTCAAAACAAATACCATACAAAACACTGAAGGAAGAACATAAAACAATTAAATTTTAGAGTTTTTTATTTTTATGACCTAAATCAGCAACCGCCTTTATACTGTTATTTACAGGTCTTTCTTTTCAAAATCATGAAGCAGCATACTCTGATGAAACCATTTTTATTAGCTCTGCTAGTTCAGCTTTTAAGGATTTCTCCATCAAAATGTAAATAATTATTTTTTAATCAGCAAATAAATTGCTCAGCAAACACCCTGACTCTTACTCTATCTTTATTCCCCCAATTTATTAGAGAACTTCTACTCTCCTTTACTAATTATTGTAAGGAACATGTGTTTTATAATTTGAAAAATTGATAAAAATATTTTTTATATCTCTTAGAAGTGGGTTATCCTCTAAAGGTATGTTATCTGTTCCAGAAAACTATCACCTTAAAAGATGCTAACAATATTAAAAATCATACATATTTACTACTGAAGACTGAGGGACTATTAGGAAGTAAATTGAATGGTTTTCCTACATTCTAGAGGTGAGGACAAGGGATTTTACTAAAACATTAATAGCTTCTTCTCCCTATTTTTCACAATTACAATATTTTATTGTGAAGATGGGGAAAGGAAGATATTTCCTCAAGACGTCTACAAGAAGCAGATCATTAGTCACTAGATTTTCAAATGGGAAAAGGTTAAATTATACTCCTCAGTAGGCGTATCTATCAATTGAAGTAAGGGAATTCAATGCTTATAGCTTTGGGAAATCAAAGTCTGAGAAAGATAATACAACTGACCCCTCAGAGAGGGCAGATACTTTATCTGGAATGACAGATGGCCCCTTCTAAAATGACTGAGTGTGGCAAACCTATGACACTTGGTCACAAGGGGTTTGTCCTCTCTTCTCTACTATCTCTGTATCTCTCGTCCCCTACTCATTCCTAACCCCCAAAGCTTATCCCAATATTAGGTCCTGGGGTCAGTCCGAGTATTTTGAGACAGAGAACAGCTGAGGTATAGAAAAAGGTTCTATAAGAGAATGTCTATGTTATACATTAATTGATGATCTTTTTTTAAAAAAAAGCTTAAGATCTGTCTGCTTTTTGTGTTTTGTTTTGGTTCATGTGATGTACAAGTAGCCATATCAAAAAGTCTTGAACTCCAAAATAAAGCCTTCAGAAGTTCTATTCCAAGATGCCTGAAAAGCTATTATTTTGCTTACTAAAAACTGGTACTTTTTTACTTCTAAATGTATGGATTACTTATAATATGTAAATAAAAATCAGGGTGCTGGAAAAATAATGCTATGGTTTTAGGGATATTCCACAATTAGGAGAATCACAGATGACTGTAATTATGAGTTTGTATTGGTGATGGAGCCCCGGTGGTGCAGTGGTTAAGAGCTTGGGGGTTAACCAAAAGGCTGGCAGTTCAAATCCATCAGCTGCTCCTTGAAAACCCTATGGGGCAGTTCTACCCTGTCCCATAGGGTCACCATGAGTCAGAATTGACTTGACGGCAACAGGTTTGGTTTTTGGGTTTTATTAGAAATGCATCTATTACACTGTTATACTCATAGTTCCTTTCTGGAAAATGAAGTAAAAATGTTTCCTGTCAAATGAATTCCTGATACATGCTACAACATGGATGAATCTTGAAAATATTATGCTGAGTGAAATAATGTCAGTCATGAAAGGAGAGATATTGTATGATCTCACTTATATAAAATAAGCAAACATACAGGGACCAGAGCTTATTGGTGGTTACCAGGGGTGGGAGGAAGCAGAGGAGGAAGAGTCACTGCTTAGGGGGCACTGAGTTTCTGTTAACTGTGGTGGAGTAACTTGGAAAAGAATCATGGTGATGGTTTTACAACACGATGAACATAATGTCACTGAATTCTACTTGTAAAAATTGTTCAACTGAGAAATGTTTTGTTATATATATATTTTTTACCACAATTAAGAATCTTTAGTATGCAAAAATAAAAACGTAAAGTTTCCTGTCATACGGCTTCATGTTTTGTACCACAGGGCCCTCTAACCTGGTCAACCAGCCTGTAAGGTAAGTGCAGCTGAGGCAAAGGCAGCCATTTGTATACATCCTCAGAGAGGGTCTTGCTGCCAGACTTGACCCAATGAGAAGCTCTATTCTGGACAGTGACCAACCAATCGGATTGAACCCTTTCATGACAAATTCAAATGCTGAGCACTGAGAGAGAAATATAAGCAGTAGGATGACAATGAAGCTGTGAGACACACAGAGAGAAGACAGTAAGCAGAAGCATGAGTAGTGAAAACTATGAAGAAGCAAAAGCAACAAGGTAGGGAGGGGAGAGCTTGGCAGGCAGAAACAGCAAAAAGAAGCAAGAAAAAAGGGGAAAAAAATTAAAGAGAAAACTCCTAGAAATTGAAAGCCTGTTATGTCCTAAATGGCATCCTGGTTCTTCACAAGGACTAACTGTGAAATTGTTAATATTCTTAGAATAAAACTACAACATCTGAGGTAACATGAGAGAGTATACCAACAGGTTATTAATAATGTTTTCAAAAATAACAATAGCATGAGATGCCATCAACAAATAATCATTACAGCAAACACCATCTTACCAGAGAGTTAGGCAACAGTTTTGTATTATAGAAAATAACAGGAAGTGTGTGAAACTGGAAGGGTGTTGGAGGACTGGCCAAAAGAGAACGCTCTATCTAAGGATGCTACTCAGAAAGGCTTTGACTCAATGTCTCTAAAGACCACAAAGGCCAAATGACAAGATATCCTGGATCCAAAAGGTATGAAATGCTAAGCTCTCAGGCCCTTTAACAGAGGCTGGGGTGAAAACCTACCAGGACAGACAGCAAAAGAAAAAGGTAAAGGAAAAATAAAAGCAACAAAGGTCATCTATACACCCAAAGAGAATTTTTCCAACATCCTGGGTTTTATATTTAAAAAGACCTAAAAATAGCTGCCCACTTGAGTATGCTCACCAAGCCATAAGTGTGTGTATGCAAAGGTGTATATCTCTGAGGAAGGATGGAGCTTTGGATTTAATGGTTGTATTCTTCTGTTTAAGGAGTCCCAGTGGTGCAGTGGTTAAGTGCTTGGCTGTAACTGAAAGGTCAGTGGTTCAAACCCACCAGCTGCTCCATGGGAGAAAGATGTGGCGATCTACTTCTGTAAAGACTACAGCCTTGGAAACCCTATGGGGCAGTTCTATTCTGTCCTATAGGACAGCAATGGGTTTGGATCTTTTATTCTTCTGTTTTAAGATATCCTCAGTCATAACATAAAACACCAATTTAACTAGCGTTTTGAAGGAAACTAACAAAAATTAAATGTGCATATTGACTGCAAATTAGCATTGCAATAGTTAAAATTTAAAAGAAAACAACAGTGCTTTAGAATTGAAGAAATACAGTATATTTCAAAAATTCTATCTGCTTTGGGACAATCTCAAACTTTCCTCCATGACATTATGCAGGGCAAAAATATCAATTGTTTAATTCAGCAGTTATTTTACTATGACAATTAATATGGCTTAACTTGTGCACAGAGCCCTGGTGGTGCAGTGGTTAAGAGCTACAGTTGCTAACCAGTAAGGTAAGCAGTTCAAATCCACCAACTGCTTCTTGGAAACCCTATGGGGTAGTTCTACTCTACCCGATAGGGTTGCTGGAGTCGGAATTGGTTCTATGGCAATGGGTTTTAACTTACATATGAAACTCAAAAAACGTACTTTCACTGATTTATAAAAATGTGCTTTCCCCCTCTGCTTTACTGTTTAAAAATCCTACTGAAATTCTTATCATCCATAAGCAAGAAGGAATAGAAAGAAAAAGTATCTAAGGAATGGTATTTTCATAAAACTTACTACACTTGGGCTTTCTAAACTTCTAACAGACTGCTGCCTATCCTGCCTCTGGAGACCCTTAAAGATATAAAAATTGTTTTTCTTATTGGATTTCAGATATTAAACCTACTCTCTCACTGGTGTTAATCTTGTAATTTCTCCTACCAGACCTACACTGCTTGCGAGTTTTGTAGCTGACCATTGCAAGTAGTTGAAGGAAGTTGTTGGCGGGCAAAGCCAATTTTCCTCAAGTAAAAAGGCCTCTCTCTGGGTTTGCTGTGTCAGTCATGACTGTCATTCATTGGTCTCTGGGTTCTTTGCTTTTACACAGTTCTCCTTTCCAGTTTTTAAAGGATTTCACAAGAGGCAATTTACTGATAATCTCTAGATCTTCTTTTCCTTTGTTCTCCCTTGATGTTCATTATCCCTCTGCCTTAGGCTATCTGCATGTCTAATTGTTGACACACACTGTAACTATCACACTAACTCTTCACCTTTCCTGTTCAGGAGCTCTATTTATTCGTCTTACGTCTCCCTTCTTTTCAGCTCAAAATTGTAAATTTTCTTACAAAACACATTTATATTATTAATAAATAAGTAGATGAAAAAAATGATCCATTATCTTACTTCCATTTTTGGTAACTGAACATTTCCTCCCAGTCTTTTGGCTTATTCAAATCTTTTCATGTATAGTTGTTATCATAGACTAAGTAGCCTAAATAATTTTGCATATTACTTTTTCATTACTTAATTTTCCTGGGAAGTAGTCAATGTTGTTATGCAAATCTCTTAACAATAATTCTTCTTGCTGATCAATATTGTGTCGTGTGGATGTATACTAAGTTAAATATTTTTCTTGCTTTGGACAATTTGTTAAAAAACTTTTTTTTTGTTATTATATGTAATATTGTGAGGGGCATCTTTGTAAGTCTAGCTACTTCTGTATTTTAAACTGTTTCTCTAGATATATTTCCAGAACCAGAACTACTCAGTCAATGAATGAACAATTTTATGTCTATAGGCGGCATAAACGGTTACACACTCAATGATCTGCTGAAGGATTGGCGGTTCTAACCCACCTAGACGTGTCTCGGAAGACAGGTCTCGGCAGTCTGCTCTTGAAAGGTCACAGCCTTGAAAACCTTATTCTACTCTGCACACATAGAGTCTTCATGAGTTAGAATCGACTCGACAGCAACTAACAACAACAACAGATACATACTGCCAAAATGCTTTCCACTCTTATCAGTAAAGTGCAAGAGTATGTTTCTTTGAACTGTTCCCAACATTAGCATTGTTTGACCCTTCTTTTTCACCTAGCTGCCTACACTCTGTAACCCCAAAAGCAACCACAGTGTCTGCTGCTGCTAATGCACTGAGATCCTTCTTCCCTTTCACATAATACAGTCCCGTTCCAAAGGGGAAAGGTAGCCTCAATAGGGCCACCCTGAAAAGACCCTGCTGAGACTGTGTAAAAGTGGTTCCTGGGATTGAGGGAAGTTGTAGATGTGCATTAAAAGTAAATTGGAACCAGGAGTAGGAAATGTCCTGTGGCTTATAAAGTTAAGATTTTAACATTTTAGAGTCTTCGTTAAAGAAATGTGAAAGTGGACTTCTTAGCATATCTGCTGAAAAATGAAGTAAGGTGGCTGGTGTGAAAGAAAGGAAAGAAGACTGAAATAACATCTCTATGTTGCATTTTCAGGTCTCTAATGATCTGCTCTTGGCCTCCAAGCTCCTCATCTGTAACATGGGAAGCCTGGAATAAAAAACCTCTGAAATGCCCTCTATACTGCATGGTCAGAAGTCAAGCTAGAAACACAGCACAGGATTTGCTCTTGGTCTGAGGGCTGGCTGGCTTTGGCGCTATGCTTTTACATTTTAGGAGAAGCCCTAAAAGACATCTGTAGATCACCCTCTTTAGAACATGCGCTGAAAATTCATCTGGAGAAGGCTATACAAAGCAGTAAACACTCATGTATACAGAACCATGGGGCTATGGAGGCCTAGCGGTACAGTGTTTAAGAGCTTGCCTGCTAACCAAAAGGTTGGCAGTTCAAACCTACCAGCTGCTCCTTCAAAACTCTATGGGGGCAGTTCTACTCTGTCCTATAGGATCACTATGAATTGGAATTGATTTTGATGGCAATGGGTTTTTGATTTAGGAGGGGCTATAGCAAGAGTGGTAGGCTCAGCGTGGGGCCAGAAAAGCTGGTATTTTCCTTCCAATTTCCCTGTTGACATTCTCACATCTTCTGCTGCATTTTCCTTTGCATACAGTCTAAAGCTCAGCAGGATTTTAAACAAAAGGAATCAGTACTTGTGGCAGGAGGGAGGAAGTGAGTCTTGAGAAAAGGGAAGAGACATATTTTATAGCTCTAATTTCTGAGAAATACAAATTCACTCCCCTCCCTTCCAGCCTCCCCACCTCCTTCTCTTCCTTCCATCTTCCAAGGGGGTGGGTAATCTGGGGGACGTGGTTAGGATTGTTACATTGCCCAGCCCATGCTGTTGCTGTGTGCCACAGAGTTGACAGTGACTCACAGCAACTCTACAACAGAGCAGAACTGCCCTATAGGGTTTCCTAGGTTGTAATCTTTAAGGGAGCAGATTGCCAGGTCTTTTCTCTCACGAAGAGGATGGTGGGTTCTAAGAGCAGACCCTCTGGTTAATAGCTGGGACTTTATCACTGCACCACCAGGGTTCCTTAACCAGCCCACAGAAAAACACTGACCCTAAATTATTTTGGATTCCTGACATCTGTAAAAGGGGATCTATAATTTTGTTCCCGGAGTGATGATCACTCACTAACAGAAAAGGCCTTCCAAATAATATACTAAATTGTCACCTCCCCTATTTCCCAAGAGAGGAAGTGGGGAAGAAGGGTGGTTAAAAAGGGACTTAAAAGCCCTGCTTTTCCAGGAAAACAGAGGCAAGATTGGAACATGTATAAAAAGATTTTAATTTAATTCATATTCTTTAATTAAAAAAGTTTGCTTCTCATTAAAATATTAAACTTCACATTATATATATTTTTAACATAATAAAATTGCCTTGGTTTCTTTTTGTGCAAATTACAGTGAAGTTTCAAAAGAAATTATAAAAGATTATTACAACGTGCATTACTACAGCTGGATAATTAACAAAAGTTAGTTATTTCATTAATGAATCAGAAGTGATTAAACTGTAACCTGAACCTAAAGAAAATACTACTTTTGTAAATATTAATTCCCACTCTGCTCATTTTTGACTGCTACTGTACTTTCAACGACCTCAACATTCAAAGGAAACTTCCTCACTAGTAAACTTTTTACCAGAAACCACAAAACCTTTCCTGCATATACAGATGCCAACAACAAATTATGTGAATTCGGTTTCATGCACTGTGCCAAACATCACTTACGGATAGTTGTAGACACACGTAAAAAACCTGTGTGCCACGGCTGCCATTAAGATGATTTGGGCTATTGTAAGAACACCAGTCTATGTTCAGCAGACCTGTGCCACATAGCAGAGTGATGTGAGCATGGCTTTGGTGCCAGGGAGACCAATGCGAGTTCTGGCTCTTGCGCTCCCTGGGGCTTTGTGGCCTTGGGGCAGCTCTTACCTGTTTTATAAAATGAACATAATAATATCTGTCTCATAGGGTGGCTGTGAAACTTACATAGGATGACACATATACAGGGTTTAGAAGAGTGCTTAGAACACAGCAAGTCCTGAAAACAAAAGCTATACATTCTTTTATTCAACTAATAGGTATCAAGCACCTACTTTCTGTCAGGCACTGTTCTAGTCACTGAGAATAAAGCAATGAACAAAACAGGTATTTCTCTCCGATGAAATACAATACTTAGTGTTAATATCTAACACTTAAATAGTGCTTAATATTATTTACTATTATTGCTAAATCAATGGTTCTCAAAAGCAGGGTGGGGGTGGTGGTGGTGATTCTGCACCCCAGTGGACACTGGCAGTGTCTGGAGACATTTTTGATTGTCATAACTGGGGGGGGGTGGGGGGGTGGGGGGGTGCTACTGGCAGACCAGGGACACTGTTAAACAACCTACAATGCACAGGACAGTCCCTCATAACAAGAATTATTTGGGCTAAAATATCAATAGAGCCGAGGTTGAGAAACCCTGTTGTAAATGTTTTATGGATTAACACAGTTAATCTTCAAAATAACCCTATGAAGTAGTAACTACTAGTGTGACTATTTTGTTATTATTTTATAATAATGAATAGAACATATATTACTATATAGTGTACGAACACTACATATTATACATAAATATTTATAGTGATACTATATATACTATATACAAATATATATATAATGTAGCCTTTATGAAGTAATATAAAAATTATATATGGATACTTTAAACATAATCTCCTAGTGTTTTTTTTTTTTTTTTTTTAATTCAGATGATAGATTTTACAAAACAGACCTGGAGTTTGCATTAAAAACAATGGCCACATCATTGCGCCATCTAGATTTTAAATTAATAATAATTTCTCCTGATATTCAGTCAAGTGGTCTTTTGTGTCACATGTGAAATTGGGACATTAGATAAAGAAAACAGTGTGGTATACTGGAAACACCACCAGACCAAGAGTCCAAAGATGCAAGGTTTAGCTTGATTCTTTATCTCACAGACCATGGCATCTCTGGGTGAGCTGCCTGAGCATCAGAAGCTCATCCTCCCCCAAATAGGGCAGTAGTGTCTTTTCTGAGGATTCAGAGGGTTGTGGTAGGATAAAATGAGTTCACATTAATGGGGGAGGAACAATTTGGAAAAGGAAGGTGAGACTGGTTACATAACTTGAAGAATGTAATCAATGTCTCTGAACTGTGTAAGTAAAAATTGTTGAATTGGTATATATTCTGCTGTGTTCTTTTTTCAACAACAACAACAACAAAAAATTATCTTTTAAAAATGAGATTACTTGTGAAAGTGCATGTGAACTGCGACGAGCTTTGCTGCTGCCACCACCATTAGGGTACATATAGTGAGTGATCTTTTTTTTTTTTTTTATGCTGTACATTTACTCAGTCCTCACCATAGCTATGAGGCAGGTATGCTGATCAATACAAGTGGAAGATAAAAGAAACCGGGCACAGAGGCAGTAACTCACTTAAGATTACAAGGTTAATAAGTGGCAGGACAGGGGTTCCTACCCAGGCAGCTTGACTCCAGAGCCTGTCCTCCTGACCGATATGGCGGGCCTCTCACTACCAGTGGTTGTTTAAGCCATTAAAGACATGCTCTCATATTAGCATGTCTCAGCTGGTCAAGGCTCATCCTCTCCTTCATTTCTAAGAGTCCCTCTGCTCTGCAGAATGCCGTTTCTACTCTCCAGTCCTGACTTCCAGCCACTTGATCCATGCATCAAAGCAAAGAAGGATGAAGTCTCATTTTATCTATTTTTTGCCTTTCAAAATATGCAATATGTGTGCACAATACGTGTATTCAATATAATGTAAAATTCAAAGGCACAAAAGGATATACTGTGACAATTAATTCTTCCTTCTCTTGTTTCTATGCTACCTGACCTTCCTACCGAGACAACCAGCATTGCTGGTTTCTTGTATATCACTCCAGAAATGTTCTATAAAGCATATTTTATTTTTCTAAAATAAATATACAACTCGCAGCATACCAAACATACTACTTTGCAACCTTATTTTTTTTCATTGAAAAATATCTTGGAGATCAGTTCACATTAGTATTTATTTCCAGTTGCCAATGAGTCAATCCTGACTCATGACTACTCTTGTGTGTCAGAGTAGAACTGTGCTCCATAGGATGTTCAATGGCTGATTTTTCAGAAGTAGATTACCAGGCTTTTCTTCTGAAGTGTCCCTCGGTGGACTCGAACCTCCAGTCTTTTGGTTAGCAGCCTAGCTCATTAACCATTTGCACCAACCAGGGACTCCATTAGTACATACAAAGCTCCCTTTATTCATATTAATATCTAAAAGAATATTCCAAAATTTATTTAAACAATTCTGAATAGATGAACATTTAATGTACTTGTGATAGTTTAAAAATTCTACAATGAATATCTTATGCACATATTTCTCACACTGCCAAGAATATATTCAGGATAAATTCCTACAAGCGGAATTGTTGACTTATAGAGTATTTGCCTTTTAACATTTTACTGAAATAGCTAAATTGCTCTTTATAGAGTTCTACCAATTTATACTTCCATTTTAAACGCATGAGATCACCATTGAATGTGACGTTTTTCTACACTCTCATCAACAACATGCCAGAAAAATGATTTATCTTTGCTAACCTGTAAAAGCTTATATCTTATTATACTTTTAATTTTCATTTCTCTTATGATTAGATTGAAAATCGTTTCTTGTGTTTCAAGAACCAAATATTTTACTTTTTCCTGTGAATGGTCTGTCCATACTCTATCCATTTTTCCAATGAGTTGGCTCCTTTTTTCTTATGGATTGTAGGAGCTCTTTATCTTTGTGGGAAATAAATACATTATTTAAAAACTGCGAATAATTTCCCCCAGTTTATTATTTATCAGTTGCTTTTTCTGTAATATTTGACTTGTAATTAGTGTTGATTTTCTCAAAAAAAATTCTAATAGCTTTTGGGTTTTTTTCATATTTAGCTCCTTTCCACTTGGAGAGTATAAAAACAATCTATGCTTTCTTTTGGTACTTCTGTGGTTATTTTCCACACTTTAAATCTTGGAAACACCAGAATGTACTTTGGTGTATAGTAAGAGTTTGGATTCAACTTGTTTTCCAGATGGACACACACTTGTCACAATATTATCTACTGAATAATCTAACCTTTCCCCACTGATACGAAATGCCAGTTCTATCATATGCAAATTTACAGTTATTTGGATCTATTTTTGACTTTCCAGACTGTTCCACTTATCTGTCTGACAATCAATATACCAGTATCACAGGCTATTTTAATTACTGTAGCTGTGTAACAACAACCACAAATAATATGTTTTAGTATCTGGTAGGGCTAGTTCCCCTCATTATTTGTCTTTTTCAGAATTTTCCTGGCTGCTTTTAGGAATTTAGAATAAAATGGTATTTTTATTAGGATTGTAGTATATTTTCAAATTAGGAAAAACTGATGCCTTTAGGATAGTGAATCTTTCCATCCATGGACATTGTATACTTTTGCATTTGGTTCAAGTCTCCCTCCTCCTCCCATGTCTCTACCTCTTTTGGTGAGGCTCTGTAACATTTTAAAGTCCCCCCCCGCCAATATGTGTTTTCCTTTATTCTTATTTACTCCTAGAGTTAAGAATGTAATTCTATCTGGTCAATGGTATCACATATAGGTCTTATTTATAAACAGACATGCCAGTAAGAACTGTTACCTACAGTTTTATATAAAAAGTCACTCATTTTTGTTCTGGTTTTGGGTGACTGGTTCTTGAAACCCTAGCAAATTCAGGTTTGAAAACATAACATACCTCTTTTTAAACTCCAGCCAAGAAATACTTTTCTCCTAAAATATTGTAGCATGAAAAATAGAGCTGCTTAGATTTTTAGAAACCTTAGTTTCACCTTAAATTTTGGTAGTACACAGATCTGAGTAGTATTGCATTACATTATTAACAATTTATATTAAACTAGAAGCACAAAACTTACCTCCTAAATTCATTCCAGCTTGAAGACATTTCTGAAGTCTGCAGGCAGGACAATTCTTCCGTCGAATCTTATCAATGATGCAATCATTTCTTCCAGCACATAAATAGTTGTGTTGCCCTGATTAAAATAATAAAGAAAATTGTTAAAATAAAGATGATTATACTAATATAAAGTACTAATATGTATAACCAGAATATGAAGCTTCCCTTTTCTGGTCTTGAAACTACTTCTTCAAAAAAGTAGAAGCCAAAGATTTATGGATAACTCACACAAGAGGATGATCAGCTTGATGGCAGAGCTGAGACTTTAGATTACTCAGATCTGGGCAAAGCATATGCTTAGAGAGTAGAAGTTACTGGCGAAATATAAAATTGTAGCCTAGCTCTACTATTCACTTATTTATTCAAAAATATTTACTGAACAACTACTCGGTACCAGGCACCATTACAGGCACTAGGGATACAGCCATGAACACGACAGACCAAAGTCTGCTCCTGCTAGTTGGGCGAGATACACAACAGATAAGGTAAGTAGGTAAGACATAGAAAACGTTTGGTAGTAATAAGTGCTAGGGAGAAAAATAAAGAAGGAAAGGGACATATAATTTGGTGGAGGTGGGAGAGGGTGTTGAAAGTTGAGACGGAGTGATAGGGAAGGCCTCACTGGACAGGTGATTTTTAAAATGAAGATCTGAAGGGAATGAGGAAACTAACTGTGTGGATATCTGGGAGAGAAAACATGCCACACAGAGGCAGAAGGAAAAGCAAATGAGGTAGGGCAGGCTAAGGGATGCCTGGCATATTCTAGGAACAGCAAGAACACCAGTTTGGATGAGCAGAGAGAATGAGTGGAGAGCAGCAGGAGATGAAGACAAACAGCTAACATGATCCTGCTCATGTAGGGCCTCCCAGGTCATACTCAAGACTTTCACTTTTACTCTGAATGAGATAGGAAGCCACCAGACTAGAGGGCTTGGAGCAGAGGAGTGACATGAGCTGATTTACATTTAACAGGATCACACTGGCTGCTGTGTTAAAAACTGACTGCAGTGGATCAAAGACAGAAGCAGGGAGACCAGGGGTAGGAGATTATTACTCTAATCTAGTGAAGAGATGAGGGTGGATTGGATCAATGTGGTAACAGTGAGGGTCATGAAGGTAGTCAGGTTTTAGACATACTCTGACGGTAGAGCTGCCAGGATTTGCTGACAGGCTAGATACGGGACATCAGAGAAAAAGGAGAGTTAAAGAGCCATCAAGATTCTTGGGCTCAACAACTAGAAAAACGGAACTGCCAATAATTTAGATGGGGAAAACTGTGGGAATATGTGGTTTATGGGGAATTATGGCCCACAGCAGCAACAATAACATCCCACCTCAGCCCTGGACATGTTAAGTTTGAGATATCTGATAGGCACGTAAGTGAAGGTGTCAAGTCGGTGGTTAGATACACAGGTCTGGAGTTAGTGAGAGGTCTGGGCTGGAGATGTAATCAGGTTATGGTCATTATTTTAAGCCAGGAGAGTAGATGAGATCATATAAAGAGTGATCACAAACTGGAAAGAGAAGAGGTCAAAGGACTAAGTTATGGGTCACTGAAAATATCCAGACGAAAGGAGAGGAGTTCCACCGATTACTGTGAAATAGTGAACAGGCTCTAAAGCACTCCCTTCTGCCTAGTACCCTAGTTGAAAATTAATAAGTTACCTGGAATAGTGAGAAAACAGGACTTAAAGGTCAAAAATATTCTCTAATACCACCTCATTCTCCCATACCGCCATCCTGGGAGACTATTTCCAGTGGATATTCTGTCTGTGATCCTGCTGAATGTAAATCAGATCACGTCACTCCTCTGCTCCAAGCCTTCCAGTCTGGTGGCTTCCCATTTCACTTGGAGTAAAAGTCAAAGTCTTGAATACAACCTGGGAGGCCCTACATGATGTTTTACTTGCCAGAATTTCTCTCAGTCCCTACTCTTAACTAGTGACTACGAAAATGGTGGGGTTATAAACAGACAGAAACACAAGAGGGAAGTTAGTGTGGTAGAAAAGATGGGCTTCATTTTTGACAAACTGAGTACATAGCACTCAAACTTTCGTTGTTACAGATTCCTTTCCTTAGCTTAAGTCATCCTTCCTTAAGGAATCCTCTGTTAAAATCTGGCAACTAGGCAAGCCATTAACAGCAAGAATGCACTCATCAGCTTTAGTGATTCAAACATTTAACAAGAAAGGTACAGGGGGAATGAGACACTGGCTGGTGTGCTTTAACGGCATTTATATCAGGAAGGAGTAGAGTGCTGCTTGGAGAAGCACAGGCCTGGATGAAGGCCTTTGGTAAGAAGCCTTGACCAGCCAGCACAAGGGCCCCAGGTCTCCTAGGTGGCAGATAGAGAGGAGGGGATGAGAGGGGAAGTGACAGAAGGGGAGAGGAAAGGGAGAGAGGGAGAGGGGGGAGAAGAAAAGAGGGGGCAAAAGAGAGAGGTGAGAAGACCCTGAATGCAATTTTGACCTAGCTGAAACGAGTTTAAAAATCATGAGTCGCTAAACCATGCTAGACACTGTCATCTGTATGATTTCTGATGTGACCCTATAGGAAGCCTTGGAAGCAGGTACTGTATTTTCCTACTTTCTCAGTTGACTATGCAAAGGCCCTGCTTTTGAATTCACCTCAGCCCCAGCCAGTATATAGTTAGAGGTCAGGAGCTTGGGCTCAAAGTGGACAGGCTCTCTCACTTACTACTCACGTGGCCTTGGGCAAGCAATTTAACCCTCCTCAGCCTTACTTCCCTAAAGGAACCCACAAAATGAGAATAGTGCCTGCCTGGCAAGGATAAGGAGATGTGTGTAAATTTTACATTAGCCCTAAGCCTGAAACACAGTACGTATCCGATAAATGATAGCAATTGTATCAGTCATCCTAGCACATACTGTCAACCTAGAGTTCTATAATCAATGAAAATATTTTTCCAAATTAAGGTGAAATAAAGATATTTTTGGATAGACAAAAGCTAAGAGAATTTTTTTTTTTTACTACCAGAACCACATTACAAGAAATGCAAAAGGAAGTTCTTTACGCTGAAGGGAAATGATACCAGATGGAAATCTGATACATAGAAAAGAAAGGAGAGAAGTGGAAATGGTAAATACATGGGACATTTTATAAGAAACTTTCTTAATTTTCTTGAATTCTTTAAAGTCAAATGGATATTAACCACTACACCACCAGGGCTTCCATATAGCCCATAATACAGTTTTATTATTTTTATATGTATATAAAATATTTTACAACATAGCAGAAAGACAGGATGGGATATAAATGAAACTCTACTGATGTAAATTTCTTACATGATACTTGAAATGGTGTAATATTAATTTCGGGTAGCCGGTGGTAGCCCTGGAAACCCTGGTGGCATAGTGGTTAAGAGCTACAGCTGCTAACCAACAGGTCGGCAGTTCGAATCCACCGCACGCTCCTTGGAAACTCTATGGGGCAGTTCTACTCTGTCCTGTAGGGTTGCTATGAGTTGAAATCGACTCAACAGCGGCAGGTTTGGGTTTTTTTTTTGGTTTATGGGAGCCATGGTGCCACAGTGGTTAAGAATCCGGCTGCTAATCAAAAGGTCATCAGTTCGAATCCACCTGTTGCTCCTTGCAAACTCTATGGGGCAGTGCTACTCTGTCCTACAGGGTCGCTATGAGTTGGAATTGACTCGACAGCTATGGGTGGTTTATGGTAAGAGTACATACTGTAGTTCTTAGGGTGGGAGTTCTCAAAGTATGCTCCCTGGACCAGCAGCATGAGCATCACCTAGGAACTTGTTAGGAAGTTAAACTCCCAGGCTCTACTCCAGACTTACTAACTCAGAAAATCTGGGAATAGGGCCTAGAAATCAGTGTTTTATACAAACCTTCAGGTGATTATGATGCATACTGAAGTTTGAGAAACACTGCCTTAGAGCAACCACTGGAATAACGGAACTAAGAGGTGCTAAAGAGACAAAAGAGGTATAAAATGTCATACCAAATCCAAAAGAAGATAGAAAAGGGAAAACAAAGAAACAAATAACAGGTAATAAATGTAAAAGAAGTGCCAAGAAAATTGTTATAAACCCAATTTTATAGCAATAATTAAATGTAAATGGTCTCAACCCTCCAATTAAAAGGCAATGTAGTAGGCTAGATTTAAAAAAGCAAGACCCAAGTGTATACTGATATGTATTTTAAATATAAAGGCACAGACATGTTAAAGGATGAAAAAAGATATACCACACAAACAGTAAGCATTAGAAAGCTGATGTGGCTATATTAAAATCAAAGTAGACTTCAAGACAAAGAGTAACACCAAAGGTAAAGCAAGTCATTTTATAATGATTTTGTTTTAGATGTAACAATTCTAAATGTGTATGCACTTAACAGTAGAGCTTCAAAATACAAGCAACAACTGACAAAAGGAGAAAAAAAAGATGAATTCAAAATAATAGTTGAAGATTTAAAAACCCCACTCTCAGCAACTGATATAAAAATTACTGTATAGAAAATCAGTAAGTATACAGAATATTTGAACAATACTGGCAACCACATTGACCTAATCAACATTTAGGTCACGCAACCGCATAATACACATGTTCTTTTCAAGCGCCCATGGAATGTTCACTGAGATAGATGGATATATCACATCTTAAGCTATTAAACAAGTCTCAAATTTTATAAGGATTGAAATCACACAGAATATATCTTCTGACCTCAAAGAAATGAAACTAGAAATCAACTAACAAAAATATATATAGAAAAGCTTCACATAATCGAAAATTAAGCAGCACACTTCTAAATAATTTATGGGTCAAAGAAGTCACAGGGAAATTACAGAACATTTCAAACTAAATAGTAATGAAAAACAAAATATCAAAAATCTGTGAGATGCAGTTTTCCTTAGAGGAAAACTTTTAGGTTTATAGTCTTACATTAGAAGAGAAGAAAGGTCTAACACTGATGATCTAAGATCCCACCTTAAGAAGCAAGAAAACTAAACCCAGAGTAAATCAAACCACAATACAGGTATACCTTGTATCACTGCACTTCGCTTTACTGTGCTTCATAGATACCGCTTTTTTTTTTACAAGTGGAAGGTCTGTGGCAACCCTGAGTCAAGCAATTCTATTGGCACCATTCTTCCAAGAGCATGTGCTCACTTTGTGTCTCTGTGTCACAATTTGGTAATTCTCACAATATTTCAAACTTTTTCATTATTATCATATCTGCCATGGTGATCTGTGATCGGTGATCTTTGATGTTACTATCATAATTGTTTTGGGGCACCATAAACCACGCCCATATAAGATGGCGAACTTAACTGATAAATGTTGTGTGTGTTCTGACTGCTCCACCGACTGGCCATTCCCTGTCTCTCTCCCTCTCCTCCCTATTCCCTGAGACATGACAATATTGAAATTATGCCATTTAAGAACCCTACAATGACCTCTAACTATTCAAGTGAAAGGAGGAGTTGCACATCTCTCACTTTAAATCAAAAGCTAGAAATGATTAAGCTTAGTGAGGAAGGCATGTTGAATGTCAAGACAGGCTGAAAGCTAGGCCTCTTGCGCCAAACAGTTAGCCAAGCTGTGAACGCGAAGAAAAAGTTCTTGAAGGAAATTTAAAGTGCTACTCCAGTGAACACACAAGTGATAAGAAAGTGAAACAGCCTTATTGCTGATATGGGGAAAGTTCTAGTGGTCTGGATAGACGATCAAACCAGCCACAACATTCCCTTAAGCCAAAGCCTAACCCAGAGCAAGGCCCTAACTCTCTTCAAGTCTATGAAGGCTGAGAGAGGTGAGGAAGCTCCAGAAGAAAAGTTTGAAGCCAGCAGAGGTTGGTTCATGAGGTTTAAGGAAAGAAGCCGTCTCCGTAACATAAAAGTGCAAGGTGAAGCAGCAAGTGCTGATGTAGAAGCTGCAGCTCATATTCAGAAGATCTAGCTAACTCATGAAGGTGGCTACACTAAACAACAGATTTTCTATGTAGATGAAATAGCCTTATATTGGAAGAAGGTGCCATCTAGGACTTTCAGGGCTAGAGAGGAGAAGTCAACGACTGGCATCAAAGCTTCAAAGGACAGGCTGGCCTTCTTGTTACGGGCTGAGGCAGCTGGTAACTTTACGTTGAAGCCAATGCTCATTTGCCTTTCTCAATATCCTAGGGCCCTAAGAATTATTCTAAATCTACTCTGCCTGTGCTCTATAAATGGAACAACAAAGCTTGGATGACAGCACGTCTGTTTACAACACGGTTTCCTGAATATTTTAAGCCCACTGTTGAGACTTACTGCTCAGGAAAAAAGATTCCTTTCAAAACATTACTGCTCATTGACAATGCACCTGGTCATCCAAGAGCTCCCATGAAAATGTACAAGGAGATTAATGTTGTTTTCATGTCTGCTAATGTAACATCATTCTGCAGCCTGTGGATCAAGGAGTAGTTTCAACTTTCAAGTCTTATTATTTAAGACATGCATTTCATAAGGCTATAGTTGCCATAGACAGTGAATCCTCTGATGGATCTGGGCAAAGTAAATTGAAAACCTTCTGGAAAAAATTCACCGTTCAAGATGGCATTAAGAACATTCTTAATTCATGGGAGGGGTCAAAAGTCAAAATATCAACATTAACAGGAGTCTGGAAGAAGTTGATTCCAACTCTCATGGATGACATTGAGGGGTTCAAGACTTCAGCAGAGAAAAGTAATCGCAGATGTGGTAGAAACATCAAGAGAGCTAGAATTAGAAGTGAACCCAAAAGATGTGACTGAATTGCTGCCATTTCATGATAAAACATTAGCAGATGAGGAGTTGCTTCTTATGGACGAGCAAAGAAAGTGGTTTCTTGAGATGGAATCTACTCCTGGTGAAGATGCTGTGAACACTGTTGAAATGAAAACAAAGGACTTAGAATATTACATAAACTTAGTTGATAAAGCAGTGGCAGAGTTTGAGAGGATTGACTCCAATTCTGAAAGAAGTTCTACTGTGGGCAAAATGCCATCAAACAGCATCGATGCTACAGAGAAATCTTTCATGAAAGGAAGGTCAATTGCTGCAGCAAACTTCACTGTTGTCTTATTTTAAGAAATTACCGCAGCCACCCCAACCTTCAGCCACCACTACCCCGATCAGTTAGCAGCCATCAACATCAAGACAAAACCCTCCCCAGGAGCAAGATTATGACTCGCTGAAGGCTTAGATGGTGGTTATAAATTTTTAGCAATGAAGTATTTTTTAATTAAGGTATGTAACTGTTTTTCTAGACATAAAGCTATTGCACACTTAACAGACTGCAGCATCATGTAAATGTAACTTTTATATACACTGGAAACCAAAAAATTCATGGGACTCACTTTACTGTGATATTCACTTTATTGTGGTGGCCTGGAACTGAACTCACAATAGCTCTGAGGTGTGCCTGTACACTGGTTAGTCATGAGCCGGAGCTGACTCTACTGCAACTAACCACAACAGGGCCCTCCACCACGTAACATCTAAGTCCAAGCTCTTAAATAAATACCACATTCAAAGCTTTATTGAGCCACTGGGACACAATAAGGGGAGATGGTCTTGTCAGAGCTCAAAGATGTGCGTAGCATAATTTATTGCCATTTCTAGAAAAATACCTCAAAGCTTGGATCGGAGGTACTTGATTCAGTAACACTGAATCACTGTTTTTATTACTGGAGTTATACTGTTATTATTTAGGAGTTCTGGGTACAAAAACGGTTAAACACTTGACTACTAAACAAAAGTTTGGTGGTTTGAAACCACCCAGAGGCATTTCAGAAGACAGGCCCGGCGAACTGCTTCTGAAAGGTTAAGCCTTGAAAACCCTACAGAGCACAGGTCTACTCTGTAACACGTGGGGTCTCCATGAGTCAGAAGCTACTCGGCGATAACTGGTATTGTTGTTATTATGGACATGGAGAATAGTATGTGCTGTGGCTTACTTTAACAAAATGAAAAACCTTAAAAGATTGGTCACTTTGTATAGTCATATCTCTACTGTCTGGTGGCGCAGTGGTTAAGTGCGAAGGCTGCTAACCAAAACGTCGGCAGTTTGAATCCACCAGCCTCTCCTTATAAACTCTATGGAGCAGCTACACTCTGTCCCATAGGTTCGCTGTGAGTCGGAATTGACTTGATGGCAACAGTTTTTTTTTTTTTTAAATTCACAAGTACATACACATAGGTGGGCCCTGCATCACAAACACTTTACTTACAGATACCCAAAACTACAGAACAGCGCAGCGTGCAGCCAGCACTCCCCCTGCCGGTCGGACCCTGGCTAACGCTCAGCCGTCAGCTGTGGCAACACTTGTGGCACATCTTCCCTGCTACCTCCTTTCTTAACCTCGGGAAGGAGCCCTATTCCTGATTTCCTCTGGCTCAGCTAATTTCCTATTTAGTGACATCTATAGATACAAACCCATAGATGGCAATGGGTTTGATTTGGTTTTGGTATACACACACGCATACTTCAACTCCCCATCAACGTTCTGCTACTCTTTAACTATACCTGGAAATACAATTTATCCTGTTCCATTCCATTTGGGAGCTAAGCAGTAACTATGGCTGCCAATCAGGGTAGTACCCCTTTATCAAATAAAATACTAAAGTTTTCAGGAAAGTTAGATCAGAAAAGAAGTCCTACAAATGCCTTTTAGAATCTGTAAAGAAAGATTCACAGAGAAGATGGTCCTTGATCTAAGTCTTGATCTAAGAAGGTATTTGCTAACTAGACAGGTATTAAGGTGGCTCTAGTCAGCAGAGAATGCTCCACGTTCTGGGTTTTAAAAAACTGACCTATCATCAAACTTTGGGAGCACAACCCTCCTACGTACAGGTGGCTACTGTTTGCACAAAATGGGAATGTACTGAACATCGACCTTTGTCCCGGCCCCAGTTCCCCAGCCTTGGCCCTCCTTTCCCATCCCCTCAAAGGTGACATGCCGGGGCCTCAGGCTGACCTGTCAGAGCGGAATGCTCCTGCAGCTCCAGGTAGAAGAAGCTCCAGGGAGCCTACACCTATGGCCTCTCTCTATCCCCTTTCTTACTCTATATCTGATTAGTTACGTTTGAGAAGAATAAATTGGGTTTGTGTGCCTGAGCACAGTCCTCTTCTTCTTGGGGGACACTTCTTTAGGGAACAGTATTCAGCCTCCACCCCTGAGGGAGGCATGTCCTCATCCAGCATTGTCTGTATCTGCGCCTAATTATGGAGTCCAGGCAGCAGGTCCTTTTGGTTTTTATCACTAAGTTATATTTTTCAACTTACTTACCAATGCAGTACACACTGGTAGATTTTTATCTCCCACCAACCACTCCTTTATTTTTCAATGTGTTCAGAACATGGTGCTGTTTGACAGTTCCCAGAGAGATGAAGAAGAGTCCCTGACTAGTACAAATGGTTAATGTACCAAAAGGCTGGAGGTTTGAATCCACCCACAAGTGCCTCAGAAGAAAGGCCTGGCAATGTTCTTCCGAAAATTAAACCATTGAAGACCCTATGAAGTGTAGTTCTACTCTGACACACATGGGGTTGCCCTGAGTTGGAAATGATTCTGAGGCATCTGGTGCTAGTTAGAGATTAAAAGGTGCCCAAAGCCAGAATCCTTGAGATTCAGATCTCAACATCAGGGACACAACACAGGGTGAGCTCCTGAGCTTGAATCCTGCAACTAGGATTCCATGGTTCCCCACAATCCACTTCCCCATTTTGCTCCCCAGTTCCTAGTTTTCCAGATCTGAAGCTCAATATTAGGCAGGGATCCCAAAGAATGTGGCCACGGTAGAAAGCAAATATTGGGGTGCAAACCTCTTGACGACAGGTAAGGCTTATTTTCAAGCTTTTTCTATTGTTGTGTTTGTTTTCCTTGTAAAAAACAATCTGTCAAAAAAATTTCGCCACTGAGTTTTGTTCTCCTCTCAAATCTTACTTTCATGCTTACCATGTTCTGTGAAATGTAATTTTCTTTTTCACACCTTGAAGGTATAAGAGAGTTTAAATAAAAGAGACATTAACTTAAAACACAGTTTAATACTTATCACTATTTGAACAATATTTTGCTTAATAATTTGTTACACATACAAAGCCATTAGCAAATCTGAGGGCTTTGTTGTTGCTCTTTGTTAAAACATGGGAACTACACTCTTTAGCAGGTAACCAAGCTTTTTCAGAGTATCTCTTCACCTCACTACCCTGATGGATACTCTAGAACAACCAAACTTTATGTTCAGGTAAGCTGGGCTTCAAACCCCTGCTGAGAATTTGCATTTCCACCCCAGATACACCAAATCAGAACTCTATGTTTTAACAAGATCCCCAGGTGATTCTTAGGTATAATGAATTTTGAGAATCACTGCTCTACTAGTAAAGGTGCCCTGGTTGTACAGTGGTTAGCGCACTTGGCTGCTAACCGAAAGGTCTGTGGTTTGAACCCACCAACTGCTCTGTGGGAGCAAGATATGGCATTCTGCTTCCATAAAGATTTACAGCCTTGGAAACCCTACTGGGCAGTTCAACTCTGTTCTATAGGGTCACTATGAGTTGGAATTGACTTGCCGGTAGCGGGTTTGTTTTGTTTTGTTTTTTGGTTTGGTTGCCCTACTAGTGGTTCTCTGAATTGGTCCCTAACCAGCAGCATTAGCATCACCTGGGAACTTGTTAGAAATGCAAATTCTCAGCAGGGGTTTGAACCGGTTTGAAACCCTGAAGGTAAGTTTCTCTTTTGTTAAGAACCATTCCTTTTCAGCATCAGAAAGGCAATTTACCAAATCTCCTTTAAAATTAACTTTTTTGCTTAAATGTCCTTTTCATTTTTAAAGGTCCATTTGTTGTCCAGCTGGAGGATTTTTTTTTTTTAAAGCAGTTGACAACTGCCCAGCAACAGCAGCCTGTGTTTGCAGTCGCTATTCTGGGCTACATCACGTGTCACTTACATAACCTTGTTTAACTGCTCTTGAACTGGTTCTAACAACCTGGGAAACAGATTAGGGCAGTCCCAGCAAATTCCCGCACTGCAGATTCTGATGAGTGATTTCCCATCCCCCCTCCGTCCTAAATCTTATAATGTCGCATGGTGAGTAAGACGGTGTCCGACAAGAACTGGTTATTCATTGTTAGACCCAACTACAACATTTCATAATTAACTTCCTCTGCTCAGTTTAAACCAGTCTGGTCTGCCCACAATAAACCAATGAACAATGATCCCCGCTGCTGAGGTTTATAAGTTAGCCTGGATTAACATGCTTTAAAATGACAGCAAAAAAAAAAACTCTCACGTGAGCAAGAAGTATGGGTTGCCTTTGCCACCTTTAAACACAAGTCTTTTGAAGTTATGTTTTTGGGGATTCTAACATCTTAATTTTGAAGTCAGATTGGACTTGTTATTATTATTTTTTTTCTGAATGGTTTCAAGAGTTCTTCCCATGTGGGTTAGCACAAAATTCCCAGATAAACATTCTTCTCAGTGTGAAAGGTGTTGGTTTTTCATTTTTTAAAAAATATAACTTCTAATTATCATGACTTGCATTTTGAGCACACTGCATTTATTTTTGTAAAAGATAATCAAAGAAAATATTCTATGACAAAAGCCAAGTGCTACTAAGCTTTTAACCTCAAGGGACGTTTACTGTGCTGCGCAATAAGAAAAAACAAGCAAGTCACTGACAAGGAATAAAAAACGTTTTTTCAGGAGGACTGACTTATGTCTAACACACATGCAATAGTAGGAATTTAACATGGCTGTACTTCACTAAGCAAAAACACTTGTTATATAGATAAACTAGTAAGTTATTCAGGGCAGTGGGCAGGGAACTAACATTTGTTGAATTCCAATTATTCCAACAGGTGCTTTGCCTAATCATATCATTTAATCCTTAAATAAAATCCTATGGGAGGAACCCTATGAGACTGGTAATATTATTCCCATTTTATCAATGAGGACACACTCGGAGAGGTTAAATCATGTGGCTAGCTTAGGTGGGATTCATATTTGAAGCTCTGATTATGGCACTTACTCTATGGCTCCATAGTTAATAAAAGTATCCTTAAGAAACTTAGACCTAGACGACAAAATGGAGCAGAAGCAGAATCTTTGTAATGAAAAACAGGCTGAGGTTACCTGTTTTCAGGCTTCATAGAAGAAATAACATTAGACCTATGTCTTGAGGAATGTTGACTGGATGCAATAATAGAGAAGATTTTTTTTTTTAACCAGAAAAACAACATATTAAAAAAATAAATGTTGTCAAAAGGCATCATATAGTTAGGGATGGGTGAGCTTCGTGTGGCTGAAGCACAGGGTTGTGTGTGGAGGTACTAAGATAATACACAGACTAAAACGTCACTGACCACTCGGACATGGGGAAAAGAAAACTGCATGAATTTAAGCATAATTGTGGTGCAACAGAGCCTTGGTGGTGCAGTAGTTAAGAGCTTGGCTGCTAACCAACAGGTCAGCAGTTTGAATCCACCAGCCGCTCCTTGGAAACCCTATGGGGCAGTTCTACTCTGTCCTATAGGGGCCCTATGAGTCGGAATCACTACAATGGCAACAGGTTTGTTTGTTTTTTGGTGATGCAATAGTTAAGAGCTTGGCTGCCAACTGAAAGGTTGGCTACTCAAACCCACTTAAACTTACAGGCTCCACAGGAGAAAGACCTGGAGATCTGCTTCCATAAAAGATTACAGCCTAGAAAATCCTGAGGCAGTTATACTCTGTCACATGGGGTTGCTATGAGCTGATGGCATGTAACATCAACAACAACTCTTAAGCTTCAATTTAAATATGGATAGGTTGGCAAATTTACATACTGCTTAATCCCCCACTTTTTGCCCTGATCTAAACAAATCACTAACCCCGGACCTTGATGCAGGTACAGGCACAGCCCTGCAGGAACCTGGAAGAATCATGTATGCTGGTTCTCAATGATCAGATTTTATTCTTTTTTGCCTAACCAGCTAATCCCCAAGACCTCAAAAATAGAAATGAGGCCTGGGCAGAGAGAAGGGAATCTTGTTCAGTCATTCTGGCCTCAAACTCTTTGTTCAGAGTTGAAGGGCTCAACCCAGCTCCGTGGGTCCTTATTTGCCATCTCAGGCATAGCCTGGTTGCCAAACACCCATAAACGTCTAGACCCAAATGAAAACCAGATCAGAGCTGATATTGGTAACAGAGGGAAAGTGTATCATAAACTTCTACCTACAATCTAAATTACTGCTAAAAAAGAAACAGTCAAACCCTTTGATATGAGATTGTTTTACACACACACACCCAAGCACATGCACATATGAAATTAGACTCATTTTCGATGTGTAATGATATAATGTATGCACATGGTACTTAAGTTAAAAGGTATAATGGGACATATGGTGAAAATGATTTCTTCCTCTCTCCTTTCCTCCAACTACTGAGTTCTCTTCCCCAGAGGCAAGCCCTGTTATCAACTTCTTATCTACCCTTCCAGAGTTTTTTCCAGGACACACGTTTTTTAATCACAGTTAAGTATGTTCTGTTCGTCAAGGTAGGCATTATTAATTCACTATGTCTGCTTGCTCTTTTATTAGTTAACTAAAAAAATAATTATTGGGTAGATATTACATGCCTGCTATTGTGATCTGCACCAGAGCAAAGAGATGAATAAGATACAATCCCTGTCCTTGAGGGACATGGCTCCACGTGGGAGACAGACACCTGAGCATATTAAACCCTGGGGCAAGAAAAGCAAGGAACAGAACACTATGGGAACACGGAAGAGGAAGCACTATTTTTGCCTCAAAAGTCAGAAAGGCTTCTTAGAAGAAACAGCATTAGACCTGTATCTTGAGAAATGTTTGTTGCATGGAAAGGGGAGAGTTAGAAGAGTTTTCTAGCCAGAGAAACACCATATTAAAAAATTAATGTTGTCAAGGGTCTCATATATTTACAGATGGGTGAGCCTGGTGTGGCTGAAGCACATGTATGTGAGCGTGGAGGTATTAAGAAATATCAGTGTGACAACTTGCTATGCTGGGCTAATGGATCCTGACATGAATCTTTAGGCAATGGGGAAATCAATCCAGGTCTGACTTGTTGTTTTCAGAAGTTCACTCTGGCAACTCAGTGGAAGATGTACTGCAGTAATGGCAAAGAGACTGGTTGAGCCCAGACGAGAGACGGCTCTCTCAGCAGAGGATAGTTAGAAGATAAAATTTCCAATTAAATTAATCATCATTATCTATCTCTGTTAACACTAGCCCCAAAATTGCTATTCTATATCTTAATTGCCTAAGCATTCCACTCATTATCCAAGTGAGAAAAGCTAAAGACATCCTAACATATTTCTTTCTGGTGCTCCATGCAAATATTCCACACCTTCCTGATTTTATAACTCAGCGTTGTTGACTTCTGCCTCCTGGGTCCCATCACTGTCTCAAAGAAGCAGTCCACGTGTATGCCTGAGATAAAAATGGCAGTCTTCGAGTTACCTACTTAGCTTGCCAAAGGATGGTAGATACGTTCTTCTTTTATCTACCCAATTTCACAGTTCCCTTTTTCTCCAATTATTCCCAGTAGAAATGATGCACAATTTTAGTATATTTGAACTAGAATTCTTGGGCTTATGAGGAAAAAGCAGTATAACAGGTAAATCTGTACATACGAGAGCTTTGTATAAGATTATTTTTTCACTAGGGGTTGACAATTACATACAGATGAGAGAGGGGAGCGGGGAGAGGAACTGTGGGAACATGTGCCTACTGATCTTTGTTCTGTGAAATAAACTGTCTGAAAAGGGTGGGAGCAGATGAGGGACCAATGTGTGAAGCAGCCATGGGAATACGACAGCACAAGGCTGAAGTGGGGAGGTCTATTCAAGCTACTAGGCTTACTGTTGTTAAGTGCCTTCCAGTCGTTTCCGACTCACGTACAACAGAATGAAACACTGCCCAGTCCTGCGCCATCCTCAAAATCGTTGCTACATTTGAGCCCATCACTGCAGCCACTGTGTCATCCATCTCATTTAGGGTCTTTCTATTTTTCACTGACCCTCTACTTTATCAAGCATGATGTCCTTCTCCAAGAACTAGTCCCTCCTGATAACATGTCCAAAGTATGTGAGACAAAGTCTCACCATCCTGTCTTCTAAGAAGCGTTTTGGCTGTACTGCTTCCAAGACTAATCAGCTACTAGGCTCTGGAAAAACTCGCTGCTGTCAGGTTGATTCTGACTCATAGCAACCCTATAGGAAAGAGCAGAACTGCCACATAGGGTTTCCAAGAAGTGGCTAGTGAATTGAAACTGCCAACCTTTTGGTTAGCAGCCGAGCTGTTAACCACTGTGCCACCAGTGCTCCAGCTACTAGGCTAGGGAAGTTATATTCTTATCATCAAAAGGTTTATGATAACCTTTTGATAGTATATTACCCTCGTGTCCCTGACATGGAACTGGGTTAAGCAGCTTTCCATGGTTCCTCATATGGCCAGTGGTGATGAAGGGATTCGAACTCAGGTCTGACAAAAGCCCATGCTCACCCAAAGGCGCACCTGGGAAGTCACTCAGATGCAATACCAAAATCTTAATATTAATAAATTACTAATTAATATGTATTTATTTAATTAATACAATTAGTTAATAGATTACTAATAAAATACTTGGCTCTTGCTTTCTAATGAGGCTTTGTACTTAACGCATTTTAACTTTGCACATTTAATTATTTGATTAAATTGCTTAAAATCAAAGAATTTCCCATCTAGAAGATAGCTTAGTCCTTTCTTTTACTTTACAGCTGAAGCTCAGGACAAAAGAGGTTCCTAATGCAGTTCTAATGTAGCAATGTGATTAGACACAGGTGGGTAACATCTAGACTCTTTTACCTATCAGCTATGTGATACTGAGCAAGTGATTTAACCTTATACTTTCTCACCCATAAAGAGTAAAAAAACTTATCTTGGAGGAGTTACACAGATTAAATGCAACAGTGTATTTAAAATGCCTAGTGCCATGCCTGGAACACAAGTGCTCAACAAAACCTTCCACCCTTCCCCAAGGGTACACCCTAGTGATCATGGAGCACTTCAGTGCAATGGTGAAGACTGTACCTGCAGCAGACTGCCTGGTGCCCACCTGGCTCCACCACACACTGACTATGAGACCTGGGGTTGGTCAGCCTCATGAAGCTTTAGTATCCCCATCTGTAAAATGGGGACAGTAATAGTACTGTTCCCTTAGGGGTTGCATTCAGACTTGCCCCACAAATCGTGACTCTATTCCAATCCTGGGATCTCTGCATTAAGCCACTTTCCTGCTAATTATGTTGTACCTTAGGTTCAAATTTTGTTAACTGGGCTTCTACCTCATTCCCCTGTGTCCCATTCTCTGTTTTGTAGTCTGCATAGTACCCCAATTAAAAAAAAAAATTGCTAACACCTTGGCTCCCTCTGAAGTCCAGCCCCACGACTGGGGCTCTGATACCTGCCTTTCAGAGAGCCCACCTGCTGAAACTTCTAAATACTGTCTCCTCCTGCATCCCAAGGCACCAGGTGCTTCTACGCTTTGCCCTCTGACTGCATTTCCTTGTGGCATCCATGTCCACCTCAGTGACCAGTTCTGGTTTGATATCCCAGGGCTTTCTGATTCGCCCCATTATCTTTGTTAATTTCCAAAGATACATTTCCTTTCTCTAAATTCCTGTTACCATTTCTCTTACACAGTAGAGATAAGACATACATAGAAAAAAATAATAACATTTAGTTTATTTGGAATTATACTGTTCTTTTTTCCTCTCAAAAAGAGACAGCTTGTCCTGAGGAACATACAAAAATTGGTTTTCTGACCACTAAAGAAGTATATATATTTACAAGTCAATTAGTCAACTTTTATTGCACTCATTTGCAAATGAGAGACTCATTCATTTTAGTGGTCTATATACCTGGAAAGTGCCAGCGGATTTTAAGCTCATCATTGTTAGCTGCCTCTGAGTCACCCCCGACTCATGGTGACCTCACATGAAATGCTGCCCAGTCTTGTACCATCCCCAAGATCAGGTGTGGATCAGGGCATTGTGATCCATAGAGATTTTGTTGGCCGATTTTCAGAAGCAGATCACTGGGCCTTTTTCTATATCCATCTTACTCTGGAAGCTCCGCTGAAAACCGTTCAGCACCATAGCAGCACGCAAACCTCCACTGACAAATGGGTGGTGGCTGCATATGAGGTGCATTGGCCGGGAATCAAATCTGGGTTTCTTGCATGGAAGGCAAGAATTCTACCACTAAACCACCACTGCCTTCATTCAGCTCATTAGGAGAAACTAAATAGGCCTGGGATTGTTATGGTGCATCCAGGCCTTACCTGGCTCTTCTAGGTCTCCCGTCTCCAGGTCCCATCCAGTTAGGTTCTGGGTTGATCCTGCCTTAGGCTACAGGTTCTTAGAATGTGCCAGTCCTTCCCTGCTCCCACCTCTCAATCCAGGATGCTTGGTCTGATGAGTTTGCTTAGAGCTGCACTACTGCATTTTATTCAACCTGTAGGTGACCCTTGCTATGGAGCAATGTTCTCTTGCTATGCAAGAGTTTCCCAGCCTAAGTTCCCCTACTGGGCCCCAGGTTACATGTCAAGCAAAGTCCTTCTGTTGCCTGCTCTTCCCTCCTTGGGGGAGGGGCTGCATGGGTCAGATTCTAGAGGACAGTCCATTTTGCTAATGGAGAATGAACATGGGCAGAGGATTGCTTTGGTGTGAAGCCTAACTCAGTCTAAGTTTCTACTATCTTCTACAGTGGGGTTTGGTCCCAAGCGCCGTGAGCTATGACAAGGTCATTAGCTTTCACACTTGTCAGTGTTCCTTATGTACACAGGGCTGACTGGATCTTTGTCTTGGCCCCCAATCCTCAGTTTCTTTCCTAGGAACCTGTCATACACTACTGGTTTGTCTTTAATAGCTGCCATTTCTTATCCCTGTACTTTAGAATGTGGTTTAAGTTCCATAAACCATGGGTAAAACTCCAACATGCTAACTGTCTGCCTGGATCATTTTTATTATGCCCTGTCCATTTGCTGCATCATCTTTGAGGGCTCATGCCAACCATCTGCCTGAACTGCAGCTAGAGATTGTTATGACCCTTCAACTCTAGGCCTTATTCCTATTTCCCCTAAGATTTGCTCTAAGCACATCATCATACCACAGGATGAAGAAATCCTGAGATACAAGTGCAAAGCAACCATAATATGTTTTTAAAGTCTTTTCCATCCATAACTACCAATAAATTATTACTTTCATACGTTAACAGTTTTTCATATGTAAGTAAGTTCCCTTGCAATCTCTGTAAATCAGTAGCTTGCTGGGTTATCCTGGTGAAGTCTCTTCTCTCATCTGTGAAATGTAGATATGGGATCAGATGATTCCTGTTGTCTCTCTGGAGTCCCTGGGTGGTGCAAACAGTTAACATGCCAACTGGATGCTAACAGGCTGGAGGTCTGAGTCATCCAGAGGCACCTAGGAAGAAAGGCCTGGTGATCTACTTCTGAAAAATCAGCCACTGAAAACCCTATGGAGTACAGTTTTACTTGGACACACATGGGGTCACCATGAGTCAGAATCAACTCAACTCATAAATTTTCCCTCTATCTCTTTGCTTCTATGGTCCCAAAAAAGAGAAAAGGTTGAGGACTAGACCCAAAGTCATCATTAGAATGAAAGACAATAAACAATGCACTATGGCCTGTGTTAATGCAATGTTCAACTGGTAAAGCTAAACGAAGAGCTTGGTGAAAGAGCCAAATAAGTGCAAATCACTAAAGACAGGAGAGAGATCTCTAATGAACATCCTTATTAACCCTTACAAGAGTCTTAGAATTGCAAATGAGTTAAAAGAATTTAAAAGCAGTCACTATGGCCTTTGCTGAGAAAGAAGTCAAAGATAAGAGAAATTACTCTTTTGAAAATACTTCTAAAGAAATTACTTAAGCACTTTCTAAAGAAAAATAAGATTATATACGTGTAGATCTATGAATAGCCATATTTTAAATAGCTGCAACAGTGTTGAAAGCTGAACAACGATCACACTAGAATTTCAAAGCTATGTTCTAAAAAAAAAAAGATCTAGACTTTTTCATTAGCTTTCCCAAATTAAGACAATAGAACACAGATATGGAAGGTTGGTTTGTCTCTTTTTCTCTGCTTACTGCACACAGTCCTTGAAGTTTTTAAGGCAGCTAGAATATTTGCTTATGTGTTTATTTTTATGTTGGCAATTATAAAATTGATAAAATGTGTGAGAAAAGAGTCTAGAAGTAATAGTTTAAGTAAGTCAAAGAAAAATTAGGAGAGATTATTTTACTTGATAAGCTCTGGCTTCACTGGAAGAATATGAACAAAAGAGGTTCTCTGTGGTTAACACCTTAGATCAAGTTACGTGAAATAATGTGCTTGTATGAAGCAGGCTGGAGATAAACAAAATACAGCTTGTGGGCCAAAAATAGCCTAGTTTTTCCCAGCTCTGCATTCCATCTGTCAAAACAAGGTGGATGGCATTCATCAGATACCAGCAATGTGTATACAGCGGTACTGATTCAATCATCTTCTGGTAGACTTAGTTTTATTATATATGTAATTATCAATGATCAATTAATGGAATTTGTACAAATGTTAATCTAATAGAGGACTTCGGCCATTATCACTGACCCACTCATCTTCCCTTTCTAGAGACTACAATCAGAATACTTCCACATCCTCTCTGTATATGTCTCATGTCCTGATTAAACCTTGACTTTGCATGAAAACTTCTCTGACCTTAGAAACAAATATCTTTTTTCTGAAATTCCAATGTACTTTATTTGAACCTCAGGAATCCAGCTAACTCCGGATGATCACAATTATGAAGGGCCCCATAGCAAAGCATTATCTTACACTTTGCAATACCATACACTATCATAATTACTCCCATTTCACATTGTTCTTATGGCCTTGGCAAGTTCTTACTGGCAATTATCAAAATTTTTTTCCTATGTGAAGGCTGGGTGTTTGAATGTCAGCTCTTCCTATCTGTATCAGAATACCTTCAAAGAAACGATCATGTATTATGCATCAGTAGAGCCCCGTGGTGCCTAGTACATGTGAAGTGCTCAATAATGGCTCAAAGTTACACTCTCACTCTCAGAAGTCAGGGCTGAAGTAACCCCAGTGGTGTGTAGGCCTCTTGACTAGCAACAGGCTAGCGTGTGGGGCAGAATACTGTGCCCCGTCCTTCTCAGCTGATGCCACCAACCCTGTGCTGGGAACCAGGAGTTGAGCCCCAAGCCCCTCGATGGCCAGGTGGGCAGAGTAGCACGAGTTATCTTTTAAAACCTTGCCCCAGAAGACTTGTTAGTCACTGTACACCATGTAAAGCAAATATGTACAGGTGTCCCAAGAAAACGTCTGAAAGTGAATGAGAGTTCATTGGAATGAAATGAAAATTTAAACGAAATGCATGTTCTGAAACTAATTTTAGTGGTCTGCAATACTCAAAGGAAAAAAATAAATTTTCATTTAATCAAAGCTTAATCTCATGACACACTTGTGATAAGAATGAAAATATTTTCCAACTGCATGTTTTCCTCCTTTAATAAATACCTACTCTGTGACAGGCAGAGCTCTGGTGGCACAGTAGTTAAGAGCTCAGCTGCTAACCAAAAGGTTGGCAGTTTGAATCCACCAGATGCTCCCTGGAAACCCTATGGGGCAGTTCTACTCTGTCCTATAGAGTCGCTATGAGTCAGAATCGACTTGATGGCAACAGGTTTGGTTTCGTTTTGGTTCTGCGATGGGCATTGTGTTTATTAAGGATATAAAAGTGCATATGAAAAGATACCTGCTCTCAAGGAACTCACGGAACTAACTACAACTACCTACTATAAAATGTGCTAAGTGCTACAATAAAGGTATTAAATGTGTTATGAGGTCACAGACGAGGAAGAAATTAATGAGGGAAGGAAGTGGGGACAGAGAGTGGTATTATGAGAGGTTTCACAAAGAGGTCATCTTTCATCTGGACTTTGAGGGATAAATGTGATTTCTCCAAACTGAGATGGGAAAGAGAAGGACACTGATGCTTTCTCTCAGGTAAGATCATCCCTCCCGAGGTCGGGTCATGGCTGCCTCAACAGGGTCCCAAAGCACACACAGTGCCTTCTACGTAGGACTTAGAATAAACTGATCAAGTAAGTGTGCAGTAAAAGTCAATGAAGTCATGGAATTAATTTTAAAATCAGCATAATAGAAATATTTTTTAAAATCTTAGTAAAGACAATCATATTGCTGAACATTAAGAAAAACAGAAATCATTAGAAATGGTGCTAAAATCCAAGGATTATCAAATAAAAGATGTGAAACTGACTTCCAGTACTGATGGAATGCTTATGTGGATTCGGAGTTATGTAACTTACCAAAGAATCAGTTTTCCACTTTAATATTTATAGTATTCTGAACTGAATATATTTATCCGACATGAAATTACAGCTGAGCATTATTATTCAGTAGTTCCAAAGGATATGGTCTTTCACGTGTACTCAACCTTTAAGTCAATACAATCTAATAGTTTAAGAAGACATTACATTTCAGACAGCCATTCTGCCTAAAAACACTCTAAATTATTTAAATTGAATTCTGATTAAAGTTAAAATCTTCTCCAGTAGGGCATGCAAGGTTCTTAGAACTTTTGCAAATGAGCTATTTGTAATCTGATTCTGGTTCATCCAGTAAAGCCATATAATGAATATACCATGAAGCTTCAGTTACTGTGGCTGTCTTTGGAATACTTTTTAACTGGCATAGCCCCTTGTTCTTAAACTCTACAAAGGCAGGAGAAAATGGCACAAATGGTTTTCCTTGAAGGTTAAACAGTAGGCACTGTCTTGAACAACTGAATAGAAAGTCTTTTTTTCCTTGTTTTTATAGATGAAAACAGTTTTCCTTAGTTGTTTTGAATTTCCAAAAATTATTTTAGAGTTGGAAATAAACAGTTAATTCCAACCTATGGCTTACCAAGGTCACAGAGGTAATGGAGAGATGCTGTAAGTCAGGAGACCTGGGTGTGAAACCAGACTCACCTACTCACTATGAATCAGTTTTTTTTTTTTCCCTCATCTGTACAACTGTAAAAAATATAATCTACCTTGCTACATTATCATGAAGGGCGAAAACAAAATTCAACTCCATTATTTAAGGTGGCAAGTATACTGGTTGGCAAGATAGGTACCCAAGCAGCTTAGCTATTAATATTAATTATAAAGTTGGGTTTTGAACCAAGCAAGATCTCCTGATTGCTGCCAATCCTCCATACTGTCTGGGCTTTTTGTATTTTGCTTTGTTTTTAAGAAGTTTAAAGAAACTACAGAGTCATATAACAACCATGTATCTACTTTCCATAATTTGGGTTTTTTTTTCAATCCTAGAAGTAAGAGAAATCAAAACAAAAAGATTTTCCAAATCTAGCCTAGGTCAAAATGAATGCCTACGGCCCTGTAACCATTTAGCACTTCACATGGACAACTGAAAATTGTCAATAACTAAGAAACTAGGGAAGAGAAGACTCTACTCTAACTACCTGAGTCACATTTAGGAAAGGCAGGGCCCAGCAAATTGCCCACAAGGCTGGGGCCAGGAGATAATGAAACGCATGAGGCAGCAGGAGACTGTGTGCCCTGGCTCAAGGAAAGAGCAGCTGCTACAGCTGCTAGTCAGGGCTTGCCAACTGCTGGACTGCGGGAAGGCAGGCGCCATGCTGCCAGATCTTCCACTGCTCCCAGAAAGCTGGGCATCCACATTTTATGTGAAATCTGATTTTCAAATGCTGGCAACCAATTCAAAAATTTAAAAAAAAAAAAAAAAAAAAAAAATGTGTAGGCCAAACACCTCAGCAGGCTGGGTTTTGATCTAGGGAAATCCACTTAAGACCTCTCACAGGACAAGAGCACCCCAGGGTTGGACCCTGAGACTGCAGGCGACCTTCAACAACTGGGTGGTGGTTTGGGGTGAGGAGCAGGTGCATTCCCCACTGAAGCACTGCTGGACAGGAATCTGGCCTTCTACTGATTTCTGTATTTGGATTCTTATTTTGACATGTAGGAATTTAAAACAAGCCCTGTTTGTTTGTTTGTTTGTTTGTTGTTTCCATTAGGCATTAGGATAGATAATATAAGCTCTGTTCAGGGTATCATAAGGGAAAAGAGGGCTGCGTGTGAAACAAACACAGGTCCCTGAATGGTGTTATCCTTATGTCCTTGGGATTCAGTGTTTCATAGAGTTACCAAGGAAAAACATTCAAATCGACTCTGAGTTCTCTGGAAAACCATTCCAGTTCACTAAGCTGCAAATGTTACTAAATGCCCTTGAGGCATTTATCCACCAACTGCTGTATGCTGTATGCTGGTAGTGGCTGCTCAGCAAAACTACAGAAGCTGATTCGGGCCTTCTTTGTGAGGAAGCAAGTGCTGTGGATGAACAACAGAGAGAAGGTGGGGACAGCGTATTAACCTGCATCACACCACCACCACACACATGGCCAAAGATGCACTTGTAACATCGGAATTAAAACAGCTATTGAGCTTGTGCTTTCTTCCACAGGCCCTGGCAAGCGACACTGGGCATTAAAACCAGACAGCAGAAAGGCTTCCGAAGTCTTTGGTCCATTTGAGACCGGGCACAATTAACCTGCTAGGCTCTGAGCATTGCAAGGGTCTAGAGCAGGGGTCAACAAGCTTTCTGTAAAAGAGGCCAAATTGTAAATACTTAAGACTTTACAGAATATACAGGGTCAGTTATAACTACTCAACTACACAACCATAGATGATATGTAAATGAACGAGCTTGGCTGTGTTCCAATAAAAATTTAGGGATGCTGAAATCTGAATTTCATGTGTATTTCACATATCACAAAATATTATTTTGTTCTGATTTTTTTTTTTCCCCCAACCATTCTTAGCTGAAAAACGGTCAGCAGGCCATATTTAGCCCCTGGTCTACAGCAATGGCTAAACAAGCGCAAACAGCATTTCCTGGTCAATTACCATAAATCAAGACCGTGCTAAGCACTTTACTGGATTATTTCATTTAATTATGACAACAACCCTGAGATATTCTTACTATCTCTATTTTACATGTGAGAACACTGAGGCTTGAAGCAGTCAACTACATTGCCTGAGTCTCCTAGAGTCAGTAAGGGAAGGAGCCAGGATTTGAACCCCAGCAGATTGGCTCTGGGCCCCATGCTACATGCTAAGGGCCACATATGCACACGGGAGTTGTCGGCCCTGGCTGGGCATCAGAACCTGACTGGAGACATCAAATTATAGCACCTGGATACCCCCAATTTGCTAAATCAAAATGAATGAGCATGGGACACAAGGATATCTATGTAAAAATCAAAACAAGAAACCCACAAGTGTTTCTGAAGTATGATTGTGACCTACTATACACCTAGATGTTTGCTTTGTGGTATCAAATAGTATCGGACGTGGTCCTATTGCATAAAAAGCTTATATATTTTGAATGCAGAATACCCTGCTATTTGGATCTGATACTTAGTTCTTGTTCACAACCATAGGCAACCTCTTTAAAGGCATCAAATTACAATCAGGCCCACAAGAAGCTAAGTCCTAGATGATGCCCAGAGTCTTGTTACCAAAGCCATGTCTGCTCAAACCCTCTGAGATGCAGGGCTGGGAATGAGCCAAAACGAGTTAAAATTGGATGCCTAAACCACATTAGTAGCAATAAGTGGGAAGACAACCCGAAAAGGCAATACAAGTCACAAAAGAACTTTAAATAATTCATTTAAACAGAACGAGTATAGATAAACCAACCTGATCTGTGGCAAAGCATTTATTTGCATGCCTGCAATAGGTCCCAGTGGTCAGAATCCCCCTTACAGCTCGGGGGAATAATCTCCCTTGCTATATTTAATCCAGTGGAAACCACAAGAGAAGGAAATCTGCCCAGAAAATGTGCAGAACACAAGTACAAAATGCAACTAAGACATGTATGGGAAAATCTCTCATGCCCCACAGAGCCCAGCCTGGTACTTTATGCCTCATGGATTTCTAACCTGGGTACAGGGGCAGTCATGTCTCCTTGAACTGTCCAGAGTAACAGGCCTCAATCAGTAAAGATGTCCATTAGTACAACAGACCATGTGAACTCACTTGACTCCTATGACTGCCTCTAGTCAAGTCTTCCTTGATCGGATCACTCTGTGACTATGATCTTACCCTACCATGGAGCTCCTGCCTCCTTCCATTTTTTCTTTTTGATGACCTACGCTTACATGCTTGCCTCTGTCTCTGCTGACACTAACAAATCTTTTCCACTTCTTGCCCACTTACATGTTTCTGATGCATAAAGTTGATCCAAGGCTCTGTGACCAGGAATAGTCTAAAATTTTCCACCCACTGGGTAGGCTTGAGTACTTGTTGCAAACCAAGTGCACAGGAAGCCTAGCGCTATCAACAGAGAAAGACAACATGGAAAATAACTATTTATCTAAACAGCAGACAGAATCTAGTGTGACGGGCTGAGGCCCTCGTAATGAACATCTGTAGCCACTAGCAAGAAACTTCAACAATGGCACACCTTTGAATACAAATGACAATGCAAACCTCTTAAAACCAGGACGGATCTACTACAGCTACACGCCTTTTACTTGCTGGGAGGGTAACTCAATCAGATAAATAGCTCTGTTGTCTTGTTTTAATTTTCAAAGGGATACCAAGTAATTTAGCAGAGTGGTACAAAAGAAAAAGTTACCAACATTTGATCTTAAGTTCTTAAAACACTAAGAGCCCAGTGTCTAGAGCTTGTTAAAGCTGTAAATTTGCTACAAGCTGAAGTACAAAAACAAGGGCAAATATAATAGCTACAATTAATAGCTGTTGCATTAATGAGAGAAAATGGAAATAAGGGAAGATTTTAGTGATGGGGATACGTGAGCACCACCAATAATACCAGAAAAAACAGAGTGGCAAAAACAAAATACTATTTTTAAGAGTGTGGTCGAAAGACAATCCTCAAGTAAAAAACAACGTATTACAGTTGAATAGTCCATCGTACAAATGATGCATAATTATCCAGAATCATATGAAATGCTACCTCTCTAACCAATCTAAGAGTCTACAAGACATAACCACATATTCTCTCATAGGTAACAAGAATTTGATACATATCCGGTGGTTTTGTTGGTTTGGTTAACGTTTTGGTGTATTTCCTTTGTCTTATTTTTCAAGTATACATTTTTTTAAGACCAAAGCTATGTTTCATTCTCATTTGTATTAAGTATACAATTCAATGATTATTAGTCAACTTACAGAGTTGTACAACTATCACTACAATCCAGTTTTACAACATTTCTATTATCCCAAAAAGAACTCTTGTGCCCACATACAGTCAATCCCTATTCCCACCCCACCACTCAACCACTAATCTACTTTCTGTCTCTTTAGATTTGCCTTTTCTAGACATTCTATATAAAAGCAGTCATATAATATGTATTCTTTTGCTTCTGGTTTCCTTCACTTAGCATAATGTTTTTTGAGGTTTGTCCATGTTGCAGCATGCATCAGTAGTTCCTTCCTTTTCACTGGTGAGTCATATTCTACTATGTGGATACACCTTGTTTATTCCTTCACCATTTGATGGACATTTGGATCATTTCTACTTTTTTGTTATTCTCAGTAATATTTCTATGAATATTTGCATATAAATCTTTTGTGTGGGCATGTATTTTCATTTCTCTTGAGTGGAATTAATGGGCTCTAGTGGCAGAATGGCTAAGCACTCAGCTGCTAACCAAAAGGTCAGTGGTTTGAATCCATCAGCCACTCCATGGGAGAAAAGACCTGGTGATCTGCTCCCTTAAAGATTAAAGCCTAGGAAATCATATGGGGCAGTTCTACACTGTCTTACAGGGTCACTATGAGTCAAAGTTGACTTGATGGCACACAACAACAACAACATGGTAAGTTTAAAACCACATGGGTCACCGTGAGTTAGAATCAACTCAGTGGCAAAACACATGTGTTTTTTTAGATATGGTAAGGCTGGAGTCCATGAGTGGTGCAAATGGTTAAGCACGGGGCTACTACGTGAAAGGTTGGCAGTTTGAATCTACCCAGAGGCATCTCGAAAGAAAGGCCTGATATCTACTTCTGAAAGATCATAGCCATTGAAAACCCTACGGAGCAGTTCTATTCCGCAACACACAGGGTTGCATGAGTTGGAACCGACTTGATGGCAACTTTTCTTTTTTCCCTTATGGTAAGGTTAACCCATTGAACCTGTTACTGCTGAGTTGATTCTGACTCATAGTGACCCTGTAGGGCAGAGGAGACCTGCCCCATAGGGTTTCCAAAGAGCGGCTGGTGGATTTGAACCGCTAACCTTTCTGTGAGCAGCCAAGCTCTTAACCACTGCACCACCAGGGTTCCATGGTAAAGTTAGGTTTAATTTTTTAAGAAAGTGCCAAAGTGTTTCTCAAACAGTTGAAATAGTACAAAACAGTTTGTACTATTTTATATTCTTACCAGCAATGTATGAAGGTTCTAGTTTCTCTGCATCCTTGCTACCATTTGGCATTGTCTTATTTTAGCGATCCTAATGTGTATGATGTGGTATCTCATGGTTTTAATTTGTATTTCCTTAATGGATAATTATGTTGAACATCTTTTCATGTGATTATTAGCCATTTGTGCATTTTCTTTGGTGTGTATCTTTTCAAATCTTCTGTCTATATTTAACAGGTTTATCATCTTATCATTGAGTTATAAGGGCTGTTTATATATTCTGGATACAAGTCCCCAACTAGCATTTTTAACTTCATACTGGAACACTACGATTTTTCTTTTACTGATGTAATTAAATGAAGTTTACATTTCAAGTTAGTCTCCCATATAGAATTTTTTTTTTAACGTAACATTGTTATGAGACCCCAACCGCTCACCCCATTCTGCGACAGCACACTCCTCCCCTCCGCCCCTGATTCCCCAAGAACATTCAACCAGCTCCTTACTCTCTCTGCCTTCCCCTCTAACCTCTGGACAGAAGCCGCCCCTTTGGTCTCTTATATCTACTTGTCTAAGAAGCACATTCTTCACGAGTATCACTTTATGTCCCACAGTCCAGTCCAATCCCTATCTGAAGACTTGGCCTCGGAAATTGTTTTAGTTCTGGGGTGATGGAGAGTCCAGGGGCCATGCTTTCCGGGGCACCTCCAGTCTTAGACCATTAAGTCTGGTCTTCTTACTAGTATTTGAGTTCTGCATCCCATTGTTCTACTGCTCCATCAGGGACCTTCTGTTGTGCTCCCTGTCAGGATGTTCACTGGTGGTAGCCGGGCACCATCTAGTTCTTCTGGTCTCAGGCTGATGAAGTCTCTGGTTTATGTGGCCCATTCTGTTTCTTGGGCCAATGGAACACTACAATTTGAATTAAACTTTTATTGATAGACTAAAATAAGGGTTCTGAAGGTATGATCTAGGGTCTTAATTACTGTTTTAAGGGGTCCAAGCAGTCAAAACTATTTTCACAGTTATACTAAGATATTGTTAGTCCTTTTCATTCTCATTCTTTCACCAGTATACAGTAAAGTTTTCCAGAGGTTACATGAAGCCATCTTAATTATCTGAAAATGTTCCTAAAATGCTCCTCCCTTTTCCAACTATGTATCTGTGTGAAGCCGTATTTTCTTCATATATCTCAACAAAAATGAGACTCCAGCTGTCTTCTATTAAACCAGACATTAAAGAGATTTGCAAAAATAAAAAACACTGCCAGTCTTCTAATTTTTTGGAAAATATAGTTATTTTTCATAAAAATATGTACTTTATGTTAACATGTAATGGATTTTAATGTTATTTTAAAATAAATTGGTATTTTTTAAATGTCTGTTTTAATTTCTAATGTGAAAAATATCAACAGATGTAACTCACACAGACAAAAGCTCTTTGAGATCTTCAATAATTTTTGAGTGTAAAGGCATCCAACAACCACAGGCTTGAGAACCACTTGTGTCTACAGAGACCACCAGAAAACATTTCCATATGCCAGAGTCAAGTACACAATGCCTATAATCAAAAGGAAACTTCCTGATGAAATTCAGGCAGAGGTGCAACAGACAAGAAAGTGGCACACATCTCTGTAAGGAGAGGTTCAGGTCTCGTGGACACGCTTCTGGTGAATGGTGATAGGGGAGTCTGTTCCTCATCTGGTCCGGTGTGCAGAGGAAGGGTGTGGGGGGGAGGAGTACATTTTGTTGATGTAGAAGGATACATGGAGTGGACTCTGATTAATCCCAGGTGTTTAACATCTGCTTCCCTACTTTAGATTCAACAAACATTTTTAAAAGTCTTTGAGGCCTGTGCTATCACATGCTGAGGAAGAAAATGAAGATGTTAGCAACTGAGAAAATACATACAAAAAATATCTAAAAGTGGGACCAAATTTCTGATGAGATTGTTGAAAACCTGTTAACTCTGTGCATTATATGGATCACTCCTCACCCTGCCCCCCACAATATTATGTTGTTCATCTACCTCCTGGTACATTTTTGTCAGAAGACAGCAGCTGTGGGGTTTGAAAGGTAAATTATAAGCCTTTATTATTACATGAATCTACCAATAATTTTCTTCTAAATACACTGACTAAAACTCAAACCAGATTTCCAAATACAATAGTACTCACTGCAATCAAGTTGATTCCAACTCACAGTGACCCTATAGGACAGAGTAGAACTGCCCCATAGTGTTTCCAAGGCTATAATCTTTATGGAAGCAGACTGCCACATCTTTCTCCCGAGGAGCTGCTGGTAGGTTCAGACTGCTGACCTTTCAGTTAGCAGCCAAGAGCTTAACCATTGAGCCACCAGGGCTCCAGATGTAGTAGCAGCACTATAAAAACCAAACTGGTTGCCATCAGGTTGATTCCAACTCACGGTGACCACATGTTTCAGAGTACAACTGCACTCCATAGGGTTTTCAAGGCTATGATCTTTCAGAAGCAGATCACTGGGCCTTGCTTCCAAGGCATTTCTGGGTGAGTTTGAACTGCCAACCTTTACAGTTAGTAGCCAAGCAGTTAACTGTTGGCACCACCAAGGGACTTTGTTTAACTGCCTGTCATAATATTTCATAAAGTATTACAAAAGAAAAAGCAAGTTGGTGAAGAAAACTGAAAGAGGACATTATAGAGGTAAATTAGATAAGCTTCTTTAAAATGAACTGGTATTTTCTCTATCTTTGTTCTATTTAATCAAGATTAGAAATGAACAAAATCTAATAACTACAATTTAAACCACAGATAAAACATCTATTACATTTTGAAGTCAGTTTCAGAAAAAGTACTAAAATCTTAATAGTCTGATATGAAATAACCATAGCAACCTAACATAGATTTGTGTGTGAATTAAATGAGTTAATACACGTAAAGAACCATGTCTGAAACATAATATGCAATCAGTAAGTATCAGCTTATTGACAATAAAGAAAACTCATTGATACCAAGTAGGATTTTTGATTGTTTAATCTATGGAACACCATCATCACATTGCCTTGAAATTAAACGAAACCTCACTGAAATTAAACATACCTTATGAAGAGTCATGAAATATCAACTAAAATGACTAATATTCTATTATTTGCAGTTATAGGGAATAAGGAGAACATGAATAATTAAACTTCCTCAATAGATTCCTATTCCTTAGGAGGGGGCTGTGTGCTAAGTACTCAAAAAGGCCATTGATTTAATAAATTAACCTAATGCCCTCTTGGGCCTATAATGTTTGTCTGAAAGAAATTCACTCTGGTTATCTATTGCTATGAAGAAAAAGCTGACACACATCTGTATTTTCATCTATGAGCTACTCCGCTCTCTGATAAATGTAACAGTAATTCTAAATTTTTCAAAAGATGATAGCTGAAGGAGAAACAATATACCTAATAATGTATACACTGATTTATTAAACACTAAATTACTGGACATTATCAGTACACTTTTTTTTCATTATAAATTAGTAAATTAACAAAACATAATAAAAACAACACAATTTAAAAGACAGGTTTCACATTCTTCTTGATTGAGATTCATTATTTAATTCAGGTATTTTATAGATTACTATTTGAAATGTTTACTAGGAAGGAGCAGAGAAGGTAGAAGTTTGCCATTTATTTTACTGCAATTCCATTCAACAAGTGTTTATTGATCATGTACTGTATGCCTATCTGCTTCGTAGTTGCTACAGGAATACAAAGAAGTTTCAGACAATATTGTATGGGAGCTCATGGAATAGACTGGATGTGACAAGACTCGTATACATAGGGGTGTGTGTGTGTGTATGTGTGTCTCTAAGAGGGAGGAAGGGAAGGAGAGGGCCTGTGTTAGCAGGGATAAAAACATGAGGTAAAGATAATATGGGAGACAGGGTGAAACAGAACAAATAATGTGAACTAAAATTCTTTATAAAGACCTTAGAAAGAATATTTAAAAGGAGGCAGAAATTAAATAGCTTGAGAAGATGCACCCTTTTTTAACTTTATCATCCACTCTGCCCTAAACTGACAGTCTCCTTCAGCAACATACAACTGTGCATTAAGTTCCAACTATTCCTTATGTCCCCTTCAAATCTCTGCTCTCAAACGCATTCCTACGTCTCTGCTGGCATAACTCTTGTTATTCTCTAAGACTCGGCTTAAAACTCATAAAGAATCACTCACAGGGAGCTCTGCTGGCACAATGGTGAAGCGCTTGGCTGCTGACAGTAAAGATCGGTTGTTTGAACCCAGTCGCTCTGCGGGAGGAAGACGTGGGAATCTGCTTCTGTAAAGGTTGCAGCCTTGAATACCCTATGAGGCAGTTCTGCTCTGTCCTATGGGGTTGCCATGAGTTGGAATCAACTTGACAGTACCAGCTTTGGTTTTTTTGAGCAGTACCATGCATTGTTAGTTTTGTTTTCACACGTTTTAATTCTCCAACTAGACCATGAACTGCTTGAGTGCATGGACTGTGCATTATGCAAGTCTGTGTATTCCCCACAGTGCCTGGCAGGCTTTCAATAAATATTTGGTAGTTGATTAAGGTGGAATCCGATATAAAAGCAGAGAAAGTCAGACTGTTATTGAGCTATAATACAATCTTATTAAAAGAAAGCACAAAGAAATAAGCACTGGAGAAATACCAGCTGAGTAGAAGTGTGGTTAGTTTAGGGATAGAGCAGAGTCTGTCAAGTCAGAAAGAATAAAAACCTGAATAGAAATTGGAAACAAAGAGGAGGCAGAGCAGAGAGATTTTGAATGAAGCATTAACAAGACTTGGAGACAGATTTTTATATAAAGAACAAAGGTGAGAGATGAATCACAAAATGACTTTAAGGTTATAAAACCTAGTGCCTGAAATAATGTTGCGTATCATTAACAGTAATGTGGATGTTGGCAAGGGCTGCCAAGTCTGCAGCGAGATTTGGAAGCTGAACTTTCATCATCTTAGTTTTCAGACATCTGCAAAATAAATGCATAGGAAGGTTCTACAGGCAAATAAGTCTGAGAATTGGAGCTGGGGAGACGAAGAGGTTGATCTGGGAAACAATCACGTACATATGCTGACTGAATGTACCAAACGGATTTAGCAAAAAAAGGAAAAGACCAGATAGATAGTCATGAATCTCAAGTTAGACTGGAAGACTATGAATCAGAGGAAGAATGTGCCCCCCCCCCCAGGAGAGGAATCAGTGTCTGCACGACCAGGCAGTGCTTCATTCTGTTGTACACAGGGTTGCTATGACTCGAAACCGACTCCACAGCACCTAACAACAACAACAGAGACAACAAAGAGTCCTGGTGGTGCAGTGGTTGAGTGCTCAGCTGCTAACCGACAGCTCAGTGGTTCAAACCCACCAACTGCTCTGTGGGAGAAAGATGCTGTAGTCTGCTTCTGTGAAGATTACAGCCTCGGAAACCCCACGGGGCAGTTCTACTCTGTCTTACAGGGTAGCTATGAGACAGAATTGACTTGACAGCAATGGGGGTAGGGGTGGGGCAGATACAACACAGAAGTTCCAGCTCACAGGAACAAGTAGGCTATTGCATAGCAAATCAAATGAGCTGGACAGTCAAGACTTTTACAATTAAGGGGAAAATGGAATATTAGTTCAGAAATTTCTATAAAAGACTGTTTAATACATAAACATGTTAGTAGACAGAATTTATTATACTATTTTATGATCTGACATTCAAAGCACAGTGATTTTTGTCTACTTCATCTTTTCAGCCCTAACACACAGTAAAGCTCGAAGAAAGTACTGAACTAATGTTTGCCAAATAAATGTGAGAAATGTTTCCATCTACATTGGAAGCAGTGAGGTAGCATTACATCGCAAATTGCAGAAACAAGGAAATGACTCTCTCTCTCTTTACAGCAAATCCAGTATTCATATTTTATAGCTGGAGAACACTGAAAATTTTTTCACTCTTTCTGTATTTCTAAAGATTCAAACCTTCAAGAGATAGTGTGGCATATGGGAAAATATTTGGACTTTTGAGTGGAACAATATGGGTTAGAATCCCAGCTCTGCCATTTATTTTAAAGCTATGAGGTTTCTGAAAATAACAAATTCATGTTCCCCATTTACAGAATGGGAATAAAGGTATCCAACCTACAGGACTGCTATAAGGGGTAAAAGAAGTATTACAGGTAATAGTGCCTGACCTGAAGGGCATTAAAACATGTTAGTTTATTTTCCCTCTTATTTCAGGAAAGCTTCCTTCAGAAAAAAACTCTTAAGAGTTGAGATTTCAGCATTTCATTTCCATTTTAATCAAGTATTTCCTCTTTCTGCTGAAGCAAGAAGACAAAACTGATGAACAAAGAAGAACTTATTACTCACAATTAAGTACTAAGAAATTATAACCTAAGCAAGGATATATAAAACTGGAATCATAAATCTTTATTGGGGCAGACTAGAAGCCTTGAAGATGTTGATGAAACACCTGTTATTTTTCTCTGTTGAAGGCCTCCTTGTCTAAAACTAATTAACCAGTTGCCATGGAGTCCCTTCTGACTCATGGCGACCCCAAGTGTGTCAGAGTAGAACTGTGTATAGAATTTCAACTATAGAAATCATAGAAGTTCAAATGGTTGATTTTTAGAAACAGATTGTCAGTCCTTTCTTCCAAGATGCCTCTGGGTGAACTCAAACCTCCAAACGTCTGGTTAGCAGCTCAATTCATTAACCATTTGTACCATACAAGGATTCCTCTCCTGGTCTACAGCAGCTATAAAACAAAACTGGAACTCAGTCTTCCCCCCGACCCCAGCTGACACAGGATTCTGGAAAATCCTGTTGCCAATCCATAGGGTTCTGGGTAGACTACAGGACAGACATAGAGGCTTGACAATTTGATAGAACCTTTCTGCTGAATGACAAAATGGCAGTCTATAAAATGTTGTGTGAGTTTATAGAAAAGTTTATCTACCTACTTCTTGGGAAGTAGTATTCATATTTGCCATTATAATTCATATTTGCCAATATATTCATTATGAAACAACATAAAATCATGCCTCAAAAGTTTATTCATAACAAATTTATGAATTCTGTAGGAGCTTAATTTTTTCTCTGTTGAAACTGACACAAATATTCATTTAGAAAATATTCATTCCCATCATCTCCTAATGAATTACATATAATTTGTGAATATTAAAACTTGACTAAATTTGAAATAATTAGAGCTCTTCTGAAGAGAAATTTCAATTATCTTTTCTATACCAGTAATAAATTTACTCAGCTCCAGAAAAAATCACTAAATAGAACACATGAAAAAAATTCTGTATTAACAAAAACCACCCTCCTGAGAAACTGAAATGAATGCAAGGTACTTAGTAGTAGACATATCTAGATTATAATCCTCATGTTTTTTTTTACATTCTTACTTAAACTGAACCTAAACCTCTGGCAGGAATCCCTGGGTGATGCAAGTGGTTAATGCTAACCAAAAGGTTGGAGGTTCAAGTTCGCCAGGGGCATCTTGGAATAAAGGCCTAACAATCTACTTCTGAAAAATCAGCTACTGAAAACCATATGGAGTCTGACACACATGGGGTCGCCATGAGCTGAAGTTGAATCTATGGCAACTGGTTTTTGGTTTAAACATCTGGTATTCTACTATGTAACACTGCATCATTTTGCTCCTTCTGACAAGGACGTTTATGATATACTAATAAATACCCTAGTTCACACAGAAGTCTACTGAAATAAGAATATTTTCAGAAATCTATAATCCACAACATATGTTAATAAAATTTAGATGAAATATGAGCCTTTATGTTTTCCTAAGATACGTCTAATCAAAAAATAGTACACAAGAGAATTTTCTTACGGTTCTACTACACAATAGTTAATGAAACCTTTACATACATAAAAATTAACATTTTAAACTTTTACTAAGAGCTTATTCTATTCCAAGAACTCTGATATTCTAGGCCTTGTTTAACTGAGATAAAATCTACTATATAATTCAATAAGTTTAGATAAATACATACATCCACTGAATCAAGATACAGAATATTTCCATCTCCCCATAAAGTTTCCTCATACCCATCTTCCCCCAAACTCCCATCCCTCACTGGGCAACCACTGTTCTGATTTTATTCACCACTGTTTGGTGTTGCCTTTTCTTGAACTTTATATAAATGGCATCATATGGTAAGCACTATTTTGTGTCTGGCTTCTTTCACTCACCATAATAAGGGTTTAAAATTCATTCATATTGTTGCATGTATCAGCAGTTTATTCTTTTTTATTGTTGAGAAGTACTCCTTTATATGAATATGCACAGGTTACCCATATTATGAATACAGATGCTATGAACATTCATGTACCTGTGTCTGAGTGGACGTGCGCTTTCATTTTCTTGTCTGAATACCTGGAAGTAGAATTCTTAGGTCACAGGGTAAGTGTATATTTAACTTTATAAGAAAATGACAAACTTTTCAAAGTACTGTACTTTTACACAAATAATGTGCACCTTCTGTGTTTGTCTGCCAGCTGTACCCTCCTCCAGCGAGGTATTTTTGTAAGTGCACTATGCTAGCTTTTTTTTTTTTTTTACATCAACATGTGGAGGAGGATTGGCATTATTTTAGTAAAAATATGGTAGAGTCTGTACCATTTTATACTTCTATCAGCAAAGTATGAGAGTTCTGGCTAATTCACATCTTTGTCAATATATGCAGTCATCAGTCTTTATCATAAATTTCTGTAGGTATAAAATAGTCTCATCAAGGTTTTACTTTGCAACGTCCACTTCTATGATTATTAATGATGTTGAGCATCTTTCCACATGCTTAATGGCTACCATCTTTTTTCTTTTTTTTAATTTTATTGTACTTCAGGTGAAGGCTTACAGAACAAATAGTTGCTCATGAAACAGTAGTACACATGTTGTTTTATGACATTGGTTAACAACCCCACAACATATTAACCCTCTGAATTCTCAACATTTTTTTTTTTTTTTTTGGTGAAAATACACATAGCCAAAGATACACCGTTTCAAAAATTTCTACATACACAGTTCAGTGACATTGACTACGCGCTTCCAACTGTGCTGTTATTCTCACTTAAGATGAAGACTTACAGAACAAAATAGTTTCTCATTTAACAGTTACTACAAATGTTGCCCTATGACAATCGTTAACGATCTCACAACACATCAACAAATATCCTTACTCAACCTTGGGTTCCCTATCACCAGCTTCCTTGTCCCCTTCTGCCTTCTGGCCCTTGTCACTGGACTCCTGTACCTCGTTAGTCTCATTTGGTTTTACGGGGCTGTCCACTCCCAGGCTGAGCAGTGAACCTAGGAGGTAACTTCACCACTGAGCTAAAAGGGTGTCTGGGGGCCATACTCTCAAGGTTTCTCCAGTCTCCTTTAGGCCAGTAAATCTGGTCTTTATTTTTGTGAGTTAGAATTATGCTCTACATCCTTCTCCAGCTCTGTCTAGAACCCTCTATTGTGATCCTGGTCAGAGCAGTCAGTGGTGGTAGCCGGGCACCATCTAGCTGTACTGGACTCAGGCCGGTGGAGGCCTTGGTAGCTGTGGACAATTAGTCCTTCGGACTAATCTTTTCCTTGTATCCTGTTCTCTTCATTCTCCCTTGCTCCCGAAGGGATGAGACCAGTGGAGTATCTTAGATGGTCGCTCACAGGCTTTTAAGACCCCAGACACTACTCACCAAGGTAGAATGTAGAGCATTGTCTTTATAAGCTGTGTCATGCCAATTGAGCTAGATGTTCCCCGAGACCATGGTCCCCAGAGCCCTCTGCCCAGCAATTCAGTCCCTCAGGGAGTTTGGATGTGTCTATGGGGCTTCCATGACCTTTCCTTTTACAGGTTGTACTAGTTTCCCCTGTATTGTGTACTGTCTCACCCTTTACCCAAGATACCACTTATCTATTGCCTATTTAGTATCCCCCCCTCCCCCATCCCTGGTAACCAACAAAGATTGTTACATTTTGTGTGTGAACTTTTTCATGGGTTTTTACAACAGAGGTCTCATATAATATTTGTCCTTTTGTGATTGACTTATTTCACTCAGCATAATGTACTCCAGTTTCATCCATGTTATGAGATGCTTCACAGATTCATTGTTGTTCTTTCTTGTTGCATAGTACTCCATTGTGTGTATGTACCATAGTTTGTTTATCCATTCATCTGTTGATGGGCATCTAGGTTGTTTCCATCGTTTTGCTATTGTGAACAGCGCTGCCATGAACATAGGTGCGCATATGTCTATTCGAGTGACGACTCATTTCTCTAGGATATATTCCTAGGAGTGGGATTGCTGGATCGAATGGTATGTCTATTTCTAGCTTTCTGAGAAAGCGCCATATCATTTTCTAAAACGGTTGTATCATTTTGCATTCCCACCAGCAGTGCATAAGAGTTCCGATCTCCCCACAGCCCCTCCAACATTTGTTATTTCCAGTGTTTTTGATTTGTGCCAGTAATGCCGGGGTGAGATGGTATCTCACTGTGGTTTTAACTTGCATTTCTCTAATGGCTAGTGATCGCAAGCATTTCCTCATGTGTCTGTTGGCCATTTGAATGTCTTCTTTGGTGAAGTGTCTGTTCATTTCCTTTGCCCATTTTTTAATACGATTATTTGTCTTTGATTATTTGTTGTAGAGGTGTTGGATTTTCTTGTAGATTATGGAGATTAGACCTTTGTCTGACTTGTACTGTCCAAAAATTTTTTCCCAGTCCATAGGTTTTCTTTTTACTCTTTTGGTGAAGTCTTTTGAAGAGCATAGGTGTTTGATTTTTAGAAGATCCCAGTTATCTAGCTTATCTGTTGGGTTTTGTGCGTTGATGGTTATGGTTTGTATCCTGTTAATGAATGGCTACCAGCTTTTGTGAAGTCTTCTGTAAATATTTTTAACTTTTAATTTTGAAATAACTTTAGACTTTCAAAAAGTTCAAAAAAGTAGAGTTCCTATACACCTTCATTCAACTTCTCCAAATGTTAACATCTTACATAATGACAGGATAGTTACTGAATTATGATACAGCACTATGAACTAATTTACAGATCTTATTCATAGCTCATCAATTGTCCTACTAAATGTCCTTTTTTTCTGGTTCAGGACTCAAACTAGGATCCTACACTGCATTTAGTTCTTGTATCTCCTTAGACTCTTCCAATCTGGGACAGTCCCTCAGTTTTTATTGTTCATAACCTTGACACATATGAAGAGTACTGGCCAGTTATTTTGTAGAACGTTTCTTAGTTTGGATTGTTTGATATAGCCTTATGTATAAAAACAGGTTATGCATTTTTTGGCAAGTATATCACAAAAGTGATGTATCCTTCTCTGTGCGTCGTAACAAGTGGTACATGATACTGATATTTCTCATTACTGGGGATGTTAACTGATCACCTGGTTAAGGTGGTATCAGTCAAGTTTCTCCACCAAAGTGTTATTATTTTCCCTTTGTTATTAATAAGTATCTTATGGTGAGATATTCAAGACTATGCAAATATTCTGTTTCTTATGCTTTCCTCCAGTAATTTCAGCATTTATTTATTCCTCATGCACTCACAGATACTTAATTTTTACTACGGGTTACAATCCATTACTATCATGTATTTATGTATCTATTTTGTTCAAATTGTCCCAGATTTGCTACTGGGAGCTCCTTCAATTTGGCTCTTGTGTTCTTTTGTCATGTCCCCATCATTTTTTGAGAACTTCTTTAGTTTTGAGCACCACGAAACATTCCAGGCTCATCTTGAATTTTTCCTATCCCAGCTCTGAATCCAGTCATTTCTCGAAAGATCTCCTTTTATGAGAGAATGATATTTAGAAATCAGAAGCTGAGTGCTAAGTGTGTTCATTGTTATGGAGTGTCATTGCTTCTGGGCCTTTTCAAAAGACAGAGCAATGAAATATATGTATACATAAACATACATACACATTTATACATATTTCTATATCTATATATCTGTATACATATTAAAAACCATGAGTTCATACTGATACTGTCTATTCCAATCCAACACCACAAGGTTCGTTCCTTATTTGTATCTAATCTCACTAGTTTCTGGTTTAGCCCTCCTGTATTTCTTTTGCCCAAATATGAAGATATATGATATTCTCTTATAACCTCTTCTTTTTCACATGAACAGTAGTAGCATTATATAGTCTTTCGCACTTTGCTTTCTCCACTTAAAATATATATCCTCCTTGTTGTTCTCAGGTGCCATCGAGTACGTGCTGACTCATAGTGACCCTATGTACAATAGAATAAAACACTGCCCAGTCCTGAACCATCCTCAAAATCATTATGTTTGAGCCTGCTGTTACAGCCACTGTGTCAACCCATCTCGTCAAGGGTCTTCCTCTTTATCGCTGACCCTCTAGCTCACCAAGCATGATGTCGTTCTCCAGGGACTGGTCCCTCCTGACAACATGTCCAAAGTACGTGAGACGAAGTCTCGCCATCCTTGCTTCCAAGGAGCATTCTGGCTGTACTTCTTCCAAGACAGACTTGTTTGTTCTTCTGGCAGTCCGTGGTATATTCAATATTCTTGGCCAACACCGTAATTCAAATGCATCAGTTCTTCTTTGGTCTTCCTTATTCGTTGTCTAGCTTTCACATGCATATGAAGTGACTGAAAACACCATGGCTTGAATCAGGCACACTTTAGTCCTCAAAGTAACATCTTTGCTTTTTAACACTTTAAAGAAGTCTTTTGCAGCAGATCTGCCCTTTTTAATCCATATCAATCTAGAGAGATCTTCTCATTCTTTTATAAAACTGCACAATACCCAATTGTGTGGATGTAGCATGGTTTCTTTAACCATTCTCCTACATATGGACACTTAGGTTGTTTCCAATGTTTTGCAATTAAAAACAATGCTGTAATGAATTTTTGCTATTTTTTTACTAGAGAGTCTATGTATTTTTTTAAAAAAATGTTTGTGTATACACACATACACAGAGTTTCCATAAAATATAATGGAGATACATAAAATCTAACAGCCACTATATATTTTTATTACATGTAATTTATATAGTGTTTTGTTTTATCTGCTGTACACATTATATATAATATTCATTTAATATATATATCAATTATATACATATAACATCCATTATTCATTACAGAAACAAGTCCTTTGTCAGATGTATATTGCAAATATTCAGTCTCTGACTTCCTTCTGCATTTTTTCAATGGTGTCTTTTGATGAAGTTCAATTTATTCATGAGTCCAAATTTTAAAAGATACTAAAGTGGAAGAAGGCTTAAAAAGTCAGAAGAGCTACTAATATCCGAATATCTTTTTTTTTTTTTTATAGTGGTTCAAATATGCAAAGCAGGAGACTGTAGTTAGGAAACTTCATATTCCAGCCTATATAACAACAATGTTCAGAGAAACAGAAAGTATCTTTCCATTACAGCTAGACTACCAAAATGGAAGAAAAGCAAGGACCTCGTCCAAACTTCTGTAAGATGCTAATAAAATGGTCAGGAGGCATAGAGGAGATTAACAGTTATGGTGAAAGACCTGGTGACTAAGAGATACATTCTGTCCAGACTCCATGAAGAAGACAACTGAGCAAAGAAACAAGGTATAGGCTAAGAAGCCATCTCTTAGCTTTTACCTGAATGGAGACCAAAGCAAGTGCGATTACTGACCAGTATATACAATGAATACTCGGGCTGGAAAGAAAGAAATGATATCTGGGCTGCGGCTTTCCTGGTTGAAAGGGTTGAGATAGGGTCAGAGAGTACTGACATTCTCAGTTCACAGATGCATGTCATGATAAGCCACAGAAATTTCTGTGATATCCAGGTCTCCCGGTTCTAACATCTGCTACAGCAAAGCAAAAAGACACCAAATGAAAGTTACAGGGTCACCTCTAGCCTAATATGCTAATTTAAATTATCAGAAAAAGTTTACTTTCTCACAGGCTGTTTGAAATTAAAAAGATATGGAGTTGCGGACATTGCTGAAATCTACTCACTATCCATTCCTTCCTTCTCCCTTCCTAAGGGAACCCTGAAGTTGTCCCCTTTGCACACCGTTCATGTACTTCAAGGGGCTAATCCCTGTCTCAACACCAAGGAACAGCTGGATTCTGGAGAGTAACACCAATTTCCTTGTCAACAACTGTTCACAGGTGGGTGTGTAACTCTAAGGTCAAAGGTTTGCTGAGGACTTATGGGAAAATAAAGCTCTCTTATTATTTTTTTTATTGTGGTAAAATATACACAACATAAAAATTGCCACTTTTAACCATTTTTATGCATACGATCCAGTGACATTAATCACACTTACAATGTTGTGCAGCCATCACCACTATCTGTTTTCAAAACGTCTTCATCACCTTGACAGAAACTCTGTACCAGTTAGGAAATTAATTCCTTTTATTCTTTCCTCTCCACAGCCCGTGGTAATGCCTAATCTATTTTCCGTCTCTATCTACCTATGTATTCTAGATATTTCATGTAAGTAGGATCATACAATATTTGTGCTGTTGTGTCTGGCTTATTTCACTTTAACATAATGTTTTCCAGGCTCATCCATCTCACAGCATGTGTTAGAACTTCATTCTTTTTTTTTTGATGGAATAATATTTCATTGTACATATACATTACATTTTGTTTATCCATTCATCTGTTGATGGACACAGGTTGTTTTCACCCTTTGGCTATTGTGAATAATGCTGCTACAAACATTGATGTACAAGTATCTAAGTCCCTGCTTTTAATTCTTTGGGGTACATACCCAGAAGTGGAAGTGCTGGTCACACGGCAATTCTCTGTTTAACTGTTTGAGGAACCACCAAACTGTTTTCCACAGTGGCTACACCAGTTTATGTTCCCAACAGCAGAACACAAGGATTCCAATTTATCCACATCCTTGCCAATCCTTGTTATTTTCTGATTTTTTTATAATAGCCATCCTACTAGGGAGCCCTGATTTTTTGATAATAGCGATCCTACTGGCACAGTGATTAAGAGCTAGGGATGCTAACCAAAATGTTGGCAGTTTGAATCTACCAACCCCTCCTTGGAAACCCTATGAGGCAGTTCTACTCTGTCCTATAAGGTCCTGAGTCAGAATCCACTCCAAGGCAACAGGTTTTTTTCATCCTACGGGGGTGAAGTGGTATCTCCTGGGGTTTTGATTTGCGTTTCCCTAATGACTAATAATGTTGAGCATCTTTTCATGTGCTTATTTGGCCATTTGTATATCTTCTTTGAAGAAATCACTAGTCAAGGTCTTTGCCCATTTTTTGACTGGGTTGTCTTTTTGTTGTTGACTTGTAGGAGTTCTTTATATATTATGTATATAAACACTTAATCAAATAGATGATTTGCAAATATTTTCTCCCATTCTGTAGGTTGTCTTCTCACTTTCTTGATAATGTCCCTTGATGCACAAAACACTTTTTTTAAATCTCAATGAAGCCCAATTTATCTATTTTATCTCTTTTTTCTTTTGTTGCTGGTACTTTTGGTGCCATTGCCTTATTTTTTTAATGAGCAAATTCTCTCTTTCCTCCTATACATAGATGAGAAAGCACAAAGCTCCAGTCACTACTAGAAGCCAGCCTTGGGTAAAACAGTCACTTAGAATGGAGAACAGAGAAATGAAAAGAACCTGAATCTTTAAATTGTTACTCTCCTCTATTAGCTAACCCTGATACCTGTCATCCTTCTGGGCTTGCAATGATATGATCCAGCAATATTTGTATTACTGAAGTCATTCTGAGTTGGATTTTTTAAAATTAATTTACAGCCAAAGCATCCTAGATAATAGAATATCCTATATAACATCCAATACCTTTGTCTAAGCTAACTAATTTCTTTCTGTTTTCGTGTAAGCTTGCATGTCCACGACCTCCAGAGCAACAGGGGCCCACCATCACCTGGCCATTTTCCAGGCCTCCGTGCAGACCCTGGGGCCTCGCCTCTCCACCTTCCGGCTCCACAGCGGGCAGCTCCCGGGCCTGCAGTGGTGGGGAAGGCATGGTGGGGAATGGGGGCTGCCATGCCACATGCATGCTGAGATGAGCCGGGGGTGCTTGTAGATGGTAAGCCATGGGGGGACACCAGCACCAAAGACGGGGAGCAGCCCCGACTCTTGTGTAAAGCTGATTTTTACGTAATGACCTTGTCTTTGGAATCTAACCACATTAATAAGTGAGGATCAGGTGTAGTTTTTAGGAAGACAACATATAATCAATGACTTTAAAAATTAAACTAATATGATGTGGTATAGAGCTAATTACATCTACTATTTCATATATGAGGAAAATATTTACATAAGCTGTGGCATGGTCAATAAATCACATTTAAAACAACAACTTCTAGACATTAAGCCCCTAGTCATATATATACTATTTAAGACATTAATATTTATGGCACTTCCTTGGTTTCCAAACAAACAATTGCAATAAAATATTTATGAGATATTAAGGAAATTTTCACAGATTATTCTTTTAGTAGTAATGGTATTTAAAAAACTTTAAGTGAAAACTACATTTTAGTTTTTTTAAAATAAGAGTCCTTATATCTTAAAGATACATATTGATCTTTATGGATGCCTGAAATCTGCTTTAAAATAATCCAGTGAGGCAGAAAAGGGGATATGTTAATAATTGTTGAAGCTGAGTGAGGGACACATAAAGGTTCGTTATACTATTTTATCTACATTGGTATATTTAAAAAATTTTTCTATAAGAAGGTTTTAAAAAAAAATTTAAATGTAAGGAATTAAACACAGAATGGTTCAGTGGACAATTTTTTTTTAAAAAAAAAACAGATACTACACAACTACTCTGAAAGCAGATTTAATTTTTTTTTTTAACTTTTAAACATTTAAAAGGAATAACTTACACACATATAACTCCCTCACTGTGAGCCTAAAGTTCATTCATATTTAGTAAGTTTATATAGTTGTGCAGCCATCAGAACAGTGATTTAATTTTAAATCAGGAGACTTTTTTTTTGGTTTGGTGGAGAGTATTTATTTTGTTGCTGCTGTAAAACAAGGTACTACTTAAAATAATAGTGAGCATAACAGCTTGGCCGTGCTTTAGAGCCATGCCTATTTTTCTCTTCTTGAAATACCAGTAACCCTAAAAAACCAGTATTTATCAAAAACTAGATTTTGTGACTAAAGTCTTTTTTCCCTCCATCTTTACTGACATGTTTCCTCCTTGCCAAGTTATGAGGAAGAAATACACATTCTTCCCCTCTCCCATATAACTTCTCCCTTGGCCGACTACCAGTGCCCACAGTAGTGGGCAAATGTGAGATCTGAATTGACTCTTGTGTGTTTCTAAGGCTAGACAGGGCAGCTCCAGTGGAGGGCTCCACCCTACCCCCTCCAGGTCTCCTTGGGAATATGTTAGTATGATTTATCTTTCCCACTTCTGAGGAAATGAGGGGAAAAAAATGAATAGGCCGAATAGGACTGTACTCTCAGGTAAGCTGATTTTGTCGTGTTCCACCACCATTTCTACCCAGCTTTGAGAGGACTGGGCTAGGTTATCACCCATCTGACAAGGCCTTCTGATATCTGTTTCTATATAAATAGTTCTGTATTACTTCAGTGTCAGCTGGAGAAATCAGCATTTGTGCTTTCAGGATCAAATTTCCAGTCTTAATTAAAAACAAAATTGATTTTTTTAATGAAATCCTATGGGCTTTTCATACGGGAGGAGAGAAAACTTAATATTAGAATAATGCACTTTGGACTCATTAATATACAGAACTAAAATATACAACTAATAATTAATTGATATCCCTTTACATTAAAAAAGAAAAAGCTCAGAAAAATCTTCTTTGAAAGTTCAAGGATGCCATAAATGAAATATATAAATGTTACCATCAGTAATAATGCTGTATTTCATTGTTTTGAGAATTTGAAAAATTAAATGCTTTGGAGGAAGTGCTGTATGCAGCTGGACACTCCTGGTCATAATTTATAATGGGTTATACATACAGCAGCCATACAATTTATTAGCCAAACACTTGTGAGAGTGAAATGAGGAGCTATAAAAAAAAAATTACACCAGCACAACAGGGGCAAACCAAAACCGTTCCTAGCAAACTGAGACACATGGTCATTCCAGTTATAAGCAACTCAATGAAAAAAGCATCTAAGATTAATGGGATTTAACTACATCTACCAATGCTTCAGAGGCCACAATTAAGCCTCCAGTAGTTATTCTCAATCATCTAACTTTTAGAACACTTCAGCCATCAGTAAGGAAGAAGCTAAAAGGAGTTCCTTTTATAATCTCATCACCCGAACTTTAATAACATTTGACCTATGTACCATTAATATCCTTATCTTTACATTTATCATATGCATGATAGAATTATAGATTTTAATAAATAATTCTGAATATAATAAAACAGATTATAAGCTATCAAAATAAAACTATGACAATCACCAAATTATCAAATTATGAAAAAAATAATTCTATGGAAGACACGGAACCCTGGTGGTGCAGTGGTTAAGTGATAGAGCTGCTAACCAAAAGATCAGCAGTTCAAATCCACCAGCTGCTCCTTGGAAACCCTATGGGGCAGTTCTGTGAATCGGAATCAACTCAACAGCAACAGGTATGGGTTTTTTTTGGAAGACATGCTTTCATTCCCAGTTGGATAATTGAGTTGTTTAAGAAACACTGCCAAAAACCATTACCATTACAAAATACCAACAACAATATTTAGACTCAGAGTATAAACTTGAATTAGAAATCCAAAACAGAAAAAAAGAGTACACCTGGAGGGGCTCTCTATAACTATTTATATCAGCTCTAGAATATGAATAACATTTCAATTTCCTTTAAGGTCCTCCACACTAAAAAATGTAATAATTAAAAATCTCAGCAATATGTGCATTCATGAACAATAAAACCCAAATAAAACTAAAAAATTAAAAGCAGCTGGAATTTATAAACCAAAAGGATCTTCCACTTTGGTAAAGAGATTATAATGAAATATGGCACAATTTTATGAACTTATTAGTCCAACTAAATGAATTTACATTCTGTGGCACTTCAATAACTTTATAAGTTGGAGCACTGCCCAAAAACAAAATGGGAAATTTTTTGTTGCTTTTTATGCAGAAGCTAAAATGATTTACATTTTAAAATGAAATACAGAATAAAATACATGCCATTAAAAATCAAGTTAGGAAGACTAATGCATGAAGCTGATAAAACTTATAGACTAAAATAGTAGACCATGTTTCTTTTGTAAAGCTAATATGGTTTATAATAGGTGAGCAGTAGCCATGGGAATTTCCTTCTTAAGAAACAAACAATAAACATCCTAGGACTATTTCTGATGGAGCTTCCAAAACTATTAGCATCATTCATTTAAATACTCCGATATTGAGAACGTACTAGCTTAAATATGAATTCTGATTGTTTATTCCATTTCTATCAATCACAAGGAGAAATTCTGAAAAATTTCTATAGAACCCAAATGAAAAAACTCAACATAACTTTTCTATAAATATTTAGAACACAATTTAGAACAAACCACCTGAGGACATCATCAAACACACTCTCCATTTCTGAACTGATCACTGCTATTACTACTACTAATGTTATTTCATATTTTTATTTAAAATTAGAAAGTCCACTTACAGAAGTATCTATTTTCTGGCATCCTCACTCAGCATGCTCAGTACATGAGTCTGGGAGTATTTAGCAGGAAAGACTATGCAGTCACCATTGGAAATGACACTCCAATTTATTGTTGGCATTTGTTTCCCAGAAGCCCTGGTGACACAGCGGTTAAGAGCTCGACCGCTAACCAAAAAGCCAGCAGTTGGAATCCACCAGCCGCTCCCTAGAAGCCCTATGGGGCAGTTCTGCTCTGTCCTATGAAGTTGCTATGAGTTGGAATTGACTTGATGGCAACGGGTTTAGTTTTGGGTTTATCTGTTTCCCAGAGTCAAAACAATGTTGCCGCTCAGCTAAATTTTACCATTGGATTGATCCTGCAACCCAAAAAGGACTTTATTTACTTAATGTCATCTCTAAGAATATGAGAAATCTGAGCGAATCACAATGACCACATCAGCAACTGCAACCAAAAAAAAGTCATTATGCCAAAACAAATGAGAGGTCAGAGACACCAACGCAGAAATAGAATTTGAAGTAAGCTGTCAACAGTGTGAGAACAATTTTAAAATAGTAATAGATATAAATTGCATCAAATGACCATCAAGTATTGAATTGCAGTATACTACAGAGACCCAATTCAGAAGATAATAAGCTTCCTTTTCCTCTCTTACAGTTAATTTTTTAAATACTGCTTTTCTCAGATCTGATACAAGACAGGCATTTAACAACTTTTCAATGTCTATGACTTTAAGGATACTCTGGTACCTGGGTTTACAACTCATTCATTTATTCATTCACCTACCATGCATTACACACTGTGTTGCTTCTAGGAATGAAAGACTAAACAAGACATAGTTCCTGCTGTCGGCAGTCCAGTGGGAAGAAATCAGCAGGCATTTTTAACACAGCATGTCAAGCGTAGATACCACAGGACACACAGGAGCCAAGGTAGCTTTGCAGAGGAGGCTACCTTTAACCTGAGAACTGAAGTCCTAGTAGCAATCAGCACAGGTAAGAGGGCAGGAGGGAGGACGAAGGAATGGTCAATCAGAGGAAACTCCACAGGCAAAGACTGGGGTAGGGGTAGGGGATAGGGAAACAGACACACGCGAGGGATAGACTGGCACTTTCTTCATAGCTGAAGAATACATTCTGAGGCAAGGGCAGAAGTGATGAATTCAGAGAGGTAGGTGGGTTCCACAGCTCATAATACATCACACCAGCTGTCATGGATCTGATTCTTACTCATGGCAACCCCACGTGTGCCAGAGTAGAACTGCTCCATAGGGTTTTCAATGGCTAATCTCCTAGAAGTGGATTGCCAGGTCTCTCTACCAACGCATCACCTGAACCTCCAACCTTGTGGTTGGCAGCCAAGTGTGTTAACTGTTTGCACCACCCAGGGACTCCGAAGTTCATACATTAATGCTGAAGAATTCTGAGGGACCTTGAAAAGTAAAGCTACTGAACGTGTGAATCCTGGGTAGGCTCATCTGCTCTCTGAGATCTGAACCCAGGGCCACCATCACTGCACTGATTCAAAGCAGTGCTTCTGCAATTATTATTAAACATAACAGACTTGTCAGTTAAGCTTGGGGTCTCAGACTAGCAGTTCATAGGCAAGAGAAGTTTGGATGGCATGGTTTTTAACATTTGGTATCTGTAGGTCTTTGCAAGGCATGGAGTCTTCATCACTGGGTCTCACATCTTCCCCTTCCCTGGCTGCTGCACACACTTAGATACCACCCACCCTTGCAGGCCTTTCAGTTTGCCTCTGGTTTAGACTATTTGAGAGTAATCACACTATCAAATATAGGAATGTCAACAGTCTTCTACACTCTACAAGTCTCTAACAGGTGAAGAGTACCACAAAGACTACAAAAATGTAAAGGATGGGCAACTGGTTCATTGTCAGAAAATGCCATTATTTTGTAACAGCCGGCCACCAGAAGGCACAGTTCTTAAAACTTGGTAATAAGCTTAATGTGTCTGGCTATAAGAAGGTACATGAGGCCCATAAACCCATTAAACCCATTGCCATGGAGTCAATTCCGACTCATAGCGACCCTACAGGACTGAGTAGAACCGCCCTATAGGGTTTCCAAGGAACGGCTGGTGGATTTGAACTGCTGACTTTTTGGTTAGCAGCTGTAGCTCTTAACCACGAGGCCCATAATTTCTAAATATTTTATCAGTTTTTTTGGTGCATGGAGAATATGAAGAACATCATGTGAAAAATGAAGGGTTGCAGGAAAGACTCCTTTGTTTGGGAGAGTGGGAACTTTTCAGTTTTTGTGGAACATTTTTCAAGTCTTTTCCACAGTGGTCAAACCTGAGAAGCTCCTGAGAGGGCAGTATACGTGAGATCTGGAGTTCTCCCATCTTCTCTAGCTAGGATGGCATTTAGTAAGTGCACATAGAGAAGTCTGGTGGAAAAGTACAGCATGAGGGTGTGTGTGTGTGTGTGTGTGTGTGTGTGTGTGTGTCTGTGTGTGTGTGTGTGTGTCTGTGTGTCTGTGTGTGTGTGCGCGTGTGAGGGAAAGGACTGGCAAAAAGTACTCATCAAAAGCAAACAGTTAAAAGAACAGGGCACTGAGGTAAATGCTTCAAACTTTCTCGTAGCCACCTTAAAAAAGTAAAACTAAACAGATGAAAATAATTTTGATTTCTTTTATTTAGCCCAGTTTCGCCAAAATAGTATCAATTCAACATGTTATCAGTACTAAACTATTACAGATATTTTACATTCTTTTTTCATACTCAGTAGTCAAAATCTGGTAAGTATTTTACACTTACCGCACATCCCAGTGTGGACTAGATTCATTTCTAGAGTTCAAAAGCCACATGTGACTACTGGCCATATTGGACTGTGCAGATTTAGAGTATTCAACTCGGCATTTCGTGTGCCTTATAGCATATAAAGCCTTCATGAATGTACAGACATTTTTCTCAGGGCAGAAGCAGCCAGCCTAGGATTGGCAGGGGCGGGGGGGGGGGGCTCCCACTGCTAGGGGACACTAGCTTCCTCAGTCTCGTGCCAGAATGCCCAGGGGAAGCAGAAGAAATGTACAGGGGCCGAGGTTGGGCTAGGGGTACGGTGAAATAGCAGAGAAGATGGACTTGGACAACTTAAAACTTAGAACTTTTTAAAATTCTGTTTTCTATCCATTTCTATTATCTAAAACAGAAGGCCATTTCTGGAAAGAAAGGATCATACCTAGATCATTTTTGTTGTAGCAAGACAGTGGGAAGCAAGTCTTGGGCTTTAGTTACCTCACCTATAAAATGGCAGAAATGCAACCATGCTCCTGCTGTGCCTTCCTAAATGTTACTTTCTTCATTTACTTCATCCCAGACTTGTGGTTAGGATGAAAGGATGTGCTTCTCTAGAACTTTAAAGGATGAAAACCATTTTATGGCTTTCAAATGCCCTTAGAAAAAATAAAATCCAACCTCTTTGCAATAGTCTTTGAGATGCTATTCAATCTAGCCCCACCTACCTCTGGTACCCTAACTCTTGAGGCAACTCTCGTTCCTTCTCAGTCTTACCCTCTCTCCAGCTACATGGGCCGCCTCCTATTCCTCTAGCACTCCAAGATCTCTCCAGCTGTGGGGCATGTGCGCTACACCCAGTGCACATTTTGGACTGTCTGTCTCATACTTCAAGTGTCAGTTACTTTTCCAAAGAGGTCTTTCCAGATCACACTGTCTAAGTAAATATTCCCCTTCATCCCCTATCACTCATCTTCTTTTCTTTTTTTTTTTGGTACTTATTATGCTCTGAAATGATCTATTTTATCTATCTGCTTATTTGTAAATTGTCTGTCTTCCCCTTTAGAATGTATTCCCTAAGAAGGAAGTACCACTCTTTCCTCGGTGCCCAGAACCACATCTGGCACCAAGGAGATGCTCAAGAAATATTTTACGATTAAGTAAATAAATGAATGCTCTTCAAAGTATACACCTTCATTACTGACTAGGAGGGCAAATCATATCTTGAGGTGTTATCTTCCATCAGAAAAACTAGTTTGTTCAAAGCACTTTCTTTCCATTAGACTGTGAGCTCCACGTGAAGGGGCCACAGCACACATATTTTGGTATTCCAGTGGGCCCTGAATTCACTGGATGATAAAGGAAATACCACAACACAAACTGGCTCTCATGTAATTCTCTGCTATGCTTAGAGGATATTTTCTCTTGTCTTCATTTTTTTCTAAAATTTTACTGAAAATATTTTCTTATATAAGCAGGGGAAAAGATTTAAAAACTGCTAAATCAGTACATGTTTATCAAGTCAACTATGCTTTAGGATTAGAACTTCAAGAGTCTCATGACAAAGTAAAGAGAAATAATTTTTACATGCAAAAAGCTGAGGTATGCGAGTGAATTACTATCACATTAAGCTTCAAATTTTCCAAAATATTTTGCCCAATTAAAAATGTTACATCTACTTAATAAGGCTAACTTTAGGCATAAAGGAAATATTAAAATTACTCTCAGAAAAGTGGTAGCATTAATTGCAAGAAGGTTACCATTTTAGGCAGCAGGACTTCCAAGATTTTTTTCATTTTAATAAAACAAGTAGTTGGTTTTAATGGTATGACTTTAACTTTGGGAAAGATGGCCCAGTGATAAATAGAATCTCCTCAAGTACCACTAATAAGGCAATTCCTATGATAAAAAAACTGAGAACAAAGTATATTTTACTTTGTTTAACTGTCTCAGTGATTCATTTTCAAAAGTATTTGCAGTATCCACTTAGTACCAGTCCTGTGTTCTGTCTGAGACAACTCTCCTTCCCTGGATTTCAAAGGGCTACATGGCACCTCTTCACACACTGGGGAACAACAGATACCACCTGAAGAATCATTTATATAATTTTCCTTCCAACAATAGTGGGCGTTCTTTAATTGGGGTACACTTGAGTAGTTCCACATAGTGCTCGTTATTATTAGCTCCCTGATGTTCTAAATGCGTCAAAGAAAATCTACAATGACACATTCATAGATAGTACGATAGTATAGTGCATTCAGAACTCTTGGAAAGTAAATCATCTGTAGATTTTAACAGCGTGTCATGTATGACTCTGGCATCACTTTATTGAATAAAAGTGCTGGAGGATTACAACCACAATTTCTGCAACTGACATGTTTCCTGCCGTTAGGTCATTTACAACTAGCACTATGTACAAAGTTATTAAAACCGGTTGGTTTGAGGGACAGTCGTTTCCGTAAGAGAATGAGTTTATATCATAGTAAACTCTGGCTAATATGTACCAACAGAATCAGTTGCATGTATAGGTAGAGCTGGCAGTTAATTCTGGACAAAACTACAACCTCGACAGATGGTGCCTGTGGTCCTATCCCGAGACATTTACTCCCTTAATTTAAAATGCCAATGACACAAAAGCCATCATCAGCAAACACCACTTTCTTAATCCTGGTTTACATATTTGCTTCATAAAGGGTCAGCGATGGGTTTTGGAATGAGAGGGGTTTGAATCCCAAGATTTTCTGTGGAAAACCACTAGAAGTTAAAAAGCAAGCAAAAAACATTTTAGACAATGTATATCAACTCTAATTTAAAATTTCTAACCAAGGAGCACTCCCTCCACTTTACCCTGAAAGATTTTAGGTGCCCTGGTGGCACAGTGGTTAAGAGTTAGGCTGCTAACCAAAAGGTCGGCAGTTCAAATCCACCAGCTGCCCCCTTGGAAAGCCTATGGGGCAGTTCTACTCTGTCATATAGTGTCACTAGGTGTCAGAATCAACTCAACGGCAACAGGTCAGGGAAAGGCACTGGCTTCAGAGTCAGATCTAGGTTTGAGTCTAAGCTTTACCATTTGTTAGCTGTGTGATCTTGCCAAATCACTTAACTGCACGTGTCTACTGCTAAGAAAACACGCACAAATATAAGCTAACATTATCACAAATCTACATAAATAGAGGTGGGCTTTAGCGTGTATTTCTTCTCAGGAGCAAGCTCACAGGGTCTTAATTTATGCTATTACAGGCAGCTCGTGCAATCTGTTTACTGTATACCACCAGATCTTGAAGAGAGAAACTCCCTAATATCCTTCTCAATTATTGCATTCTCTTTCTTCCAAAAAGTTTTAAAAAGGGTACTTCCGTATTAGGGCACATGGGTAGAACTTTGGTAAAAATTTCTTTTCAAGTTAGAATTTAAATGATCCCTTTTAGAAAAATTACAGTTTAGGATTTTTGATCTGTGCCCACACCTAATAGCATGCAGTGAATCCCATCTACAAAATAGCATTGTACTTTTTAATGTCATCCATCATTCTATTTGATAATAAAACAGAGCTATTTTAACATTGGAAAAGCTGTTTGCCCTAGGTCTACAACAAATTTCAATGGTTTCTATTCTCACCAGGATTCAAAGCAGCCCTTACTGATTTCAAATATATATTTTATGTTTAGTGCATGTTGGGGGTGGGGGAGATTGCTGGAATCTGACATATAAAATTATTGTTTCCCTAACATTTTATATAATATTCCATCAAATAACCACTTAGAGAGTTTTGCATGCCATGTGGTGTATATCCAGTCTGACAAGTCCTAAGAGCCCTGTGAACAGTTACCATTTATTTAATGTCTACGATGTGCCAGGTACTTGGTATATATTATCTCCAATCCCCAAATACCACAGTAAACTAGGTATTTCCTGCACTACATTTTACAGTTAGGAATCATGGAGAGGCCAGGTAACTTTTTAAACACAGGCTCCTATAGTTATGATTCTGACTGTAGCATGGCACATCTAAACTGAGTATGGAAAATGGGATAATATCATCTAGTCTCAGTTGGAGCCCTAGTGGCGCAGTGGTTAAGAGCTCTGCTGCTAACCAAAAGGTCGGCAGTTCGAATCTACCAGCTGCTCCTTGGAAACCCTATGGGGCAGTTTTACTCTGTCCTATTGGGTTGCTATCAGTCAGAACCGATTCAATTGCACCTAACAAGTCTCAATTACAATTAAAATCAAGAAAAAGTATATGTCATAAACAAAAATAAAAATCTTAAACATTAAGTTTTACTGAACCAAATCTTGATATGAAGAAATGGAATTATGATCTATTTTACGTACGTCAGTAGATTTATTTTATTTTATGATCTTCATAGAGTCTTAAGCAGTGGAAAGATTATTTATCCTGTGATTCACCTGTGTAATATAAAATAAGTTATTGTGTGGGACTAATTTCCCATTGTTTTTTTAAATCAGCTGTCCAATTAGAATGAGTAGTTGCATGCAATCTGTTCTAGAAATCTGGGTGTGAGAAAAGGTTGCTGTTCCCTGTCAAATGACAGGAAAGAAGAACAGCAGGCTGTCTACATGATTCTATACCCAACAATTTCTGTTTGAAAAGAAGACTGGTCTGCATTAGGCAGCATGATTAGATCACAAGTACACATTCCTCTGCATAATCAACTATATAACAACATCATTCTACTATATATCATAGGTGACTTCAATTTTTATATTGATTTTGGAAAAAGAATTACTAAAGGAAAAACTATTTACAAGTTGAAAAATATTTACTGATGTTTCAACTTAAATCTTAAATATATTTTAGTAACTGTAAAAAATATCTAATACAGAGTTCACGACATTAAAAAATTCTTTATTGAAGGTACTATATTCCACAAGTATTTAAAATCACATTCTTCCTGTAGTCCAATTATTAACTAAGGCTCTTCAAATAAATCCTAATGAGACGTGTTATGAGTACATTTAATTTAAAAATTTCACAGGGAGAGTTGTTTGAAGAAATTTAATATCTAAAATAATTTAATAATGGTATTTCTGTAAGTATTTCTCCATCTACTCTTCTTTAAAAGCAGTTATTTTTATTTAGGACTTCATACTAATGGCTATTAATACTCTTTATCCCTACTCATTTTTAAAATGTAATTTCAGGTCATACTAAATAGTAAAAAAAAAAAAAAGGAACGGTGAGGAAGCACAATTAGTTACGTATGTGATGATAAGTTAAAGACAAAACTGAAAGTTTCTCTGTCTTCCTACATAAATGAAGAAACATACTTCCATGTTACACTTCTGACATGAACCCTAACTATGGAAATACAACTCGCTCTGATTTTTGGAGTAATTATTTAAAAAAAAAGCACTAATTTTCTAGTTTGCTTTATAAAAAATGTATTAATGGCTTCATAGAGGTTAATTTTTGCTACTCAAATAATTTCTTTTCTGTTAATATCACTTTTCTGTGGGTCACTACTATAAATTAAAATTTAGTCTAATAAAGAAAACGTCTACCCATAACCTGAAAACTCCAATTCTCTGCCTAGTAAAATGAATTCAACAGTAAGAAATTTTGTAAAAAGAAAAATCTGGTTTCGTTCTATTTTTGCACAATTTGTACTCCTTCACTGAAAATGACAAAGTTAATTCCTAAGGCTCAATATGATTTATTTTGATTCACAAGTAATTGTGAAAACATAACAGATGAGGGGGGGAGTAAGCACATTGTTCAGAATGAGGTAAAAGGTGGCATCTGGGATTCTCCTGCCTTTTCGTTAGTGGGGACGGACTGTGCACACCCCCAGTGTCTAGCACATAGTAAGCACTTGAGAGATGTTTGCTGAATTGAATAACTGTTCTTGGTTGCTGCCTGGCTTTGCACTCTGGGCACCTGTGGGGTGTCTTCATTTCTATTATCCAGATGGGCTCTGGCCCTGCTGGTTTCCTGCTACCTCATTTGTCTCCTCAGTACCTGTTCCTGGCTGATTTTCCAAGTTCTCAGCCTGGTTTTTCATGTTTCTGTGACATTTGACTTTAGTCACAATTACAGAATTGTTCTGTGAGATGCTGGTCAAATTAGGCAAAGGTGAACTATTTCAATATTTGAGGATGCAACATAAAAATTTTAAATACCATCAAGTAGAGCAACTGAGGCTCTTTTAATAAATCTTATTCAGGTTTATGAGAAGCACATTTAATTTTAAAAACTGAAAGGGAAGTTGTTTGAAGGAATTTTAGATCTAATATCATTTAATAATGGCATTTACATAATATCATTTAATAATGGCATTTCCATAACAATTTCTCTATGACTCTCCTTTAAAAACTATTAGTTTTATTTAATATTACTAATTAATGGCTATTAATACTCTATTCATTCCTATTCTTTTGAATGCAATTTCAGGTCTTACTGGATAGTCAAACACACACACACACACACACACACACACACACACACACACACAATTAGTACTTACATAATCCTGGCAATATCAAATTGCTGAGCCTTGTTCAACTGGGAAATGCTATGGTGCAGGCCAGATGGAAAACAATCAACCTGGACTAATTCCACACTGGTTTTCCAGTTACGTGGTTCAACAAGAGCAGAGGGCAGGAGAATCCAATGTGTTTTAGAAATCTTGGTATAATTGGAGAAAAAAAGAAGGGAATAAAAAGTAGTCGTGATCCTCCAAATTGTTTAAGATGTAGATGATGTAAACACTGTCGTTGTTCTTTGTCTGATTCTGAAAACAGGTAGATTAAATTAAACCCTAGTCTTAAATACAAAGGCTGTGGCCCTTGAGTGTAACACTCATTAGCATGATGGATCTACCTAAATCAGTGACAAAGAGGTCAAAATTCCAAACATTGCCTAAAGTAATAAATGTTTTCCTTTAATTTTTTACTGTTTTTTTCCTTCAAATCAGAGCAAATATTTTACATGTATATAAAGTAACTGAAGTTTAAATGGAGCCCTAGTGGCAGAGTGGTTAAGAGCTATGGCGAGCTATGGCTGTTAACCAAAAGCTCAGCAGTTCAAATCCACCAGCTGCTACTTGGATACCCTACAGCACAGTTCTACTGTATCCTATATATAGGGTCTCTATGAGTCAGAATCAACTCGATGGCAACGGTTTTTGTTTTTTTTTTTATGTTTGAATATTCCAATTTCATTGAAAACAAAGGCATATTGATTAAATTACTTCCTAAGAAAGGGAAAACTTTTTTTCAATGTACTATTTGTAACATGATCCTTTATTGCTTTCTAAAGCAGTTTAAACATACATAAACTAATTTTTATCCTCTAACTCCGAGAGAAGGGCAAGGCAAATACTTTTAAGATTTATTTATTCATTTTTTGGTTATAAAATAGGAAACGGAGGTTCAAGTATTTGCTCCAAGTCTCAGTCCAGTGTCATTCTGGACTGAAATCCTTGTTGTCTGCTACCAAGGTCAGTTCTCTTTCTACTTGCACTATATCTCTACACAGAAATGACTTTGGAACCTATTTAGGTAGTGCCTTATTATACAGCTTCCTTCTGGAGAACTCTCACAGTAAGAGTTCAAAAACTGTTGAGTAATATCCAAGTAGCCTTTTGCTCAAAAATTAAGAAGTGGTCGTTATGGCTTCTATGGATTACACCTCAACATAAAGAAAACAAAAGTCCTCACAACTAGAGGCCAATAAACAACATCATGATAAACGAGAAAAGATTGAAGTTGTCAAGGATTTCATTTCACTTGGATCCACAATCAACTCCCATGGAAGCAGCAGTCAAGAATCAAAGGACATACTGCACTGGGAAAATCTGCAGCAAAAGGCCTCTTTAAGGTGTTAAAAAGCAAAGATGTCACCTTGAAGACTAAGGTGCATCTGACCCAAACCATAGTATTCTCAGTCGCCTCATATGCATGTGAAAGCTGGACAATGAATAAGGAAGACCAAAGAAGAATTGATGCCTTTGAATTATGGTGCTGGCCAAGAATATTGAATATACCATGGACTGCCAGAAGAACAAACAAATCTGTCTTGGAAGAAGTACAGCCAGAATGCTTCTTAGAAGGGGGGATGGTGAGACTTCGTTTTTTACTTTGGACATGTTATCAGGAGGGACCAGTTCCTAGAGAAGGACATCATGCTTGGCAAAGTAGAGGGTCATCGAAAAAGAGGAAGACCCTCAACGAGATGGACTGACACAGTGGCTACAACAATGGGCTCAAACACAACAACGATTGTAAGGATGACGCAGGACCGGACAGTGTTTCATTCTGTTGTGCAGAGGGTTGCAGTAAGTTGGAACCGACTTGAGGACACCTAAGAACAACAAGGCTTCTAGGCAGTGGTATGAATGTCTACACTCAAGTTCTGGTTCTTACCTCCAAACTGGATAAGGAAAAAAAATATAAGAAGAAGGGTTCAGGACGGAGGAGAAGGTATTTGCTCTTTTTGTTGTTTTTTTTTTCCAGATTCTATAATCCATTGAAACAAAAATAACTTAATGAGCCTGTATTATATCTACAGTACTGTACATATTTATGAATTTATAATGAATTTCTTAAAAACCTCACACGCCTACTCCTCGGCTATCTTGCTATAAATGATGTTTTCAATTCTTGTTGATCGTTACAATGCTTTCCAGATTTATATTAATCTTTTGCTTTCTTATTTGTACTGCTAAAAAGGTAAATAAAACATGTTTATAAAGATAGATTAGGCAGGCAAATGTCAGTGACTTAATGGAGGCTTTCATCTTATACTTGTAGGGAGAAAATACCTTTCTCACCTTTCCTTGGGGGGTGTTCCTTGCTGTGTGAAGTATAAGAGTTCACTGTTAATTAGCAACGCAGCACATACAGGAAGGTGATGCTTTTGTAAATGCAATGTTATAGTGAACAAATTCCAGAGCTAGCATGTATTAAAGAGTTTCAAATGGGGCCAACGTCAGGGCAAAATAGACACAATCTGTACTGTTTTGTGAGTGTTGAAAGTTTCATTCCTTGGTGTCAACCCGCTCTTCCCTAGACTTGGATTTGGTCTATGGTATTGGAGGGATGTATCCTTGGTGTCAACCTGCTCCTCCCTAGACCTGGATTTGGTCTGTGGTATTGGAGGGATGTAGGTGAGAGTAAGAGACAGAATGTGAACGTGTACATAGAAAGTTTTACAGGAATTTCAGGTAGCTCTGAAGTCTTCATGCTAACATTCAAGGTTTTTCGCCTTCTCTCCTTTGTTCCAGGACAAAAATCATTGAGTGAGGGGGTACAGAGCTGTGAAAAGTGTGCGTGCATGCATGCTATACGTTTTACAGTTATCTCCTTAACTCTGGAAAGACAATTATCAGCCTTTTCCTCTTTCCTATCTAAGAGGCCAGGGTGGGCACCAAGGAAGATGATGAAAAGAAAAAAAAAAAAATTACTACTCAGGATGTATATGCCTTTAGAGAAATACTACATGAGAAACAAATCTGGGGGGGGGGGGGGGTTCAAACACTGGCATTTTTTAAAATTTGGAACAGAATTTTTTTGCCCTCCCAGTCATTCGTAGCTTCATACTACTGTGTCATTAAAAGGAGCCCTGGTAGCACGGTGGTTAAGAGCTCGTCTGTTAACCGAAAGGTTGGTGGTTCGAACCCATCAGCTGCTCCGTGGGAGAAAGATGTGCCTGTCTGCTTCTGTAAAGATTTACAGCCTTGGAAACCCCATAAGGCAGTTCTACTCTGTCCTACATGGTCACTATGAGTTGGAATTGACTAGATGGCAACGGGTTTTATGGTGTCATTTGCTGCTGAGGTCATCACTTATTTCCTCTAACATCAGGGGTAACAAAAGCAGGAGTCCCGCCAATGGTCACTGCCAAGCAGGTCTATTCCATCAGTCTTGTGGGCTCAATACACTCTCCAGGCTTGCAATTTCAATGCAGAGCTTCCCACATACTGCAAACAGCCATAGCAGCCACTGACAGCTGTCTTCCTAAACCAACTGATGTACTTAACTGCCAAACCGCCTAATACCTAACTATGTAGTTTCTTTATTTTAAAATTTTCAAGAAAACATTCCTTGGTAATGAATGAACTTTTTCAGAATTTTGCCCCTCTGCTTTTCCTTTCCTCTTTACCTGGGATGCTTCCTCCCTCTTGGAGAACTAATATCCAGTCGTCTCCACAACCTCATCCATTCTAAACTTCATTCATCATCTCTATTCTTAAAGCAATTTATTTCCAAGTTTCTGCCCGAGATCCCCATCATTCCCCAGAATTAACCACCATTAAGCTCTGCCAATTCTTCCCTCACCACGTAGACCTCTGAGCTAGGCCGTCTGCTCAGATCTCACCGATTCCATCCGAGGTCAGGCCCTGTTCATTTTCCATCATCCACAATCACAGTCCAGGCATATTCTCCTCTCTTAGAGGGTGCCCTGCATGACTGATTCATGGCATAGCACCAAGGGACAAAACTGCTTAAGCCACTGTTTCAGTTACTTCTCCTGTAAAGAACCCTATAAGAAGATTCACTGCATTTAAGAGAAAGGCTGAGATTTCTCATTCCAATTTTATGACCTTCCATAATCTGACCCTAGCATCTTTGTTCAAGCTCCTCTTCCACATCTTCTGGGCATGGACTTGCTCTGCTGGGTCAGGCTTTCACTGAACTGCTCAGATGGGTACACCCCGGCCCAAATCTCCACCTTCCACTTCCCCACTGCTCCCCCTAAATGCATGCCCATCTTTGTCATCATCCTTCAAGGCCTCTATTTTGGCATTTGATTGCAGTCAATTTAGCAGATTTCATTTTGGGTGTTAAATTATTCTAAAGAGTATGAAAGTATGCAAGTTGTGTGATCCTAATTATACCAAGAGTGCAAATTCCACATCCTATGACTCCTGGGCCTGTTTCTGAGCCTCTAGGCATAAAGCGGGGTTCTAGTGGTGCAATGGTTAAGCGCTTGGCTGCTAACAAAAAGGTCGGCCATTCGAATCCACCAACTGCTCCTTGGAAACCCTATGGGGCAGTTCTATTCTGTCCTATAGGGTTGCTATGAGTTGGAATTGACCCGACGGCAACAGGTTTTTTTGGTTTTTTTTTTTTTTTCCTCATTTAGGCATAAAGTGGCTGGATATCAGAAAGTTGAAAAGTCAGCAGCTTTCAGCTTTGCATGAGGAAGACCATTCTCCCAATGGTCCTCTAAGCCTGTCAGGCTACATATAATTTTTATCACACACAGGAAATGAAATATAGGAAGATAAAAATTTTAAATAAACCTTTAGATTAATATCAAGATGTTAAAGAGATATTCAGGATAGTAATGATAATTCTTTTTTTTTTTTTTTTTTAAATATGAAGTTCATACCTTAAGAAAAAATAGAGACTACCCATTTTTTTTTTCCCATTAGGACAACAGGAATTCAAATTAGAGTTTCAACTTAGAATGGTTAGGAGTTAATTATTTAGAGTATAGCAGGATAACTGTTAAATTATAATGTGCTCTTCCTAAATATTCTAAAGCCAGGGATGTTGCCCTACTTTTTGATGAGTAAAAATAGTAGGGATCTGATATAACTGTGAGAAGTAGTATAGCTTATGTGTCAAGCACAAAGACTCAGAATGCCTGGGATACCTGGGTTCAAATCCCACCTCTGCTACTTCCTTCTATCTGCGTGACCTGGGACAAGTTACTTAACTCTTATAAACCTCAGCTGACTGATCTCTAACATGAGAATAATAATTGTACCTATTTCATAGGATTATAAGGATAAAAAAGAGAATATAAAATGAAGTTCTTAGCACAGTGAACACAAAATAAGTACTCAAATATTGTTATTATGTCTAAGAGCTGAAGGATCATATTAAACCTTGTTTAAAAAAAAAAAAACAGTCAATTTTTCCTGTCACAACAATTGCTTAGAGAGTTCAGATTCAAAGACTACTACCTTTCAAAATGCACAAAACCTTCAGCTGATGAGGGTTGTTACAAGAAATAAATGAGATAAAACATGGAGTACTTGGTACGGCACCTGGCATCTAGTAAGTGCTCAATAAAGACAGTTATTATAATAAGAGCAGGTGACTGATAGAATAAAGCATTTTTTTTTTTTTCAGCACGCTCCTTAAACCTAAACCAATCTTCTCCATTAGTATCAATAAAAGAAGTTACTTTTTAAATCTCGGGTTACAGTTTGCATGGCATGAGCAAGCACATTGAAATAAAAATAACTCATAAAGATTTTCTTACAAACAGGCAGTCTCCTAAACTAGTTTTTAAGAATACCGTGATTCAGGTGACTCATCATTTTCTTTTGGAATGGCTTCGAGAAAGGTGAGAGCCAAATTTGTGGCCAGCCTCCACACAGGCCTCAGGGTATCCGGTCCATCCACCATCCTCATTCATGGCTCTGTTTTCCTCTTTGCTGCCCTCATCTTCCCTTTCTCTTGTTTTTATCTTCACTTACTTTACATTTCCTTTTAATTCACTGTAAATCTGTTGCTGCCATAGATTTTTTTCCCTGAAATATGACAGGTTATAAGCAAACAAACATGGGGAATAACTCTGAAAATGACTTACTGTGCTCCTAATTTATCCGTTTCAAATGTACCACGTGAAATGCACCTTAATTTAAATTTTTAAGCTACAAGCATCTCTCTCCGGATAATTCTAATTTACTTTTGGCCCACATGTGCCTATTTCAAATCACTTTCTAATAAATTACTTATTCAACATATTTTCTACTTCACAGAAACAAATAAATAGCCTGACAGAAACAAGGGTGAATCCCATACATACACTGAAACCGTTATCAAGCAATCAATCAACAAATGTTGCTTACACACCTACATGTTGGCATTGCCTCTGTGCTGGTTAGCAAATCAGATCCCCTCGGTATCATATTTAATTTGGGGCTCTGGACTGGCTAAGGTTCAAAAACAATCAGAGCATAATGATGAACAAAGAACCAAAACTGGGATTGAAAATTCCACACATTGGATATGTCTAAAATTTAGTGAAACCCTGAATAACCAGAGACCAAGTAACTAGGATTTTTCTGTGTACAACTTGGAAAAGGAAGGGTCTCCTGGGCTTATGATCCTAACGTTCTTACTTTGGCCTACTCTTTTGTCTCTCCAAATGCCCAAATTTCTTAGGCAACTGCCTCTCCTTTTATGGATGGTGATTATAAAATCATAATTTTCAATCTTGCCTTGTTCCTCAGGCTTCAGAATCACACATCCAACTTCCTGTTACCCATTAGACATACTTGGATGGCCCACAGGCATCTCAAACTTGTACTCCTAAACTGAAACTCATCCCAATCCTTTTACCCTGGGACTATTCTTTTTTCCATAGCATCTATGAATGTCTCATACACTAGTATAAATAACTCTTTTACTATGTTTAATCTCTTTCCCACGCCTCGCTAGAATGTGAACTCCACCAGGGCAGGGATCTTTGTCTCTTTTTTTGACGGATATACTCCAAGATGTGCCTAAATATGTCTAGAATGGTACTTGGCATTTAGTAAGTGTTCAATAAATGTTTACTGAATGAATGAACCTTCCCTTCCACGCCGTCAAACCTACTCCAGCTCCAGCATTCCCAATCTCAGCGAACGCTATGAGCCTGGGTAGTAACCCTCACTCCTTGCCTCTTTACCTCCAAAACAGAGCTGCCACTATTACTTCCCAAATAGTCTTGGTATCTGTCCCCTCCTCTCCATTCCTACCACTGCCGGCCTGATTCTCTAGCCCTGGTCGCCTCTTGACTACATGCCTACAACTACCAGAACTGGCCCCCTTTAAATAAACACACTTGACTGCAATCAGAATATAATGCAGAACTGAGTTTGCCATTCCCTTGCTTGAAAACATTCAGAGGTTCTGTTATGCCTAAGGGTGAATTCAGGCTCCTCTTTAGAATTCCGGAGATCCAATCTGCTCATTTAGCCTCATCTTCGATCACATCATACTTCAGATTTTATGCAGTGGTAACGCCAAATTGCTTCTGGTTCCCTGTGCAGACACCCTGTCCTTGGTTCCCTCAGAATTGCCAATTCTAATCTTTCAAGATTCAGTTTCGGGGTCCAGCCTTCCCTGACCTTCCAGGTAGGCCTAAATGTCATGGGTCTGTGTGTTCCCATAGCAACCAACTGAAGGGCTATAAAAAATCTGGGCAAACATTTGGTATTAACACTAATGCTTTATGCTTATGTAAGGAAAAAAGGAGAGTTTATAAAAATCATAGATGTAATCTACTGGGTTGGTATTTATTTAAGCTCTTACACTAAATAATTAGAAAGAATCAGGTTACCTGGTTCTCAATTTCTAGTAAAGCAAACAACAAAAATACAAGAAAGTCACTTAATCTTTAATGTATTTCATGAGAAAACCGTGGAAGCCAGGGCAGTCCTTGGTTTCCTATCTCTGCCATCACAGGTACTGCAGTAGTGACAATGGCCTTGAGTGCTCATTAGCTTCCTGTACATGGTTCATAGGAATACCAAGGGCTGTACTGTATATCATGAACTGAAGGTATATAAAATTATACATTAAATTATTCCCTTGCTTTATCATATCCTTAATTTAAAAATTCCTTACAGTATGTTGCCAGCTGTAAGGATATTAACTATGTTTAGATTATTATATTTAAAAAAAAAAATCTATTGCTGTTTAGTGAATTCCCAATCATAGCGCCCCTACACAACAGAGCAGAACTGCCCCATAGGGCTTTCAAGGAATGGATGCTGACTTTTTGGTTAGCAGCCAAGCTCTTAACCACTGATGCACCAGGGCTCCAATCATTATACAGCCATCCTGATTTAGGTTACATCCACTAAATTTAAGCTTTCCATTTTGCAACACAATTCTTGTATTGCCAATTCCTCTTTCTTACATACACACACACACACACACACACACACACACACACCCCTCCCACTAGCTCAAACTCTTGCCTGCTCTTCTCCTTTTGCTCATAAGCATGTACACAGCATTGACAGGGATACAAAAAACCAAATCAAACTCATTGTCATCGAGTCATTCTAGCTCATGGTGACCCCACATGCTATACAGTAGAACTGCCCTACAGGGTTTTCTTGATTGTAATCTTTATGGAAGCAGATCACCAGGCCTTACTTTCGTGGCACTGTTGGGTGGGTTCAAACCACCGACCTTTAGATTAGCGGCTGCGTGGAAACCATTTGCACCATCCAGGGACCTTTGATAGGGGTAACTTGGGTATACGCCACAGGGGAGACATACTTTCCTCTGGAAAGTTTACTCATTGATTTCAGAAATGCAAAATTAAATAGTAATCAACCATTACATTTCCTTAAAAATATTTTCCCCATAGGAAAATCTACAAATGTAAAGATATTTGATTTATATGCTGATTAACTACATGTGAAAGGAATGAGGTACAACTTCACAAGCTTGGTTGTCTTCAAATACTGTATATTTGAGGAACCCCAAGACTAATCTGTAGTTTTATCTTTTAAAGCAATTTCATTTCAGGAAATACATTTATAAGTCATTTACTCAGAGGGAAATGTCTGAGTGTAGAAACTGACATCACATAATTTGGTTGACCTTACCAAAATATGGGTATGTTAGCATAACAGCTCTGCTTACAAAAATATAAATCCAACTGACTTTAAATAATGAACTCTTTTCTTTTACAGCCTTGCAACCATTCAGTGATCTGTGGTAGCTATGACTCCCATACTCGGCTTGTACACTGAGTACTTGAAAAGATTAAGTAATAAAATACTGTGTTGAATCTAGTCAACTCTGTTTATTCAGGAATCACAAAAGAAAATACCCACATGGGATGGAACAAATGGCAATTTACAGTTAGAAAGATACTGAGACTGTGAAAATTCAGCCTAGAATTAGAAGTTATAGATGATTAGTCAAAGTCCTGTACAAATTACTGGGCCAGTTCCACTGTTAATTGACTGATTTTGGACGCAGGGAAGTCACTTAACCCGGACTGCTTTTATGCAACACAGGTACATTCACATGTATACATTCAAAGATTTATTTGGTGGTTACTAAATATCTGTAGTCATGCTAGGTTCTAGAAATAAATAAGACTCTGTCTTGCCCTAAAGAACTTGTAACAGAGGAGCTGAGGTCTACTTGGTGCCTCTCAGTGTATACTTTTTCTCTGCTGTGCAATTCCCAGAGGTCGGACTACACTAACAGATCACAGAGGTCCATTACAGGAGCACACTTCAACAGTCCAGTTCACAGTGGAAAGGACCTTCCAGGAAATTTCAACAGACCCTCCATTTTCCCACTCCTACACACACCCTTTGAGAAATGCTAGTTTAGAAGAATTCTACAACCTCAAAGGGCAGCTCTATGGACAAAATAACCTATTACAAGAAAAATGAAGATCTAATGAAGAAAAATGAAGGGCTGAAAAATGAAGACCTAACAATGCTATGTTACACTGTATCATTTAAATAATTTCACAGACATTACCAGAGAACTTCTGGCATTTGTTCTTAGAGAATAATAACAGTCTCATTATTTTGATAACACTTTACAATTTATAAAGCATCTGCAAACATTTTATTTTCATGTAATTTTTTATAGAAATGCTAAGGTAGAGCGATACTACTTTTCTTATTTACAGACAGAGAAAGACTGAGATGTAGGTAAATTAAATAACTTGCTTGAATCTCACAGGATAGAGCAGAACTGTCCCATAGTGTTTCTAAGGAGCGGCTGGTGTATTTGAACTGCCATCCTTTCAGTTAGCAGCCACAGCTCTTAACCACTGCGCCACCAGAGCTCTAATGAGAGGCGCAGCCAGAAATTAAAACTAAGTCTTCTCACTCCAAAACCAGTCCAGTTTCTACCACAAGGGAGAACTCTATTAAAAAAAATATATATATATGCTTAGCTATTCTTTTTCATTTTAAGATAGAAGGGTTCTAATAAACTTTCATGACAAATAAATGATTCTAATATAAAAATAAAACTATACACTTCCATTTGTAAAGTACAATAACATGGCTCTTAAAAGATGTTGTTGGGAAATAGGATATTCTGGATGAGAATTCTAAGTGTTTTTATATTAAATGTTTAAAAAGAAGAAAATTAAGCACATATATCCCATTAAACAGGACACATAGGACACAGTTTAGACTTTCTAAAAATGATATACAGTATTCATACACAGTTATCATTATACTAAACTGTAGAGAGAAGTGCTCTAGGGCACAGAGCCTTAAGCCAATAAACTCAAAGCTCAGACAACTGTGCTGCTCCTTCTGTCACTTCTCTATTGGTCATGTCCAGAGATGCTAGTTCCTTTCAGCTTTAATGGACTCCCCTTAACTCCTTCTACCCACTGCTGCTCGGAATTCTCTACCTTTGTAATTTAAGGAGGAGCTTATCAAGAGTTATCAAGGGAAACCAGAACACCAAACTTAGTAAATATTCAAATATACATGCATACTTACGAACATACATACACAATCTCACACACACATACATACACACTAAGGGTACCAAATGATGTCTTTCCCAAGGTTTAGATCACTTCCTTCGTATGATCAAGTAGGCATGAAGAGAGTGGCATCTATGGTAGACTCTTTGGTGAACTCTAGAACTGATTAGGGCAAATGGAAAAATAGAATATGAGATTTGGAGTCGTAAGACTTTAGGTTTAGGTTTGGAGTCACAGGCCTTAAGTTCAGATACAGGGTTCGGTCTAGGTGGGTGTAAACAAGATTTACAGTCTTGTTTCATGCAGTTGAGACTGCTAAAACTCTAATTCTCAAACAGGAAATAACGATAATATTAAAAATCTTGAAAGGCACGCATCAATTTCCGTTATTCATTGATTAGTTAGGTCTCCAATGAAGTAAATGTACACGTTTAGGCTTCTATATTTATTTATACCTCACTTATAAAAACAATTTTTTCTTTAGCTACTTCCATAGAAACTATTTAAAATAAAGCAAGAACTTTTTAAAAAAAACCTTTACTTTCAGAAGTAGACAGGGGCAGACTCTGCAAACAGCAGAACCTTGGGTTGTAATGTAAAGGTTGACTCTTAGGTACGGCCAACACCTCCCGCTCCAAAATGTCCTTCTCCACACTGACTTATTTTTACACATCACCTTACTTTGTTCAGTAATTAGTGAATATAGCAAGGGGAGTTCTTATATTGGAAGGTACAGCACGAAGTTAGGAGGGTACCAGAGTTAAAATTCACCAATTTAAAAACTTTTTCCAGAGACAATCAATCAAGGAAAGAGAGAAATAAATTTTTAAAGAGTCTTAAAAAAAAAAAACACCCTCATTTTGGTAGTACACAAGTTTGTTTTTCCCATTTCTGAGAACTGAGCCTTCTGATAACAGAGCCCACATTCTCCTAAGTGAAGCAGTCTTCCCCACTGTAGGTCTATAAGGTTCGGTTTGGTTGACTCCAGCCAGAACTAGCTGATAAGACCACTGCATTCCCAGGCCACAATGATTGGTTAAGAGGTGGGCATGTGATCCAAGTTCAGTCTAAGAAAATTAAATCCTGGGGTTTTATACAAACTGCTGTGAACAGAAAACCTATTTTTAATGGAGGCCTAGAGCTGCTGGCAGTCATCTTGCCACTATGAGAGGACTTTCTTGAGAATGGAACTGGAGCAAAGTCAAGCGATAGAGGGAGACTGAGTTCTAATGTCCTGGCTGTAGCCAAGCCTACTCTATAACTTTGCAGTTGTGTGGGCCAATGAATGACCATTTGTGCTTCCGCCAGTCTGTACTGGGTCTTCTGTCACCTGTAACCAACCGTCCATATCCTGGGAAAGAAATAATGAACTCCTATCACCAATTCAAAGCTAGGTTTGGGGACTCCTAAATAATAAACAGTGTAAATAATGTAAAACCATGCAACATCAGCTAAATAATGTAAAGTCAATCCCAAAAATAATGGAATATTTTCTTGGCCAGCTCTTTCCTCCCAGAACTAAGGACACTATCTTGTGCTCTCTAGCAAAACATAGATGAAACATTCAAGTTGCTTATGTTTACAGTCTGAAGCACCAATTCTACGCTCAGAAAACTTTGCTGGGAAATAATCCTTAGAGTCTTAATGTTGAGCTCCTTAGTGAAACTAAGTGTCAATTACACAACTTAATACTTCTACTAATAGCAAAAATTCTATATTTTCACAAGCCATAGTATTCAACATCAACAAAACCATCTGGCCTGAGTCTCATTTTAATTAATTGCTATAAGTGGGGGTGGAGAAAGACAAAAACAAACCAGAAGACTACTTCTCCTTAAGAAGTACAATTACTTGGGCAGAACCAAAAGCTAGCTTAAACATACAAAGTGAATCTCAGCCAAAGTTTTCATTTAATGTACTCTTAGAACTCTTCAGTAGGAATAAAGGACCTGGGATCTGAAGTAGCTGTTAAATGAAATTACTCTATATTAAACGTAACTTAAATCACAGACTCGATCCTGGTATTAATGTTTTAATTTGCCACAAACACATCTATTTACCCAGAGGCACAAAGAGGGCAGAGATTACGTATCCTGCATGTGCTTAGTAAAAAATGCTACTCCAGATCACGCACATGAAATCTGTGAAGAAACAGAATTTTTTTTTTTTAAGTGTCACCAAAAAACACACTGAAACAAACAAGGAAAAAAAAAAAAAAAAGCCTTGACTGGTTCATCTAAGCTCACAATTTCTAGTTTTCCCCATTAAACAGTGCTCAGCTTCAGGCAGTTTATACACAAGGCATTATCACTATTTATCACTGACAGATGTTACATCAAAGAGTATTTATGAAGAATTTTCCAATAATGATATAGAGATAACTGTGCCCGTAAACTACACTTCAGAAAACCGTGTAAAAGGAACACCCACATGAACATTTACCTTCCACAGCTCTTTTGAAGAACACTTTGCAGCTGCCACAGGTTACTACACCATAATGACATCCCGAAGCCTCATCGCCACACACCAAACAGATTTTGGAAGGTCTCGAGGATCCGGTAGAAACACTTCGTAAAGTAGAGCTGGGGAAAGAAATCGCGATTTGAATAATTATACTGTAATGGCACAATTGATATGCTGTACATCTTAGCTCAAAATTTCTCAATAATCACGGCTCCATACGTGAATTCAGTAAGTATGTATTGGACACATACTATGTGACTTTCAAAATAAAGGTAAAATCTTATCAGCTGGGTAATGCTATCAGTAATTCTGTATAGTAAAGCTTCTCCCAGTACTGAGAAATACTAAATACTCATATATAAGCTTTTATCGTCTTTTTTCTGTTTTTGAGGGAGTTCACTGAAAAATATTATTTGCATTCTAGGTGGGCAGCCGGGAGAACAATCTTGACCTAAGTCATCATGTGAGTATTTGGCATCCTTTTGTTTTGGCATCAAGAAGCTATTACAACACTTCTCAACACTCTTCACCCAGACTCAGAATATATGTTTCCATTATGCCCGATACAAAATCTTCTCTTTTTAAAACTATGCGCTAATTAAAAAATATATATATTTTTGCCCCTGCTGTTGACAATTTCATGCCTCCAAGCTCCTGAGTTCTTTTTCATGCTATCTTACATACGCATGCCCAAACTACTTCATTTTGCTTACTAATTTTAGGGGATACAGTCAGTACTAAAAACAAAGCAAAACAAAGTCACATATGGTAAATATCTGACATATCTTTAATGGTAAGAAAATGAGGGGTTCTAGGCAACTGTTTTTTAGGGACAAATGTAACCCTTTAGGCAACAAACAGTTTCAATACTTTTTAAACGGAAATCTCAAGATATATATTACTGCATTAGTCAACAGCACAATCTGAACAAAATGTTTTCAATTATAATAAAAAATCATAGTTCTGTGACACTTGAGATGTGTACAAAGCTAGCACAAAAGCTGATTTCTTCATTCACACTCCACGTGCATTTTTGAATATTTACTATTTTTGAATATTCTGAATACTATGTGAGGTGATGAGGAAATGAATATTAAAAAAAGAAAAAGTCTCTGCCCTCGAAGTTGAAAACCAACTGCCACTGAGTTGATTCCAACTCATAATAACCCTATAGGACAGAGGGTTTCCAAGGAGGAACTGGTGGACTCCAACTGCAGACCTTTTGGTTGGCAGCTGAATGCTTAACCACTGCGCCACCAGGGCTCCTCCCTCAAAGTGAGGATACAAACTATTATGGCAATTGCTACGGCACAGGGTAATATGGCGGCACACTGTAGGTTCAGCCCTCTATACTGGGAAGGGTGGGAATATCCAATCAGAAAACACTTCCTAAAATGTGACAGCTGGACTGAGTTTTAAAGCATGACTAGGTCACAGTCAGACAAAGAAAGGAAGTAGAGGAAGCAGAGTGTGCAATGGCTCAAGAAATGTGGGCTGGACATGCTCAGAAACCTTCCAGTAGATTTGCTGTATGTCACGGCTTTTGCTACCATGTGAAACAGCAGGTATACAGAAAAAAGACTGAAAGAAAATATACAAAAAGGCTAAGATAGTTATGTTACGGTGACAATTTCCATGTTTTTCAAATTAGCTAAAACGTGTAATATTGCGTTAATAATTTTTTAAAACTATTTAAAATGTTTTAACTAAACTCTCGCCAAAAATAGATGAAGGAATAAAGTATTCAACTGCTCGGAGCACTGTGGCATGACTGATGTTCTAGAAAATGACTTCTTAAATCAAGGACTGAAACAATGTTCTCCAAAGTTGTTTCTCCTCCCGAGCAAAACGCTCTTTATTATTTTTATTAGTGTCCTTTGACTTCTTTATGGCATTCAAAACATTCCATTTCAGCATCAGTAACTTCTTCAACATTTTAGCCAGGAAAACTCAATCCACACTCTGACTAGTATTATACTTCACGGGGAAGGATTATAGCTTTGTAAACATTTAGAATCTCACTTAAAAATCATCAATAAAATGCAAGTTCTTTTACACAACTACAGGCATACATGGAATATATATTTTGCATTTTTGTGGGCCTTGTTCTTAGTCCCAATACTTTAAAGTCCTCTTAGCTCTAGTCTTTGGAATTCTCTTTTTCAATCCACACTCACTTTCTCAATGGCCTCATCCAGTTTCTTGGCTTTCAATATCGTCAATATGCCGGGCACTTCCAAATTTTTATCTCTACCCCAGGCCTCTTCCTGAAATTGCAGACCCATTTTCCAACTGCCTTCCTGACATCTCCACTTGGGTGTCCATTATGCACGTCAAACTTAACACGCCTAAAACTCTGCTGATCTTTCTCTACCTTCAAACCTTCTCCTCCCTCACACTTCCTCATCTCAGTTAATGACAACACTTTCCTTCCAGGTACTCAGGCTAAAAACTTTGGACTCATCCCTGAATCCCTTCTTTCACACCCCACATCCAATCTGTTATATTCCCTTCATCTTTGGATGAAGTGATCAGAGCCTGATCACTTTCCACCCCTTCTCTGGCACCACACTAGTCCAAGCTATCAACATCTCCTGATGGGCTTTTGCAAAAGCCGAACTGATCTTGTTTCCCTTTGCCCCCTCCATTCCCCCTGCAGCTAGAATGATCCTTTTTCACTTCTGATAGCTTTCCTTCTCAGTCAGTATAAAAACCAAAACCAGTTGTTGTGGAGCTGACGCTGACTCATGAGGTCCCCATGTGTGTCAGAGTAGAACTGTGTTCCACAGAGTTTTCAATGGCTGATTTTTTTAAGTAGATCTCCAGGACTTTCTTCTAAGATGCCTCTGAACCTCCAAGTCCACCTTTTGAAACTTTTGGTTAGCAGCCGAGCACAGTAACCATTTACATCACCCAGGGACCCCATTCACATGACCACAGGGCCACAATCTGGCTCCCTATAATCATCTACTCTTTCTTGCCTACTCCACTTCAGCAATATTGACCTTTGTGCTAGCCCTCAAACACATAAGGAACACTCCCACCTCTGGCATTGCTGTCCCCTCTGCCTAGAACGCTCTTCACCTAGACATCTGCATAGCTCTACCCCACCCCACCACCTCCTTCAGGTCTTTATTCAAAAATCACTTTCTCAGTCAGGCCTTTCAGACTTTACTGAAAATGGCAACACCCCCAAATTCCCCTTTCTTTCTTACATATATTTTTTTCATAGCACTTGGCACATCTAACATGGTGTCTATTTTACTTATTTAGTTTGTTTTTATTGTCAGGGATTTCATTTTATGTGGATCCACAATCAACACCCATGAAAGCAGCAGTCAAGAAATCAAACGACATTGCATCAGGCAAATCTGTTGCAAAAGACCTCTTTACAGTGTTAAAAAGTGGAAGTGTCACTTTGAGGACTAAGGTGCTCTTGACTCAAGCCATGGTATTTTCAATTGCCTCACATGCATGCGAAAGCTGAACAATGAATAAGGAAGACCAAAGAAGAATTGATGCATTTGAATTAGGGTGTTGGCCAAGAATAATACCATGGACTGCCAGGAGAATGAAAACATCTGTTTTGGAAGAAGTACAGCCAGAATGCTCCTCAGAAGCAAGGATGGCAAGACTTGTCTCATGTACTCTGGACATGTTATCAGGAGAGACCAGTCCCTGGAGAGGGACATAATGCTTGGTAAAGCAGAGGGTAAGCAAAAAAGAGGAAGACCTTTAATGAGATGGGCTGACATAGTGGCTGCAACAATGGGCTCAAACACAGCAATGACTGGGAGGATGGCGAAGACTGGGCAGTGTTTCCTTCTGTCCTACACAGGGTTGCTGTGAGTTGGAACTCACTTAACAACACATAACAACAACAACAGTCTGTTGTGGGTTTGTCTCATCCACTCTAGAACGTAAACTCATATCAGGCTGGGCTTTTCATCTGTCCTATGTAATTCACTGCTGTGTCTCCAGCACAAGGAAGAGTACCTGACACAGCAGGCACCCAGTCAACACCTGAATAAATGAGTGACTTTTAGATAACTGGCATTTCCACAATAGTCATCACAATAGTCAACCCCACCATGCCACCAATTCTAATGTCCTACTGCATCCTTACATGAAGTGATGTGAACGTTTTGTCTTCAGGGTGAAAAGTATGCATCGGAACCAAATGAAAACAAGTTAAAGAGACAGTCTAGCCTAAAAAAGATGCACTGTGAAATCCAGATTTAAAAAAATATATATATTTGTTCAATTACATAATTAAGGCAAACAAGAATTATTTTCCCCTCATGTTCAGGTATATCTATCAACGACAAAACAGTAAATCTGCCTCTTCTGCCAAACAGTAAATTTGCCCTTTTGGCACCTCTCTGCTTCTTTGGTTTCTGGAATGCTGTACTGAACTCATTCTCTTCCTCATTCTCTAACAATGTCTCCTCTATTTTCCAGGCTCTTTCTCATCTTCTTGATCACCAGTGTAGACTTTCTTCAGAGTTCTACCTTTGGCCATCATTTGTCTTCTTTCTGAGTTCTACCCCTTAATGATCTCATCCACTCTACCAGCTTCAAACAGCTTCTCTTGATGAATGCCTTCCCCAGTCTTCATGTCCAGCTCTAACCTCTCCCCATGCTCCAATTTCATGTTGTCACTCCCTCTGCACGATATCTATCTCTGCATTCTACCAGCCCCTTAAACTTACTGTGTTGAAACTGTATTTATCCTCTTCATGCCCAGATGTTGATGTTCTTTCTGGAAGGGTGCTGCCATCTGCTGCTAGCTACCTAGGTTCAAACCCCATATTCACTGTTGATCCCTCCTCCTTCTCTTTGACCATCAAATCTAATCAGTTACTAAGTCCTGTTCACACCACTGCTGGTAACATTGGTTCAAACCCTTACTACTTCCTATGGGTTCTTCCCTGACTCCACACTCTCCTCCCTCCAACCCATCTTAAAAAAAAAAAATCAAAACCATATCCGTTGCCTTCAAGCTGATTCCAAGGCATAGTGACCCTACAGGACAGAGCAGAACTGCCCCATAGGGTTTCCAAGGAGCAGCTGGTGGATTCGAACTGCTGACCTTCTGATTAACAGCTGTAGCTCTCAACCACTGTGCCACCAGGGCTCCAACCCATCTTATAGAGGCTGACAAACAAATTTTCCTGATAAAGAGCTCTGATTGTGTTACTTCCCAGCCCAGAAATATTCAATTATCACTACTGAACAGCACAGTAAATGAAAAACCTTAGTAGGACATTTAAGTCTCTACCCCCAACCGTTCCCCTGCAGGGACCTCTCACACTGCCTAACCTTGTGCTGGCCACACTACAACATCCCTGTTGAGGTACTGTGGATAGCACCATTTTCACAACCTACCATTTCATCTCCCCGACTTCCACTCATGGGATCCCTATCTATCCTTAAAGGGCTCCTGATGTTCTCTCAGCTGGAAGTATCACTCTCCCTTCTCCCTTAACATTTTGCTAACTCCTTGTCTTCAGCAGTCATCACTTTGCCCTTGTATTTGTGATTGTGCACTTATCCTAATCCCTTGAGGGCAAAAACCTTGTCTTGTGCATCTCTGTGCTCTTGCTGCGATTAGCACAGTGTTGGTACTACTTACCAAATGAGTGAACTCACACTCCTAATCTCATTACAGAGGAACATAAATCTACAAAAAGGCGAATTTTACAGAAGGCAAATTAATGAGGCCAAGTTATAGGTTCAATTCCCATATGGTTCCTTTAGCTTTCCACAGAGGGTAGGAAATCTAGGGACACAGACTATTCTCAAAAGCTCAGCCAGTTGTCTCAAAAACATGCATTATTAACACAGAAGACAGGCCACCAAGTGTGGATAGGTTAGGAAAACTCCAGTATTTCCTGACACCATATCACGTGGTTATCTTTGAAACGGAAAGTAATACGGATCCAGTTTTAGGAAATACTTAGGTACATTTGAAAAGAGAGAGACAGAGAGAGGGTAGACCTTAAACTCATTTCTTAGACACTGAGTGTTGTCAAAATACAAAGCAAATTTAGTGATTTTGTATGTCAGAATTCACCTTTATAGAATGATGTTTACTAAGCATCTTCATTGGACGTGAGGCCTGTACTGCAGGGCAGCAGAACATGCAGAGGTCAAAGGCAGGAACAGAGGTTCAATCAGAAGACTTGGGTTCTAGCTCAACCATTAACTTGGTGAAACCTCAGCAAAATCACCTTGCCACTTTGGGCCATAATTCTCATCATAAAATCATGAGGCTAAATAGATGACCTCTATGATCTTTTTTGACATATCCTTTAAAGATAGAGACAAATAAATTTTGCACAAAAGATACATGTTGTATAAAAGATCAATGGGATAGCCAGTCATAATCAAGTTTTAACCAAATTGAGTTTCAAGCTCAAATTAAAGACAATATAATATTGTAAATTAGCACTGTTTGATCTGGATCAAACATTTAAAAACAATCTACCTGTAAAACTTTTTCTACTTTCAAGATCAGCAATTATATGGCACTTATAAGTGTTTTCTTGCCTCTATATGATATAATCTATGCTGATATTGTCTAAATTTATGCATTAAAATGGTATTCTACCTCCTAAAAAATGGTTTAATATTGATGAGCTTAAAAAACTACCCAAATTGGTCATTTCTGGATTTAGTAGTAATCAAAGAACACCGTTCACAGAAAGAATTTTATCATCAACAGGCAAAGTTAGTTCATAGGATTGTATACAAATGTCAAAATAGTATAAAGCAGAAATGAGTGAACATTATATTTCCATTCATAAAGACAGCATCTCTCTTAGGGAAATACAAGTAAGACATAACTATTTTCACTACCAAATATAATAGTTCTGATGACCCAATCAGGAGATTGAAGAGCTTAATCAAAGTTTCATGCTGACTTTGGTGACAATTAGGAGGGGAAATACTAGCCAATCATCAAGATCATTTGTTGGGCCATCTTTTTCCTGAAAGGGCTGGGTTCTTAGAAAGAAGCAATAAGAAGCTGTGCAAGAAAAGATGATTTTTACTGACCAAAAAATGAATGGAGATATTGGCTCACTGATAATCTATAATGCACCATAATATTACAGGAATTACCATACATAAAACTATCTTTCTCATCCTTGCAACAATTATGTAACAAAACAGTAGTGATTGATCATTATTCAGTGACAAGAAATTCTTCTTATAACAAATACTTTGTCTCATTTCTTAAACTCACTCAATATGAAGTTTTTGAAATTATCTTTTATAATATCACATATCAGATATATGCTTCTACCACCACCAACAGCTGCTAAAGAGTTTTTCTCCATGAGTAACCAATTCAAGCTTCATTCAGCTATATAGAACAGAGTAAGAATCTGGAGAAATACACAAACAATACTTCAGTAAACATTCTTACATACCTACTTTAACATGTTGTGCAACATGTAAAACACTGTGTTTAAATCATTCATTAATTAAGCTACTTATTGAAAGCCTAGTATGGGCCCTCCTGTTCTAGGCACTCAGATGAACAAGAAAAAGAAAGACCCTATCCTTGTGGAGTTTCTACTGTAATGGGGAGAGACATACATACAGTACATATGTAATCACATGATTTCAGACAGTCGTAAGTGATATGAAGAAAATGAAAAAGACTGAGATTGAATGAGGATGTAGGGGACAGGATTCTTTAGATAAGGTAGCATGAGAAAGCCTCTTGGGGACTCTGAAATGACAAAGTAGGCTGCCATGTGAACTTGTCAAACAAAGGGAAGAACAAGTGCAAAGGTCCTGAGACAGGTATGCAAGTGACATATTCTGGGGCAGAAAAGAGGGCAATATGGCTGGAACGCAGTGGACAAGGAGGAAAGGGATGTGGGAGTGAGAGGAGACTGTGGGGGTTGTAGGAGATGCTAGGAATGTGAGGTCCAAGAAGAAGGCTGGGCTGGATCATATGGGTCTTGAAGGCTATGGTAATGAGTTGGGATGCTGTTCTAAGTGCAATCAGGAGGGATGTGAACATTGCAATGCTCACGCAGACAAGTTAACAGGAGCTGATTTACATTTAAAAAGATTACTCTAGCTGTTGTGTGGAGAAGGGAAGGTAGAAGCAGGTGACATTGAAAGTGAGAAGGCCAGACAGACAGGAGATGACAGACAGGAGATGACAGTGGCTTAGATTCAGGTGAAAGTAGTAAAGAGGATGAGAAGTGGCTGGATCAAGAATTTTATTTTTTAAGTACTGGTGGGACTTGTAGAAAAATTGGATGGTGGTACTGATGTATTCCAGTTAACAGTTGCCATCAAGTCGACCCCAACTTATGGTGACCCCATGTGTGTTAGAGTACAGTTGTGCCCTATAGGGCTTTCAATGGCTGATTTCTTGGAAGCAGATTGCCAGACCTTTTTTCCAAGGCATTTCTGGGCAGACTAAAACCTCCAACCTTTTGCTCAGCAGCCAAGATCATTAACTGTCTGCAGACTGAGGAAAGAGGAGACTGAGAGTTGGGAGGAAACTGTTTTGGACCTGATAGTTACACAACAATATACATGGTATGGTATGTTACTTTTTTTTTTAATACATATATAAATATAATGACAATAATATTAAACGACAGTATACACATAGGAAAAAACTGACAGCAATATATACCCAGTTTACTAAACCTTTCTGGGTGCCACTGTTTCCTCATCTGTAAAACAGTGATAACATAGGCCTTACCTTATAGGTTTCTTGTAGATTAAATTACTCAATATAATTAAGAGTACGTAGACTAGGGAGCCCTGGTGGCGCAGTGGTTAAAGCGCTTGGCTGCTAACCAAAAGACTGGCAGTTTGAATCCACCAGCTGCTCTTCGGAAACCTTAAGGGGCAGTTCTACTCTGTCCTATAGGGTTGCTATGAATAGGCAACTCAATGGCAGTGAGTAACTTAGACTAGTGTATGATATATATTTAGTGTTATTTAAGTTCTAGCTACTATTAATTAGTGTTATTATTGGATCTATTATTAACAACGATGGCTACCATAATGATGAAACTACAGAAAATTCTATTATATTTTTCTGTAATGCTTTTAATTTGTATAAGCATTTATGGCTTTGGTTAGCAGAAGAAAAGCTATTTAAAAATACATTTTAAAACAGTAATACTACAATAGCCATACTGTTTATTTACTGTACAGGCAGTGTTTTGAGAGCGTATGGGTTTGAGCACTTCTTGTAAGAATTCTAGTTCCCCCAGTGTCTGCTGCCTGTAGGTTGGGAACAGCCACATTAGATCATTAGGATAAACAATCATTGAGTTTCAAATGTATACTCTTATAAAAAGTAAAGAACACTAAATCTAATAAACATAAGGATTTGAAGAATACTCTGCATAAAAAAAACCACATTTTGTGAACATGAATCACCTTTAACAAGTGGTTTACTGACATCCTTATTTTCACCACCCCCCCAACTTAAGACACTAAAAAGCTCTTTGCAGACTATTTCCTTTTGTTTTGAATGCTTATATTTTGAGTCAAAACATTTAATCTGAGGTATCTCATCCTAATTTTTCTATTATTTACGGGGAAGATTTGGGGATGACTTTTGTGGTGCTTTTTCTCTTATGGTGTTGTATTTGATGCTAAATGAGTCATGAATGCTTTTGGGGATCGTTTATCACTGAACAAGGTTCATTCTCTTAAATCATGATTCATAATGAATTACAAATAGGCATTAAAGAATCAGTGTACATCTTACAATATCAGATGTATAAATAAAGTTGCAGCTAAAGTTACCCGACACAGAAAACTCAAAACATAAATAGCTGTTGTTGTTACGTGCTGTCAGGTTGGTTCCAACTCATAGCGACCCTATGCACAACAGAACGAATCACTGCCCTATCCTGAGCCATCCTCACAGTCATTTCTATGTTTGAGCCCACTGCTGCAGCCACTGTGTCAATCAATCTCATTGAGGGTCTTCCTACTTTATGCTAACCTTCTACTTTACTTCTCCAGGAATGGGTCCCTCCTGATAACATGTCCAAAGTACGTGAGATGAAGTCTTACCATCTTTGCTTCTAAGGAACATTCTGGCTGTACTTCTTCCAAGTCAGAATTGTTCATTCTTCATGCAGTCCATGGTATATTCAATATTCTTGGTAAACACCATAACTCAAATGCATCACTTCTTCTTCGTTCTTCCTTATTCATTGTCCAGCTTTCACATACATATTAGGCAACTGAAAATATCATGGTTTGGGTCAGGATCACCTTAGTCCTCAAAGTGACATCTTTGCTTTTTAACATTTTAAAGAGGTATTTTGCAGTAGATTTGCCCAATGCAATGAGTTGTTTGATTTTTTAACTGCTGCTTCATGGGCACTGATTGAGGATCCAAGTAAAATGAAATCCTTGACAACTTCAATATTTCCTCCATTTATCATGATGTTGCTTACTGGTCCAGTTGTGAGGATTTTTGTTTTCTTTATGTTGAGATGTAATCCATACTGAAAGCTTTAGTCTCTGATCTTCATCAGTAAGTGCTTCAAGTATTCTTCACTTTCAGCAAGCATGTTGTAGGTTGTTAATGAGTCTTCCTCCAACCCTGAGGCTCTGCTCTTCTTCATATAGTCCAGCTTCTCAGATTATTTGCTCAGCATAACACCGAATAAGAATGGTGAAAGTACGTAACCCTGACGCACATCTTACCTGATTTTAAACCATGCAGTATCCCGGTGTTCAGTTCCAACGATTGCCTCTTGGTCTAAGTACAGGTTTTGCATGGGCACAATTAAGTGTTCTGGAATTCCCATTCTTCACAATGTTATCCATAATTTGTTATGATCCACACAGTTGAATGCCTCTGTATAATCAATAAAACACAGATAAACATCTTTCTGATACTCTCTGCTTTCAGCCAAGACCCAACTGACATCAGCAATGATATCCCTTGTTCCATGTCCTCTTCTGAATCTGACTTGAATTTCTGGCTTGAATTGCCTGCCTATGTACTGCTGGAATCTTTTTGAATTATCTTCAGCACAATTTTACCTGCATATGATATTAATGAAATTGTTTGATAATTTTCCCCATTCCATTAGATCACTTTTCTTTGGAATAGGCACATATATGGATCTCTTCCAGTCAGTTGGCCAGGTAGGTGTCTTCTAAATTTCTTGGCATAGACGATTAGCACTTCTAGTATTGCATCTGTTTGTTGAAACATCTCCGTTGGTATTCTATCAATTTCTGGAGACTTGTTTTTCACCAATGCCTTCAGTGCAACTTAATCTTCTTCCTTAAGTACCATCAGTTCTTGATAATATGCTACCTGCTGAAATGGTTGAACGCTGACAATTCTTTTTGGTACACTGACTCTGTGTATCCCTTCCATCTTCTTTTGATGTTTCCTGCATTATTCAGTTTTTTGCCCACACCAAACCAAAAACCAAACCCACTTCCATCGAGTCGACTCCAACTCATAGCGCCACTATAGGACAGAGGAGAACTGCCCCATAGAGTTTCCAAGAAGCACCTGGTGGATTCAAACTGCCAACCTCTTGGTTAGCAGATGTAGCTCTTAACCACTATGCCACCAGTTTTTGCCCATAGTATCCTTCAATATTCCAAATCAAGGCTTGAAATTTTTCTTCAGTTCTTTCAGCTTGAGAAATGCTGAGCATGTTCTCCCTTTTGGTTTTCTAATTCCAGGTCTTTGTACATTTCATTATGCTTTGCACTTCTCAAGTGGCCCTTTGAAATCTTCTGTTCAGCTCTTTTACTTCATCATTTCCTCTGTTTGCTTTAGCTATTCTACACTCAAGAGCAAGTTTCAGAGTCTCCTCTGACATTCATTTTGCTCTTTTCATTTCTTCTTGTCTTTTTAATGACCTTTTGCTTTATTCACATATGATGTCTCTGATGTCATCCCACAACTCATCTGGCCTTCGGTCATTAGTGTTCAATGGGTCAAATCTATTCTTGAGATGGTCTCTAAATTCAAGTGGGACTTACTCAAGGTCGTACTTTGGCTCTTGTGGACTTGTTTTAATTATCTTCTGCTTCAACTTGAATTTGCATATGATCAACTGAAGGTCTGTTCGGCAGTCTGCCCTGGCCTTGTTCTGACTGATGATATTGAGCATCTCCATTATCTCTTCCCACAGATACACTTGATTTGATTCCTGTGTATTATATCCGGCGAGGCCCAGGTGTGTAGTTGCCATTCATGTTGTTGGAAAAAAAGGTTTCTGCAATGAATAGGTCGTTGGTCTTGCAAAATTCTATCATGCTATCTCATGTGTTGTTTCTATCACTACGGCCATATTTTCCACCTACTAATCCTTTTTTGTTTCCAACTTTCATATTCTAATTACCAGTTAATTATCAATACATCTTGATTAGACTTGATCAATTTCAGACTGTAGAAGTTGGTAAAAATCTTCAATTTCTTCATCTTTGGTATTCGTGGTTGGTGTGTAAATTTGAATAATCATTAACTGGTCTTCCTTGTAGGCATATGGATATTATCCTATCACTGACAGCCTTGTATTTCAGGATTGATGGAAGTCAACCCAAGCATCTGTCTGCTCTGCCTGTATCTCTCACTGCCTGCTTAATATTGTAGTCCTGCTCACTGAAGCAATAATATGAAAGCAAATCCATCTTCATAGAGGAATACTGGAAAGCTTTTCTGAAATCAGACTGTATAAGTCTTCAGGGAAAGTGAGAAAAGATGCCCAGATTCTAAACATGGGAAAGCAACTATATCAGCTATAAAAGTTATGCTCCCCTCTCCCATTTCTACCTCACTACTAACTCCTATACTTCTGGTTGTTTCGTGTGAAAATAACCTATAAAGAAATAAACTAAAAATACTTTAGTCAAAGGAAATACAATTAGAATTAATATAGATTTAACAAAACAAAATCCCAGCCTTCTGTCTCCCCCTTTATAAGCTGATAGCTATTAGAATTTATTAGAATAAATCTGAATATAAAAAATAAAAATTGAATATCAGTTGAAAAGCTCTTAATAGTAGATCCCTTGTAATTCTCCATAAGTTGCCTCAGTTAACCTGTATATTTGTCCATGCATACTACGTATATGCAAAAATAAATGAAAGAAAATTTAAAGCAAAGTAATGACCCATTGGAGCCTGGTAGCACAGTGATTTAGAGCTTGGCTGCTAATCAAAAGGTCAACAGTTCGAATCCACCAGGTGCTCCTTGGAAACCCTATGGGTCAGTTCTACTCTGTCCTATAGGGTCGCTATGGGTCGGACTCGATGGCAACGGGTTTGGTTTTTTTGGAATGACGGATTAGTCTTTCCCAATTTATTTTCTACAATAGTTTATACCATTAATAATATTTATTAGAGTGCCTTTGTTTAAAGAGATATATATTTTCTAGACTCTAAATTCCACTTAAATGAATGCAATTTGCCCATAAAAGATTTAATATTATAATCTTAAAGCACAGCTTTAGATTAGCAGAAAAGGGTCTAGACATAGATCTAGAAGGAAAAAACAAAAACAAGTAGGAGTATTCTGGATCACAAGAAACTGAAGCCCACACTAATATGTGTAGAATTTCATTTTAAACAATAAGGATCTATGCTAGGAGGGCATTCAAGGAATCTTTTCATCTAAAATGTAAACTATGACTAGATAAATTACCATTTGATCAAAATATGCAGTCTATTTAGGAGATAATATAAACCTAGATTAAAACATGCTATATAACAAAACAGAAGATAATCAAATGTAATTACTGGCCACTATATTATTTAAGGAAACCCTGGTTGCATAGTGGTTAAGCACTACAGCTGATAACCAAAAGATAAGCAGTTTGAATCCATCAGGCGCTCCTTGGAAACCCTATGGGGCAGTTCTACTATGTCCTTTAGGGTGGCTATGAGTCGGAATCGACTCAACGGCAATAGGTTTTTCTTAATATTATTTAATAATTATTTTAATCAAATAATTTATATTAATGCAGTGTGATGGATTGCTTTTGTGTGGTCTTTCTCACCATGGTCTTGTAAATCCCACCCAAGTGATTGGGCAGAACTGTGCAGATATGGTAACTGTTGCCCATCAAAGGGATTGGTCAATTTTGCCATCCCCCTGGGCTTAAAATGAGCCATCCTGGAGGCAGGAGAGAGAGGACTCCACCACTGCCAGGGAAGAACAGCCAGGAGCCAGCATGTCCTTTGGGCCCAGGGATCCCTGCCCTGGGAGGCTCCTGGGACCAGGAGACAGTGAGAGAGAGATGTAACACTGAAGGCAGAGACCCAGCAGCAGAGACCTGGTAGCAGGAGATGGTGCGGTGGGCTTCCCAGCCTATATGGAATGAGAAAGCAGAGTGCCTTTGGGCAGGTACCTAGGGCCAGGGAGAGGCAAGCCTGTGAGCATGGCTCGGAGGAGGCTGTCCTAACGGATGAACTGTATCCTTGAGTGTTCCTGAGTCTGAATTGTAACCTGTTACTCCCCTAATAAACCCCATAATCATGAGTATTGTCTGTGAGTTCCGTGTGGCCACTGCAATGAATTATCAAACCCAGAAGAGAATGCTGCGGGAGGGATGGTTGGTGTCAGAGCTGGTAAAGATGGCAGAGAGGAGACATAGCTGATCTCGAAACCTGCCTTAGGCTGCTGATCTTGATTCTCCTTCTCCCTCAGAAAGTGAGAGGAGGTCAGACACTGCCCCATGTCATTTTTACAACTACACACAGGGTATGCGAAAGTGTTTCTGGGAATACAAAGATAAATAAAAAGCAGTTCCTTCTCTTGAAGAATTTATAATCTAGTGGGGTGACCATGAGTCAGAATAACATGGTGGCAACTGGTTTGGTCTTTTTGGCTAGGGTAGGTAAGACCTATATTTTAATAAATATAGAAGTCACTATGTAATAAGAGTCATCAATGGCTTTAAGAAAAACAGAATTTAAAAACAGTCTAACAAATTACAATTGGGTTGAAAGAAAGCTTCATGAAGGAGTGAGATGAGGTTAAAATGGAGCTGGGCCAAGAAAAATGGTGAAAAGACAGGACAATGGAAAAACATAGTAGGATCTAGAACTCAATAAGCTACACTCTAGAGGCAAACACAGTAAGAGGTCCAAATCACAAAAGTCTCTAACATCACACTAAACAATTAGAGATGATTCTAGAACAACAAGTTGAAACATCTGGTTGACAAAAAAAAAAAAAACATGGCATGGGAAATCAGGAGAGATGGGTACAAAAATCTGCCATACTAAAAGATACAAAGTGGCTGATCACTATTTTTAATATGTACAATACAAACAATGAAATAAAAGAGGCCTCATAAACTAGAAAAAACAAAAAACAAAACTAAAGACCATTGGACAGGGAAAGCATGAAAAACATGTCCAATAAGACAAAGAGTGGGCTATCCTTAGAGAGCAAGGACTCTAGTAGATTTTATTCATGGAACAATGAATGAGCTCAGTCAGGGAAAAGTTGTAAAAAGGAGAAAAGAAGGTCACAGATGGAAATCTACAGAAGACCAACAGTTCTGGTTAGGCAGGGAAAGAACTCACTCTGAGGAAGAAAAACCAAAGAGGTAGGCAGCCAAGATAGTGCAGAGTCTTGGAATTAGAGAGACTGAATGGTCAACAGTCAAATGCCACCACGAGGACAAAACTTAAGGTCGACCATTGGATGTGGTAATTGTTGATACCAGTGACCATAGCTATGGTAGTTTTTATGCAAAATATGTGCATACATGATGCATATATAAGCCACTGAAGTGAAAAGCACTCCACATTGTTTCTATTAAGGAATTTCTATATTCAGGGTATTTGTCATACATGGTAGTAAAATATACTTGAGCATATGCAAGGTAGCTAAAAAGATCTAAAATCAGTTCATCTCCAAAAACATTTATTGAGCATGCCAATCAACTGTTGCTAATACAATGACGAACATATGTACTGGAAAAAAAAAATGCTTTGCAGTGTGATGGATCACTTTTGTGTGGCCTTTCTCGCCATAGTCTTGTAACTCCCACCCAAGTGATTGAGTAAGACTATGCAAATAAGGTCTGTGGAACCCTAACGAAGGAACTGGTCAATTCTGCCATCCCGCCAGGCTTAAAATGAGCCATCCCAGAGGTGGGAAGGAGAGGATCTCACCATCACCAAGGAAGAAGAGCCAAGAGCAGAGCATGTCCTTTGGACCTGGGATCCCTGTGTTGAGAAGCTCCTGGAACCAGGGGGCCAGAGGAGGCGTGTTTGACCTCTGCCTCATAGGAACCAGCCTTGGGCTATTTATCTTGTTTCTCCTTCCTCCTCATGAAGTTAAAGGAGGTCAGATGCTGCCTCCGCACTATTTTTATATGCTTCCACATTTTATTGGCCACTGCAATCATTGGCATGTATGAATATATTTATATACATTATAAGCTAATTATTTAGAATTCCCTGGGAAGAAACTGTGAATTTATCAGATTAAAAACAGCATCTTAATATGACATCAAATATCTTAAAGAGAATCTATATAATGGGATGAAAATAATCATTCCTTAAGTTTTCAGTATCTGAGTAACCAATGGTATTTATTACTTGAGAGTTAAGAATAAAAAAAAAATTTAGTGTTCTCAGGCAATAAACTTATTGTGAAATAACAACTGTTTTCAGGTCAGCTTAATGCTCTGACATGATCTTCAGTAAAGACATAAAGAACGTATAAGGAAAAAAAACCTTCTCCATTCACACATTAGCTTGTAACAGGTAAAAATATACCACTTTTGAAAACAGTATGGTTATATTTTTCCAGTCACTGAGGGCTTACTTTATGGAAGCCTACAGTATAAGCACTCATCAAAAAGGCACCACTGTCCTTATTCTGCTGAAACTCAGGATGACTTGGATGTGGCTCCTGTTAGCAGGCATTACCAAAAAGAATGGCTTTGTTGGCACTGCAGAATGCTACTCAGGGGATAGACTGGCTTCACTGGGAATCTCTGGGGATAACACACACACACACACACACACACACACACACACACACACTCTCTCTCTCTCTCTCTCTCTCTCTCTCTCTCTCTCTCTCTCTCTGAAGATGAAACACACACCCAAACACACAAAAATCTTTTGCAGCCATGATTTCTTGCTCTTTGGGTATCTGTGAATATAATTACAGGGCACTAGTCAGATTTAGAAGACTGAGTCTGCAAAGACATTCAGTGCAGCCTTTTCTGCCCCACCCTCCACATCTTTAAGACTGATGAATTAATGCCGTGCTGTTCCATCAATAGTTTCCTATGCTCACCTTTGAAGTTCCACACAGAGAGAGCTCCCTTTTAAAATTCTCCCTCTTAAACACAATTTGCAGAGAATCAAATCATACACGAGATTGCTGTTTTCTAATTGTTTCGACCTGCAAAATCAGGAATTTCATGTGGATCAATTTAACACATTTCTGGCCTCTGGCTTTACTGATGAAACCAGAGTCTGCCATAACACAGCATAAACAAATCAATAAAATGAGTGTTTACTATTATGTGGGCAATAGCACTCTACTAAGCAGGACTGCCTTAGGCCTTCAACGGTAACACAGTAAAGTATCGAGGTGAAGTGAAATGTTGTTTAACTCCATCCACAGACAGCTGAGTTCTGTTCCATTACCAAATTCTCCACCAATTTTGTCATCACTTGTATTATTATATTATGTACTTTTTCATTCTTTTCTGATCAATTTCATTGTTTTTACTTTTAAACAAAAGTGCTGTTTTTTTAAAAAATGGTTTTAGTAAGCCAAACTGTACGCTCATTTCCTGACTTGGCACGAACAGAACAACAACAGAGTGCTGGGGGTTTTCTTTGGATCTTTGTTTTTCTTAGGGTTTGAAGTTTGGATCTGTTTCTTTGATTTCCCCACTCCAAAATCATTTGAAGCCTGAGATTTCATGCACACATACGTTCTAACACAGAGCCACTGGACCAGCGCTGCTCCTTGTGGCCAACCAGAAGATGCCAAAAAGTGCGGTACTTATTTATATACTTAGCTACCATCTTTTCTAGATACTTACACTCTGCCTGCTTTTAAGGCAGATCAGGAAAAAACATATATTCATCTGCCTAGTATTCTGCCTCTTCCCCTTCTTTCTACCTCTTTTCCTCTCTGCCCCCGCTTCTGTATCCCCTCTCACCCCATTCTCATACATATTTTGGCTTTGAGAAAAAAAGCTACCATAATTATCAGAAGTGCAGGCGTGTTTGGTCCTTATTAAGGCAGAAATTAACATTGTTTTTTAAATTAACATTGTTTAAATATTGAATTTAAGTTAAAAAGGCCAGCTAGATATTTGCTAGTAATTGGAGTAGGAGAAGGAAGAACTAATCAGGGTCTAATCTTTCCCTAGCTAGTTCCTTGTACTTCTTCCTTACCTTATCTCTGCTGCTATCCTGGTATCAAAACCTAGGGATGACTACCTCCAAATACCTCTTCAAACCTGTGAGTTGTGTGCTATGGGTAATAAAAAGGTGTTGAAAAACTGTCTTGTCCCTCTTTTCATTTATTCAACACTATTACTGAGCTGCGAACCGCAAGACTGGAGGATCAAGTCCACCCAGAGGCTCCTTCGAAGAAAGGTCTGGCAATCTACTGTATTTTTAAGCAGACAGTATGTACCTTCTGCATTAGTTTGCTAGCTGTGCCCTCCCCCCTTGAGGCACCCTCAAAAGCCCTGCCCAGGCAATCCTCTTCCACATGTTAATGTAAAAAAATTAGCACAGCACACTCAGGAAAATACCTCATGGGTCGAGGACACAGCTGACAAACAAACGCAGAAGATGCATACTATTTGCGTAAAAATACGGTACTTCTGAAAAATCAGCCATTGAAAACCCTATGGAGCACAGTTCTATTGTGACACACATGGGGTGGCAATCAGTCAGGGTCAGCTCCACAGCGACTGGTTTGGTTTGGTTTTACCACGTGCCAGGCACTGGTCTAGGTCTTTGATACATATCAGCTAACAAAATACATTAAAAAATACATTAAAACCCCTGATGTCTATAGCTCATATTTGAGTCCTGGGATAAGGGCAGTGGAAAAGAGGGTGCAGACAAATCTCTACTCAACAGGAAAGGAACATTAATATTAATATATATTAATACATAGAATAACCTCTGAAACGCTGTTATATTATTTTCCTCACTCTTACAAAAACGTATCAAGCCTGCTTAACATGGTCTTCCCTCAAAGAAAGAAAAACCAAAATGAAAGTTATACATTTAGTCAACTCAATGTAACTTCTATTTTTTGTAAATGAGATGTGAATCACGAGGATTAAAGGAAGTACTCCCAAGAGTGCTGAAGCAGGAATCAGGATTTAAATACTCATGTTTTTACCACTTAAGCCTTCACATGCGTGCGTGTGTGCGTGTGTGTGTGTGTGTGTGTGTGTGTGTGTACATGTGTGAATGCACCCCTGGAATTTAAGTGTAAACATACTAGTCTTGGTTTCAGTGAGACATGGTGGTTTTTCCAATAAAAAAAGCATTCATAGTCTTACTACAGGCTTTAATGTTTGATTTAACTACTTTTCAAGGTTGAGGAAATCTGTACTTTAAAAAAGAAAAAAACTGTAAACTTACACCCAAATAACTTTTTTCTTTGCCCTAACATTCTTAAAAGCAACTTTTAAAGTTTTTTTAAATTCTCCAACCTTTCTTCAAATTATGTGAGGCTTTTTGACTCTGGAGCATATGTAAGATGAAAAGGGTTTCAAAACAACGCAAGTGGAACAGATACACATCAAAGTCAACATGACATTGTCTTATGGTCAGAAGTATCTCCACTGGAATTTGTGAAAAGAGAAAAAGATGTCAGTCTACCTATCAATAGTAATGAGAGATGATGAAGAAGGTGAGGAAGGGTGTTCCTTCGATTTTAACTGCAACAAGGTAAGAAGTCACTTAGGTCTCTCCTATGTCAAAAATGTCTCCCTAGGACGAACTGCTGACAGGACAGTCATCTGATGCCACCCTGACAACTCATCACCAAAGATACAGGGAGTGTGGCCGTTTTATTACATGGAAGTACCTGAAATAAGATTTACTAAACCTCCCATGTTTAATTTCAATGTGATGGAGTTGGGATAATTAGGTGTTTTGACTTGATTTTGAGGATATTGCATAAACATTTCAAAATCTGTATCAATATTCTTTTTCTAGTATTTGGGATAATGTATATATCATATACACTCTTTGGTAGAGAGTGACTGATATAAAATACTTTCAACAATGCAGCCCTGGTGGTGCAATGGTTAAGAGCTTGGCTACTAACCAAAAGGTCAGCAATTCAAATCCACCAGCTGCTCCTTGGAAACTCTCTCTCTATATTTAATTCTTACACAATACAGTAAAAATGATGTTCATGAATCAGGATGACATCTTGTCCTTTCCACCCCCAGGACCTTAATCTAGTGAAACTCATGCAAACTGTTACGTGATAATATAATTTTAAGGAGCCGTAAGAGAAGAGAAAGTCAGCCCCAGGGGTGCTATGCTAAGTTCCTCCTAGCAACAGTGGGTCACAGGGACAGGAAGCAATTTAGAAGAGCCAATGCAGACACCTGAGGAGGAACACAGAGCTGGGATGAGGAGAAAGTCAGGAAGCAGAAAGGGAAGAAAGTGAGAGGCAGAGAAGGAACCTGGTCAAGGGGAGGCAACCTGCTATAGGTAGTGAGGGCAGAGACGCTAGAAGTTATGATGAACGCAAGCTGAAAAGGCCATCAGAAACCAGGCAACAGAAACACAGCCATCGAGACAGCGCAGTGGGCACAGAGTCGAGCTCCAGAGATCTCCAAGGCAGCTGGCTGAGGTCAGGGTACAGCTGGGGGACAGAGGTTGATAACGATGTGGGGATGGGGGAAGCTCACCTCATACTGGGCTATCTCCCACAACTTCCCATGGAGACTAGAGCCCAGCCTGGTCAGTGAGTCTCCTCATCCCAGGCCATGCCACACTCAGCAAGAGAAGCAAGTAAGTTAAATAGATAATAAAAAGCAGGTTCAAGGGGGAAAAAAAGAAAAAGTTGATGCAGCTGAGAAAGGAAAGTGCAAACGGTAAATCTTACCAAAAAAAAAAAAAAAAAGGTAACCAGAAACAAGGTAAACCTTCCAACTATGGTTTAAGTGTTTTAAGGGAACTTCTGTTAAGAACAGATGGTGTGTAAAGGGACAAATGGCAGGTAATTTTTCTGAACTGTAGAAAGGTAGATATATATACAAGATTAGTCAGAAGTTACCTAAAAATTGCAGGTATTTCCAAAGAAGAAACAGGAAAACAACACTACAAATAAATTTAAGATGGAGGCAAATAATTCTGAAGTACCATCTAAGTTCACTCTTTATCTTCTGGGCAAAGGTGGCTGTTTACTAATTCAAATAATTACAGCCACAATAAATGGAAAGATCATTAGAAATCTGCTCATGAAAAGGGTTGCAAAGGGCTCAATATCTTAAATCTCACTTGTAAGTTGATAAATTTTTCTGGCAAGTGAAAGAAATTAAAGGTATGAAAAAGGATCTGTTAGGCTAGAATAAAGAACTTTCTGTTGTATATTTGTGGAGTAAGAAGATAATTTGTTGATATCTAAAATTAAGCTTGGTTTGGCACACTGGATTCAAACATACCACTGATGATAAAGACGAGGCAGGACAAGGCAATGTTTTGTTCTGTTATACCGAAGGTTGCCAGGAGCCACAGCCAGCCTGATGGCAGTAACCACACAACAACAAAGATTAATTTTTTTTTTTTTTTACTTTTACTTGCAAGGTATAAATTATAAAAGGTAAGTTTATGAGAACCTCAATGTACTGTAAAGTAGATAAAGCTTAACTTAGAAAACATATGAAAAAGAAAAAAGAAAATAATTCATACAACTATCGGAAAAAATCTACAGGTTCCAAAAGTCAACAAATATCAAGGCAACTTTGAGAAAATTGCTACTTCAGTTTACCAATCCTCAAATAGGAAAAAATATTTCAACACAGACTTATTTAAATAAACATACAATGGATAAGTACCATAAAAGGTGATCATAAAATGGGATGATTTACTTTATGAAATTCCATAGTACTACCTATTATTCATGGAACCCTGGTGGTGCAAAGGTTAAGTGCTCAGATGCTAACCAAAAAGTTGGTGCTTTGAACCCACCAGTGGCTCTGCAAGAGAAAACACCTGGTGATCTGCTTCTATAAAGATTCAGTCTAGAAAACCCTACAGGCAGTTCTACTCTGTCACATGGAGTCACTGTGAGTCGGACTTGACTCAATAGCACCCAACAATGACAACATATTACAGAAAACTTCCTTTTTTTAAAGTGTTGTTAAAATAATTCTAAATATACAGACTACAGTGAAACCAATGTCAGATTTTCACTTGTCAGAATCTTAGAATCCTTACTGTGAATATTTTATGAGAGCTTTAATATATTTGACACTAGACCATTTCTTGTAGCATGTGCAAGGTGAGGACACCAAAGGAGTAAGATGCTATTTTGTTGTTAAATTCCTATTAAATACTGGAGTCCTACATACAAATTAGTAATCACAGGTTCTGATTAATTTGGATATATTTTAACTGTGGTTTTTATTTTTATTTTTGTTAAATACCCACAACTTTGATGTGTTGGACCTTATGACCTGCATGTATAGACCTTGAAGTCAACCCAAAATATAGTAACGGAAGACCAGAGATAGGAGAGTTTACTCACTCTTATTACTCTAAAGGATGCATAAAGTATAAAGACCTAATATAAGACTTAAATAAGTAGTGGTATTACAGTAGTATAGGGACACGGGTTTCCTCTTCCAAATGATACGCTCAGTCCCAGGAAGTTTTACTCAAAATCTAGATGATGTCTATCATCTGGTAACACCAGTTATATAATGGGGTTTTGTTTAGCAAGTGAAACTGGATGAGAATAGATATGCACAGGCAAAGTCCCTTCCCCAAAATTAGTTATAAGCTGTTCCCAAGAAACACTGTCAATCATTCAGAAGTGCACCACAATGTCCTATTGTTAGTTCAAGAAAAAACTGGTGTACCACTTCAAACAGGTATAAGGGAAGGCAATAGTTTTCTACTTATCTTTTACACTGTGAAATCATTTACTGCAAATTTACAACATTAATGTCATAACCCAGTGATATGATTTTTCTTCTGTATATTATTTTAAGCAAGGTTAAGACTGAACATAATTTACAGTGTGTTCAGTGACTGGATGATAGTGTTTAATAGCACTTATTTTGCTTGAGTTTTAGGCACAAATTTTCAATCAGCTACAGGGATCAAAATATTTATAAATCTTCCGTACTGTTCTTTAAAAATCAAACATTTCAGAGGAATCAAATATCAGAGATCATTACCACTTACTTTTTGTCAATATTACCATAAAGCCCCACAAAACAGAATATTCTCATAAACACTTAAATTTTAGCTCTAAAAAGAGTTCAAGGCTGTTACTTTGTAAAATTGTGCAAGAAAATAAGTACCCAAAGAGGACGTTTAAAGGCTATTAAAACTATATGACTCATCCCTGTATAGAAAATAATATACTGTCCAATCCAGACTATGAGTCAGCCTTATAGGCATATGAATTACCACATGACTTTAAATATCATATTGAGCTTTCTAAATAGCTAATAAATCAGCCTATATCCAAATTATGTTTCCTTTTATTTGAGTTATAAAGTTCAAGTGAATAACAGGAAACAAGGAAATAAAAAGTTTTACAAATGATGCCCAACTTTAAAATAATCCACTCCTCAGGAAGGCTGCTCTCATTAGTGCTACCCCACCCCACCACTCACGCCAAAAACCCTGCTAGCTTTGCTACAGCTACTAGACTAGTCATCAGCACCCAACGCCAACTGCAGATGCCAAGACTCTAGGAGGCAGGAGACAGCTCTACACCTAGAGGACCTCATGAGAGGAATGCTCACAACTTCAGTCACAGAATGAGTTATCTTCCTGGGAGCCAATGACGTTCTTTAGAAGCAGAGAAAACATATTCCTAGCATTCCAAGATGGAACTCTATGCTCTTAATAACATTGTTTCTTTAAGGAAATAAATTTCAAAGTGCTTACACAATCAACTTTCAAAATACAGTTGATTTGTAAATTGAAGACTGTCTGCATTCAGACTTGCTAAATGGTATATAAAATTTTCAGAAGACCCTAGTCTGATTAAAACCAAACCAAACCCATTGCTGTCAAGTTGATTCTGACTTACAGTGACCCTGCAGGACAGAATAGAACCGTCCCATAGGTATTCCAATGAGTGGCTGGTAGATTCAAACTGCCGACCTTTTGGTTAGCAGCTGAGCTCTTAACCACTGTGCCACCAGGGCTTCCCTAGTGTGATGACAATAATAATCGCAGGGAAGGCTAAAATATGAACACACATCCATAAAAGTAGTATCATATTTTTTTCATGTTTAGGGTAATGCTTGGTTCTTCTCTACCTGACCCCAAGCCTGTTACCTCTCCGAAAAGCTCTGCTTTTCTTATGACACTATCAGAAAATACCTAAGAAACTTTGTCTAGTGAGAAAAACACTGTATTTTTAAATTTAAACACACACAAACACATAACATACGCAGTAATTTCAGACTGCTTATAAAGAGACAAAGTACATCTTTGACTAAAATGTGAACTACTCATACTTTTTTTTTTTTAAAACACTCTGGCTTTGAAACCAATTTCAAATGTGACCCTAGGTACTGTCAAAAGGAGAGTGGGGTGGGCAGTGGGGATCAGGACTGATCTCTTGGCTTGTGAAATAGCTAAATTTCACCCTAACATATTGCTGGGAAAACTTCAGAAATCATTACTCTGAGATAAAATAATAAATGATTAAATTCAACCAAAACCTGGTTGAGAGCAGAACACTAAATGAACACAATCTTTAATTTCTTTTTCTTCCTGTTATTGGCAGCGTTGTGACTATCAACAATATGCGTTCTATGCCAGGCTTATGGAAAAAGGAAACAACACACTCTAAAAATTTATAACTAACAATTCAAAAAAAAAAAAAAAAAAAAGCAAAGCCAAACTCTAAGCCTTTTAGTTCAGAAAGGGGTTTGAAGCCTTTACAAAAAAGCTATATGTATACTGACAAAGCTTCTGTAACCATAAAAGCACGCATATTATCTGTGATGTAGGACAAACGAAGATTTTAGCATCAATCAACTCAAACATGGCACGCACTCCTAACCATACATTCTAAAGCAGTAATTTTAGCCGGCTTCAAACTGACAAAAATATCTTGTTTCTATCCTAAAATAATCTGTTTACAGCAGGAAAAATATAAACTTAATAACAGAAAAACTTAAACAGAATTTCACTGAGTTCCTGTGGGAGAATAAATCTAGTTTTCAACAACTGATCAAAGAAATTCTAAAGCTTAATATAGACTCATGATTTTTCTGAAGTGCACTTTTTGCTAACTATTATCAGAGTTAGTGTGATCCTATTTCCCTGGAGAAATAAAAATTACTTGTTCTGCAATTTTTCAGTTTATAAGAGGGATCACCTGGAAGGAAAGTTATGAGCACTACCAAAAAGAATGTCAATTATAGGGAATAAAAATACAATGGACTTAGAAATAACAGGAACAGGGCAAGGCTTTTACCTTGCCTAGTAAATCAAGGGAGTCCTTGGGTGGTACAAACAATTAACGAGCTAGGCTGCTGACTGAAAGGCTGGCCGTTCCAGTCTACCCAGAGGCCTCTTGGAAGAAAGGCCTGGCAATCTACTTCAGAAAAATCAGCCACTGAAAACGCTCTGGAGAACGGTTCTACTCTGACACATGGGGTCACAGTGAGTGGGAGTCAAGTCAACTGCAACTGGCTAGTCACCTCCATGGCAGGGGGCAAGGGAGGCAGATAAAAGATGAGACCAAATGTTTTTTATTTTCCTCCACAAAACGAGTACCTGCGATTATTACGCAAATAGAGGGATAACTGTTTGAACTGTAGTCATATTTAACTGAAATAAAAGTTTCAATTCATTCAAATATTGTTGAGCATCTTTTATGTACTATTTATAATGACTTCTGGGTCCTTTCCTAATAAAAACCAAAAAGAACAATTTATGTACATTTAAACACTTTCAGTTATTATCAAATATTTTAAGTACATTTTTCTCCTTAACAAATAACAGATAAAATCCAATTTCAAAACAATAAAGTTTTCAGTATGTATTTTAAAGCTTCAGAAATCAGTTTTTGTTTTGAGATATTTATGCGCTTTACATCATGCTTTCTCAATTTAAGTTCCAATTTCTGCACTGGGTTCCACTACCTTCTGTCTCATAACTTATCAGGAGAGCTGGTTCAATATCAACATTCTTAGAATGTTCATTTTCTACCTCCATTACCCCTCTCAATTCAATTTAACAAATATTTAGCAAGTATTTATCATATGCAGGGCATCATGCTAAACGCTTTGATAGATAGAAAGATGATTCCTCTTCTTCCGAGGAAGTAGTAGTCAGGGTTGAGATTGGAAGGCACTCAAAATACGACTGGGGAAAAGCTGCCTCCTCAAAGTAGAGTCGACCTTAATGACATGGATGGAGTCAAGCTTTCGGGACCTTCATTTGCTGATGTGACATGACACAAAATGAGAAGAAATAGCTGCAACCATCCATTAATAATCGGAATGCGTACTGCACGAAGTATGAATCTAGGAAAATTGGAAGTCATCAAAAATGAAATGGAACGTGTAAACATTGATATTCTAGACTGAAATGTACTGATACGGACCACTTTGAATCAGATAATCATATGGTCTACTGTGCCAGGAATGACAAACTGAAGATGAATCGCACTGCATTCATCATAAAAAAGAACATTTCAAGATCTGTCCTAAGTACAACGCTGCCTGTGATAGGATAATATCCAAATGCCTTCATGGAAGACCGGTTAATATGAACATTATTCAACTTTACTCACCAACCACTAATGTCAAAGATGAGGAAACTGAAGATTTTTTTTTACCAACTTCTGCAGTTTGAAACTGATCACACACACAATCAAAATGTAGTGATAATTACTGGTGATTGGAATACAAAAGTTGGAAACAGAAGGATCTGTAGTTGGAAAACATGGCCTTGGTGACAGAAATGACAATGGAGATGGCATGACAGAATTTTGCAACACCAATGACCTATTCATTGCAAATACCTTTTTTCAACAACATAAATGGGACTGTACACATGGACCTCACCAGATGGAAAACACAGGAATCAAACTGACTACATCTGTGAGAAGAGACAATGGAGAAGCTCAATATTGTCAGTCAGAACAAGGCCAGGTGGAGACTGTGGAACAGACCATCAATTGCTCTTATGCAAGTTCCAGTTGAAGCTGAAGAAAATTAAAACAAGCCCATGAGAGCCAAAATACAACCTTGAGTATATCCCACCTGAATTTAAAGACCATCTCAAGATAAGATTTTTCACACTGAACACTAACAACCAAAGACCAGATGAGTTGTGGGATGACATTAAGGACACCATACATGAAGAAAGAAAAAGGTCATTAAAAAGATAGGAAGAAAAGAAAAGACCAAAATGGATGTCAGAAGAGACTCTGAAACTTTCCTGAATGTAGAGTAGCTAAAGCAAAGAGAAGAAATGGTAAAGTAAAAGAGCTGAATGGAGGATTTCAAAGGGTGGCTTGAGAAGACAAAGTAAAGCATTACAAAGAAATGTGCAAAGACCCAGAGTTAGAAAACTAAAAGGGAAGAACATGCTCAGCATTTCTCAAACTGAAAGAACTGAAAGAACTGAAGAAAACATTCAAGCCTCGAGTTGCAGTACTGAAGGATTCTATGGGCAAAAAATTGAATGACATAGGAAACATCAAAAGGAGATGAAGGGTACACAGTCACCATACCAAAAAAGAATTGGTCGATGTTCAACCGTTTCAGGGGTAACATATGATCAAGAATCAATAATATTAAAGGAAGAAGTCCAAGCTGCACTGAAGGCACTGGCAAAAAACAAGACTCCAGGAATTGATGGAATACCAATTGAGATGTTTCAACATACAAATGCAGCACTGGAGATGCTCACTCATCCATCCAACAAATTTGGAAGACAGCTACCTGGCTAACTGACTAGATGGGATTCATATCTGTGCACATCCCAAAGAAAGACGATCCAACAGAAAATAGAAATTATCAAATAATATCATTAATATCGTATGCAAGTAACATTCTGCTGAAGATCACTCAAAAAGGTTACAGCAGTATATTGAATTTTTGGAACTGCCAAAAACTCAAGCCAGACTCAGAAGAAGATGTGGAAAAAGGGATATCACTGTCAATGTCAGATAGATTTTGGCTGAAAGCAGAGAATACCAGAAAGATGTTTACCTGTGTTTCACTGACTATGCAAAGGTATTCTACTGTGTGGATCATAACAAATTATGGATAACACTGCAAAGAATGGGAATTCCAGAACACTTAATTGTGCTCATGCAGAACCCGTACACAGATCAAGAGGCAGTCATTTGAACAGAACAAGGGGATACTGCATGGTTTAAAATCAGGAAGAGTGTACTTCGGGGCTGTATCCTTTCAACATTCTTATTCAGTCTTCATGCCTGAGTGAACAATCTGAGAAGCTGGACTATATGAAGAAGAACGTGGCATCAGAATTGGTGGAAGACTCATTAACAACCTTCGATATGCAGATGATACAAACCTGCTTGCTGAAAGCAAAGAGGACTTGAAGCACTTACTGATGAAGATCAAAGACTACAGCCTTCAGTATGGATTACACTTCAACATAAAACAAAAATGCTCATAACTGGACCAATAAGCAACATCATGAAAAATGAAGAAAATACTGAAGTTGTCAGGATTTCATTTTACTCGGATTCACAATCAACACCCATGGAAGCAGCAGTCAAGAAATCAAACAACACATTGCACTGGGCAAATCTGCTGCAAAAGATCTCTTTAAAGTGTTAAAAAGCAAAGATGTCACACTTTAAGGACTAAGGTGCTCCTGACCCAACCATGGTATTTTCAATTGCCTCGTATGTACAGGAAAGCTGGACAATGAATAAGGAAGAACGAAGAAGTGATGCATTTGAGTTATGGTGTTTACCAAGAATATTGAATATACCATGGACTGCCAGAAGAACAAACAATCTGTCTTGGAAGAAGTGCAGCCAAAGTGCTTCTTTGAAGTGGGGATGGTGAGACCTTGTCTCATATACTTTGGACATGTTATCAGGAGGGACCAGTCCCTGAAGGACATCATGCTTGGTTAGACAGACAGTCAATGAAAAAGACGAAGACCCTCAACGAAATAGACTGACACAGTGGCTGCAACAATGGGCTCAAACAGCAGTTTGGGAGGATGGCACACAGGACCAGACAGTGTTTTGTTCTGTCGTACACAGGGTCAGTATGAGTTGGAACCAACTCAATGGCACCTAAAAACACAAAAGTAGTCAGGGAAGTACAAACATGTAAAGACAACCATATATTCATTAATACTATAAAATATACAGCAATTGTGTCATGGAAACAAAATGGGAATAGTTAATTCATTTTAGAGGCAGTAACACTTGAGGTGGGCCTTGAATTCTAGGTGAAATTTAATACCTACAAGTTTTTAATAATTTTTCTGAGTATCTCTTGCAGATTATTTTATTACTGCATGGTAGGCTCGGCCAATCACAATTAAAAACAGACAGAACCATTTTATGTAATAGGAACATTAAAAAGAAATTTGTTCAAGATAAACACTACTGGCAAGACTAATATACCTTATAATATAGAGTATGTGCAATAGGGATAAAAGCAGAAAATCAGCTAAGTATTCCTTCACCAAACATCCAGTGAGCAAGTGATATTAGTAGAATACAAAGAGGAGAGTAACTAAGTCTTTGCTGGGAAGGAGCAAGGAAACTAAGAGGAAAGTCTCAAATGAAACACAGTGTGTGCATGAATGTGGTCGTGGTAAAGGGGGTTGGGTGGGAGGTGTAGCTCCAAAGGGACATAAATACCAGGAACATTCCTAAAACTCATTTGTCAAGAATAGTCTAAAGAATTGCAAGAGTGGTGACTGACAAGGGAAGGAAAAGAAAAGTCAAAGAAAGGCAAGGGTAGGTGAAAAGACAGAGTGGCAAGGAAGAGATACAAGATGGACATAAGCAAAACATGGTATGTATAGGAAGAACAAGACTGAGAAGAGAAACAAAGGGTGTTGTCCAAAAGGATGAAAGCTGAAGGGAACATGGGTGACAGAAAACAACAAAGAAGTGAAAGATGAGGCCAGAAGGAAAAGGAAGGAAAAACAGCTGAGAAAAAATCAAACATAACATACAAGGAAAATTTAAGATATTCTAAGTGCTGTAAGTGCAAACACACAGCACTTTAAAGAAGTAAAAAAAATTGAACTAATCGTGACATTATGAGAAATCAACATGCAAAAGAAGAAGATGACTTTAAAGAAAGTAACTGAAAACTGAAATACCCTTATTGAAGAGCACAGTTAGGCAAGTTAATTTTAACCATTACACACAATTGAACGGATCACAAAAATGTAATTACCATAGGTCAGTCTTAGTTCTGCAGAATTTTCAACATTACATAATTGATGAGGTTTTACAAAGGAATATTAAACTTTTAAATAAACGTTAGCAGGTTTATAACTGTGAAGATTTATAAAGTGTTCCCTTTGTGCAAGGGAAATTTTTGTAACGAACCCTCTGATAAGGGAAATACGTGAGCAAAACTGATCCTGAGGACTCTCTGTGTTCCTCCCATTGTGACTGCTGCTGACAACTGTTTTAGGAATCTTGAAGACTGTCAAGAAATTCTAAAACTATTAACCACCTCAGGTTCAGATGACTGTTGCTCTCAGGTGAATCGCGTTTATAGTCATACATTCCATGCGTTGTCTACCTCTAGTTTTAATTCAAGTGGCACAATTTCTCTGTCAGTTTTCAGAATGTAGTAAGAAAAAATGTTAAAAATTATAGAACCTACATAATTACAAAAACAGCAACTTAAAATTCAATTCTTGGTTAATTCGTAACTGCTGGCTGGACAACAAATAACTTAGTTCATTAATTCATCTTTGATTACATCAGTTTCTGGTAAATCATTATTTGATTTTTAATAGTAATAACAATAGAAATTCAAAAGATTGGATGGAGTTCCATCTAATCTCAGGATATATGTTTCCTAGAAAACATAGTGAGCCTGTGAATAAATTCAGCTAGATTCCACTTCTTCAGAAAACTTCGTAGCACTGAGCCACTAAAACTTTATATCCAAAAGAAAAGATCTGACCAGATCTAATTTCCTCTAAAGGTTCGAAGCCTAGAGACTAAACTAGAACCAGGTCAGATATTAAGTATATTGTAAAATAAAAGAGACAGGGGTGGGGAGGTACCTGGAAATTATTTGCTTCAGAACTCTCATTTTACAGACGGGGAGAAAAACAACTCAAAAAGGTAAAGCAATTTGCCCAAAGCTCTAAGCTAGTGAGGGACAGAGCATGGTCTACAATGTAGGTTTTCTGATTCCGTGATCCCCTCCACCTTTTTTCTTTTTTTTTTTTAAACTACAGTACACTATACTATTTTGGCCCAATAAAAACTTCACTTCTGCTTTACTGCTGTTTAAAAACTACCTTTCAGAGGTTGAGGGGGAGATAGCTTCTATGATATGGACCAACCTCAGTAAATTAATCTGAATAATTATTGTTTTCTACTACCTGTCTAAGGCAGGGCAAAGAGTATGTGCAGAAAGCTGGAGGAGAGGGGGACCTAACTAATATGACTGAGTAGCAACCATGGGCCAGAAACTGTGCTTTGCATACATTATCTCACTTGACCTCTGAGGCAGAACAAAGGTGTTAATCCATTTTATAGATAAACACTCAGACAGGCAACGTAACTAACTTGCTCAGTATTACTGCAAATGGAGTCCCTGGGTGGTCCACACAGTTAACATGCTCGGAAGCTAACCAAAAAGCTGGAGGTTCAAGTCCACTCAGAGGCATCTCGGAAGAAACGTCTGGAGACCTACTTCTGAAAAATTAGCTGCTGAAAACTCTAGGAGCACAGTTCTGCTCTGACACACAGGGGGTCGCCGCCCACCATGAGTCAGGGTCAACGGCAACTGGCAATATGGCAAATGGAGTCTAGATATGCACTGAGCACTGTCTTTGGAGCCTACTCCCCAGGGCTGCCCAACTCCAGGTAGAACAAAGTCAGTCAGCAAGGATACTTAAGGAAATTTTAGACCTTATCATTCTCAGTGCCACCAATTATCATAAAGTGATATGTGACTGAAGGTAAATAACAACATATCAAGCTGACTTTAACGATCTTAAAATCAGAGAGACATTCTAGGTCACCTACATGAACCCCTTCCTGTCACATACGAGACAATGAGTCTGAGTATGGTTACCAGCCCATCTCCACCCATGCAGGTAACTGCTCCTTCCAAGGTGTTCCCATACCAATTAAATTCACTTCAGGAAATATTTTATTGACCTTCTACCATGTACCTTGTATCACATGAGAGAGAAGGCTATAAAGAGGAATGAGGAAATCCAAGAGTGGAGGGATGGGACCCAACAGGAGCACTGAGGAGGGCTTGGTTTGGATATACCACTAAAGAGTACTATTTATTCCTCCGGGTAATTCTTTGCATATATATTTATGCTCCGTAAGTACATGGACTCCTTGAGAGTAGACGGTTGGCCTTAATAATCTTTGAGTCTGCAGCAAAGACTGTGATATACATATTAATATTCAGTACTTGATGGCAACTAACAACATGTTTGCTGACATAAATGCATGAATGAATGAACAAAAGGCTGAATGAACACGCCTCAGTTTTCACAGATAGCTCAGGGCAGAATCAAGTCTAGGTACTGATTCCACATTCAGTAACACCAGTTGATCTGTATTTTTACCTACAGGAATAATAGATTTAAAAAAAAATCAGGTAAATAAATACATGCACTTAGGTTATTTATTGTAAGGATTCCTGATAGTCCATCTTGCTGTCAAGAGTCTCACTGTTACTGCCTTCTTACCCACAGGAGGGTGAAAGGATCTACAACTTTTTATCTTGTGAATCCAGCTTTCTGCTGACGTACAGAGCTCCAGTTAGTGCCTTCTGCCATCAGATGGCACACTGGCCCACAGGTCCATCATCTTAGGCCACTGTCCAAACCTTCTGACCTTCAAGGGAAGGAGTGTTCCCTCTGAAATGCAAAACCTAACAGCAATGAGGGGCTAGGGTCTTTCTACATATTACTTTACAAACAGATCTTCCTGGTATGTACTATTGTTCCCATTTTACAGATGGGAAACCTGGGTCCTGAAAAACTAGATATTAACTGCCCTCTGGTTACAAAGTGGCCCTCTGGCAGAGGCCGATTTGAAGCCAGGTTTGTCTCTGAAGCCAGTTCTCTTTCTGTCTCTCTGGTTACAGCAACCTCACTTCCTGAGCCCAGATCTCTCAGTGTGAACTGCAGCAGCTCTGAGGGTTCTGCTCTAGACCAAAGCCAGCAGACGGTGAACAGCATCCAAGAGAGAAACACACTGAGATCGTCATGCGTTTATCTCATACTGGAAGAGCGAATTGAGAGTGGCGGAAGAGCCAGGGCCCAAATGTTTTCTGCCCTAAGAAGAAGTTCTAGGTTTTGGCCTAGGAAGTTATTTTCCCCTTGTTGTAGCCTTCACTGTAGAAATGAATGTACTAAAAATGCTCAGGGCTTTCTAATCAGTAACTTGTTTTGTGAAGACAAAGGAAAACTGGCTGTTTCCCTAAGCACGAATCTGGAAGCTGTGCAGATTCCAGTGGCACCCACAAGAGAAGCAGCAAGCTTAGTTTACAGAAAGGGCCAGGAAGCGTTAGCATAATTCATCATTTGAAATTAAAAAACACCCTACATTAGCACACACTGCAATTGCTTCACTGTCCCTTACGTGCGAAGACATGGCAAGGTAACATCAGTCCCAGTCAATGTACTATTCTCCTAAATAACATTAGAATTTAAAAACTCTTGAATAATTTCTATCAATGTTTTATTTCACACATGTATAATATGAACATGTTAATTGATTTTACAAAGAATTATTTTACAATGTGTGTTAAAAAGATGATAAAAACCAATGAAATTTTATATATCATTTGTTTTGTAATTAACATACGACTAAGAGTTGGGAAGCAATGTGTTAAACAGAAATAACTGGAAAAATCTGCTTTGTCTAAAGTGATATCACAAGGCAGTCCTCTCTGTGTGTGACACAAATTATTCTGTTATTTAAATTTCTGCCAGCAGTGTCAAACTCTGTAACAGACCACAAGGAACAGGAAGCAAGTTCTCTTGGGACATGCTAAACTGTTAAAATATTATAAAATTATAAACTAGTTGATAATAGTAACAGAGCAAACTGAAAGAAATACTTTAAAAACCCAGCAACTGTGACTGGCTCTGAAGTCAGACTCTGCTGTCTCATGGAGTACTTTCATTTAACTGCTTATGAACGTACACATCAGTAAAAATCAGACTGCAGGAAGCTGAGGAAAATAATCTGATTATACAAATCAACTGTTTAGATTCTACAGCTATCCAAATTCTCTGTGACTCACTTCTACAAATAACTAGCTGCATGGGTCTTCCCAGTGACCATATGGTCACTAACAAAAGTAAATTCACTCAAATGTGTTATTTCATTAGATAACATGGCCTGCACAGTCATTCTTGACTCATCCTGTGGAATGTGGGTGAAGGAGAGATGCACCTCGTGCCTGTATAAATCCAACAGACAACCACAGATCAGTCCGACTAGGGTGAGGAAATCATGCAACTGTCAAGAATAAAGACATTTTGTAAATAGTTGTATACAGAGTTTTCTAGGCCTGGGATGGAATACAGGGTTAAAGAAATCCACGTCCAATCACAGAAGCATTTTAGTAAATTCAACCTTTTATTTTTAGTATTAACATATCAATTTAACTCAGTAATAGCAAAAATCTAATAGCAACATCTCTGCTCATTCTTATTTTATATATCTGTACAAACGGGGTCGCAATTCTTTGCTGAATGGGAAAGTCGCTGGAGAGTCAAGTGCTCTAAACTCTCCTGCCTCATCACATTCTTATTCTGCATCTGTATTTCCTGTTTCGCTTGTGGCAGAATACTAATTTCAGCTAATTTAAATGAAAGCCTCACATAATGGAGCAGTCTCATTTTATTTAAACAAAAATGAGTGATAAGGAGCATAAGAGATGGCCAACAAGTCAGCTCAACCCAGCTTTCTATTATTTAACAGAGAATTATTAGCTATGCATGATAACCATTTTTTTTTCTCTAGCGTTTCTGAATTCTGATCAGAGCCGTTACTACTGTTTCTAACTTTGTACCCTCTTTTTCCAGCTTTCACAAGCCCCTTATTAAAGCACTGGGAAGGCTTCCTATCTGATGCTCTGCCAGGCACTGTCCTTTTGGACACAATGCATTCAGGTTATTAGCTTGATGTGCATCATTCAGCAAGCTGTCTTACAATTTCGCTGATCATCATCTAGTAAGACTGAATTGCTGCCTTGCCCATGGCTTTTAGATTTATATAATTAACCAAAATTAGCTTGATGTTTAAAACACAATGCCAGCCTACTCATTTATTTTTGGAAGAACACTTTAGTGAACACAATGAGTGGGCTGATTTGGAATTGCCAACTTAAACTGTCGAAGTTTTCCTGTAAAATTACTAAAAAAAATTCAGTATCTATTAAGGCAAATACCATTAAAAGAAAACTGTGATGAAAGAATCAGGTACCATATTATTTTCATTTTAGTTCAATGTTATGTTCAACAAAGTTCTAGTCTAATAAAGTATTTCATGCAGTTCCTTGGGTGTGTTACTGTAAATATTACTTATACACAGTAACTCCTGGAAAAGTATATAATGGTTTCTGATTATAACCAGAAATTTGTTAGTTGTTAGGTGCCGTGAGTGGATTCCCATATAGCCCTACAAAAATACACGATGTACAAAATGACATGCATAAACTCTATCATTTGGAAGTTCTTAGTATCAGACAAAAAGTAAAAAAGAGGGCCAACTACATGCTAAGCATCGCAGCAGATACAATAATGGTATTTTGGGATAGAGTTTTCAAGTTTTTTATAAAGCATTTGCTTACACTATGTCAAATCTACGTTTATAATGATCCATGAAGACATATTAACCACATTTTCAACAAGAGGATTGAAAAACAAAACCAAAATGATTTCCATAAAATGATACAATCTGTAAATACCATGTAGAAAAGCTGAAATTGAAATTCAGTTCTCTTTACTCTTGGCTATTTCTAGACAAAGTCTCTGGCCACGTGGAGCTGTCACTACAGTAGGAATAATCGGGAAGAGGCTGGCTTGTGGCATAAATGCCGCATGCCCCTTCAGCCAGTCGTCCTCACCCATTCATTTAATGCATGGTTTGTGAGCACCAGCTAATTGCTAAGTTGCTCTTGGATTCCTGACCGACAGAAAATGTGAGATAATAAATGTTGTTTCAAGCCACTAAGATTTGGTCTGTTATGCAGCAACAGATAACTAATATACCAGGTAAAATAGTCACCACCATTCACCATCTGAGTCCAGTGGAAAAATAAAAAAAAACTGTATTAAAAATTTTTACACGAATTTAAACATATCGAACTCAAAATTTCCTGGTTTTGAAGTTATATATACCTGAAATGGTCCATGTACTTTGAATACAATGAACTGCTCAGCAACCATCATGTATATATCTAAAGCATATCCTTTCAAACACCGATTCCAGATTTTCAGTATCTATCTGACGGGTTCAAGTTTTTCATTACTTCTGGTACTTTTTCTTGCACTTGCATCATCAAAATGCAATACTTTTGAAAACTTTGAGGTTCATAAGTTTGAAAAGAGGATGGTCATTTTCTCTGCTCTATATTTGAAAAATATTTTCATTTTTGGATTTGCAGTCGCCCATTAGAATGATAAATCCAATTATTTTCTCATCTCTATATTATCTATTTCCTTCCATTCACTCTGTATACAAACCTGCCTTCAGTACTTGTTCAATTACATACCATATCAAGCAAATCATAGTTTTAATTGCAAGATGGTACATATAAACCTTTCTTTACACATCAGCTCTCCAGACTGACATCTACTCTTTATTCTATTTGTCATTTAAAATGAATGAACCATCTTATGTAAAGCCCAAAAGATATGATCTCTTCCCATTTGGTTTTATTTTTTGCCCCTGCTAACTATAAATCTGTAACGAGATAATGACTTAGAAGTTTTTTTCCTAGCAATCCAAGAAGGTCTTTACCACTTAAATCTTTACGTCAAGAATTTCTAGTTTGCTACATAAGAAGAAATTATGGATGACACCCTAAATTTAGCCTTTTAATATACTATTTTCCAAAAATGTCTCTGTGCTTGCATTTTAGATGATGAAATCCTCCTTACAGGACTGCTCTGTCAAATATTTTTTAAATATATTATTTTTATTGATCTTGCTTTTTGGATTTGATAAAGCATTTATATCATCTCAAACTGTTACCATCAATATTTCAGTATGCTACTGAAAATTAGTAAATGAAATCTAATTCTTGTCCACAAGAGTCACCTTTTAGTTAGTTGCCACCACTACTTACACACAGTGAAGAGATGCTTCTTGTCTTCCTTCTTTTTTTTGACTCTTTCAGTATAACTGAATAATATTACTTTTTCTTAAATTTCTTAACATTTTTCAAGGAAGTGTAAAACGTTTCAGTTTCCCACTAGGCAAACACCACACAAGCACCGCCGCTCTCTACCTGCGTAGCGCTCATCCCTGCTGGTGTATTTCTTTCTTCCTGGGAACCTGTCTTCATTTCCTCCAATATACTTTCATACTACATTTTATACTTAGACTTCTGTTCTTCCAAAATTTTCTATTTGTATTTATTATCCTTTAAAGCGTTTTCTTATCACTAGATAAAATTTACAGTGTAGAGAGAATAAACTACTTTATTCATGTAAAATCAGCTGTCATCCTGATATTTGCAGTAAAAAACTGTTATTCTGACTCTAGCTTTATCTCATGGTTTCGGAACTGAAATGCTGTCCGGCTTATATTAAATGTCCACTAAATATTTGTTGCTTTATACAGATAATCACATATTAAAAATAAAAATTTCACGTTAATATTGCTAAAACCATGACTGTGATACATCAAACCAGAAAGAGAAAATTCTTATATTCTAGACAACATTTTGCTATAAAGTTGGAAAGTAAAGACCTACACATAAAAACGTTCTGGTTTTGCCAGTCCCTATAATACATTCCAAGTTGGTGGCCAAGGTATGAAGTTTCTCTCAGACTGTGGTTTGAATGAGGGTGAGTGATTAGAATGCCCTCATGGCGCAGTGGTTAAGCACTCGGCTGCTAATCGAAGAGTCAGCAATTTGAGCCCACCAGCTGCTCTGTGGGAGAAAGAAGCGGCAGTCTGCTTCCGTAAGATTATAGTCTTGGAAACCCTATGGGGGGACTCTATTCTGTCACATGGGGTCTCTATGAGTCAGAATTGGCTGGACAGTAATAGGTTTGGTTTTAGTTTGAATAAGGTCTTTTAAAAAGTTAAACAGCTGAATTCCTGACTATCTCCCAAGTATAGCTCCCAAAGGTCACTGGGCTACTCAGGACTACTGCCAGAAATTAGCAATGGAACCAGTCATAATTCTGGTATGATAGGATAAAGTCTACAGAAAAATAGGATTTGATAAGATTTCCTTTTAGAATGTATCTGTCTTGAATATCCTGTTAAATAAGCAATTTAAAATATTCTCGCTGCCTTTTAGATACCAGGGCTCTGACAGGTAAAGGAAATACAGAGCTGACATTGAGTAATAGCTGTACAGAACACTAAAATATATATTGATTTAGAGCCTTTGAAAGAATGCGTGATATGAAACAAGGTTAACAATTAACTTCACAGCTTGAAGTCCTTGAAAAATCTCAAAATAAGAACATCTGAACTCATGGCAAGCATTTTTCTGTTTTTTATTTAACTTAGAATAATAATGAGGAAAGTTTTACACCCTTTCCAACAACTAGAAAATAATCTACATCCATACATAATAATACCAGAATGCTGACACAGGGAAGATCAAACTAAATATAAACCCTTCTCCTCAAAAAAAAAAAAAGAAAAAAAGAAAAAAATTTCATAATTTTATAACCATTCATTTAGAAGATCAAATTCCTTATTTGGGCAAGGAAATGATTTTGCTAAGGTATTCTTCAGACCAAACTTGGTATCAGAATCCACTGGATAAAGGGTATCTAATCAGATGGTGTTGTGAACACACTGGAAACCTAGCAGCAGAGACCGTGCAGACTGCCGGACGCTGACTCTGCCCTCCCACAGAGGAAGCCTGCCCGTGCTAAGTTGCTTCAGTGTGGTGTACTGTCTCTTCCTCCAATCCACTGTTGTTGCTGGCTGCTGTCGAGCTGACTCAATCCCCGCACAATGGAAAAAAATGCTACCTGGTCCTGTGCCATCCCAGTAACTGATTGCAAATTAGACTGTTGTGATCCATAGGGTTTTCATTGGCTGATTTTCTGAAGTAGATCAACAGGCCGTTCTTCCTAGTACACCTTAGTCTGGGAGCTCTGCTAAAACCTGTTCAGCATCACAGAAACACACAAGCCTTACTGACAGATGGGTGGTTGCTGTGCCTGAGGTGTACTGGCCAGAAATGGAGCCTAGGTCTCCCACATAAACCGTCCCCCCTCAAAAAAGCAAACAAACAAACCCACTGTTGTCGAGTTGATTCCAACTCATAGCAACCCTATATGACAGAGTAGAACTATAGTGTTTCCAAGGAGCAGCTGGTGGATTTAAACTGCTAACCTTTCGGTTAGCAGCCAAGCTCTTAACCACTGTACCACCAGGGTCTCCCACATGGAAGGTAAGAATTCTACCACTGATCCACCACTGCCCCCATTTCAATCCATTACTAACTGCAAATGCCTCAACAACAATGTACGTTCACTTAAAATGCTGACATGTTATTTTATTATAATCACAACTGCTCTTGCTCTTCACTATGAGAAATTTACATCCTATAAGAGTGGTTTCCACACTTGTCATAAAGCATTCAGGGTCTGGCCTATGCATTTAACAAATCTCAGAGGCAGAAGAGAAGAGGAACAGCCAAGTACTAGACACAGGACTTGCTCACTGCCTTCAGCAGTGTAAGAGGTCAGCATGGAGATCTACTTGATAGATACCACCATTTCAGATTACCCAGAGGCAATGGTCACAAAACTCTGGGAAACAGAATGTGCCACCCATCAAACACTTACTCACACATGACCCAGCTGGTGGTGCCCCAACCTGGTCTGTCAGAGCAAAATCCTCTCCATGCGAACAGGGCCAATCTTATTTGCAAAATCAGGAACACTGTCTTTGGTTCTTGAAGTTCCATATTAGTGGTTTGGCCCTATTAGTTGTCCTGCTGCATCCTGCTAACTCTTTCTAAAGCTGATCCGGTCAAATTATCAGTGGTTATAAGCACCGGCTCTGTGGCCAAACAGAGATAAGTGTAACTGCAGTCCCAGTTAGCAATGTATGACCTGGAATACATATGTATGTACTGTCTCAGAGCCACAGTTTCCTCATCTGTAAATGGGGACAGTGTTAGTACCTGCTTCATAGTTGTTTTGGGGACCAACTGAGGAGTGCTTGGCACAGTACCAGGACCATGGTCCCTACTCAATATTAATCCCCAACTACATATCATAAGTGTGAATAAATCCTACATGGTAGTTCCAGAATTTATTTTTTAATTAATTTCAGGTGATTTCAACTGAATTATACTTGCATCATTTTTGTGTATATAGAAAATATATATGTTGCTATTTTTGCCAGTACAGTATTTAATTTGTCTGGAAATATTTTAAGTATACTATTACCAACTACCTCCCTCACACAAAACAACCTTTATTCTGTTCTATTGTCATTTTGGAGCCCTGGTGGTGCAGTGGTTAGGAACTCAGCTGCCAACCAAAAGGTCAGCAGTTCGAATATACCAGCCGCTCCTTGGAAACCCTTTGAAGCAGTTCTACTCTGTCCTATAGGGTCGCAATGAGTCAGAAACAACTTGACGGCAACAGGTTTGGTATCTCATTTACTGTAATTTTATACAAGTACCTCAACTGATAGGACATACATTGGTAGCGTAAATGGTTAAGTGCTGGACTACTGAAGGAAAGGTTGATGGTTCAAACCTACCCAGATGCTCCTTGGAAGTAAGATCTGGCAATCTGCTTCTGAAAGGTCACAGTCTTGAAAACCCTGTGGGGTCACCATGAGTCTGAATCAACTCAGTGGCAATTAACAACAATGACAATGTAAAAGTTATTTACTTTTCCTCTAAATTGTGTAGTCCCAAAAACAAAACAGTCTCATTTACAAAACAATTACTTACAGCAAGAAAAGTCACTTTAGTGAAAGTTTCTGAACTACCTTATTACAAGCTTCCGAACTACCTTACTAAAAAAAAAAAAAAAAAAAAAAAAAAAAAAAAAAAAAAAATCAAGTCCTAAGCTAAAATACATAATACAAGAAATTAGCAACAGACTACAATTTATTCAAGATTATTCCTATATTCAAGGTAGGTAACAAAATCAAGAACGTGTTCCCTTAATTCAAATAATTATTTTTTTGTGTGCCTTAAAAAAAAAAAAAAAAACAAAGTTGAAAGCTATGAATAATAGCAATTTATCAAACTTCTAGAAAACTAAGTGAAAGCATAGCCATGTTACAAGGTAACTGTGTTAATCTGAGAAGTCACTGTCTGAAATAACACTGATTTGTACTCCATGCAATGAAGTCCCCTTCAAAAAAGCTGTAAGATTAACACATATTTCTCTTTAACATTTTACTATGGATAATCAAAAATTTAATTTAATATTAGAATACCTGCACCTTCTTTCTAGCTCAAAAATTCTTTTTAGAGTTCCCCAATGAAATAAAAATACATTAATTTGTAACAGTTAATCAACTGCTAATGAAATAAGCATTCTCATATTACTGAAATATTGACAAAAATATGAAATATCTAAAAATCTATTTAAGCATATCTACAAAGAAGATGAAAACTATGAAAAAACAAAGAAGAGAGGAGTATCCTTGCATTTAACCTGATTTTAGATATTCCACAAAATGTGTTTCTCTTTAACAAGATACGTAGTAAAATCAACTTTACTGGAACTCAGCCAATTTTTAAGACATATCAATATAATAAGAAAAGAAAAATTTGTAGAAAAATTATTAAAACAGAATGAATTGACAAGTACATTTAAATAAGAAAAGAAGTATTCTCCTGAATAAAGTACAAACTTCAGAGTCCTAACTGTGAGCCCTCACAATCAGGCCCCAGCTTAATGTCTAGTTCCCGAAATCCTCGTCCTAAATCTCTCTATGTACCCTATACTCCAGAGACTAAATAAACAGACACTTCTTGTGTTTCTGGGCTCTGAGCCATTATCTATGTCATTCTCTCAATCTAGAATGCCTTCTCCTGCCATTTTCTTCCAGTCAAAATCCCTGCCCAACCTTTAAGGCCATGAGTAAGTGCCAGCAACTTTGCACAACTTCCCTGCTCTTCCAAGACAGACAGCCTCTTTCTTTCCCAGCCTCTCACTGTCTGCACTATCCTACACTACCTAACGCATGCCTACCCTCCTCTACTAGAACACAACCTCAATAAACACAGGGATTAGATCCACTCATCTTCACTTCACTACATTCCCTGGCAGAGACACCTGCACAAAGCATCCATAGATGTATCCTGATGGAACTTTAACAATGGCAGCTGATGGTGTCCACCTTCCCAGGCCAGCACCCCTCCCCCTCTCCACATCTCCATAAACCCCAGGATACACATGGTCTGTGGCCCAATGGGAACTAGAAAAAGTTTTATTTGTTATTTTGGAATCAACTCATTTCATCCAGAAACATAGCAAGGACAGAAAACAATGGGTAATTTGTTCAATTTGATACTCTGCTTGAAGCAGAGAGATTCACACAAAGATCCTTAATACGAGTTGGTGGGGGGGTGGAGAATGGAACAAGACAGGACTGGGCAGATCTATGATGAGCTTAGGAAAACCAAAAGTATCTTATTGGACTCAAATCCTTCTTAAATCAATTACCAAAACACTGACTTATTTAACCATCTATTATTGTTTACTGTACTGTTTTTTATTTTTATTTATATTAGGATATTGTACATCTATTTCTTAAAATTAGTTTGAAAGATGAAAAGTAGTATTTTTACTGTCAACTTATTTATCAGTGTTCCAGCATCACTTAAGATGTTACCACATTTCTGGGAATTGACCCAAAAAAGCATATTATTCACAGTGATTCCTTAAGATCTATCAAAGATTCTAGATGGGAAAAAAAACAGAAAGAAGTAATATTGCATTTTGTCTCATTACTCACAACAGTAAAAGAGAACAATGTCTAATTAGAATCTCTGTTTCCTTTCTCCACACTGAGACATTATACCTTTCATAATCACATAATCATTGAAACCAAATGATTTCATTCTTAAGAAAACTGGATTGTTTTTAATGATCATTTTCTTTATGACTTCAGCCTGCTCAGCAATGACCCAACCAATTAAAAAAGCACATGTGCCTATAAAAATGGAAGATGTAAGAAACGGAAGGGGTTCTGAATCAGCTGTCCATTTCATTTTATGCATAGACATAAGTGACCAGTAGAATGAATGTTCTTATTAGTGGCTATTACTCTAAATAAGCATAAGACCAACTACACATAAAATATAACTTCACAATACTGGGAATTTTGTGTTTTAAAATTCTAAATATAAAAAATTTAATTGATACTAAAGGCAATGATTACAGTCAGGTTTGCACTTTCTAATATGTAAATCAGAAAGACATCTTCTTTGTTCTATAATATAACATGAGTTCAGATAACACCTGGATATATTTAATTTAGACCAGCACTATCTGGTACCGTAGCCACTAGCCACAATTACAACAAAATAAAATTTAAAAATCAATTGCTCAGTTGCACTACCCACATTTCAAGGGCTCAACAGCCACATGTTTCTAGTGGCTACCATGTTGGATAGCACAGAATGACCATTCCCATCAATGCAGAAAGATATATTGGACAATGCTGTTAGATAATCATAATAAAAATTGTTTATGAATGAATGAATCATTGAATAAGTGAGTTAGTTAATGAACAAGCAATTGTATTAAAAACGTAAGTTTCAACACTAAATGTGAAGGTAGTTCATAAATGCCTAGCTATCTTTCATACAAGAAACTGTTCAATTGTCAACGTTCAAACCAGTTAACAAATATTACCTTTGCAAGTTTTAAAAGAGCCCTACACTTTCTAATTTTCTCAAAAATATCAAAACATGTAGGTATAATGTAGGATAATTCATAGCATTCAAACTACCTTAGAATTCTTTAAAATATTGCTATACATTACAATATCACATACTATACATCCACTAGAATGGTTAAAATTAAGAAGATGGACCAGAACACAAGTTGTGAAGATGTCAAGGAACTGGAACTCTCAGACATTGTTAGTGAAAGTGTAAAATGGTATAGCCACTTTGGAAAAATGACTGGCAGTTTTTTATAAGACTAAACACATATCTACCCCATGACCCAGCAATTCTACTCCTAGGCATTTACCTAAGAAAATGAAAACATGTCCACGAGAAAACTTGCAGTAGAATATTGATAGCAGCTTCATTATTAATAGCCAAAAACTGGACATCTAGGCTGTTTCCAGTTTTTGGCTATTAATAATAAAGCTGCTATGAATATTCTACTACAATTGAATATTACACAGCAATAAAAAATAACCAATTTGCACATAACATGAATAAATTTGAAACACATTATGATAGGTGAAAGGAGAAAATATTGTTCATATGAAGTTCTAGAATACACAAAACTAATCTATGATACAAACAAAACCCAGAAAAATGACTGCCTGTGGCAGAGTGTACAGGCAGGGAGTGACTGTTATTACTTGCCATCAGGTTGGCTCTGACTCACGGCGACCTTCTGTACAACAGAAAGAAACGCTGCCTGGTCCTGTGTCATCTTCATGATCACGTGTATGTTTGAGTCCATTGCTGCAGCTAGTGTGCCAATCTGTTGCGTTGGGTTTCCCGCATTCTCACTGACTTATTCTACTTTAACAAACATGATGTCTTCTAGGGAGTGGCTAGCGTGATGGAAATGTGCTATAGCTTTATGGCTATTTTTAGAAATAATTGGTTTTGCTTTTTAACCAAAATAAGGAACTGGCATAAAATAAGAAATTGCTAATTTAGTTTCCTCTTTACCAGCAAAGGCATAGCTAACTTAAAAATCAAAAACAGTAAACTGAGACCCTGAAATGTGGCAAAATGATCAAATTATTTACGTGGACACCTTAGAACAGATATCAGAGCAATCATCAAAGAGCGCTTTCTGCTTATTACCCTCTCATCATCCCCTGTTAATCAGCACTTACACAGGTCAAGTTCAATGAGGCACAAAAATTCTAGTCATGCTGCTGCACAGAATTTACAAACTGCAAATATGCTATGTCTTACACAGCATGAGGCTATCATGTTCAGAATTTGTCCTTAATAAGAATCTATGTACAGTGTTCTATATAATTTACCATCTACTGCAGTTCTTAAGCGATCAAGTAAAAAGACAGAATAAAAATTTCTTAATTTGCAAAATAATGAAAAAACTGTAAAGCATTTTTGGTACAACTGGAATAAAGAAAAATTCTGGTATATATGCATTCAAAAGAAACATATTAACTCATTCATTTTTCATCTAATTAATTCAGATCCTTGCTTAACTTTTTCTCCCCCTCAATATTCTTTTGGATTCAAGAAAGAAAGAAAAGAAAATTCTCCTCCATTTCCCTTAACATAAAACACAGTCCTCCTTTAAAGCCAAGAAGAAAAGAAAGCAGCAAAAGCCCAGAGCCTTTTGGAGGCTGAGGTTAAAAAAAAAAAAAGGAAAGAAAAAAAAAAAAAATTCTAGGACATAAGACCCTTGATTTTAGTAAATTCAAGAGAAAATATGAATTTGCTCAACTTTAAGATGTACACTGGGGATCTTCCATCCCAGGCATACCTGGCCATCCTTTTCTATATACCATCTCACACACATATATTTTACTTATAAAAATTTAAATGAACTTGAAATACATGTGTCAATGTGGATTTTGAACCAGGGGCCTCTTTGTGTCTGAACTTCCTTCTGCTGCTGGCAGTTCTACAGTGATGGTGGCAGCAGCACCTAGATCTCCCCATTTGGTAAGGCCTTGCTTCCTGTTCGCTTTTAAAGTCAGCTTCTGTGGGTCCCAGGCATTCCTTGGCTTGCAGCAGCATAATTCTAATCTCGCCTCAGTTCCCACACGGCACTCTTCCCTGTGTCTGTGTATCTTCTCTCTCTCTCTTTTTTTTAGAACAACCTATTTTATTTTTGTTGTTGTTGAGAATATACACAGCAGACTATGTATCAATTCAACAGTTTCTACATGTACACTCAGTGACACCGATCACACTCTTTGAGTTGTGCAACCATCCTCACTCTCCTTTTTTGAGTTGTTCCTCTTCCATTAACATAAACTCACTGCCCTGTAAGTTTCTAAGTTGTTGTTGTCAATTTGCTCCTATAAAGATGTATCTTAGAAGAGCACAATGCTCAAGGCAGACATTCTTTACTAATTAAGCTAAACTATTGTTTGGTTTTAAGAAGACTTCAGGGGATATTTTTTGTTGAAGTTTAAAGATTATCTTAGGGCAAAAGTTTCAGAGGTTCATCTAGCCTCCACTGGATTCCACTAGAATTTTAATTTCTGTTCTCCATTTCCTCCCTTTAGATCAGGATTTATATAAAGGATCTTTGATCTAAATATTCAGTAATGGTAGTTGGGCACCATCCATTTCTTCTGGTCTCAAGGAGGCAATTAGCTACACATTCCATTTCCTCCTATTCCTGACTCTCCTCCTTCTCCTTGCACTTTTAATTTCTTACAGGTAAGCCAATGAAATATTTGAACTTGCAATTCTTGAGGATGTGTGTTTGTTTTAATATTCAATGACATCTATAAATGTTTCTATAATTTAGGGGGGATTTAATATACATAAAAGAGCCCTGGTGGTACTGTGGTTAAGCACATGGCTGCTAACTGAAAGGTCGGGGTTTTGAACCCACCAGCTGCTCCACGGGAGAAAGATATGGCAGTCTGCTTCCATAAAGATTTACAGCTTTGGGAACCCTATGGGGCAGTTCCATTCTGTCCTATAGGGTCTCTGTGAGTCAGAATCAACTTGATGGCAGTGAGAGTAAGACATCAAGTTATATTCAGATACTAGAAGAGTTAGTTATTGTATTACATTACATGAGGTAAAAAGATAAAACTTGGCAAAGAGAAATGACAACTCTCTTTGAAGGACATTTTTCAACTTAAGATGGCTTCCTCTGTTGAATTCTCTCTTGGAACATTCATTTTTGAGGATGATTTCAAATCTTACTATACCAGTTAAACATGTATTACTGTCTACTACAAGGTAAAAATGAACAGTGAGCTAAGGAAATCAATCAGTTATTTTATATTCTTATTATACTTTATAATTTTTAACATAATTACCAAAAGTTTAATTCACAGGTTCTTCTGAGGATAAAATGAGATTATAGACTCTGAGAATGTGAGACGTGTGCATGACACACAGCGACTGGTAAAATATCTTTAATATCAAAATCACAAAAAAAATTATAAACTGTACTTTATGAATGCCACTATACACAGACCACAAAGCCAAATCTGACTGGGTCTTCACGAGCTCAGATTTATATTTAAATAATATGCATAACTATCTAAAAATATATTCCTTTATTTTATTTTATTTTTTTATTATTGTAGTTTAAGTGAAAGTTGACAATTCAAGTTAGTTTCTCATACAAAAATTTAAACATACATTGTTATGTGACCCCAATTGCTCTCCCTAAACCCTGACAACACACTCCTCCTTTCCACCCTGGATTTCCTGTGTCCGTTCAACCAGCTCCTGACCCTCTCTGCCTTGAGCTAAGCAGCACACTCTCCACAAGTATCATAAAAATGTATTCCTTTAATAGCTGATGCTAGCACTACATCAGGGTTGGGAAACATGTGGAAGAAGCTTCATGGGGGTGAAGGAGTAAGGACCCAAAGACAAAAGTCTCTTCTAAAGATGACAACAAAAGTGCTTTCTAAGGAAAGTGGGTCCTACTGAATGGAGGAACCTATTTTAATTAAGTTTGTGTATGGGTGAAAGAGCTAGTATAAAGCTAAGCTCTGCATCATGAAGGAAAAGGGTATTTGAAGATCCTCTAGAAAATGATGTAGGAGGAACCCAGAGGAGGCAGAGAGGCTGACACCTGCAAGGAGCTGATCAGAGGAAACACAAGGCCACGGGGCCCAGCAAGGAGTCTGGGAGAAGAGAACCATCTAAAGGGATTTTTAAGTTGTCAGCTAAGAGCTTTTTGACATACAACCTCTTTTCTCTATGTTTACTACAAAACATTTAAGAGAACTTACACTGTCTGGATTCTTTAGAAGAACACAAGACATGCTGAGTCCTGTGTCCAGGTGAACCTGAGAAGGGCATGTGCTGACACATGGGGAGAAGAGGCCAGTCTTTTTTTTGCCTAAACACCACAAATATAAACGTGTACAAACACATTAACAAAACTCATATTAAAATTTCCACTTTTACGCATTTTGGGGGAATTTTTCTGAAGAATAAACCTTCAAACATTTTGAATGTTAGAAAGATGTTAGCAAGTGTGTGTGTATATATATATATATATATATATATATATATATATATATGTGTATATATACATATACACATATATATACACACACACACACACACACACACACATATATATATATGAATCCCAAATACCCTAATCAGTCTGTTTTCTTAGTTGATATCCATCAGCATATCAAGTTGACATATTTCCTCTAAACAAAACATGATTAGTACCACCTTACCACACATTTACCATCAGAAAAAAAGGAAGAACACCATCATTTATTGCTACTATGTTCGGGGGGGAAAATATGTTAAATAGAAAACAAAAGTGATGACAACTTCTCAAAGCTCTAGGTTTAAAACTAATTATTTAATTAATAGGCATGTGTTGTGCAACTACTCCATAGTTATGAACAAAACACAATTTTGTCCTTAAGGAACCTACAATTTAGTAAGAATATACAAATGCACACGGTTAAAAGATTTAGTGTTTCTATGAGCTGGAGTGGACTTCAGAAATCTTCAAAGCACTTCTCTCATTTATACAGACCAGGACACTGAGACCTTGGAAGATGATGGGGACTGTCCAGGTTCACGGGGCAGAAGTAGCAACGTAGTACTTAAATTTAAATTATTTGACTCCTTCTCCATCTTCTAAGGAGCACTGGTGGTACAGTGGTTAAGCACATGGCTGCTAACTGAAAGGTCGGCAATTCGAACCCACCAGCTGCTCCACAGAAGAAGGATGGGCTCCTGTAAAGATTACAGCCTTGGAAACCCTACGGGGCAATTCTACTCTGTCCTACAGTGTTGGTATGAGCTGGAAACGACTCCACGGCAGCAGGTTTGATTTGGTTTTATCTTTTAAAAGGAACCCTAGTGGAGCAGTGGTTAAGTGCATGGCTGCTAATCAAAAGATCAGTGGTTTGAACCCACTAGTCGCTCCAGAGGAGAAAGACGTGGCCGTCTGCTTCCGTAAAGATTACAGCCTTGGAAACCCTATGGGACAGTTTTACTCTTATCAAGGTCACCAATGACCTTCACACTGGCCAATTCTCAGGTCTCACCTTATTTGACCTGCAACTGATGTATATGACCATTCCTTTCTTCTTGAAACATGGTCTTCACTTGCTTATGAGTTGGAATCGACTTGATGGCAATGGGTTTAGTTTGGTTTCGGTTTTCTTTATCTTTTATCATAGTAACTACAACTGGCAGAATGTGTTAAATGGACAATTAGATTGATAAGCAAAATGTGTCTAGGAAAATACCTGACATATCGTAGTCATTTAATAAATATATGTTGAATGAGTGATGAATGAACGAACAAAAATATAATGATATTCCAGGGTGGGGAGAGGGAATAGAATAGAGAATTAGAAAAGGAATCACAGGGCTTATAAAAATACTGTTTTTCCCCCTAAGAATTATAAGTGAAAATGATACTTTTTTTTCACCACAATTGATTAAAATTATGTTTACAAGGAAAAATAACAGAAAAGTTTTAGCTGTCTCCTAAGATAAATACTTATGGTAGAATTTAGAGTTTAGATTATTTCAAGCACATATACTTCAATCACTCCCCTTACCTATACTCTCAACTCTCTTGTGCCCCTCAGGCTACCCAGTGCTCACTGATTTCATCACACTTGTCTAGCAAAACCCCAACCCTGCTTAAACCCAATGGCCCCTCTACTCTACACCTGCATCCATGCAGCTGAACATGGCAAGATAAAACTTAACTATGATGATGGATCTCATCTTAAATTCATGACTGATGCATGCCAAGTGTAACTTTAATGCTGTAAAAAATCTCCCAGCCATCACAGTGCACCGCCCTTAGTCTATTTACCCTCACGTGGACCTAGACAACTATTCACAGCTTCCCCTTTAACTGAGAAAACAAACACAAGCAGAAGAGACCTCTCATAAATGGCTACCAGCACACTGCCCACTTGCACCTGGGCCCATATACTCTGCTTTCCCTCTTGGTTCTCTGGATGGACCAATGATGCTCCTAGCTAATGCTAATTGCTTCCCTTGTAGATCAGATCCTCACATCACATCCATGCCTGCTCAGGTACGTACTCCTCTTCAACATTCTTCTCTTTTTGGGTTCATTCTCATTAGCATACAAGCATGCTATTATTTCTTATAAAGAAATTTAAAAAGAGTAAAAAAAAAGAGAGAAACAACACTTTGACCCCACTTTCCCAGCCAGCTGCCACCCAGTTTCTCTGTTCTTCACAGCAAAACTAAGGACAGAATTCTCTATGCTTCCTGTCTCCAATTCCTCTCCTCCCACACTCTCATAAACCCACTTCCCACACATGGTCAGCCACTCCGAATCTGCTCTCATCAAGTCACCGGTGACCTCCACACTGGCCAATTTTCAGGTCTCACCTTATTTGACCTGCACCATCTGATCATTCTTTCCTTCTCGAAACATGTTCTTCACTTGCTTTCTAGACACTGAGTTTTTAGTTTCCTTTCTCACTCACAGGCTATACTTCTCAATCTTTTTGCCAGTTCCTCCTTATCTTTCCAACATGTTGGATTGTTCTTGAATGTTTTCTCCACTCCCTTGGTGAGCTCATCCACCTCTATTCTTATGACTCCCAAATTTCTATCCCCAAACCAAACCTCTCCCCACACATTCTTAAATCCAACTATCCAATCAACATATCTACTTACATGTCTATCTAACAGGCAACTCAAACCTAACATATCCCAAAACCGTACTTCTCCCCTCCAAATCTGCAGCAGTCTTCCCCCCACTTCAGTTAATGATAACTCCATTCTTCCAGCTGCTCAAGCCCAAGCCTTGATGTCATCTTTGACTTTTTCTCACTGACAGCCACATCCAATCCATCAGAAAATCCAATCAACTCTATCTTCAAAATATTTCCAGAGTTTGGTCACTTCTCACACCTCCACAACACCTCTGTAGCCAAAGCAAGCCCCAAATGAATTGGTACAACAGTGTCCTAATAGATTTCCATACTCTGCCCTTGCCAGAGTAAACTTGTGACACCTGAGTCAGTCATTTACTTGTTCAAAAGTTCCCAATGGCTTCCCATCTTACTCAAATAATAGCCAATGTTCTGACAATGGCTTAAAAGGGCCTACATGATAAGGCTCTATGAACCATCGTCAATTACACTGCCGACTCACTTAGTCTGCTCCAGCCACGCCAGCCTCTGATGATCATGGAATGAGCCAGGCACTACTGCCTAGGGCTTTTGCACCTGCTATTCACTTTGCCTGGGTCGCTCCTCCCCCTGATGTCTGCATCACTGTCTCCTTTACCTCCTTCAGAAAGTTGCTCAAATGTCAACTTCTCAGTGAGACCTCTACTTACAGCTATTTTTCTAAAACAGTACATATGCACTTGTACACATGAGCACCAAAAAAACCTCCAAAAAACAAACTCGTGGCCGTGAGTCAATACCGACTCATAGCGACCCTACAAAACAGAGTAGAACTGCCTGTAGGGTTTCCAAGGAGCGGCTGGTGGATTCGAATTGCCTACCTTTTGGTTAGCAGCCAAGCTCTTAATTCCTATTTCTCCGTTCTCTTTTTCTTTTAACAACATTTTTTATCATTTAACATACTGTATGTGGGTTTTTGTTGTTGTTCTTGTTTATCCTATAGTTGTGTCCTGGAGATAGCGTGTGTCCATGCATAAAAGCCAATTGTTCAGTTTACAAGAATTCTGCAAATTGGTTGTTAAACTACAGTCATTATTAAAAAGTATATTATATGAACTGACAATTATATAAAAAACCAAGGTAATACATACTCAAAACTAATCACTTACTAATTATATTACTACATTTTACTACTCCACGCTCTTCAGATTATTTACATCTATTCTGTCAGTATGTTAAAAATACTATATAATGGTACACTTTTGGCACCTCTTCCAAGTTCTGCATTCAGTGAAATCACACTGGTAGCTTGAAATTGGCCATGGTAGGAGTATTTGACCATGGAAATCAGCAAACACACTAAAAATCATGGCCTTTTCCTTCTCAGAGGGCAAGTTGTTAGACATTTACCGTTACTAGCACTGATTGTCTTATTCTACTAGAACATAGGCTCCCTAAGGGCATGGATATTGGTCTATACTGTTTAATGCTATATCCCAGTGCCTAGTACAGTGCCTGGCACACAGAAAGCACTAAAATAAAGAATGAATAAATGATTTTTTCAGAAAATCACTTGCAAAAATATAATGAGAAGAAAGAAACTGTAAGACATCATCATAGACAGTTTTACATGGTACTTTCCCTATTTTTAAATGATGCCACATTAATTCAACTAAATGTCTCATAAAATAGTGATGACTCAACTTAGCTACAACTGGCATTTGTCCAAATGATCAGGCTTTCTCAATTGATATATTCTCGCTTCAGAGTTACGTTTATTACTGCATTGTAGCCAATATATAAAAAGGGTTTTTTTAAAAAGCTTATGTCCTTAGTTAAAGATCAGTAGTACAATTAAATATTACCAAAGAAAAAAATATATATATATTTTTACTTTTAGAATGATTCACCTTTGAACTACTGGAAACTGTAAACATAGACAATAAATGCATCATTAACTCTCAACAAATAGTAAATGGTCCTCTTCATTACTTGTTTAAATGACCCAGGATTCTATTTTATTACCAACTGCAGGGAATAAGCCGTAACAAAATGAAATAAAACATGATGGATAATTTACCAGAGAAAAGGAATGTTTCAGTATTTAGAAAGCCCTCAGGCTACAGTTCAATAAGGTTTATCTTGTATTAATCAGATCTATTGCAATCTATTAAAAAAGAAAGACCACAAAACATGACCACTTTTAACATCCTTAATCCTGAAAAACTTCAAATTTTAAACAAGTCCATTTTACTCAATGCAAATTTAATGTATAAAAATATTTTTAAAGTATCAAATGTATTATGTTTGTGAGAAAATTTACCTAGTGGATAACAATAATACACTTTAGTATGGTTTCTACTAGATCACTTACTGACTGAAAAATCTTCTGATTAATATTTTATAAACTAAAGAGAACAAATAAAACAGTGTGATTTGTAAATTTACAACTAAAGAGAAGTAATATAACAGAGTTATTTTAAATTTAAAATTGGCACAAATGGTTAAGCACTCGGCTATTAACTGAAAGGTTAATAATTTGAACTTACCCAGGGGTGCCTCAAAAGAAAGACCTGGTGCTCCGCACCCAAAAAGGCACATCCATGAAAACCCTATGGAGCACAGTTCTACTTGGAAACACTCAGGGTAACCATAAGTCAGAATTGACTCGATACCAACTGGTTATTGTATATTTAATAAAATGCTAACATTTTTTTATATCGTAGGGCAATCCTGAAAGGTAGTTATTACTGGCCCATTTTAAAAATGAAGGAAAGGCAAACTTAAATGGCTTACACAGTAAGTAAGGTAGGAAAACGGATTCCAGGTTTTGACTCTGAGTTCTCTGCTCTTTCCATATCTAACTCACTGAATGTTCAAATATTCTTCAGATAACATTTAAAAAATTTTATTTGCTTAGAAGTTTGCTTTGACCTCACCTACTATGGCCCAGCCTTCCCCTTCCTGGATGTATTCTGTCTCACAAAAATGGCAAACACACCCCAAGCAAAGCAATTCTCTTGCTAAACTCAACTTTAATTAAAAAGACTTAGACTCCCAAATTGTTAGTAGCTATTATGGCAAACCTTTCTTGCTAGCACAAACTTGTAGGTTTTATGAAATTGGCTAATATAATCTATGTTGTACATTTTTTTCTAGGAGGAAAGCAGCTGATGGAAAGATCTCATTTAGAGAAGCAGCAAACACTGCAACTTCTACTTGAAAGAAATGGTATATTTTATTATTAGTGCTAGTGTATCGTACTGCAGTCCCGTACATGCCTGGGGAATCACAAACACTACTGAGAGCAACAAGACTGAATTCAGTTAATAAAACAAACAACGAACAGACTGTATGGGGGAAACATCTTCAAAAGTAATGTGATCACACAGTTGGAGGTGGAAAGGAGCAAGAAGAGCACGTCTGATGGACGTGAGGGAGATGAAGCCGCCACCTTTCCACGATTCAACAAAAACCAGCACAGTTTCAGATACCGAGTACACTCTTCTGAGCAGAGAATTTAACTCGGTCTTTTTTTTTTTAAAGTTCCATGAAAAATATTATTCTTTCATACATATAACCATGTTTAAAGTATGAGACCTCTGTACATTTAAGGGTTTTATTCAGTATCAATCACAAAAAAAGAGTTGTGCATTTACTATGCAGATAATTTCACAGATGTTTTCATATTAAATGGCCTATTTGGCATGAAATTATATTTTATATGTTAAAATCTGCAGAATAAAAATTAAGTACGTAAAATGCTTTATTTAATACAATATTTTAATGAAATAGTGCAAACTTACTGCATTATTTGTCAATATTTTAAACATGGTCCTGATGTTATTAATCATCATTTGCAAATGGTTTTGTAATTTCCTAGAAAGGATACCTCCATTTTGAGGTGTTAATGTCTACCCAGGAACACTGGTGGCGCAATGGTTAAGCACTCAGCTGCTAACTAAAAGGGTGGCAGTTCAAACTCACCCAATGGCTCCACAGGAGAAAGATTTGGCAATCTGCTTCCATAAAGATTACAGCCCAGAAAACCCTATGGGGTAGTTCTACTCTGTTATACCAGGGTTGTTATGAGTCGAAACTGACTTGATGGCATCTAAAAACAATAACATCTACCCTGGTTCTGGAGTGAAAACTAAATATCTGACTTCCTAATAATCCAGAAGCTCTTAAAAGAAAAATTAAAATCCAAAGTCTCCCATTACAACTCCTATATCACAAGTGCAAACTCTATACGGTTTCTATTATCAGGACAAATGACCATATAATACTCTCATAACTAAGAAAACATACTCCAAATGACTACTCAAGCACCGTTAATTAACGTGGTAAACAATGTATTTTATACCATGAGTTTATAATGTAAAATCTCTACCATGTAAAATCTTAATGCTGAAAACAGTGTTCTGCAAACAATATAAAATAAATGCCAATTATCTACTTTTAATGCACAACACTTTCGATTATCTATAATCCAGACACAGAGAAGTTTTAAATAACCAATGTTCTGATGGTATCAAAGTGGCTATGAGAACTTACCTTCAAAAAGCAGCTTTTGCAGTATGTAACAGGACCAGAATAGCGTGGGCCAGTGCTACCATTCTGACTGCATCAGGGTTCTCTATCCAGTCGCTTTGATCTGCCAATAACTCACAAAGCCCGCAGTCTCTTCCCAGGATTGCAAGATCCAGTGTCTATTCAGACACTGAGTCCATGGCAAACCACAGGCACTCTTGATGGCCTGAAGCTGCCGCTACGCCGCGCCCACCTGTCATGCAAAGTGATCTGCAGAGTCACCTCCCAGCTACCATGTTTAGCTTGTGTTAGTATTCCCCACTACCCAATACCTAAGTAAAACTTTAGAAAGATAAAAAATGGATGCATCTGGAAAACCTGGGCTCCCTGCTCTCTATCTAAACAATAAGTGATTTCTTTTCACAATGATGTGCTAAGATTTCAAGATCCTATAACATCTTCTGAATATTTTTCTTGATGTAGCTTATAAAAACGTTTTGCTTTGGCATAACTCTGAAAAAAAATTTTTTAGACTCTTCAATTAACCAAAACACTTCATTCAGCAAATATTTTAAAGAAGTGGAAGTATTTATGAACAACAGAATAAAATAGTGTTTGCCTTAACTTGTTTTACATGTCCCAGTCTAAGGCCTTCAGTATTCTGTCTGAAAATGGACTTACAGGAAACCCTCCAATCATTACACAAAGCCACCTCTAGGGACCTTACAAGTCTTAGAGTTTCATATGTTATCATATACACATCAACCTAAATTTTGTACCATAAATACCTAAAATTCATGGCAAAATGCAGAGTCTCTACAATGTTGGTAGTTATGTAATACATTTCTTAAAACAGTTTTGTAATATGCATCAAAAATCTTCCAAAAATTCTTACTCTTGAAATTCTTCTAGGAATTCATCTTAGAGTCAGAATTCAGACAATGATTTATATACAAAATGTACATTACAGTAGTTCTATAAGGAAAAAAAAAAAAAAACACCAACCTGAAATGACCATTCAAAAAAGTTAAGCACGTCATGATACATGATATAATAATTTTTCCAAGCATTAAAAGTATTTCCTGTATTGAGAATGTTTATATATCTACTAACTGAAAAAAGCAGAAAACAACTGTAATATAAAACATGATCTCACTTATATACAGTACATATGTGCTAGTGCAGACACACACACACACACACACACACACACACACACACACACACACACACAACTGGAAGAAAATTACATAAAATAGCCATAGTGGTTATCTTTGGTGGGACTGAATAATTTGAGCTTGCTTATCTAGTTTTATATATATAGTTATTTATTACATAAAATAATTTTGAAAATTAAACGTTTATAGTTAGCATGTATTACTTTGTTCCTTATGTATTTTTTAAAAGGGAAAAATAATTACAACTCACCTTAGATTATTTACTTTTTTGGAAGCCACAACCCATGCGAATGTAGTTTTAACTTCAAATTTCTATAAGGCAATGATTTAATTCAAGTGCCAAATCTTCTAGAATTTGAAAGAAAAATACTATTCCATACATTTTTACAAATGGAATGGGACAGAGCTATTGGTATAAAGTGTTATTTAAAATTTTGAGAGATAAGAATAAATAGCTATCTGTAAAAGGAAATTTTTATAATTAGTCAAACTTATGCTTAGAATTACATAGAGGTTTTTGATCTCTTTACAGTTGTGGTTCCAATTTGATACTATATATTTATACTTTCCATTACTTTAAGAAAACATGCATTTTGGATTTCAACATTCCAGTTAAAAATCAAATGTTCTTTATTAGTATTTTTGAAAAGAAAATCATTGCCTTATTAATACTTAGAAATTTATTGACCTATGACACTAGAAATTCAACCTATATATTGAAAAAATTCTCGTAAAAGACACAGTTATTAGAGGAAACAGAGTTATTAAGGGAAAAATATAACTTCAAAAATTTCAGTTACAAAAATTAAGACAATAGTTTTTTATTAGTTTTCTTCATAACTGCAGTACCATAACTAACTATAACTAAGGCAGGTTGCTTTGTAACTATTTTTGTGCAACTCATGAAAAGGTTAGATGCTACCTTTAAAAAAAAATACAAATGGCATGGTTATAATGAAGATGCAGAGAGACAATCTGAGGATTTGAACATGATTAAACAGAGAAATAAGCCAAAAATGACCTCAAAGAGAACAGTATTTAGTTTTTGTTTTCCTTGAAAAATACATCATAAATCATTTAGGCATTATTTTAAATATATGTACAAATGAAGGATAAGTATTTTGGTAAAAAAACGAGAAGACGATAGATCTGTAGGGAAATTAAAAAAAAAAAACTGAATTAAGTCTAACTCATTTTTTAATAAGTCTTTAATCCCAAGATTTCTTTAAACATTGTATAATTTTTAAAAGGTACGCATCTACTTGTATTTCACAAATTTCTTACCTCCAACCTTTACATAGTTCTAACAAGAACAAATCTAAATCCCAGTGCAGAACAACAACCAGCCTGTGAGACCATCACTCATCACCACCACATTATCTGCCTATAATGTTCCATTATTAACCAGAGAAAATAAGATAATTCTGAGAAAGATTAACCAGTAAACCAGCTGCCCTTGAGTTGATTCCAACTATGGTGACCCCATGTGTGTCAAAGTAGAACTGTGCTCCATAAGGTTTCCAATGGTTGATTTTTGGGAGTAGATCACCAGACCTCTCTTCCAAGGTACCTCTGGGTAGATTTGAACCTCTTTAACCTTTCAGTTAGCAGCCAAGTATGTTAATCATTTGTACTACCCACAGACTCCTGAGAAAAATGAAAACCCACCAAATCCGCTGCTGTCGAGTCTATTCCGACCCATAGTGAGCGTACAGGACAGAGAACTGCCTCATAAGGTTTCCAAGGAGCAGCTCGTGGATTTGAACTTTCGACTTTTTGGTCGCCAGGGCTAGAGTCACTGAGTTGGAATCGACTTGATTGCAACAACTTTGAGAAAGATTAGCCATCTTTAATTTGATAAATAACCATCTTACCTGTCTTAACTACTATTGTAGACATCTTTTTCTGTTTTCCCCCACAAGCCAGCAAATTAAAAACACAGCAGGACATGGTGACAAAATGTCACAAAATTTTATGACAAAATTCAAATTCTATATTAAAAATTATGTGGACATGGGAAAGAAAACCAGTATCACATTGCAGGGAGATCTAGGGGTTACTGGATCATTTGTCTAAACATAAATTTACCAAAATACATTCTCATCAATCATCAGGAGGTCTGCTGCTGCCACCAGGCAAGGAGCGGAGAGGTATGTGTGCATAAGTGAGGAGAGGCTACAATAATGAATACAAAATTTCTCCACACGAAGATCTCTCACCTCTGCTACCAAATAGTTTTGCAACCTTGAGGAAGACAGTGTCTTGAGTCTTGGTATCCTCAATCTGTAAAATGATGTCCTCCTTATATAACATATTATGATTCACCAAAATTAGTGGAGGTGGGAAAATAAGCTGACCAAGTAACAAAAGTTGTAAGGCAGCCTTTACATGTATATGTTGTGTGTGTTTTAACTTCTCTTCTTTATCTCTAGTGACATTGTTTTTGCCTCCTCTCTACTGAGATTTCACCACATCCAGGTTGTGTTGTAGAGATGGGTAGACTTAGGGTTAGCACTAAAGGAATGACATGCAATATGCAGTAACTCTGCATGACATCTGGGTATTCTTTAATGACAGGAGAGATGTTTCACACATGTGATTATCATCTATCACGTGTGCTAAAGCATAGAAATGGCAAGATCAACACAGGTCTAAACAACAGACAATTTATTCACCAGGAGAGAAAACCTAGACTTTTACTATTATTGCTAAGAAAGCAAGCTGGTAGCAAATGGTAAAGGAAGTTTTTCCCAACTGCCACTAACAAAAACCACATACCCACCTTACCTATGTAACTGCAAGATCAGAGCATGCAACTGATTATAGTTTAACATATTCAGACATGAATCCTTATAGTAGTAGACAGTTTAGCTAAGATCTTGCTTTATTTTGTCCATTAAGTAGGAGACACAAATACTAGTTTATGCAAATTTATCAAGATTCTTTAGGATTTAGTTATGTTTTATTTTGTTCAGTGAATCATACCATTGTCAACAAGTATGATCGTCAAAAATATACTTAATAACTAATTTGTAATTCAGTTAAATGTGAACTCCAACCAGTAAGACCACTGGGCCCAGACTGTGCTGCAAAATGTAGATACTTGGCTAAGCACCTATATTGGTTTCAAAAAAAATATTTTCTTCAAAGTATATTTTAAAAACTGCTTGTCACAGTTAATACACCAAGATGAGACAGTTCTTTAGAAAAAGAAAGAAGGTTGCAACAACTAGAGGTGTTTCTGGCAAGCGTTTTATTATTATCCATTATTTTTATTGTTTTAGTATGCAAACTGTTAATCTTTGAAAGACCTGACTTTCTCGGGTTTCTTTTTTTAGGGCTTGAAGTATTTTGACTCCAATTGTTTATGTAACATACAGAGTTCAACAATACATTAAGGACATGGACTTTGTGACTGCAAAGCTTCACCATTAGTACCAATGTCTGGCTTTCATAGAGTAATGCTAAGTAATTCATTATCTATGCTTAAGACTAAAAACAAATATTGTTAATTTTTTCTAAAAATAAGGTCTGCTTTGAAAATTCATAGAAAAGCAAGAATGATGCGCAAAGTAAAGTTCAGTAATAGCAAAGTAAGATTTACTACATTTGGTATTTAGTACTTATTAAAAATACATTTATAAAACATAAATGGATCTAAAATACTACTTTCAATACTTTTTTTTTTTTTTACAGATACATCATCTAAGACAAGTCCATGAATAAGAATTGTTTTTGTTTGATAATTCAGTTCTAGACCTAGATTTTCAGGTCTGCACAAGGAGAAGCTACACAACAGGAAGAAATAAAAATTAAATTGGAAAAGATGTAAGAGGAGTTAGGATAATAATCTTCAACAATCAGTGTAGTGCAACAGGAATATAAATAAAACTCTCTTATTTTCTCAGTTCTAGTCATGGTCAATGATAAAGCGCATATTGATTTCACAAGATAAAGACACCTATATTACATGTGCTTACTAACTGAAAGAAACATCTCCACTTTTGAAACTTTAAAAAGTGAGGAAAGAAAAGTACTTTAAAATAAAGGATATATATAGCTAACTTCACTGAAGTATGTGCTATTTCAAATTCAAGTTCGACCTTGTTCAACCCGAATCTAAAAAACACCCTAATCAAAGATATTCCCATCTACTCTTCAAATCCACCACAGTGGTTCTGAGAGCAGAGGGAACCCTGGAGACAAAGACGCGTCTATAATTTGGACTGCCTCCAATGCCCTACAGTGATAGTTTCTGGAAAGCCCATTCTTCTCCAGTTACCAGCCGATAACATCAGTGCACTGGATCTCCCAAAGACCCTTCTGCAATGCCAGTGTGACATCCTCTCGGTTTTTTACCTAAGGAGACGACAGCAAGAAGAGTGATGGGGTAGAAGTGGATGTGCCTGGGTAAGGGCAGAGTGTGGGTGCTCAGACTGTTACAGAAGTCAAATACAGTTTATGGTCTGGGCTATTATTTGATTAAGTTTGCTAGCATTTTTTTTTTTTTTGAGGTTTTTTTGCATCTATATTTGTAAGGGATATTGGTCTGCAGTTTTCTTATGGTGTCTTTGGCTTTGGTATCAGGGTGATGCTAGCTTGCTAGTATTTGAGATGTTACTATTACCAAATGGATATTAAACCTATTGTTCTCATCTATCAACACAGACTTAACTTCCTACACTTTACTTTATTCTGTTCCCTTTACGTTTGTCCTCTCACATGTGCACACTCTTAACTACATGCAGAACTACCCAGATTAGCCAGACAGCAGCGTGAACCCACATATTAATGGCAGCGTCTCCCCACTCCTAGACATAAAGCTTCTACCTCCTTGTGGGGGGTCTTGATCTTTGCAATTGTCCTTCTTGCCTTAACAGCGTATCTCAACTTGTCCATTTCCAGAGGCAACAGTGGGACCCCAGTAGCTACAGATATTTATTTCTACACTGGCCTCCTGCCAGGGCTCTGCCACTTACACTTCTACAGACAGGGTGTCATTTGCTGTAGAAACGACTGGAGTAGTGAGGAAAGATGGCAGCAGCTGTGGAAGGAATGAATCGTTCTACCTCCCTCTTTGCCTGCAGCAATGTAAGCCCATCATGGAAAGCGGAGAAGGGAAGGTAGAGGAGGAACCAGTATGGGGAGGAAAATGTGTCTAAGGTAAAGAGAAGCATTTGTGTGGCAGACCTGCTCTCCACCTGAATACTTCACAAATCCTTCTTGCAAGGTGGGCACATAATATGTTCCAAACAGAGAAAAGATCCAGAGCTGAAGCTCTGCCTTTGAAGCAGGCCCTAGCATCTTCGTCTTCCTCTGCTAAAGATACAGAGATGGTGACCAACTCTGAACAGTATAATGGGGATGCAAGTAGCTCAGAAAAGAAAGCCAACAAACAAAAAACAGACTTCTCCTGTGGAAAGCCCCCTAGTAAGTTAACAGCACCCAAGCTACTTATCCTCAATTTTCACAGTTATCTGCCCACCCAAGCCACATTCTCAAATGTGCACTGTCTTAGTTTCATAGTGCTGCTGTAACAGACAGGAATGCCACAAATGGGTGGCTTTATAGAACAGGAATTTGTTTTCTCATATTTCTTTTTGGAGGCTGAAAGTCCAAATCAAGGTTTCAGCCATGTTGATTCTTTGTAGGTAGTCCTGGGTATTCCTTGGAAATCCTCACAAGGCATCTGTCTTTCCCCAGTAAGTGCTTGTGTCTATCCTACTTTTGACATAACTCAGAAATGATTAGTTTTAGGATCCACCCTACACTAGTGTGACCTCAACTGAATGACTGATTACATTAGATTAGCTTACATTCATAGGTATATGGATTAGAATTACAACATGTATTTTGGGGGACACAATTCAATCTGTAACAAGCACTGTTAGTCAGCACTAAGTAGTAAAAGTGTATTGTTAATACAGAATTATGTTCAAGTCTCAATTATCAATGGTAACAAAGGGAATAAACTGACACTAGACTAACTAGCACCAGTGAGTCAGGTATTGTTCTGGCACAAAACCACACAGGTCTTGTCTCATATCACACAAACAGACGGGTACATCACGACAACTCCCTGATGTGGGAACAGAGGCTCTGAAAACTTAGAAGACTTTATCAAAGGCCTCACAGCCAACAAATGCTGAAGTACAAAATTCTAAACCAGGGTTTTCTAATTCCAAATGAATTCTCCAATATTTCAAAATCTTACTTTAGCACACAGGTTCAACCAGTCCTCTGCCATGTTGAACCACACTTCTGCCAGAATCCCTGATGAAAAAATTCAGTTTTGATTTTGTCCCCTTTCTTTCTCTACAACTGGAGAAATTTAAAATTTATAAAAAACTAGAAAACAAGATGATGTGATGAAGGTCCATGAGAGGACAAAACTGCAAGCGTCTTCAGGGGCCTGGCAGGTCACAGAGATGAGGAAACGGGGCCGAGGTGTGAACCACTCGGGCGTGTGGGGCCTATGGCAAGGAAGGAGCACCAGCCCTACCTCCCCTGAACATTCAAGGCACAGGGTGTAGAGAACCTCCCTATTTTAACAACTGTTAACTGGTGTGTATTTAGCTCTTCTTATGTCTGTCTTTTTTTTTTTTTTTTAACACATTTGTTGCCTTTCTATTCTGCCTCTCCCACTGATATAGTATGATTCAATCTTAGAAAGTACTGTACTACAGAAAATGAATATATACATATATACATATACCATATATAAATGAATATATATATCATATTCATATATATCAGCTCTCCTACTTTATTCAATACACTTAAACTTCTAGCTCCTAACTCATCTAAAATAGGATATCTTCATTTTCCAAGTCATTCAAAGAACAATTAGGATTTGTTTCATTTTCCACTGCTTACAGATTCTACATTTTTTTGGTGTTATCTTATACCTCATACGCCTTTCCTCCACAATATCAATTTTTCATTATAAGTGATTTCTCTGTTATAATTCTTTCAAGTAAAAAAAGAAGACAAAGGCAACTTTCATGTGTTTAGCATCTCCTATGTTGAGGGTAGCACACTAGTAGATTTACATTCACCAGTCTCATGGAACTCCTGCAAAAACTATAAAAATGTTTGGGAACGTCTACACTTTACAGGTCAGGAAACTGGTTGAGAAAGCTTAAGTAACTTGCCCAGTGTGGTGGAGGCTGGATTTGAATTCCAATCTGACCAATTCTAAAGCCAATAATTGACTCAGATAAACATGCTGAGTGATTCTTTTTAATCACTTAGATTTTGAGATTAAGATTCATCTTTTATTTGCCAACCAGATAAAGTTTATTTAACTCACTGGCCTAGCCTAAATCATAAAGTAGTGCTTAATAGTTTTATACTCTGTGATCACCTGGTACCTTTAGATGCTTGGCCATTGATCATCTTTTATCTATTCCTGAGTACCAGAGAGTGTGTGCTCCAACAATATAAACATTTCTGCAACTGCTCACCTTCCTAAAACTCAGTGAATATTAACTATTCAATCGTAATGGAAGTCTCATGATAAACATAAGGTTGGATTCATTCTCAATAGGTATTTATAAACTAGGCAAGTCGAGGTTTCCTAATTTGTGAGGTTCTCTGGATCACACACGTTATGAATTACAGCCTTAGATTCACAACTGGTCCATCTAAAGTCCTGATGAAATAACAAGCTGTTTCATCAATTTTATAACCCAATGTTTCACAGAGGTTCCATTAGTTACCCCTTTGCCCTCCAATTTTGTGGCGTATCAGGAAACAACTCCCTCAATGTGACAAGCAGAGGCAACTCAATTTAAATGCCAAAGTATAACCTTTTATTGCATATAGTCTTTTTATACCTTGTTGATACTATTTACTCTCTTGCTCTGATTTTGGCAAATAAAGCCTACGCTCTTCTTAAAAAAAAAAAAAAAAAAAAAGAAAAACCAAAAAAAAAAAACCTCTAACCTTTATATGTTATACACTCACGCAATATACCAAGACACTCATATTATCCTATTTTGATTTTATATTGAAAAATTCACTTATTGTATATAAATGAGATACATACATTGTCCATAACCAGGCAATAGAGAGTATATCTAGCCTGACTTTTTCAACTTTTATGATTCTCATTAGAGGGAAGGGGGGAAAAAAGTCATTCTGGAAGTTTTGAAAATTTTACTTGGAACTCTATGGAATTTTCTTCTTAAAAGAAAAAAAAGAAGCAGGTGAAAGACAAGAAAAACTAAAAATACCATGAAAAAAAGATTATCCAGAACATGGAAAATATCTGTAGAACAAAGGTTAAGGGAAGTCCACTCAGAGTACTACACTCATCTACGTAACAGGCAGTAACGACAGGTGAGAGTGTCTTTCAAGTCTACGTATTACATTTAAGGTCCACGGTAACCCTCCTCATTCAAAAAACGAAGACATGGCAATTAGAAAACTTGTACATATCAGAGATATTTCCAGGATGAAACTTATATAAATGACATATCTAATGAGGCTTCAGAGTAATAGTTTAAACCCAAGTTTTTCTTCCACACTTACACAAAATTCTATGAATCCTATGATAAAATTGCCCGTTCCATAAATATATATAGACACACTTTGATTTCTGTTAAGGAAAGAAGTAACTTCCCAGTAAGAGGGCTAATGACACTCCAAAAGGAGATAACAGTATCTATACATTCTGATATTCCACATCTAGGTGAGCAAAGGGTGTTCGATGATGAAATAGGACATTTTGCAGAGAACATCTGAATATGTCAGGTATAAAATACCATCTTAGTAATGAGTGAAACTGTCACCTTGGGCCTCATCCATTCTTCCTCATAGCTCCATCTCATGAGGCTGGAGAGGTGGGTGAGCATATGTTCTTCATACATTATTTGTTTATAAACACCCTATAAATTTGATGGTTTATAAGAATATCAGCAGACCATCTAATGAGATGGTTCTATAAACTTTGGGTTGAAAATAACTTTCTAAGTCTGTCCTTAAAGCCAGAAATCACAGAGATAAAGGCTGAAAGCTACTACCACTTGAGAAGAAAGCATTTTAGAAATATTATGTCAATTTAAATACTTGAAAAAAAGTACAAAAGTAATACATAGAATGATAATTAAATTACAAGTTCTTTTAAATCAGATTGACAGATTGAGAAAGAAATCCAAAAGGTTTAAAAAAAAAAAGAAGGAAATGTTGTGGTGAAGGTTGCACAACTGTGAATATACTAAACACCACTGAACTGTACATATTTAATCTGTGAACTGTATAATACATCTCAATAAAGGTTATAAATTACATCTCAATAAAGGTTATAAGCCCCCCCAAAAGAAAGAATAAATAAATGAATAACTATTTTCAATAAACCTATGAAAGCAGATAATTAGGGCAATAAAAAAAAGACAAAAATAACAACCTTACTTTTGCCCAAGATTATGATACGTATAACATCACTGCCACTGGTAAATTGATCCAATCTTCTAGGAAGTTATTTTGACAAAATATTTTAAAAATTAAAACATCTATAGCTTTTGACACAGAATCCACTGGGGGTGTGTGTGTGTGTGTGTGTGTGTGTGTGTGTGTGTGTGTGTGTGTGTGTGTGTGTGTGTGTGTGTGTGTGTGTGTATAAATACTTAGGTAATAGCTATATGAATACACATACCCTTCCATTTACAAAGCTTGGAAGAATATACATAGATATCTGTTAGCCGTAGTTATCTCTAAGAGGTATGTCTGCTTTTTTGATTTATGTCAAAATATCCTGTATCATAAATGGTTCAGACTGCCCTCAACATGCTAATGTCTGTGGCAAAACATCATGGTAAAAATGGCACACATGTCTAAAGTTACCATCTGAGCTTAGGGCCCTGCTTTTCACACCGGGATACCTGTGTCCCAAAGGGCATGCAGTGCAATGGGATGGTAAGACAGCCGTGGGATATGGGTGGTATGTCTTCATGGAGTACCAGTTTATTTAATTCTGGGGTAAGTTTTAATTTTTTTCCCAAAGTTGTGTTTGTTTCTTAAATATAAGTATACAAGCAAAATCCACAGAAGCTTACTTTTCCATATGTATTAAATTTGTGTATTTTTCATTAAAAAAAAAGAAAAAGGCTCAAGGTAGAAAAACCTTCCATGCTGTGAACAACCAGATAAGCTGGTAGTTTTGTATCATCAGTGGATGGCCAATATCCAGTCTCCCCTTCTTGCTAACAGAACTCTGATTTTAAGCTGGATGCACTGCTGCCTACCTAAAAGACAACATTTCCAGTTTGCATTACAGATAGATGCCACTGTGTTACTAAGTGTTACCCAATGAGATGTAAGCAGACCTATCTAAAGACCATCCTTCCAGAAAGTTTCCTTAAAATCTCCCAGTGATAGGAGAATGAAAAGTTGGAAGTATGACGTCTCTGATGACTACGTAGAGCCAAAATGAAAGCAATATAAGGCCATCTCCTAGCTTCTTTTATACAAAAGAGAAAACTTATTGAAATCATTATTTGCATGTGTTGTGTATAAACTTAACCCTAGCTGATACAAAATCAGGAAAAACAAGGCAATATTAGCATTCCAGTTGTTTCAAAGTGAACCAGTTATGTTCCTGCCACAAGAATTGACTGTGCTCAGGCTGTTGCTCACAGGATTAGTGCTAGCCCACAGGAATTCAATGCTAAAATCGGTGATTTCAAGGCTGGTTCCAGAAAGCTCACACAGTAAGTTATCTTTGAAAACTGTGTCTGTCTGTATAAAAATCAGTGTTCTACTTCTACTTTTGATTATCCACTTTAAAAACTGAAATAACTTCAGGTTTCCTTTCAACAGAGAAGAACCCCCGCCCCCCCCAAAAAAACAAACCAGTTGCTGTCAAGTCAGTTCAAACTCATGGCAACTTCATACATTTCAGAGTAGAACTGTGCTCTATAGGGTTTTCATGGCTGTGACCTTTTGGAAGCAGATCACCAGGCCTTTCTTCCGAGATGCCACTGGGTGGGTTCGAACCACCAACCTTTCACTTAGTAGCTGAGCCCTAAACTGTCTGCACCACCAACTGAGAATACGGCTTGATAATTAAAAAATAGAAAGTGTGATGTTGAAACATGCAAGAACACACAAAACAATAAAGTAGATTTGCAACAACCAGAAGTCATAAAGTGTCATAACTGACTTGAGCACAAACCTTCAGAAAAGTCATGAAGAATACCAGAAACATTTACAGCTAAAATGAGAGATGTTTTGGTTTAGAGAAAGCACAAAAGCACATAAAAATTTGCTTAAAGCATCCTCCAAGGCTCATTATAGGACTGACATGGATGGATGTGATCGTTAATTTTACATGTCAACAACATTATGGTGTATAGATCAAACACAAGTCTAGATAGTCCTGTGAAAGTATTCTGTTGCTGTGATTAACATTAGAGCCAGATGACTCTAAGTAAAGAACGTACCAAAAAGAACCAAACCCGTTGCCATCAAGTTGATTTCAACTCACAGCTACCCTACAGGACAGAGTAGAACTGCCCCATAGGGTTTCCAAGGTTGAAATCTTTATGGGGGCAGACTGCCAAATCTTTTTCCAGTGGAGCGGTTAGCAGCCCAGCACTTCCAGGGCTCCTTAATAAAGGAGGTAACCCTTGATAATTGAGTGGGCCTCATGCAATCAGTTGAAGGCCTTAAGAACAAAAACTGAGGTTTCCAAGAGCAGAAGGAATTCTACCTCCAGTGTGTAACATGGATAACCTGCTGATGTTTTCAGCGGCCGCCTGGCTAACAATTTCAGACCAAGGCCGAAATATTAACAATTTCTCCAGTGAGTTGCTTATCTATGGATTTTGGACTTGCCAGCTCCCACAATCACATGAACCAAGTCCTTAAAATCAATTAATCTCTCCCTCCTCCTCTCTCTCCCTAACCCCCTTTCTCCCTCCCTCACTTCCTCCTTCACTCCTCCCACTCTGCTTCTCTGTCTAATGTATCTTATTGGTTCTGTTTCTCTGGAGAACCCTAATACAACTAGGAAGTGCACATAACAGAAAATGTGGTTTTGACGTGACCATAATTTGTTCTAGATGATAAAGATAAGGAGCAATCTACATAATAAGAAAAAAAATTAAGTATCCTTACCTATCAAATACATTACTTTAAAACATTGATGAACTGGTAAAGAGACCAACCAAGGTTAATCTAATTGTTTACCATATTTCTGAATTAAAAAGCAAGTGGATGTTAACAATGATACCACTTAATATTTATCTTTGTTTTTGTATTTACATATATATGTCCATGAGACATTAACTTGCAAAGTATTTAATGACAAAATAACAAATGAAGAAACGTATAACTAAGTAAGAGCTTTTCAGTGGTAATGACCAAAGAAAACTGTGTGGACATGTGCACAGATGGGGCCATGTCTAAAACAGGCAGAACCACAGGAGTGATTGCCCACAGAAGAGCTATTCAGACTGAATGCACAGCAGCAGCCACTGAATCACCCACGGCCAGCATCATCTCCTCTCAAGTATCTCACTGTGTTCAGTGAGCTTGGTTAAACTGAAAAAAATTCATTAAAAGCTTTAAAATTGTTGGATACTTATAGTTCTAGAAAATTCCAAATGAAAGGGGGATGACTTTGAAAGCCTGCTCTACTCACAACACAGTTGTGCCCTGGGGGAATAGTCTAGTCCATTTTCAAATTCAGGACTGGAAAACATTTTGGCTGAGCATCTACAAATCCATTAAAAAAAAAATCTTCATAACCTATAATGCTACTTGTAAGAACCCCCCGCAAGGAAATCGTAAATAGAGAAACAAGTTCATGCACAAAAATGTTTATTGCCGTATTATCTATAATACTGAAAATATAATGACCAACAGATGTCTGAGAAATGGGGAATGGTTAGCAAAATACAATATACCCAAGGTAATATTATGCAACTGTGATAGAAGAATGTATGAGGTTACTGATTAATGTTTGTGTCTTCTTCCCCACTCTCTCCCTCCCTCCCCCAGTAGCCAGGCCTTGTATATCCTTTCTCTTGCCTCAGGCAATAGTGTGTCCAGTAAACCAGAGACAGATGCAACCTGAAATCCTGACATTTTCTGGTAGCCTGTGCTCCTAAAGGGGATTGCAGCCAAGTGTTCCTATTGGTAAAGGGAGGATGGAAGTATGTCTCTGAGAGCTGGGAGATGACAGCAGTATAAAAAAGATCTCACCAAGCCAAGAACAGGACAAATATATGGGAGTGGGTGGCCTGCCAAGGGAAATGGTTTTATGGGGGTGGGGGGGGGGGCGTCTAAGTGGGTAGAGGAGCGCTGGCGCCACAGTGGTTAAGAGCTCAGGCTGCTAACCAAAAGGTCAGCAGTTCAAATCCACCAGTCGATCCTTATAAACCCTATGGGGCAGGGTCTTAGTTATCTAGTGCTGCTATAACAGAAATACCACAAGTGCGTGGCTTTAACAAACAGAAATTTATTCTCTCTCAGTCTAGGAGGCTAGAAGTCTAAATTCAGTGTGCTAGCTCCAGGGCGACGTTTTCTCTCTCTGTTGGCTCTGGGGGAATGTCTCTGTCATAAATCTTCCCCTGGGTCTAGGAGTCTCTCAGCACAGTGACCTTGAGTCCAAAGGGTACACTCCACTCCTGGCTCTTCATTCTTGGTGGTAGGAGGTCCCTCTCCTCTCTGCTGGCCTCTCTCTTTTATATCTTGAAAGAGACTGACTCAAGATACAACCCAATCCTGTATATTTTGCCTGCTTCATTAACATAACTGCCTCTAATCCTGCTTCATTAACATCATGGAGGTTAGGATTTACCACACATAGAATAAATACATCAGACCACAAAATGGAGAACAACCATACAATACCAGGAATCATGGCCCAGCCAAGTTGACAATATTTTGTGGGGGAGACACAATTCAATCCATGACAGGCAGTTCTACTCTGTCCTATAGCGTTGCTATGAGTTGGAAATGACTTGACGGCAACAGGTTTTTGGTAAATTGGCAGAGTCCCAAGCTCCAGAGGTTATAATCCTGACAAGACTCTCATGCCCAATAGAGTACTAAAGCGGGAGATCCATCAGATTTCAAAGGATCATGGTGGCTTGAATAATGGGCATATTAGTGGTGAGGGCAGTAAGACCCTAGCTGCAGGAACTCCACAATTCTATGTAAGACCTACACACAAACACAGGACACACATTCAATAGAGCCTTTGTGAAGCTCTGGGAGGTGGAAGCTCCAGTGGAGAAAATGAATATACCTCTCCTCCACCTGACAGTGTAAGGAGCCCACGTGGTGCAAACAGTTAAGCACTCAGCTGCTAAACAAAAGGTTGGTGGTTCAAACTCACCCAGTTGCTCAGCGGGAAAAAGGCCTGACAATCTGCGTCTATAAAGATTAAAGCTGGGAGAACCTTCTGGGGCAGTTTTGCTCTGTCACATGAGACTGCTGTGAGGCAGAATCAACTCCAGGGGACCTAACGGAGCAACAGCACCCTGACAGTACAGAATCACAGATTTGAAAGAAATAACATGTAAGTTTCTTGCACACCAAAGTTTGTAGATTAAGAATTATACAGACTACCTAACCATTAAAATGGCCTGAGAATTTTATGTCAAGAGTGTCTATAATATATTAGAAAAAAGAAGGAACACAAACATATATGAAAGTATGATGTCATATATGTTGCTGTTTTAAGCACACAGGAAAAAAATGTCTGTGAAGAAATTTATAAGAATGCCAATAGCTGCTATTCCTTCTTTTTAAGCGACATGGGAAGATGGGATATTATTTCTGCCTTTTTTCTAAAATATGGTTATATTATTTTCAGAATGCAAAGAACTCAAACACTTAGATTGAATATTCTTTCCTTTTAAAAAAAGGATCAAACCTAAATTTAGTTGATTTTTGTTTCTTGTGGACTTTGGCTGATTATTTCTATGATCCCTGAATTTCATTCTATTTTAGTTGATACAGAAGTCATAGTTTAGTGGTTGGTTTATTGGACTTTAAGCAGGTACGCTGCAAAGTAGAAGCATTAGGAGGGAAACATCATTACTTAAGGTCTAATTTTAAGTTTCAAACACATATAACAACGAGGATTTGCTGCTAATAACAAATCTAAACATAATCTGCCTGTTTTTTAAATGAATTAACTTGCTCTGAAGAACTCTGGCTTCAGTACTAGGTAAATATAACAACTGAAAAGAAAATCAATTTTAAAATATCCCTTTAGACAAGCGGAAATGTATGGTATATTTCCAAAATTAGCCTAACATTTTAGTCAAAGCAAATCAGTATTCTCATTAACACAGTTATAATGCAATGAATTCAGTAGATAAAACAGGAATTTACTTTCTGGTTTTTGGAGGAGGAGAGGAGAGTGCAGAAAAGAGTGTTTCTTCTTTTAATTTTGGAAAAGCAGCACAGCATGGTGGTTAAGTGCTTGTAAAGACAGATAACCTGTATTTCTGTGTTGGATTTCTCACCAGTTTTGTAACCAGGTATAAATGCTCTAAAATTTTCAGATCTTGTTTTTTCCCTCCCATCTGTAGCATGGGGATAATAAGAGTACTATGAGGATTCAATACTCTAGGTAAAGTACTTAGGCACAGAGTGAGCACCAATACATGACTGCTATTATTGTCATTATTGGAACAGGAACAGCTCCTAAAAAGGAAGTCTTTCTTTCATTATGTGGAAATAGCCACACTACAATGTAACTCACAAAAAAATCACTTCTCCTTTAGAAATTTCAGTTGTTTCCTATAGTGTAAATAACTACCTGAGAAGAAAATACACTCAGTTATAAACTTGTTCCTCTCTTTACTGGACTACAATACTTCAAAACCCAACGAATCAAGAAAGAAATGTTAAATGACAAATTAAGCAGATCCAGGGCTCCATAACTTAAATCATTTGGTTTACCAAAACTCAGACAATGCAACCATAGACTAATAATAAAAAATAAGACATCTGGGGGAGTCCGGCAAGATGGCACTCTAGGCAGAAGCACCACGCCGTCCCTCCACAGCAAACGTCTGAAAAACTAAGCCAAACAGAGAATCAACAATCCTGAAACCCTAGAACATCAAATGAAGAGATAAAGAACTCAGCCGAGCACCAAATGGAGTGAGAATAATGAAAGAGAACGGAGAGCTAGGAGAGATTCATGCAGAGGTCCCCTACCAGCTAACGCAGCGCGGATCCACCATCTTGGACTCCTATTGGAGACCAGCAAACGGGGCTACAAGAGAGCAGCCTCATGGAGTGTCCAGAGGGAGACAAAACAGCCTCTTAGATTCACACATAATCATCTCCCCGCTGCATCCTGCCTACCTGCACCATGCACTTGACATCACACCACCAAGCTGTGCAGGCACGGCCTATTGAAACCTGCCCAGCACTGATTACAGATTGCCCTGGTGGCTGTGGTGAGTACCACAAACAATCCATCCCAGTGGCTCCTCTTCAGCTAGACCAGCCCTGCTGTACCACATCTGAGTGGCTGAACCGGCCACTTAGAGAAGGAGGCGAAAAGTATTCAGCGCACAGACAAGCGAACAACAAGGGGCACGCAGTCCACCTGCACAGACATACTCAAATTTTTTTTTTTTAAAAAAGGGATGAAACAAACAAATCTACAATCAATAAACCAGAGACATATCTACTGAATGCCACAAAAACAGCAAACAATATCAAAACATTTACAAAAACAGGACAGGATGGCTCCAGCAGGCGTCCAAATTAAAACACCAGATGACTCTCCTGTGGAAGAAAAGGCAATAGGAGTACCTGATAGGGAATTCAAATCACTAATACTCGGAATTTTCCAAGAACTGAGGCAAAAAGCTGACAAACATGAGGAAAAAATAGACAAATTCATGGAAAATATAGACAAAAATATGGAAGAATTAAGGAAGATGATGCAGGAACAAAATGCCAAAATAAATTCACAACTAGAAATTATACAAAAACAACAATTAGAAATCCAAAAGATAAACAACAAGATTTCAGAAATGGATGATATCATAAAAGGGCTGAGAAGCAGATTTGAAACCATGGAAGACAGGATCAGTGGAATTGAAGACAAACACTTGGATACAACTCTGTTTCAGGAAAACTCAGAAAAAAGAACAGAGAAAAATGAAGAGACCCTGAGAGTTATGTGGGACACAATTAAAAGCAAAAATTTATGAGTGACTGGCATTCCAGAACAGGGGGAGAAAACAGAAAACACAGAGAGGATCACTGAGGAACTGCTGACAGAAAACTTTCCCAATATCATGAAAGATGAAAAGCTGGCCATCCAAGAGGCTCAACGAACCCCATATAGAAGAGACCCCAAAAGAAAATCACCAAGGCATATCATATTCACACTCGCCAAAACCAAAGACAAACAAGAATCCTCAGAGCAGCTTGTGAAAAACAAGAAGTCATATACAGAGGAGAAACAATACGACTAAGCTCAGATTATTCGGCAGAAACCATGCAGGCAAGAAGGCAGTGGGATGACATATATAAAACCTTGAAAGAAAAAAACTGTCAGCCAAGAATAATATATCCTGAAAAACTCTTGTTCAAATTTGGTGGTGAAATTAGGTCATTTCCAGATAAACAGAAACTAAGGGAATATGTAAAAGTCAAACCAAACTTACAAGAATTATTAAAGGGAGTTCTTCGATCTGAGGACAAACAGTTTCAGCCCTCAGGCAGGACCTAGGATGCAGGATCATGTGAGCCAGATACCAATCTAGTAAATGAACTCCCAAGGACTATCCAAAACCAAAAGAAATACAACAGGGAATCAGAGCAGTCAATCGATGGATGACAACAACATCAAAACAATGAAAGAGGGAATAAACGGCATAGGTATAGAACCTTCTAATGGAGAGGAAGGCAAGGTGATACCAAGTAAGGGAAGACTGCTTCAAACTTAGAAAGGTAAGGGTAAAATTCATGGTAACCACAAAAAAGGTTAACAAACCAACTCATAAAAATAAAGACGAAAAACATAAAGTCTCAGCAAAAACAAAACCTACAAAAACAAAAGAAATGAACACAAAATCCACGAACAAAAGCAACTCAGCACAAGACAGTAAGAAAAACAAAGAAAACTTCAGCACCACAAAAAAAGCACTACAAAATGACAGCAACAAACTCACATCTATCAATAATTACACTGAATGTAAATGCACTCAATGCACCCATAAAGAGACGGAGAGTGGCAGAATGGATAAGAAAACAGGATCCATCAATATGCTGTCTACAAGAGACACACCTTAGAAACAAAGATGTGAATTTATTAAAAATCAGAGGTTGGAAAAAAATATATCAAGCTAACAACTACCAAAAAAGAACAGGAGTGGCAATTCTAATCTCAGATAAAATAGACTTTAAAACAAAATCTACCATAAAAGACAAAGAAGGACACTATATAATGATTAAGGGGACGATCCATCACAAAGACATAACCATAATAAACATCTATGCACCCAATGACAGGGCTCCAAAATACATAAAACAAACTCTAACAACACTAAAAAGAGGAATTGACAGTTCCACAATAATAGTAGGACGCTTCAACACACCACTCTCAGTAAAGGACAGAATAACTAAGAAGAAACTCAGCAAAGATACAGAAGACCTGAAGGACACAATCAGCCAACTGGATCTCATAGACATATATAGAACAATCCATCCAACAGCTGCAAAGTACACATTCTTTTCCAATGCACATGGAACGTTCTCCAGAACAGACCACATCTTAGGCCACAGAGCAATCCTCAACAAGATCCAAAACGTTGAGATAATTCACAATATCATCTCTGACCACAATGCCATCAAGGTAGAAATTAACAGTAGAAAGAGCAAGAAAAAAAATCAACTACATGGAAACTAAATAATACTCCGCTTACACATCAGTGGGTAATAGAAGAAATCACAGATGGAAACAGAAAATTCCTAGAATCAAATGAGAATGAAAACACATCATACCAAAAACTTTGGGACACAGCAAAGGCAGTCCTCAGAGGACAATTTATAGCAATAGATGCACATATCAAAAAAGAAGAAAGGGACAAAATCAAAACATTAACTACAGAACTCAAACAAATAGAAAGAGAACAGCAAAAAAAAGCCCACAACCACCGGCAGAAAGGAAATAGTAAAGATCAGAGCAGAAATAAATGAAATAGAGAACAGAAAAACAATAGAAAGAATCAACAAAACCAAAAGTTGGTTCTTTGAAAGAATCAACAAAATTGACAAACCACTGGCCAGACTGACAAAAGAAAAACAGAAGAGGACGCAAATAACCCTAACAAGAAATGAAATGGGTGACACTGCAAAAGACCCAACTGAAATAAAAGGATTATAACAAAATATTATGAAAAACTATACTCCAACAAATTTGAAAACCTAGAGGAAATGGATAAATTTCTAGAAACACCCAGCCTACCCAAACTACAACAAAGTGATGTTGAAAATCTGAACAGACCCATAACAAGAGAAGAGATTGAAAAGGTAATAAAAAAAAAACTTCACAACCAAAAAAAGCCCTGGCCCAGATGGCTTCACTGGAGAATTCTACCAAACTTTCACAGAAAAGCTTGTACCAATACTACTCAAGCTATTTCAAAGCATAGAAAAGGAAGCTACACTTCCAAATTCATTCTATGAAGCCAGCATAACGCTGATACCAAAACCAGGCAAAGACGCCACAAAAAATGAAAATTAGAGACCAATATCTCTCATGAATATAGATGCAAAAATTCTGAACAAAATTCTAGCCAATAGAATTCAGCATCATATCAAAAAAAATAATACACCACATCCAAGTAGGATTCATACCAGGTATGCAAGGATGGTTTAATGTTAGAAAATCAATCAACGTAATACACCACATAAATAAAAGGAAAGAAAAGAATCACATGATCATCTCAACTGACGCAGAAAAGGCATTTGACAAAGTCCAACACCCATTCCTGATAAAAGCTCTCAATAAAATAGGTATAGAAGGGAAATTTCTCAACATAATAAAGGGCATCTATGCAAAACCAACGGCCAACATCATTCTTAATGGAGAGAGGCTGAAAACATTCCCCTTGAAAACAGGAACAAGACAAGGATGCCTTTTATCACCACTCCTATTTAACATTGTGCTGGAAGTTCTAGCTAGAGCAATAAGGCAAGAGAAAGAAATCAAGGGCATCCAAATTGGTAATGAAGAAGTTAAACTCTCCCTGTTTGCAGATGATATGATACTATACATAGAAAACCCTAAAGACTCCACGAGAAATATACTGGAACTAATAGAAAGATTCAGCAGAGTAGCAGGATACAAGATAAACATTCAAAAATCAGTTGGATTCCTATATACCAGTAGGGAGAATGATGAAAAGGAAATCAATACCATTTTCAATAGCCCCTAAAAAGATAAAATAATTAGGAATAAATCTGACCAGGGATGTAAAAGACCTATACAAAGAAAACTATAAAACACTCCTGCATGAAACCCAAAGGGATCTACATAAATGGAAAAACATACCATGCTCACGGATAGGCAGACTCAACACTGTGAAAATGGAAATTCTACCCAAAGCAATTTACAAATACAATGCAAATCCGATCCAAATACCAGCAACATTCTTCGAAGAGCTGGAAAAACCAATCATTAACTTTATATGGAAAGGGAAGAAGCCCCGAATAAGTAAAGCACTACTGAAGAAGAAGATTAAAGTTGGAGGACTCACACTACCTGACTTCAGAACCTACTATACAGCTACAGTGGTCAAAACAGCCTGGTACTGGTACAACGACAGATACATTGACCAATGGAACAGAATTGAGAACCCAGATGTAAATCCATCCACCTAGGTCACCTGATCTTCGACAAGGTCCCAAAGTCCATCAAATGGGGAAAAGACAGTCTTTTTAACAAATGGTGCTGGCAAAACTGGATATCCATTTGCAAAAAAAAAGAAACAGGACCCATACCTCACACCGTATACAAAAACTACTTCAAAATGGATCAAAGACCTGAATATAAAGCCTAAAACGATAAAGTTCATAGAAGAAAAAAATAGGACCTACACTTCAGGCCTTAATACATGGCATTAACAGGATACAAACTATAACCATCAACACACAAAACCCAACAGATAAACTAGATAACTGGGATCTTCTAAAAATCAAACACCTATGCTCTTCAAAAGACTTCACCAAAAGAGTCAAAAGAGAACCTACAGACTGGGAAAAAGTTTTTGGAGAGTACAAGTCAGACAAAGGTCTAATCTCCATAATCTACAAGAAAATCCAACACCTCTACAACAAAAAGACAAATAATCCTATCAAAAAATGGGCAAAGGAAATGAACAGACACTTCACCAAAGAAGACACTCAAATGGCCAACAGACACATGAGGAAATGCTCTCGATCACTAGCCATTAGAGAAATGCAAATTAAAACCACAATGAGATAACAAATGTTGGAGGGGCTGCGGGGAGAGGGGAACGCTTATGTACTGCTGGTGGGAATGCAAAATGATACAACCAGTTTGGAAAATGATATGGCACTTCCTCAGAAAGCTAGAAATAGACATACCATTCGATCCAGCAATCCCACTCCTAGGAATATATCCTAGAGAAATAAGAGTCATCACTCAAATAGACATATGCACACCTGTGTTCATGGCAGCATTGTTCACAATAGCAAAACGATGGAAACAACGTAGGTGCCCATCAACAGATGAATGGATACACAAACTATGGTACATACACACAATGGAGTACTATGCAACAAGAAAGAACAACAATGAATCTGTGAAGCATCTCATAACATGGATGAAACTGGAGGACATTATGCTGAGTGAAATAAGTCAATCACAAAAGGACAAATATTGTATGAGACCTCTATTGTAAAAACCCATGAAAAAGTTCACACACAAAATGTAACAATCTTTGTTGGTTACCAGGGATGGGGGGTGTGGGGGGTGAATACTAAACAGGCAATAGATAAGTGGTATCTTGGGTGAAAGGTGAGACAGTACACAATACAGGGGAAACCAGCACAACCTGTACAAGGAAAGGTCATGGAAGCCCCACAGACACATCCAAACTCCCCAAGGGACTGAGTTGCTGTGCGGAGGGCTCTGGGGACCATGGTCTTGGGGAATATCTAGCTCAATTGGCATGACACTAGTTATAAAGACAATGCTCTGCATTCTACCTTGGTGAGTAGTGTCTGGGGTCTTAACAGCCTGTGAGTGGCCATCTAAGATACTCCATTGGTCTCATCCCTTCGGGAGCAAGGGAGAATGAAGAGAACAGGATACAAGGAAAATATTAGTCCGAAGGACTAACTGTCCACGGCTACCAAGGCCTCCACGGGACTGAGTCCAGTACAGCTAGATGGTGCCTGGCTACCACCACTGACTGCTTTGACCAGGATCACAACAGAGGGTTCTGGACAGAGCTGGAGAAGGATGTAGAGCATAATTCTAACTCACAAAAAAAAAAAAAAAAAAGACCAGATTTACTGGCCTAAAGGAGACTGGAGAAACCTCGAGAATATGGTCCCCAGACACCCTTTTAGCTCAGTGGTGAAGTTACCTCCGAGGTTCACTGTTCAGCCTGGGAGTGGACAGCCCAGTAAAACCAAATGAGACTAATGAGGTACAGGAGTCCAGTGACAAGGGCCAGAAGGCAGAAGTGGACAAGGAAGCTGGTGATAGGGAACATAAGACTGAGTAAGGATATTGTTAATGTGTTGTGAGATTGTTAACCATTGTCATAGGGCAACATTTGTAGTAACTGTTAAATGAGAAACTATTTTGTTCTGTAAGGCTTCATCTTAAGTGAGAATAACAGCACGAATGGAAGAGCGTAGTCAATGTCACTGAACTGTGTGTGCAGAAATTTTTGAAATGGTGTATCTTTGGCTATGTATATTTTCACCAAAAAAAAAAAAAAAAAGGTTGAGAAGTTAGAATATTGACATGTTGTGGGGTTGTTAACCAATGTCATAAAACAACATGTGTACTACTGTTTCATGAGCAACTATTTGTTCTGTAAGCCTTCACCTGAAGTACAATAAAATATATATACATAAAAAAATATAAGACATCTAAGAGCTAAATGTGATGTGATTTCAAAAAGTGTTATTTTCAAAAAACAAGGGAAATCACAATGTGTTTATTTTTGCATAGGTCAGATTTCATCATCTCACTATTCCAACAGTGAGATGATAAAATCTTACCCTTGCATTTGACTTAGCTATTGGTAAAAACTCTTTCTCATGATTTATCTAGGATTGGTTTATTCATCCAAATTAGAGGTCAAAATTCAAATGGTTATGAGGTGAAAGCAGGTAAAATAGAGAAGGAAAGTCGGCAAGGTGGGACAGGATAAGCCTGCTGGTGAGTGACAATCAAAACTTGGTCTCAGCATGAAGGAACAGGAAGTAGTGGCAAATGCAGTGATCTGGAACCGTGTGTCCTATTGAAAGAGGGAGCTGCACCAGTTGATTGGAGTCGATTCTAATGCATGGTGACCCCATGTGTGTCAGAGCAGAACTGAGCTTCACAGGGTTTTCAATGGCTGATTTTTTGGAAGTAGATTGCCAGGCCTTTCTTCTGAGGTGCCTCTGGGCAGACTCAAACCCCCAACCTTTTTTCAGTTACCAGGCAAGCACAGGAACCGTCTGTACCACCCAGGGACTCCCAATAGTGGCAAACAGTCAGATCCCCTCCATCTTCCTCAGAAGGACCAGAAATAAAATAATTTTAAGAGCTGAGGACTAAATTAATTAAAAACAAAGCATGCATGGGTCAAACAAAACACCTCTCAGGGTCAAATTTGGCACTGATGCCAGTGTGTGACCTGTGATGCAAGTATCCCAGTCATTTTTCAGTAACCCCTTTTAGGGTGTTTGAAATTGAAACAAATATTGTTTTAATTAAAAAAAAAAAACCTTGTATTTTGTATGTACACATCCCTTTCCATATATCTACTTAATTATTTTTAGGTCAAGAAAAATCATCTGAAAACTAGAAGAATACCTCACATGTCTGTAATCTAGATATGTTCAAATCCTGCCTATTCGCCACACAGTCGAAAGACAACCAACAATCAAAACAGCTTGTCACAAATTCATGCCCTTGATTTGCACAAATGCCGCCTTCTAACTTTTCTTACTCTGGTTTTTACATGTTTTGCAACTGAGGAGTGCTGAAAACAGTCCCACTGATAACAGTTAGACTTGGTGACAGGAAAACTCAGAGCGTGACAGCTACAAGGAGTCAAATGTCACAGCTGAGGTCTCTGGTGAAGGGTTACCTTGCCCACTACGACCTGCAGAGCTCAGAGGACTGTGAAGTACCTACCAAAGAGTCCTGCTGCCTTTCCTATACAGCATGATAGTTCAAGCTAGTACTATAAATAATACACAAGTACACACACATACACACATAAAATCATGGCCATGGGTTGGTTCTCAGACGGAAGGTATATGATTGTCAGCATTACATTTCAGAAAGTTATTTATTTAATTCAACAAACATTTATATGAAACCTATGGTGCACTGGTTAAGAGCCTGGCTGCTAACCAGAAGGTAGGCAGTTCAAATCTACCAACTGCTCCTTGGAAATCCTATGGTGCAGCTCTACTGTCTTATAGGGTTATTATGAGTCAGACAGAATCAACTCGATAGTAATGGGTTTGGTTTGGGGTTTATTATGTGCAAGGACCTGCGCCATTATAAACACTTGATCAAAATTACTTGAGGAGTTTTTTTATAGGTTAAACTGTATCTCTAAAGTGCCTTAAACTCTGAAATTGGTCTGTGCTTTTCTCCTAAGGAGTTAAACACTCAAGATATCCACAAAATTGTATTTTAACACTTAGAGTTACTAATGGTAGAGTTTTGTTTTTATTTTTTGTTTGTTAGTTTTTGTACTCAGAATTGAGACTGTAGATTACAAATTACTTAAGAAAACAAACTCTCTGGTGCTTTTTGTTTAAGGATTTTAACTATCAATGAATAGATCAAAACAATTTTGTTCCAATAAGCAGTCACTGAGCCCTGGTGGCACAGCAGATAAGAGCTCGGCTGCTAACCAAAAGGTCAGCAGTTTGAATCTACCAACCGCTACTTGGAAACCCTATGGGGCAGTTCTGCTCTGTCCTATAGGGTCGCTATGAGTTGGATCAACTCGATGGCAGTAAGTGTGGTGTCTGGTTGAGCCTTAGTTGCACGGCTGTTAAGTACTCATCTGCTAACCAAAAGGTCAGAGGTTTAAATCCACCAGCCGCTCAGCAGGAGAAAGACGTGATGATCTTCTTTTGTAAAGACTACAGCCTGGGGAACTGTATGGGTCAGTTCTACTCTGTCCTAAAGGGTCGCTATGAGTTGGAATCGACTCGATGACAGAGGGTTTAGGTATTTTTGTTTTTAAGCAGTCACTTAAATAAAGTTTGCCCAGTTATTGTGATCAAGATATTTCAGTAGATAGGCCAGCTTTTCTTACTGACCCTGTCATCCCTGCTGGCACACTCTGATGAAAGCAGGAGGTGCTATCCTTCTACTCTCAGCAGGCAGGGTAAAGAAAGACAGGGCTGCAATTAACCTGCAGCTCAACGCACCACAAACTACTGTGGCAACCAGATACACCTGGCTTTCTTCTACTGAATTTCTAGCAAGTTGGTGTTCATGAACTGATGCTGTATGTGTTTGTTGTTATTAGGCTGTGATTGTTTATTTCTATAAGATATATGATTTTCAAGACTGCAGAACACAAGAGCTATTGAAAATTTTGAAAATTTTAAGTGAGTGAAACATTTATAGGTGACTTTTAAATAAATTAACTCTAAGCCTTCACTACTCAATACTATACAGATTCCTGTTGCATATTTTAAAGTTTTCTTTTCACTCCAAAGATTTAGACTTCAAATAAATTAAACATTAAGGTGAGAACAACTTGCACTCACTACGTCATTTTGAACAACTCCACCTTTTGGCCTTTCGGAGCATAAGAAATAAGATTACAGTGTATGCCAAATAAAACTCTTCCTCAAGAGTCAGCTGTGTGACATAAGCAAGGTGCCATTAAGAGCAATAAAGAAGAATGCAGTTCAAATTAGGAAACAGAGGCATTTTACATGCAACAAAGATAACACAGCTAAGAAAGTGAGACGGGAAAGGTTTATAAGGAAATCCATTATGTTATTTCTTTAATATCATGACTACCTAAAAGCACCATCCAGCAAGAGACTGAACGTTGAAAAGCACCGCAGAAAGTTCTCCATTACAGCACTCCATACATGTATTATGATACGTATCAAGTGGCACAAAGTAAACCAACTCTGAGAATACACCTGTACTTCATATCTGATGCGGCCCTGGTTTGCTGATCCATAATAAGCCCCTTAGGAGCTAAGCCGTGCTTTTGCTCTAATCCTTTCCCACATATCTGAACCTGCTGTGGGATCTTTTAAAACTGCTATTACTAGTGACTAAAACTTCTAATCCCCTGCTATGCCTTTATTACTAACACATACAATTATCATGCTGTAGCATTAAAGAACTGTGCAAAACTTTATCTTATTTCTAAATCTCACCCTTTTTAAAGTCTAACATAAGATTTTTACAGAAATAATATTTAAATAATTTTTGTCTGTATTTTCACTGTAAATTACTTTAGCTATAAGGTTAACTGACATCTCTTACAGGGTATGAGAAACTTCAAAGTACCTGGAATGGATCTATTACTAATGCAACTACTTCAGATATAAAAGTAATCTTTCTTTGGTTCATTGGAGACAAGGGCAGATTTTCAGCCCATTCTTGGAAAGACAAATATAAACCATTACAAAGAGGAATGGGTATGGCAGTCGGATATTGAATGGAGGTCATCTGACTCAATGATAATTTTTAAATCAAATATCGTGGTATCTCTTCTTTAATCAAACTTAGGAAAGAACACTAAACAGCCCAAACACTGAAGACTGTGAAGCAAAGATATGCAAGCTGCCCACTATCAACACGCACAAGACTCCAAGATGGAGACTGATGGCACCCTGTTGTTGTCAGGTGCCGTCAAGTCGATTTCAACTCATGGCAACCCCATATGACAGAGTAGAACTGCCCTGTCTTAGTCATCCAAATGCTGCTATAACAGAAATACCACAAGTGGATGGCTTCCACAAGCAGAAGTTTATCCTCTCACAGTCTAGTAAGTTAGAAGTCCAAATTCAGGGCATCAGCTCCAGGGAAAGGCTTTCTCTCTCTGTCAGTTCTGGAGGAAGGTCCTTGTCATCAATCTTCCCTTGGTCTAGGAGCTTCTCCGCACAGCAGTCCAAGGTCTAAAGGACGTGCTCTGCTCCCGACACTGCTTTCTTGGTGGTATGAGGTCCTCGTGTCTCTCTGCTTGCTTCTGTTTTATATCTCAAAAGAGACTGGCTTAAGACACAATTTAATCTTGCAGATTGAGTCCTGCCTCATCAACGTAACTGCCACTAATCTCATCTCATCAAAATCATAGAGATAGGATTTACAACACAGAGGAAAATCATATCACATGACAAAATGGTGGACAATCACACAAAACTGGGAATCATGACCTAGGCAAGTTGACAGATATTTTGGGGGGACACAATTCAATCCATGACATGCCCCATAGAGTTTTCTTCACTGTAATCTTTGCAAAAAGCAGATTGACACATCTTTTACTCATGGAATGGCTGGGTGGGTTCAAACAGTCAACCTTTTGGTTAGCAGTCCAGCACTTTAGCATTACACCACCAGGGCTGAGGGACTGGTAAGTGGTAGACTGATGGCACTCAACCACTTATCAATTCCCCACCAAAAAAAAAACAAAAACAAAAACCAAACCCGTTGCCATCGAGTCAATTCTGGTGCAGTGGCTAAGAGCTACGGCTGCTAACCAAAAGGCTGGCAGTTCAAATCCACCAGCCGCTCCTTGGAAACCATATGGAGCAGTTCTACTCTGTTCTATAGGGTCGACTATGTGTTGAATTCAACTTGATGGTGATGGGTTTTTACCAATTCCCTAGTCCCTATTCTTTTACCTCAAGTTCAATTATTTTGCCTTAGTCAGTTTCTGTGTTATTGAAAGGGAACTACCAAACAACAAGAGAGCTTAAAACCTTTACTTCAGCTCAAACTCAGGCTCTCTCATGGATACAAGGACCTGGGCAGTAGGGGGCATCCCAATTGTACCCAATGGAATTGAGAGAGGAGAGAGGTTAGAATACTGGTTCCTGTGCTCCTGACCAACCCCCACCCTGACTGGCATGCTTTTTGGTCATCAAGATTTTCCCAAGTTCATTCTTTTCAGTCCTCAAATCTGAGGTGGGGTAGGATGAAGCCCAGATTTCTCATGATGTTTGGAAACAATTCCAGCCTCAGCTTTTAGAAACGAGGACTAAAACTTCCTATAAATGAGAAATAAACACCCTCTCCCAAATCTCTTTAAAGATACATAAGAAAAGTTAAAAGTCAGATTAGAGAGCAGAAGTCATTGGGTGACATACACCCATATCCATATCCATAGCCAGTGAGTCGATTCCAACTTATAGCAACCCTACAGGACAGAGCAGAACTGCCTCATAGGGTTTCCAAGGCTATAATCTTTATGGAAGTAGACTGCACTTACTGAGCAGTTGGTGGGTTCGAACCCCCAACCTTTCGGTTAGCAGCCAAGCACTTAACCACTGGGCCACCAGAGTTTCCTGACATACACCCCTGCATACACAAATACACACTCCCAAAAAAATAGCAAAGGAAAGAGAATATGTAGTAACTGAGTACTAGTCTTCTTCTTTTGAGGTTTGGACATTCAGAACTTGGGGGTTAAATTAAGGCGGCTTTATGGATGGACAGGTGGCAGGGTGGCAGCTGGTTCAGCTACAGAACCTTTAAAAGGCTGGCTGCATCACTGTTTGCTGAGACCCAAGAATAATAAGCAGGACTAAAGTTGACAATTCCTGATATAGCTCCCAATTAATTGCTGAATGCCAACTGAGGCATAAGCTAGATCTAGGTAAAGACAACAGACCCAGGTTTTATTCAAAACTACGCAGAGAATAGTCTGAAACCTCTTATTCTTTTTTCTAGGATTGATTTTATTCCAACAAGGAAAAGAAACATCCATGCAATTTCTCTCTTAAAGTAACAGAAATGGCTATTTGCAGGTTTATATCTTCAGAAATACTAATAACTACAGTCTTTTTAAACTTCCTGAGAATACTCAAATTTATTCTGTATAGTCAGTTAAATTATTATTAGAACAACAAAAAGATAAACAACCCAATCACAAAACAAGCAAAGGACCTGAACAGACAGCTCACCAAAGAGGATATTCAAATGGCCAACAAGCACATGAAAAGATGCTAAACATCATCAGTCATCAGGAAAATGCAAGTCAAAACAACAATGCGATATCATCTCACCCCCATTAGAACGGCAATGATCAAAAAAACGAAAAGCAGCAAGTGCTGAGGAAGTTTTGGAGAAACTTGAACCCTCATCCATTGCTGGTGGGAATGTAAAATGGTGCAGCCACTGTGGAAACAGTTTGGTGAGTCCTCAAAAAGTTGAGTATAGAATTACCACGTGACCCAGCAATCTCAATCCTGGTATATACCCAGAAGAAGTGAAGGCAGATACATAAACAGAAACTTGTACACCAGTGTTCACTGCAGCACTTTACACAATAGCCAAAAGGTGGGCATAACCAAAATGTCCAACAACAGATGAGCGGATGAACACAATGTGGTATGTACATAGAATGGAATGTTATGCAGCTGTAAAGAGAAATAAAGCTCTGATGCATGCCACAACATGGATGAACCTTGAAAACATTATGTTGAGTGAAATAAGTCAGTCGCAAAAGGACAAACACCATATGACCTCACTTATATGAAATAGGCAAATATATAGAAGCTAAAGATTATTACATGGTAACCAAGAGTGACAGGGAGGGGGAAAAGGGCAGTTTCTGTTTAAGGGTCATTGAGTTTATGTTAGTGGTGGTAGAATGTTTTGGATGAGGACAGCGATAAGGGTGGCATAACATGAAAAATGTAACCAAAGTCATGTGAAAGTTGTGTTGGCAGATGTTTTGGTGTGTTTTCACCACAATAAAAAAAGAGAGAGACAGAGAAAATACTATTATAGAATTACATCCAATACAGTGAAATATCAGAATTATAAGTAACGACAAAACTCAAGAAATCTAAACCATACAACATAAAGACAGTATGGCTGGAAAAAGCATGGGATTTAAAGCCAGACACCTGGATTGGAGTTCAGATTCCACTGGGAGCTATGTAAACTCAAGGAGTTATTTACTCTCTGTAATTTATAAAACAGAGATGCCACTACTGTACTCAAAGCTAAACGAGATAACACACATAGAGCACCTAGCATAGTCCTTGGCACCTAGTCAACACTCAATGTTAGCTGCTATTAGCAAGAGCAAAAAGTGGCCATCCAGGATTTGGGTCTGCATCTGTCTACCTCCTAAGTCCATGTTTTTCCCACTGACTCTTCATTATTATTCCAAAGTCAACATTACTACTATTGCTAAACATGCTTAATATCATTAAGAAGTTTTAGAAATTCTAAAAGCTGGATTATAAAATTCACATTCTCTTGAGGAAGAGCTGTGATAGTACCCATGGATTAAGAAGTGCATCCCTAATAGATTTCAATGTGACTCTAAAATATAAAGAAGAATGATTAACCCATTAAGCTATCTGGTTCCTTTTCACATAATTCCAAATCTGTATGGATTAGCAATTCTGCTTACTTTCCACTGATTAGCAAAGGATTAAAGACAAATTCAAGTCAGTTTTCAAATGCACAAAATTAAAAGTTGAAAAAACTTAGTATTTTTAAAGCATGCACCAATGAAGGCTTTTCTTTTTAGTTTTAATTGTTCTTTCCAAAACTTTTAGACATTCAGTAAAATAATCTCAATTTGCTTTGCTTTGTTCTTTGCCTTCAAATACTGTAAATGGCTGGATTCCAGATAGTTATCCTCAAATGCCTTCCAATGAGTCCTGCCAGATTCTGCGGTTCAGAAGTAATTTAAAAGCAGAAATGTGTAGCAAATGAGACCTAATGGAAAACACTGGATGCTTTATAGTTAGAAAGATCACTTTTCTTTTTTTCAGAGAGAAACAGACAATACATATACACATGCATGGGTATATGAATGCATTCATACACAAACTCATATAAACAAAACAAAATGAATTGGCATGTGTTTTATTTCTCTCCACTGTAGATACTAATTGGCAAAATGTAAAATAAATATACATATATATATTTATGTATGTTGTTTTCTTTTTCAATGGAATATGAAATTCATGATGCAAGTATTAACCAAACTCAACAATGACGCTTAAGTCAAAACAGAGTATTTAGAAGAATACTACATTTATCTTATGATTTTGTTGGGAGGGTATAATGCTCTAAAGTTCATATATTACAGATTCTCTCTTTGTATAATGAAGCAGCTATTTAATAATAACTTGTTCCAAAGAAGAAATGCCCATCTGATTAGTGAGATTTCCATCACTAGTTATTCAAGCAGAGGCTGAGAGGTTCCAAAGGTGACTCATATGTTAGATAAAGGATAATTAAAACCAGAGCCCTCCACACTGGGTTCGTCTTGGATCTGTTCATTCATTCATCCTTCCAACTATTCATGAAGTGCTGACTAAATGCCATGCAACTTACTAACCTGTATCTCTTGCTGTCGAGCCGATTTTGACTCTTAGCAACCCTGTAGGACAGAGTAGAACTGCTCCACAGTGTTTCCAGGGAGTGACTGGTGGATTCGAACTGCCAACTTTTTGGTTAGCAGCCAAGCTCTTAACCACTGCGCCACCAGGGCTCCACTTACTACACACTCACTACATTCATAGAAGAATAAAGGACAGAGTCAGTCCCTGCCTTCATGCAGCTTACAATTCAGTTAGAAATGAATCAAGGATTTACAAACATGATGGGGAGGACAGGAGAGTGCCCAGTCCAGGCCACAAAAAGACTGCTTCTCCATCAAAACCACTCGAGAGACAAACTGGAGCTAGCTACAAGAGTAGAGGGGAGAGTGCTCCAAGCAGAGAAGAGAGCAAGAAGTAAAGGAAAGCAAGGATGGTTAGACTGGAGGGAGGAGAGAGCGAAGCCTGCAAAGGGAGATAGGGAAAGTGACCTTAATGGGTCTTCTAAGACAGGTTTGGATTTATCCTAAGGGCAACAGAAACTACTGAAAGATCTTAAACTGTAAACGGTCTATTAGCACCATGCAGGAAGTAGGGGTGATGTTGTGTCCCCAAGAATGGAGCTGCAAGATCAGATAGGAGGCTATCAACATAGCCCAGACAGGAAATGATGGTGATATTACCCGGGGTACTGTCAATGATAATGGAAAGTGTGTGACAAATCCCAAAGATACACGGGAGTCACACATGACAGGATTGGATGTGTGAGTGAGGGAGAGAGCAGTGTCAAAGACACACAGGACTCTGGCATGGGCAGCTTGATTGATGAAAGTATCTTCATGGGATGTGAATGATCACTGGAGGTGGAGCAGGATGGAGGGAGGAAGGGAAGATGATGTGTTTAGTTTCAACAGGCTGAGTCCGAGGGGCTTGCTAGGCAATTGGATCGTAAGTTTAGAGCCCTGTGAAAGCTGTGGGCTAGAAATGTGGATTTGATCATAAAGACTTATGCGGTCCCATAGGTAGGCACTTAGCCACTAGCCACATGTGTCTGTGGAGCACCTGATATGTGGTTAGTCCAAACTGAGATGTGCTATAAGTATAAAATACATGCTAGATTTCAAAGATTGTGTGGAAAAAGAACATAAGAGCTCATTAATAATTTTTATACTTATTACAAGTTGAAATGATATTTTTATATATTGGGTTGAATAAAATATATTATTAAAATTAACTTCTTCTGTTTCTTTTTACTCTTACAATGTGACTACTAGAAAATTTAAAATAACGTACAAGATTCACATTGTAACTCTCATTTTATTTCAGTGGGGAAGCCCTAATATGGACAGTGGCTGAAGTTTGGAAGAGTAAAGAAGAGCACTAATGAGAGTTTGGTCTCTGACAGAGACGTGGGGTTCAACATGTGGAGTGAGTATGAGGAGAAGGAGCAAAAGACACGGACCAAGCTGGTAAAGCTGGATAATCTGGTACAAGAGAAGACAAGAAAAGTACAGACTCTGAACAGCAGGGAGTGGGAGACAGGGTCAAAATCTTCTGGGAGGTCAAACAAGAAAAGGATGGAAAAGCATATTCACAACAGAATACAGGTCAGAGAAATAAATGGTTTTTAAAATATTAATTTTTGAAAAACCATAATTATATTATTATAATTTAATTTTCCTGAATGTCATATATATTTTTACTACAAATTTCCAATTCTTATCGCACTGCTTTCTAACCAGCAAGTTATGTTAAATCATAGTTTCTCACCCATGCTTCTTTATTTAACCCATGCTTCTCACCACTAACCCAAACACTCCTTCAGTATTATCTGAAATTCCTAATAGCTATTAGGACTGAAAACAAATCAAGGAAAAGAGAAAAAAAAAAAAAAAAGACTTTTATTCACAAACTACAACTCCTTTCATACAATGATTCAGACGTTGCCTCTACTGGGTCATGCTTGCTCACTACTATGAGAATCATTGCTTTAGGTAATCTCTAAAATTTCTCAAATTCTATACAACTAAACCCTGATGGCATAGTGGTTAAGTGCTACAGCTGTTAACCAAAAAGTCAGCAGTTCGAATCCACCAGGTGCTCCTTGGAAACTCTATTGGGTGGTTCTACTCTGTCCTATAAGGTCACTATGAGTCGAAATCGACTCATCGCAATGGGTTTTGGTTTTGGTTTTGGTATGGTTAATTACATACATATATGGTTATATATGTGCATAGTATACACATCTATGGTTAATTTCCCCGTAATTCTTTATTCCATTTTCAATAAAATCATTCAGTGTTCTTCCAACATATGGAGACTCACTAAATGCACCAGATGTAGAGACATTCTGAATAAATTAAACATTTGTCCATTGTTTCCCTACTAACTTCCCCGAAGCATTTATTTAACAAATATTTATTGAGAACCTACTCTAAACCCCTGTGAGGATACAAAATCCCAGGCCTCACTAAGCTTACATCCAAGTGGCACAATATATAAATGCCACTGTTTCAGAGCAATAATGATACATAATAACCTCATCAGCAGCAGTGGGTTATAATGCTTACAACTGCCAAGCCCTGCATTATTAAGCTCTTCACACTTACTACCTTATTTGATGCTCAAAACAAACTCATGAGTTAGGTTACTTTGGTTAGGCCTGTTTTACAGATTTACAAAATTAAGGCAAAGAAAGAGGAACACATCTCAGGCTACACAGTGGCAAGTGCCTCAAAGGAGGATTATGAATTCTCTCAGCACCATATACCTCTCCTTTACATTATTTCCCATTCCTGGTGTTTCCAAACAGAAGAGGAAAAGCCAGGAGACACTGTTGGTTTTTCTTCTCTCTGTCTCTCTCTGTCTCCCCCTCCTCCCCAATGGAGAGAAATGAGTAGCCAAGGCTCAGAAGCTCTCTGCCCTCAGAGCAATGTGTCCTCCAACCACTCTTTGCTTGGCTGAATCTAAATCACACTGTTGGGAGATTCTAATTCCCCTTGCCAACTGGGCATCCTCCCAGAGTAGCATCTACTGTAGTTGTAATTTACACTGTTGGATTTATATCTAATTCATTTGTCTTCAGCTGCCACAGAGTTGATACCAACTCATGGCAACTCTGTGTGTGCAGAGTAGAACTGCTCCATAGGTTTTTCGGAAGCAGATCACCAGGCCTATCTTCCAAGGTTCCTCTGGTTGGGTTTGAACTGCCAACCTTTTAGCTAGCAGTTGAGCACTTAACCATTTACATCACCCAGGGAAACACCCATGAGGGCAGGGACTGTATCTGTGTTTATATCCCCTGCACCTCAAAAATATCTGGAACAAAGGAGGTACTCAGAAAATATTAGTTCAGTGAATGAAAGTGAACTTCCAAATTCAAGAAATTTATTGGTGTCCATGACCTCTTATTTTTACCAAAGAGAAATTTCTTATTCTTCCCTGCTTTCTTGTATACAGCAGAGTAAATGTAAGTACACTTTCCCAGGGTCATCATTATAAACTAATTTTGGTACTTGGTTGTAAATGCAATGATGCCATCAGAGGCTAATGAGGTTAATAGGGTTGTCTGCCTGGACAACAAATAGCTTCCTAATCACAGTGCTAAGTGCTTGTGTCTACTTGTAAGGTTTTAACGTCCTAACCTATCACTTTCCCTCTGTCCTTATCCCCTAATTTGCTGCTTCTAATATACAATGATCCAAGAAGCCTCATATTTGAAGCCTATCAAAAGGGCTTGCGTTTTAGATATTCTGTTGTATCTATTTTAACTATTTGAGTGACTTTTCCATTCTTCTTCCTGCTGACTTTCTAACCATTTTCAAGCCTTAAGGTTAACGTAAGTGTTACCCTATTTTTGCTGCATTCAAAGCAGTATTATTAAGCAGAAGGAAAATAACTTCAGAAAGAAAACACAATAGCTGAACGTGTGTTAAATTAATTTACTGATTTGTTTCACATAAATCGTAACAACTTCAAAAGGCCTGGAGATGCTTCCTTACCATTAACTTGTAATCTGACACAGAGAAAACAACGGATTCAGAGTGGGCCACCTTTTGGTGTAGAAAATTCCATTACATATTGTGCTAAATTATCCTTCATATTTCTGGTATTAAAAATGTTCTCTCTTACAAGAGGCCCTCCTTTTTGCTGATGATTTTATTTGGCTGGCTCTACATGTTTTTCTGGTTTCATTATGTCTCTCTTGTACTATAACCCAAGTTTGAGATACAGCAACTTTCCTGGGACAGCTACGTGATTTTGCCTGTTGGAAATGCTGGTCAGGTCAGCTGGAAAACAGGCATAAAAAAAGTAGAAATTGTACTTAGAGAAGAGCATGTGACGAATGTCTGTCATCTTCTTTAGGGTAGCCTCATAGGATTCCTACAAAAATGATCACGAAAGCCCACACAGATGCTTCCTGGCCTGAGAGCTCAGCAAACCTTTCTAAGGAGAACCATCTTCCTTCTGAGAAGGCTCTGTTGGCTGCTTGGGAAAAGAATTCATAATGACCACTTTCCTTAGTGTTTATAACACGTTTGATTTTTGTTGTTGATACTAATGCATGACAAGTAATATCCTAGTTAATTTCACAATTTCTATTTCCCATTAGGCAATTTTGCATTATTTGCTAAACTTCATTGAGTCCCCAGAAAAGCGTAAAATACATATTTATGGTGTATATTGTTGGTATCAAATAATGTTACAGTATACTGTTCCCAAGGCAATGTTATAAGGCATAGGGAAAACATTTGGAGGAAGAAGAAAAGATATATAAACATAAAATTGAGGAAATCTGCCAGCAAGAGTCCTATTATACGAGTAGCAAAATAAACCAAGAGGCCCCAAATTACAATATAGTTTTCCTTCCTGAAAGACAAGTATCTTATTGTAAATAAAAACAATCAATGTTTACTTATTGCTTAGAATGTGAGCTACTATTGTGATAAGTACTTACATTCATTATCTCACTGATCCTCACTAACTCCACAGGCTGAGGTACCAGGCATGATCCCCATTTGATGGGTGAGAATATTAAGGCTGTGAAAGATTAAATTGCTCAAAATACAGAATTATGAAGTACAAAAGAATATCTGTTTGAGTCTGAAGTAAGTGTCCCTGCATACAGACTCATTTGAAATCATCCATTACTGAATTAGGGAACTTCCAAGAAACTTCAGGTTCTGAGATTGAAATTAACTGGAATGTTCTTCGAACATACAAATAAGATTTTTAACTGATATATATTTGGGTACAAAAGATCAACTACATAACCTTTTCAAAAAACATTAAAAATTGGTACTAATATAGTAATGGAAAAAAGCAAAAAGATTTAGAAATCTCTCTAAAATGCTGTTTTTTGATTTCTTAATCTCAATTTCTTAATTATCCTTGGTTCAAGCCATGATATTTTCTCAGAATACTGCAACAGTCTTTTAACTGATGCCCTCAAATCACTGAATATACAGTCACCATAGTAAAATATCTAACACACAAATTTAAATGTGCCTCTCCTGTGCTACAAAGCCTTCAATGGTTCTCACCACCTATACCACACATTCCAATCTCCCTGGTGTGCGATACAGAGCCCTTAGTGGCTGGTACCTGTCACACATCTGCCTTAAAAGTCTGTGAGCGCAAGGGCAGGAAATGAGTTTTATTAATTCAGTAAATGTTTACCGAGAAGAATTAAGAGGCTTAAACTTGCCACAAAATACCCTTCTTTTTTTTTTTTTTTTTTGTATTTTACTCCTTTTTTCCCATCTTGAGAGGAAGAAACTATTGTACACATCTCTGAATGCAAGAGTACTTAAGGAGCTCTAATTGGCGTTGTTGTTGTTGCGTGCTGTCCAGTCAATTCCGACTCATAGCGACCCTATGGACAACAGAACAAAACACTGTCCAGTTCTGTGCCATCCGCACAATCATTGTTATGCTTGAGCCCACTGTTGCAGCCCATTGTTGCAGCTACTATGTCAATCTATCTCATTGAGGGTCTTCCTCTTTTTCACTGACCCTCTACTCTATCCAGCATGATGTCCTTCTCCAGGGATGCGCCCCTCCTGATAACATGTCTAAATTTACATTTTAGATGTTTAAATTAAATCTTTTGAGGCTAGGAGAAGCATGAGGCCAGCATACATTACTCCAAATTAGTAACGGAAATTAAAAAGTGATATGATAATGTTAGGATGAGTTTATACTGTTTAAAAAAAAAAAAGTACATCTAATCATCAAATAACTAATATTGCTAAATTATTTCAATGAAGGGGAACAATAAAATAACAGTTCTTAATGGAAAACAACATCGAACTACCACTTATTTAAATAATATTCAGAAGTTTAAAATGAGCTGTTCTTATTGTCAGAAATCCTCCAGGTATAAGGATTCTTTTCTGTTTCCAAACCCCTTCCCCCCAACTTATCAGCAGGAGACTAATAATGGCATTCATACCAAACTCCTCAAGGATGCTGTCTGCATGCCTCCTCGGGTAAGTGAGGTATGCCAGGTAATTGAAGTCACAAGGAAAAAATACGGCGTATCACCGTAATTTTACTTTAGGGAGTAGAATACATGAAAGAAAAGTATCTCATACAAAAGCACCAACACGCTTGTAGGCTCTGCACTTACTGTAACATTTATGTTTTTTACATCTTTGCTTATTCTATCTCTTTTACCCAGAACACCCTACCACTCTACTCCAATTCTTTTCCAGATGAATAACTGGAACTTCAATTCTGGTGTAGTTTCCAGAAGAAAGCTTTCCTGGACTTTTCCAGGCAGCACCACCCTCTGTACTCCCAGAGCACACAGGGTCAATGAAGCCTGGGCACTAGTGCGCTGCACCATCTGAAGTGCCTGTCCCTCCAGAGGACAGCCCAGTGCAAGGAAGCCCCCGTCATTTGTCTAAATATCTTAGCACATGATTGGTAAACAATAGCCAATTATCTAAAGTTCAGAGGTTCACTGTGATAATACTGGAAAGCTGCCTACTGACAAACCTCAAAAACAATGTTAAGAATAACTTGAAATAAAGAGGTTTCTTGTCAGAACTCTAAAGAAGAAAAGTACAGTTTAGGCTTTGGAGATCAAATCACGGCTCTGCTACCTGATTCTAAGTTACTTAACCGTTCTGAGCCTATATTTCTTTATTTTAAAATGGGAACAGTGCTAGTACCTACCACAAAGGTGAGTATTAAACAAGTCACATAAATCAAGTTGTTACAGAATACTTACAAACAGTGTTTACTGACCGCCACTATTAATCAAGATCTGGAATGTGAAAACTACATTCTCTTCTTATATAAACTTAAGATAGATAGGGTAAAATTCTCACTATACAAGTAAACAGCACAAAAGAGGTAAATTAAAAAAACATTCTACATATTAGACTTATTAAACACAGGAAGCCATTTTTCATGTGATAGTGAAAGTATGCTTTCTGTATATTTGAGATAATTCATTCAAAGCACTTCAAAATAATTTAATGGGCTTAAAATAGTGGTGAAAATTAACATCTGTTGTAAACGTAAAACTGATTCTGCTAATTCCATTAAATTAAATCATCTGCTTTAATATATATATATACACACATATATATGTATATAATTTTTTAGGAAAAAACAAAACTATATCAATCTCCAAACAGCAAATTCTCATTTGAAGACAGACATCTGTGAAGCAGATATCCAGGACAAAAAAGAGAGTATTTTTAAAGCAGTTCCATCCATAAAGGTTGTATATCTATGCTGTAGCTTAGTAAGTTACAATTTCCTATATATACGTATGCTAAGCACTTAATACAAAGATATTTATTATAAATTGAAACTTGTCAAAGTGATACTTTTTAAAAATTTTTTTCCCATACAAAAATTTATACTTATATTGTTATGTGACTCTAATTGCTCTCCCCATACTGCAACAGCACACTCCTCCTTTCCACCCCTGATTCCCCATGTCCATTCAACCAGCTCCTAACCCTCTCTGCCGTCCCATCTCACCTCCGGACAGAAGCTGCCCGTTTAGTCTCTTACATCTACTTGAGCTAAGATGCACACTCAGCACGAGTATCACTTTATGTCCCACAGTCCAGTCCAATCCCTGTCTGAAGAGTTGGCCTCAGAAATTGTTTTATTTCTGGGCTGATAGAGAATCCAGGGGCCATTCTTTCCGGGGTTGCTCCAGTCTCAGTCAGACCATTAAGCTTGGTCTTACTAGAATTTGAGTTCTGCACCCCACTTTTCTCCTGCTCCATCAGATATTCTCTGTTGTGTTCCCTGTCAGAGCAGTCATTGGTGGTAGCCAGGCACTATCTAGTTCTTCTGCTCTCAGGCTGATGAAGTCTCTGGTTTATGTGGCCCTTTCTGTCTCTTGGGATAATACTTTCCTTGTGACTTTGGTGTTCTTCATTCTCCTTTACTCCAGGTGGTTGGGATGCACTGATGCATCTTAGATGGCTGCCTGCAAGCTTTTAAGACCCCAAATGCCATTCACCAAAGTATGATGCAGAACATTTTCTTAATAAGCTTTGTTATGCCAATTGACCTAGATGTCTCCTGAAAGCATGTCCCCAGACCCCTACCCCTGCTACTCTGTCCCTCAAAGTGTTTCATTGTATTCAGAAAACTTCTTAGCTTTGGTTTAGTCCAGTTGTGCTGACTTCCCCAGTAGTGTATGCCGACCTTCCCTTCCCTAAGATAATCTTTATCTACTATCTAGTTAGTAAACAGTAAATAACCCTCACCCTCCCTCCCCACCCTCATAACCATCAAAGAATGTTTTCTTCTGTGTTTAAACCTTTTCTTGAGTTCTTATAATAGTGGTCTTATATAATATTTGTCCTTCTTTGACTAAATTCACACAGCATAATGACCTCCAGCTTCCTCCATATTTAAGATGTTTCACGGCTTCATTGCTGTTCTTTAACATTGTGTAGTATTCCACTGTGTGGCTATACCATAATTTGTTTATCCATTCGTCTGTTGATGGGCACCTAGGTTGTTTCCATCTTTTTGCTATTGTGAACAGCGCTGCAATCAACATGGGTGTGCATATATCTATTTCTGTCATGGCTCTTATTTCTCTAGGATATATTCCAAGGAGTGGGATAGCTGGATCATACGGTACTTCTATTTCCAGCTTTTTAAAGAAGTGCCAAATCGATTTCCAAAGTGGTTGTACCATTTTACATTCCCACCAACAGTGTATGAGTGTTCTAGTCTCTCTACAACCTCTCCAGCATTTACTATTTTGCGTTTTTTGGATTAATGCTAGCCTTGTTGGGGTGAGATGATATCTCATTGTAGTTTTGATCTGCATTTCTCTAACGGCTAATGATTGTGAGCATTTCTTCATGTATCTGTTAGCCACCTGAATGACTTCTTTGGCAAAGTGCCTATTCATATCCTTTGTCCATTTTTTAATTGGATTATTTGTCTTTTTGCTGTGGTGGTTTTGCAGTATCTTGTAGATATTAGAGATTAGACGCTGATCAGGTTTGTCATAACCAAAATGTTTTTCCCAGTCTGTAGGTTGTCTTTTTACTTTTTTTTTTTTTTTTTTAATATTTTATTGTACTTCAGGTGAAGGCTTATAGAACAAACAGTTTCTCATGTAACAGTAGTACACATGCTGTTTTATGACTTTGGTTAACAACCCCACAACATTTTAACCCTCTAAATTCTCAGTTGTTTTTTTTTTTTGGTGAAAATACACATAGCCAAAGATACACCATTTCAAAACTTTTTACGTACACATTTAAGTGACATTGACTACGCTCTTCTAATTGTGCTGTTATTCTCACTTAAGATGAAGGCTTACAGGACAAAATAGCCTCGCATTTAACAGTTGCTACAAATGTTGCCCTATAACAATGGTTAACAATCTCACAACACATCAACAGTACACTTACTCAACCTTGTGTTCCCTATCATCAGCTTCCTGCTCCCCTTCTGCCTTCTGGCCCTTGTCACTGGACTCCTGTACCTCGTTAGTCTCATTTAGTTTTACCGGGCTGTCCACTCCCAGGCTGAACAGTGAACCTCGAAGGTAACTTCACCTCTGAGCTGAAAGGGTGTCTGGGGGCCATACTCTTGAGGTTTCTCCAGTCTCCTTTGGGCCAGTAAATCTGGTCTTTTTTTTTGTGAGTTAGGATTATGCTCCACATCCTTCTGCAGCTCTGTCCAGAACCCTCTGTTGTGATCCTGGTCAGAGCAGTCAGTGGTGGTAGCCGGGCACCATCTAGCTGTACTGGACTCAGACCGGTGGAGATCTTGGTAGCTGTGGACAATTAGTCCTTCGGACTAATCTTTTCCTTGTATCCTGTTCTCTTCACTCTCCCTTGCTCCCAAAGGGATGAGACCAGTGTAGTATCTTACATGGCCGCTCACAGGCTTTTAAGACCCCAGACACTACTCACCAAGGTAAAATGTAGAGCATTGTCTTTATAAGTAGTGCCATGCCAATTGAGCTAGATGTTCCCCGAGACCATGGTCCCTACAGCCCTCTGCCCAGCAACTCAGTCCCTCGGGGAGTTTGGATGTGTCCATGGGACCTCCATGACCTTTCCTTGTGCAGGTTGTGTTAGTTTCCCTTGTATTGTGTACTGTCTCACCTTTCACCCAAGATACCACTCATCTATTGCCTATTTAATATTCCCCCCCCTTCCCCTCCCATCCCTGGTAACCAAAAAGGATTGTTACGTTTTGCATGTGAACTTTTTCATGTGTTTTTACAATAGAGGTCTCATACAATATTTGTCCTTTTGAGATTGACTTATTTCACTCAGAATAATGTCCTCCAGTTTCATCCATGTTATGAGATGCTTCACAGATTCATTGTTGTTCTTTCTCGCTGCATAGTACTCCATTGTGTGTATGTACCATAGTTTGTTTATCCATTCATCTGTTGATGGGCACCTACGTTGTTTCTATCGTTTTGCTATTGTGAACAATGCTGCCATGAACACAGGTGTGCATATGTCTATTCAAGTGACGACTCTTATTTCTCTAGGATATATTCCTAGGAGTGGGATTGCTGGATCAAATGGTATGTCTATTTCTAGCTTTCTGAGGAAACGCCATATCATTTTCCAAACTGGTTGTATCATTTTGCATTCCCACCAGCAGTACATAAGCGTTCCCCTCTCCCCACAGGCCCTCCAACATTTGTTATTTCCAGTGTTTTTGATTCATGCTGGTAATTCCAGGGTGAGACGGTATCTCATTGTGGTTTTAATTTGCATTTCTCTAATGGCTAGTGATCGAGAGCATTTCCTCATGTGTCTATTGGCCATTTGAATGTCTTCTTTGGTGAAGTGTCTGTTCATTTCCTTTACCCATTTTTTGACAGGATTGTTTGTCTTTTTGTTGTAGAGGTGTTGGATTTTCTTATAGATTATGGAGATTAGACCTTTGTCTGACTTGTACTGTTCAAAATTTTTTCCCAGTCTATAGGTTCTCTTTTGACTCTTTTGGTGAAGTCTTTTGAAGAGCATAGGTGTTTGATTTTTAGAAGATCCCAGTTATCTAGTTTATCTGTTGGGTTTTGTGTATTGATGGTTATAGTTTGTATCCTGTTAATGCCATGTATTAAGGCCTGAAATGTTGGTCCTATTTTTTCTTCTATGAACTTTATAGTTTTAGGCTTTATATTCAGGTCTTTGATCCATTTTGAAGTAGTTTTTGTATACGGTGTGAGGTATGGGTCCTGTTTCATTTTTTTGCAATGGATATCCAGTTTTGCCAGCACCATTTGTTAAAAAGACTGTCTTTTCCCCATTTGATGGACTTTGGGACCTTGTCGAAGATCAGGTGACCTAGGTGGATAGATTTACATCTGGGTTCTCAATTCTGTTCCATTGGTCAATGTATCTGTCGTTGTACCAGTACCAGGCTGTTTTGACCACTGTAGCTGTATAGTAGGTTCTGAAGTCAGGTAGTGTGAGTCCTCCAACTTTATTCTTCTTCTTCAGTAGTGCTTTACTTATTCGGGGCTTCTTACCTTTCCATATAAAGTTAATGATTAGTTTTTCCATCTTTCTGAAGAATGTTGCTGGTATTTGGATCGGAATACCACTGTATTTGTAAATTGCTTTGGGTAGAATCGCCATTTTCACAATGTTGAGTCTGCCTATCCATGAGCATGGTATGTTTTTCCATTTATGTAGATCCCTTTGGGTTTCATGCAGGAGTGTTTTGTAGTTTTCTTTGTATAGGTCTTTTATATCCCTGGTCAGATTTATTCCTAAGTATTTTATGTTTTCAGGGGCTATTGAAAATGGTATCGATTTCCTGATTTCCTTTTCATCGTTCTCCCTACTGGTGTATAGGAATCCAACCGATTTTTGAATGTTTATCTTGTATCCTGCTACTCTGCTGAATCTTTCTATTAGTTCCAGTATATTTCTCGTGGAGTCTTTAGGGTTTTCTATGTATAGTATCATATCATCTGCAAACAGGGAGTTTAACTTCTTCATTACCAATTTGGATGCCCTTGATTTCTTTCTCTTGCCTTATTGCTCTAGCTAGAACTTCCAGCACAATGTTAAATAGGAGTGGTGATAAAGGGCATCCTTGTCTTGTTCCTGTTTTCAAGGGGAATGTTTTCAGCCTCTCTCCATTAAGAATGATGTTGGCCGTTGGTTTTGCATAGATGCCCTTTATTATGTTGAGAAATTTCCCTTCTATACCTATTTTATTGAGAGCTTTTATCAGGAATGGGTGTTGGACTTTGTCAAATGCCTTTTCTGCGTCAATTGAGATGATCATGTGATTCTTTTCTTTCCTTTTATTTATGTGGTGTATTACGTTGATTGATTTTCTAACATTAAACCATCCTTGCATACCTGGTATGAATCCTACTTGGTCGTGGTGTATTATTTTTTTGATATGATGCTGAATTCTATTGGCTAGAATTTTGTTCAGAATTTCTGCATCTATATTCATGAGAGATATTGGTCTGTAATATTCTTTTTTTGTGATGTCTTTGTCTGGTTTTGGTATCAGCGTTATGCTGGCTTCATAGAATGAATTTGGAGGTGTTGCTTCCTCTTCTATGCTCTGAAATAGCTTGAGTAGTACTGGCACAAGCTCTTCTGCAAATGTTTTGTAGAATTCTCCAGTGAAGCCATCTGGGCCAGGGCTTTTCTTGGTTGGGAGTTTTTTTTATTACCTTTTCAATCTCTTCTCCTGTTATGCGTCTGTTCAGATTTTCAATATCACTTTGTTGTAGTTTGGGTAGGTCGTGTGATTCGAGAAATCAATCCATTTCCTCTAGGTTTTCAAATTTGCTGGAATATAGTTTTTCATAATATTCTGTTATAATCTTTTTTATTTCAGTTGGGTCTGTTGTAATGTCCCCCATTTCATTTCTTATTTGGGTTATTTGTGCCCTCTGCTGTTTTTCTTTTGTCAGTCTGGCCAGTGGTTTGTCAATTTTGTTGATTCTTTCAAAGAACCAACTTTTGGTTTTGTTGATTCTTTCTACTGTTTTTCTGTTCTCTATTTCATTTATTTCTGCTCTGATCTTTACTATCGCCTTTCTTCCAGTGGTTGTAGGCTTTTTTTGCTGTTCTCTATCTATTTGTTTGAGTTCTGTAGTTAATGTTTTGATTTTGTCCCTTTCTTCTTTTTTGATATGTGCATCTATTGCTATAAATTGTCCTCTGAGGACTGCCTTTGCTGTGTCCCAAAGGTTTTGGTATGATGTGTTTTCATTCTCATTTGATTCTAGGAATTTTTTGATCTCTGATTTCTTCTATTACCCATTGATGTGTAAGCAGAGTATTATTCAGTTTCCATGTAGTTGATTTTTTTTCCTTGCTCTTTCTAGTGTTAATTTCTACCTTGATGGCATTGTGGTCAGAGAAGATACTGTGAATTACCTCAACGTTTTGGATCTTGTTGAGGATTGCTCTGTGGCCTAAGATGTGGTCTATTCTGGAGAACGTTCCATGTGCACTGGAAAAGAATGTGTACTTTGCAGCGGTTGGATGGATTGTTCTATATATGTGTATGAGGTCCAGTTGGCTGATTGTGTCGTTTAGATCTTCTGTATCTTTGCTGAGTTTCTTCTTAGTTATTCTGTCCTTTACTGAGAGTGGTGTGTTGAAGTCTCCTACTATTATTGTGGAACTGTCAATTTCTCTTTTCAGTGCTGTTAGAGTTTTTTTTAATGTATTTTGGAGCCCTGTCATTGGGTGAGTAGATGTTTATTATGGTTATGTCTTCATGATGGATCGTCCCCTTAATCATTATATAGTGTCCTCCTTTGTCTTTTATGGTAGATTTTGTTTTAAAGTCTATTTTATCTGAGATTAGAATTGCCACTCCTGCTCTTTTTTGGTAGTTGTTAGCTTGATATATTTTTTTCCAACCTTTGATTTTTAATAAATTCACATCTTTGTTTCTATGGTGTGTCTCTTGTAGACAGCATATTGATGGATCCTGTTTTCTTATCCATTCTGCCACTCTCTGTCTCTTTATGGGTGCATTGAGTGCATTTACATTCAGTGTAATTATTGATAGATGTGAGTTTGTTGCTGTCATTTTGTAGTGCTTTTTTTTGTGGTGCTGAAGTTTTCTTTGTTCTTCTTACTCTCTTGTGCTGAGTTACTTTTGTTTGTGGATTTTGTGTTCATTTCTTTTGTTTTTGTAGGTTTTGTTTTTGCTGAGACTTTATGTTTTTCGTCTTTATTTTTATGAGTTGGTTTGTTAACTTTCTTTGTGGTTACCATGAATTTTACCCTTACCTTTCTATGTTTGAAGCAGTCTACCCTTACTTGGTATCACCTTGCCTTCCTCTCCGTTAGAAGGTTCTATACCTATGCCGTTTATTCCCTCTTTCATTGTTTTGATGTTGTTGTCATCCTTTGATTGATTGCTCTGATTCCCTCTTGTATTTCTTTTGGTTTTGGATAGTCCTCGAGAGTTCATTTCCTAAAATGGTATCTGGTTCGTATGATCCTGTGTCCTAGGTCCTGCCTGAGGGCTGAAGCTGTCTGTCCTCAGATCGAAGAACTCCCTTTAATAATTCTTGTAAGTTTGGTTTGACTTTTGCATATTCCTTTAGTTTCTGTTTATGTGGAAATGACCTAATTTCACCAACAAATTTGAATGAGAGTTTTGCAGGATATATTATTTTTGGCTGACAATATTTTTCTTTCAAGATTTTATATATGTCATCCCACTGCCTTCTTGCCTGCATGGTTTCTGCCGAATAATCTGAGCTTAGTCTTATTGTTTTTCCTCTGTATGTGACTTATTGTTTTTCACAAGCTGCTCTCAGGATTCTTAGTTTGTCTTTAGTTTTGGCGAGTGTGAATATGATATGTCTTGGTGATTTTCTTTTGGGGTCTCTTCTCTATGGGGTTCGTTAAGCTTCTTGGATGGCCAGCTTTTCATCTTTGATGATATTGGGAAAGTTTTCTGTCAGCAGTTCCTCAATGATCCTCTCTGTGTTTTCTGTTTTCTCCCCCTTTTCTGGGATGCCAATCACTCGTAAATTTTTGCTTTTAATTGTGTCCCACATAACTCTCAGGGTCTCTTCATTTTTCTTTGTTCTTTTTTCTGAGTTTTCTTGAAACAGAGTTGTATCCAAGTGTTTGTCTTCAGTTCCACTGATCCTGTCTTCCACGGTTTCAAATCTACTCCTCAGCCCTTCTATGACATCATCCATTTCTGAAATCTTGTTGCTTATCTTTTGGATTTCTAATTGTTGGTTTTGTATAATTTTGAGTTGTGAATTTATTTTGGCATGTTGTTCCTGCATCATCTTCCTGAATTATTCCAGTTTTTTGTCTGTATTTTCCATAAATCTGTCTAGTTTTTCCTCATGTTTGTCAGCTTTTTGCCTCAGTTCTTGAAAAATTCCAAGTATTAGTGATTTGAGTTCCCTATCAGGTACTTCTAGTGTATTTTCTTCCACAGGAGAGTTATCTGGTGTTTTAATTTGGACGCCTATTGGAGCCATCTTGTTTTGTTTTTGTAAATGTTTTGATATTTTTGCTGTTTTCGTGGCATTCAGTAGGTATGTGTCTAGTTTACAGATTGTAGATTTTTTTGTTTCGTCCTTGTGGTACAGCTGGGCAGGTCTAGGTGAAGAGGAGCCACTGGGACAGGTTGTTTGTGGCACTCACCGCAGCCACCAGGACGGTCGGTAGTCAGTGCTGGGCAGGTTCCAATAGGGCGTGCCTGCACTGCTTGTTGGTGTGATGTCAAGTGCATGGTGCAGGTAGGCAGGATGCAGCGGGGAGATTGTTATGTGTGAAGCTAAGTGGCTGTTTTGTCTCCCACTGGATGGTCCGCGAGGCTGCTCTCCCATTCTCCCATTTACTGGTCTCTGATAGGAGTCCAAGATGGTGGATCCGCGCTGCATTAGCTGGTAGGGGACCTCTGCATGAATCTCTCCTCGCTCTCCGTTCTCTTTCAGTATTCTCACTCCGTTTGGTGTTTGGCTGAGTTCTTTATCTCTTCATTTGATGTTCTAGGGTTTCAGGATTGTTGATTCTCTGTTTGGCTTAGTTTTTCGGATCTTTGCTGTGGAGTGACGGCGTGGTGCTTCTGCCTAGAGCACCATCTTGCCGGACTCCCGTCTTTTTACTCTTTTGAAGTGGTTTGGTGAAGTGTTTTGATGAGCATAAGTGTTTGATTTTTAGGAGCTCCCAGTTATCTAGTCTCTCTTCTGATTCTTGTGCATTGTTACTTATGGTTCGTATTGTGTTTATGCCATGTATTAGGGCTCCTAGCTTTGTCTCTATTTTTTTCTTCCATGATCTTATATTTTTGATTTTATATTTAAGTCTTTGATCCATTTTGAGTTAGTTTTTGTGCATGGTGTGAGGTATGGGTCTTGTTTCAGTTTTTTTGCAGCTGGATAACAGTTATGCCAGCATCATTTGTTAAAGAGACTGTCTTTTCCCTAATTAACGGACTTTGGGCCTTTATCAAATATCAGCTGCTCATAGGTGGATGAATTTATGTCTGGATTCTCAATGCTGTTTCATTGGTCTATGTATGTGTTGTTGTACCCGTACCAGGCTGTTCTGACTACCGTGGCAGTATAATAGGTTCTAAAATCAGGTAGTGTGAGGCCTTCCACTTTGCTCCTATTTTTGAGTAATGCTTTACTTATTACGGGCCTCTTCCCTCTCCATATGAAGTCGGTGATTTGTTTCCGCATCTCATTAAAAAATGCCGGTGGAATTTGGATCGGGATTGCATTATATCTGTAGGTTGCTTTGGGTAGAATTGACATTTTCACTATGTTGAGACTACCTATCCATGAGCAAGGTATGCTTTTCCACTTATGCAGGTCTCTTTTGGTTTCTTGCAGTAGTGTCCTGTAGTTTTCATTGTCCAGGTCTTTTACGTCTCTGGTTAGATTTATTCCTAAGTATTTTATCTTCTTGGGGGCTATTGTAAATGGTATTGATTTGGTGATTTCCTCTTAGAGGTTCTCTTTGTTGTTATAAAGGAATCCAACTGATATTTATATGTTTATCTTGTATCCTGAAACTTTGCTGAAATCTTCTATTAGATCCAGTAGTTTTCTTGTGGATTCTCTGGGCTTTTCTGTATATAAGATCATATCATCTGCAAACAGAGATACTTTGACTTCTTACCTACCAATCTGGATGCCCTTTATTTCTTTTTCTAGTCTAACTGCTCTGGCTAGGACCTCTAGCACAATGTTGAATAAGAGTGGTGATAAAGGGCATCCTTGTCTGGTTCCCATCTTCATGGGGAATGGTTTCGAGTTCTCTCCATTTAGGATGATGTTGGCTGTTGGCTTTGTATAAATGCCCTTAATTATACTGAGGAATTGCCCTTCTATTCCTATTTTGTTGAGAACTTTTATCATGAATGGGTATTGGATTTTGTCAAATGCCTTTTCTGCATTGACTGATAAGATCATGTGGTTTTTGTCTCCTGTTTTATTTATGTGATGGATTACATTGATTGTTTTGCTAATATTGAACCATCCCTGCATACCTGGTATAAATCCCACTTGATCATGGTGAATTACTTTTTTGATATGTTGCTGAATTTTGTTGGCTAGAATTTTGTTGAGGATTTTTGCATCAATGTTCATGAGGGATATTGTTCTGTAATTTTCTTTTTTTGTGGTGTTTTACCTGGTTTTGGTATCAGGGTCATGCTGGCTTCATAGAATGAAATTCGGAGTATTCCATCCTTCTCTATGCTCTGAAATACGTTTAGTAGTAGTGGTGTTAACTCTTCCCTGAAAGTTTGGCAGAATTCTCCACTGAAGCCATCCAGGCCAGGGTTTTTTTTTTGTTGGGAGTTTTTTAATTACCTTTTCAATCTCTTCTTGTTAGGGGTTTACTTAGTTGTTCTACCTCTGCTTGTGTGAGTTTACGCAGGTAGTGAGTTCCTAGAAATTTGTCCATTTTCTCTCGGTTTTCAAATTTTTTAGAGTACGATTTTTCATAGTATTCTGTTATGATTCTTTTAATATCAGTTGCGTCTGTTGTGATATCACCCATCTCATTTCTTATACGGGTTATCTGCTTCCTCTCCTGTTTTTCTTTTGTCAGTTTGGCCAAAGGTTTATCAAGTTTGTTGATCTTTTCAAAGAACCAGCTTTTGGTCTTGTTAACTCTTTCAATTGTTTTTCTATTCTCTATTTCATTTAATTCTGCTCTAATTCTTATTATTTCCTTTCTTCCAGCACCTGAGGGCTTCTTTCGCTGCTCTCTTTCTTCTTATTCCAGTTGTAGGGTTAATGTTTTGATTTTGGCCATTTCTTCTTTCTGGATGTGTGCATTTATTGCTATAAACTGACCTCTGAGCGCTGCTTTTACTGTGTCCCAAAGGTTCTGATAGGATGTATTTTCATTCTTGTTTGATTCTATGAATTTCTTTATTCCATCCTTAATTTATTCTACAACCCAGTAGTTTTTGAGCAAAGTGTTGTTCAGTTTCCATGTGTTTGATTTTTTCCTTGTTTCTTCTGTTGTTGATTTCCACTTTTATGGCTTTATGGTCAGAAAAGATGCTTTGTAACACTTCAATGTTTTGGATTTGGTTAAGGGTTGCTTTATGGTCTAATATGTGGTCTATTCTGAAGAATGTTCCATGTGCGTTGGAAAAGAAAGTATACTTTGCTGCTGTTGGGTGGAGTGTTCTGTATATGTGTATGAGATCAAGTTTGCTGACTGTAGCATTTAGCTCTTCCATGTCTTTGTTGAGCTTCTTTTTGGATGTTCCATCCTTCACCAAAAGTGGTGTGTTGAAGTCTCCTACTACTATTGTGGAGCCGTCTCTCTCTCTTTTCAGTGCTGTTAAGAGTTTGTTTTACATATTTTGGAGCCCTGTCGTTGGGTGCATAAATATTTATTATAGTTATGTCCTCCTGGGGTATTGACCCTTTAATCATTATATAGTGTCCTTCCTTATCCTCTGTGGTGGATTCTACTTTAAAGTCTATTTTGTCAGAGATTAATACTGGTACTCCTGCTCTTTTTTGAGAGTTGTTTGCTTGATATTTTTTCCATCCTTTGAGTTTTAGTTTGTTTGTGCCTTTAAATCTAAGGTGTGTCTCTCGTAGGCAGCACATAGACCGATAGTGTTTTTTTATGCAATCTGCCACTCTCTGTTTCTTTATTGGTGTATTTAGTCCATTTACATTCAGTGTAATTATTGACAGGTATGAGTTTAGTGGTGTAATTTTGATGTCTTTTTTTGGATGTTGTTGACAGTTTCTTTGTTCCATTTAATTTTCTGTGCTGAGTCATTTTTCTTTATGTATTTTCTTTCCATCTTTTTGATTGTTGTTGATTTTGTGTTTGCTGAGTCTTTATATTTTTCTAGTTTTTTATTTTGACTTGTAAGATTGTTAGTTTCCTTTGTGGTTACCTTAATATTTACCCTTACTTTTCTAAGTTTATACCAGTCTTTTCATTTCTTTATATCGCCTTGACTTCCTCTCCATATGAAAAATCTATGTCTACAATTTTTAAGTTCCTCTTTCTTGTTTTAATGTTGTCACCTTTTACATATTGGGTTCAGTTTCCCTATTTTCAGTGTTTTAGTTTTGATTTACTTTTGTGACTTCCCTATCTGGGTTGATAATCTGGTTGCTCTATCCTGTGTTCTAGTCTTGGGTTGTTATCTGATGTTACTGATTTTCTAACTGGATGACTCCCTTTAGTATTTCTTGTAATTTTTGTTTGATTTTTGCAAATTCTCTAAACTTCTGTTCATCTTGAAATGCCCTAATTTTGCCATCTTATTTGAGAGACAGTTTTGCTGGATATATAATTCTTGGCTGGCAGGTTTTTTTCTTCAAGGCTTTATATATGTCATCACATTGCCTTCTTGCCCGCATCATTCCTGCTGAGTAGTCTGAGCTCATTCTTATTCACTCTCCTTTGTAGATGACTTTTCGTGTATCACTAGCTGCTCTTAAAATTTTCTCTTTATCTTTGGTTTTGGCAAGTTTGATCATAATATGTCTTGGTGGCTTTCTTTTGGGATCTACCTTATGTGGGGTTCAATGAGCATCTTGGGTATCTTGTCATCTTTCATGATATCAGGGAAGTTTTCTGCCAACAAATCTTCAATAATTCTCTCTGTATTTTCTGTCATCCCCCCGTTCTGGTACTCCAATCACTCGTAGGTTATTCCTCTTCATAGAGTCCTGCATAATTCTTAGGGTTTCTTCATTTTTTTAAATCCTTTTATCTGATTTTTCCTCAAACAAGTTGGTGTCAAGTGCTTTATCTTCAGTCTCACCAATGCTGACTTCCATTGCCTCAATTCTACTCCTATGACTTTTATTGAGTTGTCTAATTCTGAAATTTTATTATTTATCTTCTGGATTTCTGATTGCTGTCTCTCTATGGATTCATGTAGCCTGTTAAATTTGTCATTATGCTCTTCTCTAATCTTTTTAATTTCCTCTATTGTGTGTTCTACATATTGCTTAATTTCCTTTCTAATTTCTTGAAGAGTTCTGTACATTAATCTTTTGTATTCCGCCTCTGGAAATTCCAAGAAATTTTCCTCCTCTGGAAAATTTACAGATTCTTTATTTTGGGAGCTTGCTGAAGCCATCATGGACTGCCTCTTTATGTGATCTGATATTGATTGTTGTCTCCGAGCCATGAATAAGTTATTGTATTGTATTGTATTTATTTATTTATTTTAGGTTTGCTTACTGTGTCCTAGGTTTTTGTTTTGTTTTGCTATGCCCAGATAGGCTGCTTGTATTAGCTAGTTTGATTACTGGCACCTTTGAAGCTCTAATGTCTTGTCATCAGGTGGTTAAATCTGTTACTAAGTATATGAACTCAGGAGTCCACCCACTCCTCCTGTATGGATTCAGTTCAGGTGCCCAGGTAGATAGCCACCAAGAGTGTGGTGTAGGCTCTCACTTACAGTCCTAGACAGGCATGGGTGATTGGTGTAGGCACAGGCATCTTGCTGCAGCAGATGGACACACTCTGAGCAAGGCAGGGGGCTGACAGTGGCCCCTGAGTGTCCAGAAGGAAGGTGTGTCCCTGTTCCCTAGAGCATGTAGGTGGGTTGGTTTTCCAGCTGGACTATGAGTACCTAATGCTGTTGGCTGTAAGGACTAGGGGGCACCTCTTATTCATGGGCCCCTATCGCAGGAGGCTAGGTGGTGGGGGTGGAGGCACCAGTCCTCAGGCCCCTGATGTGGTTAGGTGAAGACCCTGCTTAATGGGCACAGCAGTGTCAAATGTCAAGAACCTGCCACTTCACAGCTGAAACAGCTGATGTTAGACTTCAGTATATACCCTGTTGTACTGCAGTAATGACGGCCTAGGCTGTTGAGATGGACCCACACAAATCTATGCAGGGGAAAGGCACTCAAAGTCCATGGATCCGTTATGCCTGTGCCTAGGCAAAGGACCTGTGCCTACACTGGGTTCCTGGCTTCGGGGAGCCAGCAGTTCATTTTTTCCCGTTTGTTAATTTGTTCACTCTCCACAGCAGGGAGAATGGCTCCAGGTGTGTGACGGATACTACTTCCGGCCCAGGGGACTCAGCAATTGCTGAAGCTGGTCCGGGACCCAGTGCAGAGCAGGGAGTGGGGAGGTAAATGGGAGAGAGGTTTTTCCCTAAGGGAGGTATTTTTGATCTGCACAATAAGCTGTACACAAGTACTTATCTTTTGTGGAGGGTTGCTTCTCACTGGTTCTGGGTGGCCAAGTAGGGTCTCTGGCTCTGGGTCTCTCCTGGTGCAGAAAACACACCTCCCGAGCACCGCCGCTTGCCTGCCTCACCGTTCACCCATGAGCTGCTGAGGCCTATAGGGCTCAGGCTCTCACAGGGTCAGGTCTGGCAACTCCTTGCTGCTTCTGAACTGTCTCTTCCTCCCCCTGCCACTCAGTCTGGTTCCTCACCTCTGCCTTTAATGTTCAGGGTTCCCAGACTGCCATATACAATAGAATCACTTGTTTTTCCGGTTCTTTGTTGTAAGAGGGTCCACCAGAAGCGTCTGACTACTCTGCCAGATTGGCCTCGCCTCACTAAAGTGATACTTAGGACTCATATAAAATCTATGAAATTATTTCACAATCAAAACGACCACTTCTTAAAGTAGCCTTATGAATATGCACATATCCCAAGGACAGATGATTTATAAAAAGATGCTGTCATAGGACTGTACGTATATGTAAAAATATTCTTGTTACTGAAATAAAAATTTCACTTTTCCCATAACTATCTAATGCAAAATACCATTGGTTATTAACATCATGGCTAAAGAGACAATGATGTAATGTATCAAATAGTCTGGTTTTAACTAGCCTTCCTCACATATGCTTATATATATTTTAATAACAAAGGCACACAATAAACAAGATTGTGTGTGTGTTGGGGGTGGGAGGGGACTGAAACGGTGATTTTTGCTTTTTGTTCTTGATACAGAAGGCATAGTATCATAGGGTCATCATATAAACAGCTATTATTGTGGAGGAAAGTATTTAAAAGATATTAAATGACAATTTAATTCAATTTGAATATTCTGAATCAAAGTAACTGGGTATCCATAAATACTCTAAAAATCTATAATCTACAGTAGATAATAAAGAACCCAGTAGCACAATGGTTAAGTGCTCAGCTGCCAACCAACAGGTTGGCAGTTCAACTCACCCAGCAGCTCTGCAGGAGAAAGACCAGGTGATCTGTTCCCATAAAGATTACAGCCTAGAAAACCCTATAGGGCAGTTCTACTCTGTTACACGGTTGACTATGAATTGAAACCGACTAGATGGCATTTAACAACAACAACAATAGTAGATAATGGAGCAGTGTGTGTGTGCGTGTGTCTATGTGTCTCGCTTCCAGGCTGGTTTGGAATACAGAGGCAAACCCTTATATAACATTTTTGAACTAATTTTTGCTTCTTTTATTTTAAAAGTGAGCTTACAAAAATGGCTGTTAAGTCTTCATTTGTAAACCTTTAAAATTAGGATCTATTCAATTCTGTGTTGAAAGGGTGAGTATAATCCAATCCATTGGCTCCAGAGGCAAAGGGCGGCACTTTTCCTTCCTATCATAAATGCCATTTCTTTGAACTTCTGGTGTTTATTTTATCCATAACAAACCAGATTATTATGGAGAATTCCTAACAGGTGAACAATGTATTTACATTATGTTAATCTGAATAAGGCCATTTATTCTATGGAAAAGGTACTTATGAACTTTAACATCACAATTACCGTCCATAGTCAGAGGATCAAATTCCTTTGTATTTTGCTCAGTATAAATTCAGTGCACTTTTAAATGGCTAAACTCTGGGCATTTTTTAATATGGTAAATATAACATAGAAGTCTCCTCCAAGTCATAACTTTACTAGAGTTAAGCAAATACAATGTACACACACATTTTTTCCAAATATAAAACATTTCTATGATACCTAAAAAAAAATTAAATTTCGCTGAAGAATCTAGGAAAACACCAGCATGACAAACTTTTATGTTAAATACAACAAAGTCTCTGTCAAAGGCTCTTATTTAACATTGACTATTCTGACAAATTATTTCATGTTTATGATTATTTGTTTTTATCAATCTCCATTATATATTTTTCCTTTAAAATTATCATTTAAAAAGAAAATCCATTAGGTTGAAGCCACTTTAACATGTTAAAATTAAAAGCAAGGCAAAGGCCACACAGATGAGGAAGAGGACAAAGAAGGGATAAACACATTGCGTACTTCTCTACTTATAAGGTATTGTTATAAGAGGAAACAATAAACAAGTATCTTTAAATTATGAAAATGTACTGCAAGTAACCTCTTTCAAAAGGACTATATTTATTCAGCTATGTATTCCCAATACAAAGTAAACCATTTATTAAAACATCATGCCTCAGTTCCTTGTTTGCTAAATTTAAATTATATGAACCTGATTAATCACTGAGATTCTAAAAGCAGTAGGTCCTAGAATCTCATGGGAAAAAAAATTGCTTCTATTTTCAAGACACAGCTGTGCTTACAGCTAAACCATTACAATACTTGGCTAATAAGTTAATATTTAATTTACAGTGTCCTTAAAACACAGTAATTGAATACCAATAACAGTATTCTATAAGCCAAGTTTGATCTGAAAAACAAAAGGATCTACAAAACACAAAGTAGATAATATAAAATAAGCTAAAACACAATTTGCAAAAAAACAAAAAGTCTGCAAAAAAAATTCTAAAATGCTGAATATGTGATTCACTGACAAGCTCATAAAAGGTACCCATTTTTTTTAAGCATCATTCTTTTGGATCATCTTACCAGAAGAAAGCAGCACAAATAAAGAATTCATACTAGAATGAATTGATAAATGAATTGCTTCTGCTATATCTATAATTTTGGTTCAACTTCCTCACACACTTCTCGTCATTTATTTTCTTTCCTGGACCATCCAACCTGGATATCATCAGAAAATATCATAAGACAATTCTGATAGAACAACTGCATCCAATGTTATATCAAATGTGTTTAGTATCTCAACATTGCCCTCACCATAAGTATATACATTAAAAAAAAAAAAAAGCTAATAATTCGAACACCTCATAACATGGATAAAATTTTTAGAATGTACTAGACTACATTTTTCTTATACTTTCCTGACAGAAGTTAGGATTTTTATCACCTATAATAGGAGAGTCTCACACCCACTTGGGTTACACATAGGTCTGTACCTCCCTCAAAATGAAAAGATTCTGGTTACTTTTGGTTTCACCATTCACAATTGGCATATATATCTATGAAACTGTAGGAGACACAAATGAGTACCAATAAAGCGTAAATGTGCCAATATAAACTAGTTATCACTATCATATTTCACTGCTGTTCAAGAATGAGAGTTTAAAGATATACAGGAAGGAAATTATCAAGGAAAAAAGAAGGGAAGGGATAGAGTGGTACTGGTGGATATCTAAGAGTCAGCTCCTACTTTTATCATTATTTTGAGGGTTTCAGATCCCTTTGAGAAACAGATGATAGGTATGTACTCACTTCTCACGGACATGTACACACACACAAAATGTTACATATAATTTCAAGAGGCCCATAAAAGCCCCAAATTAAGAATTTACAAACTTAAGAATGGCAATGTCAATATATATTAACCACTCCAACTCATGATGACCTCATGTGTGTCAAGAGCAGAACTGTGCTCCAAAGGATTTCCACTGCTGACTTTTCAGAAGTAGATCACCAGGCCTTTGTTCAAGGCATCAATTTTCCAGGGTGGGAGGAGGAGGACTAAATCTTTATATAAAAACAATCAGCTTTCTTTTTTTCCAGTTGAAAACCAGACTTAGATTATCCTGTAAAATTAATATGGGGGCTAAAGCCAGGTGAGAGTCCAGGATGAGAGACTAAGGCATGTAGGTATGAACGCAGAATCTGTGAAGGATACCCTGAAGTTTGCTTTGTTCACTTCTAAGCAGGAACAAAAGGTAGCAAGATGAAGTGGAAGAAAGTTCTCAGTGATAGCCACAGGGAAGAAATGGAATTTCCTAAGGCAGCATGTTTAAGTACAAAAATATAAAAGAGATATAATTTAGGAAACTCTTGGCAATACAAACGTGTTTTTCCTCTCCCCCTACTTCACAGTTATTATCTTCTTATTTAGTACAAAGCACTGTAGAGAAGACCTTTAGAAAATTTTATGATTTACACTATTAATTTATATATACATGTACACACACATAAGTACACTGTATGTGTGTGTGTGTTTTCTTACACAACAGTGTGTGTTTTCTTCTTTAAACGAAACCTAAGCTTCACCTGAAACTGGATCATACCAACCCAGTCCAAGATTCATATATTGCACAACTACATAAGTATGCTCATTAATTTCCTCCTCTATGCTATGGACATTAGAGGTTCTTATTGTGAAGCTAAGTTGCTCAGAGGAAAAACAAACAGCTTGGCCAACAGCATCACAGAAACTGTATAATCTATAATTAGAACTATATTTTCTTCAGTAACAAACCCATTTTCTCCTAAGGATTTTTTTTTAACTTTATAAGCATCTGGCTTATTAATTAAACATTAATCATCCCTGTTCAGATTTGGGATGTATCTGGGTTATAAACAGAACCATACTTTTGAATCACTGTTAGAACTCCTATCATGGTTTCAATGTCCCCAATGACCCTAATGCCATTATTGGACACTGCAGTCATTAACATAAAGAATTTCTGTAGAACTCCAACAAGATTATATTAATTACAATTAAGAAAAAGCAATATTAAAAAAGAAATGCATGTATGTGTGTAACACACATATACATACATAAAAATAGTATCACTAATTGAAACGGAAATAAAAGAGAAATAATCTATGAAAGAGATTTTCATAAAGAAACTGGGATTGCAAAATACAGCCATTCAAAGGAAATGTTCATTATAAACTCTAACATATAAAAGAACTCTATTAATGAGAAAACTAGGCCATTATGTAGTTGTGGAAGGGAAATTTATACAGGGAGAGAAAGAATATTCTAAGCATGTCTTGTCCGGCTTGGCTACCATCCCTGGAAACAGGTGGGACTGAGGGCAGAGAGATAGCTTTAGGAAAGCAGTGGATTTCACCTTCTTACACTGGTCATGCTAGACATCCAACAAGTAAATGACTGTGCTTCTTCTAAAACATTTATAAATGCCCATCAGAGGTTGTGCCATCTGGAGAATAACTGTCTCCCTTGGAGTATAAATTACGCTAATGGGAGGGATCCCAAAAAATATGAACAGATTTAGGGGTAAAATGAGAAAAGCAAAAGTAAAAGAAGGTTATACTGCTCTCATCATAACAGACTAAAAAGAAGCGTTCAGTAAAATGGCCAGAGATGGAGACAGCAATCAAGGCCAGGCTAGGGAGAGTTTTAAAGGATGCCTCTGAGGCTACTGCTTCCACCTAGAATGTAAGTTTCAAGAGGGTAGGGATTTTTGTCTTACTTGTACACTACTGTACCCCCAGTTATAGAATAGTGCCTGGCACACAATAAGGGAATGAGAAGTAGAGATCATGGACAGATTAAAGATGAAACATTACTTTTCTCCTCTTTGGGTGAGACAAACACCAAAAGACTCAGCAAGGCACTAAATGAGTCCACCTTCAAGTATATGTCATCCTAAACAGAGGCTGGCAAACTATAGCCTGTGGGGTGGGTGCTGGTTTTTGTAAATAAAGCTTTACTGGAACACAGCCATGCTCGTTTGTTTATGTATTATCTATGACTGCTTTTGTGCTACAACAGCAGAACTGAGTAGCTGCAACAGAGACAACCATATAGCCCACAATGCCTAACATATTTGTTATCTGACGCTTTGCAGAAAAGTTTTGCCAGTCCCAGGAATAAATGACAAATTAATACTAAAAACTAACAGTACAGCAAGGGGGTGAAAGCTAGCTGTGTCATTGTTCCAAATATGTAGATTGGATGACAAGCCTTGGATTTTGGAATACTCCAGTTCACACAGTAATTGACTGAGTTTATAAGAGTATTTTAAAATTCTTAAGTGTTATGTGCCAGGTATTTTAACAGGCACTTTCCCATAGTTTTCATCGTAATATAATTATATAATACTAATATCATTTGAAATGCAACATCAAGGAGCCCTGGTGGTACAACAGTTAAGCACTCGCCTGCTAACCGAAAAGTGAGTGGTTCAAACCCATGCAGCGGCTCCATGGGAGAATAAAACCTGGCAATGTACTCCAGTAAAGATTTCAGCCTAAGGATCTCTATGGGGCAGTTCTACTCTGTCATACAGGGTCACTGTGAGTTGGAATCAACTCAACGGCACACAACAACAACAAAATGCAACATAAAGTCAACAACAAAATACAACATAAAGCATGCACTGACAAGTAATAGCGAATGGTAAGTTACATTTCCAGACCACAGAGACAATAGAGTGTCCGACTTCAGCTACAGCTGTCACCCTCCTAAACAGCCCCCTCAGGATGCTACCCAAGCCCCTTTATGGCATCAACACCCTGGATTTTAATTATCTACTTATGTGTCTTTCTCCTCCAACAGACTTAAACTCCTTGAAGGCAGAAACCAAATATTAATTATATTGCATTCCGGACACCTGATAATAAATCTCTGCTGAATAAACAAAGTGTTTGCTTACAGATGACCTAACAGAAGCTGGAGGTTTACAAATGAAAAGACAACATAATCAAAAACAAATTAAATAAAAATTATCTCCAAACTGATAGCTCGTAACAGTAACCCAGGATCACAATGAACACAAGACTCCTCAATAAGCTAAACTTCTAACCACTTTGAATGAAAATTTTGAGATTATGGTATCCTTTCCTTTCTTAAATGTAATACAATTCAACATTCTGTCAATGATTTCATAATCACTGTGAACTCTGGTTATTACTGGACTTTGGAAGTCGCTATAACTACAGACAGCATAAGCCAAAGTACAAGTGAGCCAGGCTGAAACTTGCCCGAGCAGTAGCTCTGCAAGTTGATGCTAGTAGAGCCGTCTAACATTTTTCTTTTGCATTCTCCTCAAACACAATGTGACTAATGCGAAATCATGGGCTCTGGTTTTAATCTCAACTCTGACGTCTTATCGTCTGAATTTGTACAAGTTAAATCTCTCTGGTCCAATCATCAATTCAATATTAAACTGGAGTTAATACTACTACATGACTATTGAGGTAGAGGAGACATTCAGTACCTTCAGGGCCCTACCTTCCCCTTCCATTCTTACAAAGTGTACCTTATCTTTAATGGTTACTGAAGTATAGATGCCCATATTTTCTGAACCAAAAATTGAGGTACATAATGATCCAACTACACTAATATTTAAAACATGGATTTCCTGGAAAATTCAGGACGCACGGCATGCCTGGGTTTTGTGGGATGTTTGCTCTATTTCCTTTTACTAAAAGTCTATCTGAGTCTTTACCTCTACGCTGTTTATTCTTTTTTTCCCCATTCTTTTATGCAATCATATATATTCATTCCTGTCATCCACTCAAAAGTTACAGAGCACCTGGCGTTATGCTGAGACTATAGCAGCAGAAAATGACCACGGTTCCCACTGCTATGGAAGTTACAATCTAGACTCTTGAGGTAGAATGAGCCATTTAACAACAACAAAAAAAAATCCAAATAAATGACTACAAATTGTGGTAACTGCTGAGGAATACACGCAGAGGGCATTATATCCTAGGAAAACTAGGTTTGGCATAAGAGTGGGTAGAGCAGCAAGGGTGGGATGGAAGGGTCTCTGAGGAATATATGTTTAAGCAGAGGTTTGAAGGAAGAGTGTCTCAGTCCCTGGACCAAGGTTCTCAGGGTGCCCTGCTCACTGTATCATTTAGCTCTGCAGTCTTTAATTCTCTCTACCATTTTCTCTGTCTCCATACACTACGGTGTTGGGATATGGTTTCTGAAAGGTTGCCAGGTTTTGAATCAGAAGACCTAGCTTTGAGTCTCATCTGTAAAGGTGATACAGCTGCTTCATCTTTCTGAGCTCTCTGTGTAAAATGGGGTGGACATCTGCCTGAATCACCTCACAGCTCCTAAGCGGGAGGACTGACTGAAACGGTGCATGTCAAGGGTCTTGTTGACTACTGGTGACTATCAGGGGCTGTTTAATAATGCAAACAGTCATTTTTCATACTGTGTTTTTCCTTTTTTCTTATTTTTTTCTGTTTTCAATGGCCTCTTCAATGCTGTAAGTTTTCTCTGAAGAGAACAGACATTTTAGACATCCCAAGTTAAAGTCCTGTTTCTCTTCTAGTCAGAAATTTGACCCAACACAACAACATGACTTCCTTCCATTTTTAAGTCATTCGCTCATTTATACCCTTAACAATTATTAATAATATGCATCATGTCCTCACAAAGGGAAAAATAAAAAACAATTTCACTTAATAACATCTACTCTCTGCATGCCACTAGAAGTTTTCAAAGCCATTTCTCATTTTATCAATAACTCCCTAAGTCGATGGCTGCTGTCATCACATGGCACAGATTTGCCATATGGCATAACCTTCCCATGTCACACAGGGAAGCACTGAGAAAACTCGCTCTAGAACCTGAATCTCCTCAGTTCTCCTAGCAAGGGTTTCTTTACCCTTCTTGTATCATGGAGCCCTTTAGCAACCTCGAGAAGTCTATGGACTCCTTCTTAGAATGATGTTAAGGGTATAACTTGATTACAAAGAAGTCAATTAGACTGAGAGTTATCAAAATATTTTAAAACAGGATATAGCAATGTACTGCTTTATTAATGCATTAAATAGCAAGATCTGGCAGTGGGTTCAATAAATACTGTAATTTTAATGTAGTGATGAGCTTAAATATTTTGAGGTATCTGTAACAACTGTAATATGATATGAAAATATCTGGGATTTTTATCAGTGGCAAAGTCACACATTTTGCTAATGCTGCTATGGTTTACTGTCTACATAACTAACTAAATTAACTGAAAGAGGGCTTGAGGGAAAGCATATAAACGAATATATCCAATGTCATAATTTTGAATATCCTTGTGCATGGATATACCTGCTGCACTAGATTAGTGAAATGAAAGTGTACTTTTCCCCCAACCAAGTTCATGAACCCCTGGAAATTCCAGCCACGGATCCCATTAGGACTCCTGCCAAGTCTCCTAACAAAGTTTGCCAATTTATAAGACAGCCACAGGGAGTGTTAAAGTATTTCAATATATGGCAAAAGTTGTCCTTAATATCAGTATCAAAATCTAAAAAAAACCAAAAAACAGAATATTGTATTCCGTAATTCCAAAGCTTTTATCTCCTAACCTCCACTAATCTTAATATTTCACATCTTTATATAAATCTCTAAAAAGATTTCAGAAACAATGAAATTAAAAATAAGAAACATTCTGTTGAAAATACTGAATGCTGGATAAATTTACTTGTTTCCAAATTACAGAAAATGATAAAGCAGCAGGTGTACCACACACAAGGATATTCAAAATTATGACATTAGATATATTTGTTTCCATACCTTCCCCCAAGCCCTCTCCTGTGCCCCTTCTGCTTACTGTCTGCACCTTTCTCCAAAACTCCTGTGTACTGTTGCTTGCTCTTTGCCTTCAGCAGAATCCAATACAAGCCCACCTAACACTATGGTACCCAGTGTAGGGAGATCTCGAAGCAGTCCCAAATTCACTCTCTGTAGAGATAGAGACCTGTTTCTGAACCCCAAACAAGGATTAATGGGTTGACAAATATTGAGTATACTTATGGGGAAAATTAAACAGAATATTTGATAACAGAAGGCTCCTGGGAAAAATCTATATTAAGGGACAACTAATGTGCATATGCCAAGTGTGCTTTTTTCCCTTTCAAGATAAGGCTGACCTTAATAGTATGCTCCTGTATCACAACTGGTGAACACGCCCACCAAACACACCGAGTGCTTAAGGGAGAGTTAGTGGTTCTCTTATCAATTACACAAATGAAGTGCCTAAGAACTCCCAAAGCAATTTCAGCTACTTACTTTTTAATGTATTTGTTACAAATATTATGATATTCTAGAAGATGTACTAAAAGAGAAAAATCCCTGGCTCTAGGATTTATTTATAAATTTCAAGATATAAACTAATTGAGTAAAGTCTAAAATGATAAATTCAAATGAAACTCTCTATATCATTAATTCATAAGCCTTCTCACAAAAGCAAAGAAAGATAAGCCCTATCAAATCATCAAAAAATTCTGCTCTGTTTCCTTTTCTCCCCACATATATAAATATAGTGACTGTACTCCACTTGAATATCAAAGGTAAAATACAAAAAAAAAAAAAAAAAAAAGCCCCTCTACAAGAACTGTAATAGAAATGAATTTTCTAGAACATTACATCATCAGTGAAAGGACCTTATATTAACATTATATTAGTTGTGGATTTTGTTAATAAAATAATAATAACCAAACTCAAACCCACTGCCACTGAGTTGATTCTGACTCATAGCAACCCTACAGGACACAGGAGAACTGCCCCATAGGGTTTCCAAGGCTGTAATCTTTACAGAAGCAGACTGCCACATCTTTCTCCTACGCGGTGGCTGGTGGGTTTGAACCGCCAACGTTTTGGTTAGCAGCCAAGCGTTTTATCACTTTGCCACCAGGGATCCTTTAATAAAACAATACCAATGCAAGTTCAGTAATACCAACCTACAAAGAAATACTTCACTCATGATTTATGTAAGGTTATGTAGAGGGTGAGTGCAAAAGAGGAAGACCCTCAACAAGATGGACTGACACAGTGGCTATAACAACAGGCTCAAGCATAGCCAACAACTGGGCAGTGTTTTGTTCTGTTGTACACAGGGTCGCTATGAGTTGGAACAGACTTGATGGCACCTAACAACAACAACATGCTAACACTGTACAACCTTTTAATAAGTAGAAAACAGCTCTTGTAAAGTTCAGAAAGAAGTATGTTACGCTCTATAAATCCAGCTCACATATTCCTGATTTTAATTTTGTCTCCTCCAGGGTTACCCATCGAAACAAGAGTTCTTGTCAAGTGAGAAATACAAAAGGCTCCAGGACTTTTACATTTGAGAGTCACTGTCCAAAAATCAAAACACAGGTATATAATAAAAATGGATTTGGAATGACCTTGTGTGCTTCACTACATTTCAAAAACTGCCTGAAAATTAAGAGTAGTTTACATGAATGGGATTGTTTAAGCTGATAGAGCAACCCAAATAGCATAAATAAAATGAAAGCATAATACACAAGTAGTATAATTGTTCTCTTGGCCTGTTTTACATAAACGTAAACATAATGTTAAATCAACAATGCCATCATTCAATTAGAAACTATAAAACATTAACAAGTTTAAAGATCCTTTAAAATAACCTGGAAGAAAATTGTCTATTAAAATTCAGCTTGAGTTTAATATGAAAAATGTTAATGTACCAAAAGAATTCTAGCTAAGCAATCACGTATGAACGTTGATATTAGCCTGAAATTTAAGACAGGCTGCTGGATTGAATGATGAGACCATCAGCTTGAGTTCTTCAGTTCATTAGCTTAACCACAATCTCAACCTAATATCCATAAAGTCACAAAGGCAAACATAATATACCTCCTAAGTTTAGAGAACTACACAAATTTTTCATTATTCACATCAGGAAGGATTTATGGTCAGCATTACTTTAGTGACAGTGAAGGGAGAACTAGAATAGTCTTTGAGGAAGAAGCTTAACTTTTTAAAAAGTATTAAAAATCTGTTATTTTTTCTTACGTCCAATGCAAACATGCTGAAAAACAGAAATACATCTCCCTCTTCTGAAATTACCTGTATCCCCGTACCCAGAGATGCACCAAAGCCAAGAGTCAATCTTCCTCCACAAACCTGACCTTCTGCTGCATTTCTGCCACCATCTACTCATATGCCCAAACCAGATCCCTGGGTATCATCCTGAACTCTTCCCCCTCTCAATCCCCACCAGCAATCAATCACCATGTCCCACTGATTCCACCTAAGTGTCTCTCAGATCCATCACTACAAATGTCTAGCCAAGGGCGGTGGACCGACCTCTCTCCACTCAATGCCAAACACCTACACCTTTCCAACCTCCTTCCCTCCACATTTCCCTAAGACACCACCAACTATACTGACACTCTTAACTTGGTCTCTTACCTCTAAACCTTTGCATACTTCAGGTTTCAGCTTAAAAGTCATCTACTATGGGAAGAAGAAGAGTCCCAATAATAGTCACTCAGCTCTTTGGGTGGGATGTACTTTAATATTAGGAGTGTGTGTACAAGTTCACTATTGCCTTTTCAAACAAGAGCGTCAAGGGAATAGATTCCTACGCTGTGAGGTGCACAGTGCTTTACCCATGGGGCTGATTTTTAGCCCCCGCTTCCACCTCTGCCATTGCTATTACATCATCACTATTAACAACAATAATAAATAACCAACAGCGGTATATTTTTACAATTAACATGGTACTTTCACACATACAAATCATATATTTAATACCTCCCCGGTCCTCCTTATACCTACCAAGCACAACAGAAATTACTATTAGGTAGTACTTCTATACATTACATCAGTATGTGATCGTTCACTGAATTCCAAACACAGGTGAGGAAGGAAGCAGCAGGAAGATATCTAAACACTGGATTGATATGTAAACTGGCACTGAAAAGAAGTAGGTGAGTAAAAGAGAAGAGAGGACAATATAAAAGGTGAAAATGAATATTTAGGAGATGGCCACAGGGGGAGCCCAGCAAACAGTTAATCTGAATTCCAGTGTCTCCAGCTCTGCTTCATCCCACATGTTTTCTTAAAGGACACAGCCCTTTGCAGACAAAAGTTGTTTACGCTGTATTTTCCCTGGTCCTTGCTAACCTTTCTTGGCCTTTCCAAACTTGTTACATTCAGCTCCTTTCTAGTTCCACCCCTCCACTACTTGGTCACCATTAACCACATTCTGTAAAAAATGGAGTGTGTACTTCAGAGTTCTTGGGGAACAGCAGGGCTGGTCACATTTGGCAATGCCTATAAGCAGGGGGAAAAATTCCCTTAATCTAGTTGATGCAAAAATAATCCAGAATGGATTACAAGGGCAAGTATCTAAATTGTGATTCCATACATGGCATGACACTAGTGATTTTATGTGGATTTAAAATGTTTGTTACAAATGGATGAAACAAATAGCACTTTAGAAATTTGTTTCTGAAAGTGCCCATAATACGAATGAAAAATAAATCAGAATACAATTTCACATTGACATGTATAAACCACCTTACCATGCACTTAACTTGGACTTCCCCCACACAGGGTATGACAACAGCATTGCACATAGAAATTTAAACGCACAAAATGATAGCATTATCAGAAATATACTCCTTTTGAAGCCTGAAAAATGAGGCTTGGACTAAAGAAACCAAATGACAAAACTTAACTGATAACAGATCTGAAAACTGACATTTAAATAATTCTTCAGCACTTACAGTATAATCATCACTCTCACCAAATCTCTACTAATCCTTCACGGTTTCTCTAAATTTAAAAGCATGATCTGCTATTTCTCTACGGCAAATGGATTGTACCCACTGTGATGCCACTAAGTAATCTTTATCTAGAGAAGCCTATCTGCCCCCATGGCAGGAATTTAAGGAGCAAGACAAGACAAAGCAAGTACAACAGATTTGCAGAAGGAAAGATGGGAGAGGTGAGCTACAATGCCAAAGGCAAAGAGACTTGCCACCAAGCACATGATTAGCTACGCTGCCTATCACAGTCTCTCCATATGCCATGCAGAATCAAGTGGAATTGATGGGCACTAAACGGTCTCTATGAGTTGGAATTGACTCAATGGTAACAGGGTTGGTTTTTTTTTTTTTTTTTTGAAGGGCTGGAACCAAGCACCACCTTTTTAGAAGCAGTAACTTTCTAAATCAGTAACAACATACTTTCTTGTACACCAAGATGATTTAGCCAGCCCATCTACAGGAAGGCATACACTTCGAAGTGTTTTTCCAGCAGTGGTGATGGATGTTCAGATTTGTCCCGTGGAGACAGATGGCCAGTAACAGGTGCAAGACAACTGTCCAGAATGGCCCATGAGATCTGACCACAGAACAAAGCAGGACTCCTGCTCCTGATGGGAGGAGGCCTGTACCCTGGGCCTCACAGGTTCCAGGTTTCAGCTGGTCAGATAGGCTAAGGCAGGCAAAAGAAAACAAAAAACAACAACAACAAAAAACGAGAGTTTAGAAGGCAACTTTTCTATCTACTGAATACTTATTTGGACCAACATCTAAAGCCACCTCACTGCAACCCAATTAAAATAATTCAACACTAAAAAATACTTAACTAAGCAATGAAAAGGTTGCTATTCTATTTTATTTTGCTCAAGTTTTTCCTGTGAATGCAATCATGAAGGTGGTATAGTGAGAAGAAACATGTAATTAGCTTCCTACATAACTTTCTTTCAAATACTGTATGTGTGTGTCAGTATGTCTACACGTGAAAGAAACAAATATGCACTGTTTGGTGCAAAATTACATAAGATGCTGTCAAAATCAAGAGGTTTAGGTGGGAGTTTCCCTAAGTATGCAGTTTATGAGATTTTTAAATGGATGAACGAGAGGTGCTGAAATTTAGATATCTGGAAAAAAACAGAAGACACTTCCACAATCTAGTTTACTTTAAAATAAAGCAAAAGAGCCTGTCTTTCCAATAAGTATTTATTTAGAGAAAAAACTATAAATGTTATGTTTTCTCCATTACTTTTAATTCTTACAAACATGTAGTAGAAAAGTTAACTGGTAAAAATTTCTCTGGACCCACCTGCAGAAGGAACTAGATAAATGCCCAAGGACCCCTCAGTTTGATCATTCATAATTCTGTGAGTATACAGAGAAAAAAAGAGGCTTTGGGGGACACCATTACACCACAGAATTAAACAGCATATTTCATCTTTTAGAAAGTAAAAAAAAAAAAAATTATACCTAATAACTTCGTACAGGGAGGTTCAGTGAGCCCTTTAAATGTAGACTCTAGAGTTCATCAGATGAGGAAAATGGAGGGAAAGGTATTCATGAGTGCCCAGGACTTAGGGTGGACACTAAAAAGAAATTCATACTGTATATTCTCCTTAAAATTTTGCTAAGATGGAAATATTACCTAATTTAATCCCCCACTAACCTGTGAGATAAGTACTGTGATGTATATTTTAGAGATAGAGATACTAAAGGTTAGACGGGTTAAGTAAGGTCATTGCTTAAAGTCATAACCTAGTGAGTGACAGAGACCAAACAGTACAAGATTAAAAGAGGCAGGGGGAGAAACATAGCTTTTCAACTTTTTTCTGTGAAAATAATTATTTTTATGTCCTTGATTTTTCATTCATTTTGCAAACATTTGTCATTATGTACCAAATACCATTAGCCCTAGTCTAAAAATAAAAAAGGGTAAATATTGTCTCATATATTAAAAAAAAAATCTCATCTTCACAATATTATTAAAATATATCTAAAACCAGAAGTGTAATACACTGGCATAATGTTTTTGCAAATAAAGAATAGTCTTTCAACAATGTATTTAAATTAAGATTTATTCTCTGGTAAGAAATTATATTTTACCCTCTCACCTCTTTCAAAAAATTGTCTCTCTAATCTGTTTGGAGCCCTGGTGGCACACTGGTTGAGAGCTCAGCTGGTAACCAAAAGGTTGGCAGTTTGAATACACCAGTTGCTCCTTGGAAACCCTATGGATCAGCTCTATTCTGCCCTACAGGTTTGCTATGAGTCAGAATTGACTCGGCAGCAACGGGTTTTAATCTGTTTAATCTCTCTAATCTACCAAAGCAGAAAAGAAGTCTTACTATCCGAAAATATCCTAGTGAATTAATGACAATGGCAGAAATAGAATTCTCTACACTATACCCTCATCTCCTATTCTAAAATATGTTATATTCCCTCTCATTTAGAGGTCCTGTTAATCCTCCCTTTAAACAAACATTCAGGCGCTGACCACGGCTGTTCAGTGATCCTCTCACATCCTCGAAGATGACACGACTGGCAACGTGGGCATTCCCAAAAGCAAAAGACAAACACTAAGGGAGCCTGGTTAACATGTTAAACAAACGAACAAACAAAAACTGGATTCAAATTCAAATAGTGAGAAAATAATTTCCTATTGGCAGTCAGAAATATAATGTGCCTACAAGCAATCTAATTCAGAGCAGTTTGTCTTAAATTATATACAGTATTATAAAATATTAAAAATCATTTGACACCAAATGGAAGGCACAGAAAAGGAAAAATCTGAGAACTGTTTTATTCTTCAAAGTCATTACCACTTTAATTCAGATATTCACTGATCAATTCCAAAGAAAAGTTAGTATGTTACAACATCATTTCAAGGGATAATAAGCAAGATTAAGTACTTCAATCCTTCCACTGATTTCTGAGTAGCCTTCAGATAGTTTTAACTCCTTTAAAGAACTTTTCATTTTGGTCAGTTCTTAAACCAGGAGGACATCACCCTCCTACTACTAGAGAAATTCATACACCACTTGTAATTGAAAGACGTTTCAGCAATATCTAATTATATATATGCCTCTTTTAGGACTTGGAAAAAGTATTACAAGAAGTTGGATATATTTGATAAGACATTAGAATAAACCAGCATTTTGTGCAAGTAGTAAAAATGCAATCCCATTAAATCTAATGGGATGAAACACTACTTCTTACTATATAAAACAATGCTATACATTGATTTGCTCTTGAAATAATTTCTACTTGTCTCCTTTTCAAGGGGAGCCAAGTTCCATCAACACATTAAACCCTCCAATGTTGATTTCACTCTTCCTCCTTGTCATGGATTGAATTATGTCCCCCCAAAAACGTGTGTATTAATTTGGCTGGGCCATGATTCCTGGTATTGTGTGATTTTCCTATATGTTGTAAATCCTGCCTTTAAGATGTTAATGAGGGAAGATGGGCAACAGTTGTGTTAGTGAGGCAGGACTCACTCTACAAGATTGGATTGTATCCTGAGGCAACGTCTTGAGAAATAAGTGAGCAGAGACACAGGGGGACCTCATACCATCAAGAAAGCAGTTCCAGGAGCAGAGCGCGTCCTTTGGACTGGGGTCCCTGTGCAGAGGCGTTCCTAGTCAAGGGGGAACACCAAAGAGAAGAAGGCTGACAGAGAGAAAAAGACTTCCCCATGGAGCTGACGCCCTGAATTTGGACTTTTAGCCTACTTTGACTGTGAGGAAATAAACTTCTTTGTTAAAACCATCCACTTGTGGTATTTCTGTTATAGCAGCACTAGATGACTAAGACACTCCTGCCTGGAAGCCTCTCCTGACTCTCTCTTCCTTATTCCTCCATTGGTAAAATCCTACCCATCCTTCAAGACTAACTCAAATCTACCTTCTCAGGGAGTCTTGCACAATCTTACCCGTTCAAATCCATCATTCTATCTACATTACTACACTTTCATTCACCTGATTAACAATCAATGTTTTGACTTTTCATGCCTTCCATTTTCATTATCCAGGTATGTATCTCTTCCCTTGCATGGTGCCTTAGATGCCCAACAAAGACTTGCCTACTTGAATCAATAACTTTGATTTTAACAATTTTAAAATACCAAGTATAGTCACACACACAATCTAATTTAAACTCAGTTAATACTCAACATCTCATGTCAGCAATAAGGAAACTCAGAATAAGGCTGTCTTAATACATTATCCTAGTGATCAAAATTTGTAGGCACTAGAATCAGGAGTCAAATCCAAAGTCTTGTGGCATAGTGCTCTGCAGCTGCCTCTCAAGATTCTACATGGAATCCTGGCCCTATAATGTTTTATCTGCACTGGAATATCTTCCAATTACCAAATACCCTAATCTGTAAGCCATTTTTACTCACATTCTCTATATAAATGACATCAAATGACAACAGCCTATCATAAATAAAAGAGAAAGAATTCTAAAGTCAGTAGGAACTAAGGAGACAAGAGAAATTTCTTCAAATTATGCAACATTATAAAATTATACACCTACATTTTATGAATGTAAATTATATATTCACTACTTTAGAATATCATGTTCTCATTATTCACAAATTTAAGTCTATTAAAAATAAAGTCAAAATGATCACAGAATTTTGTCTAGACTTTTCAATTTGGAAGGAACCTCTAAGATTATCTAGTAGTACTGATTAAGGCAGTCCTCAGGTTATGAAAGAGATCTGTTCCTAAGAGTGTCTTTTGAAGTCGAATTTGTAGGTGAGTCAGAACAGGTGCTTATGGTTCTTATTTGGCCTTACTTTAGTGCAAGAACAGGCTTGAAGCCTTTTTAAGGATTTAAAAGCTGCACGTGCAGCAAGTGAAGGTGATTGTGATGCAGAATCTGCTGTGAGTAGGGGTTGGTTCAATCATTTCAAAGTGAGGGCAAATTTACCTAACATTAAAGGGCAAGTACCATGTCTGTAAGTTGGACGTTCAAAACCCAGGGACTTACTGTATTTTACAGATGAGAAAACTGGGCATACAATGATTCAATATCCTAAGGGTCATGCTAAGAACCTGGTCTCCTCACTCACAGCCCAAACCTCTGTTCACTGTACTGGTGGAATTATATACAAAATTTGTAGAGGAACACTAAGCATAATTATTGATGACTACATAGTGTTGATAACTAAAAAAACTTCATGAATCCTTAGGCCTTGGTCTAACAACATATATTTTTCATGAGGAAACTGAGGCATAAATAGCTAAGGTATTTTGCCCAAATTTTAAAGTTATTTGCAACCAGTCCAAAGAAAATCCCTCCCCCAAACAATTAAAAATATATTAGGGTATAAAGAAAAGCCATCTCAGTAACTGGCAGAGCATCTTTGTAGAAGCAGGCTCCCTATCTTTTGTTATTATCTATGATTTCTTAAATCTTCCATATATCCTAAAAAGACTAGTATAAAACTCATCTGAATATAAAAATAGTTTCTTCTACCTTTAATTGTATCTGAAAACAAGACAAATATCCTCTAATTACATCCTAGCAAAATTTCCTTTTTTCAAAGAAACAGAGATTAAGGAGTGAAATTTAAGTATGTTGACATACGTGTATTACATAAAATTATTTCCATGGCAGTGAGGTAGGCAATGACAGTACATACAATCTTGGCTTGATTTCTTGAAAAATAATCACAACTTATAGTTAATTTCTACTTGCATCTTAGAAAAGTTTCTCTATGTAAAAATTAATCAATAAAGCTGCAAAATTTTAAAATGTTGACAAGGTTTGTTTATATCAAGAAAGCATTGCCTGCTTTCTGGCGTCTCTGTTTTAAGGACACAGCAAACAGTCTTTTCAAAAATACGAAATTCCCAAGCCTTTTCTTATATTAAAATAAAGTTTCAAAAAGGGACACACCCAGTAGTTGAAAGGCAGAACTCCACACCCTTTACTTCCCTGTACCTCTTTTCAATTCAAATTCCAACACAAGGGGAGGCTACTTAGTAATGCTAGAAATGAAGCAGGCACGTTATAAAACTGGAATCCAAAACCAAAAACATTCTAGGACAACAAAAACTTAAAATACAATAACATCTCTGAAATTAACACACGAGGCATAGGAAAACACCAATACAGAATCCATTTTAAAAGTAGCGTGGTATTTAAGAAGTACTGTTCTGAATTCTACTCAGTTGACCCTTTTCTACTCAAGTTTTTTCCGTTTGTCATGAGAGGACATTATTCTTTCTGAAGTTAAGAGGAATAAAATTATTATGCTTATTTCACTGGAAATCTACCCAAGGTTAGGCGTAAGGCAGAAAAAAAGTGAACTCTTTGGGCCTTTTTCTTCCCTACCACAACTGCTTTTCCATCTCACGATAGATGAAACTCTTCAGTTAGAAGGAGAAAGTAAATAAAAGGAAGAACTGTAATTCTTGAGCCTGTGCCAGTTTACAGTATTTAAAAAAAAAAGAATCTGCGCCACAGCCTGGCAGTCAGCCATATTTACAGTAAGCTATCTAGTGTTTTGGCCAACAGGAAGAACAAAGGACTCACTGTAGTGCTGCTGGTTTTGTGTGTTTCAAATACTGTAGAAAGAAGGAATGTAACCCAACATGCAATGGACCCTTTCCTTTTTACAGTTCTCTCTCCTCAATAGCTCTCAAATTATGGTCAAACAAGTCTATACAAGGGTAAGAGAGCTTACTGCTCTACGAGTTTTAGCTTAAACTTTAAATAACATTTATTTTACTTACTGAAATGAAACATATCTATCAATTTATTTTGAACTTTAAAAATTCAAAGACTAAAAGCACATGATGTCCAGCAATAAAAGTAAATCTGTTTTACCAACAGCTAAACCCTAAAACAAGTCCCTAACTAAATTTTTCTAGGTAAAGATTTAAAATAGATTCCTTATATTATTATTAGAAATCTTTAGCAAATAAATGCACTAAAAAAAGTAGGAAAATTATATTAGGGTCTCAATTAGTATTTTATGTAGTACATTCCTAGTTTACTTCCAGAAGTAAATAATTTTTTAATTTACAGTTTTACGAACTTATTGAAATCAATAACAACAACTCTTTTCCTTCACAGTTGTACCTCCTTTGAAACTATGCTGAAATGTAATGGGAATTAAAGTTAAGTGTGCTGAAATGTCTATATTTTTACATATACTTGGGGTTACGTATTTGCCTAGGTTACGAAATATTATCTTAGATACCAATGCCAAGGACAACATCTCCCTGACTTAACTTTTACTTTTCTCATTAACATTTTGTTCTACTGGGGGAAGAATACAAAAAAAAAAAAAAAAAAAAAAGTAAATAAGTAAAATATACAGATTATTTGATAGTGATAACCACTAAAGAGAAAAAAATTTTTTTAAGGAAAGAAGGGCCGTGGATAGGCAGGGCAGAAAGGAGAGTGTGAGATTTTGGGTAGGGCAGCCAGGGAGGGCAGCTACCAAAAAAAACTAAACCTGTTGCTTTTCGGCTGATTCTAACTCATAGCAACCCCATGTGTTACAGAATAGAACCGCTCCATAGGGTTTTCTTGGCTGTAATCTTTACGGAAGCACACTGCCAGGCCTTTCTTCTGCGGCACCTCTGGGTGGGTTCAAACTGCCATCTGAACACAAATCATTTGTGCCACCCAGGGACCTTGGGAAAGTCTCTATCAAGGTGAATTTGGAGTCAAAACGTGTAGGACTTGCGGAATAGCCCTGTGGGTATCGGGGGAATTCCAGCCAGATGATGGGGTTTGCAAAGGAATGAGTAAGTGTTCTCAATGACTGGGAAGCTCTTCCCACAGTTGGGAGTGGGAAGGGAAACAGTTTTCTTTAAGCATAGGGGCTGTCAGCAAAATGAGAAGATGGGGTTAGCTCAGTGACAGAAGGAACCACCACAGCTTGAAAGAGAGTGGAAAAGAGAAAAGGAAAGGGAAGAGCAGACGAATAAGGGAGAAGACGCGAAATGACAGACAACTGGGTGATGACGTGAAGGGAGATGGTTTGAGGTCGCGTCCTAAATAGTAATAATAGTAATTACAATAGCCGGACATTAAACATTTGTGAAGAGAGTTTATAAACTCTCAGTCTAGAAGAGGCATGTCATGAGAGTTTGAGCAGCTCAGTAGAGAAATTACGAGGGCAATGTCAGACTCGGGGTTGTTTATTGAGATTTTCATTTTATTCTCTTTTTTTTTTTTTTCTTGCCTTGTGCAGATGCAGGAGGGAACTTCTCTAGGACATAAGGAATGGGGCCTCTTAGGGCCCCAGGGAGACTGCCGGATCTAAGAAAGGAATGAGTATGTGGCATAAATAATGACTGTGGAAGCATGGCATGGAAGTCTTAGTGCCACTTCAAGGGGTTACACAGACCTGGGCAATAGACACACCAGATATACAGGGGAGGGAGTGAAACTGACAACGACAAGGACTGCCTCCAATGTTTTAATCTGTGTATAACCACTTGGCTCTTCACATAGGCCATAAAGGTAGTTACAGAAATAATGAGTATGAACTGGTAAGATTCAATTTCCCTCTAATCTAGCTTCTTAGGAGCTCTTTAAGGAGAATGAAGCAACTGAAAAATAATAAGAAAACATTTCATACCCATCAGACTAACAAAAAGCTTAGTCATTAATACCAGTTTTGGCAAGACTGAAACAATGAGGACTCTCATACCGTGTTGGTTGGACTACAAATTGGTACAAACATTTGTAGAAGAATTTAAGAGTTTGAAAAAAAAAAAAGATATGCATATCACTTATGCCCTAAAATTTTCATTTACAGAAATATCACCTACAAGAATTGTTGTATATTTGGACAAGGAAACACATAGAAGTATTCATTGCAGTATGTTTGGAATAGAGAAAAGAATTTTCATCAACAGGAGAGGGAAAAACTAATTGTGTTCCTACAACAGAGTACTATACAGCACTGAAAATGAATTCATGAAATCAAAACGTACCAGCAAAAACCTAAAAAAAAAACTGTTTTAAACAAAAACAAGTGACAACAGAATACACACTGTATGATACATTATATGACAACTGAAAGCTAGAAAACATCATTAGCAAAAGATTATGCATCTAATGGAAAAGGACTGGGAATTAAACTTTATCTCACAATATTATTATGTGACTAAATTTTAACTCTACAGAGTCCCTGGGTGGCATAATGGTTAAGCGTTCACTACTAACTGAAAGGTTGGCGGCTTGAACCTACTCAGATGTGCCTCAGAAGACAGGTCTGGTGATCTGCTTCTGAAGGGAACAGCCTTAAAAACCCTATGGAACAGTGCTACTCTGCACACACAGGGTCGCCATGAATCAGGATCGATTTGATGGCAAGTAGCTGCAACAACAAATTTTAACTTCACAAAAAAACCTGGAGATCGCTTTCAGAACATGCACATGATTATTTTGATTTTTATTTAAAGGTCCAATTTGAGGATATAAATATTCTTTATAACAGATATTCTCAAATCAAAGTAGTTAGGAATCCATCAGTGAATTCAAGAAAGAATACAGTAACTCTCTCCTGATCCCCACAAGAAGAGAGTAAAGGAGTCAAAATGTGCATTCTAAACAGGCAGAGCAAAACTGCACAGCTTAACCGCAGCCTGTACAGCAAGTTCACCCTTGCTTCCCAGAGTCAGGCTCTGCATTGAAATCAAGGTTGTGGGGAAGCACCAATAACGTATTAGGAGATTCTCTATGCTGAATTTTCAAAGGGGTCTAAGAAATCATCACTTGGTCACAAGTTGACAAGAGATAATGGGCCAGTTTTGAAACAACAGAAAAACAAAAATTTTATAGTATTCTGCCATATTATCTACTGAATAAGCAACTCTGATTGTCTAATGATGTCAGTGATAAAGAGAAATATGAGATGCAATGAAGGGTTCAAATAATTATTTAAAAATTGATTTAAAAAGCTTAAAGATGGTAAGAAATAGTATAACATTAAACTTGGCCTCAGCGCTTGTTCTCACTTATTAAGTCCATATTTCAGTAGAAACACTCTTTAAAAAAACCAACTTATCTTCTGTTTTCACCTAGTTTTGAAAACTAAAATTAAGGATTATCTGAAAAAGTTCATAAAATAGATTCTAATGATTGTTAAATTACTCAAAAAGGCATAAAGGAAAGTTAGGTATCTTTTTAAAATGTAGTGGTTTAGGGTAGATATAATGCAGTGGTACTCCATGTGCACATAGATTTTTCTTTTAAAGTATATTCACAAAGTTGTGCAAGCATCACATTATTCTAATTCTAGAACATTTTCAACACCCCCAAAAGAAACCCTGTACCATTAGCAGTCACTTCCATTTTCCCCCTGTCCTTACTCCCCGGCAACCACTAATCTACTTTCTATCTCTATGGATTTACCTATTCTGGACATTTCACATAAATGGACTCAGACAATATATGGCCTTTTGTGTCTGGTTCCTTTCACTCAGAATAATGATTTCAAGGTAGATGCATTTTGTAGCATGTATCAGTACTTCATTTTTTTTGGCTGAATAACATTCCACTGTATAGATATACTACATTTTATTTATCCATTCATCAGTTGATAGGCATTTGGGTAGCTTCCATTTTTTTTGGCTACTATGAATACTGCTGCTCTGAACATTGATGAACCGATTTTTGTGTAAACATGTATTTTCAGTTCTCTTTGATTTTCTGGGTCATGTGATAATTCTATGTTTAAACCTTTGGAGGAACTGCCAGACTCTTTTCCAAAGGAGCTGTACCATTTTAGAGTCCCACCTGCAATAGGTGGGCGTTCCAATTTCACTACATCCTGGCTAACGCTTATTATTCTGTCTTTTTTATTATAGCCATCTTAGTGGGTGTGAAATGGTAGCTCATCATGGTTTTGATTTGCATTACCCTAGTGAGTAATGATGTTGAGCATCTTTTCCTCAGACAATGGACTTATAGAATAACAAATCAATCTAAACTATACAGAAAAACTAACAAGAGCTATAACAATGAATTTTTTAATTCTTGAATAATTTTTTCTTGTATTACTAAACCTCACTAACAGACTTATATACAATGAGTATTAATTTTATGAATAAAAAACTATTAGAACATAATCAGAGTAATAAAAACTATATTAACACTGATACAAAATTTTATATGTTGATATACCGCACACACACAAACATACACACACACACACACAAAAACACACAAACTTTGTCCTCCTTTGCCAAAAATGAACATTAGGATAAGAATAAAGTTGGAAAAAGCAGTTCAATACCTTAAAAGCAAAGTAGTAAATGATGGTAAGTGAGCTAGCCTGGTTGTTCCAAGGCCACTTATAGTATTTGTTTAGAAATACATGTACTGACTCTAAATGATCGCTAAAATTTTCATTATTTCTTAAAGCTTCTAAATTGCTTTAAAATTTATTTGTGTGACTTCTATTTGCTAGATTAAAATAAAACATTAACTTGAATTATATTTAGAAACATTTCATTATTAACTCAAGTACTAAAAAATATACATTCCCATATGACAAAATACCTTACTGCTCACACTCATGACATATAAGTCCTCTGTACAAAAAATGTTAGTATGAAGAGTGATTAAAATATGAAAATTCCATCAAAGTGCTCCTATTTTTAAAAACTTAAAATGAGGAATTTTAAGCACAGAGTACTGCTGACCAAAAAAAAAAACCAAACTGATTCTGACTCAGAGCGAACCTATAGAACAGGGTAGAACTGCCCCATAGAGTTTCCAAGAAGCACCTGGTGGATTCAAACTGCTGACCTTTTGGTTAGCAGCCACAGCTCTTAACCACCACACCAACAGGGTTTCTGTACTGCTGACAGCAACCGTTAACTCCGTCAGGCTGTGATCACTCATTCACTCCTTCAGGATATGATCACTTTATCATTTAGTAAACGACACCAAATTTTTTCCACTGAGAGTACCAAGTGGAGCTTGGTACTATCCAGTGAGCTCTGATGGCATTTTTTTTGTGTTTTCCATAGTCTGGTCTAATCACTAACCCTCAATACGTTTTGCACTTCCAGCCTCTAAGCATTTGTTCCTGCCTGGAATTTTCTTTTCTCCAGTCTTCTTCTTCCTCATCACTGCCATATGCACAGATCCAACACAAATTACAGTCTGTACAAAGCTGACCCTGACTATTCCTTCCACTGAACAGCTATAGAAAATACTACTGTTTTTTAATCTTGAGTCAACAACAAACTCCTAGCAACCCAATGTGACAGAGTAGAGCTGCTCTGTTGGGTTTCCTAGCCTTTAATCTTTATGGGAGAAGATCGCCAGGTCTTTTCTTCTGTGGAGAAGCTGGTGGGTTCAAGCCTTCAACCTTTCAGTTAGCGACCAAGTGCCTAACCACTGCGCCAGCAGGGCTCACTACAGGCAATTAAATTAACAGGTAGGTAAAGGCAGCTTAACTCTGAAGAATCAAGGATGACTCTTAGGTTTTTAGCTTGGTTGACCGTGTAGAAGGATATATCCTCCTCCACATTAAGCCTTTAGTGAAGCTATGAGTCACATCAAAAAGAACAATCTCCAATTAGAATGCTATTCTTTGATTAAGGTTGTGAAAAGTAGCTACAGTCCTTTCTAGGATCTCTAAATGAGTTACTATTTATTAATTCATTCATTCAACTTTTATTCTACCTCTTCCTAAGTGCAAATCCCTGAGTTAGATGCTAAGGATAAAAATAAGATACTCATATTCTTAATAAATAACATTTATCAAGCATGTACTATGTAACGGCTGCTCTATTATCTGCATTATTACTTCTAATCTTCATAACCAGACCTTACTATTACCCACTGTATAGAGAAAACATATTCAGAAGGGGCTTGCCTAAACTCATAAAACCAGCCTGTAGTCAAGCAAAAAGCAAAACAATAACACGTGAGGAATGTGCTTTGTAGTTCAACCAGGTATACAGAAGACTAATGGGCACACCAGCCCAAAAGTAAAGGTGAGAAGGCAGGAAGGGACAGGAAAACTGGACAAATAGAACCAGGGTGGAGGAGAGGAAAGTTGCTGACACATCGTGGGGTTGGCAACCAATGTCACAAAACAATTTGTGTATTAACTGTTTAATGAGAAACTAATTTGCTCCGTAAACTTTCACCAAAAGCACCAAAAAAAAAAAAAAAACAACCCAGATCTGTCCAACTCCGAAGCCACCCAACCACAATGCCCCAAGTAGCTAGATCAGGTGAGAAGTATATGAAGGTACAAAATATGTATTATATAGATACAATAATTATGTCTCTGTAACACATAAAATTAATATATAATTTTCATGACATTAATTATAATGTTAAATAGGCTAACCTGGGTATTTGATTTTTATGTATAATATCTCTTCTCTAAAAAATGAGCTATAAATGACAGCGATCAAATTAATAGATTTTTTTTTTTACAATCTAACCCTGTTTATAGGTTACTAACTTTCTACTGCCAACAAGGAGATCTGTTTTGGAAAAAAAAGTAGAAGTCATTACATGTAAAATTAAAAGAAGGAAATAGTTAGGATCTTATAAACAAAGTGGGACTGCACACAAAGCAATGAAATACGATCCCTTCTCTCCAACAACAACAAAACTGCTCCCTTCATAGTCTATAAAAAACAAAAATGTAAATAAATTATATCTTAAATAATTTAAATCTTAAATAAATTATATCTTATTTCCTCAGAGACACTATTTTCAAATCCAGCTTATAACCATCAAGAATAATTTATCTGAAGTGTAAATAAGAAGACTCATAAACTGGACAAGGAGGGAAAACACTCAGAATTAATCTATGACAAGAGTTAAAATGTTCACAACTTGATTTTTTTTGAATATATAACAACATGCAGAACGGCATGAAACATCATCATACTGCATATTTCATTCTATTATATAAAAAGTGGCTATAACAGTGAGAAATAAAGTTGTAATTTTTCATTATTTTCCATCATTCTCCTTTCTGAGTTAGAAAGGCCAAGCCTTAGGCATTAAAAATAGAGACAAATCTGACTGTATTAAGAGGCACTTTACCTCTAAGTGTCAAGAAAGCCCAGTTGTATTTTTCTCATGCTTCAGGATGTAGTATCCTAAATATCTAGTAGATCTTTGTTTTCTTTCAGAATGATTCCACTCTGTTACTCTTGGTTAACACTTATGGTTTTTCTATATTTTAAATATATCTGAAATTAAACATGTCAGTTTTGCCGTAATTTTATGAAGTTAACAACAGCTGTTTGATTAGGGATTTACCATACCAAAATGTAAACTAACATCACCAGAGCAAAGGGTCTAAGTTTACACTATCACACAAGGAGCCAGTCTGACTTCACAGGGCCTATAAATAAGCACCTTTTAAAGCTGAATGACAGCAATAAGGAACTACACATTGAGGAAAATGATCAGGCATTTTTTGTTCTTGTTATGGTAGAACAAAAATTCACTGGCAATTTCTGGGAAGAAAAAGCAATACTTTTTATGAAGACTAAACTTGGCATCTAGTCTACATATTCAAAATAAAATTCAAATAATCATTTATAATAAAAAAACTGTTATCTATTATCAAAAATATTAAAAATGTAAAAATATTTTTTTCTACGAGTAATAACAGGAACTAAAAATTTTCACATCAACATGTGAATACTTGGTGGTAACTGTATTTCCTATCCTTATATATGTTTTATATATAGTATAAATTTTGTATTTATTTAAAATACTGGATTTATTTTTCGGTCAGAAAGTACTATGAGAAGTATATTACTACTTTATTTTTTCTCAATGTTACTGAGAGAAAAATAAAGACATTTCATATTATATGGTACAATTAACTGTTCTTTAAATTCAAATTATATACATGTAACCTGTTAATATTATGCGTATCAATACCATGTGGTTCTAAACTCAATACTCAAGTTGAAAATTCAGTACACATTCCAAACAAGAAGTTATATTTGCTAAATTTAATTCCCAAATTGAATAAAACAGGTTTACTTGTTCTATTTGGTGAAAATCTACAGATTTTTCCTATGCTTTCATCAATTCTGTAGCCAAAATGTTCCAATAATCTGTTCTGCATAAAATGTAACATGAACAGAAAACCGTGAATTAATTTAATAAAAAAAAATACATAATTGCATTTACTGTGTTTCTTTTCTAAATCAATTGTAAAAATACCAGTAACTAAGTGTTACCACAACTATAGGTCCTACAGTAACTGCAAAAACCAAAAAACAAAACCTGTTGCCATCGAGTAGATTCCAACTCATACCAACCCTATAGGACAGAGCAGAACTGCCCCATAGAGTTTTCAAGGAGCTCCTGATGACTAAAAACCAATGAAGGCTATATAGGCTATTAGGGAAAAGTGTGTACAACTCTATACATGGGAAGAATGATCTCTCAGGATGCCATTTTCCTGAGGGTAGAAAGTAGGTCCTAGGTCCTCCCATGTCCACTTTATCCAGCCCAAGTGGAGGATCATCCCCTTGCTGTTCACTGGGTCATTAGGGATTGTCAGTCATTATTTAAGTACAAGTATGACATGGACTCAGGAACCTGCATTATGGCCACGGAAATACTCCTGAAAACAGCAACACTGAGATTGTCAAAGTCAGGGTCTGAGAAATAAGCTTCCACCTAAGGAAAGAACAAATTCCCAGGAAAACAGATTTATCACATCACCATTATATAATAGGAAGACACTCTATGCATCATGCAGCTTGCGCTAAAATGCTTAGTGATCTCATTCTAACCATAACAAATTATCTGCCAGAAAAGACCTTCAAGGTCAATCCTGGCAACAATTAAAAAATAATGAAAAACATTCATCCCCAAGGCAGAGTTAGAAGGTTTTAGTTTGAAGCAATGTGCTGTATATTTTATTAGCTATAACTTGTTTAATTATTCATCACAACTCTTCTTACATTCCATACAGAAACCTCAGGTTGCTCAGATTTCTATCTTATTCAAGGGCAAATGCCTTAAGAGACCCAAATTTCTATGCACTGTTTTCAAGTGAACACAAAGATATCTCTGCTTAGAAGAGAAAACTAAATGAAAGCCAGTAAATGAAAGCCAGAGAGAGAAATAGAGGGAGAGAGAGAGAGAGAGAATCTCCTCATCACAAATCACAGAAGCCTCTAACAAGACTTTTCACACGGATCTTCCTTCTGTACTTCAGCTCCATGAGCCCCTGCTGATTCACCTGCATTCTACACCCTGTGCTGTTCTCATTGTCCGGGACCCTCCTCAGAACATTGCTAGGGCACTTTCCAAAAACCTCCACATTGCTTCCCATCATCCCTCAGGATTCTCTGAGTGATGCCAGTGCTGTCTCCTTGAGTTGCTTTCTGGCACATTTTGCCCCTAAAGTCATAGCTATTGCAATCAGTTTAACTGTCTGACTGTTTCAAACACACAGGTGTGCCAAAGTTGCTCTCTGCTAGAGGAGTGGACAGGGGTATGGCGGGGTATGGCAGATCCCAGTTCTGGGAGATCATTCTACTGTGCACAGAGTTGTACAGATTTGCCCTGATGGCCCAGTTGTACAGCCTTTGTTAATTTTTAGATTTCCTTTGCAGTTATTATAAGACCTGTAGTTGTGGGTTGGTTACCAATACACTTAGTTACTGGTATTTTTATAATTGAGTTTGAAATGTTGGTGTTTGCAAGCCTGAAACCACTCTGACCTAACCACCCACCCCTGGGACAGGAGCTACTTTACCACCAAGGACAAAGAATGCTGGGGAATGTGCTCCCCTCACTCACATCAAATTTAGGGGCACCCTCCCCTCTCTCCACCTCTCTGAACCTCAGGGTCCAAAACAGAAAATCCAATTTTAACACCAAAATTAACAGGGCCACTCCCTGTGTGGTCTCAAAGGACTGACAGTCCTGGACAAGAGCATGTCTTGGCTTCTGCACAGACAACAAAGGCTGAACAAGTAACCTGATGGCGATTCTCCATCAACTTGACCACAATACCATGCTTAATCATCTTCACATGGGGTGACGGAACAAGAGGGCAGAATTTGGAGTCAAACTGAGTTAAACCGTAACCAACAAACTCAGATAATCAAAAAAGTCTTTTACCTTGGAGGGATCACAGTGACTGGTTCAATTCCTTCATTTTAGAGATGAAGGAGGAAACCCTTATGCCAAAAAGAATGAAGCGATTTGCTGAGTATAACAAAGTTAGATATTGGGAGATCCAGGAGCAGACCCCATGGCCCCTAACTCCTGCTCTGTAACATTTCCATTACACCACAAACTGCTGACATTCAAGAACTCCCCGTGATCAATTTCAAAAGAAAAGACTATAGAACATTAACCTCTTTTTACTCTATTCTTCCTAAGAATAGAGCTGTCTTGCTCCTAAATCAATGATGAAAAATGTAGCTCTCTCACACATGCCCTTTTCCTGGGCTTCCTTGTGGTCTCTGCACCATGGCAACCTCTGACACATAGACACCGTGTGGTGGACACCCATTTGCCTAGTCCAGGCTACCCTCTTTTTTTCCTATTGACACACCTCCTACCTTGTGCAGAGCAGCAGCTCCCATTTAAGAAACTGTATTTCCCAACCTCTCTTGCAGAGTCCTGGAGCTTCCAAGAAGTCTCTTTAAAGGGGAGATTTCACTGGCTTGTGCCTTTTGTTCTTTGCTTTTTGTCTTCTTCCTTCTAGAAGGATCCTGAAGGTGCAGCAGCCACCTGGTCACCATGAGGCAACAAGCATGAGGATGAACATTGTACAACCATACAGATGGATTAGCATAAAGTCAGAAAGAGCCTCAGATCCAGATGGCACTGTGAAATTGCCATACCTGCTTTGGTCTGCCTCCCTCTAGACTAGGGAAAGAGAAATCCTGTTTGATAAAGCTACTGTGGCCTGAGTTTTCTACTGTATGCAGCTAAACCTATTCCTGACTGACACATCAGGTGTCAATGGATGTCACCATGAACAAGAAAAAGAAAACCACAATTCTATACCTTCAATTAAGGAGCCCTGAAGGTGCAATGGCTAACTGCTCAGCTGTTAACCAAAAGGATGGAGGTTCAAACCCACAGTGACTCCGCATAAGAAAAGACCCGGCGATCTGCTCCCATAAAGACTACAGCCTAGGAAACCCTATGGGGCAGTTTTACTCTGTCATATAGGGTCAGTATGAGTTGGAGTCAACCTGGTGGCACAAAACAACAACATACCTTCAACTGTACACTTCAAGTTTTTATAGTAGCATGGTTAGACCTCCCACTGACTGAATGCTAATTTATTTGAAATAATATGTGAAAACATCGTGCTGGGGTGGAATGGTGCCAGGGGGTGATACCAATGGGCTCCACTGTAGAAAGACAGTTATCTCACTGCATACATGCTGAAAATGGTTATATCCTGAGAAAGATGAATTAAGTTATTCAGTAATTGTGGTAATCCCTGAGAATGTGTGACAGCAACACCCTCTACCTGAACTGGGCACACTGTTTTCTCAAGATCATGCTTTTATTCTACATAGCTGATGCCTTGATGCCTTAATTCTGAAATTTAGAGCAAGCAGTATTTTGCAGGTGGTACAAAGAACATCTAGGCAATCTGTTATCCATTTACCATCAAATACACTTTGTGGCTAGAAACACAGTCGGACTCTGAGCGTACCACTGAAGGACCTGCCATCTACACTCCATTTCGAATACGTCGTTTTCTTTGTCCAGACTCATCCCGGAGACTACCCAGAACTTCTGAACTGCTGCTGCCTGTCTCTGCCAGACACATTCATTTTTATTCTTGTCTCATTTGCAAACTCTAAGTAAATAAGTTGAAGTGAGAAAATGACTTCAGAAAATAACTTACATGCTACAATAGTTTTCTTTACTGTTTCTCTGAATATTAGACAAATAAATAAAAGCCCAATATATCAGGGCAAAAATAAAGGACTGACAGCCTGCATCAGACTTACACTGTCACTCTCCTAAATTTTAAATTACACAAATTTTACTCTTCAAAATGAAAGCATATCATATCATGTCATATAGAAAAATGTATCATCCATCTATACCAATTCCAACATATAAAACCAGAAAGAAAATGACATAATGTTTAAATGTAAGTTGGGGAGAACATTTAAACACTCAATTCCCCCCACCCCCACTAAATCAACCTGCTTATCAATAAGTTACTGCCTTTCCAAAAGCTAACAAAGGGGGGCAATAAGTGAGAAGAACCAGTAGGAATGACTGACAACTGAAATGCACTCTTTGGTCACAGAGCTTGTAGAAGACTCAAGATGGGAAAGCAGAGTTTCCTTGCCTCCTTAGCAGATGAGTCAACCTCAGCCAGAGGACTCGCGTGGCACAGATCTATGGCAAACAGGCTGGAAAGCAACACATGCACTCACACTTAACACCTTTGCAAGCCACTCTACAGCATGTGGCTTACAAGAGAAGGCTTTGCCTGGTTTATAGATCAACACGAAGTCGTACTGTATCACAATTTTTTTAAAGACATATGGTGTACACCTCATTTGATTCAACAATCAAGTTAGAGGGCTGTCTTTCATCTCAGCTTTCCCACTATCATCTACCAAAGTATCACACGTGGCTCTCTCAGTGATACCCAGGTCTTTGAAGTAATCCAATTTGCAATTAACAGAAGTGAGGGGCCTGCCCAGACCCTGAAGGAAAGCAAAGTACCAGGTTAAAAAAAAAGGCTCACTGCTGAGAGAACTTGGTCTACCTGTGTATGAAAAGAACTTTGCCACAATGCTATATGTGCATAGATAAGAAGGTGGTTCAGATGTAAAATTCAACAAACAAGAGTTGCAAATGTAAACATACAATTTTCAGAATTTTAATCTGGTACTTTTGCCCGTCTCTCCTCTTTTCAGTATATTTAAAAATGTACTGTTTTGTAGTTTTAGAAGTCTCCTTATCCTTTCTACTCTGATGCCCTCATTTATCTCCTAGTTGTTACTTTTGTGAAGTCATATGGGGCATTCTTCTCTCCATAGTTCCAGGAAAAAGGTAATCCCCTCATTTAAAGAGAGCATCAGCTTAACTTTTAATCTGTGTATAAAGTAATTAAAAACCAAAGTGTACAAAAGAGTACTTTTTTAGGACTGATAAAAATACATGTTGTATTTTCTATGCATTTCAAAGGTAATTACACTAAAATAATCAAGTCATACCTGTACATTATTTCAGTTAAATATATAGAAGGCATTCTATTGGTTACCAACTGCCAAAGAGCATTACAGACAAAAATACTACATGGATAAAGGACATTGCAGAGGCTAAAACCTATATTCACAAACTACTTCTTCATATTAAAAACTGAATTATGAAATTAAAATTCTAAAGAATATAATCATATTACTGAAAAAATTTCACCTGCCACACTATTTTTAGCGATTAGGTTTTAAATACACAAATTGAAGAACATGTAAAATAATAGTACATATTGTTTATGGATAGATAGGAATGTGACAGTATATAAAACCTGGACTGGAAAGGGAAACACCAGGACGGTGCTAACACCTGGGGAAGGAGGGAAGGAAATAAGAATGGGAGCCCTTCATTTATACATGTAACACCGTTGCAGTGGTTAAGCGTTGGGCTGCTAACCAAAAGGTCAGCAGATCGAATCCACCAGCCGCTCCTTGGAAACCCTATGGGGTAGTTGTACTCTGTCCTCTAGGGTTGCTATGACTTGGGATTGACTCGATGGCAACAGGTTAGGGTTTTTGGTGGGTATTCTTTCAAAAAAAAAAAGAGAGATATGCAATACATATGCAAATTAAATATACAATTAAATCTGACAGATAAATGAATGAATGTTAGTTTGTTCTATTCTTCTTTAGACTTTTCTGTATGGAGGGGGGAAAAAAACACCTTGAGGGTAGAATTATAACATTCTCGGGTGAAAATGTGCCCCCGTGGGATGTGGGGGTCCAGTAAGAAGTGTCGGTGGTAGTAAGAACACAGATGTTTTGGAGAGCGGCAGGAAGGGTACTGAGAAGGGCAGAAGAGGTGCGTCAGGATCACCTGACAAGAGGACAAGGTGAGACTGTCCAGGGCGGCAGTACACTACAGGCACTGTGTGAATGGGAAACACAACAAGCTCTTATTCAAGCAGATACTGTTTACTTTGTGATGTGTGACCCCAGAAGTCAGTACTGTATATATCAGCTTACTATGAACTAAATAGGCGTTAAGATGCCTGATTTGTTGTTTAAAACGAATACTTAATTTTAAACAAAAGAGAAACCACTAACATAATGTTACGAACAACAGTCTTTAAGATTCTGACAGCAAAAAAAAAAAAAAAAAAAGTTACAAAATACATGCTTACCTATTATTCCTGCTCATAATATAACTTTTAAGAGTGAAGTCAGAATTTATTTATCTGGTACACAACAGTAATTTGCTGTAAAGCTTTATGAAACAGCTAAAATAATGTTACAGCCAGAAAACAATTGTTGCTAAAATGCATTCAGTTAAGATGGAAAATACAGGGAAATAGAACACTGTAATTGTCTTTCAACCCACATTGTATATTATGCTGCTAAATTATATACTATTATATTTTCTGCATTTTAATATGCTTTCCCATAGAGGAATTGATAACATAAGGAAATGATTCTCTGCTTTTATTTCTGAGGACCTAAATAATATCCCACACATATTTATAAACCAAACAGGGCCTCAGCCTCTTATTAGATCCCAAGGCTTATGAAATCTATTTCACAAAACCACGACATGTAACAATGCATGAAATAGCTAACACAAATGGTTTTCTGTTGCATTTCTTACTTGATTCACAACTGGGGTTATATATTTAAAGTGAGCTATAATAATATATAAGGAAAAAAATCAAAGTTTTCTTGATTTTAGAAAATCTTTTAATAGTGTATTGTATAATTCCTAAAAATACTGTCTTTCGCCTTGATGATATTTTATTTAACCTTGTCCATCGACTGAATAGTTAGTGCAAATAGAGTAGTTACTGCAAGTAAAGCAAATCTCTCTGCTCCCCCCAAAGAGATGAGAGTATTTTCATGGGATTGATCTAAATTTATCAGTATGCTGGCAAAGCACAAACTAATAAACAATTTGTGTAGTACTTAAATAAAAGGTCAAATGTCTCCTTCACTGAAGAGTTTTTGAGAATATTTTTATAAAACAAACCATTACAATTAATAAAATAATAAAAACTTTTAGCAAAGTATAAGAAGTTTATGTATTTCAAGATAGTGAATAATTTTCTAAATACAAAAATAATAACTATTACCAAGTGCTTAGTTTAAACAGCGAGTACTATACCTGAAATTTGGGGCAACATTTCAAAGGCCTGAAAATAATCCAGTCAGCCAAACACAGCTTTAAAAATGTTTGTAAGAAGATCTGACAGGGCAAACAAGATGCATTTACCAAATATTAACAGAGAAACTTGAATCAGAAGAGGTAGACCTTGACCAGAAATTTTAAAGACACACTTCATGACTCTTCTCAGGTCATATTATCAATTCAGACTTTATATGACTACCTTAAAGTATAAAATGGGAAAGATAATAATGTGCCTAGCCCTGTTTAAGGTTCAGATATCACAAAATTCACCATAGGGAACAAATGTGTTTCTGAAATGTCTGCTGTCAGACAGATTTAAATTGTGTTTTTCCCGTTGGCTTGTAGAGTGGTTAGCAGGAACTCTCTCTCACGGCATTTACAGTGCATCCGAATCTGTCTCAAGGCGTCTTCTTTCCATTCTCCTTGTTCTCACTGAGGACAGGCATGCTTTATGGTATCCCTCCATCTAGCCTAGCACTCGCTAACTACCCTACCAGTGTGTTCTACACCGAAAGAGAAAACTGGGCACCAACACAGCAAAGGAAAAGAAGAGAATTGAGAAGGAAGGTGAATAAAAACAAAAGCTGCCTTCAAAACATGGTCTGAAAAATAAACTCAAGTAAGAGTCAACCATATCTAAAATACATATGTATAATTTTAATCACTGTAAAGTAAAAGTGTTTTGGTAAAACAAAATACTGTAACAGAAGCTGCTTCCTGAAACACAGGAAGAGGAAGACACATTCTATGTACTTCCTAGTTCCTTTAACGTAATTTACAGTTTTACCTTAATTTCAAGGTAAATATACTATCTTGATAATATATCTTCTATATGTATGTATCAGCAGCTGTCAATGTCCACATCCTTTATAAAGACAACTTTCAATAGGTAGGCTATCAGGTTCTAGTAAAAGAATCATTACTAAAATTCTTATGATGAAGAAACTCGCTGTAATAAATGAAACTGTAATAAATGCTCAAGTTTTTCTGAAATGGAGAAGACAGTTTCAGGAGACAAAATCAAGTTTCCCAGCAATTCACTAATTAATTTCCCTATCTTAGTTTTATCACATATTCTATTCAGAGAGACAAATGACATAAAAGTGAAAGCACATGACATTTTTTAGTAAAGAAATAAGTAAATTAAAAGCACATCATTTCTCAATTATTCACACTAACACATGAGAACATTATCATAAATCAGTGGTTCTTGACGATGAATGAACATTAGGACTCCTTGTGAAGCTTTATGAAAAGGCATACACCAAGGTTATGCTTTCCAACGAATCTAAGAAGATTCTAGGTAGAATGTTGAAAATATCATTTAGTTACTTTCAGTTGCCTATGATAAAGGTACAGGAAAATTGAGATAAGCTAAAGAAGAAAACTGTTCAGTTTCAACAAGGATGTAGGAGGAAAATAAAAACATTGACAGGTTGAAAATCTTGTCTCTCATTTCCCTCAGTCTTCCAGGCCAGTAAAATGTTTTCAAAGCAACAGATAACTTGTGTGTGCATGTGTGTATGCGTGTGTGTGCCGGGGGAGGGGGAGGCAGAGTCAGTGGAGAGGACGAGATGGGATACTTGAAAAAAACAGGATATATGCTTAAATATACGTGTGTGTATATGTAGAGATAGAACCAATGTTTTTGGACTAATTATTTAAATTATTTTACATTAAAATAAATATGAATGTAACTCCGTACAGAGTACAAATTGGTATAAATTTGGAAACGAAGATGTTAGACTTCAAAGGAATTTTACTCTTCTGGGGGTGTGGTTTGGGCGTATACCCCTAAGGCTCTATGATAGGCATTTATTCTCTTCCATCATTAGAGGTACTTGGTGGAGAAGACTGAGTACGGGTGAGATAACCCACCAAGGTGAGCCTTCACTTCACACGCTGTAGAAACCTGCCACCAGTTAAGACCCCGACACGGTGGGGAGCATGGCAACAAGGAGTCGTGGAATTACGACTATCACAAGGATTATCCCAACCTTAACAAATCCATTGCTTTAAAGAAAAGGACTGATACAAATGCAGAAAACTTCAGGAAAACAGATCTCCATGATTAAAACAGACTATCAAATCTATGTGCTAAAAGTGCTCAGATACAGACATAAATACATGGATATAGTCAGTCAGGCTCTTACTTAGAGCCCATTTGCTCTCAATGTACATAATATTCAGCCATACTCAAGTTTTCCAAACTCATGGCAGAGGGAGGAAGGTATTCTGAATGAGCTATAAAAGCTAAACAAGACTGTAGCCCAAAAGCAGGAAGCAGCAACAGCAGCCTGAGGTCATTTACTATGGTGGCACCACCACGACTACCAGTTGCCATTGAGTTGATTCCGACTCATGGTGACTCCACGTGTGTCAGGACAGAACTGTGCTCCATAGGGTTTTCAATGGCTGTGACCTATTTGGTAGTAGATTGTTAGGCCTTTCTTCCGAGGCATCTCTGGGTGGACTTGAACCTGCAACCATGTGGTTAGAAGCCAAGTGCATTAAATGTTTGAATCACTCAGGGACATTATGATGGTAAAACACTAAATATACCAGTTGATCCTAAAGGCACCGTATTTTGGGACTATAGTTTCACTCATCCAGTCAACTAAAATGATCGTTACGCTAGTGCTAAATGAATGCTGTGCTAGTGTTGTGGGTTAAAAACCTTAATCCTGCCTTCAGTGTACTTAACCAATAGAGGTGGTAGTCATACTAGGGATAAGGCACTCTACTAGGCTTCTTACAAAAGCAACTAAGCCCCAAGGAGGTTTAAAATGAACTGTAGTTTGATCATTCACCAAGGAAAAGATTTTGCTCCGTATAATCAATCTATTTAAGATGACAGGAAAATAGGCAATTTATCTTGGACAGATTTTTATTCCAAATGTCTAAAATAAAATCTTGAATTTTAAGCAAACTCTCAGCTATCTGGAACAATCCCAATGCCAAATTTGCACTGAACATATCATATGCAATATTTCAAGATAGATCATATAAATATAAAGTAACACATAAAATAAATTACATATATAAACAGAGACTAAAAATTCATATGTTAGTACTTACAAGCAGTAAAGCTTGCAATCTGTATTTTCCCTGGGGCAAAGTTTCATTATATCCATTACAAGTTCAAGGCTATTGGAGAAAAAATTACATCCAACTATTCTGTATACATTTAAATTATCCTCAGTACTGTATAACTAAACATCTCTTACTAACAAAGACTCCAGGAAAGTTATTGAAGCCTAACTTGATTGGAATTTATAATTATCCCCTAAAAAAAAACCCATTATTTTCCTTCCTTAGTCAGCTAAGTTGGGGAAAACAATTTCATTAAACTATGAAAAACAAGCATAACTTTAATACTACAAATTTGATATTTTTCAAACTAAATGATAATATAGAGAAAAAATTATGTAAGTCCCTGGAAACAGGTTCCCGTAAAACTACATCCTTGAAAACACTGTAGGCCCTAAAAAATATTTTTAATTCATTTAGAAATCATACAACAGCTCAGTTTTAATACACTCCATAAAGTAAAATTTGTTCTTGATTAGCTGAAAACCATATACTCTGAATAATAATAAACTTCCAATAATTCTAAAGTGATTTTGAATCTTTTCGTTAACTTTCTCAACTTTTTCTAATAAAGTTAAGTACTACATTACAAAAGAGAACACGGTTCTCTCCAAATCCTTACTTCTGTATATAAAGGACTATTCAACTTAAAGAAGCTGACGTTTTGCACATTTCTTCCCTTTTAAAAATCTAAGGATCCTTCTTTCTGATGGATTTGAAAATATTAAGGATTGAATATAAACTAATTTTTACAAATGTTCTCCAGAAATTACAAAAGCAACATATGTCACATGAGCCTATTGATATTTAAAGTCTGAACAGCTACTTTGGCATTTTCTCTCATGGATTACATGTCCCGTTACAAAACAGCTGCTGCACTGAACAGCCCTCCCAGGCTCCACCCCCTTCCTTCCCTTGGTCTGTGACCTGCCATCCTGACCAATGGGCCTATGTGTCCCATGGGGCAGAGTGGCCTCACCCAGGCCTCTGCCACTCACAGCCCAGCGCACCATCACTGGTGAGCCACAGGCTTTCATTGTGAACCTACTGCAGACAGCCCAGTGTGGTGGAAATAGGAAGGCTTTTGGAGCTCGAGAGTCCCCGCTTCTAATGCTGGCTCTAACACCAAAGAACTATGTGGTCTTGGGCCAGTCAGATAATGTCTGTAAGGTGGACACACATTGTTACCCATCTCTCAGCTAGAAATGTCACTAAAATGCATTCTCATTATCAAACCAAAAACATAAAGGGGGAAAAAAAAAACTGTCTTTCCCTTTTAAGTGCCACTCTCATTTTACAGTACTGTCATAATTTATTGACAATTCTTAATAGGAAAATCTCCCATTCCCTTCAAGTCCCCTAAGCACCTTATTTTAAGGATAACATCAATATTTAATTTTTATCTGAAGGAATTCTTGTAAATGCAAATATGTCCTTCTATGATAAACTTCTATGGAGCCCTGGTGGCGCAGTGGTTAAAAGCTCAGGCTGCTAACTAAAAGGTCGGCCGTTCGAATCTACCAGTGCTCTGTGGAAACCCTATGGCGCAGTTCTACTCTGTCCTATATGGTCACTGTGAGTCAGAATCAACTCAAGGCACTCAACAACAACATGGTAAACTGAGAGTAAATGGGTCATCATAGAGACAGCTGGAGCTCAAGGACGGTAAACCATCAATTAAACTTTCTTTTGGTTTTCACTAAGCCCAATACGGAGCCCTGGTGGCACAGTGGTTAAGAGCTCAGCTGCTAACCAAAAGGTCAGCAGTTCGAACTCACCAGCCGCTCCCTGGAAACCCCATTTGCAGTTTTACGCTGTCTTACAGGGTCGCTATGAGTCAGAATCAACTCGACGGCAATGGGTTTGGTTTTTTTTGGTAAGCCCAATATATCCTGGGTACTAATCAAAAAACCTGCAAAATTCACTCGATTCTCTAAATAAATACAAGTCAACTCAGAATGTTTTTATCCTAGGTCAGCTTTTAAAAATCAAATAAGTATTAAAACTGCCAGATACCACCTCTCGGAAACCAGTGCTGTGTCCGTGTATTTTATTTGTATTATATTAAGTGTACATGTATTTCTATATAATGTATCTTAAATTTATGTAATATCACCTAAACGCACATAATTTAATCCTCGTAACAACTCTCTGAAATAAGTAACCAAGATCTACCAGACCAAAACCAAAACCAAAACCATAACCATTGCCGTCAGGTTAATTCCGATTCATAGCGACCCTACAGGACAGAGTAGAACTTCCCCATAGGGTTTTCCAAAGAACAGCTGGTGGATTCGAACTGCCAACCTTTTGGTTAGCAGCCAAGCTCTTAACCACTGTGCCACCAGGCTCCAACCAAGGTATAAGTCTCCCAAATACATAAATGAGAAAAAAAGGCTCTAAAGTTAAATGATTTGTCCAAGGCCACACACAGTTAGCAAGGAGTGATGCTAGGGACAGTGTTTAAACTCCTGAATTATTCACTGAAAACATATCTAAACATGGCAGTCACTGCCCTCATGAAGCTTACATTCTAGTAACGAGAAATATTAACAAGCTCGCAGGAAAATTACCAATTGTGATGAGCTAAGAAAGAAATACATAGGAGGTGGGACAAAAAGTAACTGTGTGTTTCTTAATTTTCTTGCTCTCTGAGACTGTTTCCAATCCTTAAACAGTAAAAGAAACCCAATCCTAGATTTTATGTATTTAATGTGAATGTCTAATACAACATTTTATTACTTTTTCCAAGCACTTACTGAGCTCCTACTAATAACAACCTCATCTATCACCATGGGCATTTATGATGTTCCAGGTGCTGGTCAGATGCTTTACACATTTCATTTCGTTCTCACAACCACTCTACAAAGTAGGCATTATAACTATCACGGTGGCCATATGCTGGTGAGACTAACGGCGTGCCCACCATGTGAACCCTGTGAGCTGAAAAGATGTAGTAGGTGCTATGAAGGAGACATACATAAGAAATCACCCTTACATGGAGCTTACTATCTGCTGGGGAAGTACAGCAGAGACTGCTAGGAGAATATTCATGTTCCTAACTAGTAGAACCTCAATTTTGTCTGGGGTGGCAATGTGCTAAAACACTACATCTCCCAGCTTTCCTGGGTGCTACAGAGGGCCCTGTGACAGTTTGGCCTATGGGACCATAGTAGAAGACCACTAAGGATTTCTGAGGAAGGTTCTCTTTCTTAAAACAGGCATTTAGTCTTTCCTCCACCACTCCCCTTCCTCATTCTTCATGCTTGTGACCAAGAGGATCACAAAGACCTCAGTCTTGATTCTCTTGGGCTTCTAAACCAATGCTAGTAACCACCTCTCCTTTCAGTGAGCTCCTTGTTATGTAAGAAACAAAAAGTCCTAAATCATTTAGGCCACTCTCTTTGAGGTCTTTGTTACTCACAGTCTGATAGAGGTCCTAAACGGTACAGGGTAGCTACAACTACTTTAAAGAATTAAATTAAGCAGTAGGAAAGTATACAAAAATTGTGGTGTATGATCCTAAGTGAAACAGTGCTGGTGGCACAATGGTTAAGTGCTCTGCTGCTAACTGAAAGGTCAGTGGTTCAAACCTACCAGTGGCTCCATGGGATAAAAGACCAGGCAATCTGCTCCTATAAAGATGACAGACTAGAAAAAAACTCTGTGGGGCAGTTCTACTGTCCCATATAAGGTCACTTTGAGTCAGAAGCAACTTGACAGCATGCAACAACAACAACAACAGCAAATGATCCTAAGTATGAAACTTCCCAGGTTTTAGGTTCTAAATTGGGGCACCGGTGTCAGGCAATGCATAGATTTTTAATATTAGCTCAGCATTATATATGCACTAACAAGCCTCATGGACAAAAGAGAGACATAACAGCTACCTTCTGGATTTTGAATTCTTAACAATGAATTGCCAGACTAAAATTATCTTTCAGTAACTATTTTGACCTAGAAATAACTGGATGTGGGGGCGACTCTTTGAGGGGGAAACAATAATAATGCCATCCAACATTTAATAAGGGAAACATTATCAGTAACTACCCACTGATCTGTATCATAGCAAATGACAAATTTACATGAAATACTGGATCAGGATATTGCTTATTATATTCAGATCAATAAGCTGGTATTTACTGAGTTTCATGTTTCGTGGTAGGCAGAAGAGTCAATGAAGTTTTAGGAGTGAAGTATATCAGAGATTGATACAGAGACCCTAAAGTCAGTGGATTCCACTTTAGTTAAGACTTGCTCAATCTGCAGTTAGAAAGAATCTCCAATAACTATTAATTTTTTTGTATGCACACATCACTAAATACAGGTCCTTGAGGTCAGGGAACTATATCTTCATCTCAAAACCTCTAGTACTTACTTGGCTAATGATGGGCTTTCAATAAATACATATTACATGAATGAAGAAATATTCAAATTTATTTCTTTAAAATTTTAAAGATTAAAACGTATGCATACAATGGAAAACAAAACAAGCTTAAATGCCCTTCCTGCCTGATGTGGAAATAAGTCCAAAATTTATTATTAAAGACAGCAAAACTGCAGACAAATGACGAGTAACTGGTAAATGCACAGAAAAATCTCTGAAAGCATATGCAACAGCTAGTGGCTATCTTTGGTTCTGAGAGTTTTCCTTTTTTGGCAGTGGGGAGCAATAGGGAAATTTTTACACTATACAATTCTGTACTGTTTCACGTGTACATATGTATACATGTATATATACACACATATGTATACATGCATTTTTAAAGCATATATGCCATAATAAAGCACTTAAAATCATTTTTAAAACTGAGGAATCTTAAAATGAAAGATGAGTTATCCCCCAAATAGTTTAATTCATAAAACTGAAATCACAAACATAAAAAAGTCTACAGTATAAAATCTTAACACTTCCACTCGCACATTACATAAAGTTTCAATTACATGTTTCAATAAATTAATGGTACTATTTGAGATCCAAATCACATACTAGATGCTGAAAAGGGGGGAAAAAGTTCTCTCTATTCCACCAGCCCTTGATTTTTATACTTTGTTATGGTCTGCTTTCCATGTACTGGGTAATACATCTCTTTATTACAGACCAAATCCCTCCTGGCTTCAAAAGGAAATCTTCCATTAGAAAGTAGTCAAGTGTTGAAAGGAAAGTGATGAAGCCCAAAGGAAACAGTTTAGGGAGATGTTCTATATTCTAATGACGGTAGGGAAATACCTACTTCCAGCAGACTTTAATGTCTGCCCTCTCTATGTAATATTACTCAACGTTATTTCTGAATATTCTTTAGAAATCATTCTCATGCTTCAGAAAATTCATTTTTACACAGAGCCATACATTAAAAAATGAGGCAATAAAATGACTAAGACAAACTTTTCACTGTACTATATATTTTGTCAAATTAAAATGTTCCAAATAACACAAAGAAGAAAATTTAAGTACCAGTGTAGAAATTCAAGAATCTAAAAATTCTGAGCACTTTTTATACTCTCTCTGAATCTCAGTTTATCTTCTTTATATTTAAATGAAGATGTATTTTCTGAAGACTTTCCAAATGCCAAAAATTTTCAAGTTCTCTTTTACGTACTTTCTACTTTAAATGTATCGGTGAACAGTTTACCTAGCAGAGGCCAGTGACAGGGAAAGATAAGGAAACAGTACTTTTTAAACATGTAAACTTTCAGCAGTCCCCTGCAAATTTTACATATTATTTAGTAGGTTTTATCCCCATTTCTCAGACGGAGAAGCCAAGAGTGAGAAACTTTGTTTTGTTCAGGCTCAGAAAGTTGGGTCAGATTTTGAACTAGAGATATGTCTTATTTCAAAATCTTTGCTTCTGATACTTTCTATATGGAACTCTTTTGTATAGTAAAAATTCATGTCCAATTTTTCTTCATTTCATTTTACGGAACAGGTTTAAAGTCTGGGTATACCTGCATACAATAACTGAAAACTCCGATTTATAAAGACTAATATTTCAAAACAGATGAATTATTCACTGATTATTTACATCACATATTTTCTTTAGACTAGGACTCATGTAAAAGAATAGTTCTTCCAAATAAACTTTAAATATGACTTACATGGAACCTAAGTTTCCAATAAATACATAAATAACACATTTATCAATTAAATGATATACATATATTTAATCATCAAAATTTTATTGTTATTGGATAAGCACTATTCGAAGGCTCCCAAGGTCTTTCTAATAACAAAAACAAAACAAAATAAAACAAAGCAAGCAGCTGTGCACAAAAATGCAAACAAACATTTCTGATCTCCTGCGATAAGCATAACGCTGGTGTAATACTCTGTTAATTTCAGGCAGTCATTTTCTAACACTCATAACATACCATCTCATCTCGAAATTCAAATTTGAACTAATACACATAGATCTTGATGAATTTTTTTAAAGGAAAATGATAAAATGATTTTAAAACATAATATCAAAGCACAAGAAAACATAATAAAAAAGGGGAAAATGTACTTAGGGGCATACTTTCAGCAATGATGAAAGTCTATGTAATGGTTTTTCATTTACATTCACAATTTATTTGTAATATTTGCTTCTCAGAATGTCACCTGAAGGAAAAAAACTATAATCAAATCTAACTGACTTAAAATAACCAGGAATAAAAGCATGTTTTTAGGGGAACCTTCTAAACTAAAATGCATGTGGGAAATTATAGACGGTTCCAAATTCATGTACTGGAGTTTTAGTGCATTATTTCAGTCTACAGAGTCATTGGGCTGTTAAATTTCAAGTATTTTATATTCTTGAAGATGAATATTTAGTAAGTAGTATTGTTTTAGAAACTGTCTTCTGCTCATGTAACAGTCAAAATCCAAAATAGACTAATCTCACTTAAAGAAACCCCAGAAGATAGAAACAACAAATTGTATCACTAATGCAATTAATTTGACATGGAATATGCCTCTGTATAAAAAGATGCACTATTCTCACCAAAAAACTAATAAAGAGCATCAGATACAGTCATCATCCTTCTCTTGTGTATCTCAAAGGTGAAAATATCTTATAAATCTTTCACCAACGACACGCATGCATGAACACAAACACACACATATATCCCTTTCTCACACATTCCCAAACTGGGATTAGGAAAGAGATAGTAGGTTCAAGACGTACCTGTCAAGCACCAGGGCATCTTCTCTTCCTACATACGTATTCATAGCAGAGAGGCAAAGACTTTAGTTCTTCCTGGTGAGGGATTTCACTTTTGGAACTTAAGAAAAATCCCTTTGTAACAAAATACTGACTAGTTAGTGAACTAGCCATTATTGATTTTTTTACCTATACGAAGAGGAAGTGGCCTAGTTCCAGCAAAGTTTGAATGCTCTGTGGTGATAAAAATGTGAGAGCCCTTTGGAATTATAAAACACTTTACAACTGCAGGATCTCTAAGGAGACATCAAAGGGACATCCTGCCTGGTACCTAGAAGGCAGGTGGTGAAGACGGTGTGTGCACTGCCCACACAGTGACTATCAAAGGGGCTCAGACTCCCCCAGGTAGCTCCTTCCTGGCCTTGCTACCATTTTCCAACTCAGAGGCTTCCCACGTTTTGAAAGCTAAACTCAGTAAGAAAACAAGAGTGAACAAGAGACACACAGCACTGTTCTCATGGGGTATGCATTCTACAAAGTAGGGCAGTTAAACAAGTAATAAAAAATAAAGTATCCTTATTAATAATAATAATGTACATATTTTAATAGAGAACTATGAAAAGCAGTAAGAATAGACAGAAGGGGAATGCAAGGTCACGGAGTTTGGAATGTCTCCCTGATGGAGAGATGTTGATATTCAGCCCTGAAGTACCAGCATGCAGGACATAGATGGGAGACGAGGGAGCTGTGGTAGTCGGGAGGTGTGGAAAGAGCTGCCCCAGGCAGAAAAAACAACCCACAGATAAGAATATACACAGCTGAAAAGCCTGGAAGAAATTTAGCACAGCTAGAGCTAAGTTCTGAGAGAGGAGGTAAGAAATGAGACAGAGCTAGTTTGGCCACCAGGGTCCTGTAGGCCGTAATTAAAGAATTTGGACTTTTGATCCTAAGGGCAATGGGAAACAACCAAAGGTTTAGCTAAGGATCCTGACTGCTAACATCCTAAATTTCTACATCTAGGATTGTTTAAATCCTAAACTCTAAGAATGTGAAAAATAAAACATTTCATTAGTATACAAAATAATTGTTAAGAAAAACTTATTTTCAATTGCTTGACCATCAGGATGCTACGGTCTGGAAAACAAAAAATAGGTGCATATACCTCAGTGCTGAAATCTGACAGTTGACAGTTTCAAGAAGACTTGAATTTAAGTTGTATAATTATTGAACTTATATGTTTTAATCTAAGAAAATGCAGTATCAAGTCATCAAAACTGTGTGTGTTTTAATTATATAATGGCATTCACTTGCATAGTTAAGTGTCAGGCACTGTGCCAAGGGCTCTGTGTATTATCTCACTAATCTTCACAACTACCTACTGAATTAAGTAATTATCACATATAGAGAAACTGAGGCTAACAGAAATTATTAACATTCCTTAGGTCACAATGATAACTGTCCAGAGCCAGAATTCAATTCCATCCCTTGTTGCAATTCCAATTCCAGTCACTACACAGTAATTAAAGTCATAGATGTCTGTTAGGAAGATGACAGCTGTAACATACAAGAAATTAAAAAAAAAAAAAAACCTGTTACATGTAGACGTCGCTTATTATAATTTATTCAACCAGAGAAAGACTTAAAATCAGAATGTGGTTCTAAACTACCTACAAAATCGTAAAAATGTATCCCTTTTCACATTTATTGTTGTGTGCCATCAAGTCGATTCCAACTAACAGCGACCCTTTAGGACAGAATAGAACTGCCCATAGGGTTTCCAAGGCTGTAATCTTTATAGAAGCAGATTGCCACATCTTTCTCCCATGGAACGGCTAGTGGGATCGAACTGATGACCTTTCAGATAGCAGATGAGTGCTTAACCACTGAGCCAACAGGGATCCTTCCCTTTTCACAGTTTCCCATATTAAAATGATTTTATCATGCCTCCCAAACATACAATTAGTTTTGACTGAATGATTTACTTTTCTTAAATTTTATTGATCCATTCATTAAACAGCTTATTCTTCAAATAAAACAATGTTAAAGTCTGCATAAATTACCACTGATAGACAGGATTTCACTAGATTTCCAAGTATGCCAACTATCTTTTTTTAAAGTTCTAGAATATGATTCACAAGCATACGCACATAATGAATCTAAATGAATGTAAAAAAAAAAAAAAACAAAACAAAACTCATTGTCATCGCATCAATTCCAACTCAGAGTGATCCTACAGGACAGAGGAGAACTGTCCCATAGGGTTTCCAAGGCTGTAATCTTTGCAAAAGCAGACTGCCACATCTTTCTCCCTTGGAGTAGCTGGTGGGTTTAAACTGCTGACCTTTTGGTAAGGAGGCAAGTGCTTTAACCACTGCACCACCAGGGCTCCTGGTGAATGTAAATCACTCAAATCTATCAGTGGTCCCACTTTATTAGTAATACATTTTTCTGCAAGAATTAGTTCACCGTCCCATTTTCGTATTAGCAGCACTTCTAACGATTTTAGTCTTACAGTAGTATGATAAAATGCCACTCTTATTTCTATAAAAGTTTAGCAATCCTGCACCACCACTATTTACTCCTGGAATCCTGTTCAATCTTAAATTTCAACACTGGTATTACTATTTCCTTCTAGCTATTCATATTTAGCAAACTGATACAAAGAGGATCCCAATAACCTGGTGATAGGCCTTGAGTTAGAACTTCCTAGAAGCTTAAAAAGAAAAACACTTATTAGATAAATCCACAGAGTTCACTAAAAATAACAACAGAAAACGTAACACAAAAATCTCACAAGTGTCCTCCCTCCCACCTACCTGTTCCTCCTACTGCGATGCAGCAGGGCAGCCCAACATGTGGCCAAATTAATACTCACAGTTAAAAAAAAATTAAAAAGGCTCCTTTATTAGCTGTCGCATGTGAACTAGTGAGGGCTCCATGCCTGCAAGTAAACATTTTTAAAGGTTTAGTTTAAGCAGGAAAGAAGGGGAGGGTGACATGTCACAGATGGGCCCAACAAGAACGCAGTGGTGCACGTGAGTTAGAGCAAAAGCTGATGGGCCACAGCTTCCGCCATCAATGCTGCCGATTTTTCATGTCAAAAACACTGCATGAGTATTAGAGCAAATGATCAAAATTATTAATTCTGTTAATCACTGTCAGTTCTTAGGTAGCTATATGAACATAAACTACACTTCTATCCTCTACGTCATGGGAATTACAAAGGCAGATTCTGAAAACTCAGAGATCTTATCTGCAGTGTTTTCAACAGTTTTATCCTGACTCTTCCATCAGGTTTTATACTCCTGGAAGGCATGATTCTTTGTATTCCACAGCACTTAATTCAGTGATCTATATTCAGTTAAAATAATCAAATCACTGTCCATAAAAACTTTACAAGGCAAAGATGAATATTTTCTTTTTTTTTTTTTTAATGCTAGGTAGTATTTTTGCTTATAAACAGCAACAGTTTTAACTACTTATCTGTTTATAAAAATAATAGGCTAATCGTAGCAAATTTAGAAAATAAAGTGTGGATTTAAAAAAAATGCCACCACCCAGAGAACTAAATTCACAGTTTAGTGTATTTCATTTATGAAACTATTCATCTATGAATACGCCTAGAAATGTCTACTATTGCATCTATGGATATACGAAAACTTTTGAGATCATATTGTATATATTATTTTATACCCCCATTTCATTCACTATTATAAGAAACAGTATTTTCCTATGTCACTGAAAGTTATTAGAAAATACTTAAAACAGCTACATAGTCCAAACTAATACAAACGTACCAAACTTTGTTGACTAATTCCCCTATGAGTTGTTTTCAAGGTCTTGCTAACAATGCAGTGAGTCTATAAATGTTTGTCCACATTTCTACATTATTCCCATAGGACAGTTTCCTAGAAGTGAGTTCACTGGGTCAAAGGGTAAAGAAACAAGGCTCCTAACATATTGCCAAACTGCTTTCCAGAAAGGCTATCGCGGTTTACACTCTCAGTTGAAGAAAATGTGTATTTCTCACTAAAGGAAATAAAAATTATTTGAAAATTTTTGTTAATAAGGAGTACAAACAATATATTTTATTGCTTTAACTTACAATTCTTTGATATTAAGAGAGACGAAATATTTTTTCACGTATTAGCCATTTACATTTTCCTTTACAAAAATTCTCAGTGTTGTTCTGTATCATACTGAGCAATGAACTATTCAGAACCTAATTTCAATAATCCATGAGTCACCATGTTGAGGGGTAGCCAGACATTCACAAGTCCTTACCCATTAACCCACTACACACTTAGGTTTTATCAGCCTTGTCACAATTTTGTCTTTGTAAAAACATATAAACCTAAATGTCATCATATCTGATGGACCTTCTCTCCACTTATAGTTAGTATATTTTAAATGTCATTTTTATTTTCTAAAGAATTAGTTACCTAATACTGAGTTGGCAAATGTGTTAGCTACATTTTGTAACAAAAAAAATTCAAGACAATTGTCCCTAAACATTAAGTCAATTTTCAGTTTATATTTTGAAAAATGAGCTTATATAATAAAATATTGAAAATTAAAAATATGTATTAAAGTGAAAACAAATTCATATTTATATTTTAAATTCATATACCAAGACTTGGCTGTCTGGATGCTCTTTTTAACTATAATACCTTAAATAAATTCCTGATAAAATATCCAAGGAAGGTAACTTAGTCCTAAATTCTATTTTTACCAGTGATTTTCCTTAAGATATTTTTTAAATTTTATTGTGCTTTAGGTGAAAGTTTACAGTGCTCATTGGTTTCTCATTCAAAAATTTATACACAAATTGTTTTGTGACACTGGCTGCAATCCCTGCAGCGTGTCAGCACTCTCCCCTTTCCACCCTGGGTTCCCCATGTCCATTCGTCCAGTTTTCCTGCTCCTGCCTTCTCATCTTTGCTTTTGGGCAGGTGTTGCCCATTCGGTCTTGTATACTTGATTAAACTAAGAAGCACGTTCCTCATGTATGTTATTGTTTGTTTTATAGGCTTGTCTATAAGTCACTTCGGGAGTGACTTCAGCTCTGAGTTAGCAGGGTGTCTGGGGGCCAAAGTCTCAGGAGTTCCTCCAGTCTCTGTCAGAGTAGTTAAGTCTGGTCTTTTTTTGTGAATTTAAATTTTGTTCTACATTTTTCTCCCGCTCTGTCTGGGACGGTCTACTGTGATTCCTATCAGAGCTATAGATGGTGGTAGCTGGGCACCATCTAGTTCTTCTGGGCTAAGGCTGGTGGAGGCTGTGGTTCATGTGGTCCATTAGTCCTCTGGACTAATATTTCCCATGTGTCTTTGGCTTTCTTTATTCTCCTTTGCTCCAGAAGGGATGGGACCAGTAGATGTATCTTAGATGGCCGCTTACAAGCTTTTAAGACCCCAGATGCTACTCACCAAGGTAGAATGTAGAACATGTACTTTATGAATTATTTATGCCAACTGACCTAGTTGTTCCCCAAGGCTATGGTCCCTAGCCCTCAGCCCCAGTAACTCAGTCCCACAAGGTGTCCTTAGGATTTTAAGGAAAATTTCCTTTATATCTCTCTACTAAAAATTCCCCTATACGTAACAGAGGGTCTGAGAATTTTCCTGTAGTCACATGAGAGGGATGCTATGAGTCTAAATGCTATACTACCTATAAAATTTAAGCTACCTGTCTTAAAATATTATAAAGAAGAAACCTCTACATAAATTCTAAAAACTACCGTTATATGTGATGTTTTTTATAAAAAGAATAAAGTACAAGTCACATAGAAAAAATAAGTATTTTTAAACGACTATCTTATTTTTAAGGAGTCCTGATGGTGTAGTGGGTAAGCGCTTGGCTGCTAACAGAAAGGTTCGCAGTTCGAACCCACCAGCAGCTCTGCAGGAGAAAAACCTGGCAATCTGCTCTGTAAAGATTATAGCCTTAGAAACCCTATGGAGCAATTCTACTCTGTCCTATAGGGTCACTGTGAGTTGGAGTCAACTCGACAGCAATGAGTCTTTTTTGGGTGGCACAGTGGTTAAGTGCCTGGCTGCTAACCAAAAGGTTGGTGGTTTGAACCCACCCTGTGGTTCCACTGGAGAAAAGATCTGGTGGTCTGTTTCCATAAAGATTTGCTGTTGTATGCCATTAAATCTATTTTGACTTACAGCGACCTCAAGTGACAGAGCAGAACTGCCCCGTAGGATTCCCTATGTCACATGAGGTCTCTAAGTCATGAGGTTTATTCTGTCACATGGGGTTGCTGTGAGTGGAATTGACAAGCTGGCATACAACACCACCACCTCATTTTTAACATGAAAGAAAACCCTTTAAAAACAATCTATGTTTATTCAATTTTCAAATTGTAATCATATCAAAAGTTTTAGGAAATATACTAATAACGTATATATAAATGTCCTGTTATCGTGAAATATAAGTTCTAATCTAATACTCTCTGAACTAGGCTCAGGCTCATCACAAATAAGCTGGCTGCTTCCCACTCACCCCAGTCCAAATCATTCACGTCACCTGTCCCTCTAAGACACAACCAAAACCAAACTCATTGCCATCAAGTCAATTCCTACCCATAGTGACCCTACAGGACAGAGCAGAAATGCCCCATAGGGTTTCCAAGGAGCGGCTGGTAGATTCGAACTGCTGATCTTTTTGGTTAGCAGCTGAGCTCTTAACCACTGGGCCACCACAGTGCTCTGAAACAGTGCTTAAATTATTAAATAACTAATAATGTTTTAAATACAAATACATTTTTAGAAAGAGGCAATGGACCGAGAAGCCTCCAAGAAACAAGATCATCCATCCTCCAAAACATAAATCCAGATTCTCCTAAACCCTCAGTTCACAGCATATTCTCTTTTAATTGAGCAATAACAGCAGTTTATGAGCTTCAAATTTATAAAGACAATTCAGGGAACAGTTAACACCACATTCTAGTTTAATTGCAGAAACTTAAATAAAAGTTTAAGATATGGAAACTAAATTAATACGAACTAGCCCCATGACCTACCTCCACGGTTTGGCACATTTCACAACGACTCATAGAAGCAGGGTCTCTCCAAGAGCTTGTTTTTATTACCTGTGAGCTAACCTGAACATCTTAAGACTGTAAAGGGGAAAATCGGTCACTCCAAGCAGTGAGTGCTTATAGACTGGATACCCAGGTTTCTTCCTTCCCTAAAACAACTGAGGCCATACTTCTCTGTAATAGATGTGCTCACAGAACACAACAGTAGTGACCAGGGAAAAATGAGGATGCTCTTTTTTCAATGGCCCAAATGAAGAATCAATGAAACTATTTTTGTTCTAGATTCCAAAATATTTTTGTTTGGGGACACAGCAATTAGTAGCACGTCCTCATGGCTTTGATCACTTTTTTGTTATCTGGAGAAAAAAATTCAAACACAGAAAAGTAGAGGCAAGACTGTATCGTATAAAACTCCCCTATACTTACCAACTAGATTTTAAAAATCTTAATATTTTATTAAATCCATTTCAGATCTTTCTCAAATATGAAATTAAAATGTTTCAGGTAAGCCTGGTATCTCCTTTGTCTCTCCCTTAATGGGGGCAAGCACTAATTAAATTTTGGGTGGTATCTTTGTTCCATATTTTTAGCCTTCCATTATATACGTGCATATAAACAATGGAAGTATTTTATGTGTTTTAACATTTTTACATCCGTGGGCATCACATGAACAATCATATATTGTTCCATAACTTGCTTTCATTTCTTTTAACTCAACATAATACTATGGAGATCCATCCTCTAACTTTCTGGACAGTGTGATCCTCCTCATGTTATCTTCAGGCAGTGTCACATCATGACATCTATATATACATCCAAGACAAGCTCTAAGATTAACTACTAAGTGGGCAAACTTTAGTCTTCAGCGTTGCTGGGGCAAATACTCTCTTTTGCCTCGTCTTGCTTGCACTGTAGGCACATATAAACACGGAGGAGCCCCATGCCTCTTCTCTTTCCTACCCCCACCTCTTCCCAGGTGAAGAATATGAAAATCCACTCACACCAAGGCACAAAGCCATAAAATTATCAAGCTTAACATGCTCATTTTAATTAGGAAGGCAGCAGCAATAGAGTCAGTCAGGGCTGGGTGGTAATCCCTGTACCAGCATTTATGAACCGTGTGATCTTGGACAAGTTATTCAGTCTCTCGAAAGCATCAGTTTCTTCATCATCGGAACCGGGCCATCACACCTGTCTACTAGGGTCACCATATAAACTACTGCCTGGAAAATACCTAACAACTGTGACTGGCACCGGTGAACACTCAAGGCAACATTGATTACTGCTGGTAAGCAAGGCTGTAAGAAGCCCTGGGCACTTACTTGATGAACCAGTGATGGGACTGCACAATGCCTCCAGGATACACATTAATGGGTTATTTTCTTTCTTCTTTGTGGGGAGGGGAGTACCTGGGTGGCACAAACAGTTATTGCACTTGGGCTGCTAACTGAAAGGTTGGAGGTTACAGTCAACCAAGATGCACCACAGAAGAAAGGCCTAGTGGTCTACTTTTTAAAAAAAAATCAGTCACTTAAACCCTACGGAGAACAATTCTACTCTGATGCACATAGGGTCTCCAAGAGTCAGAGCTGACTCCATGGCAACTGGTTTTTGGGGGAAGGGATGGGGTGGAGCATTGCCACTCTTACTGTTAGAAAAGCAATGAATCCCTTATATTTAATCTCTTATGTTCTAGGGACTGAATTGTTCCTAAAAGTGTAGTTTCAAATTAATTAAATTTCAGAGGACTGAAATTGTTTTAGAATACATAAGTGAAGTAAAAAAAGATCAAGCTGGAATTCTAACTAGTTTCTTGGCTAAATATTCACAGTTTTGGGATTCAGATTTAGTCCTTCAATGATAAAATGTAGGCAGTGCCTATCGGTAATTTAAATTTAAGGAGAGGCAGAAGTAAGAGAAGTAGAAAAAGACACTAAAAAAATTATTAATGCTTCTTCCTTTCTTAGGAACAAGAAATAAGTCTGTCTGCAAGTCTTATAATGGCAACTCCAACTGCATCCCAAAACCTCAACTGCCGGCCCCTTTTAGGATTACAACATTCTCTTATTTGCTCGTATTAAAAAAAGAAGAAGAAAAAAAAAACTGCAATTTTTATCTTTTAATCTGTGATTGAGCCCCCTTCTCTGATCCAGGCCATACCACTGTCTTATTTAGGGATTATCCCAAAAGGATTACTGAGTGTCCCTATCACGCTTCAGGTGACAAATTACGTTGTGAGTATAGAGCACAAATACATATCATATGAACTTTTCCAGTCTGTGTGGCCTTATTTTTATTTCCAAAGAAGTTTAAGATAATAATCTAAATCTAAACTGAGTAACTGTGATTATCAAATCTAGAAGCTTCCTCTATGTCATCTTCCCACACCAGCGTATTATTTTCACAAATATTTGAACCTCAAAACCAAGCAAGAAATAAGCACAACCCTGACTTTTGCATTTTATCTAGTGTTTACTGAAAGCTTCCAAATAGCTATGTAGCAGTCACTCTTAGTAAGTCACAGTATGTAGCAGTTTTCTGTTCTTAGCCCCTTAAGATATTATAGGGAAATTATTACTATTGATGTGAAGATTATTTCAGAGGATAGTAGCAGCAATGGATCATTTCCTAAAGTTAGCTACATTTCTGAAAAATATTTTATCAACTACTACATACAAAGCTTTGAGACTTAAAGGAAGACAGAAATACTGTTGCAAAAACAAACTGGAAAATATCTTTAGGACCTCAACCTAGAGAATGGTTTCTTGGACTAGGTATATAAAGCACAAATCTTTAAGAAAAATCGAAAAACTGACTGTATCAAAATTTAAAGCATCTGTATAAAAATAATAAACAAGGCTGAAAGATAGGCCATAAACTACAAGAATATTTTTTGAACTCACACAACCAAAGGTTTAATATACAGATTAATAACTTTTACAAATCAATAAACATAAGACAAGCAATCCAAAAGAATATGAGAAAATAGAATGTGAATAGCAATTTAGAGAAAAGGAAGTCTGATAAGCCTATGAAAATATGCCCAACTTCACTAATAATGGACAAATGCAAATTTAAACTACAAATGATAGACTATTTCCTAACTACAATACAAAGTGTCTGCAAAGAAGTGGGGAAGTCAGTATTTCACACACTGCTTTTGAGAATGTAAACCAATACAGACTTACTGGCGGACATTACTGAAAAATTTGTAACAACTCAAGATATATACATTCTTCATTATATAGAAATTTGACTTCTGATTATACGTTCTAGAGAAATCACTGCACATGTGCACAAGGAGACATTTATAAAATTGGTCTTTGCAGCACTATTCCTATTAGCAATAAAACTGTAAACAACTTAAATGTCCATTAATAGGGAGCTAGCTATTAGGCTGCTATGAATCACAATCAATATCAGCAGCAATGGGTTTCTTTTTTTTTTTTGGTTTACTAGCTAAAGAGGGCAGTGGTGGTTCAGTGGTAGAATTCTATCCTTTCATGTGGGAGACCTGGGTTTGATTCCCAGCCAATGCACCTCATGCACAGTCACCATCTGTCTGTCAGTGGAAGCTTGGGTGTTCCTATGATGCTTAATAGGTTTCAGCAGAGATTCCAGACTAACACAAACTAAGAATGGCCTGGCACTCTACCTCCAAAAACTCAGCCAATGAAAACCTTACGGATTACAATGGTCCAATTAATAAGCCACCATGTGGATGGGGCAGGACCACGCAGCATTTCATTCCTTAGTGCATGGAGTTGCCATGAATCAGGGGCTGACTTGACAGGAGCTAACAACAGCAGCTAGATAAAAGATTTTTACCAGTTGCCATCGAGTTGATTCCAGCGAACCCTTGTGTGTCAGAGTAGGACTGTGCTCCACAGAGTTTTCAATGGCTGATTTTTCAGAAGGAGATCATCAGGTCTTTCTTCCACGGTGCCTCTGGGTGGACTCAAACCTCCAAACTTTCAGCTAGCAGCAAAAGGCATTAACCATTTGCACCACCCAGGGACTCTTTACCCTCTTCTTCCTCCAGATAAAGAATAGAATACTATAAAGCAATTAAAGTACAATGAACTAGAGCTAAATGTATCATCATGGATAGAGCTCAAAAATTGTTGGATGTTTTGCAAGGGTAAGATTCCATTTCTGTAAATTTGTTAAATATATGCATATACATATATAATGTAGGATAAAAATATGGGCAGAGAATACACATCACATTCTCAAAAGAGACTGCCTTTGCAAAGACAGGCAGAGGAAGGAGTAAGGAAGGGATACAAATAGGACTTGAATTTCATCTGTAATATTTTCTCTCCCATTTAAAGAAAGATCAAAAACCAATGACAAATTAACATTTGTTAACTCTGGGTGGCAAAGCATATGGATATTTATTATTGTCTTTACTTTTCAGTATTGGAATTAACCAGAATAAATCATGGAAGAGATAGAAATAAGACATCATGTGAAAGCTCCTAACCCCTATCTAGATGATGAGGCCTCTGTTTAGTTCCACTGATTCAGCTTCCGGGAAGTTAAAGGCTGTTGTTGTTGTCATTAGGTGTTGTAGAGCCAATTCCGGCTCATTGTGACCATATATGACACAGTAGAATGGCCCACATAGGATTTTCTAGGCCGTAATCTTTATGAGATGGAGCCCTGGTGGCATAGTGGTTAAACTCAGCTATTAACTGAAAGGTCAGCTATTAGAACCTGCAGTTGCTCCAGGAGAAAAGACCTGGCAATCTGCTCCCGTAAAGATTACCGCCTAGGAAACCCTATAGCACAGCTCTACTCTGTCATATATGGTCTCTCTGAGTCAGAATCGACTACTGGATGACACACAACAACAACAACAACAACAATCTTTACAGGAGCAGATCACCAAGTCTTTTTCCCAGGGAGCCACTGGGTGGGTTCTAACTGCTGGTTAGCAGCCCAGCATTTAACCATGGCACCAGCAGCGTTCCTTGGGAGATAACAGTAACTATCTTAAATAATTTCATTCTGAACTTTATGCCACTTTCAAAAAATATACTAAAACATCATTACCAAAACATTACTATCAATGCATGTTAATGTCTTTTAGAAGACAGTCTGTGAAATACACTGATATTAAACATGAGAACCGCTGAAAGGGAAAAGTACGTATAAATTATTTTCCTTTAATTTGCCTTATGAAAAGTTCAGTTTTTACTGTAAAGTAATGCAACTGAGCAAAAACAGATAAATTATAAATGTAAAGCTAGGAAGTCACTATTTCCATGGTTATCAGAGCCTCACTGAGTAGAATACTGAGCCAGTAGACTAATTCCAAACCATGAGGTTATCGACAATATTAAACCCGATGCCACTGAGTCGATCCCAACTCATAGCAACCCTATAGGACAGAACTGAACTGCCCCACAGGGTTTCCAAGGAGTGACTGGTGGATTCGAACTGCCGACCTTTTTGGTTAACAGCCGAACACTTAAGCCACTGTGCCACCAGGGCTCCATTGACAATACTAGGCATTCTTAAAACAGTATTTCATGATATCCATAAAAGTTAATCTTTAAAATATTTTGCAACTGATTAGTCTATAATATAAAAATCCATTAGGCTCACAAAATTTCCAATGATTCACCTAACACCGATTAATAAATAAAACTCTTCCTATTTACTCCCATTTAACTTTGTTCCTTCATTATGCCACAGGATCGTCACAGGAAATCGTACAACTTCAGAAAAAGAAAGGAAAAGAAAAAGCAAAGAACCATCAATCTAATCTAAGCAGCTGAAAGACTCATTCTTACAGGCTCACTGGAATTGAAGGGGTCAGATCTCAATCAGACTGAGACCCCCACGGTGGAAAAGGAGGAAAGATCCTTAAGGTAGAGGAGGAATAACAGTGAGAATAATGGAGGTTTGCATGCAATATTTTTATTCTGCACTAACAGCTCTTACGTTACATAATTAGCTTAGAAAATAAACTATACTATGAAAAAACTGCTTTCGTCATCATGCTCATTTATTTGAGTAATTATAAACATAACGATTTAATTTACTATCAAGTAGTTTTAAAAGATATTACAACAAATGGCCCTATAGCCGTAAAGAATCTAGAAGCAGGCAGAAACTTGAGTCTAAGAAAAAGAGCCAAGTTCTGACGGGCACTGTGGAGGAACCACCCACCTCTCTTTCTGTGTCATCTTTCTCCCACACCCACCCAGGTCTTCTAGGGCAGGTAGGGAAAGCAGACAAACATAGCCACCAAGCTCTTCATCACAGCTGAACAAAATGTCCATCAGCACTGAATTCTTTTCTTCTCTGTCAAAATGGCAGTGCCACCTGGAGGCAAAGATTCTCTTGTTTTTATATTAGAGAGATCTACTATACTCTCAAAGGAAGTCACTACTGGTACTCTTTTAATAATTCTTTTTTTGCTATAGAAATAATACATTCTCTCTGTAGAAAAATGTGGTAATCCAACAACATGGCTAAACCTAGAAAACATGCTGAGTGAAATAAGTCACAATGGGACAAACAGTATATGATCGCACTTACAGGAAACAGGCAAATACATAGAAACTACGACTCGATGACAACTAACAATAACAAAGCTTGTAAGTTGTTACCATAGGTGGGAGGGGGAGGAAGAGGGTGTTACTGCTTAGGGGACACTGAGTTTCTGTTAATAGTGGTGGAATAATTTGGAAAAGGGTAGTGATAACAGTTGCAAAACATGATAAATGTAATCTATACCACTGAATTATACATGTAAAAATTATTGAATTGGCACATTTTGTTATGTACATTTTTTATCACAATAAGATAAATTGTGGTACTAGAGGGTTGCTAAGAGTCTGAACTGACTTGACGGCAACGGGTCTGGTTGGTACTATTAAGAAAGACAGACAACAAGAAATACAAGAAAGAAAATAAACAAGTCAGTAATCCCATCACTCAGAGATAACCACTACTAATTCTTAGGCATTTCCTTTCACTGAGAATAAAATACACACATGCATGCACACAGACACGCATGTGTTTATAACACACATACATAAATGTACACACAAAACTTCTATGTATACCAATTCCATATCATGTTAAATGAAAAATATTAGAGTCTAATGATGTCTCGAGTTACTGAAATTTCTCCATAGAAATAGCTGCATATATTATACAGTAATAATAAAAATAAATTCATCATAATTTAGCTAATCCCCAATTCATCAGGAAAAAAATTGTTTAAATTTTTATAAGTTATGCTAAAATGGACACAGTTATACATGAAACTTGGTCCACATGCATAATCATTTCCTGATGATATAGTCTTAGAAACTAGACCTTATGAGGTGCATAAAGAAATGATAATTGTAATAATAACAACAAAAAAGCAAATACACTTACGCAGGGTTTATGATGGGCTAAGCACTTTTATAAGTACTTTGCATATACTAACTCAAAGAGCCCTCACAATAATTCTATATGGTAAATTCTATCATTATCTCTAAAATTTTACATATCAAACTGAGGCATAAGAGTCTAAGTAACTTGCCCAAAATCACACAGCTAGTAAATGGCAAAGCTGAGATTCAAACAAGGGCATCTGGCTGGCAAGTCCAAGCTCTGCAATCACCACATAACACTACCTTTCATGGTTCGTGCTGCCAAATTACTTTATTTCTTTATACTCCCCACCAGTCGTATCCGAGAGTGAGGGTCTCAATGCACCCTTCCCACCACTTGTTCTCTCTGAAAATCTGACGGATAAAAAACTGTATCTAATTGTTTTTATTCTTTTTTTCCACTTCTACTTCTTTTTTTAAGAGCATGACTAAACAGTTTAGAAGTTCATACGCTCCATCTGTATTTGCTTTTCTATGAGCTGTCTGTTCATATCCTCTGCCTGTTTTTCTTTCCCTCCCCTATTAGACGTCTTCATGATCTTCTTATCAATTTGTATTAGCTCTTAATATAGAGATGAATTAACCTAATCGCTATATTCCATCTTTTGTCTTAATGTTGTTTGGCTATAAGCATTTTACATTTTTGTATAATAAAAATGCTCAGCTTGTGTGTGTGCTTCCTTTCACTGCTCTATTCTAATGAAGTACTTATCCAGGAGTCAGATATGCATGCAACTGTTTTTCTCAACTGAGGTTCTTTTTAAACCATCTGGGAATTATTTGCTACGTGGTATTGGCACTAAATCTTAAGCACAGTGAAACTGTAAAGACTTGATACTATAGATGGTATTACAAAATATATTTCTATCCTCTCTCAGTTTCTAGACTAGATGGCAATGTATGCTGATTTATTAAAACAAAATTACTCAATCTGAGAAAAAAATCATCATCTAAGACACTTCTATTCTGTTTAAAAGCATCTCAAACATGAAAATTATTATTACCTTTAAAAACTATGGAGTCAAAGTTCTCATGGGCCTTCCCGGAACAGTAATTCTAGCTCAATATCTAATAATAACAGCTACTAGATTATAATTAATAATATTTAGTAAATTTTTCATAGCTGATCTAAATCCCTAACATGGTTCTCTTCTTGTTTAGTTCTGTTGGCCAAAGAAGATAATAACTATGTATTTTTCCATCATCTGTTTAATAGTTCTTATATTTAGATAGCACTGTGGTTGAGAGCTCAGGCTACTAACCAAAACGTCAGCAGTTTGAATCCACCAGCCGCTCCTTGGAAACCCCAAGGGGCAGTTCTACTCTGTCCTATAGGGTCGCTATGCGTCAGAATTGACTCAGTGGCAACAGGTTTAGTTTGAGTTTGGTATTATATTTAGTGATTTTAATTGTTAAGAGATGTGGGAGGATTTTTGGCATTTTTATTGACTTCTCAGGCGTTCTTCTAAATTAGAGGTTCCTACAATCAGAGCATTACAAAACAGCATGATCAGCTGTAAACTGTGTGCCAAGCAATTTGTTAATAATAACACTGTTGTTTGTGAATGATTTACTTTTAAAATAGAAACACAGAATGAGTTCAAGATTCTTCCTATAATAAAACCACTCACTCGTTTGCACTCTGAAGCTTTCATAAGCAGGAGTGGAGGTTAAAACCATCACGTTAAATCACCACCATGCAGTCTACCTTACCTATGCTACAGCCCGTCATAAGCAATTCTTACTGAGTAGCATTTATGCCAAGTATTGATTTTTATGAATACCACAAGAACAAAACTTGTGGTGCTATGTGCTTTACTGCCCACACACACAGACCCACACAACTGCTTTTAAGTCGAATCTGCCATCGAGTATACGATACATGGGGGGCACAAAGAACTAGAAGGATTTCCTCTCTCTAAAATAATGTTAGTGTTGTGGTTGAATTTATTAAAACTACATTGCTAATTCTCTCTATGATGCAACCTCCCAGGTTATACTTCCACATGAGAAATCACTTATTGTAGTTCCTATTTTTTCCAATTCTGCTAATTTACTTCTAATTGAAACTAACAATAAAATCAATATTTATGATAAGAAATAACATTTTTTATTGAGTGCTCACTATATGCCATCACTTTACACAGATTAGCGCAGATAAATTTCCCAATAACCATAGGACGTAAGGACTATTATTGTCACCATTTTACAGATGTGGAAAATAATTCTTAGAGAGGTAACTTTCCCAGGGTCGCACAAGAAGTACATGGAAGTATGACCCCAGATTTGGCTTTTCTATCTACTATCATCTAAATATATTTTCCTATGTATTTATTTTTACATTTTCTCCAATTTACCAAGATTACACTGACTTCTGATTATCTCTTCCCTAAACAGTGCTATGTCTATCAACATCTGCAAGCTTACTGATACTCATCTTTTTTCAACCATATCCCCAGCCTGTTTACATGAATCATCTGAAATCATATGAAAAATTATATATGTTTAGGTGTGCATGTATGTTTTTCTAGAGTAGGAATACATGTATTTTGAAAGGTGTTAGGAATCCTTCCACACCCCAAAAAAAAAACACTTGTACCAAGAATGGCAGAGGTTCTCAATCAACAGGCTGAGGAGAATACTATCTAAGACACATCCTAGTTGCTGGTATGCAGCAATGATAACCAGCTGTGGGGAGTCTAGGGCCACATTTACTAACAGAGGGAAATAACGAGCCTTCTAGACTTATGCTGACGCCAACTTTCCCTGTGGTATCAGAGAATAAGACTAAACACTGTTCTCGGAACACCATTGTGGTTACTACCAAATTTTCTCATCAATGAAGTATTTGAAAATGTACTGCATGGAAGAGACTATCAGATCCTCTCTTTTTCTTTAAAAAAGATGTTGCTTTGGCTCTTTCCAGTCTTTAACTGACTGTATGATCAGTTTTTTGAACTAATGATACAAAGTATATTTTTTGTTTGCCCAGAATGCTCTGGGGAACCATCTTCCTGTATTCTCAGTCCATAGGGCTGGGTGAGGCCAAGCACCCACCTCCCATGTGTATATGTGCATGTGCACGTGCACACACATACCCCAACCCTACTCAAGGCTGGACATGTGAGTCAAGCCAGGCCAATCAGAATCTTTCAAGAAAGAGGCTGTTACCAACTAAGGGTGAAGTTAGCACAACTTGACCAAGGTAAAAGATAACACTAAGAAGTACACAAGAATGAGGGACAATTTTGGTAAAAGCCACAATATCCACAATTTTGCAACAACACTAGTAACAACCAAAAAATATGTGCACGGTTATGTAGGTAGGTAGGTATGCTTCTATAAGTATAAACAAAACCAAACCTGTTGCCGTTGAGTCAATTACAACTCAGAGAGATTCTACAGAACAGAGTAGAACTGCCCCATAGGATTTCCAAGGAGCAGCTGGTGGATCTGAACTGCCGACCTTTTGGTTAGCAGTCGAGATCTTAACCACTGCGCCACCAAGGCTCCTATATATGTAAAGGTAAGCACATATGAATATACACGTGCTCATGTACAGGTGTTTCTGTAGGTAAATGCATATACATATTTGCGTGATAGGGGGCACAGTTACAGAGACTTCCTAGATGTAACCAAACACCTCACAGGATTGGGTTACTGGGTTTGGGCTTAGGACCACATTCTCGTGGGGCAACTCAGTCAACTGGTATAACACAGCTCGTAAGGATAATGTTCTACATCCTAGTTTGGTGAGTACTGTCTGGAGTCTTAAAAGCTCTTGAGCAAGTCTCTATGTGTCTGAAGCAAAAGAGAAAGAGAGAAACCAAGACTCAAAGAAGAAACTAGTCCACTACACAAATCACAGCCTCACCTATCTTTAGACCAGAAGAACTAGATAGTGCCCAGTGACACTACCAAGCATTCTGACCAGGGACACCATAGATAGTCACAGATATGAATGGGAGAAAAATGTAGAACAAAACTCAAAGACTCACTGGACTGGTAGAGACTAAAGGAACCCCTGAGACTACCGCCCTGGGGAAAAAAAAAAAAAAAAAGAGGCTGCTCCATTCACCAGGATCAATAACTTTAATGAAAATGTAAACCCACAGCTCATGCTGGCCATGGTCCTTGAAAACAAACCTGAAAGAAAAGAAAAAAGCTCCAAAAGACGGAAAGACAAAGAAATTTATAACATTATCATTTGAAATCCTGGATCTAGTCAAGTCTAAGGTTTACTCCCTTGAAGGTGTCCCATTTTGTGAACCAAGAGATTCTGTTTCATTTAAGCCCCTATAAGTTGGGTTCCTGTGTTGCCTGCAAACATAGGAGTTCTGTCTAAATGCATTAAAATCCCTTATGACCATCGTGTAATTTTGTTAATGCAATTAATAATTTCTAATTGTTGTCTTCCCATGTTCTCAAAACACTATTAGGTATTTCTAAAATAGCACCCACCACAATCCCCTTTGTAATGAGATGTTGCGTACATCTAGATTTGGTGTTCCTGAGGATGAAGAATCATTTTTTTTGCTCTGATCACATACCCAAGACTTAGTTTGGACAGAATCAAGTGCTTAATAGATGCTTGTGGAATGAAATCAGTACTGAACAAAGCACATACATGGCACTGTACTGACCAGGCAGTGAAAAGTCAAAGATAAGTATGGCATGGTCCCTGCTTAACTGTTGCTCAGAGGGACTTACATGCTGGGATTTCAATATACCTTGGTACCTCTGATTGCAAACCAAATTTCGTACAGGCAAGGCACCCCCTTTCAAAGTCAAGCAACTACAACATCAAAAGCACCGTAACATATTGCCTCAGTATCATATGTCTCGAAAACTTTTCTTATTCTTCATTAATCCAAAGCCTTGATGTAACTCAGGGTTAACATGTTCCGTATCAGTTTTTTCTCCAAAAGAGACTGTATACTACAGTGACTCCTGCAGGGTCATGGAAATTTAATTATTTTCCCCCATTAAATAAAACACTGGTGTTTTTCCTTTAACTTGTTTTATGTCTACCTTTCCTTAAAGCCTTCAGAGTACTAAACTTGGTTATTCCCACTACAGTAGAATTGGCAAGAATTAATATATTTTTAAAAAAGTAAATTTCATCAGTGTTATGAAATTATAGAGGCTAGGCTATATTCACAGTTGATTTCTATTTTTTACTTATTCCATTCACATGTATTGGCAATAAATCCATCCTTCAAAAACTGCAGAGATCACACGATTGTACCCTCTTATAAAAATATTTTGCTTTTTAGATGCACATTAGTTCAAAAATTGGGGGTACCAGAACTGGATGGTACCTGGTTACCATTACTGAACATTTTGATCAAAGACTCTGTAGAAGAATCTTGATTGAAAGGAGGAAAATGCAGAACAGAATTTCAAATTCTCATGGACACTTAGACTTTCTGGAGCCTTGGAGGGAGGATGAACCCCTGAAACCATTGCTCTGAGATAATCTTTAAACCTTAAACCAAAAATATCCCCTGAAGTATTCTCAAAACCAAAAAAGTTTAGCTTAACTAATAAAGAATCTTTGCCTTGAGCATTGTGTTCTTTCAAGATCTATCTATATGGAATCAAACTGACAACAGTAACTTGAAAGATTAAATAGGAAACTTAGAAGACAGTAAGTTTATATTAATGAGAAGGAACAACTGGGAAAAGCAGGGTGAGAATGGTTGCACAACTGGAAGAATATAATCAGCATCACTGAATTGTACCTGTTGAAACTGTTGAATTGGTGTATGTTCTGCTGTGTATACTCTCAACAATAATGAAAACAAAATAAATTATATAAAAAAAAATAGGGGGTACCTGCTGACGGATATCTGAAAACCACCCATGGAGCTAAATGTTATAAAAATCACATAAATGTAAGTTCTCAGCTTTAGATTTTTCACAATGAAAGGTTGCTGTGCTTGTAACTCCTCCTCTCCTCCTTTCCCAATCCCCAGCATCTGTTAATTTCTTCCATTCCTAAAAAAACAGTGCTCAGAAAGGAGAAAAAAGTGTTATTTTCACCTGAATCATAGCAACCAAGTCCAAAATACAGGGTATGTGTCAACAAAATTATCGTATTTCTACCACATATAGAAAACCTAAAATGCCTTCAGAAGTCCCAAATGAATACCTCACATGTACACTTAACTTCAATTGGGTCTGAACATGACAGAAAAATGTTTAAAAAAAAAAAAAAAGCTTCAAATGATATGACCGTGAATTCTTCATTCATACCCTGAAGTTTCCAAGAACAAAAGCCTCCTGGAATATAAACTCTATTTCAAAAAAAAAAAAAAAAAGAATAGTGAGACTTCAAATTGGAGTAAATCAAAGAATATCTTTTCCCATTCCATTTCTACACTCCCAAACTTTGCACCCAAAATCTCTTCTCAAATATATCAGAAAAATGTTTTAAAATAAATACAAACTCTACCACGTGATGGAAAATAAGCACATTTCCACTTCTGCAAAGAGTGTTCGTTATTTGAGGCCTGTGAATTCAAACACCAGTTACTTGAGGGCACAGTTAATGGACTTCCAAAGACAGAGATTCTGCTCCTGGATACTTTTACATGCATATCAGAATTCCACATGTCACTACTGTTTATTCATTTACATAATCTTTCACCAGTCTGCTTCCCAACCTTGTCAAACCAGAAGTTGGCTCTTCCTGTTTCCATTTCCCCAGGGTTATTTTTTCTGTAGCCTAATACGAAGTATTCTATTTTAGTATTAAAATTATCAAATAATGAAACTATTTAGTTCCTTTCCTCTTATAACAGAGTCATAATAGTGCTTAAATTTTCTCCTTATTCCCATAAACCTCTGGGGTTTTCTTTCCTATTCTGCTTGGTAATCTTTCTGTGGTCCTGTTAACATATGTGGGTTAGTGGTGTAAAGAACAGGCTTTGGGTGAAACATTCTGGCATTCAATTATTTCTTCCTTAAGCTGTCCATACTACCTATCTCTTGCCCACCATTTCTACCACTCAGGTCCTCATCCCTCAGCCTGAACTACCAGTAAAATTATCAGCCTCTTAACTGCTTTTGTGGCCCTGGTGGCACAGCGGTTAAGAGCTCCGTTACTAACCAAAAGGTTGGTAGTTCAAATCCACCATTCATTCCTTGGAAACCCTATGCGGCAATTCTACTCGGTCCTATAGGGTTGCTATGAATCACACCAATGGGTTTGGTTGGTTTTTTTTGGTTTTAACTGCTTTTGTATATGTGTCTCAGTCACTATTCCTATTTCCCTTACCAGATTAATCTTTCTACCCTATCATGTCATTACTAGGTTCAAATATGTTTAATAGCACTATATTAAAAGTGCCAACCACCTCACTTTAGCGATCACATGTTGCTATAGTCTAGTTTTCCCCATACCATTAAACCCCTCCAAGCAGGCTGTTTGTTCTGTCTACAGCCCTTGACTTGTGCTATCACTTACTCCTACAATACCCTTTCCACTCCTCACCAAACATCACCAATTTTCAAACATCAACTGGAAATCTCACCTCCTATATGGAGATTTCTTTGATTATTCTCGCCTACGTATAACTCTTCCTTTTCTAGTATTTGGTAACAGTTCTTATCTGCATCACACAACCAAACACATAATTAGGAACAAAGAAGACTGTACACTAATGTGAGTCATCTCCTCCAACCACCTGAGGTTACAGTGGGGAATAAGCCAGTTTCATATTCATTACCTGACTGAATAAACTGAAAATTTCCCATTATTATTCCCTCTGTCAATATGGAACTTTAAATAACTATTTTTCTCTTAGTTTTAGGTCTTCTATCAAAATAGTACACTGATAAAAACAGAACTCAAAGATAAGAAAACAAACAGCCCAATAAAAATGAGCCAAAAAAGTTAATGGACATTTAAAGGAGACATATGGATGGCAATTAAGCACATGAAAAGATGTTCTGGCTCATCAGTGTTAGGAAAATGTCAATGTAAACTAAAATAATATATCACTATATACCTATATCTAAATTAAAAAGGCTGACTATATCAAGTGTCGGCAAGGATATAACAGAAATGGAACTCTTATACACTGTTGGCGAGAATGTAAAATAGTACAAACACTTTGGAAAACAGACTGATAGTTTCTTAAAAATTAAACATGCACCCATCATACGATCCAGCCATCCCATTCCTAGTATTCACCGAAGAAAAAAAAGAATAAGGCATATAGCCATACAAGAATTTGCATGTATTTACAGCAGCTTTATTTGTAATAGCCAAAACGGAAACAACTCAAATGTCCGTCACCGTGTGAATGGATAAACAAACAGCAGTACAACCATACCTTGGAACTGTTGTTCCTGTTGCTGTGTGCTGTCCAGTTGATTCCGACTCCTAGTAACCCTAGAGGACAGAGTAGAATGGTCCCATAGGTTTTCCAAGGAGCGGCTGGTAGATTCGAACTGCCCACTTTCTGGTTAGCAGCCTGAGCTCTTAACCACTTCACCATATACCTTGGAATATTCCTCAGTAATAAAAATCTATGAAGTTCTATGAAGTACTGATACACGTAACCACACGGATGAATCACAAGTGTGTTATGCTAAGTGAAAGGATCCAGAATCAAAAAGTTACATAAGGTATGATCCCATTTATATGACAATCTACAAAAAACAAAACTAAAGGGATACGAAAGAGACGAGAGTTGGGAACGAGTAGAAGACTTGATTATGAAGGAGCAACACAATGGAGTTTTGGTGGGTGATAGAACAGTTCTATATCTTTGAGTGGTGATTACATGACTGTGCATTTGGCAAAACTTACAGAACTATACATCAAAAAAGAGTGAATTTTACTCTGTATAAATTAAAAGTAAATAAACAATCTGATAATAAAGGCTAAGAATATAAATCATCAACTAGCTTAGAATACATCACTACAACCACTCTATTGGGCTGGGATTAAGCAGTGTCCATTAACTATTTTGAGAAAATCCTAAATATACACTGGCAGAAGTCACTACATCGTTTTTGCTAAATTGAGAAGAACTGTCACCGTTACTTAACAATCATTTTATTAAGCTTAAATAATTGCCAATACTTTTCTAGTCACCTCAGATACATAATTCATCCCCTGCCGCCAGCTCTTCTGTCTAAACAATTCATTCATTCACTCAGTATTTACTAAACATCAGCAGTGTATCTGGTACTGTTTTAGGTATGGCAAATGCATTAGTGAACAGGAAAGGTCCCAGCTCTCAAGAAATTTACATTCTAAATGCTGTTGTTAGCTGCCATCAAGTCACCCCGACTCACGGCAACCCCATGCACAACTGAATGAAACACTACCCAGTGTGGCACTGTTCCCATGATCGGTTGGGAATCATACTGTTGTGATCCACATAGGGTTTTTCACTGGCTGATTTTCAGAAGTAGATCTCCCAGCCTTTCTTCCCACTCCATCTTAATCTGGAAGCTCTGCTGAAACACTTTTAGCATCACAGCAACACACAAGCCTCCACTGATAGATGGGTGGTGGCTAAGCATGAGTGAGGTACACTGGCCGGGAATCAAACCCAGGTCTGCTGCATGAAAGGTGAGAATTCTACCACTGAACCACCACTGCCCCCCTACATTCTAATTAGGGGAAGTGAAGTAAATGAAGATAATTTGAGAGGTATGTGCTATAAAAACAACAGAAGAGGATGATGTGTTGGGGTGGGGGGTGTTACACCACTTTAAACAGGATAGTCTGGGAAGGACTCTCTGAGAGGGTGACATTTGAACTAATCCTGAGTGCCAAAAGAGAGGCAGGAAACCAGAACTGGAGGCAGACCTGTCTTAGAAGAGGGAACAGTAAATACAGAGGCCCTCAGAAGGAAGGGGGCTTGGTTCATCTGAGCAACAGAAAGGTCAGTGTGGAGAACAAGCAAGGAGGAAACAGATACTAAATAACGTAGTCAGGGGCCTGATAATTTAGTGCCGTTCGTAAATTAAGTTATTTTACGTTATGTCACTTGCAATAAGGAGCCACCAGAGGGCTTCATATCAGCCACATGATCTGATCTATATTTTTAAGAGATCCCTCTGGCTGCCTATTTTTTCAGGGCATTCACCTTTCTCCTCTATTTCAAATATCTTTTCTTCATCTACCTTAGCTATATGGCCCTAGGCAAATCACATACACTCTGAGCCTCTTCCACATCTTAAAAAACAATGACACTGGTTGCCAGCAATTACTTAAACATACTGATTCTACCTGGAAGTTATCTTTTTGACTCTGAGGCTAAGTGCAGTCTCTTTTCTATCCTGAGCTTTCCAGGACACTGCCCCACCTCCCATCAATTATCTTCCCTCCCTCACACATTTTCAATTTCAGTATCTGCACAGGTTCATTTTCGTTTTCATATTTTACCTATCAAACAAAATCCTTCCTTTGATCTTGCCTTTGTTTTTTTTCTTTGGTGGATCTCTTTCCTCCACCCCTTTTTTCTCCTTCTCACCAAAACAGATGCCTCACAAGAGTAAACACTTACCCTCATCCATATCCCTCAGTTTCTCTTCTTTGCTCCCTTACTCCTTAGCCAATCATAATCTGATTCTTATTCCCACCACTCCATGTAATTTCTTCTCAAAAATCACCAGAACCCATCTGTCACCAATGATTCAAGTTTCATTCCAGGTCTTCCCAGCCCTTGCAGCAGGTTTACAACTGTTATTTCCTGCCACAGGGGAAGGAACAACAAAATACCAGGATTCCATTCCCAGCTCCACTAGTAACTACTTTGTGTGATACTGGAAAAGCCACGTCATCTCACTGGGCCTTAGTTTCAGTATCCATACCCATAAAGGGCTGGATTTACAGATAGCCTTAGAGCCCTTCTAATTTGGAAATTCTAAGACTACATGATTCTTCCCTTCTGCACCCACGGCTTAGCACTATCTTGATTTTCTAAATAACTTTCTACCTCTTCAGAAGATGGGTTACTTATCTCCTAAATGAGGTTCGGTTCCTTCAAGGACCCAGTAAACTGCACCCTGAACTCCACTTGAGTCACTATACACATCCTCTAACTGGGCAATAGCAACCACATTGACCCTCTCTCAACTGTCACTTCCATAAAGGTGCCATCCATACCTCCAGACCAACCCTCCCACCTAGATGGTGAATGTTCCCAACCGGATGTAGATTCTGGCACTTAAAACTCATATAACCAAGGTAACTCATCACTTTCCCTCCAAGCTTATTCTTGACCTCTCCATTTCTCTTAAAGGCTCACCATTATTCCTGACAGTCAAGCTCATAACACTTGAGTTTTCTGATTTTCCACATCCTTTACTCTCCACTTCTGCTCAAAAATCAACTCCTCCCCTCCTCCTTCCTCAACAACTTAGTCCTAAAGACATTAGGTAATGCATCGCAAAACAGGTATCCATAGTGGGGGAAAGAAGTAGACAGAAGTGGTGGCCCACAGTGGGGTATCAAGCCCAAGGGTGGCTCTGACACTCAATGAGTAGTCTAAGCACAGTAAGGAGGGCATACATGCACTTGCATGGTCTGCTATAGGGCATCACCCAAGCAGGGTAAGGAGGGCATCCACTGGCAGGAATCATGGCCTGTGGCCCAGAATGTGGAGCCATACCAAAATCAGGGAGAAGAGAGTGTCTAAGGGGGTAGAGGAGCTCCTTGAAGAAATGGCTGATTCCAAGATTAGGGCAGGGAAAGTAAAAGATGGACCTAAAGCAAGGAAGGGTTCAAAGAACAATGGAGACATGGCAAAGGGACACAGAAACCAGCTTAAACGAGCTCCCGCTGGCCAAATGGGGACACTCTGAACATCAAAATAAGGACAGTAGCAGACTATATAATCCACTGCATAAAACAAAAACCATGAGGCCATACAGATATAAATAAATAAATGAACGAACAAAGTTTGATGAAGAGTAGGATGTTTACACAATTTCAAAGTACCTCTCCAAAAACTCTTAATTGCAAAAGAAAAATTGCAACTTTACAGTGGAAAAGCCTGGCAGACAGTACCCTGATACAGTGATCAAAGTGAACAGCAATGGCACAAACTAAAACCGTGTGCCACACGACAGGTTACAACGAGAAGAATGCAGCATCACTTCTGGGATATTCCTGCCAGAGGCATACACTGAATCTAATCATGAGGAAACATCTAATAAGCCCAAACTGAGGGACTTCCTACAAAATAACTAACCTTTAATCTTCAAAAATGTCAAGTCATGAGAAGCTAGGGAAGACTGAGAAACTGTTTCAGATGGAAGACAACTAAAAAGACAGGACAACAAAGCACAACACACAGTTCTGAACTGGGTCCTTTTGTTATAAAAGATATTTTGGGACAACTGGCAAAACCAGAATGAAATTTAACGATTAAATGTTACTAACCTGTCAATGTTAATTTCTTTATTTTAATGGTTGTATTATGGTGATGTACAAGAACGTCCTTGTTTACAGAAGTTCTTTGTACTAGACTTCTAATTTTTTGGTAGGTTTGTGATTATTTCAAAATAAAAATTGTATTAAAAAATCAACTCCTACAAAAGGTTCCTCTGTAATATCTCAACTCTGTCCCTTTCTTTCCATTACCCCTGATACCCTTGTTCCAGAGAGGCTACACAGTCCCATCCTCTTGGACTGCTGCAATAACTTCTTAACAAGGCTCCAATTCACCTAACAACTGCTGCCCAATTAAGGTTTCCCAAAGTGAAGTCCAGCTCATGCCACTTTCCTGCTCCAACATTTCAGTAGCTCCTCATTAACAACAAAAAATAAGCACAAATGTCTTAGCGCGACCTTCAAGTCCAACCCCCTTCTAGTCTCAACTAACCTCTTCTAGGCTACCTTCCCACCAATACCCTATACAGGGGTGGACTGCACTGTTTTTCTACCCACCTCTAGGCTTTTGCTTACATAGCTCCCTCCACCAGGAAGTATCCACCCCCCTCACAACAGTTCTACAAGAGCAAGTACAAATACCGACTCTGACCACTCCCCACTTCCCCATTTTCCCAGACTTGCCCAGATAACCTTGCCCTGTGACAACATCCAAAGGCAATTCTGCCTATTACAAACCTTACTTCGTTCTGTTTCACACTGCGGTTTTTGTACACCGGTCTCAGCAACTCTTAATAGGTAAGGTGAGGTTACATACTAATGAAGTTTTCCTCAGTAATAAAATTAAGTCATAGCCACAGTTATGAGTCCAGATTGCCAGTTATTATCTCACATTCTCTTCCTAGGGTATTAACTTTATAAGTACTCAAATTACTTTTTGTTTGTACTGCTTCCCTCCTCAGACCACAGATTTCTATTTCTAGCATAAAATAAAAGTAGTTTCTAATTTTTTTCTACATAGTATTTTTGGCCTTAGCCATGTATTTTTTTTTAGCCATATATCAATAATCCTAAATCCAGAGGTTTCTGAAGCATCAATTAAGTAGCATGTGCTTAAATGTAATTACGTTTTAACTTCACTATTACCTTACTATATAAAGAACTATACAAAATGTTGTTGTTGTTGTTACGTGTCACCGAGTCAGTCCCGATTCATAGAGACCCTATGTGCAACACAACAAACACTGCCTGGTCCTGTGCCATCCTCACAATCGCTCCTATCTTTGAGCCCACTGTTGCAGTCACTGTGTTTTCCTCTTTTTTGCAGACCCTCTACTTTACCAAGCAAGATGTCCTTCTCCAGGGACTGGTCCGTCCTGATAACATGTTCAAACTACGTGAGACAAAGTCTCGCCATCCTTACTTCAAAGGAGCATTCTGGCTGTACTTCTTGCAAGAAGTACAAACCAAAACTCTTAAAACTGAAAGGTAAGTCTATACTTTGTAAGTTTAAAACAAGAAGTCCTAGAGTTTAATATGAAGATACTATTCATTTAACATGCTTATATTTCCAGAGTTTTCATTAATAAATTTTGGAATGCAGACAACAGAAATATACAATGTATGCTGTGTTTAAATATGATCAAGAAACCAATAATTTTTTTCTTTTTTCTATTGTACTTTAGATGAAGGTTTTCAGAAAAAATAGTTTCTCATTAAACAGTCGGTACACACATTGCTTTATGACATTGGTTAAAAACCCCACAACATGTCAACACTCCCTTCTTGACCTTGGAGAACCTTTTTTTTTGGTGAAAATATACATAGCCAAATATACATAGCCAGTTAACATCATTTCAAAAGTTTCTACATGTACAATTCAGTGACTTTGATTACATTCTTCTAGTTGTACTGCTATTCTCACTGTCCTTTTCCAAATTATTCCATCACCATTATCTTCAACTCATTGCCCGCTAGGCTTCCTATCAAACCTTTTGAGTTGCTGTTGTCAATTTGATCTCACATAGATAATTCTTTTTTTTCTTGTACCTTAGATGAAGCTTTGCAGACCAAATAGTTTTTCATTAAACTGTACACATATTGCCCTATGACAATGGTTAACAACCCCATGACATGTCAATACTATCCCTTCTCAACCTTGGGTTCCCTATCACCAGCTTTCCTGTCCCCTCCTGTCTTCTAGTCCTTGTCCCCGGACTGCTGTGCCTCATAGTCTCGTTTTGTTTTATGAGGATGTCCAATCCCTGGCTGAATGGTGAACTTCGGAAGTGACTTCACCACTGAGCTAAAAGGGTGTCCCGGGCCATAGTCTCGGGGTTTCTCCAGTCTGTCCGGCCAGTAAATCTGGTCTTTTTATTGTGAGTTAGAATTTTGTTCTGCATCCTTTTTCAGCTCTGTCCAGGACCCTCTATTGTGATTCCGGTCAGAGCAAAGAAACCAATATTTTTATCTCAATTTGAATTTAGTAAATGAAAGAAAACAATAAATTATTTACCATCAAGCCTGAACTTTTATCAGTAGATTACAAATATAAAACTAAAGCAACAACTGAAAGCCTAGGGGGGAAAAGTATTGTTTTGGAGGAAAAGTGTTGTTTTGGAGAAAAAAAAAAAATGACATCAAAGCAACAGAAAAAGCAAAGTGCTGTCCATAAATTACTGGTGACCAATATAACACCTACTATTATTCTGACAAAGAACCCTGGTGGTGCAACAGTTAAGCGCTCAGCTGCGAACCAAAAAATCAGTGGTTCAAACCCACCAGCAGCTCCACAGGAAAAAATACCTGGAGCTCTGCTCCTATAAAGATTACAACCTTGGAAACTCTATGGGGCAGTTCTACTATGTCTTGTAGGGTCACTATGAGTGGGAATCAGCTGGATGGCACACAAGAACAACAACATTATTCTGACATTACAAGGACAGGAGAGGTGAGCACACCTAGAATTTTAATACTGCAAAAAGCATGGATTCGATACATGATAAATGTATATCCAAGTCCTAGCATTACACTAGTAACAAATCACCTTAAATTGAATAATTTTAGTTTATCTAATTGAAATCATGGCTTTTATCCCAACTTTATTTTTTAAGTAAACAGTTTTAAGTATACTAACATTTCACATGGTAAAAGGTGGGCATGCTGACATATAAGCCTAAGATACTTGTGATGTTAAAAGTAAAATTTTTAAAAGTACAATGTACACAGTGATTTGTATATTTTCAAGCACCAAGTTTTGTTTCTTTTTTTTTGAATAAAATTATTGCCAGAAATACCATAAGTGAATGAAAGTGAATGAATCATCGGGAGAAGTAAGTATCATTTTAAAATCATTTCTAAAAATAATATTTAAAATACTAACCCGGGGACAGTCTAGGTACGTTAGCAATTTCAAAATCAAAATGTTATGAACAAATGTTAAGGGGGGAAAAAAAAACAGGTCCATGTTTTCATTTTCTATGACCTGAGCAATGCTGTAATGATTTATTATAGTCAGCACCAATGCTCAAACATACACACACACTCCCACAAAACCCACATTCTTTCGTACTCTGCATTACATAGAAGTATTCATACTTCAATGGTTTATTCAGTAAGTTTCCTAAAAGACAGAGAAAACTCTAACATAAACTTAAATTCTGAAGCTTTTGGTTTATTATACAAGGTGAGTTGCACAAACTTCAGGGACAACAGAAAAACAAAAAATAACTATAGATAATTTATTAAATTGTTTCATTCTATCATGAAAAAGAAATATAGAACATATTAGAATGAACACCTAACTACTTGTCTTGAAATCTACCTGAATGTGGCTTTTGAAACTGTGAACTTTATATTCAAACGTCCAAGCACCATGTTATGACACTATCAAAGTGACTATCTCCATAAACATCCAACGTTACACCAACTGTTTCCATAAGGAATAGTGTAAATACCAAGAACAAGGGATTCATATTAAGTGTCAGATTTTATAAAATTTCTGATTAAAAAAAAAAATAACAAAAAACCCTCAGCTGTTCAAAGGAAAATGACAGGTCACCCCTCCTCACCATTACTACCCTTTTAAGTGGTAATGACGTTTTCCTATCCATACTACCCTGGAAACTACAGCGCTAGATCTGTGACAAAAATCTACTTGAAACCCGATTAGCAACTATGTTAAGAGATACTCTTATTTTGATTCTTAACATATATGACTCATGGCTGCTCAACAGTTTTACTGACAGATATTGAGAGCATTTAGTTCAACTTATTCATTATACAAATGAAGAAAGTGAGACAGAGAGACTCTGTGACTCACCTAAGGTCACAGCTTGTGTCTAAGCTGACAGGGAAACTCCCATCTAAATGACCCAACTATGACCAGTGTCCATCCTCAGGGCTTTACATCTAGCTCTGTCATAATTTACTTTACAGTTTGGCACTCAGATAATCCACTCACTGGAAATTATTAATAGACAGATGGCTTCATCACTATTCTCACAGAATGCCCCCAGACTTAAATGGAGACAACACACACCTCAAAGCTTCTACTCATTTCTATCAGCTTGGAAATTAGAGAATGAGAACCATTTTTCATATTTAAATAGAGTACTCCTTCCTCAGCATAATATTTACTAGGGGGAGGGGAAACAGTTGCCCTTCAGTCCATTCCAACTTACGTGTGTCAGAGCAGAACTGTGCTCCCTATGGTTTTCAACGGCTGTGACTTATTGGAAATAATTCACCAGGCCTTTCTTCTGAGGCACCTCTAGGTGGATTCAAACAGCCAACCTTTCAGTTAGTAGCCCAGCTAAGCAGTTTGTACCATCTAGGAAGTCCCAATATTTAGGAAGGCTACAATGGCAACTGGTAATATTCATTATGGCTAATATAAATAGTGTAACACACTCTTTCTTCATTTAACTACAAAGATAATATAGCATGGAATAGTCCAGTATATCTCAACTTTTTGGTCTCATGATGCCTTTTCACTATCAAAAATATTAAGGATCTCAACAGATAAATGGATAAACAAACTATGGTACATACACACAATGGAGTACTATGCTACAAGAAAGAACAACAATGAATCTGTGAAGCATCTCATAACATGGATGAAACTGGAGAACATTATGCTGAGTGAAATAAGTCAATCACAAAAGGACAAATATTGTATGAGACCTCTATTGTAAAAACCCATGAAAAAGTTCACACACAAAATGTAACAATCTTTGTTGGTTACCAGGGATGGGAGGGGTGGGGGGATATACTAAATAGGCAGTAGATAAGTGGTATCTTGGGTGAAGGGTGAGACAGTACACAATACAGGGGAAACTAGCACAACTTGTACAAGGAAAGGTCATGGAAACCCCATAGACACATCTAAACTCCCTGAGGGACTGAATTTCTGGACGGAGGGCTGTGGGGACCATGGTCTCGGGGAACATCTAGCTCAATTGGCATAACACAGTTTATAAAGACAATGTTCTACATTCTACCTTGGTGAGCAATGTCTGGGGTCCTAAAAGCCTGTGAGTGGCCATCCAGGATACTCCACTGGTCTCATCCCTTCAGGAGCAAGGGAGAATGAAGAGAACAGGATACAAGGAAAAGATTAGTCCGAAGGACTAATGGTCCACAGCTATCAAGGCCTCCACTGGAGTCCAGTACAGCTAGATAGTGCCCGGTTACCACCACTGACTGCTCTGACCAAGATCACAACAGAGGGTCCTGGACAGAGCTGGAGAAGGATATAGAACATAACTCTAACTCACAAAAAAAAGACCAGATTTACTGGCCTAAAGGAGACTGGAGAAACCATGAGAGTATGGCCCCCAGACACCCTTTTAGCTCAGTGGTGAAGTTACCTCTGAGGTTCACTGTTCAGCCTGGGAGTGGACAGCCCCATAAAACCAAATGGGACTAATGAGGTACAGGAGTCCAGTGACAAGGGCCAGAAGGCAGAAGGGGACAAGGAAGCTGGTGACAGGGAACCCAAGGTTGAGTAAGGATATTGTTGATGTGTTGTGAGATTGTTAACCATTGTCATAGGGCAACATGTGCAGTAACTGTTAAATGAGAAACTGTTTTGTTCTGTAAGCCTTCATCTTAAGTGAAAATAAGAGCACAATTGGAAGAGTGTAGTCAATGTCACTGAACTGTGCATGCAGAAATTTCTGAAACGGTGTATCTTTGGCTACATGTATTTTCACCAAAATAAAAAGGTTAAGAAGTTAGAGAGTTGACATGTTGTGGGGTTGTTAACCAATGTCATAAAACAATATGTGTACTACTGTTTCAGAGAAACTATTTGTTCTGTAAGCCTTCACCTGAAGTACAATAAAATATATATATATATATATTAAGGATCCCAAAGACCTTTTGTTCGTGTGAGTTATATCTATTGATATTTACCATACTGGAAATCAATACTGAAATGTTAATATTTATTTTAAATAATGTAAAGAGAATAAACCATTACATCTTAACCTAAATACACACTTATGAAAAAGTCACTTTATTTCCAAAAAAACTTTCAGTCAGAAGAGTGGCATAGTTTTACATTTCACAAGCCTCTTTATTGTCCCGCTTAACAGAAGACAGCTGGATTCTCATTATCTATGTCTGCATTCAATGCACGGTGGTTATGTTTTGGTTCAAGTATATGAAGAAAATCTGGCCTCACACAGATAACTTGCTGATAAAGGAGAAAGTATTTTAATGGCCTTTTCAGATAACCGTACGTGTGTTTGACAGTACATCAAAAATTAACAGAGTAATTTCTTAACGGTTACCTTACAATGTGGAATCTGAAACCATATACAATCACATTAACATTCACTGGTCTAGCTAACATCTTGAATGATCTTTTACCCATGCACAATTTCTTTTTTTGAAATTTTTATCATGCTTTAGGTGGAAGTTTACAGAGAAAATTAGTTTCCCGTTCAATAGTTTGTACATAAAGTGTTCCATGACATTGGTTTAATTCTCCACAATGTGTCAGCACTCTCCCCATTTATGCCCTGGGCTCCCCGTTTCCTTTCTCCGGATTTTCTACCCCTTCCTGCCTTCTCATCTTTGCTTTTGGGCAAATGTTGTCCTTTTGATCTCATATGATTGATTGTTCTAAGGAACACCTTCCTCTTGGGTGTTACTGTTTATTTTATGGGCCTGTCTATTGTTTGGCTGAAAGGTGGTCTCTGGGAATGGCTTCAGTTTCAAGTCAGAAGGGTGTCTTAGGGTTATTATACTCTTGGGAGTTCCTCCAGTCTCTGCCAGAACAGTTAAGTCTGGTCTTTTTTGTGAATTTGATTTTTTGTTCTACATTTTTCTCCCACTCTATCTGGGACCCTCTGTTGTCATCCCAGTCAGAGTGGGTGGTAGTGGTAGGTGGGCACCATCTAGTTCTTCTTGTCTCAGGGTAGTGAAGGCTGTGGTCCATGTGGTCCATTAGTCCTTTCGACTAATTGCTCCTTTGAGTCTTTGGTTTTCTTCACTCTCCTTTGCTCCAGATGGGAAGAGACCAATAGCTGTATCTTAGATGGTCAACTGCAAGCTTTTAAGACCCCAGACATTACTTACCAAAGTAGGTTGCAGAACATTGTCTTTATGAACTATGTTGTGCCAACTGGTGTAGATGTCCCCAAAGTTTATGGTCCTTTGCCTTTGAGCCTAGGAACTTCATCCTGCAATCATAACAGTTATGATTGTGCCCCTTGTGTGCTCTATTGTCTATATTAATATATATGCAGCACCCACAATTATGTATGTAGAAATAGCCACAACCAAACCTGTATCTGCAGGTGGGTGTGTTCCCTCACACCGTCCCATACCTCTTTAGCATGCCTATCTATCTTTGTGTCCATTTGTGAATTATTGTTAAAACTATTGTTGCAAGATTGCCTGTGTTATAGTAATTACCATAGTTGCCCTTTATTCTTTTTTTTTGGCTGTAATCTTTCTTTAATTTTTTTTATTTTATTGTACTTCAGGTGAAGGCTTACAGAACAAATACTTTCTCATGAAACAGTAGTACACATGTTGTTTTATAGTTGCCCTTTATTCTTTTGTTACTCTGTGTATTCCTTTGTCTTAGTCATGTTGCACTGACCTCCTCCATATTGTATATTGCCTTTCCCTTCACCAATATTAACATGTGTCTTCTATCTAGTCAGTAATTTTCCCTCCTCCCCCTTACCCACGCATGGTTTCTGACTTCATGAACCTCCTTGAACAGGCCTTAGGAACTCCTAGCTCACACTTTGAGATCTACCAGAAAACAGTTTAGAGTTCAATCTAAAGATGAAGGACAGACAAAAAAGGGCAGGAGTTCCGGCAAATGGTGCTCTAGGCAGAAGCACCACGCCGTCCCTCCACAGCAAAGATCCGAAAAACTAAGCCGAACAGAGAATACAACAATCCTGAAACCCTAAAACATCAAATAAAGAAATAAAGAACTCAGCCAAGAGAATGGAGAGCAAGGAGAGATACATGCAGAGGTCCCCTACCAGCTAACGCAGCACGGATCCACCATCTTGGACTCCTATCGGAGACAAGCAAACGGGGTACAAGAAAGCAGCCTCACGGAGCTTCCAGTGGGAGACAAAACAACTGGTAACTGGCGATCTACGCTTTCACACCCCCCACCCTTCTTCACCCCGACTTGGCCTCCTCTGCTTCCTGCGGCCACAGTCTCTTGACCGGGAAACACCGGCTGCTTGGATTCCACACACCCGAATGGGTGGCTCTCTAAGTGCCATTTGTTGGCTACTGGTGTTGCTTTTTTTCTGCTTCTTTTTATGTCTTCCTTGCCTCTACCCACCTCCCCCTCCTTTCGCTTGAGTACCTCGCTCCGTGTGCCATCTTTGCTTCTTCCTGAGGGCCTACAGAGCTCCAGTAATTTGTGACATAGTTTTCCCACTCTCTACCCTTCTTCACCCACACTCGACCCCTCTGCTTCCCACGGACACAGTCTCTTGTCCAGAAACACCAGCCCGCACTAGCTGGCTCTCTGAGTGCCATTTGTTGGCTGCTAGTGTTGCTTTTTTTTTTTTTTCTTTCTGCTTCTTTTGATTTCTTACTTGCCTCTTGACACCTCCCCCTCCCTTCGCTCAAGTACCTGCCTCTGTGCACCATCTTTGCTTCTTCCTGAGGGGCTGCGGAGCTCCGTTCAAGTGTGGAGCTGCTTCCCGGTTTGGGCTGCTGCGCTGGGAGGATCCCGGGGCTTTTGTTCGTTTGTTTGTTCTGAATTGTTTGTTTTCTTTTCCTTTTCTTGAGTTGGGAGCCCTTTCTGGCCAGGCTGAGATGCATGGCAGGGAGACTACCCTTCGGCTTCCAGAGACATGCAGGGGGACCCCTAAGAGCACTTCTTTTTATGTGGGTTTTGTTTTTTTTTCTGTTTCTTTCAGAGCCTTTCTTGTTTGTTTTTTTTTTTTAATAATTTGTTTTGTTTTCTTTTCCCTCTTTTTCCCTTTTTGTCTTTCTTCATTGCTCAGTTTCTCGTCTCTCTATATTTTCCTTCTCTTTCTGTTCCCTGAATACCTGGCATTGCATACCTCTATGCCTTCTAGCCAGGCTGTACTGTAACACCTGACAGCGACTTCCCCAGACCTCATAGCTGCACCAGCGGGATCCCTGGGAACTTTCCAGTTCTTTAACCTTGCCGATTTTTATTTATTCATTCTTTTCTTTTCTTCCTCTTCCCCTTTCTGTTTTTCTCCATTTCATAGTCTCTCATCTCTCCACTCCAACGGCAAGCTCCCCTAGCATTCTTTTTTGTTTGTCTGTATGTTTTTGGCTCCTGTTCCTCTCTCCTCTCTCCCATATCCATCTTAGCTCCACACATAACAATCTCCCCGCTGCATCGTGCCTACCTGTACCGTGTGCTTGACATCACACCACCAAGCAGCACAGGCACGGCCTACTGGAATCTGCCCTACAATGATTACCAACCCACTCTGGTGACTGTAGGAATTGCCACAAAAAACCTGTCCCAGTAACTTTCTTCAGCTAGACCTGCCCTGCCGTACCATATCTGAGTGACTGACCCTGCCAGTTGAACATGAGGTGAAAAGTATTGTGCCCACAGGTGAGCAAACAACAAAGAACACACAGTCTGCCTGCTCAGAAACAGTCAAATTTTTTTTTTAAAAAAAGGGACGAAACAAACAAATCTACGACCAATAAACGAGAAAAATAACTACTGAATGCCCTGAAGACAGCACACAATAACGACGCATTTACAAAAACAGGACAGGATGGTTCCAGTAGGCGTCCAAAATAAAACACCAGATGACTCTCCTCTGGAAGAAAATGCACTAGAACCTGATAGAGAATTCAAATCTCTAATACTTATAATTCTCCAAGAACTGAGGCAAAAAGCTGACCAACATGAGACAAAATAGACAAATTCATGGAAAATACGGACAAAAAACTGGAAGAATTCAGGAAAATAATGGAGGAAAAAAATGCTAAAATAAATTCACAACTAGAAATTATACAAAGACAACAGTTATAAATCCAAAAGATAAACAACAAGATTTCAGAAATGGATGATGTCATAGAAGGGCTGAGAAGCAGATTTGAAATGGTGGAAGACAGGATCAGTGGAACTGAAGACAAACACTTGGATACAACTCTGTTTGAGGAAACCTCAGAAAAAAGAACAAAGAAAAATGAAGAGACCCTGAGAGTTATGTGGGACACAATCAAAAGCAAAAATCTACGAGTGATTAGACTTCCAGAATGGGAAGAAAACAGAAAACACAGAGAGGATCATTGAAGAACTGCTGACAGAAAACTTCCCCAATAACATGAAAGATGAAATGCTGCCCATCCAAGAAGCTCAATGAACCTATATAGGAGAAACCCTAAAAGAAAATCACCAAGGCATATCATAATCACACTAGCCAAAACAAAAGACAAACAAAGAACCCTGAGAGCAGCTCGTGAAAACAAGAAGTCACATACAGAGGAGAAACAATACGACAAAGCTCAGATTATTAGGCAGAAACCATGCAGGCAAGAAGGCAATGGGATGACATATATAAACTCTTGAAATAAAAAAATTGCCAGCCAAGAATAATATATCCTGAAAAACTCTTGTTCAAATTTGATGGTGAAATTAGGTCATTTCCAGATAAACAGACATTAAGGGAATATGTAAAAGTCAAACCAAACTTACAAGAATTATTAAAGGGAGTTCTTCGATTTGAGGACAAACAGCTTCAGCTCACAGGCAGAACCTAGGATGCAGGATGTTACCAGCCAGATACCAATCTAGGAAATGAACTCTCCAGTACTAACCAAAACCAAAACACATACAACAGGGAATCAGAGCAGTTAATCAGTAAATGACAACAACATCAAAACAATAAAAAAGGGAATAAATGGCATAGGTATAGAACTTTCTAATGGAGAGGAAGGCAAGGCGATACCAAGCAATGGTAGACTGCTTCAAACTTAGAAGGATAAGGTTAAAATTTATGGTAACGACAAAGAAATTTAACAAACATAAAAAAAAAAGAGGAAAAACATAAAGTCTCAGCAAAAACAAAACCTACAAAAATAAAAGAAATGCAAAATAAATCCACAAACAAAAGTAACTCAGCACAAGACAGTAAGAATAACAAAGAAAACGTCAGCACCACAAAAAAAAGCACTACAAAACGACAGCAACAAACCCACATCTATCAATAATTACACTGAATGAAAATGAACTCAAGGCACCCATAAAGAGACGGAGAGTCACAGAATGGATAAGAAAAAAGGATCCATCAATATGCTGTCTACAGGAGACACACCTTAGAAACAAAGATGTGAATTTATTAAAAGTCAAAGGTTGTAAAAAAAAAATATCAAGCTAACAACTACCAAACAAGAGCAGGAGTGGCAATTCTAATCTCAGATAAAATAGACTTTAAAACAAAATCTACCATAAAAGACAAAGAAGGACACTATATAATGATTAAGGGAATGATCCATCACGAAGACATAACCATAATAAACATCTACGCACCCAATGACAGGGCTCCAAAATACATAAAACAAACTCTAACAACACTGAAAAGAGAAATTGACAGTTCCACAATAATAGTAGGAGACTTCAACACACCACTCTCAGTAAAGGACAGAACAACTAAGAAGAAACTCAGCAAAGATATAGAAGACCTAAAGGGCACAATCAGCCAACTGGACCCCACAGACATATATAGAACACTCCATCAAACCGCTGCAAAGTACACATTCTTTTCCAATGCACATGGAACGTTCCCCAGAATAGACCGCATCTTAGGCCACAGAGCAATCCTCAACAAGATCCAAAACGCTGAGATAATTCAAAGTATCTTCTCTGACCACAATGCCATCAAGGTAGAAATTAACAATAGAAAGAGCAAGGAAAAAAAATCAACTACATGGAAACTGAATAATACCCTGCTTACACATCACCGGATAATAGAAGAAATCACAGATGGAATCAAAAAATTCCTAGAATCAAATGAGAATGAAAACACATCATCCAAAACCTTTGGGACACAGCAAAGGCAGTCCTCAGAGGACAATTTATAGCAACAGATGCACATATCAAAAATGAAGAAAGGGACAAAATCAGAACATAAACTAAAGAACTCAAAGAACTAGAAGGAGAACAGCAAAAAAATCCCACAACCACCAGAAGAAAGGAAATAGTAAAGATCAGAGCAGAAATAAATGAAATAGAGAACAGAAAAACAATAGAAAAGAATCAACAAAACCAAAAGTTGGTTCTTTGTAAGAATCAACAAAATCGACAAACCACAGGTCAGACTGACGAAAAACAGGAGAGGACACAAATAACCTAAATAAGAAATGAAATGGGGGCCATTACAACAGACCCAACTGAAATAAAAAGGATTACAACAGAATATTATGAAAAACTATACTTCAACAAATTTGAAAACCTAGAGGAAATGGATGAATTTCTAGAAACACATGGCCTACCCAAACTACAACAAAGTGATGTTGAAAATCTGAACAGACCCATAACAAGAGAAGAGACTGAAAAGGTAATTAAAAAAAAAACTCCCAACCAAAACAAGCCCTGGCCCAGATGGCTTCACTGGAGAATTCTACAAAACATTTACGGAAGAACTTGTACCAGTACTACTCAAGCTATTTCAGAGCATAGAAGAGGAAGCAACACTTCCAAATTCATTCTATGAAGCCAGCATAACGCTGATACCAAAACCAGGAAAAGATGTCACAAATAAAGAAAATTACAGACCAATATCTCTCATGAATATAGATGCAAAAATTCTGAACAAAATAATAGAATTCAGCATCCTACCAAAAAAATAATACACCACGACCAAATAGGATCCATACCAGGTATGCAACGATGTTTCAACATTAGAAGATCAGTCAATGTAATCCACCACATAAATAAGAGGAAAGAAAAGAATCACATGATCATCTCAACTGACGCAGAAAAGGCATTTGACAAAGTCCAACACCCATTCCTGATAAAAACTCTCAATAATATAGGTATAGAAGGGAAATTTCTCAACATAATAAAGGGCATCTATGCAAAACCAATGGCCAACATCATTCTTAACGGAGAGAGGCTGAAAACATTCCCCTTGAAAACAGGAACAAGACAAGGATGCCCTATATCACCACTCCTATTTAACATTGTGCTGGAAGTTCTAGCTAGAGCAATCAGGCAAGAAAAAGAAATAAAGGGCATCCAAATTGGTAATGAAGAAGTTAAACTGTCCCTGTTGGCAGATGATATGATACTATATACAGACAACCCTAAAGACTCCACGAGAAATTTACTGGAACTAATGGAAAGATTCTGCAGAGTAGCAGTATACAAGATAAACATTCAAAAATCAGTTGGATTCCTATACACCAATAAGGAGAACGATGAAAATGAAATCAGGAAAAAAATACCATTTTCAATAGCCCCTAAAAACATAAAATACTTAGGAATAAATCTGACCAGGGATGTAAAAGACCTATACAAAGAAAACTATAAAACACTGCTGCATGAAACCCAAAGGGATCTACATAAATGGAAAAACATGACATGCTCACGGATAGGCAGACTCAACATTGTGAAAATGACAATTCTACCCAAAGCAATTTACAAATACAACGCAATCTCTATCCAAATACCAACAACATTCTTCAAAGAGATGGAAAAACTCATCATTAACTTTATATGGACAGGGAAGAGGCCCCGAATAAGCAAAGCACTACTGAAGAGGAAGAATAAAGTTGGAGGACTCACACTACCTGACTTCAGAACCTACTATACAGCTACAGTAGTCAAAACAGCCTGGTACTGGTACAACGACAGATACATTAACCAATGGAACACAACTGAGAACCCAGATGTAAATCCAACCACCTAACGGTCACCTGATCTTCGGCAAGGGCCCAAAGTCCAACAAATGGGGAAAAGACAGTCTTTTTAACAAATGGTGCTGGCAAAACTGGATATCCATCTGCAAAAAAATGAAACAGGACCCATACCTTACACCGTATACAGAATCTACTTCAAAATGGATCAAAGACCTGAATATAAAGCCTAAAACTATAAAGTTCATAAAAGAAAAAATAGGACCAACACTTCAGGCCTTAATACATGGCATTAACAGGATACAAACCATAACTATCAATGCACAAAACCCAATAGATAAGCTAGATAACTGGGATCTTCTAAAAATTAAACACCCATGCTCTTCAAAAGACTGCACCAAAAGAGTAAAAAGAGAACCTACAGACTGGGAAAAAATTTTTGGACAGTACAAGTCAGACAAAGGTCTAATCTCCATAATCTATAAGAAAATCCAACACCTCTACAACAAAAAGACAAATAATCCTATTAAAAAATGGGCAAAGGAAATGAACAGACACTTCACCAAAGAAGACATTCAAATGGCCAACAGACACATGAGGAAATGCTCTCGATCACTAGCCATTAGAGAAATGCAAATTAAAACCACAATGAGATACCATCTCACCCTGGCATTACTGGCACGAATCAAAAACACTGGCAATAACAAATGTTGGAGGGGCTGTGGGGAGATTGGAACACTTATGCACTGCTGGTGGGAATGCAAAACAATACAACCATTTTGGAAAATGATATGGCACTTCCTCAGAAAGCTAGAAATAGACATACCATTCGATCCAGCAATCCCACTCCTAGGAATATATCCTAGAGAAATAAGAGTCATCACTCGAAAAGACATATGCACACCTATGTTCATGGCAGCATTGTTCACAATAGCAAAACGATGGAAACAACCTAGATGCCCATCAAGTGATGAATGGATAAACAACCTATTGTACATACACACAATGGAGTACTATGCAATGAGAAAGAATAACAATGAATCTGTCGACCATCTCATAACATGGACGAAACTAGAAGACATTATGCTGAGTGAAATAAGTCAATCACAAAAGAACGAATATCATATGAGACCTCTATTGTAAAAACCCATGATAAAGTTCACACACAAAATGTAACAATCTTTGTTGGTTACCAGGGATGGGAGGGGTGGGGTGGGGGAACATTAAATAGACAATAGATAAGTGGTAGCTTGGGTGAAGGGTGAGACAGTACACAATACAGGAGAAACCAGCACAACTTGCTCAAGGAAAGGTCATGGAAGCCCCATAGACACATCCAAACTCCCTAAGGGACTGAATTGCTGGGCGGAGGGCTGTGGGGACCATGGTCTCAGGGAACATCTAGCTCAATTGGCATGACTCAGCTTATAAAGACAATGCTCTACATTCTACCTCGGTGAGTAGTGTCTGGGGTCTTAAAAGCCTGTGAGTGGCCATCTAAGATACTCCACTGGTCTCATCCCTTCGGGAGCAAGGGAGAATGAAGAGAACAAGATACAAGGAAAAGATTAGTCCAAAGGACTAACTGTCCACAGCTACCAAGGCCTCCACCGGACTGAGTCCAGTACAGCTAGATGGTGCCCAGCTACCACCGACTGCTCTGACGAGGATCACAACAGAGGGTTCTGGACAGAGCTGGAGAAGTGTGTAGAGCATAATTCTAACCCAAAAAAAAAAAAGACCAGATTTACTGACCTAAAGGAGACTGGAGAAACCCCAAGAGTATGGCCCCCAGACACCCTTTTAGCTCAGGGGTGAAGTTCCCTCCAAGGTTCACTGTTCAGCCTGGAAGTGGACAGCCCCATAAAACCAAATGGGACTAATGAGGTACAGGAGTCCAGTGACAAGGGCCAGAAAGCAGAAGGAGACAAGGAAGCTGGTGATAGGGAACCCAAGGTTGATAAGGATATTGTTGATGTGCTGTGAGATTGTTAACCATTGTCATAGGGCAACATCTGTAGTACCTGTTAAATGAGAAACTATTTTGTTCTGTAGCCTTCCTCTTAAGTGAGAATAACAGCACAATTCGAAGAGCGTAGTCAATGTCACTGAACTGTGCATGTAGAAATTTTTGAAATGGTGTATCTTTGGCTGTGTGTATTTTCGCCAAAAAAAAAAAAAAGAGGGTTGAGAAGTTAGAGCGTTGATATGTTGTGGGGTTGTTAACCAATGTCATAAAACAACATGTGTACTTCTGTTTCATGAAAAACTATTTGTTCTGTAAGCCTTCACCTGAAGTACAATAAAAAAAAAAGAAAAAAAAATTAAAAAAGGGCAAAAGATTTTAATAAGCCCTTCATGAAAGAAGGTAACCAATGGTCAATAAGCAAATGAAAAGGTGCTAAAAGTTATTGCTCTTCAGAGAAATGAAATCAAAACCACAGTGAATGCTGTGTAAACTTTCACCAAAAAACACAATAAAATATTATTTAAATAAATAAATAAATAAATAAATATGAAGAATACTATTAAACCCAGAAGCCGTTACACAATGCCTTGATACTTCAGAATCTTTATTAATTTATTCAACATTTCCTGAGATGGACCATCATTATCATAAATGAAGAAATAGGCCAAAAAGTTGCATTTTGGTCCAAAGAACACAAAATAGGAAACCAATGATGAAGTTTGGATACGTTTAAATTGCCTATTATAACACATATACTGAAATCTAGGGAAAAAAATATAAATATTCTCTGACCCTTGAGCCTTTATTCCGAGAATGATCAAAAGAAATAGGTTTGGACAATATTCACCAGGAACAATTTAACAAATTATTAATCCATAAGAGACTTCAAATAATAGTAAATTTTTTGGAAAACTGAACTGGTCCAAAAACAGTATGCATATAAACGTAATGACTCCCCTCCAACAATATTATCAAAGATGTAAAGATTTTTGGAATACTGAAGAGGAGACACCAGACAAAGTATTCATCTCGTACTTAAAAATGCACGACAGACTCAAGACTACTGATTCTTATAACCATGTCTAATGCTGTGGGCCACCAAGACCATCAGGAGGGGCTTCAGGAGTTGAGTATGGAAAACACAATTAAAACAGTGGAAATAGGATACAGAATAAACAGAAGAGGGAATTCATGTTTTTAGCTACTGTATCTCTAGTATTTCAGCCAGAAACATCATTACCCAAAGCAACAGTCCTCAAAACCAAAAACGCGTAAGTAGAATTGTTGTAGCAAATTCATGGTACCTAACCACAGACAAAACTAAAAATCAGAGTAGTCACGAGAAATCATCAACAAAAACTTCTTTTTCATCTATCTCTGTAATACTCCTTTAAAAGATTTCGTGGAATTTCATACAACAAAGAAAAAAGAAAACTTAAAAGAAATAAAGAATTATGAAAACATGTAACAGCAACAGCTAAATATTTGTAATGCATACTATGTGCCAGAGGACAGTCAAAGTTCTCCTCATAAATTAACTCACTAAGCTGTCTTAACTATGTTTGAGATTGGTACTATTTAATTCCCTTTTTACAGATGAGAAGAACTAAAGCTCAGAGAGATGAAGAGATTTCCAGAGAAACACAAAGCAATTAAGTAGCAGAGCTGGGATTTGAACCAAGGTAGCCCGGCTCTACTAACTCACTAAAAACATTGCTTACAAAAATGTCCACATCACCTGCAAAGATTTTCCTTACCTAAAAGTAAAATAAATAGCAGTAAAACACACGCTGAGTTTGGTTCTGATGGAAGCCACGCAATCTCATGACTTCTGTTAGAGTTTAGAATTTAAGAGCCAGAAGCAGTATTAGAATAGATTGAACAGTTCTATTACTAAGAACTAACTATAAGAATGTATCCTTTATGAAGTATTTGCTTCCATAAAAGCAAGAGGAGCAAGATTTCAGCCAATGACAAGGAAAAGGAAGAATGCACAAGTTAAAGTTTTTGTTTTTTGTCTGGAAAGAAAAAAAATAAATAAAAGGAGAAAGATATAGGAATACATATAAGCCTTATGTTCTGTTAATCGGACGGACCTATTTTCTACAAAATAAATTTATAGGGAAATGGAAGAAAATATCCACATATTTCTAAATCCCAAAGGAATAAGTTATATCTGAGAAATCTGTTTTTTATGTATTCAATAAAGGGATCATTTATCACAACCATGTAATAAAAATAGTACGGAAGCAAAGTCCAATGCAACAATTCCTTGTAGAGCTTAGAACCACCCTGCACAGTCGTATCTAAAACCTCTTCCTTGTTTTTTCTAAATATATACACTATGCTATCTGCATCAAGCAAAGCCAAGAGATATTTTACAGTAAATAAGTATGTCTTCTTGTGGATCTGAAAAATTATAAATATACCAATTCAAAACTGCAGTGTCATATTTCACTTTCAATATGACTAAGAAAGCAAGATTGTCCACTTAGTAAATTTAGATGTGCTGAGTCTTTGAAAGCCTTCAATAGTTGATGAAATCATTTATTTGTATTGAAAACCACAACTTTCATACAATTAACTTACCTAGGAAAGCATGGGGAAGGGTGGGTAGCAGATTAGAGATTCTATTTTTCACAACCAATAAAGTAAGTTGAGAAAAAAGGCTAAAATCACAAAGAAACCAATTTAAAGCAATTTTAGTGAACCAGTGGACTGCTAATGAAAAAATAATCTAGCACTAGTCAGCTAAAGTAAATATAGTAACAGACAGTTGAAATAAACATTTTCCAAATACCAAAAATAGGCAATATAAGGGGCAAAATGTCTATATACACCTCTTCAAAGTCAACACAAATATTTCCTAAGAGATTTTTTTTTTCAATTTTTGTTCCACTACTTCAAAAAATATAATGTTATACTAACAAGCAACAGGGAGGGGGAAAAGTGCTAAACAACCATACTAAATACAAAACAGTAAGCTGAAGTATGTTTAAATTTATCAACTGAAAAGATCATGCTAATCTCCAACATTTTTTAGGGAAGCATGCTTATAAAGCCATGATTTTCAAGAAAGGAGAAGAGACCAACTTACCTTGATACGTTTTCTGGAATGTATTCTAGGACTGGATATCCATCACTTCTTCTCGATGGCAAGTCACCGTGTGATTTCCATGACTCCACTAAAGTGCTGACGGGAGGAAATGAACTCAGGTGTTGGAAAGATTGGTCTCTAGCAGATCGTGATAAAGATATTGTACCTTGAGCACCAATCCTGTAGTGAAAGGACTGTCCACCTGAATTCACACCAACAATGGCGGATGAAGGGATGCTAGTCTCTGGGTAATAACTCCCATCATCTGGTTCTTGTTTAATCCCCATTGAGAATTCGCTGCCTTCACAGTTACCATCAAAGCCTGGCACAGGTGGTCCTAAAATTCCTGATAGAGAATAATAGTCTTTATCATCCATAAAGGAAAAATATGAGCCATCCATAAACGGAAACGGGTTTACTGTTGGATTCCCTTTAAAAGAGGTACCTGAACATGAATGCTTGGTGGATTCTTGCTTTATTGGTACTGAAAATGGGGAATCAGGATTTATTTTGCTATTTCCTCCTAGACATGGGCTTCTGAAAGCTCCGTCTGGTTCTGGTTTGATGTACTGGACAATGTTGACCTGACCAGCCACACCATTTGAGATGACATTCTCTCCTTCCTCATTCTTAGGAAAAGGGGCCTCTGGAGCACCTTTCTCATGTGTGTCTGGACTAGGAACCATATCCCGAGTTGCACTGGATCCAACAGGGGTGCCAGAAGCAGCGTAGCTGAAGGTGCTGTTTACAGGGCTACAGATAGATCCCACAGTACTGGCTGCAGGGCTGGAAAGCGTGGATCTGTTATTTGTGTTGGAAGGGCTGGAAACAGAGCACCGTGAGTTGTTGATATTCGCAGGGCTAGACACAGAAGATCGCAGGGTAACGTTATTAGGACTGGATACCGGAGACTTTACACTGCAGTGACTCGGAGGGCTGGAGATTGGGGACTTCATGCTACTTAATGGACTTGAGAGGGGAGAACCCACGTTGCTAGCGTGTGCAGGGCTATGTGACCTGGAGCCTCGGTTTTCCACATTAGGGGAGCATGTCAAAGGAGTCCCCTGGGTGATCGGGCTATGCACTGCAAAACTGCCGAAGCTGGTCGTGGTGGACGACACAGAGTTGATTCCAGCAGGGCTGCAAACTGATGATGTCATGTCCAGAGGGCTACAGATGGATGGGCTCTTCTCATGACACATGATAGGGCTTTTCACAATGGCACGCATGACTCCACCATTGACACAGCTCCCAGGGTCAGACATAAATGATCTCAAGGGCCTGCTCACGCTGCTGAGTGTGGAAGGATGGTGGCCATTTTCTTTGTAAAATTTCACCAGCTGTTCAACATTTTGATAAATCTTCGCTGGACTCACGCTTCCTTGCTGATTCTGCTGATCACAGGTGTAGTCAGCATCTCGTATGGAATCCATGTATAAGCCCATGGACTCAGCAACAGTCGCTGAGAGTTCCTTAGATTCCAACTCAGTCTTAATATCAGATGTTAAAATCCCGGACTGATTATTGTCTTGCTGGAGGCAAGGGAGGAGTTCATGTTTTTCTTTGCTGCTTCCTTGAGTACTGTTGTTTGGAATAGCACCGGAAACACAGCTTACGTTGACAATCTCCATGTATTTATTCTCATCGGTCCTCTCTGTAGGTCCCAGAGAAGAATGCTCCACAGACTGAGAAACTTGACTCCACCGTCTTTCCATTTCTAGACCTTCAGGGGGACTGTGGTATCCTTTGGCCTCCACAGCTAACAAATAAATTTATATTAAAAAAAAAAATTAATTTGAAGTCAGTTATAGCACTGCTACTCTAAAAGACATCCTAAAATTAATTTACAGCTAGAAAATATATGTTCTACTTATTATAAGCAGTATTTCTAGTTAGATTAAAAACTGTTACTTCTAAGGTATTGATATAATAGAGTACAAACCTGTTGCGAAGCCAAAACGACCGGGAGCAATCATATTTTATATAACTATTTTGCATCTAAATACAAGTAACGCGTTTGTTATAATACAGCCTTTCATGTTTGCAAAGAATATTTACAAATATTAATTTCTGTAATAGAGTAATCCTGGGAATTGACAAAGCAGGCAAAAGAGGAAACTGAGGACTTGCTGTGGTGGGTGACTTGCCCAATGTCAAAGACATAGTAAGTAACAAAGTCAGGTTTAAAACTAAGTCTTCTGACTCCAAAGCCTTTGGAGTCTCTGGATCATATGGAAGCTGCCTTCCATGCCTAATATATGACTTTATTAAAAACTTTTATTTGTATCAATAAGAAAATGCAATTAATGTTATCAGTTCCAAATATAAACTTGCCAAGGGAATTATCATAGAAAAAATAATATAAGAATTATCTTTAAAATAAGAAGACTTCCTTAAGCTGGATTAGCAATGATAGTAATTTAATATCAATTACGAGATGTAACCATGCACATATCCTGATTGATGAGAAAGCACCACAGCTCTGAGAGGCAACAGGACAATCAAGAAACTCAGAACTCCTCTCCTCCGCGTTTCAATACCAGCAAGGACTTTGACATGCATCCTGACCTAGTGGTACCCCTGACAGAAGTATTCCCAACAGACATGTTTACTCTCAACAGTAAAAATATGAAGGAAATTTGGGATAAGTCCCCATAATTTAAGCAGTTGTTCATTCAACATTTACCAAGTGCTTACTACATCCTGAGCCTGTGAGCAGTCACTGAATCCATAGTGATAAACAAAACAAACACAGTCCTCATCCTCAAGGTGCCCACAGGGTTGATTTAGATATATAGCTATATCATTGGTCCTATGTACAAATTTATTTCCCGGACAGAATAATAATAATAAGCCTGCATCTGGATAATTATTATGCAGTACATAATTCAATGCTGTATTATAAGCATTTTAGATATATTAACTTATTTAATCCTTACAAATAATCCTATAAGCTCAGTAAAAGCAGTATCCAAATGATGCAACTGGGGAAACTGAGGCACAGGCCCCACAGCTAGTAAGTGGAAGAGCTGGAATTTGATCCCACATCTCTTGGTACATCAGAGTTTCTCAATTTCAGTACTACTGACATTTTGGGTGGGATAATTCTTTGTGGTGGGGGTTTGTCCTATGCATTATAAGATTTTAGCACCAATCCTGGCCCCTACCCACTAGATGCCAGCAGCAATCCCGATCCTCAGTGATGACAACCAAAAATGTCTCCAGGCGTTGGCAAATGCCCCCAGGGGGCAAAATCACCAGAGTGAGAACCATTCCTCCAAAAAATACATCTTAAAGAAAATTAACTCAGATTCTCAATAAAATTTCATTTGTATACTTTAATATATAAATCTCCTAAAATCAATATGTGTGCATTCTTCAAATCTTTTCAGGTCTGTAAACCAGCTATGACCTAAAAAAAAATAAATGTCCTGATCTAAAAGATGCAGTTTTCTGCAGTTCTGACACAAGCATTGTTTTAGGCCTCTCTCCTTTCCCCCTTTGCCACTCACTCCCTTCATCCTCCCCATCTTCCCTCACTAAAGAGACACTAGCAAGTCCTTTTGCTACAGAACATATGCTAATTAATGCAGAAAAATAATACGATGGCTCTAATAAACAAACTGGCATTAGATATCACAAGACTCTATGCTGAAATTTAAAGCCCAAATTGAGTATTGTAATTACCTCTTACTTTTCTGTATTCTACACTAGACTTTAAGTTCTGAGAAGGTAGAAACTTAATCGATTTTACCATTATATCCCAAGTGGATAGTATAGCACAAATTATAAGAAAAAAAAAACTATTATAATCAATACTGAATACTTTGTGAATACTGAAACCTACCAATTAAATAGCATTCTTGTACTTACAAAATGTCATCCTATGCATTCCTAATCACAAATTAATCACAAAAGAGTGGAAAATAAATCAAATTAGAAAAGCTGAGGTGGTTATCTGGTAATTCCAGCCAAAAAAATTGGTATGGAAGAAAGCCAAGTAAGAGATGAAAAAAAGGGAACTGGGACCTAAGTGTCTAATACTGACCCTCTCTACTTGACTGTAAAAACCATTCAGCCATAGCCATGAATTGACAATACCTTCTACTTCTAAGTAGAAGCCAATATAATCCTTTAATTTTCATGCAAATGGACTCCCCCCTCCTCAAACATAAAGCAACAGCATTACCTAAAAATATTCTCTTCTCCCCATACCAAACTTGAATGGATGGATGGATGGATGGATGGATATACAAATACGTATATACATACGTGATATAGTTGTTTCAGGTCAAATTCATTAAACACCATAAGAAACATGTCCATTCATGTTCAAAACTGGATATTAGCCACTTCCAACTCTGTCCCTAAGCCCACATTCTAGTCTTTGCAAACTGCATCACTCTCTAATCAAATGCCTGGAAGCATCCCTGCACAGACACCCTTCCTAAAGGCCTCCCATAGACACACTTCCCCCCACTTCCACAGCTACTGCTTCATTCTCTCTCCCCTGGTCTAAGGCAACAGGCCTCTGTGACCTCTCTGCCCTGGTCTGAAGTGGGGATCCCCACCCAGACTCCCCTCCAAAAATCTATCCTCCAAATTCTCATTTGAGAAGGATGATCACCTTATTGCTTTTTTGAAGTATCAGGGTGTAGATCTGCATGTTAACCCCAATAAATTCTACAGTGCAGAATCTGTTTACTTTTTAATCCAGCAGTCCCTAACTAATCTTCCACGCACCCTTTTTTCACAGAACACCTAGTAATATCTTGAGGTATAACTTTCCATCACTGTGCCCTAAAGCATTAGCCATACCCTAGATTTGTGAGGTTATATGATGATTTGAAGAGAATCTGTATCAGAGTTGGCAACACAAACGACAGTCTTAAAGCACTCTACAAGGAAGCACCTTATCAGGTAACATCATGCAACAAATCAGGACTTTCCAAGTCCTGTTTTGCTAACCTTGAACTCTCTTAACTATAACATAATACAGCCTGTATTTCACCACATTATTGACAGGACTATCATTATAAGAACTTCCAAAAAAGCTTTGCTGAAATTTAAAAGTTTCTTTAAAATATTCTCCTGATCTACCAACCTAGTTCACCTCTCAACAAAGCAAACAAAAGCTGGAAACAAACACAGCCAGGAGGACATCTAGTATCTGCATGGCCGCCACTGCAAACATTTTTTTAAGATTTTTTTAGAAGATGATTTTTGAAAATATTTTATGCTGAACTCTATCATTTTAATTTGTCTTCTCTTTAAAAATCTAAAGGATCAGTTTAGGAATTTACTTCCTATGTTGTCCAAGAAACCCAGGTTGCCTTTCTGGAACTGATATAACGACCATGCCTTGAGCAGAATCAGTCAACCTGAACTTTCTAGTGAATACTGAAAATACAAGGTGATGAATATGATCCTCATAGAACGGAATATCCAAAGGGTAAAGGGAAAGCATTTGTTGCTAAAGTATATATCACTTATATAAAATCAAGCTTGTCTCCCTCACAGTGGGAATTATAATAGAGACTCTCTTGGGACAAAGGCAAAAGCCAATATAATCCTTTAATTTTCATGCAAATGGACTCCTCCCTCCCCAAACATAAAGCAAGTTTCACCTAAGAAGTACTGATGGAGGTTCTACTTTAAGCCATGTATATGCTCTCAAACACTATTTTTGCTAAGGAAAATTTAACTAAAATTCTATCTTTTACAGTCTGTGTTAAGTTGCCCTTTTCCAAAAGGTAGTAGTTTTCTCAGGAATATTAGCAAAGAACCTTTCCAGTTTGTATTTTATCTGAAAATACTTTCACTTTTAATATCCCCTCCAACACAGACCTATCTTAAACGCATCATTTTCTATAGTTCTTTCACTACAATCTCGCATTTTAAAGAGGGACCCTTAAGAATTTCACAATCATCACTAGATTGCATACTTGTAAAAGTTCACTGTATGTAACTATTTTTCTGCCATCTGCACTACAGAACTATTATTATGTTTCCCTCTTTTATAGATGAAGTGAATGATACAAAGCTGCCCAAGGTCACTTAACAGAGCAGGAAAACCAGTTAAAACTAAGCACACCTGATTTCTGTTCACTCACCTAATTCACTGAGCACCTGATCTTTCGAAAAATCCTCAAACAAAACTGCTTCCACCTTAAAGAAAAAAACTCCCCTTTAGACTTTTTTTTCCTTCAAAACTCCTCTCCTCAAGCACTTCTGATACTATGCCATGATGTCAAACATAAAACTTCACAGCAGGATTTCAAAAATGGAGAATGCTGTTATCATTACTATGTAGATATCAATAACAGCACCTACAAAAATGGCAATACAAAATGCTGAAAAGCAATTTGATGCATTTGAAATTCAGCGGTCTTAAAACTTATCTGCCACCAAATAAGTTTCCCTAACTACGTTATAATAAATATCTAAAACTGATGGTGATGTAAACAATTAGGCTTTAAACTTGGTTATTTTTATACTAAGTAGGAAGGCAGGCACCTAAATTCAGTACTAGGATAAGGATACCACCAAAAGAAGCTTCATCCCCTTCTCCTCTACCCTTAGAATTCCAAGTGATGCCAAGGAAATCTTAGCCTCTCTCAGGAGTTTCGTGAATACTAGGGAACGGGAAAAGCACGAATCTCCAGAGCCCCTTTCACACAGCATCTATCAAGATCTGGATCTCCTTCAACTGCCCTTATTCAGCTATACCTCTGGCTGAGATGTGGGAGCTTCCGCAATTAATACGGGGAAGAAATATTATTCAAACGTCCTTTAAAAATTGTACGCGGAAAATGATCGAAAATTCATCTTTGGGGAAAGGGAAGGGTGGTAGACCTCCCACTGCCAAAGGCGATTCAAAACTGCTCTTTAGGAGGCATTTATGTAAAGTGGTCAAACTTTCCCAAAATAGTCCTCTGGCGGCCAAAGAGGGAAAAAAGTAGAAAAACAAAACAAAACAACAAGCACACAGCACCATACTGACTGTGCCTCCGAATTACGCAGCCACTTCTCCCTGCAAAGTGCACGCTCCCGCGCCGGGCCGCACGTCGCGCCGGACAAGCGGCGCCCCGCCGCGCGCCCCTACACACCTGCTTCGGCCGGGGTCCGTCTCTGGGCGTCTACCTGTTGCAGCGCTCGTAACCGCCACGACACTCCTGCAGCGGAGCCCCCCTAAATCCAACCACATCCAGGCCAGCAAGAGCCGCTCTCCCTGCAGCGGGAGAGCCCAAGGCAGCAACGCTCTTGCACCCAGGTGACTGCACGAGCTTCCTCTGAGCAGCCAGAAGTTGGCTCGCGTCTCCCCGGCCCAATGACACCCCGGGCACGGAGGGGCGGAGGAGGGGGCAGGGCCAGGGCGGGCAAAAAAGGGAGGGAGTGAAGGAGAGACAGAGGGAGGGCGAAAACCCGGAGGGGGAGTGGGCCAGCTGGAGGGCCGGCCCTTTTAAAAGCGGGTCACATGTCCAGATAAAGTTCAGGTTGCTAGCCCGCCCCCCTACGCCCTTCCCATTGGCCTGCAGAGAAGCAAGGCTCCACGCTGCACGGGCCAGACGGGCTTCTCATTGGACAATCAGCGTTGTCAGTCAGCAAGCGGGCGACATGACTGCTACAAACTTGCTGCGACACAGCCTGGACACAGCAGCTCCCTTAAAGTCGCAGCAGCGGTTGGCGCTTCGGATGCCCGGCAGCGGCTACACCAGGCTCCAGCCAGATGCTCCTCTCCGCCCCCTTTGCTCGGCCACCCCCAAACTTGCTCACGCCCACCTGGCCCACCTCCTGGCTGACCCCATCATTTCTGGAGAGATGTGAAAAGTGTGGTGACGCGGAAGAACTCGGTCTTTTTCGCAAGCAGTCAAGGTGTAGTCCCCTCACGCTCTCCACCTGCAGCGCCAGGTGAGCGGCAGCCCTGGCACCGGCGCCGCGCAGTGTCAGCGCGCAGGAGAGGGCTCCGGGTGGGCTTCACCGACCCCCAAGGTTCCTCTCCCTGCCCCTTTCCTCTGTCTCTGGAGTTACCTCTCAGCCGAGCAGCCACATCCTCCCCTGCCAGAGAGCAAGAGGATCAGATCACGTTCCCACTCCGATTTGAATTTCCTTGTTTTAACCATGCAGGAAAAGCTCTTTAAATACCTACCCACCCCCCCCAAAAAAAGCGCAGAGTCAAGAACTGCTGCTCTCCTTCCTTATAATTTTGTTGCTGTACTTACTACTTTAGTATTGGATTTTTCCATTAGTTCTATTTGAAAGAAAACTTACCGTCAAAGATTTTCACTTCTTTAAAATGGGGGCGGGGGTGCACATAATCGGGGGAAACATGCAAGAGAGGGGAAGGATCCAAATTGTTTTCGAAGTATCGAGTGTCTGCAAAAAGAAATTTCGGTTTTCCTCCAACCGCCCCCACCTCGACTCTCCTCCCTCCCACCCAAACGCTGCAGTTACTAAGCAGAAGGATGGGCTTCTTAACTTTCATTTCTAAGGACTTTTATGCACCGCGTATTAGGCTCCGTTTTAGGTTCCTGGCTGGCCCGGAGTCAGGGACAGTGACGTTGACGTACACACCTAAATCTAGTCCCCCGGCCCTGGGCGACCCGCAGCCCGGCGGCCGAAGCTGTGCAACCTCTCCCTGCACCTTTGCTCCGCACCCGCCAAAGCCGAAGAGGGGGACACCCCACGCCCAAATGCCCCTCCTCTCCTTACAATTAATTAAGCTTCGGGATTCTCGACCCCTAACAAGGAGACTCTAACTGTCAGCCGCTCCAGGTCGGAACTCCCCGGCAGCGACAGCGACAGTGGCTGCGCCTGCGAACTGGTGTCAGTCCCCGGCTCCGGTGCCCAGCAGTCCCTGCCGAGTGTCCCAACTTTCTCGTGGGGCCCGCCGTCACGCGCGCTCTCCTGACCAGGCGAGCAGTAGGGCATCGATCGCACCCCGGCCGAGGGCGGGCCGCGGCAGGAGCGAGGGGAGTCCCGGACCCAGCGCCCAGGGACAATAGGCGGCGACGACGGCTCAGCCTGTGCTGCCTAATTATTCATTATTAAAGGAACGGACGTGTCTCTTTTACTAAGTTTTTGCCTCCTTTGGGGAGGGCCGGTCTTGCCCTGGATCTCAGCTTCTTGCAAAATCTAGGTTAGAACCGTGCAGGGGTAGCCGCCACGACCAGTCGCCCGCCACCCAGCACCCCTGCCACGAGGCGGCCCGGCGAGCACCTCGCCTCCTGCCCGCAGCCCACCTCCACTCGCCACCCCGCGCCCTCTGCACGGACCCTGCCTTCCTCAGGGCCGCCCCCGCGCTCTCCGGGCCCCCTCCCGCCGCCTCCCGCCGCTGTCTACGCAAAGTAACTGTCGCTGCACTCACCTTTTCTAGGACATGGTGGGGAGGCTGGCGGGGGATGGGGGGAAGCAGCGAGACTCCCGCCGCCGCCGCCGCCGCCAGCAAGTCCAATATTAGCAGAACAGCGGTGAGGATGGAGAGGATGATAATCCCAGCAGTCGCCCTACTGACGGTGGGTAGAGCAATAGAGCAATGGTGTTGTTAACCTGCTAGAAACGGCGAGGCTGCGGCGCCAAATCGCGCATAGGGGGCCGCGGGCGCCCGCTCGCCCCCAGCAGCTGCGGTCAAGCTCAGGCAGGGCCCCGCTCCCCGGGCTGCTTGTCCGCCCAGCTTTTAAGACTGCAGCCTTCGCAGCCGGGAAGTCCGGCGGGACGATCCCGCGCAGGCTGCCCAGTGGCGCGGCTCTCCGCGCCCTCTCCCTAGGCCTGGGATGGCAGATGACAGCTCGGGCGGCAGCGTGTGTGTGTATGTGTGTGTGCTTGTGTGTGTGTCCGCGTGTGTGCGTATGAGGGGGCGGCCGAAGGGGAAGCCGCCTGTGCCGGGGCCCCCTCCCCGGGGTCACACCCTCACCGGCGGGGAGGAGGCAGCACAGCGTCCAGCCGCCCGCTCGTGGAAAAGGAGCTGGGGACGCCAGTGGCCGCCCGCTCACCCCAGCCACTGGCAGGAAGGAGGCCGAGGGAAAGGAACCTAAATGCACGCAGGTCCTCCCTGCCCCTCCCCACGGCTCCCCAAAGTCCGGCCCTGTCCTCGTGTCCCGGCCTCAGGTGCAGGTCCCACCCGCGCGAAAGGCGTGGGCTGGGGAGCACGCGCGGGGGGCGGAGGGAAAAGTTTCTTTTCCTCCTCCCTCTCTTCCTCTGCTGCCCACCCGCTGAGGCAGCTCTCTCCCCGCCAACCTGCTCGCCACACCTCTGCCCCACCCCCACCGTGGTGGGGGCACCGAGGAAGGACTGGGTGTCTGCGCGCGGGAGCGTAGGGGGACGGTGGGGAGGCTCGGCCGCCGCGGCCGGTCCCAGCGCTCTGACAGCGGCACAGACGCCGGCGGCCGCAGCTCCGCAGGGCTAGCAAGGAAGGGGCCGCGCGCCAGGCCCCCTCCCACCTTCGCTCGCCGAGCGCCGCGCGTCCCCGAGCCTCCCCGCGCGCCCCCGAGCCTCCCCGCGCGCCCTCGCGCCCTCGCGCCCGCCAGCCAAGCTGGGCCGACACCTACGTAGACGCGAAAGTGAAACGGGGGGCGAAGGAGCTGGTAGGGCGGCTGGCGGCGCGCGGGCACAGCGAGGGGGATGGAGGGGTGACCAGAGATCCCGGGATTCTCCTGCTCCCGCAGCTTCGCGGAGCCGCCCGCCCCCTCCTCGTTCCGGAGCACCAAAGACCCACGCCCCCGCCCCTCCGCCACACATACCTCCCCATGAGGGGATATGTGTGCATGTGTGAGTGCGCTGGTGCGCCTTCATGCGCACTCAGGTGTGTGCAGGATACACTTCAGCCTCAGACTCCCCCACCGCACCGTTACATACACCCTTAGCTGTAAGATGGGGGTGGGAGTGCATTGTGATTGGCAGTACCACTTACAGGATCCGCTGTAAATTATACCTCGAGAAACTGACCACACACACTCTTTTCCCGGTTGAACACTCCTGTTTCTACTGGTTCTGTTGGCCCCTTTCTTAGGAGTTCTTCCTCATTTTCTTCTTAAATAGCTGTGAAAGTTGCTAATCCTTTCCCAAACAAGACCATGTTAAACACGGAGCTGTCCTGTTAAAACAATCACTGCGTTGCTTCAACACATTCCCACTGTCCAAATACTGAGTTTCCCATTGCCTCCATCTCTCACGGTGTTGGCATTGCTCACTTCTTAGATGACTCTATGTGGCATTTTGGCCTCTGGCAACAATCTTTTGCCTCTGTTTCCTTATTTGTAAAACAAGTATGGCTTCTAGGTTTGTGAAGTTCTTAAAGTGTATCTTTTGTGAAATCAAGAAAATAATAGTTAAATACCATCATTTTCATAATTAACATATTAATATATATTCAATTAACTTTAAAAAGAACCTCCATTTAAAAGTGGACTGATGTCTGCAAAAACTAAATTTTGAGTTGCATAAAAAATAAGATGAATTTACATGGATAGATTGATTAAATGGACAGAGAGATGGATAGGTATGTGATAAAGCATATATAGTACAATAGTAATGGTAGAATTTAGGTTGTGGGTATCCAGGTATTCACTGAAAAATTCCTTCACTTTCTTGTATAATTGAAAATTTTCATAATCAACTGTTGGAGGAAAAGATTGCCCCTTAAGGTAACATATATATGTAAATTCTATTTACAAAATTGATAAATTAGATATTGATTATTGATGATTTACCATTAAAAGTCTTTACCTAGTTATTCCACCACTACTTTAATTTAATCAATAATTTCAATTACAAACAACTTGTCAGGGACTCAACTCTCATGTAAAGTGGGGTTATTGTAACTGAACTTAGATGATGTCTTCCTGTATTTCTTCTTGTCCACTTCACAAATAGCTATTCTCAAATTTTAATCTTTTCTGTCTTTAAAATAGTTTGGTATTACGAGTCTAAGATTGAGGTTTTTAAGCATACATACTCTTTTGAACGTCTTTCACATCACAAGAGCTTGAGGTGGGTCCTGATACCCATTCGTAGCAGATTCTTTTATACCTTCAGAGAGATGTTAGAGAATCCTGCAGTTATTAATAGGCAAGGCTTTATTTGTTTCTGAATATCTGAATATTTAGATATTTGCCCAAATGCTTGAACAATTAAATTTCCATTAGGTAATCCTCTCTTCTCTGTATTTTTCTCGGCTTTGCCTGCTGTTAAACGAGAGGTGGTCCTTACCACCCCGAAAGGACTACAGCTCTGGAATAAGATCCATGGCTCCCTTATCTAAATACAAGGGGACACTGGTTTTGTTTAGAACCGCCCCACAAGTGATGCCTCTGAGAGATTCCACCAAAGATGACATTGCAGGGTTTTCTGGCTGTTCAGAATACTTTTCATTCCAATGCCCGCTAACAAAGAGCCCTATCAAATTAAAGTGTATGCTTGACAATGTCATTGCTAGCTTGTTTTATTAAGTTGTCTCTTAACAAACTTTGTTCTTTTCATCCTTTTTAGAGAAGTATATGTTTTTCTTTGCAAAATGTTGGAAATTTGTTTTTAAGATGCAAAAGTACTAAAAAGGACCTTAACCTCATCTCCTGTACAGCTGCCAAATAGTCTTAAATCTTGAAGCAGCATAAGACATCTCCACTTCTGACAATTGTTCACCCTCACTTCACAGTCGCTGAACCTCAGGACACCTCCCTCCCCCATCCCATTAGTGTCAAACTCCCTGAGGTTTGCCAAGGTAAAATGCACGACTCAGCGTTTGCAATTTACATGTGTGACATTACATCCTCTATTATATAACTTCAGATACAAAGCCTAGTATCATCTAAGTTTGTGTTGGAAAAAAATCCTCCCTTGCTTTTTATTTCAGCTTTAGCAGAACCACTCCTTAGTTCCCTGTTCCTAATCCTATTTCTTCAACAGCTGACACTGGGATGGGGTGGGAGTGAGGGGTGGGGGGAGGAATGAAGTTGTTTAAACTGTAAAATCATAAGCCAAAAAAATAAATAAATTGAACATATTTTGAAATATGATAGGTATCTCTTCTTTATATCTTTATTTACTGACAAGAAAAGTAAAGACCATTAGCTAGCATATAATATAATCGTATTTAATAGTCTTTAAAAATTAAAGGCTAAGCATTTGGTCATAGTTAGCTGACATTAATAAGCCTAGCCATGCTGGCTTTTTTTTTTCCCCCCCTTTCTTTCTAAAAAGCTTGGCTTTTTTTTTTTTTTTTTCCCTGTCTCTTACCAGCTGTTGGAAAGAGCTGAGAAAGACAGGGAGCATCAGAGAGAGATAGGAGGGGGGTGTTGGAGAGAGAATATGAATAGAGGAATAGTATAAGATACAACTTCTTCTTTGTTTATTGCGAAACACACGTTACAGTTTATAAACACTGTAAGCAAATAAGAAATTGTGGACCAGAAGATAAACACAAAACATATCAGGGTTTTGTTAATTCTGAAAATAGCCCAAGTTCAATTTTCTAGACTTCTTGGAATATTTTTTATTAGCTTTGGTTATTCATTAATTTCTGTATTTGTTTACCTAACTATTTATTCATCTGTCTACTTTAATTCCATTTGTAGCCATTTTAAATAGAAAATATGCAAACCTAATACGTTTCTATGGCCAGACTTTGAGATGACAGCACACCAAACAGCATATGCATCACAATTAGTATGCCATATTATTAGAAGCAAATCAGATTTCATTGTGCCTACACTGATGTTCTAAATTTAGAAATAATGTACAGTAGTTGAAAAAGGGGGCGGGGTGGAGAAACTTACAGCAGTATATTTTAATAAAATAGAGACATTTTCAATTTCTCCTCTTTTTCTCATATATTCTTGGTTTAGTGCTGGAAATTCATCACCTTGAAATAACTGTGCTAATCTTGCATAAATAACTGCCTGGTTTGTGTGCTCGTTAGGATTAGGCATGGAGCTTGTTTCTCTGATATTATGCGCAGTAACAACCACAGAAAAGGGAAACAATCTAGTGGGTCAGGTGTGGAAAACCTAAGAGTCTCTACTGAACTGGATGAAAAGCTCGTTTGGAATTTCTCATTAGGACTTCGCAGCAGAGGTTATCTTTTCAGGAGTTGGCACTATATTTTTAGCAGCATTTTAACAGCTGTCAGTAACAACAATTTGATTAACACTATTTTTTCTTTTTTAGTCTAACAAAGATGATTTGCAAAGAAACAAAATGCTTCAGGGTTTAAATCTTTAGCTAGAAAAAAAATTTTAAAGATATTTTGTTGGGGTGTAAAAAATAGTGTATTGGAGGCAGGCAGTAAGATGTCCGCATAAAATGAGTCCAAGTGAGTTTTTAAACTTTAATTTTCTAATGCCTATGTACACATAAAAGAGATGATTTTATTTTTAAAAGCTGTGTTCAATGTCAGAATAAGAGGATGCACAGTGTATAATGTCGTATATTCACAGGTAGCTCAAAAATAGCCATGTGGGCATCTGAAGTGAATAAAATCTTTCCTCTAACATTAAAGTTTATAAAGGGAGGTTATCACATGACAGATATATGACACTAGGAACAGCAGACAGAAAAATGTAAGAAGCTTCATGACAGATGTCATCTTTATTCCTAAAGATAGAGGTAAATTTGCTCTGGGTAACGCATTACAAAGCAAACTATATCTCTGCAAGTGTCAAATTTCCCTTCCACCTGTAGTCTCCCCAAATTGAGTGATTTTCGTTCTAGAGGAAGTAGAGGTAATGATACATTGTTAAAGCTACCTCCAGCACCGTCTTATTCCGAGGTCCTCTGCCTCATTTTAAGAACCTAATCCAAGCTTTACCAGGAGCCCCGGGGGGCACAGTGTTTAAGCGTTCGGCTGCTAACCAAATAGTCGGCTGTTGGAACCCACCAGCACTGCTTGAGAGAAAGATGTGACAGTTTGCTTCCATAAAGATTACAGCCTTGGAAACCCTATGGGACAGGTCTACTATGTCCCACAGGGTCACTATGAGTAGGAATTGACTCCATGGCAATGGGTTTGGTTTGTTTTTTTAATCCAAGCTTTGAGTCTGTCCCAGCTAAAGTAGCTGAATATTTCCCATGTCATCTAGCTGGTATAGTGGGGGAGTTGATGCATTCTTATATAAAATTATATTTTTATTTTATTGCATTTATTTTATCTAATCCTTTTGGGAGCACGAATCTATTAGCTCTTTCAATACGAAGAGCCTTTGATAGCTTGATGGGACTTTTTTCAAAAGACAAGCAATTTTAGTAAAAATTGAAGTTAGATGTTTTTCTTCTTTCCTAGCACAAACCCCCTGCCAAGTGCAAATCTCTAAGTGTTGCTAGTTTTTCAGGGAGTATTGCATCGTTTTATTAATGTATCAATTTTTGACAGTAAATATCTACATGTAAAAATACTTTCTGCATGGAGAGTATGTGCCACGTCAATTAATGTTTAAACCACAGTCTATTTTGAAATACTTAGTGCTAATCATAGCTAGACTTTAATATTTTATGAAAACAAGTAGACATGTTTCCTTTTAACCTAGTTCATTATCAAAAAAAAAAAAAAAAACAAAAACACAACTGTTTAATGGCCTTCACGTGAATGTGGTGGAACCATGTCTTCTAAGTCTTCTAAATAGAGACTGAGCAGATTTAGATTGCTAATGCATGATGACAGTAGAGATTGCTTGCTTGTGTAAAGGACTAAATATGCACTTAAAGTCTTGGGGTTTTTTTAATAATGCATTTATAAATGTAAACTTTACTTTTTTTAATACAAAAATATGTTTTTACAATAATTACATATCTCACAGATGAAAATTTTCCAGAAAAATTAATTTTTATAACTATATTATTTCAACATGTACTATTACCCTATTCATTTAGAGAGCCCTGATGGCACAGTGGTTCAGAGCTTGGCTGCTAATTGAAAGGTTGGCTGTTCAAATCCACCAGCTGCTTCTTGGTAACCCTGTGGGGCAGTTCTACTCTGTCCTGTAGGGTCGCTATGAGTCGGAATCCACTTGACAACAACAGGTTTGGTTTGATATTCATTTATAAATTATGCAGTTTTAGTTTCCAATTTGAGTACCACATGAACTAGTATTTTGTTTGAAAATATAATCAGCCATTTTTAAATTACCTTTATTTATAATAAAAATATATATTATTGCTATAATTCAATGAAATTGCCAAGGAACAAAATGCAATGTCATGTATACTTAACTTTTTACTACTAAATGTTATTTTATGGTGCCATGAGATTATAATACTAGAGCACAGCTGATGGTACATTAACAAACAATGGACCCAGTAGCTAAAACAAGATAATCAGAGCAATTACACTCACTGAGAAATTCAAGCAACACTAAGTTTTGCAGAAAATTCAAAAAGCACAAGGTGCAAGAAGGAGTCCCAATGTCCAGTCTCCTTAATGAAAAGTCTAAGTAGAGACTTTCAGCCTAGAGCTGTATTTTCACCACCCCTTTCCACAGGATAGGGAACCTTGGTTGCTCAGTGGTTAACAGCCCAGCTGCTAACTGAAAAGTCAGTGATTCTAACCCACCAGACTTTACTCAGGATAGAGATGTGGCAGTCTGCTTCTGTAAAGATTAAAGCCTTGGAAACCATATGGGGCAGTTCTATTCTGTCCTATAGGGACGCTATGAGTCGGAATTGACTCAATGGCAATGAGTTTGGTTTTCCTTTTTCACAGGACCAAGGAAGCCCTGAGTGACATAAATGCTTCAGTGTGTAGCTGCTAACTGAAAGGTTGGTTGTGTGAAGCCACCCAGATGTACCTTGGAAGAAAGGCCTGGCGATCTGCCTCCAAAAAGTCACAGATATGAAAACCCTGTGAAGAAGTTCTACTCTGACACACATGGGGTCACCATGATTCTGAATCAGCTAGACAGCAACTGTTTTTATTTTTTATTTTTTCTGGTTTCACAAGACCAGCAAGGCAAACAGTAAAGTGGAGTCAGCTTGCAAGGGCTTTGATCCTGGCTCTATCACCTACTAACCTTATGAGCCAGGACACATTAATCTTTCTAAACTAAGATTGTCATTTGTAAAATGAGGTTATTGATGCCACTACAGGATACACACTAAAACAGTACCAGATACACACTAAAACAGTACCTGGATCTTGTAAGTTTTCTAAAAAAAGTGGTAGCTATCTACCTTCAGATGTTAGCCATAGAAACTCAAGATTGAGTTTCTCTGGGAAAGACTTCCTTTGAGGATCGGAGTAAAGACCATGCTGCCAACTCAAAGGATTTTTGAGATTCAGAGCTTTGGCTGGAGTTCTCAAACGCTTCATACTTCTAAGAATTCTCTTCCCTAGAACAGTGATTGTGAAACTTATGCAGGCATTAGAGTCACCTGGTAGTGGTGGCTGTTGTGTGCTCTCAACTCATGGTGACCCCATGTGACAGAGTACAACTGCTCCATAGGGTTTTTAGGCTGTAATCTTGGCAGAACCAAATCTCCAGGTCTTTCACCAGCAGAGAAGCTGGGTAGGTGCCAACTGCCAACCTCTCAGGTAGCAGCCCAAGCCTTAACCATTTTGCCACCAGGGTTCCTTAGAGTCACCTGGAGGGTATGCTAAAGCAGAACGCTAGCCCCAACCCCTAGAATCTCTCATTCAATAGGTCTGGAGTTGGGTGCAAAAATTTGCATTTCTATCAAGTTCCCCAGTTGATGTTGATGCTGCTGATCTAATTACCACACTTTGAGAACCACTGCTCCAGAGCAAGGAGCCCTGGTGGCACCTTGTTAGGGATTGGGCTGCTAACAAAAAGATCAGCAGTTTGAAGCTACCAGCTTCGAGAGAAAGATGGGCCAATCTGCTTATGTAAGGATTGGTGTTGTTGTTAGGTGCCATCAGGTCGATTCCAACTCATAACGACCTTGTGTACAACAGAATAAAATGCTGCCTGGTCCTACACCATCCTCACAATCATTACTCTGCTTGAGCCCAGTGTTGCAGCCACTGTGGCAATCCATTTCGTTGAGGGTCTTCTTCTTTTTCACTGACCCTCCACTTTACCACGGATGATGTCCTTCTGCAGGGACTGGTCCCTTGTGATAACATGTCCAAAGTATGTGAGACGAAGTCTCACCATCCTCACTTCTAAGGAGCATTCTGGCTGTACTTCTTCCAAGACACATTTGTTCATTCTTCTGGCAATGATGGTATATTCAATATTCTTCAACAACGGCATCATTGAAAGGCATCAATTCTTTTGTCTTCCTTATTCATTGTCCAGCTCTCGCATGTATATAAGGCAACTGAAAATACCATGGATTGGGTCAGGTGTGCCTGAGTCCTCAAAGTGACATCTTTGCTTTTCAACACTTTAAAGAGGTCTTTTGCAGCAGATTTGCCCAGTGCAATAAACATCCTTTGATTTCTTGACTGCTACTTCCTTGAGTGTTGATTTTAGATCCAAGTGAAATGAAAGCCTTGAAAACTTCAATATTATCTCCATTTATCAAGATGTTGCTTTTTGGTCTGGTTGTGAGGATTTTTTACTTCTTTATGTTGAGGTGTAATCCATACTGATAAAGTTTGAACTTTATCAGTAAATGCTTCAACTCCTTTTCACTTTCAACAAGCAAGGTTGTATCATCTGCATATCACAGGATGTTAATGGGTTTTCCTCCAGTCCTGATTCCGTGTTCTTCTTCATATAGTCTGGCTTCTAGGATTATTTGCTAAGAGTATAGATTAAACAAGTATAGTGAAAGGATGCAACCCTGATGCACACTTTTCCTGATTTTAAACCATGCAGTATCTCCTTGTTATGTATGAATGACTGCCTCTTGGTCTATGTACAGGTTCCACATGAGCAAAATTAACAGTTCTGGAATTCCCATTCTTTGCAATGTTGTCCATAATTTCCTATGATCCACACAGTCGAATGCCTTTGTATAGTCAATAAAACATAGGTAAACATCTTTCTGATATTTTCTGCTTTCAGCCAGGATCCGTCTGACAAAAGCAATGATATCCTTTGTTCCACATCCTCTTCTGAACCCAGCTTGAATTTCTGACAGTTCCCTGTCATTGATATTGTTCAATAATTTCCACATTCTGTTGGATCACCTTTCTTTGGAATGGGCACAAATATGGATCTCATGCAGTCAGTTGGCCAGGTAGCTGTCTTCCAAATTTCTTCACATAGACAAGTCAGCACTTACAGCATTGCATTCATTTGCTGAAACATCTCAGTTAATATTCTGTCAATTCCTGGAGCTTTGTTTTTTGCCAATACCTCCGGTACAGCTTGGACTTCTTTCTTCAATACCATTGGTTCTCATCATATAATACTTCCTGAAATGGTTGACTATCAACCACATCTTTTGGGTACATTGACTCTGTGTCTTCTTTTGATGCTCTTCCATCTTCTTTTGATGCTTCTTGTTTTGTTCAATATTTTGCCCATAGAATCCTCCAATATTGCAACTCAAGGCTTGAATTTTTTCTCCAGTTCTTTCAGCTTGAGAAATGCCAAGAGTTTTCTTCTGTTTTGGTTTTCTAACTCCAGGTCTTTGTACATTTCATTGTAATACTTAACTTTGTCTTCCTTTGAGCTGCCCTTTGAAATCTTCTGTTCACCTCTTTTACTTCATCATTTCTTCCTTTTGCTTTAACTACTCTAGGTTCAAGAGCAAGTTCCAGAGTCTCTTCTGACATCTATTTTAGTCTTTTCTTTCTTTTGTTTTTTTTTTTTTTTATGACCTTTTCCTTTCTTCATGTATGATGTCCTTGATGTCATCCCACAACCAGTCTGATCTTTGGTCATTAGTGTTCAATGTGTCAAATCTATTCTTGAGATGGTCTCTCAATTCAGGTGGCATATACTCAATGTTGTACTTTGGCTCTCGTAGATTTGTTTTAATTTTCTTCAGCTTCAACTTGAACTTGCATATGAGCAATTGATGGCCTGTTCCACAGTCGGCACCTGGCCTTATTCTGACTGATGATATTGTGCTTCTCCATCATCTCTTTCCACAGATGTATTTGATTTGACTCCTGTGTATTCCATCCAGTGAGGTCTGCATGTACAGTCACCATTTATATTGTTGAAAAAAGGTATTTCCAGTGAATAGGTCATTGGTCTTGCAAATTCTATCATGTGATATCAATCGTGGTTTCTATCACCAAGGTCCTATTTTCCAACTAGTGATTCTTCTTCTTTGTCTCCAACTTTCCCATTGCAGTCACCAGTAATTATCAATGCATCTTGATTGCATGTTTGGTTTTTCAAACTGCAGAAGTTGGTAAAAATCTTCAATTTCTTCATGCTTGGCATTAGTGGCTGATGAGTAAATTTGAATAATAGTCATAGTAACTGGTCTTCCTTGTAGGTGTATGGATGTTATCCTATCACTGACAGCATTGTACTCCAGGTTAGATCTTGAAATGTTCTTTCTGATGATGAATGTGACCCCATTCCTCTTCAATTTGTCATTCCAGTTATAGTAGACTATGTGATTGTCCGATTCAAAATGGCCAATACCAGTCCACTTCAGCTCACTAATACCTAGGATATTGATCTTTATGTCATCGCATTACAGGCGTACCTCTTAGATATTGGGAATCCAGTTCCAGACCACTGCAATAAAGCGAATATGACAGTAAAAGGAGTCACATGCATTTTTTTGGTTTATTGGTGCATATAAAAGTTAGGTTTACACTATACTGTAGTCTATTAAGTGTACAATAGCATTATGCCTACAAAAACAATGTACATACCTTAATTAAAAAATACTTTCTTACTAAAAAAATGCTAACCATCATCTGAGCCTTTAGCAAGTCGTAATCATTTTGCTGGTGGAAGGTCTTGTCTTGATGTTGATGGCTGCTGACTGATCAGGGTCATGGTTGCTGAAGAATGAGATGACTGTGGCAATTTCATAAAATAAGACAACAATGAAGTTTGCCACATTGATTAACTCTTCCTTTCATGAAAGATTTCTCTGTAGCATACCTTGCTGTTTGATAGCATTTTACCTACCATAGAACATCTTTCAAATTTGGAGTCAATCCTCTCAAACCCTGCTGCTCTTTATCAACTAAGTTAATATAATATTCTAAATTTTTTGTTGTCAATTCAACAATGTTCAAAGCACCTTCACTAGGAGTAGATTCAGTCTCAAGAAACCGCTTTCTTTGCTCATTCATAAGAAGCAACTCCTCATCCATTAAAATTTTATGTTGACATTGGAACAATTCGGTCACATCTTCAGGCTCCACTTCTAGTTATGGTTCTCTTGTTATTTCCACCACATCTGCAGTTAATTCCTCCACTGAAATCTTGAACCCCTCAAAATCATCCATGAGAGTTGGAATCAACTTCTTCCAAACTGCTGTTAGTGTTGATACTTCGACTTCCTCCCATGAATAATGAATGTTCTTAATGGCATCTTGAATGGTGAATACTTTCCAGAAGGTTTTCAATTTCCATCAGAGGAATTACTATCTATGGCAGCTTATGAAATGTGTTTTTTAAATAATAAGACTTGAAAGATAATACTACTCCTTGATTCATGGTCTGCAGAATGGATGTTGTGTTAGCAGGCATGAAAACAACATTAATGTCCATATACATCTCCATCAGAGCTCTTGGGTTGACCAGGCACATTGTCAATGAGCAGTAATATTTTGAAAGGAATCTTTTTTTTCTGAGCATAGGTCTCAACAGTGGGCTTAAAATATTCAGTAAACCATTTTGTAAAAAGATGTGCTGTCATCCAGGCTTTGTTGTTCCAATTATAGAGCACAGGCAGAGTAGATTTAGCATAACTTTTTTTTAAAATTTTTTTATTGTACTTTAAATGAAGGTTTACAGAACAAATAGTTTCTCATTAAACAGTCACTACACATATCATTTTATGACATTGGTTAACAACCCCACGACAGGTCAACACTCTCCCTTCTCGACCTTGGAGGACCTTTTTTTCGGTGAAAATATACATAGCCAAAGTTACACCATTTCAAAAGTTTCTACATGTACAACTTAGTGACATTGATTACATTCTTCCAGTTGTGCTGCTATTCTCACTATCCTTTTCAGATTATTCCATCACCATTATCTTCAACTTACTGCCCCCTAGGCTTCCCATCAAACCCTTTGAGTTGCTGTTGTCAATTTTATCTCACATAGATAATTCTTTTTTTTTTTTTTGTACCTTAGATGAAGGTTTTCAGAACAAATAATTTCTCATTAAACAGTTAGTACACATATTGCCCTATAACAATGGTTAACAACCCCATGACATATCAACACTGTCCCTTCTCAACCTTGGGTTCCCTATCACCAGCTTTTCTATCCCCTTCTGCCTTCTAGTCCTTGTCCCTGGACTGCTGTGCCTCATTAGTCCTGTTTTGTTTTATGAGACTGTCCAATCCCTGGCTGAACGGTGAACTTCGGGAGTGACTTCAAACTGAGCTAAAAGGGCATCCAAGGGCCATACTCTCAGGGTTTCTCCAGTCTGTCAGGCCTTTCTTTTGTGAGTTAGAATTTTGTTCTACATCCTTTTCCATCTCTGTCCAGGACCCAGGACCTTTGTGGTTAACGTTCTTTGTGATCCCAGTCAGAGAAGTCAGTGGTGATAACCGGGCACCATCTAGCTGTACTGGACTCAGTCTGGTGGAGGCTGTGGTAGCTGTGGTCCATTAGTCCTTTGGACTAATCTTTTCCTTGTTATCTTGTTCTTTTCATTCTCCCTCGCTCCCAAAGGGGTGAGACCTATGGAATATCTTGGGTGCTCACAGGCTTTTAAGACCCCAGACGCTACTAACCGAGGTAGAATGTAGAACATTGTCTTTATAAACTGTGTTATGCCAATTCAGCTAGATGTTCCCCAAGACCATGGTCCCCACAGCCCTCCACCCAGCAATTCAGTCTCTCAGGGAGTTTGGAAGTGTCTATGGAGCTTCCATGACCTTTCCTTGTACAAGTTGTGCTGGCTTCCCCAGTGTTGTGTACTGTCGTACCCTTTAGCAAAGTTACCACTTATCTATTGTCTGTTTAGTCCCCCCCACCCCTCCCCTCCCTTGTAATCAACAAAGATTGTTCCTTTTGTGTGTAAACTTTTACATGAGTTTTACAGTAGAGGTCTCATACAATATTTGCCCTTTTGTGATTGAGTTATTTCACTCAGCATAATGTCCTCCAGTTTCATCCATGTTATGAGATGCTTCACAGATTCATCATTGTTCTTTATCCTTGTGTAGTACTCCATGGTGTGTATGTACCATAGTTTGTTTATCCATTCATCTGTTGATGGTTGTTTCTGTCTTTTAGCTATTGTGAACAATGTTGCCATGAACATGCATGTCTATTCGTGTGACGCTAGGAGTGGGATTGCATTTTGTAGTGCTTTTTTTTTTTTTTTTTTTTTTGTGGTGCTGACATTTTCTTTGTTCCTCTTACTCTCCTGTGCTGAGTTTCTTTTGTGTGTTTTTTTTTTCATTTCTTCTGTTTTTGTAGGTTTTGTTTTTACTGAGAGTTTATGTTTTTCTTCTTTATTTTGATGAGTAGGTTTGTTAACTTGCTTTGTGGTTACCTTGGAATTTACCCTTATCTTCGTAGATTTGAACCAGTCTATTATTACTTGGTATTGCCTTGCCTTTCTCTCCATTAGAAGGTTCTATACCTACACTGTTTATTCCCTCTTTTATTGTTCTGATGCTGTTGTCATTTACAGATTAACCTCGCTGTTTCCCTATTGTAATTCTTTTGGTTTTGCATAGTCCTTAAGAGTTCATTTCCTAGGTTGGTATCTGGCTAGTACAATCCTGTGTCCTATATTCAGCCTGTGGTCGGATGTTGTTTGTTCTCAGATTGAAGGACTCCCTTTAATAAGTCTTGTAAGTTTGGTTTGGTTTTTACATAGTCCCTTAATTTCTGTTTATCTGGAAATGACCTAATTTCACAATCATATTTGAATGAGAGTTTTGCAGGATATATTTTTCTCGGCTGGTAATTTTTTTCTTTCAAGGTTTTATATATGTAATCCCATTGCCTTCCTGCCTGTATGCTTTCTGCCAAATAATCTGAGCTTAGTCTAATTCTTTCTCCTCTGTATGTGACTTTTTGTTTTCCTTGAGCTGCTCTCAGGATTCTTTGTTTGTCTTTGGTTTTAGCGAGTGTGATTATTTATGCCTTGGTGATTTTCTTTTGGGGTCTATCATAGGATAGATGGGGTTCGTTGAGCTTCCTGGATGGTCAGCTTTTCATCTTTCATGATATTGGGGAAGTTTTCTGTCAGCGATTCTTCAATGATCCTCTCTGTGTTTTCTGTTTTCTCCTGTTTTGGAATTCCAATCACTCGAAGATTTTAATTTTTGATTGTATCCCACATAATTCTCAGTGTTTCTTCATTTTTCTTTGTTCTTTTTTCTGATTTTTCCTCAAATAGAGTTGTATCCAAGTGTTTCTCTTCAATTTCGCTGATCCTATCTTCCATCATTTCAAACCTGCTCCTCAGCCCTTCTATGACACTGTCCATTTCTGAAATCTTGTTGTTTATCTTTTGGATTTCTAATTGTTGTTTTTTTATGTTTTCTAGTTGTGAATTTATTTTGGTATTTTGTTCCTGTATTATTTTCTTGAATTCTTCTATTTTTTTCTCTGTATTTTCCATGAATTTGTCTGCCTTTTCCATGAATTTGTCTATTTTTTCCTCATTTTTATCTGCTTTTTGCTTAAACTCTTGGATAATTCTGAATATTAGAGTTCTGAATTCCCCATCAGTTAGTTCTAGTGCCTTTTCTTCTACTGGAAAGTCATCTGGTGATTTATCTTGGATGCCTACTGGAAACATCCTGTCCTATTTTGCTAAATGTTTTGATCCTGTCTGCTTCTTCGGGGCATTCAGTGGTTATTTTCCTCCTGTCTTGACTGTAGATTTGTTTGTTTCATCCTGCTTTTTTGTTTTATTTGGTGAGTAGGTGGGCTATGTGTTCTCTGTTGTTTGCTCGTCTGTGGGCATGATACTTTTCACCTCCTTCTCCAATGGGCAGGTTCAGTCACTCAGGTATGGTACAGCAGGGCAGGTCCAGCTGAATGGGAGTTGCTAGGATGGGTTGTTTGTGGCACATACCATGGCTGACAGTGTGGAGCAGGAATCAGGGCAGGGCAGGTTCCAGTAGGCCGTGCCTGTGCTGCTTGGGAGTGTGATGTTCAGCACATGGTGCAGATAGGCAGGAAGGAGAGGGTAGGTTGTGATGTGTGGCGCTAAGATGGGTATGGGAAATATGAGAGAGAGGAGAGAGGAAAGGAAGCCAAAAACATACACACAAACAAAAAAGAGTGCTAGGGGAGCTTGCTATTTGAGTGGAGAAATGAGAGACTGAGAAATGAGGAAAAACAAAAAAGAAAAAGGGCAAAAGAAAAAAATGAATAAATTGAGAAACGAAATGAAGAAAGACAAAAAGGAATAAGAGAAAGAAGAAAGCAAAACAAAGAAACAGGAGAAAAACAAAAACAAACCAAAAAAAAGAAAAAAGAAAGGCCCCAAGGGATGGCCCTGTGCATATGTGCAGACTAAGGGAGCTGCTTCCAAGCCGCGTGGTACTGCCTGGCTAGTTGGGGCTCCCAAGCTGAGAAAAGAAAAAGAAAACAAACAAACAAATCAAAGCAGAACTAATCAGAGCAAAGAGATAAAAAAGCCCCAGGGGTCCTATCAGCATGGCAGCACGGGCAGGGAAGCAGTTTCACAATCAAGCGGTGTTTCACAGCCTTTCAGGAAGAAGCAAAGATGGCGCATGGAGTCAGGTATTTGAGAGAACGGAGGGAGAGGTGGTGAGAGGTAAGGAAGAAATCTAAAGAAGCAGAAAAAAGCAACACCAGCAGCCAACAAAAGGCACTCAGGGAGCCAGCCTTTGCGGGCGGGTGGAATCCAAGCGTCACCGGGGTGCTTCCTGTCCAAGAGACTGTGGCTGCAGGAAGCAGAGGAGGCTAAGTGGGAGTGAAGAAGGGTGGGGTGTGGGAAAGCCTATATCACTGGTTACTGGTTGTCTGTCTCCTGCTGGAAGCTCCGTGAAGCTGCTTTCTTGTGCCTTCTGTTCGCAGACCTCTGACAGGAGTCCAAGATGGTGGATCTGTGCTGTGGTAGCTGATAGGGGACCTCTGCATGTATCTGTCCTCACTCTGTTCCCGGTCAGTTTCTTATTCCATTTGGTGCTTGGCTGAGTTCTTTATCTCTTCATTTTATGCTTAGGCTTTCAGGATTGATGTGTGACTCTGTTTGACTTAGTTTTTCTGATCTTTGCTGTGGAGGGATGGCGTGGTGCTTCTGACTATAGCGCCATGTTGCCCGGAAGATTTAGCATAATTCTTAATGACTCTAGGATTTTTGCAATGGTAAATGAGCATTGGCTTCAATTTAAAGTCACCAGCTGCATTAGCCCCTAACAAGAGAGCCAGCCTATCCTTTGAAGCTTTAAAGCCAGGCATTGACTTATCCTATCTATGAAAGTCCTAGATGGCATCTTCTTCCAATATAAGGCTATTTCATCTACATAGAAAATCTGTTGTTTAGTGTAGCCACCTTCATGAGTTAGCTAAATCTTCTGGGTAACTTGCTGCAGCTTCTACATCAGTGCTTGCTGCGTCACTTTGCACTTTTACGTTATGGAGATAGCTTCTTTCCTTAAACCTCATGAACCAACCTCTGCTAGCTTCAAACTTTTCTTTGCAGCTTCCTCACCTCTCTCAGCCTTCATAGAATTGGAAAGAGTTAGGGCCTTGCTCTGGATTAGGCTTTGACTTAAGGGAATGTTGTGCCAGACCACTGAAACTTTCTCCATATCAGCTATAATGCTGTTTCACTTTCTTATCACTTGTGTGTTCACTGGAGTAGCACTTTTAGATTCTTTCAGGAACTTTTTCTTTGCATTCACAACTTGGCTAACTGTTTGGCGCAAGGGGCATAGCTTTTGGCCTATCTTGACTTTCAACACACCTTCATCGCTAATCATTTCTAGGTTTTGATTTAAAGTGAGAGACATGTGACTCTCCTTTAGGTTGAACACTTAGGGGCCACTGTAGGGTTATTAATTGGCCTAATTTCAGTATCGTCATGTCTCAGGGAATAGGGAGGCCCCAGGAGAGGGAGAGAAACTGGGAATAGCCGGTCGGTGGAGCAGTCAGAACACACACAACCCTCATCAGTTAAGTTTGCTGTCTTACATGTGCGCAGTTCATGGCACCCCAAAACAATTACAATAGTAACATCAGAGATCACTGATCAAAGATCACCATAACAGATACAATGATAAGGAAAATGTTTGAAATATTGCAAGAATTACCAAAATGTGACACAGAGACATGAAGTAAACACATGTTGTTGGAAAAAATGGCACTGATAGTCTTGCTCAATGCAGGGTTGCCACAAACCTTCAATTTGTGAAAAACGCAATATCTGCGAAGCGCAATAAACTGAAGTGCAATAAAACTAGGTATGCCTATGCAACAAACTGACAGACAAGTGGTGGCCATAAGGACTACAGCTTTGGAAACCTTATGAGGGCACTTCTACTTTGTCCTATAGGGTCACTATGAGTAGGAATTGACTCGACCGGCAACAGGTTTTTGGTTTTGGCCCTAGAGTATAGCAAATGTAACAATTGCCCTCAGGCTACTCACTTTATAGAGTTTAAGTTATTACTAGAAACTACCGCTGGGATGGGGAGGGGAAAGTATGAGAAGCAGGAAATAGGGGATGGAAGAAAGAAGGTGTCATGTAGTGATAAATCATTGGAATACCTATAATAGGGTTGGCTAATTTGTGTCAAGGACTTCCTTCTTTCTTGCAGTACACAGCTCTTAGACTGTATGTTGACTGTTCATGACCTGTTGATTCTTCCCATGTATTGGTATTTGGGAAGTCCTTTACCAAGCTCATTCAGGCTCTTAAAGAACCTATTAACTTATTGTATTATCTTAAGGCACTAACTTTGATTTATTTTTGGGAGATGAAAATTGATAGACATATTCCTTCAATTATCTTTGCATGTATTCACTGTGGTCAAGCCCAGATCACATTTTCTCCTTCTATCCTGAGTGTGTCATGAAGAATAGCTCATGATTTTTGAAATAGATTTTAACTGATGACACTTAATTTTCAGCTTTCCTCTAGTCAAAAGGGAAGATTAGATCAGTTGGATATGATGAGCTTTTGACAAAGCCATAGTGACCACTCCTAGTTATTGACCAATTATTGTGTGAGAGGATTCCCAATATTGTCCCCAGGTAGCCAAGCTTACTGTTGTTGTTGTTTTTTTAAATTGTGCTTTAAGTGAAAGTTTACAGTTCAAGTCAGTACAGCACACTCCTCCTTTCCACCCTGGATTTCCCGTGTCCATTCAACCAGCTCCTGTCCTTTTTGCCTTCTCATCTCGCCTCCAGACAGGAGCTGCCCATTTAGTTTCATGTATCTACTTGAGCTAAGAAGCACTCTCTTCATTTTATGTCCTGTAACTAGTCTACTCTTTGTCTAAAGAGTTGGCTTCGGGAATGGTTTCAGTTCTTGGCTAACAGAGAATTCAGGGGCCATCTTTCGGGGTCCCTACAGTCTCAGTCAGACCATTAAGTCTGGTCTTTTTACTAGAATTTGAGTTCTGCACCTCACGTTTCTTCTGCTCCATCAGGGACTCACTGTTCTGTTCCCTGTCAGGGTGGTCATTCATGGTAGCCAGGTACCATCTAGTTCTTCTGGTCTCAGACTGATGGAGTCTCTGGTTATGTGGTCCTTTCTGTCTCTTGGGCTAATATTTTCCTTGTGTCTTTGGTGTTCTTCATTCTCCTTTGCTCCAGGTAGGTTGGGACAAATTGATGTATCTTAGATGGACGCTCATTAGCTTTTAAGACCCCAGACGCCACTCACCAAAGTAGGATGCAGAACATTTTCTTAATAAACTTTGTTACAGCAATTGGCCTAGATGTCCCCTGAAACCATAGTCCCCAGACCCCCAGCCCTGCTACTCTGTCCCTCAAAGTGTTTAGTTGTATTCAGGAAACTTCTTAGCTTTTGGTTTAGTCCAGTTGTGCCGACTTCCCCGTAGTGTGTGTTGTCCTTCCCTTCACCTAAGATAATTCTTATCTAATATCTAGTTAGTGACTACCTCTCTTCCTCCCTACTCACCCTCCTAACCATCAAAGAATGTTTTCTTCTGTGTTTAAACCATTTCTTGAGTTCTTATAATAGTGATCTCATACAATATTTGTCCTTTTATGACTGATTAATTTCACTCAGCATAAAGCCTTCCAGATTCATCCATGTTGTGAGATGTTTTGCAGATGCATCATTGTTCTTTATTGTTGCATATTATTCCATTGTGTGAATATACCATAATTTGTTTATCCATTCATCCATTATTGGGCACCTAGGTTGTTTCCATCTTTTTGCTGTAGTGAACAGTGTTGCAATGAACATGGGTGTGCATGTATCTATTCGTGTGATGGCTCTTATTTCTCTAGAATATATTCCAAGGAGTGGGATTGCTGGATCGTATGGTACTTCTGTTTCTAATTTTTTAAGGGAGCGCCAAATCGATTTCCAAAGTGGTTGTACCATTTTACATTCCCACCAACAGCGTATAAGTGTTCCCATCTCTCCACAACCTCTCAACATTTATTATTTTGTGTTTTTTGGATTAATGCTAACCTTGTTGGGGTGAGATGGTATCTCATTGTAGTTTTGATTTGCATTTCTCTAATGGCTAATGATCATGAGCATTTATTCATGTATTGGTTAGCAGCCTGAATGTCTTCTTTGGTGAAGTGCCTGTTCGTATCCTTTGCCGTATTTTAATCAGGTTATTTGTCTTTTGTTGTTGAGGTTTTGCAGTATCTTATAGATTTTAGAGATTAGATGCTGATCAGATTTGTCATAACTAAAATTTTTTTCTCAGCCTATAGCTTGTCTTTTCACTCTTTTGGTGAAGTCTTTTGATGAGCATAAGTGTTTGATTTTTAGGAGCTTCCAATTTATCTAGTTTCTCTTCTGGTGTTTGTGCATTGGTAGTAAAGTTTAATATTCTGTGTATGCCATGTGTTAGGACTCCTAGACTTGTCCCTATTTTTTCTTCTATGATCTTTATCATTTTCGATTTTATGTTTAGGTCTTTGATCCATTATTTATTTATTTATTTATTTTTTATCGTACTTCAGGTGAAGGCTTACAGAACAAATAGTTTCTCATCAAACAGTAGTACACATGTTGTTTTATGACATTGGTTAACAACCCTACAACATATCAACCCTCTAACTTCTCAACCTTTTTTTTTTGGTGAAAATACACCATTTCAAAAATGTCTACATGCACAGTTCAGTGACATTGACTACACTCTTCCAATTGTGCTGCTATTCTCACTTAAGATGAAGACTTACAAAACAAAATAGTTTCTCATTTAACAGTTACTACAAATGTTGCCCTATGACAATGGTTAACAATCTCACAACACATCAGCAATATCCTTACTCAATCTTGGGTTCCCTATCACCAACTTCCTTGTCCCCTTCTGCCTTCTGGCCCTTGTCACTGGACTCCTGTACCTCGTTAGTCTCATTTGGTTTTACGGGGCTGTCCACTCCGAGGCTGAACAGTGAACCTCAGAGATAAGTTCACCACTGAGCTAAAATGGTATCTGGGGGCCATACTCTTGGGTTTCTCCAGTCTCCTTTAGACCAGTAAATCTGATCTTTTTTTGTGTGAGTTAGAATTATGTTCTACATCCTTCTCCAGCTCTGTCCAGAACCCTCTGTTGTGATCCTGGTCAGAGCAGTCAGTGGTGGTAGCCAGGCACCGTCTAGCTATACTGGACTCAGTCCAGTGGAGGCCTTGGTAGCTGTGGGCCATTAGTCCTTTGGACTGATCTTTTCCTTGTATCCTGTTCTCTTCATTCTCCCTTGCTCCCGAAGGGATGAGACCAGTGGAGTATCTTAGATGGCCGCTTACAGGCTTTTAAGACCCCAGACACTACTCACCACGGTAGAATGTAGAACATTGTCTTTATAAGCTGTGTCATACCAATTGAACTAGATGTTCCCCAAGACCATGGTCCCCACAGCCCTCCACCCAGCAATTCACTCCCTCAAGGAGTTTGGATGTGTCTATGGGCTTTCGTGACCTTTCCTTGTACAAGTTATGCTAGTTTCCCCTGTATTGTGTACCGTCTCACCCTTCACCCAAGATACCACTTACCTATTGCCTATTTAGTATTTTCCCCCCACCTCTCCCATACCTGGTAACCAACAAAGATTGTTATATTTTGTGTGTGAACTGTTTCATGAGTTTTTACAGTAGCGGTCTCATACAATATTTGTCCTTTTGTGATTGACTTATTTCACTCAGCATAATGTCCTCCAGTTTCATCCATGTTATGAGATGCTTCACAGATTCATTGTTGTTCTTTCTCGTAGCATAGTACTCCATTGTGTGTATGTACCATAGTTTGTTTATCCATTCATCAGTTGATGGGCATCTAGGTTGTTTCCATCGTTTTGCTATTGTGAACAATGCTGCCATGAACATAGGTGTGCATATGTCTATTCGAGTGATGACTCTTATTTCTCTAAGATATATTTGTAGGAGTGGGATTGCTGGATTGAATGGTATGCCTTTTTCTAGCTTTCTGAGAAAGCACCATATCATTTCCCCAAATGGTTTTATCATTTTGCATTCCCACCAGCAGTGCATAAGAGTTCCGACTTCCCCGCAGCCCCTCTGACATTTGTTATTTCCAGTGTTTTTCATTCGTGACAGTAATGACAGGGTGAGATGGTATCTTATTGTGGTTTTAATTTGCATTTCTATAATGTCTGTTGGCCATTTGAATGTCTTTGGTGAAGTGTCTGTTCATTTCCTTTGCCCATTTTTTAAAAGGATTATTTGTCTTTTTGTTGTAGAGGTGTTGGATTTTCTTCTAGATTATGGAGATTAGACCTTTGTCTGACTTGTACTCTCCAAAAACTTTTTCCCAGTCTGTAGGTTCTCTTTTTACTCTTTTGGTGAAGTGTTTTGAAGAGCATAGGTGTTTGATGTTTAGAAGATCCCAGTTATCTAGCTTATCTATTGGGATTTGTGCGTTGGTTGTTATGGTTTGTATCCTGTTAATGCCATGTATTAAGGCCTGAAGTGTTGGTCCTATTTTTTCTTCTATGAACTTTATAGTTTTAGGCTTCATATTCAGGTCTTTGATCCATGTTGAAGTAGATTTTGTATACAGCATGAGGTATGGGTCCTGTTTCATTTTTTTGCGGATGGATATCCAGTTTTGCCAGCACCGTTTGTTAAAAAGACTGTCTTTTCCCCATTTGATGGACTTTGGGCCCTTGTCGAAGATCAGGTGACCGTTAGGTGGATGGATTTACATCTGGGTTCTCAATTCTGTTCCATTGGTTAATGTATCTGTCGTTGTACCAGTACCAGGCTGTTTTGACTACTGTAGCTGTATAGTAGGTTCTGAAATCAAGTAGTGTGAGTCCTTCAACTTTCTTCTTCTTCTTCAGTAGTGCTTTACTTATTCAAGGCCTCTTCCCTTTCCATATAAAGTTAATGATGAGTTTTTCCATCTCTTTGAAGAATGTTGTTGGTATTTGGATCGGGATAGTGTTGTATTTGTAAATTGCTTTGGGTAGAATTGTCATTTTCACAATGTTGAGTCTGCCTATCCATGAGCATGGTATGTTTTTCCATTTATGTAGATCCCTTTGGGTTTCTTGCAGTAGTGTTTTGTAGTTTTCTTTGTATAGGTCTTTTACATCCCTGCTCAGATTTATTCCTAAGTATTTTATCTTTTAAGGGGCTGTTGAAAATGGTATTGTTTTCCCTATTTCCTTTTCTTCATTCTCCTTATTGGTGTATAGGAATCCAACTGATTTTTGAATGTTTATCTTGTATCCTGCTACCATGCTGAGTCTTTCTATTAGTTCCAGTAGATTTCTGGTGGAGTCTTTAGGGTTTTCTATGTATAGTATCATATCATCTGCAAACAGGGACAGTTTAACTTCTTCATTACCAATTTGGATGCCCTTTATTTCTTTTTCTTGCCTGATTGCCCTCGCTAGAATTTGCAGTACAGTGTTAAATAGGAGTGGTGATATAGGGCATCCTTGTCTTGGTCCTGTTCTCAAGGGGAATGTTTTCAGCCTCTCTCCATTAAGAATGATGTTGGCCTTTGGTTTTGCATAGATGCCCTTTATTATGTTGAGAAATTTCTCTTCTATACATATTTTATTGAGAGTTTTTATCAGGAATGGGTGTTGGACTTTGTCTAATGCCTTTTCTGCGTCAATTGAGATGATCATGTGATTCTTTTCTTTCCTTTTATTTATGTGCTGGATTACGTTGATTGATTTTTTAATGTTAAAGCATCCTTGCATACCTGGTATGAATCCTACTTGGTCGTGGTGTATTATTTTTTTGATATGATGCTGAATTCTATTGGCTAGAATTTTGTTCAGAATTTTTGCATCTATATTCATGAGAGATATTGGTCTGTAATTTTCTTTTTTTGTGATGTCTTTGCCTGGTTTTGGTATCAGCGTTATGCTGGCTTCATAGAATGAATTTGGAAGTGTTGCTTCCTCTTCTATGCTCTGAAATAACTTGAGTAGTACTGGTACAAGCTCTTCTGTAAATGTTTTGTAGAATTCTCCAGTGAAGCCATCCGGGCCAGGGCTTTTTTTGGTTGGGAGTTCTTTTTTATTACCTTTTCAATCTCTTCTCTTGTTATGGGTCTGTTCAGATTTTCAACATCACTTTGTTGTAGTTTGGGTAAGCCATGTGTTTCTAGAAATTTATCCATTTCCTCTAGGTTTTCAAATTTGTTGGAGTATAGTTTTTCATAATATTCTGTTATAATCCTTTTTATTTCAGTTGGGTCTGTTGTAATGGCCCCCATTTCATTTCTTATTTGGGTTATTTGTGCCCTCTGCTGTTTTTCTTTTGTCAGTCTGGCCAGTGGTTTGTTGATTTTGTTGATTCTTTCAAAGAACCAACTTTTGGTTTTGTTGATTCTTTCTATTGTTTTTCTGTTCTCTGTTTCATTTATTTCTGCTCTGATCTTTACTGTTTCCTTTCTGCCAGTGGTTGTGGGCTTTTTTTTTGCTGTTCTCTTCCTATTTGTTTGAGTTTTGTAGTGAATGTTTTGATTTTGTCCCTTTTTTCTTTTTTGATATGTGCATCTATTGCTATAAATTGTCCTCTGAGGACTGCCTTTGCTGTGTCCCAAAGGTTTTGGTATGATGTGTTTTCATTCTCATTTGATTCTAGGAATTTTTTGATGCCATCTCTGATTTCTTCTATTACCCACTGATGTGTAAGCAGGGTATTATTCAGTTCCATGTAATTGATTTTTTCCTTGCCGTTTCTATTGTTAATTTCTATATTGATGGCCTTGTGGTCAGAGAAGATACTTTGAATTATTCAGCGTTTTGGATATTGTTGAGGATTGCTCTGTGGCCTAAGATGTGGTCTATTCTGGAGAACGTTCCATGTGCATTGGAAAAGAATGTTTACCTTGCTGCGGTTGGATGGATTGTTCTATGTATGTCTATGAGGTCAAGCTGGCTGATTGCGCCCTTTAGGTCTTCTGTATCTTTGCTGAGTTTCTTCTTAGTTGTTCTGCCCTTTACGGAGAGTGGTGTGTTGAAGTCTCCTACTATTACTGTGGAACTGTCAGTTTCTCTTTTCAGTGTTGTTAGAGTTTGTTTTATGTATTTTGGAGCCCTGTCATTGGGTGCGTAGATGTTTATTATGGTTATGTCTTCGTGATGGATCATTCCCTTAATCATTATATAGTGTCCTTCTTTGTCTTTTATGGTAGATTTTGTTTTAAAGTCTATTTTATCTGAGATTAGAATTGCCACTCCTGCTCTTGTTTGGTAGTTGTTAGCTTGATAAATTTTTTTCCAACCTTTGACTTTTAATAGATTCACATCTTTGTTTCTAAGGTGTTTCTCTTGTAGACAGCATATTGATGGATCCTGTTTTCTTATCCATTCTGTCACTCTCCATCTCTTTATGGGTGCATTGAGTCCATTTACATTCAGCGTAATTATTGATAGATGTGAGTTTGTTGCTATCATTTTGTAGTGCTTTTTTGTGGTGCTGAAGTTTTCTTTGTTGTTCTTACTCTCTTGTGCTGAGTTACTTTTGTTTGTGGATTATTTTTCATTTCTTTTGTTTTTGTAGGTTTTGTGTTTGCTGAGACTTTATGTTTTTCCTCTTTTTTTATGTGTATGTTTGTTAACTTTCTTTGTGGTTACCATGAATTTTACCCTTATCTTTCTAAGTTTGAAGCAGTCTACCATTACTTGGTATCATCTTGCCTTCCTCTCCATTAGGAGGTTCTAGACCTATGCTGTTCATTCCATCTTTTATTGTTTTGATGTTGTTGTGATTTACTGATTAACTGCTCTGATTCCCTGTTGTATTTCTTTTGGTTTTGGATAGTCCTTGAGAGTTCATTTCATATATTGGTGTCTGGCTGGTATGATCCTGCATCCTAGATTCTGCCTGTGAGCTGAAGCTGTTTGTCCTCAGATTGAAGAACTCCCTTTAATAATTCTTGTGAGTTTGGTTTGACTTTTACATAGTCCCTTTATTTCTGTTTATCTGGAAATGACCTAATTTCACCATCAAATTTGAACGGGAGTTTTGCAGGATATATTATTCTTAGCTGGCAATTTTTTTCTTTGAAGATTTTGTATATGTCATCCCATTGCCTTCTTGCCTGCATGGTTTCTGCCAAATAATCTGAGCTTAGTCGTACTGTTTTTCCTCTGTATGTGACCTCTTGTTTTTCACGAGCTGCTCTCAGGATTCTTTGTTTGTCTTTGGTTTTGGCGAGTGTGATTATGATATGCCTTGGTGATTTTCTTTTGGGGTCTCTCCTATATGGGGTTCTTTGAGCTTCTTGGATGGCCTGCTTTTCATCTTTCATGATATTGGGGAAGTTTTCTGTCAGCAGTTCTTCAAAGATCCTCTCTGTGTTTTCTGTTTTCTCCCCCTGTTCTGGAATTCCAATCACTCGAAGATTTTAATTTTTGATTGTATCCCACATAATTCTCTGGGTCTCTTCATTTTTCTGTGTTCTTTTTTCTGAGTTTTCCTGAAACAGTTGTATCCAAGTGTTTGCCTTCAATTCCACTGATCCTGTCTTCCACCGTTTCAAATCTGCTTCTCAGCCCTTCTATGACAGCGTCCATTTCTGAAATCTTGTTGTTTATCTTTTGGATTTCTAACTGTTGCCTTTGTATAATTTCTAGCTGTGAAGTTATTTTGGCATTTTGTTCCTGCATTATTTCCCTGAATTCTTCCAATTTTTTGTCTGTATTTTCCATGAATTTTTGTATTTTTTCCTCATGTTTGTCAGCTTTTTGCCTCAGCTCTTGGAGAATTCTGAGTATTAGATGTTTGAATTCCCTTTCAGGTAGTTCTAGTGCATTTTCTTCCACAAGTGAGTCATCTGGTGTTTTATTTTGGACGCCTACTGGAATCATCCTCTCTTGTTTTTTTCTAAATGTTTTGATATTGTCTGCTGTCATCAGGGCATTCAGTAGTTTTTTTTTCTAGTTTATTGATTGTAGATTTGTTTGTTTTGTCCCCCCGTTGTTTTTTTTTTAAACTTGACTATTCTGAGCAGGCGGACTGTGTGTTCTTTGTTGTTTGCTCGTCTGTGGGCACAATACTTTTCACCTCCTTCTCCAATTAGCAGGGTCAGTCACTCAGATATGGTATGGCAGGGCAGGTCTAGCTGAAGATTAGGAGTTACTGGGACGGGTTGTTTGTGGCACCTACTACAGCCACCAGAAAGGGTCGGTAATCAGTGCAGGGCAGGTTCCAGTAGGCCATGCGTATGCTGCTTGGTGGTGTGATGTCAAGCGCATGGTGCAGGCGGTAGGATGCAGCGTGGAGATTGTTATGTGTGTAGCTAAGATGGATATAGGAGAGAAGAGAGACGAACAGGAGCCAAAAACATACAAACAGACAAAAAAAATGCTAGGGCAGTTTGCTGTTGGAGTGGAGAGATGAGAGACTATGAAATGGAGAAAAACAGAAAGGGGAAGAGGAGGAAAAGAAAAGAAAAGTATGAGTAAATTAAATTTAGAAAGATTAAAAAACTGCTAATTTCCCTGGGATCCCACCAGTGCAGCTATGAGGTCTGGAGAAGTTGCTCTCAGGTGTTGCAGTACAGCCTGGCTAGAAGGCCTAGAGGTATACAATGCCAGGTATTCAGGGAAAAGAAAGAGAAGGAAGATATAGAGTGACAAGAAACTGAGCAATGAAGAAAGACAAAAAGGGAAAAAGAAGGAAAAGAAAACAAAACAAATTTAAAAAAAAAAAAGAACAAGAAAGGCCCCCCAAAAAACAGAAAAAAAAACCAACGAAAAAAGAAATGCCCTCAGGGGTCGCTATGCATATCTGTGCAAGCCGAGGGGGAAGTCTCGTTGCCATGCAGCACCACCTGGCCAGAAAGGGCTCCCAACTGAAGAAAAGGAAAAGAAAACGAACAAACAATTCAAAACTAACAAATGAACAAAAGCCCCAGGATCCCACCAGCATGGCAGCCCAGACCGGGAAGCAGCTCCACACTCGAATGGAGTTCCACAGCCCCTCGGGAAGAAGCAAAGATGGCGTACGGAGCCACGTATTTGAGCGAAAGGAATGGGAGGTAGTGAGAGGTAAGGAAGAAATCAAAAGAAGCAGAAAAAAAAGCAACACTTGCAGCCAACATATCGCATTCAGAGAGCCAGCTAGTGCAGGCTGGTGTTTCTCGGACAAGAGACTGTGTCTGCGGGAAGCAGCGGGTGCCGAGTCTGGGTGAAGAAGGGTAGGGAGTGGGAAAGTGTATATCACAAATTGCCAGCGCTCCGTAGCCCCTCAGGAAGAAGCAAAGTTGGCGCACAGAGCCAGGTATTTGAGTGAAAGGAGGGGGAGGTGGTGAGAGGTAAGGAAGAAATCAAAAGAAGTGGAATAAAGCAACGCCAGCAGCCAACAAATGGCACTCAGAGAGCTGGCCCGTTTGGGTGTGTGGAATCCAAGCAGTCAGTGTTTCCTGGTCAAGAGATTGTGGCCGTGGGAAGCAGAGGAGCCCGAGTCAGGGTAAATAAGGTTGCGGGGTGGGAAAGGGTATATCGTAAATTACCGGTTGTTTTGTCTCCTGCTGGACACTCCGTGAGGCTGCTTTCTCGTACCGCCTGTTTGCTGGTCTCCGATGGGAGTCCAAGATGGCAGATCTGCGCTGCGTTAGCTGGTAGGGGACCTCTGCATGAATTTCTCCTCACTCTCTGTTCTCTGACAGTTTTCTCACTCCATTTGGTGCTTGGCTGAGTTCTTTATCTCTTCATTTGATGTTTTAGGGTTTCAGGATTGTTGTATTCTCTGTTCGGCTTAGTTTTTCAGATCTTTGCTGTGGATGGACGGCGTGGTGCTTTTGCCTAGAGTGCCATTTTTCTGGAACTGATTTTTTTTTTTTTTAAAGTGAGAAGAAGCATACTCAATACAAATCTTAAATAATAATTGTTGAAATATACCAAGAATCTCAGCTGTGTGACAGAGATCAGAATAGAGGGTCCCAGACAGAGCTGGACAAAAATGTAGAACAAAATTATAACTCACCAAAAAAAAAAAGACCAGACTTACTGGCCTGACAGAGACTGGAGAAACCCAGAGAGTAAGGTCCCTGGACACCCTTTTAGCTCAGTACTGAAGTCAGTCTTGAGGTTCACCCTTCAGACAAAGATTAGACAGGCCCATAAAACAAAACGAGACTAAAGGGGCACACCAGCCCAGGGGTAAGGACTAGAAGGCATGAGGGGACAGGAAGGCTAGTAATAGGGAACCCAAGGTTGAGAAGGGAGAGTGTTGACATGTTATGGAGTTGTTAAACAATGTCACAAAACAATATGTGTACTAACTGTTTAATGATAAACTAGTTTTTTCTGTAAACCTTTATCTAAATGCAATTAAAAAAAAAAGAAAGACTGTCAGCTATGTGAGATAAATCAGCAAGGTCTGAAATGCAAGTAATATTATTCCATGGAAAGCCCGACATGCACAGATCTTAATCCATACCCGATACAGGGAGATGGCTCTTACATGGCCCTCTGCTTGTGTATTAGGAGAGAAGAATGTGCAGGAGATCACAATCTTTAGCATACCTACACGAATACCATAGCACAAGGTTATGACCGAACTGATATTCAGCTGGTCAGTACCAGGGCAATTCGTTCGCTTGCCAGTGTCAGCCCTGATTGGCTGATTCCCATGCATGATTAATCACTGCAGACACCGTACAGGTCATTAAACATTATCAGTATTACACCACTGTTAGGGGCTACTTAGAATTTTCCCTAGAGAGATTCAGACCACAAAAGGCCAAGGAAGAAGGACTTCTAGGGAAAAAGGAGTAGTTTCTTCTCCAGTCTGCAGAAACTCTGATTATGGCATAGACAAAATGTATAAAGAAATAGACAACACCCAGGTTTATTTGTCAACCCCTCTTTGAAGTGTGAGAGGATCCACAGAAAGCATACCTTTTGCTGTTCTTTGTTCATACACTATCCAGAATTTACTGGCCTTCCTGGAATTTTGCTGAACAATTCCAGATATCCCATACATTCCAGATGCCATACATCTATTCTGTGGGATTAAACCCTTCTCATTTTCTTCTCTGTTCAATGGGGATTGCTAAATGCTGAGATAGGTTACAAAGGAAGTTATTAACTTCCTAATCTGGAGGAATTTAGAAGTAGAATTTCCTCTCATCTGAATGGAAAAGGTAGGGTTCTGTAGGCAGGGTGATGGAGTAAGGTATCTATCAGTTTGTTTTAACCTTTTAAGTAATTATTTTACAAAGAGGAAATGAGACCAGAAAGAAAGAAGGGCCCAGTATGTCAGTGGGTGGGAAAGTACATTGGAACTTTGACATCCAGGCTTTTACACTTTTTTAAAAAATTTGCCTCTGCCAGATATCACATAAAAGTTGGGGGTGGGGGACCAGCACTGTTTGTCTTTTACAGTGGCAGTAAAGTGTAAAGGTTAAAAAAGTTAGACTCTGGATTAAGACTTAGCCTGGGTTTGGATCCCAGCTCTGCCAGTGAGCAGCTATGTGATGGTGGGTAAATTACTTCAGCTTTGTACCTCAGTTTCATCATCTTGAAAATGAGAAATTACAATTTACCTTAGAGGGTTGTTGATGAGATTAACAACCTGTTAACAATACCTGGCTTAGAGTAAGCAGTAAATGTTAGCTATGATATTTTATGTTGGCAAAGAATATTGAATATACTGTGGGCTGCCAGAACAAATCAATTTTAACAGAAATGCAACCACAACACTTCTTAGAAGCAAGGATTGTGAGACTTCAACTTGCTTACTTTGGACACGTCCAAACAGGACATCCTGTTTGGTAGAGGGTCAGCAAAAACAAGGTGTTATGGATTGAATTATGTCCTCCCAAAATATGTTTTGTAAATCCTAACTCCTATGCCTGTGGTTAGGCATTGTATCAACTGGACCAATAAGCAATATCATGATAAATGGAGAAAACATTGAAGTTGTCAAGGATTTGATTTTACTTGGATCCACAATCAATGCCCATGGAAGCAGCAGTTAAGATATCAAACAACGCATTGCATTGGGCAAATCTGCTGTAAAAGACCTCTTTAAAGTGTTAAAAACCAAAGATGCCACTTTGAGGACTAAGGTGCACCTGACCCAAGTCATGGTATTTTCAGTTACCTGATATGCATGCGAAAGCTGGACAATGAATGAAGAAGACTGAAATAGAACTGATGCATTTGAATTATGGCATTGGCAAAGAATACTAAATTTACCGTGGACTGCTAGAAAAATGAACAAATGTGTCTTGGAAGAAGTATAGCCAGAATGCTCCTCAGAAGCGAGGATAACGAGACTTTGTCTCATGTACTTTGAACATGTTATCAGGAGGGACCAGTCCCTAGAGAAGGACATATTGCTTGGTAAAGTAGAGGGTCAGTGAAAAAGAGGAAGACCCTCAGTGAGATAGATTGACCCAGTGGCTACAACAATGGGCTCACACATAGCAATTATTGTGAGGATGCTGCAGAACAGGGCAGTGTTTCATTCTGTTGTACATAGGGTTGCTGTGAGTTGGAACTGACAAGACTGGCACCTCACGACAATTTTTGGTTGGCAGCTGAGCTCCTAACCACCGCACCGTAAAGATTACAGCCTTGGAAACCCTACAGGACAGTTTTACTCTGTCCTATAGGATAGGTATGAGTCAGAATTGACTCAGTGGCAATGGGTTTGGTTTGGTTTGCCTTGCCCTGGCTAATTGAAATGATACAGAATAGGAAAAGAATAGAATATGTTTATAGTGCATAGTATTAGAGTGACGTTTCAATATATTTATACTAGGAAATAGTATCACCGAATTTGTTATTGAGCAATATATTATCAAAAGAAGGATATGGACTATAGAATCCCATAGAACCTGATTCAAATTCTGTTCCAGACATTAAGTTTTGACTTTAATATACTCTGTCTCTGAAATCCAAATAATACTTTTTTTTCCCCCTAACAGTGCAATTGGATAACTCAACTGAAACCTATTAGGTAACTCTCTCCCATCCCTGCATGCTTTCCAATATTTAATTTATGTGATTCCACATTCTAAACTGCTTTTCAGAAATTTGACTTCATAGGAGGACTGGACTAAAGGATGGATATTCTTACATCTTGACTACGAAGGGTAGCGATTTGGTCCAGAAAAAATATCCATATACTCAATTTGTACCCAAATGAAAGAAAATCATTACCAAATTTTATGTGCTGAAGATAGTACTTAGTGGAGAACAATTTTGCCTTTATTTAGGGCATTATTCAGGAAGTTCCCAAGTTAGCAAGCCTATGCTATGCACCAGAACACACTTTTGAAAATATTGTATTTAATTAAAAAGGGAATTTCTGAAATGATTACTGTAGAATTTATCTTTCAAAGCTTTACATAAAATTTTTGACCCATGCAATATTTATGAGTTAATTTTCTTTCCTTTTCCCCATCTCAACAATCGGAAGAATAGTCTCCATTTCAAATTATTGAGTGTGGGCCACCCGCAAGATGTGCACCAGAAAGTTAGAGAGACCTAGTGACCACCCATTTCAACTACTCTGCTCACACACGCACAAAGCCACTTACACACACAATATAAACATGGACTTCAAAGACACACCTGCAAGAACTGCCATTGTCACTTGCTGTTTAATATTTAAGCAAATTGTTTAGAATTTATGCTTGGTGGCTTTTTAAATGAAAAAAAAATCAAGCTAACATATTGCTTATTGAACTAAAAGACAGATATGGTTAGCTGGCAAAAATTTAACATTACACATAAGAGAAAAGAGACTCAACAATATAGAAGGTATTATGTTGTATGTTTATAGACCTTAATCCTACATTACCCAGTAATATCTTTGAAAGATCGATATTGCAACCAAATAAGTTCCATGTGGCACAGCTTCCCTTTTATAAAATTAGTAAACTTTTCCTTTCAAATATCAGATAGATATCCCTGAGAATTGAGAGAGTACATATGTGCTCTCTTGGTCATCTTTGCCTTTTTGATCTTTCTTCACCATCTTCTCTTTTCTTTTCTCTTTCTTTTCATTATCCTAACCTGTAATATCTGTGGAGGCTCTAGCCTAAGACCTCTACTTTCAGCCCTGGGTGGCATAAATGGTTAAGCACTCAACTACTAGTCAAAAGGTTGGTGGTTTGAACCTACCCAGAGGCACCTTGGAAGACAGTCCTGGAGATCTGCTTCTGAATGGTCACAGCTTTGAAAACCTTTTGAAACAGTTCTACTCTGCCCACACGGGGTCGCCATGCATCAGAATCGACTTGTCGGCAACTGACGACAACAACAACGTGCTACTGGATTTTACATGGAGCTTGGTTCAAAAGTCAGTGTGTAAGGTGAAAAACTGTATAAAGTCAGAGATACCCTTGAAAAAAATCTTTTAAATCACACTTAGAGTACAGCATACATGGCCATTTTTTATGCACCACATTTGGGGCTGATATACTATCCAACTCAGCCAGTTTTTCTTCCTGCGTTGGAACAGATTGTTGTTTTCTTAGCTAAACACCTGATGAAGTAGTTGGCTTGTATTTAGGGTCCATGTTGTGCAAAAAAAAAAAAAAAAAGTATCTTTAAACACTTGAATCACACTCAGCATGGTGAGATGCTCATACTATGAGAGGAATTTGGAAACTGAGACCAACTGAAGGAACATCAGATTTACATCTCCCTCCTCACGTTCCTCATGTTCCTCTGGGGCATATGCTCTTGTGGAACGTAGGGCGGAATCACCCACACTATTTACATTTTGCACTTTCTCTCTCTTTCTGGCAGAGTGTGTCTAGTTTGAGTATGGATGAGAGCTTTATTCTATATGGATTGAGGAAAAATGCTATTTAAAACCACAACTTTTTCTGAGAAGAGCAGCTCGTGTTAAAGGAAATTCCAGGGTCTGCTGGTCTCGTGTGCCGTAGCAGGAATTGGCAGCCCCTTTGATTGAACTAGGTGAGCACCTCATAGGTTGTGGGCATACAAAGATAGGGAGACATCAAGTCTGGGTTTATGAGGGCTGGGGAGAGATGACTTGCTCTATATCAGGGTTTCTCAACCTTAGGGTTATTGATATTGTTTGTCAGATAATTCTTCGTTCTTGAGGGCTATCCTGTGCATGTAAGTTATTAGCAGCATCCCTGGCCTGTAGCACCCCCACACAAAGTTGTGACAATCAAAAATGTCTCTAGACATTGCCAAATGTTCCATGATAGGGAAACATCACTCCTGGTTGAGAAATGCTGCTCTATAAAATAGGCTTGGAAGAGTTTGAAATTCCTGGGGGGAAATCCTGACTGGAAGAATTGAAAAGGAAACATGGGGTGAGAAGAATGGCAGGAGTCTGCTAGAGAGTGCAAGGACGGGCACTATGTGAGGTAAAGAGTCTTGTGAAAAATCCTTAGTGATGGCATGCTTGAAGACTTTTAAAAAACCAGTACCAGATGTCACCCCATGTGTGCCAGAGTAGAACTGTGCTCCACAGGATTTTCAATGGCTGATTTTTCACAAGTAGATTACTAGGCCTATCTACTGAGGAACCTCTGGGTAGACTGGAACCTCCAGCCTTTCAGTTAGTAGCTGAGTTAAACATTTGCAACACTCAGGGACTTCTTTTAAAGCACAGGCATACCTACACCTCATTTGAAACTGTTTTCTGTTATAAACACTCTATCCATTTTCCCAGACCTTCACTAAAGTCTACCATACACTTCAATGACATGCCTGAGTTGTTGACCATCAAGGAAGGGAATGAGTTCCTCATCTGATATAATGTGGAACAGGGACAGCCCAAATGGAAAGGTTACCTAATTCAGAGAAACAGCATTTTGGAACCAAGGTAATCATAAAAATGTAATTCCCTCACCACCCTCAATGTGGATTTCACAAAAATCTTTCCATTTTCACAAGGAATGGATTATGGGCTCGAACAACACTGATCTAGATTTTAGGAGATGGGGAACTGTCAGTGACACCACAAGGGGCATCCTAATGCTTTTCAACCACGGGGCTCCACAGGCCACACGGAGGCACCACCATCCTTGGCAAGGGTTAGTGTGGGAGGAGATGAAGAGGCTCTTCTCCTCTCCCCACTATTCCCATGGAATTAAGATTGGAATTTAGGGCATTCAGAAATGGGAGGTGATCACTTCTTATTGTGAGGATAGTCTTTACTATGTAACGTAAGCCTGCTCCTGGACACTACAAATTTCTTTGCTGTCTCTTTTGCTTCTCCACCTTAGTTCCTCTATTAACCTGCCACAATTGTTGTTGATAGATGCTGTCCAGTCGGTTCTGACTTATAGTGACCCTATGTTCAACAGAATGAAACATTGCCCAGTCCTGCGCCAGCCTCACAATCATTGTTATGCTTGAGCCCATTGTTGCAGCCACTGTATCAATCCATCTCATTGAAGGTCTTTCTCTTTTTTGCTGACCCTCTGCTTTACTAAGCATGATGTCCTTCTCCAGGGACTGGTCCCTCCTGATAACATGTCCAAAGAATGTGATACGACGTCTCACCATCCTTGCTTCTAAGGAACATTCTGGCTGTATTTCTTCCAAAACAGATTTGTTCGTTCTTCTGGCAGTCTATGGTATATTCAATATTCTTTGCCGATACCATAATTGAAAAGCATCAATTCTTCTTTGGTCTTCCTTATTCATTGTTCAGCTTTTACATGCATATGAGGCGATTGAAATGGCTTGGGTCAGGCCCACCTTAGTCCTCAAAGTGACATCTTTGCATTTGAACACTTTAAAGAAGTGTTTTGCAGCAGATTTGCCCAATGCAATGTGTCTTTTGTTAACTGCTGCTTCTACGGGCGTTGATCGTGGATCTAACTAAAACAAAATCCTTTACAAGTTCAGTATTTTCTCCATTTATCACAATGCTGCTTATTGGTCCAGTTGTGCCACAAGTCCCATAATTTTTCCATAAATTGCCCTTTCAGTGTATGTCTTTGCTACCTTCCCAAGGCTACCTTACTGCCTGGGTGTAGATTTGGAAAGGTTTCATTTCTCTTGACCCTTTCTGCTACTTGCCCCAGATTCATTGTGTCTAGTATAAACTGTTTCCTGCTCTCTATTACTCCTATGCTGTTGGCTTATACTGTTCCTCCCTATAGAATGTCTTTCACTACCATATTTTCATGTCTCAATTTGATCTATTCTGTTCTGCTCCGTTCTACTCTATTCTATTTTAAAACGCCAGTTCAGTGATACCATTTCCATATAACAAGACAAACTGAACTCTTGCAACATTTTATCTACACTTTTTTCAATGGCATTTATCATTTCTTATCAATCATAATAGTTATTCATGGTGTCTATGTTTCTTGAGAATATAAACTATTACAGGAACATAATAATTTGTTCATAGCAGATGTTAATATATTTTAATTTTTAATATTTTTCCCAAAAAGGTATTTAAGATTTCTTTTAAGGACACACAAAATACTGCCTAAAGACTTAAATCAGTAGAAAGTGAGAAAAATAAGGATGGGAGCTACAGTAGAAATTTAAGAATAGTAGCTTATCGATAAATGCTTACTGAATATTAAGTAAATGTTCCTTACATAAGAATTACCTGTTGGTCCAATAGTAGAAACAAATTGTGGTTGCTTCCTAACTCACTACAACTCTCCCCCAATGGTGATGCCCATGTCTCATCCTCTTTTCCTTCCCTATTTTCTCTCTTCCCTGTTCTATTGTGTGGTCCATTAGAAACTGCCACCTTCTTTCATGACCTGGCTTCCGGACCACTGTGATTGTTCTCAGAGTGGACACCTGATTCAGCCCAAGCCAAAAAGAGTACTTATCTTGAATTTTCGAGGCTGAAGAGAAGTAAGATCCTTTTACCCATGGATCGTGAGCCAGGAAGCTGCTGAATCACCACAGTCCCTTAGTGGAGAGAACTCATTTTCAGGAGGAGAAATTTGAAGCCAAGCTATGGAAAGAAGCAGAGATCAGGAACAGAAAGAGAATTCAGTGGCAGCTGGACCTCCAGTTCCTAACTCTGAGCTGTCCTGGTCCCTGTTTTCCAAATCATATTTGTTAGAGCTTATTTTGATTCTTATTGGATTAAGTCCAAACTCTTGAGTCTGACAGTCCAGCATTTCTAGCACCCAGTCAGCCTTATCTTGCTTCTAAGGCCTCAATTGAGGGCTGCCTTTTCCCAGATGCCAGGCTCATTCTTTTCTCAGAGGTTTTCTTAAAGTTATTTCCTTACCTTAAATGACCTCTTGCCTCCTCACTTTGCAATAATAATTCTAGCCTTTCTTCAGAACCCAGTTCACGATCTATCTCCTCCATTAAAACTCTTCTTGATTGATCTTTTCCTTCTCTGAACTACTATAACCATTATATCCCAAGCTTTTACCACATTGCCTCAAACACATTTATTTTTCTGTTTTGGTTTGTTTTCTTATGTGTGTTCTGTGTAAGGGAATTTTTTGGTTTGATTATTTATTGCTTACAAATTTAACTGCCTTTAAGGAACTGCATCTTCCCCTTCATTCATTTTGGTTTGTTTTGGTATGACAGTTTGGTGCAAGGAGCAGGGGAGAATTGAATTGGTTTACATAAAAAGGAGAACAGAGTATGAGACTCTTGCAAGCAATCCAATAAAGAAGAAATAAGGATCAAAGATAAGAGGCTGGGAGGGTGAGAGGAAGGGAGGGAGCAGAACAATGAAGCAGAGAAAGGTTGTACATAACCCAACATGATTGTTCTCCATGATCCCCAATTGCTCAGGAAATGAAAATAAACTCATAAAATGCTTTTATGGAATTTTATGGAAATTGGTGAAGGAATGGTGTTTTGGGTTTAGATTGTCAATAGGGGAAAACAGAGGCTACACACATAGATGCAAATGCTGCAGGCAGAGGTGACTATGAGGACATAAACCCCTGGGAGTTTTCAGAAAGCATGGAGAGGACTTTGAAATTTAAACAGGTCTGAATTTGGGATTTCAAGCCAAGGAACAGGAGGTCCCAGCAAACATCTGAGTTATAAGTGTTTATTAGTTTAGTATTAGACACATTAGTCCTGCCTTTTCAAGTTGATTGTAAGTTTCATGAAGCAGGGACCAGTTGTCTTCTGCCTCAGAGGCTCCCACGCCGTCAGCTCAAAGTAACTGTTTCTATCTCTTGTCTCTTCACTTTCCAATGCCTCCTATTAAAATTTTTGCTTCTATGATGTCAGTTCCCTACTTTATACAAGAAGGAGAGGAAAGAATAACAGAAGGAGAAGAAGAGGGAGAGAGAAAAAAGGACAGCTTGTAATTGCTTTTTGTAGCCATGTTAAATGCCTCTGCCTGGAGGTCAACCAGTTGACTGCCAGTCAGTTCCAACTCGTGGTGACCCTATGTGTGTCAGAGTAGAAATGGGCTCTGTGGGGGTTTCAATAGCTGATTTTTTGGGAAGTAGATCACCAGGCTTTTCTTCCAAAGTGCCTTTGGGTGGTCTCCGATGTCCAACCTTTCGGTTAACAGCCAAGCATGTTAATCTTTTGCATCACCCAGGGACTGCCTGGCAGTCAAACCCTCCTTTATCTAGCCTCATCCCATTTACCCAATCTTATCTTGTCTTCCCCAACACAATTATCATTTCCAGGAATGTTGAGTTTCTCACTATCTATCCACATAGTCTTTTGACAAGTCTACCCATGGCCAGTCTCAGCTCAGTGTCTTTGTTGATGCTGTTGTCCTCACCTAAAACCCTCTCCAGTCTCCTCTCTACCCACTCAAACCCTACTTGTCCTCAAATTCCAGCACAAGACAGTTTCTCCAGGGAACATATTCTGACTCTCCATCAATCTCCAATTATCTTTTTTCTCGTAGTTTTAATTGAATTTAAAGTTTATACCATGCCACATAGCAGTTAATTATTGCTCTCTCAGTGATTTAATGATGGTTAAGCTTTCATAAGCACCCTGAGGACTGAAATAGTGATTTGTAGTTTTCATACAGTGGGTCCTCAGTACTTACTAAGTTTCTGCCCAAAGTGACTCTTCCCCCAATGCCAGAACATTTCCTGGAAAACAGGGGGTACTCAATGAATATTTGTTGAATGCATGGATGAATGAATGGATAAATATTGGTCTGTCAATCTTTATGACTTCTAGTAGTGAAGACTAGTTTTTGTTTTCTTTGTCTTTCCCACCTAATGTTTAAGGCCTTTTCACAACTCTCTTGAACCTATTAACCGTATGTTCTTTGTTGAATTTCTCAGCCTCTCAAATAATTTCAGATGCTACTACCCAGCACCTTTGGTGTGGCATCAGTCATTCTTAAAGCACTGCACTTATTTCAAATGACCTTTGTGCCAAATTCTGTCTATTTATACTGTAACAGGGAACAGGGTAGTGATGCATAGCCTGCTTCTTCACAACCATGCTTCCATGAGTATATCACAGTGTTGAAAAAATAGGACTTGGATATGTATATGATAAAAATAATCTCCCTAGAGATATACTGTTTCATTAGTGGAAATAATCAATAACATAAAGATATAAATTATCCTCTAATTAACATATACAATAATGTAATTCCTATCAAAATCCCAACAGAGAATTTTATTTGGTTGAATTTAGCAGGCTGACTCTAAAATTCTTTTGGAATAAAAGGTTGAAAAGAGACAAGATAATTTTCAAGAATAAGGGAAAAGGACTTGATTTTTCAGAATTTAAGTTTTGTTGGAAAGCCATAGTAATTAAATCAGAGTCAAATCGGTGTAGGTATTGACAAACAGAATAGAGGGCACAAACATACATTTAGATATATAAAATTAAATTAGATGGATGTGATATTACAGATTATCAGGTTGAAAAAAATGGTGCTAGGAAAATTAGCTTGAACATATGAGAAAAATTATGTCCACTAGATCATATAGAAAAATAAAGTAAATCAATCCCAGGTGGATTAAAGACTCAAATGTAAAAATAAACGACAATACATTCAAGGAAAATACAGGAGAATATTTTCATAATTTGAGGTAAGAAAGATTTCCTAAACAAGACAAAAAAGCATAAGCCATACAGGAAAGTAATGGATAATTTGACTACATTAAAATTTAAAGCTTATTTATAAAAACTTATAAATAAAACTAAAAGATATCTCAGATTGGGAAAAGAGATTTCAAGCCATACATCTGACAAAGAATTGGCATTGGGAATATACATTTTATAAGCTCAGTGAGGAAAAGACTGAGAACACAATAGAAAAAAAAAAAAAAACAGGCAAGGGTATGGTATTAGTTTCTTGTGGCTATTGTAATAAAGTACCACAAATGGGCGGCTTAACACAATGGAAATTTATTCTCTCATAGTTCTGGAGGGCAGAAGTCTGAAATCAAGTTGTTGACATGGCTGCACTCTCTCCAGAGGCTCTGAGGAGAATCCTTTCTTGCTTCTTCCAGCTTCTGGTGGCTCCAGGCGTTCTTTGGCTTGTGGCTAATAACTCCAATATATTCCTCCATATTCACATGGCCTTCCTCTCCCTGTGTCTTATTGTTAGATGTGGAGCCCTGGTGGCGCAGTGGTTAAGAGCTCGGCTGCTAACCAGAAGGTCAGCAGTTTGAATCCACCAGCCACTCCTTGGAAACCTTATGGGGTAGTTCTACTCTGACCTATAGGATGGCTATGAGTTGGAATTGACTTGACGCAATGGGTTTGGTTTTTTCGGTATCGTTAGATGTAGGGTAATCAAGGATGCTCTCATCTCGAGATCTTTACCTTACATACATCTGCAAATGAGGTCACCCTCACAGCTTCAGGGGGTCAGGACATGCATATATCTTTTTTTGAGGGGGTTCCCTATTCCGCCTACTACAGATATGAATAGGCAATTCACAGAAAAGGGAAAATAAATGGCCATTAATGCTCAACTTTACTAGTATTCAGGGAAATACAACATCTAATAAAATGGACTGATAGTGACTCATAGCAACCCTATAGGACAGAGTAGAACTGCCCCATAGGGTTTCCAAGGAGCAGCTAGTTGATTCGAATTGCTGACCTTTTAGTTAGCAGCCAATCTCTTAACCACTACACCATCAGGGCTCCTATGAGTCGGAATCGACTCGACGGCAATGGGTTTTTTGAATAAAATTGAAGACATACATACTGTATTTTGTTGCAATTCTTCTTTTAGGTATCTGTACTAGAGACTCTTTTATTTGTGTGACTTAGGATGTATGTACAAAAAGTCACAGCATAGATTGTGAAAAATTGGGAAAAACTCAAATTCTCATTAATGGCAGAATAGAGAAGTAAATTGTTGTATTTACTTAAAAAAAGAATACCAAAAATCAGTTAAAGTACATAAATTAGAGCTATATGAATCAACATGAATAAATCTCAAAAACATAATTTGGAGGTAAAAAAGAAAATTATAGAATATGTGTAGTACAGTATTGTTTATATAAAGTTTAAAAACACACAAAACAATATTTTATATTATTCCAAGATGTACATTTGTGTGGCATAGCAGGCTGGTTCTATAAGAAGTGCCTTTGGTACCAATATCTGTGGAAGGGAAGTGAAGGAAGCAGGACTGGACAGAGGGAGAGGTTGGTCTATGATGCAGTGTTAACTGTGGCTCCATCAACCCCATGGGGAGCTCTGAAACTGGACTTGCTCTCAGAGTTGTTGTGAGGTGAGGTGGGGGCCCTGGCCTTTGTACCCCTGCAATGATGAATCACTGGATGTGACTGCCTCGGCAAGGTGTGTGACCTTGGGGGAGGTATTTTTGCTCAGCCTCTGTATAGTCGTTAGGAATACTCATTGATATTCTGCTATTTCTCCTCCTGGACCTATGGTGGTATTATACTTCCCTATGTCCTTTAAGTTAGTCATGGCCATGTAACATGCTTTGATGAACAGAGTGTAAGCGGAACTCGTATGAGTCTGGGTAGAAACTCTTAATAGCCCAACTGTGACTCTTCAATTCCCCTCCCATCGCCATGGTGAACTGTGACATTCAGGATGGCAGAGTCTCTTCCAGCTGCATCTCTGAATGAAGACAACATGGAGCGGTGCCCTCAACCATCCTGTGACTGACATTATGCATGAACAAAAAATAAACATTTTCTGTTTTAAGTCACTGATCTATTGAGGCTATATGTCACTGCAACATAACCTAGGTTATCCTGACAGATACTGCTTTTTGATTCCAAACATCACTTACCATCTATCTTTGATCTCTCTTCTAACTTCTTGCAATGTGTACTTAACTTAATAATCTTTCTTGTATTTTCTCCAGATCAGGGTTTCACAATGTGTGTTCTGGCAAAAACAAGACGTGAGCTGCCGTCCAAAGTCATGGCTTTTATGGTCAACTAGGTAGAGAAACCACATAGTTTTATTACTGTTTCTGGGACTTAGAGTTGCTTATTAACATACTAATTTTCCAGAGCAATTTTTTCCATAAAGATACCTATTTTAACTAATTTTAATCTTACACTCCTCAAACTCATTCACGGAACCCTAAAAATAACATCTATTAACACCTGGCAGAGGAACATATTTTTGGAAACTATGCCCTAAGCAATCTTCCTCTTTCCATTCCAAATTACACACATCCAGTGGGTCTACTTGGAAGTGAAGAGAATAGGACTGGGACTTATTTACAATGGGCCCAAAAACTAAAAGCCTTTTTACAAGAATAAAATTTCCCTAGAAATTAACTTTTTTTTTTTTCTTAACCCATTCAATTGGCTTCAAAATCAATCAGCACACATGTAGGATATACAGATTAGGAAATAAAAAATGTATTGGATATGGGGTTCTTAATCACCTAAGGTTGGCAACTTGTTTACAAATATGTTCACACATAGAAAAACAATAAAAGTACATAATCACTGCCAAATAAGGAGGTATAGACAGAATCTTGAAGTTGTCTAAGATCACACAGTTAAGAGAGGATTAGAATTGGTAACTACATTTCCAGTCTATCGGATCTGAGAATCACAGGATTCACTGTTGTTTGTTGTTAGGTACAGTAGAGTCGATTCCGACTCATAGCAACACCATTTGACAGAGTAGAACTGCCTCATAGTGTTTTCTTGGCTGTAATCTTTACAGAAGCAGATCACTAGGTCTTTCTCCCACAGAGCCACTGGGTTGGGTTCAAAGCGCCAACCTTTCAGTTAGTAGCCAAGTGCTTAACCAGGCTTCACTGAGTCATGTGAAAAAGCACTCTGATATTACTCTGAATCTCTCACCTGAAGTGTGATGAATAAGATTTTAAATCTTAAGCACATCCCCTAGGGTGATTAGCATTTCTTTTAATTTCCATCATGGCATATCAGAAAACAAAAGGGAACATGCCAGTTTCCGAATCCGGCAAAGTCCAGAAACTGTCTATCTGCTTATCTTACCATGTAGCAAATGATATAGCACTGTTTGTTAGATGAGGAAATGGTCCACTCAGAATGAGAAGACAGCGCAGAGAGCTGCCCGTGCCTTTATAAAATCTTTTTTTTTTTTCTTAGAAAATTTGGATAAGAATTAGAGGATTACTTCTTTTGAATGGAAACTCCATATTTTAATAAGTTAGAGTGGTCGATAACCTGGAATGGATAGAGCAGAATATTGCAGTATCTCTAATATCCTCCCCTTCTTTTTATGTCTTCCGAATGAAGAGAGAACTGGTTTAGCTGACAGGAAGAAAAGCAAGACTAAAACTTTAAAAGAAACACAGAACTACCGATATCTTACCTCTGCTTACATATGTAAGAGTTTGAGATAGGAATAAAATTCATAGTGTAATGTATTAGAGACTCAGAATCCAGATATTTTGGGAGTAGATGGCTCAGCAAAAACACAAATTACTTTTAGACCCAATCTATTATTTATTATTTCAGTTTATAAAAAATGCACCCAATGCATCTTTGGGATGAAGAGTTCAAAGTCATGGCGATTGTTTAGTTGGCTTATCTCTGGCATATAGAAATATGCATATTTTGTGTTGACTTGAAGTTGTGTTCTATATGAGAGTGTCATGCCAGAAAAGCAAAAGGTAATTTTAAAGAATAAAATTCACAGTGTCATCATAAATATATTACTTGCTTTTAAGTTACATATCAAATGATGATATCCTGCTTTTAAGTTACATATCAAGTGATATCCTGTCTATAACAGGCTTTAATTAAATTATGAGGAAAGACTATTGAGATTTGGAGTAGGGCATTATTTTTGTCGCTATAATTAATCATTCCTATTGCCTTTAAGTTAGAATGAAAATCCCACTGCTGAGTTAAAAGTGTGAATCCTATTATTTGTAAATTGAAGTAATTAGTTTCTTTAGTTGACTTATTTTTGCTTACATAAAATTAACATCTCTAACACCTCCCTCCCTTTTCCCTCATACTTCCCCCCCCCACCCCCAAATGTTTCTGGTCTGTTAAGTAGACCTGGAGTCCCTGGTTGGTGTAAATGGTTACCTGTGACTTGTTTGGCTCCTAACCAAGAGTCAACCCTGAGGCACCTTGGAAGAAAGGCCTGCCGACCTATTTCCGAAAAATCAACCTTTGAAAACCTGAAGGAGTACAGTTCTGCTCTGGCACACATGGGATCACCATGAGTCAGAGCTGACTTGAGGGCTTTTCAATTTGAAAAAAGAAAACATGGTTATCCTCAGCTCATATATCACTTTGGTGTGAGATTGATAACACTTCTTAATAAGTTCTAATTTTGATTCTTAGACTCTTCTTCCTAAAACAAATTTATAGTAGTGAAAAATAGTAGTTCTTACATTAAAAATTAAGTTTAAGTGCTACATTTAATTGGAAAAATATTGCTTTGAAATCAATGTCCTTGCTTTTCATTTTAAAAATATTGCATATATGCAGATAAAGAAAATTAAGCTGTCTTTCTAAAGCTGAATTGTAGATACCTACAAGCATAAATGTGCAAATCTTGAACTTTAGTTTTGTTTTCTACTTGATTGTTTATTGTTTCTTTCTTATGTACTATTACATTTCTGATGAGATGCAACTTTTCAAATAAAGTAAAAGTAATCAAAGCTTAGTTATGTAATAAATACAGTTTATCGCTCTGTTTATTACAGGTGAAATAGTTTAATATATTCATAAATCAGCAGCCAGTTTGGCAAACTTCTTATATTAAATTAGATAGCATTTAATTAGTAAGACAACTAGACAAATGAGCGAGATGCTAATTGGAGCCCCAGCAAGCAGCTACTCTCCACTCCTGATTTATAATTCAGTGTCCATCAAAAAAGTCAAATAAAGGTCACCATATCTCCTCACAGATGAACATTTCGGAAAGGAATCTGGCTTTTGAGTCCAGCATCATTGGATTTAAACCTAGATGTAAAAAATAAGCATATAAAGCAAACAAATAAACCAGAAAAATCCAGAGTGAGATTTCAAAAATGGCAAACACATAAGATAAGCCACTTAGAAAAGTACATATCACATTTTTGTGCAAAAAAGTTAAAGCAATGCAGCATTTTCAAGTAGCAGGTAAATAGATGTTTGCATTGTTGTATCACCAGTTCAACATTGCTGTAAGGTATAAACATGATGAATAAATCTATATGATGCAGAAATAGATTCTTAAAAATTGAGTGCAGGTGTTATCTTGCTCATCATATAAATGTGAATGAAAATAATTCAAAAGTTTAATCTGAACAAACTACTTATCATGGAGCACTTAATGAAATTCTGATTTCCAAACAGTATTTAGGATATAAACTACAGAATGTAGAACCAGGGATCCCATTTCTTGGTACTATGAAGTGTTTCTGAAGCTACTGTAATTTTTTTCACCTCTAGTTGATAAAGATGATTGGACCGCCTTTCAGGAAGAGACTGGGTGAGTTTTTATGAGGCTGTCTGTCTAGATGTTTCTAGGGACAAATCATACCACATCAAATACTGATTCTACTTCTCTGCATTGCCTTTAAGAAAGCCCAAAACAACCCCACAGGCTATTGTGAAATGACCAGCTGCCCAAAGTCTAAGGAAATTGGGAATTTAAAAGACTGTGTACATTTTTTCAAGGAGCCTGGTTGGTGCAGTGGTTAAGCACTTCGCTGCTAACTGAAAGACCAGTGGTTTGAACCCACCAGCCACTCCACAGGAGAAAGATGTGGCAATCTGCTGATTATAGCCTTGGAAACCCTATAGGGCAGTTCTGTTCTCCTATAGGGTCTCTATGAGTCAGAATCAACTCCACGGCAATGGATTTGGTTTGAGTTTTGGTAACTTTTCTCTAAGTTTTCAGCTATGTATTGTGTTTGTGGAAACCCTGGTGGCGTAGTGGTTAAGAGCTTGGCTGCTAACCAAAAGCTTGGCAGTTTGAATCCACCAGACGCTCCTTGGAAACTCTATGGGACAGTTCTACTCTGTCCTGTAGGGTCACTATGAGTCGGAATTGACTTGACGACATGGATTTGGTTTTGGTTTTTTTGATTGTGTTTGTAAAATAGAATTTAATAGGAGTGAACAATTTGCATAGTCCCATTCACCTGATTAAGATAATCCTAATGTAGTAGGACTATTTAAATTTATTTAATTAATTAGCTAATCAATTAAAGATTTTGTCCTTAAAGCCAAGCACTGTGCAAGTCACTTGTACTGGTCATGATTCTTCACACCTCCCAGTACCTACGGCCTTAGGGATGAAATTTTGTTGATCTGTCCATCAGGAGGTGTAGTCCATTTCACCAATCCTTTAACTGAGATTGACCTTGTCACCTGTAACCAATAGAATGGCAGAAATGATGATGTGCCAATGCTCAGCCTAGGCCTTAGGAAACTGCAGAATTTTCTCTCTTAGGACCCCACTTCCTCCATCATGTAAACAAGCCCTGGCTGTAGTGAGAAGATGAAAGCATGAAAATCAGAATCAAGTTGGCCCAGTTATCCCAACAGAGACCCCAGACGTGTGAGAGAGCCCAGCCAAGATCAATAGATCTGACCTGAAGCTGATCTACAGCTGAGCACAGACAAGAGGGAGCCCAGCTGAGATCAGAACTGCCTAGCTGAACTCAGCCTACATTGCCATGAGCTAAATAAATTGCTAACTGATACTCCAGTGTCCTCCATCAATACTGTGGCACCTGAGATTAGAGTCTAGAAACTAAGAAACTGAAGACATAAATACTTTAAACTACATCACTGTATGGACTCTCATGTGTTGAACTCATGGTATTTTGCAGGGCTGTGTACAAATCAATCTGATAGTCACTACCTTTCAGTAACTTAAAAAAACTATTTACCATATAAAATACATTTACATTTCTGTATAGAATTATATAAAAATTGGCCTCTGCTTGGTTAATTGGCATGTTTTATATATTAAATAATTTAAAGTTGAAAATCAAAAAAAGCTGAACTTAACAACCTCAAAAACTCACTGAAAACCAAACAATGAATCAGTTTTTATACAGTTAGTTATGGATATGCACATGATATTCTGAAAGGATATCAATTCTCACTTGTATGTGGGCATTTTAGATTGATCAAGGACCAATTCTATCAAAGTATGAGGCCCCCTTTCCACACAAACCCATCATTTATTATTATAATTTCATTGTATTTATCAATGCCCAATTCATCACGAGCCACAGAATTTTAGAGTTGGAAGGAACTTCAGCGGCTACTGAATGTGGTGGTGAAAAAAGCAATAGTATATGAAGAACCCTGGTCTATTCCCTCAGAATAAAGGCCTGGCAATCTGTTCCTAAAAAACCAGTCAATAAAAGCCCTATGAATCAAAATGGTTTAACCTCATTGTGGTGGCCATGAGTTAGGGCCTGAATCAGTGGCAGCTAACAACAACATCCTATTCCGAGCTGTGCCATATGTACCTTCTTTTGTCCATAGTTTGTGATTAGTAAAAAGAGAGCTTTGGTATAAATGACTTTTTTGTGTGAGAGGGCAATTAAAAGAAATTAATTCCCTTCTATCTTCTAAAGGTCTTTAGGGAAGTGCTGAATTGCTGAGGATGATAGAGGGGAGTTTTGAGAGGCCAAGCGGAGAAAAAGAGAGAGGAGAGAAGATGCCGGTAGAGAAAGACATCTCATGGGAGAGTTTGGGAAGGTTTCTTTAGTATGGTGGAGAGTTTTGTCATAAACTTGGCCAATACTTTCGGAGTTAGAATATTGGGGCAGGTTGGGAAGGGGTAACGGGACAGATTGAGGATTACAATATGCACGTGAAGGGGCTCTAACATGGGTCAGTAGTGAGAAGAGCAGCTGTCCAAAAAAGGCTAGTCATATTTGAATTACATAAGATTCCTTACACATCTAAAAATCCTGGGGTGTGTAGGCTGCCCCTGCTTCACCACATTTCTATCGAATTACAGTTCTCTTTCTAAATTCTCCAACTCAGATTTTTTGATGAGCTGTTTGGGACCTGGATGATGTATATATCTCTGCACTATATATAAAGAATTTGTCAAGCAAATAAATGGCACAAGCAAGATCATAAACATGACACTTAAAATACTTTAAGGAGCAGTTTTCAAATAGCATTAATACTTCCGGAGCAGTTCTACTCTGTCATATAGGGTCACTATGGGTCGGAATCGACTCAGTGGCAACTTTTTAAAATTTTTTATAAACACTTTAGGAACATAATTTAATCAATTATCCTCCATAAAATACATTAAACATTATAACTGATGACCTAAAAGGATGTCCTATATGTTTTCTCTAATTTTGCAGAAAGATAATCAGAAGAAATTCCCTTTTTAATGTGAGAATTTAACAAGATTTAGGGAAATTGGCTAATAATACGGTAGGCTGATTATATGAATTAGTAAATTAACCCAAGCTGTTACTGTACATATGTAAGTCCTCTGAGATGGGAATTTTTAATTGATTCCTCAAGGGTGCTTATTAATGTGGCAAGATGGTTGCTTGACTGTTCAAGTAAATTAAAAAAAATCTAACATTAAAAAAAAAAAAGCTATCAGTTAATCTCCTTACTAATGGGAATCAACATTATATCGACACCACAACCTGAACATCAAAACTGAACCTCAAATTTCCAGTTGAAATTCAAGGCTAGTTAGTTCCATTTGCTCTCTTCCTATCTACCCACCCCCACTCCCTACCTCCTCAATCCCAGAGATCAGTAACAGCAGACCCCTCTTGTCATCTACCCTTGCTCATATCCTCATTGCCCCCCGTCCACTTAACTTTTCTCATCTTTTGCCTCTGTCTTCAACTACTTCTTAGACTATGCACCATTCCAATGTCTTCTATCATCATTTCCCCTATAAAGCACTGAATACATCAAAGTGTAATGCAATGTAGTGGAAAGAGAATGGGATTTAATCTGCCTGAACTGGGATCAAATCCGGACTGCACTGTTTAATAACTGTGCAGCCTTGGGGAAATTACTTAACCAGAGTTTCTGTTTCTTCATTTGTAAACTGAAGATAATATTACCTACCTTGCATGATTGCTGTTATAGGTAAAGTTTCCAGGACCTGGAACATAGTTATTTAGCAAAGTGGATTTTCTCGATTTCCTTTTACTGAAAACCAGCTTCACCCCGGTTGACACTGTTTTCTCCACAATCTTGTCAGGTGTTCCTGCTACATTTGGACTTCTTGCAGAGCGCCCTTCGTTATCCTGGCTCCCCGCAACTTCTTTCTGACAATTTTATGTAGTTTCCATCCGTTCCTCCTCCTTTGAAGGACATGTTATCCTCTTATATCTCTTCCCAACAAAAACAGTTAGTTTTTTATTTGGTCTGCATAAGAATTCTGGAGGGTAGGGAGGACAGATATTATTCACTCACAATATAGACAGGCGCTTGTTACTGTTACCTCTGGGTCATTTCTTCTTAATCCTCAGGGACTTTGGAACTTGGCACACAGATCCTCTTTTATCATTCCAGCATCTGCTATCACCTTAAGTGACTTCATGATATGTCCTGATGAACCATCTAACAGCCTGCCCTCACATTGACATTTACCTCCATTCCATTTTGCCAACCCCATTGATAGGAGCACATTTTTTGACCTTTTAATCACTTGGAACTGCTCCTCTGAAAATCTGAATTTTGAAATTACTCTCTCTGCCTACACCCTTGTATTCTGTCTCTTCTCAGACTCTTTCATTCCCACAAGACCTGTTCTTCTACCTCATCACACACTCCTGCTTCTCGAATCCTTCCTAGACTTTTGGGCTATCAACATCCTCCCACTTCATTTACCCCTTAACCAGCCTGAATTTTGAGGGAGCATTTATTCATTAGCTCCACATTTATTGAGTGATTTTTAGGCATTGAACGCTGTGGCAGAACTGTGACAGGACGTGGCCTGGCCCTGACACACCTCAGCTAGATTGGTCTGTCCTTTTTGTCATACCCTTATCGACACTTTTAGATTCCTCACACCCTTTTCTTTCCTTGTCCTCACCAGGCAAAATACCTGTTTCATTTATTTTTTTTCCCTGTTCTAAAGCCTCCTGGTGATAATCACTGCAAGAGAACATTTTGTCTCGTCATGACTCCCTGCTTGAGCTGGGCCTTCAGTGCAGATCTTATCACTCACATGGCCCAGACAGCCCTCTTTCTCCACAGCAGCCATTCCAAACCTTTGCTCTGTCCTCAAGTCTCTACCTCCTCCACATTCTGGCATTCTCAGCAGATGACCCACTCCAGCTTAGCTGAGAAAATAAAGGCCATCAGTTATGAACTTCCTTAGTACCTCTCACCATTCTTCTATACTTTTATCCATACTTCGCTCCCGTTTCAGAATAAAAAGGCAAGATAAGACATGGCTTCCACGGCTAGTTCTCCATAGGTACTTTGGTCCCATCTCTTCTGACTTCTACTTTGATTGCTTCAATTAGGCCTTTTTTCTATCTTCCTTTTTTCCCTCTCCAAGAGGTTCTTACCCTCAGCCTACAAACATCTCAAAAATTGCCTTTTCTTCAGTCTGCCTAATACTCAAGCTTTTATCACAAAATACTGTTAATGTTCAACAATGTTGAGGAAGACATTTTCACTTATTGCCTTCATTTACTAACCTCTCCCTCATGCCAGTACAATGTGGCATCTGCCTCCAACACTAACAAAACTGCTTGGGACCCCTAATTGCCAATCTCCAGTGGTTCTTTGGGCCATTTATTTCTTGAAACCATTGACTGCCTCTTGATTTTATTCTGACCCAAGCTACCATCTGACCAGATTTGATAAGAAGGAGCTCTGGCAAAAGTCCTGGACCTTTTCTGTGTTATTCCAGTCTAATCCTCTGTCTCCCTGGGTCTGCATTTACTTGATGTTTGGCCTCTTGCTCCATCTCTAATTTCTAGCCTGAACTTATCACTTGAATCTGATGACAGCTTTGCATTCTCTGGCTTAATATTTGAAACATGCCCACAGTGTCTGACATACTTCCAGGCTCTATAACCCTACTCTAAGGCTAGTTCACATATCTGGTTTCCCTGCTGGTCTAGTCTGACCTCCTCTGTGTTGGTGAAGTCTTAAAGTCTCTCCTTCCTTGATTTTCATGATACTCTTCTCTCCTGATTCTTTTTAACAGCTATTTTAACATTATGCTTTTGAAACATCCCTGAATGGCCTCTTGTATCTGTTTGGGTATTGCTTTCTTCTAATACAGCTTAGACCAGCCCTTTCATTGTCTCTTAGGTTTTTTCAATAGTCTCATAATCAGTCTCCTTCTCACATTTGTGTCCCTTCCAAAGTTATTTTCAACACTGTACCAGGGTTTACCTGATAATAGAGTTCAGTTTTTGTCACTCCTCAGCTTAAAAACCATTCCTGAATTCTACTGCCTGCAAGATAAAGCCTAAACTCTTTAGCATGGCATACATGTTGTTGTTGTTGTTAGGTGGCATTGAATCAGCTCTGACTCATAGCAACCCTATGCACAACAGAACAAAACACCACCTGGTCCTGTGCCATGCCCATAATTGTTGTTATGCTTGAGCCCATTGTTGAGGCCATGGTGTCAGTCCATCCTGTTGAGGGTCTTCCTCACTTTCACTGACCCTATATTTTACCAAGCATGATGTAAGATGTAGTCTTGCCATCCTTGCCTCTAAGGAGCACTCTGGTTGTACTTCTTCCAAGACAGATTTGTTCATTCTTTCAGCAGTCTATGGTATATTCAATATTCTTTGCCAACACCACAATTCAAAGGCGTCAACTCTTCTTTGGTCTTCCTTAGTCATTGTCCAGCTTTCACATGCATATGATGGGATTGAAAATTACCATGGCTTGGGTCAGGCACACCTTAGTCTTCAAGGTGACATCTTTGCTTTTCAACACTTTTAAAGTCTTTTGCGGTAGATTTGCCCAATGCAATGCGTCTTTTGATTTCTTGACTGCTGCTTCCATGGGTGTTGATTGTGGATCAAAGTAACATGAAATCCTTGACAACTTCAAACTTTTCTCCATTTATCATGATGTTGCTTATTGGTCCAGTTGTGAGGATTTTTCTTGTCTTTATGTTGAGGTGTAATCCATACTGAAAGCTGTGGTCTTTGATCTTCGTCAGTAAGTGCTTCAAGTCCTCTTCACTTTCAGCAAGCAAGGTTGTATCATCTGCATAATGCAGGTTGTTAATGATTCTTCCTCCGATCCTGATGTCCTATTCTTCTTCATATAGTCCAGCTTCTCAGATTATTTGCTCAGTATACAGATTTAACAGGTATGGTGAAAGGATACAACCCTGACGCACACCTTTCCTGACTTCAAACTGCACAGTATCCCCTTGTTCTGTCCAAACAACTGCCTCTCGATTCATGTACAGGTTCCTCATGGGCACAATTAAGTGTTCTGGAATTCCCATTCTTTGCAATGTTATCCATAGTCTGTTATGATCCACACAATCAAATGCCTTTGCATAATCAATAAAACACAAGTAAACATCTTTCTGGTATTCTCTGCTTTCAGCCAGGATCTATCTAACATCAGCAATAATATCCCTAGTTCCACGTCCTCTTCTGAATCCAGCCTGAATTTTTGGCAGTTCCCTGTTGATATACTGCTGTAGCTGCTTTTGAATGATCTTCAGCAAAATTTTACTTGCATGTGATATTAATGATATTGTTCGATAATTTCCACATTCGGTTGGATCACCTTTCTTTGGACTAGGCATAAATATGGATCTCTTTCAGTCAGTTGGCTAGGTAACTGTTCTCCAAATTTTTTAGCATAGACGAGTGAGCACTGCCAGTGCTGCATCCGTTTGTTGAAACATCTCAGTTGATATTATGTCATTTCCTGGAGGCTTGTTTTTTGGCAATGCTTTCAGTGCAGCTTGGACTTTTTCCTTGAGTACCATTGGTTCCTGATCATATGCTACCTGTTGAAAGTGTTGAACGTCGACCAGTTCTTTTTGGTATAATGACTCTATATTCTGTCCATCTTCTTTTGATGCTTCCTGTGTCGTTTAATATTTTCCCCATAGAATCCTTTGCTATTGCAACTCTAGACTTGAATTTTTTCTCAGTTCTTTCAGCTTGAGAAGTGCCAAGCGCGGTCTTCCCTTTTGGTTTTCTATCTCCAGGTCTTTGCACATGTCTTTATAATACTTTACTTTGTGTTCTCAAGCCAACCTTTGAAATCTTCTGTTTAGTTTTTTTCCTTCATCATTTTTTCCTTTTGCTTTAGCTTTAACAAGTTTCTGAGTTTCTTCTGATACCCATTTTGGTCTTTTCTTTCTTTCCTGTCTTTTTAATGACCTCTTGCTTTCTTCATGTATAATGTCCTTGATGTCGTTCCACAACTTGTCTGGTCTTCGGTCATTGGTATTCAATGCGTCAAATCTATTCTTGAGATGGTCTCTAAATTCAGGTGAGATATACTCAAGGTTGTACTTTGGCTCTCCTGGACTTGTTCTAATTTTCTTCAGTTTCAACTTGAACTTGCATATGAGCAGTTGATGGCATACATGGCTCCTTGTAATCTCACCCCCACCTCAACTTTTGTCTCAAGGCTCAAAGCTTTGCCTGTGTTCTATTGTGTACTCCAGCCACATGAGACAATTTACTGTTCCCAGAGCTTAACCTAAGCTTTTCATATCTGAAGCTTTGTGTATGCTTCCTCTTCTGCCTAAGGTGACTTTGCTTCCTTTTTTTTTCCATTTAAGCCTTAATTCAAAGTCTACATCTGATACAACTTCTGAAGAGCCATTCTTAAGTTTTTCTGTTGTCTTCCCATAGCACTTACAATGCTCTCCTCCAAACAGTGACTCAGAGACCTAGGCTCCTTCTATCTTATGGCTCTGCCATCTCCTGGGGCTCAGAAGGTTCCACTAGATCCTCTGCATCTTGTTGCAAGATGAGGGAAGTAAATAGAGGATCACATGTGGAGGATTTTATGGCATACATTGCTACTCCTGACAATCAGGTGGCCAGAAGTCAGTCACATGGCACAGCTAACTGCAATGGGGGCTGAAAACAGTGCTCTAGCTGTGTCCAAGAGGGAAAGAGAGATGATTTGGTGAACAGCTAATGAATGTCTTCCACACTGGCACATGGGAGGTGGTTAGTATATGGGTTTGTGAAGTGAATAATTTAACTTAATCATTTTAAAATAGACATTAGCTGAAGTAATTCTATATCGATGTTCCTGCCTTTCAGATTCTTTATTGGCTTCCAACACTGTAATTCAAGAACAATAAACATTGTAATATTAGGTTTGGCCAGGAAATTGATTGTACTGCTTAACCAAATATTTTCATTATTAACATCTATTATCTAGAACCCTTACTGACATTATACATTTTCAGAGACATAGAATACTATCCAAAGAACACTAAAAGTGTAATGAACATCATTTAATGTATATTGCCCACAATGGTTTACAGGTCATTCAAAATTACTTCATGATGTTGTCATGCTTCAAGGTCATTAATTTCAGAATCCATCCGTTTAAAAAAGTTCATTTGAGACCTACAATATGGCAGGTCCTATGCAAAATGTAGTCCTACTGTGTGTAGTAGGAAGAGCATTGAGGGTTTGAGGTCTGACTCTGCACTGCTTCCTGGCTAGGTATGACTGAAAAGACACTGTAACCTAAATTTCTTCACCTTTAAAATAACGAGCTTTAAGTGGGTGCTCTCTTAGCTCTCCTGCAGTTTTAACATTCAGTTCTAGGCTTTGTCTGAAAGGGCTGGTCAATAGGGGATTCAGGCTAATAGAATGGCAGTCACTGGTGCGTTTACTGTTTTCTTAGTGAGTGAGGTTAGTCAAAATCATGTTTAGGATTTTAAGTGTGTTAATCATCCTTAAAAGCAAAAGGAAAGTACTCATTGCCATCAAGTTGATTCCAAATCATAGAAGAGAGTAGAACTGCCCCACAGAGTTTCCAAGGCTATAATCTTTATGGAAGCCGACTGCCACATCTTTCTCCTGCGGAGTAGCTGGTGGGTTCTAACTGAAGACCTTTTGGTTAGCAGCTGAGTGCTTAACCACTGTGCCACCAGGGTTCCTAAAGGGAAAATGCTGATAAGATTATGTAGATCTTCGTTATGGCTATATTTATAATCAGAATGAAGCACTGCTCTGCAAAGGCAGTTCCCTTCGCTGATGCTCATGCGTTGTCACGTACCTCTCCTGCTGCTAAATGGTCCACCACTAAAAGTAGCCAATGACTTTTGTTATTTTAATAGCTTCATCTCTCAGAATGCTGTAATTGTAGCAGAAATAACTATTTGCTTATTCACAGAGTGCTTTGGAATGATATGCAAAGGGCTTGTTCAAGGATCATGGAAGTAAGATTGACTGACACCCAAAGAAATGTGCATTGGTTCTCCCCGCGGTGCGATTGCTCTGCTGAAACCGCAGGTCACCTCTGGGCTTGTACACCATCCTATTCAATATCAGTCAATGCAGCCTGCTTTAATTGTGTTGTCTGCTCTAGATAACACTCACGAAATGGTAAAAGAAGATTCTGAATCTCAAGTTGTTCCAGAAATTAATGTCAGTGAAGGCATTAGTGTATATCCAGTTAGCACAATTTTTCTATGATGGTCATGAAAATACAGAGGGATGTGGAATTAACACTTGTGATCTAGTACCTAATCTGCCACTCATTAGATGTGTAACGTTGGTCAGATCCCTTAAGCCTGCTGTTCCAGCCTGGTTATTCATAAAATGGGAATAATGTATTAATTTGTTTATTTATTCTTCATCTACTATGAGCTAGGCTCTGTTTATGGACTGGGGAAATAGTAGTAAAAAAATTAAATAAATAAATTCCCCATTTACATGGAGCTTACATTCAAGGAGAGAAAGACAAATTAAAAACAAAAACAAACAAAAAAACCCACATTTTGTCAGATGGCAGAATGTGCTAGAGAACATATTAAAGCAAAGTAAGGGGGATAAACCACCAGATCTGTGTTAGATTATTATACTATGGTGGCTTACATGTTGCTAGGATGCTGGAAGCTATGTCATTAGCATTTCAAATACCAGCAGGGTCACCCATGGTGGGCAGGTTTCAGCAGAGCTTCCAGATTAAGACAGAAGAAAAGCCTGACTAGGAGCTTTCAGACTAGGAAGAAAGGTCTGGTGATCTACTTCTGAAAAATTAGCCAATGAAAACCTTATGGATCACAACAGAATTTAGTGTTAGAAGATGAGCCCCCCTAGGTTGAAAGGCACTCAAAATACACAGTGGCTGCAACAGTGGACTCAAGCATACCAACGACTGTGAAGATGGCAAAGGACTGAGCGAGGTTTTGTTCTGTTGTACATGGGGTTTCCATGAGTCAGAACCGACTTTATGGCAACTAAAAACAACAACAATAACAAGAGGGATAAGGGTGGAGGCAGGAGGTGGGGTACTATTTTATTTGGGTAGTCAAGGAAATGCTTTGATAAGATAGCATTTGAACAGAAACTTGAAAGAAGTGAATATCCAGAGAAAGGGTGTTTCAGAAAGAGGGAAGGGCAAGTATAAAAAGCCTGAGAAGAAGAATCTCTTTTTCACCTACATTATAGGGTGCCATGAGAATCAAATGAAATAAGGTATGTGATCTGTGTATTGTTAAGTATTATATTCATTTTAACTGCTGTTGTAGTTACTATGTTTACAGTTCACTGTTGCAAAGTGAACTATTTCATGTCTCACTTAAGGAGAGAAATTCTCTGACAGAATGTAGCAACTGCTGTAACCTTCAGGTTCACTAGTGAAGATACACATTATCTCTACCTTCAAAGAATTTGTTAACTACTGGAAGAACTCCATATAAAGAAAGCAGAATGTAAGAGAAAATAATGCAAAGCAAGTGTCAGGTTGGTGGCAGGTTCAAGATTCGAGAATTCCGTGATTCAATGAGATGGATTTCTCTATTTAGGAATACTTCTTTATTCCTCAGTTTTCCCCTTTCCCTCTCTCCTCTTTCTTTCTTTTTTTTTTCCCGCCACCCTTTTGCACACAAATTTTGAGGTGGCTTACAAGAAGAACACAAACAATAAATAATGGTTGAGAAGAACTTAAAATATTCACATGAATATAGCTAAGAACATATTAAATTCAAACACTATTAGATAATTTCAAGACAAGTTAAGCAACTGGCAAATTTTACAATTTTCTCAAATAAATAGAGGTGGAGAGAAGAGGTCGCCTCTGTTCTTCTAATATTGGGAAAAGGTTGGGTTGAGTATGGAAACTTTCTTGCCACCTGTTTTATTTCTTTCTATACATAAAAACCAATCCAGTTGCTGTTGAATCATTTCTAACTCATGGCATCCTCTTGTGTGTGAGAGTCGAACTATGCTCCACAGAGTTATCAATGACTGATTTTTCCAGACGTAGATTGCCAGGTATTTCTTCCGAGACGTCTCTGGGTAGACTCTCAAACCTCCAACCTTTTAGTTAGCAGCCAAGCACATTAACCACTGGCAGTATCCATTCAGAACGTATGTAGAACAAATACTCAAAATCCATTGTGAAGCAAGGCAGGATCTATATAAACATACAAACATCTAATTTTGGAAACAGAACTGAAAGAATGTTTGTAAGGGTATACAACAGGAGAGAAATTCCATAGGGGGATTATCTAGCCTCAGTTGAAATACTCATTCCAGGGTAAGTTACACAATATTTAGTCATGCATGTATGTATACATAACCACTACAGTCTTTAAAATATGTTTGAAAATTATATGTTCCTGAGCCCCAACACTAACCCATAGCATGATATGAAAATCAGAACCTCTTCTGTAATGATTTGTAGACAATAAGTTCTGTATTCTTTCATTTAATCATTTATGTAGTCATCTTAAATTCAAAATCCTCTATGCTTTCTGAGCATCTGCTGTATAACTTTGGGGTCATGGTTTTAGAATGCCTGGGAAAAGAAACAGGGCTAGGGACGGAGAACATTGGGGGTTTTAATTGCTTTAGTTGGCAAAGAGAAAAGGATTTCTTTCTGAGTTCTCCCAGCTCTCTTTTCTTAAGTTACGCCAAGTGCTGTCCTACCCCTGCCCCCCGCCCGGAAAACCTTTCCCAGGAGACCCACGATGGTTAAAATTTAGCGTGCTTAACGCGCGCCTGTGGCGCTTGCTATAAATGTCGAAATCCCGATTCAGCATGCCTGGGGTGCTGCCCAGAATCTGTATTTTAAATAAGGTCCCAGGTGTTTCTCATGCAGGTGGTCTGTGGACCACACTGGGAGAAACACTGTTTAGACACATTTACTCAAAGGTAAAGAAGCCTTTAAGAAGCTGGATTTTGTAATGAATGACAAGTGGATGGCAGATGGTTGAGCAAGAGGCCTGGAGTACTGTGAAACTTGCGAGGGCAGGAAGAGAGGGTTTTAATAAAGAATTTTTATAAAATATTAATAAAGAATTATGAGTTGACTTGGTTAGAAGGAGCTACGGTGGATATCAGAACAAAGGACATTAATTGATCAGCAGTAGAATATCCTTTAAGGCAAGGGGAGGATTTTCCCAGGCAGATGTAGGGCCCAGTGGAGGGATAATTCCTAGAGATTGTTTAGTTACCATAGCCGCACAACAAAATACAGTCGGCCCTCTATATTGCGGGTCCAGCATCTGCGGAGTCAACCAACCACTGATTGAAACTTTCCGAAAAAAATTCAGAAAGTTCCAAAAACAAAGAAGCAATTAGAAAAGCGTCGCGTGCATTCTAAATGCCAGCTCCGCCCTGCAGCTCGGGCCCTGCCCCTTGTCGGGGTCCCCACACTGTTCACCACTTCCAGGCGCCAGAAGGGGGCGGCCAGGGAAAACGAAGCCCTCTTCTCTCCCTAATCCCGACCCTGGTGGGAACCAGAACCTGCCAGAGCAGGTGCACATGCTCAGCTGTCACCTTGCAGTCCCAGCCGCTAGCTCTAGCTTTATATGCAAATACTACACCATTTTATATAAGGGATTTGAGCATTTTAGGATTTTGGTATCCACAGGGGTATTGGAACCAATCCCCAGCGGATACTGAGGGACGACTGTACTCTAAAACTTTGTTGCGTAAACAGCAACCTTTTTATTGTGCACATAGAGTCTGTGGGTTAGGGATTTGGATAGGGCACACAGTTAGCTAGCTTCTGCTCTAAGATGTCTGAAAAGACTCAAAGGCTAGGGATAACTTAATGGATGGGGTCTGGAATCATCTGTAGGCTCCTTCACTCATGTGCCTGGCAGCGGGTCTGCAATAAGTGGACAGCTACGGCTGCCAACGGGAGTGCCTAACACATGGCCTCCTCACTGTTCCGTGGCCGCAGGGTAGCTGGACTTCTGTGGCAGATCAGAGCTCCAAGCACGAATGTTCCAGTGAACAAAGTGGCATCGTCATAGGACTTATGATCTAGCCTCAGAAATCATACATTGTCATTGCTGCCACTGTATTAACTGAAGCAGTCTCAACCCCACCCAGATTCAAGGAAAGGAGAATTAAACTCCACCTCCTAATAGGGTACTGGCAAAGCTACATTATTGAAGAACATGTGGTATTAGCAATATTATTGTGCCATCTCTGGCAAATAAAATCTGTCCCAGAGATTATGGAAGGAATCTAGGGAGTTGGGTGGCTGGAAGGAAGGGAATAAAATGGATCAATCAATTGTGAGTCTATTCAATACAATGCCTTACAGCAATGAAAATTATTGAAGTATAGGTATATACATTAACCATGATGCAGCTTACAAATTTTGTGTAGTTAAAAGTTTAAGTTGCAGAATAATTACAGCATCTTCCCATTTTTCAAAGTTCAACATAGTAAAAGATAAGCTATATATTTTTACTGTTTAGCAATACTTGCATATGTGGTAAGACTCTAAGGAAAAAGCAAGATAATGAGAAAAAGAAAAACAAAATTTGGGATAGCAATGACCTCTGGGGGTTGTGGGTGGCAGGGTGTACAGAGCATACAGGGAATTTCTAGGTTCTAGCAGTATTTCATTCTGTTGTGCGTGGGGTCACTATGAGTTGGAACTAACTCAATGGCACCTAAAAACAACAGTAGTGCTGTACTTTTAAGATGGGGGAATGTGTTCATGGGTGTCATTCCACTCTCTATTTATTTACTGCTCTTTTGTCCAGATTGTTGACTGAGTGATTAATTTACTTATTCATTCAACAAATATATACTGAGAGTCTACTCGGTGCCTGACACACGTGAGGCAGAATACAATGATGAATAAGATAGTCATAGTTCATATCTTTCAGAAAGGGTTTTGAAGAAGAAATATACAGTGGCACAATTAAACAGGATGACATACAGTGAGATACATCTTCTCATAGGAGGACAATAGCTGTGAGTGGTGCATGAGCCAGACTTGGAAGTCAGAAATGGTTTCTACAAAGAAAAAAGATCTTAACAGAGACCTGAAGGATGACTAGACAGAGGGAAGATCATATGCCAGGAAGAGTTTGAAGGTGAGAGGGCTCTAACATGTTTGCGATACTGAATGAACGTTGAAGGTGAGATGGGGAGTAGACAGCTAGGAGCGTGGGAAGTTAAGTAGGGTCTAGATCATGAAAATCCTTGTAGACTATTTTATTCCTGGGGACTCTTGGTTTTAATGACTGGGAGAGCACTTTGACTGACTCGAATGGGAAGATGAATTTTTCATAAATATGCTGTACCAACTCTAGAATCCAAGGACATGGATGGCGCTAGTCCATAGGAGCATCTGAAGCCAGGAACTTGAATGCTATTAGCAGTCTCTCAACTTTGCTTGCCTTTGTGCTTCTGTCTTCTTTCTCTCTGCAGAAACCTCTACTTTTAAGGGTCACAGAACAGAAAATGTGATCGCTGACTGCCTCAGTCCCAAGTCCTAAAATCCAAGGGCTAGAGTAATAATGTAGTTTTCATGGAAGCCATGTAGAGAGATGGGAGCAATTGCTTGAGAAGGGACACTCCAGTGTCCACATTGCCATGTTAAGGACTGGTGTAGTTTCCTTAAAGTGGCAGAGTTTCAAGCAAAATGGTAATATAAGTTGATTTGTACATTAGAAAGATGATTTTAGTCAGAATATGGAGAATGGTTTAGGGTGAAGAGGTGGTGGTGATAAGGTCAAAGAGAGGAAGATGAGTTGGGAACCTGCTACAGGTGAGTAAGAGGTCTGGGTAAAAGCAGTGGAGTAACTGAGGACATGTGGTGTTACCGTACTCATACCTTTTGCCATCTAGTCTATTCTGACTCCTAGCGACCCTATAGGACAGAGCAGAACTGCCTCACAGGGTTCCCAAGGAGCAGCTGGTGAATTCAAACTGCTGACCTTTTGGTTAGCAGCCAAACTCTTAACCACTGTGCCACCAGGGCTCCCATGCAGTATTAATTTACATTTATTTCTACTAGAATTGAGTTTTCCAAACTTGTGTCATTTGAACATTTTTTCCAAAAAGTCTGGCACTGAAAGAGGGGTAGGAAATGTTTTAATGGTCAATAAAATAAACTTTTCTAGGAGATTAATGTGGGGGCAGTGGAGGTTAAGTGGTGGAATTCTCATCTTCCACGGAGGAGACCTGGGTTTAATTCCCGGCCAATGCATCTCATGTGCAGTCACCACATGTCTGCCAGTGGAGGCTTGTGTGCTGCTATGATGCCAAACAGGTTTCAGCAGAGCTTCCAGACTAACACAGACTAGGAAGAAAGGCCTGGCACTCTACTTTGAATATCAGCAATGAAAAGCCTATGGATCAACAGTCTGATCCCCAGTAGATTAAGGTAATAGCGCAGGACCAGGGGCAGCATTTCCTTCGGTTGTGCATGGGGTCACCATGAGTCGGGGGCTGACTTGACTGCAGCTAAAAACAACAACAACAAAAACAAACCCATTGCTGTAGCATCAATTCCAGCTCATGATAACTCAACAGGAGATTAATGATGCAAAAGGATCTGAGAAGAGAAAGAAGTCCACTTTTCTTTGACCCAAACCCAAAAAAACAAACTCATTGCTATTGAGTCGATTTTGACTCATAGCGACCCTACAGGACAGAGTAGAACTGCCCCACAGGGTTTCCAAGGAGCACCTAGTGGGTTTGAACTGCCAACCTTTTGGTTAGCAGCTGAACTCTTCAAATTTAATTGTCAGGGAAGATCTTCTTTCATGTTATATCTATGAAGAGCTTATGGTCTTATGTCCTTTTGGTTTGGAAATACCACACAGAGACCTTGCAGAGAAAAGAATCTGAGGGTATTTTACTTTTCCAACCATGCTTCAGGATGGTTCCAGAGAGTATGCTTCTATAAGCAGTCTTTAGGCTGACCCCTTTTTTGCAAACTCAAGTACAATATTCCCAGTGGATTGTTAGACATTTCTATTTTGGAGTCATTCCATCAAGGCAAACCCAACATAAATAAAAACCAACTCAAGTGATGTTCTCATTCTACCAATTACCCAGGTTTCTTCCCTCTTCACAATTCCTACATAACACATACAACTCACTAAGATGTTTTGAGGCCTCCTTAGCATCTGTATCTGTCCTTGTGGTTTTATTCCTATTTCCTGAGTCTATCAGGAAATAGGTTCAGGGTTGGAGAGCCCTGTTTTAGAAAAAAAAAATTACTGATAGAAAATTAGGAATGGAAGTGGATTTTCATTTCATCCGGGAAAAAGAATTACAGCTGACAAATACTACAAACATTACAAAATCCAGAAAAATAACAAAACACATTTTTGTTAATTCACTGACTGATACACTTCGATACAAAATTTTCCCTCCCACTTCTTTGGCTACATGCTTGTTTATCATCTCTTTATAAGCTAATAAGTGGGAACATTAAGACAGTTCAGTCTTTTCTCCAATTTGGTGGATTGAAATTAAAAAAATATATTAATAGTTTAGAAAAATTTCTTTCAGCATCACAGCTCATTATTGGTAGTATGTAAATTTTTAAGATTGTTTTCAAACTTGTGAAAAAAAGCTATCAAATTTCTTTCATAAATGAGCTGCTTTAGACTTACTATGAGAGGTGGCTAAAAGTTTGTATCCTTGTAAAGAGGAATTCTGATAAATTCTATCTTGTATAACTCCTATCTAAAATGAAAAAAGTATGGTGTGTTTATAATTATAATGTAATTATACAGTTATAATGTATATGCTGAATTATCAAAAGTATTCCTGACAGTAGAGAACATCTATTTTGATTAGTTATCAATGAGAACCAAATCCTCCACTTTCATTGTTATACATATGATGGTTGAAAGAATTTTCCACAGACTTGCTTATGGCTTCATACTTTTTTCCACAGACTTGCTTATGGCTTCATACATTTTAAAACTTGTTTCTCCTCTACTACCTACATCCTCTGGGGGCTAAGGCCTTAGGGAATACTGTATTGCAATATAACCTGTGACCAAGCACCCTCACGTAAAGACTTCAGGTGGGTTAGCACTGGGGCATAGGAGTATTTCTGAAACCACTGCTGCACAAGGAAGGCCAGTAATAACCTAACTAGACAGGGAAGTGACTGAAAACCACATAAACATACCCACTAAACCCAAAATAAGTCTCTCTTCTACTAAACTTGCCCAAGTCTGACTTCAGAAATGCCCATGGTCACTTCAGAGGTACCCAACAGGAAGAAGGTGATATAGAAAGAAAGTACGGATGGAAAGAGACAGTGGTCTTAATATCTTATTTTTGCAAATTTGACAAAACAACATAATTATGTGAAGGTACTTCTAGGGTCCTTTCTGGAACCTTGAAAGGGAACCATGCAAATGAGGAGCCAAAAATTAAAGCTGCATTAGCTTTATGGTAAATTCGTCTTTGGCACCAACCTTGGCTTTCGTCCTTAATACCTTGTGCTCAGACCATTGTCTTCACATCCTAATTAATTTCTCTGGACCAAGTCTCAACACTCAACTAGGTTGCATAGCCACTGCAATAATTTTCCTCAAATGCTTTTTCGCCGTAATACTTTTCAGCTAAAGCTGTTGGACATCTATAGAAATAGAGACCAAATCCCTTAGTCTGATACTCAAGGTCTCTACAGTCTGGCTGTAATCTATCTTTACAAATTTTTATCCTGTGGCTTCCTATACAAAGGAAAATCAGCAAGTACTTTTTGGGGCCTGCTAAGCTAAAGGCATTCCCCCAAATGTTAATGTTTTTGATTCTTACAATAACCTTGCAAGATTTAAAAACAAGAGAAAAGAAGCTCAGAGATAACAACTGGAATCAGAAGGCAGTTCTGTCTGACACAAGTTCTCCTGCTCTACCTATTGCACTGTTTCTACCTTAGTCCTTGCTTGACTCCACATGAATGTAGAGATGGTTAAAGCCATGCTTTCAATCCCAACCTTTTAATGAAGGCTTTCCAAGTTACTCCATTGACTATGGGTCTTCCCTCCTCTGAACTCCTATAGCATTTTATTTCTATAAAATTCAGTGGGCATATAGCCTACACTGCCTTACACATTTTTAATTTATTTCATCCTGATGCGTCTCAACTCTAACTTGGTTGTAAGACCTTTGGAGGAAGAGAGAATGGCTGGTGCTTCTGTTAATCCTTTGTAACCCTTGGCAAGGTTTCTGACACCATTTAATAGTTAATTCTAGAATGAGTCTATTTGTTCAGCAGTGAGACCTACACTCCCAAGATTAAGGTCAAAGGAGGAATAATAACCAGCCTTTTCTCCTCTTGCTATTTCTCTAGCCCATTCCTAGATTGGGTGGAAAGGAGAGTTGTCAGTGGGGGTTGGTTCTAAGTTCTCAGAACTCAGCTGCTGATTGACAAGATGTTAGAGAATACTAAAACAGCACGAGCACCAGCTGGCACTAGCTGATTCAGTGATGTTATTCCCCAAAGCGCCACTCTCAGGGGTGACTGACACACCCATCAGCTTCCACAGTGATGACAGGAGGACACAAAAGAGCTCGGTTCCCTGGGTTTCTGAGCATTTTGAATGGAGAAGAACTTGAAATGTTCTGAATAACCCTGACACTAGTCCAGTGCTCTCTAGTAAAATCAGAAGCTCACCTTTCTATCATATTTATTGCTGGTCTTTATTTTAAGGAGTACTAAATTCACTTCTAAAGTTTTACTTCTTTTCAACTTTGTATTGTAGAACATTTGAAACATATTTAAAAGTAGAGGGAATGATATGACGAATCCTCAAGTATTCATCATGTATCTTCAAAAACGAACATCCCATGGCCAATCTTGTTTCAGATGTCCCCCACCATCACCAATCCCATACCTGGATTATTTTGAAGCAAATCCTAGACATCATATTGTTTCATCCTTTACTTCTTTTTAAAATATGACAAAAGAGTTAAGGCAAAAGAAGCACAATGAGGGAAAACTTAGTGGTAACATTTTTAATGTGCCAATTTTAACAAAATTCATGACATATGACTTATATTTTATTTGTTGTTGTTATTATTAGGTGCCATCCAGTCATTTCCAACTCACAGAGACCCTATGTACAACAGAATGAAACACTGTGCCATCCTCACAATTGTTGCTATGTTTGAGCCCATTGTTGCAGCCACCGTGTCAATCCATCTCATTGAGGGTCTTCTTTTTTGCTGACCCTCTACTTTACCAAGCATGACGTCCTTCTCCAGGGACTGGTCCCTCCTGATAACGTGTCTGAAGTATGTCAGATGAAGTCTCACCATCCTTGCTTCTATTTATTTAATTAAAAAGAAAAAGTCAAGCAGAATATCTCTTTATTATAAAAATCCTGAATGTACAAATCCTAAGTAATAGTAAAGGAGAAGAAAATTAATCTTGTCCACCTAGTTCACATATTGGGAGCTAGTTAGCAGGAATAAGTAAAATATCTAACTAGTAAAAAAGGTGACCAAGTGTCACAGCTGGAAAACATTTTCAACTCTTTTTACATATGTTTGTATTCTGCCAATCCAATTTCTTATCAACACATTTATAGAATTTGTTTGACTTTAGGGTGGCCATTGAGTTATCAAGATTTCCCCAAGTGAGAATTCTACCAAACTTTCAGAGAAGAGTTCACACCACTACTACTAAAGGTATTTCAGAGCATAGAAAAGGATGGACTACGCCCAAATTCATTCTATGAAGCCAGAATAATCCTGATACCAAAACCAGGTAAACACACCACAAAAAAAGAAAATTACAGACCAATATCCCTCATGAACATTGACACAAAAATCCTCAACAAAATTCTAGCCAATAGAATTCAACAACATATCAAAAAAATAATTCACCATGATCAAGTGGGATTTATACCAGGTATGCAGGGATGGTTCAACATTAGAAAAACAATCAATATAATCCATCACATAAATAAAAAGACAAGAACCACATGATCTTATCAATCGATGCAGAAAAAGCGTTTGACAAAGTCCAACACCGATTCATGATAAAAACTCCCAACAAAATAGGAATAGAAGGGAAATTCCTCCAATAATTAAGGGCATTTATACAAAGCCAACAGTCAACATCATCCTAAATGGAGAGAGTTTGAAAGCATTCCCCTTCAGAACGGGAACCAGAAATGGATGCCCTTTATCACCACTCTTTTTCAACATTGTGTTGGAGGTCCTAGCCAGAGCAATTAGGCTAGAAAAAGAAATAAGGGCATCCAAATTGGTAGGTAAAAAGTCAAAATATCTCTATTAGCAGATGCTATGATCTTATATACAGAAAACCCCAAAGAATCCACCAGAAAACTACCAGAACTAATAGAAGATTTCAGCAAAGTTTCAGGATACAAGATAAACATACAAAAATCAGTTGGATTCCTTTACATCAGCAAAGAGAAACTCAAAGGAGAAATCACCAAATCAATACCATTTACAATAGCCCCCAAGAAGATAAAATACTTAGGAATATATCTAACCAGAGATGTAGAAGACCTATACAATGAAAACTACAAGACACTACTGCCAGAAACCAAAAGAGAGCTGCATGTAGAAAAACATACCTTGCTCATGGATAGGAAGACTCAACATTGTGAAAATGTTAATTCTGCGCAAAGCAACCTACAGATACAATGCAATCCCGATCCACATTCCACTGGCATTTTTAATGAGACGGAGAAACAAATCACCAACTTCATATGGAAAGGGAAGAGGCCCTGAATGAGTAAAGCATTACTCAAGAAGAAGAACAAAGTGGGAGACCTAACACTACCTGATTTTGGAATCTATTATTCCACCACAGTAGTCAGAACAGCCTGGTACTGGTACAACAACACATACATAGACCAATGGAACAGAATTGAGAATCTAGACATAAATTCATCCATCTATGAGCAGCTGATATTTGACAAAGGCCCAAAGTCTGTTAATTGGGGAAAAAGGCAGTCTCTTTAACAGATGGTGCTGGCATAACGGGATATCCATCTGCAAAAGACTGAAACAAGACCCATACCTCACACCATGCACAAAAACTAACTCAAAATGGATCAAAGACTTAAATATAAAATCGAAAACGATAAAGATCATGGAGGAAAAAATAGGGACAATGCTAAGAGGCCTAACACATGGCATAAACACAATATGAGCCATAAGTAACAATGCACAAGCACCAGAAGAGAGACTAGATAAATGGGAGCTCCTAAAAATCAAACCTTATGCTCATCAAAAGACTTCACCAAAAGAGTAAAAAAGACAACCTACAGACTGGGAAAAAAAATTTGTCTACACCAAATCTGACCAGCGTCTAATCTCTAAAATCTATAAGATACTGCAAAAACTCAACAACAACAACAACAAAAAGACAAATAACACAATTAAAAAATGGGCAAAGGATATGAACAGGCACTTTGCCAAAGAAGATATTCAGGCAGCTAGCAGATACATGAAGAAATGCTCACGATCATTAGCTGTTATAGAAATGCAGATCAAAACTACAATGAGATATCATCTCACCCCAACAAGGCTAGCATTAATCCAAAAAACACAAAATAATAAATGCTGGAGAGGTTGTGGAGAGACTGGAACACTTCTACACTGTTGGTGGGAATGTAAAATGGTAAAATCACTTTGGAAATTGATTTGGTGCTTCCTTAAAAAGCTAGAAATAGAAGTACCATACTATCCAGCTATCCTGCTCCTTGGAATATATGCTAGAGAAATAAGAACCGTCACATGAATAGATACATGCACACCCATGTTCATTGCAGCACTGTTCATGATAGCAAAAAGATGGAAACAATCTAGGTGTCCATCAACGGGATGAATGGATAAACAAATTATGGTATGTCCACACAATGGAATAGTACACAATGATAAAGAACAACAATGAAGCTGTGAAACATCTTACAAAATGGAGGAATTTGGAGGGCATTAGGCTGAGTGAATTTAGTCAGTCACAGAAGGACAAATATTGTATAAGACCACTATTATAAGAACTCAAGAAAAGTTCTTATAACCCTCAAAAGACAACATTCCATGAGGGTTATTAGCATGGGGAGGGAGGGTGAGGGTTATTCACTAACTAGATAGTAGACAAGTATTATCTTAGGTGAAGGGAAGGACAGCACACACTACAGGGGAAGTTAACACAACTGGACTAAACCAAAACTAAAAAGTTTCCTGAATACAATCAAACACTTTGAGGGACAGAGTAACAGGTGTAGGGGTCTGGGGACCATGCTTTCAGGGAACATCTAGGTCAACTGGCATAACAAAGCTTATTAATAAAATGTTCTGCATCCTATTTCGGTGAGTGGCATCTGGGGTCTTAAAAGCTTGCAAGCGGCCATCTAAGATGCATCAATTGGTTCCATTCACCTGGTCTAAAGGAGAATGAAGAACACAAAGACACAAGGAAAGTATTAGCCCAAGAGACAGAAAGGGCCACATAAACCAGAGACTTCATCAGCCTGAGACCAGAAGAACTAGATAGTGCCTGGCTACCACCAATGACTGCTCTGACAGGGAACACAACAGAGAATATCTGATGGAGCAGGAGAAAGGTGGGGTGCAGAATTCAAATTCTAGTAAGAAGACCAGACTTAATGGTCTGACTGAGACTGGAGGAACCCTGGAAAGCTGGCCCCCAGATTCTCTATCAGCCTAGAACTAAAACAATTTCCGAAGCCGTCTTTTCAGACAGGGATTGGACTGGACTGTGGGGCATAAAGTGATACTCGTGAGGAGTGTGCCTCTTAGCTCAAGTAGATACAAGAGACTAATCGGGCAGCTTCTGTCCGGAGGTGAGATGGGAAGGCAGAGAGGGTTAGGAGCTGGTTGAATGGACATGGGGAATCTGGGGTGGAAAGGAGGAGTGTGCTGTCATAGTATGGAGAGAGCAATTAGGGTCACCTAACAATGTATGTATAAATTTTTGTATGGGAGACTAACTTGAAATGTAAACTACATCTAAACTGTAACAATGAAAAAAAAAAGCAAAAAAATAAAAAAATTAATGGATACTACCAAAAAAAAAAAAAAAAAAAAAGATTTCCCCAAGTGAGTAGCCTTCCAGACCTTTGGATCAAGTTAGAAGAGTAGAATCAGATGAAATGGAGAAGAATGTGTTGGTGTCAAAAGGCACATCTCATCAACTCACTCTTGCTCTCTGTCTCTCTCCTGCCACCAAGGAGGCTTAAGGCTCATTTTGACACTCATAATGAACCTAGAACTCAGGGCCGGTAAGGAAAGTAAAGCAATGACAATTTAAAAGATGTTTAAAAAGCCTACGAGGAGACTAAAGAACCCTGGTGGTGCAGTGATTAAGCGCTTGACTGCTAACTGAAAGGTTGGTGGTTCAAAGCCACCAGATGTTCCATGGGAGAAAGATGTGACAGCCTGCTCCCATAAGATTATAGCCTTAGAAATCCTATGGGGCAGCTCTACTCTGTTCTATAGGGTCACTATGAGTCAGAATCAACTCTACAGCAATGGCTTTTTTTAAAATAAGGAAACTCCATCAATTTCTTTGTCTTTCTGCTTGATGAAGCCCCTCATTGTCTTTTAGAGGGTATTCATGCTCTCCTCCTGGCGGCTATGATGAGACACACGTGGGACTTTTTATTTCCATGGATTGTGTAGACTTCAGCTGTCATCTCTACTGAATAAGTCAGCCTACAAGAGAGCTCAGTTCAGGCTTTTTGTTGTTTTTTTTTTTTGTGATAGTAAAAAAAATAAAAATAAAAGGCTGATGTAGGGGGAGGCCTGCATTATTAAATCCACCTAAGGGGAGATTCTCTGCAAAGGGCTAAGTGACAGGGAAACAGAAGTGGTTAGGCTGGTGGAGAGTCCCTGGGTAGTCCAAACGGTAATGTGCTTGGCTGCTAACTGAATGGTTGGAGTCCATCCAGACTTGCCTCAGAAGAAAGGCCTGGCAATCTGCTTCTGAAAAACCAGCCATTGAAAACCCTGTGGAGCATGGTTCTCCTCTGACACACATGATGTCTGAAAACCCTATGGACCACAGTTCTACTCTGACACACATGGGGTCACCATGAGTCAGAGTGGACTTAATGCAACTGTTTTTTTTAGGCTGGAGAAAGTTGTAGAGAGCTTTACTAAATCTGAGAAATGGAGGGGAAGTGGGTGTTTTGGGGGTTTTAAGAGCATAAAAAAACCTCTGCTTTGTTCCCCCCTCTCGTACTCCTAGGGAGGTAGGAGAACCCTAGGATCTGGTCTCCCAGCCTCAGCAGAATCCCACCCAGCACCTTAGCTGTGGAGCCACCATGCAGTTTGGACAATGAGTAGCCTACCAGTGATGACTGATGAGAACTGAAGACCAGTGGGCTTCTCTGCTGGTTTCTCAGCCAGGTAAGACTTTCAGGACCTACATTACACCCTGGGGGACAGAGGATGGGCAATGGAGCCACAATAACAACCAAAATTGATTTTACCAAAGCCTGTTGGTCAGATTAAATCTAATTTAGAGACACAACAATTGTGACATTTCTTACATCTGAGATGTAGAATAGATTCATGACAGCTGCCTTTTATACTTTACTTAATCTACTTTCTTGGAGGTTTTGAAAGAATCTTCAGAAATATTATGGGACATTTCTTACAATGAGATTACTTACATTCATAGATTTTGAAAAAATTTATTGCTGTATTTAAAATTTTCAGGTACATAGAAAATCTAGAATATTCCACTCTAGTAGAAATTCTCTTTGCTATGTGGAATCTATTTACTTTTGTGGGTAAAATGATTCTTTTTTATATTTTTTTATTGTGCTTTAGGTGAAGGTTTACAGAGCAAATTGGTTTCTCATTAAACAATTAGTACAGTTATAGTTTTGTGGCATTGGTTGCCAACCCCGAGACACGTCAACATTCTCCCCTTCTCGAAGTTGGCTTCCCCATTTCCATTTGTCCAGCTTTCCTGTCCCCTCCTGCCTTCTCATCCTTGCCCCTGGGGCTGGTGTGCCCATTCAGTCTTACATACATGGTTGAGCTATGTGTATTAATTGTTTTATGGGCCTGTCTAATCTTTGGCTGAAGGGTGAACATCAGGAGTGACTTCAATACTGAGTTAAAAGTGTGTCTGGGGGCCATACTCTCGGGGTTTCTCCGGTCTCCATGAGACCAGTAAGTCTGGTCTGTTTTTTGAGTTTGAATTTTCTTCTACATTTTTCTCCAGCTCTGTCCAGGACGCTCTATTGTGAACCCTGTCAAAGCAGTCTGTAGTGGTAGCTGGGCACCATCTAGTTGGGCTGGACTCAGTGTGGTGGAGGCTGTGGTAGTAGTGGTCTGTTTAGTCCTTTGGACGAATCTTTCCCTTATGTCTGGTTTTCTTCATTCTCCCTTGCTCCAGATGAGGTGAGACCCGTGGAGTATATTAGATGGATGCTCACAAACTTTTAAGACCCAGACCCTACTCATCAAAGTAGGATGTAGAACATTTAAATGATTCACTTTTGGAATGGTGTTGCTAGAGGTCACAGAACATTCTGGGATTCCATTGACTAAACCTATCCCAAAAAACTAGTACTGCTCAAATAGTGACTGAAATAATAGAGAAGTATGTATATATGCAGGATAGGAGTGGGAAGGGGAGCTCGACTACTGTGAGTTACATTACCAGACACCTTGGTAATGCAAACATCATACTAACCTTTGTTAATATGAAACTGCAGAATGCATGTTAGTTAACCAAGGAGATGATCTTAAAGTACAAAAATTACTTTCTTACTCCTGTATTTTCCTGTATACTGCTATTATAATTCTGCTTAAAAATCTTTAAAGATTTAGAGTCAATGTGCCTTAGATTTTATAGGCCTTTAAAATTGCTAGTTAAATTTCATATGTTCTGTCAAAAAAAGAAGAAGAAAGAAAAGACAGGAAAAATACAAAGGCAAGAAATATGTATTACTGAAGTATAAAACCAGTTGCTGTGGAATCTGTTACAGCTCTCATGGCTACCCCGTGTGTGTCAGAGTAGAACTGTGTTCCATAGAGTTTTCAATGGCTGATTATTTTCACAAGCAGATTGCAAGGTCTTTTTTCCAAGTTGCCTCTGGATGGACTTGAACCTCCACCCTTTCAGTTAGCAGCCAAGTGTGTTAACCGTTTGCATCACCCATCTATGGACTCCTTTACTAAACTACAGGTTCCTAGAAATGAGGAATATATCTTTGTATCCTTGAGACCTTCAGGCACACTGCTTTGCACATGATTGACATTTACTATTGGTTTAATGCATTGCAACTCTGAGACAAGAAAAAGTACAAAAGTAATATGATCCAAAAGACTAAATTTTGCATCTAACTTGTGGCCTCAATTTTACTACTTTAAAATTATATGCTGTACATGAGAGAAAATATATGAGTAGGTTTTAGTTCATAACTGGGCTAATAAAAAAGAAACAAACAAAAACAAACACATTGCCGTTGAGCAGATTCTGACTCATAGCGACCCTATAAGACAGAGTAGAACTGCCCCATAGGGTTTCCAAGGAGTGGCTGGTGGATTTGAACTGCTGACCTCTTGGTTAGCAGCCAAGCTCTTGACCACTGCCCCAACTGGGCTAGTATTTCCAAATATTTAGGTATTTCCAAATATCTATGGAAATTAATGTTGTGAAGAACAAGCAAATTGATGGGTCACTTTTTGCTTGCCTTTTGTAGAAATATTTTATATCAAAAACTTTCTCCTTGTCTGAGAACAAGTAATAGCAAAAACGTAAATAGTGGCTAAGTTTCCTAAATATATCAACCTGGCAATGTGATCATCTGATGTGCAATTTATCGTATACTAGGAGTTAAAACAAAAAGAAAACCATTACTTCGACAACCCAGATAAATGTGAGATTCCAGTAGAAGTCAGTGAACAAAAATACTCAGTTCTATACTGAGAGAGTGTCTATATGACCAAATGCCTAGAAAGTTCCCTTCATTAATCTGTCAATCACTCCGCCTCTCGGACACACACCACTAAGTACCCATTGTATGTTAATGCATAATCAGAATACAGGGCAGGGAGTGAAGAATCTGGGTGACTGAGAGAAGCTGGGGTGACCTACCAGTGCTGCCATATAAGTCCAGCATGTCTGTGTTGGCTGAATTTTAGCTGTGTTCTCTGTGGGCTATGCAACCGAATCATAATAACAACAATAACACCAGAAAGCATTTATCTACTGCAGGCAAAACATATAATCTTGTGCTAGGTGGTTTAATTCATTATGTTTAATCCTATCAGAAACTCCAGGCAAAAATAAAGTCTAACTTGGTTTCTGCTCAAAGGGAAAAATCTAGCAATGAGCAATGGGGACTTTCTTAATCAAATGGTGTGAGACGTGCCAGAATATAACTGTCACACAGCAAATGTCATGGATAAATTTAACTGGTATGTAAGGTGGCTTTCCTGAAAAATGACATTGGAACTGGACGTTACATGATGACTCTACGTTTTCCAGGAGGAGAAGAAGACACAGGGTACTCGATGCAGAGGGAACAGACTTGGAAAAGCATGTAGGTGTGGTATAGCACACCGCATTCTAGAAGCAATTCAAAAAAGTCTCAGAGTTCATCAGGGCCCCAGGACATTTCTCTTTATCTCTGAAAAGAAAATAAAGTGAAAACAAACAAACACCTCCCTGACATAGTGTTTATTTTTACTGAACCCTTTCTGTCAGATATTTGACTTGACATTTTTATTTGAGGAGCCACCAGACATTCTAGTTTATAGGACCGTTTGTGGGCTTAGCTTTTATGTTCTATCCTGGAAAATCCTAATTCAGGTTTTTATAAATTGAGTGACCTTACTCGAAGGTCTAATGCATTTTACATCTTAGAAACCAATATTTATAATTAAAAATAAAATGAATTAGAGGTACTTTTTATATTTATATAAAGCTAATTTCTTTTCCTTCTGTAATTTTCACAAGCTTTAAAGGATAGTGAACTTTGGTCCCAAAACAACTTTCTCATTTTTAAAACAGCAAGTAAAATTTGACTTCTGTGGAAGGAAATATTTGTCACGGCTCTATCTATGAATTCCTGATTTTCTTTGCTAAATCCATCAGAAATAGTAGCATCTAACTTCAAACTGTAATTTAATAATAGTGGCAGTGAACCTTAAATAATGAAGTAAAATATAGAGAGAATGTGATCTATGACTCATCATAAAAAAAAAAAAAACCAAACCTGTTGCCATCGAGTCAATTCCGACTCCTAGTGACCCTATAGGACAGAGAAGAACTGCCCCATAGGGTTTCCAAGGAGCAACTGGTGGATTTGAACTGCTGACCTTATGATTAGCAGCCACGCGTTTTAACCAATGTGCCACCAGGGCTCATCTCCATTAGAGAAAAGTCTACCTTCCTTTCAACTTCCAAGGTGAACAAAACAAGCCTGATGAGCTCAGCAATTTTTAAATGTGTCCATACTGTCCCCAAAGCAAGCATTGGTGGACAAGAGACTGAAGTGAGAAGCAGTGAAGAGTTTTTGTTTCTTTTCTTGGGCAACGTGAGCATATCTACTTGTCCTAGACTCTGTGTCACTTTGTGATATTTGGCTTCTTCTTGGAAGAGTAGGTTTTTAGGGTACATGCCCCTTTAAGAGATCCCTGGGTGGCACAAAAGGTTTGAGCCCTATTACTGATCTAAAGGTTGACAGTTTGAACTTGCCCAGAGGCAACACAGAAGAAAGGCCTGGCAATCTGCTTCTGTAAAGATTACAGCCAAGAAAACTCTCTGGGGTCTGTTCTGCTCTGTGCCACTTGGCGTCATGGTTGCTGTAAGTCAAAACTGACTCAATGGCAACAGGTTTGGTTTTTTGGTTTTGGGATCTTTAAAGGGTTTTAGGTTCAGTCAATTGCATGGGTGAAATTTTCCCCACAGGCTACTATGTTTTTGAATTCTTCAACTTTGATCCTGAGTGTCTTTCTCACCCTGGGAAGACTGCCTGGAAAGAAGGGTATTGTATGAACCACAACAGCCTGTACCTGCACAGTTCTGTTTCATAAAGCAGGTTCAAGGTCAGTTTCTAGCTATAACACGCAGAATCTGACCTCCAAGCCAAGAGGAAGTACCAGGAAACTCTAATCTTAATATTTTAAAGATGTGCAAGTGTGGTAACATTTTCAATGAGTGTATTCTGTGGTAACTACTTTGCACGTTTCTACAATTAATGTACTTTAGAAACCACTGAAAATCAATGGAAAGAAAAGATAAGAATCATTTATGTAGAATCTCATATTTTGTCTCAGAATTCAAAATTGATTTTGGTCAGCACTGGCAGGTGAACCTGGCACATATGCCCTGGTTTGCCTATTAAAGTCTCAAAAATGTAACAAGACTGTTAGTTTAAAAAACTTTCATACAAATACGATTCCCTAGGAAAGCTCGAAGGACTGGTGTTTAGCTTTCTTGGTTCAATCTGACTGCCTCCACCATTTATTTGCTGCTCCAACTGTACAGGCTGAAGACTATAAATTATGCTATGGTTTTGTCTCTTTGTTTTTTTGATGGGGAAACCGAGTCATTTCCAAATCACAGCATGGTCTGAATGATATAGTTTCAACAGTCGTGAGCTACAAAGCACTTTCTCTGCTATATATAGCAGTGTGGTTCATTTACTGCAGAGCTTCCAAAACGTTTTTTGTCATGGCATGCAGAAAATTGTTCTGTTTATATAGCACACCGGGATATATGAAAGAAGGTACTCAAAGTGGTAGGACAAGGAGCTCCAATTTCCCCAGGCCATTCCCCACAACCCTGAGGGCAAAGAGCATCAGCATCTCAGCACATCTATAATGTATTCATAGGTATATAGGTTGGTTTATTTAGAGCTACTTTAATTGCTCTAGAAGAAATATAACCAGATGCTCCTTAAAAGTGAGGATGACGAGACTCTGGCTTGCTTGCTTTGAGCGTTTAATCAGGGAAGACCAATAGCTAGAAAAGGAAAACATAGTTTGTAAAATAGAGGGTTAGTGAAAATGAAGAAAGCTTTCAATGAGATGGATTGAACACAGTAGCCACAACAGTGGACTCAGACATACCAATGGTCATGAAGATGGCGCAGGACCTGGTAACATTTAGTTCTGTCATACACAATGCCACTGTGAGCCGGTGGCTGCCAACAGCTTTAACAGCTTACCTGAGCAGTCCATTAACTGGCCCAAATACTCATCACCTACAGTCAATCATCAAGTTTTAGAGTTTAAGGGGACCTAGGAAAACATTTGGAGTGATCATTCAATTCACAACCAAGGGGAAAAGCAACAGCATGACAGAATGGGGAGAGAGGGACTTTGAAGAGAGAAGTAGAGAGGAAACTTGAATCTAGGTGTGTTATCTCAGGCAAATTACTTAATCACTTGGAGTCTCAATGTCATCGTCTACAAGATGGAGAGATTATACCTACGTCATTGTAGTATTTTAAAATTGGGACCAACATACAAGAATTGCATACTTAGCCCAGTGTGTGCCACATATATAAATGCTAATTTGTTAAATGACTTCACTACCTCATAGTGCTAGCTGTAGAGCCTGAATTAAAAGTCTACTTCCTAAAGCCCAGTTCAGTGCATTCTTCATACCTCATGATGCCTCAGATATTTCAAAATACTTTGACACCTTACTACTAAAATACTTGAACCCACTAGTGTTGTTGTAGCTCACCTCTTTAGTGGTTATCAACCTCCACTGTATCATAGCAAGTAAACATGGGGGGAAAGAGAAGTCATCTAGTAATAATCCTAAGAGCAACTCATATTTGTAGAGTGCTTAGAGTTTTCAGTCCCTGGGTGGTACAAATGGTTAATGCACTTGGCTGCTAACTGAATTGTTGGAGATTTGAGCCCACCCAGAGACACCTTGGAAGAAAGTCCTGTGATCTACTTCTGAAAAATCAGCCTTTGAGAAACGTACAGAGCACAGTTCCACTCTGACACACATGAGGTTGCCATAAGTTGGAATAGACTTGATGGCAACTGTTTTTTGTTTTGTTTTTTTATAGTAAGCCCATAGACTTGAAGCCTCTGAATAACCTTGAGAAATTGCTACAATTAATGCTTTCACCATCATCAAGTCACAGATGAGGCAACGTCAGTCAAGGAAGTTAAGTGCAGCCAAGGCCTACTGTCTCCAAGTGACAGAGCCAGGACTTAAGCAGTGATTATCTGTCCCCAATCCTTGTATTTTTCGATGCTCCAGTTGTCCTCTGCTGGATTTTGTAGCTGACTATAGATGAATACTCAGGTGATGCAGACCCTTAGCTCTACATAGTAGACCAAGATGGAAGCAATTAAAGAAAACACAATAGTGGTGGAGGAGGCAGTCAAGATGGAGGGGTGCTGGAAGCAGACGTGGGAAGAAATTGCAGTGCTGGAAGCTAAGCAGTGGAGGAGCTGAAGGCTTCTCCAGATGTTTCCAAGCCATCCAGGGTAATTTTAATTTGCTAAAAAGAATAGTGTGATTTGAGGTTTCTGCAAAGTGGCAGGATGCCATCTAACAGTATCCTACCTTGCCTTAGGCACGGACTGAGTTTTCTTAGTGTTTTGATAAAGTGAAGGAATATTTAACCAAGCATTATTTAGCTCTTAAGGAAAATCTAAAAAGCTGAAGTGCTACATCAAAAAAAAAAAAAAAAAAAAAAGAAAAGAAAGAAAGAAAGAAAGAAATTGAAGTGATCTAGTTCAACCAATGTAGGTAACAATCTAAATTAATATGTGCTACACTCATCTGGATAATTGATTAACCATGTAGGTTTCTAAGTTTATTTACCTTGTTTCAAAGATAGAGAAGCTGTAAAAATATACACAGTTAAGACTGATATTAATCCACAACATATTTAGTTTCCTGAGACCTAAGACAACATATGCTGAATTGCACCAAGATAGATGTGCAATTAAAAATAGAGACTGATGCAGGGACTCCCGCCCTCATATCCTTCAGTGGGAATTGGTACAGACTCCCACTTGCCTGGTGAGCACTAATTTTTGACTCCTTGGCAAACCCCTTGTTCTGTCCAGGCTAATTTTCCTCATTTATCATATGAGAGGTTGCATTAGTCTTTGGCTTAATTTTTCATTTTAAACTTACTTTAATAAAATGATCTAAGTAAGAAAAATAATCTCAATTTATTGGACATATCATGTATAGTGGAGCCCTGGTGGCACCGTGGTAAGAGCTCGGCTACTAACCAAACGATTGGCAGTTCGAATCCACCAGCCACTCCTTGGAAACAGTATGGGACAGTTCTACTCTGTCATACTGGGTCACTGTAAGTCGGAATCAACTCAAAGGCAATGTTTTGTTTTTTATAATGTGTAGCAAATATTCTGCTGTGTGTGTGCATGTGTGCATTATTTCTAATTCTCATTTTATCTAGACAAAGTGAATATTATAAGTATTATAAGAGGGAACTGAGGCTGAGTTAATTTGGTGATTGGGCTGAATTAGAAGACAGCTCTGTCTGACTCTACTGCTTGTTCTCCTTCAACATACACGTTAGAAAGGGGTGTAGAGATGTTTAACATGCAAGAAGCCAGTTTAAATACACAGTCATTTTCCCTCATTTATTCCACAAGTATTTATTGAGCTTTTAATATGTTTCAGGTATTGTGATAAGAGCTGAGTCTAAACTGATGAAAAAAACCTACAAGGTATCTCTACCCTTGTAGAGTTTTACTGTCTTGTGGGGGAGTTTGATGATTAACTATTCTCATAAGGAGAAAAACATAGATGCCTGTTTTTGATAAGTGCTCTTTTAAATGTTTACTTTAACAAAAGAAAAAATAATAGTTAGGAAAAATAAGAATGAAATGCAGTCATTTTGATTCTTGCATTTTGCTTTTAAAGGTTGCAAAGGTATTTCTTATGGAAAGACTCAATCTCTGTGAAAGACAGAGACACAGTCATTCCACCCCAGGTAAATTTATACACTGAAGACTCACCATAGGTTGTCTCCCTACAGATTTAATTATGTCTAGAATTAGAAATATTAAGAATATTTCCATTTTTGCAAAGAAGCCACTTAAAAAATACTGACAGCGTGAGAGGCACAGATAAACTATCTCCGGAAATCAACTTTTTCTGCATACCATTTCTAACGTTCTTGTTAGTCAATAGAGGAACTTCATCTCTGGGTGTTTATTTACTTTGGGAAATGTGAATTAATTAAGAGTAACATTTATGTGTCTAATTAATAATTAAAATATGTTATCCCTTCCCAGTATATGTTTTCTTTCATTTCAAATGTAATGTAACTGTGTTCACTATTTATTATCCCAGGGACCAGCTGATGAGATTTGTGGTATTTAATTTATCCTTGATCTCATCTCTCTGTCAGCCTCTCTGTCTACTCATGCTAAATTTGTTCCCATCTTGAACCTAATAGTCATTACAGTTTCTCCTTCCATTCATAACAAACCCCAGCCTGGCTTTGATGCACCTGTTCCTGTTATACCTGAATCTCAATGTGAGAGATAATCAGATTCAATTTCCACTCTTTTTGGTTATGAAAATCTCTTAGTCAAGTGGAGAACGTCACTGTGGAGTTTTCACTTTCCTTTAAACTGGGCTTAGTGTAACTAGACTTGCCCAGATGTGTCTGAGAAAGAGTGTCAAATGGAAAAGATCAAAATTAAGGCACTAATGAAGCCAAGAATAGTTGCCAGTTGTTCTCGACTCTTAGACCCTTTTTGAAAATGAAATGACTGACTGACAAGGATTCAAGTGCTTGCGTTTCTTGACAGAGGCAATGTGTTGACATAATTGTGCAAAAGTGCCTTGCTGTAGTGCCAAATAAAACAAGATTTAAGCCCCAATAGGTGTTGCATTAACAAATGCAGTTCAGTCTCTCTTCATATTTTTCAGCTAATAAAAATTATCCCTAAGAGATTTAGAAATTTTAAATCAGCTGACATAAATCTTGCTTCCCTTCGCTTGACAGTTCCATATTTTATACTCAACTCTCTTTCGGACATCATCTATTGTGGTATTATATTTTTTTTCTATTTTTTAAAACCACCAGTTGCCACTGAGTTGACGCCAACTCATGACAACCCCAGGTGTATCAGAGTAGAACTGTGCTCTTAGGGTTTTCAATGGCTGATTTTTTGAAATGAGATTGCCAGGCCTTTCTCCGAGGTACCTCTGGGTGAACTCAAATCTCCAACCTTTTAATTAGCCGCCTAGTGTGGTAACTATTTGCACCACCCGGGGACTCCTTTTCTATTATTTACTTAATTCTTATTGACATTTTTATTTCCTTATTGACCCTATTTTACTTGGAGCCCAAGGCCCGCAGAAGCAGAAGAAAGTCTCACAGATGTTGCTAAAAGGAAAGATCATTTAAATAAAACTTTAAATTGCTCTAGTTCTTGACTTGTAGGTAGGAAGTTATTTTGCCAACTTTCTCCAAGTACAAAAAGTGACTTTAGAGTGTAGAGACCATTGTCATTACATTAAAATAGATAAGTCATGTTTTATGTATTTCCGGATGGAGAGTTACTTCCTCCTGCATTTCTTCCCATGTAGGCAGAGCGGGGTGGCTCATCTTCCCACTCCTCATCTCACTTAAAAGGAAATGCTATATCCTTGTCTCTTCCTCATGTTGGGATAACTATGGAATTAAAGAATATAGGCAGATAAGGTCTCTTCTTTCTAGAAACCTAATATATATGTGCATTATACAAATATATGTGTAAAGTTTCAAATGAGATTATATATATGTCACTTGAAAATTTGAAAAAATATGGCAGTAATCCAATTTACATTGAAGGAGCAAGAACCCTGAATTCAAAGCTAGGAAACCTGGACACTAGTCCCAGTTCCTTTACTGACTAGTCATGGGATCTTGAGCAACACATGAAATGTCTCTAAACCTAGCTGAGTTTACTCATTGATATGATCACGATGATAACTCCTGCCCCAACTACTCAGTTATTGTGAGGCTGAAATAAAGTAATATACATAAAAGTGATTTAAAAGCTGTGAAGCCCTATGCAACAGTAAAAGTATTATTATTGAATACGACACCTTCTTTCACTTGTTTGCAGTGGTCACCAGCTTCGCTTATGAGCCTTAAAGATCTTATCTACAAAAATTATACTGGAAACCGAATGAAAATGTGATTAATATACAAAAATATTTCTGTTGCCCAAGATGTTTATGGTTAAAGGAACAAAAAAAATGCATTTGTGTGAAAAATTATGGATAAAATAGTGTTTATAAATGAAGTTAAAAAAAAAAGTTAGCATTTTACCCTAGTCAAGGGAGTAATTACACATTTCAGGCTGAAAAGTGAGTCACAGGAGATACTTGTCCAATGGTATCAGGAGAGTTTTGCATTTAGTCTCGGTAGTCCAGTCAATTAATATCAGCTCTGCTATTACTGGAGTCATGGGTGGTGCAAATGGTTAATGCGCTTAGCTGCTAACAGGTTGGTGGTTCCAGTCCACCAAGAAGCAACTTGGAGAAAAAGCCTGGCGATCTACTTTCGAAAAATCAGCCGTTGAAAACTCGATGGAGCATAGTTCTACTCTGAAACACATGGGGTCGCCATAAGTCTGAATCGACTTGATGGCAGGTGTTATTATTATTTTTTTTGGTGCTATTACTAATCACTTGTTTCTCCCCCTGCTGTCCTGTGAAAGCCTTAGAGATGATTGGAATGCATATGGATCTTTTCCTATCAGTATATTGAAAATCTGAAGTGATTCTAGTTAAATAGAAATGGAGGCAAAGCAATATATCTGAACTGATTTGGACTCACCCTCTAGACATCTGGTTTAGTACCTATTTCATGCCTGTGTCAGTGCATGCTGCATACAGTTGGTTCACAAGAAAGCACACAAAGCTATATTCCCTGAAATAACGAGCACACCAAGTGTGTTCAGTTTTGCTCTGTGTCATTGCCCTTAGCTTTCTTACTTTCTGTTTTTTTTAGAGTCAGAGTTTTTTTTCTGTTAAATTTGTTATTTTCCAATTTACTGTCTGTGAACTAAAGTTTTTTTTTTTTTATTTTCTCCCATACAAAAATTTATATATACATTGTTATGTGACCCTAATTGCTCTCCCCATGTTATGATAGCACACTCCTTCTTTCCACCCCTGATTCCCCATTTCCATTCAACCAGCTCCAAACCCTCTCTGCCTTCCCATCTCACCTCCGGACAGAAGCTGCCCATTTAGTCTCTTGTATCTACTTGAGCTAAGAGGCACACTCCGCACGAGTATCACTTTATGTCCCACAGTCCTGTCCAATCCCTGTCTGAAGAGTTAGCCTCAGAAATTGTTTTAGTTCTGGGATGATAGAGAATCCAGGGGCCATACTTTCTGGGGTTCCTCCAGTCTCAGTCAGACCATTAAGTCTGGTCTTCTTACTAGAATTTGAATTCTGCACCTCACCTTTCTCCTGCTCCATCAGGTACTCTCTGTTGTGTTCCCTGTAAAGGCGATCACTGGTGGTAGCCAGGCACCTTCTAGTTCTTCTGGTCTCAGGCTGATGAAGTCTCTGGTTTATGTGGCCCTTTCTGTCTCTTGGGCTAATACTTTCCTTGTGTCTTTGGTGTTCTGCATTCTCCTTTACTCCAGGTGATTGGGACCAATTGATGCATCTTAGATGGCCGCTTTCAAGCTTTAAGACCCCAGATGCCACTCACCAAAGAAGGATGCAGAACATTTTCTTAATAAGTTTGTTACGCCAATTGACCTAGATGTTCCCTGAAAGCATGGTCCCCAGACCCCTACACCTGTTACTCTGTCCCTCAGTGTTTGATTGTATTCAGGGAACTTTTTAGTTTTGGTTTAGTCCAGTTGTGCTGACTTCCCCTGTAGTGTGTGCTGTCCTTCCCTTCACCTAAGATAATTCTTGTCTACTATCTAGTTAGTAAAGAACCCTCACCCTCCCTCCACACCCTTGTAACCATCAAAGAAAGTTTTCTTCTAGGTTTAAACCTTTTCTTGAGTTCTTATAATAGTGGTCTTATGCAATATTTGTCCTTCTGTGACTAATGAAATTCACTCAGCATAATGACCTTCAGATTTCTCCATTTTATAAGATGTTTCAGGGCTTCATCATTGTTCTTTATCATTGTGTAGTATTCCATTGTATGGATATGCCATAATTTGTTTATCCATTCATCCACTGATGGGCATCTAGGTTGTTTCCATCTTTTTGCTATCATGAACAGTGCTGCAATGAGCATGGGTGTGCATATATCTATTCATGTGATGGCTCTTATTTCTCTAGGATATGTTCCAAGGAGCAGGATAGCTGGATCGTATGGCACTTCTATTTCTAGCTTTTTAAGGAAGCGCCAAATTGATTTCCAAAGTGATTGTACCGTTTTACTTTCCCACCAACAGTGTAGAAGTGTTCCAGTCTCTCCACAACCTCTCCAGCATTTATTATTTTGTGTTTTTTGGATTAATGCTAGCCTTGTTGGGGTGAGATGATATCTCATTGTAGTTTTGATCTGCATTTCTATAATGGCTAATGATCCTGCGCATTTCTTCATGTATCTGTTAGCTGCCTGAATATCTTCTTTGGTGAAGTGCCGGTTCATATCCTTTGCCCATTTTTTAATTGGGTTAGTTGTCTTTTTTTGTTGAGGTTTTGCTGTATCTTGTAGATTTTAGAGATTAGACACTGGTTGGATTTGTTGTAGCCAATTTTTTTTTCCCAGTCTGTAGGTTGTCTTTTTTACTCTTTTGGTGAAGTCTTTTGATGAGCATAAGTGTTTGATTTTTAGGAGCTCCCATTTATCTAGTCTCTCTTCTGGTGCTTGTGCATTGTTCCTTATGGCTCATATTGTGTTTATGCCATGTGTTAGGCCTCCTAGCATTGTCCATATTTTTTCCTCCATGATATTTATCGTTTTTGATTTTATATTTAAGTCTTTGATCCATTTTGAGTTAGTTTTTGTGCATGGTGTGAGGTATGGGTCTTGTTTCAGTCTTTTGCAGATGACTATCCGGTTATGCCAGCACCATCTGTTAAAGAAACTGTCTTTTCCCCAATTAACAGACTTTGGGCCTTTGTCAAATATCAGCTGCTCATAGATGGATGAATTTATGTCTAGATTCTCAATTCTGTTCCATTGGTCTATGTATGTGTTGTTGTACCAGTACCAGGCTGTTCTGACTGCCATGGTGGAATAATAGGTTCCAAAATCAGGTAGTGTTAGGCCTCCCACTTTGTTCTTCTTCTTGAGTAATGCTTTACTCATTCAGGGCCTCTTCCCTTTCCATATGAAGTTGGTGATTTGTTTCTCCGTCTCATTAAAAAATGCCAGTGGAATGTGGATCGGGATTGCATTGTATCTGTAGGTTGCTTTGCGCAGAATTAACATTTTCACAATGTTGAGTCTTCCTATCCATGAGCAAGGTATGTTTTTCTACATGCAGCTCTCTTTTGGTTTCTTGCAGTAGTGTCTTGTAGTTTTCATTGTATAGGTCTTCTACATCTCTGGTTAGATATATTCCTAAGTATTTTATCTTCTTGGAGGCTATTGTAAATGGTATTGATTTGGTGATTTCTCCTTTGAGTTTCTCTTTGCTGATGTAAAGGAATCCAACTGATTTTTGTATGTTTATCTTGTATCCTGAAACTTTGCTGAAATCTTCTATTAGTTCTGGTAGTTTTCTGGTGGATTCTTTGGGGTTTTCTGTATATAAGATCATAGCATCTGCTAATAGAGATATTTTGACTTTTTACCTACCAATTTGGATGCCCTTATTTCTTTTTCTAGCCTAATTGCTCTGGCTAGGACCTCCAACACAATGTTGAAAAAGAGTGGTGATAAAGGGCATCCATTTCTGGTTCCCGTTCTGAAGGGGAATGCTTTCAAACTCTCTCCATTTAGGATGATGTTGACTGTTGGCTTTGTATAAATGCCCTTAATTATTGGAGGAATTTCCCTTCTATTCTTATTTTGTTGGGAGTTTTTATCATGAATGTGTGTTGGACTTTTTCAAATGCTTTTTTTGCATCGATTGATAAGATCATGTGGTTCTTGTCTTTTGTTTTATTTATGTGATGGATTACATTGATTGTTTTTCTAATGTTGAACCATCCCTGCATACCTGGTATGAATCCCACTTAATCATGGTGAATTATTTTTTTGATATGTTGCTGAATTCTATTGGCTAGAATTTTGTTGAGGATTTTTGTGTCAATGTTCATGAGTGATATTGGTCTGTAATTTTCTCTTGTTTTGTGGTGTGTTTACCTGGTTTTGGTATCAGGGTTATGCTGGCTTCATAGAATGAGTTTGGGAGTATTCCATCCTTTTCTATGCTCTGAAATACCTTTAGAAGTAGTGGTGTTAAGTCTTCTCTGAAAGTTTGGTAGAATTCTCCAGTGAAGCCATCTGGGCCAGGGCTTTTATTTGTTGGGAGACTTTTAATTACCTTTTCAATCTCTTCTTTTGTTATGGGTTTATTTAATTGTTCTATGTCCATTTGTGTTAGTTTAGGTAGGTAGTGAGTTTCTAGAAATTTGTCCATTTCCTCTAGGTTTTCAAATTTGTTAGAGTACAATTTTTTGTGGTATTCTGTTATGATTCTTTTTATTTCAGTTGAGTCTGTTGTGATATCACCCATCTCATTTCTTATATGGGTTATCTGCTTCCTCTCCTGTTTTTCTTTTGTCAGTTTGGCCAAAGGTTTATCAATTTTGTTGATATTTTCAAAGAACCAGCTTTTGGTCTTGTTAACTCTTGCAATTGTTTTTCTATTCTCTATTTCATTTAATTCTGCTCTAATTCTTATTATTTCCTTTCTCCTGGCACCTGAGGGCTTGTTTTGATACTCTCTTTCTACTTGTTCCAGTTTAGGGCTAATGTTTTGATTATGGCCCTTTCATCTTTTTGGATGTGTGCGTTTATTGCTCTAAACTGACCTCTGAGCACTGCGTTTACTGTGTCCCAAAGGTTCTGGTAGGGTGTGTTTTCTTTCTTATTTGATTCCATGAATCTCTTTATCCCATCCTTAATTTCTTCTATAACCCAGTAGTTTTTGAGCAAGGTGTTGTTCAGTTTCCATGTTTTTGATTTTTTTTTCCTTGCTTTTTGTGTTGTTGATTTCTACTTTTATGGCTTTATGGTCAGAAAAGATGCTTTGTAATATTTCGATGTTTTGGATTTTGTTAAGGCTAGCTTTATGGCCTAATATGTGGTCTAATCCGGATAATGTTCCATGCATGTTGGAAAAGAAAGTGTACTTGGCTGCTGTTGGGTGGAGTGTTCAATATATGTCTATGAGATCAAGTTGGTTGATTGTAGCATTTAGTTCTTGCCTGTCTTTGTTGAGCTTCTTTCTGGATGTTCTGTCCTTCACCGAAAGTCGTGTTGAAGTCTCCTACTACTATTGTGGAGCTATCTATGTCTCTTTTCAGTGCTGTTAGATTTTGTTTTATGTATTTTGGAGCCCTGTCGTTGGATGCATAAATATTTATTATAGTTATGTCCTCCTGGTGTATTCACCCTTTAATTGTTATATGGTGTCCTTCCTTATCCTTTGTGGTGGATTTTACTTTAAAGTCTATTTTATCTGAGATTAGTATTGCTACTCCTGCTCTTTTTTGAGTGTTGTTTGCTTGATATATTTTTTTTCCATCGTTTGAGTTTTACTTTGTTTGTGTCTTTAAGTCTTGTGTTTCTTGTAGGCAGCATATAGACACATTGTGTTTTTTTTATCCAATCTGCCACTCTCTTGTCTCCTTATAGGTGCCTTTTGTCTGTTTCCATTCAGCATAATCATTGATAGGTATTAGTTTAGTGCTTTCATTTTGATGTCTTTTTTTGTGTGTTGTTGACAGTTTCTTTGTTCCACTTAATTTTCTGTGCTGAGTTGTTTTTATGTGTTTTCTTTTCATCTTTTTCATTGTTGTTGATTTTGTGTTTGCTGAGTGTTTATATTTTTCTGGTTTTTTATTTGGACTTCTAGGATTGTTAGTTTCCTTGGTGGTTAACTTAATATTTACCCCTATTTTTCTAAGTTTATACCAGTCTTTTATTTCTTTATATCGCCTTGACTTCCTTTCCATATGAAAAATCTATGTCTACATTTTTTAAGTCCCTCTTTTTTGTTTTAATGTTGCCATCTTTTACATATTGACATCTGTTTCCCTATTTTCAGTGTTTTAGCTTTGATTTACTTTTATGACTTCCCTATCTGGGTTGGTAAGTGGTTGCTCTGTCATGTTTTCTAGTCTTGGGTTGTTACCTCATGTTACTGATTTTCTAACTGGAGGACTCCCTTTAGTATTTGTTGTAATTTTGGTTTGGTTTTTGCAAATTCCCTAACTTCTGTTTATCTGGAAATGCCCTGATTTTGCCATCATATTTGAGAAACAATTTTGCTGGATATATAATTCTTGGCTGGCAGTGTTTTCCCTTCAATGCTTTATACATGTCATCCCATTGCCTTCTTGCCTGCATGGTTTCTGCTGAGTAGTATGAGCTTATTCTTATTGACTCTCCTTTGTAGATGACTTTTCATTTATCCTTAGCCACTCTTAAAATTCTCTCTTTATCTTTGGTTTTGTCAAGTTTGATCATAATATGTCTTGGTGGCTTTCTTTTGGGAGCTACTTTATGTGGGGTTCGATGAGCAACTTGGATAGATATCTTGTCATCTTTCGGGATATCAGGGAAGTTTCCTGCCAACAAATCTTTAATAATTCTCCCTGTATTTTCTGTCATCCCCCCCATTCTTGTACTCCAGTCACTCGTAGGTTATTCTTCTTGATAGTGTCCCACATAATTCTTAGGGTTTCTTCTTTTTTTAAATCCTTTTATCTGATTTTTCCTAAAATAAGTTGGTGTCAAATGCTTTATCTTCAGTCTCACTAATTCTGACTTCCACTGCCTCAGTTCTGCTCCTATGACTTTCTATTGAGTTGTCTGATTCTGAAATTTTATTGTTAATCTTCTGGACTTCTGATTGCTGTCTGTGGATTCTTGCAGCCTGTTAAATTTGTCATTATGCTCTTCTCTAATCTTTTTAATTTCCTCTATTGTGTGTTCTGCGTTTTGCTTAATTTCTTTCCTAATTTCTTGAAGAGTTCAGTATATTAATCTTTTGTATTCTGCCTCTGGTAATTCCAAGAAATTTTCCTCCTCTGGAAAATGTCTAGATTCTTTATTTTCAGAGCTTGCTGAAGCCATCATGGATTTCCTCTTTATGTGATTTGATATTGACTGTTGTCTCTGAGCCATCGGTATGTTATTGTATTTATTTATTTTATGTTCACTTTCTGTGTCCTAGCTTCTTGTTTTGTTTTGTTTTGCTGTGCCCAGATAGGCAGCTCATATGAGCTAGTTTGATTATTGGCACCTTTGAAGCTCTAATGTCTTGTCATCAGGTGGTTAGATCTGTTACTAGGGATGTGAGTTCGGGAATCTGCCCACTCCTCCTGTATGGATTCAGCTCAGGTGTCCAGGTAGATAGCCACCAAGTGTGTGGTGTAGGCTCTCACTTACAGTCCTAGACAGGCATGGGTGATTGGTGTAGGCACAGGCATCTGGCTGCAGCAGGGGGACACACTCTAAGAAAGGCAGGAGGCTTATAGCCACCCCCTAGTGTCCAGGACAAAGGCATGTCCCTGTTCCCTTAAGCATGTAGGTGGGTGGGTTTTGTAGCTGGATTATGAACACCTAATGCTGTTGGCTGTAAGGACTGTGAGCACCTCTTATTCATAGGCCCCTATCACAGGTGGCTAGGTGGTGTTGGTGGAGGCACCAGTCCTCAGGCCTCTGATGTGGGTAGGTGTAGACCCTGCTTAATGAGCAGAGCAGTGTGAAATGTCAAGAACCTGCCACTTCACAACTGAAACACTTGAAGTTAGAGTTCCGGTATACACCCTGTTGTACTGTGGTAATGAGGACCTACGCTGTTGAAATGGGCCCACACAAGTCTATTCCAGGGAAAGGCACTCAAAAGTCCATGGATCCCTTATACCTGTGCCTAGGCAAAGGACCTGTGCCTACCCTGGGTTCCTGGCTTAGGGGAGCCGGCAGATTATTTTTTCCCCTGTTTGTTAATTTGTTCACTCTCTAGGCGGTAGAATGGCTCCGGTCATGTGACGGATCCTACTTCCTGCCCAGGGGACTCGGCTATTGCTGAAGCTGGTCCGGGACCCAGTGCAGAGCAGGGAGTGGGGAGGTAAATGGGAGAGAGGTGTTTCCCTATTGGGGGTGTTTTTGATTGGCGCAGTAAGCCATACACAAGTACTTATCTTTCACCGATGAGGGCTTCTTCTCACTGGTTCTGGGTGGCCAAGTTGACTCTCTGGCACTGGGTCTTTCCCTCTGCAGAAAACATGCCACTCGAGCATGGCTGCTTGCCTGCCTCACTGCTTACCCCCGAGCTGATAAGGCTTGAAGAGCTCAGGCTTTTGCTGGATCAGATCTGGGAACTCCTTGCTGCTTCCGAACCATCTCTCCCTCCCCCTCCCCCCCCCACTCAGTCTGGTTCCTCAACTCTGCCTTTGATGTTCAGAGCTCCCAGATTGCCACATATAATCGATTCACTTGTTTTTTTTGGTCTTTGCTGTGAGAGGGTCCACCAGAAGCGTCTGACTACTCTGCCATCTTGGCCTGCCTCAAGGTTTTTTTTTAACAAAACTTTTGCTCATGATAGTTCTGAACAAAACATGTCATGTTAGTTGCTATTGGGTTGGCTCTGACTCATGGTGAACTTATGTAGAACGGAACAAAATGTTGCCGGGTCCTGCACCATCTTCAAGACCATTCGAATTTTTTAGTCCATTGTTGTGTGGCTGTTGTGTAGTGCCTTCCAACCTAGGGGACTCATCTTACAGCACTGTGATGGACAATACTTGTGATCCATAAGGTTTTCATTGGCTAATTTTTGGAAGTAGATCACCTTTCTTCTTTGTCTGGAAGTTCTCCTGAAACCTGTCCACCATGGGTCACCTTACCCTTAGTTTCTTTCTTTGGCCTAAGTGGCTCAGCTGTGTTTGCTGATACTTCTATGTTTCTATAATCATCCTATACAAGTGTGTGCAGCCTGTGGGCTACATTCACCCACCCGATGCTTCCCAGATTCCACCCACAAAGATGAGTTACTTACCTAGTTCAGAATGTCCAAGGACAACTTGACTCTTAGTTTATCTTATGCAAACATGGCAGCTTGTTAGGTGTGATGTTTGCATGCTGAAATTCTGCCCATCCTCTGGAGGTTTGTTTTTTTTTTAACCATGATTTTGGGTTCTATACTATGAGGAGTAGAGGAAAGTTATTTATATTTGTATAGTTCTGGTGAGACTTTGTCTCACCTACTTTGAACATATTATCAGGAGAGACCAATCCCTCGAGAAGGACATCATGCTTGGTAAAGTAGCAGGTCAGTGAAAAAGAGGAAGACCCTCAATGAGATGGATTGACACAGTGTCTACAACAATGGGCTCAAGCATAGCAACCACTGTGAGGATGGCATAGAACTGGGCAGTATTTTGTTCTGTTGTACATATGGTTGCTATGAGTCAGAGCCGACTAGATGGCACCTAACAACAGCAATGGTTCTGAACCACCACCTCCAAAATCCAATTGCCTATTTATATGACTCGGCCACTATATACCCTAGCCTGTGGCATTCTCTGTTCTAAATATTTTGATATCACTATTTTTGAAAGCAGGTAGTTAAAACACTTCTATAAGTAAGCGTGTAGAGAAGACCAGAATAAATTTGTAACATTTTCCTTGGTACAAACAAGACCAAGATGTGGCATATTAAAAACTTTTTGAGATTGAATGAAGTAATTTTAAAATTAGCAGAACAGCAGCAACTAATAAAATTATGGTAGTGTTTTTGCACATGTTCTGGTATTCATATGTTCACAAATCTACCTTTCATTTGCCCAAATGGCAAATGGTGACTGCATCTGTGATATGCTAATCATGTTTATGATTCCTAGAACCACAAATTCAGGTCCGATTAGGATTGGCTAAGTCTTACATCCCTTTAGGATAAATAATTTATATTTAAAAGAAATCTCAGGTCAAAATTTTTGCATAATGTTTGAAAAATGAATCTCTGTTTCGTCTCATATTAAAATGCAGTGGAAATTTTCAGAAAAATTACATTCCACCTTGATGTTCATGGGTAGAATTTCTGGAATGCTGCTAAATACCTTAAGTATTTCTTACAAACATGTTTAACATGTATGCATTTAGAAGAATTTAGCTTAGTTGCAGTATTAAATATTAGGATGACAAATCTTCATAGCTATAAAAGATGTACTTTCAGTCATACCTTCCTTTATACAATATTTACATTCTTAAACTTTGATATTATTCCATCGACTTACTTCTGAAATAACAGTTTCAGAAATGTTTTCATACAGGCTTATCTTTCAAACATCATAAAATCATTCTTCAGAATGTGATAACTCTCTTCTTTTTTGTGCGTTTCTCTTCCAAAAGTCTACAATATGAATTGTTTTTGTTATAAGGAAATTTATTTAATTATATCATTTATAAATTCCAAACAATCTAAGTACCCATTACAAAATCAGTTAATTAAACTACTGTATCTCCATACAATGATTTAATAGCAGGTCATTAAAACTGATATTGTGGAAGAATATTTAATAACACGAGAAAATACAAATAATATATTACATGAAAAAAGCTTATTGCAAAATGGTAAAAATCAAATGTTGGAAAGAAAACTATGTATATGCACATGGTAGAAAAATATTAACTATGGTTGTCTCTGAGTAAGAATGTGGTTGATTTTGTTCTTTATTCTACATTTTCCAAATTTCTAAACAAAAGTTTATTATTTCATAAGTAGGAAATATATATGTATATATTTAAAATTAGAGTATATATATATATATATTTAAAATAAGAGTATATATATATTTAAAATAAGAGTATATATATATATATATATATATATATATATATATATATATTTAAAATAAGTATATAGTACCTGTATACATCTTTTAAAATTAGATAAATAGCAGGTATGACAAAGACAGTAAAAACAATCCAGGCATAGGGAGCTGAACAAGCACATTCATGGAGGTGTAAACCAGGATGTTACATTTGGTGAATGGCAAGTAGTTCTATAGAGCAAACAAGACAAATCTAGTTCATGCAAGAACTCGTAAGTTTAGACACTAGGTAGGGTGACCAAACATACTGGTTTACCTGAAAGAGTCCCGGTTTACTCTTATTGTAGCAGTGTAATTATTATTGTTATTAGCTGCCATTGAGTTGACTCTGACTCATGGCGACCTTACGTACAACAGAACAAAATGTTACTCTCTCCTGCATCATCCTCACAATTGCCGGCATGTTCGAATCCATCGTTGTGACTACTGTGGCAGTCCATCTCACCTAGGGTCTTCCACACCATCACTGGCCCTCTGCCTCACCAAACATGTCGTCTTCCTCTAGCAATTGATCCCTCCTTATAATGTGTCCAAAGCAAGTGAGTTGGACAATGTTCTGTTGTGATCCATGAAGTTTTCATTGACTCATTTGTAGAAGTAGATTGGAGGCTTTTCTTCTTAATATGTATTAGTCTGGAAGCTTTGCGGAAACCTGTCTACCGTGGGTGAACCTGCTGGTATTTGAAATACTGGTGGCATAGCTTCTAGCATCATAGCAACATGCAAGCCACCACATACTGACAGACGAGTGGTTGGCAATTATTATTAGCACCCCCTTTTATTATCAAAATTATCTGCATTTAGATGATAAATTATGTGCCACCCTATAACCTCATAGGAAACCACTGAAGGGTTATTAGCAGGAGGTTTACACAAATGGATTTACATTTTGGAAAGAGACCTTTTGATGTATTGGGAAAAATGAATTTGGAGGGTGCAGGGAGATTGGTTAGGATACTACTGCAAAGTTTATGGGAACTAATACAGTAACAGTAGGAATAATGCAGAGGAGACAGATAGGAATTGGGCAGTTCCTGGATGTGGTGTTGAGGGAGTTTCTGGCTTATGGTACTGGGTAAAGATGGTGTCATTCCCTTATAGAAAATTCATATGGAAGAGCAGATGCAGACATTCATATGAGATGTTTCAGACATTTTAAGGTAGAGGTGGGGTATTTAGATGCCAGCTGTAGAAAGTTCTAGAGCAGTGCTGTTCAGTAAAACTTGCTGCATTGACAGAGATGTTCTATATTTATGCTGTCCAATCTGTTAACCACTAGCCACAAGCACTTGAATTGAGTTTTAAATTATACATTTAAATTTTAATTAATTTAAAGTTTAAATAACCACACGTGTCTAATGGCCTATGTATTGAACAGCACAGCTCTAGAAATTTTTATCTGTAAAATATGAGAGACACATCTGGGCTGAAATGTACGTTTGTGAGGGATCAGCTAGGTGCTGGTTGAATAGATGCAGTTAACCGGCAGAGCTTGTATATTGAGAAGAGTGGAGGGTACCGTATTAAAGAGACTGGCATAAGAAGAGAAGGCCGCAAAGCCAACTAAGCATTAGTTAAAGGTGGGAGGAGACTCAGGAGAAGGAGCTGATTTGGCAGTCACAGAATTTGAGAGTGTCAAGAAGGTAGTGATTAACAGCGTCATATGTTGTAGGACATTCAGGTAAGATGAAGACATTCTGAAGGATTGAAGTGAGGAGATTACACAGGTAGTGAGATATTTGAAGGTCATTAGGAGAATCCAGGTCTTAAAGAAGTGATTAGCATCTGTATTAGGATAATGTTAAGAATGGAAGAAATGGTAGTGATTAGGGAAAAGTTCAGAAGTAAAATCAATGAGACTTGACATCTGATTCAATGTTTGGGAAGTCAAGAGAACAAGATTCAGAGTTGACTTAGAGGGGATGTTGTTTATGAAATGATAAAGTTATGTTCTTCCTCTGAGAATGAAGTTATGCAATCTCTGTAAAATTGAAACATGAAAACTCAACCTCATTCTGCCCTCTACCACTATGCCCAAATCCTTAAGGAATTATAGAGTCGACTTCTTGATGCAGCTACTTTCATAAGAATTGATGGTTTGCACCAGCCAGGAAGGAAACCTGTTTCACAATATCAGATAAGAATCAGGAGGTTTGTTTGTCACTTTGGCAGGGCAACGGCAGGAAAGCTCAAAGATGAAAGAAAGGTGAAACCCAAGATAGGAAGAAAGAACCAAAACTTCCCCTGCCCTTCCCATCCCCCAATTAAAAAGAAAGATTATTGGATCAAAACCCAGAGATAAAAGTTTATTTTAGGAACATTAGGACTGGAAAGACACAAATAGTTTTGTGATCGTCTGTACTCTTTGTGTTGGGGAGACAGCATGATGTGGTGGAATAAATACTTGAACTAGAGATCCACCCAGGAGACTTGGGTGGTTCTATTGTTAATTAACTGGGTGACTTGTAAAACTAGATTAATGTTCAAGTTTGTGTTTTTCAACTTTAAAATTCTACTAGTGTAAAGGTCAGGTTAAAAGTACAAGTAATGTGCTAAAATAAATCTAGACGCATGAAACCACGCTAAATTTTGTTGACCTACATCACAAAATTTCACTCACTGTTTCAATAGATATGTTTTAAATGACTTTAATGGCTGATTTGGTCATCTACATATAGGAAACAAATGTTAAAATAGCACAGAGATAAACCAGCTTTTGCTAAGTTTTTTTTTTTTTTTTGGATATATATATATATTTTATTGTACTTCAGGTGAAGGCTTACAGAACAAATAGTTTCTCATGAAACAGAAGTACACATGTTATTTTATGACACTGGTTGACAACCCCACAACATATCAACCCTCTAACCTCTCAACCTCTTTTTTTTTTTTTTTTTGGTGAAAATCCACATAGCTAAAGATACACCACTAAAAACATGGAATGCTTCACGAATTTGTGTGTCATCCTTGCACAGGGGCCATGCTAATCTTCTCTGTATCGTTCCAATTTTAGTATATGTGCTGCCGAAGTGAGCACAGATTTTGCTAAGTTTTAAAAATATAAAATACATAGGAATTATTTTCAAATTATAAAAAAATGGATAATAAGGTTGTGTCTAGGCTGAGAACTTGTATGACAAGTTTCAGTTCAAAGTAACTGCTGAAAACTTTTTAATGGTGCCTGGAGGGTAGACAGTATAGTGGGAAAAAGTATGCAATACTTTTAATCTTTGGTTCCAATTTTTTTTTAATTATTATTTTATTTATTATGTTGTTGTTGTTGAGAATATATATAACAAAGCATACAACAATTCAACAGTTTCTACATGTACAATTCAGTGACATTCATTATATTCTCCAAGTTGTGCAACTATTCTCTCCCTCCTTTTCTGAATTGTTCCTCCTGCATTAACATAAACTCACTGCTCCCTAAGGTTCCTATCTAGTCTTTCCAGTTGCTGTTGTCAATTTGATCCCATATACTGTATTTTTATGCAAATAACGTATGTTTTCTACATTTGTTTGCCAACTGCTCCCTGCCCCTATGAGGTATTTTCATAAGCATCACTATGCCAATTAATTTTTTACCTGTTGCTGTAAAAAATTAGCATAGCACTCTTACAAAAATATTTTGCGGGGAGGGGAGGAAGCAGTTGGCAAACCAATGTGGAAGGCATGCGTTATTTGCGTAAAATATGGTAGATATTTCTTAAAAGAGCATAATTCTCAAGGCAGACATTCTTTACTAGTTAAGCTAAACTATTGTTTGGTTTTAAGAAGATTTCAGGGTATATTTTTGGTTTAAGGTTTAAAGATTATCTCAGAACAATAGTTTCAGGGGTTAATCCAGCCTCCATGGCTCCAAAACATCTGAAGTCTATGAGAATTTGAAATTCTGTTCTGCATTTTCCTCCTTTTGATCAGAATTCCTCTATAGAAATATTGATCAAAATTTTCAGTAGTGGCAGCTGGGCTCCATCCAGTTCCTCTGGTCTAATGGCAAAGGTGGCAGTTGTTCATGGAGGCAGTTAGGCATACATTACATTTCTTCCTCCTATTCCTGACTCTCTTCCTTCCTCTGTTGCTCCAGGCAAATAGAGACCAAACTTTTCCTTGGATAGCTACTTGCAAGCTTTTAAGATCCCGGGCACTATGCAAAGAACTAAGAGATAGAACAGAAGCACTAAAAACATTATTAGGCCGATTAAGTGGGATGTCCCATGAAACCATGACCCTAAACCTCCAAACCAAAGAAGCAAATCCTATGAGGCTTTTGGTTGTACATAATCAGCTTCATGTTCCCATTTTAATTCATCCAAAAAAGAAAGAAACTAGTTTTTTATTGTTGTGAAAAATTTGATGTGGTAGAATATTTTCAGTCCTTAATCTGCAGTAATTGGGTAACCTTGAGCATGTCATTATACATCTTTGGGCCCTTAATTCCTCATCAGTAAAATGAAGGGTCTGGGCCAATACTTTTTAAAAGTCCTTTCCAAGTCAGTGGTACAGTGTTGACCTGGTAACTCATATGGCCCAGGACAATTGTTTTGTGTTGTTCAGAAAATAGGCATAGTGTTTGGAAAGTATCACCCATTCATGATTTCATTTTAACCATGGATACAATCAGTTAGGGGAAACTGTTTTCAGCTAGACTAAAGTGATCAAAAAAGTAGTCTTACCAGTCTACCCTCCACTATTCTGGCTCACTGCTAAACAAAGTTTGGAGGTTTGAGTCTACGCAGAGGTGCCTCAGAAGAAACGCCTAGTGATCTACTTTAAAAAAATCAGCCACTGAAAACCCTGTGGAGCACCGTTCTACTCTGATTCTTATGGGGTCACCATGAGTCTGAATTAACTCCATCGTAACTGGAGGTCCCTAGAGTGGCTAAATCTGCCTGGGGCAGAGTCCTGAGTATTCACCTCTTCCATTCCCTCTGCCACCCCCGCCCTAACTGTTATCAGTCCTAGAAAGATAACCTGCTTATCGATCCTGCAGCAGGCAAAGGAAAGCCTCTTTTCATAGAGATAAGGTGGGGAACAGCTAAACAATACCCTGAGACACTGGACCAGTTGGAATTCATATATTTTCTGCAATTAGCAAGTGTTTAAGAAAGATTTGTAATAAATAATTAGCCCTTTAGTGCTCAGATAGTTTTGTTACTCCTTGAAGCACTGAGGTTACTCTGCAATGACATGGGAAATACTTTTGTTGAAGAGATGGCTTGCCCTGGTTTTCACGTGTCAAGCGATAGCTCCTTCATTATACAAAAACAACAGAATTTTCTTTAAGGATATTGCAAGTTTCCAAGAAATAGACATTTTCCCTGAAAGCAAGGGGTCTTTTTAAAAAATCTTTTTTTTTTTTTTGGCAGGAGTGGACAATATTAGAACATTTAGATTTATCAAAGTGCTGCCCGAGATTCTGGAATTAGGATAGCCCTGCATTCTTGACATTTCCAGAAATCACTTAAGTTTAGATTGTCCTTAAACACAAGAGTGAGGGTAACAGTTTACTCTGCTCAGTTTCCCAGGGTACACATTACATCTTTGCTTCAAGTAAACGTAGCTGAAATGATAGACTGTGATGATTCCTCTGAGGATTATTGTATTTTTTCCTCTTTTATTATAGAGATTGGTAAAACACTTTAAGTGATACAAGGGGCCAGAAGAAGAGCAGGGTTTTCATTTAATATAAAGCTTTGTGGGACTGTAAATACCAGGTTTAAGGAAGAAGGGGCTGTTGTTTGAGCTGTAATGTCCTCGACCTTTGGGTGTTAGATCTGGCTCACTTGTAACTGTTTACATTGTTTATCTTCCTTGCGTCTTGATTGGTAAGATTACAGTATAGAACTTTCCCTCTTTTTTTATACAGGAACGTTTCAGAATCTCTTGACTACTCGGCACCACAGCTATTCAGGATGGTATTTCTTTAAAACTGGTGAAACAATTTATTGCCAACTTTTTCTAACTACATTTTTCCTCACTAACATCTACTACTTTAAGGACACCACTCTTGTAAATGTCACCATTGATGTTTTTTCGAAAACCAATGTTTCCAATCAGCCCTCATTCTCCAAGACCACTGTTCAAAATTGAGCTCAGCTGACCACCTCTTCCCTCTTGAAGCTCTCCTCCTTTAACATGTCCAACACCATCGTGCTGGTTCTTTCCCTGTCTTTTCACCTTTCCTGTTTTACTTTTGCTGCACGCTTTGTTGCTCTTTCCTCCCTCTTCAGACTTGACACTTTTCTCTCTACACATCTTTTTTTTCCCCCAAAAAATGCAAGCCCTTTCTTATGGCTTCATCTACCATTTCATCTAAATTTCTTGGTCTCATTTGATTTCAAAGTGCTCTCTTGAGTCTCCAGTTGCTTCCTATATATTGATAACTTCTGTAATTAGTGCCAGGTGAGGTGGAGGTTAATTTTGTTCCAATGAGTGAATTGCATTGAAAAGTTACTGTAGTGTATGACTATGGAGGCAGAGATTCACTTTGGAGCAGATCTTTGCTTTCTTAAGTTATGCAAATATAAGGCCGCTGTTTGATCTTGGGTTGGCTCTGAAGGATAGTGAAGTTATCTATTCCAGAGATGTCATGTGTTCTGTGTAAGGAGATAAAACTATTGTCTTGCATCAATATGGATAGTACAGATAAAATCTTATGACAATAAATTAGAAACCCAGATGACATAAACAAGTACCTTTAAAACCCACAACTTATTAAAACTGATGCAAGAAAAGAAAATTTGAATAGTTCTATTCAAGAAATGGAATCTCTTAAAAACTTTCCCAGAAGGAAATATCCAGGCCCAGTCAATGATTCCAAACCTTTCAGGAAGAAATGTTATCAATGGCCAGTTACTATACCATTATAAGAAAAGATCAACAGGTCAGTCTCACTCATGAACATAAAAGTAAAAACCCTGAATGCAATATTTGCCACAAGGATCACAGAATGTATTAAAAGGACAATATTTCACCAGTGTAGCAGATGTGGCCTTTATCTTTCAGTATCTTCATTTCTTGCCTGAGCGCTTTCCCTGAACAAAGACCACTCTGCGCTCATGCATGGAGGCTAGAGATACCAGGCAATTAACACTTCCAGAAACAGCCCTCAACAAATGACTGATGAAGGTGGGGGTTGATTTATACATATCCCAGTTCCCTCATCTCTCAAGTGGGATTACCCTGAGACATGTGCCTGTGTTAAGTCGCCTATCATGACCACTGACTTGATAGTTCACCCTTTGCTGGCTTTCTTCCCTTCCCCATCTCATGTTTTCACTTCCCTATCAGAGTTTCCTTCAACTCCCTAATAAACTTCTTGCAACCAAATCCTTATCCCAAGGCTTGCTACGAGGTAAACCTGACCTACGACAATAACCAAGTCACATTATGCCAAGAATAGAAAGTTGTTTTAGCATTAAAAAATTAATCAGTTTTATTCATGACATTTACAGAATTAAGGAAAAAAAATATATGATGATCTCAATAGATATAGTAAAAATATTTTCTAAAATCCAGTACTTGTTTATGGTAAAAATTCCTCAGCGTGACAAATAGTATATACAGAAAAATTCTATAGGAAACATCGTGCTTAATGGTGAAATATTGAGATTTATTGCCATAAGATAGGAAATCGAAATGTTTGTATCACCATTTCTATTCATCATTATACTAGCCAGTACAATAAAGGCAAGAAGAAATTATAAGGATTGGAAAGAAAGAAACAAAACAGTAGTTATTCACACATAAAATCGTTGTGTACATACAAAATCCAAAAGAATTTGCACATAAAATATTAGAATTAATAACTGTGTTTAGCAAAATCACTGGAAATAAAATTAACATAAAAATCAATTTTATTTCTATAGGCTGTTGTTAGGTGCCATTGAGTTAGTTCCAGCTCGTAGTGACCCTATGTACAACAGAACAAAACACTGCCCAGTCCTGCGCCATCCTCACAATTGTTGTTACGTTTGAGCTTACTGTTGCAGACACTGTGTCAATCCACAGCTGAGGGTCTTCTTTTTCGCTTACCCTCTACTTTACCAAGCATGATGTCCTTCTCCAGGGACTAGTCCCTCCTGATAACATGTTGTTTTAGTCATCTAGGGCTGCTGTAACAGAAATACTACAAATGGATGGCTTTAACAAAGAGAAGTTTATTCTCTCATAGTCTGGTAGGCTACAAATTTGAATTCAGGGCACCAGCTCCAGAGGAAGACTTTCTCTTGCTGTCGACTCTGGAGGAAGGTCCCTGTCATTTATCTTCCCCTGGTCAAGGAGCTTCTTAGTGCAGGGCACCCCATGTCCAAAGGACACACTATGCTTCAGTGTTTCTTGCTTGGGGGTATGAGGTCCTTCTGTCTTTCTGCTCTCTCCTCTCTTTTATATCTGAAAAGAGATTGGCTTAAAACACAGTCTAATCTTGTAGATCTCATCAACATATCAGCCACTAATCCCATCTCATTAACATCACAGGGATAGGATTTACAACACATAGGAAAATCACATCAGATGACAAAATGGTGGACAATCATACAGCACCGGGAATCATGGCCTAGCCGAATTGTTACATGTATTTTTGGGGACACAATTCAATCCATGACACATGTCCAAAGTACGTGAGATGAAGCCTTGCCATCTTTGCTTCTAAAGAGCGTTCTGGCTGTACTTCTTCCAAGACAGATTCGTTCATTCTTCTGGCAGTCATGGTATATTCAGTATTCTTCAACAACAGCATAATTCAAAGGTATCAATTTTTCTTTCTTTGGTCTTACTTATTCATTGTCCAGCTTTTGCATGCATGTAAGGCAATTGAAAATACCATAGATTAGGACAGGTGCGCCTTTGTCCTCAAAGTGACACCTTTGCTTTTTAACACTTTAAAGAGGTGTTTTGCAGCAGATTTGCCCAATGCAATAAATACATCGTTTGATTTCTTGACTGCTGCTTCCATGAGAGTTGATTGTGGATCCAAGTAAAATGAAATCTGTGACAACTTCAATAGTTTGCTAACTTTAATATGTTCTATATGCTAGTAGCAAGTAATTAGAAAATAAAATTTAAAAAATCATGATCAATAGCATCAAAAGCATCAAATACTTAGGAATAAAAATAATTAAAGATGAGAAAAATCTATACACAGAAAACTATAAAACAAGACTGAGATAAATTAAAGACCAACTAAATAAATGGTGAAATTTTTCTATATCTGTGAATTAGAAGAATCAATATTTTAAAGTTATCAATTCTTCCTAAATTTTTCTGTAGCTATAATGTAATTTCAATAAAAATAGAAAAGAAGTTAGAGCTTTTTATAGCCTATTTTAGGAAATCTTTGCCTATTTAAGAATATCTTAGCTCTGAAGAGATCCTCAAATGTTATTTTCTGGAAGCTTTATCAGGCTACCTTTACCATTTAGGTCTACAATCCATTTGGAATTTATTTTTTGTATGGTGTAAATGAAGGATCAAGGTTTACATTTTTTTCTGTGTGGATACCCAATCAATCCTGTAAAAATTTCAAAATATTGATAAATTGGACTCCACTTAAGTCTTCCATGCATTAAAATAAAATCTTATGACAGTGAAAATTTAATATTGTTAAATTATGGGCTATAACATATAAAAGCTGTAAAGAATATGAAAACATTCACATTCCCATGGCTCAGCTTAATAATAAATCTTTATATGACATATATTACATGTACATAGTTGCTGCTTGCTAGGTCTCCTGTGTTTCCTAATTACTTTCCTTCCCTCCCCACCTGCAGAGTTACACTCTCTCCTGAATTTTGGGTTCATCTTTCCCCGTATGTGTTTATACTCTTAAGGACATGTACTCCAAGGTAATAGATAATACTTTATTAGTCAGTGTTTCAGCAGGAAAATGATGACATACCCAATTTGGTAAATTAAAGAGAGTTTAATTAAAAGAATTTTTGCAGAGGTGTGGCAGAGTGCAGAAAACCCCAAAGGATAATGTAGTACTTTGGAACTAGTGGATTTGATGTTCCCTTGCAATTCCAGTCTGATGATTTAAGAGAGAATGTGATGTGAATAAAGCTGTTTGACAGAAGCTAAGGTGTATGGTCAAAGTAAGCTTCAGTCCACAAGACCTTACAGAGAGGGATCCAAGAGAATAGACTTCTCTGATCTCACACCCTCTCTCAATGATGCTCCTCATTGGCAGAACCAAGCTGAAACGAGGCATGCCCAAGGATGCAGAGGACTGTTCAGCCTCCCACGGTGCAGAGCAGTATAGAGGAGGTAGGAGCAAATATCAATATCCGGCACTAAAGATGGTGGTGTTCCATATTAAATCAAATATATTAAAATTGTTATTATATACACACACGTATATATCATGATGTAGATATATATGAGGAAATGATGAAGTAAAAGCTGAACAGAAGATTTCAAAGAGTGGCTCCAGACATAAAAAGTTTTATAATGAAATGTGAAGTTGTCAATGATTTCATTTTACTTGGATCCACAATCAATGCCCATGGAAGCAGCAGTCAAGAAATCAAATGACATGTTGTATTGGGCAAATCTGCTGCAAAAGCCCTCTTTAAAGTATTGGAAAAGCTAAGATGTTACTTTGAGGACTAAGGTACGCCTGACCCAAGCTATGGTATTTTCAATCACCTCATATGCATGTGAAAGCTGACAATGAATAAGGAAGACAAAAGAAGAAATGATGCCTTTGAATTATGGTGTTGGTGAAGAACACTGAATATACCATGGACTACCAGAAGAATGAACAAATCTGTCTTGGAAGAAGTACAGCCAGAATGCTCCGTAGAAGAGAGGATGGTGAGATGTTGTCTCACGTTATTTGAACATGTTATCAGGAGGGACTGCTCCCTGGAGAAGGACATGATACTTGGTAAAGTAGAGGGTCAGTGAAAAACAGGAAGACCCTCAATGAGATGAATTGACACAGTGGCTGCAACAATGGGCTCAAACACAGCAATGATTTTGAGTATGTTGCAGGACCAGGCAGTGTTTCGTTCTGTTGTGCTTGGGGTCACAATGAGTCGGAGCAGACTTGACAGCACCTAACAACAACAACAACAGATATATATGTGCATATATATTAATGATGTGTGTGTGTGTGTGTGTGTGTGTGCATATACGTGTGTGTATGTATATCCTTTTGCTACTTACTTTCCCGCCTAGTTTTCCAGAGCTTGTTCTGAGCTTAATATTTTTACTAACATACATTTTTCTCTCTAGTTCCTGGACAAACACTGCACATTCTGCTCTAGTCAGGCTGGTCTCTGTTAAGCTTTGTAGGTGCAAATAACAGAACCCATTCTTATTATTTTTAGTGGAATAAGGAATTTATTAAAGGATAGTAGGCACCTCATAAAATCTCTGAGATGGCCAGAGAATCAAGCTTATTGGCCTTGCAGCCAGGAACAATTTCCAAATTTCAGTGTTGTGCTATTCCATTGGACAACTTGATGCTGGGTATAGGTGCTCATGTTTGCAGGGGATGCTAGAGCTAGGGCCATTGTCACTATGGCCTCTGAAGGCTGACTCTCTTTGTTGCCCTTACCAGCATCAGATCAACACTGCACCTCCTCATTTGCTCCATTCTCTTCCAAACTCATGTCTTGCATTGGGTGCATTGAAGAGGCCCAAGTTATGTGCCCACATCCTAGCTTCATGGGAGGCTGGGAAAGCAAATTTCTAGCTTCTGCTTTGGGAGGCGAGTGTTACAGTGCACAAATTCCCCAATATAAGAAGGATGTTCAAATGCTGCTGGACAGTTAATGAAGCATGACAGATGTCCACCCTACATCCCACATGCCACCACTTCCATGCTGATTGCTGCCTCACTGCCTCATATTGTTACACCCAGCCACTAGCTCAAACCCCTGGTGCAACTGTGTAAATACGACCGCTTTTCTGAGGGTAATTGCTCGAGTGAAGCTCCTAGACTACTCAGCACACTATTGTCTCTGAACTCCTTTAGTACTAATTAGTGGTTACTTGATCTATTTATTATTTTTATGTTATTTGTGATTTTGCTAAAAATAATATGAAATACCATCTTGTTGTTGGTCATGCATTTTATTCTTTGGTCTTATCTCTTTATTACAATTTTAGGAATCCTTGGTGGGGAGGAATAATATTTTTCTATTCACTGTTGTTGTTGTTATTTGTCATCAGGTCTGGTCCTGTACCATCCACATGGTTGGTTGTGCATGGAACATTGTGATCCATAGGGTTTTCATTGGCTGATTTTTGGAAATAGATCACCAGGCTTTTCTTCCCAGTCCACATTAATCTGGAAGCTTGGCTGAAATGTATTCAGCATCATAGCAACTGCAAGCTTCCACTGACAGATGGGTGGTGACCGCGCATGAGGTGCATTGGCCAGGAATTAAACCCAGTCTCCTGCATGGATGGTGAGATCTGCCAGTTGCTGAGTACATCTATTCCAATTATGCATTCTGGAACTGGGGAAATCACTACAGGATGGGTTCGGGGACCCACTGGACCTACTGTGAGACGGACATGAGCCAAGACTGCATTAATAACCTGACCTCCATATGCCCCCACTCTGACTGGTGGGCCACAGTGACGTTTTGGGTCTCCTGCAATTAGTGTCAGTTCAGAGCCAGTATCCAGTAATCCCCGAAAAGTCTGATCATTTCCTTTTCCCCAATGAACAGTCACTCTCGTAAAAGGCCACAGATCCCTTTGGGGAAGGCTGGGAGAAAGATTAACAGTAAAAATTTTCGGCAGTGTATTGGAGTCCTTCCTCAAGGGGACCCAGCCTCCCCTTCATTCAAGGGGTTGTGGGTCTTTAAACTCGCTCAAATCTGGGAATTGATTGAGGGACCGTGACTGTCTGTTCTGGTGATTCAAGTTAGACTGCTGTTCACCTGACCTAGAATTCATCCATTTGTACAGATCAAGTAAATATTTAGTAGATTTCCCATCTATTTCACTCCTAGGGACACCATGACTAAGTAGCCAATGCCATAAATCTATACCAGTCAGACTATTTTGATTACTGCCTTGACTCCACTGTCCATTACTGTAACCACACCCACCTTGTCTTTGTTGACTGAGTGCAGCCACTTGGCCCCTACTACCACGGGGTCCAATCAGCCCCATTGTAGTTAGGTGTCTTAATTCAGTTAGGGCAGTTCCCACTGTCAAATCTGATTTACATAAAATATCAATCACAGCAGTCTTCAAGGATGCTGGAGCCCCCTTCACAAATTTGTTCCTCACAGTTGAGGTAAAAGGTGTGTCCTCTGGACATTGCATATGTGGGTCTGTGGGACTAACCTGATAAATCCACTCTAGCATGCCAATTTCCCTAAGCCTATGGATACCTTCTTCTATAGTATACCAAGGCAGGTCTGGCACTTCAACTTTATTTAGTGTAGGCCACCTCATAATCCATGCTTCAGCAACCCAACCAAACAAACTATTAGATCCTTTCCTAACTTCCCGAGCTGAAACATTGAATGATGAATCTGTGCTTAGTGGACCCATATCAATAAACTCAGATTGATCCATCTTTATGTTCCTTGAACCATTATCCCACACCCTTAATAGCCACTCCCACAAATATTCCCCAGGTTTCTGTTTGTACATATTAGAAAACTCAAGTAGTTCTTTTGGAGTGTAGCGTACCTCCTCCTGGGTCACACTTTGTACTTCACCTTTCAGGGCTCGCTGGGACTTAAGTCTAGTTATAGGTCTAGAAGCTAGAATTGGTAGTGTAGAATTGTTTTGAGAACATTCAGCATTGTCTCATAAAGCATCTGCCTCAGGCGATGCCCCAGGCAATGACTCAGGCAAGGGCTCTTTAGAGGCAGCTGGGCTAGGGCTAATCTCATTAGATGGGAGGCGAGGGTCTAATGGTTTTCCTGGGCAGGGTGGTATAACAGACAAACATGAAGTAAGCTCTTCAGGTGGGAGTGGTTCTGTTGGCAGGAGTGATTCAACAGACTTTAGGGACTCAGTGTCTCCAGCTCCCTGATTATCTGCCCATATGTCCCCATCCCAAGTTTCAGGATCCCATTTCTTCCCAATCAATGCTCTTACTTTAATTTCAGACACTTCTCGAGGCTGGCAATTGAGCTGGCGTTGTAATTCAGCCACTCTTACAATAAGAGCCTGGGTTTGGCTTTCAGCAATTTCAGCTCTGTTACTACAAGAAATAAGGCTTTCCTTCAAAGCACAAGCAGAAGCCTTGAGGTCATTTATGCGGCACTTGAGCTTTGACTCTGAAGCCCTGAGAACATCTCTCTCTTTCACCAGTTTGTCTAGTGAAAGTAGGAAACCAACCAGTTGCCCTATACTTCTCATTCTGACAAAGCTGTAGAAAGATATCACACATGTGTTCATGCAGAGGCTCTCCTTTCACCAGTACCTGATCTACTGGTGGTGATATTTTGCATATTTGTATTGCCACCTCACTCCATGGGCTAGCAGTGCCCTCTTTACTGCTAGAAGCAGAGTCATCAACATCTTTAAGACTAACTAGACTTGAGAACCAATTTAGAAAACTCATCCTTACGATTTTGTTTCTCTAGAACCACTCTCGGTACCAAATGTCTTAGGCTCGGTTCTCTAGAGAAGCAAAACCAGTAAAGCATATAAATATATATATAGAGAGATTTATATAAAGGAAATAGCTCACTCAATTGTAGACGCTAGAATGTCCCAAGTCCACAGATTAGGGTAGAGGCCTCTCCCAGTTCACGTAGCTGCAGAAGCTGGTGAACCCAAGGTCGGCAGGTCAGAGAGGGGCTCCCGCTCACAGGCTTTGAAGGTCAGTGAATTCCAAGATCAGCAGACAAGACAATCAGGTTTCTCCTGATTCATGTAGCTACAGGGGCTGGCAAACCCAAGGTCAACAGGTCGGGGAACCAGACTCTTGCTTGCAGGCTGAGAAGTTCGACGAATTCTGAGATCAACAGGGAAGCTGCCAGCTCAAGTCCCACAAACTGGAGGTGAGACAACAAGAGACAGCTGCTGAGTCTGGAACAAGCCAAAAACCTCGGCGAGGTAAGGCAGGCAGACGGTAACCGGTGGAAGTCAGAGAGAGGAAACTGAGAGGATGGTGAGCTGCCACAGGCCCCGCCTCCGCCGGTACCAGTCAGCAGATTCTGTCATGGGGGTGATCACAACATTACACAACTACTAAAACACGGAGAATAATGGTCTAGCCAAGTTGACATACAATCTTAACCATCACAGATGGCGAGAATTCTACTGCTGAAAACCATCACAGATGGCGAGAATTCTACCGCTGAACCACCATCGCGTGCTTCCTCTTCATAAGAACTAGCATATTGATATTAACACAGGAGATACAGAATCAATGCTTGCTTTTTCATTGTTCTATGGTTTGAGTCTTGAGGGATAGAAATCATGATCAAGTATTTTTAATGAATTTATTCATGTACAAGCTGCTGTTCAGGCCATTTTACAATGTAATTCACACAATCCTGATTCCTGGTTCTCCAGGAGTACATTCTTTAATAGATTTTAGAGTTTCCTTTCCCACTATAGCCCAAATTTGTCTTAGGTTGGATAAATGGTAAGTCCTGGGAAATAGCTGGCATTTATAAAAATCCCAAAAGGAGATGAAATTTGGGTAATAAAATGTTTAACATACTTGAACCCAAATTTAGGAATATAACCAATAAGATGATTTTAGAAGAATTTATATTGAATAAGAAATATGAAGTTGGGTAGGTAGAATTTGACAAAGAACTTTTTTAGTAGCAATATATTAGTAACTCTCTTTAGGATTCTTAAACTATAGTCTTGGGAATAAATGCCCAAATGACCATCAAACCTCTAAGCTATTTCAGGTAGTAGGTAGGTCACAGAAAGTAGGTAAATGAATGATATGCCTGTGTTATTATTTAGTACTTACCTTTTCTGTGCCTTGCCTCCAGGTGATGTGGGCGTGGGAATGAGTATTAGCATTGAAAAGCACACATGGAGAGAAGGGGTGGTAGGGTGTCAAGCCCAATATGAGCCCCCTAAAATCTATGCTGTGAAACAGTACCTCCACACCTAGAATACATTTGGGGAACTTAAGAAAAATGCTATTAAAACATATGAAAACCTTGGGAGAATAAGTAGGACAATTGGTCTGAAATAAGTCTGGTAAGAACAAAGAAATAAAACGAAGTAGACAGTTAATTATTTTAATTGGCAATGCTGTTGTTGTTGTTGTGTGCCTTCGAGTTGATTCAGACCCCATAGGACAGAGTAGAACTGCCCCATGGGATTTCCTAGGCTGTTATCTCTATGGAAGGAGGCCTGGAGGTGCCGTGTCAAGCACTTGGCTGCTAACCGAAAGATTGGTGTTTCGAACCCACTCAGTGGATCTGCCGGAGAAAAGACCTGGCAATCTGCTCCAGTAAAGATTACAGCCTAGGAAACCCTATGGGGCAGACTACTCTGTTCTATAGGGTCATTATGAGTCATAATCGACTAGACCACACATAACAACAACAGTAACAACAATCTTTACAGAAGCAGATCATCAGGTCTTTTCTCCTGCAGAGTGGCTGGTGGGTTCGAACAGCTGACCTTTTGGTTAGTAGCCGAGAACTTAACCATTGCTCCACCAGGTTGCTCTTTTAATTGGCAATAGAGAGCTAAAAGCCATCATGATTGTTATTTAGGCACTACAGGGACCCAGGTAAGTAAGACTGGACAATGAAATCAATCAGAAACAGAATGTTCTCCAGTGTTCACTGGCAGATATATATATATATCATACTCCATCATATACTGGGGTTTTCTAAAATGATGACCTGTTTTCTAACAGCAATTAAGCATCTGTTAGGTACACAGCCACCACCCATCTGTTAATTTGTTGTCCTGTACTGGTTGATGTGGTGCTATGATGCTGGAAGCTATGCCACCGGTATTTCAAATAACAGCAGGGTCACCCATGGTGGACAGGTTTCAACAGTGCTTCCAGATGAAGACAGACAAGGAGGAAAGGTCTGGTGATCTACTTCTGAAAATGTGCCAGTGAAAACCCTATGAATCACAACAGAATATTGTTTGATACAGTGCTAGAAGATAAGCCCCCTAGGTTGGAACAAAAACCTGTTGCCGTCAAGTCGATTCTGACTCACAGCAGCCATATAGGACAGAGTAGAACTGCCCCACAGAGTTTCCAAGGAGTGGCTGGTGGATTAAAAACTGCTGACCTTTTAGTTAGTAGCCAAACTCTTAATTACTGCACCACGAGGGCTCCCCTAGGTTGGAAGTAACTCAAAATACACAGTGGCTGCAGCAATGGACTCAAGCATACCAAAGATCATGAGGATGGTGCAGAACTGGTCAACATTTATTTCCATTGTACAGGGGTTACCATGAGTCAGAGCCACTGGACAACAAACAACAAGAACAAAGGTGCACAATAGTGGCCTAAGGGGTACTAAAGAAGATACGCTATCTCTGCTCTAAAGTAGGAAGAGAAATGTGTGTCACTGCAATAATAGCTCTATTGTGGCAGGGACTCCCTTTATTGCTTTATCTCCAGTGCCTAGAACAGTGCCTGGTGCTTCAGTAAATAAGCAGTCAGTAAATAAATAAATAGATGATTTCTTTAGTAGTTTCATTAGTTCCCCTGTGAGTGATATTTAACTTTAAATAGGCAAGTCAGACAGTGAGGACGTAAGCTTAGCTAAACCAGTAACCAGTTGCCTTGGAGTTGATTGCAATTCATGGCAACCCCATGTGTGTCAGAGTAGAACTGTGTTCCATAGAGTTTTCAATGGCTGATTTTTTGAAAGTAGATCACCAGGCCTTTCTTCCAAAGCACTTCTGACTGGACTCAAATCTCTAACCTTCTGGCTAGAGATTCAAGCGTGTTAACCATTGGCACACTCAGGGACTCTCAAACATAGCTGGTGTATGTTTTACTCTTACTGAAGCATGAGACTCTGAGACTGGACATGGGTGAAGAATGTATGACAATAGAAGAATCACATAGATGCTGTTTGCTAAGCTGAAGGATGGCAAGCAAAAACACAGTGAGCAGAAGAAATACTATAAAGTTCCCACAAAGGAAAACCTCAGATGATTCAGTGTAATTCTGTAATTCCATGTAATAATAGGCAGAACATCTTTACTTGCATCTATCAGAAAAAGCATAGCTATTTATGAATAATGGTAATGGGCAAAGCCTGATTCTAAGTGATGGAGTTGCAAATAGCTCCAGGCTTTGCAAATAGAGCCACAGCTGCCTACCATAGAATAGCCTTTGTATGCGTACAGTGTGAAAGAACAGTGTCAGGCAAAGGTTTTTTCAGCTCCACCTGTTCACTCTGATAAGAATTGCCACCAGTAGTGCTATCTTAAATACAAAGATAAATGTGTGCCTTATACATCTATGTCTATAAGTATACACACAACTTGTAAATTAGATGGAATTTAGCTTGTCTGATTTTGTTCTTTTGAAAGAAAAATACAATCCTTTGTAGAATACTGGGTAGAAACAGGCTTGTCTAACTTGTATAGAGAGATCTTACTTGGGGTAATTCTTTTAGAGTCATTAGCATGGTTTCGTTTATGAGTACAGTACTGGTGGAACCTTATTATGAATTGATTTGTTAATTATATGGAGTCACTTATATTATGGGCCAGATCACATCTTCTAAAGTACAACAACCACGTATAGTAAAGCCTGAAACAATGCAATTGGCCCATTAATCATTCACTCACTCAATAATCCATTCACTCATTCATTCAACTAATACATATCAAATGCCTCCTAAACCAGAGGGATTATGGGTGGTACAAAGATGAATAATTTATAAACTTTGTCCATCATTATTCTAATCAAACTAGTTTATCTTGTGAGATTGATATTCTAAAAGAATCCTATTGAATTGGGGGGGCCAATATTAGTATCTATTATGAAATAATTTCATTCTAAATTTTTGGAGAAATTTCTATGGCATCCTTCCCAATGTAATATTTTAGAACATTTATTGGATTTTAAATAAAAATAAAAGGTTAGTAATAACTATCAGTGTGCTCTTTGGATAAGAAATGTAATTATGTGGCCTCATTACAATTATGAAGTTTAAAAATGTGTAGCTACAGGCTGAACATTTGTCAGAGCTTCTTGTCTTTCAGCTCACACTTAATCCAGGCTATTAATTGTGATTAAAATTCAAGATACTTAATTGTCATGATTAAAGCTACCTCTATATACTCTAAGCATGCTTATGTATACTATTCCTGGGTTTTTTGTTAAAGATATAGAGGAGGTATATAGTTTTCTCCTGTGAGGTTCTCTTCATATATCAAAAATTATAATTTAGAAACTGATTAAAACATGTTAAATGATTTGAACACTGTTGTTAGCTGGCATTGAGCTGGCTCTGACTCATGGTGACCTCCTGTACAACAGAACAAAACATTGCCCACCCTGTGCCATCTTCCCAAACTTTGGTACACTTGAATCCATTGTTGTGGCCGATATGTATTTTGAGTGTCTTCCAATCTGAGGGGCTCATCTTCCAGCACTATATCAGACAATATTCTGTTGTAATCCATACGGTTTTCACTGGCTAATTTTTGGCAATAGATCACCAGGACTTCCTTATTCATATCTAGAAGGTGGAATAACATTGCTGAAAAACAAACCCTCTTAATACTTTGATACTTAAGATAACATTTTATTTGCTTACAGTTTTCTGGGTTAGCTGGGTGGCTTTTCTGTTCTAAGTCTGCTTGGTTCATCTCTACAGTCAGCTGGCTGCTTGACTGAGGTTGGAGGGTCTAGCATGATTTCACTCATATTTCTGTCAGGTGGAAGGTTGGTTGGTCTAGGGCCCTCAGCTGGGATGGCTTATTTCTACCCCAGATGCTCTCATTCACTAGTAGTCTAGCCTGGTGTTATGGATTGAATTTTGTCCCCCCAAAATGTGTGTCAACTCGGCTAGGTCATGATTCCTAGTATTGTATGATTGTCCACCATTTTGCCATCTGATGTGATTTTTCTATGTGTTGTGAATTCTACCTGTATGATGTTAATGAGGCAGGATTAGAGGCAGTTATATTAATGAGGCAAGACTCAATCTACAAGATTTAGGTTGTATATTGAGTCAATCTCTTTTGGGATATAAAAGAGAGAATCGATCAGAGAGACAGAGGGATCTCCTACCATCAAGAATGAAGAACCAGGAGGAGAGCACATCCTTTGGATCTGGGGTCCTTCTGCTGAGAAGCTCCTAGACCAGTGGAAGATTGATGACAAGGACCTTTCCCCAGAGCCGACAGAGAGAGAAAGCCTTCCCCTGGAGCTGGCGCCCTGAATTTGGACTTGTAGCCTACTAGACTGTGAGAGAATAAGTTTCTGTTTGTTAAAGCCATCCACTTGTGGTATTTCTGTGAGAGCAGTACTAGATAACTAAGACACCTGGGCTCTTCATGTGGTAATGGAAGGTTTCCCAGAAGCAAGAAAGCCCCAATATTAAAGTGCATTTCAAGTCTCTGCTTCCATCGTGTATGCCAATGTCCCTTTCACCAAAGCAATAAAAGCCAACACTAGAATCAAACAAACAAACAAAAAAAAAAACAAAAACAAACCTGTTGCCGTTGAGTCAGTTCTGACTCGTGTTGTTGTCGTTGTTGTTAGGTGCCGTTGAGTTGGTTCCTACTCATAGTGACCCTGTGTGCTATAGAACCAAACACTGCCCAGTCCTGCACCATGCTCACAAACATTTTTATGCTTTATCCCATTGTTGCAGCCACTGTGTCAATGCATCTTGTTGAGGGTTTTCCTCTTTTTCACCTACCCTGTACTTTACCAAGCATGATGTCCTTCTCCAGGGACTGATCCCTCCTGACAACATGTCCAAAATATGTAAGATGTAGTCTTGCCATCCTTGCTTCTAAGGAACATTCTGGTTGTACTTCCAAGGTAGATTTGTTTGTTCTTTTGGCAGCCCATGGTATATCCAATATTGTTAACCAATGCCACAATTCAAAGGTGTCAATTCTTCTTCAGTCTTCCTTATTCATTGTCTAGCTTTCGTATGCATATGATGTGATTGAAAAACCCATGGCTTGGGTCAGGCACACCTTAGTCTTCAAGGTGACATATTTGTATTTCAACACTTTAAAGAGGTCTTTTGCAGCCAATTTGCCCAAGGCAATGTCTTTTGATTTCTTGACTGCTGCTTCCATGGGTGTTGATTGTGGATCCAAGTAAAATGAAATCCTTGAAAACTTCAATCTTTTCTCCATTTATCATGATGTTGCTTGTTGGCCCAGTTGTGAGGATTTTTGTTTTCTTTATGTTAAGGTGTAATCCATACTGAAAGCTTTAGTCTTTGATCTTCATCAGTAAGTGCTTCAAGTACTCTTCCCTCTCAGCAAGCATATTGTAGGTTGTTAATGAGTCTTCCTCCAATCCTGAGGACATGCTCTTCTTCGTATAGTCCAGCTTCTCAGATTATTTGCTCAGCATACACACTAAATAAGAATGGTGAAATTACGTAACCTTGACGTACATCGTACCTGATTTTAAACCACGCAGTATCCCCTTGCTCTGTTCAAGCAACTGCCTCTTGATCTGACGCATAGCAACCCTAAAGGACAGAGTAGAAGTGCCCATAGGGTTTCCAAGAAGTGGCCGATGGATTTGAACTGCCAACCTTTTGGTTAGCAGCCATAGCTCGCCGTAGCTCTTAACCACTGTACTACCAGGGCTCCAGAATCAAAGAGGGAAGAAAATAATTCTCTTTCTTGTTGGGAGGAACGGAAAAATGACATTACATAGAAATATGTTTACAAAAATGGGAGGAATTTGTAGCCATTTATTCTACAATGTTAAATTTTACTCTCCTCTGTCAATGAAGCCAATGAACTTAATATCATGTAAATGTTAAATGATCTATAGGTTGATTCAGGTTCTTGAAGTAAAAAAAGGTAAGCAAAACGTTATCAATGTACTTCTCTTAATTTAGGAGCTATTTTTAAGAAGTAAGATTTAATTATAATTAGAGATTAAGAAACATACTTCATCAAGGAAAATATAATAAAAAATGTAAAAATTCTTTTAAGTGCAATAACTAGGGTGAGTTGATCAAGATACAAGTCTGAACTCTGCCTTAGCCTTAACCCCTTCAGCCCCATTGAGTAGAAACTATCTTTTAATCGGTAGAACGTGTTCAGGTGTCTGTTTTTTATTATTTTATTTTCTCTGCTTATTCCTCTTTGTTTCACTTTTGGGGACTATGCCTTCTTCCACAATAATCTATATTATGATGAATTATGTTTCCAGTTTTGACTTGTTTCCTGAGCAAAAGATCTATTTCATTAATTGACTCCTTGATTATTTTTACAAGGATATTCCCACAGGCATTTGAAACTCAGTATGTCCGAATCTGAACTCATTGCCTTCTGCCCAAATCTTTTTCTCCTTGTACAGTCTCTAACTTAGTGAGTGGTAATGCCAATAGTCATTCCATATCCAAATCAGAAACTTGAGGTTAGGCTCCTCCTTCTCTCCCATCACTGCTTCTTTCTAATCACCAAGTCTGTGGTTGTGCCCTTTTAATATTTCTTGGTTTCAGCTCTCCCATTTCTAATGCATCTGTCGCAATCAAACTTCTCATCTCCTTGCTTCACATCTTCCTAAACCCCTTCCAATCCATCTAAAGCATTTGTTTCCAAACATAAATCTTATTATCGCAAAGCTTCCATTAACCCCCATAACCTTTAGCTTGGCATACAAGACTCTCCAGGATCTAACCCTTGTGTGCCAGTCAGAGGAAATTACTTTCTTGAATGCACCATCTCTCTCACCTCTTTGTCTGAAAAGATCCCTTATCATTAATTATACTTCTCCGTCCCCTCCTTCTCCACCAGATTCTTACTCATTTTTTAAGGAATTAACTCAAAGGGCATCCTCTTTGAGAAGTATTCATAAGTTACACCAGATTGAGATGGGTAAACTCGTTGCCATCAAGTTGATTCCAGCTAATGGAGACCCCATATGTTACAGAGTGGAATTGTTCCATAGGGTTTTCTTGGCTGTAATCTTTTGGAAACAAATTGCCAGGCCTTATTTCCATGGCATCACCAGGAGGGTTTGAACCATCAACCTTTAGGTTAGTTGCCCATTGCAAACTATTTGTGCCTCCCAGGGTCCTTACCTCCACTTTTCTTTATAGTAGACAATTATCATAAATCATGTCCCATAGTTTTCAATTGGTGATTTACTCAGGTTATCTCTGTTGTTCACCTGTGTGATTGCTGTAGTTAACCCAGCCCCTGACACATAGTAACCCCTCAATACTTGAATGATTACTGAGATTGAATGCATTGTTGAAATGAATGAGTGGATGAAAGATGTGAGGGGAATGTAATTAGGTTAGAGTTGGCCACCAGTCCTGGTTATTTTTCCATCTGATGCACACATGTGGTGAAACTATTTATTATTGTTGTTGTTAGTTGCCGTTGATCAGTTCCAACTCATAGGGACCCTGTGTACAACTGATCGAAACGCTGCCCTGGTCCTACACTATATTCACTATTGTTGTTATGCCTAAGCCCATTGTTGCAGCCACTGTGTCAATGCATCTCGTTGAAGATCTTCCTCTTTTTTGCTGACCCTGTACTTTACCAAGCACGATGTGCTTTTCCAGGGACTGGTTCCCCCAATTACATGTCCAAACTATGTGAGACGAAGTCTTGCCATCTTTCCTTCTAAGGAGCATTCTGGCTGTACTTCTTCCAACACAGTTTTGTTCGTTCTTTTGGCAGTCCATATATTCATCATTCTTCACCAACACCATAATTTAAAGGTGTCAATTCTTTTTTATTCGTCCTTATTCATTGTCCAGTTTTTATATACATATGAGGTGATTGAAAACATCATGGCTTGGGTCAGGTGCACCTTAATTTTCAAAGTGACATCTTTGCTTTTTAACACTTTAAAGAGCTCTTTACAGCAGATGTGCCCAATGCAATGTGTCATTTGATTTCTTGACTGCTGCTTCCATGGGCATAGATTGTGGATCCAAGTAAAATGAAACCCTTGAAAACGTCAATATATTCTATTCATTGTTGTTGTTAAGCACCATCAGATTGGTTCTGACTCATAGCAACACTATGTACAACAGAGCGAAACCTAGGCCTGCATGATGCTCACAGTCGTTGTTATGCTTGAGCCCATTGTTGCAGCCACTATGTCAGTCTATTTCATTGAGAAACTTCCTCTTTTTCACTGACCCTGTACTTTACCAAGCATGATACCTTCTCCAGGGTCTGATCCCTCCTGATAACATGTCCAAAGTATGTGAGATGTAATCTCACCATCCTTACTTCTAAGGAGCATTCTGGTTGTCCAAGACAGATTTGTTTGTTCTTTTGGCAGTCCATGGAATATTCAATATTCTTTGCCAAGACCACAATTCAAAGTCATCAATTCTTTGATCTTCCTTATTCATTGTCCAGCTTTCACATGTATATGAGACAATTGAAAATGCCATGGCTTGGGTCAGGCACACCTTAGTCCTTGAAGTGACATCTTTGCTTTTCAATGCTTAAAGAGGTCTTCTGTGGCAGATTTGCCCAGTGCAATGTGTCCTTAGATTTCTTGACTGCTGCTTCCATGGGTTTTGATCATGGATCCGAGTAAAACGAAATCCTTGACAACTTCAATCTTTTCTCCATTTATTATGATGTTGCTTATTGGTCCAGTTGTGAGGATTTTTTTCTTCATGTTGAGGTATAATCCATACTGAAGACTGTGGTCTTTGATCTTCATCAGTAAGTGCTTCAAGTCCTCTTCACTTTCAGCAAGCAAGGTTGTGTTATCTGCATAATGCAAGTTGTTAACGAGTCTTCCTCCAATCCTGATGCCCTGTTCTTCTTCATATAGTCCAACTTCTGGATTATTTGCTCAGCTTACAGACTGAATAGGTAGGATGAAAGGATACAACCCTGATGCACACAGTTCCTGATTTTAAACCACATGGAAGCCCCTTGTCCTGTTCGTACAACTGCCTCTTGGTCTATGTACAGATTCCTCATAAGCACAATTGAGAGTTCTGAAATTCCATTTTTCACAATGTTATCAATAATTTGTTATGATCCACGCAGTCGAATGCCTTTCCATAGTCACTAAAAGTCAGGTAAACATCTTTCTGGTATTCCCTGCTTTCAGCCAGGATCCATTTAACATCAGCAATGATATCCCTTGTTCCAAGTCCTTTTCTGAATCCGGCTTGAATTTCTGGCAGTTCCCTGTCGATATACTGCTGCAGCCGCTTTTGAATGATCTTCAGCAAAATTTTACTTGCATGTGATATTAATGATATTGTTTGGTAATTTCCTCATTCTGTTGGATCACCTTTCTTTGGAATAGGCATAAATATGGATCTCTTCCAGTCAATTGGCCAGGTAGCTGTCTTCCAAACTTCTTGGCATAGATGAGTGAGCACCTCCAGTGCTGCATCCATTTGCTGAAACATCTCAATTGGTATACCGTCAATTCCTGGAGCCTTGTTTTTAGCCAATACCTTCAGTGCAGCTTGGACGTCTTCCTTCATTACTATTGGTTCCTGAAATGGTTGAACATCAACCAGTTCTTTTTGGTGTCATGACTCTGTGTATTCCTTCTGTATTCTTTTCATGCTTCCTGTGTTGTTTAATATTTTTCCAGTTGAATCCTTCAATATTGCAACTCAAGGCTTGAAATTTTTCTTCAGTTCTTTCAGCTTGAGAAATGCCGAGTGTGTTCTTCCCTTTTGGTTTTCTATCTCCAGGTCTTTGCACATGTAATTATAATACTTCACTTTGTCTTCTCAAGCCGCCCTTTGAAATCTTCTGTTCAGCTCTTTTACTTCATCATATCTTCCTTTCAATTTAGCTACTTGAAATTCAAGAGCAAGTTTCAGAGTCTCTTCTGACATCCTTTTTGGTCTTTTCTTTCTTTTCTGTCTTTTTAATAATCTCTTGCTTTCTTCATGTATGAGATCCTTGATGTCATTCCACAACTCATCTAGTCTTTGGTCATTAGTAAATTCTATTTATTACTTAGCAGTAATTTAGGTAAACCTGTGTGTTGGAAGGGATGCACTTGGTGTTTAGGTCAAGATTCAGCTCAGGGTAAAAGTGGGATCAGCTTGAGAAGGGAACAGATCTGGTTCTGAAAATTTAGGGATGCTTGGAAATTATTATAAGTTACTTATCAATTATTTATAGTTATAAAGAATTTTGTTAGAAATTTGGTTCAATACTTTTGAGGGGATTCATTTTCTTTATTATCCATTTCTACTAATCTTGGTTTGAATTCTTTCTAACCCCTGATATCACTGAATATTTTCCCAGAGAATTCAAATAGTTATAATGTTTGCCTAAGTAAGGCCAATTAGAAATGTAAATTTAATGTAAATAATTATGTTTTTCAAAACCTAATTAAAATCATTTTGGAATATCTGCTGTTTTGGATTATTCAGATCAATGCTTTTAGCATCTGACCATGGATAATGGAATTGTAGATGACTAATAAATTGAACCTGATTCTCTGCATTTATAATAAGCAGTTGGGTGGCAGTAACATATTTTCCTGGACTCTCATTCTGTAGTATTCTGCTTTGAAGGAGGGATTGTTCTTCTGTTGATGGATTTCTTTTCATCTAAATCTTTATAATACACCAAAACTGATGTTAATGTTCTGCATCCTAGTTTGATGAGTAGCATCTGGGGTCTTAAAAGCTTTTGAGCGGCCATTTAGATACAACTATTGGTCTCTATTCATATGGAGCAAAAGAGAATGAAGGAAATCAAAGGCTCAGACAAGAAACTAGTTGACAGGACTAATGTTGTTAGGTGCCATTGAGTTGGTTCTAACTTATAGTGATTCTGTGTACAACAGAATAAAACACTGCCTGGTCCTGGGCTAGCCTCACAAGCATTGTTATGCCTGAACCCATTGTTGCAGCCTCTGTGTCAATCCATCTTATTGAGGGTTTTCCTTTTTTCTGCTGACCCTCTACTTTACCAAGCATGATGTCCTTTTCCAGGGACTGGTCCCTCCTGATAACATGTCCAAAGTCCATGAGACAAAGTCTCCCCATCCTCGCTTCCAAGGAGCATTCTGGCTGTACTTTTTTCTAAGATTTGTTCCTTCTTCTGGCAGTCTCTGGTATATTCAATATTCTTTACCAACACCATAATTCAAAGGCATCAATTCTTCTTTGGTCTTCCTTATTCATTGTCCAGCTTTTGCACAGGACTAAGCCCACACAAACCATGGCATCTTCTAGTCTGAGAGCAGAACTAGATGGTGCCTGGCTACCACTACCAACCATTCTGATCAGAGACACAATAGACGGTCCTGGACAAAATGGGAGAATTGTAGAACAAAATTCAAATTCCTAAAAAAGGCCAGACCTACTAGACCAATAGAGACTAGAGGAACCCCTGAGACTATCACCTAAGATACCCTTTGAACTTGGAACTTAAACTATTTCTGCAGGTCACCTTTCAGCCAAATAATATGTTGGCTTATACAGTAAACAATATCACTTGTGAGTAATGTGCTCCCATAAACATTCAACTATAGAGACCAGATGGCCTACATTTACCCAAAAGCAAAGATGAGACGGCAAGGAGGGAAGGGAAGCTAGATTAATGGAAACAAAACAAACAGAATGGAAATAATGAAAATGCTGACACATTGTGAAAATTGTAACCAATGGAATGGAACAATTTGTATAAAAATTATTAAAACAGGAACGCAATTTGCTGTGTAAACTTTCACCTAAAACACAATAAAATATTATTTTTTAAAAAAGAAATGAAACAAATGATATTAAGAAGATATTTCTATTTTTTGGTGTCTGTGTATGTATATCTTCCGTTGCCCTCGAGTTGATTCCTCCGACCTATGGCAGCCCTATAAGACAGAGTAAAACTGCCACATAGGGTTTCCAAGGCTGTAATATTTATGGGAGCAGACTGACACATCTTTCTTCTGTAGAGCCGCTGGTGGGTTCGAACCACTGACTTTCATTTAGTAACTGAGCACTTATCCACTGCACCACCAGGGCTCCCCCTGTGTGTGTATAAAAATGGTCAGGTATTACTATAAGAATACCTACTCAGTGAAAAGAAGAGCTACATCATTAACTTTGTATCCTAGTGTCTTTTTCTCCCCCAGCTACAATGGTTTCCTAGTCAACTTCCCCTTCCCCCCAGCTGCCGTTTCTTTACCATTCACCATTCACCTTGAACCTCTGACTGCTCCATTTATTCCCCTCATGCTCAGTCATTATTTTTCCTCCTTTTCCACAAGAAAGTGAAGCCATTAGACCAAGTACCTTCAACTTCTTGCCACAAAATTGATAATCTTGTCCGCAGCTACAGCTTCTCTTGTCTTTCTTCTTCCTCTCTCAAAGCAGGAGTCATCCATCCTTTCTAAGGCAAACCTGGCATCTTTCTCTGGAACCCACTTCCTCCCTTCTGCAGACCCCAGTACCTTACATCAGCATCTAAACACACTCAAGACTGTTCCATTTTAAAAACTCTTTTAACCTTACATTCCAGCCCAGTCTTTTTGCTAACTTTCCATCACTCCAGAGGCAAATTTCTTAAAAATGTTTGTGTATGTTTAAAGTTTCCATTCCCTCGCTCCCTTTCCTACTGTTTAGTCTACAACTCACTGCAGTCTGGATCCTTACCCACCTCTCTACCTGAACTTGTCAAGTTTACTGGGGATCCTTGTCTCTAAAACCGATGAGCCTTTTGAAGTTTTATGTTTTCGTCTTCTTGGTAATGTTCAATACTGTTGACCATACCCTCCCAGGAAAGCAAGATTATCCAACAGGTAGTCAAGCACTAAGCGCATGCTTGAGGCTGTTGCAAAACCAGGAGCAAAAAAACTGAAGAAGTTTAAGTTCAATGAATGTACTTAAATTCTTCAATCAAAAATTTAGAAAGAAGCCATTTTAACAGGTGCTAAATTTGCACTTTGTGGATGGATATTATATATGTATTTATTTATTTATTTATTAAAACAAAAACAAAAATCCACTGCCATCGAGCTGAGTCAATTCTGACTCAGCAACCCTATAGTCAGGACAGAGTAGAACTGCCACATAGGGTTTCCAAGGCTGTAATCTTTACAGAAGAAGACTGCCACATCTGTAAAGAGTGGCTGGTAGATTCAAACCATCAACCTTTTGGTTAGCAGTCGAGCACTTTAACCACTGCCCCACTAGGGCTCCTTATATTTATTTATACAAATATATAATTTAAATTTTAAACTTTTAATATACTTTAATTTTAGTATGCACATGTAAAATATATATTTAAATTTCAATTCCTTATTGAGAGAGAATACCATGATCTTTTAATGTCTCTAAAAGTCTTAACCACCATGTGTCTGTCAGTTTGTCATACTGTGGTGACTTGTGTGTTGCTGTGATACTGGAAGCTTTGCCACTGGTATTTCAAATACCAGCAGGGTCACCCTTGGTGGACAGGTTTCAACAGAACTTCCAGACTAAGACACACAGGAAGAAGGACCTGGCAGTCTACTTCTGAAAAAATTGGCCAGTAAAAATCTTATGAATAGCAGTGGAACATTGTTTGATACAATGCTAGAAGATGAGCTCCTCAGGTTGGAAGGCACTCAAAATACTACTAGGGAAGAGCTGCCTCCTCAAAGCAGAGTTGACCTTAATGATATGGCTGGAGTCAAGCTTCTGGGACCTTCATTTGCTAATGTGGCATGATTCAAAACGAGAAGAAACAGCTGCAAACATCCATTAATAATTGGAACCTGGAATGTACAAAGTATGATTCTAGAAAAATTGGAAATCATCAAAAATGAAATGGAAGGCATAAACATCCACTTCCTCGGCATTAGTGAGCTGAAATGGACTGGTATTGGCCATTTTGAATTGGACAATCATATGATCTACTATGCCAGGAATGACAAATTAAAGCGGAATGACATTGTGTTCATCATCAAAAAGAATATTTCAAGGTCTATCCTTGTCAGTGATAGGATAATATCCATAAGCCTACAAGGAAAACCAGTAAATACAACTATTATTAAAATTTACACACCAATCACTAAGACCAAAGATGAAGAAGTTGAAGATTTTTACCAACTTCTACAGTCTGAAATTGATCAAACATGCAATCAAGACGCATTGATAAATATTGGTGATAGGAATGCAAAAGCTGGAAACAAGGATTGGTAGTTGGAAAATATGGCCTTGGTGGTAGAAATGATGCCAAAGATTGCATGACAAAATTTTGCAAGACCAATGACATCTTCATTGCAAATACCATTTTTCAACAATGTAAATGATGACTATACACATGGACCTTGCCAGATGGAATACACAGGAATCAAATCCACTACATTTATGGAAAGAGATGATGGAGAAGCTCAATATCGTCAGTCAGAACAAGGCCAGGGGTCGACTGTAGAACAGACCATCAATTGCTCATACACAAGTTCATGTTGAAGCTGAAGAAAATTAAAACAAGTCCACGAGAGCCAAAATATGACTTTGAGTTTACCCCACCTGAATCTCAAGAATAGATTTGACACATCAAACACTAATGACCAAAGACTAGTTGTGTGGAATGAGATCAAGGACATCATACATGAGGAAGACAAGAGGTCATTAAAAAGCCAGGAAAGAAAGAAAAGACAAAAATGGATATCAGAAGAGACTGAGAAACTTGTTCTTGAATGTGAAGTGGCTAAAGCAAAAGGAAGAAATTATGAAGTAAAAGAGCCGAACAGAAGATTTCAAGGGGTGTTTCAAGAAGACAAACTAAAGTATTATAATGAAATGTGCAGATTCCTGGAGATAGAAAACCAAAAGAGAAGAACACGCTTGGCATTTCTCAAGCTGAAAGAACTGAAGAAAAAATTCAAGCCTCGAGTTGCAATATTGAAGGATTCAACTGGAAAAATATTAAACAACATAGAAAACATCAAAAGAAGATGGAAGGAATACACAGAGTCACTGCACCAAAAAGAATTGGTTGATGTTCAGACATTTCAGGAGGTAGCATAAGATCAAGAACCGATGGTACTGAAGGAAGAGGTCCAAGCTGCACTGAAGGTATTGACGAAAAACAAGGCTCCAGGAATTGACAGTATACCAACTGAGATGTTTCAACAAATGGATGCAGCACTGGAGGTGCTCACTCATCTATGCCAAGAAGTTTGGAAGACAGCTACCTGGCCAACCAACTGGAAGAGATCCATATTTGTACCCATTCCAAAGAAAGGTGATCCAACAGAATGCGGAAAATATCAAACAATATCATTAATATCGCATTCAAGTAAAATTTTGCTAAAGATAATTCAAAAGAGGTTGCAGCAGTACATCAACAGAGAACTGCCAGAAATTCAAGATTCAGAGGAGGACTTGGAACAAGGGATATCATTGCTGATGTCAGATGGATCATGGCTGAAAGCAGAGAATACCCGAAAGATGTTTGCCTGTGTTTTATTGACTGTGAAAAAGCATTCAACTGTGTGGATCATAACAAATTATGGATAATATTGTGAAGAATGGGAATTCCAGAATGCTTAATTGTGCTCATGAGCAATCTGAACATAGACCAAGAGGCAGTTGTTTGAACAGAACAAGGGAATACTGCATGGTTTAAAGTCAAGAAAGGTGAGTGTCAGGGTTGTATCCTTTCACTATATTTATTCAGTCTGTATGCTGAGCAAATAATCTGAGAAGCTGGACTATATGAAGAAGAACAGGGCATCAGGATTGGAGGAAGACTCATTAACAACCTGCGTTATGCAGATGACACAACCTTGCTTGCTGAAAGTGAAGAGGACTTGAAGCACTTACTGATCAAGATCAAAGACCACAGACTTCAATATGGATTACACCTCAACATAAGGAAAACAAAATTCCTCACAACAGGACCAATAAACAACATCATGATAAAAAGAGAAAATATTGAAGTTGTCAAGGATTTCATTTTTCTTGGATCCATAATCAATTCCCATGGAAACAGCAGTCAAGAAATTAAACAATGCATTGCATTGGGTACATTTGCTGCAAAAGATCTCTAACGTTGCATTGTGTTGGGTACATTTGCTGCAAAAGACCTCCTTTAAGTGTTGAAAAGCAAAGATGTCACTTTAAGGATTAAGGTGTGCCTGACCCAAGGCGGGGAGGGGGGTGTTTTCAATCACCACATATGCATGTGAAAGCTGGACAATGAATAAGGAAGACAAAAGAAGAATTGATGCCTTTGAATTGTGGTGTTGGTGAAGAATATTGAATACAGCATGGACTGCCAGAAGAAGGGACAAATCTGTCCTGGAAGAAGTACAACCAGAGTGCTCCTTAGAAGCAAGGATGGCAAGACTTCATCTCACATATTTTGGACATGTTATCAGGAAGGGCCGGTCCCTGGAGAAGGACACCATGCTTGGTAAAGTAGAGGGTCAGCGAAAAAGAGGAAGACCCTCAATGAGATGAACTGACACAGTGCCTGCAACAATGGGCTTCAGCATAACAAGGACTGTGGGGATGGTGCAAGAGGGGGCAGTGTTTCGTTCTGTTGTACGTAGCGTCTCTGTGAGTTGGAACTGACTCACGGCACCTAACAACAACAACAGGGTGTGAAACAGTTCCTCCTGTTCTCACCTAGGCCTTTTGTGGTTCTGTGTTCACCTGCTCTGAGCTCTTTGTAAGAAAGCTCTATGTATCTAAATAAAATAGGTAAATAATTGCAGGCCAGAGTTGGCAGATTTAACAACAACAACAAAAATACATGACACCCAAAACCCATTGCCATCAAGTCGATTCTGATTCATAGTGACTCTATAGGACAGAGTAGAACTGCCCTATAGGTTTTCCAAGGAGAACCTGGTGGTTTCGAACTGCTGACCTTTTGGCTAGCAGCCATAGTTCTTAACCACGACACCACCAGGCTTTCCCAGATACATTTGAATTTCAGACAGACAATAAGAATTTTTTCTTTCTTTCTTTTTTTTTTAGTGTTAGCATGTCCTATGCAGTATTTGGGACATACTTACACTAAAAAATATTCATTGTTTGTCTGAAATTTAAATCTAACTGGTCATTCTGTGTTTTTATCTGACAACCCTTACTCAGGCTCCAAAAACTGTTTTCTGGTTACTAGAATCATTTGTTTAAACACAGATAGTAGAATTGTATAACTGCCTCCGTCCTGAGTCCTCTGAAGTAAATTTCTGCTAAGAATACTGTTTTCTTCTAAAAATATTTATTTTTCATTGCTTGCAGTACAGCATTTCCATCTCTTACCATGGAGAAAGTTTTTGCCATTTACTGGAAGGAAAAAGTTTTGCCTTTATTGCCTTTTTCTTTAAATGGCATAGTTGACATGTAAGTCACTTACACAATTCACCTATTTAATGTATAAAAATTCAATGATTTTTTTGTATAATCACAGTTTTGTGATTGTCACCACAATCTTATTTTAGAAATTTTTCATCACCCTGAAAAGAAATCCCGTACTCAACCAGTCGTCACTTCCCATCTACTATCCATCTCCAGCCCTGTTGTTGTTGTCCTTGAGTTGATTCTGACTCCTGGAGACTTAAAGTGTAACAGAACAAAATGTTGCCTGGTCCTGCCATCTTCATGATCACTGGTATGTTTGAGTCCATTGTTGTTACTTTTGTGTCAGTCCATCTCACTAGGGTTTCCCTCATTTTTGCTGACCCTCTCCTTTATCAAACGTGATGTTCTTTTCTAGCGATTGATCTTTCCTGATGAACATGTCCAAAGTAAGCAAGGTAAGGCTCATCATTCTCACTTCTAAAAAGCATTCTGAATGTATTTCTTCTAAGATTGATTTGTTCATTCTCCTGGCAGTCCACGTGATATTCAGTTTTCTTCACCAACACCACAATCAGACATACTGATTCTTCTTCTGTCTTCCTTTTTCACTGTCTAGCTTTCTCAGGCATATGAAGCAATTGAAAAGACAGTGTCTTGGGTCAGGTGCACCTTAGTCATCCAGGTATCATCTTTGTTTTTTAAAATTTTGACGGGACCTTTTGCATCAGATTTTCCCAATCCAATATGTCATTCGATGTCTTGACTGGTGCTTCCATGGACAATGATCATTAATCCAAATAGAATAAATTCATTGACGACTTCAATTTCTTCTTCATTTATTGTGGTGTTGTTTATCAGTCCCATTGTGAAGATTTTCATTTTCTTCATGTTCAGGTGTAATCCGTACTAAAGTTGTAGTCTTTCACATTCATCAGTTAGTGCTTCAAGTCAAGTTTTTATTTCCAGTAAGCAAGGTTGTGCCATCTGCATATTACAGATTGTTAATGAGTCTAGGCAACCACTTAGCTACTTTCTGTCTCTGTAGATTTGCCTATAATGGACATTTCATATAAACAAGATCATACAATATGGGGCTTTTATGACTAAATTCTTTCCTTAGGATGTTTTCAAGGTTCATCCATGTTGTAGCATGTGTCAGCACTTCATTCTTTTTTATTGCTGGATGATATTCCATTGTATGTAGACTGCATTTTATTTATCCGTTCATCAATTCATGGACATTTGGGTTGTTTCCATTGCTTTTTGTAAGATTAACATTCTAAAATTAATTTTTGTCAGTTTTGTGTTTGTTGTCTATGGTCAAAGTTTAGGGAAAATGAAGAGACAATGCTTTGCTTGTTTTAATAGTTGTAGGATTTTGCTTTGCTTTTGAAATATCTGTGGACCCCTTGATATGTCCCTGTATTTATCTAAGTCTTTTCTTGCACATGGAAATTGTTCAAGTCCTTGCAGGAATTATATTGGATGCTGTGATAAACAGTTACAGATTTTATCAGGCTGTACATTATGAGATGCCTCAGAAACACTAACTTTGACAATCTATGGTGCAACAGGTCTGACCAATACAATATTTTCCACAACTTCAGGGAATGTTATACACGTGAGGCATCTGGAATTAATTATAGTCTTTGACTGGCACAGATGTGTGAAACTCTGGTTGGAGGCTGGAGTTTTTATGTTATATATTGTTTTTATGTTATATATTCTCATCCAGTCTGTGGATGAATGCACCCAGAGTGGTAAATCAAAAATACAAAACCAAAACATATCAAGACAATAAGGATGTTTGAGTCTTCACAGACACTGGAATACCATGTTAAAAACAAACAATCTCTTAGAGAAGGTGAGTAAATGAAAATCAACACTGATCATTGTGCTATACAGGAACATTAATTATTCCGTAGGGAGTCACATGGCTGTGTTTGCATTAACTGCAAATAATGGAAGATTTGTTAAACAAAATATGAACTTGCTGTGCTGATGTTATCAATGCATGGGCTCCTTTTTTAAAAAAAAAATAGTTTCCCCAAAATCACTTGGGTAGAATGAACAGTTTGAATGTTGCTTAAAGAGTCATAAAACTTCAGGCATTTTTATATAAACATCAATGAATACAAGGTGGTAATTTTCAAACTCAGATTTTGTGATGACCTAGGGAATACATAATTATTTCAAGAGGTGTGAGAAAATCTCAAATAAGTGAATGTATATTCACTTTAATTTTGAAAAATCCATGTCTTAATGGTTGATTAAAAATATCCAGATATGAAACAAATATTTCCAGGATGTCAACTCTCTCTAAAGTTTGAATGCTTTCTTAATTTATTGGCATATATTTAAAAGTTGTTCAGTAAGCAATCTTGAAACATATGCGTTTTTACACATGTACCTTGTTCATATCTATCTTTTTAAATATTCTTAAAGTTGATGTTCAGAGACTAAACATCCAAGAAGCAAAATAGATCAGTCTGGTCCATTAAAGTGTCTATTGACTGTCTGACTTCTCATCAGGACTTGCTGAATATTTATGGTCTGGAATTGCACTATTACATTTCAGCGAGGCTAAGATTCCAATGATTATGTACCGACAAGAAAGAAGAAAGAGGTTAATTAATTGTAAGATGTATCCTGAATTCAGAGCTGTAAAAATGAGAAAAAATGTACATTTTAGAACTAGTGAAAAGTGGTAGCACTCTTGGGAGTACCCAAATATACTCAGAGGTCAACTGCACATTAAAATAAATGACAGTGTTCGATTTCATCTAATGAACAATTCATTAATCACTCAATATTTGCTTAGCTCTGGGCTAAATTCCTGTCCCATAATCGAGTTGGAATCATTTGATTATCTGACAGCTTCTTGTCTTAATCACTCTCTACATTCACATTATACTAGGTGGAGTTGGTAGAGTAGGAAGCTACCCATGAGGTGTGGGTTGTGGTTCTTTGGGAGAGTCTTTGTCCTCATTATATGCATAATGATGCTTGGAAATCTTCCATAAGTATTTTCTTCCTTTGGCTTTATGTCCTTTGAAAATGTGTTTCTGGAAAGACTTATTGAGTATTTTAATTATTAACTCTCTAGTGTGAATTTGTTGATGACTTTTTTCCGGTGTGATAGTGAGTGAGGCTTTTTATAAAAGCATATTATCATAACCAATAGGAAACAGAGCTTCAGAAAAGTCACATAATTTGCCCAGGACTACACAGCAGGTAGCTGGTTGGACTGGGCCTTTGACTCTGTACTATTTAGGTCATACTATCTTTCATGAGTGCCTCCAATACATAGAAATCAAGTCTCTAATCTAGCTGAGCTTTTGAAAGATGAGAGGATAAAGAGACAAATTGAGAGTTTGGGGTATTGCCTGAGAGTGTCAGCCTTAAGTGGGGACAGGATAGGGCGGTGATTTGGGAAAGACAGAAAAATTTCCAAAAGGTGAAGTACAAAAATGCCAGAAACAAACTTGGTTCACAGTTTTTCCTCTTTGCTCACATCAAAATGACTGATTCCTAGAACTGAGTTCATCTACCTTTCACCATTGTTAGGTCTGCATCAGTTCAATATTTTACTGTGATTCTTCAGGAAGATTCATTCAGGAACCCTGGCAAAATTTTTGTATTGGATCTAGAGCTGAAGTTGCATTTTGAACTCTATATTGAATGCAAATTTTTTCTGACCAGAATGTAACAGTTTGGAGGGTTTTTTTCCACTACTTTTTCTGTGATTGAGACAGAAAGACAATGGAGAAATTGCACTAAATATTGGTGTACAAACACATGAACACACCCATATCTATATAGCTGAGTCATTACGGTGGTTTCTAAAGCTTACAAAAGGACAAGAGGTATTAATATAAGTTTCTTCTTAAATGGATAATATTCATTGTCTTTTTGTTTCTTGATACCATTGAAGAGTAAGCCATAGCTTTTGATATGACCGCAGGGATGACATATACTATTGTTTCTATAGTAGATCGTTGGCATGCATAGAAGATACTGCTGCAAACCCCCAAGTTTAATCCTCAGATTAAACTAACGAGAGTTCCTGGTTGGAAGCTGTAAGTGGAAACTAACAGAGCTGTGTTGTAATTTATCCACTCCTTCCACAAATATTTACAGAGCTCTTCTGTATACCACTGTATATGTACTTTTGTAGGAGCTGGATATATAGCAGTGCACTAATTAGAGAAACCATCTGCCCTTATTCTAGTAGAGGATAGACAAGAAACAAATAAACAAATGTATAATATGATGATAAGGAGCCCTGGTGGCATTTGGGTTAAACGCTAGGCTGCTAACCGAAATGTTGGTGGTTGGAACCAACCCAGCGGTTCTGCAGGAGAAAGACCTGGTGATCTGCTTCCCTAAAGATTGCAGCCAACAAAACCCTATGGGGCAGTACTGCTCTGTCACATGAGGTTGCTATGAGTCGAAATTGGCTTGATGGCACCCAAAACGACAATATGATGATAAATACAATGAAAACAATTAAGTCTTTGTGGTCTATTGTAGATACAGTAGCCTTCATATATGCTATTCCTTTTGCTTAGGAAACTCCTAACCAGACTTTTATAGGGACTAATTCCTACTCACCTTGTAGGTCTCCATTTAGTCAGCTCTTCCTTGGAAGGCCTTCCCTGATCCCAGAAGTTCAATATACTTTCCTTTCCCATGTGCTGACATGAAACTTCGTATTATTCAATTTTTATCTCTGATGCTTCATTGGAGTTGTTTCTTAGTATGTTTTCTCCACCAGATTATAAACTCTAAGTTAGTGAAAACCATAACTTTTTTGTTTGTCTTTATACCATTAGCTCATTGCACTGCGCTTGGCACAAAAGATCAACCCTTATTTTCTCAGTGAATTAATGATTTCATGAAATGTCTTGTTCTCACACATCAGTCACTTACAAAATATGATTCAAATTCATGCTTCATCAATATAACAGATTATTCAATGGAATAGGCTTTTGAGGTGATTTCAGAAGAGTAAAACCAGAGATATGAGATCCTGGGTTACCAGGAGTCTACTGCATTCGATTCTTAGTGCTTCGGTGTGGTAGAGAGGCTGGCAAGATTTTAAAACCCTCTTGCCTGTCATGTGTGTGTGTGTGTTTGAGGATATTATCTTTGATTTTCCATATCTTGGTACATAAAACTCCCAAGCATACTTCATGTCTCAACATCCTTAAATCTGTGGTATCAGAGCACTGAGCAATGATGTAGAATAAAAATCAATATATGGGAAGATACGTGGCGGCCACCATTCTGATAATAGTAAAAGAGATAGCAGCATACACTTATTTAGTCTTACTATGAGCCAGGAAATACTATAGGCACATTATGTATATTTACCCATTTAAATATCATCACAACTCTATGAGGAGACGGAGGTCCAAGGAGGTTAAGTAACTTGAATACATAGTGACTGATGGAGAGAGAATGTGAATTCCACAGCTTAACTCTAGAGTTTAAGCTCTTAATTTCCACACTGTACAACTCTGACTTGAAAAAAACAAAACAAAAAGAAAAAACAAACCCAGTTAAATGAGTATGAGTACTACTTGAATTCAACCAAGGCATTTGCTTGCTATGATATTAAAAACTGGAATCCTGAAAGATTACCACTGATGCGTCTCTCTTTCTTTTTTCTTTGTCAGGGGAATTAATTGCTTACTAGACAGATGGAAGAGTTCAGTCGAGAGGGGAAAGCACTAAAGTATGTAGCCTATGTGAGAGAAAGGGCAAGCTTGGCATACAGTGATATGCCAAAAATACTTGCAAAAATATGTCAGAAAGCTAGCAGGCAGGTGACTAGCATCCCAAAGTCCACATGACTGAAGCCAACATGGGAAGGGAAGAGAAGGCAATGGAAAGAAAGATGACAGGTGAACAAAAACTCTTTATCTTTTAAAAGAAGTCTTGTGCAATGAAATAGAAGAGATGAGTTATGGTGCTGTAATAAGATAGGGAGAACATTGTAAATCACGGATTATTGGTAGCATAAAAATCTTCAATGACTTAACAAATTAAAAGCAAATAATAGTTTCTGTGAAAAATAATTTTTGATGAGTACCTTACTGTAGGAGCCCTGTTGACACAATGGTTAAGAGCTTGGCAGTTCGAATCCACCAGCCACTCCTTGGAAACCCTGTGGGGCAGTTTTACTCTGTCCTATAGGGTCGCTATGAGTTGGAATCCACTCCATGGCAATGGGTTTTACCTTCCTGTAGATTTATTAATAAACTGTCTATATTTTGGAGATTTTCTACAATTGAGAGTTAGATCAGGTTGTGGGGAAAAAGAGGAGAGATTTTTAAAACACCCTTGAGAAGTTCTTAGAAACAAATATATATGATGAATTAAAACTTGAACATAGGCAATATAGTTTTTAGTGTAAGGATGAAACATTTTATTGAGAAATTCCAAAATACACTGTAAGTATTTTTTTTTTCCCCCTGCTGTGGTGTGATTTTTATGGGGGAAAAAAACAAAACAAAACAAAAACTCATATTCTGCAAAATCATCCCTACAAAATAACAAAACTTAATGAAAAAAATAGAATTCTGGCGGGCAACACCAAACCTCTGCAACTTTATAACCAGTGCATAAGAAAAAATAGCAACCCTAATTAAAATACTAATTCAGTTAAAAAGACACACAACACTCCTTCAAAAATAAACTTACAGTAAATTTCAGATTTTACCCTTAAAAAAAAGGTGAATGTAGCTTGATGAAAGTACATGTAAAAAAGATTGATGCTTCTAAGTTAGGAAAACAAGGGGAGAGGGATAAGTTGCAGGCTTTGCACAAAATGCATAAAAGGAGGAAAACATTCCACCAAGCTCTTTTAAGACTGCATGCTTCATTGGGTATAGTATGGTGTCCATTTGTTGCTTTCTGCAGTGAGCTGTACTATTGTATATTGTATTCAACTGTTATTGCTTGGTGGTGTAAACATTAAGGACCTAGAAAAAGTCATATATGAGCCAGTGACTTTTGTGTATCAGGAGCCACATTGTAATTGTAGAAATTGCAATGATCATAATTTTGTTTCTCTATCTTTATCTATCTATCATCTATCACCTATCTATCTCTGTCCGTCCATCTGTCCATCATCCATCCATCCATCCATCCACTATTCACCCACCCACTTAGCTGTCTATTTATCAATCTGTCTGTCTATCTTATTAGCATGCGGGGCTGAGGAAGTTCTTAGAGTTAGTTTTTTCCTCCAAGTGCCCAGAAAAATATGAATCCCTCTTCTCACTGTAGCTCCTTGGAAAACTCCCATTTGTGTCTTTTACTACTTGAAGCTATTCCTCATGTCTATGATTTTTTACCTCTGTTGTTGACTTTGGAGATCATAAATCATATTGATATTATTGGTTGCAGTGGATATTCTTAATACAAAAGTAAAAAAATCTCCAAATACTCTCGGTTACAATAAAATTAGTCTCTAAAATTCCCCCCAAAAATTAAGAATATAGAATATTTGAAATATATATGTATATATACTGTGAAATTAAAGTAAACAGAGGCAAATTTTTCCTTTGTATTGAACTAAATTGCTGTTAATGCTTTTTCCGTTCTGTTTTTGTACTGAATGACTAGGTTATATGAATTTTTATTGCATGTTGCTTCCTTTGCATTAGTAAAAATCATTTTGATGAAGAATTACTTCTCTCAGTTATAGGTTAATTATTTCTGAGGATTTGGCAGATGAAAAAAATGACAGGAATATTATTGCTTGTGTTTAGCTTTTAGCATATTTAAAATGTGTAGCTAAGATAATTAGAATTAAAAGAGTGCTCTTTTTATTTAATGAATTAATGGAATGGGCATCCAGAAGTTGCACCACAAAAGTTCAATTGAAGATGTTTACACTGTCTTCCATAAGTCAACTAAGTCGGTTCGATAATTTCATAGCCAATAAGATAATAACGTCTTCCTTTGCCTTGCCTTTATCTTCTGCATCCAAGTTACATGTGCAAACACATTTGATATACAACTTTACTTTTTAAGTTTTTATGAGAGAGCCAACATAATTCTATTCTAAATATACACCTGACAATATGGATTCAAATTTGATTCACTGATGTGCAACCTTGCGTGTGATGTCTGAAACCAGAAGTTGTCAAATGGCATATCAAAAAGGTAAATTAGCATTTGCTCGGTACAACCTGACATGACAGGTGGATAGGAGGAGGGCTGTTATCCCTGCGAAGAGACTAGATGTGTTAAAATCTGGACATATACATAAACTGGATAAAGATTTTCATAGAGGAATTTTCAATGCAAAATCTATTTTCCAAACTCATAATAATTAGTTAAGTCCCCCCATTGCTCACTTCTTTCTATGCTTCTATGAATAGCTTTGCAAAGCATCTATATGTAAACATTGCTTTATGGCCTCACTTCAGCAGCACATATACTAAAATTGGAACGATACAGAGAAGATTAGCATTGCTTCTGCACAATTATAGGTAATATGTGTATATTGAGTACACACTAATTTCAAGATACCGCATGTCTTAGTCATCTAGTGCTGCTATAACAGAAATATCACAAGTGGATGGCTTTAACAAAGAGAAATTTATTTTCTCACCGTCTAATAGTCTAGAAGTGCAAATTCAGGGCCTCAGCTCCAGGGGAAGGCTTTCTCTCTCTGTCAGCTCTGGAGGAAGGTCCTCGTCGTCATCAATCTTCCCCTGGACTAGGAGCTTCTGTGCACAGGAACCCCAGGTCCAAAGGACATGCTCTGCTCCCGATGTTTCTTTCTTGGTGATATGAAGTCCCCCACTCAGCTTGCTTCCCTTTCCTTTTATCTCTTGTAAGATAAAAGGAGGTTCAGGCCACACCCCAGGGAAGCTCCCTTTACATTGGATCAGGGATGTGACCTTGGAAGGGTGTTATAATCACACCCTAATCCTCTTTAACATAAAATTACAATCACGAAATTGAGGACAACCACACAATACTGGGAATCATGGCCCAGCCAAATTGATACATTTTTGGGGGGGCATAATTCAATCCATGACACTGCACTAGGCTCTGTAAAACATGTCAGTGGATCATTTTCATTATAATAACATTAGTAATAGTAATAATTAGAATAATCATATAAATAATAGCTAATAGTTATTGAGTACTCACTATGTGCCAGAACAATTTTAAGTGCTTTACAAGTATTCTGACTTTCTCTCTGTCACACACACATATACACACAAACACACATAAACACATCATACATATACAAACTAATAATAAATGACAAGTGAGTGAATGGACAGTATCTCTTTTTGAAGGTGGAATTTTTAGAGGAGGTGGAATTGAGCGAGGACTTGAGATGAGCCTGGGCTAGATGACAACATGGGGAGCAGAAGGCATTCTTGGATAGCGTGGGAGAAGCTGTGTGAGCAACAGTTCACAGGTACAAAACTGCAGTCTGGATGGAGAAACAGAATTTGTATTAGGAAGGAAGAAATGGTAGAGAAGGTGAAATTAACATTTATGATAAGGCTCTAGATTGCCAAGTTGTGGGGTTTGGTTTTGGTACTGTGTAGGTAATGTTGATCCAGGGAAGGTTTTGGGTAAGGGGAGTGGTTTGAAAGTAATGATTTTGAAAGATTTACATGATGAAAGTGCTAGTGGGATTGATGGGAGGAAAAGTAAAGTTAGAAAGACTAACCATAACTAGAAGACTCCCTGCATCTGTCTAGAAACTGAGCTAAAGTTGATGGTAGGAAGAAAATAGAGGATTTGCTTACTTCATTTGTTATCAGAAGCAAGGAAGGATGACCCTGATTTCCCTGGTCTAGGTGGCCAGCAAATTGAAGATCTATTTATGGAAGACAGATGATGAGTTGGGCTCTAGAGATGCTAGATGGAGGCAGCAGTGAGCTGTCCATACATAGAAAGTTATAGATCATGATCTGAAATTTACAGGAGGGGCTAGGTATTGAGTCCTCAACCCAGAGCTTAGAGCTAAATTGGAGGGGATGGACAAATTCTGTTTCCAAGAGTTGCAGAGTGAGAAGCACAGAAGGCTAAGGAAAAAACATGAGTAATGGTGGAGGCAGAACCAAAGGAGTGGGATAAGGAATGGTCAGGGAGGGAGAATTGTAACAAAGATAGCATAGGCTCTGGGAAAGCAGGGGAGGAGAAAGGTTTAAGAAATAAGTTGTTTTCAATAACATCTGATGTTGCAGAGAATGTAAAGAGAAAAGGGGCTGAGTCAAGATGATTGAATTGCAATCACAAAGTCACTTGACATCTGAAATTATAGCTTTAGTGGACCAGTGGGGATTAAGACTTTATTGTAGCCTGTATATTTTTATTGACCACATCATGTTACTTGATGTTGTCAATTGCCTGCATTCTGATAGTTTCTAAGTAGGTTAGATTGTCTAGGGGAAAAAAATCATCAATGTTTTCAGGCTTTCAACAATGATATAGGTGATAAAGGAACACGACATGGCACTATTGAGGTTGAGGTCTCTTTATATGGCCAGGAAACCCTGGTGGTGTAGTGGTTAAGTGCTACCCTGCTAACCAAAGGATCAGCAGTTCAAATCCACCAGGTGCTCCTTGGAAACTCTATGAGGCAGTTATACTCTGTCCTATGGGGTCGCTATGAGTTGGAATCGACTCGACAGCAACAGGTTTGGTTTTTGGTTTTATATTACCAAACTAAAGAAACAACGTGATGTTAGAGGCCTAGATTTATTTACAAAACCACTCAGAACTGTTCTTCATGAAGCCAGAGAATATATGGAAGCTGTTGACGATACATTCATTTTTTGAGGAAAGCCTTCCTATTCAAGAGGCCTTTGTTTGTTTGTTTGCTTGCTTAAGTTCTTAAAACTTTTTAAAAGGATATATCTTGTTAATAGTTCCCGGCATGCTGATAAACTTATAAGCAAGAAAGTGGTTCTATGTTCTAATAATTATACTCAAAAGGATTAACATTCAAGTACCAGTGTTCCCTAACCTGTCAATCCCAACCAAAAAATAAAACCAGGCAAGCCAACAAAAAAGAATCTTCTTAGGGAATACAAGTTTACTTTCTGTGATAATTGATAATAAAAGTATAAGCCTGAGCTGTCCGATACAGAAGATAGGAGTCAAACGTGGCAATTTAAATTCAGAATAATTAAAATCAGATAAATCAAAAGTTCAGTTCCTTTGGTACAGTAACCACATTCCACATTCTCAATGGCCAGTACAGATAGAGAACGTTTCCATCATTACAGAAAGTTCTATTAGACAGCACTAGTATAAGCTATAAAAGCATCTAAAGCACAACCTAGTATCATAACCAGTTGTGGAGTACCATATATAGATAATAATTTCATTTTTAAGAATACAACAATATTTCAAGACTGCTTTTGTGTTTGTTAAATTTTGTTCAAATGAGGCTTATCCATGACACAGTCAAGTGTTAAACTTTCTTTTATAGTATAAGTAGTTTTTGCAAACAGCTACAAGCTGTTTTCCAAATAACTATTAATGGGAATGGGTGGGGTAGAGGAAACCGCAAAAGAGAATATTTTGAGAATCTTAAAGCTTTCATGCCTTGGGATGGGGCAGGTATTGCAATATCTATGTTTATCCCATCAACCATTCCAGCTTGAGTGCACCGTATGTTCCTGTTTTGTCTTGATAGTCAAAGCTTCCTGTGGGCACTGAAGGTGAGTCTGTCTGTAGGAGCCCATTGGCTTGTCTCAGCTCATTTTGTAGAGTAGCTGAGTGATGGAAATGGTATTGTGAATTGGGAGGAGCTAGGCATGTAATGGGACACAGCAGGGATTGGCAATGTAAAAACAGAGGTACCCCACAGGAATTTTCTGTTGAGTAGCAAAGAGGGGAGGTGCTCAGAGTGGAACATGATTGTGACACAAAGCTACAGGCAGCAAATTAGTGTCTGCATTCGTAAATTCTTCACTCCAAGCTGTAAGAGATTGTAGAGTGATGGGATAATACAGAGACAGGTGCTTAGCAAATTACAAATCACAACATAAATAGAAGTTACTGAAGAGGAGCATATAGGGTTGGGGACATGAGGAAGGACATTTCATTAAGTCGTTGCATCAAATTTTAAAATGACTCTTGCTGGTAATAGCTATTCTCTTGATTTGGGTTCTTCTTAAAGCAGAATCTGAAACAAGGACTCAGGATTGGTAGTTTATTTGACGGATGATTTCAGGAAACTGAGGAGAGGGAGAAAGGAATATGAGACTGGGAAACAGGAAAACAATATTAGAGTCCATTATAATGGTCACAGCTGTGAGCAAGGGGCTTCTATTCTGCTGCTACCTCCACAATTCTCCTGTAGGACAAGAAGCTAGTTGCTCTCCATCATTTTGTTGAGGGCTGCCTTTCAGGGGTCTTAACTCCCCTACATTTCTGGGCTGCACTTTCAGCTCATGCCAGGACATTGAAGAAGGCCCAGTACGTATCAGAGGCACATGCTTGAGATAGGATGCTGTCAGTGCGAGATGAGTCTGAGACCCATGAAACTGTTGACCCCATCTGTGGCTGAAATCAGAGTTGAGCCAAGGGATGTGACACAGGGCATCAAAGCATCTGCTACAGCTACCACTTACTGCATGAACTCATGTGTCAAACACTGTGCTTAGATAAAGCACATGTTTTTTCTCATTTACCACACAGCCACCCAGTAAAGTGACTGTTATATATCCGTGGTTCATAGAAGATGTGGAAGCTTAGAGAGGTTAGGTAACTTGCCCAAGGACCCAAATATAGCTAATGTCAAAGGTCACAAATGGCTGACATAGGATTTGTACTCTAGCCTGTAATTGTCGTGTAGTTGTCCATAGCTCAACTATTCTGTACCGTTGCTCAGTGATTCTAAACTTTGCCCTCTGTTTTCCTTCTAGCTTTTTGTAATGCCTCCCTGCATTTTATTTTTTTCCCATTTACTCTTTGCAATTCAGAGTTCTGCAAGTTGTGACAAACATATACAGCCGTTTAATCACCACCACCACCACCACAATCAATATATACAACAGTTTTGTCACCCCCAAATTCCCCGTGACCCTTTGCAGTCAGCTCCTCCCTCTATTCTCACCCTCTCTCAACCACTAATTTATTTTCTTTCCCTATAATTTTGCCCTTGCAAGAATGTCATATAAACGAGATCATACTGTGTATAGTCTTTCCAGTCTGGATTTTATTGCTTAACATAATGCACCAGAGAGTCATCCAAGTTGTTATGTGTATGGATAGTTCATTCCTTTTAACTGATGAGTAGTATTCCATTGTATGGCTGTACCATAGTTTATCCATTCCCTAACTGAGGGACATTTAGGTTGCTTCCAGTTTTTGATGATTAAGAAAAAATTGTTGTAAGTATTTGCACAGCGATTTTACTGTGAACATGGATTTTCATTTCACTTGGGTAAATACTTAGGAGTGGGATTATTGACTCTTAAAGTAAGTGTATGTTTAATATTTTAAACCACTTTCCAAAGCGGAGCTACCGTTTTGCTTTCTCATCACCAATGTATGAGAGTTCTAGTAGCTCCGCAGCCTCACCAGCGTTTCTTTTGTTGTTGTTTACTTTTAGTCATTCTAGTGGGTGTTCACTGGTATCTCATTGTGGTTCCCAATGACTAATGATGTTGGACATCCTTTCGTGTACTTGCTGTTTGTGTGTCTTCTTTGGTGAAATGTCTATTCAAATCTTTGCCCAGTTGTTTTATTGAGTTGTTTGCTTTCTTATAATTGAATTTTGAGGAATCTTTTTAAATTATGTAAGTTTTTTTTTTTCCTTTTTAAATCATATATGTGCATTGCAAATATTTTCTTCCAGAGTGTGGCTAGTCTTTTTATTCTCTTGCAGTGTCTTTTGAAGAACAGTTCTTAATTTTGATGGAATCAATTTTTTTTTTCTTTTATGGTTTTTGGTTTTGGTGCATGTCTAAGAAATTTTTGGCTAACCCCAAATCACAAAGATTTTCTCCTATGTTGTCTTCTAAAAGATTTATGGTTTTATGCTTTACATATAGATATATGATCCATTTTGAGTTGATTTTTATAGGGAGTACAAGGTATGGATCACATTCTCTTTTTAAAAGTATGAATATCTAGTTGTTCCAGCACCATTTGTTGAAAACAATATCCTTTTTCCATTGAATTGCTTTTTCACCTTTATTGAAAATCCATTGACCCTATATGTGTGGATCTATGGTTAAGAGCTCGGCCGCTAACCAAAAGGTCAGCAGCTCAAATCCACCATCCACTCCTTGGAAACCCTATGGGGCAGTTCTACTCTGACCTATAGGGTCGCTCTGAGTCAGGATTGACTTGGCAGCAATGGGTATGGTTTGGTATTTCTGGACTGTCTATTCAGTTCCATTGATCTATATGTCTACTGTTTCTTCAATACTATACTGTATCAACTACTATAGATTTATAGTAGATATGATAATCAGGAAGTGTTATTTCTTCAGTATTGTTCTTTTCTTTGCAAAACTGTTTTGCTAGGTTAATATCTTTGCCTTTCCATATACACTTTAGAATCAGATTGATGATTAAAAAAAAAAATCCTGCTGAATTTTGATTGGAATTCTATTGAATCTATACATCAGTTTGGGGAAAACTGACATCTTAACGTTATTCTCCTTTATTTATTACTAGCAATAGTTAAATAGAAGGACTGAAAATAAGAAATACAATAAAAGAAAGATGTCTATTAAAATGTGACTTCTAAATGGTGCCATAGTGGTTAAGTGCTACGGCTGCTAACCAAACGGTTGGCAGTTTGAACCCACCAGGCACTCCTTGGAAACTATGGGGCAGTTCTACTCTGTCCTATAGGGTCACTATGAGTCGGAATCAACTCAATGGCAATGGGATGGTATGGGTAAATGGTCAGGAAATTGTGAACACTCTCTTTTCCAAGTTTTCATAGAATATAAATATCATCAGAATACTACTACTTTGTGTTGTTGGCTAGCAGGGGGGATTACTCTGTGTTGATCTGGAAGGAAAAACTGTATTTGATTCTTTTTTTGTAGCCTCCTCTTACTTTGCTAGTTTCCCCTCCAGTGTGAGGGAAGTATCTATATATCTGCCAAGTATAACTTACATACCATTTGTAGGTCTTTAAGGATTTCAGTAAGTAGTTAAAAACCATCGCTTCTTGGAATATGTTGAAAAGGTAAAATATTCCATATTCCTAAAACTGAAAATTGGAGCTTCTAGGGGAAACAAATCTATTTTATTGTTATTATTTTTTCAAGACATAGAATAGGAAGTAGAGAGGGGGTCTCTAATGCAATTCTCTGGCGTTGAATATTTCAGTGTTCCTTGAATCTTCATGTTTTTCAGTGGCAATTCTAGCTAATTACTGAAATGTTCTGAATGTTTACACATAGCTTTTAGTCAATAACTGATGGAAGCATGAGAAACCTTTCTGATTGACAAAGAGTGGCTTCCCTCAGCACTGCTATCTTAGAATTTCACCACCTTTGCTTCTAAGCTTCAGTCCTCCTTTCTGCTCCATATCCAACTTTCAGAACTCTGCTACTTGCCAGTTCAGTTTTTTAACCTTCCATAGCCTATTACTGGCTTCTTGGCAGAATATCAAACTTGTCCAGGCAGGATGTCAGACCAGTCCAGATTAAACTAGCTGGATCTAAGAAACAAGCCAGTGCAAAACAGCAAGACCCTCGTTAATTTTAATTAACAGTTCCAAACAGAGTTGCACAGCAAGGTCATTTTCCCTAAATGAATTATTAGAGCTACTGTAAGAAATAGACTTCTCCAAGCAGCAATTTTAAACCCCAGGACTTGGCAAGATTGTCCCAGAGAATCTCTGTCTTTCCAAGTCAATCTACTCTCAAAGGTTGAGGTGAATATTCCCAGGAAACATTGAAATCATGGCCTATAACTGTTGCCCTATAACTGTCACTCCCTTTCCCTAAAATTCAAATCACGTGGTTCAAAGTCTTTCACAGGATGATACGCAGTGATATTTCATCATTTGGTAAAAATCAAATGAAACCAAAATAAATAAAAATAAAGCAAAACAATGTTTAGAAAAGTCTAAGCAGATTTGGGAACAATTTTTCCTTATAAATTGAGAGTATCTGACATCTTCCAGATAACCATAAACAGTGTCCACTCTAGTGGCTCCTTGCTCACCTACTTTATTGACTCTTATTTATTCAAAATAAATTGGACACATTTGTTTTAAATAAATTAGGGTCTTTGGCTTTATCACCTATTTTGTCTTTCGTTTACTTGTGTGTTCTTTTTCTCCCTAAAAGGTAAACAATAATGTTTCTGTGAAAAGGCTTTAATTTATGACGAAGGATACAGAGAATATTCTTTCTTCTATGCATTTGGGATCCCAGTTTTATTGAACCATTACCCAAACATCCAAATAATATTATTAATTAAAAAATGCTAAAACATTTAACTCGGACATAAATATCATATAAGATCGACAGTTTCTCAAACTTTTCTATAAGCTACCAGACAGTATTTATAAATCCTGATCATACGTCTGAATAAATATAAATATGCATGAACATTGTTGGCTTCTCTGGCAGTTTGATATCCAAGTGAAAAGATAAAAGCACTTTTCTTAAAAGTTTATCTAAGAAACTCAGTTAGATTTGGAGTTACTGTAACAATTCTTGTGAAAAATCAAAACACTGCCAAAAGCAGCCGAAGCCGCTGACCTAGCAGCCTGAGTCTGCAAGAGGCACGCACTGAGAGCTGTAGCGGCTGAACTAACATATGGTATTGGATTACCATTAATCTAGAGAAGCAGACCATCAGCAAATTGAGAAAAGAATCTCTTGTTGTAGTGATTTGTCAAGCCTTTGAACTTTCATCCTCACTCTTCCTTTTTTGATTTGACTTCTAGTGTTTGCCTTACTGCCACGTAGGGATAATGGTTTTGCACACTGAGTGAACCCCCATGCAAATATTTATATACAGGTTCCCACCAATAACCTGTCAAATTTCAAATAAACACACACAGTACAACGACAAGTATATATATTAAATAATTTGTTGTTGTTGTTGTTAGGTGCTGTTGAGTCGGTTCCGACTCATAGCGACCCTGTATATAACAGAAGGAAACACTGCCCGGTCCTGCACCATCCTCCCAATCGCTGGTATGCTTGAGCCCATTATTGCAGCCACCGTGTCAGTCCATCTCATTGAGGATCTTCCTCTTTTTTGCTGACCCTCTACTCTACCAAGCATGATGTCCTTCTCCAGGGATTGGTCCATCCTGAGAACATGTCCAAAATATGTGAGAGGAAGTCTTGCCACCCTTGCTTCCAAGGAGCATTCTGGCTGTACTTCTTCTAAGACAGATTTGTCCATTCTTTTGGCAGTCCGATATTCAATATTCTTTGCCAACACCATAATTCAAAGGCATCAATTCTTCTTTGGTCTTGCTTATTCATTGTCCAGCTTTCACATGCATATGAGGTGATTGGAAATACCATGGTCTGGGTCAGGCTCTCAAGGTTTATTCATAATAATCTGGCAATTTTTTACCCTTTAAAAATTCATGTTTAATTTATTAAATAATTACCTCAAGGTGAATTATAATAGTCTGTGCAAGCTGTAGGGAGTCCCTGGGTGGTGCAAACAGTTAATGCATTCTGCTACTAACCAAAGATTGGAGGATAGAGTCCACAATGGTGCCTAAGAAAACAGGCATGGTGATCTACAAAAAATCAGCCATTTAAAACTCTGCGGAGCACAGCTCCACTCTGACACACAGGGGGTCACCATGAGTCAGAATCTACTCCATGGCAACTGATATGCAAGCTGTAAAGAGATGGGGTATTGTCTTAGATATAGTTTTATCATTCTGCTTTTCTTGCTGTGTAAATTGCTTTTCCAGTGCATGAGCAGAACAAGCTGGTTATGTTGCCTCTGACCTTCTGATTTCACTGGGTGCAACTTTTTGGATGGGCTTTTGAGACAGATAGAAAGGATCAGTCAAGATGTAAGGAGAAAAGTGTTAGCTTGATTTTAGCATAGGATCATTTAGAGAGGAGAAAAGGAAACTAAATTGTATTAAGATGAAATTAACCTGATAGTTGGTTAACAAGGTAAGAAAAAAAAAAACAAGCACATAAGTTTATCCTATCACATTCAAAGATAACTTCAATCAAAGTGGATTCAACTAGTAGCTCTACAGAAATAGTTCCATTTACATGTGGTATATTACCACCTGGTAATACTTGCCCATTTTCTTAACGGTCGTAGTATCCAATATTAGCATATCATGACCCTTACCATACTTTTTTGTGTTTTTGTATTTCCTGTTAGAGCCATGAGAGGAAGGAAGTCTGTGCGCCCTTGGGTCTCCAGAGATGAGCACGTTACAAGAAGATTGTGCTTGACTGGCTAGTAAGAAAGGTGGCAAGCAGAATGTGCAGTGGCTGAGATAGGACAGGTTTCTGACAGCAGCAGCTAGCTGCAACCCTTGCAGGATCTCAGTAATGCCAACACCCTACTTACAGTAGGTCTTCCATACAAATACTGAAATGAAGTTCTTTGCTGTAATTGTCTATATGGCTCTAATTCCCTCCCTAATTCCCTCTAGATTTATGATCTCAGAACTTGTAATGCAAATTTATTTTGAGTGTAATTCCCCCTTATTCTTTCTTCTGCCTTAAGCTTCTCTGGCAGTCTTTAAAACGTGAAAGGTTTAGGCAGCGACATATGTAAAGCCTAACAGTCTTCTATATGATGATAAGTCACTACTAAGCAAGCATAGACAGCCTTCCATAGGATGAGCAAACGAAAAAAATTACCAGACTTAAGATAAATTTTTGAAGTCCAGAGAGAGGGAGAAAATCAGAAAGAAGGAGCCAGAAGAATACAATAAATAATCTACCATCTGGAGGTACTGTATACATATAGAAAACTAAATTGTGTAATTAATAGTGAAAATAGATGAATTAAATAGTAGATGACCATCTGCTAAACACTGAATCGGTGCAGTAAAAGATAAATTACACATGTTCTCCCAGAATACAGAGATATAGAGAAAATGAGACACATAGATGACACATTCAAGAGATCAACCTATATAAATTATGAATCCTCTAAACAGAAAATAGAAAGGATCAGTCAAGAGCAATGGTCAAAGAAAAAAGGAGCACACCATCCCGGCAAAAGGATGATCTCAGCCTCAAAAGTTGGAATACCCATTGAAGTACAGGTCAAGTTGATGAAAACAGAACTGTAACTAGATACGTTCTTATGTAATTCTTGAAAAATCAGGACTGTATAAACATCAAGAAAAACAAACAAAAATATTAGTATAGGTTCCCCAACTTCCTTATAAAGTACACTGATTGACTTTTATTTTATTTTTTTGCTATTAATGGTAGAATCTAAAGGAAGAGAGGTTACTGGTCAAGATCGTGGGGAGACTGGAGCAGACTGCCTGTTTTCAGAACTTAGCTTCACTGAGTGTTAGCTTCATAAGCTTGGGCAAAGTGCCTCCTTTTCTTCAAGATTACAATGCAGATAATGAATGTACTTTCACAGTTGTTGTTAGGATTAAATGAATTAATGTATTTAAAGTACTTAGAAGAGTGCCTGAAACATAGTAAGCATAAGTTCTTCTTCTAATATTTACATGAGATAGAGTAAGATTTAAAGCAAAAAACATTAAATGCTATTAATTAAAAGATGGTGCAACTACTAATAAAAACAAGAAATTCAAAAATCCTCATGTACAGAATAATATAGCATCACTAATACAGAAAGTGAAAACTTTTGGAAATTCAAAGACAATTTAGAAAAATTTTGCTATTGTGAGAGATTTTTAACTACTATGATAGATCAGAAAAAGAAATGATTAAGAACATGAATGATTAGTTTCAACAGCATTGGAAATGAAAAAGTATAAAATTAAAGTGAGATACTTTTTTGATCTATCAAGTAAGTAAAATATTTTCAAAAATATAATAACCAGTGTTAACAAGAGTATGTTGCAAAGGACCTTTTCATGGCTGGTAGATATGTAAATATGTACTGTACTTTCACCTCATGGAGACAGAGATTGGATAAAGCTTTATATTTGAGCATGTTGATTGCAGAATTCTTTGAATAGAAAAACACTGAAATTATACATCTATTAGTGGAGAAACGATGATTAAATAAAAATTTATTATACCTGATTTAATATATGGCATAGTCCTATTATTGGTAACATAAAGTAGAAGTATATCAAGAAATGCTTAAACAGGAATGTGGCTAAATGTTATTGTTGTTGTTAGGTGCCGTTGAGTTGGCTCCTACTTATAGCGACCCTACATACAACAGAATGGAGCACTGCCTAGTCCTGTGCCATCCTCACAATCATTGCTATGTTTGACCCCATTCTTGCAGACACTGTGTCAGCCGATCTCACTGAGGTCTTCCTCTTTTTCAGTGACCCTCTACATAGAGTCGGAACTGACTTGATAGCCCTAACAACCACCACTTTACCAAGCATGGTGTCCTTCTCCAAGGACTGGTCCCTCCTGATAACATGTCCAAAGTAAGTGGGACAAAGTTTTGTCATCCTCTCTTCTAAGAAGCATTCTGTACTTCTTAGAAGTACTTTTTCCAAGACATATTTGTTTATTCTGGAAGTCCATGGTATATTAATATTCTTCTTCAACACCATAATTCAAAAGCATTAATTCTTCGATCTTCCTTATTCATTGTCCAGCTTTCGTATGCAAATGACGGGATGCATATATGGCTGTTAACAGTGCTTATGTCTGGGTGGTGTTACAAATCATTTTTCTGCCCTTTTTTTTATTTTCTAATTTTCTCTTTAAGGATGTGTCACTCATAATGAAAAACAATCTTTAGAAAAGACAGGGCAAGGAAAAAACTGCCAAGCAGATGTACAGAAGGAAATGTTTGAAAGTATGTTTTTTGAAATGACACTTTTGTGTTTTTGCTATGAAAGGAATAATACTCATAAACAAGCATACTGCTTTATTGTCTTCTTTCCACAAGATCTATCAATACTGATTATGACTGCAAATTTGGAACATCAGCCAAATAATCACAAGTTTCTCTATCATATTAATAAATATTAGTATTTTATAAACCTCTATAGATTAGAAAACAGTTTCACAATCATTACCTCATTTAATTTTCACAACAATTCTCTGAAGATGTTACCATTACCCTCAGATGGAGAAACTAAAGACTCAGCAAAAATAGAGATACTCGCCTAAGGACAAACAGGTAACTGAGCCCTTTCCAGCACTCCCCATGTACTGTTTATGCAGATTGGTATTTGAAACAGCCTGGTGCTCTTACTTGCTAGTTTTTTCCCTTGAGTTTTTATTAAGATTCTTATGTCAAATGGTCCCTAATATAGATGAAAAAACATTTCATTCCTAGGAGTAACAACCTTAACCATCACAATTATGTTTGTTTTCACAATTACATTAAACATATAATATAATTGTGATGGTTAAGGTTGTGTGTCAACTTGGCTGAGCCATGATTCTTAGTGGTTTGGCAGTTATGTAATGATGTAATCACCTCCATGATGAGATCTGATATAATGTGATCTCATCCATGATGAGATAAGCTATGAGTAGCCAATCAGTTAAAAAAGGGAGTTTCCTTGATGGTATGGCCTGCATCCAATATATATGGACTTTTTGACAGAAATTGCTGGCTTTGCTCTGCTCTGGATCCTGCATTTGGCTTGTTATTATCTAAACTCTGGTTCTTGGGACTTGAGCCAGCAGTCTGCCATCTGACCTAGCATCTTGGGTTCATCAGCCCCTTCAGCTTCATGAGTCAGGAGAAGCCTCCTGCCTAACTTGGGACTTTCCAGCCTCTACAACTACATGAGCCATTTCCTTGATATAAATCTCTCTCTATCTCTTTCTGTCCCTCTCTGTCTCTCTCTCCCTCTATATGTATACGTTTCACTGGTTTTGCTTCTCTAGAGAACCCAGCCTAAGACATTTGGTACTGAGAGTGGGTCTAGAAAAACAAAATTGAAAGGATGAGTTCTCTAAATTGGTTTGTAAGTCTGGTTCATCTTAACAGTGTTGAGATTTTGTTTCCAGTAGTAAAGAGGGCACTGGTAATCCATAGCATGAGGTGGCAATAAAAATAAGCAAAGTATCACCACCAAATAGATCAAGCATGGGTGAAAGGTGAGGCTTCTTGGGTGATCACATGTTTGTTAACTTTCTACAATTTTGTCAGAATAAGAAGCATAAGGAAGCTGGTTGGTTGGTCCCACTTTTGCTAGAAAAAGTGGTAAAAGAAAGAGATGAGCTCAAGGATTCGGAGTCAAAACTCAAGTACCACATAAATGACCTCAAAGTTGCCACTTGTGCCCTGAAAGAAAGCCTTATTTCTTGTAGTAACAGAGCTGATATTTCCAAAAACTAAACCCAGAGTCTTATCTTAAGAGTGACTGAATTACAACGCCAATGAATTCCAACCTCAAATGGTTTCTGAAGTTAAAGTGAGAGCATTGATTGGAAAGAAATGGGATCCTGAAACTTGGGATAGGGACATATGGGCAGATAATCAGGAAGCTGGGGACACTGAGCCCCTAAATTCTGTTTAATAACCCCTACCAACAAAACAATTAGCCTCTTCACCCCCATCTGATTAGATTAACCAAGCTACGTCTGAAGAGCTTTTGTCTGAGATATCTCCTGGAACGACATTTGGGTCATAGCCTGGGATATTGCTTGAGGCAGATGCCTTACAAGACATTGCTGAATGTTGTCAAAACACATCCCCACAACCCATTTTTGCTTCTAGACCTATAACTAGACTTAAGTTCCAGTGAACCCCCAAAAGTGAAGTAAAAAGTGTGACCCAGGAGGAAGTACATGACACTCCAAAAGAGCTGCTTGACTTTTCTAATATGTACAAACAGAAACCTGGGGAATATGTGTGGAAATGGCTATTAAGGGTGTGGGATAATGGTACAAGGAACATGGAATTGGATCAGTCTGAGTTTATTGATGTGGGCCCACTAAGCACAGATTCTTCATTCAGTGTTTCAGCTCGAGAGGTTACTAAAGGATCCAATAGTTTATTTGGTTGATTCAATGGATTATATGGTGGCCTACACTAAATCAAGTTGAAGTACCAGACCTGCCTTGGTATACTTTAGAAGAAGGTATCCAAATGCTTAGGGAAATTGGCATGTTGGAGTGGATTTATCAGATTAGACCCACAGACCACACATGGAGTATCCAGAAGACACACCTTTTACCACAACGGTGAGGAACAAATTTGTGAAGGGAGCCTCAGCATCCTTGAAGACTTCTGTAATTGCTATTTTATGTAAGTCAGATTTGTCAGTGGGAGTTGCCCTAACTGAATTAAGACACCTAACTACAGTGGGGCTATTTGGACCCCACAGTGGTAGGGGCCAATTGGCAGCACTCAATCAACAAAGACAGAGTGGGTGTGGTTACTGTAGTGGACAGCAGAGTTAAAGCAGTAATCAGAATAGTCTGACTTGTATGGACTTATGGCATTGACTACTTAGTCGTGGTGTTCCTAGGAGTGAAATAGATGGGAAATCTAAATATTTGCTTTATCTGTACAAGCAGAAGAATTCTAGGTCAAGTGAACAGCAGTCTAACGCAAATCACCAGAATAGAGAGTCATGACCCTTCAGTCAATTCCCAGACCTCAGTGAGTTTACAGACCCACAACCCCTTGAATGAAAGGGAGGCCAGGTCCCCTTGAGGAAGTACCCCACTACACTGCCAAAAAGTTACACTGTTAACCTTTCTCCCACCCTTCCCCCAAAGGATCTATGGCCTTTTACAAGAATGACTGTTCAATAGGAAAAAGGAAATAATCAGACTTTTTGGGGATTGTTGGATACTGGCTCTGAACAGACACTAATAACAGGAGACCCAAAATGTCACTATGGCCCACCAGTCAGAGTGAGGGTATATGGAGGTCAGGTTATTAATGGAGTGTTAGCTCGTGTCTGTCTCACTGTGAGTCCAGTGGATCCTTGAACCCATCTTGTAGTGATTTCCCCAGTTCTAGAATGCATAACTGGAATAGACATACTCAGCAACTGGCAGAACCCACACACTGGATCCCTAAGTAAGGGCTATTATGGTAGGAAATGCTAAGTGGAAGCCATTAGAACTGCCCATACCTATGAAAATAGTAAACCAAAATCAATACCGCATTCCAGGAGGGATTGCAGAGATTACTGCCACCATCAAGGACTTGAAGGATGTGGGAGTGGTGATTCCCACCACATCCCCATTCAAATTGCCTATTTGGCCTATGCAAAAAACAGATGAATCTTGGAGAATGACAGTGGATTATCACAAACTTAACCAGGTGGTTACTCTAATTGCAGCTGCTGTTCCAGATGTGGTTTCATTGCTTGAGCAAATTAATTTCTCTCCTGGTATCTGATATGCAGCTATTGATCTGGCTAATGCCTTTTTCTCCATAACTGTTTCAAAGGACCACCGGAAGCAGTTTGCTTTCAGCTAGCAAGGCCAGTGATACACCCTCACTGTTCTACCTCAGGTGTATATAGACTGTCCAGCTCTATGTCACAATTTAGTCCGTAGGGACCTTGATCACCTTTCCTTCCACAAGATATCACACTGGTCCATTACATCGATGACATTATGCTGATTGGACCTAGTAAGGAAGAAGTGTCAATGACTCTGGATTTATTGGTAAAACATTGATATGCTACAGGGTGGGAAATTAATCTGATAAACTTCAGGATCTTTCAACCTCAGTGAAATTTCTAGGGGTCCAGTGATGTGGGGTATGTCAAGATATTCCTTCTAAAGTGAGGGATAAGTTATTGCATCTGGCCCCTTCCACAGCTAAAAAGGAGGCACTATCCTGGTGGGCCTGTTTCAATTTTGGAGGCAACATATCCTTTATTTGTATGTGTTACCCTGGCCTATTTATCAAGTGACTCGAAAAGCTTCTAGTTTTGAGTAGGGCCCAGAATAAGAGAATACTTTTCAACAGGTTCAGCTTGCCACGCAAGCCACTCTGATTCTTGGGCCATATGATCCGGCTGCTCCAATGTTTGAAGTGTCAGTGGCAGATACAGATGCAGTTTGGAGTCTTTGGCAGGCCCCTATTGGTGAATCACAGTGCAGACCCTTAAGATTTTGGAGCAAAGCCCTGCCATCCTCTGCAGATAACTACTCTCCTTTTGAGAAACAGCTTTTAGCTTGTTACTGGTCCTTAGTAGAGACCGAATGCTTAACCATGGGACACCAAGTCACCATGAGGCCTGAGCTGCCCATCATGAACTGGGTATTGTCTGACCCACAGAGCTGTAAAATTGGACATGCAAAGCAGCACTTCATCATTAAATGGAGGCACAAGTAACTTTCGTGAGGAAGTGTCTCAAATGCCCGTGGTCTCTGCTCCTGTCACATTACCTTCCATCTCCCAGTCTGCTCCTATGGCCTCATGGGGAGTTCCTTATGATCAGTTAACTGAGGAAGAGAAAACTCGTGCCTGGTTTACATATGGCTCTGCGTGATATGCAGGCACCACTCGAAAGTGGATAGTGGCAACACTACAGCCCCTTTCTGTGGCCTCCCTGAATGACAGTGGTGAAGGGAAATCTTCCCAATGGGCAGAACTTTGAGCAGTGTATGTGGTTGTTCACTTTGCTTAGAAGAGGAAATGAACATTTGTGTGATTGTATACTGATTCATGGGCTATGGCCAATGGTTTGGCTGGAAGGAACATTATTTAAACATTAGAGATAAGGAGGTCTGGGGAAGAGGTATGTAGACAGACTTCTCTGAATGGGCCAGAGAAGTGAAGACATTTATGTCTCATGTGAATGCTCACCAAAGAGTGACCTTGGCAGAGGAGGATTTTAACAGTCAAGTGAATAGGATGATGAGTTCTATGGAAATCAGTCATCCTATTTCCCTAGCTACTCCTGTCATTGCCCAGTGGGCTCATGAACAAAGTAGCCATGGTGACAAGGATGGAGGTTATACATGGGCTCAGCAACATGGACTCCACTCACCAAGGCGATTTGGCTACAGTCACTGCTGAGTGCCCAATCTGCCAGCAGCAGAGACCAACACTGAATCCCTGATGTGGCACCATTTCTCAAGGTGATCAGCTAGCAACCTGGTGGCAGGTTGATTACACTGAACCACTTCCATCATGGAAAGAGCAGCATTTTGTTCTTACTGGAATAGACATTTGCCTTCCCTAAATGCAATGCTTCTGACTACCATCTGTTGATTTACAGAATGCCTTACCCACTGTTATGGTATCCCACACAGCATTACCTTAGATCAAGAGACTCACTTTACAGCAAATGAAATGTGGCAGTGGGCCTATGCTCATGGAGTAGTATGGTCTTACCTTGTTCCCCATCATCCTGAAGCAGCTGGCCTGACAGAACAACGGAATGGCCCTCTAAAGACACAGCTATAGCACCAGCTAGGTGGCAATACCTTGCAGTGTCCAATATATGGCCCTGTTTCTCCCATACCGAAGATTCATGGGTCCAGCACCACTCACTATTACCCCTAATGACCCACTTGAAAAATTTTTGCTTCCTTTCCCCATGACCATATGCTCTGCAGGTCTAGAGGCCTTAGTTTCAAAGGGAGGAATGCCCCTACCAGGGGACACAACACTGATTCTCTTGAATGCTACCTGGCCACTCTGAGCTCCTTATACCTCTGGATCAACAGGCAAAGATGGTAGTTACCATATTGGATGGTGTGATTGAGGCTGATTACCAAGAGGAAATCGGATTGATATTACATATTGGAGGTAAAAAAGAGTATGTCTGGAATGCAGGAGATACCTTAGGGCATCTCTTAGTACTACCATGCCCTGTAATTAAAGTCAACGGAAAACTACAGCAATCCAATTCCGACATGACTACTAATGGCCCAGAACCTTTAAGAATGAAGGTTTGGGTCACCCCACCAGGCAAAGAATCGTGACCAGCTGAGGTACTTGCTAAGGGTAAGGGAAATATGGATTGAGTGGTGGAAGAAGGTAGTTCTAAATACCAGCTATGACCATGTGACCAATAGCAGAAATGAGGACTATAATTTCAGTAGCAGAAATGAGGACTGTAATTTTTATGAGTATTTCTTCCTTGTATGTGTGCATCAAATATTTTTGTTTTCTTATAAAATACAAGATGTAAATAGGGCTAATGTATTTTCTGTTGTACGTGTGTTAGTGTATCACGTTAGGCACAAGTATGACTTTATAATTGTCTTTATTTAGATATTATATATGGTTTAAGGAGATGTGTACATGTGCCAAGTTGACAAGGGGTGGATTGTGATAGTTAAGGTTGCGTGTCAATTTGACAGGGCCATGATTGTCAGTGGTTTGGCAGTTACGAAGTAGTTTGACAGTTCGTAATGATGTAATCACCTCCATGATGAGATCTGATACAATGTGATCTCATCCATGATGAGATCTGCTATGAGTAGCCAATCAGTTGAAAGGCAGTTTCCTTTGGGGTATGGCTTGCATCCAATATATATGGACTTTTTGGCAAAACTCGCTGGCTTTTGCCCTGCTCTGGATCCTGCATTCAGCTTGTCATCATCTGGACTCTGGTTCTTGGGATTTGAGCCAGTAGCCTGACATCTGCCCTAGTGATCTTGGGTTCATCAGCCCCTGCAGCTACGTGAGTCAAGAGAAGCCTCCAGCTTGGCTTGGGACTTTCCAGCCTCTACAACTGTGTGAGCCATTTCCTTGCTTCACTGATTTTGCTTCTCTTGAGAACCCAAGCTAGTACAATAATATATAATGATACATAATATAATATGTTAATATTATTAACATGATGTATAGATGGAAAACATTTTATTCCTAGGAATAATTATTAATGTATTAATTTATTATAATACATAATATATATTAATGTGACATAATGTAATATATTTTAACATAATAATATAATATACTATAGTATATACTAATTAGTATATATACTAACAATATATATACTAATACTATATAAAATACTACAGTACTTTATATTATATACTAATTAATATATATTATATATTAATAGAGTATGATGCAATATGTATTAATAGACTATAATATAGAGAAATTGATATATTCATTATATGTTTGACATTATTAATATATTATTCCTAGGAATAAAATTCTCTTCCATCTGTCTTTGGAAACATTTGATATGATTCCCAAGAAAAACTCAAGGGGAGGAGCTAGAAAGTAAGAGCACCAGGCTGTTTCAAATATCAATATGCATAAACAATGTAAGTGAGTGCTGGAAAGAGCCCAGTTATCTGTGTATATTATACATACTGTGTATATAATATGTTATTATGTATAATATAATATAATTAATAATATACTAATGTATTATTCCTATAAATAAAAATGTTTATTTTTGTTATTCCTAGAAATATCTTAAATATAGTTTTAATTTAAAAACTAAATTAATAGCAAAATTGGGGTTACCAAGAAAAACAAACACATTCATTTTGTTATACTTTTCATTGGGCTACCAATTTTGAGACACACAGTGGAAACCTAGGATGACACATGTACACCTATTACCTCGGTTTCGTTCTATACGCCACAAGTCACACTAGATGGGTTGCACTCTTGAAACTGAATCTAACCATTGAATTTATTTGGAGCTTAGGTCTACATGTAAAATTCATCCACTCATTAATGGAGGAACCACTGGGTATTGCAACTGAGTATATTCAGCATTTTGTCTGGTCTAAAGTCAATCAGAAAGCAATCATTCATTAAGACTCCTGCAAGCAATAGCCACTGTGCTGTGCCAACATTCATCAAACTAAGGGCCAGGAAATGTGAGTGCCAGCGGCAGATTTCACGAAGGGAGCACAAAAGTCACCTCATCTCAGTTACAGTTTGGTAATGGCCTTCTTCCTCAGAGCTACACTCTCGAATGGGAATCTGAGAGGCAATTCAGTGCTTTTGCACTGCGTACCCAACAGGAATACCCTGTAAGAAACAAACTAGGATACTTATTTCCTTGTTTTTTATTTTCACAAGAATGGTTGGAATATAGTGTCTATGTCTTGCTGAAGAAATCAAAGATGCAAGAATTAAGAGAAGTGTATCATGGTTACATGGTGTCATGTGGGAAAATATTGGAATACTAAGGAACTTTTTAGGAAGACAGTTAAAATCTTAGCTCTACCTCTTGCTAACTGTGCAGCCTAGGAAATGTCTATAATTTTTCTAATTCTCAGTATCGTTATCTGTAAATTACTTACCTCATAAAGTTGTTGTAAAAATTAGATAAGATACATTAAAAATCTAGAAAATGTACACAGTAAGTAGTAGCTATTATGATGAATGAAAATATCACCAAGGTTAGAATATTCCTTTTCATTTGGAATTTGGATGTGGATAGCCATGTTTTTAATAGATAAAGAGTTAAACTTCGGAAGCAAATAGTAGTTATCAAGAACATAAAATAAGTCCTAAGACCTAAGAACTCTTTAGAGAATCTCTGTCTCCTATGGGTCTCATTATAAAATAAGAATGATGTATGTTTCTCACATAAACCTCCAAAGATGTTTGAAGCTCCCCTGTCAGCATGGAGACACCCAGAGTCATTACTGCAAACAAATGGTGTTTTACAAGTCCAAGATGTTTTGACAGTAGAGAAGATGACTAGAAGAAGACTTGATTTTTTGTAACACTCATCCATCTTCATAGATTCCTTTTGTGTGTGTGTGTGTGTGTGTGTGTGTGTGATGAGAAAGCTGAATTATAAAAACAGCCATTTATTTCATTTTCTGCAGAATTAAATGTGATGGTTTCTTATACATTAAAATTATATAAATATAATGTCCAAGTGAATATTATTGTCAACATATTAACATAATTTGTATCTCTTTTTATGGCGATTGACCCTGTATTAGTAAATGACTAATGGCCTGGCACCATCCCTGGAACAGTCATGTTGGAGTAAGAATTCTATTTGAGCTCATGGCCTGTTTCTACCAATGTGTGTGAGGAAACCCCACAGCTCAATTCACAATCAGAGTTTCCTCTTTCACTCAGAAGCCTATGGCACGCAAGCCTGTAATTCTGGTATGCATGACTCCATGGAGGAGGAATTGGTGTCTTGCTTCAAGGGTTGGGCTCAGTGTTACTGTTACGGCTCATGGCCACAGTGTTACTGAGCAACAGAATTTGTTTTCCCGTTGCTGGGATTCCGGCTTCTGCTTTCATAGACGCATGTTACATAGTTTATCTGTGTGGTGTGTTCTAATTCTGTAGAAGGAGGGCTGCTGCCAGCAACCCAGGCTTGAATTGGCAATGTGGAGCTGTGGTTGTATAACATCTGTCTATTTGTTAAAAGGTTAAGGAATAATATAAATATTTCATTATAAAGATGAACTTTACTGATGCTAGTGCCACACACCCTTGCTTGCCACCACTTATTTAAAAAATCTTCAACCACTGGCTTCTGTTCCTCTCTTTTGCTGCTGTACTGGGTTTTAATCTGCGTGGAGTCTGTGTAAAAGCAGCTGAGAGGGAATAAAAGGATGACCTATGTGCCAGCAGGGATGGCTTTGACTGGAAACATATTTCAAACCACTCTGACAGAGGAAGTTGCTTAGTAATTCAAGGTGGATGTGACAACCTTCTTTAGAACATTGGTTATCTCAGTCTAATAATATACAAACCCAGAACTACCTTCCAACAATCCTTGTACAAGCCTGGGAAGAACTGGAGCTATATCTACATGATGGGGTTTGGGGTAGTTGTGGCAACAGAAAAAGACAATTGGAAGCAGAAAAAGATAATTGAACTTTATACTAAGGAAAGCAGTATTGCAGAAATAGAAAATTACCACAACTGTCTATTCCTGTTGCTTTGAACATACTATAAATGTTTTGTTCTACTCTAACTTCTACACTTGTACAACAACACTAGCAGGAGGAAACTTGGAACTTCTTTTACTCTTCCCCAACTTTATTCTGAGCGTGTGTGTTTTTTAAAAAAAATGCTTATTAATATATTTTAGTATGATCTAAATCCAAACCCGTTGCCGTTGAGTTGGTTCTAACTTAAAGTGACCCTCTAGGACAGAGTAGAACTGCCCCATAAGGTTTCTGTGATGGTTAAGATTGTGTGTCAGCTTAGCTGGGCCATGATTCTCAGTGTTTCAATGTAATCACTCCCGTGATTGAATATACTATGAGTAGCCAGTCAGATGAAAGGGAGTCTCCTTGGAGGTGTGGCCTACATCTGTATATAAGCAGATGTTCTGGCTTTTTGCTCTCCCTGGATCCTGCGGCTGCTTCCTGTCATCTTATCTCCCATTCTTGGGAGTTGAGCTGTCAGCTTATCTGCCGAACTTGGGATTCGTCAATCTGCACAGAGTGGGAGCCCTGCTCTCCGACCTGCCGATCTCGGGCTTGCCAGCTTCTGCAGCTGTGTGACTTGGGAGAGGCCTCTGTCCTGATCCACGGGCTTGGGACGTTCTAGTCTCTACAATCACGTGAGCTGTTTCCTTGATATAATCTCTGTCTATATATATATTTATACACTTTACTGGTTTTGCTTCTCTAGAGAACCCAGCCTAAGACATTTGGTACCGGGAGTGGTTCTAGAGAAACAAAATTGTAAGGATGAGTTTTCTAAATTGGTTCTCAAGTCTGGTTTGTCATAAAGAAGTTGGTGACTCTGCTTCCAGCAGTAAAGAGGTCACTGCTAGTCCATGGATCAAGGTGGTGGTACAAATACACAAAATATCACCACCAGTATTTCAGGTATTGGTGAAAGGTGAGGCTCAGGGTGAACACATTTATGATATTTTTCTAGAGCTTTGTCAGAATGATAAGTATAAGGAAGCTGGTTGGTTTGTCCTACTTTTGCTAGACAAACTGATGAAGGAAAGAGATTCACTCAGGGCTTCAGGGTCAAGGCTCAAGGGTCGCATAATGACCTGAAGGCTTCCTCTTGTGCTTTGACAGAAAGCCTTATTTCTTGTAGTAACAGAGCTGAAATTGATGAAAACCAAACCCAGAGTCTTATTGTAAGAGTGGCCGAATTACAACGCCAGCTCAATTGCAAACCTCGAGAGGTGTCTGAAGTTAAAGTAAGGGCATTGATTGGGAAGAGATGGGATCCTGAGACTTGGGATGGGGACATATGGGCAGATAATCAGGAAGCTGGGGACACTGAGCTCATAAATTCCATTGAGTCACTCCTGCCAGCAGAACCAGTCCCAACTGAAGAGATTACTTCATGTCTGCTAAACCACCCTGCCCAGAAAAACCGTTAGCCCCTCCACTCCCATCTGAGGAGATTAGCCCTAGCCCAGCTGCCTCTAAAGAGCACTTGCCTGAGTCATTGCCTGGAGCATTGCCTGAAGAAGATGCTTTACAAGATAATGTGGAATGTTCTCAAAACAATTCCACACTACGGATTCTGGCTTCTAGACCTATAACTAAGCTTAAGTCCCAGAAAGCCCCAAAAGGTGAAGTACAAAGTGTGACCCAGAGGAGGTACACTACACTCCAAAAGAACTACTTGAGTTTTCTAATATGTACAAACAGAAACCTGGGGAATATGTGTGGGAATATCTATTAAGGGTGTGGGATAATGGTACAAGGAACATAAAGATAGATCAGTCTGAGTTTATTGATATGGGTCCACTGAGCACAGACTGTTCCTTCAATGTTTCAGTTACAGAAGTTAGGAAAGGATCTAACAGTTTATTTGGTTGGGTTGCTGAAGCATGGATTATGAGGTTGCCAACACTAAATCAAATTGAAGTACCAGATCTGCCTTGGTATACTGTAGAAGAAGGTATCCATAGGCTTAGGGAAATTGGCATGCTAGAGTGTATTTATCAAGTTAGACCCACAGACCCACACATGGAGTGTCCAGAGGACACATCTTTTACCACAATTATGAGGAACAAAGTTGTGAAGGGAGCTCCAGCATCCTTGAAGACTGTTGTGATGGCTATTTTATGTAAGTCAGATTTGACAGCGGGAACTGCCCTAACTGAATTAAGACACCTAACTACAATGGTGCTGATTGGACCCTGTGGTAGTAGGGACCAAGTGGCTGCACTCAATCAACAAAGACAAGGTGGGCATGGTTACAGTAATGGACAGAGGAGTCAAAGCAGTAATCAGTATAGTCTGACTCGTATGGACTTATGGCATTGGCTACTTAGTCATGGTGTCCCTAGGAGTGAAATAGATAGGAAATCTACTAAATATTTACTTGATCTATACAAACGGATGAATTCTAGGTCAGGTGAACAGCAGTCTAACTTGAATCGCCAGAATAGTCACAGTCCCTCAGTCAATTCCCAGATTTGAGCGAGTTTAAAGACCCACAACCCCTTGAATGAAGGGGAGGCCGGGTCCCCTTGAGGAAGGACTCCAATACACTGCCGAAAATTTTTACCATTAATCTTTCTCCCAGCCTTCCCCAAAGGGATCTGTGGCCTTTTACGAGAGTGACTGTTCATTGGGGAAAGGAAATAATCAGACTTTTTGGGGATTACTGGATACTGGCTCTGAACTGACACTAATTGCAGGAGACCCAAAATGTCACTGTGGCCCACCAGTCAGAGTGGGGGCATATGGAGGTCAGGTTATTAATGGAGTCTTGGCTCATGTCCAGCTCACAGTAGGTCCAGTGGGTCCCCAAACCCATCCTGTAGTGATTTCCCCAGTTCCAGAATGCATAATTGGAATAGATATACTCAGCAACTGGCAAATAGAGTAAGGGCTATTATGGTAGGAAAAGCCAAGTGGAAGCCATTAGAACTGCCCCTACCTAGGAAAATAGTAAACCAAAAGCAATACTGCATTCCTGGAGGGATTTCAGAGATTACTGCCACCATCAAGGACTTGAAGGATGCAGGGGTGGTGATTCCCACCACATCCCCATTCAACTTGCCTATTTGGCCTGTCCAAAAAGCAGATGGATCTTGGAGAATGACAGTAGATTATTGAAAACTTAACCAGGTGGTGACTCCAATTGCAGCTGCTGTTCCAGATGTAACTTCACTGCTTGAGCAAATTAATACATCTCTTGGTACCTGGTAGGCAGCTATTGATCTGGCTAATGCCTTTTTCTCCATAACTGTTTCAAAGGACCACCAGAAGCAGTTTGCCTTCAGCTTGCAAGGCCAACAATACACCTTTACTTGCCTACCTCAGCGCTACATTAATTCTCCAGCCCTATGTCATAATTTAGTCCACAGGGACCTTGATTGCCTTTCCCTTCCACAGGACATCACACTGGTCCATTACATTGATGACATTATGCTGATTGGACCTAGTAAGGAAGAAGTGTCAATGACTCTGGACTTACTGGTAAAACATTTGCGTGCTAGAGGGTGGGAGATTAATCCCACAAAAATTCACGCACCTTCCATTTCAGTGAAATTTCTAGGGGTCTAGTGGTGTGGGGCAGTCTGAGACATTCCTTCTAAAGTGAAGGATAAGTTATTGCATCTTGCTGCTCCCATGACTAAAAAGGAGGCACAAGGCCTAGTGGGCCTCTTTGGATTTTGGAGGCAACATATTCCTCATTTGGGTGTGCTACTCTGGCCTATATATCAAGTGACTCAAAAAGCTGCTAGTTTTGAGTGGGGACCAGAACAAGAGAAGGCTCTGCAACAGGTTCAGGCTGCTGTGCAAGCTGCTCTGCTGCTTGGACCATATGATCCAGCTGATCCAATGGTGCTTGAAGTGTCAGTGGAAGATAGAGATACTGTTTGGAGTCTTTGGCAGGCCCCTATTGGTGAATCACAGCGCAGACCCTTAGGATTTTGGAGCAAAGCTCTGCCATCCTCTGCAGATAACTACTCTCCTTTCGAGAAACAACTTTTGGCTTGTTACTGGGCCTTAGTAGAGACTGAACACTTAACCATGAGACACCAAGTCACCATGAGGCCTGAGCTGCCCATCATGAACTGGGTATTGTCTGCCCACAGAACCATAAAATTGGACGTGCACAGCAGCACTCCATCATTAAACGTAAGTAGTATATTTGAGATGGGGCCCAAGCAGGACCCGGAGGCACAAGTAAGTTGCATGAGGAAGTGGCCCAAATGCCAATGGTCTCCACTCCTGTCACATTACCTTCCATCTCCCAGTCTGCACCTATGGCCTCATGGGGAGTTCCTTATGATCAGTTGACTGAGGAAGAGAAAACTCGTGCCTGGTTTACAGATGGTTCTGCACGATATGCAGGTGCCACTAGAAAGTGGACTGAAGCAGCACTATAGCCCCTTTCTGGGACCTCCCTGAAGGACAGTGGTGAAGGGAAATCCTCTCAATGGGCAGAACTTCGAGCAGTGCACCTGGTTGTTCACTTTGCTTGGGAGGAGAAATGGCCAGATGGTCAGGGACTTGGAAGGAACATGATTGGAAAATTGGAGACAAGGATTTATGGGGAAGAGGTATGTAGATAGACCTCTCTGAATGGGCTAAAGAAGTGAAGATATTTGTGTCTCATGTGAATGCTCACCAAAGGGTGGCCTCAGCAGAGGATGGTTTTAACAAGTGGATAGGATGATGTGTTCTGTGGAAACCAGTCATCCTCTTTCCCCAGCTACTCCTGCCATTGCTCAATGGGCTCATGAACAAAGTGGCCATGGTGGCAGGGATGGATATTATGCATGGGCCCAGCAGCATGGACTTCCACTCACCAAGGCTGACATGGCCGCAGCCTCTGATGAGTGCCTAATCTGCCAGCAGCAGAGACCAACACTGAGTCCCTAATACGGCACCATCACTTGAGATGTTCAGCCAGCAACCTGGTGGCAAGTTGATTACATTGGACCACTTCCATCATGGAAAGGGCCATGTTTTGTCCTTACTGGAATAGACATTTACTCTGGATATGGATTTGCCTTCCCTGCATGCAATGCTTCTGCCGAAACTACCATCGGTGGACTTACAGAATGCCTTAACCACCATCATGGTATCCCACACAGCATTGCCTCAGATCAAGGGACCACTTCACAGGAAATGAAGTGCGACAGTGGGCCCATGCTTATGGAATTCACTGGTCTTACCACGTTCCCCATCATTCTGAAGCAGCTGGCTTGATATAATGATGGAATGGCCTTCTAAAGACACAATTATGGTGCCAGCTAGGTGGCAATTCTTGCAGGGTTGGGGCAATGTTCTCCAGGAGGCTGTATATGCTTTAAACCAGCATCCAATATATGGTGCTGTTTCTCCCATAGCCAGGATTCACGGGTCCAGGAATCAAGGGGTGGAAATGGGAGTGGCACCACTCACTATTACCCCTAGTGACCCACTTGCAAGATTTTTGCTTCCTGTCCCCTCGACCTTATGCTCTGCAGGCCTAGAGGTCTTAGTTCCAAAGGGAGGAATGCTCCCACCTGGAGACACGTCACTGATTCCATTGAACTGGAAGTTAAGAATGCTACCTGGCCACTTTGGGCTCCTTATGCCTCTGGATCAGCAGGCAAAGAAGGGAGTTTCCATACTGACTGGTGTGATTGATCCTGATTACCAAGAGGAAATCAGACTGATATTGCATAATGGAGGTAAAGAAGAGTATGTCTGGAATGCAGGACATTCCTTGAGGCGTCTCTTAGTACTACCATGCCCTGTGATTAAAGTCAGTGGAAAACTACAGCAGCCTAATTCTGACGTGACTACTAATGACACAGACCATTCAGGAACGAAGGTTTGGGTCACCCCACCAGACAAAGAACCACGATCAGCCGAGGTGCTTGCTGAGGGCAAAGGGAATACAGAATGGGTGGTGGAAGAAGGTAGTTCTAAATACCAGTTACGGTCGTGTTACCAGTTGCAGAAACAGGAACTGTAATTGTTATGAGTATTTGTACTTTGTATGTGTGCATCGAATATTTTTGTTTCCTTCACTTATAAAATATAAGCTGTAAATGGGGCTAGTGCATTTTTGATTGTACGCGTGTTAGTTGTATCATGTTAGGCACCAATATGACTTTCTAATTGTCTTTATTCAGAGATTATGTATGGTTTAAGGAGATGTGTACATGTGCCAAGTTGACAAGGGGTGGACTGTGATGGTTAAGATTGTGTGTCAACTTGGCCGGGCCATGATTCTCAGTGTTTGAATGTAATCACTCCCATGATTGAATATACTGTGAGTAGCCAATCAGATGAAAGGTGTGGCCTGCATCTGTATATAAGTAGACGTTTTGGCTTTTTGCTCTCGCTGGATCCTGCTGCTGCTTCCTGTCGTCTCATCTCCCATTCTTGGGACTTGAGCTCTCAACTTATCTGCCGAACCTGGGATTCGTCATTCTGCACAGCCTGTGAGCGGGGGCCCTGCTCTCTGACCTGCCGATCTTGGGCTTGCCAGCTTCTACAGCTGTGTGACTTGGGAGAGGCCTCTACCCTGATCCATGGACTTGGGACGTTCTAGCCTCTACAATCATGTGAGCTGTTTCCTTGATATAATCTCTCTCTCTATATATATATTTATACACTTCATTGGTTTTGCTTCTCTAGAGAACCCAGCCTAAGACAGTTTCCAAGGAGTGGCTGGTGGATTCAAATTGCTGACCTTTTGGTTAGCAGCTAAGCTCTTACCCACTGTACCACCAGGGCTCCTTTAGTATGACAGGAATAGTAAAATTTTGATTTGCTTATATTTGCTTATTGATTATAAGTCAGAAATATAACAACTTTAAAAATTAGTAAGGACCATAGTTTCACTTAAAAGAGGTAATACAAAGCAGAATTTCCTTGTGTCCTATGAATTGTTGGTCTGCTATATGTGGTGTGCTAGAAAATGTTTAACAACTGGTTGACAGTGGGTGTTGACTTGCAGTGTTGATTTCTATACTGTATTTGTGCTGTCTAGGTAATTCTAACTCATAGTGACCCTATAGGGCAGATGGGAGCTGCCACATAGGGTTTCCTAGGTAGTAATCTTGATGGAGGCAGGTCTGCATGTCTTTTCTTCCACAGAGTGGCTGGTGGTTTCAAATCTCAGACCTTTCAGTTAGCAGCCGAGTACTTAACCATTGCACTACCAGGGCTCCTTTCCATAATGTATATACTCTCATTATGGCCAATTTCAAGCTACCAACCTAATGTAACTGTACACAGAGTTGGGAAGGGACTTGCACAACTGGAATTCACAAATCTGAGATTCTGTCAAACCACCACCACTGCTTCTAGATGGTAATAGGAATTCTGTGAAGAAAGTGTTCATAATTTAAAAAAAAACAAAACAAAACTGGGAAACACTGGCTGAAGTTAAATACATGTAGAAATTCTTTCAACATTTAAAATGCTAATTTTCATTTTGAAATTCTGAGATTTTATACATTTATTTGACTATTAAACATTTTAGTTGAAACATCTATTAACATCTTATGGGATACTAGTGCTTCAGAGAACACAATTAAGAAACATTTTAAGTCAAAGTTTTAGTTTTTTTTATTTTTTAATCTTTTAAACTTTATAATTCTTTTAAATTACAAAAGCAATATTCAACTCAAATTAATAAATCAGCAATACAAAGGAATTTAAAGAAGTTAAATTCTCCCTTTTAATACCACTTCTCTAAGTTAATTGGTGTATGGGTTTGGTGTGTGTCATATAACATAAAACTTATATCTACGTATATCTTATATCTACATATATACTTTATGTCTACATATATAATGTAGGACTAAGCTGTGCCTAACCCAAGCCATGGTGTTTTTAATCACCTCATATGCATACGAAAGCTGGACAATGAATAAGGAAGACCTAAGGAGAACTGATGCCTTTGAATTATGGTGTTGGCAAAGAATATTGAATATACCACGGACTACCAGAAGAAGGAACAAATCTGTCTTGGAAGAAGTGTAGCCAGAATGCTCCTTAGAAACAAAGATGGCAAAACTTCATCTCACGTACTTTGGACGGACCAATCCCTGGAGAAGGATGTCATGCTTAGTGAATAAGAGGAGGATCCTCAATGAGATGGATTGACACAGTGGCTCCAACAATGGGCTCAAGCATAACGATTGTGAAGATGGTGCAGGACCGGGCTATGAGTTGGAACCAACTCAAGAGCACCTAACAACAACAACATATATAATAAGAGTTCCTCCATTGCCTTTAAAAAACAATAAGAACAACACATTACAACTTTAAAAAAGGTTTTAATCTTTGTATTGTAAATTAAAACAGAATCAGCAAACCACACAGAACAAATGTATAGTGTATTGCAGTAGTTCTCGAATTTTAGCTTGTATCTAAGATGCAAGCTAAAACACAAGCTGCTGTGGCCTACCCTGAGAGTTTCTGAGTCAGTAGGCCCGGGGTAGGGCCCCAAAATTTGCATTTCTAACAACTTTTCCCAGGTGATACCGACTACTTACCTGGAACCACACTTGGAGAACTTCTAGCTTAGTAAACTATTATAAGAAGAACACCTTTGTAACCACAACCACAAAGGTGAAGAAATAGAACTTTGTAGCCACCTTACCACACCCTTTAGGAGGCCCATTCCAATAAGAGGTCCCCTCCCTTCAAAAGTAATCTCTGTCCAGACATTTGTAGTAATCACTTGCTTGCATTACTTTGTGTTCTTATCATCCAAGTGTAAATACCCAGACAAATTACCCTTGCCTATTTTTTTTTTTTCCAGTGAAGTCCCTGGGTGGTACAAACAGTTAACACTCTCAGCTGCTAACTGAAAGTTTAGAGGTTTGAGACCACTGAGTTGCCTCAGAAGAAAGACCTGGTGATCCACTTCTGAAAAATCAGTCATTGAAAACCCTATGGAGCACAGTTCTACTCTGACACGCATGGGGTCACCATGAATCGGAGTCAACTTAATGACAACTGGTTTTATTTATTTAGTTATTTCATTTTGTTAAGTCTTTTAAATCTCTATTAACTTACAGTTTCCCTCGCCCTTTCCCTTCCACACTCTTTTTCCTTAAAAAATACCTGTTGAAGAATCCTGGGCATTTGACCTGTAGGGTTTCCCATGATCTGGATTTTTTTGATTTTATTCTCCTAGTGCAGTTTAACATATTTCTCTATCCTCTATATTTCTTTCAAATTGGCAGCTGGATCCAGAGGCTTGATCAGACTCACATCCAATACCTTTGGCAAGACAATAGGTGGTTTTGAGTTTCTTCAGCAGGAGGTCTGGCTTTTGCTCTATTTTGAAATCAGTTTTATTGAGCTATAATTTATATGCGTAAACACCAATTTTAAATGTAATATTTGATGGCTTTTGATAACTATATCATCTTTATATACCACAAAGCTGATATAGAGTATTTCCAACACCCCTAAATTCTCCCAGGCCTCTTTGCATTCAAACCCATTTGCCCATCCTCTATCTCCCGGAACCCACTGATGAGCTTTGTATCATTATAGCTTGCCATTATCTAGAATTTCAGATACACTACATAAAAAAGTGTATAGTCTTTTGTAGTCTGACTTCCTTCAGTTAGCATAGTGCTTTTGAGATGCACCTCTCTTCCTGAATAAATCAGTAGTTTGTTCCTTCTTCATTACTAAGAAATATTCCATTGTATTGTCTTATCACAATTTGTTAATCCTTTCACCAGTTGATGGACATTTGGTTGTTTCTAGTTTTGGGCTATTTTGATAAAAGCCCCTAGAAATATTAGAGTACAAGTCTTTGTGTAGGCATATCCTGTCATTTTTTGAGGGGGTAAATAGGAGTATAACTACTAGATCAGATGTTAAATGAAAGATTATAAGAACCTCTCATAGTATTTCTTGAAGTGGCTGTACTATTTTGCATACCCACTAGCAGTGTATGAAAGTAGCAGTGGCTCTATATCCTCCCAGATGCTTGGCAATTCTACCAGGTGTGCAGTGATATCTTATTTTGGTATTAATTTGCATTTTTCTGTGACTAATGTCGAGATTTTTTTTCATTTTCATAAATCTTCTCTGAAGTGTCTGTTCAAATCCTTTGTCCATTTTACAAATCGAATTGTTTGTCTTCTAATTATTGAGTTGTCAGTGTTCTTTACATATTCTGCATACAAGGCTGGGTTTTCTAGAGGAGCAAAACCAGTGAAGTGTATATGTAAATATACATAGATAGATTTAATTAATGAAAATAGCTTATGCAGTTGTGGGGGCTGGCAAGTCCGAAATCCATGGATCAGGTGTCAGGCTGAAGTCTTCTTCTAGCTCAAGTTGTTGCAGGGGCTGATGAGCCCAAAGTCTGCAGTTTAGGCAACAGGCTGGAGGCCTCTGCTGGCTCATGGGGTTGTAGGGGCTGGAGAATCCAAAATATGCAGGTCAGGGGGCAGGCTGAGGACTTCTGCAGGCTTGTTGTTGTTAGGTGCTGTCGAGTTGATTCTGACTTACAGAGACCCTATGTACAAGAGAATGAAACCCTTCCTGGTCCTGTGCTATTCTCACAATTATTGCTATGTTTGAGCCCATTGTTGCAGCCATTGTGTCAATCCATCTCATTGAAGATTTTTCTCTTTTTTTGCTGACCGTCTATTTTACCAAGCATGATGTCCTTCTCCAAGATGTTATCTCTTGATGACATGTCAAAAGTATGTGAGACGAAGTCTCACCATCCTTGCCTCTAGTGAGCATTCTGGCTGTACTTATTCTAAGACAGATTTGTTCCTTCTTCTGGCAGCCCATGGTATATTCAGTATTCTTTCCCAACACCATAATTCAAGGGCATCAATTCTCCCTCGGTCTTCCTTATTCATTGTCCAGCTTTCACATGCACATGAGGCAGTGGAAAACACCATTGCTTGGGTCAGACACACCTTAGTCCTTAAAGTGATATCTTTGTTTTTCAACACTTTAAAGAGATCTTTTGCTGCAGATTTGCCCAGTGCAGTGCTTCATTTAATTTCTTGACTGCTGTTTGCATGGTGTTGATTGTAGATCCAAGTAAAATGAAATTCTTGACAACTTCAGTCTTTTCTCTGTTTATCATGATGTTGCTTATTGGTTCACTTGTGAGGATTTTTGTTTTCTTTTTTTTTTTTATTTATTTTTTTTTTTATATATATATTTTATTGTACTTCAGGTGAAAGCTTACAGAGCAAATAGTTTCTCATGAAATAGTAGTACACATGTTGTTTTTTGACATTGGTTAACAACCCCACAACGTATTAAGCCTCTAAATTCTCAACCTTTTTTTTTGATGAAAATTACAGATGGCCAAAGATACACCGTTTCAAAAATTTCTACATTCACAGTTCAGTGACATTGACTACGCTCTTCCAACTGTGCTGTTATTCTCACTTAAGATGAAGGCTTACAGAACAAAATAGTTTTTCATTTAACAGTTACTACACATGTTGCCCTATGACAATGGTTAACAATCTCACAGTACATCAAGAATATCCTTACTCCACCTTGTGTTCCCTATCACCAGGGGGCTTCCTTGTCCCCTTCTGTCTTCTGGACCTTGTCAGTGGACTATTGTACCTCTTTAGTCTCATTTGTTTATTTATTTATTTATTTATTTATTTATTTTTATTTTATTTAAACACCATTTCAAAACTTTTTACTTACACATTTAAGTGATATTGACTATGCTCTTCCAATTGTGCTGCCATTCTCGCCCAAGATGAAGGCTTACAGGACAAAACAGCCTCCCATTTAATAGTTACTACAAATGTTGCCCTATAGCAGTGGTCAACAATCTCACAATACATCGACAGTGTCCTTATTCAATTTGTGTTCCTTATCATCAGTTTCCTACTCTCCCTCTGCCTTCTGGCCCTTGTCACCGGACTCCTGTACATCGTTAGTCCCATTTAGTTTTACTGGGGTGTCCATTCCCAGGCTTAACATCGAACCTTGAAGGTAACTTCACCTCTGAGCTGAAAGGGTGTCTGGGGGCCACACTCTCGAGGTTTCTCTAGTATTCTTTAGGCCAGTATATCTGGTATTCTTTTTTTTTTTTTTTTTTTTTGGGAGTTAAAATTATGCTCTACATCCTACTCCAGCTCTGCCCAGAACCCTCTGTTGTGATCCTGGTCAGAGGAGTCATTGGTGGTAGCCGGGCACCATCCAGCTGTACTGGGCTCAGTCCCGTGGAGGCCTTGGTAGCTGTGGACCATTAGTCCTTCGGACTAATCTTTTCCTTGTATCCTGTTCTCTTCGTTCTCCCTTGTTCCCGAAGGGATGAGATCAGTGGAGTATCTTAGATGGCCGCTCATAGGCTTTTAAGACCCCAGACACTACTCACCAAGGTAGAATGTAGAGCATTATCTTTATAAGTAGTGTCATGCCAATTGAGCTAGATGTTCCCCGAGATCATGGTCCCCAGAGCACTCCGTCTAACAACTCAGTCCCTTGGGGGATTTGGATGTGTCTATAGGGCCTCCATGACCTTTCCTTGTGCAGGTTGTGTTAGTTTCCCCTGTGGATTTTTGTTTTCTTTATGTTGAGGTGTAATCCCTACTGAAGGCTGTGGTCTTTGATCTTCATCAATAAGTTATTCAAGCCCTCTTCAGCTTCAGCAAGGAAGATTGTGTCATCTGCATTTTGTAGACCGTTAATGAGTCTTCCTCCAGTCCTGATGCACTTTCTTCTTCATATAGTCCACCTTCTTGGATTATTTGCTCAGCATACAGATGGAATAATTATAGTGAAAGGATACAACCCAGCACACAAATTTCCTGACTTTAAACCATAGAGTATCCCCTTGTTTGTTCAAATGACTGCCTCTTGGTCTATGTACAGGTTCCTTATAAACACAATTAAGTGTTCTGGAATTCCCATTCTTCTCAATTTATTCATGATTTTGTTATGATCTGTACTGTTGAATGCCTTTGCATAGTCAATAAAACACAAGTAAACATCTTTCCTGCATTCTCTGTTTTCAGACATAATCTATCTGACATCAGCAATGATATCCCTTGTTCCACATTGTCTTCTGAATCCGGCTTGAATTTCTGGTCATTCCCTGTTGATGTACGGCTGCAATAGTTTTTGAATTATATTCAGCAATATTTTACTTGTGTGTGGTATTAATGATATTGTTCAATAATTTCTGCATTCTATTTTCTTTGGAATGGGTACAAATATGGCTCTCTTCCAGTCAGTTGGCTGGGTAGCTGTCTTCCAAATTTCTTGGCATAGAAAAGTGAGCACTTCCAGCGCTGCATCTGTTTGTTGAAACATCTCAATTGATATTCCATCAATCCCTGGAGCCTTGTTTTTCTCCAATGCCTGTAGTCTTACTTCCCAAGAATGGGAGGTCAGGCGATGAGAAGAGTGTAGGGTTGAGAGAGAGAATGAGTTTCGCCAAAATATCCATTTATATACTGGAGGTAGGCCACATCCTCAAGGAAACCCACCTTTCAACTGATTGGCTGCTCATATCAGATCACAAAATGGAAAGTGATTACATAATGTCTGCCAAATTGCTGAGAGTCATAGCCTAGTCAAGTTGGAACATAACATTAACCATCACAAAATTCTTTAGAAAAAGGTGTATTTCAGTCTGTATCTTGCCTTTTTATTTCCTTAACAATGACTTCAAACTAATTTAAATAAAATTCATTTTATCATTTTTTTTCTTTTATGGTTCATAGGTTTTTACGTATTACTTAAAAAATATTTTCCTAATCCAATGCCATAGATACTTTATCCTAGAAGTTTTAGAGATTTAACTTTTACATTTAGGACAGTTATCCAATTTGAGTGAAATTTTGTGAATGGTATGAAGTAAGGGCGAAGGTTCATTTTTTTTTCCCGTATGAATATCCAAGTATCCAGCATCATTTGTTACAAAGACTCTCTTTTCAGCAATGGATTGCTTTGACACTTTTGTTGAAATAAATTAGTCATGTAACTGTATTTCTGGATTTTCTAATCTCTTCCGTTGGTATATATGGCAAAAGCTAATACTGTACTGTCTTGATTACCATAGTTTTACAGTAATTCTTGAAATCCAATTGTGTAACTAAATCCTCTAAATTTGGTTATCTTTTTCAAAAATATTTTGGTGATTCTAGGTCCTTTGATTTCCCATTTACTTTTAGAAACAGTTTATCAATTTCTTACCAAAATAAAAAAGACCTGATAGTATTTTGTTTGGGTTTGCATTGGGTCTATAGAACAATTTGGCTAGAATCATAATCTTAATAAAATTTGATCTTTGAATTCATAAATATAGTATATTTCTTCATTTATTTAGGACTTACTTAATATTCTATTATAAATAGAGCTGTTTTAAACTTACAGTTTTGAATTGTTCATTGCTAGTATATAAAAGTACAATTTTTTTTTGTGTTGCTCTTGTATCTTGTGACCTTGCTAAATTCGTTATTAATTCTAGAGACCTTTTTTGGTAGATTTCTTGGCATTTTCTGTGTAAATGATCATGATCTCTGCAAATACAGATTTACTTCTTCCTCTCCAATCTTACACTTTTTGTTTGTTTGTTTTCTTGCTTTATTACACAAGCTAGGACTTCCCTACAATTTCGGATGGATGTGTTGAACATAGATATCCTGATCTTAGGTGGAAAATATTCAGTCTTTCACCACTGAGGATGATGTTGGCTGTAAACTTTTTATAGCTGCTCTTTATTAAGTTGAGGAAGTTACCTCTTGTTCCTAGTTTACCGAAAGTTTTTTTTTTTTTAAATCATGAATGAGTTTTAAGTATTGTAAAAAGCTTTTTCTGCATCTAATTATATGCTTACAAGGTTTTTCTTTCTTAGTCTGTTATTATGGTGAATTACATTGACTGGTTTTTGGATGTTATACCATACTGGGATAAACTCTGTTGGTAATAATGTATTATTGTTATTATTGTTGTATTCCATTTGCTAATAATGCATTAAGATTTTTGCATGTATGTTCTTGAAGAATATTGGTCTGTAGTTTTCTTTTCTTGCAATGTCTTTGTCTGATTTTGATATTAGAGTAATACTCTAACCTAAAATGAGTTGGGAATTATTACTCTTGTATTTTTTTTAAAGAGTTTGAAGTAGGATCAGTTTAAATCGTCCTTAAATGTTTAATAGATTTCACCAGTGAAGCCTTCTGGGCCTAGAATTTTCTTTGTGGGAAGGTTTTTAATTAAATTATGTATTCAATTTCCTTAATTGATATATATAGCTATGAAAGTTTTCTATTTCTCCTGGGCTATTTTTTTTTTTGTGTCTTTCAAGAAATATCTACATTTCTTTCAAGTTTTTAAATTTATTGGCATAAAGTAGTTTATAATATTTCCTTATTATCAGGTTGACATCTATAAGATCTTTAGTAATGTCATCTTTTTAATTTCTGATAGTGGTAATTATTGTCTTTTTTTTTTTTCCTTGTTCAGTTTAGATAGAGGATTATCAATTTTACTGGTCTTTCCAAAGAACCATGTTTAATTTCATTGATTATCTTTTTTGATCTGTTTCTAAATCATTGATTTCTGCTTTTATCTTTATTATTTCCCTTCTTATATTTAATTTTGGTTTAACTTTCTTAATCTAATTACTTAAGGTGGAATCTTAAATCATTGATTTTAGACAATTTTTCTTTTATAAAATATGTATTTAAAGCTATAAGTTTCTCTTTAAGCACTGCTATACCCGCATACCACAAATTTTGATATGTGCATGTTTTTATTATCATTCGGTTCAGCATATTTTCTAATTTCCCTTGTGATTTCATTTTTGACTCATGGATTATTAAGAAATGTGTTGTTTAATTTCCAAATATTGTTATTGATTTTGAATTGTAATCTGAGGATGTACTCTATATGATTTCAAATATTAAAATTGACTTTATTGAGGTGGAATTGATTTAATATAAACTGCACATAATTAAAGTATACAATTTGATGTACACACCAAGTGACAATCATCACAATCAAGAAAATGAATTTATCAATCACCCTAAAAGTTTTCTTGTGCTACTTTGTAATTTTTACCTGTCATAATTCTCTACTACCAGTCCCCAAACAACCACTCAACATTGATAGAACAACCAGACAATAAAGAAAAATCAGCCATAACAAAAAATCTCAACATGATCAACCACTTTGACCTAATATATATTTGTAAAACATCAACCCAAACAAATGCAAAATCCTTTTTTTCCGTGGTGGTGGTGGGGTAACACATTATATGTTCATCAGGATACGCCATGTGCTGGGCCATAAAACAAATACCAATGAATTTAAAGAGTTTTAAGATGGACTTTATAACATCCTTAACTTTTCATCATCCACTTACAGTTAAAATTACCATTTATGTAAAACAGAAAACTTGTAACTCTATAATCCATATCTGTCCCCCTTAATGCTAAAGTTGTCAAATACATTACATCTATATATTTTAGAGCTGCAAACATTCATCAATAATTGAAATGCAGAATGCACAAAGTATGAATCTAGGAAAATTGAAACTTGTCAAAAAATGAAATGCTTGAAGATCAATATCCTAGACATTAGTGAGCTGAAATGGACTGGTATTGGCCATTTTGAATCAGACAATCATATGTTCTACTATGCTAGAATGACAAATTGAAGAGGAACAGCATCACATTCATTGTCAAAAAGAACATCTCAATATCTATCCTGAAGTACAATGCTGTCAATGATAGGACAATATCCACCTGCCTACAAGGAAGACCAGTTAATACGACCATTGCTCAAATTTACGTGCAAACCACTAATGCCAAGTATGAAGAAATTGAAGATTTTTACCAACTTCTGCAGTCTGAAACTGATCAAACATGCAATCAAGATGCACTGATAATTACTGGTGATTGGAATGTGAAGGTTGGAAACAAAGAAGGACAGTAGTTGGAAAATACGGCTTTGGTGATAGAAAGTATGATGGAGATTGCATGATAGAAGTTTCCGAGACCAATGACCTATTCATTAGAAATACCTTTTTTCAACAACATAAATGGTGACTATACACATGGACCTGATGGGGTGGAATACACAGAAATCAAATCAGCTACGTCTGTTTAAAGAGATGATGGAGAAGCTCAATATTATCAGTCAGAACAAGGCCAGGGGTTGACTGTGGAACAGACCATCAGTTGCTTGTATGCAAGTTCAAATTGAAGCTGAAGAAAATTAAAACAAGTCCATGAGAGCCAAAGTATGACCTTGAGTATATACCACTTGAATTTAGAGACCATCTCAAGAATAGATTTGATGCATTAAACACTAATGACCAAAAACCAGATGAGTTGTGGGATGGCATCAAGGACATCATACAAGACAAAAGGAAAAGGTCAGTAAAAAGACAGAAAAGAAAGAAAATGTCAAAATGGATGTCAGAAGAGACTCTGACGCTTGCTCTTGAACTTCAAGTAGCTAAAGCCAAAGGAATAGATGATGAAGTAAGAAGGCTGAACTGAAGATTTCAAGGGCAGCTCAAGAAGACAAAGTCAAATATTATAATGAAATGTGCAATACCTGGAGTTAGAAAACCAAAAGGAAAGAATATGCTCAACATTTCTCAAGCTGAAAGAACTGAAGAAAAAATTCAAGCCTCAAGTTGCAATACTGAAAGATTCTCTGGAGAAAATATTGAACGACACAGGAAGCATCAAAAGAAGATGAAAAGAATACACAGAGTCACTATACCAAAAAGAATTGGTTGATATTCAGTCATTTCGGGAAGAAGTATATGATTAAGAACTGATGGTACTGAAGGAAGAAATCCAAGCTGCACTGAAGGTATTGGCGAAAAACAAGGTTCCAAGAATTGGTGGAATAGCAATTGAGATGTTTCAACAATCGGATGCAGTGCTGGAAGTGCTCACTCATCTACGCCAAGAAATGTGGAACCATATTTGTGCCTGTTCCAAAGAAAGATGAGCCAAAGGAATGTGGAAATTATCGAATGATATCATTAATATCACACAGGAGTAAAATTTTGCTGAAGATAATTCAAAAACAGTTGCAGTTTGGTTTTTTTTGGTTTTTGTGTGATAATTAGGGAGCCCTGGTGGGCTTGTTTTTTTTTTTTTTTTTTTTTTTTTTTTTTTTTTATGTGGTATATTTGGAAAACCAGAGGTTCTTCACGTAAAGTAACGGAAGGCGCCACACCATAATTTCAGCAACCAAAGTTCATTGGAACTGACCATTGCCCATCAATCAGCAGGCTTGAGAACTCAAACAATTCAGTGGTAACCACGTAGTCCCAGATAATATTTATCAAAATCCATATTACCAGTCAAAAATTTAAGCACACTTCATGACTCAGCATACTTCCATTAATGAAAACATATGGTATCGAGCAGAAAATAATAGGGTCACCAAAGGGCTAACCTGTGCTGAATGTGTCTGGCCCCTGGATAAATTCATAAGAACAAGTATTCAGTGCGTATAACTCCACTCCTCCAGGTGTGGGCACCCCACTAGAATCTTCTAGCTTCTGTTTACTCAACAGTGCTTTCTTGTTGTTGTTAGGTGCCATCAGGTTAGTTCTGACTCATAGTGACACTATGTACAACACAACGAAATGCTGCTCGATGCTGCACCATCCTCACAATCGTTGCTATTTGTGAGCCCATGGTTAAGCACTCTGCTGCTAACTGAAAGACAGACCATTCGAACTCACCAGCTGCTCGGCAGGACGAAGATGTGGTAGTCTGCTTCCATAAAGATTACAGCCTTGGAAACCCTGTGGGGCAGTTCTACTCTGTCCTTCAGAGTTGCTATGAGTCAGAGTTGACCTGATGACAATGGTTAGTGATTTCTAGTAGCTGCTTGTTGTATTATGTCCAGAGTTTATGTTGTTTTTTGCTGTATTAGGAATTTAGTCTGCCATTACCAAAGCATTTGTCCTCAAAATAATTATATTCTTCTTCTATAATTTCATGTTTATTATTTTACTTATTTGATTTATATTATTTTATAAGAAGACAATTCCCTCATCTACTTTTTTTATTACCCATGAGTACAATTTATATTGGAAAGACAGGATGAATGCTTGATTTTTGTTGTTGTTGAGAATATACACAGCAAAACATACACCAATTCAACAGTTTCTGCTTGTACAGTTTAGTGACATTGATTACATTCTTCGAGTTGTGCAGCCATACTCAGTGTCCTTTTCTGAGTTGTTCCTCGTTAAAGTAAACTTGCTGGCCCCTAAGTTTCCTGTCTAATCTTTCAAGTTGCTGTTGTCTGTTTGACCCCATATGGATAGTTCTTAAAATAGCATAATGCTCAAGGAAGACTTGATTCTCTATTTACCCAGGTTTCAAAGTGATGAGTTAATTCCCAGTCATCCTCAGAAGGTGACACATTAGTTTTTTTAAAAACTATAGTTATGAAATCTTGGATTTAGACATATTTGTTGGGTTTTAATGAGCTTCGATTCTTGTTTCTTACTGAAGCTCAAAATTTCCATTTTTGGAGAGTGGACTCTCTTCACATTGATTCTTTTTGATATCATCAAAACAGCTTTTAATAGGTTCCTTGCTGTCTATCAAAGTATTCCCTACTCATTTTGTTCATTTCCTTTCCCAGACCAGACTCAGTCATGTTCTCCAGGAAGCCCCTTCTCTCCCTTTTTTTAAAATTGGGGAATAATATTTCAAGACCACAGTCTGGACTCTATTGATGCTCATTGCTTTTGATTGATCATTGTTTTTAGGCCTTTTAAGTTAACAGAACTAGGACACACACACACACACCAATTAAAATTCAGAGCCACAGGGTTTTTACTTAACTTATTCTGTATTACATGTCTATCTCCTTTCCTACATTCTGAGAATACTGCAAGATCTCAGGGAATATTAAAATTAAAATATCCCATAATTACTCATTTGCTGTATCCCATTTTACATATATAACAATTTCATAATACTACTAACACTATCATCACAATTATAACTATTTAAAACAGTTAAAGCTTTTTTTCTTTCCATAAGCTTATCTACATTCTCATTCTTTTACGGTTTTAACACATTTACATGTGCTATTCTATAATCTCTTTTTTAATCCTCATTTAGAATTAGGTTTATATGTATTTATAGATTTACTTCTTACCACCAGTCCTTATGGAAATGTCTCTTTAGTCATTTTGATTGATTTAAGCTACTTTCCTAGTAGATTTATTGAGAAGGTCTCATGGAAAAAATAAACCCTAAATTCTTGCATGGTGATAACGGTTAGTGCTTTTTATTCTTAAAGATCAATTTCAGTGGATATAAAATCCTTGGTTTTACATTTTCTTTCTTTGACTATGTTAAAGATGCTTCCTTTATTGTCTTCTGGCATAAAGATACAATATGAAGAAGTTTAATGATAATATGCTTTTATACCCATTATAAGTCATCTGCTCTTTTTTTTCCTGGACACCAAAGATTTTTATTTTCCTTAATAGTCTAGTAATTTTACTAGGATATTTTGGTGCTGGCTGTTCTGAGTCTATATTCTCAAACACATGTTATGCTCTTTCATATGTAGTTGCAAAAAAAAAGTTTTTAAAATATTATTTGAGGAAAGTTTTCTTAAACTAAATTTTTAGTTTTGTTAAATTCCTTTTTAAGGATTCCTATTATCCATTTATTGGATATTCTTTGCCTATCTTTCATTATGTCACTTTCTCCAAAATTGTTTTGTTTATTTTTGATATAAAAAAATTCCTCCTTTTCAACATTTATTTCTTTTAATGCAAAATTTATTGTGTTTATTCACTCTGCAGTTCCTTCTAGCTTAGTTTTGATTTCTAAAATGATTTTATCTCTTATTCCTAATTCTTGAGTTCTGTTGCCTCATTTTTAAATTATTATAATTTTGAGTAACACTGTTTTTATGTTACATTATTTGTCTTAATGTCTTTTAGTTTCTTTTCAAATCACATATTACAATTTTTATCTGTCTTTGAGTATGTCTTTCTTGTGGGTTTTTACTGCCTATAGGGATGCCATTCTGGTTTTTATACTTTTTTCTGTAATAACTTTGTATGAGATTTATCTCAACACTTTTATGTTGCTCATTTTTTTTTATTTTATTGTACTTCAGGTGAAGGTTTACAGAACAAATAGTTACTCATGAAACAGTAGTACACGTATTGTTTTATGGCATTAGTTAACAACCCCACAACATGTCAACTATCTCCCTTCTTGACTTTTTTATTTTTTTATTGTACTTCAGGTGAAGGTTTACAGAACAAATAGTTTCTCATGAAACAGTAGCACACATATTGTTTTATGACATTGGTTAACAACCCCACAACATATAAACCCTCTAACTTCTCAACCTTTTTTTTGGTGAAAATACACATGGCCAAAGATACACCATTTCAAAAATTTCTGCACACACAGTTCTGTGACATTGACTACGCTCTTCCAATTGTGCTGTTATTCTCACTTAAGATGAAGGTTTACAGAACAAAATAGTTTCTCATTTAACAGTTACTACAAATGCTGCCCTATGACAATGGTTAACAATCTCACAACACATCAACAATATCCTTATTCAGCCTTGGGTTCCCTATCACCAGCTTCCTTGTCCCCTTCTGCCTTCTGGCCCTTGTCACTGGACTCCTGTGCCTCACTAATCCCATTTGGTTTTAGGGGGCTGTCCATTCCCTGGCTGAGTGGTGAACCTCGGAGGTAACTTCACCACTGCGCTAAAAGGGTGTCTGGGGGCCATACTCTGGGGGTTTCTCCAGTCTCCTTTAGGCCAGTAAGTCTGGTCTTTTTTTTGTGAGTTAGAATTTTGTTCTACATCCTTCTCCAGTTCTGTCCAGAACCCTCTGTTGTGATCCTGGTCAGAGCAGTCAGTGATGGTAGCCGGGCACCATGTAGCTGTACTGGACTCAGTCTGGTAGAGGCCTTGGTAGCTGTGGTCCATTAGTCCTTGAGACTAATCTTTTCCTTGTATCGTGTTCTCTTCATTCTCCCTTGCTCCTGGAGGGATGAGACCAGTGGAGTATCTTAGGTTGCTGCTCACATGCTTTTAAGACCCCAGACACTACTCAACCAAGGTAGAATGTAGAACATTGTCTTTGTAAACTGTGTTATGCCAATTGAACTAGATGTTCCCCGAGATCATGGTCCCCACAGCGCTCCACCCAGCAATTCAGTCCCTCAGGGAGTTTGGATGTGTCTATGGAGCTTCCATGACCTTTCCTTGTACAAGTTGTGTACTGTATTGCGTACTGTCTCACCCTTCACCCAAGATACCACTTATCTATTGCCAATTTAGTATTTCCCACCCACCCATCCCATCCCTGGTAACCAACAAAGATTGCTACATTTTGTGTGGGAACTTTTTCATGGGTTTTTAAAGTAGAGGTCTCATACAATATTTGTCCTTTTGTGATTGACTTATTTCACTCAGCATAATGTCCTCCAATTTCATCCATGTTATGAGATGCTTCACAGATTCATCATTGTTCTTTCTCGTTGCATAGTACTCCATTGTGTGTAGGTACCATAGTTTGTTTATCCATTCATCTGTTGATGGGCATCTAGGTTGTTTCCATCTTTTTGCTATTGTGAACAATGCTGCCATGAACATGGGGGTGCATATGTATATTTGTGTGACGGCTCTTATTTCTCTAGGATATATTCCTAGGAGTGGGATTGCTGGATTGAATGGTATGTCTATTTCTAGCTTTCTGAGCAAGTGCCATATCATTTTCCAAAATGGTTTGTATCATTTTGCATTCCCACCAGCAGTGCATAAGAGTTCCAATCTCCCTGCAGCCCTTCCAACAGTTGTTATTTCCAGTGTTTTTGATTCATGCCAGTAATGCTGGGGTGAGATGGTATCTCATTGTGGTTTTAATTTGCATTTCTCTAATGGCTAGTGATCTCGAGCATTTCCTCATGTGTCTATTGGCCATTTGAATGTCTTCTTTGGTGAAGTGTCTGTTCATTTCCTTTGCCCATTTTATGATAGGATTATTTGTCTTTTTGTTGTAGAGGTGTTGGATTTTCTTGTAGATTATGGAGATTAGACCTTTGTCTGACTTGTATTGTCCAAAAATTTTTTCCCAGTCTGTAGGTTCTCTTTTGACTCTTTTGGTGAAGTCTTTTTGAAGAGCATAGGTGTTTGATTTTTAGAAGATCCCAGTTATCTAGTTTATCTGTTGGGTTTTGTGTATTGATGGTTATGGTTTGTATCCTGTTAATGCCATGTATTAAGGCCTGAAATGTTGGTCCTATTTTTTCTTCTAAGAACTTTATAGTTTTAGGCTTTATATTCAGGTCTTTGATCCATTTTGAAGTAGTTTTTGTATATGGCGTGAGGTACTGGTCCTGTTTCATTTTTTTGCAGATGGATATCCAGTTTTGCCAGCACCATTTGTTAAAAAGACTGTCTTTTCCCCATCTGATGGACTTTGGGCCCTTGAGGTAATTCAGGTTACCGTAGGTGGATGGATTTACATCTGGGTTCTCAATTCTGTTCCATTGGTCAACGTACCAGTACCAGGCTGTTTTGACCACTGTAGCTGTATAGTAGGTTCTGAAGTCAGGTAGTGTGAGTCCTCCAACTTTATTCTTCTTCTTCAGTGTGCTTTACTTATTGGGGGCTTCTTCCCTTTCCATATAAAGTTAATGATTATTTTTTCCATCTCGCTGAAGAATGTCATTGGTATTTGGATTGGGATTGCATTGTATTTGTAAATTGCTTTGGGTAGAATTGTCATTTTCACAATGTTGAGTCTGCCTATCCATGAGCATGGTATGTTTTTCCACTTACGGAAATCCCTTTGGGTTTCTTGCAGTAGTGTTTTGTAGTTTTCTTTGTATAGGTCTTTTACATTCCTGGTTAGATTTATTCCTAAGTGTGTTATTATTTTTTTAGGGGCTATTGAAAATGGTATTGTTTTCCTTTTCATCGTTCTCCTTATTGATGTAAAGGAATCCAACTGATATTTGAATGTTTATCTTATATCCTGCTACTCTGCTGAATCTTTCTATTAGTTCCAGTAGATTTCTCATGGAGTCTTTAGGCTTTTCTACATATAGTATCATATCATCTGCAAACAGGGAGAATTTAACTTCTTCATTACCAGTTTGGATTCCCTTTATTTCTTTTTCTTGCCTGATTGCTCTAGCTAGAACTTCCAGCACAATGTTAAATTGGAGTGGTGTTAAAGGGCATCCTTGTCTTGTTCCTGTTCTCAAGGGAAATGTTTTCAGCCTCTCTCCATTAAGAATGATGTTGGCCATTGGTTTTGCTTAGATGCCCTTTATTATGTTGAGAAATTTCCCTTCTATACCTATTTTACTGCAAGTTTTTATCAGGAATGGGTGTTGGACTTTGTCAAATGCCTTTTCTGCGTCAGTTGAGATGATCATGTGATTCTTTTCTTTCCTTTTATTTATGTGGTGGATTACATTGGTTGATTTTCTAATGCTGAACCATCCTTGCATACCTGGTATGAATCCTACTTTGTTGTGGTGTATCATATTTTTGGTATGATGCTGAATCCTACTGGCTAGAATTTTGTTGAGAATTTTTGAGTCTATGTACATGAGAGATATTGGTCTGTAATTTTCTTTTTTTGTGGCATCTTTGCCTGGTTTTGGTATTAGTGTTATGCTGGCTTCATAGAATGAATTTGGAAGTGTAGCTTCCTTTTCTATGATTTGAAATAGCATGAGTAGTATTGGTACAAGCTCTTCTGTGAATGTTTTGTAGAATTCTCCAGTGAAGCCATCTGGGCCAGGGCTTTTTTTGGTTGTGAATTTTTTTAATTACCTTTTCAATCTCTTCTCTTGTTATGGGTCTGTTCAGATTTTCAACATCACTTTGTTGTAGTTTGGGTAGGCTGTGTGTTTCTAGAAATTTATCCATTTCCTCTAGGTTTTCAAATTTGTTGGAGTATAGTTTTTCATAATATTCTGTTATAATCCTTTTATTTCACTTGGGTCTGTTGCAGTGTCCCCCATTTCATTTCTTATTAGGGTTATTTGGGTCCTGTCCTGTTTTTCTTTTGTCAGTCTGGCCAGTGGTTTGTCGATTTTGTTGATTCTTTCAAAGAACCAACTTTTGTTTTTGTTGATTCTTTCCATTGTTTTGTTTTCTCTATTTCATTTATTTCTGCTCTGATCTTTACTATTTCCTTTCTTCCAGTGGCTGTGGGCTTTTTCTGCTGTTCTCTTTGTATTTGTTTGATTTCTGTAGTGAATGTTTTGATTTTGTCCCTTTCTTCTTTTTTGTTATGTGCAGCTATTGCTATAAATTGTCCTCTGTGGACTGCCTTTGCTGTGTCCCAAAGGTTTTGGTAGGATGTGTTTTCATTCTCATTTGATTCTAGGAATTTTTTGATTCCATCTCTGATTTCTTCTTTTACCCAGTGATGTGTAAGCAGGGTACTATTCAGTTTCCATGTAACTGATTTTTTTCCTTGCTCTTTCTTTTGTTAATTTCTACCTTGATGGCATTGTGGTCAGAGAAGATGCTTTGAATTATCTCATCGTTTTGGATCTTGTTGAGGATTGCTCTGTGGCCTAAGATGTGGTCTATTCTGGCGAATGTTCCATGTGCATTGGAAAAGAACATGTACCTTGCAGCTGTTGGGTGAGTGTTCTATATATGTCTATGAGGTCAGGTTGGCTGATTGTGCCCTTTAGCTCTTCTGTATCTTTGCTGAGTTTCTTCTTAGTTGTTCTGTCCTTTACTGAGAGTGGTGTGTTGATGTCTCCTACTATTACTGTGGAATTGTCAATTTCTCTTTTCAGTGTTGTTAGTTTGTTGTATGTATTTTGGAGCCCTTTCATTGGGTGTGTAGATGTTTATTATGATTATGTCTTCATGATGGATAATTCCTTAATCATTATATAGTGTCCTTCTTTGTCTTTTATTGTTGACTTTGTTTTAAAGTTTATTTTGTCTGAGATTAGTATTGCCACTCTTGCTCTATTTTGGTAGTTGTTAGCTTGATATATTTTTTTCCAACCTTTGATTTTTAATAAATTCCCATCTTTGTTTCTAAGGTGTGTCTCTTGTAGACAGCACATTGATGGATCCTGTTTTCTTATCCATTCCATCACTCTCCGTCTCTTTATGGGTGCATTGAGTCCATTTACATTCAGTGTAATTATTGATTGATGTGAGTTTGTTGGTGTCATTTTGTATTGCTTTTTTTTGTGGTGCTGAAGTTTTCTTTGTTCTTCTTACTTTCCTGTGCTGAGTTACTTTTGTTTGTGGATTTTTTAAATTTCTTTTGTTTTTGTAGGTTTTGTTTTTGCTGAGACTTTATGTTTTTCCTCTTTATTTTTATGAGTATGTTTGTTAACTTTATTTGTGGTTACCATGGAATTTACCCTCATCTTTCTAAGTTTGAAGCAGTCTATTATTACTTGGTATCACCTTGCCTTCCTCTCCATTCGAATGTTCTGTAGCTACACCATTTATTCCCTCTTTTATTGTTCTGATGTTGTTGTCATTTACTGACTAACTTCTCTGATTCCTTGTTGTATTTCTTTCGGTTTTGGATAGTCCTTGAGACTTCATTTCCTCGAGTGGTATCTGGCTGGTACGATCCTGTGTCCTAGATTCTGCCTGTGAGCTGAAATTATTTGTTCTCTGATCAAAGAACTCCCTTTAATAATTTTTGTAAATTTTCTTTGGCTTTTACATATTCCATTAATTTCTGTTTATCTGGAAATGACCTAATTTCACCATCATATTTGAACGAGTTTTGCAGGATGTATTATTCTTTGCTGGAAATTTTTTTCTTTCAAGATTTTATATATGTCGTCTCATTGCCTTCTTGCCTGCATGGTTTCTGCTGAATAATGTGAGCCTAGTCTTATTGTTTCTCCTCTGTATGTGACTTCTTGTTTTTCTTGAGCTGCTCTCAGGATTCTTTGTTTGTCTTTGGTTTTGGCGAGTGTGATTATGATATGCCTTGGAGATTTTCTTTTGGGGTCTCTCCTATATGGGTTCGTTGGGCTTCTTGGATGGCCAGCTTTTAATCTTTCATGATATTGGGTAAGTTTTCTGTCAGCAGTTTTTCAATGATCCTCTGTGTTTTCTGTTTTCTCCCCCTGTTCTGGAACTCCAATCACTTGCAAATTTTTGCTTTTGATTGTATCCCACGTAACTCTCAGGGTCTCTTCATTTTCCTTTGTTCTTTTTTCTGAGTTTTCCTCAAACAGAGTTGTATCCAAGTGTTTGTCTTCAATTCCCCTGATCCTGTCTTCCACGGTTTCAAATCTGCTCCTCAGCACTTCTATGACACTGTCTATTTCTGTAGTCTTGTTGTTTATCTTTTGGATTTCTAATTGTTGTTTTTGTATAATTTCCAGTTGTGAATTTATTTTGGCATTTAGTTCCTGCATTATTTTCCTGAATTATTCCAATTTTTTGTGTGTATTTTCCATAAATTTGTCTATTTTTTCCTCATTTTTGTCAGCTTTTTGCTTCAACTTTTGGAGAATTCTGAGTATTAGAGATTTGAATTCCCTACCAGGGAGTTATAGTGCCTTTTCTTCCACTGGAAATTCATCTGGTGTTTTATTTTGGATGCCTGCTGGAGCCATCCTGTCATGTTTTTGTAAATGTTTTGATATTGTCTGCTGTTTTTGGGGCATTCTGTAGTTATTTTTCTCATTTAATGATTGTAGATTTGGTTTTTTTTGTCCTTTTTTAAATTTGGCTATGTCTGAGCAGGTGGGCTGTGTGTTCTTTGTTGTTTGCTGATCTGTGGGCATGATACTTTTTGCCTCCTTCTCCAATTGGCAGTGTCAGTCACTCAGATATGGTATGGCAGGGCAGGTCTATCTGAAGAGGAGTTACTGGGATGGGTTGTTTGTGGCCACCAGGGCGGGTCGGTAATCAGTGCAGGGCAGGCTCCAGTAGGCTGTGCCTGTGCTGCTAGCTGGTGTAATGTTAAGCGCATGGTGCAGGTAGGCAGGATGTAGGGGAGAGATTGTTATGTATCGAGCTAAGATGGATATGGGAGAGAGAAGAGAGGGACAGGAGCCAAAAACATACCAAAAAAAAAAAAAAAAAAAAACCCCAAAAAACTAAAAAGAATGCTAAGGGAGCTTGCCTTTGGGGTGGAGAGATGAGAGACTATGACATGGAGAAAAACAAAAAGGGGAAGAAGAGGAAAAAGAAAAGAAAAGAATAAATAAATAAAAATCAGAAAGGGAAAATACCAGCAAAGTTCCCAGGGATCCCACCAGTGTGGTATGACGTCTGGGGAAGTTGTTCTTAGGTGTTGCAGTACAGCCTGGCTGGAAGGCATAGAGGTATTCAGCACCAGGTATTCAGGGAACAGAAAAAGAAGGAAGGTATAGAGAGATGAGAATCTGAGTAATGAAGAAAGACAAAAAGCGAAAAAGAGGGAAAAGAAAACAAAACAAATTAAAAATAAAAGAACAAGAAAAGACCCCCCCCCCCAAAAAAAAACAGGAAAACAAAACAAAGCAAAATAAAACCCCACAAAACAAGAAATGTCCCCAGGGATCCTTCTGCGCATCTGCGCAACTGAGTGGGTAGGTTCCAAGCCACGCAGCACTGCCTGGCCAGAACAGGCTCCCAACTCAAGCAAAGGAAAAGAAAACAAATAATTCAAAACAAACAAACAAACAAAAGTCATGGGATCCCACCAGCATGGCAGCCCAGACCAGGAAGCAGTCCCACACTCGAATGGAGCTCTGCAGCCCGTCAGGAAGAAGTTAAGATGGTGCACAGAGCCTGGTATTTGAGCAAAAGGAGGGGGAGGTGGTGAGAGGTAAGGAAGAAATCAAAAGAAGTGGAAAAAAAAAGCAACACTAGCAGCCAACAAATGGCACTCAGAGAGCCAGCCAATTCCGGTGGGTGGAATCCAAGCAGCCAGTGCTTCCCGGACAAGAGACTGTGTCCACGGGAAGCAGAGGAGGCCGAGTGTGGGTGAAGAAGGGTGGGGGGGGGGGAAAGTGTGTATTGCAAATTACCAGTTGTTTTGTCTCCAGCTGGAAACTCCATGAAGCTGCTTTCTTGTACCCCTGTTTGTTGGTCTCCGATAGGAGTCCAAGATGGCAGATCCGTGCTGCTTTAGCTGATAGGAGACCTCTGCATGAATCTCTCCTCACTCTCCATGCTCTGTCAGTTTTCTCACTCCAGTTGGTGCTTGACTGAGTTCTTTCTCTCTTCATTTGATGTTTTAGGGTTTCAGGATTGCTGTTTTCTCTGTTTGACATAGTTTTTCAGATCTTTGCTGTGGAGGGATGGCATGGTGCTTCTGCCTAGTGTGCCATTTTGCCAGAAGTCCTATGTTGCTCATTTTCATGTAATTTTAGTTCTTCTCAATTTTTAGAAGGAACTTGGTTCAAATAGCTTCCTGTCTTCACAAAGATTCCATTTCTGTTGTTTTTTGTAGTATTAAAAATATGTCATATTGTCTTCTGAGTTTTCCTTTTTTTATTCCCTTTGTGCACTTTTCTTTGGACCTTCTCTTTCCTTTGCCTGTAATATCCCAATCCTGCTTTGTTTTCATTTTGCTTTCAGAAGTTTCTCCTTAGTGTGTAGCCCTGTCCTGAAAGGGAGGCTTGCCAATTCATTTTCCAAAAGTTACCAGCGGCTAGACTACTCCAGGATTCCTGATGGCATAGTGGTTAAGAGTTCGGCTGCTAACTGAAAGGTCAGCAGTTCAAATCCACCAGCTGCTCCTTGGATACCATATAGGGTCACTATGAGTTGGAACCAACTTGATGACACTTAATAACAACAACTTAACAAGACTACTCCAAACTTTTTAGGCCTTCTCATCAACTCTTTGCACTTACACACTATTAAACTGTGCAAAACCCTTTCTAGATGCAGTTGCTATCCTCAAATTGGACTGCCAAAGTTTAAGATGACTATTTTATGTTATTCTGTTAGGTATGCTTTCTTTCCAATAACATTTAAGTCTTGTGGATGTTGGTGGTTTGTCTCTATCTGATTATATTTCATGGTGCTACCCTGTTACCAATTTTTGTTATAATTATTTTGATTTTGTCCTGTAGTTGCTCTGTCTGTTTTTATGTAAGGACTAAGAAAGATCCATGATTAGTGCTGCTTCCATGATCTTCCAAGAATGCACTGTTTTCTCTTTATTAAAAATTATGGCCATTTTCAGGGTCAATGCATATTGGTCCAACTCATTCTTTTTAATAGTTGAATAACATTTAGCTTTAAAACACAACTTATTTAGGCATTTTCTTTTTTCATAACCTTTATCATATAGATTGCAAATAAGTTCTCCCAGTCTATCTTTAACTTTTGACAGAAAGTTTTAATTCACATACTCAAATCTGTTGATCATTTTCTTTATGACTTCTGAGCTTCATAATGTTCTTAAGAATTCCTCTGCCTTTCCCAAAGTTACACAAGTATTATTTAAAAAATTCTAATGTACTTAATCTTTTTAGCATTTAGATTTAAGTTCATGTGTGATTTATTTTTTGTGGTATCAAATAAGATATAATTTTATTTTTTTTCTGGATGGATAATCAATTTTGTTGATGCCGTTCACTGAACAAAGTGCATTTTATGCAATGTATTGTAAAACCATATTCATCATATATCAAGTGCCTATGTACTGGGGTAGGATAGTCTCTATATTCTCCTGTTTTACTATTCCTGTGCCAACCCACTCTTTTAATATTATACGAATTTGATGATAATGTATTATATTAGCAGAAAAAGCACCTATTAACTATTTTATTTACAATTTTCAGTTATTTATTGTCAATTTCTTATAATCGTCTTCATATGTGAACTTTAAAATCTAAATTTTACACTCCAAAAATTCCTTATTGAAATTCATTTGGAAAGTAATTAAATTTATATATTTATATGGCAAAGACTGCATTTTAATGATATTGGCTTTTAATGATAGCATACAGGAGTATGCTGTCACTCCAGTTATTCAGGACTCAATTTTGTATTTGTATATGTTTATATATATATATACAAACAGACTATACGTTTCTCTGTCTATGTCCACAGAATATTTTAAAAATTTAATCAGATACTTGGTCAAAATAAAACAATTTACCTTCCAAATAGCAGAAGTTTTGCAGAACATGTTCTCTGAATATAATCAAATAAAAATAGAAAACAGTAATAAAAATTTGTTTAGAATAATTCTGGTATACTGCTTGTGAGAATATAAATTGACTTAACAACTTTGAAAACAGCTTGGCAATTTAAGGCTGAACAGTGAACATACATATACCCTATAATGAAAAATTTCACAGCTAGATATAAGCCCTGTGTCCTATAGGGTCACTATGAGTCAGAAGTGACTCGACAACAACGGAGTTTGTTTTTTTTTTTTTTTTGTATAATCCCTGTGTACATATGTATATCAAAACACAATCCAAGAGTGTTCATAGTAGTACTATTTGTAATAGCTCCAAACTGGAAAGAAACCAAATATCTTTCATTAGTAGACTGAGTAAATAAATTCTGTTACATTCAAAAAATGGAATAATATACAGCAAGAGACAGAATAAACTATTGCCACGTGGAATGGCATACATGACTCTCATAAAGACAATAATGAATACAAGAAACAAGGTAAGAAAGAGTACATACTTTATGACATCATTTATAGAAAGTTAAAAAATAGACAAACCTAATCTATGGAAGTCAGTATAGTGGTGAACTTGGGAGAGAGAGAGATTGTTAAGGAGTATGAAGGAGGCTACTGGGATATTGATAAAGTTCTCTGTTGCTCACTTTGTGAAAAGTTATTAAGCTGTACCTTTATGACTTATGCATTTTTTGTATGTATGTTACACTCTAATAACAAGTTCACTTAAAATGTGTCCAGAATATGTTCTTATGTATTAAACAAATAAGCAAAAAGCCACTCCCTAGCACACACAACCAAATAAACACATACATCCACTGCAGTACATGAGTAAATTTTTTTTTCTTTCAGGTATAACAGAAGGTTTTTGTTGTTGTTCATCATTCTTTTTTACCTCATTTTTTTATCAAAAGAAGTTTTGGCAAATGGATCTGGAAGAATTACAGTGTTGAGGAAAGATGAATATTAATGCAGAGGAACAGAGTCTGGTCCCGTCTGCTTCTTTTCAAGTTATGAGGGTGACCCAGTGCCCTGTGAGCAGTAACCATAAAGGCAGAATTTCCAATGACTTTGCATTGTTTAAGGATTTAAACCTGAAATTCTTGCTCTAAATCATCTTATACCTTGCTTCTCAGTTTCTCCTTACTCTGAGTGGCTTCTGATCCCATGACTCTTCTCATGTTCAGAGCTCTTCATGCCTCTTGCACCTCTTATTTCCCTTCTTGACAGTGATTCATGCCCTCTGAGTTATGCCGCCCGTGGCTACCATGTGTAAATCCATCCCTGCCCCTCAGCACCTCATACGTTGGTGTAGCCCCCTCTACCACCCTCTCTCCCTTGTTCAGTGCTTCTAGATTATTCTTGGCCCTGAAAGAGGTTTCTGTACTAGGGTGCAGTATATTTTCTTATCTTTCTTTTTTTCTTAACTTCATTTTAAAATTCAGGCTCACAAAAAAGTTGCAAAAATAGTAGAAAGAATTCCTGTATATCCTTCTTCAAGACTCCACATATTAACATTTTATCACATTTGTTTTATTGTTCTCTGTCTCTCTGTGTGTATGTGTCTGCCTATCTGTCTATCTATCTAGCTACCTATCATCTATGTTATACGTATATACACACATGCACACATATGTAGATGTATGTACACATATACACATTTTTGAGCCATTTGAGAATAAATTGCACATGTAATACTCCTTTTCTCTTAAATACTTCAGTGTGTATTGCCTTAAAATGAGGACATTTTCTTGAATAACCACATTACAATTATCACAACTAAGAAATTAACCTTAACACAATTTTATTATTGCAGCTACAGATTTTTAAATTTCACCAGTGTTCCTTACTGTTTCAGGATCCAACCCAGAACCACATGTTGCATTTATTTGTCTTCTCTCTTTAGTTTTCTTTCATGTGTATAAGCTCCTTAGTCTTTATTTTCCTTTCATGTGATGCTACTTTTTGACGATATCAGAAGATGGAAGTAACAAGGAAAAAAACTGTAGGTGATATAAATGAAGGGGGATTAGAAAATTTTTTTTATTCAACACTGTTGTGTTTGTCTGATGAATTAATGCAGAGAAAATACAGGAATGGAAAGCAAGAATTAACATTTTGCAGCCACCAATACTAGATTTGGAGCCCTGGTGGCGCAGTGGTTAAGAGCTATGGCTGCTAACCAAAGGGTTGGCAGTTTGAATCCACCAGCCACTCCTTAGAAACCCTATGCAGCAGTTCTACTCTGTCCTATAGGGTCGCTATGAGTTGAAATCGACTCGATAGCAACAGGTTTGGTTTTATGCTAGATTCGTTTAATCTCTTCTAGATTAATCTTCAGATAAGAAAGTTTTCTATATTCTATCTTTATGCAAATGAGGACACTGAGAGTCAGAGAAGTTAAGCATTTGTAGAAGGTTGCATAGCTAGTAGTGGTGGGATTGGAATTCAAACCACATTAATAAGGCACCAAAAGCATTGCTCTTTGAAATATACCAGTACCAGTTGTCGTTGAGTTGACCCATGGTGACCCCATGTGTGTCAGAGTAGACTATACCCCATAGGGGTTTCAATGGATAATTTTTTTGGAAGGAGATGGCCAGGTCTTTCTTCTGAGGTTCCTCTGGGTGGATTCAAACCTCCAACCATTCAGTTAGCAGCTGAGTGCGTTGACCGTTTGCACCACTTAGGGACTTCTCTTTCAAATATCCATTTTAGTATTACTAAGATGGTACTGAACGAAACATCAAGTAATCTCATGAACTACATAAATGCTATACTGTCCTTATTTTTTTATTCTTGATCTTCAAAAAAAGCCAAAAACAGAAACCAGGAAAAACAGAAGAGGCTTTAACAAAACAACCATAAATTCAAACAGAACCTTTAAAAAGTCTCCATCAGGAGGTGGCCAGAGGCAATTTCATGATCATTTTTATCATCAGCATCTCCCAGGAGTGTGCATTTAATTTTATTGTTAAACTTGACTTTTAAGATTTGTAAAAAGCAGTATTTACAAAGTTGTTAACAGAGTCTCCCTTAAGGTAGAAGATATATGGATTTTATTATTCTGTGTTCTCAGGCACGTAGAAAGGGATATATCTTGGGAGTTAAATGTGAACTTAGGGACTCTAATTCCAATCCAGGAAAAGCCTGTCTACTTAACTAGAATACTTGTTCTTGTCCCAGTGGCATAGTAAATACTCTGTAGAGCTAAATTGCTTTATATAAGCTGAAACCAACAGTATGTGAGAACACTGTGCTGCAGATGGGATGTTTGGTGGCCTTTTGAACTTGTACGTAATAGCCAAGCATGAAATGTTTCCATGGTTCTTCTGTCTTCATTTGGAATCATAGAATCAGAAACAGACAACTGGAGGGGATTAAGAAATCATCTTGTCTAATGCTCTTGTTTCTAGAAAATTTTTTTCTATTAAAATAATTTTATTTTTTAAAAAAAAGTTAACATTAATTGATTCCTTATGATATACTGGGTATTGTGCTCGATATGTATCATTACTCAATTTTCACAACAGTCCTCTGAAGTAGGTATGAGTATTCATAATTTACAGATGGTAAAACTGAGGCCAGTAACTTGCACTAGGTCGCACCCCTAGTAAGTGATAGATTGAAGTCTGAAGTTGGAGCTAAACAAAAAGTTGTGTTCCTTTCATCACATTATTCTGATTTTCTGGATGTAATATTCCTATCCTCTCTAAGGAACTAGTTATTTATAAGTACTACTGTTCTTAAGCAAAATTGCAAAATAGGTGAAATCTGCTTTTGGTAGCTTCCTAGTCATCATCTTAGCTCCTTTACGATGTCTGACTAATATGGCTTGACCAGTGTCTTTGAAGATCTGTTTCCATTATCTACCACTCTCATTTTCTCAGATCCAAAGGTGTCACCTAAATAGTCATATAAATAAATCCTTGTAAATGTGAAAATGTGAAATAACTAGATGAGTATCTTTTGGAGAACATATGTACTTTTTTCCACCCTAAGACAGTGTTAGTATGGATGTCTAATTCATTGAGGTGTGATTACTTGAGGCCAATCCATAAATAGTTGTATAGGGGTAGGTCTGCTAATGAGAAAGAAAAAAAGCACATCTGTAAAGATGGATTATTAATGCTCAACTCTTCTATGTTATCTGTTTTGTAACTCCTGACAGGTTAACAAAATAGGTACAGGAAATGAAAGTGGTACATCATGGGATGTATGTGAAGCCCGAGTTCTGTAGAACCAAACAAATAGGTTATTATTATGAAATTAAGCATGGAGAAGTTTAAAAGAGCTTTGCTAAAAGGTTTTTATTATCTTTCAGAACTGAGATTTGTAAAGAATGTAGAATGTAGCAGAAATGTCAGAGTCTGAATAAAGAAATCATGATAGCTTCAACTGTATTTTTGCAATCAACTAGGAATCTCCAAACCCACAGCATTTCCTTGCGCAGAAGGGCTTCAAGAGGCTGAAGAGTTTTTTAATGTCCTTACTACATGAAAGGGATACATGGAAAAGTTTTTATTTTAGTCAAAATATCTGAAGATTATTGTGTGTCAAAGGAAAATCCACATCTGAGCTCCATGTGCTTAATACCTGCAGAAAAAGAAGAAGAAGAAAAAAAGAATGAAAGATTTGGCTAATTCATTAGAAACTTTTAGATTCAATTAGTCTACCCATGTAACATGGAAACTGATGAAATAAAATTGAAAATCGTTACTATCAAAGACATTTTATGGTTAGTATTTTCAAAGAAAAAATTATGTATACACATATAAATATACACATGCACACATTTTTTCTATTCTCTAGTACCAAATTAAGTGATAAAATATGACAAAGAGCAGGAGAGTTAACTAGCTCCAAGGCAGGGCAGTAGAGGTAAACTGCTGTTCTTGCAAAGAGAAAGCAAACTCCTTTTGATCCTCCTTATTTAAGGAATTGAGAAGAAAATTTTGTTAAATTTTTCAGGTTCTAAATGTATAATTGATGTAGATATATGTGGCGACTCACATTGGTTTTCTGACTCATGCTAAATGCTAGGAATGGTGTTGATCTGATCAACAAAGAGACTATATCAGCATAGTAATTGTCATTGGTGCTAATATCTGGTTAAGCTTACAGTAAGTTCACATTTATCTGCCAAGGTCCATCTGGTTTTGGTGGAGACCTAGAAGAATTGACAGATATATGATGGGCCACCACTGCATCTTCAAGTCTTTGGTGGTGGATATCTCTGCAGTTCCTTATGAGATGTGGTGTTTCTTCCGATTTACTTACTTGAATTGCTTCTGATTACTTCCGTGGCCAGAGGATGCCAATTTTAGGAACTTCCAAAAATAGTTCTTATTCCATGAGTCAGAAAACCAGTGTGAGTTACCACATATATCTACATCAATTATGCATTTAGAACCTGAAGAAATGACTACAGAATGGGTCCAAGGGCCTACTGAACCCAGTATCAGATGAACTTGGGCTATAACTGCATTGTTTACTTAGCTTCTATAAACCCTCACTCAAACTGGAGGACCGAGATGGTACTTTGGGTCTCCCGGTATCATTTACCATATCTAACGGTCCTCAGAAAGTCTGATACTACTAGTTCCCTAGTGGCCTTTACCCTGATAAATGGCTTCAATTTTTTTTAGGACAAGAAAGAGGGAATATTTACTATATATACCTGTGGTGACATTGCAAGGTCATTCTTCAAAGGGCTCTTGCCTCCGTTTCAAACCATGTTGATAGATACAGATACGGAAATTGATAGAAAGAGGTGATTTTCCATTGTAGTACCTGATATCAGCCTTCTGCTCACCAGGTCTCAATTTCTTTTTTTACACAAATCAAAGAAATTCTTTAGTAAGCTATTTTTCTATCTCAGCTCTACAGACATGATGATCTATTAGCCATCCCCAGAGATCCCTGTGGGTCAAGCACACTAAATACCACCTCTGGTCTTGATGCCCATTTTGGTTAATTACATCCACCTTGCCTCTGATGGTTAGGTGTTTCCAACAGGCTTCTGCCATTCTGGAGCTCAATTCTATGGCAGAGGAGAGTCATCACTGAGCATCTCAAAAATTCCTCTCTCTCCTAACAATACATTGATCTGTAGGCACACCTGAGAATACAGGTAGGTGGTAAATCCATTCTAACATTTTAATTTCTCTGAACCTTCTAATCCCTTTTTCAATACCATGACAAGGAAGTTCCAGCATGTACACCTTGTTTATTTTAGGCCATAATTGTGTCCGAGTTTCAAGGAGTTGTTCCAGAAATGATTTAGGGCCAACTCCAGATGTCCACTCTGTTAGGAGAGATTGTTCTCCATGGACCCGTGGATCTTGTGCATGTTGCTGGGTATGCAAAGAATTCAAGACCACTCTTTTCCAGGGTCATTTCTCAGAATTGTGTTTTCACTGAGAAACCTTGAACGATGAGGTAATGTCTCCCTCTGGGGAAAAGAGTGGGCTTGCTTACTTCTTGCTATAAAAACAGTGAATTTCCCAGCCATAGTGTTCCTCAGCAACAGTGCATCCACCTGGGACATATCACATCATGCCATGGGACTTGAGGGGCAAGGATAACAGACACAAACATGCTGATGCTCAGGTTGCTTGCTGTGCCATGATTAATAAACCCCTTTGTCTCTGACCCAAGAGTCTCATGTTTTTTTGCCAACATATTGGAATAGTAACAGGCTAATTTATTAGCTAACAAGTAGGGTAAAATCCAAGACTCAACACTATCCAGAACATTGACTACTGTCATGAGTGTCTCTATGTAAATGAATTTTTCCCAACCTAGCCTTATAGTTTGCCTTCTCCTGATCTAGCACCCTTGAGATTCACTCCCACACACATACCTGTGGTTCCTGATAGGAGATATTAGCCAGGCTTGCAATGCCTTTGGCATGTATGCTATTTCTTTCTGTAGTAGGTCTTACACTTCTCTATTCAAGTTATGCTGAGACCTGAGCCTGCTTATTACTTTGGAAGAAATAAGGAGTAGTGGGATGAGATCTTGAGGTAAACAAGCAGCACCTTGCAAGGCACTTTTTTTCAGGCGGGGTCACTGCTTAGTCTCCAGGAAACGTAAGGCTTTTCTTTTATGACAAGGGGGGATAGGCTGCTTCTGCCAGACAGGTGAGTTCAGGGAAATTTGGTGGCTGAAGATGTAGGATCGTCTACTTAAGTATCTTCATTTTTCCGGGTCTTAATCATTCTCTATTAGGGTTCTGACTCTAATATACTAGACCTGTTAAGTCAGCAGATTTAACCTGCCACCCTTATTAGTAAATCCTGGATCTGATTTTCAAGACAGTCTACTCCTGCATAAGCTGAATGCCCTCTATAAAGCTGCTATAGGAGTCCCCTTGCTTTCAGAGAGCCTTAAGTAGAAATTAGCTGCCCTGAGACCATGGTTTTCTTATTTACAAGAATGTCAACATTCCTCTAAGAAGTCATTCTTCACCATAACCCTTATAATTATCATCACTTTCATATTTTATAATATGCAGCAGCCACTGGAGCTCCCATCATTTTGTCTTCCATCTGCATAGCTTTCTAATTAGCGCAGATGATTGCTCTAGTAATCGCCATAGAATGTCAGTGGTTATCACCACCACACTTATCACCAGCAAAAAAAGTTGCTATTGTCTTCAAAATGGAGGCAATCCAATTCTAAAATCTCATACTACGAGTCAACCTTCTATGGCAATTCCTGGTACTAATTGTCTTAGCTTGGATTCTCTAGAAAACAAAGCCTGAGGTTTATTAAAGTTCTGGTTTTTGAAGGGTGCATGAGTGAGGGCAAGAGGAAAATGAGGCAGCGAAGGGAGAAAGCAAAAACAAAGTAGTGTACTACTGAGCTGACCACAGCCTTCATAAGATGGTTGTTCAGGCTTATGATATGTTTCTGAAGAGGGCATATGGAACTTCTGTCAATTGGAACAGTCAGTCATGGGCTGATGAGTCTTTCCCGACCTTTGCCTCTAATTGTTAAAAGGTTTCCCACTCCTTAGGTGTTAATTCCCTGAACTTCCAGGTTGTGTTACGTGGCTCCTCTGTTCATTCACAGAAGGAAGCCACATCTTCTGGTGGTCCAATTGTGTCCACCCTGGTCATTGGAGCTATAGAAGCTCCTACAAGTGGAAGGCACGATGGAGGCCCTGACTCCTAGGGAAGGCTGAGATTACAGATGGTTTTCGGAGATAAAAAATTGGAGCCATGTCTTCCCTTACAGACTTGGCCGCTCCAGTCCTAGTCTAGACACTACTTCTCCTAACCCAGGCCACCTATGAGTAATGGGATGGCCTGATGAAGTCTGAAGAAAGTCCGTGGCTACAGGCTACAGCTCTGAGAATAGACTCGTGAGAACATGGCTGAGAGAATCTGAAGAGGCATGGTCCAATACTTATGAATACATCTAAAAATTCAGTACTTAAGGAGATGTAAATTATTTCTGAATGTATCTCTTAATATAATTTTAGTAAAAATCCCACAGGAATTTTTGCAATACTTATAAAGTTGATCCTAGAATCTATATGGCATAAAAAGGGTATATAAGTAGCCAAAACTTTTGAAGAAGAATAGCAAGATAGGAGGAGAATTTTCCCTACCAGGTAGTAAAATGTTATAAAGCAATAATTATTTTAAACAATGTGGGATTGACTCAGGGATGGACAACAGATGAGAGAGCTCAGAAATAGACCTATCCGGTATAAGACAGAAGTGACATTACCAATCAATGGTGAATCAACAGAGAAATGATTCAATTAATGGGGCTGTAAAAATGGACTTACCTTAGCGAATAAAATAATCATATACTGTATTTTTATGCAAATAACACGTGCCGTCTACGTTTGTTTCCCAACCACACCTTCCTAAGCACTGCTATGCCAACTTTCTTTTACATGTTGCTGCAAAAAAAATTTGCACAGTCCACTAGGAAAATGCCTTGTGTTCGGAGGGCGTGATTGGCAAACAAATGTAGAAGGCTCATGTTATTTGCATAAAAATATGGTACCTACTTCACACCATAAAAACAATAAATTGCAGATGGACGTGTTTTAAATGTGAACAGAAAAACTATGAACATTTTATAAGAAAATATAAGATAATAACTTCATGACTTCAGTGTAGAAAAGACTTCTTAAGCAAGAAGGCAAAAATACAAGCAAAACGCACCAACTACAAGGGAAATATTGATAAGCTTAACAACACGGATGTTAAAAATGTATGTGATCAAAAAGGCAAGCCACAGATCCTGGGGAAGATATTTGCAATATTTTAACACATAATCAGTACCTAGAATATTCAGACTATCTACCAATAAATAAAAGAAAAAAATCTAGGATGATATAAAGAATATGAGCATTCAATTCACAAAAGCAGGGATGGAAATAGCAAATACTGATGAACTTTAAAGCCACAATTAATTAACATTTTACACCTATCAGACTTCCAAAACTCTAAATATCTTACAGTATGAAGTATTGCGGAGGGTGTGAAGTTTTATACATGGCTAATGGTAAAATTACTGGTAATATATAGTAAATTTGAATGTGCTTATAGCCTGTAATGCAGCAATTCCATTTCTAGTTATATGCCCTAGAAAAATGTAGCAAATAGACTTAAGAACACAAGTTAAAAAAAAAACCCATTGCAGTTGAGTTGACTCTGACTCATAGTGACCCTATAGGACAGAGTAGAACTGCCCAATAGTTTCCAAGGAACACCTGGTGGATTCGAACTACCGACCTTAATGATTAACAGCCATAGCTCTTAACCACTACGCCATCAGGGTTTCAAGAAGACAAGTATATGAATGCACATAGCAGCATTGTTTGAAACCGTGAAAACCTGAACACCACCCCCAATTTTTTATCAACAGGAGAATAGATGAATTGTGGTATATGTATAAACCAGTTGCTGTTGAGTTGATCCCAACTCATGATGACCCCATATGTGTCAGAGTAGAATGTGCCCCATAGATTTTTGATGACTAATTTTTCCAAAGTAGATCACCAGGACTTTCTCCCAGGGTGCCCCTGGGTGGACTTGAACCTCCAACCTTTAAGTTAGCAGACAAGTGAGGTGATTGTTTGTACCACCCAGGGACTCCAGTATATATATATATATACTTTAGAAGAATGTATCACAGTTAAAATGAATGAACTAGACTACATGTATCATCGAGGAGTTTTAGAAATATGTTAAGGAAAAAAAGCAAGTTGTTGAATGAATACAATACGGTCATGTGGAAAGCCACATCTCCATTCTTCTTGTTTCCAGAGAAAGGATTTTCCTTAAACTTTCCTGGCCTCTTGCCCCACTTCTTATTCAGCTGCAGTAGAGGTGGAGTGATTTTTCTGATCGGCAAGTTTAAGAAGAATAAAGTGGGAATGGTCAGCTCAGCATCTCTCTTTCTCAGTGGTACTACTGTGATTACTGTTCTTGCTTCCTGGAGGACCCTAACATTGGGAGGTTCACCTCTGCAATGCTGAGACCCAGTGAGGAAGTCTGCTAGTTCAGGTCTCACATCCAATTTAGTTTTTATCTGTAATTAAGGAGATTTTTTTTTGCCTCTATCTGCATCTCTGTTGTCTTATTTCTCAACTTGTTTAGAATCTGGCCAAAAATAAATAAATAAATAAAAATAAAGAGTACTTATTCTTTGGACCACTTCAAACACCCCAAGAGGTAATCTTTATAAAATCCTTAAAAACATGTTAAAATAACATACATCATTTGCAATTATACACGAGTGTGGTAAGAGCATAAAACAGAAACTCAAAGGATACACTGTAAAACAGAATTTACTTTCCAGAGGGAGAAACAGAAATGGGATTGGAGAAGACGGTGAACTTTCAAGTGTTTCTGCAACATTTTACTTTCTAAAAAAATAGGAGAAGTTCTCAAATATGGAAATATGTGACATTGTTAAATTTGGGTTGTGGTTATTCTTTGTACATTTTGTGTGTGATATTTTATAATTAAAAAAAAGTACTTATATAAATGCCACAAACATATATTAAAACATTATGTTTATAAGTTGAAATGGAATTTGGGATATAATGTAATTCTTTTTCACATTTGGTCAAGGATTCCACTCTCCAACTTATTTGCCTTCGGCACATTTGACTTCTTTTAGGAATGTACTGAGAGAGTAGGGGATTGTTTGTCTGAGAGTAGGATACTGTCCATGTTCCTTGAAGTCCTGCTTAATGTACCTCAAGAAACATATAAAGATCCTGAGAATATCCGGAGATAAACAATTAAAGAGAGGGGACTCTTAAGGCAAAATACAATGTTTTACATTTCAGCTCTTGTGGTGCAGTGGTTAAGAACTCAGCTGCTAACCAAAAGGTCGGCAGTTCGAATCTATCAGCTGCTCCTTGGAAGCCCTATGAGCATTTTTACTTTATCCTGTAAAGTTGCTATGAGTCAGAATTGACTCTACAGCAACGGGAAAAACAGGTCCTACCAAATACTAGATTGAAGAGGCACTTGTGAAATTTTTGAGGACTTAAAAGGAAACAAAACAAAATATATACATTTTTTAATGGCAGGCAATTTTTCTTTACAGACTTTGTAACACAAGGGTAAGTAAGGGTAAAAATAAATTTTTATCATTCCTAGGAGGGCAAACACTCCTTTCAACAAATCGCCCTTTCGTTCATTTGCCTGAAACAAAAAGCTCTTCTCAATGCCCAGTGGATTGACTCAACACATTTACCTTCTGAGGTTTGTTTCATCCTCTATCATAAGTGCAGACACAGAAAAATGATAACAATGTCCACAAGAGTAAACAAAAAGCATTGATTAATTAAATCACTGGTTCTTCTTCCTTTTTTTTTTTTTGCCATAAATAGTCAACACACTTCAAGTTAGGTGACAAATACTCAAATTCTTTGGAGTCTCAACTTTAGGCCAAATGATGCCAAACTGATTATGGGTTTCAAGCTCATAGGCAAAAAACCAAAACCAAAACCAAAACCAAACCCGTTGCAGTTGAGTTGAATCCGGCCCATAGCGACCCTATAGGACAGAGTAGAATTGCCCCCATAGGGTTTCCAAGGAGTGACTGGTGGATTTAAACTGTCCACCTTTTGGTTAGCAGCCGTATCACTTAACTACACTATTCTACAAACATAATGACTCAACCAACCAGTTCTAGAACACATACGCCAATATTTTTCCGAATGACTCTTCCTATTAACTAAGATTATAGGGCTTATATGGCTGAAAAAGTTTTTACTTTTGGGACATATTACTTACTTTTAGTATCTCTCAACTTTAAAAATATATTCAAATTTTAAGTTTTCCTTTGTCATTTCTTCTTGTACAGATCAGGTGATGCCAAGTAGTATTTACAAACATTGCTTTCTCTTTGTTCAAAGTTTCTCACATAGAAAATAGTAAATTATCTCAGAAAAAAAGGTCAGAGATATTTCATACCCACAAATTTGTTTCTCAAATATATGTTTAGTTTTTCTTTCATGCTATTTTGATTGGGTTGACATTGTTTAAATTATGATTGCTATAGTAGTGGTTAAGCTTTTGGCTGCTAATCGAATCCACTAGCCGCTCCCTGGAAACCCTATGCGGCAGTTCTACTCTGTCCTAGAGGGTCGCTATGAGTCTGACTTGACTTGACGGCAAGGGATTTTATAGCATGAAATGTTCATCAAAACAAATTGGATGCTGACAAAACATTGAAGACTACACGTTTAAATATTTTTTGTACAAAGCAGTGACTTACTTTCTCAATCAGATAATAGAGCTGTTTTATATTTATCTCCTTATTGGAATGGCTACTTTTTATTTTATTTTAAAAGTCTTTAATTTTTTTTCTATTTTTGCATATACTAACTTCAGAACATTTGTATAATTTTTAAAAAAGGAGAAAATAAAGTTACCCATAATTTGATTTTCTAGAATGTTGAAATCATTTTAATATGCTTTTCTTCAGTCTTTTAAAAACTCCATATATGTAAGTATATAATATATATACATATATATGTAAATATATATGTATAAATAAAACAAAAGAAATATAAATAGATCTATTTGTCATAGTTTATTTTATTTAACACAAAAAACATGAGATTATACATTTTTTGTGAGAGACTTTTTTTCACTTAACTATGCTATAATAATGATACAGGTTTCTATTTCATTAAATATTCTTACACTTATAATTGATATACCATCCTCTATTATACTGGAGCCTTACTAATTTATTTAGTCTTTCTCTTATTGGTGGACAGATAAATTGATTCTAATTTTTCATAAACAGATATTTTTATAGTATTGAGACAACTAGTGTACATTTTATATTCTCTGAAAATATTTCTTAAATAAATATCGTAATTGATAGCAGTATTTTTTTCCCCAGGGTTTTATCTTAGTTATTCTACAGTCTTAGGCGATGACTTATTTGGGGGTTGGAGGAAACCAGTATTGCAAATTGAGAATTATATGTAGAATTGCTTTGCCTTTGGTTGCTTTCGAGCATTTCCTTCTATTGTTACAGAAGCCTTCCCTTTGACTAAGGCACCTTAGAAAAGTTGAATAACGTCTTTTAACAGGAGATCTTGTTGGGATCCTATGAGTAGAATAGCATGACTATAATAGTAGTCAGACAGAAAATGCCTTCCTCACTAACTTGTCATAATATTTAAAAGTCCTATAAACAGATACATGCCTTTAAATTAAGTTACTGTTTAGAAAAATGTTGTGATTGTAATGCAGGTATCTTAACTGGAGGAACAAATGATCAACAACATGGATTATTTTGTGAACTTAGCTTTTAGTTCTAGACAAGAGTGCTAAGGGAATGACACATGGAGAGAGAAAAGTAAGTGTTTTAACATTTAAAATTAGTATTGAGCAAGCATTCAAGGAAATGGCAATAGGTACATTGTCACATTTTCTTCTTCATCCAATTGTAATCTAGCCACATCTTCTGTTAAACAGCTACTGAGGCCTATATGCTTCTGTGTTCAAGTGAGGCCTCCAGTTCTGTGGGAGCATTAGCAGAGAAAACTGGTGAGGGGCATCATCCTCAGTGAGCTCCGTGAGTGCTTGGAGATCTGAATGGGGACACTGAAATTGTAAAGTGAGCTATCTTGGAAAATAGCTTGATATACAGAACATTATGAAGCAAGATTATGGGGAGAGGGTAGTATTAGCTGTATATCATGAATATGACTGGTCTCCATGGCCTCCAAAGGAGAAGTGACTAAGTCATTCAGTCTTGAAGTTAGGAGAGTATGAGGGAGGCTTCATATTTTTCAGTAGGAGTTTCGAGGCCATGGTATGGGGCACTGCTTAACTGCCAGTCATTTTGGGAATGCTGCTTCTCAGAGTAACCCAACAACAATGGGCCCCAGTGAACAGTCAAAAGCAAAAACAAAACAAAAAAGATCCAAAGCATACAAAATACTACTACTACTACTACTAATGACTTAGTGAGCAAAAATACATGAAAAATAGACCACATGCCCAGTGAATCAGAGCTACTGAATAACAGATGACAACATGAGCAAATAAAATAATAATCACACTTGAAGAAATTAAAATTGAGCTACACACACACACACACACACGCACACACACACACAAAACCTAACTGCAGTTCATTAGCTAAAAACATGAATTTCCAATGAGATAAATCAGTGGAGAGAATATCTGCTGCCAGTCATAATGTAGTAACTGGGACTTGCCTTCCTCACCCACAGTAAACAACCAGAGAACTGAAAAAAAAAAAATACTTGAAACGACAGTTTTCTGAAAGTGGAAAATGGCCAGCATAGGACAGTGACCCCTAATAGAAGGCAAACAAAAGAGCTGAGTCCTACAATCAGGTTTTCTACCTGCAGACATTTTTCAGACTGCAGCAAAGGTAGGGATTCCAAGCAGAACACAGAAGTTTTGCCAAGCTGAGGAGGTATCAGAATTTGGGGGAGTCAAGACAGTTAGAATTTTGAAGCAGAGCACCAGAGAAGAGTGAACTATTCAGAAAAGAGCTCCATAAATTTACATAGGCGTCCCCTTGAATCTGTTGCTGAATAATAAACTGGGCATGAGTAGGGTAAAACTCCACAAGGCTGGGGGTAAAAATGCAAGGAAATGATGCTGAGCAATTCTCAGAGCTCACATTGATTTGGAAGACATTTGTGTTCTGACTAATCAGAGTGAGGTGGCTGGGAATTTCCCAGCGAAACTACAGAAGAGACATGTCTTAGTGTTAGTATGAACAAAACTACAGCATAAAGCCTACACTAGATCCATCCAAAAAAAATAAAAAACCAAACCCATTGCGACTGAGTCGATTCCAACTCATAGCGACCCTACCCATCCCAAAAAAGTTTAAAAACAAAACTCAAAAATATTGTGTGCATACTGGAACAAAGTCCAGCACTCATTAAGGAAATAAAACAGAATCCACTATTTCACAATATCCAGCATCAATAAAAACTACTGGACATAGAAAATCAGAAAAATATTACTCATTACAAGCAAAAATTTGACCAATAGGAAAAGATGCAGAAATGACATGGATGATGGAAATATTATACAGGCTTTAAAACAGCTACTATAAATATGTTTAAGAACTTAAAATGAAAACATGAATATAATGAGAAGAGAAATTGAAGATATAAAATAGAACAAATGACACTTCTAGAACTGAAAATTACAATGTATGAAATAAAAACTTCACAGGATGGGATCAATAGTGGATTAGACTAGAAGAAAAGATCAGTGAACTGGTAGATATGACAATATTAACAATTCAGACTAAAGCAGATAGAGAAAAAAAGATTGTGAAAAAATAATGAACACAGCATAAACCAGTTAAATAGAAAATGAGCAAACATTAAAGAAAATAAATGAAATAAACAGCTTGGTCTTTGAGGGATCAGTAAAACTGATAAACTCTAGCTGGACTAATAAGTGAAAAAGAGAGAAGACACAAATTATCAATATTTAGAATGAAAGAGGAGAGATTACTACAGATTCTACAGACATTAAAAACATGACAGAGGATTATTATGATCAACTTTAGACTAACTCAAGTTGAAACAAAATTGAAAACCTAAATATTCCTATATCTATTAAATAAATTGAATTCATTCTGTATTTGAATTTGTTCTTTAATTGAATTAACTCATTACCCCAAAGGAAAACTCAAGGAATGAGTGGTTTCACTGGTAATTCAATGAAATATCTAAGGAAGAAATAATACCAATGCTATACAGATTCTTTCAGAAAATAGAGAAGAAGGAACATTTCTCAACTAATTTTATGAGACATTTCCCTGATACCAAAAGTAGATGAGGCATTACAAGAAGAGAAAGCTATAGGCCAGTATCCCTCATGAACACAGATGCAAATATCATTAACAAAATATTAGCAAATATAACCATCAATATATAAAAAGGATGATACATCATTATCAAATATTTTTATTCCTGGAAATGCAAAATTGCTTTAAAATTTGAAGGTCAATCAGTGTATTTTCCAATACTAACAGAGTAAAAAAGAAAAGCCATATAATCATAGCAAGATATGAAAAAAAAATCAACAATGTTCAACACCCACTCCCAGAAACAGAGGGAACTTCTTCAACCTGATGAAGGGCATCTATAAATCAGAAGATAATATGAAGGAGAAGAGGGCCACTGTTCAGATGAAATTGAAGACATGGAAGACCAATTGGATGAAATATTACAAAGCACAGAGCAAAAATATGAAGAATTGGAAACCACATGGGAAAGGATTGAGAACTTATGTAATGTTTTCAGAATAACTAACATGAAAAACAGACATTTTAGGAGGACATGCAACAAATGGAGAGAAGCAATAACTAAATAAATCATAGAATATTTTTTTCCCTAAGCTGAAGAAAGACTTGAATGCAGATTTTATCAGCTTGCTGGTTTTCATGCAGTATTGAGGGGAAAAGATACACATATATGCACATCCTCATAAAATTCTTGAAACCTAAATATAAAGATATTAGGTTAAAAATTTTAAAACAAAAAATAAATTTTCTTTATAAGAAAAATATTTAGACTATCTTCAATTGTCTATTTTGCCACACTGGAAGGCAGATGACAGTACAATAATATCAATAGATTATGGAAAGAAAATTGCTATAACCATGAATCCTCTATGTAGCTTAGATATTATTCACCTGTTAAGAAGGAAGAAACATATTTGAAGATGTCCAATAATTTGTAGAGCTTTTCACATATATACCTTATATGAGGGCTCTGAACAAACACCAAAAAACAGAAGAGGGCATTGAGGTAGGGAGAGATGAAGAGGAAAGGAAATTGCAGTGGGCAATTAACCTTATTTTGTAAGTATATGTATATGTGTATATATATATATATATAGCTATCTAGGTGGATAATGATATACTAGCTGGGCTTCTGCATGGTAAATTTAAATAGTAATCTAGAGGTAAAAATACTCAATTATCTTAGCAAGACTAGACAGTGGGGACAGAGGTCTCAGTTTAACAGAGTGAAAGAGAAGTATAGGGGAAATTCAATTGACAAGAAATGACTGTTATTGTATTTTCTAAGAATATTAGAGAAATATACACCTGACAATGGGTACAGGGAAAGGAAAGTTAAATTTTAATGGGATAGAATAGTTTGGTAGAATTTCTAAGTTAACAAGAAAAGAATAGCAAGTAATGAAAAGAAAAAATGATAAGGAAATAAATAAGTAAAATAAATAGTAAAAATAATATAATATATAACAATAGTATATTAAATGTGAAGAAACTGAATTTGTTTATTATAGGCTACATTACATACCAATTGATCAAGGAAGATTGGCAATTGGATAAAAAGATATTAAAGTTTTTATGAAAAAATAAATATGTAAGGATTTTCAGGAAATAGACAAATAAGTAGTGAGATGCACCATGCTGTCCCTCTGCAGAAAGACCCGAAAAGCAAAGTAAAACACATACAAATGTCAATCTTGGAATCCTAAGAGATAATGAACTAGACCAAGCACCAAATGGAAGCAGAAACTGATGGAAAACAGAGAACCAGAGAGATATGAAGTGGAGGTCCCCTGCCAACTAACACAGCACAGCATCACTATTTTGGAACACAGCCAATAATGACCCCAGAGAAGAAGTACAGAAAGGCAACTTTAGGGAGCTCGCAACAGGAGACAGAGCATCCAGTAACCAGAGAAGCACACTTTCCCACCCCTCACACTTCTGCTCCGTACACCACCCCGCCTTCCCACCGGCACCTGCTGCACCTCTGCGGTTAGAGCATCTCCGATGCTTAGGTCCGCTGCCTCACTGGGTCCATAGTGCCCCTCACATCCCACCACTTGACCAGCTGCTGAATGTTGGGAAGTGAGACTGTACCACGCTCTGTCCAACACCCCCGTCTGTCTGGTGAGAAGCTATGAATGCTCTCACACAACTAGAAAAACATTAGGAAGCAGACAGTGCCCACCCAGTCCACCTTCAGTCACCTCACCAAATCAGTATACAGCAAAGTGGGCTTTCCCTACCCACTGCAGCCTTGCTCACCCAAGCAAGGTGGTGAGAGTTATCCTGCTCACAGATGAGCAAGCAGCAAAGATGCCAGGCCCGCCTTCCTGCCATATCAAAACAAAACAAAAATTCAATCAATAAATAAAGAAAATAATACCTTAATGTATCAAAGACAGCAGAAAATATCAAAACATAAAAAATTAGGAAAGATGGCTCTAGCAATACACTAAAATAAAGAATCAGATAACCTTGTGGTAGAAGAAAAGGCAGTGGAACTAACTGATATGGAATTCAAAAGACTAATATTTAGGGCTCTCCAAGAGATTAGGAAAGAGGTCAAGGAAAATATAGACAAAAACCAAGGAAAAAATAGACAAAATCATAGGAAATACAGGGAAAGCAATAGAAGAATTCAGGAAAATAATATAAGAACATCAAATCAAACATCAAAAATCAAAATAAATAATTAGAGAGCATACAAAAACAGCAAATAGAAATTCAAAAGATAAAATTTCAGAAATGGACAACTCAATAGAAGGTTTAGGAGCAAATTTGAAACAATGGAAGACAGAATCAGCAAGACTGAAGACAAATCCATGGACGCCACTTTGAGGAAAAATCAGAGAAAACAATGAAGAAAAATGAAGAAAACCTAGTAATTATGTAAGACAAAATTAAAAGCAAAAATTTGCACGTGATCATAGTTCCAGAACAAGGGGAGAAAATGTAACACACAGAGAAGATTGTTGAAGGTTGCTGGCAGAACCCCATATAAGACAGACCCCCAAAAAAGTCACCAAGACATATCATAATTACACCGGCCAAAACTGAAGACAAGGAAAAAATCCTGAGAGCAGCTTGAGAAAGATGAAAAGTCATTTCAAAAGGGGAAATAATAAGACTAAGTTCTGATTACTCAGCAGAAACCATGCAGGCAAGAAGGCAATAGAATGACATATATAAAACCTTGAAAGAAATAACTGTTAACCAAGAATAATATACCCTGAAAAACTCTCTCTCTAATATGATGGTGAAATTAGAACACTTCCAGATAAACAGAAATTAAGAGAATCTGCAAAAACCAAACAGAATTACAAGAAATATTAAAGGAAGTCCTTCAGTTAGAAAGCCAACAACATCAGAAAACAACCAGATTCCAACCTAGGTAAAGAACTCTCAATAATAAAACAAAGCTAAAAGACTTAAAATAGGGAAACAGAGATGTCAATCTATAAATGATGACAACATAAAAACAATAAAAAGGGGAAAAAATGGTGTAGGTATAGAACTTTCAAATGGAGAGGAGGTCAAGGCAATATCAGGTAATGAAAGACTGGTTCAAACTTAGGAAGAAAAGAGTAAATTTTGAGGTAACCATAAAAAAAGTTAACAAACCTAATCATTAGAATAAAAAAGAAGAAAAACATAAAACTCAGTAAACACAAAATCTATAATAATGAAAGACAGAAAAATCCACAAACAAAAGGAACTCAGCATAAGAAAGTAAGGGGAACAAAGAAAATGTCAGAACCACATAAAAAAGCACAACAATATGACAGCAATAAACTTATACCTATTGATAATCACACTGAATGTTAATGGATTAAATGCACCCGTAAAGAGACAGAGAGTGGCAGAATGGATTAAAAAAACCAAGACCCATCAATATGCTGTCTACAAGAGATACACCTTAGACACAAAGACATAAATATATTAAACATCAAAGGATGGAAGAAAATATATCATGCAAACAGTAACCAAAAAAGAGCAAGAGTGGAAATATTAATCTAAGATAAAATAGACCTTAAGGCACAATCAACCATAAAACACAAGGAAGGATGCTATATAATGATTAAAGGGGCAATCCACCGAGAAGACATAATTTTAATAAATATCTACATACCCAATGACAGGGCTCCAAAATAGATAAAGCAAAGCCTAACAGCACTGAAAAAAGAAATAGACAGTTCTATAATAATAGTAGGAGACTTCAACACACCACTCTAGGTAAAGGACAGAACACCTAGAAAGAAACTCAACAAAGATATGGAAGATCTATAGGCCAAAATCAACCAACTTGACTTCACAGACATATATAGAACACTCTAACCAACAGCAGAAAAGTATACGTTCTTTTCCAATGCACATGGAGAATTCTCCAGAATAGACTACATTTTTGGCCACAAAGCAACTCTCAATAAAATCCAAAACATCAAAATAATACAAAGCATTCTCTCTGATCATGATGCCATAAAAGTAGAAATCAATAATAGGAACCGCAAGGAAAAAAAATCAAATACATGGAAACTGAATAACATCTTGCTTAAAAACAGCTGAGTAACAGAAGACATCGAAGAGAGAATAAAAAATTCCTAGAATCAAATGAGGATGAAAATTCACCATACCAAAACCTTTGGAACACAGCAAAAGCAGTGCTCAGAGATCAATTTATAGCAATAGACCCCATCAAAAAAGAAGAATGGGCAAAAATCAAAACATTAGTGCTACAACTTGAATAAATAGAAAGAGAGCAGCAAAAGAAGCCCACAGGCACAAGAAGAAAGCAAATAATAAAGATTAAAAAAGAAATAAATGAAATAGAGAACATAAAAACAATAGAAAGACTCAACAAGACCAAAAGTTGGTTCTTTGAAAAGATCAACAAAATCAACAAACCACTGGCCAAACTGACAAAAGAGAACCAGGTGAGGAAGCAAATAACCTAAATAAGAAATGAGATGGTGGACATTACAATAGACCCAACTGAAATAAAAAGGATCATAACAGAATAGTGTGAAAAATTGTTCTCCAACATATATGAGATTCTAGAGGAAATGGACAAACTTCAAGAACACACTACCTACCTAAACTAACAGAAACTACGACAGAAAATCTGAACAGACTCATAACAGGAAAAGAGATTGAAGAGGTAATAAAAAAACTCCCTGACAAAAAAAAAGAGTCCTAGCCCAGATGGCTTCACTGGAGAATTCTACCAAATATTCAGAGAAGAGCTCACACCAGTACTACTCAAAAATATTTCAGAGCGTAAGAAAGGAAGGCATACTCCTGAATTCATTCTATGAAGCCAGCATAACCCTGATACCAAAGCCAGGCAGAGACACCACAAAAAAAAAAAAAAAAAAAAAAAAAGAAAATTACAGACCAATACCTCTCATGAATATAGATACAAAAATTCTAGCCAACAGAATTTAGCATCATATCAAAAATATAATACATTACAATCAAGTGGGATTCATACCAGGTATGAAAGAATAGTTCGACATTAGAAAATCAATCCATGTAATCCACCATAGAAATAGAACAAAAGAAAAGAATCACATGATCATGTCAATCGATGCAGAAAAGGCATTTGATAAAGTCCAACACCCATTCGTGGTAAAAACTCTCAATAAAACAGGAATAAAAGGAAAATTCCTCAACATAATAAAGGGCATTTACACAAAATCAATAGCCAACACCATTCTCAATGTAGAGAAGTTGAAAAGCATTTCCCCTGAGAACGGGAACAAGAAAAAGATGCCTTTTATCATCAGTCTTATTTAATGTTGTGCTCAAAGTCCTAGCTAGAATAATAAGGCAAGAAAATGAAATAAAGCGCATCCAAATAGAAAAGAAAGAACTAAAACTATCCCTATTTGCAGATGATATGACCCCATACATAAAGAATCCCAAGGATTCCACAAGAAAACAATTGGAACTAATAGAAAGATTCAGCAGAGTAGCCGGATACAAGATCAACATACAAAAATCATTTGATTCCTCTACACCAACAAGAACTTGAAAAGAAAATCAGGAAAACAATATCATTTATAATAGCACCTAAAAAGATAAAATTCTTAGGAATTAATTGAATCACAGACTAAAAAGACCTATACAAAGAAAACTAAAAAAACGCTATTGCAAGAAATTAAAGAGACCTAGATAAATGGAAAAACATATCATACTACTGGATACGAATACTTAGTATTATGAAAATGTCAGTTCCACCCAAAGGGATCCATAGCTATAATGCAATCCCTATCCAAATACCAGCAATATTCTTTAACTAGATGGAAAAACTAATCACCAGCTTTATATGGAAAGGAAAGAGGTCCTGGATAAGCAAAGCATAACTGAAGATAAAGAACAAAGTTGGAGGCCTAACACTACCTGATCTCAAAACCTACTATACAGCCATGGTAATCAAAACAGCCTAGTACTGGTACGATGACAGACATGTAGACCAATGGAACAGAATCAAGAACCCAGATGTAAATTCATCCATCCATAGCCAGCTGATGTTTGACAAAGGACCAAAGCCCATTAAATGGGGGAAAAGACAGTCTTTTTAAAAAATGGTGCCAGTAAAACTGTATGTCCATCTGTAAAAAATGAAACAGGACCCATACTTCACATCATACACAAAAACTAACTCAAAATGGATCATGGATGAAAAAATAGGGACAATACTAGGACCCCTAATACATGGCATGAATAGAATACAAACCATAGCTAACAATGCACAAACGCTAGAAGATAAACTAGTAAACTGGGAGCTCTTAAAAATTAAACACTTATGCTTATCAAAAAACTTCACCAAAGAGTTACAAAAGAACCTACAGACTGGGAAAGAAAACTTGGCTATGACATATCTGACAAAAGTCTACTCTCTAAAATCTGTAGACTACTTCAATACCTCAACAACAAGAAGACAAATAATCCAACAGAAAAATGGGCAAAGAATATGAACAGACACTTCACCAAAGGAGACATTCAGGTAGCTAACAGACACGTGAGGATATGCTCATGATCATTAGCCATTAAAGAAATGCAAATTAAAACTACAATGATATACCATCTCACCCTGACATTACTGGCACTGATCAAAAAAACAGAAAATAACAAATGTTGGAGATGTTGTGGGGAGATTGGAACTCTTGTGTACTGCTAGTGGGAACATAAAATGTTACAACCACTATGGAAGATGATATGGCACCTCCTTAACAAGCTAAAAATAGAAATACCATATGATCCAGCAATCCCACTTCTAGGAATATGAGAAATAAGAACCATTACGTAAATAGATACATGCACACCCATGTTCATTGTAGTATTATTCACAATAGCTAAAAGAAGGAAACAACCTGAGTACCCATCAACAGATGAATGGATAAACAAATTATGGTATACACACACAATGGAATACTACGCAATGATAAAGAACAATGATGAATCTGTGAAACATCTCACGACACAAATAACTCTGGAGTGCATTATGCTGAGTGAAATAAGTTAATCAATAAGGACAAATATTGTATGAGACCACTATTATAAAAACCCAAGAAATGGTTAGACACAGGAAAAAAAAAATTTGATGGTTATGAGAGAGGGGCGGGATGGGGAGTCAAAATCACTAAATAGGTATTAGACAAGTGTTAACCTTGGTGAAGTGAAAGACAACACACAATATAGAGGAAACCAGCATAACTTGACCTACGCAAAGTCATAGAAGCTTCCTAGACACATCTAAACACCTTGAGGGGCCAAGTTACTGGGGCTGAGGGCTGGGGAGCATGATCTCAAGGAACTCTTAAGTCAATTGACATAACACAATTGACATAAAGAAAAAGTTCTATATCCTACTTTGGTAAGTAGTGTCTAGGGTCTTAAAAGCTTGTGAGTGGCCATCTAAGATACACCTATTGGACCCATCCCGACTGGAGCAAAGGAGAATAAAGAAAACCAAAGACACAAGAAAAATATAAGTCCAAAGGACTAATGGACCATATGAACCACAGCCTCCACCAGCCTGAGCCCTGAACAAATAGATGGTACCCGCCTACCACCACCAATGACTCTGACAGGGATCACAGTAGAAGATCCGGAACAGAGTGGGAAAAAAATGTAGAACAAAATTCAAATTCACAAAAACAAAACAAAACAAAAAAACAGGTTTACTGGTCTGACAGAGACTGGAGTAACCCCGGAAACAATGGCCCCAGACACCTTGCTAACTCAGAGCCACTCCTGAAGTCCACCTTTCAGTCAAAGATTAGACAGGCCTATTAAACAGTCAATAACACACGTGAGGAACATGCTTCTTAGGTTAATCAAGTATATGAGACCAAATGGGCCACACTGCCCAAAAGTGAATATAAGAAGGCAGGGATGGACAGGAAAACTGGACAAATAGAGGGAACCTGGGGTGTAAAAGAAAAAAGGGACAGTGTTGACACATTGCAGATTGCAACCAGTGTCACAAAATAATATGTGTATACAGTTTTGAATGAGAAACTAATTTGCACTGTAAATTTTCACCTAAAGCACAATAAAATTAAAAACAAAACTTACAAACAAACAAAATCCCCCAAAACAAACAAACAAAAAAAAGCAGTGATGGAGAGTTGCTTTACAAAATATAAGAATATACTATACACGACTCAATCAAGTTAATATGGTATTGGTATATGAATAGACATATAGAACAGAAGTACAGATACAGATATGTTAAATTATATTTGAGGAATCAATAAATCACAAAGGTGATAGTTTAAATTGGTAGAAAATAGGTGGATTACTTAATAAGGACAAGGGTACAATGGCCTGTCATCTGGTGAAAAAAAAATCTTCAATTTATATAAAGCTAAATTCCAGATGGATTAAAGAATAAAAAGTAAACAATGACCCTAAGAGAAAATCTAGGCATGTAAAGAGGCAGAAAAGTGAGACTTAAAATTAAGAGAAGAAACAGGGAATATCCAAATCCACAAATGATTCAGATACTGGAGTCAGCAGATAATGACTTAAAAATCCTATTTCGAGTATATTAAAGAACGTTGATGAAGAAAATGAAAAGGTATAGAATTTCAACAGAGAATTGGAAATAAGGTATAAAGAGAATTAAATGGGACATTCTAGATCTGAAAAATACAGTATCTGAAATTAAGAACTCATTGGGTTGTGTTATGGATTGAATTGTGTCCCCCTAAAATATGTGTTGCAAATTCTAACCCTTATACTTGTGATTGTAAATCCCATTTGGTAATAGATTTTCATCGTTATGTCAATGAGGCCATATCAGTGTAAGGTGTGTCTTAAGCCAATCACTCCTGAGAAATAAAACGAGCAGACAGGCACAGAGAAGCAAACAGAGATGGGGGCAGATAGAGACCATACAACATGAAGATTGTCAAGGAACCAAGAAACAGAAACTGAAAAGAGACAAGAACTTTCCCCAGAGCCTACAGAAAGAGGAAGCCTTCCCCTAGAGCCAGTTCCCTGAATTTGGAATTTAGCCTCCTGAACAGTGAAAAAATAAATTTCTGTTTGTTAAAGCCATCCACTTGTGGTTTTCTGTTACAGCAGCACTAGATAACTAAGGTTAGGTTAACCACAGTCTAGGCACAGTAGATTCAGAGACAGGTCAAAACGAAATATAGAAAAAATAGTGAATGGAAAGAAACAGCTAGGTGGATGGGGGCAAGGCAAGGACAGAGGCCGTGAGGCACCTGGGAAGAAGCCAGGAAAGAGGGGCCTGTCATAGATTGAATTGTGTCCCCCCAAAATATCTGTCAACTTGGCTGGGTCATGATTCCCAGTATTGTATGATTGTCTTCAATTTTGTAATCTAATGTGATTTCCTTATGTGTTGTAAACTCTATCACTATGATGAGGTTATGTGTGATTTTCTTATGTGTTGTAAATTCTATCAGTATGATGACGTTATACTGATGAGGTTTACAAGATTAGATAGTGTCTTAATCCAATCTCTTTTGAGATATAAAAGAAAGAAACAAGTAGAGACACATGGGAACCTCATACCACCAAGAAAGCAGTGCCGGGAGCAGAGCGCATCCTTTGGACCTGAGGTTCCTGGGCTGAGAAGCTTCCAGACCAAGGAAAGACTGATGCATCGCAAGGACCTTTCTCCAGAGCCAACAGAGAGAGAAAGCCATCTCCTGGAGCTGATGCCCTGAATTTGGACTTGTAGCCTACTGGACAGTGAGAGCATAAACTTCTCTTTGTTAAAGCCATCTACCTGTGGCATTTCTGTTAGAGCAGCACTAGATGATTAACAGGGCCAAATCAACCACTGCCCCCCACCTTCACCAGCGCCTGGTATTGAGGCCCTTGGAGAGAGGCTGACAGGTGGCAAATGGCACATGCCGGGAGAGGGTGATTGGCCTTGGCTAGAGGGTGCCCCTGCCACGGGCTCCTTCTCCTAGGGTAAGAGGGTGGTGCAGACCAGCCCCTGGCTTGCTTTTCCAGGCTCTCTGAGACACTAGATCATACCCCGCTGGATCCTGGAGAGAGGGGGGCCGAGGAAGTGTGGTGGAGAAGAGGTATGCTGGAGGAAAAGAGGGGGAACTGGGCTGGGAGGGTTTGTTGGAGATCCGCCGTGCTGCCCGTTTCCCACCTTCAGGGACCTGTGGAAGGCCCTGAGGCCTGAGGTAGGGGCGATGCCATTCTCACTGCTTGGGGTGCATGCTGCCTTTTTATTGTCTTGCTGCCAGAACAAACGCTGAATGCTATTTCCTCTTTGGTTATGGAAAGCAAGTACTAATGTAGGTCTTTCATAAAAGTAAAGTGGCATAAAGTTAACTTTGAAGAAGTGGGGGATACCTGTACAATGAAATAATGTTCTTTTAAAGTGCTGAAAGAAAAACTAACAAGCAAGCAAAAAAAAAGAAAAAGAAAACAAACCCAAAACAAACAGTTAAAAAAAGCCTATCCACCAAGATTTCTACATTCAGTGAAAACACCCTTCATAAATGAAGGTGAAATACTGGGGAAACCAGCACAACTTGTACAAGGAAAGGTCATGGAAGGACCATAGACACATCCAAACTCCCTGAGGGACTGAATTGCTGGGTGGAGGGCTGTGGGGATTATGGTCTCGGGGAACATCTAGCTCAATTGACATGACACAGCTTGTAAAGACAATGCTGTACATTCTACCTTGGTGAGTAGCGTCTGGGTCTTAAAAGCCTGTGAGCAGCCATCTAATATACTCCACTGGTATCATCCCTTTGGGAGCAAGGGAGAATGAAGAGAACAGGATACAAGCTATCAAGGCCTCCACCAGACTGAGTCCAGTACAGCTAGATGGTGCCCGGCTACCACCACTGACTGCTCTGACCAGGATCACAACAGATGGTTCTGGACAGAGCTGGAGAAGGATGTAGAACAAAATTATAACTCACAAAAAAACAACAACAACAACAGCAAAAAAATAGATTTACTGGCCTAAAGGAGACTGGAGAAACCCCCTAGCGTATGGACCCCAGACACCCTTTTAGCTCAGTGGTAAAGTCACTTCCGAGGTTCACCGTTCAGCTGGGGAGTGGACAGCCCCATAAAATCAAATGGGACTAATGAGGCACAGCAGTCCAGGGACAAGGGCTAGAGGGCAGAAGGGGACAGGAAAGCTGGTGATAGGGAACCCAAGGTTGAGTAAAGATAGTGTTGATGTGTTGTGAGGTTGTTAAGCATTGTCATAGGGCAACATGTGTACTGTTTCATGAGAAACTATTTGTTCTGTAAACCTTCACCTGAAGTACAATTGAAAAAAAGGTAAAATATAAATATTCTCAGACAAAGAAAGGCTGAAGAAATTTGTTGCCAGTACACATTAGAAATAGTAAAAGAAGTCATTCAAGTTGATTAAAAGCAATTCCAGATGGAAGCAGAGAAGTACAAGGCAGAATGAAGAGCAGTGGAAAGGGTAAATGTATAATAAATATAAGAGAATATTGACTGTTTAAAAAAAAAAATTTAGTAGTGTCCTGTGGGATTTATAGCATATGTAGAGTTAAAATATATGGCATCAACAATAGCACAAGGATGGAGGGTAATGGATTTAAATTGCTTCAGTGTTTTTACACTAATTGAAAAATGCTAAAAGAATTCATTTAAATTAAGAATTAATTTAAATAAGTTCAGGATGACTATTTTAATCTCAGAATAAGCACAAAAAGAAAATAAATGTTATAACTATAAAGTTAGTAAAGTAGATAAAATGAAATTATGGAAGAGGATATAACATGAAACACTAACCAAAAGAAACTGAGGTGACTACATTAATATCAGTCAATGTAGACTTTAAGAAAAGGGGTATAGCCCATACTGAAAAAAAAAAAAGAAGGAAAAAGCATAACCCTAACTTTGCATCTATCTAATAATACAGTTTTAAGTTGAATTAATAAAAAAAAAGGCAGAACTAAAACAAGAAATACACATATCCACACTCAGAATTAGAGATAAGACAAGCAGACAAAAAAATCAATGAAGATATATAAAATTTGAATAGCATGATCAACCAACTTGACCTAAGTGTCAGAAAAAATACATACACTCTTCAAGTGGCCGTGGAACACTGACCAAAAGAGAGCATTTTCTGAGCTATAAGAGTCTCAAGAAATTTTGAAGAACTAAAACAATGCAGATTGTATTCTCTGACCATATTGTAAGTAAGCTAGAAATCAATAACTGAAAAACAGCTAGAAAATCTCTAAATATTTGGAAATTAAGCAGTACATTTCAAAATAGCTCACTGCATTAAATAGAAAACCCCATGGGAAACTGTAAAATATTCTGAACTGAATAATAATGAAAATGTGACATATCAAATCTTGTAGGATACAGCTAAAGCATTGCTTACAGAGAAAATTTTAGCTTTAAATGCATATATTACAAATGAAGAAAGATTGAAAATCTATAATCAAAGCTCTTATTTCAAGAGGCTAGAAAAAAGGATTTCAAATTAAATACAAAGAAAACATAAGAAAGGATTATATAACTGCAAAAATAAATGGGAAGTAGAAAGCAGATGTACAGTCAAGAAAACTGACACACTCCAAAGTTGCTTCTTCAAACACCTAGCAAGACTTATCAAGAAATAAAAGAGAAAGAAAGCAAAAATTACTATGAGGAATGAAAAGTTTATATCACCATACATCCTATAGGAATTAAAAATATAAAAAATCATATTATGAAAAACTCTATGGCAATAAATTTAACATCTTATATTAAATTAAATTATATTAAATGCTACTTGCCAAAACTGACACAAGAATTAATTGAAAAATATATAGTTCTTATCTGTTAAAAAACTGAATCCTCAAAAGAAAAACTTCCCACAAAGAAAATCCTAGAAACTGATGGTGTTGCTGGTGAATTCTTCCAAACTTTTAAGGAAGAAAATATATCAAACTGTCTCAGAAACTAGAGAAAAAGGGAACACTCCTTGTTCTGTGAGATTATCATAATCCTGACACCAAAACCTAAAAAGGACATTGCAAGAAGGGAAAATTAGAGACTTATTTCTCTCATAAAAATAGAAGTGAATTCTTAAACATGTGATTAGCAAATCAAATCCAGTAATAAGTGAAAAGGATAAAACATCATAAGCAAGTGAGGCTAATGCAAGGAATGCAAGGTAGGTTTAACATGAAAAAAATCAATCACTAAAAAAAAACCAATGTACTTCATCACAGTAACAAAAATAAATGAGAAAAACACATGATCATCCTCAATAGATGCAGAAAAAGCATTTGATAAAATTCACACACATCAATGATAAAAACTCTCAGGAAACTGAGAAGACAAGGGAACTTTCTTAACTTGATAAAGAGCATATATGAAAAACGTATAGCTAATATCTTGTTTCCCCATCCCTGAGTTTGGAGAGAAGACAAGGATATCCATTATCACCATTTCTACTCAACATTATTCTGGAAGCCATATTTAGGGCAAAAAAGAAAGAGAAAGAAATCCAATGTGTAAAGACTAGAAAGAAAGAAGCAAAACTGTCATTTTTGCAGATTACATGGTTATGTATGTAGAAAATCTAAATGAATTCACAAATAGATTTACTATGTAAATTTAGCAAAATTTAGATGAAAAGTCAATGTAAAATTTAATTGTATTTATATTTCTGGCAACAAAAAATTGAAAAAAAATTTACAACAACACCAAAAAATCATAATGATTCCTAAGAATAAGTTAATGATATGAAACATTTCCAATGGTTCTACATGGAGAACTACAAAACATTGCTAAGAGAAATTAAGGAAAATTTGAATAAATGGAGTTATTCACATTTGCATGTATTGGAGGACTCAATGTCTTTAAGATGTCATTTGTCTCCAGATTAGATTCAAAGTAATCCCTGTCAAAATCCCAGCAGTGTGTGTATGTGTTTTTTATGTTATATTTAATAGTCAAGGCAATTTTGAAGAAAACAAACAAAGGCTGAAGATGTGTATACTACCAGATTCTGTTCTTATAAAACCCAGATGTCAAGACCTACTAAAAAATGACAGTAATTAAGACAGTGTAATATAGGCCCAAGGATGAAAATCTATCCGTTTGAACAGAATAGGAATGCAGAAACAATTCCACCAAAATATGGCTACCTGACTTACTCTAAGGGTGCTGCCACCTTTCAGGGGAAAGGGATGGTTTTTTATCAATAAATTATACTGGAATAATTGGATATCTCTATGGCAAAAATAAACTTTGACCTCTTACAGAATATTAATTTTCAAGATGGATCAAAGATCTAAAAATGAAAGGCAAATAAATAAATCTTCTAGAAGAAAGTAGGAGAATATCTTTATTACTTCAGGATATGCAAATTTTTATTAAATACAATACAAAAGCAATACTTATAAAATGAAAGATTGAAGAATTAAACTTCATTAAAATTAATAACTTTTGTGCTTCAAAAGATACCATTTGGGAAGACACAGGCTGTGAGAAGATAGAATACATACAGCTAACAAAGACTTGAATCCAGAATATATAAAGAACCTTACAAATCAACAAGAAAAAAACAAATACCCTGATAAAAAATCAACAAAAGATTTGAATAGGCATTTAGTAAAACTGACTTCATAATAGTTAATGAGGGCATGAAAAAATGCTCAACATGATTACTCACTGAAGAAATGCAAATTAAAATCAAATGAGATAGCATTTCACACCAGTCAGATTGGCTAAATTGAAAAGACTGATACTCAGAACCACATATGGGCTAGGATATAGAGCAACTGTAGTTCCCATACATTATGTACAGCGGAAGTGTAAATTGGTACAACCTGTCTGGAAGCTGTTTTGCATTGACTAAATATATGCCTACTCTGTGTTCCTGCAATTTTTGTCATATATTATACCCAGAAAGTTCGGTGGTTTGAACCCACCAGCCACTCTGTGGGAGAAAGATGTGGCAGTCTGCTTTTGTAAAGATTACAGCCTTGAAAACCCCATGAGGCAGTTCTGCTCTGTCCTATAGGGTTGCTGTGTGTTGGAATTGAAAGCAATGGGTTATATACCCAAAAGAAATGATTACATATGTTTACAAAAAGACACATGAAACAATATTTTAGTAGCTTTATTCATAATACCCTTAAATTGAAAAGAAACAAACTTTTAAATAAATGGTAGAATCGTGTAAAAATCAATGAAAAGATTGATTGAATCTCACTGACATAACCTTGACTGATAAAATTAGGCAATAGTTACTGTATCAAATGCTTGCATGAAGTTTAAGAACAGGCAGTTTAAATGTTAAAAAAAAGTAAACAGGAAATTCACGGAAAAACTAATCCAAATGGCTAACAAAGGAACATATGCCCAAATTCACAAATAAGGAAATGCGTGTTAAAGTAACAACGAAACATCCTTTTACACTTACGAAACTGCTAAAAAGTTAAAAAAGCAGGTGTTATGGGTTGAATTGTATCCCCCCAAAATATGTGTTTTAAATACTAACCCCTATACCTGTGGGAATAGGGTTTTATTTTTATGTTAATGAGGCCATAGAAGTGTAGGGTGTGCCTTAAGCCAATCACTTTTGACATATAAAAGGAGCAGCTAAGGCACAGAAACAAGCAAATATAAATGGGGGAAGACAGATGCCATATTACAATAGGAGCTGAGGACCAGAGCTGACAGAGAGAGCTTCTCCTAGCTGGTGCCATGAATTTGGATTTCTAGCCTTCAGAACTGTAAGAAAATAAATTCTGTTCATTAAAGCCATCTGCTTGTGGTATTTCTGTTGTAGCAGCACTAAGAAACTAAGACAGTGGGTAACACATTGCTGGTGAAAATGTGAATTATTGGAGTAGTTTGGAATGCCATCTGACAAGATCCATTAAAATTAAAAACACATAGTTTGGACAAAAGATATCACATCTGAAAATGTTTTTCATAGAAATAAAAGCTCTGCTACTTAATTATGTAAATAAAATTATATACATATTTAAAATACACGCACACACATAAACCAATCGCTGTCAAGTAATTCTGACTCATGGCAACCCCATGTGTGTCAGAAGAGAATTGTGCTTTAAAGGGTTTTCAATGGCAGATTTTTCAGAATAAATTGCCAGACCTTTCTTCTGAGACACCTCTGGGTACAGCTGAGCATGTTAACTGTTTGCACCAGCCAGGGATTATATCTATATATACACATATATTCTACAACCTAGAAAACCCTATGGGGCAGTTCTACTTTGTCACATGGGGTCGCTATGAGTTGAAATTGACTCGATGGCGTCTAACAACAACAATAGTATATATAATAATTTTGATAAAACAATGAGAAAAACTATTAATACATGTATATATGTATTAAATTATATGTCTGTAACTCTGTATGTGTTATACAAATATAGAGAAAATCAAGGAACTATATATATATGTGTGTATATATGTATATACAACTGTATATGTATACACACACACACACACACACAGAGTATTTTTATGCAAAGAACACATGCCTTCTGCATTTGTTTACCAACCACTCCCTCCCCCATTAGGTATTTTACAGTTAACATAGTGTGCTTACGAAAATACCTCAGGGGGAGGTAAATATAAATATATATATATTTACATTGGCAAACAAATGTAAAAAGTGTGCATTATTTGCATAAAAATGCGGTATATATAGTTGTTAGCTGCCATTGGGGTGGCTCCAACTCGTGGTGAACCCATGCACAACAGAAGAAAATGTTGCTGATCTTGCACCATTTTCACCATCTTTGGTATGCTGCAGTCCATTCTTGTGGCCATTGTGTTTTCTGAGTTCCTTCCAACCTAGGGGGCTCATCTCCCTGCACTGCACTGGGCAATGTTCTGTTGTGACCTATAGGGGGTTTTTTGGCTAATTTTTTAAAAAAATTTATTTATTTATTTATTTTTTTATTGTACATCAGGTGAAGGCTTACAGAACAAATAGTTTCTCATGAAACAGAAGTACACATGTTGTTTTATGACATTGGTTAACAACACCACAACATATCAACCCTCTAACTTCTCAACCTTCTTTTTTTTGGGTGAAAATACACATAGCCAAAGATACACCGTTTCAAAAATTTCTACATACACAGTTCAGTGAAATTGACTACGCTCTTCCAATTGTGCTGTTATTCTCACTTAAGATGAAGGCCTACAGAACAAAATAGTTTCTCATTTAACAGTTACTACAAATGTTGCCCTATGACAATGGTTAACAATCTCACAACACATCAACAATATCTTTACTCAACCTTGAGTTCCCTATCACCAGCTTCCTTGTCCCCTTCAGCCTTCTGGCCCTTGTCACTGGACTCCTGTGCCTCACTAATCCCATTTGGTTTTAGGGGGCTGTCCATTCCCTGGCTGAGTGGTGAACCTCGGAGGTAACTTCACCACTGCGCTAAAACGGTGTCTGGGGGCCATACTCTCGGGGTTTCTCCAGTCTCCTTCAGTCCAGTAAATCTGGTCTTTTTTTTGTGAGTTAGAATTATGCTCTACATCCTTCTCCAGCTCTGTCCAGAACCCTCTGTTGTGATCCTGGGCACCATCTAGCTGTACTGGACTCAGTCCGGTGGAGGCCTTGGTAGCTGTGGACAATTAGTCCTTCGGACTAATCTTTTCCTTGTATCCTGTTCTCTTCATTCTCCCTTGCTCCCGAAGGGATGAGACCAGTGGAGTAGCTTAGATGGCCGCTCACAGGCTTTTAAGACCCCAGACACTACTCACCAAGGTAGAATGTAGAGCATTGTCTTTACAAGCTGTGTCATGCCAATTGAGCTAGATGTTCCCTGAGACCATGGTCCCCACAGCCTTCCACCCAGCAATTCAGTCTCCCAGGGAGTTTGGATGTGTCTATGGGGTTTTCATGACCTTTCCTTGTACAAGTTGTGCTAGTTTCCCCTGTACTGTGTACTGTCTCACCCTTCACCCAAGATACCACTTATCTATTGTCTATTTAGTATTTCCCCCCTACCCCTCCCACCCCTGGCAACCAACAAAGATTGTTACATTTTGAGTGTGAACTTTTTCATGGGTTTTTACAATAGAGGTCTCATACAATATTTGTCCTTTTGTGATTGACTTATTTCACTCAGCATAATGTCCTCCAGTTTCATCCATGTTATGAGATGCTTCACAGATTCATTGTTGTTCTTTCTCGTTGCATAGTACTCCATTGTGTGTATGTACCATAGTTTGTTTATCCATTCATCTGTTGATAGGCATCTAGGTTGTTTCCATCATTTTGCTATTGTGAACGATGCTGCCATGAACATAGGTGTGCGTATGTCTATTCGAGTGACGACTCTTATTTCTCTAGGATATATTCCTAGGAGTGGGATTGCTGGGTCGAATGGTATGCCTATTTCTAGCTTTCTGAGGAAGCGCCATATCATTTTCCAAAATGGCTGTATCATTTTGCATTCCCACCAGCAGTGCATAAGAGCTCCCATCTCCCCGCAGCCCCTCCAACATTTGTTATTTCCAGTGTTTTTGATTCGTGCCAGTAATGCCGGGGTGAGATGGTATCTCATTGTGGTTTTAATTTGCATTTCTCTAATGGCTAGTGATCTCGAGCATTTCCTCATATGTCTGTTGGCCACTTGAATGTCTTCTTTGGTGAAGTGTCTGTTCATTTCCTTTGCCCATTATTTAATAGGATTATTTGTCTTTTTGTTGTAGAGGTGTTGGATTTTCTTGTAGATTATGGAGATTAGACCTTTGTCTGACTTGTACTGTCCAAAATTTTTTTCCCAGTCTGTAGGTTCTCTTTTGACTCTTTTGGTGAAGTCTTTTGAAGAACATAGGTGTTTGATTTTTAGAAGATCCCAGTTATCTAGCTTATCTATTGGGTTTTGTGCATTGATGGTTATGGTTTGTATCCTGTTAATGCCGTGTATTAAGGCCTGAAGTGTTGGTCCTATTTTTTTCTTCTAAGAACTTTATAGTTTTAGGCTTTATATTCAGTTCTTTAATCCATTTTGAAGTAGTTTTTGTATACGGTGTGAGGTATGGGTCCTGTTTCATTTTTTTGCAGATGGATATCCAATTTTGCCAGCACTATTTGTTAAGAAGACTGTCTTTTCCCCATTTGATGGACTTTGGGCCCTTGTCAAAGATCAGGTGACCGTAGGTGGATGGATGTACATCTGGGTTCTCAATTCTGTTCCATTGGTCAATGTATCTGTCGTTGTACCAGTACCAGGCTATTTTGACTACTGTAGCTGTGTAGTAGGTTCTGAAGTCAAGTAGTGTGAGTCCTCCAACTTTATTCTTCTTCTTCAGTAGTTCTTTACTTATTCAGGGCTTCTTCCCTTTCCATATAAAGTTAATGATTAGGTTTTCCATCTCTTTGAAGAATGTTGTTGGTATTTGGATCGGGATTGTGTTGTATTTGTAAATTGCTTTGGGTAGAATTGCCATTTTCACAATGTTGAGTCTGCCTATCCATGAGCATGGTATGTTTTTCCATTTATGTAGATCCCTTTGGGTTTCTTGCAGTAGTATTTTGTAGTTTTCTTTGTATAGGTCTTTTACATCCTTGGTCAGATTCATTCCTAAGTATTTTATCTTTTTAGGGGCTATTGAAAATGGTATTGTTTTCCTGGGTTCCTTTTCATCATTCGCCTTATTGGTGTATAGGAATCCAACTGATTTTTGAATGTTTATCTTGTATCCTGCTACTCTGCTGAATCTTTCTATTAGTTCCAGTAGATTTCTCATGGAGTCTTTAGGATTTTCTATGTATAGTATCATATCATCTGCAAACAGGGAAAGTTTAACTTGTTCATTACCAATTTGGATGCCCTTTATTTCTTTTTCTTGCCTGATTGCTCTAGCTAGAACTTCCAGCACAATGTTAAATAGGAGTGATGATGAAGGGCATCCTTGCTGGCTAATTTTTGAAAGTAGATCACCAGGCCTTTCTTCCAAGTTTATCTTAGCCTGGAAGCCATCAACAGTCTGTCATTGTTGTACTATAGTGACTTTTGAATTGCTATGATGCAGGAAGCTATTCATCTGGTATTTCAAACGCCAGCAGGCCCATCCATGGCGAACAGGTTTCAGTGGAGCTTCCAGACTAAGGCAGATATAAATATATGTGTACGTGTTTGTGTGTGTGTGTCATTTGTTTATTTCAGCATTGTCTGTAGAAGCTAAAATTGGAAAGAGTTAACTACATATAGTTATTGATTTTATAAAATTTGGTACATACACATTATGCCATAGTATACAACTATTAATTTGAAGAGAGTGAATTAGAGTTATGTAAGTTGACTTGGAGAGGTTTCTAAGAAGCATTTTCATTATTTGAGTGTAAAATGAGAAAATATGTATAGTTTTGGTAAAACAATGAGAAAAACTATTAATACAGGTATGTGTGTATGAAATGGTATGTCTATAAATGTGTATGTTATAAGAACATGGAGAAAAATAAGGAACAATTTATAACTTGTTTTTAAACATGGATAGCCCTGTGAGATGGGTGATAAGCATAAAAGGGGAGAGGAGATGGTGATTAGGGAGCTATGTAAAACAGGAAAATTAAGACTACACAAAAAACTTTCTTTTACAGTGAAACCTGTGATAGCCGAAACTCGAAACTCGACGAGACTGCCTTGTTTTTCTGGGTCTCCTAAGTTTTCCGCCTTTGACAGGAGCCAGTCTTACCACTTTTCTACTGCTCTCTATTAGTGGAAAGTATTTGAGTTTTCCTTCTCCGACAGGTTTCTGCCTTTTATAGGTTCCGGCTTTTGCAGGTTTTACTATATATGTTAGCACTATGTTTAGGCATTTATGTCAAATTATGTAGATATGTGTATGTTAAAAGAAAGTTAAAATGGCACTTATTTACTTGAAAAAAAGTACCAAAAAATAATCACATAATTATTTCACGAGATACATCATAAATATCTTTATATATTTAGCTATCCACTGCTGTCATTGTTCTACAATTGTGAATTTATTTTTCTTTAACCTTGTTTGTATAAACTTATTTGTAGCTTTACAATCTTCATGTTCCTACATTTAAACGGCCTCTTATTTCAGTCTAGTTAATATATCATAATTTACTCAACTTTCTCAGTGCTTGATCATTTATATTTTTAAGATGATATTAACATTGCTGCTATAACTATTTTTACTCACATAATGTTTTTCTCTTTGTTTTTATTATTTCATTAGGATAAATTCCAGGGAATGTTATTGAGTCCAAAGTCTTGAGTATTTTTATGACTCTTGGGATTCTTGACAGATTTTAGCCCAAAAAAGAAACAATGTACAGTAACACCAGAAATGTATGCCTTGGTTTTTCAAATTTCACCTCTTTTTATTTTTGCTAATTCAGTTAATGAGAAAGATGTACTTTGTTGCTTTAGAGATAAAGCTCTCTAAAAAACTCTCATTTTTTTTAATGTTGATTTTTTTTTTTTTACCATTGAAATAATTTTTATAACATCTCAATTGATGGAATTTTCATTTTATTTACATTTGTAGTTTACTTTTAACTTTGTTCTTTATAAACTGGTATTTCAAATGTATTTTAAATATTTAATATTTTGAGAGCATGTGAGGTTTTTTGAGGAATAAAGACGTTTGGATTTGTGGGAATGGAGTCTTGTTAGCACATCCACCGTAAGAGACATACTGGGTACACTGGACAAAAATCTGCAAGAGAAGTGGAGTATGAAATAGTAGAGTAGTTCTATTTAAAGACTATTATTATGCAGTGTGTTACCCTTTGCCTGGCTAGTGCTTATTCATCCTTCAGGTCTCAGTTTCAATGTTATTCCCCAAGAAGGCTTCCCCTGTACTTCCACACTTAACTGGTTAAGGACCCCTCCTTCATGTTTACATAGCACCCAAGAATATGCCTGTCACCTTCATTTTGCGTACTGTTTTGTAATATTTTGGCTACTTGTTTGTCTCTCTGTTAAGGCTGAGATCTGTAGAAACTGACACTATCACCCGACAGAGTAGCTTGCACATAGTTGTTGCTATTAGCTGCTGTGGAGTTGGCCCCCATCTCATAGACCTCATACACAACTAAGCAAAAAGCTGCTGAGTCCTGGGCCATCCCAATGACTGATTGCAAATTGGACTGTTGTGATATACAGGATTTTCACAGGCTGATATTCAGAAGTAGATCACCTGGCCTTTTTTCCTAGTTTGTCTTTGTCGGAAAGTTCTGCTGAAACCTGTTCAGCATCATAGCAAAACACAAGCCTCCAGTGACAGACAGCTGTGTATGAAGTGCATTGGTCGGGAATCAAACCCACATCTCTCACATGGAAGGCTAGAATTCTACCACTGCACCACTATTGCCCTTTCACACATAGTAGGCAGTCAATAAATAATGAATGAAGTATTTTATCTCAAGTAGAAAATAATTATCTTATTTGATATTGTTGATAACTAAGGTCATTATAATCATGATGAAAACTTTGTTAGCAGGAATGAACATGCTTACTTATTATTGAAGAGGATTACAGATTTGGGAAGAATCTCAAGTGAACATCCATGTAGACAGATCATTACACATCAGTCTTCAATGAAGGGGTTTCTAAAACTTGCTGTAATAGTCCATTCCAATGTGTAACCAGTGAAAATTACTAGAGTACTTGGTAAAAACGTCTATTACAATTGATCATGTAATTCTACGGGAAAATTCTGTATAGTAAGTAAGTAATATAGATTGTATAAAGCTGTATATGTCACCAAATAGTTTGTTTTTGATATTTTTGACTTTCAGCCTTGTATCTACTATGGCTACCAATCTGACTTCCTGGGCTCTAACAAAAAACCTTATGAATAGAATATTTTCACCAAGAGACAGGGCCTGGAACACCTCAATTCTATCATCACAGAAGGAATACTGGCTGCTAATATATACGACATGTAACAAAAACAACAACAGTTAATATGTATACTGTATATGCTAACAATATGCCAGGTACTGTCCTAATTGCTTTATTTTTAAATGCATTTTATTTTTTTTTACCACAACCCTGTAAGGGATTAAAATCACAGCATCTTGGTACTCTAACAGATGCTCATGGAAACTCAGCCATACAAACATCAGCAGCATTTAACTGATTACAGTCACATAGCCAATGCAACAGTGGGGCTGATGCTTGGTCACATATTTCCTGAGTATCCTTTCAGGTCCATTTTCCCTTCACTAATTTTGAGCCCTGGTGGTGCAGTGGTTAAAGCGATTGACTGCTAACCAAAAGGTTGGCAGTTCAGAACCACCAGCGGCTCCGAGGGAGAAAGATGTGGCAGTTTGCTTCTGTAGGGATTTACAGCCTTGGAAACCCTGTGGGGTGGCTATGAGTCGGATCGACTCAACGGCATTGGGTTTGGTTTTGGTTGTTAGTTGTTTCCAGAGGTTGGATTTATGAACTGGTAGAAATTAAACGGAAAAGGAAGAGCTCACATAACATTGCAAACTTTTTTTCTCATTTAAAAAAGCAATATCTTTAGTTGGAAAACAACAACAGCAATATAAAAGCAAAACCAACAAAAAGTAAGGAAAATTAACACCAGTAATAATGATCACACCTAACATTTATTAATCATTTACCATGAGCCAAGCACTGTGCCAAGTTTTCCATGGATTATTCTGTTTAATCCTCACACAATCCCGTGAAGTAAGCACTATTATTATTTCCATTTTGCCATTATCTTTTCAGGAGGGAAGGTATATTTGAACTGGAAAAATAAGTAAGAAAGGCATAACCTCAGAATAAAGTTGAGTCTTCTAAATTGAAAAAATTTAGCTTTTGGAAAAACACAATATTATGTGTGTGTGTTTAGCTGGTTTGTTTGCTCTTCTGTAAACTGTAAAACCTTAACCATGGACCAGCATTTCCTAACTCTACCTGATACTATGTTGCTTCTCTACCAAAAGACAGAAAAGCTTTAGTAGCTGGGTGGAAAACCGAAGCAGGAGATTACTGCAGGTTCTAGAAGAAAAAAAATGTTAACTTGACATTCTGAAATACAGTTTAAAACCATGTTATATCGTTAAGATAGTCTGGATGCAGCAGCCGCCAAAAGACCCACTTGGCAGTGAGTAGATCCGTGTAGCTCTTTTAGAGCAAAAACACCAGTAACCCATTGAGCTAAGAGACAGAGAGTCATGAGAAATGATTTGTTCTAAAATGGTCTTGAGAGCTACAAAAATAGAACAGTCCTCCCATGTGCCTGCCTGTGTGGAGACTATTGGTTCTCCTCTGAGATTTTTAACCTCACCCATATACACTGCAAACGACTCCATTAGTTGTGTTATCCGTGAATGAAATGACAGCAATGATTATATATGTGGACTAACATATTTGTTGAATTTTAAAGTATGCAGCCATGAGAGTTGGAGTAAGGCTGTTGTTTATAACATAGATCATGAAATGAGGAACAGATGATCTAAGAATGAACATTTGTTGGAATGATCTCTCCGGGCTTAAATATTTATTTTACTTCCTCTGCCCCCCTCCCTTTTTGACAAAGTACTATGGTTTCCAAAATCTACAATATGAAACCATGGAAAGTTTATGACAAAATCACCTCAAATTGCTGTCATAAATTATTATCTCCTACATAGTCTTTTGCCTGCAATGTGCAATTAATCAAGGAAACAACTTATTCTTTCTAATTAAGGAGCTGGCTCTAAGAGTTTCATTTTAGGTATGAGAAGGGTGTTGATTTCTGGGGACAAAAAAAATACATGGTTGCCCTATAAAACATACTGTAGTTTCATTTTAGTCTCTAGGCCTTAGCATCTGATCAGAAGGAAGGGAAGTTCCCTGTCCTATTCCTCAGGGTAAATGAGAGCTCATAGCTGTAAAATTTCAAGATTTTGAAGATAGTCTTGGAGAAAGCTGTATCTCAATGGTTAGTTCACATGGTACACTTAAAGTAGTCCAGGAGCAAATGGAGAGCTCTCTAGAGAGGATGAGGAAGATTTTTTTTTCTGCTCTCTCCTACAGGGCATGATGAGGGTCCCATTTTTAGATTTCTTTGTTTTTTTACCTGCTCAGATCGATTATTTAACCCCAAACACATTTATCCTTATGTTGCGATGATTCATCTGTCCATCTATCTATCCATTCATCCTCCCATCCATCCACCCATTCGATCATCTTCTATCCAACCAATAAATAAATATTTTTTGAGAACCTATCAAATGTACACAGTGGTAGGTCTTGAAAATTCAAATATGAATGAGATATGATCTTCACCTTTGAAAAGCTCACAGCTTAGTTGTTGTTGTGTGCCACTGAGTCTTAGAGAAGTGCAATATAACATTTGCTCCACTCCTTGAATTTTTCTAAAAATGGATCATGTCAAGAACCTTAAAGGGGTCTGCATTGCTATCAGAATAAACCTAGTCAGCATGCATTTTGAGATATCTGTGTGGTACTCAATTATTCTTCAGGCTTTATTGTGTACCACATTCCTTCTCAAGGCCCACACTTTGGCCCATCATCCGCTTTATGTTCCTTATATATTTGACCCTTGCATTTTCCTGTCTCCTTAACCTTATTCATGTTATTTCATCAATTTTAGATAGCCTTTCTCCAAGTCTAGAGCCCAACTCAAACTCTGCCCCTCTGTTATGGATTGAATTGTGTCCCCCAAAAGATACACTGAAATTCTAACCCCTATACCTGTGAATATCCGTTTGGAAATACGGTCTTTGAAGGTGTTATCAGGTTAACATGATGGACCTAATCCTATAGAATGACATCTTTATAAGAGAAACGAAGATACACAGAGACAGGGAGGTGGAGGAAGGACACCTTGTGATGTTGCAGCTGTGGGCCAAGGAATGCCTGGAGCTACCAGAAGCTAGGAGACAGGCGTGGAAGAGATGCTTCCTCAAAGCCTCGGAAGGAATCAACATGGTCAACACCCTGATCTCTGGCTTCCAGCCTCCAGGCTCTGAGATGACAAATTTCCATTCTTATAAGCTACCCAGTTTGTGGTATTTCGTTATGGCAGACCTAGAAAAGTAAGACTATCTCCTTTGGAGAAGTCTTAGATACTCTTACACAGAATTAATTATTGTTTTATACAATCCAATAGCACATTGTACCTCTACTAGGAACTCCAGCCTCACTTTTCTACCACCTATCTTCAGAATTATCTTTCTAAAGCGCAAACTTGATAATGTCTCCTGTTTAACACCAGTTAATGACTTTTGTTGGCCTTACGATAAGTTCCCAGTTCTTCAGAATGACATTTAAGATCGTTTATGACCTGGCTCCTACTTACCTTTCCAGTGGTATCTCACTGCTCTTCTGCCTCAGCCATATAGAACCGTGTGAAATTCTTTGAGCACAACACATTCTCCTGCATGCATCATATTTTGCACAAGTCTATTTTCTTTTCCTGAAATGCACCCATTTCCTTTTTTACCCTATAAGCTCCTTGTCGTGGATTGAGTTGTGTTCCCGCAAAATACCTTTCAACTTGGCTGGGTCATGATTCCCAGTATTGTTTGATTGCGTACCATTTTGTAAAGCGATGTGATTTCCTTATGTGTTGTAAACTCTATCACTATGATGTAATAAGATGAATTAGCGGCAGTAATACTGATGGGGTCTACAAGATTAGATAGTGTCTTAAGCCAATCTCTTTTGAGATATAAAAGAGAGAAGCGAGCAGAGACACATGGGAACCTCACACCACCAAGAGGGCAGTACCGGGAGCAGAGTGTGTCCTTTGGATCTGAGGTTCCTGTGCTGAGATGCTCCCAGGCCAAGGGAAACCTGAAGCATCACAAGGACCTTCCTCCAGAGCCGAGAGAGAGAGAGAGAGAGCCTTCTCCTGGAGCTGACACCCTGAATTTGGACTTGTAACCTACTAGACTGTGACAGAATAAACTTCTCTTTGTTAAAGCCATCCACTTGTGGTATTTCTGTCATAGCAGCACTAGATGACTAAGACACTCCTGATCTTCTTTCTGGTCTCAATTTGGATGCCACTTCTTCCAGGAAACCTGACCAAGACTGAGTCAGGTGTCTTCTACGTGTTTCCACAGTGTCTTGTATTTCTGCTAGCAAAGCACAGCTGTACCATGTCATGTTCACCTGCAGTAAGTACTGGTATACAGTACATGTTTCCTTAGTCAAGAATATTGAATTGAGCTGCCATAATTTTCCTCAGGAAAGGTATAAGCTATTCACAATAATGGTTTACCAGGGCATCCAACAGCATATGGAAACTGGAGGAAAGTAGGTGGGCATTGAAGCTAACAAATATTCCTGCTGCAATATACATAGCCCCAATTTCCTTATGTAAATTGGCTTGGAGTATAATTATACTGGAGAAAGAATAAGAATTTTCTGTCTGTAAATACAATGGGTATGGTTTCAAAGAGCCAATTCAGTAAGAGCTACACCACCAGTCAATGACTGGGGCCGAAGCAGTTCCTTTTTGATGTAGGTTTTGATTTTGTTTTGAGGGCAGGGAAGTGTCTCTTTATATCTCAAGAAACCACTGTTGTTAGTTGTTATATAGTCAATTCTGGCTCATGATGACCCCATGTGTGCACAGTAAAACTGTTCCACAGGGTTTTCAAGGCTATGACTTTTCAGAAGCAGATCGCCAGGCCTGTTTTCCAAGGTGCCTCTGGGTGGGTTTGAACTGGCAACCTTTTGATTAGTAGCCATGTGCTTAACCGTTTGTGCCACCCAGGGACCCCAAGAAACCACTTAATTTTAGGTTCATTAACAGAGCCCTTCCTTAGTAGCTGTGTAAGCAGTGAGTGTGGCCCAGGGACAAGGTCATTTCCACAGTATATTCATGTTCTAGTAGTTATAGTTAAAGGAACCCAAGGGAATGAAGATCAGGGTCAGGCTCTCTGGAGGTCACCAGCTGTGGAGTTCTGCACAGAATGTGTCTGATTCACAGAGAAGAATAAACAAACCTGGGGATTCTTCATAATGTGTGTGTGTGTAGGGCGGGGGGTGGTGAAACACTATCACCCTTCTAGGAAGGTGGAGATTGGGGTTATTGTCCATTCAATTTTAAAGGGAATGCAATTAAATTTTGTAATCACAGTTTCGTGAGGTCTGGGGATTTCTGAGTTGTATCTTACTAATTAAACCATGCCAAATTTTTCCTTGCTTTTCAAATAATTCATGGTTTTTACATTAAATATAATTGAGTTAATATAAAACTATAGAGCTTAAGACCCTGAGAAATTACAATTTCTCTTTTGTCCAAATAGGTCATCATTGAAGTTTTTTTTTTTTTTAAATTCTTCAGAGAGACGATTCCATAACGTCTTTTGATAACTACTTCATTTGTCTTCCTGCAGTCATTTAGTTTATTTCTGTAATAGTCCCTCCTGCAACAATTTAAAAGCCTGTTTCCTTTTTGTGATCTTAACTTAAAATGACAGAATTTCTTAGTGGGCTATGGTAAATGAAGCAAACTTTCAATTATTTGTGCTACTGTGGTAGGGAAGTGGGGAAGAACATGAATAAATGAAATCTAGCTGATATTCTCCAAATCTCATTGTAGCCATTAGTTTTGACTTTTTCTCCAGCACACCTTTCTAAGGGTCTACTAAAAAGCAACAAGCTGATTTGAATTTCATGCCTTCTCTTATTATCTTGCTTATTCTCTGGTGGAGGTGATAGTGATCATTGAGATTGCCAAAGCAGAGGGAGACTGGGAGATGGAGAAGCCAGGGATGTGGATAAATTGGAGGCTACATTCATACATTTATAAAAGCCTTAGGTTCTAGCTTAGAAGTGTGCTTTCTACAACTCCTCTATAACTTCATTTAGCATTGTAAGTCATGAAATTATTGTGCATGCATGTCGTTTTGAATGTGCAAAATATACACTCTTTATAACAGTGTTCTGCATTGAGCAATGGTAATTTAGCCAATTTGAACTCAAAATCCAGGAATGACATGACAATTAGGTGCTACAAGGGAAACTTAACTTGCTATTTTGTAAAAATGGGACAATAAAATAATGATTGCCCCTTACTAATTAAAAATGCAGCCAATTAAAGGCATGCAAATTAACATAAGTGGAAGAACTTTAAATTTTTGCATTTCCTGACTGATAGGATTAAACTTCCAAAGAAAGTGTGAATTAATGCAAATGTTAACATTGCGTCTCCTAAATCCTTTTCTACTTTTACCACCAAGAACAGAATATAGAAAAGTAAAAATACATAATGATAGGCCAGTCTCTGCTTGTTTTGTCATTTATCCAATGAATAACAAGCATGCTTAGAACTGTGGAAAACTTAAGATTTTAGGTAGCAAACACAAGGTCCAAGGGAGAGTCCTTACCTCCTAACCAAATTGTCCTTTGCTGAGAATGTGATTAGAGGGCCAATTGTTGATAAGACCATAACCTGCAGGCTTAGTTCTCAAAGGTCTGTTGCATGAACCTGAGTTCCAAGCATTTCAATGTATGTATGTGTGTGTGTGTGTGTGTGTGTGTGTGTGTGTGTGTGTGTGTGTGCGTGTGTGTGTGTGTGCATATCACATAATATAGAGTCCCGGGTGGTGCAAATGATTAAGGCACTTGGTCGATAACTGAAAGGTTAGTGTTTCGAGTCCACCCAGAGATGCCTCAGAAGAAAGGCCTGGCAATCTACTACCAAAAAAAGAACCAATGAAAACCCTGTGGAGCATAGTTCTACTCTGACATACATGAGGTTGCCACGAAATAGAGTTGAATTGGCAGCAACTGGATGTTTTATAACGTAATACATACATATATACACATGTTATTGTAGTTAGCTACAGCTGAGTTGGCTTCCAACTCATTGCAACCCCATGCACAATGACATGCATGTATCTATACATATATGTGTGTTTATATAACGTAATTCATACATATTACCCATAGGCATACATGCATATATGTACATATGTATTTATGTGTGTATATGTATGTATATACGTACACATATATTTATCATTTCAAACCTAACTTCATGTGAAATACAGTCATCCCTCAGTATCCGAGGGGAATTAGTTCCAGGATCCCTGCAGATACCAAAATCCAAGGATTCTCAATTATCGTATGTAAAGTGGCATAGTATTTGCCTATAACCTATGCACATCCTCCTGTATACTCTAGATTACTTTTAACACCTAATACAAAGCAAATGCTGTGTAAATAGTTATTATACTGTATTGTTTAGGGAATAATGACAAGAAAAAAAAGTCTGCTTTTTTACCCCCCCAAATATTTTTGATTAGTGGTTGGTTGAATCTGAGGATGCGGAATCTATGGATACAGAGGGCCAACTCATAAATTTCAGACTTCCTGATAGGAAATTTCTGACTGGCCTTCTCTTTTCAGAAGCTCTTATAATATTTAATGGTTCCATTCCTTTCTCAGATGGCTGCCTGGCTCCAGTCTTTACTCCCTGTGCGTTTCTTTGTTTCTTTCTTTGTTCCTCTGTTTTTGTTTTCTAGTGGGATCTAAGGCCTGTGATGGCGATCCATCTTCTTCAGGGATCTCTTCTTTCTAACTTGTCTCCCACACTCGTTGTCCTGGGATGGGGATGCTGCCTCTGTATACCTATAAAACTGTAAGGGCAGGCATGTTGCAAAAAACAAACAAACAAACAAAAAAACATCTGAATTGGATCTTGAGTCCCCCAATCCTAGATTTATGGTTGCAACAATGTCTGCGTTGACTGTAAACTACTTAGGATGTTAGGACTTAGCATTCTAGATTGATGCTTATTTACCAGATATTCTTTGGGATGGATATAATCATCTAGAAGGGCTCTGCTTTTCTCTGCTTTGCTTGTTTGACATTGCTTAACAAACATTCATGTGTTATTTCTTCTTATCTCTACCTGTTCATTTACTGAATATCTCACTGACATTAAATGTTTTCTAACAGCCAAATGCAAAAGCTTCTGCTTATTTTGATGAAGATTCATTTAAGATACAATTTCCAGAAGTGTTTTCATTGTAAAAACTGGAATCATCTGTCAAAAATAAATGCCTATCAGCTAAACCAAAGACATAGAAAAACACAATGTTTGAAAAATGAATTTCCATAAGAACACAAGCTATAATGACCCATAAAACACAGTTCTTTGCACACCATCATGCGCAAACTCTTTATTCAGTTTCAAATAACTTTTAAATAGTGTCTGCGGCCCACCCTCTCCTGACAATAAATGTATTCAAATTTTTATTTCTCACAGAGGAAAATCACTTGTGAAATTTGAAGTTTGATTGTTCAGCCATGTTGGGGTGGCTGAGCCCAGGTTCATGGCCTATTGGCTCCTGATCTCATGCTTTTGAAAGGTGCTGAGGTGTGGGGCTGTGCTCCTAGTTGACTTAAGTCACCACCAGAGTTGCTGAGCCCACAACCAATCAGAGCAGGCACCTCTGGCTGTACTCTGCTCCCAAAAAGATGTTTATTTGTGGTTGGGAACTTGCTGCTCCCATCCTTACCATGAACATCAAAGATGACTCAGCCTAGGTGGGGAGAGGTGAGGAAGGCAGGCTAGAGGCCTCAGGGTGCTGGGATTCTCACCTCCTTTCTACTGTTCAACTCCTATGTTTTCATTTTAACTGATGCTGCAACACTTTGTTTTGTTTCTTAAATCTCACAATTTAATTCAGATGGTTTCTGTCTTAGTTTCTTAGTGCTGCTATAACAGAAATACCGCAAGTGGGAAACTAACAGAAATTTATTTTCTTACAGTTTAGGAGGCTAGAAGTCCGAATTCAAGATGCTGGCTCTAGGGAAGTCTTTCTTTTGCCTCTGCAGGGCGGGTCCTCTTTTCAGTGCTGTCAGCAAATATCCTCCAGTTACCAGCTTTTTTGTCTGCCTTAGCTGCAGTGAACCTTCTCAGCCAAGGCCACGCCCTTTCAGGGCTGGTCCACACCCAGGGACTGATTGCAGCAAGGGTATAAAGGCCTGGCCATTTTGGTCCACCATGGAACAACTCTGATGGATTATATACACTCCAGAGCTCCCATGGCATATCTGGCTAGCATTGCAATTCAACTTCTCCCTCTGCCCAGTCATGCATCCTTTTATCAGCTTCTATTCCTTGGCAATTTTCATGTGATGTGTGTCTTCCCCTCTGTTTGTGCTTCTTTCTCTGTGCCTAACCTGCCCTTTTTATATCTCAAAGGTGATTGGCTTAAAACACACCCTACACTAATATGGCCTCATTAACATAACAAAGAAAGTCCTGTTGCCAAATGGGATTACATCCACAAGTATAGGGGTTTAAGATTTACACATATTTTGAGGAACACATTCAATCCATAATAAAGTCTTGTCAATTCTCAGGAGTTTTTTTTTTTTTAATCGTATACCTCTTTTTAATTTGAATAATTTTCAACATCTCTGGAGCAATTCTAACATGACACTACAGCTGAGTTCTCCATATTTTGAGGTGGAGCCCATATCCACTCATTTCCTCTCTCAACATCCTTCCTAAATGGCTTTCTCGGTTTCATGTTCCCCTTCTGATTATTTCCTAAGTGGAGTGTTAGGGAAACATATTTCATTTTCCCAAAATCTTTTTCTTAGGGGCTTCTCATCTATAGGAGTCTTGTCCCAGATTGTGTTCTCCAGAAGCAGATGCTAAGCCAGAGGTTGGAGTGCAGGGTATACATTATGGGTCAACGCTTGTGGAGGAAAGCATGACTGGGCAGAGGGAGAAGTTGAATTGCAATGCTGGCCGGATATGCCATGGGAGCTCTGGAGTGTATATAATCCATCAGAGTTGTTCCATGGCGGACCAAAATGGCCAGGCCTTTATACCCTTGCTGCAATCAGTCCCTTGGTGTGGACCAGCCCTGAAAGGGCGTGGCCTTGGCTGAGAAGGTTCACTGCAGCTAAGGCAGACAAAAAAGCTGGCAACTGGAGGCTATTTGCTGACAGCACTACCAGCAGCTGGGGCAACAGTTTCTTCCTTGAAGGGAGATCTCGGCATCATACCTCCCTGTGCACCACAATTTTTTAAAAATCTAGGTCCCAGGATATGAACTGGAATAACAGGCCCAATAATTTTTGGGGGGATGGGGGAGGAGGCTGTCATGTGTTTTGTAGAAAGAATATTTAGCAGCACCCCTGGTCTCTGTTCAGTAGATGCCAGTAGTACCGAACCCCCCCCCCCCAAAGTTGTGGCAACTAAAAATGTCTCCAGACATTGACAAATGTCCCCTGGGGACAAAATCATCCGTGGTTGAGAACCACAGTGTTACAAGGACAAAATTATTCTTTCATAATTTAAATTAGCTGATATAAGTTAGCAGAAAGGAAAAAAAAAACACTCTTTGATAATACAAAGAATCATTCATAATTATAAAGCTAAAATAGTTAGGAAAAAAAATTCTATGCTTCAGGATGGAGACTTCTGGGCATTAAATAACTTTATATGCCAATAGAATGCTACTTTTTCTTCTTTCCTATGTGTTCTGTAAGTTTGCTAGTGTAGTCTTTTTCTTCTCTCTTTCTCTTTTAATTATGGATGTAGGTTGCAGATATTATCTTTTTTCTTGCTTCTTTGACCTAGCTTTGGTATAATATATCATGTAACCCATGCAAGTAATATTCCGAGTGAAGAAATTGAGTGGAGGTGATTTCTTATTGCAAGGGAACTAAAAAGAAGGAGAAGAAGAAGAAGAAGAAAAAAAAAAAAAAAAAAACCCTCAAGAAATTGAAATAAAATAATCTTATTTTTTGATTTTTTTCCTTATCTCCAGATGGGGATGACTTCAACATATGTCTAGGCATCATTTTAACAATTGATCTAAAACTGATGTTGATTTCTTATATATATTTTCCAAGGTAGCTCTGAGAACAGCTGATGTTTTCTTCTTGTCGAACATAGAAGAATGAGGTATGAGAAAACAGGATCTTAGGTACACCTGAACAGCACACATTAAGTTTCTGTGAATATTTTCTTCATGACTGCTGTGGAATTCATGATTAACACTACAGAATATTTTAGGTGTATTTCAATAATGACATGAACTAGAAGCCAAGATACTGTCTCCCAAAAGGGAGGCTCAGGCTTTTCTCTGACTGAAAAATTCATGTTTGAAATATCTGTGTGAAATATGCAAGTTATAGTATTTTCATTTTGGAGTGGGGGAACACCTAACAGATTAGGGAAAAGAAAAAATAAATTAAGTAAAATAACTACAAAGAATTTTTGACAGAGGAAAAAACAGATTTTCTTTTCAGAAAGACACCCCCCTACCTCTATATCAATTTTGTTGTTAATGTTGTTAGGTGCCATTGAGTCGGTTCCAACTCATAGCAACCCTATGTACAACAGAATGAAACATTGCCAGGTCTGCGCCATCCTCACAACAGTTGCTATGCTTGAGCTCATTGTTGCAGCCACTGTATTAGTCAGTCTGTCTCCTTGAGGGTCTTCCTCTTTTTCGTTGACCCTCCACTTTATCAAGCATGATGTCCTTCTCCAGGGATTGATCCCTCCTGATAACGTGTCCAAAGTAGTCTCGCCATCCTTGCTTCTAAGGAGCATTCTGGTTGTACTTCTTCCAAGACAGATTTGTTTATCATGATGTTGCTTATTGGTCCAGTTGTGAGGATTTTTGTTTTCTTTATGTTGAGGTGTAATCCATACTGAAGGCTGTGGTCTTTGATCTGCATGAGTAAGTGCTTCAAGTCCTCTTCACTTTCAGCAAGCAAGGTCTTGTCATCTGCATAACGCAGGTTGTTAATGAGTCTTCCTCCAATCCTGATGGCCTGTTCTTATTCATATAGTCCAGCTTCTCAGATTATTTGCTTAGCATACAGATGGAATAAGTGTGGTGAAAGGATACAGCCTTGACGCACACCTTTCCTAACTTTAAACAGCACAGTTTTAGAAAACATAAAACAGGCTAACAGTGAATTTTGAAACTTTAAGTATTTATAAAATTAAAATGGCCTTGCAGTATTTGTCCCTATACAACTGTTGGCCAGTACCTCTCTCCTTTAGTGATTTGCGATTCTTTCTTGGTGTTATCAAATCCCATTAAATTGACAGGTATCATGAAGGGTGTCCAGTGACGTGTCTATAAGACTAATACAAAACACCTGCTCAAGTTCTTGAGCTTAAAGTTGCTGCTTGAGTAGGGACCGCTCAAGATATTTGAAGTTTATAACAAATCCCTTTTAAGACTTCTTGGGAATGGACAATAAGACCGTTCCAATAGAAATACCAAAACATTTTTTCTTGCCTCAGTACAACTCAGTTGGTTATAGCTGGCACATAGTAAAAGCCCAGGCATTGTTGTTAAAGGATCAAGCAGGTGATTGCTGACAGAGTCTGAGTCTTGATAGGATTGATGCAGAGAAAGACAACCAGCCTACCAAGTATATTCTGCAACGGGGGACAAGGGGCATGTCCCAGTGCCTCGCTAGAGATACTTCTGTGGAGGGATTAGTTTGTGTCTCAGCCTGTGTACTCTTGGAGAATTACTGCAAACATTGTTACTAAATAAACGAAAGCAAAGTGACTCTTACGTGGGAGTTTGATAAACTTTCTTAAATTAGAAAGGGTCCTCATACTGAAAAAGGGTGGGAATCCACAGAGATTTGTGTAAACCTAGAACATTAGACTGTTAAATTAGAGCAATAAACATAATTTCTGTTCTTTCTCTGTGGAGAGCTTATAAGTATGGGAATCTGTGCAAGGGGAGTTTTTTTGGGTAATCCAATCAACTAATGGCCTCAAGCTGTGATCCCTTGGTTCAGCAATGCTTGTTTTCTTCTCTGGACAATGCTACAGACAGTCTCGAACTCTTTTCCTACAGAAACTTTGCAGACCTAAAACACTGAAAGCCATTTGGCATGATGAAACTTTTTTTTTTTTTTTTAATGTTTCTCAGCAAGGATGGATTGGATAAATCTATTTACAAGGGATTGTCTGATGCCTTCCTGACTGTGGACTCTGGTAACTTGTACCAGCTGCTGTACTGCCACCTTCCCCTTAGACCATCTCTTTCAACAACACCTTCACTTATTTTTTTAATACAGGAAATACATTCTGCTTTTTCTTTGAAATACTTTTTTTTTTTTTTTTACAATATCCAGGTTATGTTGATTATATTTTGAGTCCTTCTGACCTAGGGCTATTATATTTTATGTCAACATTTCCTTAATGTATAATATACATATAGAAACATACATATATCATAAGTGCAGCGGGTTTGCACAATCTGAAAACGCCCATGGAACAGCATTGGATCAAGAAACAGAAGATTACCAGTACCCAGAAGCTCACCACATTACCTTCCAATCACTAAGGACCATCCAGAGGTGACCACTATTCTGACTTCTGTCAGCACAGAATAATTTTGTTAAGGTTATGATAGTTTGAAAGGCGCTCTGACGGAGCAATGGTTAAGCATTTGGCTGCTAACCAAAAGGTTGGAGGTTCAAACCCACCCAGTGTCTCTACAGGAGAAAGACCTGGTAATCTGCTTCCATAAAGATTACAACCAAGTAAAACAGTACACATTACTGGGGAAGCTAGCACAACTTGTCCAAGGCAAGGTCATGGAAGCTCCATAGACACATTCAAACTCCCTGAGGGACCAAATTACTGGGCTAACGGCTCTGGGGACCATGGTCTCAGGGAACATCTAGCTCAACTGGCATAACATAGTTTATAAAGAAAATGTTCTACAATCTACTTTGGTGAGTAGCATCTGGGGTCTTAAAAGCTTGGGAGCAGCCATCTGAGATACTTCACTGGTCTCACCCCATCTGAAGCATGGGAGAAAGAAGAAAACCAAAGACACAAGGGAAAGATTAGTCCAAAGGACTAATGGACCACAACTACCACAGCTTTCACCAGACTGAGTCCAGCACAACCAGATGGTGCCCAGCTACCACCATGGACTGCCCTGGCAGTGATCACAATACAGGGTCCCAGACAGAGCTGAAGAAAAATGTAGAACAAAATTCTAACTCACAAAAGACCAGACTTACTGGTCTGACAGAGACTGAAGAAACCCCGAGAGTCTGGCTCCAGATACCCTTATAGCTCAGTAATGAAGTCACTCCTGAGGTTCACCCTTCAGCCAAAGATTAGACAGGCCCATAAAACAAAATGAAACTAATGGGGCACACCAGCCCAGGGGCAAGGACAGGAAGGCAGGAGAAGACAGGAAAGCTGGTAATGGGGAACCCCAGGTCGGGAAGGGGAGAATGTTGACATGTCATGGGGTTGGCAACCAATGTCACAAAACAATATGTGTATTAATTGTTTAATTGTTTAATGTTTGCTCTGTAAACTTTCATCTAAATTACAATTGAAAAAGAAAAAAAAGATTACAACCAAGAAAACCCTATGGGGCAGTTCTACTCTGTCATATGGTGTTGCTATAAGTTGGAATCAACCCGACAACACCCAACAACAACATGATAGTTTGATTCTTCAGCATTTTGTTTCTAAACAGTAGCGTTGATTTCAACCTTGCTGTTGTCCCATGTACTGCCTGTAGGTAGGGCACTGCCTGAGGAACGTCTATCCCAACTGAATTGCTCCAGTAGAAGGGGTGAACTCCGGGCAAACAAGATGTAGTAGAAGGATGGAACATGGGGGCAAGTGGAAGTCACAGGAGAGGGTTGAGAGAAGGACACCAAAGAAATGATATGTGTACAGGCCAAAGAAAAAACTTTTCTTTTTTCAAAGCTTTGCTTAGGAAAAGCCCTGAGGAAAAGAGTTCTCCTTTCTTTTAGCAACTTTCCTCTGGAGATCTCTGTATGGTCCTTATTGTTGACTTTGCCATTTGTGCTTGTTGAGGAAGATCAAGTGTTACTTTCAGTACAAAACATCTTGGTGAGTATTGAGACATAAATACTGAGATTTGTAAGAACACTGTGCTAACATGAGTATTTTATTTTAGTTCATTTCTAGGGCATGACTTTCTCTGGGCTGGATAGGGCCCATATATTCAATTCACCAACAGCTCATTAGTCACTAACAGGAGGTACAGAGATCAGTGAAAGCACAGGGTTGCGTCATTAATGAGAGGATAGAGCGTAAGTAGAAACCGATGTCCACAGGTGTGGATTCCTATTGACCAGTAACAATTGCTGAAAACAAAAAATAAAAAATAATTGAATACCTTATAAGAACACCCATCACCTCTGACTTGTTAAGGGCTGAAGTAATTTTGTTTTTTTTCTTTAAGAAACATCAGTCTAGAAGGCTTACTAAAAGGTGGTGACTTACCCAGCTTAAGCAAAGATGGAGGGCAGAACCTTCTTTTCTTATCCCCAGTGCAGTTCTTGGAAGGGCCACTTCAGAGAGGAGCCTGAAGGAAATGCCGCAAAAGAACCAAATGCTTCCTCTTTTATTTTACACAGCCCTCTGCCTTTTAAATGTAACAGTGGTCTATAGTGTCAGAATATATGACTTCTTAAGGCAACTTAAGAGAGTGTTTTTGGAAAAATGTCTTGGTGATCTACTTCCTGAAATCAGCCAATGAGAACTCTATGGATCACAATGGTTTGATCAACAACCAACCATGGAGATAGTACAGGCAGCATTTCGTTCCATTGTATGTGGGCCAGCTAACAACAACAATGATTGAGTTGTGTTCCTCTAAAAGTTATGTTGAAGTCCTAACCCCTGGTATTTATGAATGTGACTTTGTTTGAAAACATGGCCTTTGAAGATGTTATCAGTCAACATGAGGTCATACTAGAATAGAATGGGTTCTAATCCAATCTAAGTACTGTCTTCATAAAAGAGAAGAGACACAGAGAGACAGAGGCTAAGATGGCTAAGATCTATATATCAAGGGATGCCTGGGAGCTGAGAGAGATTCAAATCTTCCTTAGAGCCTACCAAGAGAACATGGCCCCATTAACAACCTGAATTGTACTTCTAGCCTCTAGAACTGTGAGACAATACATTTCTGTCATTTAAAGCCACCCACTTTGTGGTGCTTTGCTACAGCAGTCCTAGGAGACTAATATAGTGAGCTATTGTCTTTTCTACTTTTACTTGACCCCCTGCATTCTTTCCAACAGAGACTGGGCTTGGATTGGAGAAAGGTAAGATGAGGAGCAATGTGCCAGCTGGAAGTGAGTTTGGATAGCCTGTGAAGTCTTGGTAGTCCCTGGGCTGGGAATGGTTAAGTGCTCATCTACTAGCCAAAAGTTGACAGTTCAAACCCACCCAGAGGTGCCTAGGAAGACAGGCCTCATGTTCTGTTTCTGAAAGGTCACAGTTTTGAAAACCCTATGGAGCAGTTCTATTCTGCACACGAGGTTGCTATGAGTAGGAATTGACTTGATGGCAATGAACAACAACAACAACAACAACAACAACAAGGTGTTAGGTCTGAGATTTTCCCTTTAGGCCCCTTCTGAGCCCTGGAAACTTCACGGGGACCCACCTAAAAAGAATTTTCTGGAGGATATCCACAATTACAGCTTGCCTTATATCATGCTTTCTTCTCGTGGACCTCAGTTCTGTCAGCATTCTCATTTTTAATCCATATGTATTTTTCCCCGTTTTTACTCCTACTAAAGTCCTCTAACTCTTATGCCCAATAGCTTTCTTTTGACTTTTGATCTGACTCTGTTCACCTGGTTTTGATTTTAGCTCCTAATTTGTGAAGTCAGATCTACCAAGGTTAAGCCCTTTGTTTGCCAAATCCTTGTTTCTATACCCTGTTTATTCCCCAAAGGGATAATTCAAGCTTTACTTTAGTGCTGAGAAATTTTTCTCCCTCCTCCACCCTTCCTCACCTCTTTTTCTTCCCATCTGTGCCAGTTTATTAACTTATAATGCAAAATACAAATGTCAAGTTTACTGGAGTGCTTATTTTGTTAGATTCCCTGTAGGTAAAAGAAAATTTGCTTAGTGAACATGAAATCAGACATAGGGGAGTCAATTATTATTTGATTGTTTGATGGCAGGAGGCTAAATAAGCCATGCATTCCAGAAACAGGAAAGTTCTTTTCAACTGGATCATATGCCTCTGCTTAAGAATCCTCCTACCATCTTGGATGGTACTGATGTTGTGTGTGTTCCTTGGAGCTTGGAGGCCTTCCTTCTGGCACAATGCGGGCAGTTTATATGGCTAAAACCGTGGCTTTAAAAGTTTTTTTTCCTTCTCAAAGTCCCCTTGTTTCTCTGCCTTTTTTTTCCTCCTGCTTTGCTGATGCATTTCTTTACTTCCTTCCTTGTTCCTCATCATCCTAGCTCTCGTTTCTTCCCCTGGACTTGCTCTAGCTTTATTTCTTAGTCCTTTCTGTTCATTCCTGGCACTGTGCCTTCTCTCTGTACTCCTGTCTTCTGCTTCTGTTTTCCTACAGTGAAGGGACTATTCGTTTGCCACCAGATCATTAATGGTGAATAAAAACTGGTATCCTGTAGAATCTGTTTCTTTGACCTTTCCTGGAAACAGGAAAGTGTTGTCTCACCATTGGGGCCCTAGTGGCATAGTGGTTAAGAACTTCGCTGCTAACCAAAAGGTTGGCAGTTTGAATCCACCAGTCACTCCTTGGAAATCCTATGGGGCAGTTCTACTCTGCCCTACAGGATCTCTGTGAGTCAGAATCGACTCCGTGGCAATGGGTTTGGCAGTAGGTTTCAGCAACATGGCAGGGACCAAGGTATATCAAAGACTTTTAGACAACCTTAGCTAGTTGTCAGTCATGGAAGTGACCCATACAGATGCTACTGCAGAGCTTTTATTGCATCATTACTTACAGGTTGTGTTGTACAATAACATTTACTATAAAAAATCGAATTTGTTTATTTATCTTACCAAAGTGGAGAGTAGGGTAGGGTGGAAGGTGGGGCATCTTCCTATGATCTGTTCTTAATTAGTTTTCTTAGAACTTGCTCTCAGCAGCATTTTTATGTTTTGTGAGTAAATGAGTAAGTAAGAAATGAGGAGATCTCAAACCTGATGGGAAAAATAAACCCAATAAGAATTAAACATGAATAATGATATTGTTATCTTTTACTTTCAGTTGTCCAAATGCCACATGTTCATTAACTAAAATGAAGGCGATAAAAATGAATGAATCTCGAATGAAAAATTGGCAAGGTAGATATTTTAAAAGAAAACCTCTGTTTTCATTTTTAACAATGCGAATTAACTCCAATTAGCTGGTTACAACATGTTGCCAAATAGAAGTCTTACCACAACTGCTTTAACAAACAACAAAGACTCATGTGTAAGCAGCCCTTTTTTTCCCCAAGGAGAAGGTGAGAGTGTGTTTGTGGCTGGTTTATCATTCCCCCTGTAATCTAGCTATACTGATTTACTCAGATCCTTGCTACTCCAAGTGTGTTTGTGGATCAGCAGCAGAGGTGTCACCAGGGAGCTCAGTAGAAATGCAAACTCTCAGGCCCCACCCTAGGCCTACCGAATCAGAACCTGTAGTTTAACAATATTACCAGGCGAGTCTTATGAACATTGAAGTTTGAGAAACACTAGCCTAGAAGATCTTTCACCCCCAAATTATCATAAAGGTAAACTTTAGTCTATCCTTCATGAAGTTATCTCAAATTCTGAAATTAGTGGAGTCGAAATTAATAAGCTTTTATTGTTTAATTCCTGTTTATAGATTACATTTTACTACTTTGATTTTGCTTTAAATTTTTATCATCTACTGTCTTATTTCATACGCTTGAGTCATAGGCTATTTTACAGAGAAACATCTGTTAAAAACTGGAGTCATACACAAATCCTTTTTCATCCTATGCTGTATGGCTGTACTTTATCCATAGGATTCTATTGAGGGAGGTTTTGACATCTTGGCATTTCCTTTTCTCTGGAGTATTGTATTTTTTCCTCTAATTGTTTGCTGGATAATTTCCTCCAGCTCTCAGTAGAAAGTTATGTATTATGTTTTTGTTTCCTGAATTAAGAACATCCAACAGACTTAGAGAAGTCTCTTGATATATGACTATATATATTGACTATATATGGGACCTATTTGATGAAGTGGAAATTTCTTGATTATTGTAAAACATATTCAAAGACCAATTTCAGCTTTTGGTTCAAATACATAAATTTATAGGACAGAAGGGGGAGGGGAAACTCTGCTTACCATGGTACACACCTGAGATTTCTTATATTGACTTTGTCCTTTATCTTTGTGTTCTGAACAATTTCTCTAAGAGGTTCAAACACGTGTAAGCCAAAAACTATAAGGGAAAATAAAAACAGAACAAGTCGTATTTGCCTGACATCCCTTTAAAAGAACAATTTATTGATCAATATCGGAATCTATGTTTTCTATTTAAAGGTATATAATACTATAACTATCTGGATGGCATCTTCAATCCTACTTATTTATAAATACTCTCTGGAGTGAAAGAGTTCAGGCTTACCACTTTATAAAAAGAAACTTTTGGGGCATTTATTTATTTGTATATGAATCTCAAATTATTGTAAAATTAGAATATAAACTCTTTGAAGGCATACATTTTTATTTGTCCTGTTCATTGCTATATTCTCCAGCACCTGGAACAGCGCCTGGCACATAATTGGTGTGCAATAAATATTTGTTGAATGAATGAAGAAATGAATGCACTTTAAAAAGTTAAGTTTCTTCCAAATTAATTTAAACAGTTGGGATTCACTTCTGTTTTTAAAATATTTTATTTTATTTTTTGTTGTTATTGAGAATATACACAGCAGAATCAGCCAATTCAACAATTTCTACATGTACAATTCAGTGACACTGATTACATTCTTCAAGTCGTGCAACCATTCTCACCCTCCCTTTCCAAATTGTTTCTCCTCCATTAACTTGAACTCACTGCCCTTAAGTTTCCTATCTAATCCTTTGAGTTGCTGTTGTCAATTTGATCCCATATAGATACTTCTTAGAAGAGCACAATGCTCAAGGCAGACATTCTTTACTAGTTAAGTTAAACTATTGGGATTCACTTCTTATTGGTAACACCGTGCTAAAAACATCTTTGAGTAATAAGATTCTCCCTGGAAACAAGATCTACTGAAAGCCTTATTTAAAAAAACTAAATAATAGAAACCAGAGGTGATACAATTATTGGAAGTGATTAAGGATTAAATGAAATAATGCATGTAGGAATGGCCTCAACAAAATGCCCAGCGTACTTATATCTCATTTATTATATGGCTTTTATTGGTGAAGGTATCACAGCCAAAGCATGTCTTTTCTAAAGTGGCCTCTTCTTCCTCTTCCTTGATCTCACCCTCATCATAGTGACTTCTGGTAACAAAGTTAATGCTCAGAGAGATCTTTCCACATCCCTTCTCTCTTCTTCCTGGCTCTGAACCAGAACCAGAACCAAAACCAGTTGAGTTGAGTCAATTCTGACTCATGGCAACCCTATGTGTGCCTGAGTAGAATCATGCTCCATAAGGTTTTCAGTGGTGGATTTTTCAGAAGTAGACTGCCAGGCATTGATTTTGAGGCACCTCTGGGTGGACTTGAACCTCTAACTTTTTGGTTAGCCGCTGCGTACCGTAACCATTTGCACCACCCAGGGAGTCCTTCCTTGCCCCGAGAGGAAGCTTACTGTCCCTTTTAACTTTGACTCTGGTGCCCCTCTCTCCGCTTGGTTGGCTGGTGGCATGGCTAAATTTATCTGACAGGCCCACGACCCCAGACATTTTCTCTCCCTTTTCTTCTATGAGAAAATGCACTCTCTGGTGGTATTGGGTGTGTAGACAGGCAGAAAGGAAACAATGGAGTGAACTTTTCCCTTTTGGGGAAGGTTTGGGGTCAGTGTAACTTCTGTTCTCCCTATTTCTCTTCTGTGTTCCAATGACCCACAAACAAACCTGACCTTCTCATACCCCACTGAGTTCTACAGCTTTTAAAAAGGGCTCATTATTTTTAAAGTTTATTTTATAATCTTAAAAGAAAAAGGTAGCTGTTTTCTACTTCATTTTACTGCAGAATTACAATTTCCTGGGTATGTTATGGTCAGCTCCACATTTTTGTGGAATGGCCTAGGAACCTTACCAAAATGTCTAAATTAATTCCTCCAGAAAAATACGCTGCTAATGTATTAGCATGACTTGCTAATGAAATTATGTAAGTCCATAAGTTGGGACAGTAATACATAGAAAAGCATATTTGTAATTTAAAATCATAAAAATTATTGAAAGAATTGGAGCAAAAGATAATAATTCCTTAAGCTATTGTAAAAACAATTACTCTGTTAGAACAAATTATTTGTAGACTTTAACATAAGATGTGCACTCACAAGCGAAGTGTAGATGTAGAAGCAACCTAGCAAAGCGTCAAATAGGTGTGGGCTCTGCAGCCAGAATCCCAATCCTACCACGTACAAGGTTTATGATATTAGCAGGTCTCTTTACCCCTTGACATTTCAGTTTTCCCAACTGTAGTATGATAGGTAATAATGTAACTTACTTTATTGAACTGTCGTGAAAAGTAAAAGAATGCATATAAAATGTTAGCATAGTGATTATCATGCATTAAGTGCTACATAGATATTTGTTCATATTTCTTGCCCATATCCATATTTTATATCTATTTAAAAATTCAGTTGCTTTTGAACGAATCTAAAAATCAACATCATGCAAAGCTATATTTATGGAGTGTTTTCCATCGTGTGCCTTGTGAAACTACTGCATGAGAGGGGTTGCTTAGCTGGAGAGGCAGCTTAGCTCACCTTAGCATTCACATCTAATTGAAATTTGTACTTTTCTATTTGATGTCAGGTGCAACAGATGACCCTGGAAAGGAAGACAGGTGCTTATGTAGGTGATAAACCCAAACCTGTTGCCGTCAAGTTGAATATGACTCATGGAGAACCTATAGGCCAGAGTAGAACTGCCCCATAGGGTTTTCAAGGAGCGGCTGGTAGATTCAAACTGCCAACTTTCTGGTTAGCAGCCAACCTTTGGGTTAGCAGCTGTAGCTCTTAACCACTATGTCAACAGCCTCCATGCAGGTAACAGTATGGTAAAATCTGAAGATGCATAGATACATTCCTTATGGAAGCTTGGAGTCTACTGGTTATATATATTTGTTATAATACTCTTAAAAGAGTAAGCTGCTAGTATCAACCCCATTTTGCAAATAAACACAATTCAAGTTAAGTAGCTTGTAACTTGTGGCTACGCTACATTAGTTGTGGCTCAGATATTACAACTCAAGCATTTTGAGTCCTCATTACAGAGGCAGATTCCAGTGGGGACAGCTAAGACTTTCAAGGCACAGAACTGATGGAGACATAGTTCAGGCAAACACTGATGCTACAATAATAGTCAGGGTGCAATCAGGAGAAGGAACCAAACCAGTTACTTCAATGGTGAAAATTTAGTATAAAGAATTGTTATCATTGAAGCATTGAAAAGTCAAAAAGAGAACACTAAGGTATCTCCAAGGTAACAACTTCAGGTAACAGCTATCACCCCCCTGACTGGGCAGGGCTAAAAGAACAGAAGGAAGAAGTAGTTAAAACTTAAACACTGATTTTTCGAAAGTACATCATCAGGCCTTTTTTTGAGGTACCATTGGAGGGACTCGAACCTCCAACCTTTCAGTTAGCAATCAAGTGCATTAACTGTGTGCACCACTTAGGGCCTCCATGCCACACCTAGTCTGATATATTTTCCAATTCAAGTCAGCTGAATTAAAAGCTTTAGTAATTTACTATGTACCTGCATTATTCTGGGTCCTGGAAATGTAACAAATAAGACAAGATAAGTATCTTATGATTCAGTAGGAGAGACCAAGACATACACATGGATGTTTCAGTCTGGTAAGTACCATGCAATGGATAATTATCTAGTGAGAAGAAGGGAGACTAATTCCATCTGGATATGTCTGAGAAGAGATGGGAAACCTTCACAGAGTGCGTGAAAGCATGTATCTAGGGTGCAGAAATTAGTTAAGATTGAGTTGAGTCTGGAAGGATCAATAGAATTTTAACAAAGAAGCTGGAGCATGAAAAAGCATGAGATGTTCAGTCATGAGGAATAGTTTGCATGACTAGAAAATTGGGGGAATTGCGTGAAAGGGTAGAGATGAGATAGCAAAGGAATATGGGAACCACTTTTTAAAGGCCTTCAATTCAACATTAATTGAACATTCACTACAGTCCAAGCACAGAGCTATGTTCTGAAGGTACAAAAATGAACAAAAGTCAGTACCTGTGTTCAAGACACCCTGAATTACACGAATGAGGCAGATATGAAGTGGATAGTCAAGCATTGCAGGCAGAGAGAATTACATGAACAAAAACACAGAAGCATGAAAATGCCTGGTGATTTCAAGGAATAATGTTAACCAGCACGGATGGATGTGTGATAGGGATGGCTGGAGATAAGTCTTAAAAGGCAAGTGGAGATTAGGGTGAGAGAGCATTTTTAGGTCATATTTGAAGGTTTGGATTTTATGCTATAGTTAGCAAGGGTCTATGATGATTTCCCACCACCTGTCTTTCAGTTTGTCACAATGTGGTGGCTTACAAGTTGCTATGATGCTGGAAGCTATGCCATCAGTATTTCAAACACCAGCAAGTTTACCCATGGTAAACAGGTTTCAGTGGAACTTCCAGACTAAGATACACTAGAAAGAAAGACCTGGCAATATACTTCTGAAAAATTAGCCAATTAAAATTTTGTGACTCACAACAGAATACTGTCTGATATACTGCTGGAAGATGAGCCCACTAGGTTATGAGGCACTACACAATAGCTGCAACAAAATACTCATACTAATGATCATGAAGATAGTACAGGACTGGGCAATTTTCATTCTGTTATACATAGGTTATCAAGAGTTGGAGCTGACTCAATAGCATTTAACATCAACAACATGACAATTTAAAGGGGGATTAGCAAGGTTCATATCCAGTTTGTAACTGGTAACTGGTGGTAGTACATGTATTGTGATTTGGTGGAAAGGTGGTGTCCTAGTCAGCTAGTGCTGCTCTAACAGAAATACCACGAGTGGATGGCTTTAACAAAGAGAAATTTATTTCTTCATAGTAAAGTAGGCTAAAAGTCCAAATTCAGGGCATTAGCTCCAGGGGAAGGCTTTCTCTATCTGTTGGCCTTCTCATCCATGTTCTCCCAGACTAGCAGCTTCTCCGCACAGGGACCCCAGGTCCAAAGGATGCACTCTGCTCCCGGCACTGCTTTCTTGGTAGTATGAGGTCCCCCCGTCTCTGCTCGCCTCCCTTTCCTTTTTATCTCTCGAGAGATAAAAGGTGATGCACCCCACACCCCAGGGAAACTCCCTTTACGTTGCATCAGGGATGTGACCTCGGTAAGGGTGGTATTACAATCCCAGCCTAATCTTCTTTAACAGAAAAATACAATCAAAAAATGGAGGCCAACCACACAATTCTGGGAATCATGGCCCAGCCAAATTGATATACACATTTTTGGGGGACATAATTCAACCCATGACATTCCATCCTTTGGCCCCCCAAAAAATCACATCCTTGCAACATGCAAAACATATCCATCCCATCATGTCATAGCAAAAGTCTTAACTCCAAGTCCAAAATCCAGAAATTCCTCTTCATCTGTGAAATCTAGAATACAAGTTATCTGCTTCTAAGGGTACAATGGTAGAACAGGTACAAGCTAGACATTTCCATTACAAATGGAAGAAACTGGAGGAAAAGAAGGGATAACAGGCACCAAGCAAGTCAGCAGAACACATTACATTAGTCCTTAAGGCTTTGAAAATAAACCACTGTTCTCTGAGACATTGTACACAATGGCCCTGCCCTCCAGACTCTAGCTATTGGCCACACTCTCCAGATTCCTAGTGGAGGCCCTTCGGCCCTGGGCTTCAGATCTACCTTCCAGGCCCACTGGGACAGCAATTCTGCTCCCTCAGCTTTAGGCACACCATTCTCCTAGTCCATCTGAGTGGCGACTCTACCCTTAGAAACACCAGAGGCCATGAGTTTACCCTTTGGAACCCCTGAGGTCCTGCCATACCTTTTGAGACTGAGGCAGCTCGGCTTCTTGTGTTCCTTGTCTCTTCAGCTTCTGCTTCCTGTGGTCTCTTGGCCCTCGGGCCTCATGCCCTCATTTGCCCTGCTGGGGCAAGTGTTTCAAAGCTCTATAGCTCCACCAATAAGTGCCCGGAGGCACCGTACTCTGCCAGGAAGCCTCCTGTGCACAGGCACTCAGCTCCCTCGCTCCGTGGGTCAGCTCCAGTGCTGTCTGGAGCTGGTCTCCTAGTTCTGCTGCTGCTGGTTCTCTGACACTGCAGCTTCTCTGTTGCTCCAGGTTCCCTGCTGCTGCTGATCCTCTGTCTCTGCCACTCCTCTATCCATTCACAGTTTCAAAACCGCTTCCACATTTTAGGTATCTGTTAGAGCAGCACCCCACTCTCTTGGTACCAAATTCTGTCTTAGTCATCTAGTGCTACTCTAACAGAAATACGATTGGATGGCTTTAACAATGAGAAATTTATTTCTTCACAGTAAAGTATGCTAAAAGTCCAAATTCAGGACATTGGCTCCAGGCCTTCTCATCAATGTTCCCCCAGACAAGGAACTTCTCCATGCAGGGACCTTGGGTCCAAAGGACACGCTCTGCTCCTAGCACTACTTTCTTGGTGGTATGAGGTACCCTCCTCTCTGCTCATTTCCTTTTCTTTTTTATCTCTTGAGAGATAAAAGGTGGTGCAGCCCACACCACAGATCAGATAAAAGGTATTGAAATGGTCCAAATAAGAGGTTTTCTGATCTAAGGCATGTGCTCTGAGTGGTGTAAATGGTTAATGCACATGGCTGCTAACCTAAATGTTGGTGGCTTGAGTCCACCCAGAGGCACCTCAGAAGAAAGGCTTGGTGATTTACTTCCAAAAAATCAACCAATGAAAACACTGTGGAGCACAGCTTTATTCTATAGCATGTGGGGTTGTCACGAGTCAGAATTGACTTGACAGCAATGGGTTTGGTTTTGTTTGGTTTTGACCTTAGAGATAAGATAATTTCAGGAGGGATGGATAGGTCAACAGTGTCAAATACTGCAAAGAAGACAAAAACTGGAAAAAAAACCCACAAAAACCTAACAACAACAAACAGTTCTAAACTAAGTTCCATGAGGTCAGGGGCCATATAGTTGTTTGTCACATATTAGAGGCTCAATACATATTTGTGGAATGAATGAATAGATGAACCCTCTCGATTTGACTTAAGGGACATATATTGCTTCTGTTCTTCAGTTTATTCTTGCTTGTATATAGGACTACTTATTATTCAAATTGTAACCCATATTAGATATGAATATTTATCTGGTTTTCAAAGAATAGAGACAAAATTAATCTAAAAAGAAAATGATCATAATTTTCTAATTAAAAAATGAACGTTATTTAGTATGAAAAAGGTTTTTCCCCTTCATAATTAAAAAAAAAGATATATTATGCATTAGACAGTGGAAGATGAAACAGCACATACTTAATTTCCTATGTCATCAGAAGTATGTCCCTTTTGACCTTTGCAAGTTAAATTCAAAAGTTAATTCAATTTTCCCACTAAAGGCAGTTAAGGTTCTGAGGCAAGAATTTAGGTTGGATTCAGTAAGACTTTAATGAGTTGGAAATGGATCAAAAAACATTTACTACTCATTTTAAAAATGCTCCTGATATATCATGGCTTTCTCTATAACAATTTTGTAGTCTGTCCTCTAACAAAATTAAATCCTATTAGCTGATCAACTGCTATATTGATTTGAAAGCAACCAAATCTTTTTCAAGGGAATTAAAGAAACAATTTATAGATAATTTAAAAAAGTCATTTGAAAGGAATTTGACTTAATTTTTTCATTAAAGAATCTTCAAAACAAACCTAAGTATGATTTTTGAATCTCCACAAATTTGTACTCTTCTAATTTGCACTTCGATATTCACATGCAAAAGCATGATGTTTAGTTCTATATTGTCTTTGAAGGAGAGGTGCATGAAGGTAATTAATAGACGGTGTATAATTTTAGTTGGTTTATATAAACTAATTCAGAGAAAATTCTGGTTTTGAACATTACATATACATCTATACGTAAAATTAGAACAAGTCCACGACAGCCAAAGTATGACCTTGAGTATATCCCACCTGAATTTACAGACTATCTCAAGAATAGATTTGACACATTGAACAATAAAGACCGAAGACTGGTCGAGTTGTGGAATGACATCAAGGACATCATGCATGAAGAAAGCAAAAGGTCATTAAAAAGATAGGAAAAAAAGAAAAGACCAAAGTGGATGTCAGAAGAGACTCCGAAACTTGCTCTTGACTGTCTAGTAGCTAAAGTGAAAAGAAGAAATGATGAAGTAAAAGAGCTGAACGGAAGATTTCAAAGGGCAGATCGAGAAGACAAAGTATTATGACATGCACAAAGACCTGGAGATAGAAAACCAGAAGGGAAGAACACACTTAGCATTTCTCAAGCTGAAAGAACTGAAGTAAAAATTCAAGCCTCAAGTTGCAATATTAAGTAGTTTATGGGGTAAATATTAAAAAATGCAAGAAGTATCAAAAGAAGATAGAAGGAATACATAGAGTCACTGTACCAAAAAGAATTGGTCAGATGCTCAACCATTTCAGGAGGTAGCATATGATCAAGAACCAATGGTACTGAAGAAAGAAGTCCAAGCTGCACCGAAAGCATTGGTGAAAAACAAGGCTCCAGGAATTGATAGAATACCAGTTGAGATACTTCAACGAACAGATGCAGTGCTGGAGGTGCTCATTCGTCTATGCCAAGAAATTTGGAAAACAACTACCTGGCCATCGAACTTGAAGAGATGAATATTTGCACCCATTCCAAAGAAAGATGATCTAACAGAATGCAGAAATTATCAAACAATATCATTAATGTCACACACAAGTAAAATTTTGCTGAAGATCATTCAAAAGCAGCTGCAGCAGTACATCCACAGGGAATTGCCAGAAATTCAAGTTGAACTCAGAAGAGGGATATTATTGCTGAAGTCAGATGGATCCTGGCTGAAAGCAGAGAATACCAGAAAGATGTTTACTTGTGTTTTATTGACTATGCAAAGGCATTTGATTGTGTGGATCATAACAGATTATGGATAACATTTCAAAATGGGAATTCCAGAACACTTAATTGTGCTCATGAGGAACCTGTACATGGATCAAGAGGCAGTTGTTTGGACAAAACAAGGGGATAGTGTGTGGTTTAAAGTCAAGAAAGGTGTGCGTCAGGGTTGTATCCTTTCACTGTACTTATTCAATCTGTATGCTGAACAAATAATCTGAGAAGCTGGACTATACGAAGAAGAACGTGGCATCAGGATTGGAGGAAGACTCATTAACAACCTGCGGTATGCAGTGACACAATTTTGCTTGCTGAAAGTGAAGAGGACTTGAAGCACTTACTGATGAAGGTCAAAGACAACAGCGTTCAGTATGGATTACACCTTAACACAAAGGAAACAAAAATCCTCACAACTGCACCAATAAGCAGCATCATGATAAATGTATAAAAGATTGAAGTTGTCAAGGATTTCATTTTAATTGGATCCACAGTCAATGCTTATGGAAGCAGCAGTCAGGAAATCAAAGGGCTCATTGCATTGAGCAAATCTGCTGCAAAAGACCTCTTTAAAGTGTTAAAAAGCAAAGATGTCCCTTTGAGGACTAAGGTGCACCTGACCTAAGCCATGGTGTTTTCAATCACCTCATATAAATGCAAAAGCTAGACAATGAATAAGGAAAACTGAAGAAGAATTGATGCCTTTGAATTATGGTGTTGGCAAAGAATACTGAATATACCATGGACTGCCAGAAGAAACAAATCTGTCTTGGAAGAAGTATAGCCAAAATGCTCCTCAGAAGCAAGGATGGAGAGACTTCATCTCACATACTTTGGACGGAACCACTCCCTGGAGAAGGACATCATACTTGGTAGAGTAGAGGGTCAGTGAAAAAGAGGAAGACCCTCAATGAGATGGAGTGACACAGTAGCTGCAACAATGAACTTAAGCATAACCACAATTGTGAGAATGGCACAGGACAGGACAGTGTTTTGTTCTGTTGTAAGTAGGGTCGCTATTGGTCGGAGCAAACTAGAGGCACCTGATAACAACAACAACTAATTATAGATTAGTAGGGAATACAGAAGACTTTTTTTTTCTCTTGGTGGTTTGAGCTACTGTCATAGGTTAGTTTCCCCAGAAGCAGACTCAGAGGGGAGGATTTGTGGCCAAGTTATTTATTAAGGAGGTACTTCCAGGAGTCACCCCCTGTCTATCAGTTTGCCCTACTGTGGTGGCTTCTGTCTTGCTATGATGCTTAAAGCTATGTCATCAGTATTTCAAATACCAGCAGGTTATGCATGGTGGACAGGTTTCAGTGGAGCTTCCAGGGTAAGACAAACGAGGAAGAAAGACCCAGTGATCTACTTCCAAAAACTAACCAATGAAAATCCTATGGATCACAACACAATGCTGGTAGCTGAGCCCTCTGTGTTAGAAGGCACTCAAAATATACAGTGGCTGCAACAATGAACTCAACTTACCAAGGATTGTGAAGATAGTACAGGGCAAGGCAACATTTTGTTCTGTTATACATAAGGTTGCCATTAGTTGGAACAGACTCAGTGGCAATTAGCAACAACACTTCCAGGAGAGGCTGGTAAGGGAATAGGGAAAGCTGGGCAGGGAGGGGTGGAGGCCAAGTAAAGGTGGGATTTCAGGGGATGCATTTCTTGGCCTTAGCCTGATCTTATAGGGAAACTCTGGGATATAATTTATACCTCAGAGTGTTCCGGTTCTAGTAAAGGAAGCTGTGCCCTCCTACTCCAGTACTATGTAGTTGTTTGCTAAGGACTAGGGTAGAGATGGGGGGGAGGGGAAAGGAAGGGAATATATTTCCAGAAACTTCCTTCTGCGGTATGTGAGCAAAGCAGTGCTTCCAGTAGTCTGAGGGCAAACTCAGGGGAGAGTCTCAGGTGCTGGACATTGGAAGCAAAATGGGTGGGTGTGGGGATGATGGGTGGGATGGCACAGAAATGGTAAAAGTGATCTGAGGTGATCTGGGTAGAGCACCAACAGTAAGTTACAGGTACTTTATATAGTTGAAACCCAATTTCCCTGAAAACATTACAATTTCCAATTTTCACTGATTTCAGCCCGATTTCTAATCTACATATCACACAAATGAGGTTTTATGTAACTACTTATAGTACATTTATTGCTTAGTTGCTAGGTTAAAAGCATCCTCTTTTCTCTATAGACAAAACCAGGTAGAAATGCACTTAGAGACACTAACTGGTTAGAAGGAAATGTTCTTCACTGCTCCATTTTTAGAGAGTCTCTCTTCCTGTCCTAGTACAAACTATTCCATGTGACGTTATTTCCGCAGTAGAAATAGGAAAGTGATTCACCGAAATAACTTCCATATCACATTTGACAAGTGACCATTTTTCTCATTCAGAAAAGTTTGTTTTGTTATTTTGTTATGTGCCCCTGCTTTTCTTATCTTTGACTTGCTAAGATATTTGTTGATGTGAAAATAAGGAAGTCATATAAATGGATATAGCGATGTTTTAGGTCAAACATACTTCACAAAAATTTCTAAATCATTAGTTTCTCTCTATTAAGAGTACGAGAAGCTAATTGCGCAAAAGCTTTTTCATGCTTTGAGGTAATTTCTGAGAAGGTTCTGAGTAGTTTAAATGATGTGTTAGCTTTACTTTCATGGCAAGAGTGATATTCTAAGCTCCTTCTGAAAAATTCAAATTTTGATGAAAGAAAGTATCACGTCAGAGATTTGTTACTCCAAAGAGGGCACTTGTGTTTTCCAACATTTCACTATTCCATTGCCAAGCCATGGTCAACAAGTAAACCATACTGGAGACTGACAGACATTTGTATCACTGAAAGGAAAAGTAATCTTCACCTGCCCCTAATTACACAAAAGAAACCTAACATGCAGGCTGACTTACTTTTCAGGACAATTGAAAAATTGCCTTCTAAATATGAAATTCTTTCCTTCCCCAATTTCACCTCTTCCTACACTTTATCCATGCAAGAGTGAAAGGGAGGAGAAGGAAGTAAAATTAACTGAGTTTTCCTGGAAGCATGACCTTGTCTTAGCTACCAATAGAATTTTTCTACTTTTTTTGGTGAAGGTAGTTTAATCACTTACTTGAAGAAATATGTTTTTTTTTTTTTTTTTATGTACAACTATTTTTTCCTCACTTAATGATTCTAAAACACATCAAAAGTCATAGCCTATTATTGCCCAAAAAAAGTAGGTGCAAAGTAAGATACTTAGGGATAAGGCAGAATGGCAATGATTGTAAAGAAGCAGAGAAAGCAGAGAGAGAAAATGGTAGCATCTATCTAAAATGAGTGGTACCTGGACAATTAATTTAACTTTAAATTTTCTGACATTTAAGGTGAAAGAAAAACACATTACGGTTCTGTTTGTTGTAGGGGAAAAAATCACAAAGTTTAGTAAAGCAAAAAGTAAGTTTTATTCAACATATATTCAAAAGGGCGGAAGTGGGAAATGGGCAATCATGCTGCCAGAGCCATATCTGTCCAAGTCCAAAGAATATTACAGAATAGGCAAGAATGGGAAAATGGACAAGCATGCTGCCACAGCCATGTCTGCCCGAGTCCAAGGAAATATCAAAGAACAGACAAAAATAGGAAAACGGCCAAGCATGCTGCTAGAGCCATGTCTGCCCGAGTCCAAAGAATATTACAGAACAGGCAAGAATGGTAAAATGGGCAAGCATGCTGCCACAGCCATGTCTGCCTGAGTCCAAAGAACAGTTATAGAGCCATCAGTATATATTAACATTACAAATGGGCAAAGCCACTGAAAGCTTAGCCTTTTCAGATTGGCTAGAAACTGTGATCCTACATTTTGAATTGTCCTTCTTAACAATCATTGGTACAGGTTTCAGTAATGAGAGTCAGGAGGGTCTTCATTGGTCCAACAAATTTCTATTCACTAAATGCTGATAGAAAAAGATAAGAGTGGAAAGGCTTTTGTGTTGTGTTTGATCGACTTTATGTGAAAGTTTCCCTAAAACATATTTTCCAAGATTATCTTAGTTATTGTCTATACCTCAGGGCCCAATTGATGTGTCCTTGTGAGTCCTTGTGGGCGTAGCTCCAGCTAGATCACATTCTGTATGCTCAAGGACAGGGAATAATGACTTCAATAGTATTTCCTAAATCATGTTCTAATTTGCCCTCAGTATGAGATCACTTTGACCCAGAGGAATGCGCTACAAGCTGGAAGGAACTTGGCCCAGTTTATCCCCACCAATTCTGCCTTTTTCTTTTTAAATTCCAGTTATAAATCACCAATTCAGAGGAAGATTTACATGTCAAATGTATATCATCTTAATACTTGAAAAATGAGATCCAGAAGTGATGTGACTGCTGAAGAAGGAGTGAAGTGATGGGAATGGACTTAGATCACACCCTCCTCCCTCACCTTTGTCAACCTCTTAATTTCATAAACCAAACCAAACTCATCACCATGGATCAATTGTGGCTCATGGTGACCCCGTATGTGCAGAGTAGAATCGCCACCTGTAGAATTTTCTTGGCTGTCATCTTTTGGAAGTGGGTCACCGGGCCTTTCCTCTGGATGGGTTTGAACAGAAACCATTCAGTTAGTAGTTGAGCGCTTAATTGTTTGCACCACCCAGGGAGTCCTTTTACTTTAATGATGTTAGAAAGGACAGCGGTCACACTGTATTTCTGAAGCTATGGTGGGAGAGTGCTGAAGTGAGGGAGGGGCGGATGTCAGGCTGAGGTGACCATTGTTTTCCTCTCCTCCTTGGTCTCAAGCTTCATTGCTTTTGATCTCAGTGCCTCTCCTATTTCTCATTTCCTTGTGGTGATTTTTATGGGCCTCTGAAGAGAGAGATACTTTGATTACCACAATATCGACTTCTGTGGCCAAATTGCAGTTTGACAACAGACAAATCATTTTCCATTTTGAGCATCAGTTTCTATAACTGTAAAGCAAGGAAGCCAGTCATTGTCTTCTTGCTGCCTCATAAGATTTGAGGAGGAGAAAGGAGAAAGTGTGCAGGAAATGTTTGAGACATGCAGAGATCAGGCACTGCATACCAAGGGTTATCTACCTATCTCACGCTGATGTCATGAACTAAGATAATCTGTGAAATATTTTGAGTTCCATGAAACATAAGCAGTGTATGCATTTGATCTATTATGATTTATCTTATATGTTGCTATAACAGCATTTTACTTCTTAATAGATTTATTGGCTTGTTCATTAATTTGTGCAGAAGACTCTATGCGGGCAGTGAATCAGAAGTGGAAAAAAAAAAAGAAAGTGTTTAAAAAAATTTTCCAAAGAAATATGTAATCATCCAATAAATATTGTACATTCCTTTTACATACCATCAGCACCCTGTCTGTTGTGATTTATATTTTCCTTTGGATGAGGAAGGAGGTGGGAGAGGTGGTAGTGAAGGGAGAAAGCAAGGAAAGAAAGAGAGATGTTAGAGAGGTTTATACTCAAGCAATCCCTGGTCTCCTAACTCTCACCATGCTGGACTCCGTGCCCCCAAACATTAATATAATGCAATGTTTGTTTTTGAAATGACTGATCAGTGGAATGGATTTGAATTTCTATTTGCTGCAGAATAAATAGCCATTTCTTTGCACTTTCATGGAAACTTATTTTAAGAAAAATGGGCCTTCCAGACCAATCCCTTCCACAGCCCATTTGCATTCCAAAGCACCATTAAAAATGGCTGTTTATTAGCATATTACTTTTAGCTGAACTAACAGAAAACCGAACAGACTAATCTAATCAACAAAAATATTTTTGGGGGAGGCTGGGTAGCCCACACAACCAAGAAAGAGCTGAACTAGCAGACTTTGAGGAAGACAGGAACCATCTGCTCCAGCCATCTGAAGCGCAGGACTCAGGGATCTCACTATCGATTGGGGCCATCACCCACCTCATTTTCTGGATTCTGCTCAAGATTCAATTTCTTGGAAAACCATATAATTGGACCAGCTGACTCAAATGCTCACTTTGATGGTGGTGGTGGTGGTGATTATGAAGAGGGTCCTGGGATTGGAAGTCCCACCAGAGACATATGGATTTGGGGAGGAGCAATCCCCCAAAGAAAAGAAGGTTGGATAGACAAAATCCCAGCCACCTACTCCTGCAAACATATGCTGTAGTTAAGATGATTGCTTAAAATATGTGGTAGGTACATTTTATAGCATAAGGGACTCCCTGGCGAGTTTATGTTATGGTTATATCCATTAAAGCTTATGTAAAGGAGATAATGTGGTGAAGTGGTCTGTATATCTGCGTTCTAGCCTTGCTATGCCCACTAATTAGCAATATGACCTGGGTGGGAAGTTTTATCTCAGCATCTCTGTTTCCAGAGTTCAGAAGAGGTGATTTATAGCTATATCATTCTATATTTTTGTTTGTTCTTGAGTTTGTTGTTGATCTCAGTTACAAAATTGAGTTAATTATACAGTATATGATACACCATCACATTCTTTGAAACAAAGTCTCTTTCTTGTTTTACTTCATTTTTCCCTTCATCCCTAATCTCTAGTCTTCTTCATCCTTCATCCCTAATCTCCACTCTCATTCTTCTCACCTCATTAGACAACAAATCTAATATTTTTAATATATGTTCTTGTATATGTAAATATATACTATTTTTTTATATCTATGTATATACACATAGGAGGATCCCTGGTGACAAAGGGATTAAGCACTCGGCTGCTAAACGAAAGATTGGTGGTTCAAATCCACCAGCCACTCTGAGGGAGAAATATGTGGTAGTCTTTTTCCTTAAAGATTAAAGCTTTGGAAACCCTGTGGGGCAGTTCTACTCTGTCCTACAGGGTTTCTATGAGTCAGATTCTACTCGACAGCAATGTGTTTGGTTTTTGGTTTTATACACACATACATTTTAAATATTTGTAATTAGTTTTATACTGCTAATCTCATTCTGTTTTTATTTTAAAATAGTTTTCATGCCTTATTATGTTTTTAAGGGCTGTCCACACTGGATCTAGTACAATGTTTCTAACTGCCTCATGGAATTTCATAACAAGTGCCCACTATTTATCTATGTATTTATTTATTCACTATTTATCTACTTGATATCATTAATATCACATACAAGCAAAATTTTAATTAAGGTAGTTAAAAAACGGTTGCAGCAGTACACCCACAGGAAACTGCCAGGAATTCAAGCTGGATTCAGAAGAGGATGTGGAATGGGGGATATTATTGCTAATGTCAGATGGATCTTGGCTGAAAGCAGAGAATACCAGAAAGACGTTTACCTGTGTTTTATTGACCGTGCAAAGGCATTTGACTGTGTGGATCATAACAAATTATGGATAATATTTCAAAGAATGGGAATTCCAGAACACTTAATTATGTGCATAGACCAAGAGACAGTCATTCGAACAGAACAAGGGGATCCTGCGTGGTTTAAAATCAGAAAGGTGTGTGTCAGGGTTGTATCCTGTCACCATACTTACTCAATCTGTATGCTGAGCAAATAATCTGAGAAGCTGGACTATATGAAGAAGAAAGAGGCATCAGGATTGGAGGAAGACTCCTTAACAACCTGCAATTTGCAGATGATACAACTTGCTTGCTGAAAAGTGAAGAGGGCTTGAAGCACTTGCTGACAAAGATCAAAGACTACAGCCCTCAGTATGGATTACACCTCAACATAAAGAAACCAAAAATCCTCACAAGTGGACCAATAAGCAACATCATGATAAATGTAGAAAACATTGAAGTTGTCAAGGATTTCATTTTACTTGGATCCACAATCAACGTCTATGGAAGCAGCAGTCAAGAAATCAAAGGATGCATTGCATTGGGCAAATCTACTGCAAAAGACATCTTTAAAGTGTTAATAAGCAAAGATGTCACTTTGAGGACTAAGGTACACTTGATCCAAGCCATGGTATTTTCAGTCACCTCAAATGCATGAGAAAGCTGGGCAATGAACAAGGAAGACTGAAGAAGAATTAATGTATTTGAATTATGGTGTTGGCAAAGAATATTGAATATACCATGGACTGCCAGAAAGAATGAACAAATCTGTCTTGGAAGAAGTATAGCCAGAATGCTCTTTATAAGTGAGGATGGCAAAACTTCACATCATGTGCTTTGGACATGTTATCATGAGGGACCAATCCTTGGAGAAGGACATCATGCTTAGTAAAGTAGAAGGTCATCAAAAAAGGAAAGCTCTCAGCGAGATGGATTGACACAGTGGCTGCAACAATAGACTTAAACCTAGCAACTATTGTGAGGCTCAGGACTGGCCAGCCATTTTGTTCTGTTGTACATGAGGTCCTTCTGAGTTGGAACTAACTCAACGGCACCTAACAACAAAATTTATCTATTCTTCTAGTGATAAATAAACAAAGTAGCTCCAAAGCCCACTGCCACTAGCAAATTACCTGCTTGTACGTGTTTCATGTAGAACTTTCAAGAATTCCCGTAGAATATTTTTCTGTATTGGGATTGTTGCTGTCATCATGTGCCATCGAGTGGATTTCAACTCACAGCTACCGTATATGACAGAGTAGTGCTGCCCTATAGCATTTCCTAGGCTATAATCTTTACAGAAGCCGATTGCAAGGCCTTTTCTTCTGCAGAGCCGCTGGTGGGTTCAGATTTTCAGTCAGCAGCTGGGCACTTAACCATTGAGCCACCAGAGCTCCTTATATTGGTACTAAAACCAACCCATTGCCGTGGAGTCAATTCTGACTCATAGCCACCCTATTGGGACTAAGATATAAAAATTCATAATTTCACTAAATACTGTCAGATTGTTTTCCAGAAAGAGCTTACCATTTTCCATTCCCATCAGATTTGCATGGAAGCTCTTGTTTGTCTATATTGCCTATATTCTCATCAAAACTTGGTATTATCAAATTTTCTACCAATCTAAACTGTAAATGCTATCTTATTCTTATTTTATTTTGCATTTAATTGCTACTGTGTTCGAAAATGCTTGTTAGCTGTTTATTTCCCTCCTTGTATGAATTGCCCATGCATATTCATTGTTGATTCTTCTATTGAGTTACCTGCCTTTTTCTAGTTGATTTGCCAGAGTATTTGGCATACTGTAGCTATTAATTGGAGCACTGGTGGTACCGTGATCAAGAGCTCGGCTGCGAAACAAAAGGCTGACAGTTTGAATCCACCAGCTGTTCCTTGGAAACCCTAGGGGCGGTTCTGTTCTGTCCTATAGGGTCGCTGTGAGTCAAATCGACACGATGGCAACAGACAACAGGATCAGATATTAATTACCATGTAAATTTTAGATATTGAAAAACCTCAATGATCTATTTGTGTTGTCTATTTTGACAAAAAATAATAAATTTTGATCAATTAAGTCTCTTTCTGTGTTGTTATTGTTGTTATGTACCGTCGAGTCAGTTCCGACTCATAGCGACCTGACAGGACAGAGTAGAACTGCCCCATAGGGTTTCCAAGTAACAGCTGGTGAATTTGAACTGCCAACCTTTTGGTTAGCAGCCTGAGCTCTTAACCACTGTGCCGCCAGGGCTCCTCTCTATACACATACACATATATATATGCGTATATATACTCACATAAATATGTATGTTTTGGCCTATAATTTGTACCTTGCTCATCCCATGATAGTCCCCTGCATTTTATCTGCTATAGTTTTACCTTTCATATTGAAGTCTTTAATTCATCTGAAATAGACTTTTGCTTTTCACTTTATCTTTTTCCATGTATAATAATTTCTTCAAAGCCATCAACTAGATAAGCCATGTTCTGTCTTCTCTTATTTATTTGTGCTGTCAACTTTACAATAGAGGAGGTCACACATAAATATCAGACTATTCTCAGATTTTTGTTCTGTTTCATTGATATGTCTGTTTGTTGTTATACCAATCCTACACTACCTTAAATTATGGTAGCTTGTGGTACGTCTTAATATCTGGGAGGGTAAGTCCCAAGTCTTTTCTTTTCTTTTGTCAAAGTTGAACTAATGGCCAGTTAGTTATTCATATGGAAAGAAATTAAAATGTACCTTTGTATACTATTCTCTCTCTCTTTTTTTTTAAATAATGAACATGTTTTATTAATATAATCAGAAAAGCAATAAGGATATTTTCAATATAAAAATACAAAAATATTCATTAAAAAAACAAGCAAATATAAAACAAAAATTGACTTGACTATTTATGAACCTTGATCCTTCCATTTAAATATTAGAGTGAATTTGTCAAGTTTACAAAAAAGGTGCTGGAATCTTTATTGACATTACATCCAATTCAAGAAAAATTTCATGCAGATTTAATATATTTATAATATTACATGGTACTATAGGGGAACCTGTGAATTCTGGAACTTGATGGGACTGCCTTGTTTTTCTGGTCTCTCAAGTCTTCTGCCTTTCCACTTTTCTTTCTCTCCTTTTAGTGGAAAATACTTGAGTTTTCCTTCTCTGACAAGTTTTTGCCTTACACAGTTTCTGGCTTTCGCAGCTTCTACTGTATAAATTTATTTAGTTCTGCTCATTTTCAGTCCTTAAAAAAGTTTAAATATTTAATACCTAAAGGTCTATTTCATCCTTTATTAGGATGATTTGTAGATATTTTATTGTTTCTATTGTTATTATTTTATTTTCTAGTTTGCTTGGGGGTATAGAAGCACACTTTTCACTTTTATAAAGTGATCTTTAACTTGTAATTGTGCTGAATTGTTTATTAGTTCATGTGGTATTTTTATTAGTTCAAATGTTTATTTTTGATGTAGATTATCGTATCATTTAAAAATAATGATGGTTTTGTTTTATTCCTTTAATTCTTTTCACTCTTTTTCCTTTTCTTTTCTTATTGAAATGGCCAGGACTACCAGATACCATAATGAGGAGAGGCAAAGTGAATATCTGTATCTTGTTCCAAAACTTAAGTCGATGTATCTAAAGTTACTTTGTTAAAAAAAAAAGAGATTTGCTGAAGTCTTTTGGATTACTGTCTTTATCAAATTAAGGAAGCTCTTAGCATATGAAATTTAAAAAAGGCATGTGTAACTCTATCAAATTATCTTTTTATAACTATTTAGGTATCTTAATTTTTTATTTTAGTCCATCATTTATTTAAGATTTTTATATTCATTAATTATGGTATTCTGTACTTCTACTTACTTTTTTCTGGTACATGGGAAAGTTTCTGAGAAGGGTAGGTTAAAATAGCCAGTTATAGTTGTTGATTTATATTTTTTTCTAGTAGTTCTATCCATTTTTGCTTTATAAAATGTGAAGCTATGTTGTTTGTTTCATTTACGTTCTTGAAATCCTTTTTTTTTGAATCATCATAGACTATCCCCCTTTCTCTTTTATGACAGTTTTTAGTCCTGAGTTCTATTTTGTCTGGTATTAAATCTCTACACAAGGTAACATCTATTTTTTTAAATAAACTTTTAATTTTAGGACAGCTTTAAATTTATAGAATCAGTGCAAAATAACACAGAGAGTGCCGACATACACCACACCCAGTTTCCCCTATTATTAACATCTTACATTAGTATGGTACATTTGTCGAAATTAATGAACTGACATTAATACATTTTTACCCACTAAAGTTTATATTTTATTCAAATTTCCTCAGTTTGTCCCTAATGTCCTTTTTCCACTCCAGGATCCCATCCAAGAATTAGTAGTCATGTCTCCATTGTGACAGTTTCCTGGTAGTGACACTTTCTCAGACTTTCCTTGTTTTTGATGCCCTTGACAGTTTTGAAGATTCTTGAGCAAGTATTTTGTAGAATGTCCCACACTTGGTATTTTTTCTGATATTTTCTCAAGATTAGACTGAGGCAATGTGCTTTAAGAAGATCACAGAGATTAATTTCCATTCTCATCACATAATATCAAGGGCAAATTTTTTTTTTTTTTTACTTCTTCCTTTTTCTTAAAATTATACTTTAGATGAAAGTTTACAGAACAAACTGGCTTCTCATTAAACAATTAGTACACATAGTGTTTTGTGACATTGCTTACCAACTCCATGACATGTCAACACTCTCCCTTTCTCAACCTTAGGTTCCCTATTATCAGCTTTCCTGTCCCCTCCTGCCTTCTAGTCTTTGCCCCTGGGCTGGTGTGCCCTTTTAGACTCATTTTGTTTTATGGGCCTGTCTAATCTTTGGCTGAAGGGTGAACCTCAGGACTGACTTCATTACTGAGCTAGAAGGGTGTCTGGGGGCCATACTCTTGGGGTCTCTCCAGTCTCTGTCAGGCCAGTAAGTCTGGTCTTTTTTTGTGAGTTAGAATTTTGTTCTATATTTTTCTCCAGCTCTGTCCAAGACCCTCTATTGTGATCCCTGTCAGAGCAGTCAGTGGTGGTAGCTGGGCACCATCTAATTGTACTGGACTCAGTCTGGTGGAGGATGTGGTAGTTCTGGTCCATTAGTCCTTTGGACTAATCTTTCTCGAGGGCAAATCTTGTCAATATAACTTATCAAAGTTGATGTTAACCTTGATCACCTGGCTTTAGGTAGTGTTTGTCAAGTCTCTCCACTATAAAGTTACTTTTTTTTTTAATCTCCTTTTGCATATTGTACTCTTTGGAGGAAAGTCACTATGCACAGGCTATACTTAAGGAGTAGGGAGTTATGTTTCATCTGCTTAAGAGTGGAGTATCTACATAAATTATTTAGAATTCTTCTGCACAGAAGATTTGTCTCTTCTCCCCTATTTATTCAATTATTTATTTATATCAGTATAAACACATTAATAATTTTTTCATACTTTGGGTTATTAATCTAGCAACTGGCCCATTCTAAATTATCAAATGTGTGGGCATAGAGTTATTTATAGTATTCCTTTATTATACTTTTAATGTTTATGGGATCAGTAATGATGACTTTTTTCATTTCTAGTAATTGGTAATTTGTGTCTTTTCTCTTTTTTTCTTGGTTAGCCTTTCTATTAGTTTCCTAGGGTGGCTGTACCTAATTATCACAAACTAGGTAGCAAATTTATTCTCTCACAGTGCTGAAGGCTAAAGTAAAAGTTCAGGGTGTTAATAGGGCCATATTCTCTCCAAAGGCTCTAGGAGAAGATCCTTTTTTTACTCTTCCAGCTTCCGGTAGTCCCAGATGTTCCTCGGCTTGTGGCAGCATTAACTCCAATCTCTTGCCTCCATCTTCACATGGCTGTTTTTCCTCTGTACTTATCTGTCTCTCTGTTTCTTCTCCTCTTATAAGGTCACCAGTTATATTGAATTAGGGCCTACCTTACGCCAGTATGACCTCATGTTAACTGATTATATCTGCAAGGATGCTATTTCCAATTAGGGTCATATTCATGGGACTGGAGGTTAGGACTTGAATACAACTTTTTCTGGGGACACAAATCAACCCATAAGAGCCTGGCTAGAGGTTTGTCAATTTCATTGATCTTTTCAAAGAGCCAGCTTTTGTTTTTATTGATTTTCTCCATTGTTTTCTTATTCATAAAATTCTGTTTTTTTTAAATTTAAATTTCTGTTCTTCTGCTTGCTTTAGGCTTAAGTTGCTCTTCTTTCCCCAGTTTCCTATGGTTACAACTTAGGTTATTGATTTTAGAACTTTCTTCATTTTATATATATATATATATACATACATATATATATATATATATATATGCATGTAGTGCTATAAATTTTCCTCAAAGCACTTCTTTTGCTGCATACCACAAATTTTGATAAGTTGTACTTTTACTTTCATTTAGTTTTAAATATTAAAAAGAATTTAGATTCCTTTTAAGACTTCTTTGACCTATGTTCTATTTTGAAATGTGTTGTTTAATTTCCAAATATTTTGGAATTTTCCAGCTATCTTTCTTTCACTGATTTCTAGTTTAATTACGTTATGGTCTGAGAGCATAATTTGTATGATTTATCTTCTTTTAAATTTGTTAGGGTATGTTTTATGTTCCACGATGTGGTTTATTTTGATAAATGTTTCGTGTGAGCTTGAGTAGGATATGTATTCTGCTGTTGTTGGATGGAGTAGTCTGTAAATATCAGTTAGATCAAGTTAATTGATAGTGCTGTTCAGGTCACCTATATCCTTATTGATTTTCTGCCTGTTTGATTTATCAATTACTCACGGCAGTTGCTGAAGTCTCCAACTATAAGAGTGCATTTTTCTCTTTATCTTTTCAGTTCCATCATTTTTTTTTTCTCACATATTTTGATGCTTTGCTGTTAGGTACCTACATGATTAGGAGTCTTATGTCTTCTTAGAGAATTAACCCCCTTTTATTATGGTGTCACTCTTCATCCCTGATAATTTTCCTTGTTTTGGAGTCTGCTTTGCCTGAAATTAATATAGTATCTCCAGCTTTCTTTTGATTAGTTTTAGCATGGTAAATATTTCTTTCTCTTTTTTTCTTTCCTTTGCTTTCTTACCATCCCTTTACTTTTTAAAAAGTGATTCCTGGAGCTTCCTTCTCTGTCATCTTCCCATAATTCCTCCATTCATTTATATTTAATCCACCTATGTTTTTAGATTGAAAGTAGGTTTCTAATAGGCAACATATAATTGGGTCTTGCTTTTTATCCACTCTGAAAATACCTGTCTTCTAAATGGTTCATTTAGACCAATCATATTTAAAATGATCACTGGTATATTTGGGTTAATATCAAATACATTTTCAAATATTTGCCAGAAATATTGCCAGGGGCTTCTCTTACTACCTTCTCTGGATTTAATTGAGCATTTTATATGATTCCATTTTTATCTACTCTTTTAATATATATATTTCTTTAAAAAAACTAGTGGTTGCCTAGAATTTACAATATACATTTTTAACTAATCTAAGTCCATCTTTAAATAATACTGTTTTACTTCATATGTAGTATTCCCAATTCCTCCCCATTGTCCCTGTGATGTTGCTGTCATTTGTTTCACTCTCATATCATGCAACACCTTATGATTGGTAAACAGTTGTTTTTAGATCAATGAAGAATAATAAAAATAAAACACTTAATTTTACCTTCATTTATCTCTTCTTTAGTGCTCTTCATTTCTTTATGTAGGTCCAAGTTTCTGACCTTATTATTTTCCTTCCGCTTGAAGAAAATCTTTTAATATTCTTTCAGGGCTGGTCTGCTGGCAATGAATTTCTTCAGTTTGTGTTTGACTCAGAGTCTTTATTTCTCTCTCATCTGCTGAATACAGAATTCTAGGCTAGTGCTTTTTTTCCCTTAATGGTAAAAAAAGGAGGAACAAGGATCTACAATTGCCAAATATTTCTTCTATTTGATCAGTGCATGTAAAAGTAGAAATATCTGGTGATTTATTATCAGATGATCTTTGAAGCCAGTGGTTCCTCCATTGACTATTCTTAGCAGTTTTTTTTTCCTTAGGATTTCCTGCTGCCTAGCTACCTGTTTTCAGTTGCCTAGATTTTAATTCCTAGGAAGAGGAGTCTGAACACTACACTTGTCCCTAGTGCAGTAGTCACATGTCACTGGAATTTATGGACCCCGTTGTCCCAAACAGGCTATAGGAAACAACCCAAAAAACAAACCCATTGCCATGCAGTCGATTCCGACTCTTAGCGACCTTACAGCACAGAGAACTGCCCCATAGGGTTTCCAAGGAGTGGCTGGTGGATTCAAACTGCTGACCTTTGGTTAGCAAGCGAGCTCTTAACCACCTCACCACCAGGGCACCCTAGGAAGTAAACGAGGGCAAAAAAAAAAAAAAAAAAAAAAAAAAAAAGGCCCTATCCCCACCATTCTGTGCCTCCAAAGGCACAGAGCTTCAAGGGCAGTAGGGCAAGTGGAGTGATACGCAAGAGGCCAAGCTCCTTTTGGAGTGAGGGAAGGAGGATTCTAGTGATGGAGCAGTGATGATCAAGTCCTAGTCTTCCTGCTCTGAAGTTCCTACAGCCTGCTTGATTAACCAAGTGGTTCACCAGCAAACCTTAACATCATGATTTAAAACTCCATTTTCATGCTAATTTTGTGTTTATGTGACTATGCCTAGTATTTGTAAACTTTCTGCAATTGCAGGGGCTCTGGCCTGAGCACATTTCTACAGATGGAAGAGTCACTGTGATGTAATAGAAGAACTCTGGAACAGATATCAAAGTGTCAGAACTTAAGACTCATCCTCATGAGCTGTTTGACCAAAAAAAAAAAGAACAGCTTTTACCATCCTGGTTTCTTTATTTTAAAAATGCAGGGTTTTTGTTTGTTTGTTTAACAGTAGAGCCCCCTCCCCTTTTCCTCCAAATGAAGCTGTAAATAGAAACCTAATACATACAAGATTTAAAGTTGATCTGAGATGCCAATTGAGCTACCTCTTCATCCCTACAGCAGTCTCTGCACCACATCTATAGAACCCTAGAACTCAGAACACAGTCTGAAAATGACTAGATTATCTCTGTGGTTCCTGGGCTCTGCTCCCAGAGGGTCTGATTGAGAACAGTTGCGATAGTGCCCAGGAATCTGAATTTTAAACATCCCCTCCCCCAGCAACTGATTCTGATGGAGGCCTGGATGTTTGAGTCATTTCTGAGAGTCTAAGTTACTTTAGTTTTCTGACATTCAATTTGCTCATCTGCAAACACGAAGATTAAAATATCACCCTTCTTCAAACGGTTTTTGTGAAAATCAGAAGAGATAATGTATACACAATTATGACTTTTAAAATGACATCTGTTGAAAGATGATTTAAATACCTGACAGACTATAGAATACTGCACTATTCTAAAAATAACTTGATGTTAAAATGTAGTCCAGATAATGTGAAACAGTCTTTAACTCCAAAACTTCCATATTAAGGTCTTTTAGAAAGAACGTCTGTTAATTTGGGTATTTTCCTTCTGTTAACAAGAGGAAGTGATAAACATGTAATCTAGTTGATTAAAGTGATACAGCTCTTAAAAGAATCATACTATTTCTTTTTACAAGTGTTCTTTTAGGAATTTTATATGTAACGGGGATAAAAAGCAGATTTTGTCTATTAAATGTATGCTCATTTCACAACAGATCTTCAATTTGACGAGCGGTGGAGGATCTACTGCTAATTTTCATTAGAACATTGCTTCATTTGGATGAAAGACAGACTTGTGCATATTTGAAGAAGTTTAGTGCTAGTGTATGTTATGTCTAATTTGGTACTTAAAACGTTTGTTCCTTTCAGAACTCTCTGGGAACTTCGTTGTCTTGCCTATAAAATGAGAAGCCAGACAACCTCTAGGTCTCTCATCCTAAGGAGAGGAGTTTGTATTTTGTAAACAGCATCTCGATGGGGTAAACCAAAAAAAGTTAAACCCATTACCGTTGAGTTGATTCCAACTCGTAGCCACCCTACAGGTTACCTCAAAACATTTGTGTAGTCAGAAAGAGAATGAGGCTATTGTTTGACTCACGATCATGATAAAATTTATTTTTGCAGCAGCCAAAATTTTCTGATTATTGTATAGGATTTTCTGAGTCAACATGGTTACTATTAATTAACTTAAAACTGGAAGGTACACTAAGCCATAAGTTCCAAACCAGGCCCTCCCAAGCCTCTTAAGAGTAGAATTCTGATGATTAAGGTTGGAAATCATTGCACAAGAGAAACATTGATTGAAAACAATGATGTAGTGCGTAATTCTAATCAGCTACTCAAAAGTAGGTATGGATAGTAAGTCTAAATATGTGCTGCATCTATTGTGTGTGTATGTGTTTTGCCAATGTACATCCATTGTCTTTCATAGTTCTAGTAACTGTTCACTTGTGGGTGTTTAAAAGAAAATGCAATATATCCATACTGCTTGCTGCTACTGAAATTTGAACTTTTATCACAAAATCATGCCTGGGTTTTTCTTTTTCTTTTTTTTAATGATAATTTCCTTTTGATTTAATCTTTATAAAATAAAGCCTTTCTTGTAGTTTTGTAGCTCTGAAGAATTCATATTAAACGGCAGTGTACAAATGAGCAAGGTCCTATTCTATCTCAAGATAGAATCAAATGAAAATGCTTTCAGAGTTTAGTCAATGTGCCTAAAGTTCTTGAGCCTCCTCTGACTTACGTTAAATTTGCGATGCATATGCAAATATGAATTTCTACACAACTCCCAGCTGATGCCACGAGATAGGTGCAGCGGGGCTAGTTATTTCACCCCAAGTCTAGAATTTCTTTTGCAGGTGAAGGGGAAGAAGATTTTAAGGGAAATAAAACAGAAAAATGTGGAGACTAAAAAGTTGCTATTGAAAGAATCTATTGTATTATAAATCACCAGCCTTCTTTAAGCCGTGGCATGTTAAAAAAAAGAGTGATAGAGGGGTTTTCAGTGGATATTTAAAAAAGTAAAGTACCTTTGGATATCTTTTACTTTTTCTTCTGCAGCCTGGACATCTTCCTTGCACCTGTGTCTTTGAATGTCTCTTGTAATTGGCTCAGAAAGTGTTTTTGTTGGTTAAGAGACAGCTGGTCACCTTAACTTTTAGCTCATTGTCTTGATTGTAACCAATGTCTAAGCTCCCTCATTCTGAACCCGATGCAAGTATGTGCAATGGGGACTCTGGTAACTTCTCTGCGTGGCACAAATGTTTAAGCACTTGACTACTAACCAAAAGGCTGATGGTTAAAACTCATCCAGAGGCACCTTGGAAGAAAGGCCCAGCAATCTGTTTCCAAAAGATCACAGCCTTGAAAAACCTTCTGGAGCGCAGTTCTACCCTGCCACAAATGGGGTCACCACGAGTCAGAATTGACTCTATGGCAACTGGTGTGGTTTTAGTTGTGGTAATCAACATTGAATCACAAGGTCCCCTTCTTGTACCCCATAAGTATTATCATCGGTATCAAAAAGGAAAAACTTTAATCTGAAAATTTGTAATACATGTAGTACCTTCCATAGTTCATTATCTTAGGGATGTTGTTAACAAGAAACAGTAAACCACTTGTAACAGCTTACGTAAAGGGAGTGCATCTCCTGGTCTTTCACTGGGAGCTAGAAAGTTCAAGTTCTCCTCTCTTTCCCTGCCCATGTCACTATAAATCTAATGTCTTCAGCTAGGTCCCAATTCCCAGAAGAGGAATCTGATTGGCTCTGGTGTCATGTGATCATGTGATCAAGTCACCCTTCCTAGGGATGGGGGCTAGTGGGGAGTAGATAGTACAAGAAATGCTGTGCAGACTGGGCAAAAGTGACTAGTATTTCTAGTAAATAACTTGCTACTTTTTGAATTTGTGGTATTTATATCTATTCTAAATCTTTCTTTTTTGTTCTAATGTACTTCCAAGACTATGACATTGTTTAAATCAGGTTAGTACACCTCGCTAGCATCTTTCTTTTTATTACTATTTTATTTTTTTCTTTTGTGATGATATTCTGGTCTTGGATAAGATTGCCCAGATACTGTCATTTCCCTCCTCTTCTCTGCTTTGTATGGCAGGGGGCTGACCCCTGCTGCTGCATTGGCCAGCCTCCCATGATAGCCGATTGCCAGGTTTGCCGAAAAGCAGCAACTACAAGAAAGTGAAGAGTGGGTGAAAGCGAGAAGCATGGGTCTTCCTCCCTCTTTTGCTTCCTTAGATATCATCTATATTGGCCTATTCTTTCTCTGTGGACCCGGCTCCCACAGGCCGTTATGGCCCCAGCTTCCCTAATGTCCCCAGCTCCTGGCTTTTATGACACCTCTTCCTCCCTTTCTATTTTCAGCTTAGGGGTAGTAGCAGCTTCCTGCTGTTGCCAATCACAAGTTCGTCTCACCGTGTCCACCTCCTTCAACACCCCATCACCTATATAATGCTTTCCTGGTACATTAACTTAAATTCCCTCTGATTTAAACACAGTGGTTTCCGTTTTCCTTTTGGATCAAGACTGCTATAGATTGATTTCTATCAGTTTAGGGCAGCTTTTGAACAGTGTGACATGGATAGCACAGAACTAATTTTACTTGTCTCTTGTATTTTTAAAGCATTTTTTTCTACTTCTGCTGATAACCCAATCTTTTTTTCTTTTCCATTCTAGTGGTGAAAATATTGGGTCAGTGGCTATATCCTGATTATTTGCGCATGTTTTGTTAATCATTACTAGTTATTAAGGCCTTATCTGTTTTGAAAAACTTGTTTTCCATTTGCTTTTTTTTTTTTTTTTTTTGGTTCCCAGTGCTTTTTGGTTGTTGCTATTCTTGGATTTTACTTCTCAAGTTTTAGTGAAACCAGGAATCAAGGGTGGTGTGTGTGGGTGTATGCAGTGTACACCTAAGCATGCACACAGATAAAAGATGTTTTACGTACTTTCTATAAGCACTAATCCTCACCCTGTTTTGTTTCCTTTGCTTGATATGCAGACATTAAGCTTAAATCAATACTTACCATGGCAGTCTATAACTCACAGAAGAGAAACAGCATTGTGGCCTCCACTGTCATTTTAGACAGTGTTCAGGATTTAACCCACTTGTACCAAGTCTTCCATATCCATTCCCAATGCTACGAACTCAGCTCAAGCCTTTCTGTCTTGCCTGGTTTACCCCAGTAATGCGCTGACTAGTGTTCCTGCCTGCAAGCTTGCATTCATTTACTCACTCCATCAACCAAACAGCACAGAGAACCTATTATGTGTAAACATAGTACTTATTGGCAGGGACATAACACCTCTGAGGTATGGTACCTGCCTTCAGGAAGTTTACAATTTAATAGAAGAAATTAGGCAAAGACATGATTACAACAGAGTTTGGTAAAGTAATAATAGAGACATAACACTAAAAACCCTGCAGTTATTCATGAATACCCTCAGGTAATCAGTTGTGGATGAGTGAGTGGTTACTGTGCCAGTAATTCTAGCAAAAGATGATGAGGCCCTTAGCCAACTCGTAGGCAGTATCTTTAAGATTAAGCTTCATAAAGCTCAAATCAGATCAAAACCCTTCACTGGATTTGCATGTACTGCTAAACTAAACTGAAAAAGAGTCTGGTGGCACAAATGGATAAGCACTCAGCTGCTAACAAAATGGTTGGCAGTTTGAACCCACCCAGCAACTCCGTGGGAGGAAGACCTGGTGATCTGCTCCTATAAAGATTACAGCCTAGGAAACCCTGTGGGGCAGTTTTACTCTGTCCCATGGGGTCACTATGAGTTGGAATTGACTCAACAGCACACAACAACACTAAACTGAAACCAAATTCCTTATCTTGGAAATCATGGCCATTCATGTTCTGACCTCCGCCTCCCTCTCCAACCTTGTCTTGTTTCACTCCTGTAAGCATATTGTACAATTTAGACCAGGCTATTCCGTTTCCCGACATGGGCTTTCATGTCCCTTCTTTTCTTATGCTATTCTGACTATAAAACTTCCTCCCGATCCCTACCTGTCAAAAATCTTCCTTATATTTTATGGTTCGGTTCATATAATAGTTTAGCCGCAAAGATATGGGGATTTGCCTGAACATATGCAATCTCCTGCTTGCCCCCACCCCCACAGCATCATATACTTCTGTCTTGATATTTTACCGGAATGTTCTTATTTGCATACTCTGTATATATATCTGGTCTTCTTTACTAGAAGAAGCATGACCTCAATAAATACATTTGTTGAATGAGTGAAAGGATGAATTCTCCTTCTCTGTGAGAGCAAGCTAGGTTTTGAGATTTGCTGTTGAGAAAAGATAACTCTTAGGGAAGCATAAATGTCTCTGTCCTTCCAACCAAAAGGCCCAGATTTAACTGTGCAAAAAAAGTGCTCTCTCTGTTCATGGAAAGAAGCAAGCCACTGTTCAGAATATTGCTTGTTCTCTCCTAGGTTTCCATTATGGTAGTGTATGACACTCCAAAAATATCCTGCATCCTAAGCTACAATTAAGCGGTAGTTGTTTTCCCCTCTGGCTATTAGGGTTCTAGCCTGTGTCTAGAGATTCTGCACCTTGAGACTCTGGAGCATCAAGTCAGAAATCTGCTCTTTAAAGAGAAAACAAAGAAGGCCCCATCTCTGGATGTTCTTTGAGAAGAAAGTAGGGAAATGCGGAGTCACCACTTGGAAACGGCAGGAACAGAGACATACCTACACATTCCTTGTGGTCTCTAAAATTCAAGCTGGGCTGATACAGGAGTTGTTCTTGAACACTCATTATGTGCCAGGCCATATCAGTGTAGGGTGTGTCCTCAACCTAATCACTTCTGAGTTGTAAGGAGCAGTATAGACACAAAAACACAACAGCACAAATGGGGAAATTTAGATGCCACGTGAGAATCTTCCAGGAACCAAGGAACACTGGGGCTACAGAAGAAGCTAAGAGAGACAAGGATCTTCCCCCAGAGTCAACAGAGAGAGACAGACAGCCTTCCCCTGTAGCCAATGCCCTGAATTCAGACTTCTAGCCTCCTGAACTGTGAGAAAATAAATTTATGTTCTTTAGAGTCACCCACTTGTGGCATTTCTGTTTCAGCAGCACTAGGAGGCTATGATGGTGGGTGTGCAATGAGGATGAACTGAAAATATTACAGGACAAGTGGAGTGAAAAAGAACAGGTCATTAGATTGGATGATAGTGAAGTTACTGCTACCTCCTGAAGTCAGATTGCAAGGAATTCCCTCTAACCTCAGCTTGGATTACTATTCTCTCTCCCGGGTGGTCTGTAGGCATCTCCATTTGTACTAAGCTGACTGTTCCAAGAATCATTGTTTAGCAGCCCATGGCCATAATTGTTAAGGGTAACATTCTGTATCTATTATGATTTTTGAGTCACTGGCCCTTACCATTTCCTAAGCATACTATCTATTCATGTAACAAAGCTTTTATTTGTACAGAGTTTTCTATATGCTATGTGGGATGGTCTTGGTAAAAAGGAAGCTCAAAGAGTGTTGAGTGAACTGGAAGTATTTTGCTCACTCTGAGAATATAATATTTGATTTCCCCTGCCTGTCATCTGAAAAAGAGACTACTTACGGACTAAAGATAAGCAGAGTGAAGAAGAACTGAAGATCCTCAGATAAATACAATATGCTAGAGGTCAAAGTAGTCAACCCAGTACACAAACACTCCTGTGCAAATTAGACAGATTGGTTTTTTACCTAAGTGAATGAATGTTTGAGGATATTTAAAATAGGAGTGGTGAGTAGCCTTTTTATTAAAAGAAAAACAAAAAAGGCGTCTGTCCCATAGAAGTTCAGAGTTTGAATGGGCCACAGGGATCATCAGATTGATATCACCTTTCACAGATAAGGAAGCTGAGATTCACTCAGTGGCCTTAAGAACACACAGCTAAGAAGGTGGGGAGCAGAGACTAAAATCCCTCCATCTGGAATCTCTTCCTATCCTATTCTGTGGTTACCAAATTACCTCCTACCAACTCACCAGACTTTCTTCCCATCTCCCCTGAAACAAAATACTGAACTTTTCAAATGTTTCTAATCTTTTTTTTTAATTTTCTTATTTTATTGTACTTCAGGTGAAGACTTACAGGACAAATAGTTTTTCATGAAACAGTAGTACACATGTTGTTTTATGACATTGGTTAACAACCCCACAACATATTAATCCTCTAACTTCTCAACCTTTTTTTTTTTTGGTGAAAATACACATAGCCAAAGATACACCGTTTCAAAAATTTCTAAATACACAGTTCAGTGACATTGACTACGCTCTTTGAATTGTGCTGTTATTCTCACTTAAGATGAAGGCTTACAGAACAAAATAGTTTCTCATTTAACAGTTACTACAAATGTTGCCCTATGACAATGGTTAACAATCTCACAACACATCAACAATATCTTTACTCAACCTTGGGTTCCCTATCACCAGCTTCCTTGTCCCCTTCTGCCTTCTGGCCCTTGTCGCTGGACTCCTGTACCTCGTTAGTCTCATTTGGTTTTATGGGGCTGTCCACTCCCAGGCTGAACAGTGAACCTCAGAGGTAACTTCACCACTGAGCTAAAAGGGTGTCTGGGGGCCATACTCTCAAGGTTTCTCCAGTCTCCTTTAGGCCAGTAAATCTGGTCTTTTTTTTGTGAGTTAGAATTATGCTCTACATCCTTCTCCAGCTCTGTCCAGAACCCTCTGTTGTGATCCTGGGCACCATCTAGCTGTACTGGACTCAGTCCGGTGGAGGCCTTGGTAGCTGTGGACAATTAGTCCTTTGGACTAATCTTTTCCTTGTATCCTGTTCTCTTCATTCTCCCTTGCTCCCGAAGGGATGAGACTAGTGGGGTATCTTAGATGGCCGCTCACAGGCTTTTAAGACCCCAGACACTACTCACCAAGGTAGAATGTAGAGTATTGTCTTTATAAGCTGTGTCATGTTAATTGAGCTAGATGTTCCCCAAGACCATGGTCCCCAGAGCCCTCTGCCCAGCAATTCAGTCCCTCAAGGAGTCTGGATGTGTCTATGGGGCTTCCATGACCTTTCCTTGTACAGGTTGTTCTAGTTTCCCCTGTATTGTGTACTGTCTCACCCTTCACCCAAGATACCACTTATCTACTGCCTATTTAGTATTTCCCCCCCACCCCTCCCATCCCTGGTAACCAACAAAGATTGTTACATTTTGTGTGTGAACTTTTTCATGGGTTTTTACAATAGAGGTCTCATACAATATTTGTCCTTTTGTGATTGACTTATTTCACTCAGCATAATGTCCTCCAGTTTCATCCATGTTATGAGATGCTTCACAGATTCATTGTTGTTCTTTCTCGTTGCATAGTACTCCATTGTGTGTATGTACCATAGTTTGTTTATCCATTCATCTGTTGATAGGCATCTAGGTTGTTTCCATCATTTTGCTATTGTGAACAATGCTTCCATGAACATAGGTGTGCATATGTCTATTCGAGTGACAACTCTTATTTCTCTAGGATATATTCCTAGGAGTGGGATTGCTGGATCAAATGGTATGTCTATTTCTAGCTTTCTGAGGAAGTGCCATATCATTTTCCAAAATGGTTGTATCATTTTGCATTGCTACCAGCAGTGCATAAGAGTTCCAATCTCCCCGCAGCCCCTCCAACATTTGTTATTTCCAGTGTTTTTGATTCGTGCCAGTAATGCCGGGGTGAGATGGTATCTCATTGTGGTTTTAATTTGCATTTCTCTAATGGCTAGTGATCTCGAGCATTTCCTCATGTGTCTGTTGGCCATTTGAATATCTTCTTTGGTGAAGTGTCTGTTCATTTCCTTTGCCCATTTTTTGAGAGGATTATTTGTCTTTTTGTTGTACAGGTGTTGGATTTTCTTGTAGATTATGGAGATTAGACCTTTGTCTGACTTGTACTGTCCAAAAATTTTTTCCCAGTCTGTAGGTTCTCTTTTGACTCTTTTGATGAAGTCTTTTGAAGACCATAGGTGTTTGAATTTTAGAAGATCCCAGTTATCTAGCTTATCTGTTGGGGTTTGTGCGTTGATGGTTATGGTTTGTATCCTGTTAATGCCATGTATTAAGGCCTGAAGTGTTGGTCTTATTTTTTCTTCTATGAACTTTATACTTTTAGGCTTTATATTCAGGTCTTTGATCCATTTTGAAGTAGTTTTTTATACGGTGTGAGGTATGGGTCCTGTTTCATTTTTCTGCAAATGGATATCCAGTTTTGCCAGCACCATTTGTTAAAAAGACTGTCTTTTCCCCATTTGATGGACTTTGGGCCCTTGTTGAAGATCAGGTGACTGTAGGTGGATGGATTTACATCTGGGTTCTCAATTCTGTTCCATTGGTCAATGTATCTGTTGTTGTACCAGTACCAGGCTGTTTTGACTACTGTAGCTGTATAGTAGGTTCTGAAGTCAAGTAGTGTGAGTCCTCCAACTTTATTCTTCTTCTTCAGTAGTGCTTTACTTATTCAGGGCTACTTCCCTTTCCATATAAAGTTAATGATTAGTTTTTCCATCTCTTCGAAGAATGTTGTTGGTATTTGGATTGGGATTGCATTGTATTTGTAAATTGCTTTGGGTAGAATTGACATTTTCACAATGTTGAGTCTGCCTATCCATGAGCATGGTATGTTTTTCCATTTATGTAGATCCCTTTGGGTTTCATGCAGTAGTGTTTTGGAGTTTTCTTTGTACAGGTCTTTTACATCCCTGCTCAGATTTATTCCTAAGTATTTTATCTTTTTAGGGGCTATTGAAAATGGTATTGATTTCCTGATTTCCTTTTCATTGTTCTCCTTACTAGTGTATAGGAATCCAACTGATTTTTGAATGTTTATCTTGTATCCTGCTACTCTGCTGAATCTTTCTATTAGTTCCAATAGATTTCTCGTGCAGTCTTTAGGGTTTTCTATGTATAGTATCATATTATCTGCAAACGGCGACAGTTTCACTTCTTCATTACCAATTTGGATGCCCTTTATTTCTTTCTCTTGCCTTATTGCTCTAGCTAGAACTTCCAGCACAATGTTAAATAGGAGTGGTGATAAAGGGCATCCTTGTCTTGTTCCTGTTTTCAAGGGGAAAGTTTTCAGTCTCTCTCCATTAAGAATGGTGTTGGCCGTTGGTTTTGCATAGATGCCCATTATTATGTTGAGAAATTTCCCTTCTATACCTATTTTATTGAGAGTTTTTATCAGGAATGGGTGTTGGACTTTGTCAAATGCCTTTTCTGTGTCAATTGAGATGATCATGTGATTCTTTTCTTTCCTTTTATTTATGTGCTGGATTACATTGATTGATTTTCTAGTGTTGAACCATGCTTGCATACTTGGTATGAATCCTACTTGGTCGTGGTGTATTATTTTTTTGATATGATGCTGAATTCTATTGGCTAGAATTTTGTTCAGAATTTTTGCATCTATATTCATGAGAGATATTGGTCTGTAATTTTCTTTTTTGTGATGTCTTTGCCTGGTTTTGGTATCAGCATTATGCTGGCTTCGCAGAATGAATTTGGAAGTGTTGCTTCCTCTTCTATGCTCTGAAATAGCTTGAGTAGTAGCGGTACAAGCTCTTCTGTAAATGTTTTGTAGAATTCTCCAGTGAAGCCATCTGGTCCAGGGCCTTTGTTGGTTGGGAGTTTTTTTTATTACCTTTTCAAGCTCTTCTCTTGTTATGGGTCTGTTCAGATTTTCAACATCACTTTGTTGTAGTTTGGGTAGGCCGTGTGTTTCTAGAAATTTATCCGTTTCCTCTAGGTTTCCACATTTGTTGGAGTATAGTTTTTCATAATATTCTGTTATAATCCTTTTTATTTCACTTGGGTCTGTTGTAATGTCCCCCATTTCATTTCTTATTTGGGTTATTTGTGTCCTCTCCTGTTTTTCTTTTGTCAGTCTGGCCAGTGGTTTGTCGATTTTGTTGATTCTTTCAAAGAACCAACTTTTGGTTTTGTTGATTCTTTCTATTGTTTTTTTCTGTTCTCTATTTCATTTATTTCTGCTCTGATCTTTACTATTTCCTTTCTTCCGGTGGTTGTGGGCTTTTTTTGGCTGTTCTCTTTCTATTTGTTTGAGTTCTGTAGTTAATGTTTTGATTTTGTCCCTTTCTTCTTTTTTGATATGTGCATCTGTTGCTATAAATTGTCCTCTGAGGACTGCCTTTGCTGTGTCCCAAAGGTTTTGGTATGATGTGTTTTCATTCTCATTTGATTCTAGGAATTTTTTTATTCCATCACTGATTTGTTCTATTACCCAGTGATGTGTAAGCAGGGTATTATTCAGTTTCTATGTAGTTGATTTTTTTTCCTTGCTCTTTCTAGTGTTAATTTCTACACTGATGGCATTGTGGTTAGAGAAGATGCTTTGAATTATCTCAACGTTTTGGATCTTGTTGAGGATTGCTCTGTGGCCTAAGATGTGGTCTATTCTGGAGAACGTTCCATGTGCATTGGAAAAGAATGTGTACTTTGCAGTGGTTGGATGGAGTGTTCTATATATGTCTATGAGGTCAAGTTGGCTGGTTGAGCCCTTAAGGTTTTCTGTATCTTTGCTGAGTTTCTTCTTAGTTGTTCTGTCCTTTACTGAGAGTGGTGTGTTGAAGTCTCCTCCTATTGTTGTGGAACTGTCAATTTCTCTTTTCAATGTTGTTAGAGTTTGTTTTATGTATTTTGGAGCCCTGTCATTGGGTGCGTAGATATTTATCATGGTTATGTCTTCATGATGGATCGTCCCCTTAATCATTATATAGTGTCCTTCTTTGTCTTTTATGGTTGTTTTTGTTTTAAAGTCTATTTTATCTGAGATTAGAATTGCCACTCCTGCTCTTGTTTGGTAGTTGTTAGCTTGATAGATTTTTTTACAACCTTTGACTTTTAATAAATTCCCATCTTTGTTTCTAAGGTGTGTCTCTTGTAGACAGCAGATTGATGGATCCTGTTTTCTTATCCATTCTGTCACTCTTCATCTCTTTATGGGTGCATTGAGTCCATTGACATTCAGTGTAAATATTGATAGATGTGAGTTTATTGCTGTCATTTTGTAGTGTTTTTTTTAGTGGTGCTGAATTTTTCTTTGTTCTTATTCTCTTGTGCTGAGTTACTTTTGTTTGTGGATTTTTTTTTCTTTTCTTTTGCTTTTGTAGGTTTTGTTTTTGCCAAGACTTTATGTTTTTCATCTTTATGTTTATGAGTTGGTTTGTTAACTTGTTTTGTTGTTACCATGAATTTTATCCTTATCTTTCTAAGTGTGAAGCAGTCTATTATTACTTGGTATCACCTTGCCTTCCTCTCCATTAGAAGGTTCTATACCTATACCATTTATTCCCTCTTTTATTGTTTTGTTGTTGTTGTCATTTATTGATTAACTGCTCTGATTCCCTGTTGTATTTCTTTTGGTTTTGGATAGTCCTTGAGAGTTCATTTCCTAGATTGGTATCTGGCTCGTATGATCCTGCATCCTAGGTTCTGCCTGTGAGCTGAAGCTGTTTGTCCTCAGATCGAAGAGCTCTAATAATTCTTGTAAGTTTGTTTTGAGTTTTACATATTCCCTTAATTTCTGTTTATCTGGAAATGACCTAATTTCACCATCAAATTTGAATGAGAGTTTTGCAGGATATATTATTCTTGGCTGACAATTTTTTTCTTTCAAGATTTCATATATGTCATCCCATTGCCTTCTTGCCTGCTTGGTTTCTGCCAAATAATCTGAGCTTAGTCTTATTGTTTCTCCTCTGTATGTGGCTTCTTGTTTTTCACGAGCTGCTCTCAGGATTCTTTGTTTGTCTTTGGTTTTGGCGAGTGTGAATATGATATGCCTTGGTGATTTTCTCTTGGGGTCTCTTCTATATGGGGTTCGTTGAGCTTCTTGGATGGCCAGCTTTTCATCTTTCATGATATTGGGGAAGTTTTCTGTCAGCAGTACCTCAGTGATCCTCTCTGTGTTTTCTCTTTTCTCCCCATTCTGGAATTCCAATCACTCGTAAATTTTTGCTTTTAATTGTGTCCCACATAACTCTCAGGGTCTCTTCATTTTTCTTTGTTCTTTTTACTGAGTTTTCCTGAAACAGAGTTATATCCAAGTGTTTGTCTTCATTGCCACTGATCCTGTCTTCCACCGTTTCTAATCTGCTTCTCAGCCCTTCTATGACATCATCCATTTCTGAAATCCTGTTGTTTATCTTTTGGATTTCTAATTTTTTTGTATAGTATCTAGTTGTGAATTTATTTTGGCAGTTTGTTCCTGCATCATCTTTTTGAATTCTTCCAATTTTTTGTCTGTATTTTCCCTGAATTTGTCTATTTTTTCCTCCTGTTTGTCAGCTTTTTGCCTCAGTTCTTGGAGAATTCCAAGTATTAGAGATTTCAATTCCCTATCAGGTAGTTCTAGTGCATTTTCTTCCACAGGACAGTCATCTGGTGTTTTATTTTGGACGCCTACTGGAACCATCCTGTCCCGAATTTGTAAATGTTTTGATATTTTCTGCAGTCTTCAGGGCATTCAGTAGTTATTTTTCTCATTTATTGACTGTAGATTTGTTTGTTTCATCCCTTTTTAAAAAAAAAAATTTGACTATGTCTGAGCAAGTGAACTGTGTGTTCTTTGTTGTTTGCTCGTCTGTGCGCTCAATCATTTTTGCCTCCTTCTCCACCTGGCAGGGTCAGTTACTCAGATATGGTACAGCAGGGCAGGTCTAGCTGAAGAGTAGTTACTGGGATGGTTGTTTGTGGCACTTACTACAGCCACCATGGCGGGTTGGTAATCAGTGCAGGGCATGTTCCAGTAGGCCGTGCCTGTGCTGCTTGGTGGTGTGATGTCTAGCGCACGGTGCAGGTAGGCAAGATGTAGTGGGGAGATTGTTATGTGTGGAGCTAAGATGGATATGGGAGAGAGGAGAGAGGAACAGGAGCCAAAAACATACAAACAAACAAAAAAGAATGTTAAGGGAGCTTGCCGTTGGAATGGAGAGATGAGAGACTATGAAATGGAGAAAAAGAGAAAGGGGAAGTGGAAGAAAAGAAAAGAATGAATAAATAAAAATCAGAAAGGTTAAAGAACCGCAAGGTTCCCAGGGATCCCACTGATGGCAGCTATGAGGTCTGGGGAAGTCTCTCTCAGGTGTTGCAGTACAGCCTGGCTAGAAGGCGTAGAGGTATACAATGCCTGGTATTCAGGGATCAGAAAGAGAAGGAAGATATACAGAGATGAGAAACCGAGCAAAGAAGAAAGACAAAAAGGGAAAAAGAGGGAAAAGAAAAGAAAACAAATTAAAAAAAAAAAAAAAAAAGAACAAGAAAGCCCCCCAAAAAAACAGGAGAAAAAAAAATGAAAAAAGAAATGACCTCAGGGATCCCTCTGCATGTCTGTGGAAGCTGAAGGAGAGTTCCTTGCCACGCAGCTCCGCCTGGCCAGAAAGAGCTCCCAACTCAGGAAAAGGAAAAGAAAACAAACAAACAGTTCAAAACGAACAAATGAACAAAACCCCCGGGATCCCACCAGCACGGTAGCCTAGACCGGGAAGGAGCTCCACACTCGAATGGAGCTCCGCAGCCCCTCAGGAAGAAGCAAAGATGGCTCACGGAGCCAGGCACTTCAGCGAAAGGAGGGGGAGGCAGCGAGAGGCAAGCAAGAAATCCAAAGAAGCAGAAAATAAATAAATAAATAAATAAGCAACACCAGCAGCCAAGAAATGGCACTCAGAGAGCCAGCTAGTGCAGGCTGGTGTTTCTGGACAAGATACTGTGTCTGTGGGAAGCAGAGGAGGCTGAGTGTGGGTGAGGAAGTGTAGAGAGTGGGAAAGCGTATATCACAAATTGCTGGCGCTCTGCAGCCCCTCAGGAAGAAGCAAAGATGGCGCACGGAGCGAGGTATTCGAGTGAAAGGAGGGGGAGGTGGCGAGAGGCAAGTGAGAAATCAAAAGAAGCAGAAAAAAAAAAGCAACACTAGCAGCCAACAAATGGCACCCAGAGAGCCGCCCGCTTGGGTGTGTGGAATCCAAGCAGCCGGCGCTTCCCGGTCAAGAGACCATGGCTGTGGGAAGCAGAGGAGGCTGAGCAGGGGCGAAGAGGGGTGGGGGGTGGGAAAGCGCACACCACAAATTACCAGTTGTTTTGTCTCCCGCTGGATGCTCCATGAGGCTGCTTTCTCGTACGCCCATTTGCTGGTCTCTGATAGGAGTCCAAGGTGGTGGATCCGTGCTGCGTTAGCTGGTAGGGGACCTCTGCATGAATCTCTCCTCACTCTCCTTTCTCTTTCAGTTTTATCACCCCATTTGGTGCTTGGCTGAGTTCTTTATCTCTTCATTTGATGTTTTAGGGTTTCAGGATTGTTGTATTCTCTGTTTGGCTTAGTTTTTCCGATCTTTGCTGTGGAGGGATGGTGTGGTGCTTCTGCCTAGAGTGCGCCATTTTGCCGGAACTCCTCAAATGTTTCTAATCTTGGCTCTATTAAATTTATTTTGGGATAATAATACCAGTGTATATGGAAGTCCTAATACATTGCACCCAAGAGAACAGGAGCTACTAAAATTAGTGGCTTCGTTTTATGGGTGAGGGAACTATAATACAGAAAGATTGAGCAGTGTGCTGAAGGTCACAGGTCCCAGCAATCTGATTCATCCACAAGTCCTTATTTGTATGGCTGGCACTCCATTAGCATGCTCAGGGATGCACCCTTCACTTAAATTTTGTTGAATAATACCTTGTGCCATAGTTGTTTTCTGAAATTTTTTCTTTTTTTTCTTTTTTTTTACATTGCAGTCTCTTGGACTACGGAAGCAGATGAATGAATACCAAAGATGATTTAGCAGGTGCTAAGAGGAAAAAAAAAAAAATTAAAATTTTAAAATTATTTGTTTTTTATAATGAAAAGAACTCTAGAAGTTGTTCAATACAAACTTCCCATTTGGTGGCTCAAAGTGTTTGTACTGGCTTCCTTAAAGTTTATCTAGTATTAATTTTACAGGATGCTTACTAAGGATCAGAATACCGTCATATCAAAGCACACTCATAGAGCTTGCCATTTTAGATTTTTTTTCATCATAGAACCTATTCAGTAGTTTGTACCCTTTAGACTGGCATGGTGGGTTTGCTACTAAAGGAAAGGAAGGGGAAGAGGTAACTGGTTCCAATTCGATAGTATTCAAATTCTTTCAGAAAGATTTAAATTTCAGGGAAAATGAAATATTTTCTATTATCCTGGTCCAAACTTCATTTTAAGAGAAAAAAGACAAAATCTGTTACCTCTTTCAGAACTGAGATTTAGTGCTCTCACTGTGACCCAGACTAGAAGAATCATCCTCATCATTACAGTTCCACCTCTTTTCTCCCTCTTCCTCCTCATTAGCCATTTCTTCCCCTAGGTTCCTCCACCTCAGGATCATACGAGAGTTTGTTACAAATGTAGACTCCTAGGGCTCATCCAAACCAATTGATTATGATCTTCAGGGGGTGGGATCTGTGGGTTTGGAAGAACCCACAATTTAAACAAGCTCTCCAGGTGATTTTTTCCCATATTAAAGTTTTGAGAACAACTACAGGTGTGTCTGTTTATTGTCTCACTTTGAGTTTTTGTTTTAAACCAGTTGCTGCATGTAAAAATCACTTGGGAGAGCTTTGAGCAAATACTGATGCCAGAGCCCCACCTCTAGCGATCCGGAAATAACTGGTCTGTGAGGAAGCCCAGGCATCAGTATTTTCTCGAAGTGATTTTCATTTGTAGCCAAAGTTGAGAACTGCTGTAATCCTTCTAGGATTCCCAACTGATGCTCACGCACATCCTTCCCCTCTCCCTCCATTCTGTCACATTTCCATCACTTTCCCATTGCCTAATTCCTGTACTTGCCTTGTATATTCCAATTGTAACTGCTTTGCATTGTACACCTCTAATTCCTGACAGATGGGATTCACAGGCCATTTGGCATGTGAAAAGGGATACTGTAAAGCACAATGAGCAGGAAGTAACTCAGCATTTAACATCTGCATTGCTTGCTTGTAACATCCGGGAAGGTTATATTCCAGTCACCATCCTATAATTCAAATGATGCCCTTTCCACCTGGCTCTGTGATTCTGGTTATGGAGTAGACACACCTTAGATATAAGGCAACAGAAAAGGAGTAGACCCCAATGCTGCTTATATTTCAATTTACTATTATGACATTGGTGGGGGGGGGTGTTTCATAAGACACATATGATTTGACCATTATGTGTAAGCTTAGGGAACTCAGGTAAAATATTGGAGTTGGTCCCTTTTCTTCATCCCACAATATCTGGAGACTTATTTCCTCTTTTAGATTTCAGTGATCATGGTTTCATTCATTATTTCATTTAACAAATATTTATGGGGCACTACTGTAATGAGAATAAATGATCTATGACTACATGCTGCAATATGGATGAGTCTTAATAACAGAAGTGAATGTACTGTATGATTTACATAAGTAAGAGCAAGTACAAAATTCACCTATGCTTTTATAAACCAGGATTGTGATTACCCTCAGGGGTATATTGACTGGAAGGGGCAAAATGATGAGGGGAGGGGGACTTCTGGGATGCTAGCAATTTTCTGCTTTTTAGTCTGGGTGCTGGATGGAAAGTGTGTTCAGTTTGTGAAAAGTTATTACGGTTTGAACATGTTTTTGTAACTTTTATATTCTGATAAAATTTTTACAAACTATGTAGGGTTTTTTTTTTTTTTTTTTTTTTGGTTTATGTAGAGTAAAATATTTACTCAGCACTGCAAACCACTAGGTTTTCAGTGGTACATAAGTCATATATGTATCCTGTCCTTATAGCATGTATAGTCAGGTAGGGGATACTAGCAAATTAGAACAAATACAATATTATAAGGTTTCCTTGAGAAAATGACATCTAAGATGAGATTTGAAGCGTGAACAAGAGTAGGCTCGTCTTAGGGGTGAGGAAAGGAAGAGTGTTCCTGGCAGCAGGAACAGCATGGACAAGGCTCAGAGTATGAAAGAGCATGGTGTCATGGGGAATGAAAGGATTTGGCATGATTGGATAGAGTGAGTAAGGGAGCAAGTGGTGCAAGATGAGACTGGGTAGGTAAGCAGGAGCCAGATCCAAAAGAGCTTTATAAGCCATTGAAGAAGTTGGACATTCTACTGAGATCACTGAGAAACAGCTGAAAGAGACATAGCAGAGTGCAGTCTTGATCAGATGTGGTTTTGGGAAACTTACTGTCGCTACAGAGAAGAAAATAGATAGGAGAAGGCAAGGCTGAAGGCCAGCACACCATTTAGGAGGCTACTGTAATGCAGGCAAGAGGTAATGGAAGTCTAGCTATGATGGAAAGAGCCCTGCTGGTGCAATGGTTGAACTCTCAGCTGCTAACCAAAAGGTTAACAGTTAGAACCCACCCAGGGGACCCAGTGGTGCCACAGGAGGCATATCTGGTAATCTGCTTCTGTAAAGGTTACAGCCAAGAAAACCCTATGGGGCAGTTCTACTCTGTCACATGCAGTCGCTATGTGTCAGAATTGAGTTGATGGCACCCAGCAACAACAACAACAAACTATGATGATCACCACCGGTCTGTCAGTTTGTTGTACTGTGGTAGCTTGTGTGTTGCTATCATGCTGGAGACTATGCCACTGATAATTCAAATACCAGCAGGGTCACCCTTATGAACAGGTTTCAATGGAGCATCTAGACTAAGATAGACTAGAAAGAAACGCCTGGTGATCTACTTCTGAAAACTAGCCAATGACAACTCTATGGCTCTCAACAGAGCATCGTCCAATATAGTGCTGGAAGATGAGCCTCCTAGGTTGGAAGGCACTCAAAATGCTCAGTGGCCACAACAATGGACACAACATATCAATGATCATGAAGATGGTGAAGGACCCGGCAACATTCTGTTCTGTTGTACATGGGGTCACCATGAGTCAGAGCCAACTGGAATGCAACTAACAACAATAGTATGATGGTGGCAGTGGGTAGAAAGAAGGATTAGGGAACATGCAGAAGGCAGATTTGTCAAGACCTGAACTAATGAGGGAGAGGAAGGAGTCAAGGCTTGAACAGCTAGGTGGATGGTGAAGCCTGGCAGGAAAACTGTGAGTTCAGTTCTGAGCACAGAGAGACTGCGATAATCTTAACTCCAGCTGAGAACTCTTCTTACCAATATGTGTTGCCCTGTCCTGCCTCTAGTCCTTCCTAAGAACAAGGGCTACTTCAGAACAACAGCATTCGTGGTGAAGTGAAAAGAAGTTATTTAGTCCATTCTCTAGGCAACATAAGGCAAGCCCCATAACTACTAGGTTTCTCAGCTTCCTTCCCTGTAAAATGGTGACAATGAACAAACCCCACGTACCCAGAGGGAAGTAGAGATGATAAAATGGAATAACAACTGTAATCATGCCACCTAAATGCAAGGAGTTATTATTCTTGTTACTGTTTCATCATACTTTGTGAAGGTCTTGGAGAGCATTTCCTAATACAGGGAAAGGATTTTGTAAAAATCCTTTTTCACATTTCCCTATTACAACTTATGTTAGATGGTGCAAAATGTCTTTTCTCTAACGTTCATATGAAAAGCATATATAATATCTGTGAAAAAAGTCTAGAATTTGATCCTCTTTCATTTTTACCTCTGAGATGAGATCTTTCTGCTCTTTTCTTTGCCATTTTGGTGTTTTGGTTTATCCTGTGTTTCCAAGAATTTGCTCCTGAGGATTAGGTATATGCTCTTCCTGGAGCTGTTATCAGTGTATTTTAGTTGTATAACTGGTACCAACGTCCCACAGGTTGTATAGGCAGCCTTGACCTATAATTAGGAAGTCACTCTGGAACTTTGACCTCATCGATTGAAACATCAAATGACTGCCTATAGATTGTACACTTCTCCCTCTCTCTAACAAAGAAAACTGTGATGTGGCTTTATGATTATTCTCAAATTTTATTAGTTGTGTGTCTAAGGAGAGAAATGAAACTTTTTTTTATCATGTATGTTTAAAATTGCTCCAGTATAAAAAGGTCAGACTTATGTTTAATCAAGTGTTATTCACAATTTAAACTACAAATCACAAGTTAGAAATTATTCTTATGATTGCCTAATGTTTCAGAGTTATATTCATTGTATGGTGTATTAGGGGCAGGGATGTAGAGGGAGAATTTGACTCAACATTGTACTCTCCCCTGATTCTGAAATAATTTTGTATCATTAATTACCATTATGAAGGTTCTTTATTTTCAATGTTAGGCAAAGTATTGATAACTACTTCATGGAGACGTTAGTTATTAGAATCAGTTCAATAAATCCCAAGATACAGTAAACAACTTGTTAGAAAAAAGCAAAGCTGACTATAAAATTTACCACACATTTAGTTTATTTTTAGCATCTCTGTGGATCCAAGTGCTTCCTAAGTGTTGAATTTGTGCAATGATATTTACCCCCAGGGATCCCTGATATATTTCAGGCCATTTATTTTCTCACATCCATCTTACAATTCATGAATTCTTTCCTTACTTGTGGCCAGACTATTTTTTAATGCATTCACTGAGTTTTTTATTTCACTGATTATAATATCCATTTCTAGGCTCTCAGGTTAGTTGCTTATAAATCTGCTTGATCTGTTTTTGCCTTATAAATCATGTCGTTTCCTTTATTTCACTGCACATTTAAAATAATCTTAGGTTGTTTATTACCTGTAACCTTTGGGTTGTGAATTACGTTGTTTGTTGCATCAACTGATCCTTTTCTGCAGTAGTTTGTTCCTTTCAGTCCTTCATAATTTTTGACTATGAATTCATTTTTTATGCAAACTGCCCCACATGCCTGGCCATTTGGTGAGATCCGGTTTTTCCAAGAGAGACACTCTCATGATCCTCATGTTTTCAGATCTACCTTCTCTCTTTCCAGAAGTACCTGGTGCCACTGTTGTCTGAGCCAGGATGCTATCAAGCTCTACCTTCTGTTTTCACTTTATCCATATAGCTATGGATAAGAAAGAGCCATACTTGAAGTCTTCAATTGAGCATATTTTAAACCTTGCTTGCTGAAAGCAAAGAGGACTTGAAGCACTTACGGATGAAGATCAAAGACTACAGCCTTTAGTATGGATTACATCTCAACATAAAGAAAACAAAAATCTTCACAACTGGACCAATAAGCAACATCATGATAAATGGGGAAAAGATTGAAGTTGTCAACAATTTCATTCTGCTTGAATCCACGATCAACACCCGTGGAAACAGCAGTGAAGAAATCAAATGACATAATGTATTGGGCAAATCTGCTGCAAAAGACCTTTTTAAAGTGTTAAAAAGCAAAGATGTCACTTTTAACACTAAGGTGCACCTGAACCAAGCCATGGTGTTTTTAATCACCTCACATATATGGGAAAGCTGAATGAATAAGAAGACTGAAGAATAATTGATGCGTTTGAATTACAGTGTTGGTGAAGAATATTGAGTATACCTTGTACTGCAAGAAGAATGAACAAATCTGTCTTAGAAAAAGTACAGTCAGAATGCTCCTTAGAAACGAGGATGGTGAGACTTCGTCTCATGTACTTTGGATATGTTATCAGGAAGGATCAGTGTTTGGAAAAGGACATCATGCTTGGTAAAGTAGAGGGTCAGTGAAAAAGAGGAAGACCCTCAAAGGGATGGATTGACACAGTGGCTGCAACAATGGGCTCAAACATAGATTGTGAGGATGATGAAGGACCAGGCAGTGTTTTGTTCTACATACGGTCAAGTGGGAAACAACTCAATGGCACCTAATAACAGGAATAACATACAAAGAGCAGTTATTTATGACTATTGGGTGGTTGATTGCTTTATTGTTCATACATTAATTAAGCACACATATATTGACTGCATACTATAGGCCAAGCCCCTCTGGTCACTGGAGACACAAAGCTGAGCTGAGCTAATCTAGTTGAGGAGATTGACAGGTAAACAATTACCATAGATTCTGATAAACACTGTTATAGAATTATAAACAAAGTATTCCGGAAGAATCATAAAACCAAAACCAAACCTGTTGCCGTCAAGTCGATTCTGACTCATAGCGACCCTACAGGGCAGAGTAGAGCTGCCCCATAGGATTTCCAAGGAATGGCTGGCGGATTTGAACTGCTGACCTTTTGGTTAGTAGCCAAGCTCTTAACCACTATGGCACCAGTGCTCCATCTGGAAGAACAGGTGATAATAATTACAGTAGTAGCTTATGAATGCTTGCTTTGTGCCAGATACTGTGACAAAGATTTAATCTTAATAAAAACCTGAGAGGCAACTAACAGTGAAAGGCAGATGTTGATATTCTAATTTTACAAATAAGAAAACACAATTTATCTCTTAAACAGGGGTTACACCCCTAGTTAGTGGCTGTGATGGTTAAGATTGTGTGTCAACTTGGCTGGGCCATGATTCGCAGTGGTTGGCAGTCATATGAAGTTGTGATCAATTCCATGATGAGATTTGATATTATGTGATCACCTCCATGATGGGATCTGCTGTGAGTAGCCAATCAGCTGAAAGGGAGTTTCCTTGGGTGTGTGGCCTGCATCAAATATAAGTGGACATTCTGGCAAGGCCTGTGGGCTTTTTACTTGCCCTCCATCCTGCAGCTGGCTCCTGTTTGTCTGACCTCTGGTACTTGGGACTTGAGCTTACCTTTGGCCTTGCCTGCTGATCTTGGGATTCATCATTCTTCACAGCCTGAAAGCAAGAGCCCTGCTCTCTGACTTGCTGATCTTGGGTTTGCCAGCCCCTGCAGCGATGTGAGTCAGGAGAAGCCTCCATCCTGACCCATGGTCTTGGGACATTTAGCCTCTACAACCACATAAGCCTCTCTCTCTTTATATATTTATATGCTTTACTGGTTTTTTGAAGCACGTCTCTCTTGACTCTAAACCACTTTTGATGAGGAGAAACTGGAGGTGTTTCATATAGGAGATGGCAATTGAGCTGGGTCTAGGATGAATAGAAGTTAGCCAGTTAGAGATGTTTCAGGAAAAGAGAAGGCATGAAGTCATGCGGAGAACAGTGGGTTATCTGAAATGTGGGGCAGCTTGCTGCAATAGGGGCATAGGAGATGTGGGTGCATGGAAGTAAGGGTGGAAGATGAGTCTGGAAAGGTAGAATGGCAACCATATCCTCAAGACCTCATGGCTGCTATAGTCTCTGGTATGGGCTGGCTCTAGCATACCTTTGGGATTGGAGAAGAGGAAAGGGATTGGGGGTGGGATTGAGTTTAGATGTATACTATTAACTTATATTTAAATAAGAATGTAAAGTTAAGATATTGGCATTGCATCATCGGAATTTGTCATGTGTAATAGTAGCATAGAGGTACTGACAAATGTGCAGCCTGTGCCCACCATGCTGGTGCTGTGTTCACCCTGTAAATACTTCTTGCCTCACTGCACTGTCCTTCCCTCATTGCAAAGTATCTGTTCCAGTTTAGTACTGAACTCCATCACAAGATTTCAGCTAGCAACTTTTTATAAAATAGTAATAATAATAAAGAAAGAAAACCTGTGTTCTGGGGAGTATATTCTTTATTTAATGACTTTAGGCACCCAAGCTAAAAACATAATAATAGTTTGTGATAACATGTAGAGTACTGCCCGTGCTCTATGGCATTTTATCATTTTCTTAGCATATGTTTATTTAGTTATTTTATACGTAGAAATACTTCCCCATAATGAAACGTCACTCAGATAACATGCTATATAACGGGGCTTTTTCATTATAAGGTGACGGTTTTCCCAAGCTGTATGGCAAGTGATGTTTTGAGGCATTTTCCTGCATTCACAGAGAGATTCCTCTGTTTCACTAGCATGTATTTAGAGAAAGTGAAGGCGCGTAAAGGGTTGTTGCTCATTGTGGCCCTTTGTTAATGTAGATATTTTCCTATCAGCTATGTGTGCACAGTGCTTAATCAGAGGCCACTTGAACACATCATTTCATTTGAAATCCCCATTGAAGTGTCTTGTAACTATCACAGGTTTACTTGGATTTGTGTTCTTGGCTTGTGCTTACTGTCAGCCATCCCTTTGATTTCAGTGTGGGATAATCACTAAATTCTCATATTTATTTCCATTTTGCCAATTAGCTTAAGTTGTTAGAGCAAATTTATGTGTCCTGGCTCTTCTAAGTCCTTGCAAATTACATTGGAACATTGAACACTTAACTGCGCTTGCTCTGGGGTACTAGTAATGAAATAGTAATTAACTGAGATAGTTGCCTCTTTTCCTTAAAAGCTAGAGAATGGGATTATACTCCTTCAATAAACAGGCTTAAAGCAACATAATGGTAAGTAACTCTTTTGATAACAAGTTTTTAATCATAGTTTACATGTAATTTGTTGTTTTATATTAGTTAAACACTAAAATGAAAACAGGCCAAATTATGATTTGTCAGATATAATAAAATGCTAGCAGATCAAATCTGGCTTGGCTCAGTGATGCGCTAAAATTTACATGACATTTTAAACGAATCATAAAATGTTAATCAAGCAGAAATCTTGACCAAATCCATGTAATCTGATTCAGTTCGGCTATAGATATGAAGTAAATGGAATTTTCTTTTCTAATTACTTTTTTTTTATCTGTTAAAAAACCCATGTATGTTTATTGAAGAACAGACTTAGAAATAATTTTAAAATGCTTTAAAAATTAACAACATTTATCTCCTTCACTATTTTGGTCATTTTTTCTGTGGAGAAAAGTGAAATGGGAGATGAGTTATCTCAAATGTAATCTTAGTAATCGAGTTGAATTTAGGGGCAATCGACGATCAATAAATAAGCAACATTTGCTGAGTCTCCACTAATACATCTAGATAAGAATGCTAAACCCTTTGCTGTCCAGTCGATTACCGACTCATAGCGACCCTATAGGACAGAGTAGAACTGCCACATAAGGTTTTCAGGGAGAGGCTGGTGGATTCGAACCGCCGACCTTTTCTTTAGCAGCCTGAGCTTTTAACCATTGTGCCACCAGGGCTCCAAGAATGCTAAGGAATAAAAAAAAGAAAAAAAACCAAACCCGTTTCCAGTCGAGTTGATTCCGACTCACAGCGACTCTATAGGGCAGAATAGAACTGCCATACGGTTTCCAAGCAGCGACTGGTGGATTCGAACTGCCTACTTTATGGTTAGCAGCCGAGCTCTTAACCACTATGCTACCAGGGCCCCTAGAAACAGACACACACACACACACACACACACACACACACACACACACACACACACACACACACACACACACACACACACACACACACACACACACACACACACACACACACACACACACACACACACACACACACACACACACACATTCTCCGTAGCTTGGGGTAAAGACTGGGATGGAGATGAGGGAGACCTCCCGCCGTGATACAAAGGAAGAAATCCTCTGGCTGCCTGACGGCATACTGCATTTAATGGAAGCAGCGGTCTTTGCTCCTTCACTTCTTATAAGTCTTTCAATTCAGTTTATTGGAAGATTTTTTTTTTTGATGTAAATATATTGTCAATTTTACTATGTAAATAAAAATAAAAATGGTTTTTAAAGATCATGTAACCATTTTTTTGAGATCTGGGCTTTATAAAATCTGGGATTATTACAAGGTATCTTAATCAATCACTTTCCCCTCCCAAATACAATGCCATTTGTTCTTCGGCAGGAGGCTCTATCCACTGCCAACATTTCCTTAGGTGCAGATACTTTTCTTTAGAATCTGGGCCTCTGGGAAATGGGAATTTCTACAACTACCGGAGGAAAAGGGGCTTGTGTTAGTTTTTTGTATCCCCAAAGAAGCTTATTTCTTCTCTTTGTGAAACATTCCACATGGTTTACAGTTAACTTCTCGCTCCTTTAGGACCCAAGTGTCTTTTCTATGAAGTTTATTACATTTCTTAAGGTAAAACCTACTACAACTCTTCTTATGTGGGTATATCAAAACTGTATAGGAATATTTTAACTTCCTACATATCAAAACCTAAGATTTGTAGATTTTTTTATTAGAAAGCGAATGATTTATTTAGACATCTGTTTCTTCATTTTTTTTTAGAGGTTTCCAATTTTCTCCCTAAGTTCTGAATGAGTGTTAACAAAAATCAGTCTCCTGCTCCATCTTAATATAACATAAAATGAAATGTTAGATGTTAATTTCTAATAAACATCTCAAACTCAGCCCTTATGTCCCAAGACCTCCCCCACTTCACAGTCTGCTCTCCCTACCACCTTCTCAGTATCAGTTGATGGTAGCACCATCCTTCAGTCATTCAGCACAACCACCTTGGGGCAACCCTGTTTCCACTCTCATCCTGGCCTTCCCTATCCCTCTTAGCTTGTTGGTCTTTTTCTTTTTCCATAGCATTTATTATCTTCTAATACACTATGGGAAGCCCTGGTGGTGCAGTGGTTAAGAGCTATGGCGAGCTATGGCTGCTAACCGAAAGGTCGACAGTTCAAATCACTAGCTACTCCTTGGAAACCCTATGGAGCAGTTCTACTTTGTCCTATAGGGTCACTATGAGTCCGAATTGACTCGATGGCAACAGGTTTTTTTTTTTAGTTTAGTACGCTGTGAGTCACTATGAGTCAGAATTGACTCTGCAGCAATGGGTTTGGTTTCAGTTTAATACACTATATGATTTACTCATTTATAATGCATATTGTTTATTGTTTATCTTTTCTCATTAGAATGTAAGGTTTACAAAGGGAGAAGACCAAGGATCTTTGACCCACGGGCCTAAAATAGCAGGTGACCCAACCATAGGGGGCACTCAATAAATATTTGTGAATAAATGATATAATAAGCTATGGATAAATTCCATGACAGATTTTTGAATTAGTTATTTTTATTGCCTAGAAGTAGCTAAAATTATCAAACGTCAAGGAATTCCTCACTGACAAACCAATTTAGAATAGTCCCAAAATTGCTATGATTTGTCTTTCAAAGAATGAACTGAGTTGGGTTAGGTTCCAGAGACATTCTGCAAGTGAAATGAGCTCTAAGGACTAGAATAATGATTTCTCATCTTCATCTCGCTGTGGGTTGCTGCTGTTGAGTCAGCCCCAGCTCACGGCAACTCTATGCACAGCAAAAGGAAATGCTGCCTGTTCCTGCACCATCCTCATGATTGGGTGTGGATCAGACTGTTGTAATCCATAGGGTTTTCATTGGCTGATTTTTCAGAAGTCTATCTCCAGGCCTTTCTTTCTAGTCCTCCACTGAAACCTGTTTAGCATCATAGGAGCATGCAAGCCTCCACTGACAGATGGGTGGTGGCTACAGATGAGGAGCACTGGACAGGTCTCTGTCATGGAAGGAGAGAAATCTATTATGAACCACCAATACCCCCATCTTTCTAATCTTACTATAGTAATTTTGAGAATTAGTAGGTATAGGGAAAGGTGTTCACTATGGCCTTCAGAAGAATACAGTTTATATTGTGCTGTCATTCTTCTAATTCTTCATGGTCACCTTATTCAGAGAGCTCAGCTCTGATCCTGACAACACCCTCAGTACCTTTGGATGATTAAGTTCTCCCTGCTTATCTTGGTTAGTGGCATGTATCAATCACATGCTTATGTCATTCTCTATCCCTTGCAAGGAGAGCCGCAGAGCCTGGCATTTAAATTAACATAGTCTTACCTGTCTTCCTGTAAGTTGGGAGCAAATACAGTAGGCATTGGCATCAAAGGAGAAAGAAAACATAAATAAAAATGGACATATCAGGGACCTGGAAAGACTGAAGCACATTTATGAGTGGACCTCTTCAAAAAAGCCCCAAACTTTCCTCAGTGTCCCAGGCCTATAGCTAGAAGACCTTGGTCATAGCTGTCTGTCTGTCACTAATGTACTGTGACATCGAACACATCACTCTTAGTGTCATCGTCTGTAACAGGGGCATAATGATGGCTTGCTTTTTCTGTCTCTCAAAATTTTTGAAGATAACCCTATATAAGACATATAAAAATACTTCAAAAAGTTTAAGATGCTACACATTTGTAACATTATTAATGTATTATTAATAAAGCTTTTATTAGTTTAATATTTCCTCTCTGACAACATATCGCTATGTAAGTCAAGATTTTAAGGGCATGATATGCAATTTCTTCAGCTAGTATTTGCTTTAGACTCATGTGAAATATTTCCTGGTTGATAAGATCGCAATCATTTTTGTAAAATATGATTCTTTTGGTACCTTCTTCATCGGAGTATGAACATAAGTTACTCTGTTGTCAATCAGAATATTAAGTTTATCTATTTCTGATCACCTTTTTTTGGCAGAAAAAATCTTGGCTTCTAAGTAAGAAGACTGATGAAGATTGTATGGAAGGTCTGGAAGGCTTAGGCAGAGAATGAGCCTGTCAAGGAACAAGTCTCTCAGGAACTAGCCCATCAGGTGGATGGGCCATAAAATGAAGCCATGAGGGATACGGTGTTCCTGATGACAGTAGTAAATCTCACATAAAGTGAACCATTTGTTTAAACGTTCCTATGTTCTGCCAGACCTTTGGTGCTGAGACAATTCAATATAGAAATTAGCTCACCCAGAGACAGCTGGACAGAAAGACTCAAAGAACAGACTGTTGCATCAAAATTGTATTTAGTAACACAAAGCTCTAATGAAATATTTGGTATATTGCTTTTTGAAACTCTCTGGTTTGAACAGAATTGCCCCATCTTATACTACTACTTGTCCATTATATTTTATCAATTGTGTTCTTTTAGCCTAAAATTTTGAACACAGTACTTACCTGATGAAATATATGTGTATTCAGCTCTCTGACAAATCTATGATCCTTTTTGTTAAAATTATACCAAAAAAATTGTTTAGCATCCCAATGAAGCATTGATTGTACTTATTCTTGTGGCTATTTCATGTTTTATTTTTATTTCTGTGTGGAGTGTTTTCTGCTGCCTTTTCTCCAGTGGTGCTTGTTTCAAATAAAGCTGTCTAATCTAGAAAGATGTGGTTTCTAGGTAGCCAGAGTCATGATAGCTGATGTTACCAGGGAGGATGAAGAGGTGACTCCCTGATTATAGAAGAAAACCATTTTTCACTCTACTTGAAAATGAGTCTTCTTCATATACAGATGACTAGTTCACCAACTCAGTAGGAATATGACTTCAGAAAGAAATATGAGATTTTAATCTGGTTTCTAAAATCGACATAAACATAAAGATATTTCTTCAGAGTAAATAATTGGCATTTATGTCCATCTATATCTTAATCTGTGGAGAAAATTCTTTTGGAAAAATCAAAACGGTACAAATCCTTTGGCTTATAAAACTGATCTTGTCACCTAGATAAGATTAGGAATCTTGTCTAATATTTCTTCTGTCTTCAAACTTGGTTAAGTCGATGTCCATAAACATTTATTGAGATCTACTATGTACTAGGCTTTTTACTAGGGGCTTTTGAAACATTTTCTCATTTAATCCTATAACCCTAATGCAAAGTATTGCTATTTCAATAAATACTAGAAATTTTCTAGTAGGTAAAGAAGCTGGGATTTGAATCCTGTTTCAGTATCACCTAAGTTCTCTCTGTTGAAGGATGTTCCATAATCCCATAGCTAATGAAAAATGGACTAAATACATAAATATGACAATCTCATGTAAGCAATGCCACTAGCATTTTTTCTGTTAGTTTTACCAGTACCATTGGGAAGTGCATTAGGTAAATTTTAACCAAATACTTTATTTTTATTTTACTGTTGTATTTTAAATGAAAGTTTACAATTCAAGTTAGTCTCTTATACAAAAATTTATACATTCATTGTTGTGTGACCCTAATTGCTCTCCCTATACTGTGACAACACACGCCTACTTTCCAACTTTGAATTTTTGTTTCCATTCAACCAGCTCCTGACCCTCTCTGCCTTCTCATCTCACTTTCGGACGAGAGCTGCTAATATAATCTCATGTATCTACTTGAGCTAAGAAGCACACTCTTCACGAATATCATTTTATGTCCCATAGTCCAATCTAATCTTTGACTGAAGAACTGGCCTTGGAAACGGTTTTAGTGCTCGGTTGCCAGAGAGTCCTGGGGCCCTGCTTTCTGGGGTTCCTCCAGTCTCAGTCAGACCATTAAGTCTGGTCTTTTTACTAGAATTTGAGTCCTGCACCCCACTTTTCTCCCGCTCCATCAGGGACTCTCTTTTGTGTTCCCTGTCAGGGCAGTCATTGCTGGTAGCCAGGCACCATCTAGTTCCTCTGGTCTTAGGATGATGCAGTCGCTGATTCATGTGGCCCTGACCCTTTTGTCTCTTGGGCTAATACTTTCCTTGTGACTTTGGTGTTCTTCATTCTCTTTTACTCTAGGTAGGTTGGAACCAATTGATGCATCTTAGATGGCCACTTGCTAGCTTTTAAGACCCCAGACGCCTCTCACCAAAGTAGGATGCAGAACGTTTTTTCTTAGTAAACTTTGTTATGCCAATTGATCTAGATGTCCCCAGAAAGCATGGTCCCCAGGCCCCCGGCCCTGCTACTCTGTCCCTCAAAGTGTTGGGTTGTATTCAGGAAACTTCTTAGCTTTTGTTTAGTCCAGTTGTGCTGACTTCCCCTGTAGTGCGTGCTATCCTTCCCTTCACCTAAGATAATACTTGTCTGCTATCTAGTTAGTGAATAACCCTCACCCGCGCTTCCCACCCTCATAACCATCAAAGAATAATGTGTTTCTTCCGGGTTTAAACCTTTTATTGAGTTCTTATAATAGTGTTCTCATACAATATTTGTCCTTCTGTGACTGACTAAATTCCTTCAGCTTAATACCTTCCAGATTCCTCTATGTTATAAAGTGATTCATCGTTGTTCTTTATCTTTGCGTTGTATTCCATTGTGTGAATATACCATAATTTGTTTATCCATTCGTCAGTTGATGGGCACCTAAGTTGTTTCCATCTTTTTGCTATCATGAACAGTGCTGCAATGAACATGGGCATGCATATATCTATTTGTGTGACAGCTCTTACTTCTCTAGAAAATATTCCAAGGAGTGGGATTGCTGGATCCTATGGTACTTCTATTTCTCGCTTTTTAAGGAAGTTCCAAATCGATTTCCAAAGAGGTTGTACCATTTTACATTCCCACCAACAGTGTTTAAGTGTTCCAGTCTCTCCACAACTTCTCCAACATTTATTATTTTGTGTTTTTTGATTAATGCTAGCCTTGTTGGGGTGAAATGACATCTCATTGTAGTTTTGATTTGCATTTCTCTAATGGCTAATGATCATGAACATTTCTTCATGTGTCTTCTAGCCGCCTGAATGTCTTCTTTGGTGAAGTGCCTGTTCATAACCTTTGCCCATTTTTTAATTGGGTTATTTGTCTTTTTGTTGTTGAGGTTTTGCGGTATCTTGCAGATTTTAGAGATTAGATGCTGATCAGATTTGTTGTAGCCAAATTTTTCTCCCGGTCTATAGGCGGTCTTTTTACTCTTTTGGTGAAGTCTTTTGATGAGCAGAAGTGTTTGATTTTTAGGAGCTCCCAGTTATCTAGTTTTTCTTCTAGTGTTTGTGCATTGTTACTTATGGTTCGTATTCTGTTTATGCCATGTATGAGGGCTCCTAGTGTTGTTCCTATTTTTTCTTCCATGATCTTTATCATTTTCGATTTTATATTTAGGTCTTTGATTCATTTGAGTTTGTTTTTGTGCATGGTGTAAGGTATGGGTCTTGTTTCAGTTTTTGCAGATGGATATCTAGTTATGCCAGCACCATCTGTTAAAGAGACTGCCTTTTTCCCCAATTAATGGACTTTGGGTCTTTTGTCAAGTATCAGCTGCTCATAGGTGGATGAGTTATATCTGGCTTCTCAATTCTGTTCCATTGGTCTATGTATCTGTTGTTGTACCAGTACCAGGCTGTTTTGACTACCATGATGGTATAATAGGTTCTGAAATTAGGTAGCGTGAGACTTCCCACTTTGTTCTTCTTGAGTAATGCTTTACTCTTCTGGGGCCTCTTCCCTTTCCATATGAAGTTGGTGATTTGTTTCTCCATCTCATTAAAAAATACTGGTGGAATTTGGATTGGGATTGCATTGTATCTGTAGAGCACTTTGGGTAGAATTGACATTTTGACAATGTTGAGTCTACCTATCCATGAACAAGGTATGCTTTTCCACTTATGCAGGTCTCTTTTGGTTTCTTGCAGTAGTGTCTTGTTATTTTCATTGTATAGGTCTTTTATGTCTCTGGTTTGATTTATTCCTAAGTATTTTATCTTTTTAGGGGCTATTGTAAATGGTATTGATTTGATGATTTCCTCTTGGAAGTTCTGTTTGTTAGTGTAGAGGAATCCAACTGATTTTTGTATGTTTATCTTGTATCCTGATACTTTGCTGAAATCTTGTCAGTTCCGGTAGTTTTCTTGTGGATTCTTCAGGGTTTTCTGTGTATAATACTATCTCATCTGCAAATAGAGATACTTTTAATTCTTCCCTACCAATTTGGATGTGCTTTTTTTCTTTTTCTAGCTTAATTGCTCTGGCTAGGACCTCCAGCACAATGTTGAATAAGAGCGGTGATAAAGGGCATCCTTGTCTGGTTCCCGTTCTGAAGGGGAATGCTTTCAAACTCTCTCCATTTAGGATGATGTTGGCTGTTGGCTTTGTATAAATGCCCTTAATTATGTTGAGGAATTTCCCTTCTATTCCTATTTTGTTTAGAGTTTTTATTATGAATGGGTGTTGGACTTTGTCAAATGCCTTTTCTGCATCAACTGATAAGATTATGTGTGTCATGGTTTGAATTATGTCCTCCAAAAATGTGTATCAATTTGGCTAGGCCATGATTCCTGGTACTGTGTGATTTTCCTTTATGTTGTAAACCTGCCTCTATGATGTTAATGAGGGAGGATGGGTAGCAGTTGTGTTAGTAAGGCAGGACCTGATCTACAAGACTGGATTGTGTCCTGAGGCAATGTCTTGAGATATAAAAGAAGTGAGCAGTGAGATAGGGGGAACCTCATACCATCAAGAAAGCAGTGCCAGGAGCAGAGTGCGTCCTTTGGACAGGGGTCCCTGTGCGGAGAAGCTCCTAGTCTGGGGGAACACTGATGAGAAGGCTGAGAGAGGGAAAGCCTTCCCCTGGAACTGATGCCCTGAATTTGGACTTTTAGCCTACTTTAACTGTGAGGAGATAAATTTCTCTTCATTAAAACCATCCACTTTTGGTATTTCTGTTATGGCAGCACTAGATGACTAAGACAATGTGGTTCTTGTCTTTTGTTTTATTTATGTGATGGATTACATTGATTGTTTTTCTAATGTTGAACCATCCCTGCATACCTGGTATAAATCCCACTTGCTCATGGTGAATTATTTTTTGATATGTTGCTGAATTCTATTGGCTACAATTTTGTTGAGGATTTTTGCATCAGTGTTCATGAGGGATATTGGTCTGTAATTTTCTTTTTTTTGTGGTGTCTTTACCTGGTTTTAGTATCAGGGTTATGCTGGCTTCATAGAATGAGTTTGGGAATATTCCATCCTTTTTTATGCTCTGAAATACCTTTACTAGTAGTGGTGTTAACTCTTCTCTGAAAGTTTGGTAGCATTCTCCAGTGAAAATGTCTGGGCCCGGGTTTTTTTTTGTTGGGAGCTTTTTAATTACCCTCTCAATCTCTTCTTTTGTTATGGGTTTATTTAGTTGTTCTTACTGTTTGTGTTATTTTAGGTAGGTAGTGAGTTTCTAGAAATTTGTCCATTTCCTCTAGGTTTTCAAATTTGTTAGCGTACAATTTTTCATAATATTCTGTTATGATTCTTTTAATTTCAGTTGAGTCTTTTGTGATATCGCCAGTCTTATTTCTTATGTGGGTTATTTGCTTCCTCTCCTGTTTTTCTTTTGTCAGTTTGGCCAGTGGTTTATCAATTTTGTTGATCTTTTCGAAGAACCAGTTTTTTTTTCTTGTTAACTCTTTCAATTGTTTTTCTAGTCTCTATTAATTTAATTCTGCTCTAATTTTTATTATTTGCTTTCTTCTGGTGCCCGAGGGCTTCTTTGGCTGCCTTCTTTCTATTTATTCAAGTTGTAGGGTTAATGTTTTGATTTTGGCCCTTTCTTCTTTTTGGATGTGTGCATTTATTGCTATAAACTGACCTCTGAGCATTGCCTTTGCTGTGTCTCAAAGGTTCTGATAGGATGTGTTTTCATTCTATGAATTTCTTTATTCAATCCTTAATTTCTTCTATAACCCAGTAGTTTTTCAGCAAGGTGTTCAGTTTCCATGTGTTTGATTTTTTTTCCTTGCTTTTTCTATTGTTGATTTCTACTTTAATGTCTTTATGGTCAGAAAAGATGCTTTGTAATATTTCAATGCTTTGGATTTTGTTAAGGTTTGCTTTATGGCCTAATATGTGGTCTATTCTGGAGAATGTTCCATGTGCGTTGGAAAAGAAAGTATACTTGGCTGCTGTTGGGTGGAGTGTTTGGTATAAGTCCATGAGATCAAGCTGGCTGATGGCAGCATTTAGATCTTCCATGTCTTTATTGAACTTCTTTCTGGATGTTCTGTCCTTCACCGAAAGTGATGTGTTGAAGACTCCTACTGTTATTGTGAAGGTGTCTCTCTCTTTTTTCAGTGCTGTTAGAGTTTGTTTTATGTATTTTGGATCCCTGTCGTTGGGTGCATAAATATTTATTATAATTATGTCCTTTATCATTATATACTGTCCTTCCTTATCCTTTTTGGTGGATTTTACTTTAAAGTCTATTCTGTCAGAGATTAATATTGCCACTCCTGCTCTTTTTTGAGCGTTGTTTGCTTGATATATTTTTTTCCATCCTTTGAGTTTTAGTTTGTTTGTGCCTTGAAGTCTAAGATGTGTCTCTTGTAGGCAGCATATACACAGATTGTGTATTTTAATCCATTCTGCCATCATCTGTCTCTTTATTGGTGTATTTCATCCATTAACGTTCAGTTTAATTATTGATAGGTGTGAGTTTAATGCTATCATTTTGATGTATTTTTTTGTGTATTGTTGACAGTTTCTTTGTTCCACTTAATTTTCTGTGCTGAGTCATTTTTCTTTATGTAATGTCTTTTCATCTGTTTCATTGTTGTTGATTTTGTATTTCCTGAGTCTTTATATTTTTCTTTTTTTTTATTTCAATGTGTAGGATGGTTAGTTTCCTTTGTGGTTACCTTAAAATTTACCCCTATTTTTCTAGGTTTAAACCCATTTTTTATTTCCCTGTATTGCGTTGATTTCCTCTCCATATGAAAAATCTATGTCTACATTTTTAAGTCCCTCTTTTTTGTTTTAATGTTGTCATCTTTTACATATTGACATCTCTGTTTCCCTATTTTCAGTGTTTTAGCTTTGATTTATTTTTGTGACTTCCCTATCTGGGTTAATATCTGGTTTCTCTGTCCTGTATTCTACTCTTGGGTTGTTATCTGATGTTATTGATTCTCTAACCAGAGAACTCCCTTTAGTATTTCTTGTTAGTTTCGTTTGGTTTTTGCAAATTCCCTAAACTTCTGTTTATCTGGAAATGCCCTAATTTTGTCATCAGATTTGAGAGACATTTTTGCTGGATGTATAATTCTTGGCTGTCAATTTTTTTCCTTCAAGGCTTTGTATATGTCATCTCATTGCCTTCTTGCCTGCATCGTTTCTGCTGAATAGTCTGAGCTTATTCTTATTGACAATCCTTTGTAGATGATTTTTCGTTTATCCCTAACCACTCTTAAAATTCTGTCTTTATCTTTGGTTTGGCAAGTTTGATTATAATATGTCTTGGTGGCTTCCTTTTGGGATCTACCTTATGTGGGTTCGATGAACATCTTGTATAGATATCTTATATTTCACGATATCAGGGAAGTTTTCTGCCAACAAATCTTCAACAATTTTCTCTGTATTTTCTGTTATCTGCTGCTGTTCTGGTACTCCAATCACTCGTAGGTTATTCCTCTTGATACAGTCCCACATAATTCTTAGGGTTTCTTCATTTTTTTAAATGTTTTTATCTGATTTTTCCTCAATAAGTTGGTGTCAAGGGCCTTATCTTCAATCTCACTAATTCTGACTTCCATTGCCTCAATTCTGCTCCTATGACTTTTTATTGAGTTGTCTAATTCTGACAGTTTATTGTTAATCTTCTGGATTTCTAATTGCTGTCTCTGTATGGATTTTTGCAGCCTGTTAAGTTTGTCATTATACTTTTCTCTAGTTTTCTTAAATTCCCCTATTGTTTGGTCTGCATTTTGCATGATCTTTTTCCTGATATCTTGAAGACTTCTGTCTATTAATCTTTTTTATTCTGCCTCCAGTAATTCCAAGTAATTCTCCTCTTCTGGAAAATTTCTTGATTCTTTATTTTGGGAGCTTGCTGATGCCATCATGGTCTTCCACTTTATGTGATTTGATATTGACTGTTGTGTCAGAGCTATCAATAAGTTATTCTATTTACTTATTTTATCTTTGCTTACTTTGTCCTAGCTTCTTGTTTTGTTTTCTTTTTATATGCTCAAATAGACTGTGTGAGCTAGCCTGATCACAGGCACCCCTGAATCTCCAATGTCCTGCCACCAGATGGCCAGAACTGCCACTAAGTATGTAAGCCCAGGAGTCTGCCCACTCCTCCTGTATGGATTCAGCTCAGGTGTCCAGGTAGTCACCCACCAAGTGTGTGGTGCAGGATCTCACCCGTAGTCCTAGACTGGCATGGGTTATTCGTGTAGGCACAGGCATCTGGCTGCAGCAGGAGGTCACATGCTGAGCAAGGCAGGAGGCTGATAGCTGCCCCTGAGGGTCCATGAGGAAAGCATGTCCCTGTTCCCTAGAGCACGTAGGTGGGTGGGTTTGGCAGCCGGACTAGGAGCACCCAATGCCGTTGGCTGTAAGGACTGGGGGGCACTACTTATTCTTGGGCCCCTATCGCAGGTGGCTAGGTGGTGTGGGTGGAGCCACCAGTCCTCAGGTCCCTGATGTGGGTAGGTGAAGACCCTGCTTAATGGGCAGAGCAGTATCAAATGTCATGAACCTGCCAGTTCACAGGTGGAACAGTTGAAGTTAAACTTCAGGTATCTACCCTGTTGTACGATGGTATTGAGGGCCTATGCTGTTGAAATGGGCCTACACGTCTCTACAGGGGAAAAGGCACTCAAAGTTTGTGGACCCCTTATGCCTGTGCCTAGGCAAGGGAGTTGTTTTTATCCTGAATTCCTGTCTTAGGGGAGCCGGTAGATTATTTCTTCCCGTTTGTTAATTTGTTCCCTCTCCAAGGCTGGGAGAATGGCTCAGGGTGCATGACGGGTCCTACTTCTGGCCCAGGGGACTCGGCAATCACTGAAGCCGTCCCAGACCCAGTGCAGAGCAGGAAGATTCTTGGTATATAATGTTGTGTTAGGATGGGTAGGCTGTCATTAGGACTCTTTCTGTATAATGCAGTGGGAATTCTAGGAAAAGGGAAGCATTCTGAATAAAAATCTTAAATGCTCCTTTGGTATTTGATATTGGCAAAGAACCAATCATATCAACCACGTTGCCCTTCAGCTTTAGATATCGTCAGTCTACAATACCTCAGGACACTTTAGCAGAACTCCAAGGTAAAAGCCAAAAATATCTACAAAGTCTTCTGAGATGATGGAGTTTTCAAACAATGTCACCAGTATCTACTAATGGAATATGAACAAGGACAGATGAAATTCACTAATACCTTTAAGAAAAGTTTGTTAATGATTTGGTCCATATGTGAAGAAGACATGGACCCAAATTGGTGAGTCTATTAGCCTGAGAAGCCATATCTTGTATCCCAGAATATTTTTTAGAAAGCAAAAGTGGATTAAAAAAGACAAAGAAATGTTCTTAGAGAGCAAGTTGTATGACCTGAGTGAGATTTATTGAGGCAATTATTGTGTCTGGGTTTTTAAAAGTGCTGGATAATTTTATGATCAGCAGTAGCCACTTTAAGCCTGGTCAGGCGAGATGTAAGAGAAAGGTTATTTAATTGTTTTCTGAATATGGATTTATTGTCCATGGGGATTAGCACTGAGAGCCTTTTGTTGTTGTGCTTTTCCCTATGCTATTATTTTTCAAGAAGTAAAAATATTTAAGTTAGTCTTCTTTAACTGAAATGCTTTTTTGTTTATCACTTTAAGGGGCAAACCAAAAAACCAAACCCATTGCTGTTGAGTTGATTCCGACTTATAGTGACCCTATAGGACAGAGTAGAACTGCCTCCCAGAGTTTCCAAGGCTGTGGAGCAGCTGATGGGTCTCAAATCACTGACCTTTAGGATAACAACCAAGCAATTAACCATTGTGCCACCAGGACTCTTCAGACTTTGCTTGTTGTTGTTAGGTGCCGTCTAATTGTTCTGACTCATAGCAACCCTGCATACAACAGAATGAAATGCTGCCCGTTCCTGCGCCATCCTCATAATCATTTCTATGCTTGAGCCCACTGTTGCAGTCACTGTGTCAATCCATCCCATTGAAGGTCTTCTTCTTTTTCGCTGACCCTCTGCTTTACCAAGCACGACATCCTTCTCCAGGGACCAGTCCCTCCTGATAGCGTGTTCAAAGTATGTAAGACAAAGCCTTGCCATCCTCCCTTCTAAGGAACATTCTGGCTATACTTCTTCCAAGACAGATTTGTTCGTTCTTTCGGCAATCCATGGTATATTCAATATTCTTCACCAACACCACAATTCAAAGGTATCAATTCTTCCTTGGTCTTCCTTATTCATTGTCCAGCTTTTGCATGCATATGAAGTGGTTGAAAATACATGGCTAGGGTCAAGTATACCTTAGTCTTCAAAGTGACATCTTTGCTTTTTAACACTTTAAAGAGGTCTTTTGCAGCAGATTTGCCCAATGCAGGACACTTGATTAGATGGACTAGCTCAAGTATAGCAAATGCCACTCTTCTTTAATAGAAGTTGCTTAAAAAAAATGTTTTGGGATTACTACCGTAATTGTTGTCTACAAATTTAACACTGTCAATCTCTTTCTCAAGAGGGTGTGGGCAACCTCTAAATTACTCCAAGATTAGAGATTACAACACTGTGCGTTAGACATCAGCCTTTGCAGCAGACCTGAGCCTTGAACACAGACAGAGATAAGAGATTTTTTTGGAAGACAAGACTTGTTTCCAAACTGCTAGGTGCTCATAAAACATGGCAATCAGATAGAACTGTATTAATTTTAGACATAGGAAAAGAGGGGAAGTATTCTTCCACACACTTTGTGATTTTATCTATAAGCCAATTTTCAGAAAACACTTTATAAACAGTTGCAGGAAGTTGCCATATCTGTGTAAGTTTTTAAGGGAAAAAGCAATATTAAAATCATCTGTACAAGACTGTATTCTTCATAAATGAACAAATATGAACGTTTTGAAGGAATTAATTGATGTCATGAGCCAAAATGGTAAAGTATTTGTGTAAGTTACTTATGTTGATAGAACCCACCTATTATATCCAAAAAACTCATTGCTGTTGAGTTGATTCCAAACCATAGGGACGCTGTAGGACAGAGTAGAACTGCCCCATAGGGTATCCAAGGCTGTAATCTTTACGGAAACAGACTGTCACATCTTTCTCTTCTGGAGCAGCTGGTGGGCTCGAATTGCCAACATTTTGGTTAGCAGCCAAGCACTTAACCAATGTGCCACCAGGGCTCTTTAGGTATTATATGGATATGTATAATTTACAAAGCATCCAGAAACTAGTCGGAGGCCTTGTCCATGATTGAAGTGCCTGGATAGTACAAATTGTTAATATGCTTGGCTGTTAACTGAAAGGTTGGAGGTTTTAGTTCACCCAGAGGTACCTCAGAATAAAGACCTGGACCAAAGGACTAAAGGGCCACATAAACCAGAGACTCCAGCAGCCTGAGACCAGAAGAACTAGATGGTGCCTGGCTACCAGTAACGACGGCTCTGACGGGGATCACAACAGAAAGTCTTGGACAGAGCTGGAGAAAAAAAAATGTAGAACAGAGTTCAATTTTGGGAAGTAAAAAGTCTGACAGAGACTGGAGGAACCCCTGAGACTATGGCCCCCAGACACTGCTAATCTAGAACTGAAACCATCCTAAAAGCGCACTTTTCAGGAAAGGCCTGTAAAACAAAAAATAACACATGTGAGGAACATGCTGCTTAATTCAAGCAAATATACCAGACCAAATGGGCAACCCCTGTCCAAAAGCAAGACAAAAAGGCAGGAAAAGACAAGAACTGGACAAATGGACACAGGGAACCCGGAGTGGAAAGGGGGAATGTGCTGTCACACTGTGGGGACTGCAACCAATGTCACAAAACAATATGTGTATAAATTTGTGGATGAGAAATTAACTTGAGCTGTAAACTTTCACCTAAAGCACAGTAAAATTTAAAAAAAAGAAAGAAAGAAAGGTCTGGAGATCTACTTCTGAAAGTTCAGCCATTGAAAACCCTATGAATTAAAAGAATGTAAAATATCTTCTTAATAATTTTCCTTGATTACACGTTAAAATGGTACTATTTTGGATATACTGAACTAAATAAAGTATATTATGAAAAGCAAAAAAAAAAAAAAAACCCTATGGAACATAGCTCTACTCTGACACACATGGGGTCACCATGAGTTGGGATCAGCTTGATGGCAACTGGTTTTTTTCCATGTAATTTAATGTGGCCTCCTCTGTAGAACAGGAAAGGATATCTTCAATTCATTCTCAAGATATCTATTGAATCCTTATTTTATGTAAGGCATTTCAGATGTGACTATGGATTAGATATCGGAGAAAATTCTACTAACTAATATATATATATATTCACTAAACTCAACATTACTATTGAGACAGATTGGCCAAAATCAAATAGTATTATTTGACCTTGGTTGTCATGTCAAATCATTTGTCTATTCTGGAGAAATAGAATATTGATCCATCATAGCAAAGACCCAAGAGACCTGTGTATTTTTAGGTTATCAATCACAAGAAATTAAACTATTTCATGAATATTTAAAATCTTTGTTCTTCACACACACACGATTGTTGCTACTTTTTTATTTTTCCTATTTTAACAAGCAGTGGCTACAGAATAAGTAAAGATCTATTTGCCTTGTATGATATTAAATTAACTCTGTCTGAGAGATAAACAACTTAAATTTTAATGCTTCACATTCAAGAGTGCATCTGTGCTAATATTTAAATAACACAATACATCCATCCTTCAGTCTCTTATTTACTGTTTTGGTTTTCTCTGGTTTTAGACTGTTGTAAGCTTTAAATTTATTTAATCCTCCTTTTTTTCCAAAAAGGTGAGTATATTGCTCCAAATTTTGCTCAACTATTAAAAAAAAATTGTGCAAATCTTACTTCATAATTATCCGTTATTTGTTTGACCAGTTTAGGTCGAAGCTTTCTTATAAAGGCAAATAAAATAAAGCAAAGTTACTTGTAATGTTGTTCTTTTCTTGTATTTGATAGATGTATATATAATGATTACAACATCAAATATGTGCCCATAAAGACATTTGTCTCACGTTTTCCTTACCTATTTCAATTACCCTCATCCCGAAAAACACTGAAAGTGAGACAATCCTTCTAGGATTTCTGTATGAATACAGTGTATCCAATGAACCAGTGGAGAGTGACTAGGATGTATTTTCCTTTTCAAAAATGTTTTCTTCCTTTATATTGGTATATATTCTTACTGGAATATCTCCTTTTCCCTGTAGAGTTTGCTATATACATATATACATATGTAGATATATACGCTCTTTGCCTTATGAGACGAGAGTGTAGGAAAAAGAGAAGACCCTTAAATTTCTTAACCACTAAAATCTTCAGTTTCTTTATTTGAAAAATGGAACCAATCACATCTGCCTTGTTTGGATTTTATGAAGATTAAATTAATATGCAAGACAAATAAACCCTGACAAAGTGTAGGTGACAGAACAATGCCAGTCCTTTTCTCCTTCTTGTATATTGTTGAATACATTAACTTGTTTGTTGTTGTTATTAGTTGCCATCAAGTTGACTCTGACACATGGCGATATTATGTATTACAGCATGAAATGTTGCCCAGTCTTGTGCCATTTTCACGATCATTGATATGTTTGAGTCCTTTGTTGAGGCTATTCTGTAGTGCCTTCCAACCTAGGAGGCTCATCTTTCAGCAGTATATTGGACAATATTCTGTTGTAATTCATTGGCTAATTTTTGGATGTAGATTGCCAGGCCTTTCTTTTTAGTCTGTCTTAGTCTGGAAGCTCTGCTGAAACCGGTTCTGGTATTTAAAATACTAGTAGCATAGCTTCCAAATCAAAGGAACACACAAGCCACCAGTCTGAAAAACTGACAGATGGGTGAAGGGAATACATTAACAGGGCAAAGCATATCATTCTTTACTTTTTGCTACTAAGGTCCAGGGAAAATGGTAAGACTATATTTTACTTTTTATAATGTATAAGATTGTCGGTCAGAATAAACAGGATTTAATACTAGAAGATCATTATGGTATTGTTTCATGTGTTTACTTTGAAGTACTGAAGTATACTTCATTGAAACTGTAGTAATCATTGAAATTACTCTGTAGTTTGATGAATTATTTCAATGCATGGAGTTAGTTTGGAATATTGTTGTGTTTTTTGGAAAATCTTGTGTATAGCCCAAATATATATTTTTTTCACCCTGAAAATATTCGGTTCACAATTATCGCAGAAGGACTTCATGGTGAACTTTAACACAGCACCACTCTTAGACGTATCAGTTCACATGTAATCTATTAAATATTTGATAAGTAGTAAGCATTTATGGTGGATAGTCTCCAATGATGGTCACCATCAATTTTTTCCTCCCTGTCCATGTAAACTGCCCTTCACACGAAGAAGTGGCATCTCCTCTTGAATCTGAGTTGGCCATAGTAACTAGTGTGACCAATAAAATGTGGCAGAAGTCATGCTTTGGAGTCCCTGAGGCTAGATTACGGGAAGTGTCATGTTTCTACCGTGATTTTGGGGAATGTTTCCTCTTGGAATTCAGTTATCTTGCTGTGAACAGCCCAAGGGACATGGAGAAGGCATGTGTAGGAGCTCCAGTGGACAGTGCCAGATGAGCTCCAATGAACAATCATTATCCACTGCCAGTCATCATCTTGCATATCCAGCCCAGTCAAGGCTTTGTATGATCCTAGCCCAAGTGGCCATCTGACTACAACCACATGAGAACCCCAAGTTAGAACCATTCAACCTATAGAAGCATGAGATATTATAATAATAATTATTGTTTTAAGCCATTAACTTCTGGGGTAGTTTGTTATGCAGCAATAGATAACTAGAACCGCATTATAAGCAGATTATATGGTGACCCAAACAAATACATTCACATAAAGATGTGGTGTCTGTTACAATAATATTCAAAACATTAAAGCAGTTTACCTTAAGAGACCCATATTCTACATTTAATTTTAATGTGATCAAGTTTCAAAAAATATAGTGGCAGTATGGTGTTAAATTTGAGGGGGAGAATTAAAATACAGCATTTTGGAACTCTGAGCTTCATATGCATCCATCCATTCATTTAAATATTGATTATGTACATATGCAAAGCAATATGCCAGGTGCTGTGGGGGATAAAGGGATGAGTCAGAAAGCGGTACCAATGTTAACGTTTTAGAAGACCCTCCCATCTTCCTCTGAAGACAACGAGACACAGTGTTCATGTTTGTTACTGGGCTTTCATTTGGTGTTCTCTTTAGTTTTCTGTCTTCCATTCTTTCGACTCTTTTTCAGATTATTATTTTGAGTGTTTGGAAAGTATAAAAAGAAAAAAACATTCTAATTTGAAGGAAAATTAGCCACATACATAATGACATAATAATTTAAAACAACAACAACAAATTAATAAGCAATATAGAATTTTGATTTTTTCAAGGGAGGGGAATCAAAGTTGCCATAATATTTCTGTTTTTCCCATGAGATTAATGTTTATGGTCTGGTGTAAATGACAGAATGGATAATAAGTTTTTATAAAGTCCAGATTTTTCAGTTCAGTTTTCCAGTATTGTGACTTTGTTAAGATCATGAGCTTTTAAGGGAGAGGAGCTGAATTTTACTTCTGACTCTGACAGTGACTGTCTTTACCTTGGGTAATTTTGAAAACAGTCTAAGCCTACATTTCGTGATCTATAAAGTCAACATAATGATGGTATTGATACTAACGGCTATTGTGAGTATTAGTTGTGATTATGCATGTAAAGTACTTGTGAAGACTCTAGCACATAGTATGTTTCTGAAGTTCTGCTAGGGAAGATTACATTTTCTATTGGGTAAAAGGAAATGAAGATGCTAAGAGTTCAGTGGATTTTGTTTAAATTATATAGTGAATCAGTGGGGCAATTTTAAAGTCATCTAGACCTATTTACTCATTGGAGCCTTGGTGGCGCAGTGGCTAAAGAACTTGGCTGCTAACCAAAAGGTCGAAGATCGGAATCCACCAACAGCTCCTCGGAAAGCCCGTGGGGCAGTTCTACTCTGTCCTACAGGGTCGCTATGAATTCGAATTCACTTGATGGCAGTTGGGTTTGGTTTTGGTTTATTTACTCTTTACAAGTGGTTTTCAAATGTAAAACAATTCTTTCAAAAAGCAGTGTACGCTTTCTTTAAATGAAATCTCAAGCAGATGGACCATTTGTCTGGCTGGAGTGATTGTGGAGAGCGGTTTCACCCTGCGCGGTGGTTCCCTTATGGCTCAGCAAAGCCCAGTTTGAAAGCTACTGCACTAAGCTATTATTTGTATGTTTATGTCTCTGTTTCTTTCTAGTTCTGCTTTTCCATGTGTTTTAAGCACTTGAAACCATGTATTATTCTAAATGTTCTATGCCATTTCTTGCCTGCCGATTAGGATTCGTGTTACTCTCTCCACTTGGATAGTCCTACCTACACTTAGGCTTTTTAGAGACAAATGTCATTGCTCCAGCTTGGAGATAAAAGGGTATAAGGCAAATATGTTTTAAGGAAAAAAAGTGTCATATTGGAAACCTTTTATCTCAATTACGAAATGAAATCAAACATATTCCACCTTAATTGCTCAAGCCGACTGAGCTACATTTTTATGCCATAGTTTTAAATTTCATACTTCGGGATTTCTCCAAGTACTTTATGGGGGACTCAGTGAAGGTACTACCAGCTAGTGAGCATAGATGTCACCTCACTTATATATTTGGCCAAATCTTAATAAATCCTAATTTATAGTTGCTTCAACCAGGAAGTCCAATCATCTTGAGTTCTTTTTTCCCAAAGACTTCCAGAAATTCCCAGAGATTTGACACATATCGTAAAAGTTGGCTAGATGTAGATGTTACTTCAGTAAGAAGAATCCAAATTCCATAGACTTTAGAATTCCTTCCCATTTCTTGTGCTCTTCAAGGGTTTGCCACTGCTGTCACTGGGGGGGCTGGGCGTGCTTTGTATTTGATGTAGGAGGCCTTGGATCCTGCTCCTGCACCTGAAAACTATGAATGAGAACACCCCCTTCTGTGCTTTGCTCTGTTAAAGCGAGGAGCAGAAAGTTTGCTTGAACATCCAAGTGCTGGAGTAGTTGGTTACATAGCTCTCTTAATTAAAAAAAAAAAAGAAAGTTTAAATTATAAGAATAAAATATACTTATTTTAAAAATTGAAATAAAACAGAAGTATATAGATAATATTTTTTGGTCCAATTTGCTCAAATCTATATATTTCTACTTTTTGTTTGCTTTTCTCTCAGTTACTAAGAAAGGTGTGTTGTGATTTTTGGCCATTTTTCTTCGAGCTCTCAAGTTCACATTATATAATTTGAAGCCATGTAGATAAATGCATGAAATATACAATTGTTGTATGGTCTTGGTGAGTTAAATGTTTATCATTATGAAGAGATCATCTGTGGTTCTGTTAATACTGTTTTGCAGTGAAATCTTTTTTCCTAATATTGATATAGCAATATCAACTTTGTTTTGTTTAGTGTTTTATAGTTATCTTTACCCATGCTTCTATTTTCAACCTTTGTGGTTTATCTTTTAAATGGGTTCTCTTATGACTAATATTTAGTTGAAATTTTTAAAATGTAGCTAAGAATTTTTGTCCTTTTATTGGAACATTTAGCATATTAGACTTAATGCTGTAACTAACATGTTTAATACAATTATTAACATCTCAAATGTTTCTGCCTTTTCTCTACTTTCTTGCTTTGTTTATGATTAATTATTTTCTTTTATTATTCCATTATTTCCCTCTACTACTTTGGAAGGAGTCCCTGGGTGGGGCAAATGGATAAGCACCAGACTACTAGCTGACAGGTTGGTGGTTCGAACCCACCCAGAGGCACCTTAGAAGACAAGCCTAGCAATTTGTTTCCGACAAGTCACAGCCTTGAAAACCCTAAGGAGCAGTTTTACTTTGCACGCATGGGGTTGCCATGAGTTGGAAGCAACTGGAAGACACCAACAACAACTACTACTTTGGAAGTTATATGTTTCCATTATGTTGATAGTTTCCCTAGAAAGTACACTGTAAATAATTAACACATCAAAGTCTAATGTTAAACAGTACTTTCACCTCTATCACAGATGATACAAAATATATAAAATATAAAATATTTAATACAAAATATTAAAGTATACAGAAATGCTTTAATTCTATTTGTTGTTTGTTGTGTGCTATTGAGTTGATTCCAACTTATAGTAATCCTAGGACAGAGTAGAACTGCCCCATAAGATTTCCAAGGCTGTAATCTTTCCTGGAGCAGATCACCAGGTCTTTTCTTCTGTGGAATGGCTAGTGGGTTCAAACTGCCAACCTTTCAGTTAGCAGCTGAGTTCCTAACCATTGTACTACCAGGGCTCCTTTTAATTCTAATTTATTTTGTTATGTAATTTAATTATATCTTTTTCTACACTGCACAATACATAATCATGAGTATACATTTATGTAGTCAAAATTCATTTAGATTTACTCAAACATTTACTAATTTTGTTGCTCTTTATTTTTGCTTGCATCTCAGATTTTCTTTTGGGATCATGTCATGGATTGAATTGTGTCCGCCAGAAATATCTGTCAACTTGGCTGGGTCATGATTCCCAGTTTTGTATAACTGTGTACCATTTTGTAATCTGATGTGATTTCCTTATGTGTTGTAAACTCTATCACTATGATGTAATAAAACGGATTAGCGGCGGTTATACCGATGAGGTAAACAAGATTGGATAGTGTCTTAAGCCAGTCTCTTTTGAGGTATAAAAGAGAGAAGTGAGCAGAGAGACATGGAAACCTCATACCACCAAGAAGGCAGTGCCAGGAGCAGAAAGCATCCTTTGGACCTGAGGTTCCTGTGCAGAGAATCTCCCAGACCAAGGGAAGATTGATGACACAGACCTTCCTCTAGAGCCAATGGAGAAAGCGTTCCCCTGAAGCTGATGCCCTGAATTTGGACTTGTAGCCTACTAGACTGTGAGAGAATAAACTCCTCTTTGTTAAAGCCATCCGTCTATGGCATTTCTGTTATAGCAGCAGTAGATGATTAAGACAGATCACTTTCCTTATGAATGAAGGATATTCTCTGTAATTTTGTTAGTGAGGATCTGCTGGTGGCAAACTTTCTCAATTGTTTTTAATAAGAAAAATACCTTCATGTTGCCCTCATTAAAAAAAGAAGAATATTGTGCTTTAGGTGAAAGTTTACAGAACAAATTAGTTTCCCATTTGATAATTTGTACATAAAGTGTTCAATGACATTGGTTGAATTCCACTCGATGTATCAGCACTCTCCCCATTTCTGCCCTGGGCTCCAAGTTTCCTTTTGTCTGGATTTTTGCTTTTGGGCAAATGTTGTTGTTTTGATCTTGGAAAAGTGATTGTTCCAAGGGATACATTCCTCTTGGGTGTTATTGTTTATTTTATGGGTCTGTCTACGGTTTGGCAGAAAGTTGATCTCTGGGAATGGCTTCAGTTTGAGGGCAGAAAGGTGTTTTAGGGCCATGGTCTTGGGGGTTCCTCCAGTCTCTGTCAGACCAGTACGCCTGGTCTTATTGTAAATTTGATTTTTTATTCTACATTTTTCTCCCACTCTGTCTAGGAGCCTCTGCTGTGATCCTGGCCAGAGCGGTTGGTAGTGGTAGCCAGGCAACATCTAGTTCTTCTGGTCTCGGGATCATGTAGGTTGTGGTACGTGTGATCGGTTAGTCCTTTGGACTAACTGCTCTCTTAATCTTTGGTTTTCTTTACTCTACCTTGCTCCAGACAGGAGGAGACCAATAGTTGTATCTTAGATGACTGCTCGCGAGCTTTTAAGACCCAGATGCTACTTACTAAAGTAGGATGAAACTATGAACTATGTTGTGCTGATTGACGTAGATGTCCCCAGAGTCTATGATCCTTCACCTTTGAGCCTAGAAACTTCATCCTGTGAGGTGCTTTGTTAAGTCTAAGAAGTTTCCATGACTGTGACCCTTGTGTGCTCTATTGTATATGTTAACATACATGCAGCACTAAAATTATGTATGTAGAAATATCCACAACAAAACCTATATCTGCAGGTAGGTGTGCTCTCTTACACCCTCCCACACCTCTTCAGCATAGCTATTTACCTCTGTATCCATTCATAGATAATTGTTTGTTAGTACTACCGTTGCAGGATTGTCTATGTTATAGTAATTACCGTAGTTGTCCTTTATTCTTGCATTCTTCTCAGAGACTTCCTTTGCCTTGGTCATCTTGTGCTGACTTCCCCAATATTGTGTATTGCCTTTCCCTTCACCAATATTAACACCTCTCTTCTGTCTAGTTAGTGATTATCCTCCCATCCCTGATAATCACCAAAGAATTTTTCTTCTGTATGTAAACTTCTTCTTGTTTTTTTTTTTTTTTTAAATAGTGGTCTCATACAATATTTGTCCTTTTGTGATTGACTTATTTCACTCAGCATAAGGTCCTCCTAATTCATCCATGTTGTGAGACGTTTCACGAATTTGTCGTTATCTTTTATGGTTGAGTATAGTATTCCATAGTGGGTATATACCATGGTTTGTTTATCCATTCATCTGTTGATGGGCATTTAGGTTGTTTCCATCTTTTTGCTGTTGTGAATAATGTTGCAATGAACATGAGTGTGCATATGTCTGTTTGTGTCATGGCTCTTATTTCTTTATGGTATATACCTAGGAGTGGGATTGTTGGGTCATATGGTATTTCTATTTCTATTTCTATTTTTTTAAGGAAGTGCCCTACCGTTTTCCATAGTAGTACCATTTTACATTTCCATCAGCAGTGTATAAGAGTTCCAATCTCTCCACAACCTCACCAACATTTGTTATTTTCTGTTTTTTGTTTTTTTTTTTATCAGTGACATTATTGTAGGGGTGATATGGTATCTCATTGTAGTTTTGATTTGCATCTCTCTAATGGCTAATGATTGTGAGCATTTCTTCATGCGTTTGTTAGCTGCCTGAATGTCTTCTTTGGTGAAGTGTCTGTTCATATCTTTTGCCCAGTTTTTAAATTGGATTGTTTGACTTTCTGTTGTTGAGTCATTGAAGTTTTCTATGAATTTTAGAGATTACACACTTGTCAGATATGTTGTAGCCAAAAAATTTTTCCTGGTCTGTAGATTCTCTTTTTACTCTTTTGGAGAAGTATTCTGTTGAGCACAAGTGTTTAATTTTTAGGAGGTCCCATTTATCTAGTTCATCTTCTGCTGTTTGTGCATTTTTAGTTATGTTTGATATTCTATTTATGTCACGTATTAGGGCCCCTAATATCCCTTTTTTTTTTCCATGATCTTTATAGTTTTAGGTATTATATTTAGGTCTTTGATACATTTTGAGTTAGTTTTTATGTATGATGGGAGATATGGGCCCTGTTTCATTTTTCTACAGATAGAAATACAGTTTTGCCAGCACCATTTGTTAAAGAGACTGTCTCTTCCCCATTTAATGGACTTTGGCCTTTTGTAGAAGATCATCCGTCCATAGGTGGATGGATTTATGTCTGGATTCTCAGTTCTGTTTTATTGGTGTCATGGATTGAATTGTATCCCCCCAAAATATCTGTCAACTTGGCTGGGTCATGATTCCCAGTATTGTGTAATTGTGTACCATTTAGTAATCTGATGTGATTTCCTTATGTGTTGTAAACTCTATCACTATAATGTAATAAGACGGATTAGCGGTGGTTATACCGATGAGGTAAACAAGATTGGATAGTGTCTTAAGCCAATCTCTTTTGAGATATAAAAGAGAGAAGTGAGCAGAGAGACATGGAAACCTCATACCACCAAGAAGGCAGTGCCGGGAGCAGAAAGCATCCTTTGGACCTGAGGTTCCTGTGCAGAGAATCTCCCAGACCAAGGGAAGATTGATGACACAGACCTTCCTCTAGAGCCAATGGAGAAAGCGTTCCCCTGAAGCTGATGCCCTGAATTTGGACTTGTAGCCTACTGGACTGTGAGAGAATAAACTTCACTTTGTTAAAGCCATCCACTTGTGGTATTTCTGTTATAGCAGCAGTAGATGACTAAGACAGTTGGGTTACATGTCTGTCGTTGTACCAGTACCAGGCTGTTTTGACTACTATGGCTATATAGTAGGTTCTGAGATCAGGTAGAGTGAGGCCTCCTACCTTGTTGTTCTTCTTCAGTAATGCTTTATTTATCTGGAACCTCTTCTATTTCAACGTAAAGTTGGTGATTAATTTATCCATCTCATTAAGGAATGCTATTGGAATTTGGATCAGGATTGCATTATACCTATAGATTGCTTTGGGTAGTATTGACATTTTCACAATGACGGGTCTTCCTATCCATGAGCATAGTATGTTTTTGCATTTATGTAGGTCTCTTTTGGTTTCTTGCGGTAGTGTTTTGTAGTTTTCTTTGTATAGGTCTTTTACTTCCCTGATTTTCCAGGAGTTTTATCTTTTGGGGGGCTATTGTAAATGATATTGTTTTCCTGATTTCTTTTTCAAAGTTGTCTTTGTTGATGTAGAGGAATCCAAGTGATTTTTGTATGTTGATCTTATATCCTTCTACTTTGCTGAATCCTTCTATTACTTCCAGTAGCTTTTGTATGAAATCTTTGGGATTTTCTGTTTGGGATAGTATCTGTGCAAATAGAAATAGTATTACTTCTTTTCCAATTTGAATGCCTTTATTTTCTTTTCTTGGCTTATTGCCATAGCCAGTACTTCCATTACAATGTTGAATAAGAGTGGTGATAAAGGGCATCTTTTTCTGGTTCCCATTCTCAAGGGGACTGTTTTCAGTCTCTCTCCATTGAGAATGATGTCAGCTGTTGGTTTTGTATAAATGACCTTTATTATGTTGAGGAATTTCCCTTCTATTCCTATTTTGCTCAGAGTTTTTATCAGGAATGGGTGTTGAACTTTATCAAGTGCCTTTTCTACATTGATTGAGATGATCAAGTGATTCTTTTCTTTTGTTTTATTTAGGTGTCTGATTATGTTGATTGATTTTCTGATGCTGAACCATCTTTGCATACCTAGTATGGATCCCACTTGGCCATGATATATTGTTTTTTGGATATGCCGTTGAATTCTATTGGCAAAATTTTGTTGAGAATTTTTGCTTCTGTGTTCATGAGGAATATTGGTCTGTAATTTTATTTTTTGTGGTGTCTTTGCCTGGCTTTGGTATCAGGGTTATGCTGTCTTCATAGAATGAATTCAGGAGTATCCCTTCCTTTTAAATGCTCTGAAATAGTTTGAGTAGTATGGTGTGTGCTCTTTTCTGAATGTTTGTAGAATTCTTTGGTGAAGCCATCTAGGCCATGGCTTTTGTTGTTATTGTTAGGAGTTTTCTTTTTTTTTTAATTACCTCTTCTATCTCTTCTATTGTTATGTATCCATTCAATTTTATATCTCAGTTTGTGTTAGTTTAGGTTGGTAGTGTGTTTTTGTAAATTTGTCCATTTCCTCTAGGTTTTCAAATTTGTTGGAGTATAATTTTTCATAGTATTCTGTTATGATCCTTTTTATTTCAGTTGATTCTGTTGAAATGTCACCAATGTATTCCTTATTTGGGTTATTTGCTTCTGCTCCTGCTTTTCTTTTGTCAATATGGCCAGTGATTTGTCGATTTTTATTGGTCCTTTCAGAGAACAAACTTCTGGTCTTGTTGATTCTTTCTTTCTTTCTTTTTTTTTGTTCTCTGTTTTATTTATTTCTGCTCTAATCTTCATTATTTCCTTTCTTCTTGTGACTGTGGGCTGCTTTTGCTGTTCTCTTTCTATTTGTTCAGGTTGTAGGGTTAGTGTTTTGATTTTGCCCCTTTCTTCTTTTTTGGTGTGTGCATTTATTGCTATAAATTGACTTCTGAGCAGTGTTTTTGTTGTGTCCCAAAAGTTTTGGCATGTGTTTTCATTCTCGCTTGATTCTAGGAATTTTTAAATTTCATCTTGATTTCTTCTATTACACAGTGGTTTTGAAACAAGATGTTATTCAGTTTCCATGTATTTGATTTTTTTTCCCTTGCTCTTCCTGTTATTGATTTCTACTTTTATAGAAAACGCTTTGTATTATTTTGATGTTTTGGATTTTATTGAGGCTTGCTTTGTGGCCTAAAATGTGGTCTATTCTGGAGAATGTTCCACATGTGTTGGAAAAGAATGTATACTTTACCTGCTGTTGGGTGGAGAGTTCTGTATATGTCTAGGAGGTCAGGGTGGTTGATTGTGGCATTTAGATCTTTGGTACCTTTATTGAGTTTCTTTCTGGTTGCTCTGCCCTTTACTGAAAGTAGTGTGTTGAAGTCTCCTACTATTATTGTAGAACTGTCTACTTCTCTTTTCAAAGCTGTTAGGGTGCAGTGGTTAAAAGTGTGGCTGCTAACCAAAGGGTTGGCAGCTTGAATCCACCAGACACTCCTTGGAAACTCCATGTGGCAGTTCTACTCTGTCCTATAGGGTCACTATGAGTCAGAATCAACTCAACGGCAGTGGGTAATGGGTAAGAGTTAGTTTTATGTATTTTGGAGCCCTGTCATTTTGTGTGTGTGTGTGTGTGTGTGTGTGTGTGTATGTATGTATGTATTATGGCTATGTCCTCTTTGTGGATTGACCCTTTAGTAATTATAATAATATCCTTCCTTATCTTTTATGGTGGATTTTGCCTTAAAGTCCATTTTATCAGAGATTAATATTGCCACTCCTGCTCCTTTTTTCTTAATATATATTTTTTTCCATGCTTTGACGTTTAATTTATGTCTTCGTGCCTAAAGTGTGTCTCTTTTAGACAGCACATTGATGGGTCATTTTTTTTTTTTAATCATTTGCCACTCTGTCTCTTTACTGGTGCATTTAAGTCAATTACAGTCAATGTAATTATCAATAGATATGCGTTTACTGCTGTCATTTTGTTGTGCTTTTTTGATCAGCGTTGACATTTTCTTTGTTCTGTCTAATTTTATGTGCTTAGTTCTTTTTGTCTGTGGATTTCTTCATTTCTTTCATTGTTGTTGATTTTGTGTTCATTTAGTCTTTATGTTTTTCTTCTTTTTTATTTTTATGAATAGATTTGTTAACTATCTTTGTGGTTACCTTGAAATTTACCTTTATCTCCCGAAGTTTAAAGCAGTCTTTTGTTTCATTAGATGACCATGACTACCTCTCCAAATGAAAGTTTTATAACTACACCATTTATTCCTCCTTTTTGTTTTGACTTTGTCATCATTTACAGATTGATGTCTCTGGTTACCTTTTTTCAGTCTTTTAGCTTTGCTTTAATTTTGAGAATTCTTTATCTGGCTTGGTATCTGGCTGACCTCCTGTGTCCTAATCTCAGGTTGTTGTCTGATGTTGTTGCTTATCTGTCTGAAGGACTTCCGTTAATATTTCTTATAAATTTTGTCTAGTGTTTACAAATTCCCTTAATTTCTGTTTATCTGGAAATATCCTAATTTCACCGTAGCATTTGAGAGACAGTTTTTCTAGATGTATAATTCTTGGATAGCAATTTTGTTTTCAAGGTTTTATATATTTCATCCCATTGCCTTCTTGCTTGCATGGTTTCTGCCGAGTAAACAGAACTTAGTTTTATTGATTTGCCTTTATAGCTGACTTTTCATTTTTCCCAAGCTGTTCTCAGGATTCTTTCTTTGTCTTTGATTTTGTAAAGTTTGATCATGATATGTCTTTGTGACTTTCTTTTGGGGTCTATCCTGTATGGGGTTCCTTGAACTTCTTGGATGGATGTCTTTTTGTCTTTCATGATGTTAGGGAAGTTTTCTGCTAGCAAATCTTTGATAATTCTCTCTCCTTTTTTTTTTTTTTTTGCCTCCTCTTGTTCTGGAATTCCAATTATGTGTAAATTTTTCCTGTAAACAATGTCCCACGTAATTCTTATGCTTTCTTAATTTTTCTTCTTCTTTTTAAAAAATTTTTTCTCAAAAAAATTGGTGTCAAGGGTTTTGTCCTCTATTTTGCAGATTCTGTCTTCTATTGATTCAATTCTGCTCCTATGTTCTTCTATTGTCTATTTCTGATATTATATTGTTAATCTTTTGGATTTCTAGTTGCTGTTTTTGTATGGTTTCTAACTATTTATTTTGTCATTTTGTTCCAGTATTATGTTCCTGAATTCTTCTATTGTTTTGTCTGTGTTTTCTTTGATTTTGTCTGAGTTTTCTTTGATTTAGTCTGTGGTTTCTTTGATCTCTTTCTTGATGTCCTGGAGAACCCTATATATTAGTCTTTTGAATTCATTTTCAGGTAGTTCCATTACCATTTCTTCCTTTGAAAGGCTTTCTGGTTCTTTATTTTGGTCACTTGCTGGAGCCATCTTGTCCTGCTTCTTTATGTGATTTGATATTGTCTGTTGTCTCTAAGGCATTAAGGTATTATTATATTTATTTATTGTATTTTTTTTTTTTTTTGCTGTATCCTGATTTTTTGTTTTGTTTTGATAAATCCCAGTAGGTGGGGCGAGCGTGCTACTCTGATTGCTAGTCTAGCCTCACTGGAGCTCTCACTACCTGTCTCCAGGTGGGTAGGGCAGCAGCTGGGTTTGTCTGTGCAGTCTCTGTTTGCTCACCAGGATCCTGCATTCAAGAGACAAAGGAGATTAGGACATTCATATGCAGACGATTTGCCAATATTGTGAAATAGTAGTGCCAAGATGGTTAATTTTCTTCCGACATCTGTTCTACCTTTCTTCTATTTTAATAGGGTTTTAGCTGGAAACATGGACTCCTAGAATAAAAATTAAATTGCCCAGGTTCCTCTGTAGTGAAGTATTGAATACGTTCTGACCATTGGCTATGTTCTGACCAATGGGATATAAGTGGAAATATTTTGTGACAAATTCCAGGACCCTTCAATATGAGACAACTGGCATGTGCCCTTTGACCCTTCTTATCCCTTTACCCTAACTTGCTACCTAGAATAGATGTGGTGACTGCAATTCCATCTCAGACCATAAGTGCGGACCATACCCAGAGGATAGTAGAACTGAAAGGGGAAAGGAGCCTGGGTCCCTGAGGACTTTGTAGACCTGGGCTGCCTTTCTGGATTGTATACCTCTGCACTTTCACCTGATAAACAAATAAACTTCTGGCTTGCTTAAGCCACTATTATTTTGGGTTTCTGTTATTCACAGGTGAGTGTTATCCTAACTAATTCAGTAAGCAAACAGTAAATCGCAGAAATAATGCAATCAAGGGGTTTGTTTATAAGTATCTCAGATCTATGACATATCATTCAGTCATAAGTGATTAAGAATTTTAACTAATCCTAGAGAGGTGGATTAGATGGTAAAAGCAGAAACCAGCTGTATAATATCTGTTTCTATACTTACATTAAATGCATAGTGAACTTCAAAGGTTTCTATATATGTTATGAGTTCCATTATTCATTGGTACCTTTTTAAAGTTTCCAGGTTAAAGATCTCCCCTATATTACTGTTGATAATAAAATGGATTGAGTAAAGCCCCAAAACAATTGTCCTCCTGCTTGGTTGTGCTTCATGTCACAATGTACTTGGTGGCCCTAGACCATAAACGTAAGAAACGTAAGAAATATTAACAATTTTAAGACATTTTTGTACACATAATGTGGCTAATAGTTTGTGATCTATATTCATGTATATAAATTTCCCCATCGAAAACAAAATAAACTGATCAGAGCCATTTTGCTGTTGCTGATTTTTTTTGTTACATTATTGAAATATTAATATAATTCTAACTTCTGCATCTTCAATAAGTTTAATGAATTATTATAAAGATTTTATCAAACCTTTTAGGAACAGAGAAAATTACCGTGAAATTATAGCAAAATATAACCAGGGCTTACAACTGGTTAGCTTTTTTAACTCATTCTACAGAACGGCAAAACCATGCTATTAATTCCAGAAAAAGATAATCTAAAAAATGACAACTAAAGGCATTTTCCACTTATGGACATAGATGCAAAAGTTCTCTATAAAAAATTAGCAATTTGAAACAGCATACATCATGACCAAGTGGATTTCTTTCTAGGTTTGCAAAAATTGATCAACATTATGAGAGCTATTATTGTTATTAATTTTCTAATAAATTAAAAGGGGAGGGAGATCACTCAATAGATACTGAAAAACTCAGCATCTGTTCCTGATAAAACCTGGTAGCTAGAAATAAAAAAAAAATCATTAACTGAATATAGCGTATTTATGAAAGGGCTAAAGCATGAATCCTACTTAATGGTAAAATATTAGAAATGTTCACCTATAGCCAAGCATAAGACAAAAATGTTCACCACAATTGGTAGTACTCCACACTGGATGAGAAATTATGTTCAATTAAAAGAAATTACATATATAAATTATATAATATTGCTTATGTATGATTTTATTACTCAATATGTATAATTTACATATATAAATTAAATTATATACTATGCATACATATATACATACATATATACATATATATATATCCATTGCCCTTGAGTCGATTCCAACTCATAGCGACCCTATAGGATGAAGCAGAACCGCCCTATAGAGTTTCCAAGGAGCACCTGGTGGATTTGAACTGCCAACCTTTTGGTTAGCAGCCATAGCTCTTAACCACTGCACCACCAGCACTCCATATGGGTGTGTGTGTGTGTGTGTGTGTGTGTGTGTGTGTGTGTGTGTGTGCATGCGTGTCTGTATGCTTGTGTGTGTGTAGCCACTAAAGCAAAATATATGAATAGGTCAACAAAAGACTTACAGAATCCAGAGAGATATTCACATATACATAAGAATTTAATATATATCAAGCTGCCATTTCAATGCCTCCCTAAACAAGGCAGAAAACCCAGAATCTAAAAAGGAAAAAATATTGAGAGGTTTGACTCTTCAAAACCGATGAAGCAAACAAAAAACCTTGGTTTGATAAAAGTTAAATAAATTTAAAGATAAGCAGTAAACTCAAATAAAAATATATGTGTGTATAAAAAAGAATTATCCATAATATGTAAAAACCATCTACAAGTCAATAAGAAAATTAAACAACCCAATAAAGAGAAGGGCAAAGGCTATGAAATACAAATAAAAACATAAACTTGAAATGATGCTGTCATGGTTTGAATTACGTCCCCCAAAAAATGTGTGTATCAGTTTGGCTGGGCCATGATTCCTGGTACTGTGTGATTTTCCTATATGTTGTAAATCCTGCCTCTATGATGTTAATGAGGGAGGATGGGAGGCAGTTGTCTTAGTGGGGCAGGACTCAATCTACAAGATTGGATTGTGTCCTGAGGCAATCTCTTGAGATATAAAAGACAGAAGTGAGCAGTGAGACAGGGGGACCTCATACCATCAAGAAAGCAGTGCTGGGAGCAGAGCACGTCCTTTGGACTGGGGTCCCTGCACTGAGAAGCTCCTAGTCCGGGGGAACATTGTTGAGAAGGCCAACAGAAAGAAAAAGCCTTCCTCTGGAGCTGATGCCCTGAATTTGGACTTTTAGCCTACTTTGACTGTGAGGAAATAAACCTCTCTTTGTTAAAACCATCCACTTGTGGTATTTCTGTTTTGGCAGCACTAGATAACTAAGACAGATGTTAACTCCAGTATGAATCAGGGGAATGAAATTGAAGCAATTGTGAAATTATTTGTCCACAGTTTAGAGAAAGTGAAAAAGATTGATAAGATTCAAGGTTGTTGAGTTTGTGGGGAAATGGTAACTCTCAATATACTATTTGTGGGAATACAAATTAATCAAGCCTCTGAAAGAATCTTGGCAGTATCTACCAAATCTTTAAACTGAATTTAACATTTGAAGCAAGCTTTAATTTCTATGCACATAAGTACAAAGATTTATTTACTAAGATATTCATTGCAGCAGAATTTGTAATCAAGAATAATGAGATTAACATAAAGGTACATCAATAATGTAATGGTTAAATGGCAGTTTCCTATAATGAATATTTTACTAGTTAGAAAGAATTAGAAAATATCTATATTTTATTAAGTGGAAAAATATTTATAGAACAATGTTTATGATGTGATTTCCTTTATGAAAACAAAAATAAAACTGGACAAAACTTAAGTTGATATCCTTTTGGGGCAGAGAGAGAGAGGAGTGTAGCAGGGAGGTGAAAGGTGGTATTTACTTTGTACCTTATATTCTTCTGTGTCATTGGAATTCTTTAAATTTTGTAGCCCATGGAATTTTTAAAACAATTACAAAGATCTAGGATTGACAATTTTTGTAGTGAGGAGTTATTCTGCACAAAATGTTCTATCTATTCATGAGTATGTCGTACATCACTCAACTAGCCATTTTAAATAAAGCATGATTGATCATTAGGGGTTAAGTATACATGTGAAATAGTTTTACAATTTATACAGCAGCATAAAATGTTAGTGACTGTTATTATAATAAATGTGTATGTGTAATACACTGATGGTGGTTTCACTCATAGTAGAAATACAGGTCCCATAATGTCATTTGTTTAAATGTAAGTACAACTCTCCTAAATAGTAAAGATTTGGGTAAGATATTAGTGAATTTTTATTTATTTCTTTTGAGGAACTCTTAAAGAGCTTGAAAAACAAAGGAGAAAAAAAAAAGGTGAAGAAGATTGGTTTATAGGAGCTGTTGTTACAATGTTTCATTTTTGGTTAGATCCAAAAATCCTCCGGACAGGATACATACCCTTCACTAATTAGCTATATATTTTCATTGGGTTAGGAATAAGGGGTCTCAATAAGCCCTACACAGGAATTCTGAAACTTGTTGCCATTGGAATTCCTATCATGGTTTTACTACCTGGTAGAAGCAGATATTTGTCATGTGAATAGGAATTATGGCTCTTGTCCGTTAATGTTCCAGACCATCACTTGTCTGTCAGTTTGCTGTACTGAGGTGGTTTGCATGTTGCTGTGATGATGGAAGCTATGCCACCAGTATTTCAAATACCAGCAGTGTCACCCATGATGGACAGGTTTCAGCGGAGCTTCCAGACTAAGACAGACTAGGAAGAAGAACCTGGTGGTCTACTTCTAAAAAAATTGGCCAGTGAAAACTTCATGAATAGCAGTGGAACGTTGTCTAATATAGTGCCGGAAGATGAGCACCTCCGGTTGGAAGGCACTCAAAATATGACTGGGGAAGGGCTTCCTCCTCAAAGTAGAGTCAACTTTAATGATGTGGGTGGCGTAAAGCTTTCGGGACCTTCATTTGCTGATGTGACATCATACTTGGTAAAGAAGAAGGTCAGTGAAAAAGAGGAAGACCTTCAACGAGATGGATTGACACAGTGGCTGTGACAATGGACTCAAACATAGCAACAAATGGGAGGATGGTGCAACACTGGGCAGTGTTTTGTTGTAAGTATGGTCGCTATGAGCTGGAACTGACTCAGGCACCTAACAACAACAGCAACGTTCCAGAAAAGTCAAAATTTTCACTTGAGAGAAAATGCAAATTTAAATTGGGGAAAAATAATGCCCAGTGAAGCTGTTGCAACCTTTCCAATTTACATTGAGAGGGACACTTTTTAAAAAGTACTTTGGAGTCCCCAGAGGGAAACTGTTCTGGGTCATTTGATGTTAGAGGAAGGCAAAACATTTCTTCTATTATGTTGATGAAAATGAACCAATGAAACACGTGCACCAATTACATTTTCACTAGTTACTGCTGATAGATTCATGTTAATTCCACTTATGAAACCTGAACTGATTTCCCCTTTTGTGACTCAATTAAGAGCTCTGCCAGCGTGCAGCGGGTCTAACAATGCATTGGGAGACAGATTATCACGTGGAGTGCATGCTGAGAGCATAGTGGAGAGGTTGTTGACTCAGGAAGACCTACAGTTTCAACCTGCTGTTGAAATTTTAGCATTTATGGAAATTGCATCCAGAGAGGCAGCATTAACTTTTACTGTAAGATTCTAAGGTAGAAGGAGGCCCATCAAGAAAAGCCCTTAACAAAATGGAGGAAAATGAAAGCTTAGCCAACAGAAATACATGTCTGGGTAATTTTATTAAAGGTGAACTTTCAGGGGAGGCATGTGTGAAAATGAAGTAGAGGCTCAAACAAGGAAACCGAGGACAAGGGAGGTTAGCCGACTTGGGTCTTTTCTTGTCTCATTGCTGGGATTTAAACCGCAAATTCCTGATTTTTAGCCTAGACAGAGCTCTTGAGTTTCCTTTCCCTTAAAGGGAAGCCTTCTCAGCATCAGCACTGAAGCAGGGCAACAAGGGAATTTCTACTGACAGGAAACATGAAGAGTGGTGAGGAGTGTGGTAATCCAATATGTTGATCAGCATAAGAAGAGTGGTAAAAGTAAATTCGGGGAAAGATGGTTGTTGGAAAGCTTCTTTTCTGGAAATAGAAGAAAAAAAATTAAAAGCCAACTTAGCCAATATCAGGATAAAATTGGAATGTTAGAGAGGCAAATACTTATGCAGATTCTACGTCTTACAAAATTATTCTTATCATAGAGAGCAAGGTCTGCTTACTACTATCTGTGCTTCTGTATAGGTAGTTTAATTGTAAGGAAGCACTAAAAACAACCCTTGTTGTTGCTGTTAGGTGCCATCAAGTCCTTTTTAACTCATAAAAGTGCCTCTTATGTTCAGATTACCTTGGCATCCATTTTCTACAGACTTTCCTTTTTATTAATGGGCCCAGAGAGTTGGTTATTGAGTAGCATAAAAAAAAGTACTGCTTCCACTTTCATTTTAATGATGGATGTTTGAATCTAATTAATTAATTAATTCAATATGCATTTATTGAGTGCCTGCTCAATAAATACAGATACTGTGCTGGGGTTAGAATGATGAACAAGTTGACAAGGGAGCCTTGTCATTGTGGAGATGTCTAGTACGCTTACTTGTCCAAATTTTTTGATAACTTTTTTTTTTACTTTGTATAAAATTAATATATAGTGTTAATACAGGAAAGATAAAGCCGTTCAGGATAGATAAAAAATGGAAATATGTAACCTTATACTTTGGAGATAAACAGTTAATGTTTTGATATATTTCTTTCAAATTATTTTTCTTTAAGCTTGTGGCAATCCATGTGTCAGTACGCATATACTTCTATTTATCCCTCATCTATCCATCTAGCCATTCCTGAATGTGTGCACACACGTGTGCATGCACACACACACACATAAAACCCGTTTATTAAATAACCTGAAATGAAAGAAAAAATACAGAGCATTCTTGGCTAATCCTGTATTTTTTGTACATGTTAAAATTATAAAAATATATTACATTTTGAAAAATAAGATTTGCTTTTAGGTTCTAATAGTGCAGTTATGTCTAAGTCAACACTTCAGTCTCCATCTAACTCAAAGCTTCTCCCTTCCACTCAGCATATTTTTGAAACACTATGGCTCAAAGACTCATCTGTCAGTTTTTCATATTGTGGTGGCTTGCTTGTTGCTAGAGGCTATGCCATGGATAATTCAAATACTAGCAGAATCACCCATGGTGGACAGGTTTCAGTGGAGCTTTCAGACTAAGAAAGACCAGGAAGAAGGACCTAGCTTTCTACTTCTAAAAATATTGGCCAGTGAAAACTTTATGAGTAACAGTGGAACATTATCTGATATAGTGCTGAAAGGTGAGCTCCCTCAGGTTGGAAGGCACTCAAAATACTACTGAAGAAGAGCTGCATTCTTAAAGTTGAGTCAACCTTGATTACGTGAGTGGAGTAAAGTTTTCCAGACCTTCATTTGCTGATGTGGCATGACTCAAAATGAGAAGAAACAGCTGCAAACATCCATTAACAATTAGAACATGGAATGTAGAAAGTATAAATCTAGGAAAATTGGAAGTTGTCAAAAATGAAATGGAACACTTGAAGATCAGTATCATACATATTAGTGAGCTGAAATGGACTGGTACTTACCATTTTGAATAAGAGAATCATATGGTCTACCATGCTAGGAATGACAAAGTGAAGAGGAATGAGATAGCATTCATTGTCAAAAAGAACATTTCAGTACCTATCCTGAAGTACAATACTGTCAGTGATAGGATAATATCCATATGTGTACAAGGAAGACCAGTTAATATGGAGATTATTCAAATTTACACACCAACTACTAATGCAAAAGATGAAGAAATGGAAGATTTTTACCAACTTCTGCGGTCTGAAATTAATCAAACATGCAATCAAGATGCATTGACAATTATTGGTGATTGGAATGTGAAAGTTGGAAACAAAGAACAAGGATCAGTAGTTGTAAAATATGGCCTTGGTGATAGAAATGACACCAGAGATGGCATAATAGAATTTCGCAAGACCAACGACAAGTTAACTGGATATACTTTTTTTTAACAACACAAACGGTGACTATACATGTGGACCTTGCCTGTGGAATACACAGGAATCAAATCGACTACATCTGTGGAAAGAGATGATAGAGAAGCTCAATATCATCAGTCAGAATGAGGCCAGGGGCTGACAGTGGAACAGACCATCAATTGCTCATACGCCTGTTTGAGCTGAAGATAAAGAAAATTCAAACAAGTTCATGAGAGCCAAAGTATGGCCTTGAATATATCCCACCTGAATTTAGAGGCCATTTCAAGAATCGATTTGATGCATTGAACACTAATGACTGAAAACCAGACAAGTTGTGGGATGACATCAAGGACATCATACATTAAGAAAGGAAAATGTCATTAAAAAGAAGTGAAAGAAAGACCAAAATGGATGTTAGAAGAGACTCTGAAACTTGTTCTTGAATGTAGAGTAGCTACAGTGAGTGGAAGAAATGATGAAGTGAAAGAGCTGAACAGAAGATTTCAAAGGGTGGCTCGAGAAGACAAAGTAAAGCATCTCACTATATGGTTGGATTGTAAGCTGCTTCTTATAACTGTCCTTTGACCTTACTTTGCTAACTCAGGTGGCTTCAACCTGCTTTCTGATTTCTCTGATTGAGAAGCAGTCTCCAGTTGCCCCAAGTTCCAGAAGATACTCATCAAGCTCTCTCAAGAACTCTCACTTAATTTCAAGCCCATGGCAGCAGTGGGACTTACCATTCCACAAAGTTGGTTTCATGAGTGATGCCAGTCTTGCTATCTGTGGATGTTCTAGTCCTCTATGGGTGTTTCTTTTTGGAGTATTTGAGAGAGGACTTCGAGGTCGAATACTCACCTTCCTTAAGTATACGCTTCAATCGAAGTTTGAACTTTCAGATTTCACTTAAGTAGGTTAGAGATGCGTGGTGGGGATTGATAGTTCCTGGACCAGTTCTGCTCATTTTACTGAATCCTTCTTGGAAGGGTCTAGCATCTCTTTTAGAACATGGGGTTATTTATAACCTATTGTTCTCAGTTTTAGGGCCTCAGCCAAAATTCTGAGACAACAGGAAGAGTCCTATTCAAATTCCTGTTACACACACACATAAAGTTGATTTTATATTGCTTATGTAGTGCTTTTTAACCCTTTTTTACCTATAATTATATCATGAGCAATTAATCATGTCATTATTTTTCTTTGTAAATGTAACAATAATAGTTACATATTATTTCATCACATGAAAGTGTCATGATTTATGTCCCTATTTAACTTATTTTATTTATTCATTCCCTATTTTATTTTTTGATTATAACGGTAACAGATACTAATTGTTGAAATTTGAAAAATACCAAATAAGTACAAAGAAGATATTAACAATCATTTGTAATCCCATGACAGAACTACCACTGCATTTTGGTATGTTTCCTTCTAGATTTTTTTCCCCTTGAATAAATACAGCTAAATAGAGACATGAACATAGATAAAAAGATGTCTTTATCTACATATATAAATATACATACATGTATATACTCACAGTTAATCTCATTAATACATTGTTTTATCATATATCTGCATTTAAAAATGAATGAGTTCCTACTGCATATGGTTTTGTATTGTATTATATTTGGATCTTTATTCATATTTGAAGAAATATTTTAAAATCCTAACTTATTATTACTATCAAATGATACATGTTAATTATATAAAATCTAGAAATTATAGATTAGGAAAAAAAGTCACAATAATATTAACTGTTTGGTATCTATCTCACCTAAATTTCCTCAAGCTATATCAGTCTTTGGATAGAAATGAGGTCATAGTAATAAGACCCAATCTCACTAGCTCTAGAATGCCAATCCCTTGCAAAGTTCCCCCTCCTGCATGCACCCTCTCCAGTTATTTATAGGCCTTCCTCAGATTGGAGTGCTGATAGGTTTCACCTTTGTTGCTTACTCATCTCTTGGTAGCTGCTGTCTGGAGCACTGTATGGAGATAAGGATCCTTCAGCCCCAGTCAAGTTTACAGAGACTGCAGCCCTGGCCAACAGCTTGACTGTAACCTCATAAGAGACCCTGAACCAGAGCCACTAGGTTAAAGTACTCCCCGTTTCCTGACTCAAGGACACTGAGAGTAAACATCTGTTGTTTTAAACTGCTATGTTTTAGGATAATTTGTTGTACAGTAATAGATAACTAATACAGAATAGATAGATGATACATATAGATATGGATATGAATATAAACATAGATGTGAGGTATAAAACCAAAAAAACCAAACCCATTGCCGTCGAGTCAATTCCGATCGTAGTGACTCTATAGGACAGAGTAGAACTTCCCTGTAGATTTTCCGAGGATGCCTGGTGGATTTGAACTGCGGACCTTTTAGTTAGCAGCGGTAGCTCTTAACCACTATGCCACTAGGGTTTCCATGAGTTATATAGATGGTATAAAATCCAAATCTGTGTCCCACCACTCAGTTTGTAACATCCTTTGCCATTGATCACTATATCATAAACACTTCATCATTAAATTACATTCTACAATGTCATTTTAAAACAATAACAGTATTCTGTGACATAAATACAATTCAGCTGATCCCAAATCCACATTTTGGATATTTACTTTATTTCTAATTATTGGTTATAATTAATAATGCACTTGTGATCATCAATAGCTGTATAGTCAGGATTCTTATTTACAAGTAAATTTTTTCTTGCTGATTTAAACAGAAAAAAGATTTAGTAAAAGGATATTAGATCTAAAATTACTTTTTTAAAAAGCTGAAAATAAAACAAAAAAGATACTAGGAAATGGAAAAAAATAAACATAACATATAGCTCTATGGAGTCTAAACAGCTATGGAACCTGTCTGAAGAGGGAAATTAAGCCATTCTCAAACCTCATAAGCTGATCACAGCTCCAACACTAATCAGTTCTGTTAACACCACTGCCACAATTGCCCTAGGAATTGTTTCACCCACCACCACTGCCAAAGAGGTCTCTCTTGATCTCGGCTTCTTTCTGACACTGTCTCCTGATTTTCAATAGTCTAGGGTGGGCTAGTGTGACTGGGGAAGCCTCTGTCACGTGCCCAGGCCCTGCAAGGGAAAAGAGAAAATGAGAACTTAACAATTTTAGTTTCTATTCTGGGAGATAGGTTCTGTCTTTCACTGAGAAAGGGATTTACATACTGATCAGTGAAAAAGAGCACCAAATGTCCATTGAAATCCACCATACTGGTGGAATTGACATCAATGTAAATTCTTCTTCCAATAACTAAAAAAAAAAAGATTATCCCCTCTTCTAAACGTGACTAATCTTCACGCATCCAAAATGCATTCACCTCCTACCCAAAAAGGGGGAAACACAAAGTCTCATTTGTTACTCCCCTCTGACAAGTCTGTTGTTCTTCCAGCTCAGTTGCAATCCATTGTCATCCTATCAAATTGAAAAGTTATTTAGCACCAACACACCTTATACACAATAGTGGGAGGAAAGGACAGGAAAGAAGAGAAAAATTAACTAAATATATAAACACAGGGAAAGAGGAAAATAGAAGAAAATGTTGCAGTCTTCTTTTCTGTAAATGTCCTGAGGCTGCAATTGGTAACTATGACTTTCCTCCTCCAACACTCATTTTGTAAATCTTTTTTTTATTTAACCAGCACCTCAGTTTTTCGTGATTATTTACCCGATAGGCTATCCCAAGCCTTCATTCCTGAGAAATCTAACTGTTGGTTGTCTCTCCTACAAAGCTGCTGTGGTCCCTCAGTTAATTTTACCAGGGAAAAAGTACCAGAAGTATCCCAGGACAGTCCTTGGGTTCCATCAATATTTCTTTCCTTTTAATTGTATAGCAGCAATTGTAACTCCTTTTGGCAGTCGGAATCCATCTTAAAAGCCAACACCATAATCCCTTTCACTGCCTGTTCATTCAGTGGCATGCAGAGCCTGAACTGGCCAGACAGCATTGTCAACTTACCAATTAATGGTTCATTGTTATCTCTAACATAAGCACTCCTGCCTTGCTTACTGGGACCACTAAATCAACAGAGTCCAGAGTTACATGGATAGAAAACCAAATTCTGTGAGTGTCTGAACTTGTGCAGAGCCTTCTGAAATCCGGGATAAGTTTTTCCCTTTCAGTCAATTGATCACAGGCAGCTCTTCACGATACATACTACAGCATGACTAGAAAAAGGGGTTGTAGCAGGGCTCCAAAATGTACTTTTACCTTCAGAGCCTAGCAGGTCCAGTTCTATATATCCAGTTCCATTTGGTGATAGAGTGCTTTGGGGCACATCTGACTTTATGGACAGGTAGATTAATACATCAAATTTATAATGTGGAATTCCATGTCCCATTGTCACATGTTCAGTTGCAAACAGAGACCAGGGACAAAGCAGGATCTATTATTCAAAATAAGCACAGACACTTGAGAAATCTTAACAGTTTCTACTGTGATTGTCCTATTGGGCCTGATCAACAACTTAATCACTGGAATATTATTGGATCTTCTGTGTCTAAGGGAAAAGTAATGGAGCAACTCTAGTACAGCCTGGTCAGGTGAAGAGATTTCTATTCCTCTGGACTAATATTCAGAATTGACACCTTTTGGTATATATAATAAATGGTCACAATGGCATACTCAAAAGTGTTATATTTTCTCTCCTAAAGCTAAAATGGCCCTAGAGTTGTGCCCCTTTTGTAATGGATACAAATTACTGCACTTTGTCATTCACTTTGTATGGGAGAGCCCATGTCCCATTAGACTTATGAAGCAGGTTTAGAGAAGTTAATGGCAGACTTCTATAATTTTATGGTTTTATTTCCTAACTTTGGGCATGGATATATTTAATTAAGTCACCTAGAGTTCCTACTATCTCCTATGCTTCACAATCTATAAGTCTGTGTCATTAATTGAACGGACCATTGATGTCTGTTGGATGGTGAGACAATCCACTTTTGTAAAGGAAATCCAGCTTATTTCTTATTAAGATTCATAAATCAAAAAAACAAAAACAAAATCAAACCCATTGCCATCGAGTCAATTCCAACTCATAGTAACCCTATAGGACAGAGTAGAACTGACCCATAGAGTTTCCAAGGCTGTAATCTTTATGGAAGCAGACTACCTCATCTTTCTCCTGTGGGGCAGCTGGTGGGTTTGAACCGCCGACCTTTCAGTTACTAGCTGAGTACTTAACCACTGTGCCACTAGGATTCCTTCAAGACTCATAAGATGTGGAATTTCCCAAATATAAGAAGTCTCAGGAGAGTGACAAATGTCTACTACAATAATGAAGGCTCCAGTTAGGTCTGAATATATAGTCAGGGGGAACTGACAACATAAAGTGTTAACTGACTTGAATGAGGCTGAGCGGTAGAAATATACTTGACAAACAGGCTCTTAGAAAAAAGAAGCCCATTAACTGGAGTGCATCATTCAAATATTAAACAATAGACTTCTCCTAGTCACTTTTGCCATACCTTAATCCTACAGATACGGCATGCTTCAAAGCTTTTTAGTTTTTAGTGCGGAAAACTGTGAATGTTCTCTTCCTAGATAGCTTCCCATAGTCATTTGCTAGGCTCCCATTGTCATTTGTCCTGGGGGAAATAGGGACAAATGGGCCTAGCCCTCAAATGGTGTTTCCAGGAAGGGCAAGAGACACCTACTATACTGGGCCTATCATGCTTTTATTCTCTAATTCTTAATGATAGAAAAGAAAACAGTTCCCAAGTAGTCAATTTTCTTATCTGTGCTGAAGTGGGGAAATGGTACCAGATTAGTCAGTCCATCCTTTATTAAAAATTCCATGCCTACCTTTTCCTATTTATTCAACAAATCCTCCACTCTTCTTATTTGCCCAACAGAATCATTTGAATCTTCATTGTCTCCCTTCATACGCATTTCCCCGCACTGAAGACATTCCAAGGGTAATTACATAAGCGTGGCTTTTAATGACTCACAAATAATACTCAGGATATGTCCATATTTAAAACATTTTCAATTCCCAAGCCAGTTGATTTCATTACAAAACACAGGTATTTCAAGTACTGAGGAATATCTGAAGGGTGAATGTTTTATCACTTTATGCTATTCTTATAGATACATACCTACACATGTCCATGATTATTTCAATACGATTAATTCCTGTAAGTGAAATTGTTGGGTACCTATTGGGGGTACATATTCATAAGGGGCTGGAGTAAAGTTGTTCCCAAGAAAAAATTAATTTATAACTCTACCAACAGTGTACAAAAGAATATTTTTGCACCTTTGCTAAACTTAGATATTATAAACACAATCTTTACCAATTTGTTAAGTAAAAGATGTTATCTCATTATATTTTAAATGTATACATCTTTGATTAATAGTGAAATTGCGTATTTTCATAGGCTTTTATAATAATTTTTGTCACTTTTTAAATTGAGGTTTTTGTCTTTATCCTATTGATTTCTAAGACCTTTTCATATATTAAGAACATTAAGCATCAATCTGTAATTTTATTTTTACTATATTAACTATTTTGCCCAGTTTTTAATTAGGAAAAAATACATGTTTTAAATTGATATGTGATAAAATTATCAATATTTTTCTTACTATCTCTTTTGACTGGATGCTATGATATTATGCCTAGAAAGTCTTTTTCTAAGCTAAATTTATGTAAATATTCTTTTATATTTACAAAACTTTTTTTTTTTCCCATTATTTTAATAAAAATCTTTATTCCTTCTGTAATGTGTTGTGGGCTATAGTGTGGGATAATGATCCAACTTCTTCTCCCCAGTTGCTAATTTGGTTTTCCTGACTCCATTTTTAAAATAAATTGTCCTTTCTCCACTGGGAAACCCTGGTGGTGTAGTAGTTAAGAGCTATGGCTGCTAACCAAAAGGTCAGCCTTTCGAATCCACCAGGTGCTCCTTGGAAACTCTATGGGGCAATTCTATTCTGTCCTGCAGGGTCACTATGAGTCGGAATTGACTCAACGGCAACAGGGATTTTCTCCACTGATTTGAAATACCATTTTATCCTGTACTGAATTCTTATATATGCCAGTACTTGGGCTTGTTTGTGGACATGCTTTCCTGTTTCCATTGTTTGGTTTCAGTCTGCACCTATACTGCTTTGTTTTTTATTATTGAAGATTTATAACATTTTAAAATGTTATATATTATAAAACCCACTGCCATCCAGTGGATTCCGACTCATAGCAACCCTATAGGACAGAGTAGAACTGCCCCAGAGAGTTTCCAAGGAGCGCCTGGTGAATTCAAACTACGGACCTTTGGCTAACAGCTGTAGCACTTAACCACTACGCCACCAGGGTTTACAATTCAGTTCTTAATTTGGCCTTGTTGTCTTGTTGGTGAGAACATGTTACTGTTTTCCGACAGTGTTGTTATTTTCTAAAATGACTCAATTTCACAAAACTAATCCGGAGTTTTATTTCTAGGTTATTGTTATATAGTTGTTTTAAAATGGCATTACTCTTGTTCTTATTTTTAAATATTTATGACATGTGTACACATCTCTATAACTATATTGGCAACAATTACTTAGTTTTCACTACACTTATCTGGTTTCAAGAAATCCCTGGGTGGTGCAAACAGTTAAGCGACGGGCTACTAGCCGAAAGGTTGGTGGTTCAAACTCACCCGGAGGCACATTGGAAGACAGTCCTGGTGATCCGCTTCCAAAGGTCACAACCTTGAAAACACTATGGAACAGTTCTACTCTGCACACTTGGGGGGTCACCATGAGTTGGAATCGACTCTGTGGCAACTAACAACAAAAGGACTACCTTGCCCCAAAATGTAACAAATTCTCCATTCTAGAAGTCTTTGTTTTGATTAGCTTCTTAGTGTACTCAAACTAGACGTGGAATAACATTTTGTTTCCCTAATGGGTCTATCAGTAATATCTTCTATTAGCTCATATACACACACACACATGAACATAAGCATACATAGGTATGTATATGAAAAACTCCCATTTGGTTGCTTTTATATAAGTTCATAAACTGGTTTTGTACAGATTTTTGGGGAGACACACTTTTTAAAAATTTTTACTTATTCTTTATTTTGATTGATTGCTCAGATAATTGTAGTATACAGTTTATTTTATCCTGGAGCATATTGGTATAATATTTGACCTGTTGTGTGTGTTGGACTGTCATTTTTGCTACACTCAGGTGAAATGACTATTTTGATACTTACACAATTATCAATGACTTCATTATTTTTGACATTTTGTGTCCCTGAGCATACATTTGAGACTTAGTTAATTTTTTTTTTCTGCCTGTATATCTATTCCTTGTATTTGTAATTAAAAACGTTTTGCAAGAGAGTTTAGATAGTTGGCCTCTATTCATTAAAATTTCCTGCAGCCAGTAGGAAATTTTTTTCTGAATGCTATGATACCATGCCTAGAAAGTCTTTATGCTTAATTTATGTAAATGTACGCCTATAATTTATTATAAAACATTTTTTCATTATTTTAATATAAATCTTTATTCCATATGTAATGTGGAATAAAGTCCTACATACTCAGTATACCCACACCACAATTTCAGAAGTTTTTCTACAATTGTGTACTTGATTTTTTTCTTCTGTTTTAATGTTTTTTTTTATTTGAAATTTTTATTTTGGATTCACTACATTTTGGGTTGTCTTTTCAGGTTTGTATAACTCATCACTGATTTGATTTATCTGCACTATTTATTATACTGTATACTACTTTTAATGCAGATTTTAATTCTTCTATTGAAATTCTCTCTTACATTATTCCTTCATTTCATCCAGCTCAAAGCTTATCCTTGTTTCATCTCTCTGTCTGCATTTCAGTTTCCCGTTTTATTTCAGTTTGATGCCATATCATTTTATCTCTCTCCTGATCTAATAGACTACACGTGTTTATGAAATTTCCGACAATACACAATGATGATTTCTCATAGCTGTAGGTCTTCTTGAATATGTATTTTTCTTCTTTCCTGTGTAAAATCCTTTCAAGTTTCCTACTAATATTATTACTTTATATTTTCCCTTTCTTGAATAAAAGAGAATAATTCAGGTCCAGTATTTGTCATTAATCTGCTTGGCCAGTTGTGATTAGACTTCTCGGTTAGAGCTTAAGCTAGTAATTTGGATGATGTGCACAGCTCTTAGCCTGATTCAGGCAGGCTGTGGAAATTCAGGTGGGCTGTGGAAATTCAGGTAGCAGTTACTCTGCTTACCTGTTGAAGACTCTCCAACTCCTTTTTCCAAGTTTATGGAGTTTCATTTAGTCCTTGATAACTTAATTTCTTCTTCTGTTGGAAACAGGGCATTTAAAACTTCAGTCCCTTGAACTCTTCTTAGAGTTTTTATTGTCTCTGTTCCTCCCTGTTCTGAATTCACAGCCAATGCACCATTGCCTCTCCACTTTAAAACTGACCAGTAGGACACATTGCTGAAACTGTTGCCCATCAGTAGAAAAAGGAAGGACTAGTGTGGGAGAGGTAAGCAGAAGGGGAGAGAGGATGCTCTTGGGTGCCAGTGAAGAAATATAAGAACATTGAGTAAAATTCAAACTATTATGGTGCTGTGGTATTTGGTGTTACTGTTGCAGCTTTACATCTCTTTATGCTGTCTGAGGTTACCAACAGTGTTCTTGGAAGAGACAACGTGTGTGTAGGCCTAGAGCTGAGAGAGATGATTGTGAGCCTGGGAATGTAAGAAGTTGGTATGAATGGAATGTTTATGGAAGGGTCCACTGCCCGCATGTCAATTTGTTGTACTGTAGTGGCTTGTGGGTTGCTATGACGCTGGAAACTATGCCACCAGTATTTCAAATACCAACAGGGTCATCTATGATGGACAGATTTCAGCAGAGCTTCCAGACTAAGACAGACTAGGAAGAAAGGCCTGGCGATCTACTTCTGAAAATTAGCCAATGAAAATCCGATGAATCACAAAAGAATATTGTCCAATATAGTGCTAGAAGATGAGTCCTCTAGGATGGAAGGCACTCAAAATACGCAATGGCCGCAACAATGGATTCCAGCATACCATAGATCATGAAGATGGCACAGGACTGGGCTACATTCTGTTTTGTTGTTCTTGGAGCTGACTCGATGGCAACTAGCAACAACAATATAGAAGGATGGAGAGAGAAGAGGCTGAAGAGAGGGTCAGGAGATTCATCACTATGTATATCTTACTGTGGAGTTTAACCTTATCCTGAAGGAGGCATTGGAATGTTTACAGCAGGTCTGTGACATGTTGTGACAGAAAGATCTCTTCGGCAATAGTTTTGAAATGTAGATTGGAGCTGGAGGAAGCTCCTGGTGGGGAGACCAACAGGAAGTTATTGCAACAGTCTAGGTAAGAAAAAGATAACAGCTTGTTCTAATAAAGCCAGATTAGTAATGAGGAGTGGTGTATTGATTCCAGAGATACTTGGGAGGTAATATGAAGAAGACTTTGCGGCGGGAATAGAGGGGCAAAGTAAAGGGAGGAATCTAGGATGATTCTTGTGGATCTGGCTAATGTTACAGGGTTGATGAGTGTGACATTTATTGAAATAAACTGGTTTGTTGGGGCTGGGTATGGAGTGGTAATGCTAAGTGCAATTTTGGAATTTCAATAGTCATTTCATATGGACAATTTTCTAGATAGGCAATGATCACTAACTTTGTTGCCGTTGTTGGTGCCATTGAATTGATTCTGACTCATAGTGACCTCATGTGACAGAGTAGAACTGCTCCACAGGATTTTCTTGACTGTAATCTTGACGGAAGCGGATTGCCAACTCCTGCAGAGTTGCTGGGTAGGTTCAAACTGACAATCTTTTGGTTACCAGCTGAGGACTTGACTGTTGTGCCACCGGGGCTCCTTACTTTAACTTTAGTGGAATGAAAAAATATTTCCAAAAATAAAATAAACTAATTTTTTAGTATGCATGCATTGTTTATTTAACGATTTGGGTTATGACACGTTGTTAAGGTCAAAAAAGCGGGGGAATTAACCAGGAGAAAAAGTATCTAAATCAAGGGTGAGTTGGCAGCATAATGGAGCAAGAAGCGCTTAGGTTCTGAAGACAGGAAATTAATATTTTTGAATGGATTTTACTTGTTAACAGTAAAATTTAGGACAATGCACTTAGTCATTTGAATCCTCAGTTCCCTGTTTGTAAAATAGAGATAATATCATCTTTCAAATTATTTCACAAGGTTTTAAGATTTTAAACTAGATAGCTGATATAAAATTGCTTTCAGATGCCAGTTTCATATCTGGAATGAGAGGAAACAAAATATTAGATATTTGTTGGAAAATGTAAATTTGGGGCAAAAATTTTCTGGTGGACTACCTGATGCAAATGATATCAACAAGGGCGAGTTTTGTGATTTTAACGCTGTTTTTGACCGAACAGTATATCTAATTCAATTTCCTAACATGATAGTTTGTAGACTAGAACATTGTAAATGTAAATTCTAACACATTACAAATAAAACAAAGCTAAATGGCAGTACTGGATGCCAGAGAGAATAGTTCTCGCAATCAATGTTTTAACTCGCATTTTCCTTTATTAGATACAAGAAGAGAGAAAAGAAAATAATTTTGCATTCAATATTAATATAATTTTCAACTCTTGGCTATGATTACATCATAAATATCACAGCCAAACTTTTTACACAACTAAATACAGAGCATTTCATATTCTTTCAAACAAGTTCACATAAGTAAGAAAGTGTTTTTTAAATGAAATAGAATTATCTCGTTTACTCTGCTGTATTTACATATGTCTTTCATGAAGAGCGATTTGGCAGTAAATCTAGCTGTTCTTTAAATAAGTATACCAAAATACTTCTTCAGAGTCTAAAGTTCTGTTGAGAGGAAAAAAAAAAAATCCACACCAATTTTGCCTCTGAAGAGATATTATCACTGCTCTTTTTGTCGGTCTAGAGACAAAATACTGGCAAAAATAGAATTTTACCAAAACAAGTTATGAATTCTCTTCCACAGAATCTTATCCTGCAGCTTTTTGTGAACCAGTAAAAAAATTCAGGGATTAGAAAATAAAGAAATAAAACCTACCTACTTGCCTTACTGTATTTTGGAATAAACTGATAATTATATACCCAGTGGCAATCCCAGGTAAGCTTCTCTTGGGCAGAAGTCCAAATAAAAGATTTAAACCCTGTAAATTGTGTTTGTCACATGAAGCCCTCCACATTCAAAACTCAAAATAACCCAGCCCACATCTAATTGTTTATTATTATAACTAAATATTATCAGCTAGTGCCCATTCAACACCTCAGTTTGAGTGGGTTCCATTACCAAGAATAAATGTGTGAGTGTGTTAATATCTTACAGAGAATTTTATTTGAATTCTGTTGGTGAAAAAATGGAAGCTATTTTAACAACTACATGGTTTTGGTTTTGAGAGTAACAGCTTTCTAGCTTGTGCCTGAACATCAAGTCTGTTCTTTCAGATACCAGGGAATTAATCTGTGATTAATGGAGTTAGGCTGCTGGGGTTTGAATCCTGGCTCGGCCGGGTGCTACCTATGTGACCATAAGCACATGATCTCCCTTCTCTGTGCCTCAGTTTTCCTAAACATAAAATGGGGAAGATAATAGTGCCTATCTTATAATTTTTGAGAAAATTATTTGAGTAAATATAAAGTTTTTAGAACACTGGGCAGCACATAGTAAGTGCTCAGTAGTTATAAGCTGTTGTTACTATTATCAGCTTAGAGAGAATTGTTATCATAAAATCAAACTGAAAACCAGTAAGAAGGAAAGGGTTAGGCTCTCCCTGGCATTGCTGAGATTTGGGGAAGGAATACACTAGCGGTGGGGGCTCTATCAAATGATTCCTCCCTTTCCTATTGGTTTTGGGATAAATCTTGGAAAGCCCAGAGGAAGAGGAGGAAGAGTGTGTTGATATGTCTCAAAATGCTAGGGACCTAAAGAGAACTTTGGTTCTTTTCTTATTGGTATCATTCATTTCCAAATGCTCCCCCCATCGCTGCCCCCGCAAACTTGCAATACCCACATGCTTCACTGGAGAAATACATGTGCCAAGTTTGAAATTTTAAAATTCTAAGTCCTTTAATTTTCTGCATACACATAAATTCTGGCAAATTTCTATGCTGTTAAAAAAAACCACATTTTTGCTTGTTAGAATGCTATTATCATTCCAAACGATTGAACAGATTTCTTCAGCCTTTCTAAATGTAATTCATTTCTGAGAAGACAATAGGTATGAATTCCTTCCTCAAGGGTCATGCTGGAGGAGGCTTAGAAAGTATTCAGTTTTGTACTTAAGACACAAGAAAAACTTCATCTTACCTATAACTTTTTTTATGTACTGCTTTTTGGTCAAAGCTTCTAATGAGACAATGGTAACCAGTTAAACCTGTTGCTGTGGGGTCGATTCTGATTCATAGTGATCACATAGGACAGAGTAGAACTGCCCTCTAGAGTTTCCAAGGCTACAATCTTTACAGAAGCAGATCGCTGCATCTTTCTCCTACAGAGCGGCTAGTGGGTTTGAACTGCTGACCTTTTAGTTAGCGGCCAAGTGCTTAACCACTGTGCCGCCAGAGCTGCTGGAGACAATGGTAGCCTTGACAAAATGAAGATCGAATTTCAGCTGGAACCCACAATCCTAATACAATCTATGTGTTACTAAGTTTTATGTGTTAATTTGGGTAGGCTATATCGAATTGCTACTGAGTTGATTCCAAGTAGTGCTCCATAGTGCTTTCAGTGATTGATTTTATGGGAGTAGATCACCAGGCCTTTTTTCCAAGACTCCTCTGAGTGAACTAGAATCATCAACCTTTTGGTTAGCACCCAAGTACTTAACCATTTGTGCAACTCATTTAGTCTATCAAACACTAATTTAGGTGTTGCAGCAGAGGTATTCTTTAGATAGTCTTAACGTCTACAACCAGGTGATTTTAAATAAAGGAGATGACCTTTGATAATGTGGACAGACCTCATCCAGTCAGATGAAAAACATTAAGAGTAAAACTAAGGTTTTCCTGAGAAAGAAACTCTGTCTGTGGACTGCAGCATCAGCTCCAGCCCAAGAATTTCCAGCTGCTGGCCTGCCCTGTGGATTTCTGACTCCCCGGCCAGCGCCTACAATCACACAGCCATTTTCTTGAAATAAATCTCTAAATATATGTATTCTACTGGTTCTACTTCTTTGGTAGAATCCTGATACAGCCAACATCCTAATTATGAAGTACAAAGTACAAATTTCTCTAGGCTAAGACATTTTACTTAAAATGTGGCTAAGAATTTGCTAAGTATTAGACATAATTTATTTTTTAACTATTTTTTGTGGTAAATATATATGTAACAAAACATTTGCCATTTCAAGATTCTTCATATGTACAATTCAGTGACATTAATTATGTTTATCATGTTGTTCAACCATCACCATTATGTTTCTAAGTTTTTCTATCACCCTTAACAGTGTCCCCTAAGCAATGTGTCCCACTTTGCCCCTCTCTCCCACCCTTCCCTGGTAACCACTAATAAACTTTGCTCTCTATACATTTGCTTATTCCAGATATTTCATGTAAGTGGGATTATACAATATGTGCCCTTTTGTGACCGACTTACTTCACTCAGAATAATGTTTTCAAGGTTTCCTCATGTTGTAGCATGTATCCCAACTTCATATGTCTTCATGGCTGAGTTATATTTCTTTGTATGTATGTACTACATCTTGTTTTTCCATTCATCTGTTGATGGATGTTTAGGCTGTTTCTACTTTTTTGGCCATTGTGAATAGTGCTGCAGTGAACATTGGTGTATGATTATGCAACTTTTTATTGAAGTATTATATACACACACACCCACATAACACATCAAATTGAACACACCTAGTAACCAACACCCAGACCAAAAAACAACATATCTGCACCCCAGAAGTCTTCTTAGTGCTCTCTTCTCGTCATGCCTCTCCTCCAAGGTAACCAGTGTCCTGACTTCTAACAGCACCGTTAGTGTGCAGGTGTAAGATTTCAAGTATGCTTAAGTAAAGTGATTTAAGGATAGATGTCATTATCTTGCAACCTTGGGTGAGATCTCGAAGCAAAGAGACAATATAGTTATTCAGAGTTTGCTATTTGTTAGAATTCATTAAAACTGGAAGCAAATTGTGAACTTTCTCACTATTCTGAAGTCTCAGCCCTTACAGAGTTTAAGTGTGTGTATTATAGATCCTACTCCAATTCATAGTTAAAGAAAGCTAAACCTAGAGCATAGGATTTATTAGGCAGATTTGTGTCCTCACATTATTTAATAACTTTTTCCAAAAAGAGTGAAAGTTTATGTTTCATTTCAAACTTCAAGCCAGTGGCATTGTAGTGACCTTACTGAATGCTCTCACTTTTTCATGGAGACACATAGATCAGCTTATTTGCAGAAAAGGGACTTTCTATGATGTATCCCATAAGAAAACTTCCCTATTGTTGACATTTGCAAGGTTTAGCATTGGTAGCACTTTACCAACTTTGTGACACTCCCCTAGGTTTCTGCAGCTGTTTCCCAGTATTACTTATGTAAATAACCCGTAATTCCTCCCTGGCACATTAACTCACAGTAATTTCCAACTCGATGTACATTATTTAATCAAATATATATAAGAAGATTGTTGATATAACTTCAGAACTTATATTAAAAAGTCTACCTCAGTGGTGGGAAATAGAACTCCTGTACCTAGGAGTGCTTATGGAAAATGGATCCTTGGGAAATGAAGCCAGGAAAGGAGACCAAAGTTCCTGTGCATTCTCTCGTAAGTACTGTGTCCTCTGGCCAGAAATCTCCCAGGCACCTGTTACAGCATCCTCTCTCTTAGTCAATTTGAACACTCAATCCTATTCCTCCCTGGGAGGGTATTACTCAGACCTAAATTTACACCATCCCCAAGTCTTTGAGGTTATAAAAAAAATTAATAGCATTGGATTTATTGATATGAACAAAGAAGAAAAGGATAAGGAGAATGGAGAGTCCTTGTTAAATTCCAGGCCTATCTAACTTTCAGTCTGGGGATGATGTTGAAAATTTCCAGCTTGATAAAATGTATGTATTTATATCATATATATCTCCCACATTTATAATCTCAGGCTCATGTCTTCCAAGATTCTTAGATACAATTGCATTTTCAACAACTTTAAATGGATAGTTAATAGGCATATCAAAATTAATGAGTTCAAACTGACCTCTGATCTTTCCCCAGACTTCCCTTGCTCTTCCACTCTAAGCTTGTTTTCATGTATTCCTCCTTACCTCAGGCTCAGGCCAAAATCTCGTCTTTGAGTCCTTTCTTTTATACCCTAAATTCAATGTATCTGCACACCCTAACGGCTCTATCTTCAAAATATTTTCAGAAATAACCATGTCTCATCAGCTTCACTGCTACAAAGAACTCTTACTTCTTGTTGTTGTTGGTTGGTGCTCCGACTCATAGTGACCCCATGCACAACAGAACAAAACATGTCCTGGTCCTGTGCCATCCTCACAACCATTGCTGTGTCTGAGCTCATTGCTGCAGCCACGGTGTCAGTCTATCTCATTGAGGGTCTTCCTATTTTTCACTGACTCTCTACTTTACCATGACTGATGTCCTTCTCCAGGGTCTGGTCCCTCTTGACAATATGTCCAAAGTACATAAGAGGAAGTCTTACCATTCTCCCTCCCAAGGAGCATTCTGGTTGTATTTCTTCCAAGACGGATTTGTTTGTTCTTCTGGCAGTCCATAGTATATTCAATATTCTTTGCCAACACCACAATTCAAAGGCATCAATTCTTCTTTGGTCTTCCTTATCCATTGTCCAGCTCTCACATGCATATGAGGTGATTAAAAATACCATGGCTTGAGTCAGATGCACCTTAATCTTCAAGGTGATATCTTTGCTTTTTAACACTTTAAAGAGATGTTTTACAGCAGATTTGCCCGATGCAATATACCATTTGATTTCTTGACTGCTGCTTCCATGAGCGTTGATTGTGGATCCAAGTAAAATGACAATTCTTGACAACGTCAATATCTTCTCCATTTATTTTGATGTTGCTTATTTGTCTAGTTGTGAAGATTTTTGTTTTCTTTATGTTGAGGCGTAATCAATACTGAAGGCTGTAGTCTTTGATCTTCATCAGTAAATGCTTCAAGTCCTCTTCACTTTTAGCAAGCAAGGTTGAATCATATGCGTATTGCAGGTTGTTAATGAGTCTTCCTCCAATCCTGCTGTCACATTCTTCTTCATATAATCCAGCTTCTCAGATTATTTTCTCAGTATAAAGATTGATTAGGTGTGGTGAAGGGATACAACTCTGACGAACGTCTTTCTCCTGATTTTAAACCATGCTGTATCTCCTTGTTATGTTTGAAGGCCTGCCTCATGGTCTATGTATAGGTTCCACATGAGCACAATTAAGTGTTCCAGAATTCCAATTTTTAACAACATTATCCATAATTTGTTATGATCCACACAGTCGAATGTCTTTGCATAGTTAATAAAACACAGGTGAACATCTTTCAGTATTCTCTGCTTTTAGCCAAGATCCATTTGACATCAACAATGATATCCCTCATTTCATGTCCTTTTCTGAATTTGGCTTGAGTTCTTAGAAGTTCCAGGTGATGTACTGCTGCAACCATTTTAGGATTATCCTTAGCAAAATTTTACTTGTGTGTAATATTAATGATATTGTTTGATAATTTCCGCATTCTGCTGGATCACTTTTCTTTGGAATGGGCACAAATACAAATCTCTTCAAGTTCATTGGCCAGGTAGCAGCCTTCCAAATTTCTTGGCATAGGTGAGTGAGCACTTCCAGTGTTACATCCCTTTGTTGAAACATGTCAATTGGTATTCTGTTAATTCCTGAAGAATTGTTTTTTGCCAATGCCTTCAGTGCAGCTTGGACTTCTTCCTTCAGTACTATTGGTTCTTGATCATATGCTACCTCCTGAAATGCTTGAATGTCGACCAATTCTTTTTGGTAGAGTGACTCTCTGTATTCCTTCCATCTTCTTTTGATGCTCCCTGCATTGCTCAATATTCTGCCCATAAACCAAAACCAAACCCATTGCCGTCGAGTGGATTCCAACTCGTAGCGACCCTACAGGACAAAGTAGAATTTATCCATAGGGTTTCCAAGGAGTGGCTGGTGGCTTCAAACTACCAACCTTTTCATTAACAGCAGTAGCTCACCATTGCTTGCCGCGGCTCTTCACCACTGTGCCACCAGGGCTCCATTCTGCCCAAAGAATCCTTCAATATTGCAACTCAAGGCTTGAATTTTTTCTTCAGTTCTTTCAGCTTGAGAAATGCCAAGCATGTTCTTCACTTTTGGTTTTCTAACTCCAGTCTTTTCACATTTCATTACAATATTTTACTTTGTCTTCTGGAGCCACCCTTTGAAATCTGTTCAGCTCTTTTACTTCATCTTCTCTTCCTTTTGCTTTAGCTACTCTACATTCAAGAGCAAGTTTCAGTCTCCTCTAACATTCATTTTGGTCTTTTTTTCCTCAAAAAAAATTTTTTTTTTTACTGAACTTTAGATGAAGGTTTGCAAGCAAATTAGATTCTCATTAAAAAATTAATGCACATATTGTTTTGTGACACTGGTTGCCAACGCACAACGTGTCAACAGTCTTGCCATCTTGAACTTTGGTTCCCCATTTCCATTTGTCAAGCTTTCCTGTGCTCTCCTGCCTTCTGTTCCTTGCCCTGGGCTGTATGCCCATTTAGTCTTGAATATATGGTTGAGCTACGTGTATTACTGTTTGTTTTATGGGTCTGACTGGCTGAAGAGTGAACCTCAGGAATGACCTCAGTACTGAGTTAAAAGGGTGTCTGGGGGCCATACTCTTGGGGTTTCTCCAGTCTCTGTCAGACCAGTACATCTGGTCCTTTTCTGTGAGTTTGAATTCTGTTCTACAGTTTTCTCCAGTTCTGTGTGGGGCCCACTATTGTGATCCCTGTCAGAGCAGTTGGTGGTGGTAGCGAGGCACCATCTAGTTGTGCTGGACTCAGTCTTGTGGAGGCTGTGGTAGTTGTGGTCCATTAGTCCTTTGGACTAATCTTTCCCTTGTTCTTTTAGTTTTCTTCATTCTCCCTTTCTCCAGACAAGGTGGGACCAGAGGAGTATTTTAGATGGCTGCTCACAAGCTTTTAAGACCACAGATGCTACTCACCAAAGTAGGATGTAGAACAATTTCTTTATAAACTATGTTATGCCAATTGAGCTAGATGGTCCGCATGGTCCCCAGCCCTCAGCGAGTGATTCGGTCCCTCAGGGAGTTTGGATGTGTCTATGAAGCTTCCATGACCTTGCCTTGGTTAAGTTGTGCTGACTTCCCCAGTATTGTGTACTGTCTTACCCTTCACCAAAGTTATCACCTATCTATTGTCTAGTCAATAATTTCCTGCCCCATAACCATCAAAAACTGTTTCTTTGTGTGTGCAAACCTTTTGATGAGTTTTTATACTAGTGATCTTATATAGTATATGTCCTTTTGTGGTTGACTTATTTTACTCAGCATACTGCCCTCCAGATTCATCCATGTTGTGAGATGGTTTGCAGATTCATCATTGTTCTTTATTGTAGGGTAGTATTCCATTGTGTATATGTATCATGATTTGTTTATTCATTCATATGTTGATGGGCACTTAGGTTGTTTTCATCTTTTTGCTATTGTGAATAATGCTGCAATGAACACGGGTGTGCATATGTCTACTCATGTGACGGCTCTTATCTCTCTAGGATGTATTCCTAGGCGTGAGATTGCTGGACTGTATGGTATTTCTATTTCTAGCTTTTTAAGGAAGTGCCATATCATTTTCTAAAAGGGTCATACCATTTTCCATTCCTACCAGCAGTGCATAAGAGTTCCAATCTCCCCACAACCTCTCCAAGTTATTATTATTATTTTAATTCAGGCGAATAATGTTGGGGTATGATGATGTCTCATTGTAGTTTTGATTTGCATTTCTCTAATGGCTAGTCATCATGAACATTTCCTCATGTGTCTTTCAGCCACCTGAATGTCTTCTTTGGTGAAGTGTCTGTTCATATGCTTTGCCCTTTTTTTTTAAATTTAAATTTAAATTTTTTGTACTTTAGATGAAAGTTTACAGAGCAAACTAGCTTCTCATTAAACAATTAATAAACATATTGTTTTGTGACATTGGTTGTCAACCCCACGACATGTCAACATTCTCCCCTTCTCAACCTTGGGTTCCCCATCACCAGCTTTCCTGTCTCCTGCCTTCTCGTCCTTGGCCCTGGGCTGGCATGCTCGTTTAGTCTCATTTTGTTTTATGGGCCTGTCTAATCTTTGGCTGAGGGGTGAAAGTCAGGAGTGACTTCATTACTGAACTATAAGGGTGGCTGGGGGCCATACTCTTGGTGTTTCTTTACTCTCTACCAGACCAGTAAGTATGGTGTTTTTTTTTTTGTGTGTGTGTGTGAGTTAGAATTTTGTTCTACATTTTTCTCCAACTCTGTCCAGGACCCTCTATTGTGATCCCTGTCAGAGCAGTAGGTGATGGTAGCTGGACACCATATATTCATGCTGGACTCAGTCTGGTGGAGCCTGTGGTTGTTGTGGTCCATTAGTCCTTTAGACTAATCTTTCCCTTGTGTCTTTGTTTTTCTTAATTCTCCTTTGCTCCAGATGGGATGAGACCAGTGGAGTGTCTTAGACGGCTGCTTACAAGTTTTCAAGACCCCAGAAGCTACTCACCAAAGTAGAATGTAGAGCATTTTTCTTATAAACTATGTTATGCCAATTGAGCTAGATGTTCTCTAAGACCATGGTCCATGCAGCCTTCAGCCCAGTGTTTTATTCCTTCAAGGAATTTGGATGTGTCTATGGAGCTTCCATGACCTTGCCTTGGACAAATTTGCTGGCTTCCCCAGTATCGTATACTGTCTTTACCCTTCACCAAACATTTGCCCATTTTTTAATTGCATTATTTATCTTTTTGTTGTAGAGGTATTGGATTTTCCTATAGATTTTAGAGATTAGACCTTTGTTGAATATGTTGTGGCCCAAAATTTTTTCCCAGTCTGTAGGTTCTCTTTGTACTCTTTTGGCGAAGTCTTTTGATGAGCATAAGTGTTTAATTTTTAGAAGATCCCAGGTATCTAGCTTATCTTCTGGTGTTTGTGTGTTGTATGCTATGGTTTGTATCCTATTTATACCATGTATTAGGGCCTCTAGTATTTACCCTATTTTTTCTTCTATGATCTTTATAGTTTTTGGTTTTACATTTAGTTCTTTGATCCATTTTGAGTTAGTTTTTGTGTATGGTTCGAGGTATGGGTCCTGTTTTTCTTTTTTTTTTGCAGATGGACATCCAGTATTGCCAGTACCATTTGCTAAAAAAGTCTCTCTCTTTTCCCCATTTAATGGACTTTGGGCTTTTGTCAAAGATCAGGTGATCATAGGTGGATCTTTGTTATCTTTTTATTGCCCTTTTTCTTTCTTCATTTATGATGTCTTTGATGCCATCCCACAACTCAGCTGGTCTTCAGTCATTAGTGTTCAATGTATCAAATCTATTCTTGAGATAGTCTCTAAATTCAGGTGGGATTTACTCAAGGTACTTTGGCTCTCATGAACTTGTTTTAATTTTCTCAGCTTCAACTTCAACTTGCACATGAACAATTGATCTGTTTTGCAGTCTGCCCCTGGCTGTGTTCTGACTGATGACACTGAGCTTCTTCATCATTTCTTTCCATATATGTAGTTAATTTGATTTGTGTATTCCTTCCTGTGAAGTCCACGTGTATATTGGCCATTTATGTTATTGAAAAAAGGTATTTGTAATGAATAGGTCATCAGTGTTGCAAAATTCTGTCATGCAATCTCCAGTGTCGTTTCTGTCACCAAGGCCAATATTCTCTAAATACTGATCCTTCGCTTCTTTGTTTCCAACTTTTGTGTTCCAGTCACCAGTAATTTTCAATGCACCTTGATAGCATGTTTGATCAATTTCAGACTGCAGAAGTTGGTAAACATGTTCAATTTTTTCATCTTTGGCATTAGTAGTTGGTGTGTAAATTTGAATAATAGTTGAAATAACTGGTCTTCCTTGTAGGTGTATGGATATTATCTTGTCACTGACAGCATTATATTTCAGATCTTGAAATTTTCTATGTTGTTCCTCTTCAATTTGTCATTCCAGGCATAGTAGACCACATGATTGGCTTATTCAAAATGGCCGGTACAGTCAAGTTTAGCTCACTAATTCCTAGGATCTCGATCTTTATGCATTCCATTTCATTTTTGATGACTTCTAATTTTCCTAGATTCATACTTAGTACATTCCATGTTCTGATTATTAATGAATATTTGTAGCTGTTTCTTCTCATTTTGAGTCATGCCACATCAGCAAAGAAAGGCCCTGAAAGCTTTATTCCATCCACCTCATTAAGGCCAACTCTACTTTAAGGAGGCAGCTCTTCCCCTGACATACTTTGAGTGCCTTCCAACCTGAGGTGTTTACTTTCCAGCACTATGTCAGACAATGTTCTGTGGCTATTCACAAGGTTTTCAAAAGACCTTTTTCAGACGTAGATCACCAGGTTCTTCTTCCCAGTCTGTTTTACTCTAGAAACTCTGCTGAAACCTCTCCACCACGGGTGACCCCTTTGGCATTTGATATACTGGTGGCATAGCTTCCAGCATCACAACAACATATGAGCCACCACAGTATAAGAAACTGACAGATGAGTGGTGGATCTCTTACTTAGAGGATTACAGTTGCCTCCTAACAATAGGTTTTGTGTTTCCATTCTTTCCTTCCTATAGCCTTTTCTCAACACAGCAGCAAGAGTGATCCTTTTAAAGAGTAAGTCATACCATTTTACTCCTCTGCTAAAAAACACTTGGTTTAGATTTCCTGCATACTCAGAGCAAATTTCTAAGTCCCTGTATTGGCTTGCAAGGGCCAATATAATATAGCAACCTCATTTCTTAATACACTTTCTCTCCCTCTAGCCACACTAGCTTTCTTGCTGTATGCTAAGGGTTTCTGTATTTGCTGTTCCCACTTCCTGGGACACTCTTCCCCCAGATACCTCTTCCTCACTTCATTCAAATGAGCTGCTCAGAGAGAACTTCCATGTCTACCCTATCTGGAATCGCAACCACACCACACTTCTTGTCTCTCATTCTTGCTTAATTTTTCTCTGTAGCCCTTATTAACATACAACATACTATATATTTTACTTATTTGACACTTAGAATAGAAATTCCAAGAAGGCACGGAATGTTTTGTATTTTATTCTCTGATAAACTGCCAGCATCTAGAATTTTAAGTATTTAAATTATTCATTGAATGATCTAGACTTCTTCTCTATCTAGATATACTCTCCTGATGATCTCCCCAGTCTCACGGCTTTAGTTACCGTAGGAAGTATAATTCCAAAACTGTTTAATAAATTCTTGGAATATAAAATATATTTAGGGCCATCTGTTCCTGTTTAGAAAAGAAGCCAAGGACATAGAAATAAAATGTTTAAATAATTGGTAATTACCATATGGGACTTACTCCTACGACCAACAACTTCACTCAATCTCTCATCATTTCTTGCCTGGGTGATTAGAAGGGCCTTTAGTTATTATCTGTAATTTGTGTTGATATCTCCAACCTTTTTCTTACACAATTGCCAAAGTGATCATATCACACCTATTTAAATACATTTTAGTAGTTTCCTATAAGAAGAAAGATTATAAAAATGATGATGATAAAGTTGTAGAATCAGTTGTCTTAAAACTGGAATGAACCTTATTCTTTCTCTCAAAGTCAAACAAACATATTTTCCTATATGAGTTAACCATCTCAAGGAAACAGTCTGAAGGATGCCTATATTATATGTATAGAAAATACCCTGACTTCTTGAAAAACACCTTTTAATTGAGTCAAAAGGTCTATATTGTCATTAAAAAGTCACTACCATCGACTCAATTCTGACTCATAGTAACCGTATAGGGCAGAGTAGAACTGCCCTATAGGGTTTCCAAGACTGTAAATCTTTATGGAAGCAGACTGCCATGTCTTTCTCCCTTGGAGCAGCTGGTGGGTTTGAATTGCCAACGCTTTGTTTAGCGGCTGAGCACTTTAGCCATTGCACCACCAGGTCTCCTATATCGTCATTAAACAACAACAAGAAAAAAAAACAAAACAAACAAAAAACCCATTGCCATCGAGTCAATTCCGACTCCTAGTGACCCTATAGGACAGACTAGAACTGCCCTATAGGGTTTCTGAGGAGCTAGTGGTGGATTCAAACTGCGGACCTTTTTTGGTTAGCAGCAATGTCTTTACCACTGCACCACCACGACTCCATATTGTCATTAGAACTATAAAAATGCCATTCTTTTAAAGATAGTGAAGATAAAACCAAAATCCATTTGAGGGTCGCAATTTATTTCTTTAACTCTTCATACTATCCCTAATTGTTGATCTCCACTTATGGTTTTGTTGGCATCTTGTTAATAAAATCATCCATGAAACTCATTTAGGTGTTTTTTTTTAAGTTACACAGTATTTAAGTTGTGTGGATCATGGATAAGTTTGCTTGCAAGAAATACTAAAATAAGTGTTTTCCAAATCTTTCTATACTTGAGTGACATTCTTCGCTGGCCCAAACTTTTTTGGCTAATTGATTCTCTAAACAAGACCTCAGCCAACCTTCAGAGCAGATGCTACTGGAATAACAGAGATTGGCAAGTGAGGGGAATAACTGTGGCTTTAACAGGCATGCATTTACTTTTCACCACACTCTAAATTGCCTTCTCTGAAAGGGTTGCTTTTGATGATGAAATGCATCTTCTTTTCTCTTGGTTAAAAAAAAAAAAGAAAATATATCCCTATTTTTTAGACCATGATAACACAAAGCAGTCACTGAAAAAGTTGGCAAGAGTGAGTAGACTTCCTAATAGGCTGGCCACTGTGACTTGGGATATTTTTCTGAGAAACCCAGTAATGCCTGTTTCATGTTGGAATAGACTCCTTTCCCCCAGTGACACTCCAGAAGCCTTGCTGTCTGTTTCAATTATAAATCCCCAGGCTTATCATCACAGACTCAGGGCTATGACTGACTTCTGACAATTTATGATCGAACCTAAAGCATGTAGCTGGTATATTGTACCATTTGTTGAACATGTAAAAATCTTTAACACTTGGGGCTGAAATTAAAATGTCATTTAGTAAATGAGTGTGATAATAGCCAGGAGATCTCATAAGAGAGATAACTAAGGTCTTACTGAAAGTCCTAGAAAATTTTAGAGCTGGAAGGGAACTTAGTGATCATTTACTCTAACCCTTAATTTTACATGTGAGGAGACTGAGGTCAATGGGATTACGTATTTAGCTCACAGTCGTGCATGACTAAAACAGAACTTCAGTTTCCTGATTCCCACCAATTGCCCATTTCATGACCCATGATTTTCTTTGCACTCTAATTGGCTCTCATGAAAGAGCAAAGCTGGAAGTCCAACCAAAGATCTCAGATGTTTACTCTCCTTCATTGACAGTTCTCTTTTCAATAGTGGGATAGAGTAGTGGCATAGGGAATATTGTGCACGTTGAGAAGCACCTGAGACAATATTATGTAACTTTAATGTATTCAGGGGTATTACAGGCTGAATGAAACAGGAAGGTGATGGAATTATCTTTTTTGGAAATAATTAAAAATAGATAAGAGCCTTTTGGGGGTCTGTCTAAAAGCAGAAGAAGTGAGGGTATTTTGGATTGATATACTTGTCAGCGTGTTTGGACACTTTGGGTCACTATCAAGAGATCCAGGATGTGCCATGATATCTTGGGTTTTCATTTATTTTTGGCTACAGGACAACCACTATTAGATAAAGCACAAGCCTGAAAAACAAACTTAGAAGGCCCATTGGAAAGGCCCTAAAGACTGAATTTTTGCAATTAAGCCATTTGCCATTTATGGCCAAGACATTGGAGCTGTGTAGAGAAAATGGACAGGAAGTGAGGAGAAGAATATTTTAGTAGTCTTTCGTACCTTCAGAATTGTTAGATGTAGAATCATTCTACCTAAATAGGCCCTGTTGAGAATGGATACCCCCAGAACTGTTGCATTATTTCTTGGGGACCCTAGCTATGTATTAGGATTTGAGTTTCTCTCTAGCTGGCAGTGAGGCTAACTCTTCACTATGATTGTAGGTTGCCTCTCTGATAAACAATTTCCCTAAATAACCCTGAACATTCACATTTGATTGTGTTTTAGTCATGTCTTGATTATCAGGCCATCAGCAAGTGCCTGCCACAAGGTAGGAGCTTAAATGTGTTTCAAATGAATGAAAAACGATTATGAATTTAGATTTAATTCAGAGAGGGACAGGGAACTAATGAAGGGTTTTAACACTGAGTGTGGGCATAATTCAGGGTTGCATAACCTCTTCACAGTGCTCTGGATCATTATCCCAAAAATTCGTGGGTGTTACTCATTCCTACACTTCTTCCCATCCAGTTTGGGAAAAGAAGAACAGATTACCCATCAAACCACCAAAAAATGACCAGCAATCTTGTGAGGTGGTCTAAAATGAATGTTTGATGCTATAAACTAGGGCATATTAAAAAAAGGAAATTGTTCACTACATCTTCAATTGCTAGTAATTCATCTACTAGGTGAATAAATTCATTTTTTTCCAACAACCATTTATTAATATCCTGTTATTTGTGTAATTTTTGGCTGGACTCTATGGAAGACCCCAGAAGCTCAATATGAGAAAGACCAAATGAGAATCTTTATTAAATATTATTTTAAACCTGAAGATTTATCTGATAAGAGCCAAGAGAATCTGACATCTCAGTACTTTCACAACCTGTATGCAAAATAATCAATCAATTTCTCTTTTACTGCTCTGAGACTGTTCTTCCCAACTGACTGATTGTACTGATGTAATTATTTGGAAATACCCTGCCTCTGCTATGTTAATGTCGGTAATTTTGAAGGATCTCATTCCCACATAAAGGTAGATGATGTGCATATTTTCATCATGTAATGTATGTGAATTCAGCATTTAAAGAGTTGATTTGTTGGAACATCTGATCTCACTGGAAGGAAGTGCTGATAAAGGTAGAAGAGTTTTCAAAGCAGAGAGGTATTAAGCTCAGGAACACCTCATTAGGTGCAAGTGCTTTGTCTGCAGGGAAGAGAAATTAATGATATGTCTACATCTTATAACACTTGTCTTGGTAGTTCAGCAGCACAAAAACCCTGTCTCTACACTAAAATTCTCTGTAAAAAGTATCTTTTCCTGGGCCATGGTTTTGGTCTTTGGCCTTCTTGTAGTGGGAGCCACTTTAAAGTTTAAAATTGGTGGTGAACATATTGAAAAATTACCAGTTCTGTATGGTACCAAGGATTGGGAGGTGAGGAGGAGCAGAGACATGAAGGCTGGACTGGGCTGGGCAGATAGGGTGGGAGTGGTCACTAGAAATGCAAAAGAAAAGCCAAAACATTCTTTCTACTCAGGGTGTTGATGATTTACATGCTGTAAAGGCTTAAAAAAAAAAAAAAAAAAAAATGTAGCTGAGCTTTTCCAGTCCTTGCAAAACTTCTAAAACAGCTGTGGATGTCAAAATACTGATAGGTAGGGAATGTCTTTTTTTTTTTTTTTCTTTTGTTAACTAGTTTTTTTTTTTTTTTTTAACTAAACAGGTACTACATGGCTAGGCAAGATGGTGAATCAGCAAAGGCTCAGGCTCTTGGCTTCTTCTTCCAGAATGAACCCAAATGTGCTAGAGAAGATATAGGAAAATTTATGGATCTCAGAACATTCATCAGACACTGAAACAAAAACTTTGAGAATCCCCCTTTGGGGATTCCAAAGATAGTTGGGTCCTTGTGGAGAGGTGGCAAATACAGGCTGGCAGGAAAGGCTGCCAGGGCCTTAGAAGGGAATTGTCTAGGGATCAGCTCTGGTTGTGCCCTTTCCTGTTTCTTGTGCTGCCCTAGGAAAGTCATTACCTGTCTTTTTCCAAGCATGGAGCAGGAGAGCAGCCTGCCACACAATGATGGAGTCTAGCTGGATGAGAAGTGGCAGTGCAGGGTTCACTGGGATGGGCTGCTTCTGAGCATAAGCCTCTTCCTTGCCCATAATTCTCCCTATCCTGTGGGCATGACAACTACAAGAAAGGCTATAACAGTGTCATGAATTGAATTATGTCCCCCCAAAATGGGTGTATCAGTTTGGCTGGGCCATGATTCCTGGTACTGTGTGATTTTCCTATATGTTGTAAATCCTGCCTCTAAGATGTTAATGAGGGAAGATGGGCAGAAGTTGTGTTAGTGAGGCAGGACTCAATCTACACGATTGGATTGTGTCCTGAGGCAATCTCTTGAGATATAAAAGAGAGAAGCGAGCAGAGAGAAGAGGGGGACCTCATACCATCAAGAAAGCAGTGCCAGGAGCAGGGCATGTCTTTTGGACCCAGGGTCCCTGCGTGGAGAAGCTCCTAGTCTGGGGGAACAGTGATGAGAAGGCTGACAGAGAGAGAAAGCCTTCCCCTGGAGCTGACACCCTGAATTTGGACTTTTAGCCTACTTTACTGTAAGGAAATAAACTTCTCTTTGTTAAAACCATCCACTTGGGGTATTTCTGTTATAGCAGCACTAGATACCTAAGGCAAACAGTTATTCAGTTAATTGAAAAAGTTGGTTAAGGAGGAAAATCATAAACATTTACTTAAGTACTTCAAACATACTATTATTAAAAATATAAAAATGTTCATTTATTAACCAATCTTTTGAAAGATATAAGGCTAAGCTTTTCCTTTGAGTGTGGCTCTCCTGATCATAGTTCTATTATCTTTCTTGCATAGATCTTCCTCTTAATGTTGTTGTTGTTAGGTGTCATCAGGTCAGTTCCCTGTGTACAACAGAATGAAACACTACCCAGTCCTGCGCCACCCTCACAATTGTTGCTATGCTTGAGCCCATTATTGCAGCCACTGTGTCAATCCATTGTGTCGAGGGTCTTCTTCTTTTTCACTGACACTCTACTTTACCAAGCATAATGTCCTTCTCCACATACTGGTCCCTCCTGATAACAAGTCCAAAGTATATGAGATGAAGTTTTGCCATCCTTGCTTCCAAGGAGCACTCTGACTGTATTTATTCCAAGACACATTTGTTCGTTCTTCTGGCAGTCTATGGTATATTCAACATTCTTCACCAACACCATAATTCAAAGACATCAATTCTTCTTCAGTCTTCTTATTTATTGAACAGCTTTCTCATGCATATGAGGCGATTGAAAATAACATGGCTTGGATCAGGCGCACCTTAGTCCTCACAGTGACATCTATGCTATAGACACTTAAAGAGGCCTTTTGCAGCAGATTTGCCCAATTGAGTATGTCGTTCAATTTCCTGACTGCTGCTTCCATGGACATTAGTTGTGGATTCAAGTAAAATGACATCCTTGACAATGTCCATCTTTTGTCCATTTATCATGATGTTGCTTATTGGTCCAGTTGTGAAGGTTTTTGTTTTCTTTATGTAGAGGTATAATCCATGCTGAAGGCTGTAGTCTTTGATCTTCTTTAGTAAGTGCTTCAAGTACTCTTTGCTTTCAGCAAGCAAGGTTGTGTGTCACCTGCATATCGCAAGTTGTTAATGAGTTTTCCACCAATCCTGATGCCACATTCTTCATCATATAGTCCAGTTTCTCGCATTATTTGCTCAGCATACAGATTGAATAAGTATGGTGAAAGGATACAACCTTGACACACACCTTTCTTGATTTTAAACCATGCAGTTTCTCCTTGCTCTGTTTGAACCACTGCCTCTTGGTCTATGCACAGGTTCCACATGAGCACAATTAAGTGTTCTGGTATTCCCATTCCTCACAATGTTATCCGTAATTTGTTATGATCCACACAGTCATCAATAAAACACAGGTAAACATCTTTCTGGTATTCTCTACTATTAGCCAAGATCCATCTGACATCAGCAATGATATCCCTCATTCCACATCCTCTTCTGAATCTGCCTTGAATTTCCAGCAGTTTCCTGTCAATCTCTACTGCTGCAATTGCTTTTGAATAATCTTCAGCAAAATGCATATCCCTTCTAGTGCATATCCATAATTTCTATTCTTTATTCTTTAAATTGGAATTAAAATTGTATGGCATTTGAGAATAAATCTGAAAGAGACCCGTTTTAGATTTTTATGACATTTCTTTATTTTTTGAAATAGTTTTATTGCCTACACTCATTTTGGTTGAATTGCTTTTGAGAAACTCACAATTTTTTCCCCAGAACTTCATTTTCATAGGGAGAAATTTCTCCTTTTTTAATTTATTTTTCATCAGTTTATGTAATATTAAACTCAATTATGTAAAATAATTGTACACACTATGGGCAACTCCCACTTTCATTGCTAATATCATGGTAAGGATCAGTATGAATCAAATTCCCAGCATGTGGAAATGGATCCAGTCCTTGTCTTTCTACTTCTCCATCTTCACTGCTAGCCACTTATGCAGCACACTCGCTCTCCAACCTTAGCCACCCAGAGGTAGATCAGAGCTCACAAATTAGACGGACACTGTCTCTCAGACCAGCTGCCCACGCAGCATTTCTTGGACCCTAGCTATCCAGAACTAGGTCAGAGATCACTTGTTAGGACATCTTCTTTCAGATTGCCAAATGGGCAGGAGTGAGCTCCTGCTGGCTTTCACTGCTCCTGTGAGTTTGTTAGTTCACTGGAATAACTCAGAGAATCTCATGTAACTTTGTTACAACCAAAAAGGATACAAATCAAGAGACGTCTACCGTGAGGTCTGGGAAGGGTCACAGCATGGCACTTCCATGTCCCAAAGAGGGATGCAGTACCTTCTCCCATGCACAGTCACCAGTGAAGAAGCTCCTCTGAGTGCACATATTCAGGGCTCTTATTGGTCTCCCCATGTGGTCCTGACAGAGATTACATCATGCCTCCTGAGGCTAGGCAACATCAGGCTCCCAGCTGCTCTGTCTTAGTCTCATCAGCCCACACTCATTAGCCTCAGGTGTAGGTCTGGCTTGAAAGAACCAGGAACAAAGGCCAAATTGCTTTCTGCAAAGTGATTTCACAAGTTGCAGGAAAAAAATCAAACTAATCTTGGTAATTGTGCTAAATTGGTGGGAGCAGGAGTTCACAAGCATGAGAATAGCCTACTAGTTTCAAATATGCAGCATGCTGTGGGTACACTTTAACTTTTCAGAGGAAGTGGAGAGAATCTGTTTTTTCTGATGCTTTTGTTAAATAGATGTTGCTATTATGTTAGCTAACATATCTGACTGTCCTAAGGGGATATAAAGTAAGAAGAATGCATAGGAAAAAAAAAAAATAAGGCTTCTGTGGACAGTAAGCATTATTTAAAAAAAAAAAAAAAAAAGCAACACATAGAAGAACCTACACCAGAAAAATTAAAAATAATAGAATATATAAGATAAAAATATAAAATAAACTTAATAAATATCTTGAGGAAGATAGGGAAGAATAGTAGAAGCAAGAATAGTTTTGTTAAAGAAACAAATGGAGATTTTTGGTTTAAAATATTTGTCAGTGTAACACAAAAGATGGTTTGAATAACAGAACAGTTATAGACAAAAAATAAATTAATACTATGAAGAAACATAAGGCATCAGTAAAGAATAAAGAGATAGTAGAATGAGGGGAAAGTAATAGATGTGGAATATAAAATTATCAACATACCTCAGAAGGAAAGAAAGGATTAAAAAAAGATGAGAAAATATTTGAAAAATGTTGTTGTTATTATTGTTAGGTGCTGTCCAGTTGGTTCCGACTCACAGCAACCCTATGTACAACAGAAGGAAACACTGCCCCAGCCTGTACCATCCTCACCATCATTGCTATCTTTGAGCCCATTGTTGTAGCCACTGTGTCAATCCATCTCATTGAGGGTCTTCCTCTTTTTGCTGACCCTCTACTTTACCTAGCATGATGTCCTTCCTGATAACATGTCCAAAGCATGTGACAAATAATGACTATTAATTCCCTAGAAATAAAAAAAGTTATAAACTTCAGATAGAACAGGTGCATAGAACACAAAGCAGAATAAATTAGAACCCCCCTCCCTCATTTTAGTAGACTTTTATGCAAAGAAAAACTTCTAAATGTTTCCAGATAAACATAGCAGGTCACCTACAAAGGAATAAAAATCAGATTGACATCAGACTTTGCAACATGAATATTGGATACAGGGAGACAAGTAAGCAGTGTATTGAAGGAAAAGTAATTTGTAGATTAGATTTCACATTTATTAGCCAAATAAACCATCATTTAAATGTTAGGGTGAAATAAGAATATCCTCAGATCTATGAGGTTTTAGACAGTTCACCTCATATGGACACTTAAAAAGGACTCTTAGAGAGTATATTCTAATAAGAAAAGAAGTAGATTTAGCAGTGATAAGATGTGAAAAATAAGGACATTTATTTTTACAAAAATAAGCAATATGAAACATGTATAGCCATAATGATCTAAAAATAAAACTATAGATAACATCCAATGGCAGGAGAGAAGTGAGTATGCTATGGTGTATAGACCAGAAGGAGAAGAGAACTTGTGGAACTTTTACTTTTGTTCGTGGCTAAGATAGAGATACTTATAAGATTCATGTGCAACTAGGGAAAGAAAACAAAACTGCATGAGTTTTGTGTAATAAGATGACAGAAATAAAACTTAATGTAATAGCACTTACAATAAGTACACATGATATAAACTCACAATTCAAAATCAGAGATTCAGATTGAATTCAGAAAATAAACCAAGATCTAGCAATATGTTGTCTTAAAAAAAAGAACAAAAATATGTAGATGATAGGATACAAAAAGTTTGAGTATAAAGAAATAAAGGGAAATATGAATAATAAGAAAGTTGGGTAGCAATTTTAGAAATCACAAATACAATTTAAGAGTTAAAATATTAAAAGAAATCAGAGGATGTTATATACAAGTAAAAAGAAAAAGATAATAATGAAGACATATATACCTATTAATGTAGCCTCAAAATATATAAAGCAACATACAATACTTAAAAAGATAATTAAATCAATCATTGTAGTTAGAGAATTTAGCTGATAGCTCCAGAATGAAAAATAAAAGCATAGATAATTAGAGTAATAGGATTATATTGCATATGAATTAACATATACACATTTTTTTTCACCTAGAAAACATTGTTTTGTGCACATCTGATATATTCACAAAAATTTAGTAGTTATTAGTTCTATAATTAAGTCTTAATACATTCCAGACAATTAATACCATATATAATTATACTCTGAGAACAACAAATTTGAAATTGATTACAAAAAGATAGTTAAAAGTTTTGTGTATTTGAGAACTTTAAGTATACTATGACATAACCCTTGACTAAAGGAGAAAATCATATGGAAAATTTTGAAATACATAAATATTAGTGACAATGAAAGCACCACATGTCAAGATCTGTGGGATGCAGCTAAGTCACTACCATTTCTGACTTTAGATATATTTATCAAAAAGCAAACAAAAAGTGAAAGCAAAGCAGCTAAATATTCAACTCAACAAGGTTGAAAATTTGCATTAAAATAAATCCAAAGGAACAAAAGAAAAAAAAAAAAAAAAGAAGGAAGCAGTAAAGATAAGGGAAGAAATCAACAAAATGGAAAACAGCCAAAGTAATAAAAACAGAAAATATAATTAAAAAAAATAAAACATAGTTCTTTAAAAAAGCTGAGAAAAGGGGGAATTGGGAATTGAAGCTTAATGGTTGCAAAGTTTCTGTCTGAGGTGATGAAAAATGTCTGGAAACATGTGGTGGTGATGGTTGCACAACATTGTGAATATAATTAACGTTACCAAATTGTACATTTATAAATGGTTAAAATGGCAAGTTATATATATAATTAATATAATATAATACAAAAAATTTTAAAAGGGCTGGTAAAATATGTTGCAAATACTAGTTAAGAGAAATGTAGATAAGTTGCAAATTAATAAAATGGGAAATAACTAATAGAAATAGAAATCTAAAAATTATAGAAAAGTATTCAGAACAACTATATGCCAATATTTCAGAAAGCCTAGATAAAATACATAAATCTGTTATCCCTGACTGTGGTGGTTTTAAAACACTTCTCTAAATTTTTCCACAATCCTCCCATCAAAGATTGGGGTCCAGATGCCTTTACTTTTACCTGGGCAGCAGGCCTTTGTGAGTGCCTCAACAAAACAGTACAGCAAAAGTGAGTCTATCTGACTTTTGAGGATAGTTTAGAGAAGGTCGTGCAGCTTCCACTATTTGCTCTTGGTTCACTTGCTCTGGGAACCTTCTGCCACCATGGAAGAAGTCCACCTACCCTGAGGCTGCCATATAGAGTGACTACGTGGAGAGATCACAGGACGACAGAGACAGAGAGACAGAGAGAGAGAGAGAGAGATACCCAAGGAGCCTTAGCTGTTTGAGTCTCCAGGCTAGGTGTCAGACATAGAAGTGAGAAAGCTTTCAAGACGACCCCAACCCCAGCTACTATATGACTACAACCAGTGAGAGACCCTGAGTGACAACTGCCTGGCTGAGCCAGTCAACTCCCAGATTTATGAGAAAATAAATGATTACTATGGTTTTAAGCCACTGTTTTGGGCTGATATGTTATATATCAATGGACAATCAGAACATCAATAAAATCAGGATTCTGCTGCAAAGTAAGAAGGAAAGAATGGATATGATGAAGCGCTAGCCATCTCTAACACAGGTGCATTCCCTGGAGCAGAATTTTAGGTTGCAAGATTATACTACAGGCTGATTTTTCACTTAACTAGAGATTGCCTAATTGCTCTCTGAATGGTGTGTGACTTCACTTTCTCACCAGCAGTGTCCTTGTCGCCCAACACATTTCCACCAACATTTGGAATTTTTTGTTTATTTTAGTTTTGTCAGTCTGACGAGTATGAAATACCATCTCATTTTTGTTCAATTTGTATTTTCATAATTGCTAGTGAAGATGGGTATCTTTTATTCTATTTATGGACCGTTTGTTTTTCTTTTTCTGAGAAATGCTTGTTGTATCCTTTGTTTTTTCCACTGCTTTTTAAAAAAATCTTTTCCTTCTAAATTTATAAAAGTTATTTTTAAAACTCTAGTTATTATTTAGTCATAACATCTGGTGGTATCTTCTCAATTTGTATTTTAACTTTGGTATATACTATCTTTTGTCACATGGAAGTTTTAATTTTAGTGTAGTCAAATTACCAATTCCAGTTGACAGATGATAAACAATGTTGTTGTTGTTGTTAGTTGCCATCAAGTAGATTCTGACTCTTGGTGACCCCACATGTGCAGAGTAAAACTGCTCTATTGAGTTTTCAAGGCCGTGACCCTTCAAAAGCAGATTGCCAGATCACCGGGCCTGACTTCCAATGCACCTCTGGGTAGATTTGAACTGCCAACCTTTAGGCTAGTAGTGGAGTGCTTAACTGTACCATCCAAGGGCTCCAAAATAAATAATGCTGTTGTTGTGCGACTTCGAGTCGATTCCAAGTCATAGCAACCCTACGTGATGGAGTAGAACTGCCCCATAGTGTTTCCTAGGCTGTAATATTTACAGCAGCAGATCGACAAGTCTTTTCTCCAGCAGAGCAGCTAGTAGGTTCTAAAGGCTGATCTTCTGGTTAGCAGCCGAGAGCTTAACGATTGCACCACCAGCGCTTCTTAAAATAAACAATATAAAAAACCTGTTGCCTTCAAGCTGATTCTGACTCACAGCAACCTTACAGGACAGAGTAGAACTGCCCCACAGAGTTTCCAAGAAGCAGCTGGTGGATTTGAACTGCTGATCTTTTGATTAGCAGCCAAGCTCTTAACCACTGCACCACCAGAGCTTCAAATAAACAATAAACATCATTAATAAATAAATTATATAATATGTTAGAAGGTAATAAGTGCTATGAAAAGAAACATATACAAAAGGATAAGGGAAATCTAGAATATTTAGACTAAGAGAGGGCACCGTGTTTTTAAATGAGGTGGATTATTTGAGGTAGCCCTTATTGAAAACGAAAGCCTGGAAACCCTGGTGGTGTAGTGGTTTAAGAGTTTGGCTGCTAACCAAAAGGACAGCAGTTAAAATTCACCAGGTACTCCTTGAAAACCCTATGGGGCCTTTCTTCTCTATCCTATAGCGTTGCTGTGAGTCGGAGTCGACTCAACGGCAACGGGTTTGGTTTCGGTTTTTTGTTGAAAAGGTGAAATTTGTACAAAGTCTTAAGGAGTGAGGGAGTTAGCCATATGGATCTCTAGGGGAAGAGTGTTCTGAGCAGAGGAAACAGTGAGTGCTGAGTTGAGGGTGTGCCTGACACATCTATGGACGACAAGGAGACCAGTGTGCCTGGAGAAGAGTGAGCAGGGAGGAAGTGGTAGGAGATGAGGTCAGAGTGGTACTGAGGAGGGGAAGATCATGTAGGGCCTTGTAGGTCATTGTAGTCTGCTGCCATTGTTATCTTGGTTCTTCTGTACATCATGTGTTTTTTTACTCTAGCTGTGTTGGAGATTTCCTCTTTATCACTGGTCATGAGCAACTTAAGATATGCTTGAGGGTAGTTTTCTCCATGCTTCTTGTGCTCAGGGTTAGTGAGCTTCTTGAATCTGGGGGTTTAAAGTTTTCGTCAAATTTGAAAAAATTTCAGCCATTATTTCTTCAAATTTTTTTTCTGTCCTCTCTCCCCTTTCTTCACAGACTCTAATTACACATAATTAAGCAGCCTGAAGTTGTCCAAAATCTCAGTGATGCTCTCTTCATTTTTTTTTCCAGCTTTTTTTCTCTGTGTTTCATTTTGGATGGTTTCTCTTGCTATGTCTTAAATTTTACCAATCTGTTATTTTGCAGGATATGTGAAACAATTGGAGGGTGTTGAACAGAGCTGACTTTCAAGAGGTCATTCTGACTGCTGAGGGGCAGATGTGAAAGTGAAGAGTGAAAGCAGAGAGACCAATTAAGAGACTACTGCCAAGAATCCAGGGGAGAGACTGTGGTGGCTTACACTAGGGTGGTGGACAACTTTTGTAAAATGCCTTAAAACATGTTATTGTTAAGGAATTATTGTTAATTGTTTTAGGCATGATGATGTTATTGTGTTAAAAAAAGAAGAATTCGTATCTCTTGAGATAACTAATGAAATATTTCAGGATAAATTATATGATCTTTGGAATTTTCTTTTAAAAAATTTGAATGCAGTGGCAGTTTGGAAGAAGGGGTGTTTAATCTTCAGATGAAACAAGATTGTCTGTTAGTTGATAATAGTTGCAACTAAATGATGGGTACATTTGGGTTCATTGTACTATTCTGTCTACTTTTGTATATGTCTGAAAATTTTCCAGAATAAAAGGGTAAAAAGAAAATGCCATAAAGAATATAATGTACCATATGCAAAAAGATGTGATGATTGTTTTGATTTCCATGAACAATTTAAATTATTTACATTTATAAAAGAATTTAAATATATATAAACATATACACAGATACATATATATTTATAATATATATGTGTATTATAATATATAATTATAATACACATGCACACATATATATATATTTACATTGGTTGCATTAGCTAGCCATCCCAAAGAAATCTTTTACTTTGCTCCAAGACCACGGCAATTTGCCAAGCCTAGTTTTGGGAGTGAAGTAGCTCAACTTTAGGGTTAATATCCCTAATCTCTCAAGGTTTACAAGAGGAGACAGATGGGTTTCATATATGTCAAAACAGCTAGTAAAATACTGTACCTTTACAGGGTATACCAACCAATGCTGGTGAATGAATGAGAAAATGAATTATGGAATTATGAAACAAAACACAAACAAAAACCTACAGTCTTGAAAGCCTAGGACTCATCCTCAAAAGCAAAGCTAATTTACAATAATCTACTCATATATTACTGTCTCTTGCATGGGGGACTTTAGAATGCTTTATTTATTACTAACTAGGCTGGGTAGAACTGACTCTTGACACAGTGAATCTGCAAGGGATTTTCTGGTTTTCCATGGGACTCTGTGAATCACCCTTCCATGGATTCACTTTATCCTTTGGCCATACTATGTATTACTAGCTCCCTAGCTTTGATATTCAGAAAGAGTGAAGAATTATTTTCTGCTGTAATCGGTAACTTGGACTGACTACTAAAGGATTCAGTTTCTCTGTGGAGGTGGTTGAATTTATAATTTTCTGAGTGAGGGCTTCTTTTTTACTTCAGAGATCCAAAGGGCGTATTTTACAACAGAGTAAAATGTAACATTGCTGAAAAAGGCTGGATTGTAATACATTTTCTCAAAATGTTTGAGACCCATAGAAGTCTTAGAGGGAAAAAGGTATTTATGCTTTTCAAAAGCATATATGAGACTATCCATTCTTCATTTAATAAAATGTTTGCCAGGAATGTACAATTATTTTGGATTTAGATAGTATGCCCAGTCAAATAAACCTCTGGCACGTTTTTAAAGCTAACCACCAAATTACAATAAGGATACTGAATACTCAGAGGTAGCCAGAGATAATAAAATAAGCTCTAACAATAACTGCTCTTATTAACTTGTTCTGGCTACAAAATAGCCTGCTATTACCAAGTGGGACACTGTTTTGACCTGGTTGTTTTATGGGTTGAAATCTAGTCCTGGTTCAGCACTTCCAGAGAACAGTTACAAACATCATGCTCATTGAGCTTCATGCTTGGATCCAATGACAAATTATTTCAGGGGTTGGATAGTCGGTTATCTCTAACTCATAAACTATACTCTGATAAACCCTGATTTATACATAAGAAATGAAGTAGAGTCAATTTCCTTGCAACACTCTGAACTTAATCTTCCATACCACATGACTAAGAATTTGAAGCCTAAAGAATTTGTTCAATTTTCTTCTAAAACATGATACTCTTAGTGGTGTCACACTATTCACATTTGACTGTAATGGAACATCTTGGGAGAGTCTCTTTGTTTTAAATTGGTGGGCTTGACTGATGGATCAGTGTTTAGGTGAAAAAAATTGCTCCTGACCTCTGTGTAGAGAATACATACATGTTGCCTTTTTAAAGTGCAGGAAAGTATTTAGGTAAGAAGTTAAAAAAAAAAAAAGAAGAAAGTTGGGGATGGAAAACATACCTAGAAATCATTAAGTTTTAAAAACAACCATCCCAAACCATAATAGCTAATAGCTTGGATAGAAAGTGCTTTAAAGTTTACAGTGATGTCCAAATATTATCTCACAGATTCATTCTTTCATTCACCAATTTGTTTATTTGCTACCTATAGAGCACCTCCTATATAGGCAACACTGGATTGCCTTTTAATCTTCCAAACAATCCTGTTAATTTGGTACTATCCATATTTGAGAGATGTAGCATATGTTTCTATGTGAGTCTTACGCACTGTTTTGTGATGGGGTTGATCTTACGGATATTTCTGTTTATTTACTCTTTCTTAGGCCTTACAGAGTTATGGTGCCCATGAGGCAAAGAACTTCAAACAATGCTGTGTCTTGCGTGAATAGCTGTGAACTCCAATTGCCCAGCATGCACAAAACAATAGATGTTTCTTGGATTTAGCAGATATGACAGTTGACCAAAAAATACTTTGTGCAGCAGACAACTACAAATACAGTGTACATGAGTAATTATGTGAAAATATGAAAGTGCTAACTAGAGGAAATCTCTCTAAAATGTTGAAAAAGAACTAATAAGTTTTCCCCTGTGCTCTAGTTAAAATTAATATATCAATCAACCAAACAGGTATTTATTGAGCAACTTCTGTAGGCACCATGCTAGGTATTTTAATATAAATTACCCCCAAACGAAAACCAACTATCATTTAATTAATCACTTAAGACGTCTATCATAGCCAGAGTCCCACTGACTGGTAATTGCTGGTGTGTCTGACCATCTCTTCCTCTGAACTGAGCTCCTTGAGGCAACAGTTGTGTTTTCCATTTGTGTCTTTCCAACATTAAGCACAATGCTTGAAACCTAACAAGCATTTAGTATAAGTTCTTTTTTTTAAATCAATGAGCGACTAAAGCTTACATCCATCAATCTGAATTTCCAAAGACTAATTTTCTGTCTGCATACAGCACTATTCAGAAGTCACTATCTGAAACAGTGCTTTTTCTGTACATATTATTGCTGAAAATCAAACTCTAGGCACCTCAGTGAGCTTCAGTGAAGAAAACCGGTCAACTGCTTTCAGTCTTTATATTGTATTGAGTTTAGAGAAATCCTACTTTCACCAATAGGCTACTTATCACAAATCGTCAGTAAAGAATATTCAACTATACATCAAATAAAGCTATGATAACTGCATCACCTGGCTACCAGGTTGGTGATCACTACCTCCTTTCTTATGTTCCTTTTTAAAATATCTCCAAAATGACCAAATCTGGACAGCCTATCACATTTCATCCTCAAGTAACTTGCTACAAGAAAGAACTTTTCTTGGTTTGACGAAATAGAGTAAGAACAGAGAGGCCAATTGGAGAAAGACTTCTTAGAAAGTATCACCCTCACCCCCATAAAAAAGTTCAACATCATAGAAATTCTCACCCTGAGAGAACACAACTGAATTGCCATTTCCACGTTCACAGCACTGAGCCATGAAAAGCTCTAAAACGAGGTAGCTATTTGTATTCGTCCTTTTCCTACTTGGTTAGACCAATGCAATAGCAGGGTTAAGAAAGGATACCACTAGAGCTGCGGCTGCTAAGCAAAAGGTCAGCAGTTCAAATCCACCAGGCGGTCCTTGGAAACTCTTTGGGGCAGTTCTAGTCTGTCCTATAGGGTGGCTATGAGTTGGAATCGACTCGACGGCAACAGGTTTTGTTTTCTACAAAAATATCTCAAATCTTACATTAATCTCAAACTTTTTATTGAAGCCTGGGTTGAAGTTAAAGACTTATAATAGAAAGGGAGAGTCAGATGTGAATCTTGTCAACATTGTGTTGGTTTGTTTGTCTTACATATAACTTTGTTATATGTAAAAAGAAAGAAAACAGTTTCAAATGTGTTGGCTGAACAGATAGAAACAAAAAGAGATTGGCATCACTGCAGCTGTATTTTATGTATTCAAAAATCCATGTCTGTTCATGGGAAACATTAATAATAGTGAAGTTCATTATGTATTTATGAAAAACAAAATTACCTATTCATAAACATCCAAAGCAATATGTTTTGCTTGTATCAGTGGGTAAAATTAACACAACTTTTCCTGTAAGAGTTCATTGGCTCTGACATGATTTTGAATATCAGAACAAAACATCAAGAAGAGTTATAAATTGGAGAAAGATAAAATTCTTCAGGTAAATTGTTTTCTCTCTAGAGCCATAGGAATCAATTATTTATTATTCATGAGAATGTTAGCACTCCCAGTTTATACAGGAGCTTTCACCTTTACTCAGTGACTCACCTATGGGGCATGCCCCTCCTGTAAACTTCAAGGTATTTTATTATTATTGTTGGCACTGTTATTAATAACTGGATATCAGAGCAGTGCTTCCAATGACATGTTTAATCTGTTTTTGATTAAGCCAAGCCTTCGATTTTCTTGGGTAATATTTCCTTGAATCATACTTTTGAATATTAGCAGTAACAACCATATACTTCTTTCTCTTGTGTACTTTTAAATTTGTCTCTGTTTTGTAAAAATTCTTAGAGATGAATTGACCCTTCATGGTAGCCAGTCTTCCAGACATCAGCACTCCCTTCCCAGACAGGTAGGGATGGGAAAGGCAACTTCCCACCACAGAGATAGCACCTGGTAGGATCATTCAATTTCTCAACTTGTACAGCTATCAAGAATGTTAGTTAGTACCAACTATGACAGCTTGTCGCATGACTGGACTCTTGTTCAACACAAATAATCTTTAGCTGCTAATGACTTTAAATTACTATGAACAAGGCAGAGATTGACCCTGTGACCTAAATGTTCCAGGGGATACTTAGAAGCTATGTGATCTCCTGTAACGGATGGAGCTGGGTGTCTGGATTGAAAGCTGGGATTTTTTTTCCCCCTTAGCCATAGAAATAATTTTTTAAACAACTAATATATGATACTGAGGTCTCAATATACTTAATTAAAAAATAAATATTATGCTTGATGTACTCTATTGTGTATATGAAATTATTGCCATGCAAAAAGCCATACAAAAAATGCATGATGTTATTTCCTACAGAGTTTTTCTGCACTTTTCTAAGTCTTAGCAAACGTCACTTTTATTTTTCTTTTAATCGAGATTAGGGTGGTTAGTTCTTTCCCAAAATCTCTAGATAGTGGGTCACTTAAGACTGGCTTGGTTGAGCGGGTTTTTCTTTTGGCTGAAAGTGGAATGAGCAATAGGAACCATCCATAAAAAACAACTTCCTCAAAATATTCTGTAGATTAAAAAAATTGTGGGTCACTGTTGAAATTCTTTATGTATTTTACACATATTCAATATTTTGTATAACAGTTATTGAATTTACAAGTATAACTGTATGTAGAGGCAGACCTATAAAGAATGATCTTAAAACATACACCAAAATTAAATAGAGATTTAACAAGAACAAAAACTTCTAGTGTCACATACGAAATATAAGAAATATAAAAATGTAAGAAGCAAATACTAGCCAGCTCCCATGACATTGCTAAATAACCTTATTCCTAGATACTGTAACTATTAAATAAACTGTTAGAACATATGACTTGGCGTGTGCTCAATGTTCAGTGCCACTGGCTGAAAATAAGTGTCCTGGGTTCCATTTTTAAAAAATGACATTCACCTGTTGTGTAGTTCACATAGAAACCCTCAAAGATGAGTGATTATTTTTACTCTACCAATGGAGAATCTGGGGAAACATAGTTGTCACCACAGCAGTCATTTGACGATGGATGTTGTATGTAAACAATATGTTTTCCAAAGTGGGATTTTACTTTTAGACAAGGGTAATTTTCACTTTCCTTCAAATCTTTCCTACATATTTCTCTTGTAAATATGTACATGTTTTAATTAAGATAGTATCTAATATGGGATTGGATTAATAAATTATTGGTTTCAACAGGAAGATCACCTGGAACAAATAAAAAGGGAAGGACTTGGGAATTTTCCAGGTTTCCTTTAGAATGATAGCTTAGGGGGAGTTAGAGGTAGGAAATGGGAAATTCTCAGGTTTTGCAGGGAAATCCTCAGGTTTTCTAGATTTGAATTCAATGAGTATTGAATTTTTGGATGCAAGTGAGGTTTAGAATTATTATGGTAACATTAAGTATGTGTTCTGAGCTTAAAATGTTTTGTTCTAATAGGCTCAACTAAGTTGTAACTTTTCTTTACCAACCAGGTAAATTCTGCTTGTGACAAGAAGATGCTTAATATAGCAGTAAAAATTTATATTTATTAGATGTCTGCTGTGTCCTAAGAATTTGGCTAGGTACTTTCACATGTATTATCTCATTTTCACAAAAACACAGTCCAAATTGGTGAAGAAATTAAAAGTCACATGTAAATGTATCTCTGCTCTCATGAAGCACAGGGTTGGTTCTTGACAAAATTGTAGCTGTTTCTCTTTGGTCATTTCAGTCTCCCTTTTTCTGCATCTTTTCCCAAGGCTTTGCCCCATGAACACGTGCTCTAAAGAAAGTAAAGTACTTGACACTGGCCATTTGCATCTTATGAATATTAAGTATATCAAGGATAAAACTCCAGGAAGTGTCAAAGCTAATATATAAGTAAAGACAATGAATTATTTTAACATAAAGCCATGGGTGCTCCCTAATGCACAAGAATGTAGAATTCTTTGGGAGACTGTAAATCAGAGGAGCTTGCAAAGACTGAAGGAGCCCTGGTGGCACAGTGGTTACACACTCGGCTACTAACCGAAAGGTCAGCAGTTTGAACCTGCCAGCCGCTCTGCTGGGGGAATGATGTGGCAGTCTGCTCCCGTAAAGATTTACAGCCTTGGAAACCCTATGGGGCAGTTCTACTCTGTCCTGTAGGGTTGGTATGAGTCGAAGCCGACTTGACAGCAATGGGTGCAAAGAGTGAAGACCACTATTGGACCTGGAAAAAAAAAACACATTTTCCTCAGTTATGGGTAAAATTATGGAATCAAGATTCCAGACAGGTTCTACAGAGATATTTATTATTCTTAACAGCTCTAGGACCAGGACTATAAAAATGAATGTCTAGATTAGTAAAGAAGCAAAGAGTAAAAGCACTGTGAGTTTCCCTTTTATTTATATTTAACTCATAGTGACCCCACAGGCCAGAGTAAAACTGCCCCATAGGGTTTCCAAGGTGAATTTGAATTGCAGATCTTTTTGGTTAGCAGCTGAGCTCTTAACCACTATGTCACCCGGGCTCTGGACTTTACAGAACCCTAAATGTGCTTGTATGTGTGGGTGTGTGGGTGGGTGGGTGTGCCGATGTCTGACTATTTGCTTGCGTGTGTATGGTTTTCCAGAATAAAAAAGTATAAAAAAAAATGCAGAAAACCACTCTAGTTGTCACTAAGTGACATTATCCCAGCAAAACAGAATGAGAAATTTTATTAAGCTACAGCTCTTCTGTGTTTAAATCTGCATCTGATTAGATTCACACAAGAAAAACAAAGAAAAACCCAAATGAAGTTATGGATGTGAGAGAAAGGGAAGGGGGAAAAAAAGAAGAAGAAGAAGAAAATCACCTTAAAATTGTCAGTTTCCAGCCAGGGCCATGTGACTGGAGCTATGAAAAGTCTATGATGGTAACAAATCAATAAGCCTAACTGGATAACTGGGCACTTGATAAATCTCTCCACACAAACTGGTTTGGACCTTATTTTTATGGGACTTGAGGATAATTTTTGAAGCGAAATGTGGGCCTCCTGAATGCTTAGAGTCTTCTTCTAGGATCAGCACTATAATTTCTTCTTAATCCAGGTCAATTAAAGGAAATTGGCAGAGGTACCCCTTGCCAAAACAAAAGCCGGTTTTCATGCAGCCTGCGATGTAGGTTAGGTAATGGACTATTGCTTTCTTGGGACAGGATGTACTACCGGGTATGTGCTAGGTTCATTACAGACAGAGGGGGATAGCTTGAAGCATCCACCAGGGTTACAGTCAACAGATATTAAATCCATTTCCTACTTAAGTTCTCTAAGCTTCATCACAGGCCTCCTTCCTGAAGTGACCTGATTCTTCTGCCATGAATACGTGGTATGACTTGCAAAGCTTCTCTCAGTATAATAACAGTACACCCTTTTCATTACTGTCTTTTTCTCTAGGACTGGGCATTTTTCCCAGCTGGCTCTTAGGTGGCTCTTGAGAAATCAAATCCTGTCCTGGCTCTGTGTATATCACCCTACAACGTTAGCGTTTTATTATTATTTAATATTTGTGGATGTGACATTATAACCATCATGTGCCCATTGCTAACTTCTTTAAACTCATTTTGACAATCTGTTCCCACAGGCCTACAGATGTTCTGTGAAAAAACGGTACACCTTTCAGATAACACTTCGGTGAGGTATCGTTAGCAAGTTGCTAATTAGCATGTTTTCTCTGTATCATTTTGGATGGTCTCAGTCTTGTTGTCAGTTTTTCTGCAGCATACTTTTATTTTATTTTTTGCCTGTTTGAAGAGCACACCATCATTTCACTTCATGTGACTGTACCTGGAAAGAAAATATAATTTTGCAGTAATTAAGTGTGGCTATTTCATTGCTTATTTACTATCTGGTAAAATTTCAGAATTTCCTTGAGTATTATTCTAGATTCTAGCCCATGAGAGGTGTTTTCACAGATCTTTAAATTTTTGTGGTAAACTTAATGAGATCTCATGATAATTTTGGTGATGCCGTATTAAACCTCCCTGTAGTATAATTAAACTCCACCATCCTGTTTTTAATTGAGGGAAAGGAAAACTGGACTGTAACGTCAACAGCCGCAACCACTTCATGAAAATGTTAAGACAGCATAGCCAAAAAGGATACAGATTGCTATTATGTGAATTATAAATTTACACATACATACATACATACATCTACAGCAGATGATACTTTGCACTAAAATGGAGATATAAGTAGGTGAAATTAACGCCTACCTTACCATCAAGTCTTATGTGTAAATTAACAACTTGCCCACTCTTATCTTCCCTTCCATTTCCTCTGATAACGCAAGTCCACAGAGAGCTAACCCACCTCAGTATTCTCACCTCTGATTGGTTTGTTCCTTCAGCTACTATTTCCTTTGAAATTGGAGATCCTATCCGCTCCCCACCATAGCTCATAGAATACCCTTCTTTTCACAATGACGGTTCAGTGGTAGAATTCTCACCTTCCAGGAGGAAGATAAGGGTTCAATCCCCGGCCAATACACAGCTACCACCCATCTGTCAGGGGAGGCTTATGTGTTGCTATGATGCTGTAACAGGTTTCAGTAGAGCTTCCTGACTAAGAAGGACTAGGAAGAAGGCCTGGCAATCTATTTCTAAAAAATCAGTCTATTAAAACCCTATGGATTACAAAGGTCCAATGCTGTTGTGCATGGGGTTGCCATGAGTTGGGAACTTACCTGACTGCAGTTAACAACAACACGTATGAAGTTACAAAACTGTAAGACCTGTTCATCTTAAATCCAAACCACTGGGAATGGAACCATCTTGATTTTCTGTTTACCTTTGCTGGACATTCTTGCCGCTAAAAGCCCCTATCTAGCCGCTGCATACTCCCTGCTCTGCCTGGTCCATCCTTCCACCTGTGGAACCTCTTCACTGTGGCCTTACTCAGGTCCAAGGGGTGAGGAAGACATGTGTTCTCCTTCTCTTCTTCCTACAGCTTCCTGCTTCCAGCCCCCATTCTGCCCTTTACTGAATATGAACAATGTGCTAGATACTTGCATTACTTATTTAAACACATTTTATTATTTAACTCTCCTAAGAATCCAGCAATATAGGTGGTATTATTCCCCTTTACAGATGATGAAACTGAGGTTCCAACTTGCTAAAAGATTTATCTAATATTACAAAGCAAGTGCAAAACGGAAGAAAGAAACGAGTCCACATTTGCATGATTCCAGGCCTGGCCTAGGATTTAGAATGCCTCTTTCCCTATATTTCTAGTCAGTATAGTGCCTATTTTTAAATGAAGACAATGTGAAACTACCCTCATCGTATTTTGATGACAAACCAATCAAAGTAATTGACCTGATTTGCCATCAGGATCTGAAGGTAGACTATTGTGGCAATCATGTCAATGAATTCATGTAGAGATGTGTTTTAAACGTGTGTTGGAAGGTGTACTTCAACTAGTGTCCTTTTGCAGAATGGGAAGCTTTATTATTTGACTAAGTTACTATTATTTTCAGGAACTCAGGTGGTGAAAGCAGCCTGTGATCAGCTGCTAACCCAAAGGCTGGTGATTCAAACTTACCCAGTGGCTCTGTGGAAGAAAGGCCTGCGACCTGCTTCCATGAAGATTACAGCCAAGAAAACCCTACAGAGCAGTTCTACTCTGTACAGCATGGGGTTGCTATGAGTCAGGGCTAACTCAACGGCAGCTAACAATAACAGCTATCAATTTCAACTGATAGAATGTTAAACTACAGTGCTTGCAAGGCATTTTGTTCAAACATTGTCTGCTCTTTCCTTTAACCAGCTCATCGTCTCATTGTTCCTTATTCCTGCAAGCACCAAAGTAAGGTTCTCTACCAGAGATTTTGTGTGTATTTATGTTAATGAGGCAAGCCTTCCTTCCTTCTTTCTTTTATTCACCTATTCAACTAATTTTTGAGTGCCTAGTTTATGCCAGGTTCTATGCACAGAAAATATATGCTGCATAACAGCTAAGAAAGTCTCTATCTTATTCACTGGATCTCCAATGTACAGTGCATGAAGTATCTGTTGATGAAACAAATAAAACAATAAAAATCTCTGGATATCAATTTTAATTTGAAATTTTTGTTGAGATAATTGTAGACTCACATGCGGTAAGAAATAATACAGAAAGATCCCTTGAATGCTTTACCCAGCTTCCCCCAATGGTAACATTTTCTAGAACTATAATATAATACCACAGCCAGGATAGTGACATTGGTACAATTCTCCAATCTTATTTAGATTTTTCCAGTGTCACTAGTACTCATTTGTGTATTAGGTTATATAGAACTTTATCACCTGTGTACCCTTGAGTATCCACCACCACAGTCAAGATAGTGAATATTTCCATCACCACAAGGATCCCTCATGACACCCTTGTATAGCCACACCCACCTCTCTTCTTCCTCTTCCCTCATCTTTAATGACTGGCAATCATTAATCTAGCATCCATTTCTAAAATGGTGTCATTACAAAAATGTTATAGAAATGGAGGCATACAGTTTGTGACCTTTTGCGACTGGCTTTTCTCACTCAGAATGATTCACTGGAGACTCATTTAAGTTGTTGCCTGTATCAAGTGTTCATTCCTTTCAATTTCTGAGTAGTGTTTCATAGTATGTATGAATCACTGTTTGTTTAAACATTCATCTGTTGAAACACATCTGGGCTGATTCTAGCTTTTGGCTGTTACAAATAAAGTTGCTATGACCATTGTGTACAGGTGTTTGTACGAACATAGCTTTACATTTATTTGGGATACACGCCCTGCAGTGCAATTGCTGGGTCATATGGTAATGCCACTCTGTGGCCTGGTTTTTTGTTATCAGTAAATACCTTCAGCGTGATTTATTTGACCACCTACATACTACTCTACACCCTGCCTTATAGTATGTTCTCCTGGAACAAGCTGGAAGGCTGGATTTATGCCCCTCCAGAAATGTCATTACACATCTCAATGTATATCCCTCTCACCTATTTTGTATGATACACCATTGCTGTACCAGCCATATCTCACCTCCTCTGATTACATGTTCTCGTGCTCTCTGTTTAGAAGTCATTGTGAAGGAATCGTCATATTTCAGACTCACTGTTCTTGTTCTGGAGCCCTGGTGGAACAGTGGTTAAGAGCTTGGCTGTTAACCAAAAAGGTCCACAGTCTGAATCCACCAGCCGCTCCTTGGAAATCCTATGGGGCAGTTCTACTCTGTTCTATAGGGTTGCTATGAGTAGAAATTGACTTGATGGCAACAGATTCAGTTTAGGGTTGGTCCTTGTTCTAAAGGAGTCTCTGGGTGGCTCAAACAGTTAATATGTTTGGCAGCTAACCGAAACACTGGAGGTTCAAGTCCACCCAAAGGCACCTTGGAAGAAGCCTGGTGATGTACTTCTGAAAATCAGCCATTGAAACCCGTATGGAGCGTAGTTCTACTCTAATACACATGGCATCGCCATGAGTTGGAATTGACTCAATGGCAGTTGGTTACTGGTTATGGTAATTGCATGTTATAGTTTTATAAGAAACTGCTATGCTGTTTTCTATTGTGGCTGTACCATTTTACATTCCTACCAGTAATATTGCCGTTGTTAGCTGTCATTGAGTTGGCCTCCAACCCATGACAATCCCATGCATAATGGGATCAAACCATTGTGATTTCTCTGCATCCTCACTAGTATTTGGTGTTGTCAACTATTTTTTATTTAAGCCCTTCTGATAGGTGTGTAGTGATATCTTATTGTGGCTCTACTTTGCATTTCGCTTATGACTAATGATGTTAAATATCTTTTCATGTGCGTATTTGTCATTTTTTTTTTTTTTTTTTGATGAAATATCTGTTCATGTTTTTCCCTGTTTTCTATTTGGACATTTTGTTTAACTGTTGAATTTTGAGAGTTCTTTATATATTCTAGATATTAGTCCTTTGCAAATATTTTCTCTCAGTCTGTAGCTTGTCCCTTCATTCTTTTTGTATGGGCTTTCACAGATTGAAATATTTTACTTTCTGAATATCACTTTAACAATGCCGTGAGGGAAAACATCGGTGTCTATTATTCAAACACCATTATCAAGATGTGAGGTAAACCACAAAGTGTATAGAAACCAGAGTCCCCATATTTAGTACAGCAAAAGTCTCTTCTTGGCACTCAGATAATAACAACTGATGGCAAAATAAAATATTTGGAGTCGTGTTGTGATAAATGATTCCCTATGAATTCATTATGGAGCTCTGGTGGTGCAACAGTTAAACACTTGGCTGCACCATAAAGGCTGACAGTTCAAACTCACCCAGAGATGCCTTGGAAGAAAGATCTGGCAATTTGCTTCTGAAAGGTCACAGCCTTGAAAACCCTATGGAGCAGTTCTACTCTATATGCATGGGATCACCATGAGTTGGAATCAATTCAACAGCAACTAACAACAACAGGGCATCTAAAGTAAGGGGGAAAGTGAGGCAAGATGGAGCTGGACTTTGGTTTTTATTTTGAGAACTTTTCAAAGGCCTTGATAAGTTTTAAGATGGAGGAGTGAGCAACGTGATCAAACTTGCATTTTGAAAGAAAATTCTAACTGCTGTTTAGAATGCGGGATGAAGGGAGCAAGGAGTGGCTGTGGGCAGACAGTTAAGAGGCTTTTCTGGTTGTCCAGGTGAATTTTAATGGTAGCTTGAACTGAGATATTTATGATATGCCCTCTGTAAAGTTTTCAAAGAATTCATAGTTAACCTCAGACAGAGAAATTCAACACAAAAGCAGAACTACATTTGCATGCAGAACTGGGTGGACTGCCTTTTGAACACATGATAAAAGAACAATTGCAGGAAAGACAATGACAACTATTTACATGCCTTTGGAACTGAATCTGGAGGCCTCTGTGCTTTGTCTCACCACTAAAGGCTATACTGACACTGTATCCCAATTTTGTGAGGCTCTCCTTCAATCATATGTATACTATTTTGTAGGCCAGGGGCCAAAAACCCTAATGTCCTGAGTAGGTCTCCTAAGACTTAAGTCAAAAGAAAAGGAGTATGTTAAAAAAGAGAGAGAGGGAGAGAAAAGAGAAGGAAACCTAAGGGAGTAGGAGAAAAGGAAGGGAAGGAAGGAGAGAGAAACAAAGTCTGTGACAAAAAAGAATGCAGAGAGAAGGGTGCAGATGGCAGGGAGAGCCATCCATTATCACCTGAATTTCCTCACCTACAGAGCCTCCTGTGTGTGTATAGCTTCCTTCCCCAGCCTAGTTCGATGGCAGGGCTGCTATTTTTGTGGAAGAACTGTGTGGCAACCAAATTGGAGCCATCTATGGGGAAGTCTTGGGAACTGGAAAGGGTCCATGATGAAAAAGTAGCAATTATGATACTGAAGCCATTGGAGAGACTGGATAGGAGTGGGTGGAGGCACATCTTTCACATGAACCAAAGATGAAATTTTACTCTAAATTCACAGATTGGAGTTTTTGAGTCTACTTGAGACATTTGGTGTCTTTACTTGTTTATACTTGGCAAATCACAGCTTCCTTTGTGAGTGTGAGTGTGTGTGTTTTAATAGAGCTTGAAGAGAAAAAAATACTTCTACAGCTTTTTGGATGGCAAAACATTTTTTTAATAATCTAAGTGTCACTGATTCAAAAGTTTAGAGATAAAAGCAAGAGACATAATAAGAAAAACAAATATGTCATGGACATAAATATATTGTTTCTTACCAAATCTTCTGCTGTTTTTCTGATTAACATGGAGAAGGTCTCTGGCCCCTGTTGTTTACTAGTCTCAAGGTTAAAAATAAGGAAAAAAACCTCTCTGTGATCCATGAGACAAATGAAATCTAATTTACTCTGGATATATATTAATAAATATGTAACAAGGGGTCAATTCAGTTCTGGTGGTTTAGGCTGCTCAGTGTAGTTGCTTTGCTCACAGGGAAACTATCTGGTGACTCAGCAAGTTCAGAAAGGCTAATTTTTTGTTGTTGACCTTTAGAAAACTGATCTTTTTTTTTTTTTTTTTTTTTTGCATTTCCTTTGGTTCACCATATTCACATTATAATTCTAGCATATGGGAAAGATTGGCAGTGCTGGTAATCTGGGCTTTGGGGCAATAGGGGCAGCTGGCATCAGGAAAGCAAGGCTGAAACGCTCAGGATGGCACTTAAGAAGTAATTGCAATTGTGAATGGCTGTGTCAATGCAAATTTGCCTCTATGAATATGGCTCTTCAGAAAAAAAAAAAACTGGAAAAATTCAAGAACATGTTTTCTCTCCATTTCAAATACCCATGTTTTACACACTTCCTTTTTACCTTCTATTGAGGCAGACTCTGTTGGAAACTGTGTGCCCTAAAAGGCGTTCACAGACTGGTGTTGGCCAAGTGGTTATACATATTAGCTATGCCATCTGCAAACTGATGTAGGAACAGATTTCCTCTCTTGTCCTATTGAATGAAGGACAAAGAAAAACACCTGAATATAGGAATATCAAAAAATACATACACGTAGTTTTTTAGATACCAATTTTATTTTTTCTCCATTATCACCCATCTCTTTGATTAGATTTACAAATTGTTTTACTATTTGAACTCAGAATGCTTTGCTCACAATACTGTTTTACCTATGAATTCTAATCTATTTTATAAATGGTCACATAATTTGGGAGATTTTTCTGATAGCATTGGTTCCTCCCAAATTTTCTAAAATAGTGTAATCATCTGTGGTGGACATTGTGTGCGTTGCCCAGAGAGAGAGGAGAATAAAATGCCTAACGGAGAATTTGAAGTCCCTGAGTGGTACGGATAGAAAGATTGGTGGTTTGAGTCCACCCAGTGGTACCTCAGAAGAAAGGCCCGGTGATCTACTTCTGAAAAATCAACTACTGTGAGCACTATGGAGCACAGTTCTACTCTGACACACATGAGATATTGCCACAAGTTGGAATGACCTTTATGGTATCTGGTGATGGTGGTGGTGGTAAGGGAGAATTCATCAATATGGAAACTCTCCCAGAATGGAGGATCTGGAGAGTTAATACTATCAAAGAGTTTGGATGACTCAAGATCTTGAAGAAAGTGATGGCTCACATTAAGTGAAGCAGAATGCCAACACTACTGAGCACAGTGAAGGCAGGATTAAAAGACTAGGAGAAGTAGACAAACTACATAAACCTGGAAAACCCACCTGATGACTATGTTCTGAATGAAGTCCCATAGGATAGGCTTCTTTTCAGCTATCACCACCGACTCTGCCACAGGGCCCTTTCCAGGTCTCTTGATGTTTTCAGTGTTACAGCGTTCAACCTATGCTACAGCTCTTTTAGGAGTTTTCTTGCCTTCTTTCTCTCTGCTTCTTCTCTCTTCTTTCTTCCTTGTGCTTCTGTCCGCCCACCTCTGTGGTGTTGGCTGCATATATAAGCAAACTCCCGGTCAATTTCAAGGCATGGGCCTCCCGGCAGAGCCGCAAACTGACTAATCTCCTCTCAGTAGGCCACAGATACTTCATTTGAATGTAAGCTATACTCACTTCATTTTCATATGCATATTGATCCCGAAAGGTGCGTAAAATAGACCAATCACAGGGCAGGCTGCAGCCCAAGGCCAGACAAAAAAATCAAACCTCAAGTTGTTTACAGCCTATTCAGGAAATGTCAATCAACCTGGACAAAAGTAACAAACCATCTAGGGTAGAAAACTACAGTGAAGGTAACTCTTCAGGGCTTAGGGGAAAAATCTCAAGCTATTTTTCTAAAGAACCAAGGCAAAAGGCCACATAAAGGAACTCATTTCACCATACACCAACAACTGGATCAAGCTCCCTTCCCAGGGGAGCCTGCCTGCATCTAATGACTGGTTGGTGAGAGGAATATAAATGTTGGCTCTCCTGTGCCCCAAGTTTGGACAACTCTGCTCTCAACAACACTATCTCCAGAGCTCCCAAAGAAGCTGGCTGAAGAGTTTATTGTTCTCAACTTCCCTCTCTGCCCAGTCTTACTTCTTTACTATCCCACAGATGTGGATGCCTAGGGTACTCCCCTGTAAACTTTATGCATGCAAATCTGTCTTCTCAGAAGCTGCTTTCTAGGAACCTGGTCTGCATCACCATCCTTTTCCTTTTCAATGAAAACAATTGTGGTACTTTCCCAGAAAAATAAACTTTGGAGAGTCCAACTCATCCGAAGTTTTAGATAGGCTGAGTGATCATTTGCCTGTGGCTTTTTTTTTTAAATTAGACTCTCGGAAGCTCTTTTATGAGCTTTCTCCACCTCTAACTTGCACCTTTTATTTATTGCATAATAACATATACAAAGTACACTAATCTTAAATGTACAGCTTGATGATTTATTTACATATATATACACTCTTGTAATGACCACCCATATCAAGCCACAGAAGATTTCCAGCACCTCAGAAGGTTCCTTCATGTCCAGCTTAGTCAGTACCATACCCCAACAGAGAAACCCTCTAGCTTCTATTACCATTGATTAGTTCTACCTGTTCTTAAACTTCATGTAAGTGGAGTCATGTGGCATGGGTTTTGTGTCTGGTTTCTTGCATTTGATGTATTGTTTGAGATATTCATCATGTTGTGTGTGTGTCCTTAGTTTGTTCTTTTTTATTGCTGTGTAGTATTCCCTTGTATGGATAAACCACAATTTATCCATTCTCCACTTGATGGATACTTTGTTTTTTCCACATACTGGGTTTGGTGAATAATGTTGCTATGAACATTCTTTTTTTTTTTTGAGGTTACAGGGAGATTGGAACTCTTTTTTCTTTATTGTACTTTAGATAAAAGTTTACAGAGCAAATTAGTTCTCATTAAAGAATTAATATACATATTGCTTTATGATATTGGTTGCCAACCCCAGGACATGTCAACACTCTCCCCTTCTTGACCTTGGGTTCCCTATCATCAGCTTTCATGTCCCCTCTTGCCTTCTCGTCCTTTTCTCTGGGCTGGTGTGCCCATTTAGTCTTGTTTTGTTTTATGGGCCTGTCTAATCTTTGGCTGAAGGGTGAACCTCAGAGTGACTTCAGTACTAAGTTAAAAGGCTGTCCAGGGGCCATACTCTTGGGTTTTCTCTAGTCTCTGTCAGATCAGTAAGTCTGGTCATTTTTTTTTTTTTTTTGGTGAGTTAAAATTTTCTTGTACATTTTTCTCCAGCTCTGTCTGGGACCCTCTATTCTGATCCCTATCACAGCAGTTCGTGGTGGTAGCCAGGCACCATGTAGTTATGCTGGACTCAGTCTTGTGGAGGCTGTGGTAGTTGTGGTCCATTAGTCCTTTGGACTAATCTTTCATTTGTGTCTTTGGTTTTCTTCATTCTCCTTTGCTCCAGATGGGTTGAGACCAGTAGAGTATCTTAGATGGCCATTGACAAACTTTTAATACCCAAGATGCTACTCACCAAAGTAGTATGTAGAACATTTTCTTTATAAACTATGCTATGCCAATTGAGCTAGACGTTCCCCGAGACCATGGTCCCCAGCCCTCAGTCCAGTAATTCTGTCCCTCAGGGAGTTTGGATGTGTCTCTGGAGCTTCCATGACCTTGCCTTGGTCAAATTGTGCTGACTTCCCAATATGGTGTACTGTCTTACCCTTCACCAAAGTTAATGCTTATCTATTGTCTAGTGTTTTTCCCTCCCCACCACTCCTCTCCCTCGTAACCATCAAAGATTATTTCTTTTCTTGAGTTTTGATAATAGTGGTCTCATACAATATTTGTCCTTTTGTGATTGACTTATTTCACTAAGCATAATGCCTTCCAGATTCATTATGTTGTGAGATGTTTTATGGATTCAACATTGTTCTTTATCGTTGCATAGTATTCCATTGTGTGTATGTACCATGGTTTGTTTACCCATTCATCTGCTGATGGACCCTTAGCTTGTTTCCATCTTTTTGCTATTGTGAATAATGCTGCAATGAACATACGTGTGCATATGTCTATTCATGTGATGGCTCTTATTTCTCTAAGATATATTCCTAGGAGTGGGATTGCTGGATCATATGGTATTTCCATTTCTAGCTTTTTAAAGAAGCACCATATCACTTTCCAAAATGATTGTATGATTTTGCACTCCCACAAGCAGTGCATAAGAGTTCCAATCTCCCCACAGCCTCTCCAGTATTTATTATTTTCTGTTTTTTTGATTCGTGCCAGTAATGTCTGGTGAGATGGTATCTCACTGTGCTTTTGATTTGCATTTCTCTAATGGCTAGTGATGGAGAACATTTCCTCATGTGTCTGTTAGCCACCTGAATGTCTTCTTTGGTGAAGTGTCTGTTCATATCCTTTGCCCTATTCTAATTGGGTTATTTGTCTTTTTGTTGTAGAGGTGTTGGATTTTCCTGCAGATTTTAGAGATTAGACTTCTGTCAGATTTGTCATAGCCAAAAATTTTTCCCAGTCTGTAGTTTAAATTTTTACTCTTTTGGTGAAATTTTTTGATGAGCATAAGTGTTTAATTTTCAGAAGATAGCTTACATTATGGTGTTTGTGTACTGTTAGTTATGGTTTGTATCCTGTTAATGCCATGTATTAGGGCCTCTAGTGTTGACCTTATTTTTTCTTCTATGATGTTTATAGTTTTTGGTTTTATATTTAGGTCTTTGATCCATTTTGAATTAGTTTATGTGTATGGTGTGATGTATGGGTCCTATTTCATTTTTTTTTTTTTTGCAGATGAACATCCAGTTTTGTCAGCACCATTTGTTAAAAAGATTGTCTTTCCCCATTTAATAGACTTTGTGCCTTTGTTGAAAATCAGCTGACTGAAGGTGGTTGGATTTACATCTGAGTTCTCAATTCTGTTCCATTGGTCAATGTATCTGTCGTTGTACAAGTACCGGGCTATTGACTACTGTAGCTGTATTGTAGGTTCTGAGGTCAGTTAGTGCAAGCCCTCCTACTTTATTCTTCTTCAGTAGTGCTTGACTTATCCAGGGCCTCTTCCCTTTCCATATAAAGTTAGTGATTAGTTTCTCCATCTCTTTAAAGAATGCTATTGGTATTTGGATCAGGATTGCATTGTATTTGTAGATTGCTTTGGGTAGAATTGACATTTTCACAATGTTGAATCTATCTATCCATGAGCATGGTATGTTTCTCCATTTATATAGATCTCTTTTGGTTTCTTGCAGTAGTACTTTGTAGTTTTCTTTGTATAGATCTTTTACATCCCTAGTTAGATTTATTCCTAAATATTTTATTTTTTTAGGGACTATTTATTTTTTATAAATGATATTGCTTCCTGATTTCCTTTTCATAGTTCTCTTTACTGGTATGTAGGAATCCAGCTGATTTTTGTGTGTTTATCTTGTATCCTGTTACTCTGCTGAATCTTTCTATTAGTTCCAGTGGTTTTCTCGTGTGTTTTCTTTGTATAGTATTATATGATTCGCAAATAGGGACAGTTTATCTTCTTCATTAACAATTTGGATTTCCTTTATTTCTTTTTCTTGTCTATTAATCTAGCTAGGACTTCTAGCACAATGTTAAATAGGAGTGGTGATAAAGGGCATCCTTGTCTCGTTCCTGTTCTCAAGAGGAATGTTTTCATCCTCTCTCCATAAAGAATGATGTTGGCTGTTGGTTTTATATAAACCCATTGCCGTCAAGTCGATTCTGACTCATAGCAACTCTGAAGGACAGAGTTGAACTGCCCTATAAGGTTTCAAGGGATCACCTGGTATATTCGAACTGCTGACTTGTTGGTTAGCAGCCATAGCTCTTAACCACCACGCCACCAGGGTTTCAGGTTTTGTATAGATGCTCTATATTATGTTGAGGAATTTCCCTTCTATACCCATTTTATTTAGAGTTTTTATCAGGTATGGGTGTTGGACTTTGTCAAATGCTGTTTGTGCGTCACTTGAGATGATCATGTGATTCTTTCATTTTATTTACGTGTTGGATTATGTTGATTGATTTTCTAATGTTGAAACATCCTTGCATACCTGGTATGAATCCTACTTGGTCGTGGTGTATTATTTTTTTGATATGATGCTGCATTCTATTGGCTAGAATTTTATTGAGAAATTTCACATCTATATTCATGAGAGATATTGGTCAGTAATTTTCTTTTTTTGTGGCGTCTTTGCCTGGTTTTAGTATCAGGGTTATGCTGACTTCATAGAATGTATTTGGAAGTATACCTTCCTTTTCTATGTACTAAAACAGTTTGAGTAGTAGTGGTGTAAGCTCTTCTCTGAGTGTTTGGTAGAATTCTCCGGTGAAGCCATTTGGGTCAGGGCTTTTTTTTGTTGAGAGTTTTTCTTTATTACCTTTTCAATCTCTTCTCTTGTTATGGGTCAGTTCAGATTTTCAGCATCACTTTGTGTTAGTTTGGGTAGGTAGTGTGTTACAGAAATTTGTCCATTTCCACTGGGTTTTCAAATTTGTTGGAGTATAGTTTTTTCGTAGTACTCTGTTATGATCCTTTTTATTTCAGTTGGGTCTGTTGTAATGTCCCCCATTTAATTTCTTATTTGGGTTACTTGTGTCCTCTCCTGTTTTTCTTTTGTCAGTTTGGCCAGTGGTCTGTCAATTTTGTTGGTCCTTTCAAGGAACCAATTTTTGGTTTTGTTGATCCTTTCTGTTGTTTTTCTATTCTCTATTTCATTTATTTCTGCCCTGATCTTTATTATTTCCTTTCTTCTGGTGGCTGTGGGCTTCTTTTGCTTTTCCTTTTCTATTTGTTTGAGTTGTGCAGCTAATATTTTGATTTTATCGCTTCGTTTTTGATGTGTGCATCTATAGCTATAAATTGACCTCTGAGCACCGTCTTTGCTGTGTCCCAAAGGTCTTGGTATGATGTGTTTTCCTTCTCGTTTGATTCTAGGAATTTTTTGATTCCATCCCTGATTTCTTCTATTACCCAGTGGTTTGTAAGCAGGGTGTTATTCAGTTTCCATGTATTTGATCTCTTTTCCTTGCTCTTCCTATTATTAATTTCTACTTTGATGGCATTGTGATCAGAGAAGATACTTTATATTATGACAATATTTTGGATTTTGTTAAGGGTTGCTTCATGGCCTAAGATGTAGTTGTCATGGATCGAATTATGTCCTCCCCCAAATTTGTGTATCAATTTGGCTAGGCCATTGTGTGGTTTTCCTCCATTTTGTAATTGTAATTTTATGTTAAAGAGGATTCCAGTGGAATTGTAAGATCACTGTTACCCAGGTCACATCCTTGATCCAATGTAAAGGGAGTTTCCCTGGGGTGTGGCCTGCACCACCTTTTATTTCTCAAGAGATAAAAGGAAAGGGAAACAAGCAGAGAATTGGGAACCTCATACCACCAAGAAAGAAGCATTGGGAGCAGAGTGCATTCTTTGGACCCGAGGTTCCTGTGCACAGAATCTTCTAATCTGGGGGAAGACCAATGACTACGAGGATCTTCCTCCAGAGTGAGTGGACAAAGAGAGAAAGCCTTCCCCTGGAGATGGCACCTTGAATTTGGACTTGTAGCCAACTAGACCATGAGAGAATACATTTCTCTTCATTAAAGCCATCAGCTTGTGGTATTTCTGTTACAGCAGCACTAGATGACTAAGACAGTGGTCTGTTCTGGAAAATGTTCCATATGCGTTGGAAACAAATGTATATTTTGCTGCTCTTGGGTAGAAAGTTCTATGTATGTTTGTGAGGTCAAGTTGTTTGTGGTCTTTAGCTCTTCTGTGTCTTTCTTGAGTTTCTTTCTAGATATTCTATCCTTTACTGAGAGTGGTGTGTTGAAGACTCCTACTATTGTTGTGGAACTGTCAATTTCTCTTTTCAGTGCTGTTAGAGTTTGTTTTATGTATTTTGGAGCCCTGTCATTAGGTGCGTACATATTTATTATGTTTATAACTTCATGTTGGATTGCCCATTTAATCATTGTGTAGTGTCCTTCCTTATCTTTTATGGTGGATTTTGTTTTAAAGTCTATTTTATCTGAGATTACTATTGCCACTTCTGCTTTTTTTTTTGGTAGCTGTTTGCTTGATTTTTTTCCATCCTTTGATTTTTAATCAATTTACATCTTTGTTTCTAAGGTGTGTGTCTTTTAGACAGCATATTGATGATCCTGTTTTTTAATCCAGTCTGTCACTCTGTCTCTTTTATGGGTGCATTTAGGCCATTTACATTCAGTGTAATTATTGATAGTTGTGAGTTTATTGCTGTCATTTTGTAGTGCTTTTTTTTTTTTTTTTGTGGTGCTGACATTTTCTTTGTTCCTCTTACTCTCCTGTGCTGAACTTTTGTTTGTAGATTTTTTTTTTCCTTTCTTTCATTTTTGTAGATTTTGTGTTTACTGAGATTTTAAGTTTTTCCTCTTTATTTTGATGAGTAGGCTTGTTAACTTTCTTTGCGGTAACTTTGAAATTTACCCCTAACTTCCTAATTTTAAAGCAGTCTTTTATTACTTGATATCATCTTGACTTCCTCTCCGTTTGAAAGTTCTATACCTACATCATTTATTCTCTCTTTTATTGTTCTGACATAGCTGTTGTTTACACATTGACCTCTCTGATTCCCTGTTGTAAATCTTTTTGTTTTGTTTTATCCTTGAGAGTTCATTACCTAGGTTAGTATCTAGTTGATGCAGTCTTGTATCCTAGATTCAGGCTGCTGTCTGATGTTGCTGTGTTTTCTAACTGAAAGACTCCCTTTAATAATCATTGTAAGTTTGGTTTGGTTTTTACATAGTTCCTTAATTTCTGTTTATCTGGAGATGTCCTAGTTTTGTCATCCTATTTGAGCAAGAGTTTTACAGGATATATTTTTCTTGGTTGGAAAATTTTTTCTTTCAAGGTTTTATATGTGTCATCCTATTGCCTTCTCGCCTGCATGCTTTCTGACAAGTAATCAGAGCTTAGTCTTATTGTTTCCCCTCTGTTTGTGACTTTTGTTTTTCTTGAGCTGCTTCTAGGATTCTTTGTTTGTCTTTGGTTTTAGTGAGTGTGATTATAATATGTCTTAGTGATTTTCTTTTGAGGCCTATCCTATATGAGGTCCCTTGAGCTTCTTGGATGGTCAGCTCTTCATCTTTCATGATATTAAGGAAGTTTTCTGTCAGCAAATCAATGATCCTCTCTGTGTTTTCGTTTTCTCCCTTTGTTCTGGAACTTTTATCACATGCAATTTTTTTTTGCTTTTGATTGTATCCCACATCATTCTCAGGGTTTCTTCATTTTTCTTTGTTCTTTTCTCTGATTTTTTCCTCAAAGTGATATCCATGGATTTGTCTTCAATTTCTATGATCCTATCTTCTATTGTTTCAAAATTGCTCCTAAAACCTTCTATAAAACAAAAAAACGCATTGCAGTCGAGACAATTCTGACTCTAAAGACCCTATAGGACAGAGTAGAACTGCCCCATAGGGTTTCCAAAGAGCAGCTGTTGGATTTGAACTGCTGACCTTTTAGTTAGCAGACAAGCTCTTAACCACTAGGCAACCAGGACTCCAAAAACCTTCTATGGCCCTGTCCATTTCTGAAATCTTGCTGTTTATCTTTTAATTTCTAATTGCTGTTTTTATATGTTTTTTAGTTGTTTGTGTATTTTGACATTTTGTTCCTGTATTATTTTCCTGAAATGTTCCATTGTTTTGTCTGTCTTTTCCATGATTTTGTCTATTTATTCCTTATTTTTGGGTGTGTTTTCCTTCATTGCTTGGAGATCCCTGAATATTAGAGTTTTGAATTCCATATCAGGTAGTCCCAGTACCTTTTCTTCTACCAGAAGATCATCTGGTGTTTTATTTTGGATGCTTTCTGGAGCCATCGTGACCTATTTTTTTAATATGTTTTTATATTGTCTGCTGTCTTCGGAACATTTAAAAATTATTTTCTTCATTTATTGATTGCAGATTTGTATGTTTCATTCTTTTTTTTTTTTAAATTATTTGGTTATGTCTGAGCAGGTGGCTCGCTGTTCTTTGTTGTTTGTTTGTCTTTGGGCATGATACTTCTCATCACCTTGTCCAGATGGTAGGGCTGGTCCCTCAGCTATGGTGCAACAGGGCAGGTCCAGTAGAGGGGAAGGGGTGGGAATGTGTCTTTTATGGCACATACTGGGGCCTACAGGGTGGGGCTGGGAGGCATCACAGGGTGGGGTCCTGTAGTCCACACCTACGGTGCTTGGGGATGAGGTGCTCAGCAGCTTGTGCAGTTTGGCAGGAGGGAAAGGAAAGGATGTGAAGTGTGGAGCTGAGTTGGTGTGGGAAAGATGAGAAAGGAGAGAGAAACAGAAGTCAAAAAAAAAAGACGCTGAGGGAGCCTGCCATTGGAGGGATGTGGACTCAGGGAAGCTGTGTGCCAGTGGGCCAGGCAAGTGTGGCACAGCCCATCAAGAAGGAGTGGATATGGGAGAAAGGAAAGGAAGGAGGTGAGAGAGAGAGAAGAAACAGAAAGAAGCCAAAAAAGCAACAACAACAACAACAAAAAAATGACACTGAAGGAGCTGGCCAGTAGGGGTGGGGCAAATCCAAGTAGCAAGGAGCAAGCGTCTCTCTGGCCGAGGGATTGTGGCCCACCGGAAAGCAGTGGAGGCCTTGCAGACGGAAAAAAGTTGGGGGGGGGGGGGAGTGGGAAAGCATGCATCCCTAGTTACTGGGTGCTCTGTCTTCTGCTGGAAGCTCCATGAAGTTGCCTTCCTGTACTCCCTGTCCTCCACTCTTGATGGTTGAGGGGTCCAAGACTGCGAGTCTGTGCCATTTTAGCTGGTATGGGACCCCCACTACATAGCTGTCCTCGTTCTCTGTAGTATGTCAGTTTCTTATTCCATTCAGTGTTTGGTTGAGTTCTTTATCCCTTTATTTGATGCTCAGGGTTCCAGGATTGCCATTCATATCTGTTTTGCTTAGTTTTTTGGGTCTTTGCTGTAAAGGGACAGCATGATGCTTCTGTCTATGGTTTCTTGTTGGCTCTTTGCCTGTGGCTTTCATAATATGAAAATTTGTTTTGGTGAAAGGTGACTTAGAAAATAAATGAATAAGATGATTGATTTGTTTGGGCTCAGCTTAGCGTTCCTATCAGTATTTAAAATCAAAAGTTTCAAGGTACAGAGGTAATTTTTCCTTTAGGGAAAGTGTGCCTACCAGACTTTCACTGATTGGGAGTTCAGACTTGCCGTGAGCCACACCACTGAGCAGAGAGTAACCTCTTCATTCCCTAGGGCTCATTACATGCATAATGGTGAGAAACTCTGTTGAAATCCCCATAACCTGAAATGAATGCTTCTCTGTCCCGTCTTTACAGTAAGTAAATTATTGCGTTATTAAAATACTAAATCAGGGATAGTTTCACTTCTCATTTTGATATTTTGAAATTAACTTCTATTTTAAATTTTAGAGTCCAGATTAGTTTTTACCATTGCTTTTAAAATATTTTACAGCAATTATATTTATGGTGCAAAATACCACATAAACGGGGAAGGCACTTATATTTACTGAAAATCTACTAGATGCCTGTCACTATTCTTGGCTTTTTCATATGCATTATTTCACTTAACCTTCACAATCATTATGAATTATAATTGTTGTTCTCATTATACATAAAGTTGAGAGGTAGGATGACTTGACTAAACTCATACAGCTGATAAGCTGAATAATCGAGGTCAGAACTTAAGTTCCAAATCCAAGTCCAATGCTCTTTGCACAGCTAATTTGTCTTTGTGCTTTGTGACTAAAGCCCATTTCCTCTTCTTCATTTCTTAATGAATTTTTTAATGTCTTAAAAGTTTTATCATGCTCTTGTGAAATATTGAAAATTTTCATAGAAAATTAGTCTCTATTGAAATTTTATTTCATTTCCCAAAAATCACAGAGAAATTTGTAGCATGATTCAGAGGAGAAATCCCATGCTTTGTCTTTCAAAGCACTAGGCTATACCATGAATGATTTTTTAATTCTTTGGTCTGTACTTGGAAAATACTTTCTCTTGTGCAAATGAGAATTTATTATTTAAAATACAATTTGTGGTGGTTCTAGAGTGTGTTTGTGTATGTGTGTGTGTGTGTGTGAATTTGTGCTTCTATATGTATTCAATTTGCATGGTATATCTTAGTGCCTAATGGAAGTAAATTAATGAGCCATTAGAGTGGTTTGGAAATATTTAATGATTTGAGGAATGATTCTCTGTCCACCTATTCAGTGGTTTTAAAGGATACCAGGGTGATAGAGCAAAGCAGTGGGTATTAGGTCAATGACAATGACTCTCAGACAATGACAGTACACAGGGAAGGCAGCAACCTTCGTCTTCCTGTAGTTCTCTTTGTGCCAGGCATAGATGACCCTATATCTGATTGAGTAATAACCAAAGAAAAAACTTTAGGAAGTAAATTGTCTTAGTTATCTAGCGCTACCATAAAATACAAATATCACAAGTTGGTGGCTTTAAAGAAAAGAAAATTATTTTTTCACAGATTAGGAGAGTAGAAGTTCAAATTCAGGTCATGACTGTAGGGTTGAGGCCTTTTCTTATCTCTTTCAGCCTCCAGTTGTTGTTGTTGTTAGGTACCGTCGAGTCATTTCCAACTTACAGCACCCTATATAAAACAGAATGAAACACTGGCAGTTTTGCGCCATCCTCACAATCATTGCTATACTTGAGCCCATCATTTCAGCCACAGCGTCAATCCACCCTGTTCAGAGTCTTCCTCTCTTTCACTGACCCTCTACTCTTCCAAGCTTGATATCCTTCTCCAGGGACTTGTCCCTCCTGATAGCATGTCCAAGATACTTGAGATGAAGTCTCGCCATCCTTGCCCCTAAGGATTCTGGATGTCCTTCTTCAAAGAGAGGTTGGTTCATTCCCCTGGCAGTTCATGGTATATTCAATATTCTTAGCCAACACCATAATTTAAAGGCATCAATCCTTCTTCAGACTTCCTTATTCACTGTCCAGCTTTCGCATACATATGAGGCCATTGAAAATACCATGGCTTGGATCAAGTGCACCTTAGTCCTCAAAGTGATATCTTTGCTTTTTAACACTTGCAAGAGGACTTTTGCAGCAGGTTTGCCCAATGTAATATGTCGTTTGATTTTTTGACTGCTGATTCCGTGGGCATTGATTCCAAGTAAAATGAAATCCTTGGCAACCTCAATATTTTCTCTATTTAGTGTGATATTGCTTATTTGTCCAGTTGTGAGGATTTTTGTATTCTCTGGGTTAAAGGATAATCCATACTGAAGGCCGTAGTCTTCGATCTTCTTCAGTAAGTGCTTCAAATTCTCTTCACTTCCAGCAAGCAAGGTTGTGTCATCTGCATATTGCAGGTTGTTAATGAGTCTCCCTCCAATCCTGATGCTGTGTTCTTCATATACTCCGCTTCTTCGATTATTTGCTCAGTATACCAACTGAATAAGTATGGTGAAAGGATACAACCCTGATGTACACGTTTCCTGATTTTAAACCACATGGAAGCCGCTTGTCCTGTTCATACGACTGCCTCTTGGTCTCTGTACGGATTTCTCATGAGCACAGTTAAGAGTTCTGAAATTCCATTTTTCACAATGTTATCAATAATTTGTTATGATCTACACGGTCAAATGCCTTTGCATAGTCAATAAAACACATGTAAACATCTTTCCGGTATTCTCTGCTCTCAGCCAAGATCTATCTGACATCCCTGGTTCCACATCCTCTTCTGAATCCAGCTTGAATTTCTGGCAGTTGACTATCGATGTACTGCTGCAACTGCTTTTGAATTATTTTCATCAAAATTTTACTTGTTTCTGATATTAATGATATTCTTTGATAATTTCTGCGTTCTGTTGCATCACTTTTCTTTGGAATAGGTACAAATATGGATCTCTTCCAGTCTGTTGGCCAGGCAGCTCTCTTCCAAATTTCTTGGCATAGATGAGTGAGCACTTCAAGCACTGCATTCGTTTGTTGAAACTTCTCAATTGGAAGTCTGTCAATTCCTGGAGCCTTGTTTTTCGCCAGTGCCTTCAGTACAATTTGAACTTCTTGCTTCAGTCGCATCAATTCTTGATTATATGTCACCTCCTAAAATGGTTGAACATTGGTGAATTCCTTTTGGTACAGTGACTCTGTATATACCTTCCATCTTATTTTGACGCTTCCTGCTTTGTTCAATATTTTGCCTATAGAATCCTTCAGTATTGCAACTCCAGGCTTGAATTTTTTCTTCAGTTCTTTCTGCTTGAGAAATGCTAAGTGTGTTCTTCCTTTTTGGTTTTCTAACTCCAGATCTTTACACATTTTATTATAATATTAACTTTGTCTTCTTGAGCCACCCTTTGAAATCTTCTGTTCAGCTCTTTTATTTGCTTCATCATTTCTTCCATTTGCTTTAGCTGCTCTATGTTCATGAGCAAATTTCAGAGTCTCTTCTTACAGCCATTTTGGTTTTTTCTTTCTTTCTTGTCTTTTTAAGGACTTTTTGCTTTCTTCATTTATGATGTCCTTTATATTATCCCACAACTTGTCTGGTCTTTGGTCATTAGTGTTCAATGTGTCAAATCTATTCTTGAGAAGGTTTCTAAATTCAGGTGGGATATACTCAAGGTTGTATTTTGGCACTTGTGGACTTGTTATAATTTTCTTCAGCTTCAACTTGAACTTGCATATGAACAATTGATGGTCTGTTCCACGGTTGGCCCCTGGCCTTGTTCCGACTGATGATGTGAGCTTCTCCGTTGTCTCTATCCACAGATGTAGTCGAATTAATTCCTGTGTATTCCATCCAGTGAGGTCCACGTGTATAGTCACCGTTTATGTTGTTGAAAAATGTATTTGCAACGAATAAGTTGTTAATCTTGCAAAATTGTATCATGTGCTCTCTGGTGTCATTTCTATCACCAAGGCCATATTTTCCAAATACTGATCCTTCTTCTTTACTTCCAACTTTCAAATTCCAATTGCCAATAATTATCAATTCATCTTGCTTGTATGTTTGATCAAATTCACACTACAGAAGTTCCTAATAATCTTCAAATTCTTCATCTTTAGCTTTAGTAGTCGATGCTTAAATTTGAATAATAGTATTAACTGGTCTTCCTTGAAAGCATATCTATGTTATCCTATCATTGACAGCATTGTATTTTAGGATCGATCTTAAATGTTCCTTTTGATGATGAGTGCAATGCCACTCATCTCAATTTGTCATTCCTGTCATATTTGTTGTTGTTGTTAGGTGCCGTGGAGTCGGTTCATATTCATAGTGTCTCTATGAACAACAGAATGAAACACTGCCTTGTCCTCTGCCATCCTCACAATTGTTGCTATGTTTGAGCCCATTGTTGCAGCCACTGTGTCAATCCATCTTGTCGAGGGTGTTCCTCTTTTTCGCCGACCCTATACCTTACCAAGCATGATATCTTTCTCTAGGGACTGGTCCCTCCTCATAAGATGTCCAAAGTACATGAGATGAAGTCTCTCCATCCTTGCTTCCAAGGAGCACTCTGGCTATACTTCTTCCAAGACAGACTTTTTCATTCTTCTAGAAGTCTATGGTATATTAAATATTCTTTGTCAATATCATAATTCAAGGGCTCAATTCTTTGGTCTTCTTCTTTATTCATTGTCCAGCTTTTGCATGCATATGAGGCCATTGAAAATATCATGGTTTGGGTCAGGTGCACCTTATTCTTGAAAGTGACATCTTTGCTTTTTAATAGTTGAAAGAGGTTTTTTGCAGCAGATTTGCCCAATGCAATAAGTCATTTGAGTTTTTGACTGCTGCTTCCATGGGCATTGATTGTGAATCTAAGTAAAATGAAGTCCTTGAAAACTTCAATATTTTTTCCATTTATCGTGATGCTTCTTAATTGTACAGTTGTGAGGATTTTTGTTTTCTTTAGGTTAAAGTGTAATCCATACTGAAGGCTGTAGTGTTTGATCTTCATCAGTAAGTGCTTCAAGTCCTCTTCACTTCCAGTAAGCAAGGTTGTGTCATCTGCATATTGCAGCTTGTTAATGAGTTTCCGTCCAATCCTGATGCCGCGTACTTCATATACTCCAGCTTTTTGGATTATTTGCTCAGTACTCCAGTTGAATAAGTATGGTGAAAAGATACAACCCTGAGTCACACCTTTCCTGATTTTAAATTACACAATAGCCCCTCGTTCTGTTTGAAGGATTGCCTCTTGGTCTATTTACAGGTTCCTCTATAATGTTGCTATGAGTTGGAATCGACTAGACAGCAATGGGTTTTCGGGTTCATGAGCACAATTAAGTGTTCTGAAATTTCCATTCTTTGCAATGTTATCCATAATTTGTTGTGATCCACACAGTCAAATGCCTTTGCATAGTCAATAATACACAGGTAAACGTCTTTCTGATATTTTCTGCTTTCAGCCAAGATCCATGTGACATCAGCAATGATATCCCTTGTTCCATGTTCTCTTCAGAATCTGGCTTGAATTTCTGGCAGTTCCTTGTCAACGTACTGCTGCAACCATTTTTGAATTATCTTCAGCAAAATTTCACGTGTGTGTGATTGTCCAATTCAAAATGGACAGTACCAGTCCATTTCAGTTCACTAATGCCTGGGATATCGATCTTTATGCACTCCATTTCATTTTTGATGACTTCTAATTATCCTAGATTTATGCTTTGTACATTCCATGGTCCTGTTGTTAATGGATGTTTGCAGCTATTGCTTCTCATTTTGAGTTGTGCCACGTCAGTAAATGAAGATACCGAAAGCTTTACTCCATCCAGGTCATTTTGAGGAAACAGCTCTTCCCCAGTTGTATTTTGAGTGTCTTCCAACCTTAGGGGCCCATCTTCTGTCACTATATTGGACAATATTCACCTGCTGTTCATAAGGTTTTCACTGACCAGTTTTTTCAGAAGTAGACCTCCAGGTCCTTCTTTCTAATCTCTCTTAGTCTGGAAGCTCTTCTGAAACCTGTCCACCATGGGTGACCCTGCTATTATTTGAAATACAGGTGGCATAGCTTCCAGTATCACAGCGATACACAAGCCACCACAGTATGCAAACTAACAATCTTCTAGTAGCTGTCAGCAATCCTTGGTGTTCTTGGGCGTGTAGATGCATCTGTCTCAGTCGTCTGTCTACCTATTCCCTCTATGTGTATCTCTGTGTCTATTCTACTCTTTTTATAACTCAGAAATGATTAAATTTAGGACCCATCCTACTCTGGTATTACCTCATTAATATAACAACAGAAACCCCCTATTTCAAACTGGGTCATATTTGCAAATACAGGGGTTAGGATTTCAGCACATATTTTTAGAAGACACAGTTCAATTCATAACATAATCCTTCTGCTTTATCATTTTAATTACAAGAAACCTTTCTAAGAGAGCTAGTAAAGTATAACAGCTAGATAGAGGCACACCTTTTAATACAATAAATAACTGGGAAGAGATAAATAAGTAATTCTAGAAAATATGGAGAAGTTATTACTTAAGTAAATATGTGTCTCCTTAAGTGAAGAGCAGGATTTTTGTGATCAACACACATTTCATTTTCTTTTCACTCTGGAGAAGAAAATCAGCTCGTGTAACCTATCAGTCTTGGCAGCTCATACAGAGCAATTCTCATTGGTTAGACGTCTGCAGCAGTGACTCAAGGGGGTATGGACTGTGTTGGTCCATTAGACAGCATTTTCTGCTTATTGCTACTGATGCTTCCTTTTAGTATCTTGGGAACAGTGGGAAAGCTATAGGCTACTCATTAGAGTCTATTTTGTGTGATGTCTACACAGAAGACAAGGAGGAGTTGGGCCCTGACTCAAGAGGGTACCTCTGACTCAAGATTACACAAGTTGTTCTAACAAATCGTTAATCTTATTTACCATTGCAGTTGCTCTGTAAGTGCAAATCCTTTGGTTTAATTACTAAAGCAAACACGACATATTATATATCCAATCACAGCCTTGATGTCCTGCGGTGAAACTACTGGAGTGATAAGAATTCATTCTTGTGTGTTTACTTTATAATTTCTAAAGTGTTCTGTTTCATTCAATGTCTTGAATGTTTAATATGACTAATCACTTCTTGCTCTGGAAATGAGCATGTTCTTCAATAAATTTTCAAGTGTTCAGGCATATAAATAGAAAAGATTTAGATTCTTGAGACTGGGTGTAGCATAGAAGTAGATGAAGGAAGCAGCAGTATCATATGCCAAGCAGGTTTTGCTTTCTTTCTTTTTGAGAGGTTATTAATTTATTGAGGAAGCTTGGATGGAGGACATTCAGATGTGTAGGTTTGGTCCTAAATCCATCTCAGGATCCCCCAGCAGGAGGTGTGAAGTGTTTAAATCCTCAATCCTTAGAGATCTGTGAGAGTGGGCAAGGGTTAGCAGGAAGGAAGAAAAAGGACAGCATAAAGAGGAACAGAATGGAGAACGGCCTGTCTGAATCATGAGAAGATACAGTTGGACACCTCAATTAGGTTTCCCAAGCAGGTTTTTCAACATTATGAATTTTGAAAGATTAGGGAAAGTTAGCATAGACTTTGGAAGGTTAAGCTTCTCTCATTTAAAGTTTTTTTTTTTTTTTTTTTTTAAATAGAAACAAGTGAGCCATCATTGAACAAGCAAGAAAAACATAGAAATTTACTTTAAGCATGCACATGCACACACACACACACACACACAAATAACCATTAAATAATGTGTATTTTTGTGTGTATTTGTGAAGATTAAGGAAAGGTAGTGAAACAACTATAGATGGGGGAGGAAGGTAAGGCAGCACAGCCACCAGTTACTTTTACCAACAGGTCACCCGTTATATAATTCATAGAGATATGTAGGTATATCTTTATAGATTGGCTTTAGTTTACCTATAGAGACGTAAGTGTATCGTTTGAGTTGAACTCAGTACATCCTACATTCATAAAAGCCAGATAGATGACACTGCTTATAGTTTAGTGCCTGTCTATAAAGGCCAGATGGGTGCTGTTTCAGGAAAGGATGTAGATTGGTCAGCTCTGGCTACGCTCCAGAGAGTAATGAAATGTTCTTGATTCTCCAAAGAATTTCTCCATTCTTTACTCTTAGTTGTAATTGTCTGCAGAAACTTTTAGGACAGAGACTTACTATTAACTTGATATAATTGTATAGATCCTAATATAAAGACAGTTGCTCTTATGGTAGTGCATAAAAAAGATAAGATATTCAGTTACTACTTGAACAATATGCATAAACCAGTCAGATTGTAAGATGACTTTATGCTGGTTTTTTTCTTTCACTTATAAATGGTTTTATTTGGGACCTATAAAAGTATCTAATATGTCAATATGCACAAAAAACTTCTTTGATGGTAAACACCCCAAAACCACTCTCTTCACCTACGATAACAAACAAGCTTCCAAACCTTGTGGTGAGTAAAAATCAAGCCAATACTGAATGGAGATTAAATTGATAGTCCATCTCTATGTGATTTCCTTGTAAAACATTCATCTTGTGGCTTGTTCTCTTTGCTGACTTGGTGACTGAATTGGTTATGCTTGGTTTCTTAAATTTTCAGTCTCATAAATAATTTGCTTATGGTATAATATCATGATTATTTTAAAAAATCCTAGACTTACAACAGACCCTTTAAATTCAAGAAAGAGACAAGCTTTGGTTTTGTAAATATCCAAATTAATGAATATCACAGTAACAAACTATTTTTCACATAAAATTTTTTATATTCTGAGACCCATAACTTTTTCAGATTGTTTCACATTCTTTTTCATTTCTGCCTCTAGTACTAGTTGTTTGTTCTCTTGTGAGGACTATTTTTCACTGGAAACCAAAATTTGTATCACTTCATATTTTTTACTGCATACTTGGTGACAAGTAGAGAATAACAGATCTGGATGAAGAGGTCAGTCAACTTCACTACCAGGACATTAGGTTTGCAGCATGTGCAACTCAAGTCCTTCCCTTTCAAGGTTACTGTCTGCTGATTGAAACCATGAAGGTTAAATCTGTGAATACTAAGAACTTACCATCTGTTTAACCCAGTACACCTGTGCAAGATAAAGCTCTTAAGGCAATAGGTGGCTAATGTGGCTGAGCAGTGGAAAGCAGGCTTTGGAACTGGTTCAAACCAGTTCAGTCATGGCCATGGCAGTAAAATTGTAACAGACCCAAACTTGTAAAATGTGGGTGTACTGGATAACCAGACAGGGAAAAACTACAGATCAAAGCCCTGGAATGGGAAACTAAGAAGAGGCATAGTGAGCCTTTTCAGGTGCCTGATGCGGGAGATTGGATTATTGCCAGGATTGTGGAGAGCAACACACATTCAGAGTGACGTAGGTCAGCCACCATCTTTGAGGGAAGCACCACTGTTTCTGGCTGTGCCGGTCAAAAGATTTGGTTACTATGCAATGCACAAGCTGCCCTTGTTTTCTAAGAGGAAGATTAAGTTTTTAGCAGGATGTCGATCCATCATTTTTCCCATTCTGATTGTCTTCCAGTACATCCACATTTTACAAATTCAGGTCCATTCAGGATTCGCTTCATCAGCTGTGACTGAACTGGAAAGAACCAGTTTGAAGCCCTGGAGGAAAGGCATTTTTCAATTAGGGAGAGAGAAAGAATGAATCTCTCCTCATAATTGGAGTCTTCTTTGTCTTCAGCCTTCTCCAGATATTTCAATGTAGCTTCTCTTCACACAAAGTTGGAGTGACTTTGAGCTAAACAACTAGAGGGTAATTCCCTCAAATTTCAGGTTTCAGAGGTCAAGAGTTTAGAATAGACACCAACTAGATTGTTCAGTCAGAAAGCTCAGGGATCAAAAAGCAATAAAGCATAGTCAAAACCATGCTGCTCATGGGCCAGCAAACCTAAGAGATGGTTAGTCAAATACAAGGCATGCCACCATAATTGACTCTTGTATTTCTCAAAGTCCTAGGATTGCTTTACAGGCTGAAACACAGTATCATGGTATTGTTGAAGAGCAGACATGGCTTCATTGCCATAGCCCATCAGGAAGCAGAGCCATGGCTTCTAGCAACAATACCTCAGTAGTCGTAGCCTGGTTCAGAGTCCAGGACTCCAGCCCAGCACAGCCATATTGGTAAAACACAGTTTATCTTAGCGTATTGTATAAAATAATACAGTAGGAACAGATCTGAGATTCTGGAAACCTGATCCCCTTAAACATCTTTCACAATCAGAAATAAAGCACTATAAAATTTTAGAAATTGCCAAGGCCCAATTATTATGGACACTTTTTTTTTCCAAATAAAAGGAGTCAGCATTATAGATAAAACGTGTCTTTTAACATGTTTTATGAAGTATTGTTACTAACTGCATAAATATCTTCAGCTATTACAATCCTATTGCATTGGGACATTTTGCCTTTTATCTTAAATCCTTAATTTGAATGATCATTTTTTTCCCCCTGCTACATGTAATAGTGATTTTAATGAGAGTATCATTTCTAAAACTTACAGCAGATTTGGATGCATTGGAAAAGGTTCAGAGACATGTAGACAGGTGGTTTTAAAATGAAGTCCTAGAGGAATTGTGTTTTTGTTTCTGTTTTTTTCAGCTTGAGAAAGATAAGTCTGTGATTGTATTAACACTTATTATTCAAACATCTGGATAAAAATGACACTGTTTGGAAATCATCAGAATATTTTGTCTGTAATAATCTGGATATTTAGGTTCTGAAGTAGACCTCTAAAAGAGGATTCTAAAGCCCAAGAACAAAAGCAGTAACTATTACAATGTTGTTTTGTTATTGGGTGCGTTAGAGTCAATACTGACTCATAGTGACCTCATGTGACAGAGTAGAATTGCCCTATGGGGTTTCTTGATTGTAATCTTCATGGGAGCAGATCTCCAGGTCTTTCTCCTATGGCAGAGCGCTGGGTGGGTTCAAGTCGCCAACATTTCTGTTAGCAGTCGAGTGCTTAACCATTGTGCCACGAGGAATCCTTTAAAAAAAGGACTCATTGCAAACCTATAGGACAGAGTAGAATCACCCCATAGGGTTTCCAAGGAGCGGCTTGTGGATTTCAACTACTAACCTTTTGGTTAGCAGCCGTATCTCTTAACCACTGTGCTACCAGGGCTCCAGGGCTCCTTTAGGAAGTGTTAACAAAGAAAAAAAATCTAAGAGAGGCAATAATGGTGGTTATTAGGTTATTGCATAATATCTACACTTTTTCTATTGCAATAACAAGATTAACGTTGGCATTTGATTCTTCTTAGTTGATTTTTATTATGTCTATTATATATATTCATGTGGCATTTTATTCACCTAGACTGTGTATAATCACAGTCCTATGATTTTTTTTTTTTTTTTGGATAGTCAAATCTTATTTGACCTTTACTAAATTTTAATCATACAGTCAGAACAAATTCAACTGAATTTTAAGGGTTTACATTTGGGTTCAAATGCATTATCCATTTCCAGACTTTTTTTTAATGTTCTAAATAATTATTGCTAGTTTGCATTTGTTACTGCAGCAGATGTATAACATTGATATAACACCAGAGGAATGTTTTAGTTTTATTGATTAGAATGTTTATGGCTTCTTCAGGGTTGATACCTAAATGCAAACTAAGGCATTGATCTGTGAATTAGTTTCTATTTGCAAAGGTAGAGTTGCTGTGGATATTTAAACAGGATTTAAGTGAAAGAGAAAGTTCTCTGGTTAAATCAAAGCATTATAGCATTTTAGTGAAGTTGAGATTTCATTTCACTTTCCAAACTCACAAATGAATTTGCCAAAGCATGAGAGGCAGAAGATGAGAAGGCTGGCAAGAGCAGTCCCTGTGAAGTTAAGCACAGCCCTTGATCTTCTGTGCACTGCCACCATTTCATTTCAATCTTTATTTTCAAAGTCTGATCATGATTTCTTTTGTGGTCATCTATGACTAAAAAACTTGAGTTGATATCAAAGAACTGCTAAGTCATTCTCCTAATAGATGGATAGCAGACAATTCATTTTGACTCAGGAGACTGGAGGAGAACTGGAGGAAGGAACCAAGGAAACTCCTTTTCCAAAAGTTTGTTTTAAGAAGGGCTCTGAAAATTAAATTAATTCAGAAATCCCAGACTATTTCGGCACCTTGTAACACGGACTCAGCGAATGGTACATGATATAGCAGATCATTCATTCTCTGACCGGATCTAGTTTAGATGATCTTAATCTGACATATGAAGAGAGAATGAGAGCAGATATAGGTTAAATCTCTGGTATACCTAGAGCATTTGTTTCCTTTTTCTTTGTTTTTTTTTGGTTTTTAGTTTAAAGGAGAGTGACAGCTCTAATCAAATTCAATTTGTTGTTACCTTGGTACTATTCCTTCCTCAAGGGAAGCTCCTTAATAATCAGGTGTGGGGGGAAGACACTGTAAGATATAACATGAATTTTTGAGGACTCCTTGGTCATATGCCAACTTTCTATAATGTGTCTACATTTTTTATCAACCTCAGCATCTGATTATTTTCTTTAAGCTAAAAATAAGTGCTTTGTTGGAAGTTTCATAGAACTTTGTAAAGTTAATGTTTATAATTGATAATAAAAAAATGTATCAGATAAGAACAGAGAAACTGGTTATTGAGAAATTAAAATAAAAAGGTAGAGAGATGACATTGAGCCATGACAGATGAAGGTTTCCATCCATAATACTCATTAAAGATGACTTTGGAAGACACAGTGACTCCCTATTGTGTGCTACCAAGCACAATGATACTATAGTCAAGAGGAATTTTAGGTTGCAAAACCTCCCCAAAGATATGCCAATTATGAGTGAATTTGGTCTGAATATACAAAATATCCTTGTCAAAGATGGTACAAATAAGATGGCTTTCTGGAACTAGTTCAAATTAACATGGAAGAGCTAGAAAATTATTATATTCTTTTTGATGCATTAATGCAGCTTAGAAAAGAGAACAATAAGCCTAGGAAGAACAAAATTTATCAGTCTGAGATTTGTAGCTCTTTTCAGTCCTGGTTCTCTAGAAAATGGAGTCTGCAACAAAGCTTACATGCTAAGTAAGACTTTATTGATAAATTCAATCCTAGACCAGCAAGAACAAAGGAAAAAGGAAAGCGAGGCAGAGAAGGAGGGAATGCAAACACAAAAAGGTACATTACCAAGCTGGACATAGCTTCACAAGAAACACAACTGATTACTTGGCTCTGCAGGACCCCTTCTACATAAGTGTTGCCTTAAAGCAATCCCTTAGGATTGTTGTTGTTGCTGTTAGCTGCTGTTGCGTTATCCCCAAACCATGGCCATCCCATGCACAACAGAATGAAATGCTGCCCAATCCTGTGCCATTTAGATGATCAGTTGTGGATTGGACTATAGTGATCTATAGGATTTTCACTGGCTGATTTTTGAGAATAGATTGCCAGGCCTTTCTTCCTAGTCAATCTTAGTCTGGATGCTCTACTGAAATCTTTTCAGCATCACAGCAACACACAAGCCTACACTGACAGATGGGTAATGGCTGCACATGAGGTGCATTAGTCAGGAATCAAACCAGGTTTCTGGCACGGAAGGCCAGAATTCTATCACCTAATCACTAATGCCCCTTCACTTAGAGTAGGGACCTGTAAACTTTTTCTGCAAAGGGCAAGATAGTAAATATCTTAGGCTCTTTTGCAACTACTTAACTCTACTGTTGTAGCATGAAAGCAGCCATAAGCAATAAGTAAATGAATGGGCTGTGATTTAATAAAACTTCTATAAAAATAGATGAACAGCCAAATTTAGCCTTTAGGCTATAGTTGACTGACCCCTGCAATAGGAGAAAAATTAGGAGAGGAATTTACTTGTCCTTTCTTTCCAGTCTCCCCTCCCTCATTGGTCAGAGCTCCCTCAAGGGGCATTATTAACTTCTCTTCTTTGAGCACCAGCTAACTCCCAAACATTCAACTGGTTTGCTCTACATATATTTAATCTCCACAACAATTCTGTGGATAAATCCAAGCCAAATCCAAGGCCGTCGAGTAGATTCCAACTCATAGTGACCCTATAAGACAGAGTAGAACTGCCCCATAGGGTTTCCAAGACTGTAAATTTTCTTCTTCTTCTTCTTTTTTTTTAAATGTGTTTTAGACGAAGGTTTACAGAGCAAATTAGTTTCTCATGAGACAATTAATACACATTGTTTTGTGACATCGGTTGCCAACCCCACGACAGGTCAATATTCTCCCCTTCTAGACCCTGGGTTCTTGATTGCCAGCTCTCCTGTCCCGGCCTGCCTTCTCCTCCCTGCCCTTGGGCTGGTGTGCCCATTTAGTCTCATTTTGTTTTATGGGCTTGTCTAATCTTTGACTAAGGGTGAACCTCAGAGTGACTTCAGTACTGAGTGTGTCTGGGGTCATGCTCTTGGGGTTTCTCTAGTCTCTGTCAGATCAGTAAGTGTGGTCTTTTTTGTGAGTTAGAGTTCTGTGCTACATTTTTCTCCAGCTCTGTCCAGGACCTTCTACTGTGATCTCTGTCAGAGCAGTTGGTGGTGGTAGCCGTGCACCATCTAGTTGTGCTGGACTCAGTCTGGTGGAGGCTGGGGTAGTTGTGGTCCATTAGTCCTTTGGACTAATATTTCCCTTGTGCCTTTGGTTTTCTTCATTCTTCCTTGCTCCAGATGGGGTGGGATCAGTGGAGTATCTTAGATGGCTGCTCACAAGCTTGTAAGACCCCAGATGCTACTCACCAAAGTAGGGTGTAGAAAATTTTCTTTATAAACTATGTTATGCCAATTGAGGTAGATGTCCCCCACGGTCCCCAACCCTCAGCCCAGTAATTTGGTCCCTCAGGGAGTTTGGATATGCCTATTAAGCTTCCATGATCTTGCCTTGGTCATGTTGTACTGATTTCCCCAGTATTGTGTACTATCACTCTTCACCAAAGTTACCATGTAGCTATTGTCTAGTTAGTGTTTTTCATCCCCACCCTTTTCCTTGCTCGTAACCATCAAAGATTGTTTCTGTGTGAAAACCTTTTGATAAGTTTTTATAATATTGCTCTCAGACAGTATTCGTCCTTTTGTAATAGACTTATTTGACTCAGAATAATGCCCTCCAGATTCACCCATGTTGTGGGATGTTTCACAAATTCATCATTGTTCTTTTATTGTTGCATAGTATTCCATTGTGTGTATGTACTATAGTTTGTTTTTATACATTCATCTGCTGATGGGAACTTAGGATGTTTTCATCTTTTTGCTGTTGTGAACAATGCTGCAATGAACATGGGTGTGCATATGTCTATTCATGTGACGGCTCTTATTTTTCTAGGATATATTCCTAGGAGTGGTATTGCTGGATCATGTGGTATTTCTATTCTGAGCTTTTTAAGGAAGCATCATATCATTTTCCAAAATGATTGTACCATTTTCCATTCCCACCAGCAGTGCATAAGAGTTCCAATCTCCCCGCAGCCTCTCCAACATTTGTTGTTTTCTGTTTTTTTTTGATTTGTGCCAGAAATATAGGGGTGAGATGGTGTCTTACTGTAGTTTTGATCTGCATTTCTCTAATGGCTAGTGATCGCGAGAATTTCCTCATGTGTCTGTTAGCCCCCTGAATGTCTTCTTTGGTGAAGTGTCTGTTCATATCCTTTGCCCATTTTTTTAATGAGGTTATTTGTCTTTTTGTTTTAGGGTATTTTTTTTTTTTAATCCATTCTGTAACTCTCTGTCTCTTTATGGATACACTTAAGCCATTTATGTTCAGTGTGATTATTGATAGGTGTGAGTTTATTGCTGACATTTTGTAGTGCTTTTTTTGTGGTGTTGACATTTTCTTTGTTCCTCTTAACTCTTCTGTGCTGAATTCCTTTTGTTTGTGGATTTTTTTTTCATTTCTTTCATTTTTGTAGATTTCATATTTAATGAGACTTTGTTTTTCTTCTTTATTTTGATGAGTAGGTTTGTCAGGTTTCTTTGTGGTTACCTTGAAATTTACCCCCATCTTCCTAAGTTTAAAGCAGCCTTTTACTACTTGATACTGCTCTGACTTCCACTCCATTTGAAAGTGTATACCTATACTGTTTATTCCCTCTTTTATTGTTCTGACATTGTCATTTACAGATTGACCTCTCTGGTTCCCTGTTGCAAATCTTTTAGTTTTATTTTTTCCATGAGAGTTCACTGCATAGGTTGACATCTGGCTGGTGCTGTTCTGTGTCCTATATTCAGGTTGTTGTCTGATGTTGTTGGTTCTCTAACCAAAGGACTCCCTTTAATAATTCTTGTAAGTTTGGTTTGGTTTTTACACAGTCCCTTAATTTCTGCTTATCTGGAAATGTCCTAGTTTTGTCATCATATTTGAGCAAGAGTGCTGCAGGGCACACTATTCTTGGTTGGTGATTTTTTTCTTTCATGCTTTTATCTATGTCATCCCATTTCCTTCTTGCCTACATGGTTTCTGCCGAGTAATCAGAGTTTCATCTTATTGTTTCCCTTTTGTATGTGACTTTTCATTCTTTCAAGCTGCTATCAGGAGTCTTTCTTTGGTTTTAGCGAGTGTGATTATGATATATCTTTATGATTTTCTTTTGTGGTCTATCCTATATGGGATTCATTGGGCTTCTTAGATGGTCAGCTTTTCATCTTTCATGATATTAGGGAAATTTTCTGTCAGCAAATCTTCAGTGATCTTCTCTGTGTTTTCTGCTTTCTCCCCTTGTTCTGGAGTTCTGATCACATGCAAATCTTTGTGTTTGATTGTATCCCACGTCATTCTCAGGGTTTCTTCATTTTTCATCGTCTTTTCTCTGACTTTTCCTCAAACAAAGTGGTCTCTGAGGATTTGTCTTCGATTTGCTGATCCTGTCTTCCATTGTTTCAAATTTCCTGTAAAACTTTCTATTACACTGTGCATTTCTGAAATCTTACTATCTTTTGTATTTCTTATTGCTGTTTTTATATGATTTTTAGTTGTTTATTTCTTTTGACATTTTATTACTGTATTACTTTCCTGTATTCTTCTATTGCTTTGTCTGTTTTTCCTGATTTTGTCTGTATTTTCCATGATTTTGTCTATTTTTTTCCTTATTTTTGACTGCATTTTCCTTCATCTCTTGGAGAGCCCTGAATATTAGAGTTTTGAATTCCCTGTCAGGTAGTTCCAGTGTCTTTTCTTCTGTCAGAAGGTTGTCTTGTGTTTTATTTTGGTCATCCTGTCCTATTTTTTTATATGTTTTGATATTGCCTGCTGTCTACAGGACATTCAGGGATTTTTTTTTTTTTTGATTGATTGTAGATTTGTTTGTTTCATCCTCCTTTTTTATTTTATTTAGTTATGTCTCATCAGGTGGGCTGGGCATGTTTTGTTGCTTGCTTGTCTGTGGGCACAGTACTTCTCATCACCTTGTCCAGGTTGTCAGGGCTAGTCACTCAGCTATGGTGCAGCAGGGCAGATCCAGCTGGAGGGGGTGGGTAATGAGTAGGGATGGGTCTTTTGCGGCTTGAACTGGGGTCGACATGGTGGGGCCAGGTGGCAGTGCAGGGCTGGGCCTGGGGGACCATGTTGCTGCCACTCAGGGGTGTGGCACTTGGCACTCAGTGCAGATAGTCAGGAGGGAAGGGAGAAGATGTGATGTGTGACGTTAAGTGAGTTAGAGAAAGAAGAGAGAGAAACAAACAAAAAAAGAAAGGAAAAAAGTAAATAAGAAGGGGGTGTGGTAGGATTTGACGGGTGGGTATGGGGCAGACTTGATGAGGCTATGTGCCTGTGGAGCCTATCTGTCGGGGCAGTGCGGACCTGGGGAGGCCATGTGCTGGTGGCTCTCTAGCCTAGCAGTGTGGCACAGCCCGTCAAGAAGTAGAGGGTATGGTACATCTGGCTAGCTGGGTGGGAAAAAGGAAAGGAAGGAAGGGAGAGAGAGAGGAGACACAAGAAAAGTCAAAAAACAAAAATAACAAAAAAATCAAAACAAACAAAAAACAAAAAGACTCAACAAAACAAAACAAAACAACCCCCCCAAAACCAAAACCAAAACCAAAACCAAATAAAAAACAAACAAACAAAATGGTGTTGACGGAGCTTGCCAGTGTGGGTGGGTAAACCCAGGTGGCAGTGAGCTGGTGTCTCTCCAGTTGAGTGACCTTGACCCATTGGAAAGTGGTGGAGGCCATGTAGAGGGAAGAAAGGTGGGGGGTGGAAAAGCATGTATCCCTCGTTACCGAGTGCTCTTTCTCCTGTTGGGAGCTCCTTGAAGTTGCCTTCCTGTACTCCCTGTCCATAGTCCTTGATGGCTGAAGTACAAGATGGTGAATCCAGGTGGCAAAGAGCTGTTGTCTCTCTGTCCAAGTGGCCAAGCAACTGTGGCCCATTGGAAAGTGGTGGAGGCCTCATAAAAGGAAGAAGGGTGGGAGGTGGGAAAGCATGTATCCTTGGTTACTTGGTCTTCTGTCTTCTGTTGGGAGCTCCTGGAAGTTCCCTTTCTGTACTTCTTGTCTGCGTTCCTTGGTGGCTATAGTCCAAGATGGCGAATCCGTGCCTCGTTAGCTGCTAGGGGACCTCCACTCCGTAGCTCTCCTTTTCTCCATTCTCCATCAGTTTCTTAACCCATTCAGTGCCTGATTGAGTTCTTTATCCCTTCATTTGACACTTAGGATTCCAGGATTGATATTTGTATCTGTTTTACTTAGTTTTTTGGGTCTTTGCTGCAGTGGGACGGCATGATGTTTCTGTCTATAGCTGGAGCTCAAGACTGTAAATCTTTAGGGAAGTAGACTGCCCCATCTTTCTCCTGCAGAATGGCTGGTGGGTTCACACTGCCAAGCTTTTGGTTAGCAGCCGAGCGTTTTAACCACTTTGCCACTAGGGCTCCCTATACTGTGGATAAGCACTCTTAGTATCATCTCTAGTTTACTGAAGCTTGGGGAGTTTATGTAACTCGCCCAAGGCTATACTGATAATCCATGGTTTGTCAGGTGCCAAAACCCTTGCTTTTTTACTACGCCACACTAAGCTACAGCATGGGAATAAGAATAATAAAAAAAAACTAAACCCATTGTCTTCAAGTCGATTCTGACTCATAGTGACCATATAAGACAGAGTAGAACTGCCCCATAGGGTTTCCAAGGAGTGGCTGGTGGATTTGAACTGCCAGCCTTTTGGTTAGTAGCTGAGCTCTTAACCACTGCACTGCCAGGGCTCCGCAGCACAAAAATAGAAGTCATAAAATATCCAGCTCTACCTTGGTCACGAACTCCATGGTGACCTTGAGCAAATTGTATAAATTTCCAGGCCTCAGTTTCCTCATCTCTAAAGTTTGTTATCTGGACTTTAGTTTCAGTCCTGAGCTACAATTCTGTGCATATTGATAAGAAGAAATAAAAATAAGAATAATAAGCAGATCTTCTGTGACTGGGAAGGGATGGGGATTAGATATTGTTGAAAAGTTTTCTTCTGTAGCTTGAGGTACACATATCCTCAGTAAGCAAACAACTGATCCTTTAAAAATATAAATTAGATCACATCACTCTAACATCTTCCCATTTCATTCCAAGTGAAAAAAAGGCCCTTCCAATGGCCTATAAGACTCCATAAAATCTTCCTGTTGCCCCTTTACTTTTCTGACCTCACCACCTGCTCTTGCCCTGGCTCACTACTCTCCACCATCTTGACCTCCATGCTATTTCTGGAACACACCAGGCACACTTCTGTCTCAGATCATATGACTTGCTGGTTCCCCCTGCCTGGATATCCTCAAGACTGAGCCCCTTACTTCTTTCGGGTTTGATGAAATGACACCTATTATGGATTGAACTGTGTTACCAAAAAATGTGTGTCAAGTTGGCTAGACCAGGATTCACCAGTATTTTGTGATTGTGCACCACTTTGTCATCTGATGTGATTTTCCTGTGTGTTGTAAATCCTATCTCTATGATGTTAACGAGGCAAGACTCAATCTACAAGATTGGGTTGTATCTTAAGTTAATCTCTTTTGAGATATAAAAAAGAGAATCGAGCATAGAGAGAGAGGGATCTCATACCACCAAGAAACAAGAGCCAGGAGAACAGTGAACCTTTGGACCAGGAGTCCCTGTGCTGAGATGATCCTAGACCAGGAGAAGATTGATGACAAGAACCTTCCTCCAGAGCTGACAGAAAGAGAAAGCCTTCCCTGGAGCTGGCACCCTGAATTCAGACTTCTAGCCTACTAGACAGTGAGAGAATAAACTTATGTTTGTTAAAGTCATTCATTTGTGGTATTTCTGTTACAACAGGACTAAATAACTAAGACAGAGTTTGGTACGGAGAGAATGGGGTGCTGCTCTGACAGATAACTGAAATGTGGAAATGTTTTTGAAACTGTGAATGGATAGAGGCTGGAAGAGTTTTAAAGTGCTTAATAGCAGAAGCCTAGATTGCCTTGAAGAAACTATTGGTGGAATTATGGATTTCAGAGACAATGCTGGTGAGGATTCAGAGGGAAATGAGGAGAGCTATTACACTGGAGACAGCACAGACAGCAAAAAGCAGCAACAGAACTAGGAGACCAGCAAGAGATGGTGCTGGAGCCAACCCATGGAGCAAGAGAACTTTGTTCCCTTACGCAGGAAGCTTCCTGGTGGAGTGGGGTGCCTATGTGTTGTAAATCCTACCTCTGTGATGTTAATGAGGCAGGATTAGAGGCAGTTATGTTAATAAGGGAGGATTCAGTCTACAAGATTAGGTTTTATCTTGAGTCAATCTCTTTTGAGATATAAAAGAGAGAATTGAGCAGAGAGACAGAGGGACTTCATACCACCAAGAAATAAGAGCCAGGAGAACAGAGGGTCCTTTAGACCTGAGGTCCCTGCACTGAGATGATCCTAGACCAGGGGAAGATTGATGATAAGGACCTTCCTCCAAAGTCAACAGAGACAGAAAGCCTTCTCCAGGAGCTAGCATCCTGAATTCAGATTTCTAGCCTATACTGAGAGAGAATAAACTTCTGTTTGCTAAAGCCATCCACTTGTGGTATTTCTGTTACAGCGGCACTAGATAACTAAGACAACATCTTCGCCATGAGGCCTTCCCTGACCACCTATTTAAAACTACAAACACCTCTTTCTCCAGCAGTCTCTGTATCATTCCTGGTTTCATTGTCTCCATATCATTTCTCACCATCTACTACACTGCACCTTTTAGTTATTTATCAATTGATTGTCTCCCCTCCTGTGGGATGGGGAGAAAGATTTTTGTCTATTTTGTCACTGCTGAATCCCCTGTGCCTTGAATAGTGTCTAAGATATATTTGAATAAGTGAATAATCAGTGTTCAAAAAATATAGAATAAAGCTATAGCATCATATATATGGCTTATAGAAATAATCTAAAATTTCACATTCACTAGTTAACTTTGCAATGTAATATGACACTTTCCTTAATTATTATCAATCTATAATTTAATTTCAAATTGTGGGTGTCATAGATTGAATTACGTCCCCCCAAAAATGTGTGCATCAGTTTGGCTGGGCCATGATTCCCGGTATTGTGTGATTTTCCTATATGTTATAAATCCTGCCTCTATGATGTTAATGAGGGAGGATGGGAGGCAGTTGTCTTAGTGGGGCAGGACTCAATCTACAAGATTGGATTGTGTCCTGAGGCAATCTCTTGAGATATAAAAGAGAGACGTGAGCAGAGAGAAGAGGGGGACCTCATACCATCAAGAAAGCAGTGCCGGGAGCAGAGCGCATCCTTTGGACCCAGGTCCCTGTGCCGAGAAGCTCCTAGTCCGGGGGAACACTGATGAGAAGGCCGAGAGACAGAAAGCCTTCCCCTGGAGCTGACGCCCTGAATTTGGACTTTTAGCTTACTTTGACCTTGAGGAAATAAATTTCTTTTTGTTAAAACCATCCACTTGTGGTATTTCTGTTATAGCAGCACTAGATGACTAAGACAGTGGGTGAAGGATGAAAAGCCTTTTTAGAAGCATGCCGAATTAAAAATTATCTACAGATTGCTGTTTTTGTATCAACAATGCTCAAAACTAATTATGATTTATGTGTAAGGAAATGTTTAAAATTCTGAGTTTACTATTCAGTCGAAACTCTATATCATGGCTATCAAAATCATTAAAACATCTTCAAACTAACATATTGTACATTGATTTCACATTTTTTAAAAAAGCAAGTCATCAAAAAGAATTTTAGTTACATTGCATTAGAATGATCTTGATTTGTTGCCAACACCACTATTGGAAAACTACTTTGTTATGATTTCTAGTAGAACTTCTATTTTAACTAATGCTCCCCAACCTTAATATGCATATGTCACACCCCAAAAAACTGTTGCCTTCTAGTCTATTCTGACTCATAGCAATCCTATAGGACAGGGTAGAACTGCCCCGTAAGGTCTCCAAGGAGCTACTAGTGGATCTGAACTGCCAAACCTTTGGTTAGCAGCCAAGTTCTTAACCGCTGCACCACCAGGGCTCACCAGGTTTGTTAAAATGCAGATTCTGATTCACTAGGCCTGAGACAGGGCCTGAAACTGTCTATACCTAACAGGTGTCCTGGTAATACTGTTGCTGGTCTGTAGACCATCTGAAGTGGAGCCAAATTCCCAGTACATCTGCCTTTACCTAATATTGACATCATTACCAAAAACCAAATCAAACTCATTGCTGACCAGTGAACTCTGAACCATGACGACCCCATAGGTTACAGAGTACAACTACTTCGTAGGGTTATCTTGGCTGTAATCTTTATGGAAAAAGATCACCAGAACTTTCTTTCACAGTGCTGCTGGGTGGGTTTGAACCACCAACTTTTAGATTAGTAGGCAACTGCAAATTGTTTGCACCACCCAGGGACCCCCATTACCCATTTGCCATCTCCTAATATTACCAGTTTTGCTGAAGATCATTCATCCACAGGGAACTGCCAGAAATTCAAGCCAGATTCAGAAGAAGATGTGGAATGAGGGATATCACAGCTGATGTCAGATGGATCTTGGCTGAAAGCACAGAATACCATAAAGATGTTTACCTGTGTTCTATTAACTGTGAAAAGGCATTTGAATGTGTGGATCATGACAAATTATGGATAACATTTCAAAGAATAGGGACTCCAGAACACTTAATTGTGCTCATGAGGAAGCTGTACATAGATCAAGGGGCAGACATTCAAACAGAACAAGGGGATACTGCATGTTTTAAAATCAGAAAGGTGTGCGTCAGAGTTGTATCCTTTCACTGTACTTATTCTATATGTATGCTGAGTAAATAATCCAAAAAGATGGACTACATGAAGAAGAATGCGACGTCAGGATTGGAGGAAGACTCATAAACAACCTGCGATATGCAGATGACACAACTTTGCTTGCTGAAAGCAAAGAAGACTTGAAGACTTACTGATAAAGATCAAAGACTACAGCCTTCAGTATGGATTACACCTCAACATAAAGAAAACAAAAATCTTCACAACTGGACTAATAAGCAACAACATGATAAATGGACAAAAGATGGACATTGTAAAGGATGTCATTTTACTTGAAACCACAACCAATGTCCATGGAAGCGGCAGTCAGGAAATCTAATGACATACCAATTGGGCAAATCTGCTGCAAACGACCTCTTTAAAGTGTTGAAAAGTAAAGATGTCACTTTGAGGACTAAAGTGCACATGATCCAAGCCATGATATTTTCAATTGCCTCATATGCATGCTAAAGCTGGATTATGAATAAGGAAGACCAAAGAAGAGTTGATGCCTTTGAATTATGGTGTTGGTGAAGAGTATTTAATATAGCATGGATTGCCAGAAGAACGAATAAGTCTGTCTTGGAGGAAGTACAGCCAGAGTGCCCCTTGGAAGCAAGGATGGAGAGACTTCATCTCACATACTTTGGACATGTTTTCAGGAGGGATAAGTCCATGGAGAAGGACATCATGCTTGGTAACGTAGAGGGTCAGCAAAAAAGAGGAAGACCCTTAATGAGATGGATTGACACAGTGGGTGCAACAGTGGGCTCAAACATAGCAATGATTGTGAGGATGGCTTAGGACTGAGAAGTGTTTTGTTCTGTTGTACATAGGGTCGTTATGAGTCAGAACGACTCTAAGGCACCTAACAACAACAAAAACAACATTGCCAACTTGAGATAGGGTAGAGATTCTCTCCAAAATTAGTTCTACTGATATATAAACCAGTTGGTGTCATTTAGTGCTGGATAGAATAGACCATGCTGGTACAGACAGCATGCGTACTGGAGAAACAAGTAGGGGAGGACTGATTCACGGTTTTCCACTTAGAACATGTTAGGTGTATCTGACCTTTAAAGAGATGTGGTGATGCATCCAGATGTTTCTGCATGAGCAGAACTTGTTTTATTGTTATACCCAAGCCTTGAAGAGGGCCTTAATATTTTTAGCTGTAATTCCATTATTTTCTCATAATGCAGCAGAGAGGGAAAGGTGACCCAACACTTCAGTCCCTAAAATATGTAGTAAAATTGAATAAGGGATTGGGAATAAGGAATCACAACTTTATTTTTTAACACAAACAGCTTGAGAATTGCACAGAAAAGACAGAATCGTACATCTTTTTGCCATTGCTCTCATTCAGCATGGCTCATAAAACTTTAGGGAAGGAGGTATATTCAAGTGGCTTCCTACCCATAGGGCTCAGTTTTGCAGGTGGAGTGTAGCTAAAGGGTGGAGTTAGCTATTCTGTGGCAGTAATTCTGTTGAATAAACAGTTCCAACACTGATCCCCTCCCTGGAAGAAATTTCTTTCTTTCTTTTTTTTTTAAATGGGTGTAACAAAACCTATTTGGTAGTGGTTATTGGCAGCACCAAGAAACATATTTTCAACTTGACTCTGAATTGTCAGAAAAATATGGGAGGGTAGCCGGGTAAGACTTGTCTTTCTGTTTTTAGGAAACATTGTTGCTAGTAAGCTGGAGAGGAAAATTAATTCAAATATATATTAATACTACTCTAAAATCCATGAATGAAGTGTTTCCTTTTTTTTTTCAGCAGGGAACCAAACCAGTTGCTGTTGAGTCGATTCCTACTCATGGCAACCCTGTTTGTGTCAGAGTGGAACTGTGCGCCATAAGATTTTCAATGGCTTACTTTTCGGAGGTAGATATGCCAGGCCTTTCTTCCAAGGTGCCTTTAGGTGGATTCAAACCTCAAGTTTTTGGTTAGTGACTGAGCACGTTATCCATTTGTATCATTCAGGAATTCCTCAGTGGGTAACACATTAATCAGATTACTTTGTGTCTTGTCTTCCGTCTGGCTTCAGTTACAAGCTTTTGAGCCAATCAAAAGAATGTACGAGACCAACCTGTTAGAGTAAAGAGAGAGGTAAAATAAAATTTCCTTACATACTTCTAAGTTGGATGGCACCAAAGTCTTCCTGAATAGCTCTCTTAACTGAATAGCGTGGTTTGAGATTCCTTCCTTCTCCATGTCCAGGGAAGACAGAGTAACGATCTCCATTTTCTAGTGTAACCAGGATGACATTCAACAAGTTGGGAGCTTCCTCTGAGAGTAGAATAACCTCACCCTTTCTCTTCTCCCCAATTATGAAACCAGTTCCTTCATTTAGAAGCTACCTAAGAAGTAAGCTACATTCATCCCTTTAAACAACAACAGGAAGCGGAGGAAATTAATTCTTCCTTATTTTCACATACAAAACACACTGCATTATGAATATGAAATTATATTTTCCCCCCAGTAGGTATAATTATGGACCAATGTTAAACATTGCACAGTTTGGTATATTTCTTCAAGAAGTCTTTACTTTATTTTAGAGTCCTAACAATGAAGCTAACATTGCCTTTGGTCTTGCTCATTTCCTCCTGAGTATATAGAGTTTCTATTTGCTATAATTTCTTGAAAGTAAAAAGCCAGGATTGGCGAATGTTGTATGATTTTGATACACTAAACAATGTTACTACTTTCCTACAGCATTTTTATTGTGATTTTGGTCACATAATAATCATAGTTACTATTTGTGTAGCACTTAGGATGTATCGAGAGCCCTGGTGGTGCAGTGGTTAAGAGCTGGGCTGCTAACCAAAGGTCGGCACTTCAAATCCACCAACTGCTTCTTGGAAACCCTATGGAGCAGTTCTATTCTGTCTATAGGGTCACTATGAGTTGGATTGACTTGGCAAAGGATTTGGTTTTGGTTATGAGGAAGTACCAGTCATTGAAGGATTTTCCGTTTATTAACTCATTTAAACTTCAAAATCTCTCTACAAGGTAGATACTATTTCCCCACTTTCCAGATGAGGCAGCTGAGGCCCAGATAATGTGTGTAACTTGTCCAAGGTCAGGTAGCTAGTAAGTGGTAGAGCTGAGATTTGGACCAAGCAACCTGGCACCATAGTCCATGCTCTTACCCTTGGGACTGTAACATTTTCTCACTGTATAAGACAGATATATGTACTACAATTTCCATTTTCTATTAAATTAGTTTTTTTCCCATGAGTCTTATTTGGGTGCATGATCTCTACTAGTGATAATTAAGTGATTTTTCAGACACACTGACTGCCTATTTCTTTGATAAAATTAGACTCTGATGTTTATGTTGTCTCAGATTTTTTTCCTAATTCTTAATATTTTTTATAAGTCTTAGTGAAAATGATTGTTTCTCACTTGATAATAAATTTCATGACCATGTAAATGAAAAACACAGTACTTTTAAAGAGAACCATGGCAAATGTATTCAGACGTTTTAGCATTTGAAAATAGTCAAATACAAAAATAGGTAAGATGTGAACTGAAGGCAACAAGTTTACATGTCTTAGGAAGTAATTCATGTATCAAAATGCTATTTCCCTTTTCACGCAAGCCTTGTCCATCATAAGAACATGTTTGCTTAATGACTAACCAGATATAGCGCCAGTTCTGGTTTATGAGCATGGCCCTGTCTGTTGCTATGTAGATGACGAATTGTAATAAGTGTGTTCAAGGACGTTAGATTACATCTGTAACAAGATTCAGAGAATATCTATCACACTGCGTGAAAGAAAGTTACCAACATTTTTGGTTAAGGAAAAGCCATCTTTTGTAAATGTCCAGGACTTGAATATGGAGGTCTCACTCCATCTTTCTGTCTTCAGTCCTTAACTATTTGAAAATTATACCATCAATCTCTTGCCATTAAACTAACTTTCAAATCTACTATAATGTACTTTAGGATATAAAGCCATATGTGTCCATAAGAATGCCATGAGATGACAGCATTGTTGGATTTTACCTCTCAGCTGTGACTTTCTTTCCATTCATTTTCAACAAGGCAATGTATTGAATGGATGTATTTACTATTGTAAAACAGTAGTTGTTGAATTCTGATATGTATGTGTTGGGGTGGGAGGGAAGGGTTACATCTGAGGACAAACTTGTGTTCCAAGGTGGAAATTTGACATTCCAAGTTTCAGCCAGTATGATTTTTTATGACTTAGTTATAAGCTCACAAAACATGGCCTTATAATGTAAATGCTGACATAACCTTTATATATACCTAGCTATAAATCAAGGTGCTATACAACACTGCATTTGAAAAGTCAAGCAAGGGAGAATATTGAGTTAATGTTTGTTAGGAGAAAGAGAAAAGCCAACTAGTTAAACACTTCCAGTTTCAGTTTTGAATTAAATATAGACCCTTTTGTGTATCTTCAGTGTCAAAATAAAATATAAAATGGCCATCATATATAAGTGAAATTAATGTCAAAAATACTCTTTAAGTTAAAAAAAAAAAAGACACTTCACATAGGGGCTTACTATTTTCAAGGCAAATTCAAATCCATGAATGCCATTGAGACTTACTTCCCTAAGGAACCAAATTGTAGTCTAGCATGGTTTGCTGGAGACTGAAAATATACTCAGTTTCTCTCTCACAACTGGGGAATGCTAAAGAGCATGGGAAGTCAAACAGAATATTATGCCTGCAGAATGCGCATTGAATGCTTGATGTCATGTGTCATCTGACCCTGGGTTTTCCATCAGGTCATTTCAGGATAAGGTACTACTGAAAAACCATACCCACTCTTAGTGGGTGAATTGCTGACAAGTTTCAGGGGTTTGGCTGGCTTTCCAAAGTTTGTTTGAGTTAATCTTTATTCTCATTGGTCTGCAAAGTTCAGTGAAAACTGGCTTTTCAGTGAGCACTTTCATTACTTCCTGACTGCACTGGTATCAGAAACACCACAAGAAAAGTGCTTGAGAGACAGATTTTTATAGGAATAATTTTCTTCAGGTAAGGAAGAGCTTTCTGTTAAAAGGTACAAAGAATATCTGTTTATTGTTTGTTTGCAATACATAGTAGCCAAACACTTAAACCACTTGGCCACCAGGGCCCCATGGCAACTGCAGGAGGTGGTATTTACTTAAGCCAATCTAGTTGGTGTGCTGATGACTTGTTCCTTGGGATTCTTTGGAATTTACCCTTTCTGCAGTAAGCTCCAAAGAAATCTCATTGATTGATTAAGTAGGCAGAAGATACCAAGAGATAAAATCTATTCTGGAACAGCACTGTGAATCTGTAGAAATTTTAGTTTTATTTTTAAACTCAATAGATGGTCATTGAACTGAGAAAGTGTTGGACTAAATAGAAAACATAGTGTTTTACTGAGTCTTAGGAACTTCGGGTTGAACCAGACATTAAAAATTTTACAATGATTCTCAAATTTTCATATATTCTATCTCACCATTCACTATGGAAAACCTGGCCTCTTTACTAAGGATAATGTTTCTATGTTTATAAAGCTCTGTGTATGCTGCAGTAATGGTTATGGAAAGCTTGTGTTTCATTTAGACCACTCTGTGTAAGTGTGCCACTGGTTGAGAACTGTGTCTGTGAGATTTGCGTTGAGTTTTGACTGAACATGCAAAGAATTGTAGCCAACTGGAAAAGGCAGAGCCAACATTGTTAAAGGCTGGCAAATAGCAGCACTCCTATAGTTGGACTTTGTTAAAAGATAGATTTGATAACATAGTTTAATCTTGGATGCCTAGATGAGGCCTCCAGCTTCCTCTCCTGGAAGTCTCGAACCTCTCATCCTTGCATTGCTTAAAAGACCAATCTGCAGTACCTACCAAAACCAGAGGGGAAGGAGAAAGATAGCAAGGAAGAGGATACTTTGATGCACTAACTCACAGCCAGCCCAACATTTTCAGGCCTGATAGCCATATGTGTCCATAAGAAAATAAAGGGAATAAGGCCCTGACCTCTGATGTATGAAGCAGAAATTTTAAAAGAAAGCGGGGAAAGGCCTATTTTCAGTGGGTACAGGAAATGAAAGGAGGGAATAGGAAGTGCTCATGTGTGTCTTGATATAAAGTTATACTTCTCCCCTCTAGTTGTTGTCCAGTCAGCTCTGACTCATGGCGACCCCATGTGTGTCAGAGTAGAACTGTGTTCCATAGGGTTTTCAATGGCTGATTTTTTGGAGGTAGATCTCAAGGCCTTTCTTCCCAGGTGGTTCTGGATAGACTTGAACCTCCAGCCTTTTGGAAAGCAGCCCAGTGTGTTAACAGTTTGCACCACCCAAGGACTCCATAGTAACACCACCCTCTATTAAAATGTGACACCAAAGATGACAGCTTTTGAGCAATCAAATTAGAATTTACTCCTCCCACCTTGGGAGAGGGTAAACCTTGAACAGATATGCTCTTCTTCCCCAATGCCACGCTTCCCTTCTGACATTGGAATCCTTTGCATAGCTTTCACAACAAGTGACTGTCCAAAACTTGCTAGAGCACCTTCAGAAGCTGGACAGTAAGTACGCCTAGCAGCGCATTATGATTCAGAACACTGGAAGAAAGTTCTTGTATGGAACCAAAATCTACCCCATGGTTTCCACAATGAACTTTAGTGTTTGCTTGAAGACTTGACTTCCAGATATTAGAGACAATTATCTCTCTCCCCACCACTCCCCCTTAAAAAAACAAACCCATTGCCATCGAGTTGACTCCGACTCATAGCCACCCTATAGGACAGAGTAGAACTGCTCCATAGGGTTTCTAAGGAGTGGCTGGTGGATTTTAACTGCTGACTTCTTGGTTAGCAGCCAAGCTGTTAACCACTGAGCAACCAGGGCTCCCCTCTCCCCCTTATACACTATGAATAAACCCAAAAGCCAAACCTGCTGCCATCTAGTCGATTTCGACTCATGGTGACCTGTGTGTTACAGAGTAGAACTGCCCCTTAGAGTTTTCTTGGCTGTAATCTTTACAGAAACAGATCGCCAGGGCTCTATTCCATGGAGCCAGTGGCTGGGTTCAAACTGCCAACGTTTTGGTTAGCAGCAGATCATAAACTGCTTGCACCACCCAGCCTCCTCACACAATGGAGGAGCCGTTACACATCTATTGATGTAATAGAAATGCACTTATAAAAGAGAAGTCACTGGGAAGTATTTTCTGAAAATGTAAGGGGATACTTACAATGAGCTTTCTCTTAGGAGCAGCTTGCCCCCATCATTATACTAGGGGAAGGGATGTTCAGGTGCGAGATTGTGGCAACGGTAGCATTGATTGGCAGGGCAGCCCGGTAGCACTGTGGAGAATATGCAGTGTCTCTCCTCTCCTCTCACTAAACCTGTCCCTGTCTGCATGCCTCCTTTTGCCTCTGCTCTCAAAAGTGAAATGCTGCACAGTCGTGAGGGCTGGTGCAGAGTTAAGACCCGTAGAGCCAAGAAAATAAAGAGTCAGATGTCCTGGCAGCTTTCAGTGCATCCTAATTCTCACCACCCCCAAAGCAACCATGAAAGTAGGAGGGACCAGATGAAGACATTTAAAAACTGGTTCTGCTCCACAGTGATCCAGAGCAAGCTGGGGCTTGGCTGCTTTGAGTTGGCTTGAGAGGCACCTCTCTGGGGTCAGGATATTAGGGTGTCAGCTCTAGGCCCTTTTGAAGCCCCTCTAACTCACCCTAATCTTGAGGTAGGAAGAATGAAACTTTTTTTGCCTTTTACATATTTAACCCAACATAGAATTTAATGAAACCAAATTCCATGGAAATCTAACAGAAGTATGTATTTAACATAGCCATGGCCAACTTCTGATCTGTAGCGCAGATCTGTAACTCTGGGAAGCGTGTGGGTGTTTGTGTCAGATCAGTGCCATTCATTGGGTCTACAGTGAGATCTGTGTGTGTTAAGAATTCCATTTATCCCATACATTGTGAAGGGAGAAAGAAAGTGTACTTATGTGTGGTCCTAAAAACAAAACAAAACAAAGCCCCCTTCAGTGGGAAGGCCCACACTTTTTAAACAGTGCACTAGCTTCTGAGGCATGGAGTATAGAAACTAGAGAATTTTGGGTGAGGTGGATCTCAGATGACACGTATATTGCTGCAGGGTCACTTATGTAACAACCGTTTCGATGGAGAATTACCTGTTGCGTGCTTCACATGACTATTAAAAAAACATTGATAGAAGAGAACAAGTGTGACAAGAAATGTAGATAAACTTACTCTTTAGCCACCTGCATATGACTTGGCAAAATGTGAGACTTTGTAATCGCCTTATAGGAATCCAAGATCTTTCAAGTTCTTCTGTGACCTTCGGGATTCATTAAGAGTGTCAGAGCCTGTCAAGAAGTAAGTGTTGAGCTGATAAGGTTGAAAGAGCAGTAGATTAACCTTCCTTTATTTCTTTCTCATTACATCACATACATGTCTATGTTCCCAGTCAAATACGTTAAAAATACAAAAAAAAAAAAAAAAATTGAAAGAGGAAACTCTAGATAATGATTGATAAAATGCCAAGCAGCTTCAGACCTTTGCTGGCATTTTCTCTCTTCTGTGCTAATGACTATATGGCACGTAGCAATAAAGAAACATAACTTAAAAAAAAAAAGCAAAAGCCTCAAAACATAACAGAAAAAGAAAATGCACATTATTTCCTTCAGTGCAATCATCTCTGAATACTAGCACTTAACCCAAGAATTCTGAAATTATTTAAAAAATATATATATATTTTGTACTGTTTCTCTTTAGGTGTTTACAGTGCTTACTTTAGAGCTTGCTTTGGACTTACAGTCTGGCACATGCTTCTTGTCTAGCACCCTCATTTTATGGAGAAACTTGATCTAGAAAGATCAAGTGATTTGTCCAAAGTCACAGAAAACTGGGACCACAACCAAGATCTGTTTTCCAGGATAGCATTTTTGCCACAACATCCTTCTGCCTTTTTCCCTTCGTGGGTGGACTTAATTTTTGGAAAAAAAAGTATGAGTTATTCAAGCCGAGCCTAGTGAATAAGATGGATAATTGATTCAGTGCAATGCAATAAGCATTCATTGGGCACCTCGTGTCCGTGAGGCGCCCTGACGTTAGTCATGATACAAGAGATTTTGAGGCATGGGTCATGACCTTAAATTAGCTGTAATCGACCGGTCAAAAAAATGAGGTGTGAGAACAGTATAATGGAGAGTCATTTCCTTGGTTACCTGATTCTGTATTATATCCTTTCAATCAATAGTTTTGGATTTATGAAACCAACAGAGAAAGTACCTACTTTAGTTAAGTACTCATTTGTTGAGCCCTTCATTCAAATTCACCATGACAGGATTGACATGAAGAAAATTGTTAGCTTATGAAAAGAATTATGAGTCTTTACAATGAAAATAAGACCTAACATTTTAGGTAAGGTGCAATTGTTAGGAATTGCTGTTAAAAAAAAAATGTTAGACGTTTTAGGGTATTTATGTACTGCCAAGTTGCTACATGGATACCTTTGGGGAAACTAAATCAACACATCCAATCTGTGGTGACAGACCTTTAATCAACACTGTGCTATTCTAGAGTCTCTCAAATATGGTCAGCTCTTAAGGTTGCTGTTTTTAAAATCCTGAAATAAAGATAATAAGTACTTTGTTAACCTAGCCTTACTTAATATGTCTGTTTCAATTAATTTATATTATGGTGATAGGACCAGCCTAGAAACACAAGCTCATTGTCTACATCTTTTCCTATCATTGACCTAAAGGAGTAGATGAATTTCTATTAGAAGATCTTATTATTTATATAATATTAATAGAGTTTCGAGTTAGTGTTCTAGTAATAATGTTCAATTAGGAGATTAACACTCACTGAACATGTATGTTTGGCACCATTATGCATTGAATTGTGTCCTCCCCAAACAAATGTGGATGTCTTAACCCCTGTGCCTATAAACATAATCCTGTTTGGAAATAGAGGTTTTCTTTTGTTATGTTAACAAAATCACACTTGTGTAGGTGGGTCCTAAACCTAATCCCTTCTGAGTGGTATTTTATAGAAAGAGCAGAATAGACACACACACAGAAGGGGAAGAGACCATATGAAGAACTGTCTACAAGCAATTCTACAAGAATTGCTGACAGACACGAGAAATTAGAAGTGAGGCCCACAGAAGGAATCAACATAGCTGAAATGCTCATTTGGACTTTTAGTCTTCAGAACTCTGAGAAAATAAATTTCTGTTCTTTAAAGCCACCTGCTTGGTGATATTTTTGTTACGGCAGCACTAGTAACTAAGATAGGCACGTTTAATAAATTGTTAATTATTTAATTCATACATGCAATCTTTATAATAACTCCCTGAGGTAAGTGTTAGTAACCCGGTAAGGAAACAAGTTGAGAGAAGCTAAATAAGTTTCCGAAGGCCAGGGAATGAGAAAGGAACCATGCTGAGACTCAAACCCAGATCTGTGGGCTTGCTAAGTCATGTTCTTTTCACTACATTATCTGTACATGCTGCTTTAAATCAAAATGTTTTTGGCCTTTCCTTATTATAATCAATACAATGCACTGCAAAATGCCTGGTCTTGGGGAAGGAGAGAAGTAAGAATAAATGCATCATTCTGCGTCTGTGGAGACCCCTCAAACTCTTCCTTAGGCCAGAAGCTGTCAAGCTGCCTCCTTTTTGCTTTTCCTCTCTGTTGCTTCTAAGCTGTGTGGAGCAGGAAGGACACTTATTTTTAAGTAGGGAGAGGGCCTGATCTTGCTTTACCTTGCTGGGAGGAAGTAAATCCAAAGAGACAGGAATTTGTGTTCCTTCCAAGAGAGATCAAGTCCTCGAGCCCTGCATCCCTAATCCTCACCTTCTGGCCCATTCCATTTTAGCTTTTATTTTCAACCTAGTGTAAACTGTTAGCCCATGGGCCAAAAAAAAAAAAAAGTTCTTTGCTCCCGATATAGTTATAGCAGATGGATTGAGGATAATGGAAATGGAGATAAGATAGCGTAGAGTATGGTAGGGTAGCTGGAAACTTCCTTTAGCTATCCTGGAACAACATGCATTAATTTGATCGGTATCCAACTCATGATACTGTCTTTATTCTACCGTGTGCTAATCTTCTGAGTTAACGAGCCTATATCTATTTTAAGATTAGGTGAAATCATCCAGAGACAAGGTTAAAAGAAATGCAGAGGGATCAGTTTTGACCATTTCTTCTATGCATTTTAGTGTTATTGACTTAACATGCAATTTAAGATGGAATATCTTCAGATAAGAGGGTCACACACGAAACACGTGAAACATGTATTCACTGTGTGCTGATGGACGTAGCTATGGATACAAAAATTTTCAGAATTCCAACAGCAACAACATTGTGCTAAACTTCTAAATGTGTATATTAAATCAAATGTATTAGCCCACACAGATATTCTTCAATCTATATCTTATAAACGGGACTGTATGTGTGTGAGGAGCTCTGGAGGCCCAGTGGTTAAGTGCTCGGCTGCTAATCAAAAGGTCGGCAGTTTGATGCCACCAGCTGCTCTGTGGGAGTAAGATGTGGCAGTCTGTTTCCATAAAGATTACTGCCTTGGAAACCCTATGGGGAAGTTCTACTCTGTGGATATGAGTTGGAATCCACTCGATGGCAATGGGTTAACAGGTATGCTTACGTGGTTCTGTGAAGACAGGTCCATCTTTTCCATGTGTAAGGACTGAGCTTCATTTATTGTCCTAGTCAGAATAAACTGATAAGAATGAGATAAAGAGTTTTAAGGATGTCTTAATGATCTGAGATAATTCTGGAATAAAACTCCTACTTGAAGAAGGGAAAAAAGTGTCTGATAAAACAGAAAGGATTGTGATTGTCACAATTGGTCCAATCGTGATTCATTTTTTGAGGCTAATACAGACAAACAAACTCAGGATTTTGTCAGCCAGAAGGAAGCTACAGCTTTTGGGCAGTCAAGTAATAGTATCTGTCACACTTAATTAGATTTTACCAAACACAAATATTAAAGACACTCCTGAATTTTGCACAGGAAGAAAAAAAGAAGAACAAGAAAGACTATGAATGTAGGTGATAAAGTAGTATGCACATCACTCAGTTCTGGCCAATGACCTACAAAAGAAATTCTTTTGGGGAGCTCGTTTTCCTCCCTGATTAAAAAATAATAGGCCCTTTCTAGGAGCCCTGGTGGAGCCCTGGAGGCACAGTAGTTAAGAGCTTGGCTGCTAACCAAAAGGTCAGCAGTTGAATCTGCCAGCTGCTCCTTGGGAGCCATATGGAGCAGTTCTATTCTGTCCGATAGGGTCGCTATGAGTCAGAATAGACTTGATGGCTATGGGTTTGGTTTTTTGGTTTTAGGAGCTCTGTTTACACAGTGGTTAAGTACCCATTTGCTAACGGAAAGATCAGTGGTTCGAACCTACCAGCCGCTCCATGCTCCACGGGAGAAAGATGTGGCAATCTGCTTCCGTAAAGATTACAGCCCTGAGAACCCTATGGGGCAGTTCTACTCTGTCCTATAGGGTCGCTATGAGTCAGAATCAACTGACAGCGATAGATTTGGTTTGGTTTAGGCCCATTATACCTGCTGCCTTCTTCCTTCCTGTTTGAGACACTGAAGTGAGGATGTGATTCCTTGAAGTGTAGCAACCATCTTGCAATCATGAGGTAAGAAAGCCAAGGAAGAAAAGCCACACTGTGGATGGCAGAGCAGAAGGATGGCTGAAAGTGACACCCAATATGGACCCATCCATTGAAACCCATTGCCATCAACTCGATTGACTCATAGCGACTCTATAGGACAGAGTAGGACTGCCCCATAGGGTTTCTAGGGAACAGCTTGTGGATTCAAACTGCCAGCCTTTTTTGGTTAACAGCCAACCTCTTAACCATTACACCACCAGGGCTCCCACAGCCCTCTAGAATAAAATGTGACTCCATTAGTGAGGTTGGAGATGGAGACATTGAAATACACTTAAATATGTGGTGATAGAGGAAGCCTAAGGGGCTAGTGCTGCATGAAGAAGGGACACCCATCTCAGAATTCCAGAAGCTAGTGTAGGCAGATCAGGAGTTATCGAGGTCAAGATGGGAAGAGAATTCCTACATGGAAAGGAATCCAGGCAGAGAGACCAGCATGTGCAAAGACAGGGTAATGGGAAAGAATGTGGCCTGGTTGCTTGGTGAAAATGCTTAAGCGCTCAGTTACTAACCAAAAGGTCAGCTGTTCGAAACTACCTAGCGGCTCCATGGAAGAAAGACCTAGTGATCTGATTCTGTAAAAATTAAACAGCCAAGAAAACCCTATGGGGCAATTCTACACTGCCACGTGGGGCCTCTATGAAAAATTGACTTGACGGCACCTAACACAGCAACAACAGTTTAGCAAAGATAAAACATAAAATGCCAAGGGGCTGATGATGAGACATGAGGTTAGAAAGGTGGGCAGCATCCTGATTCTAAACCAACATTTAAAATAGACTGAGGGTTTTGCACTTTATGCTGATGCCAAAGGAGTGCCATTGAGGGAATTTAAGGAGAGAGGTGACATGATTAGATTTTTACAAAGATTATTGGCAGCAGACAGTGAAAATAATATATTTGATAAAAACAACTCTAGGAATTGAAAGTGGAGGCTTTTGGAGTATTCCAAACTAAAAATAAAGAAGATTTGACTTAAGGTTATGGCTTGGGAGTAATGTGAAGGGGATGGAATATATATATATATATATATATATATATATATATATATATATATATATATATATATATATATATATATATGTATATATATATATATATATATAAAATTTAATGTGTTATCATCTATTGTGCATTTATAATATATTACATATTACATTACTATATATATATATTCTAGAATCTACAGGACGTGGAAACAATGAGATATGTTGGGATGAAGAAGAGAGTGGAGAATGTAATAGATATCTGTTCTTCTTAAAAAATGCACAAACCTCATTGACTACATCTTACTTAAACCAAACCAAACCTGTTGCCGTCAAGCTGATTCCAACTCATAGCGACCATACAGGACAGAGTAGAACTTCCTCATAGGGTTTCCAAGGAGTGGCTGGTGGATTCGAAACTGCCAGCCTTTTGATTTGTAGCCAAGTTCTTATCCACTGCACCACCAGGGCCCACATCTTACTCAGGGCCTGTGAAATCCTAGGAAAATCTCCCCTGGTAACAATGGGAAGTTTTCAGACATGAAGATTAGGGAATCACGTCTCTGAGTATGAAATACAGGCAGCTAAGACATACACACCAGCCAGAACGGGGCTTCCGAAGGAATAGTAGTTTCCCTGTAAAGCCAGGAGAGCCTCAGAGTGCATGATAGACATCTAACAGGGCTGCTGTCATGGCTCCCTTTGGGTGCTGACTCTGTGTTCTCAAGGGCCACTGATAGGCCTGAATAGCCTAACCACAGGAATACCTTCTGGTAACAGCAAAGCTGGCTACTGCATTTCCTGAGTTGTGGCTCCGTCTTGCCCCATCCACTTCCAAGCTGAAGAAAAAGAGTCAAATTGGCTTTACCAATTTAGTCTGGCAGCTCTTAGTGAGTGAGTGTGGCATGTATCTGTGTGTGTGGTATGTATCTGTGTGTGTGTGTGTATGTATGAGAGAGAATGAGTGGAATAATGAGACAGAGTGCAAGCGAGAGCTGAGATCCTGGCAATAGGTATGTGAAACTACATACCTTGTCACTGCCTCCAACAATTGCGAACAGCTGAAGAATACCACTTGACTAGTTGATCATCCCTGTATCATATGTGGATACTGCCAGAAGCCTGCCTTTGCCTTCTAGTATCTTCTTTTTAGCAACTTGACAGAGTAATGGCCAAGAGCTCACAACACAATCTGGGCCCTCCATGATCTCCACCCACCACTCCATCCTCATTCCTAGCTACGTCTCTGAAACCAAACTACTTATAGTTTCATGAACATATGTGCACTTGGCACATGCTGTCCACATGGGATGTCCCTCATTCCTTGTCTACTTGGCAGACTCCTATTTATCTTTCCAGATCACCACCTCCAGAGAGGAGGCTCTCCCTCTTCCCAGTGCCTCATGTAGATGATCACTGTGCCTCCTTTAGGTTTCTTTTTCCCCTTAAACATTTTCCCTTAACCCACTGGATACTTATTTACGTTTTCACAAGTCTCTCTCTTGCACTAGACTGGACTGTGAGCTCTTGAAAGTAGGGACATGTCTTATTTATGCCTGTGTTCTTTGTGTCTGGCATTGAATGTTGTACATTCAATATATTTTCCTGGCGAAAATGAAAGAATGAATAAAGTTTTGGAGAAAACAGGAGGTTATTTTGAGATTGGCTGATGAATATCTCTGGAGTGAGTTTAGAAATGTAAATATAATAGTTGTTAAAATACTTCTGTTAAAAAAAGTTTCACGTTGCCTCAGCCATCAAGATTAATATCAACAGTGATAAGTCAAGTTGATAGTATGTACCTTGATATAATATGATGAGAAGTCTGTGATCTTCCTCCCAGAAACTCATAAGCTCAGTCAAATTATGAAAAAAAAAAAAATTAGATAAATTCCAATAGAGGAATATTCTACAAAATACCTAACCAGGCTCCTCAAAACAGCCAAGGTCCTCAAAAATGAAGAACGCCTGAGGAAATATCACAGTAGCAGATGGCGAAAGTAACATATTTGAAATTATAATTACATTAATATATTACTGAGAGAAATCTAAGGAGATAAGGCTACTAAATTTAATATGGTGTCCTAAATAAGAACCTGGAACATTGAAAGAATATTATGCAAAAACTAAGGAAATCTGAATCAAGTGGGGATTTAGTTATTAATAATGTATCAATATTGGTTCATTATTTGTAATAAATGTATCATGCTAATGTAAGATGTTGGTAGTAGGGGAAAATGATGTGGGATATATGGAAACTCTCTACTATCTTCATAACTTTTTTCTAAGTCTAAAACTATTATAACAAGGTGGGGGGAATTTTCAAGTATTATCATGAGAACAAAAAGATCAGAGAAGCTTGACTATAGAAGATTCTGAACGTAAAGATTCTGCATAATTAACCCCCGGTTATGTTTCTTCATAGGAACATGAATTTCTAGCATCTCCCTCATAGGTGCTCTGGTTTGCACCCTGATTTGTGCTTTCTCTCTCACAAAACAGAAACTGAATTTTTGTATTTGACAACACAAAAGAGTGTGGAAGGAGAGGACACCATTGACATCTGGGGATGAAAAAAACTAATTAAGAGAGTAGATGAGGGAATACCAAAACCAAAAACCTGTGACTGTCGAGTAGATTCTAACTCATAGTAACCATAAAACCAAAAAACAAAAAAAAAAACACAAAAAACCCAAATCTGTTGCCATAGAGTCAATTCTGACTCATAGGGACCCTGGTGACCTAAATATTTTGTTAAGGTGTTGATTCATCTCTTCTTCAGCTAGAATAGGCAGAGATATCTAGGTTAGGATCTGATTTAATCTGCTTTTTGGAAATTAGAAAAAATATAAATTTGTGTTTGGACAAATATCTTTTGGAGTGACCAGGGATAGGAGACATTTCCTTTGTCCTGGCTGATTCCACCGTAATATAAGCTGATGAAACCAGAAAAAAAAGGTTTCTGTTTTCATTAAGCTTATGTTATTTTCTTGTCTACCATAATAACCCTAATACTTAGGACAATACCTGGAATATAGTAGGCACTCAATAAATATTTGTGAATAAGTATATATCAAACATCTGTGTGACACTCTGTTGGTGACAAGGAATGCCACATATATTGTTTTACTTGTGCTTCTGTTTTGAGGACTCTCAAAGTCATAGAGCTAGTAAGGAGCAGAACCAGAGCTAAACCCAGCTTTGTTTGAGTGCAAATTTCATGCTCTTTCATGCTGGCACTGCGCTTTAATCTCTTTTTCATCCTTAGTGCCCAGGAAGTAATAGGTATTCCACAAATATTTGTTAAAATGAATATCTTCTTAGCATAAATATTTTTGAGCAGTCAGTGGGTAATTTGCTCTAGCCTTTGTCCATCAGCTAGCAGCAATTAATGTTTGTAGCTATGATATCCTTAAGCATTTGTTCATAAAGTATATGCTGGTCTTTCCACTAGGCTTAGGTTAAATGTGATCATGAGCCAAATGAACAATCTGGACATGTGAGTATTTTTTCATCTGAAGCTTTATTCATTTTCTTTTTAAATTACCAACCCAGCTCCTGCTTTATCATATATGGGACTTAGCACATTCCCCAGCTGAGCCTTGGTGTGTGACTTTGCAGGAGTGGTGGGCTAGGGATACCTCCTGGGGATTATACAATAACAAGTTAATTAAGCTTTATACATATAAGGACAATAGATACAGCCAGCATGGAGTCTGTGCTTGTCTTGGTTATCTAGTGCTGTTATAACAAAAATATCCACAAGTGGATGGCTTTAACAAAGAGAAATTTATTCTCTCACAGTCTAGTAGGCTGCAAGTCCAAATTCAGGGCATCAGCTCCAGGGGAAGGCTTTCCCTCCCTGTCAGCTCTGGAGAAAGGTCCTTGTCATCAATCTTCCCTTGGTCTGGGAGCATCTCAGCACAGGAAGCTTAGGTCCAAAGGACGCACTCTGCTCCTGGTGCTGTTTTCTTGGTGGTATGAGGTCCCCAACTCTCTGCTAGCTTCCCTTTCCTTTTATCTCTTGTAAGACAAAAGGTGGTGCAGGCCACACCCCAGATAAACTCCTTTTACATTGGATCAGGGATGTGACCTTAGTAAATGTGTTATAATCCCGTCCTAATCTTCTTTAACATAAAATTAGAATCACGAAATGGAGGACAACCGCACAATACTGAGAATCATGGTCCAGCCAAATTGATACATTTTCTGTGGGACATAATTCAGTTCATGACAATGCTCTTGGTCAGAGAATGAGCCTGGGACCACTCTGAGTAAAAAAATGAGCTAGCAGTTGGCAGCACAGTTATCAGGAGAGACTTTATGAGCACACCACCACAAGCTGTCCTGCTTCAGTCTTCACAGGGCGGAAGTGAGTAGGGGGCATCCCAAGGACTGGGGCTCTGAAAACAATGTATGTTCTTGGCCGTGACTTTGCTGTTTCCACAGAGGGATCAGAAGCAGGATCTGTCAAGGTGCCTCGAGGAGGGAGCATAATACAGTGACATGAGCAAGTATATTATTGAACACACAGAATAAACCATCATGGGATGCATAGAAATAACTGGAAGATAGGTTAAGGGACAGTGTTGAGGTCCTCCGGTCATGAAAAATAATCATTGCTGTCAAGTCGATTCTGACTCATAGAGACCCTGTAGGATGAAGTAGAACTACCCCTTAGGGTTTCCAAGCAGCAGCTGGTAGATTCGAATTGCTGACCTTTTAGTTAGCCGCTGAGCTCTTAACAACCACGCCACTAGGGTTCCTCTGGTCTTGAAGATGGGGGAAAAGAGATGCTGTGATTTGGACGACATTACTATGACTTCTCATACCCTAGACTGGAAGAAGGCCTGGAGGTATTCAGGTTATAGGGATAACCACCAAACTGTGGTTAATACATAAAAATTTGAATATTAAATAATTACCACCAGGAAATGTCTAAGTAGAAAACGACTGAAGCTTCTTTGATACAAGGAGAGACTCATGTTGAGCAATACGTGAGTCAGAGCTTCGGTTTGTTTTGGCTTTGAGTCAGTTCCAACACATGATGATCCCATGTGTGTCAGAGTAGAACTGTGCTCCATGGCTGATTTTGTGGAAGTAGATCACCAGACCTTTCTTCCAAGGCACCTTTGGGTGGGCCCAAACCTCCAACCTAGTGGTCAGCATCCAAGATACCACCCAGAGGCTCCTGGTTTTGACTTACTGGAAGTTAAAGAGATCGGCATAAATGTCATCACTTAATTTTTTTGCTAATTAGTTGGTAACCAGCATTAGCAAGTCAGTGTTGCAATAGTAAATTTCAGTTCCACGGGAACACTGACCATTCCTCTACATACCATCATTTAAAAATAGTGATGCTTCTCATCATTACAAGTATAGCAAATTTTAGATAACTCTGTTACCTAAAATGTATCTCTTCCTTCTATGTGGTCAGGGGACAAAGTTATCTTGGATTTGTTTTCTTCCAAGACCTTTCGAGGCATGGCCTTGATTGGCTGGTGGTGGCTATAGTCTGGGCCAAGGAGATTGAGAGAAGGAGTTTTTAGTGACAGGCACAGAGTCAAAAGGAGATTTATAAAGAAGCACATCCAATACATTTAATAAATTATTTCTCTCTAGTTTTTAACCCTTTCTGGATTAAAAGTATGATAGATAGGCTGAGCTTCAGGGAAAGGAAGTAGTCTTCAAGTTATAGTTTCAAATTCCACAATGAGAATTTTAGACAGTTTGAACCAAATCGATTTCAATATTGCTAAACTAAATCCTGGGGATGTAGTGGTTAAGTGCTACGGCTACTAACCAAAAGGTCAGCAGTTCAAATCCATCAGGTGCTCCTTGAAAACTCTATGGGACAGTTCTACTCTGTCCTATAGGGTCGCTATGAGTGGGAATTGACTCTATGGCAGTGGTTTTTTTACGGGGGGTTAAACTAAAAGTAACAACTTCTAAAATCTCTGATTAAGCACATTATTTTCAGTTTTATAAATTTATAGTTGAAAAACTATTTCCTTTGTGGTTCCCCTTGACATTTCCCCTTCTAGTCTGAAGTGTTTTGAAATAAAGATCTTTTTTCTGCCTCGTCTTTGTACATTTCACACTGCTTTACATTGAGTAGGAACCTGGATCCAAGTCTGCCCCATCTTCATGCCTCACACTGTCTGCAAGTAATGGGAACTCCGTAACTTGCTTTGTAGATGCCAAGATTCTGTTGTAGTTTATGCCTTTCTTTCCAGTGTTTGTGATTCAGGTACCTTGGAAATATATTAACTGAATTTTTTTCTGTAGATATCCTAGCACACAAAGTTTAGAAGCACTGGAGTTTAGTTAATTGATGAGTCATAAGTAACAGCTTTGAAAAATAAAGAAGACATTTTTTGGTCTCTCTGCTTCTAGGATGAAGCCTCTGCTTTTCGAATGGAGCCCTGGTTGTGCAGTGGTTGAGAGCTCAGCGGCTAACCAAAAGCTGGCAGTTTGAATTTACCAGCCACTCCTTGGAAACCCTATGAGGCAGTTCTACTCTCTCCTATAGGGTTGCTAGGAGTCAGAATTGACTTGAAGACAATGGGTTTACTTTTGCGGGGGGGTTTACTTCTAGAATATGGAAAACAGCTTCATAATTTTTTTTTCTTTCTTAAAGGGTATAAAAAGATTAAAATTAGGGAGAAGCAGCAGTAAATAAGGAACATCTCCTTTATTATTTATCTAAGGATAGTTCAGTACCGTCCTAAAAAATCAGCATTAATAGTTTAAAAAAAAAAGTACTTTGACATTGCTTTGTGGTCCTCGGCATGATTATCTCAGCTCTCTTGCACCGTGCATTGCCAAGAATATGTTTTTCCTAATTTTTATTTCACTCTCAAGTTAATCATTATTTCTGGAAGAAATTGAAATTAATATGACTCTTGAGGATCAGGAGAGAGCAGATGAAACCCAGAAAGTGTAATGTGCTTCAAATGACTGGGAAACCAGTACCAAACCAATCGTGTTTTGGCATCCCAAATTAAACCTTATTGTTCCTATTTGTAATAGTATTTTCTCTCCTAGACTGCCTCTGTGCTTTGAATAAATGAGGGTGCTCACAGCTGAACCTATTGCCATGGTTACAGGCAATCTGTGTGTTACATCTCCTGGAAGCAAAAAAAAGAGGGTAGATTAAGGTAAACATTACCCTTCTTTTTCAGAGAACAATTCTCTCACCACTACACCTGTGACTAATACTCCCATTGAAAACTCATGAGGAACACATGAAGGTACAAGCTCGAGTCCACCCTCCTCCTTCGCTCACAAATGCATACCCTTGATGCCCAATTCTGTTTTGCTCCCCAGAGGGCCAGTTAACTTGGTTTCTGGAATTTGGGGGCTGGGAGCAGGTTTAAAGTTGCAAGCACAAAGATATCTGTGAGGCCTATAAAGTTGTATTTGTTATTATAAAGCATTTGATAAGCACTGGTGTTGTCATTGGCACAGACAATTGGGCCCTAATACTTTTGATGTTGCAATAACGAGCACCAGCAGTGTTGGTACTAACAGCATGCCATGCCCTTCCTTGGCCATGCCTCTCTCCCCAGGGCTTGATGGGGAGTTAGGCTTTTAAGCTCTGTGGGTGAAAGGTGGGTTTACATGCAATCTTTCTTAGCTTGGAAGTATTGACTGTACTGAGTGTACTGAGGGCCTACTGTGTGCTGGTGCTGCACTAGGTTTGGGAAGTACAGTCTCTTCTGTCTTGGGGAACTAAGAGTCAGAGAATTGGTATCTTTTCAAGGTTAGATGAGTGAGCTATGAAATAAGACTTTTATTTAGGTTTTCCAGAGAGCTTGATTGTGGCCGAGAAACAGCTTTTTCTCTTTGTTAAGAGAAAGGCTGGAGCCCTGGTGGTTCAGTGGTTAAGAACTATGGCTAGCTATGGCTGCTAACCAAAAGGTTGGCGGTTCGAATCCACCAGCCTCTCCTTGGAAGCTCTATGGGGGCAGTCCTACTCTGTCCTATAGGGACTCTGTGAGTCGGAATACACTCGACAGCAATGGAAGAGAAGGGGTGCAGGTATTGAGAGACCTTGACCTTGATAGACTCTGGATACTTCTGTGATACTGGAGGCTGGAGTTAGAATTCTATTTCTTACTCTGTACATTTTTCTATATATTTGAGTCCATAGTTCACATTTCCTTTTGTCTCCTTTTCATTAGTCAGGTTTTTTTTTTTTTTTCTCTCACTTTCTCCTTATGTTCTCTTTTTGCCCTCTGGAGGCAGGGCAAAAACATCTATATTTGCAGATGATTTTTAATCTTTCTCTCTCTCTCTATTATTTTGATAATTCCCTTGGCAACTGCAGTTCTATTAAAATTGGAATTCAAATAGGGAAGTTAATGTTGTAACTTATTACCAATGAGTTCATACTTTTTTTTGCATAAGGAAGATACTAGTGGCATGAACTAAGCTGACTGGTTTGCTCTCTGGAAGGAAGAGGTTTTATTTCTTGGTTACAGATCCAACTTTTGGGCAAGGGTTGCTATTTCATACAAAGCACATTTTAATCTTGATTCTGTTGTTGTACAGAAAGAGATCCAAGAAGAGCTCAATGTTTTAGACAAACTGGTCAGTACCAGATCATGACTGAGATGTAGTCATTCTCCCACTGTTGGTTTGGAGTGGTCTGGGCAGTCTTTTAGCAAAATGTCAATCTTCAGACATGAATATGTGCAGAAAAGCTTGTTGAACTGTCAGTGAAGGAAGAGAAACCATCTAGAACTTGACACACATCCCAACAAGTTAGTTTTCATTTCAGAAGTCCGGGTTTTAAAGGGATATCTAAGAGATTAATACTGATGCAAGAATTTTTAGCAAGTTCAACGTTCATGCCTGTTGCTTGCTTTTGCCAAAGTGAAATAAGTTTTAATTTTGTCCAAAAGAACCAATTATTCAGTAGTTAGGCTGTTAAGAGAGGGTTGCCTCTGTAATTTCAGAAAGCTCCTTTAGCCTCTTTAGTTGGTCCTGATATTATTTAGGTTATTTTACTTTATGGAAGGATGTGAAAAGGGAAAGGGTTGTGTAAAATTGAGACTGCCTTTTTGTCCTTTAGGCCACAGAGCTCTGCGTTTGTTTGTAAGCAGTATACCTGCTAAGAACTGTATAGGAGCCAGAGCACGAAGGAGGTACACCCATTCGTGGAATGGAGAAAAACTGTGAATTGGGAGACTTTTGGCTGAATTATGAGAAATCTATTTTTGCAGAAAGCTTCAGATCACAATTTTTAGGCCCAACACGCTTCACTGTGTCAATCTTCTTGCTGATTGAGGATAATTGCCATGAAAGGTGTTCATCAGTTTTGGAAAAGTGAATGCTTGGAAACTTAGTAGGTTTCTAAGGGTTTCAGGCAGTTACGTTGAAGAGTAGGTATGATAACCTGGTAGGCATAGGTTCCACCGTGAGGAGACGTTAAATATAAAATGTATAGTAATGTAGCATTTAACAGGTACCAAATACCAGCCCAAGAGTCATCTATATTTTGAGCCCTGAGTTATGTATTATGAATTCCCAAGGTGGGCTCTTAAATTGTGTCCTAGCTATATTTTAAAATTAAAACAGAAATAATGCATCTTTTCTTCATCACTTACTTCACTGCTTAAGCCAAGAGGACTTATATGCCTTCCTGAAAATCTAATTCTTTCCAACACTCTGACAAACAAATTGAAGGAGATTACGGGCTTGGTGTGCATGCTGGTCGACCAGCTGCATCCTCTACAGGTTCTTTTAAATATTTAGTTTTTCTCCAGAGATTTTATTTCTGACTCTCAATTTGTAATGTGGACATTGGCTAGGTATCACAAAATTCGGAGTAGGTAGCTGAAATATTCCAAAACAAGCCAATATGAAAAGAAGTCTGAGCTGTTCTGTTTGTTGGTTGGAATGGGGATTGTTTTATATTTTCCACCAAACACTTCCTTACCCTCACTCCCTGCTTTCTACATTGCCAGGGTAACAGTGAAGAATGACTTGCTCTCCTAACTTTAAATTTTTGTCTTAAAACTTAATAATACATTGATGCTAACTAGAATTTTGTATCCTGGCTCTATGTACTTCTTTACTTTGCATTTTGGCTTTACTTGCCTCTGTGATCACTTATAAAACCAAACCCCAATTAGTTATTAATGGTACCATTTTGACAAAAGAACAGAGCCTTACTTTTCATGTAGTTATTCTTAAGGGAGTAAAATACAGATTTAAGTCTTCAAGTAACTGCATTCATTGAAGAAGCATGGTGCTGTTAAAATGATACTCACAGGCAAGTAGATAGAAATAAATTACAGAATTGAAACTGTCATTAGATGTCTGACAAGGTAGTTAACTTTCCTAAGCTTCGCTTTCCTCATACTGACAAATGAGAATGTTGTGCTAGATGTTTCCCATTTTTTTTAACCCTACTATTTTATGGTTTGGAAATTTATGCCCCACAAATGTTGGTTATAGTAATTAAAATCCCCTACGTCTGACCAAAGTACTATCTTTATATTAACCAAGATGTTAGAAACCTACCTTTATGAAAGAAATATTTTAATTCAGTTAAACTAAAGGTATCAAACATTCCACATTTAATATTTCACATTGAAAAAGCCGTTCCGTCCTAACTAAAAGGAAGACATTTCCTGAAGTGTTTTGGCAGTAGTATTTGGAATTTGTGGCCATCTGGAACAAATCCTCTTCCACCTTTTCCTTGATCTTCTTCTCTCCCCGGGAATACCAAAGCCAGCATGCTTTTTAACTTCATTTTTCTGGATTGTAAATATATACATAATGGAGTTAGGGTATATACTCTTAAATCCCCATGACCACAAGACACTTGAAGGAGTGTATGTAAGGAAAAATTTCTATATTAAAAATAATATTTCAATATAATCTAAAATAAGGGAATATTGCTAAAGGAATCTTTAAAGATACATATTAAAAGAAACTTTATGTATCTGCTAGGATAAAATTCCTCCAGTTATTAAGACATTTGGGGAAAAAAATCTGATTTCGTTGAGGGTTCACACTCAAATTGCATTTAGTCGGAACCAGCCATGCTCCCGGCACTCTGGTAGATGCTTTGATATCCTCATCCCATTTAATCCTTACAGTGAGACTGTAACAAAAGTATAATTATTCTCTTTTTAGATAGCTAAAATGAGCATCAGTAAATGTACTTGCCCAAGGATTTAAACCAGGTCTCTTGGAACCAAGCATCGAGAAAAAAAATTCAATAGTTTTTCCAGGAAATTAAGTTATTCAGGTTCTCACAATTACCAGTGATACACTAACCAAATGTTGTCTAAGGGAAGCTTTACACTGAAAAGACGTGTGATTTGAAAGTAATGTATCAAAACAGAGTCAGCTGTTATGTTGCAATTACATAATTTGTATATGAATAGATTCACTTAGGTAAGCAATCCTCTTATAAGTTTGTCCATGCCATTTGCTTAGCCAGTCTTTTTTTTTTCCCCCCGCCAAGAGATAGTGCAAAGGTAAACATTAACCTTTGCCTCAGCAATTACTGGATTAACAACATTCATATCAATTTGGATTTATCTTCACACCGTTATGGGAACAAACTACAATTATTATGGTTATACTCTAAATAGCTCGATTTATCAAGAGTGTTGAAGATTGTGTAATATTAAATCTATGTCTTTGAAAGTGATAAAGTTGTTATAGAAAACATGTTCGGCCATTTTTCAAAATTAAAAATTAGGAAGAGTTTTTGATAGTAAAACTACTGATTTCCATCAAAAAATTAATAAAACTTTATAATTCTTCGTAGCTTTTAATACTCAGAGAAAGTAACTCGGAAATCAGTGCCAAAGTTTCTATTTTAACATAAAAAATGTCCAAAAAAATAGGCCCCAGATTGATTTGAAAATCAAGTCACACTTTTTGCTTCTCTTTAAACCTGTTTGATAGATTAATGAAACATTTCCAAATAGAGAAATGTCTTGCTGTGTAGTTTTTCTGGGCCTTGCCTAGAAGAAGTAAAGCTTGGAGGGAGGATTTTATCACATAGAAAAGCTGAAGATTTTTACCAACATTGTGTGTGCTATTTCAGCAGCTTTTTGACTCTGCTAGGACCCAAGTGCTTGGAGAGGCCTGGAGGTCCTAGTGGTGACATGCAACGTCATCGGCTAGGTGTCTGGTAAGAAGATGTCTTAGTTTCCTAGAGCCGCCCTAATAAAATAACACAAACTGGCTACCTTATAAGAACAGAAATTTATTGTCTCACAGCTCTGACGGCTAGTAGTTGGAATTCCAGGTGTTAGCAGGGCCGCGTTCTCTAAGAAGTCCTTAGGGGAAGATTCTTTCTTGTGTCTTACACCTTCTGGTAGCTGCAGGCTTTCCGTGGCTTGCAGATGCATATTCACATGCTTATCCTTCCCCTGTCTGTTTGACACCACTCAGATTGGATTAGGACCCACCCTACACCAGTGTATGACTTTATGTTAACTTAACTGATAAAATCTTCAAAGACTGTATTTCCAAACAAGGTCATGTTCACAGGCACCAGGGATTAGAACTTCATCATACCTTTTTGGAGAACACAATTCGATCCACAACAGAGGGGGATGGTCCTTTATCCCTATGCAGAGAAGAATTGGCCAAATGGAGATGAGAAAGAACAAGTTTCAATTTACAAAGCATAACAGACACAGACACCTTAATGAAGCGTGATTTAATGAAAATAAACCCCTATCGACCAGCACACCATAATCGTAGTTTATTTCTCTGCCAGGGAGAATTCTAATCTTAAGTAAGCTCTAGCCACTGAAGAAAACCATGTTTGTTTTTATCTTTAGCTTACTGTACCCTGGATTGAAGTGGTACATATTCTTTAAAAAACTCAGCTCTGAGGCTCGCCTTTCCATGTCCTCAAATACCTGTCTGATGCTTCATGGAATGTCTTCTTCACAAAACTTTGATCCTCTATATACACATTTCTCTGACTCCGAAAGACTGTGTGTACTAAGAATGAACTGAGACATCTCTTACTGTCGTTGAAACCTGGAGAGGAAAGACTTGAAGGAATATCACTTTTTCAGATTCTTTTCCAGGGAGCCAAATTAAAAAAAAAAAAAAAAAGCACATGCCTCTAGGTAAAGTCCTCTTCCATTCAAATTTCTGAGCATGGCCTCTTCAATCTATCCCATTCCCCAGGAAACACCTGCCTCTCCAGTTGGGCCTTTGTTGGTTAATGACAGTGCGTCAGGGGAAAATAGCATTTCCTCTATGTTAGATGTTCCTTTGTTAGAGCTGTACCACATTCAGGCATTTTTCTTTCCTTTCCTTTGATGGACCAAAAAATGTAGTATGATGAGAAAACCCTGATTGACATCACCAGACTACCTTTGAATTATAAAGCCATTCCAGGCAGCTCACTAGGGCTTGAACATGCCTTAGGCTCAGAGTGTATAATTGGGGATTTTCTCTTGCTGTTCCATTTTCTTCTGAAGGTCATGGAATTGGAGCTAATATATAGAGATAGGATCCTCCAGAACATTACACTTAATTTGGCAGGATTGTCCATATTGTAGTATTCATAAACGTCTCTCAGCCCCTTCACATGCCCTTCTTCTGTTGATGCTTCAGTGGCATTTTCTGGGGGCAGACAATTCCATTATCAAATATACTTTCTTTCCCTGCAATGTCTTTTCCATTTTGGAGTTGAGAGTTGTGCAATTTTTGTTTTTAAACTACATAATCATTGGCTTTTTGGTAATAATCCTTATGACAACTTTTTCAATATAGTAAAACTTTGACAGTGTTCCCCAAAGAACTTCCGAGGGAATGTGAGAGCAAAACTTTCTAACCAATAGGTTCTCTGTCATTCCTTTGTTTCCTTCACTTCTGGCTACATCTGTAGCTCCGATGCTTATATTTGGTCATCAGATTGCTGACGCCTTGGCTTTCAACTGTTTTTCCTCTGCTTTAGATTCTGTAGTCACCTTTATTCCATAGCCAGCAATCAGGATTTATTGTAATGTGAAGCAGTAACTTGGAGAAGTGCCAAGGAAAGGAAAAAAAAACAAAACAAAAACAAAGGCAGAGGTCATGTATGTAGGCTAACACATTGTAACACAAGTAGTTAAAAGGAAAAAAAAAAAAAAAGATGGGACAAAGATACATTATTTTCCTCTGAAACAGATTAGGCCAAGTGGGCAATAGGGTCAAGATACAGAATCCATGAACTGGACTAGAAAACACAAGAACTGACTCAAAGACATATTTGCTGTACGATTCTCCTTTAATTGATTAATTTACCAAGCAATTAAGTATTGAATACCAGGTACTAAGCTATCAGTCCCTGGAGGTACAAATAAAAAAGACAGACATGATTCCTGTCCTCACGGAATTCATAGTTTACTGGGGTAAACAAATATTATTCAAATAATTACAAAAATAATTACTTATATACAAATACGATAAGTGCTACAAAGGAAACACATTATGTCTAAGTTAGGGGTACATATACTATGTGCAAATGTTTTTGTACAGCCAGTGAGCTAAGAACGATTTTTACATTTTTAAATGAAAAAATAATGAAAATGAAAAAAAATCAAAAGAAGAATAACATTCTGTGATGTGTGAAAATTATATAAAATTTAAAACTTCAGTTTTCATAAATAAAGATTTATTAGGAAATAGCCACACTCTTTTGCTTACATCTTAGGGTCACTATGAGTCAGAAGGGACTTGACTGCTCTGGGTTTGGTTTTTTTTTTTTTTTTTTTTGTCTACAGCTACTTTCACACTACACCAAAAAAACCAAACCAAACCCACTACCATCGAGTCCATTCCAACTCATAGGAACCCCATAGGACAGGGTAGAACTGCTCCATAGGGTTTCCAAGGCTGTAGATCTATACGGAAGTAGACTGCCACATCTTCTCTCCCACAGCAGCTGGTGGGTTCAAATCACAGACACTTTGGTTAGCAGCTGAGCACTTTAACCACTGTGCCACCAGGGTTCTTTCATACTACAAAAGTAAAGTAGTTATGACAGAGACAGTATGTGACCCACAATGTCCCAAATATTTACTATTTGGTCCTTTAGAGAAAAAGTTTGCCAACCCCTCTTCTAAGGGAATGAGTTTAAAAGATGATTTTGTCTCCTTGATAAAGGAAAACATTGGTTGCAGTATTTATAAAAATGGACTCCCTAAAGGTCATAGACTTGGAGCTCTGGTGGTGCAGTGGTTAACCGAATAAGGGAGATGGAAGGAAATTAAGGAAGTTTTGCAGGAAAGCTGATTTGGTCAGCGGAGAAGCCAGAGCCATATATTTATATAATTTTAATAAGTTTTCACTTCTTTCTCCTATTCATCTTTATTTTGCATTACACATACATACATATATATATATAATTTTTATCTCATATCATATATACGTACGTATATATATTTTAATTGAAACTAATTTAGACTTTTTATTTCTTACATATTAAGTTCAACTCATAACAAATATAATTGTTAGCAACTGGTGGATATTACCAGTTCAAATGAATGATAATTTTATTTAATGATGATCATGTTTATGCTGTGAGTTGGTTTAAATGAAAGGGAACTATGAGAAGATAGAGAAAATAATGAAGACATTGTGGAATGAAAAAGATGAAGACATGGATCTTGAAGTGATGACTTTAAATAATCATGACCAAGTTAATCTCTTTTCACTTCAGTTTCTTAAATCTAAAACTTCTCTCATATTGTCATGAGGATTATATTAGATAATGCATCTAAAATGTTTGGTGTAGTGCTTAGGACATAGACATACGCTTTAAATGTGTTATTTTTTTTTATCACCATTATTATCATCTTTACTCTAAAATCCTTGAAGTAGGGAATATATTATCGTTGTCTTTAAATCCTCATCATTCAGCATTTGGTAAATGAATAAAGTGTATGTATCTCTCATATTTCAAAACATCTGTAAAATATAAACTTTTATTCATTTAAAAATACTAATATTTGAATTCTAATAAAAAGCAACATTTAGTTCATGAAACATTTGCAGAGAAATAATATATTACAGAAGTCATTAGAGTGTAGTAACTGAATTAAAATCCACACTGGAGTCAAGCAAATGCAAAATTGATGCTGAGAAAATAGATTAGTGATGCAGAGGAAATTGTGAGAAGTTCCTCAAATGCACATTTTTATGCAATGAAATAAAAATGATGAGATCAAGATGATAAATAAGACAGACAACTTTCAGCTAATGGATAATTCCTGAAGGAGAGAACAAAACAAATGGGAATGAAATACTGATCAAAGATACACTAGAAAAAAAGTTTTCTTAGCTAAAGAAATGCTTGCTTATCTTTCTTATCTCTTTGTTCTAGTTCTTCCTGTGACAACCGTATCTTCCTTATTCATTTAGGTGAAAGTTCCTGAGAGTTTATGTGGATTATTGGCTATGCAAGAAAAGTATAGCTCTTTATAATATTAAAATAGTCAGGATGCTTGTTAATTTTATTTGTGTAAAAGCCACATAATCCTTAAACATAATCCTCCTCTTGGTTGACTCACAACTATTTGAATTAAAGCATTAGATAAAACATTGATTTACTACACAGGGTTAGTAGTAATAAAAGTATACGTCTCCATCCAAAATATTTAGCCATGGAGGTTATTAATTGTCTAAATTTAATAACATATACAAGATTAATAACATAATGTTTAACAATATTAAACAGTATTCCTGGTTTGGGACAAAGTAGACCCTAAAGGAGTCTTTGGGTGGGGCAGATGGTTAATATGTTCAGCTGCTAACTGAAAAGTTGGTGGTTTGAGTCCACCCAGAGGCACCTTGGAAGAAAGGCCTGGTGATCTACTTCTGAAAAGTCAGTCACTGAAAACCCTATAAGCACAATTCTACTCTGACACACATGGAGTTGCCATGAGTCAGAATTGACTCAGCAAAAAAAAAAAAAAAAAAGTGAATAACTCAAAATCCTTGCCATCAAAGAAACTGATAATCTGATTGGAGAGAAAAATGTATACAAATAAAATAAAGGGATGGACAAAGAAAGGGTCATGAAAAGTGTAAAACATGGTTTGAAAACGGAATCAAGGAGCTCTAAAATTTGATATTTGACCATTAGTTATATGAAATGGACAATTTTAAAGCATATATGTCAGGATTATGATTGATTTGAAAAAAAATTCAGGTTCTGGAGACTGGGGATCATTTTGACAGAGGAAGCTATTTTTAAAAATTGTTACAGTGAAGCAGTTGTTTTGGATCATTCTCTTGGAATGGAGTCATTTGATTTGTTTCTTTTGCCCACATTCTACCTCTTTTGTACCTCCTTACTCATTTTCATAATAATAACACCTATAATTTATTGAGTCTATTCTATAATAACATAATATTTATATAGTATATATTCTGTACTGAGCAGTGTCCCAAGTATATTATTTAATAAGCAACATGTGTTATTCACCAATAACATAAAAGCCTTATAAGGTAGATACTATGTTTTCTCTCATTTTACAGATGGGGAAACAGAAGCAAAGAGACTTTAAGTAACTTGCCCAAGGTTACATCTTATAAATGGTAGGGCTGGGATTTGAATCCAGGATGCCTGGCTCCAGACTTTGTGCTCTCTGCAGCACTGCCTATGATCAAGCCTATAGTTGGTGCTATAGGAAACTTCATAAGAAGTTGACAAGAGAATGATCATTATTTTCATTTTCATATGATAAAACTGAAGAATGTTTATTAAATCTCCCAAAGCCACAGCAGTCCTAAGTGACAAATCTAGGATTTAAACCTAGATTTGGCTAAATCTAGTGCCTGCTTTTATTACCGACCATTGCCTCTTACTGAAATTTAAATAATATATCCTTTAAGCAAGGATTTCAATCTGAAGAAAAAAAGTCATATACAGTACTGTGAATATATAGTTATTTTAGAAAGGTGATTTTTCTTTTAGGAGAACTGTTTTTAAACAGATATTCAAATGCATTTATTTTCTTTAATAGGACATTTAATGCTTGGTAATAAAGCTTTTTATTTATAAATATAAGATTAAAAAGGTACATCTTTCTTAGCTTGCTCCCAAAGGGGAATATTGAGAACAATAAATTAAAAATTATCTGAATATGTTAAACCACACTCAACTTAAGCTACAATAATTTTAGAGTAAATAAACTGTTGGATTTGCTATGTTTAGACTCTGTTATCTGATATCAGAAAACTCTTTTGTGCATGTGACATATACAAATAAATGGAATTCACATTTAAATCACTATATCAAGCCTAACAAAGAATTATTTACTATTAGAAGTGGCAGTCTAACAAAGTATGATTTACTATTAGGTGTGGTTTCCAAGCAAAATACATTGTTGGATTAAAAAGACCAGTGTTCTTGAATCTTTTGTAGATGATGTTGAGAAGTAACTTTCAGGTAGACTTGAAGTTAATGACCTAGTACGATGTATCCTTTCAGTTTTTCCAGTGGTAGTGAAGGGTTTTTAAGCCATCCTCATCTTCCCTTGGAGGCTTCTGTTGTCCAGTATATATGACAGTTGGGTAATATTAAGTTATCTGTGGCAAACTGGGTGAAACCAACTAGTCAACCGTATGAGTTGCTCCTCTAGTCTCACATTTCTTGCCACCAGATTCTAACTGACCTATTCAACCTAGAATATGTTCTGATTTGGTTTAATCACCTTGGCTATTTGTGTGATTCTGAATTTTTTTCAGTCTCAGCCCTTTGCTATGTGTAAAGTGAAGTAAGAAACATATTACTTATGCCTGTTCTGAGTTTTTGAATAGTAAGTTGAATTAAGGATTTTTTAAAAATTGTCAGGTAAAATATTATAAAAAGTTTTTTTTTTTATTTTTTTTTGTAAGAAACTACAGTACTCCTCTTCAAGTTTGAGCCAACTCAAGTTCTTTTTGGGTAAAAACTAGCTCAAAATGTGTCTCAAGTTCCTGACGTAAGAAGCATATGCAGGTGGAAATTTAAGACAACCTAATGATTTTTAATATCACAGGGAAAGGTTTGTTTTTTGTGTTTTTTTTTTTTTGTATTTTTTTTTCCCCTTTAGAAAAGTAGATTTAAAATGCTAATAAAACTCAGTCCAACCTTTCACTGAAAATGGAAAAGGAAATAGGGGCACAGTATTCGTTTAATGGTGGGTGTATGGAAATGACAGTATCCAAGGGAGCAAAGAGCAATGATGTAAATCATTTAAAATGAGGATACTAAAGATGTTTTCTTGACACGCTAAAGACAAATGTAAAGTGACTAATGTCTACAAGAGAGTAAAAAGCTGAAGTGGTTTATGGTATAGATTTTATTGGAGTGTATCTTTTTTTTTTTTTCCTGATGGAGCTTAAATAAATGATTCATTAAATATATGCCAAGTTTTCATAGCGACCCTATAGGATAGAGTAGAACTGCCCCATAGAGTTTCCAAGGAGTGCCTGGTGGATTCAAACTGCTGACCTTTTGGTTATCAGCTGTAGCACTCAACCACTACACCACCAGGGTTTCCTTGATTTTTTTGAAAAAAAATTATACACATCCTTAATTATTATGTAGCTATTTTTTGAAGGGATTAAATGGTCTACTCTTTCTGAAAAATTTTGTTTTATCTTCTTTCTTCTCCTTCTAATGTCATGACTGCTTCCTTGGTATTATTCTCTCACACTTCAGCAGTCTCCTATGTACCTGATTCACAGAGTACTGTGATGCTTCTCATTAAACACAACATGCACAGATCTAGAGCAGAGCTTCAGTTGCTCCTAAGTCCTTTCCTGGTGCATATGGATGTTACTTAGTACTCTTTAGGAACCTTGAGAGCTGTGCTCATCTGGGTTTATGGGCAATCTCTCATAATGCTGAAGAAGTTCACACAAGTCAAGAGAAAAATTGAATTAAATTTCATCCCTCCATTGAATGGGGTAAGTCTCTGGGTGGCTCAAATGATTTGCGCTAGGCTACTAAACAAAGCATTCATTTTTGAATACACCCAGCAGTGCCATGGAAGAAAGACCTGGCAATTTAAATCCATAAGATTACAACCAAGAAAACCCTGTAGAGCATAGCTCTACTCTGAGACATGTGAGGTCTCCCTGAGTCAGAATCAACTGGGTGGCAATGAGTTTGGTTTGGTTTGGGTTTAATATGGGGTAAATGCCTTTCATATTCTCAACTGTCTGAAAATTTTATTTTTTGAAACTATTCTTTAATTTCACAGCACCTAAAGATTCCCTTAAAGAACAACTGGTAGTGGTAAAAGAAAAAAAAGAAAAATGAGTAAGATGAAAACACAATCACTCTTTAAAAAACGAGCAGGAATTATTGAAAACAAAATTATGGGGGTATCCTCTATGCATAACTGTAGTCTTACTTTGTCCTGTAATATATGCCACATTCGTCCTTGAGCTGGTACGTTCACTGTTTTCAGTGGTGTCTAAAGCTGGCACATGAGATAGTAACATTGATAAATGAGCTTGAAATCACACCGTAGCCTGCATGATGGACTCATATAAACAAACTTATTTAGGCTGGAGGTGGCAGGAAATGGAGGAGAAACATCTCCAGGAGGGACAGTACACAACATATTCTTGTACACACTCTCAATTTGTGATTGGTGGAGTGGCCAGAACAGGAGACAAATGCCCACTGATGTCCCAATGCCTTCTTTTACAGAAATTTTTTTGGTAGGCTTAGACTTGCATTATATCATAGCTGCATTAATTGTTCACTCTCGATGAATAGTGCTCTGCCTGATCCAGAGGTAAGCACAGTATTAAAGGGGAAACAGGGTGGGGTGTAAAAAGCAAAGCCTCACTATTCTCTCAATTTATGTGCATATAATAATTACACACTTTTTGAGGAAAATTGGGCAGAATATTAATAAACTCCTTTGGGAGTTATTTTCAATTACCTCTGTAATAGGTACACTTTTGTACCTTTGGAACATTCAGTGGATGATCATCACTTTTAATCCTTAGCTTTCCTGAGGGATGCAATCACTGGCAGTTGAGATGACTTTCACATCAAAGTCTTCAAATTGAAGGAAATTATTTAAATAATCTTAACCCATGTAAATACTCATTTTCACTAACTGTCTAAAAAATAATCATCTCTTAATAACAAAAGATGATGTGTAAAATATTATCGATGAGTGTTCATACATTAGCCAGAGAGATTCTTCCTGGCATGAGTCCAGGCTTGTCTTCATGAGTGAAAAGAGTACATTTTATATTCTATCTGCCAGGTGAGAACCTGACTCATACCTTCCAAACTGCTGTTTTTGGAAGCACAAAGCCAATGAGAAATTTAACCTGTAGAAGTTCTTCCTTCTTAATATAATGAATAAAATATTGTCAGGGTGTGTAATATGGATGGTTTTTAATTTCTAGATCTGGTTATAAACTTCTTATAAATGATCTAGAAGAACACCAGCTAATTTAGAACATAATTCTTGGAAGAGATTGTTATGCCCCAGGGTGTTGGCTTGGAGAGACCTTTGATAATATTTAGCATTTTTCCAACGAGACTCTTGAGCTGCGCAATCTGGGTAGCTTTGTGTTAGGATGTTTCATTTCATTAAAAGATTTCTTTTTCTTATTAGTGTATTCAAGCTTTTCTCATGCTATGGAGTGCAATTGGATTAATAAAAGGATTTCTAGGAGATGATTAAATTCATAAAATGGTATTTTTACTATCAAAATTAGCATTTAAAATTTTATATTTTGAGGTAATGGATCATGATGAATGAGTTAAACAGAGTAGGCATTTTTAAACTAACATTTTGGTCATAGTTTTGAAATTCAAAACTTCACATTATTGAAAGGAATGATTTGTTTGGGGATTCTGTTGTTTAAATTATTTCTTACTCTTTTCCATGCTATAATCAAACTCTAACAGTTAAAAATCTTGGTGTCACTATTCACCATTATTATGGGAATCTCAAAATCTGGTAAACTGTATAAACATTCACCTTATTTCCTAGTGTTTTTAGCAGGGTAGTCTGGCTCTCAATTGTTCACTCTTCTTTTGAAACCTTATTTCAACTTAACATTGCAGTCCATTAAGTGGAACAAGTTTTGTTTTCCGTCCCCTCAATCAATGACAGACTCCTCTTGTTAAGCTCTGCTCTGCATTTTATTGTTGCTTAACTAGGCTCCTCTTTGCCTATACCTTTAGACCAAATATTAGTCTGCCCTTCAAAGATTCTATTATATGACCTGCTCTATCCTTCCAAACTTAACTCTCATAACTCTTCTACAGAAAACATGTACCTTAGGCTAAGCAAGCTATTCACTACCCCTAGAATACATGTATTTGTACATCTGTTGATTTTGTTTTGTTTCATTTTACAGTTATCCTGCATTTTTGTCCTTCGTTTACTTTTACATAGTCCTATTACCTCATCAAATCTGGCTCAAGAACCACTTTTTTCTTTAAGTGTTTCCACAAGGTCTCTCTGTTCATAGCTCTCTATCTCATTTGAATTTTGGTAGCATTTCCTGTCTACCAGATAACACTCACCAGGCAAATACGTGATATCTTTAAATATCTTTTCTTAGAGTATAATAAGCTTCTTAAAGACAATAACTCCATCTAATCTGTTTTAATCATAGGTAGAACCCAGGACCTTCTCCACAGAAGGCACTCAATGTTTGTTGAGAAAGAACGGAAGGAAGGAAGGAAGGAGGGAGGGAGGGAGGGAAGAAAGGAAGGAAAGAAGGAAGGAAGGAAGGGAGGGAGGAGGGAAAGAAGGAGGGAAGGAAGGAAGGAAGGGAGGGAGGAAGGAGGGAAAGAAGGAGGGAGGGAGGGAGAGAAGGAAGGAAGGAAGGAAGGAAGGGAGGGAGGGAGGAAGGAAAGAAGGAGGGAGGGAGGGAAGAAAGGAAGGAAAGAAAGAAGGAAGGAAGGAAGGGAGGGAGGAAGGAGGGAAAGAAGGAGGGAGGGAGGGAGAGAAGGAAGGAAGGAAGAAAAATGAAGGAGGAAGGAAGAAAAAAAAAGACAGAAAAGAAAGATGTATCTCCTGTTTCATCAACAAGATAAGAGCATGTCTTTGTATGAAAAGAAACCAGACTATACATTGCAAAACTGTAGATGCTCAAGCATTCTTTTGTTCATTCAATAAATATTTATAGAATAAATTGCTCCTTTCCTGCCCCAATGAGAAATTTTTTCCCCTTTGTAATCACAGGAAGCTTACGCCTGATCTTAGCCTCCTTATTTCCAAATTTTGGAAAATAAGTTTCCTCTCATCAAGCTTTTAGGAATATTCTTCTTGTTGTTAGGTGCCTTCAAGTGGTTCCAACTTGTAGTGACCCTATGTACAACAGAACAAAACACTGTCTCGTCCTGCACCATCCTCAAAATCATTGCTATGTTTGAGCCCATTCTTCCAGTCACTGTGTCAATCCATCTCGTTAAGGGTCTTTCTCTTTACCAAGTCCTGATGTCCTTCTCCAGAGACTGGTCCCTCCTGATAACATGAGGAGATTGAAAATACCATGGATTGAGTAGGGTGCACCTTAGCCCTCAAGGTGACATCTTTGCTTTTTAATACTTTAAAGATGTCTTTTGCAGCAGACTTGCCCAGTGCAATATGTCATTTGATTTCTTGACTGCTGCTTCCATGAGTGTTGATTGTAGATCTAAGTAAAATGAAATCCTTGACAAAGTCAATCTTTTTCTCCATTTATCATGATTTTGCTTTCCAGTTGTGAGGATTTTTTGTTTTCTTTACACTGAAGTGCAATCCATACTGAAGGCTATAGTCTTTGATCTGTATTAGTAAATGCTTCCTCTTTACTTTCAGAAAGCAAGGTCATGTCATCTGCATATTGCAAATTGTTAATGAGTCTTCCTCCAACCCTGATGCTGCGTTCTTCATATAGTCCAGCTTCTTGGATTTATTTTGTTCAGCATACACGTTGAATAAGTATGGTGAAAGGGTACTATCCTAATGTACACATTTCATGGTTTTAAACCACATAGTATCCCCTTGTTGTGTCGAACCACTGCCTCTTGGTCTATGTACAGGTTCCTCATGAGCACAATTTACTGTTCTGGAATTCCCATTCTTCACAATGTTATCCATAATTTGTTATGATCCACACAGTTGAATGCCTTTGCATAGTCAAACAAACACAGGTAAACATCTTTATAGTATTATCTGCTTTCAGCCAAGATCCATCAACAATGATATCCCTTATTCATGTTCTCTTCTGAATCTGGCTTGAATTTCTGGCAGTTCCCTGTTGATGTACTGCTGCAACTGTTTTTATGTTCAGCAAAATTTTACTTGCATGTGATGTTAATGATATTGTTCTATTATTTCCGCATTCCATCGGATCACCTTTATTTGGAATGGGCAAGTATATGGATCTCTCCCAGTCGGTTAGTCAGGTAGCTGTCTTCCATATTTCTTGACATAGACAAGTGAGCACTTCTGGCATTACATCCGTTAGTTGAAGCATCTCCACTGGTATTCATCAATTCCCGGAGACTTGTTTTTCACCAATGCCTTCAGTGCAGCTTGGACTTCTTCCTTCAATATCATTGGTTCCTGATCACATGCTACCTCCTGAGATGGTTAAATGTCAATGGTTCTTTTTGGTACAGTGACTCTGTGTATTCTTTCCAACTTCTTTTGATGCTTCCTGTGTCGTTCAATTTTTTGCCCATAGACTCTTGCAACATTGCAACTCAATGCTTGAATGCTTTCATCAGTTCTTTCAGCTTCAGAAATGCAGAGCTTGTTCTTCCCTTTTGGTTTTCTAGCTCCAGGTCTTTGTACATTTCATTATAATACTTCACTTTGTCTTCTTGAATAACCCTTTGAAGTCTTCCATTCAGTTCTTTTACTTCATCACTTCTTTCATTTGCTTTATCTACTCTACATTCAAGGGCTAGTGTCAGAGTCTCTTCTGTCATCCATTTTGGTCTTTTCTTTCTTTCCTGTCTTTTTAATGACCTCTTGTTTTCTTCATGTATGATGTCCTTGATGTCATTCCACAACTCGTCTGGTCTTCAGTCATTAGTATTCTATGCGTCAAATCTCTTCTTGAGATGGTCTCTAAATTCAGGTGGGGTATACTCAAGGTCATACTTTGGCTCTCATGGACTTGTTCTAATTTTCTTCAGTTTCAGCTTGAACTCGTATATGAGCAATTGATGGTCTGTTCCGAAGGCATCCCCTGGCCTTGTTCTGACTGATGATATTGAGCTTTTCCATCATCTCTTTCCACAGATGTAGTCGATTTGATCCCTGTGTACTCCATCTGGCGAGGTCCATGTGCATAGTCACTGTTTATGTTGGTGATACAAAGTATTTACAATGAAGAAGTCATTGGCATTGCAAAATTCTATCATGCAATCTCCGGCACTGTTTCCGTCACCAGGGCCATATTTTCCAACTATCGATCCTTCCTCTTTGTTTCCAACTTTCGCATTCTAATCACTGGTTATTATCAGTGCATCCTGATTGCATGTTTGATCAATTTCAGACTGCAGAAGCTGGTAAAAATCTTCAATTTCTTCATTTTTGGCCTTAGTGGTTGACGTGTAAATTTGAATGACAGTCATATTAACTGGTCTTCCTTGTAGGCATATGGATATTATCCTATCACTGACAGCACTGTACTTCAGGATAGATCTTGAAATGTTCTTTTTGATGATGAATGCAATGCCATTTCTCTTCAAGTTGTCATTCCCGGCATAGTAGACCATATGATTGCTTGATTCAAAATGGCCAATACCAGTCCATTTCAGCTCAATAATGCCTAGAATATAGATGTTTATGCATTCTACTTCATTTTTGACAATTTCCAATTTTCCTAGATTTATACTTTGTACATTCCAAGTTCCAATTATTGATGAATGTTTGCAACCCTTTCTTCTCATTTTGAGTCATACCAAATCAGCAAATGAAGGTTCGGAAAGCTTGACTTTATCCATGTCATTAAGGTCAACTCTACTTTGAGGAGGCAGCTCTCCTCCAGTTGTCTTTAGAGTGCCTTCCAACCTGGGGGGCGCTCATCTTCCGGCACTATATCAGACAATCTTCCACTGCTATTCATAAGGTTTTCACTGGCTAATTCTTTTCAGAAGTAGACTGCCGGGTCCTTCTTCATAGCCTATCTTAGTCTGGAAGCTCAGCTGAAACCTCTTTGCTGTGGGTGACCCTGCTGATATCTGAATACCGGTGGCATAGATTCCAGCAGCACAGAAGAACACAAGCTCCCACAGTACAACAAACTGACAGACATGTATGTGTGTCTATACATATAATTTAAAAATATGTATATTCCTTTAAAATATATATTTATTCAGTATAGAGTTGTATGCTGAGAAATATTTAACAACCAACTTTTGAGTGAGGAGAAGCCTAATTTTTGTAGTGTTTGTTACCACATCCACCATGGATGATTTAGGCTATCAAGATGATGCATTACTTAAGGTAGAGTTGGGGGAGGTGCACAATATTGGTTCTCAAAAGGTGGTTTGAGCTCGTTCCAGCATACCACTGAATGTATATTTAAGAAAATCATTTGGATGTGTCTCTCTCTCTCTGGGTATTCACTAAATAAAACTTCTTAAATAAAACAAAACCCTAAATATTTCCTTATACTTCAGTATGAACTAAGGAATCCAACTTTAATCCTCTAGTGACAAAGTCTAGAAACTAGGATCAGTTCTTAGTTAAAACATGTTAACCAGTATTCACCTGATGATAAGGGATGGACCCTTGTCACAGTAAGAACATGGGTAAGGATACCCTCAAAATAACTTTAATCTTTGTGCAATGATAAGTACCTTTTTTTTTTCAGTCCCAGCCAATAGCAATCTAGGCCTATACTGAAATATATTTGCAAAGGATTTATATTCTTATCTTAGTGGGATGGTTTCTGTGTGTCTTCCTTCTATACATATTTTTCTTCTTTTCCTTGGCCAATGCGCAAGCTTAGCAAAACAGGGCACGTAATCACCCATGATCAAGGAGGTGATAAGTTTTCAAGTGAACTCTGATTGTTAGAAAAAAATCAGAAATCAGGTAGATTGCTCTGAAATTTTTTTATCAAAACTGCATACCATGTCATAGCAATTAGCATACTCTTAACAGAGTGTAACAGAAAACGCAAATAAAAGTGGCTTAAGCAATATGATAGCTCCAGGTTGACTAGTATAGTAGTTCAATGATGTCATGAGAAACCAAAATTCTTTCTATCTTTCTGCTCTACCATCCCAATTTAGCCCTTTTCCGTGGTGAAAGATGGTGTTAAAGCACAAAGTTGCATCAGTGTCAGAGAAAGAAAAGGAACAATTTCTTCCTTTGGCATTTAAAATTTTTTTTTCAAGTGAAGAATCTTTCCCCAAAAGTCCTTTAGCACACTGCTGTTCATGTTTCCTATTAATTTTATTTCTTCCCTAATTAGAATCTAGGATCCACGTCGACAGAGATGCTTCTGTTTAGTTCACTGCTGTTTCTCCAGCACTTAGTGCCTGCCATGTAGTATGTGCTCAGTAAATAGTTGTGGAATAAATCAATGAATGCATGTATATAAGTTTCTGATTGGTCAAAAGTAGGTTGCATGCCTTTTCCCCAAACCAATAGTAAACAAGGAAGGTGAGAATACCATGATTGAATTTGATCCTTCAGAGTTTATCTGTACCCAATGAAGAAGGGTAGACATATACAAAACTGGGCCTCTGGTAACATGAAAAAGCAGTAAATACCTGTTAAAAAACCAACAAAACAAAACCTATTGCCATCAAGTCAATTCCAACTCATAATGACCCTCTAGGACAGAGTAGAACTGCTCCATTGGGTTTCCAAGGAGCAGCTGGTAGATTCAAACTGCCGACCTTTTAGTTAGCAGCTGAGCTCTTAACCAATGCACCCCCAGGGCTCCAAATGGCTGTTAAGTTGGCAATGTACACTGCCTTTTCTAAACGTCATAGCAAGATATTTTGTGTAGGGGCAGAAGTCAACAATTTTGGTAAATAAAGAAAGAAATAAGTATGAGCTACAGACTTTTCCCAGCCTATGAAAGAAAGGAGACACTGAACACCTTAAGGTGACTGACTCATGTAGCTTGAGATTGCCCAACCATTTTGTGTCTTTAGGTACTGTCTCTACTTAAGGTCTTATACATGCCCAATGTAGTGTTAGTTATTTAATTTAAACTTCTTATTAGAACTTTGTTTTGTCTGTCCATTTTTCAGGTATTATTAGGAATGCTCAGTCATGCCATTTGGAAATATTATCCAAAGTTTCTTGAGGAAATTGACTGTCTAAGATATTTCACTTTTATTTATCTACATTAAATTTTAGTTTTCTAGATAAACTGGAGATCCTATGGAGAACTGTTTGGATCTGGAGTCTGTTACCCACTGTATGTGCTACAACTTGCTATTAGAGACTCTAGTTTTGGGCATAGACTTAATTAGTCAACATTCTTTAAGTTCGTTGAATTGATTATTCCTTCAGCAAACTGCATGCTGTTGACCTTGTATTTCTCTATCATGCGTATCTGAAAACTTTTGCTGGATACTTTTCTGTAGAATGGTAGCCAGAGTCTTCAGCTATGCTCTGATAGATTATCGGTCCATCAAGAAAAAAAGAAGAAACACAGTTTTTCCTTTTGAAACTGATAGGTCTGTCTATAGATTTTTGTTTTGTTTTCAGATAAATAATCCCTTTAATAATCAGTTTTAGCATCTTTTTCATGCAGCTATATACTCTTAGGTATACATTTTTCAAAATCTACATTCTTCTCCTCTTGGAACCTCAAATCTATATTTGTCTGTTTCCTATTATAATGTATTTATTTGAGTCTCCACTATTACTCAAAGGTTTCAAGTATGACTCAACAATCTTACCTGTTGTTCTTACAGAAATTTGGAAGATCTCAAACACATTGCCAGAATTTGCTCTGCTTTTGTCAATCTTAAGATTTTTCTCCCTGGCAACTAAGATAGAAGCCAATTCAAGATGAACAATTCTACTCTCTCATTATCATATACTGATAAGATTCCTTCACTCCAAGTATCAAACTTCTTCTTTGAACATTCAGAATAAAAGGAAAGATATGCTGTAGCGATTAAATACATGGGCTTTAGAGTATGCCTGCCTCGAGTTGAGCCCTGGTTCTGCCACTTAAACACTGTGGCCATTTATTAGCAGCAAGATCTCCTTGAGTCTGCATAATGGGGATAATAATAACATTGACTCCATAGCACTGTTGGGAAGATTACATGAGATAATGCCCAAAAAAACACTTAGCATAGTGTTGGGCTCAGAAGTGATAGGTAAACTATTTTCTTAGTAAAAGAGATACGGTATTGGAGTGAGGAGAAATAAAGTTTGGAGCGACGTATCCAACATATAGAAATGCAGTGGTGGTGGGAGATTGAGTACACTGCCAGCGATCAAGGTGGTACTTGCATGCAACATTTCACATCAGCTGTTTTTGTGTATGACATTTTCTATTAGACTCCTTTGCAGTAGTTTAATGCTCATGACAAGAGATGACTAGCAATTTAGAGGGTGTGTGACTCCTAAAGAGCTAGGAGAGTTATGAAAACTTATCTAAGCTTTCACCTTTGCTTTCTGTAAGTGCTTGAGAAGTGTGGCAGTTTTTTTCTGAACTTTACCTCAGCTGCCCTTTGGTGTGTTTGATATTTCAGGCACCACCCTTCAAGACATTTGTTTCTTCCCCTCCCATTTGCCGCCTTCCTTTATAAACATGAACTGTGCATCACAGCCTGTATCTAAATGGGTTCTCTCCTTGTTCAGAATACATTAAGATCCATTGATCCTCACAGCCTTGCAGTCATCTGTAGCCCACTGTATTAAAAGCCATGCTGCATATTTAGGTCCTCTGCAGGACCTTGCCCGTCTGGGAGCGCCACAGTTCAACCCTGGAAATAGACAGTGAAGTATTTGTCTTGTCCTGGATTGTGGGTTTGTCTGACTTTTTAGGGTGAATGGTAAAAAGAAACATGCCTTAATAATATACGTACAAGGATGTTTATTGTAGCATTATTTGTAAAGGCAAATAATTGCAAACAACTAAATGTTTATCAACCAGAGAATAGATACATAAATTATGGCATATCCAAAAGATGGAATAGTAGACAGACATTATAATGAATGGGGCAGATCTATATGTAGTAGTTTTTTTGCATTATCTGCTGTTGGGTAGAAAAAAGCAAATTGCAGAATATCATGTATAGTGTAATCTTATTCTTTTGTATACTAACACATAAGTATTGCAAAAATAAAAAGATTTACAAGTCTAGTGATCAAACTGTTAACAGTGGTTACACCTGGGAAGTGGGAGAGGAGGGCATATCAGGAGAGAAACTTGTGCTTTTATGTAATATACTAATATAGTGTGTGACTATTTTACAGCTAGGATGACTTCTTATAATAATTTACAAAATAAAATGCATCAAGTAAACGCTGATTTTTCACTGATTTATTGATTATGTTAAAAATAAAAAAATATTTTGACCAGAAGAACTAGATGGTGCCAGGCTACCACCAATGACCACCCTGACAGGGAAAACAACAGAGAGTCCCTGATGGAGCAGGAGAAAGGTGGGGTGCATAAATCAAATTCTAGTAAGAAAACCAGACTTAATAGTCTGACTGAGACTGGAGGAACCCCTGAAAGCATGGCACCTAGATTCTCTATCAGCCCAGAACTAAAACAATTTCCAAGGCCAACTCTTCAGACAGGGTTTGGACTAGACTGTGGCACATAAAGGGATACTTGTGAGGAGTGTGTCTCTTAGCTCAAGTAGATACAAGAGACTAAACGGGCAGCTTCTGTCCGGAGGTGAGATGGAAAGGCAGAGGGGGTTAGTAGTTTGTTGAATGGGCATGGGCAATCAGGGGTAGAAAGCAGGAGTGTGCTGTCACAGTATGGGGAGAGCAATTAGGGTCACATAACAATGTATGTATAAATTTTTGTATGGAAGACTAACTTGAAATGTAAATTTCATCTAAACTACAAAAAAAAAAAAAAAAAAATTCACATTTACTCCTCCTGCTATCCATAATCTTAGAATTCAATGATAAAATTAAATTTAATGGTCCCAGAATCATAAATTCAATTTGATTCCAATTTATTCTTTAAGATAAGAGATTTTAAAAATAAATCATTTAAAAACTGATGTCATTAACTCACCTTATATTAAAGAAAAAATTTAGAAAGAAATTAAGAAAAAATAGTTTCTTATCCTTTTTCTGTATTTAAGGTTTAAATGCATATTTACTTGAAGGAAAATAACTTAGAAACCAATAGAAAAAAACAAAGAATTCTGTGTACAAGTAAATTGACTATTAAGACACTGTATGGGAAAACCCAGCGCCTGGCATATTGGTGGCAGACTTTCAGGGGTTTTGTTGTTGTTGTTGTTATTTTAATAAATTTAACCATGAATTGCTAGAAATTGCTAAGAACACAATGTATTTTAAGTGTGTGTGTGTAAATGAGATCAGGAGGGAAGAAAGGAGGGACAGAGAGGCGGAGAGAAAGAGAAAAAGTGGGGAAGAGAGAGAGAAAGAGAGACAGAAACAACGAGGGGTATGCTAGCAGGTGTCTTTACCTCTCTGCTTTGAATTAAAATGTTCCACAGCTTAGAGGGAAACCTTGGTGGTATAGTGGTTAAGAGCTACTGCTGCTAACCAAAATGTTGGCAGTTCAAAACCACCAGGTGCTCCTTGGAAACCCTATGGGGGCAGTTCTACCCTGTCCTATAGGGTCACTATGAGTCTTACTTGACGGGAATGGGTTTGTTTGCTTTTTGGTATAGCTTAGAGAAAATGAGTTTATTAATGAAAACACAATATGGTCCATGAAGATTTTTAGTGACTTTTAGGAATATATGCAGTAGAGAGAAATAAAATTTTTATGATGAGAAGCAGGGACCAAAGTTCAATGAAATACAGTAAAGCAGAATTAATAAAATAAAACAGTAAATGTACTTTAAAGGATGATTGAACAAGATGCATCTTTTTCATATATATATTTATATACTTATATTTCATAGTATAAATCATTATATACATAATTGATCTGTATATAATGGGAGAGGCTCTTGTAATATTTAAATTTACTTATTGTATAATGACATATTTACAACTGCCTCCAGAGGGAAAATTTGACAGAAACTTCTAAAAAGTTAGGATCCCTAAGAACACAAGGTATTTTAAGTATGTATGTGTAAATGAGATCAGGGAGGAAAGGAAGGAGGGACAGAGAGGCAGAGAGAGAGAGAGAGAGAGGAGGAGAGGGAGAGAAAAAAAAGAAAGAGAGAGACAGAGAGAGAGAGAACAACGTGGGTGGGCTAGCAGCTGTGTTTCTCTCTCTGGTTTGATGCTTCCTTGCTCTCGCCCCTGAATCCTGGTATAAGGTTAGAGAAGGTGAACTCTGAGAAAGCCTAGACCATTGCAAATGATTAAAATTTTTGAAAAGTAAAAACCAATGGGAAAAAAAGAAAAGGATTTAGCCTTTTACTTTTATTTAAAGAGAGGATAATGGAAAAGCGTCTTCAAACATACAGCCTCAAAGATCAGAGAGGTGAAAAGGAACTTTCTGGTCCTCAATTCCAAACCTCCTGCCATTAAAAAATCCCGCTATAATACTTTTGGTCATTACATTTCTGTTTGACCAAACAGAAGGGAGCCCTTTCTCTTATTTTTAGAATGAATGTTCCAGAGCATAGACAGATTCTATAGAAAATACAGTGTCTCCTCCAATCTTGGAAACCCTGGTGGTGTAATGGTTAAGTGCTATGGCTGCTAACCAAAGGGTCGGTACTTCAAATCCACAAGACGCTCCTTGGAAACTCTATGGGGCAGTTCTACTCTGTCCTGTAGGGTCGCTATGAGCCGGAATCGACTCAATAACAATGGGTTTTGTTTTTTTTACTCCAGTCTCTGACATCAGCTAGCAGAATGAACTCTGGGAAGTCATTTAAACTCTCTGGGCCTATTTTCCTCATCTCTAGGGTGAGGCAGTTGGGCTCAGAGGCCACCAGACTCCTGTATAACTTTAAAGGGCTATTTGAGCTACAATTCTGTAGTTTTTATTTGGGGTGGAGACGTGGTGTAGGAGAATGAGCAAGAGTTTTAGAGTGAGTAAACCTGGTGTGGATTTTGACTAACATTTTTTGATGAGATGACCTTTGGCAGATCACCTGACCTCTGTCTAACTTCCCCTATCCTTAAATTAGAGATAACAATACCTATCTTGGGAGACTTGATCTGGATATTTATTGAAATAATGCTTTTGAAGCACTTAACATCCAGTCTGTCACCCTGTAGGTGTTCAACAAATGTTAATTCCCTGTTTTCTTCCCTCTATTTCAAACAGGAAATAGGTGGATTAAAATGAAGCAAAAGTGCATACTTATTAGATACAGGGCAATTTTTATAAAATATACATTTAATGACTGGTATTAAGTAGGTAAAATTTGTTCAAAGTAGTTTGGATAATTCTTCTTGGATCCAGAAAAACCAGATTATGTTGGAAATTTATTTCACTGCTCTAATTTACCAGTATTTTACTATAGAATATTAAAAATAATATAGATGTGCTACAACATATTTAGCAGTTACTCGTATAGAGAATTCTCCCTTTCCACGCAAGAGATTTGGATTCCATTCCTGGCTAATGCACCTCATGCACAGCTACCACCAGTCTGTCAGTAGAGGATTATGTGTTGCTTAGATGCTGAATAGGTTTCAGCAAAACTTCCAGACTAAGAAGAAAGGACTGGAGACCTACTTTCAAAAATCAGTCAGTGAAACCCTTTGGATCATAATGGTCCCATTTGCAACCAATATAGAGATGGCGAAGGACTGAACAGACTGTGTTTTATTCCTTTGTGCATGGGGTTGCCATGAGTTGGGGACTGACTGTAGCTCAAAAGCAGTGTAGAGTTGGATCCTTGTAATATAAAGCAGTCACCATGGTCTATTGAAACTATCCTTTTATATGAGCCTGTCTCTCAATAAAGGCTTTGAGGAAAGAGATCCCAATTCATTTTTGTACCCCTAGTGCACAGCACAGTGCCAGACAAGTAGTAGGGATTAATAAATTTGTATTATTCTACGCTAGTAAGTCGTAAATACAATTTACATTTTCAAAAAAACTTTAGAGTAAATAACTTACTATTCCATATTAAAATTCCTAGACCAAAAAAAAAAAAAAAAAAAAACCCATTGCTGTTGAGTTGATTCCAACTCATAGCGACCCTATAGGGCAGAGTAGATGTGCCTCATAAGGTTTCCAAGGAGTGGCTGGTGGATTTGAACTGCCAATCTTTTAGTTTGCCATTGAATGCTTAACCACTGGTGCCACCAGGGCTCCGAAACCCATAGATAAGATTATAAATTATTATTTCAGATCAGAAATATGAAGCCCAAAGATATTACTGATTTGCTAAAATTCAAAAAATAAGTTTGTAAGAAACTAAAGAGTGGCCACTCAGCAACCAACTGGGCTACTCAGCTTTCCTCTCCCTCATGGTCCTCTTACTTCAATATAGAACACTGAAATCAACACAGAGAAATTAAAGGAAAAAAAAAAAACATCTATGCAGGGAAATAACGCAGCTGGTGGCACAATGGTTAAGTACTTGAGATTAATTCACATGTTGTAGACTAAACTATGGAGCCCAGGTGGCGCAGTGGTTAAGAGCGCAGCTGCTAACCAAAAGGTCGGTGGTTCAAATCCACCAGCCACTCCTTGGAAACCCTATGGGGCAGTTCTATTCTGTCCTACAGGGTCACTGTGAGTTAGAATTTGGACTAAACTAAAAAAATATATATATAGACTGAGTTGAGTAAAAGAATAAAGAACCAGCACTCAGAAACTCATTAAAGTAGAAACGAATATGGGAAAACATGTGAAAGAGAGGAACGGACTCATGTTGCTTTCTGGGAATTGAAAAAGTAGAAAGAGTAAAATGCCAAGGCCAAATTCATATCGCTTGTAACTCACTGGGAGTTTTCACCCAGTTACGCAGCACTGTACTGAGCATGGAATTCGCCCAGAGATTCCAGACCTCTGAGATATGCTTTTGTGCCCAGGTCACATTTGTACACTGCTTGTCAAAATTCTTCCATAGGGTAGTGATGAATGAGAATGTAGAGCTAAATATAAATAACCATGTAGTACTGCTGATTACATTAAAAAGACATTCCAGCTCAACATTCAAAACCAAAGGAACTCTGTTGGCAAATAAAAAAATTGAACATCTGTAAAATTAGGAAATTTGGCTGCCTTAAAGAAAAGTGGTAAAAATCAACTTGCTGTGAATTTCTGTGGGAATAGGCTGAGAATTATGTCCTTTGTGGACATGTTGCAAAATTAATTCCTTGCTAAGCAATCTTTAAATTCTCATTGAGGAAGAAATAAATTTCTAATCATTGAAAAAGGAAATAAATGTGAGATGTGGTAAGTTTGGGGATAATTACCACTTTTTCTTATTAAATGATTTCAAGATCATCCAGATGTTTGTACAGTTCCCCAGAGAAAACGAAGGCCATTTCCTGCTGGGAGGGAATGAATTATATAGTGTATCTGTAACATTTATTTTGTCATTAAAAAAAAAAAAAATCCCATAAGTTTATTTAATAGCAAAGAAACATCGTTAATTCTTGGAAGATAGGAAAAGCCACCTGGGACCTTTCATACTTAATTTATTTCACACAGAGGACTTCATTCACATTTTGCTTGACTTCTCTGTGATGCCCTTTTGTTCCCCTCAGGGTAAATTTATCTCGATGGAACATCAATGTACCTTATCCAACCAGTCCACACAGACAGTGTAGAGAATTTCATTCAGATGCAAGCTGTAACTCTAATCTAGAGCACTTGAGTGAGATCAAGGTGGCACAGTGTTAAAGTGATTGACTGTAAACCAAAAGGTTGGCTGTTGGAAATCACCAGCAGCTCCGAGGGAGAAAGATGTGGCAGTTCTGTCTGTCTCCATAGAAATTTACAGCCTTGGAAACCCTGTGGGGTTGCTATGAGTTGGAATCAACTCGATGGCAGTGGGTTTTGCGTGGGTTGGTGAGGTCAGAAGGAAAATATCGGTGACAAACAAAGAATGAAACTTAAAATTCACCCCATGAAGCCCTATTTTTTAAAGATTAGGAAATAAGTTTATTTTGCAAGCTGTTCTTGGAACTAATTTTGAAACACTGTTTCCAACAATGTATAAGAAATAGATTTAAAGGCCAACACGTAACCCTTTTTCCCTTTGATACTTCATTAGACTTTAATAAGGTGATAGTAGGATGAAAAGATTAAACCACATTTTGAGTTGGGTCAGTTATTCAAAAGCACTGCATGAGTAAGAATTGAAATTTGAGTATAAGAGAGAGTTTATTCCTTAAGATCAAAATAATATGGCTTTTAAAAACACGTATGGGATGGATAACATTGTGAAGAATGGGAATTCCAGAACTCTTCCTTGTGTTCATGAGGAACCTGTACATAGACAAAGAGGCAGTCATTTGAATAGAACAAGGGGATATCGCGTGGTTTAAAGTCAGGAAAGGTGCATCAGGGTTGTATCCTTTCACCACACTTATTCAATCTGTATGCTGAGCAAATAATCTGAGAAACTGGACTATATGAAGAAGAACTCGGCATCAGGATTGAAGGAAGACTCGTTAACAACCTGCACTTATGCAGACGGCACAACCTTGCTCACTCAAAGTGAAGAGGACTTGAAGCACTTACTGATGAAGATCAAAGACCACAGCCTTCAGTATGTATTACATCTTAACATAAAGAAAACAAAAATCCTCACAACAGAACCAATAAGCAGCATCATGATAAATGGAGAAAAGATTGAAGTTGCCAATGATTTCATTTTACTTGGTTCCACAGTCAACGCCAGTGGAAGTAGTAGTCAAGAAATCAAAAGATGCATTGCACTGGGGAAATCTGCTGCAAAAGACCTCTTTAAAATGTTCAAAAGCAAAGATGTCACTTTGAAGACTAAGGTTTGCCTGACCCAAGCAATGGTGCTCTCAATCACCTCATATGCATCCAAAAGCTGTACAATGAATAAGGAACACCAAGAAGAATTGATGCCTTTCAATTATGGTGTTGGCAAAGAATACTGAATATACCATGGACTTCCAGAAGAATGAACAAATCTGTCTCAGAAGATGTACAGCCGGAATGTTCCTTGGAAGTTAGGATGGCGAGACTTTGTCTCACATACTTTGGACATGTTATCAGGAGGGGTCGGTCCCTGGAGAAGGACATCATGCTTGGTAAACTAGAGGGTCAATGAAAACGAGGAAGACCCTCAACGGGATGGACTGACACAGTGGCTGGAACAATGGGCTCAAGCATAACAACGATCATGAGGATGGCACAGGATTGGGCAGTGTTTTCTTTCTGTAGTACATAGGATCGCTAAGAGTTAGAAACAAATCGAGGGCACCTAACAACAATAACAGCGTAATGAAGTAATCACACAAGATAATACTAAAACAAAGATAATATTAAAATCAGTATAAATACATGGAAACAATGTCAAGAAAGAAAAATGACTGGCCCGATGTCCCACAGAGTGTAGTTTATGGAGCTGGGCCAGACCCGGTTGATAACTCGCATAAAGATGTGTTTACTCCCGCTTATTTAGAGAAGGGCATTTTCTGCAATTCTCTACAGGATGCCTCGTACACAGTAGTGTTTGACAAACATTTGTTGAAAGAAGTGATGTGACTGGAGAGGTCTGGCAGATGTAAGGGGAATGGACTTCTGAGAGGAAGAAACAGTGGGTCAGGGTGGTGGGAGCAGTGAGGGTGAGATTAAAAAATCATAGACCATTTAGCAAACTCATCATTTGTTAAAGTCTTACCATGAGTGAGGACTGTTTTTGCACCTTTAAATAGTTATTACGTTTAGTGCACGTAATGCTCATAAGAACACCATGAAATAAGTATTTTACCTTCCTTTTAAAGATGAGGCTAGAAGGCACACAGGTGGCTCTGGACTCTAGGGCAGTGTCACTGACTGAAAACCCAGGTGCTTTCTCCTGAGACCTGTGGTTTCCCTTGAAGAGATTTGCTCACACGGAGTGAAAGAAAGTAAATGGAAGAGAGACGCTAGCAGCTGCCTTTGAATCAGCTTCAACTCATGGCAACCCCATGGGTGTCAGAGTAGAACTGTGCTCCATATGGTTTTCAATGGCTGATTTTTCAGAAGTAGATTGCCAGGCCTTTCTTCCAAGTGCATCTGGGTGGACTCAAACCACCAAGCTTTCAGTTAGCACCTTAGTACCTACTCATTTTCGCCACCCAGGGATTCCATATAGAGATTACTTAGCACTTACTCGTTTTCACCACCCAGAGATTCCATATAGAGATTACTTAGCACTTACTCTTTTTCACCACCCAGGGACTCCATATAGAGATTAAAATGATTCAGAATGCCTACATGCCCAATCTATCCATTCCCAATGAGTGTAATTTCTGCCCCCGAACTACTAACATGTTCCCCTCCAGTATACCACTTTGAAATATGAGTACTAGATGGGTACATGTGTAAGAGAGGTAGGAATGGAAGTACACCCAATTCACAAATGAGAGAAAAGAAAAAAGGTGAAAATGACTGAAGCTTTTCCTTGCCTTAACGGCAATGAGGGAAGTACTCAAGGAGAGGGTCTGGTCTTTGAGCTGTCGTTGATTCACTTGACAGCTGTGAATGCTTGACCTCAGTTTCTGTCACCTTTAAAACAAATACAAATAATATCCTTCACATTCAAGTGTAATATAAATAAGGTTTGACATTAGAAAAATTAGATTAATGGCATTTAATATTTCTTGATTATGCAAAATAAGCTCAGTGCCTCAGATACATAAACGTCTGTACTTGAAGTAGACAGGAAAGAAAATGAAATAAATGGTAGTAGGTAGAACCACCTGAAGTGATAAAAATATGAAATTATTTAATCTGTATTTGTGCTATCCTATAACATAGGTAGGGGTGGGATGGGGGTGGAGGCTGCTTCTGGAAAATAAAAAAATAAAACCAGATCATTCAATGGTTTGCCTTATCTTGACCCACTTCACAAAATCATGGGATCTAAATACAATACATTGAAGTTATAATTTTTTCAGATTGAATAAAATTGTAGAATAGTTCCACTAGCATTTGACCCCACAAACCTTAATTTTTCATGCAGCTTGTTTTCAATACCTTCCAATCCTATTGTGCCCTGGGGTGCTCACCTGCTCTTCTGGTCCAGAAGATACCGTGTCGGTATGTAGCAGAGGCAAGTGGGCACTGGAAATTCAGGAATCCTACATAAATAAACTATGATGTCATATCAGTGCTAACCCAGCTGTAATATCATTGAAAGGTAAAGATCATTCCTACATATTTATAGAATCAAGAAATACACAGTATCATACTAGTTTTAATTTTATTACTTCTTATTTATGAATCCGAAGATGTAAAAGTCATCAGTATAATATTAATTTATATGATAACTTTGAAACAGATCTCTAAAATATATTCATAGGGATTTTTAATGCTATTCTAAGGAACAATTTAATCATAGACAGAAAGAACAATAATTTGTTCATCATTTCAGTGTTTTGTTTTTCACAGAAATACATGATGGGTTTGATAATCTATTTTTCTATGTAGATTACAAAGCTAAAGAATTTTTAACCAAATATAATATTAGGATGGCTAAATGATATTACATAGTTATATTATATCAGTAAACTTTATTCTTTTATTCCATAGCTTCCCTAAAATCACAAAACATATATGATTAAAGATATATGAAAATATTGTATCTTTATTTCTTAAGTTACTGGAAGAGTAACTACACTGTAGAGCCTACGTCAATATGGTCACTTAAATTCCTACTTGATGTGTGAAACTACTTAATCACTCTACGATATCATAAGATCTCTGGGATGTTACTCATTGGATGTTGGCTTCTTGTGATCGAATACTTTACAGGATGAAAACTCATGCACAGTTTCATTGGTAGCTATTCTAATAGACTTAATCATGATGACTCATTTTGGCACTGTGTGACTGCAATAAGTAATTCTATGGGAATCCTAATGCAATTCAGTAATAATTAAAGTCCACTAAGCAGGAAAACATTCTGACAACTTCAGAATACAGAGGTTAGTTGTTCATCATGGGACCCCCCTCAAAAAACATCACAAAAAAATGTGAGGTAAAAATACAGATAAAGCATGTATGTAGAAGGCCTAAGAGCTGGAAGGACAAAAGGAACAGATCTATCTTATACCTCTTTTTTAGAGGTTTGATTATTATGTAATCAGTAAGAATAATAGTGATTTCAGCTACCATTTATTGACCACTTACTATGTGGGTAAGTGCTTTATATGATTATCTCATGGAATTTCTGGAGTAACCATGAGACTAAGGTATTGTGGTACTGATTTTACAAAAGACAGGGACGAATACTCAGAAAGTTAATCAATAAATCCAAGGTCCCACTCTTAGTGATATTCAAAACCCAGGTTGTCTGAATCCAAAGTCTTTCACTGTCCCAAGTAGCTATACTTCCACTGAAGACCACGATTTCCTAGTGTGTGTCTAGTTCTCATACAGAAGACACAGAAAATTCTTCACTTTTAAACGCTTTGGGACATTTCTTCATGACTTTTGAACACTTGGTGTAAAACTCTGGTTGCTCTCTTCAGAGATAGTTACTGAATTGCTTGCTATTTAGCTTGCAATTGAGATCTTTCTGAGATCTTTCCTGATCAGACAAAGGGAGAGCCAACTAAGGGGTGTGATTTCAGAAGCACCAAAAAACCCTCTGTTAAAAGAAACGTGCACATAGGCCTTTCCACCAAAACTGAAACACCATCCCTACTGCAATTCTTCAGTTTTTTGCAGTATTTTAGAGGTGAGGTGAGTGTGGCAGGGGTTGGGAATTGGAGAGGTGGAGAGTTGAAGAGGCAGGATGGAGTCCAAGGTTTAAGCCTAACAGTACTTGTGATTTATTTGAGAGTAGGAACCATGTCTTATTTTCTCTCCCCAGCATCTAACCCAGTGCCTGCCATGTTGCTTTTGGCCCCTTATTGCTTGCTGGTTTGAATAAGAGGGGTTTTCATGTCTTTTTTTCTCAGAATAGATTTTAGGAAGGGGAAGAAGAAGGGAATCTGAAAGTCCTGGGAGCTTGGGTTGGAGTTATCTGGTAGACTTTCAGGACTGGGGTAGGGGAAGAATAAAGAGAGATTGGAAGTGTAGGATACCATTAATAGTATAATATGTTGTTGTTAGCTATCCTTGAGTCAGCCCCCAACTCATGGTGACCCCATGCACAGTGGGACAAAAAGCTGCCTGGTCCTGCACCATTCCCATGACCAGGTGTAGACTGGATGGTTATAATCCATAGAGTTTTCATTGACTGATTTTCAGAAATAATCAGGCCTTTCTTCCTAAAAGTATAAGATACTAATAGTATAATACAGAGCTAGACGAAATACTGACTCTCCCTCCATTAACCATGTGACCTTGTGCAAGTTATTTAATCTGAACTTCAGTTTCTCATCTCTAAAATGAGGATGAATAATTCCATCCATCTATCCATCCATCCAGTCATTCATCCAATTCTTTAAAGGGTAGTTAAAGGAGTAATGAGATAATACATGTAAAGTACTTAGGACACTATCTGAAATATACTACCAAAAAAAACCCCAAAGCCATTGTTGTCATTCACTTATAGTGACCCTATAGGACAGAGTAGGACTGCCTCATGATGTTTCCAAGGAGTGGCTTGTGGATTTGAATTACCAACCTTTTGATTAGCAGCTGAATGCTTAACCACTGGGCAACCAGGGCTCCAAAATATAGTAAGCATACAAAAATAACAACTATTTTTTTTGCCTTGCTTTTTTTTTTTTTTTACTGTACTTTAGATGAAGGTTTACAGAACAAATAATTTATCATTAAACAGTTAATACTCATATTGTTTTATGACAATGGCTAACAACCCCACAACATGTCAACACCGTGCCTCCTCAACCTTGGGTTCCCTATTACCAGCTTTCCTGTCCCCTCCTGCCTTCTAGTCCTTGTCCCTGTACTGTTGCGCCCTATTAGTCTCATTTTGTTTTCTGGGGCTGTCTAATCTTTGGCTGAAGGGTGAACCTTAGAAGTGACTTCATTACTGAGTTAAAAGGGTGTCTGGGGGCCATATGCTCAAGGTTTCTCCAGTCTCTGTCAGGCCAGTAAATCTGGTCTTTTGTGAGTTAGAATTTTGTTCTACATTTTTCTCTAGCTCTGTCTGGAACCCTCTGTTGTGATCCCAGTCAAAGCAGTCAGTAGTAGTAGCTTGACACCATCTAGTTGTACCGAACTCAGTCTGGTGGAGGCCATGGTAGTTGTGGTCCATTAGTCTTTTGGACTAATCTTTTCCTTGTATCTTGTTTTCTTTATTCTCCCTTGTTTCCAAAGGGGTGAGACCAGTGGAGTATCTTAGATGGCTGCTCACAGGCTTTTAAGACCCCAGGCGCTACTCACCAAGGTAGAATGTAGAACATTTTCTTTATAAAGTGTGTTATGCCAATTGAGCCAGATGTTCCCCTAGACCATGGTCCCCACAGCCCTCCACCCAGCAGTTCGGTCCCTCAGGGAGTTTGGATATGTCTATGGAGTTCCCATGACCTTTCTTTGTACAAGTTGTGCTGGCTTCCCCAGTAATGTGTACTGTCTCACCCTTCACCAAAGTTACTGTTATCTATTAGCAATTATTTTTAAAATCTTAATCCTCACATTATGTGATGTAGGAATCATCTCCATTTAACAAATAAGCTACTGCTTAGCGAGAACAACTAACTTTCTCAAGATCACATAACTAATAAGTGATGGTGGTTTTGTCCTGGCTCTTTACTACCATACTCTACTGATTATTTGAAAAAAGAAAAAGCTTCAAAGACCTCACAATAAGGAGAAGGCCTGGCCTTGAAGTATACTGAGCTATGGGTTATTCTAGCCATTCATTCACTTAGGTTTAGCTAGACATCGTAGAAGTGACCGACAATAAATTTCACTTTTAGGAATAAACTTAAACCCAGGCTTCTGTCTTCAGATTTCTCATGTTACTATTGCAGTGCAGTAATTCTCCCCTCGTGTTTCCTTAGCACACGCCAGGTGGAAGGAGGGTTAGACATTGGCAAGAAGCTGCCTCATTACCAGCCTCACCTCATATGCGTTTTTCTCCTTGTTCTCCAAAGCATCGGTTGCTCCTTCTCTTTATTTGAGGCAGTTTAGTTTAATTTTTCATTATGACAGGTTTTTGTCTCCAATTCTTTATTTAGAGCATGGCTCTGAAAACTTTTTCATTCTGTAATCCATTTGAGGGGTTCCACAACCTCAAACATACCTTAAACCACTTTTGCTATCAAAATAAAAGTGTAGAAGAATAATTCAGCTATTGGGAGGAGAAGCAGGTGATGTTTTTACTTTCCTTGACACTGAAGAAGAGAAAAAAAAAAACACTCAAGGGAAGGAGTGAAGTGAAGAGAATGCCAGATGGGCGGGAAATCAGACAGTGTAGCTAGAGAGAAAGAGAACCGGCAGGCTGTAGCGGAAGAGGTTTTGCTGTGAGTCTATACCCGCCCTCGTCTAACAGCTGTTAGAGAAGTAAGGCAGCTCTGGTCCTGAGACCCTCGGCATATCTCTGGGGAAAAACGACATTCTCTTAGAAAAATACTGATTAGAATTAACCAACTTTTTCTCCTTTTGTTCCCATTCTCTGCCTTCCATCTCAAAAAGCGTCCCTTTCTACCCTTGACCCCTCCTTCCTTTCTTCTGGCCTCTCCCATCCCTCTTCCTCGTTCAGCCACTTCTGTGATTCGATCTATTTTCAGTGATTAGATCTATTTTCTTTGGTTTCTCAAGTGCTCTCCCTTACCCGTAACCCCGTTAACTCCTAGATCTAACCTTGATCTCTGACATAGAAAGCCTCAGTTCCACATTCAGCGTTTGTCTTTCATACTGAATATAGATGAATAACATTAGGATTTTTGCCTTTTATTGGTTTGAAGAATTTCCCAGAAAATCTGAGTGGGCTTTTTCTTTAACATGTTCTTTCTTTTTCATACCTGGGTTTCCCGAATTGATCAAGTAGCGGTTGTTTTTCTCTCCAACTTCCTCCTTCAGTTTCAGAGAAAATAAACTACTTCCTGACCTAAGCGGCTGGCGTAGTAGAGTGTTGTTATCCTGAATAAGTAGCTTAACTCTAGAGCTAGAGGAAGTGAACTCTCAGCATTGTTTGCCTATTGGGTAACGTTTATTTTTTTCTTTGGGATAAAGAATTTATTGACTTTTAAGGGCATTGAGTTTATGCTGGGCCCTTGTATAAAACTGTGTGTGGTCACTGAGGGTTCAAGTACCACCAAGTCTATGCATGTCTGTGGCTGGCACCGGACCGCTCGTTCATTCCAATATTTGCCCTAATGTCTGGTTCTCATTTGGTCCTTTCTATGGCCATTTGCTTTGTGATAGCTCACTGAGATTTCTGTCATAGCTTACTTTATAGTTTCCTATTCTAGCTACAAACTCAGGTTAGTGACTCTACATCACGGAAAATCCACATTACATTATCTTTACTGTTTTACTGTGTCTTTATACAATTTCAAATTGTTCTTTCTGCATATTTCAAAACTTTCCCTGGGTTTGCTGTACCCTCTGTTTCTATCTACTTATATTGACTGCTTAGATATTGTCATTTTCTCTACCATTCTCTTCTTCTCTCATTGTGCAGCTAAAGCTTTCTATGACTGTTGGTCTACCATCTAAGCAATCTATCCTCCCTTCCTCTAACTGGAAATAAGACCACAGTTATCCCCCCCTTAAAACTTAATTTTGATCTTTCTGGAACTAAAGGTACGTATGACGTGAGACACTTCTTTTTCCTTGCCCAGTAGGTTACCTTTTTTCATTCCTTCTCATTTTCCCACTTATGTCTCTTATTCTCTTCCTTCAAAATAATTATTTCTGGCAATTTCTGTCTTATATGTGTATATTAAGGTGCCCTAGTGGCACAATGGCTAAGAGCTTGGCTGCTGAGCAAATGGTTGGTGGTTTGAACCCACTTTTTGGCTCCATGGTGGTGCAGTGGTTAAGAGCAGGGCTGCTAACCAAAAGGTTAGCAGTTCGAACCCACCAGCCACTCTTCAGAAACCTTATGAGACAGTTCTAGTCTGTCCTATAGGGTCGTTATGAGTTGGAGTCGACTCGACGGCAACAGGTTTGGTGTTGGTTTTTAGTAGCTCCGTGGGAGAAAGACTAGGCGATCCACTTCTGTAAAGATTGCAGCCTAGGAAATCCTACAGGGCAGTTCTGTTCTGTCACATGGGGGTCACTATGAGTCAGAATAGACTCTACGGCACCCAACAACAACATGTGTATATGATCTTACCTGTAACACCTAAATATAGTTCATCTGATCTCATATGTCATTTTAAAAAGTATTTTTAATAACAAATACTGAGAAATTCAATATCAATTGCCTAATCAAAACACATTTTAAAACTATGAACACAATTTACCATAGTATAAGTTATTTCTGTTTGTTTTCCACTCACTGAGTTATTCTTGAAAATGATCAGTATGTTTTGATTCTAGCCGACTTGTTTGGCATAAGTGGTTACCTGGGTGGATAAGCAATATTTTCTTCAAAATATCAAACCAATACATTATCAAATGTACCTGTATGTTCTTTAACAGATTAGCTTAGATGTAGAATACACAAATCGATCATTTCCATTTTTATTCCTGAGATGATGCAGATCCTAGCTTCTGCCCTTACAAGAGTATATGGAATGTGACACTATGTCATCACAAAAGGATTTTCCTGCCAAGGGCAGCTGATGGGGATTTACTGATGTTCCCATAACATCCGAAGTGGTAGCACAAACAGTGGAGATTGGATCAAACCTGTTTGCATTTCCCTATGATAAAACCAAAAAAAAAAAATCAAACTAGCTGCCATCAAATCAATTCTGACTCATGGCCACTGCATGTGTGTTAGAGCAGAACAGTGTTGTTATAGGGTTTTCAATGGCTGGCTTTTCAGAAATAGACTGCCAGGTCTTTCTTCCAAGGCATCTGTGGGTGGTCTCAAAATTCCAATCTTTTAGCTAGCAGTAGAGTGCATTAAACATTTGCACCACCCAGGGACTCCTTCCCTATGATAGCTGGCTTAAAATACAGAAATCAAAAAAGAAAAAGAAGCTTTAAATTCTATAGATTTTATCAACCTTCCTAACACATTTCATTCTCTTTTCTTCCAAGTTCATTTTATTGTGGCTTTAATAATTTCTCAAAAACCCAATATCATCTTTGGGGAAGAGGCATGGGGGAGTGGAAGGGGCCGGGGTTTAAAGTCAGACAGAGCAAAGTGACAATCCTGTATCTGTGTCTGCAGGAGTACTTAAACTCTTTGGGCCTCAGTTTCTCATATGTAAATGGGAACAACAATTCCTGATTTTCTGTAAGAGTTATGAGGTTGGGCAACATGGTGCTCTGGGCAGAAGCACCAAGCCGTCCCTCCACAGCAAAGATCTGAAAAACTAAGCCAAACAGAGAAAACAGCAATCCTGAAATCCTAAACATCAAATGAAAAGATAAAGAACTCAGTCAAGCACCAAATGGAATAAGAAACTGACAGAGAACAAGGAGACATACATGCAGAGGTCCCCTATCCACTAAAGCAACAGGGATCCACCATCTTGGACTCCTATCAGAGACCAGCAAATAGGAGGTACGAGAAAGCAGCTTCAGGGAGCTTCCAGCAGGAGACAGAACAACCAGTAACTGGCGATATATGCTTTCCCACCTCCCACCCTTCTTCACCCCCACTCGGCCTCCTCTGCTTCCTGTGGCCACAGTATCTTCACCAGGAAGCACCAGCTGCTTGGATTCCACCCGCCCGCACTGGTTGACTCCTTGAGTGCCATTTGCTGCCTGCTGGTGTTGCTTTTTTCTGCTTCTTTTGATTTTTTCCTTACCTCTCACCATCTCTTCCTCCTTTCACTCAAATACCTGGCTCCATGCACCATTTTTGCTTCTTTCTGAGGGGCTGTTGAGCTCTGCTGGAGTGTGGAACTGCTTCCTGGTCTGTGCTGTCACACTGGTGGGATCCTGGAGCTTTTTGTTTGTTTGTTTTCTTTTTCTTTTCTTGAGTTGGGAGCTCGTTCTGACCAGACAGTGCTGCTTGGCTTGGACCTACCCCCTCAGCTTGTGCAAGCATGCAGAGGGATCGCTGAGGGCATTTCCTTTTTCGTGGTTTTTTTTTTTCTGTTTTTTTTTGGGGGGGGGTTCTTGTTCTTTTTTAAATTTGTGTTTTCTTTTCCCTCTTTTTCCCCTTTTGTTTTCTTCATTACTCAGTTTCTCGTCTCTCTATGCCTTCCTTCTCTTCCTGTCCCCTGAATACCTGGCGCTGAGTGACACTTCTACACCTTCTAGCCAGGATGTACTTCAAAACCTGGGAACAACTTCCCCAGACCTCGTAGCCAGACCGGTGGGATCCCTGGGAGTTTTTCTTTTCTATTTTCTTTCTAATTTTTATTTATTCATTCTTTTCTTTCTTCTTCTTCCCTTTTTGTTTTTCTCTATTTCATAGTCTCTCATCACTCCACTCCAATGGCAAGCTCCCCTAGCACTCTTTTTTATTTTTATGTTTTTGGCTCCTGTTCCTGTTTCCTCTCTCCCATACCCATCTTAGCTCCACACATCACAATCTCTACCCTCCATCCTGCCTACTTGTACCGTGTGCTTAACATCACACCACAAGCAGCACAGGCAGGGCATACTGGAAGCCACCCTGCACTGATTACTGGCCCACTCCGGTGATGGTAGTAAGTGCCACAAACAACCCATCCCAGCAACTCCTCCTCAGCTACACATGCCCTGCTGTACCATATCTGAATGACTGACACTACCAGTTGGAGGAGGTGAAAATTATCATGCCCACAGATGAGCAAACAACAAAGAACAGACAGCCTGCTTGCTCAGACATAACCAAATTAAAAAAAAAAAAAGGATGAAACAAACAAAGCTACAATCAATAAACAAGAAAAATGACTACTGAATGCCCCAAAGACAGCAGACAATATCAAAACATTTACAAAAACAGAACAGGATGGTTCCAGTAGATGCCCAAAATAAAACACCAGATGACTTTCCAGTAGAAGAAAAGTAACTAGAACTACCTGATGGGGAATTAAAATCTCTAATACTCAGAATTATACAAAAGTTGAAGCAAAAAGCAGAAAAAAATGAGGAAAAAACAGACAAATTCATGGAAAATGCAGACAAAACAATGGAAGAATTCAGGAAAATAATGCAGGAACAAAATGCCAAAATAAATTCACAGCTAGAAATTATACAAAGACAACAGTTAGAAATCCAAAAGATAAGCAACAAGATTTCAGAAATGGACGGTGTCATAGAAGGGCTGAGAAGCAGATTTGAAACGCTGAAAGACAGGATCAGTGCAATTGAAGACAAACACTTGGATACAAATCTGTTTCAGGAAAACTCAGAAAAAAGAACAAAGAAAAATGAAGAGACCCTGAGAGTTATGTGGGACACAATCAAAGGCAAAAATTTTTGAGTGATTGGAATTCCAGGACAGGGGGAGAAAACAGAAAACACAGAGAGGATCATTGAAGAACTACTGACAGAAAACTTCCCCCATATCATGAAAGAAGAACAGCTGTCCATCCAAGAAGCTCAACGAACCACATACAGGAGAGACCCCAAAAGAAAGTCACCAAGGCACATCATAATCACAGTCATCAAAACCAAAGACAAAGAAAGAATCCTGAGAGCAGCTCATGAAAAACAAGAAGTCACCTACAGAGGAGAAAAAATAAGACTAAGCTCAGATTATTAGAAACCATGCCTGCAAGAAGGCAATGGGATGATATATATAAAACCTTGAAAGAAAAAAATTGCCATCCTAGAATAAAATATCCTGCAAAACTCTCATTCAAATATGACGGAGAAATTAGGACATTTCCATGTAAACAGAATTAAAACACTATGTAAAAACCAAACCAAACTTACAAGAATTATTAAAGGGAGTCCTTCGATCTGAGAACAAACAACTTCAATCACAGGCAGAAACTAGGATGCAGGATCGTATCAGCCAGATACAATCTAGGAAATGAAATGTCAAGAACTATCCAAAACCAAAAGAAATACAACAGGGAATAAGAGCATTTAATCTGTGAATGAAAAAAACATCAGAACAATAAAATAGGGAACAAATGGTGTAGGTATAGAAACTTCTAATGGACAGGGAGGCAAGGTGATACCAAGTAATAAAAGACTGCTTCAAACTTAGAAAGATGAGGGTAAATTTCACAGTAACAACAAAGAAAGTTAATAACCTACTCATCAAAATAAAGAGGAAAAACATAAAGTCTCAGTAAAAATAAAACCTACAAAAACAAAAGAAAAGAAAAGAAATCCACCAACAAAAGTAATTCAGCACAGGAGAGTAAGAAGAACAAAGAAAAAGTCAGCACCACAAAAAAAAGCACTACAAAATGACAGCAATAAACTCACATCTATCAATAATTACACTGAATGTAAATGTCCTCAAGGCACCCATAAAGAGATGGAGCATGACAGAATGCATAAAAAAACAGGATCCATCAATATGCTGTCTACAAGAGACACACCGTAGAAAAAAAGTCCTAAATTTATTAAAAATCAAAGGTTGGAAAAAAATATATCAGGCTGACAACTACCAAAAAAAAAAAAAGCAGGAGTGGCAATACTAATCTAAGATAAAATAGACTTTAAAACAAAATCCACCATAAAAGACAAAGAAGGACACTATACAATGATTAAGGGGACAATCCATCATGAAGACATAACCATAATAAACATCTATGCACCCAATGACAGGGCTCCAAAATACATAAAACAAACTCTAACAGTACTGAAAAGAGAAATTGACAGTTCCACAATAATAGTAGGAGACTTCAACACACCACTCTCAGTAAAGGACAGAACATCTAAAAAGAAACTCAGCAAAGATACAGAAGACCTAAAGGGCACAATCAGCCAACTTGACCTCATAGACATATATAGAAGACTCCATCCAACAGCCGCAAAGTACACATTCTTTTCCAATGCACATGGAACATTCTCCAGAATAGAACACATCTTAGACTACAGAGCAATCCTCAAACAAGATCCAAAAAGTTGAGATAATACAAAGTATCTTCTCTTACCACAATGCCATCAAACTAGAAATTAACAACAGAAAGAGCAAAGAAAAAAGATCCATTACATGGAAACTGAATAACACCCTGCTTACAAACACTGGGTTATAGAAGAAATCAGAGATGGAATAAAAAAATTCCTAGAATCAAACAAGAATGAAAACACATCTTACCAAAACCTTGGGACACAGCAAAGGCAGTCCTCACAGGACAATTTATAGTAATAGATACACACATCAAAAAAGAAGAAAGGGACAAAATCAAAACATTAACTATACAACTCAAACAGATAGAAAGAGAACGGCAAAATAAGCCCACAGCCACCAGAAGAAAGGCAATAATAAAGATTAGAGCAGAAATAACTGAAATAGAGAATAGAAAAACAATAGAAAGAATCAACAAAACCAAAAGCTGGTTCTTTGAAAGAATCAACAAAATCGACAAACCACTGGCCAGACTGACCAAAAAAAAAAAAAACAGGAGAGGATGCAAATAAACCAAATAAGAAATTTAATGGGGGACATCACAACAGACCCAACTGAAATAAAAAGGATCATAACAGAGTATTATGAAAAACTATACTCCAACAAATCTGAAAACATGCAGGAAATGGAAAAATTTCTAGAAACAGACTACCTACCCATACTAACACAAAGTGATGTTGAAAATCTGAACTGACACATAACAAGAGATTGAAAGGCAATAAAAAACTCCCAACAAAAAAAAGCCCTGACCCAGATGGCTTCACTGGAGAATTCTACCAAACATTCAGAGAAGAACTTTTTCCAGTACTACTCAAACTATTTCAGAGCATAGAAAAGGAAGCAATACTTCTGAATTCATTCTATGAAGCCAGCATAACCCTGATACCAAAACCAGGCAAAGATGCGAAAAAAAAAAGAAAAAAGAAAAGAAAAGAAAAGAAAATTACAGACCAGTATCTCTCATGAATATAGATGCAAAAATTCTCGACAAAATTCTAGCCAATAGAGTTCAGCATCATATCAAGAAAATAATACAACACAACCAAGTAGGATTTATACCAGGTATACAAGGATGGTTCACCATTATAAAATCAATAAACATAATCCACCATATAAATAAAAGGAAAGAAAAGGATCACATGTTCATCTCAATTGATGCAGAAAAGGCATTCAACGAAGTCCAACACTCATTTCTGATAAAAACTCACAATAAAATAGGTATAGAAGGGAAATTTCTCAACATAATAAAGGGCATCTATGCAAAACCAATGGCCAACATCATTCTTAATGGAGAGAGGCTGAAAACATTCTCCTTGAGAACAGGGACAGAACAAGGATACCCTTTATCACAACTCCTATTTAACATTGTGCTAGAAGTCCTAGCTACAGCAATAAGGCAAGAAAAAGAAATAAAGGGTATTCAAATTGGTAATGAAGAAGTGAAACTGTCCCTGTTTGCAGATGATATGATACTATACATAGAAAACCCTAAAGACTCCACAAGAAATCTACTGGAACTAATAGAAAGATTCAACAGGGTAGCAGGATACAAGATAAACATACAAAAATCACTTGGATTCATATATACCAATAAAGAGAATGATGAAAAGGAAATCAGGAAAACAATACCATTTATTATAGCCCCTAAAAAAAAAAAAAAAAAAAACTTAGGAATAAATCTAACCAGGGATGTAAAAGGCCTATACAAAGAAAACTACAAAACACTACTGCAAGAAACCCAAAGGCATCTACAAAAATGGAAAAACACACCATGCTCATCAATAGGTAGACTCAATATTGTGAAAATGACAATTCTACCAAAGCAATTTACAAATACAATGCAATCCCGATCCAAATACCAACAGCATTCTTCAAAGAGATGGAAAAACTAATCATTAACTTTATATGGAAAGGGAAGAAGCCCCGAATAAGTAAAGCACTACTGAAGAAGAAGATTAAAGTTGGAGGACTCATACTACCTGACCTCAGAACCTACTATACAGCTATTGTAGTCAAAACAGCCTGGTAATGGTATAACAACAGATACATTGACCAACGGAACAGAATTGAGAAGCCAGGTATAAATCCATCCACCTATTGTCACCTGATCTTTGATAAGGGCCCAAATCCATCAAACAGGGAAAAGACAGTCTTTTTAACAAATGGTGCTGGCAAAACTGGATATCCATCAGCAAAAAAATTAAGCAGGACCCATACCTCACACCATATACAAAACTAATTCAAAATGGATCAAAGACCTAAATATAAAGCCAAAAAGTATAAAGTTAGAAGAAAAAATAGGACCTACACTTCAGGCCCTAATACATGGCATTAACAGGATACAAACCATAACCACCAACACACAAACCCCAAAAGATAAGCTAGATAACTGGGATGTTCTAAAAATCAAATACCTGTGCTCTTCAAAAGACTTCACCAAAAGAGTAAAAAGAGAACCTACAGACTGGGAAAAAAATTTTGGACAGTACAAGTCAGACAAAGTTCTAATCTCCATAATCTACAAGAAAATCTAATACCTCTACAATAAAAAGACAAGTAATCCTATTAAAAAATGGGCAAAGGAAATGAACAGACACTTCACCAGAGAAGAATTTCAAGTGGCCAACAGACACAGGAGGAAATGCTCACGATCACTAGCCATTAGAGAAATGCAAATTAAAACCACAATGAGATACCATCTCACCCTGGCATTACTGGCATGAATCAAAAACACTGGAAATAACAAATGTTGGGGAGGTTGTGGGGAGATCGGAACTCTTATGCACTGCTGGTGGGAATGCAAAATGATACAACCATTTTGGAAAATGATATGGTGCTTCCTTAGAAAGCTAGAAATAGACATACTATATGATCCAGCAATCCCACTCCTAGGAATTTATTCTAAAGAAATAAGAGCCATCCCTTGAATAAACATGTGCATACTCATGTTCATGGAAGCATTGTTCACAATAGCAAAAAGATGGAAACAACCTAGATGCCCATCAACAGAAGAATGGATAAACGAACTATGGTACATACACACAATGGAATACTGTGCAACGGGAAAGAACAATGATGACTCTGTGAAGCATCTCGTAACATGGATGAAACTGGAGAACATTATGCTGAGTGAAATAAGTCAATCATAATAGGACAAATATTGTATGAGACTTCTATTGTAAAAACTCATGAAAGTGTTTACACCCAAAAAGTAACAATCTTTGTTGGTGATGCGGGATGGGAGGGGTGGGGGGGAATACTAAATGGGCAATAGATAAGTAGTATCTTTGGTGAAGGGTGAGAGAGTACCCAGTACTGGGGAAACCAGCACTACTTGTACAGGGAAAGGTCAAGGAGGCTCCATAGACACATCCAAACTCCCTCAGGGAGTGAATTGCTGGGCGGAGGGCTGTTGGGACCATGGTCTTGGGGAACATCTAGCTCAATTGGCATAACACAATTTATAAAGACAATGTTCTACATTCTACCTAGGTAGGTAGAGTCTGGGGTTTTAAAAGTCTGTGAGCAGCCATCTAAGATACTCCGCTGGTCTCATCCCTTTGGAAGCAAGGGAGACTGAAGAGAACAGGACACAAGGAAAAGATTAGTCTGAAGGACTAATGGACCACAGCTACCAAGGCCTCCACCTGACTGCATTCAGTGCAGCTGGTTGGTGCCCGGCTACCACCACTGACTGCTCTGACTGGGATCACAACAGAGGGTTCTGGACACAGCTGGAGAAGGATGTAGAACAAAATTCTAACACACACAAAAGAGGCCAGATTTAGTGGCCTGAAAGAGACTGGAGAAACCCCGAGAGCGTGGCCCCAGACACCCTTTTGGCTTAGTGGTGAAGTCTCTTCTGAGGTTTACCGTTCAGCCGGGGATTGGACAGGCTCATAAAACAAAACAGCACTAATGAGGCACAGCAGTCCAGGGACAAGGACTAGAAGGCAGTAGGGGACAGGAAAGCTGGTGGTGAGGAACCCAAGATTGAATAAGGACGGTGTTGACATGTAGTGGGGTTGTTAACCATTTTCACAGGGCAAACATTTGTATTAACTGTTTAATGAGAAACTGTTTTGTTCTGTAAACCTTCATCTAAAGTGAGAATAGCAGCACAACTGGAAGAACGTAATTGATGTCACTGAATTGTGCATGCAGAAATTTTTGAAATGGTATGTCTTTGGCTATGTATATTTTCACAAAAAAAAAAAAAAGAAAATGTGGAGAAAGGAGACGGTTGACATGTCGTGGGGTTGTTAACCAATGTCATAAAACAATATGTGTACTGACTGTTTAATGAAAAACTATTTGTTCTGTAAACCTTCACCTAAAGTACAATTTAAAAAAAAAAGAGTTATGGGATTGAGGATTAGTTGTGAAGACACCTAACAGTGTCTAGAAAATAAAAGGTGGAAAGCAAATATTGTGTTAGTTTACTGAGTTGTACTATTTGCTTTTGTGGTGAGCTGAGAATGAAAAATGAAAGTAAGTTCATGCAGGGATGTAGCTCTCAACAAACAATTGACATTACCCAGCAGGGTTTTCATAAGCTTTATTTACTTGCACAGTAATTAGAATGGAGAGTAAAGGGTAAAATTCCATCTTGTTCTGGTTCCTGCCGAAAGGTCCTAATCCCAGGGTGAGGACAGAGAAAATCTTTCTATTCATGCATTGCCCCTTGATGTGTGGTAGGTGAAGAGAACAAAGGGACAAAAGAACCTGGGATTTATATGCTGGAGGGGTCTCTGTGCTGTAGTGCATAGTAAAAGGGGAAAGGGTGATAGAGGGAGGCTCCCCTTGATGTAGTCTGGGCTCAGGGTGTGTAATGGTCTTGTGATCGTTGTCCCCAGCCTTGATGGCATCAAAGGAATAGCTTTCACTCTCCTTCCCAGAGCTAAGATTAGATTTTGCCAGCATGCAATTACATAGTTAATTATATACATTACTACTGAGGTACAAGGTGAGGGGGGGTCATACTTCCCCTAGGGTACATTCTTTCAGTACAATTTCAGTGTAAGGGTCATGCAGACAGTGGGAGACAGAACTGCTGTCTAATGTCTCTGCAGTTTTATTTGTTGTTTGATACCCCCATAGACTTTACAGGTTTAGACATAGGCTGATTAGGTACTGCCTCTTCAGTATGATTTCTGGGATACTGGAAAAGTCCTGAAAATGCTCAAAAGTTTCATCTTCACCTACTGGCCTGAGGTCTCCATTTGCACCTTTAAAGTGTTATGTTTTTAATCTTAAAGTTTAGTTCACTATTAAAATGTAAACTTCATTAGGAGGGTTTATACTTTAAGTCTTATCACTGGGTTACCCTTTAATGTGGATGGATTATCAGAGACCTTCTTTTAAGTAGAATTTGATTAGGTTATAAGAAAGAGAAAGAGAAGTTTAATTTACTAGGGTTCTGGGACCTGAGGAATTGGGAAGAAACAATTTGAGGTGGAAACAGAAAAGAGGTGTGGTAAGGGAAATAAGCAAGGGCAGTTCCCGGATTATGAACAACTTTCATTCCTAAATCGGTCTTGAAGTCGAATTTGTACATCAGTTGGAAAAGTTAGGTATGGTTGGTATCTAATGTCAGTTACTCAAATGTTTGTCTTAGTATATAGTACATAATGTACAGTTCTATGCAAGCAAAACATTGAAGAAACACTTCCAGTTACACTAAAACATCTTTAACATAGTGATACAGTAATAATAATATTTAGATGCATGTTGCAAGGTAGAACCTGTTTGTTATTATGAACCATTGTATGTTTCTCAAATTTTGAATATAATAGGCTTTACGGGGGTTGGTTCTGCCTATAGAAAATGGTTATGCTATGGTGTCTCCTGGTCATATTTGGCCTCTGAATTACAGCAGTGGTTCTCAACCCTTGTTGCAATTCAGAATCACCTCAAAAGCTTTCAAAAAATATCAATGCCTAGGCACCCACCCCAGAGATGAGGATTTCTTTGTTTGGGGGAAGACATCTTCAGTGTTTAAAAGCTCCCCAGGTGATTCAAATGTTTAGTCAAAGTGAAAACCACGGGGTTAGGAGAATTAGGGGCACAGGAAACATTTTCATCTAGTTCTCCCTAACCCATCCACAGACTCTGATTGAACTGAACCATTTTAACCCGTCTGTTAAAGAAGGACTTATCTCTTACTGATGTAATTACAGGTAGTCCCTGACTTACAGACGAACGGGGTTCCTTTACTACAACTCTGTGTAAGTCAGTTCTGATGTAGTAGAATACTTCATTTCAGAAAACAGCTGGTGTTTCTTATGCTTCCAAATGCTGAATAAGATAACACTATAGGCCTGGTCTGCAATGAAGTTAGGGTCTGTCGTAACAATGAAGTCAGAGTTGAAAGGGCCGTCGGGCACATGCGTAGTTCAGTTGTCATATGGCATTGGAGTTGAACATTGCCCAACTTTCTATCCATTATGACACCCAACACCGACAACGACTTCACTGTAGACCAGGCCATAGCCTACTATATGGCAGTGTTTTGAACAGTAAATCATAAAATTGAACATTTGCAGGTGAACATCTGAGAATGAAAACATCAGCAAATTACGTGCTGCAACATTGTACATAGTACACATTACTAATGATACAATGACCAAAAAAACCCCTCAGAAACAGATGGTCATAAGTGCAGTTCATCATAACTTAAATAAGTGGGATATCATGACTACCTGTATTTGTAAGACATGCTTTAAAAAAATAAAATAAAATGAGACCATATGTGGGACAACAAACTTGATTTGGCCTTTTGTCTCTGGTTCCCGAAAATAAGCCTTGGAATTTGCCAGCAATCAAGGTGTCTTTGTTTTCCAAAATAGCCAGGCAACACTTAAACATATGCAAATATAGTGCAGCCCCAGAGATCATACCTGGCAAATAACTTTGGAAGGGAGCCGCATGATGCAATCAATCATGTATATTCATTATTCAATTGATCATGCATATGCAATGAGACCTTAGTCATTGACTGTGCATAACTTCAATAAAGAATCTGGAGAAGGAAGTTCCTTTGAGTTTGGAGATGGATGATACACATGGGAGGACTACACATCTCTGAGGACGTGAAGATCTGTGCAGAAAACTCCTCCTGAACTCACCTGTGCATTTCTTCATGTGTATCCTTTCGTGGTTACACTAAAAAGGTTATAGCAGGCATAGCCCTTTCCATGAGTTCTGTGAGTCTTTCTACTCAATTGTCAAACCCACTGGAGACGGTGAGAACCAGCTGAGGCTGGCATCTGCCTATTTGGCAGTCTGAAGGACAGAGTCCTAACTTGTGTGTTTTGACCTGGCTCAGGGTGGCTGGGTGGTTAAGTTCAGAGAAAGAAGGTGCCATGTGGTGGCTGATGTCAGAGATGAAACAGTGGAAAAGCAGGGATGTGAATTATCTTTCCATTTTGGTAGTCAGCCTTATGTCGATTATTATTGACATATGATAGCATATATTGGCTCAACTGCAACATTTTACTGAAGGATATAAAGTTTTAATAATAACTAAAATGTTCTAGGATCAGGCCAACAATCACCCGTACAAGGTAGAAACTTTTGCATTCTTATTATTCTTATCATAGTGCTTGCATTTCATAAACAAACCTCTTCTTCTTTCTTCATTTTTTCAAAAGCAAGAGAATCATAACTCCTGAGAATAACTAATTCAAGTAACTAACTGTTGTTTAGTGTTTTACAATATCCAATGCATCTTTTTAGATATCACAATGATTGGGTAGGTATTATTGTTATTATTATTATTCCCATTTGCAGATGAGAAACAAGGGGTTGGGGACGCTGATTGACTTGACCAAGCTACAGGCAGATTTAAATGCAAAGCCAGAACTTGACCCAGGGCTCTGATGCTAAAATTTGCATCCTTCCCATAAGTTCATTACTTTGAACTTCATCACACTTATAGGTGTTTAGCTGTATCTTGGTAAATTTTTGCTCTTTAAGGATTATATTGCATAGAAAATACCAAAGCTGGTGAGTTGGTCTTTTCTTGGTCAATTCATAATACTGTGATCAGAGTGTGCTAAAACAGGTAGACTCTAAGCCTGGTTCAGCATGGGATAGTCTTCACTCATGCTTTTGTCCTGGAGTAACTATTAAGTGCACCCCTTTCACTCTTAAAAGGGTCTCAATTTGGAAAATAAATAATGTGATCACTCTTCATAATGAGCATTTTGGAACAAAGCTGTATGTATCAAGCTTCCTCTTTATTTTGGAGAAAAAAAATTTATTTGGTTGGAGTTTCCTTCTATCAACAGTTTTCATAGTCCATTTTCTCCACCATGCTTTGCTTAAGCTTTCCTGAGATTTGAATATGTAGCACATCTAGAATAATGACAGTGATAAAAATAATAGAAGTAAACACTTACCAATCACTAATTTATCTAAGCACCAGGCTACCCGCTTTACACTCCAACATTACACTTAAAAAACCTTGTGAGGTGTGTACCAGTATTAAATCTTATTTAACACGTAAGAGGGATCCCCGGGTGATACAAACTTGTGATGTGCTCCTCTGCTAACCAGAAAGTTGGAAGTTAGAGTCCACTCAGAAGCACTCAGAAGAAAGCCCTGATGGTCTACTTCTAAAAAAATTAGCCACTGAAAACCCTATGGAGCCCAGTTTTACTTTAACACCATGGGGTGTCCACAGGAACTGTTTTTTTTTTTTAAGCAAGAGCTTGATTTATAAAGGGCCATTAATCTTCAATGGCCAAAGGAAGTCATTTGGGGCTGCACAGGGGATGCGATAATGGTGGCAGCATAGTGGACAGGCAAGCACACAAGTGGGCAGTGTCAAATAATAAAGTTATTTGAGGCCAGCACTGAAGACTGTATAATGAAGTGGAGAATGGTTGTGAAAGATCCACATGGTGAACATGAAATGTTTCTGGCAGTAAGGTGTTGAAGATTCTGAAGGGGTTGTAAAACAAAACTAAGGCATAACTTGAACAGGCCTTGATGAAGAGATTTTGCAGAGAAATTTTTGAAGAGAGATTGTTGAAGAAAGATGAATATGGAAGTACCTGAGATTAAGGAATAAAGTAGAGACATAGACTTTATATAATAAACCAGCACAAATCTAACTCTTCTTTTCACAGAGGTGAAACAGAAAGCAGATTTTCTTCCATTTAGCCAAACCAAACACAAATAAAATTGGCCAGCATGAATGCAGAAATAAATCATCCCATACATGATTAATGTGTACATCTACCAGAGTTTCTGAAATCAGGTACAAAGTATATTTTTTCCACCATCACATAAATTCTGTAACATTTCCATAATTTGGAAATCTAAAATAAGAAAAAGAAACAGCTCTAAATGTTGACTTCACTGAAGAGCAGTCATTATAGATATATTTGGTAAAAAGAAAAATAATAAAACAGGTCAGCAGAAAGTGAAAAAGAACATTTTTTGAAATTTCTTCTTGCTTTTCTTTACTGTGAGAATTTAGTAGGCTCATACTAATCAAAAATACATGCTTATTAAAATAAGCCTTTTCTGCATATAAAGGGCCAAGCTAATAGTTATGATGGTTATAAAAGAATGCCCATGGGTATGAATAGTAACTCTCATTGGAAGGCTGCTGGATGTTTGAAAACTTATCCACCACATGAAGGCCACAAATGAGTAAGCCACATTGTAAAGAAGGTTAAATTTGCATTTGGAGTTCTCTCACCAATTCACGCTCAATCTTTCTTCTCTCACTTCCATTCCCAGTCTTGTTCCCGTCCAATGATAGGAATGACCCTGAGGATTGTTTCCTCAGCACCTTCATGCACTTCTCAGGCTATGGATCTTTGCTGACCCCTATTTCTTCTTTCTCCCTGAAACAGAACTTCCCTGGCCATTTCCCATGTCCTGAGGGGCTTATATAGTTTTTTGTGGAGATGAAAATGAGCAAGTAGACATAATGCATGTAAAGACAATATGGTGCTTTACCCAGATCTCCTCTGTTATGGATTGAATTATGTCCACCAATGAGATTAGTAGAAGTCCTAACTCCCGCTACCTGTGAATGGACTTTGTTTAGAAATAGGGTCTTTTATTGAAGATGTTGTCAGTTAAGTTCACATGAGGCCATACAGGAGTAGGGTGGGCCCTAGTCCTGTCTGAGTAGTATCTTATAAAAGAGAAGAATAAGACACAGAGAAATGCACATGGGGAGAAGATGGCATGTGAAGATGCATCTATAATCCAAGGAAACTCAAGAAACACCTGAGCTACCAGAAACTGGAAAAGACAATTAAGAACATGGCCTAAAGCAGACAGGGTATGGCTCTGCTGACGCCCTGAGTTTGGACTCCTATTCTTGAGAACTGTGAGACAATAAAGTTCAATTCTTTAATGACTCCTAATCTGTGGTATTTTGTTACGGCAGCCCTAGGAAACTAAGGCACCCTCCAATCCTTGTTCCCATTAGTGTGGGTTCTTTGCCCGTAAGTGCCTGTATTTTTTTTTTTTTTTTTCCTTTCTGGAGTGGTCCTTGATTAATAGCCAAGCAGGGTGGAGTTGTGAAAGGCCAGCTGTCTTACCTTGGATCAGTGTCAACTCTGAGGCAAAACTTACTCTTCAAGGTTCCCTGTAGAATCAGGCTGACGCTACCTTCTGGGGGACATTGAGATGATGTGTTTGTTTGGCTTGTTTTCCTTTCCTCTCCTGCTTCCCCTTTCCCTAACTGATCTACATAAATTTTTGTCTCTCAGAGTCTGCTTTTTGGTTACTTAATCTAAGACAGAGTGTTCTCTGTGTTAGAATTTTGGACACATCATCAGGAAAGACCAATAACTAGAAAAGAGCATCATGCATGTTTGGTAAAGTAAAGAGTCAGCAAAAATGAGGGAAATCCTCAGTGAAATGAATTGACACAATAGCCACAACAATGGGCTCAACATATCAAAGACCATGGAGATGAGAAAGGACCAGGCAACGTCTGGTCTTCTTACACATAGGTCTCCATAAATTGGAGTCAACTTGGTTGACAGCAACTAACAACAACTGACGACATAATGCTTTATCTCAAACAACTTACTCTAATGATGGAATAACATGCCTATGTAAGGCAGAGTGGTGTATGAGGACACTGATTTTGAGCATGTGTGTTTAAATAGTGCCCTTAAACTTTATAGCTAACCCCCTAATTGCCTGTGCATAAAGCAAGATTTAGTTGTAGTTACAGACTATAAAACTGGGAAAATTGTTTCATGACTTCCTCATGGGGTTGTTGTCAAGTTCAAATAAGATAATCAGATTACTTAGAACTTAGCTTGTGCTTTTCATGTAATGCCCATTCACTAACATTTGCTAATTTCTTGTGAACTATATTGTATACTGGCTAAAATTAATGACTAAATTAATAATCAAAATAGATTCAAATTATAGCTAACCGCTTTATTAAAGTGTGACCTTGAGTAAATGCTTTTCTATGATGGTTAATGTTATGAGTCACCTTGGCTGGGCTATGATTCTTAGTGGTTTGGCAGACACAAGTAATCACCATCTATTTTGTGATCTGATATGTACAGCCAATCAGTTGGAAGAGGAGTTTCCTTGGGGGTGTGATCTGCATTCAGTATATAAATGGAAGTTCCAACAAAACTCACTCTGTTGACCCTGCAATCACCTTGTTTGACCTCTGGTTCTTGGGGCATAAGGCTCCAGCCTATTGCTTGATCTGCAGATTTTGGATTTGCCAATCTCTGAAACCCTCATGGGCCAGCAGAGGCCTCCAGAGTGCTGCCTGACCTGCACATTTTGGGTTCATCAGCCCCTGCAAACACATGAGCCAGCAGAGGTCTTCAGCCTGCTGTCTGACCCACGGATTTGAGACTTGCCAGCCCCCACAATTGTGTGAGCCATTTCCTTGAAGTAAATTTCTCTCTGTATATATGCTTTACTGGTTTTGCTTCTCTAGAGAACCCAGACTAAGAAATTTACCTTTTCTAAATGCCTCAGTTTCCATTTAGTCTATAGAACCAAAGTCCCCAAATCAGGTAAATTCATTTTGAAATAGACCCATGTGTAGAATTACAAGTAGTAGACTTATAAAAAAAATATATAAATTAATTTTGTTTAAGGATTGAGATCCTGAAATAAATGATTCACAAAATATACTAATTATTAGTGATAAATCTTAGTGTATGTTGTATGGTACCACTTCGTAAAGTCAAAAACTGCTAGTTAGATATGAGATGCATTCAGTATACCATTTACTGGGTTTCTGTCTTAAGGCAGTTGGATAGTTTTATTAATAAGGACATTAATGAAACTAAGTTTATCCGTTTGATCTTGGTGTGGGCCAGTGAGCTTTGCTCTGTTTCATGATCACAAATTGGGCCCCTAATCCTTGCCAGCTATTATGAAGATTTGTAATGCTCAAAATGAGAACACTAATGAAACTGGTCAGTATGAAAACACCAGTACAAATCCCAATAGGCTGTGTGTGTGTGTAAAATACTACATTGAAATATATAAAAAAAATCCAAATGGGGTTAGGTAAAGATCAGCGTATCAGCATAGCTGTGGAATACACTATAAACTTATGGCAATGACTGAAAGAGGGAAGATACTCAAAATATATGGATATTTGGTAGGTGAGAGGTTCATTTTCTGAAAGGAAGATACATGATTTTTGTTTTATCTCCCTTTATCTGTATTTATAAAATAAAGGTGGTGATACCTTTTTCTCATATATTAAATCATATAATTTGTTTAAAGAGAAATAGGTAGAAGATATTTTGGGCTTCTTAGAAGAAAGGCATCGTATGTGGACCTATTATTTTTATGACCTTCTTCAGCAAATCCTTAAAAATAGATTAAATGTTAGAATAAGGAAAATATATTTTTCCCTGGAATAACAAACTACAGAGATAATTTAAGCTAATTTTTTTTTTTTTTTTTTTTTTGGTTTTAACGAAGAGAAGTTTATTTCCTCACAATCAAAGTAGGCTAAAAGTCCAAATTCAGGGTGTGGGCTCCGGGGGAAGGCTTTTTCTCTCTGTCGGCCTTCTCATCAGTGTTCCCCCGGACAAGGAGCTTCTCGGTGCAGGGACCCCAGTCCAAAGGATGCGCTCTGCTCCTGGCACTGCTTTCTTGATGGTATGAGGTCCCCTATTTAAGCTAATTTGAGAGTTGCTGAACATAGCTAAAAAAGAGCAAACTAATTCCTTGGTTCTTCAGTAGAGTGGGACTAGAAGAACACAAAGGACAAGTCTAGCTCTAAAATTCTGTCTTCTGTGATTTCACATGCATGGAATGTCATGTTTTAAGTTGTACAGATTAAGACCCTCTTCTATGAATTAACAGTCCTTGGGTGGTGCAACCAGTTTGCTCTTGACCACTGATCAGAAGGTTGGTAGTCTGAACAAACCCAGTGGCGCCACAGAAGAAAAATTTGGAGATCTGCTTCTGTAAAGATTACTGCCAAGAAAATCCTACAGAGTATAGTTCTACTCTGTAACACATAGGGTCGCCATGAGTTGGAAGCAACTTAATGGCAAAGTTTTTTTTTCCTACAAATGATTTCATTTTTCCTACCTGCTTGCTTCTAATTAAATTAGTTCTTGAGCTTGCTTGTTAGCCTCCTGTATGGGTTCTTTTGTATAGGATTTATAACTTTTCCTATGTCGTGAAAGCTTTCAAACCAAAATGGCCCATTTACTGGTAAGTGGGAGGTGACCTTTATTTTGAGAAGTGTTCCACTGTCGACCTTGTCTAGTATTTCTTCAATGCTCAACTTTATTTGCCAGAGAGTACTGTAGTATGGGAAATCTGAAATTCCTAAATTCAGTTGGTAAAGACAAGACCATAAAAAATCAACAGACAGATTTATTGGTGTTTCTAATTTTCAAAAATCATTAGGTGCAAGAAAGACCATGACAAATGATAAGATAAATTGGAAAACTCAAGCAGTGTCTGATGTTCTTGGTCAAGGCCAAGAGGCCCAAAATGGAGCAAATATGTTAGACAAAGTAAAGAGATTGGCAGGTCATACCTTGCAAAATTTCTCTTGTACTTTCACTCATGTGCAAGTAAATGACCCTGTTTGTAATGATTGAATCTCTTGAGAGAATATTCAGATGAATCTTGTCTCAGAATAGCTGCCATTTTCAGATAATTAGTCTTATGCTGGGCTTGGCCACAACCCTGGGGGTCAGACCACTTTGAAAGACAAGGCTAATGGCTTTTCAAAGATGTGTTCATATCTTTCCAGAATCATGTGTAGAACTAGAATAGAAACAAGTTGATCTATCCAGTGCTGCTGCTCTAGACAGTATTAAGAATGGTGAGAAACTCTGGCAGAACACAAAAGAAAGAAAAAAAAGTTTTGGTTTTCTTATTTTGATTGTTTTATTACTTTCTAGATAAAAGGTTTTTTGTTTTTATTTTTCACTTTAATTTAGAGATGGAAACTTACTTTCTTAGTTTACAGGTATTTCACTGAACACAGCAACAACCACAATTGCCAAGTGGCTGGAGGAAATGGTTTCTCAAATAGAAGGGAATGTTATTGATTCCCAAGATAGAAGTGTGGTAAATTCAATGGAATTAGTTTGTAAATTTGACTTGGTAATGAACCACCGAGGAAAAAAAGTGCCAGAAAATTTCCCAAAATCAATAGCAACACTGGATACTTGAAAAGCCATGACAATTTCACAGAACATTTTAAAGCAGCTGGTGGGGGTAAAAGGAGCCCTGGCGGTACAGTGTTGAAGTGCTCGACTGTTAACTGAAAGTCGGTGGTTAGAACCCACCAGTCACTCCAAGGGAGGCAGATGTGGGAGTCTGATTCCATAAAGATTACAGCCTTGGAAACGCTATGGAGCAGTTCTGCTCTGTCCTATAGCATCACTATGAGTCAGAATTGACTCGATAGCAATGAGTTTGGTTTTGAGTTGGTGGGAATAATAATTAATCATTTATATTGTAAGACTTGACAAAGTCACAGCTGTTGAGTTTGAAAAATATAGACTTAAAATATAATTATAGAATAAAATCCTTATAAAAGTTGTAAAATAAGGATCTTTTTTTGTGGCCTGGAGAACTTAAATATTAAGAGGTATTAAGGGGGGAAGAAACCTATGAATCCCAATTTATAGCCGATATATTCCCAGTCCAAATCTTATTTCCCACTGAAATACTCTGTAACCAGGGAAAAGCTAGCTCACTCTCCTAATGAGAAAGAAAGAGAGCTAAGTTTAAGACAGGAAAACAGCTAATAGAAAGAGAAATAGGCAAAAGATGCATGTACAGTCTTCTTAGAGAGCTACAAGAGGGATAAAAAGTCCATAAATACTTATTTTAGGAAACCTAGTGCCTTGTACTTACTCAATATAGTGATGGTCAAGATAATTTTTAGTGAAATAAAAATGCTAAACTATAAACTTACATGTAAAATTGATTCAAAAGTGTAACTGAAGTTTTGTGTTATGAAAATTAAGTGACTTAAGTTTTAGGCTTTTATGCTAGAAAACTAAGATATATAGCTTTCTATCTATAATATATATATATGCATTTACATACACACATATATATACATACATATATGTTTATTTATATATGTAGTTGTTAGTTGCCATCAAGTCTATTCCAACTCATGGGAACTCATGGCAACTCCATGTGTTACACAGTAGAACTGCGCTGCACAGGGTTTTCGAAATAGGCCTGTCTTCTGAGGCACCTCTGGGTGGACTGAACCACCAACTTTCTGGCTAGTAGTCGAGTGCTTAATCGTTTGTTCCACCCAGGGACTGACTCTCTCATTCTCATTCTCTGTCTTTCTTTTCCTCTCTTGCTTTATATATATCTCCCACCCTGTCACCTTCAATGGATTAAATACCCAATTTCCCCATCTTCCATCTATTTTTCCTTCCTGATGACCTATTAATGAAGTTTAACATCATCATTTCATGTTCACTGAGGGTTCATTGATGCTGTAATACCTTCTTTGTGGCGCTGAAAGAAAAATGCAACCTCTGTCCTCACAGCAGATAAACAAATACACAATGGTAATTTCCCCTGTGGGTCATCTTATTGGTGACGGTAGCTAAAATTTCCTGTTTATGTTAGCTTGTTAAAAATATATATGCCATTGTTATTCAATTAAACGAGGGGGATTGTTGTACATAGAGGATGAGGAATTTAAGCTGGACTTTGAAGCAAGAGGAGTGTCTGGGCGGGGTAAACGTTTAAAACATTCTGCTCAGCTGCTAACCCAAAGTTTGGTAGTTCAAGTGCACCCAGAGGCACCTTGGGAGAAAGAACTGGCGATTTACTTCTGAAAAATGAGCCATTGAAAACCTATGGAGCACAGTTCTATGCTGACACACATGGGGTTGCTGTGATTTGGAACTGATTCTATGACAACTGGTTTGAAGCAAGAACAGAAGCCACATGGGAAGCATTTAGTGCTGGGAGAGCAGGGTTTTGGTCTAACTGTAGACTTGGGAGTGGAAGCAGTGAGCAAAGGTTGATCTACATAGAACTGAAGGACAAGGTGAAGAGAGAGGTGTGCTCTCAGGTAACACATAGGCTGCTGCCAATTAATAGTCTTAAAGCACGTTAAGACAAGATTTCGAAGGCTCAGGGAACACTTCTTCTTTGGTCCGTTGCCCATTTAGTGGTCAAGGGTTGTCATTTGTGCACTAGATATATTGTGAAATTGAAAGTTCCTTTTGTATTTGACTGCTATGTATGTGGCCGCGAAGGTAAATGTTTAATAAGCATTCTCAGATCAGTTACAGGTGCTGTTTCTTTTTTACATAGTGTAGTTGCGAGCAAGTCTGTGAGAAGAACAAAGCATTGCGAAAGGTTTCAAAGTGAGTTTTATTGCTTACTTAAAGTTTTTACTGCGTTTTCCTCCGATACTACTGAGTGAATAAAAGGAGAAGCTGCCACTAAAGGATAAAGTCATTTTTTTCCTCATATGTTTTCTTAAAGTGTCTAGTTCTTGTTATCTATTCATTTTGTCTTCAAAAACTAAAGTCTTTTATGTTTTTTATGTTTCCTTGATACCTGTTAGTTGAACTAGATTAAACGAAGGGGTTATTTTGCCCTGGATTAAAACAACCAAAATAGACAAGTGAACTTTCTGGATTTTCAGTTCCCATGCCCAACCCCTTTTTCTAGTAACAAAGGATAATCTTTTCTGTTGAACATTTCTGTATATATATTTTTTAAGCTTTTGCCCCGTATTTCACTTAATTAACCACATTGTCTGGAACTTATGTGCTGTGGTTAGTTACTGAGTAATATGGATTTCTCTTTTCATTTTCCTACTAATGGACTCTTTTTATTTTTTAATTAGAGTATGTTCTAGGCAATTTTCACTTCCAGCAACACCAATTTATAAGCCAGATTGTTCTTTATTCCACTTCAGAAATGAGCAATGACAATGAATGGCAATGAATAGCTATCAAAGGGCTGCAGTACAATGTCTGTGACCTTGATTTCTGCAGTTAATGCTCTCTATTGCTTGTCTAGAATGTGAACTCCATTCCTTTCTCTTGGCTTTTGCTCTGCCTGCTTACATTTTGTTTTCTTTGCTTTCATGTTCTTCGTTATTAAGGTCATTTCCTCTCTATGAAGCACCCCACTGTAGACTGCTAAAACAGACCTTACAGACTGCTAAGACGGGCCTCGTAGTCCAAGGATCAACCAAACCCTAGACATCTATGTAGTTCTTCCCTTCTGAAATACATACACACACAGGTATAAATAAAACTAATCTATGCTAGAGAGCATATAAGAAACATAATACATGCAGATATATACATATATACTAGAGAGCGTGTGAGTATGTTTTTGTATATCTATCTGTTTATCTGTCAATCTATTTCTTTAGAAAAGGAGATTAAAGATTATTATAGTTATCATTTGAGGGCATTGATGGTTCGGTGGTAGAATTCTCACCTTCCATGCAGGAGACCCGAGTTTGATTTCTGGCCAATGCACCTCAAGCACAGCCACCACCCGTCTGTCAGTGGAGGCCTGTGTGTTGCTATGATGCTGAAGCTTCCAGACTAAGAAAGACTAGGAAGAAAGGCCTGGTGATCTCAGGCGTAGCCTTCCCACAGGCTGCAAATCTCTATTCTAAACCTACACAACTTCTGAAAAAGAAAAAAGAAGTAAGTCATAGCCCCAGAGCCCACTGTTCTCACCTATAGTATTTGTATTTCTCCGTACTTTCTAGGAGTGCGTTAACTTACGCATGTATTTGGTGCCGCTGACCTCCGCGACACTTCTGCCAGTCTCTGTGCCCTGGAAGCATATTGGTAATAAATGAAGAGATTAGGCAGGCATAGCAATGCTTTCTGGTGAGGACACAGATGCTTACACACTTACGAACAGCCGACTTCTTGAGCTAAGAAATGACCAGCATGTGCTCTGAAGCAACAGGGATTAGGATTTAAAGTTTCTTCAGGTAGAGCCTGGTCTTTCCCAGGACCTTGACCAAATCTGCCATACTTCATGTGATGATCATAGTGAACACTCATTGAGTTTCCTGTGTGCCAAGTGTGATCTAAGTGCCTTAAATATATTATTTAATCCTCACAATACACCTTGAGATAAATTCTATAGATTTCCCCATTTTGCAGATGAGAAGACTAAGGTGCAGAGAGACTAAATAACTTGCAAGTAAACGGCAGAGCTAGGAGTTGAATTCAGGCAGTCTGGCTCCAGACACCTTTAACTCTGCAGGATGGGGTGTGTTGGAGATGTGATTCTGGGACCTTGCCTTCTTTCACCATCTCTTTATGGCTTTCTGGAATAGGAATGGGTTCCCAACATGGCTCTGTGTGGCTCTGAGGACACCCCACTGGTAAGAATGGAAGCTGGCTCCAGCACACGAAGTGCAGGATGTTAGCCACGGGAGTCAACTCGTTCCTGGATGGCTAAGGAAGATGAGCGTATGACAGTGGAAACCCTTGAGCAGAATATACTTGTTCCATGAGTGAATGGTTTCTCTGAGTGCAGACAGCTCGTTGCCGTCACCCAGTTGATTCTGACTCGTAGTGACCCTATAGTACAGAGTAGGACTGACCCATAGGGTTTCCAAGGAGTGGCTGGTGGATTCGAACTGTCGAACTTTTGGTTAGCAGTCGTAGCTCTTAACCACTGTGCCACCAGGGCTCCGAGTGTAGACAGACATATCTGAAAGTACCTGAGACTTGAGGATAGTGAACAATCTTACTTTTTGTAAACTATATTCATATGGTCATGTGCTTAAGGTGTGATTAATTACTAGAAAGTGATACAACAAATTTTGTGGGACATATAAAAACATACATTTTTAGGGCATAATTGAATATGTACAAAGTGCTGTTCTATGATTTATTCAAAGGGAAAATAGTAGAAGGAGAGGTAGAATAATTTAACTTGTTTTTGACACTAAACTACTTGCGAATGAATTTCACATTATCTCACCTAATCTTGTTTGTAGAAAAGGAAGGTAAACCTTATAGAGATGAAATAACTTCCTCAAGGTCAGAGGCATAACTAAAAAGGTATGGCAGGTATGGTACATGCCCTGGGCGCCGCTTGAAGGGAGGCGCCACTGAGCAGTTTTCTATTGACCCAGTAAGGCCCAACATCCTTCCTCAGGTGCGGAAGACATAGAAGGGTAGTGAGGCGGGGTAAGGAGAGGGGCATTTGCCACTGACGTGAGCACAAGGGGGAGCCAGACAAGGTGCTGAATGATATTCCGAGGCACCACAAATATGAAAGGCGCCTGACTGAGGCAGCCGGACAAGAGGGGATAAGGTGTTTCTGCTGATGTGTGTCTACTACCAACATCTATTCATCTTGGAATTAGGTGAGGGGCGTAACTTAGAAGATTGCCCCTGGGTGCTTGTTACTCTCCCTATGCCCCTCTAGGGGCACAACTTCAGTGCTTGCCATAAACGCTATTTTCCATAGATATGCCTCTACTCAAGATCACAAATGTAGTAATTACAGAACTGGATTTGAAATGAAGTTTGTCTGATACCAAACTTCTTGTCTTTAGATGTCACAGTGTGTGCGAGTGTGTGTGTGTATGTGTGTGCATGCACACCCATGTGTGAGGGTACACTTGTGAGTGGCTAAATAGAATTAAAAACTGTACAAATTATTTCCTCTTACAGTTCAGTGAAAGCTAACTTCATACATACGAGAAGTCATTCAAATTCTACCGAGAACCACTAAGTGAAATGTATGGCAACTGAGTGATGCAAATGATTAAGCACTCAACTACTAGCTAAAAGGTTAGAGGTTCAAACACATCCAGAGGCACCTCAGAAAAAAGGCCTGGCAATCTGCTTCCCAAAGGTCTCAGCCTTGAAAACCCTATGGAGTGGTTCTACTCTGTGCACATGAGGTGGCATCAGTTGAATCGACTTCATGGTAGCTAACAACAACAACAACATGTGAAAGATATAGCTAAGAACACCACAGGATATAAAGAAGTAGAAGACTCCATGACTGTCCCTCAGGAAGTAGACAGTCTCTTCGGGGACACAAAGTGTGTTCAGGGACTCCCTGAGTTATAAACCAGGGCTTTGAACCTGTTTCAAAAAATTCAGTCATGGCCATCATAAACAAGGGCAGCATACACATTGCATAGCAACCAAGTCTTTTGCCAGTTGGATTTTGACCCAAGTAGGAAACAAACAAAGGTGACCCACTCAAAGATGGTGGCCGACTGCACTGCTTTGAATGTGTCTCTCTCTCCACATTCCAGCCAATAATTCAATCTCCCACATCAGGCTCCTGAAACATTCAAAGCAGTGTGGTCAGTTGCCATCTTTGAGTGGGGCACTGCTGTTTGTTTCCTACTTAGATCAAAATCCAGTGGGCAACAGATTTGGTTGCTATGCAATGTGTACGCTGCCCTGGTTAACAGCGGCTATGACTGAACCATTTTAAACCAGCCTGAAGCTCTGTTATAAACATTCTCACAACCCCAGTGGTCACTCCTACTGGTGCTGCTGGTGGTTACAAATGTCTGACTCACTGTCATTATCTTATCCATTTATTTCTTTTCAATGCGTCCTTCCCACTTTTTCTTTGAATTGCAGCTCATTTTATTCCATTTAGGCAATTGTTTCTCTTCCAAGACCAGAGAGTCCTCTGTAGGAACTTAATGGTAGAGGAAAAAGGAGGAGACGTGAAAAAGAAGCAGATAAGCACGGTTGGTGATGATGTGGGATTGGGAAGTAGCTTGAGGGCTGCAATGGTTTTCAACAGAAGTCCTCTCCTATTCCCAGGCCCATTGTGTCTAGGTGACTCCAAAGATATTGCTGTTGATGAAACATTCTTTAGGAAATAGACATTGAAACCTTATTATACACAATGCACTGACAAAACACTGCTGCTGCTGATCCCAGCAGCAAAGTAATGATTACAGCTGTGGCCAAACTTGCCTTCATTTAGGAAGAAAATATCAAGCTTTCAGCAGGGTCATTTCTATGAAATACTTTTTCCAGGGAGGATAAATTGGTGTTGATTCTCATTATGATATGGCTGTGAGGTTTAGGGATTACCCAATGGCCTTGGAGAATAACCGACCTATAAACAACTACTGGTCAACATACGGTTGGAATCCAAGATTTCTTCTCATTATCTTGGTGCATTGAGCAGAAGAGACACTTAGTCACTTATTACCGAGTGCCTATATTGTTAGGAAAGGAAGTGCTAACTTCCTCTATCCCCACATCCCTGCTCACACAAACCACACCCTTATTTAGTTCAAGAGTGCTTAATCAGAGAATAACTAAGTTAGGAGTAATAAATCATATTATCAATGTGATAGGGGCATGATAAGCACACACTGAGGGTCCAATAAATCTCAACAGCCATTCAATAGAAATAGTACGGACAGTAACTGAGATGAATCTTCACTGGAAATAGATAACCTGAGAGGAAAAAGGTGGTAAAGAACTATGCTGCCCCCAGGAGCCAGCAAGCCCTCATGTTCCTTGGAACTCCAGTACTTTCTTTCTTCTATGAGAAATGCATGACATTAAGTAAACATGAACCTCAGGTATGGAAAATTGTGGAGACTGTGCAGACTAAGGTGATTGTAGCTTCAGAGAGGATCAAAGAAGAGGAGAAAGAGGAGGAAGACCATGTCAAGGCTTCTAGAAAGCTTTAAAGTTCTTGAGAAGGCAGCATGATACAGAAAAGAATAAGAAGGCTTGGATCTTCTTCAAAGAAACTTGAGCTTTTCACATAACTTTGGTTTTTCTTATCTGTAAAAGTATCAGGGTGGATTAGGGAAGTGCAAAGGTCCCTTCTTGTTTTAAAATTCTTAGATTCTAAGCTAATATTACAGTAGAATAGACGTATATTCTTGATCACTAGTGAAATCCTAGGTTGCTTCCTGACCACAGCATCTCCCTGTAGGCTCTATAACCATTTCTCAAGCAGCATAGTGTTCTCTGGCAACATCGTTCCTTTTTAACAATGTTCTTTTAAGTGTAACTTTGTATTTTGATATGATTTCAAGCTTATCAAATAACTGCATGAGTTATATAAGGAATTCCCATAATACCTTCCTCAGATTTGTCAATTATTTATATTTTACCTCATTATTCTCTCTGTCTCTTCTCTATTTCTCCCTCTATGTATACACACACACACACACACATATACACGTAGAGATGATCATTTGAGAGTACGTTTTGAGACATTGGCATCTTTTATCCCTAAATAGTTTAGTGTATATTCTTTAAGAAAAATTCTCCTACAAAACCACATTACAGTTACCAAAATCATAAAATTTAGCTTTGATATATACTATAATCCAATGCATAGTCTATACTCAGTTTTGATTCATTATTCCAATCATGTCCTTTACACACTTTTTCCTTGTCCAGGATCCAATCCAGAATTAATTATTGCATTTAATTGTCATGTCTCTAGTCTCTCTTGATCTGGAATAGTTCCTCAGTCCGCCTTTGCCTTTCTTGACCTTAAAATTTTTTGAAGAGTCCAGGTCAATTATTTTGTAGGAAGTCTTTCAGTTTCAGTTTGTCTAGTGTTCTCTTTTGATTAGATTCAGATTATGTATCTTTGTAGAAGTTATGCCACTAAAGTTGTATTGTGTCCTTCCCATTGCATCTTAATCAGGTGGCACATGATATTGGCTTGTCCCAGCATTGATGATGCTGTCTAGGATCACTTGGTTAAGCTGGTGTCTTCTAGGTTTCTTTACTGTGTTATGATTTTTCTCTTTATAATTAATAAAACTTTAATTCAATTTCTGGGACTGAAATTTATGCAATATACTTTAGACTGTTTGATATTGACCTACAGATCTACAGTGCTCTGCTTCATTTGTTCACATTTCCATTTTTTTTTTTTTTGGTACGTCAGTTTGGATGGTTTTTATTGGAGGTCTTCAAGTTCACTGACAGTTTTCATTGTTGTGTCCAGTCTGCTGATAAGCTGATTTGATGGATTCCTCATCTCACATATATTTTTTATTTCTAGCAATTTTATTTGGTTCTTTCTCATAGTTTTTCATTTCTGTGCCAAAATTACCCATCTGTTCACATACCTTATACACCTTTTCCACTAAATCATCTAACGTAATTATCAAAGTTATTTTAAAGTCCGTCTGATAATTTCTTGGTTGCATGTGGGACATTGTATGTAAAAGAACACTAGAGACTGAAGTAAGTAATACTTCTGCCAAAGAAAGGGAACACTTTTTTTGTCAATAAAAAACTTGTTGCTGTCGAGTCAATTCCAACTCATAGTGACCTCATAGGACAGAGTAGAACTGCCCCATAGGGTTTCCAAGGCTGTAATCTTTACAGAAGCAGACTACCACATCTGTCTTCTGTGGAGCTGCTGGTGAGTTCGAATCACCAACCTTTTGGTTAACAGCTAAGCTCTTAGCCACTGCACCACAAGGGCTCCTTTTACATAATAACAATTTTTCCGCTAGGAGAGGTTTGTCACTTTCTAGATTTTAGCTCATTTTGGTTTCTTTCATCCTTGGGTATCTGACAAGTTTGCAAAAAAACTATGACTTTGTAGTTTATTTGGCTTATGTTTTGTAATTATCATAGAAGTGGAAGCAGAAATTAGGCTCTAGTGCTCTTTTGCTCATAATTTCTTGACCACTTTTCTGATAAACAAGTTATTCCAAGATCATCTTATTTTTTTTTTTTTGCCCCAGTTCTGAAATCAACCTTTTGTTATGAAGCTCTGGTTAATTTTAGTGGAGAAGCTACTAATATTAAGAAGCCAAATTCTGTGATCTGTGTATTAGGTATGGTCATTGTTACTTATGTTTCATTGCTTCTAGGCCTTCTCAAATAGACAGAGCTAGGAACTTATTTTAAATAATAACTTATTTTATATATATATATATATATATATATATATACATTCACCATTGAATATATATTCTCCATTGAATGTATAGTATCCATTCATCCATCTATCTACTAAAAACTATGAGTTCATATTGATGCCTTCAATTCCAATCTAAGACACAACAGGTACATTATACTCCTCTCCATTTCCATATTTGTAGCTCCTTTCTATAGCAGTGAGGAACTTCTTTCTTACTATCCTTAATATATCTACTCATTTGTTCAAGATTAGAATACATAGAAAGATTTTTCAGAATTGCTAACCCATGCCAACAGCAACAACAACAAAACACCTACTAACTAGACTTCAAAAAGAATTGGTCAATGTTCAACCATTTCAGAAGGTAGCATATGATCAAGAACTGATGGTACTGAAGGAAAAAGTCCTAGCTCACTTAAGGGAATGGTGAAAAAAAAGGCTCCAGGAACTGACAGAATACCAATTGAGACATTTCAATAAATTGATGCAATGCTGAAAGCACTCAATCATCTAAGCCAAAAAATTTGGAAGACAGCCAACTGGAAGAGATCCATAACTGTGCCCATTCCAAAGAAAGATGATGCAACATAAAGTGGAATTTATTGAATGATATCATTAATATCACATGCAAGTAAAATTTTGCTGAAGATAATTCATAAATGGTTGCAGCAGTACATTGACAGGGAAGTGGCAGAAATTCAAGTTGGATTCAGAAGAGAATGTGGAATGAGTGATATTGTTGCTGATGTCAGACGGATCTTGGTTTAAAGCAGAGAATACCAGAAAGGTGTTTACCTGTGTTTTATTGACTATGCAAAGGCATTCAACTGTGTGGATCATGACAGATTATAAATAGCTTTGCGAAGAATTGGAGTTCCAGAACTCTTAATTGTGCTCATGAGGAACTTGTACATAGATCAAGAGGCAGTTCTACAAACAGAATAAGGGAATACTGCATGGTTTAAAGTCAAGAAAGGTGTGCGTAAGGGTTGTATCCTTTCACCATACTTATTCAATCCGTATGTTCAGCAAATAATCTGAGAAGCTGGACTATATGAAGAAGAACAAGACATCAGGATTGGAGGAAGAGTCACTAACAATCTGTGATAGGCAGATGACACAACCTTGCTTGCAGAAAGTGAAGAGGATTTGAAGCACTTCCTTATGAAGATCAAAGACTACAGCCTTCAGTATGGATTGTAGCTCAATATAAAGAAAGCAAAAATCCTCACAACTGGACCAGTAAGTAACATCATGATAAACGGAGAAGACATTGAAGTCGTCAAGGATTTCATTTTACTTGGATCCACAATTAACACCCATGGGAGCGGCAGTCAGAAAATCAAATGAAGTGTTGTGCTGGGCAAATCTGCTGCAGAAGAGATTTTTAAAGTGTTGAAAAGCAAAGATGTTTGAGGACTTTGAGGACTAAGGGGCGCCTGACCCAAGCTATAGTATTTGCAATTGCCTCATATGCGTGCAAAAGCTGGACAACGAATGTGGAAGACTGAAGGAAAACTGATGCCTTTGAATTATGGTGTTGACAAAGAATGCTGACTATACCATCGACTGCCAGAAGAACGAACATGTCTGTCTTGGAAGAAGTACAGTCAAAATGCTCCTTAGAAGCAAGGATGGTGAAACTTCGTCTCATGTACTTTGGACATGTTATCTGGAGGGACTAGTCCCTGGAGAAGGACATCATACTTGGTAAAGTAGAGGGTCAGGGAAAAAGAGGAAGACCCTCAATGAGATGGATTAACACAGTGGCTGCAACAATGGGCTCAAGCATAACAACAACTGTGAGAATGGCACAGGACCAGGTAGTGTTTCGTTCGGTTGTACATAGGGTCACTATGAGTGGGAACTGACTCGATGGCACCTAACAACAACAGACATCAATATTTGTTTACTATCTTTTATGGTAAATTTTACATTGAGTAAAACAAACATCTCAAGTATAGAACTCGGTGAGTTTTGATAAATGCAAAAACTAGTGTAATCCAAACCCCTTTAAAGATATCAAACATTTCCATTACCCCAGGAGGTTCCCCTTCCCAATCAACACCTCCCCGCCCCCGCCTAGAGGCAACTACTGTTCTATCATAGATGAGTTTCATCTCTTCTAAAACTTCATATAAATGAAATCATAATATTTGTACTCTTTTGTGTTGGGCTTCTTTTGCTCAGCATGATTTCTGTGAGATTCATATAGGTTGTATGTATCAGTGATTTTTTTGCTAAGAAGTTTTGGGCTATTATTAATAAAGCTATGCTGCACATTCTTGTGCATATTTTTGTGTGGTTGCATGCTTTCATTTTTCATGGATATATACTCAAAAATGGAATGGTTATACCATGGGCAGCTGTACATATAAGGTTATAGGAATTGCTAAACTTTTTTCCAAAGTGTACCTCAAGTCTATTTTTTGAGTTCATTTGAACCATTTCTTTTGTAACTAGTAAGGGACTAAAAGATCCCCAACTGTATGATTTTCCCTGGTCCAAGAGTCCTTCCTAGAAAGGGCCGTCTCATTGGAACAGGTTGAAGGTACACAGGACCTCTGAACTACCTGGAATAGGATAGCTGGGCTTCTAGCTAGGCGTTGGTAAAGCAGCAACGGGTCTGCATGCTCACTCCCGAGAGTTCTGGTATACCCACAATTCTCTTTCCCATCCCCAAACATGCCGTCAGTCAATTCATAGCACTATTCTTCAACTGCAATTGTCGTACTTCAACTGCAGCTGGATTTGGTGTGTGTAAGGTGGCATTAACCACGCCCCTCCCCCAATGATGCAGACAGGGCTCCCTGAGACTTTGGGATCTTGGAGCCTGATCTCACCCTCTGGGAGCTGTGAGGTGGTGTGATGCTAAGTGGGTGGCAGGAGAAGGGCCTTTCACTTGGCTGACTTGACCTCTTTGTTGTTTCAGTCATCTTCTAGCAGAACCATTGGAGGCTACTTTGTGGCTGAATCTGACCTATCATGGTGTTTGGACTTCATAAGCTCTGTGTTTAGCTAAGAATTGTCGGCAACAAAATGACTAAGGAACGTGAAACTCTGCAGCATTCCAAAGTACAGTAAAAGCATCTACATCTAAAAATAGTACTGAAACAACCTGGGAGTTTGCATTCCCTCTCTTTCTCTCTTCCTATGGATGCTGTTGTTAAATTTTCTTCCCCTTCCTACAGTTTTTTCTATTACCTCATCCCTTTCTTGGAATGCAGTATGTGCTGCAGGTTTCCTATCAGATTCAGACACTTCTTCTCCCTAGCAACCTCCTTTTCTTCAGACTCAGTCCTACTCTTCATTTTCAGGTTTATTGATATCATGAGGCATTATCAGCACTTCATGCCTGACTGTGTCTCCTTAAATGCAGAGGACATTAAATCCTTGGTAAAGTCAGTGCTAGCCTTGTGAGGGACTTTTGTGATTAAAATATTTTATCATCTGTAGTTGTCCTGGGTGATTTTTTTAATGTGGCTGCTGCAGTGAACTATTATACTGCAAACAGAGCTGTGATACTCCTCTAAACATAGCAATAAAAATGCATTTCCTGATGAATCAGTTTGTTTTCGGTAACAGACTAGGCCCTGGGTTACAGTGCATGTAGCAGGGATGGCAGGGTCAGGGAATACAGGTCTGGAGAAAACTTGTGTTGATGATTGTAGCCAGGTACTCTTCTTCTGGGCAATGAAGAATCTGTAGGGGGCCCTGGTTCCCTTCAAAGAGAGAAATTGTTGCCACTCTGAAGAAGCTGGACTCTAACGTCTTCCTATTCCCTAAAACATGTCATTCTTCTCAGGGAAATCTGGAGGCTTATGTTGATTTTTCTTGGGTCCTGGTGGCGTAGTGGTTAAGTGTTTGGCTGCTAACCAAAAGTTCGAATCCACCAGCTGCTCCTTGAAACCCTATGGGGCAGTTCTACTCTGTCCTATAGGGTCGCTATGCATCAGAATCGACTGGACAGCAATGGGTTTTGGGTTTTTTATGCTGTTTTT